>OV277857.1:109484618-115186030 GCA_922989275.2 Gari tellinella
TTAAGTCAGCCCATTCACTGCCTACAATGGTAATTTGCAACAATATGGATTCTAACAGAGGAACTTGACGCTTTGAAAAATTAAAATTGACTTTACCATATTTTATATGGTATAATCATTTGTTTTAATGTGTCAAGTACCCATGGGTCCTAATTAGACGCCGCGTAACCTGGAAATTATACGGCTACGCTCGTTTTCTTTTTGAATGACATTGTCAGCGGGTTTTAAACGGGGACCTTCCTTGCAGAAAACAGACACTTGTCATAATATACACAGTGCTGGCTAGAACGCCCGTGCGTGCGTAATTGCGTATATTATTGATAAGTTCATAATGGCATAGAACATCAGACCATGTATCGATATCTTGACTTGATCAAGGGCTTCCATAAGTTGATCTTGAAAACTCGTAAGATTTCCAAAAAAATCCGATGATTTCTGAAAAATTCGGAGAAATTGGCAGCCCTGATTGATAGTGCTAAATTAACACCAACTTACGATTTTAAGAACATTCAAATTTAGTTTTTCATCTAAAGCAACCCAAATTAAAAAATAATTACCAAACAGCTATTTAGTCCTGACCAGACGCCAATTATATCGATTAGATCTACATGTATATATATATCTGGATGCTAACTGCTCACAAATGTCAGTAAAGTTGCGCTTGACAATATAAAAGAAACTTACTCTTACAGGCCAAAACTAACCCTCTGATTTAACCATTTTTTAAAACGAAATATTGTCTCCTATATTTTTCGTCTGCAATTTCATCATGTTCAAGTTTTTTAAGTTTTGACTGAAGAAATGTTGGTACGAGTGTCATACAATTTGGATCCAGATCAGACGCCGCGTCACGCGGCGTCTTATTTGGGTCCAAACTGTTTGCAAACGGCCGATTTCGGCCGCCTATGTCGGTGAAAGGGTGAAAGGTTAAACCAACGCTTACAAGTGTTTCTCTGTTTACCAAAATGCATTTATTTAAACAGACAATAACGAAAATGGATCAAAACATCTTAGAAAACATTTGCTAGAGACAGATTTCCGTTATCCCGTTGCCATTCTTTGTCATCCAGAGACCTCTAGATACAAACCGGAAGTTGTCATGTGTGTCGATAGCACAATGGCAGAAACCACGACTATCTGAGTAAATACTAGAAGGTGCAGTATATAGCATTATTCTGGCTTTCGGTAAACAGAATACATTTTTCTTATTTTTGAATCTATGAGACGGGAAGTGTTGATCTATAAAGTGTCTCCATTTTAATTGACACGTCTGAACCCTTCACCGTTAAACTTTATCGTCTGTTTTTACCCTTTCGCTGCCGCTAAAAAAGTCCACATCGTCTGCTCTAAGCTATTATTTTTAAAATATGATTTAACCCATTACCCAATAGAAGCGCCTTTCAGCGCATTGAATTTATTCCCCCACTGAAGAAAATAGTTCCAATGTATACAGTCATGAATGCGCCAAACAAGAAATATTTTCATCTTAGCAGATAAAAAGCTTAAAACATGCTGGAAGTTACATAGCATATGCCTTAATGCGTAATCTGCTTTACTTTCAACCTGCTTTTATAGGTATCTTCAAAACCAAGAAACATGCTATGGAGTAAAGAGTTTTAAAACAATGTCACCTGAAAACAATACTTCAGCGCTTCCTCTCTACAACGACACCCGATGGGAGACAAAAATGTGTGCGTTATTAGGAGGGAGCCGTTATAGGTAGGGAAATTAGCTTACATTGCAAACGGCTTGAATCCAGATCAGACTGGATTCAAGCTGATTGTCACTCTTCATTAAGTTTTTTTTCTGTCAAAATGTCCATTATGCAACTTTGAGAAAAGACAGTACATTTGTATATTTCAATTTTAAGTAGACGATAGTGCAGCAGTAAAAACGTTAGACATAATTGTCCTGTTTAGGGTACTGCGGAAAGTGTCGTTGTAAGGAGGGAATCGTTGTTGGGATGGCCGTTGTAGGGAGGGAACACTGTAGAGCTACATGTTAAGCCTCCTTTCACCGCCATATGTGCCTAAAGTCGACTTTGAAGGCCTAGATCAGACTGAGCCGTATAATGAGGAGGCTGATAAAGGAACACTTTTATTTGATGGGGGGGGGGGGGGGTTTAATGTTGTTATCAATGATATAACGGCATTGTCAGAGTTTTCTTACCAGCTATGATAGTAAACCTTTCGCTCTCAATAACGCCTGAAAGCGCGTATGCAAACATTTTGGATCCTGATCAGACGCCGCGTGACGCGGCGTCTGATCAGGATCCAAACTGTTTGACACTAGTATCGATATGTTTAAGTCATACTACATTGAATCTTACTTTGAAACGGTCTCATAACTATGGACTTCTCTGTTCGCTATACAATGTATTTGACAAACATACTACAATGACACGATTTACTCCGTTTTTGCTCTGGATCCAGACAGTTTGTAAACTGTTTGAAAACTCGCGTCTCAAATCCAAATGGCTAAGACAAATCATTTCAGCTCTGCAATAAAACTGGCACCTGCTTCAAACATCTGAATCCATATTTCAATCATGAAAATTTAGATAGTCTTAGAATTCCGTCTTCTGAATATTGGATTTTAGTGTCGTGATATATAGGTTTGTATAGTTCCGGATATTACAGTGGGGGCATGTTATTCTTTCCCATTGACCCTTTCACTGTCAATAACTCTAATGTGCATTTGCAAACAATTTGGATCCTGATCAGACGCCGCGTGACGCGGCGTCTGATCAGAATCCAAACTGTTTGACACTCGTATACTGCCTTAAATCTAACTTTGAAACGATATTGCAAACGACAATATTGACGCAGACGGCAACATGGTGGTGAAGAGGTTAAAACCTCACGATACATTTGCCAATGAAAGGATTAAAGACGTTTATGTTATATCAGATGTGTCCATTGCAAACAGATGCAAAACAGTGTAACTCGGCGTCTGATCAGACTCCAAACTGATTGCTATTCTGATGTTTCTCGTATTCCAAGGTTTGATCCCTTTAACGCTAGTGCCTCATATACAGTGGAACCCCTCCAAACCGGAACCTCTAAATACCGGAGTTCTCTCAACCGGACCAAAATATTGATCCCGTTTCAAACCCTATTTTATTCTAAGTTACACCATAATTACGCACTTTAAACATTCATGAATATGAATCATCAGAAATACGTTCTATATATGCATTCTTGTATATAATAGCTTAAAGCAGATAGAAAGTAAATCAGAAATGTACCTTAAGGCGAATTATGTTTTATTTACAACCTGCTTTAAGTGGTCAGCTATTTTCCATACTAGAAACAAGATATGGGGTAATGGGTTAAAACCTGTCTAAACTGGAAACCCTTTTAAACCGGAACTTTATGCTGTTCCCCACACATGTCCGGTTTAGATTGGTTACACTATACACCTTAATATTGTAAAACGTGTACATGTACATGTGAAGAATGCACTTTATGCAAACAGGGTAGACCAACAATAAATAAAGTTTCTACTTTAAGCAGCCACGTGTCAACAAACTAGAAACAGGCGATGGGGGAAAAGGTACGATTCGTAAAATCGCACTTGAAAAATGCAAATTTGGAAAACTTAGGATTTTTTATGTCAACTTATGGCAGCCCTGAATGTGCAAAGTTCGATTTCGCTTAAGTCGAAATTATTCATATTTGAAACGATACTTGAAATACTTGTAAGTTCAACAACACAGTACTGAGTAGGGTTTATTTTATTGAGACTTTATTTACTTTTTTAACTCGACATCATTACTAATTTGATCTGAACAGTGTTTGAAAACATATTGTACAGTGGGGAAGACGTTATTTTCCCCGTTTAACTCTTTACTCCTTAGAAAGATCTACGCCTTTTTAGGCATTAACACTTTCCCTTATAGAAGCGACTTTTAGCACATGCATTTTATTCATCCGCTGAAGAAAATAGTTCCAAATTATACCGTAATGAATATGTGTCATATTTAATACTTTCCTTACTCTAGCAGGTAATACCTTAAAGCAGGCTGAAAGTAAAGCAGAATGTGCCATATGGCGCATTCTGCTTTACTTTCAACCTGCTTTAAGTAGTCACCTATTTTCAAAACTAGAAACAGGCTATCTGGTAATAGGTTAAATTGATTCCTCCACTGAAAATAATAGTTTTGTTTTGTACAGTAGGCCTAATGAATGTGCAACATAAGAAATATTTCCTATATCATTGCAGATGGTAGCTTAAACAGGCCGAAAGTAGGGGAAGCAGAATACGCGTAATGCACATTTTGCTTTACTTTCTATCTGTTTGAAGTGGTCACCTTTCTTTAGAACTAGAAACAAGATACAGTGCTCGTTCCTTACGTCCGCCTTCCTAACAACGATTCCCTCCTTATGTACAATCATCGATGCTTGTCGCAGAGCTCTCCCAAACTGTCTAACCTTTTCAATATTTTCTGCTTAAAATTGTCGTCAGCTGTTTTCTTATCAAAATTACATATTATTGGACAGCTTAATAGAAAATATAATGACAAATGACAAACAGCGTAACGCGGCGTCTGATCTGGATTCAAGCTGTTTGCAAATGTAGGCTAAGGAAAGTCTTCGTTTTCCCTCCCTATAACAACTCCCTCCGAACAACACACACAATATTTGTCTCCCGTTGTGTTATGTTGTAGAGAAGGAACATAGACAATTCCGTGTTTTAAAATAACTTTAACCGTAAAACAATGAAAATGACAGATTTCAGAAAATGTTGACAAGCCTTTTTAGTACGAGTGCAGCAAACTCTATTGGTCTAAGGGATACAACTCTTACATTATTGTTTCGGTATTCTAAGGGAAATAACCCCATTATATTGTTACTCATTGGCGCCATATTTTGACATTTGCTGGATGCATGAAATGCAGCTTGAATGAGATCGATGCTCGCTGAGCGCATATTGGGTATATTTTCTGGTTGACAGATATTAGTTTAGAGCAATTAAACGAACATTGACCAGATATTTTTATACATGTTTTCGCAAATTAAACACTCACTGACGATGTCGCGAAAACCAATGACGTGCTTGGTATGCAATTAATGACAGTAAATCAAGTACACAGACAGAACTACTTACAGTTTCAAATAATTTAAATTCTGTTATGCAATAAGAATGTTCACATGGGTATAAATTTTCTTTTATAAATTATTACTCTTAATCCATTCATTCGCCCCTATGTTGGTTCGTACTTACCACTAACAGTTGGACTGTTGTAATCAGTCTCCAAGCTCTTCATTACTCTATAGTTTGTACCTGCAGGGTTTTATCTATCTATCTCTATCTTCCAGTGAGTCAAACCCCTGTTGGGGACCTAGACTTGACGCGCGTCAACTGTCGAGAATGTTAAGTGAATAAAAGTAAAAGTTAAAAGATACAGAGAAGAATGTTAAAAGCAGGTTTATAAACAGGTCAGGTTTGATTATGGGGAGATATGTTCAATCTGGCTAACAGCCAGACTGAACTCGGGTAGGGGCAGGGTTACAATGTCAGGGGGTAGAGCATTCCAGTGAACGATGGATCTGGGGAAGAAGGAGTACTTATGGTAGTCTGTTTTAGTTTGAACTTGCTGGAATGCTTTAGGGTGGGACTTTCTTGATGGTCTAAAGGGTGGAGTGATATATTCAGGAAGAGGAACTGCTACAAGATTATTAATAGGCATTGACAAATGGGGGACATTGTGTCCTCCAGGTTCCTTAGTTTGGGGGACAAAACTAATTTTGGGGGGTCACTTGTCTCGACACTGCTTTTGTATACCCTTTCATCTCTCAATAAATCCTCTGAAAACCAGACACTTAGTTATATATGAATAATCTAGAGATGTAAATAGTGTTTGTTGCTAAATGCAGTGTGGCAGTATTGCAGAAAATCACCTATTAAAAGACAAAGATTGTGGTCTTCAGAGTTTCTTCTGTTTCATGTAACATGTGATCACAGTGATGTATTTTGGAAACTGCGTCAAATTGACCCCCAGTAAAAATGTTTGAGGGACAAAAAGGGGGTCATTGGCGCGCATTTTGTGCGCCAGGGAAAACCCTGTACCTGGTTGCTCTAAAGTGAAAATAAGCATAACATTTACTGTTGTGGGGTAGAGATAGTGGTGAAAAGGGGTCTCGTGAAAAGGTTGATAGGCAGCTTTTTATCTCATCAATATCCGAACTGTGTTATAAATGCTAATTTTGTGACAGGTATACTCGGCATCACTATTCTCGCGGTAAACAAGTGTGCATGTTACAGTATTATCGATTCAAATGTTTTTACATCATAATATATTTTCATTTTATTTTGTAACTATTGTATTTCAGTGAATTAAGGAACAACTGGTAGAGTGTAGGCAAAATGTCACATCCTTTGTATGGCAAGAAAAAGAAGAAGTTACCTAAGTGTCCCAACAATTTATTTGTTAAGTGGCTCACGGAATGGAGAGATGAAGCTGCAGAAAAAGGAGCTAAAAGTCAATACACCTATGGAAAGGTAAAAACTGAGGCACATATTTTCATCAGGTTATGTTTTAGGGAAAGTCACACCCTGCATCCCCCTCTCAATAACCATGTCTTTCATATTTTAGGACAGGTGGTTGCTAAAAGCAGGCAGAAAGTATAGCAGAAAGCTCCTTAAGCATTCCCTTTCAGGAATACAGAATGCAGGATACCTTCTATGTTCCTTGCCTTTAAAGCAGGAGCATTCTGCTTTACTTTCAGCATGCTTAAAGCTACCATCTATTGGTAGATAGGAAATATTTCTATTGGTGCATTTTTAGCTCACCTGAGCCGAAGGCTCAAGGTGAGCTGTTGTGATCGCCCGCCGTCCGTCGTCCGTCTGTCCGTCTGTTCAAATTTACTTCAAGCGACAACTCCTCTGAAACCGCGAGTCTGAGGAAAAAACTAATTTGCTCACGGTGTTCCTTGGATGCTTCTCTACAAAAATTGTTAAAATGAAACTTTAAAGTGGACTACTTATTGAAATTTATTAAAAAAAGTGAAAAACTTTAAACAAGTTTTTTGTAAAAAACCATTGTTCCCACACCTTAGATATTGCATGAATAGTATCTTCTACTAAATTACTTTCAAAATTGTAAAAAATCAAAACCCTAGGATCAAATTTGACTCAACCCTGGCCATATCAGTGCTTTTTGATGCAGGTCTGACAGTAAAAACTCTCTAATGATCCGTTTTATACAGACGCATTGTATCTTCCAGGCTAAGAAGCTACCCTTATACTAAATGCAACATTTTTGCAAACAGTTTGGATCCAGGTCAGATGCCACATAATGCTGCATCTAATCTGGATCTAAACTATTTGCCACTCATTTACATATTTTCTTATATTAAGAAAATATAAGTTATTATTTTTTACATATTTCACATACAAACATTTGGAGCAGACAACAGTTCAGCATAATAATAGTCATTTCTCTCTGAGACCGTCTCCAATTGCATAACTGACCCATAGCTAGCTCTGAACTCAGGTCACTGAGATACATAACAGAAATGAAAGTGATGTCTGCTATTTTATGCTCAAGCACAACTTAGTTCGAGGCATATTACTTTTGGTCTGTCTGTTTGTTTGTTTGTGTTTTGTTTGTTTGTTTATCTTTCTGTCTATCAGTCCACAATTAATTCTTGGCCATAAACAGTATGGATCCAGGTCAGATGCCACATAATGCTGCATCTAATCTGGATCCAAACTATTTGCCACTCATTTACATATAGTTTCTTATATTTAGAAAATGTAAATAATGATATTTATTAACCTATTAACCCATACATATTCTTTTTTATGTCTTTAATTTATTCTTCCACAGAAGAAAATATTTCACTTTATACAGTCATTGTTGTCTTTAACAATTGCTTCAAATGACATCTCCTCATATACCGCTGAAAAGATTTCAACCAAACTTTACACGAATGTTCCTTGGGTCAAGTTCTTTCAAAATTGTTCAAAGAATTAAAAACAATGTAGAACTCTGGTTGCCATGGCAACCAAGTGAAAAAATAAGGAAATCTTAAAAAATCTTCTTGTCTATAACTACAAGGGCCAGATCTTAGACATTTGTCACATAGCATCATCTACAGGTCCTCTATCAAACTACAAACTATGCCCCTGGGGTCAAAATTGGCCCCGCCCAGGGGGTCACAGTTTAACATAGAGTTATATAATGAAATTTTCAAATGTCTTCTCCTCTGAAACTAATATGGCCAGAGCTTTGATATCTGGCTTGGTGACACTTTTAGATGTCCTATACCAATAAGGTTCAAATGGTTCTGGTCGATTGCATATCATCTACAGGTCCTCTATCAAGTTTGTACAAATTATGCCCCTAGGGTCAAAATTAGCCCCACTCCGGGGGTCACAGTTTTCATACGTCTTCTTTTCTGAAGCTAATATAGCCAGAGCTTTGATATTCGGCATGGTGTTACTTCTAGATGTCCTTTATCTATTTTGTTCAAATGGTTCCAGTCTGTTGCATATGTAGGTCACAGGAGCTAAAAATAGATTTTTTCAATGGAAACTTAAAAAAAATCTTCTTGTCTAGAACCCTAGTACCCTGATCTTAGATATTTGGAACATAGCATCATCTACAGGTCCTCTATCAAGATTGTTCAAATTATGCCCCTCGGGTAAAAAATGACCCCGTCCTGGACTTAAATCATTATCTCCATTTTGATGTACAGCTATTCTCAGGTGAGCGACATATGCCCCATGGGGCTCTTGTTAAAACTATATGAAGTGGAACTTTTGTTTATAGTGGAGAAATAAACTAAGGGGTAAAACGGTAATTTGTTAAACAGGCTATGTTAAAAGTATGAAAAGATATATCTTTTAGTAAAAGGCGGTTTAAAAGAGCTTTTCTCATTAATTTTGTCCTGCATTAAGCTGGCATTAAGCGGTCATTCTTGTTATAGTTTAACATTGAGACATATTTTTAGTATTGCTCAAAATAGGTTGTAAAGTGTTTAAAAAATACTAACTGTCCATTGCTCTATTTCTGTTTCAGGCGCTGAAAAGTCTACTGAAATTTCCTCTAGAATTGAAAACTGGAAAGGACTGCAAGATGCTGGAAAACTTTGGTTGGTGTCAGCTTCTCAGATCAAATCAACTTCACACCCTAAAAGACATGTAGCTTTAGAGTGAAAAAGTTATTGTTGTACAACTCGCTTACATCAAACTTTACCATATGTCATAAGTTAAATTTTGATAAATCAATCTCATTTAATTCAAACATTCCCGTATTTCAAAGTTAAACGATTCATTGTAACACCTTGCTATTATAACCACTTAAAAGAAGAGTCATAGATGGCGTTAAAGGCAGATGGCAGCTTAAATTGGGTTGAAAGTAAAGCAGAAAATTCCTGAAGCAATTACCCGTGTTAAACAAGTTGGAAAGTTATGGAGGAAAGGGTTAAAAAGTCATGGTGATGTAAGTAAGTCGTGGGATTAAACTTGATGAAATTCCATGTTACTTTCTGTTTTCATACATCAACTGGTCTTTAATACATACATGTATTACGGTAATAATGAAAAAAGGATGTTCAGGTATTTTTGATATGTTTAGTTCATATTTTACTCAGCAAAATGTGAATTGTAAATATGTAGAAATTGTAAGGATTAAATTTCATAATAAAGGATTGTTCATGATGAGGGCACATTTTGTTTTTCTCACAGGGGACAAAATTTGTAAGCTGCTGGATGACAAACTGAGTGACCATATTGCAAAGAATGGGAGTGCCCTTGTAACAACAGAAAGTTCATCAGGTTTGTAATAAAATGAGCTGCATTGAAGGAATAGGGTTCTTAGACATTGAAAACTAGTGTGTACCCCCATTTAACGCATTACTCCATAAATATGCCTTTTTATGCCCCCGGCATCGACAGATGCGGGAGCATATAGTAATCGTCCTGTCCGTCCGTCCGTAACCAGGTTAAGTAGATTTTACCGTTTCGTCTGGCATCAACACCGCTTACTCCAATGCTTAGATACTTATACAGTTGTTGCCTTGGACCATTCCCTATCCACCAATATCAACCAACCTTGATTTTGACCTTGACCTTGACCTAATTTGGACTTAGAATATTTTGAATGGGCTATTTCTTGGTTAACTAGATTTTACCGTTTCGTCTAGCATCAACACTACTAACTACAATGCTTCTATACTTATACAGTTATTGCCGTGGACCATTACCAACCCACCAGTAATACCCAAGCTCAGTTTGACCTTGACCTAATTTGGACTTAGAAATGATTCAGAATACATGTATATTGTCAAGGATGCCACCGGGGGCATAAGCGTTTATTGAACGCGCAGTCTTGTTTACGCCTTTCATTTATTCGTCCACTAAAGGAAAAAAATCCAATTTACACAGCCATTGATATGTATCGTGAGAATAAAAATCTATTTGCTAGCAGATTTTAGCTTAAAGCAGGATGAAAGTAAAGCAGAATGCGCCTTGAAGTTGATTTATAATCTTTATAAATGTGCAATCAGCACCTATGATGTGACTACTCATTGAAATGTAGTCACAACATAGGGATAAATGTTAGAAATGTTTATAAAATTTACTGTTATCTAGAGCCCTGTGAAAAAAAACTTTAAATTCACTGGCTCCTGAAACACCAAATGAACAATTGCAGTTTCCAGTTTATTTTTTACTATTCTTTTTTCCAGTGCTATGTCATGCCTCAGTTTGTTTACACTTAGCGAGCATGCGCACTCGGAGATAACAAACCCGAAATTTACATAAGCTAGTGCAACGTCGCTTATATTCTCATTCTTTTTTACGCATTATTATCTGTAAAAAAGAAAAGGGGGGATAGGTCCTATGAATACTACGAAGGTCTCGCATAAGTTGCAAAAGCGTGATTTTACTGAAAATTAGAATTAAATTTTTCTCAGAGTAGAACCCGACGTCATCCGAATGAAGAACCGAGAGTATGCATATGGCATTAAATACCCGGATGACTGGAAAAGAGAATGTAGGGTATTTTTTACAATGCATTAAAAATGATTTCAAAATGACAGCACAGCCCCTATAGGAGACCTCTGATTAAGGTCTACACTGTTTGTAAAGGAGACGTTTACTCTTCCAGTGTCATCTGTTTGTAAAGGGTGAGTATACTCAACATGAGGGTTCAGTGGGTTAACAATGTTGACCAATAAAACATTTTCAGATGATGATTATGGAAGTGTAGGTAACCCTGTACCTGACAGACTTGCAGGCCAGGCCAGAGGTGGTGTTCAGCATCTAGACAAGGCGAGAGGTGGTGCACAGCATGTAGATAGAGTTATGGACCCTGTTAGGAACAGAGCTCCAGTACATGAAATGTCAGACAGTGATGGTGAACAGGAGCCACAACAACCAGCAAGGGTAACATCACTGCACATTTCTTGGCTTTTCAGTCCCACTTCTTTCCCTCAAAACACATAACTTCAGTAATATTCTCTAATTGGGAATTCTGTTAAGTTTCATAGTACAGCTCAATTTTACTACAAAGGCAGATAGCTGCTATAAGTTTTCTGTTTTACTTTAACTCTTATAATGCTAAACGCGACTTGCCTAACATTTGCAAACAGTTTGGATCCAGATCAGATGCCGCATCATGCAACATTTGATCTGGATCCAAACTGTATGTCATTCGTATTCAACTTTTTTCTGTTTCAAAAGCATGAAAACTATTTTTAAGTTTTAGCAGATCATGATATATTTGAAGTTGACGACAAAAATATTCAACATGATGAGAGTTAATCCTGTTTTAAGCAGTCACTTGTCTTAACTACTTGTGTAAAACATTACATTAGTTTTCCTGTCTAAAAGGATCCATCCGCCCTTCCTTTAATTTGTGAGATAAAACATATTTATAGCTACAGATTCAGTATGATTGTCAGAATCCTTTCTCTTATAGCTTGTTTTCAGTGTTAACACTTTCTTTTATAGACACATTTCAATACTTTAATTCTGTTCCACATAGAAATGGCTGCTTTACTTCATTCTATATAAAGTTTTAGACTAACCCTTTTAGAATTGGAAATGGATATATAGTATATGCAAACTGAAGCAGTGTAGACCCTGATCAGAGGGCTCATGAAGGAGCCCCTTGATCAGTCTGTACTATTTGTCATCCTTTAAGATATTTAGGGGACACATTCATTGAGTCAGTGTAAACTGTTCATTTATCAGAATACAGATGACTCAATTAGACAATTCAGCATTGTATATGGTTATCCCATTACCCCATAAATATGACTTTTTACGCCTCTAATTTATTCATCCACTGAAGAAAATAGTTCCACTTTATACAGTCATGAATATGAATAAAAGGAAATATTTTCTTCATTCTAGAATGTGGTAGCTTTAAGCAGGCTGAAAGTAAAGCAGATTGCGCCTTTAGGCGCATTCTGCTTTACTTTCAACCTGCTTTAAGGTGTCACTTGTCGTCAAAACTTGAAACAAACCATGGGGTACTGGGTTATACATGTAGAATTTTTTATTTTGACAAAATTTTACATTTGTAGAAGCGGCAGAGATCTGGTAGAGTTGGAGAAAGAGAATATGTACCAGTATACAGATCAGGCCCATATGCCATCTTACTTACCCTGTACAGAGATATGCAGGTATAGTACTGCTATTATGACATTTCTAGACAAGACTTAACCCTTCTCCTGCTATTAGTGTATATTGACACTTTTTCAAAACACTGTAGACCTGGAAGGAGCTGTGTGATCAAGATCCGCACTGTTTTGTTACAGGATTTGTCTAACATGAGTTTGCAATGTTTTTCAACAGTGTCACCTGCTGTAGGCAGAGTTGACACTTAGGGATCACTTTTCCTGCGTCTGTCTGTCCGTCATCCCTTTTGAGTCGCGCATCATTTCTACTAAAGCTTTTAAGCTGAAACTTCATTTATGGATAGAGCTTGACAAGTGAAACTGTATTGCACAAGGGTAATAAATCTTGCTACAATATTATGAGAGTTATTCCCCTTTTCAACATTTTCTTTTTATGCAGATTTCTTCTGTTATAATAAAGATTTTGAAATGGAATTAATTTTATGCAAAGAGATTGATGAGTGAAATTGTCTTGCACAAGGTTGATAACTCTTGCAGCAATACTGTGAGAATTATTCTCCTTTCCCATATTTTCTACTTTCAGCATATAACTTCTGTTCTACTCATGCTTTTCAGATAAATTTTCATTTACTTTAATAATTTGATGAGTGGAAGTGTCTTGCACATGGTTCGTTTCTCTTGCATCAATACCATAAGAGTCAATCCCCTTTTTCTACTGTTTCTTTTGCAGCAGATTTTTTCTGCTATAACGAAGTTTGTCATTTTAACTTTTAACTCTTGTTCGACTGATGGTTGCTTGCAGGTGACACACAATGTCACATGTTCAGAGGAACACCCCTCTATTTTCTTAATTTGTTAAGTAATAAATGTTTACAGTGGATGGAGTTATGTATATGAATATTCATTGGGAGAAGGGTTAATTGGTGGTGTTAAACACAGTGATGATTATGCAGCATGACAAGTAGTTTCTATATCTTAGCAGGTGTTAGCTTCAAGCAGGCTGAAAGTAAAGCAGAATGTGCCTTAAGGTGCATTCTGCTACACTTTCAACATGCTTCGAGTGCTCTCCTGTCTTCAAAACTAGACAGGCTATAGGGTAATTGGTTGAAGTAGGCTTTTCTTTCAAACGGTTGTTTTCAAAACTTCAATTGAGTTGTACAATGTTCTCTTCTAAAAAGTTTAAAGAATATTGATACAGTGGGGAAGACATCACTCTTTCCCAATAATCACATTTCAACTTAAAAAATATTTCTATTGCAAACAATTTGGAGCCTGATCAGACCCAATGTCTGATCAGGTTCTTAACCGTGTGCCACAATCTTCAACATTTACAAAACCTGTTATTTTCTACATTTATTGCATTGTGTTACAAGTGTACATATCCTTTAAAACTGGAAAGAATAACATCTTTCCCACAGTAAACTCATTTATTCGTTTTTTCCCTTTTCAGTCAGAGAACTCCAGGGGCTTCATGACTAAAGCAGAACTTGTGAGAGATGCTCAGAAACTGGCAGACAAATCCTTCACATTTGTAAGTGTCAGAATAACTACTCTTATAATGCTTATTGATCAGTTATGGTCAAAATACAAAACAGTTTAGCTACCAAAAATCAAAGTCTCTTAGAATCAAACAAGTTTTTCTGCCCCAGATTTAATTTACTTGGTTACCAATCATTCATGGAAGAGGACTCACCTGCTAGGACAGGTGGTCACTAACAGAAGGAGCTTTAAACATTACTGGTATCCTGCATTAATTATTAAGTAATCATTTGTAATTTATCAGTGTTTTATCATTCAAATCCTGTTAAATGGCTGCAAAACAATTCGTTATCCAAAATTTCTCTCAAACAGAACAATTTTCTTGGTTCAGATGGGTGTAATTTTTAAAGGTTTTTGGATGGCTGTTGTTATGTTAAAACCTAGATACATTAGTTCTCCAAACAATAATAAAAAAAATATACCAAGTTAAAGTCTACTTTCAGTCCGAATGACCGCTCAGCCGACTGTACATATACTCCCCTGATCATCGAGCCATCTTGCCTATGAGCACTGCTAACATATGGCGCAGTCAAATGCAGCCGCAGTACCGACTCAGACCCTTCACAGGTACCCATTTTAACCCCTGGGTGGAGAGGAGCAATTCGCGGTACATGTCTTGCTCAAGAACATTCCTGTACATCATCGGAGATTCAGAAAAATCCCCTAGTCAGACCGCTGGTCCGGCGGGGGATCGAACTCACGACCATTGGTACCGTAGTCCAAGGTGTTAACCATTGGGCCACTACCGCCGGTAGAAAAATGTTAAGCAAATAGCTCAGCAGAATTTTATCTTTGAACTCTCTGATCAGAGTCTACATTGTTTGCCAAATAAGTATATATACTTGTTTCCAGCATAGAAATAGTTAATTGAATTCCTTTTTATTTTGCTGACCATTAATATTAATGGTTAGAAGTAAATTACAATACATTTGTTTTATCAAACATAATTTTTTATTGTCAAATTGATTAACTGCTTTTGCCAGAATACCACTTCATACTATGCTTAAAGAGTTGTTCGCATTAATTTCTCAATTCTAATATTTTATGTACATGTTTGCATCTTGATCAGAGGCCAATTTATTTGAAAATGCTAGTATAAACAAGCATAGCATTGAATGGGGTTATAATTTGGTTTGTTTGTAGCCAGATCCTAACAGTCGGTACACATCCTGGTCATCTATGGGCACACTGATAAAGAAGGGACTGGTGATTAAAGAGAGCAGTCCAGCTAGGTAAGTGACAGGTGATTTGGATTTAAATCATTCAAATATAAAGGTGCATATTCATGACTGTATAAAGTATGAACTATTTTCTTCAGTGGAGAAATAAATAAGTGTAAAAAGAGTATCTAAATAGTGGTTGATTAATGATAACTGCAAGAAAAAGTGATGTATTGTATTATAAAATGTAGGATCTATACTGCATGTGTATCAGGCATGTACTTTATACTGCATGTACAGTCCACTCTGGTTAATCCAAATTCCATGGGACCAGGAAAACATAACAGATTAACGAGAGTTTCAATTAAGTGATTGGATCCATTACGATCATCTGTGTATCAATTTTGTCATCTCGGGTCATCGTTTTTTCATAAGGTGTCCTCCCAGTAATACTTCAAATCAGATAATGAATGTACGTAAAAAAGTAAATTTGTTGTTTTGGTTTAATACTAAGGCAATAATAATAATATGCATTAAATTTGATAACTTTGTTTATCACATAATTTGCGGTCTGGGAGTTGCATAAAGCGATTGTATAAATATCGTAATCCACTAGTGGAATATCGTTTTTTGGGCTCCGGCCTAACTTGTTCGTCCATAAGCGCTGCATGTAGCGGGGTGACAAATGACGTCATTTACCATGATGTTAACGTAAACAACGTAACGTTTGGCGGAAAATCTATATAGCGGAGGGTCTACAAACTACGGCTTCAAATCAATTTAATAGGTGCTTGAACTTGTAATGTGATAAATAGAATATCACATTCGTGTTCATTATTTATCATTTTTAATAAACTCGTTGACTAAAATGAATATGACGCTCGCCAAGGCTCGAGTCATATTATTTTAGTCAACTCGTTTATTAAAAATGATAAATAATGAACACTCATACAATATCCTCTATTTAGTCCCATAATCCAGTTAATTAAATCATCTTAACACAAACATCTGTTTACTCTCTGCTACTTAGGTACCATATGTGTATTCATAAAGCCCTTACACACATGCATACATAAACAAAACTTCGTGTTTTACAACAATGGTTATGATAACCCAAATCATGAAATACATTATAATTTATCTGATACATTTATGAAATAAAATTTTAAATGGTAACAATAAACATGAAACTTCGAAAAACAGTGAGAATACTTTTTTTATACGCCCACCTCTAAAGGTGGTCATATATTGGCGTGGCGTGGCCCTACCCGTCCGTTTGTTCGTCCGTAAACATTTTGTTTGTCTGGAGTTTTCTGGGAAAACTATTGGAGGGATATTAATGAAACTTCACACAAATGTCATATGCATCAAGATTTCAAGCTGAGTCGAGATTGAGGTTCATTCGAATTTTGGTTACAGAGTTATCTGCCCTTGATGTACTCAAATATGCCATAAAAAGGTTGTCCGGAGTTTCCTGAGAAAACTATTTGAGGGATATTAATGAAACTTCACACAAATGTTATAAGCATCAAGATCTAAAGCTGAGTCAAGTTTGAGGTACATTTGAATTTTCGTTACAGAGTTATCTGCCCTTGATGTACTCAAATATACTATAAAATACTTGTCACGAGTTTTCTGGGAAAACTATTGGAGGGATATTAATAAAACTTGACACAAATGTTAAATGCATCAAGATCTAAAGCTGAGTCAAGTTTGAGGTTCATTCAATTTTTCTTTACAGAGTTAACTGCTCTTGATGTACTCAAATATGCTATAAAAAGCTTGTCCGGAGTTTTCTGGGAAAACTGTAGGAGGGATATTAATGAAACTTCATACAAATGTTAAATGCATCAAGATCTAAAGCTGAGTTGAGTTTGAGGTTCATTCCAATTTTTGTTACAGAGTTATCTGACCTTGATGTACTCAAATATGCTATAAAAAGCTTGTCCGGAGTTTTCTTGGAAAACTATTTCAAGGATATTAATAAAACTTCAAAGAAAGATTATATGCATCAAGATCTGAAGCTGAGTTAAGTTTTGATATTTTGTTACAGAGTTATCGGCCCTTAGTGTACTCAAATTTGTTATAAAAGGCTTATTTGACAGTGTTAACACACTTAGCAACTACAGTTTTGAATGGATTTTGATTCTTCTTTCCCACAGTATAATTATATAGAGGATAATTTTTTTTTCAGTATAAGATAGAAATTTAATCCAGTATTGTTTATGCTCTCAGAGCTCTAAGTGTCTACAAAAATTAGAATAAATTTTGATAAAACTATATATTTCTTTGCCAACGGCAGGGCTTGAACTTTAGATTTTTTCCCACTTGCAATTTTTTGCAAGTGCCCATATTTTCTACTTGCAAAACCAGGTTTCAACTTGCTTTTTCAATACGATTATCCACAAATTGATGTTTCACATCATTTTGATCAAAATTATAAGATAAACATTACTTTGTTGAACTTTCATTCTGTATCTCATTCTGTGCTAGATTACTCATGAATTGTAAATAAAGTTTAAAAAATAATAACTAGAATGTGTGTCTTTTTGTGTATGTACAGTACTGTACAGTTACTAGTCTTAACTTTAAATAAGTTTTTATTTGCAGTCCATCCCATATAGTAAATTTTCATTCAAAACAGCAAGGTTCGCAGATTAATTAAATACGGACTATAGCTGAAACTTTGTAACTGGGTCGTTTTGTCAAGGGGGCGAAAGGATCGTGTTATATTTTCAGAGTTCGATGTTTATGGATGATTTTTTTTTATCTTTGGTGAAGACAGTCAGCAGACAGTACACTATATTTCAAAACCGCTTTCACTATCGTCCATAATATTATTTTCGAGAAAGATGTGCATTTCTTCCTACCAATTTTAGGACAGATTTTAGCGATGCCGTGGTTCATCCCATTTTCGCACAAAGCAATAAAAACCCAATTACTTGGTGAGTTTCGTAACTTGGTATGGGCAAGCTTTCAGCCTGTGTTTGGCTGTTCTTCCTTAAATGTCTCGTCAGCCTTCCGTTTATAAACGCTAGAAGGACGAGTCGACTGGAAAACATTGATATTTGAGTTCGCCATTCGCAGTTTGTGGTCACTAGCTAATATACTGGTTCCCCTTTTTCTGATGCTGATTTGGCGTTAGTACGTATGAAGCCGGGCTATCAATCATGCGCATGCGTTGAATGCTGGGTTTCCCGAAGTTATAAATAGCCGAGATATGAAAAGAACAGGATGGGCGAAAGGCGACAGGGATTTCCCCAGGAATTTCTGAAGGCATGTTGAATTTGGGGCATAGGGGGAGGGTGCGGGAGGGCTCTCCCTCCCCCGCTGCGGCGAAATTTTTTGCTCTTTAATCAATAAAATAGTGCATTTTTGGCTTTAAGTTTTCACTTATTCACCCCCACCCACTGGTGGCCATGTTGTTTGAGCTAGGAAGATTATTGGAAGAAAACTGGCAAATGGTCACCCATGAATCATCATTTGAGTACAATACTTCTTAAATCAGAACAACAGTTTCAGAGAAATTTTTTTTGAAATTTTTTCCATACAGAAATAATAGGAAAACTTGCCCCTCCCACTGGTGGCCATGTTTTTTTTTAAATAACAGAAAGATTTTAAGAAATCTGGTAGAGGATCATCAATTGACCATTTGTGTAAAATTATTTTTTAATTTGGACCAGTAGTTTCAGAGAAGAAGATTTTTAAAGTTTTTAGTAAACAGTAACATAAGGAAAACTTGCCCCACCCACTGGTGGCCATGTTATTTAAGATAAAATGATTTTAAGAAATCTTGTAGAGGATCATCAATTGACCATTTGTGTAAAATTATTTTTTATTTGGACCAGTAGTTTCAGAGAAGAAGATTTTTAAAGTTTTTAGTAAACAGTAACATAAGGAAAACTTGCCCCACCCACTGGCGGCCATGTTTTTTAAGATAACAAAATGATTTTAAGAAATCTGGTAGAGGATCATCAATTGACCATTTCTGTAAAATTATTTTTAATTTGGCCCAGTATTTTCAGAGAAGAAGATTTTTAAAGTTTTTAGTATACAGTAACAAAAGGAAAACTTGCCCCACCCAATGGCGGTCATGTTTTTTTTAGATATCAAAATAATGTTAAGAAATCTGGTAGAGGGTCACCCATGGATCATTTGCATAAAATTACTTTCAAATCGGACCAGTAGTTTTTGACAAGAAGATTTTTAAAGTTTTCACTTTATTGCCATATGAAGAAAATCTGCCCCACCCACTAGCGGACATGTTTTTTTAGATAGGAATGTTTTTTCTTGAGGTTAAAGAAACGAAATTGTTTTTGTACTCTATCGAAGATAGATCTAGATCTACGGTAATATAATGGAGGTCTCGTAAAAAATATATATATTTTTTTTATGTGTCAAGAACCTGTGGTTTAAGAGCATAGAAAAATTCACTGCATCCCGGCAAGTGCACAGGGACCCGGCACGATTGATTTTTGAGAGAAAAAATTGTCAAAAGGTATATATAGAGACAAGGGGTACAACTTATTGTTAGTATATTCTCACCCTATCTCGACAAAAGCGGTCATATCACGAATAATAATTGATGAAACGACACCCTTTTTGCATTTCTGTCTAGCTAATATAATACCCATCCATAAAAACATAACATGAAACCAACTGTAAGGATGCACTTTCAACAGTAATTGCATTTACTCACAGAAATCAACCACTTTTGGAAAACGGGACAGGTGTTCGTTCACTGCTAACACATCATTGACCACTACTGTATGCTTGTTTAGGCGGTAATCGAGTGTTACAGTCATTGACAACTACTGTACGCTTGTTTAGGCGGTAAAATCGAGCATGACAGTCATACAGTTCCATAAATATACAGCTTTGACACCGATCAAAGCTGATTTCTTCTCAAATCATTGCCGTACCAAAAAGCCTACATGTACAAGAAGAGCTTTACTGCCGATGAAAACATGCAAATTTGTTGTTGGTATTGCAATGGTTTGAGTATAAATCAGCTTTGATCGGTGTAAAAAATGGATATCCATGGAACTGTATGACTGTCATGTTCGATATTACCGTCTATACAAGCACACAGTAGTGGTCAATGCGGTTTCAGCTGTGAACGAACACCTGTCCCGTTTTCAAAAGTCGTTGATTTCTGTGAGTAAATGCAATTACTTTTGAAAGTGCATGCTTCCAGTTGGTTTTATGTTATGTTTTTATGGAAGGGTATTATATAAGCTAGACAGAAGTGCAAAAAGGGTGTCGTTTCATCAATTATTATTTATGATATGCCCGGTTTTGTCGAGATAGGGTGAGAATGTACTAACAATCAATTGTACCCCTTGTCTCTATATATACCTTTTGAAAAAAAATTCTCTCAAAAATCAATCGTGCCGGGTCCCTGTGGGCAAGTGGATGTCAAATGGTGGATTCATGTTTACTTGAAGCCTGCTCTTAACATCCATCCATCATAAAAACAGAAAACAAATTTTTAACTCTGTGAAGAATTAATTGGACTGTTTGACTTTGTCATGAGATAAAACCAAGTCTACTTGAATATGTGTTGTCACGACTGTTTTGTTTCAATATTTAATCTCCCAAGTATTCAATTTCAATTTACCAAAAATACCAGAAAGCTTTTTTAAGAGATTCATCGTTTCCCGCGTGTATGTGTTGCTTTTGTTCTTCTCTTGTAACTTATTTTCCGAAACTCCCACGAAAAACGTCTTCCGCGTCGATAGCTAGCCATTGCCTACGAATAAGAGCTAATTTTAAACATCGCAATTTATGTTAATTTCCTGTCATTCTAAATGGAAGTTTATAACGTCTAATCTAATTGGATGTTTTCAAAAAATGACGCTAGGAAGCATGCCGCGCATTTGGATTTCATTTCGGAAGTTTGGAATACTGTTTGCGTCTGTTACGTGATTATTAATACGGAGTTGTGAGGAAATCAATTCTAAAAGGTAATTTATATTCATTTAAAACATTCGTTTGTTCAGTATTTGCGGAGAATTTCCTTATTTAACAGGCCCCGTATCGAGGATATTTTTCCGAGGCGACGCACGATTTCACGTCTCATTATTCGCGGCGAATTTTCAGTCCACCGTTAATCATCTTTTGAATGTTAAATTCGGGAAAAGGAATGTCCGAGATTCCGGTTTCGGCTAGTATTTATTTTTCTTTCAGCGTTGTTCGTAGCTTGTTTTCCGAAAATCATTAAAGTCGCTGTTTGTAAAGTAAGCCATGTTCGGCATGTTGTAGAATCTACTCGCATCAAAACCAGAACTAGCGGTTTTAGAAACGTCAATCAAAAGTTAATCTCCCTCAAAATGGAACGAGTCCCTGTCAATCACCGTTTAGATAAGGAAATTCAGCTCCTGATTGGTTGATGAAGCTAAGCACACGCCCGACACGCGTGACGGCGTTTGGCATATGAAATAATTACTGGAATACACAACACGGAGCCCTGATAAAGGCTAGTCGCTCTACAGATTAAGACATGTCGGCCAGATCAAAGCATGTCGCGAAGAGACCGCCGGGAAGGAAGGCATGTCGCCCGCGACAGGCGAAAACGGCCTGGGGAAATCCCTGGGGCGATAATTATTTAAAAGAAGGGTTAGACACTGTGTTCGTCTTTACCAATTTAACCTTACATTTTGGAACGTCTGAACATCAAAATATACACTCTCAATTTTTTTCAAGTGCTGAATTTTTCAGCTCGCTTTTTGAAAATTCCACTCGCATTTTGCAAGTTCGCGAGAACGAAGTTCGAGCCCTGCAGCGGGCGTATAATGTACCGCTTGCGGTGCTCTCGTTCGCATTTGTAAACAAATTACATACATGTACACACAACGTTCAATATGGTTACAAACACTTGAGTAACATATGTCAACACCTTATGCATGTGTTTTTAAAGATCTCTACAGTTACTAATGAAAACAAATTTGTACTTTATATTGCATGTATATCAGGGTGTGTGCTTTTAAATGTGTGTATATCAGGGCATATACTTTATACTGCATGTATATCAGGGCATATATTTTATACTGTGTGTATATCAGGGCATGTACTTAATGCTACATGTATATACTACTACTAATCCTCTTCGCGCTGGGTTACGCATAAGGCCGCCACCAGAGCTCGCCAATGTAGCCGGTCCTTAGCCAATGTCCGCACCTGGCCCCAGCTCCAATTCTCCTTCCTCATCTCCTTTTCCACTGATCGGCGCCATGTCTCTTTTGGTCGACCTCTTTGTCTACGTCCAATGGGTGTCCATCGCATTGCAACTCTGGGAATAGCTGTTTCTTCCATCCTTTGAACATGACCAATCCAGCGCCATCTTCTGCGCTTGATCTGCGTTGATATTGGAGTTGTACCTGTTCTACGATGGAGTGCTGCATTGGATATAGTATTTGGCCAGAAGATTTGGAGAATCCGCCTGAGACACCTTCTTTGAAAGACATCAAGCTTGAGACAAATAGACTTTGTAACTTTCCAGGATTCGGAACCATACAGCAAGACTGCAAGTACGTTGGTCTTGAAAATCCTGATCTTGGTGGTAAAAGTGAGCTTGGAGGATTTCCAGATGTTCCGTAATGCCGCATATGAACCTCGGGCTTTGGATAATCTGTTATTGACATCCTCTTCTGAATTGCCGTCACCTGTGACTTTACTTCCAAGATACACAAAATCGTTCACTTCTTCAATGGCACTATTGCTGATGGTTACTGGTTGAGCTGTTTTGGCGTTTACTCTCATCACTTTGGTCTTGTTGACGTTGATATTGAGGCCAATCTGCTTCCCAAGAGCATCTAGCTTGTCCGTCTTGGTTTGAATGTCTTTGTGGCGTTGAGCGAGAAGCGCAATGTCGTCAGCGAAGTCAAGATCCTCCAGAGTTTCTGTGAACGTCCATTGGAGTCCCTTGACAGCGTCCTTTGTGGTTTCTCTCATCAGCCAATCAATACACGTACATGTATATAAGGGCATGTAATTTATGCTATGTGTTTATCAGGGCATGTACTTTATGCTATGTGTATATCTGGGCATGAATTTTAAACAGGACATGTCTATACTGTGTCTATCAGGGCATGTACTTTATACTGCACACATGTATATCAGGGCATGTACTTTATACTGCACACATGTATATCAGGGCATGTACTTTATACTGTGTGTCTATCAGGGCATGTACTTTATACTGCATGAATATCAGGACTTGTAATTTATATTGTGTGTGTGTATCAGTGCATATACTTAATGCTACATGTATATCAGTGCATGTACTTTATGCTGCAGGTATAGTCTGACTGATGCTGGCTGTGAACTGGCCCACAGACTAGAGGCTGTGGATAAGGAGAATGAGGGTATGGAGGTGCCTCACCCTGCTGAGCCTGTCAGACCAGCTGTAGCCACGCCCACCCGTCCAAACCCTCCATCACTGCCCAAGTTACCAGATCTTGTTAATGATGAGCAAGTGTTTAGTCACACTGAGGGCATGGACAGGTTATCAAGGTATGTAAGTAATGAGCTAAAATCCTAATATAAGGCTATAGTATTGGATAAAAATTATATTAGTTCAACATATTAGAAGACTGAACTCAAGCAGAAGTTTGGTGTTCTTAATTCTTCTCTGCTGTAAGCTTATATTGACTTTTTTGTGTCACCTGCTGTAGGCAGAGATGACACTTAGAGATCGCTTTTACGGCGTCTGTCTTCCCGTCCGTCTGTCTGTTATGCTTTTTGCGTCACACCTCATAACTCCTATTCTACTGAAGCTTTTAAGTTGAAACTTCATTTATGGAAAGAAATTGACAAGTGAAAGAGTATTGCACAAGGGTCATAACTCTTGCATCAATATTGTGAGAGTTATCCCCCTTTTCAACATTTTTTTCCCCTGCAGATTTCTTCTGTTGTACTGAAGATTTTGAAATGAAATTTCATTTATGAAAGATATTGATGAGTGAAAGTGTCTTGCACAAGGCTGATAACTCTTGCAGCAATACTGTGAGAGTTATTTTCCTTTGCCATATTTTCTATTTTCAGCAAATAACTTCTGTTCTACTGATGCTTTTCAGATGAAATTTCATTTGTTGAAAGAGTTTGATGAGTGTTAGTGTCTTGCATCAATACCATCAGAATTATTCCCCTTTACTGATGGTTGCTGGCAGGTGACACATGTGTTCCGATGAACACCCGTCTATTTTTGAAAGTCTGACATGAGTGCATTCTTTCTTGAAGAAGAGTTTCTTATTTTACTAATCAATAGATGTTCATAGTACATGGAGTTTTATATATGAATATTCAACAGAAGAAAGGTTATTCACTGACGTTCCTTGAAAGTTGATGGGCCATGGCTGCGCAGTCATTGATTTCAGTAATAGGTTTTTCTACAAAGATAGTGATGGTTGTTGTATACTTCTTAACCCATTACTCTATAGATACGCATTTTAACACATTCAATTTATTTCCCAGTTGAAGAAAATAGTTCCAATTTATAGACATGAATACATGTATGTATCATAAAAAATATTTTCTGTATTTAGCAGCGGGTAGCTTAAAACACTCTTTCACAGGACATGATGGAAACATGGAAAAGCATGTCTATGAGGAATAGGAAAAGAGTCAAAGGCATTTTATAGGGAAAAGGGTTAGCTGTATGTGTGATATTGTTTCAGGCTTCAGTTCTGGTACATAGAGGAGAATGGGTCAGAAACACTGCAGAAAGACAGAGCCTCAGTCACTGTTGATGGTAAGGGAGGTCATGTTAAATGCATTGTCAGTCAGTTTTAATGTATTATCAGAATTTCTGTTTAATAGCTAACACTGTTTTATGGCTCAGCAACACTTGACTAGATAACTATGCCCTGAATAATGCTTCCCCTTGCAAAGTTTGAAATAGGTAGTAGACTGAAAGTAAAGCAGACATCTCCTTTATGAGCTTTCTACTTTACTTACAGCTTGCTTTAAGCATCTAATTGTCAGGATACAAGAAAACAAGTCTATGGCTCTTTAAAGTTGTAAATGATAAAAACATGAAAAGGCTTTTCATATGAGGAATAGGTAGATCTAAAGGTGTTTCTATCGGGGAGAGGGATAAATATATATGTAAGTTATGCTATAATATATAATGTGAAAAGACGGTGAAACAATAAATATTTGAAAAAGGTATTACATTTAAAATCTAACACAATGTTCATTATGTTTTAATAGTTGATATTTCGTACTGTTATATTTTGCTTGGAATTCCTAGATTTTTTGAAAACAGATACAGCTGAGCCTCAATAACTAAATCTTGCTTCAGTTGAACATCACCTGAATGTCAATGTTAGAATGAAGCTTAACTTTGTTTGAACTTGGAAGTATGATGTATCCATATTTTGATTTGAAATACAGGAATGGTGGAGAAAACATTTTTATCACATAATTTGCGGTCTGGGAGTTGCATAAAGCGATTGTATAAATATCGTAATCCACTAGTGGAATATCGTTTTTTGGACTCCGGCCCAACTTGTTCGTCCACAAGCGCTGCATGTAGCGGGACGCCAAATGACGTCATTTACTATGACGTTAACGTAAACAACGTAAAGTTTGGCGGAAATTCTATATAGCGTAGGGCCTACAAACTACGGCTTCAAATCAATTTAATAGGTGCTTGAACTTGTAATGTGATAAATAGAATATCACATTCGTGTTCATTATTTATCATTTTTAGCTCGACTTTTTTGAAAAGTCGAGCTATTGTCGTCACCCTGTCGTCTGCGTCTGCGTCTGCGTCAGCGTCTGCGTCTGCGTCAGCGTCTGCGTCGGTTAAGTTTTTTGCTTAAGGTTTTTGTAAGAGTTGATTTCTCAATAACTATCAAAGGTATCCATTTGAAACTTGGAATAGTTGTTCAGTATCAAAAGGGCAACTCATTACAACAAGGCAGGTAACCCTGGGATTTGTCATTTCAGAGTTATTGCCCTTGTTTTATTTACTTAAAAATTATAAATTAACATATCTCAATAACTATCAAAGGTATCCATTTGAAACTTGGAATAGTTGTTCAGTATCAGAAGGGAAACTCATTACAACAAGGCAGGTAACCCTGGGATTTGTCATTTCAGAGTTATTGCCCTTGTTTTATTTACTTAAAAATGATAAATTAACATATTTCAATAACTATCAAAGGTATCCATTTGAAACTTGGAATAGTTGTTCAGTATCAAAAGGGCAACTCATTACAACAAGGCAGGTAACACTGGGATTTGTCATTTCAGAGTAATTGCCCTTGTTTTATTTACTTAAAAATTAAAAATTAACATAACTCAATAACTATCAAAGGTATCCATTTTAAACTTGAAATACTTGTTAAGTATCAAAAGGGCAACTCATTACAACAAGGCAGATAACCCTGGGATTTGTCATTTCAGAGTTATTGCCCTTGTTTTATTTACTTAAATATTGTAAATTAACATATCTAAATAACTATGAAAGATATTAACTTGAAACTTTGAACAGTTATTCAGTATCAAAAGGGCAACTCATTACAATAAGACAGGTAACCCTGAGGTTTGTGTATCCAGAGTTATTGCCCTTGTTTTATTTACTTAAAAGTTATAAATTAACATATCTAAATAACTATGAAAGATATTAACTTGAAACTTTGAATACTTGTAAAGTATCAAAAGGACAACTCATTACAACAAGGTAGGTTACTCTGTGATTGTAATTCCAGAGTAATTGCCCTTGATTTATTTACTTAAAACTTGTAAATTGCAATATCTTAATAACTGTCAAAGGTTTCAACTTGAAACTTTAAATACTTGTATTATATCAAAAGGGCAACTCATTCAAACAAGAAAGGTGATCGGGGATGTGCCATTCCAGAGTTATTGCCCTTGTTTTTATTTACATAAAACTTGTAAATTGAAATTTCTCAATAATTACCATAGGTATTAACTTGAGACTTTGAATACTTGTTCAGTTTCAAAAGGGCATCACCTTTCAACAAAGCAGATAACCATGGGCTTTGTCAATGCAGAGTTATTGCCCTTGTTTGACTAAGAATTTGTATATGAAATTATTCAGTAACTGTAGAAAGTTATTAATTCAAACTTCCAATATATTTGAATACTTGTTTAGTTTCAAAAGGGCAACTCATTACAACAAGGCAGGTAAAGCAGGCAAAGATATTGTCCTTCTTTTGACTTATAGTTTACTTTTAAATGGAATGTAGACTGTCCAAGTATGTTTAAGTTGTTGTTGCTTACAAACTTCTATGATCAATAGGGCATTAAACACCCATACACATTCTTTAAGTTTGAAAAATGTAGCCGTCTCAAGTATATGAAAGTCGAGCGTCCAGCACCCGTTTGCGGTGCTCTCGTTAATAAACTCGTTGACTAAAATGAATATGACGCTCGCCAAGGCTCGCGTCATATTATTTTAGTCAACTCGTTTATTAAAAATGATAAATAATGAACACTCATACAATATCCTCTATGTCTTTCCTGTTTAAAAGAAACGACATGCACACACAATGCACCTAACGTAGAAAATGAGTTTTTTTATAAGTATTGACTACTGTGAAGGAACAATGTCTTTGCCATTGTAGGATAAACTATGAGATACAGTAAAACCTCCCTATTACCACCACTAAATTATGTTAATAATTAGGTTGTTTACGGTAGGTGACCGCTTAAAGCAATGTGACAGTGAAACAGAAAGCTCCTATAGGAGCTTTCTGTTTCACTGTCACCTTGCTTTAAGCTGTCACCTCTCTATTATCCCTTTACCTGATAGCATTGTTTCTAGTATTGAAGATATGTGACTACTTAAAGCAGGTTGAAAGTAAAGCAGAATGCGCCCTAAGGCGCATTCTGCTTTACTTTCAGCCTGCTTTAAACTATTAACTGCTAGCATAAGGAAAGTATTAAATATGACACATATTCATTACGGTAAAATTTGGAACTACTTTCTTCAGCGGATGAATAAACTGAATGCGCTAAAAGCCGCTTCTATAAGGGAAAGGGTTAAACAATCAATTAGCCTTTGTTTTAGTGGTCGTAATAGCAAGGTTTTACTGTAGATCGTGATTAATGTGGCTCAGTTATGTCTGATGCCATAAGTCATTTGTATTCTGTGTTAACACATTCAGCCCTAGCGATGAGTATACTCATCATTTACAAACAGTGTACCTGTGAGGATAACACTTGTCCCATGCAAACAGTGTAGACCCTGATAAGAGGTCTCCTTAAGTAGCCCTCTGATCAGGGTCTACACTGTTTGTAAGTTTGAAAAATATAATTAAAATCAACCCTAAATAGTCAAAAATGGACTAGACTGATTTTGAAATTGGAATTGTCCATTAAAAGTTTCAGGGATGAATGAGTTATTTGGATATTGTTGAGTTTGACCTGCTTTATTTGTTAGTTACTGTGTTACAGATGACATTGGAGTTGGCTTCCTGGTCAAGTGTAATTATAGAGCATTGCTGAAGTCAGGACTACTGTACAAACTGGACACTTCAAGGTATACCCATGTTGATACTGTCCCCATATATAGAGGATAATCAATTTCTTTGGATTGATATGAAAAATATATCACATATGGGTTGTTATCTGGTTAAAAAACGAGTCCGCAGGACGAGTTTTTTAACAAGATAAAAACCCATTCGAGTGATATATTTTTCATATCTATTCAAAGGAATTGATTATTCTATTTATTATACATATTTTAATGACGTTTTTACAGAAAAAAACACACAAAATTGATTACCGCGAAGTCACTAAACTAATTATGACGTGACGTCACGAAAAGTGATATCATCACTACATGTAGTGATGAAATCAACAGTGACGAAATCAAATTTATCTAACTGAGAAATCTCTATAAATCATCAATACGTATATAATAAGAGATATTAAATTTTGAGTTTGGGATTTTTCATTTATTAATTTTTTTTACATTTTTCCTGACATTTTGTTCTAAAAGGAGGCTGAAAATAGAAAAAAATGTCACTAGGGAAGAGTTCTGCTTTACTTTAACTCATTACCCCATAGCCTGTTTCTAATTTTGAAGATAGTTAACCAGTTAAAGCAGGTTGAAAGTAAAGCAGAATGCGCCTTAAGGCGCATTCTGCTTTACGTTCAGCCTGCTTTAAGCTTCCATCTGCTAGGATATAGGAAATATTTATTATGTTGCACACTTATTACTGTATAAAATGGAACTATTTTCTTCAATGGATGAATAAAATAAAGGTGTAAAAAGGTGTATTTATGGGGTAATGGGTTAAGCAGCCAGCTGTAATAAAAGTTCCATATAGCTTTTTACTAGAACAGGAAAGAGGCAATTAAGGCATTTCTATGATAAACAGATAAAATTTTAAAGCCGTTAAACAGATTTTCTAAGATTGATAAATGAGTGAAATAAGATTGATAATGCTCTTATTATTGTGGATTATTGCAGGCCAGTAGGAGATGATTTTGTGTATGCATACCTGAGTAATGATGATACAGAAGAGTTTGCTATCCCACCCACTACATCACAACCTGCAGGTGAGTGAAAACAGGAGTTTTGATTTTGTTTTGAGTTTGCAGATATATTCCTTTAACCCAGCAGATGCTATTTTAAAGTAGACTGAAAGTAAAGCAGAATGTGCCTTAAGGCACATTCTGCTTTACTTTCAACCTGCTTTAAGTGGTCACCTGTCTTCAAAACTAGAGATAGACTCTGGGTTAAGCTGGTGTTGTTTTGTTTCCTGACCTTTTCCTCCACATAAGCGCTCTAAGATATTTTTTCACTGTCGTGATACATGCACAGAAATGAGGATACTTTGATCCTGTTGAAAATAAGTGAAAGCTTGAAGTAAGATAAAAAGTCAAATAAAAAGCTCATATTGGATCTGTCTGCTTCACTTTTATTGTGCTTTATGCCAACACCAACGTTAAACAGAGAGGTACTGTGCCTATGGATTGGTTATACTTGTGGCTATTGAGGGAGGGTAAAGCCTTTTCTTGCTATAATTGTACAGTAAAACCTCTCTATTACCTCCACTAAATTGCATTAATTATTAAGTGTTTAAGCCGTAGTGGACCATGTTGAAAATTGGTCTGAAACCAAATATGTTTCCACAATAAATAAAGTCTTTATTATTAGTAGTATTAAGCCAGGTGACTGCTTAAAGCAAGGTAACAGTTAAACAGAAAGCTCCTTAAGGAGCTGTGTGATCAGGGTATGCACTGTTTTCTAATAGGATCTGTCTGACATGAGTCTTCACCCTTGCCTGGGTTAATTTTCTCCTAGATTATTAGCCAATGTTAACAGTTTTAAATATGTATTGAGGTGGAGATGTGCTAGCGTTATACCAGAAGAAGCCTAAGAATGTTCATAGCTATTACACTCTTGTGTTGAGGATCTTGATGAATAATGAAGTAAAAGCATAAAAATTTGTAAAATGGTCCATCCATCTGTTTGTCTGTCTGTCAATCTGAAGGTCTGTTACCTTTGGTTAAAGGTTTGGCTAAAGTTGTAATTGTTCATCATTTACGGATAAGACTAAAGAGGCATGCATTTATCCAACAATATTCTACTTGTTTCATTACATATTTATAGGTTGTTAATTTTGTGCTTCCCATGGTGAAAGTGTTTTTGTTTTGAATTTTCACAGTTAAGAAAGGAAAAGGAAGCAAGTCAAATGTTTCATCAAAGAAGAACAACTCTGACAAAACTGTTTTACCAGACAAACCACAGTTACCTCCCTTGTTAAAACTTTGCAATAATTCAACCTCGGTCAAAGAGACTGATATAGTTGTTTTAGATTCAGAAGAGAGTTCACTGGATTCTATAAGTGGTCCCGTATCTTGCCAGAGAAATTTGACAGCTTCAGTTCCTAGCCTTATGGATAGGATTTCAAACAAGTCTAGTGGTGGTGTATCAGCCTTGCCTAGGAATGTGTCTGTAGACTCTCAGGAAAGTTCCCAGGGCTCAATAAGAAGCCTGAGCTCCATGAGTTCATGTGTGTCTGTGAGAACACTGCCAGAGCCTGATTTCGCTCTAAGACCAGGAGAGTTTGATATTATTGTATGTGTGGACAATGCCGAGTTTTATGGAGCGTAAGCATTTCACTTGCTCATTATGGTTTTGTACAGCTCTCCCCTCTCTACAACAACCCTCCCAACACTGACTCCCTCCTTACAACGATCCTTGTCACAGTTCCCTAAACAGGACAATTATGGCCAACCTATTCACGGCTGCAACGTCGTCTGCTTAAAACTGTTGTCTGCTGTTTTTCTTAAAGTTACATAATGGGCATTTTGACAGAAAAAGAACCTTGAAGATGAGTGACAAACAGCTTGAATCCAGATCAGACGCCGCGTCACGCGGCGTCTGATATGGATTCAAGCTGTTTGCAAATTTAGCCAATTTCCCTCCCTATAAGGTCTCCCTGTGAGCAATGCACACCCATTGTAGAGAGGGAGCGCTGTATCAGCACCTTGTTAACCCTTTACCTCATAGCATGTTTCTAGTTTTGAAGACAGGTGACCACTCAAAGCAGGCTGAAAGTAAAGCAGAATGTGCCTTAAGGCACATTCTGCTTTACTTTCAGCCTGCTTTAAGCTAAAATCTGCTAGGCTAAATAAAATAGTTGTTATAGTAATTGTTAATGAGGGTATACACTGGAACTATTTTCTTGAGCGTAGGAATAAATTAAATACGCTAAAAGTTGCTTCTATGGGGGAAAGGGTTAAATTGATGTACAGTAAAACCTGTGTACAGTGACTACTATAAAAACTGTTGCTTTCTTATATACAATTAGCAGCTTAATGCCGGACATAAGAAATGCAGAAAACTTCTACAGGAAATGATGAGACTCAAACTTCAAGTCTGACTATCTTTTGAATTTGACTGATAAACAAACTATTCAGCACTACTATGACTTCAAGATTGGTTGATCTAGCAGGAGTTTGAATGTTATCAGGTTCGAAAAATATATAGCAGAATTACATAGAGATTAAGGGAATATAATTGCATGGAATTGTCAGAGAAACAGATAAGCTGCTTTCATTAAATCATTAATATTATACAGATAATGTAGGAATATTTTTTATGTTATCCATTTGATATTTGATAAATACCCAATAAGTAACTTCCAATACCCAAAACATTTTGCATTTCAAAGTGTAGATCCCCAGTTACAAGGAATCCGTATATATGTTACTCTCTATTCATTGCAGGAGTAAAGGTAACAGTAAGACCCTGTTACCAGACCTGATCAAGAACGGTGTGGACTGCCATCTGCGGAAACTTCATGTGGGCGATATCCTGTGGATAGCTAAGGAGAAGAAAGCCCATATACCAGGTACCGTGACATTTCTATAACATAGTCAATAGTAGTCTGAGACACGCTACAAAGTGGATATTGGCAAACAGTGTAAGCCAAGATGATACCCCTCTAAATTAGGGCATCTAATCTTGGTCTCTGCTGTCTGCAATTTCATACTATAAGAAATAATTTTTTTTATATACTTGCAGATGGTAGCTTAAAACAGGCTGAAAGTAAAGCAGAATGTGCCTTAGGGCACATTCTGCTTTACTTCCAGTTTGCTTTAAGTGGTTAGCTATCTTCAAAACAAGAAACCGCCTACAGAGTAATGGATTAATCGATTAATGCCTAATGACATGGTCATGTTACGAATATAGACTGGTGTTCCCCGGAACACTTGTGTCACCTGCCAGCAAGCATCAGTCAAACATTCTCTTACCATAAATTAAATTTCATTTCAAAATCTTCAGTATGACAGAAGAAATATGCATGAAAAGAAAATGTTGGAAAGGGGATAACAATTTTGATGCAAGAGTTATTCCCCTTGTGCAATACACTCCCACTTGTCAAGCTCTTTCCATAAATGAAGTTTCTTATTAAAAGCTTCTGTTGAACAGGAGTTATGAAGCATGGCACAAAGAGCATTACAGACAGCCAGACGGACGGACAGACGCCGGTGGTCCCTAAGTGTTACCTCTGCCTACAGCAGGTGACAGAATAAAGCAAGCTTCAGCGTTGTTATTTGCAGGTCAGCTGGGTCAGCCACAAGGGAGAGAACTGGTGCTAAACTATATTATAGAGAGGAAGAGAATGGATGATCTTGTAAGCAGTTGTCTTGATGGCAGGTTCAAGGAACAAAAGGTATTTTATTCAGATTCAGGCCTCATCCAGCATATATATTTGAAAAGCATATTTTAGACCTAATTTACCCTTATGCTGAATTTTCAAAAAACGAACTCATCTAATAAATGACTTGTTTGTAAACATATTGAGGTTTTGTCCACGATATCTAAAGTATGACAAACAGTGCAGACCCAGATCAGAGGGCTCCTTTTCAAGCCCTCTGATCTGAGTCTACACTGTTTGCCATGAAGGGATATATCCAGTTTCATCACCACAATAAAGACAACTCTGCCGTATCAAAATTTTGAATTACCTCCCTTGTGTCTTAAGGGGACATTTTCCAAACGAAATTTAAAGGATAGCACATTTAAACTTCTGATGATTCAAATACCCTCAAATATACATTCCTGCATTGATTGCAATGCTTATCCTTTCTCCTGCTGAATATTGATAATGTATAAATAGAGGATATTGTATGAGTGTTCATTATTTATCATTTTTAATAAACGAGTTGACTAAAATAATATGACGCGAGCCTTGGCGAGCGTCATATTCATTTTAGTCAACGAGTTTATTAAAAATGATAAATAATGAACACGAATGTGATATTCTATTTATCACATTACAAGTTCAAGCACCTATTAAATTGATTTGAAGCCGTAGTTTGTAGACCCTACGCTATATAGATTTTCCGCCAAACGTTACGTTGTTTACGTTAACGTCATAGTAAATGACGTCATTTGGCACCCCGCTACATGCAGCGCTTATGGACGAACAAGTTAGGCCGGAGCCCAAAAAACGATATTCCACTAGTGGATTACGATATTTATACAATCGCTTTATGCAACTCCCAGACGGCAAATTATGTGATAAATCAGCTTACTACGGAATCTATCATCTGTACTACTATATTGGCTAATAAAATAAGGTATTCTTTTCTCTCAAACTCATGTCAGATATATACTATCAGAAAACAGAGCAGACCCATATAAGACAGCTCCCCAGGGAATTGTCTGATCTGGGTCTACAGTCTTTTCAAAAGCATTTATATTGAAAATATTGAGATACAGGGGTTTCCTCCTATAGGCTATAGTATGTATTGGCAACATTGTTTTGCATTATACATTCAAACTTGCCTTAACAGCCACTTAAAATATGAAAGGGGGAAGCTTATCAAAAGTAAAGTTGAAAATTCCTGTGTAAGCTCTCCTCTTGTCCACCATCTGTCTGTCCAGTTTGTTTATGCGATAAATCGGAACAAGTTTATGTTCTTGTTCTTATTCGTCCCTTTAAGTTAAGAACAAGAAAATAAAACAAAGGCTTTAACCCATTACCCTATAGCTCGTTTCTAGTTTTGAAGATATGTGACTAATTAAAGCAGGTTGAAAGTAAAGCAGAATGCGCCTTAAGGCGCATTCTGCTTAACTTTCATCCTGCTTTGAATTACCATCTTCTACAATATAGAAAATATTTCTTATGATACTCATTCATGACTATATTAATTTGAAATATTTTCTTCAGTGAAGGAATGAATTAAAGTTGTAAAAAGGCGTATTTATGGGGTAATGGTAAATGATGTTTAATCCCTTTACAAAGGTGGCCATTTTGTTTTTTACTGAAATACAATTTTATAAGGTGATGATGTATGTTTGTTGCTTAGTAACATATTGTGGATACATGTGTTATTAGGTGTTATTATAGTCGTTGTAGTTATTATTGTTTCAGGGTTATAGGCCCTAAGGGTTTAATGGAATCATTTACATAGTAACTTAAGTAAGACACTTTTTGACCTTTGACCTTTACAATGAGGAAAACAAACATAAACATCCTCTGCAAACAGTGTAGACCCAGATCTAAGGGTGCATACAGTATGCCTCTTTTCAGGGTCTGCACTGTTTGTCAGTTTGCATTATAATGTAAAAATGAGGTAGAACTAATTGAAAACTATGAAGTTCCAAGGTTTTATGAGTTCAATTAAGATGAAAGTTAAATAGAAAGCTCCTACTGAATGTTTTACTGTTAAAGAATTTAATGACACTGTTAATAGATTCACCTTTGTTGAATATATTTTAAATACATACCAAATCATTGCATGAACCAGTTAAACCCTTTCAACACTAAATAACTCTTGTTGGTTATTATGGTCTCTTGTGGATCGTTTAAGTTAACAAAACATGAACCAGTCTACTTGGAATTCCGGGTTGTTTAATAAATACTGGTCTAAATTACCAAACAGTGTAGACCCAGTTCAGAGGGTTCCTATAGGAGCCCTCTGATCTGGGTCTGCACTGTTTGCAAAATTAATGAGTATATTTTAAATAGTTCTATGGTGTTGTAAGAATTAATGGATGTCAGAAGTACTGTCACTAATGCAAGACCTTAAGTAGTTAACTCGTTGAACATAATGGAATATTGTCTTTCGTTTAAAATTGCTGTCTGCTACTATTATAAAATTACATTTTTCTGCAATTTCTTTACAAAAAAATGGTCACATTGTCAAATAATTGGATTATGATGAGACTTTGAGTTCCTCGACATCTGATCTGGATTCACACTGTTTGCGAATCTAGTCGTGGTTATGCTCTCATCATGTTAAGAGATCAAAGTCTCAGTTTTACGTTTCAAATATGTTATTTATGCCTGCAGATACTTGCCTTCTGTCTTGGGAATTTTGTGATAAACAGGGAATTGTAAGTGCTATCTAACCTTTTCACCAACCTTCTACTTTCTAAGTACAGTAAAACCTCTCTTTTACAATCACTAATTTATTTCGATTATCAGATGTTAAAGGTAGGTGACTGCTTAAAAGCAAGGTGAATGTAAAACAGAAAGCTCCTTAAGGAGCTTTCTGTTTTACGTTAACCTTGCTTTAACTCTTTCCTCCCTGAAACTTAAAATGAACAATTCCAGTTTCTATTTTAGTCTAGTCCATTTCTGACTTTTAAGGGTTGTTTTTGTCAATGTTTGGAATTATGACAAACAGTGAAGACCCTGATCAGAGGGCTCCTTTCGGAGCCCTCTGATCTAGGTCTTCACTGTTTGTATAGGACAAGTGTACTGTTCAAAGGTACACTGTTTGAAAATACGCCTATATGCGGGACTAGGGTGCAAAGGGTTAAGCTGCCACCTGTTTTATGCACTCAATTAGCCTTCCTTTTAGTGGTCGTAATAGAGAGGTTTTACTGTAATTGTTGATGCAAATTTTGTCATCATCAACAATCCCTCAAAGTTGATTTATCTACATTTTTATTTAGAAAATATCAGCAGAGTGTCCAACAATTTAGATAAAGAGGAGTCTTAGAGACGCCGAGTTTCTCAGCATCTCGTAGGAATCCAAACTGTTTGCAATACTGATCACAAATTTGCCTGCAGTGTGCAGAAGATCAATGGCAAACCATTTTCAAACATATGGGTAATTGGCCACAATTTGAATAATCATACGTAGCTGATCTATTAGCAGAACTTTGTTCTCCTCTGCCAAAGGCAGAGGAATGTTTGTACTTGAGTGCTGGCACGTAATCTAGTACCATGGCCATTTGTGCAAATCTCATGATTTATGGTACATGTGCTCCCTCCCTATAATGGCCCTCAGAACAACAATTCCTTCCTTAAAACTATGCTTGCTGTTGTTACCCAAACAAGACAATTTTGTCTGACTAAATGTTATTCAAGCATACTGTTAAACCTTTACCTGATAGCCTGTTTCTGTTATTGAAGATAGGTGTCCACTTAAAGCAGGTTAAAAGTAAAGCAGAATGCACCTTAAGGCGCACTCTGCTTTACTTTCAGCCTGCTTTAAGCTTTCATCTGCTTAAATATAGAAAACAGTTTTTATCATACATATTCATAAGTGTATAAATTGGAAATATTTTGCTCAGTCGAGGAATAAATAAAAGGTGTAAAAGGTGTATTTATGGGGTAATGGGTTAAACATATTACAAATAATATCATATTTATTTCAATGAGCCTGAGGGATACTTGAAAAGTGCTATCTTAAATATACATGTTTCTGCATTATTTTCAGCCTGTTTTAAGCTACCCTCGTCTAGGCTATAGAAAATATTTTTTGTGGTACATTTAAAATTTACTAGCAGGTAATTTTTACTTTGAGAAATATTGAAATGGATGTCAAACAGTTTAGATCCTGTTCAGATGTCACATTACACTGCATCTGAACAGGATCCAAATATTTGTAAAGACGCCTTTTTGCACTGTTGGCAGTGAAAGAGTGAATATTAGATGCCAAGTTACTGTAGATCAGATCTAGCTTCAGACTGTTTGCAACTGATATAGGGTTTTAGCACTAACAGGTTTATTGAGAAAGAATGACATTTTCATGACAGTGTATTAAGTTATTTTGTGGTATTGAAGATGTTAATGTTATTTAGCCTGGAGCAATGTTTAGTGGCTTTAAACAGACTCCACATGATAGGAGAGTGTTTACCTAAGGGGAGGTAATCACAGGCAATTAGAATGTGGGATTGAAGATCACTAGACATATTCCTAGCACAGGAAGAGGTGCCTCTTTGATTATAAAACATCAAAATATTAACTTTAATATAAACATAACACTTACACTAAGGACTTTCCAAATACAGTAAAACCTTTCTATAATGACCATGAACACTGAATTGTGTTTATAATTTCGTGTTTACGACAGGTGACGGCTTAAAGAATAGTGACAGTAAAACAGAAAGCTCCTAAAGGAGCTTTCTGTTTTACTGTCACCTGGCTTTAAGCTGTTTCCTGATTTTATATAATCAAGTAGCCTTCTTTTTAGTGATTGTAATAGAGAGGTTTTACTGTAGAAAAATCCTTGTTCTAAATAAAGGCCAATTTACATTGACATTTTAGCATGTTTATCCCAAAAGTACATAAAAGTTATGGCAAGCAGTACAGCTCCTGATCTGATTCTTCAGGAGTCCTCTGATCTGGGTCTATTCTGTTTGTAATTGATTCATACAGGTTTTCTGCACATTAAGGGCTACTATTGACTCTTTAAACACCATGGACCTATTAAAAGTATACTCATTACAGTTGCAAACAGTATAGACCCAGATCAGAGGGCTCCTATAGGAGCCCTCTGTTCTGGGACTACACTGTTTGATAATTTAGACCAGTATTTATTTAACTAACCAGATTTCAAGTAGATTCATGTTTTGTTTGCTAAAAAGACCCACAAGAGAACCTAATAACCCACAAGAGCTACTTAGTGATGAAAGAGTTAATAGCTATATGTGCAAATCTCTTATATCCAACTGTGTTTAAGGCAGGTGACTGCATACAGTAAGAAAAAAATGAGTGCTCCTATAGGAGCTTTCTGCTAGTAAGAAAAATGAGTGCTCCTATAGGATCTTTCTGCTTTACATTCATATTGCTTTAAACTACCTGAAGCACTATGAATGGACATTTATTTTTTGTACATAAGTAGAGGGGAAGGTAGAGGTTACCGGTTCAGATCAAATTTGGACCCCCGTAAAAAATGGACCCGCGGGTCCATTTTTGATAGCGAAATATGGACCCCACCTGTAAATTTTTGGACCCCCCCCCAAAAAAGTTGGTAATGCTTCTCCCTAATGCAAAATATTGATAACTCCTATCTTGAGGTTGTTATGCCCATAAAAAAAATTAAATAAAAAAAAAAAATAATAATAATTTGTTGGAGAGGGGGTCCAAATTTGATGGCATCAAAATTGGACCCCCCCCCCCCCTCGCTTGGCAACACCCAACCTTAAGTCATTTGATTTTCACTTCAACTTTAATTCTTTTCCATTAGTTGTTTTGTTTAAGTAATGTTTTACTCCTTTCCTTAAGTTACTATGCCCTGCAAATTATTTTGGTTGGAGGAAGGGGGGGGGGGGTCCAAATTTGATGGCGTAAAAAATGGACCCCCCTTTTCAACACCCAACCATTTGGACCCCCCTCCCTCCCATTTCAGCACCCAACAATAAGTCATTTGATTTACACATCAATTTTAATTATTTTCCATTATTTGTTTTGTTTAAGTAATGTTTTACTCCTTTCCTGAAGTTACTATGCCCTGCAAATTATTTTGGTTGGAGAGGGGGGGGGGGGGGGGGGGGTCCAAATTTGATGGCGTAAAAATTGGACCCCCCTCCCTTTTTAACACCCAACTATAAGTCATTTGATTAACACATCTGAAACCAGTAACTTCTACATATGTACTTCTATGATCTGTCTTGTATGATTGAACAGACAAAGAAAGGGAGGAGAATGAATATTTAATGGCATTATATTTGCACGCCCCACTTAAAATCTCCATTTAGATGCCACCAAATTTGGACCCCCCCCCTCTCCAACCAAAATAATTTGCAGGGTTTAGTTACTTCAGGAAAGGAGTAAAACATTACTTAAACAAAACAACTAATGGAAAATAATTAAAATTGATGTGTAAATCAAATGACTTATTGTTGGGTGCTGAAATGGGAGGGAGGGGGGTCCAATTTTTACGCCATCAAATTTGGACCCCCCTCTCCAATTGAAATAATTTGCAGGGCATAGTAACCTCAGATTAGGAGAAAAAAATCACTTAAACTTAACAAGTAATGGAAAAGAATTAAAGTTGATGTGTTAATCAAATGACTTATGGTTGGGTTTTGAAAAGGGGGGGGGGTCCATTTTTTACGCCATCAAATTTGGACGCCCCGCCCCCCCCCCCTTCTCCAACCAAAATAAATAATTTGCAGGGCATAGTAACTTCAGGAAAGGAGTAAAACATTACTCAAACAAAACAACTAATGGAAAAGAATTAAAGTTGATGTGTTAATCAAATGACTTATGGTTGGGTGTTGAAAAGGGGGGGGGGGTCCATTTTTTACGCCATCAAATTTGGACCCCCCCCCCCCTTCTCCAACCAAAATAATTTGCAGGGCATAGTAACTTCAGGAAAGGAGTAAAACATTACTCAAACAAAACAACTAATGGAAAATAATTAAAATTGATGTGTAAATCAAATGACTTATGGTTGGGTGTTGAAAAGGGAGGGGGGTCCAATTTTTACGCCATCAAATTTGGACCCCCCTCTCCAATTGAAATAATTTGCAGCACATAGTAACCTCAGATTAGGAGAAAAACATTACTTAAACTTAACAAGTAATGGAAAAGAATTAAAGTTGATGTGTAAATCAAATGACTTATGGTTGGGTGTTGAAAGGGGGGGGGGGGGGTCCATTTTTTACGCCATCAAATTTGGAACCCCCCCCCCCCTTCTCCAACCAAAATAATTTGCAGGGCATAGTAACTTCAGGAAAGGAGTAAAACATTACTTAAACAAAACAAATAATGGAAAATAATTAAAATTGATGTGTAAATCAAATGACTTATTGTTGGGTGCTGAAATGGGAGGGAGGGGGGTCCAATTTTTACGCCATCAAATTTGGACCCCCCTCTCCAATTGAAATAATTTGCAGGGCATAGTAACCTCAAATTAGGAGAAAAACATCACTTAAACTTAACAAGTAATGGAAAAGAATTAAAGTTGATGTGTATACCAAATGACTTATGGTTGGGTGTTGAAAAGGGGGGGGGTCCATTTTTTACGCCATCAAATTTGGACCCCCCCCCCCCCCTTCTCCAACCAAAATAATTTGCAGGTTATTGTAACTTCAGGAAAGGAGTAAAACATTACTTAAACAAAACAAATAATGGAAAATAATTAAAATTGATGTGTAAATCAAATGACTTATTGTTGGGTGCTGAAATGGGAGGGAGGGGGGTCCAATTTTTACGCCATCAAATTTGGACCCCCCTCTCCAATTGAAATAATTTGCAGGGCATAGTAACCTCAAATTAGGAGAAAAACATCACTTAAAACTAACAAGTAATGGAAAAGAATTAAAGTTGATGTGTATATCAAATGACTTATGGTTGGGTGTTGAAAAGGGGGGGGGGGGGGGGGGGGTTTCATTTTTTACGCCATCAAATTTGGACCCCCCCCCCCCCCCCTTCTCCAACCAAAATAATTTGCAGGGCATAGTAACTTCAGGAAAGGAGTAAAACATTACTTAAACAAATTAAATAATGGAAAAGAATTAAAATTGATGTGTAAATCAAATGACTTATGGTTGGGTGTTGAAAAGGGGGGGGGTCCATTTTTTACGCCATCAAATTTGGAACCCCCCCCCCCCCCCTTCTCCAACCAAAATAATTTGCAGGGCATAGTAACTTCAGGAAAGGAGTAAAACATTACTTAAACAAAACAAATAATGGAAAATAATTAAAATTGATGTGTAAATCAAATGACTTATGGTTGGGTGTTGAAATTGTAGGGGGGTCCAATTTTTACGCCATCAAATTTGGACCCCCCTCTCCAATTGAAATAATTTGCAGCACATAGTAACCTCAGATTAGGAGAAAAACATCACTTAAACTTAACAAGTAATGGAAAAGAATTAAAGTTGATGTGTAAATCAAATGACTTATGGTTGGGTGTTGAAAAGGGGGGGGTCCATTTTTTACGCCATCAAAATTGGACCCCCCCCCCCCCCTTCTCCAACCAAAATAATTTGCAGGGCATAGTAACTTCAGGAAAGGAGTAAAACATTACTTAAACAAAACAAATAATGGAAAAGAATTAAAATTGATGTGTAAATCAAATGCCTTATGGTTGGGTGTATCCAAGGGAGGGGGGTCCATTTAAATTAAGGGCGTAAAAAGGCATATTTATGGATACTGGGTTAAGCTACCATCTTCTAGGATACATAAAATATTTCTTATACAGTAAATGTTTGTGACTGTATAAATGGAATTATTTTCTTCAATGTAAGAATACATTGTACAAAATGGAACTACTTTCTTCAGTGGAAGAATAAATTAAGGGCATAAAAAGGCATATTTAATGGGTAATTGGTTAAGCTTCCATCTTCTAGGATACATAAAATATTTCCTATACAGTAAATGTTTGTGACTGTATAAAATGGAATTATTTTCTTCAATGTAAGAATACATTGTACAAAATGGAACTACTTTCTTCAGTGGAAGAATAATTTAAGGGCGTAAATAGGCATTTTTATTGGTTAATGGGTTAAGCTACCATCTTCTAGGATACATAAAATATTTCCTATACAGTAAATGTTTGTGACTGTATAAAATGGAAATATTTTCTTCAATGTAGGAATACATGGTACAAAAAGGAACTACTTTCTTCAGTGGAAGAATAAATTAAGGGCGTAAAAAGGTATATTTATTGGGTAATTGGTAAAGCTACCATCTTCTAGGATACATGAAATATTTCCTATACAGTAAATGTTTGTGACTGAATAAATTGGGATTATTTTCTTCAGTGGAAGAATAAATTAAGGGCGTAAAAAGGCATATTTAGTTGGTTTCTTGTTTCTTAACTTTTTATTATGTTTTTTTATCATTCTAAATTTTTGCATTGGGGGGTCCATTTTTTACAGGGGGGGTCCAAATTTGATAGCGAAATATGGACCCGTGGGTCCATATTTCGCTATCAAATTTGGACCCGGGTCCATTTTTTATGGGGGTCCAATTTTGATATGACCGGTATCTACTGGACTTCTGCAGACAAAAGGACTTTATATGCACATGACTATTTAGGATTGAATATTTTTTACAATGCATTTTGAATGGATAAACTGTGCAGACCCTGATAATATGGCTCTTATATTAGCCCAACTTTGTAACCGGTTAATCGGCATTTGATAACTTAACGGTTACCTTGGTAATTTCTTCTTCTTCTTCTTCTTCTTCTGCGTTCAAATGTTGATATAGTGCTAAAGTCACTTCTATAGAGGAAAGGCTTATGTGCCTCAGATGAATATACATTGATAGTGTTGAATACAGGTAGTAGCTTAACCCGTTACTCCATAAATACACCTTTTAACACCTTTAATTTATTTCTCCACTGAGGAATATAGTTCCAATTTATACAGTTATAAAAATGTATGACAATAACTATTTTATACATCCATGGGTGAAAGTTTTCCGTATTGTGACGGAATTCCGTATTTCCGAAATTGCCGAGGGTCATTTTTCCAGAACGTGTAAATCCGTTGAGAAATTCGGGGGGGGGGGGGGGGGGTTTGACTTAGAGGATGTCTTTGTCGAGTAAGATTGAAAAAACACAATCGAAGGTGATTTCGAGAGCTGTCAAATTAGTTGAAATTACGGTGTCAATGTTCGCCAATGTTATCGTTCGGCCCTATCGTTCGTCGTACTAACGGTGTCAATGTTCGCCAATGTTATCGTTCGGCCCTATCGTTCGTCGTACTATAACGGTGACGGCAACATCCGAGTGAACCAAGACAAATTGGACTGGTTGCCGAATTAGGTTGCTACACGCACGCGGACAGTGTTGAAAACACGGAAACCAGTCTCTGACCGAACATTTCCGTAGTTGATTTCAATAATATGACAGGCTTGCATAAAATAACGAGGTTAGCAAATTTATGAGGGGGCTGTTTGCGATTTTGATCTTGTTGCCGATAATTTTCCGTAGCGGTTCGAAAAATCTAAAATCTCTTTCTTCGGAGTCTTACTAGGCGCTCATTGTTTTATGAATCATCCGATTACCAGACGCTAAACTATATCACGCGGAACGCTTCGTGTTTTATCGTTGGTGCATCAAAATGCAATTAGCTCATTTTGTCACCAGTTTTCGCGAATTTAAAATACCGGCATATCTGTCAAATGCAGCTGAATGGTTAACTTTAATGAAACGCGAACTAAACAAAATTAGGAGATTGAATAGGAAATTCGGCTGAAATCCGATTTTGTTATAAAACAAGTAGCTTACTCAGTTACTGAAGTATTAATGTCATTTTTTTAATTTTTCACATTACATATTATTGGACTGTTAAACAATCCGTTTTCTATGGCTATAAGGTATTGAAAAGGTATTTTAATAGCATTCTTATCATTAAAGTAATTGATAGTAACCATTCCATTCATTAAGTAAAGAAATATTTATCTGATTTGGGTAACCCAAGATTAAAATTTAGTCTAGCATCACAGCTTTGAAACAGTTTAGAAAAATCAAAAATAAATGTATAAAATTGAACCACTAAAATCATTTTTAGGGAGGCCTCTTGTTCCATCAACTATGGGAAGGCTTCTCTCTCCCATCATAGCCTACTGCTTTAAATTTTGTGCCACTTAGTTTTAACTTTCTGAAAGCAAATTGAACATGAAAATGAGAGCTAAAATAAACTCACACACAGATCACGGTTAGAAATCGTTTATCAAGGAACCATTTATCAATCAAATAAAGTAGACATGGCACAGAGCTAAGTTATTTACTTTATGAGTAAATCCTTTGAGCAGAGAGAGGGAGGTATTTTCATTAGCATAAGTGAAATGCCTATCCCCACCCCTCTCAAATGTCATGCCTTTAAATGTACAAAACTTTAGAATGGCCTGTACACATAATAATGAAAAAATATTTCTTAAATATATTTATAGGGTAACCCAAGTCTTATGCCATTTTTTAAAAAATCATTTTATGAGGCGGAAGTATGTGGTCAGCACCTACCCCTTCATATATATAATCATACACCTATGCACTGGTCTGTATAAATGAAATATAGGTGTCAAAACAGAATCAGACAGGACTGGGTGTTTTCTGTGACAATGGTTTTTAGTATCTGTACGATAGTTTAACTATATTCAACTGAAAAGTACTGACAACAATGATTTATTTGAATAGTCTAAACTGTTAACTGAAAGCAAGGGCCAGTTATGAATTATATGTACATCTATCCTGTACGAACAGTGTAGACTAAGATCAGAATGTTCCCATCAGAACCTTCTGAACGGGATATGTACAGTATCCTTGCAAAAGCTTATACAACCAGAGTCAGTTTTTATGGTAATGCTTGACTAGAAATAGAGTATGTTCTAAATGTTTTGTATTGGATCTAGTAATACATGTCATAATTTTTAAGTGCCAGTGATACAAAATCTTATACATTCAGCTTTATAAAACAGTATAATGATAGAAAACCTAAATACCATCTCATATTTTTCTCCCTTGGAACTAACTCATACATGGACCTAACTAGAAACATATTTTTGTGGCCTTACAATGATAATATTGTAAAAGCAAAGTGCTTATAATTTACTTTGGAGTATAACAGTTTGCTGAAAGCAATTTCCATCTTTTGTTAAATAAAATCAAAATTAAGATTTATTTTTCAATCCTTGGAAAACATTAATGTGCTTATGACCAAGAAAATTATTTTTATATTTTTCCATTGCTTGTCATTTTCAAACAATTTTCCAACAGTTTCAGACCTTAAAAATGCTTAAAACCCAGGAGCTTCCGGGGGCCTCCAGCCCCCTGGTCCCCCAGCCAGGGCCTTGCCCTGGACCCATTGGGGGCCCTAGCGGCCCCCAAGCCCCCAGCATAGTTTTCAGTATTTTCAGTTTTGCCAACTTTCACCCATGTACATCCTAGCAGATGGTAGCTTAAAGCAGGCTGAAAGTAAAGCAGAATGTGCCTTAAGGCACATTCTGTTTTACTTTCAACCTGCTTTAAGTAGTCACCTATTTTCAAAACTAGAATCAGGCTATGTATGGGGTATTGGGTTAAAGCAAGTTGGAAGTAAAAACAGAAAGCTCTTAAGAAGCTTTCTGCCTTGCTTTCAACATGCTTTAAGTAGTAACCTGCCTCATATACAGTTCAATATATAGCCCACTCTTGTACAGTAAAACCTCTTTACTACGACCACTATAAAAGAAGTTTAATTTACAATGTAAAAGACAGGCGACAGCTTAAAGCAAGGTGAATGTAAAACAGAAAGCTCCTAAAGGAGCTTTCTGTTTTATGTTCGCCTTGCTTTTAGCAGTCACCTGCCATAAACACCTGATAATGAACACAACTTAGTTGTCATCAATGATCATAGAGAGGTTTTTAGCTCACCTGAGATAGCTCAGGGTGAGCTTTTGCAATCCTTGAATGTCCGTCGTGCGGCGTCAACAATTTTAGTGTTTACACTCTAGAGGCCACAATATTTATCCAATCTTTCTCAAACTTCTTCAGATTGTATGTATATTACCAAAAGAGTTCGGATGAGATTGATTATGGTTGAAATCCGACCAATAGGTCAAGAGTTATCAACCTTTGAATTGCTGAAAATGCCATATTTAACGGTGTTTACACTCTAGAGGCCACAATATTTATCAAGTCTTTCTCAAACTTGCTCAGATTGTATATTACCATAAGAGTTTGGATGAGTTTGATTATGGTTGAAATCGGATCAATAGTTCAAGAGTTATCAACCTTTGAATTGCTGAAAATGCCATATTTAACAGTGTTTACACTCTAGAGGCTACACTATTTATCCAATCTTTCTCAAACTTGCTCAGAATGTATATTACCATAAGAGTTCGAATGAGTTCGATTATGGTTGAAATCGAACCAATAGGTCAAGAGTAATCTACCTTTGAATTGCTGAAAATGCCATATTTTGCAGTGTTTACACTCTAGAGGCCACATTATTTAACCAATCTTTCTCAAACTTTCTCAGATTGTATATTACCATAAGAGTTTGAATGAGTTCGATTATGGTTGAAATCCAAGATATAAGTCGAGAGTTATCAACCTTTGAATTGCTGAAAATGCCATATTTAACAGTGTTTACACTCTAGAGGCCACAATATTTTCCAATCTTTCTAAAACTTACCAAGATTGTATATTACTATAAGATTTTAGATAAGTTCAATAATGGTTGAAATCAGACCAATAAGTCAAGAGTTAACAACCTTTGAATTGCTGAAAATGCCACATTTAACAGTGTTTACACTCTAGAGGCCACACTTTTTATCCAGTCTTTTTCAAACTTGCTCAGATTGTATATTACCATATAAGAGTTTGAATAAGTGCAATTGTGGTTGAAATCGAACCCATAGGTCAAGAGTTATCTGCCCTTGAACTGCTGAAAATGCCATATCTTACAGCGTTTACACTCTTGCAACTACAATTTTCAATGGATTTTGATTATACTTGCAAACAAAGTATATAGCTATAAGTTCTCGCAATTATTGTTGAAATCTAATCATTGTGTCAATAGTTATCTGCCATTGGTATACTTTGAAATGCTAGAAAAGGCTTCATTTCAGTATTGTTTAGGCTCTAGTTATCTGCCCTTGATGTACTCTACTATACTAGAATTATGAGGTTGTATTCAAAAATTGTTTACATGCTATACTACAAATTTGAATGGATTTAGATTAAAACGGGTGAAACAGAAAGGCAAAGCTATCAGGCTTCAGTACAACAGGTGAGCGATATCAGGGCCTTCAGGCCCTCTTGTACTGTATTATACCACTTGCCCAACACCATATTGCTAGAACCTCAATTACCGGGTATATGAAAAACAACTTTGTTCTGGCAATCCCAAATCTACAATATATATAACCCATGTCAAAGAAAGGTACATATCTGGATTACCTGCCTGAAGATATAGACGTTTGAGGAAAAATGAGGCATCAAAAGGCTCAAATGTTAACTGCATTTTCTTTAGATGATGTCAGATATAGTCAATGATTTTTTCTTAAGTATTTCTAGTCCTGTACCTGGCCTGAAGACCCATTTGCAAAATGGTGTTGAGAGAGTTTCACACTTGATGACAGTGTGGCAGACAAGCACCTCAGTGACTTGTGATATCTAGGGTCTCGTTAACTCACATCAAGTGTGAAACTCTCTCAACACCATTTTGCAAACGGGTCGACAGGCCTTATAAGTCCTGCACTATTCTGTCTGCTTCGTAGTCCAAAGCTTTACATATACAGTAAAACCTCTCTATTACAACCACTTCATTACATTATTAGGTTTTACGACATGTGATTGCTTTAAGCAAGGTCATAGAAAAACAGAAAGCTCTTTTACTGTCACCTTGCTTTAAGTTGTCACCTGCCTTTTCTAAATAAATTAGCTTCTGTTTTAGTTGTTGTAATAGGGAGGTTCTACTGTATTTTCACTTTTCCTATAGATAAAGTCAATCATACATTTATATTAATCTACTATCCTACTTAATAGAAGATCCATGGGCAGTCTTTAATACAGATAGCTGCTTAAAGCAGCATATAAATAATGCAGAACTCTCATATAGCTATTATAGCTTTCATTTATCTGAGGAGACTGCCATGCTACATAAATTAAATCTTTGAACCCAAGTCATGCATATATACTTCATTTGCAAAGAGTGTATCTGTGAGGAGTACACTTGTCATAGACACAGGTAGACCCTGATCAGAGGGCTCCTTAAGGAGACATATACATGTTTGGTAAAAATTCAACCCTCAAAAGTAAAAAATTGAACTAGACTAAATTGATAGAACTGTCAATTTGTGGTGTTAGGGGAGGAAAGGGTTAATGGTATTTTAGTGCATTGCAAGATTTACTGTTTAGATGAGTGTTTGACAGCTCTATGTTTACCTGGTCATCTGAGTAAACTGTCCATGTTTTTTTCCGTGTACCTTTATAGCAATCTTATCTTCTGTAATCTCGTGCATCCCTGAAGCTTCATATGGACGCAGTGACATTAAATCGTCCCTGAAGTATATGTACTCGGATAAAACTGGGCAGTATTTGATTATATATTTTATTTTTGACAATTTAGTGTTGTTTTTAAATATACAGTAGAACCTGTCTATAACGGCCACTAAATTATGTTAATTATTTTTTGTTTTTGACAGGTGACTGCTTAAAGCAAGGTGACAGTAAAACAGAAAGCTCCTGTAGGAGCTTTCTGTTTCACTGTCACCTTGCTTTAAGCTGTCACCTGTCTTTTATACATCTAATTAGCATTTATTTTAGTGGTCGTTATAGAGAGGTTCTACTGTAGTATATATTGCAAAATGACAAACAGTGCTGGCCTGATCAGAGAGATACTGTACAGTCAAACTTGTACTCACCCTTCTCCTGTTAAATATACATTACATAAAACTCGACCCACTTTGAATATCTATCATCTGAATTATTACATTGGTTAATAAAATAAGGAAGCTTTCCCTAGGAAAGAATTCAGACTCATTTCAGAGAACAGTACAGACCCTCTGATAAGACAGCTCCTCCTCAAAGTTATTGGGTGTAAAAAGACACCAATAGCAGGCGAAGGATTAACCCTTTACCTGGGCTCCAAATAAGAGGGAGTAAACAAATCCAATATATTCTCACTCATTTTCATACCAAATCCTATGGTGTTACTACTCATTAGAATCGTCTCAAAGAGACACTATAGGATTTAATGCAGAAATAAAGATTTGAGTTTTGAAATATTCCTTTTATCTGGAGCCCTGTCTTTACTCCATAGCCTGTTCCTAGTTTTGAAGACAGTAGACTCTTGCAGATTGAAAGTAAAGCTTTATTTTCAACCTGCTTTAAACTACTATTTGCTAGGATATAGAATATATTACTTATGGTGCATAAACTTTTGTGTATGGCTGTTTAACCCTTTGAACCCTGGTCCCGCATATAGGCGTCCTTTTCAAACAGTGTACATGTGAATAGAACACTTGTCCTATGCAAACAGTGAAGACCCAGATCAGAGGGCTCCGAAAGGAGCCCTCTGATCATGGTCTTCACTGTTTGTCAAAATGCCAAACATGGACAAAAACAACCCTTAAAAGTCATAAATGGACTAGACTAAAATGGAAACTGGAATTGTCCATTTAAAGTTATAGGGAGGAAAGAGTTAAATTGGAACTATTTTCTTGAGTGGAGGAATAAATATAAGGCATAAAATTAGTATCTATAAAGTAAAGAGTTAAGTAACCTTTCTTTGAGGAACTGTACAAGGAATCAGATAAGACTAATGCAGATAGGTCTTATATATAGAGGAGTTGAACTGTATGGTTGCTTAATTCTTCCAACACCATGGACCAGGGCTGCCATTTCTCTGGATTTTTCCGAAATTTTAGGATTTTTATTCTAGCAGATTGTTGCTTAAAACAGGTTGAAAGTTAAACAGAATGCTCCTTTAGGCGCATTTTGCTTTACTTTCAACCTGCTTTAAGTAAAATCGCTTGAAAAATAGAAAATTTGGAAATCTTAGAACTTTTCAAGGTCAATTTATGGTAATCCTAATGGACCTGTTAAAATACACTCATTACATTGGCAAACAGTACATAGACACTGATCAGAGGGCTCCTATATGAGAACTGATCTGGGTCTTCACTGTTTACTAATTTAGAGCATTATATATATTCTTCGAAGTACCCAGAATTCCAAGTAGACTGGTTCATATTTTAGTAATTAGAAAGGTCCACAAGGGAACGTAATAACCCACAAGAGTTACATAGTGTTGAAAGGGTTATTTCAGGTTCAACTGTATCTCATTGCTGTTATTGATGATTATGAGGTCAAAGTGACCTGGCAGAAAACCAAAATAAGATTATATCCCTTTTCCGTCACAGAGGCATCTTTCAATAGTCCATACATTTATACTTATACGAGGGTAGTTCAAAAAGTTTTTATACTAGAGCAATAACTTCAGTATTATAAGTGCAAAATGCATGTGTGATATATCATTTTAAAGATCTATTCTTTGCCGACACGGTGATATCATGCACGATAAGATTGCATTACTCGATCAGCCCCAACATGAACCTAAATGACCCCTCCTCGAGGACACTGGACCTTTTTTGTGTATATTTGAGTTAATTTTCTAAACACAATTTGATACTATAATTATTATTACGGCTTTATTATTTTGAATAAGTTTATGAAATTTTCTGTCTAATGCAATAAGATAATTATGCAAATACTACACAGTTTTAAATGTTATTATTACATAAAATATCAAGAATAGAGCTAATTCTAAACACGTACTGGAAATATAATAAAAAAATGATCTTCTGTTAAGTATAAAAGTAGTTAGGGAAACTACAAACTCTTTTTTTATTATTAAACCAGGCTATAATTGAAGCCATTGAAAAATAGTTTCATGTTTTAAAATCAAAATGTAGATATAGTACTTATCTAGAACATTTTCATAGTGTTCGAAAAAACATGTCCACTTTCGTCATAAGCAAAATAAGAAATGTTGATTTTGAAAAAATGAGATTTTAGACAGTTAACCCTTTCAATAGAAATAAAATTTTATTTACATTAAAATTTAGACATAAACTGATATATTTCCAAAAGAAATCTGGAAATTGTATTCTTTAAGAAGTTGTTACGTCAAAAAGTAATTATGTCTGAAAAGTGCTATGTTCCAGTGTCCTCGAGTAGGGGTCATTTAGGTTCATTTTGTGACTCATCGAGTTATGTGATCTTATCGTGTATTATATCATCGTGTAGGAGAAGAATTATTCTTTAAAATGATATATCACACATGCTTTTTGCACTCATTATATTGAAGTTATTGATCCAGTATCAAAACTATTTGAACACCCCTCGTATTGCTCTTTGACTCATTGTTCATGCTTTACCTGCATTCTGAAAGGTAGATGCTGAAAGCAGGCTGAGAGTAAAGCAGAAAGCTCCTACAGGAGCTTTCTGCTTTACTTTCAGTCTGCTTTCAGCAATCATCTATAAAAAAAAAAAAAAGGAAACTAGTTATTGGGGGAATTGGGTTAATTCTTTCAAAATAGACTTTCAGTGTTGAATGGGTAAATGAAAAAACAGCATGAAAACTTGTGTCACTGTGCGCCTTGATGAATTCAGTGTTGACTCACTTTGCATATTTTTCAAGGTTTTCCCATACCTTCTAGGATCTTTGACATTAACCCTTTAAATGCTGGAACCAAGTTGACTTAATCTTTGGATCCTGATGAGATGCTGAGTTACTCAGTGTCTGATCAGGATCAAAACTGTATTGCCATTCAACACACTACTTCATAGATAAGCCATTTCACAAATTTATCTATGAAAGATCAAGGTCTATTGTTTCTTTTGTGAATCTGCACTCTTTTCATGGGAAATTATTTACTTATCTTATTAGCCTATGTTTTAGTTCAGATTAGATGTTGATAGTTTTATCAGATATATATATATATGTAATAGTACAGTCAATCTGTGCATGGAGAAATCACAGATGGAGAAGAAACTTATACTCACATCTGCATTTTTCCGAAAATGCTGTCGTTGATTACCTGTATGCGCGATAACGCTTAATCGATCGATATTTCAACTACACCGATACGCCGAAAGCGGGCTATCGCGTTTTTTACCGTGTTGAATGGTTACCTACTGTTAGTTTAAGTTACATAAAATCCTTAATTTTCACCCGATTTTCATTATAATGGTCTTAAAAGAATGCTAAGATATTTATCTTTCACTTGTAAAAATAACAGATTTGATTTTTAGCTCGCCTATTCGGAGAATGGGGGGGCTTATGGAATCACCCCGGCGTCGGCGTCGGCGTTGGTTTTTCATGGTTAAAGTTTTGGGGTAAGTGTTGTTATGCACTAATACATCATGAAATATTTGCATTAGGAAGCTGATATTTGGATTGGAGATGCCCTGTGGGTTGAACATTGGTGTTGTGTAGTTAAAATTAAAAAAAAAGTTTAAATTTAGTCAAAATTTCACCTTTTGTGGACTTAGGTTTTTCGGCTGATTTCTCATGGTTAAAGTTTTGGGGTAAGTGTTGTTATGCACTAATACTACATGAAATATTTGTATTAGGAAGCTGATATTTGGAATGGAGGTGCCCTGTGGGTTGAACATTGATGTTGTGTAGTTAAAATTAAAAAAAAAGTTTAAATTTAGTCAAAATTTCACCTTTTGTGGACTTAGGTTTTTCGGCTGATTTCTCATGGTTAAAGTTTTGGGGTAAGTGTTGTTATGCATTAATACTACATGAAATATTTGTATTAGAAAGCTGATATTTGGATTGGAGGTGCCCTGTGGGTTGAACATTGATGTTGAGTAGTTTAAATTTAAAAAAAAGTTAAAATTTAGTCAAAATTTTACCTTTTGTGGACTTAGGTTTTTCGGCTGATTTCTCATGGTTAAAGTTTTGGGGTAAGTGTTGCGATGCTCTAATACTACTTGAAATAATTGTATTAAGAAGCTGATATTGGGAATCAAGGTGCCCTGTGGGTTGAACATTGATGTTACGTAGTTAAAATTTAAAAAAAGTTTAAATTTAGTCAAAATTTCACCTGTTGAGGACTTAGGTTTTTCGGCTGATTTCTCATGGTTAAAGTTTTAGGGTAAGAGTTGTAATGCACTAATACTACATGAAATATTTGTATTAGGAAGCTGATATTTGGAATGGAGGTGCCCTTGGGTTGAACATTGAAGTTGCGTAGTTATTTTTTTTTAAAAAGTTTAAATTTAGTCAAAATTACACCTTTTGTGGACTTAGAGTTTTGGGACTGAAATTTCAAAGTTAGTTAAGGAGTAAGTGTTGGAATGCACTTATACTACATGACATATTTGCATTAGGAAGTTGATATTTTGAATGGAGGTTCCCTGTGGCTTGAATATCAATGTACTGATACACTTTTCTTTTGATAGTTACCTATTTAAGAAAGGTTTAATTAGGCGAGCTTTGCTGTTCTCCGACAGCTCTTGTTTAAGTTGATAAGTTTTATGGCGAGTTAAAGAGTGGTTACCAAATGAATTTTCCGATAAAAGGGAGCAAGCGCTGGCGCATAAATATATCACGACCCGTTACAAAACCTTTCATAAAACCCTCAATTTTCGACCGATTTTCAAAACAATGGTCTTAAAGGAAAGCTTAGATATTTTTCTTTCAGTTGTGGAAATGCAAGTGTTTATTTTGAAATCGACAAATTTTATGGCGAGTTAAAGAGTGATTGCCAAATGAAATAGTCGATAAACGAGAGCAGGTGATCGCGAAATATATACTACGTCCCGTTTCAAAAACTTGAAATTAATCCATAATTTTCGTCCTATATATATATATATATTTTAAAAAGGTCTTGATATAAGCCGTGACACTTATCTTTCGGTTGTAAAGATACCAGGGTTTTTCTTGAATCGAAAAAAGTAATGATGACCTACAAAGGTTGCTGGCTAATGAAATGACTAGACCAACTCGCGTAAGAAAAGATTTCCTTCCGTATAAAAACTTAAGCAAACTTCTAAACTTCTAAAAATGTGTTCATGCATTGTAACAATATTCTACATGGAGGAAATATTTCCTTGGAGGCAAAAAAAAGAAAAAAAGAAAGATCCATTTTGTATGTAAAGAGACATTTGAAAGGAGTGCGCGTCAAATGGTCAAAATCCAAAACGTCCAAAGTTGTAACTGTATTATTATATCGTATGTGATCATTATTATTATTGAAAGGAAAAATAGAATTATTAACATATTACTTGAAAAAAAAAGACTGTTTGACACTCGTCTTTAGCTTTATTTACTTACAAAATGTACAATCTAAATTTAAAAAAAAAATGCAGCCGACAATTTCAAGCGATAAAAACAAAAGTGAAAAAACATGTTACTTTACTTAACCCTTAGCCCGCCAAATAAATTGTCGTCTGCTATATTTCTCGTCTGCTTCAAGTTTCAAAGTGCTTCAAAGTTGCTCAAAATTGCTGAAAATGTTGTCCGAGTGTCAAACAGCTTGGATCCGGATGAGACGCCGAGTTACTCGGCGTCTCATCCGGATCCAAGCTGTTTGCATATGGAGCTATAGTCGTGCGTGGCAGGCTAAGGGTTAATACACATCAATAAATCAAATTAAGATAATAGACGTTTATTTAAGAATAAAATCATCAAGTAAATGTGGTTAAATAATAAACTAGGTCTATTCATCTGTAAACTACATGTCTACCATATTACACATCACAAAGGAATGTGACACATCCAAACTGTTTGCTAAAACAACTCTAATTGTATGTTTCTCTCAAGACTCCCGCTCTTTCTTTCTGTCTCTCCCAAGGATCTTATCTGAATCCAAACTGTTTGCTAAAACAACTCTATCTATGTATCTCTCAAGACTCCCTCTCTTTCTTTCTGTCTCTCCCAATGATCTGATCTGAATCCAAACTATTTGCTAAAAAAACTCTAATGTATGTTTCTCTCAAGACTCCCTCTCTTTCTTTCTGACTCTCCCAAGGATCTGACCTGATCATTCAATTTTATTCTAGATAGCTAACTGATTTTTGAAATGATAAAAAACACACGTATTCGTGCCAAACAGTTTGGATCCTGTTCCGACACTGACAGTCTACTATGAGCATGTATTTTTCAAATGGATGATCCATACACTTAATACCAATTAGTTCCATTTTTTTGTTCTTTTATCAAACTTTTTATTAAAGTTTCACTCAATTATCAAAATAAAATATCAATATGTTGCTTCAGAAGTTCTTATAACTTGATAAAAAATATTATAATACAATAAATTTCATATTTTATTTATAAACCTATGGCATTTTTTCCTCTGGCATTTTTAGCTCACCTGAGCCAAAGGCTCAAGGTGAGCTATTGTGACCGCTCACCGTCCGTAGTACGTCTGTCCGTTCACATTTACTTCAAACGACAGCTCCTCTGAACCCGCCCGATTGTAGGGAGAGTTCAAACTGCTCATGATGTTCCTTGGATGCTTCTCTACAGAAGTTGTTCAAATGAAAGGAAAAAAAGCACAAACTCTGCTTGAAAAAGCAAAAAAGCAAAAAACTTTAAAAAATCTTCTTGCCCAAAACTACTAGGCCCTAAGCTTTGATATTTGTACAGTAGAATCTCCTGGTGGATCGCTCTATAGTTTGTTAAAATGAAATCCCTAGGGTCACATTTGACACCACCCTGCACAGTTTAAGTGCTGCTCTAGGCAGGTTTCACTAGTATTTTTGATTTAAGCAGAACTGTATTTACCTGAGTTACCCTTAATATACTATGGGCAAATAGCCAATATTTGCAAACAGTTTGGATCCAGATCAGATGCAACATAATGCTGCATCTAATCTGGATCCAAACTATTTGCCACTCATTTACCAACTTAACATTTTCTAAAAAAAATTTTGTACATTTTTCACATACAGTAGGTATTTAGCAGACATCATTTCAGTCTGGTAAGGGTAAGCCCCTAGCAGCTGCAAATGCTACGGTACTCTTGCATAATATTTGACCTCAGTGATCAGGCCAACAGAACTGAACATGTTGTCTGCTAAAGTTTAGAAATGGTTCAGTCTGCTTCATACTTAGAGAAACAGGATCTGGAAGTGATCCACTGACAGTTATGTAATTATGTCTTATGCCATATTTATACATATGTTTAATATTGGTTTTGTCACAGTTATCTGTATGTTTTGTCATTTTTTCTTGTGCAGGATTCAACCCTTTCCCCCAATAAATACTGACCTTTGTTAACCCATTACCCCATAAATGTGCATTTTTAGGCCTTTGATTTATTCCTCCACTTAAGAAAATAATTCCCCTTTAAACAGTCATGAAAATGTAAGATGCGAAATAAGTTTCTATATCCTAGTAGATGGTAGCTTAAAGCAGTTTGAAAGTAAAGCAAAGTGTGCATTAAGACCCATTTACTTTCAACCTGCCATAGGTCACCACCTATTTTCAAAACTAGAAACAGGCTATGGGGTAATGGGTAAAATGAAATTGCCTATTTGGAAAGAGCCTAATGAGAGGAAGTGCCATTTGCAAAGGCCATAACTCTGACATCATTGTTTTTTGAGTTATTTCCCTTTGTGATATTTTCTTGTCAAGAAGACAACTCCAGTTCTACTGATGCTATTGTAATGCAATTTTAAGTATGGAAAGAAACTGATGAGAGAAAATGCCATGCACAAGGGCAGCAATATTTTGTTTTTCCCCTTTGTCATATTTTATTGTCAGGAAAATAACTCCAGTTCTGCTGACGCTAGTGAAATAATTATCATTTACCGGAAATGGAAATAGCTTGATAAGAGGATGTGTCATGGATGAGGGTCATAAGCTTGGCAACAAAATTCACTTTTGTCATGTTTTCTTGTCCGGAAGATAACTCCATTTATAGCTACATGTATATTAAAATGTTGTCTTGCCCAGTCAACTTAGGTACAAACTTCAATGTCCTCAGGTGAGCGAATTTAGGGCCATGGCCCTCTTGTTACCTATGGCATATTTTCCGTTTTCTTATGGCATTTTTACCTCTGGCATTTTTTCCTATGGCATTTTTTCCTCTGGCATTTTTTCCACACACACCCCCACCAATTAGCAAGACATTTATAAACGTCATAAAACTCTCCCAGCATGAAGTCCATGCTTTTTGAACATGCCGATTATCTATGAAGTGCATGTTAGGGAACTGGACACCAGGGGGTTGCCACTTTAATAAAAAAAATCAATGCTACCCGTGCGTGTAACTTGAACATGTGTTTTTGACTTCTGTAACCGCATGATGTTTATATATTATACAAATCACAAAAAATAAAGATAATAGAATTGAATTGAATATTTTTTTTTACAAAAAACCAACATCAATGCACCTGGTTTGATGACTGAATACCAGTAACATGATGACTATTGCAATTGCAAACAGTTGTAAACCAGACCAGGCTGCAAAAATGTCGGATTCATAGAGTATGTCTCTTGAAATATAGTTTACCCCTTTTTCAAATTAAGCTCTTAATGACATATTTTACCTTTTCTCCGCATGAGGATCATCAGAGAGAGAGACAGACAGACATACATTCATACAGAAAGATGGAGACAGAAAAGAAGAAGCGAGAGACTGACAGACAGAGATAAGAGAAAAACAGACAGACAGAGAGACAGACACAAAGAGAAACAGAGACATAAATACAAAAAGAGGCAAACAGACAGTGGCAGAGAAATAAAGACACACACAAAGAGACAGGGGTAATAGAGACCGTGAACAGAGGGCTTTTTAGAAATATATTTTATTTTCATTTTACATCCACTTTCTAACTTTTCATGACATTTGGACATATGAAAACATCAAATATCGACAGAGTGTGGTTAATTTGCTCTTGAACACATCTATAGGATCTAAATCTGTACTATTTCCTGGAGCATATGTCCCCCACATGAATAACTCAACACATCTGCTATGTAAAATGTACAGCACAGTCTGAAAAAATAAAATAAAAACAAACATGCAACACTTTGAGTGTGTATTTCGCTACATGTATGTAATTTATAACTTGACCTATCATACACTGTCAGTCATTTGCTTATTTTCTGATGTATTTTCCTCATGAACTCTTGCAGTGATAATCTATACTTTAATCTATACTCTTGTAAATACGATCTAAAACTCAACAACAAAAATATCAAATATATTCATTTTTGATCTGGGTCGAAACTACAAACTCTGCAGTTTAGAATAACTGCCTTCATGCCCTAATAAATAGGCTAATGATTTATAAAACAATAAATGTGGAAGAATTATTTATACACATTTTTCTTACATAAAAAGTATTATGGCGATCATGATCTGTGTCTGAACTATGATTGTGGTATTTGCGACTATTGTCGTCTTATGCCGGTTATTTAAAAAGCTACCATCAATTTCATGCTCGCAAATTAGGTGTGAAAACCTAATTGCAATATCATAGTAAGTTTGGCCAAATGACTTTAGGGAAGTCGGCCATGTGAATGTAAATCGAAAAAGTAACATTTTCGCGACTTCACTGCGCTCACGAATGAATAAGTATGTGCTTATTCATTCGTGCTGCGCTAATAATTTATAAATTATCGCCTCAAATTTTGTGCAATTTTTTAACTCATGGTCTAATAAAGCATCTGTATTAAAACTATAACAAACAGATCACATAAAATGCATTTCTATAGACATCCAAATTCGTGGGTAAACAGAAAATACGTATTTTTCTCATTTTGCCAACCTCACTTAACTATCAATTTAAAAAGTATCGCCTCAGATTTTGTATAAGACATCAATTCATGGTCTAATAAAACATCTGTATTAAAATTTATAACGAAAAGATAACATTAAAAGCATTTCTATTAACATCAAACTTCGTAGGAAACTGAAAATACGTTTTTCTCTCATTTAAATTTTTAAGAAAATGAGTCATTTTCACAACCTCACTAAACTAACAATTTATAAGCTATTGCCTCAAATGTTGTACTACTCTAGAGATCATGGTCTAATAAAACATCTGTATTAAAATTTATAACGAAAAGATAACATTAAAAGCATTTCTATTAACACCAAACTTTCGTAGGAAAAATGGAAAATACAGTACTGTACGTTTTCTCTCTCATTTTCACAACCTCACTAAACAAACAATTTATAAGCAATCGCCTCAAATGTTGTACTACTCGTGAGATCATCGTCTAATAAAACATCTGTATTAAAATTTATAACGAAAAGATAACATTAAACGCATTTCTATTAACACCAAACTTTCGGAAAATACGTTGTTTTCTAGCCGCCATATTGTTGCAGACATGTACAGAAATGCCGTCGACAGTTCCTCAAATTTCATCATGAAAACTAGTGATTTTCACGTAATTAATAATACTGTTAGTAAAATCAATACTTACATAATATGTTTGTGTCAAATTTATGTTGTTTGGCCACACTTTACACGATTAATGGTGATCTTATAATGGCCCGATTGTGACCCGCATCAATTGTTCATAAATGGCGGCTGTATCGATGCGAGCTGTATATTTACAGCGTTTAAGGTTAAAAAATTTTTTTCACAAACTGACTGAAATAAGGTGTGAACTACCGGTAAATGTGGTATTATGTGCATGAAATCTTTGAACTTTAAAAAAAATCATTGTATATCATCATAAATTGTAACATTAAAGCTAATTATGTGAAAAAGAAATTTTCACAGATTGACTAGTCATTTCGTAAAATGACTGATTACACAGAATAGTCAGGGTCAAGCTTAGTCTCTGCTTGTTTTACTTCCATTGCAGTTTCGCCTGAAGAAGTGTGGTCTGCCAAATGCCATGTACCTGATCGAGGACTATGGCTCTATGCAGCACTTCAGTATACCAGAGTCCACTATCAAACAGGCTATAACTAACACACAGGTTAGCGGTGTCAAACTCTTCTTATGCTACAAGTGTACACTAAACCATGTGTCAGCAGGGCTGCCAGTTCTCCGGATTTTTCCTAAATCTTCAGATTTTTTTCTTGTACATGGTAGCTTAAAGGGACTCGCAACCGGATGGTGTACTTGTCAAAATAAAATAAATTACTCAAATAAAAGCAAATTTGTGGCATTATTTGGCTACTGACATCAAAAAAATATGATCAGTCCAAAAAAAGTCTCAAGAATCGTCACCGAATCTTAGATTTTTAGATATTTTCCATCGTTTTTCTATACCGACTAGTAGACGGTATAGTTGTTGTTGTTGCTGCTCTACACGGGCTCAGACATAAACACGAGCCGAATTACGAAGTTGTATGCACTTTCGATCCCTACACATTGAAATACGTTAAATCGATCCGAGATAAACGGATAGTTCCGTGGTCCATTGGTCTAAGCGGTTTCCCCTATTTTGCCTTCTGTCCGCCAATGCCGGGCCCCGGGTTCGAATCCCACCAGAGACCAATATTTTTTTTTATTGAAATACATTTTTTTTAAACAGAATTTCTTATCCTAAACTAATTCTTTACCATTTATATAAGCGTTTGACACATATTTACAAATTACTATTTTTAATGCACCATCTGGTTGCGAGTCGCTTTAAAGCAGGCTGAAAGTAAGGCAGAATGTGCCTTAAGGCGCATTCTGCTTTACTTCCAGCCTGCTTTAAGCAGCCACGTGTCAACAAAACTAGAAACAGACGATAGGGTAAAGGTACGATTCGTAAAATCGCACTTGAAAAATGCAAATTTGGAAATCTTAGGATTTTTCATGTCAACTTATGGCAGCCCTGTGTCAGTTGAGAATCACATGTAAACAATTGATAGGAGCTTGAGTTTCCAGTGTTGGATCTTGTTAAAATAAGAATAAATGCAACGAGGACCTTGGTAATTACAGTAAAATCTCTATTACGACCACTATAAATAAGGTTAATTGACAGCTTAAAGTAAGGTGACAGTAAAACAGACAGCTCCTAAAGGAGCTTTCTGTTTTACTGTCACCTGGCTTAAAGGAGTCACCTGCCTTAAACACCTGATAATTAACACAACTTAGTGGTTGTAATAGAGAAGTTTTACTGTATTAGATTTAATTGTGGGTTGTGAGTTATCAAAGTTTGATTGTGGTTGCACCTGTCTCACAACTAAGATTTAACCCTTTCCTCCAAAGCCATTGGTCTTAGACACTGCTACAGTGTATAACTTTGTTTAAAGCTGAAAATAAAGTAGAAAACTCCTACAGGAGCTTTCTGCTTCATTTTTGTGCTTCAAGCTTTCACCTATGTTCAACTTTATAATTGAATGTTTGTTTTTTGCATGTATAGAGGCTCCCTAAAGAGTTTCTGTAGAGGAAAGGGTTTTTAAATACCTGTTGTTTTCCTCTACCAGGTGATAGATGGATTCCAGGTGAAAAGAACCAAGGACTCCAAAGAGACTGTGGCCTTCCTAACAGTGTTCACCAGATACCTACAGAGCAGCTTTAAGGTTGGTACCCCTAGTGCCATACAGTATACTTTGCATACTGGTGTTTCTTTTATTTTTGTAAAAACTTGTCTGCAACTGTTCTTAAGATAGAATTTTCTAAAAAGTATTAACTAGTAGTAAAATGGTGGTGGAACGTGAACGACCAAGTCAGATCAGATTTATCTGTTTATTTTATTAACCGAAGTTTCGGTACTAACCAGTACCTTCTTCAGGGTTACATACATAAAAAGCATTAAATCAAAACAAGGTCCGAGTGTCCAACAGTTTGTGTCCTGATGAGACGTTGGTGTTGAAAGGGTTAATTCAGGTAGACTTGACTGTATCTTATTGCTGTTATTGATGATCATGAGGTCAAAGTGACCTGGCAGAAAGCCAAATATAGAGATTAAATATGGTTTGGCCGCTAGATCAAGTGCGCTAAGATAACAATAAAATATGACAGTTTTTGATAATTCTGAAAATTAATTTTAACCTGAGTGGCAAGCAATTTGGAACTTGATTGGTCACTGCGTGTATGGACATTGTGACATGACTGTCATTCATGGGATCATGATCCAGGGTTCCAGATAAGGGGAGTACATGTATTTCAAAAACTAAAATATTTATTTCTGCATTTAACCCTATGGTGTCACTACTCATTAGAATGGTCTCGAAGAGACAATTCTAATGAGTAGTAACACCATAGGATTTGGTGCCAAAACGAATGATAAAATGCTGGATTTGTTCAGTTTACTCCCTCTTATCTGGAACCCTGATGATCCCTGATGGGTGTATCATGAGCTTAAAGAACTCTTGTTTTGAAAAAGCTAAGTTTATTTTATAATTTATATCTATATAAAAAATTATGCGTGGGAAAGGATTAAAATGGGATTATGGTTGAAAGTTAAGAATTAAACTGTTCACTACCAAGTTCATCTGTACTACTGGCAGTTTTAATTTAGAGTCTCGTAGTAAGCTGAGTTTCTGCACATATGATCAGAATCCAAACTGCTTAACATTCATTTAAATGTTTTCTCAGACACAATGATCTAATTTTAACCCATTACCCCATAGCCTGTTTCTAGTATTGAAAATAGGTGGCCACTTAAAGCAGGTTAAAAGTATAGCAGAATGTGCCTTAAGGGTGTTTAAAAGGCGTATTTATGGGGTAATGGGTTAAGAAATAAAAGCTCACAGCAATGTTGAAATACTACCCTGCAGAGTGTTGTAATTACCTCTTCTATTTACCCTATGAAGAACCAGATAAGATCGGGGTTGTCCCCAAATATTTAAGTCATTTGCAAACAGTGCACACCCAACTCAATGGGGTCCCTCATAGAGCCCTCTGATCTAGGTCTACACTGTTTCCAATTGGTATGAATACCCAGTAAAAACACTGTAAGGGTTAAGCGGACAGTTTTATAGCAGTGAAGGAGTTAAAATGCTAATTTGTCCCATCTTTTTGGAAGTTCGATCAGCTTAATGACTAAAACTCTTACACGGCTGACTTTCCAAATTCAAATGTAGACCTTTCCGTTGTGTAAATAATGGCAAAAAAACATTGACTCTAGAGGAGTTCATCCTAATACTATTTAAAACTATGGTTAACCTTGCAGACCCTGTTCAAAGCCCTCTGAACATGGTCTACACTGTTATCAAATGATGTATATACTTCTTTCACACACAGTAATAGTTAAAAGGCTTACCGTTAGTGTTTTGAAAATCTTTTAGCCCATGCAGCTAATTTAAATAAGCTTAAAAATGTCTTAAGAAATTGTTGAAATAAATCAAAGTTTTATGGATTATTCACTAAATGTCTATACATTCTAAAGAACTTTAGATTACAGTACATTAATTTTTGTACTCTCCTTTTTGAGCAACCCAAAATTAAATTCAAACACGTTAAAACTCTTTACCACATAGCCTGTATCTAGATTTTGAGACAGGCAACCTCTTTATGCAGATTGAAAGTAAAGCAGAATGCTTCTTAAGAAGCATTCTGCTTTACTTTCAACCTGCTTTAAAGCTACCTTCTTGAAAGATACTGGAAATATCTTCTGTCTTAAGGCGCAATCTGCTTTACTTTCAGCCTGCTTTAAGCTACCAGCTACTAGAATATAGAAAATATTTCTTACAATACATACTCATGACTAAATAAATTTGAACTATTTTCTTCAGAGAAGGAATAAATTAGAGGCGTTAAAAGGTGTATTTATGGGGTAATAGGTTAATGGAGTAATGGTTTTATACATGACAGAACTAATGCAGAATGCTTTGTGGTTTGTTTTTGTCATGCATAAAGATGCTACCTGTCTGAACACATTCAACCCTAACGATGAGTATACTTGTTTACTCATTTACAAACAGTGTACCTGTGAGGATTACACTTGTCCAAGGCAAACAGTGTGGACCCTGATCAAAGGAGCCCTCTGATCAGGGTTGACACTGTTTGTTATTCTGAAATATATAGTTCAATCAACCCTAAATTGTCAAAAATGAACTAGACTTATTTTGAAATTGGAATTGTCAATTAAAATATCAGGGGTGAATGAGTTAAAGACAAGCAATGAACTGTCCTGAGTTTGGTTCAAATATTGTTACTGTATCACAGTCCTTTAACTCTGAGCAAAGAGGTCAAGTCTCCCGCTTCAAAATACATATACAATAAAACCTCTCTATTACGACCACTAAATTGTGTTAATTATTAGGTGTTTACGGAAGGTGACTGCTTAAAACAAGGTGACAGTAAAACAGAAAGCTCCTGAAGGAGCTTTCTGTTTTACTGTCACCTTACTTTAAGCTGTCACCTGTATTTTAAACAAATGATTAGCCTTTGTTTAGTCATCATAATAGAGAGGCAGGGCCTTTTTTCCAAAAATTTGGAAGGGGCCTAAGCCTTTCCATTTGAGAAATTCAAGCGGGATTTTCAACCAAATTGGGAAAAGTAGACTGACTTCCAAAATACATAATACTGAATGGAAGTCTACTTACTTACAGGAAATAGAAAGTTTCATTAATTTTATACCAGAAATTAAAATAATTAACATTAAGAGGGTATGTTTATTGAACAGAACAACATGGTAAAAAAGAAAAGAAAATGGGCCTCTATTATAGAAAGTAAAAAAGCCCGAGAGGTTTTACTGTACATGTGTGCTGATATTAATCATTCTCCTGCTGAGTGTTCATACATAACACCCTTTCCACTCTGAATAAGATATCTAAACCTTTCCCTAGAGGAAAATGTGCAGACTCATATTAGACAAGTCCTATAATAAAACTGAAGACCCGGGTCAGACAACTCATTCAATACAAAACTTGTGTGATGAGGGTCTACACTGTTTGCAAAAAGCATCATTATATGTTAATATATAACACAAGTGGAAGTGTTAAAATAATAGTTTCTCTATTTATAAAATAAAAATATTCTCCATATATTTCTAGAAAATAAGATCCAGTTTCAGACATTCAGATCCGCTAGGAGCATTCTGCTTTACTTTCATATTGCTTTAAGCTCTTTGGATTTTGAATCACCTCAAGGGTGTCTCAATTTTATAGAGTAGTAGGAGGATATAGCATAAATTTGTTACTCCTTGTCTTGTCTGGATTCAAACTGTTTGAAAATGCAAGACAAGGCATGCCTGACTTGACAAGATCTTATTTTTCTCTTTATACTTGTCATTTACAAACATTGTACTAGTAAAATGTCTACTGGTCCTATGTTAACATTGTAGACCCTGATAAGGGTCTGCACAGTTTGTCATTTTGCTTTATATTGTAAAAAATCCTAAATGGTAAAAAGTGGATTATCTACATAATTAGGCACTGAAATTGTTCATGTGATTGTTCAGGGATGAATGAGTTATTTATACCTTTTCACACCATAGCTTATCACTCTGTAAATCCATTTATTTTTTGTTTCTGATATGGAACCATTGGAAGTCTTTTCTACATACTAATACTAATAGATTTGCTACTTACAGTCTGAAAGAAAAGCAGAAATCTCCCTTTGGGAAATTTCTGCTTTTTGCAGCCTGCGTTAACTTTAAGCTGCCACCTGTCTTAAACTCTGAAAATAAATTTACCCATTACCCCATAAATGTGCATTTTTATACCTTTAAATTATTCCTCCACGGATGAAAATGATTCCTTTTTATACAGTCATGAATATGTATCATATGAAATATTTTCTATATCTTATCAGATGGTAGCGTAAAGCAGGCTGGAAGTAAAACAGAATGTGCCTTGAGGCACATTCTGCTTTACTTTCAACCTGTTTTAAGTGGTCACCTATCTTCAATCCTAGAAACAGGCTATTGGGTAATGGGTTAAAAATGAAAGGGATGATACCTTTTTGCAATGCAATGGGTTGCAGTAAATAAGTCGGGATTTTTATATCTTCTTACTTTTCAACCTGAAGACCCCTGCTGATTGTGTATCTACTGTTCATGGATAAAGTGTAACTGAATCCAAACATCCACAAATAGCTCAGCACATTATTACACTTTTTGGGGTGAATCATGCACTTAGTGATACAAGCATCAAACTTGGCACACTTGCACTTCTATCTGTTGTTTTTCATAAAAGCCCGTTAGCCACTTGAAAAAATCAAAATGGCAGCCATTTTTCAAGATGGCCGCCATTGCAGGATCGAAAATACAGTTTTGTTGCTAATATTTGACATATATGGTCGTTCTTTACAGTTTTGGTGTCTAAGTATATGTTTTAAGGTATAAGGAAACTAACTAAGTCTATTTCAAAGTGTTTTAAAACTTACTTTATCATGTAATGGCCAATTTGTGACCAAAATACATAGTTTTTTCGAAGATGGCCACTATTTTTGGTTCAAATTTACGATTCCCTTTCTTACATTTGACGTACATTGCCATAGTTTTACACTTTTTGAGTCTAAATATATTTTTACAGCAGAAGGAAGCTAATTTTGTCAGCATCAGACTGCTGTGTTTGCACAATAACAAAATACAGTATATTTTTTAAAAAATTACTTAACTGCGTAATGACAAAAATGTTGAGTTTTTTTGCATATGTTTGCCAACATAGTCTCTAATGTAGAATATCTTTTCTTACATCTGGTTTATATGACGATTTGTAATGTAGAATATCTTTTCTTACATCTGGTTTATATGACGATTTGTCATATTTTTGGTGTCAAAGAGTGTTTTAAACAGGATGAGAGAACTATTCATGGGAGCCTCCGGTCGGTTAGAAACTCATATCATTGTCTAATGACCTATTTTAGCCACACATATATTTTTACTCCGTAGCTGACCAAAGCTTGTTGTCTGTTGTTATGTGACTGCTTATGCTGAATGCTGTTTTCTTATAATTATAATTTCATTTATCTGAACAATGATTGCCCAAACTATACTACTTTATCTGACACTGCAATTACTTTACCATACAATATTATATCTTTCAAGTATACTGACAAGTCTTGAATATGTTTCTTTTTTCTCAATTTAAATATAATTGCATTAACAAACAAACAAAATTCCTTATAACAATTAATCCATGTACCAACAACAAACATCATGCTAATTCTAAAGATCATTTAACCACTTTGTAACTTCTTACCAGAAAAAGTACATGTATATGTAAGACGCACGTACATGTATCTGGATTCCGCCACATGTTATAAATGTGACCAAAATTTAATACCGTCTACTGCCGCATATCCCAATAGTCATTATTATATTTAAATCAAACAATGTGCCTACAGAGTTGATGCCCATTATGACTCATGTCAAAGTAAAAGTGACTAGATAATTCATGGATGCCATTTATCTTACTAGTGCATGCGCGTGTAAGTAATCATGTGAACAAGGGAGCATCTGATAAATTGATTAATATCGTTCAAAAGACAGACAAGTAATCGGACGACAAACCAGTGTTTCTTATATATTTTGAAGAAAATCAAAATTTCAAAGTAAAAGATTCGGTGGTGGAATTTGAAAAAAATGAATGAATATACCCAACACCTAAATTACTGATTATTTCTTGCAGGAATTACTGATGGGCCTTGGTGGCTCATGCATTACTGTATGTTGACACTGGTTAAACTGATTTTCACAACAGAGAAAGGGGCCATTTTACACCAATAAATGTGTTTTAGATGTATTTGTCTGTATAGTAGGTAAAAGTCAACAAAATTGATCTGTTAATGTTTCATCTTTGACAGCTTGAATTTTTGCACAAACAACATCTTCATTATGTTTGGTATATGTACACCAGATGTTCACTGTTAATAAAGAAAGGCTGCGCCATGAAAAAAGTTATAGTTTTTATTTTGCTTGAAGACGCTATAGTTTTTATTTTGCTTGAAGACGCTTAGCGTCTACTATACTTGTTGAATAAGTTAAGATATAATATAGATGAATGACCATGAGCGTGATGAAAACAATATGGAGAAATATCAGATCCAGTATGGATAGTGTGTTTTCTTTTACGTAATACAACCGTTCTGATATATGGTGCTTGACCAATCAAATAAGCAAATCAAAATGGTTATCAAAAATGAAGGCAATGTGGAATCCTTTCAATAAAATCAGATTTCAGCAATGTTGAGAAATACACTTTACACGAAAAGTCTGGTCTCTTCTTCAAAGTCAATACATGCAACCATTTGAGAGTATGACCCTTAAAACTCCGCATGAATCTTTTTAAAGAATTTCCATTCCTGAGTTTGGTGTAAAAAATGTAACAGTTCTGTTCTGCAAACATATGGACGGATGTATAGTCTACCTATTCTGACAACAGACTTTTAAAAGCGATATGATGTGATACATAGTCAAATATAGTATAAGTTTCTTGTGGTACAATTGCATAAAGACAGAGCGTTTCAGCTGTTTGCTAAAGCTATTTGATGTGGACACATAGTACTGCTAATATCATATTTGAGATTGATACCTGTGTAATCTTCAACAACATTTTAAGAAATTATACAATGTTAACATAAAGAAGTGTGTGCACAAATGTTCATGCATGAATTGCAAGCCATAACCGGAGACCACACCACTCCCATGTTAAAAGCTAATGACATAAAATTTCATGTCGATGTGAATTTCAAATGCTAATTCAAACTATCTTGTTCTACAGAAAGTGTTGGTTGCAATTGGTCAACGGTCAAACATGAGCTAGTTTCACGCCAAATTCCCATATAAGAAAGAGAAAAGGCTGCATAGAATACATAAACTGAAAGATATGATGCATGTGCAAAGTCCAGTCTATAATCCTAAATCATAATGTACAAGCAATAAAATCTGGAAATCGTTGCATCAATTATGCCAAGTCATGGGATAAGATTATTGTGTTTGATTGGACATGTTAGCTTGATGGTATAGATCTTAAGGTGCAGTTCCTAAAGGTCAAGCCCCTCTGTTGAACATGCCAAATGTTCTGCATACCAAATACATGTAGCTTGTGTCATGTTGGAAGTATCTCATAGAGTTGAAATGAATGAAACATTGCTGATACATTGGACAACCCTGTTACCTAGTGATATGATTGCAAATACCCGATTAAATATAGATACTTAAGTTAAGTGTTTGCAGGGACAGATGCAAGTACACGTATTTAGGATGTGGCCTTCCTTGTTCAGACTAATATACCGATATTTAGAAAGTGAAAATGAACACCTACATAAGTATAAGCGATTATACACCAACTCCAGCATGTACACTAAGAAATAACTGCTAAAATAGTCATAAACCACATATATGCCATTAAAATAAGTCATTACCCTAAAGAACAAGATTCTTAATAAAGTAAATGATCACATAATTAGCTTTCGGTGTTCTTATCATAATGCTTTGACACCAAAAGTATGACAAGTGGCCAGAAGTATATAGGGTAGAAAAGATCAGAAAGGATATTATAATCACTATTGCAAAAAGGAACGATCAACTGTGAGCAAAAAACACTTATTGTGTCTAGATTGGTTATTGTGCAATAAAATTAGTTTCAATTCAGAAAGAAGTTGTCTGAATTAGCTTCCTGATACTTTATGACATCTATGTTGACACAAAAAACATAAATGTTGATCAAATTTAAGAAATGATTTTGCTTATACCAATATAAAATGGTGGCCATTTTGAAAACAAACGATGTAGCTTTGCTATTTTTCCTTAAAGTAAACTTCTGGTAAGCTTGAGGTGACTGAACTTTTTAAAAATGTTGTTTTAGTGAAATTTGGTCAAACATGTCAAATATTACAAAATAATTGGTCAACGATCATAGTCGATTATAAAAGCTCTTCAGAGCTTATGTTACTTGTATATGTATTGCCGACTCAAAAATAAACCTTATCATATGCATGGCAGTCATCTTGTAAAAAATGGAGGCCACTTTGAATTTTTACGTGGCTAACGGATTTTGTTGAAAGTAGGGTCATACCAGTTTAATACCAAATGTGATGCTTGTATCACCAAGTTCGTGATTTTGTTTTAGAACTGATGTGTACAGATTTATGTAGTTGTTATGTGAAAAATAGCATCTTCAGACAAAAGCAATTGAAGACAATATCATTAAATAACATGACAGAAGGTAAATTGAGTGTATAATCTATAAAATCCTGTGAATTTGGGTTTTACCTTGAGACACACTTCGCTTTTGTACAGTTTTGCTTATAACACGATTAAATGAACTTCTTACAAGTCTGTGGATCACATAATTAGCTTCTGTATGCTTGAAAACATATAATTAGACACAAAAAGTTTGAAAATCGGTCAAATATATCCGATGTTAGAGATAAAACTGTATAATAGAGCCTGAAATGCCGGCCATTTTGAAAAATGGCCGCCATTTTGAATTTTGACGTGGTAAACGGGCTTTTTGTTGAAAGAAGGGGCATACCAGTATACATACCAAATTTGATGCTTGTATCACCAAGTGCATGATTTTTGTAATAATGTGCCCAGCTAAAATCCCTTTTATAGAAATTGAAAGACATGCAGCTTATTTGGTATGACCTCAATGAAGTGAATGATGTTCACTCAAAAAAAATGTAAATTGAAATCAGTGCATGCTGGGTAAATTTTATATCTGTAAGAATTGTTGTCTGCAACTGTTCTATAAAAAGAATTTTCATAAAAAAAAAAAAAAAAAATAAAATAAATATTGGATCCTGATGAGACACAGCATCACATGGCATCTCATAGGGATCCAAAATATTTATTATATTTGCAAGGGTAATCACAGTTTGACATATCCGCCACTAGCAAGCTAAGAGGTAAGGCAATTTCCTTTTTGCACTGAAATCAGTGGGCTGATTTCAAGCCAAGATTAAACCATTACCCCATAAATACACCTTTTTACGCCATTAATTTATTCCTTCACTGAAGGGGGGCCTCCGTGGCCTAGTGGTATAGTCACTGTGACTTACATCACTAAGCTCCTCACCGCTGTGAGTTCGAATCCCAGTAGGGTCGTTCGGATTTTTCATGTGGAGAAGCCTTCCAGCTGGCTTGCGGAAGGTCGGTGGTTCTACCCAGTTGCCGATTTGTGCCTGTTACAGTGCATATAGGACTTCTGGGGTCTTCCTCCACCTGTGATTAGCTGGACGTCGCGATATGACTGAAATACTGATGAAAGCGACGTAAAATCATAAACAAACAAACAAAAAATCCTTCACTGAAGAAAATAGGTCCATTATTATACAGTTATGAATATGTATCATAAGAAACATTTTTAGCTCACCTGAGCCGAAGGCTCAGGATGAGCTATTGTGATACCATTCCATCTGTCGTCCGGCGTACGTCGTCCGTCGTCCGTCCACATTTTCAACAACATCTCCTCAAATTTTGTCAGAAGCATCAGTGACAAGGGGGAACGAAATCTTGTTCAAAGATTTTGGCTAGAGTTATTCCCCTTGCTGTGGGACCAGATTTTCTAACATGACCCTATAGACAACTTTTAATGCATAAGAAAATCTTAAAAAATCTTCTTCTCAGAAACCTTAAGGCCCAGACCTTTGATATTTGGTATGTATCATAACCTAATGATCTTCTACCATGATTGTTCAAAGTTTGACCCTGGGGCCAAAAATGGCCCCGCCCTGGGGCTTATCAGTTTTTCTTAGGAAAACCTTTAAAAATCTTCTCTTCAGAAACTGTATGGCCTAGATCATTAATATTTAACATGTATCTTTGCCATATGGTCCTCTACCAAGATTGTTCAAATTATGACCCCCTGGTCAAAATTGACCCCGCCCCGGGGCTTATCAGTTTTACATAGACTTATATAGGAAAACCTTTAAAAATCTTCTTCTTTGAAACTGTAAGGCCCAGATCCTTAATATTTGACATATAGCTTTGCCTTGTGGTCCTCTACCAAGATTGTTCAAATTATGACCCCGGGCCAAAAATGGCCCCGCCCTTGGGCTTATCAGTTTTTCATAGGAAAACCTTTAAAAATCTTCTTCTCTGAAACAGTAAGGCCTAGATCATTTATATTTGACATGTAGCTTTGCTTTAAAGTCCTCTACCAAAGTTGTTCAAATTATAACACCTGGGTCAAAATTGGCCCCGCCCCGGGGCTTATCAGTTTTACATAGACTTATATAGGAAAACCTTTAAAAATCTTCTTCTCTTAAACTGTATGGCCTAGATCTTTAATATTTGACATTTAGCTTTGCCTTGTGGTCCTCTACCAAGATTGTTCAAATTATGACCCTCGGGCCAAAAATGGCCACGCCCTTGGTCCTATTAGTTTTTCATAGGAAAACCTTTAAAAATCTTCTTCTCTGAAACCGTAAGGCCAAGATCATTTATATTTGACATGTAGCTTTGCCCTATGGTACTCTACCAAGATTTTTCAAAATATGAACCGTTGATCAAATTTGGCCACCCCCGGGCTTATCAGTTTTACATAGACTTATATAGGAAAACCTTTAAAAATCTTCTACTTAGAAATTGTAAGGCCCAGATTCTTAATATTTGACATATAGCTTTGCCATGTGGTTCTCTACCAAGTGTGTTCAAATTATGACCCCCGGGCCAAAATTGGCCCCACCCAGGGGCTTATCAGTTTTTATAGGAAAACCTTTAAAAATCTTCTTCTCTTAAACCGTAAGGCCCAGATCATTAATATCTGACACGTAGCTTCGCATTGTGGTCCTCTACGAAGATCAAATTATGGCACTTGGGTCATAGCTATATCAAAATGTTGTCTTGCCCAGTCAGATTCTATGGTACAGTGTCCTCAGGTGAGCGAAATGTGACCCTCTGGGTCTCTTGTCTATATTCTAGCAGATTATAGCTTAAAGCAGGCTGAAAGTAAAGCAGAATGTGCCATAAGGCACATTCTGCTTTACTTTCAACCTGCTTTAAGATCTCACCAATCTTCAAAACTAGAAACAGGCTATGGGGTAATGGGTTAACATACTGTCACCTGAAACTTCATAATAAACAATTCCATTTTCCAATAAACTTAAGTTCATTTTAAGCTCACCTCTACAAAGTGGTGGGGGGGGGGCTTGGGGGCTTATGCTATTACCCCGGTGCTGGCGTCTGGACTGGTTATCATAAACTATAAAGGCTAGGTCTAAAGACTGCACCTACGGTCATGAAACTTTTATAGTGATGCACCTCAATGAGTAGACTATGATGCATCACAGTTTTGTGACCTTGACATTTTACCTTTACCTCTAGGATCAACATTAAGGTTTTGCGTTAAATTCTATTCTGAACAAACGACAGCATCTACAGAAATGAAACTTCATATGCTGATGCGCCTCAATGAGTAGACCATGATGCACCATAGTTTGGTGACTTTGACCTTTTACCTTGACCTCTAGGGTCAATGTTAATAAGGTTTTGTGTTTATGTCTGTTCTGAGCAAAGGACTGCACCTTCAGTCACGAAACATCATATGCTGATGCCTCTCAATGGGTAGACCATAAAGCACTGCAGTTTAGTGACTTTGACTTTTTACCTCTAAACCTGGTCCAATGTTAAGGTTTGTGTTAAAAGTCTGTTCTGAGCAAGAGACTGCATTTACGGTTATGAATCTTCATATGCTGCTGCACCTTATTGAGTAGACCACACAGTTTGGTGACCTTGACCTCAAGAGTCAACGTTTAGGTTTTGTTTAAAGTCTGTTCTGAGCAGACGAATGCACCTATGGTCACAAATCTTCATATGCTGATGAGCCTAATTGAGAAGACCACAATACATTGCAGTTTGGTGACCTTGACCCTTTAACTTGTCCTTTAGGGTCAACATTAAGATTCAGGGTTAAAGTCTGCTCTGAGCAAACGACTGAATCTTTGGTCACGAAACTTCATATACTGAAGCACCTCATGGAGTAGACCACAATGCATTGCAGTTTGTTGACTTTTGACCTTGACCTCTAGGGTCAATGTTCAGGTTCTGAGCAAACGACCTTACCTAGAGTCATGAAACTTCATATGTTCATGCCCCCGAATGAGTAGATCAGGATGCACTATGATTGACATTGAGCACAAGGTTTTGGGTTAAAATCTGTTATGAATAGGGATGTTAACGATTAATCGGTTAACCGTTAGAAGCGCGGTTAATCGGTTACACTTTTCCTTCAAAAGGTTAACCTGAAAAAACAAAAATTTGGAAGTTGGTTCATAAAATCTGCTGCACGTAATCAGCGGACGACACCTCCTTTGCTCGTTTCAACTGCCTTGACACCTTGTCAAATAACACGCCGCGAGCGTTTACTACCCCGTCTACAGAGGTTGCCAGTTAATCCTGATATAAAACCAGTGGGCTGAGACAATTGACAGGTCGCCAATTAACTGATGTTATTGTTGTGATTTTACTAGATTAAGATTAGTGTCCTATTATTAAAAGATGTGCAGAAAACGTCTGAACTAAATCCAATATCATAAAGATCATATAAATCCAGCAATGAAATACAGTACTTGAAATTTCGGAGAAAATAGATATACATAACTGCTCCGAGCTGAAAATGACAAGTTTATCTGTTCAGCAGCGAAGCGGTTTGGATCTAGATGAGATACCTATTAACTCTGCGTATTTTATTATTCAGAATCACTTGCAAAAAAGTAAAAAAGTTTCCGATTCGATTGTCAAGTTGATTAATTTTCGTTTGTACCATTCACAAACAGGTTACGTAACTTACGCTTCGTATTGTCGTCTGCTACTTTTCGTAGGAGTGGCAAAAATGTAATCTGCTGAAAAATTCTTCTACTTACAAGTATGTTAAACTGCTGCTGTTTGGCTTTATTCATTTCAAAATGCCATGCAATAAGAGTTTAACGCCCTCATATTCACTCTAAAATCGAGTGTAACAATGAATGACTCAAGATCCAGATGGGATGCTTACTAGGGCATGTATATTCTTTGTATCGAACATAAATTTAGCGTGCATATGAACACATGTAGCACTTCAGAACTGGAACATACTCTTTGAAATTCAGTTTCAAATTGGATCTAAAGCCTTATAGAACATCGCCGAATATTTCATACACGCATGTAAAGTCGCAGATTTTTTTATGATTTTGAAAGAAGCCTGGATTCAGATCGGACGCAGTTTCACTCGGCGTCTGATCGGAAATCCGACTATTCGACATTTGTTTACGTTTACGTTTAACAACATTTGTAAGTAGGATTCTTCAAAGAATGGATGGCTTTCATTGACATTCAGGCCAGTAACAGTAAGTAGACGTATTTTTTTTTCTCGGCAATACAATGGTTTAATTTAATGTCAGGTTAACCGGTTTTTGCTTGCGATTAACCGGTTACAATATCCGTAACCGTTAACATCCCTAGTAGTCTGGTAGCAGATACGGATATTTTAGCTTAACCTTGCTTGGAGTTGTATAGAAAATGTTTTTGTGGTTTTTGGTAGAATAGACCCTCAGCATCAAGGATCCGATGTATGACCGCCGGTCATCCTTGAGCGTTTCAAGATATTCAAGATGGCGTCCAAGATGGCCGCCAGCATGTATCTGGCTAACTGTTAGGTTTGATTCAATAAGCTATAACGGAATTTTCAGCAAATTATAGTTCAATTTCATCTTTGATGACATTATCAAAGTTCTAAATAGAAATAAAAATAATCTATAATTCAAAATGGCGTCCAAAATGGCCGACAAGGACCATTTTTATGTGAAATAAGATGAAAATGACACTTTACAAGGCTACAATTTGCTCCAGTTTTTTCCCGTCGTGATAATATGATTGTTCATAATTAATAAATAATGCGTGAAAAGATCAAGTTGGCAATTAACTCATTCATAAATGAATTATCAGAGACTGTCACCAGAATACAGTATGCATAAAAAACATACAGCTTAAGTTTACATTGAGTTAGTCCATGCAAAACGATGTAAAATGACTAGCTGTTGGGTTTGATTTAAATTTTCAGCAGATTATGGTTCATTTTTTATAACGTTTGACATTATTTAAGTTCAAAATGGAAGTAATAATAATAATGCTTTATTCAAAATGGCGTCCAAAATGGCCGACAAAGTATCAAGGTGACGTCCAAGATGGTTGCGGGAATAAAAATGAAACTGCTGTCAGTTTTGATTAGGTAATTGTAAACTGTAAACAAGATTAAAAGTAGTTCAATACTTCTTCGATGTTTAAAAAAACAAACAGAGAAAAGTATACTGTTAATTTCAAAATGGCGTCAAAAATGGCCGACAAAATATGCAAAACAGATGCTTGTCTCTTCAATATTATATAATAAGCAAAAAAACCCAGAAAGTACCCACTTTTGTATTATTAATTATCAGCGTCTCATATATAAACTTATCATTGTGGCTAAATAACTGGCACATTGTATTGAAAATGAAAGGTCGATAACTCTTTCCGGAAAAAAGCATTTTTTATTATAAACGTTCTCCATAGAGGAGATACAATGGTGCTCATATTCAGCCGCTAGAACATTTATTTAAAGAAAATAAAATCACATTAGACTTTCATCCATCGCAATAGTCACGGCGTTATCAATACTAGAAAGTCTTCAAATATCAAATTACCTCCCTTTGATTTGAAATAAGAATATACCTTGTGTGTTTCATTTTCGTTAAATGTGTCGTTTAATATAAATGTTTTACTGGAATACATTGGTGAACGTATGAGCCCTAAAAATCTCAAACAAAACTTGAGTTGATGAAGTACTTCAAAAGATATGGAGCCTGAATTTTTACTTAGTGTAAAATAAATGTAAAAAGTGAGTATATAATCTATCCACCAAGCATACCATTCTTTTAAGCCTCTTTTTAAGACAAATGAGTGTTTTTAAGAATTAATTAGAATTATGAAATAACTGTTTTTGAAAGATTAGTCTTATGTTGATCTATCTTACTCATCGCCTTCTGCAGAAATAATCAAAATTTGAGGTTAATTCAAGTTTGAGTCAGCATTGATTCTGTTTTGAACATGAATTATATGATTCGTTTTCTAAATGGCAATCAGAATGGCTGCCAAAGTCAGCGTTTTTGTTTTGTTTGTTTTTCAAGAAGTAATATTATGTGAGATGTAATATAAATTGGATACTATTCCTGTATCTGCATGTGTTGTGAATTTGAAAATGAGTATGTCGCACACAGCAACCTATGTAAAGGAGTTAATAAACATATTGGTGTCGATATACAGTACATTTATAAATTAGCACATGCATATTGTACTATTGTATAAATGAATATTCTTATTAGTAGGGAATAAAATTGCACACTGTAAATGATACTTAGAAACAAAAGGTAATGTCAGGTTTCTAACATAGCTTGCAATTAAGTTAGTTGTACTTTACATGCTCCTGCGTTTATTTCTCAACTGCTGTGAATGTCCTAGCAACTCGGGTAGGCTGAATGTGGCTAGAATGTCCTCAAACCTGATTTATATGCTCCTCTGACACGCAGGACCTGGTCATCTCTTCCATAGTCTAACCATGGCGGTTGTGATCTCTTACTAAGTCTAAAGCGCAGAATGGTCCTCCTCGTTATTGAGTTGATGCATGAAGTGGCACACTCCACCTGTCCATAACATCCCAAACGTTTAGTTCTCTTTACTTGTATCTGTGGGACCTCCTCGTCCTGTTTAACGCCACAGATCCAACTGATCACAGGCTCAATTTCTGCAAACTGTCTGCAAGTCTTCGGCAGACGACATTAATGTATAGCCTCCATATTAAATGAAACAAATAACAAACAGGTGTTGAACACTATTCTACGAGTCTCAAAGGATATAATTGTGCTAGGCCTTTCTTTGAAATTTCTTGTCCTGTGATCATGACAAGCTCGAATCCTCTTCTAGCAAACACCATGTTACAGAAGCTATTCTAAACACCAAAAGTAGCCCCATCGACACCTAACTGAGTAACTGGTCTTCCATCAAAAAGACAAGTTTAGTCCTGACGGCATGGGCATACAAAGTCTACACTGCTTGTAATTTTACAATTAATGTCACATAACTACTGCAATTGAATTTTCTCCAATCTGACAGTCAGCACAGGAACATTCCCTACAGTCCCGAAGGAGACCAAGCCAATGACCACTCTGAGATCATGAGCCAAGTATTCTTCATGTTAACTTTCAGTCAACTCAAGTTTGATAACATCCTTCCATCCAGCTTTTTGGGTTACCCTGTCAGTGAATTTGTGATCACATAAAATTGTGTACAGAAGCGCCAACGGAACACCTTTGCTAGACTCTTATGACAGAGCCTCATACACTAGTAAAACAGAACATCAAGCACTGGTACAGCAGAGGGTTGAGATCAAATACCTAATGCAAACCATACACAAAAACTTCTCGTAGTACTGCCCGCTTCATGTAAGCGGTTTTCAACCTCTGTTTGACATGCAAATCGCATTCCTCAAACCAAAAGCTCATTCTTGGTATTGAATCTAAAGGCTTTCTCCAGATCAACAAAGGCCACATGCAGAGGTTTGATTTCGACCTTTTACTTGTGCTATAGATGGACCGGTACACGGTGAAGAACGAATCAATAGTACCTATACCCGTAACAACGCGAAACTACATGCATCAATGTTGATAATCTCACGCACAGAGGTATCTTTTTAATCGGTTCATCAACTTTATTGTCTGGTCCTTGAGCTTTACCACATGATAAGTTTCGCTCATGCGAGCTTGTTATTCACTTTTTTATTGTTTGAGGATGTAATTTGCCTCCCTAGCTGTCCTCAGATATCACACAATTACTGAAAATCGCATCAGTCAGTCGTCTTCAAATCTCAAACCCCTTGTACTCCGAAGCTTCTTTAATCATCTCGGCTATCACTCCTGATAGGCCAGCGGCCTTGCAGTATATCATCATGTCAAGAGTTATGCACTTCTTATACAAGATGACCACTGTTGTAGTGACTGAGTTTGACAGTTACTGTACCAAAGTTCTGTTTACTTTTGGTAATTCAGGAGTAAAGATATGCAATTTTTTATATTTGAAATTATATGTGTGATGTCATTCTTTCTTATTCTAATCTATGGTTAAGCCAAAAGACTGTTCAGTCAAGTGTCTGTGTAGCCATGTACTCATTCAGCAATATTTCAAATATATGATGATTCTTTGCAGCAGCAGTACTAGCTTAGAAACTCACAGAATACATGTTAAAAGGCTTGATGAAAAGGAATACTGAACATAGTTTTATACTGAAAGATACTGTACACAGTTATCTGGTTCAAATAGGTGCCACCTCAGGAGGCTTGCATCCTAAGAAGAATTATTGGTATCCATTCTATCAATTTATTTCCCTGTTCCTAAGAAGCTCACATGTAACTGAACTATTTAACAGGAAAGGTGACATGTGGTGACAAATATCACAGTAATGCAAACACAAAACTTTATTTTTGTACGATAATTTCAGCATTCTTTGCTTAAAAAACAGTGAAATTTATATATTAAAGGTACTTAATGGGGTTCTATGAACTAATTGATAATATTTGAGTTTTGACTTGACTAATTACTTTTCTGTTAATCTGAAATATTTATTGCATTTTACATCGTTATGCATGAACTATCTCAATGTACATTTAAGCTGTATGGTTTTTATGTATACTCTATTCTGGTGACAGTCTCTTATAATTCATTTATGAATGAATTAACCGCCAACTTGATCTTGCCATGCTTTATTATTAATTATGAACAATTATATTATCACGACGGGGAAAAAACTGGAGCAAATCGTAGCCTTGTAAAGTAACGCACATACTTTGCAAATTTTTTTTACATAAAAAGTACTTTGTCGGCCATTTTGGACGCCATTTTGAATTATAGATTATTTTTATTTCTATTTTGAACTTTAATTATGTCACAAAAGATAAAATTGAGCAATAGTTTGCTGAAAAATCTGTTAAAGCTTATTGAATCAAACCTAACAGTTAGCCAGATATATGCCGGCGGCCATCTTGGACGCCATCTTGAATATCTTAAAATGCTCAAGGATGACCGGCGGTCATACATCGGATCCTTGATGCTGAGGGTCTATTCTACCAAAAACCACAAAAACATTTTCTATACAACTCCAAGCAAGGTTAAACGTGTCCGCGGCCGGACTATAGTTATGAACCAATGACTGGACCTACGGTCAAGAAACTTAATAAATGAGTAGAGTACAATGCACCACAGTTTTGTGAGATTGACCTTTGACCTCTAGGGTTCTTTGCAGGAGGTGAGCTTTGTAAGCTTTGATTACCCCTTTGGTTAGCTCACCTGGCTATTTTGATTCTCCTGTGTCGTCCGCTCATCCATTGTCATTAATTTAAATAATGTCTCCCCCTAAACTACTTGATGGAATTTTACCAAACTTGGCAGGAATGATCCTTATATAGTCTTCTTTCAAAATTGTTCAAATAGTTCAGTCTGTCGCATATCTAGGACACAGAAGCTAAAATATTGGGGTTTTTCAATTAAAATTTTAAAATGTCTTCTTAGAGCTTAGATATTTGGCACATTGCATCATCTATTTGATCCTATATCAAGCTTGTTCCAATAATGTCCCTACGGTTAAAAATAAAGTAAAGGTAATGTTTTGAGTGGCTGCTGTTCATAGCACAAGACTTTATATCACAAGACTTTATTCACAGCACAAGACTCTGTATGCGTGTGGCCTGGACAAGCTGAGGGAACTGGACTTGACCTATAGTATCTGTGACACGGAGCAGAGACTGCCCACCTTTGAAGAGTTCAATCAGTCCTCTGTGAAGACTAAGGTAATAGAGAGAAAACCCATTGAACCCTAGTGACATAGATCCTTTACAAACACTGTACCTGTTTACAGGCCTTCAACCGTTCCTACTTTTCTTTACTTTTCCTACCTTTTCCTACTTTTTGATCACCTTCCTATTTTTTCCTCCTTTTCTACCAAAACCTCCTACTATTCCTACTTTTTGCCTAATAAGTCTTTAAACACCCTCAGAATGGCCCAGAATGCAGGAATGATGCGCTTGATTTCAAATCTTTCCCGGGGGAGTGCCCCCGGATGCCCCCTTCACCTGTTGGATCGCCTCTCTGGTCTGTTGAACCGAATTATAACCAAAAAATGGAATATGTCTTTCAGTGAGAATATCATTCATTCAAGATTGCAGCGTGCTTAAATTTTTATGAGCATGATGGATTCATATGTTATTTTGTACACATTTGTATAAAAAAAAGTTCCTACTAATTAGTGGAAAATCTTCCTACTTTTTCCTACTTTTCCCCTTGAAAAAACCTCCTACTTTTTTCCTACTTTTTGCATTGAGACCAGCTGAAACCCTGTGTTTAATACACTTGTCCTATGTAAACAGTGCAGACCCTGATCAGAGGGCTCCTGAAGGAGCCCTCTGACCAGGGTCTGCACTGTTTGTCATTTTACAATATGATATTAAGAAAACATCTGTAAATACTTACAAAATGGAGTAGTGTTAGTGATTGGAAACGGAAATTGTCCATTTGATGTTTCATGGGTTAGTGAGTTAACGAGATTAACAATTACAATGCAGGGTGGGGAGACAGAGTTTGTACAAGCAGGGTAAACCAAGATCAGAATGATGCCGAGCGTCATTGTTTATCAGATTTGCATATTGTCAGGACTTTGAAGCGTTAGAAATTTTCAAAGAGTTATGCAGAGAATCACAATTAGCTGAATTTAGTAAGTGTTTCTTCCTTCATAGGTTATGCATATGTACAACTAGGGGAAACCATTTTACAGGCACAGAATCTTGTGTATTCTTCTGTTAACAATAAGAGTAGAGTATAGCACCCAGGTTTACTGCATCCGTTCCCTTGCTCTCTGTGGCGTCCAATTAGTCCATAGATCACAGAAACGGAAGTTTACCAACAAACTTGTGTATTTTTCCAGGCACTGACAGTTCAAGAAATGTTTGGTAAACAGCTGATTCAGCTTCATGGGATGTCAGCAGAGAAAGCCCGAGCTGTGACAGAGAAATACCAAACACCAGCAAGGTTAGGACTTTTAGTTACAATATAACAAACTGGCAGGTCAAACATGCTAAATTTCTTTTGCCTATTTGGTTTAACCCTTCACTGATATGATATTATCTGTTTCAAACACTTGTGGTGTGCTTATATCTCTCATATTTAAATTAAAGTAAACTGACTGAAACAATATTGTGATGAGTGTCAAACAGTTGGATCCTGATCAGATGCAGCAAAATTGAAAGGGCATTAGATAAGGGAAGCATTTCAGAAGCTAAATTCAAATATATCTGCAACAAACCCTATGGAGTTACTGTATATGAGAATTACATATACATCATCATCTTCATTAATCGCATCACTCTGCATAGAGTATACTCGCGATATGGAGCATACATGTATGTCAAAGAAACTTTTCATATGAGCAATCACAGTATAGGGTTTGATGCAGACATAAAGGAGAAAATTTGTAGAAATATAAAATAAACTCCCTCTTATATTGGGCCCTGTAACCCTAAATAGGGGTGTTTACAGGCATTTCACATGTGAAGAGTACTTTTGTCCTATTCATACATCTAGTAGACCCTGATCAAAGGGCTTCTACATGAGCCCTCTAATCTGATAGCTGTTTGTTAGTAACAAATATCCCTCAACAGTTCAAAAATAGACTAGATTTAATGAGAAAATGGAATTGTTCATTCCAAGATTCAGGTGTCAGTTAACACAATTAAGGTGTATGAAATATTTTCTATCTTCCTTTCAGTCTTATACAGGCCTATAATGGTTGTACAGACAGTCGTGCCAGAGAGATGTTACTGGCCCCGATAAAGTGTGGAAAATCTGCAAGGTAAATCCACTCAAACCTCACTTACTTGCGAAACTTGGTTTGCTTAAAGTCAATACATCTGAAAATGAAACTTAAAATGTGGCTTAGTCAGGTTTGAATGACAAAATACAAGCAAGTTCAAGTTATTGACTTTAAACTGTATAAGCTTAGGGCTTTCGTGGAAATAAAAATTATAATAATAAGCCAGAGAATGATGAATTACATGTACCATTAGTCTGAATGAAGCACTTCGAAGTTTCATATTTTGTCCAGGCCTAAAACCCTAACCCAATTGCTGATTCTTTGAATTGCTAGGTTAATGTTAGATTTTTGTCCTTTCTAAATCCTTGATAATAGTGTGACATTTAGAGTACATGGCATTTAGAAGTGCAGACAAATAATAAAATCTAGCCATCTATTTGGAGATAGCCTTCACTGCCTTATCTTAACAGTTACCCCATAGCCTGTTTGAAGACAGGTGACCACTTAAAGCAGATTGAAAGTAAAGCAGAATGTGCCTTTAAGTTTTCAGCCTGCTTGAAGCTACTTTCTGTAACTATAAAGAAAATATTTCTTTTGGTTTATATTCATGATGCTTGTATAAAGTGCAATCTTTTTCTTCAGTTTATCTTCAGTTGAGGAATAGGTTAACCCTTTGAACCCTAGTCCCGCCTATAGTCGACCTTTTCAAACAGTATATATGTGAAAAGTGTACTTGTCCTATGCAAACAGTGAATACCCAGATCTGGGTCTTCACTGTTTGCCATAATACAAAACATTCACAAAAACAACTATTAAATGTCAGAAATGGACTAGACTAAAATGGAAACTGGGATTTTCCATTTGAAGTTTCAGGGAGGAAAGAGTTAAAGGCATAATAGTGCATATTTATGGAAGATTCTTATTTACTTTGAACCTGCTTTAAGTGGTCATCTGTCTTAAAGGGACTGTGGTCCAGTGGTATGACACTCGCCTAGGAAGCGAGAGGTTCCTGGTTCGAGCCCTGTTAGGATCACTGGAATTTTTCTGAGCAAAAAATTAACCCTACATTGCTCCACTTCACCCAGGTGAATTAAATGGGTACCTGAGAGGGAAAGACGTCAATGTGCCATGGCTGCAACTTGCGCCGTATGTTAATGGCCGACATGTGACTCGATGATCGGGGAGGTAAATGTAAAAGTCGGCAGAATATGTATATAATAGCAGACTTTATAAACTCCACCTTTACCTTTAAAAAATAACAACAGGCTATGGCGTAAAAGGTTAAGCAACCACCTCTCTGTAACACGGAAAACAAGCTTGGGTTGGGAGTAGAGAATTAAGCATGCTTTTTGAGAGTGTATGAGAACAGTTTTTATAGTTTTCATTATATGTGTATGCATTTGTATTGCCATGTTATGCCACTTTTGCCGAAATAAAATCAATCAATCAATAGTTGCAAACCGTTTAGATTCCGATGAGACGCTGAGTTACTTGGTCTCTCATCTGGATACTTATTGGTTGACACTGTTGCTATTTCCTCAACCCATTACCCCATAGCCCATTTTAAGTTTGGAAGATAGGTGACCACTTAAAGCAGGTTGAAAGTAAAGCAGAATGTGCCTTAAGGCACATTCCGCTTTTCTTTTAGCCTGCTTTAAGCTACTGTCTGCTAGGATATAAAAATTTATTGCTAATGGTGTGTATTCATGACTGTATAATATCGAACTATTTTTTTCAGTGGAAGAATAAATAAAAGGCGTAAAAACGTATTTATTGGGTTATGGGAGAAATGACAGATAAAAATTCTCAGTCCGTTAAAAAGCTTTGCAGCTTATGTTAACTATTTTATATCTTGCCGACTCAAATTTTTTTTATTTGATTTGATTTGAGAACTGCTCTTGATAAAATTGCCCTGTGTGATAACAATTAGATTAAAGTACACCAAATATTTTTATGGCACAAGTATGTTTCAATAAAGGTGGAATAATTCTAATTACAAAGTCTAAAGATGGTATCCTCCTATCTTATAAGTGAAGATTCCTTTAGTTTTTTAGCTCACTTGAGCCAAAGGCTCAAGGTGAGCTATTGGGATGGCCCTGTGTCCGTCGTCCGTCATCGTGCGTCGTCCGTCGTCGTTAACAATTGCTTCAAATGACATCTCCTCCTATACCGCTTGACAGAATTCAACCAAACTTTACAGAAATGTTTCTTAGGTCAAACTCTTTCAAATTTGTTCAAAGAATTAAAAACAATGTAGTGAAAAAATAAGGAAATCTTAAAAATTCTTCTTGTCAAAAACTGCAAGGGCCAGAGCTTAGATATTTGGCACATAGCATCGCCTACAGGTCCTCTATCAAGTTTGTTCAAATTATGCCCCTGGGGTCAAAATTGGCCCCGCCCCGGGGGTCACAGTTTTACATAGAGTTATATAGTGAAATTTTCAAACGTCTTCTTCTCTGAAACTAATGTGACGAGAGCTTTGATATTTGGCATGGTGACACTTCTAGATGTCCTTTACCAAATTTGTTCAAATGGTTCAGGTGGGTTGCATAACTAGGTCACAGGAGCTAAAAATAGATTTTTTTCAATGAAAACTTTAAAAATCTTCTTGTCTGAAACTACAAGGGCCAGAGCTTAGATATTTGGCACATAGCATCATCTACAGGCCCTCTATCAAGTTTATTCAAATTATGCCCCCGGGGTTAAAATTGGCCCGCCCCGGGGGTCACAGTTTTACATAGAGTTATATAGAGAAAATTTCAAACGTATTATTCTCTGACACTAATATGGTCAGAGCTTTTATATTCGGTATGGTGACACTTTTAAATATTCTTTACATATTTTGTTCAAATTGTTCCGGTCTGTTGCATATCTAGGTCAGTCCTGGACATAAATCATTATCTCCATTTTTTCAGCTATAATCTTAGGTGAGCGAAATATGCCCCATGGGGCTCTTGTTCACACTTGCATGCATCCCAGTGATAGCAGTACATGTATTTGTACATACATTGTTATTATACCCCCACACACGGAGTTTGAGGGGGGTATACTGGAATCAGCCTGTCGGTCGGTTGGCTGTCCGTTGGCCGTCTGTCTGTCTGCAAAATCTTGTACTTTCAACTCCTCCTACAGTTTTAACCCGATTCATTTGATACTTGGCATAAATGTTACTCAGGTATAGTAGATGTGCAAGACACAAATTTTAGGTCTCTATGACCTTGACCTTTGGCCTTGAAATTGGTCTTGAAATTTGCAGGTAAAATCTTGTACTTTGAACTCCTCCTTCACTTTCAACCCGATGCACTTGATACTTGGCATAAATGTTACTCAGGAGTAGTAGATGTGCAAGACACAAATTTCAGGTCTCTTTGACCTTGAACTTGACCTTTGGCCTTGAAATTGGCAGGCAAAATCTTGTACTTTCAACTCCTCCTTCAGTTTCAACGCGATTCATCTGATACTTGGCATAAATGTTACTAAGGAGTAGTAGAAGTGCAAGACACAATTTTCAGGTCTCTTTGTCGGTTAGCCGTCGGTCGGTTGGCCGTCGGTCGACGGTCTGTCTGCAAAATCTTGTACTTTCAACTCCTCCTTCAGTTTTAACCTGATTCATTTGATACTTGGCATAAATGTTACTCAGGTATAGTAGATGTGCAAGACACAAATGTTAGGTCTCTATGACCTTGACCTTTGGCCTTGAAATTGGTCTTGAAATTTGCAGGTAAAATCTTGTACTTTGAACTCCTCCTTCACTTTCAACCCGATGCACTTGATACTTGGCATAAATGTTACTCAGGTATAGTAGATGTGCAAGACACATATTTCAGGTCTCTTTGACCTTGAACTTGACCTTTGGCCTTGAAATTGGTCTTGAAATTGTCAGGCAAAATCTTGTACTTTGAACTCCTCCTTCACTTTCAACCTGATTCACTTGATACTTGGCATAAATGATACTAAGGAGTAGTAGATGTGCAAGACACAATTTTCAGGTCTCTGTGACCTTGACCTTGACCTTTGGCCTTGAAATTGGTCTTGAAATTGGCAGGTAAAATCTTGTACTTTGAACTCATCCTTCAATTTCAACCGGATTTACTTGATACTTGGCATAAATGTCACTCAGGAGTAGTAGATGTGCAAGACACACATTTCAAATCTCTGTGACCTTGACCTTTGGCCTTTGGCCTTCAAATTGGTCTTAAAATTGGCAGGCAAAATCTTTTACGGCGAACTCCTACTTCACTTTCAACCTTATTTACTTGATACTTGCCATAAATGTTACTCAGGAGTTGCAGTGTCATATACCATTTTTAAGTCAGTTTGACTTTGAATTACACCTTTGACCTTACTGTAAAACCTTATTGAAAACGTTTGCAGAGTGTGACAGAGTGCTGTATAGTGGGGGTATTTATCACCTTCAGTGATAGCCGTTCTAGTTTAATCCTAGTCTAAAACCAACTTACTCCTTTAACACATTCAACCCTAGTGATGAGTATACTCATCATTTACATACAGTGTACCTGTGAGGATTACACTTGTCCCATACAAATAGTGTAGACCCTGATCAGAAGGCTCCTTAAGGAGCCCTTCGATCAGGATCTTCACTATTTGTCATTTTGAAATATATTGTTAAAATCAACCTTAAACAGTCTAAAATGGACTAGACTTATTTTGAAATCGGAAATGGTCCATTAAAAGCTTCAGGGGTGAATAAGTTTAGACCTGAATGCATTATTTCTGTCCTGCATGAAGCTGTCATATATTTCACTGTTCCTTAAGAGAAGTTTAAATATGTTCATGTATTACATTGTAAATGTACTTATTATTTATACTTATATATTTTTTAGATCCCTTGGACAGGCTCAAAGTAAACAGATATGCCAGTTGTACAGCACACGCACTGCACTGACTTGAGCTCTACAGATAAATGTTGACAGAGCTTGGATAAAACAGGCTCAAAGTTGGAACTGACATGAGCTTTACAGATATGTGTTGCCACAGCTTGGATAAAACAGGCTCAACGTTGATACTGACATGAGCTTTACAGATATATGTTTACCTTGTCAGAGCTTGGTAAAACTCTCTTGAGGTTTACAGATATATGTTTTTGTTAGAGCTTGGTAAAGCAGCTTCACACTTAGAGTGGTCTTGAGCTTTATTTTGTCAGATCTTGGTTAAGCAGGTTCATAATTAGATCTGTCTTGAGCTTTACAGAGCTGTCAGCGCTTGATAGAGAGGTTCACTTTCAGAACTGTTTTGAGCTTTACAGATATATGTTGTTAGAGCTTTGTAAAGCAGGTTCACATACAGAACTTTCTTTAGGTTTACAAACATAATTATGTTGTTGGAACTTGGGTAAAGCAGGTTCACACTCAGAACTGTCTTGAGCTTTAATGATATATGTTGCCAGAACTTGACCTCAAAGTCGGTACTGATTTGAATTCTACAAATATATGTTATGAGTGTCGATGTCTTGAGCAGAACTGTGTTGAGTATGTTGCCAGGACTTTTATAACAGCAGGCTCATGCCCAGCATTAGCTCTAGCTTAACAGACAATTGTCAAAAAGTACACTGGGTAAGAATTCTACGTAGAATGCTTTGATACTTATACAGTAATTCCTATTTATGGATAAATAGTTTTATTTGTTATAAATATTTAAACAAGATTTACGCGACAAATGCAACATGTCTTCATACATTTCTGGGGAAAACCTTGGACTTTGTGACATACATCTTCTTGTATTGTACGAACATACAAGAAAGTATAGACTAAGATTAGATAGGAAGACTGGGAGGACAGGTCTGCAGTTTTCTGCAATGCAAAAAGGCTTGTTTTCTCATGGCAGGGATTATGCAATTCTTATGGAGTTATAGTTACAGTGCTCCCTCTCTACAATGACACCCAGCGGGAGACAACAATTGTGTGCGTTGTTCGGAGGGAGTCGTTATAGGGAGGGAAATTGGCTTACATTTGCAAACAGCTTGAATCCAGATCAGACGCCGCGTAACGCGGCGTCTGATCTGGATTCAAGCTGTTTGTCACTCGTCAGTATATTTATTCCTTCAAAATGTAACTTTGAGAAAAAACAGCAGACGACAATTTGAAGCAGACGATATTTCAGCAGTAAAAGCGTTAGACAATTGTCTTGTTTAGGGAACTGCGGCAAAGGTCGTTGTAAGGAGGGAGTCGTTGTTGGGAGGGTCGTTGTAGAGAGGGAGCGCTGTATATTCTTTAGAAATGAAAAAGTTGACTGATTGTAACACGAGTGCCTAATAATTTGAAACCTGATCAGACATCGAGTTACCCTTATCTGATATGGCTCAAAACTCTTTGCCACAGACATCAGGTTGTTAAGTTTTGTGATAAATGTGTTTTTTTGGAACCAATAATATCTTCACTGTACATGATTCTTATGACAATATGTACAGTAAAATCTCTCTATTACGACCACTAAAATGAGGGCTAATTGATTGTATTAAATACAGGTGACAGCTTAAAGCAAGGTTACAATAAAACAGAAAGCTCCTTAAGGAGCCTTCTGTTTACTGTCACCTTGCTTTAACCCTTTACCTTATAGAAGTGACTTTTAGCGTGTGCATTTTATTCATCCGCCAAAGAAAATAGTTCCATTTTATACTGTCATGAATATGTACCATAAGAAATATTTTCTATATCCTAGCAGAAAGTAACTTAAAGCAGGCTGAAAGTAAAGCAGAATGCGCCCTATGGCACATTCTGCTTTACTTTCAACCTGCTTTAATAGGTCACATATCTTAACTACTAGAAACAGGCTATGAGGAAAAGGGTTAAGTAGTCACCTGTCCGAAACATCTAATAGTAAACACATTAGTGGTCGTAATATAAAATTTTACTGTACTGTTAAAAGATGGTGAGTCGTATTTTTGATGCAATAATGAACTGTCCAAATGGGGCATTATGCAGTGCTCCTCTTAATATAATGTTGCAATAAAGTTTCCATTTATAATTTTACAGATCCTTGTTATATTGTGTTTTCTTTCCAAATAGAAAATCATAAAGTTGACACGACTGCATTAACTTATTTGGTTATTTATTAAAAATAGATGAACCACACTTAACCCTTTCCCCCATAGAAGCGCCTTTTTAGCTCACCTGAGCCAAAGGCTCAAGGTGAGCTATTGGGATGGCCCTGTGTCCGTCGTCGTGCGTATGTGCGTCGTCGTTAACAATTGCTTCAAATGACATCTCCTCCTATACCCCTTGACAGAATTCAACCAAACTTTACAGAAATGTTCCTTGGGTCAAGCTCTTTCAAATTTGTTCAAAGAATTAAAAACAATGCCGAACTCTGGTTGCCATGGCAACCAAATTGAAAAAATAAGGAAATCTTAAAAAATCTTCTTGTCAAAAACTGCAAGGGCCAGAGCTTAGATATTTAGCACATAGCATCATCTACAGGTCCTCTATCAAGTTTGTTCAAATTATGCCCCAGGGGTCAAAATTGGCCCCGCCCCGGGGTCACAGTTTTACATAGAGTTATTTAGTGAAATTTTCAAACGTCTTCTGCTCTGAAACCAATGTGGCCAGAGCTTTGATATTTGACATGGAGACACTTGTAGATGTCCTTTACCAAAATTGTTCAAATGGTTGTGGTCGGTTGCATAACTAGGTCACAGGAGCTAAAAATAGATTTTTTCAATGAAAACTTAAAAAATCTTCTTGTCTGAAACTACAAGGGCCAAAGCTTAGATATTTGGCACATAGAATCGCCTACAGGTTCTCTATCAAGTTTGCTCAAAATATGCCCCTGGGGTCAAAATTGGCCCGGCCCCGGGGGTCACGGTTTTACATAGAGTTATATAGTGAAATTTTTATATTCTGTATGGTGACACTTTTAAATATAATTTACATATTTTGTTCAAATTGTTCCGGTCTGTTGCATATCTAGGTCAGTCCTGGACATAAATCAATATCTCAATTTTTCCAATTATTCTCAGGTGAGCGAATATGCCCCATGGGGCTCTTGTAGTGGATTTACTTTATTCATCCGCTGAAGAAAATAGTTCCAATTTAAACAGTCGTGAATATGTATTTTTTTCTTTTTTCTGGCAGGTGGTAGCTTAAAGCAGACTGAAAGTAAAGCAGAATGCGCCTTGAGGCGCATTCTGCTTTACTTTCAGCCTGCTTTAAGTAATCAACTATTTTCAAAACTAGAAACAGGTCATTGGGTAAACGGTTAAGAAATTCACAAACAGTTTCACTAGGTATATAATGTGTTAATGTTTTCATCCTTGACACTATTTGTATTTTCCACAACATGGTTTGTAAGTAGCTATTGTTAAAATAAATTGTTTACACTAAAAGAAGTTTTGGCGGAAAATCCTTGCAGCTGTTTAAAGCAGGACAACAATTTAGCAAAAAGGTTGTTTTTTGCACCACGTTCATTCGCCTTTAACACATTTACCCCTGATACTTTTAATGGACAATTCAAATTTCAAAAAAGTCTAGTACATTTTTAGCTCGACTTTTTCAAAAAGTCGAGCTATTGTCGTCACCCTGTCGTCTGCATCTGCGTCAGCGTCTGCGTCGGTTAAGTTTTTTGCTTAAGGTTTTTGTAAGAGTCCATTTCTCAATAACTATCAAAGGTATACATTTGAAACTTGGAATAGTTGTTCAGTATTAAAAGGGCAACTCATTACAACAAGACAGGTAACCCTGGGATTTGTCATTTCAGAGTTATTGCCCTTGTTTTATTTACTTAAAAATTATAAATTAACTTATCTCAATAACTATCAAAGGTATCCATTTGAAACTTTGAATAGTTGTTCAGTATCAAAAGAGCAACTCATTACAACAAGGCAGGTAACCCTGGGATTTGTCATTTCAGAGTTATTGCCCCTATTTTATTTACTTAAAAATTATAAATTAACATATCTCAATAACTATCAAAGGTATCCATTTGAAACTTGGAATACTTGTTAAGTATCAAAAGGGCAACTCATTACAACAAGGCAGGTAATCCAGGGATTTGTCATTTCAGAGTTATTGCCCATGTTTTATTTACTTAAAAATTGTAAATTAACATATCTAAATAACTATGAAAGATATTAACTTGAAACTTTAAATACCTGTTAAGTATCAAAAGGACAACTCATTACAACAAGGTAGGTTACTCTGTGATTTGTGATTCCAGAGTAATTGCCCTTGATTTATTTACTTAAAACTTGTATATTGAAATATCTTAATAACTGTCAAAGGTTTTAACTTGAAACTTTAAATACTTGTGTTATAACAAAAGGGCAACTCATTCAAACAAGAAAGGTGACCGGGGATTTGCCATTCCAGTTATTGCCCTTGTTTTTATTTACATAAAACTTGTAAATTGAAATTTCTCAATAATTACAATAGGTATTAACTTGAAACTTTTAATGCTTGTTCAGTTTCAAAAGGGCATCACCTTTCAAGACAGCAGATAACCATGATATTTGTCATTGCAGAGTTATTGCCCTTGTTTGACTAAGAATTTGTATATGAAATTATTCAGTAACCGTAGACAGTTATTAATTTCAAACTTCCAATATATTTGAATACTTGTTTAGTTTCAAAAGGGCAACGCATTACAACAAGGCAGGTAAAGCAGGCAAAGATATTGTCCTTCTTTTGACTTATAGTTTACTTTAAGTGGAATGTAGACTGTCCAAGTATGTTGAAGTTGTTGTTGCTTACAAACTTCTATGATCAATAGGGCATTAAACACACATTCTTTAAGTTTGAAAAATATAGCCGTCTCAAGTATATGAAAGTCGAGCGTCCAGCACCCGTTTGCAGTGCTCTCGTTTACTATTTAGGGTTGATTTTAACAATATATTTCAACAGTGTAGAGCCGGAACAGAAGGCTCCTTAAGGAGCACTCTGATCCGGGTCTATACTGTTTGCATAGGACAAGGGTAATCCTAACAGGTACACTGTTTGTAAATGAGGAGTATACTGGTCGCTAGGGTTGTTTGTGTTAACACATATAACCCTAACAACAATTATACTCATTATAATCAAACGAAAATCACTCTATGCAAACAGTGTAAACCCTAATCTGTGGGAGAAAATTTAATGTAATCGGGCATTTTCATATCAAATGATGTAACGCTATTGTTAGCCGATGCCGTTTCTTTCTTTACTTTTGCAATTGTGCGCTTACAGCATCAACTGAATCATATTGCATGATAACTTGAGCAAAACTAAAATTCTGGCGAATCGTAGATTTCCAGGTTGTCATACAGTAATTCCTCTCTATTACGTCCATTAAATAGGTCAATTGATTGTATAAATGTCAGTTGACAGTTTAAAGCAATGTGACAGTAAAACAGAAAGCTCCTAAAGGAGCTTGTTGTTTTAAGCAGTCACCTGTCTGATACACTATACCTAATAATTAACACAAATTAGTGGTCCTTTAGGAGCTTTCTGTTTTACTATATCACCTTGCTTTAAGCAGTCACGTGACTGATATACCTAATGATTGACACAATGTAGTAGTCGTAATAGAGAGGTTTTACAGTATTATGATACTCATAGCGGCAGGCTACCACACTTCTCTTTTTCAGACAGAAACAGTTGAGATTATACAAATGAATTATAATATTTCGGCTTGCGGAAGGTCGGTGGTTCTACCCAGTTGCCGATTTGTGGCTGAAACAGTGCATTAAGGGCTTCAGGGGCCCGTTTCATAAAACTTCGTACGACAAAAAGGTCGTAAGTCAAAACTTTAAGATACATTTAATTTCTGATTTAATACTGTCTTGTGGCATATCTTTGGAATCGTCTTTTCAAGGCGATTCCAAAGAGATGTCACAAGACAATATTACATGAATAAATAAATGATAATTTAGACGTTTATAATCTGACTTACGACAATATTTGTCGTACGAAGTTTTATGAAACGGGTAGCTGGTAGCTGGACGTCCCGATATGACTGAAATACTGTTAAAAGCGACGTAAAATCATAACAAATCAAATCATATAAAACTTTGTCGCTAAACTGCTTCAATAAATTAATAAATTGAAACCTCAATCAGATGCACACACACTTTCAGATGGAGGTCATCAATAGACACGTGCGCACGAGATTTAAAAAATCATGCGTGGGATTCGGTTCTACAGTGTAGAAAACGTTATTCTTCCCCGTTTAAACACATTGCCAATAACATGTAGAAAATGACAACTTGTTTACAATTTTGAATGTTTATTTTGATCTGATTGGCAAACAGTTTGGAGCCTGATCACCCAACGAAATAATAGAAAGAATAACGTCTTCTCCAATGGAAGTTAGAATAAGGATACATGTAGCTACATGTAAAACACTCAAATCTCAGAAAAGTTTGACTGCTTATTAAAATCGGATTATTTTAGATGTAGTCAATATTTTTTAAGAAGTGTGGTTAATTTCTTACTAACCAGTCGCATCTTACGTTGTTACATGCACCAACGGTTTATAAACAACAACACTACAGTAATGTAACTAGCTCAGGGTGAGCTTTTGCAATCATTGAATGACCTGCGTCATTCGTTCGTTGTCAACAATTTTAGTGTTTACACACTAGAGGCCACACTATTTACCCAATCTTTCTCAAACTTACTCAGATTGTTAATTACCATAAGAGTTTGGATGAGTTTAAATATGGTTGAAATCGGACCAATAGATCAAGAGTTATCTACCTTTGAATTGCTGAAAATGCCATATTTAACTGTATTTACACTCTAGAGGCCATAGTATTTATCCCATATTTCATTAACTTGCCCATATTGTATATTATAAAAGTTCAAATAAGTACCATTATGATTGAAATCAAACTAATAGGTCGAGAGTTATCTACCTTTGAATTGCTGAACATGCCATATGTAAGGGTGTTTACACTCTAGATGCCACACTTTTTATCCAATCTTTCTCAAACTTGTTCAGATTTTATATTACCATAACAGTTTGGATGGTTTCGATTCTGATTGAAATCAGGCGAATAGGTCGAGAGTTATCTGCCCTTGAATTGCTGAAAATGCCATATTTAAAGGTGTTTACACTCTAGAGCCAACAACTTTTCAAACATGCTCAGATTGTATATATGCCCATAAGAGTTCAAATAAACGTGACTGGTTGAAATCGGATCAATAGGTCAAGAGTTATCTGCTCTTGAATTGCTTAAAATGTCATACATGTATCTAATGGCGTTTACACTGTTACAACTATACACTAGACTTATCAGGTTGTATTCCACAGTTGTTTACATGCTATACTACAAATTTGAATGGATTTAGATACCAGGCTTCATTACAACAGATGTGCGTTATCGGGGCCTTGACCTCTTGTGTATAATTGTAAAGATATGTCATGCCTGATCGATTTATCTCAATATTTCAGCTTTTTTCAAGACTACATATAATCATGTTATCGTATGAAGATGACCGTCATGTACATGTAGTTGTCACTGACATTGTCTTTCTTGTAAAGAACAACGGTCAAAATGGTTTACCAAGATTGCTTTGTTAAACCGGAATTTGTATCAGAATAAGACGGGCTATTGCAATGGAGAAGGCTTATCCTGAAACCACTTAAACGGACTCCAAACTCAATGCAATAAAATGTAGAAAATGGTAATATTTTGCCAGAAAATGACGATGTTTTCTCTCTCATCAGAGTGGCAAACAGGTTGGCGCTTGATCAGACGCCAAGTTCCTTGGCGTCTGGTCTGGCTCTAAATTGTTTACAATGGAACAGTTTTAGAATAATCGCATTTTGGGGTTACTAATAACGTATTCCCTATTGTAGCATTGATTTGTTCTTGAAATGATCTCGGCACAAGAAATCTAGGCATGTTTCATTCTTTGTGCGTGTCTCTTTAAAGGAATGGCAGCTTTGGCACCGGTAAATGGAATTGACCCCTTTACAACACCACATGGGTAACACTGAACGAACCGCTATTGGCCCTTCTCCCCAAACACATTTACTTGTTTTCAGTGCTTAAGACAGGCGGATGCTTAAAACAGACTGAAAGTGAAGCAAGAAGCTCCTTTAGCGGCTTCCAGTTTTACTTACAGTCTGCTTTAAGTTCCCCCTGTCAGGAATGGCGAACAAATCCACACCGCTTTTTCGCAGGGCCTCCTAGCTAATGCACAAATAGACATTTCTATGGGGAATAAATAAATGCACTGTAAGCCACTCCTATGGATGACAGGGTTAAGGAGGGACTAATCGGGGCTACCATAAGTTGCTAATAAAAATCTTAAGACTTGCAAATTTTCAAGCGCGATTTTAGGAAGCGTACCTTTAACCTTTTCGCTTCGAGGCTCTATTACACCGCAAACAGTTTGTTCAGACGCCGCGTAACGCGGCTTCTGATCTAAACTGTTTGACACCTATATCAATGTAAGTAAAAAACGGATACAATTCCAAACTTTAAAGGTAAGAGCAGAAATCTGATTTCGGAAAAAATCCATATAGGTCCGGAGAAATTAAGAAATAATCGAAGATTTCGTAAATTTCCGGACAAATTATGTAGAATTGTAGATACATGTGTAACCCAAAAGAGTAATAGGTTTATATTTCAAAACAAGGGAATGCATCTGAGCTCTTTTGAGAAGTTCTCAATATTACTTTCGTTCTGCATTAAGTTGTAAACCATCATTTCTTTTCAAGTTACAGTTATTATTTTGTTTATGTAATCAATGCATGCCTTTCATGGATCTGCCACTAGTATCGGGGACCACAATGGAAATAAGGGAAAATACATTTTTCCTTTTTTGTGCAATCCTTGGTATTAGTGTGCATTTTCATGTATATGCATTATTTGTTATAGTTTTCATTATATGTATATGCATTTGTATTGCCATGTTATGCCACTATTGCCAAAATAAAATCAATCCATCAAAGTTGTTGCTTAATGCAGAACTGACTCTACTGACTGTGATTTACTGATGACTTGTTTTCAGAAAGATTTCGTAATTAAGCTTCTAGCTCAGACTTTAGAACATAACCCCATCCTGGTACAGTACATGCATGACCTCTTTATTAAAAAGTACGTACAATATGGAAAACAATCTCGGATTATATTAACGGAAGTTGGGTGTCTTGAAAAAGTTGAAATAGACAATTTTAGTATTAAACCTTTCTCTGCCAAAGCCGACAACACTGACATTAGCAAACAGTTTTAATCCTGATCAGACGCCGCGTTACAAAGACCAAACCTATGTCAAGTTGATAAACTTGCTTTGCACAATGATCGTGGCATTCAGAAGACAATTCGAAGAAAGTTAACCCCTTCACTGCCTTACCCCGAATACAACGGTTATTTGCAAACAATTTGAACACTGATCAGGCACCGAGTAACGCGGCGTCTGAACAGGATGTATTTTGTTTGACGCTAGTCAAATACCTTAATTTTATATTTGAGAAATAAAGGCAGACGAATTGTTTAAAATTGATGACGCCATGGTAGTGAATGGTTAATAATGTCTCTAGTTGCATCTATTGTTTAAAATTGATGACGCCATGGTAGTGAATGGTTTAAAAAGTCTCTAGTTGCATCTATTGTTTAAAATTGATGACACCATGGTAGTGAATGGTTTAAAAAGTCTCTAGTTGCATATATTGTTTAAAATTGATGACACCATGGTAGTGAATGGTTTAAAAAGTCTCTAGTTGCATCTATTGTTTAAATTGATGACGCCATGGTAGTGAATGGTTTAAAAGTCTTTAGTTGCATCTATTGTTTAAAATTGATGACGCCATGGTAGTGAATGGTTTAAAAAGTCTCTAGTTGCATCTATTGTTTAAAATTGATGACACCATGGTAGTGAATGGTTTGAAAAGTCTCTAGTTGCATCTATTGTTTAAATTGATGACGCCATGGTAGTGAATGGTTTAAAATGTCTTTAGTTGCATCTATTGTTTAAAATTGATGACGCCATGGTAGTGAATGGTTTAAAAAGTCTCTAGTTGCATCTATTGTTTAAAATTGATGACGCCATGGTAGTGAATGGTTTAAAAAGTCTCTAGTTGCATCTATTGTTTAAAATTGATGACACCATGGTAGTGAATGGTTTGAAAAGTCTCTAGTTGCATCTATTGTTTAAATTGATGACGCCATGGTAGTGAATGGTTTAAAATGTCTTTAGTTGCATCTATTGTTTAAAATTGATGACGCCATGGTAGTGAATGGTTTAAAAAGTCTCTAGTTGCATCTATTGTTTAAAATTGATGACACCATGGTAGTGAATGGTTTAAAAAGTCTTTAGTTGCATCTATTGTTTAAAATTGATGACACCATGGTAGTGAATGGTTTAAAAAATTATTTAGTTGCATCTATTGTTAAAAATTGATGACGCCATGGTAGTGAATGGTTTGAAAAGTCTCTAGTTGCATCTATTGTTTAAAATTGATGACGCCATGGTAGTGAATGGTTTAAAAAGTCTCTAGTTGCATCTATTGTTTAAAATTGATGACACCATGGTAGTGAATGGTTTAAAAGTCTTTAGTTGCATCTATTGTTTAAAATTGATGACATCATGGTAGTGAATGGTTTGAAAAGTCTCTAGTTGCATCTATAAACTGTTTGCAGCTTGAGTTGTATTTGTTGGAACATGTATACATAAGAACCAGATTCTGTTGAGTTCCAGCAAACGACAGCAAAAGTTACAGCTACAGCGGCGAAGACGTTATTATTTCCCAATAAACGCGTCTACGCTAAAACTATTGTTTCAATTGCATATAGTATGGGACCAGATCAGACGCCGTGTATAACCCGGCGTCAGATCAGGCTCCAAATTGTTTTCCACTCAGTCTAAAATGGGCCGTCATTTTTTCCCCAATAGGTGTCTTTTAATCCAATTTAATGCACTGCGTTTGCGAAAAACGGGAAAGAATAACGTCTTCTCCACTGTATCTTAGAATATTTATTAGCAGTTCCGTGAAGAAGGCGTTCTAACCCGTTTAACCGAAACGCAATGTAATGAAATATAGAAAATGAGTATTTTGTTTTATCAAAATAGCAAACAGTTTTGAGCCTGAAAAGAAACCGAGTTACAGTAGAGAATCTGTTATTCTTTCCCAATAAACGCGTTTACGCTAAAACTATTATTTGCAGTGCAAACAGTTTGGAGCCTGATCAGACGCCGGGTAACCCGGCGTCTGATCAGGCTCCAAACTGTTTGCCACCAAGATAAACATGAATTATCAGAATTGTCCAAAAGTTGTTCTTTTCTACGTTTTAGTGCTTACGTTTGCGTTTAAACGGGAAATAATAACAGATTCTCCACTGTACCCAGGGCCATATCTGTCTCAAAACCTTTAGTGACGGGCATAATTGATTTCCCCATAAACGCGTTCATTGAGAAAAAGTAAGGACCTGGTATTCTTCAGTGACAACAAGGATCTAGATTAGACACCACGTAACTCCCTAAGTTTTCCCTTGGATTGTACATTTAAAATCAGACAGATTAAATAAGTACCTAGAATTATCAAAAGGAAATTTTAAGAATGTTAGGACACTTCTGAAATAGTTGACATGTGACCATCCCTCAAAGTGTCTTGAATGCTTCATATACAGTGAAGAATCTGTTATTCTTTCCCGTTTAAACGCAAACGTACGCAAACGCAAATCACTAAAACGTAGAAAAGTACAACTTTTGGACAATTCTGATATTTCATGTTTATTTTGGTGGCAAACAGTTTGGAGCCTGATCAGACGCCGGGTTACCCGGCGTCTGATCTGGCTCCAAACTGTTTGCACTGCAAATAATAATTTTAGCGTAAACGCGTTTATTGGGAAAGAATAACAGATTCTCCACTGTACGTACAGTGGAGAATACGTTATTCTTTCCCGTTGAACCCATTTCCCCATAAATACGCCTGTGATTTTTCCTCAACTGAAGAAAATAATTTCATTTAATACAATCAAGATTATGTACCATCAGAAAAATGTGTTTTTACCTTAGCAGATTGTTGCTTAAGGAAGGCTGAACGTAAAGCAAACTGTCTTCAAAACTAGAAGGATACTGGGGTAATGGGTTAAACGCAAACGAAACGCAATACAACAAAGTTTAGAAAATGACAACTTTTGACAATTCTGAAAAATTAAGTTAAATTGAGTGGCAAACAGTTTGGTGCCTGATCAGACGCATTGTTACCCGGCGTCTGATCAGGCACCAAACTGTTTGCAAAGGAACTTATAGTTTAAGCGTAAACGTGTTTATTGGGGAAGAATAACGTCTTCTCCCACTACGGTATCTAAAATTAGTTTTTATAAATAACACATTTCTGCTTCCTAACAACGCTTTGCCTACCTTTAGCGACTTGGCTTGCATTTGAAACAGATCAAGATCAGACGCCGAGTTACTCTGGATCTAAACTGTTTTAAAGTCGTTTTATGTTGCTTCAAATTGAAAATGAATACAACTTAATGCGACATACCTTGCAGACGACAATTTCAAAGCAGACGACATTGCGTTAGCAGAAGGGTTAGTGCTTATATTAAGAACCTTAGCAACGGTGACAGTCTTAGTTGACAATTGGCGCTGCTCTCTGAGACTACTCTGTAAGAGCTTGATTTTAAATATGATGAAGACCGGAGCCTACATTGCTTGTGCTATGTTTCTGTTCCTTACAAACGGTGAGTTGTTCACTCATTTACCCCTAAAATTTTAAATGGACATTTCCAATTAGGTCTAGTCCATTTTTGATTTTGGTTTTATTTTAACAATATAACTGATGCAAAATGACAAACAGTGCAGACCCTGACCAGAGGCAGTACCCTCTGATCGAGGTCTACACTGTTTGTGTTGGATAAGTGTAGATCTGCACTGTTTGCCAATGACGAGCATACAGTATACGTAGATAGGGTTATTATATGTATAAAGTTATCCTCTTACCGTGCAGAGCACGTTACTATTTCCCATTTCAACGAAACTATAAATGTAAAGCAATTAAATCGAGAAAATGACAGGTTTTGACAATTCTTATGATTAGGTTTGTTTTAGTGTTAAACGGTTTGGAGCCTCTAGAACAGACCCAGTTTACCCAGCAGCGTCTGACCAGGCTCTAAATTGTTTGAAATGGAAACAATTGTCTCAGAACGAATTCATTCATTAGAAAATAACGTAGAATCTCCATTGTAACTTTTTGAATTTGGAAAGATAACCCTTTCACTGTCAATGATGCCAAACTGTGGCAAAAAGTTTGATCCGGATCAGACGCCGCGTTACGCAGCGTATCCAAACTGTCTAACATTCGTTTTGATATGGCGTCAGTCATACTGCCTTAAATCTGACTTTGAAAGTTGACGACAATATGTCGGAGGGGGTGGGGGGGGGGGGGGTAAAATAGACACCGAAAGGGTTAAAATGTTCATGCTTTTATTTAAGTCTAGAAAATCCAATTTTTTACGTTTCATGATTTTTTTCTTACTTTTGACAAGTGCCAAACAGAGTTAACCCTAATCAGTGGGCTTCTAAAGGAATCCTTACATTTACACCATTTACAAAACATAATTTTATGCTGTTATTCAGTTGTACTGTTTTAGAACTGATTTCACATATATACGCGTCACTAAAGTGCGAGGAGTTAATCTTTCATTCGTTGATATTGTGTTTGATAATGGCTACGAATGCTACAAAGTCCCAAAAAGCAAATATAATAAAACTAAAAGAAAATGGTGCCGATCCAAAAGTCTGATATAACTATAGATATCGAAAGCAAAGACTGACTTTTGAATACAGATACACGAAAAATTAAAGAGCTTACAAATCAGTATATTTGAGGCATTTCTATTAACCCTAACTCACCGTTCACGACATTGTAGCTCTTCTGTAAATTTATGTTTTGCTTGTGTATAAATATTTGACCTTGCTCTAAACATTTTGATGTATGTTTTATGCATTGAAATATTGATTTGAATTGAATTATCTTTTGCACGCTATTTTATTGTAGGCTGCAAATTATGTGGCCTGCAACCGTTTTCAGAGCTGATAGGCATTTTCCCTATCAGAAAATATCACCAGTGTCAAACAATTTGGATCAATATATTATGAGACCATTTTATGCAAAATTATGAGGGTTTATAACGCGACGTCTGATCGGGATCCAAACTGTTTGCATAAATATGTTAGTGTTATAGAACCTGGCAGCGAAAGGGTTGAGGGTACGATTCCTAAAATGACGATTTAAAACTTGGAAATCCTATGATAGCCCTGCTACATCTTGATTCCCTTTTTTATAGCTGTAACATTACACATGAGGATAAACTAATGGCTTTCAAAAGAGAACTGCAAAACTAATACTGGATAAAGACTTTACTACTCCATCTAAAACTCTATTTAGTGAAAAACTAAATTGGTTAACTTTTCCTGAGAGGTTCAAATTTCAGAAAACTGTATTAAATCTACTATATATAAAGATACTATGAATACAGTTAATCTCTGTTTAACATTACATTCTGCTTTTATTTCTGAAATTAGATTAAAGGCATTTACAAAACATAATCTTCAGTGTAAGTGACAAACAATTACGACATTGTCCATACCCCAAATTACTCTTTTGTAACAATTTTAAAAGTGTGCCCACGTTGCTAGGTAAATTAAACAGTTTAACCCTTTCACCATCATAGGCGACTAAATATTTAGTAGTTTATTGTATACCTTACTATAAATAGTAACAGATTTTGCTATGATGACAATGCAATACACCCTTGCTGAGCGGGCCAATAACCGGATGCAGTCCAATTACAGGTTATTTGGACTGCATCCGGTTATTGGCCCGGGGGAAACAGAATTTATGAACGTGAAAACGTTAGCAACGTAACGTTCAAAATGGCAAAAGTTCGTTGAAGATGACGTCATTTGATTTCTATAACGGCCGCGCTTATGTAAACACTCAAACAATCTACAAATTCGTTGATTTTGAACCAGGTATACAATAAACAAGTCATTAAACGGTCGAGGGCGGGCCGTCGTTGCTTATTGGCACTCGTTAGCCACATTGGCACTCGGGCCAAGGCCCTCGTGCCATTATGGCTAACTTGTGCCAATAAGCAACGACGGCCCGCCCTCGGCCGTTTAATAACTGTATAATAACCCCCCCACCCCACAAACACCCAATGGGAGATAAAGATTGTGCGTGATGTTCAGAGGGAATTGTTATAGGGAGGAAATATTAATTCAGACTTGGCTTACATTTGCAAACAGCTTGCATCCAGATCAGACGCCGCATTACGCGGCGTCTGATCTGGATTCAAACTGTTTGCCATTCGTCATTATATCTCATCTGTCAAAATGTCAACTAACATGTAACTTTGAGAAAAGATAGCAGACGATATTGCAGCAGAGAAAGGATTAGACATACATGTACATGCAGTTTTGCCTCTTTTGGGGGGAAGAGCAGCAATAGTAAGGTGTTGTAAGGAGGGAATCGTTATTGGGAGGGAGCAATGTAAGAGAGAAATACACAGCAGAGGATATCACACAGAGCACGAATATTTACCAACTTACCAATCCACCTTCTGATATAGAACCAAGTAACATTATACGAGAAAGGAAACTAGAAAAGTAAACTTAACAAACAGTTTGGTTCCAGCTAAGGCAAAATAAAAAAAAATACCTCTGTTTCCGGTTATCCGACTGACCCTAGTTTTTCCCTCCAACCCTAAACTTTTTTTTTCATTTTTCGAAAAATGTATTGGTGAATGTCGGTCATTTTTGCGGTGCATGCGTGTAATAGAAGCTATTCTCCACTTAATGGTTAAAACGCAACTTTAAAGCCTTTCAAGCGTTTTAAAAATTGATTTTTAAATAAGATTAAGCAGGAATCTAAGTGAGATTTTATCTAAATCTGTCATAAAGTACCTTCTTTGCAGATGTGATCTGCTAGTTAATTAACAATTGACACATTCAGCATGCAGGCACTACATTTTATTGACACATTTGATATGCATACAACACATTTCAAATCATTATTAATTTAATCTGTCATAATTTAAACGTCACTACTTTACTGGTTTGGTATACCAATATTTGTTAACAACTATACCAGTTTAAATGTTTAAGGTAATTTTGGTAATGGGACCTATCAATTAAATCAACAATTTGAATTGATATTTTAAGGGGTTTTATGTATGACCCAGGGCTCTGCAAAGTAAAATACATTGATATAAGTGCATATATTAATATGATTTTATAAAAATAACTCCATCAGAAAAGTTATATATATTATTATATGATTGTTATAATTTTTTGGGCATGTAATAGGAAACACAGGTAATTTTTTTATTTGACCGAAGACAACGCGGCCCTGCGTCTGACTAATTTGCAAACTATTTTGCATTCGTATCTGTCAAGACGTTCGGTTACCCTAACCCTAATGCTAGAGCCCTAAGCTTGAACTGTGTTTAAATCGGGCGTTCTATGAGGCGACAGTGTCTTTAGCCGGACACTTATTAAGGCATGAACAAAATATACAGACTATATGAAATATATATGAATTTTCCTTGGGCTATCTTGCCTGATGGTTGAGCATGAAACTACATAAAAAAACTATATAAAATGGATGAAACTAACTAAAAGTGGATGAGATACTTTTCCCACAAAATCAAAAACTAAACAATATTCTCGTACTCTCAAACTTTTAGAGCACGGTGCAGGCTGGACTGTTAACCGATGTATGCTCAGCGTTACTTCTGCTGAGCTACAATATGTTGAAAACTGATGTTGAGCACTATTGCTCAGCGTCGGTGTGGCTAATGATCACCAGTGCTATTCTCAAAAGACTGCTCGGCGTTGTTGAACCCTATGATGAGGTCTAGTCTCGAACCGATTGCTCAGCGTTGTCTCTGCTGAACCAAACCTTGATTCCACTACAGCTCTATAACACCAATGTTCCAGCTTGTCATGGAACCTCTATGACGTATCGTCGATCTGTAGCAAACCTTCCCCTTTAATAATAACTGTTTTCAGTCTTATACAACAGAGGCGCCGCTCCTGGGGCGGCAGGGGCGGCGACCGCCGCCCCAATAATTCGGCAAGCAACGGCGAATTTTTTTTCCGTAAATTTGTCAAAACCAAAATATTTCTGTTAAAGTGGCACAGCAAGGCCAGATTCAGCGGTTACGTAACCTCTTTATGACACGTGTATTGCAAAACTTTAGGTGCGATCGCCGATAGCATCGTTATCTTTAATTGGCAGTAAACTGTTAATCCCCTATTGCTGAGTGGCCTATGAAGACGGGTGGTCAGTGCTTGCTCTAATTGATTGGTTACAGGCGGGTGATCAATTGTGGTTCTAATTGATTGGTAACGATTAAAGTGGCTAGATCTTAAACTGTTTGTGTGATATTTTAATGAGACTAAAAACTGTGAAAATTGTTATTACTCGAAAAAAATTAAGAAAAACGTAAGAAATAATGTTTCGTTCACTCTTTTGAGTTTCTTCAATATGTCTGTAGCTAACCAACCTCACGAGTTTAAGTTTCCGAAACGCTCATTTGGGAAGAAATCGCCTGAACTACATTCATTTAACCCACAGTGGTTGAAGTCCCATTCGTGGCTTCATTATGATGAGGTAGAATATGTATGATAAAAAAAAACCTGTCTGCCTGCCTCTCTTCACTTAATTTGAAGATTAAAGAAGAAAAACCAGATTATTAATGTGAAAGATTCACAATACGATTGTATGCTTAATTTATGAACAGTTATTTTTAAAGGAAAATTAAATTTGCCATATGCAAGCAGTGTAAATCCGACTAGAGAGATGTTGTTGTCTGCACTGTTTGTCACTTAAGCTGTAGCAGACAATGTACACCCAGATCAGGGAGGCTTACAGGAGTCCTCTGCACAGGGTCTGCACTGAATGTCACTTTGCAGTTTATGGCAAAACTACCCAAAAAACTCTCAATTAGATCTATTTTTTATTTCTCCGTCTAAACATGTCTTGTGGCATCTCTTTGGTATCGTCTTGAAAAGAAAAACGATTCCAAAGAAATGCCACAATATATGATTAGATGGAGAAATCAGTTAACTTTCTAACGATCGGCCATTTTTGTCGACGGCGTTTTGTAAGACGGACCCCTGGTTCCTAAATTATTATATGTTCCCACTCGATCCTGTCTTCATAAATCAGGCCCAATACTTGAAGACAACCTGCCTAAAAAAATGTTATCTTAGATAAATAATTTGGGGTCATTTGGAGCCATTTTTTACATAGAATTATGTTCACCTTATACCTGTTTGGAATGTTCGAAACACCCTCAGAATGCAGCAGAGACCATCTAGAAATAAAATTTTCCCGGGGGAGCATGCCCCCGGACCCCCCTAACTAGTAAGAGTGCGTACACAAAATGTCCGCCGCCCCAATGTTCAAGACCCCGCGACGCTCCTGTACAAATCTCAGTGATCTGAAGCAACCTACTACCGAGCTATTATCAAAAGTAAGCTATCCCGTTAATAGCTTGTGGAGAAAGTTGTCGTGTGAACAACTTAATAACTACACAAATATTATTTCTGACAGTATCAATATTAACACATTCAACCCTAGCGACGAGAATACTCGTCATTTACAAACAGTGTACCTGTGAGGATTACACTTGTCTAAAACAAACAGTGTAGACCCTGATCAGAGTGCTCTCTAATGAGCCCTCTGAATAGGGTCTACACTGTTTGTCATTTTAAAATTTATTTTCAAAATTAACCCTAAATTTTTAAAAATGAACTAGAATTATATTGAAATTGAATTTTTCCATTAAACGTTTCAGGGTTGAATGAGGTAAATCGGTATTATATAGCTTATATAATAATTTAAGATAATAGTTTTAAAGCAGACGATATATATTAGCGATGAAGAGATTAAAGAAGACTACAAACTATTGAAGTGAAATATTTTAGGAGAGGATACGTTTTGCACGTGTGTGTATTATTGACATGTAAACTTAACCCTTAGCCTGCCAGTCACGACTATAGCTCCATATGCAAACAGCTTGGATCCGGATGAGACGCCGAGTAACTCGGCGTCTCATCCGGATCCAAGCTGTTTGACACTCGGACAACATTTTCAGCAATTTTGAGCAACTTTGAAGCACTTTGAAACTTGAAGCAGACGAGAAATATAGCAGACGACAATTTATTTGGCGGGCTAAGGGTTAATCAGGTTACTTTGCAGGGAGCCACAGAGATTAGCATAACTTAACCCAGTAGCATGTAAAGTAATTGTCGTCTGCAAAAACACATGTCTGATTTAATCCTCCGGGTTGATTTATTTTCTTTCTTTTTAAAAAAAAAAAAAATTATAATACCAACCCGTTAGTATCCAATTGAGACGCCGAGTTGTTCGGTGTCTAATTTGGATTTAACCTTTTCACTCTCAATGACGCCATAAAGCGCATTTGTAAACAGTTTTGATCCTGGTCAGACGCCGCGTAACGCGTATCTTTGTCACTGGTATATGCAGTCTTCAACAATATAATACAAATTAATCTAGCAGATCTACTGTTTTTGCGGACATCTTAATTACTAAAGTAATGCCATGTAATGCAATGTAATGCTTATAATTACTGGAATTTTAGCACTGTCAGTGCTAAAAATCCAGTAATTATAGTCTGTAATGCATTAAATAAAAAATACATGTAATGCAAAAATCCCTGCATTACACATTACACTCAATTACACTGGAAAAAGTAATACATTACAGTGCATTACAATTACATGTTTGCATTCCCTCATGCCTGGAGCCGTGCCATGAGAAAACCTGACTTCTTGCATTGCAAACCGTAGATCACGACCAGCCACCGCTTTAAAGACACTGTGTGACAGTGACAGTGACAGTGATACCCACGTGCATCTAAAGCATTTTATGTAGCTGTATTACATGTACAGTAAAACATCGCTATTATGACCACTTAAATGAAGGCTAATTGATTGTACAATAGAGAGGTGACAGCTTAAAGCAAGGTGACAGTGAAACAGAAAGCTCCTGAAGGAGCTTTCTGTTTCACTGTCACCTCGCTTTAAGCGGTCACCTACCGTAAATACCCTAATAATTAACATAATTTAGTGGTCGTAATAGAGAGGTTTTACTGTATATACGGTATTTGACTCAGATACGGTGCCTGAGATGAAAGAGTTGCTCGGTCTTCATGTAAGATGTTGCAATGCAATAGGGCTGGTTTTATGATGTCATGGCTCAAATGTAATGCAAAACCTTGTTGTAAATGGCAGTGTTTCTAAAACGCTAAGCATTTGTTTATTTCTGAAAAGGTAAATAGTATGGAGCCTGCTCAGACTCGCTGACTAATCGGGTTTCAATCTGCAATGGAATGCGTGCTCGGACCACACATACAAAAATGTCCATGTTTGGAAATAAAAGTGTTTTGCCTTAATCCATTACCTCATAGCCGCTTTTTAGTTGTTGAGATAGGTGACCACTTTTAAAAAGTAGGAGTGGAACTATTTCCTTCAGCGTAAGAATAAATTCAATTCGTTAAAAGGTGTATTTATGGTAATAGAAAAAACATATCTATAAGTTTTAAATAGGATAATCTATTGAATGTTATCCTTTACAGTGCTCAGTGCGACACGTCTGACATTGGAAAATATTGTTGATACTGATCACACCCCACGTCACACTCCACGTCCATAGCATAACTTGTTGACACTCTTACTGGTGTTTTGTCTTTCAAACGTCAGCAACTTTAACACTGCCTTACCCCGATTTTAATAAATATTTGGGAACAGTTTTGATCCAGGGGCCCGTTTTACTAAACTACTTACGCAAAAAATTTGGGTAAGTCAAAATTTTAAATTTTAATTTATATTTTTATTATCACTTGCTACAAACAGCAAATAGCCAGATCAGAGGACGCGCTTTTAGCGCGCCCTCTGATCTGGCTATTTGCTGTTTGCAAACATTTATGATCGAAAAATAAGAGTTAAACGAATTTGACTTACGCAAAATTTTGCGTAAGTAGTTTAGTAAAACGGGCCCCTGGTGTAATCACCCAAGCTGGGTAGAGTAATGTCTTTAAACGTGGTGCATGAAGTTATGCATGTCACGTTTTTCCTACTGTACATGGAAATACATGTAGTTCAGAAAATGAAAATCGAAAACATCTTGTATGTTTTAAAAGCCCTTCCCATAGAGGACATACTCTAGTATCGATAATGCTATTGAAATGGAAATGTGATGTATCAATAGATTCAAAACATGTACAGTAAATCCAGTATCAACCGACCATTGACAACTGTTTATATTTATAGCTTGTATGACAGGTGACTCTTAATGGGGCTTTCTGCATTACTTTTATCCTCGATCAGGCTGTCACATGTCTTGAAAAATTGACAGATACTAGCATACCTTACTCAGTTGTTGCTTAATACATCTATTGGCGTATTGGTATACACAAGTACAGTTCATATAAAGTCGGTTAAATTTGCGTCAGATCCGAGGCCCTTTTTCATAAAACTTCGTACAATAAATATTGTTTGTCAGTCAAATTATAAAAGTATCATTTTTATTTATTTCTTCATCTTATCATGTCTTGTGACATGTTTTTGGAAACGTCTTGAAAAGACGATTCCAAAGAGATGTCACAAGACATGATTGGATAGAGAAATATGAAATTAAATTTATCTTAAAGTTTTGACTTACGATCTTTTTTGTCGTACGAAGCTTTATGAAACGGGCCCCTGCATGATCTTAACGGTTCGGCACTCATAATGAATATCTTCATTGAAAATAAGCATATAAATTAGATTTGAATGTTAGTGTGACCCAGACATAAACGTGATCTGTGCTAAACGGCTATTTTCAAATTATTATTTCCAAGTGCCAATAACCATACCAAGCACGTTTCGTCCTTGGATTTGAAATTAATAATTTGCACCTTCAGACATATAATAACCTGGTAGATGTTACAAGAGAATGTGTTATGACAAACTTTCAAACATTTTGGATCCAGATGAGACACTAATTAACTCAATGGCTCATCTGGACCAACACTGTTTGATACTTTGATGATATTTATCGAAAATAAAATACCGATAAATCAACTCTAAGAATTATTGCAGACCAAAAATGATGCAGACGTCACTGTCTTCACGTACTGAAGTTTTTATTTATATCCTTGCACTGTCAAGGCCAACAACACTGAAATTTGCAAACAGTTTGGATCCTGATCAGACGCCGCGTAGCGCGGCGTCTGATCAGGATTCAAATTATTTGACACTTATATCAATGTTTCTTAAGTAAAAAACGCATGCCTTTCCAAAATTTATGAATAAAGGCAGACGAAAATACAAGCAGACGATAATATGGACGAACTTAGCAACTGTGTTAGACGGGGTTTTTACAATATAATGGTAGTGAAAGGTTAAGGATAATGTTTACAGGGATAGAGAATACAAAATATAGCTGATATTTGTTTCCGCGGTGAAGCTCCAAAGTTAGATATAGTGGAGAATACGTTATTCTCCCCCAAGTAGAAGCGTTTATGCTTAAGTCCTTAAGTCCGTTGTGAGCAGATTGGTGATCGACCAGACGCCGAATAACACGGCGTCTGACAAGGTCCCAAACTAGCTGTCACGTAGAATAAAAACACTTATCAGAAGTTTTCACAAAACTATTTTTATTTTGTATTATTATTTTTTTTTTTTTACATTTTATCGCAATTGCATATATACAGTGGAGAATCTGTTATTCTTTCCCAATAAACGCGTTTACGCTAAAACTATTACTTGCAGTGCAAACAGTTCGGAGCCAGATCAGACGCCGGGTAACCCGGCGTCTGATCAGGCTCCAAACTGTTTGCCACCAAGATAAACATGAAATATCAGAATTGTCCAAAAGTTGTTCTTTTCTACGTTTTAGTGCTTTGCGTTTGCGTACGTTTGCGTTTAAACGGGAAAGAATAACAGATTCTCCACTGTAGCGTTTGCGTTTAGTTTCGTTTAACTGGGAAAGAATAACGTTTTCTCCATGTTTACTATCTGAAATAGAATATGCTCCGACACTTGATTTGGCGTTTGGTGTTTAGTGAATAAGACGTTATTCTTTCAAGTTTAAACGAAACAAAACTAAACGTATTAAAATTCACAATGTAATTAAATTAAGACAACGACAGCTTTTTGAAAATGTTACTAAAGCATTCTGATCTGAGCTGCAAACAGTTCGGAGCCTAATCAGACTCTGGGTTATGGAAATGATTGTTTCAGCATAAGTGCATTTATTGGGAAATAATGGCGTCTTACTCTTATCTTTAAAGTATTCATTGCATACAATGTACAAGAAGGGGATTGGACTACAGTATTTTGCAACATTTTATTCATTGTGTTCCTACTCAACCTTTCAAGGCGCTAATCCACGGTTGTGATGACTGAAACGGGTGCCATTTAAACGTCCCAACCCTGGTAATACATTGGCATTAGACAGTAACTAAGTTCAAACACTTGCGTTGCTTAACCCTTTGAGCCCTAGTCCCGCACATAGGCGTCCTTTTCAAACAGTGTACATGTGAACAGTACACTTGTCCTATGCAAACAGTTAAGACCCAGATCAGAGGGCTCCGAAAGGAGCCCTCTGATCAGGGTCTTCACTGTTTGTCAGTAATGCCAAAATTGACAAAAACAACTCTTAAAAGCCAGAAATGGACTAGACAAAAATCGAAACTGGAATTGTCCATTTAAAGTTTCAGGGAGGAAAGAGTTAATTGGATGTTTATGTGTAAGCTGAAGTGACATGCCAAGATGCCTCTGTCATGTGACGTCATCAGTTCTGTCACTAATTTAAATGTATTTTGTATGCAATAGGCATGCAGTAAACACATTTCTGTCATTTATTGAGCTCATCTATCAACATAGTTAATCCTTAATATATTAAGGATTAACTATTTTGATAGATGAACTCAAAAAATTACAGAAAGTTGTTTGGTAGACAGATTTATTTACACGTGTTAACCCTTTGAACCCTGGTCCAGCATATAGGCGTCATTTTCAAACAGTATACACGTGAAAAGTGCACTTGTCCTATGCAAACAGTGAATACCCAGATCAGAGGGCTCCTTACGGAGCCCTCTGATCTGGGTCTTCACTGTTTGTCATAATGCAAAACATTGACAAAAACAACCCTTAAAAGTCAGAAATGGACTAGACTAAAATGGAAACTGAGATTGTCCATTTTAAGTTTCAGGAAGGAAATAGTTAAGTGCATGCCTAATCATTTTAGAGTTTTGAGGAGTGGAATGCGGGTGGGTTGCAAGTGGAGGGGTACAAGAAGAACCCCCACTGCTGGGACGAATCCTGTGTTTTACATGCTCTTAGTTTAGCACCGATACATTAAAACCTGTTTATTACGACCGCAAAATTTTATTCAAATTAAAGGCAGGTGTTTACGAAATGTGAACACTCAAAGCAAGGTGACAGTAAGACAAAAAGCTCCTTTAGGATATTTTTGTTTTTTAAACTGTCACCTGTCTTTTATACTATCAATTAGCCATCGTTTAATACATGTATTAGTTATGGAATGGTTTTACGGCACATGGACAAGTTGGTTTCAGGTCTCATCCCAAGGACCATTAGTAATGTGAGTGGTATACCCGGGTTTTGTCACTATGAAATGAGTTGTCAATATTCAAAAACAAGTTGTTATTTTTTCCATTTAATTTCAATGAATATTGTAGTTAAATTTGAATAGCTTCGGTTATAAAAGCGGACAAAATATCGCATTCGTCACTTCGCAAAGCAAAGTCATTAAGAGGGTGTAACTCGAAGATACGTTGAAATATACAAAAAATAATATACTATGATCAGAGAGAGAGAACTCCGATCTGAGTCAACACTCTTTGCAAAGGACACATGTACTCTTCACAGGTACACTGTTTGTAAAGAACATGTTTATACTGTCACTAGGGTTCTGTGGGTGTTCAAAGAGTACGATTGTAGTTGTTGCAACATTGTAGACTTTACCAAATTAGTACGAAATGAAAGCAAATACAGTCATGTACGTATGCATTTGGTGCCTCACGTGCATAACAAGTATAGTAAAACTTCTCTATTATGACCACTAACATGAAGGTTTATTGGTTGTATAAAAACAGTAGACAGCTTAAAACAAGGTGACAGTAGAACAGAAAGCTTATAAAGGAGCTTTCTGTTTTAACTGTCACCATGCTTTAAGCACTCACCTGTCGTTAATACCTAATGATTAACACAATGTGTGGTTGCAAAAGTGAGGTTGTACTGTATATGTATAGCATACTGTATATACAGTGGAGAATCTGTTATTCTTTCCCAATAAACGCGTTTACGCTAAAACTACTATTTCCAATACAAACAGTTTGGAGCCAGATCAGACGCCAGGTAACCCGGCGTCTGATCAGGCTCCAAACTGTTTGCCACCAAGATAAACATGAAATATCTGAATTGTCCAAAAGTTGTTCTTTTCTACGTTTTAGTGCTTTGCGTTTGCGTACGTTTGCGTTTAAACGGGAAAGAATAACAGATTCTCCACTGTAGCAATACGTAATTCAGGGCCTGTGAACAATGATAATATAATTAAAAGTAGCAAACGTATACGGTTCACGTTTCTATGTTGCAGACTACACACTTTACAGACGACTGTTACACAATAGCTGAACGTTAGGGGTGAACAGATATTTGCAAGTTCAATGAAACGCCATTTACAAGTTGTGGACATTCATATTTATAAAAACAACAACATTTCTTTGATTTAGGCGATGCTTTGAGAAATGACATACAATAAGACCACTTCTATTACGCCCACTGAATGAGGTTTTCTAGAGTTATGTTTAAAGAAGGTGCTTGCTTAAAGCAAGATGAAGTTAAAAGAGGAAAGTTCCAGCAGGAACTTTCTGTTTTACCTACATCTTACGTTAAGTTGTCACTAGTTATTAATACAATATATATATTCTTTTTTCAGTGGTAAAGATGTAGCACTTAATGGATATTTCCTGTATTTTAGCCGGGTCGTTGTTGTCCTATCGTATCTACGATTCCTTTGGGAGATATAATACCTTATATAGATAATGGAAATTCGATGCAACGGCTTAACCAATTACCTTATGAATACGCATTTTTACCACAGCAATTTATCCCTCCACTGAAGAAAAAATTTCCAATTTATACAGACATGAATATGGGTCATGAAAGATAAATGTTTAATCCTAGCAGGTGGTAGCTTAAAGCAAGCTTATTTACTGTCAATCTGCTTTAAGTGTCACCTGCCTTCAAAACTGGAAAGAGGCTATGTGGTAACGGAATAGATTAATTGCTAGATCATTATCTCTATTTAGAAAATGGCCATCGACGATAATAATTTTTAAGAGATTTAGCATTTTTGATACGAGGTCAACCTGCTTGGTGCTTATCAAACACAAAATGACCGATGTTTGGTTCCCGACCTGGATCAATCTTTCAGGTGAGGTAATTAAAGGCAAAACATAGCCGGTAAAATAATTAAAGAATATACATGCATATAGTAAACTTCTACCTGAAATCAGCATGTTATTTAAGAAAAACATGACATGTAATCCAGTTATGCACTTTTAGTTAACAACATGACATGCGATCAAGTTTTGCACTGTTTGTTAACTTGTTTTGACAGCTCAAGGTTCGAATTGACACTTCCAATTTCCAATTAAGTCTTCTTTTTTTTTAGGTTTTCCTTCTTATGGTTGTTTCTACTAAATGTATTGCAAAATGACAACCAGTGTAGACCCTATTCAGAGTGCTGAATCAGAATTCATGTGATCTGGATCTACACTGTTTGTATTTAACACACGTACTGTACACAGGTACATTGTTTGTAAAATACGCGTGTCTCACCCTAGGTGTCCGGCTCCAAAAACACCTGTATGTGTGTCAGGCGTATCACACAACAAATCACTGACATGAATTTTTAACTCAATTTTGACATTTTAAATTGAGGGGCAAATAATATGGAGCATGGTTAGACGCCGGGTAACCCGGCGTCTGTTCTGGTTCAAAACTGTTTGCCATAGAAATAATAGTTTTAGCGTAAACGCGTTTGCATGGAAAGAATAATGTTTTCTCCACTTATTTGCTACAAACAGTGCACTAAACGAATACCTTGAGATTAAAAAAAACCCAACTGATTGGATATGCACTGTTTCATATGCCCCATGATAATTTGTGTCCGTAACGCCTCTCAAATAAGAGTAACCCCAATTATTACCACCACTTGAAACACAATTTATAATTCTTTGGAAAGACAATTGAAAGTTTAAAGCAAGGTGAAACTTCAACGTGTAAAACAAAGCTCTCAAAGCAGCCTTCTGTTATTTTCACCTTTCTTTAAAACAAAAACCCACCTGCATTAAAAAAAACTAATAACTGACACAATTTATTTCGTAAAAGAGTCAATTAACTGTATAATGACTTCATATAAAGCGATGTTAAAATCAGTCTGAATTTGTATTTTTGCTCGATCTTTTGCAAGCTCCTAATACCTGCATGTAACGAACACGACATGCTCATTTTACATCGAAAGAACGTTGAATATATTTAACATATGATTTCATTCAAATAGATAGATACAATCTCTGTGAGTTTCAATTTTCTTTTCAAGAAATGCAAAAAACATTGTTGCTTAGGGTTATTATATTCATGCATAGGATGAGGCGTGAATCTTTAGCAGCATGACCTCTTCATGCTGCAATATTTGTTGTCTGTGGCAGAGGCCTAAATTGATTTATCAAACCTTTACCCCATAGCCTGTTTCTAATTTTGAAATCACAAGACCACTCAAAGTAGGTTGAAAGTAAAACAGAATGCGCCTTATGGCGCAATATGCTTTACTTTCAGCCTGCTTTAAGCTTCCACTTGCTAAAATAAAAATATATTCTTTATAAAACATATTCATGACATATTCATTGGTACTATTTTCTTCAGTGTATCAACATACATGTATGTAATGCGCTAAAAGGCGTTTCTATAAGGGAAAGGGTTAAACCGGTGTCTGAGCAGGCTGCAGGCTATTTTCAAGTCCCAGATTATTTGCCAATCAGATTAAAATCAATAGTCAACATTTTCCTACAGCAGTCATTGTCTAGTTTTATTCAGCGCTGAATCTTAAACACGCATTTTTACATCCAACAGCGTCTTCTTTTTATAACACCAATATATTGTCGCCTATTTAAATTCACCTACTTTTAAAAACGGTCGTAAGTCAAATTCCAAAATTTTCAATTATTATTTATTTCTCCGTCTAACGGAGAAATAATAAATTATACGTATTTTAATGTTTGGACTTACGACCGTTTTTGTCGTACGACCTTTCGTAAAACGGGCCCCATGTAATAAGTAATCTGCCCTTGATGTGTTGAAAGTATAACAGTGCTTACTCTCCAGCAGCTACAATTTTCAAAGGTTTCTAATTATACTTGCACAAAATGTATAGAAGTATGGTTTCTAGCAGGTGTGCAAATGTTGTTGAAATCTTATCAATTTGGCAACAGTTACCTGCCCCTTGATGTACTTAGAAATGCTAGAAAATAAGGTTTTAGTTCAATATTGTTTAGTGTCTATAAATTTGAATGGAATTTGATAAAACTTTGTAAAACGATATATGACTATTAGTTCTCCAATGAGTTTGATTATGGTTGAAATCGGATAAAGTGGTGAAGAGTTACCTGCCAAATAGGAACCCTCTATTTAGGATCTGCACTGTTTGTCATTTTTGCAATTTATTGCAAAACTGAAAACTGAATTAGACTTATTTTGAAACTGGAATTGTTCATAAAATGTTTCAGGAGTGAATGAGTTACACCACGGCTATGGTAACACTCCGGGGACATTAACCAATCCGTGTTGCCGGATTATTTCCTTATTCCCCTTAATCTTTTAAAGTACCGTCTGCTTAAAAATGTTGTCTGAGAAATAGTTCAAAATCCTGAGAGTTAATGCCCTTGCAGAAGTAGGAAAACTTAACATTTGTCAATCATCTTGGACACTGACCAGCCACCTAGTTTCTCGGCATCTGATATCGACTTAAACTGTTTGCAAATGTAAAGCAAGTCACTTGTACACGGAAAAGGAATATCATAGTGGTAACCCGAGCCTTCCAGGAAATTGTTCAAGTTCTATTTCTTTGATAACAGTGGAAAATGATTATTATTTAAGAAATGAACTGAATTTTTTCGGCGTTTAAGCGAAAAAACGACAGAAAATAATCGGCAAATTAAATGAGTCGCGCCAGCGATTCATTGAATTTGCTGATCATTTTCTGTCGTTTATTTCGCTTAAATGCCGAAAATATTCAATAAATTTCTTATATTTACAATATATTTGCTGTAATTTCTAATATTAAATGAACATTTTATTAGTATGCAACTACAGTGGAGAAAACGTTATTCTTTACCGCAAACGAAACGCAAACGCATTTCAATAAAATGAAGAGAATAACAACTTTTTGACGACTCTGAATGTTAATTTGAAGCTGGACGGAAAACAGTTTGGAGCCTGATCAGACGCCGGATTACCCGGCGTCTGATCTGGCTCCAAACTGTTTGCAATGGAAATTATAGTTTTAGCGTAAACGCGTTTAATGGGAAAGAATAACGTTTTCTCCTCTGTATGCATGTATGTTTAATCCATTTTAGAGGATGTTAACACGAATAATGTGTACCCTGAAAGGAACAGCCATAATTGAATTACTGAAGCAACGCAACAAAATGATTTGCGGAGATCAGATCCATAAGCCCCTCCTCCTCTGCGAAATATAACTACAGGTCCAGCCCTTTCGGCTGATTGCGTCTATACGAATTAAACGTCATTTTTTCAATGGAATTGAGTTGGGCGAATGTAAATATTTCCCGTTTTAACGAAACGAAACGCAAACGCAATGAAATAAACTGTACCAAAAGGAAAATGTCATGAAAAATGTTGATTGATTGATTTGGGTTTTACGGCACTGCGACACAATACTGGTCATATAGCATCGATGTACAGTGGAGAAGACGTTATCTTTCCCAATAAACGCGATTACCCTAAAACTATTATTTCCATTGCAAACAGTTTGGAGCCAGATCAGACGCCGGGTAACCCGGCGTCTGATCAGGCTCCAAACTGTTTGCCATTCAGCTTAAAATAAATCGTGAGAAATGTCAAAAAGTTGCAATTTCCTACATTTTACTGCTACGCGTTTGCGTTTCGTTTGCGTTTAAACGGGAAAGAATAACGTTTTCTCCGCTGTAAATATATGTACATTAGTCACTTTTTGGTGGAGTCTTACCACTCTGCCAGTTCGGACAGTGAGTGCATTCTATTCCCTCACCCCACTGGGGCATGGGAATGTTGACAATGTAGTTTCATCTAAGTGGAGAACAGTTATAGAGACATATCAGACGCCGGATTTGGCTCCAAAACTGTTTGCAGCGAACATACTAACTGTCTATAAGGCACATCCACGTTTTTAGCGAAAGAATAACGTATTCGCCGCTGTATAGTGTTTGATATGCAACTGAATATTGTTTCTCGCTACAGGAACTGAAGCTTGTACAACGTCACTGTGCCAGACCCACTGTGAGTTCGGATACTATCACGTCAACATTGAAACGTCATGGGGCACGTGCAACTGCGTGTGTAAGTTCATCGTTACCTTCTTATTTAGAATCATTAATCCTTCACTGCTGTGACGTCATATATTATAAGAATTGTCATCAATATATACATGCCCCCAGTGGGATGGTGGGATAGAACAGACGCCTAGTTACCTGTAGTCTGCACAGAGAATAATTGTTTTAGCACAAACGATTTTATTTCGGGCGTGTTCGATTATCAGTCCGGAATTGACGGGATTGACAATTTCGAAATCGAATGGTCCGGAATTAAATTCCAGAACTGTTCTATCAGTTCTGTTCAAGGAGGTGGTGTGAGCAGAATTGTGACGTATCATCATGGTTCCCGGCACAATTTGCCAACGCTTCGACAACAAAGTTATACTAAACAGGGAACCATAGTACCATATTTGCAAGGGTTCAATTCCGTTTTTACTTGATTTACTAATTCCATGGAATCGTTCCAAACAGTTCTTGAACTGATAATCGAACACGCCCTTCGTAAAACATACCCTAACCCAAACGTGCCCGCATCTTGGTCATTTCGTACCCAAAGTGTACCTATTGCTGAAACGTACCCAAACCCAAACGTACCCACATCTTGGTCATTTCGTAACCAAAATATACCTGTGGCCAAAACGTACCCAAACCTTAAAGTACCCACATCATGGTCATTTTGTACCCAAAATTTGTCTTTGAACATAACGTACCCATAACGTGGTCATAACGTTCCAACAAATTAAAATTTAACTACAAAATATAAGCTAAAAAATAAGTGTATATAGCATTTTGATGTGAAACAGTGCGAAAGTGTCTTCAAAACATATCCATTACAAAGCTGACTTGAAAAATAATGTATTCTATTTAAGAAATAATAAATTCATACCAGCGTTTTATCGTGCAATCGAACACTGGTAGGAGTTGAGATGCGTAGTAATTTTATCAGGAGATGTTTAATTACAAGCATCTCAACGACTACCCGTGTTCGATTGTTAGATAAAACACTGGTATTAATTTTTTATTTTGATTCTAACACATAAGTTAACCTTAATTTGCACCGAAGCAACGGCGCTACATTTTCTTAGTGTACGCATTTTCGAAGCCATATGACGTCACGTTAGAACGTTACAGCGCGCGAGTGTTCTATTGAGAATTCGCACACTGACACGTTCCTTCTTTGTTTATATAGGGGCGTGCGCGAAGTGTGTTAGAATGTTCGGTTTACTTTATCTTTGTATATGTGATTTTACTAACTTATTTATTTTTACGAAATATTTCTAATTTCAGAAGCAGAATGCAAAAGCAAATATTATTATTTTTGTGTGTTGCAGGTTGTCCGCCCGTGTCTTGTCACCAGTGTACAATGAGGAAGAAGATAATTGCCAGAGATGCTAATGGATGTCTGACTTGTAAATGTGGATGGCTCCTGAAATAACTACTACATAATTGCGCAAAACCCAGCAAATTTTCATAAGAATAACAAGTCAAATCAACCAAATTTAATATAATGGGGAAAGCAGCTGAATGAACGGTGCGCATGACGGTTCGGATATCATCAATGAAACCGTTCTGGGAAGAAGAGTGATTATCTTGAAAAACTGGCAAATGCTTGATATAGGATAAAATGCATTGAATCACTTCTTCATAGTCTGTTTCTAGTTTTGAAGACAGGTCACCACTTAAAGCAGATTGAAGGCGAAGCTAAATGCTCATTAAGGCGCATTTCGCTTTACCTTCGATCTGTTTTAAGTTACCATCTGCTAGGATATAGAAACTATCTTATGGTACGTGTTAATAGATGTATAAAGTGGATCTGTTTTCTTCAGTGATGGAATAAATCAAAGGCGTGAAATACAATTTGGATCCTGATCAGACACTGCGCAACGCAGCAATATATCAGAATCAAAACCGTTTTACGCTTGTATCGATATCTCTTCAGTAAGTGTGCCTTCAATCTAACTTTGAAAATGAAAACTTACCATAACTGAACCAAAGCAGACTATAATTTGAGGACGAAAAGCATAACCCTTTAATTCTCAATGACGTTAAAAAAGCATTTAAAACAGTTTCAGGATCAAACGTTAACTGTTTGACACTCGTTTTCAAAATTTCATCAGTTACACTGCCTTCTTTCTAGCTTTGAAACGATATTACAGACAACAAAATTAAAGCAGACGACAATATGGAGGTGTAGGGGCAAAAACCTCACGACAATTTTGACAATAAAACATTTAAATCACATGATAGTATGGTAGTGAAAGGACAGTTTGTATCTTCTTATTGAGTTGTCTTCTCTGTCGAACTAGCGAGGAGAATTATGCCTTACAGATGAGAAGTTCCAAATAAACACGTTTATATGCTACAATCTGCCCATTGCAAACAATGTGGCGCCTAATCAGACGTCGGGACACACACCGGTTGACCAGGCTCCACACTGTTTGTCATTCAGATTTAAATAAATCGTCTAAATTTCAAAAAGTTGTCGTTTTCTATATTTTATGACCTTTCGTTTAATCGGGCAATAATGACGTATTCACTATACATGTAAGTTTCAACAACTCTCCAATATGCCCTAATTGTAGTCAGGTGACAGTGTTATGTAGGATGAAGGTAATACAGGTACCATAACAACTCCATAAAGCGTTGTTCTTTACATTTATCTTTACATTTATCCTTCAAATGTACGTTAAAACAATCACATGCTTTTAACTATCCCATTCTTTCTAAATGGTGCAATGTAGAATCGCATACGAAATGCAAAAACAGGGCATTAAAGTTTTGGCAAAATGACATCTTTTGAAAATGTTGACGACTCTATTTAAACTGAGTGTCAAATAGTCTGCAGCCTGATCAGACGCCGGGTTACCCGGCGTCTGATCTGGCTCCAAAATGTTTGCAGTGGAGATAATAGTTTTAGCTCAAACGCGTATAGTGGGAAAGAATAACGTCTCTCCCGCTCTTTGTAGCTCAATAAATGTTGTACTATACATGTGCTTTATTTTCTGATCTGTTATGAAATAAAAATGATGAACAAAAATATGTTATAGTTACGTACTTCTGATTTCATAAATGTCACTGTTGTAACCATTTTACTGTCACGCCCTACTGCATTAATAATTTCAAACAGTTTGAATTCAGATCAGGCGCCGAATGACTCGAGATAAAAGTGCCCCTCCATTTAATAGCCCTCCGAACAACGACTCCCTCCTTATAGCAATGTTTCCTGCTTTTCCCCAAACAAAACAATTATGTCTAACCCTTTCACTGCTGCAGTTTCATCTGCTTAAAATTGTCATTTGTCGTTTTACTTTGTGTGGTACATTTTGACAATAGGACCATAAAGACGAGTGACAAACAGTTTGAACCAAGATCAGACGCAATGTTACGCGGCGTCTGATCTTGGTTCAAACTGTTTACACATGTGTTCAAAGGATGTTTTTCTTCCCTCCCTATAACAACTCCCTTGGAACAACACATATTATTTGTCTCCTACTGGGTGTTGTTATAGAGAGGGAGCACTGTACAACGGAGAAGACGTTATCTTTTCCCAAGAAACGCGTTTATTGCAAAATATTTACATTCGCCCCATTCCACTCCATTGAACAAAATGACGTATATATACACAGTAAAACCTCGCTATTACGACCACTAAAACGAAGGCTAATTGATTGTATAATAGACAGGTGACAGCTTAAAGCAAGGTGACAGTGAAACAGAAAGCTCCTACGGGAGCTTTCTGTTTCACTGTCACCTTGCTTTAAGCGGTCACCTACTGTAAACACCCTTATAGTTAACATAATTTAGTGGTCGTAATAGAGAGGTTTTACTGTATATATATATATATATATATATATAATTCATGTATAGACGTAAATTATCTAGGAGCGGAACTTGTGGATATCTTGCACAAAAGAGGCGGGGCATATTGATCTACTATCAGTGAATCAATTTGTTGCGTTGCCTGAGTAATGCAGTTATGGTTGTTCCTTTCAGGCTACATATTATTTAAATATGGATTAAACATACATGTTAATACATACATGTACTAATAAAATGTTTATTTAAATTACAGCAAATATAATGTAAATATAATAAATGAACTGAACTTAATTTTTTCGTCGTTTAAGCGCGATTCATGGAATTTGCCGGTCATGTTCTGTCATTAATTTCGCCTAAACGCCGAAAAAATTTAGTTCATTTGTTACTGTGACAACTTGGAGCAAGATAAGATTCAAGGCTTTAAAATGGTTGCTTCTCAGAAAAAAAAATTCGTCAGATTTAAAAAAAAACAAAAAAAAACCTGTCATTTTCTACACTCAGTTGTATTGCGTTTCATCTGGTTTAAACGTGAAAGATAATCACCTCCTCCACGTGCATTTTAAAAGATAGTTTAAAGTTCTGCAATGTGGAGAAGACGTACAGTGGAGAACACGTTATTCTTTCCCAATAAACGCGTTTACGCTAAAACCATTATTTCCAGTGCAAACAGTTTGGAGCATGATCAGATGCCGGGTAACCCGGCGTCTGATCAGGCTCCAAACTGTTTGCCACTCAGTAAAAAAAGAAAAGTCAGAATTGTCAAAAAGCTGTCCTTTTCTACATTTTAGTGTCTTGCGTTTGCGTTTCGTTTGCGTTTAAACGGGAATAAATAACGGATTCTCCACTGTACATTGTACGGTTCGCATTCTCACATGCCTTTAGAAGTCCTGTTTGTATGAGTGCGAGTCGGTGTGTTCTTGGTGAAATAGAATGGAATTTACTTCACTGCCTTACTACGAGTACAATGGATTTTTGCAAACAGTTTGAATCCTGATCAGACGCCGCGTTACGCGGCGTCTGATCAGTAATCAAACTGTATGACATTCATAACGATATTTTATTAATCATTTAACCTAAAACTCGCGTTTGAGAAGAAATAAAATCAGGTGACAGTTTAAAGAAAATGACGGCATTACTGTGAAGGGCTGAAACCAAAAGGCACTGGGCAACTGTTTGTGTTGACAGAGGGACTACATTGTATCTATACCTGTGTTATTCTCTAAAATATAAATGCATTTCGTTTTCGTTAATTTTCGTTTAGAAGCGTAAATAGACGCTGTCTTGCTCAAGTCAAGGGACAATCTTAGTTTGACTAAATAAATAGGTCTTTGTTAAGGTAAAAAAATGTCACATTTAACCCTTTACCTCATAGCCTGTTTCTAGTTTTGAAGACAGGTGACCACTTAAAGCAGGTTGAAAGTAAAGCAGAATGTGCCTTAAGGCACATTCTGCTTTACTTTCAGCCTGCTTTAAGCTCAAATCTGCTAGGCTATATAAAATATTTGTAATGGTAATTGTTCATGAGGGTATAAACTGGAACTATTTTTCTTCAGCGGAGGAATAAATTAAATACGCTAAAAGTCGCTTCTATTGGGGAAAGGGTTAACATGCTATTTAAATCATTACCGATCTGCATACATGTACATCGATGCCTTTGGTTATTTACGCATTTACGCACAAGGTTAACTAAATATGACAAAAATCTGGTAATTACAGATAATGATAAAAACATGTTTATTAGGGATAATAATAAGCATGGTTATTAAAGATATTGATATTGTGAAAAAAGTCAACAGGTTCTTTCGCGACGGTCTCGGTTTCTAGCATTTATATTACTGAAACACGATACTTCGAACTGGATTAAATCAACTCTTCAACTGTACAATAAATTTGATTTCTATAACTAGATTTCGCCGTAGTCAAGCATATCCGTATTTCAAAGTTAAAACGTGGCCAGGCCACGTTTTAACTTTGAAATATGGGTATGTTCGAACTAAAGCGATTTCTGTTTATCGAGTTTCGACTTTAGCGACATTCAATTAATGTTAAAAAGGAACAGAGATATATATTTAAGCTGGAAAAAGTGAGAAAGACCCTTCAAGAGCTTTGAACATTATTTTTATCCAGCAGTAAGTAAAGCTGTCATAGACTATCAATAAGATTTTTTGATTGTCGCTGAAGAGAGATGTTACTGTTGGGATTATTTTAGACATAAGTTAATTGGTACCAAGTTTCCTAAGAACAATAACGTGTCTCACTGATTCTATTATTGTAATTTGAGTTGAAGAATTGGTAATCCCGGTAAACAAGATATTTCACAAACGTTAACCCATTACCAGACAGTCTGTTTCTAGTTTTGGGAAATAGGTGACTACTTAAAGCAGGTTGAAGTAAAGCAGAATGCGCCATATGGCGCATTCTGCTTTACTTTCAGCCTGCTTTAAGATATTACCTGTGAGAATAAGGAAAGTATTAAATATGACACATATTTATTACGGTTTAATTTGAAACTGTTTTCTTCAGCGGATGAATAAAATGCATGTGCTAAAAGTCGCTCATATAAGGCGTCTAATTCAAAGTAGACCCATTTTCTGCAGTGGAGGGATATATTAAATACCTTAACAGGCGTATCTATGGAGTAATGGGTTAAATAATAGTTCCCGATTTTGTTACTTTTATAACATACTTTATAAAGAAAGACACTGCTAGCGAAATATTATTGTTACATAGATCTCTTGTTTAAATGTTACATTGTTGTCTACTTTGAGCCATTTACATGTACATGTACGAGTATATGTGTGTATACAACTATGAACTGTGAACCTGTATATGGTAAATGGCAATAATATTTGAATTACAGTAAAACCTCTCTATTACGACCACAAAATTATGTTAATTATTAGGGTATTTACGGTAGGTGACCGCTTAAAGCGAGATAACAGTGAAACAGAAAGCTCCTTCAGGAGCTTTCTGTTTCACTGTCACCTTGCTTTAAGCTGCCACCTCTCTATTGTACAATCAATGAGCCTTCATTTTAGTGGTCGTAATAGCGAGGTTTTACTGTACATAGAAATGTAAAAAGTAAACAAACAAGTAATATGATATTTTGAACAAGACATGTATGAAGCTGCTACTCTTTAAATAACTTTGGAGACCCTGTAAGAATGGTGAGTGCTTAATGAATAACAAAATAAAACCAAAGCAGAATGATTCGATAGAATTTTCTCTGGTCAAGTTCGGTGCCATCGGTATGCAAGACTGTTACAGTGGAGAACACGTTATTCTTTCCCAATAAACGCGTTTACGCTTAACTATTATTTCAATTGCAAAGAGTTTGAAGCCAGATCAGACGCCGGGAGACCAGGCGTCTGATCAGGCTCCAAACTGTTTGCGACTCAGTTTAAAATGAATCGTCAAACTTTTCAAAACGTTGTCATTTTAACCATTTTAATGCACGGTGTTTGCGTTTCGTTTGCGTTGAAACGGAAAGTAATAAAGTCTTCTCTATCATCGCTATATCTTTGTATCTTTACACATGACCGCCAGTGATGAGTTCAGTAAAGAAATCGATGGCCGTCGATGGCAATCGATTGCAAGTTTGCTACCGGTCTGAAATACAGTGGAGAAAACGTAATTATTTCGTTCAAACGCAAACGCATTGCAATGAAATATAGCAAATGACAACCTTTTGACAATTCCGACTACCAGTTTCAATTTGAGTGGCAAACAGTTTGGAGCCTGATAAGACGCCGGGTTACCCGGCGTCTGATCTGTCTCTAAACTGTTTGCAATAAAAATAATAGTTTAAGTGTAAACGGGGTTATTTGGAAAGACTTTTCTCTGCACACTGCACACGGGGCACAAACTACTAACCTTAACATCAAACAGTGGTAATTGAACACGCTACATGTGCTTATTGCATGCAGCGTTTGTATGCTTGGCAAGTCAAAATGTCTTGATCATATGCTACTAGTCCTACTTCAACAGAAAAGAACAAACACGTAACTGCATGTTGCTCTGTCCTGTAAATAGAACATAATCATATTCAAACAATTCAATACCGTGAATTTCAGCGGAGAAAACATTTTTCTTTCAGGATTAACTCTTTCCCTGTCAAGCTTGTTCGTCTGCTTTAACCCTCTTACCGCCAAAATATCTTCTGCATTGGCAGTGTCGTCTGTCATATTTTTAAAACCAGCTTTAGGGCTCTTTTGACTGGAAAAATGTCAAACTATTTGCAAAATCGCGATTTGGCGCCGTTGGCAGTGAAAGAGTTAAACAAAACAAAAGGCAAACGCAATGTAATAAAATGGATAGAATTACAGATTTAAATCATAGTTCTTGAGAGCATTGGTGATGGTTTCAAGCTGAACTACAGGGGTAAGGGACAAACCTATAATTTTCTCATCGCATCGCTTCCAACTTTTTTGTTCCATATCTTTCTAATTTGGAGACGTAATGCCACGGGTTCACTTTACGGATTCTGCTAAATTTACAGTTGCCTAGGTCCTGTAGGCGAAACCCAAGAAAATTATCCGAATGTGAAATTCTGAGAATTCACCAACATTTTCAAATCCATTAAATTCTTCATTGTAGATCTACTGTTCTTAGATATGTTAAAATGGGGAAAATTGATCATTGAAAGGTAAAACATTGATTTTACCAAAGAATAACATTAAAATGAAGAATTCAATGGTTATGAAAATTTTGGTGAATTCTCAGAAATATTATATTTTGATAATTTCCTCGGGTTTTACCCTACAAGACGTAGAACGTTATGAAAATTAACAGAATCAATAGAGAAACACTTTGGCAATGACGTCTCTAAATTTGGAAGAAATCGAACAAAAAGGTTGGATGTTATGCAGTGAGAAAGTGATGCATAGGAACCTATGGAGGGTTAACCCATGGTGCTTACCAAATTTTGAGTAATACATGTATATAGATGGTACAGTGGAGAATCTGTTATTCTTCCCCAATAAACGCGTTTACGCTAAAACTATTATTTGCAGTGCAAACAGTTTGGAGCCAGATCAGACGCCGGGTAACCCGGCGTCTGATCAGGCTCCAAACTGTTTGCCACCAAGATAAACAAGAATTATCAGAATTGTCCAAAAGTTGTTCTTTTCTACGTTTTAGTGCTTTGCGTTTGCGTACGTTTGCGTTTAAACGGGAAAGAATAACAGATTCTCCATTGTAAATTGTGATAAACATTGTTTTATTTCACGCACAAAAGCATTAGGAGAAGTGATTTTTATGTTATCAGCCGTCTTTCTTTGTTGCGCGGCTACATGCAATTATGACATTATTTTAAATTACAAGCTGCTAAAGAACCACTTTTCTTATCAAAATTCCAATTACATATTGCGATGGAAACTTATGATGCGGTTGTTTTGAGGTATAAAACATGATGATACGTCAACAATATTTCGCCATGGTTTCGATGTAACAAACCCGCGATATCCTTGAATTTTGAGGTTGGTACCAAGACCGTGCGTAACGTCTAGTACAGATGCGTTTATTGGGAAAGATTAACGTCTTCCTCGTGCACAGTATATTGGGTTGATATCTAACAGCTTTGTTGTCAATGGTTTTAATGCTGGACATATTGCTGAAATACATGTTCTGGATGAAATTGATACATAATACGCTCAATGTTTATAGGAACAGAACGTTGCTGGGCAAATGTGGAAATATTCACGCTGTACAGAGCTCCCTCCCTTCAACGACCCTCCCAACAACGACCCCCTCCCTACAACGACCCTCCCAACAACGACCCCTCCCTACAACGACCCTCCCAACAACGACCCCTCCTTAAAACGACCATTGACACTGTTACCGAAAACAAGACAATTATATCCAACCTTTTCATGGATGCAATACCGTCTGCTTAAATTTGTCGTCTACTGTTTTTCTCAAAGTTACATATAAGTGGAGATTTGACAGAATAAAAATAATGACGAGTGACAAACAGCTTGAATTCAGATCAGACGCCGCGTTACGCGGCGTCTGATCTGGATTCAAGCTGTTTGCAAATGTAAGCCAAGTCTTAATTTTCCCTCCCTTTAACGACTCCCTCCGAACAGCACACACAATCTGTATCTCCCATTTGGGTGCCGTCGTAGAGAGGGGGCAGTGTACTAAATTGAGAGAAAAACGCGTATGGTGGGAAACAGTCGTGTTTATGTATTATGTTATTAACTCAGTGATTTAAAATGTCTTCACACACTGCTGGTTTATTATAACATCTCGATGTGATTCACTCATGCATAAAATAAAGCTTGAAGTTGTTTGGAATTTGAACCTCATTAAAATATAAAATTGGTGCATATTCCCTCTTAAAAAAGATTCTTTGTAAAAACGTAGACAACTTCAACTTCCAATGTAACTTCCCACTTCCTATGTCGAATGTTCTTATTGTACAGCTCTCCCTCTCTTCAACGACACCCATTGGGAGACATATATTGTTTGCGTTGTTCAAAGGGAGTCGTTATAGGGAGGGAAATTAGCTAACATTTGATAACAGTTTGAATCAAGAGAAGACGCCGCGTAACGCGGCGTCTGATCTGGATTCAAGCTGTTTATCACAAGGCATTAAGGTTTTTATGTCAAAATGTTCATTATGTAACTTTTGAAAAGCAGCAGACGACTATTTCAAGCAGACGATACAGCAGCAGTAAAAGCGTACTTCTTGACAGTACTGTCCTTTTTAGGGAACTGTGGCAAGGGTTGCTGTAAGGAAAGCTTCGATGTTTGGAGAGTCGTTGTAGAGAGGGAGCAGTGTATAGGCTGTATAATTAAAATGTAAACGAAATGATTTCATTTTATACTTGTGTGCTCACTTACAACATAAAGTGTACTTGTAAATGATGTAGTGTAACAAATTTAATTCGGAAAATTGTTTTCTATATTGAGATCAAACGTATAGATCATAGTTACCCCAGAAATGTATGCGCCAGTCCGCCAATCCAAGATGCACTTATAATAAAGATATAGTTTCCCTAGCTGATTTGGTAAACGATTATGTTCCGGGCAGCCTTTTTTATCATTAAGGCCAAACGTAACTTGGTCAAATTTAGACTGAACTGGCACAATAAGTATCTTATAAACAAACGTAAAAAATACATACACAAACAACAAACATAAATTTTATTACAAATATAAACGTCTAGCGACAGGACGTCCGATATTTGCTTTTGCGACTTTAAAAAGGTTATAATAATCTACATGTACAGTATCTGAAATTAAAACTAAACATTAACAATAAGAAATGTGTCACATTAGACGTACAGTGGAGAAAACGTTAGTCTTTCCCAATAAACGCGTATACGCTAAAACCATTATTTCCAGTGCAAACAGTTTGGAGCATGATCAGACGCCGGGTAACCCGGCGTCTGATCAGGCTCCAAACTGTTTGCCACTCAGTAAAAAAAAGAAAAGTCAGAATTGTCAAAAAGCTGTCCTTTTCTACATTTTAGTGTCTTGCGTTTGCGTTTCGTTTGCGTTTAAACGGGAATAAATAACGGATTCTCCACTGTCATCGAATACAGTTGCCCGAGCCTATTTCCCAAACCACGTCAGAAAGGAATACAGTATTTAGTGTGTGAGTACATCTGTGAGTTTGATGTGTACCGTACCATTTTCAGGCTACTGTGACCATAACATTAACCTCAATTATAGAAAAGCATTGTCCAGAAAATATTTCTATACTACATCAAGAAAAAAACAACCTGTGTTTCCGGTAACCCGACCGATCCTGGTTTTTCGGAGGGCATAAACTTTTTTTTCATTTTTCGAAAAATGTATAGGCGAATGTCGGTAATTTTGCTGCGCATTTGACAGTCGTTTTTTGCAGAGTGTAATAGAAGCTTTTCTCCACTTGATTATTGATATACCTATTTTATAGATGTTTGAGTGTTTAAAAAAATTGATTGTTTAAAAAACATTTAGCAAATATCTAAGAGAAATTTGCTCTAAATTTGTCATAAAGAACGTTCCTTGCACATATTATATGCCAGTGAATTAACCACGGACACATTCAACATGAAGATAATACTATATACATTTGACATGCATGCAACACATTTCTATCATATACATTTGCTGTTTTGGTACACCAATATTGATCAACAGTGATACCAGTTTAGAGTTTTAAGGTAATATTGGCAATGGGCCCTCCCGATTGAATAACAATTTTAATGGATATTTATAAAAGGATTTTTGAATAACCCCAGGGCTCTGCGCAATAAAATACTTTCATATATTTTCATATACTAATATAACTATGTAAAATACTCCATCGAAGAGATAAATGTATTATTCGAGGGTTTTTAAAAAGATTTCCGACCTACCGTCCCTAATTTTTGGGTACTTTTTTATGTGGCCTCAGCTAAAGATACAATAGTCTGCGTAAGAGTATCGCATACGACCATCATGTTTGCGTGCCCTGTACATTTGACCATAGCGATAGACAGAATTTTCCTGGTGCATGGATACTATGACACATAAGCTAAAGGGAAGCCAAAATATGTGAAATAATTACGACTTGGGGAAGGCAGTGCCGCGTAACAATTTAAGGTCAATGTGACATTGAACGTGGCATTTTACCTTTGATATCTTCTATACCACAACAGCTACGTATACTAAATTTAGTGTCTGAGGACATCTTGGGATGGTGAAGTGTCTCTTTATAGTTTATGGTCAATCTAAGAAATAGAACAACAATTAACGAAGGATAGTTCCTATACCAAATGACCAAGGGGTTTTGAATTTTGTAATTAATTCTTGGTATTGTGGAGATTGAATTTTGCAAACGAAAAATATGCTGCATGCTTGCATAGTACGGGGTCTAGCTGATCCATGGACAGCGTGTTGCAATAGAATTTGCATAACTATTTCCCGTTATTCCGATCAGTTACAAAAACTGGTTTTCGTTTTTTGTTTTAAATATGACTCCTGAAAACAAGATGTAAGTAAGCAGTATACTTTTTCTTGCTTTAACCTTTTCATGATTGAATTATTTGGGAGATGTTTACCCCTTCACCGCTTTATAGTTGTCTGCAAAACACGTTTTAAAGTTAGATTTCAGGTTGTATGACATAATAAATATCGATAAGAGTGTCAAACAGTTTGGGTCCTGGTCAGACGCCGCGTAACGCGGCGTCTGATCAGGACACAAACTGTTTGCAAACGCGCTTTAAAGCGTCATTGAGAGTGAAAGGGTTAATCTGGCTTTGATCGACGTGTATAAATTTACGTCTTAGCGGACGATATAGCAGGAATGATCTATGTGGTACGAAATAAGAACAATTTTCAATCAACCTCAGCCCAGGAATTGGACGCATAACTTCCTAAAGCCCATCATAAGTGATGCCTGCTTTAGAGATATCATTCTGTAAATGATATAGAAGGTGTGGGAAAACCACCATTTCCCTCGAGAAAAGGTCATTGAAAAAAAAGGTTGACTGCAAAGGTCGTTGTAAGAAAAAGGTTGACTGTCAAATAGTCACTCTGATTGGCATACTTTTTTTTCTTTACCTTTTTGTGAAAATGAGATTAATCCAATTACTGACTTGATCCCTGTACTGCGGTTTTTAGTCTATTTACAAACAGTTTTAATCCAGAGAAAAACAGCAGACGACAATATGATTCAGACGATAATGCAGCAGCGAAAGGGTGATATATAATTGTCTTGTTATGGGAACAGCGGCAGGCGTTGTTGTAAGGAGGGAATCGTTGTTCAGAGGGCCGTTGTAAGGAGGGAGCACGATAATTTGATAATTCAAGCAGACGACGATTATAGACGGTATAGTGTCATGAAGTGGGGTGACCATTTTCTTCTGCTTTTGTTATTTAAATGAGTCACTTGCCGTGAACGTTAATAATTACTTATGAATAAGTTGTATGAATATCGAGCGAGCTTTCTTCAAAATTCAATTGATATGCAGATTGTTTATTTAACCCCCTTCACTACTAAGCTCGTCAACATCAATATCTGCAAGTGGTTTGGATTCAGATACGTCGCCAAGGAACTTGGCGTCTTAACAGGATCCAATATGTTTGTGACTCATATTTCACTTCTTTTCCAATCGAAATACATCAACTTTAAAATTCAAGCACACCTTTCGGGCGACGAGTAACAAGCAGACCATATCGTAGCATAAGAAGGGTTTGTATGGGAAACTATACATAATATCAACGCCTATGGTTACCCAGGGAATGTCAAGGTACGGTAATAAACACAGGAAGTATCCGTTTTACGTAGAATGCCTTTATAAAGCGTAACATCAATGGACTATCCGGGTACTGGTGGGCGTGTCCGGTAGTACGAAACATTGGACAAAAACAACGTAGTCTTGTTGACGTATTCATGGATTAAAGCTTAAGGTGTACGCACACTTAAAAGCAGGATGACAAACAAATATGTGAAATTAGAGGAGTAGCAATGTATTAAGTAAAGGTAGGTAGATTTTAAGGTTAGGCTGTGGGAATATTTTACTGGTAGGTTATATTAATTAAAAAACTTTATTTTGTAAAGATTTTTTATAAAACATGGTGTATAAACCCCTTCATGCCATGACGTCATCAAATTTAAACAGTTGTAGTCTGCTTCTATTTCTAAAAAAACAATTTTAGGTATTTTGACTTAAGAAATATTGAAACGAGTGTCAAACAGTTTGGATCCTGTTCAGACGCCGCGTTACCAAACTGTTTGCAAATAACTACTGTACTCGGGGTAAGACAGAGAAGGGGTTTAACATAGGCAGTTTGGATCCATATGAGACGTCGAGTAACTCTGTGTCTGATCTTTATCCAAACTGATCGACATTTTAGTGATACAGGAAAGACGTTTTTCTTTCCGGAAAAGCGTTGTGCCAAAGAATTATTTCCATTGCAAACAGTCTGAAGTCAGATCAGATGCCGGTAACCTGGGGTTTGATCAGGTTCCAAATTGTCAGTAAGTCAGAGTAATGCAAATCTTCAGTATTTTCAGAGAGTCGTTCTTTTTTAAATGATGTTGCCTTTTGTTTGTGTGGTATTCTTAAAATGTAAATGCATTGGCTGTTGGTTGTGACAGGTCAGATGCACAGATGAAACAGTTCGGAGATATGTAGCCGACTAGTCACGACGATCTAAGTTTACGAAAGCTGTTTATCTTAATTTTAAGGGTAAAATGTATTTTACCCATATCGTTACTACCTTTGTTTTATCCTTGCAATAAGGCTAAGCCCCAGATGTAGTCAGTGGAGAAGACGATATTATTTCTCATAAACGCATTCACACTAAACGTTGTTTCAAGTACAAACAGTTTGGAGCCAGATCAGACACTGGGTTGCCCGGCGTCTGGCCAGGATACAAACTACCGGTATTTGCCAGTCAGATTAAAACGAATCTTTAGAAATTAAACCCCCCCCAACATTTTATATATTTTATTACAGTGCGTTTGCGAAAAGTTTGCGTTTGAACGGGAACTGATGACGTTTTCTCTACTTTTATTGAGTCTAAAACGTACATCAGAAAGCTTTATAAGGACATTCGATATACATGTAGTTGAATATTTAGCCTCCGACCGAACATGACTGGGAACAAAGCTAGACGAAAAATTATTATTCTAGTTTTTGATTGATAAATTGTAAATTGACATTTCAGTGATCTTGGCCTGTCTTATGAAACTTCGTTCGACAAATATTACCGTACGTCAGATTCTAAAATTCTCAATTTATTTCGCCATCTGATTCTGTCTTGTGACATCTTTTTCGAAGACGATTCCAAAGAGATGTGACAAGCCATGATTATATGGAGAAATAAGAATGTAGATGTATTCTTAACCCTTTACCTGATAGCATTGTTTCTAGTATTGAAGATATGTGACTACTTAAAGCAGGTTGAAAGTAAAGCAGAATGCGCCCTAAGGCGCATTCTGCTTTACTTTCGGCCTGCTTTAAGCTATTAACTGCTAGAATAAGGAAAGTATTTAATATGACACATATTCATTATGGTATCATTTGGAACTATTTTCTTCAGCGGATGAATAAAATGAATGTGCTAAAAGTCGCTTCCATAAGGGAAAGGGTTAAGTTTTGACTTACGACCGTTTTTGTCCTACTACGTTTCGTAAGACGGACACAAGGATCCAAACTGTTTGCAAGTTTTAGTCAAGTTTTGCATAAAACTTTAGATGGTGATAGGCCCTCCACGCATCTTCATTGAATAACCACACAGCACATGTGTGTCTGTTTAATATTCATTTTTATGGTCAATGACCTCTAATAATATGTATTTTTATGGCCAATGACCTCTAATAACTCCCATGAGCAGTATTAATAGCAACTGCTCACATTTAGATCGCTGTGTACAAGTAGTGTCGTCTGAAACAAATTCTACTAGCTGATTTTTCTTCATTTTATTTCAAAAATACAAAATCAGAGTGTCAAACAGTTTGGATCCTGATGAGACACCGAGTTACTCGGTGGCTCATCTGGATCCGAACTGTTTGTAAATGTTATCACAAGTCCCCTTATTCGTTTAAAAGGGTAATATATATTATATATAGTCACGGTCTCAATCGTGTCAATGTGTATATCAACATGGATACATTCATGAATCATTTATGTTCAGTAATGCCCCACTATTACAACCACCAAAGAGAAGCGAATTGCTCCTAGTAGTTAACACAGGTGACTGCTTTTCCGATGACGAAAGAGTTGGAAGCGTTTTAGGAGTTTGTTTGACTTTACGTTCATCCTCCTTTAAGCTACCGCCTATATTTAACACAACCGACTAGATGTTTGAAATGACTTTTAAGCGTGGATTTACTGTTCTAAATCCTACACACCTTCCGGTCATTAAACTTATTTGAAAAAGTGAGTAAAATACCCACGCCCCTGGTTACAATGTCATGTAGTACTGTGAAGTAGACGTAGTTTCCCCCCTTTAACAGTAAAACCCAATGCAATAAAATGGAGAACATGAAAGCCTTTTGAAACTTCGGATTATTTGTTTTTATCCGAGGAGCAAACAGCCTCAACAGAACCCGGGTCGCAATCTGAACTGACTCCAAACGGGTTTAAAGGAAATGCGTTTTGTCCAAAGGCATTTTTTGGAAAAGAAAAACGAATTCCAAATTATTGTATCAGTCTTTCTTTTTTAAGGCAGTCTTTTCCAGGTCAACATTGTTTATGTTTAGGTGTAGGTTATTTCTTTTCAAAGTAAGTAGCAATTCAGTAAAGGTTTAAAATCAAGAATATGTCGTTCAGATAATCTTATATTTAATCGTTAAACTACGGGTGAATTTAGCTCTCCTTTGTGGATCACTCACGCCATCGTCTTTATTATACTATGAGTATTGGTGGGAACTTTATTTTCTTGCTTAAACGAAACTCAACGCAACGCAACACAAGACAATGTAATAAGATAAACAGTTTTGTCTCTCTACAACGACACCAAATGGGAGACCAAAAAAGTATGCGTTGTTCGGAGGGAGTCGTTTTCGTCACGCGGCGTCTGATCTGGATTCAAGCTGTTTGTCACTCCTCATTAATTCTGTTTTCTGTCAAAATGTCCAATATGTAACTTTGAGAAAAACAGCAGTACAGACGATATCGCAACTCGAAAATGTCTAGACATATTTGCAGTTTTGGGGGTACAGCGACAGGGTCATTGTAAGGAGGGAATCGTTGTTCAGACGGCCGTTGTAGTGAGGGAGCACTTCAATTAATATCCGGTTCTTGAAAATGTTTACAGTTTATCTATATCTGAATGGCAAACAGTTTTGAACCTGATTAGACGCCAATCGAGTCACTCGGCGTCTGATCTGATTCCAACCTGTTTATAATAGACATACTTAATTTTCCAAAACAGTACGATGAAAAGGAAAGAATGGCGTCTTCCTCGTGACACTACCCATAATTTCACACTGTGTGATATGTTTCAGTTCATCTTGTTGATTCTCATTATTGCTCCTAAAATACCATTGACGATGTTCCGTGGAGAAAACGTTATTTTCCAATAAACACTTATGTGCTAAAACAATTTTATGTGAATGGCAAACAGTTTTGAGTAACCCGTCGTCTAATCAGGTTCCGAACGGTGTGTCACAAAGAGAAAATAAAATGTTAAAAAGCTATTTTGATTTTTGTCTCCACTTTATCGGATATATTGCTTTCAGTCAATTGCTTTCAGTGTATTCAAATGTCACAATGCCTATGATATCTAAATACTCTCAAAAGTCTAATAATCATCAAGTAATTGAATATTGTAGAACATTATCACGCAGATCGTGTTTTCCTACCAATGTTTACGACTAAAATTATTGCCCGTTGCAATAGAGGATGTAACAGTACAGAGGAGAAAATGTTATTCTTTCCCGTTTAAACGCAAACGAAACGCAAATGTATTGCAATAAAATCTACAAAATTAATTTTTTTTGTCAACTCTGAGTGGCAAACACTGTGCACTGGAAATAATTGTTTTAGCGTAAACGCGTTTATTGGGAAAGAATGACGTTTTCTCCACTGTAAAAAATATATAAACATGTCCTACATTTTGAATGTAAACCATCTGTACTGGTTATAAATGCGCCATTGTTTTTTTTAATGCCAAATAAAGATTATGTTATATTATGCTATAGAAATACTTCAAACTTGTATTGGACATTTCCTGGGAATCTATACATGTACAATGTTCATGTAAGGTCTATTTCCTGTGTATTTGAAGATGTGTCACGCAAGTCAATATTCTTAGTGTAACCTGTCTAAATTGGATGGTAAGAACATCACTTAAATCGGACTACAATCATGCATGTTTATAGAATTTGAAATTATTATTGTCACGGATACATTAAAGGGACCAATATAGTTTTATACTTTAATCATATGTCAACAGTAATGATAGTATAATGTTATGTGAAAGTTTCAAAGCAAGTAATTAAATTAAGCGTAGTTTGTCGGTGAATACGATATTTGTATATACAGTTCAAATTAACAACTTACTTATTGCCAAAGGTAAAATATGTATGTTTGTTGCAACACTTTGGCATATGTTTTGATGAAATTGAAATCACTTATTCGTAAAAAAGTACATATAATCAATAAACAATGTCAAGATAGTTTTATTTATTTTTTTCAGTTGTAAATCAAATTATATTACTACATTGTATAACGATTATACCTTTTAATGTGTGCTTTAATCTTACAAAAGGAAGGCCAAACACTTTTTATTATTACGAATATTCAATATTAAGTGTTGTTGGCTTAAAACTATAGTAACATTACAACACACTAGGACAAGTATTAAAAAACGGTATAACTTTTTTCCTAAGCCACATGTATATGATATAAAAATATGACTAGTTCAGTAGCAAATAGGGTCAGTGCCTTTGACACTCATTGATGTCTAATTTTCACAACGAAGAGAAATGCTATTGTCAAAGTATTAAAAATCACTGTATCTGCAAGAAAACGCTCTGTGTAACTATGTACAGTGGAGAATCTGTTATTCTTTCCCGTTTAAACGCAAACGTACGCAAACGCAAAGCACTAAAACGTAGAACAGAACAACTTTTGGACAATTCTGATAATTCTTGTTTATCTTGGTGGCAAACAGTTTGGAGCCTGATCAGACGCCGGGTTACCCGGCGTCTGATCTGGCTCCAAACTGTTTGCACTTCAAATAATAGTTTTAGCGTAAACGCGTTTATTGGGAAAGAATTAACAGATTCTCCACTGTATCATAAATGAAAATCGTACATGTAGATTCCAAGAAAATGCCTAAGTAACAGGACTATTTGAAGGACCCTCAAATCATGTACATTTGTATACTGCTACAATTACGAAAACTCAAGAAAAATAAAATATTACATGGTACATGTATAAATGTTCGGGAGAAGAAAAAATTAATAACCAAAACATCGTTTTCCGTTTAAACGAAACGTTAGTTAAAACGTCATCAAAGTAGGACATTAAACCACGGATGCTTTACTTTCAACCTGCCACCAGCACTGAAAAAATCTATGAGAGAAGGTGTTACCAATCCCATAAAATTATTGTTTGGGAGATGGGATTAAGATAGGAGTGGAATTGGCGTAGACTCCTTTACACATTAGATCTGTCATTGATATTGTATAACTATTTGCATGCTTGGTATTCTTTTCGTCTGCAACACTCGTCGTCTGCTGTTGTTCTTAAACTATAGATTCTAAATTTCTTTTCAAAACAGGGTCAGAGTGTCAAACAGTTTGGATCCTGATGAGACGCCGCCTAAAGCCTAAAGCGGCGTCTCATCTGGATCCAAACTGTTTGGACAAGTAATCACCATGGGGCATATCCGCCGGTAACATGCAAATACAAACTGTAGTTAAAATGGCATTCTCAAGACACTCGGTGTTCCGTTGTAATGACAGGTCAGATTTTAGATAGTGTCATGCATTTGTACTGGGATCGAACCCAGCACATCTGAGCTAATCTAAAACATTGAATTAATTAGACGGGGAAACACATTGTTCTTCTTGAAATAAGTGTTGTTATTGTTTCTAAGAAGGTTTTTCGTCCGCTTAAAGACATGCGTGATGCATCACCCGATTCCATACATCTTTGGTCATCATCGGATCATTGTTGTGGGGACTTCTTTGAAATAAGCCAACCCGTCCTATGCTTATAAAGCGGTCAGATTTGAACAAAATACTCAAAAGCTTGAGAACGACATCAGACTCATCTCAAGCACTTGATAAGCATGGAACTTGCATCTAGATCAGGGCCCCGTTTCATAAGCGTTGCACGACAAAAACGATCGTAAGTCAGATGATAAAAGTCTCAATTATCAAAAATATTTCTCCATATAATCCAGTCGTGTGACATTTCCGAAAGTTGTAAATCGTCTTGAAAAAACGATCCCAAAGAGATACAAAAAGACAGGATTAGATAGAGAAATCAGAAATTGAATGTATTTCAAAGTTTTGACTTGTGACCGTTTTTACCGTACGAAGTTTTATATTGACTTGCATTACGTTTGTTTTGCGTTTTAGTTTAAACGGTAAATAACATCGTTTACCCCCGTATCATTGTCAAGACAAAATCAATGGCAGCTGTAAAGACTGAAGCAAACGTTGTGCTATTATAGTTTGAGAAAATGTTAGTATTGCAGGTTAACCCCATTTACTGTCAATGGCACCCAATGACATCTTGTCAAGCAGTTTGGATCCTGATCAGACGCGGCGTTACGCGGCGTCTAATCAGGATCTAAACAGTTTGACATCATTTTCGTAAATTCGTCGGTACATGTAATACTGCCTTAAATCTAACTTTGAAACGATATTGCAGACAACTATACTGAAGCAGACGACAATATGGCGGAGAAGGGATAAAAAAACTCACTAGAAAATTGGTAATCAAAGGGTTACACCTTTCACCGTGAAATGTCCGTGTTGAACTTTTCACTGACAAAAGCAGACTATTGGCTGAAGGGTTGATAAGAAATATTGTTTAGAGGAAGGGCAGAATCATTGACTGAATAGATCTGCCTTTGATTATGACTAAAATAGTCATTCTCATGACACTTCAGTATTCTTTTGTTATCATAGGTCATATTCCAGATAGTGTCATGAATGTTGTATACATATACTTGGAATAAACCAGGAACATTTACATTGATATCTAAATATTTTCTTTTCTCTTTTTTTGTTAAATCGAAAAACAATGTTTATTGAAAACTTTAAGATTATTTTATCGTACTATTAACTGCATTAGATGTTACTGCTATAAATATATAGAGGATATTGAATGAGTGTGTGTTCAGTCGTGAATTTATTGAACGAGTTGGATAAAATCATATGTTGCGAGCCTTGGCGAGCAACATATCATTTTATCCAACGAGTTCAATAAATTCACGACAGAACACACACGAATTTGATATCCTATTTATCACATAAACACCAAAATGACACGAAAATCCGAACGGTCTTACTTTCACTTTTGCCCTCGGCTCTTAGGAAACGATTCGCCATAGGCGTAATTCGGTTGTATTCATCCGTAATGAAAAACACCTATCAAACTAAAATAAAGAAAATCAACATCAATGTGCTGTGAAAAGACTTCTCTGATACCATATTCAATTTTAGATTAATATTTGATTTAAAAATGGTTGTAATTGACTAAAAATGATCAGTTGACATTTAGAATCTAGTTTCGTTTTCAAAATAACGTCGTTAGAGCAACATGACGTCATTATCATTGTAACGTCTGAATTTGAAAAACAGTCTGAATCACTGTTAATACTAGAGCTCTATGCAGCCTGATTTGCAGCCTGAGTTTGTGGGACTGCTCGGAATAATGTTTCTAGGACACTTGGGAATGTTTCAATACCTAGTAGTGATCTAAGTTTGTCTAGATTCTCTTTACTGATTTACAGTCGGCGTAGTAGTACAGTATTTTGGTGATTCGAAAATTAGTATAAAATATATGCCCAGTGGGCCATACGATTTTTACGGCCCTCTATATTATGCACGTTTATGTGATAAAAGACGTTATTCTTTCCCGCTTAATCGAAATGTAAACGATATGTAATAAGTGTAGAACATGAAAGCTTTATTTAAAAAAAAAAGATTAATTTATCAGACTAGCAAACGGTTCGGAGCCTGGTCAGACGTCGCTTTAATCGGCGTCTGGTCTGGTTTCAAGCTATTTGCCTTGGGCATAAGGGTTTAAACACAAACACGTTTAATTGGGAAACAAAAACGTCTTATTCGGTGTATCTAATTTGATTGTGTATAAGAAAATGTACTTTTGTTAACAATATCGTTAGAGACGGATAAAAGTATGGTTTTATAACGTTTATAGAATTCGTTGTTTTCACATGAAATATATAAATTTATATATTTAAAGTTTTTATGTTTCGGTGTGTCTGTGGACCGTTAAGCGTCATTCCCTCCTCAATCAATCATCTACCAGGGTGGCCGACCAAGGTTTACATTGTTCGCAATCAAATTGATATTATTATTCTCGTTACATGGCACAATTGACACCGCACCTAAATGAAGATACCAATCAGTTTTTTGTGTAAAACTACCTACAGTACAACCTACATGTATCTACAGTGGAGAATCTGTTATTCTTTCCCAATAAACGCGTTTATGCTAAAACTATTATTTGCAGTGCAAACAGTTTGGAGCCAGATCAGACGCCGGGTAACCCGGCGTCTGATCAGGCTCCAAACTGTTTGCCACCAAGATAAACATGAATTATCAGAATTGTCCAAAAGTTGTTCTTTTCTACGTTTTAGCGCTTTGCGTTTGCGTACGTTTGCGTTTAAACGGGAAAGAATAACAGAGTCTCCACTGTATATAACGACCACTAAAAGAAGCCTAATTGTTATATAAAAAGGTGACAGCTTAAAGTAAGGTTAACGTAAAACAGAAAGGAACATTCTGTTTTACGTGCAACTTGCTTTAAGCAGTCCTATGCCTCAAATACTTGATAATTAACTCAATTTAGTGGTCGTACATGTAATAGAGAGGGCTTACCGTAGATCTATCTTCTTCTGTACGCCGTGGTAGAATGCGTGGTAATTGTGCAATCAGTTTGGATACAGAATGAGACGTCGGGTAACCCCGTGTCGCATCTGGATCTGAACGTTTTGACACTCTGGTGGTTTTTACTGAAAGAAATTGCCTTTCAATCAACTTTTAGAATTTTAGCAGACGACACAATTTGCCCACGACAAACACAGTGTATGCTTAAGGTTAACGTACCTGTTCGTATTGTACTTAACTCTTATCATGCTGAATTGTCGTCTGCTAAAATATATCGTCTGCCAAATACTAAAAAGAATGTTTTCATGCGTTTGAAGCAGAAAAAGTTTAATACGAGTGACACACAGTTTAGACCCAGATCAGACGCCGCGTTACGCGGCGTCTGATCTGGATACAAATTGTTTGCAAATGTTAGGCAAGTCACGCTTAGCATGATAAGGGTTAATTAATGACAAAACTGCCACGATCGCAGTACACTCAAGACTATTCTTCTGGATGGACAAATATTTGGAATACGGAACCATGTTCTGTAAGATAAATATTAGGTTTTACTTGATCAAATATAATAGTGACATGTGCGAATACCTAGAAAGTTTTTATAAATTCTATGTTAGCAAAGTTCGACTTGGTTTGAACTTGTGAAGGAAAACAATTCTCATCGAACGCCGGTCGTCTGATCAGGATCTAAAGTGTTTTGCAAACATAGTATTTTTCCAAGTTATACTTGCATAGATCAAAATTTGAAATAAATGTGCAGAAATTATTATTTAAGCAGATAGATCTACTATTTTTTATGAAATGATTTAAGCAGGCGATAAAAGTGAGCGAGGAATGGGTTAAGAAGTATTCTACTTTACTGAATATACTATACTTGTTTGGTTGCAGCCATGGTCATACTACGGAGGAAGAAGGTGGTGGTGATGACAGTGTCACTGGCTCTGACATTCTGGGTTACACTATCAATCACCTCAGATATGTCAGGTAAGTCATTACCGTAATAAGTAAATTTGACTTGGAGTGACGTTAACACCTTCACTGCAATGACGTCATCAATTTTAAACAATTATCGTCTGCTTTTATTTCTAAAATTAAATGTATAGCTATTTTGACTTATGAATCATTGAAATGAGCGTAAAACAGTTTGTATCCTGTTCAGACACCGCGTGACGCGGCGTCTGATCAGGATCCAAACTGTTTTCAAGTTATAAGTGTACTCGGGGTAAGGCAGTGAAGGGGTTAATACCTCATGTAACTAACTAATACGTCTTTATTAAGGTCAATGCTTCCTCCAAGAATGGCTCCTTAAGCCTATTTCTGTTGTTGAAAGTTTGTGACCATTTGAAGCAGGTTGAAAGTAAAGCAGAATGTACCTTTAATAAAGGCGCATTCTGCTTTACTTTCAATCTGCTTTAAGCTTCATCCTGCTACAAGGTAGATATACTTTATATCCTCTTTATTGCATTAGTTAGTTTTAATTAACAATACAATATATATCCTTTATATTGTATAAGTTAGTCTAAATATACAATGCAATATATATCCTATTTATTGCATAAGCTAGTCTGAATATACACTATAATATATATCTTATTAATGCATAACTTAGTCCTAATATACAATACAATAAATATCCTCTTAATTGCATAAGTTAGACTGAATATACAATGCAATTTATATCACCTTTATTGCATAAGTTAGTCTTAATATACAATACGATATATCTCATCTTTATTGCATAAGATAATCTTAATATACAATACATTATATATCCTCTTTATTGCGAAAGTTAGTCTAAATATACAATACAATATAATTATATTCTCTTTATTATATTATCTTAATATACAATACATTATATATCCTCTTTATTGCATAAGTTAGTCTTTATATACAATACAATATATATCCTAATTATCGCATAAGTTATTCTTAATATACCATACCATATTTATCCTTTTTATGCATACGTTAGTCCTAATATACAATATATCCTCTTCATTTCACAAGTAAGTCTTAATATACAATACACTTTATATCATCTTTATTGCAGAAGTTAGTCTTAATTTACAATACGATATATCTCATCTTTATTGCATAAGATAATCTAAATATACAATACATTATATATCCTTATATTATATTATACAATATAATTATAGTCTCTTTATTGCATAAGATAGTCTCAATATACAATAAATATAATATTATTTTTATTGCATAAGATAGTCTTAATATACAATACAATATAATATCATCTTTATTGCATAAGATAGTCTTAATATACAATACAATATAACATCATCTTTATTGCATTGCGCTTAGTTTCGTTTAAACGGGAACGAAAAGAGATCTCATCCACTATGCCAAACGTTTGTTCTTCAAAACGCGGCGTCTGATATTGACCCAAACTGTTTGAAACTCGTCTTTCGGTTTCTTTACTTAAATATTTTTACAAAGATTGCAGACTACAATTTCGAGTCGGACGATATCACCGCAGGATCAAGGTTAATGACCATCCTAAAACTGTCTCTAGTTCATTGTTTAATGAAGCGGCATTTGTCTTGGAACGAGTATGATTAACCAGTCAAATATTCAATTCAACCCTTTATTGCTAATACGCAAAAATACACGCACACCTGAAAACAATCTGAAGTATGATCAGACGCCGAGTAACTGAGCGTCTTATCAGGATCAAACTGTTTGTCTCTCAAATGAAGGTTTCTGCTTAGAAAATATTCAAGATCTGAATTTGCGGAGAAAAAGCAGATAGAAATGTTTTAATATATGATTCTATGGCAGTCAACGGGTTAAAAATAAGGCATTTGTTTATGAACACTAGTGGCAGGTGAACCATACTGTAGATATTTCATCGAACAATCATCTAGGCACACAAATATGAAGATTTATATTAAACCCTTTACATAAACCCTTTTCTTGTAAATCACGACCTGATTGCATTTTGCAAACAGTTTGGGTCCAGATCAGACGCCGAGTAACTCGACGTCTGATTTGGACACAAACTGTTTTCTGCTGGTTCTTAGGTACCGGTAAATTACAAATAGATTTCAGAATACAGAATAATAGGCACTAGAATGATAAAATCTATGAAAGATATCGTTATGTATTCGTTGCAAATTTATAAACAATGGAACACCGCATTTTGTTCCTGATTTGTCGCATTAGTTGATGGTTGTATTAAACGTGTCATCTGCTTAAAACTTTGAACGCTAACCGTGTTTAACTTTAGCCAACAATGTGGATCCAGATGATATCAAATGACAAGTTACTCGGAGTCTTATCAAGATACAAACTGACAATATTTTTAGAAGTTTTAACCCATTTACGCCCAGTGGATTATTCCATGATTATATACAATGTATAGGATTAGTCCATTTTTAGCTCACCTGGCACGAAGTGCCAATGTGAGCTATTGTGATCGCCCTGTGTCCGTTGTTCGTCCGTCCGTCGTCAAACTTTTTCTTCAAAGATCTTCTTCTTGGAAACGACAGGGCTAATTTCATCAAAACCTCATAGGATTGTTCCTTTGTTAGGTACTCTCTCAGATTTCTTCAAATATAGGTAATCCAACTGAAATTGTGGTTGCCATGGCAACCAATTAAAAAAACTTTAAAAATCCTCTTGTCAAAAACTACAGGTCCGAATTAAAAATAATTTTACCCAAATGTGCCGTTGGGACCCTCTATCAAATTTCTTAAAATAAGTTTTCTATCTTAAAAAACATGGCCGCTAGTGGGTGGGGCAGATTTTCCTTATATTGCTATATAGTGAAAACTTTAAAAATCTTCTTGTCAAAACCTACTAGTCCGATTTGAAAGTTATTTTATGCAAATGATCAATGGGTAACCCTCTACCAGATTTTTTAAAATTATTTTTATATCTTAAAAAACATGGCCGCCAGTGGGTGGGGCACGTTTTCCTTATGTTACTGTATAGTAAAAACTTTAAAAAACTTCTCCTCTGAAATTACTGGTCCAAATTCAAAATAATTTTATACAAATGGCCAATTGATGACCTTCAACCAGATTTCTATCTATCATTTTGTTATCTTAAAAACATGGCCGCCAGTAGGTGGGGCAAGTTTTCCTTATACCAATATATAGAAAAACTTTCAAAAACAATTTCTCTGAAACTATTACATGTAGTCTGATTTAAGAATAATTTTACACAAATAATGATTCATGGGTGACACTTTGCCAGTTTTCTTCAAATAATCTTCCTAGCTCAAACAACATGGTCATCAGTGGGTGGGGTGAATAAGTGAAAACGTAATCATTACTGGTCCATTTACATGACCGTAAACATGGGTACCAGGTGAGCGATTTAGGGCCGCATGTGGCTCTTTTTATCTAAGCGGTGGCTTGTCTAAATTTTCATTTTTGTTTTTATTATATTGAAATTCCTATCTGGAAGCAGTGTAGATTCTTACATGTGTCAATTGCCGCTTTATTCGGAGTCTGATCGGAGTCCACACTGTTTGCCTATGTCTAATATATGGGGTCATGGGCACAAACAGCTTTTAGAACGGTATTAGGTGATACTGTCTTGTTGCAGAAAGTGTTCAAAAGTTAAAGCCGCATTGTGTTTTTTGAGAAACATGCATAAAACGGTTGTTTGGGGTCCCATTTGAACTACGTGGGACGTGATTCTTTCACAAAAACCGGCTTTATCTAAGACATTCGCTTTTTAAATTTTATTTATAATATTTTTGATCTGCAGAAATTAAAAAGCCTCCCTTGTGAATGGAAAGAAGGACAACTCTGTAAATACAGGGCTCCAGATAACGGAAGTATTTCGAAAACTAAAATCTTTATTTCTGATTCTAAACCCAATGGTGTCATACTCATTAAAATTGTCTCTAAGAGATGGTTTAATCAGTAGTAACACCATAGCATTTGGTGCTGAAATGAGTGAGAAAATGTTAGATTAGTTCAGATTACTCCCGCTTACATGTATAGCTGGAGCACTGAAAATGACCCTGTTAACCCTGATTCTGCTGCACAGACGTCTGCTTTGACATTGTCGTTTGCAAAATGTGTTCAGTTTAGATTTATGCATTGTTTAAATTAAACAAACCTTAAGACGAGTGTCAAACAGTTTGGATCCAAATGAGACGCCGCGTTACGCGGCGTCTTTTTAGATTCAAATAGTTTGTAAACTCCGTAAAGTTACGACCAGTAGGCACAGGGTTAAACACTATGAGATCCAGTAACAACGTGTAAATATTATTCACGGTGGTTACACGATTTAAAAAACTACGGAGAATGTATACCTTGAGCTTGCTGAAAATGACTGTTTCAGCATTGTCCCCTCTCTAACTCAAACACTTCTTTTTGGATCTTCACCACACTTTCTACAACTGTTTATTAGTATAGAATCTAGGTCAGGTTTAATAACTAGCAAAATCGCATGAGGCATGTCTGAGTTATTGCCCTTGAATAATTAAAAAATGACTGTTTCAGCATTTTCTGCTCTCTAACACAAACACTTTTTATTGGATCTTCACCAAACTTGCTGACAACGTGTATTGGTATTAAATCTAGTTGAAGGAAAAAAATCGAATACAGTTGAATGAAAATCCTTCAAGAGGTAAAGGAGAAATGGAGTGGTCATTTATTACTTAACTTATTACCAACACGACTAAGATGAAGCACATGCAACCATTGACCAAATATATGGCTAAAAATAGAATAAAATCTGGTCCTTTTACAGAGTGGACAGGGCAAAAATAAGGATAAAATAGCAAATTTTAAAAATTAAAGAACCATAACTCCAACATGCCTTCGGCGATTTGGGTATTTATAGAACTGGACCAAGATTTTATACAAATATTATTTTCAGCAAATTTGGTGAAGATCCAATTAACACTGTTTGAGTCAGAAAGCTGACAAGCCTAAAGTAGTCAATTTTTAATCATTCAAGGGCAATAACTCCAACATGCCTCGTGCGATTTTGGTAGTTAAGATGATTGACCTAGATTTAGTATTAATAAACATTTTCAACAAGTTTGGTGAATATCTGATAAAAACTGTATGTGTTAGAAAGCAAACAAATGCTGAAATATTAATTTTTAATACTTAAAGGGCAAAAACTCATACATGCCTTTTGCGCTTTTAGTAGTATTCAAACCAAATCTTGATTTTATATAAATAAACATTTTCAGCAAGTTTGGTGAAAATCAATAAAAAAAGTATTTGTGTTAGAGAGCAAAAAATGGTGAAACAGTCCTTTTTAATACATGAAGGGCAATAACTAAGACAATCCCTATGGTATTTTAGTAATAATCACACTGGACCTAGATTTTATATAAATAAAGAATTTCAGCAAGTTTGGTGAAGATCCGATGAAAACTCTTTGTGTTAGAGAGCAAAAAGGGCTGAAACAGCCATTTTTTAAAATAATTAAAGGGCTTTTACTCCAATATGCCTTATGCGACTTTAGTAGGATTCAAACTTAACCTTGATTTTATATTAATAAAAACTTTAAGCAAGTTTGGTGAAGATTAAAAAAAAGTATTTGTGTTAGAGAGCAAAACTTGCTGAAAACAGTCATTTCTAATACATAAAGGGCAAAAACTCAGACATGCCACATGCGATTTTTGTAATAATCAAACTAGACCTAAATTATATATAATTAAACATTTACAGCAAGTTTAGTGAATATCCGATAAAAACTGTATGTGTTAGAGTGCAAAAGTGACTGAAACAGTCATTTTTTATTAATAAACAGGCAATAAATTAGATATACCCTATGCGATTTTAGTAGTAATCAAACTAAACCTTGATTTTTTATCAATAAACATTTTCAGCAAGTTTGGTGAAGATCCAATAAAACGTGTTTGTGTTAGAGAGCAAAACTTGCTGAAAACAGTCATTTTTTAATACATAAAGGGCAAAAACTCAGATATGCCACATGCGATTTTAGTAATAATCAAACTAAACCTAAATTTTATATGAATAAATATTTTCAGCATGTTTGGTGAATATCCGATAAAAGCTGTTTGTTTTAGAGTGCAAAACTGACTGAAACAGTCATTTTTTATTAATTAATAGGCAATAATTCAAAAATACCTTATGCGATTTTAGTAGTAATCAAACTAAACCTTGATTTTATATCAATGAACATTTTCAGCAAGTTTGTGGAAGATCGGATAAAAAATAGTTGAGTTAGAGAGTGGACAAAAAAGTGTGATAGTTTAACTGACTGATGGATGGACGGGCGGAGGTAGATACGGTTGCACCCAGTGAAGTTGATTTCGGCTGTATCACTTGATACTGAGCCGTGTGGAAATGTTTATGTCAGACGTTCTTTTTTCGGTTTGTTATGATTCTAAATTTCCCTTTTTGGTGATTTAGGTCCGTCTTCATCATTTCATAGATCAGTTTGGCCCATAAGAATGTTCGAACATTATTATTAACCGTTATTGTATTTCAGGCATTAAGAAAAGGTCTGAAAACACAATAGGACTTTAAATATCTCGTCAGCTCTATAATAAGTTTAAGCCCAGTTTAAGCAACGGCACATTAAAATCTGATATGGTTGAAGCATGGCCAGACGCCGCGTAACGCAGCGAATGATACGGATTCCTCTCTTTTATTTTTTCTTAAGTCAAAGTTTTAGTTTGAGGAATAACAGCAGACGACAACTGTTTAAAGCTCATGACGCCATTGCAGTGAAGTAATTAAGCGGGAAAGAATACCATCTTTCCGTTGCAAACTCTTTCGCGAGTAAGTAAAAGTTAACGAGAATCATTTGCACAATGTGAACATTTCATGCACCTTAGTTAGTAAAGTGTGTAATTGATGTATGAATGAGTTGGGTAATACGGCAATGCGACACTTAACCCTTTGCATGCTGGTCGCGACTTTACTGATTTTTGCAAACAGTTTGTATCCAGATCAGACGCCGCGTAACGCGGCGTCTGATCTGGATACAAACTGTTTGACACTCGTCTTTAGGATTATTTACTTAAAATTTTTATAAATATAGATTTAACAAATTTTGCAGACGACAATTTTGAAGCAGACGATATTACCGCAGGATAAGGGTTAACATGTCATATATATAACACCGATATTATGTAACGAGTGCCTGTTTCCATTGTTTTAGGTAAAAAAGACCGGTTAGGCAAACTTGGGCTTCCTGTTGATTTTGGCCGGTCTAGAGATGACAAACGCAAGGTAAGCTGGCCTTTGAATTAAAACTATCATAAAAAGAGTATGCTAAAGCTGTAAACAGGTTAGACCATTTTCAGACACACGGGAGCTGATCACGGTCTACACTGTATTCACTTGTGGTCACTAAGATTATTAACAACACCAAAGCGTGTGCAGTATAAACCGACTCTTAAAAACCAGACCACTGTGTGTCAAAAACAAATATCCCATCTGCTCTCCTTCAAAAAAGAGATATTCAGAGCTAATAGGACAGACGTATGTTGAGCCGTATGTCTCACACTTCGAATGCAGAACAACAGTAGTCCAGAAAGCTCTTAAAGCAGTTTACTGCATACTATTGTTCTGCATTAAGTTATCACTTGTACTTCGGAAATCTCACTTATCCAGAAATATATATTATTCGAAAAATTTACTCTAGAAACCTCACTAAGTAGGAAACCTTCCTAATCTAGCAATCGTACTAATCTAGAAGCCTCACTAATCTAGAAAAATCACTAATTCAGAATTCTTATAAATCTAGAAACCTTTCAAATCTAGAAACCTCACTTATCCCCAAACCTAACTGATTCGGAATTATCACTAATTCGGAAACCTCACCAACTTGGAAACCTTATCAACTATATATAAACCTTACTAATCTATAAACTTCATTTTTTTTATAAAAACCCTACTGATCTACAAACCTTACTAATCTGAAAACCTCACTGATCTGAAAACCTCACTTACTCGAAAACCTCACCAATCTGGAACCTCACTATTTCGGAAACCTCATTTATCTGAAAATATCTTTAGTCCGGAGTCCTCATTAACTCTGAAACTTCACTTATCCAGAAACCTTAATTATTCAGAAATCTCACTTATGTAGAAATAGAAAACTTACTTAATCGGAAACCTCACTCATATGGAAAGCTCAGTAATTTCGGAAGCATTACTTATCATTAAATCTCTCTAAACAGGACATTTAACACTATTCGGAGTGGGTTATTATTCAGTGATTTTGCATACTGGATATTTGACCTACGTTGAAACGATAAGAAGCTTTAGTTCATAGAACAGAACAGAACAGAACATAATTTTATTCAGATTTGTACAAAGTACATCATCTTAGTCACATAGTAAATTCACAAACATATAACATCACGTGACAATAGTGAGGATGAATACATAAGTTAATTTTCATTGAAAGAATGTCTTAATTTAAGAGCTTCTCTAATATATATAACTAAATTATACAAAACATGCTTATTTGATGATTTCATTAGTTCAATAAATTTAAACATAGAAGGTCTTTGAAAAAAGTATTTATTTAGATATTTTACTCTCAAGTCATCAAAACGAGGGCAGACGCATATGAAATGGAATTCGTCTTCTATGTCCCGAGAATTGCAGAGTAAACAGATTCGTTCATTACGAATTAACCTATTCTGTGCAAATCTACCAGTTTGAATTCTAAGGGAATGCGAGGACAATCTAATTCTAGAAAAACTACATCTTAGCGAGTAAGGTAAAATATCCAAATAACCTTCATAATCAATACTACTTTTCAGAAACTTATAAGTGTCTAAAACAGGACTACTATTGACTGAAACATGCCACTGCTGTATAAAGTTATCGATAACTCTCTGTTTAAAAACATAAGGAAATGTCTTGATATTCAACTGATCTGAATTATAAAATGCAAATCCAAAACCATAATTATTCAAAAGTTTTTTAACGCTCGCAACCCAATTTTTCTTCCCCGCTTCACAGTCAATGAGCCCCTGTTGATACATTGATTTAATTATAATATTATCATTATCATTAGCTAATTTTAGCCAATACTTAATAATACTTACATAGCGTGATACATATAAAGGATAACGCCCCAATTCACCGTATACAGCATTTGAACTCGTGTTTAACCTTACACCGAGTAATCTCTTACAAAATTTCAAATGAATTCTTTCAATTTCCTTTGATTTTCCAAAACCCCATATCTCCGAGCTATATCCTAAAATAGAGCCAACAAAGGAATCAAACAACTGGCACAGAATTTTGGGCTTTAGCTTAACTTTTTTGCAGTTATATAACAATAAATTTAATGCTTTTAAAGATTTTCCAATTAAATGTTCTTGATTTTTGGAAAAGTTACCAGTGTAATTAAATACAGTACCCAAATAATTAAAATCATCAACCAAATCAATTAGTTTACCATTGTATGTCCAGGTTTCATTTCTTCGTGGTTTACCTCTTTTTCTGAACACCATAATTTTGGTTTTCTCTGTATTTACCTCCAAGCCCCAGGTATTACAATAAGTGTATAATAAATCTAGATATTTTTGTAATTCTTCAACACTGTTAGCTAAAATTGCCATATCATCAGCAAATAACAATAAAATCAATACAATATCATCAAACAATAAACCTGAATTAATTTCATCTTGTAGAAATAGCTCTAAGTCATCCATGAATAGAGAAACCAAGACAGGAGATATTACCTCCCCTTGCCTCAATCCAACTGCATATTCAAAATAATCAGAATAACTATTACAGTGTTTCACGCACGACTTAACTTTTTTGTACATGTCCCTAAGAATACACAGTAATTTCCCTTGAATACCTGTCCTGTAAAGCTTATACCAAAGTGCATTCCTATTAATGCTATCAAAACATTTCTTTAGGTCTACAAAACACACATATTGTTTGGTTTTATTGACCTGTCAAAATTTGAATATTCATACGTCACTGAAAGGATATATTTTGCCTCGGTATAAAGTCGATACTTTCCGTTTTGATTTACGGATAGGAACTGAAGGATATTGTGCATTCTGTGTCGAATTTAAATCAATAATCGAGTTAGCGTAGTTGGTAGCGAGTACGGATACTTGTAAAAGGATGAAAGGTTGTGGGTTCGATCCCCGTTAGGTTTTATTTCTTTTTTTATTACAAGTATTATTTTATTAAATGAATGATACATAAAATCAGATCCAAAGGGATTTCAATCCATTCTTCTTCTCCTACTTGCAGACTCGAATGCACCAAATAATAAATATAATAATAAAAAAGTCCTCCGCTGGGTATCGAACTCATGGCCATACATGCATTAAGTAAAACACTACTGTACTGTCTCGACCACGAAGACATATAGGTATTTAAATCTTATTCTAAATATCAACTTCATATTTCAACCCTGACCTACCGGTAAAAGTAGCGGAAATAATCGATTTCGACCTAAGCTAAATATAGCGTGTTCAACCAGCGTATAATTATTTAAATTTTGACAGGTTAATAAAACACAACAATACAATCTTTTGTTTTCATTTAGATATTTATGTACAATAGAAGTAAGTATAAACATCGCATCAACAGTTGAATGTCCTTTTTTAAAGCCAAACTGGGCATCGGAGATTTTATTGTTCTGTACACAAAAGGATTCAATTCTATTGTTCAGTATAGTGGTAAATAATTTTGACATACAGCTGACTAAAGTAATGCCTCTATAATTATCCGTGCAACTCTTGCTACCTTTCTTATGAACAGGTATAATTACACCCTCCATCCAGCTTTCCGGAAAGAAACCTGAATTAAGGATAGCATTAAAAATATCACATAAATGCGATACTAATATGTCGACACTTTCAATAAAATATTCATTTAAAAGGAAATCACGCCCAGGGGCTTTGCCAGCCTTAAGTTTTTTAACCGCCTTTAAAATCTCTGCACAACTGATTGGCGCGTCAAGTTCTTCAAAACAGCAAGATTTATCACTGAAATCATGAGTATCACAAAATGCCTCAGCTTCATCATTTTTACATTGAAAAATATCATCGCCTAAAGTAGAGAAGTATTCATAAAACTCATCTAACGATATCGAGCTTTCCTGCTGATTAATATTTTTCTTAAAATACTTCCAAAATTCTTTAGGTTTACATTTTCGTAGATTCTCAATATCAGTTACTTTCTTATTTTCGAAACCCCGCTTCTTTTTGAGGCACATTTCTTTATATTTCTTTTTACTTTCACACAATACTTCTCTATTTAATTGCGATTTACAACTGTTGAAGATACGAAGGGCTTCTAAATAAACATTTTTAAAGTAAATGCATTCGTTATCAAACCAGTCCGCACCTGCAGAAATCGATGTATCTGAAAATGAATAATGTTTACCTTGTGTTACGTGTTTAACAAATAATGGATCCGCAACATCTCGTAAAGTGCTTGTAAAATTATTTACTAAACTATTTATAGATTCACGGTCACATGATTCAATGTTATAAGTTAAATCATTTAGAAATGGCAATTTCCCTATCAAATTAGATCGAAATTCATCTTTGCAGTTACTCTTCCATTTATACCTTACGTCATTTTGTAAATTTTCTTCTGTCGGCACAGAATTACAATGAATGGAGTAACACAGCGGACTGTGATCACTCCATTCATTGACTGAACCGACAGAAAAATTAACAATACTTGAAAAATGTTCTTCTTTTGTAAGAAGATAATCAATCACGGAAGCCCCGTGCTGAGATACAAAGGTATACGTTCCAATATCATGGTCATCGCCCAATCTACCGTTAACAATCCGCAAGCACGAGGATTTACACATGTCAAGAAGCTTGATCCCGTGAGAATTACAGGTGCGGTCTGATGAGGCCCGAGGTAAGGGTTCATCGGGAACATAATCTATACAATCAATAAAATCAGTATGTCTATCAAACACAACAAAGTCATCCCTATTACCTACCCTTGAGTTTAAATCACCACATACATATATACAACCAAGATTATCATAATAATTAATATCATTTTCAATAATTTCAAATAAATCAACATTCACAATATTGTATGCTGGAGAATTTTCACCCCAAATATAAGCACCACAAATATATATATCATTATCTAAATGAAAAAAATTCTTATCAAGCTTTATCCAAATAATAGTGTCTGAATGGGTTTTTTCTATAGTAATGCCGTCTTTTATAGAATCTTTATAATATAAAGCAATCCCCCCACTAGCTCTTTTAGCGTTACGGTGCTGAAATTTGCGATAAAAGTTATGAGAAGTAAATCCGGACAAGTTAATATCAGTATTTATGTTAGACCAAGTTTCATATAGAAATATTATATCATGCTGTGATAACAAATTTACAAAATTCACATCATCTCTTTTGTCTCTCGTTAGTCCATGGACATTCCACGATACAATACTCAATTCACCCCCCCTCGTATCCCTAATCTCGCACTGGCTTCCCTTCAATGTACAAAGTATCAAACGATACCCAGGCTTTCTTCCCTTCATTTCTTCCCTTCATTTCGAGAGAAGAATACTTTCGAAATATACATGTTGATGTAACAGCCTTCGTCCATTGCAAATACTTTGGAACTAGATCGCTAGATCGGACGGCGGGTATTTCTGTGTCTGATCAGGCGGGTATTTCTGTTTCTGATCAGGCCCGAACTGTTTGCACTCGGATTTCGATAAATCGTCTACAATTTTCTTAACCTTTTTCCTCATAGCCTGTTTCTAGTAGTTAAGATATGTGACCTATTAAAACAGGTTGCAAGTAAAGCAGAATGCGCCCTAGGGCGCATTCTGCTTTACTTGCAGCCTGCTTTAAGTTACTATCTGCTAAAATGGAACTATTTTATTTGGCGGATGAATAAAATGAATGCGCTAAAAGTCGCTTCTATAAGGTAAAGGGTTAAGTCTTGACATTTTCTACCCGTATTGATTGTATTGTATCTGTTTTTTACGGCGTGAACGAATAACATTCCAACTGTATGCAGCAATTTAGGATTTTTATTACACATTTGTTAGAAAGACGATGCAGTACCAAATGATATTGTCTTTATTTCATATATATGTACATGTACGTACATACTTGTCTTTATAGGTATTTACATGGTACATACATGTACAATGCCGCGCTTGCATAATTGTGTAAACGTGCTCATTTTGAGCCATTTTTTCATCGAAAATGAATTAAAATGTATTAGAATCTAAGTTGTTTTAAAATAAAGGTACATTAACCCCCTTTCACTCTCAATGACGTCTAAAGGCGCGTTTGCAAACAGTTTGAATCCTGATCAGACGCTGCGTAACGCGGCGTCTGATCATGGTCCCAACTGTTTGACACTCTATATCGATATGTTTTAAGTCATACTACATTGAATCTTACTTTGAAACGGTCTTGGCATTGAAAGGGTTTAGCATTATTTCTCCTGTTTTTGCAGAAGATCCAGGAAAAGACAACGTTCCAAAAACAGAAGGCGGTTATGTCAAAACGAATTTCGATTTTGAAGGATTCATGTGAAAATCTTAAAGAGCTTAACACGTTTCGTACTACTTACCGCACGGATTATCTTAGCCATCTTATGGTGGATGATAAAAATAAATTCATCTATTGTTTTATTCCCAAAATTGCAAATACAAATTTTAGGCGCATTTTTCTTGGATTGAAAGGCGCCATACCTATGGAAAATGCCCCTGAAGTCAGTGGATATGAAATTTATAGCAAATTCTTAAAAGACTTCGTTTATCTAGAATCATATAACATCACTGAGCGGGAAGAAAGACTAAAGAAATACAAGAAAATAACGTTTGTCAGAAAACCCTTCGAGAGACTACTATCAGCTTATAGAAACAAGTTCTTTCATCCAAATGAAAAGCTACGTCTGGAGTATTACGACAAGGTTCTAGAGTTTTACGAGAACTTTCCCATAGTGGCCGGCGGTGTGAGGTCTCGCAGAGAATTTATGGAAAAGCCAATTACATTCCACGAGTTTTTAATATACTGGGCGGACACGTTTGAGGTCGGAGGACATATAAACGAACATTTCATGACCTATAACGATCTGTGCCGACCGTGTGACATCCACTACGATTATGTGGGAAAGTATGACACGTTGAGTGAAGATGTGCATTATATATTCAAAGACATCGGGCTAGATGTTCGATTCCCAGCTCGAAACGATAACTACTCCTCTGTGGAGACCACAGATCTAGTGTTACAGTATTATCTAGATATGCCATCAGATGTGATGCGTCGTGTATGGGATATATTGAGAACTGATCATATACTCTTTGATTACCAAATACCACCATGGCTGAAAAATAAGTTATCCTAAAGTGAATGCACTGTACTAAAAAAGAGCCGGTTGAGATACATAGTTCTATGGATACTTGAATTGAAGAAATGAGAAAGCGGGTGAGGGAGAGACAGAGACAATAAAAGACCGACAGACAGACATATGAAGATATACATAGATAGTGAGTCAGTGAAAAGAAAACAAAGAGAGTGAGAGAGAGAGAAAAAAAGAAAATTGAGAATGAGAGATGTATTTTGAGAGAAAGAGAGGATTATATTTTAGTTTAATTTTAGTCAAAGTCACACTTCTGAATAGTATTATCACTTTACTATTTTTGTTAGTTCTTGTTTCAACCTTTAGATACAGTTATGGCCTTGGGTCTTTTAGTCGAACTGACCAGTATTAGAGTGTCTCGAGCTCGCTGACATCGAACATATCCGTTTATCAACGTTAACCCTTATACCGCCGTGATATCGTCTGCTTTTTGAAATTGACATCAGCAAAATTTGTGAACATTTTATGATAAATAGCAGAAACTTTTAGACGGTTGTCAAACAGATTTGGGCCATGTGAGACGTCATGTCTGACCTGGATCAATAACTGTTTTCAAACACAGTAGGGAAAACGTTATTCTTTCCCGTTTAAACGCAAACGAAACGCAAACGCATAGCAGTAAAATCTAGTAAATAACAACATTTTGACAATTCTAACTATTCATTTCAATCTGAGTGGCAAACAGTTTGGAGCCTGATCAGACGCCCGTTTACCCGGCGTCTGATCTGGCTCCAAACTGTTTGCAATGAAAATGATGGTTTTAGCGTAAACGCTTTTATTGAGAAAGAATAACGTTTTCTCCACTGTACCAGACAAGTCGCGATCGACAGGATAAGTGTTGTTCCTTTATAGTGTCAAAGTGTAAATGACACCAAAAAGTGCATTTGTGTAGTGTAGGCAAAATGGCTCAATGATCAGGGGGTAACTGTATAGTCGGCTTGGCGGTCATTCGGACTGATACTAGACTTTAACTGGTACTTTACTTTTTTTTTTATTTATTTGCAAACAGTTTGTATCCTGATTAGTCACCGCGTCAGTAATATACTGACACGAAAAAGAAACTATGCACTTGTTTAGGAATTACAATTTCCATCTTTTTCTAAAGAAATATAGGCAAGTGTGGTATCAAAATGTTCGTAAATATTTCTTTTACACAATGCTTTATTTTTTAACCAAATTTGTGTTATTATAAATGCAAGTTGTGAACGCTTGAATGAAGTAGAGGTTAAAAGTAAAAGATGCAAATCGGTATTGTTTCCTCAAGTTTTGAAAATGAAAATGGATTTAAATCAGTATGTGTAATGTTCTCATCTTTTGCTGACCAATGCAATAAATCTCGAACGCATTGACCTGACGTAACGTCTTGTTGCGTAAATTCGCCAACGTCATGTATCTACCCTGATGTGATGGGTTGCTGGATCCTGATTGATCTCTAACGCTACCATTTTGACCGTTAGGATGTCGAAGGGTCATGATGGTATTTCGGTGGCAATCAAACTGCCCAGTGATGTCAGAGACGCTGACGTCGGATTAAAGGTGCTAAAGTGTCTGAATTCGTTCGTTTTCTTGAAAGCCGTGGCAGCTTGTTAACGAGATTAATTCAAATGTACTGTGACTTTATTATTGCATAATCAGTAAAAATATCGGTCAGTGAAAATCTGTACTTGTAAACATGTTGCACAGGCCGCACGTGCATAATATTGCATAATAGACGTTGGTACGTTTGCATGACATCCAGGTGCTTTAATATCGGGTAAATTAGTGCAGTGTGTGAAGAATTATTTTATCACTCACTATGCTAAGATTTATCATTCTAAACTTAGTAACGGAAAAGTTACACTCAATATAAAAGTGCACAGTTTCTTTTTCGTGTCAGTATATATGCTGCCTTAAAGAGGCTCGCAACCGGATTTAGCATTAAAAATGGTAATTTGTAAATATATGTCAAATGATTATATAAATGGGTAAGATTTAGTTTAGGATAATAAATTCTGTTAAAAAATGCATTTCAAAAAAAAAGAAGAAGAAGCTCTGGTGGGATTCGAACCCGTGACCCTCCATTGCGGAGACAAACAAGAAAAATGAGGACACGCCTTTACCGCCTCGACTACGGACGCTCTCTCTATATATGGTAGCGAATTAACGTACTTCACTGGTAGCGATTAATACTACATTATTCGGCTCCGGTTTATGTCAGAGCCCGTGTAGAGAAGCAACAACAACAACTATACCGTCAGCTGACGCTATAGAAAAACGATGGAATACATATAAAACAACTAAGATTCGGTGACGATTCTTGAGACTTTTTTTGGACTGATCATAATTTTTTAATGTCAGAAGCCAAATAATGCCACAAATTTGCTTTTATTTGAGTATTTTATTTTGTTTTGACAAGTACAGCATCCGGTTGCGAGTTCCTTTAAATCTAATTTTGAAACGATATTGCAGAAAACATTATTGAAGAGTACGAAAACCATATTGCGGTGAAGGAGTAAAATGCTAACGATAAACTCGGTTTGAATGGTTTTAACCCTATTCATGATGAACTGTCGTCTGCTTCAAATGTATCGTTTCAAAATTAGTTTTGATGCTTTTGTGACTGACGAAAAGTTGAACATGAGTGGCAAACAGTTTGGATCCAGATCAGACGCCGCGTTACCCGGCGTCTGATTTGGATTCAAACTGTTTGCAAATGTTAGCCAAGTCGCGCTTGGCATTATAAGTATTATTATTATTTATCGATGCAATTCTAATAATTATGTGCGACTAAAGCGAACTCGTGCTATGGTGGCTTGACTGTATCACAAAGAGTTGGTCTAATTTTTCTCTACATGTATTATTTGTATGTACAAAAGGAATATTTCTTTTTTATAGTTTAAATAAATTAATTTTGAATTTTGAATCATTTAGTTCACAATGAACCCTTAAAAGCTGATATAAATGAAATTTCCTTAACTGTTATACATTGCCTTACCCCGAGTACGATGGTTATTTGCAAACAGTTTGGGTCCTGATCAGACGCCGCGTGACGCGGCGTCTGATCAGGACCCAAACTGCTTGACGCTCATTGCAATATTTCTAGAATCAAAATACAAAAATCAAAAGTACAATGTACCTAAAAAGTAAATTTCAGAGATAAAAGCAGACGAAAATTGTTTAAAATTGATGACGTCACGGCAGTAAAGGGGTTAACCGCTATTCATTGCCTTACCCTGACTAAATAATTATTTATAGTCAGTTTGGACCCTGATCAGACTGCGAGAAACGCTGCGTCTCTAAAGGATTCAAACTGTTTGACACTCAACTTTATAAATCCTAGAGTCCAAATTCCTCTAATAAAAATTTAAGAAATAAAAGCAGAAGACAATTGTTTGAAATTAATGACGTCATGATAGTTGAATGGTTTCTAAGGAATAATTCGAATATTGAATATTTGCCCTAACACTATTCCATAGTCAATGGCGCGACAATGCGCTTTTGCAAACACATCGGATCCGGATCAGACGCCGCCTTACGCGGCGACTGATCAAGATCCAGACTATTTGACACTCGTTTTCGAAATGTCATCAATAATACTGCCTTAAATCTAAATTTGAAACGATATTGCAGACACAAAATTGAAGCAGACGACACTGAGGCGTGGAAGGCGTTAAAACCTCACAATGATATTGGCAATGAAAGGGATTAACGAGAGTTGATCTTAACTCGTTCCTCGTCTGTAATTCCTCTAGTACAAAGGTCCACCTCCGCTAAGCTTATTAGTCTTGCAAAAGCTAACCTTAAAATTATGATCTCATTAAAAGAGATGTCAAACGGTTTATGCACAGTGAGTACTTAAGCAAGGCAATGCTTTATAGAAGGCGATTCACGTTCATAATCGTTATATATATAGTCAACCATAATGAAGTATCTGGGTAATTTTGTCAGATTAAATAAATTAAGAACCACTCACATTGCTGCTTGCTTTGTGTATCAAGTTCAGATTTTCGGTAATTTGACTGAAGAAATATAACAGACCAGACCAGAACAGAACAGACCAGGTAGTTTGACTGACGAAACAGTTAACAACGCATACAGTTTGGATCCTGACCAGACGCCGAGTTATTCGGCGTCTGATCAGGATCTAAACTATTTTGCAAATGATCAATGCAATTAAGGCAAATCAGTGAAGGGTTAGACAGTTTTTGGTATAGTCTCTTTTATAAGTCAAACCATTCGATACCCTACCTGCATATACGTTCGTTTTTATAGTTATGCTAATACTTATGTAAATTCAGCGAATGTTTAAAAGATGTGGTTGAACCCAGTGGTGGCGATGTAGTTCTGCACAGAGCCTTTTGTGGGGTATGTCATACACCATCGATCCGTCTATAGTGACTGTCTACTGGTCCTATTTTTGTGTCAGAAACTATATGAAAACAAGTATACATTGAATGATTAAGTTTTTTGTAATTCAATATTTTAGCATTTTGCAAAATTTAGATAGCTGATAGCATCTTTCTGAACACCTTTATTCAAAATGTTTTTAGCTTTTCTTGTAATGAATGTTGTGGACTACTTATTGGGCGAGATTTATATTCATTAGCTTTATTTATTTTTGAGAAAAATAAAATAATCAAAATTCCAGGTTTTTGTCAGAAAAAGAGACCTTAAAGACAAACCACACGATAAATGTTGCCTATATTTTCACACATTGTTTCTTAGGCTATTATCATTCTTCATGAAAAGTTTCATAACACCTTGTATGGAAACTAAGTGCACCTGCGAAGTACCTTAACGTAATCTTAATTATGCAATCGGCCACATGCCCATGGCACATAAAGGGGATTTCAATGAAAATATGACATATGCCAGTTTATATACCTCGTCCATGCCTCATCAAATATTAGTTTTCAAAAATATTCTGAGCACTGCCCTTCGGAGAACCTCCATTTCTTTCAGGTAAGCCATGCCACATCTGTCATTGTCAGTTAACATGATCTGAATCGGAACTTGAAAGCAGCATTTCACTATACACTACACTCTTTCAATGCATCAGCAAATATATAGGCTAAGTCACTGTCTGCCATCAAACTACCACCATCAGCAACTAAGCTGATGAGCAAGTGTATGCCACCAAGCCTATACGCTAAGAATGAAATAGTTTGACGCACAAACCCATGTTAAGTTGCGTGACCATAGCTGCTGGTGCTTAGTCCAACACTGACTTAAAAAGATAAAAATATCTAGGCCACAGAGGTCAAGATTAAAGATCAATGTTAGTAATTTAGCATTGTAACTAGTTTGTTGAAGTGCACATGCACGTAAAGTTATGTGGCCGTAATGTATGTACTTAGTCGAAAATTGACCTATTAAACGCAAAACAATTTACAAATGTCACAGAGGTGAAGGACAAAGGTCAATGGTACCAAACTGCAATGCAACATGCTACTCTCATTAAGGTACATCTATGTTTTAAGTTTCATTGATATAATACTTAAACTTTCAAGAAATTTACCCGGTATTCGATGCCGGGGTATAGCATAAAAAGCCCCATTTCGTGGAAATTAGTAGAAAAGGGTGGTGGGGTAAACCGGAAATATATCAAAATGCTCAAGGATGACATGGTGGCACCAGGCCAATTCTGAATGACAATGCTTTGAACTATCAATATCAATCAAGAAATAAACCTTAGGACGCAATTTCTAGGTGTACCTCCAAATCCTGATTTCTCTGCTGGACTAATATTGTTTGGAACCAGATCGAATGTCATGCATCTGTTTGTCCGACTAATCGCTAAACGGATTGCCATTCAGAATAAAATGAGCCATTCAGATGAGTTGTCAAAGTTTCCAAAATATGTAATCCCCCCCCCCCCCCCCATCGTAACTCTTTCATTTCCATTTTATTGTTAGGGTTTTACCTCTTCGACGCTATATTACCGTTTGCTTTAATATTGTTGTCTGCAATATCGTTTTAAAATTAGATTTAAGGCAATGTGGCTGACGAAATTTCAAAACTAGTTTTAAACAGTTTTGATCCTGATCAGACGCCGCGTAACTGTTTGTAAATATACAGTGGAGAAAACGTTATTATTTCCCAATAAACGCGTTCACCCTAAAACTATTATTTCCATTGCAAACAGTTTGGAACCAGATCAGACGCCGGGTAACCCGGCGTCTGATCAGGCTCCAAACTATTTGCCACTCAGGTAAAAATGAAAAGTCAGAATTGTCAACAAGTTGTCCTTTTCTACATTTTAGTGTTTTGCGTTTGCGTTTCGTTTGCGTTTAAGCGGGAAAGAATAACGTCTTCTCCACTGTACCTTTTGGCGCCGTTGAGAGTGAGAGGGTTAAATGGTTGCGTTATGTTTAGTGTAAACATGCAATAAGAACGTATTCCTTCCTGCACCCGTGACAAATAAGATTTGTGAACAACTGTCGTTTAAACGTATCTTAAATCGCTCAGACTGTATAGTCAGTTTGGATTTAAATGCAGAACCCGCATCTTAGTAAATGACGATTTCCTGAAACTATTGTCGATTATTTTAAATAATTCTGGGTGGCAAGCAGCTTGGAGTCTGATCAGACACAGGGATACCCGGCCTCTGAAATGGATTCAAACTGTTCGCAATGGACATAAGCTGTTTAGCATAAACACGTTTAATGGGAAAGAATAGCTTCTTCTCCACTGTTCGACCAATGAAAGCAGATACTTTTAAACAGACTTTATTTTTTATAGCAGTGACATGTTAAAGTGCCATGGCAAATGGCAGCCCTAGTCCTGTGTCCTCTGGAAGAACATTGATGAAACTGTACACACCATTTGACATCGCTGTGGACCATGTTAAAAATATACCGGTATTATGATCACTTTTATCCGCAACAGTTAAAGTTATTATTACTATTACATGTAATAATATTTACATTCACCCTGTAAAGTCTTTATGTAATCGTAATATGAAATAGGCACAGCCTACAAGCGAGCGAAGCTGTTAAATAATGGAGCATTTTAACAAATTAACACATTACCCCATAGCCTAATTCTAGTTTTGAAAACAGAATGAAGGGTTATTTAAAGCAAGTTGAAAGTAAAGCAGAATGCGCCTTACGGCGCATTCTGCTTTACTCCCAACCTGCCTTAAGTCAGAATCTGCTAGGATATACATGTAGAATATAATTTTATGGTACAGATTTTGGACTGTATCAAATGGAACTATTTACTTTTTGAACAGTTTGGATCCTGATCAGAAGCCTCGTAATTAGAGACTATATTTTGCATGGGCACGAAATTTATTTTTCAAGCAGTTTGGATCCTGATCAGGAGCTGCGTACGGCGGCGAATGATCAGAATCTACCGTACACAATTGTTGACACTAATGTTAATATTTCGAAATTTTGAGAACTGAATCTTCAAAGATACTGTGGTGCATGGGTGCACAATTTATTTTCAATCAGTTTGGATCCTTATTAGAAGATGTGTACGGCGACGCATGGTCAGGATCAACATAATTATTGGCACTAATGTTTATATTAATAATTTCGAAACTTTGAGAACTGATGATCATAATGGCAAATTTGTTCCTAATGACTAAAGTTTCAAAGATACTGTTGTGTCTGGGTAAAAACTATACATCAAGACATATATTTAATACACTAGATCTAATTACGATATTTACGCGAGGTTATATAATGTGCAAAAAACAATAAATTATCGACTAATAACATATTGAAAATGTTCCCTATGTATGCTTCGACCAAAAATGGTACGTTTTGACTTGGTACGCTTTAACCATGGTACGCTTTGACTATAACCCATTAAGGCGTATTTATTGGGTAATGGGTTAATAAACTAAATGATTTAATAACCTGAGGGCCCTGATATCGTTCAACTGTTGTACTGAAGCTTGAAAGCTTTACCTTTCTGTTTCATCCGTTTTAATCTAAATCCATTCAAATTTGTAGTATACCATGTAAAACTTTTTGGAATACAACCTCATAATTCTAGTATAGTAGAGTACATCAAGGGCAGATAACTAGAGCCTTTAGAAAAAATACTGAAATGAAGCCTTTTTAGCATTTCAGAGTATATCAAGGGCAGATAACTATTGCCACAATGATTAGATTTCAACAATAATTGCACTCCTTTGAGAACTTATAGCTATATACTTTGTGTGCAAGTATAATCAAAATCCATTGAAAACTGTAGTTGCAAGAGTGTAAACGCTGTAAGATATGGCATTTTCAGCAATTCAAGGGCAGACAACTCTTGACCTATAGGTCTTATTTCAACCATAATCACACATATCTAAACTCTTATGGTCATATACAATCTGGCCAAGTTTGAAAAAGACTGGATAAAAATTGTGGCCTCTAGAGTGTAAACACTGTTAAATATGGCATTTTAAGCAATTCAAAGGTAGATAATCCTCAACCTATTGGTCCGATTTCAACCATAATTAAACTCATCTAAACTGTTATGGTCATATACAATCTGAGAAGTTTGAGATAGATTATATAAAAATGATGGCCTCTAGAGTGTAAACACCGTTAAATATGGCATTTTCAGCAATTCAAAGGTAGGTTACTCTCAACCTATGGGTCCGATTTCAACCATATTCAAACTCATATGAATTCTTATGGTCATATCCAATCTGAGCAAGTTTAAAATAGATTGGGTAAAAATTGTGGCCTCTAGAATGTAAACACCCTTAAATATGGCATTTTCAGCAATTCAAAGGTAGATAACTCTCAACCCATTTGTCTGGTTTCAAGCATAATCACACTCATCTGAACTCTTATAGTCATATACAATCTGAGCAAGTTTGAAGAAAAAGTGTGGCCGCTAGAGTGTAGACACTGTTAAATATGGCATTTTCAGCAATTCAAAGGTAGAAAACTCTTGATGTGATCTAGATCTATTGATCTGATTTCAAGCATAATCGAACTCATACAAAATCTTATGGTCATATATACAATCTGGCCAAGTTTGAGAAAGATTGGAGACATATTGTGGCTTCTAGAGTTTTAAAAACACTGTTGAACTTTGGTGGATTTGGGTGACTTTGGGTGAATTGATGAATGAGGATTAAGTGTATAGTTGGCACTAATATTATTACTTCCATATAGCTGACTGGCATTCAGATAACGAAAACTATTACAGAAAATGACTTTTTTCATGGCTATTGGACGGTGGGTTTTAATAGTGGATAGCCCTGGGTTTCTAGGTGTTTCGAAACCGGCTGAAACTGTCAACACTGCCAGACTATCTACGTAAATCTACCCCACCTGGCATGATCGAGCAGTGTTGAAATCATCTGTGTATTATACACATGCACTTTGATATTGACAAGATTTAGAAACAACCTATCTGATATCACAGAAATAAAGATCTAGGCCTAGTCGAAACCGGTCGAATGTGTGTGACATTGTACTTTTCTAATCGTAGGAAGTGACGTCATAAACATCACAACTGATAAACAAAGGGGGGAAACTCAATAAAACAGTTTTGACTGTGTTGATAATTTCAGTAGGATGGTATAAACGAGCGAGGTTTTCTGATTTAAATTTGATGTGTGATTCTCGCAATTAAATATGTTTTCTTTGGAGATAACCGGAAATGTGCACTTAAAAAATCTCAAATAGACTCGTCCAGAGCTGAGAGGTCAGTCAGAATAGTCGCGCGTGTTAGACAATAACATCCTAGGGTAACCGGAAGCAAAAATTTTAACGAAACTTTTTTTGTTCAACATGTTATAAATAAAACGCGAGCAGGGTCGACCAGTATGTAAAAAATAGCTGAGAGGTCGCAAGTGATAGACAATAACTTCCGGGTCAACGTATGGGTAACCGGAAGCAAATTTTAAAGAAACTTTTTTTGTTCAACATATGTTCATAAATAAAACGCGAGCAGGGTCGACCAGTCTGTGAAAAATAATGTAGCAAGTAGATCCGGCGGAAGTACAAAAAACCTACGAAGAAAAATCTATTCAATGTACATACAGGTTCATTCATTCATAGTCTAACATACAGGTCTAAAAATGTGAATTTTAACTTGAAATTTATTGTACACGTATCTGTAGAAGCTCGCTTTGCTCGTTATTAAAAATATGAAGTCTATTTCTCTATGAACCTACAAATCGAAACTGGTTCCAGCCAGTTAGAAAGAGGGCGGAGTCTCCGCCGGAGAGATACCGACCTAGCGATCAGCCAATGGTTGCTATGGCGTGTAATTAGGCTGAAATAAACATGCGCGACCTATTTTTTTAAAATATGCTTTAATTATAGATATTTAAGTTACACTGTTTATTTTTAATGTCTTACACATGTAAGTGTTCGTTAAGCACACAGCGACAGTTTACTGGGTAAAAGCTTGACTTTGTAATCAACTCCAAAACATGTATTTTGGACTACTTTTCATACCATATATTATAGAGATCTAATGGCTGTTATATCCAGAATTACATCTATCACACCTATTTGGCCGGTATATGATATATTCATATACATGAAAACAAATCTGGTCAAAATACACATTAAATGGACGAGACAGAAAATAAAGATATAAATATAAGGAATAAAAGACATCTTTTTTGCATTTTACGACGGTATGAACCAATTAGCTTCGCGAGGTAAGTATATCGTAAACGCCCTTCGGGCGCTTACGAAGGGCGCTTACGAAGCTAATGTGTTCATACCGTCGTAAACGGCAAAATTATGTTGTTTATTCCTATAATACACATTAGTATTGATCCATTCATGGCCATGACGTCACCTGCTTTAAAAGTATTGTCTGTTCTTGTTTCATGTCTTCTATTTTGTACAAATTGACTAATTTAAGACCATAATCAGTGTCAAACAGTTAGGCGGCATCTTATCAGGATTCACGTTGTTTGCAAATAACCATTGTACTTGGTGTAAGGCAATGAATGGGGTTAAAAACTGCCCGAGCAGCATCTATACTTTTGACCCCTTTGGTACACCATAAATGAAGGGGTTAAATAAAAATACAAATGAGCCGTGTCATGCAAAAAACAGCCTCATTGCATAGCAACATTGAACAGACCAAACACCCTCTTATCTGAGTTTGATATACACTGCCAAGTATCATAAACAATACAGCTACATGAAATGCTTAACCCATTATCTTATAGCTTGATTCTAGTTTTCAAATAGGTGACCACTTAAAGCAGGTTGAAAGTGAAGCAGAATGCGCCTTAAGGCGCATTCTGCCTTACTTCCAGCCTGCGTTAAGCTAACATCTGCTAGAATATAGAAAATAATTCTAATAATACATATTCATAACTGAATAAATTTGACATATTTTCTATAGTGGAGGAATAACAAGAGACGTAAAAAGGCGTATTTATGGGGTAATGGGTTAAGATACATGTGGATGTCTAGCAGTGTATATTAAGGCCAGCCGCCGCGTCTTGACGCAGCGACTGGCCTTGATCTACACTGTTTGCAATGAAAGAAGTCATGTTTTCTCATGGCACGGCTCAAATACATATACATGTACTAGCATAGCAGGAAAATATAAAGTCATCTTGAAATTGAAAGTTGCTTGATATAATGAAGCAGTAACAGAAACAATAACTGTGTCACGCAAGGTGGCATATACCTCCTCAACTTTTAAATGACACTGAAATGCATTTGTTGTTGTGTGCAAACCGGTCAATGACTGATACACAAAATTTAGAAATAGTTCGCCATCTAAAAGATGTACCTCTTTTTCTAAATTTTTCTATAGCTGATAAAGTGTAGGAGCAATGCTTTGGAGAAGCTGTTTTGTACCCGATGTCAAAGGGCATGGGCATGGTAGCCTGAAAATCGCAAGGAACATTGTGCCATTCCGAGATACATTCGTGCACACATCAACTTTGGTGTCCGTTGCTGACGTGATACAAGACATATGTTCCGGACCTTATTAAAGCCGAATGTCAAGTTCAATGTCACAGTGACCTTAAAATGATAAAAGGCACTACGCCCTCTCAAGATGCATTCATACACTAAAATTGGTATTCCTATCTGATCTGGTATATGACATACCATCCGAACAAAAATTGATATCATAGCGGTCACAGTGACAATAAAATGGTACGAGATATCAAAATCCAAAGGTGGTTAGGAGTGTCCCCGCCCGCACCTGTGTGTACCTCTTGATAGGAGTATATTTAATATACCATATCAGATAGGGATACCAAATTCCGTATGTGAGTACATCTTTGGATTTCAAGGTGCTGCAGTTATTTCTCAGACCAATGTAACATCGACCTTGACCTTTGAATAAACTTGTACAGAAAAATTGAATGAACGATATTTCCGAACCCACAATGAACTAGGGATACCAACCGGTGTGTAATTATTGTTCGACAATATTGACCTGACGTTGAACTTTATGCATGAATAGATTAAAGAGTGATGACACAGTATAAATCAATAATCGACAGCGTGTCGTACACTGTCGGGAATGTTCGATAAATTACGTAAATCGTGTTACATTTTTGATCTTATGTGGAGTAAAACTCCCACTTAGTTAAGCGATAAAATACGATTTCCGATTATGCTAGTATACTCGTATCTACTAAAAAGCATCCTGTTTGGTTTAGATTTGGTTTTAAATCACGACAGATCCTCGATACCCTCACCTGCGATTAACGCCGGTTCACTATATATACCTAATTGGCAATCCCTTGACGTATCGCATCTGCCATAGGTGAGTCGTTAGAGCGAATGATTTGTAATGGCGAGGTCCCGGGTTCGAATCCCGTATGAGGTAAATATTTATTTAGTTGCATCTTCATATTTTATCAGTTACACATAAAACGCACGGATGTCACGTTCTTCTCATTGCCACGTGTCATTCTATGCCACAGCATACGTTTTCTAACACACAGCCTAACCAGCAACATGTCAAATAGGAAGTCAAACTATATTTTATCATCTAAGGTTAAAGAAATAATTTCTAACGTTTCCGAGACGTTTGCAAAAATAGAGAAAAAGGAAAATAAGAAAGAAAGCGAGAAAAAAAGAAAATTATAGAAAAAAAACCCAGAAAAAACAGAAGTACTATATGTAGGGAAAAAACAGAAAAAAGGATGATGTACGGGTCTCGAACCACTGGCCTTTTACAAAAAGATAATGTATAGTCGCCTTCCTTACTACTTGAGCTAATAACTTATCGATACGTTTGCTAACCGGTCAATGCTAATTGGTTTTGTTTACCGGTTTCGGCACCATGTGCGTTCTCGTATAAATTGAACGAAGTGTCCCGGAGATATATTTAGAAATGAAACGAAGTGTGAAATTATGCTAATAGAGGTTACCAACGTCAGGTCAATATTGTCGAACAACACACCCTGTGATGTAGGGGTGTCGCGTAGCATTTTCAAGTCACTTTGACATTGGCCGTTGATTTAAGGTGGTTCGCGGGTCAGCTTATTCTGTGTCAGAATTCTTTGAAACCCTGATTAAATTTAACTATACCATATGGAGAGTGAAAAATCGTTAAAATAAAAAAAAGTTACAGTGCCGTTCTTTTCTGACAGGACCTTTTGTCGAGAAAAGCTCTTTTTTTAATAAACAGGAATATTTTCTTTATAAAATGATATAACTCAATAATTTCTGTACATTCAAGTCAACTGAACATAGATAATAAGATATTGGGCAAACAAAAGTGTTCCATTACATATTTTCTGGATATATCAATATTTTAAAAAAGTCAAATTCTGAAAATCTCAAATTACAAAAAATCTAGCTGTTTAACATACACTAATTTTACTCTTATTAGATAGATATAACTTAATTCTACTAGTCACAAAATTTGATGAAAATCTACAGTGGAATTTACATTTTATACATGATTTCGTGAAATTCTGACAAAATGTTAACACAAAACGAGTAACCTCCCTTAAGTTTAACTTTAAAATGCCGTCAGCTCTAAATAATACCATAAGTCAAACCTGTAACAAGGGACCATTGAATACGGTAGCCTGTAGATCTTTAAAGGCAAGTGACTGCTTAATGCATAACAAAAGTAATGCATAAAAGCTCATTTAGGATATATCTTTTAGCATTACTTTTGTCCTGTGTTAAGCTGCCATCTGTCATATAGGCTATAAATCCTCACAAATTTAGCTGTCACATGACTATACTTGCATCTGATATTATTCATTATTACGTGACTAAACATAGCCTGTCCTTTGATCACTGCGTTATGAATTGACTAGTCACTAAAATCGGACAATTTGTTAAAAAATGTTTCGAAGCGAGTGGGAATCGAACCTAGAACATTTGGATTGCAAGTCATTCACCGTACCAACTGCACTAACAGAGAAGACACTGAATCAGATCAAACTTTTCTTTATCTACATTTTCTACTATAAGCACGTGCCGCAAAGATCAGGTGAAAGTCATCAGCATTTCCGGAACTCGAGATGCGGGCCGCCCGCTGTCGAACCACCTTAAACCCTTTCATGATCAAATTTACTATGGGAACTTTACCCCTTCATCGCCATATTGTTGTTTGCAATATCGTTTCAACATTTGATTTAAGGCAGTATAACTGACGTAATTTCAAAACAAGTGGCAAACAGTTTTGATTCTGATCATATGCCGCGTTACGCGGTGTTTGATCAGGATCAAAACTGTTTGAAAGTGCGCTTTATGATGAGAGTGAAAGGTTAATTATAAAATGTCTTCTGAAGATATTTTTTATGCTACCTTATATAGAAACACAAAATTTGTTTTCTTGAGAACATGTTTTTTTTTACATATTGGAATTAAGACGTGTCATATGTTGCTGTGACCTTGAGCTTTGACCTCATTTATAGAATTAGTCGAAAAGATGTCTGGAGCATATTCTCTCTACCAGCTCGGGATACCGATGTTTTTCAATACGACAGAAACTCTGAAAAGCCTGTGCCATTCATGATCAAATACTTTTAATTTTCTAATTCATGGCAGTCCTAAACAGACAGATAATACTAACACTCATTTTAGACAAGCTAGCCCATTCATTGCCATGGCGTCATCTGCTGTTGACAATTGTCGACTGCTTTTGTCTTTTACTTCATAATTATTGAAATGAGTTTTTAAGCAGTTTGGATCCTGACAAGTCGCTGCTTTACGCTGCGTATGATCAGGATCCAAACTGTTTGTATATATAATAATTGTATTTGGGGTAAGGCAGTGAAGGGGTTAAAAAAACCTGAAAGAAGAATAATTCAGTACAAAATCTTCGAAAGATTTTCGAATTTCGGTGGCCCACGTTAATTCCTTTACTGCCTTACCCAGAGAGAATAAATCAATACAAACAGTTTTGGTCCTGATTAAACGACGTGGTCACGCGGCGTCTGATCAGGATCAAAACTGATTGGCACTAGTTTCAACATTTTTTATTTGAAAATACCTCAAATTTAAATTTGATAAACAAACACAGGCGACAATTGTTTGAAGCAGATGATGTCATGATAGTGAGGGTGTTAGCTGTCACCTATCATAAAGACTACAGTAGATAAGACGTTATTCTTTCCCAAAAAACGCGTTTACGCTACAACTATTATTTCCATTGTAAACAGTTTGGAGTCAGATCAGACGCCGGGTAACCCGGCGTCTGATCAGGCTCCAAACTGTTTGCTTCTATGTTTAAAATGAGTCGTCAAAAATCGTTCAAAAATTGTAATTTTAACCATTTTAATAGACTGCGTTTGCATTTGGTTTGGGATTAAATGGGAAAGAATAACGTCTTCTCTACTGTGCTAAAGCATCTACCCTTCCGTGCTGACTGGGCTTTTCAACATTAAAGATTCAAGATTCAAGATTCAAAACATTTTATTAAGTAACGTAAACATATACATGTTTCTTGTTACATGATACAATGGATTCATTATATAGTATACATGACAATATCATTGTATGGACTCTGTTGTCCGACTAAGTTACTATAGGTGAATTCTGGAAGATGTGTAATACCTGAGGCTGGACGTATCCAAACCACATCGTTCTTAATTTATATAATCATCTATGCACATAGTATATGCCTCAGCAGCTACCGATCATTTAGGATGAATTGTAATGTTAACAGATCATGTGGCTTCTCACAGTGACACTGCAAGACAACAGCAACGCAGACAGATCTTACCGGAACTTTCTGCATTACTTTCGTATAACAGGGAGTCGTTACTTGATTCAAAAGAAGTGTACTACACTGACATCGTCCTACAGTGGACGACCACTTGCCGATGTGAGGCCTGCTTTCGGTGTCGCTCCAGTAGGATCATACCGTATTATTGAGACACAACGGAAATAATTTATGGGTGCTACATGTATACAGATCTACCCCTCGACCGCAACCTATCAGAATGAACTAGGAAATTAAAAGCAACTGCTTAACGCTGATCACTGCAAACACAAGAGCTCCTACAGAAGCCCTCTGTATTACTTTCGTTCTACAATTTGAAGTCACAACTGAAGCATAATTTTATTGTCGCTCAAGAGGGATAGTAATATACATGTAACATAATAGTACAGATGTTATACGGTATTACCCCTCAGCAGCGACTATAGTCGCTCAAGAGGGATATTGTCGTAATTTGAGAATGAGGCGTTTATAAGTACATGTACATAGGAAAAACAGTGAACAAGAACTGAAATAGAAATGATATACGGTACTACCCCTCAACAGCGACAAAAGTCGCTCAAGGGGGATAATACAGTAATATATGGATAAGGCGTAAATACGCACATAGGGAAAACAGTTCAACATACGGAACTATAAATGATATACGGTACTACCCCTCAACAGCGACTATAGTCGCTCAAGAGGGATACTGCCGCAATATGAGGATGAGGCGTTAATACATACGTACATATGAAAAACAGTTAAACAAGAACAGAAATATGAATGATATACGGTGCAACCCCTCAACAGCGGCTATAGTCGCTCAAGAGGGATAATGCTGTATTATATGGACGAGGCGTTAGTACGCACACAGGAAAAACAGTTAAACCAAAACTGATATATGAGTGATATACGGTACTACCCCTCAACAGCGACTATAGTCGCTCAAGAGGGATAATGCCGTAATATATGGACGAGGCGTTAATACGCACATAGGAAAAACAGTTTAACCAAAACTGATATATGAATGATATACGGTACTACCCCTCAACAGCGACTATAGTCGCTCAAGAGGGATAATGCCGTAATATATGAATGAGGCGTTTATACGGAAAAACAGTTAAACAAAAACTGAAATATGAATGATATACGGTACTACCCCTCAACAGCGACTATAGTCGCTCAAGAGGGATAATTCCGTAATGTGAGGATGAGGCGTAAATACACAAATAAGAAAACAATATAACAAAACAAGAACCTTAACTAATGAAAAGTTAAGTTATATTGATGAAATTTTGACGTATGCGGAAGGCATCATAAACATATTTACATAGATTCTTAAGGGTAGAAAACTGCTTACTTTTCATCAGTTCGACAAATTTAAATACACTAGGCCTACTGACATAGTATGGTTTGATGTACTTTTGACGTATATCGCTATATGCGCTACAGACTAGGGTAAAATGATATTCATCTTCTATATCACCTGAATTACAAATGACGCAATATCTTTCATTTCGCTCTATTCTGTTATTACCGTATCTGCCTGTCTCAACTCTTAACTGATGGGATGAAAGCCTTAATTTGGAAAAAGTAACTCGAAATTTTGCTGGAATTTTGTCGAGATATGGCTCAAATTCGAAAGTCATTTTAAAATGCTTATATAAATATAATGCCGAACTAGTATCAATGGTTGTATACCATGATTGGATAAACTGATCTATTAACCTTTGCTTGAACACAGCACAGAAAATTTTTAAGTCAACAATTTCGGGATTATTCCAGATATATGAAAAACCTGTGCTATTTAACAATGATTTGACTTTAGACGCCCAGTTGCTTTTACCTAATTCAACATCAGCTAATAACGACTGGTAAACACATTTTATAATTCTATTATCACTAGACAGGATTTTAACCCAGTATCTGATTATGCGAGTATATCTATGTATGTACAATGGGCATCTGCCTAATTCTCCATAAACTAACATATTGCTAGTAGACTGTTTAACTCGCAAAAGAGATTTACAAAACTTAAGATGCACCCGTTCTATTTCCTTATTTTTACTAAATCCCCAGACCTCACAACTATAATTCAATATCGAAGAGACAAATGCATCAAAAAGCTCGCATTGAATACTAGGCTTTAGAAAATATTTTCTGATATTAACAAAAAGTGTATTTAGAGCGCGCACGCCTTTACCGGCTAATGTTTCTTGATTGAGTTGGAATGTGCCTGTATAATGAAATACAACCCCAAGATAGTTAAAATTGTCTACGACTTCTAGTGGAATATTATTAAATAACCATTTTTCATTATCTTTTACAGGCCCCCTTTTTCTAAAGACAACAACTTTACTTTTGTCTGTGTTCACTTCTAATCCCCATAGAGTACAATATTCCTGAAGGAGATCCAGACTATTTTGTAAATCTAAGACGGAATCACTTAAAATAACCATGTCGTCAGCAAAAAGCATTAAGATGAAACTTATTTCCTCTACTGATATACCGGAATTCGTCCCATCCAACAAGAACAATTCGAGATCCTCTAGGAACAGAGAAAAAAGTAATGGGGACATTATCTCCCCTTGTTTAAGTCCGGTCGAACACTGCAGATAGTCTGAATATGAATCACACTGACGTATTCTAGCTTTAACCTGTGTATACATATCATATATAATTCTAAATATTTTACCTCTGATGCCAAGTTTGTGCAGTTTAAACCAAAGCCCATTTCGATAAATACTATCAAAAGCTTTTTTAAAATCTATAAACGCGCAAGCTAGGCGTTTATTTTCATTAAGAACTTTGCTGATTACAGCATTTAAAACAAATATAGCATCAGTGGTAGAACGACCCTTTCTAAATCCAAACTGACAATCACTTATAACATTATGAGTTTCTGTCCAGTCTGACAGCCTCTTATTTAGGATACTAGTGAATATTTTTGAAAAGCAACTTACTAAAGTAATCCCCCTATAATTATTTACATTATTTGGATCATTCTTTTTAAATAAAGGAACGATAATTCCTTCCATCCATTGACTAGGAAAATACCCCGAGGCTAAAATGCTATTAAATATATCTAGTAAATGCGACATTAAAATATCAGAAGTTTCAATAAAGTATTCATTTAGCATCGCATCTCCTGCAAATGACTTATTTCTTTTAAGCCTATGAATAGCAGTTTCTATTTCATCTGCCGTTATAACATAATCCAATTCATCAAACATTACATCATCAATATGAGAAGTCTCATTGTTATCATTATGTAAATTACTGCAAAAGGTTTCTGCTTCATCATTAATAACATCTGGGAATTGTGAACTCATTTCTGAAAAATAATCATAAAAATCATTTATATTGATACAACTGTTTTGCAAAGTTTTTTGTTTGTTTGAGAAGCATCGCCAAAAATCTTTAGGTCTACACTGTCTCATGCTTACAATTTCATTCATTTTACGCAGCTCCGCTTTCCTTTTCTTTCCTTTTATAAGCTTCTTATATGCTAGCTTGCTATTACATAATTCAATTCTATTTGCATCGTTTGTACATGCATCAAACTTCTGTCTAGAAATAATATATTTATGTTTCGCCTCTTTGCATTCTACATCAAACCAAGCTGATTTCTTACATAAAGTATCACTAGCATGAGTTTTTTTACTTATAATATTTTGTTTATAGAACAAAGGTTCGGCAGCTTGCATAATAACATTGGTAAAACTACCTATACATCTATCAATATCATCTTTGCAGTTTGGGTTTAACTCATATGTGATAGAATTCAGTAAAGGTAACTTCGAAATTAAACTACTCCTAAAGTCATCACGTCGCTCGTTATCCCATCTTATGCGAGTGCGAATATATTGCCCGTCGTCACGGTCAACGCATGTACTACAGCGTATACCGAACGATAAGGGGGCGTGGTCTGACCATTCATTAAACTGTCCTACTTTAAAATCTTTTATTAAATTAAAATCATTTTCTTGTAGTAATAAATAATCAATAACGCTAGCACCGGTTTGGCATATATAAGTGAAGTTACCTTTATTGAAATCCTCACCCAATCTACCGTTTGCTATTCGCAAAGAGTTTGATTTACACAGGTCTAATAGTTTAATACCCTGATTATTATGTGTTTTATCCAGAGACATGCGACTTAAAGGTGAATCCGGACAGTATTCGTCGTCATCTAAATCCCGCACTGACCTATCACAAACTATGTAATCTCTTTTGTCCCCATTCCCTATACGAGCATTCCAATCTCCCGTTAACAGTATATTGCCCTGACCTGTGTATAAATCAATATCAGTTTGCAGTACATCAAATAAATCATCATTAATAAAGTTATAGCTAGGCGAATTTTCTACCCATATATAAACACCTGCTAAGAACATATCAGCTGTAAAATCAAAAAAGTTCCTATCTAGTTTTAACCACACTATAGTATCGTAGTGGTTATTAACTATCTTAACCCCTTTACTAATATTATTACGAATATAAACTACCACTCCGCCACTGCAGCGCTTCGCTCTTCTGTTTTGGAATTTTCTATACAAATTAAAGCACTGAAAACCATCAATATCAAATTTAGAGCTTTTTTTACCCCATGACTCAAACAAAAACACAATATTAAAATTTACATAAAATACTTATCAGTGCGTAAGAAACAACGGGACATATCCAACCTTTCAAAAGTTGATAACGTCATGCTTTGTAATTACTTACTTTAGTCATTTAAATCAATATTTTTATAAAAAATGCATCAAAACCCGTGTAAGTTAGTACTTATGGATGTCTTACGATTATACAGCTCGGTTGGTGTTTAATCTTCGAAAATATGTCACATTGAATTTAAAGATAATTATATTGTGTTAATTTTAAGTCGGTCAACAATTTCAGAAGAAATCTCCCTGGGTGGGTTTGATTCATGATGAAGTAAATATTAAATGTTTTAGGGTATTACTTAAAAATATGCGATTTTCCGTTTTTCGTGAGTAAAGTATAAATAAAATGTTAATTACAATGGTCACCTTTTCTCGGTTAAGAACGACTATATATAGGGCTCCAGATAAGGGTAGTTTTTCAAGACCTAAAACATTTATTTCTGCTTTAAACCCTATGGTGTCACAACACCATAGGATTCGGTGCTGTATGAGTGAGAAAATGTTGAATTTGTTCAGAATACTCCCTCTTATCTGGAGCCCAGCATGATTTGAAAGCGGTTTAGATTCAGATTTGACATCGATGTTTTCAGTCAAATGGCTTAGAGTCTTGAATTATAGAAAAACGGATTTCATTCTAAAACAGGCATCATTGTACAATGTAGCAGTGGAAAGGGCAATAAACTATATAATCGCAGTGAAGCTTCATAAGTATACGTACTATTTAAGGGCACAGGCTGACCCATACTACCCCTACCCCTATTGATAAAGTATTATTTTAAAGAGATTGAAAACCAATTTTGCCCTCAAACCCTTTTCGCTTTTTAATTGGACACCAGACGCCTAATTAAGAAATGAATATTAATTCCGGAAAAGGATTTATACTAAAAATACCGTTCAAAGAAAATAGTGAGCTCGGTCGGGATTTTCTCTAAATTATAAGCCAATGCTCTTATCCACACGACTACATGATCTTTCTCATTTGACTGTTTATTTGAACCTATTGGAATCGTATGTCTCGAAATTTAAGCATTATTCCGTCCAGAGTTGGAGTAGCATAAGCCATGAGACCAATCTTAACAATATTTGTCAGAAGACAACAAAACTTGCCGGCGGCGCATTCTGAAACTTACAAACAGAGACTAAGTCCAAGGTAAAGGTAACATGGCTAAAAGTCTTCGCATGGATAGTAGTATCTTCTCATAAGGTATCTTTATTTTTATTTAAGTCTCATCTGTGTACATACATAAATATTAACAAACATCATATATACAGAAACTATGGCGTTCACAGCCATTCTTACTAAGAATTATAGGAGACTATCACAGATCAAATATCATAGAATTGATTCAATTCATTAATGACTATTACAATTTATATACATAAGTAAGACCATGTGCATGCTGCTAATCGATGTATTAAAATCTGCTTTAAGAAAAAAGGATGTGAAAATTTGAAAATGAAAACGTACACTACAGCGTATTTTTAAGAAACGATGTAAAACAGCCGTTATCATCTTTGATCAGATCAAAGATGAACTGATTAGCAGCAAGCACATGTGATAGGTAAAACGTTAATCTATAAAGAATACAAATAATATGCATTACTTACATAAAAGTTGGGTTCTTCTTTTTAAAATATTAAAACAGGTTTTGGCACATATACGTATTAGACTGGGATGGGTAAATAAAACCTTTAGCTGATCAAGTTTATTAAAATTCATAAATTCAACAAATGCATTAGAAGCTTTAAGAAGTAAATATGTTCTAAAATCCTTATACATAGGGCAGTCTAAAATTACATGTGCCTCGTCCTCGACAACAGTTTTACAAAATGGGCATTTGCGATCTTCTTCAGCCATATTTTCATATCTTCCTGTCTCAATACGTATAGGGGCAACCCCGCATCTAAATTTGCAGAAAGCTGACCTATTACTTGGTGGTAATATGACAAGGCAATATTTTTCAACATCATAATTTTGTTTAAAAACTCTGTAAGTTCTCAGTTTGTTTCTCCCTCTTCCAGAAATGGCAGTGGTCCTATTTATTGTTCTAGTCCAGGTTGTTTTGAAATCAGACATTGTGGATTGTTTTACATTTTCTACCAAAGTATTCTTACAAATTCTAACTTCAATGTTGCTAAAAGTAGTTAAATCAAGATAAGAAAGTTTTGATTTCATGTTATAAAACCAGTTTCTACAAGAAGCAGATGCTTTCTTGTTGGCCCACAGAGCAATACGTTTGTTTAGCCGATCACAGTGCATACGAGAGAGTCTGCACCAGTAATTAGCTAGACAACCCCATTGCTTTACTATTGGAGGTTCCCATACCATTTCACCATACACAGCGGCATTTGGCGTATATTTACCTACGCCTATGAAATACCGCATAGCCTTAGTCTGAACAGCGTTGATACAGTTATATTCCTTATTTCCCCAAATAGGGGCACTATAGTTAATAACTGGCCAAACGATTGAATCGTATAATTTCGAGAAAACATTAAAGGGCACTCCACCTAGTAATTTACAGCGAGAAATCAAAAGACCTAACGCTCGATTTGCGCTTTGTGCGACTGATTTAGCAGTTGTGTTGAAATCTAAATGTTCATTCAACACAATTCCTAAATATTTATACCTGTCAACAGTTTTCAGAATAGAGTTTCCACATTTAAAAATATATGTAGACTTGTTTAATGCATTTGGACGAAAATGAACAATATTACTTTTACTTTCATTAACAGTCATACTGTTAAGGCCACACCAAATATTTAGGTTATCTAAAAGAGACTGGAGATCATTACTATTTCCGCAAGGAGTACTATGTCATCAGCATAACAGAAGACACAAACCTTTTAGTCTCCAACTTGAATACCAATATCCAAAGACTTCAAAAAAGTAATTAAGTCATTAATGTATAAATTAAAAAAGATCGGGGAGAGAATACAGCCTTGCCTTAATCCACATTTAATATTGAACCATTCTGTACTATAAGAACCAAGCCTTATACTAGCAGTAACTGTGGTATATAAAGATTTAATAGCTTTAATCATATTACCCCCTATTCCAGAGTCTATCAGTTTTTGCCAAAGTTTTTCTCTGTTGATCATATCATAAGCTTTCCGAAAATCAATAAAAGCACAAAAAGTAGGTTTCTTCTGCTTTTTCCGAGTTTCGATAATATTAGTCAAAGATAAAATTTGATCCACCGTACTTCTTTCTTTTCGGAATCCATTTTGCTCTTCAACAATTTTGCCGTTTGTCTCAGCCCAAGTATTCAATCTTAAATTCAAAATACTAGTATAAATTTTGTAAATGGCAGAAGCCAGAGAAATTCCACGATAAGAAAGAGGGTCTCGAGGGTCAGCACTGGAAGACTTAGGAATAGGATTAATAATGGTTTTACCCCAGATATCAGGTATTTTTCCAGTTGTAAAACAGACATTAAAAAGTGAATGTAGAAAGAACGAAGCTGTATCGTTTAATAATACTTCAGCTGGGATGCAGTCAAACCCGGTCGCTTTACCCTTATTTGCATACTATGCCCATTTTCTAAAGCTTTTTTAACTTCAAAAATACTAATATTATCATTAAAATCTGGCCAGTCACATTCTATGGAGTCGCTAGAATGCGAATCACTATTAGAAAAAGCAGCGTCGGCATTGAACAAATTACTAAAATCAATTCTCCACTTAGATAAGACATCTGTTAAATTCGAAGAAATTGTACCATTATCAAGTTTTACCACAAGCGGAATTTTATGTTTTTTACTATGCCCAACGCCAATTTTCCCAAATGACTTCCAAAAGTTAGTTTGATCTACATCACATTCTTTCAGTAAATTATCCTGCAAGTTATACCAGTGGTGACGTTTAGCTCTTTGAACTTCCCGGTCAAAATATTTTCGTTTATTTAAAAAATCTTGTTTACCTGCTTTCTTTTGTGCTGCTGAGCGACATTTAACCCAACGACGCTCAGCCGCACAAACGTCAGCCCAAATATTTGTCAAATTCTCATTCCACCAACATTTTCCAGGTTTAAATTTCTTATTTCCTTGCAGTTTAATTGTTTTATGAGGAATACAGTTATACATATTTTCCGTTAAACTATTGCAGAATTCAGCATAGCAGTTATTTATATCATTCTGTGTTCTAAAACCTTGTTCAAGAGAGTCAATTGTTACAATAACATGATTAAGTGTCTCATGATTATAAAGAACGTCAACCGGAATAGAAGTTAAATCCAATTTATCAAATTGTTTCGCGTTAGATCCTTTTGCGACATCCGTTGCTACCGCATCACTTAAACCTATATGGCTGCTTATATCAATCGACCATATAAGAAATGAGTGATCCGGAATATTTGTTGCAGATAAAAGGTCTCGATTTCCAGTCTGATTGATGAGTTCTGCAGTTCTTACAACGGAGAATTCATTGAAACATGGCAGGTCTGCATGGTTTACAATGCAATAGTCAACAACAGATAAACCCTTTGTCGACACTGAAGTAAAGTCGTTATTAACACAATTACGACCGTTTAACATACACATATTTGCATTAATCAAAAAATCTAAAATAGATCACCATACAAGTTTGTTTTAAAATCTATAACCAGTCTTTCAGGTACAATATCAATACCAGAAATAAAATCTTCTGCATCGCCACATCGGCTGTTAAAATAACCACATATGTAAACCATGCCTTCATTCTGCCATTTGTATATATCAGTCAATAAATTATCAAAGAAAACATTAACATCAATGTGCCTAGAAGAGTTGTGAGATGCAAATATGAAAGCTTTTGGTCAAAAGGTTTAACCTTTGTGAACCCCTTTCTAAATTAAACACACATTTCAAAACTTAAACACAGATGTTGAGGTCAAAGTTAATGTTACAAGGGTACCCGTTTTCTCACAGATGTGTCTAAAGTTTCACATGGATAGACACGTCTAGTTCCAAGGTATGTGTGCTGCAAGTATGAGCACTGTTGGTCAAAAGGTAAATTAGTTTCGAGCACTTTTCAAAATTAAATGCTGAGGCTAATGTCACGGTAGAGGTCACAAAGGTAAAGGGTTAACATTTTCACATAGGTGGAAATATTTCTCAAGGTAAGGGTGATGAAAGTATGAACGGTATCCAGTCGAACTTCGATATCTCGAACTCGCTTAACTCGAACTATCCGATAGTTCGACACATGAACTGCATTGTTTCATGCTCGGTTAGGTCGAACATACCTATATTTCAAAGTTAAAACTTGGATAAGCCACTACTTTGAAATACGGGTATTTTCGATTTAACCGAGTTCGAGATGTCGAAGTTTGACTGTATTTCAATGGGTAAAGTCGTTTTGGGAACCTTTCCAAACTTGAAAAGACATTTCGAAACTTAAACGCACAGGCTAAGGTCAAGATCAAAGTTACATGGGTCATGCTTTTCAAATGTAAATGTCTTGCCACAAGGTATGTTTGATGCAGTATGAACGTTGTAGATCAAAGGATATAGCCGTTGAGAACTCTTCTCAAAACTTAAACGCAAATTTAGAAACTTAAACGCAGGGCTAAGGTTAAGGTCACAGGTTTCAAGATGGAAAAGTATTTTCCGGAAGTAAATGTTAATTATGCCTCAAATATGAACCCTGTTGGCCAAAAGGTAAAGTAGTTGTGAGCACATTTCAAAACTTAAGCGCACACTTCGGACTTTTAAAAACGCAGATGATAAGATAAAAGTCCATGTTTCAGGGCTCAAACTTTTCATAGAAGTTACAAAGTCTTGTTCCAAGGTGTGTGTGATATAAACATGAAAGTTGTAGAATAAAGGGTACAGTGGAGAATCTGTTATTCTTTCCCGTTTAAACGCAACGAAACGCAAACGCAAATCACTAAAACGTAGAAAAGTGCGACTTTTGGACACTTCTGAAAATTCATTTTTATTTTGGTGGCAAATAGTTTGAAGCCTGATCAGACGCCGGGTTACCCGGCGTCTGATCTGGCTCCAAACTGTTTGCATTGGACATAATAGTTTTAGCGTAAACGCGTTTATTGGGAAAGAATAACAGTTTCTCCACTGTATATAAACTGTGAACACTTTCTTGAAACTGCTAACATGATCTTCAAATTGTGCAGCACAAACAAATATATTGAGAAAGAATATTATTATACTGCAAAGTGAAATGCCTTACTTCTGATTGTCTACCGAGCGTAGACGTGAACCCATGTTCCATTTGAGCTGACAGGGTACATAGAAATGCAGCTACATATTAGAATCGTCTCTAAATATAGTCACGCTACATGTATAATAATTTTGATTCTTATGATTTAACGTTGCTCTAACAGTAATATGAATAACGTTAGTAAAATCTACTTTCACTTTCTTTGGTGTACGAATGGTAACGGGTCGTTTCGGCCTTACTTTTAGGGGTAGGTCGTTTCGGCCTAAAATTTTCTTAACCTATATTAATATCTAACGCATGAAATCGGTGCTGCATTGACATGCTGTACAGACAGTGTAAACCCTTATCAGATATTTTAGATATCAAATATATCAATTAATGATATTGTTAATGCTATCAAAATCATTTAAGTTGTAAAACTCTTGAATCCAGATCAAAATTGCAGAAATACGGCGTTTAGATCTACAAGTATAGTTGTACCGAGGTCAGCTGCTGAAAAACTCTGCCAGCATCTGGTCTTCTACTGATCTGAATGGAAACTGATTGACTCCTGGGTAAAAGATATCTTACCTATGAACATTTAATTATGTTGAGAGGATATTCACGTGTTTCATGAAATTATTTACTAAATAGGATTTATTCCAAATCCGGTTTTCAGACTCTTTTCCGATTTTTTACTATTAGTAAACTCCTGGTATCCCCCCTACCCAACACCTCTGTAGTTCAGTTTGAAACCATCATCAGTGCTCTTTAATTAGTCTCTGTAACCTTCGGTGCGCTACGAGCGAATATGTTATATTTGTTACAGACTGGATGGATCCAGGTGAGATCCAGGTTAAAAGGTGTCAGACATATAGATCTAGATGTTATTTTCTGGAAGGAAATGTAGATCAATCAACTGTGAGAATTGTTGCAGACAGCAATTACATAACGTTTTAAAGGTTGATGACTTGCAATAGAAAAGTGCTAACAATGTGATATTCAATTAACCCCTTCACTGCTTAACTCCGAGTACAGCACTTGTTTGCAAACGCAATGCGGCATCTGATCAGGATCCAAACTGTTTGACAAACATTTCAATATAACTTAAATTAAAAATAGCTTAAATTTAATTTTGAGAAATAAAAGCAGACGACAATTGTTTAAACCAGATGACGTCATAGCGGTAATAGGGTTAAATGATGTATTATACATACGCCTGCTGCTATAACTCGGCGTGAAATAAAGAACTCGGTGGTTGATTGATTGAATGGTGCTCAGCATTATTCTTTTTTGGTACTTAATCATTTTCAGCTTAACCCTTTCAGGATCAAATTTATCGTCAGTTTTTTACCCATTCACCGCCATGTTGTCGTCTGTTTCAATATTGTTGTCTACAATATCGTTTCATAGTTATAGTTAAGGCAGTAAGACTTTTATTTTGATTTTATTTTAGGCAGCATAACTGACGTAATTTCAAAACGAGTGTGGCTAGGGTTTACAATTAGTCCGCCACCAAAACCTAGGGTTAGGAACTTAGGGTTCATATTCTTTATTTCTCTCAGTTTGTACATATTAGTGTAGACTTTACAATCTGCCCGCAGGTCTTTTTGGTATTAACTGGCCATCTCTTGTGACATTAACCTTGCCATTTATTGTAACATTAATCTGGCCATTTCTTGTGACATTAACCTGACCATAAAAATGACATTTTTGGTGGCGGACTAATTGTAAAATTGCTCCACGAGTGTCAAACAGTTTTGATCCTAACGCGGCGTCTGATCAGGATCAAAACTGGTTGCAGAAATCATTTTTTTACGAAAATGTTTGTCAGCTAATTTTTATTGGTGCAGACGACAATTTCTAAGCAGTCGATATCACCACAGGATAAGGGTTAAGACAAACTAAACAACAACAAGGAACAACAAGGAACACACTAGGACTACCACCACAAGCAGCGAAGCCGTCACCTCAACAACCACTATGCCGTCACCTTCACACCACCACACCACCACAATCGCCACCACCAACCGCCACCACAAGCGTTACTAACGTAACAACAACAACAAATCACCGGTTTTACTTACATTGAGTGATTTCATTTTACACAATCCCTGGGGAGGATATTAAACATACATAGGTTTGGTCACACCATGTTTTGTCCAGCCCCATGAATTCAGACAGAAACAATGTACCCATTTTCCACAAACGTGCTCAAAATGGGTTGTCTATTCCCCCGTGGCTCGATATATCAAACTATAACAGTGTGTCTTCAGAATCTGAATTGGAAATTTAAATATCTCATCCATATAATTATGATATATAATATATCGTAAGTATTGGTCTACAGTACAGTCAATATTGTTTAAACGACGATTCGGTAACATAGTGAAGATACAGTGGAGGCGACGTTATTACGCAAACGCAGTGCATTAAATGCGTAAAATGACAATTTTTTAAAAGTTTTGACGACTCATTTTAAACTTGGTGGCAACATTTTGGAGCTTGATCAGACGCCGGGTTACCCGGCGTCTGATCTAGCTCCAAACTGTTTGCAATGGAAATAATAGTTTGAGTTTAGCGTAAACGCGTTTATTGGGAAAGAATAATGTCTTCTCCATTGTACTTCTTCATACATTCAACTCTAGCGACGAGTATTCTCGTCATTACAGTGGAGAAAACGTTATTCTTTCCCAATAAACGCGTTTACGCTAAAACTATTATTTCCCATACAAACAGTTTGGAGCCAGATCAGACGCCGGGTAACCCGGCGTCTGATCAGGCTCCAAACTGTTTGCCACCAAAATAAACATGAATTATCAGAATTGTCCAAAAATTTCACTATTCTACGTTTTAGTGTTTTGCGTATGCGTTTCGTTTCGGTTAAACGGGAAAGAATAACGTATTCTCCCCTGTAACAATCAATGTACCTGATAAAAGTACACATTTTTTATGCAAATAGTGCATTGTGCAAACAGTGCATATCCTGACCAGAGTGCTCCGTCAAGAGCTGTTTGATCAGGGTATGCACTGTTTGCCATTTTAAATATATTGTTAAATGAACCCTAAATTGTCAAAAATTAACTAGACATAATTTGAAATTGGAACGGTCCTTTAAAAGTTTTTAAAAAGAGTGAATGAGTTAATGATACATGTAACTGGCCGTTTAATACAGGCTATTAATTATACCGCCAACTTCTTCAGGAGTTTTCTGAACCTATAATCTATTATTCATAGCAAACGCGATTTAGTTATGATATTCTTATCTTGACCCAAAATGTATGGCACTTATATACAACCTTTATTCATTTTAAAAATCATTGTAACTTAAATTTTGTTTCTGCAGGCGATAGCTTTGGAGCAAACAGCAATTAAAACATGATCAGGATATAAACGTTTAACTAATTCCCCTTTAATGCCCCATGGACAATTCAAATTTACAAGTCCATTGTTGACAGTTTAGGATTGACTTTAACTTTATATCTTTTAAAATGACAGACAGTGCAGACCCTGATTATGAGGGCTTCTGTATTATTCCACTGATCAAGGTCTACAATGTTTGCATAGGACATGGCTGTACTCTTCGCAGGTACAATTAACGAATCTTCTAACTGTGCACTTTTCTTTTCGCTATATATATCTGTTATTTATAAGAATTTCTACACAATATTTTGCATGTTGGCTATTGACGGACATTGAAATGTCATATTGTTATCAAATTTAAAAATAATTGTTTGAAGACCCAGTGAACCATGAAACAACAAAATACTAAATTTGCATGAGAAAATCGTGAACTGTTGAGAAATTGTTTCGATATTTTTCTCTTGCATTCGCTATCAAGCCGCACATTAGGAAAACATGTTGTTGGACAAATATCTTGATCGAGCGACGTTGAACAGCCGTTCAACTATGCGTAACGTTGATATGACGTCGACGTCAAACTGTTATAAACGATGCTGGACACAGGCGTTACTGAATTAAAACCGTTTGTTTGTCTAAATTGACAAAAAAGACTGTTTTAATGACTTTTTGTTACACTCACCGTCGGACGTGGTCGAAGAGTAACGCGCTCGACTACGATACCAGCAACAACGTAACAGCAACAACAAATCACCGGTTTTACTTACATTGAGTGATTTCATTTTACACAATCCCTGGGGAGGATATTAAACATACATAGGTTTGGGTACACCATGTTTTGTCCAGCCCCATGAATTCAGACAGAAACAATGTACCCATTTTCCACAAACGTGCTCAAAATGGGTTGTCTATTCCCCCGTGGCTCGATATATCAAACTATAACAGTGTGTCTTCAGAATCTGAATTGGAAATTTAAATATCTCATCCATATAATTATGATATATAATATATCGTAAGTATTGGTCTACAGTACAGTCAATATTGTTTAAAACGACGATTCGGTAACATAGTATAGATACAGTGGAGACGACGTTATAACGCAAACACAGTGCATTAAATGCGTAAAATGACAATTTTTTAAAAGTTTTGACGACTCATTTTAAACTTGGTGACAACATTTTGAACCCTGAACATAACACATTGAAAATATTACCATTATACAGTCGAATTTCGATATATCGAAGTCGGTTTTGTCGAACATACCCGTATTTCAAAGTTAAAACGTGGCTATGCCACGTTTTAACTTTGAAATATGTGTGTGTTCGACTTAACCGAACATGAAATAATGCAGGTCATATGTCAAACTATCGGATAATCGAGTTAAACGAGTTCGAGATATCGAAGTTCGACTGTATTTACAATAATAACTTAAAGATGGTTGAAAGAAAAGCAGACCTGGCTCCAAATTATTTGCATTGGAAATACAGAAAAACCTCTCTATTACGACTATTAAATTGTTTTAAGTATTAGGCGTTTACGACAGGTTACTGCTGAAAGCAAGGTGATGGTTAAACAGAAAGCTCCCATTTTCTTACGTTAAATTAGCGTTTAGTTGGTTTTTCAGCTCTTCCCGTCTTATCGTCTGCTTTAACCTTCTTACCGCCAAAATGTATTCTGCATTTGTAGTGTCGTCTGCAATTTTTTAAAATTACATTCAGGGCTGTTTGGCTGTAGAAACGTCGATGTGAGTATCAAACAGTTTGAATCCTGATCAGACGCAGCGTCACGCGGCGTCTGATCAGATTCCATACTGTGTGCAAAGTCGCTTTTTGGCGACGATGACAATGAAAGAGTTTCCATTGCAAATAAGATGGAGCCATAATCTGCTTTACTGTCAACCATCATTAAGTTATCATTACCCGACGTCTGATTAGGATCCAAACTGTTTGCAAAGTCGCCTTTTGGCGCCGTTGAAAATAGTTAACCCATTTGCGCCCTCTGGCTTATATTGGATTAGTCCATTTTTTATGAAAGGGATGCCTGGTCAATGTTTTCATTTTCATTTTGTTTGATATTGAAATTTCTATCAGCAAACAGTGTAGACTCTGATCAGACGCCGCATAATGCATCGTCTGATCAGAGTCTACACTGTTTACCTGTGCCCAATATATGGGATCATGGGCACAAATGGGTTAAACGATAAAGAAAATCGTCTCCTGCATTCTAAAGCTCTAAACTTTTACTAGCGGTTGGATCCAGCTCCGAAGCCAAGAAAGCGTCTGTTCAAGATCCAAACTGTTTGCAATTTCGACGGTCTGTCTGCAAGAGTAGAGTAATCGCACCTGTAACATATATATCAAAGGGTATATTTTTTAGAACACACTGGCCCGACATTTGCAGATATTTATTCAACATTGAATAGATTATTACTCATTTTGACACAGATTGTGAAACCTGTACATTTCAAACACTATGGAGCCTGATCCGACGACATGGCAAGTAACCCGACGTCTTAACCAAACTGATTGTCACTCAGATTACAATGTATGATAGGTTGTCAGATTTTTCGAAACGCTGCCATTTTCTTCATTTTATGTTGCGCTTAGTTTTATCTTAACCCATTCGGCGCCAAACTATTCAGGAGAGTTTTACCCCTTCAACTCTTTAATGTCGTCTGCTTCAGGAGTGTTGTCTGCAAGAACGTTTCAAAGTTACATGTTAAGGTTGTATGACTTAAGAAATATCGATAAGAGTGTCAAACTGTTTTGATCCTGATCAGACGCCGCGTAACGCGGCGTCTGATCAGGACCCAAACTGTTTGCAAATTCGACTTTATACGACTTCGGTGCCGAAAAGGTTAACGGGCTAGAATGCATGATGTCACGTCCTCCCCATTGTACTTGTCTGAGGTATTTCTATAGAGCAAAACCCTGTATTTGAGTTGTAGCGGAGATATATTATTGACTGAAGCTTATAGCCGGAGCACTATCGATGCGCCGAGTTTTCATTGAAAAAGTGAAAGACGTTGCATATGCCAGAAACTGAAAACTGTTAAATATCACAAAAAATGATGGGAAATGTTGATATTAGCATATGCAACGGCTTTCTATGAAGGACTAACTTATCTTCAGACATGTCAGAGGTCTTTGAATCGCCTTATCCTAACGCTTCGATCGCATACATTCAAAGAAAAGCAATAAAACAATAAAAAAGAGGTCACTTACAATCAAAATTGAATATTTCCCTTTTCAATTCCATTTGAATTTCACATTTATTATCCAGAGTATTGTCTTTATTTCCCAAACAATGGTCTCAGCTCAACTGAAGTATCGATCAGCTGGTCTATAATGACGACATCTACTAAAATTCTGACGTAGATTGATGTGACGTCAGCTACATAGCGGTTTTTGGGGTGCCCAACGGGGGATTAGTGTTGCGTTATGAAAATTGACAGATGGAGTGGAACTAATTATTCTAAAGCGTTTAAACCGTAAAATCTTTGACAGTATAATAAATTCGTTATACAGTTTCTTCCCAGGGTACTTAGGATTTATTCCCGGCTGAGGAAAATCATGTAACCCTCGCCTGACGGCTCGGGCAACATGATTTTCCTCAGCCGGGAATAAATCCTAAGTACCCTGGGAAGAAACTGTATAACTAATAGTATTTTACTGTGCAAATACACGCGGAAACGCTCGATATCATACGAAGGCATATAATAAATATTCATAAACTCTTCAGGGGATGAATAATTTAATGGAGTAAAAATGTGTATTTATGGAGAAAATGGGTTAAACTGTTCCTTGCCGAAACAACATCGGTAAAAAACCCGTAGATACTTACATCTCTGCTTTAGAATTGAGGAAATGGTAAAACACTAATCCTCCGTCATTTTCAAACAGTTTGGATTGTAAACAAACACTTAGAAGCTCAGCGTCTGATTAAGAGCTAATCTGTTTGACACTTACGTCAAACATTCGTAAGACTGAATGCTTCAAATATTAAATGTTAACAATAAATGCAACGGCAATTTTTTCAGCAGACGATAAACTGTAAGGGAAGTGATTTAATCAGTTACCCCATGTATGCATCTTTTTTACGCTTCTTATTATTCATTCACTAAGAAAGGTATTGTTCGACAATATTGACCTGACGTTGAACTTTATGCATGAATATATTAAACAGTGATGACACAGTATAAATCAATAATCGACAGCGTGTCGTATACTGTCGGGAATGTTCGATAAATTACGTAAATTGTGTTACATTTTTTATCTTATGTGGAGTAAAACTCCCACTTAGTTAAGCGATAAATACGATTTCCGATTATGCTAGTATAATCGTATCTACTAAAAAGCATCATGTTGGGTTTAGATTTGGTTTTAAATCACGACTCGATACCCTCACCTGCGATTAACGCCGGTTCACTATACATATACCTAATTGGCAACCCCATGACGTATCGCATCTGCCATAGGTGAGTCGTTAGAGCGAATGATTTGTAATAGCGAGGTCCCGGTTTCGAATCCCGTATGAGGTAAATATTTATTTATTTGCATTTTCATATTTTATAAGTTAAATTTTATTTTACACATAAAACGCACGGATGACACGTTCTTCTCATTGTCACGTGTCATTCTATGCCACATCATACGTTTTCTCACACACATCCTAACCAGCAACACGTCAAATAGGAAGTCAAACTATATTTTATCATCTAAGGTTAAAGAATTAATTTTAACGTTTCTGAGACGTTTGCAAAAATAAAGAAAAAGAAAAATAAGAAAAAAAGCGAGAAAAAATAAAATTATAGAAAAATATGAAAAAAACCAGAAAAACTACATGTGGGGAAAATAGAAAAAAAAGATGATGCACGGGTCTCGAACCACTGGCCTTTTACGAAAAGATAATGTATAGTCGCCTTCCTTACAACTTGAGCTAATAACTTATCGATACGGTTGCTAACCGGTCAATGCTATTTGTCTTTGTTTACCGGTTTCGGTACCATGTGCATTCTCGTATAAATTGAACGGAGTGTCCCGAAGATATATTTAGAAATGAAACGAAGTGTGAAATTATGCTAATAGAGGTCACCAACGTCAGGTCAATATTGTCGAACAATAGTCCAAGGTAAGACATTCTCTGAACATGAGCTATAAATGGCATACCAAGTATCTTTCAAACAGCAGGCTCAAAGTAAAGTAAACTGTTCCTAAAAGAGCATTCTGCTTTACTTTCAACCTACTTAAAGAGGCAATATGTGTTCAAAGCCATAGTGACAATGTCTGCGTACGGGCTATGGGTTATATGCATCTGTATAAAGTATTACATGTAGTATATTTTTAATACCGGTACATACACCGCCCCTACCCGCCTTTACACGTAGCTACCCACCCAAACATGCTGTGCCCTAGTATTCTACCCGGTGTGGCTTTCATATTCAGTCAACCATGCGTTTGTTTACCCTTTAACCGTCTTCAGAACGAACTAATGATAATATTTGCACACAGTTTGGATCCAGATGAGACGCCGAATAAGTCGGCGTCTCATCTGGATTCAAACTGTTTGTAACTATGAGTATAGTTTAATAATCAGAAAAATTAGCGTTACGAACAATTGCAGACAACGTTTCGCAGGAGTCTAAACTTAGTTGAAGTGTTAAAGGTTCAATCGGGTGTATGAATGCAATATTGTGTGTAGACATACTCAAGACTGTACGTACTGTATAAACTCAGAGAAAAAAAATATTTCGACTTATTCAATAGGAGCTGAAATTCTTGTAGCGATGGCCGATCTCCAGTGACTAAAACAGGTATGTTCTTTTTTGTTTTGTGAACTATTCCGTGCAAACTCACATTATGAAATAGTGTTTTTTGAACTAAATGACTAATAAATCAGTGTTTATTCATACAGTGAAACCTCGCTTATACTGTCGCTGACTTATTAAAGCAATAGGTGGAAAATCAGAAATTTACATAGGAAACTTTCTGCTTTACTGTTATCAAGCTTTGGTGGTCACTTTAACTTCAAACAGGATAAAAGTAAATTAGAAATCTGCCACACACACAGACACATTCTCAAAAGTTTTCGCATTTCTGGCTAAACGGAGAAAGGTTGACATCTAGAGCATAACATTGGTACCCACGATCACATATATGGGTCATAGGCAAACAGTGTACAGAATGATCAGACGCCGCATGATGCGGCGTCTGATCATACTCTTCACTGTTTGATAATAGGAATTTCAATATAAAACAAAATGAAGATGAAAATTTTGATCAGGCACCCCCTTTAAATAAAAAATAAACTTATCCAATATTATCAGCATTGAATAATCCACAGGAGGCAAATGGGTTAACCCTTTCCACGCCAACATTTATCATCTGCTTTAACCCTTTATTTTCCTTGACAACGTCTGCTTTAGTTCAAATGTCTGAACATTCCATTCAAAGTTTGAATTAACTTTAAAGGATGCATTGCTAAAGAAATATTTATATATATGTACATGTGTCAAACAGTCTGACACGGCGTCTGATCTGGATCCAAAGTATATGAAAAAACATTATTCAGTCGCTTATGGCGAATGGCTTGTTTTAAACTATAAGGACCACAATGGAAATAAGGAAAATATTTTTCCTTTTTTGTGTTATCCTTGGTTTCTAGTGCGCATTACATGGCCCTTATATGTTTTGCTTTAATTAATATGCTTTGCCATGTTATGTACACTTTTTACCGAAATAAATCTATCTATCTATCTATGCATGTAGAGCTACATATTATCGCCAAAGCGTGTCACGAAGATCAAAGCAGACGATAAGTTTGAAGCAGAAGGCAGTACGAGCCGTAGATAAGCAAACAGTGTAGAAGACGTTGTTCTTTCCAAATAAACGCGTTTACACTAAAACTATTATTTCAAAAGCAAACAGTCTGGAGACAGATCAGCCGCCGGGTAACCCGGCGTCTGATCAGGCTCCAAACTGTTTGCCATCCAGGTTAAAATCAAATTTCAGAATTGTCAAAAAATTGTCATTTTCTACAGTTTATTGCAATGCGTTTGCGTTTTTAAAACGGGAAATAATAACGTCTTCACTATACTGTTCAGAAATAACTGTACAGAATTTCATTTTCTGTTATCTGTTAAATCTGTGATTAAATTGAAACCCAGTTAGGAAATGTGATATTTAAAGAAACTTAACATTTAACCTGCTATGCATTGGTCTGCATAATTTATTATTCCTCATTACAGAAATTGTCTTCAGCCATTTATGTAAACGACTATTACCTTGAAGTGATTCTATTTAGCCCTAGCGAAGGGTGTGTTCATCATGTACGGACAATATACCTGTGAAGAGTACACTTGTTCTATGCAAACTGTCTAGAACGAGATCAAAGTTAAATACAGTCCATTTTGTACTATTTATTATGTGTTTTCGATTACAATGCTTCATGACAATACCGGAGCCCTCTCATCCAGGTCTGCACTATTGTCATTTTGCAATATATGTACAACAACAGTCCTAAAAGCAAACAAAATGAACTAAACTGTTTTTGAAGTAGGATAAATATGCAGGCGACAATTCCACTATAATTTGACTGAAAAAAACATTTAAGAAAATAGACATACGTATGTCGAAAAATATTGATCATGATCAGACTGCAAGTGGCGTATAATTGAGGGAACTATTTGCATTATACAAGTCAGGCCAAGCTTGTACAATGGGAAAAAGTAATTCTTCATCAATGCACGCGTATGTGCTCAACAATTATTTCCATTGCCAAACAGTTTGGAGTCAGTTCAGACGCCGGGTAACCCGGCGTCTGATCTGGCTCCTAACTGTTTGCCACCCAGATAAATCTAAGTGCATTGTAGATCTGGTCAAAATTTTGAAAACAGGTATAGTTTTTTACATTTTGCTGAATTGCAGTTGCGTTTAGTTTCGTTTAAACGGAAGAGAATATCGTCCTCTCCACTGTAGGTGATTGGTGACCATAACGACAGTCACATGACCCTGACTTTGTAACTCTACCTATAGTGGAGAAAAACGTTATTTCTTTCCCGTTTAAACGCTCCTGAAACGCAAACGCATATATAGCAGTCAAATCTAGTAAATAACATTCTGACTGTTCATTTTAATCTGAGTGGCAAACAGTTTGGAGCATGATCAGACGCCAGGTTACCCGGCGTCTGATCTGGCTCCAAAACTGTTTGCAATGGAAATAATAGTTTTAGCGTAAACGCGTTTATTGGGAAAGAATAACGTTTTCTCCACTGTATTAGCTCAGTATCAGAAACATATATTAAAACCCCATTTCAAACATGCGATAGCCGGTTTAAAATAAAATTTATTGTAATATTTATTTCTCAAATTTTGATATTTAGTACATTGCATTTGCTTAAAAACAACATCGATATGAGTTTTTAAAAAACAGTTTCGATCATGATCAGACGCCGAGTAACTCGGCGTCTGATCAGGGTCCAAACGGTTTGAAAATGCCAGTAACAGCATTGGTTGTAAAGGGATTCATTAGAATAATAGATGACGAAGAACAGTGGCTACATGTATGCCTTTCAACATACAGTGCTTCCTCTCTAAAACAACATCCAATGGAAGACACATAGTGTGTGTGTTGTTCGGAGAGAGTAAATGTTGTTATAGGGAGGGGCAACTCATACTCTAAGAGTTATGAGAATTACTTGGCTTATTTGTATGAATAGTTTGAACCAAGATCAGATCTCGGTTCAAATTGTATGTCACTCGTCTTATATTTCTTCTGTCAAAATTTCAAAGACGTATCTTTGAGAAAAACAGCTGACGACAATTGTTAGCAGACGACATTGCAGCAGTAAAAGCTTTAGACATGATTGTCTTGTTTGAGGAATGGCGGCAAGCATTGTTGTAAGGATAGACTCGTTGTTCGGAGGACCGTTACGGTAGGCAGCACTGTAATTGTATACAAAATGTGTCGTCTGCAACAATCATTACAGTTTAATTTTATCTGCATGTTCTTTCTGACAACCATGCGTGTTAAGAACATAACATATATGTTATTGACGTGTACATACATGTTGTACATCATTATACATACATGTACAATATTCTATAGCATATGATATATGCATATCATATGTTAAGATGTAAACAAAGAAACAGTCAAGTTAAATTGTATAGTGCTACGCAAATAGAGGATGGATGACGTGTTATATGAATTAAGTTACAACAAAAAGAGAAAGCAGCTTTAAGATATTTAGCAAAATTGAATAAAGTGTTATAAACGCCAAGTTGGAGCATTTCGACAAATTTAATGATAAAATGTTATTCAACTTCTGTTTCTGTACTTCTGCAATACACACAGTACCTCTCAGTCCTTGGAATTTTATTTCTACCATAACAACCGGTTTGTATATGCAGAGAATGTGCAGAAAATCTAATTTTACAAATATAATTCCTTAACTCAAATGGCTATAGTATGTTTCGTAACCAAAAACCTCTTTAACACTACTATATAACTGTAATACATCACCTTTTTCTTTGTCTCATTATCAACTTTGGTAAAAGGTATCAATTAAACGTTGTTTGAATATCTTAATGAAATTCTTTTCATTCAATATATGTACATATTGTTGATCCCATGCATATGCAAATCCGTTGCTGCATAATAATTATTTCACATTAGATAACCAACTTTTTCGTCCATTAGAACATTCATCAAAAGTCAATTTATACATAATTTGTAAAATAATACAGTATTCCCTCTCTATAACGACATACAGTGAGAGACACAGAGTGTGTGCATTGTTCGGAGGGAGTCGTTACAGGGAGGGTAAATTGCAAACAGCTTGAATCCAGATCAGACGCCGCGTAACAATTAGGAGCATGCATTACAAGAACTATGTCCTATATGCTTGCAGACGGTAGTTAAAGCAGACTGAACGTATTATAAAGCAAAATGCCCCTTAATGGTAATTCTGCTTTACCTTTTGCATGCTTTTAACAAACAACTGTCTTCCATTTGAAATCAAAGTATATATGAAATAGGAAGGGATTAAGGGTTAAGAGAGGCGGTGGTTTAATACAAAACAGTAGTATGACAGTAAGATATGGGAAGACTTTCGCATTCTAAATAAAGCATGCATATGAAGAGGGGTTAACGTCAGTAAATACTGTCTTAACGAGCCCCAAATTCTATGCAATAATAATTATAGTGAACATGGCACATTTTTGAAAACATTGATTATTTTATGAACATCTTAGTTATAAACAGTTTGGAGTATGATCAGACGCTGACTTACTCGACGTCTGGACTGCCTCTGGTTGTTTTGTAGTGAGCATTGTTATTGCAGCATTAACGCCTTTATTGGAAACAATAACGTTTCTCAATCGCAAATACATGTAGTTTGTTGTTGTTGTTGTTGGCGTTACTATGCTTAAAACTTGGTACAGACAGAATAGCCTGACAAGCTGAGAGCAAATTGTTTATTAGTTTACAATATACATGTATAATAGTGAAAATAATCATGTACTATTTTGTCTCAGTGCCCAGGTTGCCATGGCAATATTACGTCGGCGAAGGGTCTGTTTGACGCTACTGGCGGCCATTTGCATGATGTTCACGCTACGAATGACGTTTAGTTTCCAAAGACTTCTTGAACGTAAGTCACATATACAGTAAAACCTCTCTATAACGACCACTTAAGTGTGTTGATTATTCGGTGTGTCAGGCAGGTGACTGCTTAAAGCAAGGTTAAAGTAAAATAGAAGGCTACTATAACAGCCTTCTGTTTTACCTTCACGTTGCTTTCATCTGTCACCTGTTTAATCAAACAACGGCCAGTTTTGCTAGTTCCCACAGGTGGCTGTTGATCACAGGTTTGACTGTATATAGAAGAGTAAATTAATAATGAATGGCTTTGATTATTATTGAAACCGTATCATACCCAACTTGCTAGAAAATGCTTTATTTCAGTATTGTTTATGCTCTAGTGTCTACGAATTGAAATGGATTTTGATAAAACTTTGTAAAATGTTATACGGCGATAAGGTATCGAATGAGTTTAATTATGGTTAATATTTGGACTATTGGTCAATTGTTATCTGCCCCTGATGTGTTGAAAATGACATACGTATTTAAAATGTTAACAGTGTTCACACTCTAGCAACTACAGCTTTTAATTTATTTTGATTTTACTTGCACGCACTGTATATGAGTATAGCTATTCTCAGATAATGTAAAATTGCGGTGACATCAAACCATTGTGTTCCGAGTCATCTACCCATTATTTACTCAGCTATACTAGAATAAATTATGTTGTATTGCAACACTACAGTGTCTACAAAATTGAAGAATTAAGATTTAAATTGTTTTGATTATGGGTGAAACTCAATAGTAAAACTACCAGGTTCATTTACCACATGCACATGTTCCAGTCTGATCTGGCTCCTAATTGTTTGCATTAGCAATTCTAACGCAACCCAGTTCATTGGGATATAATATCTTCTCAAACGTAAAGACACATAAATGACAACACATTGATATTAAATCTTTTTCATCTTCAGTCATTTTAGATGATAATAAGATGATAATTTCGCTACTTATACCACTTAAAATATCCACTTCCTTACAAAAGTACAGTGACTATTTGACAAACAGTTTGGATCTTTATCATACGGCGTCTGATCGGAGAAAAAATTGTTTAGCACGTTTTGCGAAATCACTTACGTTAATTTAGCTAAAATTCGAAAATGAGAAATAAAAGCAGACGACATTTGTTTAAAGCATATGACGTCACGAAAGTTAAGAAGTTAATGAGACATTGTACACTGCAAGTAGTTATATAAGTAGGGGAATTATCTACGAAAATAATTGAGGATGAAATGTAATACAGCGCTCCCTCTCTACAACGACATCCAATGGGAGACCCATATTGTGTGTTGTTCGGAGGGCGTCGTTATATAGAGGGACAATCAAGACTTAGCTTACATTTGCAAACAGCTTGAATCCAGATCAGACGCCGCATAACGCGGCGTCTGATCAGGATTCAAGCTGTTTGTCACTGGTCAATAGATGTATTCTATCAAAATGTCCACTTACATACTGTGAGAGAAAACTGCGGACGACAATCTTAAGCAGACAATATTGCAGCAATAAAAGAGTAAGACTTAATTTATCCCGTTTAGAGAATTAGGTTAGGGTCGTTGTAAGGAGGGAATCGTTGTTGGGAGGGCCGTTGTAGGAAGGGAGTGCTGAACAAGCACCAATTGACACAGTAAAACTTAAAAGTACATGATCAAATCGTGCCATTACCAGAACTTATCAAACTGCAAACGGTTTACCCACAATAATTTGTTTTTCTCTTCGCTAAGCATATAGTTAACGATAATGTCTAGTATCATGATGCATATTTATGTTTAAATTGATAGAGAGAAAGTTCAGTAGAAAACTCATAAGAAATAATTTCAGCTTGCTTCTTGAAACACCCCACACTTCATAGCTTCCTATACGCTTTCTAATCGGTTTTGATCTGTGTCTTAATTGCTTATGACTTTTTTTGAAACTTTATAGATCCAGATCAGACAGCTCAAGCTTTTATTCAAATGATAGACATTCATAGTGGGTTTTATAATTAAATATTCAGCCGAGGAAGAATTAATCCAGTTTGATCACGATGAGGGATAACATCCGCATATTTTATATAAGCCATTATACATGTAACTAAAAAGCAAGAATATGATGAAACTCTTTCACTGCTAAAGGCGGCGTCTAACCAGAATCCAAACGGTTTGACAATCGTTTCGAAATTTCTTCAGTTAGAACAGCCCTTAACCTGATTTTAAAAACATTGTTGACGCCATACCAATACAGACACTAATTTTGGCGGTTAGAGGGTTACAGCAGACGGTGAAACATGGCATGGAAAAGGTTAATCGTTTCCTGACAATGACGCCAAAAAGGGCTCAAACTGTTTGACACTCGCTTCGAAATTTCGTCAGTCCTACTGCCTTAAATCTTACTTTGAAATGATATTGCAGACAGCAATATTGAAGCAGACGACACTATGGCAGTGAAGCGGTAAAACCCTCACTTTAAATTTGAAAGAAAAACAACATAAAAGGGATAACGGTATAAATGTATAGATCAAATTTATATATTCGGGGACTTCACTTCATTGGCGTATATCGTAAAACTTATGATAAGCGATCATTTAAAACGACGAGTTAGCGGTCTTTTAAAAGGGAGCTTTAATTTTACTGTCGTTGTGTATTTAGCAGTCACGTATCTTTAGATATATAAATGCTTCTTCATAAAATTGCCACTTAAGTCATTGAACCCCGCCTCCCGCAGTGGCGCATATACACTGCACGCATCGTTTACAATTTACGAACATTATATCTGTAAAGAGTATGTATGTCCTATGCAACTGGCTGAATCCAGATCAAAAGGGCGCCTACAGGAATACACTGATCAGGGTATGCACTGTTTGTCATTTTACACAATCCATCCTAATACACGTAAGCAGCACTAAATTGTCAAAAAAGAATGAATGTGGGATAGTCTAATCGAAGTTTGTTAACAGTGTTAACACACGTTTGATTATATGTGAGTCATGAGAGTTTCGGTTGAGTCTTCATTTTATCCTACAACATCACAAAAGTATACCCCAATATCGTGAGATTAATTACACTTCACCACACATGATTCTAATGATGGATGGGAATCCTATTACAGAAAACCCTCTCTACTACCACCACTAAAACGATGGCTAACTTATTGTAAAATGAGACATGTGACAGCTCAAAGCAAGATGACACTAAAACAGAAAGCTCCTAGAGGAACTTTCTGTTTTACTGTCACCTTGCTTTAAGTAGTTACCTGTTGTAAACACCTGATAATTAAAACAAATTGTGGTCGTAATAGATAGGTGGTACTGTATGTTTTTGAAAGCATTTATCATCCCTTATATTGCCAAGTGCGCTACAAATTGCTCTCGGAAACAACTTGAATCAAGATCAGGAGTTGGCAACTCGACGTCTGATCAAGATACAGAGTATTTGACGTCCGTCTTTTTCTATGTGTCGTTACAAAGACCTGACTTTATATTTAATTGTTATGGTAGGATAGGAATACAAAATGAAAATGCAATACTCGGAAGATTGTTTTCTATTCTTTACAACCTATACATATCTAGCACTAATTTAGGCAAACGGTTATTGACTTATTAGTCCGTATAGCTAGATTAGATCCAAATTTTGCGCCCAGTAAATAAGGTCAAAAGGCTAAAAGCATTACGTCTTTTGCAAACTCTTAAACACCATACATGTATAAGACCTCGATACTACGCTCGTAGAATAGATAACTCAAAGACAGCAACACATACACGATAAAACGATTTGCACTTTCAAATTATGTAGACTCCGATCATTGCTACGTGGAACACACTTTTATAAAATAATTACAGAACAAGGAGTTAATTTTAAGATTATGTAGAATTTCAACAAACATAAAACATGTATATGAAGGCGATCATATAATGATAATAAGCAAAAGGTCTAGCTACCGGTAACGCATGAGCGAGAAATACGATAAAGTCACTTGCAGAAGCAAAAGGCATTCCGGTTATACAAATAGTATAAAACAACGATTAGCTGTTGTTGTGAAAACGTAAAGAAAGTTTTTATCTACCTTGCGTCTGAACTGGCACATTACTCTTTGTTATAGACATGAGCCGTGTTATGAGAAAACCTGATTTATTGCACTTCAAACTGTGTATTTCAAGACCAGCCGTTGCGTCAAAGACGCGGCGGCTGGCCTTGATATACACTGTTTGACACTCACATGCATCTAAAGCATTTTATATTGCTATATTATATACGCTATTTGGTAGTGTACACCAAACTCCTATACAGAGCCTGGGATAACAACGGTGCTTGGTCTGTAAATGTTGCAATGTAATAAGGCTGGTTTTGTCATGGTACGGCTAATATAAGTTGTTGGGTTACAAACACACATTTACTTAAAAAAAAACCTCCATTGGTCCTAACGTTGTTTCTTATAATTTCAGAATATGCTGGCCAAGTTGTGATATTGAGTGTAGAGGATCCAGTTATTGCTTTTGTGAACGATAGAGACAAGCGGAGCAATGTTACAGCCATAACAACGCAAATACCAAACACCAAGTACAGCTTCAATGCTGCATTTGTCAAGCTGTTAGCAAGAAAGTTCCGACTGAGGTCTATGTGTGTACCAGGTGTGCATGATTATCAGGCCATCAATGTAGATGAGGACGAATATTTAAAACATATAGCAGTGAATGATAAGAAGCAGATATTAGTTTGTGCCATGAAAGACATACAAAACTCAGCATTGTTTCAAGCATTTGTTAACGAAAACGCCAAGGAGGGACAAGGTGATGGAGTTGTTGAGAAGGTGAAATATTTGAATACATTTGAACCAAGTCAACAGAGAAGTATGCTTCAAAATTACACCAAAATAGTCATAGTTGAAGATCCCTTAGAAAGACTAGCTCTAAGTTACAGGAACAAGTTCAAACTCTCTTCCCGACAACGGCGACTCGACAATTACGAGACTCTCGTAGATTTTTACAGAAGACACTCACAGCTGTCAAAGACTTCCAAAACTCTTCAAGAATACTCACATCAACCACTTTCGTTTGAAGAGTATTTAACGTATTGGGTAGACAGAGTAAATACCCGAGAGAACCAGGAGGAACAGTTTATGACATATAGGGATATATGTCACCCATGTGCCATGTCGTATGAATATATATTACACGGCGATGATACTGAAGAGATTATAAGGGCCGTTGCAAAGAAATTGAAAGTTTTTATAACACAAAGTGTAATAATACCGGGTGATAAAAAGTCAAATGACGAAAGATTAATGAAGTTGTCTAGTAGTACTTCTAAATATCTCTTCAGTAAGGTGTGGGAAATTGTTTGTCCTGATTCTGTCATGTTTAGTTTTACAAATGATGGACACAACTGTACCGTAAAATAAACGCTATTACTTTCCGATTTAAAGGAAATTTAACACAGACGCAAAGCAATGAAATTTAGAATTATGTAGATGTTTGGGAAAATTGACCATATGTCTTTATTTGAGTGACAGAAAGATCGGAGTCTGATCAGAAGCCGAGTTGTAATTGTTCTTGAACATGTTTAGTGAGAAGAAGTAACATCATCTCCCCAAGAGTTGTGTACCCTTAGTTCGAAGTTTGGAGCAAGCTAAATAACTCTGGTCTTGTCCTGGTTAAGAAAAAACATTTCCTTTTCAAGACAGAAACGTAGCATACTATGTTTCCGAGTTAAAGTTAAAAAACTCGTAGTATTTCCCAATAAACGGTTTTGTACTAAACCAATATGCCCTCTATGAACAGTGTTGGCCTGATCAGGCGTCGGGTAACCTTCAGTCTGAACAGGCCTCAGACTGTTTGCCACGCAGCTAAAAAATAAAATGTCAGAATTTTCAAAAAGTTGCCATTTTCTTCATTTTACTGCAATGCGTTTGCGTTTGATTTCTCTCTAATCGCGAAATAATACTTTTTCTCATCTGTATAATGATAAAAATATGCTCGTTTTTAGCACGATATCATAGCAGATTTCACCAATCGACTGAACGGTCGCCCAGAAGAAGACTCACCAAGAGAAGTACATATGCTAGCTTAAAGCTTGTTGGGCATAAAGCAGAAAACTGATAAATAAGGCCTTTACTCATCATGGGAAAACAGGGTAAAACTTAAAGTAGATGGAAAGTAAAGCAGACAAATCATAAGGGCGTTTTTTACTCATCATTTGATAATGAAGATGTTGGCTTGAAGCTGGACGAGACAAGCAAACAAGTCCTAATGGAGGCCACCAGGCACCGGTCTTAACTTTTACCATTCTAGTGGTGAACTCATGATAACCTTTGCAACCAGTTTGGATCCTGATGAGACGCCGCGTACGCGGCGTCTCATCAGAATAAAAACTGTTTGACACTCTGACTCGGTTTTGAAAATACTTTTTGAAAAATCTGTTTTTAGGACAGTAGCAAACGACACTTGTAGCAGACGTAATAACTATCCAGTATGCAAAGGGATTAAAAACAGTCAGAAAGCAATTTTCGTGTAATCGCATACACGGTTCAGGAGAGGTTATTCTTGCCTTATTCTTATTCGTTGGCGTTTGTGCTTAAACAGTTATTAATATTGAAAATAGTTTGGAGCGAGATCAAGTCATTTGGCATCTGATCAGATTGTAAACTCTTTGCCAATGAGATTACAATAAACGTCCACGTGTTCCAAAAGCTGTAACGTCTCTTGCACTGCAGCAATGTGACTCGCCATCTTGCCAAATATTATAGTTATTGTTATTTTTAGTATCAAATTGTGATACGTTTATACCGCAATGATACATTTACATAATACAGTAAAACCTCTCTAGTACGACCATTAAATTGTTTTATTATTTAGTGTTTACAACAGGTGACTGCTTAAAGACAGGTGACTTTAATTTAGAAAAGGCCCTTTAAGCTGTCACCTGTATTGTATAAAAGCCATTACCCTTCATTTTTGGATGTATTACAGAGGTATTATTGTACATACTACAGTTAATAAATATACACATTCTTAATGTATTTAACGAAAATTATGTATACATTTGATTGCTATATATATAAATATGTTTATTTTTTCAAAATCATACATGTTCATAGAAAACGCACTAAACCAGTGAAAATAATGTCATACAATATTTCTACATGTACACATAATCATAAAATAAAGTTTCGTTGTAAAGTGTGTTCAGTCTTATTACATGTAAGTACATATATAGAGAATAATATGTCATTGCATGACATCATTTATTCTGCGAGTTGAGACACCGAGGTTTACCGAGCGCTGACTGGTTTCTCCTCGAGCAGAATAAACCCCTCCTATCTCATGCAATGAAATAGTATTTGATTTATCTCGCCGCTGAATGAGTTTGGCCTTTCAAATTTACACTAACACTAAATTGCGCAAGTTTCACGTAATTTCTGACAAACAAAACAATAATAACCGCTCTCAGCCGAACTGCGCTTAGTTAATCTTACCCAATAGAAAAATGCCACAACAAAACGCTTAGAATAAAAAAAATGGAACTAAAATGGAAAAGTAAGTCGATTCAAATTTTACAAGTTATACATTTTAATTAAAATGGCCTTTACTTTACGCTTCAACTCAGTATTGAAATTGACAAAAATAACGACTGGAAATTGTCCCCAGTTTTCGCGTTACTCGTCAAGGTTGTTTATAGTTTTGGAACAGTTTCTTTTCTGACCGCTCAGATTCAAAGTCTTCATCCCATGCAATGATTATGTTGAAATTTGCTACTAAATCTGACATTCTGCTTTGTTAATAAGCCTACCTAAAGTATCCTTCAACGTGTTGCAACCGCTGATCGCAATTTAATCTTCAGAACCGTTTTGTTTTAAAATCTAGTTCTAAGATATTTAGACAAAACTGAAAAGTAACATCTAAAGCAATACATGTACTGTATACTGTAGAGCAACGTCCTTATTATAGTCTATTAGCCAATTTATTTACTTGACCCCTCAATGACCATACATGTTTTCCAAAAACAACTCTTAACTTTGACCATAACTTCCCTATTAGTCAATGGATTTACTTTATACTTGGACGCAACACCCATTGTGACAAGACCTTTCAGCTGACATATATAGATCTACTTGGTTTTTAACTTTGATCCGTCAATGACATTGACCTTTAGAATCAAATTTGACGGAAAACTTTAACAATGCTCATAACTTCTTATATAAGTTAACATATACTATATAAGATAAAAGATTAAAGCATCAGTTCGGCGGCATTTTTATCTTACAGTGACAGTTATTGTTGTCATTGCATCGCGTTTAAACGGACAGAAACCCGTATGCTCCATTGCGCATACATATGTTCGAGTTTATTTGATTTGATTTGCTTTCCGATAGAGAAGTGTTGTTTTGTAATAGAAAAGCATGGTGAAATATACCAGCGAAACACTCATCTGACAAAGTCCCGGCCAAAACACGACGAGATCCACTGAAAATTTCACTAAACTCTTAAGCCGTCATGTTTTATCGTGTGCTTACATACTATCGTCTGAAATTCTATGTGGAATTCAAATTTTGTTTTCACTGAATAGTTATTGCTGCTAGTGTCTATTACAACTTTGAATCTGAACTGCCGTTGAGTTACTCAGCCTCTGATTTGGTTGGAAGCTGTTTGACAAACATATCAATAATTCACATGTTTAAAAACATATAACTTATAGTGTAAACAGGAAATCAATAAACAATAGAGAATGTTTCAACGATAGCGCATTGTATTGAAATTATTGATTCTTTCTTTTCCCTGTTCTTTTCGATAATTTACACAATTGCGACTTTTTAAACGGGCGAACATGTAGAAGGTAATGGTAATAGTATAAGGAAGTCGAGCTGAAAATGACAATAAATCAGAAACGCGTTTGTTTATTCAAAATAGTGTTTACTAGTTTCTTTAACATGTAACATGTATATATCATATGACATGCGATTGCAGAAAAGAAATCAAGCAAGCTGATATGGGCGTTTCTGTTTCACAATTACTGTTCCATCAATTGCTACGTGTATGTACAGTGGAGAAAACGTCATTCTTTCCCAATAAATGCGTTTACGCTAAAACAATTATTTCAATTGCAAACATTTTGGAGCCAGATCAGATGCCTGGAAACCCGGCGTCTGATCAGGCTCCAAACTGTTTGCCGCTCAGATTAAAATGAATAATCAGAATTGACAAAAAGTGGTAATTTTCTACATTTTAGTGCTTTGCGATTGCGTTTAAACGGAAAAGAATAACGTTTTCTCCACTGTATTATCTCTCAAGTGACTACTTACATGTACAGTGGAGAAGACGTTATTCTTTAATGCTTAAATTTAAAAATGGTATGTTCATTGCAAACACGTTGGAGCCAGATCAGGGTCCAAGGTTATAAAGCGTTTGAGCTGAGTCTGAGTTTGTTCTCAAGCATTTGATTGGTCAGATTTGAGTCTAGGCTCAAATCTGACCAATCAATTGCTTAAAAACGACATTAGACTAAGCTTAAACTCTTTATAACCTTGGAAACTGATGTCATATAACACGTCGTCAAAATCGTATGTCACTGAGATTAAATCAAAGTACTTGAGATGCACTTAAGATTGGTTCAAATTGAAAGCTAGAGGCATGGAATGAAAAGAAAACCTAGAAAACTAAATAGAGAACATTCTGAAAATAAAGTTTCTTTTTAAATGTTTTTGAAAGTAGGACTTGTAACTGTTTATATATACAGAGAATTTCTAACATGGAATAAAAATGTAAATCCGGATTTGGTCTTAACCTTTTTTTGTAAATGGTTTAAACACTTGAATCTTACCTCGGACATATTTGGAGATTATCTATATGCAGATGGTCTTAGAATTTTATAAAACAATTTCAGGCAGCGTTTTCAAAAGTGGCGGAATCGTCGACAACGCTCGGTGCAGTTGCATTATAATTCAGCATGCCAATTTCCTGATCCGGAAATTATTCATACACAAAAGAAAGTGAGAGTAATTTCTACTAATTTGATGAATACCATGTTTACTTCATAAAGTAGATCGCTGCCATATGGCCGTTCATGTGCTGTGGTGCCGTAAAACCCCGACTCAATCAATAAAATATAGTATTTATTAATTGGAAGTTAACATGTTTCATTTCATACATTTTTTAAATTTAACCGACTTTTGATGTATTGGTGGTTATTGATAATATCCCATATTGAGTTGTTTTCTTTAACGGATTAGGTAAAAGTCTACGACTCTGACTACAGAGGTTTCAAGGGTTTGAAGCCATCAAAAAGCAACATTTTCTGATATGTTCATGTTTTCATTGATACAGCGCTCCCTCTCTACAACGATACTCAATGGGGGACAAACAATATATGCGTTGGTCGGACGGAGTCGTTATATAGGGAGGGAAATTGGCTTACATTTGCAAACAGCTTGAATCCAGATCAGACGCCGCGTAACGTCAGACCAGGCTTCAAACTGTTTGCCACTCAATTTATAATAAATTGATAGACATTGCAGGTTGTCATTTTATACATTTCATTGCAAAGCGTTTGCTTTTCGTTTGAGTTTAAACGGGAAATGGTATGTTCGAACAGTTTTGACAAAGATCCGCCCTGTGTTGATTAGCTTGAACTCTACAGAACCTGTAGCCGCGATCCTCTCGGCTCAGGGCGCCCAAAGTAGGAGTGACCAGGAGAGAGACAAAATGATACAAGGTTGAAGGCACATGAACCTGTTGGCCCCCCTGTGCCGAGAGGGTCGCGGCAAAAGGTTCTGTTGAGTTCGCGCTAATGAGCGCAGGGCAGGTCACACAAATGATTCGAAGGTGTTTACAAGTGACATATTAAGGAACGTTAACAGAAGTGTATAACAGTTTGGTTCTTGAAAGATTGTTCTTATTTCAACCGCAGTGGGCAGATTTATCACGGTACAATGTTACAGGGGGAAGATGTCACCCCTTCCTACAAATCTTCCATTTTCATTTTAGTTTTGTTGCATAGCTATTGCATTAAGCTTCGTTAACTCTTTCCTCCCTGACACTTTAAATGGTCAATTCCAGTTTCCATTTTAGTCTAGTCCATTTCTGACTTTTAAGAATTGTTTTTGTCAATGTTTGGCTGACAAACAGTGAAGACCCTGATCAGAGGGCTCCTTTCGTAGCCCTCTGATATGGGTCTTCACTGTTTGCACAGGACAAGTGTACTATTCACATGTACACTGTTTGAAAAGGACGCCGATATGCGGGACTAGGGTTCAAAGGGTTAAAACGGGAAGACATCTCCTAACAGTGCATTAAATTTGTCAAATAAAACGAAACATCACAAATGTGCATCGACATGAAATCCAAAATAATACTAACGTGTTCGGTAATTAATCCATTGATCTTATATAATCAGCGTATACCTAGATCACAGGGCATATACATGTATAGGCAAAACACAATGAAAACAACCCTAAATAAGTTAAACCTCTCTTTTACGACCACTAAATTGTATTGATCACTAAGTGTTTACTACAGGTGACTGTTTAAAGCAAGGTGACAGTAAAACAAAAAACTCCTCTAGGAGCTTTCTGTTTTACACTCTTCTTGCTCCGAGCTGTTACATGTACCTATCTTTTATACAAGCAATTAGCGAACGATTTGGAAATACAGTGCTTCCTCCCAACAACAATATCCAATAGGATACAACGATTGCGTGTTGTTCTCGAGGGAGTTGTTATAGAGAGGAAAGTAAATACCCTAGGAGAGCTGAGCATGACTTGGCTTACATTTGCAAATACAGTCGAACTTCGATATCTCGAACTCGTTTAACTCGAACTATCCGATATGTCGACACTTGAACTTCATTATTTCATGCTCGGTTATGTCGAACATACCCATATTTCAAAGTCAAAACGTGGCTAAACCACGTTTTAACTTTGAAATACGGGTATGTTCGACTTTTAACCGAGTTCGAGATATCGAAGTTCGACTGTAGCTTGAATCCAGATCACGTCTGGTCTGGATTTAAGCTGTTTGCCACACGTCATTATGTTTCTTCTATCAAAATGTCCAATACATAACTTTGAGAAAAACAGCAGACGACAATTTTAAGCAGACGATATTGCAGAAGTGAAAGGATTTGACATAATTGTTTTGTTTGGGTAACAGTGGCAAACATTGTTGTAAGGAGGGAATCGTTGTTCGGAGGGTCGTTGTAGGGAAGGAGTACTGTAGCATGGATTCAGTTCAAACGCAGAACACTCGCGTCTGATCAGGATCCCAACTATTTTACGCTCAAATTAAAGCGACATAGAAAAAAGACATATACGTCAGTATTGCGTATTGTACCATCAGCAAAATCGAGTTGTTAGGTTTTCGACGTCTGATCAGGATTAAACATATCTGACGCTAGTATCAATGCTTCTTCTGTCAAAATGACTTGAAATGTAGTGTATATGTCAGAAAATTAAAAGGTTTGAAGCAGATAATATATTACGGTGATCTGATTAATTAAAGAGTAACCTTCCGAGAGTCATTGTAATGGCCCATAGCAACACCGACACTGCTATCCTATGACCACCGGAACAACAAGTCGAGTCGCCACAGCATACCGGGGGACAAGTATCTGTGCTATTCTTGTAACTCGCCCATGCGCACTTCTTCGTCACAGTACCACAGCAATCTGTAGGACAGTTGTTTACATCTTCCCCGGGGTCGCATTTCAAATCAAAGCAGGAATCTGGAACAGGATCGTCCAGTGCTGATTCCAATATTGATGAATCCGATTGTCCGAGTTTCTTGCATTTTCTTTTGAAGCACGTAGCAAATGCCCAACAGAAACCTGGAATATTGTAGAACTTTCTTAGTTTCGATGTACACTTCTTCTGTAGCTCATCTTGTCCTAGACATCCACCACACGCGAATATGCCGTCCTTAACTCCGTTGCCTTTCTTGTTATCTGTGCCACAAGTATCGCAGTAGACGCCTGATGATGCACTTTGGTAGGTTTTCCCATCACAAGAAGAGTCGGTATCGTTACAGTTGTTGCAACATGCATACCAGTGCAAGTGTGTCACTCCTCCTAACATAAACATCTCACATTTCCCGCGTGGTGCTTGGTCCCCGGCATGCTTTGGCAACATGGAGGCATAGCAGAATCCAAACAGACTTGAAACCATTCCCGCAAATAGTAATGAAAACATTGTCATTTTGTTCAGCTTTAGGACAGCTCGCTTGTATTCGTGTCAAGTTCTGGTGTGCAACTGGTTAGTGTATCCAGGTCGATAGAAGGCGTACAAGGAAACGCTATTATTCAAGTGGACGATTTCGAAAGTGCATGATAAAAAAAACCAACAAACGGATCAAGTGTCACATGAAAGCCACAACTTATTCATTTCCGAATTGAACAAGTGTTTAAGAGAATGCAATACAATAAACTCTGTATTAAGCGACCAGTAAATATTGAGTATATTTATAGCATGTGTGACAAGTGAATGCTCAATGCAGGACAAAGTAATGCAGCAAGCTTATTCAGGAGTTTCAGCATTACTTTTGTTCTGTATAAAGCGATTACTTGTCTCTCATGATCATCATGCTAACTTATTCAGTGATCGCTTCCTACATGTTGAACTTACAGATACACATGCTAAAACAATATCAGTTAATCTTCCGTCTGTTTCATTCACATTTATCTTCTACAGTAATTTTCAAATACAGTTTCTAATATGTATCAAAATGAAGAAACGCTCATAATAGTTTATATTTTGATCAGACACCATGATTATCTGGTGTCTGACCAGGGTCCAGCTGTTTTGCAAATGCTAGTCGAGCCTTGCTTAGCAGACAAAATATTTACAATAAAGAGGAAGTTTTAACATTGCCATCTGCAGTTCTTTACCCCTTTCACTCTCAATGACGTCATAAAGCGCATTTGCAAACAGTTTTGATCCTGATCAGACGCTGCGTAACGCGACGTCTGATATCAGGATCAAAATTGTTTCCACTTGTTTTGAAATTACGTCAATTAAACTTCCTTAAATCTAAATTTGAAACCATATTGCAGACAACAATATTGAAGCAGACGACAATGAAGCGGTGAAGGGGTAAGAATCTCATGATTAATTTGGTAGCGAAGGAGTTAAACTTGAGGTTAACCTTCTGCACCCTGTGGCGAATCTATCATAACCGCTTGTTTTCGCCATTCTTTCAGTTGCACGGCGTTGCAGAACATCTAGAGAATGCCTGCTTTTTATTCCGTTTGGATAACACTTAATACAAACGAAATGCAATAAAAAGTAAAAAATTACAACTCTTTGAAAAATATGACGTTTATTTCTATCTGAGTGGTAGACAATTTGGAGCCTGATCAAATGCATATTTATCCAAACCATTCAAAAGATCAAACTCAGCGGCAAAGACCCCTATGGCCATTTGGAGTATAGCCTGTGACAAATATGTATGTTTAGGAACAGATGAATACTCTTTGAGTCTCTGTGAAAGATAGTAGGTGAACACATGTCTTGAGAAGACGCCAATGGCCATTTAAATTGTGTGAAAACGAAATATTAAAATCATAGTTTAACTACTGTTATTTTATTTTAATTCATTTAGGGTTTTAAAATATAAGTTTATGCTACATTGTAAACTTACATTGGGAAATATAGATCTACATTCTTTACCAATAAAAACGTTCGTGCTACTTTTTTCCATTGCAAAAAAGTTGGTAACCCGACGTCAAATTAGGTTACAAACAGTTTGCCACTTAAATAATACATGTAATCATAAAAATCTGTCACGTATTACATTTAGATTTCAAATTATTTTGAATTTGTGTTTAGTTTCGTTTACCAAACAAATAAAGTCCTCTCTGTATGAGCCTATCATATAACAGTGTTCCCTCTCTAAAACGGTCCTCCCAACAACGACTCCTTCCTAACAATGACTCTTGTTCCCTAAACAAGACACCTATGTCTTAGATTTTTGCTGCTGCAATATTGTCTGCTTAAACCTGTCGTTTGCTCTTTTTGCTAAAAGTTACATATTAAGTGGAAATTTTGACAGAAGAAATAAAACGAGTCACAAACAGTATGAATCCAGATCAGACGCCGCGTTACCCGGCATCATATCTGGATTCAAGCTGTTTGCAAATGTAAGCAAATTCCTAATTTTCCCTCCTTATAACAACTCTACCGAACAACACACAACTCTATGTCTTCGATTGGGTGTCGTTGTAGAGAGGGAAAACTGCATCTTTCCATGTAATGGTTAACGCAATATTTAATCTGTATTATCATTTTCCCTCTCATTCAGCTGCCAAGGATCGTGAGTTTGAGCCTCCGCCGGATCAAATCTTTCTGATGAGACTTTATAAACCTAGGTCCGATGTATCAGTAATTTATAATTGGCATCCGAAAGAATTAGATAATAAAAGTAGGGCCCGGGTTTTCTGTATCCGTTCCCTCTCTTTGGGACGTCACTTAGCCCAACGTTTGGCAGAAAAGGACGATAACAAACAAAACAAACATCTCACTATCTATGAAGAGGTATATATATCTCTAAAGGCAAAAAAACTGTCTATTGCAGGACAAAAGTAATATAGAGAACAACGCCTTCTATGTATGTGTTGGGTGCATCATGTATACAGTGGAGATTCTTCGCAAAGCGCTAAAAAGTAGAAAATAACAACTTTTGGACAATTCTGATATTTCATGTTTATCTTGGTGGCAAACAGTTTGGAGCCTGATCAGACGCCGGGTTACCCGGCGTCTGATCTGGCTCCAAACTGTTTGTAATAGAAATAATAGTTTTAGCGTAAACGCGTTTATTGGAAAAGAATAACGTTTTCTCCACTGTACTATTTACAGGTCAATATTTACATGCGCTCACATCAAAAGTGACGCTCATATTTGCATGAACGTTTCATTATTTGACAGGTACAAGCCGATAGTTTGCAAAACTGACAACTGTGCAGTATTGCAGAACTACTCATCATCTGCACCTAGTTAATGATTTGATAGTGGTCCGTTTCCGAAGCAAAATTGTTTCATCGATTGCAATTTAGTCGAACAAATGATTTGTAGGTGCCATTACATTTGATCCAGATTAGATATCGAGTAACCCGGGACCTGCATGATAAGGATCCAAATTGTTTAATTCTGATATAAAATAATTTTTAAATTATTTAATTAGTAAAATAATACAATTCTTTTGGCAGATGACAACTTTGAAGCAAAATGATGACTTGGCGGTATAAGTGTGTGATAGCGGTCATCTTTATCACTCGCCTTGACCCGGTAACAGTGAGGAATTCGTTATTCTTTCCCGTTGTTCAAACGCAGACGAAACGCAAACGCAATGTACTTAAGTTGAGAAAATGACAACCTTTTTAACAATTAAGACTATTCATTTTAATGTGAGTGGCAAACAATTTGGAGCCTGATCAGACGCCGGGTCACCCGGCCTAAAATCTGGCTCCAAACTGTTTGCAATAGAAATAATAGCTTTAATGTAAACGCATTTATTGGGAAAATGTATTCTCTACTGTAGCACGCCCAGACAGGAATATATGTGTGTCGCCTTGTCTCCTCGACGTCGTCGTACAGCATTTTATTGAACTACTAGCAAAAAAAGAAACACGCTACTTTAAAACCTTTGTAAGACTCCCCCATTGTTCTCAATAAGCGTGAAGATAACTGTAAAAGCATAAAACATGTAACATAGCTATCTCATTCAGTCATGAGAGGCCATGACATACTCATGTCAAGGGTTTTTGCAATAGTTATCAAACATTAGAGACGGGCCTTACATGAACCGCTTCACTGGTTGTTTGCAATAGACAGTTTTACGGATATGAGCACAGGGCTGCCATAAGTTGACATGAAAAATTCTAAGATTTCCAAATTTGCATTTCTCAAGTGCGATTTTACGAATCGTACCTTTACCCCATAGCCTTTTTTCTTGTTTTGTTGACATGCGACCACTTAAAGCAGGCTGTAAGTAAAGCAGAATGCGCCTTAGGGTGCATTCTGCTTTACTTTCAGCCTGCTTTAAGCTACCATGTACTGGGAAAAAATCCGGAGATTTAGGAAAAATCCGGAGAAATGCAGCCCTTTGAGCATAAAACATGAGTTTTGTTTAGGTGTAATCCCCGAAACTAGGGAAAAGTCTTTGACTGTGTTCACGCTTGCACGATAAGATTATGCTATTAATAACATTTGGAAATATTCTGGATCCAAATTATCTGCCAAGAAACTCGGCGTCTCTATAAGATCAAAAAGTGTTTAAAACTCTGAACCTGCTTTGAAAATAAAATTAAAAACGGAATAATTTTACTTGAGAACAGTTGCAGACGACAGTTATTGCACTTTACCCTGTGTTTAACCCTTTACCCCATAGAAGCGACTTTTAGCGTATTTAATTTATTCCTCCGCTGAAGAAAATAGTTCCAATTTAATCAGTCATGATTATATAATATAGGGAACATTTTCAATATTCTAACACATGGAAGCTTAAAGCAGGCTGAAAGTAAAGCAGAATGCGCCTTAGGGCGCATTCTGCTTTACTTTCAACCTGCTTTAAGTAGTCACCTATTTTCAATACTAGAAATAGGCTATCAGGTAAAGGGTTAAAGCGTTCAATAAAGAAGACAGTCCGCTTTTATCACTCGCCTTGACCTAGAGTTAGTCTCAACATGTACATTTGTTTACATGTATGCTAGTATGATAATAATAGGATAAGAGGCGTATTCTGTGTTTCTCAACATGACTGTGACAATAAAAAAAGAATTGTTTGGAAAGTGCAAAGACGGGAGAGAAGTTCACAAGTAAGTATTAACACATGTATATATTTACTATCAAACTATTTATAAATTGATTCACGTCACGCAAGAGTTTAAATCAATGGGCAAGATTCGGCCCTGTTTTACTTCGCCCTATATACTCTAAATAAATCACCCAACTTTCAGAATACATATCTCAAGTCAGAGAAAAGGAAAAGAATGGAACCACTGACTTTAGATTCATTGTACACAGTAGAACCTCTCGTTTACGACAACTCAAGAAGACTTGATGATATTAGAGCTAAACCCTTTACCTCAAAGTTTGAAGACAGGTGACCACTAGTAAAGCAGAATGTGCCTTAAGGCACATTCTGCTTTACTTTCAGCCTGCTTTAAGCTCAAATCTGCTAGGCTATATAAAATATTTGTAATGGTAATTATTCATGAGGGTATAAACTGGAACTATTTTCTTCAGCGGAGGAATAAATCAAATACGCTAAAAGTCGCTTCTATGGGGGAAAGGGTTAAAGCACAATGTCTATAAAGCAGAAAGCTCTTTTATGTGCGTTCTGTTGTACTTTCATCTTGCTTTAAGCACTAATCTGTCTTTAAACACTGAAAGCTAAACCTCATTTAGTGTTGGTGATACAGGGGTAATGACCCCTATGAAAAATTGGTGGATCTCTGCTGGCTACATGCGTATGCATCCGCCTTGGACTGGTGAAGTTGGACAAAACACAATTACTCTAGTTTGCATCTAGAAAACAACTAAGACTCGCCTATCTATGCAAAATTTAGTGGGGTTAGATATATACATATTACCAGTTAATTAGCGGTAGCCTGTTTTTCATGGTGGAATTGTTTAAAGCAGTCGATACAACTTGACAAAGAAAGTGTTAAACAAACATCACATAAACAAATAAATAGATTTAGACTAGAAAGAACACCATAAAGTTCGGGCTGATATCTCGAAACACGCCACCTTTTCTATAACTTGCATTGTCCATTATTTCTTATTAGGTTCACATTTGAGGGGTCAAAGATCATTGTGTCAGTTCTCGACTTTGGTTGTGCAATACAATCTATAGCAGCTCCGGATAAAGATGGGAAACTTGTCGATATCTGTCTGGGATATGACTCCGTTCAAGGTAAGCACTTTAAAGGGCATTTTTGTACAGTAAAACCTTTTTAACGTTCATATTTTTGCACAATAAAACCTCTTGATTACGAAAAATAAAATGTGTTAATTATTATGTGTTTATTGTTTAAGGCAGGTGACTGCTTAAAGCAAGGTACGTGACAGTAAAACAGAAAGCTGCTTTAGGAGCTTTCTGTTTTACTGTCACCTTGCTTTAAGCTGTCCCCTATCGTTTATACAATCAAATAGCCTTCGTTTTAGTGGTCGCAATAGAGAGGATGTTTTACTGTTGCTGTCGTCTAAAATTTCCGTAGTCAGCAACCATTCATATTGTTGATTTATATGATTTATTTTCAGATAATATCATAAATGAGTCAAAGAGTTTAGACCCAGTTCACAAAGTCACCCATTGCATGCAAAACATTCATTTTGATGTCCAAATCTGTTAACCCTTTCCCTTATAGAAGCGACTTTTAGCGTATTTAATTTATTCCTCCGCTGAAGAAAATAGTTCCAATATATACCGTAATGAATATGTGTCATATTTAATAATTTCCTTATTCTAGCAGGTAATGGCTTAAAGCAGGCTGAAAGTAAAGCAGAATGCGCCATATGGCGCATTCTGCTTTACTTTCAACCTGCTTTAAGTGGTCACCTATATTCCATACTAGAAACAGGCTATCAGGTAAAGGGTTAAGAATAAACAATAAATTGTTTCTTATTAGGCAACAACATGAAGGCTGAACAGTTTTCACATTACCATTGTAAATTTATGTTAGGCAATGGAAGGGGATACATGTATCCTTTAGCATCTTATGAACAAGTTTAGGAAGTTTCAAATACAAAGAAGGTTTAATTTATCTTATTACCATAGGAAATATCATCAGATGGTCAAACAGGTAAGACCTAAATAAGATGACCAGGTACTCTGCTTTTAACCTTGGTCAAAACTACTTTCAAGGCGTGTCACTAAAACACGCGACATCTACATGTAAGAATAACTATACCCACTGTATAATGTTGAAAATTCTTGTGACGGTTACTATCTGAATGACCAATTGTTTGAAACCTCATCAGAAACCGGGGTTCCCCCCTCGACGTCTGATCAGGCTCTTTACTGTTTACAGTTGTTGTGACACAAGCGCGTTTTTTGGTAAATAATAACCTCTTCTCTACTGTACCTTGATTTGTTTTTAATCCACCAGGGTATGAGGATAACTTCCCTTACATCGGCGTTATGGTTGGTAGAGTTGCTGGGCGTATAGCCGGTGGCAAGTTCGAGATGGACGGCCAGAAATATCAACTGGTGATAAACAATGGACCAAATAACATACACGGTGGTATTACTGGGTTTAGCAGGGTAAATATTGACCGACGAAATATTCGAAAATCAGGAACTAGTGTCAAATTGTTTTGATCCTGATCAGCCGCCGCGTAAACGCCATTGGATCTGAGCTTTTTGCAAAGTTGAACGTAGTCGCAAATGGTGATGAAACAAAATCGTCTCGCTAATTTTTCAAACATTACCCCATAGCCCGTTTCATGTATTGAAAATAGGTGACCACTTAAAACAGGCTAAAATAAAAGTAAAGCGGATTGTGCCCCAATGCGCATTTTGCTTTACTTTCAGTTTGCTTTAAGCTATCATCTGCTAGGATATAGAAAAAGTTCTTATGATACATATTCATGACTGTATAAATTAGAACTATTTTCTTCAGTTGAGATATAAATTTGAGGCGTAAAAAGGCGTATTTATTTAGGTAATGGTTGAAATAGGAATATAGCCTTTTCTACTGTCTGAATAATTTCTCGTTAAACACTTCTCGTCCATGACGTCATTTAATTAAAAAATGTCGTTTGCTTTTTTCTAAAACTAAAATTAAGGTAATTTTACTTACATGTAAGCAATACGGAAATTAGTGCTAAACAGTTTCGATCCTGAAAAGACGGGGCGTCTAATCAGGGTCCAGACTGTTTCTAAAAATATATATGTACTATATGGGTGGCAACTGGGAAAAACGCATGCCCACGTACATTGTTCATCCTATTGAGTAGAAGGTTGCTTACTCTTAAATAAATAGAAACAGGCTGCTCAAAAGTTGTCTCCCATCCATTAAGTTCGGAACCATATCGTGTACTGTCATCAAGACTCGGCTATTGGAATGCGAGTGCTGCAGCCATAGTTTTAACTTATGTTTGGTGTACAAATATAGGTGTTTAGAATTTTAACGATTATATTCTCTGTGACATTACACTTTATAAGCTTTTAAACAGATCGGATCCTGATCAGACACCGAACCTGTCAGTGTCTTATCTGAATTCGAAGTGCTTGACACCTTGTTAATGTCTTTTCAGGCAGTTAAAATGTTTAAATTTTAAAAATAAAACCAGACAATAACTTTTTTACAAATCCTCTGTCATAGTCTTGTATTGGTGTTTTTAAAACAGTAACAGTAAAGCGTCTATACTGTTTTCTGATATACATGTAACCTGTCTCGAGATGGTTCGGATGTTTTCTCTTATTGTATAAGCCAATTGGTGTTATAGGGCAGATGATAGATAATCAGCAGAATTTTATGCATGCATGATAAGCTTGAGGAGGGTTAAAGTATGCAATCAAGGCCGTAAAAGGGTCAGTAATCAGGTTCATGACATGAATAAAAATATTACTAGAATAAAAATCAACTTCATTATTCAACAGCGGTTGTGGAATTCCACTGTCCAAGACGACAAACTTTCCTTGTCGTACGTTAGTCCGGACGGCGAGGAGGGGTTTCCAGGCGAGGTTACCATGACAACCACATATAGCCTCACAGAGGAAGGTGCCCTTACCATCGACTATACTGGCAAGACAACCAAACCATGTCCACTGAATATAACCAACCATGCATACTTCAACCTGGCGTCCCATGTAAGTCGATAGACTAGTCGGTACAGTGGAGAAAACGTTATTCTTTCCCGTTTAAACGCAAACGAAACGCAAAGGCAAAACACTTAACTTTTGAAAATCGCATCTTTTGTTAATTTCCAACTATCTATTTGCGCCTGAGTAGCAAATATTTTGGAGCCTGATCAGACGCCGGGTTACCCGGCGTCTGATCTTGCTCCAGACTGTTTGCAATGTAAATAATAACTTTAGCGTCAACGTGTTTATTGGGAAAAAATAACGTTTTCTCCACGGTCAGTTAACGGAAATGGCTGATCGCTCTGTGCAAGATGGAGTACCTACATGTATATTAATCGATACTGGCCTTAATGGTTTCATGGCCATTTATGACTTATATTCATCCCAACCTGTCTCACAAATAATTCAAAACTCTGTAGTCAGAACCGTTCTATGCCAACTAGGAGATAATTTAAGGTGTTGTTTGGATCAAGGAAGATTAACAGCCTTTTAAGAGAACTTGAAGTAAGAGCAGTTTTAATGCATACATGTAACAATAGATCTATATTATTGTGTTTCTGCCTTTAGCAATCAAATATCTTTAGAGCTATATATATGACATAGCCTGTTTCTAGTTTTGAAGACAGGTGATCACTTTAAGTAGTTTGAAGTAAAGCATATTGTACCTTAAGGCACACTCTGGTTTACTTTCAGCCTGCTTCAAGCGATCAACTGCTGTAAGATAAAAAAATGTTTCCTATGGTAAATATTTATGACTGTATAAACTGGAGCTATTTTCTTCACTGAAGGAATAAATTAAAGGCGTAAAATGCGTATTTATATTATAATGGGTTAAATAGTTAATGAACAAGACGGCTCAATTCATGATAGTACAGTGGAGAAAACGTTATTCTTTCCCGTTTAAACGCAAACGTACGAAAACGCATCGCAATAAAACGTAGACAATGACAACTTATTGAAAATCCTGACCATTTATTTTAATCTGAGTGGCAAACAGTTAGTTTAGAGCCTGATCAGACGCCGGTAACCCGGCGTCTGATCTGGATCTAAATTGTTTGCAGTGCAAATAATAGTTTTAGCTTAAACGCGTTTATTGGGAAAGAAAAACGTTTTCTCCACTGTAAACATTCAGTAAAGTTCACTGAAAAACAATAGATTGAAGTAATCATTTGTAGATTGAATACTATTTTCAGAATGGCCCAGAAGTGTTTGATCATGTAGCCCACATAACAGCTAACCAATATGTACCAGTAAACGATGACCTAATACCTACAGGTAACATACCCAACCCACTCAACTGCAATGCTTAACATGCCTATCTTATGCAGAAAATACATTATCTTTTCCATCGAAATAGAGATGTGCTAAAACAATTATTGTCATTGCAAATAAGTTGGAGTCAGATAAGACGCCGAGTCAACCGGCGTCTGACCAGGCTTCAAACATTTTGTTTCTCAGAAAAACTGAATATTCAGAATTTTCAAAAGCTGTAACTGTTTACATTTTATTGCATTGTGCAGACAACATAACGTCTTTCTACTGTAGCTAGGATTGTATAGTTCACCTCGACAATACAGTGGAGAATGTGTTATTCTTTCCCAATAAACGCGTTTACGCTAAAACTATTATTTGCAGTGCAAACAGTTTGGAGCCAGATCAGACGCCGGGTAACCCGGCGTCTGATCAGGTTCCAAACTGTTTGCCACCAAGATAAACATGAACTATCAGAATTGTCCAAAAGTTGTACTTTTCTACGTTTTAGTGATTTGCGTTTGCGTACGTTTGCGTTTAAACGGGAAAGAATAACAGGTTCTTCACAGTACGACCATTCAACAAAGGCTGATTTTTAGCTGTTTTGGTCTGATCGTTGTCTAAAAGAGGACGAAAGTAAAGCAGAAACACCCATATGAACTTGTTGCTTTACTTGCACCCTTATTTAAGCTGCCACCTGTGTCAAAAGCTATCAGTTATTCATGTTAAGATGGGCTTTAAAAGTAAAATTGCACTGTTCCTTAAGATATTGTTTGTCATAAAAATGTTATGAAATGTAACCCTTGCGACAGTGTTACATGTGTACGTGGTCGTTGAAATGGTCCCGGTGGTCAATTTGTAATTATGAGAATCATTTCGGGGTCGATTCCCAATGTTGAATACATGTAAGAGCCGGATCGAATTCTCAATGTTGAAAATAGACCCGTTTTGATTTTCAACGTTGAAAATAGACATTAGTCGATTCTCAACGCAAGCTTTAACTTTTGTGTAACACTGGCTATCACACGTAGAGGTACTTCACTGAACCAGTTGTTAATTATTATTAAACATTGCAATTTATTTTCAGAGATTGTAGTTTAGCTTAATCACAATATGGACGTGTGGTTCGATGGAGAAGACGTTATTCTTTCACAAAAAACCGCGCGTTTTGTACCTTAGCAGCTGTGTCCTTTGCAAACACTTTGTAGAACAATCTAGTTCCGGATAACCGGGCGGCTGATCCGGAGGCTTAAAGCTGTTTGTCGTTTTATCTTAAAATTTGTTAATCTTTAAAAAAAGTAATTGCTTGCTCATTTGATTGCATTGATTTTGCGCCCCATTAAGTTTTAAAAAAAGAAATTACAGGAAAGATAACGTATTTTGCACTCCTGTATAAAACGGTGTCTCTCATATGTACACACTGTATGCCACTCTGATAATAGTGTCAAACAGAAATGTCACGTGTTTCTATTCTGAAAATGGTTGTATACGACACACCACAGGGCCCCGACACGATTGCCAGAATGTATATATAGAGACAAGGGGTACAACTGATTGTGGGTATCTTTTCACCCTATCTCGACAAAACCGGGCATAATATGAATACATATAGATGAAACGACACCCTTTTTGCATTTCTGTCTAGCTAATATAATACCCTTCCTTAAAAACATAACATAAAACCAACTGTAAACATGCTCTTTCAACAGTAACTGCATTTACTCACTGAAATCACCGATTTTTTTTCTGCGTACGTTTGCGTTTAAACGGGAAATAATAACAGATTCTCCCCTGTACATTTATTATGATAAGATAAGGACGATAAATCATTGAAGGTTGCGTGCATTAGCTTACGGCGGGATTGCAAGCTCATTCGAAACTTTCTGATTCGTAATATATCCTGTAGTAGTTTTATTTTAAACTGAAACGTAAGCATTCAATTGTGTTAAACGATTTCCTCGTCCGTTTATATGAAACGAAATGCAAACAGACGAAATGAAAAATAGAAAATAGAAAATGTAAAAAAAATATGGCAGTTTTTGAGTTTAGACAAATAGTTTTAAGCTTGGTCAGAAGTGACATAATCTCGCATCAAACTATTTGCATTGAGCATCACTGTTTCGTGTCTGCTTGGAAGGTAACGTATTTGCCACTCAGTAAGTGCAGTGTTCTACGGTTACAGTGAAGAATGCGTTATTGTGTCCAAAAGACACTAAACGCAAACGCAATTGCATTACAAAGTAGAATGTTTCAACGTTTTAAAAACACAAACGCTCAACTTTAACCCTTTGAACCCTAATCCCGCATATTGGCGTCCTTTGCAAACAGTGTACATTTGAATAGTACACTTGTCCTATGCAAACAGTGAAGACCCAGATCAGAGGGCTCCTAGGAGCCCTCTGATCAGGGTCTTCACTGTTTGTCATAATGCCAAACATTGACAAAAACAACCCTTAAAAGTCAGAAATGGACTAGACTTAAATGGAAACTAGAATTGTCCATTTAAAGTTTCAGGGAGGAAAGAGTTAATCTAGATATCAAACAGTGTTAAGACTATTCAAACGATGTGTTACCCGGAGTATGATCTGGCACCAAACTGTTTGCAACTGACATAAAGTTTTAGCATGAACATGTTAATATGGGGGAATAATAACAACTCATCTACTGAGGAATCAATCACCCTAAAGAAACAATGAGAGTTTGAATACATTTAACTGCAGTTTTAATATAAAATTCATTATAAATAATGAAATTTATGTTGCAGAAAATGAGAGAGAAATGATCCAATTAAGTTTTCATTTCCTTCGTCAACGGAAAATTAATTATTTTGAGATTTTATGAGGGTAAGGTGAAAGCACTCCCGACAGAAGCCTTTGATCGAAACGACAGAATCCTCCGATACAATCCTCTGATTGACATAGCTTCAACAAAGCAAGCATTTGGTCGAACAGTGACGAATTATAACTACATGTAAAACCTGTCTATTACGACCATTTAAAAGAAGGCTAATCGATTTATGAAAGACAAGTGACAGCTTAAAGTTAGGTGAAAGTACAACAGAAAAGGATTTTTCTCTATTACTTTCACTTTGCTTTAACCCCTTCACTGTCTTACCCCGAGTACAATAAGTATTTGCAAACAGTTTGCGTTACGCGGCGTCTGATCATGATCCAAACTGTTTGGCACTCAATTACAAATTTATTGAGTCGAAATACCTAATATTAAAATTTAAGAAATAAAAGCAGACGACAATTATTTAAAACTTATGACGTCATGATAGTGAAGGGGTTAAGCAGTCACGTGTCTAACATGTAACACCTAACAGTGTTAGGATCGAGACTGTTTTACACTAGTATCGACATTTCTTAAGTCATGCTACATTGAATCTTACTTTAAAACGATATTGCCAAAAAGAATACTGAAGCAGATGAAAATAAAGCGGCGGAGGGGTAAAAACATCACGATAAGTTTGGCATCGAAAGGGTTTAAACGAAACTTGATCTCAATGTGAAGCATTAAAATGTTAAAAGTTGCATATTTTGAAAATGTTTGAAAATGTTTGAAGATTTATTTTAATCTGAGTGACACAAACAGTTCAGTTGAGATTGAACAGACAAAGGATTACCCAGTATCTGATCTGGCTCCAGACTGTTTGCAAATTGTTACATGTATTGTTTTTTTTAATACAAACGTATTTATTAGGACAAATTGTTGACTTTCCACTGTCAAAAAAACTTAACTCATTCACCCCTGAAACCTTTAATGGACTATTCCAATCTCAAATAAGTCTAGTCCATTTTTGACTATTTAGGGTTGATTTTAATAATACATTTCAAAATGACAAACGGTATAGACCCGGATCAGAGGGCTCACAGTTTCACTGCTTGTAAATGATGAGTATGCTCGTCGCTAGGGTTGAATGTGTTAAAGCGAGTTTTCAGATGCATCGAGAAAATTACAGCTTATACAAATACACTTACATTCAGTGGAGTCCTTAACGTTAATATAACCTAAATTATTACTTATATAAGTACATGCATCTAATTTTAAAGATGCATATAAATATCAATGTAATGTAGTTTGGAAGAGTTAAGAATACAAGGAGTCGAGATAAGAGGTAGTAAACCGAACGAATCTAATGCTTTGTCAACACCAAATCCTTTGGTGTTACTACTCATTAGAAGAGTATCGAAAAGACGATTATAATGAGTAGTGACACCATATGGTTAAATGCAGAAATAAAGAATTTATTCAATATTTGAAAAACTCCTCTATTCTGGAGCTCTGGAATACTAGATCGAGTAAAAAGGCCTATAAAATATGTCAACGATTGAAGAGTAAGACTATTCTACGTACAATATCTCGAACTCGGTTAAATCGAACATAGCCGTATTTCAAAGTTAAAACGTGGCTCGTTTTAACTTTGAAATATGGGAATGTTCGACTTAACCGAGCATGGAATAATGCAACTCATGTGTCGAACTATCGGATAGTTCGAGTTAAGCGAGTTCGAGATATCGAAGTTCGACTGTATATGACGTGTATTGTTTCGCAGTGCCGTAAACCCCAAATCAATCAATTGAAGGATAAGATACAACTGTCAGAATTTAAAAATCTTTATGCCTCAACTATTTTGATTTACATTAATGTAATTATATGTATGCATTTGCATTGAAATATATGCTTAAGAAAAATATCTTACTGTTACTCTCATGTTCTTCGAGAATGACAAATGTTAATAACCAAACCAAAACGTTAGAGATCACTCTTGAATCCTAAGAAGTGTTAGTTGATTTTCAAAACGTGGTTATGTCAAGAAACTCATTAAACACATTATGCCAATTTGTTCCAAGCTTTCAAAAGAATGAGGGCTCCTATAACACTAAGTGAAGTTCACCGGCATTTAGGAGATGGGGAAATACTGATAATTATATTAGTCTTGAGATATAGAGTGTCAAGAAGACATGGTGGCCTTTAAACTTTCTCACGTTTTGGGCGAGTTTGGGATACTTATTTCAAACAGCTTTGATTCAGATGAGACGCCGAGTAACTCGGCGTCTCGTCTGAATCTAAACTGTTTAATACGCTGGTGGAATTTTCTAAAAGAAATTTAGATAAAGCAATGATTCTTGCAGGCGTCAAAATTGCAGACGACTGTTAGGATAAGCTTCTCACGCTCATTTGTCACACGACATTCCGAGTATTTTTCTACAACAGATTTGTAATGATTTGCCGGACGTATTAAAGGTGCGATGTGTCTTCACACCTAAGCGTTAATCTGAGTGAGCACACTCTTGACGTGCCTTATACAGTATTGAAGACGTCATTCTTTTCACAATGCAACAAAAGTGTAGAAAACAAGAATATTTTGAATTTTCTAACGATTTGTTTTTTTTTCCTGAGTAGCAGACGCATTGTACGCTGCGGGCGCATTTGAAATGACGGTTTCGATCCAAATGACATACTAATGAGCTTGGATTCTGATAAGACGGAAACAACTGTGCCGTCTTATCAGGATCCAAACTGAATAACACACTCAAACTAAAAAGAAATACAATAAAATATAACTGTAAGATAAATCGATGTAGCACCAACCTTAAATGTAGAGCAAAAAATCGTAGAGAAATACAAATTACATTTCGTGATATTTAAAGGACCGTAATGTATTTATAATGTAATGTCAGTATTAAATATTTAATATATATTCTAAGGTATAATTAGGAATGCCAAAACTTTGACATCTGACATCTTTTCATATTTTTCTCCTACTTATGTAACTGTATTTCCTGGTCTGGTGCTATATAGTTAGTTACTGTTAGCCATGTACATTAAAGTCATATGGTTATTCCTTGTATATGTTTAATCCCAAAAGATTTTGAATTGAAATTTGAATGGTAACAAATCGAGATCTAATATACATGAGGAATGTGTTGTGTGCAGATCATATGTACAATGGAGCCCCGATGTCCGTTTTTGGGACTCTTCTGTGCAAATGATCATCGCATAAAAATGCTTAAATCGACTGTTAATATTCCTTAAATATAATTTAATATAATTGTTTAATTTGAATATATCCTTTACAAATTGATAGTAAAAAATACATACCAACCGTGAAGATACTGTTATCACTTCAGTTTCTTATTTGCTAGATTATTTTGTTGTTCTTTACATGCATATTTTACGTATTGAATTTTCCACCATGGCAAACAACAGTCTTGTTGATGTGTCTAGATGTAGTGTTAATAATTTAATCAGATGTTACAATTCAACGTTTTCCTATAATGTCAGGTAATCTTAAAATTTATTCATACAATTGTCGAGGTTTGAAAGATAGTAAAAAGCGAAGTGATATTTTTAATCTTTTTAAAGAAAAAAAAACTGATATATTGTGTCTGCAAGAAACTCATTTTACGAGCGAAAATGAAAAAGATATATACACAGAATGGAATGGTGATTGCTATTTCAGTCATGGTAAATCTAATGCAAGAGATGTTGGCATTCTATTTAGAAAAAACTTAGGTGCAAAGATGGTAAGAATTAATCAAGATGATATATGAACTTATATTGCGATCGAAATACAATACAATGATGTTGCCTTTATCTTAACCAATATCTATGCACCAAACAATGATAATCCTGATTTTTTTTACAAATGTATTTAAAATGAATGACTCTTTTAAAACAAAAGATAACTACATTATTTGTGGAGATTACAACCTGGTACTTAACCCTTTAATTGATTATAAAAATTACAAACGATCAGACCATAACAAAAAAGCCAGAGGTAAACTATTATCACTTATTACTGATAATAATTTCATTGACCCGTTCAGAGAACTGCATGGAGATAGCAGAAAATATACTTGGAAAAGATTTACACCTTTACAACAAGGTAGACTTGATTTCTATTTAATGACAGCCAGTATGATAGACTATTTAAGAACGTGTGACGTTGATATTAGTTATAGATCAGACCACTCAATAATATTATTAGAATGGTGTTTTTCAGATAAAAGTCATGGAAAAGGTTTATGGAAGTTTAATAATGACTTATTAAATGATATTGATTATGTTAACTGTATAAATGATAAAATAAATGAAATTATTTTACAATATTGCGTACCTGTATATGATAGAGAACAAATATTGTCAATGAATAAGTCAGATATACAATTTGTTATAAATGACCAATTGTTTATTGAAACTCTATTAATGGAAATACGTGGAAAAACCATATATTATTCCAGCTATATAGCAAAGCAAAGAAGAAATATTGAGGAAAAGTTGTTGTCCGAAATTCTGAATATTGAATCAAGTTTAAATGAAGATAATAAAGAGAGATTACTCCTGTTACAAAATGAACTTACAGAAATAAGAAATAAAAACCTCAGAGGTGCTTTTATTAGGTCAAGATCTCAATGGATAGAGCAAGGTGAAAAGGTCACAAATTATTTTTGTAATTTAGAAAAATATCATAATTCATGTAAAAGTATTCCGTTTATAGACAAAAATGGTTCGTTAATATTTGACCAAGAAGAAATTTTACAAGAAACTAGTAATTTTTATGAAACTTTATACAGCGAACATAATACAAACAAAAATTATGACTTAGATAGGGAATTAGATGGCTGTAACGTAAATAAGTTGAATGCTGATCAGAGTAACTGTTTGGAAGGTCTCTTAACCTTTGAAGAAGTGTCAAATACTTTAAAAAATATGAAGAATGATGAAAGCCCTGGAAATGATGGCTTTACATCAAATTTCTTTAAATATTTTTGGAATAAACTTGGACATTTCGTTGTAAAAGCCCTAAACCATGCGTTCTTGGCTGATTCCTTTTCTAAAAATATAAAATTAGGAACAATTACATGTATTCCCAAGGACAATAAACCAAAGCAATTTTTGAAAAATTGGAGACCAATAACATTGTTAAATGTATTGTATAAATTAACATCAGGTAGTATAGCAAATAGAATTAAAACTGTTTTAAATACGCTAGTGTCTCATGATCAGACTGGATTTGTTAAAGGTAGATACATTGGTGAAAATACTAGATTACTGTATGATATTATGAAATACTGTGAAGATAACAATATACCAGGTTTATTAATGCTAATAGATTTTGAGAAAGCTTTTGACTCCGTGTCATTTGACTTTATTGATAAAACTTTGTCATTCTTTAACTTTGGCGATATGTTCAAAAAGTGGATTAGATTATTTCTGTATAATACTGAGGTTTGTGTACAACTTAATGGGTTTCTATAAAAAAAAATTCAAGTTAAGCGAGGCTGCAGACAAGGGGACCCAATATCATCTTACATTTTTATACTGTGTGCTGAAATTCTAGCAATAAGAATAAAAAATTGTAAAAATATCACTGGAATAAAAATCAAGGGGGAAGAATATATTATATCTCAATTTGCAGATGACACCTCCTTATTTTTAGATGGCTCTGACAAGTCTTTGCATAATGTTCTAGAAGTTATCAATAATTTTTCAGCTATATCCGGTTTATATGTCAATTTTGACAAAACAAAGGTCATTTGGATTGGTTCTCTTAAGTACAGTACAAGGTCAATAAAAACGAAATGGAAACTATCTTGGGGTGATAGTCAGTTTAAAGTTCTAGGGATTCATTTTGATGTAAATTTAAATGTGATCTGCGAGATAAATTTTGAAGAAAAGATAAAGAGTATACAAAAATGCATTTCATATTGGAAAAGGCGGAAACTGACTCCTATCGGCAAAATAACTGTTGTTAAAGCTTTACTTTTACCTATACTTACACATTTGTTTATAGGCTTGCCAACGCCAACAATGAACTTCGTGAAAAATCTTACTAATATATTTTATGAATTTATATGGAACGGTAAAGCAAAAATAAAACGAAACGTTCTAATAAAAGATTATTCAGAAGGAGGGTTAAAAATGATCGATATTGAAAGCTATATAAGAAGTTTAAAAATTAAATGGTTTAAGAATTTCATAATTCACAATGATAGTAAATGTTATAATCTATTGCAAAACCTGATAAACATGACAACGCTACTGAATTCCGGAAGTATTTTCTGCAAATTGATATTAAATAAGTTAAAGAATAAATTTTGGGTCGATGTCTTAGAAGCATATATGCTTTATATTAAAAAGAGTAGTGTTGGAGATATACAAGACATATATAATATGCCATTATTCTATAATGATAATTTTCTCAAAAATAAAAAAGCTGTATATATACCAACACTTTACGATAGAGGGATACGATATGTAAACGACATTCTAGATATAGATGGTAATTTTGTAGCTTTAAAATACTTAGAAGAAGTGAGTGGAAAAAATATTAATTTCCTTCATTATTATGGCTTAATAAATTCAGTTAAGTCTTTTATGACTAGATCAGGATTTACTCCGAAAAAAGATTCACTTTTAGAATTTCAATACCCAACCATTAATTGTTATATGTACCCCATTTTAACCGGAAAATGTGATAATAAATTTGTATATAATGTACTTGCTAATAACGATGATACCCCTACTAGTCAATCCAAATGGGTGTCAATATACAAAAATAGTCTTATAAATTGGAAGAATATGTATAGCTATGTATTTAAATGTACTAAAGATACTTATTTGCAATGGTTACAAACTAGAATTATGCATAGAATATTACCTACTAATACATTATTATTTAAAATGAAAATCGAGGATACTAATTTATACACTTTCTGTCATAATCATGAAGAAACTATTGTTCATTTGTTTTGGGAATGTTGTAGAGTGAAACCAATAATAACACATATTTCAGATAGGTTAGTAAAATATAACCCGCACCTCAAAATAAATAGTTTATATGTACTTTTGGGAACCGATCAAAATGACTTCAAACTTGACATTTTGTTTTTAGAAATAAAACGATATATATTTTTATGTAAAACAAAGAAAATCGTTCCGTCAAAAACCGGGTTAAATAACTCATTGAAACTAGCATGGGATATAAAACAAGTATGTAGTAATACAGAAAATATAGCTTCTACATGGGCAATTGTACAATATCTTATATTAAACTACATTTAGACATAAAACGTACTGTAATAAAAATAACCTAGCAAAAATGCATGTTTCTTTCTGTATTTTTTTTTTATTCCATTTTCAATTTTTTCAATAAAAATGTATATTTTCACATTTACATTCGATAGAAAAATTGTATGTTAGAAATATTATTTAGTTTTTGACGATTCTTCATGAAAATTACGTTGTATTGGTATTTTCTACTTGTACTACATGTAAAAATATGTATGGATGTAATATATGTGAATAAAATTATTTGAAAAAAAAAACAAAACAAAAAAACAACAACATGATTATAAAACTTAAAAAAAAAAAAAAAAAAAAAAAAAAACCCAAAAAACTCGGCGTCTCGTCTGAATCTAAACTGTTTAACACGCTGGTGGAATTTTCAAAAAGAAATTTAGATAATTCAGTGATTCTTGCAGGCGTCAAAATTGCAGACGACTGTTAGGATAAGCTTCTCACGCTCATTTGTCACACGACATTCCGAGTATTTTTTTACAACAGATTTGTAATGATTTGCCGGACGTATTAAAGGTGCGATGTGTCTTCACACCTAAGCGTTAATCTGAGTGAGCACACTCTTGACGTGTCTTATACAGTATTGAAGGCGTCATTCTTTTCACAATGCAACAAAAGTGTAGAAAACAAGAATATTTTGAATTTTCTAACGATTTGTTTTTATTCTGAGTAGCAAACAGTTTGGAGACTGATTAGACACCGGATTACCTGGTATCCGATATAACTCCAATCTGTTTGCAATGCCACTAATGTTTCGTATAAATGTCTTATCCACTGTACACGTCAATTTGATTTGCAGTAAAAGTAAGATCAATCAGTAGAATACTCACTAATGGTATTAACACATTGACCCCTATAACCTCAAATGGACAATTCTTGTTTACAATTTAGTCTAGTCCGTTTGATTACATGTATATAGGCTAATTGTTTATGAGTAAGAATTTTACTTACATTTACAGCATTTGAAATCTTATTTAGCTACTTGCTTGCTACATATGCAATTGATTTCTGCAACCATGACTTTGTTGTCTGTAAAACATGTTCAGGAAATATTATCAAACGTTGCGTGACGTAGCTTCTCATCTTGATTCGTTTTTGTTTGCAATAGTAATACATATTCGCCTTTTAAGTGTGCGGACTATATGACGTCATAACTGTTCTTATGTAGACGATAACATGACTTTATAAACTTCAGGGTGTATTGAATAACGTGGTACCCAACGTGGTTTTGTTTGACACAAATGTGCTTTGTAATTGGCGTTTTTCATCTGTTTAAATGGCTAATTGGCTGAATGTAATATCTATTTTATTTACGGTATCTGTACGTTTAAGGTGAGTTACCCAACGTGGCTGGTCAAGCTGTAGACTTGAAAACACCTCGGCGGCTAGGGGAAGTGGAAGCAGCTATCAGAAAAGGAGATTTAGATATAACATATGCTTTTGGAAAAGAAGGTGAACTGAAAACCGTGGCAAGGTAATGTTTCATTAATTTAAGTGTTGATTATGAATATTTCTTTTTCATTCTCACTTCACAGTTACCAAATGATTAAACATTGATTTCTGTTTTTAGCTCACCTGAGCTGAAGACTCAGGATAAGCTCTTGTGATCCCGTTCCGTCCGTCGTACGCTGTCCGTTCACAATATCAAACAACACCTCCTCTGAAACCGCTGACCCAATTTCAACCAAACTTCAACAGAACAATCAGTAGGGTGGGGGAAAGAAAAGTTGTTAAAAGTTAATGGATGGTGTAATTTTTCTTGTTTCAATGGCAACCGTACAAAACTTCTAGAAATTCTTCTCCGAAACTACTGGTCCGATTTCAATTTGGTTTTCACCAAAAGGTTTGTCAGTTGATATACGTTTAGTTGTTCAAAGAACTTTGATCCGTAAAAAAACATGGCCACCAGAGAGTGTGGTCAATTTCCGTATTTACATAATATCTACAACATAAGTCAAAAACTTTAAAGATATTCTTCACAAAAACAATATGTCCTAGATCAACCAAATTTCTTATGTAGCATCATGTAGTGAACCTTCACCAAGACTATTCAAATTATGACTCCGGGCCAAAAATAGCCCGCCTAGGGGCTTATCAGTTTTACATAGGAAAACCTTTAAAAATCTTCTTCTCTGAAACCGTAAGGCCCCAATTCATTAATGTTTGCCTTATGGTTCTCTACCAAGATTGTTCAAATTGTGCCCCCCAGTCAAAAATGGCTCCGCCCCGGGACTTATTAGTTTTACATAGACTTGTATTGGAAAACCTTCAAAAATCTTCTTCTCCGGAACTGTAAGGCACAGCTCTTTAATAATTGATATATAGCTTTGCCTTGTGATCCTCTGCCAATAATGTTCAAATTATGACATCCGGGCCAAGATGGCCCCGCCCTTTAGCTTATTAGTTTTTCATAGGGACACCTTTGAAAATCTTCTTCTCGAAACTGTAAGGCCCAGATCTTTTATATTTGACGTATAGCTTTGTCTTATGGTTCTCTCCCAAGATTGTTCAAATTATAACCCCAGAACAAAAATGGCCCGCCCCGGGGCTTATCAGTTTTACAAAGACTTATAGAAGAAACCCTTGAAAAATCTCCTTCTCTGGAACATGAAGGCACATATCTTTGATAACTGACGTATTGATTTGACTTGTGGCCCTCTACCAAGATTGATCAAGTAATGATCCCAGGTCAAAACTGACCCGCCCAAAAGGCCTTTGACTTACCAGTTTTTCGTAGGAAACCTTTAAAACCTTCTTCTCTTAAACCGTAAGGCCCAGATCATTAATTTTTGACATGTAGCTTTTCAGTGTGGTCCTCTATCGAGATTGTTCAAACTTTGACCCCAGGGTTATAGCTATATCAAAATGTTGTCTTGCCCAGTCAGCTTCTATGCTACAATGTCCTCAGGTGAGCGAAATGTGGGCATCAGGGCCTCTTGATATTGTTATATTAGATCTAACGCTTTATCTTATAGCCCGGTTCTACTTTTTGAAGACAGGTGACACCTTTACACTGATTGAAGGTAAATCAGAATGCGTCTTTTATACGCATTCTGCTTTTCTTTCATCCTGCTTTACTCTACCTTCTGCTAGGATATACAAAATGTTCTTATTGATCATCTTCATGACTGTATAAAGTGAAGCTATATATCTTCTTCAGAGTACATGTACTAGGTTTACACACTTTTGAATAAAGAAAAATTCGTTATGAGTGTCTAACATTTTTGATATTTTACCAGTTGTCTGATCAGATAACAAACTGTTTGAAGACAACGGGTGCATTTGGGATACATGTAGGGCAATGAACTTGTTATTATGGTTACGCTAGTTCTTGCTTTCACCTAACACCACTCCCAACGGACATCCAACCGTCTGAGCTTAGCGCCTTCTGTATTTTGCCTTGCAATAACTTTGTCTACCAATCTCTTGAGTGCCGCAGCAAGTGACACGTTTGTTCTTTCCGGCAGTTGTCGTTATACCTAAATGTATAGAGGATCTAACACCTTTGGTCATAGAGGCTTAATTGGATTAGCATAATTATATTCAATGCGTCATAAAACAGACATGACTAGGGCTTCTCGATTTTTAAATGGTGAATTAATTATATCTTTTAAGTCGTGAACACAAGTGCAATGTCCGTTTGATTGCATGACCTACAAAATTACAATACATTTTTAAACAATTTTAAGTTTAGTGAATGTAAATTGCTTTCTTTTCGATACATGTTCTTGAATACAGTTTACATTTTGCGTTCCTGCTTATCTAGATTAAGGTTGTACATAAGCGTGTGTAGTAGAGGAGAATGAATCAGTGTGTTATCAGAATATAATTTATCCAAACAAGTTCAATAATTCAATGATGAAAACACACGAATTTAATATTCTATTTATCACATGCACACAAAATGACACAAAATCCGTACGTTCTTACTTTCACATCAGCTGTTAGGAAAACGATTCGTCATAACTGTTATTAAGTTTTATTCATATGAAATATACTTTATATACATTTCACGACTTATCTCGGGAGAAAAAAGACATAGATTAGTTGGACAAATGGAAATAGTTCGATCACTCGTGGACGTCGTGGTGATCCAGATTTGCAAACTTTATTTTCTAAAGCGTTTTTACAGTCGGGGTAGTAGTACAGTCTTCCAGTAATTCTAAATTAGTCTATTATGTGCACAGTGTGCCATACGATTAATGTTACACTGTATATTTTGCACGTTTATGGTATAAACGAAGATACATGTACTGAATGTTTGCTGGTGTTACATGTTTATAAAGTGTGCAGAAGACGTTACTATGTCCCGTTTAAACAAAAACGAAGTGCACATTGCGAAAAATGTAGAAATGATAGCTTTTTGAAAAGTCTGACAATTTATTATTTTCTAAGTGACAAACAGTTTGGAACATAACGTTGGCGTTTGTTATTGCTTCAACCTGTTTGCAATGGAAGTTATTATTATTTTTTTCACAAACACTTAACTGAGAAATAATAACGTATTTTCTTTTACTACTTGATAGTAGATGCGATTTAATAGCTGGTTATAGTAAATGCGATTTCATAGCTGACTATCTGCAGCTGGCACTACCAGTTTTGTCTGTCAGTTTCTTAATCGATGCCTTTATCAAAGTGTTTGAAGTATACCGACTAAATCTAGGTCTGAACGAAACAAGTGCCTCAGCCTCGAAATACACCTGTTTAAAAACTACATATAACATTTGTAAACAGTGTAGACCCAGATCAGAGAGCTCCAATAGCAGCCCTCTGATCAGGGTCTACATTGTTTGCTAATGACACTATTTATTTAACTACTCAGAATTCCAGGTAGACTATATCATATTTTTGTAAGATTGTATTAACCCACAATAGTTACATAGTGTTGAAAGAGTAAATCCTATAGTCCAATGTGCACTTAAGATATTTAGTTGTGTTTTACAGGATATCGCACCCGCCATCAGGTCGTTTTGTCGAAGCCCAGACTACTGAGCCTGGTCTCCAGTTTTACACGGCCAAGTATATGGAGAGAGCGACAGGAAAGGGTGGCCACGAGTACCAGAAGTTCTGCTCCTTCTGCCTCGAAGCCCAGCACTATCCGGATAGCGTCAACCACGTAAGTCAATCTAGACATCACGCAGTCCCTGCTTTTGTGAAGAAATAAGCGTGTACAGCATTAACCCTTTTAACCCTAGCGACGAGTATACTCGTCATTTCAAAACTTTATCTGTGAGAAATACACTTGTCCTATGTAAACAGTGTATATCCTGATCAGAGGGCTCCTTAATGAGCCCTCTGATCAGGGTCTACACTGTTTGTCATTTTGAAATATATTGTTAAAATCAACCCTAAATAGTCAAAAATGAACTAGACTTATTTTGAAATTGGAATTGTCCATTAAAAGTTTCAGAGGTGAATGATTTAAAAACACATTACGCTCGACCACGTTAATTAGTAATGAAGTGTCAAAGGCAGCTTTTGATTAGTGATAACTAAGTTTCAAATAGATGTGAGCCGGGCCATTAGAAAATATAGTAATGTAGATCAAGGCCAACCGCGATGGCTTGTCTTGGTCTTTCTTTGATTAGTGATAACTAAGTTTCAAATAGATGTGAGCCGGGCCATTAGAAAATATAGTAATGTAGATCAAGGCCAACCGCGATGGCTTGTCTTGGTCTTTCACACCCACGTGCATCTAAAGCATCTGTAGCTGTATTGTATACGATATTTGACAGTGTTGACCAAACTCAGATACAGAGCCTGGGATGACAATAGTGCTTGGTCTGTGCATGTACAATGTTGCAATAGCAATAAGGCTGGTTTTGTCATGGATTAAAATATCTTTTAAAGCATGCAAGTTTATATGCACATAAGAAACAATTGCTTTAATGAAATTGGAGGGTTATTTTCAATGCCAATTTTATCATCAGCTGTATCATTACTGAAATACCGCCTGTGTTAATAGTGATATCTGCACGTTCGTTTGAATTTAAAAAGTATTGAACAGAGAGTCAAACAGTTTGGACCATGATGTCGAGTTACTCGGCGTTTGACCTGAATACAAAATGTTTCCAATCAAACTTAGCCGCTTATTATGGTTAAATTAATTGCTAAATAATAGAGTATGTAGACTTACATGTAGAAGAATTACCAATGACCCACTTCCTAGCTATACAGTGCCCCCTCTCTACAACGACATCCAATGGGAGACATATATTGTGTGTGTTGTCCGAAGGGAGTCGTTATAGGGAAGGAAATTAAAAATTGGCTTATATTTGCAAACAGCTCGAATCCAGATCAGACGCCGCATAACGCGGCGTCTGATCTGGATTCAAGCTGTTTTGTCATGTGTCATTATACTTATTGTACCAAAAGGTCAATTTATATGTAACTTTGAGAAAAAAAACCCAGCAGACGATAACTTTAAGCAGACGATATTGCTGCAATAAAAACGTTAGACATAAATGGCTTGTTTGGGGAACTGCGACACGGGTCGTTCTATGGAGGGAATCGTTGTAGGGAGGGCCGTTGTAGAGAGGGAACGCTATATTTCAGATCAACACCAGTTGATGTGCTATGACAATTAATCATGGTCTTCCTAATTGGAACAGCGAAGGCAGAATATTAGAACCCTGTTCATCGCCTTACCCCGAGTACAGTTATCATTCACAAACAATTTGTATCCTAATCAGACGCCGCGTTGCGTGGCGTCTGATCAGGATCCATACTGTTTGACCTTAATAACGGTATTATTTTAGTCAATTAACATGTAAATTTGAAAATAGCAGACGATAAGTGTAGAAAGTAAATGACGTCACGGCAGTGAAGGGGTTAGCATTTATAAATGTATGACCCTCAGTTGACGCAATTATTTTGACCTTCATTTTGATTGATGGCACACAGCATCCCTTTTCCTAGAACAGATTAACTGCTGTCATGCTAATGTCGACTTGGCTAACATATGCCAACAGTTTGAGTTCAGACCAGATGCCATGTAACGAGGTATTCTAAAACCAACCTGTTTGGCACTCATATTCGACTTTCTTTAGTAAGAAAACAACATTAATTGGAGTTTAATTCTCATGCCAAGGATTTGAAGCAGACGATCATTCGGCCTGGTAAGGGTTAACGGAATGAATTCTTGACACAGGAAGCAATCTGATAAATGGAGTTGACCTTGCGACTCCACAAGGCCTCAATCACAATTGGCACGTCTTGGGACAAATCATGTGCTATAGTTGAGATAGCGTAATTCTTTTAACCTTTTTATCGCGGAAGTCGTATAAATTCCACTTTGCAAACAGTTTGGATCCTGATCAGACGCCGCGTGACGCGGCGACTGATCAGGATCCGAACTGTTTGACACTCGTACCGACATTTCTTAAGTCATAATACCTTAAATTTAACTTTGAAACACTATTGTAGACAACAACGTTGAAGCAGACGACAATAAGCCGGTGAAGGGGTAAAATTATCACGATTAATTTGGCGCCGAAAGGGTTAATGAAACTCAACACAAACGCTGAATAAAAAACCTAGAAGATCAATGACAGTTGTTTTGAATGTGCCTGTGATTTGTTTTAATCTCTGTGTTGAACAGTACCGAGGTTTGATAAGGCTTGTTTTTCTCTTTTCAGAGCAATTTTCCATCAACAATACTCCGTCCTGGTGACAACTACAGACAAACAACTGTATTTAAATTTGGAGTTCAGTAGCAATAGTGACGAGTGGCACGTGTTTTTAAACCATTTCACTGCAGTAATCGCTATTTCACTGGATACAGTAAAATCCCTTTCGACTACTGAAAAGAAGGCTTTTTATTGTATGAAAGTCAGGTGACAGTTAAAATCAATGTGAAAGTAAAACGGAGGCGACAGTTAAAACCAATGTGACAGTAAAACAGAAAGCGTCTAAAGGGGCTTTCTGTTCTTAATTTCACATTGCTTTAAGCAGCCATCTGCATGAAACACCAAATTGTTGATATTGTTTAGTGGTCATATTAGAGAGATTTTACTGTATTTGCAAAATGTTTGGATCCAGATAAAATACCGAGAAATTCTGCGTCAGGTCAGAATACAAATCGTTTGGCATGCATACAACAAAATACATTTGGTAAAATGAATTTTAACAATATAAAAGCAATTAGCTTTTGCATTACATTGAAAGGGTTAAATAAGTATGAAGTGGACTACAGTACAGTGACCATATCGTGGAGAATAATTATGTTAATCTTTCCAAACAATTTGGAGTTAGATCACACGCAAGATGAGAATAAACAACTTTAATTTGAGTGGTAAAGACCTTAGAAATGTAATAAGGCTCAATAAATATATTGAATTGAATTGAACTCTGTTTGCCATGCATGTTTAAATGAGTTGTCAGTGTTTTTAAAAATGTCATTTTCGCCATTTCATTTTCTAGCGTTTACACTTAGTTCTGTTTAAACGGAAACAAATAACGCCTTCTTCACTGTATAGCGTCCACTCGAATGAAGCATACTGGTGATGGTCAAACACAGAGACCAGCTTAAAGACGAGAGGACGACACTATTTCCCACTTTGCGCCTTTATGCAAGACTGATTATCAGGGCTACATGTACCATAAGTTACTCACACAAATCATAAGATTTCTAGATTTTCAAACGCGAGTTTAGGAATCGTTCCTTAAACCCTTCGCTGCAAGGCTCTATTACACTAACATTATTATGCAAACCGTTTGGATCCAGATCAAACGCCGCGTAGTTTGACACCAATATTAAGGTTTCCAAGTGAAACATTGATTAAAATTCCAAATTTTAAAAGTAAGAGCAGAATTCCGAAAGTCCAGAGAACTTAAGAAAAATCCGAAGATTTCGGAAAAATCCGGACAAATGGCAGCCTTTGCTTATGTCCATTACAAGTTCAGGTATATTGGATTCAGATCAGGCGCCATGTCAGACAAAAACGCCAGGTTATCAGGCGACTGATCTGGCTCCAAACTGGTTGCAATGGAGCAATGTTTTTAGCATATTAAGCGCATTTATAGGAGGAAATAACGTCTTCTCCACTATACTTTTTGTTAACTCATAGATGATTAAATTTGTGATGTGATATATTTGTGCAGAAGTTAATTTATTTAAGAGATAGTTTGTGATTTTATTGTAAAATTTATCAACCGAGAGCATCTTTTAAATGATAAATTGTAATTCTGCTTTCACATCCATGTGCAATATTACATTATAGAAATGCAATTTATTATCTTTAGGCTTCTATAAAACATCATGATATGACCTTTATTATACCAAGCTCAACTGCATCATGTGCATATTCAACGATTTTAGAATCAGATCTTTCGCCGAGTTGCAGAACCTAAATAAATCGGTGTGATATTCGAAAATTGTTTTCAAAAAGAAGTCTTAGAATAATGCAACTAAAATTGGATGTTGAAAAAAGAGAGAAAATGGGCCCAAGGTTATAAATATAGCATGGAAATGGTTAAAGCATACCGTGAGATAGAGTGTTTGTTCAATATCATTAAAAGCTGTACTCATTTGCCTAAGTCAAAGCCAATAATAATAATGTTCTTCATCGCCTTTCTTGGTGTCGTAAAGCGTTATCATGCTAAACGCGACTTAGCCTACATTTGCAAACAGTTTGAATCCAGATCTGACGCCGCGTAATGCGGCGTCAGATCTGGATACAAACTGTTTGCAACTCATCTTCAACCTTTTGTCATTCTGAAATGCTTAAAACTAATTGATTTATTTTCGCAGACGATATATTTTCGCAGACGACAACTCAGGGTTAAGGTTTTAGCGTTATTCATACAAGGATTAGGTTTTACCCTGCCATCATATCGTTTGCTGTAACATTGTTCAAATTCCATTTCAGTTTTTTTTTTCAGTTTTAATCTTTAAATCTGATATTCTTTCAAACAAGTGTCAAACAGTATAGCCGCCGAGGAATTTGTCGTCTGATCTGGATCTGAACCTTTTGAAAATGTCAGTCACCAGCTTCTGGCAGGATTTGGAATAATTTGACATTTAGAAATCCGAAGGCGTAAAACAAAGCTCTTGAATGTTTCAAGACACCACGCAACACTAATACCTAGGGACCAATTAACCCGACATTTCAAATCCGATGTCTGTTCAAGCTTTTATCTACTTTCTAAATACTGTAACACTACGCTATGAAGACTAATTACTATGCACTTTCGGTGTATGGCATATGACTGCTTAAAGCAGAATGAAAGTAAAGTAAAGCAGAAAGCTCCTAGAGGAGCTTTCTGCTTTACTTTCATTCTACTTTAAGGTGTAACAAATATGTCTACATATATCAAATTACGATGGGTTTTTACATTAAAGTTGTTTTTTTATTGCTGGAATACATGTACGTATATTGGGTTTGTTTCAGATGTAGGAGTTTTAATAATGGATTCCATTTATTTAAAGTTAATTGTACAATAATACTCACCTAATGGGTTTTAAATTCCTTGTACTTAACCCTTTCATCGCAAAATTGTATTGTCGGCTTTCACATAGCTTATCACCTGTTTTAAAAATTACCTAAAATTTTATTTTTCAAGAAAAGTATTCAAAGCAGTCTGACCGAAGACTGTTGATACGAGTGTCAAACAGTTTGGATCCTGATCAGATGCCGCGTAACGCAGCGTCTGATCAGGATCTAAACTGTTTGCAATGTTGACTATGACGGGGAAAGGGTTAAGCGCGTTAGCCCTTTCACTCTCAATGACGCATTAAAGCGCGTTTGCAAACAGTTTGGGTCCTGATCAGACGCCGCGTAACGCGGCGTCTGATCAGGACCCAAACTGTTTGACACCCTTATCGATATTAATTAAGGTATACAACCTTAAATCAAACTTTGAAACGTGTCTTGCAGACAACAATACTGAAGCAGACGACAATAAAGGGTTAAAACTCCCAAATAATTTGATCATGAAAGGGTTAACGGATGTGTACAGTGGATAATCTGTTATTCTTTCCCAATAAACGCGTTTACGCTAAAACTATTATTTGTAGTGCAAACAGTTTGGAACCAGATCAGACGCCGGGTAACCGGCGTCTGATCAGGCTCCAAACTGTTTGCCACCAAGATAAACATGAATTATCAGAATTGTCCAAAAGTTGTTCTTTTCTACGTTTTAGTGCTTTGCGTTTGCGTACGTTTGCGTTTAAACGGGAAAGAGTAACAGATTCTCCACTGTAAGAAGTCGACATTGGTTTACAATGATTTTTCTACATTTTGCATGCAATTGATGATAAATCAATTTGTAGATTAACTCAAGTACATTTAACTTAAACGTATTCGAAATAAAAGAATATGGGAGCACATCATTTTTTATATCAATCTGTTAAAACCATTCTTGATGTTTTAGGAAGGAAATAGTATATACCGGTATTTATTTATCATATATAATCAAAGCTCCAGATAAGAGGAGTATTTCAAAAACTAAAATCTTTATTTCAGCATTTAACCCTATGGTGTCACTACTCATTACTCTCTTTGAGACGATTCTAATGAGAAGTAACACCATAGGATTTGGTGCTGAAATGATTGATAAAATGCTGAATTTGTTCAGTATACTCCCTCTTATCTGGAGCCCTGTATAATACTTCAAACTTCTACCGTATATTGATGCATGCGCACATATCCCACGTGGTTCTGGGGCCTGCCAGCTTGGTCACCTGGCAGCAGAGAATGATGACCACTGTCGTAGACTGAAATAGTACAGTACAAAGCTGTCAAATGTGCATCTTTTTCAGTGATTCGATTGATTGATGATTCATCGTGAAATGATGTATTTGTACGTCAGTCCAAGAACTTAAAATATTGAAATCCAGCATATTTGTAACTCTGGTAGTCTGGACAGGGTTCAATTTTCTACATTAATACCTTATAGTTTTAAATCGATATAGATGAGGTGTTGCAAGATCTGGCAACTTGACTCCTGGAGTCCCTATATGTTTGAAATTCTGTTAAAGCGACTCAATCCCCTATATCAACAACAACAACATAACATCAACATACGTACTTCAGTGGAGAATGTGTTATTCTTTCCCAATTAACGCGTTTACGCCAAAACGTTTTTTTCCACTGCAAACAGTTTGGAGCAAGATCAGACGCCGGGTAACCCGGCGTCTGAACAGGCTCCAAACTGTTTGCCACTCAGATAAAAATGTATTGTAAAAGATGTCTAAAAATTGACATTTTCTAAAGAAAGAATAACGTTTTCTCCATTGTATACCGGGGATGTCATTTATCGGTTTATTTAGATTACAAAATCACGATAACATCTGCGATAGTACTATAAATGATACAAGCACATTTGGTTATCTCCAGGGAAATAAAATTTAGAATAAAGTTTCAGAAATAGAAATATGAAAGTACAGAAATAGAAATCATGAAAACCTCGGAGCAACTAGTTGTAAACACCGCCATATTTGGCGATCTCACAACCAGAATAGGCGAGGTTTGTTTACTAGATACGTTGAAATGGGCCATCTAAAATATAGGTTATATTCTAAGTTAGTTAGCGCTCACTTTGCCCTTCTTAACCATTAAAATTTCACTTTATATGTACTAACTATAACTTAATCCTTCCAGCTAGCTTGCAGGGTCGGTGGTTCTACTCATTTGCCCATTTGTGTATACATACAAGTGTATAAAGGGCATGTTGGGCCTTCCTCTACCTGCAAGTAGTTGGGCGTCGCGATATGACTGAAATACTGTTTAAGCGGCGTAATATCAAAATATGTCAAACATTTATTACATCGTTAATCCAAACAGCGGATCCAAAATGTCCGCAAATTTATACATCCGTTCTAAACACATGTGCGCTTAATGTTCCATGGATGGCAATGTCTCTAGAGGTACCCATAATCCTTTACCCAATAGCCTTTTCTAGTATTGAAGATGCGGTGAAAAATCAAAGCATCTCACATTGCCACCATTTACATCACATCAAATTCCGCAAAATGTGTATGTACCTATAGCATGCCATATGCCTTTCTTATTGCAGAACAGTGCATATAGAAGGTGTAGTGGAGTTTGACTGACATAAAACACCAAAGAAATCCACTACATATGGAGATAAATCACATCATATAGTGGAACCCCTCAAAACCGGAACCTCTAAATACCGGAAATCTCTCTAAACCGGACAAAAGCTTCGGTCCCGTCTCCAATCCTTCTTTTTTACCCATTACTTATAAATACGCATATTTGCGTCTTTGGTTTATTCCTACACTGAAGAAAATAGTTTATACATTCTAGTAGATGATAGCTTAAAGCAGGTTGAAAGTAAAGCAGAATGCGCATTAAGGCACATTCTGCTTTACTTTCAACCAGAATCAAGCTATTTGGTAATAGGTTAAAACCCCTCTAAAATGGAAACTCCTCTAAACCGGAAATTTTTGTTGTCCCCACACATGTCCGGTTTAGAGGGGTTCGACTGTATTAACACAGAGCTATGATAAGGAACTTTAATATATACAGTGTTCCCCGCCTACAACGGCCCTCCCAAAAACAACTTCCTCCTTACAACGATCATTGTCGCATTTCCCTAACCAGGGCAATTATTTTTTACGCTTTTACTGGTGTAATACCGTCTGCTTAAAATTGTCGTCTGCTGTTTTTCTCACAATTACATATAAGTGAACATTTTGACAGAAAACATATTATGACGAATGACAAACAGCTTGAATCCAGTTCAGACGCCGCGTTACGCATCGTCTGGTCTAGATTCAATCTGTTTATGTAAACCAAGTCTTAACTTTCCCTCCCTATAACACCTCCCTCTGAACAACACACACACAATCCGTGTCTCCCATTGAGTGTCGTTGTAGAGAGTGATGCACTGTATTACATTTATTGGATGCAAAATCAAACCTGGCGTTCTGTATTGCCTCGTTTGATTCACGCTTGTTCCACCTATCACACGATCTATTGCATTCTGACATTACTGCGTGTATGTTCATAACTCACAGCAAAATCGGTTTGGTATCTTTCATATGTATACGACAATATGTGTTTGATGATGACTTTCTTTGTGCTCACGGGGTTCTTCGTCGGACTCGTTGCAGGTATGAAGAGTTATGTTCTTAACACTGTTAAACAAGCTTCATTATATTTATTTACACTTAAAGTAAGCTCATGCATTGTATCCTCTAATTTAGAAAGTTAAAGTATTTAAGTACAGTATACTGCCCCTACTATCAGTGCTACTTGACTATGTTATACGGGTGTCGTTTTGATTAACGAAACACGGGGACAGACTATGACTGAGAAAATAAGGCATTGCCTGCTGCGCATTTAAACAATGATGAGGACGTTATTACAGTAACATCTCTCTATTACGACCACTAAATTGTGTTAAATATCAGGTGCTTAAAGCGACTCGCAACCAGATGGTGCATTAAAAATAGTAATTTGTAAATATGTGTCAAACGCTTATATAAATTGTAAAGAATTAGTTTAGGATAAGAAATTCTGTTTAAAAAAAATGAATTTCAATAAAAATAAATATTGGTCTCTGGTGGGATTCGAACCGATGGCCCGGCATTGGCGGACAAAAGGCAAAATAGGGGAAACCGCTTAGACCAATGGACCACGGAACTATCCGTTTATCTCGGATCGATTTAACGTATTTCAACGTGTTGCGGTCGAAAGTGCATACAACTTCGTAATTCGGCTCGTGTTTATGTCTGAGCCCGTGTAGAGAAGCAACAGCAACAACTATACCGTCTACTAGTCGGTATAGAAAAACGATGGAAAATATCTAAAAATCTAAGATTCGGTGACGATTCTTGAGACTTTTTTTGGACTGATCATATTTTTTTAATGTCAGAAGCCAAATAATGCCACAAATTTGCTTTTATTTGAGTATTTTATTTTATTTTGACAAGTACACCATCCGGTTGCGAGTCCCTTTAAGACAGGTGACTGCTTTTAGCAAGGAGAACGTAAAACATAAAGATTTCATTTTTACGTTTACCTTACGTTAAGCTGCCACCTGTCTTTTAGACAGTGAATTATCTTGACAGTGTTTTATTTTTACCTTTTAACGATTTATAATTATCGGAGATCGGAATGGTCACAGTTTGGAGCTTGATCAGATGCCGCGTTGCCCGTTGTCTGATATGGCTCCTGACTTTTTGTTAAAGAAATAATTTCAGCGCAAATGCTTTTAGGAAGAAAGAAATGTCTTCTGCCCTGTACTTATACAGTTTGAAATTATATTGCATTAGACCAATTATATTTCCTCTTTCGGCGCCGAAGTCGGTTAAAGATGACTTTGCAAACAGTTTGGATCCTGATCAGACGCCACGTAACGCGGCGTCTGATCAGGATCCAAACTGTTTGACACTCGTATCGACATTTCGGAATTCATACTACCGTAAATCTAACTTTGAAATGATCTTGCAGACAGCAAAATTGAAGCAGACGACAAAATAACGGTGGAGGGGTAAACAAATCATGATTAACTTGACGCCGAAAGGGTTAAAGGTAAAACACCTCTGGAAACGTGTATCAACTGGCACAAGTATCAGACTAATGAAGTCATATCGCATTGTTTCTTAATATCACATATAAATAAGACTCTTTCTCCACATATTCGCTACCTTACCCCGAATGCCCTGATATTTACAAACAGTTTTGGTCCTGATTACACGCCGAGTAATCCGGCGTCTGATCAGAATCCTTGAAAATCAAACTGATGTTTCATCACTCAGCTGTGCTAACTTCTTAAGTTGAAAATTACAAGCAGACGGCACATTTTATTCAGTTAAAATAGTTATATAACTTGTAATTAAAGCTTCCGATGGTATTTGTTACGGAGACAAAAGAAAGCGCTACTCTCGGCTTAATTATAAATCAGTATTTAAGCAAAATAAAATTTAATAGTCTATAGCCTTTGAATCACGTGATTAGAACATAATTATATGAAAAAAGTGGTTTATTTATTTGCTACATGTTTTCCATCAAGTCTGTGCATTAACTTGATGTTACATGACATAGCTTTAAGTTGGAAGCTTGATAAATGTACATTTTCATAACAAACTTTTGTTGGTATGTTCATCATAATTTTATACATGAATATAGACTGTAAACATCTCGCTGGAATCTTTAAGACAGATAACTTCCTACAGCAAGATAGAAAAAACGGAATGATATCTGCACGAGATTCTAATTTTACAATGACATTGGTCAATACAAAGAGTTTTGGCTTGTGTGAAAATCAAAGGCGGGTATTTCATCATTAACATTATTTAATAACCCTTTACACATAGCTACATGTAGTTTTAAGTGTCTAAGACCAGTGGTTACTGGAAGCAGGATGTACTTAAATATGACAGATACATACACAGCTTTATGCTTCGGTTTCAGCCTGCAACAAGGATAAAACAAACTCGAAAACCTTTTCGATATTTTATTTGCATTTGGCATGAAATGGCTGAATGTACTATATTTTACGTCTTAGCAGCATGTAACATTAAACAGTGAAAACATCCAATGGACATACATGTAACACAAATCCTAAGATAAAAACATTTTTTGGTTATAAAGTATTGCTAATAGTCTAATTCCTGATTACAGTAGATACTATGTTATCCCTTCCCCATGACCGCGTTTATGCTACAACCAAGTGTACACGGCAACCAGTTTGGTATCAAATAAGACGCTTGGTGTCTGATCGGACTTCAAAACATATACTATTTAGAATAATGCTAATCGTAAAAACCACAAAAAGCCACCTGATACAACATACTTATGTTCTTCATTTTAGCAATACCAAAGAGTGTCAGATGTGGTACTAGTATCGCTGCTAAGTTTCTCAATAAGACACAGCGAAGAAACACCAACAATAAACACCTTTTAAAACTATCATCTACGAATATTACAAAACTAGAAATTTGCTTTCTGCTTTGTATGCGATACATTTCATACTTGATATAAATAAAATTGCCACTTGTAAAATAGAATCATAACGTTCCAAACGAAACATCTTGCCGATTTATCTATGGTTCTCAGATACTGATCAAAGGTTACAATTAGTGTGCGAAAATAGGGGACGCCCAGTATATAAAGTAGAAAAGACGTCTTTCTTTTCCACGCGTTGTTAACCCTTTAACCCATAGCCTGTTTCTAGTATTTATGACATGTGACCTATTAAAGCAGGCTAAAAGTAAAGCAGAATGCGCCCTAGGGCGCATTCTGCTTTACTTTCAGCCTGCTTTAAGTTACTCTTTGCTAGGATATAGAAAAAATTCTTATGGTACATATTCTTGACAGTATAAAATGGAACTATTTTCTTTGGCGGATGAATAAAATGAATGTGCTAAAAGTCGCTTCTATAAGGGAAAGGGTTAAAACAGCTATTTCCATTGCACAAATGTTTTAACCTGATATGATGCCGGGTTATACACAGATTCAATAGATCTTCAACATTTTCAATTACCATACATTTCCTACATTTAATTGCATTACCTTTGTGTGTGAATAATGGTGTAAGGCTTTCAAGTTAAACCGTAGTTTGATGGAGTGCGCAGACATTTGCGATATCCTTAAACATTTGTATGTCACTTGCTCATTATCGTAAAAAAATTAAAATTTGGAACACCTTGTGTAACTGCTGTAACTATTCTAAAATTTAAACTAATTGCTTTTATCACACAGCCATTCATGTTGTCCAAAATGTGCAAACTGAATGGCAAACAGTGGAGACCCTAAACAGACTGCCTCGAAGGAGCAGTCTGCTGAAGGTAGATACTTTTTGCCCAGGTATGTCAGTCTGAATACTTGAGGATAATTACGGTACTTCTTTCTGTAGAAAACACAGAAACCTGTACACACAATGGTAGGTCGTACAGAAATGGTGACACATGGGCCGACGGATGTGAGTATATATGTACATGCATGGAAGGCAAACGTGCATGTTTAACAAGGCAAGTAAAAAGGTGTGTGCAGGTGTAAAGAAAGATAAGTAGCATATGCAGTTGAAGGACTTCATTCATTCCAAATAAATGTGCTAAAACATTATTTTCATTGTGAACAATTTCGAGAATCTTATCAAGATGCAAGATGTTTGCCAATCAGATTTTAATTAATTTTCAAGCATTTGCAAACAAAAAATACTTTCTCAACGTGATTGCACTACGTTTGAGTTATCCCATTTACGCCCAGTGGATTCTTCAATATTTATATATTGGATTAGTCCATATTTTATGAAAGGGATGCCTGGTCAAAATTTTCATTTTCATTTTGTTTTATATTGAAATTACTATCAGCAAACAGTGTAGACTCTGATCAGAGTCTACACTGTTTGCCTATGTCCCATACATGTAAATGGGACCGTGGGCACAAATGGGTTAAGTTTCATTTCTCCAGTGTAAGACATAAGTAACAATAGGATACAGTCATAACTTCTTCGGATGAAAACAAAGCAAAACATTTGTTACATGTTCCTTTCATAGTAGTTTACAGAGTGGTTAAGTACAGTTTAGATAATGATAATTAGTTCTCAAAAGTTAAAGGGGTTGCAAAATGTTTTGTTCAGAATCAGACATTGCCTAACTCGGCCTCTAGTCAGACTTCAAATGTTGTGTCTCTTATGTGTTGATAAATCGTTGGTATTTCAAAAACACTGTTATTTGTTCTAACGTCATTTCAGATAAACTTACAAACACTTAATATCAGAAATATCATGTAATAGAAGCTCGCCATCACCGATTCTTAGGTATAAGTTCTTAACATTTATCATATTATGTAAATGGTCGTTAACTGCAATTCTCAGAGTTGATTTTTCTGCATTTTGTTTCATGAAAATATCATCAGAGCGTCAAATACATCGATAAATCGATAAATCAAACTCGTGTTAGTTCGAACATACTCGTATTTCAAAGTTAAAACGTGACATAGCCTCGTTTAAACTTTGAAATACAGGTATATTCGACTTAAGCGAGAACGATATATCGAAACCAAACATATGAAATACCGTTATGATCGATTTAAGCCTGTTCGAAGTATCGAGTTTCGACTATAGCTTGGATTCATGGAAGACATTTCACCGGACGGTGGTGTCTTATCTAGATCAACACTGTTTGCAATACTATTTATGAACTTACCGGTATCGTGCAGAAAGTCAAGTACTGTGGAGAATCTGTTATTCTTTCCCGTTTAAACGCAAACGTACGCAAACGCAAAGCACTAAAACGTAGAAAAGAACAACTTTTGGACAATTCTGATAATTCGTGTTTATCTTGGTGGCAAACAGTTTGGAGCCTGATCAGACGCCGGGTTACCCGGCGTCTGATCTGGCTCCAAACTGTTTGCACTGCAAATAATAGTTTTAGCGTAAACGCGTTTATTGGGAAAGAATAACAGATTCTCCACTGTAACTGCAGCTTGTTATCACAGACTTCTAGCATTATATGCGTAAATGCGTATAAGTCACCAAATCTTTACTACTTCTCAATTGGATCCAAATACTTGACGTTTGCAAATGTAATCTTCAGCTCGAAGAGAGTTACACTTGTTATTGTCATTTCAGATGTCCAATGTTCCAAGAGTGTACCGTCGCGAGAGAGCTGCTAGATCCGTGTTGCCCTCTGCCTGAGTCGTGCTCACAATGACATTTCGGCACCTGGTACCCTAGTGTTCAATTCAGTCTAGACAAATTTTGTCTTTTTAATGTGTTTTTTTTCTTTAATGTATTGCAATGTGATAAACAGTACAGAGCTCCTAATAGACATTGTTTACATATTGTCAGTAAATTCTTTACACGTATACTGTTTGTAAATAACGATTATATCTATACTCGTCGCTAGGATTAATTGTATTATCTAAGAACTCGAAATGTTTATTCTGTGTATATGCTGTTTTTCTTTCCTGAAATATTGGCTGAATCCTGTGAGTTAAGTCAAGTGAATATAAATTTAGCACTTTGGTGTTTCATATTTTCAGTTGTTAACCATTAACACTCTGTCTTTATGTTCCAACTGATACTATACAGTTATTAAACGGTCAGAGTGCCAATAAGCAACGACGGCTCGCCATGGCCGTTTAATGACTAGTTTATTGAATACATGTACCTGGTTCAAAATCAACGCATATGTAGATTGTTTGAATGTTAACATAAGCGCGGCCGTTATAGAAACCAAACGACGTCATCTTCATCGAACGTTGGCCATTTTGAATGTTACGTTGCTAACGTTTTCACGTGCATAAGATCTGTTGCCCCCGGGCCAATAACCGGATGCAGTCAAAATAACCGGTTATTGGACTGCATCCGGTTATTGGCCCGCTCAGCAAGGGCGTATTGCATTGTCATCAAAGTAAATATGTTACTACTTATAGTAAGGTATACAATAATGTCATATAACAGTTCAATATTTACTGCTTTGCACCAATCAAACGAACACTTTGAATATTAATATCAATAGTAACTAAAGTATTAATAATTGATTATAATTATAATTAACTGCTTGACCTCGAGTTCTTTCGATATTGTCAAACAGTTTGGATTCTGATTATACTGTTTGACACTCGTTGTGTTGACCTAATATTTATTTAAATGAGCGACAAATAGTTTGGATCTTGACAAGACACTGGGTTACGCGGCGTCTAACCCGGACCAAAGTTTTAGGTAAATAACTATTGTACTTGAGCAGGGCAGTACATTATTTAACAAGCAGACGCATTGACATTCAAAACAAATTCCCTGGGAGATCGCACGGAAATGTCTTCACTTTGACGATCTGGAGATATAATTGCCGTTATCTGACATAATGATTATTTTTCGTGTACAATATTTATTTTGTCGTAACAAGTAAAGAGCTATGTTTAACATTCGACTTTAAATTATCGAAATTGTTTCGTAAGTCTGGATAGCTTTTATAGTGTTGTGATAAACTAATCTTAAAGCAAATCAAAAGAATATTTCTTTTAGCAAACGACATACTTACATGTATTGAAAACAGCTTTAAAATCCGAATGACAACAGTATAGAACTTGAGCATACACCTAGTTACTGGAAGTAGGATATATCCAAAAACGGTTTCCGATTGATTTGAATGTTTTAGCTAACACGCGTCTATTTAGAAACAATACCGTAAACATTCTAGAAATTAGGACACCCTTTTTAACAACTGTAATTATCATTAAATTTGAACACATTGCTTATATCACATATAACGTTTCCAAACAATGATGGCAAACAGTGTAAACCCTGATCAGACTGCTCCTTTAGGAGCAGTCTGATCAGGGTCTACACTTTTTGCTCAGGCATGCCTTTATCAATACTGATTATCATTACGGTAGTTGAAATCAGTGTTTATTCGTTTTGAAGCCTGTAGAGAAGACGTCGTTTTGCGACAACTATGTCCATTGGGAACAGTTCAGACCCTTATCAGACGCCGGGCCGCCGGTCTTCGATAAGCCCCAAACTGCGTCACGCGTATAAAAAAGAAATTCCTTTAAAAAGATATTCAGCAGTACTCGTGGTGGAAGTTATGCTTTAGATTGGTGTGTAAAATGTAGGAAATTGAGATTTTCAGGGAATTGTAATACCTTGGGTTGAACAGCAAAGCATTTAAAATAATGACAGTAATTTTATGTCAAATACAGCATATCTACTAAAAAGCTATTATCAATATATCAAAATTCATTCATAGAGTTTATTAAAACATAGAGGATAATTGTTTTTTTCAGTATAAGATCGAAATTTAATCCATTGAGTGGACATTAGACGTTATATTTTGAAAATATAACAGTCTGATGTTCACGAAATGGATTAATTCGATCTTATACTGAAAAATACGATTATTCTATTTATTTATGCTTTTGAGCCACTTTTTAAACGAAATTGTTCGACAATTGTGAAAGCGAAAGTACATGATTTACTGTGTAAAATTGATTTACCGTACTTCGTTAAAAGCCACTAGGTGTCGCACGAATTGGTAGCATATGTCCTTAATGTCATGTCATAATTGTGCACTAACCTTAACATAAGTGCAGAAAATGAGAACATATTATGCCATCAGTTCTCTCTACAGAAGAAAGCATAGGAATGTTATGACTGACACATCACAACGCCAACCCCCCGAAACAAGTCAACTTAACCCGTATCCTGCAGCGAATTCGTCTGCTTTGAAATTGCCGTCTGCAAAATTTGTGAAATTTAGATTTATGCATTATTATATTTAATAAACCTAAATGCAAGTGTCAAACAGTTAGGATCAAGATCAGACGCGGCGTTACGCGGCGTCTGATCTGGATCCAATCTGTTTTCAAAAACTAGTGAAGTCGCAACCAACAGGCAAATGGTTAATAATGTAATTATTACACGTACATTTGGAACAGTAAGATAATGAACAATCCTATTATACGTCTCTTATTACATGTACCTCATTTATTCTCTTTAATGAGTTCTTTGAAACAACAGAGCATTTATCGGTGTTTTACAACTCCCAATGTTACTACCCAACCTTTGCTGTAGCTATAACATACGATATGATGCTTTTGATCTGGATGTGGTTTGTACTCACATGGTTCTTCATCGAAATCAGAGGAGGTTAGATTGAATTGTTCAGTTTTCTTATTATATTTATGAATATACATTGTTTACAGACTAACTATTGAATGAGAGAAATGTACTGACTTGACTTATTTGCATAAAAATAGTATCCTATTACAAACACGAATAAAGATAATTTTATGCTTTCCTTGAATGGATGGTGAGTAAATAGTTCAAACCTTTGGAACTAATACATTTGTTCTGTTCGATATAAATAAACACATCGCACACACACACGCATACGCGCACACACGAACGCACAACCACAACACGACCCATATAACACACATATTGTCTTACACACATTCACACCTCTTATACAGTTTACATTGTGTATAGGGAAATTCGAGGCATCGGCAGTTGTTAAGAAACTATAAAGCTAAACGTTGAACAAAAGTGACGTAGAAAGTCAATTTCAGTACATTTGGTATTACATTCGCTGAGATTAGGGTTATAGTTGTGTTTTGCATAGAGAAACACCAAGTTTGACTATATTTGTAAATACACTTACTTCAGCAATATATCAAATGATATTTGATAGATAATCTGAATAAACTAGCTAAGAAAAATGAAGACGAAATAGTAAGGCACGCCTAAACGTGCACATGCAAGATTGGTTTGATCTAAACGTAATCAAACACTGGTATTTATGTCGTACATGTTTCAAATGTATTAGTGGCTTTCGCATTGCCTGTTTAATTAACCGCGAATCGTATTTGTTGTGGAGACAAAAGTATGCGTCTGTTTATATTGTCTGCCAATGTATTAATCAGTATACAATAATATCCTGTCTTTATAAATTTAATAGCTGTTGAAGCACAGCGCGTATTTAATGAATACATGTCCAGGATGGCATGGTGGTCCAATACATAATTATAATCGTATTAATATATATTTGTCTTGAGCATACGATTAAGACTGAAAAAGCACTTGCTCGTTCAATCATATCAAAGACTAGTTCCTGATCATTACATTGTTTAACATATTCAATTGGATCTTCATACTTTGGATTTACAGAAAGTGTGTTGATTATCGTACTTGATAAATCATGCTGATGTATACTTCACAACGATTCAAGAAGTATCCATCATTTCGATCTTGAAGATTTAAAACCTTAATCATTTCACCGCCAGAATTTCAAAATCTAAATACATACCGTTACAATTTTTCCAGCATGTGATGAACTCCATTACGGCGACAACTGTACTGACGAGTGTAAGATGGGACCGGGATCAGACTATTGTGATCCTGTAATAGGACTTGTCTGTGTGTCTGGTTGGCAGGGAACACACTGTGACATCGACACAGATGAGTGTAATGGAACTAGAAATATTTGTCCCGGTAAGAAAAGATCTATAGTTGACATATACAATAACCTCGCTAGTACACCTATTAGATAATGACCAGTTGTATGCGTTTAAGACAAGTGACTGATTAAAACAATATGATTGTAAATTAGAACGTTCCAATATTACATACAATTTCTTTTAGCTAAATGTTGTCTGCAGCATCACCAAATAGTCCAATTTTCAGTATTTGAAATAGAGAGGTCTCAAAGTAGAGTGAATAAAATATAGTGTCACGTGTATTTGTAGAATACGTATCTTTAAAGAGGTTACATTGTAGGGTTAACTAGAAAGATTAATAAAGTTTACATCCAACAAGTACATAATTCTTAAATGTTATTAGTAATGAGCTTTTTCATTGCAAACAGTTTGGAGCTTGATCAGACACCGAGTAAATCGGTGTTAGATTATGTTTGAATAGAACCAGTTGTTAGCCCTTTAATAAGCTGTTATGTTCTGCATCTTATTGCATTACATTGCATTTGTGTTAAGTTCGGTTTAACCCAGAAAGAATAACGTCTGTTGAACTGAAAACAGCTTGGTATTGTCATAGTACGAGAATCATTAAAACGTTTAATTACCTAATGCTCTATATAACTTGCAATATCCTTGATTCCATGATTACAGAAGCCTCACAAAAAACGCTTGATATAGCGCTTGCGATCTATTTACGTCATCGCAAAAAGCGGTTCCGGTTTGGTATTATATGTGGACAGCAACATAGCTGAAAAGAAGGTGGAAATAATCTGGGAATTATAGTGAAACTTTAAAGAAAATTATATTTAAACAAATAAACAAATACCAAAATTAATCACGCGTTACTTTTTTAATGTCCCTTTGTAAAAGGATTTCGAATTACACATTTTTCAATATAAGTCTAATTGTTTATTACGTGTTGCCAGTGTCTTGAAATTGACCTTTCACATGCTATATAAATTTGACCCAATTGTGTACAAGCGCCTTTGTTATACGGATGATGACGTCAAGGTTCTGGTTCGATGAGAATTCGCAGTGCTACATTTGCAGTCTAATGTAAGTTTAAATAACTGGTATTTGGTTCAGAAATTTAACTGTTTGGTTACTTTAAGTGTTATTTTCTATTAGAAAACTATTTGTTCTCCATATTCCTTCAAGGTAGCCACAAATTACATTTAAATTGATTGTCTTTATGATCGTTTTACACAAAGGGTTCTGGTTACACGAAAGCAGAGGATACGTTAGTTTTGACATTATTTGACATAATCAGGGGGAAACAGTATACAGGTATTTCATGTGTGTTTGCAAAACAGTCAAAACTATTGGTCCGATGTATCAGGGAAGAATTTCTTACTGTTGCCGGTGGCCGAATGGCCGAATGGCCGAGGGCAACATTTCGAAATGTCTTCCCTGATAACGAGGAAAAAGAAATTATTTAAATCAGATGAAGTCATTACAGTGAATGTGTAAATACAAAAGCCAATAATGGCTGTTTCTTTTTATTAAAATAGCCAAAGATGACTCCTATTGGATGCCATTTGCTCCCAAAAGAATGTTTATATTTTGTCTGAATCATACACAATTTGCTATTTAATAGAATGTTACTTATAAGACATGAATCTGAGTACACATATAACATTGTTATCCCATTTCAGAACATTTAGTTTGTGTTAACCAGGCCGGTGGATATAGCTGCATGTGTAAAGAAGGCTACACAAAAGATGACTCTGAGAAATGTCAAGGTGATGGTATCCTACATGTTTATACTGTTTCGTTAAACCTGTCACCGCCAAATTTAACCAGGGTATTCAGGCGTTTGAACTGACTCCTAACTAGATAAATTCTTTATTTCAGTCTCATTTGTATACATACATGTCAAATTATACATTTATATATCACAAAGCAATGCATACAACCATTCTGAATAGAATTATAAGAGACTATGATACATTTTATCACAATAGGTACCACAAACGTATTGCACAAACAGTATTAATATATATACAGATAAGACTAAGTTATAGCTGCTAATCGTTGCAAATAATGCATAAAATGTATTAAAATGAGCTATTAAAATTTGACAGATTATAAAAGCGTAAAAACGCACGGGCAAAACAATTAAAGAAAAACATTTTACCTCTTTGATCAGACGATAGCATCGATTAGCAACTTTTACTTGAAAAAGAAAATCGATCATCATATTTAAAATTACATTATTTACATAAAAATGATGATCTCCTATTAAGAATATCACAACAGGCTTTTGCACACGATCTTATCAAATCTGAATGTGAAAATAGACTTGCAAGTTTAATACTGTCACTTAAATCAGAGAAACCATTTATAACATGTTTTGCTCTTTGAAATAAATTACAACGAATGTCATCATATAAAGGGCAATTGATCAGTACATGTTCTTCTGATTCAACTTCATTACATAAAGCACATTTCCTCTCTGATACTGGCAAATTCTCATAACGCCCTGTTTCGATTCTGATTGGTGCAACACCACATCTAAATTTACAATATGCAGCACGGTGTTTAGTCGACATGATCATTTTGCAGTAAGGTTCAACATCAAACGTGCATTTAAACAAAGAGTAAGTTCTAAGTTTATTTCCACCTCTACCTGTTGTACCAGTTGGACTTTTTATCGCATCTTTCCATTCTAAAATAAATTTGTCCATCAAAATTTGTTCAATGTTATTACATAAATGATGTTTTGGCACAGCAGTATTAATGTCAATGTAGGCATGTAAATCATTATCTGTAAGCTTTGACACAACAGAGTAATACCAATTTTTACAATTAGAACCACGCAAAGACCACGCCCATATTGCAATGCGCTTGTTAATACGTGTGGAAATTGTATTACATGTGCGGGTCCATAGTTGAAAAACATGTTTCCACTGTCTAACAATCGGTGGCTTCCAGCCCATCTCTCCCGTCAACGCCGCACTTGGAGTGTATTTACCTACTCCAAGAAAGAACCTCATAGCCCTGTGATGAACAGCGTTGATGCAAGAGAAGGACCGCAAGCCCCAGATTGCAGCTCCGTAACCTATAACAGGCCACACAACAGAATCGTATAACTTTGTAAAAACAGAGTAGGGAACCCCACCAGCAAGTTTGCACTTCGCAATAATGAGACCAAGAGCACGGCTTGCACTTTGAGCAACAACCTTAGCTGTCACATTAAAATCTAGATGTTGAGTTAGGACAAGTCCCAGATAAGTATACTTATCAACAATTTCTAAAATATTATTACCACAGTTGAATACAAATTCGGTTTTAGGTTTAGATGGATTTCTAAAATGCACAATATTACTCTTGTTACAATTGATAGTCATTCTGTTTATATCACACCAGTCATTCAAAGCATTTAACATGACTTGTAATTCTTCTGCTGTCTCTGCAAGTAAAACAATATCGTCTGCATATAAAAGAATACACACTTTCTCTTGCCCAATATCAACACCAATATCCAGTGCTTTTATAAAGAGTGCCAGGTCATTAATATATAGATTAAATAACATTGGTGATAAAATACATCCTTGCCGCAAACCAATGTTCACATTAAACCAGTCAGTGTTATGGCTATTAACTCGTACACACGATGACACCGAGTTATACAATGATTTTACGGCAACAAACATTCTTCCACAAATACCATTATCTTGTAGTCGCTTCCAAAGTTTTGTTCTATCAATAGAATCATATGCTTTTTTAAAATCTATAAATGCACAGAAAGTATCTTTTTTACGTTTTCTTCTAGTATCAATTATATTACATAAAGACGATATATGGTCAGTTGTGCTTCTCTTCTTCCTAAAACCATTTTGTTCATCCACTAACTTTGCATTTGACTCAGACCAACTAGTTATTCTATCATTTAGAACACTACAATACATCTTATAAATGGAGGAAGCTAGAGCTATACCTCTATATGATAGGGGGTCTTTGGGATCGGCAGTAGATGATTTAGGTATAGGGTTTATTATACATTTCCCCCATGACGATGGGACAATCCCATGTTTAAAACAAACGTTGAACAACACAAAGAGAAAACATATAGCAGTGTCATTCTTAAGCACTTCCGAAGGTATACCGTCATATCCTGTCGCCTTTCCCACATTTGCATTATCAACAGCTTTCTTTACATCTAATATACAAATATCATCATTAAAAGGCAAATCAGCTCCATTATGTGTGTCTGTTACATCATCTATAACATTATCTATAGTAAATTGGCTAGTGAATAAAGAACTAAAATCAGACTTCCACTTTTCTAAAACATGTGTTATATTACAAGAAGTACTACCGTCCTCTAGGGTTACTTCCATAGGTATTCTGTTTTTCCTATGGTTACTTATACCTATTCTACCAATACGTTTCCAAAACTCTACACTGTTAGTCTCACATTCTTTCACAAGTTCCGACTGTAAAGAATACCAGTAGTATCGTTTGGCTCTTTGAACTTCACGATCAAATAATCTACGTTTAGAAACAAAATCAGATTTTAACCTTGTCTTTATCATTCTGGAGTTACACTTCAGCCATTCAGCTTCTGCTTTGCACATATCATTCCATAAACTAGTAAGATTTTCAGACCACCAAGGCTTTGCTACTCTGTGCTTTCTTTTACCGTTGTTATAGCTACCTATATTTACAGTCTTGTGGGGGATTTCCCTCAACATAGTATCTTTTAAAACCGTACACCAGTCATCATACAATGCATTTATCTCACTTTGAGAGTTAACATCATTTTCTATTCTATTTATCATATCATTTATCTTATCAATATCACAAGGTTCATTCAAAAAGTTATTAGGTACACGTTTCAAATCAAATTTCAAAAATGATTGATCATCAGTAGATACATCCTTACTATCGTGTATATCACTTGAATTTTGATAATTCAAGTGTATATCCCACGATAGTAAGGAATGATCCGGTAAAGACGACGAAGCCATATTAGAAACATCATCAATGTCATTGATTACTTCAGTTACTCTTGAGACTTTAAACTTTGAATAGCTATCAAGCTCCTCTTGTTTTACAAAACAGTAATCAACAACTGACTTCCCTTTGACAGAAATAGATGTGAAATCATTTTTGACAAAGTTTCGGCCATTCAGGATGCACATGTTTGTGTTAATAAGAAAATCAATGAGCAAATCACCATAAGAATTGTTTACATAGTCAATCACATCACGTGGGGGTACTACGTCAACACCACAAATATAATCATCTGATTCCCCACATCTGCTATTAAAATCACCACATATGAAGATTGCTCCATCGTTTTGGTAAGAATAAATATCAGTTAAAAGATTGTCATAAAACCCATGAACATCAAAGGGCCTAGATGAGTTTTCAGGTGGCAAATAACAAACACAAGCATATATTTTGTCACCGCTAAGCTTATCACACAGCAATACCCATAATATACCTTCAAATGAATTATTTACCACGTCTATATCAAAATTATCAAACAGATGCTCTTTAATGAGAAATCCAACGCCTCCAGACCCATTTTTGGCACGTTTGTTTATATTTATACGATTATGACCGTACCATCGATACCCGTCTACATTTAAATTCATGCTATCTACAAGATGCGTTTCTGCAACACCTAAAATGTCATAATCATTTTTATAAACACAAGCTGATCGTAATGAAAAATTGTCAGAGTTTTTGTCTATACTCCACCCTCGAACGTTCCAAAAGCCTGCTGACAGCTAATATCGACCCCTGGTTTGCTCCCTGTATCCACCACGACCATGTCCACGCCACGCGCCCCTGCCTATGTATGTGGTCGAACGATCAAAACCGTCACTATCCCGTCCACGAGTGTTGTTCCCATACTGGTTATCCCTCTTATCAGATTCTCTGTATGGCCTGTCCCCTGAAATCGATCTCGCGTTGTTATGTGACTGGTTTTGAGAGTCTGATCGCCTGGATACCTGATTCGAGTTCACATTATTCTGAGCACTTTGGTCTTTTTCTCGAACTACACGGTTTCCTACTACCCGAAGGCCACTATTTCTCAGAGCCTTTAGGACTGCCCGGAAGTTGCCTGACATAACTCTTTCAGACGATGACATATCATGGTCTATGTACACGTGATCATAGACTCTGTGTTTGCGTAGACTTGTTTTCTTAGCCATAACTTTGCGCTTCTCTTCATTACACCTGAACTTGGCTATGACGACCCCTGGCTTACTCTGATCTCGTGACTGTTTTCTATCAGCACTGATACACTTGACATCATACACTTTGAGCCCGTCCTTGATTAAGGCATCTACCTTAGATGCGGTGTTTTCGTTACCCGCCTCTGGTAGGTTACGAATAACCACGTTTAAGGTGATGTCATTGACACTTGACTCTGACGGGGTCTGAGCTGGTTGAGACGAGATACTGTCGGCAACACTGTCTATCTTAGCAGTTATCTCATCTAAATCGGACTGAAACTCTGCTTTCATGTCTTTCTTCAGACCATTGAGCTTTCCTTCAACCTCCTTCTTGATCTTGCTCATTTCACTATTGATCCGCTTGTCTAACACTTGCGTCACCTTCGATGCTATCTTATGCTCTAACCCAGCCTCAACACTTTCCAACTTTTCCCTAAGCGACCCAACTAGCATATGCATGTCCGCCGAGATCTTGTTGTACCAATGTTCCATAGTCACAGACAAAGGGTGCAATGGAAATAATTGTTTAAGGCCTTTCGCTACCGGAAGTCTGTCTTGCGGGCGAGCGGATATGCGTCTGGACGACGCAGACTGTTTTCGTACGTGTTTATACTAGAAAATTTATATAAAGGAAATGTTGATATAAATTAGTATAATCCTTCATAGCGCAGTTAGTATAGTGGTTGACTATAGTGGTTGACTAGCAATCCAAAGGTCATAGGTTCGAGACCCATCCGATCCAAATATTATTTTTTAGTGTCCGATTTATTGACTTGTCAATCCATAACGCAGTAATCAAGAGACATGTTATGTTTAGTCTTCGTTGATTAGTACTAGTGATGTTTACGGTCCAAGTATATGTCCACTTACCTGTACGTTTTAGTTTAATGACTTACAAGTCAATTAAATCGGTATACATGTAAACGATTTGATCGAACTATAAAGCCACACCTTGAAGCTTATCAATACGCTAACCTTTTCAAGATCGATATTGCCCATTATAATTATGTTCAAACAATATAATAAACATTGTATGCAAGTCCATGAATAAATAATAATGCATTTTAATGATAAGGTATGTAACTGTATCTAAACAACAAATATCCCACATTTTAATAAGAAAATATGTTATTACAACAAATCCTGACTGTAATATTTTCTAATTTTTTCAGACTGACTAGTTCATCAACCATATATTTGAATAAAATAAAAACAAATATACATTGAATGAGTCAGTTTTTTGTAATTCAATTTTTTAGCATTTTGCAAAATTTAAATAGCTGATAACATCTTTCTGAACACCTTTATTCAAAATGTTTTTAGCTTTTCTTGTAATGAATGTTGTGGACTACTTATTGGGCGAGAATTATAGTCATTAGCTTTATTCATTTTTAAGAAAAATAAAATCATCAAAATTCTAGGTTTTTGTCAGAAAAAAGACCTTAAAGACAAACCACACGATACATTTTGCCTATATTTACACACATTGTTTCTTAGGCTATTATCATTCTTCATGACAATCGTATGGAAACTACGTGCATATGCGAAGTACCTTAAAGACAAACGCATTTATTGGAAAAGTAGAGGAAACGTATTCCTGACTTAACAGTGTAAAAGCAGGTTTTATTACAGGACATATAACACCTTATTTTCTAAACAATGCGTCAATGCTATACTGATTTGATACTGACCAGAAACACCCGCAAACTCTGTGGGTCGTTTTTTGATCCGGTGTTACATGAATGGTGACCCATTTAAAAATCAACTTGGGGTCAATTCTAAATGTTAAAGCCAGATCCCGGAGCGTTCAGAAGAAATTTCACGTTAAAATAACCTGTCTCGATTCTAAACGTTATAAAAAGACCCCAAGTCGACTCTTAACCTTAAAAAACTCTGGGTCGATTTGTAGCTTTAAAAAGGGCCAGGGTCGATTACCAACGTTAAATTCAGATCCTGGATCGATTCTTCAAATTAAAAATATCATGGGTCGATTATTAACGTTAAAAACAGACACTGGATCAATTATTTATGTCGAAACAAACCATTGGTCGGTTCTTCACGTTAACAACAGTGTCAACAATTTATGTAACATCGACTCCAAGTAGTTTGTTGATCACTTATAGATAAACAGTCAGCACTTTCGAAATTTTAATTAATCTTTTTTGCGTTTGGTTTAGTTTGAACGGGAAATAATACGTTTTCCAAATTTTATTATCATTTTCAGATATAAACGAATGCGTATTGTATCAGAACACATGTGATCAAGTTTGTATAAACACTAAAGGCAGTTACGTGTGTCAATGTCACGAAGGGTTTACATTGAAAAACGGAACTTGTCAAGGTAACTCGTTAAAACGATATTTTACGTTCTGCAAACTACCTGTTGTCTGCAAAGCGTTGTCTGGAACAATAAGACTATCTGTAATTTCTATCTGACCATAATATCAGAGCGTCAAACATTGTGTATCCAGATAAAACTCCGAGTAACTCGGCACCCACTTTGGATTCAACCGTCTTACTGCATTTAACAAAAGTTCGCCCATAGCTTGCAGAATGTTAAGAAAGAATGTTAAGTTTTTCAGTTTTCTAGTCTTAACTCAAAAGCATATAAACTACCAACCAAAACTGTGATATATATATAATTATCTGAATGCAGGTTTGTCGTTTCCTAAACCTGTACATGCAATTCGGAAATTCTGATTGAATACGTTCTGTATTAAATTCTATGCTTAACAGTAATTTATATATTCACTTTTTATGGTTAGTTCCATATAGTTGATTCATGACATATCGTCATAAGTATTTTCATCGCCAATGTGACGTCATAAAATCATTCTACCACATTCCCTGCCTCAATATCGTTTCCTAGCAAATATGTCATAATTATGTTGCTTTTTTTCTTTCTGAAAGTTTGAAGTTTTATGAATTTTTTCTTGACTAAACATTAATATGAGTGTACACAATTTGAATCCAAAGTGTTTGCAAATATTGGTTTTATCAAGCTTAGCATTGCAGGGGTTAAGCATATGTAGCAACCTGAACATTAATTCAGCAATTTCACTTTCATAAGTACAATCGACATTACAAACATGTAAACACCAAGTCATATTCTTATAAGCTTGTGTCGATTTTTCTTCAAGCTATTAGCCTTAAAAGTAAATTCTAAAAAGTTGCAAGTATAACAGTGTTAGATCAGGCAATGAAATGGTGGTAAAATGGTTTAATCAGTTGATAAATATCGCTTATAAAGGCCTAAACATCATATTACTTCACGCCAACAATATCCATGCTCGAACGAAAACGAGGTGTTGATAAAATTGAACATTAAACGCTTTAATGTTCATCTAAAAAGTTTCATATTCATTCTTGTGTATGTAGGGTGCGGATCTTCGCCATTTCCTCCATCTTATTGTTTATTTTTACAGACATTGACGAGTGCTCTGCACAACACTACTGTCACCACATATGTAAAAACACCATTGGAAGCTATACATGTACGTGTCACCAAGGATACAGACTATACCCAAACAGAAAGACATGCTTTAAGATGAGTGCTTCTAGTTTATGGTTTATGATGAACCTTCGAGTAAATAAGAACGTAAGTAACTCGTAACTTGACAGAGGAATATCGATACGACTGTCAACCAGTTTGGTAACTGACCAGGGACCCGTTTCATAAAACTTCGTACGACAAATGTTGTCGTAAGTCAGACTATAAAAGTCTCAATTATTATTTATTTCGTCATCTAATCCTGTCTTGTGACGTCTCTTTGGGATCGTCTTGAAAAGACGATTCCAAAGAGATGTCACAAGACAGGATTAGATAGAGAAATTAGAAATTAAATGTATTTTAAAGTTTTGACTTACGACAATATTTGTCGTACGAAGTTTTATGAAACGGTCCACAGGTGTCGCCTTACGTCTCATCTTGTCAGGATACAAACTGTTAGCAAAGTAGACTTTAGTCGATAATCAAGATGAAAATATTAAAAGGAAAACATTATACTTTCGCCGCTTTATACTCCTCCGTCATTTGGCAGATTCGGATAAGAAGTCACGATGCAGAATATCTCCGAACATATCTTTACTATCACGCAATCGCCTACCGAGATATGGACAATTTCTTCATCTTATAATCCCAGACAGCTAAGAATGGAAACAATAGTGTGAGACACGTATAGAATTTCGAAAGCTTACAATTAGTTTAACTCTCCAAAGGAATCTCTCAGTGGGTTACACATGTCTTTATAAGCGAATTTGCCTGTCTAGTGATACTTTCATAACACTAGCAACTTTAACAAATGAGCTGTCGATAAATTCCGTAACTCTTTTCGTTTTTCATGCCATGCCAAAGGTACCTACGGTAGACTTTGCAAAAAGCTGGGTCCTGACCAGATAAGGGGAAACGCGGTGTCTGCTCATACCTGATTCCAAGATAGTTCACACTCGTATAGATGTTAGTAAATCAAAATGTCCCATGTTTTAAATTTTATAACAAAAAAGCCGACTCTCTATTTGCAAGCAATCTACATCAAGGCTGTTAATGTGTGAGACGGGCTATGACGTCGTAAGGGTAGTTAGGGATATAAGAACTACAGTAACATTTCTCTACCACGACGGACCACTGGAGTTAACTATAAGATGCTTAAAGCAAGGTGACAGAAAAACAGAAAGCTCCTTTAGAAGCTTTCTGTTTTACTGTCAGCTTGCTTTAAGCTGTCGCCTGTCTTTTTCAACCATTTTTCCTTTGTTTTAGCGGTCGTAATAGAACAGGTTTACTGTACTCTTATTTACTGATAATTGGTGTAGGATAAAGTCTAGTTAAAGCTTTAAGCTGTCATGTGTCTTTTTCAACCATTTAGCCTTCGTTATAGCGATCGTTATAGGAAGGGTTTACTGTACTCATATTAACTGAGAATTAGTGTAGGATAAAGTATAGGTACTCACGGGCACTCAACAGACTAAGAACTGACAAAATAACACACATGTTGTAAATGCTTTAGCCTCCTGGAGGATAGATATATACAATAACAAATATTACATTAGCTTTCTTCTGAATTGGGCAGATTGTCACGTTTCTTCATTGAGTGACCCCTACACACTGGTTAATACAGTGGCAGTGTTTACAGATATACAGTGTAACGGCATCAGTCAATCTTCTTATAAAAGGCCACTATTTAAAGTTAAATATACATGTACATGTTAATATCCTGCCATTGCGAGGACACTATAAAAACAGAAACTCCTAAAGGCCTTTCTGTTAAATTGTGGTCTATTGTAAGCCAACTATATTACATTCTGTTATTTCAACCATTTTAGTGTATGCGTATCACGAATTAAACACATTCAATCCTAGAGACAAATACTCGTTATTCTAAAGCAATGCACCTGTGAAAAGTACAGTTGTCCTATGCAAACAGTGTAGACCTGATCGGATGGATCCTGCATTGACCCTTCGATCAGGGTTTGATATATTTGCCATTTTGCATTGTACTGTTAAAATGAACCCAACATAGTAAACATGGACTTGATTCAATTGAAAACAGGTTTTTTTCTATTTGATTTGATTTATTATGATTTTTCGTCGCATTTAACAGTATTTCAGTCATATCGCGACGTCCAGCTAACTACAGGTGGAGGAAGATCCCAGAAGCCCTTTGTGCACTGTTTCTGGCACAAATTGGCAACTGGGTAGAACCAACGACCTTCCGCAAGCCAGCTGGAAAAAACCGAAAGCCCAGACCGGGATTCGAATCAACAGCGGTGAGGAGCTTAGTAATGTAAGTCACAGTGACTGTAACCACTAGGCCACGAAGGACCCTTTTTGCTATTTTATTTGAAATCGTAAGGGTGGGTTAGTTAAAAGTGGACACTTAAAGATATCTCCTGGCGACCTTTTGGTCATAACGCCTTGCCAGACAATTTACCTGCACATCTCATGATTCTTATGATTACCTGTACTACAGTAAATCATTGAGGTGTATCATGTGAGGCTCGCACCAAATAATTGATAGTTTGGTTAGTAAAACCCATTGAAAATCCCCTTGAATGTGATTATGTAAGGGCCTCTCTAGACAACCTGAGATTTGTGATATTGGCTGTGCATGCTTTGCTACTGTTTAACAGTTACTTTCACACCGACCGAGAAGAATGGGGTGGTAGTCCATCAATTGACTGAGGAAATATCTTTAAGTAGCTTACAACAGGTTTTCCGGACCAGCTGCCATGACAAAACATAGGGTACCTCTGAAAGGGAAATTATCAATGACGAACTCACATTTTAGTCTTCTTTCAATAAGACAAGTCTTGCATTGAAACCATATTATTTTGAAATGCACATATGATTTCTTAGTAAACTCCCCAACCCTTGCGATGAGTATGTAAACGCGTCCTGTAAAACCATTTACCGGTTATAAGGACATTGAACAAGATTATACATTTTCTATCCCAAAGCAGGGAAATTCAAGACCAGAGACCATCTTAACCCTTATCATGCTGAATTGTCGTCTGCTTAAAATATATCGTCTGCAAACAAAGATTAAAATAATGTTGATCTTTTTTAAACTTGGGCAAATATTAATATGAGTAGCAAACAGCTAGGACCAAGATCAGACGTCGCGTTACGCGGCGTTTGATCTGGGTCCAAGCTGTTTGCAAATATTAGCCAGGTTGCGTTGAGCACGATACGGGTTAAGGAACCCTCCGGCCAGGATAAGCATTGTTTGTCATTGTGCAATATACTGTAGTGACTGAAGAGTTGGGATCAATATACCGCCCGTCAGTAAAGCGCCGGACAAGTGTAGTGTTGAGGTGGTCGTGGGGTCGATTCCCACCTCGGGCGGATATTTCCCCTGTTTCACTTTAATACTTTTAAAACAACCCTATATTATCCATTTGAAGTTTCAGGGTTTAATGTGGACACGATTTCATGTAATTGCAATGACAGGAAGGCAATCCTAAGCTAGAAAAGCTCTGCTCAAAGAGATTGCTCATTAGCTTGCACATCGTAAACCCGTAACGGAACTGTCAAGAAAATACCTGTTATATGTAGAACTAATTTATTGCAAGTGACATTGTGGTATTTGTTACTTAATTTGCTTAAAATAGTGGACAGATGGTATAGGATGGTGTGAATGACGTTGATACTTGTGATGTTAACCCCTATTCAATGCCTTAGCCCAAGAACAATGTTTTTTTGTAAACAATTTGGATCCTGATCAGACGCCGCGTGACGCGGCGTCTGATCAGGATCCAAACTGTGTGTCGCTCAATCTAATATTTCCTTAAAGGAAAACGGACAGCTGGTGATAAATATCTTTTAAATGAAAGATATTGAAAAAAAATCGCCTTCTGCCTTTGAAATTTTGAAAAATAATAAAAAATGAAGTAGTTAGAGCCGTTTAAACTTTGTGATATATGACTGTGCAAGCGACCATGGGGGCCGCCATTTTGTTTACCTGTGTGACGTAACTAAGGCCTTCCGCGACCTTCCGGTTATAGCGAGTCTAACCGGGAATGCCGTAGAGTGCGCGGAATTTACCTCGATAACATTAATAAACTGAAATACTGAGAAAAATTGGGCATGTGGAGGAAGGTGAAAACACTTTAGAACTTCAGTGTTACGATTTCGATCCTAAATTATCAGAGAATGTAATATTAGAAGACAGAGACTACGACGGGTCGGGCGAAGAGAAAGCGCATTCGCCGGACGAATTTGCGACTGCAATACTTGTGTATAAATGCCTACAAAGGAGGTTAATACTTGCTGAAGAACAAATGAAATGACGATTGGGTGTCTTGGTGACAATGAGTGCATAGCAGAACCATCAAAATTTCGAGCTATTAGTGCTTAATCCAGCCATACTTGAGGTAGCGTATATCAGGCAAATATCATAGGACACCGGAATCGGGCACGGATACTCTTGATAATATTTGCATACTGGTTGTGAATAAAGGCATCGAAGCCCTGTGACTTTCGAAAAAAGTTTCTCCGATATATTTAGTCTTATCTGTTAATATTTCCGTAAATATTAATCATAAACATCTTATGAGCCCGTAAAAGCGCGACTGTATCTATTCCCTGATAAGCACGGCTTTCCGCGGGTTACGAGTCCTCTATTGAGCGGCTAAAATCTCATTCTTCTACGGAAATTTTACTGTCCGTAAAGTGTGTTCAAATATCTTCCGAAATCCCAAATCTAATTATTGGGGTTGCTACACAATGAATTGCATAAAAAGAGGCTTAGGTCATTAGGTGTGACCTATTGTTGATCGGTGATCTCCGTAAGACGTGCATACGATACTGCACGCACTACTCGTCACTTTTCGGAAAGTATGATCTGTCAACTTATGAAATATGCAGATAAGTTATCACACGAAAGTTTCTAACTGTTCCTGAGGTCAACATCTAAATATATGTAGCCGGGTAGATAATATGGTGAAATAGTTGATTGGCTTTTCTGGGTGACTCGGTAGCTCAGTGGTTAGAGCGTTGGCATGGTAAGCCAGAGGTCCTGGGTTCGAGTCCCAGTTGGGTCACAACTTTTTCACCATGTTACAGACATTCTACAGTGCTTTATTTGTAATATTTATATGTAATTTAGTAATTTAACTACTGAGGACAGTATTTTCTACAACCAGGAGGAAGAAAGTGACATTTATTTATATAAATTGAACCAGTGACTGTTATTCAGAGACTTAAAGTAATTTCTGGTGTTAATAAGTAAAGTGTTTATTTATAGACAGTTTAACCATTGTAATTATTGTGTTTGCATGTATTTCTTTTGCTTTGACCATGTAATTTATTTGTGTTTACATATTATACAGGAACACCTTGGTTGAAACAGTCATGTATTGATGATGTAATTGGTTATGGTGGTGGGATCAGTGGTCTAGTGGCCAGTTTAGTATTGCTGTGTTACATCAGATGTGTGAGTATGGTATTTTTGTATTAATAGGGAGATATTGCAGTTCTTTACCTGTTACCTTGTAATTTATTGACTCTCTATTGTCACAATAGGTTGTTCATAGGTTATAATGTAAGCAGTAACAGAAAAATTTATTGGAGCATTGTTTGACAGCTGCAATTCTTTATATTAATAACTTATGCCAAGTGAGTTATTGTAAAGTAAGAGAGAAATTGTTTCTTTCACTTGCATGTTTAATAATTTGTTTTGGTGAAGGATTGGTGAAGGTTAAAATCATACATATTTTCAGCTCTCTTCTCCAAATATCCCTATTGACTAACCCTAGGTTTCAAGCTACCATTTCGAATATCTAAAGCGGAAATAACAGTATCCGACTTATTTCATTCTAGATAATATTTATTGAATTTTATTTGCAATTCATGCCATATTGAAGCTCATATTAATTTGTGAGAAAAGGCGTTTTATAACTGAAAGTTTACTTTGATCCTGTTGCTTATTGTTTTCAAATTAATAGTTTTATAGCTTGGTTTGTCCACAGTATTTTGGATAATTCTTCTTAAGGAAAGAGATAATTCAGTTATAGTCCTTGTTGGAAAGTGAAATATTCCCCCCCTGTTGGAATTTTGGAATTGTTTTGTTTGACAGCTGACATTGACTTTACATTGAATGTGAGACATCTACCAACAGCATATAGATATAGAAGAAAGAGACACAGGTATTTGTTTAGATTGTATTTTCAGAATTACAGGTTATGTTTAGATTGTACTTTCAGATATTTAGTTAGGTATTCATATTGATTAGTTTAGCTGGTAGCAGTAATAGGTTAGGGTATATTAGAAACAGTGATAGATTGTATTATTATAGTATAGAATTTCATTTTCAGCTGGTATTTATAGTCAGTTGACTGTCGCTATAGTAACAAATATCTTTCCGTGGCCACTCGCGTCATTTTTTTTTGTTTCGCACCTTGGCGTAACACCTTTTGCTGTTACGGTGTAATACGTATTCACTGTAATAACACAAACACAACTATAATACATTGCCAAACATAATATTTAAATTTGTCTACACACTTTACAGGATTTTGAATATTTATCCTGGTATTTTAAACTTAGTTTTTACATACAAGAAATAACCAATATTGCTAATTGGTGTGGTTTGCCTTGTTGAAAATACAAACATGGCAGGTAAAGGAAAATCTAAGCAGGATTCCCTGATAGACTTATCGGATATGGAGGATGAGTCGGAGGAGGAAATGGACCTGGAGGCAACAGGAGCTGTTAAGGAAGAGGCTGATAAAGTTTCAGGAGTAGAGAAGAAACTGGAATTGTCAGGGGATATAACTATCGAGGAGCATAGACTTATTGAAGCCCTTCGGATGTTGAAAATTAAGCCAAAGGTTACTTCGCCGGAGGACTTATTGAAGTTGAATGAGGTGTTCGGAAACACGAAGAAGTCTGAGGATAAAGGAGCTATTCCAAAGTACATTGCACCTGCGCCTTTGATAAAGAAGGAAAAGCTGCCTGCTGAGAAAGAGTTACCCCTGAAGAAGCCTCTACAGAAAGAGATACCCGCAAAGCAGCCTGTCGAGCAGGAGATACCCGCATTACCAGTCACAGAGCATAGGGGTGGGCATTACAGCTACCCAAAGTTGTCTACCTTCTATGGGGAAGATACTAAGGGAGAGGTGACTTGGGAGACATTCAAGTTCGAGGTTGACTCCTTGGTGATGGAGAAAGTTTTCTCATCACAGCAGATTCTACTTGGGATCAGGAGAGCATTGAAGGGAAATGCTAGTGACAAAGTTCGGAGATTGGGAACTGGTGTCAGCATTCAAGACATAATGGATAAGCTCGACAATGCTTATGGCAACATTGAGTCCAGGGAAACGGTGATGAGGAAATTTTACACCTGTATTCAGAAGACTGGCGAATCTGTTGAAACTTTCGCATCTAGGCTGGAGGAGATATTCGCACAAGCTGTTAACTTGAAAGCACTTCAGAGAACTGACACATTAATTCTGAAAGAGAAATTGTATGGAGGTCTTAAGACAGAGTTAAAGCAAACTGCCCGGTACCAGTGTGACAAGGTCAAAGAATATGACGAGTTCAAGCGAGAACTTAGAAAGTTAGAAGCAGAACTTAAGGAAGAGAAGAGTCCGGAAAGGAAACCAAGTAAATCTGCCATACCCATACAGAAAGAGACACCTGAGATGAAAGAGATGAGGGAACTACTTCTTAAGTTGAACAGCAGGATAGACACACTGGAGAAGGAGAAAGAAGATAGGAACTATCACAGACTTGGGGGTAATAGAGGCAGGGGAAGAGGAAACTTTCAAGGTGGAGCTAGAGGCAGAGGAGCATATAGACCGCAACGGCCAACCGGTAGCACTAGTTTTCAGCCAACTTGTTTTAACTGTAACCGGAAGGGGCACATGAGGGACACCTGTCCACAGTTATCCGACGGCATTATCTGCTTTAAATGCCGAGAGCCAGGTCACGTACAGAGGAACTGCCCAAAAGCTTAAGTGCTCAGGCTGTTGGGGCAAGTATGAGCACTGACAAATCTGACCCCAAATTACTTGGAGAGCCGAACGAGGCAGAAGTAGTGGTGAATGGAGCAAGAGGAAAAGCTTTATTAGACACTGGGTCATGCGTGTCTGCCGTATCGGAATCCTTTTATAAGGAACATTTGTCTAATGTAGAGCTGCATTCAATAGACAGGATCTTACCAATTGAATGCGCAGATGGACAGTCTCTTCCATATCTAGGCTACATAGAAGCTACATTGGGAATTCCTGAAGGTTTACAGAAAGCATCACCATTAGTCTGTATTTTTCTTGTAACACCAGACACAGCTTATTCCAAGCGGGCACCAATTCTTCTTGGAACTAACATCCTTCATGAGTTTCTATTAGATTGCAAGAAGACATTTGGCGAGCAATTCTTACAGAAGGCCAACCTATTCACACCATGGTTTCTGTCATTTAGATGCATGGTGCTGATGGAGAAGTCTTTGACTAGGAATAAAGACCGGATTGCCATTGTCAGGAGTGCCTGTCCAGAGAAGATATTGCTTAAGCCTAATGAGATTATTGATGTTAGAGGCTACACAGACCAGATCATTAACCACCCTACTACTGCAGCATTGATTCAGGAGACCAAACATAGCAACCTTCCATCCCATTTAGATATAACACCCGCAATCGTTCAACATCAACATGGATTGAAATCTCAGGAGTTTACAGTAACTTTGTCCAACCTATCAACAGACACAGTCGTCATTTCGCCTAGCTGTGTTATTTGCGAAATTCAACCTGTCAAAATTGCAGATGAAGTGTTTGAGAATTTGGAGGCTAAACAGACTGAAATTTTGAGTACTTTACATGTTGATGAGGACAAACTTTTAGATAAAAACCAACGAAAGAAACTTGATGAATTATTATACCACCATAAAGACATCTTCTCAACTGGTGATTTGGATATCGGCCAATGCAACCTTATGAAACACCGAGTAGACCTAGAGAACGACATTCCCTTTAAGCAACGCCATAGGAGAATTCCGCCATCCATGATAGAGGAAGTAAGGCAACATATTTCACAGTTGTTGGCCTGTGGTATCATCCGTCCCTCCAAATCGCCTTGGACGTCGAATGTAGTTCTGGTCCGGAAGAGAAATAATAAATTAAGGCTCTGCATTGATTTTCGCCAGCTTAACGATCGCACAGTAAAGGATTCATTCGCATTACCACGGATGGAAGAGATTTTTGACTGTCTACATGGCGCCAAATTCTTTTCCACCATGGATATGAAGTCTGGCTATCACCAGATAGAGTTGGAGGAGTGTCACAAGGAAAGAACAGCATTTACCGTGGGATCTATTGGCTTCTATGAGTTTAACAAAATGGCTTTTGGTCTGACCAACGCTCCGGCTACGTATCAACGTATAATGCAAGAAATTTTAGGGGATTTAAACATGAAAATTTGCTTGATATATTTAGACGATTTGATAATTTTTAGTGAAACGTACGAACAACATTTAGAACATCTTGATATCATCATGAATAAACTCAAAGAGGCCAATATTAAGCTCGCTCCAGAGAAATGCTGTTTCTTCAAGGCTGAAGTCAGTTTCCTTGGACACGTGGTGACTGCGGATGGAATCGCAACGCAACCGGAGAAGATCGACAAGGTACAAAAATGGCCAGTCCCAAACAACGCAGAGGAGTTACGGTCCTTTTTAGCCTTCGCGGGTTATTACCGCAAGTTTATAAAGGATTTCAGCAAGATTTCAAGACCACTCTCCGATTTATTGCCGCCAACTTCCAAAAAGAAAGACCAGAAAAAAGTTACAAAGGAGTGGAAATGGACAGAACTAGAACAGAGTACTTTTGAACTTTTGAAGCAACACCTTTCTACACCACCAGTTTTAGGCTACCCTGATTTCACAGAGCCATTCGAGGTACACACAGACGCCTCCACTAAGGGTCTCGGTGCTGTGTTGTACCAGAGTCAAGGAGGAAAGAAGCGCGTCATTGCCTACGCAAGCAGATCCTTAAACAAGGCAGAAAAGAACTACAGTGCGTACAAACTGGAGTTTCTAGCGTTGAAATGGGCCATAACTGACAAATTCAGTGACTATTTGGCTACTAACCATTTCACTGTTCTGACGGATAACAATCCCTTAACACATATCTTGACTAGTGCTAAGCTGGATGCCACTGGCCAGAGATGGGCTTCAGCTTTAGGTCAATATAACTTTGACATCTTCTACAGAGCAGGATTTCAGAATGCAGATGCCGATGGAATGAGTCGTTATCCTCATGAAAGGATTAAGGACGAGGACGACAAAGAAAGAATCTCTGTAGAAGATAAAGCTGTCAAAGCCATCTGTAACATCATAGTTCCATCTTACATTGAAACTCTTCCAATGCTCAATTTGAATTTGGCTGAAGTCATTGAGGAATCTGGAACGGTATTGGCCCAAAAGGAGTTGAGGGAAATCAGGATGGCACAGCGGCAAGATAACCTCATAGAAAGGTGGAGACGAGCCGTGATTGACGACAAGATGCCGCAAGGATTTCTTCGTAAGGATGACCTCACTATGAAGAAGCAATTTAAAAGGCTGAAGATGAAGAGAGGCATTCTTTTTAGGGTATATCAGGAAGGTGACGAAGAAGTGGAACAACTGGTAGTGCCTTGTTCCTACCGAGCTGAAATCCTCAAAGGCATCCACAATGACGTAGGTCATCCAGGGATTGAACGGACAACTAGACTCATTAGAGAGAGGTTTTACTGGCCTGGAATGGTAACCAATGTTGAGGACCATGTTAAGAAGTGTGATAGATGCTTACGTAGGAAAAGTAAGATGGGACAGAGAGCGCCTTTGGTGAACGTGCATACTACTTATCCACTTCAACTAGTCTGCATGGACTATCTCACATTGGAGCCAGCTCGTGGAATCGGCAATATACTTATTATCACCGACCACTTCACCAAGTACGCTCTTGCTATTCCGACCAGAAACCAAACGGCAAAGACCACCGCCGAAGCGTTCTATGAGAACTTCATTGTTCATTATGGCATTCCAACCAGACTACATACAGACCAGGGAGCAAACTTTGAGAGTGAACTTATTCATGAGCTTTGTAGCACGATGGGCATGAAGAAGTCGCACACTACGCCATATCACCCTCAAGGTAATGCCGGCCCTGAACGGTTTAACCGCACACTGTTGGATATGCTTGGAACCTTGGAGATTGAGCAGAAATCCAATTGGAAGAAGTATGTCAGTTCGCTGGTATACTCCTACAATTGTACTCCGCATGAGTCGACCAGATTGTCGCCTTTTCAGCTTATGTTTGGACGAAAGCCTCATTTGCCAATTGATACCATCTTCGAAAGCGTTAGAGAACCAGATTTTTCGGCCACTAATACTTCGCATTATATTCAGGACCTTCAACAAAGATTAGAAGCAACTAGAAAGATTGTAGAAGAGAAAACCAACAAAGCAAAATCCAAACAGAAGCTTTATTACGACAGAAAGGCCAAATCAGTTAAATTTGCAGTCGGCGACAAGGTACTAGTTAAACGAACAGCGTTTGAAGGGAAACATAAGATTCAAGACCGTTTTGAAGAAGGGATCTATACCATTATAGAGCAGCCAAGAGAAGGTATTCCCGTATTCCGCGTGAAAGAGGGAGAGCGGATCAGAACTCTGCATCGAAACTTGTTGTTTTTGGTTGAATCTACCAAAAATGATCAGGATGTGACAAGTGGAGATGTAGTAGAGAATGTGAGGACAGAGGTGAAAACAGAAGTGGATGCATCCATGGAATCGGAGTCAGACAGCGAGTTTGGAGATGACCAAGTGGATTACACTGGTCTGAATGGGGACGCTCATTATCCAAACGTAGAATTGTCTGATCACAGTAGTGTAGCTACTGATGATGTTGTTGTGCTGGAAGGTGCACAAGCACATTTGCAGGAAGATGTCCATCAGGAGTCTGTGTCCCAGGATCCAGATGAGCAGTCTTCTCTGCAGGAGCCTCACATGGACGACAAGACGCAAAACAACTCTGATAGAGTTGAAGGAGGAAGTACTATAGAGGGGAATACAGAAGATATAGAGGCGAACAGTCAGGCTACAGAGACTGAGCAACCAGACCAGTCAGTTGCTATAGAGCATGCAGATGTTCAGTTGTCAGAGCAGCCATCTGTTGAAACAACCACAGAGGATAAAGATCCGCCAGATATAGTTGAGGAGAATACAGAGATAAAGATACCAGATCCACCAGTTACACTTGAAACTGTGGAGAAAGATTTACAAGATCCGCCAGACAAAGTAGTTACAGAATTACCAGACCCGCAGGAAGTGGATATTTTCGTAGACAGCAGCAGTAAGGATGAATCTGTCGCTACAGTTCCTTCAGATCCTACCGAACAACAGGAAGCTCTTGGACCAGAACCAACCAATCAGGAAACAGGAACAAGACAGAAGAAGGATGCACCAGTGCCGCAACCCAGGAAATCAACGAGAGAAAGAAGGCCGCCAAAGAGATTCGAAGACTACTGCATGAACTCTTTAGTTGTAAGACCTGTAGACAGTAGCATGATGGCTCTTAATTCTCTCATTGAATCTGGTGTATTGAATCAGATGGATAGCGATACAGCTCATAAACTTATCGCAGCCATATTTACTAAGTAATAGTCACATGTTGATTTTAATCTGTAGATAATCAGTATTTTATAACTATAGTCTAAGTTAATTTTTAAATTTCAGTATTGACATTATTTTCTTGCTTATTAGTAGTAGTAGATACCGAGGACGTATCTATTTAGTTGTGGGGGAGAAATTAGATAAAATAGTTTTTTTATTATGAAGTAGACAAATTTAAATATTGTAGTAGCAGTTTAAAGCAGTCAGAATAAATTAATTTATAGTAGTTCTTTATTGTAAAGGACATTAGATATTGTTGTGGTTATAGTTGTATTATGACCAAGTTTAAAGAATTTAGATGTTGCAATTATGTTGTGACTTTGAGTTTAGATATTATAGTCATGTTGTGACTATGTATTCAGAAGTTATAGTTATGTTGTGACTATAAGTTAGGTGATTATGGAGAGTAGTTTAGTAGTTGAAATTTCTTTATGTTTGACTGTTCGACTGTTGACTTGATGACTGTTATTGACATTTGAATGTTTGGTAAATGACGGGACGTCATTTTCTGAAAGAGGGGAAGTATGTGACCAGGTTTAAATTTGTCATTCTGCCATTATTTGTCCCATTTCGTTTATATTTGCTACATTCCAGCTTTTAATTTCTATTGCGGTTTTATTATGTCCTTTTGGATGATTACGCCTGAGTGACGTCATTGAAGAGTAGCTCTTGCATTATAGGCAGTTCATTGGTCGTTCTCACTGGGTAAAGATCTCTGCTTTACCCGTGACTCGTTTAACTAGTTTCGAAGGTTCGAAGAAGATTGTTTCACTTATTTGGGTGTGTCAGCTATTTCTACAATTGGTAATGTATAGGAAATGTTGTTGATATAGTTCTGCAACGTGGCATGAATTGTTCCTTTTAAATTAAATAGCATTTGATGTATTTTCGGCTCGTGAATCGTTTGTAATGTGTTTTCGCGCCATTCGCGAAAGTTGAAATGGAAGCTTGAACCTTCATTTATCTTACTAACATTTGTAACATAGTCACAACATCATACTTGGAATGTTCACTTTTAATCTTTACAGCAGCACATTATTAGGACACAATGGAGTGAGTGAGTTTGGTGTGGAGTTGGTACTGGAGGAGTTAGAGCGTTTGGTTCGATAAACTGGTAAGAATTGTTCTGTATTGAATATTGTGTTATTTGGTATATTTAATGCATAGAAGGCATTAAGTTATTATATAGGTTGAGTCCATTTTGTAAATGGGGGTTGTATGCTGTATAGCCACTTAGAACATTGATACAAGTATTGACAAAGGCGTTGAAAGTTGGTATTATGTTGTTTCAACTGTTATGTTGGATAAGTTACATTATGTTGTTATGTTGTAAATATTCACAACAGTCATGTTGTGAATGTTCACAACATATATGCTTATTTTTCAGTTTTAAGGAAATATTATAAGACAAATGCTTAGTGTGCTTTTAACAAATGTATTTTCAGGATGCTAATTCTTTGGAGTATGTCTTTGCCATGGTGTTTTGACTATGCGTATGGTGTTAGCTGTTGATGTAATGGTGTGTAACGAAGCAGAGTAATTAGACGTATGACAGAAAACAGGCTTGTCGTTGTTACTTGTCTCACGCCCGGCGACCCCACCCTCATAGTGTTGACCGTTTAATATATAAACTGTAAACAGTTCAGATATATACCACTGAGCTAGTTGGTTATATATAGTTAACCAATGGAATCGCGGAATTCCATAGAGCACGCTCCACATGCATGCTATCTACAAAAATATCACAGGGGGATGCCGCTTGACCGTTGCGTCACACACCGGATGCGGGGGTAATAAAGTTTCGGCTCGGGAATAAAAGCTTCGGCTCATCAAAAGTAAGCATAATCCTAGGCGGTAGACAGAAATATCAAACAACTAATTAACCAATCAAACAAATCACATCTGCAGGTCTGTGACAATTCTTAACTGTCCCATCTCGCAACTCGGATTCTCATCTAGATCCAAACTGTAAAAATGAAACGATAAAACTCAGCTGTGAATCATTTTGGATCCTGATGAGAACCAAGCTACTCGGCGTCTCATCTACACCAAACGTGTGTAAAACTGGAAAGAAAGTAAAAATTGAATAATGCAAAGGTGTCAAACAGTTTGGATCATGATGCAGTGCCGATCTACACGGTGTCTGATCAAAATCCAAACTGATTGCGTAGGAATTCACGTGAGAAAAAAACACTAATATATATCAAACAGTTACGACGCCGAGACACTCAACATTGTGATCGGGATCCAAACTGTCTGAATTTATACCAAAGGAATATTTCTTCATAAAATGTAAATCTGTTTAGATCTTGATCAGATGGCGAGCTACTCGGCGTCTCATCTTCATCCAAATCGCTTTTGTAAAACTATAATAAAAAATAATTGAATGTATTCCAAAAGTTTAAACAGTTTGGATCCTGATGCAGTGCCGATCTACACGGCGTCTGATCAAAATCCAAACTGATTGCGTAGGAATTCATGTGAAAATAAATTCTAATAGATATGAAACCGTTACGACGCAGAGGCACTCAACATTGTGATCGGGATCCAAACAGTCTGAATTTACCGGTATATAAAAGGAATATTTCTTTATAAAATGTAAACCTGTTTAGATCTTGATCAGATGGCGAGCTACTCGGCGTCTCAGCTTCATCCAAATCGCTTTTTTAAAACTATAATGCAAAATAATTGAATGTTCTCTAAGATGTCAAACAGTTTGGATCCTGATGCAGTGCCGATCTACACGGCGTCTAATCAAAATTCAAACTGATTGCGTAGGAATTCACGTGCAAAATGTTTTCTAATAGTTATCAAACAGTTGCGACGCCGAGTCATTCAACATTGTGATCGGGATCCAAACTGTCTGAATTTATATCAAAGGAATATTTAATTCATAAAATGCAAATCAGACTCCGAGTTACTGAGTACCTGAGCTATATCATTGCTTTTATTCAGATTAGACTCCGAGATACTGAGAATCTGAGCTGTATCCATGCTTAGATCCAGATCGGACTCCGAGTTACTCGGCTTTTAATCTGGATCTTAGTTGTTTTGATATACTATTCTATTGTATTCTTTTGTAGACAGCAGGTAAATCGTTACTCCATGCGGCATATATACTTACCATAGTAACATAAATCTAAGTAAAAATATATTGGAAATATATTGACTTGTATCGTTTTCACCCAATTGCATGCTACTTTTTCAAACTACCATAAAACTCGAATTTAAATCTTAAATTAAAATTCATTTAGGCCTATCTAAAAGTTGTTTGAATTTTTTTCTACAGAAATGACGAGTGTAAAACTACACCCAGAAATAAGAACGATAAAACTAGATCCAATCAAAATCGGATTTGGACTCAAGTAAGATCGCTCTATCAGATCGGGATCTAGAGAATCGCGATGATTAAATTAAGAAAGAAAAAACCGATCTAGATCTACCCGTACAATATGTAGATCTAGTAATGAGTCTTTTTTCATTAAGAATTTCTGTAGCGTTGAATTCCTAAACCGAGACGAACCAGCTAGAAAATGCTGATTTGTAAACGAGTTGGTAGATCTAAGCCAGTTCAACATTTATGTCTAGATCAGCACAATAACGCACTGATTATCAGATATTTTTTTTATTGTAGATCTAGATCTATTATTATAATCATCAATCAAGGTATTATGGATGTCGCCATACTCTACTGTTAGCCATTTCGCATCATTGTTTTCCCAGATTCTACAGCTGGGAATTGGAACGGACATTTCTCTAAGCCGATTAACGATAGCTTCTGATCGTTTCTGGATCTACACGACCTTTCAAGTTCATCATAATCAATATGAATATACCATCTATCTATTATCTTTTTTTTAACTGTATGCGACCTTGAATTAAGCTTGCCGTTACCCTTACTGACGAAGTGTGAAATGTCCGTCCAAGTTACAGTGGTTGAGTGAAAGAGCCAATCAGCGTTTAGGCCTTTGTGTCGTCACAAAATGGATAAAAATCGAGGGTTCCGAATGATAGCTTTGCCAATATGGCGGCGCCCGTTCCAATTAGCGATAGCTTACCTGTATGCAGTAAATCGATCTTTTTCGTACCTTATCGATGAGTAATAATTGCAGGACCTTCATGAATGTTGCTTTTAGGATAAAATCTAGGATCTAAGACCATATTGTCATCAGCTGTCCGTTTTCCTTTAATCAAATTACCTATACTTTAAATTATGGAAATAAAAGCAGACGACACTTGTTTAAAATTAATGACGTCATGGCAGTGAATTTGTTATTGTTTTCACCACCAAAATGTATCGTCTGCTTGAACGCCTTCAGCGCAATATATTTGTGTTTTTTTTTATAATGTTGGTAGCAAAATTGTTTCATGTTATAGTCAAGTTACTTCGGGTGAATAAATATCGATAAGAGTTTCAAAAAGTTTGGATTCTTATTAGACGCCAGCATGTTACGCGTTTGAAAAATGACATATAGGCGCATAGACAGTGTATAGTTAATAACGTTTAAAATGAATGTTTAAGACATATTATGAAAAGTAATACATGTACACCATAACTCGTAGTCTCATACCTTCTCATGTGATAACATAGTCTTCATAAAGCAGGTGTTTACGATGAAATATTAACAAGCTAAGTCGTATTCACCTTTAACTCTTTCACTACCATTGCCGCAAAAAGTCAACTCTGCAATCAGTTTGGATCCTGATCAAATGCCGCGTAACGCGGTATCTGATCATGCTCCAAACTGTTTGTCACTCAAAGCAATATTTCTTCAGTGAAAAATGGCTTAAAACTGACTTGAAAAAAATATTGCACAAAGCAGTATCAATGCAGACGATACTTTGACGATGAGAGAGTTAAAACAGACGATACAACTACGCAGTGAAATTTTAAATGTCGAGTGTCAAACACTTTGAAATCTAATTAGACAATGAGTTACTTAGCTTGTAATCGGGGCCGAAACTGTCTGCAGGTGCTGGGGTTTGAGTTCTTATATTTAGCTTAACAGTCGACATTTGCAAACACTTTGAGTTCTGTTCAGACTCAGACCTACTGGGAGTCTGATTAGGATCGAAACAGTTGTCCTACCACAAATTCTCTCAAGTTTTAATCGAGTGTTGTCAATATTACTATCGGTAATCTCATTTTATCACATAAAAATTCCTCTAGCAGTGTAATACAGCCATTCAATAAATGATAGTGAAATATCAATATTTGGACTCCGGCCGTTACCAAAAACAATGTCAACGTTTGGCGGTAAATTCATATGGCGGAAATACTACAAACTACGAATTCAGTTGACTTAATAGGGTTTAAAATGTTTTTCTGATAATTAGAATCTTACATGAGTGCTCATTATTTATCACTTTTAATAAACTCGTTGACTAAAATAAATATAACACTTGCCAAGGCTTGCCTCATATCATCTTAGTCAGCTCATTTATTAGAAATGATAATTAATGAGCACTCATGTAAGAATTTCTATATGACTTTTTAACTCGATATATCATTTTACAGGATCGAATGCAATCCTTTCCGTGTTTCAATAGGTAATATCAGTAATTCGAGGGTTACTTGGCATCAGATTTATATTCGAACTGTTTGCTACTCGGATAAATCTAATCGTTTATATTTTCAAACATTTCTCTATTTTATTGCATCGCATTTGAGTACAGTTTCATTAAAACGGGAACGAAATAACTCGTATCCATCGTACACTAGTTGTAAGGTTTCCTTTGTATGTATTTGTGCAATTAACCCCTAGTAACTACATCGATATAATATGTCAATGATGTTTAGTCCTTAAACAACACTTAAAAAAACTAACAATCTGTGAAATTGCTTTATAAACTGCAATCAGAATCACCATAATCATATTTTTTTATTACGTCTATTCCTTATATTGCCAATCGCGAATTGGCAGGGTTTTTCAAATAGGCAAGATTATGGTAAGACATCGAGTCACTCGGTATGCGATCTTGATTTAAACTGACAGTCACGTGTCTGTATTTTTCTTTTCAATCGGAAGTGCATTGCACCTTTTCTAACAGATTTTTGTCGGATGACAAAGCGAAAATAGATTCTAATAATACAAGAGAATGGTTAGTGAAATACGTTACGTATAGTTTACCTTTAATGCTGAATGTCTGCGACAAACTATCAAAAATCAATTTTGAAGAATTTTAGTGTCTAGAAAATTTGATTGCGTTAGCAAAACAGTAAAGATCCAGATCCAAATTGCTTGCAGATGTAGCCAAAGTCGGGCTAAGCACGATGAAGGTTGAGTTTTAAAGCCGTATTGTCTATTATTTTCTACTCAATGACTACTTACGGTAAACCGCTAAATTAGCAGTAACGTTTAATTGCTATTATAAATAACGCAACAACTGTTGTATTGGTAAACTTGGAAACCTGTACTCAACTCAATGCTCTTTAAGATTATTTTGACCTTAGTTCACGCCATAAACATTCTTTGAGGAGATAGTAACACTTCCTTTTAACCCTCATCTTGCTAAGTGTGACTTGCCTAACATTAGCAAACAATTTGGATCAGACGCCTCGTAACGTGTTATCATTTACAATCTTTCTATAGTTTAACAATTTATAAAATGTCGCTTTATTTATGTGTTTGTGTTTTTTTCTTTAAAAAAATGTCTTTTTGAAGCAGACGAGAATTCAGCATGAAAAGCGTAAACTTACCTCGAACATCATCATTAACGCTGCAGGAACGATTCAGTAAACAAGGAAGGGTGTTTTCATGTTTGAGATATAAAGTATGTTATGTTGTTAATCATGGTAATATCTCGGTTGCTTTTCTGATAAGATAACTGCTCATGTTTTATAATTTCCTGCTTAAACGAAACTACGCCAAAACGCTATGCAATTAGATAAAAACAAACAAAATGTTGATGATTTAGCTTAATCAGATTGGCAACTATGTTGGAATCTGATCAGTCATTGGGAGTAATCGACGTTCGGTTTGGCTGGTAAATGTTTGCAATTAAAATACAGTAGAAAATCGATACTTTGAACTCGCGATAGTTCGAATATACCCTGTTAACCGTATTGCAAAGTTAACACGTGGACTACCTACGTTTTAACTTTTAAATACAGGTTTGTTCGACTTAAACGATATCGACTTATCGAAATTGAACTAATGAAGTATTGGTAAATTCACTTTAAGCGAGTTCGAAGTATCGGGTTTGTACTGTTATTGTTTTAACACAAGAACGTTTATTGGGAAAGAATAACGTATTCCCCACTGTAACCCATTAACTGTGGTTTGTCTAAGTGTATATGCATTGCAGCATTTAGACTCTCAAATTTTCTACAGCTAAAGTGTAAGAGTCGTGCAATGGCACAACTTAGCCTTATGTTATTGCAACATTGTACATATCAAGCATTGTTGTCATCCCAGGCTCTGTATCTCAGTTCGGTATACACTGCCAAATACCGTATATAATATAGCTACATAAGTGCATTAGATGTATGTGGGTGGCAAGCAGTGTAGATGAAGATTATTCTGCCGCGTCTTTGACAGGACGGGTGACCTTGTTATACACTGTTTTCAATGCACGTCTCGATTAGATGATTTGCATACACAAGGATGCTTATTGCGTAGTACGGTATGTGTCTGAAGTACGGATATACATCAATTAACAAGTTTGCTGTTATAATGACGTCATAATCTCTATGACATTCACTGACATATTGTCGTCTGCTTGTAAATATGCTGTCTATTTTCATTTTCTAAAGATAAACATTTAAGCTTGTTTAACTTTAAATCATTTAAATGAGTGTAAAATAGTTAATATCAGGAAGCCGTTTCTGCCTGCGCCTGGCCGGGAACCAAACTGTTTTGCATAAGTGAGTGTTGTGGACACAATCTTGCACAGTGTGAACCATATAGCTCATTGTCGTTGCTGAATATAACATCGACAAGGGCAATAAAGCCATTGCTTCCTTATTGCGACATGACTCAAGTTCAGACGCTGAGTAATTTGACGTCTGATCAGGATAACAAATGTCTTACTCCCAAGAATGTTTTTGTTGTTCAAGGAATTGAATTTGAAATTGGAAACAAAATTGTTAGAAGTCATCTGTACCGTAGACGTAGCTATGAACTCGAATGGTTCGCATATCTTTGTGTGCAGCGACCTCCAATGCATTATTTATTGGTACATTGCAATAAGAACTGGGGACGTCTTTTTATGGTAAACGTTTGGTAGATAATAACATTACAATAGATCCACATTATAGGCCGATTTTATTCAACTGACAGGGCGGAGCTAACCTTTGGCAAAGATAAACTAATTTACTTTTGATTGTAGGGTTGATAGGTATAGTTCCGTATTATATCGACATGTCCGATACTTTCAACTTGAAGAAACACAATTTATGCGTGCATCAATATACACGTGCAATTGGTATCTACAGTATTCCCCCTCTACAACAACACTCTATGGAAGACAAAAATTGCGTGTGTTGTTCGTAGGTAAATGTTATAGGGAGAGAAAATTAAGACTATGTTTGCATTTGCAAACATCTTGAATCCAGATCAGACGCCGCATAACGCGGCGTCTGCTCCGGATTCAAGCTGTTTGTCATTAATCATTATACATGTATTCCTTGTGTCTAACTGTCCACTAATATGTAATCCTGGGAAGAAACGACAGACGACAACGGTAAATTACAATAAAGAGCGTGATGCCGCCCCCAAAGTTGAAGTGCAAAGGTCCGCATCGAAACTCCGCCTTGCCAAGTCAATAAAATCGGCCTATATATAAGACTTAAAAGGAACAAAACACCTTGATCTATCAGCTTACCATTATCCTGCCGCCCGCGACTTGACTGGTATTTGAAACAGATTGGATCCAGATCAAACGTGGTTCCTGATCTCCTATTTAGGCTTCTTTAACTCTTTTAGCCATAGTCACGCATATGTGCGTCATTTACAAACATTGTACCTGTGAGGAAAACACTTGTCCTTTGCAAACAGTGTAGACACTGATCAGAGTCTACACTATTTGTCATTTTGATATACATTTTAAATATCAACCCTAAAAAGGCAAACATCGACTAGACTTATTTGAAAATTAGAATTGTCCATTTAATGTTTCAAGGATGAAAGGGTTTAATAAAACAAGAAGGCAAATATGGCCCTAGAGCGCTCACCTGAAAACATCATGTTAAAACATGACATAGTGACCTATTTTTTGACCCGACATAAACCACATCAACCATGGCCTGGATTTTAAGGGGGTAGGTGCACCTTTGGAAAGTAATTACCAAATTCTTCAAACTTAGCATACAGACAGTAAATTTAGTTTCTATGACAAAACTGGTGAAAAAAGTGGGGGTACCGGATCTTTCTTTTTCACAATTTGAGATTTTTCAAGGCTACCCCCCTAAAATTGAAGCTTCTCAAAAACTCCTACTTTTTGTACTAGGGTTTTTCAATCTTTATTTAAACAAACTATTTGTACAAAAAGTATCCTGACTTATATAACCATAGTAAGAATAAACCCTGAATATAATGTTTTGTCAAGATCCAAAATAAAAATGTTTGATTTCACCGGAAAGGAGTAAAATTTACCCCACCCACTTTTTTATAATGGGAGAATAAGGCACAGTGAAAATTGCCCTACAAATTGTAGAAAACTAATTACCAAATTTTTTATTTTTAGCCATGCAAACATAAAGTTTTAGTGAAATAGCAAATAATAACACAGGGTCCCGGATCTTTTAAAAAAGATATAGATCATTTTATTAAAAACAATTCCATTTTTCTCATTTTTTTCACTTTTTGGTGTATTTTTACCGATTTTTTTTTTTCAAAAAAATATCATTTGATCTATTGAATTATCCATAATTTATACTAAAACTGTACTACCATGAAAATTTCATGCTTATATTCTGAGAAATTGAAATGAAATTTGATGTAAAAAATGCAACCTACCTATGAAAATGGTGTATGCTGTAAACCACGAATAGGACATAAAACTTAAAAAGTCCCTTCCAGAACGAAAAATTCAATTTTTTCCCGGGAAAATAGTATTTTATGACTGCATACATTCACCAAAAATGAGTTCTTAACATTTTTAGGGAAATGAATTCGTAAATTTTTTCGGAAATTTCATAATGCTCTAAAAGACAGGCCGACATCCTTAAAGAGGAAAACATGTCGACAAAGTTTCATTAAGATCTGATGCCACTTACATCCTCTAGTGTGCTTACAATGTTTTCTATGATTTGACCTAGTGACTTAGTTTCTGACCAGACATGACCCACATTGGACAGACCTAGATTTTAATAGAGGCAATTATTTTGACAACGCTTCATTACAATCAAACGAGATTTATGGCCTCTAGAGTGTAAACAATATATTTCTATTCTTTGACTTAGTGACCTAGTTTTGACGCGACGTAACCCACATATGGTCAGAAAATTCAACACATGACCATTCTGGCGCTCGTGGGAGACATTTCGGTCCTACATTAACAGTCATAATTGATTCTTATAATATCTGTATTTAGCAAGAGTAGAGATATTAACATTTGAGTAGACGATATCACGTACGATATCTGATTTTTTTCTAGTACAGTAGAGAAAACGTTATTCTTTCCCAATAAACGCGTTTACGCTTAAACTATTATTTCAATTGCAAACAGTTTGGAGCCAGATCAGACTCCGGGTAACCCGGCGTCTGATCAGGCTCCAAACTGTTTGCCCCCAAGATAAACAAGAATTATCAGAATTGTCCAAAGGTTGTTCTTTTCTACGTTTTAGTGTTTTGCGTTTCCGTACGTTTGCGTTTAAACGGGAAAGAAAAACAGATTCTCCACTGTACTGTAGATGTGAAACATACGGAATCCTGTTTGGGCCAACATATTTTTTCTGTTTTAACATATTGGTAAACTCAGAAAAAAGATGAAACGTTACATTTTCACATTTTTTTTCGATGCTTTGTCTACGAATCCTTTAGTATTCTATTACTAATTATGTCGAAAAAAATGCGAGAGTGTAACATTTCACTCTCGCATGTTTCACGCTTTTTACCGACTTTGTTTTAAAAGTCCGAGAAAATGAGAAAAAGATACGGTGTACTCTCGCACTTTTTTTCGATCCGTTTTGTCCATCTGTCCTATAGTATTCTTTTGAAAATTAACCTTTAAAACCGCTTTAGTGGAAGGTTGCACTTTCGCATCTTTTCCCGACCAACAGCAACTCAATATGACTTATTTAGTATCGTCGTGGCGTACATCCAACTCATCCAACGAACAACGATTCGCATGCTTATATCGGTGAAAACTTTCAAAGGTCCTAACAGAACACAAACGCTCTACTATTTGTTTTTCAATTCGTCACACTTAGCCCAAGAAAAGAAACAAAATTGAAAGTTTCCGTTTAAAAAAATAAACGTGAAAGTGTTTGTGTCTTTTATAGGTAGTCGCATTTGTTTCGAAATGTAGTAAAATGTAACATTTCCCAAAATTCATAAACAGAAATAATTGTTGACCCTTAAAGAAACAAAACTGAAATCGACGTAATTAAATGTTATTATGTCGATAAACTATAACGATAATACTGAACGTGTTTTTGTTGAGGTCGACATCTGCTGAAGGAAGCACATTTTCTCATGAATGGTGTTTAAGAAAGGATCGTCATAAGGAGATCGAAAATGAATTATCAAACACCTAAAAGGGCTATCAAAAGTAACACGTCTTAAACGTTGAAAATAAACACGTTTCTGTTTTTGGCACGACAGGGTTGTTCTCTGTCATAACGTTTAATAAGTAGAACTCAGAGGTCTTGCACGATTGTCCATTGACATAATAAGGGGTTTAACTCATATAAGGATTATATAAGAATCATATTGATTTAAAAATGAATTAATCAGGTCTGATGTGGGAACGGGTCGCATTATGTGTCGTAAATTAGCCTGCTTAATATCAAACGTATTTGCCTTTTCTGTCGAAGTGGTTGTATCAACATAGCTTTCTTTTATAACGTTGGTAACTGTTGAAGTATTAAAGTTTCATTGACATCGATGCTATACAACGCAAACATACAAATGTGCAGGCACGTTTTATGATTCAATTTCTTTACTGCCTTACCCGAAAGTACGATGCTTATTTGCAAACAGTTTGAACAAATAAATACGAAAGAAGACTCAAGCAGGAAACGCAACACAAACAATACACCCATCTCTAAAGCAGAACACACACACACAGCCATACCATAACAAACACACACACACACACATACACACACACACACGCAATCCCACACACCAAACAGAAAACAATACGCAAGACAAACATAAAGCCAAGTGAACATAGGAGCCCGCCTTGATACGGTCAGCAGCAATCAATAATTAATTATAAATTAACCATTAACAACCACTGGGGGGTTAAACCTGGGTTTAGGGGCGCCCAACCTCACACTTATCTCCTATATTTACCTATAAAGACGAACAGTGTACATAAAATATAAACCCTGTTCAAACGGTGCGTAACGCAGTGTCTGATCAGGATACAAACTGTTTAGTGCTCATCATGATATTCCTTTAGTCAACTTGTTCAAATTGTGAATTTGAGATATAAACGCAGACGACATTTATCATAGCAAATTACGTCAAGACAGTAAATGGGTTATTCTGCCCGGGAAAAACAGTGATCAACGCCTTATTGCAATTATTGTGTTTGCTTAAAATTTTGCCGTATGCTTTTATGTGTCAGTGTTTTATTCAGCTTTGGTAAAATGTGCAGTTTATAAGAAAGCCACATACTTTTGAACATAAACAGATGCCGAGTTACAAGTGCAGTCTAGATACGGCATTAATTTGTAAAAACAACGTCCGATAACTGTCTTTGGACCAATTATTTAACAGTATTATGTGATTGATTTTATGAACTTATGATCGACCTTTAAATCAGAATATCCACTCAAAACATCAGCGGGGTATCACGATGTTAACCTATAGACTTTCCAAGTTTAATAAATAAATTGGTACGCAGACATTCCTACGCACCAGAAAGCTGCAACAGACACGTTTCAGACGAATTACTTCCCAGAGTACATTAAAGTAATACCTGACAAATCTACTTCCATTCCAATCTTAAGCTCGACAAGTGCCAATAAATCAGCTTGTTATTTCAGAAAACTAGATTAATTCTTTTCCTGCCAAGTTTTATCATCTGCTTTAACTTATTACCACTAACCATCGTCTGCTAACTTACCAACAACGTGCAGAAGGTTTCAAACTGCTTTTTCAATGTAACTTTATTGTCAAGGAGAAGAACTAAATAAGCTTTAGCTTTCGTTCTAATCCTATAATAGATATGTTGTTTATTGTTTGTGTTTGAACATTTTCTGAAATAAATATGTTTAAACTAACCATCGTCTGCATTGGTAGTGTCGTCGACACTATTTTTAAATAAAATTTTAGGGCTGTTTTGACTAAGGAAATGTCGATACGAGTGTCAAACAGTTTGGATCCTGATCAGACGCCGTGTCTCATTTTGTGCTAATTGACAATACTTAAGCCACTCACTACAATAACTTCATATCCTTTAAACAACTGTAGTGTGCTTTTAGTTCTCAAACATTAATCCTATGTATTTTAACTAATGTTATATCGCGGGGCGCGATAATAATCCAAACTGTTTCTAAATGACATTGTAACCGGGTTAGGTAGTTAAGAGGTTGAAACTTATCTGATATATTTGGCACTTAACGCTTAAACACATCACTGCCAAAGAATAATCTGCTGAAAGCATACATATACCGTCTTTGCTATTCAACATGCAAACTATAAGGCATATCGACTGTAGATTTATTGATGCGAGCGTCAAATGTTTGGGATCTTGAAAATACGTCGAATTTCTCGATGCGTGATATAGGTGGTGATTGCTTGTAAATGTCGGTGTACTTAGGTACAGGCAGTACAGTAAAACCTCTCTATTACAGCCACTAACTTGTGTTCATTATAACGTGTTTACGACAGGTGGTTGCTTTTAAATTTGTTTGAATCGTAGAAATTATTAGCATAACAATCTCTATTACCATACATTTACAATGAAAACAATATATCTTGTTCTCGAAATCAATTTCTAGTGCCTGCCTTAAATAATGAACCCAGTTGTATAATTAGGTAAAGAAAGTGCATATATATGGGTAACACATGTATAATAACAGCAAGATATAGATCCCCCTTGAACTGTTGTGTTCAAATATGACTGTGTTTAATATTTCATGGTCATTAAAGTACTTGTAGTATCATTATTATTACTGAATGCAACAAACGCCAAACAGCAACTCAATTCAATTCAATTCAATTCAATATTTTATTTCCTCCACTTCAGGAGATATGTGAAACATTACAATATAAACAGTCATACAACATTTAGGCATCTATATACATACAATGTATTGAACATACATGTATTGAAACACAGTTTTTACAACTCCTTGCTATAGTCTAAATATAGTCTGACCCCCTTTCTATATGTACGTTAGGTAGTCGAAAGAGAGGATGTGCAGGCCATATTTCAATTACAAAAGGAAAAGTATCATAGTTTGCCCTTGTGAAAATCCTACCGAAACGAAGGTGTAACATTCTCTAAGGCATACTATGTATAGTTTTTATCATTTATATTCTCTCGCATTACAAAAAATGTACCACTATAACATGTATATAGCAATTTCTTAGGTACACTCAATTAATACATATAAATGTAGATAAAGACAATAGTCAATCAGGTACATGATATGAAAGTAGTTAGTCAGTGCCGAGCAGTAAGCATGGCGAAGCATTAAGCCGTGGACGAGTATAGGTAGTAGAACGAGTAGCATGAGAAGCCAAGGTACGAGTATAGAATAATTATTGTGGGTATGAACGAGTAGCAGATCGTGAGCGGGTACGAGTAGCAATACAATAGCATACAGTGAAAACTGTGTTATTCTCTCACAACAAACGCGTTTACGCTAAAACGAATATTTCAACTGTAAACAGTGTGAAGCCTGATCAGATGCCGGGTAACCCAGCGTCTGATCCGGCTCTTTACTGTTTGCACTCGGATCAAAATAAATTTTGAGGAATATGTCAGAATTGTCATTTTCTACGTTTTAGTGCTATGCGTTTGCGTTTCGTTTGTGTTAAACGGGAAAAATAACATTTTCTCCACTGTATGTGTGTACATCATGATAAGTATTTACAATCTGTTCAGGCTAGATACAACATAATTGAAGGTTGTAGTAAGAAATAGCTTCTCACTTATAGTATCTAGGACGGGCGGTATTGGTGACCCCAGAATCCTTAGAGTCCAATCAAAAGTATCTAGACCTGAAAGTTCGTTAAGGAAAGGTATTCCCTGTGTGGTTCTGATTTCATTATTTAGCGTGTTTCTCAGATCTTGTGTTTCCAGGCATTCACTTAGAAAGTGAGCAAGCTCTTCGTATGTTGCTGAGCCGCACACTTGACACGTTTCGTTTTCTAATTGTGGGGCTCTGCACCATACGTTGGCTATTGTTGACATGGTGTATCTAGCTGAACTGTTTTTTAGGGTCGAGTACACAATGCATGGTTTTATACTGGGGTGGAGAACTCGGAAATACAGAAAATCATTATCAGTAGCCATGCGTTGGTCCCATAAAGCAGATTCATTTAAAGCAACAGCATTATTTACAATATTCTTCCATACATGTTTTTGTGGAAGAGGATCTGGGTTAGAGATGAACGTATTGACAATAGCAGTTAATTTATATTTTGAAAGTAAATTGCAGACGTCTGGTATGAAACCGTAAGATACAGTCGATTTGTCAAAAAGGTACATATAATACTTTCTCAGAAATATTTCTTTTGTAATGCACTGTGAAGGTAAGGTGAGTATTTTGTGAAGGAAAAGAAGTTTTTGTTTTTCGATCACTGAACTAAGCCTATAGAGGCCCAACATCGATTCCGCAATGTCTGATCTGGTAGAAATTGAAAATCCTTGTACTTTCTTAGCTATGAAGTGCTGAAATTTGTTAATCGTTTTTGTGTCAGATTGCGTTAAGTTGTTCCACAGCTCGGATCCATACAGTGCAGTCGGGACGATGATTTTGTTATAAAGGTCACGTGATACTATAGGGTTTACCCCCTGGGGATGGATTCCCTGACCGGCCATAGCATAGAATGCATTTTTGCCTTTCTGTATTCTTGATTCTATTCGTGATTTCAATTTCAGATTTGACGCCTGTAATATCCCTAAGTGTTCTGCAGTTTTATTCTGTTCAATGTAATCACGTCCGAATATTATGCTAGTTTCTGGTGGGTTGCGGTTTTGACTGAATACTACAATGCTTGATTTTTTTGTATTTATCGCCATATCCCAATTTACGCAATACGTATAAACTATATCGACCAGTTTTTGAAGGTTTAAAGGAGAAATCGCTATTAGAGATAGATCGTCAGCGAACGTCGGGTTACCGCTCTGTACTGACATGATGCTTGCCCCGTGACCACTGTTCTCTAGAAGGTTAAGTAGTTCGTCTATGTAAGCGAGGTAATAAAATGTAGAGAGTACTCCCCCTTGACGTACGCCTCTCTGAACGTCTATAGCGTCTGACGTAATATTGTTTGCTTTAACAATACAATGCAGATCTTCATAGGATGACTTAAGTAGTCGTAGGCATTTTCCTGTGATTCCCAGGCGTCCTAATTTAACGAAAAGTGATTCGTGGTTTATGCTATCGAATGCGGCTTTTTGATCAAAGAATGCGATGTAGACGTTGCTGTGACGCTCGATATTGTAGTAAAGTGTTTCTTGTAGGTTAAATGCTGTTGTTATGCAGCTCATGTTCTTTTGAAAACCATGCTGTTGATGTGAAGGGAATTTACATTGGAAGTTCTCTTTATACTTATTCGTTCTGTTCAGCATTACTTTTTCGAAAAGTTTACAAAAGCACGGCATAAGTGAGATAGGTCTAAAGTTATTTGGATCCGTTTTGCTTTTTCCTTTACCTTTATATACTGGGATAAGTGTGCTTGTTTTCCAGGTAACGGGTATTTTTTCATAGTGTAATATTGAGTTAAATAGAAAGGTGATTGCTGAGCAGAATGTGCTACCTGCGTAAATGATGTGCTCATTAAGTATACTGTCGTGGCCGGGGCTTTTGTTTTTCCGTAGGGAGTTAATTACGTTGTTAAGTTCTCTTTCAGAAAAGGGTTTAGTTAGATTTACGTTCAGAGTATCGTTCTCGCGCTGAAGGTAATCGTTCAGTTCTTCGGATCTTTGTATGTTTTCTTTATAATCTGCTTTAAACACTTTCGAGTAGTGTTGTTGAAAGCCTTCGGTTACGTTTTCATTATAGTATGGTGTATCGTTAACGTCTATCCGCGTACAATTGCCAAACTTTTTCCCGCTTTTCTTACGTAGGAGTTTCCAGAACATTCTATAGTCCAGTTCTGCAGCTTTATTTAGTTCGTCAAACACTTCGTTTTCATAAGCGACTCGGTGCCGTCGTTGAGTTTGCCTAAATATTCGTTTTGCATCCTTATATGCTGCGTATGAGTCGAATGCGTTACCCCGGGGTTTACCCTCGTTTATCCATAGCTGACGTTTTGCCTTGGCTCTTGAATGCGCGGCTTTTACGTCGGCTGACCAGTACGGTTTCGCGCCTTTATTCAACTTTTTGACTGGCAACTGTGCAGATGCTTTATGAAGGATGTTAACCAAGGCTAAATTTAAGTGATCGGGACTATGAGTATAGGTGGTTTGGTTAGCACATGTCAGCTCTAATAGTTCTTCTGTTTGAGAGGTTATTTCAGTACTGTATTGAAGTAAGTGTAGGTCTGTGCATCTGTTCCAGGCAATTTTTGCTGATAATGTATCTTCTGGCATATAAACAACTGTTTGGTCAATTTTGAACAGTAGGGGTAGGTGGTCAGAAGTTAGGATTTGAGTTTCACTAAGGATGTTGAATGACTGTATGGATGCGGCTGTGGAACTTTCAACAAATACGTGATCTAATGAGGAACTAGATGGTATAAAAGTATGCCTGTCAGACAGTCCAAACGATTCTTGTAAAGAGGTTAGTTCGTGATCTCGAACAAAAGCATTCAACAAGTATGTTTTGCGGTTGATGGCTATGTTTGAATTGTTATTTGTTGTCACTAGTTGACCATTAAAATCGCCTGCTAGTATAACATTGCCGAGTTGTGAGTACAACAGTAACAAAGACTCTACATCGCCTAGGGTGCTCTTATATCTGTCTATATCGTTATCAGCAGGCATATATATGCAGAATATGTACAGTGGGTCATTATAATGTGCCCTTATCTCTATACCCGAGATTCGTTCATTGCTTATATTCAAATTTTCAGTACAGAATATTAATTCCTTTCTATATAAGATCGCTGTCCCCGCTTTCCCGCATGTTAGAGTATTATACTGGTCGATCGATTCATCGATTGTAAATATCGAACAGTAGTAAGGATTGATGCTGTCTAGAAACGTAGCAGAGTGGGGTAAAAGTTTATGCTCTGTGAGTAAGGCTATGTCAACATTGTATTGGTCTAACATCTGGGAAAGCGGGTACGCCGAGGACATTATTCCTCTAACATTCCAGCAAAATACGTTTAGAGTCATTATGATTAGAATGTAGCTTAATATAATATATATGTTCATAGGTCTATTCGTAGCCATGTGTTGCAGTTAGAGTTACAGTAAGCTTTCACCAGGCATTGCTGTTAGCCACATGCCATGGGTTTTTTTCACGATCGTATGAGTCTTTTGATTGTTCATTCTTGTTTTGTTCATAATTATCATAGTCATTATAGTCACTGTGGTAATTGTAGTCATTGTAATTATCATCGTTGTTTCTGTGATTGTATTGTCTATTGGATCTTGGTCTATACGCTCTATTTCTTCTCTGATTTCTGGCGCGTTCGTTTTCCCACTGTGTCTTGCTCACCCATTTGCGACAAGTTACACCCTCGGGCCAAAAGTATTCACTTTCAATTACTTCTTCTTCCTCGTAGTATACGTTTATTCGGGCTGCTGAGCCCAGCTTGCCATAAAACATAGTCATATGCGTAGGTTTTATGTCTTTTTCGAGTAGATAATCTCTGATGTCGTTTTCACTGGCACTTTCATCTATATTTCCAATGTAGTATGAAGAGATTTTCCGACGCCTTGCTGCTTTGAACTTAGAATTGCCTGTGTCTGTTGAGATTGCCTCTGGACGGGTATAAGTTCCCGTATTGTCACGGGGCGCCTTTTCTGGTGACTTATAAGACGCAGTTTGCTTCTGCTTAACTTTATCTTTGTGTGTACTTTGAGAGTGTAGAACTGGTTCAACGATAACTTCAACGTTTGTTTTCGATTTTCCATTCGTAGTGGCGGTGTTATAGTTGTTTGGGGGACATACTCTGGAGTTGGTTGTGACTTTGTTGGTATGACTTGTTGGCTGCTTTACTTTGTCCGCAAAGGTCTGCTTAGGCTCTTTTTCGCCTTCTCTGTGGTCGTGAGGTTGGCTAGTTTGTGTTTTTTCTTTTTCAGAAGGTATGTTGCTGTCGAGGAACCTTTGATTCATAAGGGCTATAGTTGTGCTTACTTTAGAGATGTCACTCTGTAGTTTCTCCATATTAGATGACGATGTATGTACTGGTGCTCTGGAGAGAATACTATTAAGCGTTCCTTGGAAAGTGCGGAAGGAGATGGTCATGCTAACTAGGTCTGATCTTAGATCGTTCAATATATGTGAGTCAGATTTTTGTCTTTTTGAAATTTCCAACACTTCTGACTGTAGGAGAGTAAGGATAGATAGGACATCGGGCCTGAGGAATTCGCTTGTAAAGTTGTTGTTTTCGTGCTCATCTTCAATCACCACGGTTTCATTATTCATGTCCTGTATATTGGAGAATACGTCGTGTATTTCCCTCGTTCTTTCACCGTTTAAGTACGCGTTTAATATATAGCAATCAGTTGCACATTTTGTTTGGCGAGATGCATGTGAAGAGTTACGTCTCTTAACTAAACGTGTCTTTGGACAGTCGGGGAAACCTCTAGCTCTTTCTGCCAGCCTCTCTCTGTAGTCGTTTATTTGATCGTAATCGTTATGGCACTGTTTTATTACTTCTGCTGTGTATAAGTCCCTTGGGAGCCCTGTCAACGCATTGTCGAGATCCTGGAAAAACTGTTGCGGTCTAGGCGCTTGTGAGTAGTCATCAGTGTCGTATTCATCATCACTATTCCCTCGAATCGATTCAACTTCCGATTTTATTCTCAATAGTTTTTGATTAACTATTCTTTTTGGATCCGTTTGATCAGGATCAAGATCGGTAATCGATGTCATTTCTATTTTCACTTTGTAGGGGATTACCTCCCTTGAAATAACTGTACATGTAGGTTTGATGCCTGTTAATTGTTTATACCTGTATGCGTCTATGTGCAATCATGCGTGACGGAATTTTATTCATAGTCCTTGGTATTTATTTCGAATTTTTGTACTTCCCCACCCAGCTTTGCATGAACAGGCAAAATGAATTTCAATAAAGTCACAATACACACGATTTATAGCCGCCAGCATCAAAGCTGCAGATGCTACCTACATTATACAAGGTCCGAAGCTAGTTGTATTCTCGATATGATCGCTACAAATGCAGATATTTAATTTTATTTTTTGTCCGATATTGACTTCGATGTAAACATTGGCTGGTTCCCGCAGATATACGAGTGTTTTCCTTAGTGTAGGTTGTTCCTTTCTGTTTTACAGTTCGTCACTCGTACTCCGATCCATTGAACAATAATAACAGCTGTTATTTTCAGTACTATCGCTATCGTACACAGTATAATTATCAATTAGGCAAACATTCATACCAAAGAAAACGTACTTTTACAAAAATGTACCGTCAAATCATGTGATAATTTAAGTAGTTCTGTGTACGAAGAAACACATGACAAAATTATATTAATCAGGCGTACTGTAAATTTTCATATAAATGTCAATGATTTTTATTTTCTTGATGCAAGCGCAAATGGCCTTTCAACTTAACATATATGCAATTCACGAGCTAACTAGTTCTTTATAAATGCAACGATGAGTGATTATTCTTACTGAAATGCCACACAAATGCAAAAATTGGTAATTTTATCATTTGGAAATCAGTTCATTGCAATTAAATTAAACACAAGGGTAGTCCTTTCAAGCAACTTCAATACACAAAGCCTGCATCTAAAGATTCGTATTGACTACATAATACTACTGAAGAAGATATATATTGGTGTTTAAAAGCAGACGGATTCAAGAATGTAAATATAAATTATATATGACCATTCGCCCTGTTGATCATTACTTGAATGGTTGCAAACAAATTCGATAAGCGGACAAAAACATGGTTAATCAACCGCATTTAGATAGACGTTAACTTTAGAAATGCACATATACGAGCGTAGTTTGCAGACTGCAGACGACGCTTTTACAAGAGACTGGGGTATTAGATGATATGATTTTGCTAACTGGCGTTTCAATTTGTTAATTTAACTATTCATTACTTTGAGAATAAGAACAATAGACGGTCTGCTAAGAATGATATGTTGTTGTTCTTAAGGCTTCAACTAGTCTAAAGACAAAACAAACTATTAACACACTTACGACTTTGCTAACAAAGGGCAATGGTAATGAAATAGGAAAACAATTTTGATTCAGATTAGACACCGAAAACTACGACCGAATTCCGAGTCGCAATTTCCATTAGATTCTTAACACCAAGAAATAGATAAGGAAGCTCCAAATATGTTATTAAATGGACACTATAATTACGTTATTTCTCTTCATAACGTCACTAATGGCAACCGACATATGTTGGAAATCTTTATCAGTCTTCAGACAAACGGAGTATCAGTCAAATTTAATATATTTTACTCTGTAATGTGATTGTTTATAATTACTTAGACACCTTTAGTTTTAAATGTGCGGAACGGGCTTGACAAACCAAGTATTCAATTCAAGTTACTCTTATTTCAAATACATTTAAAATTTCAGTTTATTAAATAAATCTTTAAAAACACCTCTTGATTGAATTATAACATAAACTGACACCAATGTAATTAACAACACAGTATATAGTTGTAAAAGTTGTCAGCAAAATTTCAAACAAAGTAAATGGCAAACAAAATGTTGCAAAAGAAACGACTAAAACTGATACTTATAGAGATATTGTCACCTGAATGCATGGAACAACCAAAATGCTAAAATTAAAAGATCATTATTTATAACACAGGTAAAACGGTCAAAACGTTGATTGTTATGTTTTAGACAGTCATTTTATGTTTTAAGTATATGTTTATAAATACCGTTCAGAAAATTTGTTTCCCAGCTTCTAAATAAAACCAATTGACAAAGACCATGCTCCTGTTCAATTAACATTGGTATTTTACAACTGTTACATGGCAGGCTAATTCAGTAATTGGTAACGAACATGTTACATCGTAGTACATGTATAATAATAATGAAAACAGAAGTAAATGGTAGAAGCGATTTATTTGGATATAATTGCTCTTTGAGTTATCATTTTGAAGACAAACCTTTTTTTCTATTCAATAAACCATCTTGTGCGTAAACCATTGGTTTTAATTTCAAATACTTTTGAGGAAGACAAGACAACGGGAAAATCAACGCTGAATAAGTGACAGTATGTAAATTGAATAAGTCTGTAATTTTGCATTGCGCGTGTGCAAATTTCAACAACCCTTTGAACCCTAGTCCCGCATATAGGCGTCCTTTTCAAACAGTGTACATGTGAATTGTACACTTGTCCTGTGCAAACAGTGAAGGCCCAGATCAGAGGGCTCCGAAAGGAGCCCTCTGATCAGGGTCTTCACTGTTTGACATAATGCCAAACATTGACAAAAACAACCCTTAAAAGTCAGAAATGGACTAGACTAAAATGGAAACTGGAATTGTCCATTTAAAGTTTCAGGGAGGAAAGAGTTAATTAAGGATATTATAAATAAAATTCAACACAAACACAAGTTCAATAATGAGAAGTTGAAATCGGACACACTCTCGTACTTAGTAAAAAGTTTTAAATTTCACAAGATCAGAACATATCAGAACAACGAGATACTGCAAAATACGGATTTTCATAAGAAATTGCATTTATCAACATCCGGTAGTTCGCAGAGGGACAACCACCGGCACTACCAATCAGTACTGCTACTCATACCAATTATTCTGGACTTGCTCCTGTTCAATCTAAATTTGATATTTCGATCGAAAGTAAACTGTAGATGTATTGATAAATTAAATTCATACGAGTACGAGTTTCAAGGATTCAACTGTATTATATTTATTGTACAAAAATTTGTTGTTTTGCACGTAAATACTAAGACACCTACTTCAAGGAGTAATAAAATCCACGTTATATAGCAGTGCATGCCAAATTACTCTCAAGACATTCATTAAATATGGGATACTAGAGGAAATTGTTTTAATAAATAGGGACAAGCAACTTGCCTCGAGTTAGAAAAAGGTTTGGACCATATATTTGGTATATAAACATTGGAATCCAAACTGTTTGACAATGATGCTTTAGTTAATATTACATATATTAATATTGACTACATCACAGAATGCTATTATTACAATCCACGAAATAAATATCGCAATAATGAACCATTGGAGCTTTTACGATACCATATCAAAATATACGAGTGACAAAATCTGGACCCGGCACATATCACTGGGGGCATGTTACTGATCAAAACTACTATGCCCAGTTTTTCACTTTTAGCGTGATTAGAGTTTGGTTATATGCATAAGTAAAACGGCATGACGGCTTTCTGGAAAGCAGTTGGGTCTTAGAATGCATAAATCACAAATAATCTGACTTGCTAAAAAGGAAATTGAAATGTACCCAACTCGTAATTTTGAAACAAGTGTTTGTTTCAGCTTTAAATGCTTAAAGTCAGGTGAATTAAAATTAGAAAGATATCGTAGAATATCTCTGTTTAATTTCATTTTCTTACTCTTGCTTTTTGCTATTGTCAAAATGTTGTATACCTCGCAATCGTGTTAGTGGCTTGTTATAGGTTTTCTGCTGCATTTTAGCGTTTATGCTTGCTATTAAAGTAGGTTTAGATGTGAAACATTTTCCCTCAAAATGATCTACAGTTGTATGTATTTGTTAGAGAAAACTCGTGTTTGACAGTTGTGATCAAATTTGCGTTTACAAATTGTCAGCTACGATGAACCTTTTGCCTGAATTGTATGCAATGTCGTTATACAGTAAAACCCTCTTTATTACGACCATTAAATTGTGATAAATACTAGGTTTTTATGACAGGTGCCTGCTTAAAACACGATGAAAGTAACTCAGAAAGCTCCTTTAGGAGCTTCCTGTTTTAACAGTTTCCCTTTTATACAAACAGTTAGCCTTTTAAGTGATAGAAATTGAGAGGTTTTACAATAGTTATTCTTCAACAGTAAAACCACTATTGGAATCATAAAAACAAGAGCCTATACATTAAGATGACCAAGCAAAATATAGGAAAAAGTAAAATAGCATAAAAATAGTACTATATGTTTTATTCAGTACACCGCTATATTTAAAGTAATAAGTAATAAACGAATAGTAGTCAGTTGCCACTGCACACGCATTTTACTGTACTAATTACCGGAATTATTAGTTAAATACATATAACACTGCCAACTATACCTGCAGCTGATCTCTAATGAGAAGTTCTAAATTGTAAAACGTTTCTTCTTGTGTAATACTTTACAGCTTTAAATAAGAAGACAGAAAGACAAGTTAACTTGTCCTACCTTTTCCAAGAAATCGACCACGTGCACTGTATTATGCTTAATATTTCATTCATGCTGGCTTTAATGAGAGCAACTCAACCGTTTTGTTACGCTGGCGGGCGAGCTATAGCAATCAATTCATGATATTTCTATGCAGGTGTTTGTAATAAGCTATTGTTTGCAGGGCTGCCATAATTTGACATAAAAAATCCTAAGATTTCCAAATTTGCATTTTTCAAGTGCGGTTTTACGAATCGTACCTTTACTCCATAGCCTTTTTCTTGTTTCGTTGACATGCGACTTCTTAAAGCAGGCTGTAAGTAAAGCAGAATGCGCCGAAGGGCGCATTCTGCTTTACTTTCAGTCTGCTTTAAGCTACCGTGTATTGGGAAAAAATTCCGGATATTTAGGAAAAATCCGGAGAAATGGCAGCCCTGTGTTTGTTCAGATGACTTCCACGGATTACAAATGCGTTTGATATGTCTGTCAAGTCATATTGCGGGGGAGGTGCTGTAGTTAAACACATTATAGAGCTGCGAGCTTATGATCTGAAAATAATTTGACTGCATTTGTTCGTGAACGAAATATGAATAGATACATTCAACTCAACTCTTTGAAACAAAAACGTCAAGACAATTCATTGGCAAACAGAGTAAAACTAGATCATGCACGAATGGTATATATTATTTTCAGGGTCTACACATTTTTGTAAACATCGAATACTCAAACAGGATCAACTCACAATGAGGTCTCGCCACCATTTTGGAATCTGCAATCGAAGTTAGCCATCAGCAGCGCCTGAAAGTGTTTGGAACTTACCCCTCGAGTGATTGCCGACCGCTCGCATAAACGCTGCGATTTACAATTGGATCGTTGAGGAATCAGATGCTGCACATTAAGCCTCTACGATAAATGTGACCACACCCATCAACGTTGTAACTTTGTTTGCAATCAGCTGCGAATGCCGTTCAAAAGTCGCCGCAAATCAATCGCAACACGGTGTAACCAAGGCCATATATATTACAACTCTTTTATGATCAAATTGTTTGGGAGATTTGTACCCCTTCATCACTGTATTCCCGTCTGTTTCGATATTGTTGTCTGCAAGACACATTTTAAAGTTAGCTTTAAGGTTGTATGACTTAATTAATATCGATAAGAGTGTCAATCAGCTTGGGTCCTGATCAGACGCCGCGTTAAGCTGCGTCTGATCAGAACTGTTTGCAAAAGGGCTTTATGGCGTTATTGAGAGTGAAAGGGTTAAATATCCTCTGTAGAAACCAGTTCACTACCTTTCACTGAGTATAATGAGGGTTGTCCAACAGTTTGGATCCTGAACGAGGCATGTGATTAGCATTGTGATAACATGGCCCTCATTACGACATTACTTCAGTCAATTTACATTAATAGAGTAAGATTTGAGAAAGGCGATTGTTTTATGTAGACTAAGTCATGACAGTGAATGGATTGAAACATCGAGTCAAATACGGCTAGTAAGCAGGCGACTTAATTGTATCTAACTATTTCATGTACAACCTGTCCTGTCTCCCGTAACCCTTTCACCACAGTAGTAATGTCTGCCTTCATACTTTGGTCTGTACTATTTTTAAAGCTTAGTTTAAGGAAAAATGACTGAAGTCACATCCAAACCAAGATGTTTGGAAGGTCGACTGTAGTTCACATGGGGTGAAATGGCTTTACGTTTTAGCAGTCTGGTTTCATTTTAACTCTTCAGAATTGAACAGTCTTAGTTGGAATTTTGTCGCTCGGATGATTAGAAAAAGATAACTTATTTTATAGATTGATAAATGTTTTCTTTCCACGCAACGTATGATAAAATATACGAAATTGCTGAAGGTAGTTTATATTGTTTCTACGATTGTACCTTCACAAAGTGTTTTTGTTTAAATGAATACTTCAATTGACTTTTGGAACCTCAAATTTCTCGTTGTTCGAATATAGAATACTAGATCCAATAATCTGATATAAACAAATTAATCACAAAAACATGTATCTGTAGCAACTTAATAGTATGCATTACCTGCTTACAAGGTCAATTGAAAACTTACTATGGACTTTGAAGAGCGCTCTTACGTAACCCATACTACAGAGTAGCCCTGTTACTGCAGAACAGACGATCACTTATTTTATTGAGTAGTCGTAATAACGGGATTGTATAGGGGTAAAACCATTAACTGTTTCACGGCTGTGGACTGTTTCTTTGTTCAAATGGCATAAAATTGGTTTTGAAAATGTTCTTATAATTGCGTGCCAAGTAATAAACGTTTACCGTTAAATTGCTTCTCAACTTCTTGATCTTCTCAACCGAGAAATTGAATTTCGGAAAAGATATAATCAGTTATTTGTGAATAGATGAAACATACATTGGATTCACCTACAGGATTTACTCTATTTATCTCGAACCATATTTTATCTACATAATGTAAACAGTTATCTATTTATCTCAATTTTATTGATTTTTGTCAAAATATATATATTATTTTTATGAAAAAAAAAACGACATTAAAAGTTTTAAAGTAGATATAGTCTAAAAGTAGTTTTTGTAAATACAAGTCAGGTGCCTATATAACAAGTGCAAGGAAAATAATGCATTTTAAGATATACATCTCACAGAAAAAAACAACTTAATGAGCTCTGTTGGAATTAGGGCTCGTACGGAGAGGGCTTAGTATTTTACAAAACCGATACTCAGCATATTAAGCCGAGCAATTTTTATACGCCTCTGTACTTTATCAAATTTGTACAGGTTGTAATTGACGTTCACATAAAGGTAAGTAAGTACAGAATGACTACTTTAAGGTGACTAGATGGTAAATGTTGGAGTTTATTCTGTTTCAGGTTATAATAGAAAGGAATTGTTGAACTTTGTGTTTTTTATTTTATTTCAGATTTGCGGAGTTACGAAATGTTGAAATGTGTGTGTTTTAATTTTGTTGCGGATTCGCGTAGTTACGAAATGTTGTACATTGTGTTTTATATTTTGTTTCAGATTCTCAAAGGCAAAATCTGTTTTACATCTTATCAATACGTTTATCACCAAAATAATCGCTTGAAATGACCATTTTACAAAAAAGCAGCCCTCATACACCCGCACTGTTGTCCAGTCACTTGACTAGAGTATAGGTGTTATTTAAATTGTGTCGGGTGATGTATAGCCTTTTTCGTCTTTAAACCATTATTGCTGTATAATTGTATTTTTAATAGGGCAGTGTTTAGGAAAATCATTAATGAAACCAGTCTTATTTTATTGGTTGAAATAAAAAGGCATTATATATGGACAGTTGTTCAGGAGAGCATTTTATTAGTATAATGCATATTTACCGACCCAGCATCTGACACAGAACATACATTACACAAAACAAGACTGAACAAAGCGGGGGGGTTAACAGCTAAAATGGTTGGTTAAAACGTGTATGTTCAAATACAGGGAACAGACAGTCACGGCAACCATCAAGTTTTATTTGAAATACTTTAAGGGAAATCAGAAAATGAGCAACTCGGCGTATGATCACGCCTCAACTGTCTGACTTTCAGATAAAGACAAAATGTTTACATTCGCACTCCGTACATACTTTGAATGTACATCGCGTCTCTTTTCTAGTGGCTTATATTGTCATGCACTGTTTCTAATGTTCAGTGTTTCACAATACATAGCAATCGGCTGGTCGGTGTCAAGTTGGAAGTTTAGTATCCAGCAGAATTTAATTTGCTAATGTGTAAAACATATAGACATAACAACTCAGAGTTTCAATGCAAGCGAGGTTTATTGTATTTCCCTACATTTCCTTTTATATGTCTATCTGATTGTAATTATGCGACCTTAATATGATTGTCAGACGATTTATAAATAGTTTCCAAATACAGTAATGAGACAGGTGCTATCTATAGTTTCACAATGTTAATTATCACATAGTTATAGGTTTATTATATAAGTAGATATCATCGTTCATTTAATATAATAAACACCGCATCGCTTATCAATTTGAGGTTGTAGGCGGATGACATTTTACCGGTCAACAGTAACCACTTATCGTGCATTTGTCAAATGGGTTTACCTGGTATTATGAATCTGAAAGACTGCTCTGAAAAAGAGACACGTATCATGAAACAAACACCATACTGTTGTTGTGGTGTATATGCTACTGTCAACAAATATAGGCAAAACAGATCTCTGGCTGTGAGACTGCGAAACAGTTTCATACTTATGTGTGACCAGGTTTTTTTATACATTCATGAAAGCAAAAACAAAATCTATATATGACTTATAATTTAATATCACTACTGACTGTAAGAAAGAAATTTAGACAATCTGACATGATTGCTTATTATTTATAACTGTTAACCGCCATATATATTTACCGCTTAAACATGACGTAGTTTATGGTAACGCTATGGAACTATAAGCGGATAGTCCCGGCAAGGCGTGACCTTTATTGGAGTATGAAAAAATACAGAAAATAATAGCTCACCGAAAGTTATGATAACATTTTAAACCATAAATCTACAAATCTATAAATAATGTACAACATACTCGTATTAAACAATGCTGTGATGTTTTGCAAAGTGGCCACTGCTTTTAAGTCCCGCTTCATTCAGCACTGGGGGACGAACTGCTAGACTAAGAGAAAGTAGTCTTTAAATAATATTCAATTGTATTGAATTGATGTTCTGGCACCGACTGTTTTATCTATAACAACATATAATAACAACAATTTTAACCACGACACAAAGAAAAGAAAATATATATTTGTAGATGTTAAATGATAAAGTGCAAGATGAACTACAGCGTTTTTAACACTGTGACAGTTATTTTTTTTGGATAATTTACAAATACTGTACAGTGAAGCTCACTTATAACGAAGTCCTCGGAGCCGTCAAATTAGTTTTCGTAATATCCAAATTTCGTTATATCAGGTCAATTTTATATACGATAATAAAATAAGGGGAAACTATTTTGTTTTGTTATATCAAATATTTCGGTATATCCGATTTCGTTTTAAGCGAGTTTCACTGTATTTCGTTTACAGGTATGTACTTTTAGGATCATAATATATATTATACGTAAATTAGGAAACCACACTTTTCCAATGAAAGAATTCTCAGTGAAAAATACCGTTTCTACTGCGAAAGCAAGTATGTTTTGAAGATGAAAACATTGCAATATTTAATCTCAACAAAACTGAATCGGATTTGCCGTTACAGCCATACAAAAAAATAACAAATATTGATTTTCAGAAAGAAGTTTCCTTATGAAGGCGAATATAAGAGGAACAATTTATTTGTAATCGTTACAAAAGAGAAAACTTGCAAACAGCATATACATGTATAAGGTGAAATGGCTATTATTCTCGTGTTTTTGCTGATTGGTTCTAAGAAAATATCAATTCACGATCCAAATTACACCAAGAAGCGATTAGGTTTACACACTTTAATTACGTTCAAACAGACACAGACACCGATAAATCTTAATGACATATTTCATCACCATAAGTAACACATTTAACCAGCAAATGCCATGTACTCGAAAGAGCCCAATAACACCATTAATTCAAAAAAGGATACCAAACGGTTTCTGCCTTCCTAATCATGCGTTTGAACTTATTTTCACATATTGTTTGTTTGACCAAGAGGGTGAATCCATATAAGCAAAGCGTTTCAAGCCCATCGTTGAAGTGTTTTAGTACCAATCAACACTAATGGACTGAAAAGGTTACTTATTATTTAATTAGTCATACTGTTAATAAGTACGTATGTGTTTGAAACCAGCAACTTTGAAAATCTCCAATCCCCCCTCTTTGAATTAAACGAATCGCACAGACAAAATAATGAAGTGTTGACAATGACACAATCTTGAATGCAAACGATTTTCATTACTTGAGTATAAAATGATGTCGATCTGATCTGACTCAGGGTAAATCCGTGTATAATCTTGCTCAAAGTCGTTTCCAGTGGACATAAACGCTTTTAGTACAAACTCTTCGTGGAAAAGAAAATCACTTACACCCTTTATTGCTTGAACTGGCATATTACTCAAATTCGGAAGTGACCTACGTCACCCTATTCGATCCATGTGGAAGCCCGAAGTCCTATTTTAGAAGCAAATATTTTTGTTGTCATATAAAATTCGGGTGGGAATGTACACCTTTATATGAATACTAATATGCATACATGCTCAACAACAGGAGAACAACAGTAATGACTCTCATGCATCATAAAACTCTTGCATGAGTGGACATCATTGTAATTAGCCTTCGGCTTCATATGTATACACAGAGCATCTTTAAAGGCAAACAAAGAATTGACATTGTAAAAAAAGAAGAGGGCTCATTTACACTGTTTCTAAAGTATATGTATGCTCGGGGTGTTACCAGTACAGGTCCATCGACAGTATTGACCTTAAGCAAAACATAACATTTAAAACACCTTTCAGTCTAGGTGTTCGTCGCTACGTGGCAACTGGTATGGACCAGACTGACGGTGTAGTAATACGAGAATCGAGATCGATATCCTGGAAGTGTCATATTTTGATTCGAACAAGTTGATAAATCAAATTCATGATAAAAATTGTCGTCTTTGAAATATCTAAAAATAACGTTTGACTCATGTCAAGACGTCATGTATTTAGTTTAAAGTAACATTTTGCAAATATTAGCGACCGTGGACAAAACCATTGTGTATATTTAATTAATGAACTTAATGAAAGTAAATTTAAACTCTGGTTTTATAATCAACCACTGTTGGATAGACGTCTACTCAAATGTTATTAAATCTACAAAAACCTTATGTTTTTCTAATAGCCGTATCTACGTAAACGTTTGTCTGTCGGTTTTGGTCGATATCAGTGCTTTTTTACATTTTCGGTAATACTCAATACAGTACAGATTCTCTGCAACGACACAGAAGTTAAGTTTTATTGCGATTGTTCTGACAGGCGACAATTTAATGTGGGATAAAAATAAAACAGAAATGCTCCTTCAGGACTAATTCTTCTTTTTTCGGAAATGAATGAACTGACCTGTTTTATGTTGTGTACAAGTATTTATCTTCTTATGGTAGTATATTTTATGTCTAAAGTAATATAACACTATATAAAATACTAACAATGGCATATGTTTGGATATGTTGATGTTTTATCAAAGTCCAACAAGCTCTTTTACTGTTTGCAATTGGCTTAAATGTTTCAGCATAAACGAATTGATCAGGAACAGTAACGTCTTGACCATATATATATATTAATAAGTTTTGTTTTTCACAAAGATATATTTTAACCTGTGCGTTGACTCTCCGCTACCAGAACAGTTTCCTTGTTAAAACGTAAATGCGTCTGATTCTACAAGGGCCGATAAGATATACTTCTATTATCAAATACAAATCCTTGTAAAATGCAATTTCCTATTCACAATACTATTACGTAAACACTTAAATGCAAATGATTTCATCGTAGAAATAGAATTCTATTATAACTAGTCTACCATTCAATGAACACCGTCACTTGTGTTAAAAGAAAATAACAGCTAAAAGCAAAATTGAAGTAGATAATAAAATAAATATTTTCTAACATAACCATCTAGCATATGCCATCGTGAGGTGATCGTATAGCGTGATTTATTTTGTTCTAAGACATTTGTTATGTTACATGTTTCCAGGTATGCATCTAAATTTATGTTCATTAAAGATAACAATTAATTCTACATTGATTTAAAATACTTCTAAATAATAAAGCTACTTTCACTGTATGAAAATAGAAAGCTGACTTAGTGAATTGTTCATAATACACTTATCAGCTCATTGTCAAATTTTAGCTCTATAAACATGTTTTTGCATAACTTATTGTCTCCTACTTTTCGCACAGTATACACCTGACAATCAGTTCTGGATATAACACCAGAATGTCAAACAATTTTGACCAAGAACGTTCGGCGTCTTATCTAAAGCACATATGTGTGTCTTAACCCATTACCCTATAAATACGCCTTTATACTCCTCTAATGTATTCATCCACTGAACAAAATAGTTCCAATTTATATTGTTACAAAAAATAATCATAAGAAATATTTTCTATATTCTAGCAGATAATAGCTTAAAGCAGGCTGAAAGTAAAGCAGAATGCGCCTTAAGGCGCATTCTGCTTTACTTTCAACCTGCTTTAAATGGTCAACTATTTTCAAAAATAGAAATAAGCTATAGGGTAATGGGTTAAGCGTTCTTATGATTGACTGTTAGTATGCGGAAAACGAGTACATTTGTATAATATTATGCATCATGTTAATAACAATGAATGCACAGATAAGAGACTCCAGTTGGAGCCTTATGATCTGGATTTGCCCTGTTCGTCATTATATATAAGTTCAAATACTTTTGAGACTAGCACATCAGGAAGTATTTTACACAGGACATTGCTTAGAAAATAAAAAAGTCCATATGGGAAGTTACACGTGTCATTTTCAATGTAGGCATATGACGAGCTCTCACAACCACAATATCAACAAAACAAACACATCCTGCGTGAAAAGGGTTTAATAACTGGTTTTAAATAACCAAACGCTTTATTAATTACAAATGAGAGTCTCGATATTGAAAACCCATAGCATCATATTATTCCAATTTTGGTGGCCACAGACGTTCAAGTATGTGTAGAAATGTTAATAAACGCTGCTTCAGACGGGTTATATTCAATATAAAACCACATGTAAATAATTGCTTGGAATTGTTTTGTTTTTTGAGAAAAGAGATTTGTAATGTGGTTTCCATTTTTTCAATATTTCAAGTTATCAATGTATTTAGGTTGGTGACATTCTAATTTAACTGTAATATCTGGAAAACATTTTTGCTGCACTTAGAACAGTTTTATAATATATAAGTATACGTAACATTTTGAAAAATTGAGAGAGTAAATGGTACTTATTTTTAATTTTCAGGTTTTAGACATCAAGGCACGTGTACAATTTGAAATACATCTCAATTTAAGAATTGTAGTTGTATTTTCTCTCCATAATTTCGGTACACTGGTTTACATATTTTAAAATATATCAGATTACTTTTAAGATCTTATTATAAAAGTAATGACTGATCAAATTACTATATCATAGCTTTTAAAAGTTACATAATATTCAGTAAAAGGTCAGTAACAATATGAAATATATAGTAACGATTAATTTAACATTTCAAGTGTCGCATATTAATTGTATCATTATTTGTTCATACAAGCTAATGGGGGGGGGGGGGGGGTTACAAAATTTTACTCCAAACAGTGTAGTCGAATGCAAACAGGTTGAGGTATGATCAAACGCGAAGTTACTCGGGGTCTGATCTGACTCCAAAAATAATTGACCCAACCTTCATATCAATACAAAGGATATTGAATGGATGTGCTTTCAGTATTTAATTTATTTAACGAGTGGGCTCAATAATATGTTACAGGCCTTTGGCGAGCATCATATTATTTTTATCCAACGAGTTCAAAAAATTCAATACTGAAAACATACGGATTTAATATTCTATTTTTCACATAAATATCTATGTTACGAAACTTTCACATTTCCTCAGCTAAATGGTAGTCGATTCGCCGTAACTGTTATGGGTTTTTATTCATCCCAAGTTAAAAGCAGGGAAATTATAAAGAATGAAAAATAATGTCTAGTGTTGTTAAACAAGTACCAAGCTATACTCTTCTTTAATACTGTACATTCACTACCATAATCATTTAGCTATCTTGTCTTCAATATTGAGCACTGCTAACGTATGGCGCGTAAGCAGCCGTAGTATCGGGAATAATTCCTTAGTTCTGCCGCTGGATCGGCGAGTGCTCAAACTCACGACCCAGTATTGAAGATCAAGCGGGCTAGGCGATCGACCATCTCCATTGAAATGACTTGTCTGATAACACATTCAATTTATCTTTCAGTTAAGAATTATTCTAAACATAGTTCTTCTTAGTGACTTAAACGATCATTGAATGCTAAATCTTATTTATGGCATAAACACAAACAATATAACATTTACCACATACTGTACATCTTACCGAAATTTGAAATATGGCCCCATAATGGATTTGTTGAGCGTTGAATAAATAAATCATTTCTGTATAATTGACACGCAGTACTTAAAAATCATTACATAGCGAGCTAATTTTAAATTGTAGTCGATTCATTAAATTTCCGTTTATGTCCGATACGTTCCGTGACATTTTCTTTTACGTTTAATCATACTTATTCACATATTTCCGTTTTATGAGTAACACAAATTTGCACCATAGTGTAAGTCAGTTTAAAATTAAGGATGTTGACTGTTCAAATATAGATCTATTCCGCTGCTGTTCGGTTCGGAACCTCTGTTGCTAGGAAATTTAAGAATATATATATGAAAAAATTGACTCGTTCCACTATACTGGTTGCCATGGTTATACATTGGAGGAATAAATAGAATTGAAGAACTTTTTAATTTAAAAACATACCCCCGCATTCATCTATTGTTACACTGGCAATAATATATTGTGAATACGGTTCAACTTTTTCATGTACGTTCTAAAATTACCTTTTAAAAAGAACCAAAGAATCACATGCTCAGTTCGTAAGTAGACAACTTTTCACGGACCTTTGCTCCAATACTTTAAACCAAACAGAACTACAATGAATGGTGTCTAGAGTTTTAATTCTTATAAACATTCGAGAAAAACTTATGGAAAGTAGCAACGTTTTGCAGGATGACGAAAAATTATGTCCCATAATAGTAACAAACAATTATGCATGTTTACATCCCGCTTGTAAATGCTGTCGAAATAATTTTTAGTTTTCGTATATTCAATAGTTTAAACATATTTTATTTCCTTTTTTTTTTTACAGGAAAAGGGGTTGGGCCACAAGTTCTGCCAACTTAGAGTCGGCCCTTCCCCTGAATATTCAATATATATGCCAAGATATTACATTCTATCAGTCACGAATGCGCATAAACCCGTTATCATATTTAACGGCTGATCATATTTCCGGCAGATTATTGATGCGTTGCATTCAATGAGATAGTGCATGACCATGTTTCAATACGAGTATTTATGTTTCCTTTGAAGAATTTCCAATTGATTGGTTAGAAATAATACCGATATACGAACCGAGAAACTTTTTTGTTTGCAGAAACTACCGATTTATGTTATTTTCTTCTAAGAAGGTAAACTACAGTGATCTATAGGCTTAACAGTAAATATGACTCTAAAAACATGTTTGTGCTAAAGCAAGCGCGTCAAATGCAAAAATTTTAGAGCTAGATCAGGCGCCGGGTAATAGCCAATTAATTCAAGACATTCACTGCAATTTAGTCACAGATGATTGCTTGGTACAGAACCACATTATCCCTTTGTCAAAATGAAAACAAAACGCACACCTTACAAAGAGTGTCAAACAATTACTATTTTTGGCAGAAGCCAATATGTTCAATGTGTCTAAACGAATCTTAACTTGAACTTTAAAAGTGATATTGAATAATTATTTGTATCTGATACATATTAATTAGCTGTAGGTGCAACATCAGATATACCTCAAAGAATTCAAATTCCATGTTTACTATATCCTTAAGAAACATAGACAATAGAACATTGCAAGTAATCTGATTATTGCCCAAGGACACTATATATGTGGATATCTACTCAATTATACAATGATGTTACACACTAATTTCGCACAAGGCCATAGGCGGTGTGAACCCTTTTAAATATTGTATTACACCCGTAGAATTTTCATTATTCATTCGTCAGTATCTGTGTTATAGTCTCGTTTACTTAGGAACAAATGTATTTACACACTGTAAATGCGGATAGATTCGGGTTTTCAGACACACCTTTTCATTTCCCACGTCTTCTATTAGTTTGAAAAATACGTTCTTTGTTATAAAATAAATAAACGCCGCTGTCTAAAACGCCGCTGTCATCCTCATGTTGCACTTCGGTGCCTGAGATGAAATAAAGGTAATGTTGTTGTTGTAAAAGTCAACTTTAAGATCATTTATATTTATGTATATTGTTGATTATTCGGTATGATATAGTTACCATGAAATAACACTGATAACCCATGTATAGTCCATGTCTTGATGATATTTTACATGTTTGGTTTATGTATTTATTATGCAGTGTACGTTTGATAGAAACAAAATTTATTACAAAAAAAAGGTCGACCTTGTGCAAGTTATAGGGTACTTTTAAAATTCCTGACAACAGCTTGGATCCAGATAAAATTGCAAGTTAAATTTGTGAATAGGTTCATTTAGAAGGTGCAGGAGCGTGCACTTGTTGTACATCTCGTCTCTTTGGCTTTCTTTCTAATTTATAATTAATTATTGATTGCTACTGACCGTACCAAGGCGGGCTCCTATATTCACTTTGCTTTATGTTTGTCTTTCGTGTTGTTATCTATTTAGTGTGTAGATGAAGGAATGGTATTGCGTGTGTGTGTGTGTGTTTGTTGTGGTATGACTGTGTGTGTGTGTTGTGCTTGAGAGGTGGATGTATTGTTTGTGTTACGTTTCCTGCTTGAGTATTTCGTATTTATTTGTTTTAATAAGTTCGTGTTACACTGCTATAAGTTTTTGTTTGCAAACCGTTTCGTTTGATCAAAAGCAATATATCCGCAGGAATTAGGAATTACTTCAACTGGTTGCTACAGGATATTGTATAAACAAAAGGTTGCTAACCTGGCTGAGCCATAACGTCTCGATTCATCATATTCTGATTTGATCGGATGCGTATCGCCTCATTCGCTGATCCTCGTTCGATCTTTGTCTACTATTGTTAAGTGTTAGTATGACTCTTTTTTGAATTGCTGCTAAACGTTATTTGCTTTCTGACCATGTAAAAGAATGGCATATACGTTTCGAAAGAAACTTCTTGTGTTCCCTAAGCTTGTCCTTTACTTCGTATATGTCTAATCCACGTCACTAAGCTCATACGTGTGGCAGTCTATCGTGTCCTTCGGATGTAGCAACATGTTACCTGAGGTCTGATGGGACTGTATGTATACAGAGCTGTCATGTCTTCTAAATACACGTCTCAAGGATTCTGACACACCTCTTATAAAAGAGACAATCGCGGCACCAAATGACTTCTCCTTATTTTCACTCCTACTTCTTTCCCTCATCTTTTCTAAGCTGATGTCTACAAGTGTTTCACCTTTACCCATTAGATTATTGTAGCTCATATGTCCATCCCTTTTAACATGTGTAGAGTAATTTAATCTTATGCAAACTTTTTATTCCCAGATCAGAAGGCCCGTAGTATGTTAAGTTTCCGAATGTTGCAACACCTTTTAAATATACTGAATTTGTTCATTTGAAGTTTCAGAAATCAATGAGTTCAAAAGGGTGTTGCAATAAGGAAACAACGGAATAAATATTAAGCAGTTATCCGACATCGTGGCGTCAGAACTAGGTCAAAATTGTTTTTGGATTTTGAAAGTAAATACATAAAAGCAGTAATAAAATACTTAAAACAAACTCATTAAGCGACGCTTTCGTGGCCTTATATATCTTCATGTAGAAAACAGAAAAGGTCTACGGACAGACGGATCGTGTCAAATATATAATTTTCATGATCCTGTTTTAATTGTAGTTGCATTATATAGTATGTGTACTTCTTCTGTCACGGAAACATCATATGGGATTTTTTGGATTATATGGCTGAGAGTATCCCTCCCCGAAAAGGGAGGCGCGTCGGTTGTTTCATCGCATACACTGCTTCGGCTCGAATGAAATCAGCCAAACTCATCTTCCTGAACTCATTCCTCATCATTATCTCATTTCACCATCCATCGGTGCTGTATGACATAATCAGTGAAGCACTCTCACTCACTACCTCACTCTTCTGCTACAGGCTTGATATGAAAATAACTAATATATCACATAAATAATAAAAAAAATGGTTTTGAGAAATATTCGTCATCTTATTTGCTCGCATATTTTCCAACACATTTGACTACATATACTGTTATTAAATACTTTCGATAAGAGAGTAAAAACTTATTGTTTTAACTAAAAGCAGGGAATATGCATGTCGCATCCTTTTTAAGTATCGTTTAAGTATTGAATACCTTAAAACGGAGAGAATAACTTTTTCCACAATGCATCGATCAAACAAATCAGCATATTGTTTCATACATACTTCGTGAAGGTATTGCTACAGGCCGTTTATTCTTTGGGGAATGTATCATTTTGAATTAAATGATAAAGCGACGAGTCATTACGGTTATAGGAGCCGAGCATTGACCTTGGAGAAAAAGAGATGCCCAGGAGCACATCGTCTCAGAACGTGAAGAGCTATTTTCTGTATGTAAACGTACGAGCTACACGTTGAAAGGAGAATAGTGCCATATATATGTATCATGCAAAGTGCATGACCAAATATTGCAATAAACACACCTGATGTGCGTGTTCCAATCCATAAAAACGTCAATCATCGATTTGCAATAACACATGAATCAAAGTGTGGAAGTACGCAGGAGATCTGTCAGTAGGCATAGTTTAATACAATGTCACTCAGTGCATTTCCTGAAGCATATTGAAAAGCGTGGCGCCTAATTTGTCTGATTTTTACCGCACAACCTTGGAGTAGAATTAGCCCTTCTCATGCCTATCGCTATTTGACTTTCTTTTGTTGACCCTTTGCATGTTACAAAGTCGTCTATTTCATGGTCGTCTTCTTCACGGTTAGACGTGGAACCAAACAGTTGAATATTCTCATAAAGCCACGAGTAGAATATTGTTGTTTAGATTCAGTGCGCAAAACAGTAATGGTTTGCAGAATGTGTCTGCTGTATTAAATATGTCACCCCTTTAGTTACACATTATTCTGCACAGTATCAGGATCTATCCCGTTCGCAAATATATAACACGTTTCTCCTTTTGCTATCCAGTGTTGCTTAAATACCGTTGATAGGAGTGGGTGTGGCTTAATCAGTAATTTCTCTGGATGGAAAACAGAGAAACTGTTCCTTGTACAGTGCTCCCTTACTACAACAACACCCAATGGGAGACAAATATTGCGTGTGTTGATAGCAGGAATTTGTTATATAAGGCTTACAATTGAAAACAGCTTGAGTCCAGATGAGACGCCGCGAACTGCGGCCTTTGATCTGGATTCAAACTGGGTTTTTTTTTCTGTCAAAATATCCACTGAAATGTAACTGGAGAAAAACAGCAGATGACAATTTTAAGCAGACGATATTGCAGCAGTGAAAGCGTGTCTTGTTTTGGGAACAGTGGTAAGCTGTAAGAAAGGAATAGTTGTTAGGAGGGCCGTTGTAGGAAAGGGGCATTGTATAAGTGTATGTTTATGTATATCATTCAACGCATTCCCCTGTACAATGGTTATTTGATAACAATTGTGATCCTGCTGAAACTTCACATAACATGGAGTCTGATCGGGATCTAAACTTGGCACACAATAAAGTATTACTTTAGTCACTTTATATAAAAAGGGGAAATAAAACCAAACGACAATAATTGTTTAAAGCATATGACGTCCTTGCAGTTAAGGGGTTAATGCAACTCGTGGAAAGTCTTGAGATAGCATTGAAAAGGTTTTTTAATCGACCGGTAAAGCGGCCCATCCACACACAATATTATTGTTAATATCTATAAGTTTCAATAAACTTAGTTATCGTGGATGAGCGGCATTGCAGGCTTTATCAATGTATTGAAGAACATCGGAGAGCCGAAATATTTATTGATGCACTGTCAATAATATTGATGTGTGGTTTTGCCTCCTTATTTGTATTGATCAATATTTCATTCTTGTTAAATCAAATTATATTTACAATTTTATTGACAACGAAGCAGAACTGAAAATAAGTTCATATTGTCAATACCTTTTTGTCAAACATATTGTCAATCATATTGAGTTTTGATGCGCCGCTTTAAAACTAAACTATACCGAAATACAATACAAAATAATGTAATAAATGACAGTTCTATCTCAATAACCATCCGCAAAATAACAAACACAGAATAACAAATGTGCTTCCACTGCATAAAATAAATAAATTGTTTGATCAGTTTGTCGCTAACCACAGCGCCTGATAAGGACCAAACTGCTTGCAGTACAGCGTTCCCTCTCTACAACGTCCCTCCTTACAACGACTCCCTCCTTACAACGACATTCACCGCTGTTCCCACGAAAATTATGTTTTATGCTTGCACTGATGCATTATCATCTAGCTAAAATTGTTGTCTGCTGTTTTTCTTACATAAATGACATTTGAACAGAAAAAACATTATGACAAATGACAAACAGCTTGAATCCAGATCAGACGCCGCGTTACGCGGCGTCTGATCTGGATTCGAGCTGTTTGCAAATGTCAACCAAGTTCCCTCCCTATAACGACTCCCTCCGAACAACGCACATATTTGTTGTCTCCCATTGAGTGTCGTGGTAGAGAGGGAGCGCTGTAGTTAGGAAATTGTAAAGTCCGATTTTTCACCCGGCATGGCGGAGTTTAGATGAGGACCTTTGCATTTAATCTTTGGGGCGTCAGTACGTTCATTTATTATCGGCATTATGTGTTGTGATCAATGGGAGATTTACGACAACCTAACTTTTATAGTATGTTTTGTTTGTCCTAAAAACGATTTAAGCGAATGCTTATACAAGAAGGTTCGTTTCGTAATGATTAGGCTAATCGATTTGTCATCCGATTGACCAAGGTTTGACTCCCAATAACAGTAAATATCTGTATTAAGTTTGTTGTAATTTGATAAGAGGTGTTAGGCAAACAGTTACACAGTTCTCTCATTGACCCAAGTTGCTTTAGCAGCCTGTGAAATAAAAAATGCCCGAGGTTATCTTCTGTAGTTTCGCTTTTACAATAACGGACTACATGTCCCAGAATTTATTGACATTTTTTAATTTAATGCTGCAGACATTTTTTCTAGCATACCATTGCAGTGATATATTACAATGAGGAGGGTTGTAGTGCTTATATAATATAATAGTTTTCTGCATATAGATACATTTTCCACGTAGATATGACTGCATGCATAAATTGTGTTTCTCCATGTTGAAAGTATCGGAGAATAACGATTAAAAACGGAAAATACCTATCACTCCAAAACTTAAATGTAACTTAGTTTATCCGTGCAATAGGTTAGCTAAGTCCTGCCAGGTAAAAACAACTGGCCAATACATAGCACTCAAGTGTTTACCTAGAGGTTTTGTGCAAAGATAAGTACGTGAAAAAAACGTACGTGATTCGTAAGCTTAAGTGACAATTATTTATAATTCCTTATATAGGAAATCATGACAAGCACGTTTTGCTTGTGTGCGTCACGACAATACCAGGCACATGACACGACCAATTATCACATAGTTTACTCATGTTTTACAACAACTATAGAACTAGGCTTGTCGTCATCTACATTATCATCTGTTGCATATTTGTCGTCTGTAACTGTTTTGTAAAATGTTTGTTTAACATTTATCGTGACTTGGCTAACATTTGCAAACTACATGAGTCCGCGTAACTGTTTGTCACTTATATTCAACCTTTCTTCAGTTTAAAAAAGCCACAAAATATTCATTAAGCAGACGTTATATTTTACACAGACGACAATTAAGCATGATAAGGATTAAAACCATTTTAACTTAACAAAACAAGGGTCAAATATTTTGGATCTTTATCAGACGGCATATTTCTCAGCATTTGATTGGCATCCAACTTCTTTGAAAATTATAGTAAAGACAGAACAGACAAAAGAGATAAGTGTTGGTGTATCAAACGTTTTCATATTTTAAAATTGTTCCATTGTTATATTGAATGTGCTAATATTTGCAACCATAAATACACACAACATGAATCTTCTTCTCAACATTTTTGGATAGCAAACACATTATGCACTCTGTAGACAAGTATCAGTTATCGTCAAAATCGAGATTTTATTAGTAATCCAGTAAGAATCCAGATTAGAGTTTATTTCTGAATTAAACCATATGGAGTCACTACTCATTAAAATCGTCTTGAAGAGACGATTCTAATGAGTAGTAACACCATAGGATTTGGTGCTGAAATAAGTGAGAAAGTGTTTGATTTGTTGAAATAACTACGTCTTATCTGGAGCCCTGGATTAGACTCTGCGAAAATATGCGTGTCAACAGGAATCAAATTAGTTGACACGCCTTCACATATTTACCAACATTTTAAGGCTGAAAACTCTTTCAGACGTAACGCTGTAAGCTGACGTTGATACGATAAGTGCAAAAAATAAATAATGCGGTTACAGAATAGATTATTATCGTTTGCTTTGAAGTTGTGATCAAAAAATGGTTTATACATTATCTAAATGAGGAAACCTAAAAACGAGTTTTAAACATTTTGAATCCTTTTAAGACACCGCATTGCGCAGCGTCTTTACTGGATCTAAAATGTTTGAAAATGTCAGTCAAGCCGCGATCGGCTGGTAAAGACCTAACAGCAATATTAAGTTTACGTTCGTTAAATTATCCTGACCATTGAAATCATTACTAAATTTGATAGATTTGGTTTTCACAGTTTTCAGTATATTCTTAGGGACAAACACCTTCTTTGTATAAAAACTTTGGGTTTAACAGTAGTCTGTCCCTATATTAAACTACGCGTTTATGCAAAACCGCATGACTACAGTTACTGCAAAAAGTTAAAGGCTAGATCAGGCGTCGTTAAAAAGGGGCGTCATATCAGTTTGCGACTCAGATTAAATTAATTAATCAAACGATTTCGAATTCAGAAACTTTCTTTAGTTTTTTGTATAACATTGTTTCTGTGTTTAGTTTCCGTTAAACTCTTTTCCTTTTATCATCTGCTTTAACCCTCCGTGACATTTAGGCGCAGTTGATAGTTGAACGTATACTTACAACAAACTATACCGTAAATTATAACCACTTCATCGCCGTAATATCGATATGTCTTTATGTTGTGTACTATTGTTTCAAAGTTTTATTTAGTGGTAAACTGACTAAAAACATATCGAAATGATTGTCAAAGAGTTTCGATCCTGATCAGACACCACGTTACTCAATGATCAATACTGTTTTCAGTTGACTATAATCGCCCGTGGTGGTTAACTCTTACACTCTCAATGACGCTTAAAAGCGCGTTTTCAAACTGTTTGGATCCTGATCAGACGCCGCGTAACGCGTCGTCTGATCAGGACTAAAACTGTTTATAACTCGTTTCGGATTTTTTTCAGTTAAACTGCCTTTTTTAACTTTGAAACGACATTGCAGACAACAAAATTGAAACAGACGACAATGAAAAGGTGAAGGGGTAAAATCGCATGAAAATTTTGACAGTAAAAGGGTTCAGGCCTGAACTGTTTGCCTGAAGGCTAACATGGAACATTTTATTATTTTGTTGAGAGGTAAAATTATAGTTCCTGTGTGTGAATAATTCAGTTTTATTGATGACAGGCATGTAGAGAAAAGTGTCGGTTTTGCACACAGTGTAGGCAGTTTGCTGGAAGTTTTACATTATCGTAAATTTGTAAAACCTAGCCCGTCGACGATTTGTGGTGTAATATAGGAAGGTCTCGTTTTTATGTCTACTTAAAACGTCTCATCGTGCTGGCTGTAAAAGACTGCACATTGAAAATCTCTATTACGACCACTGAAAAAAGGCTTATTGCCTAAAGGTGACAGCTTAAAGACATATGACTGTAAGACAGAAAGCTCTCAAAGGAGCTTTCTGTTTTACTGTTACCTTGTTGTAAGCAGTCATCTGCCGTGAACACCTAAACTGAACACAGTTTAGTGGATATGGTATAGCGATTTAGTGTATTATAATATAACAGAAAGCTTTTGAATGCCAGAAATCCTTTTACCTTGCCGTGGTTCTGGAGCATAATTATCATAGGACATGTTTTTGTGTATTTTACAGAGATTTTTCTCTCTGCCAAGAACTAAAGGGAGTGCATGTCTGTGGTTGTGATCCACTGCGATGTTTGGCAGCGAATAAGATTAGCCTATACCATCTACCTGAAATCATCCCTCACCATCATCTCATCTTACCATTCATCGGCGCTATAATTATGACCTATTTAGTGACACAGTGACGTAAAACCCATCTCACTCACTCGCTTTTGAATGCCGTTTTGGTTTTTTATCGTATATTGTTTTAGCTCATTGGCCTAGTAAACATCAAATAGACAATTCCAGTGACCATTGCATTATACTACATTATGACTATTCAGGGTTGAATTTTACAATACAATTCAAAATGACAAAAAATACTGACCCCTGTAGGAGGTTTGTTTCAAACAATTTTGATTTATATCACATGCAGAGACACTTGACATCTAATCGGAATCAATCTTAACCCTTTCGCTCTTAATGGCGCTTAAAAGTGCGCTTGCAAACAATTTGGATCCACCCCAACTGTTTGACACTCGTTTTGAAATTTCTTCAGTCATACTGCCTTTTTTTAATTTTGAAACGACAATACAAACAACAAAATTGAAACAGACGACATTGAAACGGCGAAGTGGTAAAAATCTCCCGAATAATTTAATCATGAAATGTTTATCTATACCACTGCCACTATGACGTCATTTTTCGTATAACACCTTCACTGCCATACAAGTGTGTGGTATGCATGTATAATATGTTTGTATGTTCTTAGTTTAGAAAGTTCTGATAACATTTAACAAGTGTCACACTGTTTCGATTTTGGACCTCCGTTACGCAGTAACTGTTTGCTAACGTAAGTGCTGCCCAGCATGACATTGAAGGCAACAAAGCTTTCATACACTAATGTTTTAATTATCAGGTTTTAGGCAGGTGATTGATGTATGTTTGACGTTCACCTTCCTTTAAGCTGTCACCTGTAGTTTATGCAGTCAGTTAGCTTTCGTTTTAGTGGAAGTAATAGAGAAGTTTTACTGTAATACAATAATAGACATTATTACAATGGGGAAGGGAATTAAGATGACGGTAACAGCTCCCATAAGCGCAATTATAAATCTTCAAGTAAAATGTCGTTACTCTCGTAGCCATTAAGTTACGTCATGCTATCCACTAAATTGTCTGCGAGTCTGTATTTGGTCTGGTAGAAACAGTGGTCATCGTTTTATGATAGCCGTAAAAAACTGCTTAGACTTAGACGGTCTATTGATGACTATAATTGGTTTCTTGATATGCCTATATTCACCGTCATTGCAAAGAGTACAGGAATACGTTTGATAGGAAACTGGTTGAAACTCAATTATGTCTGAAGTTACCCTTTCGGCGCAAAAGTCGCATAAAGTCGACGCGGTGCCTGATCAGTACCAAACTGTTTGACTCAATAACTGACTTTGAAATGATCTTTCAGACGACAATATTGAAGCAGACGAAAATATAGAGTTGAAGGGGTAAAAACTTAATTTGGCATCGAAAGGGTTAACCAATTGCCTGCCGATCGAGACTCGGTGCATATGTTTAAACCGTTTCCATCCAGATCAGATGCCGCGTAAAAAACATCTATAGATAATCAATGATTTAAAAAGGTATAGGCTATATACAGACGACAACTTCTGTTTGTTGTCTACAGTTGTATAAATCATATCCTTTTCTAAGTCCTAATAACAATTAAGTGTTTAATTTAGTTTCTCTTTCTATTTGCTCTTCAAATATGTAATTGGGAAATCAGACCGTGCACACGGTGTATTATGATTACGAACGCTTTTTCGTCTGAATTAGATTAATTCATGATCTTAGATAAATCAATTGGAATTAAAGTTGAACCAACATTTGCAAACACAAACTGTAAAGAGAGCGAAGCATGCACAAATTAAGGTAGTTTTGAGTGCAATGTACACTCAAATTATGTTAAACAGCTATACCTAACAATGATATTGCAGAAAGCCTTTCTATGACTCAAGTTAATCTGGTAATAAAGGAATAAAACCAGCACATTCGTGGGGCGCAAAAAGCAATGCACAATGGTCTACAAGCTAGACTAAAGAACCAAATGACAAAAGAACTCTTGAAAAGGTTGTCAAATCATTTTAGTCCTGATATATCTCGTAGCGTGGTGTCTGATCAGTATCCAAACTGTGATCAATTTGACTTAAAATAGTCGCCTTTGGGGGTCAAAGGGTTCTATTCCGAGATTACGACATAGTATATGTTAAAGTACAGCGAAACAAAACTATAACAACTACTCTAAATAGGACTAAGAAGTTATTAAATACAGTTTAAAGCATGCGGTAGGGTTAATGTTGGTTAAACCCGGCGTCTCCCAACCGATTTCCTCTCAGAAAAACGAGGGGCATTTTTTAAGTAGTGGCAACAGATCAGTAACTTCAATATAAGAAGTGCATGTGTGATATATCATTGTAAAGAGCAATTCTTTGCCGTCATGATGTTATAACGCACGATAAGATCACAAAATCGATAAGTCACAACATTACCCTCAATGAGCCCTACTTCTGTACACTGGACCTTTTTGTGTATTTTAGAGGTAATTTTTTAAACAAAACTGTATACAATAATAATTATTGCGGCTTAATTATTTTGAATAAATTTATGATTTTTTTCTGTCAAGTAAATTCAGACAGTTATGCACACATTTCACAATAAAAAATGATATTATTTGAAAAAATAAAAATTATATAATAAATAATAAATAAAATAAATGATAATAATAGACAAAAATATATATATTTTTGATTTTAAAAATACTCAATTTTTATATAAAACCAGGCTATAATTAAAGTCATTGAATTATATTTGATGCGTCAAAATCAAAATGTAGATATACCGATCTAGAAAAAGATTATAGTGATCGAAAGCACATTTTGAGAGGTTTCATAAGCAAAATAAGAAATGTCAGATAACTCTTTCAATGGAAACGAAGTTTTTTATTTACATTAAAAATATAGACATAAGCCGATATATTTCAACCCAAATTTTTTTTTTTTTTTAAATAAAGTTGCTTTTACGTCAAAATTAATGTCTGACAAGTGCTTTTTTGTAGTGTCCTGAAATAGGGGTCATTAAGGTTCATGTTTTGACTTGTCTACTTATGTGAACTAACCATGCGTTACACCATCGTGTCGGCAACGAATTGCTCTTGAAAATGATATATCACACATGCATTTTGCACTTATAATATTGAAGTTACTGATCTGTTGTCACTACTTAAAAATTGCCCTCATACATCAGGAGAATCTTCAAAATGTAAGTAGTTTCTTTATTTGATTAAGACTTAAACATCTTATCCTGACCTTTTATTTATTTGATTAATATAACATCCTATAACACTGAGCATCATGTATACGTATTCAGCTGGAATAGGGCTGAATTGTTATACTTTTACGTTGCTTCAACAGCTTTTCAGTCGTATCGCAAGTTTCAGCTTATTACAGATGGAGGAAGATGTTTAAAACTGGTTGAAATATTTATAATAAATACGGCCATACCTCGCCAAACAGGGACCCGTTTCATAAAACTTCGTACGAAAAATGTTGTCGTAAGTCAGATTATAAAAGTATGATCCTGTCTTGTGACATCTCTTTGGAATCGTCTTGAAAAGACGATTTCAAAGAGATGTAACAAGACAGGATAAGATAGAGAAATTAGAGATAAAATGTATTTTATAGTTATCACTATCACTATCACTGTCCTCAAAACAACTTGCGCATGATTTCAGCGACTTTTTCATTGAAAAAGTGGACAAAATACGAACAGGCATTGCCTCTGAATCAACGGCATGCACCCCAGTCATCACAGAAACGTTGAATTCTATGAGCTATTTAGAAAGTTTTGACACTGCTACAGCAGCAGAAATCGGGGAGATTGTCAAGGCATCCCCATGTAAGTCCTGTGAACTCGACCCAATACCTACATGGCTCTTAAAGGTATGCCTAAGCGAGCTCCTACCGTCATTAACAAAAATTGTGAACTCTTCGCTGGAATCTGCGTATGTTCCAAAAGAATTCAAAAAGTCGCATGTAAGACCTCTTTTGAAGAAACCTGATCTCGATACAAATGATCTTAAGAACTACAGGCCTGTATCAAATTTGCCATTTCTCTCCAAAGTATTAGAAAAAGTTGTAGACAGACGCATTGAGTCACATTTGGCCACAAACAATCTGCATGAACAGCATCAGTCAGCATATCGTAAGCATCACTCTACAGAAACTGCTCTTGTTAAAGTTCAAAATGACATCTTGCAATATCTTGATAAGAATGAAATCACAATTCTGGTGATGCTTGACCTATCAGCCGCATTCGACACAATTGATCATGAAACATTACTCAATCGCCTTGAAAAAGACTTCAAAATCATTGGAAACCCACTTAAGTGGATGACCTCATACCTGAATGACCGTTACCAAACAGTCGCAGTAGATGGAGAATTATCTGCCCCAGTTCAAATGAAATATAGTGTGCCACAGGGCTCAGTGTTGGGACCCAAAAACTACATCATGTACACAAAACCTGTCGGCTCAATTTGCAGAAATCATGATCTGGATCATCATTTCTATGCAGATGATTCACAGTTATACTTGTCATTTAAGCCTAAAGACACATCTAGTCAACAAGAAGCCCTTTCAAAAGTCGAAGGATGTCTAAAAGACATAGTCTCATGGATGCACCAGAATATGTTAAAGCTGAACACTGACAAAACTGAGGTCATACTGTTTCATTCAAAAAAGGTTAACGTTCCCGGAGATTTTCATGTTCAAGTGGGAAACTCTAAAATCAAACCGTCATTATGGGTGAACAACCTTGGTGCTAGATTTGATTCCCAAATGGATATGACACAGCACATCAACACTGTGTGCAGGTCTAGCTACGCACAGCTGCGGCAAATAGGTCATATTAGACAGTACCTTTCTCCAGAAGCTACAAAGACTTTGGTCAATTCTCTGGTCACATCAAAAATTGACTACTGCAACTCACTGCTATATGGGATTCCCCAAAACTCACTACGAAAACTACAGCGTGTGCAAAATACAGCAGCCCGCATCATTACCAGGACTCCTCGGTACAATCACATCACTCCAATCTTGAAGGAGCTTCACTGGCTTCCAGTTCAACACAGAGTTGAATTCAAAATTCTGACACTCACATACAAAGCCATGTGCAATGATTCTCCAAGGTACATTGTTAGTATGCTGGACGTGTATAGACCTCGGAGAGAGTTGCGGTCTGCGAGTAAATCAGTATCGCTGGTTGTGCCGAGAAGTCGTTTAGTGAAGTTTGGAGATAGAAGTTTCATGCATGCAGCCCCAAAGCTCTGGAACTCTCTACCATCAGACATCAGAGATGCGAGCTCAGTTGCAGTCTTCAAAAAACGTCTGAAAACACACTTCTTTAATATTTATTATTAGAACACATTAGGAAATGGATGTCTGCTACCTCCGGGCCATGTTCTTGCTGTAGATATTGTGGGTCTAAATGGGAGTTCTGGAATTGTACCGTTTGCCCATGCCTGTTCGGTGGATCTTGATGGTAGGGATTGCCCCTGATCTCTTTGAAACCGACTGGCTTTGGGTTTGCGGTATAATTCAAGGACAGCTTCTTATCTTGATGTTTTATAAAGTAAGGGTGTAGTTTCAGCCATGGAACATGTAGGTCCCGCGGGTGTGGGGTGGAGAGGGTAGATGACTGCTACCCTAGGGCTGTGTTCATTCTGTATATGTTATGGGTCTAATTTTTAGTTCTGGGGTTGTACTGTTGACCAATGCCTGTCTGGTGGATCTTTGATGGTAGGGATACAACTCTGATCTCTTTTGAAACCAGCTGGCATGGTCTGTGGTACAACTCGTGGACAGCTTTCACTATTTTTAATAATGTTATTGATCTTCTATAGAGTTTTTAGTTATGGTCGCATGCTATTATTCCTAGTTATGTTACATTAGATGGCCTGCATTGGGCGCTCTGCTATTATTTCTATTGGTCGGCAATCTTTAGCCGGTTGGTTCATTGCTGATTGATGGGGGTAGTGTGATTGCCGTTTTGGGGGCTGTCTTTTGTATGTTTATTCTTATTTATTTTAGATCTAATTATAGTTATTTGTGTTTTGTCGATGGCCTGCATTTGGCGCTCTACCATTATTTATATCAGTCGGCAATACTTAGCCGGTCGGTTCATTGCTGATTGATGGGGGTAATGTGATCGCCGTTTTGGGGGACTGTCTTTTATATGTTTATTCATGTTTTATTTCAGATCTAATTGTAGTTATTTTGTCTTTTCACGATTTATAGGTACATATGTGTTATTTCATGTAAAGCGCTTTTGAACGCACAATCCCTGTGTGAAAAGAGCGCTATATAAATCTGGTATAATAATAATAATAATAATCACTTACGACCGTTTTTGTCGTGCTCGTCACGTTTTATGAAACGGGCCTCAGATATGTGCCCATGCTTATAAAGCATTTGCTTTGAGTCTGATAACGCTCCCAATCTTTTGATTGTTCCAAATTCAGAATATAAATCGACAAATGGTATCCAAAATAACCTTTTATGGTACTTATCTGGATATTGTAGTATGTCACGTGAACAACAGTGCCATAACACGCTAACGTCCGGATGTTCGGGCGAACATTTTTATTAGATTAACTCTTGCATTTTCAATGCCGTACTGGTCGTTATTGGCAAACAGTTTGGATCTTAATCAGACACTTCGTAACGCGACGTTTGAACTGAATCAAAACTGTTTCATACTCGTATCAATATTTCTTCAGTCAAAATTTTGAATTATTGAGTTTGCATAAAATTGCATACGACATTTGTTCAGCAGACAGCAATATGTTAATGCATGATTTAATTTATCCTTGAAGAAAACCCATTAACGCCGTCTTCTTCGATAATAGCGTATGTTCTTTTTATCTGTCAGTACTCTATACTCAATGTCGATAAAATAATTTCAAACCGATATGTACAGTAAAGACACTGGCATCTTGTCACGGTATTGACCTATGGACTTTCCAAATTTAACTTCAGTTATATACTCAACAAAATAATTAAAGGGGCAAAGGTATAAGTTCATACATCTTTTTCAAAAATGCAAACATTTTCAAGTATAAAGAGAGAATGCATGTTTAGATGCTTTAGAATAAAAAAATTAAGAAACAAACGTCACTATGTGCAAAAATAGTCATTGTTGAATGAATTGAAGCGGACACGTATCAAAAACACGGTTTTTAACGTCCACTGGATTTTTGCACGATGTTTCTGCCTATTCTTTAAAGATTTGTTTTATACCTGTTTTCATTATATCGAGTGCATATTTGTATCTTAAGCAAAAATAGATTGCATATTGATACAAATTTGAAAAAACTATGCCCCTAAAGACGCCATTTGTCGTTTTGGCTATCTCCTAGGTGGTCAGTTCAACGTCATGTTGCGATTGAGTTTAACGTTAGCCAGGGTGTCGTCGACAGGTTGTGGTAGTTGAACCTGGACACTGGGATGGTAAATTGGAGACCAGGTCAAGGTCGTTTGCAGGTCATATTTGAAGTAAAGGACCGACGTTGTCACTTTTGGCATGACGTCAACGGCTCATTTCACTCGTTTAGCTTAATAGTGTTTATAAACAGACGTGTGGTTACAGGATGTTTGGTCAGGTCATCGGAAAAAGACTTCATGTTGCAAACCTATGGACAAGAAGACCTGTCTTGTGACCGGCCTTGACCCCACACCACCGAAAACGTCATCCAGAGTTTTACCAGAAACCATGCCATTTGAACGTTTACGTTTTGGCAACGTATTGGGGACTAGTGCGTCAAATTTTATTTTGGATTTAAATGACGACTACAGACGAATGTAAAGACAACGAAACAAATGTTTCTTCGACTGTTGTGTAGCAGAGCATGACCGACTCAGAATGGGGTCAGGGCTCCTATGGGAGGGCATATCCTACAACGGTTGCACGGACCTAAACGTCATTAGGAACTTGACGCTGAAAAGTTTGAGGTACAGGGACGAGACCATAGACGCTGTTGCACGCGCTGAAGCTGGAACTTAGGGTTCAGGCTTCATCCCGACAGACGAAAACACTCGTCCGAACCGAGCACGTTTGGGGGACCAATACTTGGAACACGATGACATAGGGCAGATTGACTGGCCAGCAATGTCAACAGACTTTGGTCACATTGAGGAAGCTTAGGACATGCGACAATGCCGGATGTCCGGTCGAGATCGCCACCTTAGAGGCTAGCAGACATGCTTATTGAATAATGGCACCGAATGTCCATTGAATACACCCTTAAGCTAATTCTCCTATTTCCCTGTAGATGCAAGGAATTGATTAATGCACGTGGTGAACACACATGCTACTAGCTGTTATTTAAGAGAAGAACCTTAAAGGTGAGGCTCTTGGTTAAGTTGTTTGTTACCCCACCCATCTAGTTTGGCACACGGGTATTTTAGGGTGGTTGTTATTTAAGGGGAACTGCGAAGCATATTGCTACTTTTTGAAATACAGTTATACTCTACAACGAAGTTGACATGTAATTTTGCATGAAACTGTTAAAAAAATATTGAATGAACTTATTTTTATATATTGGGCCTTCCCTATATATTTGCCCCTTTAATTGTTTTGTTGAGTATATATTGCAGATATTCCTACATGTTGGAAAGCTACACCGGACACACTTCAGACGGCCTACTACCTAGAGTGCATTAAAGTAATCATTTATTCCGAATCAATCTACTCCCATGCGAAGCAGGAACTCACCGGTGCCAATAAGTCAGCTTGTTATTTCTAAGAATTGTCTCGAAAAGCTAATGAGAACGGCCACTGCAAGCTGGTAATGGGTTTTGTTCACAACTGTGTTTTGGTCTCTGGTATATCTTTTAATCCTTTCACCGCCGGAGTCGCCTGAAGTCGAATTTGCAAACAGTTTTGATCCTGATCAGACGCCGCGTTACGAGGTGTCTGATCAGGATCAAAACTATTTGACATTCGTTCGATATTTTTTATTTCATACTGTCTTATATCTAACATTGAAATGATCGTGCAGACAACAATATTGAAGCAGACGACAAAATAACGGTGTAGGGGTAAAAAACTCAAAAATAATTTGGCGACGAAAGGGTTAACTGTATGAAAATAGTTAATGTTGCTCTTAATTCAATCAAGCCTTGATGACTGCAGCTCGATTAAGCCGAGCATATCCGGTGTTTTTAAAGAAAACTTTTTGAAAGTAGATTATATAAAATTGAACACTCTTTGGTCGATTTTGTGATAAACATTGAAGTACCCGGATCGTCAAAACGTCCGTCTGCTTTCACCCTGACCATGCTAAGTGCGAATTGGCTAACACTTGCCAACAGACCTTCACGCGGGGTCTGATCTGGATCAAAACTATGTGTTACTCATATTGAACTTTTCTTCATTTAAAAGACATAAAACTTAACTAGTTTTAGTCTTTTCGCAGACGATATATTTGAATCAGACGCCACTTCAGAATGATAAGTGTTAACGTTCTCTCGTTTTAGAATATTACTTAAATTTCTATTTCAAAGTAAGATTTAACTCAGTTCGACCGAAGAAATATCAAAAGGAAAGTCAAACATTTAGGATCTTGATCAAACACCATGTAACTGCTTGTGAAGTCTCATATGGCAGTAAAAGAGTTGCTTCTGCACATTTCTGTTTAAAGCGGCTGCAAGTTGTTGCAAGTATTTTCTACAGATAAGATACAGAGTAAATGGGTTTTTTGTCATGATACAAACTGTTTGTAAATCAAATAATGGTTGTCCCTTTAAAAGATTACATATAAATCGTGTCTTAGAATTATTGCAGTCGATACATGTTACAGGCGACGAGTTCTTACGGAAGGATGAAACAGTTCCCGTCTAATAGAAATCTGAGCATATCGGTTGTACAAATGTAATTTCTAAATTACACTGAACACATTCTTGCGCTTAGAAAAAACGAGGACAGGAAAGTTTCAGACGTATCCGTGCGAAGAGTGCAATAAGGTAAAGTGTCTGATTGATCTACTCCCATGCAGAGAGACAACTCTCCCGGTGCCAATAAATTGGCTTGTTATTTCTGATAACAACGGCATCGAAAGGCTAGAGAAACGGCTAATGCACGATGCTAACGAAACCATTACAGCGCTCCCTCTCTACAACGACACCCAATGGGAGACAAAAAATGTGTGCGTTGTTTGGAGGGAGTCGTTAAAGAGGTGGAAATTGGTTTACATTTGCAAACAGCTTGAATCCAGATCAGAAGCCGCGTAACGCGGCGTCTGATCTTGATTCAAGCTGTTTGTCACTCGTCATTAAGGTTTTTTTCTGTCAAACTGTCCAATATAAAACTTTGAGAAACAGAGCAGACGACAACTTTAAGCAGACGACATTGCAGTAGTGCAAGCGTTAGACATAATTGTCCTGTTTAGGGAACAGCGGCAAGGGTCGTTGTAAGGAGGGAGTCGTTGTTGGGAGGGCCGTTGTAGAGAGGGAGCAGTGTATTTCTGTTTTGTTGTTGGACCTCTGACATATCTAATGACGTGAAGAAAATAAATGAATGAAGGGACGACAATTGCTGACAGGATTCTAATTGCATTCTAGTCTCAATAGTCAAGCAGGCTGTAGACGAAAATACTCTTATTTCATTTTAACTCTTTCGCTGCCAAGTTTAATCGTCCTTTTTAACCCCCTACCGCCAAAATTTTGTCTGCATGAAACGTGTCGTCTGTATATATTTGAAGTCATCTGTCGGGCTGTTTTGACTGAAGCAATGTTAATACTAGTGTCAAACAATATGGATCCTAATCAGACGCGGCGTCTGATTAGGATTCAAACGGTTGCAAGGCGTCAATGGCAATGAAAGAGTCAAACGTAGCTGAGCCAAGTTGTACTTTTGAACATAGATAAAGGCCATTGATGCGGGTCCCATTTTTTGAAAGCCAACAACAAAACTACAACAAAGGTTTGGCTTTACCATTTCACTTCCATAATTAACAATGTAAACAGTTTTGACCCTACTCAGACGCCCCGTTGCGTGGAGTAAATGCAGGATCCAAACCGTTTGACACTCCTATTCATGGTTTTTCGGTCAATAGATTTAAAGCCACATTTTGTTATTGAGAAACCGAATTAAAATGGTTGTTTTGGGTCCCAGATATTTGTACTTTATATACAGGGAATCATTTCCTTAGCATATGTGAGGGTAAAAAGTGGGTAAACTATTGCAGTGCTGATAATACACAAAGACAATGTCAAACTCTTCGTTACCCGTACATCGTGTACCAAAATATAGCTATGTAGCATGGGAATCTTTGAATATAAATGACGAATTAATGCAGGATAATACGTATGTAGAGAAGTTCAATAGGAGCGACCTCTTTGTGGATTTAACAACCACGTGTTTGTAAAGCGCCTATTGGGTTTAGCAACCGCGTGTTTATAAAACACCTTGTGGGTAAGGTGTCAACATATTTATTAAAACGATTTGTGGATTTAGCATCCACGTGTTTTTAAAACTACTAACGTGTCTTCTTTTGAGTTGTAGATTACTACAAAATTTACAGTAAACATCACTTAAGTTTCACAGTGATAGATGTTTCATTCTCCCAAAGCTATATTTATAATTTTTGCGTGTGATTTTTTTGTCCGGTCGGGGTGTACATTTTGTTTGGAGTTTATTGTTTATCAGCTAGTGTCTCATAGCATTTCAGGCTCCGAGGTTATAAAGCGTTTTAGTGGAGTCTGAGTGTGTTCCCAAGCATTTGATTGGTCAGATTTGAGCATATGCTCAAATCGAATCAATCAAATGCTTGGGAACGAGTTTAGACTCACCTCAAATGCTTTTTAACCTCGGTGCCAGGTCACTGCGAAATTGAGCTGGTCCTTCGTGTTTAGAATAATAGATTTACGTGTAAGACAAGAACAATTATATTAAACAGTCATAAAAATGTACCTTTGAATACCCCTAAACAATTGTGAGAAAGATGACTTATTGTTTCATAGATATATACGTGACTGGCAATTCAGGAAACACTATATTTTTCTTTGTATACTAGCGGCGATATCTGGTTAACCTTTGCGATCAGTTTTTATCTTGATAATACGCCACTACGAGGTATCTGATCGGGATCTGAACTGTTTTGCACTCAGATGCTTAATTTGATAAGAAAACGTCAAACCTTATATTCTTAGAACAGTAGCAGAAGACAATTGACGCATACGTGTTTTAACAGACACTACAGTGCTCCATCACAACAACAACACCTAATGGGGGATAACTATTGTGTGCGTTGTTTAGAGGAAGGCTTTTTCGGGAGGCAAACTTAAGACTTGGCTTACATTCACAAACAGCTTGAATCAAGATCCATTAGACATGAAACGCGGTGTCTGGTCTGGATTCAAGCTGTTTGTCACTCGCCATTATGGTTAGTTTTCTGTCAAAATGTCCATTATGTGACTATTAGAAAGACAGAACAACTATTTTATGCAGACAGCTGTGAAAAGGTTTAACATTAATGTTTTTTGGGGAACAGTGGTCAACATCGTTGTCAGGAGGAAGTCGTTGTATGAAGGGAGCACTGTATGAATAACTGTACAAAGAGTTTAAAAATTAACGAGTTAATGAAACTTTGTTGAAGCTGATAGTTACCGAAAGTAGGTTACAAAATTTAAAATCTACAGGGTCATTTTTGTATTTCATTAAATTCTGTAAAATTAGGATATTTGTGAAAATATCAAAGAGTATTCTTTAAAATAGTTCTGTTATAATTGTATGTCGACGTAAAGAATGTTTATATCCAGCTTACTACTCCAGATGCCTGTTATACACTGATTTTTTTAAAGAACATCTGTGTAGAACCACAGACATTCCATAAGCCAGCTGGAAGGGTTCTCAAAAGGAAAATTCCGAAGAGCCCAAACTGACTTGGATTTGAACCTCATCAGTGAGAACATGACTGATTTTGAGAATAATGCCCCTCTTTGAAAGCTAGCTATATATAGAACGCGCTTAAAATCTCTTTACAAAGCAAATCATACAATAAACAGCTGGCCAGTTTAAAATCATTCATGGTTTAAATTGACTGAAACGTTTTGACCTAAACATTATGTAAATGTATGCTTGGAGGATATACAAACACGTATATATTAGTCAATATAAAAGAGTTTATGATAAAAAAGGTCGTTTCAAAGATAAACTATTATGAGAAATGTCGGTATTGAGCCACTGCGAAGAAGTCAAAACAAGATATGCACTATTTGATGAGTACGTGCATGACAACGGTCTACTCCGCCTTCGCCATTTCATGATCAAATCTATCGTGTGATTTTTACCCACTCACCGCCATATTGTTGTCCGCTACAATATTGTTGACAGCATTAGCGTTTTAAAGTTAGATTTAAGGCAGTATAATTTATGTAATTTCCAAATAAGTAGCAAACAGTTTTGATCTTGACACGCGGCGTCTGACCATGATCAGCCTGTTTGCAAATAGGCTATAAATAAATACGAAAGAAGACTCAAGCAGGAAACGCAACACAAACAATACAACCATCTCTAAAGCAGAACACACACACAGCCATACCATAACAAACACACACAACCACACACACGCAATACCATTCCTTCATCTACACACTAGATAGAAAACAACACGCAAGACAAACATAAAGCTAAGTGAACATAGGAGCCCGCCTTGGTACGGTCAGTAGCAATCAACAATCAATTATAAATTAATTAACTATTAACAACCACTGGGGGGTTAAACCTGGGTTTAGGGGCGCCCAACCTCACACTTATCTCCTATATTCACCTATAAAGACGAACAGTGTACATAAAATATAAACCCTGTTCCACAACCTTACAATCAAAAAGACCGCCAGCACAGTAAGTAAATACATGTAAAACATCTAACAAAATTCTCTGACAGGATTATTAGTAACACGGGAAAGAATTAAACATTCAAGCCCGTGCTAAAAATAACCCACTATGGCAACGGTCAAATTGTACTCAAGCGAATAGTCTGTAGTCACGATTTTACAAATGACACGGTTAAGCATTACACTATGTGGACTTGCACCGATGTCTGTAAATCACTATCATTTCTTCTGGATAATATTTATGTACGTTTTGGGAGTACCATATACCGCCAAGTGATTGGTATCCCTATGGGTTCAAACTGTGCACCCCTTGTCGCAGACCTATTTTTGTACTGTTATGAGAGGGACTTTATGCTAAGTCTAAAACCTGATACACAGGCAGATATGATCGAAGCCTTTAACAACACATCGCGCTATCTAGATGATATTTTTAATATAGACAACCCATTTTTTGATACGTTTGTTCCTTTTATTTACCCAAAAAAATTACGCCTTAATAAAACAAACGAGTCAAATTTATCGGCACCATTTTTAGATTTGGATCTTTTAATAAATAACGGTATTGTTTCTTCTAAGATTTACGATAAACGAGATGATTTTGATTTTAGTATTGTAAACTATCCTCATCTAGATGGCGATGTTCCCCGTTCTACATCTTACGGGGTTTATATTTCACAACTTATTCGTTTTGCTAGGGCTTGTACCTCTGTTGAGGACTTCCACATTCGTAATAAAACTATTACTGAAAACTATTACTGAAAAGCTTCTTAAACAGGGGTACAGATTTCATAAACTTCGTAAAACATTTTCTAAATTCTTTTATAGAAATCTTCCTCTCATTAACAAGTATAAATGTAACTTAAAGTCTTTTCTGCGGCAAGGTATTTCACATCCGGAGTATTATGGTGATGTGATTTACAGACTTCGTAAGATTCTTGGACATATGCATTTTCAAAACCTATTTGTGAAACGTATTAGAGTTTTCCTCAAAAAAGATTATGATCCAACTATATTGCTGCGCACTTCACGTTTGGTTATCGATCAATCTACAATTGATAACTATGCTTTCCTCTTTGGTTGTGCGACGACAGACAGGGCTTAGCACTACATGATGATGTATCTCTAAAGCCGTCCTTAACCGGGAGAGTTATGTCGGATTTTCGTGCTTTGGTTTTTCTCTCCCTCTCTGTCGTACCCTAAACCCTCCCATGTCTTACAGTTACTCGTGACTACAGACTATTCGCTTGAGTACAATTTGACCGTTGCCATAGTGGGTTATTTTTAACACGGGCTTGAATGTTTAATTCTTTCCCGTGTTACTAATAATCCTGTCAGAGAATTTTGTTAGATGTTTTACATGTATTTACTTACTGTGCTGGCGGTCTTTTTGATTGTAAGGTTGTGGAACAGGGTTTATATTTTATGTACACTGTTCGTCGTTATAGGTGAATATAGGAGATACATGTGAGGTTGGGCGCCCCTAAACCCAGGTTTAACCCCCCAGTGGTTGTTAATAATTAATTAATTTATAATTGATTATTGATTGCTACTGACCGTACCACGGCGGGCTCCTATGTTTACTTAGCTTTATGTTTGTATTGCGTGTTGTTTTCTGTTTGGTGTGTAGATGAGGGAATGGTGTTGCGTGTGTGTGTGGTTGTGTGTGTGTGTGTGTGTTTGTTATGGTATGGCTGTGTGTGTGTTCTGCTTTAGAGATGGGTGTATTGTTTGTGTTGCGTTTCCTGCTTGAGTCTTCTTTCGTATTTATTTATGGCGTCTTTGAGAGTGAAAGGGTTAAGCCGGTATAGAAAAGACGATGGGGGGAAATCTAATACACTAATATTCACTGATTTCTTGATTTTTTCCAATCATATTTGTATAAAGTCATATGCACTTCAATGCCAAACATGTGCTAGTCTAGTCGTATTTGAATGTGACTTTTTTCCACATGTACATACATTTTAATCATATTTGGTTGTCATTTTCCATTATGTCAAAATATTATTTAGCTTTGAAACGGCGATATTTATATTCGAAGATTTAACGAAGTATTATGTTTACATGTAATACATTCGGAATGACAGGCTTGTATTCCTCACGACTGAAGTGATCTCGGGACAGATAACATCCATGACCAACTTAACCCCTTCTCTGCTTTACCCCGAGCACAACAGCTTTTTGCAAACAGTTTGGATCCTGATCAGACGCCGCGTTACTTGGCGTCTGATCAGGATTCAAACTGTATGACACTCATTTCAATATTTGTTCAGTCAACAATAGCAAACTTTACAATTTAAGAAATAAAAGCAGACGACAATTGTTTAAAATTGATGACGTTACGACAGTGAAGGGTTAAAAGCGTACAGTGGAGAATCTGTTATTCTTTCCCACTAAACGCGTTTACGCTAAAACTATTACTTGCAGTGCAAACAGTTTGGAGCCATGATAAACATGAAATATCAGAATTGTCCAAAAGTTGTTCTTTTCTACGTTTTAGTGCTTTGCGTTTGCGTACGTTTGCGTTTAAACGGGAAAGAATAACAGATTCTCCACTGTAGCATGCTAAACGACTCAACCGGACTGAGGTTAGATAACTAATAACTCAGAGTCAGATCGGGATAAAACAAGTTGATACTTGCATTTAGAACTTATCTCGAATATAATTATGCAGACCACATTCTGAAAGCAGACTATTAACTATTTTTATTTTATTTTTTGTTAATGATTGCTGAGACTTCGTCAACTGTTGAAATATACGGGTTTTATAAATCAATTATTCACTTCAGCTTATATTTCTTCAAATGTCGATACCATAAGTAAAACTCGGTTAAATTCATAATTGTATTACATAACACCTGAAGAATACTCCTTGATTGAATTAAGATATACATTGACGTCAGTAATATGATCAACAAAATAAACTAGTTATTACAGCTTTCTGCAAAATTGATACAAATTAAGTTAGTAAATGCCAAACCAAATCATTCAAAATGAAACAACAGACAAATGGACACATGTCTTTACATGTAAAGTGTTATTTTATACATTGAACAAATAAACAAGCAGAATAGAGATCATATCATTGCGTTATCAAAAGTGCTTATCGTTTATTGCTGTAATGGAGGATTTCTTTTTACGATAGGCATAAACTCAATTGTATGATTTTGAACTGTTAAGTAGTTCGTATCAATACCTTTTGTATTGTTAAAAATGTTTATCACATCAATATAATTGTAATGTTCATAAACAAACTAATTACGAGATATACTTAGACAATTGTTTTGTGATTAATTTGCATTTACAGTTTGAAATAGAATTATTAATTCTTCGAATGTTGCATTTATATATCATTTTCAAAACGTATTGTCAAAATGTTGTAACCATATTAATCAGCTACACTCTATTAAGTCTTTTTTATGGTTGCTTAACCCTTTGAACCCTAGTCCCGCATATTGGCGTTCTTTGCAAACATTGTACATGTGAATAGTACACTTGTCCTATGCAAACAGTGAAGACCCAGATCAGAGGGCTCATATGAGCCCTCTGATCAGGGTCTTCACTGTTTGTCATAATACCAAACATTGACAAAACAACCCTTAAAAGTCAGAAATGGACTGGACTTAAACGGAAAGTGGAAATGTCCATCTAAAGCTTCAGGGAGGAAAGAGTAAAGACAGATGACATAGCGATTTATACGAAAAATATACTTTAATCCTTTCACTCTATAGTACGTCACAAAGAGCATTTACAAACAGTTTTGATCCTGATCAGAGGTCGTCTGAGCAGGATCAAAACTGTTTGCCTCTGTTTTTGAACATACGTCAGGAATACTATTTGAAATCTAGTTTTGGAACGATATTGCAAAGCAGACGACAATATGGCGTTGAAAGGGTAAGCACCTCACGATAATTTTGACAATGAAAGGGTTAAGTAAATAATAAGTTACAATTCGTTTGTTTCCCAGTAAAGGTATTTGTGACTAAGCAGTTGATATCCATTGCAAACTGTTCTGGGCAAATTCAGAAGCTGAGTCACCCTGTGTCTGTTTCAAATAGCGTTGTTTTCAGGTGATGTAAATTCTCATTAAATTCAACCCTCCTAATGCATTTTCAGAGTTTGCATTTGAATGTAGATTAACTTAAAGATACGATAATGGCATCATAAGTGCACCAAGGAGCTGGAAATTTCAGCGAAAGTATTTAAATCAACGAACACAATTTTAATGTAACGAACAAAGCCAAACGATGTAAAAAGGTAATTCCTAATTATCCACAGATCAAATATGAGACAATAAAATAACTGCTATAGCGCACAACAACGAACCATGACCTTCGTGAAGATGATTTGCATTCGCACAATCAGATATCAGTGTACATTATTTGAATCATGAATGCCTGTAACTGTTATACATTACTCCCTCTCTACAACACCATCAAATAGGAGTTAAAGAGTGTGAGTTTTGTCCGATGAAGTTGTTATAGGGAGGGAAATGGCTTACATTTAAAACAGATTGAATCAAGACCAGACGCCGAAAGTTCGTTGTAGGGAGGGAACCCTCTAAAATTATCGTTATTGTGTGTATGTTTCACCAACAATGTATCAAGCGCCTCTATTTTAAGCTGAGTTAATGCTTTTAAACAAATTCCAAATCTGCTGCACAATTATTCCATATGCCAGATTGTGCAAAATTAGATTAAAACAGGTAATCTAAAGGTGAACGCCTCCCTATCTGTTCCAGAAACACTGCAAGGTGCATTTAATGTATGGTTGTTATTTCGTTCATGCTTACAATTATGAGAGCATATTCACCTTTAAGTACTGACTGATTGGTGTAATACAATAATCAAACCATGTCTGACTGTACAGGTGTTAGCAGGTGTTAGCAATTAACTAGTGTGTGTTCAGATGAATGCAGCTTAATACATAGGTAATTGATTTGTGTGCCAAGTAACATTGCGGGGGAGGTTTTTGTATATAGACACAACGAATAATACCGCTCGCATATTCTCTAAATGTGTTTAGGGTACGTGGAGTATGTTCTCAATTTATTAAAACAGTTATTATCAAACACGGTCATACCAAATCCGATTTGCTTGAACACTTTCACTGCAATAACATCGGCTGCAGCGAAACTGTTTTCTGAAATAGATTTTGAAAGTAAGATTTCAAGCGCTTTAACTGAAGAAATATTGACATGAATGTCAAACATTCTGAATCTTGATCAGACGCCACGATACGTGTCCTCTGGTGATAATCGTAAATGTTTGTAAATTTGTATTTTGGTGCTAGAGTTGATCAGATATTGGAACTCTCTATTCATTGGTATTCAAGCTTTTTAACAATTTGATAACAGATAAGTAACTTAACAACGTTTATTTGCCTTAGAGTTATCTGGACGATACAAAGCAGAATATTCGCTAGGGTCACAAAACTATTTTTCAAAACCCCACAATGTACATTTACATAAAATAGCCGAGGTCGTTGACGGCAGTCTGGATTTTTAAAAAATACATTTATCTAACACAAAACCTTCAAAGAGTACCTCATTTGATCACGGTTTTAAATTCCTTTTGAAAGTACAGTGCTCCCTCTCTACAGCGACACTTAATGGGAGACAAAGATTGTGTGCATTGTTCGGAGGGAGTCGTTATAGGGAGGAAAATTGGCTTACATTTGCAAACAGCCTTAATCCAGATCAGACGCCGCGTCTGATCTTGATTCAATCTGTTTGCCACTCTTAAATATATTGTCCTCTACCAAAATGTCCAATATGTAACATTGTGAAAAATAGCACACGGCAATTATAAGTAGATGATTTTTCAGCAATGAAAGCGTTAGAAATAATTGTCTTGTGTTTTGGAACAGCGGCAAACATCGTTGTAAGGAGGGGTCGTTGTTGGGAGGGCCGTTGTAGAGAGGAAGCACTGTAGTATTACTTAACATCATATTTCTTTTTTGAACTAGATTATATTTTTGTGAAACATGTATGCCGCCAAAGAAAGCACTTGTTATGTATGTATTGATGAGGGAACAGACGCATCTACTCATTATCACAAACCTCGCTACTTAATCATGGCAGACTCCCTAACATATATGAAAACTTTCAGTTGAAGGAATGTTAATTCTTTATCGACAATGATTTATTTTATATTATAATGACATTGAATGACATTGAGCTTTGACCTACTGATCTAATCAGAAACAGGAGTTTTTCACTTGCCATGCAAACAGTGGCTATAAAGTATTAGAAATCTAGGAGGAAAGAAGGGTGGGCTATGTGAGGGTGATCTGAAACCATTCGGTGTTCCAACGGACTAACGGATAGACCGAAATGTGCAAAGCACTTTACCCTATTATTTTCTAAAAGGGTGTATCACATTAATACAAAGCAAAGCCGTAGCTCAGTAAAGCACTTCACTGTAAAAAACGACTGATGTCGGTTTTGAAAACAATTAGGATACTGATCTATACATATTTTAAGTCACCTTTTTCTAAAAGTCTCAACCATATGATATGTTTGCAAACAGATTTACATTAAACCCAAGAAAGTGTCATGGACAACATGACGTCATAATGACAGTGAATCGGTAAATGCATTTTTGACTTACACTTTCATGTTCCAACAGTTTGATCCCTCTCGGCTGTTAATAAGTGTTAACCTATAGTTAAAAGCATAACGCTTGACATAGTGAAGGGGTAATTGAACAATTGCTCACGTAAAACGGTATGGACACAGGTATGGACTTTAGTTGAAAGCGTTTCGTGGTTTTGTGAGTATATTCGTATGACGTGGTTGGACTGGGTACACTTATAATGCAAACCACATATGCCCGCCCAAAGATTCGTTAAATGATGTCCTCAAAGAAAGTACTTTGTTAAACCCTTCACTGCCTTACCCCGAGTACGATGGTTATTTGCAAACATTTGGGATCCTGATCAGACGCCGCGTGACGCGGCATCTGATCAGGATCCAAACTGTTTGACACTCATTTCAATATTTCTTAAATCAAAATACCTAAAAATTAAATTTGAGAAATAAAAGCAGACTACAATTGTTTAAAATTGATGACGTCATGGCAGAGAAGGGGTTAATGTCACGAGGTGGAAACATTAATGAATTAGCACAGTTGTCCAAATAGAATAACTAGATGAGTGCCTCTTGTAGATTTAATAACGTATCTCATCCTTATCACATTGTTATCGACATATATATAAGAATAGTTCATTGATGTTAGATAATGATAAACCCATTATCGCTTTGCGAAGTGGTTGTAGGCGGATGTACATTTACTGCTATACAGGGTCCAAGGTTATAAAGCGTCTGAGCTGAGTCTGAGTGTGTTCTCAAGCATTTGATTGGTCAGATTTGAGCCTAGGCTCATATCTGACCAATCAAATTCTTGAGAACGACTTTAGACTCAACTGAAAAGCTTTATAACCTTAGACCCAGTTGCCATTTATCATGCATCGACCAAATATATTTATAGTAAAATCTCTTAATTGCAACAACTGAAATCAAGAAAAACTGATTAAAGATAATCAAAGAAATGTGATCGCTTAAAGCAAGATAAAATAGAGCTTTCTACTTTACTTTTATCTTGTTTTAAGCAATCGCCTGTCTTTATGACCGAATTTTTAGTCCCATAAATGGTCATTATAGAGGGGCTTTACTGTACGTGTTTTTGTGAAATCAGATAGTTCTTCGATATGTGGCAGTGATTCATTGCATCAGTTGTATAATAATGCAATCAATGATCTCAAACGAAAACAGAGAGTATTTGAACAACATTAATGAGTTATCGAAAAACGATATTTATAGTGTTGAAAAAACATAAATAACTGTGTTCATCAACATATCAAATTTATCTTAAAAGGTAAACATTAATTACGGTATATTAAATCTCCATTAATTATAAATCGGTAGTTTTCTTCCTTTTCAAATACTACATGGAGTAAAACACTAAACATACTGCTCATATGCTGATTATTGGTTTCATTTTTACAGAGATTTTGGATAACGTATAAGTTTTATCAACGGTAACATACTATTATAGTTGATAATTTGTGCCTGGGTCTTCCTCCACCTGTAATTAGCTGGACGTCGCGATATGACTGAAATACTGTTGAAAGCGACGTAAAAACATACCAAATCAAATCAAATGAACTGTTACATTATATGTCTGTTTAACACAATAAGAACAAACGTGTTTCATGTCAGAGATTAAATCAGGGTTCCAGATAAGAGGGAGTAAACTGAACAAATCTATTATTTTCTAACTTATTTCAGCACAAAATCCTATGATTAGAGTAGTCTCGAAGAAACAGTTGTATTGAGTAGAAACATCAAAGTTTTTTATTAAGAAATACGTATTTTAGTTTTTGAAATGCTCCCCTTATCTGGGGCGTTGTGAGATACCGAATACTTTAGATGCATATCAACTAATGATAGGAATATAAATAGAAAAACAATGCCTAGGCACGTATTTGTTTTAGAACAGGTACGTTTTATGAGGAATTAAACCACCAAGGGAATTCTTCGAACTCTATGAAATTCTATGTTAATGTAAATTGTATGGTACCTACCGATAGTCTTAAAGATCTCACAAAACATTTTTCAGTCAGATAGTTTTATTCTAAACAAAAACGTTTCACAGATACAGAACGTATTTTGCCATTTTAACAGCAACGTTTTATTTTTCTTCAAAATGTTTTTAAATTTGAAGAAAGGTTATAAATATTAACAGTTAGTGTGTTTTATTATTTATAGGTTACAGTCAATGACTGAAAATTTTAGTCATTACTTAAAATGACCTTTTCACGAAGTCATTTTTAGAAATGCCTAAAATTTTCAGTTATTTTGTGAAATGACTAAAACAACTTCAGTCATGTCATGAAATGAATAAATTGACTTTAGCTTAATTTATTACATCATTATAATTGTTGTATCTTAATAATTACAAACGACACTATTGAAACAATACATTTATATTAAATGTAAAGCAAATCAAGTCTCTTAAATCATTGAAAAATGCGTACAATGTTTCTGAATTAATTGTTAGATATCAAATATAAAGCAAAAGTATTCACATTGGATGATATGAATGACCAACTGCTGTTGAATTAATTAAATAAACGTCATTTCACACATTGCCTGAATCCTGCTAACGGTTTCTGACGCATTTATGTAAAAAATGGACTGTAAATTTCAGTCATTTCATGAAATGACTGAAAATTTCAGGCATTTGTGAAATGACTTAGTGAAACAGTCATTTGAGATAATGACTGACATATTTAGTCATTTCGTGAAATGACTGATTACACAGATTGACTGTAACGTTAAAACGGTCTAGTGGTAAACGATAGTCTCTCTTTCGGTCCATTTTATAGATACATCTTAGATTACAGTATAATAACATTTCGTAAAAACATTATACAGTGTTTCCTCCCTACAAAGGCTCTCAAAACAACAACCCCTCCTTACAACGATCCATTTTTGCAATATTCTTAAAAAGGACCATTATGTCCAACCTATTCACTGCTGCAATGTCGTCTGCTTAAAATTGTAGTCTGCTGTTTTCCCAAAAGTTACATAATGGACAATTTGACAGAAAAAACTTAATGTCGAGTGAAAGCTTAAACACAGATCAGACGCAACATGTAAGCCAATATCCCTCCTTATAACGACTCCATCCGAACAACGAACACCTTTTTGTCTCCCATCGGGTGTCGTTGTAGAGCGGGAGAGCTGTAGTATTAATGCAGATGGTTTCTGAAGAGAACATTTTGTTTTTGCATAACGGTCAGGCTGCTTTAACCCTTCCCCCATAAAATCGCCATTAATTTATACTTCCAATGACGAAAATGGTTCAAAACTGTACAGTTATGAAGATGTACGATCAGAAATATTTCTATCCTAGCAGTTTGTAGAGGGGTAAAAATCTCACGAAATATTTGGTAGTGAAATGGTTAAACAGCAGAAACTATATAGTTTTGTTATGTTATATATTGTACTGTACAGTCATACTTTAATTGACCGACAACTACAAAAGGGTTTATCTTTAGCCCTTATGAAAATTGACAGCTAAAGCAAGACAAACATTATTCAGAAAGATAGATTACTTTCTATGCAATGGTCGTTTAAAGCAAGTTTAAGTTCATCTTTATGAATTGTTATTTTTCTGTTAAGTGCTACAAATGTATACTTGGCACTCATTTGCACTTTAAATTTTTAATCATCTGCACATTATGTTATAATAATTTGTAAAATCCAATTCGTCGTCTGCAACAACTCTAAGAGTTGATTCATCTTCATTTAATTTTGGTAACTACATTCAAATTCAAACAATTTGGAACCAGCTGAGACGCCGAGTTTCTCAATGTTTCATATAGATACAAGCTATCGATAATTCTCCTCAGCAACAACATACACTCAAAGAAGTCTAAATATCCTACAATTACTTCCGTTTTACAATAAGATATACTTTTACGTGATTTGTTGTAGTTTATATTTAATGCAAGGTGCGTAGCTGACGTTTTATTGTCATCAATGATTATAAAGGCACAAATGTTAGCACTTCCAATAAATACATTGTTGCTTTGGATTAGTTTTTTCACGCACCAGAGAAAAAAATAACTGTTGTTTGGATATTTCGTCATGAGGTCAAACTGTTTTGGCAACTAATTCTTATAATGGTAACAAACGAGAAAATCCGGCAAAAGTCATCAAATACGCGCTAGATTAGCCTGTGTTCCCTTTGATTGGGCTGATTGCTTCTCTACAGAAAAATCAATTTACACTACCAATTAAACCAAGAATCGATTAGTTTTACACTTTTAGATTTTAAACCGACAGTGGCGTGAGTAAATGAAATTGAATTTCTTTTTTCATTTCATATTTTTAATTTGCTTTTAAGCTAAGTACATGTTTAATCACAAAATACAAAATATTCAAAACAATCAAACGAACACAAACCTGACATTTGTTTCGTGGCAACATTTTTACGAAGTACATGTTTAGATGGTTATTGTCAAGCTTATGTTGACAACTCCGAATCGTGAATCTTAACACTGAAAATCGTAATTAATTTTGACTTTTAGTCCTTGTAACGTGTTTATATTACACACATTGTACTAGTGAATAGTACACCTTTTCTATGCGAACAGTATAAACCATGTTGTCTGAAATTGGTCTTCCATATTTGCCTTTCTTCTTTTGTTCTTAATGACAGTGAAACCCCTCTAAACCTGACATGAATGCGGACAGCAAAACATTCTGGTTTAGAGGGGTTTCCGTTTAGAGGGGTTTTAATTAATTACCAAATATAATGTATCTTGTTTCTAGTATGGGAGATAGTTGCCCACTTAAAGAAGGTTGAAAGTAAAGCAGAATACGCCATCCTGCTTTACTTTCAACCTGGTTCTAGCTATCATCTGCTAGAATGTATAAACTATTTTTATCAGAGTAGAAATAAACCAAAGACGTACAAAGGCGTGTTTATGGTGTCATGGGTATAACTAATGAAGGGTTGAAAACGGGACTAAAGCTTTTATCCGGTTTAGAGAGAATTACGGTATTAAGAGGTTCCGGTTTGGAGGGGTTTCACTGTAAAAGCTCTGGGACTTAGTTGTCATAGGGAATTATTTCTGTTTATTTGACCGAGATTATCCCCTCTGCGAAGGGCTAAAAGGAAGTAGGGTTTGGTTGTTTTGATCCCATTCAGTGCTTGCAACGAATGAGATTAGCCAAAACCATCTTCCTGAAATCAAACTATACGTATGTAACGGTGAAGCCTCTTAGTGTGTGTCGTGTTGTTTTTCGTGTTTTTCTAGTGTTTTGTTTGTTTTGATATTTATGTATATGTACATGTAGTCGTTTCTAGGCACCATATGACCATGTTATGTGTCGCGGTGCCGTAAAACCAAAACCAAGCAATCATTTATTAAAATAAACTGCCATTATTGGTCTAACAATGTTTAGATTTAATTGGAACTGGAACTATCCCTATGATTTTCCCTGCGGGCCGGGATGAGGTAACTTATACGTAATTATAGCGATTACGATACAATTTACTTTTAACGAGTACATGTTCTGTGCAGAAAGTGTAAAACGTACGTTTTTGACATGATTAACTAGTACAAATATATAATCTGCAGATCTTGTTCTTAGTCTTAGTTATTTGCTACGACATGAGTAATGATACTAAATCGTCTTTTATTTATTATCTTGATTAATTATACATTACAGTGACTTTAAAAGAGACTTACTAATCTGCATTACAAGCATCAGAACATTTGAACAAATTAGTATCGTTAATGTTTCATTTAAGCCACGGAGTAGACACAGATCTGTGTCTACTCCGTGTTAAGCGTAGTCAATTCACCTGAAAGAAATGGTGGAAAATATCTGTCGATGGCAATTTTAAATTTCATTAGATCTGTTTGTGCTCCTAATAGCTTACGCCAAAGTCATTCATTTTAGAAAAGGAATAAACATCAGTTTCCGCTGTTTGAAGAAACAATGACAGCGCCTTGAAACTTCTGAATTTCTTTTTATAGTCGTATTTATCATAGTACATTGGTCAGCACTAACACATAATAAGAGTACCATTCATACATAAATACACTTAGAAGCGTCTTAATGTATATGTGCTATTTAAACAAAAATGCTTTAAACGCTAAGTGCAGTATGATGCTTAGTTAAATAGTTTCTGACATGACTTAAAAAGGTTTGCAATAGACAACGATTTTGGAGTTTAATTTTCCTAAGACAAAAATAAGGCCGTTTAAACAAACTTAACCCCACTTTAAATAAGTGTCGTCTGACTATGTTTGTGAAATATTAGGTTTATGTTATTCTGACTTACGTTATATCTTAACCCTTAGCCCGCCAAATAAATTGTCGTCTGCTATATTTCTCGTCTGCTTCAAGTTTCAAAGTGCTTAAGGTACTTCGCAGGTGCGCTTAGTTTTCATACAAGGTGTTATGAAACTTTTAATGAAGAATACTTATAGCCTAAGAAACAATGTGTGGAAATATTGGCAACATTTACCGTGTGGTTTGTCTTTAAGGTATCTTTTTCTGACAAAAACCTAGAATTTTGATGATTTTATTTTTCTCAAAAATAAATAAAGCTTAAGACTATAACTCTCGCCCAATAAGTAGTCCACAACATTCATTACAAGAAAAGCTTAAAACATTTTGAATAAAGGTGTCTAGAAAGATGTTATCAGCTATTTAAAATTTGCAAAATGCTAAAAAATTGAATTACAAAAAACTGACCTATTCTAATATATGGTTGATGAAATAGTTGGTCAGAAAAAATTAGAAAATATTACAGTCAGGATTTGTTGTAATAACAGATTTTCTTATCAAAAGGTGGGATATTTGAAGTTGAGATACAGTTATACCTACCTTAAAATTAAAACTCTGTCATTAAAATGCATTATTATTTATCCAAGGACTTGCATACAAGGTTAATTATATTGTTTAAACATAATAATAATGGGCAATATCGATATTGAAAAGGTTGACGTATTGATAAGCTTCAATGTGTGGCTTTATAGTTCGATCAAATCGTATACATGTATACCGAGTTTATTGACTTGTAAGTCATTAAGCTAAAACGTGCATGTAAGTGGACATATAATTTGACCGTATATAACATCACTAATTCTAATCAACGAAGACTAAACATGTCCATTGATCACTGCGTTATGGATTGACAAGTCAATAAATCGGACACTTAATTTTTTTTTTGGATCGGATGGGTCTCGAACCTATGACCTTTGAATGGCTAGTCAATCACTCAACTGACTGCGCTATGAAGGATTATACTAAATCGTAACAACAGTTCCTTAATATAAATTTTCTAGTATGAGCACGTACGGAAAAAGTCTATGTCGTCAAGACGCATATCCGCTCGCCCGCAAGACCGACTTCCGTATGCGAAAGGCCTTAAAAGTTGCTCAAAATTGCTGAAAATGTTGTCCGAGTGGCAAACAGCTTGGATTCGGATGAGACGCCGAGTTACTCATCCGGATCCTAGCTGTTTGCATATGGAGCTATAGTCGTGAGTGGCAGGCTAAGGGTTAAAGAATGTCTAACAGTTTGTTCTCGAAGCGAGGCGGCAAATGAGTTAATTATATCTCATTCTCTGTATAACTGAGATATTGCTGCAGGTTACTACTCTTTGAAATGGTTAGGTAACAAGGTACCGAGGTATGAATTCTAACTGACAGGTGTTTGTTATAAACTGCGCTTTTGTCTATATCAATGTTGAAAGCTAAACAATATATACCAACTAACTTGTGGGAGTTGTTGCGTAAGCAGACATCGACATAATAGTGCACTTGTACTATTGATGTGAGCGTTAGGGCTGTATTCGGACTTTGTCGAATGCAATTAATGTAGTTTAAAGGGCTATAAATTAAATTCTGTTCGCATTGTTTGAAGTTGCACCAAACACCTATTTGGGAGTCGAAGCACCAGCGTCTCGTCTGAATAAAGTATGTCTGACTCTCTGTTTATATTTTCTAAATGAAAATTATCGCATCCGCTGCAAGAAGAATATCCCATATTTTCTTTTCGCAGGTAAACTGTAGAACAGAAATATAATATTTTCAAACACGGAATCTCTGACAATCACATTTCTAAAACTACGTTTTAGCAAATAGTGTGAAAGAACTCAATTTCGCTTATATTTCTCTGCTGAAGGAACAAGTTTTACTTAATACAGTTATATTTTTTACATAGAATCCACAAGATATGACGTTTTACAGAGTTAATTTAATAACCAATATGGAATTGACAAGCAGTTGATTATCAATAATATGATAAGATAAATGTGTAAGAGTTCTGAAAAAATATGGTAATAAAACAATCACAGTCATGAAATACATTATTGTTATCAGCAGTGCATTTGATCGCTATTTAGATCCCTACATTAATATGCATTATTATGAAAAACATGTCCTAACCCATTGTTAGCTCGTAATATACCATTATTGAAGGCGTGAGACAATCCATACAAAACACGTGACAACTTGTATAACAGTGACAACTGTGGGCACATATGACGACAATTACTATTGTTAGAGGAATTGTAAACGAACAGCGTTTTAATGTTGAAGTCTCTTTCTTATGCTAAACGAATTATATACAGACAGTTCAATGAATAATTTTCCATTTAACTTACTCTTGTTATTTGTCCTGACACAGGATATGCATGTGTATGTTTGGCATTTTAAAAAATGCTGAAAGTAACAGCAGTATCTGCCGTAAGGCTATTTTGGTGTTGGATTCCAATAATATTTATCTTAGTTTCCAATGTCACTCTCATTAACAAAATACGCAATTGTTTCCCTGATATCCCATTCAAAATATCATACACAACAATATCCTTTTGTAGCGGTAAAGCTAGAGGTCAATGACATCTTAACCAAACACGGTTATTGTAAATGTTCTGTTAAAGCCTTAGAATGCTAAACAAACATACTGGCGTTTTAAACGTCGTATTTAAGCGTCTGCTTTGACCCTTTTGCTGCCATATACTCACACGCATTGTTACTGGTGTCATTAATATTGTTTTCGAATTTAAATTTAAGGCAATTTAAGAGAAGAATTATGAGAATAGAACAGTTTGAATCCAGATCAGATGCCGCTGGACGCGGCGTCTAATCAGGATTAAAACTATTTGCAAAATCAGTTTTGATTGCCTATCGCATGTTAGGCTTAAGAGGGAGTGTTTATGCTCATTCATAATGCTAAACACACACACACACACACACGTAGCCTTGGAATGTGGTGTAGGAGGAGGACGTTGTCTTCTGAATCAAACATAGCCATTTAATACATTTTAACCCTTATTTCGCTGAAATTCCAACTGATCGTTTCCTTTTGATGTACATTGGTTAGTTTATATAACTTGTATGTTTTGTATTTCGGCAATCTTAACCTATATGACAAGAAATGTAAACCCATATCAGAAGTTTCCATGAGGGTTTCGCTGATCCGGATCTACATTATTTATAAAATATGTGTAGACTTTACTCCATCATAATGCGTGTTAAATAATATTATTGACCTTAGGCAAACTTTTAAGCAGCCTTCTATAACGGCTCCATTGGACCTAGATTTTAACACTTATCACGTGATAGAAATATTCAATAGGCCTTACGGGGGAGTGATGCGTGGGTGGAGATCAATATCCTACAATGATCTCGCTCTGATCAGGCCAACAGATGAATCAGGTACATGCTAATTCGGTATTTGCTTCAAACTGGTCGATTTTCAAATAAAACATGTAAGTTTAACTCTCTTTGAAAATTACAACAGTAGCGAAATCTTATTATTTATATCAGAAAAAGAGTAACTCCAAACTGTTTGCAAATGTAAGCTGATACGTACTTAAAGTGGATAAGGGATATGTCAATAAATTTCTATCTATTCCAATGTGCACGTTTTATTGCATTTTGTACAAAAGAGCTGATGTAGTATTTCAATAAAAAGCGCCAATATCGACGGTAAATCAGCTGAGAGAACATGCAATATACAGTAGAGCAGACGATAGTCATTCCCATTTATTACAGAACGTAACGCAATGTTATGAAATATACAGCAACCTAGTTGGACATTTAGACTTATCTGAGATACAGGAGTCCTCTGAACAATAACACTTTTCAAGATACATTAACTCATAACAATTGACTAAACTCAATTATACCACATTATCTGTGGTATATCACATTATGGGAATCATCTTGTCCATCCGTCCGTCCGCCAGTTCGGCCGTCGCGTTTTGGGGACATTTTCCCTTCGTCCGGCATCAGTCCGTCCATCTAGAATTTCCCTTCTTGGCGGGTCGTGGTTCTTGGGCTTATTGACATACGGAATGGTTTCTGTTTATTAGACCGATATTTTCCCATCTGCCAAGAGCTAAAATGATGGAAGATGGTCGTTATGATGCCATACGCTGCTTCACAACAACTGAGATTAGCCGAAATCATCTTCCTGAAATCATCATCATCATATCATCTCATCATCCTTCAAAATCAATCGGCGCTATATGACCGATGGTGTGTCGTAGTGCCGTAAAACCAAACCCATCATCCGTCCACAATAATTTGTTACCACTCTATTGCCTACAAATTTCATTGGATCTTAATAAACATTGTCAAACTGTTTGCCTCAGTAAAATCTTGGTCAATTACAATGTTGATTATGTCGGTAAAAACCTAGGTCACATGGTCAAAGAGGCAACACCTTACATAAGATCTTTGTAAAACTTTATGAAAATGTTCGCCTTTTTTAAGCTATGACATATTTGAACAAAGTTTGAATGTAGGTTATGTCGGGTTAAAAATTAGGTCACAATGTTACATCCTAGAAAGTCCTTGCTAACACTCTAGAGGCAGCAAATCACCTTATATCTTAATGAAACTTGGTCCAAATCTTTGACATATTAAAAGCTAGATAGATTATGTCGGATCAAAAACTAGATCACTAGGTCCAATAATAACATAAACATGTTTAACACTCTATAAACCATATTTTGTACATATTCATTCAATACGTTGATTTGTTTGTTGCCCTGGGTACACCTTCTAAGGAAAATCAAGGTCAATATAAAAGTAAGTCCCTATTGGTCTAAAACTAGGTCAATAGGTCAAATCCGAAATACCATTGTTAATACTCTACGGGCTACAAATCTAGATAAATACCGAGTCTCATCTGGATCAAAACAGTTCTATCAATATTTTCAGATGTAGCATGTTTAAAGTAAACTAAACATTAAATGAACACATTCATCCTGAAGGGATTTTAATAATTGACTTTTATATCAACTACTGCTCCATTAACTGCAAACGACATTATCTCATTCATAACCCACGCAAGCTCATATTACATCTTATTAGGCGAAGTTTACCGTTACCCCTTAACCTACAGTAAAGTTGACTGCTCTGAAAGTGCTGTCTGAAAAATATTGCAATTAAGATTCATACATGTTTAATTAAATACACTTAAAACGATTATCAAGCAAGTATGCTCCAGATCAAAGGTCGGGTTACGCGATGTCTGATCTAGATTTGAACTGTTTAAAAAACAAGTCAAGCGGAAACCAGCAGGATAATGGTTAACTGCCTGTCAGTTTCATCTAGATCTCCACTAACCACTTTACTGCCAAGCTCAACAGTACTAACAGTTGCAAGCACTTTGGAGCCTGAGACGTTACATGCTGCGGTACATTGTTTGTTTAGTAAAACATACAAACCAATCAAAATTATATGAATAATAGCGGATGAAAAATTTCGCAAACGATTATATGACAGTGGTTCTGTCAGACGGGTTGCTACGTCAAAATGGCAGAGAAAAGGTAAAATATTAACTCATAATAATTGGTATGGTTTATCAATTAATTTGAAAAGATAGATAGACGTGAAAGTAGATTGTTCTTTTTTTATTTATTCTAGGATGTTCTCGTTGTTATATTTGAAAAGGGCTGTCAGACAGTTTGTTTAAAACACAACTTCACTCATAATGTCGGTTTACCAGCATTATAGTACACCATTTAACATGAGAAATGTTTCATGTTTAAAAGCAATAAACCAATATTCGAAAATGGAAATATCCGTTATCTTAATATTTAAGCGAACATGTTTCAATTAGCTAGCTCTAAACTTTTCTAATATTTTGTAACAAATATATTTTAGCGTTAAGATGTCTTGCAATTTGGCCATGTTGTTTTGTGTGTAATTTACGGATTTTAACTCAATTAGGGTATCATTTGCAAACTCCCTTTCGTCATACAATTTGTCACCGTACTTTGCTACTATACAGGAAATTGCAAACAGTTTGTATCTATATAAGATGCCACAAAACTCTTAGAATCAAAACCATTTGACCGTCGCATTAATACTTAAGATAAGCAGCAGTAAATTATGTATTAAAATATACGACGACTTTAGAACAGACACTAGTTTAGTAGCTAAATGGTTACTGAATAGATTGATAACCGCACTGAGGCAAGCGTTTAAAAAGGATGTGGACTTTTCAACCCAAATCACATATAGCCAGTCATGTATTTGCTTCATACATGTCGCCAAAGACTCAAAATATGGATATGTTCGTTCTTAGTGTGCTCGAACTGCCAATTATCAACCGACGAAATACGTGTAAGTATGATTTTAGCAGCAAGTCTCAGGTAGCGATCGTTGACTGTATTTCCTACAACTGATTAACTGTGTTTACGTTTGTTTTATTGAAACGTGAAAACTTATCTCCTACTGTACTTGCAATAACGAATCCATTTTTTAAAGCTAACAGTAGCTTGTTGTGCTTATTGTTTATTTGATATTTTTACACAGATTTGAAGCGTCAATACTAGTAAATATTTGCGATTATCTTATAAAAAATAACTGAACTTTCCTCCTATTTGGTTTAGTATTAAGAGAAGGTGTATACTCCTGTAAAAAATTTCAATGGGAGTAAAAAATGCCAAGCGGTGAAAAACAAACCTGATTTCCATTGTTTAGACATATTTTTGTTATCCGAATTGAAAAAATAAATAAAAGAAATTCAATGCCATGATATATAGAAAATGGTGCGTTTTTGAAAGGTTTCAAGATTTTTTTTTAGCCGTATACAGTTTAGTAGTTGATCAAACTACGAGACATCTGCTCATGCTCCAAACTGTTTGAAATCGAAATAATAATTTTCCAACCTTTTAAATTTTAAAAGGTGCTTTGGTAAAGTTACGACTAACCACGTAACACAACATCGCTTTTGTTTACATGATTTTAATAAAGTATATAAATAAATCGCCAAACCAAAAATATGTAACTATGTTGTTTACTTTCAATATAAATAAATAGTTAAACCAAAACAATGTAACTATGTTTTATACTTTTAAATTCGATTACAAATATTATTGGAACATCCATCAACAATAAAATTGGTGTGCATTGTGTACGAGAAACAGGTTCTACAACTTAGTCCAAAATTTGGATAAATCATTCTACAGTATAAAATGTAACAAATGTTTCAGCTCTAGTTTAACTCAGTTAATCGGAAATATTGTTTGAACATAAATTCAAATTGACGTTGCAGTGACACATACTATGTTTTAAAAAATATTTAACACATGGTTTTGCAGCAGATATATGCATTAAGCAAACTGTACGATGTTTTTAAGGTGTCTTTATAGCTTTAAAACTGCAAAAATTGTGTTTTTAACCTTTTTTCCGATTTTGATAGCCGACATTCTGTTCTACATTTTACCAAAATCTCCCACACCAAACCAAACGCATTACACGGCTATCTGATCAATAAATCACACCCCATTAAGCACTCCGTAGTCCAGCCACGTGACCAGCTAGAGGCGTTCTCCAGCTGCTGTTGCGTGATTTATGGGTTTCGCATGTTTTTAAATCATTATTGAATTATGATTGGTATATTTTATTAAGGGTGGAGCTAAGGAAAATAGCTTACGAAATATGTGTTGTATATTGGTTGTAACAAAAAGGACATAGTTGAACCCCGGGGTATTCGCACTGTGTCAGACAGTCAAGATGACACGCTTATCAGTTAATTGACGTTTTCGGCACCTCCTTATTTTCAGACACGCGGCATCTTTGACCAACGATTGTGTTCGCGGTTGGGGTCCGATTTTCATGCGGCTTAAAGCAGATGAAAGGGTATTATCTCCCCGAGGGAACTGTGTCTCAGAAATTGTATAAGTAGCTCCAGTGGTCCGTTATAAAGCGTTACGTAATAGTGGTCGACTTTAAACCGTAAAATAACTTTGATGTTACATAATAATAGTTTGTAGAGGAATTTTAAAAATCTGAGACACAGATCCCTAGATATGTTAATGAAGTGTATTATGGGCAATTTTAAAGGTGTTTCAAATTAAGACGGCTTTGAAATCACTGTTTGAATTTTATTTAAATTTGTCTTATAAAATCGTAAAAGAATAAAATATTTTTTTAAAAAAGACATTTTGTGGTGACATGTGTACCACTTAAACCATTCAGCTATAAAATGGGGGAATAAATTAGAAATCATGATGATAAATAAGAAAAATCCGCTTGCAGTATCGAAACTATCAAGCTACCTTAAACTAAACACGCAACAAACAGTGTAAAGTAAACTAATTAAACACTTAATTCCATAGAATGTTTTTATTTTTTAAGACAGGTGACTACTTAAAGCAGGTTGGAAGTAAAGCAGAATGCTGCTTTACTTTCAACCTGCTTTAAGCTAGCATGTGCTCGAACATCAAAAACATTTCTTATGAACTCGTTCATGACTGCATAAATTGGAACTATGTTTCTAATTGAAGAAATGAATTAAATGAGTATAAATTGAGTATATAAGGAGAAAATGGTTAAAATGAAGAAGGTCGTATTTGAAGACAAATGACTGCTTAATATTTTGTAAAAATGATGCAAGAAACATATTAGAAATTTAGCATCACTATATTTCAGCAAACAGCAAAAAAAAGACGAAACAAATTAAGAGCTAACTGTAACACATTTTCGGTACAAACAGGCACTAAAACAAGACAGATCGGAGTGACAAATAAACTTTCATATTTGCAGAAACGGTTATATGAGACATTCAAACAAGTACCTAGACAAATGTTAGGACACTCCCTTTGATAAATAGACTAATTGGGTATCTAGTGGGCGATAGTATGACACATTCTGCAAATACACCAATTGTAATCAATCTTTCACAATAGAGTTGACCTTGTGCTAGGGAGTGCGAGAGACTAGTGATTAATCAACATCATTCACGTATATTCTACAATAATACCTATGATGTGAAAAAGTTGAACAAACAACATTGAATAATGGTATATGACGATCTATTAAAAACGATAACTGCTTAATATAAGACAAAGCTAAAGCAGAAAGCCCCTACATATGCTGTCGTCCTGTATTGAGTTGTTACTGTATTTACAATTAGTGAACCCAGGTTATATAGTATAGTGCTCCCTCCCCACAACGGTCCTCCTGACAACGGCGCTCTCCTAACAACGACCCTTACAGCAGCTCCCTAAACAGGACAAATATGTCTAAACGCTTTTACTGCTGCAATACTGACTGCTTAATTTGTCGTCTGCTAAGTGGACATTTTAATAGAAGATATATAATGACGAGTGACAAACAGCTTGAATCCAGATCAGACGCCGCGTTACGCGGATTCAAGCTGTTTTCAAATGTAAGCAAATTCTTAATCATCCCTCCCTATAACGACTCCCTCCGAACAACACACACGATATGTGTATCCCATTGGGTGTCGTTGTAGAGAGGGAACACTGTATACATATTTCTAAAGTATGTTCTACTTAATTATCCGAATATATGAGCTTGTTCGAAGAACAGGTATTTGGTCAAAAGATAACGTGTTAATTTTTATCACATTGTTGCAAAAGTAAATAAGTAAATGTTTAGGCAAATGCATTGTTGTAATTCTTGAGACTCGATTACAAGTGAACAAGGTGAATCGTTTTGAAATTGAGAGATAGGAATTTTGAGGGAACATCATCTTGCTCTTTGACCGTGCAGGAGTTGGGTAATTTAAAATTAGCTGTTACTTTGCCGAATTCATCTAAACCGGATGTTTGCAAACATTTAGGATTAATATCTTACCGTAAATTCTTTATTGCTAAATTTAAATTAAAAAATTGACACTTATTTTAAGTGGTTTTATCATACACGCTATAATTAAAGAAAATCATACAGATAGCCATATAGTAAATTGAATAGAATATGTTGAATAATAATATCGTGCGATTTGGAAGGACTTTGTAATTCACGGTTTAATCAGGATCCAAAAAGTTTAAGACTGGTCTTCCGGGTTCTATGTGTTACGGACATAAAACCAAAACTAACGAAATGTTCAGACAATAATAGGTACTTATTTTCTTTGTAGGCAGGCAAAGGTTAAACATGCCAATAATATTACATGAGTCCGTAAAAGATTCAGGTTCAATAAAGTAATGTATAACCTACGTGATTGTCGTTTATTGTCGGTAATTACAACGAAACTATAGCTTATATAAACACGAAGACCGGGGTCTTATTACATGTACTTTGTAAATCTCGTTATAACTGTCAAGCAACACGACATCTGATGTTGACACAAACATTTTTGTTATCGGCAGTCAAACCATGTGAAACCGTTTATTGGTTAACATCATTATGAAGACGGTAAGTTTACCGGAATATTGTACGGAAAATGACAATGAACCATTTTCAGTCTGTTTATAATACGCCGAAATATTAATAAAATACTTTTCACTGATGTATTTTGTACATAAATAAAAACTCTTTCTTTCTTGAATAACGGCAACTCTGGTTAAAAAAAAATCTTTTTTATAATGTCAAACCATTGTTTGATCGTTAAAAAGTAAAACAAAGGGTCGTTAGTTTCAGATGGATAACATCTAAAGACAAGTGTTAAGTGTAATTATCTGGATATAAATGACTTCAAATACCGTCGAAATACCGACAGGGATGAGAAGGGTTAATGAAATCATATGTGGTCCCGGTTAAATTAAAGATTAGGGGGGAATGCACCAACTACCCGAACGGGCAGAGTGGTAAGACTCCGCCACGCCAAAATGTGAAAACTTATAAAGTCACACACATGTATATGCAGAATGCCGCTATGTGACCATATTTGTGTAACCATGCCATTAACCCCCCCCCCCCCCCCCCCAACAAAAAATGAATAAAAAAATTAAACAGACAAACAGACAACCTAACGAAACCATACGCAGAAGCGTCTTATATGACCTTCGAGACAATGAATGACTTTTGCCTGACCTATAAGCTGTCTTAAAACATACTGACTATATTTAGCGTACCTTAATTAGATTTATGCTTTCTGAAAATGTAATTAGTGAATACAGTCAGTATTGGGGCGTCAATATTCTTGATACAGGGAGCTGAGAGTCCCGTAAAACCTGCATATTTCGACCACGAAATTGTGTTAATTGTTATTTTTAAGACAGGTGACTGCTTAAAGCCAGGTAACAGTGAAACAGAAAGCGGCTTTTGGAGCTTTTTTGTTTTATAGCCACCCTACTTTAAACTGTTACTTGTCTTGTATACAATATGCGTGCGTTCGTTTTAGTAGTCGTAATAGAGAGGTTTTACTGTATGTTACAAATTGAATTAATTGGAATAGTCCTTGACATAAAAACACGGACGTAAGTGAAACATAACAGAAACAATGGCGACATGTAATCATATTCCACACATAATATAAATATAGTTCTGTTGAAACACGTTTATTATGATTTTACAATTAACAACAGGCATTGTTAAATAACAATTACCATCATGATTGAGTCATGGACATTTGGTTCCTTGGCAGTTTCAATAACGAAAGCCTTACTACTTCTTCGGGTTTTATAGACTTTCGATTTTTTCGGTACAGGGCTCCCTCCCTTCAACGTCCCTTTCAACAACGATTCCCTCCTTATAGCAATGCTTGCCGCTGTTCCCAAAACAAGACTATCTTGTCTAAAATTTTATAATCAGATAACTCATATGTATGCAGTAAACCACTCTTATACAGTCCATTCCCTAATCAGTCGGATATTGCAGCAGCGCCTAGCTAAGACACACATTGCATAACAACAGACTGGTAGCTAAACAATTCAATAGAATTGCTTCACCACCAGCTATATATTATACACTGGATGTCCTAACACTCCGAACTGACCAGGAGAATTTGCATCTTTACCAATTATAGTCATTATGTAGGCTCCCTGTTATGGGATTTTACCTAACATATGCTATGTGCATACACTACACTAGTCCGTTTCAACAATGATTAGATCGGATACCAAATAGGTATGCGTCTAAACAGGACCATTCATTGTTGCCACTCGGAACGTCTTGTTTTATGTACAGGCGAACAAGTATAACTATCAGACTTAACCGTCTGATAATTATTCCTTCTCGTCTGTACATAAAACTAGACGTTCCCAGTGGCAACAATAAATGATCCTGTTTAGACATAACCCATTTACTACCTTCGCGACTGAACGATGTCACCAAAATCAAATGTGTGTAACACGGCGTCTAATCCGGATCCAAGCTGTTTAACACTCGTCTTTAGGTATCTTTACTTACAACATGTATAAATCTAAAATAAAAATCGTTTTTGCAGATAATAGAAAGTTACCGAAATACTTGTTTTAGTCTCTTGGATATCAGCAAAAATGTTTGAATAATGGAATACTTTACAATTGACATATTTTGCAGACAAATATTTTAGAGCAATCGATATTACAAGAGAAAAGAAAACAGCAGAGACTAATAGTTTGGAAGGTAGCTTAGGGCTTATAACACGTGTAGAAATGTTTTTGTTTCACTCAAACCGACTGCAAGGCATATTTAGAGCATTCTGAAAATTATTTATAAAAACATTTGAGGACTGTTTAACTAACCCCTCTAGCATAGCGTCGTTTCGCCTGTTTTGCGTCTTCAAATTTAATTTGAGATGCTTTGACAAAAAAGGCGATAATATGGACATGTCAGCCGTTCATTAAGCCTTGCCAAGACAATACTCATGAGGCCAACCAATGAAAAGATTGGAAGATAACGCCGGAGAGTGGACATACTTGAGCTTTACAGTATCTCATAGGACAGTTGAAGGCAGCACGCAATAAATAGAGATCGTTCTCAAGTCAGCAAAGGTAGCCCTACGACGGGCCAGGTGACGGAACAAGTAAGTGAAACGAAAAACATCGGTATAAGTTGCTTACATGTTCGACTCTGATGTCGAGTTGCATGATGTCTTGTCTTGACCAAAACTGTCTGTAAATGACACAGCGCTCTGAGGTTTACTTAGTATGTCTCTACATTCAAATATGTACTCTACTCAGCATCTCGCTAATTTCAAATCAGCATCTCGCTAAATTCAAATCTGCACTCCTCTCAGCGTCTCCCTAGATTCCAATCTGCACTATACTCAGCGTCTCGCTTAGTTCTTATTTGCACTTTACTTTCTACTCTGCACCTCGTTTAATTCCAGTCTGTTTGCCAATCTAGTCATAAGAATGTAGAGTGAAGTGTGCCTGAATGTGACAAGTATTGTCCAAGTCCCGTCTACAAAACCATAACACTGGATAGTGAAATGTTAGTTCGCCTATACGGCAAATCTTATGTTAAACATTCATTTAAACTTAAAATAAACTCTTAAAGACAGTCAGTATGTTGTGGCACAAAATGATCAGAACACTCTAAATCTGATTTAACTCAAAGAGATTAGTTGCAGTTTCAAATAAAGGTTTAAGTTAGTGTTTATTTTATGAATATCACAGTTGTTTAACAACATAAACAATATTTATTCAGTTATAAAACTTTAATCAAAATGCTTGAGAGCGTTGATGAAGGTTTAAAAACTGAAATACACAGGTATGGAGTGAACAGAAAACCAGGAGTTCACTTATAATAAAAATACTGAGAATAAAAAAATGTATTTCTAAATGTATTCTACAGGAGGCTTTGAAATTATTCAATATAATTTCTCTGTTTTATATTATATATACATGTACAGAAAATTTGAAACATAATAAAGAGTCTGAAAACCGGATTTAATCAGAACGCTAGTTTGTAAATAATTCCATTAAACACGTGAGTATGTTTATCACATAACTTGCAGGCTGGGAGTGACATAAAGTCATTATGTAAATATCGTAATCCACTAGTGGAATATCGTTTTTTGGGCTCCGGCCCAACCTGTTCGTCCACAAGCGCTGCATGTAGCGAGGCGCCAAATGACGTCATTTGCGACGTCGTTAACGTAAACAACGTAACGTTTTGGCGGAAAATCTATATAGCCGATGGTCTACAAACTATGGTTTCAATCAGTTAAATAGGTGCTTAAACTTGTTATGTGATAAACAGAATCTCACATTCGTGCTCATTATTTATCATTTTAAATAAACTCGTTGACTAAAATTAATATGACGCTCGCCAAGGCTCGCGTCATATTATTTTAGTCAACTCGTTTATTAAAAATGATAAATAAATAATGAGCACTCATGTAAGATCCTCTATTTACACGCATATTAGGAGATCATCTAAACATAGGGCCTTTAAATGTCATTAAAGCTTTTTCAATAGCCTGGGTATCAGTGCGGCGACAGCCTGGGTATCAGCGCATTTCAAATCTACATGCAAACATTGGCCCGTAATTATTCGTACACAAAATAAAGTAAATTAATATTATACTAATATCATTATCATCATATTTACTTCAGAATGTAAAGTATATTCACTAGAACTTTACTATTTTAGATCGCTTCACTGTTTCTTCTAATTAAACGATATTTTGTTTTCAGGGAACTAATATTATTTTACGATATCATTTAGTGTTGTTTCTTGAGCGGATGCAAATTGAGTAAAAGTTTTGGAAATTCGACGCTGACTAAGATGGTTTCAAAAATTGAAATCATCAAAACTGAAATGCAGTCGGCAATATTTGGGTCACGATAATACAGTGATAAAATAGATATGACAGTTAACCTTTTCCTTCATAGAAGCGTCTTTTAGCACATTTGATTAGTTCCTCCACTGAAGATAATAGTTCCAATTTATACAGTCTTATTATGAACCATAAGAAAAAGATTCTAAATCCTAGCAGATAAGAGCTTAAAGCAGGCTCGAAGTTAAGCAGAATGTGCCATAAGGCACATTCTGCTTTACTTTTAACCTGCTTTAAGTGGTCACATGTCTTCAAAACTAGAAACAGGCTATTGGTAAATGGGTTAAACTCAAAGGACACACAGAAAGGAACTTACGGTGCTATTCCAGTTTTCAATATAACAAGAATTCATGTTGAGACTATTAAGAGTGGTATTTTTATAATATATTGCAAACATAAAAAACAATGCAGATCCTGATGCTTTAGGATCCCTCTGATCAGAGACACTGTTTGCATAGGACAAATGAAATAGTGTTAGATACATTGCAAGGACCGCGTTTGTGCGTCTCTAAGGCTCACCGGGTCAAGAGTATGCTAACTGATCTACTACAATTGCAGAGTTCTTTTAGTAAACAGTTAAATGAAAGCATATTTTGATTTTCCTTTTGTCTAGAAATAAATATACAATTTCAGAACTTGTCTTTGAAATTAATCTCTGCACGGACCTATTTGTTTTTAGCGTGATTAATATTAATGCATGGTAATTTTATTCTGAAATCAGTCATAAATGAATATAAACTCGTTATCAGCTTAAAAGGCCTATCATATTTCCAGCAAATTACTGATGCGTTGAATCTACTTTGATATCACATGGCAGTATCTTATAACAAACAAGTACTTCATGTTGATGTATTCCTTTTTAAATTACTATATATTGCATTTTATATACTATTCTTGCATAAAAACCCGTTCCCAGGGGGTGCATTAACGAGTACTTTAACGTGTATTAACAAGGCGATTCACGTGCACACGCGCCGTTAATGACCGCTATAGTTATGATTGTTCCGGGGCCAAGTATAAACAATAACAATGTTCTGGCCAAACTTCAGCTCACACTGTCAGTGCAAAGATGCTGGTGAATGCATTGTAATTGAAAATACAAAATAATTACCGTGCGCCAAATACACATAACGGTCATTAAGGCGATATGCGAAAGGTTTTTACTGTAGTTACTCTAAGTATTTGGACAGACAATAGCTAGCAAACGGCGTAGACTCCTGAGGGAGCATTCTGGTCAGGATCAAACTGTTTCCCATTCAGTTCGCACCTTTTGAACTCATTACTATGTGATAAAAGCCAACACCAATGATGCATGGCATTACGCCTAGGCATACATGTCCCATTAGTTTCTCAATCTATTTCAAGATAGACTGTGAAGAAGACGTTTTTCCCCGTTTAAACGCAAGCAAAACGCAAACACACTGTATATAAAGGTAGAAATGGCATACTTTTTGACAATTACGTCCATTCATTTTTATTTGAGTGGTAAATAGTTTGGAGCCTGATCAGACGCTTAGTTATCCGGCGTCTGATCTGGTTACAAACTGTTTACATGTACAATGGAAAAGTATAGTCAAATATAGTTTTAGCATTAACGAGTTTATTGGGGAAAAATAACCTCTTCTCCATAGTATACAGTACAACCAAACTTGTACAACTAAATAATTCTGTTGACAGGTGACATTATTAGGTAGGATGGATACAAAACAGAAAACATCATATACTATATAAGTAAACACACTAGGCAAAGTAAGTTTTGATTTATTAATAAAATGTCCAGTTGACTCATTAATAAAAGCGATAACAAACAACTGGAATCCCATTGCTCGTATACGAGCTATGTGTACATTGTACCGTTATTGTGCACATATGCCGAACTTTCGACGGCAGCGACTTGCTATCATAGATGACATGAAATTGACACAACATCGGCGCTATTATGACGACCTTTGTGTCACAGTTTGCGGCCGTAAACCCATATCAATCAATTTTGAAATTGACAAAATCGGCCATCTGACACTCCCATTGGTCTACGACCAAATAGTTCATTTCAGTAAAATGTCCATGACAGCGACTATTTGCATACGTTGTCTACAGTTAGGCGAAACCTCTCATTCAATAATCACTGAAACTTTAAAAGTACATTTAAAATCAAAATTAAATTGAGTCCATCTTGTTTAATTGCGTTCTGTTTAAAGTATACGAGTACATGTACACCGATGCATTAACAATTATTCTTTGTGTGGCGACCTTGATCAGAGGGCTCCTTTAGGGAATGTTCTGTTCAAAGTTTACACTGAGGCAGAGGACAAGTGCATTCTTTGTAAGTACACTGTTTGTAGTGAAGCATAATACTTGCAAGATATACAATTGATGTGCAATTAAAAAATAAAGGAAGATGTGATATGGAAGAAAATGACAAATATTTAAAAAAAAAATTGAAACGGATTTCAAATATATAGACAATAGATCTTGTTTTATATTTATGCAAATATTGCGCTTATTGAAATATATTTTATTTGAAATGCTGGTTTGTAAAACATAATTCAAGTTCTTAACAAATTACACAGCACAAGATAATAAATGAACTTGGTAAATATACTGAAGCACAATGTAATAGATATATTCTAAGAAGTTTGAGTAGTCAAAGTAATGCATTTGGGAAATAATTATTTTTTAGAAATGGAATTTAAAATGAAAAAAAAGACATTTAGAATATTTGAAAATAACATAAAATCATGCCTTTTACCTGTAGCTCTGCAATTTGGACAGCAATGTGATCTGTCAGACTGTGTCTGTTTAACCCTTTACCCCTTATCCAGGTTTTTTATTACAGCATGTTGACAGTAATTGTTGTTGTATGGACATGTTACGAGAAGCGATGGACTTGCAAAGACGATTCTACAGGGAACAGTCGAAGGAGGGAGAAGACAGGGAAGGCCAAAGAAAAGTTGGACATGCAATATTAAAGAATGGACAGGCCTTGATCTTGCCGTAGCCAAAACAGTAGCGGAAGACCGTAACGCGTGGAGAAGGCTGGTACACGAGTCGTCATTGCTGCCCCAACGACATCCGCGGTTACGGGATAAGTGAGGTCAGTGAGTTGACAGTAAAGTAGAAAGTACCTGATGGTTCATTCTGCTTTACTTTCAAAATGCTTTAGGCTCCTTATAGTGCTTACATTCATGATTCCATAGTGTGGAACTATTTTGCTCAGTGGAGAAATGAATAAGAGGGGTAAAACTGCATATTGATTGAATGATGGGTTAATGTGCAATCAAATTATGTAATAGATGTCTTGGGTTAGCATTTCCTCATGAAACTAAGACTTTTTCTGTTATTTTGAGACCAGCCGGGTGATGACTTTGTGTAAACATAAATTCATCATGAATTAAAATTTGTTTTGTAAAATCTGGTTCATTCTCGTTATTGTCACTGTTCTCTGTTCAGTAAGCACCAAACACATTCTGTTCACAGTCAAGGAGAAAGGATGACTCCAGGGTTAGTATTGCAGACTTCTCAAGATTTAGACCAACATCCAAGTCTGATGGCAAGTGACATCTGGGGATAGAATCTGAAACAACAAACATGTATGAAAATAAATAATAAACAGCTGAAACATATAGACAGCATTGTCATCTTATTAAGAATTATTTTTAATTCTTTAATGTAGGCATTGATTGAATGAGACTATTCAAATTCAAATCATTATTTAAATCTAAAAGTAAATCTGACAGACACACACATTTAGAATCTATAATGGCAAATTTGATAAAATAGCATGTCAACCCAAATTCCGTTCTTGCTATTTCAGTAACTGACTCTGAGTACGCTCCTAATATCTAAATGGCTTATGAAATTATCAAAACTCATTTTCAAAATTATTCTAAATTCCTAGACAACTGTAGTATAAAAAAAATTAAAAATGGTTACAAAGCACAATAACAGTTAGACGTATAGATAAAAGAAAGTTAAAAGGTTATAAAGCTTTTAAGTTAAGACTATATGGTTCTTAGACATTTGATATACATGTATAGTCAAATGTGAGATTTTGCTCATCAAAAACTCAAATCTGACAAATCAAACACTTTAGGACGACTTGTTGAGTTTCTACTAAGATAACAGTGGAAAAACGTTATTCTCTTAAACTATTGTTTCCATTGCAAACAGTTTGGAGCCAGATCAGACGCCGGTTTGGAGCCAGATCAGACGCCGAGTAACCCAGTGTCTGACCAGGCTCCACAATGTTAAAGTCTGTGTGCTACTCGGATTAAAATAAAAAGTCAGAAGTATAAAAATGTTGTCATTTTCTCCATTTTAGTGCACTGCGTTTGCGTTTCTTTGCGTTTAAACGGGAAAGAATAAGTTATCTCATCTGAGCCCGCTAGACTACATTATGGAGTTATAATAACTGCAATCGACTGCTAGTGCTTTAATAGGAATCCATTCATGTGTCTGATATTTATTAATAAATATAGTATTATAAATAAAGTCCTACCATAAGCATGCTAAACAGTAAATCGTTGTACCTGTATTTCCATACTATACTTGAACAAGTTCAAAACAACCCATACCTTGGCATCTCATTATCTGAAGACCTAAAATGGAAGACTCACATCAACAACATCACCAAACGTGCCAACTCTACACTAGGTTTCCTTCGTCGAAATTTAAGAAACTGCTCAAAAGACTGCAAGAAAAATGCCTACATTGCATTGATCAGGTCCAAGTTGGAGTACGGCTGCAGTGTCTGGGATCCCTACCAACAGACAGACATCGATAGACTTGAGCGCGTACAGCGATCAGCGGCTCGGTTCATCACCAGAGACTACAAGACTCAAGAAGATGGCTGTGTCACCAACATGTTTAGGGACCTGGAGCTACCTCCACTACAAGAGAGACGACGCCACCACAGACTGACTCTTCTGTACAAGGTGGTGAAAGGGCACGTACCGGCTATCAATCTAGAACACTATCTAAAACCATTAAGACCGAAAAGAACTATAAGGGCTAAACAATATGAGGAGTACATTAGTAAAAAACATTGTGGAAAATAGTGTTAACAACAACAAACGGTGCTTTACTCCTATATTCTCAAAGACAGCGAACTTTAAAAACTCTTTTTTGTGAGAACAGCGTTGGATTGGAACAAGCTCAGTGATAACATTGTGGAAACTGACACTATAGAAAGCTTCAAATCGCTCATAAGTATTTTTGACTAAAGCGCACTCTCCCCGTTGAATTAAAGCCAGTATTGGTATCTTCAACGTATTATACAGATACAGATACATAGAATTGGTCTAGAGAAAACCTCTGACTGCGTTCTGTGTTGCGTCGCACCTGACCGGTCTGTATGCTACGTCTCACGTTGTACCAAACCAACTCATTCAACGTTATTCCAATATCCAACCACACAATATCTCCTCTTGTCCAGACATATTGTAACATTTTTAAGTCCATGAATTAACGGAATAACAACATGATGTCTGTTGAATGCCAAGCGTAAATTACACATGCGAATCGAGTCGCTTTAAAAAAATGGCCGACATTGATTAATCCGATGCATGTGGCCCTGTATCTAGGCCGTGGATATATAAAACACATGAACATTTTGTAAACAAACTTGACCTCTCTAGGTGCGCGTACGCTGTCAATGTATTAGCGAACAGAGTAAGGTGAAATCCAACAAAAAGGGGAAATAGCCATATTTTTATGCAAGAATAGTGTCAATACACCTGTTTTTCGTGTATTAACATCTGCAGAAGCCCTTGTGCTGTCTTGGAGCCCTCGGCTAAAGCCTCGGGCTTCAAATACAGCCCGCGGGCTTCTTCAGATGTTAATGCACGAAAAAAGGTGTATTAACCCTATTGTATATGTTTTAGAAAATTTAATATTTATGGCAATTGCATTTTGTTTTTTTAACTTGCATTGTTTAAATAATTTCGTCATGAAATTATCAGTTTTAGGAAAGTGTTAGTTTGTATACATATAATTCCGAAAACGGCAGCATAACAACGTAACCTTTGCTTTCAGTGTTACATCTGAAAAACGCATTTCTCAAAAACGTCCTCTCTTCAATATCATTACCGGCTGATGCATTAACGTTGGCTTGTAATTTCTCAAATGTATGAATTTTAAGTTTTGATTTTGTTGACAGAACTAACATCAATTTATTTGTCACACATTATCAATTATGATAAACCGATTAATTAATCGAAGTTTGATTTGGATACAACCCGTTTTACAAATATCGTTGAAAACTGTTGTTCTTTTTGCTAAGCCACTTTTTAGCACAAGGGATGGTCCGGTTATTGTTTTAATGTGATTAGGTTTTTAAGCCACATAAATACCTGCTTGTGAGCTCAAACTGACAGGTAGAAGGACACAAAGACAGACTGATACAAGCACATTCAGCTCACAAAACTATGTCTGGTGGGTATAGTATTGAAAACAAAGCTCCTGAAGGAAGTTTCAGCATTTTTCAGCATTGTTTCTATCCTGCAATAGAAATACCATGTCTTAACCCTTTCCAACATAGAAACGACCTTTAGCGAATATGATTTATTCTTCCGCTGAAGAAAATGGTTCCAATGAATGAGTCATTAATTATATATTATAAGGAATATTTCTTATATTCAAGCACAGGATAGCTTAAAACAGGCTTAAAGTATAGCAAAATACGTGCAACCTGTTTTAAGTAGTCACCAATATTCATTACTAGAAATTGGCTAGCACTTAAGGGTTAAGAATCTTCACAGTACTTCACCCAGTGGTATCTTAATAGAAGATTGACTGTAATTTCGCTAGTGCTTAAGGACGCGTGATCAGCGAGTCTCTGCTCAATTATGCTAAGATGAGACATATTGGTTTCACACAAAGACCATGGGCGGAATATACACTGATGAATATTGCATTAAACTAGTAGAAGTTTCTGTATATATCCTTAATTGGGTCATAAATTAGTCTGTTCTAATTAGAAACGTAGGTATTACAAACACTGTAAATGCCAAAAGTATTCATTGTTTATGTTTCGCCTAAACACCTTTTCCATATTCACGCTTTTAACAGTCTTGCTCATACAAGTAGATAAGAACAAAAGAATTCCACTTAGTCATACAAAATGTTGTATTTTTGATAAGGTTCACCCTTTTGCACGCTATGGGTGATCGTGTGATAATTGATGTAAGACGACAAGTAATTCATTTCATCTGCATCTATCTATTTAGTTCTACTAATTGCGCCCAGTGGATTCTTATACATTGGATTAGTCCATTTTTTACCAAAGAGATGTCTTGTCTAAAACTTCATGTTTGGTTTGTTTTATATTGCTATTCCTATCAGCAAACAGTGCAGACTCTGACCACACAACGTGTAAGGCGGCGTAGTATCAAAGTCTTTACTGTTAGCCAGAATCCCATAAATTTGTTCGTGGGCACAAATGGATGAAATCTGCTGTAAATAATCAGCTGATTGAAGGGAAACGTGTCTTGAAAAATAGTTTTGACGCGGCATTTGATTAAATTCAAACTGTTTACACTGTTTAGACTTATTTTAAAACCACCCAGTGCTCTAAGAGTTAAATTTTCGTTCTAAACCATCATACGCTGAACAGTTTTTATATCCAAACTTTGTCGTAGGATACTGCAGTACTATTTTGCTGAGTCGCTGGAAATATTTTCGGAGAGTAACTTATTTGACATTTATTCAAAGATTGGCCAGCGATATTGCCTGCTATATTTGTACAACGTGTAGGTAGCTGGTGAGAATATTGCCATGCTTGGCAGTTAACTTATAATATGTACGTTGGAGTAGAGACTCAAACGGTTAGTTTTGAACATCTTCACAACAATTACGTTATAATATTTAAACACTTTTCGTTTGCTTTTATTTCGCAAATTTATTTTTTGGAATTAAGAAATATTGAAATGAATAGCTGGCAGTTTGAATCATCATCAGAGGCCGCGTTACGTAACGTCTAATCAGGATCCAAACTGTTTGTAATTATGATAAATATTGTAATATTGGTAAGGCAGTGAAGAGGCTAATGTAGGACAAATGTAAAGCAGAGAGGTCACACGGGAGCCCCATACTAACCATATTTTCTGCACAAAAACAGTCCCCTATATGCAGAAATCACTATTGGGTATCTAATGAGTATGGCTGATCACAAATTTAGCTGTATTTTATTTTGTTAATATTCTAGATCCTTACATTTGATGGCTCCCACGAAATATTATAAAGTCATATTTCACAAAGCTGGCGGTATACATAATTGATGATAATAACACCCACTATTAATACCGATATACTCAAATCTGGCTTGCATCATTTAAAACATAATTGTTTCACCGCAAAATATTAACGTCTGCTTAATTACATTCACCACAATTTTATTTTGAAACCGACTGTGTATTCAGGAAACGATCGTGATGGGTTTTAATGATAAAACCATAAACAGGCCAAATGTATATCACGAAGTTCAGAAATAAAGCTTATGTACTTTTATAATATATGGCAAGTGCATAGTGTCTGTCCAAGTACTGCTTTATGTTTTAATATATTGTGCCACAGCTGTTCCCCAGTCAGAGGTTGCAGAGGTATTACAAATAGTCATGATCAAGATCGAACACCGACTTACTTAGCATACAGTTAGGATCAGAACTAGTAAAGTTGTTTCAGTCATTTACTAGCCATATCCTATCGTTTAACCATTTCGCCATAACAGCGAGTCGAAAACAAACATATATGAGTAGTCATGAAAGCTTAAAAATATCGTTACAGTTTTAATTGCATTGATAATAAAACATGGTACTTCACTAGACTCACTTTCGATGGCTCCGGGAATATCCACCACAGAGACAGTTAAATATGTCCTTAACCGGGTACCATTTTATCTGATCACATAACAGGTATCAAACAGGGACTCGTTTCATAAAACTTTCTTCATGAAAGTCAAAGTATAAAAATCTCAATTTCTATTTATTTTTCAATCTCATCCTGTCTAGTGACATCTCTTTGGAACCATCTTGTAAAGACGATTCCAAAGAAATGTCACAAGACAGGATTAGATGGAGAAAATCAGAAAACAAATGTATTTTAAATTTTTAATTTAATACCGTTTTTGACGTACGAAGTTTTATAAAACGGGTCCTAGATTCGAATCTGCATCGTACTACTCAATTCGGGCATCTACTGTAACAGCTTGGCATAACTGCAGTCAGACAAAACAAAACAAGGACACGCAACAGAGCATGGCATACCCGCACTTGATAAACACAAAGTGGAACATGTAAATCTCGTCTACGAAGAGAAGACATACGTAGACAGTGTTATGTGTCAAGTTCTCAGTTCCGCGTACATAGATTCCACCTGTCACTCCTGTGTACTTACACGCCAATCCTACGTATGGCGTGTGATGATATCTCGGTTATTAACCCATATAACCCAGGAAACATTTTGTTTATTAAGAATACAGCGCATTCATACTAGACCGACAAACCAGTATAAAAAGACCTTTGCACATGTACAGTGGAGAAAACGTTATTCTTTCCCAATAAACGCGTTTACGCTAAATCTATTATTTCCATTGCAAACAGTTTGGAGCCAGATCAGACGCCGGGTAACCCGGCGTCTGATCATGCTCCAAACTGTCTGCCACCAAGATAAACATGAATGATCAGAATTGTCAAAAAGTTGTTCTTGTCTACGCTTTAGTGCTTTGCGTTTGCGTACGTTTGCGTTTAAACGGGAAAAAATAACAGATTCTCCACTGTATTACTTTTAGTCTTGCACTAATTAAGTTGCAAGCTCGTCATGAGACTATTGCTGAGACCTAGTTGTATTGTTGCTTAAATAAAAGGAGTGTTACATGCTTTGAATCACCACATAGCAACTTCGACTTATGCTTATTTTTTCTTAAAGATCCGAAGATTGATTATACAAACTCTACAGATATTACAGATAGTTCATAGTTATTATCTCCACTTTATTAAGCAGACGGCAATATGGCGGTTAAGGGGTAAAAACTCACGGTAATTATTATCATGAATGGGTTAATGCAGGACAAAAGTAATTCGGGAGCCTTTTGCATTACTTCTGTGCTGCAATAAGCTGCTACCAGTCATAAATACTTTAAATGTGTCACTTTTTAATGGTCGCTCAATACAGGTTTGACTGTAAATGGCAAACCATTTGGATCCTATTCAGACGTAGAGTAAATCGGCATCTGATTTAGTTCCCTACTGTTGGAAATGACTGTTTTTTGCATTTGTAGCGAAAGATCAGGGGCCCGTCTTATGAAACGTCATACGACAAAAACGGTCGTAAGTCAAAACTTTAAAATACCTCTAATTTCTGATTCCTCCATCTAATCCAGTTTTGTGAGATCTGTTTGGAATCGTCTTTTCAAGACGATTCCAAAGAGATGTCACAAGACCGGATTAGATGAAGAAATAAATAAAAATTGAGAAATTTACAATCTGACTTACGACAATGTTTGTCGTGCGACGTTTCGTAAGACGGGCCCCTGATCTTTCGCTACAAATGCAAACAACAGTCATTTCCAAAACAATTTCCACTCAATTTTAACCAAATCGTCACAAGTTTCAAAAAGCTGTCATTTGCTAAATTTATTTATTACATGGTTGCGTTTAGTTTCGTTTCTTTGATCGGTAGAGATTAGCGTCGTCTCCTCTGATGACCTCTGGAGACTATATTTGAGGACGCTGACTCCTTCGCTCTCGAAGACGCTTTAAAGCGCGTTTGCAAACAGTTTGGATCCTGACCAGACGCCGCGTGACGCAGCGTCTAATCAGGATGCAAACTGTTTGACACTTTTAAGTTATACAACATTAAATCTAACTTTGAAACATGACTTTCAGACAACAATATTGAAGGGGTAAAAATCACCCGTATAATTTGGTCATGAAATAGTTATTAAATCATGATAAGTGAATCTACTTTGGACGATAAAAATAACCTATTTATTATTCTAGGCTATAGTTTATTTTTCTCCGAATGATATTTGCAAATATAACTTCATTAATAGCGTTGCATAAACAGGTCATGAATGGATGCCTACGTCACTCGTACAAAAACACGGAAACTCAAGGTCATCATGGGACTGGTATATGTGCTACCAATCATAATTAGATTAATTAAATGCGTAACGGGCAAGAGTTGTTTACAGTACTCCATCCCTACAACGGACATCTCAACAACTATTCCCTCCTTACAACAACACTTGCTGCCGTTCCCCAAGGAAGAAAATTATGTCCAACCTTTTTACGGCTACAATATCAGGTGAAACGTCTCTAAATGTCGTATCTCCAATGTTTCTGAGCTTTTTTGTAACTTTAGAAATATTTAGGAAAACTGTTTTTTATTTGCGACTTTTGAATATATAGATACCGTTTGCAAGCTTATTTTAAATATATTTTAATCACACTTTTTATATCAAGAATGAAAATATTTTCAGTTTTGACACATTTTGCTTGCTAAAACATGGAACACGTTGAAGTAATTGATCATAGCCACCATGCTATTCAATAATTGAATAATGTTTTACAGTATTGTATGCATGATAAAAACATCATCATTTACAATAACAAGCGCCGACCTGTACATCTCTATATTTAGACATCACTGAGTACAATTTCATATTTATTTCAATTCTATTTTGTCTTGCATAAAACAAAATTCCCTTAGTTGAAGTATTTACCGTTTATCTGTCAATTAAGGGGACAGGTATTTGCAGCACAGAACATATTTTTATTAGTCACAGTTTACAACAGAGTGTAACAACATGTGATACTGATACAATATATCCAATATGGCAGTGGAAATATGTTTTTTTGTTTAATTCACTGAAAAGTCAAACCATAAGGGCCAAGAGTTTGACGGAAGTCAAATACAGGGCCTTTGTGGGTCAGACTAGCGTTTACTTTCAGTGGTGGGGAATGTGGTAGACTTAATCAAGTTTTGCAATTTTGAGAGTCTGATTTCTCTGATAGATATATTGTAGTCGCCAGACACTTACTTAAATAAGATAACGGCATACTCAAAAAACGGTTTATACAGTAACATACAAGAAGTTGGTTATTACATGTATACATCATGTGCATAACTACACTTGTCATCATGGAGTGACGTCTGCATACATGTCATCTGCATATTTAATCAAAATAATATCTGTTGTTTTGCTTTAATAAAGGGAGCACATTCAATTATATAGTTTAGATATAGACTAGACACCGAGCAAACAATTTGAATCCAGGCTATGAAAACGCTGCAATACGCGGTAAAATTCGAAAGCTACGATAATTCTTATTGTAAATTTATAAAACTGCTCTTTTCTTATGTGCCTTTTAAAAAGAATACCAAGACATGTTTTTTTTAAAAAAGGCCCTTAGAGGTCGAAATATTAGAAAAGAGCAGTTTTATAAATTAATATTATTTCTATTCCCTATTTGGAATATTGCTATATTTATTGTACAATTTTTAAGCAGACAATATGGCGACAAGATAATGGTTAATTGCTCTTCGTTGTAAGGTAGCTAATCAGAAGTCTCTATCCTACTTACAACTGAACAAAGCTGCATTCTCAACGATCAAACTACAGATATCACAGTGACTTATTCACTCACGATAAGGTATTGTCGGATACAATAAACATATTGTCGCCGACAGTGTATCCATTAGGGAGTTGAACCTTTTACGAAAAGCGCCGAGACATTCAATGTTATTGGAACAAATCCATGGTTTCAGAAATACATTGCTCCCTACGAGCGATACTGATATCTTCAAGAGTTATGGTGTCAATACAGAAAAGCCTCCTTATTATGACCACTAAAATGAAGGTTGATTAACTGCATAAAATACAGGTGATAGCTTAAAGCAAGGTGAACGTAAAACAGAAAGCTCCTTTTACGCTTACCTTGCTATTAGCAGTTACCTGATAAGTATAACCTGATAAGTATCATAGTTTAGAGGTTGTAATAGGGAGTTGTTACTGTACACTTATGACCGATATATCATAACGGGAACTAGGCCATGAGCTGTTTACACTTGTTGGATTCGGGAGAGACGTTGCATGAACAGACGTGTGATCTGCTTCTACATTGTGCCAGATTTTAATATTCCTGAAGCGCCTGATTTACATATGCTACATATATCTTGAAACGTATGCAAGTATCTTTCATGCCAAGAACTGCACCTTGACTATACGAAATGCGATGGCATTCGGTACATTTTCAAGATAAATATCGCAGCACCTCATTAGTCGGCAATTTACCCCACAACCTTGAAACACCTCGGCTAATTAACAATTTTCTCTGATGGTTACCTGATTGGCATTTGCTAGCAGTATTAACCCTTATCCTGCGATAATGTCGTCTGCTTTGAAATTGTCGTCTGCAAAATTTGTTAAATTTAGATTTATACATTTCTTAACTAAATAAACCCAAAGGCGAGTGTTAAACAGCTTTGATCCAGATCAGACGCCGCGTGACGCGGCGTCTGATCTGGATCTAAACTGTTTGCAAAAATCAATAAAGTCGCGACCAGCAGGCAAAGGGTTAACTCTTTGAATACAGAATATGTATTTTGTCTGCAACAATAGTCGTCTGCTACTGTTATATAATCTTTTCGCTGCGGCATTATACAGCGTTTATCAGGATCAAAACTTTGCAAAGGTTTAGCATAGTTACTACGCTAGTATAATAAGAGATAATAGCGATAAAACATTAAGCAGCACAACATCCGACCATGTTTGAAACTTTTTGACACTCGATACTTCGGACTCGCGTTAGTACGAACATACCCATATTTCAAAGTTAAAACGTGGCTTAGCCACGTTTTAACTTTGAAATATGGGTATAATCTGTTTAAGCGAGATCGTCTTATTGAAATTCAACTAATGAAAATACTGGTACGATCGATTTAAATAATAATATACCAAGTTAAAGTCTACTTTCAGTCCGAATGACCGCTCAGCCGACTGTACATTTACCCCCTGATCATTGAGCCATCTTGCCTACAATATTGAGCACTGCTTACATATGGCGCAGTCAAATGCAGCCGCAGTACCGACTCAGACCCTTCACATGTACCCATTTTAACCCCTGGGTGGAGACGAGCAATTCGCGGTGCATGTCTTGCTCAAGAACATTCCTGTACATCATCGGGGATTCAGAAAAAATCCCCTAGTCAGACCGCTGGTCTGTCGGGGGATCGAACTCACAACCCCTGGTACCGTAGTCCAATGTGTTACCACTGCACTACTGCCGCCAAATTTAAGCGAGTTCGAAGTATCGAGTTTCGACTGTACATGTATTTGACACTCTTTTGAACATTTTGAATGCTCAAGTAGGGTCTGATTTAAAGCAGTTGTCGTCTGCAACTATTTTTCGATATTATGTATACAACCATTTGACAAAATCTAAACATGAAGGTCAAATAGGTTTGGACATGATTTGACCCAGCGACCATCGATATCTGATCTTGATCCAAACTGCATGCAAATTCAAGTTAAATTGCAACTAGGATCTAAACTGTTTGACATTCATTTTAACATTTCTAAGTCAAAATACTTAAAAATTGAATTTGAGAAATTAAAGCAGACGATAATTGTTAAAATTTGGTGACGTCATGGCAGTGAAGGGGTTAACATTGTACCTATGCAATGTACCCGTTTTACGGTACTCACAGAGATTGCAATCAAATTGATGACTCAATGATTATAGACCGCTATGTCATTTTGTACACTGACTGAATCATGTGTTTGCCCTAACACAGTACACTTTAAACACATCAAAGCAAAACAATTCCTCCAGTAATATTGCTTCATAGCCAAGTGTGGTCTGTTTCATGGCTAACATGTACATCATCTATAAAATATACTTTATTATGCACATATGTCAAGTTTATATTTTCTCTCATTTCGTATTCTGTAAATTTCGGTGTTTTTGGAACAAGATTTTGTAAAATATAACAAATTCATAACAGATGCCGTTGTCTGGAAAAAATAATGTATGACACTCGCGTTGAATAACAAAATATTACAATACTAAATTTTACAAAACGTACATTCAAAGTTTAAAACTTGCGAAATTGTGTGAAGATACTGAAAAGGTAATCATATAGCTGTTAACAAGTGTTAATTATCCGGCATTACAACCCACTTCAGTACGTCGTAACCATTAACCGTAGTCATGCTGAATTGTTGTCTGCTTACATTATAACTTACAACTTTTTTATCAGTTTTTAAAAAGAAGATAATGTTGCTATGAGTGGCAAACAGCTTGGATCGAGATCAGATGCCGCGTTACGCGGCGTCTGATCTCGATCCACGTTGTTTGCAAGTATTAAACAAGTCGCGCTTAGCACGATAATAGTTAACATTGGCAATGCCGAAAGGCAGATGAGTGGTAAAATGCTACTCCCATATGTGAGGATCAAACAATTACATTATGTTGAAATGATAACCAGTTAATTCCAGCTTCGCAAAGTCGAGCTCGTTTAAGTGCAATTTACCAGGATTCCTTTGGTGGAAATTGGATATGTTTGAAACTAGTGTGTATTCGATGTAAGTGAGTTCGGGTTATGGAGGTTTTACTGAGTTGTACTTAACTCGTCAATCCTTCACTTAACCCCTTCAGTGCCATGACGTCATCAATTTTCAACTTTTGTCGTCTGCTTCTATTTCTAAAATTAAATGTTAGGTATTTTACTTCAGAACTATTTAAATGAGTGCCAAACAGTTTGGATCCTGATCAGACGCCGCTTTACGCGGCGTCTGATCAGGATCCAAACTGTTTGCAAATAACTATTGTACTCGGGGTAAGGCAGTGAAGGGGTTAAACACTTTCTGTGATGTTTGTTACTTTGAACGAGTGCATGATCATTAATAAAAAGAAGAATGATACTTAGTAACACTACAGAGGAGACGTTTTCCTGCTTCTTCGAAACTCAACACAATGCAATAAAATTTAGAAATTGGCTATTTTCTGGTGTCTACTGCTTTGAAGCTATTAGTTTCCATCTGAATAGCAAACAGCCTGATCAGACACCGGGTAATGTGTTAAGCATACACGTATTAATTGGTAAAGAATAACTACTTTGAACGTTGAAGCAGTACAGTAAACCTCGAGAAATTAGTAAAACTTTCGAAAAGCAGATATCAACTGACATTTTACCTATTCACGTTTAACTCATTCAACATTATGTAACTCATGTGGGTTATTATGGTCCCATTGTGGATCGATTTAGTACCAAAACATGAACCAGTCTACCTGAAATTCTGGACAGTTTAATAAATACTGCTGTAGATTAGCAAACAGTGCAGGCCCTGATCAGAGGGCTCATATTGTTTGCAAATGTAATGAGTATAGTTCAAACTGGTCTAATGTGTTGAAATGCCATTAGTCTTAATTACCTACAGTATTATAGTACGACAATGCATCCTTCTACATATATGTATTTGATGTTATCTTATCAATGCCTTTGTAGTGGGAAAGACATCACACTTTCGCTAGAGAATGCCTTTGTTCAAACACCATTATGTCAATTGCAGACATAGTGGAACTAGATTGAACAACCAATGATGTTTCTTTGTTCTGGATCAGGAATGAGTATTTAGGTTTTTTTGCTCAGAGCACAAAAGATTTTCCTTTACCTTGGACTTTTCAGAGATGCTACATCCCCTTCATCGGCAAGACTGTACTGGCTTGAATCACGTGACCGGCGATTGGTCACGTGATACGAAGAGACCGAAGTACTAAAGTCTTGACTGCAGAAGTCAATTTCTGGAAACGAGAAGTCAAGGAAGCTATTGATATAAAACAGCGCAGACCATCACTCGACAGTGACGAGGGACGGAAGCCACCGCGGGTGTATGACAGTCTTCTCGTATCACGTGACTATATTACTCATAGATTGAACAAGATATGTACAAGGCCACTGTTTATCATTCTCAGCTTAATATCACTTCACATACCTTATTAGGCATATCGCCAAATATAGGGGTGGTTACACTGCGTCAACACTGTCAAGTTCGAATAAATTATTCAAAAACAGATGTACATATCATAAATATTACTCCTCAGTTGACAGTATTTTTCCTCAGGTTGACAATTTTACTATCACCCTGTCAGACATTCAACCTATATTTTATGATACCGAAAGTCTGGGCTTTAACCATGAGCAAAGCTGCCTGGAATCATAAAATGTAACTAGATCCACACGCGATTCATAATGAAACTCGCTGTTTATAAAATTATTGGAATTTGAAGGCATTAAACAAATTTTAATACTATATATATAAATAAACGTGCATAGGTTAATAAAACATATATAGGTTTCCTTTTTTGGATCTGACTCTTTATTTGCATCATTTTTTTCAACTTAAACTTCAAACTGCTCCAAATTGTAGATCCAAGTTTTAACGGTATGTAAAGTGACACTTTGTCGCGTTAACGTAGATTTGACGTCATTTTTTGTTTGACGTCATTTACGACTTGTCGTTACCCATGGTAGCGGGCGACAGTATTTTCCGACAGTAATTTTTTGCCCACTTGGTCTGACAGTTATTTCACGATGGCCTATGAGAAATTAACATTGTTTATAAAATTGAGGTATAACCATATAAAATAGTCGGATCAAACGTCTAGCTACTTGGCGTCCAATAATACTACAGTCTGATTGACAATTAAAAAAAGAAACTATTGTCAAAAGATCTAAAATCGTTTAAAGGCTCAATTTTTTATTGTTAACATTCATACCATCAGCAATCTTTTTTTACTTATAATGTGCTGCGAAATAGGGACGATATAGTATACATATTCAAGCATCAACGGCTTGGCCTTCAAATCCCTGGGAACTGAAACCTTATACTCCTTCTGTGAGATTTCTGAAGTATATTCCCCATGGGAATAATAATAATAATTAGTGTTGTACAGTGGAGGAAACGTCAATGTTTCACAATAAGCGCGTTTATTCAAACAACCTTATTTCCATCGTAATCAGTTTGGAGTCGACAGGGCTCCAACCTGCTTGCTATTCAACCTTATGCGCATTGTTAACAGTTTGGAATCAGACAGGGCTCAACATTGCTTGCCATTCAGATAAAAACAGGCCATGTTCAAACCTTTATTGCATTTCATGTTGGGTTAAGCTTCGTTTAACGGGCGAGAAGATAGACTAGTGTCTTAGCAACTTTAATGTTTACAGCCTTGCTTTTGGAAAAAGCGTAGGACATCCAGTTATTTGCTGAGTCGTTGAAATTAGGTTCCGTAGGTAGCTGATTTACGGTTATTTAATAAAGGCATGTGGCAAAGTGTTCCATATTGTTACACAGTGTAGGCGATTGTCTGAACTGTTATATTTAGTGGATATTTAAGACCTGGCGGAATACAGACTTCCCTGAAGAATTCAAATATAAATACAACAAAATGCTGACTGTATGTTCACTTTAAGAACTCTTGTCTATATAGTACATTTTAATTTGTTTCACTGTCAAAGTTGTATTGTTTGCTTTAACAATGATTTTAACGCCAATTTGTATTCTGACTTTACACTGTTGCTTGTACTATTGTTTTAAATTTACAAGTACAGTGCTCCCTCTCTTCAACGACACCCACTGGGTTCGGAGGGAGTCGTTATAGGGAGGGAAAATAAGATTGTGCTTACATTTTTAAACAGCATGAACTCAGATCAGATGCCGCGTAACGCGGCGACTGATCTGAATTCAAGCTGTTTGTGACTCGTAATTATACTTATTCTATCAAAATGTCCACTTAAATGTAGCTTTAAGAAACAACAGCAGGCGACACTTTAGGCAGACGATATTGCAGCAGTAAAAGCGATAGAGAACTACGGCAACGGTCGTTGTAAGGAGGAAGTCGTTGTTAGGGGCCGTTGAAGGGAGGGGCACTGTACAATCAGATGCAAATGGACTAAAGCTTATTAAATTGAGTGTCAAACAGTATATATTACACGTCTACATGGCCCAGAATTTATTGTTTCCAAAGTCAGCTGTTGTCAACATTTGCGATAAACGGTTAAGGTAAGATAAATATAGAGCGGACGCTTCCTAGATGAATCCCCCGCTGGGCCAAGTCCTTCGGACGATAATTTATCAACCGAAGTGTGATGTATCAGTGCTTTACAATGGGCATCCACAATAACAAGAAGTCTATTTTGAAGTCAGATTAGAGACCTTAAGGTAGTGGCGCATGTCTTATGAACACTGTGCAAGACACATCCACGCACCAAACTCTTTCTGTATCCATCCGCTCTCTCTATATCTCTTGGGCGTCCATTTAACCAAAAGATAGCAGAAACGGACGTTAACAAATAAAACTAAAACAATCTTCCTAAATGAGCTAATAGCTCACTTTATTGGTGCTTTAAGTTATAACTTGTCGTTGAGCTTCGTTTGAGCAGTCACATAAGCTGGCTTGCACTGCATAACATAACTGAAACAATAACCATTTAATGAATATATCCACTTTTAAATGGAGACGTATCCTCAGTTCATTGGTTTTAAATTAAGACACACTTATCTGCGCACGGACAGAAGCTGTGAGAAAAACTTGAGAATTCAGATAGTTATAAAGATGCATACCGTGACGAAGGGGCTGTCTTCCCCTATGAGAGTGTTTGTGCTCAATCGATCCTTTCAATGGAAACTGATTTGAGACCTTAGGGTAGTGGCGCATGTCTTATGACCACTGTGCAAGACACATCCACGCACCAAACTCTTTCGATGATTTGAATTAAAATACACCTGAAAATAATTAGTAGAAAAAGGAGTTATAGGCAGAAAAATAGAAAATCTGAGTAAAAAATACTATTGATGCAAGAACTGTAAAGTGAGTGTAAACTTCTTTTCTACACGTTCGATTCAGGCGGAAATTTTCAGTAAACCGAAGCTTTGTCATTTCGTGTTGGCCATAACCTTGTTCGACTGATGATTGCTGTACATCAAAGGACACATTGTTTTCTAGGAACACCCTTCTAGTTTCTTTTTAATACATATATTATATATACAGAGTGCTAAATGTTTAGCCGAATACATTATTTGGCCCTTTGATCTTTGCCATGTCGGCTAATCAAAGTCTTTGACAGTGTCTTTCGACATGCGTCAGTTTGACACATATTTTATAAAAGTATGTTAGGTTTGCTAAAGGTTGTCGCCAGGTGCCAATTCAGCTTGTTTTGCTATGTCGGTGGGCCCATTGTACATATGCATATATGGTAAATTTTCCAGACCCTGCAAACTCAATTATTAACAGCGATGTTAAAATTTTAATGCAACATTTAATTTCTCACCTTTGCCTGCATCTGGTAGTAAGTTGAATTCCCTTCAAATGAAATTACCACAGTTAAACTAAATTGGAAATTATAACTCCCTAGTTGACTAACTTATACATTTGGACGTTTTCCATACCATACGTTTTCCATACCTATAACCATACCTTACCGATGATAAGCCATGTATTACTCTCTGCTTTAACCATTTCCTCCATAGAAGCGCCTTTTAGCGAATAATATTTATCCCTCGGCTGAAGAGAGCAGTTCCAATTTAACCAGTCAAGAATATATATTATAGCGTATGTTTTCTGTATTCTAGCCAATGATAGCTTAAAACAGATTGAAAGTAAAGCAGAATGCGCCTTAAGGCGCATTCTGCTTTACTTTCAACCTGCTTTAAGTAGTTACATATCTTCAATTCTAGAAAATAGGCTATCAGGTAAAGGGTTAAGCTACCACCTGTCTTTCACTGTATACAATCATTTAGCCTTCGTTTAGTGGTGGTATTAGCGACGTTTTACTTTAGTATGTGCCAGCAATAGCAGCCGTCACAGAGCTGTTACTACTCTCTGTACTGCCTTACTTTATGTGTACAACAAGTATATGCACAGGGTTTGGAACCTGATCTGACACCGATTAACACTGTTTCTGTTCAGGCTCTAAAGTGTTTGGAACTTATAGCGACGTTTATTTAAAAGCAATGCCCTAAAAAGCAAATACAGTAAACCCTCTATATAACGACCATACAACTGTATTAGTTATTAGAGATTTACTGCCTGAAGCAAGCTGGCAGTCAAATAGAAAGCTCCTTTAGGAGCTTTTGATTTACTGTCATCTTGCTATAAGCTGACATTTGTCTTTATACAATCAATTAGCCTTATTTTAGTGGTCGTTATAGAAACGTTTCACTATATTTTAAAATGAATACATACGGCAACATTTAAGCAACCATTAATATGATCATTAACTGGGTTGATATACTTCTAAAACAATGAATAATCGCAGCCACTGATTTAGCTCATAAAACCACTTTGTTTTCTGGGAGTCTATGTTTTCCGGGAATAAAGTTTGGCGGAAACAGTGGTCAACACTTTTACGGCTCGTATAATAGCAGCATTATCAAAGAGGTATAACGGGGTTATGTATTAACCCCTTCACTGCAATGACGTCATTTACCTCAAGCACATGTCGTCTGTTGTTATTTTCTCAAATGTAGTTTTTAAAATAAATGAATTAAGTAAAACCGTAAAGAGTGCCAGTTGTGATCCTGAGTATTACACCGCTTCTGACAAGGATCAAAATTGTTTGTAAATAACCATTGCAGTCGGGGTAAGGCAGAGAAGAGGTTAATTGCTTCGAGCCAGACGTTATATAGAGCTCTACCATGCATCCTGGACATCATGGTACAATGGATAAAACCTATATTAACTTGTGCCTGCATTAAACAGTCACATGTCTTTAACCAATTCGCTAGTATAACGTCATCGACTTTAAACCATTGTAGTCTGCTTTTGTTTATCAAATTTAAATTGTAGATATTTTGTCATAAGTTTCGAACTGTATGAACATTTGACTGTTTGCAAACAACTATAACTGTACTCGGGATGCAAGGAAGGGGTTAAACAATACCAAGGGTCTGTCCATTAGTGGAGTACTTCATTAGTTCCCGTTTAAAAGCACTGGCAATGCACTTATTACGTACAGTAAACCCTGTCTATTACATCCACTCAAACGAAGGCTTATTGATTGTATAAAAGACAGATGACAGCTTAAACCAATATGACAATTAACCAGAAAGCTCCTAAAGAAGCTAGCTTTCTGTTTTGCTGTTACCTTGCTTTATAGCAGTAAACTGTCGTAAACCCAATATTATATACAATGTAGTGGTCGTGAAGGAGGGGTTTTACTGTATATAGAAAATGATTGTTTCGTAAAATGTTGACAACATATGATATCTAAATGACAAACAGAATGGAGTTATTCGATGTCTGACCTGATTTCGAAGTGTAAGCAATATAATAACAGGGCTCCAGATAAGGGGAGTATTTCAAAACTTAAAATCTTTATTTCTACATCAAACCATATGGTGTCACTACTCATTAGAATCGTCTCTTCGAGACGATTCTAATGATTAGTAACACCATAGGATTGGTGCTGAAGTGACTGAGGAAACGTTGAAATTGTTCAGTTTTCTCCCTCTTATCTGGAGCCCTGTAATAATTGTATCAGCATAAATGCGTTTATTTGTAATGCAGTTCAGAAGACATTGTTCTTTTCAAGTGAATACAATTCGATTTGTGCTCAAGAGTTGTGTCCGTTGTAAACTGTGTCGGCGTTGGTTTAAAAGAAATGGAAACCACTCATAGAACAGATATAGAAATAACATGTGTTTATATATATACGCAAAATGTAAATTAAAGCTAGTTCTCTATCTCTTAAAAATTCCAACTCTCTCTCTCTCTCCATCGCTTTTTATGGCCAATCCTTCTCTCTCTTTATCTCTTTCTTTCTTCAATATGAAATAAAAGCCATTTGTAGCTAGTTAGATTAGTTGAGGCTCGACTCTACCTTGAAAGCAAATTAGACCTCGAGTAACTCGTCATTTGATCGGGTTCGAAATTGTTTGACACTTATAAGTTAACACTGCTTGTTTAGTTATTGGTAGCAACTCTTTCAACATGTGATGATTATAGTAATAATTATTTTAAGCAGGTTCATGGTGTTGAAAGAGTTAACACATTCGGTACATTTACCAAAGTGCACTAGTATATGCAAACAGTTTATATGCTGATCAGACGCCGGTGACTATTTCACACTCATATCCATGTTTCTTCAAGTAACTCTTTTCACTGCCAACTCTTTCGTGAGCATTTTACCCCTTCACCGTTTCATTGACGTCCGTTTCAATTGTGTTGTCTGCAACACCGTTTCAAAGTTAATTTTAAGGTAATATGACTGACAAAATTTCAATACGAGTATCAAACTGTTTTGATCCCGATCAGTATCCAAACTGTTTTCAAACGCGCTTTTAATCGTTATTGAGAATAAAAGGTGAAAAATCCTTAAATTCTAATTTGAGGAACACCGGCTGAGACAGACGATATATTGACAGTAACTGTTGCGGGGTTAATATTTCATCAGTCTAAATGTCAAAACAATATAGTTGACAATGACAATCACAGCCATCGGAAGAAAGTACAGTGTGGTATAGTGCAAAAGACATTATTCTTTCACAATAAACACGCTAATAATATATGCTTAACCCATTTGTGCCCAGTGGATTATTTCATGCTTAAACATTTGATTAGTCCATTGATTGATCTGGTCTAAAGTATCATTTTCGTTTTGTTTTATATTGAAATTGCTCTCAGCAAACAGTGTAGACGTTGATCAGACGCCTCGTTATGCGGCATCTGATCAGAGTCTACACTAATTGCTTATGTCTTATATATAGGACAATGGGCACACATGTATCAAATTAATTATTTACGTTGTCTTAGAACTGGTTGAAGCTTGATCTGACTCCGGCAGTCAACATTTTCAAAGAGTATCGATGTTCTATATATTAGTGATTTAAGTTTAGTTTCGTTTAAAATTCAAATAAAAGAGTCTCCTCCAACAGCGCCATTGTTTACGCAAATACCGTTGAACATACATGTTACAGTGGAAAAAAAACATTATTCTTTCCAAATAAACGCGTTTACGCTAACATTATTTCCAGTGCAAACAGTTTGGAGCCTGGTCAGACGCCGGGTAAGTGTTTGCCACTCAGGTAAAAATGAAAAGTCAGAATTGTCAAAAAATTGTCCTTTTCTTCAATTTAGTGTTTTGCGTTTGCGTTTGTGTTTCGTATGCGTTTAAACGAGAAAGAATAACGAATTATCCACTGTATATAGCTTTCTGCTCGCTACGGGTGTTATCTATGAAAACTGCTTCAAAGCGTTACGATCCTGATGAGACGTCGAGTAATTTGACGTTTTACTGGGAAACAAATTATATAATATCGTAAAAGTATTTTCGAATTGAAGAAAAGTCAAGATGTTTTCCGACAAAATGTTGATGAATACAAATATTGCAAACAAATCTTCTGTAGCTTGCTGAAGTTTAAAGTGAGAAAGTATTGTCTTTTATCGCTCAAGTTATTGTAGGTATACATCTTGTTCCTAGGTGCTTGATAATCTCTACACAATTGATTGATATATGCAAAGCTAGAATAAACCTAAAACATAACTGTTTATAGTAGATAAAAATGAAAATTGAAAGTATAACTTTTGCAACACATGCATGCAAATGTAGAAGAAGGCTGTTTTTATGAAAATAGTGTCGATTTGGAGCTTGAATGGACTCCGAGTATCTCGGTATGCAACTGTACAGGCTCCAAACTATTCGTAACGGACATCCGTTCTTGGAGTACTCCTGTTTATGGTGGAAATATTAGTGTTTTGTTCCCTGTTTATTCAATTAACTGTTTGTACTCTAACGACGAAACTGATTATATTTTCAAACAGTGTCGATCCTTATGAGAGTAAATAGGCGTCTCATCAGGGTCCAGACTTATTCACACTAACGCAATATTAAAACAAAACTCCCTAACTTTGGAACGGTATATTATTTCAGACGACAATTTTACTCATCGTTGCAACATTCCAACATAGAATGAAATAACTAAGATATACACAAATAGGGTTCACAATATGACACTATTTCATATAAAAAAAACAGTTACGTATATTGCTGAATGATTAAAAGGCATGCATTACTTTCGTTCTGTAAAGAAAAACACTTTCATACTTGAGCCATGCAACAATACTTTGGTTGTATTTGACCATCAAACAGTGTGATTTTGACCAATATCCCTTAAATAAGAGCTCTACTAACTATAACACCCACATGTATTGGATCATGCAATATCTGCAAACAATTTCAGGGTCACATTCACTCAACGATAAGATATCTCTACCGACTGATAATACCTATGGGAATTCCAGTATTCTGTAATGTTGTATGGATAAAAGGCGAAATACCGGGGCGCACCCATCAATGATTTCGGTCACAAAAGGGAAAAAATCTAACATTCCCCTTTTCACATTTTCACCGCCAAATTCAAGTATGATTTTACTCTTTCACAAACAAAGTATTGTCTGTAAAACATTTGCCGTCTGAAACTGTATGCAAACTTCAAATCGTGCACAGTGGAGAATACGTTATTCTTTCCCGTTTAAACGCAAACGAAACGCAAACACAACACACTAAAGTGGAGAAAATGTCAATTTTTTGACAATTCTGAGTGTTGAATTTAAACTTGACGGCAAACAGTTTGGAGCCTGATCAGACGCCGGGTAACCCGGCGTCTGATCTGGCTCCAAACTGTTTGCAATGGAAATTATAGTTTTAGCGTAAACGCGTTTATTGGGAAAGAGTAACGTTTTCTCCACTGTACGTTTGGATAGAAACGGTGTTGGTACATGTACGAATGCCAAATAGTCGGTATTCTACACAGACGCTACGACATGCGTCTGATCTGAAGATCGGAATCGAAACTGTTTGCAAAGTCATCTAAAGTCACACATGGCGCTGAAATGGTTAATACGAACTTATCACAATCCCATCAATACAGACTATCAAAAACATATAGTATTTGGACATAACTTTAATTTATTGTGATATACGTAGACAACTATCCGATAATTTATATTATTCAAAACCGTTTGCAATTGACACCAGCAGGGAGTTCAGTAAGGAATCGGTGGGCGACTTGTGCCAACTACCGTGAACAATTTACACAAAACTGCAAGTTTGCCTTAATGACATTTCCTCAGTCATTTGACTCCCCCACCCCATTGTTCTCGATAGGCGTGGAAGTAACTGTAATGCAGGAGCAAAGTGTGCACAGCCAGTGTCACTAATATCAAGTTGTTCAGAGAGACCCTGACATACTCACACTCAAGGGTTTTTCAATGAGTTTTACTAACCAAACTATCAAATATATGGTGACGGGTCTCACATGAGACACTTCAATGATTCACAATAAAACAGGTGTGTATGAAAATTATGTTTTTTGCAAGGGAATTGCCTGTATAGGGATTATCTCCGAAAGTAGGTCAGGAAATATCTTAAATGGTTGGCCTACACACGCGGACACCACCCAAACTCCAAATGGCAACCAAATGACTCAACCAATGCTCTCCAACTGTACATGAAAATTATATCTGTATTTCTCCTCCATAAACCAACCATTTTCGATACTTGATGTATGAAACAAAGCAGCTTACAATATTATTTTTATGTTGTAAAATTGATGCATTCCAGTTGAATTAATTCACTATAGAGTATGAGATGCGATAGTATATCAATAGTTCGTTCTAATGGTAAGTACATGGACATGGACACACTGATGTAATTGTTGGAGAGTATTCAGTAAGGCTCACAGTCGTTTATTAAGGGCGGTATCAGCGGCGAACTCTGATTGACCAGCGATTTCTTAACTGAACACATTGCAGTCCTACGTGTATATATGCGTTAGTTAAATAATGATAGCGTTTTCATCCCTGTGAACGATAGGCTTTATTAGTGACGCGACTAAAAAGTGGCTTCGTACGGTAAAATAGACGTAAATTGATTATCTCTCGTTTCGTAGTGCCAGTCCTTTGACGCCATGATATGATGCCAGATTACCCGGTGTCTGGTATAAGTGCGTTTACTGGAAAAGACTTTCGCCTTTCACATTGTTTTAACGGAAAGGAGTCGCTTAAGTTGTAACATGATACATGTAAGAACCTGTTTTCTCTCTGCGTGCATTGTCCAATATTGTTTCATCAAAGTTCCTCATGATATATGAAGAGGAGTATATCGTATCTTCCCAAATCCGCCACTGGCTAAGTTACGTCTTAACTTTTGAATTACGACAAGTTCGACTTTAGAAGTGAGTTTGAGATATCAACGTTTCACTGTGTATACCTTATTGCAGCTCTTTATTGCTAATTTTCAGTACAATGCCATTAATATTGCCATTGAAATATTTCCTCTGTTACTATTTCCACTCAAACAAATACATATTTATTGATTAATAGTATAAAAGACAAAAAATTAAAAGAAGGATAATAGTTAGACAGAAAGCTCTGACAGTAGTTTTCTACTTAACCTTTATCTTGCTTTTAAGCAGCCATTCCACTAAACACGGACGCTTAAATAATATAACATGTGATCGAACCAAAATAGAATTGCTGTTATAAGGTCGATGATGACGCTAATCATGCCTTTGATGTTGAGCTCAGAACCTTGAAAAAACAAACATGCATTAATAAAACAGCACAGATCACACAATTGTTGTTCGTCATAACACAAGGGAGTATTTGTTTCTATAGACTGAACATTACTGGTTTAATCTTTTAACACGCTTGGCAATTTTCGTAGCGTGATCTGTAGTCTGCGGGAATTCTCAAAGGATATTACTAGTTATCTAGTCTAGAAAATATCAGCAGAGTGTATACCATATTTAGTCCAGATGAGACTTGTGCGAACAAGTCTTCATAAACTTTTAACTGCCTTACCCCGAGTACAATGGTTATTTGTAAACAGTTTGGGTCCTGATCAGGCGCCGCGTGTCGCGCACAAAAGGCTACCAAAGGAGTATTATGATCAGTGCCCATGCTGTTTTTATCTTGCAATAATGTTATTAAACCAAAAGGCAACATCGACTGGACTCAACTGGATGTTTGAATATTCTATTTTAAGTAAATAAACAGGTATTGGAAATCACTAAATTACCATATGCTGTATGTGTCAATAAACCATGAGATCCATATATGGCTGTATCTTACAGACATAGTCGGGTTTTCATTAAACATTATAGAATTCCAACAATCAAGACATTGTTTTATGAATATATTATATGATAGCTTACATTGATCAATGTTTCGTGCATTTTGTTAAGGCGTTACTTATGTGCTTTTACCTCTTTATTTGCCACAATATCGTTCGTTTTGCAGTTGTCGTCTTCAAATATGTTTAATGCTATTGAAGATTAAGGGTGTATCAAACCCATAAGCGATTTTTTCAAAGTATTAAACTTTTCTTGTATCATTGTTTTTTTGTTTTTGGAAGAGCTATTTATGATGAATGAAAAAATGGAAAAAAAAATATGGTGGTGTCCTTTTTTTGTTTTAGCTACAGTGATTTGAAAAAGGTATGTCAAATTTGGATTTTTTTTCTTCAAAATTTACCCATTCAGAGTACAAGCTTCAGTAAAATCTATTTCAAAACAAAACAAACATGGTAATTTGGGTTTTCTTTATTTATTTCATGTCTATGGTGGTATTTTCACATATATTAACCAAATTTAGACAAAACAGGCACCAGGTTTGAACAATATGATACCTTAAATATCAAAAATATGCTTTTTATAGGGCATGATTTTATTAGATTTTTTATTTTATGAGAAAAAGTAAAAAAATGAAATAGTTCTTGTATTAAACTTTTTTTATATTCTACCAGATGAAAGCCCATGCTTAGGCAGTTAAAAATATGAAAAGAAATTGAAAGGTCAGTGTTGAAAATTTTGAGTTATGTAAGTATAAAGAGTTATCTCCCTTTGCAAAATTTACAAAAAAGTACCATATCGATGATATTTAGAGCTTTTTAAATTTCACATTTGGTGCCTGTTTTCTCTTAAATAAGTTTTTGTATGAAGAAATACTACCATAGACAGAAAATAAATAACACAAAACCAATTTATCATATTTGTTTTCATTTGAAATGGATTTTATTGAAGCGGGCTGTTTGAAAAAAACAAAATAAGAAAGAGTGGGTGGGGTAAATTTTACATGGTCGTAGAGTCAAAAGTTGTTCACTAAAATGTACACTTTTTGTATTTTTTCATTCATCTTAAATAGCTGTTCAATACAAAACCATCATAGAGTGTTTTCATATACTTTGAAAATTTCCCAAATTCATGAAAATTTCCCAAATTCATGTCTTTCATCTAACACCCTTAAGATCCTGACTGCGAAAGTCAGACAATATGGATCCTGATCAAACACCACATTCAGCGGCATCTGGTCTAGTTCGCAACAGTTTGGAATTTCTGATAAACTCGCATTTAGCAGTTGAAGGGTACATGAAAATGTTACATGTTCGCATAAATCACATACCCCTAAACATTTAACGGATGATTTTTTCCAGTGAAGTCAAGTAAATTTTGGCTATATAGACTTGATCTTAAAAATATATATTATTTATTTCAAAATGACAAACAATTGCAATGACAAACAATTTTCAAACGATTAGGATCTGATCCGAATCCAAACTGTTTGACACTTGTTTTGAAATTTTGCGAGTCATACATGTACTGTCTTAAATCTAACTTTGAAACGATATACTCTTTGACGCTCGTATCTATGTATAGCTGTCAATGGAATTAACCCAAAGTTAGACATAAGAGCAGATGACATTATGACATCATGACATGCAGGGGTTTAAGACAACATTATGAAGGGCTGTTACTTTTTAAACCAGTTGGTCTTTGATAATAATAGAACAAAGCACTGACATAATTAATTAGGGACGATATATGTATACATATATCGTTGGTAATATTTCATGATTAATAATATAAATGGCCACAAGGCAGATTAGTTGCTTGGGTGTACTAATTTTAATATGTATTTAGGCTGTGCCTATGGACGGAAAAAAGCAAAATTATACTAATGAAAACGGAATAGATTTTTGTAAATAACGTTCATTTAAGCGTTTAAGGGTATGCATTGAACTGTTGGAAGCTTTGTCCTTGGAGAAAACTATTTCAAGTGAGTGTTGGGAATTCCGAAACGTCACGCTCAACTCTTCGTAAAAGCCGTGACGTCATCATCCAAGATGTCAGCCCCTATGTTTTGCAGTTGGCTAGTTTTGAGGAAATTATTCACGCGCAAATCAAACACTTTTCAAAGTCTGTCAGTGATTGAATAAAATTGGAATACCTTTGATTTTATCATGCATTACTTAAGAACGGAAAAAAGGCAAGCCTTTTTCCGTATTATCCTCATGAAATAAGTCTGTATTATTGTTATTGTTATCATTATCGTTCACAGAGTGGTCTTTAAAAACTTGTGTATTTACAAAAAGGACACGATATATTTAATAATCAAAAACCATTAGCAAACGAAGGGAACATTTTGGAAAATTGTTGCAAACTTTTTTAATCAAAATTAGATGCCAACCCTCTTGGTGTCTCGTATGAATCTAAACTGTAATGCACTCATTTTTGCTAGGCTTACCTCGTATCAATTAAATAAGACACAGTCGCACTCAATTAAGTCATGTTAACATGCTTTGCTGCAAATGCATTTGTTCACTTTGAGTTTTAAATTTGAAATATTGGTTATTTCGGGTTAAACGACCATAAGTTTGATTGTACTGGCCTCTTTCAGACGATAACTTACATGCGTGTTGATGGCTTACCTTCCCGTGACCTCTCTATGTGATAAAAAAGATAGATATGTTTGAGCCTAATGAACGTTAACCTTACGTGACACATTGGTGAAAGTGATTATTATCGAGGATTATATGGAATTCTTATTGATAAAGTCGTAATGATGACATTGTATTGGCACGAGTAAGCACAAAATCTTGCAAATTAAACATCCTCTTATACCACTCATTATTTTGGATACTGGTTGACCTAGATCTGCAGGATAACAGAAACGTACCAAAATGTTACAAACAACCTAAACATACCCATTTACCGTGATAGAAACATTTCGTCATTTGAATCTTTAAAATTGATGTTATCACTGATGCGTATTGTTTGACTGGCACTACATCAAAACAAAATTGAGCCGTGCCATGAGAAAACCTGCCTTGCGGTATATTGCAAACAGAGTAGATCAAGGCCTGTCGCCTCGTCTTTGATATTGATATACACTGTTTGACACCAACAAGCGTCTAAAACACTTTATGTAGCTATGATATATACGATACATGTACTTGGTAGTGTAGACCAAAGTCAGATGTAAAGCCTATGGTGACAAATGTGCTTGGTTCGTACAATGTTTCAGTGCAATAAGGTAGGTTTTTGCAAGGCACGGCTTAAATATAATACCAATCACATTTGATCAGAATCAGAAGTTGGGTCAGTTGGAATCTTATTAGAATCTAAACCATGTAGGGCTTCAGTAAGTAACGTCGCTATTAGCTCGTAAAAAGGAATCCGGGATTGTAACTGACCTGTTTTCGGCGTTATCCATTGAGACATCTACACCAGAGAAGATGTTGTTTTTTTTTCATTTAGACGCAAACGCACTACAAAAAGACTGTTGGCAATTCTGAGCTCTCATTTTAATCTGACTGGCAAACCGTTTGGACGCCTGACCATTTAACTGTTTAACACTCAGAAAAAAAATATGTTGGCATTGACGCGTTTTCGTTTCTCAATTCAAGATTTGTGTCTAATTGACACAAGAAACATCGATAAAAGTGTCAAAAGGTTTGGGTTATGGTTAGCCTACGATCAACTCGGGGTCCCTTATTCGTTTCATATACCAAACAATTCGGGGTAAGGTGGTGAAGGGATTAACGCGTGACCTAACATATTAGTTTGTAAATACACAGGCGCAACTCACTATTTTGTATGCTTGCGATATGATATTCACACAGGCCTTGAAACCTTCACTGCCATAATATATAGCATGTTAAGTATTTAATAATGTGTTTTAACTCAAGATTTTTAATTGCATGCATTTTGACGTGTGAGCTATTGACTGAAATTTTTTTTATAACGACTTGGCGCCCATTTTCGAAGCAATCGATCTGGATCCTCACTGTTTGCCAATGCAAGTACTCTCGAATCAATGCATCAAAGAGCTTATCTATTTCATTGCCGTTAGCGAATTGCAAATAGTTTGAATCATGATCAGACGCCGCGCTACGCGGCGTTTATTCAGGATCCAAACTATTTGACACTCGCTTTTTATAGTCAAAACAGCCCTAAAGCTGACTTAAGAAGTATTACAGATGACACTGCCAATGCAGCAATATTTTGGCGGTAATGGGGTTTGCGGCAAGGTATTTCACATCCGGAGTTTTATGGTGATGTGATTTACAGACTTCGTAAGATTCTTGGACATATACATTTTCAAAACCTATTTGTGAAACGTATTAGATTTTTCCTCAAAAAAGATTATGATCCAATTATATTGCTGCGCACTTCACGTTTAGTCGATCAATCTACAATTGATAACTATGCTTTCCTCTTTGGTTGTGCGACGACAGACAGGGCTTAGCACTACATGATGATGTATCTTTAAAGACGTCCTTAACCGGGAGAGTTATGTCGGATTTTCGTGCTTTTGTTTTTCTCTCCCTCTCTGTCGTACCCTGGACCCTTCAATGTCTTACAGTTACTCGTAACTACAGACTAGTCGCTTGAGTACAATTTGACTGTTGCCATAGTGGGTTATTTTTAACACGGGCTTGAATGTTTAATTCTTTCCCATGTTACTAATGATCTTGTCATAGAATTTTTGCTAAATGTTTTACATGTATTTACTTACTGTGCTGGCGGTCTTTTTTATTGTGAGGTTGTGGAACAGGGTTTATATTTTATGTACACTGTTCGTCTTTATAGGTGAATATAGGAGATAAGTGTGAAGTTGGGCGCCCCTAAACCCAGGTTTAACCACCCAGTGGTTGTTAATAATTAATTAATTTATAGTTAATTATTGATTGCTACTGACCGTACCAAGGCGGGCTCCTATATTCACTTTGCTTTATGTTTGTCTTGCGTGTTGCTTTCTATTTAGTGTGTAGATGAAGGAATTGTGTGTGTGTGTGTGTGTGTTTGTTGTGGTATGACTGTGTGTGTGTGTTCTGCTTTAGAGGTGGGTGTATTGTTTGTGTTACGTTTCCTGCTTGAGTCTTTCGTATTTATTTAGACAGACGATAAAACACGGCAGTAAAGAGGTTAAACTTATGGACATATTTGTTTCTGAATGATCTTCATTACAAACTTATTTGTAGTTTATCTGTTGTCGTTATTCCCGTTGGGGCATCTACCAGCATATAAACAGCAATATAGTGACGTCAATAAACACCGAATGCGATATTTATCTGAGATAATCAGTGTATTTGTTTTGGCATCTGTCATTTGATACAGCTAGACTAAGAAATGGTTTAAAGTCAAGAACAGTCATATCGTTAGTCCTATACTGCCATGTCGCCATCTATATAAGTAAATGGAGTATCAGATTTAAATTCCATGGCCCATTGCTAAAGCAATAGTGTAGTTGGTGTTAAACTGTTACGATCCTGACCAGACACCACAGAACGCGGTGTCTGATCAGGATTCAAACTGTTTTCCAATAACCATTGTACTCGTGGGTACTTTTCTGGTCAACATCTTATTAATCGTAATTCTCTGTAACCAATTAAAGAGTGGTCCAGGTACGTTTTAAGCAATCCTGCTCAGTTACATAGGGAATTACAACCTGGAAAAGTTGATAGTTCCGTTGCCATGGTTACCAGCTTGGCAACCCCAATCCCAAAGGTTTCCTTCCCAAATAGTAAACAACACATTTGCTACTTGTTATTAGTGATCGCATTCAGGTTCAGCATGGATGCATTACTATTCGATCAGTCCTTAAATTATGCCAAAATCATGATTTCTTACTTTCACTATATTGACCGCTAAAGTTTGCACGTGCACACCAATCAGGTGTAATGTTGAACTGAATCCTACACTGTTATTTTATTGTCACTGTCATATTTCAACATACAATTGTCATTGTATCTGATGTACATGTTTATGTACAGCCTTCTCTGAAAAAGACTATGAAAATTTCTTTCTTTTTTCACAAAATGCACTGGTTTTGGGGGAAAACATTGTTTTCGCGTTGTCATGGTAACAAGATAAGGGAAATACATTTTGAGTATTTTCCCCTTGATATATAGAGGTACAAATGGTTTAAGTTTCATGCAAATTGGTGACTATGTGTGCCGCAATGTGGTTGATGGTAACAGAGGATTGCTCTTAATAATACAAAGTCGAATCATGGAAAGTCGTTCTGTCACACGCCATATTAAGGTAGCTCGCATGTGAGCTTAGTTCGCAAAAAGTGAATGAATATAACGCACTGATGGTCAAATTTCCCTTGTTACTGATCGTAAAGACAATGTTGATGATCTTCAACGTGTGGCTTGGTAGTTCGGCAAATTGTTGAATTCCGATTTTGTTAAATTGTCAGTCATTAAACAACAACGTAAAAGGAAAATGTATACAACCGATGTTTAATTCTAGTCTAATAAAGACTACAATAATGTGTCCTTACACCTCTGTTTTATTCATGACAGGTCAATAGAATCAGACAAAAAATTGTAAAAGAAAGTTTTGAATCGATTTGGATTCTAACCCATTGTCATTGGTTTGCTGGTCAATCGCTCTACAAGCCAAGTTACCGAAACAAACAATGATGCTTATTTACCTTTCATTATGTACGAGCGTTACCAGGTACAAAAATATAATTAAAGTGTTGTCGCAGCGTGAAGTGGATTTAAAAAATGAAATTTAGAGATAAAAAATTGTTCTTGAACTACTTGTGTAGCTCAAGTAGAATCTAAAACACTTTTAGTCAGTTTACCGGTTACCAAAACTACGAAGTGCGGCCTTAAAGCGACTCGCAACCAGATGGTGCATTAAAAATAGTAATTTGTAAATATGTGTCAAACGCTTATATAAATGGTAAAGAATTAGTTTAGGATAAGAAATTCTGTTTAAAAAAATGTATTTCAATAAAAAAAAATATTGGTCTCTGGTGGGATTCGAACCCGGGGCCCGGCATTGGCGGACAGAAGGCAAAATAGGGGAAACTGCTTAGACCAATGGACCACGGAAACTATCCGTTTATCTCGGATCGATTTAACGTATTTCAATGTGTAGCCATCGAAAGTGCATACAACTTCGTAATTCGGCTCGTGTTTATGTCTGAGCCCGTGTAGAGAAGCAACAACAACAACTATACCGTCTACTAGTCGGTAAAGAAAAACGATGGAAAATATCTAAAAATCTAAGATTCGGTGACGATTCTTGAGACTTTTTTTGGACTGATCATATTTTTTTAATGTCAGAAGCCAAATAATGCCACAAATTTGCTTTTATTTGAGTATTTTATTTTATTTTGACAAGTACACCATCCGGTTGCGAGTCCCTTTAAATATATACTTAAATTATGGTCATTTTATTCTGCCATTATGCCGTCTGAGTTACAATCAGCATAATCATCTGTTTCCTTGTGAAACCCTTAAATCGAATATAAACATATAAAAAGTACTAATTTATAGCCTTCTTTCAGCTCAAATGGCCGTTCAGCACCACTGTTCATTCACGCAATATTGTTGCTTCCTATTTAATGTAGACATACGAGCAATAGGAGTCTCAACTATTTGTACGTATCCGCCATACTGCTAAGGTTTGATAATATCATTGTGCGGTTAAACGTCGTATTTCAACAATATATATACAGGACTAAGATACAAAACAAATTAGCCAAGGCTTTTAAAGCAATTTCCCCTCGCCATCAAATCATAAATGTACACTGAACCCTTATCCGGTCAAATCCTAATCTGCTTGACATTTGTTGTCTGAAGTTTAGGTTTTATGCATTATTTATCTGACCTATATTAAGTGCCACAGAACCTTATCCTATCAATGGTGAGTAACTCGACGTCTGATGTGGATCTACAATATTGGTTAATTCGAGTTTTGTGGCCCTTACTTAAGTAATGGACAATCACTGTTATGTATCAGAGACAGAAATATCTTTGATCAATGCCTTCAAATAATTAGCTAATGGATTCGTGTACATTGCTAAAAATGTTATTTCCCGTGTCATAGTTTCAACGCCAAGTTTACCTGGTTTTAAAAAACCCTTTAACTAACAAGACATTCTATTCTTTAGCTGAGGTCCGAGCAGTTTTTGGTGGTTTCATATAACCTTTGACACATTCTATAGTCAGAGTCAAGTTCAATTTTTACTCAGTCTTCATCTTAACACTCCATTGTTTCATATTATCAGTTCCTTAAAAAAGAAACATCGAATACTTTTGAGAACTGTATAGAATAAACAGTGAAACGATTTAAAATACTTAATTTCTAGTAAATAAACATTACGCTCTGAAGTAAATGTGATGATAATAAAGTTGTAGAATCTACTTGCATTTTCTTTTGTCTGCGAATTATTTCGTGACCAGAAAAGTTACATACTGGCTCAAATAAAAAGCTTTATGTATAAAAGGTTTAGGTATATATAATGTGCAAATATGCTTGAAAAAATATTCACGCGTTTCATGAACTCATTTACAAACTAGGGTTTAGGTCGACTCCGGTTGCAGACTCATAAAGTATTATTCAATGGTTCAAGTTCTCTGTGTAATTATATGATATACATAAAGAGAACTTATTTTAAATAGTTTCAAACCTAACTATCAAATACATTTAAAAAGAAATATTGTTCCCTCAGAACTTTTTTACTTTTAGTAAACTACTCGTTTTCTGGTCACTCCATACCTCTGTATTTCAGTTTTACACCTTCATCAGTGTTCTGAAGAACTTTGATTCATATAAGCATAAGGAATAACGCCTTTCAAAGTCTTTTATTCGAGCCTCATCACATACCATTAAAATCAGTGTTCATGTACTCGTATGCCCATCAGAATGTCTGGCAACATACAAAGATGCGTCAAAAAGTTCAAAAATCAATGTTAATTGTTTTGTCATTGGCAAAAGGAATTTTATTTTTGCTAAATGTTTTTGTATTTACTTACTGTGCTGGCGGTCTTTTTGATTGTGAGGTTGTGGAACAGGGTTTATATTTTATGTACACTGTTTGTCTTTATAGGTGAATATAGGAGATAAGTGTGAGGTTGGGCGCCCCTAAACCCAGGTTTAACCCCCAGTGGTTGTTAATAATTAATTTATAGTTAATTATTGATTGCTACTGACCGTACCAAGGCGGGCTCCTATATTCACTTTGCTTTATGTTTGTCTTGCGTGTTGTTTTCTATTTAGTGTGTAGATGAAGGAATGGTATTGCGTGTTTGTGTGTGTGTTTGTTGTGGTATGACTGTGTGTGTGTGTTCTGCTTGAGAGGTGGGTGTATTGTTTGTGTTACGTTTCCTGCTTGAGTCTTTCGTATTTATTTATTTTTTTATTTTTGAAAAGTTGAGATTTAATGTTGTAATGAAATTTTATGTACAATAAACTTTAGATATTGTTCTTTTTAAGAAGGCATAACGTCCAAAACTAGTGTTTGAAAAGTGCTATGTTCAGAAATCTCGAGTAGAAGTCATGTAGGTTCATGTTGTGACATATAGAGTTATGTTATCCGGCGGTAGTGGCCCAATGGTTGACACCTTGGACTACGGTACCAGGGGTCGTGAGTTCGATCCCCCGCCGGACCAGCGGTCTGACTAGGGGATTTTTATGAATCCCCGATGATGTACAGGGATGTTCTTGAGCAAGACATGTACCGCGAATTGCTCCTCTCCACCCAGGGGTTAAAATGGGTACCTGTGAAGGGTCTGAGTCGGTACTGCGGCTGCATTTGACTGTGACATATGTTAGCAGTGCTCATAGGCAAGATGGCTCGATGGTCAGGGGAGTATATGTACAGTCGGCTGAGCGGTCATTCGGACTGAAAGTAGACTTTAACTTGGTATATTACTTTTTATCATATATTAAACCATCATGTAGGCAAATAATTGCTCGTTAAAATAATATATAACACATGCATTTTGCACATATTATATGGAAGTTATTGATCAAGCAACATTAATATTAGAGCACCTTGGTACCTCATTTATGACTCATGTCAGAGCCACCAGTAAACTGATATTTGCTTTTGAAATTTGCTTACACAGACCAAATATTTCAACTATAGTCACGGTTGTTTTCAATGGTTGGATTCCATATTTCTTCTGATAGTTTTTATACTTTTATAGTGGAACGTTATATTTTCAATCTCAAATGAAACTAAATACAAAGCAATGCAAACATGTGATTGAAAGATTATTTCCTTGTTTATTGACAGACAATTTATTGTTATTGGAGTGCCAAGCAGTTCTGGGCGTAATCAGACACAGGGTTACCGGACTTGGCAGACTCTTGTCTTAAGCAAGAGTACATTATAGGAATAAACAACATATTTTTGACGTTCATGACGGTATGACTACAATAGCTTCGCAGGGGGTAAATTTCGTAAACGCCCGAAGGGCGCTTACGTTTAATTTTCCCCCGAAGCTAATGTAGTCATACCGTCATGAGCGGCAAAGAGATGTTGTTTATTCCTTATATTTATATTTATATTTTCTGTCTTGGCAATTTAATGTGTTTATTGGCCAGATTTGTTTTTCTGTATAAGAATTTATCATATACCGGTCAAAGAGGTTTGATAGATGTAATATCGATGTAATAGCCATTCCAGTTTCTAAATATGGTAAGAAAGTAGTCCCAACTACATGTACTGTAACTGTATTAAAAATTTAGGATTTTTTCCAGTAAACTTTCTCTCTGTGAATGGAAAAGACTTACAAGGCAAACAAATAACAGTGCAACTTGAATATCTATTGCAAAAGCACATTCTAAAAATACAGGTCGCGGTTGTTTTCTTAACCCATTTACACACATAGCAACGCGATGGCAACGACCTATGGGTCTGTATCACTCCGCTAGTGTCATATGACCGTCGACCAATGGGAGCTTAGTGTTAAGTGCCCGATGTAGTCTATTTGAAGAAGTCCACGAATAGCACGGGGGAAATCCGAACTGGCTAAAACCAGTTTGGAAGTGTAGGTTCATCGGCAGATGTACTGCATATTTTAATAGGATTACATAAATACTTTACAGGGTGAATGTAAATATTAAAGCATGAAAATAAAATATGATGAACAGTGCTCCCTCTATACATTGGCCCACCGAACAACGATTCCCCCCTTACAAAAATATGCGCTCCACTGTAACAAAACAAGATATTTATATCTAAAGTTTTTATTGCTGCAATATTGTCTGATTAGAATAATTGTTCTCTTCTGTTTTTTCTCAAAATTACATATTAGTGGATATGGTGCCAGAAGAAATACAATGACGAGTGACAAATAGTTTGAAACCAGATCGGATGCCACGTAGCGCGACGTCTTATCTTGATTCAATCTGTTTGCAAATGTAAGGCCCGTCTTAATACCCCCCGTAACAACTCCCTCGGAACAACATACACATTTGGCCTCCCACTGGGTGTTGTTGAAGAGAGGAAGCACTGTACTACTTGAAACGCCTAGCTGTCCTTAATCTATTCACTGCCATGAAATCATCAGCTTCAAACAATGGTCGTTTGATTTTTCTTAAATTTAAAACAATCATCTCGTAGTGAGTATCAAGCAGTTTTGATCAAATAATTTGTATAGTAATGCGATATCTGATCAAATAATTTGTATAGTAATGCGATATCTGATCAGACTCAAAATTGATTACCATACAGATTTAAAATACAAAAAAACTAATATCATTTTCTACATGTATTGTATTGCGCTTTTGTTTATTTTCGTCTAAATGGAGAAGAATAAAGACTTTCCCCACTGTGTGTTTACAGCTGATCAATGAGATATCGTATTATCATTCTTTGGTTACTATTTATTGATATCTATTCATTAGTTGTAAACTCAGAACGCATAGCAAAAATACAGTAAAGCCTTTCTATTACGAACACTAAAATGAAGACAAATTGATAAAAAACATGTGACAGTTTAAAGCATGGCGACAGTTAAACAGAAAGCTCCTACAGGAGCTTTCTGTTTTACTGTCACCTTGCTTTAAGCAATCACCTGTCTAAAACAAATAATAATTAACACAATTTAATGGTCGTAATAGAGAGGTTTTACTGTAGAATAGCTGTTTCAATCGTGTATCGTCGCGTTGAACTCGTATGTCAGCATTTCCGGGAACATCTGAATATTTCATCCATGGCTTTTCAGAGAGCAAACCTGGCAATCCAATTAATATACTGTCAATGAAATATTCACAAAGCCTGTGTCTGGTAATTAACCTACTTCAATACGTTCCCATATATAATACAGTACAGTGCTGCTACAACGGCCACCGAAGAGAGGCCTCATTGGTGGTATGATAGTTAAAGCCTTACTCCATTGCCTGATTCTATTTATGATAATCAGATATCCACTGAAAACAGGTTGAAAAAATATTCCTTAAGGGGCGGTCTGCTTTATTTTCAGCCTGCTTTAAGCTATCATCCGGAAATGCATCCTGAGTTTTATTTTCATGAATTCCAAGGTCAGGGCTTCTTTCCATACAGCATGAATAATTGGAAATGATTAGAGGTGTAAATAGGTGTTGTGTTGAGTAAATGTTTTAAGAAGAATGAAAATAAAACAAAACGCTCCTACAAAAATGTTCTTTTTTACTTGTTTCTGCTTTATTCATAACAAAAATAAGCGTGTTATCAGAGACCATATAAGGTAGACTGTAATATAATTCTAGGAAGCATATAACCAACACGCTTAATGGGCAGAAATCCATGCGATCAATATAAGTATGACAAATACTCAGTGAATAATATCGCATCAACGCACACAGTGTCGGCTAACTTCAATGACAGGTTTGTATTACAGTAGTATGATTTTATGATTATGGCGAGCGAGAAATAATCATGAACCGAAATAGGACCTCGTGTTTCCACAGGAAGTCTTATCTGGGTGAAACACAGGGGGAAAATATCCGAATAGTTGTAAAGGTTTAGCTACTTGTCAGTGTCCCGAAGGACTTCTGATGTAAAAAGGTCAACCAATTAGGGTGGATTTAACAATACCCTTAATAGAATCTAAAGAGCGTGCCAAATATACTTAATTGTTTTCTGATGTCCTTTTAATGTAAAAAACCCCATTGTTGCAAAATATCCATCATTTGCAATAAATTATGCATCATTTGTAAAGTAAGTTTCATGTCATGCCTATTACATAAAAGTCTTCATATATTTTCACATTGAAATTCAAATTACTATTGGCATATTGTATTAAAATAATATGCATAATAGCTTCTCTGGAAGGCAACATCAGCGACTAAAATATGATATAAAACACAAAGCCACGTGAACAACATGACTTCACAAAAGTTCTATCGTAGGGCGTGTCAAGCAGTTTGAAATCTGATCAGACGCCGCGTCATTCTGCGTCTGAAGAGTATCCAAACTGTTTGCATATAACCAACGTACCCAGGGTAAAAAAGTGAAGCAAGCAAAACATGCGTGACCGAACGACAAAAATGACATGTACTTTGTATGTTGATTAACCTATTTGTGCCCAGTGGATTCTTCTATGCTTATATGTTGGAATGGTCGATTTATGGTGCCTGTTCCAAATTTTTATTTTCAGTTTGTTTTATATTGAAATTCCCACCAATAGACAGTGTAGACGCTGATCAGATGTCGCATTACGCAGTTTGTCTGTGTTTTTTATTGGTCGCTAGGCACAAAAAGTCAAAAAGGCGAGACAAAAGTCTCTCCTATAACTCTAACACAACTATACCTGTATACGCAATGCAAAAAATGAAAACCGTAAACGTGTTTTTAAAATTGTTGGTACTGCATTATAACTTAAGCAGCAAACACTTTGGAAATTAATCAGACGTCAGGTCACGTGATCAGACTGTATACTAGCTTCCAATTTCAATGGACATAATTGACTTATCGCAAAATTTATTTTTATTAACAAACAATATACTTGTATGTGTCGTATAAGAATGAAACTTATTTGTCACCTTTCATAAAGACTGGAGATGTACCAGCTTTTAGAATAGTTGCTCACAGAAAATATCTGACTGGATTTGCTATCTAGTGCGGAAGGTGTCAAACATTTAAGATTTTACTGTCCAATTTGTTGTAATTGACCACTTCGTGAATGCATGTGGCAATCTTTGACAACACAATCAACCGTTCACTGCAGAACAAAAGTAATGCATTTAGCTGTATTAGGAGGTTTCTGTATTACTTTTCTCGTGTGGTAAGCTGGGCCTGTCCAATGAAACGTCGTACAACAAATAATGTCGTATGTCAGATAATAAAATTCTCTTTTATTATGCATTTCTCCATCCAATCATGTCGTGTGACATATCTTTGGAATCGTCTTGAAAACAAAATAGAATTATATGGAGCAATCAAAAACTGGATGTATTCTACAGTGTTTACTTATGACCGCTTTTGTTGGACCACGGATTCCTGCTTCCTAACCTTGGGATTTAAGCTTTTCACAGGCAATAAAAGTCGAGTTTGTAAACAGTTTGGATCTAGATCAGACGTCATTAACCACATCCACGTAGGCACAATTCCAATTTCTCAAACTCTGCATAACATTGCAGACGACAAGTTTTAGCAGACGATAGTGTGTGTGCGAAAAGATTGAACGGTTTAAAGTGCAATCGTACCGATAGTGTGAGCGGTTTCTGTGTTCTATGTTTTCATAATTAGTCTTTTTGGCATAAACATCACAACGGGAACAGGCCAAATATTCCAACTTTTTAACTATTTCTTAAACCTATTAACTAATCTGTGCCAAACGCCCTATAAAAGCGGCAGTGTCAAACATTGTAGACTCTGATCAGACGCCGAATGATGCGGCGTCTGATCAGAATCTTCACTGTTTGCTGATAGGAATTTCAATTTAAAACAAAGCGAAAATGATAATTTAGACAAGGCACCCTTACATCACAAATGGACAAATCGAATAAATATGCATGAACTAATCTACTAGGCGCAAATGGGTTAAATCGATTAACGTCTAATGAATAGTACACTTGTCCTATTTACATTAAAATAATTCATTAACGAAAATCTATCTGTCTTTTTCTTTAGTTTATTGCGTTTGTATTAAGTTTCTTTTAAACGGCAAAGAATAGGGTACACGTCACTAGTATCTGTCAACTTGTCAAGTATCGATTTTGTTCCCATCTCTACGATGCCATCCTGCGTACAACCGCGATTCATATTGTTCATTTACACCACCAATGAAAAAACCGCTTCCTGTGAACACGCGTTATCCCTCGACGCCTACTGACTTTTGTCTGTTTATATATCCGTGAAGCTGTTCGATTTTAGGTTCAGTCTACAGACACATCTCACAACTGGCTTATCGTGTGTTTCAGCGTGTAGAAATATTGGGAATATTATCTGGCGTAGTAACAACAATTTACAGCAGCGTTCAGGCCAAAACTATTTTCAGCGCAACATGAACAGTGTTAGCAACGGCAAAATTACTGTTTACCCATAATTAGCTTATAGCGGCTTCGTCTAAATATACTAGATTTGCAAGGAAAATAGTGAAATCATACGCACCTGTACTTGGCACAACGATTATAAACACGGATAGTATATGACACACCTTTGCAATCTGACGGATAAACTACAAGTAGTTTTATATATTTCATCAAGACATACCCTAACAGTTGGTGCTGACTAAATTAATACCGTCCAACTTCTTCAATGTAGCATTAGGTCATTATAATTGAATTCTACACTTGAGCTGCTCGTGAAAACATCTGTATAACGTTTCGAACTATCTCTGCGCCATCAGGATAGGGTGCCTAAGCAGCAAGATGGGTAACCACGGCAGCCGGAGGAAACACAGAAAACATATCTATGATGAAACAAATGACGATGATGGTGAGTAAATTATTTGCAATCTTTGTTAACCCATTTCCCCATAGCCTGTTTCTAGATTTAAAGAAATATTGTCTCTTAAAACAAGTTTATTGTAAATGTACTTTTTATCATGAATAAATGTATCTATTACTCATTAAAAAGATACAACACTCTTTTAGCCATCAGTTCAGTGATCGTAATAGACAGGGTTTTCCTGTATGTTTGTTTGTCTGTCTGTATGATTGTCTGTCTCCATTTGTCAGTTTCCATTTGTGTCTGTCCCTCTGCCTGTGTCCAACTGTCTGTTTCTCTGTTCTTCTTTCTGCCTCTTCCGCCATATCTCCTTTTGACATTACTGACTTTTTCCGTCTCATTTTCTGTCTTTATCTGCTTCTCATCTCTCTATGTCTCTTCCTCTATTTGTCGCTCTGACTATGTTTATCTTTCTCTTTCTCTGCCTGTATGTGCTGGTGTCTCTCTGTCTTTGTCTTTGTCTGTCTCCCTGTCTCTGTCTTTCTCTCTGTTTCTCTGTTTCTGTATATCGCCCTCTCTCTGTGTCTCTCTTTCTCTCTTCCCAAACGTAGTGTACGGTACTTTAAAGGTTATGACAGGTTGGAAATGTATGGGGAATATTCCATGACAAGATAATTATCACAAGACACAAGTTCATTTGCATGTTTCGTGCGACGGTTTTCTTGCCTATTTAAGCGATGCTAAAGACAAACACAGAGTACTAAAATTACAAATGACAGCATTTTGAAAAACTTTATCATATTTTAGCTTATTGGAAAAGAATTGTCGCATGTTACCGTCAAACGCATTGTGAAAATGATCGAATTGTGCAATGTAACTGTCAAAGAAAAAATATAAGAAAGAATTTCAAGGCTGGAATAAAATTTACGAAAGAGTTACTACCAATCTGTCACAGATATGCTGTGAGAAAGAATTGACAAGGATTGACAGAGATATTTCTTATTAACCATCTTTCAACACCATGGACCAGGTAAAATGTACTCGATACATTTTAGAACAGTGTTGACCCAGATCAGAGGGTTCCTATAGGAACCCTCTGAGCAGGGCCTACATTCATTGCTAATTTAGAGCAGTATTTATTAAACTATCCATAATTCCATGTAGACTAGTTCATGATTATTTAACTAAAAAGATCAACAAGGGAACCTACCAACTCACAAGAGGTAGTTAGTATTGAAATAATTAATAGTGATGCGTACATGGATTTATGTCATAAACAGATAGTGTACTAGAGAAAAGGACACATGTCATATGCAAACCGTATAAAACTATCAAATGACTTCTATGAAAGCCTTCTGACAAGGGTCTGCATTTTTTACAATTTAACAAAACCCCTAACTGTTCAACATGGACGTAACTTAATAATAGAATAGAATTGTCCATTGTCCATTTGAAGTTTCAGAGGTGAGTGAGGTAATGTAAATTTAATGAACCAGGGTTATGCCCAAATTAATTGGTTTAAGCTTTTTAATTAATACAAGTTTTAATTTGACACTTTGTTACACTTCTCTTAGAATAAAACAGATTAAACTGATACTGTTGATTGAAGAACAAACGTTTACGACTAGATGTAAAGAGTATGCATGTACAATTATCAAGTTAATAGTACACAGCCATAATAGATCAATTCTCTATGTGAGTCTCGAACCATGTGGCTTCCCCAAATCCGCCGAATACAGTGACGAGTACTTTATTATTTGCTTTAAAACACAAATGCAGCGAAATAGAATGTAAAAAATGTCAACTCTTTGAAAATTATCACGGTTAATTTCTGTCTAAGTGGCAAACAGTTTGGAACCTGATTAGATCATGTTCCAAACTGTTTGCCATTGAAAAAGTTGTTCAAAACAGATGCGTTTTTGTGATAACGTATTCTCTGTCTTTACTCAGTGTTTTATCAAGACCAAAATCATTCGCAAGTGTCAATCTATAGTATTGCTGTGCAGAATAAAGATTAGGCAATAATCCGTTTAATTATAGGACTGCAAATATCAGGAAAACATGTCTGAAAACCGCGGTAACCTTGAAATCATATTGTTTTTCCTGTTCCATATCAGATCATGGTCGCTTTTACAATTAAAATACCTATTAAAATATAACTATTATTTTATGCAGCCAAAGATATTTATGCTATAAAATCGATATTAATATCAAACAGTTTTATAAATACTAAATGGAAAAAAGTGCTTTTTTCGCTACCGTACCGTAACCCAGGAAAAAACATCATGTCAGCATACATTTCACTATCACCCTTTTGGATCAGTAGGTCAACAGTTGTAGTGAATAATTTATAGACCTTGATCAGTTTGTCATAGCGGTACAGTGGAGAAAACGTTATTCTTTCCCAATAAACGCGTTTACGCTAAAACTATTATTTCCAATGAAAGCAGTTTGGAGCCTGATCAGACGCCGGGTTACCCGGCGTCTGATCAGGCTACAAACTGTTTGCCACTCAGATAAAGACTAGCATTCAGAATTGTCAAAAAGTTGTCTTTTTCTACATTTTAATGTTTTGTGTTTGCGTTTCGTTTGCATTTAAACGGGAATGAATAACTCTCCACTGTATGTCTCGGTACACGCAGTGGAATTCACCATACGACGACCAAGAAATAGTTAACTGATTATCTTAACGAATGTCGTCTGCCTTAATCATTTCCCTTCCGTAATACATGCAGTCTGCGTCAAAAGTGTCTTCTGCAACATCTTTTGAATAAAATGTAAGGATTTATTTATTTTTCCTCTAAAAATCTGACAACGAGTACCATTGTTTTTTACCATTCAGATCAAACTATTTTATCAAAATTTTAAAACGAATATGTCTTTTTTTACATTGTATTGCATGTATTTTGTTAACAGTTCGTTTCGTTTTAAATGGAATAAATATGGGTTTCTTCATCGTTATTGTGCATCTTAAAGATCTTAGGTGTCATCGCGAATAATGATTCAAAAACGCTTGATTTGATGCCTATGTAAAATATTAATTAGTTTATTTTCACCCTTGCTTATCTTATAGATACTTAAACCTTTTACTGCAACTCCAAAAACATTGACATTATCAACCAGTTTGGAAAGTTCGTATCCTGATCACACGCTGAGAGACTTTGTCGGGTCAGAGTCTAAAATGATCCAAGTTTCTTTAGTAAAAGTACATTAAATCCCAATTTAAACACAAGAACAAGAACAAAGCAGGGGCCACTTTTAATCATTCAATATCATGGTTAAAGACGGACGATCATGGCATCCGGTATTTCCAGGTATAAAACGTGGTATTTTAGATAAGGCGCATTCCAGCTTAGCCAAAGATGTTTACGATAATTAAACTGCTTCATTGTTTCGACCGCTTAACAACTCTCAATATTCCAGTTTTAATCTTACCCGTTGACTGCAAGTATCAAACAGTTAAGATCCTGACCAGACGCCGCGTTACGCGGCGTCTGATCTGGATCTAAACTGTTCATAAAGGCCAATATTTTGTTTTATATTTTTTTGCATTGAAAGCGTCAAGGATGGCACTACTCACCTGGCACAGCAGACACAATCGATAACGTTTGTATGATTGTATCCCGATAACTTGAGAATTGCTGCCGATTTAACCTTCTTCCGGCTGTAGTCTGCTAAAGCACGACCAAAATGACCTCTGACCAGGCTTTAAACGGTTTTTCCTTTCAGAAATAAATCGTAAGAAATTTTGAAAACTGGCAAATTTTACATTTTATTGCATTGAGTTGGTTTTAAGTTTTCGTTGGAATGGGAAAAAAACAGCATGTTATCTGCAGTATGACTAACAGACGAACATACTTTTGACTTAATATGCTGTAGTGGAAAATACACTTTCCAAACAAACACGTTTTATACATGTTAAAACAATAAATTATTATTCCACTGCAATTTTATGTTCGAGCAAGATCCGACGCCTTATCTTAATTTTTTTGCTGCTACGATAAAAAAATCAAAAATGCAGAATTTTCAAAAGGGTGCCATTTTGTTCATCCTGTCGAATTCTTCTTACTTTTCGCTTCGTATAAACAGGAAATAATACCGTCCTCTCCTCTGTACTCACGAGTATGCATGTACTGCATTGAGTCAAAAGTTAAGGAAAATACTACAGATGATTCATTGACTAATTCATTTATAGTACTTCTTATGAACCATTAATTACCATCTATTTCTAGTCCTTTTTGCACGTTTAAGTATATTTCGCATTCTATAGCAAACTGGCAAACAACAGGGGCCCTCTGATCAGGGTTTACCCTATTTGCATAGAAACATGTACTCTTGTCTATAGTTTACTATATGTAAGTGACACATATACACGCTGCGGTCACTGGGGGGTAATATGAGCTAACTGTTATTGAAAACAAAGACGTGCCCTCAATATTATCTTTATCATATTCAGCTGATAGAAAAACAGGGTCAACATCTGTAAACAATAAACAAAACCATACCACCAATAACTGACTATTAACCGAATTGAACTCAATGCCAATTTACTCTGATGTCTGTCTGACTTATCTCATACAGTAACACCCCCCCCCCCCCCTCTATAACAGGCGAGAAGACGTTAGTCTTTCCAAGTAACGTATTTATGCTAAAAGCCGTTTGCATGATGCTGATCGTTGAGTATGTCATATGTCGGGTAATCTGGAGTCTGATCAGGCTCCAAACTGTTTACATCCCAGATTGAATAGAGTCGTAAACATTTTTCAAGACGCTGTTATGTTTAACGTTTTGTTTCATTGCGTCTGAATTAAGTTTCGTATAACTCTTTCTCTTCCAAGTTTATCGTCTGCTTTAAACCTCAAAATATCGTCTGCATCGGTAGTGTAGTCTGCAATATTTTTAAAGTAAGCTTTAGGGCTGTTTTGACTGAAGAAAATGTTTAATGCCGACACGAGTGTCAATCAGTTTGGATCTTGATCAGGCTCCGCGTAACACGGCGTCCGATCAGGATCCAAACTGTTTGCAAAGTCGCCATTTGGCATCGTTGGCAGAGAAAGAGTTGAGCGTTTCTTATCTTAGAGTTATGAGTTGGTCGTTTTAAAGGTAGATTACAACGTAATGAATGCTGAAAGTAAACCAGAAAGCTAAAAACATCAAAAACACGTATCTAATGCTGTTTTAGAAACGGTAAATAATTCAATTTATTATTATATTGCTATATTGATTATCGGCCTTCATCGTCTTTACCAACAAAAATAGAAGACCCACTGGGAGTCTTTCACACACTTTCCTGTCTTTAAAGGTCCCCAAGTGTCGTCAATGAACCACCGTTTAACACAATTATGAATCTAGGTTGACTTAACAAATATTGAGTAAATATTTTGGCAAAACATGTTTACCCTCTGTTGAGGAAATTATTTATGTCACTAGGTGGTATATAACATCATGTTAACTCATATCATGCTGAATTGTCGTCTGCTTCAAATATAGCGTCTGCGAAAATGATTCTAATTACTTTTTTACTTTTAAAACTGCCGAAAGGTTAAACATGAGTAGCAAACGTTCGTATCCGAATCAGACGCCGCATTACGCGGCGTCTGATCTGGATCCAAACTGTTTGTAAGTGCAAGCCAAGTCGCGCTTATCGTGAGTTTAGTCAAAATGTGCTTATTCTTCTTCAGTATGTAATTTTGGATTGCCGCTTTATATACATCTTGTAACGCTTTAGTTTTGTAAACAATGCCAGAATATCTGTTTTCTCTGTGACGTTTATGACATACTTGGCATGCAAGAAATGTAAAGGTCGCTTGTAAAGTACAGTTATTGCTTAACCTTCGACATGCTGTGGAAACTGTTGCAAATCGTTTGGATAAAGATGAGACGCCGAGAAATACGACATATCATCTGTATTCAACACTGTTTGATGATATGGTAATGCTATTTGAAAGAAAACACAGAAAAGTCTGAAACTATTGCAGCCGACAGATTCTGCAGATAACAATTATATAGCTGACGGTGGTGTAGGTTAAATATGTCTACAAACAACATTGATTGACTTTAAGCCAATACATGACTAAATAATGACTTTTAACACTTAGAAATAGTGTCTGCTTAATAACGTGCACAATTGTCAATGCTGCAAGCTGATGTGTGCCAATGTTGTTTTATATTTGTTAGATTATTTCGGACGCAAAGTTAAAGAGAACATTATCTTGATTTATAACATAGTATAATCCGTATACTCATTCGTATGAAGGCAACTACATGGCTACAAATACTATATTGTATTGTTCATGTTGGCAAGTCTGTTACTGTGGAGAAAACGTTATTTTTTCCCAATCATTGTGTTCATGCTAAAACTATTATGTCCCATATAATATTCCCAAAATATATATTATGTTACTGTTTAAAACGTATGAGAGCTATATATCATGTATACAAAAACAAAACATAACGACGGACGTACAACGACAGACGACGTACACAGGAAGATCACAAGGTCAGCTAAAAGCCGTAAAGACATCAGCGCCAGCAGGGCTTTGAATTTCAATTGGGGAAGAATAACGTCTTCTCCGCTGTATACAAACCTGCTACTGTAGCGGTTTAAAACCATTTGCAATATGCATTCGTCGAAGGTACCAATTCAATAATATTCTCACTCAAAATCACGTTTGTGCTTAAAATAAAGTGTCTATTACGAACACTTACAGTAGGATAAGACACCGGGTAACACGGCGCTTGTTCAGGCTCCGAAATCTTTGTCTCTCAGATTAAAGTTATTTGTCAATATTTTAGATTAAACTGGTACCACTAAAACTACAATCGGCAGGAGTATAGTTAACATTCTAGGAAACTTTTATTAAATCATATGTCTGCACAATGTCGTTTGCTTAAAACAATGTCGTTTGCATTTTCTTTAACATGCAATAGATCTACGACTTTAAAGTAGTTCTGAAGAAATATCGTTAAACAAGTCAAACAATATTTGAATTCTGATAAGAACCCAAATAAAGCGTTGTCTGTTATGGATCCAAACTGTTTCACGGAAAAAGCCAATGTAGTCTAGTCGCTGTTAACAAATGAGTGGTTGAATGTTTGTCCCTCACTTTTATTACATTAACCGCTTTACATAACCTGAAAATGATGTTGATTTTCTGATTTGTGTAAACTGCATTATTTGTATAACTGACGTCAAATTGAACTACAGTATGATTGATGCGAAAAAGGCTGGTTTCATGGAAATCATGAATAGTATGTGATCGATTGTTACCAGGTCCGTTGACTGATGTTTCGTCACCAGGCTTACCAAGTCTCCTTCTGAAGGCGTATATTGATAATGTTTGCAAACAGTTTACTCGGCATCTCATCTAGATCCAAACAGTTTTGATACTGAAATTAAACTTGCACAGTAACAGTAACATGAATGTCATATCAGATAGATCGAAAACAGCATTTGTCAATAACTTGTTCAGCTGTAAAACGGTTAGTGATGATGAATGTGGAAAAGGCATTAACCAATGCACACCAAAACCATTGTTTACCCTGAAAGTATTGCCCGCATTTATTTTTGAAATTTAACATTACGGATTATCTTTGAAAGAAACATAGATACAAGTGTCAGTTTAGTGCTTTATAAGACACAGACTAACCATAACAACCGTAAAAAGTAAAATATGGGACTAAGCTTGATAAGAAACTGGAAGTGTCCGTTTGGAGGCAGGAATCCAAACTGTTTGTCCCACGTGTCACCTGTCATGATATTGCATGTTTCATATTTACTGTAAACGATATTAATTTTCGATTCAGATTAAATACAGTGACCCCTGAAACTTCAAATTGACAATTCAAATATGTTACTTTTTAGGTTTAAGTTAGGGTTACCGCACGTCTTATCAAACTCAAACATATTTGCGACCAGATAGAAATAAATCTCCACCATCTTCAAAAACACTTTTTTCGCTAGTTACATTCCAATCATTTCAAATTAGAGAATTCAACCCTTTCGCTACCATTATGACGAAATAACCAGTGTAGCGAGGTAACTGTCGTGATATCAACTGCTTCAAGTTTTCGTCTGATTCTATTTACCTGTATAATAACTGTTTCGTTCTCTTTGTGTTTTTCAGATAACCATACACGCAACGATGATTTCGAAGAAACTACTCCAGATTCCTATGACAAACTTCTTGCGTGGATGATGGAAATGGCCCAAAACGATGACGTGAATCTTCAATCTCCAACTTTCGTCGAGCACCTGACCACCGCGTGCTCGGAAAAACGTGGCAGGTTCAGCCGAACAAACACTCCCATTCGCCAACATTCCTTAGAAGTTCCCGTTAGGCAACACTCATATGATTCATCTTGTAGTTCCCGTAACAGTAGGGCTTCTAGATCACGAGAGGACTTACTGGATGTTCGCACGAGATTCCGACGAACAATGCTTAGTCGCCAGGCAACCGTCGACTATTCTGACGAAGGTGACAGCCTAGAGGTACCAATGGATATATCAGGAGGAAGTAGTTTTGATCATGACAGTGACGTTGATATGTCTGGGACTCAAGCTTTGTTAATGCGTAATATAAGAGAAACGTCGTTCACAAAAAGTGTTGATCACACTAGATCGTCTAATACTAAATATTATGGAAGTACATATCCAAACATGAGTAACAGTGTTGGTGATCTACTGCATGGTAAATGTAATATTAATTCAGGGGTTGGTAAGAAAAGTAAAAGTTTGATGACGATGCGGAGAATGATGTCAGAGACACGTAACGATGACGAAATTACTCCTATCACGGAAGAAACAGTAGTGAAAATACTGGATGACAACTTGTTAGACAGAAACATGGCCGATATATTGTACTCAGTTGAAGCCCTCTGGCCAAAAATTCCTAATGCAAAATGATAGTTTTATAATTTGAGCAAACTGAAGTGCTAGTTTTGATAAAAAGCAAAATGGCGATTGTCCTTTCCAAAAGGCAGCCACGACAGCTACACACTATTTTGCAAACTGCATTTAAGACTGATAGCCATGCTAGATAGTGTTGGCAAATGAATGTTGAGCGACCATGAACTAAAATCAATGCGGTATTTAAGGAAATGAGATGGCGCTATAGAGAACAATGAGCGTTCAATGTTACTCTTGTCTTGCATTAAGCATGCATATGTCCCTGATCAAACCACTGCTTCTTTTAAGTGGTTATAAAATACCAGCTTGATAATAGTTGACAGTTGGCCTTGTGACGTGACATGCAAAAAGAGTATTGCAACGTTAGGTGTAAGAAACAAGATTGTTTGTTCTCACTAACTTTGCCAATCGTTTTTACAGCGGAAAAGGCGTTGATCTTTCCAAATAAAACGCATTTGTGCTAAACCAATTACGGTAAAAACTTTCAATTACGACTACTAAATTGTGTTGACTATTCGGTGTTTTGAGACATGTTACTGCGTAAAACAATGTGACGGTAAAACAGAAAGCGCCTTCAGGAGCTTTCTGTTTGACTGTCACCTAGCTTTAACATGTTACATGTACCTGTCTTTTATACCATAAATAAGCCTTTATTTCAGTGGTCGTTATACAGGGGCTTTTTATTGTAGTAGTATGTCCATTGCAAACCGTTTGAAGCATGAGTATACGCCGTGTAACACGGCGACTGATCGGTTCTGACGGTTTACTACACGGGTAGACTTAAGTCGTTAGGATTCTCAAATGTTGGAACATTATATTGTATTGAGTTTGTGTTCTAAACGAAACATAGCGACCGTGTATGTAAATTTGCTATGCGCTTTTGAATTTTGAAAAATATATTTGACGATGATATATGCCTTTCGGCCATGGCTATTGTAGTGTTGGTGTTAATTTAACGGCTATTTAAAAGTTAATTTGCCAGTTTTTAGCTCACCTGAGCCGAAGGTTCAGGATGAGCTTTTGTGATACCATTTCGTCCGTCGTCCGTCGTCCGGGGTCTGGCGTCCGGTGTCCGTCGTCCGTCGTACGTCGTACGTTCACATTTTCAAACAACATCTCCTCAGAAACCACTGACCCGATTTCAACCAAACTTTGTCAGAAGCATCAGTGTCAAGGGGGAACGAATTATTGTTCAAAGCTTTGGCTAAATTATTCCCCTTGCTGTAGGACCAGATTTTCTAACATGACCGTATAGACAACTTTTAATGCATAAGAAAATCTTAAAAAATCTTCTTTTCAGAAATCCAAAGGCCTTTGATATTTGGTATGTATCATTACCTAATGACCTTCTAGCAAGATTGTTCAAATTTTGACCCTGGGGCCAAGATGGCCCCGCCCTAGGGCTTATCAGTTTTTCTTAGGAAAAACTTTAAAAATCTTCTTCTCTGAAACTGTATGGCCTAGATCAATAATATTTGACATGTAGCTTTGTCTTATGGTCCACTACCAAGTTTGTTAAAATTATAACCCCCGGGTCAAAAATGGCCCCGCCCCGGGTCTTATCAGTTTTACATAGACTTATATAGGAAAACCTTTAAAAATCTTCTTCTCTGAAACTGTAAGGCAAAGATCTTTAATATTTGGCACAAAGCTTTACCTTGTGGTCCTCTACCAAGATTGTTCAAATTATGACCCCAGGGCCAAAAATGGCCCCGCCCTTTGGCTTATTAGATTAGGGAAACCTTTAAAAATCTTCTTCTCTGAAACTGTATGGCCTAGATCATTAATATTTGGCATGTAGCTTTGTCTTATGGTCCTCTACCAAGATTGTTCAAATTATTACCCCGGGTCAAAATTGGACCCGCCCCGGGGCTTATCAGTTTTACATAGACTTATATAGGAAAACCTTTAAAAATGTTCTTCTCTGAAAGGCCAAGATCTTTAATATTTGGCACAAAGCTTTGCCTTGTGGTCCTCTACCACGATTGTTCAAATTATGACCCTGGGAACAAAAATGGCCCAGCCCTTTGGGTTATTAGTATTTCATAGGAAAACCTTTAAAAATATTCTTCTCTAAAACCGTAAGGCCCAGATCATTTATATTTGACATGTAGCTTTGCCCTATGGCCCTCTACCAAGATTGTTCAAATTATTACCCCTGGATCAAATTTGGCCCCGCCCCGGGGCTTATCAGTTTTACATAGAATTATATAGGAAACCCTTTAAAAATCTTCTTCTCTAAAACTGTAAGGCCCAGATCTTTAATAGTTGACATATTCGTAGCTTTGCTAAGTGGTTCTCTTCCAGGTGTGTTCAAATTATGACCCCGGACTAAAATTGGCCCCGCCCTGGGCTTGTCAGGGTTTTTTTACGGGAAAACCTTTAAACATCTTCTTCTCTTAAACCGTTAGGCCCAGATCATTAATATCTGAGATGTAGCTTCGCATTGTGGTCCGCTACCGAGATCAAATTATGTCACCTGGGTCATAGCTATATCAAAATGTTGTCTTGCCCAGTCAGCTTCTAATGTTCTCAGGTGAGCGAAATGTGGCCCTCAGGGCCTTTTATTTGTTCTGTTATAAATAAGAGAAAAATAATTATTGAAGAAGGGGTCGGTAACGTTAGTTGAAACAAACAACTAGTTTCTATACACCTTATAAATAGATGTAATTACAGGAGAGAAAATAATGAATTTACTCACTAGAGTTGCAGGGGTCTAGATAAGAGGGGGGAACTCCAGTTTTACAGCACTTTCCCCTTTCATTGTCTGCACACACTCCTATGACATGACTTCTAATGAGTAGCCAGACCTTGGGGGTTGGTGCAGACATACATATTTTAGTTTTAAGAATACTCCCTTTATCTGGAGCCTTGGAATGTGTAATGTATGACGTACGGTGTTTTGCCAAGGACATTGAGGGTAGGGTGCATTCGTCCTTGAACGTGCTATTCCACTTACATCGACCATTTCAACGTATCATTCCATGTTGGTTATATCATGTTTATATTTATGCACAATTAGAGGTGCACTATTTATGTGAATAAAGAAATACAAATACCAAACTAATACTTGATTTGTATACAATCCAGTCACACAACGCACATATGAGCCATGCCATGACAAAACCTGCCTTTTTGCATTTTTGCATCTAGTTTTGCTCTACTCTAGCAAATATATATGCAATATACTAGTAGCTACATAAAGTGGTTTAGATACCTGTGGGTGTCAAACAGTGTAAATCAAGACCAGCCACCGCGTCTTTGACGCGGCGGTTGGCCTTGATATACACTGTTTACAATGCAATAAGTCGGGTTTTATGATTGCACGGCTCATATTATTTGAGTTTTCGTACAAAATTCAACTATTTTGCCTCTACGTTTATTGGTAAAAGAAGGGTCCGTCTAAAGACCCCAAACCACTCCAAACCTGCCTAAAGCACTTAAAAACGATCCAAACCACTTACATTTCTTAATATCTAATTAAAAAGAGCTTATAAATGGCAAATTTAAGCTAAAACAATGAAAAAATGTTAATTTAAAATTAAATATTCGATGTTTTTCTTTTCAAGGGGAACAACTCGAACAAAACTTAAGATCACTTTACACATATTAACTCACTATCCCAATAGCCTGTTCCTGGTTTTGAAGACAAGTATTCTCTTAAAGCAGGTTGAAAGTAAAGCAGAATGCGCCTTAAGGCGCATTTTGCTTTACTTTCAGCCTGCTTTAAGCTGCAATCTGCGAGAATTATAAAAACTTGCTTTTAAAAGTGGTTTTGGGAGGTTTGGATAAGTTTGGGGAGGTTTGGGGTCTTTAGACGGACCGGTAAAAGAATGCGTTATTCTATAAACCTTAATCTTCTTCACTGAACTCATTGTCTTTTCGGTCTCAAAACTGTTTATAAATAAGGACAGTGATTTAACTCGGAAGCGTATGTCATAAGGGAATACAATATAACGTTCGAGTATTGTCAGTTATTTTCTAAGAAACTGAAGATTTGAAACAAACATTAATCCCATCACTGTCATGACGTCATCTGCTTTCATCAGTCGTCGTCTGCTTTTATTTCTTAAATTTAAAGTGTAGGTAATTTAACGAATGCATACTCGTAATGAGAATCAAATAGTTTGGGTCCTGATCAGATACCACATGACGTGTCGTCTGATCAGGATCCCAAATGTTTAGAAATTACCACTTTATTACCGCAAGATATTGAAGGGTTTGCCAGATAGTTTAGATCCTGGTGAGACCATGATTTACTCTACGTCTCATAAGAAATTAACCAGCTTGATTTTGATTTCACAGTTAGCACGATAAGGGTTACACCAAACGGTAAACAAACCACTGTATAATTGTCATAGTACAACACTTCCTCCTTACAACGACTCCCTCCTTACAACGACATTTGCCGCAGTTCCCTAAACAGGACAGAAAGTATGTCTAACGCTTTGACTGCTGTAATAGTGTCTGTTTTAAAATCGTGGTCTGCTTTTTTCTCAAAGTTACATATAAGTGGCCATTTTGATAGAATTAATCTAATGATGAATGACAAACAACTTGAATCCAGATCAAATGCCGCGTGACGCGGCGTCTGATCTGGATTCAAGCTGTTTGCAAATGTAAGTCTTAATTTCCCTCTATATAACGACTAACTCCGAACAACACAGACAAGATGTCTCTCCCACTGGGTGTCCTTATAGAGAGGGAGCACTTTAAATATAATATAATGCCATAGCTGTTATGTTACCGTATCATGTAAGTTTACATTGGCAATTTTCCAGCAGTTCAGGTTTTTGAGTACAGTGGAGAGATAAGATATCACGGATCATATTCAATCAATCTGGTATTTAGCTAACATGCAAGTGCAATTAATTTGAGGTCTTTGATATAGGTGACTTTTTAACTCGTTCACCACAACAGACAACTTAAGGCGACCTTGCTAACAGTTATGGTCAATCAGACGTCTGACCAGGAACCAAACTGTTTGGCACGTCTATAAATTGCTCTTCAGTTTACACCTTAATAGTTTTAAATTTTGCAAACAAATAGCAGGAGAGTTTAAGCGGACGATATATTGTCTGTAAAAGAGTAAAATGATACAGAAGCCCTATGATGGATACGCTGCATATACCCGTATTAGTCACTCCAATGCTATGACCTCATCCGCTTGAAATATTTGTCGTCTATAACAGGTGCAAACTTGATGCAAAATGACTTAACTCTTTCACTGCCAACGTCGCCAAAAGGCGACTTTTAAAACAATTTGGATCCTGGCCAGACGCCGCACAACGCGGTGTCTGATCAGGATCCAAACTGTTTTGCACTCGTTCCGACATTCCTTCAGTCAAAAAAGCCCTTAATCTGACTTTCAAAACATTGCAGGTGATACCACCACTCCAAACGATATTTTGGCGGTAAGAGAGTTAAAGGCTTAAAGCAAAATATAAAACGTGGCAGAAAAAGAGTTAAGCATTTTGGTAATAAGAATCAAGCAGTTTGGAATTGAATTGTAATTGAGATAAGGCAATGAAAGGTGTAATCTTTTCATTTTCAAATATATCGTACGGTTTTGAACCCATTCCACGCCATATTGTCGTCAGTTTCGATATTGTTGTCTGAAATATCGTTTCAAAGTTAGATTTTAGGCGGTATGCCTTAAAACTATTGATACGAATGTCAAATAGAAACGCGACGTCTGATCTAGATCCGAACTATGTGCAAAGGCGCCGTTTGTCGTCATTGACAGCGAAAATGTTTCATACGCGTATATGCATTTAGAGATCGCTACGCTACTTAATGGAGCAGACGTTTTGTTCGACTTAAACGAAAGCATTATAATAAAATACAACGGTTTAAAAGCAGAACAAACGAATATATCGCAAGTCGGCTTTACTTTAATTTACGTTTTTGTTTATAGTATCTGAGGTGTATCATTTGACTACAGGTAGACGTTTTTAATTACATGCATATAATTTAAAGGTGGCAAAATTAGTTCACTAAATAAACTACTTCTTTGCGTCCATATAAATTAAATCTACACTCTCACTTTGCTACTGTAGAAATTACGTTATTCTTACCAAATATATACAATTATGCTAAAACTAATATATTCATTGCTAAAAGTTTGGAGCCATATCAGATAAGGTTCCGAACTGTTGGCCCTCCAGATTTAAATAAATACATAGCATTTTAAGGCAAAGTCATTTTCTCTGTTTTATAGCAATGCTTTGACCTAAGTTTGGTTTAAACGGGAACAACTAACTTTTGCTCTACTGTAGCAGTCTAGCCTGTTGTCATATTACATACAGTCAATATTGTATTATCTTATCATTCAATATAAAACCTCAAAGTGTTCTGTAATACGGGCAATCGCTTACTGCGAAATAGAAATAATTCAGGAAACTGCATTCAGGACTCATATTCATGTTTAGCCTACATCCAGCCGGTATGTGCTTTTAGAAAGAGCCAAGCTAATTGTTGCAGAGTGCACCGTATAATACTTTAACTCTTACAATGCTAGCAGCCGATATGTCTAAAAAGGATAGCTTTGCAAACATTTTGGATCCAGATGAGACGCCGCGTAGCGCGGCGTCTCATCAGGATCCAACCTATTTGACACTCAGACCCTGTTATGAAAAGAAGTTTGAATATTCTATTTTAAGAACGAACGCAGATGGCAATTTTCACAGACGAAACAATTACCCAGCATGCCTAGAGTTAACTGCACTTTTAAGGGCGTTGTTGTTTACAGCATCTGATATGAATTACGGAACAAGAATTACGTGATATGTGATATGTTAAAATGTTATACAATTAATCAGATAATATTGGCCTTGACATAGGCTGCCGATGCAGGTTTCACCGATTTAAATATTTTGTCTAAAGTAATAGTTCACTAGTTTAATACACAATTGTGACCTCCATTTGCATGGTGCAAAATGTTCCGCGTTGTACTCAACCATTATCGTTTACTAGCCTTATTGCTTTTAATTGTTTGCAGCTACAACATTTTTGAGTTACTAAAATTTCAAAATATAACGCGATTGGTGCGAGTTAACACTGGCTTGTCAACTTCATTAGTGTCGTCGATTATTTCGGCATTATCGTCTCATCTGCAACAGCAGCAGTAAGAACGGTAACATCGTTGAAAAAATAAGAACACTAATAGATTTTGCAACCGTAACATGATCTCCACGATCGCTGCTACCACTACAACCACGACAACTAATATTACAATGGCTTATAGAATAAGAACAATTCCCCCTCCCTATCTCGTATCAGACAAAAGTTAACATTTCGTTTACGGTATCAGCTGGCTATGACGGTGGCCGTGACTGTTCAGATCAATTACAGAACACGCCTTTCAAAGCATATCGTTTGCACCACATCAGTAGCGTGTTCTATTACCACTGTTTGCTGTTTAGGTTAGCAATTTGTGACCCGTGTGCAGCGTGCAGAGTACAGTTGAGAAAACAATTTCTTTCCAAATAACCCCAGTTACGCTTAAACTTTTATTTTCATTGCAAACATGGTAACCCGGCGTCTGAGCAGGCTCCAAACTGTTTGCTACACAAATTAAAACTGGTAGTCGGAATTGTCAAAGAATTGTCACTTTCTTTATTTCATTGCAACGCTTTTGCGTTTGAACGAAAGTATTAAGTTTTCTTCACTGTATTGCAGACTGGTAGCCAACTCGCACTCGATGGCCATCGACTTCCATCGATTTCTTTACTGAACTCATCACGGTATACAAAACCTGACACGCGCGTTGATCTCTTGGGATGACTCATTTGCATACAACAACAACATACCTTGCAATGTCAATTAACACTTTAGGGATATTTATTACTTACTGTTACAAAATTCTTGTTTTATCATGTAAGTTATAAAAGAAGTCAAAACTACATGTAATACTTTATTGGCAGCGTTGGCCAATTTTAGACCTGCGCGCAGAACCGTCTGTACCCATTGGTCCATCACAAATGGCATTTGATTACCAGTAAATAAACACGTGTTTAAATAGCATGTGCTCGCTAACTAAATATGTCTTGTTGAACTACGTTTAAGTCCATATGACTGGGCCTTTTAAACTACTGTTTTATGCAAGAATGGCTCTTCACTGAATTATTGAACAGTGTTCTCATTATGAAATGACACATAGCGAGAATCAATGTGTATATATACTTTTGAAAACAATGCTCATTCGGCGACAGCCTGTCTGTGTAAACAGTAAATATATATTATACAATAAAATAAATAACTGACATGTATAAATAAAACATTTCTTTCATGGAATACTTATTTTACATTTGGAGCGCTATGAAAGTGTCGTCTGCATATTTTCTCTGCTGCAAGTCTCGGAGTTGATATTACTTCATCTTGTTGATACAAACTATTTCAGAAGTTAAAACAGTTTAGATCATGATAAGATGTTGAGTGGCTATGAGTCCCTTTCCGGTTCCCAAATCTTTGTACAGTCGAAACTCGATACTTCGAACTCGCTTTGAATAGTTCGAACATACCAATAGTCAAAGCCACGTTTAACTTTAAAATACGGGTATTTTTATATCTAGCGAAATCGAATTATCGAAATTAAACTTATGCATTATGGGTATGTACCAACAAATGTTAGTTCGAAAATTCGAGTTTCGACTGTACTTTGTATTACAATGTTGAAGGTATAGTACATACAGTTTGGCGACTATCTACGGCAACTAAACTATGTAAATAAAAACGTACATTTTGAGTAGAGAACACACTATTCGCCAGAAACCTTACCGATTAAGCAAACCTAATCAATTAAGAATATATTAGTTATATTATAACTGGCGATATTCAATAGATAAATCAACTAAACGCAGGACAATAGTTGTCGATTTAATGGTTGTTTAACCAGGGTTTAAATGTTTGACACTAATATCGATTTCCTTCGTCAAAATACATAACTGCGAACGACAACAGACCAGAAGAAGTTGCACATAGGAAAAGCCGTACTTTTTGTCAAATTAACGCATTTACGCTAAAGTTATAAGTTCTATTGCAAAGCGTTTGGAGCCAGATCAGACGTCTAGTCAGGCTCCAATCTGTTTACTACTCAGATTAATAAGAGTAATTAGAATACAAGAACATTTTCATTTTCTTTAGATTAGAGCACTGCTTTTGCGTTTCGTTTTCGTTTAACCGGAAAAGAATAACGTCTTTCCACTGTACATTTACGCATCATGAAAATAAATTGGGCAGGCGAGTTTCCAACGTCATCAATTTTATCTTCATTGTTCACATTACGCGAGTGTGCTATGGAATTAGTTTTGAGCTTGGTATTGCACTTCGTTGTTCGATATTTAATTTGTCAGTGTCTGCTGAGCTGAAAACAAGATCATTATCGTTCATTCTATTGTAGAGTCAGCTGAGCCGAGTTTGTCTTTGTGAAGTTCATGCATATTTTATGCTGAAAACATTCATCAATCCCTTTAACTAGTTTACCAAGATATTTCGGTCTGCTTAACAATCGTCGAAAGCATTTATTTCTTCAAATGGATTTTGATCTTAACTAATTGTTTTAATTGGAGAAAAATACTGTAACATAGTTCAAACCGAAAATTCATATTATTTTAGTGGAGAAGACGTTACATGTATTATCACATATATTATGTTATGTTATACATTGTTTGTAGATTGCAAACACTTTCGAGTCAAATTAGATGCAGGGTAACCGGGGGACTAATCCGACTTCAAACTGTGTGCAATTCAAATTAAAAATAATTGTTTATACTTTCAAAACGTTGCATTGTTATTTTTACTTTTCAATAGCTTGTCCTGAATATAGTTTCTACATGACTTGTTTGCCACATCGGCTCGGAATAACAACTCAATTGTAGGAATATATTTTGGGTTTGATTTTAAAAAAGCGTGTCAGAAAAATATATCCTATACATATACCACATCGCTTAGGGAAATCAAAGTTGGTGTGTGAGTACATCTTGCAATGGCGGCGTGTCACATGCCTTACGTTCAGTTCACTGCGGCCTTGACTTGTGATCGTAATCATATCCAAAAACAATTCCAAGGAGTATTTACTACTCCACTACATCAGAGAGTGTGGATGCAAGAATGTTATGTACCATTTTCTAATGTTGTATTGGGGTATAATAACCGGTTAGCACACTACAATAAATTGCATTTCACTGGCTTAAACACTTTGGGAGAATTATCAACTTACTATAAAACAGTTCTTGTTATCAAGCACCCATAAAATTTTACTTTGTCAGAATGGAGTTGCTCATGGGAAGAAATGTTCAGCTCTGTTACTGGCCGGGTTTAGTGGAGTGTCCCAATATGGTTCATCTCATTCAAAAGCAGCTCTATACCCTTTATTGGGTATTTAAAATCCTCTGAAGACGGAACATGGCTGCCTATATGGCGAGGTAATTGAAAACAGCTATGCACGTAATCCTCCAGCTTGACAGGCCATTCTGTCTGTACCAAGCTGTCCTGTGAGTGTTAAGCACAGTACAAAACTTTTAAATAGGCAGTAAAATTGGACAAGCATGCCTTTAATCGTGCATTTTTAATTCACCCACCACTGACGTCACCCATTCATAGCCTTGGTCCAAATGTATTAATATAAACTATTTACTACTAAAGCATGAATGTTGATATTGATGACTGCTATCCTTAATTCTTAAGTGTCTATAGAGCTGGTACAAGAGCAAGATTATTAATTCTACTGCAAAGGCAGCCGAGACATGCTTTTCTTTTAGAACTTCATACATATTTAATGTTGAAAACTTTACCCTATTAATTAAGCAATTTAATCAGACTGTTATGGGAGGCTTAAAATGTTCAAAGTCTCATTCACCAAATCACACCATACTTTATACTGTACATGTTTATAAGCATCGCTGACGGAATAAAAACTAATTTCATTTAATTAATTGTTATGCATTTTGTAAGAATCATTAATAGTGTTGTTCCACTGATCAAATTCCCCACAATAACATTATCACAACCACGTGATGCCGTGCCTGGTAAAACTTACGGAAATCAATTTTTTAACAAGTAACTTTCTTGTCCCTTTTCTACGTATGAAAATTGGAGATTAAAGTAAAGTGTTTCCTTTTAACAGTATCACCAAGTAAATAAAATGAGACAATGACACCGAAGTAGTTGTTTTTAGATTGATTGCCTTAGGTACATTGACCAAAGAGTATCGGAATTCGAAAATAGTTCGGATCATAGTAATAGGCCAATATACTAGCCATATTGATGATGTTTAGTTAGACTCCCTGATGTGTTCCTTTGAGAAGTTTAAGCAGACGAAGCGGTGGACAGGATATTTTTAAAGTTGAAACTCGATTATTTGAACTCGTAAGTCAAAACTTTAAAATACTTCTTATTTCTGAGGTCTCCAACTAACCTTGTCTTGTGACATCTCTTTGGAATCGCAAAGATATGTCACAATACAGGATTAGATTAAGAGTTAAATAAAAATTTAGACTTTAAGCATCTGACGTACGTCACAATTTGTCGTACGACGTTTCATAAGACGCGCCCCTGATTGTTACAGTGGAGAATCTGTTATTCTTTCCCGTTTAAACGCAAACGTACGCAAACGCAAAACACTAAAACGTAGAAAAGAACAACTTTTTGACAATTCTGATCATTCTTGTTCATCTTGGTGGCAAACAGTTTGGAGCCTGATCAGACGCCGGGTTACCCGGCGTCTGATCTGGCTCCAAACTGTTTGCACTGCAAATAATAGTTTTAGCGTAAACGCGTTTATTGGGAAAGACTAACAGATTCTCCACTGTAGGTGTGAAACAGCGAGCGGTAGAGACCCGGATAAAACTCAGTGAACCGGCCGTCTAGGACACTGCTTCAAAACATTTCCATTTTCAGCATTCAATTGCATCGCGCTCGCGTTTAGTTTTGTCTAAAAGGAAACATAAAACGACTTCCTCGTTGATTTACATTTGCAAACAGCTTGAATCCACGTAACGCGGCGTCTGGTCGTGATTCAAGCTGTTTGTCACTCGTTATTGTGTTTTTTACTATCAAAATGTTCAATATGTAAATTTGAGAAAAAAACAGTAGACAAATTTTAGCAGACGATAATGCAGCGTGAAAGCTTTAGATATAATTGTCTTGTTTGGGGAACAGCGACAAGGGTTGTTGTAAAGAGGGAGTCGTTGTTGTGAGGGCCGTTTTAGAGAGGGAACACTGTATCAGTTTGCATCCGTTGGTTAACATTTGTACCTACATAGGAGATGCAATGGCACATTGAACGGACGCATGTTGTAACATCGTTGATGCATGTCTCCTGTTTATTGCACTGCAATGGAAATTCAATATTTCATTTTGCAATGCAATTAAGCATTCTGCAACTTGAAATTTCCGTTGACGTCATTCCACGACACTAAAAGGAAGCACGTACTAATTGACACTTCCAGTGGGGTTTACAATACAGGAAAAAGCCCCGCCTAACTTTACAATCTATAATTTACATAGGCGCTGTTCATTTTGAACCACTTATTAAGGTTAACTCGAAATATTATCTAAACATGTTTGGCCAGTAAAGCAAATATGCTATAAATTTGTTTCATTGTATCTATATAACTAGTGTTTATATAATGTTTGATTTGAACTGACACAACAATTTCGTTTCTCAGCGGACGCATTAAAGCTCCTTCTAGTATGACCACTTAATTACTGATGTTTGCTATGATAGCACTTCGTGACTGTCTAACCCCTTTACGCCCAATTGATTCGTCCATGTTTATATATTGGATTAGTCCATTTTTTATCAAAAGGATACCAGGTCAAAATTTTAATTTTAATTTTGTTTTATATTGAAATTCCTATCAGCAAACAGTGTAGACTCTGATCAGACGCCGCATTATGCGGCGTCTGATCAGAGTCTACACTGTTTGCCTATGTCCCATATATGGGATCGTGGGCACAAATGGGTTAGATGATACACTATTAGGTAAAATAGGAACATTTTGGACTACTTATATTCTGCTGTTAGTGGCCATTGTTCCTATTAACTACCAACCCCACAAACCAGCAAGCCGATTCGGGATAAAAGAGTCATCGGGTTGTATGTGCTTCCTACCGTCTGTCCCCTTTCTATCCTGACGATACCTTTAAAATACATTATGATAGGAAGTTTCATTTTAGTAGGCTAGTTGCATAGCGGACTGCGAAACTCGATATTGATCTTAAACCAGATTCAATAAAAGACAATTTTACAGTTACATTTAAAAAAGCTATTCAATGTAGAATTGTTCACCATATATACCGAACGGTAACTTCAGAATTCATATAGGCAGGATGTTTGTTTTTGCAGTACAATTTGCCTAGAGGAGGGCAAAAACCCCGATTACTTCTGGGCAAGAACCACCAAATGTCAAATAGATTCATGCACTGCCCCTTCATTTCGAGACTATAACTTCGTAAAGCATAAAACTGGTCAAGTTGCCTTTGGATGCTAAGGACCCTGTTGATTTGGGACCAGATCAATCAAAGGCGAAGGTCACAGTTGCGTAAACAACATTCCAACTGTCCTTTCAAGGACACATTTTGCCAGAACGATACCTGGAGAATGCATGGTAGGTAGATATCATTTAGTGACGACTGCAACAGGATACTGTATATGGGAAAATGCTTGCCCTGGCGACTCTCGTTTCGAACCAATTTAGTTTTCTACCGTGAATTCGTTTGCGTTGTTTTTGTGTTTAAACGGGGAAGAATAACGCATTCTCCACTGTATATACTTGTTCATTACAACTATAAACTGTTTGGCACCCACTCCATTGTTGTGTACCTAAATCATTAGTGTCTTTCTGTTTGCCTGTAATCCTTGATCAGCAGTCAATTTTATCAGATCAATGGATGTTATCTTACAGCTAATAGCGCGACCTTCCAACACAATGTACAAAATGCATGTTGAGAGTATTCTGTTTAAAACATTCAACCCTAGCAACGAGTTTACTCCTCATTTACAAACAGTGTACCAATGACAATTACACTTGTCCCATAAAAACAGTGAAGACCCTGATCAGGGGGTTCCCTAATGAACCCTTTGATCACGGATGTACTGTTTGTCATTTTGAAATATATAATAAAAATCAACCCTAATAGTAAAAAATGAACTAGACTTGTTCTGAAATTGACATTATCCACCAAACATTCAGGGGTGAATGAGTAAACATCGATTTTGTTTTGACCGACTTATGAGCTTACATGAAGATTTCATTATATATATACAATTATTATCTAAATACATTCCAGTCTTTATTTATACAGATGATCATTTCATATGAAATTTCAAACAGTGCAGACCCTGATAAGCACCACAAACTGCGGTGTCTCATCAGGGTCAGTACATTTTACTGATGTCTCCTTTTTTTTACAAAATGCATTAATATTGGTTAATTAGTCTATGCTGTGCTCCCACAGTAAAATTGATTCTCATTGCTTTTCACTGTTCCCCAAACAAGACAAATATGTCTAACGGTACTCTGCAATATCGTTTGCAATTTTTCGCTTCTTTTCTCAAACTAACATATTGGATATTTTGACAGAAGAAACATAAAGATGAGTGACAAACAGTTTAAACCCCGTTCAAACTGTTTGCATAACACTCTATGGATATTGAATTTCTCTCCCTATTACTACTCACTCCGAACAACACAAATACTATTTCTCTCTCATAGGGTATCATAGGGTATTGTTGTTAATCCACAGGCCCGTAGAAAACAAAATGGGATGGGTGGCACACACTTCACCTCTATATTGGCCACTCGACATTGGGGGGGGGGGGGGGGCACCACTGATTTTTTGTCTTTTGACAACGTTTTTTTTTGTTTTTTGGATGTGCGCTAAATTTTGCGTAAAAACAACGTCTGAAAAGCGTTTTCTGGCCTTTATTTTGTACAAATATATCAGAATTTGCTTGGTTACTATAATTGGCAACAATCATTATGAGGACACGCCCCCTGGGAAAGCATTGGCACATCAAGAAAAAACTATAGTAGATTTCTTTATGTCCGTATATAGTGGATAAGACGTTATTTTCCACCGTTTGAATAAAACTTAACGCACACGCAATGTAACGAGTGGCAGTTTCGGAACCTAATTAATAGAGATTGGATTACCCGGCCTCTGATCTGACTGTGTACTGAATGCAATGGAAATACAGCCGAAACTCGATAATTCGAACTCGCTTAAGCTCAAACATACTCATATTTCAAAGGTAAAACGTCGCTAGGCCACGTTTAACTTTGCAATACGGGTATGTTTAGCTTAAGCGAGATCGACTTATCGAATTTAAACATATGAAATATAAAGTTGATTTTTAAAAGCGAGTTCGAAGTATCCAGTTTCGACTGAAAATAAAAATGTTTTAGCATAAACGCGTTTTCTAGGGAATGAATAACGTCTTCCGCAACGTGTATCAGGAAGTTTTGGCGAATAAATACTGCATATTACTATAAGCAGCATAACGTACATGGAGGTTGTGAAAAATGCTATTATTTTCCAGCCTGCGTGTGTAAAAGTACTCCAAAATTAAATATCTACTAAACCAGTTTGATGTAATTCTGTGTAACGATTCGTAACGAGTTTTTCAAGGCTACTGTTGATAAGAATATATTTATATTTTGCTCGAAATTCTCCTGGGGTTACGGACAAATTAATGTTCCTAGGTCAGGGGCATTCTTTTACAATGTCAATTACAACTTTTTTTCAGAATTATTACTCTATTGGGAATGTTGGGTAATTTTTGGCAATTATTCCAAACCGTTTGCGTCCACTGTTTTTTGTTTACAGTGGACCCCTGCTTGAGCATAGTTAAAACGTGTTTTAACAAAACAAGCTCACGGGCTATGCCTTGTACATATATACGGTGTTGTCCCTGTTTATATATGTTCTGTGAATGCCGTTTAATGCAAATATATAAAAATCCACTATCATGAACGTGGATGTAGGATAAAAAATGCATGCAGAGACGAGGCTTGCCGAATCCCTGTGTGGATTTTCTGATCCGAGGGGAGACATTCATATCCTAGACATCAACAAAACGAAAGATTGATTTTTTTCTCCAATTTAAACTATGTTTTGTCTCATATTGTATTTCCTCGGCACATGCTATATTAAAGATTTACTTATTCAAAATATAACAATTCCAGTGGCGCAGCTTCCTATAGGCCGTGTAGGCCGCGGCCTACACATACTTTTCAGAAGGTCAAAAAATAAAAAAGTCTAAAAACATCAAAAATGCAATAAAAACACAGCCTAAGGGGGGTTAGTCTTAGATTTATCGAATGTCATTTCGGGAAACACAGGCAATTTTCAGGCAAAAACCAGCCAATTTTTTTTCGCTCGCTGCGCTCGCGTTCAGGATATTCTTAATTCTAATTTTTCATTCAAGGTTGAACGGTTTTTTTTGTTTTTTTTAATCCTCTTCATCTCCGCTCGGAGCAAAGGGCCAGCACCAGCTCTCTCCATTTGTCACGGTCTTTTGCTGCGGCCTTAGCCTCACCCCATGACATTCTTGTGCGTCGCAGCTCAGTCTCTAGGGTTCTTCTCCAGGTGTTCATTGGTCGACCACATTTTCTTTTCCCTTGTGGATTCCAATCCAAGGCCTGTCGGGCTATGTTTGGCTGCGTCCTCCGTAATGAGTGACCAATCCACCTCCACTTCCTCTGTGTTACTGATTCAGTGACTGGTTTCTGGTTTGTTCGGAGCAACAGTTCCTCGTTGGAAATCTTATCCGGCCATCTTATACCAAGGATCTTTCTTAGGCAGTTGTTTACAAAGACTTGAAGTTTGTGGTCTAGGCCTTTAGTACGTCTCCAGGTTTCTGCACTGTAGAGAAGTACTGTTTTTACATTGGATTCAAACAGTCGGAGCTTTGTTCTAAGGTGGATGTTCTTGTTGTTCCAGATTGGTCTAAGTAAAACAAATGCATGACGGGCCTTCCCAATCCGAGCTTTGATGTCCTGATCTGTTCCTCCTGTTTTACTCACAATGCTGCCAAGGTAGGTGAAGTTATCAACATCTTCAATGCTTTGTCCATCAAGGCTGAGTGGTGCATCTTGTGTCGTATTGATACGAAGACATTTTGTCTTTTTGGTGTTGAACTCAAGACCTGTGGATGCGGCTACCTCTTGAAGTCGTTCAGTCTTCTGCTGCATATGTTGGTATGTGTGGGACAGTAGGCTTATGTCGTCAGCGAAGTCTAGGTCTTCTAGTGTCTTGGTCATTGTCCACTGTAAACCTCTTGGTCTATCCATAGTTGTTTTAAGGACCCAATCTATAACTAAGGAAAAAATAATGGGTGAAAGAAGACAGCCTTGCCGGACACCGGTGTTAACTTTGAAGGGTTCAGACAGGTTCATGTCATGTATGACTTGGCATGTTGTATTGTTGTACAAGCTACGAACAATATTGATGATCTTTGGTGGAATACCATAATGTCGTAGGATTCTCCATATAGCATCTCTATCCACCATATCAAACGCTTTCTTGAAATCAATGAAGTTTGCATAGAGTGGTGACTGCCATTCCAAAGACTGTTCAATGATGATCCGCAGTGTCGCAATTTGGTCAGCACACGATCGTCCTGGTCTAAAGCCCGCTTGTTCATCTCTTAGCTTGGAAACGCTTTATTATAACATGTAAACATAACTGATCATTTCTGAAAATGTTCTGAATTACCCCGACGTCGGATATCTTATAGTACCCTCTATTGATGAGGATACTGTACCAAGAAGTTGTTACAAGGACCCTGACCATGTGTCCTCAGTCTCATTACCCGTCCCCCACACGGTTAGTCGGATATTTCAAGTATCTGACATGTGCTTCTTTATGATTCAGTTGAGTAAAATGCGATGTAATTGAAGTACTGTAGCGAATACATAAACAAAAACAAAAAACAACCGAACAAGGACTTGTACCGCTACTTGTTTGCTGCCATATTGTTATTCGGTTCCATGAAATGAATACCTGCTCCCCCAATAATTAGTAAAACGACCTTGATCTTAAAATGTAAGTATTTTACCTGGTTTGAATGCCTGAAACGCCCTTAAAACGCACCAGAGACCATGTAGAAATAGAAATGTTCACAGGAAGGCATGCCCCCGGACCCAACTCCCTATTAAGAGTGCGTACACTAATTAGAGTGGGTATATAGTAGGGGTTAGAAATTAACTCCTGGAATACATAATGTCGAAAAATATTATTTTAAATTAAATAATTTGTTATTTTGAATCGAATTTTTACATAGAATTGTGTAAAGTATTATATACTTTTTTAATGCATGAACCGCCCACAGAACGCACCAGACACCATCTAGGAATAAAATTTTCCCGGGGAAGAATGCCCCCGGACCCCCCCCCCCCCTCCAAACTCACTAATAAAAGCTGTTTACGAATCCTGCTGGATAGGGGTGGGGATTACAGATGAATGGCTGGAAAGGCAACTTTAGTCTAGATCCAATAATTATGTTATTTGAAGTTTATTATTTTCACATAATTATAGAGATATATGTTTATATGATACCTGTTTGCAATGCGGGGAACGCCCTTAGAACGCGCCAGAGACCATCTAAGAGTAAAAACAATCCCGGGGAACATGCCCCTAATCCCCTAGTAAGAATGCGTACACCAATCCGTCTAGCTCCACTCCTGACCTGTGCACCCACCCACACATAGAATTTTACTTTCTACGGCCATGCGAATGTCTTTCTGGCTTCACTTCCACTGATTCATGTGCAAATGACTATGGACATCGATATTGGTAGAAATGCAGGAACCTTGTTTTTTCTTAAATCATTCACATTTGATTTAGATAATTGCTAGATATATATACTGTCGCGGGATCATGGCATTAAGTGATTGAAACTGACTATATTCCCGCATTCGTGGACGATACATAGAGTTTGTATGAGTACTTCACTTGAACGCCAGTGGCAGATGAATGGTCTAGATTTCGTTGCCATTTCGTCTCAACATTTAACATCGTCCATCAATGGGTAAGTATGTGCAGTCCAGATTCCACTTACTCTGGAACAAGGCTACTGCCCCGTGCATATAGTCTATTAGGCTACATGCACGGGGTAGTAGCCTTGTCAGACTATTTTCCTTTTATGATTACTCTTGAATCAACGTCTTAGCCCGAACGATGCCTCTAAATGTATAGACATACTTTACATACTAGCTAACCCGTTCTACATCATCACTGACTCACTATATCTAGTGTAGATGAGTCTTAATATATGGTCCATTCATTTGTACAGTGATATGGTACTTAATGACGAAGTAACACAATCGTCAGTTTAACGTTCAAAATGATATTAGATCTATATATATTATACAAAAATTATGGTTCTAGAAACATGTTTATTCCTTCTAGATATACGCCAAAACGCATTTCCGACGTTCTACGATCAATTTTTTTCCTGGGGGAGGACACCCAGACCCCCCCCTCATATTAGGCCTACACATACATTTCGGCCAAGCTACGCCCCTCAAAGCGAAAGTAGGTTAGCTCTGTACATGACGATGTTGCCTTCATGACGTCATATGATGACGTCATAACATTGGAAATAACAAGACAACTTTACCGTGACGGAATAAATGAATATATCAGGTGAGCCACAGGCGAACCTTATATTTTCAGAAGCCGAACCTGTGACATTTCTTATTCAAAGCTAGTCACCAAATATTCTTTTTATCCTTGTCACAATACCATCAAAATATAATATAGAGAATGATTTTTTTTCAAGCGAGAATCAATTTAGTTATAAAATATTCACTAGAAATGTTACTCTAGGAAAGCACTTTTTATATAGATGACGCCAGTGATGTCACGTCCTAGTAGCTTTGAGAAAAATAAAAGAACCTTTAAAAAACTAGTGTTTTCACTCAGGACATTTAAAAGGTGGACAATTGTAGAAGTATATCAGCAAGCGACTGGTGACGCGTAATCTCAAATACTTAAATTGTAACGAATATTTCGAATCAGAGTCGTTACACGTCGGGATTCTGTTGAAAGAGTTTTAGAGTAATTTTCCTAAAGTCCGAAAAATAAGCGCCTCGCTGAAAAGATTAGTTCCGGTGTAACGAAGTATTTTGACCCCCATCGAAAAAAGAACCCCCGGTCATAATTCGACGACGTGGAATGACCCCCGGTCATTTTTCGGTATCGTACAATGACCCCCCGGTCATAGTTCGACGTCGAAATTTGACCCCCGGTCATAGTACTATGACTCCCCTCATGAAGTATGTTGACCCCTCCTGAAATATATCGACCCCCATCGAATAGTGACCCCTACCCTCTCCAGCAATTAAGCGACACAGTTTAACCAATTGGACCCTAGCGACGAGTATATTAGATATTTACAAACAGTGTTCATGTTAATAGTACACTTGTCATTTGTAAACAGTGTAGACCCAAGTCAGAGTTTACCCACAGGAGCCCTCTGATATGTGTCAGTTTTGAAATGTATTGTATAAAACAACTCTAGCTTGTCAAAAATTGACTTGACATAACTAGAAAACTTGAATTGTTCACTTACATTTTCAGGTGTGAATGAGTTAAAAGATACATAAAATTTAGATAATAAACAAGTTAAAATTCAGACATGATAAGCACGCCATGGGAACGTACAGTATACTAAATGCTGTTCCCGAGGGATACCGTTACATGTAACCTTGTGCTTATATGTTGGATGCTGATGGTATGGATTACCCGATCTCTTTGATACAAGCTGGTTGCGGGTCTGAGGTATAATTCGTGAACAGCTTATTTATAAATAAGTTAAGGGTGTAATTCAGCTATGGAGTATGCAGGTCGGTGGGGCGGGGGCAGGCAGGGTGTGAATTACTTGAGAAAGTTATAAATTACTTTACAAGTTTACAATCACATTGCTAAAGAGTGCATTATATTACAATTACCATTACGCAACGTTTACATAAAAGTTTGTAATGCATTTAATTACAACAACATTGGCAAAGTAATGCATTACATCGTACATTACAGTCCAAAACAGTACTAAAAAAGACTAATAAGCATATCATATATAACTGATAGGTTATCATTTACAAGTAATTTGTCAACTACATAATCAAATATGCAAACTTAAGAATACATGTATGCAAGTATACAGTTTGTTAAGTCAAAGCCTTTTTGTCTGTACACTTCTTGATTGAATTACTGCTATAGAGGGGTTCAACTGTACCAAGACAAAATGTATAAATGTCACTGCTGCATATAACACCATTACAGTTTCAAATGCATTGTCTGTTAGATGCATAAAGCCAAACATGAATACTAACCCTTTATTCCATAGCCTGTTTCTATTATTGAAGATAGATGACCACTTATTGAACGTAGTTTAAAGTATATCAGTGGTACTCGATATCAATAAACGTGAGTAAGTAAAACTATTTATCCCCTTTTTACATGTACCTCGTATATATAATATTTACATCGATTCCAATGACATTCGTCTTCTTACAATGTGTCGCAACATGTGTCTATGAAAATATTGATTAGATTATTGACAGTATATTGTACAACATAGAACCATCCAAAGATTTTTAAAAGTAATTAGCAATATGACATGAATTAATCCTCAGGGTGCTGCTCGCGACATTCAATAATGAGAAGGGGCCTTTGTTTGACATCAAATACGGTAATTACCATACCAGGACAGGGCGTGTCATTGTATGAAATAGAATAATATCAGGGGGTCATTCTACGACATCGAATAATGACCAGGGGTCATTCTACGACATCGAATAATGACCGGGGAGTCATTCTACGACATCGAATAAAGACCGGGGTCATTCTACGACATCGAGGTGTGACCGGGGAGTCATTCTACGACATCAAATAAAGACCGGGGGTCATTCTACGTCATCGAATAATGACCGGAGTTATTCAACGACACTGATTGGTGACAAGGGTAATCAGGCAACGTTGCGCAGGGTCCGATCTGGATATAAGTTGTTTGCAGATGGTGTTAAATGTACACATAAACATGATAAACTGTTAAATCATATCAGCAAGAGTTGGCAAAACAACCCGCTTGTAGTGGCTTTACTTGAATGATGACAATTTGATAGGTACTTCAGGGCCCAAGGTTATAAAGAGTTTGAGTTGAGTCTGGGCGTTTGCGCTAATCTGACCAATCAAATACCTGACAACGATCTCAGACTCAACTCAAACTCTTTAGTATCTTGAGCTTTTGGTCACTACAGAATTCAAGGTCAAACTGAGGCAACAGATATCACGATACTCACAATATTGGTCATTTGCTAAATACGACAATAGTACATTTCGCAGTTGCTAAGTTATGCAAGGTAAAGAGTCTTACAAGTAAACAATACTATAATACTTAAGTCATTCGAAGTGACACTGCCTTATTAAAATGTAAAGCCGGAGTTTAGTTTAAACATATTTTATTTCCAAAATTTCAACATGGAAATGGGGTTGGGCCACAAGTTCCAAAAACATTAGTTACGGCCCTTCCCCTAGCAATTATTTACACAATACTGATAATGGCAAGTGATTACTATTAACCCATTTATGTACAACTTTTATAGTAGCAAACAGAAAAGATCCGGTCCTAAGGAGAACACTAAAAACACAAGTAATGGTAATAAAAAGATGACCAAACTATACCTGCCAGTGCAGCTTAATAAGGTTTTACAGTTGTTTTGATACCAACTTTACTTCAGATTGAACGACCGAGATCAAGCTCGAGTCAGTGTCTTGAGACTAGAACGGTTGAAACGAAACCCGCAGCCAAAGCACAGATTAGATCAAAGTTTGTTGGCCAAACTGAGATACTTTTCAACAGTACTGTTGTGTTTTCGAAAAAAATAAACGTAAACCTTTAGTCATGTTTAAAAAGAAATGCATTAAGAAAATTCCAAAGCTTTTGTCACGGAGCCCCCTCAAAATCTCCCAACTTTGGGCACTAATGTATTGACTTGCCAACTGACAGGTATCCTTCTAAACCAATAGAACGTACATGTATGAGCGCCGTGGTACCAAATAAATGCCATAAAAGTTGTTGATCGAAAATAATGTAAAAGGTCAAGGTCACAGTGACCTGAAAAGTGACAAATTTACAGGCTATGTTATAGGCCACTTTGCCATGGCAAACTGTACTCACACACCAACTTTGGTAAATCTTGTTGATGTAATAAAGAAAATATGTTCTAAACAAAAGGTACATGTGAACGGAATCACTTCCAGACACGCGCAATTTTGTCACTACTTACGCCCAAAATTGAGCTTTGGGGTATAAATACACATTTAGCACTTGCAAAACTAACTTTACACCAAATATAAAGGTAAGTATAAAGAGGGTCATTTTTCGACAGAAGGGGGTCAATATTCGACGATGGGGGTCCTTTTTCGACGACAGGGGGTCATTCTACGACGTCGAATTTTGACCGGGGGTCACTTTTCGATGGGGGTCAAAATACTTCGTTACACCGGCTATAGGTCATGTGACCAATTGACATAATAAACCAAAGTTCATCAGGCACCCCTTTATACGTCAGGAAAATAGGCACGTGACAGGATAAACTCACATTCTTCCCTTTTCGTATGTATAGGAATAGGGATTTGCCTTAAAGATATAAATTACGTGATTTTATGTCACGTGTTTCCTTATTTTATGTCGAGTGATTCCTTATTGGGCAAATCCTTTTCTCGCATTTTCGCCAATGTCGGATAGGGGATAGGGATATGCCCCTTTACCTTTATCAACTATACAACGTGACGTCAGTTTTGCTCAGCTTAACCACAAGCGCTGCATGACGTGGGTAACTAAATGACGTCATTTGTGATGATATTACTACAGTGTCATGATTTGGCTTAAAAAGTGCACACAAACTGCATTTATTTGGTTATTTGTATCATGTTTTAATAATTAAACTGGGAAACATTGACCATTCGTTTTGTTGGTATAGGTTGGAATCCCCCCCCCCCCCCCCTCGGTTCTAGATGCACCATTGGAACTATGTCTGGCCGGTCACTTTATCCTGACACCGACGAACAAGGCGTAATGCTAACCCGAATTCCTGAGCGCCAAGGAGGACAGCCATTACTACCAATTTTCAAGTGGTTTGACCCGGCCGGGGATTGAACCCGCATCCTGCCACACTGCAAGCGGGCGCTCTACCACTGAGCTATACAGGCGCTCTTTAAAACTAGATCTGTGCTTTAAAAAAGCTCCATAGCACTTTTACATTGCATGATATTGCAGACAGCAAAATTAGAATCGGTCAATACTCATTAGGCATATAATTGGGAAAAACGAGAGTCAAAATTTTACAATGAAAGGAGACATCATTTTTTCCAATAAACGAGTTTATGCAAAACATTTTTTTCCCTTTCAAATCATTGGGACACTCCGGAAAACCCAGCGTCGGATCAGGCTCCAAACAGTTGCCTATTAAAATGGAAAAAAGTCAGAATTGTCAAAAGGCTGTTCCTTTTTCAACAAATGGCATTGTATTTCCGTTACGGTTCATTTACAGTAAAACTCTCTATTACGATCACTCAAGTGTGTTGATTATTAGGTGTTTACAATTGTACGACAGGTGACTGCTTAAAGCAAGGTGAGGTAAAACAGAAAGCTCCTAAAGGAGCTTTCTGTTTTGACGTCACCTTGCTTGAAGCTGTCTACTTCCTTTTTAACGATCAATTTTTCTTCGTTTATATGGCCATAATAGAGATGTTTTTCTGGAGATTGGAAATTAAAACATCTACACTGTAACATAGATGTGACAGGCAGTTCATTGACAACATGGGCATTGATCTCTCTGACAGGCAGTTCATTGACAACATGGGCATTGATCTCTCTCAGCAAAATACATCGGCAGACTTAACGCTTTCAATGCCAAATTTTACTGTCTACTTTAACCGTTTCGCAGACAATATGTCGTCTGCAAAAATATGTCATCTGTAATTTTACGCCAAATTTATATGTTCTAAAAACTGACTGAATCGGTATTGAAACGATTGCCAAAAAGTTTGAATCAGTAAAACCTCTCTATTACGACAACTTAAATGTGTTGTTTTTTAGTCGTATAATACATGTGACTTCTTAAAGAATGTGAACGAAAAACAGAAAGCTCCTTTAGGAGCTTTCTGTTTTTCATTCACCTTACTTTAAGCTATCACTTGACTTTTATACAATCAATTAGCCTTCTTTCTTGTGATCGTTATAATGCGGTTTAACTGCAATGAGGTAAAAGGCTAAAGACAAACCGTCTGATTAGGGTTAAGTTGGACGATCCGAATTTAGTCGCATTTGAGGGTAAAGACAATATTTCTCTCGAACTCAACTTATTTTACACAGTTAAATCTCCGTAACCAAAACTCGCTTATGTCGAACCTACACACAGTTCAGAATCAAAACGTGACGTTTATTTAAATTTAGCTCGTTCAAGTAATTAATATTGTAAATTCGAGATTAGTGACTTGGTGTTATCGAAATTCGAATGTATGTTTTAAAAATAAGCAAGACAAACACGAATACATGGTGGTTATACCATAGAGACGTGCCATGTGGTAGGTAATAACATGATAAATAATCAAGCATTTCTGTTTGAAATCGATTCAAACTGACAATGTTTAAAAACTAGTGTGGATATATCAAATCGGATTTCTTGGGGCAAATTATATTTTCTGATAAGACGCCGTGTTTCGCGTCTTCTCACCGGAGTTGCAAAGTTTGCTATTTTATATGAAATAATGTTTTGAAACTCTTGCATAAATAAAATGAAACTTTCCAGAAAACATTTAGGGTGGGTCCATTGGAGTAGCTATGCATAAATAGGTTACAGAGCATGCTCCATTATTCCTTGTCCCATCAAACATGACTTGCCTACCATTTGAAAAGAGTTTGCATCTATCCAAGACGCGAACTAATTTGAGTTTTATTAGGATACAAAGTGCGTTAACTCTTTCCTCCCTAAAACTTTAAATGGACAATTCCAGTTTCCATTTAAGTCTAGTCTATTTCTGACTTTTAAGGGTTGTTTTTGTTAATGTTTGGCATTATGACAAACAGTGAAGACCCTGATCAGAGGGCTCCTTTCGGAGCCCTCTGATCTGGGTCTTCACTGTTTGCACAGGACAAGTGTACGACTCACATGTACACTGTTTGAAAAGGACGCCTATATGCGGGACTAGACTTCAAAGGGTTAAAGAACTATAAACACTGACATTGGGGAATACCTTTACCCATGTAACGATTGGTACAGTGCTCCCGATAGCGATTCTCTAAGTACAATAATGCTCGCAGCTGTTCCCAAAACAAGTAGTCCAGCGGATATGTGAAAGAATCGTGCATTTTATGATAAAAGCATGAAACTTGGTACACTGGTACTATACATTATGAGAAACATTTTAAAGATTGGAGGCATTCTGGATCTGTCCTGTGTCAACCTTGGCGGCCATTTTAAAAATGGCCGCCAATTAGAACAGTTTTCTGCAGTCTAATGGCAATGTGTCTCAGTTTATCATATTTCAACAGGGCTTAATCACTAAAAGCAGCTGCAAGTTTGATGACCTATTACAGAGAAACCATATAGGAATATTTTGTATCTATATATTGGTCATTTAAGGTTATTTAAATCCTCAATACACTCCCCCCCCCCCCTCCAAAAAAAATCAAAAATTTCAAAACACAGAATTTTAAGTACAGTGGAGAACATATTATTCTTTCCAATAAAGGTGTTTATGCTCAACATTATGTCAATTGCAAACAGTTTGGATCCAGATCAGACGGGTTACCTGGTGACTGGTCAGGCTCTAAACTGTTTGCCGCTTAAAAATAAAAAAAATCGTCAGAATTTTAATGAAGTAGATATTTTGTACATTTCATTGCACTATTGTATTTGTATTTATTTTCCTTTAAATGAAAAGAAAACCTCTTCTCCATTGTATAACAGTTTTAAAAGCTTAATGACTTTCATACTATCAGATGCATTTTGGAGGATGTATTGTCTTCATTTGTGAGACACCAAATTTGGCACAGTAGATCAGCATTTCCGCTCACAACCATCGCATTTGCTGAGTAATGTACAGGGAATGGTTTCTTATGCATATCTACATCTTCTTCAACAGCATATATGATAACAGCGCGGTATTCTGAACCGGCAGATGGCAGATTCATCCACATGAGTCCCAACTCGCCAAATCATTATTTAATGTTCAACTAAATTCTGCTGGATCTTGAAGTTGTGGTGCTTTCAGCAAACTCTTATCCCATACGTGGCCAGGCTGGTACCCCACACTTAGGAGATGTTGATACAGAGCATCCTGTGTCGGCGATATATGTTCAGTACTCTTGCCTTTTTGGGCGAACACATCTGTCTGGCCATGTTTACATTGTTTTCAGAGCTTTCATACATCAATACGACGTACCTGGTGTGACACACAGTCTGATCAAGCTGTTTGTTTTCCTATACCACCAAAACATGATGTTAGTGTCACTATCATATCCTGTTAGCACATGAACAGCTTGAAGCGAACTTGTCACGTCCTAGAGTCTGTGTCATTGACTAAATGTCCAAGTAGTAGAACCATTTCTTCATTTCAAAGGTAACACACAGCTGTTTACATCCGATATTCTAAGCAAGACTGCTAGCACAACTTTTTCTGTGTCAACAGTTTTGAGTAAGATATTTTGGCAACCTTGTTTGGTCTCATCTGCGGCATGAAACAACCTCGTTGTATCCGTTTCCTTGTGTTTAGAAGGAAATAACGATTCAGCTTCAAGTGTCTCTCAACAACGCAGCTTCCCCATGAGTAATGAACTATGACAGAAAAGTGTTATTCTATCACTTGTTCACTGAGGAGATTAAATAGTTCTGTTTTATTACAGTCTTCCTGCAGGAATTGATTCCAGTTTCCGGACAATCTGTTGTTACCCTCGATCCTTATTCGTGCTCCCATTCCCCCTTTTATGTGTGTTCACTTTAAGACTCAGATTTGTAAACATCAAAACTACATCGCCACAGCAAACAGAATCTGACAATTGTCTTTTTATGTTGTTCATGAATTCAAGTGCATGATCATTGAATGGCTGTATTAGGCTTGATTGCGTTGGTAATTGCCGCACCATCAATGGTGACCATGTCCATTCCAGATGCTATGCTATCAGCATCATCACATTTTTGTACTAGGGATCTAGGCATTAGAGAAGGTCTGTCTTTTTTGCACAATCTCATTTCACTGCAGTCTGAGAGTGACGTTTGAAAGTATGGGGTTTCATGTTGGTAACATCTTGTAACACAAAGAGTCAGTGCCACATATTCGACTTGCAATATATGAACAAGTATATTGTATTGAAAATAAACTACAATAGCATATATGGACTTCAGCTGCTCCTGGTTTACGTGGGTTTTCCTTCTATGGTCGAGATCTGAACTAGGGAACGTTGTTCTTTGGTATATGTTCATCAACTGCAGCAGTGCGATCTACCAGACGATTCTTAAAGAATTGTTGCATTGATTTTCACCCAGCTGTTTCATCCTGCGAATTTACTCCCGCTGCGTCTAACACCTTTCGCGTATCGAGCACCAAAAGATCACCAGTTTTGTAAGAAAAGATAGCCCATAGCTCTCAGCGTCATACATATTCTACATATTCTTGAGAAACAGTGCTCCTGAAAATAACAGTTTGTTGTCATATAGTTTACGATTTAGTATCACACAACGGCTTTGATGATTCAGTCATTTGTAATGGAAAAGTAAGGACAATTGGGTTTATTGTTACATTAACACAAATTCATTTACGACATACATGCAAGTATGGAATAGTAGTCTAGTAGAGCAAATCCCAGTGGCAAGTAACACCTTATTTTCTCACACCTGTTGGAGACAGAGTTAATTGTGCTCACCTAGAACCGCTTTTGGTCACTTCAACTACTAGAATGCTAGAGCAGTATCCATACATCTGCGGGACATGATGGCACTTCCAGCTTTTTTGTAAGGGAAAGCTTACAGTTATGAAATAAACTGAATTTCTTACTGGATTGGTCATGATGGAATCATCATCTGCATCACATTTATGTCACTACGAGGATAAACCAGACAAGTCTTATCAATAGCATGATGCTATAATGTTCATTAGTGAATACTTACCCTAACCGGGCACCTAACCTTAGGTTTACACAAAGATTTATGCTTGTGACACTGACATCTTCCTGTTTCTGAGTTTTCCCTTTGGACTGTGAGATATGAATGTTACCCTAAGCTTCCTTGGTATCCTTTACCTTTAGGGGCCATGGTGGCCGCTTGGTCGAGGTCACTTGCACATTAGCCTCTCACCTCCTAGATGTGGGTTTGAATCAGATTTAGGGCAATTTATTTCAAGATAGTGTCGAAGGAATATTCACCCTAGTGTGATAAAATCACGCAGCCAGGAGCAGCTGAAGTCCATATACGTTATTGTAGTTTATTTAGTGAAATGAGGTTGTGCAAAAGGCCAATGCCTAGATGCCTGGAACCAGACAGTGATGATGCTGATAGCATAGCATCTGGAATGGACATGGTCATCATTGATGGTGCGGAAATTGCAAACGCAATCAAGTTTTATACATCAATTTAATGAGTATGCACTTGAGTTCATGAACAACATACGGAGACAATTGTCAGATTCTGTTTGCCGCGGTGATGTAATTTTAAATCAAGTAATAAATGTTTACAAATCTGAGTCTTAAAGCGAACACACATAAAAAGGGGAATGGAGCACGAATAAGGATCGAGGGTAACAACAGATTGTCCGGAAACTGGCATCAATTCCTGCAGGAAGACTGTAATAAAACAGAACTATTTAATCTCCTCAGTGAACAAGTGATAGAATAACACTTTCCTGTCATAGTTCATTACTCATGGGGAAGCTGCGTTGTTGAGAGACACTTGAAGCTGAATCGTTATTTCCTTCTAAACACAAGGAAACGGATACAACGAGGTTGTTTCATGCCGCAGATGAGACCAAACAAGGTTGCCAAAATATCTTACTCAAAACTGTTGACACAGAAAAAGTTGTGCTAGCAGTCTTGCTCAGAATATCGGATGTAAACAGCTGTGTGTTAGCTTTGAAATGAAGGAATGGTTCTACTACTTGGACATTTAGTCAATGACATAGACTCTAGGACGTGACAAGCTCGCTTCAAGCTGTTCATGCGCTACCAGGATGTGATAGTGACACTAACATCATGTTTTGGTGGTATAGGAAAACAAACAGATTGATCAGACTGTGTGTCACACCAGGTACGTCGTATTGATGTATGAAAGCTCTGAAAACAATGTAAACATGGCCAGACAGATGTGTTCGCCCAAAAAGGCAAGAGTACTGAACATATATCGCCAACAGAGGATGCTCTGTATCAACATCTCCTAAGTGTGGGGTACCAGCCTTGCCATGTATGGGATCAGGGTTTGCTGAAAGCACCACAACTTCAAGATCCAGCAGAATTTGGTTGAACATTAAATAATGATTTGGCGAGTTGGAACTAATGTGGACGAATCTGCCATCTGCCGGTTCAGAATACCGCGCTGTTATCATATATGCTGTTGAAGAAGATGTAGATATGCGTAAGAAACCATTCCCTGTACATTACTCAGCAAATGAGGTGGTTGTGAGCGCAAATGCTGATCCACTGTGCCAAGTTTAGTTTCTCACAAATGAAGACAATACATCCTCCAAAATGCATCTGATAGTATGAAAGTCATTAAGCTTTTAAAACTGTTATACAGTGGAGAAGAGGATATTCTTTCTTCATTTTAAGGAAAATAAATACAAATACAATAGTGCAATGAAATGTACAAAATGGCTATTTTATTAAAATTCTGACGATTTATTTATTTTTAAGCGGCAAACAGTTTAGAGCCTGATCAGTCACCAGGTAACCCGTCTGATCTGGATCCAAACTGTTTGCAATTGACATAATGTTAAGCATAAACACCTTTATTGGAAAGAATAATGGGTTCTCCACTGTACTTCACATTCTGTGTTTTGAATTTTTCGAAAAAATATTTGGAGGGGGGGGGGGGGTATTAAGGATTAAAATACCTTAAATGGCCCATACATCAATCCAAAATATTCTTATATTGCTTGTCTGTAATAGGTCATCATACTTGCAGCTACTTTTAGTGATTTAGCCCTGTTGAAATATGATAAACCGATACACATTGCCACTAGACTGCAGAAAACTGTTCTAATTGGCGGCCATTTTTAAAATGGCCGCCATGGTGGACACAGGACAGATCCAGAATGCCTCCAATCTTTAAAATGTTTCTCATAATGTATAGTACAAGTGTACCAAGTTTCATGCTTTTATCATAAAATGCACGATTGTTCCACTTTTGGGCACTTATCCGCTGGACTAAAGACAGTTATGTCTAACGCTTTCACTGCTGCATGTTCGTCTACGTTGTTGATCATTTTGAAGAAATATAAAGACAATTCGAATCCAGAATGCACGCCGCCTTACGCGGCGTCTGATCTGGATACAAATTATTTGCATTCTGAAGGTATTGTATGTCCCTCTCTGTAACAACTCCTTTCGAACAACTTACACACACACACTTTGTCTCTCATTGGGTGTTGTTGAAGAGAGGGAGCACTGTTTTGCAATGCATCCTCCCTGTAGCTTGCTAGACGAATTCCATTGTGTATATAAAAGGGGGATATATACCACTACAATATTTGTCCATACAACAGGACATTTGATATGAAATGGCAAAGAATGTTGGTCCTAATAAGATGCCGCGTAACGCGGCCTCTCACCAGGATCTACACTTTGGTTAATATCTACTTTAGCTTAATTTGGTTATTGCAGATTAGCATTTATTTCCTTGCGACTCTCCTCCAGAAACGCCGCAAGTTCCCTAACCTCTTCACCACCAACTTTAATCGGTACTTTAGCCACACCACCAATCAAATACTCTCCGTTGTAAAACTGCTATCTGCATATTCGTTTTAACATTGGTTTAAAAGGTACCATGACTGAAGAAATGTGGACACAAATATCAAACAACGTCACGCGGACTCTGATCTGTATCCATACTGTTTGAAAAGTCGTCTTAAGTCATCTATGGCAGCGTAAGGGGTAAGTACGAGCAACAACGGATTTATTATGATTGGTTTGTAGCAATAACTTCTCTTTGCCTTGCCATAACATCAAGCGTTCACCATAACTGTCTTGTTTATGGCCGACACGTTGTATTAAGATTTGCATAAATGTTCAAGGTTAGGCCAATAAACGAAAGCTATCCGATAAACTTGACCCATTACTGTATGGTAAACATTATACATTGTACTTAAAATCCTGACTCTAAATAGCAAAAGTTTGAAACCTGATTAAACTGAATATGTGTCTGTTCGTCGCAAACCGTTACCATCTGCTTGGCGCCAATGGACGACTTTGCAAAAACAGTTTGGACTCTGATCAAACGCCGCGTCACGCGTCACGCGGCGTCTGATCGGGATTCAAACTATTTAACAATCGTGTCGATATTTTTTCAGTCAAAACTGTTCTGAATCTGACTTGACAAAATATTTCAGACGACATTTTCAATGCAGACCAAAATTTGGCGATGAGAAGACTATACAACGTGCTAGTGAAAGAGTACCCCCATTCGCAGACAAAGAAATGTCGACTAACATTTTATGCAAATTTATATTCTTTTTGTTTCACTGAATCAATACTAGTGCCCAGTACTTTATATTCCGATCAGACGCCGCGTGACGTAGTGTCTAATCTGGATGTAAGATGGGTATTCCTATAAACACTATTGTCACATGCATCAGTGTTTATTTCTCGGGTACATAGCTAATATTTCGAGGGGATAAACTAGGTAATATACTAGCGTTGAACTCTGATTGAATATACCATCTGTTTAACCTTTCGACACGGATTATATATCGAGAGAACGATCCGTGTTGCTAACCATATGAATCCTAGTACCAAGTGTCTAATTCAAATCCAAAATATTGGCAACGGTTCGAACCTTCTGTTCTCAAATGGTAACGATCGCAGTAAGGTAGGTGAAGGTAGTTCTACTGTTTGAAATAACCTTGTTCTTGAACCGATGGCAACTCCACATAATCGATATTATAGTAAATGAAATAACCCATCACGGATCATTAAACGTCCGTCATAAAAGGCAAGTCGTTTTAAATCAGCAATCTATTCAATGGTTTACTGCTGATATTGTTTGAATGTGAACATTAATAATTTACTGTCCAGGCTATGATGAATTAGCATGTATTGTTTCACCCATTTCTGTCTGGATATTATATTGAACTATTTCTATGTGTTTGTTATGTGCTACGTTAGATATACAGTATAACCTCTCTTTTACGACCACTAAGTTGTGTCAAGTATTAATCGTTTAAGACAGGTGACTGCTTAAAGCAATGTGAAAGTGAAACAGAAAGCTCCTACATGAGCTTTCTGTTTCACTGTCACATTGCTTTAGGAAGTCACCTGTCCTTTATACGGACAATTAGCCTTCTATTAAGTGGTCGTAATATAGAGGCTCTACTGTATATACATGTACATGGGTGATCAAAAGACGCTGCATCGTTTGTTCATACAACAGATCATTTCATATGACATAAACATTTATTCTATTGCGAAATCGTCCGTTTTGAAATTGTCGTCTGAAAATTTGTTTTAATCTAGATCTATGTATTTTTCTGTTAAACAACCCTAAAGACAAAGTGTCAAACAGTTTGGATCCATAATAGATCTGAACTGTTTGCAAAACCCGGTGAAGTCGCGACCAGCAGGCAAAGGGTTAAAGTAAGTGTAGAAGCTGGTGCCCGTTTCATAAAACTTCACTAGAAAAAAAGGTCGTAAGTCAAAACTTAAAATTCATTTAATTTCTGATTTCTATGTCAATCTTGTCTTGTGACATCTCTTTGGAATCGCTTCACGGTTTCATACAGTGTGACCAGGTTTTTTTCATATGGAATAAATATTCGAATTATACCTTAAATCACTCTCTTTATGATTAACAAATCATCTATCGTTAATTCAACATCGACTGCATAACTTGTACAATGAACAACATAAAATGAAACAATATTTCTATTATTATCCCGCGTATAAATGAGGAGCTTATGTTTTAAACACAACGCCGATGTATCCACTCTATATCAATGTTAGAATGAAAAGTAATTTACTGGAATTGCTATCAATTGAATCAATTATTCAATAGTTACTGGCTATTTACATAATCAAACATCGTTGCTATTTGCAATAATGCTTTAATGTTACGGGCCAGCAAATTGACGTCATGTGATTATGACATTGGTGGTCGTTGACATTCGCGCACGTGATTTTTTCTCCTAAATACATGTATCTCAATATCAAATTTGATTGGTTAGCTGTTTACATACTTTTCACTCGATATAAATCAGCTATCATTACATTTAAAAACTAATTATCATCACCAGCAACTGTACTAGGAAGCTAATAACAAGGAATATCATGTTTTTATTATATTTAAATTAAACCTAATTGTCAATTTATGTGCGTTAATGATTTGCTTATTATGAGAAAATAAATAACGTTAGTAGGGGAAGAATGTCTAAATAGCAAGGACAGGTAAAATCTAATGTCATTGAACTCCACTGAGGCATTATTCTCTCCATCATGTGCGTTTGCGTTTTACTCTCCCTGCTAGTAGTCTGCTTTCACCTTTTACCGGTAAAATATCGTCTGTATTGGTAATGTCGTCTGCAAATATTTTTAAAGTCTGGTTTTTACTGAAGAAATATCGATAAGAGTGCAAAACAGTATGGATCCTGATCAGACGCCACTGATCAGGATCCAAACTGTTTGCAATGTCGCTTTTTGGCGCCGTTGGCAGAGAAAAAGTTAAACAACTGACATTTATAACATAATTTGCGGTCTGGGAGTGGAATAAAGCCATTATATAAATATTGTAATCAACCAGTGAAATATCTTTTTTGGGGGGCTCCGGAAGAACTTTTTCGTCCACAAGCGCTGCGTGTAGCGGGACACCACATGACGTCATTTGCGATGACGTTACCGTAAATAACGTCAGGTTTTTACGGAAAATCTATATAGTAGAACGACTACCTTTAATAGGTGTTTAAAATTGTTATGTGATACATAGAATCTCACATTCGTGCTCATTACTTATCATATTAATAAACTCATTGACTGAAATAAATATGACGCTCGCCAAGGCTCGCGTAATATTAATTTAGTCAACTCGTTCATTAAAGATGATAAACAATGAGCACTCATGTAAGATCCTCTATTTATTACCAATAGTGTGTAGAAAGATGACATGCAGAATCAAAGTTCGGCGTCTGGTTCACCAAGCTGTATGTTAATCAGGTAAAACAAATAGTCAACATTTTTACCCATTGCCCAAATACCTGTTTCTAGTTTTGAAAAATACAACCATGAAAGCAGGTTGCGAGGAAAGCAGAATGCACATTCTGTTTTACTTGCAACCTGCTTTAAGCTACTTCTGCTAGGATATAGAAAATATTTATTGTGGTATATGTAAGAAATAAACTGAATTTGTTTCTGCGTTTAAGCGAGACAAATGACAGAAAATGAACGGCAAGTTCCATGAATCGCGCTAGCGATGTTATATTAACATTTAACTTACCTCCTGCTATAATTAGACATCCCATTGGTCAATCGAGGTCACGAGACGACCCCATAATAACCGTTTGGGTTTATTAAGATGCATCAAATTCATATGAGGTTTTTACAAGAGTTAATTCTCTTGCTTGAAGCCATATGATTTTCTCCAACTTATCAAACTAAATTTGGTTTTCCGAACGAAAGTTTTAAAAATGCATACATATAATTTATGCTTTATCGGTCTGAACTTCTAAATATTAGTAAGTTTTATAATGATAAAAAAAGAAAAAATATGAAAAGCTTTTGAGTAATAAAATTAGGTGTTTCTCTTTTCTTCACTATTAATGGGGGGGGGGTTAATTCGTAGTATTCGTTATATCATAATTTGAAACTATCGAACCTTTATTCGGACTTCTAACACCTTTAACGTGTTTAAAAAGAGTATCTTTATGGAGTAAATTGTGTAAAAATAGATCTATAACAAAATATTATGCAAACGGATACGTATAGAAGATTATAGATTTGAAATACTGTTTAGATATGGTATGAGTATATCATTTTGGGGCTGTTTCTAAGAGTGTTACGTCCGCTCAAAGCCATACTTGTTTGAAATTAAAAGAAGTCGCCTCGGTAAGATTATAGTGATAATTTGCTGTTTCGAGATCTACACTATCGTTTATTTTTTCATTGTTTCTGCTAAGATTTTACGTCCCTTCTAGTGTTGAAGTTGATTTATCCCTTTATTGCTTTTTCTGAGACTTAAATTTTCAAAAATAAGGTTTTTTAATTCATATAGTTTATATAAAATAAAGATTAAACAAAAAATGCTTCAAATCAAAAGTAGTCGGTAGTCGGTAGTCGCCTTCGCCTCGTCCCATATTAATGTTAATGACACTGTATATTCCATATTAGGTACACTAAGCCAGGCATAACTAATAATATTTGCTGTAATTTCAAAATTAAATGAACATTTTATTAGTATGTATTTATATTTAATCCATATTAGAGGTTGTTAAAACGAATAATGTGTCCCTGAAAGGAACAGCCATAACGGCATTACTGAAGCAACGCAACAAAATGATTCGCAGAGATCAGATCCATCAGCCCCATCTCCTCTGCGAAAGGTATCCACACGTCCCGCCCCAAGAGAAATTGCGTCTTTACGAACTAACGTCATTTTGTTTAATGGAATAGAATGGGGTGACTGTAAATATTGTAGTATGCATGCCTGTATAAAGTTGAGCTGTTGTCTTCAGGGGAGGAATGAATTAATAGCGTAAACAAAAGTTGTCTTAAGACGATCTCTGATATTGTTTACAGACAATTGCTGATATAGTTATCTTTGAATTGCAAAATATAAAGTGCTTGTACTTTGCTGTGAAAAGGTGACAACATACTTAAATACAATTGAATTTGAATTTGAAACTTATGTACCAACTACTTAACGAGTATAGTAACGAGTATATTGTGACAAAGCATTTGCCATATGCTTATGGGCAAACAAGTACTCTAAGACCGCTAATTGCAGCTAGGTCCCAAGGTAATAGCTGTATAGCTCGTAGAAGGCAATAAGTTTTAAGCCATTTCAGCTGCCAAGAAGATACGGTGTACAGTAAAACCTCTTTATTACGACCACTAAGTTGTGTTAATTATCAGGTATTTAAGGCATTGGACTGTCTAAAGCAAGGTAAACGTTTTCTACGCTCTAAACTATTCGTTTATTCTATGTTTAAGTATCTGACGTTTAAACATTACTGTAACGTACGTGGTACGTTGGTATATGCAAATGAGGCTTCCCAAACCGTTGTATGTTGGGAAGTGAGTCAATTATATAGCGCAACAATTTTCTCTTGGTGTGAGCTTAAGCACTGCACCAACGGGGTTTGTTGTTGCTGGTTCACTTTGATTGCTTGTTACAAATGGTGACAGCGGTGGGATAATGACAACTGACCGGAGTTGCCTTACCAACGGTTCTCCAAAGGTCAAAGTCTCGGGGCGAGACTTCTCGGTTGGGAGAGTAATGTACGTGGTACGTTGGCTTCCCAAACCGTTGTATGTTTGGAAGTGAGTCAATTATATAGCGCAACAAATTTCTCTTGATGTGAGCTTAACATTTGCATCGAAGGGGTTTGTTGTTGCTGGGTCTCTCGGTTTGCACGTTACATTATCTTGTACATTTCAATCTACTGTAAAAAGAGTCGGACAGTACTTACCAGAGCTTACATTTTTTTTAATTCAAAATAGATGGAATATCTGTCAAAAACAAAAGTAAGTACATTATTTAGTTCCGTCTATTTGTAAACAAAACGCTAATAAAATGCAATAAAATAGGAAAATGACGTTTTTAACAGAATTTGAACGATTTATTTATTTTTATCTTATTGATGGAGTCATATATGTAAACTGTTGACAATGGAAATAAATGTTTTAGCATAACGTACATGTAGTTGTTTCTTTGTCAACAGCTTTCTTTATCCATACTTTACTACAGTGGAGAATGTGTTATTCTTTCCCAATAAACGCGTTTACGCTAAAACTGTTATTTCCATTGCAAACAGTTTGGAGCCAGATCAGACGCCGGGTAACCCGGCGTCTGATCAGGCTCCAAACTGTTTGCCACCAAGATAAACATGAAATACCAGAATTGTCCAAAAGTTGTCCTTTTCTACGTTTTAGCGCTTTGCGTTTGCGTACGTTTGCGTTTAAACGGGAATGAATAACAGATTTTCCACTGTAATACAGTCGAAACTCGATAATTCGAACTCGCTTAAATCATCCTTACCAGTATTTCATAAGTTGAATTTCGATATATCGATCTCGCTGAAGTAGAACATACCAAATTTTCAAACTTGAAACGTGGCTTAGTCACGCTTTATCTTTGAAATATTGGTAAAGTGAGTTCGAACTATAGAGTTTCGACTGATATATAGTTTTGTAAGTATAAACGAACTTTCTTGGTTGTTTTCTTTTAGCGAATTTGAATCAGCTACAAGTCCGACGTAAAGGCTGAACATACAAGCTAGTTGGACATGGCCAAATAAAAATACAGTAAGATGTATGGCATGCGGACGAACACTTCTATAATCAATTCTGCTATGAAGTTACCATTAGTTACATTGATTAAATGCATGAGATATTTTGAGTATGAAACAACCAAACATTTACTTGCTACTCTTTGTTTACACTATGCATTAACAAACGACATGAACACGACGTTTGTAAAGAACCCCGATAGTGCCACTAGAATGATTTTCAAGAGAGTATTTTGACTCTTTATGATGATAGACATGTGAAAAATAATGCAACTGGCACTGTTATCCATCTTCCGCAATTGATAAATATATAACTGATAAAAAAAAGTCCCATCAACATCATGTAGCAAATAAACCTTCTGATACGGGAGAATCCTCTGTAAAGTCGAATAAACCCGTATTTCTGGAGGTGTATTTCGATCATTCGAGTTTGCTTATTATTTGTGTTATCAAAGGGATGTGTAACTGCGAAATATGGGTCACTTCGACAAAAGCGAGATAGACTTGTCCAGGTCAAACTGTATTTATTCTAACATTTTTTCACAGAAGACTCATACCGATCGAGTAAAATGGAAGGCTGCTACATTTATACAGTGGAGAATCTGTTATTCTTTCCCGTTTAAACGCAAACGTACGCAAACGCAAAGCGCTAAACCGTAGAAAATAACAACTTTTGGACAATTCTGATATTTCATGTTTATCTCGGTGGCAAACAGTTTGGAGCCTGATCAGACTACCCGGCGTCTGATCTGGCTCCAAACTGTTTGCACTGCAAATAATAGTTTTAGCGTAAACGCGTTTATTGGGAAAGAATAACACATTCTCCACTGTACGTAGGATATCGGTTAATTGAACAATTGTTGCGCAGGTATACTATTGATAGTGTGTTATACTTTCCCGTTTAAACTAAACTGAAACTAAATGCAAAAATATAATAATAAAATGACATTTTAAAATTGCTGAACATTCATTTTAAACTGAATGGAAAGATGGAGACTGATCAGATACCCGATTATCCGATGTATGACACTTTTCCAAATTGTTTGTAATGGGCGTAGGGTTTTAAGCATTATTACACATCTATATCGAATGACTAACGAATTCCCGACTGTATTTCCTGGTTCTGCTCTATTTGCGTCCATTTTAACTTTGGTTTTAGATAAACAGGCAAATAGTATACCTAAACAACCTTTCTAAACAATGTTGTTTCTCAGTTTAAAAGGCCTCGAGTTTCAGCATTATGTAGAGTTTTTTAAAATAGAACAAAATACTTTGTTGACGTTGGCGAAGACTTTATTATGTTTTCGTGAAGGTAACGCGTAATTATTGTTAGATGATAGCACCCTGCTCTATAGGGAGTAGTGTGGTCTGGAAAATCTTTGTTAGGTAATTCTACAAATTGAGTCATCTCATGTATCAAACAAGCCGCAGCCTCTTTACGCTTACGTAGTGTTTACCATGGTTACGATTCATTTGCAATCAGTTAAAGTAAAAAAAATACCAGTTATCGGATTTTCATTTAGGGTTTCACATTTTTGTGAAAATGTCGCACTTAAATGGAACATGTCCCTCAAGAGTCGATGTCCACTGGTCATTTTTCATAAAGCGGATGATTCCATTTCCAAATTTAGCATTACAAGGGTTAATTGTGTGTTAACCACATAAGTAGCTCGTTTAATATGCTGCAAACTCGAATTGGCTACAGAACAATCTCGCTGTTCTTATCACATTAAGAAAGACCTGTTTTGCGAGGGCTAGAGCGGAGACTGCTTTAAGCAATAAATATGAGTAATGTCATAACACAACCTACCTTACTGTACTGCAAAATTGTACATACTAAGCACCATTGTCATCCCAGGCTCTGCATCTGAATTTGGTCTACTCTACCAAAAACTGTAAATTAATAATGCTAAATACAATGCTTAAGATAATTCTGGGTGCCAAATAGAGTAGATCAAGACCAGCCTTGATCTACATTGTTTTCAATGCAATAAGGCAGATGTTGTCATGACACGGCTCATATATAAGAAAGAAAGCTCTGAAAGAAATTATACTTTTGTCAAAAATGCGTCTGCATTTCAATGAAATTAAGAAGATATGTTTGTTTAATATGAGATCGAGTAGTAATAACAAATACTTCTATGAATATCGCCAAAGTTTATTGTTTAAGTAAACAAATAAACTTTTATTTACTAATACTAGATCTAAAACTGTTGTTACAACTTTTGCGGCATTTCTTGAGTATCATTCGACGATCAAATTTGTCTTAATTGAGGAATGTGCATATTATTGCGTTTGGTATGCCATAGAATAAAGAATGTCAATGCGATAGTCTGCTTTAGTGTTTCTTCCAGAAAACAACCATAGAGATCTAAATAACGATTTTAATTATTCATTTCTGTTAGTACATTATTATTTATGATTTGTTTTATCATGTATTATTATACAATATTTATATAGCGTTCTTTTCGCACAGAAATTGTGTGTTCCAAAGATTTTCGCATGAAATTATAAAAATGTACTTACAAAGTAAAGGACTAGTGTTTATACATAATTCCAAGTAGACTGGATAGTTTAAACATATTTTATTTCCATATACATAAGGAAAAGGGGTCGGGTCACAAGTTCTCTCAACATTAGATTCGACCCTTCCCCTACAATGTATATAAACAATGGAACAATGGCAAACAAAATATGAAACATATTTGAATGAACAAAACAAGAGATGGAGAGAGGAGGTGAGAGAAAAAGAGAGAGAGCAGAGATAGAGAGAGAGAGAGAGATGGAGAGAGAGAGATAGAGAGAGAGATAGCATAATGTGTGATCTACAACATAATAGAAAGCTATTGAAAATAGCAGCTTATCAACAGTAGCTATTTTAATTAAATGTAACTGTCTATTTGAGTCAGGAATGCAGTAACAATCATAAATGGTTAATGTAGGTAACGACTGAACAGTATTTATTTTTATGCAGTTTGATAAGTTTACCAAAACAAATAAAAAAAAACAAGAAGTTATCGTCCCATGAGGTCAGGGTGGATTATCCACAGGTCCGACTATAAAGATGCAATTGATGATCTGACCTTTTCAAGTTAAAATCTTCTTGTTTGTTTAATGAACACGTGCACAGCAGCAAATAAGGTTTTGTTATCATCGTAATTTAATTCAGGTTTACCGTATAAAAGTGTTTCAATGCTAAGGGGGTGAAAGGCATGTGTTGCATGAAACAAAGATATTCTCTGGTTATGAAACAACGGACATTTAAAAAAATAGTGACGAGCATCCTCTATTGCGTTTGAACATTCACATAAAGGGCTTTGATTAATATGGTTATTATATAGGTCATTATTTAGATTGCTACATCTGTTTCTTATTCTGGCATGCACGACAGACAGATATCGATCACAAAAACAATATATAGTAGGGATAGTCATCTTATCAGAGTTTTTAATCAGAGCATTCTTGAAACAACTTAATGTGTTTGAGTTTCTTATTTCAGTATTAGTACCATTCCATAGAGATATTTAAGATGGGATACAAGACTTTTGAGAAGTTGTTGTTCGTGCTATAGGAACTTCTATATTACTTCTATTTCTTAAAGTATAATTGGTTATCTCCCTTACATAAGGGGGCAACAAATCATTGATGTAAGACGGTGCCATATGATGGCATGATTTATACATAAAGTAAAGCTTTTGACGATGACGTCTACTAGCAAGAGATTCCCAACCGCATTCATTATATAAACTATCAAGAGACACTGATCTAGTAAGCCCAGTAACTATACGGGCTGCTTCATTTTGCAATTTTTCCAATGTATCAGAACAGTTTCCAGAGCAACCGTCCCAGACAACTGAAGCATACTCTAATATAGGACGGACATAGGAAATATATATCTGATTAAGAGCATTTCTATTCAGTGTAAACTTAAGTTTCCTCATAATTCCAATAGTTTTAGAGGCTGATTGCAATATATTGTCAACATGATCATTCCATTGTCCATTCGAGCTAAGAGTTACCCCTAAATGTTTATGAGCATCAACGAATTGTATGCTAGTTCCATTAAATGTTAAATTAAGATGTATATTTTGAGGTCGTAGTGAAAATAGCATTGCCTCAGTTGTATTTGGGTTGAAATTAACAAGCCATGTCTTAGCCCATGCTGAGATTAAATTAAGATCGTGATTTAGAATACCTTCAATGTCACCTAATGAGGTAGCAGAAACATATAAGGAACTATCATCTGCAAATAATCTGGTTAAGCTTAGTAATGAATTTGATATATCATTTACATATACTAGAAAGAGCAGAGGGCCTAACACCGATCCCTGTGGAACACCAGCTGATATTGTCTTTATATCAGAATCAATAGAGTTAAGAACAAATTTCTGAGATCTGCTATTTAAGTAGTTTATTATCCATGATAAAAGGCGACCATCTATACCATTTTCTTTCAATTTAAAAATAAGTCCTTTATGCCATACTCTATCGAAAGCTTTGGATATATCACAAAAGACCATGCATGAATATTGTTTGTTATCGAAAGATTGACAGATATGGTGGAATATATCGATCAATTGGTAAACAGTAGAGTGATTTGGTAAGAAACCAGATTGATATTTATAAATCAGTTTGTTATCCATAAAAAAGTTATAAATATGTTTAAAAACGATTCTTTCAAATAGTTTGCCACAACAGCTAAGTAAAGATACAGGTCTGTAGTTAGATGACAATGATTTATCTCCCTTTTTAAAAATTGGAATAACATTAGCAACTTTCCGAGTTTCAGGGAAAATACCCTCTTGAAGGGAGCGGTTAAACAATAGTGCAAGTGGTTTAGATATTGTTTTGGCTGACCCTTTAAGCATTTTGTGAGAAATACAGTCTGGACCTGATGCTTTGTTTGTAGCGAGTGAAAAAATGGTGTCTTGAATCTCTGTTTCAAGAACATGAATATTTGATATTGTATTTGGTGTTTTAAGAGATAAGGTTGGCAGTACTGCATTATCGTCATCTACAGTAGATATTGAAGCAAAATAGTTATTTAAACAATTTAGTGAGGGCGCCAACTCTCAAAAGACCCTTAATTAACAATGATTTGCAAGCGGAGATGCAGAAAATTTCTAATGGTATATTTGAATAGTATAGACCTGCCCGAGTTTGGAAAGGCCGGATGCCAAGGCTGAAAGTGGTCAGGGACATTTTTACAAGGGCGATAACTCTGACCTTCAATTATTCAATTTTCGCCACAATTATATTGCATTTTAACACTACTTGTATATTTCAATTACCACTTTAGCTAGGGACACCAAATTTGTTGTGTGAGTACATCGTTGGATGGCGGAGTGTCACGTACTAAATTTAGGTCACTGTGACCTTGACCTTGACCTTTGACCTCAATATTTTAAAAAAAGCTTGTCAGTGACATATCTTCTGTACCGTATTAGCTAGGAATAGTTAATCTTGTGTGTAAGAACATCATGAGTAGTCGGAGTGTCTCGTACTACTTTAAGGTCACTGTGACATTGACCTTGACCTTTGACCTCAATTGTAAAATTTGTGTATTCTTGTATATATGTAACCTTTTTTGTCCTGAGTATATTTCCATTACCACATCAGCTAGGAATAGCAAATTTGTTGTGTGAGTACGCTTTGGGATTGCGGAGTGTCGTGCACTACTTTTAGTTTACTGTGACCTTGACCTTGACCGTTGACCTCAATTCTTTTTAAAAAAGCTTGTCTGGATTATATATTTTGTACCGTATCAGCAAGGAATAGCAAATTTCGTTTATTAATACATAATGAGATGGCGGGGTGTTGAGTACTACTTTAAGGTCACTGTGACTTTGACCTTGACTTTTGAACTCAATTCCAAAATGTGTGTATGTGCATATGTATGTAACTCATTTTTTCTTGAGTATATTACCTTTACCACGAAACTTCACACACATATACACAGAAATCACCCTTTTTAAAATGCCATCGTAAGTATAAATAAACTGAGCGAGGGTATTCGCATCGTCTGCGATGTCTCGTTTGCTTGAGCAGGCTCCCCTTTGTTTAAGTTGAATATATAAATTGCCAAATATCATATAAATATTTTAATAGATCTACACAGAACCGTCATATATAATTTTAGTGTATCGTAACGCCAGTTGAATCATTACTCACATTAACTATTTCGAGTTTGCATGATTAAATTCAACTGCATAACGTTAGGCTTTTTTTGCCGTTTTCGTATTATTTTCAAAATATGGTCACGCAGATGGACATTGTACTTTGAGAGAGTTGGTTAGAAGGCAAATCAGCAGCATATGTATCAGAGTAGTTGAGTATTAGTTATCTTTTTAAAATTTGGCATCTGCTAAAAGTTATCACTGTTGATATCTAGCTACATAATTATTGTTAATATCATTCAAACATGTATCTTATAGCCATGTCGCTCACATGTAACATGTAGGCTAGTGTACCTTTCTTTTTACTATGGTGTTCATCTGAATCGAACGACATTTCATTTTCGTCTGACTGACTCAAACTGACGTACGTTAATGAATAATTGTTGGTGTTTATTTTTTAATTTTACAGTAGTTCAGTGCTATCGCAACTAGTGTGTATGGTGTGAATTACAATGTGTAAGTGTCCGGTTTGATGGAAATGTGCCACTCTGCCGGTCGGTCATTGGGTAATGTCTATGCTTCGAATTCCATCATAATGGCTTGAATGTTTTGTCACATATTTCATAGCCTACTGATCGTCTCCTTCACTATCTATATGAGCATAACCAACCCGGTTGTCACATATATCGTCATCGCAAGCACATGCGTCAGTGGGCTGCAGATTTTCTTTTTGGCATTTGCATCGCCTCGATGAGCAATACCTTTTGCATGCGCATCTTTTGAAACAAATTATTGTAGAATGTATTTTGTCATTTTAATCAGAACAAGGTGATTATTTCCAACGATGCCCTTACTAGCGTTAACTGGGGATGGTAGTTTGAGGTATTGCTTGGTGGCTGAATTCCAGATAAAAGACTGGTACGTTTGTAGTTATTTCTCTTCTTAAATGTTCATTCAGTGCATCAGATGTCGGCGGGGGTTTCGCACTTGAAAAACAAAAACTTTCTTTGAGAACAGGTCATACCTGACACTGTCGATGTTTTCTTCTAGCATGTCGCTGTATAAACAGACACTGCCTGTGGCACAGATTATGTCGCACGTATTGACATGCCTACTCGGTCCTCTCCAACTTCTCCATGTCCTTCAAGCAATGACACTATTCGTGACAATGGTGCTCCAACGTTTCTTCCCCATTCCATAAAATGCACTATTAGAGTCACAACCCTCAACGCATGTATGACCGGCAAACATTTGAAAATATTTCTCCAAGGTCTGATGCTTTTGTCGTGCATATGAATAAAACGTTTTATTTGGCGTCTGAATATTTGATCCAATGCTATTCTGTGACAAAATTCTGCCACTTCGGAATCCACAGAACAGTATTTGTAACATGGAGCTCTCTCACGACGAATATTTGGAATCATTCTAGAGTTTGCCTCCTTATGGTCAGACCGTAGTTCTTCTACACTTTCACAAGTATTTCTCAGTACTTTTACTGCTTTATCTGTGTCTTTGAAACCGCAACGATAAATACAGTCATATCATCTGGTAATCAATTTTCAAACTGATCAGTCCATTCTCTTACAACGAATTCCGCATTGATATTGTCGACCTTGTTGACAGGATTTAAAGGTAACTTTGTTATTTGCCTTGACATGGGCGTTTAGTTGTCTGGTTTCTTATTTCCTGCATCTCTACATGCCCGTGTCTCGTCCTTTCTCCGGACTTGATAGATTTTTATTTATACTGGTAGTTATCCCCAACCAGAGCTGTGTATTTGAATGCCACGCCTAAAACTACTGATGCAACTTTCTTAGAAACATCACCAAATGTTTTACAATCAGACCTTTTGGTGCATATCGTCCTAAACAACATCAAGTCAATGACTAAAGCCCTGGGTGTTCTTTTTTGTCAAGCTGCTTTATTTCCACCTTTCCTTCAAACCTATACAAGATTGCGGATTTTGTAGTTTTCTTCATGTTACCATCTAGATTGAATGGTGCCAAAGGAACGGGTCAGCTCATATGAAACTAGAAGTTTCTAACGTCGATTTCACGATTTTTTCCGGCTACAGTCAACTCACTGAATAATTATCTATGTTAACGAATTAAATCTGCTTGATTGTCTTGATCTTCATTGGTTTCTTCATTTAAGAGAATGTCTTGTTGTTTGGTTTGGCATTAGAGCCAAGCAATCAATACGAAAAGTTTCGTCGAACACCTCAGCGGTCGGCAAGTGTCCAGATCTACGGGACAGTCAAATCATTTGCTCTTGTCCCAGTGATTCATACGCCCTTTCTCCGTAAGGGTAAGTGTATAGGTAGACCTTTATTTGGTTAGGATATACTCATTGGACCTGCATCCAGAACTGTTTGAAAGTAATATTGGGTTGGCAACTTCCAATTACGTTTCAACGTGGCTCAGAGACAGAAGGGAATAAGTGGCTATAATAAGGATCCACACTGGACACAACAGGCTTGTGTCACATATCTTTACCAAGATGAAGATAGCCCCATCCCCTTGTGTACCTGTGGCCTTGAACAGCAAACGACTTGGCATATACTGCAGAGGTGCCCACAACTGGACGAGAAAAGAAAGCATATGTGGCCAGAGTCGATACATGTACAGACCAAGCTATATGGACGGATAGAGGAATCTAGGAGGATGACAGAATCTGGACTGGCGTTGTAGACGGTGAACATGGCTCAGACAAAATATTCTTGAACAACGTCACTTTAACTGTTGATAGTGTAACAGTGAATGCTTCCTCTTGGAAACATGTATGTTTGTTTAGAAAGTTTATATTTAGTTGCATTCCAAAGCATTTAACCTATTCAATCACATAATGGTATGTGTTGACGTATCTAAGTGCAGCAGTTTACCATTGTCTTCCATTAAAGATATTTCTAAGATCTTCAAAGGCATCTACTGGAGTTATCACATTCAAATGAATGAAATTATAATGCTTTTGTAACACAGGACGCTATTTATTGTACATATATGTCTAGTTTTGTTTTTCAAACGCCTTTATCTATATACATGCGTTGGGTTACTTTCTGAGGTACACATTCGTTGATCGACATATTTTAATATGTACATGATACGTAATCGTTTCTCTGCTCCATATTGCCATTTGATGTCTTGCGATGCCGTGAAACCAAATTCAATCAATCAATCACGAAGCTGGCACGTTTGGCGTTTAAAAATGCCCCCATTGATTTTTAGATCCATGATAATAGCCTTTTGGTACAACGGTATGTTCCTTTCGCGTATGTCCACATGGCGGAGGTGGATTGGCAGGTTTATAAAATACTAGAAATAGTCTGCTGTTCAACCCTTCTGGCAAAGTATCGTAAGAATTTTTAAAATATGTGGGATAGACTCAAACATAAAAACCATACGAACTGTTATTTTTGGCTACAAAATTCAAAATGAAGCATACTTTAATGTCAATTTAATGCTAACACTTGTTGGATTTTGCATTTATAAAGCATATTTCCTAAGTAATAACTGGGCAAATCAAATTGATATTTTACACCTGTTTATTCAGGAATGTAAAGTTTTGTTTGAATTGCTCAAACGAAAAGGAAAACGTAACTCTTTTATCATGAAATTTTCAAATGCACTGAGCGAGCTATAGAAGTCGCATCATATTATATTACATGTACAATGTTACTGTTTTTTTGTATGTGTATATGTATATTATGTAAATATATATTATATTGAATAAAAGAAGTCTAGGCTTCACCAAAAAAAAAAAAAGAAATAGTATCATATGAAGACTCAATGTAGTTGTGAATCAACCGTTTCTATATAAAGACTAAAATCAGCTGTGCGACAAGACTTAAGGTGTCTTTATAGCTTTAAAACTGCAAAAATTGTGTTTTTAACCTTTTTTCCGATTTTGATAGCCGACATTCTGTTCTACATTTTACCAAAATCTCCCAAACCAAACCAAACGCATTACACGGCTATCTGATCAATAAATCACACCTCATTAAGCACTCCGTAGTCCAGCCACGTGACCAGCTAGAGGCGTTCTCCAGCTGCTGTTGCGTGATTTATGGGTTTCATATGTTAAAATCATTATTGGATTATGATTAGTGTATTTTATTAAGGATGGAGCTAAGGAAAATCGCTTACGAAATATGTGTCTTCTTATTGGTTGAAACAAAAAGGACATAGTTGAACCCCGGGGTATTCGCACCGTGTCAGACAGTCAAAATGACATGCTTATCAGTTAATTGACGTTTTCGGCACCTCCTTATTTTCAGACACGCTGTATGTTTGATCAACGATTGTGTTCGCAGTTGGGGTCCGATTTTCATGCGGTTTAAAGCAGATGAAAGAATATTATCTTCTCGAGGGAACTGTGTCTCAAAATGTTGATGAGGTTCTCAAGCTGTTCACAGCAAATCATTACGTAATAGAAATCGACTTTAAACGGTAAAATAACTTTGATGTTACATAATAATAGTTGGAAGGGGAATTTTAAAAATCTGAGACACGGATCCCTAGATATGTTACTGAAGTGTATTATGGGCAATTTTAAAGGCGTTACAAATTAAGACGGCTTTGAAATCGATGTTTGAAATTTTTTTTAATTTGTCTTATAAAATCGTAAAAAAATAAAATATTTTTTTAAAAAAGATATTTTGTGGTAACATGTGTACCACTTAAACCATTCAGCTATAAAACGGGGGAATAAATTATAAATCATGATGATAAATAAGAAAAATCCGCTTGCAGTATCAACACTATCAAGCTACCTTAACAAATTGAAGAATCAGAAGATTCAGTTTATAGCAATAATCTATATGTGGCTGATGGCACATGTTTAATCTACCCGTCAGATGACAATGTATCTGTAGCATTTTGGCCTAATAGAAATAATATGTTTCTTGCTTGTTTCTGATGCACGCATTTTAGTTTGCAAATGTAATGGCTGCCAATGAAGGGATGAGCTCTGCCACTATTCGAGATACCACAGTTAGTGAGTGCTGGTGTCACCTTTTACAGTCTAGCCCATCTCCAGACACACATTGCAGCGTATAATTATGTTCAGTATACACTGCACCAAGTGAAGCAAGGGCCTTACCGTTTCTATCTGCGGACATTGCTATTGAAGTTTCTTTTCAAACATGAAGACGGGCTGATCGACTACCATACCTTGTGACTGGTCTTGGTTTATGTTGTTATATGGCTTTATCGTTTATGGAGGACTTCAATTCCTTGCCAAATTATTGAAGAACGGTTAGATGACTAAATGAACTGAGACAACATGTATGGCATGGGTTTTAAAGTATTTGTGCTATACTGGCAAAGCAAACAGTCCATAAAGGACCCATTTAAACACCAAGATTTGTACATCTTTCAACAGCATGTGCCCTTCGCTTATCTGGAGAATTGCCACATGAAAGAGTATGCTGGCTGTATGTCCTCAAGGCATGACCATGAACAGCCACATTACCATATTGATGCTTTAATGACAAATCTGTTAGTACAATATGTTATTTTAACATGCAGTTATGTGACAGTAATATATGTCGACACTGTTTTTCATTTCATCAATACCATATAGTGACAATTGATTAGAATTGGATAATTTGACATATCCAACACCGTCTAAAGGCAATTTCAATGTAAGCAATGAATTTATTGACCTCAAATTAGCTAGAAATCATGTGTCACACCTAGTTCCAAGACAAAAATATTTTCGGGTATTTTCAAAATGGCCGACAAATTGGCCGACGGCAGACATCTTGGATTTTTAGAAGTTTTGATTTTCATTTTCCCGTTAGTTTTATGCAATTCCCATACACAAAAGGAAAAATTAGCATCGTGATTTGAAGAGAAATTCACGTATCATGTCTACTAATAAGTTTATATACTGGGAAATAAGAAGCTGGAATTCAGTATTCAGGGGGAGATAATCAATGCTAATTTTCCGAGTCATCCGGCGGCCGTTTAACTTCAAACAAGTGCCATTCTGTAGAGAATACTTGCACCTTTAACATGATATAGGTCTCATAAATTCCGGCTATTTTGGGACCTAGGGTACAGTCAGTCCTGAAACTAGTTGGCATGCTTTCCGTTTATAAGAATTAACATTGAACGTTGGTGGGTGGGGCAAGTAAAATGACTGTAGAAAAAATTCTGACCACTTTTGAAATTGGCATCCGCATAAAATCTTCATAAAAATGCATTACGAATTCGGCAATATAACTGAAAATTTTCTGCATCACCACTTGCAAAAAATTTTTTTCACTGGCCTGGGCGCCCTTACTAATTGGCTTTATCCTGATCAGAAGTGTTACACATAATTTCTCCATTAACAGATGTTTCGCACAAAGGCGGTATATTTGACGTTTTATTATTTTTAAGAAAATGACGAATGATGCCACAGAAACTTGTTTTATCATTAGTTCTTAGATCTTCTAAATTATGTTCTAATGACGTAAAGAAAGACTGTTTGACATGTTTTTTCATGTTGTTAACTTTATTTCGCATGTGCTTATATTTATCTAAATCATGTTGTTTTCCTGTTCTCAGATAAATACGTTTGAGTCGATCTCTGACTCTACAAGATTTCCGTAGCTCGGAATCAAACCAGGGTTTGTCATCATGACGTACAGTAATGTTTCTAGAGGGAATGGATGTATTTACAAACTGAAAGAATGAGTGTGTAAACAAATTGCAAGCATCATTTACAGAACCATCATATAGACAGCTCCAGTCAAAAGACGATATCAATGTATTCAACAGATCAAAATCTGCCATTTTGTACAAATAAATCTTCCTAGTAAAGGCAGCCCTAATGTCGTATGGAAATGGTAACATGATGAAAGTAGCACAATGATCGCTTATTTCCTGTGGGACGCTTAATGTACCCGAATCTAAATATGGCATATCAGTAGAGATAATGATAGGATCAAGTAGGGCATTAAGTCTTGTAGGAGTTTTAATTGTATTTATCATGGAATTCATTAGGATAATATTTCTCAGTTTTCTATTATTAGGATTCAGTAAATCATCATTGAAATCTCCTACCAGAATTATATTAGATGACATCTCCAAAGCTTTCTCAATGTTGTGATTAAAGTTAACAAAGAAGTCATTATCAGAAGTTTTAGGGCTATAAAATGTTCCTAACAGGTATGACATATTTCTAACCTTAACTCTAATCCATATAGATTCCATGCAAAATTGTTCTAGTTCAGGTATTCTTTCAAAGTGTAAGTGTGCGGATACATAGACAAGTAGTCCGGACTGGATCATGGATGGTTTTTGTTAAGATCCACAAGGGAATTAAATAATCCGCAAGAGTTACTTATAGTGCGCTCACATTTGCTCTACGGCGGCCGCAGAAACGTGGAATCGAGAGAATCCTACGGCGGCCGTAGAGATTCTACGGCGGCGTATCCCAATATTTCACAGGCCGTAGAGCTCGCCGTAGAATTATAACTCGGAGTTATTACATTTTTTCATTTCTACGGCGGCCGTAGAAACACAAGCCGCAGAGTGATTCTACGGCTGCCGTACGACAGCCGTACGGTCTCCGTACGACCCCCGTGCGGCCGCCGTAATTCAATGGTCAATTTTCCTATTGTGCATGTGTACATTTTTTCATTTCTACGGCGGCCGTAGAAACACAAGCCACAGAGTGATTCTACGGCTGCCGTACGGCAGCCGTACGACCCCCGTGCGGCCGCCGTAATTCAATGGTCAATTTTCCTATTGTGCATGTGTACTTTTGTTCATATATGTTAAAGATGTATATTATCTAAAAATGGATTTAGATGTTCTTAAATGCTGTCCAAATGTGTCCTTTGAGTTCATTGTGTTGTTGGACTGATATTAGTTGTGTGAACATGTAGCATATCCAAGTTGTGTAGCAGGAGCAGCATTTTGGTTGCAGGGTATCTGGTGGGACTTCCACGGCTGCCGTACGGCGGCCATGCGGTCACCGTACGGCGGCCGTACGGTTGCCGAAGGTTTTTTAACCCCACAAAAATAAAATCTCGCCGCGCGGCAGCCGCAGCAAATGTGAGCGCAACACACGGCGGACGTAGGAATTCTGCGGCGGCCGGGGAATTGCTACTCGCCGTAGATATGATTAGCCGTGCGGCCGCCGTACGGCAGCCGCAGCAAATGTGAGCGAGGCATGAGGGCTGACAAGCTTAGGTATACCTATTTCAGCGCATTCTATTGATTGCCTCAACGCGACATTACCAACCTCCCGCCTGTTTAATAAACCTGTATAAGTGTATATCGGTTCCCACGTTGGTTTTTGTCTCGAGTTCAGTGCTCTTTGGAAGCTTGAGAAACTCGATGTAACGTCAGTTATAAACGTCATATAAAACATGTGATTAAGGTTTAGGCAAAGTGGCTTACCTCATGTGATAACAGCGCCAAAGGCAACTCTGCAAAACGTTTGGATTCTGATCAAATGCCGCGTAACGCCACGTTTGATCAGGATCCAAAACATTTTACACTTATATCAATATTTCTTCAGTCTACAAAGCCTTAAATCTGACTTATAAATTCATTGCAGACAACACTATCAATTCCGACGATTTTTAGCGACAAAAGAGTTAAAGCATACGATAAAACTCGGCAATAAAAGAGTGAAACATTTATATGAATGTCCAACAGTTGCCTGGTCAGATGTCCAGTACATCGGTGTCTGATTAAAATGGATGGCTGGATGGATTGATGGATGGATGAGCACTGCGATGCACAATAGGTGATATAGCGCTTATGCATGATGAGGGCTGATAAGATTCGCTAATGATGATTTCGGCTAATCTAATTCGTTGCGAAACAGCAGATGGGATTAAAACCACCGACCTATTTTGGTAGCGGGGATAATCTCGGTCAAGTTAACAGAAACATTCCCTATGACAATTAAGCCCCAGGACCGCGACATGGTAGGAAGGTCTCTGGTGGTCTGATTAGGATGGTAACTGTATTTTATCATTTATCCGAGCACAGTGGTGAGAAATGAACAGATTAACGAAGGTACAGTGGAGAAAACGTTATTCTTTCCCAATAAACGCGTTTACGCTAAAACTATTATTTGCAGTGCAAACAGTTTGGAGCCAGATCAGACGCCGGGTAACCCGGCGTCTGATCAGGCTCCAAACTGTTTGCCACCAAGATAGAGATGAATTATCAGAATTGTCCAAAAGTTGTACTTTTCTACGTTTTAGTGCTTTGCGTTTGCGTACGTTTGCGTTTAAACGGGAAAGAATAACAGATTCTCCACTGTAAACACTGATCGATATCTGTGTTTAGACACCACTACGTTATATAACATAATGTAGTACAAAATTTAGACTCAAGAAAAATAAGTAACTGTTCATGTATTCATCATAATAAAGTTTGGACAACGATATTCTTTCCAAATGCACTATATTAAACTTAAACCATAATCCCATGATCAGTAGGTCGGCGTGAGATCATTCGGCTGGTAACTCGGTGTCTGATAAGGATCCAAGCTGCTTGCAACTCAGATTAAAATGAAATATATAAATAAAACGCCAAGAAATAAGAATTAAACATCAAGAAGGCATTGGGTTTTCTGCTATCGCTCACTTGAGGATAGAGAGTCAAAAGTTTGATAAAAAAGAATCAAAATGCACTGAAGTTTGTAGACACTTGAGAGTAAACGTGGTAAAATGTATGTCGATTTTAAATTATCCAAGTAAATAATGGGCATATAGCTCTTAACCTGATTCATCCAGATTTATTCTCAGAACTTATATTTTATATATCTATTGAGCAGATTCAAATAATGTCAATTGTCTTTTTTTAACACATCAAGGGCATATAAATCTTGACCGTTCTATTTAAAAGAAAAAAACTCGTCTAAACCTTTCTAGCCATATACAGCTTGTCCAAGTTTGATCTAAATCCATTCAAATTTGTAGAACTTAGGGTGTAAGCAATAGCGTAATGTGGTTCATTCTAGTATATTTGAGAATATCAAAGGCAGATAATTCTTAGCACAAGTGCCTGGTTTACCAAGATTTGATCTATTCGAGAAGTTTTCATATAGATCTACATTCAATGATTGTGTGCAAAGTAAATCAACATCCATTATAAGTTTAATGTTCTAGAGTGAAAACACCGTTAAAACTGAAATTGCAAGAGTCTAAAAACTGTTACATAAACATAAACACCAAGGGAAGATTACTCCTGACTCTTTCATCCAATTTCATCCATAATTTATATCAATCGAGAACTGATAACTATATATACATGTAGTTTAACTAAGTTTCATAAAAAATAAATTAAATTTTGCAGACGTTACAGAGTAAACAATGGCATTGACACAATGTTTAGACTTTGACTATAATCACTTATATTCATAAAACATAAATATTGTGTGAAAGCAAGACTCTAATACATTCAATACTGTACATAGATGGCAGATATGGAACACTGTTTAATATGGTATTTACAACACATAAAGGCGAGATAAATATTGACCCATTGATGCAATTTCAGCCACAAACAAAATCGTCAAGGAACTTATGGCGACACATAACTTGTATAAGTGTAATCAAAATTCATGCAAATATGTAGACCATATAGCAATAACGAACTATTTATGGACGGACGAACATACAGACTAACAGACGCCGGACGAAATACGATTATTATGTCTAAGAAAAAACCGTCTATCAACAATAATCTTAGAAACATGTGCATGTAACTATTTTATAACGGCGTCTCCACTGCAACTTTTTTAGAACATTCTCTCCAGACGCAAATCAATGGAAATAATGTTAACTTTTTCACTTGCTTCAGTATTTTCCGCTTCTTCTACAATTGTTTTTATAGATCTTTATTTAAAAGCAATAATAGCCTAGTAAACCGCAACACGTTGATCAAACAATGTTTATTTTGATCAGATACCGTAGTACAGGAAAACATTATTGCAACTTCTAGTTAAGTCGCGACTAGCAAGCACAATGTTAAATGTTTAAATCTTTGAACCGTAGTTACGCATATATGCGTCATTTGCAAACAGTGTACCTGTGAGGTGTACACTTGTCCTATGCAAACATTGTATACCCTTAAGGAGCCCTCTGATCAGGGTCTACAATTTTTGTCATCTTGACATATATTGTAAAAATCGACCCTAAAAGGTCAAAAATGAACTTGACTAAAATGAAAACTAGAATTGTTTATTTGAGGCTTCGGGGAGAAAATGGTTAAAGCACGTGTGTTCATGTGACAAAAACGTGTTGTCAGGAGCAACCGCTTACACTTTAGGGAGTTTTATAAGAAATGAGGCTCAGCTGTCTCTACTGCAGATTGAAAGACGGTGATTGAATTGCCTTGTATTTCAGCTCAGTAAACACTGACAAATTAACCTGTTTGTGCCTAGTGTCTCATAAATCGGACATATTCAAACACTGCAGACTCAGACAAGACGCCGCATAATATTGTGTCTAATCTTAGTCGTTATTGTTGGCGAATAGGAATTGATATTAAGAATAAAGCAAAAATGAACACTTAGACCTGGAACATTTAACATGAAAAATGGACTCAACTAACATTTAGGCATGTGATATTACACTAAGTCTTGGCATGCATGGGCAAGCTCTTATAGTGGCAATGACCTCATCACTAACAACAGTGTTAATCTAGTTTATACACTAAGTTATGTTGTGTCCAAATCAAGAGTAAAATATGAAGATGGCAATGTCAAAAGGCCCATGATCTGTGTATGAACATTTAACCATTCTTTTCCCAATCACGAACTTAATCTTGTTTGTAAACATTTTGGATTCTTATCAGACACAGTTACGCTTAATAGTTTGTTCTTTTCTAAACTCTTTGAAACTCATCGATATCTCTTTCTATCTAAATATGCATACACTATGATTTAATGATATCAGTAGATAAAGAGTTTAAGCAGACGATGTTATACCATTGATGAAACGTTATTCTTTCCCGTTTAAACAAACACAAACGTAGTTCAATAAAATGCAGAACACGACATGTCCTTGACAATGCCGACAGTATTTTCCTTAGTTGCAAATAGTTTGGATCCTGACCAGACGCCAATCAATCTGTTTGCAGGGGGTGTTCAGCATTATCGCGGTTTTGTTTTGAAAACAATAACGCCACCTTGACTGTACCAGGAGGAGGACTACGACTAGTTAAACCTTTCATGGTCAAACTATTCGGGAGATTTTTACCTCTTCATCGCTTGATTGTCGTCTGGTTCATTATCGTTGTCTGCAAGACACGTTTTAAAGTTAGATTTAAGGTTGTATGACTTACAGAAATATCGATAAGAGTGTCAAAAAGTTTGGGTCCTGATCAAACGCCGCGTTACGCGGCGTCTGATCAGGACCCAAACTGTTTACAATCGCGCTTTAAAGCGACATTGAGAGTGAAACGATACAGAGCACACACGACACATGCTAGAGATAATTGTTGAAAGGACAATTTCAGCGGACGAAAATGTTATTGTTTCCCTTTTAAGCGAATCGAGAGGCAATGTATATACAGATAAAAGAGTAGATGTCCCACTTTATTTCTCTACTCTACAGATAAAAGAGTATATACAGTTAAACCTCTCTGTTAAGACTAATAAAGGATTAATGCTAATTGGTTTATAGAAGACGGGTGACAGCTTTAAGCAAGATGACATCTCTGAAAAGGAGAATATAACTGTAAATTCATCGCAGGCTAATTATAGGTCATTACGAATACATTTGAAAAACAAACTGCCTTAAAAGCTTGCAACTGATGTTCAATAATTTAAATAAATGAAGACGTTTGTACAGTGGAGAATCTGTTATTCTTTCCCGTTTAAACGCAAACGTACGCAAACGCAAAGCAATAAATCGTAGAAAAGTACAACTTTTGGACAATTCTGATAATTCATCTTTATCTTGGTGGCAAACAGTTTGGTGCCTGATCAGACGCCGGGTGACCCGGCGTCTGATCTGGCTCCAAACTGTTTGCACTGCAAATAATAGTTTTAGCGTAAACGCGTTTATTGGGAAATAATAACGTTTTCTCCACTGTACCCATCGTTTGTTAAGCGTTTATACAACAAATAACTCGTTAGAATCATCAGTAGATGGTATGAGTATCTTTATCAGACGAACAAGTATCGTCTCTTTGTGTGATGGTCGATAACAGTAGAGAAGACGTCATTCTCTCCCAGTTAAACAAAATGAAACGCAAACGCATGAAATAAAATGTAGAAAATGACACTTTCTCGAAAATATTAACGATTTATGTTATTCTACATTTCAAACAGTTAAAATCCTGATCAGACACCGGTGTCTGATCTGACTCCAAAGTGTTTGCAATAGACATAATGTTTTAGCATAACCGCGTGTTTGCAAAGGATAACGTCGTCCCCACTGTTCCACGTCCATTACTTCTCTTTACATGAGTAACAGATTTTAAAATCATTAACCCTTTACTCATTGTACTAAAGTTAAGATATTAGAATTAAATGAGCATGTACAATGGGAAAACGCTATTTTTCCTCAAAAAACGCGTTTATGCCAAAATAATTATTTTGTCGATAACAAACAGTTCGGTATCCTGGAGTCAGATGGGGTTGCAAACTGTCTGTCTCCCAAATAAAAGTAAGGGTATGCCCAAAAAAGTAGATTTGATGAAACCTGCGGGCCAATCACTTTGCTCTTATATTTGAATTTTGTTAAAATTGAATGTGCACTTGTGCTTTTTGGTTGTACACATTGATGCCGATTAATTATATATTTAATGTAGATCAAAAATATGCGATAGAAATAGAGGTGTGCATCTTTCAATGTGTAACATGTCGAACATTTGTCAATATCGAAGAAAACCGAATTGTATATTGTTAGTCCCGTGAATTCCAAATAAGAAATCTATAGTCAAACAGAAATTTGGCATTGCTTTTATGTAAATTTTTTAATGCCATTTACATTCAATGTAGGAAAATTAAGAAATGTTCAGTTTGTTCTCAGGGCAATCTGCCCTGACAATCAGAACAATTATTACGAGTCGCCTGAAAACAATATTGACGGCAACAATTCATTATTAAAACCTGATTGTGTTTGCCTATTTCATTTTGCCTATAGGTTAGTTTAGGAAAATATTAAATGTTAAGTTTAGGAGATTCTCAGACAGTGCTTTGTGCAGATGACAAAGAGAACTGTAAAGAAAACTAAGTGTCAAATGCTTATTTTTTCTCAATAACAACAATTTTAGATTCAATATTAATTGAAAATGAATCTGTTATCAGAGAAGTCTGTTCACAATACACTGATGTAGATGTCTATGCTCTAGTTTGATACTGTACTTAATTATTGGATACATCAAACATATCAATAGTTATGGCAAATCGTTTTTTGAAAAGCTGAGGAAAAGGTGAAAGTAAGACTGTTCGGATTTCTTTTGTTGTGTTATTTATTGTTTATTTTATAGAATTAAAAATTCGTTTGTTTTAGCACTGAATTTATTTTTGAATGAGTTATATAAAATTATATGTTGCTCGCAAAAGGTTCGCAAGGTATTATTTTATCCAACTTTTTCAATAAATTCAATACTGAAACACGCTCATTCAATATCTTCTATCTTTATGATAAACCATGCCGTGCGGGATCCGTTTTACAAAATCATGTCTAGGCTTGTTTATTTCTGTTTAACCGAACACGATTTTCAAGTAATTTGTGCTCTTTTGTCGCTCGCAAAGACATCTTCGTCGACCTTAGATAAATAGGCTAAACTAGTATTACTATAAGCAGTGTGGCAAGACACTAACCGAGAGCTATCTGAGAATATATCATCCCATTTTACACATTGTACTCTCTTAGGTCAATTAATTTGTCCTGTGGGAAATTCTTTATGTTCCATTTCTTTCTGGGTGAACATTATTCCTGTTGTTAAGCTTTTAACCCTTTATTCTTTACGACTTATACTTTAACATATGAGTATGTTCGTCTTGAATGAGTTTGAAATATGTTCGTTTGAACGGATGTCAAAATGTTAACATCTTTTTATTACGTTATAACATTAGTATTATTAGACCAGATTTAAATATCACTCTTTTCACACAGGAGTTGTTCATTCAAAATCCGCTTCACTTACATATATTTACATCCACCCTGTAAAGTCTTTATGTAATCGTATTAAAGATATGCAGACCATTTCTCAATGAACCTACACATCGAAACTGGTTAGCCGGAGAGATACCGACCTAGCGACCAGCTTATGGTTGCTATGGCGTGTAATTAGACGTAAAAATAAACATGCGCGACCTAGTTTTTAAGATATGCTTTAATAATAGATATTTAAGTTGCATTGTTTATTTTAACTGTCTTCGTTAAGCACACAGCGACAGTTTACTGGGTAAAATCTTGACTTTGTAATCAACTCCGAAACATTACGCAGAAGTATTTTGGACAACTTTTCATACCGTATATTATAGAGATCGAATGGCTGTTACATCCAGGATTATATCTATCAAACCTATTTGGCCGGTATATGATATATTCATATACATGAAAACAAATCTGGTCAATATACACATTAAATGGACAAGACAGAAAATAAAAATGTAAATATAAGGAATAAACAAAATATTTTTGCCGTTCACGCGTTATAAACACATTAGCTTTGCAGTGTAAGTTTATCATAAACGCCCTTCGGGCGTTTACGAAACTTACCCCCTGTGAAGCTAATGTGTTCATACCGTCGTGAACGACAAAAAGATGTTGTTTATTCCTATAGTGCATGTAATTACAAAGCGAAAAGGACAAATAAATGCATATAAAATAAAGTCAGAAATGGAAGTAAACCCTGAAAAGGACATTTAATTCAGTATCATTATTGAGACTATAAAACTTATTATTATTAGTTTATAAAATCAATTGTTATATGGGTTAAACATTTAAAAGATTAATCGCATGACTAAAATAGTATTTTAAAAGTATTATCTTGGTTACTCAAGGTCAAAGGTTCCCAAGTCACAAAAACCCTTCTCAGTCTTAACTTTAAAACCTTGGTCAGGAGTAGAGATTTCATAATAGCCTAGACCTTTGTGCTGGAACTTGATAGCTAAAAGACGTCCCCTTATTGATCGAGATAGAAGTTCAGGTCAAAGAAATTGAGTTGGAAGCTCAAATTCATCATCTACATGAAGCTGGAAGCTCAGATCAGACTTAGTTGGGCGCCCCTAAACCCAGGTTTAACCCCCTAGTGGTTGTTAATAATTAATTAATTTATAGTTGGTTATTGATTGCTACTGACCGTACCAAGGCGGGCTCCTATATTCACTTTGCTTTATGTTTGTCTTGCGTGTTGTTTTAGTGTGTAGATGAAGGAATGGAATTGCGTGTGTGTGTGTGTGTGTGTGTGTGTGTTGTGGTATGACTGTGTGTGTGTGTTCTGCTTGAGAGGTGGGTGTATTGTTTGTGTTACGTTTCCTGCTTGAGTCTTTCGTATTTATTTATCGAGCTGGAAGCTCAAGATTACCCCTGTCAAGATTTTATAAACATTTAGACCTTAAACCTGTAGCAGACCTGAAATTTCAAGATTAATTTCGTTTTTAAGCACATCGCACTAGATCTATAAACTTGAATTAGTTTTATGGTAAAAAAATTTGTTTCAATCTTGAGCTTGAGCTTTATTATATATTACAATAAAGCTTTAACCATGGAACGTCCTTTAATCCACCAGAGAGTCTAGCGATATGTCCAAATAGTGGAAACCAAGCATATAATTAACCCTTTCATGATCAAATTAGTCGGGAGATTTTTACCCCTTCACCGCTTTATTGTCGTCTGTTTCAGTATTGATGTCTGCATGACACATTTCAAAGATAGATTTAAGGTTGTGTGACTTAATAAGTATCGATAAGAGTGTCAAACAGTTTGGGTCCTGATCAGACGCCGCGTTAATCAGGACCGCAACTGTTTGCGAACGCGCTTTAAGGCGTCATTGGGAGTGAATAGGTTAAATGGATATCACCCGTGTAAAGCTAGACCGCGATTAATCAATACTGATGTTACCAAATGATTCTTTCTGCATAGTCTTATTTAGAGACATACTATTCGAGGATTCTCCTCATTTTGAATTCCAAGTTTTTTTGTCACTCAAAAGTCAAGTTTTGTCTCCTCTCAAACTATATTATATGTTTCAAATAGCAATATACAGTCCAGTTTCGGCAACTATAATTTACACGTATTTGTTCCAGTGAACCTTGATACCTTGAGCTAACTTAAGGCACGAGGTAAAAGGGTATTACATTTGTTTAAATTAACATAAATTAAATTCAGAAAAGTTTATCTTAGTCCTTCCCAATAAACAAGCCTTTGTCGAAATGATTATGACAGCTGCACTCAGTTAAGAGTTCCGAATAACGAGTCTTACAAGGCTCCATACTATTCGTAACTAACGTTTTAATAATTATTAACATTTTAGCAGCGTCATTTTTACTATTTTATGAGAACGTATTTTCCGTTTACATAGAAGAATAACGTGTTCTGAAAGAGTTACAGAAACTAGTTCCGCTCGCCAAAAGCTTTTGGCACTCAGACGGGCTACTTGATACTGGAACAAACTCATAAAAAAAGTCTTATTTGTATACTTATGCCATAGGAAAGAAAACTAAGAAGGTATAAGCTTCATTTTCTAATACTGCTGCATTATGTTGCAATATGTTTCATAGCGTTAAAAGAGTCGTCGGTGAAGTGGTAACATTTTCTCTTTCACCATTTGTAAGAATTAGGTTCAGATATTAAGAAAAAACAATTCGTGTATTTCCTAGGGTATTTTACTTTTTCCATTGTATGTTAACCCATTACCAGACAGGGTTGTTCTAGTTTTGAAGACATTCGACCACTTAAAACAAGTTAAAGTAAAGCAGAATGTGCCTTTAGGCGCATTCTGCTTTACTTTCAGCCTGCTTGAAGCTATCTTGTGCTAGAATATAAAGTTTATGGTACATATTCTTAATTGTATAGAATGGAACTTTTTTCTTCAGTGGATGCATAAATGAAAGACGTAAAGAGGCGTAGTTATAGGGTAATGGTGTTAAACATCTTCTATACATCGGAAGTTTACCATGACTGTATTACCAGGTTAGTACATGTAACAAGGGCAGGTAATTCTGTCCTAACAAACGCTTTTTGTACTGTATGAATGATGTCAATTTTATTCAGTTTTGTATATGTTATATTCTGAGAAAGTCGAAATTTTGTGAATCTCTTGGGAAAACATATCGTTAATATTTTCCTAACACAATGGTATTTTACATTTTATACTAAACTGTTACCATAATTTCTAAAATACATAACTAAATAGCTTTGAACTCAATGTACAAATCATCTCTAAACATATATCTTATCCCTCCAGAGATGAACAATATACATGTTATCTATACGTCTTTGTGTCAACATTGGTAACTAAAGCATTACTTCAATGAGACATGCAAATGGAATCACAACGAGGTAAATGCATGTCGCTAATGTAGTGCATTAGAAATCCATTACAGCGAACACTCGAGATTGCGGGCACTCAACAAATACGTAATCTTATTGTCTGCAGTTATGATAGATGATTGATTTAATAAGCAGAAAGACAAGCAGAAAGAGTTGATAAGAATGATTTATCCTACTTAAAGCTACCATTTCAATTGTATGTCAATTGTTTTTCAAAGTTCGTGACAAAGTTAATTCACTTGACTTCAATACAACTCGCAATTACACGAACAGTGAGTGTTTTGTTTATTTGTTAGTTGCAGTAGCATCTAAATAAGATTTGATTTATCTGCCATGTTATCTAAATATCAAACAGATGGATCCAGTTGAGATTTAGCGTCTTATCTATATCAAAACTCTTTGGTAACCGTCTGAAAGTTTCTTCTATTGTAAAAACCAAAACAACTTATTTCACCTATTTTGCAGACGGCAATTCCAAACCAGACGATATTACGGCAGAATAATGGTTAAAAGGTTACCTTCAAAATAGTATAAGTTCGACAGCTGCAACAGGTAACATCTTTTGACGTAATGGACGGTAATAGATGTTCAAAGGAGAAGATCGACAGTATTATCTGACGCATCCAGTGGGACTTTAATCACAGATTATTATTCGCGATAAACGAAACTGTGTGCCACCTATTGTAAAATCGAGACTAGCAGATTCCAAATTTGTCTTAGCAGGAATATTTAGACATATTCTTCAACACAGTAAAATATGTTAACATTTAAATGTTCTATAGTATACTCAGGGGATGAAACTATTTGATATTTTAGTCATATAAGAGTGTCAATCCCTCGTGAATAATATATAAACTCACGATTGTTCTTGTCGAAAATGTTCTCTCAATGAGACTTTTACATGAGATTAACATAAGATTGACCTAAAATTGCATGTCACACTCCGCTCTCCCAATATTGATATCTCTAGATAATGGTGTGTAACAAATAAGCCCTGAACGAGTTGTTTACTATAAAGGAGGTAAAAGTTTTAGTTCACAGTTACCTTAAAACGTTACGTTCTAGTACGGTATGTCCTCCATTCAAAAATATAATTACACCTAACTTGTGTAGTTTGGGATGAAATGTCCAAATCACATTGATCTGAAAAGTTTACCATGCAACCTTTCCAAGGTGTCCTCACATTACAAGTTTGGTATTTCTAGCTGATGATATAAAGGAAATGTACTCAGGGTAATGGGGGCACTGACAGACGGCCTGACGGACACATGCACAGTACAACCACGATATACGTCAAACTCTGGAAATAGGATATTGAACATTCATTGACTATTGTCACTACATGAACGTTTGTATTTGATTCACAGTACTGGTTTAACCCATTCGCTCTCAGTGATGCTTAAAAGCGAGTTTGCACTCGGTTTGAAATTTCGTCAGTCATACTGCCTTATATTTTAGCTTTGAAACGACATTGCAATGAAGCGGTGAAGGGGTAAACTATCATGACAAATTTAACAGTGAAAGGGTTAAACACCAGTGAAATACAGTATAATAATTTGTTGAGTACTTACCCGTTTAAAGATTTCCTTGAAACGCTGATACAGTAAAACCTCTCTATTACGACCACTAAATTATGCTAATTATTAGGGTGTTTACGACAGTTGATCGCTTAAAGCAAGGTGACAGTGAAACAGAAAGCTCCTTTAGGAGCTTTCTGTTTCACTGTCACCTTGTTTTAAGCAGTCACCTGTCTATTATACAATCAATTAGCTTTCGTTTTAATGGTTGTAATAGCGAGGTTTTACTGTACTTAAAAAAACACCATAAACAAAATCTTCCACCTGTTTTTCAAGCTAGTTGGCATTAGTGCAGAAAATCATCTGTATAACCATCAGTAAAATAAGATTATTTGAGTATGAAAGACACGGGGCCGCAAGGTAAAAATAAAACAGCGCCTTTATGTTAGTAAAACTCCTAAAACTTTCTGTTTTACATGTTAAATTGCTTAAACACTTGTCTGCCTTAAACACAAACTAAGAAGGCAAATTAAGTGGAAGTTATACAAAGGTTTTCTACGGAAGGCGGACAGTGCCACTTTTACAATTTTTAAAAAAAAAAATATCTTGAAAATTCAAGTTATTATCTTGAAAATTTAAGATAGTATCTTGAATTTTCAAGATAGTATCTTGAATATTCAAGATAATAACTTGAAAATTCAACATACTATCTTGAATTTTCAACATACTAACTTGAAAGTTCAAGATACTATTCAAGATAAAAAAAAATAAAAAGTTGTAAATAATATCGTGAATTTTCAAGTTAGTATGTTGAATATTCAAGATACTATCTTGAATTTTCAAGTAAGTATGTTGAAAATTCAAGATACTATTTTGAATTTTCAAGATACTATCTTGAATATTCAAGATAGTATGTTGAAAATTCAAGATACTATCTTGAATTTTCAAGATAGTATCTTGAATTTTCAAGTTAGAATGTTGAAAATTCAAGATACTATCTTGAATTTTCAAGTTATTATCTTGAATATTCAGGATAGTATGTTGAAAATTCAAGATACTATCTTGAATTTTCAAGATACTATCTTGAATTTTCAAGATAATAACTTGAATTTTCAAGATAAATATAAAATAAAAAATTGTAAATAATATCTTGAATTTTCAAGTTGGTATGTTGAATATTCAAGATACTATCTTGAATTTTCAAGTAAGTATGTTGAAAATTCAAGATACTATCTTGAATTTTCAAGATACTATCTTGAATTTTCAAGTTAGTATGTTGAAAATTCAAGATACTATCTTGAATTTTCAAGTTATTATCTTGAATATTCAAGATAGTATGTTGAAAATTCAAGATACTATCTTGAATTTTCAAGATACTATCTTGAATTTGCAAGATAATAACTTGAATTTTCAAGATAAAAAAAAAATAAAAAATTGTAAAAGTGGCACTATCCGGCTTCCGTAGTTTTCAGTAAAATGAAAAAAGCTAGATTCGAAACGTATGTATCTCTAGCCATAGATTGGCATATGCTATACAGTAATATTTACATTCGCCTTATCTCTTTCCATTGTAAAAATCAGCGTTCATTTTTTATAGACACTCAAACCTTAGGAGGCGGAGCTTAGGGTCAACTCGCTGCGCATTAATCTTCACTACTCTAAAATAAGAAATCACGTTGTATTTGACATAGATTGAATCTAGTTTAATTTACCTATCTTTTTTTTAAACACTAAATACCAATATATATAGATTTTATATTCATATTGATATAAATTATTTACACTCATTGTGAAAAAAAATGCAGTAGGAAGCGCTCCGAAACTTTGTCCGTCTGCTACGATTTTTATACCCCCCGAAAACAATTTTTTGGCGCCCAATGTAATCGGGTGTTCTTTATAAAGAAACACCCGCGCCGACCCGGGTTTGAACCCGGGTCGCCAGGTTCGCAGTCATGCACTCTACCACGTCGCCATAAAAGCGCACTTGTACAGTAAGGCCGTTCAAGTCATGATAAACCTACACACTATTAGTTACACGGTATTTCGGCAGGGTGTACGGGCTTGTATGACGGTTTTGGATTCCGTATTTCCTGAGTCTTGATCCAATACAAGAAAGAAAACATGCATAATCTGACAAAGTTTTACTGTCTTGACCCTAAAGTTGACACTTGAAATTGACATTGATAAGTACATTTCAAACTCACGCGCTATTCGATGGTTCAGTACAATACAACTTCGACGACATCAGAAACTTGCATACGTAGAATTTATCTGCATTCCTACAGTTTAATGCAATAATTTCTAAACCGCATTATGTCAAACATTTCCGTATTTCAAGTTTTAAAGGTGGCAGAGCCACCATTTGACTCTGGATTACGGATATGCTCGACTGAAATAAAATCAAGATAGACCATATCGATGATCGACTGTACCTAACATGGTAACGTCATCACATTGGAATGTGAACATCCTTAAAATATTCATTACCAGGGTATTTTGAACGGATGGTTCTCGGAGGACAATTACGTTTTATGAAACACTGTAACGATTAATTATAACAAATGAACGGTAATAATCAGGAACGAACAAATTAACACGTAATTCAGTGGCTACCAGAGACATATATACTAACAATTCCCCGACAACTTCAGCGAAACTTGTGCACAATGCGTCGATGCTCCAGAGGGGCCCTGCACTTAATGGGAAGAAGCTTTACAGAATAATCACTGAAATTACTGGTAAATAGCGCTAATGATAGAAAAAAATCACAAAACACTAGTAATCCTCAGCTCCTGGCCAGTTCCAACTGAGGCTCCGAGATTTGGCTCCAAAACCATAAATACCCCGTATGGTGCCTCTCAGCTTCGGATTTCTCTATGGGCCGCGCCCGTTAAGAATACGGTATTAGCGTTCACACTTGACGATTGCTTGCACCGTTGCATGAATTAAAAACCCGATTGAGGATAAGAAAACGTACTTGGATGTACTTAAAAGTATGTTTCCCTAGTAAAAACCTGAAGTGAATTTGAGAACTATATTATCCGCGCAGTACAGATCTAGCTATGTTATTTGGTTACATGGGGCGGAGTTAACTTCGTTAAACGCTGTTCATTTAAGTTTATTTCGTCGACGTACATTTCTCATTTAAACTCAATTTCTCCTTTAATAACTGAAAGTTTGAATTTTTTTCATAACAAATATAAAGATAAAATAATGTAAATATAAGAAATGAATAGATTTTTTCGGTGTTCAAGCCAAATGAACGACAGAAAATTATCGGCAAATTTACCATGAATCGCTAACGCGATTCATGTATTTGCCGATAATTTTCTGTCGTTCATTTGGCTTGAACACCGAAAAAAATCAATTCATTTCTTAATTAACAGGATACTACTGAAACGTTGAATAATAATAGTGCGTTTTCAAGACTTGTATTCGTCTTATTATATAACAATAACATTTCAAATGATGTACTGTGTGCATAACTGTCTGATGTTATTTGACAGAAAGTTTTATAAACTTATTTGAAATAATAAAGCCGGAATTATAATTACAGTATCAATTGTTTTTACAAAAACATATCAACAATACACGAAAAGGTCAAGTCCCATGTAGTATGCGTCATTTAGTTTCATGTTTTGACTTATCTTGTTATGTGATCTTATCGTGCCTTCAAATATTTTCTTTAAAATGATATATAACACGTGCAATATTTACATTTTAAATCCAAGTAAGTGATCAAGTAACATTACTTTTTGTTTTGAAGCACTTGAAACTGCTGTCGATAGTGTCGCATCGTATAAAAGTTACATTAAAGGTAATACACTGAACAAATACTGATAGTAGTGTCAAAGATTTTGGTCTGAATCAAACAACGAATCATCTGATCAGAATAGAAACACTTTGCAAATTCACATTTAGGTGCACGTGACGGTCAACTCTTCCACGGCCAAGTTTTATCGTCTTTTTAACCTTCTTACCGCCAACACATCGTCAGAATCGGTAGTGTCGTCTGCAATATTGTTTAAATCAGGTTTAGGGCTAGTTTTGACTGAGCAAATGTCGATTCGAACAGTTTGGCTCTTGATCAAACGCCGCGTTACAGGGTCCAAACTGTTCGCAAAGTCGCCGTTTGGTGCCATTGGCACTGAACGAGTTAAATAATCAAGCTGGCCAAATGTCTTTTGAGACTCACTTTAATGCTAATGCGGGTCATTTCTTTAGTTCTCACTGCCATCTGCCCTAAAGCAATAATAAAATTCACATTTGAGTTATCGTAAATTTGGGAAATGGGAAACAATCGCGATAAAACTTTTCAAACTTTATTGTTTCTCATCAGTACGTCTCAGTCAACTATCGTTAAATTTGTTCTGATGAACAAGACAGACTGCATTCGAGAACATATCGAATATTTTTAATCAGTCGCACTATAAATATTGAAGACCTCTAACTGAACTGTAATTATAACATGTAGTGTGAAAACACGCTTTTAAGCGTCATTGAGAGCGAAAGGGTTACACAATCAACAGTCGATAGATCTCTAGTGGACATTTGGTGATGTTATTTTTGATTCTACATTTATGGTGTTGGTACTTGAAATGCAGATTAATAACTATTCCTGGGGTAATATCAATTGCTTTAGAATCATCGTCAGCTACCTTTGTTAAACTCAAGTAGATCTAGTATGCATGGTTGAATCGAGAAAGTAACATATGAGGGTCAAACATAAATGATACTGAACAAATGAAGTGATATATGGTGTCTGATTTCAAACCATACGTTTAAAGCTTTACAGTTAAGTCACGATCGATTGGAGAAATAATAATTTTTAAAAGCACCGTAATGGCTGTTTATATGTCGGATTTTCGTTTTTTAAAATATTTATTTGTCTTTAACTTTCAATTTCAGCTTTTAGTCATCATGGCACGGTCTTCACAATATTTGCGTTTTGTTAAAATGCAAACTTATTTGGCGCTTCATTTAGATCTTAACTATTTGCAAAAGTCTATAATGTCGTCATTGAGTGTGAAAGAGATAAACGCCAGAGTTTACCGAGCTGCACTGCAAGAAAATCTAATTACCGTCTTTCAATCTGCCGTAAAGACAGCTTAGCTGCATTCCTCATAACACCCTGAACCTATCAGATTCTGGTTGCTCCTGACTACGATATCTAATACGTGTTCGTCCCATGTACGCACGTATCTTCTAGTCTGAGTTAGTTCCATAAATTTGCATCTGAAGAGAATGTTTTGAATGAATTATAAATAGCCTTTGTCGTTTCAAAAGTTCTTTCAGTTGAAATAAGATGTAAAAACATTTCGATTACGACCAATGATAGAGCTAAATCTAAGGTTTTTAGGCAGTTGGTTGCCTAACACATGATAATTTTCAGATTAGAATTGTCTGATTTACTTTGTTCTTGTATTAAGCTTCATCTCTCTTAGATATCGGTATTACAGACTCATTTTAAGGGTCCTTATTGAGATAATTTACTATGCAGAAATAATGTTTTTATCTTGATATTAAAAATATATCGCGGCAAACCTTTTTGAACCCGTTTTGACTCTGAACTTTATGAAATGGAAGTTTTTGGGTTTCAGTAAAACAACATTTGACGGAGGAAATTAGTATATCACCATTTGTCGATCTAAACATGCTTGCAATATTTTATCAAAACAAATTGTGTTTTTTTTAATACATCCAATCGTTGCACTCTTGGTGTTGTTTTCATCTATTATAATTGTCGTCTGCTATCAATATATTGTTTTAAAAAATGGAAAGTTAAAATTTTCTTCTTAAAGGAAGGTCAGATTTCAAACAATTTAGATCTTGATGAAACGCCGCTGTTTGCCAAGATAATCACAATTCCGACTTTAGCGTGCCAATTGTTAAATCTTTAGGTCCCGTGGCACGTTAAATATTGCGAGACGTTTTTTGTAATTCATTTCTCCAGCTACATGAAATATTTAGTACAAAGGTTACCTGTTTATATATTTACTAATTTCTACTAAACAATTTCTATAATATAACTAAAAACCTGGAACTTTAAGATTCCTGTAGGCTCTATGATTGTCACTTCCTGCATAGCATCATCATTCAATAACTACAGTGGAAAGTATGTTATAACTTCACATTAAACGCGTTGGGTTTGAAACATTCTTTAGGTGGCAAACATTTTGGGCCATTTCTGACGCCGCGAGATCAACTTTAAAAGAAAAACGTTTAACATATGTTTTATAAAATATAATATAATATAAGAAAAATAACAACACCAACACGAATTAAATTATCTTCCAACGTTTCGCCGTTAGGCTTATTCAAGGAATTAATATTTTGTACTTTACATGTATTTACAGCACCATTTACTTTAGGAAGGCATTTCCAAACAGCAACACCAACAGAAACGAACTGATTTATCACTTTCTAAGGTAGTATGTTGTAGATAACATATAAACGGAAATTTAATTTCTTTGAAACGCATTATAATCTATATAAAATAATATAATATCTTGTTTATTGTGATACAGTAGAAGAACTTCTACATTATTCGTCTATAGCGCTGATGTCTTCCGATTGTGATGGTATAACGAGACTTGAATCTCACAAAATTCGCAACTATTAGTAATTGAATTCAGTTTAGTAATCTATTTTGTAAGATATACAGTTGGGATGATACTTTTATTATTATTGCAAAAGATAATCAATATTAATGTTGTAAATGAAAAGGGGAATTTTTAAACATTTCCTACGATGTATTGTTATCTGAATGGCAAACAGTTTTGACCCTGTCTTGGCGCCGGGTTTCGAAATACATGTGGAAATGTTCAAAAAAAGAAATGACTGTCTCCTTTTTATACATGTTTTAACACATGCTTAAAACAGGTTAAACGCCATCTGACTAGAAAAAGGTGTAATAACACCAATATCTTAAACGGGAATCACTGAAAGACGCGAACCTTTACGTTAAAGAGGTATCACTCTGACTCCGGCCATGTTAAAGCTATTCTGTCATATACTAAATAGCTAACTATCTCTCATGATTAAGTCAATTGCGAAATGTCATGATAAATAGAATGGATCTAGAAATAAACAAAGTATTATTGATATTTGGTCTACACTCCAGTCAAGACCAATTGATATTTAAAGATCTCCCATATATCGCTTTCCTGAGAAGAGGAAACATTTCGACATGTTACCTTTTTTTATTTCATTCACAAGAGGTCGAAACTCTAATAAATTATATGAATAATATATTAAAATCTGCGATCTCCTTAAAATAAATATTGCGTAGAAATTTTAAATATCAGACTATTAACCCATCCACTGCATTGACCCGAGTACAATGCTTATTTGCAAACATTTTGAATCCGGATCAGGCGCCACGTAACACGGTGTATGTTCAGGATAAGTCAAACAGTTGCGGGCCTGATCAGACGCCGAGTTGACTGACGTCTAATTGGTCAAAATTATTTGCCATAGAACCAAATTTTTCTGGTACAAATGTATTAAATTGGAAAAAATAGCGTATTTCTCGCTTAACGAGTTTCAATTTGATTCTGTTTGGCACTAAATTTCATATTTCTTGAGTCAAAATGACTTGATTTTAGATTTGATAAATAAAAGCCGACCACTCTTGTTTAAAGTCGATGACGTAATTGTATTGACGATGTTCACATAATCTTAATCTTCATTCTAAGCCAAATGAGGAAAGGCTCGACCGAAACACTTTCATATCAGCTTTTCGCCCCTTTTATGCTGGTTTTGATTTACATGAAATTGCAAACAGCTCGAAACAAGAACAGAGGCAACAACACGCACCCGTTGATCAGTATCAAAACGTTTGACACTCTTTTTAGTATTTAATTTTACATTTGCTACAATTCAAATTTCAAAACAATTGTAGGCCATAAGTATGAAGAAGTTGATATTATAGCAAGCCAAGAGCGTACATATCTTGAAGTGAAATTGAGTTTATCAAGATGCTATCAGCGCATAAATGCTAATCTGCAATGAAAATCCCACTCGTAGTGTCAACTAATACGGGATATCTTTTCCTTTGAAGATTTATTTCTGTTGCATAACGTCAATAGATACTTCCTGTTGCAGATTGTTTAAGCAAGTTGTAGACCAATTTGTAATAACTGTTTCAAACAGTGATAGGTTTATCGGCGTCTCATCTTGATCCTTGTAGATTAACATCTTGATTATATGTTTTAAAATACTGTTACTAGTATGTTTACTCATACTTATATCAGATCCACTTTACATGACAAAGTGTGCAAAGAAACTGCACAGCCTGTTAACCCTTTCACTCTCAATGACGCCATTAAACGCGTTCGCAAACAGTTTGGGTCCTGATCAGATGCCGCGTAACGCCGCGTCTGATCAGGACCCAAACTGTTTGACACACGTTTTGAAATTTCGCCAGTCATAATTATTGCCTTAAATCTAACTTTGAAACGATATTGCAGACAACTATGTTGAAGTAGACGACACTTTGGCGGTGAAGGGGAAATACTCTCGGAAAATTTGATCATGAAAAGATTAGATGTTAAATCTGAGGTTCAATGAACTATAATAAATCCAATCTGGCACAACCACCAAAACAACACTTAAAATATAAGATTAGTTTAAAGCACCATTGTGGTACCCCGCCACCTTCATACAATATTTAACCCGTAACCAAAATAGCCTGTTTCTAGTTTTGAAGACAGATGAACACTTCAACCAGCTTCACAGTAAAGTTGAATGCTCCTTAGCTTATTCACCCCTTAAATGTTTAATTTTAATGGACCATTCCTATTTCCAATTACGCTTAGTCCAGCTTTTGACCCTTTAGCGTTGATTTTACAATACATTACAAAATGAAAAATAGTGCAGATCCCGACCAGAACCCCCGCAAGGGGATGGGGTATATGTATCTAAACTGTTTGCATTTGCTTATAATGTGGGTAATGGGCTTAGCTACCGTGAGGTCAATTAAAGCAAATGCATTTTACAATATAGTAAACCAACGTGACATTCTAAAGATGTCCCATTGCAATCTAAACAGGATTATTCCGCATTACGAGGATACTGACCCGCAGCTGTACTACAGGCAAGCAACGGCAATACACCACATGTTTTGTTAATTGTGTGTGACGTTTGTTTTAAAGGTCTGTTTTCTCTTCTGATCACAAGTTATTGATACAATTTAACCAATCAGGAATTATCAGAAATCTAGGTCAATGACCACTTACTTGAAAGGAAGTACTCTCATTGGCTAATAGGTCGAACTGGCCTGGGCAGGTGTATTCATGTGTATTTTCACATTTATCTTGGAGTTTATACTTGCAAAACATGAAAACAATGTTATAGTGTAAGTTATTGATGTTACTTCCTTGTTTCTCAGCGGCAATCAGTGTAGAGCCTGATCATACGCCGGGGTGCACAAAATATGTTTTGTTGGTTATGTGTGACTTTTTTTTCAAATGAGCGCTACAGTGGAGAAGATTTCAGTCTGTCCGGTTTAAACGAAACTAAACGCCAACCAAGTTCTATCGTCTGCTTTGACCTTCTTACCGCCAACTATAGTATGCATAAGTAGTTTCGTCTGCAATATGTTTAAACGCAGGACATCTCATAATGCCGCGCCCCAGAAAGAGCTCATTTTAGAAGTGAGGCAAACACCTTAAATATACAACAGCGTCTAAATCATGGCTACAAGCGACTATACTTAACACCTTATATTATTTTTCCAGCAGGTTGAATACATACGAGCCATGCCGTGACAAAAGTGTACAGACTAAGCACCGTTCTCATTCCAGTTTCTGCACATCTGAGTTTGTTCTACATTTTACTACTTAGCTTTTGTGAAAAGTTTCAAGTTAATATCTCATAATTATCTAGTAAGTGAAAAGTGGAATATTTTCATGAAAACCTGATAATTATCGTATCGCGTCAAATGACCTGTTAGTACCACATACTGTCACGACATAATATCTAAGTTAACTGAAACGTTTCTTGGAAAGTTTCGTGTTAACTTATCTAAAGATAAATATACTTTCCCTACCGAAGGCATCCGAATGCAATTTTCTACTTTTAGATAACTGGTAACACGAAGCTTGTTGACTAGTTAAGTATCTAGTTAAGTAACTAGATAAATTCGTTAAGTGGTGGCAGTTTAAAGCAGGATCATGACAAAGTTCGTGTTCAGATATGTATCTGGTTATCGTGAAAAGTTTCCACATTCCACTTCACAGATAATTATCTGAAAACTTAAAGCGAAAGTTTTTTGCGAAAACCCACTTATGTGTTCGGATAGCGAAGTGGTAGCGCACCCGCTTCTCACCAATGCGGTCTCGAGTTCGATCCCGGGTCGGGGCAGTATGTGAGAGGGTACATTTGTCGCCTGTCCGTACACGTAGGTTTTCTCCGAGTATTCCGGTTTCCTCCCACAGAAATGACCAGATACGCCACCATTCGAGCCATCGAGAATAATTTGTATAAGTTAATGTAGCTTGTTTCATAATCGATGTAAAAGAAATACAGTTTAAAGTTTAACTAGTTGAGTATTTATGTGAGATATTAACAGGAATCTATAATGATATTATAAGGGGTAACTAGTGTCAGAAATATGCCACCATACAAATACAATATGTAATTACAGATCATAAAATGTATCCATGTGGGTATCAAACAGTGTAGATCAAGACCAGCCGTCGCGTCTTTGACGCTGCGGCTGGCCTTGGTCTACAATGTTGGCAACGCAATAAGTCAGATATCTAATGACACGGCTCATATGTATATTGTGCTGTTTATTCAATACAACGGCATATCACAAACACTTCAAATCGAATGTTGTTTGCTTTCTCAAGTACTTATTAAATATCTTAAATGTGTAAAACTATTTGTAGGCAATAAATTATATACTAAATATGTTGTTAAAGTATTTAGCTTGACACTTGTTAGTTTAGTTAACAGCCAGAATAAAACAAATATTCGTTTTATCAAAAATGAACTGACTAAAAAAAGGTTTGTATTATTTTATTAAAGGTTAAACGAATGCTCGAATCTTGAACATTACGGAGACAATCAAAACAATTAGTAACAATCATATGTTTTAGGTTTGAATTTTTGTAATATTTTACGAAAACTTAGTGACCTTCCTACTTTGCAGGGATTATGGGGACTTAAATTAGCATATGAGTTGTTTTTGTTTATTAGACCGAGACTATCTCCTCGCCAAGAACTAAAAATATGGCAAGTCGAGGGCTGTAATCATATTCTTGAAAATATCCCTTATCATGATATCATCACATCATTCATCGGCGTTATATGACCTACTTTGTGTCGCAGTGCCGTAAAAGCCAACGCATCCATCCTATTCTTTAACGAAGATCAAAAGTGGGTGCCTTTCTTAGAACTAACTAATAAATACGAAAGACTCAAGCAGGAAACGTAACACAAACAATACACCCACCTCTCAAGCAGAACACACACACACAGTCATACCACAACAAACACACACACACACACAGACGCAATACCATTCCTTCATCTACACACTAAATAGAAAACAACTCGCAAGACAAACATAAAGCAAAGTATAGCGTGGCTAAATTCCAAAATATTGTGTATGTTTAAATGAACATCTACAACCGATGATTACCTGAGATTGAAAATAAAATAGGTGTTCACCGGACAAGATACACACTGCTAGCCCTAGCCTTAAACCATTATCAAGATAAATAGCACAAAGACCTGCAATTTGGACCATGCACATCTACATCTCATCGTTAACATGTATGTCATGTAACAAGTGCTAGCGATGAAAACTCGAGGAGGAATTTTCCAGACCAAAGTTTTGCGACAGAGCGATCAGAAAACTGACCAACAGTCAGAGTGATTCCAGTGTAAAACATACCGAACTTTTACTTTGGTTGGCGGGAAATAATAAGAATTTAACTTTTCATCTAGTATCTAATTCACTTTCTAGATTTATAATAGTAAGTTTTACAGTTTGGTTACTTCAACCATTCCAAATGTAACAATATCAACTCACAATGTTTGACCGTGACTACATTTAGACTTTACAACTTATTTATCCTGATGTGGTAAATGTTGTATTTGAAATATTTGAAGGGAAGTGTGTCTTAACTGTGGATTTTGGACTATATTCTTAAGTAGTAGTAAAGAATGCGTAAAACACCAATGATATATGTATTCAAGGCCACAACTGTTTGCCACTTGTTTTGAAATAACGTCAGTTATACCGCCTTTGAAACGATATTGCAGACAACAATATTGAAGCAGGCGACAATATTGCAGTGCATATCAGTGCAAATCGCAGTGCATCTCTTGCTTAAGACAATTCCTGTACACCATCGGGGATTCGAAAACATCCCCAGTACCGTAGTCAAGAGCTTTAAGAATGGACCACTTTACGCCGACTATATAGTCTAATATAAACGTTTTGATATGAATGAACCATTAATACGTTACTGGTGTACACGTTAACTATTTCACTGTCAAAGGCGCCAAACGGCGACTTTGCAAACAGTTTGGATCCTGAACAGATGCCGCGTTACGCGGCGTCTGATCAGGACCCAAACTGTTTGACACTAGTAGTTTCGATATTTCTTCAGTCAAAACAACCCTAAAGCTGACTTTTAAAAAATTGCCGACGACATTACCTATGCAGACGAAAGTTTGGCAGTAAGAGAGTTGAAGCAGGCGACAAAAACTTGGCTAGAAAGAGTTAAATCTAATTATGAAGTTTAAACTATGGCGTAGGATGAAAGTAAGTATATATTTGTTATGAATGAGCGTTAATTAGTTAATGTGGTACAGGTAAAATCTTATTAAGAAATCTAAATTATGGCGTAGGATGAAATTAAATATTTAACTGACTATATATTTTACGTGCAAATTTAACTAAAATGTACATGTATTTCTACTTCATACCTTGGGTATGGAGTCTTAATTGGCATACAATTTCTGTTATAGCGCAGAAGACGTTATTATTTCCCGTATAAACGCAAACGAGACGCAAATACATTACAATAAAATGTAGCAAAAAATGGTGAATGTTCATTTTAATATCAGTGGCAAACTGTTTGGAGCCCAATCAGACGCCGGGTTACCTAATGTCTTATCTGGCTCCAAACTGTTTGTAATGGGAATATTTTTAGCGTTAACGCGTTTGTTGGGGAATAATAACGTCTGTATTTGTTTTAAACGTGTCTCAGCTTCTTTTCCTTTACCTTCAGTGTTGTTTCAATGGTCGTGACATGTCATTTACCTTAGTCCGTTGGCCTTTGCAATTAATATTTTAACAGACTGAACAGTTTATTAGCAAATGTTGTCATTTGTAGTGGCCCATATATATGATAAAATCTACCTGTCAACGTCTTTAGTAGAGGAATATGACTATTCATTTCAGTATTGTTCAAGATGATTATATTTTGTTCAACAATTGATACTACTATGTTTCAGATATCTCCATCATTCTAGATGTCTAGTCAATAAAGATATCAAGAAACAGTAGACCTATTCAATACTCATTTATGATGGAGATGTACTAAACCTCGTCACCAATTTGATAACAACTACAGTCGAAGATGCCACGTGTAAAGTGTCCAATAGCAGGCTGCGATTACGAGACACCCGACTACGAGGCGCCTGCAATAGTAGCTGCACTCCTCAACACACACGCTTCATCTCACAATGTTGTCCCATCTACACAAGCGAAGGTTGAACGTGTTAGACGCCCTACAATCACATCTGCAGGAACTAGTGAGGAGTGGACATATTTTTAGAGTCGGTGGAATGACTACAAAGAAGCCACCACAATCAAAGACAAAGAACTCATTATTTAGCTTCTCGAATGTTGTGATGAGGACTTGCGCAAGGACCTCATACGTGCTCAAGGTGGTTCTTTAACTGAAAAGCCCGAAGATGCAATGAGACAATTAGCAGTTCGGGAAGAAAACACAATGGTTGCTCGGGTAACTCTGAACAATATGTCACAGGATCGTGAAGAAACCGTTCGTGCATTTGGAGCAAGACTTCGTGGACAGGCTGGAGTATGCAAATTCACTTTAGATTGTCCTCACTGTGTTAATTCTGTTAATTACACTGATACTGTATTGCGTGATGTGCTGATCCGTGGACTGTATGATCAGGAGATACAACTTGAGTTACTCGGCGCAGAGAACCAAAACATGACTCTTGAGGAAGTGTTCAGGTTCGTTGACGCCAAAGAATCTGGGAAGCGTTCGGCTTCTAAGTTAGTTGACTCTCAGGGTGTTGAAGCTGCTAGCTCATATCGTCGGAACAAAACTCGCGTTAATGCTAAAAGTCAAGAACAACCAAAGAAACATGATGCGTGTGATCCATGTTCATACTGTGGCAAGGGTGGCCATGGTGTACGAGCTCCTGCTTCTATCCGTCAAAAGGAATGCTCAGCCTATGGACAAACATGCACAAAATGCAAACGCTTACATCACCTACAATCAATGTGCAGGTCCTCATCAAAGAAACAATCTACTGAGTATGAAGGTGTTATCTTTGATTCATTGTGTTCAACCACTGATTACGATTCATGTTACGACGACAAGGTTCTCGTTCTAGACCACAACATATACAATGACTTTTCTGACAGTTGGACAAGCAAGACGTGCATCAAAACCTCAACCTTTCATAAAACTCACAGCAGAAAGTGCACTTGATGATTACAAATTGTTTAGATATGAGTCTAGTTTTCCATCCAAACCAAAGAAAACGCTAGTGTCGGCTATGACAGATACTGGTTGCCAAAGCTGCCTTGCCGGAATCAAAGTTGTGAACCGCTTAGGTATGAATGAACACAATCTTATACCTGTGACAATGAAAATGCATGCTGCAAACAAATGGGGTATAAATATACTTGGTGCTGCAATCATACGCTTCTCTGGTGAATCCGTGGATGGTAATGTTCTCCAGACTCGCCAAATTGTGTACATAACTGACAATTCTGACAAGATATTTCTGAGCAGCAGAGAAGCATGTACTGCACTTAGCATAATAACAGAATCGTTCCCAAAGGTTGGTGAAACAACAATAAACAGCGCTAGTCTGTCTACAAACTTAGAAGAATCTTCAAGTCATGATGTGATTACTTCAGTAATCAATGATACAACCACCCATGTAAACTCAGATCCAGACTATGCTAACTCCAGCTCAAACGTCTGTGACTGTCCTAAGCGGGAACCCCCACCTCCAATACCAGCGCAGTTACCTTTTCTGCTACAGAAGAGCATGTATTGGACCTGCAACAATACCTTCTAAATAGGTACAAATCAAGTACATTTAACACGTGTGAACATCAGGCTTTACCACTTATGACAGAACCACCAATGCAACTTATGGTGGACCCTCAAGCTAAGCCTGTAGCTTATCATACCCCCGTTCCTGTACCTCTTCACTGGAAGGAAGTAGTTAAAGCTGGGATTGATTAAGACGTGAGACTTGGGGTGATTGAGCCAGTTCCCATTGGTGAACCCGTCACATGATGTCATCGGATGGTCGTCTGTGCAAAGAAAAACGACACCTAGACGCACAGTAGATTTCCAGGCCTTAATCGCTCATGCTGTGCGAAAACCCCACCACACCCAGGCTCCATTCCACCAAGCGCGATCAGTCCCTCAAGGTACAAAAAAGACTGTGTTTGATGCCTTGAATGGGTACCATAGCGTACCTCTTCGTCAAGAGGACAGACATCTCACCACATTCATAACACCGTGGGGTAGGTACATATACCTTACAGCTCCGCAGGGATACGTGGCTTCCGGAGATGGCTACACAGGGCGATTCGATGAGATTATCAGTGACATTCCGAATAAGACAAAATGTGTTGATGACACCTTACTGTGGTCTGACAATATCAAAGCAAGTTTCTTTCAGGCATGCAACTGACTTGAAAATTGTGGACAGACTGGTATAACACTAAATCCAGATAAGTTTGTTTTCGCTCAGGATAGTGTGGAATTCGCTGGTTTTGAAATCACTTCGGACAGTGTTCGCCCATGTGCAAGATATATCCAAGCCATTCTTGAATTCCCAACACTCAAGAACATTACAGACGTACGCTCATGGTTCGGTCTTATCAACCAAGTTTCCTACGCGTTTAGCATGACATACCGAATGTTTCCATTCCGTCAACTACTAAAACCGAGTACACCATTTACGTGGGACTCACACCTAGAGGATATATTCCAAGAGTCAAAGGCAGTGATCATCAACGAGATTGAAAATGGTGTACGCATATTCGATCCGAGCAAACCGACTCACTTAGCCACTGATTGGTCAAAAACTGGTATAGGATTCTGGCTTTTTCAGACACATTGTGAATGTGCTAAGACTGAACCATTTTGTTGTGCTACTGGCTGGAAAATCACTTTAGTGGGGAGCAGATTTACTACTGCCACAGAATCGCGATATGCACCGGTTGAGGGAGAAGCATTGGCTGTGGCTGATGCTCTTGGAAAAGCTCGCTATTTCGTGCTCGGATGTGAAAACCTTATCATTGCTGTGGACCATAAGCCCCTGTTAAAGCTATTCGGAGACAGATCTCTTAAACATATCCCAAATGCTAGACTCCGAAACTTGAAGGAGAAGACCCTGCGCTACAAATATAAGATGCAATATGTACCAGGTGCAAAACATCGAGCACCAGACGCCGTCTCACGCAACCCGACTGGAGAAGCAGAGCCTATGGTACTAATTGATGATGTGTCTGCAGTCTGTTTAAACAACGAATCCTATCTCTACTCCTCGGCTGTTTGCTTGGTGGAAAACTTGAAATGTGTAACATGGGACAAAGTGCGCATAGCTACGTCGAGTGATGAGAACATGCACCAATTAGTAGAGATCATTGAGGAAGGCCTCCCAGATACTCGTTCTGATTTCCCGCCTTCCCTACAAGAATTCTATGAAATCAGAGACCATTTATCCACAGTTGATGGTGTTGCTATTTATAAAGATCGACTAGCATCGCTTCATTCTGCACACCAAGGTGTCACATCAATGACATCCAGGGCGGAGCAATCAATATTCTGGCCAGGAATCACAGCTGACATAATTGATACGAGAAAGAACTGTACACACTGCAATCGGATGGCACCATCTCAACCAAATCCTCCCCCAGCACCACTAGTGTATTCTGAGTATCCGTTTCAATGTGTATGTGCTGACTGTTTTCATCATAAGGGTGTGAATTATCTTGTGGTAATTGACAGATATTCAAATTTGCCAATTGTAGAAAAATCTACCAATGGATCAACAGGTCTCATTGACAGTTTACGAAAAACGTTTGTCACGTTCGGAATACCAGATGAGCTGGCATCAGATGGCGGCCCAGAGTTCACTTCCTAGTCAACTCCGGACTTTTTGAAAGCTTGGGGAGTACATCATAGACTCTCATCTGTTGCATACTCTCACAGTAATTGTAGAGCGGAGGTTGGCGTCAAAACAGTAAAACGCATGCTCAATGAAAACACTGGGCCAAATGGCGAGCTCAACACTAATGCTTTCCAGCGCGCTATCCTACAGTACCGGAACACCCCTGATCGTGATACGAAACTTTCACCAGCAATGTCTGTTTTCGGTCAGCGGGAAAAGACTTTATACCCATTCTCCCAGGTCGCTACTTACCTCATGATACATGGCAAGACACCTTAACTCTGCGAGAAGCTGCTCTAAGAAATAGACATGTCAAGGTTGCAGGTTGCGGAGCGTCTATCGGAACATTCCCGGCACTTACCACCACTAAAAGTTGGCGATTTTGTCAGAATTCAAAATCAGACTGGTCGCGATCCATTAAAATGGGACAAAACAGGACAGGTTATTGAAGTTGATCATTTCGATCAATATGCAATACGAGTAGATGGCTCTGGACGAGTTTCACTACGCAACAGGAAGTTTCTGCGTCGTTATACACCTGTGTATGCGCCTCCAGCACGACGGACAATTTCCACTGAAATACAGGGTGTATTAATACCTGGACCCCAGTCGAATATTCTTCGGTCGCCATCAAAACATACACCTTCCTCTTTACCTGTATCTATGGATATTGACGTCAACAAGTCCCCACCCATCGTGACATGACTATTGACCCCCAGATATCCCGTGTGACAATCAAGGTTCTCCCCCGACCTCTCATACTCCAGTGGCCTCACCAGCAACCCCAGCATCTCCCCCTCGCTCAGTACCTCAGCAACGTGTAATATCAACACCAAAATCACCTACAGTTGCAGTGCCTTGTCCCACAACTCCACGTCGTTCATCGAGATCACGTGAACCGTCAATCTGGTTAAAGGATTATGTGCAGTTAATAACGGGGCATAATAATCCCCAAGCTGTTGGGCAGTCAGACCCACCATAAGTGTTAATACATGTGCAGTTAAGAACGGGGCACAATAATCTTCAGGATGTTGGGCAGTCAGACCCACCATAAGTGTTAATACATGTGCAGTTAATAACGGGGCACAATAATCCCCAGGCTGTTGGGCAGTCAGACCCACCATAAGTGTTAATACATGTGCAGTTAATAACGGGGCATAATAATCCCCAGGCTGTTGGGCAGTCAGACCCACCATAAGTGTTAACTTGTTGTGTTCTTCAACATACATGTTCATGTGTATTCAACTTTGTTACAGTTTCAGTACAAATGTATAACTCAGTTTGCTGGTAGCAAAGTATTGTAATTTTCATTTGTTCAGTTTCAATTAGTGCTTTGATGATTGTAGAGAACAGTTTCATTAGTGTTAAATTCACAACTGAATCAGCCATTGCTAAAAGACTTTACCAATGACTCAGGAGGGGATAGAGGAATATGACTATTCATTTCAGTATTGTTCAATATGATTATATTTTGTTTAACAATTGATACTACTATGTTTCAGATATCTCCATCATTCTAGATGTCTTGTCAATAAAGATATCAAGAAACAGTAGAACTTTTCAATACTCATTTATTTAGAAACATATAAATAATATGTCAAACAGTTTGGATCCAGATGAGATGCCAAGTTACTAGGCGGCCAATCCAAGCTATTTACTAGTTCATCAATTGTTATGAATATGGCTACAACATGCTAAAGGCTAAGCAATCTGCACCAGAAAAAAATGTCCATTGACGTAATGTGACAGAAATAAAGTTCAAAGTAAAAGATATCCCATATTAGCTGACGCTTTCAGTGGGCTTTAAGTACAGATAAGCATCAGTATGTTCTTATCTGCTTTCAGACCAAACCTTTCCCGGTAGATTCAAGGTGTTATGAAAGGTTTTCAGGCATGTCTCACCACTTTTCCTGTAGCAGGAAGATATGTATATGCTACTAACACATTATTCTGCGTTGATATAATATTAATTGTTTTATGTAACGGTACAAGTAAATGTATTAGTCATCGAGTTTTCAATCCTTGTTACTAACACATGAAGTGATTGCTCGTGCCAACGTCTCACTCTTAGCATGCCACTGACATTTAAGAGTCATGCAAACCGCGAGTTAGCTCTGATTGTAAGAATAATTAGAATAACTACAACTGCTATCAAGGTTTGAGCTTAGTTTGTGTATGTTTTACTATCTTTATATGTATTGTATTGACATTGAACAGTTAGTGACAAAGACCATAAAATATATTGTACAGTTCTCTCTCTCTACACCGAGAGAGAGGCAAAGAGTGAAGCGTGTGCGTGTGTTCGGGGGTAGTTGTTTTGATGAGGGAAAATTAATACGCTTAGAGTACATTGGCAATCAATTTGAACACAGATCAGACGCCGCATCACGCTCGTCTTTATATTTCTTCTGTCAAAATGTCCAGTTCGTAACTTTGAGAAAAAAGCAAACGACTATTCTAAGCAGTCGATATTGCAACAACGAAAGCGATGGGCATACTTGTTTTCTTTGGGGGGAACAGCGGAAATCATTGCTGTAAGGAGAGAATCGTTGTTCGGGGGCTGTCTCGGGGAGGGAACACTGTATTGACACTGAAATGCACTTCATGTGATAAAGGTCACGGTGATCTGAATATGGTACTCAACACCCTCCCTCAAATCAGGATGAACTTATGATACACACCACCAAAGTTGGTAGTCACGGAATGGTATCCCTCACTGATACTGTTAAGAAATAATGCTTCAGAAAGAGCATAAATTAAGCTTAGATTCAAGGTAAATGTCAATTAGACCAGAGAAACGTTAAATGAGTTAATGACACTCCGTCGTCCCGAGATGTACTCGCACATTACAGTCGGTGTGTCTAGCCGTTGTAGTATAGGCAATTGCCGCTGGACATGCTGTTTTGCCAGTCATTGAGAGCAAAGATAATATTGTCCATGTCATTGTGACCTGAAATAAAAGAGTGCAAGACTGTACAATCCGAAGATGTACTCACACAAATAGTGTTATATCTCTAGCCAATGTTGGTTAGGAAATATCCTCCCGACGAAGGTTCTATATAATTGTGTTCAACGGTCAACGTGACGGATTTGAAAATGGGATGCAACCCTGCATCAATACTTATGTTGGCATCCGTAGCTAAGCTTGTAAAGAAAATTTGCACCGTAAACCCTATTTTGTACAGATTCGGTCAATATGAAGGTCAATGTTACAATGATCTTAAATGGTTTGCGACACCCAATAATCCTGCACTCACATACCTAATTTTGTTATGTGGCTTATATCAATAGAACATATACTACGGGCAAAATTTCTGTCTTTGATAAAGGTCAAAAATCAAGGTCAATGTAACTGTTATTTGAAAAAGGAATTCGAAATTTAGCCAAGCTAAGATGTAGTCACAAAAAGATTTTTCCCTACATATTTTAGAAAAGAAAACATACTGAAGACACGCTTAATCTGTAATTGACGTTTAAGCTAAGACCAATATCACACTGACATGAAAATTACATACGATATTCCGCCATTTCGCATACAATTGTTTGGTATCCCTATCTGATGTGGTATAGATGTTATGCTCCTGACAACTGGTTCACATACGGACGGACAGACTGACCGACAGCTGGACAAATGCACACAATTCGATACGCCTCCTTGGGCATAAAAACAGAACAAAAACTCTAGAGACTTCAGTTTCCAGTTTTTTGCATGAATAGTTTGCAAATATTTGATAAGAGGTTATTAGCAAGTGAAAGATTGATTCGAAATAATTCAGTTTTGTAGTAAACAAGCTATTTCCAAATCGCTTTAACTAGTCTGCTCAGTGCGGTTGTACTGAAATTAAGCTCAATGTAATTGGGTCATTTTTTACTCTATGACTTAATGATTCCTTGGCATTTGCTTTAAGGCTTCTAATTTTAAGATGCCATCCAATTAAATGTGAAATAAAATTGCAGAAGTAATCTGTTCGACCAAACTGTTAACGTGCACTGTTAATTAAGACAATGTAAAATGTAAAATGATCCTACATGGTACCATGAGAAGGATGATATTCTTTGTGTATAGACGACTTTGTGCTGATACGACTATTCCTACTGCAAATAATTCTTACCGAGATTAGAAACCGTATAACACAATATCTGATAAGGCATCCAAAAGGTTTTGGCTGAGATAAAAATATTATTAGAATTTTACATTTGTCATCTTAACATATTATGTTGTTTGCGTTGCATTTCATTTTCGTCTAAACTGTGATGCGGCGGGAAATGACAACTGTTAAACCTATCAAATGAACAATATTAAGTACTGGTATTATAGTAATTCAAAAGGGACTTTTTTACTCTGTAACCCCTTGTGTCGCATATATAAGTCATTTCCAAATAGTGTACTATCAAACAGTACACAATGTCAATGTAAACAGTATATCCTGGCCAGAGAGTTCCTGAAAACCCATTTGATCAGGGTGTACAATGTTTGTCAGTGAGCAATAGACTCTAAACATATCCCCGAAAAGTCAAAAATGGTGTAGAATTGATTGATGACCGAAATGTAATATTTACCTCTTTCACTGTCAATGGTGTCATAAGGCGACTTTGAAAACTATTTAGATCCTAATCAGATGCCGCGTTACGCGATGTCTGATCAGGATCCAAACTTATTGACACTCGTTTGACAGTTATAGAGTTAAATGTTTCAGGGATCAATGTTAAGATATCTGAATTGAGTGGCTGCGACAACGGTGAAAAGACAGCCCCTTGTTGAAATGAACTTTTGTATGATTTTGCAAATCGTTTCAGATACAAGTGAACCATGGGTTATTGGAGATGGTATACACCGCTTTCCTTCGAGCGAAAACACATTCTTAAGCAGCTACCAAGAGGACAATTATAGTAGATGAATTGTATGACATTACAGACAAACGAGGAAATCTTCATAAGTCCCAGTGCAATCTAAATAGGATTAGTCCACATTACGAGGGTATTGATCCGATACCTTACCTCCAGGCAAACGACGACATTTCCCTGGCTGTTTTGATGTTTGTTTGTGACAATGTTGTTAACCTGCGGTATACATGGAGCGACATATGTCCTAGTTTCGATGTTACAGACACATAAAAAGTTATCTGTTCCCAATACACGCGTGTGTGCTTTAACCTCTATATACAGTAAAACGTCTCTATAACGGCTACTGTACACTGTAAACTGATTGGAGCTAGATTAGGTTTTCCCGCTTTTTATCCGACACTTAAATATTTGCAATCACATTTAAAACTAATTGTAAAATTGTTTGAACATTTCCCCCAAAGTGCCATTTTGGATTATTTCAGCACTGGATGACAGACAACAAAGCAAAATAAAAGCTAGTATGATTTCTAAGTAAATGTTCAATACAAATCATTTTGAATTGTTCCATATGAGTATCAATTGTAGTCATTAAAGGTTTTTTTATTGCTCGAAAAGCTTAAATTATACTAAAAAATAGCCATTTTGGCGGCCATTTTGGCGGCCATTTTGGATTTCAATGAGTCTCAAACTATCCTAAAACAATTTCAAAATTTGTATTCAGGTAAACTAACAACACACCAATTTTAAATCTCTAACACATGAACTAAAAGCCAAATAATGTTTTGTTTAAAAGTCCAAGTGCAAACAACTTTAACCTCATTTATCTCCCCTTATCACTACCTAAATACGCGTCAGACGATTGTTTCCGAACTCCTGAGGAAATATGCTACAAGATAATACCAAAAGTTGTATGGTCCTTTCACTGCAAATAAAAGTGATCTACAGCTTAGACTATATGTCTAAATACACATTTGCTCGTAAGGCGATGGGTCAACGAAATTTATCAAATATTTCATTCCTTATGACTACTTATTGACGATTTTGAAATATTTTAACCAATATTAAACAACGTATAGTGAGTGCTTGATTAGAGTCTAGGCCGTTTGACACTTCTGTCAATTCATTTTAAGCCGTCTTAGCAAAGGTCCCTACTTGCGTTAAGAATCGTAGATGATAATTTTAAACATATGATTATTGAAATTGCTCTGACATCAATAAAGAAGGAATAATTATTTGCAAGCTAATATAGATTTCCTTCTCTATTACGATACTCACGATATGCCTAACAGTTAGTTTTAAACAAGCTAGCTGCTTGATAATCGACGAGAAATGTAACTTCGAAACCTATGTTATGTGCTTTCTGCATCACCTCTGTCCGGCATATAACGAGCTCCCGTTCTGTATATTTGGCATTTTTGCAAGAGAGGGACTAGCTAGTTTAATGCACCGCGTGTCTTTTTTAACATGTTATCGATTACATGGCAATATGTTAACATGATATTTTACAGCAGAAAAAACAAATTCTCTTACATTTTATCGGCTCTTAAGCGAACTATCTTTGTGATGTTTTAAGGTTGCAGCAATTTTTGAACTACTATTACTACTGAAAGGTGGCAATGGGTTGTTGTAAGGAGGGAGTCGTTGATGGAAAGTCGTTGTAGTGAGGGAGCACTGTATCACCATGCATGACATAAATACACATGCAAATGACACGTGCTATATGATTCTATAAAAAGATACACTAGACAGTTGTCTGACATGTTAAAAGAATACATTCAAAGTATTATTGTAACAGTGAGAGTGATGTGTTCATAAATCGCGATATATTTTGTCACAGAAATCTCTGTTGAACAGGATTTCTTGGAAAACGCATTGCACTTTATAAAAAAGGAGTTTTTGCTACTTCACAACAAAACTTTTGCACAACAAAAGTTAAATTCTGTGTTATTTGGAGAGTACAAATAGTTTTGGTTAATCCTATTGTCTGATTTTTATATCGTTGTCTGCTCGTAATCAGAATGTTCCATTGGGATTTACATAACAAGAGAGCAAAAGCATATATTAATTATCTACATCCTGATCAAGCTTTTATACTGTAGCTTCAAAGGCGATAGGAAATGATCTCAACCGAGCGTTACCGCGTTCGCCGTGCCAGAAATATATACATTAAGCCGTGCCGTGAGAAAACCTGACTTATTGCATTGCAAACAGTGTAGAACAAGCCCAGCCGCAGCGACTTTGACACGGCGACTAGTCTTGATCTGCTCTGTTTGACACAGACAAGCATCTGAAGCATTGGATTTAGTTTTTTTATATGCTATATATTTGGCAGTGTATACCAAAACCAGATGCAGCGCATGGGATGACACCGAGACTCGGTCCGTATAATGTTGCAATGCAATATGGCAGGCTGTGTCATGTCGTACATGTCGTAAAACCTCGACAACTAATTTAAGGTGGTTCGCGGGTCAGCTTATTCTGTGTCAGAATTCTTTGAAACCTTGATTAAAATGAAATATACCATATGGAGAGTGAAAAATCGTTAAAATGAAAAAAAGTTACAGTGCCGTTTTTTTCTGACAGGACCTTTTGTCGAGAAAAGCTCCTTTTTTAATAAACAAGAATATTTTCTTTATGAAATGATATAACTCAATAATTTCTGTATATTCAAGTAAACTGTACATAGACTATACGATATTGGGCAAACTAAAGTATTTCATGACATATTTTCTGGAAATATCAATATCTTAAAAAAAGTCAAATTCTGAAAATCTCAAATTACAAAAAATCTAGTCGTTAAACATACACTAATTTTACTCCTATTAGATAGATATAACTTAACCCTACTATTCACAAAAATTTAATGAAAATCTACAGTAGAATTTACATTTTATACATGATTTCCTGAAATTCTGACAAAATGTTAACACAAAACGAGTAACCTCCCTTGAGTTCAACTTTAAAATGCCGTCAGCTCTTAATAATACCATAAGTCAAACCTGTGATAAGGGATCATTAAATACGGTACCCTGTAGATCTTTAAAGGCAAGTGACTGCTTAATGCATAACAAAAGTAATACATAAAAGCTCCTTTAGTATCTATCCTTTAGCATTATTTTTGTCCTGTATTAAGCTGTCATCTGTCATATAGGCTATAAATCCTCATAAATTTAGCTGTCACTCGACTATACTTGCATCTGATATTATTCATTATTACTAGACTAAACATAGCCTGTCCTTTGATCACTGCGTTGTGAATTGACTAGTCACTAAAATCGGACAATTTGTTAAAAAAGAAAGTTTTGAAGCGAGTGAAGCTTGAACCTAGAACCTCTGGATTGCAAGTCAATCACCGTACCAACTGCACTAACGGAGAAGACACTGAAGCAGATCAAACTTTTCTTTATCTAACTTTTCTTCTATAAGCACGTGCCGTAAAGATCAGGTGAAAGTCATCAGCATTTCCGGAACTAGAGATGCGGGCCGCCCGCTGTCGAACCACCTTAAGTGGAACTTACCCGTATTTCAAAGATACATAAGACACGTTTCAAACTTTGAAATACGGGTATGCAAAACTCGTTCTAGAAAGATTGTGTTTAGAATTCCGGAAACGAATAAGTTATTTCACGAAATGTGAATAATCGAGTTTCTTCTGTATGTTATTAATATGAGCCGTGCCATGACAAAACCTGCCTGCATGCCTTCTTGCATTGCACCTTGTACAGACCAAGCACCGTTGTCACTCAAGTCTCTGTTTTTGACTTTGTTCAACACTTCCAAAATCCACATATCGTAAGTCTAATAAAATGCTTTAGGTGCCTTTGGTGTCAATTAGTGAAGATCAAGGCAAGCCGTCATGTCAAAGAAATGGCGGCTTGCCTTGGTCTACACTGTTTGTAATGCATTGTGGTAGGGTTTCTCATGACACGGCTCATATACATGTATTTGTTTGTGGTGAAAATAGATTAAGAAAAAATATTCTAATTTTCAATACAGTACAAACCTTCTGAAGCTGACACGGTCTGATTATTTAGTCATAAAGAATTAGAGGGCGTCGTGAATAACTCGTGAAGCGATTGCCCATTTCTAACTGCATTTCTTATTTATAAATTTACTGTATGGGGGCAATTTTAACTGCTCTCAAGCAGAAACTGTCCTCAAACCATCAACCAACTGCGTATGCTTAACATTTTCATTGTCAAATTTACGATGTCGTTTTTTAACACTTCGGCGCCATATTGTCTTCAGCTTTGATATTGATGTCTGCAATATCGTTTCAAATTTAATTAAGGCAGTATGACTGACATACTATCAATACGATGATCAAACTGTTTGGATTCTAATCAAACGCCAAATACTAAAACTGTCTAACCCCGAATCCATAATTTGGCGGCGTTTGATCAGAATCCAAACTGTTTTCAAACGCACGATTTGGCGTCATTTACAGTGAAAGGATTAAAGCTGTTGCCTGGTTTTCTACCAATTTTGATTTAGATAAGTTGATGAAATCATGGATTCGGGGGTCAAACAGTTTGGTCGTAATCAGATGCCGAGCTCTGAATCCGATGTTGCTTATATTTTTAATCCTGTCGATGGATGATCCGGGATCACATTTCAACCCTGAGAATATATTCAGGGTTACAGTGATTACATTAACAAAATATTTGGTTCCCAATGAGAAACAGTGAAATTTGGTGTCTCATTAGGATCTCATCAAACATGTTTGATACTCTGTTCCGAATTTACCCATCAACCCATAGCCTGCTTCTAGTTTTGAAGATATGTGACCACTTTAAGCAGGTTGAAAGTAAGGCAGAATGCGCCTGAATGCGCATTCTTCTTTACTTTCAGCCTGCTTTAAGCTGTTATCTGCTAGAATATAGAAAATACTTCTTATGATTTTTATTTGTGACAGTATAATTGCAACTATTTGCTTCAGTAGAGGAATTAATTAAATGCGAAAAAGGCCGTATGTATTGGGTAATGGGTTAAAAGTGAAATTGTTGGAAAGAAAATGAGTTTACGAGAACAGTAACAGACGTCACACGTTGCACACGATGATAATTAGTTCCATGTGCAATCAGAATAAGTCAACATTACAAGATTATTGAGCCGCTTGTATTGCCTAAGGCAAGCGATGACATTTAGCTGAATTGTTAGATGTTTGTTTGTAATGTTATTAACCCTTTTGGCGCAAAATTAATCGTGATGTGTTTACCCCTTCATCGCTTTAATGACGTCTGCTTCAATATTAGTGTTTGCAATATCGTTTCAAAGTAAGATTCCATGTTGAACTACTTAAAAGATATCGACACGAGTGTAAAACAGTTTGGATGCTGACGCGTCGTCTGATAAGGATCCAAACTGTTTGCAAAGTCGACTATATGCGACTACGGTGCGGAAAGCGTTAAACTCACCAAAATGCTACAAATTGAAAAACTAGAAATGAAATATATGCCTGCTTCAAATTAAGAGCTTCGAAGAGGTTTATGGCAAAGTAATATCCTTGACTACTACAAGCATGTTCCTTGGCTGGATATTGAACTCTTTCACTACAAAAAAGTCATTGCTGCTTAAAGTCTGCTATTTGTTTGTTTGTTGTTGGGTTTTGTTGTGTGTGGGTTTTTTTCAAACGAAGACTTTAAACTTTTGGAGAGGGGAAACGTCATTATGAGTATCCAACAGTTTGCATCCTGGTTATACACCGAGTTACTAGTGGTCTTATATGTATCTAAACTGTCTAAATTGCAACTGTCAAATAACTGCCGAGATTTACCAAATCTGTATTTACAAACATATTTGATTCATATCATATTTCGAGAGCTTCCGTGGGTGCGGGTGCAATATTAACCCGTTCATCGCCAAACTTCTTTTCTGCTTTTATCTCGTATTCGCCGTTATATCGTTTGTTTTACATGTACTATAGTTTCAAATCTTAAACGAAATGATTGAAGACATATTGAAATCAGTTTTGATACTGACCATACGCTGATTTTTAACGCGGCGTCTGGTCAGGATCCCAACTGTTTTAGAAGTCAGTTTTAGTTACATATGGCGATGAAAAGGTAAATACCTGTACTTATCATAGAATCAAAATATCTAATACAATTATTGAAAATTAAAGCATTCAGCAGATATAAGAACATGAAGTGCTTTTGGACTGAAGGTGCTACACAACTAAGAATTGCAAAACTTTCGGAGTATACAAATAGCTGGGAATGTTCCTCGAAACTACAAACTACACGGTATAACCTAATATCGGAGTATTAAAAGAAATACATGGCGGACGCCTCTCTCTCAAAAGCAACGCACTTGTGCTCTAAATACCGATGTCAAATGCAAACAATATTGAGCTAAGTAACTCTGATTGTAATAACTTTAAGCACTAGTATCCAATGCAAGATCACTTTTTCACAAAAGCATGTTTATTATCTTAACCCTTAGCCTGCCACTCACGACTAAAGCTCCATATGCAAACAGCTTGGATCCGGATGAGACGCCGAGTAACTCGGCGTCTCATCCGGATCCAAGCTGTTTGACACTCGGACAACAATTTCAGCAATTTTGAGCAACTTTGAAGAACTTTGAAACTTGAAGCAGACGAGAAATATAGCAGACGACAATTTATTTGGCGGGCTAAGGGTTAATGACATTGCATCACGTTACGTTTGTTTCAGCTTTCATTCATAATTGTAGTACAGAAGAAATAATATGTTTATTAGCAAAAGTAATCACTTATTCCTTTTCGCCGCTTCCTTATGATTATTGTTTTTTTTCAAATCTTCTAAATCATTCAACTTTCCGAAGAAGTCTTCAAAATATTTCATCAAGCAAACGGTAAAACAGAAAGTTGATTTTTGATAAGCTGCTTTTTGCGCTCTTATTTTAAGATGTAAACTGTATCATCCACTGAAATACACCTTACTTCTTGTTTTAACTCTTTCCTCCCTGAAAGTTTAAATAGACAATTCCAGTTTCCATTTTAGTCTAGTCCATTTCTGACTTTTAAGGGTTGTTTTTGTCAATGTTTGGTATTATGACAAACAGTGAAGACCCAGATCAGAGGGCTCCTTTCGGAGCCCTCTGACCTGGGTCTTCACTGTGTGCATAGGACAAGTGTGCTATTCACATGTGTACTGTTAGGAAAGGACGTCTATAAGCGGGACTAGGGTTCAAAGGGTTAATATACGAGTATATGAAAGTATATACATGTATTAGTTAAGTCTCTTAACTTCAATGTTGTATTGTCCAATATTTTACATTTCATCGATACCAAAATAGTTATAACCATATCTGTTACGCAAATCAGAAATATGAGCCTTTGAAATTAAAAAAACCAGCTTCAAACATAGCCTGTTGAGAAGCTTTAACACTAAACAATGAGATGTAATTTGACTTTCCTCGTTCAGTGGTAATAGATATCGTGTTTTACACTTTATGATAGCATTATGAAAACTTTTTTAATGATGTTAAGACATTCATACCAGAGATAAGTCGAGGAAAGAATTCAAAATGTTCACTAAAAAGCATAAATATGAGTGTCAAAACAGTGTTTTCAACTGCACCATATCAGTTTTGATCAATGCATGAATCAAATTATATGACTTACTTAACGCTACAGAATATGCATGAAAACAAGTCCACCGTATAGAAAATTATCAAAAAGCTATTAAAGAATCTACACTGTTTTCGAAATGCGTCAATAAACATCTATAAAGCAGGAGAAGGGTTAAATGATGCTATGAATCACAGATTATGATCGTAAAAACAGCACATTTTGGATGAGTTATCATCAATGTTTTTACGGCGTCCAATATCTCAAAGAAAATTAATGTTTTTTATTTAAATATCAGTAGAATTACATTATCTGCAAAAAGCAAATACCATATGATTGTATTGTGCTAGCATCAGTTTTTAAACGCGCAACTCCTGTGTGAATAGTGATATTATAAAAATCTGGTAAAATACTACTAAAATAATCAATATCAATAGTCAAAGCATTATTAGTTTTAACATCACCCTGTTGTTGAGTATCCGTATTACACCTTGTAGTATGTTAAAATATGACATTCAAATTGCATTTTGCAATAATAAACAGATTGGCTTAAATTTGTATCTTCCTTGCATTAAAAACATTGACTACAATTCCACCTGTTGTGAAATGTCATACGTTATTTTCAAATTATAACTTTTTCTAGATATTCTATTTTATAAAAGAGATAGTAGCGATTGTATTTGCCGAACTTTTTAATACGCAAAAATAAATGTTTTATGTGGGTTTTTGGTAAAGTCTTTCAACTTCTTTTATAACATATTGTCACATAATATATATATTCTTAAAATGTTAATTCTGAAAACTAAATGGTTGACATCTTACTTAGCTTATTTGTGTTCATTAACTGTGAGCGTTAGAAATCCTCAATACGTTATGTAAAGAAAGTAAATTAACACAGCAAGTGTATTTTAGAGTACTTTTAGCTTTGCTACTAATTCCCATATTTTTAAAGTCGTTCTCATTGTGAATCTCCTGGATATCGTTAAACAAAGGCCGTAACACTTGTTCTGCGTAGGAAGTGTATGCACCGGTGATTAATTATACTAAAGTATTTAAATTCAATTTCAAACTGCATTTTACATAAAATTCTAATTCAAACGAGGAGTTAATTGCACACGAACAGGCACTAACATTTATTTAAGAGCTAGTGGTGGTAATTGTTCCGCTGAGACTATAAAGATATGGGATATTTCGATAGTGACCTCATTGTTAAAAGGGGTACTAACTAAGCCTATTCAACCACGTGTTTGACACACTTTTTTTATGCTCACTGAAGAGTTCTCTTTTACCCTTTCACTGTCATGTGCGACTATAGTCGATTTTGCAAACGATAGGATCAAGCTCAGACGCTGCTTAATGTGGCGTGAGGCTAGGTCTAAAACTGTTCAACACTAGTTTCCTTTTTCTTTAGTAAAATTGCTTAAATGACCCTTTGACACAATGCTGCAGATAACAACATACATGTAGGTGGTTCTCTCGAGTTGGTAATATACATACTAGAGTCTATATATTTATAGAACAAGGTATACAACTCGACCTGTCAACCGCTGACACCAGCTCGTCCCTGAAATATCAGTGAAGTAAGGGTTAAAACCAGTTTATACTCACTAAATAAATAGAGAAAGGGTACAAAACATTTTGTTTCGAGAGAACCACCTATAGATAACAATATTGAAGCGAGCGATGCTATTGTGGTACAGGAAAAAAAACATACGATCATTTCGGTGGTGAAATAGTAAAACTTGTTATCGTTATGATAAACCCAGAACCTGACACTAGTAAATTAAAAAAAACAAATTTACAAAGAATTCTATAACTTATAAATTGAAACGTTCCAAGTAAGGCAAAATCGAGTATTTAGATACCTATTACATACCAACTGAATACAGAGTCGGTATGTCGGAACATCGTTTGTTCTTTTACACATACAATAATACATATGAATTTGACTTTCTCGTGAAGAACTTGATATAATTATATTTCATAATTGAAAATATATGAAATTGTTTTATTGTGCAGAGCCCTGGGGTCATAAATGAAAGCAACTTTATAGATATCTGTTCAATTTTTTTCAATGGTAGGTCCCATTACCAAAACTACCTTAAAATCTAAACTGGTATAATTATTGATATTGCTATACAAAACGACAAAGTTAATCTAGTGACTTATATATGACATATGACATTATCTAAGTTTGGGTATATGTTTTTCTGCTGATCGAGTGTGCCTATGGTTAATCAAGTCTACATTGTAATGTTCTTAGAGATGATAAAATGGGTACAATTGAATATTGAAAGGTAAAACAAATATTGTTTTTACCGACGAATAACATGTCTAAGAAAATTACAATGTAGAATTCAATGGACTTGAATTTTTTGTCAGTTCTAAGAAATTTCAAATTTAGATCATTTCCTCGGGTTTCGGCTACATGATGTAGACAAGCACAGAACTATCAGAATCCAAAAAGTGAACCATTGAAAATAATGTCTCAAAATTTGTTAGAAATCGAACAAAAATGTTGGAAGTTATGCGGTGAGAAATTGATAGATGCAATGCAGGTTTTACCCATGGTGCTTAGCCAACTTTCAGTAGTATATATTATTGAGATGTTTCGCTGTAACTCTAGTTGCTATATTGTGGTCGACATTATAGCTATAAAGAAATTGAACGACAATGTTAGGGAGTTTTTGTCAGGCTTACTTATATTTATGCTTTGTGTTTGGTTCGTGATGAGTTTTCATTCGCTTGGCTCTGGTGTAGGCGTAGTAAACTATCAATACTTACTGTAGTTTCAAGTCGTAAAAAGTAGTTAAAATTGACAGACTCTGTTTTTTATAGCCAAAAGTACTGATGACCCTTTACCCATTTGTGCCCACGATCCCATATATGGGACATAGGCAAACAGTGTAGACTCTGATCAGAGTCTACGGTGTTTGCTGATAGAAATTTCAATATAAAACAAAATGGAAATGAAAATTTTGACCAGGCATCCCTTTGATAAAAAATTGACTAATCCAATATATAAGCATGGAAGAATCCATTGGGCACAAATGGGTTAAGTTGAACACGTTTTAGAACTGATATCTGTACTATTGTTTGTTTCAAATTGAAGGCATTGTAACAGAACAACTATTGACATGAGTGTGAAATTATGAAGAACTTGGTCCTGACAGTCTAGATTCTGATCAGATGCCAAATTCCAGGACACTTGATCTTGATCCAAAACGTTTTCAATCCAATTGTATCACATGCGTGGCAGAGTTAAATAAATTAGCTATCGCTTGGTACATGTAGCCTACTTATAAAAACAAAATTATTCTGTCTTCGCTGTACTATGGATAGGGTGTTATTCTTTCGCCATGAAACGTCTTTGTTTCACTTGCCAACCTGATCAGACGCCGGATAACCCTAACATTTTTCCACTCAGACAGAAATAAATAGTGAAACATTCCAAAACATCATCGTTTTCAACATAGTTTTTCAGTGTGTTTTACCTTTCGTTTTGATTAAATGGTCTTCTCTACTATATAGTGAAACTTCTCTATTACATGTACGACCACAAAACAAGGCTATTTGCTTGTATAAACGACAGGTGATAGCTTAACGCAATGTGACAGTAAAACAGAAAGCTCCTTTAGGACAGTCACCTGTCTAAAATCGTAATAACTCACAAAATTATGTATTCGTAATAGAGAGGTTTTACTGCCGTGCTCCGTAGATGTTATTTCTGTAGGTGACCTACATTTTTATATGTCATTTATCTTCATTAACTTACCCTTCAAACGTTTGCTGCCGATTATAATGCCGATAAATCATTTACAGTATATCCTGTGATAAGTCGTTCAATAACAATCACGCATATCTGTAGTAACAAATTGTTTGCTTTAGTATTGAAAGCATGTATAGAACAAATATCATGGTGAATATTTCAGCAGTGAAACTGACATCTATCTAACGTCTGAACATCTGCTTTTTAAAAAGACGACCATAAGCTGCATGTATTTAGACTAATCAATGACTTTGTGATTGATGACTCTAAGTGAAGTATCATAAACTTATTAAGTGTAAATGAGGCTCTTATTGATTGCATAAACGGTCGAGGTGACTTTTCAAGAGAAAGGACAAGGTTCACGAAGCCTCCGATTTGGCCCTGTAAAAAATATTTTTTTCCAAAAATGATTTTTATCTTTATTTTCTGTTTATTTGTCAATATCAGATACTAATACTCCATAATACACACACAAACGACCCAAAGTCAAGTTTTGACGATTTTATAGTTTCTTGTAAATGAGCCGAAAGGCCAAAAAAGACAAAAAGCAGATTTTTGGTACAATTCTCGATATAAATCCTAAAAATAAACTATGAAGGCATGCATGCGACACTTCAAATTTTTGGTATGTTACTACAACTTAAATATTTATTGTGTACTTAAAATATCTTTGTGTCGCATTAGTGCGTTCATTGTTTAATTATATGATTTATACCCTGAATTGTACCAAAAATCTGCCTTTTTGGCCTTTTTTGGCCTCATAGTCCATTTACAAGAAACTATAAAGTTATCAAAACTTGAATTTGAATTGAGTTTTGTGTATTACATGAAGTATTAATATCTGATATTGACAAATAAAGAGAAAATATGGCTAAAAGATAATTTGGAGAATTTTTCTTTTCACAGGGCCAAAACAGAGGCTTCGTGAACCTTGTCCTTTCCGCTAAAAAGACATTTAGCTAGTGTGATCATGCATCGATGTAGATTAGCCTTTTCACAGTCCAGTGTACATGTACTAACATGATAACCCTTTCACTCTCAATGACACATTAAAACGCACTTACAAACAGTAATGCGGCGTCTGATTAGGACTCAAACTGTTTGACACTCTTGTCGATATCTATTAAGTCATACAACCTTAAATCTAACTTTGAAACGTTTCTTTCAGGCAACAATACTGAAGCAGACAACACTACAGCGGTGAAGGGGTAATAATCTCCCGAAAAATGTTATCATGAAAGGGTTAAATAACTCGTCATCTGATGAGGTCTTAACACTTTGGCAATCATATCGATACTGCATTGTTCAAATGGCATTTCCCCTGTGCTTGCTGGTATGGATCTATACTATTTGCAATAAAATCACTGCAGTCTGATTTTCTAATGGCATGGTTCATATACAAGTTAAAACCATGTCTAACAAGTCTCTATTACAGTATTGTATCACTCAATATACCGACAATATAGAAACAAATATTATACTAAACTTCACTGCCATGACATCATCAAATGTAAACAATTATCATCTGCTTTCATTTCTCAAATTTAAATTTTAGGTACATTGACTTAAGGCACTAGTGTAAGTTTAATACTGCAAGTGATTTTTTCTATTTATCTGCATTATGTATGACGTTTTTTCCCACATTTTATAGTTAATGGGTTCAAGTGATACACTTCTGACCATAATATGCCATTTAATTATTTTTTTTTTTTTTAAAAAAAAACAATGTTAACGATTTATCAAGACATCATTTAAAAAAAATTCAAACAGCAATTTCAAAGCCGTTTTAATTAGTAAAGTGTTTAAACATGGCCAAAACACAGCCCATTAACATATCTAAGGATTAAGGTTTCAGAATGTTAACCCTTTACCAAATAACCAGTTTATAACATTTAATACAGGTGATCACTTTAAGCAGGTTGAAAGTAAAGCAGAATGTGCATTGAACCACATTCTGCTTTACTTTCAGCCTGCTTTAAACTACAATCTGCTAGGCTATATTAAAAACAAGTGTTATGGTAATTGTTCATGAGGATATAACCTGGAACTATTTTCTTCAGCGGGGGAATAACTTAAATACGCTAAAAGTCGCTTCTATTGGGGAAGGGTTCATATACGCATTCCATCTTTTGTTATGTAACATCAAAGTTGTTAACACTGTAATTATTGGTCAATAGCCGTGTAAAGCGTTTCATTTTTCGTGATGAAGGTGAACAGACCTTCAGCTTTGAGAATCTGAAAAAACACCTAAAACACCGAGTTTGCAGTTTTTAAGGTATAATGACAAATGAGTGTCAAACAGTTTAAAATTTGGCGTCTGAAAGGTGAACCCGCTGCAAGTAGTCTACATGTACACTGCACGTTCAATTGCTTCGGAAAGAACACACTTTGCTATGCATCTCGTATTTGAAACAGGCAGCTATATATACTCGTAGAAATGTGGATTTATTTTATTACAAGCATAGTAAATTGTGTTATCTGTCGTTTAATTATCCTTCATGGTCTTTTATGAGGCAAAATTTAATAAACAGACAAAGCGTATTGTCTAAGGATTGATATAAATCCAATAAACAGTTTCAATCTAAATTAACCTAGCCAATACAGTGGAGAATATGTTATTCTTTCCCGTTTAAACGCAAACGTACGCAACCGCAAAGCGCTAAAACGTAGAAAAGAACAACTTTTGGACAATTCTGATAGTTCATGTTTATCTTGGTGGCAAACAGTTTGGAGCCTGATCAGACGCCGGGTTACCCGGTGTCTGATCTGGCTCCAAACTGTTTGTAAAAGAAAAACTAGTTTTAGCGTAAAAGCGTTTATCGGGAAAGAATAACAGATTCTCCACTGTACTTTATCCCGAGGACAATAGATATTACTAAACAGTTAAGGTCCTGACAGACGCTGTGAAACGTGGCGTCTGATCAGAATCTAAACTGTTCAACACTTATGACGATATAACCTTAGTCAATTTACCTAAAATTTAAATTCAAAACCTGAAAACAGATGACAATAGCTTAAAACAGAAATTGTAATGGTTGTGAAAGGGTTTCGCCCTTTCAACTGACAAATCCAACAACACTATCAGTTTAAAATGGTGTGATTAGAATACACACTTCTTGTCATAATATGTGTTTTGTTTTCAATCAATATGCAAAACATAATTGAGCCATGCCATGACAAAACCTGCCTTATTGCATTGCAACATTGTACAGACCAAGTACCGTTGTCACCCCAGGCCTTGAGTCTACGTTTGGTCCACACTGTCAAAATTAGTATATGATACAGCTACATAAAATGCTTTAGATGCATGTTGGTGTCAAACAGTGTAGATCAAGGCCAGCTGCCGCGTCTTTGACGCGGCAGCTGGTCTTGATTTACACTGTTTGAAATGCAATAAGGCATTATTTGACATGTTACGGCTCAATTATTTTTTATCATAATTGTATGTCAGCAGGCGTCGGGTTTTAAAAAGCAATATAATGGCAGGGAATATTAAATGTAGATATTAAATTGTCGGCTTTTTATAGGTTCCCTGGAAGTGGTAGACCGTGTGCAGTCAGATGCTGACCTTTTCATAGCATTAAAAAAAACTGAGTTCCAGATATTTCGCTGTATACAATGGCGACTGATATCGATAAAATATTATTAAAATCTCTTGACCTTATCCAATAATCATTTTCTATCAGCAAAAAAGTACTGCAAAAAGAGTATATTTTCCTCATTTTGTTCTGCTTTAGTCCGGCGGCCTCATACCAAATATGGCAAAATCGTACAATTTGTGGTAAAAGCATGAAACTTTGCGCATGTAAAGAAAAAAATATAGATTAAATTGTTTTTAGTCATAGTGTCAAAGCAAAAATGTACATGTGTGTCTATGGCGTCCATTTTTCAAGTTAAATTAAAAAAAATATGCCAAAATGACATTTATACTCAATAAAGCTTTCAAACCTTGTTGTGTCAGCCATTGCTACAGAGATAATAAAAAAAACACAAAAAACAAGTCCATTGTAAAGTGATGGGAGCTAGATTAACCGAGCGTCTGGGAGGACTCCAAACTGTTTGCCACTCGAATAGAAATAGTTCGTCAGAGCTTTACCTTTTCATGATCGAATTATCCGGGAGATATTTACCCCTTCGCCGCTTTATTATCGCCTGCTTCAGTATTGTTGTATGACATAATAAATATCGAAAAGGGTGTCAACCAGTTTGGATCCTGATCAGACGCCGCGTAACGCGCCGTCTGATCAGGACCAAAAATGTTTGCAAACGCGCTTTAAGGAATCATTGAGAGGGAAAGGGTTAAAGAAGCTGTTATTCTCGAAATTTGATTGCATTGCCTTCACGTTTGTTTTGTTTAAACGAGATAAAATAAAATCTTCTTCACTGTATTCAAATCTGGTGTTAAACAGGTCATGTAATAACTGCGAAACACTATTCTTGCAACTATAATGAGTGTACGTTTAAATATTTACATTTCTTCTGTAAAGTCTTTATGTAATCCTATTAAAAATGTGCAGGTCATCCCTCGATGAACCTACACTTCGAATCTGGTTTTAGCCAGTTCGGATTTCGCCCGTGATATTCGTTGACTTCTTCAAATACACTACATCGGGCACTTAACACTAAGCTCCCATTGGTCGACGGTCATATGACACTAGCGGAATGATACATAGGTCGTTGCCATCGCGTTGCTATGTGTGTAAATGGGTTAAGAAAACAACCGCGACCTGTATTTTTACAATGTGCTTTGGCAATAGATATTCAAGTTGCACTGTTATTTGTTTGCCTTGTAAGTCTTTTCCATTCACAGAGAGAAAGTTTACTGGAAAAAAACCTGAATTTTTAATACAGGTACAGTACATGTAGTTGGGGACTACTTTCTCACCATATTTAGAAACTGGAATGGCTATTACATCGACATTACATCTATCAAACCTCTTTGACCGGTATACATGTATGATAAATTCTTATACAGAAAAACAAATCTGGCAAATAAACACATTAAATTGACAAGACAGAAACTATAACTATAAATATAAGGAATAAACAACATCTCTTTGCCGCTCATGACGGTATGACTACATTAGCTTCGGGGGGTAAATTAAAACGAAAACGCCCTTCGGGCGTTTACGTAATTTACCCCCTGCGAAGCTAATGTAGTCATACCGTCATGAACGTCAAAAATATGTTGTTTATTCCTATAATCAACACCCCTTACCATTATCATGATAAATAAATGTCTGAATATAAACATGACATCTTCGAAACATAATCAAATCCAGATTAATGAAATGTTAAAAAGGAAAACTGTCCCTTATGTAAAATCTTCCTTAGGGAAATACTTCGAAGCTATATTAATAGGTGTCCTGGTTAGTAACCTGTTTTATACGGACATGTATTAATGTTAGCATAAAAGGGCAATCATGTTTTCTCGCTGACATGTGTATGATGAGGAATGTGCTAGGTGAACGCTGTTTCACATGTTGTCATAATAAAGTAACTGATGTGTCCAAACCTTCCACATATAATATTCCAACTACAGTACAACCCACTTTAGTGGTCATAAAATAAATGTTTTACTGTACTCATATGGCTTCATATTGATTCACTGTGTTTCCCTGCAATTCCCTGCGCAATTCATACAACTGTTTCTAAACTTCCCCTAGAAATACTACACCAGTTCACTGCTATCTATATAGTCTACTTATAGCATTCCTATCTTAGATTATAGGCATATGAGTGTTAAACAGTTTGGATACTGATCAGACGTAGAGTTTGTCGGTGGCTTATAAGGAGCAAAACTGTTTGCATTTGTCAGTTATCACTAACCAATGCAAGAAAAGGGCCAATAATTCCATACATCTTTTTTCCTTGTGTGACCTAATTAATTATCAATCATTATGATTGAGTCACTATAGCTATACAATTGAGCTTTTATCCTTTATCCAACCGAATCATTGTCTTCATCAAAGTTCATATTTGCAAAAGCTTTATTCGAAATAAGTATTGCTCGTTTAACTCAGTAAACATGTGGGTGTCAAAGGTTAAGGACCGTGTAACTCGGCGTCTGGTCAGGTTAAAAAACATTCATAATGTCAAGTCCTACGCAGTCACGTGACAGGATAAGGGTTTACATTGATTTTCAATAAATGGCAGAATCAGATATTTCATAACCACGTTAACGATACGCCCGGGTCTCATAATCGCTCTAGTGAAGATAAATCTATTCATTTGCCGTCAAAATGGCACTTTTCATAAACGCATTAACCCCTTCACTGCCACGACCAACATCACTAGCAGTTGCAAACAGTTTGGATCCAGACCAGACGCCGCGTTAAGCGGCGTCTGATCTGGATTCAAACTCTTTGATCCTCATATGAATAGTTTCCTATGCATAAAACGCACACGCTTCTAAATCTTAAGATAAACTCCGACTTTATCATGGCAATAACTGTGTTAGACGGGTAATTGTGTAATGATTGCAGCTGCAATGCAATTGACTAGCATCTACAAAGGGCATTTGTTGCAGACAACTAGTTGCAGACGGACACTGTCAGGCGTGCTAAAGATTTATTGAAATAACATTCACACAAATTTCATAAAATCCAAGACTCGGAGTGAGTTCAAGTTGTTTGCAAACGGTAGTCAAATCATGTTGCATGATAGGTTGATAAAGATAAAAATCTAACTCCCAAAAACGGTTTTTTGTTTGTGCAATACAGGCTCCAAATTGAATGACTCTCGGTTCAAATATGTGCTAAGAATTTAGGTCGTTTTCTACACTTTATTATCATGTGCCTATTTTATTTTCGTTTTTAAATGGGGAAAATTACGTGGCAATCTTGCCACTTCAATGCTAATAACAATGTTTATTTACCAAACATGAGTGTAGCATTTAGACAACGATGATCATGTTAATATGTGAGCTAAAGTGCCAATGAAGCATACATTATTATTTTCCGTTAAAACGAAAAGAACACAAAAAATAAAATAAGGGGAAAATTTTCACTATTTTCTAGCTCCGTTTTATTTATTCTCGTCATGATACTCAAAATCTGTTGTTTAACCTTGCTTTCCTAATAAATATACATGTATATTTACATTCACCCTGTAAAGTCTTTATGTAATCCTTTTAAAAATTTGCAGGTCATCCCTCGATGAACCTACACTTCGGAACTGTTTTTAACCAGTTCGGATTTCCCCCGTGCTATTCGTGGACTTCTTCAAATACACTACATCGGGCACTTAACACTATGCTCCCATTGGTCGACGGTCATATGACACTAGCGGAGTGATACAGACCCATAGGTCGTTGCCATCGCGTTGCTATGTGTGTAAATGGGTTAAGAAAACAACCGCGACCTGTATTTTTAGAATGTGCTTTTGCAATAGATATTCAAGTTGCACTGTTATTTGTTTGCCTTGTAAAGTCTTTTCCATTTACAGAGAGAAAGTTTACCCTAAAAAATCCTGATTATTTTAATACAGTTAGAGTACATGTAGTTGGGACTACTTTCTCACCATATTTAGAAACTGGAATGGCTATTACATCGACATTACATCTATCAAACCTCTTTGACCGGTATATGATAAATTCTTATACAGAAAAACAAATCTGGCCAATAAACACATGAAATTGACAAGACAGAAAATATAAATATAAATATAAGGAATAAACAACATCTCTTTGCCGCTCATGACGGTATGACTACATTAGCTTCGGGGGGTAAATTTAACGAAAACGCCCTTCGAGCATTTACGCAATTTACCCCCTGCGAAGCTAATGTAGTCATAGCGTCATGAACGTCAAAAATATGTTGTTTATTCCTATAATGTCATGAAAATAAAAATCGATATTTTTCAGTTGGTAGTTTTTTTCTCGTGTAAAACGTGAAAACCATGCCCACCTAGCTTACACCAGTAAGCGTTCGTTACGGCTGAATGGTTTCATCGCTATAGTACAGATAATCATCGTATTAAACAATAGTTGAAATTTCAGCTTCGTACATTGTACATGGAACCATTTTCAAGAAAATTAATTTCGAAAATGTTTTGCGTTAGCTGTGGCCTTGAGTGTACAATGACGATATATCTAGTTAGCGCAATTATACTGTATTTTCTGTTGTCCACCATGATACAGTGGATAATCTGTTATTCTTTCCCAATAAACGCGTTTACGCTAAAACTATTATTTGCAGTGCAAACAGTTTGGAGCCAGATCAGACGCCGGGTAACCCGGCGTCTGATCAGGCTCCAAACTGTTTGCAACCAAGATAAACAAGAATTATCAGAATTGTCCAAAAGTTGTTCTTTTCTACGTTTTAGTGCTTTGCGTTTGCGTACGTTTGCGTTTAAACGGGAAAGAATAACAGATTCTCCACTGTAGTAACGAATAACGCATAAAACAAAAGCAATACTTTAACACCTGATTAATTGTTCTAAATTCGCTACACATGGAGCAAATTTAAAGAAAATGCATCTAGTTTTTAAACAAAACTCACAGAACCTTAAGCACCCTTCGATGTTCAAATGACGTATATTTCCAATCATTGTGTTGTGATCTGAGCAGCAAAGGTAGACCAGATTCCATTTAGATATTGTCATATGAAGGTATTGATAAAACTGTTTCCGGTTTGCGTTTGCGTTTTATACAGTTATCCAAAGCCGCTAGGGAATAATTCTATACAGCCAATCTTGTTTTTGCCCATTGAGCCCTAGCGACGAATTTATTCATGTGTTACCAACGATATACCTGTGTGAATGATGCACTTGTCCTATGCAAATCAAGATCAGAGGGCTACTAAAGCGTCCTCTGATCAGGGTATGCACTGTTGCTATACATTGTAAAAATAAAACCTAAAAAGTAAAAACTGGACTATGTCTATTTAAAGTTTCAGGGATGCATGGGTTAAGCGACCATATGTCAGAAGGTCATTGGTTACCTTTAACCCTTTCGGCGCCAAACTAATACATGTAGAGAGGTGTATACCCCTTCCTTGCTTTATTGTCGTCTGCTTCATTACTCATGTCTGCGAGATCGTTTCAAAGCAAGATTCAATGTAGATCTAATTTGACTTAAGAAATGTCGATACGAGTATCAAACAGTTTTGAATCCTGATCAGACGACTCGTTTACGCGGCGTCTGATCAGGATCCAAACTGTTTGCAAAGTCGACTATATGCGACTTCGGCGCCGAAAGGATTAATAAAATGGTTACTTAATGCAAATATAAACAATGTTACATAAGTTTTTTACGTTATTCTATATTTCATTAAGCAGTGGTCTGTTTTTAGAGATACCCTTAGATAGATAGATTTATTTATCATAAAAATGTACATTTGCACGGCACATTGATTAAAACATCCATATTTCTTATAAGGAATCGCTTGGCACGATATTTACTGTATAGGCAAATACTCAATAAAGAGCCCCCGGTGAGAACATTTATAAATAATCTGTGACCTCTGATATTTCTGTTGAAATCTATTCATTTCATTGCTTCTCATAAACAACCTGTATAATATCAGATCAACTCGTGTCTGACATTTGACAAAGAATGTCACAGTACTAACCCTTATCATCAAGATTGTCGTCTGCTTCAAAACAATTGTCTGCGAAAAAGATTAATATAAGGTTTGCTTTTTTAACTGCAGAAAATGCTAAAAATGTTTGTATTTTCATCAGAAACTGTGTTATGCGGCGTCTAATCTGGATCAAAATCTTTGCAAATGTTAGAAAGGTAAGACCTGACATGATAAGAGTCACCTCTTTCGCTGCCATATTAATGTCGGTTTTAAATTATCGTCTGCCTGTTATTTTCATTATTTAGATGTGTTGTAACTATCTGAGGAAAACTCTCAAGAGAGGGTCAAATTAGTTGTATCCTGAACAGACTTCTGATCTGATTCCAATAGTTTTAGCTTAAACAATTGCATTCGTTATTGACAGTAACAGAATTAAACGTGTTTCAATAATATACATTAAATGTCAAAACACTTCAGTTACGCCTTAACGACCACTAGTTAGAACATTTTGCATTTAGTGTGTCATGAAGGTGACCTCATAAAAGCAGAGAGAAATATTCAACAGAAATCCCTTGGGGAAGATTTTCGTCTCTAACTTACATCCCACGTTAAGATTTCACCTGCCTGGATTGGCGTAATCCATTCACATTCCATGATGCCAAAATGCGTTTTTGTAAATAGTTTTGATCCTGATCAGACGCCGCAAAACGCGACGTCTAATCAGGTTCAAAACTGTTTGACAAATCTAACTTTTAAACGATGTTGCAAACGACAGAATTTTAGCAGACGACAATACGTATGGCGGTGAAGGAAATTATACCATGAAAGGGTTAACCCTTTGAACCCTAGTCCCGCATATAGGCGTCTTTTCAAACAGTGTACATGTGAATAGTAATCTTGTCCTGTGCAAACAGTGAAGACCCAGATCAGAGGGCTCCGAAAGGAGCCCTCTGATCAGGGTCTTCACTGTTTGTCAGTAATGCCAAAATTGACAAGTCAGAAATGGACTAGACAAAAATTGAAACTGGAGTTGTCCATTTAAAGTTTCAGGGATGAAAGGGTTAATCAAGCTGTTGTTTAACCCTTTCATGATCAAATTTATCGTGATATTTTAACCCCTTCACCGCCATATTGTCGTCTGCTTCAATATTGTTATCTGCAATCTCGTTTCAGAAATAGATTTAAGGCAGTATAACTGAAATATTTTTAAAACAAGTTACAAACAGTCTTTTCATTTATATTCATAATGTCATGTGTTAATAAAACAGTTTGTATGTTGCAAGTTTTAAGTTACAAGTTGCAAGTCACAAGTCACTTGTCACAAGTGTAAATTATAAACAAAATGAATTCTTACTCAGTATTAAACATTTCTTGGCCAGTTTAGGAAACCAAGCTATGAGGCATTGACTATACGGTACGTTGTTAAAACGTCTCATATGCGTTACCACGCTAGCGCTATGTTATGTGTCGTGAAACCCACCTCAAACAAGCAAACACACTGTATGGGTATACACTCTGTTGTAAAGATCAACAATAGATAATAAAATGTCAAAACCGGCCATGTTACATACATAAATAACATTTTACTTTATAGATAATTAATGAAAAACTAGAAATTAAAATGATTAGGTCAAAAGTAATAAAAGTCGCAAATCAAAATTGCCCTCCCGGTCTTCCGTAGTTTGCCGCCTAACTCTGCCATAACTGTATTCAATCAATACATTAATAAAACATATGGTCTGTCGGGGGATATGTTTGCGCTCTAACTAACTGCACAAAAGTATATACATTCCATCTATGGAATTTATTTTGCCTAGTTTTGTAGGTGTACAATCAATGTGATTAATATCATGGATTATGAGTTCAAAAAGGACTTTGAACTCCCACAACCTGCTTTGAATGATGTGGTATACGATCGAGCATATAACATTCGAGCTCGATGAAGTCGAACGATTGCCTATTTTAAAGTTAAAACATAATTTAAAATAAGGGTATGTTCGACTTAAGTCAGCTTGATTATCGAATTTTCAAAAGTATAAATACAATAGACAATTCTATACATTTTCAGTATAAAACTAAACGCAAACAAAACGCAGGAAACTGTAGAACTGTAGGGAAAAATCGCGTTCATGATCAAATAGTTATATTCCATTGCAAAACGTTTGGAGCAAGATCCGACCCGGCAACCCGATGTCAGATCAGGTCCCATGCTATTTGTCACTCAGATAAATATAAATCAGCAGCATTTAAAAAAGAAAAAACTTTCATAAATCATCAACACTCTTTCCCCATAATTTGCATCATGCTAGACATGCAGCAATTCTCAGAAATGGTTCTCTTACCAATGTGTTTAGGTGATTCCATCAGGGTTCAATCGGTTTGGATTCTGGGTCCAAGGTGAGAAAGGGTTTGAGTTGAGTCTGAGATCATTGTCAATTATTTGGTTGGTCAGATTTGAGCCTAAGCTCAAATCTGACAAATCAAATGCTTGAGATCGACTTCATACTCATCTTAAAAGCTTTATAATATTGGAGTCAGGTGAGACTCCGAATAACTGGGCGGCTCATCTGGAAATCACAACTTCGCCTGCAACATGCAGATGGTTCAAAGTTAAAAAACAAAACTTAACCCATATGTGCCTAGCGTACCTTAAATGGGACATAGGCAAAACGTGCAAACTCAGATCAGACGTCGCATAGTGCGTTGTCTGATCTGATTCTGCGCGTTGAATGAATTTATTCAATATATAAATACCTTAGACTCCACTTGGCATATAATGGTTAAAGCTGTTGTCTACAGTATTTTTTGTCATTCGTTGGAGCATTTTCACATTAATAGAAACAGGATCATTATGATAAACAGTTGTATTCTGATAAGGTCCGCTGCTAAGAGTGTCTGATCTTTATTCAAACTGTTTTCAATGTGTTCAAAACAGTTATGTCTACAATTGTGTATCACACTTTCGTGTTTGGATCTAAACTAGTTGTACATGCGATATACCTTTTAAAGTCTAAACTTTTCAATTTCACACACTATAAATAAGGAATTTATACCTAGACGTGCGGGAGATTGTATTGACCCCGTCCCTAATTAGTGCTGTTTGTGGCCCTGAATCAGTGACTGCATAGAGGGGGAACCCTCGTGGATCGATTGTTAATGAATATGTGTACATCATGGCAAACAAACCAGTGCTAAACAGGGACGGTGCCGATACGATATTCGGCAAATCTGAACTCAACATAAGCAACACCCACGAATGCTTCTCCATCATCTGGCTAACAGAAAGGTGCAATGCATGCTAGGGCATCAATAAAGCGTTATCAGCATAATTTGGACATTGTTATTTACAACAGATACAAAATACAAGAACCTTTACTTATAGTCGGGTATTTACAACACATGTTTTCTTAACATAAGCTAGAAGCTATTTACCGCCTAAAACAAATATTTCTGAACATAACATTTAACTAACAAACAATCTGTAAGATTAATTATAGTGTTTTGGTAAGAGAAGCAAGTGATCTAAAGCATCATATAATAAATCTAGAAACTATTTGCATTACAGCAATAAAAGTGTACAGTAAAATATGTGTATTTAAACATGTAAATGTTACTTTAGCCTCATTTTATTTCCATTGAAAAATGGACGTTTAATTTGCATAAATGCAATTGCTCGAGGAGACGGGACTTTTGAATATCTTTCGCAGAGGAGGCGGTGCTTATGGGTCTTTTCTCCGCGAATTGAAAGAAGAAAAAAAACAGACGACAATTGTTTAAACCTTATAATGTCATGGAGTGATATTGTACTGTAGGGGTTTATTCAGCGGCAGAACATGTTAATATTCACAGGGAGTCATATGTTATTCTTTTCAACAGATGCGTCTGTGTTTCCGTCGCAAAAAAATGTTTGAAACCTTTAAGACGCTGAGTACACTACATATAACCAGGTTCCATACTATTTGCCTTTAAAATTAAAATTAATCATCATCGTTTCATTAAAAATGTCGTTTTCTCCATTTTGTTGGATTGCGTTAGCGTTTAAACTCATTTTACGGGAATTAAGAGGGTATTCACTAATTTTTCCATTTGTATAGAATTCTTTTTTATACTCATACTAAATTCTCAAGAGATACAAGCACGCTTTATACATTGCATTTTTTTCGGAAAAAGTCATATCATATGAATTGTAATGTGTTGTTTCGAAACCAGATTTACAAAATTAGTGTCTAAAACCCTCCAGTGAATTTCTTACGACATAAAAATAGGTCAGCTTACGTTTTTCAATGACTAGATGAAATGTGAGTTTTAAAACATTTTATAAAATTGATTTTGCAGTTGGCTTGTGGTATACACGAGGGTATTTCAAAACGTTGTGTTACTTTGGCATTTGCTTGAAATCTACATGTACGATTATTTCGTATGATATACTATTTAAACGGTCTATTTCTTGCGGATTTGAAGATGTAACACGCTAGTAAATACTCTTATTATAAATGGTCTAAGTTAAGTGGCAATAACATCACATAAATGATACTACATCCATACGTGTTTATAGAATTTGAAGCATCAAAGGAACAAATATATTTGTATACTTTAATGTGTCAACATTAATGTATGTCAAACTTGAGGTTTTGTGAAAGTTTCAAAACAAAGTAATTAAATTTAGAGTAGTTCTGTGGATGAATACGATATCCATATACTCAGCCAAAAAAGAAAGTACCCACTTTTCTACATTAACAGTGACTTATGCATAAACTGTATTTAAAGTTTATTTTATAGAAAGTAACAGACGACATGAAATCATCGTGGCTAAATAACTGGCACATTGTATTGAAATTAAAAGGTATATAACTCTTTTTTCTGAAAACAGCATTTTTGCTCAGAATTTCTTTTCCATAGAAAATAAACAATTGTACTCATATTCAGCAGCTAGAACTTTTTCTTAAAGAAAATAAAATCACATTAGACTGTCATTCATGACAATAATCTCGTTGTAATTGAGACTAGAAATTCTTATGATATCAAATTACCTCCCTTTAAATTGAAATACGAACGAAATTTAAGTGTTTCATTTTCATTGCATTTTTGCATGTGTCGTTTAATCTAAATAGTTTTACTGGAATACATTGGTAATCGTATGGACCTTTAAAACCTTAAACAAACCTGGAGTTGATAAAGTACTTTAAAAGATATGGAAATTGTAAATTTACTTAATGTAAAGTAAATGTAACATTTTGGCAGCAGCGTTACAGGTTGGATGGAACAATTTGCCTGCGACGTTATTACAGCGTTATTACAGCGTTACGTCAACAGCACGCGCCGCCGATTTACGACATGCATTGGATAAAATGATGGACACATGAGATACTGACTCCAAATTCAATACTTACAGCCAATTGTTCGTGCTTATACAACATTCAAAATTAAATTAAACCTTTCTTGTTGGGGAACCCATTCTTATCAAAGAAAGTGTCATTTTTTAAATCGACCCCTGTGCCATTTCGCTCAATATTTTACAATAAAAAAAACATAGCGTACCCTTCAATTTTTCACAGAATGTCACTAAAGAATTGTTCTTCAATCCAGATTTAAAAATAGTCAGACAGTATTTCAGTTCTAGTATATAGGTAGAAATATACGATGGGTACTTTCTTTTTTGGCTGAGTATATATTATTTATACATGTAGTTGTTGAATTAATAACTTAATTATTGCGAAATGTAAACTGTATATGTACATTTGTTGCAAAACTATGTCACATTTTAGATGAAATTGAAAAACAAATCACTTAAAAAGTTCAAATAATCAATAAACTTTTTTTTATTCATAAATCAAGATATATTAATATAACTATTATACCGTTTAATGTTTTCTTTAATCTTACAAAAAAAGTAGGTCTAACGCATTCCATTTTATTGTTAAGAATATTCAATATTAAGTGTTGTTGGCTTAAACTTTTAATAAATTCCAATAAACTAGAGAAAAAACTAAAAATGGTATGGCACTTTTTCTACGCCTTATGATATGAAAATATGATTACGTTCAGTAGCACATATGGCCAGTGCATATGACTGACCAACATTGGTGTCTAGTTTGCACAACAAAGAGAAGGAAGTATTTCTGTCAAATTATTATGCATCGCTGTGCCCGCAAAAAATGTTTTTTCCATGCTGTATCCCACATGATAATTTTACATGTAGATGCCAAGTAACAGAACGTTTTGTTTAATTTTTAATGACCCTCGTATCTGAGTGCACACTGTAACAAAGTGATACTGAAACAGTTACAAGGTATTGCTCAGCACTACGTTTCATATATTTTGCAGTTAAATGTCCACAGATGTCTAATTTATTGTCATAAACGGAAGCGTTGGTATTTATGTCAAATTTGCTTTGATCAAAGTAGTTCATTCCTTATCAGATCGGGCCAATGTGGGCCAATATCGGTACTCTACACAGAGCGACCGGCCATACTCATCAACAGACCCCTTCACCGAACCATGCTGTAGTCTATTGTGGCGCGGCGCACGTGTCGGTAAATGTGTCAACTGTGTTTTGATTAAATAACGATACATTACGACTAAGTGGTTTCTGTGTACCTTATTCAGAGCCATTTCCGGTTTTACAGACAGCTATATTTAACCCGTTCACCATCATTGGCGACTTACCTTGACTTTGCAAACAGCTTAGACTCAGATAAAGATCCGCGTATAGTGGTTTCTGATAACGATCCATACTGTTTGACTCTGTTACCAAAATCTGTTTGTCAAAACTCTGAGTTTCGCAATAAATTGGAGACATCAAATCTTCACGGGCAATATTTAGTCTGCAAAAGGGCCAAAAGAAACACCTGTTAAACGGTTAAAAAGTACAAATAGCAATATTCTTCCCTTTTTAACCTTAATTTATAATATCGGTCAGTGTTTTAGATATTAAGATGATACAGAAGCTATATTAGTTTAACTGAATTGCTAATGATAGGAAGTTACAGTGGGTAACGTTCTATTTTTTCTCACCGTACGCCTTTGTACTCTCATAACGGATGTCCTTGAAAAACAGCTCGGATCCAGCTCAGGTATTTTACTTATTTATATATTCTTCAAATATATTCTTTAAGCGCAATTACTTAATGCCGGTGAAAGTAAACGTGCATTATGCTTTACTTTCAGCCTGCTTAAAGCTACAATCTGCTAGGATGAAAATCCGAAGATTTCGGAAAATTCCGGTAAAATGGCAGCTTGTCGTACATGTATACATTGTTTGTAAAAGACGCAAATTCGCGGCACTACACGTCAACTCGTCATCTGAAGCCGAGTAGTACCATGGATACTCACAATCAACATTTCTTTGACATACCCAAGTAAATTAGCAAACTGTTTTTATTATGATCAGACGGGGTGTTATGCAACGGCTAATCAGAATCCAAACTTTTTGACAACCATTAGACCATATAATTGCCAATTTATCTAAATTTCAAATTTGAGATATAAAAGTTTATAACAATTGTTTAACACAGGTGGTTTGTATTGAAACAATAGGACATGTTACTTTTTTTTAACCTATGTGTGCCAACGATCCAAGATATGGCAGTGTCGGGAATCGGATTCAAACAATCAATCGGCACATGTTCAACTGGCAGGGCGAAGCTAACCTTTGGCAAAGATAAACTAATTTACTTTTGATTTAAGGGGTAATAGGTATGTAGTTCCGTATTGAATCGTAATTGTCCGATACTTTCAACAAGGAGAAACACAATTTATGCGTGCATCCATATCCACTTCGTCGCGTAAAGCGGCGTCTGATCTGGATTCAAGCTGTTTGTCATTCATCATTATATTCCTTCTGTCAAAATGTCCACTAACATGTAATGTTGAGAAAAAACCGATAGACGACAACGGGAATTACCGATAATAAAAGAGCGTGCTACCGCCCCCAAAGTTGAAATGCAATGGTCCGCATCGAAACTCCGCCTAGACAGGTCAATAAAATCGGTCTATATTAGAGTACAAATCGCGTTTAACGTAAATACTGATTCGGTATTTTTTTTACAGAAATAACAAAGTGGGCTAACGATTTTGAAATTATTGTAGAACAGCCTTTTTAGTAACAATCAAGATGTGAGTAATTTTTTGAAAAACGTTACCCTAAGGTAATGTATAAAACAAAGACGATGTCATATTTGTCGTTGATCATCACGTTGATCCTTCGAGACGTGATCGCCCATTATCACGATTAATCGGCACATCACTAATATATGAGACATAGACAAGCTGTGTAGAGTCTTCACTGTTTGCTTATAGGGATTTCACTAACAAAACCGAAAATGAAACTTTAGGCCAGGCATCCCTAAGAAAAAAAATGGACTGATCGAATATATAGACATGGAAGAATCCACTTGGGGCAAATTGATTAATACAGGTGATAGTGATTCACGATGCGAACTTTAGATAGTCTTTCTATTGATTTGGAAAACAAACAGTTGATGACGATGTGTTATAAATCCACGCTAGGTGTATCTAACATATCCATCTGGAATTGAAATATTCATAGAAAATATATGTGACCTACATACTGATATTCTGTTATTCTTCTTGGAGTTCTCCGACGAAACATAACTATTCTGAAGCCTTTCATTGTCATATTTATTGTGAGTCTTTTTTTACCTCTTAAACGCCATATTGTCGTCTACAATATTGTTTCAAAGTTAGATTTAAGGCTTAATAATAGAACTTTGTTATGATGATCTAACAATTTGAATCCTGATCAGACGCCGCGTTATGCGGCGTCTGATCAGGATCCAAACTGTTAGCAAAAACGCTTTTTGGCAGTATCGACGATGAAAAGGTTGAACAATATCAATCGTGACATGAACTAACCGTGCTTACAGCATTTTACGTTAATGTACAATAATTACTGTAAACATCGTTCATGCTGTCAATTTACTGTGCATTAACATATGCCCTTGAGACGTTTACAGGATAGTATATCTCTCAAAACTGTTCATAATCTTGTTTGTACATGACATATAAAGTCTTTAAGTATCAGTTGTTTATGGAAGCGGTGATCAACACTTAATTGACTTTGAATGAGTTAAGTTTAGTTTTGATAAAGGTCAGATCGAACTTTAGTCCTGTTTTAGTAGTTTCCTGACTTAATTCTTGTTTTATTAATACAGTAAAACCTCTCTATAACGACCACTAAAAATAATACTATTTGAATGTATAAATGTAAGCTTACTGCTTAAAGCAAGGTGACAGTAAACCAGAAAGTTCTTAAAGGAGTTGTCTGTTTTACTGTTACTTTGCTTTAAGCAATCACCTAACGTAAACACCTTATAATAAAGGCATAATTTAGATGTCGTAAAAGAAAGGTGTATCTGTGTAAGCATACAATAATTTTCAAACAGACGATATCCTATGTTGATAGTTATTCTGCATGTTTGTCTGCGGTATTTAACCCTTTCGAGTTCAAATTATTCGGGAGATTTTTACCCCTTCACCGTTTCATTGTCGTCTGTTTTATTATTGTTGTCTGCAAGACACGTTTAAAAGTTATATTTAAAATTGTATGACTTGATGACTTAATAAATATCTATAAGAGTGTCAAACAGTTTGGGTCCTGATCAGACGCCGCGTTACGCGGTGTCTGATCAGGACACAAACTGTTTGCAAACGCGCTTTAAGGCGTCATTGAGAGTGAAAGGGTTAACGATGAGCAAATACAGTCGTGTCATACGATGCGTTATAAACTGAAATTATTCTCCGTACCAATTCACAGCCTAACACCGAGTTTAATGCTTATTAAAATGTTTGCAAATCTTTATCAAATCTTAAACACGTAAAAGGCCTCTGGATGAGCTTGATTTTAACCTATTTCAAAATGTTTGTCTGTTAAGACTTTTTTTTGTCTAAATGATTTATATTTCCAAGTCTGGTCATTTTAATGTAAAATTTCAAAATCAAGTCTATAAGTGAATGGAAACGCCTCTGTATTGGTTAAGAAGTTAAGATTCAGTCACCAGGGGCCCGTTTCATAAACCTTTCTACGACAAATGTTGTCGTAAGTCAAAACGTTAAAATACATTTAATTTCTGATTTCTCCATCTAATCCTGTCTTGTGACATCTCTTTGGAATCGTCTTTTCCAAAACGATGTCACAAGACAGGATTAGGTTGACAAATAATTAAGACTTTTATAATTTGACTTACGACAATATTTGTCGTACGAAGTTTTATGAAACGGGCCTCTGAAGAGTTACTATTCAGCTAACGGATTGGATTGCAAACAATTCGGAGTTTGATCAGATAACACGTCACTAGGCGTCTTACAGTGGGAAATACGTTATTTATCCTGTCACGTGCCTATTTTCCTGACGGATAAAGGGGTGACAGATAAACTTTGCTTTATTATGCTAGTTGGTCACATGACCGATGCTATTGTGCCAGTTGGTCACATGACCTGTAGCCGAAACATTTTTTTTCCACCGAGATGCTTATTTTTTACCGCTTTTAGGAAAGTATTCTAAAACTCTTTCAAGAGAATCCGACGTGTAACGACGTTTATTCGAAATATTCGATGCAATCAAAGCGTTATAGAGTACGCGCCACCAGTCGCTTGCTGAGATACTTCTATAAGTGTCCACCTTTTAGATTTCCTAAGTGAAAAACACTAGGTTTTTAAATGTTCTTTTATTTCTTTTCAACGTAACTAGGATGTGACGTCACTGACTATATAACAGCGCGCTTTCCTAGAGTAACATTGTTCTTTAGTGAGAATCTTATCTAGACCAAAAATGATTCTAGCTTTGAAAAAAAGCATTCTCTATTTATTTTACTATTGTGACAAGGATAAATAGAATATTTGGTGACTAGCTTTGAATGAGAAATGTTATCTGGCTCGGCTTCTGAAAATATCAGGTTCGCCTGCGGCTCACCAGATATATTCATCCGCCTTGCCAGATAACATTTCAAATTCAAAGCTAGTCACCAAATATTCTCTATTTATTGTCTTTTGAAAGCAATAAAACGTAGACGAAATAAAATGTAAAATTGTATGACCTCTTAATGACATTGGCCTTTCTCAGACATGACCCAAGTGTACTTTACTCAAGAGCTTCCTGAGTTGATTAGACATGCCAAATATGAATTATCTTTCAATGTAGTTCTAGAGTTATGACCAACGTTAGATTAACCCTTTTTGGTCTCTAAATGACCTTGACCTTATTCGAGCATAACTGAAGTTATACTAAGGTCAATAGCTTTGTGGGTTGAGTACACATGTCAAATATGAGGTCTCTTTCACATGCATGTTCAATGGTATGGCAAATGTTAAATTCGCCCTATATCAAGTTGTGCGTAGCTCAAAAGTTGAGTACACATGTCAAATATGAAGTCTCTATGACATGTGGTACCAAAGTTATGATCAATGTTAAAGTAGTGTACAGACAAACAGACGTACAGACAGGCAAACAGACCGACAAACAGACTGACAGACAGACAAAAGACAATATTCCCCCGACTAAGTATTGCGAGGGCATAAAAATGTGAGGAAAAAATGACAGCCTTTCAAAATCTTCTGTTTATTTATACTTACCTGAGTGACAAACAAAACCGGATCCGACGCCAGGTAGTCTAGCTCAAAACTGTTTGCAGTGGAAATAATTGTTTTATTTCAAAGCAATTATTGAGAAAGAATAACATTATTCTGTCTACTGTATCAGATTGTAATTAGGAGAATGTCTTCTTGTAAAACCCTAACCAAAGTTTCTTTTTTTGCCCATAAAAGTCTACAATACAATTTGATGTGTGTTTATTTTCTTTTCTTTTTTCTGACGGTTGACTCAACCAGTGAGTTCAAACCAACGGTGTGTAATATCTTCTCTTTATTGTCTTCCTTTCCCTATAACTGGCGACTTCATCAGTACTTGCAAACAGTTTTAATCCTTATTACATATTTGAGTTATTCATATTTAAGCAATTCACATTCTTGTCAATATTCATCAGACAAAAAGATGAAATATCTAGATTAAAAAAATAGCAAATGCTACTGGCAATTTCAGCAGACGATACTATGCTAGTGCAAGTGTTAATTCTTATCATGCTAAACTCGAATTGGCTTTTATCTGCAACATATTGGACTCAGAACAGACGTCGGTAACCAGCCGTCTGATCTTGACCCAAACAGTTTGGCTTTCATATTTAACATTGATTCATTTAAAAACGGCTTAAAACTGAGTTTGATTTTTGTCGCAGACAAGATATTTGACGGAGACAATAATAAGGCTTGATAAGGGTTCCGACTATAGTTGAAGAGTTCATTTTAAGGTAACACTTCATGGTAAAATGAGACACATGGGAAATCATAAACCTGAGAAGAAGACATTGCCCTTGTTAATGCCTCTGACAATATAAGCTGATAAAAGCCTTTTTTTTTAACACGAAGCAAGAATTATCTGTAATGTGTACGACAATTTGTGTACAGAGCAAACACCGTGTAATTCTACATATGACCATATATCATATGATATGCTGCGTTTGTACTTGTATGTTTCTCCTCTGGTTCCACATATTTTACTTTAACCTGTTCACTCCCATAACCCTTCCATGATCAAATTATTCGAGAGTTGTGTACCCCTTTACCGCTTTAGTGTCGTCTGCTTCAGTATTGTTACCTGCAAAAACACGTTTCAATGTTGTATGACTTAATAAATATAGATAAGAGTGTCGAACAGTTTGAGTCCTGAACAGACGCCGCGTTGCGCGGCGTCTGATCAGGACCCAAATTGTTTGCAAATGCGCTTTAATGCGTCATTGAGAGTGAAAGGGTTAATGACGTCATAACCCATCAATCACATTCACTGACATAGTATCGTCTGTTTGAAAATATCGTCTACTATGAGTTTTTGTTCTTTGCCTTTTAAAGCCTTGATATGATGAATGTCAAATAGTTTGAATAATGCGGCGTCTGGTCAGGGTCCAATTTTTGGTAAATGCTAGCTACTTGTAAGTATGTCTTGGCACTGAAATTTAAAGAGGCTCGCAACCGGATTTGGCATTAAAAATAGTAATTTGTAAATATATGTCAAATGCTTATATAAATGGGTAAGATTTAGTTTAGGATAATCAATTCTGTTAAGAAATGCATTTCAAAATAAAAAAAAAGAAGAAGCTCTGGTGGGATTCGAACCCGTGACCCTCCATGCGGAGACAAACTTGAAAAATGAGGAAGCGCCTTTACCACCTCGGCTACCAGTGCTCTCTCTATATATGGTAGAGAATTAACGTACTTCACTGGTAGCGATCGATATTACTTTATTCGGCTCGGGTTTATGCCTGAGCCCGTGTAGAGAAGCAACAACAACAACTATACCGTCAGCTGACGCTATTGAAAAACGATGGAAAATATCTAAAAAAAACTAAGATTCGGTGACGATTCTTGAAACTTTTTTTGGACTGATCATATTTTTTTAATGTCAGAAGCCAAATAATGCCACAAATTTGATTTTATTTGAGTATTTTATTTTATTTTGACAAGTACATGTACACCATCCGGTTGCGAGTCCCTTTAATGCCAAATTCGATTGTTTGAAGTTTCGACTAAAGAAATATTGAACATAGTTTGGATCTTGGTCGGACGCCGCGTTATCCGTGCCCCTGAAATAGGTCCAAAATATGTTACCTACATACAGTTCTGAACTTTATTAAATTAACATTTTTTGCGATTCGCTTGCAATTCGATGGCAATTCGCTTGCGTTTCAAAATTTTAACTTAAGCCTCGGGTAAGTTTGCATGAATGGTGTATCTCACAAATATATGCAAATATGCCTTCGTTATTTTTTTCGATTCAATTTTGCCCCAACCGCTTCGGAAAAATCGCGTAAAAATATTCAAGCATAAGATTTTCCTTTTGAAGCACCCGATTCGATGGCAATTCGATGGTAATTCGCTTGCGATTATCAATTTAATTTAACAAGGTTCAGTACAGTATGTCTATTAACGGTTTGAACAGATGAAGGCAAACGAATGAAGGTTCATTTGTGTGTGTTATAAATCAACAATATTATTTTTATATATTTTGCCCATGGAAACAATAAACTATTTTGCCATAGTTCTCCGGAAATATTCTAATGGAATGAAAATCATTTTAGCAAACAGAACTTTATAAAGTGTCTTGCAGACAACAATGCTGAAGCAGATGACAATCAAGCGGCGAATGGGTAAAACTCTCCCGAATAATTTGATCATGAAAGGGTAATACCGCGTTACGCGGCGTCTGATCTTTGTTCAAACTGTTTGCAAATGTACTCTAAGGGTATATTAATATTCCCTCCCTATAACAACTCCATCCGAACTACACATATAATAGTTGTCTCCCATTGGGTGTTGTTGTAGAGAGGGAGCATTGTATTCTGTTCAAAACCTGATCTCAATACAAATGATCTTAAGAACTACAGGCCTATGTATCAAATTTGCCATTTCTCTCAAAAGTATTAGAAAAGGTAGTAGACAAACGCATTGAGTCCCATTTGACCACAAACAATCTGCATCAACAGCATCAGTCATCATATCGTAAGCATCACTCTACAGAAACTGCTCTTGTTAAAGTTCAAAATGACATCTTGCAATATCTTGATAAGAATGAAATCACAATTCTGGTGATGCTTGACCTATCAGCCGCATTCGACACAATTGATCATGAAACATTACTCAATCGCCTTGAAAAAGGCTTCAAAATTATTGGAAACCCACTAAAGTGGATGACCTCATACCTGACTGACCGTTACCAAACAGTCGCAGTAGATGGCGAATTATCTGCCTCATTTCAAATGAAATATAGTGTGCCACAGGGGTCAGTCCTGGGGCCGAAGAACTACATCTTGTACACAAAACCTGTCGGCTCAATTTGCAGAAATCATCAGCTGGATCATCACTTCTATGCAGATGATGCACAGTTATACTTGTCATTTAAGCCTAAAGACGCATCTTGTCAACAAGAAGCCCTTTCTAAAGTCGAAGGGTATCTAAAAGACATAGTATCATGGATGCACCAGAACATGTTGAAGCTGAACACTGACAAAACTGAGGTCATACTGTTTCATTCAAAAAAGTTTAACGTTCCTGGAGATGTTCACGTACAAGTGGGAAACTCTAAAATCAAACCATCAGTATGTGTGAAAAATCTTGGTGCTAGATTAGATTCCCAAATGGATATGACACAGCACATTAACGCTGTGTGCAGGTCTGGATACTCACAGCTGCGGCAGATAGGTCATATTAGACAGTACCTTTCTCCAGAAGCTACAAAGACCTTGGTCAATTCTCTGGTCACTTCAAAAATTGACTACTGCAACTCACTGCTGTATGGGATTCCCCAAAACTCACTATGCAAACTACAGCGTGTGCAAAATACAGCAGCCCGCATCATTACCAGGACCCCTCGGTACAATCACATCACTCCAGTCTTGAAGGATCTTCACTGGCTTCCAGTTCAACACAGAATTGAATTCAAAATTCTGACGCTCACATACAAAGCCATGTGCAATGATTCTCCAAGGTACATTGTCAATATGCTTGACGTGTATAAACCTCGTAGAGAGCTGCGGTCTGCGACTAAATCAGTATCGCTGGTTGTACCGAGGAGTCTTTTGGTGAGGTTTGGAGTTTCATGCATGCAGCCCCAAAGCTCTGGAACAGTCTACCATCAAACATTAGAGATGCAAGCTCAGTTGCAGTCTTCAAAAAGCGTCTGAAAACACATTACTTTAATATTTGTTATAAGAACACTGCTACCTATGCGATATGTTCTTGCTGTAGATTTTGTGGGTCCAAATGGGAGTTCTGGAGTATTATCTGGTTTTCGGTCTCTTATAGAATTTTTTTTTTTTTAGTTATTGTCGCATGCTATTTTTCCTAGTTATGTTACATTGGGCGGCCTGCATTGGGCGTTCTGCTATTAATACTATCAGTCGGCATAAAGAAGCCATTTGCTTCGTTGCTCTTGATTGATGAGGTAATGCAATCGCCGTTTTGGGGGCTGTCTTCTGTATGTTTAGTGGCCTTCATTGGGCGCTCTACTGTTATTTCTATCAATCGGCATAAAGAAGCCATTTGCTTCGTTGCTCTTGATTGATGAGGTAACGTGATCGCCATTTTGGGGACTGTCTTTTGTATGTTTATCATGTTTATTTTAACTATCTAATTGTAGTTATTTGTCTTATCCTGGCGGCCTGCATTTGGGCGCTCTACTATTGTTTCTATCGGTGGACAATCAGAAGACGCTTGCTTCATTGCTGATTGATGGGAGTAATGTGATCGCCATTTTGGGGGCTGTCTTTTATATGTTTATTCATGTTTATTTTAGATCTTATTGTAGTTATTTTGTCTTTTCTTGCTTTGTAGGTACATTTGTGTAACTTCATTTGAAGCGCTTTTGAACGCACTACCCCTGTGTGAAAAGAGCGCTATATAAATCTGGTATTATAATAATAATAATAATAAAACGAGACAACAGGTTGATATATGTGTGCTACATATTGCTATTCTGTTATTCTTAAGGGACTTCTTAAACAAGTGCTTACTTGAAGAAATATCAATCAAAGTTATTTGAAGGGATTGTGCTTACAGCCTTTTGCGTTATTATACAATAATTACTATAAACATCGCTCACGATGTCAATTTGCGAGACATTAACCTATTCCCTCGAGATGTATAGAGGATTCAGGCTGATACTGTTTCTCTCAAAACTGTGTAAAATATTGTTTTTTACATGAAATGTAAGCTTTCAAATATATATCAGTAATGTATGTGAACTGTTTTACCCACTTTAATGCTTCATTTCAAATATGCTTTCATTTATAAACAGTTTAGATTCATGCCGGGACCCAAGGTTATAAAGAGTTTGAGTTGAGTCTGAAGTCGTTCTCCAGTATTTGATTGGTCAGATTTGAGCCTAGGCTCAAGTCTGACCAATCAAATGCTGGAGAACGTTCTTAGACTCAGCTCAAACTCTTTATAACCTTGGACCATGACATCCAGTAGCTCGTCGTCCGATTAGGAGCCAAACAGTTTGGTACATATAGCGATTATGCAATGGTGAAAACGCATGTAGCTTAATTTGTTAAATAACGGCAGACCATAACTTTCGGGCAGAAGGTTTCTTGGCAACCGTTTTGTGCCTAATGTCCTATAAAAAGGGACATAGGCAAACAGTGAAGCCTCTGATCAGAGGCGCATAATGTGGCATCTGATCAGAGTTTGCTGATGGGAATTTTAATATAAAAAACCGAAAATAGTAAATTTAGACGAGGTATCCCTTAGATGAAAAAAGAACTAATCCTATATAAAAAATATTTATAAGCAAGGAATAATTCACTTGGCGCAAATGGGTGCAACAGGTAGCATGCATGTATGCTCTGTCGTACACCACAAACCAAAACAATATCATCATATATTGCGTTATAAATCACATTTTAATCAGTGAATCCTAGCGACGAGTATACCTCATTTACAAACGATGGTCCTATGAAGAATAAAAGTGTCCTAGGCTCAAATCTGACCAATCAAATGCTTGAGAACAAGCTCAGATTCAACTCAAATGCTTTAAAACCTTGGAGTTGAGTATTTTCAGTTGAATCTGATTATCGGTATCAAGATCCCAGCTGTTTAAGAATACCAACTGAGTTACGGTTAGAACAATAATTGCTAAGCGAGTCTTGGCATTTTGCAATAACCTTATAAACACTGTCTCTTGGGCGCAATAAGAAAAACCTTAGCGATCCTTTTCCTGTCGTTATGGCAAATGTTTTGAAACGTTTGTTTGCAATTTTTCTTCAATTAAATAGTATGCATTCTTAAATTGTTGTAACCTAAAGTCGAAAATAAATCAGTTTGGAAGTAGATGGATACCGCGTCACTTGGTGGCTGATATCAATCCAAACCAAACTATGTGCATGTATTAGGACGCGATCAACACACTCAACGTTAAATGATGAAGACATAAACTCTCTCCGGCTTAATTGAACGCTATTTCATGACGTTGGCCTGACAACACTGATTGTCATTTTCTAAGTATAAATGGAGTTTTATTTCCCAGGTTGGTCATGTTCATTGTACTTTGTCACATTGTACATAAGTGAATAAGTGAATGGAAACGTATAAGTAAAATCGACGTGAAGCGGTCCCTTAACCATTTCATTCTCAATGACGCCATAAAGCGCGTTTGCAAACAGTTTGTGTCCTTATACGCGGTACATGGCGTCTGATCAGGACCCAAACTATTTGACACTGGTTTCGAAATTCCGTCAGTCATATTGCCTAAAATTAGTGAAACGACATTGCAGACAACAATATTGAAGCAGACGACAGTATTGCGGTGAAGGGGTAAATATTCACGTAAAGATGATCATGAAAGGGTTGACATGTGATACATTTACAGGCCTATATTGAAGTAACATTTTAGTGTAGGTCAAATAAATACAAAAAGCTTTCTGGTTTACTTTTACCTTGCATTAACTCTTTCACTGCCAAGCTGTATCGTCTGCTTTAGCCCTCTAACCGCCAAAATATCGTCTGCAATTTATAGAGTCGTCTACAAGATTTTGAAAGTAAGTTTTGACTAAAGAAATTTCGATACGAATGTCAAATAGTTTAAATCCTAACTGTTTGCAGTGAAAATATTTACGGATCCCCATGGCTTATAATAGAGTACCCGTTTTAAACAGGTTTTACATTATAAACAGGTGGCAAAACGTTATTCTTTAAACCTTTAATCGTCAAATTTATCATGAGGATTTTACCCTGTCAACGCTTTTTTGTCGTATGATTCAATATATATCTGTCTGCAATATCATTTCAACGTTCCAGGCAGAGTGACTGACGTTATTTAAAAACAAATGCCAAACAGTCTGAATCCTAATCAGACGTCATGTTACGCCGGTCTTATCTGGATCCAAACTGTTTGCCAATGTCTGTTCACCTGTATAGAACTAAGCAATGAAAATGTTAACCCTTTTAACCTCAATGACGTCATAAAGCGCATTTGCAAACTGTTTTGATCCTGATCAGACGTCGCTAGCGCGATTCATGGTATTTGCCGATATTTTTCTGTAGTTTATTTCGCTTGAACGCCGAAAAAATCAGTTCATTTCATAAGTGAACAGGATAAGCAAAGTTATTAGCGATCAAATTAAAAGAAATTACGTAATTAACATGATAAAAACATCAGAAAACAGATTTTGGTAAAAGTACGAATCACATACGGTAACAAACCTTAGCACACACATAATGAAACTTTAGACTATTCATGCGTGTGCTCAAGAATTGGCAGTGATATTAAATCACGAAAGGAACAAAGCAAATCCCTGTAACGTTCAGTTTTAATTCTAATAAGGTCGGAATTCACAAATCATGCTAGTTGAACAGTTAACTCATTATGCGGCGTCTGATCAGAGTCTATACTGTTTACTGATAGGAATTTCAACATAAAATAAAATGAATATTTAGACTAGGCACTCAAAAGGCTTACATCAAAAGTGGACTAATCCAATATATAAGCAAGAAGAATCCCAAGGGCGCAAATGGGTTAAAAGATATACTTGAAGAGTTCGTGTCAAAGTAACACTCGAAAATGGTACAATGTTACACGGGGGAAATTATACTCTTCAGCAGAGGACGTTACTCTTAAATATTTAATAGCTCAGTCAATAGAAGCCTTTTTGTGCTTTCAATACAAGAATTCCTACATTTTACAAAAGATTGTAACAGAAAATATGCATCCAGACTCAGCATCAGGATTAGATTTCTGTTTGTTAAAGATAATTGTGCAGCAAAATATCGACCGGAAAAAAAATATTATCATTCAAACAGTTTCTGTACAGATCAGATGCCTACTTAAAAGGCATTAAGCATGAATTAAAGTATATCTAAGACGACATTTAAAACAGGCAATATTTTAGCATTTGAATGACAGGAAGACGGTTGAATATCTCGTGCTATCTATCAATTTTTCGTCTGCAGCTTAAGTAGGATTTGCAGACAGTTTGAATATAGGTCAAACACCGCGAAAAAGCGGTATTGGTTATGGTTCAAGCTATTTAATCCTTATTTTTAGATTTGTTTTACGCTAAATTGCATTAAGATCTTTTCATTGTTTTTAAGAAAAGGACAGAAGACAGGCGAGTTTATATTAAATGACGGTTAACAATATCAGATGGCTATGAAACTTTAAGCTCAATAGCCATAATTCTCCGGAAATGTTCGTTATGTTTTTACCCATCTGGTTTATGTTTATGATTGAATAAAGTGGAACCATTTTAGTGCATGAATAAAATGAAGGTTTTAAAGGGCGCATTTATTTGGTAAAGGTTTATCCATTTTTAAGCAAGATTGTTTAAATGCCGTTTCAGGTTTTGGTTACAATAAAAATATTATCAACCTTTCTAAAGGTTCAATACACTTTAAAATACACTTTTAGTTATTCTCACACAAACGTCTTGCTGAAGCAGGTTTGATTTTATACGGTAAAGACGTCAGAGATGTAAAAAAAAAACCGATACTTTCACACAATAATCAACTGTCTATAACATCACGTGTGCTGCTAGTAGCAGTAAATTTAATTGGACGGAAACTTGTTCATGAAATATGCACGTGCCTTTTACAAAACCTAAAAATGTACACAACTGCTGAACAACATTCGTTTTTATTCTACATTATATGATAATTTCAGTTAAAAAGAAGCAACATATTAGCCAATATACAACAAATCTAATTTGAGGTACAAATCACATTAACCTTTCGTCTGCTATGTCCGAATGTGGGATATTTACTACAAATAGTTGATATCCAGATAAGACGCCGGGTTACTTGGCATCCCATCGAGATCCAAATAGTTAGTCAGTCGGCTGTTGTTTCCTTAATTTGAATTACAAACAAACTCTTAGAAATGGCCATGTTTACAGAAGCAAACTGCTATGTATACAATGCTCCCTTTCTGCAACAACACCTAATGGAAGTCAAAGGTTGTGTGTGTTTTTCGGAGGATATTGTTATAGGAAGGGTAAATTAAGACTCGGCTTACATTTGCAAACAGCTTGAATCTAGATCAGATGCCGCGCCACGCGGCGTCTGATCTAGATTCAAGCTGTTTGTCACTCGCCATTATATTGCTTATGTCAAAATGTCCACTAACGTTAATGTGTAATTTTACGAAGAAGAAACAAGCGACAATTTTAAGAAGACGATTTTGCAACAGCTTAAGTGTTACACTTAAATGTCTTGTTTGGGGAATAGCTGAAACATCGTTTTAACCCTTTACCCAATAACCTATTTATAATATTAAAGACAGGTGATCATTTAAAGCAGGTTGAAAGTAAAGCAGAATGTGCCATAAGGCACATTCTGCTTTACTTTCAGCCTGCTGAAAACTACCATCTGTTAGGTTATATAAAAATAGTTGTTATAATTGTTCATGAGGGTATAAACTGGAACTATTTTCTTCAGCGGATGAATAAATTAAATACGCTAAAAGTCGCTTCTATGGGGGAAAGGGTTAAGGAGGGGGTCTTGTTGTGAGGGTCCTTGAAGGGCGGGATTATTCGTGATATTTTTACACCTTCACAGTTTTATTGTCGTCTGCTTTAATTAAGTTGTCTGTAATATAGTTTCAAAGTTAATAAATAAGGCAGTATGACTAAAAGATTTTTAAAACGAGTGTCAAACATTTTGGATCCTGATCAGACGCCGCGTTACGCGGCGTCTGATCAGGATCAAACTGTTTGCAACCGCGCTTTTAAGCGTCATTGAGAGTGAAAAGAGATAATGGTCCAAACGTACCACTCATGAAGGCTTGTTCTCTTATTATTAGACAGGCAATATGTTTCCCTAAACCAAAGTGTTACATGACGTAAGGTCTTCTAGACTAATTCCATTAGCGGGCAATGACCGTAGTTGTATCGTCATCAATTGTGATTTTTGTGTGTGTTTGAATGCTCCGCAGACAATCATTGACTAATCATGATTTATCAACATTGACAGCGACTACACGAAGCCGTGTTTAAGTTTCTTTGGTGTTTCTCTGTAGCCGTTTCCTAATAACAAGTGTTTTAAATATACATAAGCTACGTCACTAGGAAAACTGTGATCGCTAATTCTCCATTGGAAACTTACTCTTCTCCTGTTACAATATCGTCTACTTCAAATTTGTTGTCTGCAAAAGTTATAAACCGATTAAAACTAGTTTACCTTAAGAAATCGTGGTACACAGGTCAAACAGTGTTGGTCCTATCCAGGCGCACGTGGCACCCAGTCTGGTTTCAAACTGTTTGAAACGTCGATTCTGTTTTGAAAGGGTCCCAGATGGTAGATGGAGATTCCATGTGCATGTAACGAACGGAAGAACAATAACACACAGGAACATCAGAAACTTCAGTAGAGGACATTGCTCTTTGTTAGGCCAATATATTTGTCATTATCAGCTAACAGCAGATTTTACTTGCACTCGGTGCGAGAAATCCTTTAGTTTGATAACAGTTTGGATGATAAAGACACATAGAATTTCGACATATTAGAATTTTGTTTGGCACTCGAAGAAACGCACTACGTTGTTACTCCAAAGATCAATGAAGTTGACAACAGTGCTGGTTCAATTGTATGTAACTAAATTATTGTTTTCAAAGATTTCAAGGGTACAATATACTTAAAAATAACACTCTTAAATATTAACCCCTTCACTGCCTTGACGTCATCAATTTTAAAGAATTGTCGTCTGCTTTTATTTTTCAAAGTTAAATTTTAGGTATTTTGACTTAATAAATAATGAAATGAGTGTCAAACAGTTTGGATTCTGATCAGACGCCGCGTTACGCATACGGTATGCAAATAACTATTGTGCTCGGGGTAAGGCAGTGAAGGGTTTAAAAACGCGACTTGCCAAAGTATATTTTAAAAGAGTTCTAAGAGATATAGATAAAACACCAGACATTATTCAATTGTCGAACAATTCTCATGCTGCAATAAAAAACATTCGACGAAAATCTTTCGTGCATGAAATATGTACGTGCTTTTAAAAAAAATCGAAACATTGCAACAGAGAAGAACTTGCAATTTGTCAAGGAAAAACAAACCCTTATAGAGTAGTGCCTGAAATATTAACAAGTTAACACGTTAGTATTGTTGGACAAAGTTCGTTGTACTACTTTGTTATTTATTAGATTCAGTTAAAGAAGAAGCAACCTTTTAGCCATTATACAATGATGCTCTTTTTTAATAAAAACCTTAGTTCGCTTTGCGCATCGCATGGTCATGTTGCATATTTCAGTATTGCTCATGAATAGACTCAATTAAACCGAGTCTGCAATTTTCAGTATTTGCTTTGTTTTCTGTGCTTTCAAAGGATCTCCACTTATTCAGAACTTATATGATTCACAACAGCAGATGTTAAGTGCTTGTGTGGCGGCTGTAAAAATTCGCCCCGTACTTCATTCTCAGTGTTGTTATACTTTCTGGTCCGATTTCAGCGCATTTACAGTTGAAGGTTGAATTTCGCTTAAGCTGGTGCTAGGGGGCGTGTGCACTGTTGCATATTCAGTATTGCTCATAAACAGACTCAATTAAACCGAGTCTGCAATTTTCAGTATTTGCTTTGTTTTCTGTGCTTTCAAAGGATCTCCCCTTATTCAGAACTTTTTAGTTTTGATCCATATGAAACGCCGCGTAACCCATCGTCTCATCGGAATCCAAATCTTTATTTATTTATTATAAAGGATTCACAAACAAACTCTAAGAACTGCTACCGACCGCTACAGTGTTCCCTCCCTACAACGACCCACTCAACAACGACTTCCTCCTTACAGTGACCCTTGCTGCAGTTCCCTAAACAGGCCAAATATGTCTAACGCCTTTACTGCTGCAATAAAATTGTCGTCTGACGTTTTATCTTAAAGTCACATATAAATGGACAGTTTGGTAGAAGAAATGCAATGAAGAGTGACAAACAGCTTGAATCCAAATCAGACACCGCGTTAAGCGGCGTCTGATCTGGATTAAAGCTGGTTGCAGATGTAAGCCAAGTTTTTAATGTACCTCCCTGTAACGACTCCCTCCAAACAACGCACACATTCTGTGTCTCCCATGAGGGAGCGTATATTTACCGCACATGCTGGTCAACAGTTACTTGCGGCCTTCAATCCAAACGTACCGTACACGAAGATTGGCTTCTATTATTATGAGACAGACAATGTGTTTCACTAAACCAAAGTGTTACATGACGTAAGGTCTTCTAGACAAATTCCATTAGCGGACAATGGCTGTAGGTGTAGCGTCATCAATTGTGAATTGTGTGTGTGCTCCACAGACAATCATTGACTAATCATTCATTCTTTCAAATGTTGGCAAAATGTTTGATCCAATGTTACAAATTGAAATGTAGTCAGAGTTTCGCAAACTTATTCAACAATTGATTTACACTTCTGTACTTTTCTTAAATTAATGTTAGTTACATGACATTTATGATAAACAATGTAATTAAGGACATCTACTGTCTACAGTGTATTCCAAACTCTGAAAATAACAGGGTCTTTGTAAGCATAGCTTCCGATCCAATCCTCTTTCATTAAATCAATGTATTGTGTTGATGTAAAATATCTGAAATAGAATATGTTTAAACGAACAAGTGTTTTATTTAACCTATGACTTTTGTAAATAAGTCCGTAACAAAACCCAAAGCCCTGCTGGTGCTGAGTTTTTGACGGCTTTTAGCTTACCTGACACGAAGTGCCAATGTGAGCAATTGCGATCGCCCTGTGTCCGTCGTCCATCCGTCGTCGTCCGTCGTTGTTTTATTTTGTTTTTGCATTCTTATATATATATAGCTGACACCACATGTCATTGAGATGGCCATTAGGGGTTTTTCAAAATGAATATAGTGTACTGTGGTATAATGCCGATCACGTTATTAAATTTATGGTACTCTGTACCTTTTGAAAACTAGTGAATTATCTAATGTAAATGCTCTTTTGAGGCAAGTCTACCGAAGCTGTGTATTGTGTTATATTTAACAAAATCATTTGAGAAAATTTCAGGAAGATTGTTAAGAATACTGAACTAGGGTTCTAAGTTTCAAACAGTTACTTAAGATAGTTATCGAGAATGTTGTCTCACAAATACATTACCAAAACCGCAACAAAAACGTTTTGAAAAGTTGGGGTAACAATAGTAATAAAACAACAAAATACGAAAGATGATAAAAAGAGCAAAACACAATATCTTTCGACGGGATAAAAACCTCTGACTTTATGTTTCATAGTCCTACACAGTAACCACTTGGCCATCCTGATATATGTTACGTTGCTTGCTTTTTAAAGATATGTGACTTCTATTAATAACCAAGGGATATTCTTTTGCAGACTGTATGCGTCCGCTCGTAGACAACAACGTTTAATTTAGTACACTTTCTGGTGTAAATAAAGGAGAACAAAAGAGCTAAACCATGTTTGGTTTTAAAGGCTTATCTAGTAGGCTCTATGCAAGTTATTTATGCCTCGTTATTTCTTTTCCTTCCACGTGCGCACTTCTTTGTGTTATTAGGTTGTGCTAAAAATTGAAATCTCATCTATATGAGCCGTGTCATGACCAAATTTGCCTTATTCCATCGCAACATTGTACAGACCAAACACCGTTGCCACCAACTGCTCTGTAAATGAGTTTGTTCTACACTGCATACAGCTACATTAAATGCTTTAGTTGTATGTGGGTGTCATACGCTGTAGATCAACGCGGCAGCTGGTCTTGGTCTACACCGTTTGGTTTGCAATGCAAAATTAAGAAGGTTTTCTCATGGCACGGCTCATATGTTATCCGGCTTAGCCGTCAGAACAAACCGTTAACTACAATTTGCGACTTCAGTCGATTATGCAAAGATCTAGATAAAGACTCTTTGGCAACTATTTCGATAAACATTCTTATAACTTACTTTAAATCTAATTTTGAAACGACATTACAGACCACGGTATTACTAAAGCTGGCGATGCATGTAGTGTGACAAAGAAAGAAATTAGGTAAAATAGTCATAAGTATATTACAGGTTAATGGAACAAGTCGGTGTAAATGTGATTGGTCGTATTCCAATCAGGACAACTATCGCGTTAGTTAGAATAGTTGTCAACAAGTTCTATTCGAATCACCACTTGATGTTTTCCGTTGACAAAATGCTGTCAAACCCTAAAATCGAGCGTTGATTTAGTCACGTGACCGTGTGATTAGTGTCACTAGATAAAACAAACATAAAGACCCTCTCAATTAATCGAATGGATCCAGATCACATGGCATTATATACGTATATAAAAATTGGGAGCATTTCGACTGTTTTAACGGGTGTTTGATTCATTTCCATTCGTCCGGAAGTACAAAGTTTTCGTTGACTACAATTTCTTTTCGAGTCGGGCCAAAATCGTTGACATCAGTAAATCTTCGCGCATTTGCTCCGCCCACTTTTTGTTGACAACAAACTCGATGATTCGCATACGACCAATGACTACATTTCAGTATGGAGTCATGTGATGTAACGAAATTCGCAATATACTGGCTTAACCTCTTCTTCTTATTGTCATATTGTTTCCTTGTTTAGCCCATTACCACATAACTACATACATGTAGATTGGAAAACAGGTTACCACTTAGAGAAAGTAAAGCAGATTGCATCTTAACTCTTTCCTCCCTGAAACTTTAAATGTACAATGCCAGTTTCCATTTTAGACAAGTCCATTTCTGACTTTTAAGGGTTGTTTTTGTCAATGTTTGGCATTGTGACAAACAGTGAAGACCCTGATCAGAGGGCTCCTTTCGGAGCCCTCTGATCTGGGTCTTCACTGTTTGCATAGGACATGTGTACTATTCACATGTACACTGTTTGAAAAGCACGCCTATATGCGGGACTAGGGTTCAAAGAGTTAATTAATGTGCATCCTGTTTTACTTTCAGTCTGCTTTAAACTACAATCTCATAGGATATAGAAATCATTTCTTACGGTTAATATTCATGTCTGTATACATTGTACTATTTTCTTCAGTGAAGCAACACATGAATGGCTAAAAGGCGTTTGTTTGGGTAAAGAGTTAAATTCTGTCTTGCAAAGATAAGATGTATACGAAATTATTTGAAAAAAATATGTGACAAACAGTTTTGCATACAGAACAGACGCCGAGTTGTTGCTGCTTGTCAATCCAAATACAGCGCTCCCTCTCTACAACGACACCAAATGGGAGACAAAAATATGTGCGTTATTCGGAGAGAGTCGTTGTAGTAAAGGAAATTGACTTACATTTGCAAACAGCTTGAATCCAAATCAGACGCCGCGAAACGCGGCGTCTGATCTGGATTCAAGCTGTTTGTCATTCGTCATTAAGTTTTTTTTTCTGTCAAAATGTCCAATATTTAACTTTGAAAAGAAAACACCAGACGGCAGTTTTAAGCAGACGACATTGTAGACATACATAGATAAAACATAATTGTCTTGTTTAGGGAACCGCAACAATGGTAGTTGTAAGAAAGGATTCGTTGTTGAGAGGGCCGTTGTAGGGAGGGAGCAGTGTATGTGCTTTCAGTCGCGACGGGAAGGGAAGAGTTAACCTACATTGATAGCTAAATGTAGAATGCTGCGTCATTCGTTTCCTGAAATATCGGCAATTATAATCCCTGCTGGTTATTTTACCAATATGACATGCCGTAATGACGTACAAAGCCAGGTAGGTTACTCTCAGACTCCTAAGCCATAAAAGGCTTGCAACAGAATACCCACATGTTGAATTGTCGACCGCCGTATTTAGATATCGCCTACCCTTCGCACGCAAAGCGCACTTGATGAGCGTTTGCAAACAGCCTTGATCCAGATCAGACGCCAAGTAGCATCTGTTTAGGATCCAAACTGTTTGACATTTCTGTTAATGGTTAGTTCGGTTTTAATATTCTTTAAGTATGGATTTAAGTTTACTTAGCTGAGGTCGATTGTAAAACTGACGGTTTTATAACATATTACGTGTTTATACTATTTATATGGTCATTTAGGAAATGTGTTATTGATTTGCGGGTTTACAGGTCAAACAATATATTGCTATCTTCACATTCAACCCTTTTTATGCTCATCGTCCATAAAACTAGACATTAGCAATTAGTGTAGATCCTGTTCAGACGCTGCAATTTGTGGTGTCTTTTTCGGGCCCACAGTTTTGCTATTTCGCTTGTAATGGACACACAGTGCTTCGTCTTTAACCCATTTGTGCCAACCACCCTATATATGGGACATAGGCAAACAGTGTAGACTCTGATCAGAGTCTTCACTGTTTGCTGATAGGAATTTCAATATAAAACAAAACGGAAATGAAAATTTAGACCAGGCACTATCATTAAAAAATGGACTAATCCAGTATATAAGCATGTAAGAATCCACCTGGTACAAATGGGTAAAATCACATTGTATATATATCATAAATGCTTCCGCAAAGCACATATGGAGAGTTGTTTTCAAGATCCATGCAGAAATGGGTAAACAAAACTAAACTAGTCGATGCTGATGATGGTATTGTCTAACAGACAAGTTACAGCTATACCATGTTCTGCTAAGGACTCGAAAATAGTTACAATCTAATCAATGTACAGTAAAATATCTCTATTACGACCACTAATACGAAGACTAATTGATTTTATAAAAGACAGGTGACAGCTTAAATCAAGATACCAGTAAAACAGAAAGCTCCTAAAGGAGCTTTCTGTTTAAATGTCTCATTGATTTAAGTAGTCACCCAATGATTAATACAAGTTTAGGGTCGCAATAGAGAGGTTTTACTGTACTAAAACAGAATGAAATTTAAACAAAGGACCGGCATTGTAATCTGTGTCTTATATTATCTGAGTAACAAGTTCACTGCCTTTGTCTTAGCGTATTGGCGCTTCAAACAATTTGGATCCAGATTCCACTTACCTGACCTTAGTCCAAATTATTTGACAGATATACATGTTTTTAGGTTTTAAGTTGACGCCAACTAATGACTTCTAATTTGAGAGATACAACTAGGCGGAAAGAATAAAAGCACAAATGTGCGGTGAAAGATATGAACTTTTATACTTTGGGTTGAGCCGTAATTAAATGTGAACTTATTAGGTCAGTTCTTTGGTCAGTAGTGCATTTTAAATATATGGAGGATAATACACGACTGTTTGCAACTACATCAACATATTCCGTTTAACAAGTATAATTCTTGATGCTGGCGATATGAGATAATGGTAGAAATAGTGTGACTATGAAGAATGTGAGGTTTTTACACTTATCCTGCTATTAGAATATATTGACACTTTTTGAGGAAATGTTTGATCAGGGTTTGCGTTGTTTCTGTATGAGTTCTGTTTGACACGAGTATGCATAGTTTCCTTGTGAAAAGTGTCCCTAACTTATAAGCTCGCGTGATAATTCAGATGAAAGACGTTCATAGTGGGTTGAGTTTTATATATGAATATTCAGCGGCAAAATAATTAGTTCCTAAATTATAGCTATTATATTTGATGCTGCTAGCCTAAAAGCTTTGCACAGTCTGTATCACAATTAGTTAAGTGTATAGTAAATAAAATACACAAAAGTTAGTTTATTGTTTGAGCATTCTGGCACGTTATATATAATAAAGTCTAGTATCTGTTTTAATATGTGTGGTCGCTTCACACTTTATTGCAAAATGACAAGAAATAAAGACTGTGACATGAGGGTTCCTATTTGGAGCCCTTTTATTTATGCCTACATTGTTTTTGTATCGGCTAAAAGTCCTCGTTAGTGTGTGCATTGCGTGTTAAGGGTGTGTCTACGCGTCAGTAGGGTACAGTGGATTTAAAGGAATCAAAAACATGTAAAACAACAAAAATATCCGTTTGTATCATTTTCGTAACGGAACATAACTTTTGAATCCTTAACAACGACGGCGAAAATGAGGTCAATCTGTGAATGGCTGTCGGTATTTGTTTATTATATATTAGTAGCAAATCCTTACATTTTCCCACAACTTTTATATACTCTTATTTTATTTATCATATTTTAATGTTGTAAATAGCATGAACAATCAAATGCCTTGAAGTTATCAACATTTGGAACATATATCTTCAATTCCCATACGATATAACAAATTACAACTGTCTATTCCCTCATTTATCGTTTGACTTTTTTCTGACATAAGATATATTTCGATTTTTGTAATAGCATGTTTTGATTACAGCTATTTCAAGTTTAAATTCTTTCTCACAACGTAATTGCACACAGTAAAACCAATATAAAGTGGCTACTCAAAAAGACAATTCATTCCTATAATTATACAGTTGGCATTTTAACTATGAACAAAGGTGATATAAAACATTCCCTTTAGCCGTTATTAAAGTTACGTTTATCCTGCGTTAAACAGTTACCGTTCTTTAGCGCCATTCTTACCGGTATTATAGTTTCGCCAAAAACAGGTATGCGATACAAATGTAATTATCATCTTGTCAAATAGACCATCATTTGCGTCATTACTGTGGGCCTATTTTCATACTCCTCCTGACATATGAGACTGGTACTGACAACACACTAATTAAACACACAGCATTATATCAGTGATTACCCAACAACTACTTCCTACCATATTAGGAACAAGCAGCCTATTTGAGAGTGATAACATGATTAACACGAATAAAATCCGCCTATAAAATATTATTTAGAAAAATTATATGATATTTGTTAATCCATTTGTGCCCATGATCCGACATATGGGACAAAGGCAATCAGTGTAGACTATGATCAGACGCCGCATAATGCGGCATCTTTTCACAGTTTACACTATTTGCTGCTAGGAATTTCAATATAAAACAAAACGACAATGAACATTTAGATCAGGCACACCGTAGATAAAAAATGGACTAATCAATAATAAAAGCATGGAAAGAATCCACTGTGTGCAAATGGGTCAAACTGAATACGCATGCATATGGATAACGATTTTAATTAATAAGTTGGAGAAGACGTCAATCTTCCCAGTTCAATTGAAAATTTTAATTCAGTGCAGAGAAACGCAGCAAATTACAACGTTTAGTAAGTGCATACGACTTATTTCTACCTGAGAACAAGCGGGGTTATTTTTTAATTTGATAAACAAACAGTTTGGAGCCTGATCGGATGCCGGGTAACCCGTCATTTTATCTGGTTTCAAACTGTTTACAAGTTAAAGAATGTTTCTAGAATTAACTCCTTTATAGAGAAAGAATAACGTATATCCACTCTATTTTCTCACTTAGGTTTTTCATATGTATCACAGTTTATATCATCACTAGTAATAATAAAACTCCGCCTATGCCGGTCCCAAGCCCGGATGTGAAAGGAGGAGGGTTATGCGCAGGGCCAGCACCCCTACCACGTAAAAACAACGCACGCTACAGAAACAGAAACCACAGAAACGCAACAACAGGATTTACGGTATCGACCCTGGGGAGAGCGCATGAAGCGGAGAAATCTGCGGACCAATGTACTCTCCTCAAAGAACGTCTCACGGATAGGATTTTGGGCCTTAGTGAAGTAAGGTGGAATACAGCTGGGAGAATCATGCTAGCCACTGGACATACTCTACTGTTCTCTGGTCCCAAGAACGAAGATGACCATCACCATAATGGAGTCGGACTGCTCCTCACCAAGGCTTCATACAAGAGCCTGCTGGAATGGGAACCAATCAACGACAGAATCATGAGAGCACGGTTTCACTCGAGGTTCCAGGAAGTCACAATTATACAATGCTACGCCCCTACCAATCAGGCAGACGATGTCACCAAGGAAGAGTTTTATGCCCAACTACAGAGTGTTGTAGACAAGGTGCCCAAGCGTGATATTACAATAGTGATGGGAGACATGAACGCCAAGGTAGGACACAACAACTCTGGCAAGGAGCTCATCATGGGGAAGGAAGGAATAGGAGACATAAACGAGAATGGAGAGCTCTTCACTGACTTCTGCGGCTTAAATGACTTTGTCATAGGAGGCACTATATTCGCCCACAAGGACATACACAAGGCCACATGGACATCCCCAGACATGTCAGTGAAGAATCAGATAGACCACATCGCGATCTCTCGCAGATGGAGAAGGACCCTCAGAGATGTCAGAGCTCACAGGGGAGCGGAGATAGGATCTGACCATGAACTCCTCATTGCCAAGCTTCATGTCAGGATCGCAAGTGTCAAAAAACAAGGAAACACTCCACGCTTTGACACATCCAAGCTCAAATCTCCACCAGTGCTACAAGAGTTCTCCATTAGTCTAAGAAATAGATTTGAAGCTCTGACAGACAATGAAGATGACTCCTTGGACAAACAGTGGGATCGAGTGAAGAACACCTTCACATCAGTCTGTGAAGAAAGGCTTGGTTTCCGGACTCGAACATACAAGACCTGGCTCTCAGACAGTACCATCCAGAAGATTGAGAGAAAAAGGACAGTCCGACAGAGACTTCTCCAGGCAAAGACAAGAGAACAGAAACAGAGGACACAGAGTGAGTACAGCACCGTACAAACGGAAGTAAAGAAGAGCTGCATGCAAGACAAGCGGACCATGATTGACCACCTGGCAGCAAAAGCAGAGACATCAGCACAACATAACGACATGAGCACCTTATACAAGATCACCCGCCAACCTGCTAGGTCGTCAGAGCAACTCCATGAAACCTGTGAAAGACAACAATGGAAACATCCTGTCAAAGCCAGATGAACAGCTTAAAAGGTGGAAGGAGCATTTTGACCAACTCCTAAATGCCACACCAGTAAGTCAAGTCCTTTCCATAGAAGAAGGCCCAACTCTGGCAATTAACACAGGACCAGTCACCAAGTATGAAATTACACAGGCTATCAACAAGCTCAAGAGTGACAAAGCTCCAGGACCTGACAAGATCCCTCCAGAAGCAATGAAGGCATCACCAGACATCACTGCAGACATTGTGCATGACCTCATCAAACACATCTGGGATACAGAGGAGGTTCATGTAGAGTGGCAGACAGGGTACATCGTGAAGCTTCCCAAGAGAGGCGACCTGAGTGAATGTAACAATTGGCGAGGCATCCAGCTGCTATCCATACCCAGCAAGGTACTAACGAGGGTCATATTAGAGACGATTAAGTCTGAAGTCAACAAACTCCTAAGAGAAGAGCAGGCAGGTTTCAGAGCAGGAAGATCATGCACAGACCAGATAGCAACGCTCCGAATTATCATCGAGCAATCCATTGAATGGAACTGTCTCATTTATGTCAACTTCATAGATTTCAAGAAAAAGTTCTACTCGGTGGACAGGAACACAATCTGGAAGATACTAAGGCACTACGGCCTCCCAAACAAGATAGTCAACATAATTCGGAGCCTATACAACAACAACCTCTGCCAGGTCATCCACGACATGGACCTCTCCGAACCTCTTGAAGTGCGCACCGGCTTCAGACAAGGCTGTTTGCTCTCTCCTATGATTTTCTCGATAGTCATCGACTGGGTAATGAAGAAGACTTTGGATAGGCCAAGAGGGATACAGTGGACCTTGACAAGCAAGCTGGAAGACCTCGATTATAAAGATGATATAGGTTTCTTGTCCCATACCTGTACCCATATACAGGAGAAAACAGACAGACTTCAAGAAGTAGCCAGATCAACCGGGCTAGAAGTCAACGTCACCAAAACAAAGTGCCTCAGAATCAATCCAGGCAACATGCAAAGCCTCAACATAGAACAAGCCATTGAGGACGTGGACACTTTCACTTATTTGGGCAGTATTGTGAGTAAGACAGGAGGCACAGAGGAAGATATCAAGGCCAGAATAGGGAAAGCCCGCCATGCTTTTGCGACCTTAAGACCAGTGTGGAAGAACCATAGCATCCACCTCAAGACAAAGCTGAGACTCTTCAACAGCAATGTGAAGACTGTCATTTTGTATGGTGCTGAGACTTGGAGAAGGACAAAACGCCTGGATCAGCGCCTGCAAGTTTTCATCGACACATACTTGAGACAAATTCTGCAGATACGATGGCCAGACAGGATCTCCGACCAGGAGCTATGGGCAAGGACAGGGCAGCAACCAGTCACAGACTCCATCCTACAGAAGAAATGGAGATGGATCGGCCACACGCTGCGCAGATCACAGCCCAACATTGCAAGACAAGCACTAGATTGGAACCCTCAAGGTACCAGGCGCAGAGGAAGACCAACAAACTCCTTGCGTAGGACTCTCAATATTGAGCTCCGAAAGAGACAAAGATGTCGTGGGGAGAAGTCAAAGCCCGGGCCATGGACCGAACAGAATGGCGCTCTGTGGGACAAGCCCTATGCTCCGACCGGAGCGAAGAGGATTAAGTAAGTAAGTAAGTAATAATAATCACTTTTGCAGTGACGATCTCATTTTTGAAGGAACTATCTTGTGTGACGTCACGCGTAAACCATTAATTTTGTGTGGTTTCTCTGTAAAACGTCATTTAAGGGTATATACGATAAGTATAATGATAAGTTCCTTTGGATTGATATGAAAAATATATCACTCGTCGTGCGAGCTTGTTTGTTCTAGTATCCTGACTATCAAATAAAAGCATTTAAGAACTTAAAATCAAATAAATTTCTTTGAATAAGACGGTTTCTACCAAGAAATCAACAATCTAATAAATATTTATAAATATGCAAATGAGATCATTTGCATATTTGAATGTGTTAGGGAAACGTCATATCTTAGGTATATAATGTTTGAGTAAAATGAAATCTAACTAAATAATTATCACAGATATTGACATATACCCTTATTTTGAATAATTCATACGGGTTGCCATAGAAACAGCACACTTTTGCATAGTGGGAATGAGTTTATTCTTGGGTAAATTTAAATTTCGTTTTGAGGAGATCTTAATGAACAATTACACATCCATGATCATTTGTCCTGTGTTGTCCAATGGGATGCATAGTAGGCTAAATTTGCCCCGGGGAAAAGCCCCTCTTCTAAAAAATCCGCCTACGAACCTAGGCAAAATACAAATTTGACAGAAGAAATATTGATACGATTACTAAATAGTCTGTATCCTGATCAGGCGCGACGTCATATCAGGGTCCGGATTTTTGTCGTTGTTTGCCTTTGGCGTGGAAAGGGTTAACCCTTTCACTCTCAATGACGCCATAAATCGCATTTGCAAACAGTTTTGATACTCGCCGCGTAACGCCGCGTTTGATCAGGATTAAAACTGTTTGCCACTTGTTTTGCAATTACGCCAGTTATTCTGCCTTAAATATAACCTTGAAATGTTATTGCAGACAACAACAATATTGAAGCAGACGTCAATAGGGCGGTGAAGGGTTAAAAACCTCACGACAAATTTGATCATGAAATTGTTAATGGCCTCGTGCATGTAATACATGTGTAACTGTATTTTTTCAAACAGCTACTCAACTATCTCAAAACGATTTTGTATTTCTATCCTGCAATTTTCTGCAATTACCATGCTGAAATGGTATATGAACCTTATCCCGCTGTGCCATTAGCTAATTGACCATTATTTGAAACGTTATCCTAAAATGTGTTTTACCCAGTCGAATGAGCCAGAGCTGGTTTCCTGTAATGGAATATTTATCTGCTACTAGACAACTGTGATGGGTCTATGTCTGTCACGATGCAGCTCTTAACCCTTACCCAAATAGAAGCGACTTTTAGCGCATTTAATTTATTCCTCCACTGAAGAAAATAGTTCCGATTTATACAGTCATGAATATCATTCATAAGAATTTGTTTCAGTTTCCTTGCATATTGTAGCTTAAAGCAGGCTGAAAGTAAAACAGAATGTGCCTTAGGCACATTCTGCTTTACTTTTAACATGCTTCAAGTAGCCATCTATCTTCAAAACTAGAAACAGCTATAGGGTAAAGGGTTCAAACATGTTCACGTGTGCAATGCGACAGTCCCGTCTTATCTAAACAAGAAGCTAATTCTATTATCTGAAGTTTAGTTGCTTTGCATTTTGTATGAAAAAGTCTCGACAAGTATAAACACAGTTTTGATATTGATCAGACACAGAATAACTTGGAGTCTCCGAACTACATGTATTTGCAAATTTTAGTGTAGTTAGGCTTTGCAGAAGGAGCTTACTTTTGTTAAATTAAAGTACAATGCAATATTTGTTTCAGTGGTTTGCTACCCCGACAAAGGTTGAAATGTAAATACAAAGTAGTCATTATGACGAGGCACATAATGCAGAACCAAACACATCGAGTCTGATTATTGGTTTACACTGCGTAGTTACACAGACTGAATATGTTTTCACTCTGACAATTGGCAGGGCTGCCATTTCTCCGGATTTTTCCTAAGTATTCGGATTTATTTCCTAGCAGATCGTAGCTTAAAACAGGCTGAAAGTAAAGCAGAATGCGCCTTAAGGCGCATTCTGTTTTACTTTCAACCTGTTTTAAGCAACCATGTGTCTTCAAAACAAGGAACAGGCTATGAGGTAAAGGTATGATTAGTAAAATTGCGTCTGAAAAATTGAAAATTTGAAATCTTAGGATTTTTATGATAAACTTATGGCATCCCTGCAATTGGTAAAAAGGCGAACTTCGTTCAACACCAATTGATTGGATCTACTTGGTTTAAGGACATAAGTAACCAAATGAAATCTCCGAAGGATCTCTATGAAAATTTCAGCATAGGTTCTTCAAACATACCATGGCAAAAAGAAAAAAAAAGGTAATAATGGTATTTTCTGTCTATGGGCATTTGAAATGTATAATGTAGCCATTTTCGGCAAAGAGTCGACATGAGTTATTTTGGCTTTCTAAAATGTTGTCAAGTTATAATTGTCACAAACAAACATTAAAACATTAAAAAAGTGATGCTTACTAAAGGTATGATGCAAAGAGTATAGTTTTTTGCCTGGTATATATGCATTTTTCTTAATTGTTTTCGGCTCAAATTCAATGAAAACACTCACTCAATCAAAATCTACCCGAAAGAAATTAATGAAACTTCACACAATAAAAGCTATAGGTGTGAAAACTAAGACGGTTGTAAAAAGGCACCGTTTGACTTCCACACACAATCCTGAAACAAATTTCAGCCCTAGCTTCGCAAAGATATCCCTAGGCATAACAAAACAGCAAAAAGACTCAACATAAACACATGTTCAGACAGTTCTGTGGCTGAATTTAAGGTTTGTTTTGGTCTCGGACACACACGACTTAAAAGCCTCAAAAGTCCATTTTCTCCAAAATCTTCAAAAGTGCTAAAAGATACTTATGGTTTAATGGACAGTATCCTCTGACTCTCTGAACATGTTGCTTTAAGAAAATGTAGTCTAAACAAGGTCCCGTCCTTACCAATCTTACACAATTTCCATTTGTCTCCACCCACCCTTAAAATGGTGCTGATTCCCAGCTTATTTAGCCCAAACCACTGGTTTCCGGACTGCCCCCATTTAATACCCAACCACCTAGAAAAAGTTATCATCTTAGTGCGCATTTTCTCATAAACATGCCACAAAGTAACATTTTAATGCATTCCCTCCTATAGGGGATTTTTTCATCTTCAAAAATACTTTAAACTTAGCAAGAGCCTTTTATTAAGAAATTTCACGGGGCCAATTCTAACATTTCCCCCGAAACTATTGCATGTCTCCTTACTCGCTGCAGACGACATTTTAAAATGGCCGCCAAATATTACCCAGCATGCAATGGGTTAAGGTTTTCGCCGGTGTCGGGCGCTATTAGTCTTCAAGACACATTATAAAACCTCCATGAACAAAACGCATTGTCTTACATTTCGCGTGCTATATTTGTTCTGTGAAATCGACTTAACCCCTTCACTGCCGTGACGTCATCAAGTTTAAACAATTGTCGTCTGCTTTTATTTCTTAACTTTCATTTTTTGTTATTTTGACTGAAGAAATATTGAAATGAATGTCAAACAGTTCGGATCCTGATCAGAAGCCGCGTAACGCGGCGTCTGATCGGGAAACAAACTGTTTGAAAAACTGGGGTGCTCGGGGTAAGGCAGTGAAGGGGTTTAAATATTTCCTCATAAAATATTCACGCGAGATAGTACTTTCTCTCGTGACACTCAAAAATCTTATTTCTTGGATCTGCAAGATTGCTGACAGCTTAACTCAGAACATAAGTAATGAAGAAAACTCGTGAATAAGTCATCTGTGTTTTGTACGTCCTGAATTAACCCTTCCATCGCCTTAATTGACCACAATCGATTTTTCCCAATGTGGTGTCATGCTCAGACGTTGTTTAAAAAGGTGTCTGATCACAAACTGTTCACAAACGACAATTTTTTTCAAAATTCCTTCAATTATTTTTATATCAATCTAGCCTTGAAACAAAGTGCAGATCCCAGTAGTGACCCCTTCACTTCCTTATCATGAGTGAAGAAGTTCTTTCTTAAACAGTTTGGATCCTGATCAGACGCCGCGTAACGCATTAGTGTTGATTGCCTTAAATTTCGTTTCGTTGAAATTGACAAAATGTAGTGGCAAAAATGATCATGCTACAACTGTCACTGATTCGCCTGCTGTTATTGCTATGTCTGCTCTTCTTCGTCGTAGCGGATTTCGGTCTAGCTAAACGGCGCTGGCCAGGTAACACAAGGGTCTCTGATTCGAGGCACCTGTTAAACCATTAACCACACTTATTTTCCTTATAATGAGGCCTGAAACCGAGTTGTTCCCAAATATCGGTGCTATGCGTCGGGCATGTGAAATACTGAAATACAAGGGGCTCTCCGGCAATTGGGTTTCAAACGTACCCCCCCCCCCCCCCCCCCCGAAACAAAAATCATCCGAGCCACCATTATGCGCTAAGATTAACCGATGCCGCACGGGATATAAAGTCACAATATTGTTTGCCTGGGGGACAGTTGACTTTCTAAGAACCACCATCACCACCACAAGCCACGTCTTAATTAATACTATAGTTTCGTAAAGAACAACTTTCGTATTGCTTCAAGTGATTAGCAGCTTAACCTTCGAAAATTATTGTTTTCGCTGTACATAACGATCATTTGAATTGATTTAAATGCCATGTGTCATACATTTTGGACTTAAACGAGACACCCAGTTACGCGGCGTCTCATTTAGAGTATCACTGTTTAAAACAGTTTTTACAAAATGACCTTCAGCGGGCAAAATTTAACTATTTCAACACTAAATAACTTTTGTGGGTTATCAAACTCCCTTGTCGACCTTTTAAGTAAACGAAACATGAACCAATATGCATGAAATTCTGGGTATTTTGATAAATACTGCTCTAAATAAGCAAACAGGGTAGACCCTGATCATACGGCTCCTACAGGAATCCTCTGATCTTGATCTACATTGTTGCAAATGTAATTGGTATAATTTAAACAGGTCCAACGTGTTAAAAGAGTTAAACAATTAGACAACAGTCGGTCTAGTACTATTGCCAATCTACAGAGTAGATTACTATTGTTGTTTATGTTTTCCAAGTATTTCGATACGTGAAATAAAACGGTTAATGATATTAACTTACACTTGCTAAATACAGACATCGGCTGTCATTGACTATCTCAGGTGTTGGCATTTAGCAATATTGCCGGATATAGTTCCTGCATCATACGCAGTAATGACGTGCGCATCCAGGTAAGACCTTTGTAAACTACCACACACTATAAAAGGATTGCAATATATTAATTGAGTGTTATATATAGACATGCTCTTAGGGAATGACATATAAAGACTGTTCATTTAAGCATTCTATTAATATAGTTTTATTGCCGTCAAAATAAGATTCATATTAAAAGTTTTAATAATATTCTAACAATTAATCTGCCAATTTTACCGCCTGATTTAACCCTTTCGCTGACGAAATATCATACAGTGGAGAAAACGTTATTCTTTCCCGTTTAAACGCAAACGCAATGCACTAAAATGTACAAAATAACAACTTTTTGATAACTCTGACTGTTCATTTTTATACGAGTGGCAAACAGTTTGGAGCCTGATCAGACGCCGGGTTACCCGGCGTCTGATCTGGCTCCAAACTGTTTGCAATGTAAATAATAGTTATAGCGTAAACGCGTTTTTTTTAAAAAGAATAACGTTTTCTCCACTGTATGCTAAATTTGTCCTCTGCAGTTTTAGCCCAAGATCAAATTTGTGAAGTCTTGGTGGAAGAACTATTGATACATGTGCCAAACAGTTTTGACCATGGCCAGTCGCGATAGAGAATTTATGGGTTGTTTATCAAATAAGCTATGTTCTATCGTTGTTAAACGGTACGTATTAAACAACGGTTGGGAGTTGGCACGAATTGACCACGGAGGCCGAATGAATGAGTTGTCAATTACTTAAGATTACTTAATATTCTTTTGATGTACCTCATATATTCTATGTAATGTAGAATTCGAGAGGATAAAGCTCTGTTCTGTTCTGTTAATTCCTGTGCATCACAATGAGTAACCGTTGTCTAATACCGTTTTACAACGATAGATCATATACCTTATTTCGATTCTGATATAATTGCCTAATGATTAGCTTAATTTAGTGGTCATAATAGAGAGGTTTTCACGAGTATATTTCGAAACGAATGCTATTATTTTTGTTATTACAATATCTATCTCGAACTCGTCTTAACCAAACTAACCCATATTTCAAAGTTAAAACGTGGCTAAGCCATGTTTTAACTTTAACCCATTCGCTCTTAATGACGCTTAAAAGAGCTTTTGCAAACAGTTTGGATCCTGATCAGACGCCGCGTAACTCGGCGTCTGAACAGGATCCAAACTGTTTAACACTCGTTTTGAAATTTCTTCAGTCATACTGCCTTATTTTTTAAGTTTGAAACGGCATTGCAGACAACAAAACTGAAGCAGAGGACAATGAATCGGTGAAGGGGTAAAAATCTCCCGAATAATTTGACCATGAAAGGGTTAAAATACGGGTAAATTCGACTAAAGAGAGCTCGAGTTATCAAACTACCACTGATACAATACGGAGAATGTCGAAGTTTGACAGTATATATTTTTACACGAAGGTAATTATGTTTGTAATTATAAGCCTGTCAAGTAGACCACTACTTGCGTCATTACAACGTGTCCTATTTCCTCGATCCTCTTGCTAGACGAGACTGCTACAGACAAAAACTAATTAAACACACAGCATTATATCAGTGATTACTGCACAATTACCGTTTTTAATATCAGAAACAGCAGTTACTGTAAACAACTTGTCGTGGATTCCAGGAATACAGGCAGATTATAGTATCCATGTATGCATGACTGCAACTTTGTGTGGTCCGGCTTTGACAATTAATATACTCTGGCACACTGTAGCTTATATAGCAAAGATTACATCAGATAATAGCTTAACCCTTTTCCCCATAGCCTGTTTCTAGTTTTGAAAGCAGATGACAATTTAAAGCAGGTTCTGCTTTACTTTCAGCCAGCTTTAAGCTATAACATCTGCTAGAATATAACAAACAGTTCTAATACTACGTATTTATGACAGTACATATTGGAGCTATTTTCTTCAGTGTATGAATATATTAAATACGCTAAAAGATACTTCTATGCGAATTTTTTTTAAAATCCTTCTCCTAAAGAAGTGCTCTACATTACGTTCGACCTGCAATAAACGGTTACATTAATTCTCGAAGCCATATTACGTCACGTTAAGTTGTTACAGCAGAGTGTGTATTTTATAGAAAATATGAACACAGCCACGATCCTTCTTTGTTTATATAGGGGTGTACACAAAGTGTGTTAGAATAAGGGATAAAGCGGGTTGAATTTTTGGAAGTCCGGCTTATCAAATGTAACAGTCGTATAAATATATTGGAACTAATATCCCACTTTTAGTAAAACTTTATTCCCGTACTTAAATTTTCCAAATTTCGCACATAATAATATAACATCTCCAGATTTAAGATAATTCATTAAAATTCGTTTAACTTACATAACGACATGAAATTTTAATCACCCTCTAGGGCTGTTTATGCTTACTGACTCCATTCGGTATGTAGGTTCAAAATATCGTCAAGCCTGCAGTGCTTACATTGGAGAATACGTTATTCATTCCCGTTTAAACGCAATCGCATTGTAATTAAATGGCTTTGATGATGATATTTCGACAATTTCTACTATTTATTTTTATTTCAGTGGCAAACAGTTTGAAGCCTGATCAGACGCCGGGCGTCTGGTCTGGCTCCAAACTGTTTTCAATGGAAATAATAGCATCAGCGTAAACGCGTTTATTGGGAAAGAATAACGTTTTCCCCACTGTATATATTAGAAATATAGATTATTTAAAAGCAGGTTTAAAATAAATGTATATTACACATTTACAGTGGAGAACATTTTGTGTTGTCCCGTTAATGCGATTATATAAACCGAACCGATAACTACATAACACAAACCTCTGTCCATTGCAATCAGTATGGAGCTAGATCAGACGGGTGTCTAATCAGGCTCCAAACTGCTTGTTCTCACGTCAAAATAAATCACTTAAATTACAAAGGATTTGCCCTGTTCCACATGTAAACAGAGTCGCATTTTAAGGTATTTACCTTTACATCAATCTTAGCGTTCTAGTGCGCCTTAACTTATTTCTTGCCTCAAACTATTTTACATTATTTACGTCATTATATCGAAATGAAATCGGTCAAAGTGTGCAGTTGATGACGCTACATGTTTACAATAGAATGTATTTTGTTGCGTTCGAAAAATAAAAAAAGCTTCAGTTATGCATTTATGGCTTTTCCTTTCAGTGTGTACAATGTTCATCTGAAAAACCACTAATATGGATTAAAAAAAACTCATTTTAATTAGGTATGTATTAATTTAAGAAAGTGCAGAAACAAAATATAAATATAAGAACCAATGTGAATTTTTTCGGTGTTCATGCGAAGTGAACATCAGAAAATCATCGGCTAATTAACCATGAATCGCACGATTCATGCATTTGACGACCGTTATCTGCCATTAATTGCTCATAAATACCGAAAAGTTCTGTTTATTTCTTAAATGATAGTGGTATCAACTTTAATACTACATGTACAAAACTAACACTGCTTCACTTCAGAGAAAATGAGAATGTTATATATCCTTAGCAAGTCTGACCCATTTTGTACACATAACACAGACACTACCGGACTTATCTGAAGCTCATTTTCTGAACAACCGCTACACTCTGACATCTCAAAACTCCCCGTGACGTGTCAAAATTAAACCGAAAATAAGATTCTTTTAAGGGGCGCTATATTTAGAAAGGTTTTGCACTTTGCGGGAATTAGTTTTTAAAAAACGATCCTGAGCTCAGTTTTAGCTTGTTAATCTTTGTGATGTCAGTGTTACTGAATTCCAGCATGAGAGCTATTTTAACGGTTTTTGACAAAGGAACAGTTTCTGCCCATCTGGCATTCTTATTTTACATAAAATTGCAGATGACATTTCTAGCAGACGATAGTATATACCAGTATTCGAACGGTTTAAATAAGATGGTTAAATTTGGTGGTGAAAGGTTTAATAGGCTTAATGTTCCGTAAAAGCATATTTCGCCAATCGGATCATCGTTAGCCACTGTGTATATACAAGTACAGTGTGCCCTTGATTAAACGTCTATGAATCAGGACCACGAATACATTTAAACCACGTCCAGAACATGTGCACTATGAGAAAAACGCATTTATATGACTTACTGGGTCAACGTTTGCAGTTTTATCTATGTTAATATTAGCCTGATAAGTTTGCAGCTTTGTATCTCAAAGGTAATAGTCATCGTCCGAGTTACACGCAAATTGGTGAACAAAATGGTTGTACTGCTGTATGTTGCGTTAGGACTCTTAGTGTTATATGTTCTCCTCAGAAGGGACACTGGAAAACATAAACGAATACCAGGACCTAAAGGATGGCCTCTTGTAGGATATGCTCCTTTTATGATGAAACGACAAGCATATGATATATATACAGATTTCGCGATACAATACGGAGACATTGTCAAATTGAACATGTTTGGTCAGCCTATTATTGTGCTGAACACCGCAAAGCTGATTCGAGCAGCGTTCGGTGGTGAACAATACAAGAAACATATGAACGATAGACCGCCAACTTTGTACGGGGAACATATGCTTTGGGGAAGTCAAAGTATTGCTTTTATGTGCAAGTCATACGGATCCGATCATAGTGGTTTACGGAAAGTGTTCAGCAAAGGAATGCACGTTTACGGAGAAGGCAAAAAGGAGTTCGAGGACAAAGTAAAAATTGAGCTTGCCAACCTAGTAGACATATTAAAGTCTCGCGAAGGGTTCGATGTTGACATCATCGCCATGTTTCAGAGGTCGTTGACAAATCTTATTTCAATTATTGTAAGTAATCTTCAACCTTTAGCACGATAAAACGATTCTGTTATACAGCATTTGTCGAATATACGGAATCTTTTAACCCTTTAATGATCAAACAATGCGGGATATGTTTACTCCTTCGCCGCTTCATTTTCGTCTGCTTCATCATTGTTGTCTGCAAGACACGTTTGAAAGTTAGATTTAATGTTGTATGACCTAATAAATGCCGATAAGAGTGTCAAACGCGCTTTAAAGTGTCATTGAAAGTGTTAGGGTTATTTTTTTTATCTCGTTCTTTTTACTACATACTATCTCGTGACCACGACCTAGTCGTGTTACCACAACATGAATATCTTTGGAATACTACTTACTCGTTTGCATTACTGTCTATATATCGTGGCAGTCACTTACGTATGGGAACAAGGTGCGTATGTCCTAGGTGTGCGATTGTATGTCAACGGAATGAAATAGTAAGACGTGACCACGAGAAAAGTATGTCATGGGACAAGAAATTATGCCATGGGCGAGATATTTAAATAAGAGAATACATGTCCCCTCGGAGCTTCCGTACGTTTCAGAATTGATTTATCCTCATTTTCGATGTTTTGTTTGCTTTGACTATTTAAGATTAACCCATTGCACACAGAATTAATTTTCAGCACGATGGGCATTTATTTCTGTATTGTCATTTGTGTGAAAAACTGCTCAAAGAAGTAATATATTTGATATCTGTTTAAAGAGTCAAACATATATCAAATTAACTTTAACAGATCGAGACCTTTTGCACATTTATCACAGTGAACATCAGAGCATCATTTGCACGGCGGTTTTCTGCCCTGAATGTCCCCTATCCCTGTATTAACCTACCACATTACTTTGATATCAACGAATATTGTGCATGATTTAACAAATAGAAACAGGTGACGTCTTGAGGTGACATATGATGTTGAAATTTACATGATAATACACTGGAAAGGGTGTTTTTAATTCCTAATAAAACGTGTTTGTGCTAAAACAGTGATATCCATTGCAAACAGTTTAGAACCAGCCATGAGTTCAGTGAGAAATCGATGGCCGTCGATGACTATCAGTTGCAAGTTGGCTACCTGGTATGAAATACTCTGCACGCTGCACACGGGACACAAAACGCTAATCTTAACCGCAAACAGTGGCAACTGAAGACATGGCTGAAATAACACCAAGTTACTGGACGTCTAAACCGGTTCCAAAGTGTTTACCCCTCAGATTTAGATAACCTTACATCTACCCTTTGCGATGTTCCCCAATACAAGACAATTATGACTGACGCTTGCTCTGATGCAATATCGTCTGCTTAATATTGTCGTATGCTGGTTTTTTTTATCAAAGTTACAAATTAGTGTATATTTTGACAGAATAAATATAATGGCGAGTGACAAACATCTTGAATCCAGATCAGACACGTCTGGTCTGGATTCAAGCTGTTTGCAAGTATAAGCCAATGTCCCTCCCTATAACAACTCCCTCCAAACTACACACACAATTTTTGTCTCCCATTGTGTGTTGTCGTAGAAAGGGAGTAGTGTCCCAGAGTCAACGCGTTTACCACTTCTCTTCAGCTCGGTGGACATACTCTGAAAGATGACGATAAAGATATCAACATGGTTTGGGACTTTGAAGAATGTAATGATTTTTTCGTTGGCCTTGACGTAAATTTGACCCTGATGCTCTTTCCCTTCTTGCGCTTTGTGCCAGGAGAATATAGGAATGCCTTTAAACAGATGGAAAGGGCCAAACAGACTATTTTGAAACGTTACTTTTTCGACCAAAAGGTAATTCAATATTTTTTACTTGGGAAACCAGACGTCTCTTGATACCGATTACGTTTTAACATAGTACTTTATATATTTTCTTATATAGTGTACATTTGTGCGAAAAAAAAATGACTTCCCTGCCTTTTCAACTAAAATGATTCAAAAAGAGCTAAACATTTCAACCAAACAAAGCAATGATTTTCAAAGTCGAATAACAAACTCAAGTAGTACTGACAAAAACTACATTTGTTTTGAAGACACTCAAATGGAATTACATAGTGGTTCTTAAAGCACGTGACTGCTTAAAAAGCAATATGGGCGTTAAACAAAAAGGCTTCATATGATCTTTCTGGTATCAATAAAATTCATTAACAATGGTAAAACGTAATGGCGGTATGTGAACTTTCAAAACATTAAACTTAAGTATGCTACAGTGTTATCATCTTTAACAAGACTAAGTTTTCATAGATTAAGAGGCAGTTATTATTGATTGGGATACATATTGCTCAAACAATGTCGGAATTTGGTAGCGGAGTTAAATTCATGTCCAAGATTTTAATTTTATAAATGTATTCTACTATTCGTTCAAATACGGTTATTCATGTTAGGAATACGTCATTGCATAGTATCCACACAATACGCACTCCTAATATTTACTTGGCTCTCCTTTATTGAAACATTTATTATTGTTTTAATCAATCACCTTGCATTGAACACCGAACTTCTTTTGAGTGTTTGCAGTAATGCTATCTGCATATTCTATTGCATTCTTTTCTTGTGTGAAGGCTACATACAAACCAGGAAAAGTCAGAGGCCTTGTTGACTTCTTGATCGGTGAACAGCTTGAAGAACAGAAAAATGGCTCGTATTTACTTATGACGGACATAAAAATCAAGTCGATGATCCTGGAAACCGTTGCTGCTGGTAGTATAGTTATATGCTTAGACATATGGTTAACAAGCCATGGCACTGCAAAATTACTACCATATATATTGTTACTGTTATAACCACTCCTGCTACTACTGCTGCTAATACTACTATTACTACTCCTACTACAATACTACTACTACTACTATTACTATTACTATTACAACTACTACTACTACTATCACTAATATACAACAAATGCTGCGACTACTTCTATAACTACTACAGTAACTTCTACTACCATTACAACTTTTATTTGATTGACAATTAGTAGTTGTACTACTACCATTACAACAGTCATTACTACTTTTGCCACTACTACTTCTACTATTACTACTGATACTACCACTACTACTACTACTATTACGACTATTACTACTATTGATACTACCACTACTACTACTACTACATGTACTACTACTGATAGTACTACTACTCATAATATTAGCAGCAGAAGTATTTCGACTACTTCTGTTATTAATAATTCCTCTACTGCTGCTGCTGCCACTATTCATACGAGGGTATATAAAATGGGTAACCCTTCATATTCTACAAGTAAAATGTATATCAAACAATATAATAAGTAATTTTGCTCTTCTTTGCAGGTATCCTGACATCTTTAAGCGGTCTTTCAAATTTGTTTTTGACTCTAATGAATCACCCTGAGTGTCAAGCCAAGATTCAGGCTGAACTGGACAGGGTTATTGACACGGATAGACTCCCGACGCTTGCCGACAAACATGAGTGTGTGTACACTGAAGCGGTGGTTCTTGAGGCACAGCGGTATATCAATACTGGTGTTCTGGCACTTCCTCACTTATGCGTTGAAGGGATAGTATTCGAAGGATATGAAATACCACCGAACTCCATGGTAAGTAGAGTCAGAAAAAATGTTCATAATAAAAACGTTATACGTGGTACATTGGGATGTAATGGCCGAACTTGCAGGATGGAGTGTCGACGAGGACCTTTGCATTTATTTCGTTTATTATTGGAATTTACCACTGTCTTCTGCCGGTTTTTCTCAACCTTACATTTTAGTGGATATTTTGACAGAGGGAATACTATGACGAATGACAAACAGCTTGAATCCAGATCAGACGCCGCGTTTTTGCAAATATACTTTCAATCACAACTGAAAAATGCAGAAAAGCAACACAGGGAACTACAGTCGGAGCAGGCTAAGACGAATATTTATTTCAAAGTTATCCACGTTTTAACTTTGAAATACGAGCATGTTCGACGCAAGTGAACTGGGTTATCGAACTTCAATAAAACATATGGGCAAGTTCGATTTAAGCGAGTTCGAGTTACTTATCTGAAGTATTTAATGACAGGACAGGTGTTCAATCCAAAATAATATCTCCGTAAACCTGATATAAAACACCAGAAACGTGTCGTATTATATCAAAAGAAATACCGGTATACATTAGAAAATGACATTTTCCGAAAGTCCTCGGGAATTTTTCTAGTGGGATTGGGGACACATTTCGACTAAACCACGTACATACTCTCAACAAGAAAGTATTCCCGGACTTTAAATATACAAATCCTTAAAATCAACTCAACTCAACGCATTTTCACTTGTACAGATTGTCCCAAATATGTGGTATGTGCATCATGATAAGAAAATCTGGGGCGATCCATGGACTTTTAGACCGGAGAGGTGGCTTGATGAAAACGGTAGGCTACTGCCGAATGACCATCAACTGAGAAGCAAGTAAGTAATATAACTAACTGAATTAACCCTTTCATGATCAATGACGTCATAAAACGCATTTGAAAACAGTTTTGATCCTGATCAGTACGCGGCGTCTGATCAGGGTCAAAACTGTTTGCCACTTGTTTTGAAACCTCGTCAGTTATACTGTCTTGTTTCTAACTTTGAAACGACATTGTAGACGACAATATTGAAGCAGACGACAGTATGGCGGTGAATGCGTAAAACCGCACGATAAATTTGATCATGAAAGGGTAATAAACTAAATTAATCCACAATACTTACTATAGATTCAAACTGTGTGAGCCTTGTATTAAATATCATTTTATAACAATAGGAAGATAACTAATTTTTGAACTTTTATACATAGAGGAAAATCAATTCCTATGGATTAATATGAAAATATTTATCAAGAGAAAGGATTGTTATCTGGTTAAAAAAAGTTCGCAGGACGAGTTTTCTTTTTAACTTGCCAGATAACAACCCATTCGAGTGATACATTTTCCATATCCATCCAAATAAGTTGACATAGTTTTACAAAGAAAACACACGAAATTGTGACGCAACGTCACCAAAATGATGTCGTCACTGCAAAAATGATATCTTCACTAGGGATGATATCAACTGTGACGCATATGAAATTCATATAACAGAAATCTCTATAAATCATTGATATGTATATAATAAAAGTGATTTATGGGATTGGTTAATATTGGTTGTATGCTGATTCTAAGTGGTGATTTTTCTTTATCTATTCCACCAAATCCAGATGGCTTGCATTCGGCACCGGGCGAAGACAGTGTCCCGGGGAAAGTCTTGCAAGGTCTCGGATTTTCCTGTATCTTGCTACCCTGTTACAGCGATGGACTTTGGAGATGCCCGCCGGGCAATATTTTCCGTGTGACCCAAGACTTAATGAGAACTTTGATATTAAATCGACATTCAGACCGAAACCATACTTGGGCAGATTCACTCCTCGCACAAAAGCGTCTGTTAAATCCTTTCAATGACAAGTTTTACAACACTTACTCTTGCAAACAGTTTGGATTCTGATCAGACGCCGCGTAACGCGGCGTCTGATCAGGATCCAATCTGGTTGACACTTATATCAATGCTTCTTATGTATATACAAAAACGCATAAAATTCCAATTTCAAAAAAGCAGACAAAACGTTTAGCTGACAATACCATGGCGGTGACAATGTAGGACTTGTTAAAACGCCATAATGGCAGCGAAAAGGTTAATGCATACTCAGTATACACTCACCGTTTGAACAGTGCAGCCACATGAACCTACAGAGACTACAGACTTTGCCTATTTTGTGTTTAACGGGGTGTTTTATTTGTAGAAGACGAATTTCACGTTCTACCTGTGTGTCCCTTATATGTGCACAGCAGAGAAGAGTGCTTTTTGCAGAAGCAGATAAAACAAACGTCCATCTGTACTAGTGTTTTACTCCCTTAAGTCAGAGACGAGTAACGAATACGTCTTTGTCAACTTTATATACAGGTCAATGACACTCAGAGAAGAGTCAATACAGAGTCGTTAGTTGTTTGAAAATATGTTTTGTGAATATACATATCGCTATAATGAGATAACGCACCTGAAAATGCTTATACGGGACTATAAACCTTAGCAGCAACAACAACAACAACATATCGCTAAAACATGTGATTTCTTTTTTTGCGGCATGCGTTTAATGCAGACGTTCTGCATCATTTCTATGCTGTATTGAGAAGTCAATTGTATAAACGATATACCAATGGTATTCTTTTATTTGATCGCATAATACAAGATCAGCCGTATATGTTAACGTAAACAAGTGGCTGTGAAATAACCATGTTTACGTTAACTATTCAAATTCATATGAGCCGTGCCATTACAAAACCTGCCTTATTGCATTGCAACATTGTACAGACCAAGCACTGTTGTCATTCCAGGCTCTGTATCTGTTACACTGCCAAATATCGTATTTAATACAGCTAAATGAAATGCATTAATAGATGCATTAGGGTGTCAAACAGTGTAGATCAAGGCCAACCGCCGCGTCTGAGACGCGGCGGTTGCCCTGTATCTACACTGTTTGCAATGCAATAAGGCAGGTATTCTCATGACATGGCTCATATGCATTGTCAGAGCGTTTTTCTGTTTGTTTGTTGTTATCTGTAACATATGACAAACAAGTTTGCCAATTATACATTGTTGTTTAATAAACAACTTTGTTTGTAGTACTGTGAACGTGTTCAGGGCCGACGGCCTTCATTACACCAAATACATTGAATTGAAATTGAAATGAATTGAATTGAATTAAAGTATAACATTTGAAAACATTGTAACTGAAAACTTGAGGCCTTTGACAACTAGAATATGAGTATAGTTTGACAATAGGCCAGCATATTTAAAAAAATGTTTTGCTGACTGCTTATGTTGGTATATTGCCTTTAACATAGTTTGGAGTTAAAATGTACACAACACGTCCTGCTGGAAGTTGAACATTGTGTTTTTGTATTAACTCGTAGCTTGCTAACGGTTCAATTGTGATTACATTTGCATATAGTTTGCGTCACATCAGGATCTAAACTGTTTGACACTATGAATTCTTTTTAAAAAGAAAATTTAGAAAATTATGATTAAGAACAGTGGCAGGCAACAAATGATGCAGACGAAAAACAACACAGCATGCAATAAGTTTAAGTCAATATTGTTTGCAATATCAGAAAATCCTAACTTGTTCTACGTTAGGAGTACCTTCTGAAGTGTAAGCCTATATGGACGTCTTATAACGCTTACGCCATGCCATGATTAAATTACAGGAGATGTTTCTCCCATCCCGATAGGTTGTTGTTTAAACTTCGCTGTTGTTTTGTATCCGCCATCATTATATTAACCATCGTCAATTTTGTAGACGACAATTTCAAAGCAGACGATATTTCTCGTCATGAAGTTTTAGTTGGCTGGGTAGATTATATAAAGCAATGATACAGCCGGTGTAGCCTTGAGCTTCATGAAAGCACCATAGCATGTTTTTAGTGGATGTAAATTCTTCTTAGAAACAACAACAACAACACTTTAAATAAAAAGAACCAACACTCTCAAACCCGAAACTCTCATAAAAACAAACACATCTTTCGCTCGCAAATATTTGTTCCGCTAGCTAACAAAATGCATTGCTCCCTCTCTGTTACAACTCTTAATGGGAGACAAAATATGTGAGTGTTGTTCGAATGGAGTTGTTATAGGGTGGAAAAATAAACCAGATCAGGTCCCATATAAAACAACATTTTTAGCAGACAGTATTTAAGCAGTGAGAGCGTTAGACATTTTGTCTTGTTTTGGATACAGCGGTTATCGTTTTTGTAAGGAGGGGTCGTTGTTCATAGGGCTGTTGTTGGGATTGAGCTGTCACATACATTTAACGACTACGAACTGGTTTTCTTTTGAATAACTTTATGACATGTATTTCTAATCTGAAAAGGATCGTGTTCCAAATTAATTGCGGTTTTACCTTTTGGTGTTTCATCCTTTCACTGTCAACAGCGCCCAAAGGCGCTTCGTATACATTTTGAATCCTGTTCTGACGCCGTGTAACTGCTGAACAATAAGTTGGATGATTAAAAGTTATGACAGCTGCTTAAGTCATTCACTGTCACGACGTCATCAATGTTAAACATTTGTAGTCTGATTTTATATCTTAACTTTAAATTTTAGTAACTTTGACATAAGAAATATAGAAATTGTTGTCAAACAGTTTGGAGCCTTCACCGTAATATTGTCGACTGCATCAACACTGTTGTTTGCAATATCGTTTCAAAGTCAGATTGAGGCAGTATTTTGAAACGAATGTCAAACAGTTCGTAACCTGATCAGTCGCCGCGTCTGATCAAAATTCAAAACTGTTTGCATACACGCCTTTAGGCGCCATTGTTGTGAAATGGTTAAAGCAATTCAGAATAACCTTTCTATACTGCTCTATAACGAACCATGGCAGCTATTTAACATCGTTGTTTGTGTTTCTTTCGAGAGGTTGTAAAAACAGTATTTTATTCTATTCCCTCTCTACAACAACCCCCAATGGGAGACACATATTGAGAGTGTTGTTCGGAGGGAGTTGATGTAGGAAAAGAAAATCAATACTCTAGAGAGCTGAATATTAATTGGCTAACAAAAAACTGAAAACAGCTTGTATCAAGATCAGACGCCGCGTAAGGCGGTGTCCGATCTGGATTCAAACTGTTTGCCACTGGTAATTATTTTTCCTTCTGTAAAAGTTTCGCCATGTAATTTCGATAAGTTTGTTTGCAAAACGGCGGTACGCGTTGTTGTAAGGAGGGACTCGTTGTTCGGAGGGCTAATACAGGTAGGGGGACTGTATCAGAGGACATTATCTGTCGTAAGAAATACCATATTATTTTGTGTCTTAGTAAATATATTTGATTTACAGCCTGATTACAAGTGATTACAAGTGATACGATGTTTTAAACCCTTTTCACTGATATTTTGACGTAATAACCCATCTAACAGAGTCGCTAGATCTACCACATTGTCGTCCGCTTATATTTTTTCTATTTTACTTCTAAAAACATTGATATGAGTGCCAAACAGTATAGACCTTGATTAGATGACGCGTTGTGTGGACTGTGGAGTGTTCTACAACTACAGCAGAACATCAATCGGAGCATAAATATCAAAAACATAGTATACAATATAGATCCTGAGTGGACACCGCTTATCGCGGAGTATAATCGGGATATACATTGTTTGCCAATGTCCTGTTAAGTAGATACTAGTCTTAAATTGGTAAATGAATTGTCATCAGTATAACAGAAAGCTTCAGCATCACTTGTGTCCCGCATTATGCTGCAACTTTTATATACTGCTAATTCATGTTCGTGTCCGCTACACACATTTGGTTTAATATATTTAAAAGCACGTTGCATAACAACAGTCATATCTATGTCCTCATTATCGGCCTTATTATGTTCTTTTGACATTTATCAGTGTACAGGGTTATTGACATTGAAACATTCGTATCTTTGTCCTCGTTATTTGAAGAGGCTATGCAATATGTACGGAAGCTCATTGGGGACATTTTGTCTTAGCTCTAATGTCTTAGATCTTAGGTATTAGGTCTTAGGTATTACATCTTAGATGTTAGATATTACGTCTTAGCTATTAGGTCTTAGGTATTACGACTTAGGTCTTAGGTATTATGTATTAGGTGTTCAGAAACGCGGCAAGATAAGGCGGGAATTCAGCTAGCGTCTATTTTGAACTGAACAACGATATATATACGGTATATTAATATTTCCGACAAAAAAGAACACAATGCAGGTGAGTGAGGCTTAACTTGTTAACAATTATGATCGTTGGATTCATTTTTCTTACTGTATGGACTGCATATGTGCTAAATTTCAAAGGTGTAGGTCAACGAAAAGTTATTTTATAAAGGTTTAAGGCCATGCTTCGAGGAAAACAATGACGATTTGAAATCGTATTAAAACCGCTAAATGAAGACTAGAACACTGGCCAAGTCATTTCCTTTCGTTATCTTGCTTTTATATCAGTCCCTTGGCGTAATGGAAGAGTGCAGGGTTCGTAACCCAGGGGTCCGTGGTTCGAGCCTGACTGTTTCATGTTTTTGGTTCGAACATAAATATTTTTTGTTTTGTAAACCATAAATGATTGAGAAAACACATACTGAATTTTACCTAATATGGTTCATTTGAGGCTCTTGGTGACATTTCTTGCAGAGAAACGCCTCGAAAAAATGAACCTATAGGTTATCCACGACCTTAAAGATAGGGATCAGATGTTTAGTGTGAATAATCTTTTGGAGAGCAGTGTATAATGTTTATGTATGTTTGATTGAACGTTAATGAAAAATATATTCATATTTTATGAACTTTGTACATTTTCAGGCAAATGATGTGATGATGATACCCTTGTTCATATTCCAATGGTCCCGCACAACTGCAGCTGTGCCATCTAATGTACTACAAACGGGAGCTAGTACTAGACTTGATCTGATCGTTCAATATTTCTTTTGTGGATTTACATACCCTGAACTTGTCCTTCTGTTATTCGTGGTGAACAATATAAGACTATCGCTCCGTCAGCTAAAGAGAGTACTGAAACGTAACAACATGAGACGACGATGCATGTACACACCTGACGATACTGTGGCAAATTACATATTACAAGAAATTGAAAACAACGGCAAGTGTGTCTGTTATCGAAACAGGTGGAAACGTCTGGTGAATGACCATAAATTACGAGAACCATGTAGGAAAGTACTGTCAATTATGAGACAACTTGACCAAGCTTAGAAAAACACATCGTCTGAAGAGGAGAAGGTACGCTGTAAAGGGGCCAAATTATTTATAACAACGTTAGGAATTGTCCCTAGAATAATCCGTTGCGACAGAGGCACTGAAAACTCAACTGAAGCACTCCTTCAGCCGTTTTTCCGGTACAATGACTACGACCGAATTGCTGGCCTAAAAGATTTGTATATGGAAAAGGTGTATCTAATCAAAGAATAGAAGCTTGGTAAGGAACTATTAAGACGCGCGGGACTTGATAGGAGGGTCTCCTATTTTAAAGATCTAAAGGACAGCGGTGAATATGAAGAAATGAATCCAATTCATGTTGAATGTTTAAGTTTGGTTTCACATCTTTAATTCGAGCGGAGCTAGACAGTGCAGCAGTTCACTGGAATTTTCATTCAATCCGCCGGCAAAGGAATGCCGAAACACCAACAGGCAAACCAGATTTGATTTACCTTTTTCCCGACGTATTTGGTGGTCATAACTTTGGCAGCAGATGTGCATTTATGCTGTGAAATGTATGCCTCGCAAACAAAGTGCAGCCAAGACTTTGAAACTCTTGTAAGGCTTCTAAAGCCAGATCTACAAGAACCTGTAAATGAACAGAGGGCTTTACAATTATACAGAGAACTCTCGTTTAAGTTATGTGTGAAAATTCAGTGATCACTGATATCTGTCCTATGCTTACTTGATTTTGGTATGGAAAAAAAACCCAACCACAATAGTATGATTCTTTGTGACGGCTTTATGAATTGGTAGGGTATTTGAAGTATTGGATCATGAGGAAATAATAACTATTAAGTGCGTCAGAACATTTATTATGAAAGTGTATATCAACTTGAAAATCCTATTGAGTAGCTTCTGTTACGGACACAAATGTTACTCTGCCACAAATGTTATAATCTGAAATTTTTATTTGATAATAATGCTAGGCCACATGTGTTACAACCTGCCACAAATGTGGCCACATTTGTGGCAGGTTTGTAACATGTGTGGCTTATTTATTTTTTACCAACATTTTCAAACTGTAACAGTTGTGGCAGGTTTGTAACGTTTGTGTCCGGAGTTACATTTGTGGCTGCAACGAACGTCCTTATAGCACTAATATGTTCTCAAAAATCTTTAGATTCTCCTTATTAGATCACTTGTATGCATGTTTGTATTTTTATGAATAAATAATTATACACATTGGTACATTTAGTTTTACTATTTCTACAATATCAGGCCAGTGTTCTGATGATGATATCCTGATACATATTCCAATGGACGTTAGTAACTGCAGTTGTGTCATCCAATATGTTTCACTATCTGCAATTTTGCCTCAAAATGACAATTTCTTTTTCAAAAATGTTTTTTTACCTTTTCTGAACACAGTTAACACCATACTGTGTTCAGAAATTGTAAAACTTAGTTTCGAAAAATGTCATTTGAGGCAAATTCGTAGAGAGACACATACAGTTACAAACGGGAACTATACTAATCAAAACACCATAACGCAATAACTAGAACAATTATACCATTTCATATTTATCATTTTTAAGTCCGAATTACATTTTGTGAAGATATTTCAATGGAAAATTCCAGAGAAAACAATATTGATAAACGGCTAAATGATATATTTCGAAGTGAGATCGAAGCTTTAAGTGTAGCGGTTTCATGTTATGGCCAGTGTTAGAGCTTTCCTCAAGCCCTACTTATTTAACTACGCCGATATTCAAGATACGAGTCCTGACAACAGCTTTTATGTTTCTTTGAAATAGAAAAGCTTTTAAATAGTTAGAAAATCAGGTCTTACGTCTTACGTATTAGGTCTTAGATATTAGGTCTTACGTCTTAGATCTTATGTCTAAGATATTAGGTCTTAGGTATTAGGTCTTACGTCTTAGATATTAGGTCTTACGTCTTAGGTCTTACGTCTTAGATCTTACGTATTAGGTCTTACATATTAGGTCTTAGATCTTACGTATTATGTATTACGTATTAGGTCTTACGTATTATGTCTTACGTATTAGATCTTACGTATTAGGTATTACGTATTATGTCTTACGTATTAGGTCTTAGATCTAATGTATTAGGTATTACGTATTATGTCTTACGTATTAGGTCTTAGATCTTACGTATTAGGTATTATGTATTATTATAGTAATAAGCTGACCAGTAGGATTAGCTTGTACTCATACGCTTATTATAAAAAATAAACAACTTTGCACTATTCCTGTCATTGGATAAAACTGTGGTCTCTAGAGTGTAAACACTAAAACTGTTGTGATCCAAGTATCACAAAAACTCTATCTGAGCTTTGCTCAGGCGAGATAAAAATGCCTGCACACTCTCTTACTTTGTCAATGTTAAGCGTTATACACTGATTAAATTTAGCCTATTAGTTTTGCAATATTTCACAGACCTAGTTACTGTAATGTTTGACCACCATTTGTCCACTCTGTGTTTAAGACAGGGTATGCATACAGTCAGATGAAAATTAATCAGAAAGCTCCCTTCTGTTTTCCTCTCATCTTGTTTTAAGCTGCCACCTGTATTAGTGTTTTTAACTCCCTCCACCCTTAGAAGTGCCTTTTAGTGCCTTTAATTTATTCCACCACTGAAAAATAGTTTCAATTTAATTGAATTTATGCACTCATAAACATGTACCAAAAGAAATATTTTCTATACCCTATCAGATGGTAGCTTAACCCGTTACCCCATAAATACGTTTTTTACGCCTCTAATTTATCCTTCCACTGAAGAAAATAGTTCCAATTTGTACAGTTGTGAATAATGAACATTAGAAATAATTTCTACATTCTAGCAGCTGGCAGCTTAGAGCAGGCTAAAAGTAAAGCATAATGCGACTTCAGGCGCATTCTGCTTTACTATCAACCTGCTTTAAGTGGTCACCTGTCTTCAAAACAAGAAACAGGCTATGGGATAATGGGTTAAAACAGGCTGAATGTTAAGCGGACTTCGCCTTAAGACACATTCTGCTTTACTTTAAACCTGCTTTAAGTGCTGATCTAGCTGTCCACAAAACTAGAAAGAGGTTATTGGGTAAAGGATTAAAAGCATCAATATAGTGACTGGTAGTGTAGAGAAAAGGGAACATCACCAATTGTATTGGTGTAGTGTATGAAAGGGATGCATGAATAGTTAATTAAAGCAATATATTTTCACATCAGTTTATTATAGTACTGTTGATAAAAGATTTAATCACATGTATTACACAAAACACACAAAAGTCTATTGTAATCCAGTCGGAGATTGTACAAATTCCAAAGAAATTCCCATGGTATGCTCTCTGAAAAATATGAAAACATAGAATATGGTCATTATCATTATATAACTTCTTTGGCTTCAAAGTGAATGTGAACCAATGTTCAAGTTAACTCTTTCAACACTAAGTAGTTATTAGGTTCCCTTGTGGATCATTTGAGTTACCAAAAACATGAGCCATTCTACTTGGAATCTTGGGTAGTTTAATAAATACTAAACAATATAGACCCTGGACATAGGGCTCCTATAGGGGCCCTATGAGCAGGGTCTACACCGTTTGAAAATTTAATGAGTAATTTCAAAATGTAATGAGTATATTCCAAACAGGTCAATGGTGTTGAAAGAGTTACATATTTGATGCCAGGGTGAACCTTCACTTAAATTGTAAAGAAAGCAGTTATTTTAAATAAAAGCAGAGCTCCAGATAATGAGAGTATTTCAGAAACTAAAATCTTTATTTCAAAACAATGTTGGGACGAATGACAAAGTAACAAAACGACCAGATCTACCAAAATGTTCATTTGTCCAAGGTCAAACACTGTTCAAGGAATCAAGAACATCACAGAAAACTTAATATAGCTCTGAAATTTTAATGGTTATGTTTTTCTGAAGTACTTTTCTGAGGGGTCGATTGCATTCAATTTTGATTTTCGTCGCTTTTATAAGCTGTTCAAGTTGTTTACGTCTGAAATTTTCTGAAGGGTTGCATGGGGGTTATGATGCAAAGCAGACTTGGGCATTAGTTAAAATTAACGTGGGTTCGGAGTCGGTAGATGAATGGATGCTTATCATGTACATATACGTTGTAACATGAATTTATGCTAGATAAAAAAATTCATGATTCTTGAAAAATATGGTAGAATTTTGAAAAAAAAGAAGTTTGGGTTCGTCTCTATCATAATACGACACTGGTATAGTTTTGAGTTATGCCATCGGTGTCTTTGGACATTTTTATTATATTTCACATCATCTTACTGGTCTGTGGCGAAGGACGTTGTCCCCACAACCCTTTGAACATCAGAACCGACAATTTTCTAGTTTTCCTCGAACCATGGCCTTAAACCTTTATAAAATAACTTTTCGTTGACCTACACCTTTGAAATTTAGCACATATGTAGCCCATGCAGTAAAATTAATGAATCCAACGATCATAATTGTTAACAAGTTAACCTTGTTCAACAATTTCGGTTACAATTCCACTCAAAAATCCTCACTCACCTGCATTGTGTTCTTTATTTTGGTCGGAAATACCAATATACCGTATATATAGCAAAAGAAAAATATTTTATAAACTGTTTCCAACCTAAATTAAATGCATAGAATTGATCAAAAGAACTTCAATGACGTTCCACTAAAATGACGTTATGACGTCACGTTATGACGTCACATTTATGACGTAGCGTTACCATTGACGCCACGTCATAGCAACAAATATATTACAATCACTGATGAGCCGAGAGGCGAAACGCGTATGGTAATACAAAAGAAAAAATACAAGGCGTGTTTAGTCATTTTTACCTTTACAATTATATATATATATATATATATATATATCGCTGTTCAGTTCAAAATGGACGCTAGCTAAATTCCCGCCTTATCTTGCCGCGTTTCTGAACACCTAATACATAATACCTAACACCTAAGACGTAATACCTAAGACCTAATACCTAACACCTAAGATGTAATAACTAAGACCTAATACCTAAGATCTAAGACATTAGAGCTAAGACAAAATGTCCCCAATGAGCTTCCGTAAATATGGGGTTTTACGAACAATAATTCATGCTTTTGTACGACCTTAATTTTTCACTGCCAACGGCGCCAAATGGCGACTTTGCAAACAGTTTGGATCCTGGTCGTTAATGCGACGTCTAATCAGGATCAAAACTTTTTGACACCCGTATCGACATTTCTTCAGTCAAAACAGCCCTAAAGGTGACTTTAAAAATAGTGCAGACAACACTACCATTGCAGACGATATTTTGGTGGTAAGAGGTCAAAGCAGACGATAAAACTTGGCAATATTAAAAGAAGACTTGATTTTATGGCTCTTTGACTTTCCTTGCCTATCTAGAAAGGTCGTCAATGAAAGCGAGATCCCTAGTACTGATAATCGGTTCCTGATCAAGATCCTGCTGTGTCTCAAAGGATAAATACCTATGCATTACAACTGTGACGTATCTTAATCATTTGCTAGTAAGCTTGGTTGTTTCGAAAAATCTGCCAGTAACAACTGCCGATATTCTAGTCAATATCGTTTGAAATAGCACAATCGATACCAATGGATCCTCATCCATCCCCCTCTCGGACGACACTGGGTGTGTTCCTGTATCTTAGCATGTAGCTGTTGTCTGTAGTTTATCCTCGTACGAGGGTTGCATGCTAATGTGCTAGAGTTTAACCCTTTCACTCTCAATGACGCCATACAGCGTGTTTGAAAACAGTTTGGATCCTGACCAGACGCCGCGTAACACGGCATCTGATCAGGATCCAAACTGTGTGACATTCCTTTTCAAATTCCTTACGTCATGCTGTCTTTAGTTTAACTTTAAAACGATGTGCAGACAACAACATTGAAGCAGATGACAATATGGCGGTGAAGGGGTAAAAACATCACTATAAATTTGATCATAAAAGGGTAAAGGACATGTAGCCAATGTCACAATGTGTTTCACGCCACAAACGCCGGTACCCATGCAACTTACGAATTGCAAATATACTCACGGAATTTAAAAACTGTGCATTGGGAATAGCATTATGAATAATAGGAATAACAAACCAGATATAAATTGACTGTGTTATAGTGTTATTTTAAACATCGATCTAACGTTACTTAAGAGTCATTAATGTGTGGTGTCAATTATGATTGTACTGCCATGTGTTTTGTCATTAAGGGTCAAAACCCATGTCACACAATTAATAACGTATGTGTCCTCCGTTGGCATCAAAGCAAGCACGACATCATCGTCGAGTGGACCTCGCCAACGCTGCAAAAGAATGCAAGCAACGTGTGGGTGATCGCTGCCATGCTTTAAGACAATAAGGCGGATTTGACGGATTCAAAATTAGCGTAATCTTTTCAGCAATGTCCTCCGGCTGATTAGACGAACTCCTCGAATGTTTCTAGCAGTAAAGTTTGAAGACTGAAAACGATCACGCACATGTGTAACGGAAAAATACGTATCTTGTCGACGTTACGTTAACAGCGATATTCTTGTTCGCAGGTTCTCGCGAGCATTGCCAATTTGTCGATACGTCTCCATGATGCTACGATGAAGACCAAATCGGCCTGCGACATCATTGTTTCTTCATTCAAACCTCTAATATGCTGAATGAACGTAAATGCTCAATTTCAGTCAGCCGTGGCAAAGCCGCCATGGTTGGTAAAACAAATCTTACTTGGTTTTTTTCGATGATTTACTGCCAAAACAATCAGTGTGCATTGAAAACGTGTTGCATGTTCTGTACAAATGAGTATTCTGACCAATTTATGCAAAAATAGATATACGTTTTTTGACGCGCAAAATTTACGTAAATTTCACGAAAAGGGTAACCTACAATACCATATATACACTTTAAACAGCTGTATAAACCGTTTTTACGTGAGCTTATTGAAAACGTGTACATTTGAAATAAATTTTAACCATGCACAGTTTTTTAATTCCGTGAGTATATATTCTTATTAAAAAAATGACGGATATAACAATACTTCAGTTTGATTTTAATATGTGTTAGCCATACGATAAAGGGGGCTTATTCATGATACACACATCTAAATTGTGCCAGCATTTCATCTATTGATCTCATAAAAACATTGGTGAATGATATTGACTGTGTACATCTTGAAAACAAATTACAGAATGCGAAAACTAGTTCACAAATAGTATTATATATCTAAACTGACTTGTATCCTGTATGAATATTACTTTTATCTTATTTCCACTGGTTGTTTGTTAGCTCACCTGGCATGTTGTTCCACCTTAACAACTACTGTAATTGGAATTTACCAAATTGGCAGGATTAGTCCTGATATATATTTCTCTTTCAAATGGGTTCAAATAGTTCCCCGTCCATTGGATATCTAGGTCACAGGAGCTAAATATAGATTGTTTCAATGAAAACTTCAATCAGTTTCTTGTCTAAAACCACAGTAACCTAAACTTAGATTATATATTTGACATAAAGCATCATCTACAGGTCCTCAATTTATATTGTTTCAACGTATATCTCTGGTGTGACCCCGCCCCTGGGGTTACAAATCTACATAGATTCATTAAGTGAAATCTTCAAACATCTTCTTCTCTGAAAGTAATATGCCCAGATATTTGATATTTAGCATAGTGTATTTTCTTTTGTTTATTTTGTTACCTTTTTGGGTTCTTTACCGATGATGCTGAAATGGTTCCGGTCTGTTGAATATATAGGTCACAGGAGTAAAAATAGATTTGTTTCAATGAAACGTGTTCCTGTCTGAAACCTTAAAGGACAGGGCTTACATATTCGTCATAAGGTACCATCTACAGGTTCTCTAATATGGTTGTTGAAATTATGCCCCTGTGATTAAAAATAACCACAACGCAGGTGTCATGCGATCCATGTTAAGGTTTCCAGGTGAGCGATTCAGGACCTCATTGCCCTCTTTATTTTAAAGTGTTATTGTTTTATGTTACTTTAGTCAGTAAATATATTTGATATAACTAATGTTACTTGTAAACCCGCCTTTAGATAAAGATTTTTGTATCCTGTATCTTTTGTATCGTGATATACGATAATAACTCCTAATTATATTAACCTTTGAGTTCACTATCATTGAATACATACATGGATATGCAAATACGTTTGGCTTGTTACCACATAGGTAAAATAAATATTGTTTTTTCTTTATAGATTCTGGTAAATTTCTAATATCTAAGTGAACATATTTCTCGAAATATACACATTAGCTAATTATACAGTGTTTTGTTTACAGTATGAGGATTTGCTGTTCTCATTCCACAACGCAATCTAACTGAGATTTTGGAAATGTGTTCCTAACTTTTAATGCAGTGTTCCCTCCCTATAACGGCCCTCCGAACAACGATTCCCTCCTTACTCCAATGCCGTTGATGCCCAAGCAATATCGTCTACATAAAATTGTCGCTTGCTGTTTTTTCTCAAAGTAACGTATTGGACATTTTGAGAGAAGAAACATACAGACGAGTTACAAACATTTTGAACCCAGATCAGACGTCGCGTTACGCGGCGTCTTATCTTGGTTCAAACGGTTTGCAAATGTACTCTATGTGTACACCCTATGAAAACTCCCACTGAACAATACACACACTATTTGTCTCCCGTTGGGTGTTGTTGAAGAACTTTGAAATATGGGTATGTTCGAACTAACGCAAGTTCGATGTATCGAGTTTGGACTGTATTTTAATTTTCAAATAAGCATATGTATACTCCGTTATATATACATTGTGTTGACCAACGCCACTGTACGTTATCTTTTTTCTTCAAACTATCTATAGCAATGACATAAAACCATTATAATAAAATATACATATTTAGAATTGCCAACAAGTTTTCATTTTCTACGTTTTGTTGCCATGCGTTTCCGGTTCGTTCGTGTTTAAACGGGAAAGAATAACGTCTTCTCTTAACATAACGGTGACATTTAACAGAAATATTGCTCTCGGTGTTTAACGTAGATGACTGTATAAATTAAAACCCTAAGTAAAGCCCGAAAAACTCCCGAAAAAGTCTGTGTTTTTCAGAAAATAAAACCAGGAGCCCCAGGTAAAATTGAGTTATACAGTAAAACCTCTCTATTACGACCACTAAATTTTGTTAATTATTAGTGTGTTTACGATAGGTGACCGCTTAAAGCAAGGTGACAGTGAAACAGAAAGCTCCTTAGGAGCTTTCTGTTTCACTGTCACCTTGCTTTAAGCTGCCACCTCTCTATTATACAATCAATTAGCCTTCATTTTAGTGGTCGTAATAGCGAGGTTTTACTGTATTTATTTATTCAGTAAACAGTTGCTATTACTGATAGATACTGTACTATGTGTCAATGTAGTGTTAAAATTGATAGAATTCCATATTGATATGATACAGCATAGAAGTTGTTTACGCATTCACCGCCATATTGTCGTCTGCTTCAATACTGTTGTCTGCAATATCGTTTCAAAGTATGATTTAAGGCAGTATAACTAACGTTATTTCAAAACAAGTGGCAAACAGTTTTTATCCTGATCAGACGCCCCGTTACGCGGCGTCTGATCAGGTTCAAACATGTTTGCAAATGCGCTTTATGACGCCATTGAGAGTGAAAGGGTTAAAGATAAAATGCAAACTACATTTGTGTATTTGAATAGAACAATGGATATAAAAAGCCATGGTAATTCATCTAGACAAAAAGAACTTCAAAATATATACAGGAGCGGTAAAGATTATTCTTTCTCAGTGAAACATCCTTTGTGGCGAAAACAACTGATGACTAATCAAATAGTTTTGAGTCAGTCCAGACCCTGAGTAACTCGACTTATGAACAGGTTAAACCCTGTTTGTCATCAAAATGGATACAAATCGGTAACATTTTCAAAATACATGCTATTGTAACACATTTTCAAAGTGATTACGTTTCTAAACATGTGTTTGCATTGAATAATTTGCAAGTGTATATCGTTTAGTCTCAACAGGGAAGAATAGTGTTATTGCCTAGTGTTTATGTATATATAGATATAATATATAATATACTGACATTTTCTATACACTAGGGAGGAGTTTTAGTGATAACAACAAGTTTTTACAGTTTTCTTTAGACACGAGGAAACTATGAATAAAACATAAAATGAATAATTCATCTTTGACACGATTTATTTAGAAAACATGCGAGCTAAAATATTTCATGTGACCCATATACACGAGCCATATCACGGGCAAGATAAACACCTTCATTGAACGTGAAACTACAACCAGTGCAGATCTCGTCCATCTGCAGACTTGGAAGTTGGAAACATACCATTTTATGAGAGTTTGCATTATACTGGTATATACAGTGGACGATATGTACGTTTTCTCTCTAAACGTTCGCACGTGTGTGTGAACATGCATGTCGTTATGTCATGCCAAACAGTTGATATTGGGTAACTGTTGGGTAACATCTAATTAGACACCAAACTATTTACCATTCGAATGACAATAATTTTACAAATGTATCGTCAAAATCATAAAAGCTGTCATTTTTACGCATAGTCATTTACAGCGAGAGGACAAACGTATCATTCCCGATGTATACATGTATAATGAATCATATATTTGACAGGCAATACGTTATTCAGTCCCTTTCGAAACTAAACATATCGTAATTCGATAAAATTTCGAAAACGTAGACGACTTTTCAAATTGAGAGACAAACATTTCGGAACCTGATCAAAGGCCGAGATTCTCTACATCTGATCAAGGTCCAAACTGTTTATAATGGACATATCAAATTGTTTTAGCATTTATACTTTTATTTTAAAATAGCGTATTCCCCCACTATACAATTTCAAATATGTTCACTTTGATTCTCTTGAAATGTTCTAAAACAAAAAGAATGAATTATATATTTGCATAAATTCTGAATTCCATTAATTCTATGACACCATAACCGAATTAGAACTGGCAGATTTATTAAATATATTTTATTTTGAACTTTCTTCAGTATAAGGTATTGTTAGGTGTTGTAATAACACAGTGCAATTAAGCAAATCCCTATGCTACCAACATGAAATAGTCAAAGCTGAAACATACGTGTGTTTAACCATCGCGATTTTACTAAAGCTTTACAACTAGCTTGGATATACAAACCTTGGGCCCGTTTCATAAAACTTCGTACGACAAATGTTGTCTTAAGTCAGATTATAAAAGTCTCAACTAGTATCCATTTCTCCATCCAATCCTGTCTTGTGACATCTCTTTTGAATCATCTTCAAAGGACGATCCAAAAGAGATTTCACAAGACAGTATTAGATAGAGAAATCAGAAGTTAAATGTTTTTCAAAGTTTTGACTTACGACCGTTTTTGTCGTACGGAGTTTTATGAAATGGGCCCCAGACGCCTTCACAAATACAAGTGACAGCTGAGAGCAATATGGAAGCTCTCAAAAGAAATGGGTATCTGTGCAAGGAAGTGCTTAACAGCGGAGGCGTGTGTGGATTGTAAGTAAATAATACTAAATGTACCGTTCCTTTCCGGAGTCTATCACTTCAGACTGGTTATGACACCTGCGTGTCCACTTGAATCAACACGAGAAGCAAACGACGGAAGCTAGCATCTAAGAAGACATTGGAGTGTAGACATAACGTCGCTATTAGTGTCACAATCTAGTAAATATCCGTTACTACACCTCGTAATAACCTTTAATACGCCATGTATATATCGTCTACAAAAGTTTATCGTCTCCACCTAATATATTCCCTGAGTGGACTTACCTGCATTTTAGTTCAGGACAGTCTGAATGCATATGAGACGCAGAGCTAATCTGGATCGAACTTGTCAGCAATAGTTACTACAAATTCGCCAGTACCGTACATCACCCAATTGAACAAACGTTGGTTAAAGTTACCCGCTGGGTTAAAAGTGTTTGATTGTTGCTGCTCAAGACAGTTTCTGGTCAGACGCCGGCTGAGGTGGTGTCTGGTCAGGATCAAAACTGTTGGACACTCATTTCAGTTTTCTCAACTATTTGAACCCGTGTCCCGCCTATAGGCGTCCTTTTCAATCAGTATACCTGTGAAAAGTGCACCTGTCCTATGCAAACAGTGAAGACCCAATTCAGAGGGCTCCTTAAGGAGCCCTCTGAAATTGGTATTCACTGTTTGTCATATTGCAAAACATTTTACATTTTAGAAGAAAAAAACAGACGACAAATGTCAAAAGCTGATGGCGTCATTGGCCTGGTGGTGAATGGATTAACCGACTGTAATTATACTAGAGAAACCGTGAATAAAGGATTGCCAAATTCCTTATTCACGGTTTCTCATTTACTCATAGTAACGATTACACGTGCCGTTTACAGTGTTCATTTGAAAACCTTTCTTGTCAACTGCATGCAGTCTAAACCCAGATCAGAGAGCTCCTGTAGGATCTATCTGATCAGGTTGTGCACTATTTGTTTTGGGTTTTTTTGGCAATATTCCACAACATAGCCCTAGATGCATGTGTAGTAAAACTGAGCTAGACTCAATTGGGAACTGAAATTAGCCATAGAAAAATTAAGGGGTAAAAGAGTAAAATCGTCGTTTATCACAAGCTGCCCAGACCCCAAGGTTATAAAGATTTTGAGTTGAGTCTGAGATCGTTCTCAGGTACTAGTATTTGATTTGTAAGATTTGAGCTTTTACTTGCAAATTCTCCAATCTGATAAATCAAAAGCATGAGAACGATATCAGACTCAACTCAAACTCTTTATAATCTTGGACTCAGGCCTTCCAAACTGAGAGAAAAGTTTGGTTCAGACAGATGTCTGGATCAGAAATGTTTATACGATATTCAAAAAGTTATACGAAAGTCATTTAAGACAGGTATCGGCTTACAGAATGACAGTAATGCAGAAAGCTCCTTTTAAATATTTAAGTCGGTGAGCAAGATGAACAAATGTTATGCAGCTTAAAGCAAGGTGACGGTAAACAAAAAGCTCCTTTAATTTAGCTCGAGAAGATCGCCTATTACTACATGTAAACCTGTCCAACAAACTCAGTGGAAGTTTTATGCTCTGATTGTTTTGCTTTGCTTATTGATGTTTTGTTTGATTTTGTTTTGTTAATATCAAAGGCAGATGAGTGTGAATTCATTCTCTGATTCGCATGAATGGAATTGCTATCTGTATTTGAGAAGGTTATCGGGGAAAATAGATCTGTTTTAGACTTGTAAAGTCAATCTATGTCATCCATTCAGCACTGTCATGCCTCAGGTTTCAATTTGTTGTGAAACATGCAACCAAACACAAATAAGTGATCCATTATATAAGCATGCAGAGACGATGACTCAGACACAAGTAATAAAAATCAAGAATTATGTTTCTTAGCAATTACACAACTAACATTTTACAAAAAAAGGTTGACATGGCCGACAATGAATGCTATTTGGTATCGCAAGTTCAATCAAGCTCTTAATTATAATTGCAATATCATTAAACACAATCTCCTGAAAGACGGTATAAATTTAACGAGCAATTTCCTCAGTCCAAAAGCACGTTATATACTTATATATCACCATCAAGTCAACGGAAACGAGCGGTCTTTGGAAAAGCAGGTGACTGCTTACTGATGGAGATTCAGTAATGCATAAATATCCCTAACTAGTAGGTTTAACTAACATGTCTGCAATTTAACTTCCTTGGAATTACCACTTATTCATTCTTATCTGGAAACCTGTCACTCAGTTTGGAATTGCTCGGTTTTCAGAGATTTTATTCCTAGAAGGGGTGTACATTGTAAATATCATTATGTAGTTGCCATGAAAATATACCTGTTGGAAAAGTTAAGCATATCTTGATTCGCATATGTCTAAATTTATATTAATACGTGTACATGTGTATTGTTTTGGTTTTTTTGTCCTTTTTAAATTCCATTTAATTGTTATTTTATCAAGCCCGTGTACAATGAAAACATGGACTTGAAGCTTAAGTAATTGAAAAACAAAGGAGCTTTACAGCATGCTAACCACGTGCCGTTAGTCATTTAGAACATATCTATTAATTGAAATAGAAATAAGCATACTGGTCATAAAATGTCGTATGCACTGACGACAAAATGAACAAGAAATATCTTTAAAAAAGATATTCAGCAGAGAGCGTTTTGGAAGTAATGATGTAAATGGGTGTGAAAAAAAGTATAATATTGAGGGTTTCAAAGAATTGAAATACATGTACCTTGGATTGAAAAGCAAAACATTCAATTTCAGTAACTTTCATGTAAAATAATGTAAGGTTCTGGTTTTAGGTTGACAAACACGATTGTTGTTTGTCAGTATTCACATTTATAACGTCAGCCTATGTAGCTGTATTCAAGTGTCATTTCATAATTATAATTCCCAATTGTAATAGTTACGATATAATCTACCTCCAGATTGTGTCAGCTCCCGCAGCATCTTTTATTCAGCCTGTATTTGTATTTGTTATGGTTCATTATTGTGAGAGGAAAGTGCTTGGAGGCCATCTTGGTTTATACTGAAGTGATGCATTGTGGGTTGTTAGTCTTGGTTACTACATAGTACAGTAGCGGCAAGACTTCAATCCACAATAGCTCTTTGAAAAGTAATTTATTCCATATTTTAGCTATGAGCGTCCCTTCTAAGTATATTCCCCCTCATGTTTATAACATTCTTGTATTTTTAGAAAGGGATATTGGTACTGTTTTAGTCATTTTTAGGTCCGCGCAGTGCCAGCGTCTTTGCATACCCTATAAGGAGTGCACACTTGGTGTGCACCCCATATAAGGAGTGCACACTTTGGTGCGGTTTTTGTGCAACAGATTTTCGGTGCGATTTTAATGTTAAATCGCACCAGATATTTGGTGCACACCACGTGACCAATTTTCTGTATAAATACCCCGGGTTGCAGACGAATCGAGGACTCTCGAGATAGAATTTCAAGGTGCGGCACCATATTGCCTTACTCTTTTAGAATAGAATTAGTTAGAAATAGAAGAAGTCTAGTGACTTGAGGTTTACTATTATTGAGTAGGATATAAATAAAGCATCACATAAAATTTGATTAAGCCTTACTTTTACTTTATTTGCCGCACGAAAGAGAGTCCATTTTAGTTAATATTTATTTGAGAGAAAGAGAGAGAAAAAAGGGGTGATCTTGAATCACGCTACCAATTTGGATCCAGATCAGACCCCTGAATTGACGTGTACTACCGCTCGGCACGTGACATTTGTGGTTGGCAGCTGGGTGGGATCTTTGATTATTATCTTAGATCCAGTGATCGACACCTCGTCTTGATTAGAGAATGGCGGATTCAGAGTCAGAGCCAGAGACAGAAGTATTCTTCAGAGACGTTCAGGCTACAGTCCACCGAGACGCTTCAGAGATCGATTCAGCTCAACAGCAACAGCAAATTAACATGAGATCTAGATCGAAGAGAGGACACAGTCCACTAAAGAACACAGACGTTGATGAAGAGGTGGTGGCACACCAAATCTACAGAAGACCCAACAGAAGGTACACACCAGTAGACAATGTAGACACAGATGAAGAGGGCTCATTCCACCAAATTAAATCAAAGGTTACAGGCCACCAAATCAACAAAAGAAAATCCAACAGAGAGTACAGTTCAGTAGACAATGTAGACACAGATGAAGAGGGCTCATTCCACCAAATTAAACCAAAGGTTACAGGCCACCAAATCAACAAAAGAAAATCCAACAGAGAGTACAGTTCAGTAGACAATGTAGACACAGATGAAGAGGGCTCAGTCCACCAAATTAAATCGAAGGTTACAGGCCACCAAATCAACAAAAGAAGATCCAACGGAGGATACAGTTCAGTAGACCATGTAGACACAGATGAAGAGGGATCAACCCACCAAATTAAATCGCAGGTTACAGGCCACCAAATCAATAAAAGAAGATCCAACAGAGGATACAGATCAGTAGACAATGTAAACACAGATGAAGAGGGATCAGTCCACCAAATTTCATCAAAGGTTACAGGCCACCGAATCAACAAAAGAATATCCAACAGAAGATACAGTTTAGTAAATCAAGTAGACACAGATGAGGAGGAAGCAGTCCATCAAATCACACCAAAGGTTACAGGCCACCAAATCAACAAAAGAAGATCTAACAGAGGATACAGTTCAGTAGACAATGTAGACACAGATGAAGAGGAAGCAGTCCACCAAATCTCATCAAAGGTTACAGGCCACCAAATCAACAAAAGAAGATCTAACAGAGGATACAGCTTAGTAAATAAAGTAGACACAGATGAGGAGGAAGCAGTCCACCAAATCACACCAAAGGTTACAGGCCACAAAATCAACAAAAGACTTATTAGAGACTTTGAAGCAGAAGTTACACTTGACCATGGCACTCTAAGACGAGAATCTTTTATAGAAAAGGCGGTGGCGAAGATGGTAAAGATGCAAACTCAGATGACTAAAGTCTTAAAGAATGTGTCAGATGTATTAGTAAATGCGCTTGGTTCCAAACAACAAAGACACTCTGATGTAGAGGCACACGGCTATAATAACAATTGCAGAGACGGGCAGAACAGAGAAGAGCAGGAACAGCCTTCAACACTCATAGAGAAAAGAAGACTCTATCCTGATTTTGATGACAGAGATGAGGGTTGGGTGCAGCAACGTCATAACAGAAGAACAGCTAGCAACCGGGACCAGCATCGTTACCATAGCAACGTAAAAATTCCATCATTTACAGGGAAAGAAGAATGGCCAGTATGGATCAACAGGTTTGAAGCGATAGCAGAGAGGCAGAATTGGACTGAGGAGGAGAAACTAGATCAACTACTGCCGAAACTTGAAGGGACCGCAGCAGAGTTTGTATACACACAACTAAAGAAAGATGTCCTAAGGGATTACAATGAGCTGATCAACGAGATCAACTATCGTTTTCGGGTCATTGAGACACCAAAGAACTTTGCAGTTAAGTTCAGCAAGAGAGATCAAAGACCAAGGGAAACGGTAGAAGAGTACGCTGCCGAGCTGAAACGGCTATATGATAAAGCATACAAGGAAAGAGACCACAGAACAAGAAGAGAAGACCTAGTGAGGAGGTTTTTCGACGGGTTACATGATGAAGAGCTTAGCTGGGAAGTAGAGTACATCAAAGAGCCCAGTGATATAGACGAGGCTGTATACCATGTAGTGACATGTGTCCAGACAAGAAAGGGACATGGTAGTGGGAACAGGAGAAAGAATGGTGTACACAGATTGCAAGAACACGAGAGCGAAGACCATGAGACCTGGGCCGAACATGCATACCGCATTCCAGCGAAACCAGAGAGGAAAGAGGCAGGTTCTAAGGAAAATTCACAGGTCATGGGCAATGGCCAAACCAAGCCAGCTGAGATCAGAAAAGGTGATCCTACAAATCAGACTGAGGCTGGAGTCCTGCAACAAATACTGAATATGCTGACCGAACTAACCCAGATTCAGCAACAAAATAAGAGACCTGAGAACAATTACATGGGGAGTAGAAGAAGCATAGTATGTTACGCATGCAATGGAGAAAACCATATCGCAAGATATTGTCCCTTTAAGGACCATGGCAGATATCCAGCAAATGACAGACAGAAAGCCGAAATCCATGAACCAGTGTATAACACCATTCAACCAGGACCGAAAAATGATGTTCGTTCCATGAGGGAAGAATACCATTGCACAGTTCCAAGATACGGAGAAGTAGTCACACCAGGGTTGTTTGACAGATTTGGGACAGAGGACTCTGAAGACATGCAGTACAGAGAAGAACCGAGGGGAAATTGCAGAGAGACTTACCTGTTACGAGACCAGTATGCTGACAAGCTTGAGACCGGAATGCAGAGAGTCCACCAAGTTGACCAAGAGCACCTCCCAGCAGCGACAAGTCGACACAAGGCCATGCATGGTGAACAGATTTTAATCAACAGATGTAGAGTTGGCGATGCTGTGCAGGGGACAGGTGAAACCCGCAGATTTGGGATGGCACCAAGGCTCAAGAGGTTGAACGACGGATCCGAGGTTGTGAAGAAGAAGATTACAGATATTAGCTGCATAGGTCGAGAGAAGACGGTTCATCACAACAGGTGGAAACCAGATGAGGGGACCGGCCCACCGAAATGGATCAAGACAGCAAAGAGCAAGATCAAGTATTAGAAATACTCTTGGCTTGTCAACAGTATCCTGAATAATGATGTATATTTAAAATATTAATTAGAGGTAGTATGAGAATGTTAATTAGCAGAAATTGTTTCCTGCATTTATAGGTGAATTAATTATTTCTATTTACTTGGTTATTGCCAAGTTTTAATGTTCATTATGTAAAGGGAAGAGAGATCACTATGTGTATTTAGAGATGCCCATATTGACCACTTTTAATTAAACTTATAGCTTAAAGTATTAGTCATTAGAATTTAATAGGGAGTATCCTCTTATGACAGTACCAGTTAGACGTTTGGATCCCTGATTAGCGGTATACATAGACAGAGTACCTGTAACAGTGACGACAGGTTTATAGCAGATGACGTCATGATGATGTGACGTAACGTGATGTGCCAACCAGCATGTACTGCAGCGACGTAAAAGGGCTTAAGCAGATTAACACTGACGGATTACCGAGGGAAAGCGCATGTCTAACCTGAGATACAGCTGATGGTCAGCTGTTGCATTTTATTTTCCTTATTTTAGTTTATGTGTCACAGAGAGATGAAAGGATGAGTGTCAAAGGTCTGGCTGATAAGAGGCCTACTCGGGGGTTGCTTTAGTGTACCGGAATACGAGGGCCAGGGCCCGTTAGATGTTTTACCTGACAAGCGTTATTAGAAGACAGAGATGAAAGGTTAATTAAGTTGCGTAGGTAGGGTAGTCAGTAGGAGCCAATTGACGGAACATTTCGTGCAGTGGAAAGAATCAAGAGTGCATGACTGGTAGACTAAGAGGATCAGGGATCTGCAACTGGAGCAAGAGGAGCAGTGGAATTGGGAAAAGGATGTCTCCTAGCAGAGACGATGAAGCTATGATGGATCTCAATGGACTGATAGAGCGGATCTGCAAGGCAGTGTGGAGCAAGGAGCCGCCCAGAGATTAACAGAGCTGGCACAGACTATCAACGCAAGTGTGATGCAGGGATGCAGACAACATCATCCGGGTCACATTGGTACCAGCAAGATGCAATGCAGGTTAGGCTAAGGTCAAGTTCTGGCGAACAAGTAATAGAAACCGGGTCCAGTCCTATAGAAGAAAATAAGCCAAATCTATTGAGAATACTGTATTTTATATTTGTGTAACGTAAGTCAGCATTCCATAGAGCATATGTTTGATGTAATTCTTTTTAAAGTTTTGTATTTTTAGTAATTAAGTTACCTAAACAATAGTCATTATCCAAGTTTGACAGCCTAGAGTAGGTTGTCTGACTTTGATGATGACCGCTTGAAGAGATCTTTGTGTAATGTAGGTTAAAAAGGGAAATAGCTTGGACTTTGAGATTTGTTTTTTTTTCATTTTCACACATGTTAGGTGTCCAGGTTCTTTCTTTTATCTAGCTCTGGAGTGCTGAATTTAGAAAGCAAAGGCTCTTATTTGATGTTAGATATTGGTGTTAGATTTGATCCTAATTAAATTTGGGAATAAATCTATTACCATACGGTTTTTCTTTAAAATTTATAAATTGCATTGTTAAGGTAAAGTGAATCAAAATCTAATAGAGATGTATAGGATTTTTATCTAGTAAGGGCTTTTACTGGATTTTATCATGGGCATTATATGCCATGTGTATATGTATGTTTAAGTTATAAGAGATTTCATAACTTAGGTGTTTCTAATGTTGGAAAGGTCTTGCATTTTAGCAGCTATTTGTAACAAGTGCCAGTGTCCTAAAATCTTTATGTGTTATAGTGTGGGTAGTGTGCCCAAGAAAGAAAGAATATTGTAACATTTAAGGTATAAGTAAATTAGGTCAGTTTATTTGTCATTCTCATTGTTCGAGGTCAAAAGGGGCACTCATTTGAGCTCCCCTTTGATGTTGGTCAATGCGAATGCGTTCTATGAAAGTGAGAAGTTATTTCATGCTAGGTAGAAAGCATTTTGTTTGTGTATACATGTGGTATTAAATGTTTCAGTCTATTATGGATGCTTAATGTTAGCAGGAGCTTAACATATTTGAGAGGGGGGTAATGTAAGGTTCTGGTTTTAGGTTGACAAACACGATTGTTGTTTGTCAGTATTCACATTTATAACGTCAGCCTATGTAGCTGTATTCAAGTGTCATTTCATAATTATAATTCCCAATTGTAATAGTTACGATATAATCTACCTCCAGATTGTGTCAGCTCCCGCAGCATCTTTTATTCAGCCTGTATTTGTATTTGTTATGGTTCATTATTGTGAGAGGAAAGTGCTTGGAGGCCATCTTGGTTTATACTGAAGTGATGCATTGTGGGTTGTTAGTCTTGGTTACTACATAGTACAGTAGCGGCAAGACTTCAATCCACAATAGCTCTTTGAAAAGTAATTTATTCCATATTTTAGCTATGAGCGTCCCTTCTAAGTATATTCCCCCTCATGTTTATAACATTCTTGTATTTTTAGAAAGGGATATTGGTACTGTTTTAGTCATTTTTAGGTCCGCGCAGTGCCAGCGTCTTTGCATACCCTATAAGGAGTGCACACTTGGTGTGCACCCCATATAAGGAGTGCACACTTTGGTGCGGTTTTTGTGCAACAGATTTTCGGTGCGATTTTAATGTTAAATCGCACCAGATATTTGGTGCACACCACGTGACCAATTTTCTGTATAAATACCCCGGGTTGCAGACGAATCGAGGACTCTCGAGATAGAATTTCAAGGTGCGGCACCATATTGCCTTACTCTTTTAGAATAGAATTAGTTAGAAATAGAAGAAGTCTAGTGACTTGAGGTTTACTATTATTGAGTAGGATATAAATAAAGCATCACATAAAATTTGATTAAGCCTTACTTTTACTTTATTTGCCGCACGAAAGAGAGTCCATTTTAGTTAATATTTATTTGAGAGAAAGAGAGAGAAAAAAGGGGTGATCTTGAATCACGCTACCAATTTGGATCCAGATCAGACCCCTGAATTGACGTGTACTACCGCTCGGCACGTGACATTTGAGCTACTAAAAGTTTTATCCTCTACAGAATAACCAAACAATAATTTAAACCGTATCCTGTTGCTAATAAGATTCTTACATAAATCTACTGTTCTATCACTCTTCATTCATAAATGGAGTTTCTTAAAAGAAAGATGTCATATATAAAAATAGAAACATGCTGTCATAGCAATTGCAGACTGTGTCTATAATTTTACACTAACAATTCACATTCAATTACATTGACTTTCATGTAATATATAGCTACTAAAAATCTATACTCTACAGAAATACCAAACTATAATTGCTACTCGCAGATTCTTGCATAAATATACTGTTCTGTCACTCTCCATTCATGAATGGAGTTTCTTAGAACCAGGACGTCATATCTAAAATAGAAACATGCTGCCATAGCACTTGCAGACTGTGTCTATAATTTTACCCTAACAATTCATCTCCAGTAAACCCTGTAAATGGGTACAATAGATCATTCTGTCCCCATGTCCAATCAGCCCATTCAGTTTTAAGCATGTGATTTTCAACCTAGATTCCTGACCAGTTATCATTGGTTGAGAATTTGCAAAAGAGATGTCTAAATAGAAACCATTCAGCTCCGCTGAAAAATGGCAGATACATGTAGTATGATATTGAAGATAATTTGTTTGATTGAATCTGACAGGACGCAACAGAATTAATATCTAATGGCCGTCTTAAAAGTGCTTAAAATGTGTAAACGTCACATTTTGAGTACAGTAAAACCCCTCTAATACGACCACTAAATTTTGTTAATTATTAGGGTGTTTACGATAGGTGACCGCTTAAAGCAAGGTGACAGTGAAACAGAAAGCTCCTAGGAGCTTTCTGGTTCACTGTCACCTTGCTTTAAGCTGCCACCTTTCTATTATGCAATCAATTAGCCTTCGTTTTAGTGGTCGTAATAGCGAGGTTTTACTGTATATAACTTCTAGAGTGTAAAACTTTAAAATGGCTATAACCAGCGTTGTTACAGCTGAAAGTCATGATTTATCGAATTTTAACATGGCGAGAAACACGGTTATTTTATCTTAAGACTTTGGTTAAGCTGATTAAATACCGTTGTCTTGAAACTCCATTCCAATGCATAGAAGAGAGATAAAGTCACACTTTACTGGCTTTTTTTACGTTTTAGTTTTTACCAAAAGTAAATACAGGGAAAATGTCTTTTCTGAACATTATGCACTTCCTTTTAGTGCCATTGTACTGCTTTACTTAACATTAACTTTTTTAATGTAAATTTAACTGTGTCACTGTCTTACTATCTTCCGCCTAAAAGTGTCGTCTGCTTAATATTATCATATGCTTATGTTTCCATGTTTTACAGTACTGAACCTTATTAAATTATACTGGTAATCGCGAGCGAATTGCCATCGAATTGCCATCGAATCGCCATCGAATCGGGCGCTTCAAAAAACAAATCCTATGTTTGAATATTTTTACGCGAATTTTCCGAAGTGGTTGTGACAAAAAAGGAATCGAAAAAATTAATGAAGACATATTTGCGAACATTTGTGAGATACACCTTCAAAAAAACTTACCCGAGGGTAAAGTTAGTATGAATCGCAAGCGAATTGCCATCGAATTGCAAGCGAATTGCCATCGAATTGCAAGCGAATCGCAAAAATTGTTAATTTAATAAGGTTCAGTACTGTAAGTAAGAATATTTTCTAGTTAAATTCAGAAAAAATAATGATACTATAATGCCAAAAATGCCGATCTATTCAACGTCCGACCAGGTTACAAACTGCAAATAACAGTGAACGTGTCACTGGCAGTAAAAGGGATCGATCTAATTGTCTTCTTTTAAGTGTTCGATAAAATGGGAATTCAATTTAATTAAAGTAAAATTAGAACCATTTAACTGTAGGCAATGATAGCGTGACATTTCCAAAATACATTGCATCAATTCAAAGCAATTGGAGTCTCTTTTTATAAATCGTGCATGTACCAATTTACTTGGTAACAGTACCAAATAATGAACTCGTCAACCTTTATCTTAACCCTTTAACTGTAAAATGTTACCGTCTGGAGTACAGTTGAGAAAACGTTATTCTTTCCCAATAAACAGGTTTACGCTAAAAATATTATTTCCATTGCAAACAGTTTGGAGCCAGATCAGACGCCGGGTAACCCGGCGTCTTATCAGGCTCCAAACTGTTTACCACGCAATTTTAAATGAGTCGTCAAAATTGTCCAAAAAGTTGTCATTTTACCCATTTTAATGCACTGCGTTTGCGTTTCGTTGGTGTTTAAACGGGAAAGAATAACGTGCTCTCCACTGTATCCCATTCGCAAACAATATTGTTGTTTGCATTTGTATGTCAAATTCAAATGATTAAAGTTACCAAACACTTTGGATCCCGATAAAATCCAAACTGTTTACAAACTCGACTTTAGCCTCATATAGCGTGAAAGAGTTAACTCTTTATATACAGTAACGTCGTTTATAGGTTTCTTGTTCACATTAGAAGTATAGTTTTGCATTTCATTGAAAAAATAGTTACACGAATGTCAAACAGCTTGGATCCTGATCAGAAGTCGTGTTACTCGGCATGTAATTCTGGGTCCAAATTGTTTGCAAATACCACAAAAAGTAAGTACAGTAAAACCTCTCTAATACGACCACTAAATTTTGTTAATTATTAGGGTGTTTACGATAGGTGACCGCTTAAAGCAAGGTGACAGTGAAACAGAAAGCTCCTAGGAGCTTTCTGTTTCACTGTCACATTGCTTTAAGCTGCCACCTTTCTATTATGCAATCAATTAGCCTTCGTTTTAGTGGTCGTAATAGCGAGGTTTTACTGTACATGGCAGTAAAAAAAAAGGTAATTAGGGCATTGCAAATTATTGTAGTTTCGTTACGAGTACATCCATTTGAGTTACTGCATGCTCTACGTAGAACCAGAAGATCCGGGTAATATTCTCACAATTAAATAAAAGGTTATTTCTCCTTAGTGCAGGTATGGCAAGCCAAGAATTACAAAAAAATGGTTTAGAAAGAGTTCCGGCATGTGGGGATTTATTCGTTATTAAACTTTGAAATATCATTCGTTTTAGATAAATGACATCTTGATAAAGTTCAATAGTTATGCAGAAAGCTATAAAATTAGTTTTCATCATTAATATTGGCATACGTGGAGAAAAAATGCATTTGTCATCCGAGCTTTTAATGTGTATTCGGTGAAAGCTAGTTACATGTTCCGAGTAGAACAACTATTAATCCGTACCCTGTTGTAATATCATCTGAAATTGTCTTCTGCAACAATCGTTTAATTTAGATTACATGTTTTAGTAAAGAAACCTAAAGACGAGTGTCAAACAGTTAATATTCAGAATAGAAGCCTCGTTACGCGGAGTCTGATCTGGATCAAAGCTGTTTGGGAAAAACAGTAAAGTCGTGACCAGCATGCGAAGAGTTTAGGCATCGTGAAATTCGTTCGGTTTTAAATGACTGCAGGTTTTAAGCTGCTGCACGCTTTGGGATTACCGTCTGCAATATTTACAAGTTTCTTTCAGAGAAACACATCAGACTGTTAACCCATTACCCCATAAATACGCCTTTTTACGCCTATATTTTACTCCTCCACTGAGGAAAATAGTTCAAATTTATACAGCCATGAAAATATATCACAAGAAATATTTTCTATTTTCTAGCAGATGGGGGCTTAAAGCAGGCTGAAAGTAAAGCAGAATGTGCCTTAAGGCACATTCTGCTTTACTTTCAACCTGCTTTAAGTTGTCGCCTATTTCCAAAACTAAAAATGCGCTATGAGGTAATGGGTTAAACAGTCTGGATCTGGTACTCGGTTTCTCATCTGAATACAAACTAATTTTAAACGTTATCACAAATTAATCAGCAGTGTTAAAAAACATAAAGGAGTCCAGTGGCTTTGCATTGTTGTCCACTGGAGAAAACGTTATACCCTCCCGATTAAAGCGTTTATGCCTAAACATTTATTTCAAATGCACTTTAACGCCAGATCAGACGCCGGATTAAACCCGGCGTCTGGTCAATCTATACTTGTATGGATCGATGGAAGACTATCATTTTTAACGTAAAATTGCATTGCCTTTTGTTTCCTATTAAATGGAAAGAATCATGCCATTATCTCTGCTATATGGTATAATACACGAAATCTCGGCGTCATGTGACCATTTTATCTGTCGCGGTGCCGTAAAACACAACGTAATCAAGTAATCTTGGGAGCTGTGCAGTAAAGCTCTGCTTTGACAAACACTAAAAAAGACATATTCCCAGCTGATAACAAAGGTGGAATTGAACCTTAGTGAAACGTGTATTCGATTCTTTACAACATAAGTACATGTAAAGAGTATACTTGTCATAAGTCAACAGTTTACACCAGAATAGGAGGCTCTTACAGCCCTCTGAATGGGATCTTCACTGCTTGTCATTTAACAATATCTTTTAAAAAATCAATTATTTTAATCAATTTGTGAAGTTAAAGACGATTTAAAAGTAGAACAGCAAACAAGAGATTTCTTATTACAGTGGAGAATCTGTTATTCTTTCCCGTTTAAACGCAAACGTACGCAAACGCAAAGCTCTAAAACGTAGAAAAGAACAACTTTTGGACAATTCTGATAATTCTTGTTTATCTTGATGGCAAACAGTTTGGAGTCTGATCAGACGCCGGGTTACCCGGCGTCTGATCTGGCTCCAACCTGTTTGCACTGCAAATAATAGTTTTAGCGTAAACGCGTTTATTGGGAAAGAATAACAGATTCTCCACTGTAACTTTTACCTTGCTTTCAATTGAACCATAAAACTACCAATTTCGTAATGCTATGACTTTATTGTACTATGGAAGGCAAATTACCTTGCCTAATAGTATCACGTGCTTAGAGTACTGGTCTAGGTGCTAAACAGGGAGAAGAGTTGGATTAGAGCATTGACCTTACTTCCTTCTACCGTGAATAAGACGCTATTCTTTTCCAATCTATGCGTTTGGGTTACATTGCAAACAGTTTGGCGCCCCGGCGTCTGACCACTCCTACAATCCGTTTTTTTTTCTCAATAATCTGTTATTTTCTATATTCGATAGAATTGTATTTGCGTTTTATTTTTGTCTGAGCGGGAAAGAACAAGGTTTTCTCTACTGTACATGTACATGTCAAGAATGATAATCATCTAATGCATCAACAGAATATAGCCGGAGTAAATGGTGGAAATAAAACCAACTTAAGAAAGTATTAACCTTTACAAGCGGGCATGTCGTCTCTTTTTAAATTGTCGTCTGCAAAAATTTCAATTAAGATTCATACATTTTCAAATTACAGAAACTTAAAGACTATAGTGTCAAACAGTTTGAATCCATCTCAGACGCCGCGTGACGCGGTGTCTGAGCTGGATCCAAATAATTTGCAAAAAAAGACTGACAAGACGTTATCGGCAGGATAAGGATTAACATTTAGCACTCTTTGTATGAAATTGAGATACAAGCAAACTTCCATACAGTGGAGACGATGTCAGGCCTGCCATAAGTTGATAAAAAATCCTAAGATTTCAATTTTCCTGATTATACCTTAAACCCATAGTCTGTTTCTAGTTTTTAAGACACGTAATGCTTAAAAAAGGTTGGAAGTAAAGCAGAATGCGCCTTAAGGCGCATTCTGCTTTACTTTCAGCCTGTTTCAAGCTTCATCTGTTGGAATAAAAATCCGAAGATTTCGGAAAAATCCGGAGAAATGGCAGCCCTGCGACGTTAGTCTTCCATTATAACGCGATTGTGATAAATACCTGACAATTACAAACGATTTAGAGCCATAGATAGATATTTTATTCATTCATTGTTATACAATGTAACAGTTTATTTATTTTTGTCATACTGTGATGTTATAAAATATCTGTGTTATATATGGCATGTTTCGTCATTTATATCATCTCTTAAAATTCCTTCATGGAATCGCTTTGCGCTATTTTAAAGATTTTACTGTATAATCATGTTCTTGTATGCATTGAATGTGCATATATGGTATGCAAGTAAAGATTCTCTCAATCTATCTAGGTCAGAGGCCCAACAGTACACAAGTATACAAATCATGCAACACATAGTCCAAGGCAAAATATATGTTAGTAATGTATACGAGGGGAAAATGAGACAAAGTTTTTGATATATTCACTAAAAGAGTTATCTATACATAAATGTATAAAAAGTTCGTTCTGAAAATGTTCTACAAGAGACCGTATCATGATCTAAATCATGTTCGATGTAAAAAACATATTTACTTTCTTACTTTGCGTACCTGGGACTCGTTTCATAAAACTTCGTACGACAAATGTCGTAACTCAGATTATAAAAATCTCAATTACTCTTTTTTTTCTCTATCGAATCATGTTTTGTGACATCTATTTGGAATCGTCTTGAAAAGACGAATCCAAAGAGATGTCACAAGACATGATAAGATAAACAAATAAGAAATAAAATGTGTTTTTAAGTTTTGACTTACGACCGTTTTTGTCGTACGACGTTTTATGAAACGGGCCCCAGATGCTTTCGGCTTTTGTGCACCAAACGGGTTAAAGTATCTATTTAATGCTCATAAGGCAGGTAACAAGGTGGCTGATCAGGCTCCAAACTGATTGCTAAATTTATATCAAAACTAATCATTGAAATATATTTTTGAAATTCAGAACGTAGCTTATCCAAGTTTCATTTTGAAAAATGAATATGTCAAACATACGTTTAAACGCACACGAAACGCAGACGCATTGAAATACAAGTTGAAAATGAAGGCGTCTGATCAGGATCCAAACTGTTTACAATTAAAACATTGACTCGGGGTAAGGCAGCGAAGGGGTTAACCCTTTATCCCGTATGCTGCTCACAATGCTTAAAGAAGTCTGAAAATAAAGTAGCAAACTGCTATATAACTTTTTACTTTAGTTTAGGTTTGTTTTAAGCAACCATACACTTGTCTGAAATACTGAAAACAATTTATTCGAGGAACTACGGGAGTTGTTTTAGTAACTTGGCACAGCAAGACATTCCTGTATCTCTCCCTCTGTATGTAAAATTCAATCTAAATTTCTAATTTTGTTACATGGATATGTTTGTTTTATTTTATTCCAACTAAAATCAAACCCCTGAAAATAGGTTGCCTTTTTAGCTCACCTGAGCCATAGGCTCAAGGTGAGCTATTGGGATGACCCTGTGTCCGGCGTCCGTCGTCGTCCGTCGTCCGTCGTGCGTCGTCGTTAGCAATTGCTTCAAATGACATCTCCTCCTATACCGCTGAACAGATTTCAACCAAACTTTACAGAAATGTTCCTTGGGTCAAGCTCTTTCAAATGTGTTCAAAGAATTAAAAACAATGCAGAACTCTGGTTGCCATGGCAACCAAAGTGAAAAAATAATAAAATCTTAAAAAATCTTCTTGTCAAAAACTGCAAGGGCCAGAGCTTAGATATTTGGCACATAGCATCACCTACAAGTCCTCTATCAAGTTTGTTCAAATTATGCCCCTGGGGTCAAAACTGACCCCGCCCCGGGGGTCACAGTTTTACATAGAGTTATATAGGGAAATTTTCAAACGTCTTCTTCTCTGAAACTAATATGGCCAGAGCTTTAATATTTGGCATGGTTACACTTCTAGATGTCCTTTACCTATTTTGTTCAAATTGTTTCGGTCGGTTGCATATCTAGGTCACAGAAGCTAAAAATAAAAAAAGTTCAAAGAAAACTTAAAAAATCTTCTTGTCTGAAACTACAAGGGCCAGAGCTTATATATATGGCACATAGCATTGCCTACAGGTCCTCTATTAAGTTTGTTCAAATTGTGCTCCTGGGGTCAAAATTGGCCCCGCCCCGTGGTCACCGTTTTACATAAAGTTATATAGTGAAATTTTCAAACGTCTTCTCCTCTGAAAGTAATATGGTTAGAGCTTTATTATTTGGCATGGTGACACTTCTAGATGTCCTTTACCTATTTTGTTCAAATTGTTCAGGTCGGTTGCATATCTAGGTCACAGAAGCTTAAAATAGATTTTTTTCAATGAAAAGTTACAAAAATCTTCTTGTCTAAAACCCTAGTACCCTGATCTTAGATATTTGCTACATAGCATCATCTACAGGTCTTCTATCGAGATTGTTCAAATTATGCCCATCGAGTAAAAAATGACCCTGTCCTTGACATGAATATTTTTCTCCATTTTGTCAGTTATTCTCAGGTGAGCGAAATATGCCCCATTGGGCTCTTGTTTGTAATTATACGTCAAAAGATATCCCAAGAGGTTAGAAACATTTTGTTTGTTCGGGCGTAAACGGCAACTGCTTCTTCATTGTTCTTTTTTCTGCATGCAGAATTTAATTAATTCCTTAACTTGTTTTATGTTCAGTGGAGAAAACGTTCTTCTTTCCTGTTTAAAAGAAACTGAACGCAATGCAATGTTTGAAATATCTTGACACTTTTGAGTAGCAAACCGTGTGGAACATGGTAAGATACCGGGTTACCAGGCTGAATATGGCGAAAAAATGCATGCTTGCAATGGAAATAATTGATTTGAAAAGAATATATAACGTCTTCGTGACTATATACAAGTACAGTAAATTATCTCTATTACAGGGCTACCATTTCTCCGGATTTTTCCTAAATCTTCCTAAAACATGGTAGCTTAAAGCAGGCTGAAAGTAAAGCAGAATGCGCCTTAAGCCTTAAGGCGCATTCTGCTTTAATTTCAGCCTGTTTTAAACAGGCACGTGTCAACAAAACTAGAAAGGGGCGATGGGGAAAAGGTACGATTCGTAAAATTGCACTTGAAAAATGCAAATTTGGAAATCTTAGGATTTTTTATGTCAACTTATGGCAGCCCTGCTATTACGACCAGGAAAAACGAGGTTAATTGACTGAATAAAAGACAGGGTGTATCAATGTCATAAGCGATTTTTTCAAAGTATTAAACTTTTTTTCTATCATTGTTTTTTTGGAAGAGCTAATTATGATGAATGAAAAAATGAAAAAAAAAATATGGTGGTGTCCTTTTTTTTGAGCTACAGCGATTTGAAAAAGGTATGTCAAATATGGACTTGTTTTCCAAATTTTACCCATTCAGAGTACACGCTTCAGTAAAATCTATTTCAAAACAAAACAAACATGGTAATTTGGGTTTTCATTATTTATTTCATGTCTATGGTGGTATTTTCACATATAGAAACCAAATTTAGACAACGCAGGCACTAGGTTTGCACAATATGGATCCTCGAATATCAAAAATATGCTTTTTATAGGGCATGATTTTATAAGAATTTTTATTTTATGAAAAAAAAGTAAAAAAGTTTGAAAATGAAATAGTTCTAGTATTAAACTTTTTCTTATATTCTACCAAATGAAAGCCAATGCTTAGGCAGTTCAAAATATGAAAAGAAATTGAAAGGTCAGTGTTGAAAATGTTGAGTTATTAAAGTAAAAAGAGTTATCTCCCCTTACAAAATTTACAAAAAAGTACCATATCGATGATATTTAGAGCTTTATAAATTTCACATTTGGTGCCTGTTTTTTCTGAAATTAGTTTTTGTATTTAGGAAATACTACCATAGATAGGAAATAAATAATACAAAAACAAATGATCATATTTGTTTTCATTTAAAATGGATTTTATTGAAGCGGGCTGTTTGAAAAGGACAAAATAAGAGAAAGTGGGGTGGTGTAAATTTTACATGGCCGTAGAGCCAACTGTTGTTTACCAAAGTGTACACTTTTTCTATTTTTTCATTCATCTTAAATAGCTCTTCAATACAAAACCACTATGGAGTGTTTTCAGATAGTTTGAAATTTTCCCAAATTCATGACATGGATACACCCTTAAGCAGTCACCTGACTTTAGACACCGGATAATTAACACAAGTTAGTGGTCGTGATATAGAGAGATTTTACTGTACAATTTGCAATTACATAAGGTAGTAAGCCCCTAATGATATCAGACCAATGTCAGTAAATATCGGAATTCTACGTACAGCGTTCGACCATTATCGAACGGTCGGACCATACTGATGTATACTCGAGCCTAATTCGGTACATTAAGACAGTTAAGAAGTCAGGGCTGCCATAAGTTGATCAGAAAAATCCTAAGATTTCAATTTTTCAATTTTTCAGACGCAATTTTACTTATCGCACCTTTACCCCATTGTTTGTTTCTTGTTTTGAAGACACATGGCTGCTTACAACAGGTTGAAAGTAAAGCAGAATGCGCCTTCAGGCGCATTCCACTTTACTTTCAGCCTGTTGTAAGCTACCATCTGCTAGGATAAAAATCCGAAGACTTAGGAAAAATCCGGAGAAATGGCAGCTCTGAGAAGTTACGATATGTACCACCGTCACAGAATCATCTTATTAGCAGAGTTTGAAAATGGTGGTAGCTTGGTGCAGGATAAACATGAGTATCATATGAATAAAAATATATGTTACTTTTATCCTGAATAAAGCAGTTAGACCTACCTGGCATTAGCGGTTTCCATGCTACAGTAAAATCTCTCTAATATATGACCACTAAAAAGAAGGCCAACTGACTGCATAAAAAACAGGTGACTTAAAGCAAGGAGAAAGTCAAACAGTCTAAAGTTCCTAAATGAACTTTCTGTTTAACTATCATCTTGCTTTAAGCTATCACCTGTCCTAACACACAAAATAATTAACACACTTAGGTGGTTGTTATAGTGACGGTTTACTGTTCTTCCGAATAAGATGTATAGAAACGAGCGTATAAGCCAGAATGTTGCTTTCAAATTACCAAAATCGGGCATTTTTAACATGAAAGTTGTGGCACCGTCGTAACATATAAAAAGTAATACGTGGTGATTTTATGCAATATAGCTTATGTCTCAAAGAGAGACAACTCCTCGGTAGATGTGTAAATAGGCCAAAATTGTGTCACCTAAATACAGATGAGGTTACTTACAGTCTATTAGTCTGGTACCCGACTTCTTCACAAAGAACGTCAGGCAATATGTAACAATGGCTGCCCCCATGAAATAGAGAAAAGTGGGTGGAGTTATATGAGCTGTAATAGGGTTTTTTCTTATTTTAGGTGGTTCACAATATCTCATTGTAACCTACGGGTTCAATGTTATTCAAAACTAAATTACCAATTCAAACATATGTGGTAAGCGACTGAATTCAGCAGAAATTCGTGCAACGAATCATTTTAAAGCACTCCTATTTTCGGCTATTATAAATAAGTTGGATTATATGGTATGGAAGGCCGGTGCGCCATGCTAAATGCTAAATGCGAATTGCTTAATGCGAAATGCTAAATGCGAATTGCGAAATGCTATTTAAGTACAAAACTCTATTAGGGGTGTTTAATGCTAAATGCTATTTGTAAAATGCCAAATGTTAAATGCTGATTGCGAACGCGTTTTGCGAAATGTCATTTGCGGATTGCAAAAATGCTAAATGCGAATTGCAAAAATGCTATTCGCAAATTCCTTAATGCCAATTGCGAATTGCTGTACTAAGACCAAACAAAAATACCTCGGTTTCCAAACCGACCCTATTTTTTTTTAACACAATCATATAATGATGATATATTTAACTTTTCTGATGGAGTATTTTATATAAATATATTCAAATTGTTATTAATTTAATTGATAGGCCCCAAAACCAAATTTACCTTAAACATTGAAATCTGGTATGATTGTTAACCAATATTGGGATACCAAACCGGCAAAGTAGTGGCTTATATATGATAGGTGGAATTAATAATATTTTGTAATGTGTTGTATGTTTGTCAAATATGTCAATAAAATGTGTTGTCTGCCTGTTGAATATGTCAATGGTTAATTTCGAAAAACGAAAAAAAAAAGTTTAGGATCGGAGGGAAAAACTAGGGTCGGTCGGGTTACCGAAAACATATGTTTTTTTTGTTTGTTTGGCCTTAGTACAGCACTTCGCATTTGGCATTTAAGAATTTGCGAATACCATTTTTTGCAATTCGCATTTAGAATTTTTGCAATTAGCAAATGGCATTACGCAAATCGCATTTCGCAATCAGCATTTAGCATTTTAAGAGTTTTGTATGGAAGGCCGGTGCGCCATGCTAAATGCTAAATGCGAATTGCTATATGCGAAATGCTAAATGCGAATTGCGAAATGCTAGTTTAATACAAAACTCTTAAAATTGTGGTCACGACGTCATTTGAATTGGAAGCAGGCTGACTGGCGCCGAGTTCTCTTTCGTGACGAATCTCACCGAGCAATGCAGATGGTAGGCTACACAAATTTTAACATTCAAGATTCAGCAGTCAAGATTTGAGACAGGCTTCACATGCAAGCGTGGCGGACTGAGGTACTTAGTGAATGTTACGCTACGCCGTAGAAAAGTAGCGTGTATTGGTGCAAATAGTGGCCATTCACGATATTAATGATACTGAATACAACTTTGGACTTTTTATGATAATTCATTAAACACCTAAACATTTTAAGAAAAAACAACTTTTATTCAGACCCCTACCAACTTCTTCATTACATCACTCGAAAAAAATTCTTCACAGCAGTATGAGGTTAACTGATATGGATTAAAAATGATAAACTTCATTTTCGGTATAGGTTTTAGACCATCAACATTATAACTTTCCAGCAAATGTTCCTGTAATCGTGTGGGACGTTTCTACTTTTGCTCAGTATATGTAAAAAAAATACTTCAAATGACCCCACATATTTAAATCTTGGACAACATTTCTCGACGGGTTTCTTTCCAGATACCGGTATTTAAGCTTCAACTTCTACCCTACATACTCATATCAGTATACCCCTCTAACTAGTTGGGGTTCGGGGACTTGCTCCCCCGGGGAAATTTTATTCTTAGATGGCTTCAGAAGCGTTCAGGGTCGTGCTGTGCATTTAAAACAGGTAAAATACTAATAAAAATCCATGTAAATGTTCAACTTAAAATAACAAATTATTAATGATAAAGGATCATATTTTTTGACGTTGTCTTCCGGCTATTAGCCTAGTCTACCTCTACCCCCTCTGATAAGTGTAGCACTTTTACTAGCGTGTCCGGGGCATGCTTCCCGGGATATCTTTTAATTCTATTGGCGAAGTTGGTGCATTCTAGGGTCGTTTTTTTTTTTTTAATATATGCTTTTTTTTACCATTTTCTTATTATCCACACCTAAAGCATTTAGATCTATTTATAAAGTTTGATCCATTTCTTAAGGATATATTTTGATTTAGTAAGTGTATTCATTGAATTTGAGCCAAAAAACAGTTAAGAAAAATGCACATACTTCAGGCAACACACTCTAATGTATACACTTTGCATAATACTTTTAGTAAGCATCACCTTTTAATGTAACTTTGTAACTTTGTATAAAACTGTTCCCATTTACTACAATGGCTTATCGTGAACCACCTAATATAAGAAAACGCCCTATTAAGCTCATATGACTCCACCCACCACTTATCATTATGGTTCCCGGTTTCCTCTCTTTCATGGGGGCCGCCATTTTTGCCCGTTGCCTGCCCTAACTGTCTGAAGATAAAGGGACATAACCAGGCCAACAGTCTATATGAATGATCGCCGCCCGTATCCATCACGTGAAACCAGAAGATTTGTTATGTAAACAAAGAAAGCGCTTATTTTGCTGAGTAAAAGCCGATTTCACTTAGTTTTAATACATTGAAAATGCACACATATAAGAAATTGCGCGTTTAAACATACGTAAATTATATAGAAAGTAATGGAGATGGTGTTTTCAACAATTTAAGTATCTTTATTACACATCTGACGTTTGACTAAGACTTGATTCAGCTGAACAATTCCAAATGTTTAATAATCATTAATGATTTCTATTTGAAATAAGAGCATAATATGGTGTCATGTGGTGTTCACATTGTCATGGCAACATTATTAAGAGCACTAGTCATGGATTTTCACTAGTGCTCTGAAGTTACTAAGCAACAGAATCAAATAAGAAGTAAATAAATGTTCACCTCTCATTCTGATCGGAAATTAATTCAGCTTTTGGTAGATATTTACCTTTAGTGACGTTTAATCGACAGATTCCTGTTTACCTTAAATACATCAAATATATCAAAAAACTTATGACAGATTTCCAGGATGGGAACTTATTTATGGCCAACAACTGGGGTCTGTTTTACTAAACTACTTACGCAAAATTTTTGCGTAAGTCAAAATCGTTTAACTCTTATTTTTCGATCATAAACGTTTGCAAAAAGCAAATAGCCAGATCAGAGGACGTGCTAAAAGCGCGTCCTCTGATCTGGCTATTTGCTGTTTGTAGCAAGTGATAATAAAAAATATAAATTAAAATTTTAACTTTTGCCTTACGCAAATAATTTGCGTAAGTTGTTTAGTAAAACGGACCCATTTGGGCAGTATCGCTAGTGATTAGTGAAAAATCGTTGTTTGGGCTCCGGCCAAACCTTTTCGTTCACAAGCGCTGCATGTAGCGGGACACCAAATGACGTTTTTTTGCGATGACGGTACCGTAAACAACGTCATGTTTTGGCGGAATATCTATATAGCAGAAAGACTACAAACTAAGGCTTCGATTGATTTAATAGGTCTTTAGAATCAAGTCAAAGTTTATTTTCTGTAGATACAGGCATCCAGCCCATAATACAAACAAAACAGTACACATTTAAAAATTAGAATGGTTGTGTGATAAATAGAATCTTACATTCGTGCCCAATACTTAGTTTGTTTAATAAACTCGTTGACTAAAATTAATATGACGTTTGTCAAGGCTCGCGTCATATTATTTTAGTCAACTCGTTTATTAAAAATGATAATAAATGAGAACTCATGTAAGATCCTCTATCTCCACCAACTCGTTGTTAGACATTGTAGTGTTAATGCCGAGTGTTCATTACAAGGGAAAGAACTGAATTATTCCCAATATATATCACAGGCACAAGAGTTGTTCCCTTTGATAACGTAAGAAAATCATGGGTTGTAACTAGCAGTTACAGTTCGCTCGAAAAAGAAAAAAAATGAGGGGGGGGGGGCAAAAATGAAACGATTGCCATTTTCTACATGTTATAGCATTGCGTTTGCGTTAAGATCAATTTCTGTATAATCGAAACAAAGCTTGGTGCAATACAATTAGAAAATGGTAACGTTTTCTTGAAAATGTGATCGATTCTTTAATATGAATGGCAAACAGCTTGGAGCCTGATCAGACGCCGGCGACTGATCTTGCCCCAAACTGTTTGCAATTGATAAAAAAATTCTAGGATAAACAAGTTTATTGGGAAAGAACAACATATTCTCCACTGTTTCGTTTTCGTACGGTACATCCAGGCCTTTCGCGTCAGTATCGCTATTTGGTAGTTTGTGTTCCGCTCTTCGTATTAGAAACTGGCTGATGATGAAAGTTTTTCTTTAAACCATTTGTTCCCAATAGTTTCTTCCGTGCTTACATATTGAATTTGTCCATGTCAGTTAGTCCATTAAGGACCAAAGTCCGATCAAGTCAATGAGAATTACGGAGAAGAAACAAAACTACATAGAGACAGTCATTTTCTCAAGTACTAGTAAACTGGTCATATTCATTTATTTTCCGGTTGAAAGATTTAACATAGAGTTCATATCGGCACAGGATAACTCGAAATATGGTGAACCTGAACTTACGAATTCAGAGACCGCAGTATAAAGCCACTCATATTAAAGTATAATTAGTAAGCTATTTTCTTTATTTATTCTTCTTCTGTTCTCTTACTTACTACTCACTCTAACTACTTGTAATCACTACATAATTATATAATTATGTTTAGAGCCTTACATTATTTATCTACTCTGGACGTTTGTAAACACACAAGGGGAAGGGTCGAATATAATGTGATAACTTGTGGCCCTGTCCCATTCCACTGTATATTTATGAAATAAAGTATGTATAAACTAAACTTATATAAACAGCATGTTTGATAGACATGAACATGTACAGTCGAATCTCGATAGTCAGGGTTCGCGTAACTCTTTCGCTGCCAAGTTTTATCGTCTGTTTTAACCCTCTTACCCCCAACATATAGTCTGCATTGGTAATGTCGTCTGTAATATTTTAAAAGTCGGCTTTAAAGAGGCTCGCAATCAGATTTAGCATTAAAAATAGTAATTTGTAAATATATGTCAAACGCTTATAGAAACGGGTAAGAATTAGTTTAGGATTAGAAATTCTGTTTAACCCTTACCCCAATAGAAGCGACTTTTAGCGCATTTAATTATTCCTCCACTGAAGAAAAAAGTTTTATACAGTTATGAATATAATTCATTAGAATTATTTTCAGTTTCCTTGCAGAAATTAGCTTAAAGCAGACTGAAAGTAAAGCAAAATGTACCTTAAGGCACATAATGCTCTACTTTCAACCTGCTTTAAGTAGCCACCTATCTTCAAAACTACAAACAGGCTATTGGGTAAAGGGTTAAAAATGCATTTCAATAAAAAAAATAGTATTGGGCTCTGGTGGGATTCGAACCCGGGACCGGGCATGTGGGGGCAGGAAACAGAATACTTGACAACTACTTAGACCACTCAACCAGCCGGACTATTTATATCTCTTGGATAGATTTAACGTACTTTATGGTGTAGCGATGGAGAGTACATAATTCGGCCCGGGTTTATGTCCGACCCGTGTTCAATTTCTGTTGCGTCTTTCGATGCTATAGCTAGGATAAAGCGATGGAAAATATCTAAAAAATTAAGATTTGAAGACTTTTCTTTCTTTCTTTCTTTCTTTGTATACTGCGACGCCCTCTTTCGAGGATTATGCGCAGCTGCGCGTCAATGCAGGTTAGCAAAAAGTAAAAGTATAAAAGCTAAAGAAAATTAGAACTGAGTTTCGGAAATAGTTGCTATGTTACATGTTAAAAGAGAATACTTTACAGCTAAAAGAGGATAAAGATAAAGAGGGTGTTTTTAGACCACATAATTATACACTTGTATAATTGAAATTCCGTGTTTAGACTGATCATATTTTTCTGATGCCAGATGTACGATAATGCTACACATTTGGTTTTATTTGAGTATTTTCTTTTATTTTTCGGCGGAGCTGACTGTTTTCTATTTAGACACACTTTAATATTTGGCCACACATTTCAACCAATAATATTTGATCAGAAATTTAGAATTAAGAGCACCTGTTGAAACTGAATAGTCTGATTGGATAGTAGCCAGGGCTCCAGATAAGGGAATTGTTTCAAAACTTAAAATCTTTATTTGTGCATTAAACCCTGTGGTGTCACTATACATATGAATTGTCTCTTCAAGACAATCAAAATGAGTGGTAATACCATAGGGTTTGGTGCTAAAAGAGGTGGGAAAATGTGATTTGTTTAGTTTACTCACTCTTATCTGGAGCCCTGTAGGCTGGTTTATGTCCCATTACAGTTTTACATGATGTGGACTGTGGGTGTAAACTTTAGAGATACAGGCTGTCTGTTTACTACACTAGGCCACAGAATTGACAAAATTATGCTATGATCTGAAATCTATTTATAGATATACAGAGGAAGCTAGGTGTTTCATAATTGTTTACAACCAATTTGTTTTAATTGTTAACTATTTGTACACATTTGCCATACATTAAAAGCAATATTTTATATATGAATAGCCTCAAGTGAGTTAAACACAATTGTGTTGTTTCATCATTATTTACAAGAGTGAGGTACAGTAGATTGTTGTATCTGTACATTTGTGTATGCTATAGTTTGTTTCAAGAAACTCTATGAATGGAACAGTAGCTAGGATATGAGTTAAATTATTGTTTTGTTTTGCATTTCTGTACATGATAGTTTTGCATTTTAAATAAAAGTTACTGTTTCAATTGAATACTTGTATTTTTTGCTTTTCAATCCAAGATATATATTCTTTGAAAACCTCAATTTAATTCAATTTTGCACACCCATCTATATAGCCTTAGTTCAACCACTCATTCCGCCGAATATCTTTTTTAAAGATATTTCTTGTTTCAAATACACCATCTGGTTGCGAGTCGCTTTGAACTAAGTGTGTTTTGACTGAAGAAATGTCGACAAGCACTGGGAGAAAGTTGGAGTCAAACAATTTGAATCCTGATGAGACACAGAGTTACTCGGCGTCTTATCTAGATCAACACTGTTCGAAAATTTAGGTTCAGTATTTCTGTAAGCATGCAAAGTTTACGACAAGTGGGTCTGTAGGCCCTGACTGTAGATCTACATAGTCAAACTTATTCCATTGCTGAAATAACCACCAGCAGTGCCGCAAATATATATTGTAATATTAGATAGAGATATTGTTTTTGTCCATACCGATCGAGTTCAACGAGACGCTTGCACAACAAGAGCAGACTGTTACATTTTAAAATTTTTTTATAAAAACGATTAATTCTGTTAGATTTGATGGCGTTCCGGGTGTTAAGTGATGTAAATGATGCCTGGACTAATACTAATTTTATTAATCCGCGAGCAGCACATATAAGTGTTCCTATTGGGAATCGTATGCTGGTATGGGGCGGCTACACTGTAAGTTTGTGTAAACATGGTAAACTCATTTTCTATTTTGTTTCTATTTATTACTAAACTACGCCTTCAATTTTGATGATTATGAGAAGGGGCACTGTTTATGTGCACCATTGGGACTGTACCCAGCCGGTCACTTTATCCTGACACCGACGAACCAGTCGTAATGCTAACCCGAAATCCTGAGCGCCAAGGACGAAATCCACGGGTTATGGTCGGTGACGGGTCAAAACGGCCCAGATCCATAACGGCCCGGGTCAAAACGGCCCAGGTCAAAACGGCCCACTTTTGGGCCGTTTTGACCCACATTCGCAAGTTAAATAATCGCTTATATTATTGGTGAACATTGAGTTAATTGATAGAGAAAACGATGTGCACAAAAAATATAATGGAAAGGAATATAGATAATATCTACTTGATAGGTAGGTTTACGAATGAAAGTATAAGTACTAAATCCTGGTGAGATGCATAGTGAGGTGGCGTTTCATCTGGATCCAAACTGTTTGTAATGGTTATTAGAGTTCTGCAAATTACAGATATGACTACTTAACTGTATTAATTATTGGGTGTTTAAGGTAGGTATTATACATAAATATTGACCTGCATATGACATGTGTAAACTATTTAACTTTAGCTGGATCAAAACTGTTTGCAAAGCCGGCTTTATTTGGATGAAACGAGTAACTTTATATGGTAAAAATATATGGGTATTCATTTTAATACATCAAATGTCAAAATACGTAACACAAACTTATAGAAATGAAAGCAGACATCGATTCTTCTCAAACGTGCAAAGTGTGCCACCAAAGTGTGCCGCTAGTGGCACGCGACTACTGTAATTGTTTGATTGCATTAAAGGTGTTAATCTTTGCTCTTTGACCTGTTGTTGTGACAGTTTGTTACATTAATACTTCACTGTCTTACCTCAGGTACACTGGGTATATGCCAACAGTTTTGATTCTCATCAGACCTGTAAAGCAGCTTCTGATCAAGATCGAAAAAAAAATCTGATTTCAAAACACATAAAATAAACTAAAGAAATTGAAGCAGATACTTGTTTAAAGCAGATGACATCTTGGTAGTTAAAGGGGTTAACCTAACATATAGATCTGTTTCCAACCATTACCCAAAGTATTTCTTTAAACCAACATAGAAAGTAGCGTTGCAGAATATACTTTTTACAAAAATGTCATCTGCTTTTATTTATCAACGTTCAATTTTAAGTATCTTGACAAAAGTAAATAGTATCAAACAGTTTGTGTTGTGATCAGTAACCGACATACGCAGAGTCTGATCAGTATCCAATATGACCTATTTTGTGTGGCACTGTGCACGTGCCACTTTTTCATAATATTATATGAAGCAATTCAATCGTATGAAATTTATACGAGTAGACTACATGTATATGCGAATATGAATCATACTTAGGTGAAACATGTATATAATTCACAATTTATGATTTATTATATGTGTTAATTTAGTATAAACTAAATAAAAAAGAACAGAAAAGATCTGAGCATTTAAATGGCTAAAATGACATTTTTGTGACAATATTGTATACTCATTTTAAACTGAGAGGCAACTAGTTTAGAGCCTAATAATGTTACCCATCCAATGAAAAAACATAGATACTTACTCCATCCAATAGTAATTTATAAGTTCTTCTATGTTTAATTTTTTCAAGTTATATGTAAATAATTCAAAGATTATTTTCTATGATCTTATTATAATCATAATACAGTATAATAATTCATTTACGAGTTGGGCCGTTTTGATCCGGGCCGTTCTGGATCTGGGCCGTTTTGACCCTGGGCCGTTTTGGTTTTGGGCCGTTTTGACCCGCATTCGTTATGGTCAAAGCCTACCATTCTCTTTTCCAGACCTACGTCATACACCCTTCATTCGGTATCCCTCACTTTGTTTACACTTGGCGAGCACGCGCACTGGGGGACAACAAACCCGAAATCTACATAGGCTTATGAAGGGAGGCGTTTAATCTCATTCTTTTTAACGATTTATTATTCTGTAAAAAAGAAAAATGAAAACGGAGGATAGGTCCTATGAATACTACAAAGGTCTTACATATGTTGCAAAAGCCCGATTTTACCGAAAAATAGAATTAAATGCTTTTTAAAAGCGAGAGTCCTATCACACTTGGACTCCCAACACGGCAACAGGTGGTTGTCAAATAGATCCAACGTAATAGTTGTGATATGGGAGATATTTACGTATGAATGATTGGAATGCCATGTACGTTGAATTTATTCCTTATTCTGAATAAAAATTTAGGAAACTCTTGTGCTGACATATCAATTTTCTCTTATTTTTTAGAGAGTTACGGTACATCCAATTCCACCCAAATCCACTTAATGAGAGAGAGAGAGGCAGGGAGAGAAGTATCTGCTCCGTAGTTCTAGTCATGTTCTTTGAGTTAAAAAATTAAAATCTCTCGTCATTTCTGTTGAAACCTTTGTTGATTGTTGTCCTTCATTATTCTTTTATTATGTAGATCTAAATTTACACTGATTATTTACAACCAATTATAATATATAGAGAGATTCTAATTCAATTTTGTTTGTCAAATTAAAATGAGAATATTTTTATGCTAATCATGCATAGCATGTACACGCACATTTGAAATGGGTATAGATTTTATGACGGTTGTAGATTACATCATGGAGAAAGGACACAAAAAAATTTGTCCTTTCTCCATGATTACATATCTTCTAGATTTCTAGATCTAGATCTACATGATTAAAATATGACTTTTAGATTCATTATTTATCTGTAATCACAGACTGCCATCAGAGTAGAGTAACAATATATTAATCAATATGACAGTAAATATAATATTTATTAAACTAAACAGAGCTAGAATGTTTATATGGGGATATTTCTGAAATTGAAAAAGTAAGACATTTTACATCTTTCATTATGTCCCCTTTAAATATATGCTTAAAGTGTAAGAATAAATCTACATACACACAGAAAAATATAGAAGATTATAGAAATATTTGCATTTTTATTTTTTTTCTTCTTTGCAAGTAGACAGTGATAACTACAGGGCTTCCTACAAGCTACTCTTATTTGTTAAAATCTACTTGTATATTCAATTAGTACTATACATTTCACTGAACCATTTCAGATGTCTTTACAAAAGAAAGTTTGAAGATTATAGAAGCATGGAGGCATTATGTAACAACTTCTTCAAGTCTGGTTGGTAATGTACAGACTATTTTGAGCTAGGCTCAGGGCTTCCATTTCTCCGGATTTTTCCGAAATCTCCGGATATTTTCTCAGTACATGGTAGCTTAAAGCAGGCTGAAAGTAAAGCAGAATATGCGCCCTAAGGCGCATTCTGCTTTACTTACAGCCTGCTTTAAGTAGTCGCATGTCAACAAAATAAGAAAAATGCTATGGGGTAAAGGTACGATTCGTAAAATCGCACTTGAAAAATGCAAATTTGGAAATCTTAGGATTTTTCATGTCAACTTATGGCAGCCCTCTAGGCTACAGACAAGAGAACAGTCTATATCTGTGATCCTGAAGTCTGATGTCAACATAGGAACTTTAGGAAGCACGTCATCCCTGTGTTTCTATGCTAAAAGATGGGATAGTTTCAACTGCCCATTGTGATTTTATAGCCAGATAAGATTAAGAGTTGGATTACCCTGTCCCAAATACAAATATCTTGAAAATTTTGAAGATTGCCAAATATTTCCAACTGACACTAGTGTTTGCTGATTTTGATCTACATGTATTTTAACCACAATTCATCTATAGAACCATTAATGGTGTCCTTTATTATTATACACATTATTTACAAATATTGTACATGTGAAGACTATATAACTCTTGTCCTACTGAACAGCACAGACCTAAAAGAGCCCTCTGAATCTGGGTTTGATCTGCACTGGTTGTCCATTTGTAAAATAAATGTACATGTCTTGTGGAAATGAAGCATAAATAGTCCAATATGCTCTTTAAAAATGAGGGTATTTTTACATTTAGCCAATTTTGTAGCCACTACTACTTGACCTCACATGCCAATCTCAAAAGGCAGGTGCATGGTTGCTGAATGTAAGCTGGCAATAATGCATTTATTAAATCTACAGGAGTTTTCTGCATAAGTCTCACTCAGCTTTTAAAGAACCACCTGTATTTATGTTTACCATAATATGTTTTCTTTAGAGATGTCACTTATTACAGGATTGACTGTAGATTAATGTACCATGACTACAATCACTTGGCAATTTGTAATTGATAACACAGTACAACTACATGTATTTGTATTTTTCCAGACTTGTTGAATCATGCACCCATGTTGCTTTCCCTGTAATTTGAAATTGAGACTGTTCATTGTTTTGGATACACAAGGAGATTCTGAACTGACCAGCTTAATATAAACATAGTCAATCATTTATTAAGCAGTCACTTTATAGAATATCACAAGGCAATCTTAAACACAGATGGTTGTTTAATGCAGGATAAACTTGAAGAATGAAGAAAATCCCTATATGAGCTGCTGCCTAATAGCACCTGCATTAATTAAAAAAAAACTTTTACTTCAACTAGTAATATGTAGTCAATCATTCATCAAGACAGTAATCAATAGAAGATCACTATGCAATCTTAAGTACAGATGGTTGCTGTCTAAATTATGTTTACCCTGCTTTAAGCAGTCACCTGTATTCTAAAATATTTTTGCTATTTCAATTAGTGATGATTTAATATAGGAGTGTAAAATCAAGTTTTTACAAATAGACTAAAACTCTTAGAATTCAGTATTGCACATTACTGTTTATTTTTTAATTTTGAAATTACAAGAAGTATTGTAAATATCATGTTTTTTTCTGCGTTCATGCAAAATGAATGATAGGAAATGAACAGCAAATAAACTAAGAATTGATAGCATAATTCATGTACATGTATTTATACATACCATTTTGATCAGTAGCACATTCCTATGAAACAAATCCTGGATCCATATACATGTAATGTATCATTTTATGACAGTATGCTGATTTTTTTTGCATAACTCACAATATTCAACAGTCAGACCTATATAAGGCATCCATTCAGTAGGTGACCCATAGGTTGTTTTCAATATAAGACTGACTGTACTTATATTAGGCATCCATTCAGTAGGTTACCCATAGGTTGTTTTCAAAATAGGGGTGTGAGAATAATAATTATGCAGAAAGCTAGCTCCAGTAGGAGCATTTTTTTTTTATCTTGCAATAATAACTTGATGAAACAATCACACAGATCTACTTCAATGAGTGGTCAACTATTAAATCAAGATTGACTGTACATATCTGTCAAAGTGTGGCATATATCATATTCCTTGATAATATGGATATTCATGTATAATAAATTTTCTTAGAAAACTTTGCATGTTTAGTTTTAACAGACATTGAAATAGAACTTGAATGGTGTTGTTACAGGGAAAGACTGATCAATCTCTGTGGATAAAAGTGACTAACAGACTGAAACAGTTAAGGTGTCATGACCAGATTGGGCATTCACAATGGCTGCATGGTCTTGATTTTTTAATTTGAATTTTGTCAAGGTCTTTAAATAATATTTTTCTTGTAATATGACTCATGCATTCTGTTTTTGACTCTGACTTTTATATGCACAACATTTCATAAACAGTCTAAATATGTTAATATATATCTAAATTAAACCATTTTCAATTTGGCCAGACAGAGAAACAACCATTCAATTAAGACATAATAATACCAGCATTTCAAAGTGAAACATTAGTTGACTAATGAAAATTATATGGGAGGGTTCTGACGTATGAGAATCGATGATATAGATATTGGTTTTTACTAAATTAGAACAGGTAATATGGATTTATTGATCGGTTATCATCACTTGCAGTTGAGAAAACCTTATTCTTTCCCGTTTAAACGCAAAAGAAACGCAAACACAAAGCACTAAAACGTAGAAAAGTACAACTTTTGGACAATTCTGATATTTCATGGTTATCTTGGTGGCAAACAGCTTGGAGCCTGATCAGACACCGGGTTACCCGGCGTCTGATCTGTCTCCAAACTGTTTGCAATGGAAATAATAGATTTAGTGTAAACGCGTTTATTGGAAAAGAATAACGGGTTTTCCACTGTATCAATTAACATCATTATAAATTTTTCCACCACACACAGCTGTCAGTGAGCACCATAGGTGTCAGGCTAAAAAAAAAAATTTTTTTTTTTTTTGGTGCACTCAGAGACATACAAACATGTATGTCTCTGGTGCACTGTGGTAGTGCTAGTTCTATCATATATAAGAAAACCATATAACTTCATGGACAAGGCGACCCTGACCGGGACGAGTCTATCATACTTTTTTCGCTTATCATGCAGAACGTCCAAATAAACATGTTTACGTTAGAAAGGGAAATGTTTTTTTCTTCACATTGAATACCAAATATATACCGTCAATTAGACACAAGTTTCGTTTAACAATTTACCGTATCAAATCCGTACCCATGGTATCGTCTCAGACAAGAATTGCCGTGATGTTGCATGGCAGGATGTAGTTTTAAATCTTTATTAGAGTCTCATCATTATTTCGACATAAACTACATACATCTATGAATAGATCTAGATAGAAATTCATAGTAGAGATGTAGGAGCAAAGTTCTGAATATGGGTAGGTATGATAATTGCCACGAATCCAACGCTAAAACCGGTCGATCTATTTCGAAAACTGAATAAAAGTCTCCGTAATAAGTACCGATATTGTTATGGTTCGTGCCGTTTGTGAGACATCACATGCCAGATGAGCAACCGCAGCTTTTAAACATTTCTCTCGGTCCGATTTCAACGTTTCTAATGACGCGAGTTTTCAACGATAGGGTCCGATGTCATCCGAATGAAATGACCGAGAGTTTGCGTAAGGAAAAAAAAGAAATGACCGAGAGTATGCGTTAGGTAAAAAATACCCGGATGACTGGAAAAGAGAATTTTAAGCACCATGGTTAAAGCGTACCATTTCATAAGTGAACCATTTTTGGTCAAAGCATACCACATATAGGATACATAGGGGAAAAAAATTCTATACGTTATAAATGATTATTGGTGGCAATTTATCTGTTTTCACACACGTATCCGTCCCTGTCAAAATACGATTCATGTGTATAAATATGTTTTTAAGTAGTTGCAATCCTGATCATGTATGCATACTAGTCGGTATTTTACGTTTGATCTACTTTCCTTAACTTGGCTTAAGATTTTCCTGTAAAACATTTATTTCACCTATATCCTTGCTTCTTGTCAATTCGCCACTTTCTTGTCAATTCACCACCTAGCAAAACTTAGAATTCCGTCACGAGCAGGCTACCGAGGATGTTCGAAAACTACAGACCGGGATATCCGAATACTGGGACAGTTTAACAACAGAAGATTTCAAGCGCAAAAATGCAAAAGAAACAGGTAAAATAACAATAATTCACAAAAAATTATCACAATTCATCAGAAAAGTTAGTACTGTCCGTTGTTACTTTTTTACTGTTAAGTTGAAAAAATTATTATTTACTTTAAGAAAAATTAATTATTTCAAAATCATTAAAAAATGTTCAAGTTTCATGAAACAAACTTTAACATACTGACAGAGCCTACATTGACCTAAATATCGAACGACCAATCAGAGGTGGCGAATTGACAAGAAAGCATCCCGGTGATCCAGAGCTATGACCTCGTTCGAAAATGGTACATTTATTTACACTTTGTATTTACTTCACAAGTTTTATTTGTATATATTCGTGTTATTGAAGGTTCAGTTCAGAATTAGATCCGTGAACAAGTAAGAAATTTTACATCAGATAGGCGCATGCGAGAAAAATATAGCTACGGGTGGCGAAAACACAGGTAAACAGGCTAAATACTGTAAAAACACAATTTTCCTGTACAAATATGTTATTAAGCAGCTAGAAATAGTTTGGATGCTGATCATATATTATATGCATACTGCCCTATATTTTTCGTAATCTACTTACCTTAGAGATTTCTGTGTTATGGGCCCGTCACACCATAACGTTCTGGCCAGCGTTCTCTGACGATTGAGGAAACGTTGGTAGTCGCCCATGGTCGCTGGTATAACGCCAGAAGAACGTTATGTGAACGCTAGTTAACGCTAGTAAACGTCGGTGATCGTCAGTAATCGTCGGAGAACGCTGGTCCGAAAAAAAAGTTTTGAACATGCACAAAAGTTTTCTCTGAGACCAGCGTTCTTTGAACGTTTAGTGTCAAACGCTGGAGATCGTTTAAGAACGTTCGTTGGTCGTTTTACTAACGTTCAGCGAGCGTTGCACGCGTTCGGCTATCGTTAGTCAGTCGTTTCTCTAGCGTTACTTGGTTGTTACAAATCGTTTGCTTTGCAGTGAACGACTCACTAGCGACCTGTCAACGATCGCTGAACGATTCCCTAGCGTTCGCAGCGTGTGACTAACGTCAAGCGAACGTCCTTTGGCGTCCATTGAGCGTTATTCGAACGTTTCCCGAACGTCCATATCTATGGGTATATAAACTAATTGTAATAACTATCTAAAAATTGACATTTTCTACGTTTTAGTGTTTTTCGTTTGCGTTTAAACGGGAAAGAATATTGTTTTCTCCACTGTACTTACCCCCACACAATTATGCTTCCACCTACAAAAAAGGCCAACAATGACGTATGTTTAGAGATGTTTCACCGTATACTTATCTACATAGATCTAACTCGCAAATTGTTTATACTTTAATTTAACTTTTTCTTTAAAAGAATGAGACGAAGATATCCGAAATGCTGATCTCCCTTCAAATGGACTCGGCGACCCCGTGACACGCCAGACTTAGTTGTTTGACTATAAGTATATAAATTCCATTATTGTTAAAGTCAGGGCGATTTCTTGAAATATTTTCCCAAATTTCAACGTAAATACTTGCCTTGTAAACATGTCTCTGAGGGACCTGAACCAGGTCCACAAGTGATCCACGCTGGTCCCCAGCTCTGTGGCCTTGCCCTCGAGAATGCGTTGCCTCTTTGCCTTGTTTCTATAGTCTGTCCGCTGCGTGTTCCATAGTAGTTCGTTTTCCCGGAAAAACTCTATCAGACTGTCCTCCACCGCCCGGTCCACGATCTTACAGTCCTTTCTCTGCCTCCTCCCCCTCTTGGCAAGAGTCGGACCGTCTTCATTGGGGGTTTCAGGGCGTTTAGGGTCTTCAGGGGGTGTCATTTCCAGTACTTCTTGGGAGTGCTCTTCTTCATTGTGATCGTCTTCGTCAGAAGACTTTTCTAGAGAAACAGGCTTCTTCTTACCTGAAGCGCTAGTCACCTTCCCACCCCTTTTGCGTCTTGGCGGCATGATGTTGACTGTTCAAACTCAAAGGTACAAATGAACTCACTGCGAAATTCCCAGCGTTTTGTACCCGTTCGATCGTAAAAATCACACGCCAGCAAAACGTTATTCTATCGCTAGACACACGTTAGTCAATCGTTAATCGAACGCTCAACACGCTCGTCTAACGCTGGCAGATCGTTCGTCGCGCGCCAGTGGCACGTTAGTACACGCTAATGGTTTTCGGGGGTATCTTACTTTGTCGCTGTTACACGCTTCGTGTGCGTTAGAAACACGCTAGTCATGCGTTAGACACACGCTAATCAAACGCCAGAAGTGTCACAAATATTCTAGAACGCTCGAAAATCGAACGATTGAAACGCACAGCGAACGTTGGCCAGAACGTTATGGTGTGACGGGCCCATAATACATTTATCTCTCGCAGGTCTATAATCACTGTAAATCCCAAACTGGTTAAAACAAATAGAAGCAGACGACTCAAACCTTTTTGGATCCACTGTGGATCCTGATCAAAAGCCATGTAACAACCACCTTTTACGGATGCAAGATTTCTTTTCAAGCATAATTTGTGGATCCTTACCAGGTTTGCCGCGTAAAGCGGCGTCTGATCAGGATCCACAATGGTTGACATTTATTTTATTAGTTTTAGATTTAGAACAGACGACTTTCGTTTTCAAGTAGTTTGGATCCTGATCAAAAGCCGCGTAACCACTACCTTTTCACGGACGAAAGATTTACTTTCAAGCATTTTAGATCCTGATCAGAATCCATGTAAAACGGCATAGATCTGCTCAGGATCCACAATGATTGACACTTAGTTTTAGAACAGACGATATTTGCTTTACTGCATTATAAATTAATATTATATATACTGAACAGCAAAAGAAACTATACAGATGTAAACGGCTAAAACAAGGTATTTGGCACACCAGTGTCCCACTTGGATCAAAAAATGAACTTTAATGTAGCATTTTGAAATTTAGAGCATCAAAAAGTTAAAGCTTTGACCACGCATATCAAATCTTGTTTTAAGTTTGCAGCTTCTACAAATGTATTTTTGTAGAGGTTTTAAAGTATATGTCACCTAAATGTTACGGACACTACATCAGGCATATAACAACACTGATTTTCTTCAAAACATAACATATTTATTGATTTAAACACATAACTTCAAACATGGAATGTAAATAAGATAACTGAAATGAAATATAGTTGAATTCAAATTCAAAACTGATTTTTTTTATATTTTAATACGTACAGGCGCAAAACTTCAAAAAAATGAACTTGCAACGTTTCACCTAACATTTGTCATCCTCCAAACCCAATGTTAAAATCACATCTATTTGCTAGTACACGGACTTAGTTTTATATTCCAGTCACTTTTCAATGTTCAAAATGTGTTCAATTATTTTCTTTGGACATACAATTATCTCAAACCACTTTTGTTACGGACACTACAATTCCAAACTGTACCGTTAAGCTACAATGCCAAACTATTTAAAGCAGACTTGTTTGTGTTTTCATATAAGGATAACCCTTACATTGTCTAATTCACTTGTTTGAAACTTAAAAGGCCCCTTTTGTTTACAATTTCAGGGTTTAAAGTGTCCGTATGGTATTGTCAATCAGCTCTTACGACAAAGTTACTTGTTTGTTTAGGCCATGTGTACAAACCCCCTGATTTGTTCATGTATTAAGCTTTAGCCAACACTCCTCTTCATATATATTTGTAACTTCTGCCACATAAACACATATGGGTTCTTCTTTGGTTTCAAATCAAAAGCAAAAAAAACCCCAGAGTTGTAACTTTTGGACTGTTGAAGTTGCTGTGTGGTATTTTCTGCTGTTTACTGTTTCTTAGCGGTTTCTGTTTCCTGTGGTTACATCTTCATTTTCCTATTCTGAAGCAGGTTCTCAGTTTATGTTGAAGGCCTACAGTTTTGATGGTCTTCATTCACTCTCTGATTGTCCTTTGGCTTGCATGTACCTGTAATGGCAAGTTTTCTCTTTTCCCCAGTGACCTTGACCTCAAACTTAGGGCCCGCTTTTCGCTTTCGAAATCTGTGTCTAGGTTTTAAAAAATGCTTATAAATGATATGACTCTTGAGGTCTTATTTTTATATTTGGTATACATGAGTATATTGACAAGGCCATTTCATGAACACAAAAAGTCCTGACCCTTATGACCTTCACCTCAGACTCTTGTCTTTAAGATTCCAAATGTGCCTTCGGCGAGCTTTATTGTATCTCTGACAACTCTATTCTTTCAAAGAGCAGCTTGTACATTTGTACTTCAGGATCTGAAGATGCCATCAGGTTAATCTGTAGTATTTTCTTCTGTCTTAGTCAGTCTTCTTCAGCACTGAATATTTTTTAGGGTTTTCTGTTTTCTGACAATTTCTTCTCATCTTAACTCTCAGAGTAGTATTCACATTTTTCTTCTCAGCTTCCACTTCAAGTACAATTTCTTGACAGCAGATCTAGTTTGTCACAGTGATGAACTCTTGCTCTGATCTGCAAAATATATTTAAGATATATTGCCATTTCAATCGTTAATCAATTATTTCATAATAATAATTTCATGATTGGACCCAATTGAAATATGCAGCACTATATGCTATCAACTTAAAGTAATAAACTCTGCAGATACAGATCAAAGGGCTCTTAATCCTTTACTCCATAGCCTGTTTCTAGTATTGATGACAGGTGACTACTTAAAGCAGTTTGAAAGTAAAGCAGAATGTTCCTTAAGGTGCATGCTGCTATACTTTCAGCCTGCTTTAACTTTTAAAAGCTACCATTTACTAGAATAAAGAAAATGGTTTTTTTATATTATATATTTATGACTGTAGAAAATGGAACAATTTTTTTCAGCAACGGAACAAATTAAAAAGTGTTGAAATGTGTATCTTTGGAGTAATGGGTGAAAAGAGTTGGATCTATAATCATTTTTCATAAATTGTTTAGGCTTAGATTCTGGGCCCCTTTCAAGATCTCAATAATGTGAGTCTATATTCTATACCATTTGAACTATCTCGTAACCTTTGACCACACAGTTGCACTTCTTTTACTTGCAAGCAGTATAAGTTCAGATTAGAAGGATCTACACAAGAGCTCTCTGAACCTTTACATTTAGTTATTTTCAAATTTCTCATACATGTTAAGCATTATAACATTTGCACTACAGATCTGACTGAACAGAATTATATTTTAGAAGAATTCATAAATGTTGTCAAACACAGATCATCATGAGATGGGTTATGTGTGCTTTAGACCATTTGTTTCTGTAGAAACCAAGTCAAAATTGTCTGTAAGTGTATAGCCTGGTCAAATGGCGTAGATAATGAAAGAAACAGATGTGTAAATACTTAAATAGATTGCCTTCAATAAATTAAATAGATCATGTAGTGTCCGTAACATTTTTGACAAGAAGAAATAAGTTTAGGAAAAACATGATTGCTGTGAATCAAACAGACACTAAGGTTTTAAATATGTTGTTTAAAAGGCCTATATGACTTGATACAAGGAACACAATTTTATTTGATGTAATACATGAGTCAAAAAATTCTTTCAGATTATTTACATCACTAAATTTGACATAAATGGTGTTTGAAATATAAGAGAGAAAGATAATGATCACTTATATTGGGTTAATTGCAACATTTGTTTTGTTTGGGAACATTATTTAAAAAAGTCAGATGTAACAATTGAGTGTTGGACTACTTGAGCATGTTTACACAGAAATGCCTGTAATATGTTACGGACACTACATTTTATCAACAAGCAATGCTTTAACTCTTTATTACATACCTTTGCCATCATTTGGACTCAAATTGTTGGTTTTGTCCATTACTCAGGACTTCTTTCTTTCAGTTTGACATGATAGAAGACTATTTCAGCCCTTTCTGGTTAAACTGGGCACTAGTCTGGTGAACTGGAACATTTCTTGGAAGCACATCCCTCTTTCGATTGCAATATAACATCTTACTATTGTTGCATCAAACAAGATTTTCTTGTATTTTCCAAGAGTATTTAAGTGATGGAATAATCCATAACAAAACTTATTGCTCTGCAAAGCAGCAAAACTAAGAAAAAAGCTCTTGAAGTTTGATATAATGAATTATCAGTTTAAGTGTACAATTTTTGTAGTGTCCGTAACACTAAAATCACGAAAACAACTATCTTTCAGTTCAAGGAAATCTTTAATATTTTAGTTTTTGCATACAAACCATCATAGAAATAATATGTGGAAATTAAAAATGTCTAATGTAAATACAAATTGACTTTCTAAACCCATTGTTACGGACACTACAGAAAATTCATTTTGCGCTTTTCCACATTCGAATGCTAAAATTTTATAAATGCAAAGTGCAAATTCAAAGATATTTCGGTATTTCAAACTTTGATTAAAAATGAGTCATTTTAAACACTAACCTCCAGTTTACTGACAAAATAGCAGTTCTTTACAGACACATAACAAAGCATACCCTCTGTGAATCTGATGATTAGGCCAAATCACCTATTTCAGTTATACGGCCATAACTTTCTTAATATAATGTCTATTTTCATCATCCACCTATAAAAACTTAGTAAACAAATACATCTATGAGACTGTCTTAATTACAGCTGATTTTAAGGTAGTTAAAATATTGTATTTTGAGCTCAAAATTAAAATTTATTGAAGTGGGACAGCATAACGCTTAAAAATGGCCATTTTTGGGGCATATCTGTTACAATATCTCAACAACGGAGTTAGATATTGACTTAAAATTTCGAGGCTATCAACATTGATCATAGCTTCAAATATTGAATGCAAGAAAAGCATTGGCTATCTATTCAGTTACTTTCAGTCATCATATAACATCATTTTTACTCTACTGTGCCAAATACCTTGTTTTAGCCGACAGTTAATGAATAACACAATCGGTATACAAGGGCGTTATTTGGTCTTTACTTCCTACATGTATATTTGATTAACGCCAGACATTTTTAGCACATGAAATTTTGAAATTGGTCACCCGTGTAGCCACAGGGTATCGTTAAAAAGCAGTTTTGCACAAATTGCACATGCACGTTTCAGAATATGTCCATGTGTTTAAAATGGTGTGTCATTGAGGTCATTGAAGAAACAGTAACATGAAAAACAGTATTTTATCAAAATTATAGAGTTAATACTAAACCAAATACAACGCGAACAGGTCATTGGCATGACTATGTGCAATAGACGCATAGAAGAGATTACATGGACATTTGGATGCACATGGGCATCTATCTATTCGCTCGCCACACAGAAGATCCAACGTTAAGTTGATTTTATGCGCAGACGTCTAGTGGCAGCCATCAGAGCAAACGGAGGACATATTCCATACTAGACTTTCATACAAGAGGGGATTTTAGCTACACATAAGTGGTTATAAACTTGAATTGTTTCATTGATATTGTGGTGCAAAAGATATGGCATTTGCGGATTTTTACTTTTGACACTAACAATTTTTTTAGCGACGCCATAACGTTATACTTCCATATAGATTTTCATAAAAACTTCATGAAATTGAATACTGTTTAACTTTTTATCATTTTTGTTATGATTTTTAAACACACGTTATAATAAATACACATTATGTCTCATGTATAGTTTCTTTTGCTGTTCAGTATATTTAGATTACTTTTGAACAGTTTGGATCCTGATCAGAAGCCGCGTAAGTAAATGGACTATGTTTTGAATAGGTGCAAAATTTATTTTCAAGGAGTTTGGATCCTGATCAGAAGCAGCATCGTTACGGCTGTGTATGATCAGGATCCACACAATTGTTGACGCTAATATTAATATTTCGAAACTTTGAGAACTGATCTTTAAAGATAATTATTAATGTGGTCCATGGGTGCACAATTTATTTTCAAGCAGTTTGGATCCTGATCACAAGCTGTGTACGGTGGTGTATGGTCAGGATCAACATAATTGTTGACACTAATATAAATATTTCGAAACTTTAAGGACTGATGACCATAATGGCAAATTTGTTCCTAATTTCTAAATATTCAAAGATAATGCTCATTGTTGTGTCTGGTGAAAACTATCCAGGCGTATGTAAAATACACTAATTACGATATTTACAGGTATTATAAGTGAAAAACAATCAGTTATCAACTAATAACATTTTGAAATTTTCCCCTATATATCCTATATGTGGTACACTTTGACCAAAAATGGTACGTTTTGACTCTGTACGCTTTAACCATGGTACGCTTTGACCATAGCCCGAAGCCATTACTACCAATTTTCAAGTCTTTGGTTTGACCTGGCCGGGGATTGAACCCGCATTGTTACCTCCCGCAATGCAAGCGGACGCTCTATCACTGAGCTATACATGTGGTGTAAACAACACTGTATGAAGGATGATATCCTGTTTTACCTTGATTAGTATACCTTGATATTTGTGCCATAATGTTGGATATTAGTCCATCTAAACCGGTGTATACATATCTGTGTCATACATGTCAAAGGGACAGCTACCAAATCAATGTTCTACTATCTGTCACTCACAATTCAACCTGCTATAATTATATGGATTGACTGACATGAGTCCACTGGATACAAGCCCCCTGTCCAATTTTGTGCAGGTGGACCTCGGCTGTTTTGCATTGGCAGACATGACTCCCCCGCAAATCTACAATTTTTCCAAATTAAAATATGTATCTACCTTTCCATAGTTGGCGGGCTCATGTCCGCTTCCCGCTTTAACCCTTTGAACCCTAGTCCCGCATATAGGCGTCCTTTTCAAACAGTATATAATGTGAAAAGGGCACTTGTCCTATGCAAACATAATGCATAACATTGCCAATAACAACCCTTAAAAGTCAGAAATGGACTAGATTAAAATGGAAACTCAACTCCAGGGATTGTCCATTTGAAGTTTCAGGAAGGAAAGAGTTAAGTGGTTACCTGTCTTCAAAACTAGACACACTAAATGCTTGATTCCTACATTTCCGGAACTGACTATAACTTCAGAAGTACATGTATCACAAAAATGCTTGATATGGTGCATGCAACCTGCTCATATTACACACAAGTCCATTTCCTGTTGTAAACAAACTCAGCTATTATCAACAGAGCTGAAAAAATGAGGGAAAACAGGGAATTATGGAGAAACTGAGGAAAAGTATATTTTCTAAAAAACGAATACAAACATTCAGAGCGCATACCTTTTTTATTTTCTATATGACCGTGTTTGGCTGAGGATTCCAAAGATACAGGAGCAGATGATACTTGGTTATTGAATGCAGGACAAAAAGAATTATTGTTCTTCATAAAGCATCCGCCTGTCTCAAACGACTGACAATTCATTTTTTTTTAAGAATTCTTGAAAAACCTAAATGTAAGCTGTAAACCTTCCTATTCGGAATATTTTGCTTGGCCCAGAAGTATTTGGTTTTCATAGATTCTACTATAATTATAATATTTTACTCCATTACCTATAGATACACATTTTGTGCATTTAATTTATTCCCCAAGTTCTGAAAAACAGTTCTAATGAATGAAGTAATAATAGTATTAATATATATGTATCTAAAGAAATATGTTCTATATTTTAGTAGATGGAAGCTTGAAGCAGTCTTAAGGTAAAGCAGAATGTGTCTTAAGACGCATTCTGCTTTATTTTCAAGCTGCTTTAAGTTTGCACCGATCTTCAAAAGTAGAAACAGGCTATGGACAGTATGACAATGCAGGGCTATCTTACCTTCTTAAATAGAGGCTGAAATTCTATTACTTCTCAATTGCTAAAAGCCTCTACCTTCCCAAATTTTGCTGAAAGAGTTTTCCAGAAGTACAATGTTGAGAAGGTGAGGCAGAGTACAGGGCTGCCATAAGTTGACATAAAAATCCTAAGATTTCCAAATTTGCATTTTTTTTTCAGGTTCGATTTAACGAATCGTACCTTTACCCCATAGCCTGTTTCTAGTTTTGATTACATGCGACTACTTAAAGCAGGCTGTAAGTAAAGCAGAATGCGCCTAAAGGCGCATTCTGCTTTACTTTCAGCCTGCTTTAAGCTCCTACAATCTGGGAAAAAATCCGAAGATTGAGGAAAAATACGGAGAAATGGCAGCCCTGAGAGTATACGCCAAGCTAAGGAAGACTGGGAGAGACTGTTCAGTTCTCTCAATGACACCAAGCGCCATGTAGACAACTTCCTGTTACAGTGGACCTCATACGCTGAGGGACAAGACAAACTGGTCAGGTGGATAGCAGATATGGGGGGCAGATGTAGTAAAGGCCAAAGGGTTAATCTTTACCAATTTATTGTTTTCAACAACAACGTTAATTGCCAGAAAATAGATGGAGTGTCAAGGAGTGCTCTTTCTGATCAGAGTCTGCTCTGTTTTCTTATAGGATTCTGTCTGACTTGAGTCTTCACTCTCATTCCCGGGAAAGTTTTCCTCCTCATTTAACTGTTCTATAATTGTTCAGATCACAGTGGTTCATAGTGAGTAGAATTTTATATACAGCCAAACCTCGCTATTACGACCACTATAACGAATGCTAATTGATCGTATAATAGAGAGGTGGTAGCTTAAAGCAAGGTAAAAGTGAAACAGAAAGCTCCTAAAGGAGCTTTCTGTTTCACTGTCACCTTGCTTTAAGCGGTCACCTGTCGTTAACACCCTAATAATTAACAATATTTAGTGGCCGTTATTGAGAAGTTTTACTGTATATGGATATTCTGCAGATGAATGGCTAAATTATAAAATACATTGTAGAAGTCACCACATGTCATGGGATATAGTAGATATACATGTATCAATGTAAAAGTATGAAGAAAACTTATTTTACTTGTAACCCATTATTCCATAGATACACTTTTTTACGCCTTTAATTTATTCTTTCACTCAGAAATAATACGAATTTACATGTAGTCATGAATATGTGTCAAAAAAGTGTTTTCTATATTTGAGCGACTAGTATCTGAAAGCAAAGCAGAATGTACCTTAACCCTTAGCCTGCCAGTCACGACTATAGCTCCATATGCAAACAGCTTGGATCTGGATGAGACGCCGAGTAACTCGGCGTCTCATCCGGATCCAAGCTGTTTGACACTCAGACAACATTTTCAGCAATTTTGAGCAACTTTGAAGCACTTTGAAACTTGAAGCAGACGAGAAATATAGCAGACGACAATTTATTTGGCGGGCTAAGGGTTAACCCTTTACCCCATAGCCTGTTTGTAGTTTGGAAGACAGGTTATGACTTAAAGCAGGTTGAAGGTTAAGAATTCTCCTTAAGGCGCATTCTGCTTTACTTTCATTCTGCTTTAAGGTATCATCTTCTAGTATTTAGAAAATACATCTTACAGTACATTTTCATGACTTTATATTAAATTGGATCTGTTTTCTTCAGTGGAGGAATAAATTGAATGCTCCAAAAGGTGCTTCATTAAGTAGTCCCCTATCTTCAAAACTAGAAATAGGCATTGAGTAATGGGTAAAGTAAAGCTTTCTAATGCACTTTTGTCAAGTTTTGTTGAAGAAATGGTTAAAAATATATTTCTATTTATTCTTAGGCAAATGCGTTCATTATTGAACACTACCTTGAACCAGAATTTGTCCTGATCTACCATATAGAATACAAGTACTGGTACGTTGATTTTACCGGAATACGGAGCTTCTATTTTATTTTTATGCCTTCGCCTATAAGGTGGATGGTCTGAGTTGGGAAGGCATACTGATGTTACATGCTTTTTGTTCATCCATTTGTCTACAATCTGTCTCTACTACTCTTATAGAGGGGTTTGCTCCAAACTGTCACAGATTTACTATTTGTATGTGAAAGTGTACATGTGGTTTGGAATTTTGGCTGCAACCATTTTAACCCATTAACCCATATACATCAATAACATGTATACACCTTTTTACAGCTTTAATTTATAAGGTACACCACAGGAAATATTTCCTATATCTTAGCAGATGGTAGCTGAAAGTAGGCTGAAATTAAATTAGAATGTGCTGTATGGCACATTCTACTTTACTTTCAACCTGCTTAAAGTGGTCACCCAGCTGTCTTCAAATCTAGAAAAAGTCTATGGGGTAATGGTTTAACAGAAGTTTTGTCCATTTTAACCCTTTGAACCCTAGTCCCACATATAGGAGTCCTTTTCAAACAGTGCACATGTGGATAGTACACTTGTCCTATGCAAACAGTGAAGACCCAGATCAGAGGGCTCCAAAAGGAGCCCTCTGATCAGGGTCTTCACTGTTTGTGATAATACCAAACATTGACAAAAACAACCCTTAAACGTCAGAAATGGACTAGACTAAAATGGAAACTGGAATTGTCCATTTAAAGTTTCAGGGAGGAAAGAGTTAACATATTTTTACATGGACTATAATAGGGGAACTAACTGCTTGAAATCAGTTTCTGATGCACTGGCCACAAATCAGGATCAAAGTAAAATAGAAATCTTTAGTAAATTGTTGATTGCTAGTTCAAATATGTAATTGATATACTATTGGTTATTTATCAATTATCCTTTAAACCTTCCATCCACATTTATATAAGCCTTTACCTCTTCATCCACATGATAAGCACAACAAATGAATATTTATTATACCCCAGCTACCATGTGTGGTGGGGGCTATATATAGGAATCACTTTGTCAATCTGTCAACCCATCCATCTGGGTGATACATATTTTCTTTCGGAAAGTGAAAATAGTCCAAACAGACCCCTACCTCCAAAATGTCTTAAAAACATTGTCTTATTACTACAGGACTACCCATAGAACATCAGGGGATATTCCACAGGGAACATCAGGGGCTGCAGCCTGTATTATACCTAATCTTGAGTGCCTGATGGTATTTGCTGGTCATACTGGTGATTCCTACAACAACATTTTGTATAGTCTGGATCTAAAGACACTTGTCTGGACAAAGCTCAAACCAGATGACCCATTGATAGAAGAGAGCTGGCCAAGTCCCAGAGACAAATTCTCTTGCTGGAGTTACAAAGACAGGTGAGACAGAGATAAAGTAATACAGAGTTGTAAATAAGCAGAGTATCGGAGTATTTACTCAATTGAAATTGGTGAAATACCCAATTATTTTAAAACTAATGGGTGACAGTACCCAACAAAAGCAAAAGGATACCCAATTATCAACTGAACTTATACTTTAGTCGAACATGTGTAAACAAAAGTTGCATATAGAGCTATGTAAGGTAAACACTGAAAGTTAACAACAATACCCTGAATGCACTGTTGAAAGGACAAGGATAGGAAATCCAAGTTTATTTTACTACTGATACCCAATTATATTACAAATCATGGGTTCTAGACTGTGGATACCCAATCGAATTAGAAACCATGGGGTTGTGGTCAATGCAATACCCAATGAATTTTCAAAAAAAACCAATTCATTTAAAATCCATGGAGTGATACCCAATTCCAAGACAAAGCTTCATAAATCTACAACTCTGTAATATACCAAGTTATAGTCTACTTTCAGTCCGAATGACCGCTCAGCCGACTGTGCATTTACTCCCCTGATCATTGAGCCATCTTGCCTACAATATTGAGCACTGCTAACATTTTGGTGTCACACCTGTACGGAAGTGCTTCCGGGTCGTAGGGTGCCTAAATAGTACCTAATTTATATAGTGAAAAATTGATGTGTGTGTGTTCATGGTCATATTTTTTATTGAAAATGCTGATTAACTGCAGATGCTTTTGTTTTTGAGCTGAAATAGTGATGTTGTTGATAAATCAAAGGTGTTTCTGGGTTCTATTTGGGAACTTATTTGTGAGAACATGTGGTCAGAGATGCGAGTGTGGTGCGGCGGGTCATCAACTTTCATTTTGTAAATATTGACGGTGACCTTAGAAATGTGAAATTTGTGGAAAAGTTGAACCTTAATGGTATCTTTTTCTTTTGTTAATTCTGGTGCCATGTTATTGCTTTCCATGGAAACAGGGTCGTTATAATTTATATTGACCGGTAGGTCCTGGAACTGGACAGAGACAGGAGAATATTGCCAATTTACTATAGAGTTCTATGGAGGAAGAAGAAGGGCTTTTGTACAGGAGTGACACCATATGGCGCAGTCAAATGCAGCCGCAGTACCGACTCAGACCCTCCTCAGGTACCCATTTTAACCCATGGGTGGAGAGGAGCAATTCGCGGCACATCTTGCTCAAGGACATCCTGTACATAATCCGGGAATCAGAAAAAATCCCCTAGCTAGACCGCTGGTCCGGCGGGGGATCGAACTCACGACCCCTGGTACCGTAGTCCAATGGTGTAACCATTGGGGCACTACCGCCGGTAGATACCTACGCCGGTAGAGATGAAATTACAAATCTCATCAATATAATTAGGGCTCCAGATAAAGGCAGTATTTCAAAAACTAAAATCTTTATTTCTGCATTAAACCCTATTGTATCACTACTCTTTAGAATTGTCTCTTCATGATGATTCTAATGAGTAGTAACACCATAGGATTTGGTGCTAAAATAAGTGAGAAAACATTGGATTTGTTTAGTTTACTCCCTCTTATCTGCCCTGTATAATACTTGGTAGATGTTTAGACAGAGCTCCAAGTAAGGGGGAGTAAACTGAACAATTTCAACATTTTCTCGCTATATTTTAGTACTGCATTGTTGACAAAATAATATGACACAAGCCTTGGTGAGTGTCGTACTTCAAATCTTACGTCAAGGAGGTTATGGAAAAAAAAAGTAATGAGCTCAAATGTAATATTATTTTATTATCACATTAACATTTCAAAAGCCTATTTAACTAGTACAGCGTTCCCTCTCTACAACGGCCCTCCGAACAACGACTCCCTCCGTACAACGACATTCGCCGCTGTCCCCAAGAAAATTATGTTTTATGCTTGCACTGATGCATCATCGTCTACTTAGAATTGTTGTCTGCTGTTTTTCTTACATAAATGACATTTTGACAGAAAAAAACATAATGACAAATGACAAACAGATTGAATCCAGATCAGACGCCGACGATCTGGATTCATGCTGTTTGCAAATGTAAAATAAGTTCCCTCCCTATAACGACTCCCTCTGAACAACGCACACAATCTGTGTCTCCCATTGGGTGTCGTTGTAGAGAGGGAACACTGTAATAGGTTAAGTATCATTGTCAATAGCTCAACCCTTTACACCATAGATACTCATTTTAATGTATTTATTTAATTTATCCTTCCACAGAGGAAAACAGTTTTACTTTATACAGTCGTGAATATTTACCATAAACAATATTTTCTATATCCTAGCAGGTTGAAACTTAAAGCAGGCTGAAAATAAAGCAGAATGTGCCTTTACACCATAGCCTTTTTCAAGTTTTGAAGACAGGTTACCACTTAAAGCAGGCTGAAAGTAAAGCAGAATGCACTATAAGGTGCATTCTGCTCTACTTTCAACCTGCTTTAACTACCATCTACTAGGGTATAGAAAATGTTTCTGATGGAGCATTTTCATGACTATGAAATTAGAACTATTATTTGTAATAGTGGATTAAATTGAATGTGCTAAAAGGCATTTCAATTGGGGAAAGTGTTAAGGCACATTCTGCTTTGCCTTCAGCCTGCTTTAAGTGAACACGTATCTACACTATATCCAGGCAGTGGAGTAATTAATAGGATAAGCAACAATGTAAATATTTTTCAGGTTCTTTTGTTTCGGAGGCTACGGTGTACCAATGAACAGATACCTTAAAGACAATGGAGTTTTTCACAGTGATTCTCAGGTATACAGCATTAATTTTACTGAATGTTTTATACAGTACAGTCGAACTTCAATATCTCGAACTCGCTTAATTCGAACTATCCGATTTGTTGACACACAAATTGCATTATTTCATGCTCAGTTAAGTGAAACATACCCGTATTTCAAACTTTGAAATACGGGTATGTTCAACCTATCCGAGTTCGAGATATTGAAGTTCAACTGTATGCTCAAATCAAAATTTCTTCATTATTCTCAGTTCATGATTTTACATGAGAATATGAGGAACAAACAATGTATATAGACAAAAAGGCATGAGGTAATTTTAAACTAAAGTTGCTGGGGGAAATCTTGATTTTAAAGGGACTCGCAACCGGATGGTGTTCTTGTCAAAATAAAATAAAATACTCAAATAAAAGCAAATTTGTGGCATTATTTGGCTTTTGACATTAAAAAAATATGATCAGTCCAAAAAACGTCTCAAGAATCGTCACCGAATCTTAGTTTTTTAGATATTTTCCATCGTTTTTCCATAGCGTTAGCTAACGGTATAGTTGTTGTTGTTGCTTCTCTACACGGGGTCAGACATAAACACGAGCCGAATTACGAAGTTGTATGCACTTCCGATCGCTACACATTGAAATACGTTAAATCGATCCGAGATAAACGGATAGTTCCGTGGTCCATTGGTCTAAGCGGTTTCCCCTATTTTGCCTTCTGTCCGCCAATGCCGGGCCCCGGGTTCGAATCCCACCAGAGACCAATATTTTTTTTTATTGAAATACATTTTTTTAAACAGAATTTCTTATCCTAAACTAATTCTTTACCATTTATATAAGCGTTTGACACATATTTACAAATTACTATTTTTAATGCACCATCTGGTTGAGAGTCGCTTTAATGTTTCAAAGTGTTATACACTAGAACCTCTCTGTTACAACCACTTAGTTGTGTCAAATATTAAACGTTTAAGACAGGTGACTGCTTAAAGCAATGTGAAAGTGAAACAGAAAGCCACTACAGGAGCTTTCTGTTTCACTTTCACATTGCTTTGAGCTGTCACCTGTCCTTTATACAGACAATTAGCCTTCTATTTAGGTCGTAATAGAGAGGTTCTACTGTACTATGCTAAGCCAAAAACTAAAACCTGGCACTTTATGATTTATATGTTTTTGCTTGCTTCTAATACCATGTGAATTTTAAATTCTATGGCATACAGTCATACACTGGTCAGTGATTCAATGATAAACATCATTGGAGCTTCAGGTAAGGAGAGTATTTCAAATGCTAAATCTTTATGCCTTAAACCCTATTGTGTCACTACCGGTACTCATTAGAATTGTCTCTTCGAGGCGATTCTAGTGAGTAATAACACCATAAGATTTGGTGCTGAAATAAGTGAGAAAATGTAGGATTTGTTCAGTTTACTTCCTCTTATCTGGAACTCTGCATGGGTTAAAGAACCTTGTGCCCAGTGAATAGGGTCAAATAAGTTTTGACAAAAGTAGTACCGGTATACATAACACTATACCCCAGTTTTCACAAACTTCAAATAACAACTGAAAGATGCACAATGATGTTTTTGTCAGATAATGAGAGAAATCTGTATGCTGCAAACAGGTTTATCCCTTATGAATGTTTTTCTAAGGTACCAGTTGTATTGCAATGATTGTTTTTAGCTATTGTGATCACCCTGTGTCCATCAGTCGTCCGTTGGCCATCGTCAACCTTTTCTTCAAAGATCTTCTTGGAAACCAATTGGCCAATTTAATCAAATTTAATAGGATTGTTCCTTGTAGAGTAATCTCTCAAATTATTTTCAAATATAGGTCATTCAATTGAAATTGTGGTTGTCATGGCAACCAATTGAAAAAAATTGGTAGAACATGTAATGGCTTCCCTACTTGGCGCTCAGGATTATGGGTTAGCATTACGACTGGTTCGTCCGTGTCAGAATAAAGTGACAAGCCGGGTACAGTCCCTGTTGCACCTCATAAGTGCCCTTGCTTGTAATACCCACATGTAATACTTACAGTGAAAACTTAATCCTTTCCCCCATAGAAGCGCCTTTTAGCGAATATGATTGATTCCTCCTCTAAAGAAAATAGTTCCAATTTAATCAGTCATGAATATATATTATAGGGAAAGTTTTCTATATTCTAGCATATGATAGCTTAAAGCAGGCTGAAAGTTAAGCAGAATGCGCCTTAAAGAGGCTCGCAATCGGATTTAGCATTAAAAATAGTAATTTGTAAATATATGTCAAATGCTTATATAAATGGGTAAGATTTAGTTTTGGATAATAAATTCTAAAAAAAACTAAGATTCGGTGATAATTCTTGAGACTTTTTTTGGAATGATCATATTTTTTTAATGTCAGAAGCCAAATAATGCCACAAATTTGCTTTTATTTGAGTATTTTATTTTATTTTGACAAGTACACCATCCGGTTGCGAGTCCCTTTAAGGCGCATTCTGCTTAACTTTCAACCTGCTTTAAGTAGTCACCTATCTTCAATACTATGAATAGGCTATCAGGTAAAGGGATAATCATTACTAGTCCAAATTGATAATAGTTGTATACAAATGATCCCTTGGTGACCATCTACCAGATTTCTTCAATAATTTTGCTAGCTTAAAAAATGACTGACAGTGGGTGTTTTAAGTTTTTCTGATATGGCGAAATAAAAACTCCAATTTGAATCCTCATTACCATAACCATGGGTACCAGGTGAGCAATTTAGGGCTGCATGCGGCTCTTGTGTAAAGTACTGGTTCAAGTCTGGTTGTATTGCAGCGACTGTTTTCCTAAGGTACTGGTTGTATTGCAATGACTATTTTTAGGAGGTACCTTCAAGAGGATGGAACAACCAGCTATTGGAGTACAATCCCGGAACAGGAAGCTGGAGTAACCCAGCATGCAAGGTAGTGTACAGTAAAACCCCTATATTGGGACCACTAAATTATATTAATTATTTGGTGTTGAAGACAAGGCAGCTGGAAGTAGGGTTAAAGTAGAACAGAAAACTCTTTTGGTTTTACTGTGGTTCAAATTCACATTGGTTGAAACAGATAATCTTAATGATATAGTCAAACTCATTAACTTCAACTAGCTTAGCCCATTACTAGGGCTGTGCATCATGTTCTACTTAAAAACCTGATTGCGCTGTTAACATTTCCATTTTAAATATTCTTATACAGATCATTTTCAATTATTTAGGTACAGTATTTAGAAAGGTAACTGCAGTCTCAGTTTTTAGGATTTAAATTGATTCAACGAAGTTGGGAACCGATATTTCTCGGTAGTTCCAGACGCAAGTATTTCATTCACTCAGCTTCACATCCATTGTTGCCAGTGTGTACACCGCAATTTTCCATCTAAATACATAATTATCCTTTCTTATGTGCGAATCCCACATCAAGTTAAATTTTATATATTCTGTATTTGTTAACGAAAATATCTGTAAGGGTTTCGTTATTTTTCTGCGAAATACAAATGCAACATTGAGTGACCAGTTTTTGGTTTATCGAATGGTCATATCATTTCTATTTTGATGTCACTGTTCAGTCTTTTTTTTAAAACCAGGTTTTTTCAACGAAATGAGTTGATGATGTGTTGAAAATGACAAAAATGACACTCTAGAGGCCACATATTTTATAAAATCTTCCTCAACTTGCTCAGATTGTATACGACTATAAGATCTCCGGTGAATTAGAAAATGGTTGGAATAGGACTATTTGTTCAAGATTTATTTTACCCTTGATGTGTTGAAAATTCCTTATCTAACACTGTGCTTATAGTCTCTAGCAACCACAGTTTTCAATGGATTTTGATTATACCTGCACACAGCAGTGCAATTATTTTGTGGCAAGAGTTATCTGCCCTTGATATATTTTGAAATGCTAGAAAAGGCTTTATTTCAGTATTGTTTATGCTTTAGTTATCTGCCCTTGATGTACTCTACTATATTAGAATAATTTGTATTCAAATATTGTTTACACACTATAATATAGTCTACAAACTTGAATGGATTAAGATTGATATCGGTAAATATCAAAGGTAAAGCTATCCGGCTTCTTTACAACAGGTGATTGATATCAAGGCCTTCAAGACCCTCTTGTTTCTGTTGGTGAAGGCGGTGGTGTTAAACTGCAAGTTTAAACTTTTCATCTCCATGGGTTGTTTTCAGTAATGAAGAAAGATGGTTGCTTTAAGCAGGCTAAAAGTAAAGCAGTATGTTCATCAAGGAGCATCAAAATGCTTCTTAAGGAGCATTCTGCTTTACTCTAAACCTGCTTTAAGCTACCATCTACTAGGATATATAGGAAAAATTGGCTATTGTGTATATTCAAGACTGTATAAAGTGGAACTTTTTTCTTCAGTGTAAGTTTAGATTAAAGGTGTACACATGCATTTGGCTGCAGTTAGAAATCCATAGAAACTCATTTTTATGCCTTAAATATATATCTCCACTGTAGGAAAGAGTTTCACTTTATAAGTCATGAATATGCATTGCACCATAAGAAATACCTTCTGTACCCTAGCAGGTGGTACCTTAAAAGAGTATGAATGTAAAGCAGCATGAGCTTTAAGGCACATTCTGCTTTGCTTTTAAATATTCTTTAAATTATCAACTGTCTTCAAAACGAAGAAACAGGCTATGGAGTAAAGAGTAAAGCTTCTCAGTTCATGAGACATTGAAACGTGTGTATTATATTGTTTTAAAGGGGCAACTACCTTTACCTCGTGCTGCAGGTGCAGCTGTTAGGATTGGTTCCGAGGTATACCTGTTTGGTGGCCGCTATAAAGAGACGAGGATGAATGACCTCCACTGTTTGAATCTCCAGAATTATACATGGAGTGGAGAGTAAGTCATACTTTGATACATTTTCAGCTCACCTTAGCCGAAGGCTCAGGATGAGCTATTGGGATACCATTCCGTCCATCCGTCGTCCGGTGTCTGGCGTTTGTCGTCCGTTCACATTTTCAAACAACATCTTCTCAGAAATCCCTAACCGGATTTCAACCAAACTTTGTCAGAAGCATCAGTGACAAGGGGGAACGAAATAGTGTTCAAAGTTTTTGGTTAGAGTTATTCCCCTTGCTGTAGGACCAGATTTTCTAACATTACAGTATAGACAACTTTTAATGCATAAGAAAATCTTTAAAAATCTTCTTTTCAGAAACCGAAAGGCCCAGACCTTTGATATTGGAATCATTACCTAATGATCTTCTAGCAAGATTGTTCAAATTTTGACCCTAGGGCCAAAAATGCCCACTGTATAGTTAGTGGAAGCTGAGCAGATATATCTCAATGGGACATCTCCCTTTTACTTTCAGCCTGCTGTAACCATATACATGTACTGCTTAACTTATTTGTAGTTTTGAAGGCAGGTGACCACTTAAAGGAGGTTGAACGTAAAGCAGAATGTGCCTTTGTAGCAGATGGTAGCTTAAAGAAGGATGAGAGTAAAGCAGAATGCACCTTAAGCCTAGGGTATAGAAAATATTTCTTTTGGAACATATTCCTAACTGTGTGAACTAGATTCCCTTAAAGTTAGCATTGAGGTAATTGATTTCAGGTTACATGTGGAGGGAGCTGTTCCATGTGGGCGCTCCTGGCACTCGCTAGAAGCAGTGTCAGACAATACTGCTTTTATGTACGGAGGCTTCACTACTGATTGCAGAGTCCTAGGTAAGTTTTTCATTTCTAAACCCTGTACCCCATAGCCTGTTTATAATTTTGAAGACAGGTGACCACTTTGCACACAGTGACATGATGAGCTAATGTGATAACCCTTTATCAGTTGCCATCAGCTTTTATTTTAACCCAATACCCCATATCCTGTTTCTAGTATTGAAGATAGGTGACCATTTAAAAAAGGTTGAAAGTAAATCACAATGTGTCTTGAGGTGCATTCTGCTTTACTTCAGCCTCTTTTAAGCTAAATCTGCTAGTATTTAGAAAGTGTTTCTTATGATACATATCCATGAGTGATGACAGAATCAATTGAAACTCTTTTCTTTGATAGGAGAAATAAAATATAAAAATTTGTATTCATGGCCATGATGGGGAGAATGGGTTAAATAATTTATTTTTTTAAAACAACTAGGCCAACTTCTTTAAAACTTCACAGAGGTGTTCCCTGGATGGTTCTCAATCAGATTAAAGGCATTAAAGAGCATATATCCGGAGAAACCGGTTAAAGAGTGGCAGCTAAACATTGTTTATACAGTGTTCCCTCTCTACAATGACTCCCTCCTTACAACGACCCTTGCCACAGTTTTCTAAACAGGACAATTATGTCTAACACTTTGACTGCTTCAATATTGTCTACTCAAAATTGTCATCTGCTGTTTTCTCTCAATGTTACATTTAAGTGGTGATTTTGACAGAAGAAATTTAATTATGAGTTACAAACAGCTTGATTCCAGATCAGACGCTGCGTAACACGGCGTCTGATCTGGATTCAAGTTGTTTGCAAATGTAAGCTAAGTATTAATTTTCCCTCTCAATATTGACTCCCTCCTAACAACACACACAATCTGTGTATCCCATGATCGGGTGTCGTTGTAGAGAGGGAGGGGCTGTACTGTATGTTTTATTGTTGTAGATGATGGGTGGATGTTGGATGTGACTAGTAGACAGTGGACTCAGGTTACTGTACCCCCTGGCAGACCTCGGCTTTGGCACACCTGTTGTGTTGTAGGGGACCATGATATTGTTGTGTTTGGTGGATGTCACAAGAACTTACTGGATGTCCCTAGTACAACTACTGTAAGGGGATTAGCGTTTCCCCTTTTCTATGCGGGAAGCCAATATGTGTATGAGCTTTGCCATGACAAAAACCAGCCTTATTGCATTGCAACATTGTACAGCCCAAGCACTCTTGCCATCCCAGGCTCTGTATCCGAGATTAGTATACACTGATATATTTATACCATTTATCATACATAAAGTTCTTTAAATGCATGTGGGTATCAAACACTGTAGATCAAGACCACAATAAATAAATCAGGTTTTCTCTTGGCACGACTTGTATATTCTGCAAACAGTGAAGAACCTAATCAGACGGGTCCTAAATGAGCCCTCTGATTAGGGTCTGCAAATATGTTTAACATCTGTTCTGAAATATTTTCAAGCAAGAGCCCTGAAAAACAACATGAACTGATCATGTCTATATGAACAAACCAGCATAGAAAATTGGCTAGCCTAGTATTTAATTCTTTTTTTCTCAGACTTTTCATACCCTGTATGTTTTCCATCAAAATGCCTTTTATTTCCGTCACAATATCAATTACAATGGATACATTGTTTATCCCTTTCCTCCATAGAAGTGACTTTGAGCACCTCTATCCACCCTCCTTTTAAGCACCACAGGTGAGAATTCATGGACAGTTTGAATATAGGTGATTAAAGCTGTCAACTGCCTTTAATGCTGTTTGATTTAACCCATTACCCCATAACTTTGTTCTAGTTTAGAAAATATGTGCCTACTTAAAGCAGGTTGAAAATTCTGCTTTACTTTAAGCTTCTATCTGCTAAAATATAGAAATATTCCTTACTGTACATATTTATGACTGCATAAAATGGAACTATTTTCTTCAGTGGAATAATAAAGGCGTATTTATGGGGTAATGGCTTAAATCGGACTGTCCCCTTTGTTTAAGCAGCCAACTGTCGTAAACACCTAATAATCAACACCCTTTAGTTGTCGTAATACAGAAATTTTACTCTATAGGTTTTTGCAGGTACATGTATGTATATAGGCACATACTTTCTCAACAGAAGTTCATGAAACTTTATACAAGTGTATATACAAGGTTACAGATATGCGGAATATTTATAAAGCTAAATGCTTAAGTGTACACAAACCCTATGATGTGTCATTTTGTATGAGGAGTCATACTACAGGAGAAAATATTTTATGATTTTAGTGCACTTAATCGTATCTGGAGCCCTGTGATTTAAATAACTTGAACAGGTATGTGCTTCATGCTTCTGTGCTGAATATCAATGTTACTGTTACTATGTCGGGGTTCCAGATAAGAGTGTGTAAACTTTTTATTTCCAGCGGTTTCTCCTTTATACTTCCACCAAACCCTATGATGTTACTACTCATTGGAATTGTCCCAAAGCGACAATTCCAATGAGTAGTCACATCATAGGGTTTACTGGAGGCATAAGAATTTTAGTACTCTGTTTATCTGGGATTCTTCTGTGTTAGAGAAAAAAAACTTACATTGTCACATCATTTCTCTATGGATTTCATAAAACTTTCTTTAAGTGTTTGATATGAAAATACCTTGAACAGTATGCTTTTGTGGTGAATGTCAAGGTCACTGTTATCTATTGATTTATTATTGTTTTAAATTTTATAAAGTTTAAGGTTTATAACTTTACATCAATAAGAAGAAAATAAGCTGTAACAACTTTACACAAATAATTTTTATGACACAAATGTGCGGTCAAGGTTAATTAACAAAACTGATTAACCCTTTGAACCCTAGTCCCTCATTTAGGCGTCCTTTTCAAACAGTGTACATGTGAATAGTACACTTGTCCTATGCAAACAATGAATACCCAGATCTGATCAGGGTCTTCACTGTTTGTCATAAGGCCAAACATTGACAAAAACACCCTTTAAAAGTCAGAAATGGATTAGACTTACATGGAAACTGGAATTGTCCATTTAAAGTTTCAGGGAGGAAAGAGTGAAATGTGAGGGAATTGGTATCACTTTCGCTGTCTTGCTACGCCTCTACTAAGTTCTGATAGTCATAGAGAGCTTTAGAAAAAATATCTTTGAGGTGCATTTTGCTTTACTTTTAGGCTACTTTATACTACCATCTGCTAGTATGTAGAAGAGATTTCAAACAGTTCTTGTTTATAACTGTGTAAAGTGGAATTGTTTAAATTATAAGGCATGAAAAACATATTTATGGAATAACTAGTTATTATTATTATTATACCAGATTTATATAGCGCTCTTTTCACACAGGGGTTGTACATTCAAAAGTGCAAACTAGTTGATACAGATTCAGCTTGTATAATGAGATGGTTGTATTTCAGAATGTTACAAATGAAGTCCTCAGCTTTCGGATACAGCCATACAAACTTCAAAGGTAAAAATAATATTTAATAACCCCATCGCTGCTTTCACTTGAGTACAATGGTTATATATGCAAACAGTTTGGAGCCTGATCAGAAACTATGTTTTGCAGCATCTGATAAGGATCCAAATTGTTTAATACTCATTTGGATATATATTAATTTAGTCAATTAACCATATTGAATTGGAGCCCTTTGATCTGCCCCCAGAGACCTTCCTACCTTGTTGTGGTGCTAGGGCTTAATTGACTTGGGAACGTCTCTGTTTAATTGACCGAGATTATCCCCTCTGCCAAGAACTAAAAGGAAGGCAGATTGGTGGTTTTGATCCCATACGTTGCTTAGCAATGAATTTGATTAGCAGATATCATCTTCCTTAAATCATCATCATGACATCTCATCTTCCCTCATCTTTCATATGACCTATCTTGTGTTGCAGTGCTGTAAAACCCAATTAATCCAACTCATCAATCCTTCCATCCCTCTGATGGGTCTACACTGTTTTAAAAGGGTTTAATATAATATCCTGTTCCATCACTATGAGGGTTAATGTATATGCACTCATTAGCTCACCTCCACGAAGTGAAGGGGCTTGTGCTATACCGTTGGCATTAGCTTCCTTACTGGATATAATAAACTATAAGGGCTATGCCTAACTACTGCACATAAGGTCATGAAACTTCATATGCTGATGCGCCTCAATGGATAGACCACGATGCATCATAGTTTCTTGACCTTTGACCTTGACCTGTAGGGTTAAGGTTTTGCGTTAAAGTCTGTTATTTGCAGGAGGTGAGTTTCGTAATCTTTGATTGTCTGTTCTGGTTGTATATCTTCAGTCTATGTTTGGAGGCAGCTTATAAACAGAGAGCTAAGTTACAGTGCCGGTGGTCAACACTGCCTAGAGATTTGAAAGAATGGCTATGGAGACGGACAGAAATAAACAAGGTATTGGAGGAGGCAGCAGCAGCAGACAGTGCTTCCAAGACAGCAACATCATGTTCTCTGTCCTAGCAAAGTATTAACCACATGTCTAGATAAACATGTACCGTTAGTAATCTGATCCCTTTGGGCTAAGAAAACCTGACATGACATTTGGCAAACATTGCTGATTCAGAACATCCAGTGTTTCTAATGTCAGCATAAGGATTTTAATATTCACCCCTACCACCACTAACCCTATGTTTTCAGTTTTTGAAAACAGCTGGTATCTTAAAGCAGTTCTGAGCAAAGGACTGCACCAACTGTCACTAAGGACCTTTCTGCTTACTGCTTACTTTCAGTCATCTTTAAGCATTCACCATTCAGAATAAGGAAACTTACTTAGGATATGGTATAAGCATGAAAGGTGAATTCCATGGAGAATATATAATGATTATGAGGGGATGGGTAAATGTTTCAGGGACTGGTTTGACTTTCAGCTTTATCCTCTCTCTGAAAGAATGAGTATTTCTCCCATTTTTGGCTATATTGGATAAGGATATACCTCCCAGAGAATATTTCTATCCTCTATTGCACGTGTCATCGCTCTTTGGGCTCCAGCCAAACATTGCTTATCAACAAGAGCTACATGAAACAGGTCACCAAATGATGTCATTTGTGATGATGTTACCATAAACAATGTCATGTTTTGACAGAAAATGACTTTACAACCTGTAATGATTTGTTATCTGTAATCCGTTATTTGTATTTTGTTATATAATGATATTAATGAGAGTGAAAAAACCCAACCTTCGTCTTGTTTAAACAGGAAACGGATGTCTCTTTAAACATCTTTTTCTCTGAAACTAATATGACCAGAGCTTTGATATTTGGCATGATGATTCTTCTAGAAGCCCTTAACCAATATTGTTAATATGGTTCTGGTCAGTTGCATATCTAGGTCACAGGAGCTAAAAATAGATTTTTTCAATGAAATCTTAAAAAATCTTCTTGTCTGAAACCACAGTACCTTGAGCTTAGATATTTGGCACAAAGCATCATCAACAGGTCCTCTATCAAGATTGTTAAAATTATGTCCCTGGTGTAAAAAATGACCACGCCCTGGGGGTCGTAATTTTACATAGAGTTATGTAGTGAAATCTTCAAACATCTTTACCTCTGAAACTAATATGGTCAGAGCTTTGATATTTGGCATGCTGACACTTCTAGAAGCCCTTAACCAATATTGTAAATATGGTTCCAGTCCGTTGCATGTCTAGGTCACAGGAGCTAAAAATAGATTTTTTCAATGAAAATTATGTCTCTGGGGTGAAAAGTGATCCCATACCAGGGGTTATGTGACCCTTGTGTTGGATTTTCCAGGTCAGCGATATTTAGGCCGACATGGGCCTCTTGTTTAAGCTTCGTCCCTGCATGAGCTTTCTGACCCTTTGGGGAGACATTCCTTACTCATATAACCACTTATGGTAGATTCTTATACTTCCCAATCATCTGTAATGAATTGAGCCATCAGAGAACATTACTTTTGCATAAAACTTATCAATTTACCTTTTCTTTTATAGATAAATAAGTCATAGAAAACTGTCAGTACAATCTGTAAGATGGCTATTTAACCCTGTTCCTTAGTGCTTCAGTATTGAAGGCAGATGGTTGCTTTAAGCAGACTGAAAGTAAAGCAGAAAGCTCTTTAACCCATTATCCCATAAACATGCCTTTTTACGTCTCTATTTTTGCCTCCATTGAAGTAAATGGTTTTGTTATATACAGTCATGTATATGCACCATAAAAAATATATTCTATATCTTATGGTAGCTTAAATCAAGCTGAAAGTAAAGCAGAATGTGCTTTAAGGTGCATTTTGCTTTACTTTCAGCCTGCTTAAAATGGTCACCTGTCTTCAATTTTAGGCCATGGGATATAGGGTTAAGGAGCATTTTGCTTTACTTTCAGAGCGCCTTTGCCGCAATGTGATCAGCTGTTTCTGTCAAGAACATTGAGAGCTGAATACAACGTCTTCAAGCATGCCACCAGCTGGTGATGTGTATATTATATATGATACAGTCAATCTGTGTAATCAGTCATTACACGTAATGACTAGTCAATCTGTGAAATGGCTTTTCACATAGTCCTGTAATGATACTATTTGTGATGATAGACAATGATATTTTTTAAAAGTTCAAAGATTTCCTGCACAAAACACCACATTTATATCACACCTTATTTCAGTCAATTTGTGAAATGATGTTTAAGACCTTGAACGCTGTAAATAGGAAAGAATTTAATAATTTTCATGTAAAGCTACAGGCTTTTTCTTTTTTTTTCTTTAAAATAATTTTGACAAATTGAGTGGTTTTGTAGTGAGATTGTGGTTTGTGCATGAACTTTTTGACCTTTGAAAAATATCATTGTATAATTATCATAAATTGTAACATTCAAGGACTATGTGAGAAAGTCATTTCACAGATTGACTAGTCATTACGTGTAATGCCTGATTACACAGATTGACTGTAACATATACAGGATTGTTATGCTTTACTTCCAGCCTGCTTTAAACTACAATCTGATAGAAAATAGAAAATATTTCTTATAATATACATTCATGAGACCAGTGTATAAGGTGGAACTATTTTCTTCATTGGATGAATAAATGAAAGGCGTAAAAAAAAGTGTGTTTATGGGATAATGGATTAACCCTTTTCTTCCTGGCTTTTTCAGCATTCTGGTGGCTACATCAATTTAAATAGAAAAAACCCAGAAATCACGCGTGAGCCACCTGTCTACATGTGGACAGGTTTTATAAATTTAATAAGGAGATTGATAGGAGAAGCAGCATGGAAATACATTGTGAGGGAATTTATTAGAATGAATATCAGCCTCTACATAGAGGGGCCTTGGTCATTTTTATAGGCAAGTACAGTCAACCCTCTGAAAACTAAACACAAGGTAGCTGAACAAAAAGTTAACAAGAGAATAGTTTGTGTATTGATGTTTCCTGCATGAACCCTTCACGCCATAGCCTGTTTCTAGTTTTAAAGACAGATGACTACTTAAAGTGGTTGAAAGTAGGCACATTCTGCTTGCTTTCAGCCTGCTATAAGCTACCATCTGCTAAGATAAAGGAAATATGCTATATGTTGCATATTCATTACTGTATGAAGTAAAACCAATTTCTTCAGTGGAGGAACGAATTAAATGCATACAATCGCATTCATATGGAGTAAAGGGTTAAGCAAATACCTTTAGTGCTTCTATGAGCTTGATATGCTTCATCAATGAGTCATTATTGTGAAAGATGTACACAGATTTTTGAGTGAGAACTTTGGTTGGTTTTCAGAGAGTTTCAGTTTAAAGGAGTTCAAAAGTTATGCTGTTCAGGTATTTGATGTTTGAATTTGGTTAACCCATTGCTCCATAGTCTGAATTTTAAAGAGAGATGACCACATAAAGCAAGTTAAAAGTAAAGCAGAATGTGCCTTATGGTGCATTCTGCTCTACCTTCAGTCTGCTTTAAACTACTGGTTGCTAGGATATATAATATTCTTCTTATGGTGCATATTCATGACTATGAATTGCAAATATTTTCTTCAGTGTAGGAATGAATTAAAGGTAAAAGATGGCATACATATGGGGTAATGGGTTAAAACATGTTTGGTATCAGAAGTTACACAGTTTATATATTTGATGTACTGTACTTCATCTAAATTTCCTAACAGTTTTACCTCTTTAAACATGTAGCTTAAAGTTCCCTGGGACACTATTTATTAAGGCCTTGCATTGAGCTTTCTGTCGTTCAGTCAGCAATGCTGTAGCGGGTTCAGGTAATGTATCGGAGTCCAACGTCCTTTTAGAGTGCCAGCAACCCTTATAGTACAACATCTAACATTTTTTAATACTTTCCAATAATAGAAAATAGTTCACTTTATACAGTCTTGGATACATACCACAAGAAATATTTCTTGTATTCTAGAAGATGATAGCTTAACCCATTACCCCATAAATACACCTTTTTACGCCTTTAATTTATTCCTCCACTGATGAAAATACAACACTTTTTACAGTCAGGAATATATTACATTAGTGATATTTTCTATATTTTAGCAAATTCTAGCTTAAAGCAGGCTGAAAATAAAGCAGAATGCGCTTTTGGCGCATTCTGCTTTACTTTCAACCTGTTTTAAGTGGTCACATATTTTCAAAACCAGAATTAGGGTATGGGGCAATGGGTTAACCTAGACTGTCTTCAAAGCTAGAACAGGCTCTGGGGTAACAGAATATCAAACCACATGTCAGGCTGTTTGAACAGATTCCTTTGGCTCTTTATCAAGAGAGGATAGAATCATATAAGGAATAGGTTAAAATTTTAAGCAGTGTAAAAGGAATAATTAAATGTTCTGTATTTTATGCCCCTACATGACAGTTTCAGGGTAATACTGTTTTACCTCTTGTCTGTCATTTTATCCATTACTGAGAGGCAGGTTTGAGCTCCCAGCTGATTTTGTGCGAGTGAACAGGAGTCTCTCCGCCTCGTTTGTGCACGTAAACATTAATTATCAATGTGTGGAAAATATGATTTTTCATAACTTTAGTGTAATAAGGCAGTAAGTTAGTAAGATTTTTATGTCAATTTACCAATTTATTGTATCAGCATAATCATCTATGATACACAAAATCTGCCTGCACAAAATTTGGTTGTATGCCTCAAGTCTGTGAATCATCCATTCATCACATCTTTATACGTCTGTTATATGTTTTTTAGCAATTATTTTTAACTCTTTCAGTACTAAGTAACTCTTGTGGGTTATTAGGTTTCCTTGTGGATCTTTTTAGTAAACCACCAAATTAGCAAACAGTGTAGACCCAGATCAAAGGGCTTCTATAGGAACCCTCTGATCTGGGTCTACCATTGTTTTCAAATGTAATGAGTATATCTTAAAGGGACTTGCAACCGGATGGTGTACTTGTAAAAAATAAAATAAAATACTCAAATAAAAGCAAATTTGTGGCATTATTTGGCTTCTGACATTAAAACTATATGATCAGTCCAAAAAAAGTCTCAAGAATCGTCACCGAATCTTTTTTTTTTTTAGATATTTTCCATCGTTTTTCTATAGCGTTAGCTAACGGTATAGTTGTTGTTGTTGCTTCTCTACACGAGCTCAGACATAAACCCGAGCCGAATAAAGTACTATCAGTCGCTTCCAGTGAAGTACGTTAAATCCCTACCATATATATAGAGAGGGCTGGTAGCCGAGGTGATAAAGATGTTTCCTCATTTTTCATGTTTGTATCCGCATGGAGGGTCACGGGTTCGAATTCCACCATAGCTTCTTCTTCTTCTTTTTTTTTTGAAATGCATTTTTTAACAGAATTTATTATCCTACCCATTTATATAAGCATTTGACATATATTTACAAATTACTATTTTTAATGCTAAATCCGGTTGGGAGCCTCTTTAAACAGGTCCACAGTGTTGAAAGAGTTAAGTTGCCATTCAAATAGGTTGTTAGATTTATGCATGAGTGTTTGTTTGAGAATTTATCATAGATGTTAAGTAAAATTGCCTTAATGGTCAAGCATCCATGTAATGATGTTTTATTTCCAGTTAATCTCTGTTCTTTTTCAACACAAGTCTTGTTGCAGTCAGGAACCTGTTGACAGCTGCTTTGTGTAGCCATGTACTGACAAACCGGTGTGAAGTGGTCTTATTTGGAAGTTTCAAAATACAAGTACATGTATACTTAATGCAGAACAAAAGTACATTTTGTACAGCTGAAAGCTTATGTAGATATGGCCACTCTTTGAAAAGACATTAAAATCTCAAAATACAAGTTAACGCTTAACTCTTTCAACACTAAGTAACTCTTGTGGGTTATTATGTCCCCTTTTGGACATTAACACTGCTTTCAATTAGCAAACAGTGTAGACCCTGATCAGAGGATTCCTATAGGAGCCATCTGATCTACACTGTTTGTAAATGTAATGAATTCTAAATAGGTCCATCGTGTTGAAAGAGGGCAAAAGTACAGTAGTATAGGAGCTTTCTGCTGTACTTTTGTGCTGCATTAGCCAGCAACTTGTAGTCAAGAATGCTGAAAACACTCATATTGGAAGGCCACATAACACAGGTTGTCTGTAGCTAATATCATTTTTATGACATCGCCCTGTCCGTCCATACATTTTGTTAAGACTTTGTGTTTAGCTACATTTCTCGGGTTAGACTTTATTATAAGGGGCATTTATTGGGGTATGTGTATGTTCTAGTTTTGCTTTTTCTCCATGCATGGTTAGTGCATTATTTCAGTGTAAAAAAACTGTGTGTATCAGTCACTCAATGAAACACGTACAGTGCAATTTGTAAATACATGTACCAAGGTTTTTTGTGTAGCTCTTTAACTCTTTGAACCCTAGTCAGTAGTCACGCATATATGCATCATTTGCAGACAGTGTACATGTGATGAGTGCATTTCTATGCAAACAGTGTAGACCCTGATCAGAGGGTTCCTTAAGGAGCCCTCTGATATGGGCTACACTGTTTGTCAGTTTGACATATATTGTAAAAAAAAAACCTAAAAAGTCAAAAATGGACTAGACTTAATTGAAAACTAGAATTGTCTATTTGAGGTTTCAGGGAGGAAAGGGTTAGACAGGTTTTTACTGTGAGTTTTTAATCAATCAAAATGAAGTCACTGTTTTATTTTTGTTGGACATTACAATGAATATGTTATTCTCAGCCAATGTGGATGATTAAACAAATATGTCCATTAAAAACAGTTTATAGTCAAATCAGACTCCAAACTCTTTGCCACTCAGTAAATCATAAGAATGTTTTCTCTTCTTTTTTAGCTCGCATGAGCTAGCTCAGGGTGAGCTTTTGCAATCCTTGAATGTCTGTTGTGCGTCGTCCGGCGTCAACAATTTTAGTGTTTACACTCTAGAGGCCACAATATTTATCCAATCTTTCTCAAACTTGCTCAGATGGTATATTGCCATCAGAGTTCGAATGAGATCGATTATGGTTGAAATGGGACAAAAAGGTCATGAGTTATCTACCTTTGAACTGCTGAAAATGCCATATTTAAGAGTGTTTACACTATAGAGGCCACAGTATTTATCCAATCTTTCTAAAACTTGCCCAGATTGTATATGACCATAAGAGTTCAGTTGAGTTCAATTTTGGTAGAAATCGGACAAATAGTTCGAGAGTTATATACCTTTAAATTGCTGAAAATGCCATATTTAACAGTGTTTACACTCTAGAGGCCACAATTTTTATCCAATCTATCTCAAACCTGCTCAGATTGTAAATGACTATAAGAGTTCAGATGAGTTTGATTATGGTTGAAATCAGACATATAGGTCGAGAGTTATCTACCTTTGAATTGCTGAAAATGCCATATTTAACAGTGTTTACACTCTAGAGGCCACAATTTTTATCAAATCTATCTCAAACCTGCTCAGATTGTAAATGACTATAAGAGTTCAGATGAGTTTGATTATGGTTGAAATCAGACATATAGGTCGAGAGTTATCTACCTTTGAATTGCTGAAAATGCCATATTTAACGATGTTTACACTCTAGAGGTCACAAATTTTATCCAATCTTTCTCAAAATTACTCAGATTGTATATTACTATAAGACTTCGGATGAATTTAATTATGGTTTTAATCGGATCAATAGGTCAAGAGTTATCTACCTTTGAATTGCTGAAAATGATATATTTTACAGTGTTTACGCTCTAGAGGCCACAATATTTATCCAAGCTCTCTCAAACTTGCCCAGATTGTATATGACCATGAGAGTTCGAAAAAGGGTGATTATGGTTGGAATCGGACAAATAGATCAAGAGATATCTACCTTTGAATTGCTGAAAATGCCATATTTTACAGCGTTTACACTCTTGCAACTACAGTTTTAAATGGATTTTGATTTTACTTGTACACAAAGGATGTATAGCTATACGTTCTGGAAGGAGTGCAATTATTGTTGAAATGTAATGATTGTGGCAATAGTTACCTGCCCTTGATATACTTTGAAATGCTAGAAAAAGGCTTCATTTCAGTATTGTTTAGGCTCTAGTTATCTGCCTTTGATGTACTCTACTATACTACAGTAGGTCGAAAAACTTGAATGGATTTAGAATAAAACGGGTGAAATTCAAAGGTAAAGCTATCAGGCTTCATTACAAATGGTGAGCGATATCAGGGCCTTCAGGCCCTCTTGTTTTAAATGTTATTTTCTATATTTTGTTGTTTTGCATTTGTGTTATGTTAACGTTATGTTATGTTTAAATTAGAAAGAATAATGTCTTTTTATTACTGTATACAAGTGTAAGTTTGTAAAAGATAATTTTAAGATAACTGGAGCATGGTCGTGTTAGTTTATCTGATAAGATAACAATCCAATATTAGCCCTTTTCCTGCAAATAGTGTACAGTAAAACCTCTCTATAACAACCATTCAAGTGTGTTATCTATCAGATTTTTCATGCTTTTGGCTGCTTAAAACAAGGTGAACGTTATCTGGCTTTAACATTCATCTTACTTCAAAATCTCATTTGTCTTTTATGCTACCCATTAGCCTTCTTTATACACCCACCTCTAAAGGTGGTTGTACCAGTATATTAGCGTGGCCTTGTCTGTCCATCTGTTTGTTTATCCGTCAACCTTTGGTTTGTCTAGAGTTTTTTTCGGAAAACCATTGGAAGGATATAAATGAAACTTCCCACAAGTGTTCTTTTCATAAAGTTTTGAAACCGAGTCTATTTCCAGGATGCTGGTGGGCGTATTATATGTACCGCTTGCGGTAATCTCATTTTAATGGTCAAATTAAGAGGTTTTACTGTATATTGATACTCTTTTAACCCATTACCCCATAAAAACGCCTTGTAACGCCTCTAATTTATTCCTCCTCCGAAGAAAACAGTTCAAATTTATCTAGTCTTGAATATGTATCGTAACAAATATTTTCTATATTCTAATAGATGGTAGCTTTAAGCAGGCTGTAAATAAAGCAGAATGCGCCTTAAGGCACATTCTGCTTTACTTTCAACCTGCTTTAATTGATCACCTATCTTCAATACTAGAAACAGGCTTTGGGGTTATGGGTTAAGCCTGAAGGAGCTGTCTTATTCAGGTCTGCACTGTTTTCATATAGGATCTGTTTGACATTCATCATGAGTCATCACTCTTTCCAGTGGAAGATTTTCCTTATACAGTAGAACCTTTCTATTACAACCACTAAATAGAAGGCTAATTGTCCATATAAAGGACAGGTGACAGCTTTAAGCAATGTGAAAGTGAAACAGAAAGCTCCTGTAGGAGCTTTCTGTTTCACTTTCACATTGCTTTAAACAGTCCTGTCTTAAATTATTAATATTTGACACAACCTAGTAGTCGTAATAGAGAGGTTCTACTGTACTGTAAACCAATGTAATAGTTCAGGTGATATAATTATGTTAATAGTTGACGGAATATAATTATTCTGACAGCTAGAGAAGGGTTAATACCCTGAAATATAATGTGAAAATGATTATTAACCCTTTCCCCTATAGAAGCGCCTCTTAATGCATTCAGTTTATTCCTCCGCTGAAGAAAATAGTCCCAATTTATACATTCAAGAAAATATATTAAAAGGAATGTTTTCTTTATTCTAGCAGGTGGTAGCTTAAAGCAGGCTGAAAGTAAAGCAGAATTAACCTTAAGGCACACTCTGCTGTACTTTCAACCTGATTTAAGTAGTCACCTAATTTCAAAACTAGAATAAGGCTATGGGGTAAAGGGTTAATGTAATGAGAAAATTTCAATGATCAGTTATTGAGAAAATTAACATGTTTGCTCAACAGAAAATGTTGTTTCCATGTTCTAGATGACCCATTTTGATTGATTGTTTTGATTATGAGTCATGAAAACCAATTCATAACTGTATAATTATGTGTAGATATGTGCACATGTAAAACCAACACACAGGATTTGTTTGAATCAAGTTAACTAGTCACATGTAAGGCAAAATTCAAGGCATGTTGCATAACCCTGAATTGCTGGGATTTTCGGGTTGGTAACATATCTATGGACTGCAAAAGATTTGGTTTCAATTGAATCTGTTTCAGTAAGTAATTTGTGTGGTCGAAGTGACACTGTAGAATCGTTTGTACACCATGGTCTTATACTAATAGATAGAAGACCAGTATATAGAGGCATAGAATCTACTCTTTTCTTTTTCTTTTTTTTTTTTTGGGTGGGGGGGGGGGGGTGGGGGTTAATTCCATTCACATACAAAAGACATTGCTAAGTGGTAGGGGGGAAAGTCTAATAGATCTAGAATCTAATAGATTTATATAAAACTAAATATTGACTAGATAGAGTATACACATCTAGATTCCCCCCACACCTCCATAAAATTATAAGACATTACAGACCGGTAGAGACATAGATCTACATACAGTTAAAAGCACACAAAAAACCCACCTTATTTATAAAAGATAGTCTACAGACCGGTACGGTAGAAGCATAGGGTCTATAGATCTATATACATTTGATACCATATAGATCTATATCGGTAGAGGACTAGAGGTATATAATTATACAGTTAACTCATAGAAATGATAAGTCCTGGGCCCAAGGTTCTAAAACTTAAAATGAACTCTGTGCTCAAAACAGGCTCTAGTGCCAGTGACCCATTCTTGAGAACAGTATGAGCCTCTAGAGAGGTTTTACTGATTCGCAATTCAGTCTTGAATGTTATATAATTGATAAACTTTCTGAATTACTTTTATCCTGTGTTTACCATTTCCTACATAGCCATCAGTGCACATCACATATTTCTGATTGATATAGAATATTTAGTTACTTTGGGATTAATACAGGTGGTTGCTGAAAGAAATGCAATAGTAAAGTTAAAAGCTCCCATTTTGCTTTAAGCTGCCCCCTGTATTTAACCCATTACCCCATAAATACACCTTTTTATACGCCCGTCTTCAGACGGGACGTATTATGTCGTGGCGCTGTCCGTCCGTCTGTCCGTCCGTCTGTCCGTCCGTTAACTTTTTCATGTCCGCTCTCTAACTCAAACAAATTTAGTCTAATCCTTTTGAAACTTGGTCAGAACGTGTATGACCATAATATCTCGGTCAAGTTCGATAGCCAGCAAGATTGCCCCAGACATTCAAGAGTTATGCCCTTTTTTGTCAAAAACGGGCATATTAGTTTGTCCGCTCTCTAACTCAAACAAATGTTTTTTAATCCTTTTCAAACTTTGTCAGCATGTGTATGACCATAATATCTCGGTCAAGTTCGATAACCAGCAGGATTGCACCAGGCATTCAAGAGTTATGCCCCTTTTTTCGTAAAAAACGGGCATATTTTAGTTTGTCCGCTCTCTAACTCAAACAAATTTATTTTAATCCTTTTGAAACTTTGTCAGCATGTGTATGACCATAATATCTCGGTCAGGTTCGATAACCAGCAGGATTGCCCCAGATATTCAAGAGTTATGCCCCTTTTTTTTTAAAAAACGGGCATATTTTAGTTTGTCCGCTCTATAACTCAAACACATTTATTTTAATCCTTTTGAAACTTGGTCAGCATGTGTATGACCATAATGTCTCTGTCAAGTTTGATAACAAGCAGGATTGCACCAGGCATTCAAGAGTTATGCCCCTTTTTTCGTAAAAAAAACGGGCATATTTTAGTTTGTCCGCTCTATAACTCTAACAAATTTATTTCAGGCCTTTTGAAACTTGGTCAGCATGTGTATGACCATAATGTCTCGGTAATATTTCATAACCAGCAAGATTGCCACAGACAGTCAAGAGTTATGTCCCTTTTTTCATCTAAAACGGGCATTTTTTAGTTTGTCCGCTCTCTAACTCAAACAAATTTATTCCAATCCTTTTGAAACTTGGTCAGCATGTGTATTACCATAATGTCTCAGTTATGTTCTATAACCAGCAGGATTGCCCCAGACATTCAAGAGTTATGCCCCTTATTTTGTCAAAAACGGGCATTTTTTAATTTGTCCGCTCTCTAACTCAAATAAATTTATTCCAATCCTTTTGAAACTTTGTCAGCATGTGTATGACCATAATGTCTCGGTCAAGCTCCATAACCAGCAAGATTGCCCCAGACATTCAAGAGTTATGCCCCTTTTATCGTCAAAAACGGGCATTTTTTTGTTTGTAGCTCTCTTTCTCAAACAAATTTATTCCCATCCTTTTGAAACTTGGTCAGCATATGACCCCTAACTTTCAGGGTTCTTCCCCTTTTGTTTTTACCTTGATAGGGTTTTGGTATGACTACATTCTAAGATCGTTTTGACGGGCGTATAATGTGCCCGGCTTGCGGTGCTCTTGTTATGCCTTAAATTTATTCCTCCAGTAAAGAAAATAGTTACATATTATATCATCATGAATATGTATAATGAAAAGTATTTTCTATATTCTAGCAGATGATAGCTTAAAACAGGTTGAAAGTAAGGCACATTCTGCTTTACTTTCAACCTACTTTAAGTGGTCAGCTGTCTTCAAAACTAGAAACAGGATATAGGGTAAAGGGTTAACACTAATCACTTGAGGGTATTTATCATGACAGTGTAATTGCATGTTATTCTGGGTATGCCAAGGAAAAGGTACACATTGTACATGTATTATCATTATTATGGCACTTGACAGAGGTTTAGTAGCCACTTTCTCCCAATTTTATAAGGGTATGTCATTCTGGAGAGTGTAATACTGTTTTATAATTCAGTCTTTTGTGTTGATACAACACAGGTTAGTGTAAATCAAGAATCTCTACTTCTGAAACTCCCACTATTTATCCAGGGTCTGAGGTTATAAAGCTATTGACTTGAGTCTAAAGTCATTTTCAAGCATTTGATTGGTCAGATGCTTGAGAACACACTCAGACTCAACTAAAATGTGTTATAACATTGGAGCTTAGGCTCCACATAAGAGGAATTAAACTGAACAAATCCAACATTTTCTCACTCATTTCAGCACCAAATCCTATGGGGTTACTACTCAGTCTTTATAATTGTCTCAAAGAGACCGTTCAAATGAGTAGCGACACCATAGGGTTTAATGCACTTGAAAAAGATTTTAATTTTTGAAAAATTCCCCTTGTCTGGCGCCTGTTAAGTTGTTGCTGTGTTTATATATGAGTCAGTTTTTAAATCTTTGCATGCTAGTCCAAAAAATATGATTGTCTTTGCAAACAGTTTGAATTAAGATGACGTGCTGAGTTACTTGACATCTCATCAACATCCAAACAGTTTGATACTCTGATCCCTTTTTGAACTAAAATCTTAGAAAATTCAAGTTTTAGATGAGTAGTAGAAGACATGGTTTTGAATGAGAATACAACTTAGCATTCAAAGAGTTAGTGTTCATTTGAAGATTTATATATTTTACTATTAAACTGTTACATGATGCTAAAGTGTAGTGTTTTCATCATTTATCGGTCCCTAAGATACAACAGTGAATCGGAAATTATTCATTTATTTTAATGAAGCAACTAAATGCAACACAATGCAATAAAACAAATCTAATGTAGAAAACTTTTTTTTTTCTTAAATTGTTGATAGTTCTTTTAGATCCCCTGAGCGAACGGAAGCAAACTATTAAGGCCCTAGACAGTAGAGTACTCTAAAGCTTTTCCTATGATTTGACCTACGAACCAACTAATCCATTACACAACATTGCCTAGATTTTGTCAAGGTGATCATTTTTAGCAAGTTTTATGAAAATAGGGCTTAAATCAGGTTCTTAGAGTGTTTAGAAGTTTGTTCTATGTTTTGACCTACTGACCTAGTTTTTCAAATTACATCATCCATATTCATGTATTGCCTAGCTTTTGCCATGACGATAACACTGACAAAATCTCATAAAGATATGGCCAGAAATGCAACTTTTAGAAAAAACATTTACCTGGCCGTCTCTTGTGACATTAACCTGGCCAGTTGTAGGACATAGGGGTAGGGGTAGGGTTAGCCTCCAGCTCATTCTATTCCAAGCTAGAGCAAAAAGAAATTGTCTGTTGTGTGGCTAGCCACGCAAAAGAAAACAATAGAAGAAAATAGCCACATAAGTATCCTCCTGTAAGAACGTCCGTTCACATTGGTTCGTTAACACTCTAGTGGCTACAAATTTAATCCGATCTTCATGAAACATGATGACAATGTTTGTCTTGAAGAAATCTAGGCTAAGTTCGAATGTAGGTCATGTCGAGGAAAAAAAGGTCACAAGGTCAAATTATAGAAAAACCTTATTAACACTCTAGAGGCTACAAATCTCATCTGATCTTCATGAAAATTGGTCAAAATGTTTGCCTCTCTAATATCTAGGTCAGGTTCGAATGTGGGTTATGCTCGGTCAAAAACTAGGTCATTAGGTCAAATCATATAAATACCTTGTTAACACTCTAGAGGCTACAAATCTCATTGGATTGTAATTCAACTTGGTCAGAATGTTTGCCTAATTGATATCTAGGTCAAGTTTGAATACCGGTATATGTCATGTCGGGTCAAAAACTAGGTCACTAAGTCAAATCAATGAAAAACCTTGTTAACACTCTTATAGGCTACAAATATCCTAATGAAACTTGGTCAAAATGTTTGCTTTATTGATATCAAACGGTCAAAATGTTTGCTTTAATATGGGCTATGTCAGGTCAAAACATAGGGTCACTAGGTCAAATCAAATCAAAAAATTTGTTTACACTCTAGAGACTATTAATCTTATTGGATTTCAATGATACTTAGTCAAAATGTTTGCCTAATTGATATCTAGGTCAAGTTAGAATATGGGTCATGTCTGGTAAAAAACTAGGTCACTAGGTCAAATCAATGAAAAACATTGTTAACCCTCTAGTGGCTACAAATCTCATTAGATCTGAATGAAATACATGTACATTTATTGCAAGAATGTTTGCCTAAATCAAATATAGGTCAAAATCAAATGTGGATTGTGTCGGGTCAAAAGCTAGATCAAATCATAGACAATTCTTGTTAAAACTCTAAAGGTTGATTGTGGGTCATGTTCAGTCATAATCTAGGTCTTTATAGGTCAAATTTTTCATGGTGTACCAGGTGAGCGATTTAGGGCCATGGTGGCCCTTGTTTTTAAAAAGGTTGCAGCTCAAATTCCAAAACACATGAACATCTTCCAGTATAACTTTTTCACCTGTGAACGTTTGGAGCATAACCCTCCAGTAGACAGTAGTGGAGGAGTTGGGCGCACATAATTTCTACTATATGTGAACTTATCTTTGTTTGTTTCACAATGGTCTTCTATACTATCAATGTCACTATTTGAAAAAATATCAAAGGACCATAATTATAACTGTTTTCAAAAGGGCCGCAGCTCAATTCATCAAACCACACGAACATCTTCCCATATTAATTGTTCATCTGTGAACATTTGGAGCAAATCTTTCCAGGAGCAGTTAGCTGTACAAGATATTTCCCCTATATATTCTATGTAGGTAAAATTCTCAAAGGGCCATAACTTTTTAGCTCACCTGGCACGAAGTGCCAAGGTGAGCTTTTAGGATCGCTGAATGTCCGTCGTCCGTCCACAATTGTTCGTTAACACTCTAGCACCTACAAATTTCATCCGATCTTCATAAAACTTCATGACAATGTTTGTCTTAATGAAATCTAGGTCAAGTTCGAATATGTGGGTCATGTCCATTTAAAAACTAGGTCACTAGGTCAAATCATAGAAAAACCTTGTTAACACTCCAGAGGCTACAAACCTTAATGGATCTTTATGAAATTTGGTCAAAATGTTTGCCTCATTGATATCTAGGTCAAGTTTGAATGTGGGTCATGTCCGGTCAAAAACTAGGTCACTAGGTCAAATCATAGAAAAACCTTGTTAACACTGTAGAGGCTACAAATCTAAATGTATCTTAATGAAACTTGGTCAGAATGTTTGTCTCATTGATATCTAGGTTAAGTTCGAATGTGGGTCACTAGGTCAAATCATAGTAAAACCTTGTTAACACTGTAGAGGCTACACATCTCAATGGATCTTATTGAAACATGGTCAGAATCTTTGCCTCATTGATATCTAAGTCCAGTTCGAATGTGGGTCATGTCCGGTCAAAAACTAGGTCACTAGGTCAAATCATAGAAAAATCTTGTTAACACTCTTGAGGCTACAAATCTCAATGGATCTAAATGAAACTTGATCAAAATGTTTGCCTTATTCAGATCTAGGTTAAGTTCGAATGTGGGTCATGTCTGGTCAAAAACTAGGTCACTAGGTCAGATCATAGAAAAACCTTGTTAACACTCTAGAGGCTACAAATCTCAATGGATCTTAATGAAACTTGGTCAGAATGTTTGCCTCATTGATATCTAGGTGAAGTTCGAATGTGGGTCATGTCCGGTCATAAACTAGGTCACTAGGTCAAATCTTAGAAATACTTTGTTAACACTCTAAAGGCTACAAATCTAATTAGATTTTAATTCAACTTGGTTAGATTGTTTGCCCAATTGATATCTAGGTCAAATTCGAATATGGGTCATGTCAGGTCAAAAACTAGGTCACTAGGTCAAATCAAAGAAAAACAGTGTTAACCCTCTAGAGGCTACAAATCTTGTTAGATCTGAATGAAATATTTTCAGAATGTTTGCCTACATCAAATCTAGTTCAAAATCAAATGTGGAATGTGTCTGGTCAAAAACTAGGTCACTAGGTCAAATTATAGAAAAATCTATTAACACTCTAAAGATTGATTGTGGGTCATGTCCAGTCATAATTTGGGTCACTATAGGTTAAGTTTACATGGTGTACCAGGTGAGCGATTTAGGGCCATGGTGGCCCTTGTTTCAAGAAGGTCGCATCTCAAATTCCAAATCACGTGAACATTTTCCCAATTAATTTGACCATCTGTGAAAGTTTGGAGCAAATCCCTCCAGTAGTGTAGGAGTTAGCTGCACAAAATATTTAACAAAATTCAGACGAACGGACAGACAGAAACCACATCAATATATGTCCCTCTCCCTATACAGGGGAAGATATAATTTTTGTGTTAGAACAAATCCAATAATTGGGAAAGAGTATCATCGTTCTACTACAGTTGTGTTACAAGCGAAAATTACATGGTATGCCCATAAAACACCTTGACCCTACTAACTAACCTGTATTTTAGTGACTTTTATTTTAGGAAGCATCCGGGGAATAAAAAAAGATGGGTTGCCGTTCCTCGGAACACGTACACGTGTCACCTACCAGCAAGTATCAGTATAACATTCCATTGGCGTAGCTTCCTATTAGGCAAGAAGGCACGTGCCTACACTTTTTTTTCAGAAGTCAAAAAAATAAAAAAGGCTAAAAATGCAGAAAAAGAAATAAAATTGAAATCTAAGGGGGGTTAGGGGTGAACCCCAATAAGTTTTACATAGATTCATGTTAGTATTTTTCCATTATCAAACGCAGGAAAGACATCAGAACGCATCTAGAGACTATCTAGGAATAAAAATGTCCCGGGGGCGCATACCCCCGGACCCCCCCTAGTAAGAAAGAGTACACTTATTAATTGGTCTAGTCACCCCGTTGGCATGCATGTTCATTACCGACGTCACCGATGTTTCACCTCTTGGTATTATGCCCGAGTCTTCTGAGGTCACAACTAGGTCACCAAAACCCATTCTGACGTCGGTAATGCTTGCCCTGTATGACCAGAATACCCTGACGTCACCGCTGGTAGTCCTGAGTAATTTTTCACCGATGTTTCAGCCTTGATATTATGCCCGAGTCTTGTGAGCTCACAACTAGGTCACCAAAACCCATTCTGACGTCGGTAATGCTTGCCCTGTATGACGAGAATACCCTGACGTCACCGCTGGTAGTCCTGAGTAATTTTTCACCCCGTTGGCATGCATGTTCATTTGTACATGCAACTGCCTTATGCAAAACACACGCCACTGCTTACACCCTGTCCTCATATTTGCGACGATTTTAAAAGTAAACAAGAGCGTGTTACACGAATGCCCCCGATGATACAGGGAGGGGAATCCAGACTATCAAACGTAAAAGTTAGAGAGCTGAAACTGTAGTGGAGCGCCATTTTGAGGACTTCAAGGGCCATTACTCCAAAGGGCCTAGCATAAATTGGTGCCGCTGGTTATCCAAATTGGTCTCCATTTTATGTCAACAAACATTTTCAGAAAGTTTGGTGAAGATCAGATGAAAAGCAATGTGTTTGTGAAACACAAATGCCCCCAGGCAGCGTCATGTTCTGTAATGTAATGCTTATTTGCAAAAGTAGGTCAAAAGTCATGGTCGCATGGTAAATGAAACATTGGCATGGTTGAACAAGTCTTAACACAAGAAACATACAATGTACATGTACATACAAAGTATGGAAGCTCTAGGCCTACTGGTTCAAATGTTATAGGCATATAAAGATTTAAACAAAAGCCGGTCAAAGGTCAAGGTCACAAAGGCAAAAGCGTAGGTATGGTTGGAAAGGTCTTGACACAAGAAATATATAAACAAAATATGGAAGCCGTAGGCCTACTGGGGCAAATGTTATAGCCATTTAAAGATTTTAACAAAAGTAGGTCAAATGTCAAGGTCACAATGTCAAAAAGTTTTGTATGGTTGGAAAAGTCTCGCCACAGGGAAGACACCTGCCAAGTATAAAAGGCCCAGGTGCAAAAATGCAAAAGTTATAGCCAAGGTTAAGGTTTTTGGTTAAAGTTTGATTAAATAGGTCAAAGGTCAAGGTCACATGGTCATAGACTTTGGTATAGTTGGAAAGGTCTTAACACAAGAAATATGCATACAAAATATGAAAGCCCTGGGCCAACTGGTGCAAATGTTATAGCCATTTAAAGATTTTTACAAAAGTAGGTCAAATGTCAAGGTTACAAGGTCAAAAAGTTTTATATGGTTGGAAAGGTCTTGCCATGAGGAATACACATGCCAAGTATAAAAGGCCCAGGTTTAAAAATGCAAAAGTTATAGCCAAGGTTAAGGTTTTTGGTTAAAGTTTGATTAAATAGGTCAAAGGTCAAGGTCACATGGTCAAAGATGGTGGTATGGTTGGAAAGGTCTTGACAAAAGAAATATACATACAAAATATGAAAGCCCTGGGCCTACTGGTGCAAATGTTATAGCCATTTAAAGATTTTTACAAAAGTATGTCCAAGGTCAAGGTCACAAGGTCAAAAAGTTTTATATGGTTGGAAAGGTCTTGCCATGAGGAATACACCTGCCAAGTATAAAAGGCCCAGGTTTAAAAATGCAAAAGTTATAGCCAAGGTTAAGGTTTTTGGTTAAAGTTTGATTAAATAGGTCAAAGGTCAAGGTCACATGGTCAAAGATGTTGGTATGGTTGGAAAGGTCTTGACAAAAGAAATATACATACAAAATATGAAAGCCCTGGGCCTACTGGTGCAAATGTTATAGCCATTTAAAGATTTTTACAAAAGTAGGTCAAATGTCAAGGTCAAGGTCACAAGGTCAAAAAGGTTTGTATGGATGGAAAGGTCTTGCCATGAGGAATACACATGCCAAGTATAAAAGGCCCAGGTTTAAAAATGCAAAAGTTATAGCCAAGGTTAAGGTTTTTGGCACAGACAGACGGACGGACGGACAGACCAACAGACATGACAAAAACTATATGCCCCCGAATCGTAGATTCTGGGGGCATAAAAAATGCAATAATATAGGAATAGGATGGTTTTAGAGTCCAACTTAGAGATTAATGGAAGACAACCTGTCAACAATTACGTAATAGTTAGAGTTTATTTCAATGATTCTTAATGATTAAGAAGCCAACAAATGAGGGAGCCTGCGAATATTAACACATGCGCAATGCTTGCTAACGTCTAAATCCAAGTCTCGAACACTTCATAATTAAATTGCCAAATCTCGTTAAATCCCGTAGACTTAATAATTAAACCGAGCGAAAAATTGAATTTTGTGACTTGCTGATTGGCTGAAAGAGTAGGCCAAACACTAAATTATATTAACATGGAACAGACAATTTAATGTTATTCTCAGCCGACTTTTTACATATATTTATAGCAGAATTTCACCTGTCTTGGACGCACAAAACGTCCTCAGAACAAGCCAAATGCCATCTAGGAACCACCCCATCCCCTCATGATCAACTTGTCCCGAAAAGAAAGTTACGTCCAAATAATTTCAAGTAGCGAATCTGTTAATGAAAAAATTACGATATAAGACCCTATGATATAGGCTACTAATTGACGTTGGGTTGTTGTTGGGTTTTTTTCAAGAAAATAATGCAGACATATTCTTTTGCAAAAAATTACAATTGTTTGTTATTTTAAGCTTTTCATTTCATTACTTCTTCATATAAATGTCTCCCCAGACCCTCCTTAAATGCGTTTCCAGTGTTGTAGATCTCAAAAAAATTCCGTGGGAACATGCCCCCGACCCCCTAGAAAAGGTAGCGAGTAGCGAGTCTGTTAAATAAAAAATTACGGTAGGTATCAGACCCTATTATATACTGATTGACGTGGTTGGGTGTGGGCTGTTTTATTTTGTTTGCTTTTTTCTCAAGAAAATATATGCAGACATATTCCTTTGCAATAAAATAAAATTGTCCGGTTTTTAAGCTTTTCATCTCATTAATTTTTCGTATAAGTGTCTCCCCAGAACCTCGTTAAATGCGTCTCCAGTGTTGTAGAACTCAAAACATTGATGTTGTGTAGTTAAAATTTAAAAAAAAAGTTAAATTTAGGCAAAATTTCACCTTTTGTGGACTTAGGTTTTTCGGCTGATTTCTCATGGTTAAAGTTTTGGGGTAAGTGTTGTATTGCACGAATACTACATGAAATATTTGTATTAGGAAGCTATATTTGGAATGGAGGTGACCTGTGGGTTGAACATTGATGTTTCGTAATTTAAATTTAAAAAAAAGTTTAAATTTACTCAAAATTTTACCTGTTGTGGACTTAGAGTTTTGGGACTGAAATTTCAAAGTTAGTTATGGAGTAAGTGTTGGAAAGCACTTATACTACATGGCATATTTGCATTTATAAGCTGATATTTGGAATGGAGGTTCCCTGTGGCTTGAATATCAATGTAGTGATACACTTTTCTATTGATAGTTACCTATTTAAGAAAGGTTTAGTTAGGCGAGCTTTGCTGTTCTCCGACAGCTCTTGTAATATTCTGTAAAACAGAAGAAATCTACATGAAAAGAAAATGTTGAAAATGGGAACAACTCTCACAGCATTGACGCAATAGTTATGACCCTTGTGCAATACTATTCCTATTGTCAAACTCTTTCCATAAATGAAGTTTCATCTTAAAAGCTTCAGTAGAACAGCAGTTATGAGGCGTGACACAAAAAGCGTGATGGACAGACAGACGAACGGACGCCGGAAAAGAGTTTAAGATATTACTTTGCAGATTTTACGATGAAATTCACAGGAACTGTTGTGGTAAATATCTACCAAAAGCTAAATTGATTTCTGGTCAGTCTGAGAGGTGAACTTTTATTTGCTTTTGATTTGATTCTGTTGTTAAGCCACTTTAGAACACTAGTGAAAATCCATGACTGGTGTTCTGAATAACGTTGCCGTGGTAACATGAACATCACACAGCACCATAACATGCTATCATTTTAAGAAGAAATTACAAATGGTTAAAGTCCCAACCAGGGAAAATAACATACTGAATTTGTTCCTCACCAATAGACCGGCAACTGTCCACAGCATCCATACTCTCCCCAGTATTGGGTCATCTGACCATGATATTGTCTTTCATGAACTCAACGTAAAGAGAGGTCGCCCAATTCAGCAAAAAAAATATCAAATCTTTCAACAAGGCAGACTAGAAGAACTTCAAGGAAGATATAAATTCATTCTCCAAAACGTTCCTCCAGTCTAACCTTCCTGATCCAAATACCGCTTGGAACTGTCTGAAAGATGAACTAAATAGGCTTTCAGCAATGCACATACCCCATAGGTGGAGTAAGTCGCGCATGGATAAGCTTTGAGATCACCAGAAAATCAGACGAAGAGACAGACTTTACTCAAAGATCAAAAAATCAAATTCTACAAATTCAAACTAGATTTCAAAACTTAAAAACTTAAGAGCCTCTATTCAAAAAGAGATAAGACATTCCTATTGGTCATACCTTGAAACAGTTATCTCCACAGACAGTTTCAAAGATGGTCAAAAGAAAAAGTTTTACTCCTTCATCAAACATAATAAGACTGAGAATTGTGGCATCTCTCCCCTTACTAGCAATGTCCAAATTTATTCTGACCCCTATAAGAAAGCAAACATCCTAAATCAACAATTTGAGTCGGTCTTTTCCCGCCCACAACCCCTGAGTCTCAAACAGTTGTCAAAAAGTGCTTTGTCACCGCCAACCAATCCACCTATGCCCCCTATTAATGTAACTGTCAAATGGGTTGATAAACTCTTACAAGGGCTAAATCCTCACAAGGCAGCAGGACCTGGTGAGATCTCACCTCGACTCCTCAAAGAACTTCACTGTGAACTAGCCCCAATGCTGACAACCATCTTCCAGAGATCTCTTGACACTGGTATCATACCTGATGACTGGAAACATGCTGTCATCTCACCTATTTTCAAGAAAGGCCAGAAGTCCAAACCCAGCAATTATAGACCCATATCTCTTACTTGCATAGTATCTAAATTATTTGAACATATAGTATCCAACATAATGACTTATTTTGACTCTCACAATATTCTCTGCTCCCAACAACTTGGCTTCAGGTCAAAATATAGCTGTGAAACTCAATTAATAGGCTTCACCCAGGAGATCTCAGATAATTTAGAACAGGGGAAACAAACAGATGTAGTCATAATGGACTTTAGTAAGGCATTTGACAAAGTAGACCATCACAAATTGATACCTAAATAAAAGAATTATGGTATAGATAACAAGTTCACCACATGAATTAATTCATTTCTTAGTAATAGGTCACAGCAGGTTCTGGTCGAGGGTGAGAAATCTGAGAAACTGCCTGCCCTGTCTGGAGTCCCTCGAGGTTCTGTCGTCGGCCCATGTTTATTTTTAGCTTATATAAACGATCTACCTGAAAGTAGAAAAAGCCGCTCTCGTCTTTTTGCAGATGACACAGTAGTATACATTACTGTGAAATCTGAAAAAGATGCAGAAAGTCTCCAGAGCGAACTTCACTGTTTAGAAGACTGGGAAAGAGAGTGTTCCATGAAATTCAATCCGGATAAATGTGAAGTCTTGAGAATTTCTAGAAAGGGGCACCCTGTCATCTACCCTTACAGCCTACACAACACACAGCTCAACTCAACCGATACCGCCGAATACATTGGAGTCACTCTAAACAAAAACTTGTCCTGGTCAAATAACATCAACAACATTACAGCAAAAGCAAATAACACTCTAAGGTTTATCAAAAGAAACGTTAAAACAAACAATAAGAATGTAAAAAAAGCCGCTTAGAAAACATATGTCCGCCCTCAAGTCGAATACTGTTCCACCATCTGGCACCCCTGGCAACACTACCTCACTCATGAATTGGAAATGGTGCAGAGATCAGCAGCTTGCTATGTTTTTAATGACTACCAATTTACAAGTAGCGTGTCAGATATGATAACAGCCCTGAACTGGCAGACACTTGAACAAAGGAGAAATCACTCTGCTTTGGTCATGTTCTACAATATCAGGGGACATCTCATTTCAGTAGACCATCATCATCTTTTGACAACCAGGAACTTTCATATTTCCCCCGGACCATTAGACTTTGGAACAGCCTACCACTGCATGTCCAGTCCAGTCCCTCTCTACAGTCTTTTGAGAGTGGACTGGCTGCATACAAACCATAAACAAGTTCTGCATTGTTTTTAACTATCTTTTAGCTATGATCCTTTTTATCTTTTAACCTTGCACTTCTAATATTTTTAACACACTGTATCCTGACAGCGCCTGCCAGTCATAATCAAAACTGATTGTTCGGCAGAAAGAAGTTGAAGTTGAAACATTTGAAATTGTTCAGCTAAATCAAGTCTTTGTAGCATGACATATGTGAAATAATTTAATGAAACTTAAGTTGTTGAAAATACCGTCGCCATTGCTTTCTATATGATTTACATATGCATTTTCAGGTCACCTTCTCCGGAGCATATTTCCTTCATTAATCTAGATCCAAACTGTTTGCATATAAGTATGTTATTGGTGTAGAGATTGATACTGAAGGGGTAAAAACAAACTACAGTGATAAACTAGAAAGCTTTATTAGGAGTATTAGTATTAAGTTTATGTCCGGAATTTAGGCGATCCAATTGATCTATCTCAAAGACTGATACAGCTCAGTATCCGCCTCTGTCGGGGGCTTTAATATTTCGAACTCGCTTACATTAATCCTATCAGTATTTCATAAGTTGAATTTGATAAATCGATCTCGCTTAAGTCGAACATACCCGTATTTCAAAGTTAAAACGTGACTCAGTCACGTTTAAACTTTGAAATATGGGTATGTTCGAACTAACGCGAGTTCGAAGTATCGAGTTTCGACTGTTGTTATGAGGTTGAATGATCGACACTTACCGAATAACTTGAAACTCTTAACTATCAAGTTAACATACCCATATGTCAAAGTTTAAACGTGGCGTAGCCACGTGTAAACTTTGAAATATGGGTACATGTATGTTCGAACTAACGCGAGTTCAAAGTAACGAGTTTCGACTGTTGTTATGAGGTTGAATGATTGACACTTGTCGAATAACTTGAAACTCTTAATTATCAAGTTAACATACCCATATTTCAACGTTTAAACTTGGCTTAGCCACGTTTAAACTTTGAAATATGGGTACATGTATGTTCGAACTAACGCGAGTTCAAAGTAACGAGTTTCGACTGTTGTTTTGAGGTTGAATGATTGAGACTTGTCAAATAACTTGAAACTCTTAATTATCAAGTTAGCATACCCATATTTCAAAGTTTAAACTTGGCTTAGCCATGTTTAAACTTTGAAATATGGGTATGCCCTACATGTATGTTCGAACTAACGCGAGTTCGAAGTAACGAGTTTCGACTGATGTTATGAGGTTGAACGATTAATACTTGCCGAATAACTTGAAAATCTTAACTATCAAGTCGTGGTTAATATCAACATTGTCCGCAATGTGCGGATAGTGTTTTCTTTTGGGGACTGCATGCTTATTTTGTGTCCATGAGTTTTTCTTCAGCATTTTTCTTCAATCGACATTCAATCATTGATCCTACAATGCGTCATCCTCAAGCCACTTAGTCTGCCTTCTTATGGTTATTATTACCAGTGTTTTCGAACGTATAACATTTCGAATACATTCTCGTGTCTGAAAAATACATACGCATTTCCACATTTTTGTAACAAGTTCCCCCATCAAGGAAAACTTCAATTATCACTGAACAGCGCATGCTACTCATACCATTAGTTATAAACGATCCATACCTGACACCTTTTCCACATTGTGATAGGTAACTGCTTAACCCTTCACTCGCAATGACGCCATAAAACGCGTTTGCTAACAGTTTGGGCCCTGATCAGACGCCGCGTTTGACACTCTTATCGATTTTTATTAAGTTATACAACCTTAAATCTAACTTTAAAACGTATCTTGCAGACAACAGTACTGAAGCAGACGACAATACAGAGGTTAAGGGGTAAACTCTCCCGAATAATTTGATCATGAAAGGCTTAACAAAAAAAGTAGCGTCAAAGACACAGGAGACTACAATCGATTTTGCATACAGTTTTAATACTGATCAGGTGCCGTGTAATATGGCAGCTGTTCAGGGATTTAACTGTCTGTCAATCTAAATATTTTCTATATGTATTCAGTCATACTGCCTTAAATCTTCGAAGCGATAGTGGATACAACGACGATTTTGTGACAGTGGTGAGTAAATTCCGTGGTGTATATTAAAATAAAACGAACAGTTTCTACCCGTTTTCAGCAAAATATGCAGCCTACCTTTGAAAACATCAATTGTCTTTAGGCCAAAACACTCAAGTATGTCTACGCGCTATTTACCCGTTGTAATAGAGTCGTAGAGAAATGAATCGTAGTAAACTAGCCATACATTCTAATAGGTGATTGTTCATTTAAATAAGGCTGAAAGTAAGGCAGAAACGTAAAGCAGTAACACCAAACAAACAACAATGTGAGTTCATCGGCGTGTACCATGTAACCTGCCCTTGGTACCGCAGCGAAACAGCAAATGGTGAAAACTGTGCCGCTAACACACATAAGTGGCGTTAGGCACCAACTCTTGGATGTTAGCTATCCATGAAACAAGCACCAATTTTTTCATCGAGAAGGGACCTATGTTAGGACATACCCGAATTATGTAATTCGATTGCTTAAAGTTGTGAGGAACTTGTGATCCGACCCCATTTCCTTATGTATATGGAAATAAAATATGTTTAAAGTTTAAACTAAGTAAAAGGTCAACTAGGAATCTCCCGAAGGAGATAACTGATTACGTTAGGTCTGCTTTAAGCAACCACTTGTCATAAACATCTGTCTAAACATGGCGCTATTTTCCCTCTGAAAGGGTATTTGCCAGCATCCCTTTACGCGGGAATAAACACTGCCTATATGATATAGTTAAACAAACAGTTGCGGGAATACATCGGCGTTCACCGTTAGAAGTGAAACCCTTGGTAAACCGAGCACTTCTGATACTGAATCTAGAACACATAGCTGTTTGTGCCTAAGCATAGCTGCTGCCTTTTGAGACACGATCATCACAGCAGCGAAACAACATGTTGACAGCTGGTGGCGACGCCCAAAAATGTCCTTAACGTAAGCTGCATCAGTGGCTTTGGACATCAACTCTTGTGTGTTGGCTGTCCATGAGACCAGCACCGAATCTTTCCTTGGGAAGAAATATGTGTTGAGACAAACTGATAGCATGTCGTGTTTCAGTTTGGACAGGCCACTGTTGGACCCGTGAATCAGATCAGCGTAAACACATACTAGGTGTTTGGTAGAGGGTGTTTTACGATGCAATCTATCATCCACCAGCTCTGCTACAACTTGACAGTGTTTCTCATTGGCAATGCTTAACCGAGTAGTTTCAACTTGGATGTTTCCTGTATTCTCTCTATACGAATAGTTTAGCAGTCCTGTGACAGAATCTTGCCTAGAATTCAGTGTGCAGCTGTCTTCTTTACTATCAGTCTCTTGTCTGTTCGTTAGTGGATATGTCAACTGTTTCTGACAGTTCTTTCTCGGTGTTGTATTCAGTAGGCATTGCTGGACTTTACAAGAATGTTTCTGTTTAGAGGGAGTCCCTGTCTGTGCATTCGTCTCTGGTGTGTCAACTTTATTCCGATGTGACACCGTCGCTGTGCCTAAAGTAGATCAATATTAATATAAGTTTTCAAATACATTCTTCCATTTTCTGATGATGACAAGCATACACATAATATTGCTACGACAGTAGAACCCCTCTATTACGACCACTCAAATAGTTGATGGTTTTTATGACATGTGACAGCTTAACTCTTTGAATCCTAGTCATGCCTATATGCGTCATTTGCAAACAGCTTACATGTGAGGAGTACACTTGTTCTATGCAAACAGTGTAGACCGTGGTCAGAGGGCTCCTTATTTTAAGGAGCCCTCTGATCAGGGTTTACACTGTTTGTCATTTTGATATATATTGTAAAAATCAACCCTAAAAACTGTAAAAAGTCAAAAATGGACTAGACTTAATTGAAAACTAGAATTGTCCGCTTGAGGTTTCAGGGAGGAAAGGGTTAAAGCAAGATAAAAGTAAAACAGAAAGCAAAACATCATATAAAGAAGATGTCTGCTTTAAGTTCATCCTTGCTTTAAGCAACCACCTGTCTTAAACACAGAAAACTTAATCTCATGTGGTGGTCGTAATATAGAGGGATTGCTACTGCATTCCCTTACAAGTGAACATTTTTACTTTGTGTAACGTGTATCGAGGTCAACGGTAACCCCTGGTGGTCATCCACCCAGTTACAAGCCGTGCAGAAGAATGATTTACTTTGAAAATTGCAACCCATACACTCACTATATACTATAAACCGGGGTTTCCAATCAATAACTTTTGCATTAAAATATATTCACCAAACTTTGTATGTAGCTAGCTTACATGGAGACCTAGCTTGGGCTTGTTTGGGGGGTCATGGGGTCAAGGTCGCTGTTACTAAAACAGAAAAAACGGTTTCCGAGCAATAATTTCTGATTATAGATAGGCCAGTTTTGACTAGACTTAGTTTTTAGTAAGCTTACATTACGACCTTAATAGGGATTATTTTTGGGAGTCATCGGGTCAAAGTCAATGTTGCTGTTACTAAAAATAGACAAACGGTCAATAACTTCAGATGAGATTGCTTTGAGAGTCACCAGGTCAATATCAAAGTCGCTGTTACTAGACAATGCAAAGGGTTTATTGTCAACAACTTCAGATTAGATAGGCCAATTTTGACCAAACTTTGTATTTAGCAAGCTTACATTAAATAGGCTCGCAACCAGATTTAGCATTAAAAATAGTAATTTGTAAATATAGATCTATGTCAAACGCTTATGTAAACGGGTAAGAATTAATTTAGGTTAAGAAATTCTGTTAAAAATGCTATTGGGCTCTGGTGAGATTCGAACCCGGGACCCGGAATGTGGGAGCAGGAAGCAAAATAGCACAACAACTTAGACCACTCGACCAGCCGGACTATTTATAGCTGTGGAATATATTTAACTTACTTTACTGTGTAGCGATGAAGAGTACACAATTCGGCCCGGGTTTATGTCCGACCCGTGATCAATTTATAATTTTTTCGATACTATAGAATAAATATAGGATAAAGCGATGGAAAATAACTAAAAAATTATGATTTGAAGACTTTTCTTGAGGGTGTTTTAAGACTGGTCATATTTTTTTTAAGGGGGTGGTAAATAGATCTAGATGTATGTGTCAAGTACCTGTGGATTATCCCCTCTGCCAAGATCTAAAAGGAAGGCAGGTCGGTGGTTTCATTCCCGTGTGTTGCTTCGAAGCGAGATAGATAAGATTAGCCAATGTCATTTTGAAATATATTGTTAAAATCAACCCTAAATAGTCAGAAATGGACTAGACTTATTTTGAAATTGGAATTGTCCTTTAAATGTGTGGATACGGTGAATGAGTTAACCTACCGTCGGGATGACTGTGTCTTCTGGCATTATCTCGGAATGAGTGAAAACGTTGGGGGAAAAGTTTCTTATCTTTTGCTGAACCAGCTTTCCTTTTGTGCAAATATTTACATTCTTTCGTGAGCTCGGTCATTACAGCGAACATGGCTGATAAATCGCTGTCGGTTGAAAGTGAACTCATTTGTTTCAGGATCTGCTCAAGTTCCTTCAAATTATTTCGAAATGATTTGTTTTCATATTCATGCTCCGCTTCTATCATTCTGGCCAGTGACTTAGTTATCAAAGTGTGCTTTGCTTGAGTCTTTTTGCCACGACAGTAGCCGCTGCTCTCCAACAAAGAATCCCTATCCTCGAATTGTAGGCCTACACAATTCAATCTCGATATTTCCTCTTCATAGAATTGAGACGGAATAAACTTTGCATATCTAGACTGGCAAAATTTCTGAAACACAGATTCCTGACAGAGGCGACTGGATTGGTTACTTAGATCTACACTATTTCTGGAGAACTGTTTTGAAACTCGAGACGTTCTTCTACTTTTAGCATGTTTAGGTCTCAAAATGGTTAAAAGCCTAAAAGCCGATTTACAAATTTTTGATATCTGTATCTTTACCATTGTAGCTTGTTGTTAGATTACTTAATCAATTGTTGATATTTCAAAAAAGAGAACTGAGCGTTTCTAATCCTTATTCACTTGTCGAATTATACGTATCTTTCCACCGACAGTTGAAACGAATATACTCGCGTGCGGCCAATCTGACGTGCGGTAGGATTCAGGGTTGTTTTTTAGCCATAACCGGTGTTTATGTAAATTATTAACTTCCGCCCAAAACATCAAAATAGTGTTAGTTTTTATTATACATTCGCAGCAGAATGTCTAGTTCTACTGACTGTGTCATAGAGGAAGAAAATCATGTTCTATTAAAGAAAGTAAACATTATGAAATTAGTTCAAGTGAAGCGCAAAAGGTTAGTCTAGTAAGCCCATTTTCTTGGTCATAAAAACACGTGTGTGTGTGTGTTACTGAACTTGGTTTCGCTTTCATCTTGTTTGTTTTTTTGTTTTCTATATACTGCTATACACCCCTTCCGAGTATAACAAGCAGGGACACTTTTGAGGTGCACCAGGCACTGTACCCGCCCGGTCACTTAACTCACTTTATCCTGTCCAGGGCTTGAACTTTAGATTTTTTCCCACTTGCATTTTTTTGCAAGTGTCCATATTTTCTACTAGTCCAAATTATTTAGACGTTTCGCTTGCTCTTTTTCATCATTCCTTTTTTGTAAGCTTCAACGTCTAAAAGTTATTGGCTAATTCCTTAACGCATTTTCTACCTGAATCGATTTTCGTCATTTATCTTAGTTCATAGAGAATATGGGTTTCATTTGATACATTAAACAGTTTTATATTGTATACTGCCTAAAATCCATGTCAATCACCTACCTATAGTTCAATAACGCTTACAGTAATATTCCTAGTCGAAAAATGTTCAAACAGTCCGCCATGCTTGTGATGACGTCATACGGCTACACAATTGTATAATTCATTTGAACGAAATAGCTTAAGAATGGAGGGGGAATTGTAATGGTGGATTTCGTTTAAATAATTAGTTTGTGAACCAACTTCCGGTTAACCTCATATGCAAATCAAGGGAATTCCCTATACTGATACTAATAATAGACATGGGTTACTAATGAAATGTGTAGGAGTGATTCAAATCAGATAAATAAACACAAAATGTGAGTACTGTAAACTATTTTGTGGCAAAATATGTTTGAAAAACAGTCATTTTACAGGACTGAAGTGAATTACGAGCTCAAACACACCTAATTTGCTCAATATGTCTCTTGAATCGTTCCTCCGTGGTTTTCCGTGGGAACGTTGCGCCGAGTTTTCATTGAAAAAGTGAAAGACGTTGCATATGCCAGAAACTGAAAACTGTTAAATATCACAAAAAATGATGGGAAATGTTGATATTAGCATATGCAACGGCTTTCTATGAAGGACTAATTTTCTACTTGCTAAACCAGGTTCCAACTTGCTTTTTCAGTACGATTTTCTACAAATTGATGTTTCATATCATTTTGATCAAAATTATAAGATAAACATTACTTTGTTGAACTTTCATTCTGTATCTCATTCTGTGCTAGATTACTCATGTAAATAAAGTTTAAAAATAATAACAAGAGTGTGTGTCTTTTTGTGTATGAACAGTACTGTACAGTTACTATTCTTAACTTTAAATAAGTCTTTATTTGCAGTCCATCCAATATATTCAATTTTCATTCAAACAGCAAGGTTTGCAGATTAATTAAATACGGACTATAGCTGAAACTTTGTAACTGGGTCGTTTTGTCAAGGGGGCGAAAGGACCGTGTTATATTTTCAGAGTTCGATGTTTATGGATGATTTTTTTTTTATCTTCGGTGAAGACAGTCGGCAGACAGTACACTATATTTCGAAAACGCTTTCACTATCGTCCATAATATTATGTTCGAGAAAGATCATGTGCATGTCTTTCTACCATTTTAGGACAGATTTTAGCGATTCCGTGGTTCGTCCCATTTTCACACAAAGCAATAAAACCCAATTACTTCGTGAGTTTCGTAACTTGGTTTGGGAAAGCTTTCAGCCTGTGTTCGGCGGTTCTTCCTTAAATGTCTCGTCAGCCTTCCGTTTATAAACGCTAGAAGGACGAGTCGACTGGAAAACGTTGATATTTGAGTTCGCCATTAGCAGTTTGTGGTCACTAGCTAATAGACTGGTTCCCCCTTTTCTGATGCTGATTTGGCGTTGGTACGTTTGAAGCCGGGCTATCAATCGTGCGCATGCGTTAAGTGCTGGGTTTCCCGAAGTTATAAATAGCCGAGATATGAAAAGAACAGGATGGGCGAAAGGCGATAATTATTTAAAAGAAGGTTTAGACACTGTGTTCGTCTTTACCAATTTAACCTTACATTTTGGAACGTCTGAACATCAAAATATACACTCGCAATTTTTTTCAAGTGCTGAATTTTTCAGCTCGCATCTTCAAAATTCCACTCGCATTTTGCGAGTTCGCAAGAACGAAGTTCGAGCCCTGCTGTCACCGACGAACCAGTCGTAATGCTAACCCGAAATCCTGAGCGCCAAGGAGGGAAGCCATTACGATTGGACGACTGACAATCTTCTACAAAATAGTGTACGGTCTAGTTGCCAAACCACTACCCACATATCTTGAGAAACCCATGAGATTGTCACGCCACTCTCACCCTCTTTCCTTCAGACAGATTCACACAACCACAAACTATTTTAAGTACTCATTTTTTCCATACACTGTTGTTATGTGGAACAGCTTGCCAGCGACCATAGTTATGACTCCAGACTTGGAGGGGTTCAGACAGAGTCTTCACCCCTCCCTTATAAACGGCCCCTAATTGCCTTGGGTCTGATGTTTTTATCCTATTTTAAACCTTCAACTCATTGTAACTCTATCATACTTTGATTTCACTTCTTATCTTATCACTTTTGAGGTCTCCCTCTCATTGCTTTTATTCCCTTTTAATTCTTGCACTGACGCGCATCTGCCGCTAATACTCGAAAGGGGTGTTATGGCAGTATAAATAGATAGATAGATTACTACCAATTTTTAAGTTTTTGGTTTGACCCTTCCGGGGATTGAGTCCGCAACCTCCCACACTGCAAGCAGACTCTCTACCTCTGAGTCACACATCCAATTTTTTGTACTTGATATCACAGGGAATCAGCTCATAGTCAAAGTGTTGTATATATGTCAAAGGGGGAGAAAAAGATGCAGCCTGACCGGGGCTCGAACATGGAACCTTCAGTAGACATGCATCAAAGTCTAAGTCTTCAGTAGGGGTTCAACCTAATGGAAGATATCATAGATAGATACCATTTGGATGCTCAACCGACTGAGCTACAAATTACAGGGCTTTTTTTAACCATTAGGGGAAGATACCCGCTACCCACAGAAGGGGGGAAAAATGCGTCCTTTTGGGTCAATTAGGGGAAAATTTAAAGAAATATTAACCATATTATTTCTTTAATTTGTTCTTTAATGAAGGCTTAAAGCAACAGCAGTTACAAATGTAGTTGTCATTGGATTCTCTAAAGGTCCAATTGTCCCTGTTCTTTGATGTTTTGAAGGATTCAAGTATAGCTTCCAAGTCCTCATCAATGAGGCTTTCGGAATTAGACTAGATTCTCATCAAAGCATCCAATGTTCCCTGAGACAGGGATCTAGCAAGACAGTGTTGTTCATGGAAGAAAAGGTTTGTTTTTAGCTCGACTTTTTCAAAAAGTCGAGCTATTGTCGTCAGCGTCTGTGTCAGCGTCTGTGTCAGCGTCTGCGTCGGTTAAGTTTTTTGCTTAAGGTTTTTGTAAGAGTCCATTTCTCAACAACTATCAAAGGTATCCATTTGAAACTTGGAATAGGTGTTCAGTATTAAAAGGGCAACTCATTACATCAAGACAGGTAACCCTGGGATTTGTCATTTCAGAGTTATTGCCCTTGTTTTATTTACTTAAAAATTATAAATTAACATATCTCAATAGCTATCAAAGGTATCCATTTGAAACTTTGAATAGTTGTTCAGTATCAAAAGGGCAACTCATTACAACAAGGCAGGTAACCCTGGGATTTGTCATTTCAGAGTTATTGCCCCTGTTTTATTTACTAAAAAATTATAAATTAACATATCTCAATAACTATCAAAGGTATCCATTTGAAACTTGGAAAACTTGTTTAGTATCAAAAGGGCAACTCATTACAACAAGGCAGGTAACCCTGTGATTTGTCATTTCAGAGTTATTGCCCTTGTTTTATTTACTTAAATATTATAAATTAACATATCTCAATAACTATCAGGGGTATCCATTTGAAACTTTGAATAGTTATTAAGTATCAAAAGAGCAACTCATTACAACAAGGCAGGTAACCCTAGGATTTGCCATTCCAGAGTTATTGCCCCTGTTTTATTTACTTAAAAATTATAAATTAACATATCTCAATAACTATCAGTTATCCATTTGAAACTTTGAATACTTGTTTAGTATCAAAAGGGCAACTCATTACAACAAGGCAGGTAATCCAGGGATGTGTCATTTCAGAGTTATTGCCCATGTTTTATTTACTTAAAAATTGTAAATTAACATATCTAAATAACTATGAAAGATATTAACTTGAAACTTTAAATACCTGTTAAGTATCAAAAGGACAACTCATTACAACAAGGTAGGTTACTCTGTGATTTGTGATTCCAGAGTAATTGCCCTTGATTTATTTACTTAAAACTTGTAAATTGAAATATCTTAATAACTGTCAAAGGTTTTAACTTGAAACTTTAAATACTTGTGTTATAACAAAAGGGCAACTCATTCAAACAAGAAAGGTGACCGGGGATTTGCCATTCCAGAGTTATTGCCCTTGTTTTTATTTACATAAAACTTGTAAAATGAAATTGCTCAATAATTACCATAGGTATTAACTTGAAACTGTTAATGCTTGTTCAGTTTCAAAAGGGCATCACCTTTCAACACAGCAGATAACCATGGGATTTGTCATTGCAGAGTTATTGCCCTTGTTTGACTAAGAATTTGTATATGAAATTATTCAGTAACCGTAGAAAGTTATTAATTTCAAACTTCCAATATATTTGAATACTTGTTTAGTTTCAAAAGGGCAACGCATTACAACAAGGCAGGTAAAGCAGGCCTTCTTTTGACTTATAGTTTACTTTAAGTGGAATGTAGACTGTCCAAGTATGTTTAAGTTGTTGTTGCTTACAAACTTCTATGATCAATAGGGCATTAAACACCCATACACATTCTTTAAGTTTGAAAAATATAGCCGTCTCAAGTGTATGAAAGTCGAGCGTCCAGCACCCGTTTGCGGTGCTCTCGTTTTAATTTGATGTAACATCATGATGACATACTCATTATAAGTCTATAATTTGGTCAATAAAATAAACAGTTGACACTTCATGATGGTGAAGGGCACTAAAGGTTGATTTGATTAATGTTTGCCTAAGTATAGTTATGGTATGAAACCTACCATTGATCATAAAAAAAATTTTTTACTTTTTTGGGGGGGATTTTTTTTTTAGAGGGAAAAAAAACCGGGAGGGGAAGACGCCGTTTAACGGCGGCTGTTATATAAGGAAAAAAAGCCCTGAATTAAATAATCTCCCCAACTGTTTTAGGTTTGGTACTGTGACCTACTTCCCTACGAAATTGAAATTCGTCCTCGAATTACCCTACATGAAAGTTAGTCCACTCTGTGTATGTGAGACAGCGAGCTATTTTTAGACTTCAGGCGCTGTCTTCACAGTACACCTGCAATAAGACTCAAAATTTGGAGGATATATTCTGTTCTCTATTTAATTAAAACCCAACGGATTTTGTTGGGCATCAAATTTCTCAAAAAGTAAGTCATTATTTTTAAAAGTAAAACTACCAATAGATTCAGGATGCAAAAATACACCATCTACATCTACATGGTTACGCTGAACTGTCATAAAATCTGACAATACTGCAGCGGCTCACAGACAGAAAAATAAAGAAAAAGATAGAAAAAGTTAGAAAAAGACACGGACAAGAAAACTGAAGAAATGCACATACAAAGTAAGAAAAAGAGAAAGTGTCACCAAACCACTTTCGACTCATCTGAGTAAGACCAATCCAGCTTGGGAGGCCCTGCTGGGTTACGATACCCCGCTGGCACAGTTCCTACTCGTCATGTGTGAGTCTACCGGCGGTTGGCTTAGTACATCTAAATGGAGAGGGTGGAGAGCTCCTTCTTGAAACATGCCAAAGAAGGAGGCTATTCCACACTGGAATGGTGCGCAGGAAGAAGCTGAACTTATGACAGTCAGTGGCGGTGCTAAGGGTAGCAAAACGCAACTTGTTTGCTGATCTGGTCCGCGAAGTGGACGCCTGGAGGTATGTGGAAGATGTAATATCAACCAGGTCGTTGATGATCTTGTAGAACATTACAAGTTGCTGTTTCTGACGTCTGGCTTGGAGCGTGTCCCATTGGAGGTGCTGCAGCATGTCAGATACGCTACTGGTGTTCCTGAATCTGTTTGTTACAAAGGGGGCAGCCCTCCGCTGTGTAATTTCCAATTGTCGTATCTGGTTCTTCTGGTGTGGATTCCAGACAGAGCTGCAGTAATCCAGGTTGGAACGGACTAGAGCGATGTAGGCGGAGATCTTTGCTTCTTCACTGGTCTTCTGTAGATTTCTCTTCAGGAAGCCAAGCATACTGTTTGCCTTCTGCACCTTCTTATTAATGTGAGTGCTCCACCCCATGTTGGACTGTATGAAAACTCCAAGGTACTTGGTAGACGACACCTCTGCCAATGTCGTTCCCTTGAGGGTGTAGCCACAGACTCTAGGAGATTTGGACCTAGTAAATCTTAGGACGCTGCACTTCTGGGGGTGAAAATCCATGCCCCACTTGGATTCCCCTTGTGTGAGAGTGTGCAGGTCTTCTTGCAGTAGCTGCTGGTCTTCTTCTGTTTTGATCTGTCTGTAGACTACGCAATCGTCGGCGAAGAGACGGACTGGAGAGTTGAGGTTTTCAGGCAAGTCATTGATGAAGAGAAGGAAAAGGAGGGGGCTCAGTACAGAACCTTGGGGTACCCCACTTACCACTGGTGCTTTCTCCGAAGAATCGCCTTCCACCAAGACTTGTTTTGTCCTTCCCTCTAGAAATGCAGAGATCCAACAATGAGTGGAGCCAGAGATACCATAGTGGAGAATCTTCCTCAGCAGTCTTTGATGTGGTACCCTGTCAAACGCCTTAGAGAAATCCAACACAATCATGTCTGTTTGGATGCGTTTATCCAACGAGAAGGTAAGCTCGTGTGCTAAGGTAAGAAGCTGAGTCTAGCAGCTTCTCCTCGCTCTAAATCCGTGTTGACAGTCATGCAGTATTGAATGTTGGTCCAGGTGCTTGAGGGTGTTGCTCACAATGACGTGTTCCAGAAGCTTACAACAAAGACTGGTGAGGGAGACTGGCCTGTAGTTTGCTGGGTCTTGACGAGAGCCTTTCTTGTAAATGGCAGTCACGTTTGCATGTCTCCAATCATCAGGCACACGCCCTTCCCTAAGTGACTGTTAAAAGACAAGGGTTAACAAGGGAGCGATGCTATCAGCGCAGTTTTCAAGATCCTTGCTGAGATGTTGTCAGGACCCGGTGACTTTCGCGGATTCAAGCTGTCAAGTAGCTTCCTCACACCCTGTTCCTGTATGACAATGTCGTCCATGGCCGGATAGGGATCTCCTTCTGGGACAGGGATGCTGGTCTGGTCCTCTCTGGTGAATACAGATTTATACTGTTCGTTGAGGATGTTGGCCTTGTCTTGAGCACTGTTGAATAAGCGACCTCTGTCTCGCAGTGGGGAGATACCAGTGTTGTCTTTCTTCAAGGAGGATATCGAGGGCTTTGTGCAAAACTATTGTAACTCCCTCGCAATTGTGAGGGAGTTACAATAGTTTTGCACCAAGCCCTCGATATGTAGTGCCAGAATCTTTTCTGTTTCGGTATGTGTTCATCAGTGTCTCCTATTTCGATTAGGTTGTTAACATAGGACTGATAGTTAAGTCTTAGGTACTTCTGTGTGGCTGCTTTAGTCTGCTTGTATCTATGCCTATCTGTAGTGGAGCCTGTTTTCTTCATTCTGGAGTAGAGTTGTCTGCTTCCGTATTGCTGCCCGCCCCTTCCGGTCAATCCAAGGTTTGTCTCTCTTCCCAGTTTTGACCCACCGTGATGGAATGTTATTGTCATCTAAGGACAGAAGAGTGTCTCTGAAAACTGACAGTAATGTGTTGACTGGTGCCACTGGGAGTGCAGACAGATCTGATTACCTTTCCTTGAGTCCCTTTCTGATGCCATCGTAGTTGGCTTTCTTGTATTGGGTTACTTTGCGCTTCGACGTAGCATGGAGATGTTGGCGCAGACTTGCTTCAATATAGACTGCCTCATGGTCTGAGATACCTGGTATGACTTTGGCAATGTTGACTAAGGAGCTGTTATTAGTGAAAAAAAGGTTCAGTATGTTTCTAGTGGTCTCAGTGATTGGAGTAGGTTCTGTTACTTGTTGTTCAAGAAAATGACTTTCAGTTATTTCAAGGAGTTGTTTGCAAATAGCTGACTGGGGGACACAAGGTCTGACTGTCCCATTTTCCCAATCAATGCCGGGTAGATTAAAATCCCCGCCGAGCCATGTGTGTGCTCCATCAGGAATTCGGGAAAGGCAAGTTTCTAGCTGAGTCAGATATTCTGTGCCATCCATGCTAGCCTTTGCTAGGTGGGCGGTATACACATCCAACATACAGATTTTTGGCGCCTTTGATTTCAATCTTTAGCCCCAGCATCTCACAGTCTTCACCTGTAGCAAGCTCTTCCGGTTCCGAGGCTTGGAGAGAGTCTTTGACGATGATATAAACACCGCCCCCTTGCTCTTCTTCCTGTCTTTTCTGAATACTCTGTATCCTGTAGGGAAGATCTCTAAACTGTAGTGCTTGTCAGTGAGTCACGACTCTGTGCCAAGTACAATGTCTGCATCTATAGTCTTACAAAGGGTGACTAGGGAGGCTTTCTTACCTGCCAATGACTGGCAATTTAAGTTGATTAACTTGAGTGGTAAGTCTTTCTGCTGCCGGTTGCTCACTCGTACAGGTTGCGGTACATTGCTGTGATGCGAAAAGCTTGGATGCAGGAGAGGGTCCTCCGAGGTAGTGAATGAGTGAAGTCTAAGACTTGGCATGCCGTCAGGAGACCGAATGTTGTCTCAGTTAGCAACCTTGTACCCAAAAAAATCTTTAAAACACTTTATTTGACTTTTAATCCAGAGATTTAAATCTGGTGTGTATCATCTCTGTGTGCAGTGTGTACTAGCTGCCATGTAAACAACATAAAAACAACCTCTGTTCGAGTATTTTGAAAAGTTTAAAATTAGATGCATAGCAACCTGAAGCTTGATTTGAGGTCAGAAATTGTTTTCAAAATGACTTTTAGCAATAATTGTGTGATTATAACTAGTAAATGTGACTCAATCTGAGAGTTTAAGGAATGAGGCAAAACTTATTTTCCTCCCTATTTTTGGCCTATTGCCATGAGACCCTGAGGACGACACCCGTCAAAAGTTAACTTGTTGTCACAGAGGTTCATTGATGAGACTACAATCATGAAAGTTGTTCATTGTGAGTTAGTCTATGTTATATATGCAGGCGCTGTTAAGCTTACCATACAATAACAGTCTTTGTCCCTCGTTGGGTGCCAAATGTCACCAGGGGAGAAAAAGGTGCAGCCTGACCGGGGCTCGAACCCGAGACCTTCAGAATATCGTTCTGACGCTCTACCCACTGAGCTAACCGGCTGGCTACAAATTAATCTCCCCAACTGTGTTAGGTTTAGTACCGTGCCTCATAGATAATAAATTATTTTTATATAAGACACTTCAACTTCTTTCTGCCGAACAATCAGTTTTGATTATGACTGGCAGGCGCTGTCAGGACACTTTGACTATGAGTTGATTCCCTGTGCTTGAATTGTTGACCTTATCTGTAGCTCTGAATTATTTCAATTTTAAAGAGAATTCTGGTGGAGCAAGAGCAAGTTTTACCTTGATGGTGCCATTGGTCATCCGTTTGGAACAACATTTGAAGTGAAAGATGGACAGATGGTTAAGATCACAAAAACTGTAACCCAAGATGCTGAATCTTCCAATAAAGGTAAATGTCATAACCCTTTCAGTTCGAATCACTTGTACAGTGGAGAATCTGTTATTCTTTCCCGTTTAAACGCAAACGTACGCAAACGCAAAGCACTAAAACGTAGAAAAGAACAACTTTTGGACAATTCTGATAATTCTTGTTTATCTTGGTGGTAAACAGTTTGGAGCCTGATCAGACGCCGGGTTACCCGGCGTCTGATCTGGCTCCAAACTGTTTGCACTGCAAATAATAGTTTTAGCGTAAACGCGTTTATTGGGAAAGAATAACACATTCTCCACTGTATGCAACTGATAAAACATGTTTAATACTTCTATAAAGCATGTGGCTGCTCACATTCTGTGTAGAATGTTGTCTGTAATCGAGGGTAGTAGGTAAAATTTTCATAATGTCATTTTGGTAAACATGTATTGTAATTACAATTTGATATGAATTATATGAACTAAAATCAGACTAAATACTGCATGTTTTACCAATATTATACATTTTAATACAAACTGCATGTACCATATTTCTCTCATTACCCCATAGCCTGTTTCTGGTTTTGAAGATACGTAACCACTTAAATTAGGTTGAAGGTAAAGCCTTAAAGTACATTCTGTTTTCAGCCTGCTTTAAGCTACCATCTACTAGGATATAGAAAATATTTCTTCTGGTACATATTCATGACTGTATGAACTATTTTCTTCACTGGAGGAATAAATCAAAGGCATATTTATGGAGTGATGGGTTAAAGTTGGGATATCCAAACAATTTTGGACTGTCTTAATATGTCAGATTTCCAAACACAACAACCGGTGGACATGGTCTACAGGTAACAGGCTCAACTATGATACCATAGTACACAGAGCTTAGATATTTTGCACATAGCATCGTCTACAGATCCTCTATCAAAGTTGGTCAAATTTTGTCCCTGGGGTCAAAATTGGCCACACCCTGGGGATCACAGTTTTACATAGAGTTATATAGTGAAATGTTCAAACATCTTTTTCTCTGGAACCAATATGACCAGAGCTTTGATATTTGGCATGGTATAACTTCTAGAAGTCCTTCACACATTGTTGAATTAGTTATGGTCTGTTGCATATCTGGGTCACCGGAGCTAAAAATAGATTTTTCAATGAAAACTTCAAAAATCTTCTATTCTGAAACCATAGTACACTGAGTTTAGATATTTTGTACATAGCATCGTCTACAGGCCCTCTATCAAAGTTGTTAAAATTTTGTCCCTAGGGTCAAAATTGGCCCCGCCCCGGAGGTCACCGTTTTACGTAGAGTTACATAGGGAAAAGTTCAAACATCTTTTACTCAGAAACCAATATGGCCAGAGCTTTGATATTTGGCATGATGTAACTTTAGAGGTCCTTCACATATATGGATGAATTGGTTCTGGTCTGTTGTATATCTGGGTCACCGGAGCTAAAAATAGATTTTTTCAATGAAAACTTCAAAAATCTTCTTGTCTGAAACCATAGTACACTGAGTTTAGATATTTTGCACATAATATCGTTTACAGGTCCTCTATCTTAATTGTTCAAACTTTGCCCCTGGGGTCAAAATTGGCCCACCCCGGGGGTCACCTTTTACAAATCTTCTTTTCTGAAATCACGTGACCCATCCTAGTGTCACCATGGTCAGGTGAGCGATCAAGGGCCATTCTGGCCCTCTTGTCATAGGAAAACCTTTAAAACTCATCTTCTCTAAAACTGTATAGCCTAGACCTTTTATATTTGGCATGTAGCTTTGCCTTATGGACCTCTACTAAGAGTGTTCAAATCATGACCCCAGGGTCAAAAATGGCCCTGCCCTGGGCTTATCAGTTTTACATAGACTTATATAGGAAAATCTTTAAAAATCTTCTTCTCTGAAACCGTAAAGCTTTTATATTTAGCATCTAGCTTTGCCTTATGGTCCTCTACCAAGATTGTTCAAATCATGACCCCAGGGTCAAAAATGGCCCGCCCCGGGGCTTATCAGTTTTACATAGACTTATATAGGAATAAACCTTTAAAACTCCTCTTTTCTGAAACCCTAAGACCCAGACCTTTTATATTTGGCATCTACCATAGCCTTATGGTTCTCTACCAAGTTTGTTCAAATCATGACCTCCGGGTCAAAAATGGCCCTGCCCCGGTGTCATATCAAAATTGGACCCCCATAAAAAATGGACCCGGGTCCAAATTTGATAGCGAAATATGGACCCGCGGGTCCATATTTCGCTATCAAATTTGGACCCCCCCTGTAAAAAATGGACCCCCCCATGCAAAAATTTAGAATGATAAAAAAACATAATAAAAAATTAAGAAACAAGAAACCAATGAATATTTTAACCCATTACTCAATAAATATGCCTTTTTACGCCCTTAATTTATTCTTCCACTGAAGAAAATAATTCCAATTTATTCAGTCACAAACATTTACTGTATAGGAAATATTTCATGTATCCTAGAAGATGGTAGCTTTACCAATTACCCAATAAATATACCTTTTTACGCCCTTAATTTATTCTTCCACTGAAGAAAGTAGTTCCTTTTTGTACCATGTATTCCTACATTGAAGAAAATATTTCCATTTTATACAGTCACAAACATTTACTGTATAGGAAATATTTTATGTATCCTAGAAGATGGTAGCTTAACCCATTACCCACTAAAAATGCCTATTTACGCCCTTAAATTATTCTTCCACTGAAGAAAGTAGTTCCATTTTGTACAATGTATTCTTACATTGAAGAAAATAATTCCATTTTATACAGTCACAAACATTTACTGTATAGGAAATATTTTATGTATCCTAGAAGATGGTAGCTTAACCCATTACCCAATAAAAATGCCTATTTACGCCCTTAAATTATTCTTCCACTGAAGAAAGTAGTTCCATTTTGTACAATGTATTCTTACATTGAAGAAAATAATTCCATTTTATACAGTCACAAACATTTACTGTATAGGAAATATTTTATGTTTCCTAGAAGATGGTAGCTTAACCAATTACCCATTAAATATGCCTTTTTATGCCCTTAATTTATTCTTCCACTGAAGAAAGTAGTTCCATTTTGTACAATGTATTCTTACATTGAAGAAAATAATTCCATTTTATACAGTCACAAACATTTACTGTATAAGAAATATTTTATGTATCCTAGAAGATGGTAGCTTAACCCAGTATCCAATAAATATGCCTTTTTACGCCCTTAATTAAATTGGACCCCCCCCCTCCCTTGGCAACACCCAACAATAAGTCATTTGATTTACACATCAATTTTAATTCTTTTCCATTATTTGTTTTGTTTAAGTAATGTTTTACTCCTTTCCTGAAGTTACTATGCCCTGCAAATTATTTTGGTTGGAGAAGGGGGGGGGGGTCCAAATTTGATGGCGTAAAAAATGGACCCCCCTCCCTTTTCAACACCCAACCATAAGTCATTTGATTTACACATCAACTTTAATTCTTTTCCATTACTTGTTAAGTTTAAGTGATGTTTTTCTCCTAATCTGAGGTTACTATGTGCTGCAAATTATTTCAATTGGAGAGGGGGGTCCAAATTTGATGGTGTAAAAATTGGACCCCCCTACCATTTCAACACCCAACCATAAGTCATATGATTTACACATCAATTTTAATTATTTTCCATTATTTGTTTTGTTTAAGTAATGTTTTACTCCTTTCCTGAAGTTACTATGCCCTGCAAATTATTTTGGTTGGAGAAGGGGGGGGGGTCCAAATTTGATGGCGTAAAAAATGGACCCCCCCCCCTTTTCAACACCCAACCATAAGTCATTTGATTTACACATCAACTTTAATTCTTTTCCATTACTTGTTAAGTTTAAGTGATGTTTTTCTCCTAATCTGAGGTAACTAAGTGCTGCAAATTATTTCAATTGGAGAGAGGGGTCCAAATTTGATGGCGTAAAAATTGGACCCCCTCCCTCCCATTTCAGCACCCAACAATAAGTCATTTGATTTACACATCAATTTTAATTATTTTCCATTACTTGTTTAAATTTTAGTGATGTTTTTTCTCCTATCCTGAGGTTACTATTCTCTGCAAATTATTCCAGTCGGAGAGTGGGGTCCAAATTTGATGGCGTAAAAATTGGACCCCCCTCCCTCCCATTTCAGCACCCAACAATAAGTCATTTGATTTACACATCAATTTTAATTATTTTCCATTATTTGTTTTATTTAAGTAATGTTTTACTCCTTTCCTGAAGTTACTATGCCCTGCAAATTATTTTGGTTGGAGAAGGGGGGGTGTCCAAATTTGATGGCGTAAAAAATGCCCCCCCCCCCCCCTTTCAACACCCAACCATAAGTCATTTGATTTACACATCAATTTTCATTCTTTTCCATTAGTTGTTTTGTTTAAGTAATGTTTTACTCCTTTCCTGAAGTAACTATGCTCTGCAAATTATTTTGGTTGGAGAAGGGGGGGGGGGGTCCAAATTTGATGGCGTAAAAATTGGACCCCCCCTCCCTTTTCAACACCCAACCATAAGTCATTTGATTTACACATCAATTTTCATTCTTTTCCATTAGTTGTTTTGTTTAAGTAATGTTTTACTCCTTTCCTGAAGTAACTATGCTCTGCAAATTATTTTGGTTGGAGAAGGGGGGGGGGGGGGGGTCCAAATTTGATGGCGTAAAAATTGGACCCCCCCTCCCTTTTCAACAGCCAACTATAAGTCATTTGATTTACACATCATCTTTAATTCCTTTCCATTACTTGTTTAAATTTTAGTGATGTTTTTTCTCCTATCCTGAGGTTACTATTCTCTGCAAATTATTCCAGTCGGAGAGGGGGGTCCAAATTTGATGGTGTAAAAATTGGACCCCCCCCTCCCTCCCTGTTCAGCACCCAACAATAAGTCATTTGATTTACACATCAATTTTAATTCTTTTCCATTATTTATTTTGTTTAAGTAATTTTTTACTCCTTTCCTGAAGTTACTATGCCCTGCAAATTATTTTGGTTGGAGAAGGGGGGGGGGGGGGGGGGGGTCCAAATTTGATGGCGTAAAAAATGGACCCCAATAAGTCATTTGATTTACACATCAACTTTAATTCTTTTCCATTACTTGTTAAGTTTAAGTGATGTTTTTCTCCTAATTTGAGGTTACTATGCCCTGCAAATTATTTCAATTGGAGAGGGGGGTCCAAATTTGATGGCGTAAAAATTGGAGGGGGGGGTCCAATTTTGATGCCATCAAATTTGGACCCCCTCTCCAACAATTTTTTTTTTTTTTTTTTATTTAATTTTTTTTATGGGCATAACAACCTCAAGATAGGAGTTATCAATATTTTGCATTAGGGAGAAGCATTACCAACTTTTGGGGGGGGGGGGGGTCCAAAATTTACAGGGGGGGTCCATATTTCGCTATCAAAAATGGACCCGCGGGTCCATTTTTTACGGGGGTCCAAATTTAATCTGACACCGGGGCTTATCAGTTTTACATAGACTTATATAGGAATAAACCTTTAAAATTCTTTTTCTCTGAAACCCTAAGACCCACACCTTTTATATTTGGCATCTTGCTTTGCCTTCTGGTCCTCTACCAAGATTGTTCAAATCATGACCCCCGGATCAAAAATGGCCTTGCCCCGGGGCTTATAAGTTTTACAAAGACTTGTGTAATAAAACCTTTAAAACTCTTCTTCTCTGAAACCGTAAGGCCCATACCTTTTATATTTGGCATCTAGCTTTGCCTTATGGTCCGCTACCAATATTGTTCAAATCATGACCCCAGGGTAAAAAATGGACCCGCCCCGGGGCTTATCAGTTTTACATAGACTTCTACAGGAAAACCTAATTCCGAGTTGTTTCAGTTTCATGCAATAGTCCACATACATGCAATGACAAACTTCATTATGCATTGAGTAAAACACAATAGTTCCTCAGGTGAGCGATTTAGGGCCGCTTGCGGCTCTTGTCTGTATCCGCTACCCTCTCTGGGGCGTTCAATAAGCTCATAAATGGCAGAAACTACAGTCAAACTTCGATATCTCGAATTTGTTTAACTCAAACTATCTGATAGTTCGACATATGAACTGCATTACTTCATGCTCATTTAAGTCGAACATACCCATATTTCAAAGTTAAAACATGGCTTAGGCACGTTTTAACTTTGAAATACGGGTATGTTCGACATAACCGACTTTGAGATATTGAAGTTTGACTGTAACGTTAAAAAACAAGCTTTTGTAGGTACAGATCAGGACAAAGACAACAGAAATCTGCATGATCTGGACAGTAATCAAAAGCTGACTGCTGATGAAATAGACCAGATGAAGAAAGATGGAGTCACTGGGGAGGTAGGTTACACAGTAGTGATGGCCATAAAACCAGATACTAACTATCGATAATCACCTCTGTGAACAGATAATCGATTAATCCTTTACCAATATGCACAAAAAATGTGTATATTGTAATAGATGGAACCTTAAGCAGTCTGAAAGTAAAGCAGAATATGCTTTAAGTTAGGGGCATTCTGCTTTACTTTCAACCTGCATTAAGTGAGCACCTGTCTTTGATATTTGAAACAAGCTGTGTAGTAAAGGGTTATAAAGATAATATCTTCCACAAGTATCACAAAAATACAACATTAATGTTGATGGAGAGTCCTGACTTGTTTTGCTCGTAGGTTGTTAAAATGACTCTTTCAGTAGCCTTTTCCTTATATACATGTATTTTTATTATCCCCTGCCGAAAGGCAGAGGGATACTGTTTTAGGTCCGTCCGTCACGTTGTCCGTCAGCAACTGTATCTCTGAAACCGATAAACAGATTTTGATGAAACTTGGTATAGTTAATTGTCATCATAGGAGCACCGTGGGAAATTTAAAAAAAAATCAGAAAATTTTAGGAATTTATTATTTATCTGCCCTTTTTGTGTTAAAAATTCCATATTTAACAGTTTTACAATCTAGCAACTACGGTATTCAACATATTTTGTTAATACTTGCACACAATGTCTATAAGTACAAGTTCTTGAAAGTGTGGATTCATTGTAAAAGAAGAATACTTGTGACAAGAGTTATCTGCCCTTGATGTACTTAGAAATGCTAGAAAATGCTTTATTTTGATATGGTTACATACTAGTGTCTATAAATATACATGGATTTTGATAAAAACTTTCTTGAACTATGTATGGCTATTAGTTTTCAAATGAATTTGATTATTGTTGAAAACAGAGAAATTAGTCATGAGTTATCTGCCCTTGATAAGTTAAAAAAAAAGCCATATTTAACAGTTTTTACTCACTAGCAACTACAGTTTTGAATGGATTTGAATAAAACTTGCACACAGTCTTATAAGTACAAGTTCTTGAAGGTGTGCAATGATTGTCAAAAAAAGATACTTGTGGCAAGAGTTATCTGCCCTTGATGTAGAAATGCTAGAAAATGCTTTATTTTAATATTGTTTACATACTAGTATCTATAAATATGCATGGATTTTGATAAAAAAAATTCTTAAACTATGTATTGTTAGTAGTTTTCAAATAATTGTGATTATTTTTGAAAACGGAGAAACAAGTTAACAGTTATCTGCCCTTGATGAGTCAAAAAACCGTATTTAACAGTTTTTACCATCTAGAAACTACAGTCTTTAATGGATTTTGATTTAACTTACACACAATATATATAAATATAAGTTCTTGAAGGGGTGCAATTATTGTCAAAAAAGGATACTTTGTGGCAAGAGTTATCTGCCCTTTATTTACTTAGTAATGCTAGACAAGGCTTTATTGTTTACATGCTAGTGTGTACAAATGTGAATGGATTTTGACAAAAAATTATTAAACCATATATTGCTATTATTTATAGAATGAGTTCAATTATTGTTGAAAATGTACAAATTAGTCAAGAGTAATCTGCCCTTGATGAGTTGAAAATGTTATATTTAACAGTGTTTACACTCTAGTAACTCCAGTTTTAAACAAGAGTTTTATTAATACTTGCATAAAATGTATATAATAAGTATAATTTCTTGAAAGGATGGAATTATTGTCAAAACAAGATACTTGTGGCAAGAGTTATCTGCCCTGTATGTACACATAAACTTCTAAATGCTAGAAAAGGCTTCATTTTAGTACAGTTTACACGCTAGTGTGGACAAATGTAAATAAATTTTTATAAAAACTTTATTATAGATCTACTATAAAGTATAAATACATAGCCATTAGTTTTCAAATGCGTTCTTTTATTGTCGAAAACGAACGAAATTGTCAAGAGTGTTACGCCCTTGATGAGTTGAAAATGCCATGTTTAACAGTGTTTGCACTCTAGCAAATTCTATAGTTCTGAATTTATTTTGATGATACTTGCATACAGTTTTAAGTTCTTGAAAGTGTTTAATTTCTGTTGAAATTGAATCAAGAGTTACCTGCCCCTGTCATACTCAGATTTGCTACAAAGGGTTTTATTTTAGTATTGTTTAGGCTTTAACATGTACAAAATTGATTGGATTTTTATAAAACTTTGTAAAAAGCTTTTGAATGTTGATCTTTAAAGACAGGTGATCACCATTTGCCCCTTCCTCCCACAATAAAGTTTGCCACTTTCTTCTCGACAATCGCTGCGGCAGGGGATATCAGCTCTAAGGTGCTTGTTTTAACTTTGCATGACTATACCCTTATCAACGATGGGGAATTCAAATGAAAACTTAAGAGGTCAAGCTTGATTTCCCTCAACTTATTTGAATGACATGACTGTTTTGTTACAGAAATTGATAGAACAACTTATTGAAAACAGTGCTACTTTCCAAGGCAAGACAGAATATGCTCAAGAGAAGTGGGTCAAGAAAAAGAAGAAGAAGTGAGTGAATTTGTTTATGCTTTGATACAGGACCTCTACATCTAGCATTTTGAAACTACAGTAGAACCTTTCTGTTACAGCCACTAAATTGTGTTAATTAGTAGGTGTGTAAGACAGATTACTGCTTAACCCATTACCCAATAGCCTATTTCTAATTTTGAAGATAGGTGATCACTTAAAGCAGATTGAAAGTAAAGCAGAATGCGCCTTAAGGCGCATTCTGCTTTACTTTCAGCCTGCTTTAAGCTATCATCTACTAGGATAAAGATTTTTTTCCCTAAAAATACACAATCATTACTTAATAATTTGGAACTATTTTCTTCCGTGGAGGAATAAATTAGAGGCGTAAAAAGGCGTATTTATGGGATAATGGGTTAAAGCCAGGTGACAGTAAAACAGAAAGCACCCTAAGGAGCTTTCTGATTTTACTGTCACCTTGCTTGAAGCTGTCACCAGTATTTTATGCAATCAATAAGCCTTCTTTTTGTGGTTGTAATAGAGAAGTTTTACTGTACAATCTTGTATTAAACAGCCACTAATTGAAGTAGGAGTAAATTCTCTAGAGACACGTGACTGCTGAATGCGAGACAAAAGTAATAGAGAAAGATCCGATGGGAGCTTTGTCAGAAATAATATTTGTGTAGTTATGAAGCCTCTTGATATATGTGTATATTGCTAGATGATTTATATAGAGACAGTGCGAAGATAACGCACATCGTACGTTTTTGTTCTTTGCCTAATGTAATTGTCTACGCTTTGTGCTGACTGTATACCAAAAGCTGAATTTTGTGTATTATCTCTCAAATAAGCTTTAAAGTCATTATTTTACTGTACTGGACATTTTAAACATAACCAAAGTTTATAACTTGCTGGTGTAAAAGTAAAAGTTTGCATTTTCTTAATTATTAGGAATAATCAACTATTTAGACTAATTTATGCATATTGAAAGAACTGTTCAATGTTAGACGGTCGGTGAATATAACCTGTAGAGATATTGAACACAGGGAGATTGCTCATTCGTTCACACGACAACTCTCTCCACAAGCTATTAACGGGATAGCTTACTTTTGATGATAGCTCGTTAGTACGTTGCTCTCAGATCATTGAGATTTGTTTGGGACCGAAAACAGTTATTATTGAAGAGTGAAGATTTACTACAGATCGACGATACGCCATAGAGGTTCCATGACAAGCTGGAACATTGACGTTATAGAACTGTAGTGGAATCAAGGTTTGGTAGTTCAGCAGAGACAACGCTGAGCAATCTGTTCGAGTTCTCATCATATCGTTCAACAACGCCGAGCAGTCTACTTGAGACTAGTGCTGGTGCCACAGTGTATCATCAGCTACACCAATGCTGAGCAATAGCGCTCAGCATCAGTTCATCATAGTATAGCTCAGCAGAAGTAACGCTGGGCATACATCGGTTAACGGTTCAGCCTGCACCGTGCTCAAACAGTCTGAGAGTACGGGGATATTGTTTATTAGTTTTGGTTTTGTAGGCAAAGTAGCTCATCCACTTTTAGTTATTTTTATCCATTTTATATAGTTTTTATGTAGTTTCATGCTCAATCATCAGGCAAGATAGCCCAAGGAAAATTCTTATATATTTCATATACATGTAGTTTGTATATTTTGTTCATGCCTTAACTAGTGTCCGGCTAAAGACACTGTCGCCTCATAGAACGCCCGATTTAAACACGGTTCAAGCTTAGGGCTCTAACATTAGGGTTAGGGTAACCGAACGTCTTGACAAGCTTTCTGCATCATTTTATCCTGCATTAAGCAACCACTTGCAGTCAACAAAAGACTTTAGATGTCAGCTGTTTTCCCCGGTCTTTATCAAACTTGGTTAGAATGTTTACAGTGATGATATCTCAGCTAAGTTTGATCATGGTGGGATGAGCTATAAAAGTAGGTTACAATTTTTATTGAAATCATATTGACACTATAGGACCCAATCTTTCTAAAACATGATTATAATGCTTGCCTTGATGATATATTGGTTAATCCTTTACTCCATAGAAGCACCTTTTAGTACACTTGATTTATTCCTCCACTGAAGAAAATAATTCAACTTTATACAGTCATGAATATGTATCATAAGAAATATTTTCTATATTTTAGTAGATAATAGCTTAAAGTAGGTTGAAAGTAAAGCAGAATGTGCATTAAGCGGTCACCTATATTCAATACTGGAAACAGGCCGTGGAGTAAAGGGTTAAAATCAATCATAGAGGGGTTGGGGTCAAAGAGTAAGTTAAATTTAAGCAAAATCGTTTCCACACTGTAGAGGTAAATGTCATAACCCTTTTAGTATGAATAGTTCATAGCAGAATGTTTATAGAGCAACATGTTGTGTTTACCATGTATTTTGATGACAGATTGTAGAAGTAGTTTACTGGTATTTCAGGCATATTCTGGAGTTGACGGTGTTAAAGCCAACATCTAGACTGCTGTGTGAAATGTACTGGTCCAAAGGGCCCTACAAAATCAGGTAACAATGCCTCCCTTAACCCATTACCCTATAAATATGCCTTTTTATGCCTTTTGTTGCTTCTACACCATAGAAAGTAGTCATGAAATACAGAAGGCATTTCCAGTATGTGTCCAGTTGGTACATTGAAGCAGGTTGAAAGTATAGCAGAATGCTCTGAAGGCCTGCTTTACTTCCAATCTGCTTTAACCCGTTACCTTATAAAAGCCACTTTTAGCGCATTCCATTTAATCCTCCGCGGAAGAAAATAGTTCCAATCTATACAGTCATAAATATGTATTAGAAGAAATATTTTCTAAATTTCTAGCAGGTGGTAACTTAAAGCAGGCTGAAAGTAAAGCAGAATGCGCCTTATGGCGCATTATGCTTTACTTTCAACCTGCTTTAAGTAGTCACCTATTTTCAAAACTAGAAAAAACTTGTGGGGTAAAGGGTTTAGTAGTAAGCTGTTTTCAAAACTAGAAACAGACCATGGTGTAACAGGTTATGAACCAATACTGCTACAAAAAATATTTCAGCTACAGATTGTAAATTTGTTTTGTAAAATGGTTTTAACCCTTCGTCTGCTAATCACGACTTTGTGTATAGATTTTAGCCACATTTAACTTTGAAATACAGATATGGTCCAGATACAGTAGAACTTTGATGTGTCGATGTTGAAGGGACCATCATAAAAAACTCAACACATCGAAGTCTCGACTCATGTTTACCTGATTTTCCCTCGACTTTCTTTTTTCAAATATACTCGATCTCCATAAAGCCGACATGTCCGTATGTTACCTGTTGATATTGATTATTTCCAATTAAAAACTTTTGAACGTAATTATGTCTGCCTTGTATCGCATCCAAACTGGATGCATATTTACTCATTTTACAAAAAACGAATCTTAAAGATGTACGTTAGGCGAAAATACGTTTCCCGTAACTCGATTTTCAGGGGAAAAAAACCAACGGTATGGACGGATGTCGCTTTTTATCTGCACACCTGTTCTTGTACCCATTCCAGCATATGCATTCTCTCGAAACGCTGGAACCAGATTCAGGGGAAACCCTTTTCTTAAAATAGTAGCAATATCTCCTTAGAGGGATAAAAGTAATTGCATAACTATTGATGCTACACATTTCTGGATGGGTTCCGCGTGAGTTGTTCTTTGTCTATTACACACACATTCTCTTCCGGTATAAAAACATCAACCGAACTACGCATATGCTTTCACGTTCGGTTTATATTGACTTTACACAAAACGAAATAAGGGTGCTATGATTAAGTCCGTGACGAATAAAATATAGAAAAGAGTTGATGAATCAAGGAATACACAGGGCTTTTGACACATTCAGAAGGTGTTGGCCTGTTTGTCCTGGATAATTGGGTAGTCAGGTCATTCTGATTCACGACAATCAATCGAGTAAAGATGGTCACGGAGGTGTGAAAAACTCGACACACCAAATGCCAGTCAGTCAAATTTTGTACAGTCGAACATCGACACATGTGTAGTGAATTTTGAGTGAAACAGTACGTACGGACCGAGAAAAAGTCGATATAGCGAAAAACTCGACTTATAAAAACTCGAGTCATACCTAGGTTTTTAATAAAGATATATAGGGAGAAAAGTTGGGACTTTAAGAAAAGAAACTCGACTCTTCGAAGTTTGACACATCGAAGTTCTACTGTATGTGATGTGTAGAAATTCAACTGTAGATTTTCAGATCGAGTTTCAGATTTCCAGGTTGTGACTTACTTTAAAAAAAGACAATTTGTTCAATACAGGGAAGGTTGATTGTTTTATTTCACCATAGTTGCCTGAGATTAAGGGCTGATTAACTTTATTATTCTACAGTAACCTACGTATAGACACTCTAGGGCAGATTCTGACATGGGGCAATGTGCGGGCCCATTCCACAGTGGCTGTTGTAGATACCTGTCTATGTCTGGTCACAGGGGCAGTACTGGAGAGATTGGGAGGTAAGGCAATTTAAAGGCATATGTAACCTTTTACTCCAAAGGTACACCTTTTAATCCATTCCCCCATAAATACGCCTTTTTACTCCTCTAATTTATTCCACCACTGAAGAAAATATGTCAAATTTATTTGGTCATGAATATGTATGATCAGAAATATTTGCTATATTTTAGCAGATAATAGTTTAAAGCAGACTGAAAGAAAAGCAAAATGTGCCTTAAGGCGCATTCTGCTTTACTTTCAACCTGCTTCATTTGGTCATCTATCTTCAAAACTAGAAACAGGCTATGGGGTAATGGGTTCTTCCTTCACTGAAGATTTTTCCCCCCACTTTATACAGTCATGAATATGTATCGTCAGAAATATTGTCTATATCCTAGCAGATTCACTGTAGCTTAAAACAGGCTGAAAGTAATGCAGAATGTGACTTTGAGGTGCACTGTGCTTTGCCTTCAAATAGCTTTAAGTAGTCACCTGTCTGCAAACTCGAAATAGGCTTTGGGGTAAAGGATTAAGTATTGGAATGATACATTGAAAGAGTTGTTCAGTAAATTCTGTCAACAGCAGTCGTTCATTGAAAACGTGTGAAGATCTCAAAGGACAGGTCACCCAAGTACTACAGGTTCCTCAGAAATCGGATCAGGATCCTAACTGTTTGCAAATAGAGTACAACAGCATTTAACACACACATCATTCATACCCATACTTAAAAAAAGTTTCTTTGTGACAAACTGTTGTGCTTTGGACAGTCTATAATCTGTCGATAGTAGATTAGTTGCAATGTTGGCCAATACAGATTTGGCACTACAATTAGACCTTCCCTTGCTATTAGCATATTATATTGATTTTTATGCTCCCCTTTAGGGGGGGGGAGCATATAGTCGCGGCTTTGACCGTCCGTCCGTGTTTCCGTTTGTCTGAGCGCAGGAAAGGTCCTTTGTTGGGTAGGGAGAACAATAGATTCCATTCATTCCGTGATTGCCCTATTGTTATTGTTGGGTATATTAGTGTACTGTTGGGTACTTTTAAACAAAAAATATACCCAACAAATGTCCAACTGTGAGAACGTCCGTCCATCACGCTTTTTTGTCCGGAGCATATCTCCTTAATGGTATACCGTAACTTGAAGAAACTTGCTACAGTGAAATAGAATGACAGTAGGAGGTGCAGTACACAAGAACCGTAACTCTCTCATCTCCCAATTTTGAATTATCTCCCTTTTTCTCAGTAAAAAAATCAATTTTGTCCGGAGCATATCTCTGGACTGTTACACCGTATGTTGATGAAACTTGTTACAGTGATAGAGGATGCCTGAAGAAAGTGCAGTACACAAGAACGGTAACTATGTCATCTCCCAATATTGAATTATCTCCCTTTTTCTAAAAATGCAAAACAATTTTGTCCGGAGTTAATCTCTTGACTGCTACAGCGTAAGTTAATGGAACTTGATACAGTGATAGATGGTGACATTAGGAGGTGCAGTACACAAGAACCATGACTCTGTCATCTCCCAATATTTAATAATCTGCCCTTTTCTATTTAAAAAAATCTAATTTTGTCTGGAGCATATCTCCTGAGCATTTCATTGTAAGTTGATTAAACTTTATACAGTGATACAGGATGATAGAGGGAGTGCTGTACTCAGGAACCATAACTCTGCCATCTCACAATATTGAATTATCTCCCTTTTTCTACATAAAAGTTTAAAAAAAATAATTTCTGCTGCACTGTAACTTGATGAAACCTGATACTGTGTTAGAGGATGACAAGAAGAAGTGTAGTACACAAGAATTATAACTCTGTCATCTCCAAATATTGAATTGCCTCCCTTCTTTCACAAAAAAATTATTTTTGTCTGAAGCATATCTCCTGAAAGTTATATCACAAGTTGTTGAAACTTGATATTGTGTTCACCTACTAAACATGCTATACCTTGGGGTTTTTCTTTGTGGGGAGCATCCATCGTTGGGAACGATATTCTTGTTATTTATGTGCCCATCAAAAAACTTGTTTTCAAGCGGATGGGCAGGTATACATCAGTTCCTGCTCTGACAATAACTTAAGTAGTTTATAACAGATTACTTTGAAACTTTATAGAAAGGTTTATTGCCATGACAGGTGAGACATGTCTGATAACCAGAATTATTATATGCCTCTGTATGATATCGAGCGTTTCCGCGTGTATTTACACAGTAAAATACAAGAGTCTGTATCAGCCACCTTGTATCAGCCACTTTGTATTTTACTCTGACCTCGCTTTCGATTTAACTAACGTCATTTAGGTACGTGTATAAGTGCCGCGTTATTCATTGTGGCAAACAAAAAATCTTGTTCTGCTTCAAATAACTAATAAGTTTTGGCTATAAAATTATTTAAACAACTATTTAATTGTTTCTGGTGTGTATTCAAGGCATATAATAAACACATCACCAGTTGGCAATGTGCTACAGAGTGTTGCATTTAGCCCTCGACGTTTTTGGCGGAAACAACCGATCAGACTTGCGCTAAGGCGCTCGTCAGATCGGCTATTTCCGTCAAAATCGTCTCGAGATAAATACATCACTCTGTATCGCACTGTCAACTGGTAATGTGTATTTATCTGCCTGTTATTTACAGAGTTTTGGCCCATTGTAGACTTGCTAAACCAGATTCAACTCATTGAATTGAGTAATTTATAACGGGTAGCTCGGACATTTTCGCTTATCAGAATTACAAGTCAATAAATCTTCCTCTGAAGCTTCGCGTTAATCCATTCACAATTACACAAAAGATATTGAGGGGTCACTACTGCAAACACAGCCATAACTTAGAAGATTCCCACCATATAATATTGGTTATCAAATTCTTACATGCCTTCAAACCAAGATTATCTGCTGAGAATTTATCCAGTTATGGCCCTTTGTGGTAAACTGCTCATTCGACCTATGACAGGGGTATTATGTACAGACTTGTAGAACTCTTATTGATAATAATGTAGACCAAAATCAGGGTCTGCACTGTTTCCGTAATGGATTTGTCTGCACTCTTTCCTTGGGAAATTTTTTATTATATTATTTGGCTAGTTAATTAGTTTAGATGATAGATGTTCACAGTGGGTAGAGTTTTATGAATATTCAGCTGAAGAAAGGTTATTAAACTTAATATATTCTGTTTGCAGGTTTTGGGAAAGTGGTTAGCTTTTACAGTGGAGGCTCTCCAATGAGGTAAATGCATTTTTATATTGTGTCCAGTTTTATTATGCTCCCAGAACCTGCGATTCAGGGGCATATAGTATTTGCTCTGTTTGTCTAAGTAAAAAAAAGCCTTAACCTTGCCTTTAACTTTTGCACTACTAGATGTATTATTTTCATAGTTGGTGTGTGCATTGGCTTTAACTCTCACATGGGCCTTTTATACTTGGCTTGTGGCTTGCTCGTGTCAAGACTTTTCTGTGGTGAAACAAGATTGAATTCAAATACATGTATCCTAAGTCATGCAAATCGAGAAATATGTTGATAGATAGATTATTATGCTTCTTACAAAGATATTTGGGAAAATGTTGGTCAAAACACCATGAAAATAGGGGGTTTATAGGCCAGTCTTCAGGCTTGACTTATTTGTCTGTCTGTCCCTCTCTCTTGCAGTCCAGGTTTGCCACATTTTTCTCATGTATTTTGACATATGAAGCTGATGTTTGTATATGACATTGTTTTAATGAAATGCACATAGAGTCATCACAATTCATAAATAAAGCAGAATGTGACTTAGGGGGCATTCTGCTTTACTTTCAGTCTGCTTTAAGCTAACATCTGCCAAAATATAGAAAGAGTTTCTCATGGTGCATATTAAGTGGCACTATTTTCTTCAGTGGTTATAAGGTTAAGAAAGGCATATTTATGGTGTAATGGGTAAAACACCATCAGTGAAACTTGACTCATGTGCAGTGGAGTTAGTAAAAGTAGAAATGAAACTTTGAACTTGCTTAAGTTGAACAGACCCGTATTCCATATTTGAATGTCGATAACTCAATCTTGTCTAAGCCAAATATACCAGGATTTAACATGAAATCTTGGCTACGCCTTGTTTGATCTCAAATATGGGTAAATTCCAATGAAGAGAATTTGCATTCTTGAGTTTTGACTCTTTCTATGTAGAAAAGCTTGTTGTACTATGTTTTTTAGGACACCACTGGATGCGTATGACTTTCCACCTGAAGTTAAAGATACTCTTTACCAATTTCCACTTGAACTTGTTAATTCTATTCAAACCTGCAAGACAGGAGGAGCTGTAACTGGACAAAGTGCAGACATAGGTGAAGACAACAGTTGTAAAGACAATGAAGACATAACAGATGTCAAAATTGAAAAGAGTGATGATGCAGCTGATAAAAACAGTGATACTAACAGTGTTGAAATCAAAGAAGAGACAGTTGAAGGTGAAATTGCAGAAGAATTAGGTGTCACTGACAAGACAGGGGAGGTTACTCAGGAGAATCTGAATGGAACTAATACTGACGAGTCTGGGCAAAACAGGGGAAAAAAGCGACGTAAAAGTATTAAAGACAGAGATTTGGCTAGAGAAGGCCGGAGAAAAGAAATAGAGAGGGCAAGAAGTGTTCTATCACAGGGAAATATTGACTGGTAAGTATATACAGTTAAACCTCTATTACGCGCACTGGAATACAGGTGACAGCTTAACCCTTTCCCACATAGAAGCGCCTTTTAGCACATTTGATTTATTCCTCCAATGAAGAAAGAAGTTTCAATTTATAGAGTCATGAACATGTACAGAAAGAAATATTTTCTAGAAGATGGTGGCTTAAAGCAGGCTGAAAGTAAAGCAGAATGTGCTCACCTGTCATCAAAGCTAGAAACAGGCTATGAGGTAAAGGGTTAAAGAAAGGTGAACGTAAAACAGAAATCTCCTTTAGGAGCTATTTGTTTGACGTTCACCTTGCTTAAGCACCTGCTAATTAAAACAATTCAGTGGTCGTAATAGAGAGGTTTTATTGTTTACAAATAATGATGCTGTTATGACCTCACAAAACCTTGTTGATGGTAGTAAAAACACGTAGAGGTTTAACTCATGCACCTGAAAATTCAAATGGACAATCATTTATTTGCAAAATGACAAATGGTATAGATCCTGATCAGAAGACTCTGTTAGGCACCCTCTGATCTGGGTTTACACTTTTTTGCATAGGATAAGTGTACTCTATATACAGGTACTCTATTTGTAAAGGATGAGTATACTCTTCGCTAGGACTGAACGAGTAAACGCTTTCCCCCCATAGAAGAGCCTTTTATATCCAAGCAGATGGTAGATTAAAGCAGAATGAAAGTAAAGTAGAATGCTTTACTTTCCATCTGCTTTATAAGTGGTCACCTGTCTTCAAAACTAGAAACAGGCTATGTTGTAAAAGTTTAAAGAAGAATCAAAATAAAGCACAAAATTCCCCCATGAACGTTTTGGTTTACTTTCATCCTGCTCAATAGCAGCCACCTGCTTTTAACACTAAGGACAAGCATTCCAATTTTCATGACAGTTGAGGTTTTAGTGTAAAGCTGTCTTTATATATGTCCAGTAGAGAACTTGCACATACATGTATAAGTTCATTTAAATGAAAAATGGACACCACAAGTTATTTAAAAACAAAAATATATTCTTTATAACAGGAATATAGATAGTGATATGCAAACCCCAGCATTTTCTGATGAAAAAACACACTTTAGAACAGAACCATTATGAGATTTCACTGCGAAATAAAAAAGGAAAGTAAATGACATGACTTACAGACAATACTGAGCATTAGGGACGCTCAACCTTAACTCATTATCCCCTCAAACTTTCAATGGACAATTCTAGTTTGCAATAAAGGCTGGTCCACTTTCGACTATACAGGGTTGTTTTTTATAATGTATTTCAAAATGACAAACAGTGAGGTCCCTGATTAGAGGGCTCCTGCAGGAGCCCTCTTATCAGGGACTTCACTGTTTGCAATAGACATGTGTACTCTTCACAGGTACACACATATATGCGTCACTAGGGCTCAATGAGTTAATACAAGATTAACTGTATATTTGTAATGATTCATGTTTTCTTATGTGTATATCAGTTTGATAGTGGCATGCAAGTACCATCCAACTCCTATAGTAACAGCACTGGTTGACTTGCTAGCTCCATCCAGACAGGTGGTTGTTTTCTCACAGTTTAAAGAGGTAAGTCACAAGCACTGGTACAGTGAAACTTTAGAAATAGAAATACAGGACAAGATAGTTCTTAAGTCTTCTAGTGCTGGAACAGTCCTTTAGAAACAATGTAGGCCCAGATCTAAGGGCTTATTCAAAAATAGTCAAAATATAAAAAAAAAATGTCAACCTTTCGTATAATTTTACATAATTGAACCGTGCCATGAGAAAACCTGTCTTATTGCACTGCAAACAGTGTCGATCTATGCCAGATGCTGCATCAAGATGTGGAGGCTGATCTTAATGGACACTGTTTGACACCTACAGGCATTTAAAGCATTTTATATACCTGTAATATATACGATATTGTTTTTGGCAGTGTAGACAAACTCAGATAACCTAGGATGACAATGGTGCTTGCTCTGTACAATATTTGCAATGAAATAAGACTGGTTTTGTCATGGCAAGGCTCATAATATATATACAAATGTACATGTACTAGCATATTAAAGGCATTGATGTAAGTTTGAAGGCCTCTGGTTAAAAACTATATGGCTTTGTGCTGTATTATAAATTTTATATACAGTCAAACTTGTATTAAGTGACCCCTGAATATAAGGTACATTTTTAGCCTGTATGACTGGTGGCCACCTAACCCATTCCCCCATAAAAATGCCTTTTTATGCCTTTTAATTATTCCTACTCTATAGAAAATAATTCCTGTTGATCAGTCCTGAACATGTACCATAAGTAATAGTTTCTATATCCTACAAGAAAATAGCTTAAAGCAGGCTGAAGAATGTGCCTTAATACGCATTCTGCTTTACTTTTAACCTACTTTAAGTGGTCACTGGTCTTCAAAACTGGAAACAGTCTATAATGAATGACACAAGTAATACAGGCAAAGTAAAACAGATAGCTATTAAAAGAGCTTTATGTATTACTTTTATAAGGCATTAAGCGACCACCTGTCTTTCAATTATCAAAAGGCTTCTTCATTCAGTGGTCGCTTAATACAAGTTTGACAATATAATTATTGTAATGATTTGATTGTTTACCACTATCAGGCTCTACAAGACTGTTATGTCTACCTGAGAGAGCATGGCGGCTTGGTTAGCTACAGATTGACAGAGACCTGGCACAGAAATTACCAGGTACAATTGTTATGGTATTCTGCAGGCTGAGAATATGCCTCATTTCATTACCATGCAGAGTTGTTTACCCAAAGTGCCTTTTGACACCTTTTCATATTACTTAATAGCTTTACATACTTCTGTCATATCCTGATGAGAAACAGAAAACTTTTATAACCTTCTCACAGGTTGCTGCGTAAGCGGCTGATAGTCAGATTCTCTTAGGGAGATTTCTAGTTTAGTATCAAGCTGCTTTGAAAAGCCACCTAGCCGAATCCCAACAGATGGATGCTTAAAGCTAAGTGAATTAAAAGAGCTACAGTAAAATCTCGATTCTACGAACTCGCGTTTGTTCGAACATACCCATATTTTAAAGTTAAAACATGGCTTTAATAGCCACGTTTTAACTTTGAAATACGGGTATGTTCTATTTAAACGAGATCGACTTATCAAAATTCAACTTACGAAATACTGGTAAGATAGATTTAGGCGAGTTCGTAGTATCGAGTTTCAACTGTATTTGCATTTTATTTTCATCCAACCATTATTCAATCACCTGTCTTTATTTCTAACAACAAACTATGGGAAAAGTGTTAAACATTTAGAAAAGCCATGAATGGAAAGGATTGCATCTAATATAATACTGACATATAATGAGTTTATTACCCAGGCATTTTCACTGTATATCCCACCAGGCTCCGAGGTTATAAAGCGTTTTTGTTGGGTCTGAGTGTGTTCCCAAGCATTTGATTGGTCAGATTTGAGCCTAGGCTCAAATCTGTCCAATCAAATGCTTGGGAACGAGCTTAGACTCAAGTCAAAAGCTTTATAACCTCGGAGCCAGGTTTTCTGTTTTGTGAAAACTGCATGTATTCTGCTTGTTTCTGTTACAGGTTTTACCTAATAGGACACACCCTGTGATTCAGATGGCTGGCACTGGAGGGTTTTTACTGACAGCTACCACAATCCTGAAACCACCGTCATGATGGCATTGCAAAGAATACAAAGACAAAAATCTCGGTGTTTTAGGGAATTATCTGGGCCAAACTTTATTACACTTCTGTGCACTGAACAAGAAATGTGTAATAAATGCCCATATAAAGGAAAATTTAAATTAATGAAAATGAAATGAAATATAAAAAATAAAACTGAAATGAAATAAATAAATTATTTACTGGAAACTATATCCTGACAGGTTAGGCTGGAAACAGGAGTTTTCCCCCTTTGCTTTCAGACTGCTTTAAGAATTCACCTGTCATAAAAAGAAAATACACCTGTCTAGATCAATATTCTTGTCAATCTAAAAAGGGCCATCACTGCTTCATAAGAGACACTAAAACCGACAACATGACCAGCCTAGTTTCACCAGAGTCAATCATTACAGTTTGCCTTCAAATGGAGTTTTTATACACTCAGCACAAAAAGAAACGCACATCGTGCTCAGGCGCAGATTAAGATACTTTTATTGAAGAAAATTTGAATATTTAGACTATATCTCAATATTCATTTAATTCTGTAACAAGTTCAGAAATAAATACTCAAATACACTATGCCGCCTTTTAACCCTTTCACTCCTAATGACACCAAAAAGCGTGTGAGCAAACAGTTTGGATCCTGATCAGACGCCGCGTAACGCGGCGTCTGATCAGGATCCAAACTGTTTGACACTCGTATCGATATGCTTTAAGTCGATTACATTGAATCTTACTTTGAAACGATCTGGTAAACAACAGAATAGAAGCAGACGACAATGAAACGGTGAAAGGTTAAAATCTCACGATCAATTTGACAGCGATAGAGCAAACTTCAGCTGTTTAAAACACCGAACCGATTTGTGTATGTTGTGATGCTACAAATGCAATAATAAATCTCCCTTTTTCAACATTGATAACCCTAGGCAGAACTACTGACAAATAATATTGTGATGACAAAAGTGTGCGTTTCTTTTTGCACTGAGTGTATAATCTTCATTGTGGGAAAAATCATGCTATCAGACATTGCTAACAATGTTGATCCAGATCAGTTTCTGTATTTCCAATACAGTCAATCATGTATTAACCTGTTACCCTGCAGCCACTCTCTAGTTCTCAAGAAAGATGACCACTTAAGGCTGAAAGTAAAGCAGAATGCACCTTAAGGCGCATTCTGCTTCACTTTCAGCCTTCTTTAAGCTACAATTTTCTAAGATATAGACACTACTTATTATGGTACATACATGTATTCATGACTGTTAAAATTTGAATTATATTATTCTGTGGAGGATTAATTAAAGGCATATTAATGGGGTAATGGGTTTAGCGACCACTAAAAAGATGATACGCTTGTAGTGTATATGACTACTGTCCTTTTCACTCAGCTATCGATATTTTTTTTGTTTAAAACAATATTAGCTTTGTACCCGCACGAGACAATCAGATTGTTTTTTACGAACTCACATGTAAAGTTTCAGATTTATCCACACTGTGACTGAAAAATGATTGTGAAAAATGTATTTTCCCCATAGTGAAATAGGCCTCAGTTGTTTACAAAATGGCTGACTTTGTGAATAGTGTGTGACGTTGTGGGACAGTCTATTTTTACAGAGGTGGAGAAGGCCTATTAAAATAAAACATAAAAATGATATTGTCAATCCATGAATGGTAATCTAAACGTGAAATTAAAATAAAAATAGATTTTTACATCGCTATTTTGAAGGTGATGTTAAAAAGAATATTAAAACACACAGCGGCCATTTGCAAACACAGCTGATCCCAAGTTTACTATAGGAAAAAACTATTTATTTAGGATATCTCCCTACTCACGGTCCCGATATTACTCAAACTTTGCATGTGAGTTCGTAAAAAACGATCTGATCGGCTCATGTAGGTACAAAGCTGAAATTGTTTAAAATAAAAAAAAATCGATAAAAATCGAGTGACAGAGCTGAGTGAAAAGGACAGTAGTATCAGCTTAATGCAGTACAAAAGTAATGCAAAATACTCCTATATATAATGTTAAAGCACAGCCAAATATAACAGACATATACTCTTAATGTCTTTGCTTGTTCATTTGATGTCCTTGCCAAAGTATAAGAGAAACATGTACTGACCCTTACATCTCTAAATTTGCAAAAATTGTTAATTTTCTAGTATGACAATTTTTGCAGCAACTCAAAGAGTTGATAGCAAGTTGGAAAAAACCACAACATTAAAATAGGAGACAAATTCACCACAGGGGGAAATTGATACAATCTCAGGTGGACAATGGTTTACTTACCCAAGTGAATTGTTTAAAAGATAATCAACAAGCAGTACTTTAGACTCCACAATATTTGGCATTGTAACAAGAGAGACAAACTCAGATGACTTACCCCAGAAACTTTCCTACTTTGCCGCAGTTCTGGGGCTTAATTGTCATAGGAAATATTTTCTGTTTAGTGGGCCGAGATTATCCCCTCTTCCAAGAACTAAAAGGAAGGCAGGTCGGTGGTTTTGATCCCATGCGATGCTTGGCAACAAATGAGATTAGCCGAAATCATCTCCCTGAAATAATCATCATCTCATCTTATCATCCCTCATCGTCCATCGGCGCTAAATGACCTATTTTGTGTCACAGTGGCGTAAAACCCAACTCATCATCATCAGATGATGATTTAAAAGAGTGTACTACAGCAGTAGATATATTGATGTGTTAAAGCCCTATATCAAGTTCTATATAGCAGTCCCCCCCCCAATCACAGCTTGATACTTGGTGATTAGATCGCCCTTATCAGGGTATGTTTATTACAAACAAATTATCACAGCAGGGTACTAATTAATAGATGTAGACCAATATAGGGGCAAGTGATAGCTGTGCATTTAACCCTTAAGCTGTGGATCGTGAGTTGACTGTTATTTTTTCAAACAGTTTGGATCCAGATCTGATGCTGCATAATGTCGCATCTGATCTGTATCCAAACTGTATACCAGTTATCGCTCAGACTTTTTTAATTGAAATATGTACAAATCTAATTTAAATATTGTTTGCAGACGACAATTTAAAAGCAGAAGCTATTACTGCAGGGTAAGGGTTAAGCACACAGTGATATTGTCTGTAGATTAAACATTGATGAAATTGATTTTATTTTATTAATCTGTAATTTTGGGTCTTATAATATAATACATAACAAAACAGTGGGTTAGCAATCTAGCTTTAATAAATAACATCAAGCATAATACCAAGCAAGTCAAAACATTACATTTACAATCATCAACTATCAAACTACATTTAAAAAAGGCAAACTGCATAGATCCAGATCAAATTCTCAGTTACAAAGCACATGAGCTGGAGCCATACTAAAGACTTTAGGGCAAATAGTTATTAGCTAAATATTTGATATGTTTGATCAGCATGAATCTTTTTAATAATAATTCCAGTTTCTCAAAAAGTCTAGTCCATTGTAACTATAAAGAAAATGCTTTACTTTCTTGGCATTTTCTTGTGATTTAACCCATTACTCCATAAAAACACATTTGACACATTTTATGTATTAGATCTACTACTCTGAAGAGAAAACTTCCACTTTTTACTACATGAATATGCAAAATAATATATCCTAGCAGATTGTAGCAGAGATTAATCGGAATTTGCCTTCTGTTTCATTCTGCTCTACTTTCAACGTGCTGTATGTGGTCACATGTTGTTTACACACTACCCCATAAACACACCTTTATACACATTTTCTTTAATTCATCCATTGAAGAAAATTTATCCATTTGATATTGTTATAAATGGGAAAAATAAGATATATATCCTATATAATAGCAAATGGTAGCTTAAAGCAGAGTGAAAGTAAAGAAAAATGCCTTAACCCTATACCCCATAAATACCCTTTTTACGTCTGTAATTTATTTCTCCTTCGAGGAAAATAGTTCCAATTTATACAGTTATGAAAATGTATGAAAAGAAATATTTTCAATATTCTAGCAGATGGTAGCTTAAAGCAGGCTGAAAGTAAAGTAGAATGTGCCTTAAGGCACATTCTGCTCTACTTTCAACCTGCTTTAAGTGGCCACTTGTATTCAAACAAAGAATTAATCCTCTGCAAACATGGTCTAAATATATATATAACTCTGAATAAGAACTTTACGAGATATAGTATTTATCCTAGCAGACGGTTGCTTAAAGCAGGATGAAAGTAAAGCACATTCTGCTCTACTTTCAACCTGCTTTAAATGATCACCTGTATTCAAACAAAGCATTTTAAAGGGTTAATCTTCTAGAAAAAATTGTATACATATAACTTATACGACAGTTTTTAGTTGACAAACTATAGATGTTAAATAGTGTAGAAAAAGGTTTCATAACTTGATAATTTGACAATTAAAGCAAATGATCTAGATGCAAACTTTTGATTTTTGGTGAAGGCCTATTCTTATCTTTATATTTATGCAACAATATCACAGTGTTGAAATGGTTCAGCTAGATCCCTTATCTACCTGTATTAATACCTAGTACCCTATCCCATGATGCCCTATGTGACTCTGGGTAATATGATGTAACAGTTGTGTATTAAGCCTGTTGTGTGACCCTGGCACAATATACAATCCGATAGACATCCTGCTGAGCCAGAAATAGGTCTTTAAGAACCTAACAAGTACAGTAAAACCTCTCTATAACAGCCAGTATGTTTTACTGTCACCTTGTTTTAAGCAGTCACCTGTTGTAAGCACCTAATAATTAACATATATTAGGTGTCCTATTAGAGAGGTTTTACTGTAATCTTGCTTAGGGCTTTGACAGTGGAATATTCAAGACAACAACAGTAAAACTCTTTGTAAGGACCACTAAAAAAAGGTTACCATAATTTGTTGTATAAATGTCCTAAAGATGCTTTCTTATTTACTATCACATTGCTTTAACTCTTTCCTCCCTGAAACTTTAAATGGACAATTCCAGTTTCCATTTTAGTCTAGTCCATTTCTGACTTTTAAAGGTTGTTTTTGTCAATGTTTGGCATTATGACAAACAGTGAAGACCCTGATCAGAGGGCTCCTTTCGGAGCCCTCTGATCTGGGTCTTCACTGTTTGCATAAGACAAGTGTACTATTCACATGTATACTGTTTGAAAAGGACGCCTATTTGCGGGACTAGGGTTCAAAGGGTTAAGCAGTCACCTGTCTTAAACACATACTTATTTACACAACTAAGTGGTCATCATATAGAGGTTTTACTGCATTAATATCACATTGCCACTTCTCATTTCACTATTTGATGGCATTTAAAACAGTGGTGACTGTATTAACTCCGTCACCACTGAAACTTTTAAAATTGGACAATTCCAGTTTGCAATTATGTTAAGTTCATTCTTAAAATTTTACAAGTTGATTTTAAAAATGTTTTGACAAACAGTGTAGATCCTGATCAGATGACTCCTTCAGGAGCCCTCAGAATTGGGTCTACAAAGTTTGCATAAGACAAGTGTACTTTTTACTGGTACAAAATTTGTTAATGGCAGGTAGACTCTTCACTAGGATTGAATGGGTTAAAACTTAGGATGAATACAGTAAACCTCTCTATTACGACCACAAAATTGCGTAAATAAATGTTTTTTAAGGAAGGTCACTGCTCAAAGCATGGTGAAGGTAAAACAGAAAGCTTATTAAGGAGCTTTTCCGTTTTACGTTCACCTTGCTTTAACCTGTCACCTCTCTTTTATGCAGTCAATAAGCCTTCTTTTTATTGGCAGTAATGGAGATATTTTACTGTATGACATATCACCAATACACAGAGCATTGTGAGATCAGTAAAATTTAAACATCTCAAAGAGTCAGAATGTGATTCTGAGATTAATGTCCGCGTCCTCGTGTATCAAAGTTAAAGTGGTTTCAAAAAATCCCATGTGAAAATGATATCAAGCAGCTGCAAGGCCGTTTATCTAGCTGATAATCTTTGCTCTGTTTATAAAGGGTACCAAATGATTATAGTCAATGTGGCTGAAAATCACTCTCCGCTGAGGTTCGAACCCCGGTCTGGGCACCGTGGATTTTTCATATGGGGGAAGCCTTCCTCCCAGTTGGCTTGTGGAAGGTTAATGGTTCTATCCAGTTGTCGATTTGTGCCTGAAATGGTGTATAAAGGGCATATGGGTTCTTCAACAACCTGTAATTAACTTGGACGTCTCCATACCTAACTAAAATATTGTTAAAGCGATGTGAAAGCATCACAAAGACAATAACAGCTACAGCCGCTTTTGGTATCTTCCCCAATAAGATATATCATGTAAATATGAGAAACAAGACATACAAACAAAATATGTGAGAAAAAAAACTCGGAAGAAGCAAACATTAACAGCTTGAACAAGAGCAAGTCGTAAAAGTCGAGAGGAAGCACGATAACGATTATGAAAGACAGCGGAATGAGAAACAGCTATGCAAACACTGAAGAGACTACTCCGAGATACTGAATGCCGCAACAATGCACAGTGCTCTCTCCATACAACGTCCATCCGAACAGGGGATCCCTCTGAACAACAATGCTTGCCGCTGTTCCCGAAACGACAGAACCAGCAGATATGATATGGTAGTTTTTCACATAGATCTTTGAAAACCAATTTGACGCAGCATATTAGGCAGAGGCAGTTTTAAACATGAATATTGGAAAATGACGAACAGTACATAGATCTACCCTGAGGAGCTCTCTTATTTGGATATTCACTGTTTGCATAAGACAAATGTAATCTTCACATGTCTTTGTATATGAAAGTATATTCGTTTGGGTATATTCCTATTAGGCAAGTAGGCCCCTAGTAAGAGCGCGTTCATAAATTGTAATAGCTACGCCCCTGACCAGTGACCCAACCACTTGGGGAGTTCCTACGGGCCTGTAGTGTGCTCAATAACTTGTCTCGAAAAGAAAGTCACGTTCAAATAATTTCAAGTAGCGAGTTTGTCAATTAATAAATTACCATACCATACCCTATGATATACTAATTAACGTAAGGGGTTTTTAAAAAGAAAAGATACAGACATCATCTTTGCACAAATAAAAAGTGTCTGTTTTTTTAAGCTTTTCATGATTTCATTAATTCTTCATGTCTCGCCAGACCCTCCTAAAATGCGTGTCCAGTGTAGTGTAGTTGTATGCCTAGTGTTGTAGAACTCAAAGGAAGGGTATGACTTTAGTATTTAAGACAAGTTAGCTAGAGCTACGTCCCTGATATTCGCCGCTCAGGGTTCTATGAGTTGAATCTGCATCCCTCTAAAAGCTAGTCTACTAACCCTTTCCCCAATAGAAGCGCCTTTTAGCGCATTCAAATTATTCCTCCGCAGGAGAAAATAATAAATAAGTTCCATTTTTACAGTTATGAAAATGTACAAAAAGAAAAATAGTTTCTAAATTCTATAGCAGGTGATTGCTTAAAGCAGGCTGAAAGTAAAGTAGAATGCGCAATAAGGCGCATGCTGCTTAACTTTCAACCTAATTTAAGTGGTTACCTGTCTTCAAAACTAGAAACGGGATATATTGGGTAAAGGGCTAAGGTAGTGTGTGGCCGTCCAGGATATGTGATGTATTGGTATTATCAAATGATTGCCTGCTAGCATGCTGATAAATTACGGACACAGTACATTCACAGGTACTTGACACATACTTTATTATCTATTAACCCCCCCCCCCCCCCCCTTTTTTTAAAAAAATTTAAGGGGGGGGGGGGGTGTTAATAGATAATAAAGTATGTGTCAAGTACCTGTGAGTACATTTAAACCTTTAAAAGGCAGAATTTAACGAGTTTTTGAACAATAAAACTTTGGCAGACTGAGCCATTTGAACCTTTCCGTGACTGCCAAATTGTTCGTGAGATTTTTACCACTTCACCGTTTCATTGTCGTCTGCTTAATTTTTGTTGTCTGCAATGTCGTTTATAACCGTCTGTTAATATCCAATTCACACGCTTATAAATGGATTCTTTTAGCGCATGTCTATCGATTCTGTGATACGCATGATCTACAGGTCAACACACATTGATTATTTTCTGAATTGAACAATTGATGCTGAGGGCTACTTTTATTAACCCTTATCCTGCCGTAAACTAATATCGTCTGCTTTCAAATTGTCGTCTGCGAAGGAAAGGTATTCAATTTAGATTTATACATATTTTCATTAAAGGAAATTAAAGTTTGGATCACGAAGTAAATGTCTATTTAGATCTACTCCGAGGTTTGACCAGAACCCAAAATAATTATTTGCAAATATCAGAGCAGGATGAGGACTGTTTAAGACAGTCTACATCTAATATCCCTGTTAAAGACCATCTTCCATCTGGATGCATTTGTCAATCAATCACTCAATTGATAGGATGCGTTTATAATACAGTACGCATGGCAATGAGTGTAAGGAACAGTAACTCTGCGAGAGCGAATGACTCAGTGGCAAGTAATTTTCACGAAAATATAAATATTTCGCAATGCTACAGCTGTCAGTTCAGCATCCTCTGTTGATCGGATAGATTATGCGACTGGAAAAGTGTCTATAAGAATGTCTACAAAACTGGGAGACACAAGAAAACTACAGCTTGCTTCATAGCCTTGTTTTATCAACGTTAAATTCATAATTTAGATGTAATTATTGATTAATAATATCAAAGGTCGGTTCGAGCAGTTGCTAATTGTCAATTTGAGTGCTCGTATGTAGACTTATTGTGACAGGATCTGATGAATCCCAGGGCCATGTAGTCAGGGTATGTATCCTCTTTGTCAAATTTCATTTCAATTAAATGTCGAAGAATTATTTGCAGATAGCATTATTAGTTCATAATCAAATGTATAAACTGTACATTTCCAAGAAAAACGAAACCATATCAAAGAAAATTGACCTAAATGTCATTGCCCCATAGCTTGTATCACAGGTACTTGACACATACATCTAGATCTATTTACCCCCCCCCCCCCCCCCTTTTTTTTTAAAATAAAAAATAAAAACAATTTTTTTTACTATACTTCTATTATAGATACAAGGTAAACAGCGCAATTCAACACCTAGTCTTTACTATCGACTTAAACTGATTTTTCCGTCAAATAACGCCACAGTACGTGAATTACGAGCATCAAAAAGTTTTATGTCGTTTTCGCCGTCCTCTCCCCATAGCAACGGGCCTACATGTATGTAGGTGTGATCTGTTACGTGTTCACAGTTAACGACCTATGTCACTTGAACTCTAACCAAATATTATAAATCATCTTTAAATGAAATATATTCAGTTTTATATAATTTATTTAGAATGCAAAATTAAAAGAAGCTTTTACCTGTTTAATTTTGGCCAATGAAATCGCTCCGTTCATTCGATCTATTCCGGTATTCAAAATGGCATTTAAAATAAATGAGTCTTTCACTTGTCAATTTCATGCCAAATTACATGTATATTCATATAGCTGATAGTGAAGAGGGTCATGTTCCGACATAAACGCATTTGCTCTAATGAAATTAGGTGAAAGTTCTAGCCGTAAAGGCCGTTAAATATGCAAACCGACTAGATTAGCCCTTATTTTGGGCAAAAAAAACTGGACGGCGAAAACGACATAAAACTTTTTGATGCACATTTTCGTTATAATTCACGTACTGTGGCGTTATTTGACGAAATTTGATGAAATAAAAAGTAGATATTGATAAATTAATCCTTTCCCGAGGGTACCACAAGAGAATATCGGCGATCGAGTCTATTTTAGCATCAGTTTAAGTCGATAGTAAAGACTAGGTGTTGAATTGCGCTGTTTACCTTGTATCTATAATAGAAGTATAGTAAAAAAAAAAATTTTTTTTTTTTTTTTTTTAAAAAAGGGGGGGGGGGGGGGTGTTTAATAAATCTAGATGTATGTGTCAAGTACCTGTGGCTTGTATCTCTATAGTTTTGAAAACATATTACCACTTAAAGTAGGTTGAAAGTAAAGCAGAATGCGCCTTATGAGTAACTTATTCCTTTTTGGCTGAGTATGTATTCAACAACTAAATCTGTCTTATCTTGTTTTATCACAGGCTTGATGTCTTGAAGTGATTAGTTATCCATCATAATGGAATCTAATGAGGGAGGACGTACGTATATCAATTTTTAATCACATCTCACCTAATTCAAGGCTGTGATGATTAGACTTAGCAGAAAATAGAGCTACCAGTGTTTGTTATATAAGTTTGCAAAGAAGTGTCACTAAGAATTATCCATTTCAAGCTGAGGTATTTAAGAGCCTATAATGCCTTGATATATGTACATGACTATAGAAGTTTACAAACTCACTCCATTCCAACACCCACCGTTACCCAACCTAACTTATTATTGTTACAGTTGACAATTGCACCTGGAACTTTTAAAGCAGTGTAGCCGTCGAAATAATATTGTTTATAGTTTTATTATGTTTGTTATTCTTTGTTGTAGAGCCCCCTCCACCTAGCTATGAAGCTGCAGTGGGAGAAAGCACTAGATATGCTCCACTTGACAGAACAGTAGTTGTAAGATACTCTTCATATTTCGACATTCAAATAGCCTTTAGCCAATACATTGTTTCATTATTTAACTCTTTCAACACTAAGTAACTCTTGTGGGTTATTAAGTTCCCTTGTAGATCTTCCTAGTTATCAAAACATGAACTAGTCTACTTGGAAAATGCAGCTCTAAATTAGTAAGCAGTGTAGAGTGTAGACCCAGATCAGAGGGCTCCTATAGGAGCCCTCTGATCTGGGTCTACACTGTTTGCAGATGTATGAGTATGTTTTAAACAGGTCCATGGTGTTGAAAGAATTAAGAGAGATGGTTGTTTAAAGCAGGCTGAAAGTAAGCAACATGTCCACTTCTTCAGGAGTGTTGTGCTTTTATTTTCAGTATGCTTTAATCCTTCATCCATTGGGATGAAGGAAAATTTTTATGGTTGGCTGACGAAAGAAAAACCATATGGACAACAAAAAGTGTTTTTTGTTTATAGGACATTGATGTTATCTTATTAAAACAACCAACGATGTAACACACAGCTGCTGAACCAATTCATACATCATAAATACACCTTTTTATGCCTCTAATTATTTCTACACTTGTGAAAGTAGTCCCCACCTAGGAAGTCCTGAACATAGCACACAGAAGGTATTTCCAGTATCTGTCCAGCTGATAGCTTAAAGCAGGTTGAAAGCAAAGCAGAATGTTCCTTAAGGAGCATCTGCTCTGATTTCAACATGCTTGAAGCAGTCACCTGTCTTCAAAACTAGACAGGTTATCGGGCAGAGGGTTATTTAAAACAGGCTGAAAAGAAAGCAGAAAGGTCCTTTTGTGTGCTTTAAGCAGCCACATGTAAGAATGTTTCTGAAGCTCTTCATAAGGTCAGTGTAGAACCGTGAAAAGGAAGGTATATCTTGGAGGAATAGACAAAGGTACTTCTATGGGGTTTAGGGTTAATCATGTCAGAGAATTGCTGTAGACAACCGATTTTGTAGACAAAGACCTCCTGCGATGGATAAGTTTGATAAATTGTCATGTTTTATTTTGAAGTATGGAGGTGTGCCTACCAGTAAAGGGAGAGGTGACCAGGCTCCAAGACAAACTATCTCAGGTACTTCAGCACTTAGATACAGGACTAGATATATTTAACACCATGACCTTTCATAAAAAGTTGTATTTTAGAACACTGAACATATATGATCATCTTGAATAACTCAGTTGGCTCTCAGATATCACAATTTCAACATGCAGTTTCATAATCTGCACGCTTGTACAAATATTTTGATATATAAAATCATTGGTTAACAGAGAGACACCGGTTGATGACGGCATAGAGCACTTGACATTTTGCATATTTACATTTATAAAAATTCTAAACAAGAACTAACATGATTTTGCTTTAGTTAATAGATAAATTGTTTATTCCTTGTAATGTATACCACGTGAACAATCAATTACTTTAATCAAACAGACATCTTGAAAGTAGGAAATTAAATTTGAATTTTAGCCTCATTTTCATAGTATTGTAATAGTTATTATATTCGGGATATCTTTTGTTTTTGTCGGCCATCTTGGACACCATCTTTAATAACAAAGATGGCCCACAGATGTCACAATCGCAGCATGCAGTTTCATAATCTACCCGCTTGTATGAACAGTTTGGTATTTACAATTAATTGTTCACATAAAAAGAGACTGGTTGATGCAAGATTTAAGCAAGTGACTCATTGCACTTTTTCGTTCATAAGATTCCTGATAAAGATCTAACATGGTTCTAATAAAGTTATTAATTTCGTTTGTTTTCTTACTGTTAGTGTTTACGGACTGAACAATACATTACTTTAATCAAACAGACATTTTATTTGTACATTTATTTCCAACATCATTGTATGGACGGTCACCGGTGTTAACGTAAGTAGAATTTAGTGAAAACGGTAGCCATTTTGGACGCCATCTTGGAATTAGGCATATATATTTAACTTTTAGCCTCAATTGATAAGTCCACTGGTCTTCTTGTGTTCGAAAACCTATATTTAGATACTTTGTTTGTCATTGTACCATATTATGTACTAGCGAAACTATTGAAGTATTGCTAAACGGCGGCCATTTTGAACGCCATCTTGGATTTCAGACCCTTAACATGAAAAGAAAAAATGGCACCCTATTTTTTTTAAAAGCTTATGATATCTTCTATTGAAACCAGTTGAGTTTTTGCTTTTACCAAAAATTATGAACGAAACCATTTTTGACGACATAAAAGCCTACACTAATTGGGTAAAGGCTAAAAAGACATACTATTTTTAGAAATTTTGTGATAACTGTTGCAAACAGTCTGCCTGGATCCAGATTATCTGCTGAGCAACCCAGCATCTCATTTGGATCCAAACTGATATTCTGATTGTATTTTCTAAAAGAAAATCCCTTATAAATCAATTTTGATAATTATTGCAGATCACAATTTTTGCCAATGACATTTACATAGTGTGCGGAAGGATAAACCAACAAATCTTTTGCAAAAACAACCGTTAACCCATTACCCCATAAAAAAACCTTTTTAAGCCTCAAATTTATATCTCCAATGAAGAAAATAGTTCCAATTTTTTTATAGTTGGCCCAAAGATGTCACAATTGCAAAATGCAGTTTCATAATCTACTCGCTTGTATGAACATTTTAGTATATACAATTTATTGCTCACAAAAATAGAGACTGGTTGATGCAAGATTTAAGCAAGTGACTCATTGCATTTTTTCGTTCATAAAATTCCTGATAAAGATATAACATGTTTCCACTTTAATTATAAGATTCGAATATTTACTTACTTGTGGTGTCTACCGACTGAACAATACATTACTTTAATCAAACAGACATTTTATTTGTACATTTATTTCCAATTTCATTGTATGGATGGACTACGGTGTTAAAGTAAGTAGAATTTAGTGAAAACGGTAGCCATTTTGGACGCCATTTTGGCTTTAGGCATATAAATTTTAAATTTTAGTCTCAATTTGATAAGTCCACTGGTCTTCTTGAGTTCGAAAACCTATATTTAGATACTTTGTTTGTCATTGTACCATATGTACTAGCGAAACTGTTGAAGTATTGCTAAACGGCGGCCATTTTGGATGCCATCTTGGATTTCGGACCCTAAAAATGAACAGAAAAAATGGCACCCTATTTTTTTTTTAAAAAGTGTAGCATCTTCTATCTAAATCAATTGCGTTTTTGCTTTTACCAAAAATTCTGCACGAAATTACATATGGGCCTAGACTAAATAGCCTATTTCTAGTATTGAAGATCATGGTCACCATTTAAAGCAGGTTGAAGGTTAAACAGAATATGCGCCTTTAGGTGCATTCTGCTTTACTTTCAGCCTGCTATAAGGTATCATTTGCTAGAATATGGAAAATATTTCTTATGATGAAAATAATTTAAACTGATATAATACATTAAAGCGACTCGCAACCAGATGGTGCATTAAAAATAGTAATTTGTAAATATGTGTCAAACGCTTATATAAATGGTAATGAAAATAGTTTAGGATAAGAAATTCTGTTTAAAAAAATGTATTTCAATAAAAAAAAATATTGGTCTCTGGTGGGATTCGAACCCGGGGCCCTGCATTGGCGGACAGAAAGCAAAATAGGGGAAACCGCTTAGACCAATGGACCACGGAACTATCCGTTTATCTCGGATCGATTTAACGTATTTCATGTGTAGCGATCGAAAGTGCATACAACTTCGTAATTCGGCTCGTGTTTATGTCTGAGCCCGTGTAGAGAAGCAACAACAACAACTATACCGTCTACTAGTCGGTATAGAAAAACGATGGAAAATATCTAAAAATCTAAGATTCGGTGACGATTCTTGAGACTTTTTTTGGTCTGATCATATTTTTTTAATGTCAGAAGCCAAATAATGCCACAAATTTGCTTTTATTTGAGTATTTTATTTTATTTTGACAAGTACACCATCCGGTTGCGAGTCCCTTTAAGGATGCAAACCATGTCTGTGTGGTATATTTTATCACTCATGTTGCAAAATGACATAAATGAGATGCCAGTCATGTTTTTCTCATAAAAGTTAAAATTTGGAGAATCATTCTTTAGCAGTTTGTGTACAATCGTCCGTTGAAAAAGAGATCTTTCAAATAACCTCCCTTTGCAATGAAAAGACTTGACTTTGAACAAATAAAACTTGAAACCCAATTATTGCAATTGATGTCTTTCAATGTGGTCCCTTACATTAGATACCTTACATTATTTTCTACTGTTCCATATGTCTTTTATATTGCTTTCCAGACCTACACAAAAAAGGAAATGTTGTCTATAGGAAATCCCGTATTAAACAAGTCTGACTAAACTTTGTTTTTTCGTATATATTCATGGCTGTATAAATTGGAATTATTTTCTTCAGTTGATGAATGAATTAAAGGCATGAAAAGGCATATTTATGGAGTGATGAGTTAATTATTTCAACTGCAGGAAAACAAGTAGTTTTGAAAAAAGAATTATTGAGACTTTGATTAGTTTACATGTGTATATAAAACTTATATAACTTTTCCCTCTAGACAGTCCTCATGAAAGTGATGATGAAGAGACAATTTTATTAAAGGCCGAATTGCGAAGGCTGAGGCAGGAAAAGTTAGAGCAGAAAAAGCGACTTCTTCTGAATGAAGTTGGCAGGGAAAGAACCTACTCTGGAACAGGTTTGTAAATACATGTACTGTAAAACCTCTGAAAATCGAACTTCACTCCACTTGTTCTGTAACACCTTCCAAGTCATAGGGGCATCTTAGCTAACTTTATGACAATTTTCCATTTATCCCTGTTTTCAACTGTTCTTTGAGATGCTGTAAAGCTCAAGCCTGTCCACTCTTTCACAATTATCTTCCCGTCTCTTCTTTTGTCATTCACGCCTTCTTGTTCCATTAACTATTCACTAGAGTATTGTCTTCAAGACTTGGCAAGGCCTGGTAAGTGGGAGACCTGTCCATACCATCTCAAGTTCTCAACTTCCTTTTCTTTACTCTATAGAGAAGCTCTTTGTAAGGGCCAATCAGTGCCCACCTCTTTATTGGTAATGTGGCCCTTGAGTCAGTTGATTTCTATGTCATCTCCATGATCTTCTGTGATGTTAATGTTTGGTTTTCTCAGCACTTATCTCCATCCCGCATTTAATGCTCTCTTGTCTTTGATTAACTCCATACTTCCTTGATAAAAGTTTGCTTAATCCCCTCACTGCTTTAGCCCAAGTGCAATGGAGTTTCCAAACAGTTTGGATCTTGATCAGATACAGAGTAAATCCGCATCTGAACTGGATCTAAACTGTTTGACATTCATAGTGAATAATATTTATTATTTAGGCAGAGAATAATTTATTAGTAGGACATGGTAATGAAATGGTTGACTACTGTACAGATGGTCTGGGACTAAGCTCTAAGAGTTTCATTATTCTAAAGTTTTACTTTTCTTTCAGTTTGTAGAAATGCCACACAGGGCAGCAGTGGAGCTGGCCCATATCAGCCATCAATGCATTCATCCACACCACAAGTGAGTTAATGAAACTAGTTGTACATTTTTTAGCCAGTATTTTTTACTTTCATCCAACTCATGCTGGGTAATATTTTCGTCTGCAAAATTGTCGTCTGCTATTGTTCTAAAATTTAAATTTTCTAAATTTTCTTTTCGAAACAGGATAAGAGCATCAAACAGTTTGGATCAAGATGAGATGTTGCGTAAAACGGCATCTCAACTGGATCCAAGCTGTTTGCAAAGGTATTCACTGTGGGACATATCCGGCATGCCTGCAAAGAGTGATTACTCAGCACCCACTGCCTCTAGAACATTGCTCTGGCATTCTTCTTTGTTTTGGGTTTGTTTTTTAGCTCACCTGAGCATTTGTGCTCAAGGTGAGCTATTGTGATCGGTTGCCAAACGTCGGTGTCCGTGTCCGTGTCGTCTGTTCCCAATTTGTTTCAAATAACTAGGGATGGTAATTCAAACCCAAATTGCTGTTCGAATATTCGCTTAAAGTATTCGAATAATTCACCTGAAATAAACGCTTTGTCCGATGCCGGCGATGGGGGGGGGGGGGGGGGGGGGGGGGGGGGGGGGGGGCGGTATCCGAGTATAATTTCACTTTTAATAATGCAATCATTTAATGTTTGCTTCGTAGAAATACCTATCTTAAATGGAACACACCCTGAGCAGAATGTATATTCTGTGACAATCGTCTGATTTGGTTAACTTATCAACTTTTGCAACCATTTACTACAGTTAATCTTTGTAGATATGGCGGTCTCCGTATGTAAGGGATGCAACTCGTGTTTAACGCAACATCTATATCTGCATTCAAATTAGTTTCGAATTAAGTCTTCCGTCATGCAGAATCAGTTAACTTATTTTGCGTAACTATTTTGTCTGTTTTAAAATTATATTTTATCTGCTTTTAAAATTAATCTGAACACACACTTTCAAGTTTCTGCGTGCAGATTAGTGCTGAAACGGTTACCAGAAATTTGTAACCGGTTAATCGTTGCTCGTAACCGGGGTTAACCGGTTAATCGTAACTTTAATATTCCGACTGACACATCATTAGTCAGTAAGGGTTGGACGTTGCAAGTATACACGGTAACGTTCAACTGTTTAACCTATAAACACTTACACATTTGGAGACCGTTTGCGTGTGTAAACAATAATACAATAATAAAGTATTGGTGCCAGAGAATTGTTAATGAATCTTTTTTTCTAACTATTTTACCATACATGCCGACGTAGGTCTTTAATAAATTGCAAAGAGAAAAGAAGATCTATTGATCTTATAAAATGAACTTACATGTATACTGCATGAATCTGTTGATCAATAAATCGTTTTAAAAAGCGGCTATTCGATGTCTTCTCTAAATAAGTTGCATTTGTAAAATAACTCCAACACACGGAATAAGTATGCGCGGCCGAATATGAAGACCTTGTTTCCCGGATTGTGTTATAGATAATTAATTGGTCCCATTCTTGTCTTATTTTTAAACCTTGACAAAATATGAGACCACCCGATTGAAGTGTAGATTCAGCTAACCGGGTTTTATTATTTTATCGTTTTTGATTGGGTGGTCTAAAAATATATTTGAAATTGACATGCGGATATTTCCTGGAAACCCTGGTTTACGTTTTTCCCTACACGAACGTTATATATAGCTACTAGGGAAGAAATCCAAAGCAAACCGAATATTTCGAGGTCAGGAGGTTAGTAAGCGTGTCAAGTTCAACTGTCAAAGTAGCGAAGGAAACAATATTTCGAAGACAAGTTTGTTTTAAATTAAAACTGTCCAATCGGCATTTATTGTAAAGACAGGTGCAATAAGGGTTCTTTAACTCAACGTAGAATAAAATGACACGATGCAGCGAGTATACAGTGTTGAGAACACCTGTAAAGTATATTGAATTGTGCACATATAATACTTTGTTAACGGGTTCGTTTTGTGTATTGAGCTCCGTGTAAATGTTTACAAAAATCAGGAAACGCCCTACCCTTATCAATAAACATGCTACTGTATTTTAAAACTTAAATATCATGTATATCTTAGAGTAAAAGACTTCAAGTGAACGGAAAACATATCGGAAGGCTGTAGCTCCCGACAAATGGGGCTTTATTTTTGTTATACAAAATGGCTTCCGAGTAACCGGTTACCGACTTTGTAACCGGTTAATCGGCAGTTCATAACCGTTAACGGTTACCCGGGTAATCGTTTCAGCACTAGTGCAGATGTTACAGGCAGAAACGGACGTAACAAACAAAACAGGTTGCTGATTTCTTGTCGGCAGAACGGGTAAAATTATTTCACACAGGCGAAGCGGTAGCCGGTGGCAAAGTTGCGTTTTAGTAAGAATTTGATCATCATAGATCTACAACTAAATAGGTTGTTTCCAAGCTCAGGATTGGACATTAGATCTACGTCTTGTGTAAGTTCAATATGAAGCTTTCATGACGTCTTTACTAGAATGTTTGATGATTTTAGATAGTGTTTGCGTGATATTGGTCGTTTACGAATAGCATCATTTGAGCTGCTATGATTGGCGATATTAACACTTATTCATCTTTTTTTGATTGGATGCTCTTAAATGTCCTGTGCTAAACATCCCTCTTTTGTTTGGCAACTAGGGTTCCCAAACATGTCAATTAAGGATACCTCATTTGCCACATGATCTTTTGTGTTAACTGCGAGTCCATTGGTCCGATGTTAAGGGAAGCGCCGTCGATTACATAACAAGGGTAATGTTTGCAAACTGTGTACAACTTGACAGGGGCTATCAAAACACTGACTAGCCGGGGGTGATAGTCACCCTACACACGAGGATTAATGGCGAACGATTAGCCTGGTTGGAAAAAGTGAAACAGTCTCTCAAATAAATTAAATAATCCATATTATATTTTTAATAAAAATAAAATTTCTGAGACAACTATTCGAATACTAAAATGGGATTCGAATATTCGGCGCGTATGCGAAGATTCGGTCCCGTCCCTACAAATAACTTCTTCTCTGAAACCAATGGCCCAATTTTAACCAAACTTGGTCAGATACATACTGTAGTTGTGGGCTTCAAACATTGTTAAAAACAAGTGGGTGGGGCAATTGGTATTGTTGCCATGGCAACCATGCACAATATCTAAATAAATCTCTAAAAAACGACTGGTCCGATTTCAATTTGGTTTTCACCAAAATGTTTCTCAATTGATATACTTTCAAAATGTTCAAAGAATTTTGATCCGTAAAAAAACATGGCCGCCAGAGGGCGTGGTCATTTTCCGTATTTACGTAATATTGACAACTAAAGTCAAAACTTTAAACATCTTCTTGTCAATAACTATAAGTCCTATGACAACCAAATTTCACATGTAGCATCATGTTGTGAACCTTTAGCAAGACCCCCGGGTCAAAAATGGCCCCGCCCCGGTGTAACGGGCCATTTCTTCCCCAGGCCATTTCTTCCCCGGGGGAAGAAATGGGCCGGCCCATTTCTTCCCCCCCTAGGCCATTTCTTCCCCGGGGGAAGAAACGGCCTAGCCGGTCAGTTGCTTCCCCCGGGGGAAGGAATGGACTGGGCCCATTCCTTCCCCCGGGGAAGAAACAGCCCAGGCCATTTCTCCCCCCCCCCCCCCCAATTTTTTTTTCTTCAGAAAGTCCTGTGCAATTTCATCTCCCCTGTGTGTCAGTTAGTTTAGTAAGGGGGGAAGGAATGGCCTGGGCCATTTCTTCCCCCCTGTGTCTCAGTTAAGTATGTAAGGGGGGAAGGAATGGCCTGGGCCGTTTCTTCTCCCCTGTGTGTCATATAAGTAGGGAAGGAATGGCCTGGGCCATTTCTTCCCCCCTATGTCTCAGTTAAGTTAGTAAGGGGGGGAAGGAATGGCTTGGGCCGTTTCTTCTCCCCTGTGTGTCAAAAACGTAAGTGTGGGGGGGAAGGAATGGCCTGGGCCGTTTCTTCTCCCCTGTGTGTCATTTAAGTAAGTGAGGGGGGAAGGAATGGCCTGGGCCATTTCTTCTCCCCTGTGTGTCATAAAAGTAAGTGAGGGGGGAAGGAATGGCCTGGGCCATTTCTCTCTCCCCCCCCCCCCCCCTTATGTCTCAGTTAAGTCAGTAGCGGGGTAAGGTATGGCCTGGGCCATTTCTCCCACCCCTATGTCTCAGTTAAGCTAGTAAGGGGGGGGGAAGGAATGGCCTGGACCCTTTCTTCTCCCCTGTGTGTCATAAAAGTAAGTGAGGGGGGGAAAGAATGGCCTGGGCCATTTCTTATGCCTCAATAAAGTTAGTAAGGGGGGGGGGGGGGGGAGAGAATGGCCTGGGCCGTTTCTTCTCCCCTGTGTGTCATATAAGTAAATGAGGGTGGGGAAAGAATGGCCTAGGCCATTTCTACCCCCCCCCCCTTTATGTCTCAGTTAAGTTAGTAAGGGGGGAAGGAATGGCCTGGGCCGTTTCTTCTCCCCTGTGTGTCATATAAGTAAGTGAGGGGGGGGGGGAAGGAATGGCCTGGGCCATTTCTTCCCCCCTGTGTCTCAGTTAAGTAAGTAAGGGGGAAAAGAATGTCCTAGTCCTTTTCTTCTCCCCTGTGTGTCATATAAGTAAGTGAGGGGGGGGGGAAGGAATGGCCTGGGCCATTTCTCCCCACCTATGTCTCAATAAAGCAAGTAAGGGGGGAGGAATGGCCTGGGCCGTTTCTTCTCCCCTGTGTGTCATTTAAGTAAGTAAAGGGGGGAAGGAATGGCCTGGGTCATTTCTTCTCCCCTGCACATGTGTGTCATAAAAGTAGGTGAGGGGGGAAGGAATGGCCTGGGCCATTTCTTCTCTCCTGTGTGTCATATAAGTAAGTGAGGGGGGAAAGAATGGCCTAGGCCTTTTCTTCTCCCCTGTGTGTCATATAAGTGAGTTAGGGGGGGGGGGGGGGGAAGGAATGGCCTGGGCCATTTCTTCCCCCCTATGTCTCAGTTAAGCTAGTAAGGGCTGGGGGAAGGAATGGCCTGGACCATTTCTTCTCCCCTGTGTGTCATAAAAGTAAGTTAGGGGGGAAGGAATGGCCTGGGCCATTTCTTCCCCCTTATGTCTCAATAAATTTAGTAAGGGGTGGGGGGAGGAATGGCTTGGGCCGTTTATTCTCCCCTGTGTGTCATATAAGTAAGTGAGGGGGTGAAGGAATGGCCTGGGCCATTTCTTCCCCCCTGTGTCTCAGTTAAGTAAGTAAGGGGGGAAGGAATGGCCTGGGCCGTTTCTTCTCCCCTGTGTGTCATATAAGTAAGTGAGGGGGGGGGGGGGGGAAGGAATGGCCTGGGCCGTTTCTTCTCCCCTGTGTGTCATATAAGTAAGTGAGGGTGGGGAAAGAATGGCCTGGGCCATTTCTTCCCCCTGTGTCTCAGTTAAGTAAGTAAGGGGGGAAGGAATGGCTTGGGCTGTTTCTTCGCCCCTGCGTCTCAGTTAAGTAAGTGAGGGGGGGGAAGGAATGGCCTGGGCCATTTCATCCCCCCTATGTCTCAATAAAGCTAGTAAGGGGGGAAGGAAAGGCCTGGGCTGTTTCTTCTCCCCTGTGTGGCATATAAGTAATTGAGGGGGGGGGGAAGGAATGGCCTGGGCCATTTCTTCCCCCCTGTGTCTTAGTTAAGTAAGTAAGGGGGGGGGGGAAGAATGGCCTGGGCCTTTTCTTCTCCCTTGTGTGTCATTTAAGTAAGTGAGGGGGGAAGGAATGGCCTGGGTCGTTACTTCTCCCCTGCACATGTGTGTCATAAAAGTAAGTGAGGGGGGAAGGAATGGCCTGGGCCATTTCTTCTCCCCTGTGTGTCATATAAGTAAGTTAGGGGGGGAAGAATGGCCTAAGCCATTTCTCTCTCCCATCCCCCTTATGTCTCAGTTAAGTTAGTAAGGGGGTAAGGAATGGCCTGGGCCATTTCTTCCCCACCTGTGTCTCAGTTAAGTATGTAAGGGGGGAACAAATGGCCTGGGACGTTTGTTCTCCCCTGTGTGGCATATAAGTAGGTAAGGTATGGCCTGTGCCATTTCTCCCCCCCCCCCCCCCCCTATGTCTCAGTTAAGTTAGTAAGGGGGTAAGGAATGGCCTGGGCCATTTCTTCCCCACCTGTGTCTCAGTTAAGTATGTAAGGGGGGAACAAATGGCCTGGGACGTTTGTTCTCCCCTGTGTGGCATATAAGTAGGTAAGGTATGGCCTGTGCCATTTCTCCCCCCCCCCTATGTCTCAGTTAAGTTAGTAAGGGGGTAAGGAATGGCCTGGGCCATTTCTTCCCCACCTGTGTCTCAGTTAAGTATGTAAGGGGGGAACAAATGGCCTGGGACGTTTGTTCTCCCCTGTGTGGCATATAAGTAGGTAAGGTATGGCCTGTGCCATTTCTCCCCCCCCCCCCCCCTATGTCTCAGTTAAGTTAGTAAGGGGGTAAGGAATGGCCTGGGCCATTTCTTCCCCACCTGTGTCTCAGTTAAGTATGTAAGGGGGGAACAAATGGCCTGGGACGTTTGTTCTCCCCTGTGTGGCATATAAGTAGGTAAGGTATGGCCTGTGCCATTTCTCCCCCCCCCCCCCCCTATGTCTCAGTTAAGTTAGTAAGGGGGTAAGGAATGGCCTGGGCCATTTCTTCCCCACCTGTGTCTCAGTTAAGTATGTAAGGGGGGAACAAATGGCCTGGGACGTTTGTTCTCCCCTGTGTGGCATATAAGTAGGTAAGGTATGGCCTGGGCCATTTCTCCCCCCCCCCCCCCCCTATGTCTCAGTTAAGCTAGTAAGGGGAAGGAATGGCCTGGACCATTTCTTCTCCCCTGTGTGTCATAAAAGTAAGTGAGGGAGGAAGGAATGGCCTTGGCCATTTCTTCCCCCTTATGCCTCAATAAAGTTAGTAAGGGGGGGGGGGACGAATGGCCTAGGCCGTTTCTTCTCCCCTGTGTGTCATATAAGTAAGTGAGGGGGGAGGATTGGCCTGGGTCGTTTCTTCTCCCCTGTGTGTCATATAAGTAAGTGAGGGTGGGGAAAGAATGACCTAGGCCATTTCTACCCCCCCCCCCCCTTTATGTCTCAGTTAAGTTAGTAAGGGGGGAAGGAATGGCCTGGGCTGTTTCTTCTCCCCTGTGTGTCATATAAGTAAGTGAGGGGGTGAAGGAATGGCCTAGGCCATTTCTCCCCCCCTGTGTCTCAGGTTCCCCTAACTAACTTAACTGAGACACAGGGGGGAAGAAATGGCCCAGGCCATTCCTTCACCCCCCCCCCCCCCTCACTTACTTAACTGAGACACAGGGGAGAAGAAACAGCCCAGGCCATTCCTTCCCCCCTTACTAACTTAACTGAAACATAGGGGGGAAGAACTGGCTTAGCCCATTCTTTCCCCCTCTCACTTACTTATATGACACTCAGGGGAGAAGAACGGCCCAGGCCATTCCTTCCCCCCCCCTTACTAACTTAACTGAGACACAGGGGGGGGAGAAATGGCCCAGGCCATTCCTCCCCCCCCCCCTTACTAACTTAACTAAGACATAGGGGGGAAGAAATGGCCTAGGCCATTCTTTCCCCCCTCACTTACTTATATGACACACAGGGGAGAAGAAATGGCCCAGGCCATTCCTTTCCCCCCCCCCCCTAACTTTACTAAGACATAGGGGGGAAGAAATGGCCTAAGCCATTCTTTCCCCTCTCACTTACTTATATGACACACAGGGGAGAAGAAACGGCCCAGGCCATTTCTTCCCCCACCTTACTAACTTAACTAAGACATAGAGGGGAAGAAATGGCCTAGGCCATTCTTTCCCCCCTCACTTACTTATATGACACACAGGAGAGAAGAAACGGCCCAGGCCATTCCTTCCCCCCCCCTTACTAACTTAACTGAGACACAGGGGGGAAGAAATGGCCCAGGCCATTCCTTCCCCCCTTACTAACTTAACTGAGACACAGGGGAGAAGAAATGGCCCAGGCCATTCCTTCCCGCCCTCACTTACTTAACTGAGACAATGGGGGGGGGGGGTAATGGCCTAGGCCATTCTTTCCCCCCTTCCTTACTGATATGACTCACAGGAGAAGAAACGGCCCAGGCCCTTCCTTCCCCCCCCCCCCCCCCTAACTAACTAAACTGAGACACAGGGGAGAAGAAACAGCCCAGGCCATTCCTTCCCCCCCTTACTAACTTAACCGAGACATAGGGGGGAAGAAATGGCATATGTCATTCTTTCCCCCCTCTTACTTATATGACACACAGGGGAGAAGAAACGGCCCAGGCCATTCCTTCCCCACCTTACTAACTTAACTGAAACACAGGGGGGAAGAAATGGCCTAGGCCATTCCTTCCCCCCTTACTAACTTAACTGAGACACATGGGGGAAGAAATGGCCCAGGCCATTCCTTCCCCCCCCTCACTTACTTATATGACACACAGGGGAGAAGAAACAGCCCAGGCCATTCCTTCCCCCCTTACTAACTTAACTAAGACTTAGGGTGGGAAGAAATGGCCTAGGCCATTCTTTCCCCCCTCACTTATTTATATGACACAGGGGAGAAGAAACGGCCCAGACCATTCCTTCCCCCCCTTACTAACTTAACTGAGACACAGGGGGGAAGAAATGGCCCAGGCCATTCCTTCCCCCCCTCACTTACTTATATGACACACAGGGGAGAAGAAACAGCCCAGGCCATATTCCTTCCCCCCTTACCGTCCCAGCCAATTTTTTTTCTACTCACTTACTTAACTGAAAAAAAAAATAGGGGTGGGGAAGAAATTGGCCGGCCCATTCCTTCCCCCGGGGAAGAAACTGACCGGCTGCTTATCCCGGGGCTTATCAGTTTTACATAGACTTATATAGGAAAACCTTTAAAAATCTTCTCTTAAACTGTATGGCCTAGATCTGTAATATTTGACATATAGCTTTGCCTTGTGGTCCTCTACCAAGATTTTCAAATTATGACCCCGGGCCAAAAATTGTCACGCCCTCGGACCTATTAGTTTTTCATAGGAAAACCTTTAAAAATCTTCTTCTCTGAAACCGTAAAGCCAAGATCATTTATATTTGACATGTAGCTTTGCCCTGTGGTACTCTACCAAGATTGTTCAAATTATAACCCCTTGATCAAATTTGGCTCCACCCTGGGGCTTATCAGTTTTACATAGACATATATAGGAAAACCTTTAAAATCTTCTACTCTGATACTGTAAGGCCCAGATTCTTAATATTTGACATATAGCTTTGCCTTGTGGTTCTCTACCAAGTGTGTTCAAATTATGACCCCCGGGCCTAATTTGGCCCCACCCAGGGACTTATCAGTTTTTAAAGGAAAACCTTTAAAAATCTTCTTCTCTTAAACTGTAAGGCCCAGATCATTAATATCTGACATGTAGCTTTGCATTGTGATCCTCTACCAAGATCAAATTATGGCACCTGGGTCATAGCTATATCAAAATGTTGTCTTTCCCAGTCAGATTCTATGGTACAGTGACCTCAGGTGAGCGAAATGTGACCCTCTGGGTCTCTTGTTTTGATTACCATCACATGACCCACACTTCTACTAGAGCAATTGTTTCCTCTTCATGAAAATGCAGTTTAATCTTCACCTGCTATTAGAATTTATACTATTAATGTTTTTTTTTAAAAACAGTGTAGATCCAGATCAGACAGCTCTTGAAGGAGCCATCTGATCAGGCTCTGCACTGTTTTCTTATAGGATTTCACAGTCTGACTTGAGTCTGCACTCTTTCCATGGGAATTTTTTCCTTATTTTATAAGCAAATGTAATAGTTCAGATGATAGATATTCATTGTCAGCACAGTTTTTAGCTCGCCTGTATGAAGTACAAGATGAGCTATTGCAATACCCTCGGTGTAGTCGTCGTCGGCATGAACCGCGTAAACAATTTTATGAAAATGTCTATAACTTTTATGTCCCTTGAGGTATTGCTTTCATAGTTGGTATGTGTGTGCATATGGACAAGACCTTCCCTTGCACAGAAAAATTTAGACCCCTGTGACCTTGACCTTGAACTTAAAGCCCGCGTTTAGGTTTCGAAATCTGTGTTTAGGTTTCGAAAAATGCCTATAACGTCTATGTCCTTTGAGGTATTGCTTTCATAGTTGGTATGTGTGTGTATATGGACAAGACCTTCCCATGCACATAAAAATTTGGACCCCTGTGACCATGACCTTGAACTTAGGGCCCACGTTTAGGTTTCGAACGGCGTAAACAATTTTTAAAAAATGTCTATAGCTTCTATGTCCCTTGCGGTATTGCTTTCATAGTTGGTATGTGTGTGCATATGGACAAGACCTTCCCATGCACAGAAAAATTTGGACCCTTGTGACCTTGACCTTGAACTTAAAGCCTGCGTTTAGGTTTCTAAATCTGTGTTTAGGATTCGAAAAAATGCCTTTAACTTCTATGTCCCTTGAGGTATTGCTTTGATAGTTGGTATGTGTGTGCATATGGACAAGACCTTCCCATGCACAGTAAAATTTGGACTTCTGTGACCTTGACCTTGAACTTAGGGCCCACGTTTAGGTTTCGAAATCTGTGTTTAGGTTTCGAAAAATGCCTATAACTTCTATGTCCCTTGAGGTATTGCTTTCATAGTTGGTATGTGTGTGCATATGGACAAGTCCTTTTCATGCACAGAAAAATTTGGACCCCTGAGACCTTGACCTTGATCTTAAGGCCCGCATTTAGATTTCGAAATCTGTGTTTAGGTTTCTTAAAATGTCTATAACTTCTATGTCTCTTGAGGTATTGCTTTCATAGTTGGTATGTGTGTGCATATGGACAAGACCTTTCCATGCACAGACAAATTTGGACCCCTGTGACCTTGACCTTGAACTTATGGCCGGCGTTTAGGTTTTGAATGGCGTAAACAGTTTTAAGAAAATGTCTATAACTTCAATGTCCCTTGAGGTATTGCTTTCATAGTTGGTATGTGTGTGTATATTGACAAGACCTTCCCATGCACAGAAACATTTGGACACCTGAGACCTTGACCTTGAACTTAGGGCCTGCGTTTAGGTTTCAAAATCTGTGTTTAGGTTTCGACAAATGCCTTTAACTTCTATGTCCCTTGAGGTAATTGCTTTCATAGTTAGTATGTGTGTGTGTGTATGGACAAGACCTTTCTATGCACAGAAAAATTTAGACCCCTGCGACCTTGAACTTGAACTTAGGGCTCATGTTTAGGTTTCGAAATTTGTATTAAGGTTTCTCAAAATTTCTATAACTCCTTTGTCCATTGAGATATTCCTTTCATATTCAGTGTGCATATGTATATGGACAAGATCTTTCCTTGCATGCAAAAAGTTTGACCCCAGTGATCTCGACCTTGAACCAACGTTTAGGTTTCGAAATCTGTGTTTAGGTTTCTCAAAATTTCAATAAAATATTCAGTGTGCATGTATATATGGATAAAATATTTCCTTGCATGCAAAAAGTTTGATCCCAGTGACCTTGACCTTGAACTTAGGACCCACGTTTAGGTTTCAAAATCTGCGTTTAGGTTTCTCAAAAATTTCTATTACTCATATATCCATTGAGATATTTCTTTCATATTTGGCATGCATGTGTATATGGACAAGACCATTCCATGCATGCAAAAAAATTAGCCCAGTGACCTTGACCTTGAACTTAGGTCCTGGGTTTAGGTTTGGAAATCTGCGTTTAGGTTTTAAAGACGCTTATAATTCCTATGTCCCTTGAGGAGTTACTTCCATATTTGATTTGCATGTGTATATGGACAAGATCTTTCCATGCAGGCAAAAAGGTTGACCTAGGTGACCTTGAGTGTGCTTTTAAGATTCTTAAGGTGCCGATGGCGAGCTTTGTTGTCTCTCTGACAACTCTTGTACTTAATTATGAACATTCAGTAAAAGAATGGTTAAACTTTTGTTAATTGGTCATTCTTCAAAGGATTACGGATACTGTTTCATAGTATTATAGCCTGCTTTACTTTCATTCTATCATATTCATTCATCTGTTTAACCAATTACCCAACAGGTAACCCTATTCCGCATTGATTTCATTCCTCCTTTAAAGAAAAAAGTTACACATTATACAGTTGTGAAAATGTACCATCATAAATAGTTCGTATATCCTAGTAGTTGGTAGCTTAAAGCAAGTTGATAGTAAAGCAGAATGCTCCTTATGGAACATTTTACTTTACTTCTAAGCCCACTTTAAAACTTTCCTTCAAATTCTGTTTTCAAGAATTCCACTGTTGCACATGTCGTTTATTAACCCTTTCCCCCACAGGAGCACCTTTTAGAACATTTATTTTATTCATCCACTGAAGAAAATAGTTCAAATTTTTACAGTAATGAAAATGTACCAGAAGAAATATATTCTTAATCCCAGCAGATGATAGCATAAAGCATGCTAAAAGTAAAGCAGAATGTGCCTTAAGGCACATTCTGCTTTACTTTCAGCCTGCTTTAAGTAGTAACCTGTCTTTAAAACTAGAAACAGGCTATGGGGTAATGGGTTAAATTCTGCAATTTGTTTTCTGTTTGTAGATTACTTCAGCCAATGTTACTACCCCAGGAGGCATTACTGTTCACCCCACTACAGTGTATAACTCTGCTGTGCCCGCTGCAGCCTCCTCACCAGCAGAAGAATCAGATGGCTCTGAAAGAGGGGTTAGTATAATTCGTTTGAACCTCTGAAAACAGAACACTTTCTTACAGGGCTGCCATTTCTGCGGATTTTTCTGAAATCTTCCGATTTTTTCCCTAGCAGATGGTAGCTTAAAGCAGGGTGAAATTAATGCAGAATGCTCCTTAAGGCACATTCTGCTTTACTTTCAACCTGCTTTAAGTAATCACACAAAGTCTTGCAAAATAGAAAATTTGGAAATCTTAGGATTTTTCAAGATCAACTTATGGCAGTCCTGTTGGTACCATGCACAAATTTAAGATAGTTTTGCCAGATTGAGGGAGCTTAAGCAAGCATTTAAATAACAGTTTAACCCATAAACTTTTTACGCCTGTAATTTATTCTTTCACTGAAAAAAATAGTTCCACTTTATATATAAATCATGAATGTATACAATAAAAATATTTCTATACACTAGTAGATATTAACTTAAAGCAGGCTGAAAGTAAAGCAGGATGTGCCTTCAGACGGTCAGCACATTCTGCTTTACTTTCAACCTGATTTAAGTACACCTGTCTTCAAAGCTAGAAACAGGCTAATTGGCCGTTGTTTAGGACAGGTTGTAGCTTTCTGTAGTTTGATTTTAACAATTCATTGCAAAATGAAAAACAGTCCAGATGCTGATCAGGAGTCCAGTATAAGCCCTCTGATTAGAGTCTACACTATTTGCATAGGACAAGTGTTCTCTTCACTTGCACATCAGTGGAAAACACAAGTATTTGAATATTGAGAATTGCTGCATTTTTTTGAGTTATTGTGTTTGCTATCTTATGTTCTGCTCAGTTCCAGCAATTTTTGCAGCTTAAAGCAATTAAGATGTGGAGCTTTTTGCTTTACTTACATCAAAAAGCTGTTAGTTGCCTTCAATAAAGTTAGCTACAGTAATTTTTATACCCCCACAAACAAAGTTGAGGATTTTTTTACTGGAATCAGTCTGTCGGTTGGTCTGTCTGCAAAATCTCCTTCAGTTTCAATCTGATTTGCTTGATACATACGTGGCATAAATGTTAATCAGGAGTAGTAGATGTGCAAGACACATTTCAAGTCTCTGTGACCTTGACCTCTGACCTTGATATTGGTGGCCAGTGTGTCTGCAAAATTTTGTACGGCATACTCCTCCTACAGTTTCAACGTAATTCACTTGATACTTTGCATAAATGTTAATCAGGAGTAGTAGACATGCAAGACACACATTTCTGGTCTCTGTGACCTTGATCTCTGGCTTTGAAATCTTGATCTCTGGCCTTGAAATCAGGACAAATAAATTCTTGCCTGTGGATTTATCTTGTGGCACAGTAGGCAGTGGGGTTATTAATCACCTTCAGTGATAGTTCTAGTTACTTTTGGCTATGGACAACAATCTCAGTGTTTCCCATTTGATCCAATCCATTTACATGTACCACATATTTACCAAAATTTCAGAAAGTGGTTGGGAAGTTTATTCGGTCCTCACACTCTGAATCAGTGCATGTTAAATTGTACAGTAAAACCTCTCTATTATGGCCACTACGTTGTGCTTATTATCATGTGGTTAAGGCAGGTGACTGCTTAAAGCAAAGTGAATGTAAAACAGAAGGCTCCTGAAGGAGCTTTCTGTTTTTAGCTCGCCTGTACGAAGTACAAGACGAGCTATTGCAATACCCCCGGTGTAGTCGTCGTTGTTGTCTGTGTCGTCGAACTTCTATGTCCCTTGAGGTATAGCTTTCATAGTTGGTATGTGTGTGTATATGGACAAGACCTTTTCATGCACAGAAAAATTTGGACCCCTGTGACCTTGACCTTGAACTTAGGGCCTGCGTTTAGGTTTCGAAATCTGTGTTTAGGTTTCGAAAAATGACCATAACTTCTATGTCCCTTGAGGTATTGCTTTCATAGTTGGTATGTGTGTGTATATTGACAAGACCTTTTCTTGCACAGAAGAATTTGGACCCCTGTGACCTTGACCTTGAACTTAGGGCCCATGTTAGGTTTCGAAATCTGCGTTTAGGTTTCGAAAAATGACCATAACTTCTATGTCCCTTGAGGTATTGCTTTCATAGTTGGTATGTGTGTGTATATTGACAAGACCTTTTCTTGCACAGAAAAATTTGGACCCCTGTGACCTTGACCTTGAACTTAGGGCCTGCGTTTAGGTTTCGAAATCTGTCTTTAGGTTTCGAAAAAAGGTCACAACTTCTTTGTTCCTTGAGGTATTGCTTTCATAGTTGGTATGTATGTGTATATGGACAAGACCTTTCCATGCACAGAAAAATTTGGACCACTGTGACCTTGACCTTGAACTTAGGGCCTGCATTTAGGTTTAGAAATCTTTGTTTAGGTTTTGAAAAATGCCTTTAACTTCTATATCCCTTGAGGTATTGCTTTCATAGTTGGTATGTGTGTGTATATGGACAAGACCTTTCCATGCACAGAAGAATTTGGACCCCTGTGACCTTGACCTTGAACTTATGGCCTGCGTTTAGGTTTCGAAATCTGTGTTTAGGTTTCGAAAAAATGCCTTTAACTTCTATGTCCCTTGAGGTATTGCTTTCATAGATGATATGTGTGTGTATATGGACAAGACCTTTCCATGCACAGAAAAATTTGGACCCCTGTGACCTTGTCCTTGAACTTAGGGCCTGCGTTTAGGTTTCAAAATCTGTGTTTAGGTTTCGAAAAATGACCATAAATTTTATGTTCCTTGAGGTATTGCTTTCATAATTGGTGTGTGTGTGTATATGGACAAGTCCTTTCAATGCACATAACATTTTGGACTACTGTGACCTTGACCTTCAACTTATGGCCTGTGTTTAGGTTTCGAAATCTGTGTTTAGGTTTCGAAAAATGCCTTTAACTTCTATGTCCCTTGAGGTATTGCTTTCATAGTTGGTATGTGTGTGTATATGAACAAGACCTTTCCATGCACAGAAAAATGTGGACCCCTGTGACCTTGACCTTGAACTTGGGCCAACCTTTCGTTTTGGAAATCTGTGTTTAGGTTTCGAAAAATGACCATAACTTCTGTGTCCCTTGAGGTATTGCTTTCATAGTTGGTATATGTGTGTATATGGACAAGACCTTACTATGCACAGAAAAATGTGGACCCCTGTGACCTTGACCTTGAACTTAGGGCCCACGTTTAGGTTTCACAATCTGCGTTTAGGTTTCGAAAAATGACCATAACTTCTGTGTCCCTTGAGGTATAGCTTTCATAGTTGGTATGTGTGTGTATATGGACAAGACCTTTTCTTGCACAGACAAATTTGGACCCCTGTGACCTTGACCTTGATCTTAGGGCCTGCGTTTAGGTTTCGAAATCTGTGTTTAGGTTTCGAAAAAAGGTCATAACTTCTATGTTCCTTGAGGTATTGCTTTCATAGTTGGTATGTATGTGTATATGGACAAGACCTCTCCATGCACTGAAACATTTGGACCACGGTGACCTTGACCTTGAACTTAGGGCCCACGTTTAGGTTTCAAAATCTGCGTTTAGGTTTCAAAAAATGACCATAACTTCTGTGTCCCTTGAGGTATTGCTTTCATAGTTGGTATGTGTGTGTATATTGACAAGACCTTTCCATGCACAGAAGAATTTGGACCCCTGTGACCTTGAACTTAGGGCCCACATTTAGGTTTCGAAATCTGTGTTTAGGTTTCGAAAAATGACCATAACTTCTGTGTCCCTTGAGGTAGTGCTTTCATAGTTGGTATGTGTGTGTATATGGACAAGACCTTACTATGCACAGAAAAATTTGGACCCCTGTGACCTTGACCATGAACTTAGGGCCTGCGTTTAGGTTTCGAAATCTGTGTTTAGGTTTCGAAAAATGACCATAAATTGTATGTCCCTTGAGGTATTGCTTTCATAGTTGGTGTGTGTGTGTATATGGACAAGACCTTACCATGCACAGAAAATGTTGGACTACTGTGACCTTGACCTTGAACTTATGGCCTGCGTTTAGGTTTCGAAATCTGTGTTTAGGTTTCGAAAAATGCCTTTAACTTCTATGTCCCTTGAGGTATTGCCTTTATAGTTGGTATGTGTGTGTATATTGACAAGACCTTTCCATGCACAGAAAAATGTGGACCCCTGTGACCTTGACCTTGATATTGGGCCCACGTTTAGGTTTCGAAATCTAAGTTTAGGTTTCGAAAAATGACCATAACTTCTGTGTCCCTTGAGGTATTGCTTTCATAGTTGGTATGTGTGTGTATATGGACAAGACCTTACTATGCACAGAAAAAATGTGGACCCCAGTGACCTTGACCTTGAACTTAGGGCCTGCATTTAGGTTTCGAAATCTGTGTTTAGGTTTCGAAAAATGCCTTTAACTTCTATATCCCTTGAGGTATTGCTTTCATAGTTGGTATGTGTGTGTATATTGACAAGACCTTTCCATGCACAGAAAAATGTGGACCCCTGTGACCTTGACTTTGATATTGGGCCCACGTTTAGGTTTCGAAATCTGTGTTTAGGTTTCGAAAAATGACCATAACTTCTGTGTCCCTTGAGGTATTGCTTTCATAGTTGGTATGTGTGTGTATATGGACAAGACCTTACTATGCACAGAAAAATGTGGACCCCTGTGACCTTGACCTTGAACTTAGGGCCTGCATTTAGGTTTCGAAATCTGTGTTTAGGTTTCGAAAAATGCCTTTAACTTCTATATCCCTTGAGGTATTGCTTTCATAGTTGGTATGTGTGTGTATATTGACAAGACCTTTCCATGCACAGAAGAATTTGGACCCCTGTGACCTTGACCTTGAACTTAGGGCCCACATTTAGGTTTCAAAATCTGAGTTTAGGTTTCGAAAAATGACCATAACTTCTGTGTCCCTTGAGGTATTGCTTTCATAGTTGGTATGTGTGTGTATATGGACAAGACCTTTCCATGCACAGAAAAATTTAGACCCCTGTGACCTTGACCTTGAACATAAGGCCTGCGTTTAGGTTTCGAAATCTGCATTTAGGTTTCTCAAAATTTCTATAACTCCTTTATCCATTGAGATATGCCTTTAATATTCAGTGTGCATGTGTATGTGGACAAGATCTTCCCTTGCATGCAAAAAGTTTGACCCTAGTGACCTTGACCTTGAACTTAGGACCCTGTGTTTAGGTTTCGAAATCTGCATTTAGGTTTCTCAAAATTTCTTTAACTCATATATCCGTTGAGGTATTTCTTTTATATTTGGCATGCATGTGTATATGGGCAAGACTATTCCATGCATGCGTAAAAAATTAGCCCAGTGACCTTGAACTTGAACTTAGGTCCTGGGTTTAGGTTTTGAAATCTGTTTTTAAGCTTATAATTCCTATGTCCCTTGAGGTGTTACTTTCATATTTGATATTTGCATGTGTTTATGGACAAGACCTTTCCATGCAGGCAAAAAGGTTGACCTTGGTGACCTTGAGTGTGCTTTTAAGTTTCTTAAGGTGCCGTTGGTGAGCTTTGTTGTCTCTCTGACAACTCTTGGTACATTCATTTTGCTTTAAGCTGTCACCTGTCTTTTATGCAGTTTATGAGCCTTCATTTTAGTGGTCATAATACAGAGGTTTTACTGTATTGTTATTATTATTATTTTTTTGTATATTTCAGGGAAAGGGCAAGGGCTCACCTATAATGTTCGTTATTGTTTCCTTGATACTTGTCGTGACCTTTCTGATAATAGTTGCTACATTTTGTAAGTATAATGTTTGTTGTATTGTCTCTTTTTGTTTTTGTATTTCAGATTGAGGGCAAGATTAAAGCTATGATGTTCATATTGGTTTCCGTGATACTTGTCGTCATCTTTATGGTAATACTTGCTTTCATTTGTAAGTATGATATTAAACTTGTGCTAAGCAAACATTCCTTTAACTCTTTGCATGCTGGGTAATTATTTTTCGACTGCAACAATTGTCGTCTGCTACTGTTCTAAAAATTGAATTTTCAAAATTTCTGTTCAAATCAGGGTCAGAGTATTAAAGAGGCTCGCAACCGGATTTAGCATTAAAAATAGTAATTTGTAAATATATGTCAAATGCTGATATAAATGGGTAAGATTTAGTTTAGGATAATAAATTCTGTTAAAAAATGCATTTCAAAAAAAAAAAAGAAGAAGTTCTGGTGGGATTCGAACCCGTGACCCACCATGAAAAATGAGGAAGCACCTTTACTACCTCGGCTACAAGCGCTCTCTATATATATGGTAGTGAATTAACGTACTTCACTGGTAGTGATCGATAATACTTTATTCGGCTCGGGTTTATGTCTGAGCCCGTGTAGAGAAGCAACAACAACAACTATACCGTCAGTTGACGCTATAGAAAACGATGGAAAATATCTAAAAAACTAAGATTCGGTGACGATTCTTGAGACTTTTTTTGGAATGATCATATTTTTTTAATGTCAGAAGCCAAATAATGCCACAAATTTGCTTTTATTTGAGTATTTTATTTTATTTTGACATGTACACCATCCGGTTGCGAGTCCCTTTAAACAGTTTGGATCCTGATGAGATGATGTGTTAAGCTGCATGTCATCCGGATCCAAACTGTTTGCGCAGATAATCATGATTCCTCCGCTAGCTTGCAAAGAGTTAAAGAAGTATGGAGATGTCTTAAGACAGGGGTACTACTTAATAAAGAACAGAAGTAAAGCTTTACCCTTGTTCTGCAACTTCAAGTGCTCATGTGCCCCAATGTACATTAAACGTCTCTATTTCGACCACTGAAATAAGGGTAATTGATTGTATAAATTTCAGATGACAGCTTAAAGCAAGGTAACAGTAAAACAGAAAGCTCCTGAAGGAGCTTTCTGTTTTACTGACACTTTGCTTTAAGCAGTCACCTGTCTTAAACAAAATAATTTACACGATTTAGTGTTATACTGTATTATGAGTACAGTTTGTTTCATCACTGTTTGATGACCATAATATTTTCCTTAACTTCTGTGGTCATGGTTAGTATCAACTTAACCCTTTACCTTATAGCCTGTTTATAGTTTTGAAGACACGTGAACACTTAAAGCAGATTGAAAAGAAAGCAGAATGCGCCTTAGGGCGCATTCTGCTTTACTTTCAGCCTGCTTTAAGCTTTAATTTGCTAGGATTTAGAAATTATTCCTTATTGTACATTTCCATGACTGTATAAATTGGAACTACTTTCTTCAGTGGAGGAATAAATTAAATGTGCTTACATGGTTTCTATTGGGGAAAGGGCTAACTTCTGTGATCTTGGTTATTATTAACTGTATAATCTTAAGTCCAAAGATTCAAAAAGCTCATGAGAAATGTTCAAAACCATTGAATTATCATTTTAATCATTTTGATACAGTAATCTAGTAGTTGCCTTCACCACGTCTTTACTGTTTTCCAGACGCTTCAATAAAGGAAGGCTAGTAGCTGAAGAAGATTTAAGCTGCTTATTTGTGTGATCTTCTGTTAGACCAAATAAAAAATTACCTGTGTTTCCTATTACATGCCCAAAACAATTAGGGACAGACGGTCAGAAATTTTTTTTTTTTTTTTAAACAATTATATAATACTATACTTTTCTGATGGAGTTTTTTTTATCAAATCATATTCATATATGAAAATGTATTTTACTTTGCAGAGCCCTGGGCCATACATAAAACCCCTTAAAAATATCAATTCAAATTGTTGATTTAATTGATAGGTCCCATTACCAAAATTACCTTAAACATTTAAACTGGTATGATGTTAACAAATATTGGTATACCAAGCCGGCAAGGTAGTGAGGTTTATAATTTGTATGCATATCAAATGTGTCGATAAAATGTGTTCCCTGCATGTTGAATGTGTCAATGGTTAATTAACTAGCAGATCATTATTTGCAAAAAAGGTACTTTATGACAGATTTAGATAAAATTTCACTTAGATTCCTGCTTAATCTTATTTAAAAATCAACTTTTAAACACTTTAACGACTTTAAAGTTGTTTTTTAAACAATTAAGTGGAGAATAGCTTCTATTACACACATGCGCCGCAAAAATGACCGACATTCACGGATACATTTTTCGAAAAATAAAAAGAAAAGTTTAGGGTCGGAGGGAAAAACTAGGGTCGGTCGGGTTACCGGAAACAGGGGTATTTTTTTATTTTGCCTTAATGTATGATGCATGGTTTCTTCTTTATTTCAGTGTAATAAGCTTGTGCTATTTGACTGCTGCCTGGACAACATGGACATCTCCATGGGGATATGGACAGTGGCAAGATATCCACAGAGCTCCAGATACGGGGAGTACTTCAAAAACTTAAATCTTTATTTCTGCATTAAACCCTATTGTGTCACTATTCATTAGAATTGTCTCTTCGAGACAATTCTAATGAGTAGTAACACCATTGGATTTGGTGCTGAAATGAGTGAGAAATGTTTGGATTTGTTCAGTTTACTTCCCCTTATCTGGAACCCTGTATCCACACCTGTACATTCAAACTTGTGTTGAGCAGCCACCCTTTTTAGCAACATTATCACATTTAAACACAGGTAACTGCGTAATGCAGAACAACAGTCAAGCAGAAAACTTGTATACCTGTAGGAGCTTTCTGCTTTGGTTTTGTCCTGCATTAAGCTGTCACCTGCATGATAAACTGCTAATAAATACGAAAGAAGACTCAAGCAGGAAACGCAACACAAACAATACACCCATCTCTAAAGCAGAACACACACACACAGCCATACCATAACAAACAAACACACACACACACACGCAATACCATTCCTTCATCTTCACACTAAATAGAAAACAACACGCAAGACAAACATAAAGCTAAGTGAACATAGGAGCCCGCCTTGGTACGGTCAGTAGCAATCAATAATCAATTATAAATTAATTAACTATAAACAACCACTGGGGGGTTAAACCTGGGTTTAGGGGCGCCCAACCTCACACTTATCTCCTATATTCACCTATAACGACGAACAGTGTACATAAAATATAAACCCTGTTCCACAACCTTACAATCAAAAAGACCGCCAGCACAGTAAGTAAATACATGTAAAACATCTAACAAAATTCTCTGACAGGATTATTAGTAACACGGGAAAGAATTAAACATTCAAGCCCGTGTTAAAAATAACCCACTATGGCAACGGTCAAATTGTACTCAAGCGAATAGTCTGTAGTCACGAGTAACTGTAAGACATGGGAGGGTTTAGGGTACGACAGAGAGGGAGAGAAAAACCAAAGCACGAAAATCCGACATAACTCTCCCGGTTAAGGACGGCTTTAGAGATACATCATCATGTAGTGCTAAGCCCTGTCTGTTGTCGCACAACCAAAGAGGAAAGCATAGTTATCAATTGTAGATTGATCGATAACCAAACGTGAAGTGCGCAGCAATATAGTTGGATCATAATCTTTTTTGAGGAAAAATCTAATACGTTTCACAAATAGGTTTTGAAAATGCATATGTCCAAGAATCTTACGAAGTCTGTAAATCACATCACCATAAAACTCCGGATGTGAAATACCTTGCCGCAGAAAAGACTTTAAGTTACATTTATACTTGTTAATGAGAGGAAGATTTCTATAAAAGAATTTAGAAAATGTTTTACGAAGTTTATGAAATCTGTACCCCTGTTTAAGAAGCTTTTCAGTAATAGTTTTATTACGAATGTGGAAGTCCTCAACAGAGGTACAAGCCCTAGCAAAACGAATAAGTTGTGAAATATAAACCCCGTAAGATGTAGAACGGGGAACATCGCCATCTAGATGAGGATAGTTTACAATACTAAAATCAAAATCATCTCGTTTATCGTAAATCTTAGAAGAAACAATACCGTTATTTATTAAAAGATCCAAATCTAAAAATGGTGCCGATAAATTTGACTTGTTTGTTTTATTAAGGCGTAATTCTTTTGGGTAAATAAAAGGAAACAACGTATCAAAAAATGGGTTGTCTATATTAAATATATCATCTAGATAGCGCGATGTGTTGTTAAAGGCTTCGATCATATCTGCCTGTGGATCAGGTTTTAGACTTAGCATAAAGTCCCTCTCATAACAGTACAAAAATAGGTCTGCGACAAGGGGCGCACAGTTTGTACCCATAGGGATACCAATCACTTGGCGGTATATGGTACTCCCAAAACGTACATAAATATTATCCAGAAGAAATGATAGTGATTTACAGACATCGGTGCAAGTCCACATAGTGTAATGCTTAACCGTGTCATTTGTAAAAAATGCCTCATAGTTTTAGTGGCCCCTTTATGATAAGATTAGCTGTGCAGTAAAACCTGTATTAAGCAAACAATCAGTACCATGCATTTAAGCCATTTTTGTAAGGTGGTTGCTAAAGAAGGATAAAAATAATGCATTTAGCAGTCAGTTAAACAATTCTAATGAGTAGTTTACACCATAGGATCCTGCATTTAGCAGTCAGTTAAACAATTCTAATGAGTAGTTTACACCATAGGATCCTGCATTTAGCAGTCAGTTAAACAATTCTAATGAGTAGTTTACACCATGGGATCCTGCATTTAGCAGTCAGTTAAACAATTCTAATGAGTAGTTTACACCATAGGATCCTGCATTTAGCAGTCAGTTAAACAATTGGAATGAGTAGTTTACATCATAGGATCCTGCATTTAGCAGTCAGTTAAACAATTCTAATGAGTAATTTACACCATAGGATCCTGCATTTAGCAGTCAGTTAAACAATTCTAATGAGTAGTTTACACCATGGGATCCTGCATTTAGCAGTCAGCTGGCATTTATTACCACCACGCTACCACAATAAATGGATGCTTAATACAGGTTTGACTAGTTGGAAACTAGGATTGGCCACTCTTCAGAGAAACAGGGTGGTCTTAATACAAGTAACTGTTTAATACAGGAAAAAGTAAATCAGAAAGCTCCTGTAGGCAAGTTTGAACTATAATTACTGAAATTTATGATTCTGCCTGCCAAATACCTTGTCTACCTGAACCCTGCAAAATACCAAAACAACCACCACCAAAACGAATAACCAACGCAGAACTGCTGACTAATACTTGACACCAACCCAGTGACCATCAGAATCATCCAACAATACCATTTGCCCTGATGAAGACACTTCAACATACTGGACAGTGTATATGGAGTACAGTAAAACTTCTCTATTACAACAACTTAAAATAAGGCTGATTGATTATATGAAAGACAGGTGGCAGCTGAAAGCAAAGTGAAAGTGAAACAGAAAAGCTCCTTGTTTTAAGCAGCTGCCTTCCTTACAAACAAAATATTATTTTAATCTATTGGTGGTTATAGAATGGTGTATAGATCTGGATCTTGAACGAACTTGATCTAGAGAATATATGGCAGACAGATGCCAGCTTAAAGCAAGGTGAAAATAAACCAGAAAGCTCTTTTTGGAGCTTTCTGTTTTATTTTCTCCGCAGCCACCTGCCTTACAAATGAAATTATCTGAACTAAGTGGTTGTTTTAGAGAGGTCTACTGTATTAAAGTACATGTGTATAAAACCAAAGACTTGTAAGTTCAAAGAACAATACAAATTGCATTACAGTAAAAAACAGACATTTAATTTTAGCTTAACTCTTTCTTCCCTGACACTCTAAATGGACAATTCCAGTTTCGATTTTTGTCTAGTCCATTTCTGGCTTTTAAGGGTTGTTTTTGTCAATTTTGGCATTACTGACAAACAGTGAAGACCCTGATCAGAGGGCTCCTTTCGGAGCCCTCTGATCTGGGCCTTCACTGTTTGCACAGGACAGGTGTACTATTCACATGTACACTGTTTGAAAAGACGCCTAAATGCGGGACTAGGGTTCAAAGGGTTAATGTGTTTCATTGAAAATTGTTATGCTGACGAAGGTCATGTAAATGATCAAAACTGGTGGATAACTATTAACTATTTGCATGCTTAGCAATATTGTCCTCTGCAACAAATTTTGTCTGATACTTTTCTATAATAAGCATTTTCAAAATAGGGTCAGATTGTAAAATAGTTTGTGTCCAGGTGAGACTTGATGGGACATCTCATCTTGTTCCAATCTGTTTGCAAGGGTAATCACTGTTTGCTATTTAGTTTGAAACTAATCATTAACATTTTCAAAGTGTTTCTTGTTTATAGCTCATCTGAGCCAAATGCTCAAGCTGAGCTATTGTGATGGCCTTCGGTTCGTCTTGCATTGTCAGTCGTGTGTCTCAGTCATGGTTAACAATTTCTTCAAATGACATCTCCTATGCGGCTTGACCAATTTTAACCAAACTTTACTGGAATGTTCTTATGTAGAAGCTCTACAAAATGGGTCAAATAGTTTTGATTCTGTGTAGAACTTTGGTTACCATGGCAACCAAATTTTTTTTGAAAAAATCTTATTGTTCCAAACCATGAGGCCTAGATCTTTGAAATTTGATATGTAGCATTACATAGTGGACCTCTACCAAGATTTTTCAAATTATGGCCCCGGTCCAAAATTGCCCCACCCAAGGGCTTATCAGGTTTTCATAGAAAAAACTTAAAAACTTCTCTGAAACTGTAAGGCCCAGACCTTATATTTGGCATGAAGCTTTGCCTTATGGTACTCTACAAAAATTGTTTAATTTATAACCTCTTGGTCAAAAATGACCCCAACCCTGGCTTATCTGTTTTACATAGACTTACTTAAGAAAAACCTTTAAAACTCTTCTTTTCTGAAACCGTAAGCCCCAGCACTTTCATATTTGGCCTTATGGTCCTCTATCAAGATTGTTTAAGTTATGACTCTCTGGTCAAAATTGACCCGCCCTGGGGCTTATCAGTTTCATATTTGCTTATATAGGAAAACCTTTAGAAACAATTCCTTCTCTGAAACTATAAAACCATGGCCACCAGGAGGTGGAGTCAGTTTTTCTTATATGGCTATACACTGAAAACTTGTTAGATCATTATGTCATAGAGAAGTTGCTAGTCTGATAGAAATATTTGGCTTCAGTAGTTGGCCCGAAATGCCTCATTGTCAAATTATAGCACTATGACTCAGGTGAGCAATATAGGGCCAATGGTCCTCTTGTACATACTGTAAACATGAAACAAATGTCTTCTCCATTGTATATAGTATAAACAACATTTTGATGTAGAATTGATGTTACCATTTAGAGGTGGCCACAGGTGTACAAGGCCTTTACTCATCATTTGTCAATATATTATATGCATTTAACTCTTTCAACACAATTGACCTGTTTAAAATATACTCAATACATTTGAAAATAGTATAGACCCAGAGCAGAGGGCTCCTATAGGAGCCCTCTGATCTGGGTCTGCACTGTTTTCTAATTTAGGCCAGTATTATTAATCTACCTATAATTTCAAGTAGACTGGTTCAGGTCATTTGGATTGGTTCTCTAAAGTACAGTACAAGATCAATAAAAACGAAATGGAAACTATCTTTGGGTGATAGTCAGGGATACATTTTGATGTAGATTTAAATGTGATCTGCAAAATAGATTTTGAAGAAAAGATAAAGAGTATACAAAAATGCATTTCATATTGGAAAAGGCGGAAACTGACTCCTATCGGCAAAATAACTGTTGTTAAAGCTTTACTTTTACCTATACTTACACATTTGTTTATAGGCTTGCCAACGCCAACAATGAACTTCGTCAAAAATCTTACTAATATGTTTTATGAATTTATATGGGACGGTAAAGCAAAAATAAAACGAAACGTTCTAATAAAAGATTATTCAGAAGGAGTTTTAAAAATGATTGATATTGAAAGCTACATAAGAAGTTTAAAAATTAAATGGTTTAAGAATGTCATAATTCACAATGATAGTAAATGTTATAATCTATTGCAAAACCTGATAAACATGACAAAGCTACTGAATTCCTGAAACATGTTCTGCAAATTGATATTGAATAAGTTTTTGGTCGATGTCTTAGAAGCATATATGCTTTATATTAAAAAGAGTAGTGTTGGAGATATACAACACATATATAATATGCCATTATTCTATAATGATAATTTTCTCATAAATAAAAAAGCTGTATATATACCAACACTTTACGATAGAGGAATACGATATGTAAACGACATTCTAGATAAAGATGGTAATTTTGTAGAACTAAAATACTTAGATGAAGTGAGTGGAAAAAAGATTAATTTCCTTCATTATTATGGCTTAATAAATGCAGTTAAGTCTTTTATGAATAGAACAGGATTTACTCCGAAAAAAGATTCACTTTTAGAATTTCAATACCCAACCATTAATTGTTATATATACCCCATTTTACCAGAAACTGTGATAACAAGTTTGTATATAATGTACTTGCTAATAACGATGATACCCCTACTAGTCAATCCAAATGGGTGTCAATATACAAAAATAGTCTTATAAATTGGAAGAATATGTATAGGTTAGACCATGGTTGCGCGCGAATAAACGATATAGTTCGAGGGGGCTATGCCCCCTCGAACTATATCGTTTATTCGCGCGCAACCATGGTCTAACCTATTTAGCACTGGCTTGGGCTCGAGGAAAACAAGAATACCCTTCGTTTCTGCTTTTTGTTTTAGACGAAAAAGACATTTTATTTGTAATATTTTACTTAAATTGAAAGGTTATTTCATTGTGTAGCTTGAGACATTAAGCATGTTTTAACACCAACATAAATAAGGCTTATTGAAGCTCTATATGTAAGCACAATTCGTTATTAATGACCTTTAAAGTTTAGGTATCACTGTACATAATATGACGTCATCAAGCTTTTGCAGTTCCCCTCTGATCTCAGCTGTTTAGTAAAGCCAATCAAGACATGCATATCCCAGTTTTTACACCTACAGCTGAAACAATGCATATATCTAGGTCCAGAGGGATGGGGTAGATCTAGATCTATTATAGATACTGTGGAATTGTCGTATTGCTTTAGTTTAAATCCTTGATCTGGTGTTTATTCCGATTATTTATCGTTAAGCCTACAGTGCAGGCAAAAGGTTTCCGCGGTGGCTCGCTCGGGGGATTGCTAGGGTTGTGACGTCAAATTGCTTTGAGATGACGGAAGCATGGAATAAGTGAACAGTGTGTTAGTTATTTCATGGTTTTGTTCAATTAAACGATATATTCACAGGTTTTTAAGGCATCTGATTGGCCGAGAGCTCCAAGCCATGTGCTAAATATAGCTATGTATTTAAATGTACTAAAGATACTTATTTGCAATGGTTACAAACTAGAATTATACATAGAATAATACCTACTAATACATTATTATTTAAAATGAAAATCAAAGATATTAACTTATGCACTTTCTGTCATAATCATGAAGAAACTATTGTTCATTTGTTTTGGGAATGTTGTAAAGTGAAACCAATAATAACATATATTTCAGATAGGTTAGTAAAATATAACCATTGCACCTCAAAATAAATAGTTTATATTTACTTTTGGGAACCGATCAAAATGACTTCAAACTTGACATTTTGTTTTTAGAAATAAAATGATATATATTTGTATGCAAAACAAAGAAAATCGTTCCGTCAATAACCGGGTTAAATAAATCATTGAAACTAGCATGGGATATTAAACAAGCATGTAATAATACAGAAAATATAGTTTCTACATGGACCATTGTACGATATCTTGTATTAAACTACATTTAGACATAAAACTTACTGTAATAAAAATAACCTAGCAAAAATGCATGTTTCTTTCTGTATTTTTTAGCTCACCTGAGCTAGCTCAGGGTGAGCTTTTGCAATCCTTGAATGTCCGGCGTCCGTCGTTCGTCGTCAACAATTTAAGTGTTTATTCTCTAGAGGCCACAATTTTTATCCAAACTTTCTTTAACTTGCTCAGATTGTATATTACCATAAAAGTTCGGATGAGTTCGATTATGGTAGAAATATGACCAATAGGTCAAGAGTTATCTACCTTTGAATTGCTGAAAATGCAGTCCAAACTCGTTAATCCAAACTCGCTTAAACCGAAATTCTCGTTAAACCAAATTTTTCTCCCGGTCCCGATCTTTCCCCTTCTTATTCTATATAAATCAACTCCGCTTTATCCAAATTTCGTTTATCCGAATTTTCCGTTAATCCGAAGTATTAATCTGGTCCCTTTGAAAAGACTTACCCTGAAATTGACACGCTTAATCCGAAGTGCAATTTTCACACCTCGATCGGTGTCAGACTGGTCATAATTACCTGAGACCATACCGTCGCCAAACACTCGCGAAAACTAATTACACCGCCTAAAGACTGTACACAATGTTTGCAGTATTGGCCAATTAAACACATTTGTATCCAATAGTAACTGTAGAGATCTTTTAAAACACAAGCGGAAGGTGTTGACATACGTTGCTCAAATGTTTGTAACCATATTCTTCTTTGCGATATTGAGATCGCTTCTTCACTTTGAACGCTGTGTGTACATGTACGTACGTAAATCGTTTACAAATGCGGAAAAAGTATTATCGCCGTTTTTCGAAGTTTCAAGCTTTTGTTACGATTTAATATTTATGACATAAATGTATTAGATAAATTATAATGTATTTCATGATTTGTGTTATCAAAACCGTTGTCGTAAAACGTGCCGTTTTGTTCATGTATCTAGTGTGTAATGTCTTTATGAATACACATATGGGTACCGACGCGTATGTCCGTAAGTAGCAGAGAGTAAACAGAGGTTTGTGTTTAGTTGGTTTCATTAACTGGATTATGGGATTAAACAAAGTTATCAAATTTAAAGCACATCATTATTATTGCATAAGTATTAAGCCAAAACAAAAAAACAAACTTTTTTTACGTATATGCATTAACTGAAAAGAAATATTACGGGAAGGACACCCTATCAAAAACGATTACCGGAGATGACAAAGTTGATACAAGGTGACTGTAATCGATCCAATCGCTTAATTCGTACTCCCGTTAATCCGAATTATTTTTCTTGGTCCCATGTTTATACTCTAGAGGCCACAATTTTTATCCAATCTTTCTAAAACTTGCTCAGATTGTATATGACCATAAGAGTTCAAATGAGTTTGATTATATTGAAATCGAACTATTAGGTCAAGAGTTATCTACCTTTGAATTGCTGAAAATGCCATATTTAACAGTGTTTACCCTCTAGAGGCCACACATTTTATCCAATCTATCTTAAACTTGCTCAGATTCAATATGACTATAGGAATTCAGATGAGATTGATTATGGTTGAAATCAGATAAATAGGTCGAGAGTTATCTACCTTTGAATTGCTGAAAATGCCTTATTTAAGGGTGTTTACACTCTAGAGGCCACCATTTTTATACAATCTTTCTCAAACTTGCTCAGATTGTATATGACCACAAGAGTTCAAATGAGTTTCATTAAAGTTGTAATCAGACACATAGGTCAAGAGTTATCTACCTTTGAGTTACTGAAAATGCCATATTTTAAAGTGTTTATACTCTAGCCGCCACACTTTTTATCCAGTCTTTTTCAAACTTGCTCAGATTGTATATTACCATAAGAGTTGCAATAAGTGAGATTATGGTTGAAATCAAACTGATAGGTCAAGAGTTATCTGCCCTTGAATAGCTGAAAATGCCATATCTAACAGGGTTTACACTCTTGCAACTACAGTTTTCAATGGATTTTGATTATACTTGCACACAAAGTATACAGCTATAGGTTCTCAAAGGAGTGCAATTATTGTTGAAATCTAATCATTGTGGCAATAGTTATCTGGACTTGATATACTTTGAAATGCTAGAAAAGGCTTCATTTCAGTATTGTTTAGGTTCTAGTTATCTGCCCTTGATGTACTCTACTATACTAGAATTATGAGGTTGTATTCCAAAATTGTTTACATGCTATACTACAAATTTGAGTGGATTTAGATTAAAACGAGTGAAACAGAAAGGTAAAGCTATCAGGCTTCAGTACAACAGGTGAGCGATATCAGGGCCTTCAGGACCTCTTGTTTTATATTCCACTTTCAATCTTTTTCCCATAAAATGTATTTTTTCATATTTACATTCAAGAGATAAATTGTATGTTAGAAATATTATTTAGTTTTTGATTATATATATTTCAATAGTTCATTGAATCTTCATGTATTTGTATTTTCTACTTATACTACATGATGTTGGAATGTAAAAATATGTATGGATGAAAAATATGTGAATAAAATTATTGGGGAAAAAAAAAAGTAGACTGGTTCATATTTTTAGCTCACCTGAGCTAGCTCAGGGTGAGCTATTGCAATACTTGAATGTCCGTCGTCTGTCGTGCGTCGTTCGTCGTTCGTCGTCAACAATTTTAGTGTTTACACTCTAGAGGCTACAATATTTATCCAATCTTTCTCCAACTTTCTCAGATTGTATATTACCATAAGAGTTCGGATGAGTTCGATTATGGTTGAATCGCTGAAAATGATATACTTAAGTGTTTACGCTCTAGAGGCCACACTATTCATCCAAGCTCTCTCAAACTTGCTCAGATTGTATATGACCATAAGAGTTCGAAAAAGGGTGATTATGGTTGAAATTGGACAAATAGATCAAGAGTTATCTACTTTTGAATTGCTGAAAATGCCATATTTTACAGCATTTACACTCTTAAAACTACAGTTTTCAATGGATTTTGATTATACTTGTACACAAAGTATATAGCTATACCTTCTCGAAGGAGTGCAACTATTGTTGAAATCTAATCATTGTGGCAATAGTTACCTGCCCTTGATATACTTTGAAATGCTAGAAAAAGGCATCATTTCAGTATTGTTTAGGCTCTAGTTATCTGCCTTTGGTGTACTCTACTATACTAGAGTAAGTTGACAAATTTGACTTGATTTAGAATAAAATGGGTGAAATTCAAAGGTAAAGCTATCAGGCTTCATTACAAATGGTGAGCGATATCAGGGCCTTCAGGCCCTCTTGTTAGTAATGGCTCACAAGGGAACCTAATCACCCACAAGAGTTACTTAAAGTTGAAAGAGTTAACTGTCACACTTGTATTGAGCAGCCATTTAAATGAATAAACAGTTGGGGTCTTAATCCATTACTCCATAGCAATGCATTCTTTTAGCTAGCTCAGGGTGAGCTTTTGCAATCCTTGAATGTCCGTCGTGCGTCGTTCGTTGTCAACAATTTTAGTGTTTACACTCTAGAGGCCACAATATTTATCCAATCTTTTTCAAACTTGCTCAGATTGTATATTACCATAAGAGTTCGGATGAGTTCGAGTATGGTTGAAATCGGTCTAATAGGTCAGGAGTTATCTACCTTTGAATTGCTGAAAATGCCATATTTAACAGTGTTTACACTCTAGAGGCCACAATATTTATTCAATCTTTCTCAGACTTGCTCAGATTGTATAATACTATAAGAGTTCGGATGAGTTCGATTATGGTTGAAATCGGACTAATAGGTCAGGAGTTATCTACCTTTGAATTGCTGAAAATGCCATATTTAACAGTGTTTACACTCTAGAGGCCATAATATATATTCAATCTTTCTCAGACTTGCTCAGATGGGGGTTTTTGCGATAGTTTTGTAAAGACGTGTAATTTGGAGCTCAAGTTTATCACTGGATATTCATAAATTTTGGAGGATTTTCTACGGAAGCCTATACGTGACATAATACAAATCTAAATTGCAACCTGCAAACCACACATCAAGAATGGGTGTAGATATACATACCTTTAGAGTAAAGATTGGACTCTATTGGCCAGGCCAACATAAACAAAGACATTCTAAAGAAACCTACTGCCCTAGTACAAAATCATCAGATGTGCATCTAAGAATGCTGGCATTATGTGTATACATGCTAGTCTTGACAACTTGTTGCAAATCAGTTCTCAACATTTGCCAAACATTTGATACAAATGTACTTATAGGCCAAGATGTATGCGCTGACATGCGCTGGGGAAATAGTGAGTTAGGACCATTGATATGTGATCAAAAAGGAACTCTGCCTCGCCAGCTCGGTACAAAGGCATTCTTGTTCTCGTCATACAACATTGCCAAACATCTCTTAATTCTGGCTTCCGACGTTGAAACCAACCCTGGACCAACTGACAATGATGCTATATTGCAGGCTATAAAGTCATCCGAGGAAAAAGTATTACATGAAATGAAATCCTTAAAAGAAGATATGTGTGGCGTCAAATCAGAATTAGCTATTCTTAAACGTGAACAACAAGGCATTAAACACGATGTAGCAGAAATGAAAGAGTCACAATCCTCAATGAATAAACAGTTGGATACAGTCAGGACGGATGTCAACGCCTTCTATGAAGTGAATCATAACATGAAACTTGATATTGAACATCTAAACGATCGAATCGATAAAACTAGAGACACCATGGATCTAATGGAAAAAGAAATGGACAGACTTGAAATACAAAACATTGCTTCCAATATGAGAATATTTGGCCTAGACATAAATCCAAGTGACACATCTGACACAAGAAAGAAGACATTGATTAGAGATGTACTAAGTGTAGCATGTCCTGGAAAAATATGGGAAGAAAACGATATAAATTTTGTAAAATGTGTTGGTGAAAGGAACAGTGATAGAAAACCACTTACAATTGCAAGTTTCAAACAAGGTGAAGATAAATCCAAAATATACGAGGGTCGTGAAACGCTCAGACGTCTGGGAATTCGTGTTAGTGATGACCTTACAGTTAGACAGAGACAGCAGCCCAAACGTCTCAAGAACCAAGGCAAACAGGGATATTTCTATCGCGGACAACTATGTGTTAGAGAAGAAGACCCGCAGAACCCAAAGTCAGATAGACCTTTTCGAACAGCAATTCGAAGGACAAATCGCGACGCACGTGCCGAACTATGCGAAGATATGATTACAAACGCAATTGATAACGATAACAGTAGCAGCAGCATCATTAACCCAATAACGGAAAACACACGCAAATCGTTCAACAACTCAGTAAAATAGGGATTCGGTCAAGGCCCGGGTAATACAAGAAATACTTGAAGTCTTGTTTGTTGGAATATAGAAGGGCTAAAGACTAAGCTTCAATTCAATTTGATGATTTTAGGGAATACTTGACTGGATTTGATATATTCGGCCTTTTAGAGACGTGGTTTCATGATCAAAATGAATATACAAATTGGTTCTTAGATTTTACATGTTTCAGTATCAAAGCGTTTCGATATGAACAGAGAGATCGTTATATGTCAGGTCTAGCAGTATTCGTGAGAACAACTCTAGTACCATATGTTACGCTAATTGAATCTGATTGTAAATTTTGTGTGTTCCTAAGAGTTAAACGAACATTACTTAATCTTGATAAAGACGTTTTACTTTGCTTCACATACTTACCACCAAGTTCTTCGCCATCGTATAAGAGAGAAGTACACCAAGGTAGTGTGTTGCTAGAACAGTACTTATATGAACTTAGGATAGATATAAGTGAGGTTTACTTAACTGTAGTTGGAGACCTAAATGCAAGAACCAGTAACAGGCAAGATTACATTGAAATGCATGCGAATCCACCACAGCTTGTTCAGTATCAAGATATCTTGGAAAGTGAATTTGATACCAGGTACTCAAGCGATAGTGTAGTTAATAGAGCCGGTGAACAACTTATAGAATTTTGCAAAGCATATTCATTACTAATAGCAAATGGGCGGGTTGATGGGGACAAACTAGGCAATTTTACATATATTGGAAATATGGGAAATAGTGTTATTGATTATATGTTAGCACCTGCGTTGATCTTAAATAAACTGGATTCTTTCGTTGTTGGGAAACGAACTAAGTCTCCACACTTCCCAATCGAAATTGTATTGTCCATTAAACAAGCCATAGCCATAGAGAACCAATCTGTTACTGAGATAAGAATTTCAGAAACTTATGTGTTTAACCCTGAAAATATTGGTGCCTTTGTAAACAATCTCAATTTATGCTTTGAGAATGAAACTGTCTACAACATTTCAAATCAGATATTAGACTTTGATAGAGACATAAACCTTATTTTATCGAGGCTCGAAAGTTTGTTGAATTTGTGTGCAAATCACTGTTTGAAAAGTAAAACGAAACCGTCAACAGCACAACCTGCTTGGTTTGACAAGGACTTATCAGAATGAAAAGAAGCAAACAAGCAGCACTAAATGACTTTAGAAGGACAAATACAGATGAAGCATTGAGTAAATATAAACAGTGCCGGTCGGGATTTAAGACGACATGTGACAAGAAGAAAAAACTTCACTATGATAAAAGGCTAAAAGATCTTACTGAGTCTGTAGGAAAATCGAAATCCTTTTGGAAACGAGTGAAACTGTTCTCTACAGCCAGACAAGGTGAAAATAACATTCAGCCGGAAGATTGGAAAATTCATTTTGAGAACCTATTTAATGTAGCATACATCAATGAAAGTGAAAATGATTTTGTATACGATGGCTCAACTGATATCGATGAAGTTGAATATTACATATTTAATTCAGAGATAACAGATGAGGAAATTCTAAACAGTATTAGAAGTCTAAGTGAATCAAAAGATAACATGCCTCCGGGTATTTTCATTCACTCGGCTGAAATTATACTCCCTATACTAAACCGTTTGTTTAATAGTAGTCGGGGTGAATTTCCTGAACAATGGTGTAAGGCAATTATAATACCTATTTGGAAAAAGGGTGATACCAACTGTCCTGCAAATTATCGTGGAATATCGTTGTTAGATATATTTGGGAAAATTTATACATCTATTTTAAATAGAAGGTTAACTTTTTTGCAAATGTATACATGAAGCTAAATGAATGTCAGGCTGGTTTCAGGTGCAATTACAATACAGTGGACAATGCATATCTTCTGCAAAGCCTAATAACAAAGTATATAACAAAGAAAAGAGGAAAACTTTATGTGGCTTTCGTAGATTTCAAAACTGCATTTGACAGTGTGAGAAGAGACAAGTTATGGCAATGTTTAACCAGTGCTGGGGTTAAAGGATGTTTGTTTAAAGCACTACGTAGTATGTATAGTTCGGTCAAATCATGTGTCAGATCAAAGTATGGGGTTACAGACTATTTCGACTGCCCAGTCGGGTTAAAACGGGGTTGTATGTGCTCCCCTGTGATGTTTTCATTTTTCATCAATGATTTGGCAGAGACTATACAAACTAGTGGTATAAAAGGCGTTCAGCTGTACCCAGATCTGACAGAAATACTAATACTTATGTTTGCTGATGACGTTGAATTGTTAGCTGACACCGTAACGGGGCTCCAGAAGCAGCTTAACATTCTTCAAGAGTTCTGTTCCAGCTCTCAGCTTATGGTTAATTCAAGTAAAACAAAAGTGATGGTTTTCAAACGGGGAGGTAAACTGTGCAAAAAGGAGAAGTGGTTTTATAACAATGTACAATTAGATATTGTTAAACGTTTCCCTTATGTTGGCGTGTTATCATATAACGTAATGGCAACAGACATGGCATCAAAAGGCAAACGAGCTTTGAATGCACTCCTTCTTCACTGTTTCAGTGTGGACAATTACCCCAAAGCGTATTCTTTAAATTGTTTGACACAAAAATTAAACCAATTTTACTCTATGGAGCCGAGATATGGGGATTTGAGGAGCGCCAAGAAGTAGAAATTGTGCACAGATATGCATGCAAAAGATACATGTGCGCCAGTACTAGAACTTGTAACGCGGCTGTATTAGGAGACTGTGGACGGTTTCCATTGTATATCGAGGCTGCAAAAAGATGCTTGAACTATTGGTTAAAAATTATCAAGATGCCTGAATACAGGTATGTTAAAAAGTGTTATACAATGTCAAAACATTATGACTCTATTGGCAATGTCAACTGGGTAACCAAAGTAAAGCAGTTGCTGAATGAAAATGGTTTTGGGTATATGGCTACAACAAGGTGTTAACGATGAGAACATGTTTCTAAAGGACTTTGAAAATCGACTCAGAAATCAATATTTGCAATATTGGAACCATGCTTTGAATACCAACCCTAAACTGAGAGTCTATAAAATGTTTAAAACTGAATTTGAACATGAATTTTACTTGGATTGTGTAAGTATACGCAAATTTTGACATGCTGTTGTTCAGTTTAAGTCAGGTGTACATGAGCTCGAAATGGAAAAGGGAAGATATACAAAGACACCTAGAGAAAATCGCATCTGTAAACTATGTAACAGCGAAGTCGAAGACGAAATGCATTTTCTTTTAAAGTGTTCATCTCTTAGTGAGCTCAGGTATACATATTTGCCAGAAAAGTATTTTAAAGACCCAAGTATCAATACCTTAGTTAGGTTGGTATCTTCAAGGTCGGAAAAAATATTGCAAAACCTTGCAAACTTCATATGTTTCTCAAATAAACTAAAAAAGGATATTATGTTATAAAGCATATGTTATCTAAATGTTGAAAATGCTAAAACGTATTGTTTTACTCAATTGCTTATGCCAGGAACAGGTCTGAAGTTTTGTTGTAGATACAGTTGAAAAGAAAGTATGGAGGTAATGTGTAGTATGTGCTAAGTTGGCCTGCACTGATGTCAGACCACATATTAATTGTATTCTATTTGCTGTTGATGCTGAAAACTTACCTGAACTGTATGATTGCAACATGTTACACATTGAACTTAGTTGATGTCATTTGCATGCAATTACTATTTATTGTGTTATGGGCCGGAGTCCTGAATCATGTGAATAAACTGAACTGAACTGAACATATTGTATATTATATTACCATAAGAGTTCGGATGAGTTCGATTATGGTTAAAATCGGACCAATAGGTCAGGAGTAATATACCTTTGAATTGCTGAAAATGCCATATTTAAAAGTGTTTACACTCTAGAGGCCATAATATGTATTCAATCTTTCTCAGACTTGCTCAGATTGTATATTACCATAAGAGTTCGGATGATTTCGATTATGGTTGAAATCGGACCAATAGGTCAGGAGTAATATACCTTTGAATTGCTGAAAATGCTATATTTAACAGTGTTTACACTCTAGAGGCCACAATATGTATCCAATCTTTCTTAAACTTGCCCAGATTGTATATTACCATAAGAGCTCGAATGAGTTCAATTATGGTTGAAATCGGACAATTAGATCAAGAGTAATCTACCTTTGATTTGCTGAAAATGCCATATTTAACAGTGTTTAAACTCTAGAGGCCACAATTTTAATCCAATCTATTTAAAACTTGCTCAGATTGTGTATGACTATAAGAGTTCAAATGAGTTTGATTATGGTTGAAATCAGACAAATAGGTTGTGAGTTATCTACCTTTAAATTGCTGAAAATGCCATATTTAAGGGTGTTTACACTCTAGCGGCCACAATATTTATCCAGTCTTTCTCAATCTTGCTCAGATTGTATATGACCATAAGAGTTCAGATGAGTTTGATTATGGTTGATATCTAACGAATAGGTCAGGAGTTATCTATCTTTGAATTGCTGAAAATGCCATATTTAACGGTTTTTACACTCTAGCACCCACAATTTTTATCCAGTCTTTTTCAAACTTCCTCAGATTGTATATTACCATAAGAGTTCGAATAAGTGTGATTATGGTTGAAATCAGACCAATCGGTCAAGAGTTATCTGCCCTTGAAATACTGAAAATGCCATTTCTAACAGCGTTTACACTCTTGTAACTACAATTTTCAATGGATTTTGATTATACTTGCACACAAAGTATATAGCTATAAGTTCTCGAAGCAGTGCAATTATTGTTGAAATCTAATCATTGTGGCAATAGTTTTCTGCCCTTTATATATACTTTGAAATGCTAGAAAAGGCTTCATTTCAGTATTGTTTAGGCTCTAGTTATCAGCCCTTGATGTATTCTACTATACTAGAATTATGAGATTGTATTCCAAAATTGTTTACATGCTATACTACAAATTTGAATGGATTTAGATTAAAATGGATGAAACAGAAAGGTAAAATATCAGGCTTCAGTACAACAGGTGAGCGATATCAGGGCCATCAGGCCCTCTTGTTTTTATTTCTCTGCTGAAGAAAAGTGTTTCCACTTTATATAGTTAACAAATATGTACCATAGGAAATGGTAGCTTAAAGTAGGCTGAAAGTAAAGCAGAATGCGCCTTAACCCTTTCCCCCATAGAAGCGCCTTTTAGCGAAAATTATGTGTTCCTCCGCTGAAGAAAATAGTTCCAATTTTATCAGTCATGAATATATGTTATAGGGAATATTTTCTATATTCTAGCACATGATAGCTTAAAACAGGCTCGAAGTAAAGCAGAATGCGCCTTAAGGCGCATTCTGCTTTACTTTCAACCTGCTTTAAGACGTCACCTATCTTCAATACTAGAAAGAGACTATCAGGTAAAGGGTTAAGGCACATTCTGCTTTACTTTCAACCTGCTTTAAGTGATCACTTATCTTCTGTACTAGAAACAGGCTATGGTTTAACCCTTTACCTGATAGCCTATATATATTATTGAATATAGGTGACTTCTTAAAGCAGGTTGAAAGTAAAGCAGAAAAAATACCCTACCCATGAAATTATGACTCCCGAATTATCTGTTGTAGAATGACCGGGAGGTCATTTCTCAACGTTGAAAAATGACCCGTGCAAAGTTTCAACGTTGAAAATTGACTTAACCCGTGCATAATTGTCTCAAAGACTTAATTGTGATAAACTGACTACTGGTATGAGGGGTCATTGTTCAACATTGAAAAAAGACCCGGGGTCAATTCTCAACGTTTAAAAAGATCCTACCCATGAAATTATGACCCGGGGTCATTTCTCAACGTTGAAAAAAGACCCTTCCATTGAAATTATAACTCCTGAATTATCTACTTGTAAATGAAATGGGGTCATTTCTCAACGTTGAAAAATGGCCCATGTAAAGTTTCAACGACTACTGGTATCGGGGTCATTGTTCAACGTTGAAAACTGACCGGGGTCATTTCTCAACGTTTAAAAAAGACCCTACCATTGAAATTATGACTCCTGAATTATCTTCTTGTAAATGAAATGGGGGTCATTTCTCAACGTTGAAAAATGACCCGTGTAAAGTTTCAACGTTGAAGACTTAACCCGTGCATAATTGTCTCCTAGACTTAATTGTCTTTAACTGACTTCTGGTTTGATGGGGTCATTGTTCAACGTTGAAAAATGACCCGGGGTCAATTCTCAACGTTTAAAAAGATCATACCCATGAAATTATGACCAGGGGGTCATTTCTCAACGTTGAAAAAAGACCCTTCCATTGAAATTATAACTCCTGTATTATCTTCTTGCAAATGAAATGGGTGTCATTGTTCAACGTTGAAAAATGACCTGGGGTTCATTTCTCAACGTTTAAAAAAGACCCTACCATTGAAATTATGACTCCTGAATTATCTTCTTGTAAATGAAATGGGTGTCATTTCTCAACGTTGCAAAATGACCCATTTAAAGTTTCAACGACTGCTGGTATCGGGGTCATTGTTCAACGTTGAAAAATGACCCGGGGTCATTTCTCAACGTTTAAAAAAGACCCTACCATTGAAATTATGACTCCTGAATTATCTTATTGTAAATGAAATGGGGGTCATTTCTCAACGTTGAAAAATGACCCATGTAAAGTTTCAACGACTACTGGTATCGGGGTCATTGTGTAACGTTGAACCCCGTTCATTTTACATCAAGATAATTCAAGAGTCATGATCTCATGGGTAGGGTCCTTTTTCAACGTTGAGAATTGACCCTGTGTCATTTTTCAACGATGAACAATACCCCCCCCCCCCCCACCCTCCCCCTTCATATCAGTAGTCAATTAATCACAATTAAGTGTAGTAGACATATCTGTACAGGTTAAGTCGTATTTCAACGATGAAACTTAACACGAGTCATTTTTCAATGTTGAGAAATGACCTACGGTGATTTTAAAACAACATAATTGAGGAGTCATAATTTCATGGGTAGGGTCTTTTTTCAATGTTGAGATTTGACCCCGGGTTTTTTTAACGTTGAAGAATGACCCCCCCCCCCCCCCCCTCAAACCAGTAGTAAGGGTCTTTTTTCAACGTTGGGAATGGACCCCGGGTCATTTTTCAACGTTGAGAAATTACCCCAGGTCTATTAGCAACGTTACAAAATACCCCCAACAACAAGGATCAGTTAATAACCAATAATTTGTAGCAGCATTTAAAGTTTAAGGGTATGGTCATATTTTAATATTGAGAATTGACCCCCGGTAATTTTACAATGTCAAAGAATGACCCCCTCTCTTCCGTTTGTTATTCAATGGCGTATTAACACTGTCGTCATTATTTCACGGATAGGGTCATTTCACAACGTTAAGAATTGACCCTGGTCTATTTTCAACGTTGAGAAATGACCCCAGCCATTTTACAACTAGATATTTCAGCAGTCATAATTTCATGGGTAGGGTCTTTTTTCAACGTTGAGAAATGACCCCATTCCCATTGAAAAATTACCCGGGAGGTCTTTTTTTTAACGTTAAAAATGACCGGGAGGTCATTTCTCAACGTTGAAAAATGACCGGGAGGTCATTTTTCAACGGGGTCAAAATTTAATGTTACACTGGCACCATGCTTATAAATCGTTTGAATCGAGTCTGAGTTCGTTTTCAAGCACTTGATTGGTCATATTTCAGCCTAGGCTCAAATCTGACCAATCAAATGCTTGAGAACGAACTCAGACTCAACTCAATCACTTTCTAAGCGTTGTGCCTGATGTGATGTTCCAAAATGATAAGTCACCTGCTGTTCAAATACAGCATATTTCAGGTCCGTTTCATCTTGGTACCAGCGTGCGGCACTTTGTTTAGTTAACATCAAACACCAGTATTTGCTTAGTAATTTGAACTCAACGTTTTCAAGTATTACAAGTATCAAGAAATCCCTTTCCAACTCAACTTGCAAGCCCTACGCAACTACCATCTGAAACTTAATCCAGCTATCCTGAATGGAGTTCCTTGAGATCACAGCAATGGCATGCGTGCTAGCATGAATACCATGACCGTAAAAAATTGAACTATTTTCTTCAGTGGTGGAATAAATATAATGTGCTAAAAGGCGCTTCTATAAGGGAAAGGGTTAAACGGTAAATAATGATAGAGGGTTCCCTCTTTACAACGACACCCAATAGGAGACACAGATTGTGTGTGTTGTTCGGAGGGAGCCGTTATAGGGAGGGACAATTTAGACTTGGTTTACATTTGCAAATAGCTTGAATCCAGATCAGACGCTGCGTGGATTCAAGCTGTTTGTCATTCGTCATTATATTTATTCTATCAAAATGTCCACTTAAATGTAAATTTGAAAAAATACAGCAGACGACAACTTTAGGCAGACGATATTGCAGCAGCAAAAGAGTTAGACATAATTCATGTTTGTGGAACAGCGGCGCGGGTCGTTATGAGGAGGGAGTCGTTGTTGGGAGGACCGTTGTTGTTTTTGTAGTGGAGGAATAACTTCAAGGCATAAAAGGCAGATACATTTGGAATGGGTTAAGTGACCACTCAAAAGAAGTTCCCTGTGTTGAATCCAGGGCTTCCATTTCTCCGGATTTTTCCTTAATCTTTTGTTTTCTAGTACATGGTAGCTTAAAGCAGGCTGAAAATAAAGCAGAATGCGCCTTAAGGCGCATTCTGCTTTACTTCCAGCCTGCTTTAAGCAGCCACATGTCAACAAAACTACATGTAGAAACAGGCGATGGGGTAAAGGTCGATTCGTAAAATAGCACTTGAAAACTGCAAATTTGGTAGTCTTAGGATTTTTCATGTCAACTTATGTCAGTCCTGTGATTTTGATATATGTAGTTGCTTAATACAGGGTGAAATTAATGCAGAAAGCTCCCAAAGGAGCTATCATTTCTATTATTTGAAGCTAATGGTATTATTTCGATCAAATGGATTTAAAGCTGACATTTGCTAGACGACAAAAAAAGTTTTAAACATATCAAGTAATCGGATGTTTTTAAATAAATTATTAATGAAAATGAATACAACGTAAAATTCTGTGAAAAGTCACAGAAACCAAAATGAAAACATTCAGCAGAAAAAAACAAATACAAATGGACCTAAGAAGCAGAAATCGCTTATTCACCAACACCCGATGCATCTGGTCTCTACAACTATGTGAACTATGTGAATGTGACATATCCACGCTTCACTCGACTGGGTGGTTAAATTGCTAATAGTACAATATTTATATTGACTGTATAATTATTGAAACCCAGAATATTCCATTCTATACAACCCATTAACCCCTTGAATAGAGTGAATGGATTTGTCCAAGGTTTTCTTGACAAGTGCTCATGATGCCCTAAATAAGCAGCCCTCTAGCTAACTTGATATTGCCATCTCTACAGACTAGGTTCTAAGGTGTGAAAAAAGCATTGAAACTCAATGTGATTGTTATAGTGTACAGTTACGCATGTATTAAGTTGCTGTTTTTGAAAAATTGGTGCCCTAGACAGGTGGCTTCTTTCTGCAAGACAACTGTAAATAACATATTTGCATCTTTTGAGATTCTTTTCGCCTAAATTTGTAACACTTCTCTCTAGAAAGTTAGAATACTTTTTTCATCAATCACAACACTTACTATTTTTCTTATTGCTGACTGTTTCGTCCACTACTGTGGACATCCTCAAAGCTACTGGCGACGTGACGACTTCTCACTCGCGGCTTTGAACCTCGGGACTCTCCGCGAGTGAGAAGTCGTCACGTCGCCAGTAGCTTTGAGGATGTCCACAGTAGTGGACGAAACAGTCAGCAATAAGAAAAATAGTAAGTGTTGTGATTGATGGAAAAAGTATTCTAATTATGGATTTACCAACACAATGAACACTTTCAAGAATCTCTAGAAAGTTGCATCCTCCTCATTGACTGGCAGCTCAATAGGTTTGACTGTACAATTATTTGTGAGAGGCATTGCTCAAAGATTAACCCTTTGCCAGCTGGTCGCGACTTTATTGATGTTTGCTAACAGTTTAGATCCAGATCAGATAACGCGAAACGCGGTGTCTGATCTGGATCCAAACTGTTTGACACTCTTCTTGAGGTTTCTTTACTTAAAAAATGTATAAATCTAAATTTAACAGACTTTGCAGACAATAATTTCGAAGCAGACGAGATCACCGCAGGATAAGGGTTAAGTACAGGTGGTCCGAGTGTACCTGTTTTCAGTTCAGTTGACTGAAGATTACTGCTTGAGATGGTGGTAAGTTTATACACATTAATTAATATGACTCCAGATAATGGAATATCTTGAAAACTAAAATCCTTATACCTGCTCAAAATGCTATGGTGTGACTACTCCTTTGAAACATCTTTCAAAGAGTCTAAACATGAATGAGAAAAAGTGAGAAATAGTTTGGTTACTCCCTCTTATCTTTCTTTCTTTCTTTCTTCCATTAATGCCGACCACTCATGAATGAGGATTTTGACATGTGTTGGTCTATTCATTTCTAACTCTTGCTATTTCTATGATAATGTTATATCATGTGTATTTGTTTTAAACCCCTACTGTGCTCGGACCAAGCAAAAACTGCAGTTACTTATGAATAGTACACTTGTCTTGTGCAAACAGTGTATACCCTTATCAGAGGGCTCCTTTAGGAGCTCTCTGATCAGGGTCTGCACTGTTTGCCATACTTTTATAATATTTTTGCGATATTTTTCTTTGAAGGCACTTTAGTAGTTATGGTAATTTATATAAAATAACTCAATGAGTTTGATCAATTCTGGAGTTTTGTAAGGATTAAACTGACACACAGTTTACAACGATTTACTTGACAGTGAAGCCAAATTTTACTTTTTAATCATTAGTAAGGGCGCCCAGGCCAGTGGAAAGTTTTTTTTGCAAGTGGTGATGCAGAAAATTTTCAGTTATATTGCCGAATTCGTAATGCATTTTTATGAAGATTTTATGCGGATGCCAATTTCAAAAGTGGTCAGAATTTTTTCTACAGTCAATTTACTTACCCCACCCACCAACGTTCAATGGTAATTCTTATAAACGGAAAGCATGCCAACTAGTTTCAGGGCTGACTGGACCCTAGGTCCCCAAATAGCCGGAATTTATGAGACCTACATCATTTTAAAGGTGCAAGTATTCTCTACAGAATGATACCTGTTTGAATTTAAACGGCCGCCGGATGACTCGGAAAATTAGTATTGATTATCTGCCCCTGAATACTGAATTCAAGCTTCTTATTTCCCAGTATATAAACTTATTAGCAGACATGATACGTGGATCTCTCTTCAACTCATGATGCTATTTTTTCCTTTTGTGTATGACAATTGCATAATACCATCGGAAAATGAAAATCAAAACATCTAAAAATCCAAGATGTCTGCCGTCGGCCATTTTGTCGGCCATTTTGAAAATACCCGGAATTATTTTTGTCTTGGAACTAGGTGTGACACATGATTTATAGCTATTTTGTGGTCAATAAATTCATTGCTGACATTAAAATTGCCTTTAGACGGTGTTGGATAGGTCAAATTATCAAATTCTAATCAATTGCCACTATATGGTATTTGATAAAATGAAAAACAGTGTCGACATATATTATTGTCACATAACTTCATGTCAAAATAACATATTGTACCAACAGATTTGTCATTAAAGCATCTTTATTGTAATATGGCTGTTCATGGTCATGCCTTGAGGGCATACAGCCAGCATAATCTTTCATGCGGCAATTATCCAGATAAGCGAAGGGCACATGCTGTTGAAACATGCACAAATCTTGGTGTTGAAACGGGTCCTTTATGGACTGTTTACCCTGCCAGTATCGCATAAATACTCCAGTTCATTGAGTCATCTAACCGTTCTTCAATAGTTTGGCAAGGAATTGAAGTCCTCCGTACAGCCATATAACAACATAAAGCAAGGCCAGTCACAAAGTATGGTAGTCGATCAGCCCGTCTTCATGTTTGAAAAGAAACTTCAATAGCAATATCCGCAGACAGAACACGGTAAGGCCCTTGCTCATCCCTTCATTGGCAGCCATTACATTTGCAAACTAAAATGCGTGCATCAGAAACAAGCAAGAAACACATTATTTCTATTATGCCAAAAATGCTACTGACAAATTGTCATCTGACGGGTGGATTAAACATGTACCACCAGCCACATGTAGATTACTGCTAAAAACTGAATCTTCTGATTCTTCAATTTGTTAAGTCTTGTCGCACAGCTGAGTTTAGTCTTTATATAGAAGCGGATTGATTCACAAATACCATGAGTCTTCATATGATACTATTTCTAGTATTTTATAAACCTGTCAATCCACCTCAGCCATGTGGAAATACGCGCGAAAAGAAACATATCGTTGTACCAAAAGGTTGATTTCATGAGTTTAAAAATCAATGGGGGCATTTTTAAACGCCAAACGTGCCAGCTTCGTGATTGATTGATTGGATTTGGTTTCATGGCATCGAAAGACATCAAATGACCATATGGCGCAGAGAAACGATTACGTATCATGTACATATTAAAATATGTCGATCAGTGTGTACCTCAGAAAATAACCCAACGCATGTATAAGGATAAAGGCGTTTGAAAAACAATGCTAGACATATATGTACAATAAATAGCGTCCTGGGTTACAAAAACATTATACTTTCATTCATTTGAATGTGATAACTCTAATAGATGCCTTTGAAGATCTTAGAAATATCTTTAATGGAAAGCAATGGTAAACTGCTGCACTTAGATACGTCAACACATACCCTTATGTGATGGAGTAGGTTAAATTATTTGGAATGCAACTAAATATAAATTTTCTAAACAAACATACATGTTGTTACACTATCAACAGTTAAAGTGACGTTGTTCAAGAATTTTTTGTCTGAACCATGTTTATTGGCGTTCACCGTCTACAACGCCAGTCCAGATTCTGCCATTAACGATGTGATCCTCCTAGATTCCTCCATCCGTCCATATAGCTTGGTCTGTACAGGTATCGACTCTGGCCACATATGCTTCCTTTTCTCGTCCAGATGTGGGCACCTCTGCAGTATATGCCAAGTCGTTTGCTGTTCAAGGCCACAAGTACACAAGGGGATGGGGCTATATTCATCTTAACATATGTGAGTTAAGCCTGTTGTGTCCAGTGCGGGGCCTTAGTATAGCCGCTTGTTCCCTTCTGTGTCTGAGCCACGTTGAAACGTAATTGGAAGTGGCCAACCCAATATTACTTTCAAGCAATTCTGGATGCAGGTCCAATGAGTATATCCTAACCAAATAAAGGTCTACCTATACACTTACCCTAACGGAGAAAGAGCTTATGAATCACTGGGGCCAGAATAAATGATTTGACTAACCCGTAGATCTGGACACTTGCAGACCGCTGAGGTGTTCGACGAAACTTTTCGTATTAATTGCATGGCTCCAATGCCAAACCAAACAACAAGACATTCTCTTAAATGAACAAACCAATGAAGATCAAGACAATATAGAAGATTGAATTCGTTAACATAGAAAATAGTCAGTGAGCTGACTGTAGCCGGGAAATCGACGTTAGAGACTTCTAGTTTCATTTGAGCTCACCCCGTTCCTTTGGCACCATTCAATCTAGATGGTAACATGAAGAAAACTACAAAATCCACAACATTGCCTAGGTTTGAAGGAAAGGTATAAATAAAGCAGCTTGACAAAAAAGAACACCCAGGGCTTTTAGTCATTGACTTGATGTTGCTTAGGATGATATACACCAAAAGGTCTGATTGTAAAACATTTGGTGATGTTTCTAAGAAAGTTGCATCAGTAGTTTTAGGCGTGGCACTCAAATACACAGCTCTGGTTGGGGATAACTACCAGTATGAAAAATCTATCAAGTCCGGAGAAAGGACGAGGCACGGGCATGTAGAGATGCAGGAAATAAGAAATCAGACAACGAAAACGCCCATATCAAGGCAAATAGAAAAGTTACTTTTAAATCCTGTCAACAAGGTCGACAATATCAAGGCAGATTTCGTTTTTAGAGAATTGACTGATCAGTTTGAAAATGAATTACCAGATGATATGACTGTATTTATCGGTGGCGGTTTCAAAGACACAGACAAAGCAGTAAAAGTACTGAGAAACACTTGTGAAAGTGTAGAAGAACTACGGTCTGACCATGAGGAGGCAAACTCTAGAATGTTTCCACATATAGATTTCGTCGTGAGAGAGCTGCACGTTACAAATATTGTTCTGTGGATTCCGAAGTGGCAGAAATTTGTCAAAGAATAGCATTATCAAATATTGAGACGCCAAATAAAAGGTTTTATTCATATGCACGACAAAAGCATCAGACCTTGGAGAAACATTTTCAAATGTTTGCCGGTCATACATTCGTTGAGGGTTGTGCCTCTAATAGTGCATTTTATGGAATGAGGAAGAAACGTTGGAGCACCATTGTCACGAATAGTGTAATTGCTTGAAGGACATGGAGAAGTTGGAGAGGACCCAGTAGACATATCAATATGTGCAACATAAGCTGCGACATAGGCAGTGTCTGTTTATACAGCGACATGCTAGAAGAAAACATTGGTAGTGTCGAACATTTACGAAGAGAAATAACTACAAACGTACCAGTCTTTTATCTGGAAATCAGCCACAATGCAATACCTCAAACTATCATCCCCAGTTACCGCTAGTTGGGACACCGTTGGAAATAATCACCTGGTTCTGATTAAAATGACAAAATACATTCTGCAATAATTGGTTTCAAAATATGCGTATGCAAAAGCTATTGCTCATCGAGGCGATGCAAATTCCAAAAAGAAAATTTGCAGCCAACTGACGCATGTTCTGGCGATGACGATATATGTGACAACCGGGTTGGTTGTGATCATGTACATAGTGAAGGAGACGACCAGTAGGCTATGAAATATGTGACAAAACATTCAAGCCATTATGATGGAATCGGGAGCATAGAAATAACCTATTGCCCGACCGGCAGAGTGGCACATTTCCAGCATCGCAAACCGGACACTTACACATTGTAATTCATACCATACACACTAGTGAACTACAATAAAATAAAAATAAACACCACAAAATATTCATTAAAGTACGTCAGTTTGCGTCAGTCAGACGAAAATGAAATGTCATTCGATTCAGATGAACACAATATAGTAAAAAGAAAGGTACACTAGCCTACATGACACATGTGAGCGACATGGCTATAAGATACATGTATGAATGATATTTACAATAATTATGTAGCTAGATATCAATTGTGATAACTTTTAGCAGACGTCAAATTTTGAAGAAAAAAACACTAACTAATACTCAACTACTCTGATACATATGCTGCTGATTTGCCTTCTAACCAACTCGCTAAATACACAATGTCTATCTGCGTGACAATACGAAAACGGCAAAAAATCCTAACGTAATGCAGTTGAAATTAATCATACAAACTCGGAATAGTTAATGTGATGATTCAACTGGCGTTACGATACACTAAAATTAAATATGACGGTTCTGTGTAGATCTATTAAAATGTTTAAATGATATTTGGCAATTTATATATTCAACTTAAACAAAGGGGAGCCTGCTCAAACAAACGAGACATCGCAGACGATGCGAATACCCTCGCTCACTTTATTTATACTTACGATGGCATTTTAAAAGGGGTGATTTCTGTGAATATGTGTGTGAAGTTTCGTGGTAAAGGTAATATACTCCGGAAAAAAATGAGTTACATACATATGCACATACACACATTTTGGAATTGAGGTCAAAGGTCAAGGTCAAAGTCACAGTGACCTTGAAGTAGTACTCAACACCCCGCCATCTCATTATGTATTAACTCACCAAATTTGCTTTTCCTTGCTGATACGGTACAAAAGATATACTCCAGACAAGGTTTTTAAAAAGAATTGAGGTCAAAGGTCAAGGTCACAGTAAACTAAAAGTAGTACACGACACTCCGCAATCCCAAAGTGTACTCACACAACAAATTTGCTATTCCTAGCTAAGGTTGTAATGGAAATATACGCAGGACAAAAAGAGTTACATATATACACATTTTACAATTGAGGTCAAAGGTCAAAGTCAATGTCACAGTGACCTTAAAGTAGTACGCGACACTCCGCCTTCTCATGATGTTCTTACACACTAAATTAACTATTCTTAGCTAATACGTTACAGAAGATATGCTCCGGACAAGCTTTTTTAAAAAAGTGAGGTCAAAGGTCAAGGTCAAGGTCGAAGTGACCTCAATTTAGTACGTGACACTCCGCCATCCCAAGATGTACTCACACAACAAATTTGGTGTCCCTAGCTAAAGTGGTAACGGACATATACAAGTAGTGTTAAAATGCAATATAATTGTGGCGAAAATTGAATAATTGAAGGTCAGAGTTATCGCCCTTGTAAAAATGTCCCTGACCACTTTCAGCCTTGGCATCCGGCCTTTCCAAACTCGGGAAGGTCTATACTATTCAAATATACCATTAGAAATTTTCTGCATCTCCGCTTGCAAATCATTGATATTTAAGGGTCTTTTGAGAGTTGGCGCCCTCACTACATATTGTAGCCATTCATGAGTTTATTTATAATCATTCAGGAAGTACTGAAGATGCCAGATAAATGAGATACTACGTCTCATTATAATATAAATGATAAAAAAGAAAGTTAACCAATTTGATATACATGTACAGTCATGAATATGCACCATGAGAAATATGCTAGCAGCTAGTTGCTTAGAGCAAGCTGAAACTAAAGCAGACTGTGCCTTAAGTAAATATTTCACTTTTATTACAAGATACAAGATACAAGATAGTTTATTGAGTAAATAGAGGCCTCCGGCCCAAAATACAACAATAGTTAACAATCATTTATGCTTAACTGAGTTGTTTTCTATAGTATAGTTACAAAGCATGTGTTAGCTTACATGGAGGGAAAAATCATGTGCCGTCTATAATTTGAAAAAGTTTTGCTATGAAAAGCGCACATTTTCTAATTACATCTGGACTGTTGTTTTGAAATAAGCGGTAAAAGTCTGAAAGCTCCGAATGCCCTGTGTACCAGTTGTATAAATATGTTTCTCTAACAATATCATATTTAGGGCAAACAAAGAATACATGATATTCATTTTCTACTACGAAAATATCAGAACTTAAGACACAAAATAAGCATACTCGATCCTCTCTATTAATATTAAAGTGACGACCAAGTTCAATGTTTAATTTATGTGAAGAACAACGGAATCGAGCCAGAGATTGTTTCAGTTTAAAAGAAATATCAAGGTTTAAGTACTTTTCAGGATCTAATAAAGATTTGAAATGTCTGTATGTGTCACATCTTGACGATGAATTAATATCATCATGCCACGATTGCGATGCACAATCAGATATCCTCTGTTTGAATGTTGATACAAATACATCTAGGTCTCCAACATCTTGAGCCAGCCATACATAGCCAAAACCATACTTAAACAGTAGTATTTTAATGTGAGAGGCCCATGTAGATCTGCCAATACCATCTAAGGATTTCAACATTTTATAACAATTTTTAGGATAACGATTTGCGGGCATTTGAAGTAATTTACCCCAGTATTTTATACATTTTGTATAATATATTACATATAATGGATACCTTCCACATTCTCCCAGAGCTACCGAATTATTTACAGTTGAATTGACTCCTAGGACGTATTTACAAAATTGCACTTGTATGCGTTCTATACTATCAGCGCATTCAAAACCCCAAATTTCGGCTCCAAATGTGAGAATGGGTACAACCATAGAGTCAAATAGTTTGAAAATATCTTTAAGAATGAACCTTCCAAATGGTTTCTGGTAGTTTTTAATAGAAAAAATTGCTTTTCTAGCTTGTGCGGCCAATTTACATTTAGCAGATGTCCAAACGAGCTTCGGAGTGAAGAGCAGACCCATATACTTATAGACAGACGTCGTGTTTATCTGACTGCCTTTAAAGAACCATTTTTTGTAGGATCTCAGTGGTCCACCATTTCTAAATACAATTATTTCGGTTTTCTTAATATTAACTTGCATGCCGGTGTTATCACAAAACTCGGAAAGGGCGTTCAGCTGCGACTGTAGATTACCCGCAGTGTCTGCACAGTTGGCTACATCATCCGCGAAAAGTAAACAAAGTACATTCGGAATATCATTTGTAATAAATATGCCACGATTACATTTTTCTCTAAGGTGGTTGCAAAGATCGTTTATAAAAAGACTGAAGATTATCGGCGAAGTCAAGTCCCCTTGTCTTGCTCCTATATTACAGTTGAACGACTTAGTGAACTTAGCTCCGACTTTAACATGTGACTGGATATTTGAATACATAGATATTAGTACCTGCATAATTTTGCCATTTAGACCCTTACTTAAAAGACTGGAAAACAGTTTAAAATGAACTAGAGAATCAAAGGCTTTCTGAAAATCTACATATAAAACATAAAATCTTCCTCCGGGTTTAGAGATGTATTTCTGTACCATACTCTGTAAATTAAACATGTTATCTATCACCGAGTAACCCTTTCTAAATCCTGCTTGTGATTCATCGATTATTTCAAATTCCTCTGCCCATCTTGTTATTCTGTCGTTTACTATATTTGAAAATATTTTATACATTATATTTATTAATGATATACCCCTGTAATTTGAAGGATCGTCTCTAGAACCGGATTTGAAGATAGGAACTATAATACTCTCACACCATATGGTTGGAAATTCACCAGAGTCTTAATATTTTATTGAATAATGTATGAAGCACAGGTATTATTTCGTTACAAGTTTGTATATAAAACTGAGCCCCTATTCCGTCGCTGCCATGCGCTTTTCCTGGTTTGAGTTTATTTATACTTCTCTTAATTTCCTCTTCTGTAATTGGCGTATTTAGCAGAATGTCCATTTCATCGTTCTCATTGAAAGACTGCAAGTTTATATCTGAGGTAGACGGCTGATTATCTTTAAACAAAAGACTATGAAAGTACGTATGCCAGTCTTTAACCTGTATTCGATTAGTGCTAATTAATGCATTATCATTCTGATTTTGCTTTTTAATCAACTTCCAAAATTGTTTAGGATCGTTTCGTACGTTTACGAGATTTTGCCTATGATCGTATTGACATTTTATTTTTTTACTTGTACAAATTGCTTTAAATTTATTCCTAGCTGCTTTATAACTTTCAAAATCCGATGCGTTATTTGTCCATCGAAATCGTCGTAACAATGCATATTTTAACTGTTTCGCTTCATCACACTCTATATCCCACCATACTGGTTGTGTATTTGTAGCAGACGACATTTTCGGTAACACTTTCATTTTTTCGGCGGATTGTTTAAACATATCAAGCAATAAATATACTGCATCGTTTATATTTTCTCCGATAAGTGTAATGATATGATCATACGAAGATTCTAACTTTGTTTTAAATGAGCTAAGAAAATTTTCGCGATCACTTTCTCTCCATTTATACTGCTCAATGAACTCAAATTCCTGAGAACAGTTTTCATCATCAGCTTCCTCAGCCATATCGTTACTCTTACTAAACCTTAATTGGGAATATATCGGAAAATGATCGGAGTTATCGCGTTCTTCAATATTAAAGTCTGAAATTATTGAAAATAATTCTGTCGAAGCTACATGGTAATCGACAACGCTCTGACCATTATTTGCTATGCATGTATAGTTACCCGGCGTATCCCTGTGCAGTCGACCATTCAATATATGTACATTATGGGTGCAGCAAAATTCTACAAGTGTTTTACCAAACATATTGTACCTATTAATATCCCTATTATTACGAGGCAATTCAAAAGTATCTGAATTATAATCAACTGTAGCTGTGTACAAATGCTCTAAAGTATCATCAGTAATAAAATCAGGCAAATCAAGAGTTCTTGCGTTCATGTCTCCCGCTATATACAAATAACATTCTGGATATATGCTTTTTAAGGCAGAAATATTCTCCTCTAACAATAATATACCGTTCTTTTCAGTCCCTCTATAAATGGGTGAGCCCTCTGGGGAAACATAGGCAATGTATAATATTATGTCTTTCATTAAATGAAATTCACTAGCCTTAATATACAAAACAATGCAGTTCGAAAACTCTTTGGATATTTGTCTAATAAAACCCGATTCAACTAATTTGTTTTTTATAAATACGCTAACACCACCACTGTTTCGAAATGCATTGTTAGGTTTACATCTAATACAATCAAAATGTGTATACTGCTGTAGAAATGCGTTAAATTCGCCTTTGATGCTACTCCATGTTTCCAAAAGCCCTATAATATCGAATGTTTCTAAGTATTGTTTGATTGAATAGTCGTCCATGTATTTTCTAAGTCCCCCTATATTCCAGGTTAAAATGTTCAATTGATTTTCATCGTTATTATTTACATCAGAGTTCAAAGAGCCTTGGCCACCGCCCTAGTAAGTAACATTGGCTGACGCACTTTCGGACCGTCCTCCGCGCATGGTGTCCTCCTTTATCTTGCCATGAATATGAACAACAAGAAACATGTTCTTTATCCTTGCAGATGGAGGCTTAAAGCTTATTTTCTGTATTCTAGCAGATTGTAGCTGAAAGCGTGCTGAAAGTAAAGCAGAATGCGCCTTAGGGCACATTCTGCTTACTCGAGGATGTCAACCTGCTTAAAGTGATCATATATCTTCAAAACTAGAAACAGGCTATGGGTAAATGAGTTACGCAAACTGAAACTAAGCAGAAATCTCAGTTCTGGCTTTAATTTTAGTCAGCATTTACTTTCCTTGCTAAACCATCCTTGGCTTAATTAACCCTCACAAGGTTTTTCAAAAGGTCATGTGTCGGTATCTCATGAATTGGGAGTTGACACTGTATTCCAGAGGGGTTTATCCCCCAAAGTATTAAAACTAGAATTATGCCTAACAGTGTACACACAGGAACCCTCTGATCTGGGTCTACACTGTTTGCCAAGTATGTGTAATTCTGTTTCCAGCACACTTATGGTTACTCTTTGAGAGCAAGCCATGAAGAACTGAGTATTACAGGGCTCCCGATAAAGGGAGTATCTGGTATTTCAAAGAATACAGTGCTCCCTCCCTATAACAGTCCTCCGAACAATCATTCATTCTTACAACAACGCTTGCCACTGTTCCCGAAACATAACAATTATGTCTAATTCTTTCACACTGAAATAATATCTGCCTACAATTGTCATCTGCTGTTTTGTCCTTATGTAACATATTGGATGTTTCGATAAGAAGAAACAAAATGACAAGTGACAAATAGCTTGACTCCAGATCAGTTGTCACATTACGCGGCCTTTGAACTGAATTTAAGCTTTTTGCTAGTGTAAATCATTTCTCTCCCTGTAAGGACTCCCTCCAAACAACACACACTATCTGTCTCCCATTTGGTGTTGTAGGGAGCACTGCAAAACAAACATTTCTGCATTAAACCCTATTGTGTCATTACTCAAAAAGAGACGATTCTAATGAGTAGAAACATCATAGGATTAGATTTTAAAATAAGTGAGAAAATGTTGGATTTGTGCAGTTTACTCCTTCTTATCTGGATCCCTGGTGTAAAACTTTCCAACACTTGGACCCTGTATTGAAGACCTTGCAAACAGTTTGGATCTAAAATGTATTCCTGGGTTAGTCGTTTAAGCTTTGTTATACACTTATCTTGAGCCCTTTTGATTTATACTCGAGGATGTCATTTTCTTTATAGGCTGGAAAGAATGTTGAATAAATCTGTATTCTTATATGAGGCATATTTTCTAAAAAATAAACATGTAATTCAAATGTAAAATTTCTACTGGCATTCTAATACAGACTGATGGTAACTGAAGATATGAGAAAAGTAATAAAGAAAGCCTTCTATTGGAGCTTTCTGAATTACTTTTGTTCTTCATTAGGCGGTAATCTGTCTACATGCTGCTTCATTTAGTGATTGCTTAACCAATAGTCTGTTTTAAAACTGAAGACTGGTGACTACTTAACCCTTTACTCCATAGCGTATTTCTTGTTTTGAAGATAGATGATTACTTAAAGCAGGTTGAAAGTAAAGCAGACACACCTTAAGGCACATGCTGCTGTACGTTCAACATGCTTTAAGCTACCATCTGATATTAAATATAAAACATGTATAAGGATTGAAATTCATGAGTGTATCAGATGGATAAATTGATTAAGTAAACTTGTTCTTAGTCAAGATGAAATAAATAATATGTCTTAAATTGTCTATACCCCATAGCCTGTTTCTAGTTTTGAAGACAAGTGACCACTTATAACAGGCTGAAAGTAACGCTGAATGCACATTGAGTCACATTCTGCTTTACTTTCAGTCTGTTATAAGTTCACACCTGTTAGGATACAGAAAATAGTTCTTATATTGTACATGTTCATGACTGTATAAAGTGGAGCCATTTTCTTTAGGGGAGGAATACATTGAATATGCTTAACCCTTTCCCCCATAGAAGCGACTTTTAGCGTATTTAATGTATTCCTCCGCTGATGAAAGTATTTCCAGTTTATACCCTCATGAACAATAACCATTACAAATATTTTATATAGCCTAGCAGATTTTATCTTAAAACAGGCTGAAAGTAAAGCAGAATGTGCCTTAGGGCACATTCTGCTTTACTTTCAACCTGCTTTAAGTGGTCAACTATCTTCAATACTAGAAATAGGCTATCAGGTAAAGGGTTAACCCATTACCCCATAGTCTTTTCTTATATTGAAGATATGTGACCCCTAAAGGCAGGTTAAAAGTGAAGCAGAATGCACCTAAAGGCGCATTCTGCTTTACTTCAACCTACTTTAAGATACCATCTGCTAGAATAAAGAAACAACAAGAGCCCCATGGGGCATATTTCGCTCACCTGAGAATAGCTGAATGATTTATGTCCAGGACTTGGTCATTTGGGGCGGGGCCAATTTTGACCCAAGAGATATAATTTGAACAAACTTGATAGAGGACCTGTAGATGATGCTATGTGCCAAATATTTAAGCTCTGGCCCTTGTAGTTTATTTAGGAGAAGAGTTTTTAAGTTTTTATAGAAAAAATCTATTTTTAGCTCCTGTGACCTAGATACGCAACAGACCTAAACCATTTGAACAAGATACATAAAGCATATTTAGAAATGTCACTATACCGAATATCAAAGCTCTGGCCATATTAGTGTCAGAGAAGAAGACGTTTGAAATTTTCACTATTATAACTCTATTTAAAATTGTGACCTCGGGACGGGGCCAATTTTGACCCCAGGGACATAACTTGAACAAACTTGATAGAGGACCTGTAGGCGATGCTATGTGCCAAATATCTAAGCTCAGGTCCTTGTAGTTTCAGACAGGAATATTTTCTTAAGTTTCCATTGAAAAAAATCTATTTTTAGCTCCTGTGACCTAGATATGCAACCGACCAGATTCATTCGAACAATATTAGTATAGGACATCTAGAAGTGTCACCATGCTAAACATCAAAGCTTTTGCCATATTAGTTTCAGAGGAGAAGACGTTTGAAAATCTCACTATATAGCTCTATGTTAAACTATGACCCCGGGGCGGGGCCAATTTTGACCCCAGGGGCATAATGTGTACAAACTTGATAGAGGACCTGTAGATGATGCTATGTGCCACATATCTAAGCTCTGGCCCTTGCAGTTTTTTACAAGAAGATTTTTTAAGATTTCCTTATTTTTTCACTTCATTTCTGCATTGTTTTAGTTCTTTGAACAAATTTGAAAGAGCTTGACCCAAGGAACATTTCTGTAAAGTTTGGTTGAATTCTGTCAAGCGGTATAGGAGGAGATGTCATTTGAAGCAATTGTTGACGACGCACAGCGCACGACGCCGGACACAGGACACAGGGCCATCCCATTAGCTCACATTGAGCCTTTGGCTCAGGTGAGCTAAAAATGATGCATATCCAAGACTGTTGAAAAATGGTGTTATTTTCTTCAGTGGAGGAATAAATTAGAGGTGTAAAATGTATATTTTATGGGGTAATGGGTTACAGAGGCTTTTCTATGGAGGAAAGAGTTAAACTTAGAGATGGTTCTGCCCCTGAGATATACTGTGTGATAAGAGAATACAGCGTTCTCTCTCTACAACGACACCCAATGGGATACAACAAGTGTGTGCGTTGTTCGGAGGGAGTCGTTATAGAGAGGGAAAGTGGCTTACATTTGCAAACAGCTTGAATCCAGATCAGACGCCGCGTAACGCGGCGTCTGATCTGGATTCAAGCTGTTTGTCACTCGTCACTAAGGTTTGTTATGTCAAAATGCTCAATATGTAATTTTGAGAAAAACAGCAGACGACAACTTTAAGCAGAAGATATTGCAGACGTAAAAAGGTTGGACATAATTTCTTGTTTCGGGATCAGCGGCAAGCGTCGTTGTGAGGAGAATATCGTTGTTGGGAGGGCCGTTGTACATAGAGAGGGAGCGCTGTACTTGTTTATTCCAGTGATTCAGCCTGCTCTGGTGGAGTATGACACTCTCAGAAACAAGTATGAGATTGAGAAAGGCTGTCGGTATGAGGCCCAGAACTACGCCACGCAGTTAAATATAAAATACATATGACACTCTCAGAAACAAGTATGAGATTGAGAAAGGCTGTTGGTATGAGGACCAGAACTAACAAATATGTTACATGTAAAAGTAGCTTGATTTTGTTGAAATGAGTTTTAAATTAAAAAGAATTAAAGATTGAGAAAAGCTGCCGGTATTTAACAACCACATAGGATTGGGGTTTTTATTATTATTATTACTATCATTAGTATTATTATCACACACTATCATAATTTTTTATTATTATTATTATTATTCAACAATGACAGGTTGTGCAAGAAAACAAAGAGTTGAAGCGACAAAGTATGGACCTATAATGGGTGCCTTGAACAAGTCACATGTAGATATCACAACCTTGAAGCTAGACCTGGACGAGGATGAACCCGATAGTAATACTCAGGTAAATGGCCTTACAAAGACACTGAATGCTAAACTGAAAGGTACGGTAAAAACAGCCCTATTATTCATAGCTTGTGTTGTAAGACTGGTAACTGCTTAACCTATTACCCCGTAACCTGTTTCTAGTTTTTAAAATAGGGTACCACTTAAAGCAGGTTGAAAGTAATGCAGAATGGACATGAATAGTAATACTCAGGAAAATGGCCTTTCAAAGACACTGAATGCTAAACTGAAAGGTACGGTAAAAATAGCCCTATTATTCATAGCTTGTGTTGTAAGACTGGTAACTGCTTAACCTATTACCCCGTAACCTGTTTCTAGTTTTGAAAATAGGGTACCACTTAAAGCAGGTTGAAAGTAATGCAGAATGCGCATGAATAGTAATACTCAGGAAAATGGCCTTGTAAAGACACTGAATGCTAAACTGAAAGGTAGGGTAAAAACAGCCCTATTATTCATAGCTTGTGTTGTAAGACTGGTAACTGCTTAACCCATTACCCTGTAGCCTGTTTCTAGTTTTGAAAATAGGGTACCACTTAAAGCAGGTTGAAAGTAATGCAGAATGGGCATGAATAGTTATACTCAGAAAAATGGCCTTACAAAGACATTGAATGCTAAACAGAAAGGTACGGTAAAACAGCTCTATTATTCATACCTTGTGTTGTAAGACTGGTAAATACTTAACCCATTACCCCGTAGCCTGTTTTTTGTTTTTGAAAATAGGTTACCACTTAAAGCAGGCTGAAAGTAAAGCAGAATGCGCCTTCAGGCGCATTCTGCTTTACTTTCATCCTGCATTAAGCTACCATTTGCTAGATTATAAAACATATTTTATATTGTGCATATTGATTAAATATCATTCTGCTTTACTTTCAGTCTGCTTTATTAGACTACCATCTGCTTGAATATAGAAAAGTATTTCATATGATTCTTATTAATTAGTGTATGAAGTGGAAGTTTTTTAACAATGGAGGAATAAATTAAAGGCGTAAAAAGGTGTATTCATGGAGTACTGATGGTTCAGCGACTTTGAGATATTGAAGTTCCACTGTATGTGCTCGAATATTGTTAAGTGTTGTCAATTCTGAAATTTTGTATAGTGTTATTGCAGAATTGAGGAATTTATATTATAAAATTTGAATAAACTATACATGTATTATTTTTAAAGATAATTTTTTGTATGTCGATTATGTTTTGTCCATATTTTGTTTTACTTTCCCGTTGATCGGGACTGACATTGACGTAATCTTTAATTTGATATTGTTTTAAGTTTAATATTGTCATTATTTATTCGGCTCTAAATGACCTTTTTGTGTCGATGGGCCGTAAAACACCATTCATTCATTCATTCATTCATTCGAATATTGTTAAGTGTTGTCAATTCTGAAATTTTGTATGGTGTTATTGCAGAATTGAGGAATGAAATGGCGGTGATGAAGACAGAGTTAACCCAGACCCACCAAGATCTGCACATAGAGAAAGAGAATTACAAGTGGGCTCAAGCCAGGGTAGGTTTCTTCTCACCCCTTCTCCTGCTAATATTGTATGTTGATGTTTTTTTAAAACAGTGAAGACCCAGATCAGACAGCTCCTGAAGGAACTGTCTGATCAGGGTCAGCACTGTTTTGGTATATATGATTGTACACTTTTCTTGGGAAAGGCACACTCTGCTTTACTTTTAGGCTGCTTTAAGATACCATCTACATATAATTGTAATGGTACATATTCATGACTATAAAAAAGAGAGCTATTTTCCACAGTGGAGTAATACATTAGAGTCGTAGAAAGGTGTCTTTATGGGGTAAATTGTTTAAAACTGGGGTATAAAGTATAACACATTTAAAGATAACACATCCCTGAGGAGATTAAGAGAATCACTATGCATCGCACAGGAGGACAGAGTCATGAACAGGGACAAAGGGGGATATCAAATGAGCCCCATCTACTGGCCTCTATTTACTACAGGAAAAATGCCCAGTAGTAAACAAAGCTTATGACGTCTTCCTCCATCGGTCAATTTCACAGTATGAAAAAGGCACTCCAACGGAGTGCCGTAACTGTCATGTAAGTTTAAACTTATTTGAATATGGGATTAGAAAATAATTGTAGAATTACAATAACTGCAAAACAGTATCACCTTTGCAAACAATTTGGATTCAGATGAGATGCTAGGTAACGGGGCATCTCATCAGGATCCAAACTGTTTGACACTCTTACCCTATCTTAAAGAATTTTTGAAAAAAATCTAAATTCAGAAAAAAAAATTTGGAAGGGGGAATTTATTAGAGGGGGTGCATTTAAATGGAAGTGTAAGGTGTACAGTGCTCCCTCTCTACAACGACATCCAATGGGAGACACATATTGTGTGTGTTGTTCGGAGAGAGTCGTTATAGGGAGGGACCATTAAGACTTGGCTTACATTTGCAAACAGCTTGAATCCAGATCAGACGCCGCGTAACGCGGCGTCTGATCAGGATTCAAGCTGTTTGTCACTGGTCAATATATGTATTCTATCAAAATCTCCACTTATATGTAACTGTGAGAGAAAACAGCAGACGACAATCTTAAGCAGACAATATTGCAGCAGTAAAAGAGTTAGACTTAATTATCCCGTTTAGGGAATTACGGCGAGTGTCGTTGTAAGGAGGGAGTCGTTGTTGGGAGGGTCGTTGTAGAGAGGGAACGCTGTAGTTGTAATGTAACATTTATTCTTTGTTTTGTTACAGTACCAGTCGGTGAAGACCCAGATGTTACAGACAGAACAGTCTCTGAAACAACACAAGGATGCCCTGAAAGAATTGTCTAAAGGCTTTACCTCTGCATCCCGAGTCCTATACTCATTAAATTTGCCAGGTACTCGTTATTTCAAAAGTTGAGAGTCCCATTGACCCATAACTTTTCTTGCCTTTATAAACCTATTACTCATAAGCAAATAGTAGCTTAAAGCAGGTTAAAAGTAAAGCACATTCTGCACAGACTTTCCAAGGCACATTCTGCTTTACTTCAACCTGCTTTAAGTGGTTACCTGTCTTTAAAACTAGAAATTAGTTACAGGATAGTGGGTTAATTTTTCACATCAATGACACATTTGGACTCATTGTTTTAGAGAATTGTGCATCCCGAGGACTCCTTCATCTGATTTCTAAAATTGTCACTTGTTTGTTTAGTAGGGTGTTACACTCACTCACTCACTATCCGGTTTATTTGTTGATCAGGCCACAATTAATCATCTGCTGAGGGTGGGGCCTGACTGTCCAGTCTCGATCTGAGTCTTCCTCTCCATTCCTGTCTGTGATGAGGGTTGATGGGGTCCATACCCAGGGCTTTTCTGTCACGTTTCACAACGTCCTCCCAAGACAATTTGGGTCTGCCAGTGGTCCTCTCTGCTGGAACGTTCATCTGACGAACTTTTGCAATCCAGCCTGTGCTACGCTCAACGTGCCCCAGCCAACGAAGTCTGCTCTTCTGCATGTTGGCTGTGAGACTTTCCAAGTTGACTTGGGTGAGGAGGGATTCAAAAGGAATGCTTTGTTCAGGCTTAACCAAACACATCCATCTGATCATTGCTTTGTCATTCCGCTGCAGTTTCTTTAGTGTGTTAGAAGAGACAGCCCAAGTTTCGGAGCCATACATTAGCACACTTCTAACACATGATGAGTAGACACGACCCCTTGTAGCTGTTGGTAGGTGCTTGTTTGTTAAGATTGGTAGCAGCTCCCTAAACTGTTTCCAGGCAGACTTGCAACGTGTAGCTGCAGCGAGTTCACATCCTCCACCTGATGACAGCATGTCTCCAAGGTAACAGAAGTCTGTCACTACTTCGAGCTTGTCATCGCCAGTAGCAACCTCCGTCAGTGGTCTGCCATCTATTGGTCTTGCAGCGCCATCACAACGCAAGCACTTAAAGTGCGGATCTGCTTTGAGCGGGCCCTTTATGCCACTGCACTTTTTGTGGATCCATCGTGAACGGTGGGTGCAGAGGATTGAGTTGTTGCCTGTTCCACTCAGACATACAGCACATGGGTATTTTCCTGTTTTCCTCAGTAGATTGAGGTTGGGACCAGCGATCATGACCTTGGTCTAGACATTATTCTTTCTCAATAAACACTTGTTAACTCATAGGCGATAAACAGTTATCAATGCTTACCTCAATACAAGCTAGTTGATAAAAGTGTGTCAAAATGAGTCAGTATGAGAATATTGCGCAATGCGTCATTATGACTCAGTATTGCTTAAAAGTAAAAATCTAAAACTATTTATTTCATTGCAAACAGCTTTGAGCCAGATCAGACGCTCTTATAAAGGACATGTCTGCATTTGGTTTGGTCTGCCTTAAGCTTTTCCTATCTTGAAAGACTGTTCTAATCACATAATTAAATTTAGTCATGAGTATTTCAGTGTTATATGATCACTGCTATTTCGGTGTAGTTTGTTCACTGTGTTATATGTTCACTGTTATTTTGGTGTTGTTTGCTCACTGTGTAATATGTTCACTGTTATTTCCGTGTTTTTTGTTCACTGTATTACATGATAAATGTTATTTCTGTTTGTTTTTCACTGTGTTATATGTTCACTGTTATTTCAGTGTTTGTTTGCTCACTGTGTTATATGTTAAGTGCTATTTCGGTGATGTTTGTTCACTGTATTATATGTTCACTGTTATTTCCGTGTTTGCTTGTTCACTGTGTTACATGTTCACTGTTATTTCGGTGGTGTTTGTTCACTGTATTATATGTCCACTGTTACTTCGGTGTTGTTTGTTCACTGTGTTATATGTTCACTGTTACTTCGGTGTTGTTTGTTCACTGTGTTATATGTTCACTGTTACCTCGGTGTTGTTTTTTACTGTGTTATATGTTCACTATCATTTTTGTGGTGTATGTTCACTGTGTTATATGTTCACTGTTATTTCCGTGTTTTTTGTTCACTGTATTACCTGATAAATGTTATTTCTGTTTGTTTTTCACTGTGTTATATGTTCACTGTTATTTCAGTGTTTGTTTGCTCACTGTGTTATATGTTAAGTGCTATTTCGGTGGTGTTTGTTCACTGTATTATATGTTCACTGTTATTTCCGTGTTTGCTTGTTCACTGTGTTACATGTTCACTGTTATTTCGGTGGTGTTTGTTCACTGTGTTATATGTCCACTGTTACTTCGGTGTTGTTTGTTCACTGTGTTATATGTTCACTGTTACTTCGATGTTGTTTGTTCACTGTGTTATATGTTCACTGTTACCTCGGTGTTGTTTTTTACTGTGTTATATGTTCACTATCATTTTTGTGGTGTATGTTCACTGTGTTATATGTTCACTGTTATTTCCGTGTTTGTTTGTTTAGCTGTGTTGTATGTTTACTGTTATTTTGGTGGTGTTTGTTCACTGTGTTATATGTTCACTATTATTTTGTTGTTGTTTGTTCGCTATGTTACATGTTCACTGTTATTTCGGTGGTGTTTGTTCACTGTGTTACATGTTCAATGTTACTTCGGTGTTGTTTGTTCACTGTTTTTTCGGTGGTGTTTGTTCACTGTGTTACATGTTCACTGTTATTTCGGTGGTGTTTGTTCACTGTGTTACATGTTCAATGTTATTTCGGTGTTGTTTGTTCACTGTGTTATATGTTAACTGTTATTTCGGTGTTGTTTGTTCACTGTGTTATATGTTCATTGTTATTTCGGTGTTGTTTTGTTAAGTGTTATTTCGGTGGTGTTTGTTCACTGTGTTATATGTTCAATGTTATTTCGGTGGGGTTTGTTTACTGTGTTATATTGTTCACTGTTATTTTGGTGGTGTTTGTTCACTGCGTTATATGTAAACTGTTATTTCGGTGTTGTTTGTTCACTGTGTTATATGTTAACTGTTATTTCGGTGGTGTTTGTTCACTGTGTTACATGTTCACTGTTATTTCGGTGGTGTTTGTTCACTGTGTTACATGTTCAATGTTATTTCGGTGTTGTTTGTTCACTGTGTTATATGTTAACTGTTATTTCGGTGTTGTTTGTTCACTGTGTTATATGTTCACTGTTATTTCGGTGTTGTTTGTTAAGTGTTATTTCGGTGGTGTTTGTTCACTGTGTTATATGTTAACTGTTATTTCGATGGTGTTTGTTCACTGTGTTATATGTTCACTGTTATTTCGGTGGTGTTTGTTCACTGTGTTATATTGTTCACTGTTATTTTTGTGGTGTTTGATCACTGTGTTATATGTTAATTGTTATTTTGGTGTTGTTTGTTCACTGTGTTATATGTTAACTAATATTTCGGTGGTGTTAGTTCACTGTGTTATATGTTTACTGTTATTTCGGTGTTGTTTGTTCACTGTGTTATATGTTAACTGTTATTTCGGTGTTGTTTGTTTACCTTGTTACATGTTCAATGTTATTTCATTGGTGTTTGTTTACTGTGTAACATGTTTACTATTATTTTGGTGTTGTTTGTTCACTGTGTTACATGTTCAATGTTATTTCGGTGTTGTTTGTTCACTGTGTTATATGTTAACTGTTATTTCGGTGTTGTTTGTTCACTGTGTTATATGTTCACTGTTATTTCGGTGTTGTTTGTTAAGTGTTATTTCGGTGGTGTTTGTTCACTGTGTTATATGTTAACTGTTATTTCGGTGGTGTTTGTTCACTGTGTTATATGTTCCCTGTTACCTCGGTGTTGTTTTTTCACTGTGTTATATGTTCACTATCATTTTTGTGGTGTATGTTCACTGTGTTATATGTTCACTGTAATTTCCGTGTTTGTTTGTTTGTTTAGCTATGTTGTATGTTCACTGTTATTTTGGTGGTGTTTGTTCACTGTGTTACATGTTCACTAATATTTCGCTGATGTTTGTTCACTGTGTTATATGTTTTTTTTTATTTCGGTGATGTTTGTTAACTGTTATTTCGGTGGTGTTTGTTCACTGTGTTACATGTTCACTGTTATTTCGGTGGTGTTTGTTCACTGTATTATATGTTAACTGTTATTTCGGTGGTGTTAGTTCACTGTGTTATATGTTAACTGTTATTTCGGTGTTGTTTGTTCACTGTGTTATATGTTAGCTGTTATTTCGGTGTTGTTTGTTTATTTTGTTACATGTTCAATGTTATTTCATTGGTGTTTGTTTACTGTGTAACATGTTTACTATTATTTTGGTGTTGTTTGTTCACTGTTATTTGGGTGGTGTTTGTTCACTGTGTTTCATATTCAATGTTATTTCGATGGAGTTTGTTCACTGTGTTATATGTTCAATGTTATTTCGGTGGTGTTTGTTCACTGTGTTACATGTTCACTGTTATTTTGTTGTTGTTTGTTCACTGTTATTTCGGTGGTGTTTGTTCACTGTGTTACATGTTCACTGTTATGTCGGTGGTGTTTGTTCACTGTGTTATACGTTCACTATTATTTCGGTATTGTTTGTTCGCTGTGTTACATGTTCACTGTTATTTCGGTGGCATTTGTTCACTGTGTTACATGTTCACTATTATTTCGGTGATGTTTGTTCACTGTGTTATATGTTCCCTGTTACATCGGTGTTGTTTTTTCACTGTGTTATATGTTCACTATCATTTTTGTGGTGTATGTTCACTGTGTTATATGTTCACTGTTATTTCCGTGTTTGTTTGTTTAGCTATGTTGTATGTTCACTGTTATTTTGGTGATGTTTGTTCACTGTGTTACATGTTCACTAATATTTCGGTGATGTTTGTTCACTGTGTTATATGTTTTTTTTTATTTCGGTGATGTTTGTTAACTGTTATTTCGGTGGTGTTTGTTCACTGTGTTACATGTTCACTGTTATTTCGGTGGTGTTTGTTCACTGTATTATATGTTCACTGTTATTTAGGTTTTATTTGTTCACTGTTATTTGGGTGGTGTTTGTTCACTGTGTTACATGTTCAATGTTATTTAGGTTTTATTTGTTCATTGTGTTACATGTTCACTGTTATTTCGGTGGTGTTTGTTCATTGTGTTACATGTTCAATGTTATTTTGGTGGTTTTTGTTCATTGTGTTACATGTTCACTGTTATTTCGGTGATGTTTGTTCACTGTGTTACATGTTCTATGTTATTAATGTGTTGTTTGTTCATTGTGTTACATGTTCACTGTTATTTCGGTAGTGTTTGTTCACTGTGTTACATGTTCAATGTTATTTCGATGTTGTTTGTTCACTGTGTTACATGTTCACTGTTATTTCGGTGGTGTTTGTTCTCTGTAATACATCTTCACTGTTATTTCGGTGGTGTTTGTTCACTGTGTTACATGTTTACTGTTATTTTGTTGTTGTTTGTTCACTGTGTTATATGTTCACTGTTATTTAGGTGTTGTTTGTTCACTGTGTTACATGTTCAATGTTATTTAGGTGCTGTTTGTTCATTGTGTTACATGTTCACTGTTATTTCGGTGGTGTTTGTTCACTGTGTTACATGTTCAATGTTATTTAGGTGTTGTTTGTTCACTGTGTTACATGTTCACTGTTATTTCGGTGGTGTTTGTTCACTGTGTTATATGTTCACTTTTATATCGGTGGTGTTTGTTCACTGTGTTACATGTTCACTACTGTTATTTCGGTGGTGTTTGTTCACTGTGTAACCTGTTTACTATTATTTTGTTGTTGTTTGTTCATTGTGTTACATGTTCAATGTTATTTAGGTGATGTTTGTTCATTGTTTTACATGTACACTGTTATTTCGGTGTTGTTTGTTCACTGTGTTACATGTTCATTGTTATTTAGTCGTTGTTTGTTCATTGTTTTACATGTGTTTTATGTTCACTGTTATTTCGGTGGTGTTTGTTCACTGTGTTACATGTTCAATGTTATGTAGGTGTTGTTTGTTCCATGTGTTACATGTTCACTGTTATTTCGGTGTTGTTTGTTCACTGTGTTATATGTTCACTGTTATTTCGGTGGTGTTTGTTCACTGTAATACATGTTCACTGTTATTCCGGTGGTGTTTGTTCACTGTGTTACATGTTTACTATGATTTTGGTGTTGTTTGTTCACTGTTATTTCGGTGGTGTTTGTTCACTGTGTTACATAGTATTGACACGTGTTATTATTGTGTCGGTAGAAAAGTTTAAACTCTGGACTTTTAAATCTTAAGTTGTTTTAATTTAATTATTGGACTTAGTAATTAATAGTACAATAAGTTGTGTCTTATGGTGTGGTGGTGTTTTGTGATCATGAGTGCGCTGTGCATTGTGTGCAATAAGGAGATTCGACCGAAGCAGCATGGCATCACCTGTGACGAGTGTGAGAGGCGGCAGCACCGCACGTGCAATACAGGTTAGTTTATTTATTAGTATATTTACTAAAACTTTTTGTTACCCACTTCACTGCCCTTACGACCACAGTACTAAATATTTGCTCAGAGCTTAAATTACGTGTGTAGAGGGTCTTATTCCCAGATCGGGCGCAGACTTACTTGCCGGGAACCTATACGGTGTGTATACTATCTATACATTATCTCCCGTTTTATCTTGTTTTATTATGCATGTTTTTATTATGTAAAACATGATAGAGCCTTACTTGCATGTGTTATACAAATGTTAATTACTGTTGATTTTTTCATATGTTTGTCGGAATGAAAGCCCTTCTGGGCTTATGTTACACTTTTACAAATAACCGACGTAAAATAAAATTTGTCAATGTCTATGTAACATCTAACACCAGATATTATCAAGTATGAAATATTGTCGAACAGTTTGCAATATGCATCAGTTCAGTAAGCAAATATATGGTGCAATTAATTATTTTATCACATACATTATAAAATACAAATGCGTCTGTGTATCCTACACACGTATTTCGTTTTGGCGGGAAGTGATCGGGTCCCACGTGCAAATTTTAACTGGGCGTCTTATCCGTATTCAAGCTATTTGGCACTCATAGTATTTGTATAAGTCCCACCACTGATTTATCTCGAATACAATGGTTAATTCCAAATAATATATTGATCCTAATCAGATGCAGAGTAACTCGGTGTATTATCATGATAAAAACTATTTGACGAATCCTTAAAGTTGGTCAAAAAACCTTTAATTTAAAACTGGGACTTAACGGCAGAGATGAATATGACGGCATTGGGATGAACTGATTAAAGACGTTGTAAACTTATACAGCCGTGCACGTATACTACGGCACGTGCATTGCCAATAATGGGTACATTGTAGAATTGTTTCGAACCTACACTATATTTTAACACAAACTATTTATATTAATCCCTATAATGATTTATGCTGATTACAATGACTGATTACCAAAACATATGGACCTTGATCATCTGCAGAATAACTCGGTGTATGGGCAGGATCGAAATTATTTGAAAATCATTGACTTTGGTCAATTTATCAAATATAATATTATTATAAATATCATTATCATAAAAAAGCATACGATAAATATTTAAATCAGATGACGGCATGCAAGCGAACGACTTGCAGAAAATTTCAATATTAATAGCGATTCACTTAAGGCACGTGCATTATCATTAATTGGTAAAATGTCTAAACTAAAAAAAGGCAGTTATAATCACCATTGATATTTACACTCATTTAAGTTATTGTATTAACCCTATTTTACAATTCTTGACTTTACGCAATTTACATTGAATTTAAAATTGAATTGAAAGCAAACTATATATATTGAAATAATTTGACGACAGGGCAGCGGAAAACTTAGAGAAATATAATTGTTTTTATAGATATGCACGTATAGCACGTGTATAACTACTAGAGTCGAAAATGTTGAAAATGGTGAATGCAGATTAAGTATTTTCAGTCAAACAATATATATACACTCAATGTAATTGTATTAACCTGTCACTGATTTAATCCGAATTCAATGGTTATTGAACGGTTTTGACCCTGATCAGACGCAGAGTAACTCGGCGTATGGATAGGAGTCAAACCTATTTTACAGTTCTTGACTTTACTCTTACTAGTTGCATTTAAACTTGAAATGAAAGCAGGGTTTATGTATAATTAGTTTTAGTCATTCGACGGCTAAGCAGACTTACTAAAAAGGTTTTTAACGTTTTATATATATACTTGTATATATTTAGATCTGCACGTATAGCACGTGTATTACTACTAGAGTGGAAAATGTTTAAAATGGTGAATGCAGATTAAGTATTTTCTGTCAAACATAATATATACACTCAAAGTATTTGTATGAACCTGTCACTGATAAAACCCGAATTAGATGGTTATTGAATGGTTTTGACTCTGATCAGACGCAGAGTAACTCGGCGTATGGTTAGGAGTCAAACCTATTTTAACATTTCTTGACTTTACTCTTACTAGTTGCATTTAAACTTGAATTGAAAGCTGGGTACATGTATAATTATTTTAATCATTTACGGCTAAACAGACTTACACAAAGGTTTTTAACTTTTTATATATATACATGTATATATTTAGATCTGCACGTGTAGCACGTGTTTTACTACTAGAGAGGACAATTGTGAAAATGGTGAATGCAGATTAAGAATTTTAGTCACACATAATATATACACTGAAAGTATGTGTATTAGCCTGTCACTGATATAACCCGAATTCAATGGTTTTGACTCTGATCAGACGCAGAGTAACTCGGCGTATGGTTAGGAGTCAAACCTATTTTAACATTTCTTGACTTTACTCTTACTAGTTGCATTTAAACTTGAATTGAAAGATGGGCACATGTATAATTATTTTTAATCATTCGACGGCTAAGCAGACATCCACAAAAGGTTTTTAACGTTTTATATATATACTTGTATATATTTAGATCTGCACGTATAGCACGTGTATTACTACTAGAGTAGACAATGTTGAATGTAGATTAAGTATTTTCAGTCAAACATAATATATACACTCAAAGTATTTGTATTAACCTGTCACTGATTTAATCCGAATACAATGGTTGTTTTCAGAAAATGGTTTTGATCCTGATCATATTCAGAGTAACTCGGCGTATGGTTAGGAGTCAAACCTATTTTTAACATTTATTGACTTTACTTTTACTAGTGGAAGAGATGGTAAGAGTGGAGTAGACTTGTCCTATGCAACAGTATAGACCCAGATCAGTAATTGTGCTGTACCATTAAATAATTATTAATAATTTTTAAATTATGTTGAGACAGCGCTTGCAAATAGTGTAGACTCACATCAGCAGTTGGTAACACTGCCGTAACACGTATGAAACAGTTTTTTGCGAACAGTATTGAACCTGATAGGAATGTAATCAATAAGTATTTATACCGAAATTTGAATTTCATACGCGACAACGTTATGGCAGTTAAGGGTTAGCTGTTAAGAGTAACTGTTTTATGCAATTAGTTCATAGTCAGAGACTAGACTAGGTGTCAAGAGATTGGCGCCTTGCGTTGGTTTTACTCAACAAACAATTCGAGAATGTTCGCGGGCTATGCTCGTGCGTGTTTAGCTAGTTAATAAATACAGCAAATTTAGCAATTTAATACCAGATTCTTAATACCAGATTCTTTGTTTGACTCGCAAATATATATGACACTTTCAGATATCAGTCTCACAGCATACCGAGAATCCTTGAGGTTGCGTCTGCCTTTGCCATGTGTCTGCAACCCGTGCATCGCTAGAATACCAGTTCTAGAACATAGTGTAAGTATCTTATATTTTTGGGTTATCTCAAGTTATATTTCGACTTTATAACATAACAGACGGCGTGAGCGTTGAATAACACCCGTTGTTTAAATGTCATATATAACTAGTTATATAACTATGCAAATGAGGTACGCCACGACGTCGTTTACTTGTGACGTCGTTAAAATGCGTTCTATGCGCGTTCGATTTCCAACGTCTTCATTCCATCATGTAGATTCAATTTATAGATCTTTGGTGTAATTAATCAATATTAGATCTACATGAAAGTGTTTATTAATACATAGATCTATAACAACATAAGCATTATGCTAGTGAACGGGGTTAATTTGGAACAACTTTTTTCCTGTATAGTTCTACTTATATCGCGCTTAGCATTCACTTGACCTCAAAGGCTGCGATAAATAACATTTCTAGGTTTTGTTATAAAAAGAATATAACATTCGTGTTAATAATTTATTGGATTTATCAAACTCGTCGTTTTAGAAAACGATAAAAACCCGACAAAGCCTCGTTTTTATAATGTAATATCCTATATTTATTACACAGGTATTCATTTGAAATGTAGGTTTAAAGTGAAAGAGGTTTTAAATATATGTTTTGAAATGAGCTAGAATTTAAGAATATTGTGTATCCTCTTCACTCGTTTGTCCGGACCCCTTAGCGAAAACGGACTATAAAGGTAATCAATTTAAATGGAAACTGGGAGATACATTGAACGAATATGGAGAAAAAACAGTTTTCTAACTGAAAATAACATTTAAAGAAATCAAACAACTTGATTGTTAAACAAATACCAGTTATTCAAACCAACCTTCGGCTGTAAATGCAGCGCCGCAACTTCTTACTAGGCCGGAAGATTGACGTCATCATTCGGGTAGCATTTAGGCGCTTGTACACAACCGGGTCAAATTTATACTGCATATGAAAGTTCAATTTCCAGACACTTGCTTCACGTAATAAACATTTAGAGTTATACTGGAAAATGTGTTATTCGGAATCATTTTACAAAGGGACATTAAAAAAATAAGGTACGTGGTCAATTTTGGTATTCATTTTTTGAATACATAATTTTCTTCAAAGTTTCACTAAAATTCCAAGTTTTTTTTAGCATTTTTTTTCGGCTATTATCTGTCCGCATCTAATACCTAACCGGAACCGCTTTTTGCGATGACGTAAGCAAACCGCACGCGCCATATCAAGCGTTTTTGTGATCCTTCCGGACTCATGATAGGCTTCCGACTAGTGAGAATCGAGGATAATATGTAATATAATAATATAGTTATTTTTTTGGTTTTTAATACAGGTGATTGATGAAAGCAGTGACATGCTTTTCACACAAAGCAGTTATCTTCCTTATTTTCTTTATTTTGAGTAAATACAGGTCACTGACGAAAACAAGGTTAAAGTAAAACATAAAACTTTAGGAGTTTTCTGTTTCACTTCCACTTTGCTTTCAGCGGTCATATTATTTTTTATTCAAGTATTTATCCTTATTTCGAGTAGTCGTATTATAGAGATGTTACTGTATTGTCATATTTAGGCAAACGACGAGACGACGTACATTTATGGCGAAGTTGAGGACCTACCACCTCCGGTGTTGGAGAGGAGCGTTCCGATAGTAGTGAATGAAGCAGCTGAGGACGAGCCACATACATTTGAAATAAGTGTTGCAACTGGACATGTGGAGGTTTGTTTCAGTACCAAAGGGTTAAACAATTGAAAACAAAATAATTAAATTAAGAATGAAACTAATAAAATTAACGGTGACGGTCGTTATGTATACTGTCCTATGAATGAATAATTATGATGATAATGATGTTGAAAATATTGATGATCAATATAATATTATTATCTAATAACAACACTGATTATGATAATGATGATGATGATGATGATGATGAATATGAAGGTGGTTGTTATTATGATGATGAATATTATGATGATTGTAACATATTATGTATATTATTTAACCCATTACTCCATAATTAAGCCTTTTTAAACCTTTCATTTATTGTTCAAATCGGGAGAATAGTTCCAATTTATATTGATACATATAAGTTTTACTTTCATCCTTCTTTAAGTGGTCACCTGTCTTCAAAACTAGAAACAGGCTATGGGGTTATGGGTTAATGAATGTATTGTTTTACAGGATGTTGAAGTTGAGACATGTGATGAAGAGGAGGACGTAACATCCAGAATTGAAATGAGCGTGTCCGCTGGACAGACAGAGGTTGGTTACAATTCATAATAATAATTTATAATAATAATTATTATACTTAAACTACTGATACTAATAAAAATGATAATACAAGTGATAATGCTAATGATAAAAGAAACCGTAAATACAAATGAACATAAAATATCTTTAATTTTTGTTACCCTTTCACTCTCTCAATGACGTCATAAAGCGCATTTACAAATAGCTTTGATCCTTATCAGACGCTGCGTAAAACGGCGTATGCTCAGGATCAAAACTGTTTACCACAAACATTTATGTGTTTTTAATGAATTTATTGTTTTACAGGACTTTGAAGTTGACGCATCCGATGTAGAGGACGAAACACCAATACTTGAAATGAGCGACGTGCTCATGGATGTAGAAGAGTATGCTGGTTATAGCTGGAGATGCGATATGATTGATGACGATTCTATGGTAAGTTAATACAAATTAACAATACATTACAAATGACTATAAAATATGATTCATTTATTAACTCTTTGACTCTCAATGACGCTACTGGCTTCTAGAAACTAGTGTCGTTTTAGACAGTGGAAATTCAAAAAAATCTTAAACGACACTGGCACCCAGAAACTTGTAGTGTTTACGCTACTGGCTTCTAGAAACTAGTGTCGTTTTGGACAGTGGAAATTAAAAAAAATTCTTACACGACACTGGCAACCAGAATATAGTAGCGTTTACGCTACTGGCTTCTAGAAACTAGTGTCGTTTTAGACAGTGGAATTAATAAATTTCTCAAACGACACTGGCAACCAGAAACTAGTAGCGTATACGCTACTGGCTTCTAGAAACAAGTAGCGTTTACGCTACTGACTTCTAGAAACTAGTATCGTTTAAGACAGTTGAACTTTAAAAAATTTCTTAAACGACACTGGCAACCAGAAACTATTAGCGTTTACGCTACTGGCTTCTAGAAACTAGCGTCGTTTTAGTCAGTTGAAATTAAAAAAAAATCTTAAACGCCACTGGCAACCAGAAACTAGTAGCGTTTACGATACTTGCTTCTAGAAACTAGTGTCGTTTTAGACAGTGGAAATTTAAAAAAAATCTTAAACGACACTGGCACCCAGAAACTAGTAGCGTTTACGCTACTGGCTTCTAGAAACTAGTGTCGTTTTAGACAGTGGAAATTAAAAAAATTCTTAAACGACACTGGCAAACAGAAACTTGTAGCGTTTACGCTACTGGCTTCTAGAAACTACTGTCGTTTTAGACAGTTGAAATGAAAAAAAAATCTTAAACGACACTGGCTACCAGAAACTAGTAGCGTTTACGCTACTGGCTTCTAGAAACTAGTGTCGTTAGACAGTGGAAATACTGGCTTCTAGAAATTAGCGTCGTTTTAGACAGTGGAAATTAAAAAAAATTCTTAAACGACACTGGCAACCAGAAACTAGTAGCGTTTACGCTACTGGCTTCTAGAAACTAGTGTCGTTTTAGACAGTGGAAATTAAAAAAAATTCTTAAACGACACTGGCAACCAGAAACTAGTAGCGTTTACGCTACTGGCTTCTAGAAACTAGTGTCGTTTTATACAGTGGAAATTAAGAAAAAATCTTAAACGACACTGGCAACCAAGTACTAGTAACGTTGACGCTACTGGCTTCTAGAAACTAGTGTCGTTTTAGACAGTGGAAATTAAAAAAAAAATTCTTAAACGACACTGGCAACCAGAAACTAATAGCGTTTACGCTACTGGCTTCTAGAAACTAGTAGCGTTTACGCTACTGGCAACTAGCTTCGTTTACGCTACCATCTTCAGCCTCCCTATGCTAAGGTATTTACGTCACTGTTACTAGTTAACATGCGAGTAATATGGTTATAATGTCGATCTACTTCAATTTCTTGTGTCTGTCAGGTCTCGTGGTCTCTCACACATTTATACTACCGGTAGTATGTATACGTAATAGTAACGGCAATCGAGAATATATATCTAAGTTCACATGTCTATAAATAACAATGCCGTTACAATGTCATGTCTATGGATTAACCCATTACCCCTTAAGTAATAGTTCCAAATCAAACAGTGATAAACATGTTCCAAAATGTTCTTTAAGCAGGCTATGGGATAAGGGATTAACTGCTTTGTTTCTATATACAGGTACGTAAAACAGCCAAGGCCAACGTGTTCAGAGCAGCCAAGTCCATTGCTGGAGATGTCATTGTGGAGCGTGTGGAAGCAGAACACGTCTCTATTCCGAGGAAGGGTCTATTAAAGCGGGTCGCTAATAGGACAAGAGCAAAGCATCGCCCATCAGAGCCACAGTCTTTGGATTGTGAAGTAAGTATGGTAAACTAAAAATGTGTTTGGTAATGGATGCCCCTCGGCAATACGAATTAATAAAACACTTAAATAGCTAATAGCTGACCTTAACGTACACAATTATAACAGATACGTACGTACAGCCAAACAATGGTAACGCTATATGCTAAGTACCACACCTTGACTTAGCAAAGAAGTGGACTAGTTTTAAGAACAGAACAGATATTTGATTCTTCGGATTTAAACATTTCGTTTTGCGTCCATATACAAGTTCACAAAAGTTGTACAACCTATTGTCCATTAATATTCAGCTATATATCGCTTCCTTCTTACATTATACCTTCTACGTTCGATAATAAAATAAACCATATTTACTTTTTCAGTGACGTGGATTTTATCTTATTTAACTATTCAAATATATATTGTATTTTTTCAGGTTGGTCACAACTTCCTCCAGGTAGAGGATTTTCTAGTGGCAGATATAAGGTTCGAGCGTCAGAGGCATTTTGTATTTGCCACACAGTACCAGATCGATCTGCTTCGTAATGCGCGACGCTGGTATATGGATGGAACTTTTAAGGTGAGCTTCTTTTCATCATGACTTTCACATCGAATGTCCCATAATTTTCTACAGTATCTAGAAGAAGAATATCGAATAATGATATCTTTAATTCACCACTGAAACCTTTTAAGGGATACTTGCGTTTTCCTATAGGGAATTAAATGACGTCTATTAACCCCTATCGCTGCCGTACACCGAGTACAATTTTTATTTGTAAACAGTTTGGTTCCAGGGACCAAACTGTGTACAACTCATTTCAACAGTCAAAAGAGCAGACGACAATTCTTTAAAATTCATGAGGTCATGGCAGTGAGGGGGTTAATGACGTCAATATGTCGCCCTGGTCTACCACGTTTGCAAAAACAAGTATACTTAGCACAGGTACACTGTACATAAATAGTCGCTTCTAGCATTATATGTGTAAAACGGTATAGTGTTTATTTATATATATCTTTCCATTTCAGGTTATTTGGCCCCCCTTTCAGAAACTAGGTGAACGAAAGGGGCAGATGATGTCTATACGTGCGTTTGTGGAGAAGGACGGAGACACACAACAATTTCCCCTGGCATTCTGCCTGATGTCTAGAAGTTCTAAAGAGGATTACTGATGTGGAGGTGTTCCAGGCCCTGAGAGGAAGAGTAGGGGAAACTCGTGTTGAGGGTTTCGTTGTAGACTTTGAGAAAGGTAAAAATAAAAACTTACAGTTGAACTTCTATCTATATCTCGTCTTTCTTCTGTAATGGAATAAGAAGCCATCTTAATATGTATTCTAATTAAATAAAGGGAGGTAATTCTCCAAGTGCTAATTTAGCAAAGACAGTTTTTCACTACGTTCATTTCTATAATTTCATAATGCTCTATTGTAAAATAGTTTTAATACAAGCCAGGGTTTTACGATGTTGTCTAACTTGCGTAATTCCAAGTTATGCAACATCGTGACCCTGTCCCTTGTCACCCTAATTCGATTCATATGTTTGGTAAAAGTGGCCGGTTCACTCATTTAATCACGATTGAAAGTATTATATAATGCTTGTTCGTGGAAGGTACTCAGGTGCCTGTTTTTAGTGTCCCATTAACATTTACGGCCTATTTCTAAACTCATATTTCTAAACTCATTAGTTTCTTGTAATTTGTCATTATTAAAGCTGGTCGATAATATCCCCTAAAACAAAGAACTCTGGGTTTTCTGCTAGCAGAGTTTCCCCTACACTTCAGTTGAAGTACATGATTTTGGACGTTCAAAAGTCCGACACATATTCGTCTAAAGTGAGTTCGTGGTATCAGAGTTTGATTAAAAAATGTTATTTTAGTATAAGTTTACTGCATCAAATTACGTCACCACCATACCCTATGATGATGCATTGATTGTAACAACATAAAATGCTCGGCTCTCAGAGCTATTAAGAGCCTATTATCACAACTGCTTTATTACCAGCCTAGCAAAGACACAGGCGTATTATCATAAAGATGTCTACAAACAGTTTAAATGAATTTAAATGAAAGCCGTAATCTGTTCAGGTCATTTTGTTTTAAGCGTCATTATTCACTATTATCAGTCAGACAAACAGTGTGTTTCATTATAATATTATGTCGGTTTTATAAGTAAGTGTATTTTCAAAGATATTAACACGTAATTTGTTCACGTCGTTTTGTTTTTAGCGGCCTGGCAGGCAATCCGACAGGAATTCCCGGAGTAGAGATTAAGGGATGTGTTTTCCATTGGTCTCAGGCAGTTTGGAGACGTGTTCAACGGTTGAGACTGGCAGAAACTTACCAAAGACGGACAGACATGCACTCCTTCATCCGGAAGTTATTGGCCCTGCCGTTCCTGTCATATGCCCATATCCAGCCAGTCTTCCAGAAACTGAAAGAACATGCAACCACAACAGAAACCAAGGACCTGGTTTGATATATAGAAGACACTTGGATGACAAACACTGTCCACCCGCCTCGGTCGTGGTCGGTTTACCGACAGACGGTCCGAACGAACAACGACGTGGAAGGTGAGAACTGATAATATATTGAGATTTCTTTTCGGTGTCTAAAGCGTTTGCAATTCATCATTATTTACTAGTTTTTATTACTTTAATATGATAGGGACATACATTGTTTAGATGCTACATATTCATACAACATTTGACCAGGATCTGTACCGGTTGTAGTGGCTGGTGGCTGTGTTCAGTTTCTGTTGTTCATTATAAATATTAATATCAAATAAAAGTATTTAACATTATTATTATTATTATTATGTGCGCAAAATACGCCTATGTTCAGGTCAACATTATGATTGAGCATACAGTAAAACCTCTCTATAACGACCACTAAAATAAATGCTAATTAGATGTATAAAAGACAGGTGACAGCTTAAAGCAAGGTGACAGTGAAACAGAAAGCTCCTAAAGGAGCTTTCTGTTTAACTGTCACCTTGCTTTAAGCAGTCACCTGTCAAAAACAAAAAATAATTAACATAATTTAGTGGCCGTTATAGACAGGTTCTACTGTATTATGAAATGCTTTTAACTTCTCATAATTCTCAAATATGCTTCGGTTTGAGGGGACAAATTAAATTATACGTATATGTTGTGCACATATAGTTTAACACTTTACTCCATAGATACTCGTTATCACGCTGTTAATTCTTTATTCCGGTGAAGAAAACAGTATTAACCTATACAGTCATGAATATATATAAAATGAATATAATTATAGATGTTAGCTCAAAACAGGCTGAAAGTATAAAGCTTAATGCGCCTCACGGTGATTTTTGCTTTACGATCATCCTGTATTAAGTGGCTATCTGTGGTTAAAATGAGAAAGAGGCTATGAGGAAAAGGGATACGTTTTAATTGGATCTTATTTTTACTTATTTCACTTTTGTGCAAACTTTCAGGCTGGGACCATCGCTTCAACGCCGCAGCAGTAAACTCCGGACTGCAGTTCTACAGACTCGTCCCCCTTCTGCGTCGGGAGGCAGAGATTGTTTATCTGGCAGTTAGAGGAGGAGATTTGACGAGGAATGTCCGTAGACAATCCAGATTTCTTGAGCGCCAACTTGAGAGACTGTGGGACGGCTACTGAGCAGAAGAGATCATCACTTCCTACTTCCTGAAGAGATGTGGGGAGCTCTATGGTATTAGGACTTGAATCGTTCGCACAGTAAAAGCTGTTAGATCCTGATCGGAAGACTCCCCTAAAAGCCCTTTGGCCCGTCTTACCAAACGTTGTACGACAACATTTATATTGTCGTAATTCAAATTATACAATTCAAAATTATTATTTATCTCTCCATCTTATCCGTCTTGTGACATATCTTTGGAATCGTCTTGAAATAAGAAATTATAAGAAGTTTTGACTTACAACTGTTCGTACGACGTTTGATAAAACGGGCACCAGATCTAGTTCTACACCGTTATAAGACATTCGTTTTTTATATAATCATTTTATATATATTAGTCTGTATATAATTCGGATCTTGTATCAAGTTGTATGCTTGATCGTTTTCATCTATTAAATACATGTGAAGTTTGCGCCGATATTGGCATAAGATATTAGTATATTTGTATTTTATGACTTACGGCCGTTTTTGTCGTACGAGTGTTAATTGTTGAATTTGTTTGCATTTTATAATTGTATCCATAAACGGTGCTGAACCTTGTCGGGGCTTCACTAGGAACCCCAGATCTGGATCTGCACCGTTATGAAACGACTGAAGAAACGCCGTAAGATAAATATGGTCGTAAGTCAGATTCTCAACTATCACTTGATATAATTATTTCTCCTTCTATTCCTTTAATCCTGTCTTGTGACATCTCTTTGGAATATAGATGTCCTAAGACAGGATAATACGGAGAATTTAGAAGAAAAAAGGAAGTGGTCTGGTTCTACACTGTTAATCGACTGTTACACGACATTGGAATTTTTTTTTATAAATTCATCATATTAGTCTGTACATAATTCTGCTCCTATGATATTCACTTGTGTCAATCGTATGTATGTATTAAATACATGTGAAGTTTGCGCCGATATTGGCAAATAAAGAGACTTTTAAAGCTAAAGCAGAAAACGCATATATGGGTTTCGTGTTTTATCTCTGAAAATATAGGCCTACTATATAAAGCTGTGGTCTATATAAAAAATTATTTCCATTTTTTTATTTAATATTTCTCAGTAACTTAGTTATCAATGTGTATATTCTATTTATATTATGAACATCGGTCTATGACCCCTTATTTAAATAAAGTAATTTTCGTGTAAGAATGTGCTTGTGTTTGTTACCTGTCACCATTTGATATAAAATATCAATACCGAAAAATTGTATGATAGAATCTACATATACACTGATAATGAGTTGGATCCATGCAGTACACTGAAAAAAACCCACTCTTGGGCCGATTTGGACTAGGCCGATATGGACCGGGCCAATATGGCTTTGGGCCGTTTTGGTAGTGGGCCGTTTTGGAAGTGGGCCGATATGACCCGCATTCGATATTACCAGGAACGTATATTAGATATATATAATCTACGTTCCTGATATTACTTAGTTTTACCAGGAACGTAGATCTAATATACGTTCCTGGTTCTACTAGTCGCAATTTTTTTTATGAAAATCTACAGTGGAATTTACATTTTATAGCCGTTTGCTTCGTTGCTCTTGATTGATGGGGTAACGTGATCGCCATTTTGGGGGCTGTCTTTTGTACGTTTATTATGTTTATTTTATATCTAATTGTAGTTATTTGTCTTTTCCTGGCGGCCTGCATTTGGGCGCTCTACTATTGTTTCTATCGGTCGACAATCAGAAGCCGGTTGCTTCATTGCTGATTGATGGGAGTAATGTGATCGCCATTTTGGGGGCTGTCTTTTTTATGTTTATTCATGTTTATTTTAGATCATATTGTAGTTATTTTGTCTTTTCTTGTTTGTAGGTACATTTGTGTAACTTCATGTGAAGCGCTTTTGAACGCACTACCCCTGTGTGAAAAGAGCGCTATATAAATCTGGTATAATAATAAATGATAAATAATAAATAATAATTTCCAGAAATTCTGACAAAATGTTAACACAAAACGAGTAACCTCCCTTGAGTTCAACTTTAAAATGCCGTCAGCTCTAAATAATACCATAAGTCAAACCTGTAATAAGGGACCATTGAATGCGGTAGCCTGTATATCTTTAAAGGCAGTTGACTGCTTAATGCATAACAAAAGTGATGCATAAAAGCTCCTTTAGGATCTATCTTTTAGCATTACTTTTGTCCTGTGTTAAGTTGCCATCTGTCAGTACAGGCTATAAATCCTCACAAAGTTTACTTGTCACGTCTTGACTGTACTTGCATATGATATTATTCATGATTAAGTGTCTAAACATAGCCTGTCCTTTGATCAATGCGTTAAGGATTGACTAGTCAATAAAATCGGACAATTCATTTAAAAAAAAAGTTTTGACGCGAGTGGGAATCGAACCTAGAACCTTTGGATTGCTAGTCAATCACCGTACCAACTGCGCTAAACAGAGAAGACACCTTAAATAATTTTCCTCAGTCCATTGAGGGACCACCAGCCAATTGTTCTGGAGGTGTCAATGTAACTGTCAAATCACGTACAACACAATCTTAGTTTCCCTGGTGAGGTCCAGATTATACTCATGCTCTAGTGATTTTCAATGGTTATTTCTAACCAAACTATCAAATATAAAGGTCGTGTCTCACATGGGAAGCTCCAGCGGTTCCTTGCTACCTACATGTCCACAAGACTCATGCTTTTTGCGAGGAAATTGTCTAGCAAGGTGTTATGATCAAAAGGTCGTCAGGAGATGTCTTCAAGGAATTCCAAGACTGAAGATCGTCTTTTTCCGTGTAATCTCGGCATTTTCCGTGTATAACGGAATATACCGAACACTCCAATATAAAACCTGCACGATAATGTTAGAAATTATCCGAACGTAGTCCGAAATGTTGCAAATCTCGTCTTATAAATTTGCATGGCCTTCCCCGCACGGGTTCGAATCCCGACCGTGCTCAATATATTTTTCTCTGAAATATATATCTTTTTTAAACAAAAACTTTTCCTAAATCAATGATTAGATGTTGATAAATGCGCCTGATATTAACTTGCACAAACATTTAATTATAAGCCAAATTTATTGTTCAGTCTTTATAAAGTATTCAAGGTCTCAAACACTTTTTCGAAGACAAACTTAGGTGCGGCTAAATGTCTTCATATTTTGGATTTAGATTGCGTAAGTATTGTATGAAAAAATAAGCAAGTAGATTGCTTTGCCCAAGCTTTCATTTTTGTACAAACACTCAACCTTTTAAGTCATATAATGTAAAATCGTATGGAAAATATTGCATATTTTTAAGAGGACGGTTCAGATTTTTTTCACATCATATGATGCAAATATTTGGACAATAACTTTTATTTTGTGAATTTCACGTCTTCTGCATAGGCATGCATTAAAATTATCAGTATTTTAGGTAAGAATAGGTAAAAATCACCTTTCAGGAATATTTGTCTTTTAATTTTCTCGCATATTTTTCCTACCTGTAAGGCTATATACAATATTTCAAATATTTTCGAGAAGAGATTGCGAAAAGCCTTCATATTTCACGCAAGACACGGGGATTACATGTAGTATCCATTCATAATGTCATTTTCACATTACAATCGCCCTACCTTCAGTGTTGGAATATTAAAAACGTCACGAAAGATAAAAGTTTCCTTTCTTTGTAAACAATGTATAACATGACTCATATTTCAGACAGCAAACGAGTGAATCATTGTAGATCTAAGTTTATTTGATTTGTTTGTTTGTTTGTTTGTTAACGTCCGTTTCTGCCATCTATGGGCTAATTGGGCGCCCTAGAGCGAGAGAGAGTGGAGCGGATACAGAGAACCCGGACGCAATGCCCTACTCTTATTATCGAAAGAGTTCTTTGGTTCTTTTATAAAGTCTCATCCGAAGTACTTCGTCCGGCGGGGGATCGAACTCGCAACCCCTGACGTCGTAAGCGGGTGCTTCGTGACCCCTCGACTTGATACTTCCTAGTCTATTAAGTGCAACTTAAAAGAATGCTGACACGGATTACGTGCCCCCCCCCCCCCCCCCCCCCCAGCTGGCCTAATTTATATTTTGCAAAATAAATATTTTTATTATTTTATTTTGCTTCAGTCATCATTTAGCTGGGAATGCTGCATTGGCATGTAACGGCACGGGTACCCCAGCTGAGCTGAACTGTTTCTTTATTCCTTTGCTTCCAAGTTTAACTTAACTGGGGCTGCTGCAGTGGTGTGTGTCTCTTATCTCGGGTCATCAAATCCTGGCTAATCTAGTCCTTGCCCGTGTTCCATTAAATTTGGACCCCATTGAAAAAGGACCTCCCGGTCATTTTTTAACTTTGAAAAATGACCGGGAGGTAAATTCTCAACGTTGAAAAAATACCCTACCCATGAAATTATGACTCCTGAATTATCTGTTGTAAAATGACCGGGAGGTCATTTCTCAGACTTAATTGGGATAAACTGACTACTGGTATGAGGGGGTCATTGTTCAACGTTGAAAAATGACCCGGGGTCAATTCTCAACATTTAAAAAGACCCTACCAATGAAATTATGACCCGGGGGTCATTTCTCAACGTTGAAAAAAGACACTACCATTGAAATTATAACTCCTGAATTATCTTCTTGTAAATGAAATGGGGGTCATTTCTCAACGTTGAAAAATGACCAATGTAAAGTTTCAACGACTACTGGTATCGGGGTCATTGTTCAACGTTGAACAATGACCCGGTGTCATTTCTCAACGTTGAAAAAAGACCCTACCCATGAAATTATGACTCCTGAATTATCTTCTTGTAAATGAAATGGGGGTCATTTCTCAACGTTGAAAAATGACCCATGTAAAGTTTCAATGTTGAAGACTTCACCCGTGCAGAATTGTCTCCTAGACTTAATTGTGATAAACTGACTACTGGTATGAGGGGGTCATTGTTCAACGTTGAGAAATGACCTGGTGTCAATTCTCAACGTTGAAAAATGACCCTACCCATTGAAATATGACTCCTGAATTATCTTGAAGTACAAATGAGCGGGTGTCATTTCTCAACGTTGAAAAATGACCTGTGTAAAGTTTCAACGTTGAAAATTAACTTAACCATTAAAGAAATGTCTCTTAGACTAAATTGTGATTAACTGACTTCTGGTATATGAAAAATGACCCGGGGTAATCTTGTAACATTCCGAAAATGAACATTTGCATTTTCGACCTACACGAGACCATCTAGTGGGTTTTTTGGCATGAACACTAGAATGAAACATTCGCAATTAAGACTAGCATTACCGTTTAAATCGGGTGTAAAACACTCCATAGGTATCACACTTTCACAGTTAGTTTTTGTTTTCAACGTTGCGAAAGAGAAAGAGGACATGAAGCTGGGATCAGTTCTAAACGATGAAAGTAACTTTATCAATAAGATAATGACTCCTAAAGTAAATAACGATTACGAGGGAGTCACTTTTCAACTTTGAAAAAATGACACGGGGATTAGTTCTGAACAGTGTTAACTCTACCAATATGAGATTGACTGCTAAAGAAATTCGTAATCGTATGACCATTGATGAGAGGGGGTCATTTTTCAACGCGTTGGTGGGTGTCATTTTTCAACGTTGAATAATAATAACGTTGATAATACAGGAGCAATAATTTCATGGGTATGGTCTTTATTCAACGTTGAGAATTGACCCCGGGTCATTTTTCAACGATGAACAATGACCCCCCTCATACCAGTAGTCAGTTAAAAAAAATAACGTCTAGGAGACATAGGTACAGGTTAAGTCAATTTCTAACGTTGAAACTTTTCACGGGTGATTTTTCAACGTTGAGAAATTACCCCCGTTCATTTAACAACAAGATAATTCAGGAGTCATAATTTCATGGGTATGGTCTTTTTTAACGTTGAGAATTGACCCCGGGTCACTTTTTCACGTTGAAAAATGACCCCCTCATACCAGTAGTCAGTTAATAACAATTAAGTCTAGGAGACATCTGTTCAGGTTTAGTCAATTTTCAACGTTAAATCTTAACACGGGTCTTTTTTTAACGTTGAGAAATGACCCCGGTCATGTTACAACAAGATAATTCAGCAGTCATAATTTCATGGGTATGGTCTTTTTTAACGTTGAGAATTGATCCCGGGTCATTTTTTTTAACGTTGAACAATGACCCCCTCATACCAGTAGTCAGTTGATAACAATTAAGTCTAGGAGACATCTTGTCAGGTTAAGTCAATTTTCAACGCTAAATCTTAACACGGGTCTTGTTTTAACGTTGAGAAATGACCCGTTATTTTTCAACGATATGTTTCAGGAGTCATAATTCCATTGGTAGGGTCTTTTTTCAACGTTGAGAATTGACCCCGGGTCAATTTTTAACGTTGAACAATGAAACCCCCTCCTACCAGTAGTCAGTTAATAACAATTTTGTCTACGAGACAATTCTGCACGGGTTCGGTAGTCTTTCAACGATGAAACTTAACACGGGTCATTTTTCAATGTTTAGAAATGACTCTGGTCATGTTACAACAAGATAATCCAGCAGTCATAATTTCATAGGTAGGGTCTTTTTCAACGTTGAGAATTGACCCCGGGTCATTTTTTAACGTTGAACAATGACCCCCTCCTACCAGTAGTCAGTTAATAACAATTTTGTCTATGAGACAATTCTGCACGGGTTCAGTCGTCTTTCAACGATGAAACTTAACACGGGTCTTTTTTCAAAGTTGAGAATTGACCCCGGGTCATTTTTTAATGTTGACCAATGACCCCCTCCTACCAGTAGTCAGTTAATAACAATTAAGTATACGAGACAATGCTGCACGGGTTCAGTCGTCTTTCAACGATGAAACTTAACAGGGGTCATTTTGCAACGTTGAGAAATGACCTCGTTCATTTTACAACCAGATAATTCAGGAGTCCTAATTTCATGGGTAGGGTCTTTTTTCAATGTTGAGATTTGACCCCGGGTCTTTTTTCAACGTTGAACAATGACCCCCTCAAACCAGTAGTCAGTTAATAACAATTAAGTTAAGAAGATATATTTGTACAGGTTTAGTCATCTTTCAACGATGAAACTAAACAGGGGTTAGTTTGCAACGTTGAGAAATGACCCCCGTTCATTTTACAACCAGATAATTCAGGAGTCCTAATTTCATGGGTAGGGTCTTTTTTCAATGTTGAGATTTTATCCCGGGTCTTTTTTCAACGTTGAACAATGACCACCTCAAACCAGTAGTAAGGGTCTTTTTTCCACGTTAGGAATGAACCCCCGGTTCATTTTTCAACGTTGAGAAATGACCCCGGTCATGGTACAACAAGATAATTCAGCAGTCAATATTTCATAGGTAGGCTCTTTTTTCAACGTTGAGATTTGACCCCGGGTCTTTTTTCAACGTTGAACAATGACCCCCTCAAACCAGTAGTAAGGGACTTTTTTCAACGTTAGGAATGGACACGGGTCATTTTTCAAGGTTGAGAAATGACCCCAGATCTATTACAAACGTTACAAAATATCCCCTAACAAGGATCAGTTAATAACCAATAATTTGTAGCAGCCATTTAAAGTTTATGGGTATGGTCATATTTTAATATTGAGAATTGATTCCCGGTCATTTTACAATGTTAAAGAATGACCCACTCTATTCCGTTTGTTGTTCAATGGCGTATTAACACTGTCGTCATTATTTCACACAGATAGGATCATTTTTCAACGTTAAGAATTGACCCTGGTCTTTTTTCAACGTTGAGAAATGACCCCAGCCATTTTACAATTAGATATTTCAGCAGTCATAATTTCACGGGTAGGGTCTTTTTTCAACGTTGAGAAATGACCCCATTCCCGTTGAAAAATGACCCGGGGGTCATTTCTCAACGGGGTCAAAATTTAATGTTACATCGGCACCAAACCCTCTTATTTGTAGCCTGTTATTGTGAATGTCTGCTTCATACATGTATATATAGTGAGATATCAAGGTTTTGAGAAGTACCCTTAATATAATAAAACTCCTCAATTTCTATCACTTAGAAGTAGACAAATTGATTGTGTTAAAAGACATTGGTAGCTTAGCCAATTACCTCATAAATACACCTTTATAAGCTTTTAATGTATGCCTCCATTATGAAGAGATCAATTCCAATTGATACAGACATGAGTATGCAGCATCAGAAATATCTTCAATGTAGATGGTAGCTTAAAGATGGATGAAAGTAAAGCAGAATGCACCTTAAGACACAGTCTACTTTACTTTCAACCAACTTTTAAGATTCACCTATCTTCAAAACTGAAAACAATTAAAGTATAAAGTAATGAGTTAATGTAGGAGAAAGGTAAAGCAGACATCTCCTTTAGGAGTTTCCTGTTCTAGTTTCATCCCACTTTTAAAGTGTTTTTACCCCTACCCCTAAAATACACATTTTTACGCCTTTGATTTATTCTTCTACTGAAAAGATAAATCAACTTAATACCATCATGAATATGTATAAACAAGACATATTTTCAGTATCCTTGCAGATAGTAACTTAAAGAGGCTGAAAGTAAAGCAGAATGTGCCTTAAGGCACATTCTGCTTTACTTTCAACCTGCTTTAAGTGGTCATCTGTCTTCAAAACTACAAATGTACTATGGGGTAACTGGCTAAACAATAAAGCCATCTAGCAATGAAGGTATTATAATTTTTAGTTGAACAGTAATTATGCTTTTAAAAATAAATCAAGATGAAAAACTTGTCACTTCAAATAATTTGCCCTGGATGAAATGGTCTCTCAGTTTTTAGCTCACCCGAGCCGAAGGCTCAAGGTTAGCTATTGTGACCGCTCACCGTATGTACGTCCGTCCGTCTGTCCGTTCACATTTACTTCAAACGACATCTCCTCTGAACCCGAGGATTTTAGGGAGAGTTTAACCTGCTCATGATGTTCCTTGGATGTTTCTCTACAGAAGTTGTTCAAATGAAAGGGAAAAAGCGCAAACTCTGCTTGAAAAAGCAAACATTTTTAAAACATCTTCTTGTCAAAAACTACTATGCCCTAAGCTTTGAAATTTTTACAGTAGTATCTCCTGGTGGATCCCTCTAAAGTTTGTTCGAATGAAATCCCTAGGGTCACACTTGACCCCACCCTGCACAGTTTTAGTGCTGCTCTATGCAGGTCGCATGGTATTTTGATTTATGCAGAACTGTATTTACCTGAGGCCCTTAATATACTAAGGGCAAATAGCCAATATTTGCAAACAGTTTGGATCCAGATCAGATGAAACATAATGCTGCATCTAATCTGGATCCAAACTATTTGCCACTCATTTACCTACTTTACATTTTCTAAATTGGTTTTTTGTACATTTTTCACATACAGAGATGATACAGTAGGTTTTAAGCAGACATCATTTCAGTCTGATAAGGGTAAGCCAGCTGCCTAGATGCTACTCCCCAACTATTGCATAATATTTGACCTCAGTGACTGATCAACAGAACTGGTGGTGTCTGCTGAGCATGTTGTCTGCTAAAGTTTAGAAATGGTTCAGTCTGCTTCATACTTAGAGAAACAGGATCTGGAAGTGATCCACTGACAAGTATGTAATTATGTCTTATGCCATATTTGTTTAATATTGGTTTTGTCAGAGTTATCTGTATGTCTTGTCATTATTTCTTGTCCAGGAGATCCCATTCCCCCATAAATACTGATGTTTGTTAACCCATTACCCCATAAATGTGCATTTTGGGCCTTTAATTTATTCCTCCACTTAAGAAAATAATTCCATTTTATACAGTCATGAAAATGTAAGATAAGAAATAAGTTTCTATATTCTATAAGTTTCTATATCTATATTTCTATATTCTATATTCTATAATGTAGATGGTAGCTTAATTAAAGGGACTCGCAACCGGATGGTGTACTTGTCAAAATAAAATAAAATACTCAAATAAAAGCAAATTTGTGGCATTATTTGGCTTCTGACATTAAAAAAAATATGATCAGTCCAAAAAAAGTCTCAAGAATCGTCACCGAATCTTAGGTTTTTTTAGATATTTTCCACGTTTTTCTATAGCGTCAGCTGACGGTATAGTTGTTGTTGTTGCTTCTCTACACGGGCTCAGACATAAACCCGAGCCGAATATGTATAAATCAATCGCTACCAGTGAAGTACGTTAATTCGCTACCTTATAGATAGAGAGCCCCAGTAGCCGCGTGGTTAAGGCGTTTCCCTTTGTTTTCATGGGTGTCTCCGCATGGAGGGTCACGGGTTCGAATCCCACCAGAGCTTCTTCCTTTTTTTTTTTTAAATGCATTTTTTAACAGAATTTATTATCCAAAACTAAATCTTACCCATTTATATAAGCATTTGACATATATTTACAAATTACTATTTTTAATGCTAAATCCGGTTGCGAGCCTCTTTAAAGCAGTTTGAAAGTAAAGCAGAGTGTGCATTAAGACGCATTCTGCTTTACTTTCAACCTGCTTTAGGTGGCCACCTATTTTCAAAACTAGAAACAGACTATGGGTTAATGGGTAAAATGAAATTGCCTATTTGGAAAGAGCCTAATGCGAGGAAGTGCCATTTGCAAAGGCCATAACTCTGACATCATTGTTTTTGGAGTTATTTCCCTTTGTGATATTTTCTTGTCCAGAAGACAACTCCAGTTCTACTGATGCTATTGTAATGAAATTTTATGTATGGAAAGAAACTGATGAGAGAAAATGCCATGCACAAGGGCAGCAATATTTTGTTTTTCCCCTTTGTCATATTTTATTGTCAGGAAAATAACTCCAGTTCTGCTGACGCTAGTGAAATAATTATCATTTACCGGTAATGGAAATAGCTTGATAAGAGGATGTGTCATGGATAAGGGTCATAAGCTTGGCAACAAAATTCCCTTTTGTCATGTTTTCTTGTCCGAAAGATAACTCCATTTATAGTTATATTAAAATGTTGTCTTGCCCAGTCAACTTAGGTACAAACTACAATGTCCTCAGGTGAGCGAATTTAGGGCCATGGCCCTCTTGTTATGTCAATTCACCAAAATCCATCACCTTGGAAATATTTGTTGCAAAAGTTCAGAAGTGTTCAAAAAGTTCTCTTATTTGGATATTCACTGTTTACATAAGACAAGTGTACTCTTCACAGGTCTTTGTATATTACGAGTATATTCATTGGCGTAGCTTCCTAGGCCCCTCATAAATTGCAATAGCTACGCCCCTGACCAGTGCCCCAACCACTTGGGGTGTTCCAAAGGGCCTGTAGTGTGCTCGATATAACTAGTCTCGAAAAGAAGAAGCGATCTTGTCAATGAATAAATTACCATACCATATGATATACTAATTAACGTAAGGTTTTTTAGCTCACCTGAGCTAGCTCAGGGTGAGCTTTTGCAATACTTGAATGTCCGTCGTGCGTCGTCCGTCGTCAACAATTTTAGTGTTTACACTCTAGAGGCCACAATATTTATCCAATCTTTCTCAAACTTGCTCAGATTGTATATTACCATAAGAGTTCGGATGAGTTTGATTATGGTTGAAATCGGACTAATAGGTCAAGAGTAATCTACCTTTGAATTGCTGAAAATGCCATATTTAAGGGTGTTTACACTCTAGAGGCCACACTTTTTATCCAATCTAATTCAAACTTGCTCTGATTGTATAAGACCATAAGAGTTCAGATGAGTTCGATTTTGTTTGAAATCAGACTAATAGGTCGAGAGTAATCTACCTTTCAATTGCTGAAAATGTCACATTTAAGGGTGTTTACACTCTAGAGACCACAATTTTTATCAAACCTATCTCAAACTTGCTCAGATTGTATAAGACCATAAGCGTTCAGATGAGTTCGATTATGGTTGAAATCCAACCAATAGGTTGAGAGTTATCTACCTTTGAATTGCTGAAAATGCCATATTTAAGTGTGTTTACACTCTAGAGGCCACAATTTTTATTCAATGTATCTCAAACTTGCTCAGATTGTATAAGACCATAAGAGTTCACATGAGTTAGATTTGGGTTGAAATCAGACAAATAGGTCAAGAGTTATTTACCTTTGAATTGCTGAAAATGCCATATTTAAAGGTGTTTACACTCCAGAGGTCACAATTTTTATCCAATCTATCTCAAACTTGCTCAGATTGTATATGACCATAAGAGTTCGGATGAGGCTGATTATTGTTGAAATCGGAGCAATAGGTTGAGAGTTATCTACCTTTGAATTGCTGAAAATGCCTTATTTAAGGGTGTTAACACTCTAGAGGCAACAATTTTTATCCAGTCTTTTTCAAACTTGCTCAGATTGTATATGACCATAAGAGTTCAAATAACTTGCCTGTAACTTGCCTGTATAACTTGCCTGTATCCTTGGTGGTCTTTATGAGCTTCTGCTCGTGTTGACCCCACTCAATATATGGAACTTATCTCCGGTGTGGTTCTGTTTGATGAGATTATCTTCATTCAATAATGTTAATTCACTGCGAATTTATTGTCTTTGTGTTTCCACGCATCGTTAATACGATTTTTAAAAATATTTACATTATCTGCTGTGACAACTGAGTCTGGAAGGCTGTTCCATTGATTTACTGCCCTGTTTGAGAAACGTTGGGAACCATACTTGGTGAGGGTTGTGTGTTTAACTAGTTTCATGCTATGACCTCTGGTGACATGTCTCTCGTCCAGTTCTAAATTATTCATACACACTTCCTCGTAGTTATGTAGGATTTTAAACAATTGCAGCAATAAGTGTGATTATGGTTGAAATCGGACCAATAGGTCAAGAGTTGTCTGCCTTTGAATTGCTGAAAATGCCATATCGAACAGCGTTTGCACTCTTGCAACTACAGTTTTCAATGGATTTTGATTTTACTTGCACACAAAGTATATACCTATAAGTTCTCAAAGGAGTGCAATTCTTGTTGAAATCTAATCATTGTGGCAATAGTTATCTGCCCTTGATATACTTTGAAATGCTAGAAAAGGCTTCATTTCAGTATTGTTTAGGCTATAGTTATCTGCCCTTGATGTACTCTACTATACTAGAATTATGAGGTTGTATTCCAAAATTGTTTACATGCTATACTACAAATTTGAATGGATTTAGATTAAAAACGGATGAAACAGAAAGGTAAAGCTATCAAGCTTCAGTACATCAGGTGAGCGATATCAGGGCCTTCAGGCCCTCTTGTTTTTAAAGAAAGGATATATGAACAGACCTCATCTTTGCACAAATGAATTTCAGAAAAGTGTCTGTTTTTTAAGCTTTTCATTTCATTAATCCTTCATGTCTTCCCAGACCCCCCTAAATGCGTGTCCAGTGTAATGTAGTGTTGTAGAACTCAAAGGAAGGGTATGCATACACTTTAGTTTTAGACAAGCTAGCTAGAGCTACGTCCCTGATATTCGCCGCTACAGTTCCATGAGTTGAATCTATATCCCTCTAAAAGCTAGTCTACTAACCCTTTCCCCAATAGAAGCGCCTTTTAGCGCATTTAGTTTATTCTTCCGCTGAAGAAAATAGTTCTTATTTTACAGTCATAAAAATGTACAAAAAGAAATATTTTATAAATTTTAGCAGGTGGTAGCTGCGGCGCATGCTGCTTTACTTTCAACCTGCTTTAAGTGGTAACCTGTTTTCAAAACTGAATACGGGCTATATGGGGTAAAGGGCTAAGGTAGAGCTTGGCCATCCGGGATTATGGCATCACTTGATGTGATGTGTTGTTGGGTTTTTTCTCAAAAGCTTGCCTAGCATGCTGACATGACATAAACAATACATTTGAAATCTCAAAAGGCAGAATTACGAGTTTTTGAACAATCAAACTTGGGCAGGCTGAGCCATTTGAATCTACGCCATCACTCGTACAGGTTAACGCATTAACCCTTTCACTGCGAAATTTTTCGAGAGAGTTTTATCCCTTCGCCGTTTCATTGTCTTCTGCTTAGATTTGGTCGTCTGCAATGTCGTTGCAAAGTTAAACTGAAAAAATTTCAAAACGGGTGTCAAAACAGTTTGGACCCTGATCAGACGCCACGTAGGCTGCAAACGTGCTATTAAAAATTAATGTCACGATGTTTCAATATAATGCCATTTATGACTGCCTGTTGATATCCACTTCACACGCTGGTCAATGCTGTGTTAGCAGTGAACGAACACCTGTCTCGTTTTCCAAAAGTCGTTGATTTCTGTGAGTAAATGCAAATACTGTTGAAAGTGCATCCTTACAGTTGGTTTTATGTTATGTTTTTATGGATGGGTATTATATTAGCATGGAGGAATTATACCCGGTATAATTCCTCCATGATATTAGTAAAAAAAAGTAATATACCAAGTTAAAGTCTACTTTTAGTCCGAATGACCGCTCAGCCGACTGTACTTGCCTATGAGCACTGCTAACATATGGCGCAGTCAAATGCAGCCGCAGTACCGACTCAGACCCTTCACAGGTACCCATTTTAACCCCTGGGTGGAGAGGAGCAATTCGCGGTACATGTCTTGCTCTCCTGTACATCATCGGGGATTTAGAAAAAATCCCCTAGTCAGACCGCTGGTCCGGCGGGGGATCGAACTCACGACCCCTGGTACCGTAGTCCAATGGTGTAACCATTGGGCTACTACCGCCGGTTATTAGCTAGACAGAAATGCAAAAAGGATGCCGTTTCATCAATTATTATTCGTGATATGACCGCTTTTGTCGAGATAGGTTGAGAATATACTAACAATAAGGTGTACCCCTTGTCTCTATATATACCTTTTGAAAAAAAATTCATTCAAAAATCAATCGTGCCGGGTCAAATTTATCTCAAAAATCAATCGTGCCGGGTCCCTGTGACTACTACCCTGGAACGTATATAGCACATCTTATATCCCTGTTTAAGACCATCTCATTCTGGATGCATTTACACTCAATTGATTGGATGCGTTTATATTACAGTATGTCCATTCAATCAATAATGAGTGTAAGGAACAGTAACTCTGCGAGAGCGAATGACTCAGTGGCAAGTAATTTTCACGAAAAGATAAATATTTCGCAATGCTACAGCTGTCAGTTCAGCATCCTCTGATATCGGACAGATTATGCGGCCGGAAAAGTGTCCATAAGAAAGTCTACAAAACAGGGAGAATCAAGAAAACTACAGCTTGCTTCATAATTGTGCTTGACCAATGTTAATATTATTATTTAGATGTAATAATAATATCAAAGGACGGTTCGAGCAGTTACTAATTGACTGCTCAGATACACTAATTGGGACATAGGATCTGGGCCCCTTGACATGTATCAGGGTATGTATGCTCTTTGTCAAATTTCTTCTCAAATGTCCCAGGAATTATTTGCAGATAGCATTATTAGTTCATAATCAAATGTACAAAATGTACATTTGCATGAGAAATGAAACCATTATAACCAAAGAAAATTGTTTTAAATGTCATTGTCTCATAGCTTATCCACAGGTACTTGACACATACTTTATTATCTATTTACCCCCCCCTTTTTTTTTTTTTTTAAATTTTTTTTTTTTTTTTTTTATTATACTTCTATTATAGATACAAGGTAAACAGCGCAATTCAACACCTAGTCTTTACTATCGACTTAAGCTGATGCTAAAATAGACTCGATCGCCGATATTCTCTTGTGGTACCCTCGGGAAATGATTAATTTATCAATATCTACTTTTTATTTCATCAAATTCCGTCAAATAACGCCACAGTATGTGAATTATAACGAAAATAAGCATAACAAGAAATATCTTTAAAAAAGATATTCCGTCGCAGGTTAAAGTTTTGTGTGGGGTACAGTGGAGAATCTGTTATTCTTTCCCGTTTAAACGCAAACGTACGCAAACGCAAAACACTAAAACGTAGAAAAGAACAACTTTTGGACAATTCTGATATTTCATGTTTATCTTGGTGGCAAACAGTTTGGAGCCTGATCAGACGCCGGGTTACCCGGCGTCTGATCTGGCTCCAAATTGTTTGCACTGCAAATAATAGTTTTAGCGTAAACAGGTTTATTGGGAAAGAATAACACATTCTCCACTGTACAGTATTCACTAACCAGAGACAAGTGTATACAATGATTCTGACTTAACATCTTTCGTAAACAGACTTTCCCACATGCTAAATTTAGAGCTTATCCACGCTAAATTTAGAAATGATGACATAGACTGCATCTCAATGTTTTGCCAGGTTTACACTCGCAAGATTGATGTGAAAAAATAACAGAACGCCAGTCTAGGCCATTGGCCGATAAGAGTACTGCATTTCAAGCACGTGATCATTGACCAGGATTTCTGATCATTCCTGATTGGTTAAATTGTTTCATAGAGTTGCGGTCAAAAGACAAAACAGACCCGTCTGCGACGGGAAAAAAGTTTTCTGTCGTTCTCTTGGTACATAGCAACGAATGTACATGTAGGGGTGATCTGTTATTTGTCCACAATAAACGGCCTATGCCACTGGAACTTTCACCAAATATTATAAATCATCTTTAAATGAAATATTATCAGTTTTATATAATTTACATAGAATGCAAAATTAAAAGAAACTTTACCTGTTTAATTTTGACCAATGAGATCGCTCCGTTCATTCAATTCATTCCGGTATTCAAAATGGCATTCACAATGAAATGAGCCTTTCACTTGTCAATTTCATGCCAAATTACATGTATATTTCATATAGCTGATAGTGAAGAGGGTCATGTTCCGACACAAACGCGTTTGCTCTAATGAAATTAGGTGAAAGTTCCAGCCGTAAAGGCCGTTAAATGTGCAAACCGACTAGATTACCCCTTATTTTGGGCAATAAATTATGTACCAAGAGAACGACAGAAAACTTTTTTATGCTTATTTTCGTTATAATTCACGTACTGTGTCGTTATTTGACGGAATTTGATGAAATAAAAAGTAGATATTGATAAATTAATCCTTTCCCGAGGATACCACAAGAGAATATCGGCGATCGAGTCTATTTTAGCATCAGTTTAAGTGGATAGTAAAGACTAGGTGTCGAATTGCGCTGTTTACCTTGTATCTATAATAGAAGTATAGTAAAAAAAAAAAAAATTTTTTTTTTAAGGGGGGGGGGGGGGTTAATAGATAATAAAGTATGTGTCAAGTACCTGTGAGCTTATCTATAGTTTTGAAACAGATTACCACTTGACGTAGGTTGAAAGTAATGCAGAATACGCCTTAAGGCACATTTTGTTTTACTTTCAGCCTGCTTTAAGCTACAGTACCATCTACTAGGATATGGAAACTAATTATTGTGGTGCGTATTCTTTGCTGTAGTGTATGAATAAATTAAAGGTATAAAAAGTGTATTTATGGGGTAATGAGTTAACACTTACTTTTAACAACCCAGCCCATCCATCCTTCCTGTCATCTTGAACCATGGGATATGCATACTCAAAAAATGAAAGTACATTAATTTTGTACCCACTTTAGTATTCTTAATGATCAGCGTCGCAAAACTATACATATACTGTACGTATTTAAATTTTGTAATACAGAAAGTGGCAGTCAACATTGAGTAAGTATGGCTAAATAACTAGCACAATAATTATTGTATTGAAAATAAAATGGCTATAACTCTTTTTTCCTGAAATCAACATTTTGCTTAGAAAATGTTTTCCATAGAAGATACATGGTGGTGTTTGTATTCAGCTCTGAGCTAGAACTTTTTGCTTTAAGAAAATAAAATCACATCAACTCATCACAATATTCACGGCCTAATTAATACTAGAATGTCTTATGATATCAAATTACCTCCCTTTGATTTGAAATAATATTTAATTTTAAGTGTTTCATTTTTGTTACAATGTGTCGTTTTATCTTAATGTTTTTACTGGGATACATTATTGAAAGTGTGAGCCTTTAAAATCACAAACAAAACTAGAGTTGATAAGGCATCTTATAAGATAAGGAGCTGTAAGATTTACTTAATGTAATTAAGTAAATGTAAAAAGTGGGTACTTACTTTCCTTTTTGGCTGAGTATTTTTTTAACAACTAAATCTGTTTTATCTTGTTTTATCACAGGCTTGATGTCTTGAGGTGAATTAGTCATCCATCATAATGGAATCTAATGAGGGAGGACGTACGTATATATCAATTTCTAATCACAAGCATACAACTATTTATAAGGCAGCTAGGGTTCAACAACGCATACAACTCTATTGACTAGTACGAGGGCTGTCCCAATACATCGTGGACAAATTTTTTTTTGAAGAACCCGACGTATTATTTCTATGACTTTTTTACTGATGCTATTTCAAAAAATTTCACATTTGTAGAATAAAGAATGAGGTTAATTAACAAACTTGACCCTTATTTATTAGCAAATATTAATTGCTGGTTAGATTGTGCGGCGCAGGCAAAAATCTAACAGATAGATTTAAAGCTGTGCATCTTTCAACCTCCTACAATGAAACTTTGAGCTTGAATTCGAGCAAAATTGTGTCATGAACGTTGGCGTTGCTATGTGTGACGTCATCCTGGAAAATATCATTAACATAGCGGTATTTGGAAATTTCTATAGAGTTATCGCGAATAGTACCGTGTTCTGAAAACGCTAGAAATGACGACGTCAAAGGAAAGTGTGGCGCAGCAAAATGTTATAGAATACTGTGTTAGGTTAAATATGACCCCGACACAGACATTTAATCAACTGCAATCAACAGATAAGTATAAATCAGCATCTTGTTCTCTGATCTCCAAACAGCATAAGCGTTTTTCAGAAGGATGGATTGAAAATTAGTTTACAAAGACCGATATGAATTGACGGCTTTATTGTAGAAAAATGAGAGGAGCGTCATCAATGGTGATCAGCATCTTGCGGTGATAAAAATTGTTGAAATCGTCGGGGTCAGCAACTCGTCTTTACATTGGATTTTGCTTGAGAAACTAAACATCTCGAGAGGCTATACTAGGTGGATGTCTCGCTTGCTTAGTGCAGAAAAAAAGAAAGACATGTTCAGGTTTGCAACGATATGCAAGAGAGTAGGCATTTCACAACAAATTCATCGCACAGATCTCTTGCATGCCGCATTGTAATACGAAAAAAAGCGACCAGAGGGTTCATTGACAACCTTGAATTTCAAGCTGAAAGCATCATATTCCACCAGGATAACGTTCGGTGCCACACTTCCAAGTATACACAATTTAAAATTGCCGTGGTGGGTTTTTCGAAAGCTTAAACATGTGCCATACAGCACTGACCTAGCCCCATTAGATTTATATGCCTGAAATTTCAGTTACTATGACTTAAGTTTGAAAACTTTGAGTAGCTGAAACAAGAAACATTGAGAGTATTGTGAGGAATGAAGAAAGGCATTGTTCGTCAGCGTATATGACAAGTTAACCGGTTGTGTGAAACAGCGAATGCATCGCTCATCACGGTGAATATTTTGAAAAAGATTAACGTTGACGTCGATAGCGTCATTACGTAACTATAGTGTGCGCCGGGGTTGCACTGGTAGGGCGTTTCAAACTACTCTGCGCTAGCCAGTTTTTAAGAATTTATTAGTGCGTTAAAAATTCACACAGACTTACTTATCCCGATGTTTATAAACCATGACGAGCGTTTGTCTCTGCTGTTATATAAATAACAATTTAATTACGAAAGTCTACGATGTTTTGGGACAGCCCTCTTATACTATACTTGTATTTATATTGTACAATGAAGAGCAAACTTGTCCTGTGCAAACAGTCTGCAAGACAATTCTGATTGAGTGGTCGTAACACAGCCTAAGGTTTGTTGAAGACATTAATATTTAAGTGGTTTGAAATACTCACCAAATTCAGAGCTGTGATGATAGCTGATTTTAATGTATCTTAGCCAGTGTTTGTTATATAAGCTTGCAAAGAAGTGTCGAATTATCCGTTTCAAGCTTAGGTAAGCCTATAATGCCTTGATACATGTATAGATTCAGTTTATAAACTCACTCCATTCCAACACCCACTCTCACTTTATAATACTTCTTATTCAAATTACTCATTCTTTGACAATTGCACCTGGAACTTTTAATGTCATTTTGAATTATATTGTTAAAATCAACCCTAGATAGTCAAAAATGGACTAGAATCATTTTGAAATTGAAATTGTCCATTAAAAGCTTTCGGGGTGAATGAGTTATATACAATAAAGCAATGTAGCCTTTGAAATGATATTGTCTAGTCTAATTATGTTTGTTATTCTTTGTTGTAGAGCCCCCTCCACCTAGCTATGAAGCTGCAGTGGGAGAAAGCACTAGATATGACAGAGCAGTAGTTGTAAGATTCTCTTTATATTTCTACATTCAGATAGCCCTTTACCCATTACCCCATAGCCTGTTTCTAGTTTTGAAGACAGGTGTCTGCTTAAAGCAGGTTGAAAGTCAAGCAGAATGCGCCTTCAGGCCCATTCTGCTTGACTTTCAGCCTGCTTTATGCTACCATCTGCTAGAATATAGAAAATATTTCTATATTGATATATATCCATGACTACAAATTGGAACTAATTTCTGCAATGGAGGAATAAATTAACCCTTTACCTGATAGCCTATTTCTAGTATTGAAGATAGGTGATTACTTAAAGCAGGTTGAAAGTAAAGCAGAATGCGCCTTAGGCGCATTCTGCTTTACTTTCAGCCTGCTTTAAGCTTTTATTTGCTAGAATATAGAAATTATTGCCTATACTATATATTCATGACTGATTATATTGGAACTACTTTCTTCAGCGGAGGAATAAATCATATGCGCTAAAAGGAGGAAAGGGTTAAAGGAGTGAAAAAGGCTTATTTTTGGGGGGAATGAGTAAACCAATACATTGTTTCATTATTGAACTCTTTCAACACTATAGGTATAACTCTTGTGGGTTATTAAGTTCACTTCAGGATCTTCTTAGTTGAACATTAACTAGTCTACTAGTAAAATACTGGTCTAAATAAGCAAAAAGTGTAGACCCTGATCAGAGGGATCCTATAGATCTTGGTCTACACTGTTTGCAAATGTAATGAGTATGTTTTAAACAGGTAAATGGTGTTGAAAGAGTTAAGAGAAATGGTTGTTTAAAGCAGGCTGAAAGTAAACAAAAGGCTTCTTCAAGAGTGTTGTGCTTAATTTTCAAGTTGTTTTAGCCATTCATCCATTAGGATGAAGGACATTTTTTATGGTTGGTTGATAAAAGAAAAATATATGGACAACAAAAATTGTTGTTTTAGTTTATAGGGCATTCATGTTTTCTTATTAAAACAACCAAATCTGTAATGTATCATAAAATTGTACATGTATTTATAAGATTATTTTACTGCATATTGCATGTAGCCATTCTAAAGAAGACGTACATATAGCATTCTTTAGTCAGGTAACGGCTTAATCCAGGATAAGACAAACTTGTGATATTTTCGAAATGAAATAGAAGATTACCGGGTACCCCCATAGGTTGTATTATACATATATCTGAAACACAATTGCTTAACCAATTACATCATTAACACACATTTTTATGCCTCAAATTGTTTCTATACTTATGAAAATAGCCCCCCCCCCCCCCACCCAACAATTCATGTCAGAGAATTGCTGTTGACAAGTGATTTTGTAGACAAAGACTTCCTACTGGTAAAGTGTGATAAATTGCCTTGTTTTATTTTGAAGTATGGAGGAATACCTGCTGGAAAAGGGAGAGGTGACCAGGCTCCAAGACAAACTATCTCAGGTACTTCAGCACTTAGATACAGGACTAGATATTTAACACCATGACCTTTCCGTATATATTCATGGCTGTGTAAATCAGAACTATTTGTTTCAGTTGATGAATAAATTACATGTAAAGGCGTGAAAAGACTATTTTAACTGCAGGAATACAAGTAGTTTTGAAAAAAGAATTATTGAGACATGACCAGTTTACTTTGTGTATATAAAACTTATATACCTTTTCCCTGCAGACAGTCCTCATGAAAGTGATGATGAAGAGACAATTTTGTTGAAGGCGGAATTGCGAAGGCTGAGGCAGGAAAAGTTAGAGCAGAAAAAGAGACTGCTTCTGAATGAAATTGGCAGGGAAAGAACATACTCTGGAACAGGTTTGTACATGTAAATTTTTAAAAATTGGATTCTGCTCTCCAGTTCTGCTGTCAGGGTCCAAATCACAAGCATACAAGAATACTGAAATGTCAAGTAAGCACATAAATCTCATCTTGGTGTAAAGTGAGCTGTTTCTGTCCTTCCAAATGGAATTCAGTTTTAAAAGAGCAGCTACTGTTTGTGCAATTTGAGCTAGAACTTAAGGTTTTGCACTCTCATCTGTTACAATAGTTCCTAGGTACTTGAAGGCTGTTACTGTCACTTGCCTTTGTCCATGGATCTCTATGTGATCTCCATGATATTCTGCGATGCTAATCATGAGTTTGGTTTTCTCAGCACAAATCTTCATCCCACAATTAACGCTCTCTTGTCTTTGATTAATTCCATACTTCCTTGATAAAAGTTCACTTAATCTCCTCACTGATTTGGCCCAAGTGCAATGGAATTTTCAAACAGTTTGAATCTTGATCAGACACAGAGTAACTCAGCACCTGATCTGGATCCAAACTGTTTGACACTCATAATGACTATATATACTATTAAAGCAGAGGACAATTTATATGTAGGACATGGTAATGAACGGTTAACTACTGTACTGATGGTCTGTGACTAAATTCTGAACAGTTTCATTATTCTAAAGTTTTACTTTTCTTTCAGTTTGTAGAAATGTCACACAGGGCAGCAGTGGAGCTGGCCCATATCAGCCATCAATGCATTCATCCACACCACAAGTGAGTCAATGAAACTAGTTGTACATTTTAGTCTGTATTTTTTACTTTCATCCAATTTAACTCTTTGCATGCTGGTTTTTTTTTTCGTCTGCACAATTGTCGTCTACTATTGTTCTAAAATTAGAATTTTCTAAATTTCTTTTCAAAATAGGATCAGGGTGACAAACAGTTTAGATCAGGATGATTATAGGGTGTCTCATCTGGATCCAAACTGTTTGCAAAGATAATAACTTTCGGACATATCCACTGCTAGCTTTCCTCTGCATGAAAATGCAGTTTAAATCTTCACCTGCTATTAGGATTTAGACTATTAATGGTGTGTGTTTTTTCAAAAACAGTGAAGATACAGATCAGAGAGCTCTTGAAGGAGCCATCTGATCAGGCTCTGCACTGTTTTCTTATAGGATTTCACAGTCTGACTTGAGTCTGCACTCTTTCCATGGGAAAATTGTCCTTATTTTCTTACCAAATGTAATAGTTCAGATGATAGATATTCATTGTCAGCACAGTTTTACATAATTATGAACATTCAGTAAAAGAATGGTTAAACTTTTGTTAATTGGTCATTCTTCAAAGGATCACAGATACTGTTTAATAGTATTATTGACTGCTTTACTTTGGTTCTATCATATTCATTCATCTGAATATTAGTGGCTCTTTAACCAATTACCCAACAGGTAACCCTTTTTCGCATTGATTTCATTCCTCCTTTAAAGTAAAAAGTTACACATTATACAGTCGTGAAAATGTACCATCATAAATAGTTCGTATATCCTAGTAGTTGGTAGCTTAAAACAAGTTGATAGTAAAGCAGAATGCTCCTTATGGAACATTTTGCTTTACTTCTAAGCCCACTGTAATACTTTCCTTTAAATTCTGTTTTTAGCTCACCTGAGCCAAAGGCTCAAGGTGAGCTATTGTGACCGCTCACCGTCCGTAGTACGTCTGTCCGTCTGTCCGTCCGTCCGTCTGTCCGTCTGTCCGTTCACTTTTACATCAAACGACATCTCCTCTGAACCCGCGGATTGTAGGGCGGATTCAAACTGCTCATGATGTTCCTTGGATGCTTCTCTACAGAAGTTGTTCAAATGAAAGAGAAAAAGCAAAAACTCTGCTTGAAAAAGCAAAAAAGCAAAAAAAATTAAAAAATCTTCTTGCTAAAAACTACTAGGCCCTAAGCTTTGATATTTTTACAGTAGAATCTCCTGGTCGATCCCTCTATAGTTTGTTAAAATGAAATCCCTAGGGTCACACTTGACGCCATGCACCCTGCTCAGTTTAACTGCTGCTCTAGGCAGGTTTCACAGTATTTTTGATGAAGCAGAAGTAGAACTGTATTTTACCTGAGTTACTCTTAATATACTAAGGGCAAATAGCCAATATTTGCAAACATTTTGGATCCAGATCAGATGCAACATAATCATAATGCTACATCTAATCTGGATCCAACCTATTTGCCACTCATTTACCAACTTAACATTTTCTAAATTGTTTTTTTGTACACTTTTCACATACAGTAGGTTTTAAGCAGACATCATTTCAGTCTGGTAAGGGTAAGCCCCAGAGTTCTAGCCACTGAGGTCAAATATTATGCAACTCTGAACTGGTAGGGAGTATCACAGAACTGGTCATGATCAGCTGAACATGTTGTCTGCTAAAGTTTAGATATGGTTCAGTCTGATTCATACTTAGAGAAACAGGATCTGGAAGTGATCCACTGACAGTTATGTAATTATGTCTTATGCCATATTTATACATATGTTTAATATTGGTTTTGTCAGAGTTATCTGAATGTCTTTTCATTTTTTCTTGTCCAGGATTCAACCCTTTCCCCCCCATATACTGACGTTTGTTAACCCATTACCCCATAAATGTGCATTTTTAGGCCTTTGATTTATTCCTCTACTTAAGAAAATAATTCCACTTTAAACAGTCATGAAAATGTAAGATGCAAAAGTAAAGCAAAGTGTGCATTAACCCTTAGCCCGCCAAATAAATTGTCGTCTGCTATATTTCTCCTCTGCTTCAAGTTTCAAAGTGCTTCAAAGTTGCTCAAAATTGCTGAAAATGTTGTCCGAGTGTCAAACAGCTTGGATCCGGATGAGACGCCGAGTTACTCGGCGTCTAATCCGGATCCAAGCTGTTTGCATATAAAGCTATAGTCGTGAGTGGCAGGCTAAGGGTTAAGACACATTCTGCTTTACTTTCAACCTGCTTTAGGTGGCCACCTATTTTCAAAACTAGAAACATGCTATGGGGTAATGGGTAAAATGAAATTGCCTATTTGGAAAGAGCCTGATGAGAGGAAGTGCCATTTGCAAAGGCCATAACTCTGACATCATTGTTTTTTGAGTTATTTCCCTTTGTGATATTTTCTTGTCAAGAAGACAACTTCAGTTCTACTGATGCTATTGTAATGAAATTTTATGTATGGAAAGAAACTGATGAGAGAAAATGCCATTCACAAGGGCAGCAATATTTAGTTTTTCCCCTTTGTCATATTTTATTGTCAGGAAAATAATTCCAGTTCTGCTGACGCTAGTGAAATAATTATCATTTATTGGAAATGGAAATAGCTTGATAAGAGGATGTGTCATGGATAAGGGTCATAAGCTTGGCAACAAAATTCACTTTTGTCATGTTTTCTTGTCTGGAAGATAACTCCATTTATAGTTACATTAAAATGTTGTCTTGCCCAGTCAACTTAGGTACAAACTTCAATGTCCTCAGGTGAGCGAATTTAGGGCCATGGCCCTCTTGTTAATTCTGTTTTTAAGAATTCCACCGTTGCACATGTCGTTTATTAACCCTTTCCCCCACAGGAGCACCTTTTAGCATATTTACTTTATTCATCCACTGAAGAAAATAGTTCAAATTTTTACAGTAATGAAAATGTACCAGAAGAAATATATTCTTAATCCCAGCAGATGATAGCATAAAGCATGCTAAAAGTAAAGCAGAATGTGCCTTAAGGCACATTCTGCTTTACTTTCAGCCTGCTTTAGTAGTAACCTGTCTTTAAAACTAGAAACAGGCTATGGGGTAATGGGTTAGATGCTGCAATTTTTCTGTTTGTAGATAACTTCAGCCAATGTTACTACCCCAGGGGGCATTACTGTTCACCCCACTACAGTGTATAACCCTGCTGTGCCCGCTGCAGCCTCCTCACCAGGAGAAGAATCAGATGGCTCTGAAACAGGGGTTAGTATACAACAATGTAGATTGTTCTCTTGCTCTGGATTGTCCATTATAGTAATTTAATCCATTAACTCAGAGCATATTGATTTTACCTTGGATATTTCGGCTTTCTCACAAAGCCTTCATCAACACACTGAGATGAAGTCAGTGGGTATCACGTGACTTTGAGTCGTCACGTGATACCAGGAGAGGACTGTAAACTGTACCACCGACCAGTTAATTCCATTTGTTCACAAGTCACTCACGTGAAAGATAAGACAGAGAAACTCAAAAAATGTGGAGTTGTATACTATATCAAATGTGAAAACTGCAAGAATGATTATGTTGGGGAAACAGGAAGGCCACTTGAAACAAGATTGAAGGAACATGTGTGAAGAGCAAACTCTGCACTACATGAACATTTTGAAAACACTGGACACCATATTGACCCACAGAAAACAAAAGTGCTAATGTCAGATGGCATGCACATAAAACGTAGAGTGAAGGAAGCCATACTCATCAAGCAGCGGCGACCATCTCTTAACAGGGACGAAGGAATGGAGCTGCCGGCGGTTTACAGTCCTCTCCTGGTATCACGTGACGACTCAAAGTCACGTGATACCCACTGACTTCATCTCAGTGTGTTGATGAAGGCTTTGTGAGAAAGCCGAAATATCCAAGGTAAAATCAATATGCTCTGAGTTAATGGATTAAATTACTATAAGGGGTTAGTATTAGGGATGTCAACGAATACCAAAATCACTATTCGGATATCCGTATAAGGTATCCGGATATATCCGGATATTCGCATTGAGTCGAACCCACGGCAATGTTAAGAATGCAAAACTGTAAGTGTTGATTGTTCTAAAGCATCGAATATTTTGTTTTCACTTATAAGTGCGGTGGAAAAATCGTATCCATACAATGTTTGTTCGGGTTTTTTTTGTGACGAAGTTTTTTTTTCTCCATTGAATTGCCGTTATCTATTAAACAGCGTAGCTTTCATAACGCTTTAATAAGCGGGTCTGTAAATTAATTCTAGGCAGAATAGATTTCAAGATTCTCCCCGTGTTCAATAGACTTTACATACTTGCAACAACTATTAAAACATTTATTTACTTGCAATCGTTAACGGCGCGTCCATTGTTTCTGTGTGTACTTTATTACTTTTACTACGTCGCATTATTCAGAGAAGAAGTTCGTTGAAAAACTTTATCAAAATATGTAAATAGTCTACTAACTCGTCTTTATTGAAAATTCATGTAGTGTTTAATTTAAATATTAGTAATACTTTTTGGAATATCAATCAGTACGATATAATCGGGCAGGTTTCCGAATATTTCAAACACAACAAAAGTTTTAACTGTGCAAATCGAGCGCCGATATCTGGGTATTCTCAGATAACTCTTGGTCAAAGGCTACATGCAATGAGTGCATGTCAATCAAACTAAACCCCGCCTTCATTTGTTCAGACGCTTGAAAAGCAGACAGAAGGTTCTACAAAAGAATATCCCAACGGTATGGCCTAATTACGCAGTTATATAGACTGCACATAAATGTACACTCATGCATTTACTATAAACATATTACTGATTTATTTACTTCTTTCTGTTTTGAAAATGTCTAATTAACCTTTAAGTTAGTGAAATACAACTCTTGATGTTCTTATTAAAGAGGTGGTTATGTAAACTGTGATAATTGTCCGAAACAATGCAGTCCATGCTACCCTGTTGATCCAGGCAAACTGTATCAAAACAAAGACCTTTAATCGGCGACAAAAGACACCACAGCAATTACACGCATGTTGTTTTAACTGGTGTCATAGGCACTCCACACGCGCATTTATCGCTATGTTACGATGGGGACCATGGGTATTAACGGTAATTATGTAACAGTTTGACCGCTACCTGTATCTTCATGCAGATTATGAAATAATCGTTTAGGTTCTCACAAGTTCGTTTAGAGATATTCGGATACTAAATTAATATCCGGATATTCGGTGCTATACGGATATCCGGATATTCGTTGACATCCCTAGTTAGTATAGTTCAGTCGAACCTCTGAAAACAGAACACTTTCTAACAGGGCTGCCATTTCTCCAGATGTTTCTGAAATCTTCAGATTTTTTTCCTAGTTGATGGTAGCTTAAAGCAGGGTGAAAGTAAAGCAGAATGTGCCTTAAGACACATTCTGCTTTACTTTCAACCTGCTTTAAGTAATCACACTTGCAAAATAGAATATTTGGAAATCTTAGGATTTTTCATGATCAACTTATGGCAGTCCTGTTGGTACCATGCACAAATTTAAGTTTAGATAGTTTTGCCAGATTGAGGGAGCTTTAGCAAGCATTTAAATAACAGTTTAACCCATAAACTTTTTACGCCTGTAATTTATTCTTTCACTGAAAAAAAATAGTTCCAATTTATATATAAGTCATGAATATATACCATAAAAATATTTTCTATACGCTAGTAGATAGTAACTTTAAGCAGACTGAAAGTAAAGCAGGATGTGCCTTCAGATGGCCTGCACATTCTGCTTTACTTTCAACCTGTTTTAAGTACACCTGACTTCAAAGCTAGAAACAGGCTTTGGAGTAAAGGGCTAATTGGCTGTTGTTTAGAACAGGTTGTAGCTTTCTGTAGGTTGATTTTAACAATTTTTTTGCAAAATGAAAAACAGTACTACTACAGATGCTGATTAGGAGTCCAGTATAAGCCCTCTGATTAGGATCTACATTATTTGCATAGGACAAGACTTTTCACACAAGTGTGAATGTATTTGAATATTGAGAATTGCTGCATCATTTCTTTTTTATAACACTCAGTTATTGTGTTTGCTATCTCTACTTATGTTCTGCACAGTTCCAACAATTTTGGCAGCTTTAAGCAAGATGTGGAGCTTTATGCTTTACTTACATCAAAAAGCTTTAGTTGCCTTAAATAAAGTTAGCTACAGTAATTTTTATACCCCCACAAACAAAGTTGAGGATTTTTATTACTAGAATCAGCCGGGTTGTTGGTTGGTCTGTCTGCAAAATCTTGTACAGCATACTTCTCCTTCAGTTTCAATAGGAAGTGCTTGATACGTGGCATAAATGTTAATCAGGAGTAGTAGATGTGCAAGCAAGACCCACATTTCAAGTCTCTGATCTTGATATAAGTGGCCAGTGTGTCTGCAAAAATGTGTACGGACATACTCCTCCTACAGTTTCAAAGTGATTCACTTGATACTTTGCATAAATGTTAATCAGGAGTAGTAGACATGCAATACACACATTTCTGGTCTCTGTGACCTTGACCTTTGGCGTTTAAACCTTGATCTCTGGCCCTGAAATCAGGACTAATAAATTCTTGTCTATGGATGTATCTTGTGACACAGTAGGCAGTGGGGTTATTAACCCATTAACTTATGTCCTGTTTCCAGTATAGATGATAGTTGACCACTTAACCCATTACCCCAAAAATTACGCCTTTTGACGTCTCTTATTTATTCCTCAAATGAAGCAAATAGTTCAAATTTATATAGTCATGAAGCTGTATCATAAGAAATATTTTCTATATTCTTGTAGATGGTAACTCAAAGCAAGCTGAAAGTAAAGCAGAATGTGCCTTTAAGGCACATTCTGCTTTACTTTCAACCTGCTTTATGCAGTCACATTTCTTCAAAACTAGAAGTGGGCTATGGGGTAATGGGTTAAAGCAGGTTGATAGTAAAGCCAAATGCGTCTCATGGTGCATTTGGCTTTACTTTCAGCCTGCTTTAAGCTACCATCTGCCAGAATATAGAAACTATTTCTTATGATGCATATTTATGATTGTATAAATTTGAACTATTTTCTTCAATGGAGGAATAAATTAGAGGCATAAAAAGTATATGTATGGGGTAATGGGTTAATCACCCTCAGTGATAGTTCTAGTTTCCTTCGACTATGGACAAAATTCAGTGTCCCTATTTGATCCAATCCATTTACAGTATAACCTCTGTTATCCGACACCCCTTGGTTCCACCTTTGTAAGTCGGTTAAGAGAGGTTGTCGGTTAACGGAATTATACCTAAGTTCACACACCAAAATATTTAGTCCATTTTCGCTGCGAGGGAATTCCCCGATACCAGTTGACATATTAAATATGTATGACTGCAGCATACAGCATATATTCTTATCAGATCGTTCCAGAATAAAATAGGAGTCCCCTGTTCCGGATCTACACTGTTTTTCCCATTATTCCTTTAAACTACAGAAGGCATAAAACGTGTATAGTGTACAATCGGAAGTAAACACGCATTTATATATCAAGGGCTCGACGAAAACATCGGCACATTCGTATTTACATTTTATGTACAAGTACAGTCCATTCTCGTTATGTCGAACTCGCGGGAAATTAACAAAAGCTTCAAAACGCGTGAATGTATTTATTTTCGCTCAATATAAATTTATCATACACTATTACACCTGCGAATAGTGATATAGATTTGACTTATGCGGAGGGCGCATAAGGTATATATTTCGTACTTCTCATGTTGACAGTGAGGACGATTGGCAGCCATTGTTGGAAAGGATGGTATGAGTTGGGTTTTTGGCACTGCGACACTGAATGGGTTGCTTACATTTGTTAGCTTTTAAATTAAATCGTATTAACCCTCACATCATTCACTCACTGTTAAAGCCACACACTTTGTTTTACACGGGCATCCGACAATATGTGTCATTATCACCTGCGCGGGCATAGTCGCTGTCAATGATCACAGGTCAGCATACCGTCGGATAACGAGGTGTGAAAAACCTCTAATTTGCCTTCATCGGACCGTCAAGGTGTGTCGGATAACGGTTAACAGAGGATCCGATCAAGAGAGAGTTTGGTTACATAAAACAAATAGGGAAACTGCCGGGACCAAACAGCAGGGTCGGATAACAGAGGTTTCCGGCCAAGAGAGGTGTCGATCGACAGAGGTTATACTGTACATGTACCACATATTTACTAAAATCGGTAAGTGGCTTGGACCCCCCCTTATTCTGCCCTCTGACTCTGTATCAGTGCCTGTTATATTGTTGTTGTACAGTAAAATCTCTCTATTATGGCCACTTTGTTGTGCTCATTATCATGTGGTTAAGGCAGGTGACTGCTTAACCATTTCTTCACCTTTTATGACATTTAATTTATCCCCCCACTGAAGAAAATAGATCCAATTCAGATAGTCACAAACATTTACCATAAAAAATATTCATATATCCTGTAAGATGGTAGCTTAAAGCAGGTTAAAAGTAAAGCAGAATGTGCCTTAAGGCACATTCTGCTTTACTTTTAACCTGCTTTAAGTTGACATCTGTCTTCAAAACTAGAAACAGGCTATTGGGTAATGGGTTAACGCAAGGTGAACATAAAAACAGAAAGCTCCTTTAGGAGCTTTCTGTTTTTATATTCAATTTGCTTTAAGTTGTCACTTGTCTTTTATGCAGTTTATGAGCCTTCATTTTAGTGGACATAATAGAGAGGTTTTACAGTATTGTTATTTTTATTTTTTTCTGTATTTTTCAGGGAAAGGGCAAGGGTTCACCTGTAATGTTCGTTCTTGTTTCCGTGATACTTGTCGTGACCTTTCTGATAATACTTGCTTCATTTTGTAAGTATAATGCTTGTTGTATTGTCTTTATTTGTTTTTATATTTCAGGGTGCGGGCAAGGTTAAAGCTATGATGTTCATATTTGTTTCGGTGATACTTGTCGTGCTCTTTATGGTAATACTTGCTTTAATTTGTAAGTATGATGTTAACCTTGTACTAAGCAAACATTACTTTAACTCTTTGCATGCTGGGTAATTATTTTTTGACTGTAACAATTGTTGTCTGCTACTGTTCTAAAATTGATTTTTCAAAATTTCTGTTCGAATCAGGATCAGAGTGTTGAGCAGTTTGGACCCTGTTTAGATGAAGTGTTATGCTACATGTCATTCAGATCCAAACTGTTTGCACAGATAATCATGATTCCTCCACTAGCATGCAAAGAGCTAAAGAAGTATTGAGATGTCTTAACCCATTCCCCCATAAATACACCTTTTCATTCCTTTAATCTATTCCTAGACTGAAGGAAATAGTTCAACTTAACACAGCCAAGAATATGAAATATTTTTCATTTTCTAACAGACGCTAGCTTAAAGCAGGCTGAAAGTAAAGCAGAATAAGCCTTAAGGCGCATTCAGCTTTACTTTCGACCCGCTTTAAGTAGTTACCTATATTCACTACTAGAAGCCGGCTATGGGGTAATGGGTTAAGACAGGTGTACTGCTTAATACAGAACAGAAATAAAGCAGGAACTGCTACAGGAGTTTACTGCTTTATCTTTGTTCTGCGTTAATCAGCCATCTTAAAAAAAGAGCTCTGTATGCATGTAAGTTGATTATTGAATGATTACTGCAGCTAGTACAGTAAACCTCACTTATAACAAACTCGGTTATAACGTACACTCGGTTATAAGGAACAGTTTTAAAATCCCCGAATCTTACCCTGCTTTGTTCTATATAAAATAATACGGTTATAGCGTACTGGGTTAAACCGAAAACTCGGCTATAGCGTACACCATTTTCCGGTCTCGATTCATCAAATTTCATTAAAATATCATCGAGTGTTTCAACTGCATGTCGCCGAGTAATCATCGATCCATAATTACCTCACTGGTAAAATGTTTGTCAGCAATCGTCTTCATGCTTTGTGTGTAGGTGTGAGCGATATTAACAGACAATTATTATGTTGGAATGACTTAAGATATGAGTGTCAAACAGTTTGAATCCTGACCACACACGGCATTGCACAGCGTCTGGTCTGGATCCAAACTGTTAACAAAGTCAATGTTAAGCAATAAACAGGTTGAATAAGTCTACAAATGAAATCTGTGCTTGTTCTTCCAAGTAAAGTGGTTGATTGATTGATTAAATATATTGTTTTGTCAAGAGTAATACATGTAATATGAAATAAGGCATGGCCTTCAATGGGGTTTACCCACGATCGTTTTTAAAATCTGGAAACAGAATTAAAGAAATTGATCTCTAATATTTGTATATGAGTCAATATTTTTTTTTACCGTTTGCCCTAGATTGCCAGCCAATGAAAGGGCTCCATTTCAGCGAGAAATGAAAAAATATATCCCATATTCGTTCAATTTTGTACTTGGGTATGGCAGAGAAATAAACAAGTCATGAACCGGTCAAGGACACCGCGTGCTAAGGAGGAGCATAGCGCATCATTACGTCATACAACAACCGCTCAGCTGCAAATTACAGTATAACCTATGTACTGCGGTCTTTCAATGAAGAGGCCCGAATAAATCAAATATTTCTGTAGACAGGTGACTATAGTTAGTGCATAATGAAATTAATATGAAACGCATTAATCCTGTCCTGCATTAACCTATTGAACCCTAGGTGACGAGTACACTCGTCATTTATATACCCGTTACACTTGTCCACAGCAAACATTGTAGAACCACATCGTAGATCTCCTATTACAAAAATGGCCTAGACTCGAATTGTTCATTGTATAAGTGTTGGATTGAAAGGATTAAGCAGCCGACCTGTGCATGGGTATTGTCTTCTTTTGTGTAATCGTTTTACAAATATTTGACTGTAAAACGTCTCGAAAGAAATGTGTTTATTTACAATATTGAACTAAAATACGGTAAGGTTGCTTTTTATCAATGCATTAATACAGAGGCTCCTATAAGCGTTTAATTCTTGCGTTAAACAGCCACCTGTCTTCAACCCCTTCGGTGCCATGGGCATATTTGTCATTAATTGTATAATGCACTAAACAACACAGTCCAGATGAATGTCATTTAAAAACCAAGAATGCTCTTGACTTAGGATGTTTTAACCCTATAAACTGTGGAGTTTATTTCTAATCTGACTTTAAAACAATTATTGCTTGGCTCCATTAGTGGGTCTTGGTTGATCAGGTGCTGCTTAATGCTTGGTATTTTTAGCAAATCAATTGATCAAGCATTTTCATGTCACAGCAGTCCACAGCAGCTCGTTCACGCCAGTTTACAACACTTTACTGTCGGAACACAAATAAAAATCGTCCTCAATTTAATCTATTTTTAAATTCCATTTGGGTGACTCGCTAGCTCATGCTTGATTTTGTTTCTAAATGGAAATGCCTACAGCGAGCCCTACACGCGTACAGGGTTCCCGGTCGTTTTTCTAGTTTTTCGTGTGACGTCATGTGTAAAAGTGAACTCGCCGGCTTCCGAAAATACAAAGCACCGCCCTCCGAAATAAAGCCCTTTCATTGGGTGACAAACTAGGTCGAGTGGTAATTTGGGTTGAGCGATAACTTAGTTTAGGTAAAGTAGGTTGAACGGTAACTGCCATACACTAGCCTACGTGCCATATTTGAGGCAAACGGTAAATCAGTTATAGTTCATTTGTTTGAAAATTATACAACATAACCTGTTCGCTCCCTACGGTCGCTCCAGGTTATATTGCATAATTTTCAAAAAATGAACTATAACTAATACATGTAACAAAATCATGTTCTTGTAAATTTTTGAAAGATCATACTCGGACAAGGGATAATTGTCATCTTAAACTAATACTTACGTGTTTATATTCACATTTTATCAAAAAAAAGTGCAAGAGATATGCAGAATCTTTTAATTATTTGACATTGAAACAACTGAAAAGTCAGTTTTGCAGTGTCCCTAAAGTAGTTATTTTGATTTAATCAATAGACTTTCTATGAAATATCTGAAATATTTCAGTAGTGTGCCAATATAGGTAACTTTAACTATATCTGACTTCATATAAACCATAAAATTGTGGGAATTCCTCAGTTTAAATACTTTTTTTCATTGTTAATCACTGTACCTGGAATCCTGTTTAGTGATGTAACAATTGCCAATTATAGTTAAGTACAGAGTTGCTTTCCTTAGGTATTTATAGCAAAACATCTCCATTTTGAAGAGTGAACATTGAGGCAACAATGGCAGAAAGACTTTGTAAGATCGTGATTTGAAATAAGGAATCACTGACCATTTTAGTACTGAGGCTGGTACCATACATTTTGAACACTTCCTTGATGTAACGATGTATTATTCTGCCTTTGACTGCAATAATCATTATTCTCTTTTTACACAAAATGTATGCATTTGAGATATGATAAATTGTGTCATAAGGTTCCAGTATTTAGTGTAAATTAGTATGGTTAGAATGTCATTTAGGTGAAATACATCCTTGATGTAACGATCCTTGATGTAACAGTGAAATTGTTACATAAAGGACCAGAAACCGTTATTTCAAGGAAACCAGAGACCAAAAATTAATAAAAGAAAATATCTTTCAAGTAAAAGGGTATTTTACATTGAAATGAATACTTTTTATAAGGGGTAGCATGTGATGAAAGAAAAAAAAGCTGCTTTTGCTTACTAGTATTAGTCACCGGACAAATCCTGTTAAACGTATGTTACATCAAGGAGGTGTTTCGTTACATGAAGGAAAACAGCTGTAAGATATTAATAAAATAGGAAAACTTTATACAGAATTTTAAAATTCACTTTTTGAAGTTGGTAGACATTATTTCAACAGTTATTATTATGGAAATCATTACATATTCTTCCTAAAACTTTGCTATTTTCCTTAGCTGTTACATCAAGGAAAATATATTGTTACATAAAGGAAAGTTACAATGTTACATAAAGGAAAACAAATTGCAAAACAGTTCAATATTTTCATTTTTATGTTGGATTAGTAAATACCTAAACTTTCCCATTTATTTTTTACAAGAATCTAAACATATGGCATAAATTTTGTATTGTAAGCCTTTATTTCAGAGCCTAATTTGTGTTACATCAAAGAATTAATATATCTATATATTTTCTGTAACACATTTATACTATTTGTTGCTTCTTATAAGCTACAGTAACCCCAAGTCTTTAAAAATAAGTGCAAACTAGACAGGAAATCCTGATTCATGTATTCTGCTCATTGTTGGATATATCATGCATCCGTTTTCATTTAGAAATTGGCAAATCAAGTACACACTGATATTGTAATCCTCGCTGTTACAATATAAATTCAGTGATGTAACAGGAATGTAAAATTATAGTTGCATAGGTATTTTAGTTCCCGAAATGAATGTCATAGTAAAGCATTTATACTTGAAGAGACTACATGTATACTAAGTTGGCATTCAAACTCTTCTTTAAAGTTTATGAATCAGAAGTCATTTATTTCCTTAATGTAACATAGTTGCTTCTTTACTGTAACAGCCTGTTGCTAATAATATGGAATAACTTTCAAATAACCCTAGTTTTGATACTAAGTAAGCAATGGCTAATCAGTGTAATAAAATGTTTAATTGTTTTATTTACAGTTTGTTAATGTTTATCAAACTTTTGACGTTTGATATATCTTTGTATTTTCCTTAATGTAACATTGCTGTAGCTGCAGATTCCTTGATGTAACCATCTTCTTTTTAACAAATAAAATTCACAGGCAATGGCAGTTTGGTGTAACTTTTGCTCTAAATGATTGTATTTATTATACTACAGCATGGAATATCAGAGGAAGCATGTTCAAGTTCTGAATGTTTTGTCAGTGTGAAAACAAAATGTCAATTATGACAGTTTTTTAGGCGCAAACCGTACATGATCGGAAAATAAAATCAGCTGATATAATTTGCAAAATTTACTATTAAGGAAATCTATTAGATGCTATTTATTGTGATGAAACACCTAATAAAATTGTTTTGATTCATTTAATGACATTGTACTTGTTTAAAGGATTGTTACATCAAGGAAATAGTTTTGCAATGGTGTTAAATATACGCCACACCTCTACAACCTGGGTACATTTAAGCCCCTTATGTAACATATTTCCACATTATAGACATGCATGGTGCTATAGTGTAAGCCATTAACCTCAGAGAGAATATCAAAATAATCTCATCTTGACATCAGAATTGTTACATAAAAAAATATTGACTCATATACTCAGCCAAAAAAGAAAGTACCCACTGTTGTATTCTAAATTATCAGCGTCACATAAATACTGCATTTATTTTTTGCTTTATAGAAAGTTGCAGACGACATGACATCGATCTCATTGTGGCTAAATAACTGGCAAATTGTAGCTGAGAAATTATGACAATACTATTGTGCCAATTGCTGATTGGATGATGCTGAGTGCAAACTATCTTAGCTCAGGGTACTGTGGTTTCAGACAAGAAGAATTTAAAAGTTTTTATTGAACAAATCTATTTTTAGCGCCTGTGACCTAAATATGCAATGGACCGGAACCATTTGAACAATATTGATAAAGTACCTCTAGAAGTTACACCATGTCAAATATCAAAGTTCTAGCTATTTAGTTTCAGTGAAGAAGAGGTTTGTAGATTTCAGTCTATATCTCTATGTAAATTTGTGACCCCGGAACGGGGCCATTTCTGACCCCAGGGACATAATTTGAACAATCTTGATAGAGGACCTGAAGATGATGCTTTGTGCAAAATATCTAAGCTCAGTGTACTGTGGTTTCAGACAAGAAGATTTTTTTAAGTTTTTATTGAAAAAATCTATTTATAGCTCCCATGACCTAGATATGCAGCGGACTGGAACCATTTGAACAATATTGGTAGAGTGAATATCTACAAGTTAAACTATGCCAAATAGCAAAGCTCTAGCCATATTAGTTTCAGTGGAAAAGAGGTTTGAAGATTTCACAATATAACTCCATGTAAATTTGTGACCCCTGGGGCGGGGCCATTTTTGACCCCAGGGACATAATTTGAACAAACTTGATAGAGGACCTGAAGATGATGCTTTGTGCAAACTATCTAAGCTCATGGTATGTGGTTTCAGACAAGAAGATTGTTTAAGTTTTTATTGAAAAAATCTATTTTTAGCTCCCATGACCTAGTTATGCAACGGAACGGCACCATTTGGACAATATTGGTATAGTACCTCCAGAAGTTACACCATGCCAAATATCAAAGCTCTAGCCATATTAGTTTCAGAGTAGAAGAGGTTTGAAGATTTCACTATATAACTCTATGTAAATTTGCAACGGATCGGAAATATTTGAACAACTTTCAAAGAGGACTATATAAGGATCATTCCTGACAAGTTTGGTTAAAATCCATCCAGTAGTTTAGGAGGAGGTGTGGTTTAAAGAAATTGTTGACGACGGACACATGACGTTAAAAATACTTCACATTGGCACTTTGTGCCAGGTGAACTAAAAACAAAGGTCTAAAACTCTTTCGTCTGAAAAGAGCATTTTTGATTAGAAATGTTTTTCATAGAAGAAAAACAATGGTGCTCATATTCAGGAGCTATTTTTATTTCTTAAAGGAAATAAAATCACATTAGACAATCGTTCATTGCAATATTCAAGGTGTTATCAAGACTAGAAAGTCTTATAATACAAAATTACCTCTCTTTGATTTGAAATAAGAATGAACCTTAAGTGCATGTGTCATTCAATCTGTATGTTTTTACTGGAATACATTGGTGAACATATGAGCCTTTACAATCACAAACAAAACTGGAGTTGATATTACTTTAAAAGATATAGAGCTTTGAAATTTAACTTTTTTTATGTTAAGCAGTGAATTATAGAGTTTTCTCAGTATATTATACTGTTATAATCTTCAGTGAATTATAACTTTTAGGAACTATTTTTCCCCAAGCTATTTTTTTCTATTACAAATGTACCTCCTTTTAATTTGAATAATAATGCCAAACACTATTATTTCCCATGTAAAGTGTCTTCTGCTAAGTCAAATTGTTGTTCAATAAGCTGTGATTTGCTCTTTTGAATGTTACTCATTAAAGCAAGAGCATAGCAAAATGGATATTAATGAAAGACATTGACTTTTTAAGGTTATGTGAGATGTTGGAAATGAAAATAAAACAGTTTGCCAAATTGGGTAATTATCCAAAACAGTTCAATCATATTTTTTCGATAAAAAAAGACTGTGTCCCAGATACACGAATGCAAAATATGAAAGTCCTAGGCCTAGGCTACTGGTTCAAATGTTATAGACATTTAAAGATGTTTACAAAAGTAAGTGAAAGGTCGAAGTCACAAGGTCAAAGAGAGTTGTGTGGTTAGAAAGGTCTTGACTCAGGGAAGACATTGCCAAGTTAAGAGGCCCAGTTGCATTAATCAAGAGTTATAGCCAAGGTTAAGGTTTTTGGTTAAATTTTGATTAAATAGGTCAAAGGTCCAGGTCAAGGTCACATGGTCAAATAGCGTTGTATGGTTGCAAAGGTCTTGATTCAAGAAATATACATACGAAAAAATGAAAGCCCTAGGCCTAAGGGTTTAAATGTTATAGACATTTAAAGATTTTTACAAAAGTAGGTCAAGTTCTAAATTTTAAAAGGTTTGTATGGTTGGAAAGGTCTTGCCACTGGGAAGACATATGCCAAGTATAAAAGGCACGTGTGCAATAATGCAAGAGATATAGCTAAGGTTAAGGTTTTTGGCACAGACAGACAGACAGATGGACAAACAAACAAACAGGACAAAAACGATATTACAGTTTTTGTCATGTCTGTTTGTTTGTTTGTTTTTCCGTTAGTATATGCCGGCGAATCATAGATTCTGGGTGCATAGAAAGTATCAATTGGTCATTGCCAAGATATCAGTTCAAGATATACTTTTATCTTTCTATATGATGTGATGAAGAATCTGATATCATATCATGCATTGTCAGATCTGTCTAGTGTAGTTTACAGACAGTTTACTGACAATGCCATTTTGAGAATGTTCATAATATGATAACAAAACAATGTCTTGACAGCAGCTTTAAGTGTCCATTGTCTCAATTCCTTTACTTTATCCTCCTTGGTCCACTTGTCTCATTATAATTTGTTAAACTGATGTCATCAGTTTTATCCATTTTTTGTCATTCATCCAATTATTTTGTCCTCTGCCGGTGTTGTTGAATTCATTTCTCTTTGGGCGGAATCATCCAAGCAAAAACACACAGCAAAGAACTCATCATAGTGATATTTACATAATGAGTTACTAAATGCATGCTTCTGGAGGGATAGGCTATCTCTCTTGTCCAATTACACAAAAACAGGTTGATGTGTTTATTATAGGTCTCTACATAGCAGCAATTCTCCTGATTTGAAGTTGTGTTGACTGTAGAGTAAGTCAGTGCTGTTATCAATTTCAATTCCTGGCATTTTATATAGATTGGTGCAGAAACTGACAGATTAGGACATCACGGCCAAAAGATAATACCAGATATGTGTATTTAATCAACAGTTCAATACATTGCCATAAACAATCACCAAAGTTAGCGAATAGCATATTTTTTGTCTGTAGCTTCAAATTCAAATTCCCTACCTCTGTCAACCGCAACAAAACAGAGCAGCAGTAGATGCTAATCTTCCAACTTGTCCAATCATTCCATCAGATTTCTTTGCTAACACTAGGTCGCTTTAGAAGAAGTGCAAGCAGGCTCTCAGAAAGTGTTGAAAATGGTAACTGAGGTATTGCCAAGTTGTCACAATATACTGAATTGTCAATTTGTTAATTTTTCCAAGTCACATTATACTGATTTTTTACACATTTTTCAGTTTTTCAGGTGTTTTTTTTAAGTATGTCCTGAAATACACTTTCTTGTTAATGGATCCTGAGGTCTAAACACTGGTGGTACCAAAGTATAATCAACATACATGTATATAAACTGCTTTCAGCTTCCATCTGCTAGGATATTGGAAATATTGCACATGAAATAATATTTCTGTATAAAATGTAACTATTTTCTCCAGTGGAGAAATGAAGTTAATGTGTAAATAGGCATATAGATGGAGTAAAAGGATTAAATCACAACCTTTATCAAAATACTTCAATAAACAAACCTGTTGGCCATCTGCTTTACCTTTGTCCTGTATTAAGTAAGCTATAACCTGTATCAAAAACTGCTACTAATACACTTTAAGTGGCCGGTTAACACAATATTAGCTGTTTATTGTTTAATGCAGAATTTTCAATTTTCAAGGCTTGTCATTGTTTTTTTCTTGCATAATAATTATGTCCTCATCAAAGGGTTTCATAATCAACTGATTTTCATTATCGATCAACATATATACATGTAATTGGACAAACCACTTCGATTAATCATTGATTATACAAAACAAGGGCCACTATGGCCCTAAATCGCTCACCTGGTACACCATGGCAAACTTGACCTATAGTGACCTAGATTATGACTGGACATGACCCACAATCAACCTTTAGAGGGTAAACAAGATGTTCCTATGATTTGACCTAGTGACCTAGTTTTTGACCGGACATGACCCATATTCAAACTAGACCTATATATAAATGAGACAAACATTCTGACTAAGTTTCATCAAGATCCAATGAGATTTGTAGCCTCTAGAGTGTTAAAAAGATTTTTCTATGATTTAACCTTATTGACCTAGTTTTTGACCGGACATGGCCCATATTTGAACTTGACCTAAATATCAACGACACAAACATTCTGACCTATTTTCATCAAGATCCAGTGAGATTTGTAGCCTCTAGAGTGTTAACAAGGTTTTTCTATGATTTGACCTAGTGACCTAGTTTTTGACCAAACATGACCCATATTCAAACTTGACCTAGATATCAATGGCACAAACATTCTGACCAAGTTTCATCAAGATTCAATGAGATTTGTAGCCTCTAGAGTGTTAACAAGGTTTTTCTATGATTTGACCTAGTGACCTAGTTTTTGACCCAACATGACCCACATTCAAACTTGGCCTAGATTTCTACTAGACAAACATTGTGATCAAGTTTCATGAAGATCCAATGAGATTTGTAGCCGGAAGAGTGTTAACGAACAATTGTGAACAGACAGACGGACCGACGGACGACGGACATCCAGCGATCCTAAAAGCTCTCCTTGGCACTTCGTGCCAGGTGAGCTAAAAAAAAGAGAAATTTAAATTTTAATATAAATTTAGTAACTAAAATCTTAAAGTTGACAATAAAAAAATCAGATTATATTTTTTTGACTTTAATTGCACATCTGAAGATTAAAATCCCAACATAACTGTCAAATTGCCAAAATCCCGCAATTTTAAAACCTGAAAATGTAGGCACATTCGTAATCTAAACCTATAAAATGAAGTAATGCCCGATGATTATGGAGGCAACATTGCTTACAAACCCGTGAAATTGGTGGAAACAAATTGACTTTTAAATCTGTTTTGTTGACATTCGATCAAAGACGAATCATAACGGAAATGTTCCGGCTTGGTTCGTATGACGTCACACAGTGTATATGAATTATCGCCGCGCTTCGTACTAATCACATGACCTTTACGCAATCCTACGAACCAAACCGTTAGTCTTATTTGTAAACAAACCCGCTTAAAATGTAAACCAACAAGCACCTTAGAGCTGATATCCCCTGCCGCAGTGATTGTCCAGAAGAAAGTGGCAAACTTTATTGTGGGAGGAAGGGGCAAATGGTGATCACCTGTCTTTAAAGATCAACATTCAAAAGCTTTTTACAAAGTTTTATAAAATCCATTCATTTTTGTACATTTTAAAGCCTAAACAATACAAAAAATAAAGCCGTTTGTAGCATTATAAATCGAAGTATGACAGGGGCAGGTAACTCTTGATTCAAATTCAACAGTAATTAAACACTTTCAAGAACTTATAATTGTGTGCAAGTATTATTAAAAAAAATTCAGAACTGTAGAATTTACTAGAGTGTAAACACATTTTCAACTCATCAAGGGCAGAGTATTCTTGACTAATTTGCACATTTTCGATAATAATTGAACTCATTCTATAAATAATAGCCATATATGATTTAATTTTTTTTTCAAAATCCATTCACATTTGTACACAATAGCATGTAAACAATAAAGCCATGTTGAGCATTACTAAGTACATAAAGGGCAGATAACTCTTGCCACAAAGTATCCTATTTTGACAATAATTGCTACCCTTATGTTTATATACATCATGTGTAAGTTAAATCAAAATCCATTAAAGACTGTAGTTTCTAGATGGTAAAAACTGTTAAATATGGGTTTTTTTACTCATCAAGGGCAGATAACTGTTGACTAGCTTCTCCGTTTTCAAAAATGATAACAATTAGTTGAAAACTAATAGCCATACATAGCTTAAGAATTTGTTTTATCAAAATTCATGCATTTTTATAGATACTAGGATGTAAACAATTTTAAAATAAAGCATTTTCTATCATTTCAAAGTACATCAAGGGCAGATAACTATTGCCACAAGTATCCTTTTTTGACAATAATTGCACACCTTCAAGAACTTTTACTTATAGACATCGTGTGCAAGTATCATTTAAATCCATTCATAATTGTAGTTGCCAGAGAGAGTTAAGAGAGTTAAATATGGCTTTTTTTACTTATCAAGGGCAGATAACTCATGACTAATTTCTCCGTTTTCAACAATAATCAAATTCATTTGAAAACTAATAGCCATACATAATTCAAGAAAGTTTTTTAAAAAATCCATGCATATTTATAGGCTCTAGTATGTAAACAATACCAAAATAAAGCATTTTCTAGCATTTTCTAAGTACATCAAGGGCAGATAACTCTTGTCACAAGTATCCTTTTTTTACAATAATTGCACACCTGCAAGAACTTGTACTTATAGACAATGTGTGCAAGTATAAACAAAATATGTTGAATACTGTAGTTGCTAGAGTGTAAAAACTGTTAAATATGGCATTTTTAACACAAAAAGGACTGACAACTCATAAATTCCTAAAATTTTCTGAAATTTTTTTGATTTCCCACGGTGCTCCTATGATGACAAATAAGTATACCAAGTTTAATCCAAATCTGTTTATAGGTTTCGGAGATACAGTTGCGGACAGAAAACGTGACGGACGCACAGACGGCATTTTTAACACAAAAAGGGCAGATAACCAGTGTTGTGCCTAGGTCCAAAATTTTGGGGGACACGGTGGCGCGCTGTCAAAATTTTTGGGGGACATTTGAAATTTTTGCGGGTCACACTAAAATAGCCTTTAAAAATATGATAGGCTTTCCTTTAAAGTAGAATTAGTGTTTACGATATTGAACATGTTTACTGCGTCTAGTAGATTTTCGGTAATCCGGTAAGGCTTTTACACGACGGGAAAACTGATGTTCGTCTATTTTTAAATAACTTGTAATGATTGTTTTGGTACATACAAAGTTGGAAGAGTTTGGTCAGCACGTTGTTTAGATGGGGGTTTTATTCATCAGGTGTCACGCTTCGCGTTTCGTCTGCTCTTTCCTCTCCAATCCGATGAGAAGTGAAGTCAAGTCATGCGTAAATTTGACTGGTTATCGGGTTTTACCATAGCAATTTAACTGCATTGGCATATAAACCGCGCACAGTCTACCTTTTATTAATAATGCTAGGTTCACACCAACGGCGAATGCCGCGCTTTAAATCGGCGAGCAAAGCGTCGTCATTTTCGTTAATTTTTCCAAAAGCATCACGATCTCTTACGGTCTGATAAGCTCTGATACGCTCTGATACGAATTGGTTGCCGCTTTGGGGCGAATCATTTCCCGACTTGTTACGGTTCCTCACGCTTTGATCCCGCTTTGACCAGGCTTTGTTGCGCTTGAACTCACGCTTTTATAAGCTTTATTACGCTTTATCACGCTTTGATGCGATTGTGGCGCTTTAAATAAGGCTCTGATACGGTTATCGCGCTTTGTTGTGTATTGGTACGCTCTGTTCAGCTCTGTTACGCAATGGAAAATGTCAAGATCGCCGATTTAATGCCGCTTTTTATCCAGAGCCCATATAACGATGCAGTAGAACCACAAAATCTTTGCACCTTTGACTCCAGTATACGATGGCAAAACAACAAGATCCAGAAGTTCCAGATTTACCAAAGCATTATCTATCTAAAGAAGACATGATGTTTGTCTCCAAATTGTATAACTACATCCTAGCCCTTGAAAGCGTGAAAGAGCGTGAGAGAGCGTGAGGAAGCTTGCCAAGCGTAACAAAGCCTAACAAAACGTGTCAAGCCTTGATCGAAGCGTCTCAATTCGTGGGAAATCATGAGAGTCCTTCATGAAAACGTAACAAATCGCAACAAAGCGTGTCAGATCTTGATGAAAGCGTCTGACCTCGTGTCAGATCTTCATGCCAGATCGTAACAAATCTTGAGATATCTTAACGAAGCGTGTCAAGTGGTGACAGACCGTGAAGAATGGAGTCCCCGCTTTGAACCAAGCTCTGTTAAGCTTTCCTACGCTTTGAGTCAAGCTTTGCTGAGCTTTGTTACGCTTTGTTAAGCTTTGATAAGCTTTGATACGCTCTAGGCGCTTTAATCAATTCGTAACAGAGCGCCCAAAATTTTTAAACAGTTTAAAAAAATTGGGCGCTCTTGCCGAATGTCCCGCTTTACTCAAAGCTCTCCCACGATCTATTACAACCCTGACGCTTTAATCAAGCTTTGTTACGCTTTGGTGCCGCTTTGCACGCCGCTTTAAAGCGCCATCAAAGCGCCGTTGGTGTGAACCTAGCATAAAGGATAGTAAATCGGCGGAAAGGATAGTTGTAATTTTAAGACTGGTTATCGGGTTTTACGTAGCCATTTAACTGCATTGGTATACACACGCGCGCACAGTCTACCTTTATTAATGAAGGATAGTAAATCGGCGGAAAGGATAGTAAATAGAGCAAAGGTACGGAAGACGAAAATTGCGCCCGTACGCCCGCACCGTTACGAATTTTAAGGGTCCAAGTAAAAAATATTGCGGGAATCCCGCAATGCCGCGCTCTAGGTGCAACACTGAGATAACTCATAAATTCCTAAAATTTTCTGAAAAAAATTTGATTTCCCACGGTGCTCTTATGATGACAAATAAGTATACCATTTTAGTTTAATCCAAATCTGTTAATAGGTTTCGGAGATACAGTTGCGGACGGAAAACGCACGCATGCACAGCCGGACGGACAGACCTAAAACAGTATCCCTCTGCCTTTCGGCAGGGGATAACAAGATAAGAATTTGACACATTTAAGTAGGATTCTTTACCAAGTGGGGACATATGCCAGGCTTCTTACACGCGATTTCACTAATTTTAATAATACATAGAAAATGCACACATATAAGAAATTGCGCGTTTTAGACGCACATTTCCGTAGTATTCTGCCTTTAATACAAACATTGCTATTTTACTTAGAATAGAATAAAATGCATTATTTCAATAAAATCAATATTTGATTTTATTATCTATTCTCTAAACTCTATCGAATGATCACTTTCAATCAATTGTTGATAGCCTGCATTGGGCGCTCTACCATTATTTATATCAGTCGGCAATCTTTAGCCGGTCGGTTCATTGCTGATTGATGGGGGTAATGTGATCGCCGTTTTAGGGACTGTCTCTTATATGTTTATTCATGTTTTATTTCAGATCTAATTGTAGTTATTTTGTCTTTTCTCGATTTGAAGGTACATTTATGTTATTTCATGTAAAGCGCTTTTGAACGCACAACCCCTGTGTGAAAAGAGCGCTATATAAATCTGGTATAATAATAATAATCAATAATTGGAAATAATCGATCATCGTTTAAACACTGTCAAACCAGTGTTTTTTTGAGGGACCTGTTCCCATTTCACGGCACAATTTTTTCCCAAAAAATGAGCTTTTTACGACTCAATTTTCCCCAAAAAATTAAGTATTTTACGCCGTTACGCCCAATTGGAGGGGTACCAACTTATTCCAAAAGTGGTGAAAAGAACCCACTGAAAGCTACCTCATACTATAATACAGTTTCTTGCTGTGGAAATGAATCAACTACTCCAATGAAAAGATTTATGCGCCATCTGCTTTACTTTTGTCTTACAGGTATTAAGCATTAACATGTATCAAACACTGCTATTTGTACATTTTCAAGTGGCCGCGTAACACTTTTATGATTGTTTAGTGTTTACTGCAGAATTTTAAAACATTTTAATTTACGGTGGTAGAAGTCAAGTGGTAACGTACTCATCTACGGTACCAGAGGTCGTGAGATCTATCCCCCACCGTCCAAGCGGCCTGACTAGTGGATTTTTCTGAACCCTGATGATGTACAGGAATGTTCTTGAGCAAGATATGCACCGCTAATTGCTCCTCTCTAGTCTCTACTCAGGGGTTAAAATGGGTACCCATGAGGGGTCTGAGCCAATACTCAGGGCTGCCATAAGTTGATCATAAAAATCCTTAGATTTCAATTTTTCAGACATCAGTTTTACCAATCGTACCTTTACCGCATAGCCTGTTTCTTGTTTGAAGACACATGACTGCTTAAAACAGGTTGAAAGTAAAGCAGAATGCGCCTTAACGCTACGATCTGTTAGGATAAAAATCCGAATACTTAGGAAAAATCCGGAGAAATGGCAGCACTGAATACTACCGATGCCTACCCGCCATATGTTAGCAGAGCTCAATATTGTAGGCATGAAAAAATTACAGAGATCCTGGACATTGAACATTTTGGTGTGCTAAAATGTTTACATTTGAAGCCAGGTCACCATGGTCACTTGGATTTGTGTCAAAATGAGCCCTGGTCATACTTATTTTAGAAAAACTTGCACGAAAGCGTCATGTCGTGGGTACAAAATGATACATGGGACAAAAATATGGTTTGTAGCTGCGTTGTCCGGGACCCGGATACTGTCCGGTAATATGTAATGTTTTTGCATTATAAAACAACCACCTCTTCAGCGACGACCATGACTTACAAAGAATAATAAACAGAATTCCAAAAAGATGTACTCACTCTTATTTCTGATGTCCAATACATAATTTACATGACTTGTAGTCTTGAAGCCTGTATTTCGTTAATTAGATGTCTGTCAAGACTCATTCAAGTGTCAATCGAGCTGTGATTTTGCAGACGAATACTACGGAAATTCCCGAGTCTTTACGTAAAATTTTGTATTTCTTTTCTGGTGTCGTTTTTTTCAACCGGTATTTTTTAAACAGCTCTGTACAATTTCGTTTCCCTTCGGGAAACGAATAAACGACGATGGGTTTTTAAATTACAATTCCAAACAAAAAAATATATAAAAATGGACCGAAACGCTGCGATTGTAGTAAATTCGAGTGTGCCGAAATTTTAATCCCGTATGTCATGTGATACACACGAGACAGCACTCGGGATTTCATTGCTTAGCTTGGTGTGTTCTGTTCTGTTCTGTTGTTATTTTCTCGCGGAATCGGGGGTAACCTTTGGGGGGTAAACCCCTATAAGTTATTTGTTGCCCTGTAATGCGGAAATGTTACAGCCTCGTTTTCGGTATCTCAGTCACCTGCAAATATGGGTTTTTCCGAAAGTGAATGAATTTTTAGCCTGACATGAAACTGAGGCATGGATGCAAATGGCGACCAGTAGTCAAAGTTTTGTCCGATAAACAATGAAAATAAGACTACCTTCGCACGAGCTGTCATGTAGAAGGTCAAAGAACTTGCAAATTACTGAAATACTATTTCGTTAAAACATTAATATTCTTGTTTGCCAAATTTAAAATGTTTCATTTAAACACATAGGTTTACACATGTACACATGCACATGTACATGTCTGGTGTTCGTTATAAGTCCGATCAGTTCGTTATACTAACCTCGCCTATAGTATACTAGTTCGCTATACGGTTATAACAAATCTGGCTATAGCAAACACTTTTTTGTGGTCCTGAGGTGTTTGTTATAAGCAAGGTTTACTGTATAATGTAACTTCAATTTTAGTGCTCATGTGCCCCAATGTACAATAAAACCTCTCTATTACGACCACTTAAAATAAGGGTAATTTATTGTATAAATTTTGGATGACTGCAGCTTAACCCTTTGAACCCTAGTCCCGCATATAGGCGTCCTTTTCAAACAGTGCACATGTGAATAGTACACTTGTCCTAAGCAAACAGTGAAGACCCAGATCAGAGGGCTCCTAGGAGCCCTCTGACAGGGTCTTCACTGTTTGTCATAATGCAAAACTTTGACAAAAACAACCCTTAAAAGTCAGAAATGGACTAGACTTTAATGGAATCTGGAATTGCCCATTTAAAGTTTCAGGGAGGAAAGAGTTAAAGCAAGGTAACAGTAAAACAGAAAGCTCCTGAAAGTTTTTCAGTTTTACTAACACCTTGCTATAAGCAGTCCCCTGTCTTAAACAAAACAATTTACACGATTTAGTGTTATACAGTATTGTAAGTACAGTTTAGTGTTTGACCTACTCTTTCAGCCAATCAGAAAGCCACAAAATTCAAATTTTCGCTCGGTTTAATTATTAAGTCTTCGGGATTTAACAAGATTTGGCAATTTAATTATGAAGTGTTCGAGACTTGGATTTAGACGTTAGCAAGCATTGTGCATGTGTTAATATTTCGGTCAGTTCCGCCCATGGCGTGACTTTTAAGCGTTATGAGAAATCCATGACACAGCAAAGTGCATATGTAGATATATATACATGTACAATTCAATTTCGAGGAAAATAATGACATTTGTAGCTCGCTAGTCGGAAGAAACTTGTGAAAATCATTCAAATTTTATTTAATCTTTAGGAGTGGGGAATAAGAAAAAAAACACACAATATAATTAAAATAGAATTCTTACCGTTATAAAAACACCAACATCTACAAACCATTGTCAATCTTGAAAATGAAGTCGCGGTGAAAATGCTAAAGACAGGCGACTGCTTAATGCAAGATCAAAATAATGCAGAAAGCTCATTTATGAGTTTTCTGCATTATTTCATGCTGCATTAAGCAACAACCTGTAGTTAAGGCTCAAGTGTGAATTTTAGTTCGTCTGTTAATGCTTAATGTGGACAAAACTAGTGCAGAAAGTTCCTATTGGAGATTTCTGCATTATTTTATGCTACATTAAGCAACCGCGTGTAATTAATGTTACAAATGGATATCATTGAGATCTCTTTCAGGGGATTGCTTAATGCTGGGTAAAACTAATGCAGAAATTTCCTATAGAAGCTTTCTGCATTAATGAATGCTGTATTAATTAGCGCAACCTGTATGAGATATTTCAAATATGTGTTCTGTTACACTTTGAACGTCAATTACTATCATTTTCCCGTCGGTTTTGAAGATAACCATTTTCTTGACGCAACTTGTTACATGAATTGTCATGCGCCATGTTGCTTCGACACGTAATAAAACACACATATATGTAACATCTGTCGGCGGAGAAAACTATGGTAATGAAGTGAAGTGACGTCATATGTGGGCGGGTCAAACACTAAAATGGTTAGAGTTTATTTCAACGCTTCTTGATAATTAAGAAGCCAAATTCGGTTGCAGGCTCCCTCATTTGTTGGCTTCTTAATCATTAAGAATCATTGAAATAACCTCTAACTATTACTTGTTTCATCACTGTTTGATTACCATAATCTTTTACTGAAGTTCTGTGATCTTGGTTAGTATTAACCCATTACCCCATAGCCTGTTCTAGTATTGAAGATTATAGGTGCCCACTTAAAGCAGGTTGAAAGTAAAGCAGAATGTGCCTTGAGTCGCTTTCTGCTTTACTTTCAGCATGATTTAAGCTATTATCTACAAGGATATAGGAAATATTTCTTATGGTCCTTATTTATGACTATATAAATGTGAACAATTTTATTCAGTGGAAGAATAAATTAATGGTGTAAAATGGTGTATTTATGGGGTAACGGGTTAACTGTTTATCTTAAGTCCAAAGATTCAAAAAGCTCATGAAAAATGTTCAAAACCATTGAATTATCATTTTAATCATTCTGATACAGAAATCCAGGAGCTGTCTGACTTGGGTCTACACTCTTTTCCAAAAGCTTAAAGGCACAATCCCGCTCAAATTGGTGTTTAAAACGCGCAATTTCTTATATGTGTGCATTTTCTAAGTGAAATCGAGTGTAAGAAGCCTGACATATGCACCCACTTCGTAAAGAATCCTACCTAAATGTGTCGAATTCTTATCGTGGTGGTTTACATTATAAGCGGGTTTGTTTACAAATAAGATTACGGGCTGGTTCCGAGAACTTTCGATCGATCGCATAAAGGTCACGTGATTGATTCGGCCGCGACAATGTGTATACATTACATCAGTTTAACGGCCAAACTTAAAGGAGTTGTCTCTCTTTGGTTGTAAAGCACTCGACTTGTTGTATAGAATTATGCAAATGAGCTTTACAGAGTATGTCCGTAAATTTTCGTCGCTATTCAAAAATAAACAAACTTGATTACTTGTTTCCACAAATTTCACTGTTCGTTAGCAATATTGCTTCAAATATCACCACGTATTACTTCTTTTTATATGGAACGCTTACGATAGTGACATAAATTTCATGTAAGAAAAATGTTTGATTCTGATTATGTGGGAGTAATATAGTGGCTTTAAAAAAAGGAAGGCTAGTAGCTGGAGAAGATTTAAGCTGCTTATTTGTGTGATTCTGCTAGTGTATGATGCATGGTTTCTTCTTTATTTCAGTGTAATAAGATTGTGCTATTTGACTGCTGCCTGGACAACATGGACAGCTCCATGGGGATATGGACAGTGGCAAGATATCCACAGCGCTCCAGATACGGGGAGTACTTCAAAAACTAAAATCTATATTTCTGCATTAAACGCTATGGTGTCTTCGAGACGATTCTAATGAGTAGTAACACCATAGGATTTGGTGATGTATACATGAGAAAATGTTTGATTTCTTCAATTTACTTCCTCTTATCTGGAGCCCTGTATCCACACCTTTTACAGAGCATCCACCCTTTGTAGCAACATTTTCACATTTAAATACAGGTAACTGCTTAATGCAGAACAACAGTCAAGCAGAAAACTTGTATACCTGTAGGAGCTTTCTGCTTTGTTTGTCCTGCATTAAAACTGCTAATGCTTCATAGTTTTAGTGGCCATTTAATTAAAAGTTATGCTGTGCAGTAAAACCTGTATTAACTCTTTGAGCCCTAGTCACGCATATTGGCGTCCTTTTCAAACAGTGTACATGTGAATAGTACACTTGTCCTGTGCAAACAGTGAAGACCCAGATCAGAGGGCTCCAAAAGGAGCCCTCTGATCAGGGTCATCACTGTTTGTCATAATGCCAAACATTGACAAAAACAACCCTTAGAAGTCAGAAATGGACTAGACTGAAATGGAAACTGGAATTGTCCATTTAAAGTTTTAGGGAGGAAAGAGTTAAGCAAACATTCAGTGCCATGCATTTAAGCCATTTTTGTAAGGTGGTTGCTAAAGGAGGATAATAATAATGCAGATAGCTGCAAGAGCATTCTGCATTATATTTATCTTGCATTTAGCAGTCAGTTGGCAATTATTTCCACCAGGCTTCTACAATAAAAGATGGCTTAGTACAGGTTTGACCAGTTGTAAACTAGATTTCCTCAGAGAAACAGGGTGGTCGTAAGACAAGTAACTGCTTAATACAGAAAAAGGTAAACCAGAAAGCCCCTGAAGACAAATTTGATTGTACTAACTGAATTTTATGACTCTGCCTACCAAAATACCTTGGCTACCTGAACCATGCAAAATGCCAAAACAACCACACCAAAACGAATAACCAACGCAGAACTGCGGACTAATATTTGACACCAACCCAGTGACCATCAGAATCATCCACCAACACCATTTGCCCTGTTGAAGACACTTCAACAAGCATTAACCTGGACAGTGTATACTGAGTACAGTAAAATTTCTCTATTATGACAAAGTACAATAAGGCGGATTGATTATATGAAAGACAGGTGACACAGGGCTGCCATAAGTTGACATGAAAAATCCTAAGATTTCCAAAGTTGCATTTTTCAAGTGCGATTTTACGAATCGTACCTTTACCCCATAGCCTTTTTCTTGTTTTGTTGACATGCGATTACTTAAAGCAGGCTGTAAGTAAAGCAGAATGCGCATTAGGGCGCATTCTGCTTTACTTTCAGCCTGCTTTAAGCTACCATGAACTGGGGAAAAATCCGGAGATTTAGGAAAAATCCGGAGAAATGGCAGCCCTGGTGACAGCTTAAAGAAAAGTGAAACAGAAAGCTCATTGTTTTAAGCAGCCGCCTGCCTTATAAACAAAATATTTATGTTAATTTAGTGGTTGTTATAGAATGACATATAGATCTAGATCTGTTTACTTTGAAATGTACTTGAAACTTCAAGTCAAAATATATTCTTGAACGAACAAGATCTAGAGAATATATGAAAGACAGATGGCAGCTTAAAGCAAAGTGAATAACCAGAAAGCTCCTTTGGAAGCTTTCTGTTTTATTTTCACCTTGTTTTCAGCAGCAAACTTCCTTAAAAATGAAATATTTATCTGAATTAAGTGGTGGTTATAGATAGGGTTTACTGTATTAAAGAACATGTGTATAAAAAGAACTTTTCAAATTACAATACAGTAAAAACAGACTTTTTATTTTAGCTTAATGCGTTTCATTGAAAATTGTTATGCTGACGAAGGTCATGTTAATTATTTACATGCTTAGCAATATTGTCCTCTGCAACAAGTTTTGTCTTCTACTTTTCTAAAATAAGCATTTCAAAATAGAGTCAGAGTGTCAAATAGTTTGTGTCCAGGTGAGACTTGATGGGACATCTCATCTGGATTCAAACTGTTTGCAAAGGTATTCACTGTGTAAATAATTTAGATTGAAACTGATCCATAACATTTCCAAAAGATTGCTTGTTTTTAGCTCACCTAAGCCAAAGGCTCAAGCTGAGCTATTATGATTGCGGCCTTCTGTCCGTTGTGCATTGTCAGTCGTGTGTTGTCTGTCATTGTTAACAATTTTTTCAAATGACATCTCCTCCTATACGGCTTGACCAATTTCTAACAACTTTTACTTGAATGTTCTTATGGTGAAGCTCTACAAAACGGCTAAAATAATTTTGAGTGTAGGCCTAGAGCTTTGAAATTTGATGTGTAGCATTACATACAATATCTATCAAGATTTTTCAAATCATGGTCCCAAGGCCTAAATGTCCGCACCCAAGGGCTTATCAGTTTTTCATAGAAAAAACTTAAATAATCTTCTCTTAAATGGTAAGGTCCAGACCTTTGATATTTGACATGTAGCTTTGCCTTATGGTACACTAACAAAATTGTTCAAATTATAACTCCTGGGTCAAAAAAGTGGCCTTACAATCATAGACTTACTTAAAAGAAAAACCTTTAAAACTCTTCTTTTCTGAAACCATAACAAGACTGTTTAAATTATGAATCTCTAGTAAAAGGAAAATGGCCAACCCTGGGCTTTATCAGTTTTTACATATGATTATATAGGAAAACCTTTAGTAACAATTTTTTCTCTGGAACCACTTGCCAGAATTTAATAATACATTTGTATTTTGAATTTATAAGTTTTAAGGTGAAAATCTTATTCTCCAAAACTTTTGGCCAGATTTTATTTAAATACATCAGAAATAATGCAAAGGTGACCTTCTATTAAGATTGTTCAAATTGTGATTATCACTAAAAAAACATGGCCACCAGGAGGTGGAGTCAGTTTTTAGCTCACCTGAGCCAAAGGCTCAAGGTGAGCTATTGTGACCGCTCACCGTCTGTAGTACGTCTGTCCGTCCGTTCACATTTACTTACGACATCTCCTCTGAACCCGCCGATTGTAGGGAGAGTTCAAACTGCTCATGATGTTCCTTGGATGCTTCTCTACAGAAGTTGTTCAAATGAAAGAGAAAAAGCAAAAACTCTGCTTAAAAAAGCAAAAAACTTCTTCTTGCCCAAAACTACTAGGCCCTATAAGCTTTGATATTTTTACAGTAGAATCTCCTGGTCGATCCCTCTATAGTTTGTTAAAATGAAATCCCTAGTGTCACACTTGACGCCACCCTGCGCAGTTTAAGTGCTGCTCTAGGCAGGTTTCACAGTATTTTTGATGAAGCAGAACTGTATTTTACCTGAGTTACTCTTAATATACACTTTTCACATACAGTAGGTTTTTAGCAGACATCATTTCAGTCTGGTAAGGGTAACCCCAGAGCTCTACCCACTGAGGTCAAATATTATGCAACAGTTGGGGAGTACCACAGAACTGGTCATGATCAGCTGAACATGTTGTCTGCTAAAGTTTAGATATGGTTCAGTCTGCTTCATACTTAGAGAAACAGGATCTGGAAGTGATCCACTGACAGTTATGTAATTATGTCTTACGCCATATTTATACATATGTTTAATATTGGTTTTGTCAGAGTTATCTGTATGTCTTGTCATTTTTTCTTGTCCAGGATTCAACCCTTTCCCCCCATATACTGCCGTTTGTTAACCAATTACCCCATAAATGTGCATTTTTAGGCCTTTGATTTATTCCTCTACTTAAGAAAATAATTCCACTTTAAACAGTCATGAAAATGTAAGATGCGAAAGTAAAGCAAATGTGCATTAAGACACATACTTTCAACCTGCTTCAGGTGGCCACCTATTTTCAAAACTAGAAACATGCTATGGGGTAATAGTGGGTAAAATGAAATTGCCTATTTGGAAAGAGCCTGATGAGAGGAAGTACCATTTGCAAAGGCCATAACTCTGACATCATTGTTTTTTGAGTTATTTCCCTTTGTGATATTTTCTTGTCAAGAAGACAACTTCAGTTCTACTGATGCTATTGTAATGAAATTTTATGTATGGAAAGAAACTGATGAGAGAAAATGCCATGCACAAGGGCAGCAATATTTTGTTTTTCCCCTTTGTCATATTTTATTGTCAGGAAAATAATTCCAGTTCTGCTGACGCTAGTGAAATAATTATCATTTATTGGAAATTGAAATAGCTTGATAAGAGGATGTGTCATGGATAAGGGTCATAAGCTTGGCAACAAAATTCACTTTTGTCATGTTTTCTTGTCTGGAAGATAACTCCATTTATATTTATATTAAAATGTTGTCTTGCCCAGTCAACTTAGGTACAAACTTCAATGTCCTCAGGTGAGCGAATTTAGGACCATGGCCCTCTTGTTCTTATATGGCTTTACACTGAAACCTTGTAAGATCATTATGTCATAGAGAAGTTGCTAGTCTGATAGAAATATTTGTTATGTATTCTGGCTTCAGTAGTTGGCCACTTAGTTCGAAACAGATAAAGAAATATATTGCCTTAAAATCCCTCATTGTCAAATTATAGCGCTATGACTCAGGTGAGCGATATAGGGCCAATGGTCCTCTTGTACATAATGTAAACATGAGAAAAATGTCTTCTCCATTGTATATAGTATAAACAACATTTTGATATAGAATTGATGTTACCATTTAGAGGTGGCCACCTGTACAAGGCCATTACTCATCATTTGTCAATATCTTATTATGCATTTAACTCTTTCAACACCATTGACCTGTTATATACTCAATACATTTGAAAACAGTGTAGACTCAGATCAGAGGGCTCCTATAGGAGCCCTCTGATCTTGGTCTGCACTGTTTTTTAATTCAGACCAGTATTTATTAATCTTCCTATAATTCCAAATAGACTGGTTCATATTTTATTAATGCCCCACAAGGGAACTAATAACCCTCAAGAGTTACTTAGTGTTGAAAGAGTTAACTGTCAAACTTGTATTGAGCAGCCATTTCATGAACAAGCATTGGGGCTCTTAATCCATTACTCCATAGCAATGCATTCTTATGCCTTTAATTTATTTCTCTGCTGAAGAAAAATGTTTCCACTTTATATAGACATAAATATGTACCATAAGAATATCTTTTTTATCCTAGCAGATGGTAGCTTAAAGTAAAGCAGAATGTGCCTTAAGACACATCCTGCTTTACTTTCAACCTGTCTTCAATACTAGAAAACAAGCTATTGGTTTAAGACTCCGTAAGGCATCCTATTTCAGGGATGCATATAAGAGGGGATGAAAGAGGATTTCTAACATGAGTCTCCTGTATGTCGGCACCAAACCCCCTTATTTGTAGCCTGTTATTGTGAATGTCTGCTTCATACATAGTTGACTGTACCTCTGTGTTAGATCTATATATATTTGTAAAATAAGTGAGATATCAAGGATTTGAGAAGGACCCTTAATATAATAAAACTCCTCAATTTCTATCACTTAGAAGCAAACAAATTGATTGTGTTAAACATTGGTAGCTTAGCCAATTACCTCATAAGTACACCTTTATATGATTTCAATGTACGCCTCCAATGAAGAAATCAATTCCTATTTATACAGACATGAGTATGCATCATCAGAAATATCTTCAATGTAGATAGTAGCTTATTAAAGCTGGATGAAAGTAAAGCAGAATGCACCTTAAGACACAGTCTGCTTTACCGGTATAAATAATTAGTTAATGTAGGAGAATACACCATTTTATGACTTTGATTTATTCTTCTACTGAAGAAGATAAATCCACTTAATACCATCATGAATATGTATAAACAAGACATATTTTCAACATCCTTCATCATCATCATCATCATCATCATCCAGTTTTGATAAACCAAGCCATTGATTCATCCTTGCAGATTGTAACTTAAAGAGAGGCTGAAAGTAAAGCAGAATGTGCCTTAAGGCACATTCTGCTTTACATCGAACCTGCTTTAAGTGGTCATCTGTCTTCAAAACCACAAATGTACTATGGGGTAACTGGCTAAACAATAAAGCCATCTAGCAGTGAAGGTATATAATGTTTTAGTTGAACAGTAATTATACTTAGAAAAATCAATCAAGATGAAAAACTTGTCACTTCAAATAATTTGCAATGAATGAAATGGTCTTTCAGTGTTTATGTCAATTCACCAAAATCCATCACCTTGGAAATATTTGTTGCAAAAGTTCAGAAGTTTTACCAATTACACATTCAACAGAGCAAAAGTTGATGGCCGCATGTTATGTTGCTTAATAACATTGATCTATGTACAGTAATAACTATGGGGGAGACAATCCTGTGATTTCAATCACAATACGGTATCTAGTTGCAAACTGGAATTATTCATTTGAAGTTTCCCCAAGTAAAAGTTTTCTTTTTCATACTACAGTAAAACCTCGCTATTACGACCACTAAAACGAACGCTAATTGATTGTATAATAGAGAAGTGAAAGCTTAAAACAAGGTGGCAGAGAAACAGAAAGCTCCTAAAGGAGCTTTCTGTTTCTCTGCCATCTTGCTTTAATCGGTCACCTATCGTAAACACCCTAATAATTAACATAATTTAGTGGTCGTAATAGAGAGGTTTTACTGTACATGTATTTCTCTTATAATGTGTATTGAAATATCTTAGTCATGCAGTTACTGTTTTGTAACTTTTGTAAGGCATCTAATTCCATGGAGTAATATTGCTAGCTCATCTGAGCACAAAGTACTCAAGGTGAGCTTTTGTGATGCCCCTCTGCCTGTCGTCCATCTGTCCGTGTGTCTGTCTATACATCAACAATTGCAAACTTCTATTCAGAAACCATCAATGGCCCCATTGTAACCAAACATAGTTACATACATACTGTTGAGCTGAGCTTCAAAAGTTGTTAAAACATTTTGGGTGGGGCATCTAGTCTTGTTGACATGGCAGCCATACACAATATCTAGATAAAAAAAATTCTTCAAAATGACAATTATAATTTGTTTAAAAAGCATGAGGGCGTGGTCATTTCCCCTATGTCAAATTCAAAGCTAAGAGCCCTCTAAAAGTTGTATTTTTGGCTATATCTTATTTAGAATTGTCATTACATGTATTATGTCTTTGATTAAATTTAGGTCATACATGAATATAGGTCATGTCAGATTATAAAGTAGGTCAGCTGGTCAAATTGCAGAAAAAGCTTTTTGACACTCCAGGGGCCATGAAATATATTTAGTCCAATAATCTTGAAACTTGCTGACAAAATTATCTTGACAAAGCTATGCAATGTATGAATGTTGGTTAGGTAGGATTAAAAGTAGGTCAAATTGTAGAATAAGCATCTAAACCACTCTAAAGTCATACTTTAAGCCCTAACTCATGAAACTTGCTCAGAATGATTACCTTGACAAAATAAAGGCAATGTAGTATTGGAGTAGGTGGAATCAATAAGATGGTCAGTTTGTAAAATCATGACAAAAGCTTATGGGTCCAAAGTGTTAGCCCTAGTTTCATGAAACTAATTCAGAATGATCACCCTGACAAAATCTAGGTCAAGTATGAAAAATGGTTATATTGGACTGAAAAGCAAAACAGTAGGTCAAATCATAGGAAAAAACTTTTGAACACCTTAGGCAGGGGTGTGTCTGGGCTTATGCACTCACGCACGTGCGTAAAGTTAATTTGACAAAGTCGAAAATTTAAAATTGTGAGAGATATTTAGAATATAAAAAACCTTTCTAAAACGATAGTTTAACTATCAATTTTATTATCAATTTTATATTCAAAATACCCCTCACAATGCACGTACGGCTTTCCAATGGAAAAAAAATTGTCGGGGGAGGTCCCCCGGACCCCCCTAGCCATGGTGCGTAAACTCAAAATTGGTCCAGACACCCCCCTGTTAGGGGCTATCTTTTTAGCCCCCAAATTCATGAAATAATAGTCACCTATACAAAATATAGATAATGTATGAATATGGGTTATGGCAGATCAAAAAGTAGGTTAGTAGGTCAAATCATAGGAAACACTTCTGAAAACACTTGGGGTCAAATGTTAACCAAAAACTTAAGGATCTTTCTCACATTGACTATATATTGGTCATGTGTGAGTATAAGAATATTGGTCATATTGGGTCATAAAGCAGGTCAGATGATCAAATGGTAGAAAAACCTTCTTGAAACAACCCAGTGTATAGTTCTATTTTCTAGGGTGAGTGCGTCAGGGCATAATGGCCCTGTTGTTTTGATATTATAATATGTACATATATATGTTACACTGATGAGCCATTATCATGGCGAAACATGTTTGTGTTTTGTAGTAGAATTGAATATCAATGTAAAGGCATGTAAATCAATTTTATTTATTTATGTCATAGATATATTATATATATTTCAGCTCTGTGTCTGATGATCTGTTGAAACTTGTATTGCATTTTAGTTAATAAAACAGTTTAAGAGTCTATTTCCATCATTTTATCTTTTATTAATCATATATATATAAACATACATACTAAACTCTGGGTGCAGCCTCAGTGTTAGTAATTAGTCCGATTTTGAAGCTTAATATAACATATTTTCCAACATTTTTTCCCATATGGTCAATGTGATATCTCACTCCCTGGCACTCATTAGTGCCACACACCTTGATGTATTCACATACCAAATTTGCTATCCCTAACTGTTAATGTATATGAGATATTCTCTAGACAAGCTTTTTGTACAATGGAGGTCAAATGTCAACGCTTCCATAGCTTGTTTTCAATATCAAACACAGGCTTTTAGCAATGCAAAACAATGCGTGATCACTTTACACAGTCCAGACATTATTAGAGATTAAGCATCTGTGTCTGTTTTAAGGGAGATAAACTGTATTGCATAATTCGTATTTTGACAAATGGATCGCTTCCCATAAGACACAAAAACATTATATCAGAACGATTAGTTAACGATAGTATAAACACCATTCAGAAATTACACCATGCTCTACATTTTATAGCCTAATAAAATATGAAAATAAGGAAAGGATTAACAAAAGAAAGAAGATTGTGATAGACAAGACATTATAGAAAGTACACAAACCGAGACGTGAGATACATACACATTACCAGTTGACAGAGCGATACAGAGTGATGTATTTAGCTCGAGACGTTTTTGGCGGAAATAGCCGATCTGACGAGCGCCTTGGCGCGAGTCTGATCGGTTGTTTCCGCCAAAAACGTCGAGAGCTAAATGCAACACTCTGTTGCGCACTGCCAACTGGTAATGTGTTTATTATATGCCTTGAATACAAACCAGAAACAACTAAATAGTTGTTTAAATAATTTTATATCCAAAATTTATTAGTTATTTGAAGCAGAACAAGATTTTTTGTATGTCACAAAGAATAACGCGGCACTCGTACATGTACGTAAATGACGTCACGTCAAATCGAAAGCGAGGTCAGAGTAAAATACAAAGTGGCTGATACAAGGTGGCTGATACAGACTCTTGTATTTTACTCTGCAAATACACGCGGAAACGCTCGATATCACTCGAAGGCATATAATAAAAAAGGTTAGATAGTGGAGAAAGAGAGACAAACAAACAGACCGAAAGAATGACAGACATACTGATTGATGGACAATAATTAATGAGCAGTGGGGGTCTCGAGAACTCGTTCTAACCCTTTCACTCTCAATGACGCTTTAAAGCGCGTTTTGCAAACAGTTTGGGTCCTGATCAGACGCAGCGTAACGCGACGTCTGATCAGGACCCAAACTGTTTGACACTCTTATCGATATTTATTACTGAGTCATATGTAAACCTTAAATGTAACTTTGAAACGTGTCTCGCAGACAACAATAATGAAGCAGACGACAATAAAGCGGTGAAGGGGTAAAACTCTCCCGAATAATTTGATCATGAAACGGTTAAAAGTCGAATGTACATGAATTCCAACGTTAAAAGGTTTAAACTTTGAAATATAAGTGTGTTCTACTAAGGCTAGGCCAGATATCGAAATTCCTCTGCCTGCATGCTGTTTTGAATGTGTCCTTTGACAGTGCTGTAAGTTAGTAAGACCATTGCAGTTTGCAATGCATTTAGGCCTAGGATGGGTAAACTGCGCGTAAATAACTCTTGCGTCGTCAAATTTAGCGTGAGGTTTTTAACACCCCCCCCCCCCCCCCCCCCCCCCCCCCCCCCCCCCTCTTCAACGCCTTATTGTCGTCTGCTTCAATATTGTTGTCTGCAACATCGATTCAAAGTTACATTTAAGACGGAATGACGGACGAAATTTCGAAACAAGTGTCAAACAGCTTATATCCTGAATCTGATCAGGATTCAAACTGTTTGCAAACGCGCCGTTTAGGTGTCATTGACAGTGAAAGGGTTAAACTACAAGCTGTGTTTGATGCCTAAAATCTAGACTTGAGAAGGTTTTAACGGGGGCTAGCATCGCAGGGAATTGTATAATATATATGGGACATCTTTGTGTAGATCAAAACATTGAGTAAAGCAAAAGGGCCCGATTGTTATTGTCCCCTTTTAAGGAATCTCACATGCATAAATGACACAACAAGCTTCGATATTTTCCAGGGAATACTATTCGAGAATTTTAAAGACAGCTGGTTGATTAATATAGGACATAGGTAATGCAGAGAAGCTTTCTGAATTACTTTCGTCATTTATTAAACTGTTGTTTGACTTAAACACCGGCAGTTAGACATACAAGTACAACTTACTTTTAAACTCATTGCACACTGCCGTAATTTACAAACATGAGTCCTCTGATCAGGGTCTATAAACTGTTTGTCATTTTGCAATACATGTTTAATGTAGAAAACAACCCTTAATTAACAGTTTTGAAATGGAACCTGTAGTCAGAAAGGATTTTACTAAGAAATCCCCACTTCACCAATTCGTAGGTGTATTCTGGGTTGTCTTTATGGTGCGGTTATCTTTAATGTGTCGAACAAGTACTTACAATTCAATGTGTGTCATAACGAATAATAGTTTTCTCTTTTAAAGATTTTTGAATAATCGATATATTACTTGTTTCAGTCATGTGATATTTAAGAACACATTTGCAAACGAAACTCGATTACTCGAAATTGTTTCAGCCGAACATATCCGTATTTCAAGGTGAAAGGCGACACAGCTAGTACATGTATTATAGGTACAGTGCTCCCTCGATCTCTACAACGGCCCCCAAACAGCGACTCCCTCCTTGCAACGACGCTTGCCGCTGTTCCCCAAACAAAACACATATGTCCAATCTTTTCAGGTATGCTATATTGTCTGCTCAATATTGTCGTCTGCTGTTTTTCTCACAGTTACATAATGGACATTTTGACAGAAATAAACTTAATGACGATTGACAAACAGCTTGAATCCTGATCAGACGCCGCGTTACGCGGCGTCTGATCTGGATTCAAGCTGTTTGCAAATGTAAGCCTACTTCCCTCCCTATAACGACTTCCTCCGAACAACGTACACATTTTTGTCTCCCACTGGGTGTCGTTGTAGAGAGGGAGCGCTGTACTTTGAAGCTCGACTCATCAATTAAGCCATTTAGAATTATTGAGGTTCGATTGTGTTTGGAAATGAAAGTAGTGTACAAGCGTCACAGCCTAGTAACAGCGTATGGATAAAAAAGGAGTGGTATTCACACTCATGTTAACAGTAGTGTTTATAAACATTGAAATGAAACATCAGATAAAACCACAATGTTTATTCGAAACACATAAGTGCAGTTAACATCTCATAGGAACAGATCCTGGTGACCTCGTTTGTTTGTTTGGGTTAAACGGCACTGCAACACAAGTGTGGTTATACAGTGTTCCCTCCCTTCAACGACGCCCAACGGAAGACACACATGGTGTGCGTTGTTCGGAGGGAATCGTTACAGGCAGGGAAATTGTCTAACATTTGCAAACAGCTTGAATCCAGACCAGACGCCGCGTTACGCGGCGTCTGATCTGGATTCAAGCTGTTTGTCACTCGTAATTAAGTTTTTTATGTCAAAATGTCCATTACGTAACTTTGAGAAAAACAGCAGACGACACTTTTAAGCAGAAGACATTTAAGCCATGAATTGGTTGTTTATAATTGTCCTGTTTAGGGAACTACGGCAAGAGTCGTTGTAAGGAGGGAGTCGTTGTTGGGAGGGTCGTTGTAGGGAGGGAGCACTGTACATGTATAGCGTCGGTGTGCGTGCATAATAATAATAATAATAATAATAATAATAACGACTTTATTTCATGTGGATTACATATTTGGTATAGAACAAACAAACCAATTTTCAATATGGTCCACAAACAAAATTAACATATATACAACATGAAGGAACACAATTACAAATCAGTATTTTTAAACCTTTGCAAACAGAGTGGACCCTGAAAAGACAGTTCCTGTAGGAGCTCTCTACAGGGACTACTCTGTTTACTTAAAGCATTTTAAAGATTAAGCTGAAAATGATAATGCACAAGTGTCATTATGAGAATTCAGGATTTGTTATCTATACATGAATATTGAATAGGTAGAGGCAATATAAAGCCAAAAAACCCCGACGATTTGACAAATAGCAAAGATCTAGATCAATGAAATTTCATAACAAACGGGAAGGAATATACCAAAGATACTTCAAACCCTTTACTCCATGGTATATTTCTAGTATTGAAGAAAGGTGATCACTTAAACCAGGTTGAAAGTAAATCAAAATGAGCCTAAATGTGCACTCTGTTTTACTTTAAACCCGCTTCAAGTCACCATCTACTAGAGAACATAAAACATTTTTCATGAAACATATCTATGTAGTAAAGGGTTAAAGCAACATGTAGGTTTTAATCAAGATCCATATTTATATCATAACTTATATACATAGAAGCCCTTACAAGCAGCTAAGGCCTTGCTCAGTCATTAACCCTTAGCTCAACGCATATTCAAAAAATTACCCCTCATTTTATGGATACTATTCAAACCATTTATTTAAAAGTAGAATACTATGAATTTGAAAACTTAGAATGTTGTCTATTTCAGAATAATTTCTTCTTCTAGCAAATAATGTATACTCTGATCAGAGAGCTTCTTAAGGAAGTATCTCATCTGGGTCTACACTTTCAGCAAAAACTACTATCGACATAATTAGCGGGCTAAAGGTTAATAGTGTAACAGCCGATCAGGGGTTCAGCAGCAAAAACAAAGCCTACATGAAACCATCGCAACATTAACCCCTTACCGCACATGGCATAGTTCAGTTCAAGTTTTGAAGACAGGTGATCACTTAAAGCAGGTTGAAAGTAAAGCAGAATGCGCTTTAAGATGCATTAACCTTTTTTCAGCCAGCCTTAAGTTGCTAAGATATAGATCTAGCAAATATTCTTATTTAACTTTTTGTAAATAATTATGACTGCACAAATTGAATGCGCTTAAAGGCGTTTCGATATATGGTAACGGGTCAAGGAAAGCGATGGTTAGACTGGCACCTTAGGAATAGTGATATAAACCCATATTAAACGTAAAGAACAGCTTACTTCAGCTGCAAACTACAATATGCGGCGTATAGAAACCTTGGCGCCTTGTAATAAATTTCATGTACAGTAATCTACCTTGTTTATATAAATTTAAACTATAGTGGGAAATGAACTTTCATCCCTGAGCAGCAAATTTTCATCACTATACATGTATTACATTTTGAAGCATTATGAAGCATAACAAGTGACTACACTATCTGTCTAATTTAACCCATTTAAGGTATGAGGTTTTAAACGAGGCAAGTGATTGAGCATTTCTTATGTTCAAAGGCAAGTTATTCCAAACCATAGCTCCAGAATAGGCAAACGACCTCCTGAAAAATTCAGACTTTGGTCTGGGAGAATATAACTGAGAATTTGATGAAGACCTTAAATTTCTATCATGCACATTTGACTTTAGTGTGAACAAATCATATAAATATACAGGTGCCAAACCTTTGAATACTTTGAACATTAGAGTAGCTTTGTGAAATGTAACTCTTTCCGGAAAAGTCATCCAATTAAGTTCTTTGAAGAGATCAGCTGAATGGGCAGTTTTATCTTTATTAAGGATAAGCCTTGCTGCACGTTTTTGAAAACGAATGATTTTTTGTTCTTGCGATATTGAACAGTTTCCCCAAATAACGCAACAGTAGTCGAGATGAGGTAAGATGTAGGAGTTAAAAAACATTTTTCTCAATGGTATAGTTAGAAATACTTTGATTCTTGAGAGGAGGTATAATAAGGAGTTACACTTTTTAAGTATGTTATTGATATGGCTATCAAAAGATAAAAATACATCAAAGGTGACACCGAGTAACTTCTCCTCACGACTGCAATGGATTTCTTCATTTCCAAATGGGATTGGCAGAGCAATATTTTGAATGCCTGCAGATTTAGATCTTGATGTAATGTACATGGATTTAGTTTTTGTAACGTTAATTGACATTTTGTTCTTTTCACACCAATCATTAACGTTAAATAGATCTTTACTCAACGAGTTTGCTACAAAGTTGAGAGAAGCATTATGTACTGACAGCGTTGTGTCGTCTGCAAAAATGTCTGCAACAGAATGTGTACATGCAGATGGTAGGTCATTTATGAATATCAAAAATAAAAGAGGACCTAAGACTGAGCCTTGTGGTACACCAGATAAAACAGAAGTTAGCTGCGAGGTTACTCCAGATACATGCGTTTGTTGAGATCTATTATGCAGGTATGAGGCAAACCATGAACATGTCTTTTGGTTAATATTGAAATGTTTTAACTTTTCCAAGAGTATCATGTGATCAACCAGGTCAAAAGCCTTAGACAGATCTAAGAAGATTGAACCTACAATCTCATTACTATCGATGGCTGCAATCCAGTCATCTATTAATTTTACTAAGGCAGTTTGGCAGGAATGATTGGACCTAAACCCTGATTGTCTAGAGTAGAACAAGTTGTTATTTTCTATGAATTGCTTTAAACAGGAACTAACATGTCTTTCAAAAATCAAGGAAATGATTGGTAAAACTGAAATTGGTCTGTAATTCGACTTTTCTTCTTTAGGACCTTTCTTGTAAATAGGAGTTACTTTAGCTTTCTTAAAAACTTGTGGATACACACTACATACTATACTTCGGTTAAATAATTGTGTGAGTGTTGGGGCTATTATGGATGATGAGTTTGAATGTATTAGTGTCTTTTTTGCCGGACTCTTACCACTAGATGCCAGTTCGGGCTCCTCAACACCCCCACCATCCCTATGGGGATTTTATCACCGTCATTTACGAAAACGAGTTAGCTGTCCACTGTCCAGATCCCTTTACTCCATAGCCCGTTTCTAGTTTTGAAAGTAGGTGACCACTTAAAGCAGGTTGCAAGTAAAGAAGAATGCGCCCCAAGGCGCATTCTGCTTTCTTTCAACCTTCTTTAGGCTAAGATCTGCTAGGATATAGAAATATTTTGTAGAGGAGGAATAAATTAAATGCGTACAAATGCATATATATGGAGTTATGGGTTAAGCCAGATGACATGCTTTCAATCCATTAACCCCTAATGAAACGTGTATGCGTCATTTACAAACAGTTTACATGAGAAGTGTTCATAATTTTGTCCTGTGCAAACATTGTAGACTCTGATCAGAGGGTTCCTGTAAGTGCTTTCTTATCAGGGTATCTAGAAGTGTCACCATGCTAAATTTCAAAGCTCTGGCCATATTAGTTTCAGAGTAGAAGATGTTTGAAATGTTCACTATATAACTCTATTTAAAAATGTGACCCCCCGGGGTGGGACCAATTTTGACTCCAGTGGCATAATTTGAACAATCATGATAGAGAACCTGTAGATTATTATTATTATTATACCAGATTTATATAGCGCTCTTTTCACACAGGGGTTGTGCGTTCAAAAGCGCTTTACATGAAATGACATAAATGTACCTACAAATCGAGAAAAGACAAAATAACTACAATTAGATCTGAAATAAAACATGAATATAAACATATAAGAGACAGTCCCCAAAACGGCGATCACATTACCCCCATCAATCAGCAATGAACCGACCGGCTAAAGATTGCCGACTGATATAAATAATGGTAGAGCGCCCAATGCAGACCATCAACAAAACACAAATAACTATAATTAGATCTAAAATAAACATGAATAAACATACAAAAGACAGCCCCCAAAACGGCAACCACATTACCCCCATCAATCAGCAATGAACCGACCGGCTAAAGATTGCCGACCAATAGAAATAATAGCAGAGCGCCCAATGCAAGCCGCCTAATGTAACATAACTAGGACAAATAGCATGCGACCATAACTAAAAACTCTATAGAAGATCAATGACATGATTAAAAATTGTGAAAGCTGTCCAAGAATTATACCATAGACCCCGCCAGTTGGTTTCAAAGGAGATCAGAGCCATATCCCTACCATCAAAGATCCACCAGAAAGGCATTGGTCGTCGGTACAACCCCAGAACTAAAAATTAAACCCATAACATATACAGAATGAACACAGCCCTGGGGTAGCAGTTATCTACCCTCTCTATCCCTCATCCTCGGGACCTACATGTTCCATGGCTGAAATTACAAATTATAAATATCAAGATAAGAAGCTGTCCCTGAATTATACCGCAAACCCCAAGCCAGTTGGTTTCAAAGAGATCAGGGGCAATCCCTACCATCAAGATCCACCAAACAGGCACGGGCAAACGGTACAACTCCAGAACTCCCATTTAGACCCACAATATCCACAGCAGGAACATAGCCTATAGATAGCAGTCATCCATTTCCTAATGTGTTCTAATAATAAATATTAAAGAAGTGTGTTTTCAGACGTTTTTTGAAGACTGCAACTGAGCTCACATCTCTGATGTCTGATGGTAGAGTGTTCCAGAGCCTTGGGCTGCATGCATGAAACTTCTATCTCCAAACTTCACCAAACGACTTCTCGGTACAACCAGCGATACTGATTTACTTGCAGACCGCAACTCTCTTCGAGGTTTATACACGTCAAGCATGTTGACAATGTACCTTGGAGAATCATTGCACATGGCTTTGTATGTGAGTGCCAGAATTTTGAATTCAATTCTGTGTTGAACTGGAAGCCAGTGATGCTCCTTCAAGACTGGAGTGATGTGATTGTACCGGGGCGTCCTGGTAATGATGCGGGCTGCTGTGGTTTGCACACGCTGTAGTTTACGTAGTGAGTTTTGGGGAATCCCATATAGCAGTGAGTTGCAGTAGTCAATTTTCGATGTGACCAAAGAATTGACCATTGAAGTATTTGTAGCTTCAGGGGAAAGGTACTGTCGAGATTATGCTAGGTGCTAATTATCCAAGCTCTGGCCCTTGTAGTTTTTGACAAGACGATTTTTTAATATTACCTTATTTTTCACTTCGGTTGCCATGTCAACCAGAGTTCTGCATTGTTATTATTTTTTTGAACAAATTTGACAGAGCGGGACCTGTTAAAAGCTTTGTTGAAATATGTCAAGCGGCATAGGAGGAGATGTCATTTGAAGCAATTGTTAACGACGACGCACACCGCACGACGACGGACGACAGACACTGGACAGTCACAATAGCGGATTTTTTGTCTCAAAGTTATGGTCACTCTGATAGCTCACCTTGTGCCACTGGCTCAGGTTAGCTAAAATGGACTAAACTTAATTAATAGTTATTCGAGTTTCATAGGTGAATACATACCCGTATTCAAAGTTTAAACATTCTAACTTTGAAATAATTCAGACTACATCCAAATGTAAGAGAGATCGCGTTCAATGATTGAGGTTTTACTGTTTTCAGTTTTACACTTGTCACATGCCTCTTAATATTTAGGCATCTCCTTTCAAAGAAGAAAATCCATCTCAATGTAAGCGATGACATTTATGAAAACAGTTTGCATATTTACATACAAGAAGCAAAATTTGTTATCAACGGCAAGCAAATCGCAAATAGGCCACATAGGAAGTGGCTTGTCATTCGTTATTTACATTGTAACTGCCTGTCGTATTGGATTACGGACTTTAGTAATTGTTATTTCCTGGTATTACTGGGACTGTGACTCGAGCTGCATTGTACAATATAAACGCGACTACTTAAACTCTTACTCCATAGATATGCATTTTTACGCATTAGATTTATTTAACCCTTTGCCTGCTGATCGCGACTTTAATGATTTTTGCAAACAGTTTAGATCCAGATCAGACGCCGCGTGACGCGGCGTCTGATTTGGATCTAAACTGTTTGGTACTCGTATTTAGGTTTCTCTACTTAAAAAATGTATTAAATCTAAATTAAGCAAATTTTGCAGACGACAATTTCGAAGCAGACGATATCACCGCAGGATAAGGGTTAATTTATCCCTCCACTGAAAAAAACAGTTTCAATTTTTACAGTCATGTTTAATCTATATTCTAGCAGATGATCATTTAAATTTCAAAAGCGAGCTAAAAATAAAGCAGAATGTGACTTGGGGTGCATTCTGCTTTACTTTTGACCTGTTTTAAGTGGTCACCTGTCTTCAAAACTAGATACACAGTAAAGTTCCGCTATTAAGACCACCTGTGGTACTGACAAAAAGTGGTCTTAATATCGAGTCGGTCTTATTATTGAGACCGTTGATATCGATGAGGATTTTTAGGCAGATATAGATAGATACCGGTATGTATAAGAAACCTATTTTGAATAGATCGGCACAATTAAGCCTATTCCAAACAACCGTATTTTTTTTTTTAAAATACACATACACATGTACATGCTACGGGGTAACGAAAATTGGTGATGATTTAACTCATTCAAATCTAGTGTCGAATATAGTTTTATACGCGTCATTTACAAACATTTCACCTGTGAATAATACACTTGTTCTGGGCGAATAGTGCAGGTCATGATCAAAGTGGTCCATTATTACTAATTATATTGTAAAATTAATGTTTCAAAATCTGCATTGTTTTGTCTGTTGTTTCTCGCACTCTGTATTCCGATAAGTATTTGTTTTAAAGGGACTCGCAACCGGATGGTGTACTTGTCAAAATAAAATAAAATACTCAAATAAAAGCAAAGTTGTGGCATTATTTGGCTTCTGACATTAAAAAACTATGATCAGTCCAAAAGTCTCAAGAATCGTCACCGAATCTTAGATTTTTAGATATTTTCCATCGTTTTTCTATACCGACTAGTAGACGGTATAGTTGTTGTTGTTGCTTCTCTACACGGGCTCAGACATAAACACGAGCCGAATTACGAAGTTGTATGCACTTTCGATCGCTACACATTGAAATACGTTAAATCGATCCGAGATAAACGGATAGTTCCGTGGTCCATTGGTCTAAGCGGTTTCCCCTATTTTGCCTTCTGTCCGCCAATGCCGGGCCCCGGGTATATTTTTTTTTATTGAAATACATTTTTTTAAACAGAATTTCTTATCCTAAACTGATTCTTTACCATTTATATAAGCGTTTGACACATATTTACAAATTACTATTTTTAATGCACCATCTGGTTGCGAGTCGCTTTAAAAATGTTAAGATATCAGACGCCGCGCTCTAAACTGTTTGCCCCTCAGATTGATATAAATTGTACATTTTGTACATTAATTGCAGTGCGTCTGTGTTCGATTTAACGAAAAAGAAAAAAAGTCTTCTGTTTTATTGGCTAAATATGCTAAATTGAGGATGAACTCGTGACGCGACCATGGTTGCGTCTGTTAGTCCATATTGCTATGGGGCATCTATGAAACAGGCGAAACATTACTAAGTTAAAGTGGCAGTAATTCTTTAAACTGAAGCATGTCAAAACCATGACAACATGTGCAAACATCCTGTTAAATTATAAGGTAGGTTGAAAGGTGTAGGAGTTAGCGGGCAACATATGTACCATATATGTGGACGGACGGACGAACGGTGCAACTCCAACCCGGAGTAAAATAAGGATAGCAGCTTAAAACATGATGAAAGTATTGCAGTCAGATCAAATATGCTCATCAGGGCCGTCCTACGAAAAGGCATACGACAAAAACGGTCTTAAGTCAAAACTTAAACATACATCTAATTTCTTCTTTCTCCATCTAATCCTGTCTTTTGACATCTCTTTGGAATTGTCTTGATAAGACAATTCCAAACAGATGTCACAAGACAGGATTAGATGGAGGAATAAATGATAATTGAGAAATTTAGAATCCGACTTGAGACAGTCTTTGTTGCACGACGTTTCGTAAGACGGGCCCCTGGCTTACATCACTCAAATCTTTCTTTCACACTGCCTGACTGGCGCAAAGTTGCGAACACAGTACACCTGTCTTGTGTGCAAAAGGTGTATACCTAGATCAGAACAAGGGCTCCTACAAGCATCCTTCTAATCACTAAGTAGTTAAAGCATGGAACAGAATTAGAAATAGGAATTGTCCATTTAAAAGTTCAAGGTGTTAATGAGTGGAGTGGTCGTAATAACAACTTTTAATAGTCGTTGTATAGCATGACTCCTGGCCATATTTCCTGTAAATTCTATAAACAGATGATTTCCCCGTGATATGTCATTTATAGATATTTATCATATTTTTATTCTATACTGTATACATCAAGTTTATACTACACGGCAAAAAGGACCGCCTTCAGTGGTTATTGGCACGCCTAAGTCGAGTTATAGGGAATCTGATCAGGATCAGAACTACTTGCAAAGGCCAAGACAACACGTTCCCAACCAAATAAGTTATCACTTTCACGGGTAGTATATTACAATATATTTCCAGCCTGCTTTAAGCTACCAAGTGCTAGAATATAGAAACTATATTTCTTAATATATGTTTTATTCATGGCTGTATAAATTTGAACTATTTTCTTCAGTTAAAGAATAAATTAAAGGCGTAAAAAGGCGTATCTCTGGGGTAATGTGTTAATTAGTGTCAGTGCCTTATAGCTCAACTTGGATACATACCAGGCATATAGTACTATACAAACACGTATACAGTAAAACTTCTCTATTACGACCACTAAATTATGTTAATTATTAGGTTGTTAACGATAGGTGACCGCTTAAAGCAATGTGCCAGTGAAACAGAAAGCTCCTTTAGGAGCTTTCTGTTTCACTGTCACCTTGCTTTAAGCTGTCACCTGTCTATTATACAATCAATTAGCCTTCGTTTTAGTGGTCGTACTAGCGAGGTTTTACTGTATATTAGGGTCAGACACTTAGCTTGCTGATCAGATGTAGCCTTATTATGTGAATAATCTAACTCAGATTGTCTGCTTAATTGCTAATGTCAATTAAGCTACTCATTGCCTACTGAAGGTAACTGCAGATATAGTACATGCACGACTCCAAATTTAAGTCATATGTAAATCCTGGGGTACCTTCGACTATATTTATCATCACCTGATCGAACATGCATCGATGGTGTTCTATAAACAGATGAGGAATTCCCATAACACCTACGCTAATTATAGCCATTAATTTTGAAATAAAACGTATTATTTTAATAATTGAGTCATTTTCTTTAACAGTATATTGTATAAAGAATTGACATGTAGTTACAGACCAGGGACCCGTTTCATAAAACTTCGAACGACAATAACGGTCGTAAGTTATAACTTTAAAATGCATTTAATATCTGATTTCTCTATCTAATCCTGTCTTGTTATATTTCTTTGGAATCATCTTTTCAAGACGATTCCAAAGAGATGTCACAAGACAGGATTATATGGAGAAATAAATAGTAATTGAGACTTTTATAATCTGACTTACGGCAACATTTGTCATACGAAGTTTTATGAAACGAACCCCATGATTCTACAGTGTAAATTAAGTCAACAACGCTTTGCTCATCGCCTCTTGAAACGATCTAAAACCGTGTGATGGCCAAACTGTTTGTTATATCCAGGGACCATTTATAGTCGAGAAGACGCTGTTCTTTCCCGTTTAAACGCAACTAAACTAAACGCAAGCACAATTTGCAATCAAATGTAGAAAATGACAGGTCATTGAAAATACTCGTATTTACGATTAATTTCAATCAGAGTTGTACATAGTTTATGGATTTAATTTTTGACAGAACGATCTAGATATGAGTGTCGAACACAACGGGTCCTCGTCACATGCCGAGTTACATGACGTATCATCAGGGTAAAATCTGCTACACCTGGTAGATCTATGTCTTGAGCGTTTTATGCCTGACCTGGATTAAAACCTTTACGTACTCATATTTCAGTCAGTTTCCTTAGTCAAACAAAAATATAGCAACCCTAAATTAGAAGAAAGGGCATGCAAGCGACAGTTTAAAGCAGACGATATCACATTGATAGCAAGAGAAGTATTTAAGTCAGGCTGAAAATACAGCTTTCCCTTGCCTAACATTTGCAGACAGTTGGGATCAAGATCAGACGCCGCGTAACGCGGCGTCTGATCTGGATCCAAACTGTTTGTCACTCGCATTCATTTTTTCTCCTGTTCCAAAAGCATGTAAACTAATTTTATTTAAGTTTTTTAGCAGACGATAATTATATTTGAAGCAGACGACAATTCAGCATGAATTACAGGGTTCGACTGTACTTAATACTCTTCCTTGTTACAAATAAGAACAATCAGTTTCATTGACATCATTGCAATTCTCACACTAGGAAGTGCATTGCGTGTCCAGCCTATTGGCGTGTCCAGCCAATAAAAAATGCCGTACTTGACCGCTTCCCATACTTATAACGTCAGTTGATGACGTATGCAAACTGTTTGGACCCGGATGAAAATGCTGAGAAACTCGGCACCCAATCGGTGGCATCCGGACCCCGGCTGTTTAACACTCCTGTATGCATTTTCTATGATAATTAAATAGGAAATAGAGTACTTATCTTTAGATATAAAAACAGACTATTTTGAAAGAAGGCAATTGGATTATAGTGAGCTACACTTAAAATAAGAGAAACGAATGACGCATAATACGAATAAGGGTTGGTGCAATAAGAACAATACTGGTTGCTGCAGATTTTAACTCGTTGTCTGCCTCACAATATCTGTCTGCAGTTGTGTTTGAAATTTATTCCTTAAAGTTATTTTAGCTTAAAAAACCTTAACACAATGGTCAAACAGTTTGAATCCTGATCAGACGCCGCGTATCGCGGCGTCTGATCTTGATCCAAACTGTTTGCACATTCTAGTAGAGTGGCGACTTGCAGGCAAAGGGTTAGGTAAGCAAAACAGCAATATCATTCACTGCAGTGCATATGAAACCATTGAAAATTCCTGAGTTTTTTTTGTAATGTTATCACCTTTAACCCCGTCACTACCGTGACGTCATCTGCATTAAACAAGTGCCGTCTGCATTCATTTCTCGAGCTTAGATTTCAGACAATGCTCAGAAACATCTTTGCAGTTTGGATTCTGATCAGACGCCGAGCATGCCGAGTAACTTTATGTCTGACCAGGTTTCTACACTGTTTGACAATCATTTTCAATTAAAGTTTCTTTAAAATAAAACATTCTAATTAGTAAAATTGCCGACAGTTTGGATCAATATCAGAAGCCCCCACGTAACGTGGCGTCTGATCTGGATCCAAATTGCATGTCACTTGTCTTCAGGTTTCTTCAATCTAAATTTAACAAATTTTGAAGACAAAAATTCAAAGCAGTAAAAATGATAAAGTGTGGCAGTATAATAGGACTTGTATGTTGAAGTCGGGTCTCAATAAGTAATGAAATGAGATGTCATTTGAATGCTAGTAGTTGTAGCTTAACTCCATTGGGAGTTGCAACTGTTCTAAAAATAAAATTTTCTAAAACATTCTTCATTACGCTGCGTCTGGATCTAAACTGTTTGCAAAGGCAATTATTTGTTCTTTGCAATTGTATATATATGTTTATGCCTGTAACACTCGAGAGAGGGGTCGGCACTATACGAGAGATAGATAGAGATAGATATGGCATCCGTCAGTCGAAAACGACTATGGAGTTGTGCCTGTTGAGGTAGTCGCGGAGCATCGTCTTGAAATTGTACAACACAAATATTCAACGAGTACAGTGAAACCTGTCTAAACTGGAAACCAGTTTAATGCAGGATGAAAATATGACAGAAAGCACCATTTTGGGAGATTTCTGTCTTATCTTTGACCTGCATTAGGCTAAGTAGTCACCCGTCTTTTTGTGGTCTACCTTTTTTCCAAAGAGCATCTGGTTTAGCGTGTTTTTACTGTATTCACCGAATTTTCACTAAATAAAGATTGGACTACAGTAAAACCTCTCTATTACGACCACTAAATTTTGTTAACTATTTGGTGTTATAAAGGCTTAAAGAAAGGTGACAGTGAAACAGAAAGCTTCTTTTGGAGCTTTCTGTTTCACGGTCACCTTGCTTTAAGCTGTCACCTGTATTTTATACAAATGATTGGCCTTCATTTTAGTGGTTGTAATAGAGAGGTTTTACTGTAGTATGATGTCAGGTGGCGGCCGGGGAGCAAAGGGCGGTCATCAAATCAAACAAAACAACTTTTCCTCTTTATGCTCTTTAATAGCTCATTTTCAAATGCTCTTATCTTACTTATCTCAAGCACTAAGTACAATCTATACAAACATGGTGATCTAGGGTTCAATATAAAGACACATTTCAGGTTTCAACCATTTCAAGATCAAAACTTAGTAGATCTATTAACATTATAATTATAGATATAGTTTGGATCCTGAAAACTGAAGTACAACTTGCATCAAGTTGTTTGTCAAACAATATGCGTTTTTGTTGAATAAACCCTAAAAATGTATTAAAATAATATAAACAAATACTATACACTCTTATTGAGCTAAACTCCTATCTGATTTGTATTTACAGACAATTTGGATCTTGATCACACATCAAATAACCCATCGCTTAATCAAGCCATAGTGTTGGCATTTGTTCAACAGGAATTCTGCAGAGGTACAGTTAAACCTCTCTATTAAGACCACTTAATTTTGTTAACTATTGGGTGTTTAACGCATGTGACTGCTTAAAGCAAGGTGTCAGTGAAACGGAAAGCTCCTTTACCTGTCACATGTCTTTTATACAATCAATTAGCCTTCAATTGTGGCCGTAATAGAGAGGTTTTACTGTATAGATATGAGCTACCGGTATGCCAGATATGAGCCGTGCCATGAGAACAACAGACTTGTTGCATTGAACACCAGTGTAGACCAAAGTAGTTGTCATTTCAAACTCCAAATCTGAACAGAGTTAAAACTGTCTAAACAAGTAAACAAAATAGTATACAGACTATTCTTTATGACTGAAAGTGTTCAATTGTGTAGGCCCAGACTAACTGCAATTGCTTTTAACGTTCAGAGCCCCAGATAAGAGAGAGTAAACTGAACATGTGAATTCATATCACTATGGTCTAGTTGGTTAAACCCTTTACCACATAAATTTATGCCTTTAATTTTTTCTAGAATATAGTTCTAATTTACACAGTCACAAATTTATATCTGAAGATATATTTGCTATATTCTAGCAGATGGTAGCTTAAAGCTGGCTGAAAGTAAAGCAGAATGCTCATTGAGGCTCATTCTGCTTTACTTTCAACCGGCTTTATGTAGTCATCTATCTTCAAAACTAGAAACAAGGGCCACTATGGCCCTAAATAGCTCACCTGGTTCACCATGTAAAATTAACCTATAGTGACCTAGATTATGACTGGACATGACCCACAATCAACCTTTAGAGTATTAACAAGATTTTTCTATAATTTGACCAGACACAATCCACATTTGAATTTGACCTAGATTTGATGTAGGCAAACATTCTGAAAATATTCCATTCAAATCTAACGAGATTTGTAGCCTCTAGAGGGTTAACACTGTTTTTCTTTGATTTGGCCTAGTGACCTAGTTTTTGACCCATATTCGAACTTGACCTAGATATCAATTGGGCAAACATTCTAACTAAGTAAAATTAAAATCCAATAAGATGTGTAGCCTCTAGAGTGTTAACAAAGTTTTTCTAAGATTTGACCTAGTGACCTAGTTTTTAAATGGAAATGACCCGCATTCAAACTTGACCTAGATTTCATCAAGACAAACATTTTGATCAAGTTTCATAAAGATCCATTGAGACTTGTAGCCTCTAGAGTGTTAACAAGCTATTTCTATGATTTGACCTAGTGACCTAGTTTTTGACCGGACATGACCCACATTCAAACTTGACCTAGATATCAATGAGGCAAACATTCTGACCAAGTTTCATTTTAAGATCCATTGACATTTGTAGCCTCTAGAGTGTTAACAAGGTTTTTCTATGATTTAACCTAGTGACCTAGTTTTTGACCGGACATGACCCACATTCAAACTTGACCTAGATATCAATGAGGCAAACATTCTGACCAAGTTTCATTAAGATCCATTGAGATTTGTAGCCTCAAGAGTGTTAACAAGCTATTTCTATGATTTGACCTAGTGACCTAGTTTTTGACCGGACATGACCCACATTCGAACTTGACCTAGATATCAATGAGGCAAACAATCTGACCAAGATTCATAAAGATCCATTGAGATTTGTAGCCTCTAGAGTGTTAACGAGGTTTTTCTATGATTTGACCTAGTGACCTAGTTTTTGACCGGACATGACCCACATTCAAACTTGACCTAGATATCAATAAGGCAAACATTCTGACCAAGTTTCATTAAGATCCATTGAGATTTGTAGCCTCTAGAGTGTTAACGAGGTTTTTCTATGATTTGACCTAGTGACCTAGTTTTTGACCGGACATGACCCACATTAGAACTTGACCTAGATATCAATAAGGCAAACATTCTGACCAAGTTTCATAAAGATCCATTGAGATTTGTAGCCTCTAGAGTGTTAACGAGGTTTTTCTATGATTTGACCTAGTGACCTAGTTTTTGACCGGACATGACCCACATTCGAACTTGACCTAGATTTCATCAAGACAAACATTGTTATGAAGTTTCATGAAGATTGGATGAAATTTGTAGGTGCTAAAGTGTTAACAAACAAATGTGAACGGACAGACAGACGGATGACGGACATTCAGCGATCCTAAAAGCTCACCTTGGCACTTTGTGCCAGGTGAGCTAAAAAGGCTATAGGGTAATGGGTTAAACTTACATCACTGAAAAATGACTCATATGTATACAGTTTGAATCATGATCAGACGACGTGTTATGCAACATCTGATCAGGATCTTCTTTACTTTTCCTTGCACCCCTTCAAGACTTTCAGGCCTGCTGAAACCACAGCCATCACTGAAAGTGATTAATTCCCCCATGTTTGTTTGGTTAATAAATAAACAAGACATATTTACAAGCAACAGGGTATAAGGCTGTGAAAAAAAACTATTCTCAGATATAATGCATTCCCTCTTTATGATAAAGTTTCTCGTCTTGTTTCATCAGATATTAGTCAGCAATTGCCGAGAAATACTGCAGAAAAGGTCACCAGATCAACAAACATACTCATTTATACCCCTAACCTTTATTTGTAGGGATATTCAGGAAATTCATGGGCATAGCACAAACACTTGGCTGCCAATTGCTTTAGATGAGATTTACATCCATCAGGCTGTTTCCAACAGGTACCTTGGTATCCAAAAAAACCATAAATACACCCTTTTACACCTTTAATTTATTCTTTCACTGAAGAAAATAGTTCCACTTTATACAGGCATGAGTATGCACAATAAGAAAAAAAATTCTATTTTCTAGAAGATGGTAGCTTAAAGCATGCTCGCTGAAAGAAAGCATAATTATTATACCAGATTTATATATAATGCGCCTTAAGAAACATTCTGCTTTACTTTCAACCTGCATTAAGTAGTCACCTGTCTTTAAAACAAGAAACATGGATATGGGGTAATTTGTTAACCCATTATCCCATAGCCTATTTCTAGTATTGAAGATAGGTGACCACTTAAAGCAGGTTGAAAGTAAAGGAGAATGCGCCTTAAGGCATATTCTGCTTTACTTTCAACCTGCTTTAAGCTACCATCTTCTAGAATACAGAAATTATTTCTAATGATACATATTCATGACTGTATGAATTAGAACAATTTTCTTCAGTGGAGGAATAGACTAAAGGCATAAAAAGGTGTATTTAAGGGGTAATGGGTTAACTGGTAGCCTGGTATACCAGTATACATTATCTAGCAAGTTTAGCCTTTTTCTCTGGTGGTGGTTTGCCTGCAGCATTGGCTTGCTTATCGTCTCCCTTTTCTTGCTTCACCTCTACCTTAGGTTCCACCTTTACTGGTTCCTCGGCTGCAAGAAAATCAAAGGTTGAAACAAGTTCAAAGCAAGTTGATTTCTCTATACTCAGGGCTCCAGATAAGGGGGGAGTTAACTGAACAAATCCAATATTTTCTCACTCATTTCAGCACCAAACCCTATGGTGTTACTACTCATTAGAAACATAGGGTTCAAAGAAATAAGGATTTTAGTTTTTGAAAAACTTCCCTTATCTGGAGCTCTGATATTACTAATGTTACATAAAGCAAAAATTTCATACTACAGTACTGAACCTTATTAAATTAACAATTTTTGTGATTTGCTTGCAATTCGATGGCAATTCGCTTGCGATTCAAAATACTGAATTTACCCTCGGGTAAGTTTTCTTGAATGATGTATCTCACAAATGTTCGCAAAAATGCATTCGTTAATTTTTTCGATTCCATTTATGTCACAACGGCTTCGGAAAATTCGCGTATAAATATTCAAATGTAGGATTTGTTTTTTGAAGCGCCCGATTCGATGGCAATTCGCTTGCGATTATCAATTTAATTTAATAAGGTTCAGTACTGTATTAGGTTTATAGCAGTGATAAGGAAGCAAAAACGAGTCTTAAGGCATCGCAATAAGGAAAAGTGTAAAAATGAAAATTTAACTTAACTATGTGATATGGGTTGATTGGGAATGGTCCGAGTAAAACTATACAAGTATCCAAGCATTCTAGAAAGTAGTGTTGATGCTAGACAAAACAGTGAAATATGGTAACCTTGTTTGCATAGACGGACAGACAGATAGGACAATCACTATAATTATGCTTCCCACATCTATCAATGTCTGGGGCATAAAAACAGTAAGTTAAGACAAGTTTCCATTATTTCGTAATGTGGAACTTCTGTGGGTATTTTTGTTTACTATAAACTTACTATCTAATCAGATAATATCATCAGGACAAAAGGCAACATTACTAGCAAGGAAGAATATCTCCAGTTTACAAACTGTTATGGTAAGTAATTTGAATGTTTTTGTTGTCCAAAAAACAGGTCAATACAGATGAATGAACCTCTGAAGGGCCTTCTCTAATGTTGGTATAACTTGTGGCCCAACCCGTTTGCAATATATTATAATATTTTGATAATTTGTATACATATATGCTGTAAAAACTGTGTACATGTTAGTCGAAAATGTATATGATATCTGATATATGCAATAAAATATGATTAAATAAAAAATGAACCTCTATAAAATTACTTAAAAATAAGTCATTTTCTATCTTTTTAAGAGCAGCTTAATGCAGGAAAAGTAATGTCAAAAGCTCTGCATTATTTTTGTTCTGCATCAAGCAACAGCCTGCCATTAGAAATTCCAACTCTCCCTTACTAATTGGTCATTCAGGAGAGGTTTAACTCAGTATTCCAAGGCTCCAGATAAGGGAAGTATTTCAAAAACTAAAATCTTTATTTCTGCATTAAACCCTATGGTGTCACTACTCATAAGAATCGTCTCGAAGAGACGATTTTTATGAGTAGTAACACCATAGGATTTGGTGCTTAAATAAGTGAGAAACTCCCTCTAATCTTGAGCCTGGTATTCTATTTATCAAGTCACATAAAAAACTTCCTGGTTGATCCCCTTTTCAATTTCCTTTGACCATTAATCAGGCACATGATAAGTAACTAGTACAGTAAAACCTCTCTATTACAGACACTAAAACGAAGGCTAATTGAGTGTATAAAAGACAGGTGACAGCTTCAAGCAAGGTGATGGTAAAACAGAAAGCTCCTACAGGAGCTTTCTGTTTTACTGTCTATTTGCTTTAAGCAGTCACCTGTCAGAAACACCTAATCATTAACACAATTTAGTGGTCGTAATAGAGATGTTTTACTTACCTCTGAGTGTGAGAATCAAATTATTGAAACATTTTCAAACCCTTTACTTCCTGATCAAGTCATAAGTTACAACCTCTGATCAGGATCAAAACTTTGTCACAAATTAATTAGGGTTGTAGATCGACACATAAAGTATATAGAAAAGAACCAATTTTAGAATGAGTATCTTTACCAACTTGAGTCTTATACAGGGGTTAAAAGGTTTATGCTCTACACAGAGAAACTAAGTTTTTAACACCCTTGGTTTGTTTTGGTTTGTTTTGGTTTCATGTCTCTATAGTAATAAGACCATAAAAATAAACAAACCTTAATTATTATTTCCCTTAACTCTTTAAACACAATGAACCTGCTTTGAGGCCAAATGCAAATAGTGCAGACCCAGATCCTGTGGAAGCTGGGATGAACAGGGTCTACACAGTGTGTCATATTATTGATATCTAATTGTACATGTAACTGGATTATATAACTTAGTGCTATCTTTCCAAATTGCAACACGACTGTCAAAATTCAAACAATACTAAACCTATATACATGTATAAGTTACACAGGGGTGAAAGAATTAAAGACAGACAGAACTCTTAATCTAATTCTTGGAAACAGTTTGGATCCAAATCAGATCTGATGCTTAGTAACTTGGCATTCTTTTAGAGTCCAAACTATTATATTTGCCTTTCAGAAGAAAACCTGCATAGCAAATATAAAGAAAAGATTTATGATTTAAGCAGATAACATTTTTGGTCAGACAATAATTATTTCAAAACGTTAACCACAACAACATGACTGTGGTTTAAGTTTGCATTTATCTGAGCTTAACTTTCTCCTGCTGAATATTCATAATAAAATTACATGATTACAGTGGAGAATCTGTTATTCTTTCCCGTTTAAACGCAAACGTACGCAAACGCAAAGCGCTAAAACGTAGAAAAGAACAACTTTTGGACAATTCTGATATTTCATGTTTATCTTGGTGGCAAACAGTTTGGAGCCTGATCAGATGCCGGGTTACCCGGCGTCTGATCTGGCTCCAAACTGTTTGCACTGCAAATAATAGTTTTAGCGTAAACGCGTTTATTGGGAAAGAATAACACATTCTCCACTGTAATAAATATGGAAAACTTAAAGAAAATATAGTTCTAAATTACACAGTCATAAATATGTATCATACAAAATAATTTCTATATTTTAGAAGACGGTAACTTAAATCAGGCTGAAAGTAAAGCAGAACGTGCCTTAAGGCAGGCACATTCTGCTTTACTTTCAACCTGCTTTAAGTGGTCACCTATCTTCAATACTAGAAACAGGCTATGGGGTAATGGGTTAACCTACATGCACAGGCACTTGACACATACATCTAGATCTATTAACCCCCCCCCCCCCCCCTTTTACTATACTTCTATTATAGATACTACCTTTTATTATATGCAAACAGATGATTTATAGAGATTTCTCAGTTAGATAAATTTGATATCATCACTGTTGATATCGTCACTACATGTAGTGACGATATCACTTTATGTGATGTCACGTCATAATTAGTTTATTGACGTCGCGGTAATCAATTTTATGCTTTTTTGTAAAAACATCATTAATATATATATAATAAATAGAATAATCAATTCCTTTGAATAGATATGAAAAATATATCACACGAATGGGTTGTTATCTGGTTAAAAAATCGTCCTGCGGACTCGTTTTTTAACCAGATAACAACCCATTCTCGTGCTATATTTTTCATATCAATCCAAAGAAATTGATTATCCTCAATGTATCTATAATAGAAGTAAAGTAAAAAAAAAAACCACCATATTTTTTACTTTTTTTAAAGGGGGGTGTGTAATAGATCTAGATGTATGTGTCAAGTACCTGTGCCTACATGGCAGAGTTAAAGTCATGAAACTATGATGCAACATGCTGTTCTTATTGAAGGTTGTAAGAATGTTAAGTGGCATGACTCTTGTTACAATACAAAGTCCACAACTGACTTAACCCAAAAAAGTAAAAGAGGTCAACATGCTGTTCTTTAATTGAAATGCACAGGAATATGAATCGATTCTAGCTCTAAGTATTTTGTCCACATCTGACTTAATTGTAAAATCTTATACTATTTTTTTTTACCGTAGGCTTGATATTTGTATGTGGATGTATTGCAGTATGGACAGACATAAGGGGAATGGTAACACTGTTTGCCCTGCATCACTTTGTGATGGGGCATAAAATATCTTTAATGAAGCTAATTTTTAATTAATTCATTGTCATATAGTTCAAATTGTTGTCTGCAAGACAATTGTTTAATTCTAATTTTTATGTTATTTTAGACTAAACTTAACAAGGGCCACTATGGCCCTAAATCGCTCACCTGGTAACCATGTAACCATGTACACCGTGTGACCTAGTTTTTGACAGGGCATGACCCTCATTCTAACTTTACCTAGATTTCAATGAGACAAACATTTTGTTCAAGTTTCATAAAGATTCAATGAATTTTGTAGTCTCTAGAGAGTTAACGAGGTTTTTCGATGATTTGACCTAGTGACCTAGTTTTTGACAAGACATAAGCCACATTTGAACTTGACCTATATTTCATTGAGGCAAACCTTTTCATCAAGTTTTATGAAGATCAAATGAAATTTTTAGTCTCTAGAGTGTTAATAAGGTTTTCCGATGATTCGACCTAGTGACCTAGTTTTTGACTAGACATGACCCACATTTTAACTTGACCTAGATTTCATTGAGGCAAACATTTTGATGAAGTTTCATGAAGATCCAATGTAATTTGTACTTTTGTAGTCTCTAGAGTGTTAACAAGGTTTTCCGAAGATTTGACCTAGTGACCTAGTTTTTGACCGGACATGACCCACATTCGACCTTAGCCTAGATTTCATTGAAACAATCATATTGATGAAGTTAATGAAGATCCAATGAAATTTGTAGCCTCTAGAGTGTTAACAAGGTTTTTCAATAATTTGACCTAGTGACCTAGTTTTTGACCGGACATGACCCACATTCGAACTTGACCTAGATTTCATTAATGCAAACATTTTGATTAAGTTTCATGAAGATCCAATGAAATTGTAGTCTCTAGAGTGTTAACAAGGTTTTTCGAAGATTTGACCTAGTGACCTAGTTTTTGACCGGACATGACCCACATTCGAACTTGGCCTAGATTTCAATGAGGCAATCATATTGATGAAGATTCATGAAGATCCAATGAAATTTGTAGCCTCTAGAGTGTTAACAAGGTTTTTCAATAATTTGACCTAGTGACCTAGTTTTTGACCGGACATGACCCACATTCGAACTTGACCTAGATTTCATTGAGGCAAACATTGTGACCAAGTTTCATCAAGATCCAATGAGATTTGAACCTGCTAGAGTGTTAACGAACAATTGTGGACGGACGGACGGACAGCCGACGGACATCCAGCGATCCTAAAAGCTCACCTTGGCACTACTTGCCAGGTGAGCTAAAAATCTAAAATGAACATCAAACAAGAATGTCATTCTGATCAGAATACATGTAATACTCACGTAGCATCTGATCTGGATCCACACTGTTCTAAAGTTCAAATTAAGTTCGTATAAGGTTGAATAAACATTAAAAAGCAGATGACAAAAACATGGAAAGAAATATTGTTCGCTTGTAAATAACGTTAAATTATTTGTACTGAAATATCAACTTGTACCAGTTGACTTGCAGCAGGGCTCCAGATAAGGGGAGTATTTCAAAAATTAAAATCTTTATTTCTGCTTTAAACCCTATAGTGTCACTATTCATTAGAATTGTCTCAAAGAGACGATTCTAATGAGTAGTAACAACATAGGATTTGGTGCTGTTTCAGTGAGACGGACCAAATGTTCAAATACTCCCCCTTATCTGGAGCCCTGTTGCAGTATCTGTTGACAAATTCCAGTCTAACAGTTCACCATGAACCCTTTCAACATGGACAAACTGCTGTCTGCTTAAATGTTGTAAGCTAAAATACTAATATTGTTTTGGTCTTCTTTACATTTACAGAAACTGGATCCCATTGAAAAACAGTTTGGATACAGATCAGGCCCAACAATAAGTTTACAAAGGTCTTCAATACAAAAGATCAGTGTTTAAAGTTTGCTATCATCACTCAACTCTTTCAACACTATTGAACTGTTTCAAAAAATAATCATTACATTGGCAAACAGTGTAGACCCAGATAAGAAGGTTCCTATCAAAAGTGTAGACCCAGATCAGAGAGCTCCTATAGGAGCCCTTTAATCTGGGTGTACACTGTTTGCTAGTTTAGACCAGTATTTACTAAACTAACAAGAATTCCACATAGATTGGTTCATGTTTTCGTAATTTAAATGATCCTCAAGGGAAACTAATAACCCTTAGTGTTGACAGAGTTAAACCTATTATGCATTCGTAACTTGATTTCAGTATTTTAAACCTGTTATCCTTCCATGATATTTTCAACTCTGAAATTCCTGTCTGTCAAAATTTGTCAAATTAGGCATTTTTTGTGGTATGTGATCTGGATTCTAACTGCTTGCAAATATACCATTGACTGGTTACCTGTTAAGTTGTGATCAGCAAGAAAAGGGTTAAGGCAGGTGGGTTTTAAAGCAGGCTGAAAGTAAAGCACAAAACTACCTCTAAGAGATTTCTGCTTTTAAAGTAACCACTTGTCGCTATTTCTAAACAGTTATCATATTCATCTAGATGCATCTTTATCATGACAGGGTACGAAGAAGGGTTTGACTCATTAATACATCAACAGGGCTCCAGATAAGGAGGAGTATTCTGAACAAATCCAACATTTTCTCACTCATGTAGCACCAAATCCTATGGTGTTACTACTCATTAGAATCGTCTCTTTGAGACGATTCTAATGAGTAGTGACACCATAGGGTTTAAAGCAGAAATAAAGATTTTAATTTTTGAAATACCCCCCTTATCTGGAGCCCTGCATCAATACACATTTTACTTCTTTAATCTTCTAATCTATACTGTCATGAATATGTACCACAAGAACTAGTTTCTGTATCCTTGCAGATGTAAGCTTAAAGCAGGGGCATTAGTTTTGAGGACCGTTGACCACTTAAAGTAGGTTGAAAGTAAAGCAGAATGCGCCTTAATGCACATTCTGCTATTATTTCAGCCTGCTTTAAGATATTTATAATCTGCTAGAATACAGGATTTAATATTAAATAATTTTCTAATTGTGCATATTCTTGACTGTCTAAATTGAAACTATTTTCTTCAGTGGAGGAATAAATTAAATGTGCTAAAAGGTGCTCAAACCTATGTGGGAAAGGGTTAAAGGCACTTAATGTTGAAAAGGTAAAATACATTAGGATTCAGCTAACATAAACTATTAAGTACATTAGGGTCAAACTATCATAAATACATGGAATGTTTGTAAAACATACACATATTTGAATGCCAACCGATAAATATACAAGAAACCACCAATGGTGGTATGGAAAGATTGCATTAACTCTTGCTTTGTCCATAATAATATATACAAGTGGCATCATGACCAAACTTGCGACATTCAATCATTGAAATTTTAAATGCAAATTGACAGGAAACAAATTTTTCTGATTCAATTGGTTGCACTTATAACAAATTATGTGTGGTGGATTTGGCTAATGCAGCATTTGTTTTTCTCAGTATCCATATACCATTGTTAATTAAAAAAGCAAGAGTACTGCACATGTCTGGGGATGAATGATATTCCTGAACTGTAAAAACTATGATAACAGTGACGTATATTCCCATGGCATGGTATGATGTAATGCTGACCTCATAACAAATTCACTTGTCATAACAACTCCACATGCCAAAGTTGGTTGCGGTAGGTCTTCTACTTTGGTTATAACCAACACAAACCAAATGTTAAAACGAAAATGTTGATGTAAAATGATTAAAAACAACAACAGAGGAACAGATGGAAAAGACAGACACACAATAGGTAAACACACCTATGATAATCATGTGGTGTAATAAACAATGCATTTATAAGCAATCTCTAAGACAAGATGAAACTTTCTATTGGTTAAATGGAATACTGTAATGTTAAATATTATTTTGGACACTTTTGTTCCCTGAATTATAGAATAAACCAGATTCTACTGAAGGAGTCCTCTGATCAGGATCTACACTGTTTGTATTTATGCAACTTTTGTAAAAACCTTGACCATAAATAGAAATTAATTGGAAACTAGTTTTGTCTATTTGAAGACGCAGGATTTAAAGTTTCAGGGATGGAAGAATTAAACCCTATGGTAGTATTACTCACTACAATAACCACAAAGAAACAGTTCTGAATGAGTAACCATAACAGAGGCCTGGATGGAAACAACACCTGAGAAACTACAGGAATATACTGCCTCTTATCTAACACATTGATGGCACCAAATTAACCTTTAAACTACAAACATTGAGTTGATTCTATAGCGGGTGACTGCTTAATGTAGGACAAAAGTAAAGAAGAAAGCTCCTTTAGGAGCTTTCTGCTGTACTTTTGTCCTGCATTATAAGCTGCCTCATGCATTTAAGATTGTAAATTCATCCTTCAAATGACCACACAAAGTATCTCCCATTTATGTTTGTCATTATCAGTGTCATTCAGTTAGAATCTATGATACATTGGGTTACGGTACTGTCTGAACTGTTAGTTGCATGAGTTCACCAAATATTCTAAAGTTTAATTGTGCATTTGTACCAGAATTATGTCAGCTATTGTTTCACTGAAAATGACTGTATAAGGAAAAATTATATTTTGAAAATAGTTTAAAAGTTTCCCAATTGAAATTTCCAAAGATAAAAATGCATCATGCAATTGACCTTTGTGCACAAAAAGCTTCATTAAAGCAGTTTCAATTCCCCATCATGTCGCCATGCTGGTGGTAAAAGATTGGGTACTGCAAAGTACAATATACAATCAAGCCTGTTTCAAGTGGTGACTTTAAAACAAAGAACATGAGGGCCACGCAGTCCTAAATCGCTCACCTGCCTGGAAATAAGGCAGGGTCATTTTTTACTCAAGAGGAATTATTTGTTCAAAACTTCAAACTGTGGATTATCATTATGCTTTGTAGTTTCAGAGAAGAAGATTTTTATGCCCTGTCTGTTTGTCTGTAATATGAAAGTGTTGATAGAGTTAATCCTTTCTCCAAAGCCAAAAGAGCAAATCCCCTATACTACATCCGAGTTTGAATCCCACTAGATACCAAAAAGTTTGTTTTGTTCCTTTTAAATTACTCTTTACTTTTTTGTTGATGATAAATGGTTAGCAAACATATTTATTGTGATTTTTGCGTCTTAAAATTAACATCTCCGCTATTTGTATTGAGTAATGAAAATAAAATAGTTCCGGTGTACACATACACCTACTATACAGATAAACTTGCTACTGTACAGATAAACCTAGGTTTATTACGCTACCCCTTTATTATGTCACCGGAGGCTGTAGTGACGGGATAAAGAAGGTTTCTGGATTAACCCATTACCCCATAAATACGCCTTTTGACGCCCTTTAATTTATTCTTCCACTGCAGAATATAGTGCCACTTTAACAGTCATAAAATATGTATAATAAGAAAAATTATCTATATTCTAGCTGATTGTAGCTTAAAGCAGGTTGAAAGTAAAGCAGAATGTGCCTTAAGGCGCATTCTGCTATACTTTCAACCTGCTTTAAGTTGTTACCTATTTTCCAAACTAGAATCAGGCTATGGAGTAATGGGTTAACAAGGTGTCAGATAAAACCAGTGTTTATGGTAAAACACCCAAAATAAGCTATTTACTGAGTAGTCATAATACAGTAAAACCTCTCTACTACGACAACTAAAAAGAAGGCTAATTAGTTGTATAAAAGTCAGGTGACATCTTAAAGCAATGTGCCAGTAAAACAGAAAGCTCCTAAAGGAGCTTTCTGTTTTACTGTCACCTTTCTTTTAGCAGTCATCTGTCTTAAACACCCAATAATTCACACAATTTAGTGGTCATATTAGAGAGGTTTTACTGTACTGGGATACTGTGACTGCTGACCTTTGGCCTCTGGCTGAGATGGAGCAACAAACTTGGGTGGAAACTTTTTAGCCAGCTCTCCTAGGAGGAGATCCACCCTCTGTCTCTGGAACAGGGAACCAGGTTCTTCTTTCTTCTTCTGTTTCTCATCTTTATCTGAAAAGATAAGTAAAACTTTCAACAGTAAGAACATTTGCTGGCATCAAGCCTTCTGTAAGTGTCATAAACTGGGTTGACTTTTTGCATGGCAATCCATTTTTAAATTCATGGGTAGTAAATTATTTTCTGAAGAAATATATATGTTTATGTATCCTATTATCTGCAACATGTATTTTGCAAAACTGATGTATATACTCCCTCATGTTGCACTTCGGTGCCTGAGATGAAATAAAGGTAATGTTGTTGTTAATATTGAAAACATAAACATAATTATATCCCAGGATGATATGAGTGCATTATTACTAATTAAGAGTCCAAGGCAACAACAGTACTCATTATAAGTATTCACTTGTGTTCTAGATAGAGTTGTTGATGCTAGATGACACAGTAAAATCTGGTTTCCCTGGTTTGGATGGACAGGTCAATCGAGATCACTACAATGTATATGCTCCCGCATTGGTAAGGGGGTGGGGTCAAACAGTGTGGATCCTGATGAGTGCCAAGATATCAAGTGTTTGCACAGATAATTACAATTCAGCTGCTTATATCATGCAAAGAGTTAACTCTTTCAACACCATGGACCTGTTAAAAATATACTAATTACATTTGCAAAGAGTGTAGACCCAGATCAGAGGGCTCCTAAAGGATCCCTCTGATCTGGGTATACACTGTTTGCTAATTTAGAGCAGTATTCATCAAACTATCCAGAAATCCAAGTAGACTGGTTCGTGTTTTGGTAACTAAAAAGATCCACAGGGGGACCGAATAACCCACAAGAGTGATTTAGTGTTGAATGAGTTAAAACTAGATCTACTATGAAACAACCTTTTATACAACTCTTTCAAAAACTATGTTCCTCCATGACCTCTGACATTTGGTAGATCTCAGATACATTCACCAATAGCAGATGGGTTAAATCATGTGATAACACCTTTCCTGCCAGTTACTACCATCCCATCCCATCTGCAAGTTTACTCATTTCCTGTATTCTGTATTCATAAAATTAAGCTACATGCTTGCCATTTAACCCATTGAACCTTAGAGACAAGTAAGCACATCCATTACAAATTGGGTACCTGTGAAGAGTACCCTTGCCAAATAAAAACTAGGCCCTGGTTGGTCGTAATTTAAGACTGAGCTGGCTGCTTAACGCAGGATAACAGCTATTTTTTTATGCATTTAGAACCCTTTGTTCTTAATCATACATGCATAACACTGACTGCACTCTATTAAAACATATGTATTGTTATCTCAACTATAGCATTGGCTAATAAAATAAGGAAATTTATCCCTGGGAAGAGTACAAACTCATGTGAAGCAGGACCTCAAGAAAACAGAGTATTACGCTTTTGAATGCACAAACCCTGTGTGAAAAGAGTACTATATAAATCTGGTATAATAATAATAACAAGAGGGCCAGAATGGCCCTTGATCGCTCACCTGACAATGGTGACACTAGGATGGGTCACGTGATTTCAGAAAAGAAGATTTGTAAAAGGTGACCCCCAGGGTGGGGCCAATTTTGACCCCAGGGGCAAAATTTGAACAACTAAGATAGAGGACCTGTAAACGATGATATGTGCAAAATATCTAAACTCAGTGTACTATGGTTTCAGACAAGAAGATTTTTTAAGTTTTCATTGAAAAAATCTATTTTTAGCTCCGGTGACCCAGATATGCAACAGACCACCCCTGCGAAATCAAGTTCTTGATTTTAAGAACTGTTCTTGAACAGTTCAAGATCATCAAGAACTGTTCTTGAACTGTTCTTAACTAAAAATGTACTGTGTTCTTGAACTTGTTCTTGAAATATTTAAGAACAGGTCAAGAACTGCTTAAGTTATAAAACTGTTCTTGAAAAGTTCAAGAACAGTTTCAAGAGCAGTTCAAGAACAAAAGTGTTCTTAACATGTTCTTAACGTGTTCTTGACAAGATTTAAGAACGTTTTAAGGACAGTTCAAGAACAGATGTGTTCTTAAAATGCTCTTAATGTGTTCTTGACAAGAATTAAGAACAGCTCAAGAACAGATGTGTTCTTCAAATGCTCTTAATGTGTTCTTGATTATATTAAAGAACATTTTAAGAACAGTTCAAGAACAGACAAAGGGGAATAACTCAAAACATGTTGATGCTAATTAATAATAACCCTTTTAAATGGCACTTTCTCTCATCAAACTCTGTTCATATATGAAATTTCATTCCATTAGCATCAGTAGAATTTGAGTTATCTGAAGGCTAAGAACAAATGACAAAGGGAAATAACTCCCTAAATATTGATACAAGAGTTATGACCCTTGCAAATGGCACTTCCTCTGATCAAGTTCTTTCCAAACATGAAATTTCATTTCCCTAGCATCAGCTAAGAATTGGAGATATCTTCTGGACAAAAAGTGTGACAGACAGTATCCACAGTCATCAAGGGCACAGATCTAAGTTTACTGTTTATCTATACTTTAAAATGTGAATATGGCAAAAATTAAAGACTCCAAACCAGTTCAAACTCCTGAAAACAGGTTTATGGTAAGTTACATAGCTTACATTTATACATTTTTATCATGAGCATAATATATTTTTGATATTTACATGACACAACTAAAAGCATGTGGTACCCCACCCACTAGTAGTTTACTATGACACAAGTATTATTACACATGATTTGTATGCCTTTGCAAGCAAAGTACTAATGCCAGTTTAGAAAACTGTTAAAAGTATTTCAGTTTTTGGAGCTTATTAGTTTTTAACTTGACTTTGTATTAATTTGGAAATATGATGTTAAGGAACGTTGAAGGATAATATGTTCTTGAACATTTCAAGAAATGTTCTTGAACATGTTCTTGAACATGTTCTTGAACATTTCAAGAACTGTGCTTAAACAGTTCTTGAACGTTAAATGAGACAATGTTCTTTAATTCCTCATGTTCAAGAACAGTTCATGAACCGAATGAATCAAGAACTGTTCTTGAACTGTTCATGAACAAACAGTTCTTGAATTGTTCATGAACAAATAGTTCTTGAACTGTTCTTAAACGAATGGTTCTTGAACTGTTCTTGAACAAAAGTTCTTAAAAATTTGTCTCATTTAACGTTCAAGAACAGTTCCTGAACAGTTCTTAAACAGAATGACAGGAACTGTTCTTGAACTGTTCATGAACAAATAGTTCTTGAACTGTTCTTAAATGAATGGTTCTTGAACTGTTCTTGAACAAAAAGTTCTTAAAAATTTGTCTCATTTAACGTTCAAGAACAGTTCTTGAACCGTTTAAGCACAGTTCAAGAACAATTCTTGAACATAATTCCAGAACAGTTCAGGAACATTTCTTGAACTGTTCTTGAAATTCTCGCAGGGGAAGAACCGATTCATCCATATATGTGAAGGACCTCTAAAAGTTACATCATGCCAAATATCAAAGCTCTGGTCATATTGGTTCCAGAGAAAAAGATGTTTGAACATTTCACTATATAACTCTATGTAAAACTGTGATCCCCGGGGCGGGGCCAATTTTGACCCCAGGGACAAAATTTGAACAACTTTGATAGAGGATCTGTTGACGATGCTATGTGCAAAATATCTAAGCTCAGTGTACTATGGTTTCAGACAAGAAGATTTTTTAAGTTCTCATGGGAAAAAAATCTATTTTTAGCTTCGGTGACCCAGATATGCAACGGACCGGAACCGATTCAACAATATAAGTCAAATACCTCTAGAAGTAATACCTTGCTAAATATCAAAGCTCTGGACATATTGGTTTCAGAGAAAAAGATGTTTGAACATTTCACTATATAACTCTATGTAAAACGTTGACCCCCGGGGCGGGGCCAATTTTGACCCCAGGGGCAAAATTTGAACAACTTTGAAAGAGGACCTATAGGTAATGACATGTGCCAAATATCTAAGCTCTGGCTCTTGTGGTTTGTGACAAGAAGATTTTTTAAGATTTCCTTATTTTTTCACTTTGGTTGCCATAGCAACCATAGTTCTGCATGGTTTCAAATTCTTTGAACAACTTTGAAAGAGCTTGACCCAAGGAACACTCCTGTGAAGTTTGCTTGCAATCAAGCAAGTGGTTTTGGAGAAGAAGATGTTTGAAGAAATTATTGACGCACGACGCACAACGCACGACGCCGGACATTGACTGACCACAAAAGCTCACCTTGAGCACTTTGTGCTCAGGTGAGCTAATAATAATAATATATACCCTGATCAGACAGCTCCTTTACAAGCTGTATGATCTGGATCCACACAGTTTTCTAAAAGCATCAATATACCCTATAAGCAAGGGAAGGGAGCAAGAGAAAGGTTAATAAGAGTCTATTAACCCTTTACTTTATAGATACACATATTTACGCATTTCATTTATTTATCCATTGAAGAAAAAAGTTCAAATTTACACAGTCATGATCATAGGAAATACTTTCTATATTCTAGAAGATGGTAGCTTAAAGCAGGCTGAAAGTAAATCAGAATGCACCTTAAGGTGCATTCTGCTTTACTTTCAATCTGCTTTAAGTGATTGCCTGTTCTCAAAATGATGAAACAGGGTATGGGGGATAGGCTTAAAGAGTCACTCAAAAGTGCTGACAGGGTGTTTTTGTTACTTTAAATAATTCATTGCAATACAAATATTGTGAAATTCTACAACTTGTTTACTTCTTTACGGTAGAGTAAATGTATAATGTTTATACATCATTTGCAAACAGTGTATACGCTGATCAGAGGACTCCTGAAGGAGCTGTCTGATCAGGGGTTGCACTGTTCGCCATAATTTTACATGTTTTTAGGACAAAACCCTTACAGAGTCAATTTAAACTGGTTATTCTTTAGAAATGGAACAGTGTGCACTTTGAAAATCAGCAAAAGGAGGGTTTAGGTGAATGGAAAGTTGAGAGGAATTTTCAATGACACAGTATTAAGGATGGTGTGACATGAGGCATGGGTGGATTATATAATCATTTATAAAAATAGATCAAATTGAAATAAATCTTGAATATAAAATAAACCCAAAAACATCATGTATTTATAAATAAAATTGGTGTCAAGCTGCAACTCCAATAATAAGCATGGCAATCTTTGATGATAAATCTATATTCCACATAGCCCGTTTCTAGATTTGAAGACAGGTGGCCATTTAAAGCAGGTTGAAAGTAAAGCAGAATGTGCATTCAGGCACATTCTGCTATACTTTTAACCAGCTTAAGCTACCATCTGCTAGGATATAGAAAATATTGCTTATGGTACATTTTCATGACTGTATAAATTGGAACTTATATTTTCTTAAGTGGAAAATAAATTAAATACACTAAAAGTTGCTTCTATATGGGGGGGGGGGGGGGGGGGGGTACAGTTTTAACCTATACTCCATAGATACACATTTTAACACCTTTAATTTATTCCTCCACTGGAGAAAATATAAGTACCACTTTATACTGTCATGAATTTGTACCATAAGAAATATTTTCTATATAATAGCAGATGGAGTCTTAATAACCGGCTCAGAGTGAAGTAGAATGTGCCTTCAGGTGCATTCTGCTTTACTTTCAACCTGCTTTAAGTTGTCACCCGTGTTAAAAACTAGAGACAGGCTTTGGAGTAAAGGGTTCAACCAGGCATAAATCTCAATAAATATACTACAGTGCTCCCCCTCTACAACGGCCCTCCCAACAACGACTCCCTCCTTACAACGACCATTGTTGCAGTTCAGGGCAGTTATGTCTTACGCTTTTACTGCTGCAATATCTTCTGCTTAAAATTGTCTGCTGTTTTTCTCAAAGTTACATAATGGACATTTTGACATAAAAACCTTAATGACGAGTGACAAACAGCTTTAATTCAGATCAGACCCCGCGTTACGCGGCGTCTGATCTGGATTCAACCTGATTGCAAATGTTAGCCAATTTCCCTCCCTATAACGACTCCCTCCGAACAACACACACAATTTCTGTCTCCCAATGGGTGTCATTGAAGAGAGGGAGCGCTGTAGTTTTAAAATTCCTTTGTTGAGTAAAATCGATTTGAGCAAACAAGCCCAACCTTCAAGTCCTACAATAGGGACAAGAATGGTCAACATATCCGCAATAAGATATCACATGAGTACCAGTGCACAGGGCACTCCTTCATTGCAGTAAATATGGGCTATAAATAATTGTTACAGGTATCAGCAGAAATTCTCATTGGCTATCAATCTATTTATTAATAATCAAAGTTAAGAAAAATCTTTTGACAAATGGGTCAGAGTGTAAAAACAGTTTGGATCCAGATGAGGCACTGTGTTACTCAGCATCTCATCTGAATCCAATCTGTTGGCAAATTCATCTTTACAGGCATCGATCTACAGAGAAAATAATTAGTGGAATTCCCAAATCATGTTTATATACACAAATAAACCAAAGAAGAGCTCTACAACATTATTGACATCCCTGATTATTGGACTGTCCCACTTGCACAGAAATATACAGTGGAGAAAATGTTATTCTTTCCCGCTTAAACGCAAATAAAACTCAATCGCCTCGCAGTAAAATGGAGAAAATGACATTTTTTTTCAACAATTCTGACTATCTATTTTAATCTGAGTGGTAAACAGTTTGGGGCCTGATCAGACACAGGGTTACCAGTCGTCTGATCTGACTCCAAATTGTTTGCATTGGAAATAACAGTTTCAACGTAATCCTGTTTATTGGGAAAGAATATCGTTTTCTCCATTGTAAAAGAAGAATCATTTCGATGCTTCATAGGCAAGTAGCTCCTGAAAGTAAAATGACAGTTAAGAAGAAAGCTTTGGGACAGCAGATTTAAGTAGATTTTTTCAACCTTTATTCAGCTGACCTAGCTGTCTTTAACACTGTAGTCAATGAGTCTAACCTCTTGGGTAATTGTAATAATGAGACATACTGTTCAGGGCCTATATATTAATTCTTTGCAGGCTATCTGGGGATATACCTGCCATAGTGATTACCTCTGCAAACAGATTGGATCCAGATGAGACGCCGCATAATGCGGCGTCTCATCTGGATCCAAACTGTTTGCTATTCTGACACTGAATTTAAAAGAAATTTTGAAAATTCTAACTTTAGAACGATAGCAGATGACAAATTGTTGCAGACGAAACAATTAACCAGCATACAAAGAGTTAATTCCAAGAAACTTCCAAGGGGTAAGTGCTAGTTGTGATATTGTAACTACCATGGTCTAGAGATACAGTACTGCAGCTAAATGTGTGCCAACTTTGGGTTCCCAACCCATGACTCTGCCTTTTGGTTCCCCAACAATGGGTGTGCTGTTGGTTCCCAAATAATTACTTTTGTCTTACAAAAGAAACCCAAATATTATTTTAATTTAGATTTTCTTTTGAGATAATGCCAAATTATCCAAGATATGAATATTTTGCTTTGAGTAAATGGATTAAATTGCAATTATGGACAATCCAGAGCAAGCGAACAACTTACATTGTTCTCAAATATTATGTGTTGTCGTAGAAGAAAACTGTATAGTGAATCCATTCATACTATTAGCCAAATATCATTTCAAACCATTTCTTAGTTTTGTTTTAATGCTGTATATTTACCTACATGTATACAAGATTGATAGTTGGTTAGCACAAGTGGTAGAATCATGATTATCTGTGCAAACAATTTGGATCCAGAGGAGACTCTACGCCACATGGCGTCTCATCAGGGATCAGGATCAAAACTGTTTGACACTTGATTCTGTTTTGTTAAGAAATTTTGAAAAATCTATTTTTAGAAACAATAGCAGATGACAATAATTGCAGATGAAAATAATTAATTTACCAAGCATGCGAAGAGGTAAAGTTCTATTTTTTATAACTCAGTGAAACTGTGATAACATTCAGGTATGCATATCAATGGCTTTGTAACATTTGATCATATACCCATGTAATTTAACCCTTTGAACCCTAGTCCCGCATATAGGCGTCATTTCAAACAGTGTACATGTGAATAATACACTTGTCCTGTGCAAACAGTGAAGACCCAGATCAGAGGGCTCCGAAAGGAGCCCTCTGATCAGGGTCTTCACTGTTTGTCAGTACTGCCAAATTTGACAAAAACAACTCTTAAAAGCCAGAAATGGACTAAACAAAAATCGAAACTGGAATTGTCCATTTAAAGTTTCAGGGAGGAAAGAGTTAACATGTTAATCACTGGTAGGGTGTCAAGCATTCCATATAGATTGAGTCAAGCATTCTTCAACTGTGCATAGCTAATATGACATGACAGCTTAACAATTTTGTAATAAGACTCCTCACATAAAAAAAGAATCTCCTGGTAAAATGAATCCTATATTTTTCGCTAATAATAATGAATCATGAAAATACAGAAACATTTTAACAACAATTGAGTTTATAATATACAGCAACTAAAAAGGGCAATCTTCAATAGAGGTGGTTTCTTAATTCAGGAAATGAAATAATGCAGAATTAAAGCTCCTAATTAAGAAGCTGTCTCCATTGTTTTTATCCTGCATAATAACCCTTTCCCCCATAGCTGGTTTTCAATATTTGAGATTAGTAGTTGCTTAACCCATATGATTACCCCAAAGCTTGTCTCTAGTTTTTGAAGAAACATGGCTACTTAACCCATTACCCCATAGCCTGTTTCTAGTATTGAAGATAGGTGACCACTTAAAGCAGGTTGAAAGTAAAGCAGAATGTGCCTTAAGGCACATTCTGCTTTACTTTCAGCCTGCTTTAAGCTATTATCTGCTAGAATATAGAAAATATTTCTAATGAATCTTATTTGTAACAGTATAAATTTGAACTATTTTGTTCAGTAGAGGAATTAGATAAAGGCGTAAAAAGACGTATTTATGGGGTAATGGGTTAAAGCAGTTTGAAAGTAAATCAGAATGCGCGTTAGAGCACATTCTGCTAAACTTTAAGCCTGCTTTAAGTCACCATCTGCTAGAGAAAAGAAAATATTTCTTATGATACTTATTCATGACTGTATAAAATGAAACTATTTTCTTCAGTGGAGAAATAAATTAAAGCGTAAAAAGACGTATTTATGGGGTAATGAGTTAAAGCATGATGAAAGTAAAGCAGAGCTGGGCTTCTTTATCATCTGATCAGGATTTAGCATCTGATATGAGGACCCAAGCAACTTGTCACTCATATATCTAAATATTATAAGTAGACAACAATAAAAGCAGATATGTTCCAGTAATAAAGAGTTATTAAATCAGTCAAAATCAACCAATCAGTTTGGGTCAACTCTGTCAAATCAGGGTTATAATCCCTTTATTCCATAGCCAAATTAGCCATACATGCAAATGACCTATATTCAAGTGATAAAGTATTCTTCAAGGTTATTTTTGTTTAACCATTTTCTCCATACAGCCATATCAGCTACATCAAACTGTGGTAAGATAGGCCACTGCTTAAAGCAAGATAGAAGTAAAGCAGAAATCCCCTAAAGGAGCTAAAATTCTGCTTTACTTTCATCTTGCTTTAAGCTGTCACATATGTACTCAAAAGCATCAATAAATATTGATTTTTGGAAATATCCTATCTAATGGAGTACTTAAATAAGCTAAAGGCATCTTTAAGGGAATTATACTGCATAGGGAAGGGTTAACCCTTTCCCCCAAAAATATGCCTTTTTACACCTTTGATTTATTCCTTCAATGTAGAAAAAAGTTCAGTTTCTAGTATATACATAATACAGTCATGAATATGTTTTATAAGAAATATTTGCTATGTCCTAACAGGTGATAGTTTAAAGTAGGCTGAAAGTAAAGCAGAATGTGCCTTAAGGCACATTCTGCTTTACTTTCAACCTGCTTTAAGTGGTCACCTGTAGTGAAAACTAGAAACAGGCTATGGGTAATGGGTTAAGGCAGGAAGCAGCTGAAAGCAAGATGAAACTAAAGCAGAAAGCTCCTGTATGTAACATTATCAGTGAATCCTCATTTCAGTGTGTAACTAAGGATAGTCAAAGAATGGGTAAAAAAGTTTTTTATGTGTAATAAAGGGTTTTAAAGGACTTTAATTGTAAGCAAACTTACTACAATATCATATTTCATTAGCCCATTAATGTTGCCAATTTTCTTGTTAATGACGTTTAATGTATTCAGTGGGAAATAATGACACAAACCACCCACTTCACTATCTACCCATTGTCCACCTGTCTAAATATGTCAACAGTCTCTAATTTAATAAACAGGGTTCCCCATGTAGAAAACCAGGTTAAAAAGCCAACGCATTTCTTAAAATATCAGTACATGTAGTTCTTAACTACATTAAAGCTGATTAAATTGACAGAAAATGTTGCCCACTTTATTGTGAAACTGACCTTTTATTCTTTGCTTAGTATATAGAGGCAAAATAGTTTAAATCCTGATTAGATGCTTAAAGGCACAATACTACCGAAATGGGTGTTTAAAACGCGCAATTTCTTATATGTGTGCATTTATGTATTAAAACTTAAGTGAAATCGCGTGTAAGAAGCCTGACATATGCCCCTACTTCGTAAAGAATCCTACCTAAATGTGTCGAATTCTTATTGTGTTGGTTTACATTTTAAGCGGGTTCGTTTACAAAAAATAGTAAGGGGCTGGTTCCGAGACTTTTTGTAGGATTGCGTATTTAGGGTCACGTGATTGATACGAAGCGTGGCGATAATTCATATACACTGTGTGCAAAGCCGAACGAAGCCGGAACATTTCCGTAATAATTAGTCTTAGATCGAATGTCAACAAAACAGATTTATAGGTCGACTTGTTTCCACCAATTGCACGGGTTTGTCAGCAATGTTGCCTCCATAATCATTGGGGATTACTTCTTTTTATAGGTTTAGATTACAAATGTGCCTACATTTTGAGGTTTTAAAATTGCGCGATTTGGGCAATTTGACAGTAATGTTGGGACTTTAATAACTGACCCTGAAGTTTGATCGAAATCCAAACTATTTGCAAAAATTAAGACCATTCCTTTCTGCACTGAAAAAGTTCAGAGTGTGTTCACCCTTTTCATATTATAGAGTGTAGAAACATCTGTATACATGTATAAAACTCTGCTCACTATTAACATACCGTATAATTCAATCATCTTCTATATTACACTGGCTATTAAATCAAGGACCATTTTCACTATGAAATTGTGCAGACTGTATTCAGACATATCCTTCAAGTAAACAGTACAATCCCTCATCAGACTGCTACTTCAGTAGTTGTCTAATTAATCTGGGTCTAAACTGTTTTCATAAAGTGTCTAGATACACTATTAGCAGATTAGGACTATATATACTATATAGTCCACTCCACAGGGACCGGACACGATTGATCTTTGAGAGAACAAAAATTGTTGGAAGGTATATATAGAGACACTGATTGTCATTATATTCTGACCCTATCTCTACAAAACCGGGCATATCATGAATATAATTGATGAAACGACACCCTTTTTTGCTGTCATGCTCGATATTACCGCCTAAACAAGAGTACAGTAGCGGTCAATGCTGTGTCGACTGTGAACGAACCCCTGTCCTGTTTTCCGAAAATCGTTGATTTCAGTGAGTATACGCAGCTACTGTTGAAAACACATGCTTACAGATCACTTTATGTTATGTTTTTATGGAAGGGTATTATATTAGCTAGACAGAAATGTAAAAAGGGTGTCGTTTACAATTATTATTCATGATAATGCCCGGTTTTGTCGAGATAGGGTGAAAATAAACTCACGATCAGTTGTACCCCTTGTCTCTATATATACCTTATGACAATTTTTGTTCTCTCAACAATCAATCGTGTCGGGTCCCTGTGGTCCACTCTGTGTACAGTTAGGGACAGCAAGCTATTTTTTGGACTTGGCCCTCCCTTACAGAGGCGGCACCCGTCACAAAACTAGCATGCCGTCACAATGGGGTTCTGTTCATTGATGAGCCTAGAGAAGGACTAACTTAAAGCCAGAATGTCGCCCAAATTTATGTTTAAATCGCGCAATTTCTTATATAAGAACATTTTCAGTATTTTAAAACTAAGCGAAATCCGTTGTCAGGTGCCTGAAACATGCCTATTATCGAGATGGTTGGAAAAATAAGCTTTTTGTTTACATAACAAATCGTTGTGTCGGCTTCCGAGAGTTTTCGCAAGGTCGAATAAGAGTCACGAGATTGATCGGATTTTCCGTAAAACAGAATAGTTCATAACCATTAAGGTAACAGTGGAGAAAATGTTATTCTTTCCCGTTTAAACACAAACGAAACGCAAACGCATCGCAATAATACGCATAAATGGACAACCTTTAGACAATTCTGACCATTCATGTTAGTCTGAGCGGCAAACAGTTTGGTGCCTGATCAGACGCCGGGTTACCCGGCGTCTGATCTGCTCCAAACTGCAGGGATCATTCTGGGCCGCGATTTCGCACGAAAATGACCGATATCGCATCAAAATTTGTATAACGCGAATATTTCTCGCACTCGTTTCTCAGATACTTGCGAGCGAAATGTAATTCTTCTTGATTTATTTCCGATATTTACAAACATTTCTGATCAATTTCGTCGAACGCCTTATCGTAATTGCAGCATCCCGCGCACCAATAAGTGTAACAGCAAACCAATAAACGGAAAGGACCGAAAGTTCCGAATTTTGTATATAAAATCAAAACGCATCCGGTTCAGAATAAAACGTGTACCAGACCGCACGTAGACTAATTGACAATTACAGACAGATAAAATGAACGGTATATAAACACTTCTACAGTCTGACTGTGGAAGCCGGCTTTAATTATTACCAGATTATCTAAACGTTTGTCTGGGTTGCGAAGTTGAGCCACAGAATTATACACTTTTTTGTATAATTCCGTGGTTAAGCAACGTCCTGTGCGGTTAGAACCTGGATGGGTGACCGGCAGGGATTACCGTCGGCCCGGTACACGTTATGTCCTCTGTCATGGGATCGTACTTTATTTCGAAAACAGGAATGTAATTTCCCTTCACTGGATTGAATAACTGCACAATGCACCAAACTACCGTTCATTTTATTCCTTAGTTATCGTCGTAACCGGCCGATAATTTTTGTCACTAGTTTTCGCAAACTGACCTCTACAGACGAAAATGAATCTGCCGATAACATATACGCTAATGGCGCGTGCGGTAAACTATCAATTTATGGTATGGATTAAATCTTTTCACTAGATTTCGATAAGGAGAAGAAGAATAACAGTTCCATGTCATATAAATATTATTTACACAAAATTCTCAAGCAGTAGATATAGCAGTAGTGCTTGTTGGTACAAACAGACTACCAATTAAAATTTCTCTCATCATCTAAAAAAATCTCTCACTTGCTTTCTGCGACAGAATAATCCCTGAAACTGTTTGCAATTGAAATCATGGTTTTAGCGTTAACGCGTTTATTGGGAAAGAATAACATTTTCTCCACTGTAAGCAGGGTAACATCGACTACATCATCATACACTTTCCTACTTGAGATAAGTATGGTTCCCGTGCAGCACGAGACCGCTGCGCTAACTTTACTGATATTTTATTATTTCCCAATAAACGCATTTGTATACAAAACTATTATTTCCATTGCAAACATATTGGAGCCAGGTCAGACTCCGGGTAACCCGGCGTTTGATCAGACTCCAACCTATTTGCTACTCAGATTAAAAAATAATAGTTAAAACTTCTAAAAGTAAATTTCCACAGTTTAGTGCATTGCGTTTGCGTTTAAACGGGAAAGTAAAATGTATTCTCTACTGTATACTGCGCATAATAAATACAGCTATCAATGGTCGTATTCGAATAAGGACAACTTTTGCGTTAGTTGGAATAGTTGTCAACAAGTTCTATTCGAATCACTACTTGATGTTTTCAGTTGACAAAATGTTGTCAAACCCTAAAATCGAGCGTTGATTTAGTCACGTGACCGTGTGAATAGTGTCACTAGATAAAACAAACATAAAGACCCTCTCAATTAATCGAATGGATCCAGATCACATGGCATTATATGTGCATATAAAAATTGGGAGCATTACGACTGTTTTAACGGGTGTTTGATTCATTTCCATTCGTCCGGAAGTACAAAGTTTTCGTTGACTACAATTTCTATTTGAGTCTGGCCAAAATCGTTGACATCAGTAAATCTTAGCGCGTTTGCTCCGCCCACTTTTCGTTGACAACAAACTCGATGATTCGAATACGACCAATGTTTCTTGCTGCATGTAGGGATTACTCATCCCTTTTAAAGTTTTAGAATGTTCCAATCTAAAAATACCGGGCGCAAGCCGAACGAACTCGGATAATCTCCGTCGTTGATCGGATGTCAACAAACCGATTTAAAAGTCAACTTTTTTCCACCAAATTCATGTGTTTGTCAGATTAATTGCCTCCATAATCATCGCGGATTACTTCTTTTTATATGTTTAGATTACGTATCTGCCTGAATTTTCAGGTTTAAAAAATGCGCTATTTTGCCTTACATACTGTTAAAGCTACCACCTGTTAAAATGAAGAACATACTGTATACCTTATAATACATTTATGTATAATCTGTAACTATTTTCTTCATTGGAGATATAAAATGAATGCGATAAAGGTGCTTTTTGGGGGAAAGGGTTAAACACAAGCAACAGTTTATCCAATATAAGTCTTTATCAAACCCTATCAGTGACATCTCATAATAATGTCTCAAAGTCTCCCAATTTAATTTAACCCATTACTCCATAAATACGCCTTTAACTCATTACTCCACTGAAGAAAATAATTTCACTTTATAGATATGAATATAATAAATCATAATTAATATTTTTTATATCCTAACAGATCAAAGCTTAAAGTAGGCTGAAAGTAAAGCAGAATGCACCTTAAGGTGCATTCTGCTTTACTTTCAACCTGCTTTAAGTGAGGTCACCTAGCTGCCTTTAAAGCTAGAAACAGGCAATGGCGTAAAAGGTTACAATTCAAAGGCAATTCTTTTGAGTTGTCACTCACAATAGAGTTTGACAGAGGAAAGGTTGGTATTGTTTACTAACCTGTAGTCTCTTGTTGGTTAAAGTCCCACCAATAGCCCTTGGAAGGGTGATACCTCGAGAACGACTGGGCTGAAATGGAAAATACATTTTCATTTACCCATAATACCTGAAACAAAAACACCTTTACACGCTTGCACCCTGCTCCTGCCAGTTAATTACACGTTTTGAAAACAGTCTATCTGACCCAGATGAGCCTGGAGGAGCTGTCTGATCAGGTCTTGCAGTGTTCTTATAGGACTTTTCTGACAAATCGATAGTTGGATTCACTATTGCAATACTATCACGATAGTTCATCACCTATAATACTTTATATAATTACGAATATAAACTATCCTAGCAGATTGTAGCTTAAGGCAGGTTGAAAGTAAAGCAGAATGCGCCTTAGGCACGTGCATTCTGAATTACAAAATGTACTTTCAACTTGCGTTAGCAACCATATGTCTTCAATATTGAAAACAAGCTGCAGGAAAAAGGATTATTAAAGACATCCCGACATTACCTATCACAATAAGTCGATACTATCGGTTATCTTGTCACCTCTAAAACAAACTATATTTAAAACACTTTTTGCATGACTTGATGAATTATCATCAATATTTGACATTCATTTCCCCCATTTTATAAGATTAGGGTTTTGGTGTTCATTTGAGCCATATTATTATAACTCTATAGATCGCTTTAGACGAAATACCAGTTGAAACAGAATACTCAATCTTGTTTATATAGAATTTATCAATGATTTAAAGTTCCAACTGAGCTCAGAGCCTCCTTTGAACTCCGTGTAAAAGTATTAACTCATGTGGGTTATTAGGTTTCCTTGTGACGCATTTTAGTTATCAAAACATGAACCAGTCTAATAGGAATTCTTTGTAGTTTAATAAATACTGGTCTAAATTAGCAAACAGTGTAGACCCTATAGGAGCCCTCTGATCAGGGTCTATACTGTTTGCAAATGTATTTGAGTATATTTCAAATAGGTCCACCTTGTGTTGAAAGAGTTAACAAGAGGGCCTGAAGGCCCTGATATCGCTCACCATTTGTAATGAAGCCTGATAGCTTTACTTTTGAATTTCACCCGTTTTATTCTAAATCCATTCAAGTTTGTCGACCTACTGTACCGGTAGTATAGTAGAGTACATCAAAGGCAGATAACTAGAGCCTAAACAATACTGAAATTAAGCCTTTTTCTAGCATTTCAAAGTATATCAAGGGCAGGTAACTATTGCCACAATGATTAGATTTCAACAATAATTGCACTCCTTCGAGAACGTATAGCTACATCCTTTGTGTACAAGTATAATCAAAATCCATTGAAAACTGTAGTTGCAAGAGTGTAAACGCTGTAAAATATGGCATTTTCAGCAATTCAAAGGTAGATATCTCTTGATCTATTTGTCTGATTCCAACCATAATCACCATTTTTCCAACCCTTATGGTCATATACAATATGGGCAGGTTTTAGAAAGATAGGATAAATAGTGTGGTCTCTAGAGTGTAAACGCTGTTAAATATGGCATTTTCAGCAGTTCAAAGGTAGATAACTCATGACCTATTTGTCTGATTTCAACCATAATCGAACTCATCCGAACTCTTATGGCAATATACAATCTGAGCAAGTTTAAGAAAGATTTGATAAAAATTGTGAACTCTAGAGTGTAAACACCATTAAAAATGGCATTTTCAGCAATTCAAAGGAAGATAACTCTTGATCTATTTGTCCGATTTCAACCAAAATCAAACTCTTCCGAACTCTTATGGTCATATACAATCTGGGCAGGTTTTAGAAAGATAGGATAAATAGTGTGGTCTCTAGAGTGTAAACGCTGTTAAATATGGCATTTTCAGCAGTTCAAAGGTAGATAACTCATGACCTATTTGTCCGATTTCAACCATAATCGAACTCATCCGAACTCTTATGGCAATATACCATCTGAGCAAGTTTGAGAAAGATTGGATAAAAATTGTGGTCTCTAGAGTGTAAACACTAAAATTGTTGACGCCGCACGACGGACGACGCACGACGGACGACGCACGCCGGACAATCAAGGATTGCAATAGCTCACCCTGAGCTAGCTCAGGTGAGCTAAAAAGGGTTCAAATTATGGAGGGCCATACAACTGTAACTTAATTCTGAAATATTTTCACTTTGATGACACTGCATGATATAGTAGTGATATATAAAGTAAATCAACCACTAAAGTAGGTTAAATTACCATAGAAGACTTATTGGTTCACTAAAATACAGGTGTTACTTCATGCAGGATACAAATAATGCAGAAAGCTCCTAAAGGATCTTTTCTGAATTATTTGTATGCTGCATTAAGCAGTCACGTGTCTGAAGAGATTCATACTACTTCATAACTAACTGCTTTGTACAGGATTGATTGTAAATTCATTTTAAATTCAGGGTCAAAAGAAGAAGTGTGTGAATTTGTGAATGGGGAGTGTATGAGGGGGTGTTGCATTATTATTTACAACAGTTTCCCATAAAACAGGACTTCTCAAGCTTCTAAGTAACAGTTTAACCTGTTTAACCCATTACCCATAGCCAGTTTCTAGTTTTTAAGATATTTGACACTTAAAGCAGGTTGAAAATAAAGCAGAATGCGCCTTAAGGCGCATTCTGCTTTACTTTCAGCCTGTTTTAAGCTATTATCTGCTAAAAAAAGAAAATATTTCTTATGATTTTAATTTGTGACAGTATAATTTTTTATTTTTTTTTTAAACTGTTTTCTTCAGTAGAGATTAATTAAAGGCATAAAAAGGCGTATTTATGGGATAATGGGTTATACCCTTTGCTGCCAAATCCCACCAATGTGCATGATTATCAACCTACCTATTTAACTCTTTCCTCCCTGAAACTTTAAATGGACAATTCCATTTTCCATTTTAGTCTAGTCCATTTCTGACTTTTAAGGGTTGTTTTTGTCAATGTTTTGCATTGTGACAAACAGTGAAGACCCTGATCAGAGGGCTCCTTTCGGAGCCCTCTGATCAGGGTCTTCACTGTTTGCATAGGACAAGTGTACTGTTCACATGTACACTGTTCGAAAAGCACGCCTATATGCGGGACTAGGGTTCAAAGAGTTAAGTCAGACCTGTCATGGTGTGTGATTACTACCAAAATCAATACTTACCAGTATGTTTTGTTTTAAACAGTGATTTACATTTATACCAGTTTACTGGCTGTTGAAGTTAGATAAGATGTGCAGTCAAACTCATGTTCAACACTCAATTGAAAGAAATTCCATTCTGATTGGCATGCAGTCCAAAAGTTAAGATGAGTGTCTGAACTGTTTTCCATAAATAAGTATGTAATAGGTCATATAACTGCAGAAAAATTAATTGAATAAATTCAATAGCCAATAATAACTTCCCCATAGCCTATTTTCTAGTTTTGAAGACAGGTGACCACATAAAGCAGGTTGATAGTAAAGCAGAATGTGCCTTAAGGCACATTGTGCTTTACTTTCAGCCTGTTTTAAACTATCATCTGCTAGAATTAAGAAATATTTCTAATAGTACATTTTCATGACAGAGTATTTCAATCCCTTTAAAACTAAAAGTTAGCTGCATAAGATTGTTTCTCTATATATTCTATGTAGGACAAATTTATTCACGGGCCATTGTTCCTGTCAAAATGGTCACACTCACTGCCTAAATTCCAAACCACTTGAATACCATCCTTTATCACATAAACGTGCAAAATATAGAGGGCCGTAAAAATCGTATGGCCCACTGGACATATATTTTATACTAATTTTCGAATCACCAAAATACTGTATTACTACGCCGACTTTAAATCAGTTAAGAAAATCTATACAAAATAAGATCACCACTAGGGTTTTAAAACATTTCCAAGTGCCTAAAAACATTAAACCGAGCAGTACCGCAAACTCAAGCTGCAAATAAGCCTATGTAGAGCTCTGTTATAACAGTGACTCAGACAGTTTTTCAAATTTAGACGTTACAATGATGATGACGTCGTGTTGCTATAACGACGTTATTTGAAAACAAAACTTGACTCTAACTGTCAAATGATCAATTTTAGTCAGTTAGAACAGTTTTAAATTAAATATTAATTTAAAATTTGAATATGGTATCGGAGAAGTCTTTTCGCAACACATTGATGTTGATTTTCTTTATTTTAGCTTGGTCGGTGTTTTTACCTTCGGATGAATAAAACCGAATAACACCTATGGCGAATCGTTTTCCATAGAGCCGAGGGCAAAAGTGAAAGTAAGACCGTTCGGATTTTCGTGTCATTTGGTGTTTATGTGATAAATAGGATATCAAATTCGTGTTTTTTCAGTAATAAATTTATTGAACTCGTTGGATAAAAATGATATGTTGCTCGCCAAGGCTCGCAAAATATCATTTTTATCCAACTCGTTCAATAAATTCATTACTGAAAAAACACTCATTCAATATCCTCTATTTACTGAGCGGTATCTAATTATTTCTAGTTTTTAAGAAAGGTGGCTACTTAAAGCAGGTTGAAAGTAAAGCAGAATGCACCTTAAGGCACATTGTGCTTTACTTTTAGTCTGTTTTAAGCTAACATCTGCTAGGATATAGAAAATATTTCTTATGATGACTGTGTAAATTGAATATTTTTTCAGTTGAGGAATAAATTAAATGCCTAAATATGTGTATTTATGGAGTAGTTAATTTGTTACAGTTTGGAGCAAATTCCTCCAATAGTGGAGAAGGAGTTAACTGAGGGAAATAACCGGTCTCCTGCAGAGCGTTATTTGACTATGTTCACAGTTTACCTAATTATACATACATCACGTTTACATCAACTTGTCTTATAAATAAATACATGTGACATTGAACCTGATATTCAATACAAAGAAGTTTTATTTTGAAGAATTTTGAAATTGACATTTGAAAAATGACTTATTTATGCCATCTCGTGAGAGGATTTGTCCAAAATTTATTCAACCTATTTTATGCCGGATACACTTAGTCAAACAGTTTTTATCTCAGATCAGGCCTCACATTGTGGGGCCTGATCTGAGATCAAAACTGTTTGCAGCAAAGTCACATATTCTATCAGAAAACTGCTAAAATCTGTTCCAAATATTTGAGTTATTCCCGCTGCAGACGACATTTTAAAATGGCTGCCAAATATTACCCAGCATACAATGGGTTAAGTCTGCAATCTTATGGCAAAATTGTGATTACCTTTGAAAACATTTTGATCCCAATGAGATGCTGAGTTGGCATCTTTAAGCAGGATCCAAACAGTTGGACATGCTAACCCTATTTTGAAAAGAAATTTGAGATAATTCGAATTTTAGAACAGTAGCAGAAATCAATTGTTGCAGTTCTAAGAAAATAATACTTCTAGTGTTCAAACAGTTAACATTATGACAAACAGTGCAGACCCTGGTCCTCTGATTAGGATCTACACAGGTTGCACTTAGAATGTATATAGCTGATCAGGGAGTGGTAAAGGAATTGAAGCATGTCAAGATGTGAAGGTTTTTTACACTCCTACCACAACTCTTTACATCATAGCCTGTTTCCTAAGTATTGACTGCAGTTGACTGCTTAAAGCATTCTGCTTTACTTTCAGTCTACTGTAAGTTACCTTCTGCTAGAATATAAATAAACAAGGGCCACCATGGCCCTAAATCGCTCACCTGGTAAACCATGTAAAACGTGACCTATAGTGACCAAGAGTACGATTGGACAAGACCCACAATCCACATTTGATTTTGACCTAAATTTGATGTAGGCAAACATTCTGACAATATTTTATTCAGATCTGATGAGATTTGTAGCCTCTAGAGGGTTAACGCTGTTTTTCCTTGATTTGACCTGAGTGACCTAGTTTTTGAGTCGACACGACCCTTGACCCGACATGACCGACATTCAAATTTGACCTAGATATTAATAAGGCAAACAATCGACCAAGTTTCATTAAGATCAATTGAGATTTGTAGCCTCTAGAGTGTTAACAAAGTTTTTCTATGATTTGACCTAGTGACCTAGATTTGACCGGATAAATTATGAGCCACATTCGAATTTGACCTAGATTTCTTCAGGACAAACATTGTCATTAAGTTTCATAAAGATTGGATGAAATTTGTAGCCGCTAGAGTGTTCACAAACCAATTCTGAACAGATACAGACAGACAGACGTTGGACTACTGACCTCGATCCAGCGATCCTAAAAACTCATCTTGGCACTTTGTGCCAGGTAAGCTAAAAAAAATCTTATGTTGAATGTTGTCATAACTGTATAAATCGAAACAATTTTTTGAAGAGGATGAAAAAATGGAACGTGTAAAAATGTGCATTTATGGAGCAATGGGTTAACCTTTAGTTAGCTAGGAAATGTTCATCTACAAAATATACAGCCTGCAGAAGTGACCAGTGAAAATTATTGGCCATTTCTGTTCCAAGTATCACCGAAGTATCAAATATTTATATCCTTTTCTTCAGTGGAGGAATAAAACTAAAGGTGTTAAAAGATGTATTTGTTGAGTTAAATGGGTTAAGCCACCATCTATTTTGGAACAAATGGGTTTGGTCACGTTGGTGGTATTTGAGTGATGTCTCCGCCAAATTACTTTAACCCCTTCACTGCCTTAATTAATTACCCCCGAGTACAAAAAAAAATTGGTTATTTGCAAAGTTTTGATCCTGATCAGACACCATATAATGCAGGATCTGATCAGGATCATAACTGTGCAGCACTCTTTTCAATATATCTTAAGTCAAATCATCTAAAATTTAAATTTGAGAAAAACAAGCAGACCAGAATTGTTTAACCCATTACCTCATAGCCGGGTATTGATTCTAGTTTTGAAAACAGGTGACCCCTTAAAGCAGGTTGAAAGTAAAGCAGAATGCGCCTTAAGGCGCATTCTTCTTTACTTTCAGCCTGCTTTAAGCTACCATCTTTCAGAATATAGAAAAATTTTCTCATTATGCATATTTATTTTCTTCAATGGAAGAATAAATCAGAGGCGTTAATAGGCGTATTTATGGGGTAATGGGTTAAAGCAGATGATGTCATGGATGTGAAGGGGTTAACTCCCTCATCTTCAAGATAATTCTAATGAGTAGTCACCACATGGGTTTGAAGGAGACATAAGGATTTAAGTACATGTACCTGAAATAATCCTCTTGTCGTGAGCTATTGACATCAAAATTTTCAGTTACCAAAATATCACGTTCACACTACATTCTAACCAATGACGCAATACGGTGGTTAATCTCTGATAAACATCCGGGAGAAATATGATTTTTTTTTCAGCACCATTTAGGATGGGTCAACTTGGTATTATTGCCTATATCATTATCTATTTCCACCCTAATTCACCTTTATCCTGCTATAATATCTGCTGCATTAACCCGTTACACCATAGCCTGTTTCTCATTTTGAATATAGGTGACTACTTAAAGCAGGTTGAAAGGAAAGCAGAATGTGCCTTAAGGTGCATTCTGCTTTATTTCCAGCCAGCTTTAACTCTTTCCTCCCTGAAACTTTAAATGGACAATTCCAGTTTCCATTTTAGTCTAGTCCATTTCTGACTTTTAAGGGTTGTTTTTGTCAATATTTGGCATTGTGACAAACAGTGAAGACCCTGATCAGAGGGCTCCTTCGGAGCCCTCTGATCAGGGTCTTCACTGTTTGCATTATAGGACAAGTGTACTGTTCACATGTACACTGTTTGAAAAGCATGCCTATATGCGGGACTAGGGTTCAAAGAGTTAAGCTATTATCTGCTAGAATATAGAAAGTACTTCTTAATTATGATTCTTATTTGTATCTGTATAAATTGGAACTATTTTCTTCAGAAGAGGAAGGTGTATTTATGGGGTAAGGGTTAACTTTAACCCATTACCCATAAGTATGACCTTTTCACACCTCTAATATTTTCATCATCTCATCTGAAGAAAGGAGTTCCACTTTATACAATTGTGAAAATTTATCATAAGAAATATTTTCCATTTCCTAGCAGATGATAAGCTAAAAGCAGACTGAGAGTAAAGCAGTATGTGCCTAATGGCGCATTCTGCTTAACTTTCAACCCAGGGCTCCAGATAAGGGGGGTATTTCAAAAACTAAAATCTTTATTTCTGCTTTAAACCCTATGGTGTCACTACTCGTTAGAATCGTCTCGAAGAGACGATTCTAATGAGTAGTAATACCATTGGATTTGATGCTGAAATAAGTGAGAAAATGTTGGATTTCTGCAGTTTACTCCCTCTTATCTGGAGCCCTGCGAACCTACTTTAAGTGGCCACCTGTCTTCAAATAGACTCTAGAAATAGGCTAAGGAGTAATAGGTTAACAAGGCTGATTCTTTTTCAAATCTACCGGTCCACGTTTGATAAAATCCAATTTACATTAATTTGAGAGGGCTTTTAAAATGTAAAACAAACAATGCAGACCCTGATCAAAGGGATCCTGAAGAATCTGTCTAATCAAGGTCTGCACTGTTTGTAAATGATTGATATTGGTTTCTTGCATACTAAGGGTTTTTGTAATCTGAAAGAAATACCCATCATTATAGTAATCTATGTAAATATTGACTGTTGTCATATCGAGATACATATCAAAGAATGGACCCCAAGCAGACACAATGCATTACTGGGATCTGAATCTACAATGTTTGCAAATGCATTTCAGATAACCCTCATGCAGGACAAAGGTTCAAAATAAGCCATTTCCCCATAGCTTATTTCTAGTTTTGTAGATAGGTGACCACTTAAAGCAGGTTGAAAGTAAAGCAGAATGTGCCTTAAAGCCTGCTTTAAGCTAGCATCTGCTAGGATATAGAAAATATTTCTTACGGTATATTTTTATGAAGGTATAATTTGGAACTATTTTCTTCAGTGGAGGAATAAATTAAAAGTGTAAAAAAGTGTATTTATGGGGTAATGGGTTAATAGACAAATGCTATCTCACTCCACATCATGACATGTGATACATTTTTAAAAGCATTCTTCACCAACTTGATAGTATTTCATGAAAATATGATAAAGTCTAATTTCATAGACCCAGATCAGATAGCTCATACAGGAGCTGTCTCATCAGGTATATGCACTATTTCCCTGTAGAATCTGTCTCACATTAATAACTCTTTGCATGCTAGCGGAGGAAATATCCGCAGTGATTGCCTTTGCAAACAGTTTGGATTCAGATGAGACGGCGCATAACGCGACTTCTCACCTGGATCCAAACTGTTTGCCATTCTGACACTGTTTTGAAAAGAAATTTAGAAAATGCTAATTTTTTAATTTGCAGATGACAATTGTTGCAGACGAAAAAAAATTACCCAGGATGCAAAGAGTTAATATATAAGGAGTATTCGGGATTGGCAGTGAAATGATTTCAACAGCATTTTTGTGTACTAGCCAAGTTGTGAGATAATAATTTATGTAGCCTACTTTCACTTTCATTCCAACTGAGGTCCCATCCCAATATGACCTTCAGACGATATAGAAAGACAAAAAATCACACAAATTAAACCATGTTGTGTGGGATGAGGTGTGAAATCAAGCACAAAAAAACCCACAGTATATTGGCTTCTTCCAAACTGTTCAGGTCAATTAAATTTATCATTTCTTTAACCCATAGAAGCATCTTTTAGCGCATTTAATTTATTCCTCCACAGAAGAAAATAGTTGAAATTACAGTCATGAATATATACCATAAGAAGTATTTTCTACAATCAAACTAGTGTTAACCCAATACCCCATTATACTAAGCCTCTTACTAGTTTTGCAACCAGGTGACCACTTTAAGCTGGTTGAAAGTAAAGCAGAATGTGCCAAAAATCTGCTTTAACCCATTACCCCCATATATACACTTTTTTACCTCTTAATCTATTCCTCCATTAAAGAAAAAAGTCCCGACTTATATTGTCATAAATATGTTTAATAAAAAAGATTTTCTTTATTTAGCAAATGTTAGCTTAAAGCAGGCTGAAAGTAAAGCAGAGTGTGCCTTATGGCACATTCTGCTTTACTTTCAACCTGCTTTAACCCTTTCCCACATAGCATATCACTAGTATTGAATATAGGTGTCCACTTAAAGCAGGTTGAAAGTAAAGCAGAATGCGCTTTAGGCGCATTCTGCTTTACTTTCAGCCTGCTTTAAGCTATCATCTGCTAGAATATAGAAAATATTTTGTATTATACATATTTATGAATGTATAAATTGGAACTATTTTCTTCAGGGCAAGAATAAACTGAATGCGCTAAAATGCGCTTCTATGGGAGAAAGGGTTAATTGCATTTTCAAAACTAGAAAAAGGCTATGGGGTTAAGCTACCGTCTGAAAGTATACAGAAACTATTTTCTGTGGTGTATATTCATGGCTGTATGGCGTGGAACTTTTGTCTTCATGATGACTGTTAACCCATTACCCCATAAACACACCTTTAAATTATTTTTACACTCATTTAAATAGTTCCCCCTTATACACTTATGAAAATGTATCATAAAATATATTTTCTATATCATAGCAGATTATAGCTTAAAGCAGGTTGAAAGTAAAACAGAATGCGCCTTAATGCGCATTCTGCTTTACTTTCACCTTGCTTTAAGTAGTCATATATCCTGCTGAAAACTATCATTATACTATTAATATATCATATTTGAATGGTTGCTTAATACACTCGGGTTTGACTGTATATCCTATCAGATGGTAGCTTAAAACAGGTGAAAGTAAAGCAGAATGTGCCTTAGGGTGCATTCTACTTTACTTTCAACCTGTTTTAAGTCGTCTCCTATCTTCAATAATAGAAACAAGCTATTGGGTAATTACTAGAAATAAGATATCTGATATGGAGTATAAAAGGTTAAAGACATCTCAAATTAATTTGAAAAATTGCAGATTAACAGTTTTGAAGTGGCCAATACAATCACAGGATAAAGATTTAATCAGTATTCCACCCACGCACACAGAATGTAACAAATGCATTACTAACCGAGACAATGCACAAACATGCACCTTTATCTCATTCACCATAAACTTGTTAGATAACCAACCCCCCAGTCTATGTTTATACTTTTGGACATAGTATAAACAATATTGCCCTCCAAGCTATCTAAAACATTAGTCTGCTTTATCCCTTTAATTGCAACCATCTGGATTGTCTGATCATGGTCCAAACTATTTTAAAAATCTCTAACAACTCATTTCCAACATGATCATGATACAGTAATTGCTTATTTATTATTATTATTCTGTTCAATAGAGTTAATTTAAGTTAGTATCTCTCATCCTTGAAACTTCAAATAAACAATTCAAGTTTCGAATTAAGTCCATTTTTGACTATTTAGGGTTGTTCTTACAATATATATTATGCAAAATGACAAATAGTGTAGACCTTGATGAGAGGGCTCCTTTAGGAGACCTCTGATTTGGGTCTACACTGTTTGCGCAGCACAAAATAAATTCTTCACAGGAAATTATGTTCCCTTGTGGATCATTTTAGTTACCGAAACATTAACCAGTATACATTGAATTCTGGATAGTTTCACAAATACTATTCAAAATTATCAAACAGTGTAGACCCTGATCAGAGGCATCCTATAGGAGCCCTCTTATCTGGGTCTACACTGTTTGCAAATTAATATAATGAGCATATTTGAAACAGGTCCATGGTGCTAAAAGAGTTTAGACATCTCTCACAAGAAAATGGATAGGAAGTGTGTGTAGTGTAGTGAGTTTAATGCATACCAAAAGTAATCCTTTCTGCTTTAATAAGTTTGCTTTAAGCAATCTACCTGTGAGAATGCAGGAAAAGCTTTCTACTACTTGATTTAAAATACAACAAGGTAAATATGTAAAGGTAAATCTAGGAGGGCTAGATAAATTACGTCAAAATGCTCTTTTATGGATAAAAGGGTTCTAGAATGTTTCAAGCTGTTACATCTCAACTGAAAAACAAAGTTTCTAAAATTTCAAAAGGTGCATTTCTTTAAAACTTTATACAGGCAAATTAACCTGTATTAAATCCAAGGATAGGCAATCCCACATCCTCTCCACTATGTATTCTTCTGCAAAACAGAATCAGCTGTCGGCCCCAAAAACAGAAACGTTGCAGGCAAAAAATTACTTAGCTTTCAAAGATGTAACAATACCTAACAAATAGCATGGTTTGGTAAACAGGGCTTATTCATATTTGGTGAAAACTAGTATCCTTGAGTCATGGCTACCTAGAATTGTGAGTGTTTTGTCCCACATAGTAAACCTGTCACTATCAAGATAGTTATCCCATCTTATGTAAAAATCTGCTGAATATGTGAATGCATACAGGATTGGCTGAGCATTTTAATAGTTCAAGCCTTGAGAGGTTACTCCTATGACACTAGTCTATTAACTCTTTGCATGCTGGGTAATTTTGTTGTCTGCAACAATTGTCGTCTGCTAACTTTTCTTTAAATGGAATTTATTTTCAAAACAGGGGCAAATTGTCAAACAGTTTGGATGCTGATGAGACGCCTCATAACGCGGCATCTCATCCCCATCCAAACTGTTGTGAGAGATACGGTAATCACTATGGCCGTCATAATTTATCTGCCGCTTAGCATGGTTAGAGTTAAGTTCAAAACATGATGAATCTACCCACAGGTGTACCATTCCCTGTCAAAGACGCATTGACTCATATAAGTTTCCAATGAATCATAGGTTTGATCCAAAAGTCTCATGGAGTTTTCAGAATTTAGTCAATTATCACACTTTCAAAAGTGATTCAGAAGTTTACGTAATGGGTTATAAATATTGCTTTAACTATGCAAACTCATTATAAATCTAAGTTCAAGAGGTATACGATGGACAACACACAATCCCAGACATATGTTATGACGTAGACTGTATTTTATTAATCAAACTAAGTAATACACATGTATTGTAAACTGCTACTGTTCTTTGATCGAGTACCAGTATTAAATTTCGAAATGTACTTCTATGGGAGAAAGGGTTAGCTAATACATACATGTCATTGCCATGTCGTTATCAGCAGAACTCACTGTCACAAGGCTGCAGGTACATCACCGCATTTGATACCCCAATCTGATAAATCCTAAAGTAGGTTCCAAATGATGCATATCCAAATAAGGTGTTTGCTTGCTATCCAGAATGTTTCTGTGTGACTGTCTCATATTGTCGTCATAAAGACCACAGACATGCAACAGACATGAGAAATCCTAACAAGGCCAGTAGCCACATATTTTATCAAGACAGTGTCACTTCCTTGTAAGAAAGGCGAGTTATATTTCCTTACAATGTGTTTAACCCTTTCTATACTGGAAACAGGTCTATATGTGTTGTACAAACAGTGCAGACTCTGACCAGAGGGCTCCTTAATCCTTTCCCCCATAGAAGCACCTTTAAGCACATTTAATTTATTCCTCAACTGAAGAAAATGGTTCCAATTTGTACAGTCATGAATATTTATCATATTAAAGAAATATGTTCTATATCCTAGCAGATGGTAGCTTTAAGAAGGCTGAAAGTAAAGCAGAATGCACCTGAAGGTGCATTCTTCTTTATTTAATCAACCTGCTTTAATTAAGTGGTCACATGTCTTCGAATTTAGAAACAGGCTATGGGGAAAATTTTAGGGTTAAGGAGTTAAACTGTTTATACTAGCGCTGTCTCTTCAACTTAATATTTTCTGAATAAAAACAATCTCAAAATCTTCCATAAACAGGTCATACAATTTTGAAAGTGATATGAAAAACCATCACAAACATGCTTTAATGTTATTTTGTCCTATATGGTGACCTTCGATTCATGACAACAATATGTGATTTCTGCATAAAATTATAAACACTGGAAATGCAAATTTAATATGGGCACCATTTTAATGAGACCAACCTCTTAAAAGTCATGGCGCAATGTACAATGTATTCAAATTAAGTTTAGGCATATTCTGGATTGTGAATCATAGATCAGGGCTCCAGATAAGTGGGGGTAAACTGAACAAACAGGCCAATTTAGTCAAATGGTCAATCATTTTGGTATTGCTTGAAATACCAAGAAAGCCAATTTAACAGAACACAGATTGAGTTATGGCTTTTTCACATTCCAAATCTCTTCTACATTTACCAATTCAACATTTTCATTCATAGCCATCAAAGCAAAGAACTTATATCCAGCTGATGCAAATTTAATGGGCATTACTTTACAGATGTGCATTTTTACAACTTTGAGTTATTCCTCCTCTTAAGAAAATAGTTCCAGTTGTGCATCATAAATATTTCTGGCTGAAAGTGAAGCAGAATGCGCCTTAATTAATAACCCTTTGAACCCTAGTCCTGCATATTGGCGTCCTTTGCAAACAGTGTACATGTGAATAGTACATTTGTCCTATGCAAACAGTGAAGAACCTCTGATCAGGGTCTTCACTGTTTGTCACAATGCCAAACATTGACAAACCAACCCTTAAAAGTCAGAAATGGACTAGACTTAAATGGAAACTGGAATAGTCCATTTAAAGTTTCAGGGAGGACAGAGTTAAGACTCTGCTTCCCTATTAACCTGCTTTAAAACTTGAAACAGGCTATAGGATAAAGGAGAATAAAAGGCAAAAGGCTGCATAAAGCAAGATCAAAGTATATAACAGAGAGATCATACAATGTCATGAGCTTTCCTCTTTACATTCATCTTGCTTTAAGGGTTAACCTGCATTGAACTAAATCAGCGAGAGGCAGTGACATAGGTGTCTATAGTCACTTATATGAAGAAATAGTCCAGAGCAAGTATAAATCCTTCAAGCTCGAAAAAATCAAAAAGGAGTGCTGTAAGTGGACTGTGAAGGATAGGGTTGAAAACAGATTTATGTACTTTTATTTATGCTTTTCGGTGGATTACCACGATATAGCAGTGGATGATCACTTGGTAATCCACTGCAGTGGATTATCACCAATCGCTTTTATTATGAATTTTCCCCGTAGGGCTCCCCAAGAATCGTAGTCAATCGTGTCTTATCGTTAAATTCCGGCAGTCCGATTTGTCGCGAACTACTCACCGGAAGAGCACGAATCCAAACTCGGGAGCAACGAAGTCATTCGGATGACGTCCAATCAACAAATATACCGCCAACTGTCACGCACGTGCGTGTTCGACATAAAACGTGGGGCTCAACACGGGATAAATAATGTACGTTCGCTTTCAAATTTTAAACAATTTCGTTTAAAAAGTGGCTTAAAAGCATAAATAAATAGAATAACTGTGTTTTTTCAGTGTAAGATCGAATTTAATCCATTTCGTGAACATCAGACTGTTATATTTTCACTCGTGGCTTCGCCACTCGTGAAAATATAACGTCTGATGTTCACTCAATGGATTAAATTTCGATCTTACACTGAAAAAAACAGTTATCCTCTATATAATTATACCAACCAAACTCTGGGCTGAACCAAAAACACAAATGTCAGCCACTGGAATTTAGATTTTTAAAAATATTTTACTGGGTGTATTCACATTCACACCTAATATTGCCATCCATGGAATTGACTGGTATACACAGTGTATTTGAAACGCTTTCAACCCTGATCAAATAGTAGGTTAATTGGCATCTAATCAGGATCCAAACTGCTTGTAATTGTTAAGTAAATAATTGCAAATAAAATAAGAATGAAACTATACATAATTATAACATGCAGATGGAAAATTTGAAACTGATACATTTATGGCAGAAGAAAAGGTTAAAAAAATAGATCACAATAACATGTGGCTCTCATTTGAATGTGGGTGAGTCAGTCTAACATTTCACAAACTATATCCGCCTTGGATGGCTGACATTCCATCTTTTCTCTCAAATTAAGGCATCAGTACAAGTCAGTGAAATGACCTTATCTGACCTGTATTAACCCATTACCCCATAAATACTCCTTTTTACTTCTCTAGTTAATTCATCCATTGAGCAAAGTAGTTCAAATTTACACAATTATGAATATGTATGATAAGAAATATTTTCTATATTCTAGCAGATTTTTGCTTGAAGCAGGCTGAAAGTAAAGCAGAATGCGCCCTAAGGCGCATTCTGCTTTACTTTCAACCTGCTTTAATCAGAAACTTGTTTTCAAAACTAGAAACAGGCTATAGGGTAAAGGGTTAACCAAGTTTCCATAGATATGCAATTTTATGCACTTAATATATTCCTCCAATATAAAAATATTTCCAATTTATACAGTCTGTAACATTCATGAATATAAGTCATAGGATCAATTTCTAGAGTACAGCAGATTGTAGCTTAAAGTACCTTAAGGTACATTTTGCTTTACTTTCAGCCTGAATTAATAGGGCACCTGTCCTCAAACCTAGAAACAGGCTTTGGAGTAAAGGGTTAAGCCACTATCCAGTGCAATGTCCACTCAGTATTTTAACCCATTACCTCATAGCCTGTTTCTAGTTTTAAGGACAGGTGATCACTTAAAGCAGGTTGAAAGTAAAGCAGAATGTGCCCTAAGGCACATTCTGCTTTACTTTCATCCTGCTTCAAGCTACCATCTACTAGAAAATAGAAATTATTTCCTATGGTACATATTCATGACTGTTTAAATTGGAACTATTTTCTTCCCTGTAGGAATAAATGAAATGCGCCAAAAGGTGGTTGCTGAATGATGCATCAAAATAATGCAGAATTCAAGCTTCTGTATGAGATTTCTGCATTTTTTTTTATTCTACACTTGATTTCCTCCATGCTTCCTCAAAGAAAGGTTGCTTTAATTAATACAAGTTTGGCTGTATATCACTCTGATGCAACATCTATGGTGTTGCTGTTACAAGGGCTTGTATATATGATTTTACACCAGTGGCTGCTTAAAGTAGGATAGAAGTAAAACAGAAAGCTCCTAGCTATCTGAGCTTCATGATGCTTTAAGTTGCCATCTGTCAATAACAGTCCACTCTGTTGGTCATATTTCATAATACTTGACATTTCTGCATGGTACGGGTTAACGTGTACCGCCTAGCAGTTCATGTCATGTACTCTATGTGAAAGGTCTCAAAGCACCTGCACAAGCATTTATTTTTCTTGAGATTCATGTACCATACTTTGTACTGCTTCAACTATCATTGTTATCATTTAGGACAAGTCTGGGTGCGACAGTCAAAATTATATGATGGAAGGTGTCATGAAATAAACAATGCAATTCCTAAGCTACTGTAGTTCTGCATTAAGCTGGCATCTGCTATGGAGACTACACCTATTGTGTTTTAAAGGGGTGCTTAATTTAAGTTTTCAAAGTATCATAAAACATTGTGAACCTCAGATAAGTTCATCAACTAACATTGAGCAATTTAAACTCGAGTGACATTTTTGTTTTTATGATGCAATCTAAACATTTTGTATTCAGTGGCCTTCTGAAAAGATGCATGATCAGTCTTCTACCCTGTCCCTAAAAGAAACACCTTTTCACGGCTTTACCTTTTTCTCCTAGAAATGCCTATTCAAACTTCAACCCTGCTTGGATTAAGAAAATATTTCTACCCTGTCCTGATTAGAGCTGCATAAAATGTTTCCTACACACTGACCATGGGTAGGTGACTACTTAACCCATTACCACATAACACATTTAATGCCTGTAATTTATTCATTCACTGAAGAAGAAACAATTATACAGCCATGAATATGAAGAGTAAGACAAAAATTCGACATTGGCGTAAAGCGGGCTGAAGGTAAAGCAGATTGGGTCTTAGGCACAGTACTACTTTACTTTCAGCCTGATTTAAGCTGCCACTTTTATCAAACACTGAAAAGCAGAGCTTTATGAAAGCCAGATGTACAACAAGTCATGTTGTGAAGATGAAAGAATGCAGAAAGTTCTATAATGAGTTCCTGCATTCTGCACTTAATTGTCTTCTGTTTGTCATGCTAATGGCACTGACTGTGGAAAAATTTATTTCCCAATAAAAGTTTGTATACTAAAAACATTAGGTTCATTGCAACCAGTTGGAGTAAAATCAGACATCAGATAATCTGGTGTCTGACATATGGGTCTAATGTTATAAAACATTTTGAGTCGAGTCTGAGATCTTTCTGAAGCATTTCAATGGTCAGATTTGAGCTTTTGCTCAAATCTGACCAATTAAATGCTTGAAAATGATCTGAGACTCAACTCAAATGCTTTATACCCTTGGGACCAGGCTCCAATTGTTTGTCACTCAGATTAATTATTGTCAACATTATCCAGAAATTGCTATTTATCTTAATGCATTTGTGTTTGCATTTTGTTTCATTAACCCTTTCTCCCCATAGAAGCGCCTTTTAGCGCATTCAGTTTATTCTTGCCCAGAAAATAGTTCCAATTTATACATTCATAAATATGTATAATACAAAATATTTTCTATATTCTAGCAGATGATAGCTTAAAGCAGGCTGAAAGTAAAGCAGAATGCGCTTAAAGCGCATTCTGCTTTACTTTCAACCTGTTTTAAGTGGACACCTACATTCAATACTAGAGATATGCTATGTGGGAAAGGGTTGAACCCATTACCCCATAGCCTGTTTCTAGTTTTGAAAATAGTTGACCACTTAAAGCAGGTTGAAAGTAAAGCAGAACGGGCCTTAAGGCGGATTATGCTTTACTTTCAGCCTGCTTTAAGCTAACATCTGCTAAATATAGAAAATATCATTTATCTAACATATTTATGACCGTATAAATTGAAAATAAATTAATGATGTAAAAAAGAGTTTTTAAGGGGTAATGGGTTAACCCTTTGAACCCTAGTCCCGCATATAGGCGTCTTTTCAAGCAGTGTACATGTAAATAGTACACTTGTCCTGTGCAAACAGTGAAGGCCCAGATCAGAGGGCTCCGAAAGGAGCTCTCTGATCAGGGCCTTCACTGTTTGTCAGTAATGCCAAAATTGACAAAAACAACCCTTAAAAGTCAGAAATGGACTAGACTAAAATCGAAACTGGGATTGTTCATTTGAAGTTTCAGGGAGGAAAGAGTTAAAAGGGATAAAATATCTTCTTCTCCACTGCAATTCAAGCACAAGTCTATTCATACATATTTCACACAATGTTTGCAATTACTGGCATAAAGTCTCCAACATAATTTACATACCTTCCTCAAATGCTGATTGTAAATTAAACACGGAATTTATCTGGAAAAGAAATAAAAGAACAACATTAATATTAATTTTACAAGCACTTAACAAACAAAACTAATCTGGTGATGATATAAAAGTCAGTGTTGCAGCTTAAATCTTGGAAAAAGAAAAGCGGAAAGCTCCATCTTGCTTTAAGTAGCTACCTGCCTTAACCCTTCACCTGCTGAATGGTTTTGCAAAACTTCCCAATATAAACAGCTGTCATCTAAACTAGTAGTAAAACAAATGGCTAATAAATAAAAAAAAAAGTTCACCCCCATAAAGAGAGCATACTCATATCTGACAGACCCTATAAGAAAACCATGAAGGCTGAAAGTAAAGAATGTGATTAAATGCATATTCTGCTTTACTTTCAGCTTCCTTTAAGTCATCAACTGTCTTCAAAACTAGAAACAGGCTGTGGGGTAATAGGTTAAGGGTTAAACACTGAAAAGAAGCCCTTTGAGAGGATCAAATAAAGTGACAAAAGTACTTTATTAAACATTTAAGTGTCTAAAATTTATATCACTTTCGAGACCTTTATTTACTCATTTATTTACTTGTCTGTGTCTAGACATTTCATAAGAAGTTTTTCTTCCCCTCAAACTTTTGAATGAAAGTTTAAAGTACTTATGACAACTGGAGTTGATATATTAAATCGGTAGTGACCCTATATTACAACCACATAAAAATTACATGAATATAGTATACTAAGAAAAATTCTCATCAGTAGAAGAATAAATCTAAGCCTATAAATAATATGGTGTAAAATGGTGTACCTATTGGGTAATATGGGTTCAGCAGCCAACATTAAAATTAACCCATTACCCCATAGCCTATATCTAGTTTTAAAGAAAAGTGACTTAAAGCAGGTTGAAAGTAAAGCAGAATGTGCCTTACGGCACATTCTGCTTTACTTTCAGCCTGCTTTAAGCTACCATCTGCTAGGATATAGAATATATTTCTGACGGTGCATATTCATGACTGTATAAATTGGATATGTTTTATTTAGTGTATGAACAAATTAAAGGTGTAAAAAGGTGTATTTATGAGGTAATGGGTTAAGTCTTCTTTTGAGTTACTAAGTAATAAAAGTACAACTTTTGTGTATTAGGACAAAAGTTTTTTGAGGATTATATGTATAGCCTGTGATTATGAAAGAAAGGTTTAAAAGTTTTTATGAACCAATAGCCAATGCTACAATTGTTGTTTTATTCCTCTTTATTAATCTAATTAATGTTTTGTGTCAAATATAAAACTAAAGTTCTGTAACTGGTGCAATAAGATCAGGTCAGTTGGTTTCTCAAAACACTATAGGTACAGTAAAACCTCTGTATAACGATGACTAAACAGAAGGCTATATAATTGATTGTATAAAACACAGCTGACAGCTTAAAGCAAGGTGACAGTAAAACAGAAAGCTCCTAAAGGAGCTTTTTTGAGTGCCATAAAACCCAACTCATCCATCCATCCCAATACGGAAAATGACCACTCCCTCTAACGGCCATGATTTTATATGGATCAAAATTCTTTTAACAAATTTTGAAGTCTATCCATCAAGAAACATTCTGGTGAAATCAAATCAAAATCGAACCAGTAATTTCGGAGAAGAAGATTTTTTTACATACTGTGCACTGTTGCCATGGCAACAAGACCATCAGACCCACCCACTTTATTTGAATAACTTTTTAAGCTCAAACCAACAGCATGTATCTGACCAAGTTTGGTTACAATGGGGCTATTGGTTTCAGAGAAAAAGTTGCAATTGTTGATGGACTGCATGACGACAGACATCGAACAGTGCGGAATCACATTAGCTAAAAATGAGCTCAAAATAATTGCATTTCTTCAAGAACATAATATTATATACATTGTCTGCAAGTATAATCAAAATCCTCAGACTGTAGTTGCTTGAGTGTATAAACACTGCTGAATGTGGCATTTTCAACAAATCTAGGGCAGTATCTATTGACCTATTGATCAGATCTCAACCAGAATTGACCTCATGTATATTATAAGCACGTTTGAGAAGATCACTTAAAAATTGTGGTCCCTGGGGTGTAAATACTTAAATGAATGCCCACGGACACCACACGATGGAAGCCTTACATTAAAGGATCACAAAAGAAAGCTCACCCTGAGTGATATTATGGCACTCAATTTGAAGAGTTAAAATGGCATTGTCTCTGCAGGAGCTTATGTCTATATCTTCAAACTACAAGAGCAGTTCTTCTCATCAAGTAGACCTCTTCATTTTTGAGGTCATGGGGTCTGATAGCCCAAGATATTACCTCATAGTGGGAAGAAGGGATACAATGACCGTATAAATAGTTCAATATGCATTTTTCATTGCTTCCCTATAACAGTTCTGATCTGATCTAAAATCTAAATTTCCTCTGAAATAAAGTGCTGTCTTTACTTTTACCTATTCCTTATATATAATTGTTTCAACCTATTTCTGATGTAAATGCCTTTTCATACATTTGTCTATGCTTCAAATTAATTCATTACCACATAGCCTGTTTCTAGTTTTGAAAACTTATGACCACTTAAAGCAGGTTGAAAGTAAAGCAGAATGTGCCTTAAGGCACATTCTGCTTTACTTTCAGGCTGCTTTAAGCTACCATCTTCTAGAATATAGAAAATATTTCTTACGATACAAAATCTTGACTGTATAAAGTGGAACCAATTTCTTCAGTCAAGGAACAAATTAAAGGCGTAAAAAGGTGGATTTATGGGGTAATGCAATTTCATGCCTCTACCTAGTCTTTATTAGAAATCATGTAAAACAGTTTCTACATCCCGAATGTTGCTGCTTAAAGCAAGCTGATAGGGAGATTTAGATTTTTTACTTTCAGCGTGCTTTAAACAGGGACTTGTCTTAACCCTGTACCCAATAGCCTGTTTTCAGTATTGAAGACACATGGAAGCTTAAAGCAGGCTGCAGGAACAGCTAGCAGACTGCTCCTTAACCCTTTCAAACCTTATTTTCTCTTGTGGGCTTTTACAGTCCTTTTTGACTCTTCTAGTACAAGTATTTTGAACCAGTAAGTCTACTGTTACATTTTTGATATGACAACAAAAACCAATAATATTATCAAACAGTGTAGACCCTGATCAGAGAGCTCCTATAGGAGCCCTCTGAGCAGGATCATCACTGTTTGCATAATGTAATCAGTAATCTCTACAGAGGGCTGTAGGGTTGAAAGGGTCAAGGAACAGTCTGCTTTACTTTGATTTTACTAGTATTTTTATCAAGATGATTATGGGTCATAGATCACGTCTACAGCCTTGTGCTTTGTGCTCCATGCATTTATCTGGCGTGTTTGTCTGACTCCTGGAGTGACCATATATTGATAGGAAATTAGCCCTTTGAGTGTAGGAACAAAGTTCTCTGACCTTTGCAAACAGTTTGGATTCTGATAAGACATCAAGTCTGGTCAGTATCCAAACTGTTTTCTAATCCGAGTACATACAATGTATCTGCAAGTACAGAGAAATAAGAGCTCATTTCAGAATTAAAGCAAAAACAACATTTTCAGCAAAATACTGTTGTTGTTTTTCAGCTTTAAAAGGAGCAGGTCAATGACTCCGATGAGGGTATCCTTGGCTGGGGGTAAGATGAGTGTTTAAACTTTGATATGAAACAATAAATGATCAACAATCACTTTATAACCTACAGTGGAGAATCTGTTATTCTTTCCCAATAAACGCGTTTACGCTAAAACTATTATTTCCAGTGCAAACAGTTTGGAGCCAGATCAGACGCCGGGTAACCCGGCGTCTGATCAGGCTCCAAACTGTTTGCCACCAAGATAAACAAGAATTATCAGAATTGTCCAAAAGTTGTACTTTTCTACGTTTTAGTGCTTTGTGTTTGCGTACGTTTGCGTTTAAACGGGAAAGAATAACAGATTCTCCACTGTACTTCAAAGTTAACCCTTACCATGAGAGAAACCCAGTACATGTATCTTATCAGATTCTGAGCTTTTTGCCATAATTGTAAAAATTTTGAGACAAACCCATTTAGAGTCCATGAGAACTGTTCATTATTTATAAAAGTGATAAAGTAGAGATATGGAGAACCCAGATGATGCCCTGCTCCTTGTAGATGAGTCCTTTGGTCTCATCAAAGGAACATGGTCTGGTGGGGGACTGAACTCACAATCCTTAGACTGGGAGTCTTTACATGCTACCACTAGACAACAGTCCGACGGTAAACCCAGATTAAATACTAAGTTACTCTGCATCTCATCTGGATCTAAACTGTTTGCAAATGTCATAAATATACATGATTAGTAAGGGAAAGGTTTAATTTAAGCTTCAATATTTATTCTTCCACATAAAGCAGACCCCACAGGTGTTGTTTTAGTTTTCACTATGCAGTCAGCCTTTCTATCCTTATTAGTAATGTTTAAAGTACAGTAATACCTCTCTATTACAATCACAAAGTTGTGTCAATTATTAGGCGTTTATGACAGGTGTCTGTTTAAGCAAGGTGACAGTAAAACAGAAAGCTCCTTTAGGAACTTTCTGTTTTACTGTCACCTTGCTTTAAGCTGTCACCTGACTTTTATAAAATCTATTAGTCTTCTTTTCAGTGGTCGTATTAGAGAGGTTTTACTTTACATAAGTATTAACTAATTTAACTTGCTGGCTTTTCTCAAGCTAAACAAGTTGTCTTCTTTGAAAAATATAGTTCACTTTAAAACAAGTTGGGTTTTTTCGAAAAATATGGTTTTCTACACTTCTGAAATTGATCTTCCCCTATTGCTATGGTAGGATAAGATGCCATCTAATCAAACAATTGAAAGAGATATCAATAATAAATATAGAAGGTTTAACATGTTTCTATGAGGTTTTACATGTATTTGGTTAGTGCGTACAAACATACAACACATGTGTATAGCTGTGTATATAATGGTCTGTATTAAATTTTTTCTACATTAAGCAGGCATTCATAATCTTCCAGCTCTGTTTTTACTGAGTAGTCTCTTAACCCATTACTCCACAAACATACTTTTTTCGCCTGTTATTTATTCATCCACTGAACGAAATAGTTACACATTACAGTCATGAATATGTACCATAAGATTTTTTTTTATCTTAGCAGACTGTAGCTTAAAGCAGACACCTTCTGTTTCACTTTCAATCTGTTAAAGTGGTCACTTGTCTTGATAACTAGAAAGCAAGCTACATGAAAAGAAAGGTTTGCCTTAGTTTGACTGTATCTGACAACTACTCACCAATCGTGAATTGATTACGGTGCAGAGATCTGGGGCCTGGTAAACAACCCCACCAATGATGTAATAATCTGTTTGAGGGGTTACTGAAATATCGATAGAAAAAAGGGTCTCAGTAAATAAGCCTGATTTGTAGATATGACAAGTATAAAGGTACATCTGCTAATAACTGCCAAAAGTATTTCCACTTGCACTTAAATAATTAATTAAAGATATTTGACCTCTAAATGTACTCTAATTGCCCTTGACCTTTGCCAAACTTTTGACCCAAGTTGTACTGAGCTCAAGAGCTTCTTGAGATAAGTACATATCGTGTGCCAAATATGAAGTCTCTATCACATGTAGTTTAAAAGTTATGGTCAATGTTAAATTCAGCCTATAAGACCTCTAAATGACCTTGACCTTTGTCAAAAACGTGACATTTGTTGAACTGTGTTTAAGAGCTCCTTGAGTTAAGTATACATGCAAAATATAAAATCTCTATCACATGTAGTTCCAAATTTATTGCCAATGTTTAAGTTGTGGACAGACAGGGCATAATAAAAATGCCATACTAAATAATGAGGTGGCATAAAAACTGTTTTTGTAATCTTCGGGCAGTTCGTATGAAACAATTATGGTAAAGACTGAATGCTACATATATAATTATAGATTTGCACAAAGTGACAAATCGTTGCCTAACCGGTATTCTTATAATAAGCTTCTGGCAATTGGTCTGAAACAATTAGGACAAAAACTGAATGCTAGATAAGTTGACATATAAAACTATATATTTGTACAAATGGGAAAGGGTTAAAGTCCCCACTTTGTGACATACAGGGACCTGTTTAACAAATCTTTGTGCAACAAATGTTGTCGTAAGTCAGATTATAAAAGTCTCAATTATTATTTATTTCTCCATCTTATCCTGACTTGTGACATCTCTTTGGAATCGTCTTGAAAAGATGATTCCAAAAAGATGTCACAAGACAGGATGAGATGGAGAAATCAGAAATTAAATGTATTTTAAAGTTTGGACTTACAACTGTTTTTGTCGTACAAAGTTTTATGAAACAAGCCCCAGAGCTCCAGATAAGGTCAGTATTTCAAATACTAACTCTCCTTTCTCTCCTATCTTCAGCACTAGGCCAAAGGTTATAAAGCATATGAGATGAGTCTGAGATCGTTCTGAAGCCTTTCATTGGTCAGATTTGAGCATGAGCTCAAATCTGACCAATCAAAAACTTGAAAACAATCTAAGACTCAACTCAAACACTTTATAATCATGGGGCCTGGTGTACTGTAACTACATATAGGTTTACAGAACTAAGCACCAACACAATATTGGCAGAGTCTTACCTTGCTGTGGAGAATGCCTGTACTGTTTCCTAATGATGTACAGGATTGGTTCTTGTACATGCAGCAGGGCATATTCCACACCTGTCATGTTTCTGAAAAATATCAAACTCAAAGATTGATATACCTGTTACAGTGTAGATTTCAACAGAAAAAGCATAATAAATTCTAGCCCTTTCTGCAAAGAATTGGTTCTGTGTTTTAACCCTTTCCCCCATAGAAGTCACTTTCAGCGTATTTGATTTATTCCTCCGCTGAAGAAATAGTTCAAGTTTATATCCTCATCAACATTTACCATAACAAATCTGTTACACAGCCTAGCAGATGGTAGTTTAAAGCAGGTTGAAAGTAAAGCAGAATGTGCCTTAAGGCACATACTGCTTTACTTTCAACCTGCTTTAATTGATCACAGGTCTTTAATGTTATAAACAGGTTATTGGGTAAAAGGTTAATAAACAAATTGTTGTTTGACCAATTTCGGCCATAAAAGAACTCATTTGAGACCTCATAGCCACATGAAGTTTTATAAATTTATCAAAATCCATTTGCAGACATTAGAGTGTAAACAATACTAAAATAAAGTCTGAGTAAATTAAGGGCAGATCACTCTTGACACAATTATCTATATTCAACAATAATTGCATTCATTCAAGGACTAAAACTTAACTATATGTAGACATCAATGATAATGTGCAAGCATAATCAAAATCTACTTTAAACTGTAGTTGGTTGAAATTAAATGCATAAATAACAAAATATGCATATCTATGGATTAAAGGGTTAATATTTTGTTTACTCCCTGTTATCCCTGAGTTTATTTCATTCTGTACATTACTTACGCCAATTGTTCCTGACTGAGCCGCTGCATTTTAATGATTTCATTATTGCACTGTCTGTCATAGAAATTGTTGCTGCGGTCACTGAAGTACTCCAACACATTGTTGGGATTGAGGTTAAACCAGGCACTATCCTGCCAGGAGATGCTGAGATTGTTATCTGAAACAACACAAACAATTACACAATAATTGGTTGTCTTAACCCAATATGCCTTTTTACGCATTTTGTTCATTCCTCAACCGAAGAAAATAGTTCCTATTTATATACAGTCACAAACATGTACATGTACCATAAATATTTTCTATATCCTAGCAGATGGAGGCTTAAAGCAGGCTGAAAGTAAAGCAGAATGTGCTTTAAGGCACATTCTACTTTTCTTTCAACCTGCTTTAAGTGCTCACCTGTCTTCAAAATTAGAAACAGGCTATGCGGTAACGGGTTAAAGGGTCAAATTGAATTTACTAAAAAACAAATAATCTTGATAACTCTTAACATCTTTGTTGTGTGAAACAATTGTCTTCTGCTACACACTGTTTCAAAATTAGAATTTTCTAAAAGATTCTTTTAACCCATTATCCCGGAGCTTTTTTTTTTAATTTTGAAGACTGGTAAGTTGGTAACCACTGAAAGCAGTTTGAAAGTAAAGCAGAATTGACTTTTTAACTTAAGGTGCATTCTACTAAATATTTTCAGCCTGCCTTAAGCTACAATCTACTAGTACTAGGATATAGAAAGTATTTTAATGTTGTATAACATAACATTTTCAGCATATGCTGCATATATCTAAAGTGTGGAACTAATTTCACTATTCTCTTCAGTGGAGGGATAAATTAACCCATTACCCCATAAATACGCCTTTCTACGCCTCTAATTCATTCCTTCACTGAAGAAAATGGTTCAAATTTATATAGTCATGAATAATATATCATAAGAAATATTTTCTATATTTCAGTAGATAATAACTTAAAGCAGGCTGAAAGTAAAGCAGAATGCGCCTTATATAAGCTATCAAGATTCACAACTCCGGTGGTTCTCGCTAACGAGACTGTTGAGCGAGACTTCGCGAGAACAGGTCCTCTGGACTTATATAAGCGTTAGCGACGATCAGGAAAAAAAATCAATATTTGGAATTAATTATCACTTGCTTCGTTAACATTTTTTTAAAAATACAAAAATTCTTTAAATAAGCGTCTTTTTAAAATTTTGACACAAAAGAATAATTAGAAAAAAGTCTGAGCATCAATTAACCCCTACGCGCATCGCATACGTTAATTAGTGTTTGGAAACTGCCGATTGAATAAAAGAAAAGTGTCCACAGTTTGCACGAAGGTGTGAATGGACCCATTATGATTTAATTTGTAGCAAATGCTTGGACAGATAGACATGAAAACTATGTCACTACTTGAATCTCAGTCTGAGCTACATGAGTAACCCATTATTTTAATGTTTAAATGTTGAAACTGAAGTTTTAAGCGTTTACGGCAAGACGATATTGCATCGATCTTCAATCAAAGCACCAGTGGGTGGCCTCATTAAAATTTAATTTATAGCAAAATGCGTGGACAGATTGACATGAAAAGTATGCCATAACTTTATCTTAGTACTGAGCTACATGGATAACCCATTCTTATTCATGTTTGATTGTTCAAACTGAAGTTTTAAGCGTTTACAGCAAGACGATATTGAATCGATCTTCCATCGAAGCACCAGTGGGTGTTCTCATTAAAATTTAATTTATAACAAAATGCGTGGATTGACATGAAAATTATGCCATAACTTTATCTTCGTATGAGCTACATGGATAACCCATTCTTATTCATGTTTGAATGTTCAAACGGAAGTTTTAAGCGTTAAGGCAAGAGGAAATTGAATCGATCTTCATTTTTTACAATCTAAGCACAAGGGCAATAACTCTGAAATGTCAAATCCCAGGGTTACCTGCCTTGTTGTAATAAGTTTCTCTTCTGATACTGAACAACTATTCCAAGTTTCAAATGGATACCTTTGATAGTTATTGAGATATGTTAATTTATAATTTTTAAGTAAATAAAACAAGGGCAATAACTCTGAAATGACAAATCCCAGGGTTACCTGCCTTGTTGTAATGAGTTGCCCTTTTGATACTGAACAACTGTTCCAAGTTTCAAATGGATACCTTCGATAGTTATTGAGAAATCAACTCTTACAAAAACCTTTTAAAAGCAAAAAACTTAACTGACGCAGACGCTGACGCAGACGCATACGACAGGGTGACGACAATAGCTCCACTTTTCGAAAAAGTCGAGCTAAAAACGAAATAAAGTAAATATTTATAAGTCAACTGGTCGATATGCATAATTTTTCCAATATGGCGACGTTGTCATTACTGATGCTGGTCAATGCGAGGTCATGTGACCGCATCGACATACGTCACTGCCTCTCAACGTACACCTGTTATATAGGGATAGAAGGGAAATAATGGAGCCGTGAATCTCTGGTATACACTGTCTCTGGCTATGTATAGCTATTTACCTTGCATGAATGTAACATGTTTTATTTACACACAAAGGTCTGAGAGAAAAACATTTGTGGAAGTAATTTTCTCAAGACAAACGTGACTAGGTAAGTGAAGGTAATTTTGTATTGCAACATGATCATGAATACAATATTTATGCAGAGACAGTGTATACACTGTCTCTGATTTATGATATTAATGGATTATCAATCAATTTCTATAAAAAAGTCATTAAATTGATTAATCATGTTTTTTTCTTTAAAAGGAGTTCTAAAGGATTTTCTTTCCAAAGATTTGACAGAATTCTGGTATGCTGAAGCAGGGACATTCATGTTATTGAATGTCCCTTGCTGAAGTGAGTGGATGTGTTCCATTTTGTTTAATTTGTCAAGTGTCCGAAACTACAGGGCTGTCCGAAACTACCAGTACCAGAGAGGATATTTAACGGAGTTGACCATGGTACGCTGTGTTTAGTGTTTACAATCCAAAACAAAAACACAAAACAAATTACATACTATCTTCTTGTTCAGTCATGTTGTTAAATGACCATAGATACATCTATGCTATGGTGTATGTATGGTCCTGCTATGGTCATGACGCAAATTACACGTTTCTATTTTTATAACTGTGGGTATTCCAATATTACAGACTTGCACGCCCTCGTTTGTGTATAAATACCAGTTGATTGGCACAGAGAGAACACAGTTTTGCCTACGTTCAATAGATATAGTGATATATTCAGAAACTTTCAGACGAGACTATTGATTCAGGATTACCTTTTTCATTCATCCTCTAGCATTGGGCGCTGACATCATGGATTTGTAAATAATTTATTAAACGAAATTTATTGCTGTATTTTATCAAGTTTTTTTTATTTGTAAAGATTTTCACGCTCCTGTGGATATCAAATGATTTTTTTTGTCTAATGTCTTTTTTCTTTTTTTGTTTGTTTATCAATAAACGAAAATGCTTTTGAGTAGAGCGATGTAATTTTCACCGGCGCTGGAGAATTAGACGGACGATTTATGTCCCTTGTTTCATTCTTCCGTTTTGGTGCCAGGGGACAGAACTGGGTCTTGCATTGATTTTGTAGAATCTGAGAATCTACAAGACTAGTAATTTCAACCTTCCTATCGCCCGGCATTGGTCAAGCCGCGGACTGGTCAAACCGTATTTGCTATTGTTTTTATATGTTCCCATTTATGTATTTACTTTATCGTAGTTGTAGAGAAGGTAAAGCCATTTAGAGCTAGATATATTTAGCACGTGCGGGTTTCCCCCACATGTGGATCATTGCTATTTATAGCCTTAAAAATGTGCCTATCCTGGAAACCACCTAAATAATGTATATATGTATATGGCCATGTTCCTCCAAAACTATTTCAAACGAACGTTTTGAAGAGTTAAGATGTTTCACTCTATTTACAGAGGAAATGTGCCAGTGTTGTTGATGGTGTGTTTGTTTAGTTTGAGGATTTGGGAGTCAATTGGATTACCAGGTAAGGGAACTTCCAGGGCTCCAGATAAGAGGGAGTGAACTCAAGTGTTCCAACATATTTTCTTTATGCCTACACTAATTCCTATAGTGTGACTACTCATTAGAATCGTCTCTATAAGATAATTCTAATGAGTTGTGACACCATACGGTTTCAAAAATGAGCAAGCATACAGACTTTAACCCTTAGCCCGCCAAATAAATTGTCGTCTGCTATATTTCTCGTCTGCTTCAAGTTTCAAAGTGCTTCAAAGTTGCTCAAAATTGCTGAAAATGTTGTCTGAATGTCAAACAGCTTGGATCCGGATGAGACGCCGAGTTACTCGGCGTCTCATCCGGATCCAAGCTGTTTGCATATGGAGCTATAGTCGTGAGTGGCAGGCTAAGGGTTAATAGTGTTCTAAATACTCCCTTATCTGAAGCCCAGGGACTTATATTTGTTTGTGAACATTAAAAAGAAAGGTAGGATGCGAATAAGTTTACCAGAGCTCCAGATAAATTAACATAAGGGTGGATAAACTGAACATTTCCAAATAATTCTCCTTTATGTCTCCTCTAAATCTTTGAGACAGTTCTAATGAATGGTAGCAACATAGAGTTTGGTGGAATATTGTATTCTGGGCTCCATATAAGAGGGAGTAAAGTGGATAAATTCAACATTTTATCACACATTTCAGTACCAAATCCTATGGTGTTACTACTCATTAGAATCGTCTCGAGGAGACAATTCTAATGAGTAGTGACACCATAGGGTTTAATGCAGAAATAAAGATTTTAATTTTTGAAATACTCCCCTTATCTGGAGCCCTGTAGTATTTGAAATGCCCACCTTTTCTCATGAGCTAGATCTGGTATATTAACACACATTAATTATCTTAGCTATTTCAACACCACTGGCACTCTCCTGGACAGTGGGCAGTTATTGGTTGCTCTATAACATGATCATTTCATTTGCTTTTAACCATCATAGACCCAATGTTGTGACTACTCTTTAGGATCCTCTCAAAAGCATTGACTCTACTGAATATTCATGGCTTTTGTCTAATTTGAGATCATTGAATTTTATTTTTTGAAATTATCCACATATTATTGCTTTGGTTTCTCAGTGATCAAAATAAATGTTGAATACTATATACCCTTTCCCTCTATGCATGTTTTCAGGGCTTAAGGCAGGCTGTTGCTTAAAGCAGGCTGAAAGTAAAACAGAAATCTTCTTAAGGGGTTTTCTGCTTTACTTTTAACTGCTTTTTTAGCTTCCGTCTGTCAGAATGCAGAAACAAATCCAATGGTTCTTTAACTGGACTGATCAATGATGTAGGTCTAAGCCTGAAAATTAATTCTATGACGAATAGATAAAGCCTTCATATCATAACTGAAAAAAAGACAGTGTATTGTCTGTCATCTGCGACTAGCAGATCTGCAGATTAACTTAGTTTAAGAACATTTCAAATACAGTAAAACCTCACTATCACACGACCACTGAAAGAAGGCTTATTGGCTTCATAAAAGACAGGTGACAATAATGCTTAACTCTTTCAACATCTTGGACCTGATTAAAATATTCTCATTACATTTGCAAACAGTGTAGACCCTGATCAGAGGGCTCCTTTAGGAGCCCACTGATCTGGGTCTACATTGTTTGCCGATTAAAGACAAGTATTTATTAAACAGAATTCCAAGTTACAGACTGGTTTATGTTATGGTATCTAACATGATCCACAACATCAAGGGAACCTAATAACCCACACCTTGCTATATGGTTGTAATAGAGAGGTTGAAATATACTTGCCAATGTCTCCACTTACCAGTAACTCTATGTTAACCATTAATTTAAGAATTGTCCTGAGGAGATTATTCTGATGAATTAATGGAGACATACAGTAGAACATGTTGGAAATGTTCAGATAATTTACGATACTTTTACCTAAAGTTACAAACTTATAAACCAGGATCTAGCCTTGTAAACCATTTTAACTCACATTTACAAGATATTTAATGAGATTACAATAGATAACAGTGAAACGAATTAAAGCAGGTGGAAAGTGTTTAGCCAATACCCCCTAACCTGTTTCTAGTTTTGAAACAAGTGACCACTTAAAGCAGGTTGAAAGTAAAGCAAATGTGCCTTCAGGCGCATTCTGCTTTACTTTCAGCCTGCTTTAAACAACCATCTACTAGAATATACAAAAAAAATGTTATTCATGGCTATATAAAGTGGAAGTATTTTCTTCAATGGAGGAAATAATTAAAGGCGTGAAAAGGCTTATGTATGGGGGGGGGGGGGGAAAGGGTCAGAGCAGCAGGTACAAGGTGAGTGTTTCAAATACTCACTTTCTTAACACTTAATTTACTCCATAGATTCACATTTTTAAAGCCTTAACAAAATATTCCTCCACTGAAGAAAATGAAAAGTTCCAAATCATACAATCATGGATATGTTACATAAGAAATATTTTCTTTATCGTAGCAGATGGTAGCATATTTAAGCCGCTAAGGCTTAAAGTAATGCAGAATGTGCAAGAAGGCACATTCTGCTTTACTTTCACTCAGCTGCTTTGAGACTGGTCACCTGTCTTCAAAACTAGAAACAGGCTATGGAGTAAAGGTATGTTAATATTGACCAAACCCAATATTGTCACTACTTTTCAGAATTGTCTTGAAAAAATTATTCTAATGAGTCGTCGCAACATAGGGTTGCAGAGCTCCAGATAAGGGGTGTATTTCAAATACTAAAATCTTTGTTTCTGCATTAAACCATACAGTGTTACTACTCATTAGAATTGTCTCTTCGAGATGATTCCAATGAGTAGTTACACCATTGGTTTTAGTGCTGAAATGAGTGAGAAAATGTTAGATTTTTTTGGAAAACTCCTTCTTATCTGGAGCCCTTGGGTTTAAGTAGACATAAAAGAGAAAATTTGAAACATACTGTTCATACAACTCACTGTTCTATCTTGATCCCTAGCTGTAATCATTGTATATTTCAGTGTGTAGTTTAAAACCGTATCATGCCAGTGAACAAGTTTGTTGCAATGGAACACTTAGTAATGTAACACAGTGGTACAATGGGAAACTTGCAAGAATGAGCTGCTGTAAAGACCTGCAGCGTAAGTTGATTTACTCGTGTTTGATATGCTGAATACTAAGTCTTGCAGATTTCCACATGATGTCTATTAAGTATTAATCCATTCCCTCATGAAAAAACTTATTTTATGCCTTAATTATTCATAGCAAGTCCTTTTTATATTTGTCATTTGATGCCGTATCCGACTGATTGGGTTAGTTGACTTATTAAGAGTGGTTTACTGCATACACATGAGTTATCTGATTAACTCCCTTTAACTCTTTGAACCTTAGTCACGCATATATGCGTCATTTGCAAACAGCGTACCTGTGAAGAGTACACTTGTCCTATGCAAACAGTGTAGACCCTGATCAGAGGGCTCCTTAAGGAGCCCTCTGATCAGGGTCTACACTGTTTGTCATTTTGACATATATTGTAAAAATCAACCCTAAAAAGTCAAAAATGGACTAGACTAAATTGAAAATTAGAATGGTCGATTTGAGGTTTCAGGGAGGAAAGGGTTAATACACAATATGCCATAATATTACGGTTAACCCTTTAATCCATATAGGATGTCTTTCCCCATTTATTTTTCTCAAAATACTTCTATCCTGTCCTTGAAATTGGACTCAAATTAGCCCTCACCGATGCATATGGAAGCTTAAAACAATAAGAAAGTAAAGCAGAGATCTCCTATTGATATGCTTTACTTAAATTCTTCTTGCTTTAAGCAGCCAGCTGCCTTTAACAGAGATGTCTGATAAGTCAAATCTGTATTAAGCAACGGCTCAAAGAACATATATGGTTGTGTAGTATGCATGACAGTTTGCAGCTAAATGCAGGACAAAAATATACTGTAAATGGCTCCTATGGGAGGCCCTTCTGCATTACATTTGTCCTGCATTGATCGATAGTCTTTCTGTAAAGATCACCATGTACATTATATCTTCATTTAATCTCTTGAGCCCTGACAAAGAGTATACTCGTCATGTACAAACAATGAAATAGTGCACTTGCAAATAGTATAGACTCAAATCTGAGGGCTCCTAAAGGAGCCCTCTAATCAGAGTCTACACTGTTTGCCATTTTGCAGTTCATTGTTAAAAACAACTCTATAAGTATTCAAAAATAGACTTCAATAACTGTATTGAAAACTGAAATGTCCATTTGAAGTTTCAGGGGTGAATGAGTTTTACACAATACACACAAGTTTATCTGTATATGTCAACCCTTTACCCAATAACCTGTTTATAACATCTAAGACATGTGATCACTTAAAGCAGGTTGAAAGTAAAGCAGAATGTGCCTTAAGGCACATTCTTCTTTACTTTCAGACTGCTTTAAACTACCATCTGCTATGCTATATAAAAAATATTTTTTATGGTAATTGTTCATGAGGATATAAACTGGAACTATTTTCTTCAGAGGAAGAATAAATTAAATACACTAAAAGTCGCTTCTATGAGGGAAAGGGTTATATCAGAGAGATAGGTGATTTGTATTGTTCTTTTCAGTCTACAATGGAGATACAGAATTATGTTGCGGACCACAAGTTGGGGTTCCCAAATTTGGTGTCTATAATGGGGTAAAATACGAGCGAAAATGCTGTGAGCACAGTGGAAGAATAGCAGAACCTCATAGAGGGCAAGAATGCTGCAGTGGCCATTTTGTGGAGAACATGGATAATAACACAGGTTTGCTTAACAAAATTTTTATTCAGTGGATTCTTCCATGTTTATATATTGGATTAGTCCCATTTTTTATCAAAGGGATGCCTGGTCAAATTTTTCATTTTCATTTTGTTTTATATTGAAATTCCTATCAGCAAACAGTGTAGACTCTGATCAGACGCTGCATAATGCAGCGTCTGATCAGAGTCTACACTGTTTGCCTTATAATGTCCCATATATGGTATCTTGGGCACAAATGGGTTAACAACATTTTTATTCCTTTCCCTCATAGACACATTGACCTATTCTCCATGGAAATCCATGTTTCATTCCTCTATCATATCTTGATAATTTTTAAAGAGCCATTGAAAACTGCCTGCATCCTGTCAGGTGGAGGATGAACTTTTCAGGACTGCCATTTCTCCAGAATTTTAGCTCACCTGAGCACAAATCGGTCGCCCTCCGTCAGTATTGGTGTTGGCGCCTGTGTCCGTTTCGTCTGTTCACAATTTGTTTCAAATAACCTCTTCTCTGAAACCAATGGCCCAATTTTAACAAAACTTGGTCTGATACATACTGTAGTTGTGACTTCTTCAAAAATTGTTCAGAAAAAGTGGGTGGGGCCATTTGTCTTGTTGCCATGGCAACCATGCACAATATCTCAAAAAATCTTCTTCTCAAAAACGACTATTCCGATTTCAATTTGGTTTTCACCAATATGTTTCTCAATTAATATACTTTCAAATTGATCAAAGAATTTTGATCCGTCAAAAAAAAAAGCCACCAGAGGGTGTGGTCATTTTCGGTATTTACGTAATAATGACAACCAAAGTCAAAACTTTAAAAATCTTCTTGTCAATAACCATAAGTCCTAGGACAACCAATTAGATTTGGCATCTAGCTTTGCCTTATGGTCCTTTACCAAGATTGTTCAAATCATAAACCCAGGTCAAAAATGGCCCTGCCCCGGGGCTTATCAGTTTTACACAGACTTATATATGTAGTAAAACCTTTAAAAATCTTTTTCTCTGAAACCGTAATGTCCAGACCTTTTATATTTGGCATGTAGCTTTGCCTTATGGTCCTCTACCAAGCTGTTCAAATCATGACCCCAGAGTCAAAAATGGGCCCACCTGGGGCTTATCAGTTTTACATTAGACTTATATAGGAAACCCTTTAAAAATCTTCTACTCTAAAACTGTAACCATTGTCAGAATTCAATAATATTTTGAATGAATATTATTTAAGACACCATTTAAGACACCCTTTATTAGGACTTTTTATTTTGCTCTAACAGTAATAATGATAAACCGATTTTTAGTCACTACTTCATGCAACAGTCCACATACATGCAATGACAAACTTCATTTTGCATTGACTAAAACACAATAGTTCCTCAGGTGAGCAATTTAGGGCAGCATGGGACTCTTGTTTTGAAATCTTTTGATTTTTATCCTAGCAGATGGTAGCTTAAAGCAGGCTGAACATAAAGCAGAATGCGACTGAAAGGCACATTCTGCCTTTCTTTCAACCTTCTTTAAGTAATCGTACTTGAAAAAAAGAAAAATTGGAAACTTAGGATTTTTCAATCATTTTCTATCGATTATTTCGCTTAAATGCTGACAAATTCAGTTAATTTCTTAATAAGTTTAACTGTGTATATTTTTATTTAATTTAATAGCTATTCATGTTTTTATTTGTAGGATGTTGCGGAAATGAATCTTACTCTGTGGTAAAGGAATTTTGCTGTGAAATTGTGCTTGATCAAAAGTACCAGATTTATCCCAGCCCTGGCGATGAAACATCCGACTGCTGTGGTCTACAGAAATTTAGTACAAAAGAAAAATGGTGCAGCAAACCTAACTTTACCTTACATAGTGAGGGCACAAAAACGTGTGGAATTGACCCGTATGATGATGAAAAATATATCTGCTGTTATGAAGGTACATATACATATTTATTAACTTAATATTCCCTGAATATTTCAATGAAACTTTTCATTGCTCTTGTTTGAAAGTATGACTATCATGCAACTATAGAGATGATTTGGAATGAGTGTTTTATTTGTTAAGCTTTTTCCCAATAGCCACCATTAGAAGTCTTGAAGGCAAACATCTGCTTAAAGCAAGGTGAAAGTAATGAAGTGCCATTGCAGGTAACCGTGCTAAAATAGTCTGAAAGTAAACCAGAAAACTCTTATAAGAGATTCCTGCTTTACTTCAGCCTCCTTTCAGCAACCGTCTGTTTCCATAACCATTTCCCAAATATATACGACTTTTTACGCCTTTTATTTATTCTTCCACTGAAAAAATTATTTTAAATTTACACAGTCAAGAATATATGTTGTTAGAATTTTTTTCTATTTCATAGAAGATTGTAGATTGTAGCTTAAAGCAGGCTGAAAGTAAAGCAGAATGTGCCTGAAGGCACATTCTGCTTTACTTTCAACCTGCTTTAAGTGGTTTATCTTTAATACTTGAAATAGGCTATGGGGTAATGGGTTAACAGAAATGCCTCAGAACACCTCGACCTACTCCTCCACATAAATGCCAAATTTATATTCAGTCTCTCACTTAGCCTAAAAATCCCAACCAGAAGTGATAGAGGCTGTGCTAATCCACCATGACACCATTAGGCAAGGAAGTGGTCGGAGGCAATTAGCACCATCTGTCCAGACCAAGCTCTGATAAGAAATTGACCTCAGAATAACTGCCGTGTTCTGTGCTAACTGTAACAATATATTGCATGAGTTACATCTTTCTTAAATGGGAAGATTCAATATGCAGTAAGTAAACTAGCACTGCAGTAGTAAATAATAAAGACCGTCTGAGATTGTTTATCATATTGGCTGATAGGACCTTTTTATAGCAAGAAGTTGGCCATTCTGTCTTTGTAAAAGAATTGGTCAGCACAATATGCTTTCAGATGAGAGTGCAGTGATTGGAGATACAGTTGGATTATAAAGTTAACATGTTTCCAAAGACAGTCAAAGTATTTAAGATTAGAACGTTGATGTAAATATACTAAATGGTACGGTGATTGACAATTTTGAGTTGCAGTTTATAGACTCATTAAGGGAGTAGGTGCACCTTTGGAAAGTAATTACCAAATTCTTCCAAATTTGCATACAGACAGTAAAATTAGATTCTATGTCAAAAAGTGGGGTACCGGACCATTTTTCCACAATTTGAGATTTTTAAGACTAACCCTAGGGTGCATTCTGCTTTACTTTCAACATTCTTTAATATGTCCCTTATCTTAAATACTAGATACAGGCTATGGGACGGGTAATAGGTTAACCATGTATTTGTGCAAAAATTGAATATGTTTAGGCCTAACAGTAATTTTGTATACAATTTCTTCTTTTCCGATATGAGTTTGCATGAAATGGTAAAAATACTTGGAATCAGAATGCATTAAAATGTAATCAAGTATTTATTTCTTGCTTTTCTTCATCAAGTTAATTGAATAACTTAAACTATCATCTGTACTTTAATTATATCATCGACTCGAACTTTTCCTCAAGATATGTTCGAAAGAGCCTGGACTGTGACAGGAAGCTTTGCGTGAGGATTCCTGTATGGCACAACAGACATGTACATTTAGACCAATCATGACCTTTTCTTAATGTAATATTATTATATTAGGTCATGGAAATAATTAGAATACGGCATAAATGTGTTTGAAGTTGTGACTGTCTCTAACATGAAATCGGAAAACTCAAACTTCATCAGCAGACATTGTCAAAAATCTATCAAAAACAATGTGTAGTCGACTTTCGATATAAAATACATTGTCTTTCTCTATCACTCACTTAAAACGCATTACCCCATAAATACGCCTTTTTATGTCTTTGATTTATTCCTCCACTGATAAAAATAGTTTATACAGTCAAGAATATGTTCTATCAGAAATATTCTCTGTATTCTAGCAGATGGTAGCTTAAAGCAGGCTGAAAATAAAGCAGAATGCATCGTAATGCGCCCAACCTGCTTTAAGTGGACTCATGACTTCGAAGCGAGAAACAGGCTATGGGGTAATGGGTTAAACTTCTTGACTAACCACTTGTTAGAATTGTGTTAAACAGTTTTATTGAGATGATTACAACCAGTGGACTGAAATACAGCTGCTGGTAAAATAAAGAAATACACACTACCCAATATAAAAACTTAGTATGAAAACTGAACATGCATACATGTATGTCCAAACTACTAGTGAGATAAGAAACTTACAAACTAGAAAAAGCTTGTTGCAACACTTGAACAGAAGGTTTTCATTAGCAATGCCCAGTGCCCAAAGCATTGGTCAGTAATCCACCGTGACACTTGTGGCCATTATTAACTGTAATGTTGGGGCTATAAATGCTCCCTCCTGGAGTGGTGATAATTGGCAGTCAGGCCAGCCCCTTTGAGAAATGCTGGGGAAATCGTATACTGTGTGTAGGACTGTATTGATTAATTAATGTAATATATCAGGGCTCCAGATAAGGGGGGGTATTCCAAAAACTAAAATCTTTATTTTTCAATTAAACCTTATGAGTGAGAAAGTGTTGGATTTGTTCAATTTACTCCCTCTTATCTAGAGCCCTGATATATTGGTATTAAATACAGATACCAGCCAAAACAAAATGATAGTAAAGCAGAAGGCACCTAAAGGCACCTTCTGCTTTACATTTGTCTTGTTTTAAGCAGTACTCTGCCCTAAAAACAGTTGGGTATAATTAATTTGCACTAATTGCCTATGGAGAAAAGGTTTAAACACTGACGAAAACTATGCGGTAAAATGTTACAGTAAATGCAAATAGCTGAGTTTTCTGCATTTATTTCATTCTGCATTTTAACTGCCCATAAAACATTTGACCAACATGTTTAAATTTAGTCAATGTGTTTCACTGTATTCATATGCTTGTGACTTGTTTTCAGAAACCTTAATGGAACGACCCAAGTTCCAACCACCAGATCAGTATGCAGTCAGTCCAGATTATCAATGCAGAGAGGGCATAATATATGACGCCAACCATCAACACTTTCAGCCCTCCAACAAATCACCTAGAATAAAAGCACATGTGTTTCCTAAGGACCACAAATCATGTGGAAATTGTGAGTGAAAATAACATTGTCCCCCTCCAAACATCAATACTCTACTGTATAACTTGTAATAACCCTTTTACCTCATTTGCCCATAAAATTTTAATTAAAACTTCCAATTTCAGATTAAGTCAAATCCATTTATGACTATTTAGGGTTGTTTTCTGCAATATATTTGCAAAAATACAATCAATGCAGACCCTGTTCTGTAGGGGGCCTCTGATCAGAATCTAACACTGTTTGCATATGGTCAAATGCACTCTTCACAAGTGCACTGTTTGTTAATGACGGGTATACTCCTCAGATGTATGCATAACCTTTGTATTATGTGGCTATTTCCTTTTATCTATTTTACATGGCTAGCCACATAACCGAAATTTTGAATGATCTGAACTGGATCCAAACTGTTTGCAAATATCTACAATACAGTCTTATAAGCTGGCTTGCGGAAGGTCAGTGGTTGTACACAGTTGCTGATTCGTGTCTGAACCCTTTGCCCCATAGCTGATAGGCTGATAGGATATAGAAAATATTTCTAACTATGCATATTCACGACTGTATAGATAAGACCTATTTTCTTCAGTGGGGGAATAAATTTAATTTAAGGTTTAAAATGCCTATTTTTGGAGTAATGGGTTAAGCATCCACCAGTATTCACATCACATACAGTGCTAATGTTTGGGAGTGGTCAAAGGCATCATCAGACACTTCTGTGAACGAAAGAGTTAAGAAAAAAACTTGATGAAGTAAATTTGTGTTGCCTTGTAGCTTCCTACAACCCTAATGCTGAAGGCCATCAGGAGTTTTGTTGTCAATCGACAGTCCGTAATGCCTCCATAGACGTTAATGTGGCTTGCTGTGGGAGAGAACTATACAACAAAGACAGGGAACAATGTTGTGGAAACAGAATTGTTGACCAGACCAAAGGTTGCTGTAATAATAGAGGTAAGCTGACTTATGTTAGTACCATAAAACCTGTTTGGTTTACAGGGTCCAAGGTTTGAGCTGATTCTGAGTGTGTTCTCAAGCATTTGATTGGTCAGATTGGAGCCTAGGCTCAAATCTGACCAATCAAATGCTTGAGAACAACTTTAGACTCAACGGAGAAACTTTATAACCTTGAACCCAGAAGTTTCTTGTTTAGAGAGGTTTCATCTTGAGCAAGTGAACATGGTGAGCAAGTAGAATAGATCACAGAATTATGAATGGAAACCTCACGCTATATCGTAAATCTCGTGCGGTGGATACGAGACTCGAGATACTTGATAAGAGACTGTCTATCGGTAGTCAATATGATAAATGTGTGTTTTCGAAGCATTGTTCACGGGTTTTTATTCTCGTGAATTGATAGGAATGTCCACATAGTCGTTTAAATCCTATAAAATGTCAATAAAAACACTCGAGTCGGTAAATTTCACGCCAGAAATCGCGGACAACGAGGCAAATAAGTGAAGATGTTGTCACGTGACGCATAATCTCGCAAAATTCAACCGCCGCGAGAGCTCAGGTACTCGCCTATTCAATTTCGCTTAGTTGCTATTCCATTTTGTATAATTCCGTGAATAGATGTTTGAGGACTGAAAGATTTGCTCCATTTTCAGAGACTTAGAGTCATAAGGTTTTAGAGGGTACACTTAATGTATGAACAAATCTACTTGGAATTATGGGTCCTTTAATAAATACTGCTCTAAATTAGCAAACAGTGTAGATGCAGATCAGGAGCCCTCTGATCTGGGTCTACACTGTTTTCAAATGTAATCAGTATATTCCATGCAGGTCCATGGTGTTGAAAGAGGTAACTGTATTTCAAAGTTAAAACTTTGCCAAAGGTTTTTTAGCTCACCTGAGCTAGCTCAGGGTGAACTTTTGCAATACAACATGTACTTGAATGTCCGTCGTTCGTCGTTCTCGTCAACAATTTTAGTGTTTACACTCTAGAGGCCACAATATTTATCCAATCTTTCTCAAACTTGCTCAGATGGTATATTGCCATATGAGTTCAGATGAGTTCGATTATGGTTGAAATCGGACAAATAGGTCAAGAGTTATCTACCTTTGAATTGCTGAAAATGCCATATTTAAGGGTGTTTACACTCTAGAGGCCACATTATTTCTCTAATCTTTCTAAAACTTGCCCAGATTGTATATGATCATAAGAGTTCAAATGAGTTTGATTATGGTTGAAATCGGACAAATAGATCAAGAGTTATCTACCTTTGAACTGCTGATAATGCCATATTTAACAGTTGTTACACTCTAGAGGCCACAATATTTATCCAATCTATCTCTAACTATCTCAGATTGTATATGACTAAAAGAGTTCAAATGAGTTTGATTATGGTTGTAATCAGATCAATAGGTCTAGAGTTATCTACCTTTGAATTGATTAAAATGCCATATTTAAGGGTGTTTACACTCTAGAGGCCACACATTTTATCCAATCTTTCTCAAACTTGCTCAGATTGTATATTACCATAAGACTTCATATTTTAATTATGGATGTAATCAGATCAATAGGTCAAGAGTTATCTACCTTTGAATTGCTGAGAATGATATATTTAACAGTGTTTACACTCTAGAGGCCACACTATTTACTCAAGCTTTCTTAAACTTGCTCAGATTGTATATGACCGTAAGAGTTCAAAAAAGAGTGATTATGGTTGAAATCGGACTAAAAGGTCAAGAGTTATATACCTTTGAACTGCTGAAAATGCCATATTTTACAGTGTTTACACTCTTGCAACTACAGTTTTGAATGGATTTTGATTATACTTGCACACAATGTATATAGCTATAGGTTCTCAAAGGAGTGCAATTATTGTTTAAAACTTATCATTGTGACAAAAGTTATCTGCCCTTGATATACTTTGAAATGCTAGAAAAGGCTTTATTACAGTATTGTTTAGTTATCAGCCCTTGGTGTACTCTACTATACTAGAATTATGAGGCTGTTTTCCAAAATGGTTTACATGCTATACTGCAAATTTGCATAGATTTAGATAAAAAAGGGTGAAACAGAAAGGTAAAGCTATCAGGCTTCAGTACAAAAGGTGAGCGATATCAGGGCCTTCAGGCCCTCTTGTTATTTTCGAAATACACGTGTACATGTAAATTTGACTTTAAAAAAGGAGTTTGATTTATTTAGGTTTGGCTGTATATTTAAATTTTATTTCAGATATCTACACCAAAGGGGAAAAAGATTGTTGTGCAAACAATTTGTTCGATCCTCACAGTCAAGTGTGTTGTAATGAAGTCTCAAGCTATGGGTATCCTATTAATAAAACGTATAAAAACCACACTGACTGTTGTGTGCTCGGGAATGGTGGACTAATATCATTCAACAAATGGGACAAGGTATGGCTTTGAAACAAGAATTCTTCAAAACTCACAGGGCTCCAGATAACAAGGAGTAAATTGAACAATTTCAATGTTTGCTGGTTTGTCTGCATCAAACCCTATGGTGTGACTACTCAATAGAATCACCTCTTCTAGATTATTCTAATGAGTAAGTCACACAATAATAGGGTTTGGAACAGACATAAAGATTTTAGATTTGCAAATACCCCTTTATCTATAGTCCTGGAACTTAAGATGTATTGTTGCAATGAAAACAGAAAATGAAACTAAGGTGTTGATTACCAAAAGGGAGCAAAAATGCAACATAAACATCTCAAAACCCATTACCTAATAAATATACCTTTTTTATAGCCTTCATTCACTTTATTCAGTTATGAATGTTTACCGTAAGAAATACTTTTTCATATCCTAGTAGATGATAGCCTTAAGCAGACTGAAAATAAAGCAGAATGTGCATTAAAGTACATTCTACTTTACTTTCAACCTGATTTAAGTGGTAAACTTTTTCAAAACTAGAAACAGGCTATTGAATAAAGGGTTAACATTATGACCAGTGGTTGCAGAGAAATAAATTGAACTCGCTCGGAAACTTTGTGTAGGAGATCGATGCTGCTGATGCTACCTCCTCTGCTTCCATTGTTGCTGCTGACGTAAAAGCAATACCTTAGTCCCACTTTCATAAGTCTCCAGATAAGAGGAAGTAAACTGGACAAATCCAACCTTTCTCATTTCAGCACCAAATCCTTAAAGCAGGTTAAAAGTAAAGAATTCTGCTTTATTGTCAGCTTCCTTTAAGCTCCCATCTGCTAGGAGGTAGAACATATTTCTTGTGGTACATGTTTAATTTAACACACGTTTGATTGTACAGGTGTTTCTATTCTTGTCTTTTATGGAGTGCAAGAATGGGAAACGTATCATACTGCAGTACATGTTATACAGTCCAAATTGTGTAAAGTGACCGCTACTTAATCCTTTATACCATTGCCTGTTTCTAGTATTGAAGACACATGTATTATAGATTGATATTTTGTTTTGTTTAGAGTGACTGTTTAACTCAAGTTTGACTGTATATGTATATTTATTCCAGCCTTTTATGGAGTGCAAGAATGGAAAACTTCAGAGAAAGTCAGAGGAAAAGGAAAATCCTTGCCTTGATGGTAAGACTTGCTGTCACTCACTGATGTTCTTTGATACTTTAACCCATATCTCCATAGTCTGTTTCCAGTTTTGAAAACAAGTTACTACTTAACCCATTACCCCATAGCATGTTTCTGGTTTTAAAGACAGATTGCCACTTAAAGCAGGCTGAAATTAAAGCAGAATGCAGCTTAAGGTGCATTCTGCTTTACTTTCAGACTGCTTTAAGCTTCTATCTTCTATGATACAGAAAATATTTCTTATGCAGAATATTCATTACTGTATAAATTGGAACTACCGTATTTTCTTCAGTGGAGAAATACATTAGAGGAGTAAAAAGGCGTATTTATGGGGTAATGAGTTAAAGCAGTTTGAAAGAAAGCAGAATGCGCCTTAGGGCGTATTCTGCTTTTCTTTCAGCCTGCTTCAAGCAAAAAATCTGCTAGAATATACAAAATATTTCTTATGGTACATATTCATAATTGTGTAAGTTGGAACTATTTTCCTCAATGGATGAATACACTAGAGGCGTAAAAAAAAGTCGTATTTTTCTGGTAATGGGTTAACACAATCACCTCTGAAACTGAATTTGACAGTTCCAGTTTTCAAATAAGTCTAGTCTATACTGTCTTTTTAGTGTAATAGTTTACAATACATTGCAAACATGATAAATAGTAACCAGTAGGAGCCCTCTGATCTTGGTCTAAACTGTTCGCATAGGGCAAGTGTACTCTTCACAGGTACATCTGAAACCACTGGATTTATTTCATAAATATTTTTGCGCAAATGATCCATGGATGAACTTCTACAAGATTTCTTGAAATGGCACCATGACTGACAATGGGATACCAGATGTGCGATTTTGGGTCATTCTCTTTTCCAGTCATCCGGGTACTTTTTGCCTTATGCATACTCTCGGACCTTTCATTCGGATCACATCTAACTTCTCGGAGAAAAAACAAACCCCGCTAATGTCAATTTTGTGTTTGTTGTCCCTCAGTGCATGGCTCACTATTTAATTCATTGCCGAATGAAGGGTGTGTGAAGTAGCACTGGAAAACAGAATCATGACCCTCTTGTTATCTACAGCATATAATTCTCTTTTTCAGGTAAAAGAGACATAGGACAGGAAAATTGCTGTGGCAATCACATGATCAATAGAACTACCCAGGTCTGTTGTAAAACAAGGTCAAACAGCTTGTATCCTAAAAACAAGACTATGTCTAAACACTCTGGCTGCTGTGTGCTGAAGTCTGGTGACACTGTAACATTCAATAAGCGCCTCGAGGTAAGGCAATAGGTTTTTAGGAGTTATTAGCTTGTCTGTTTCGAAGAACTACAAGCTATTGTCATCACTCCGAATTCTGCGTTGTCGTTGGTATTGTCGTCGTAGTCATTCGAAATCTTAACATTAGCCATAACATTAGAACTAAATGTGATACAGACTTTATATTTAGTATGTGTTATTCCCTCAAGAAGCATGTGAGCTCAGTATAACTTGGGTCATTTCTGACAAGGTCAAGGTCATTTAAAGGTAAAGAGTGAAAATAGGGTGAATTTAACATTGGCCACAGATGAGCATTGGCACCCGCATGCGGGGCTCTTGTTTTAAGGGTCCCACTCTCCTCTCTGAGAAGAATATACAATAAAACCTCTATATTCTGCCCACTAAAATAAGGCTTATTGATTATATGAAAGACAGGTGACAGCTTTAAGCAAAGTGAAAGTAAAACAGAAAGCTCCTAAAGGAGCTTTCTGTTTTACTTACAACTTGCTTTAAGCAGCCACCTGCCTTAAAACAAAATAATCAGTTTAATCTAGCAGTCTTTATAGAGAGGTTTTAATGTGTTTTCACCAAATTCTTTAATGAATTAAACTACCAAAGAAACTTTTATTTCTTTATCTATTTACTCCAGAGATATTCATTTTACACCTTCAATTTATTCTTGATCTAGATTCAAGCTTTTTGTCACGCCTCATTTTAGTTCTTCTGTCAAAATGTCCAGTAATATGTAACTTTGACAAAGAAACCAGCAGCCAACAATTTCAAGCAGACGATTTTGCAGCAGTGAAAGTGTTAGACATAATTGTCTCATTTTGGGGAAAACATGCATGCAGCTGGGCGCATTGTTGTAAGGAGGGAATCATTGTTGTGAGGATTGTTGTAGGGTGGGAGCGTTGTAGTACTTTTGGACTAAATATAACAGGATAATAATCTCATGATTCAGTGTATTCATGTTTATCTCACTCTTTTAAGAACTGCTCCAATGGTAGACTTAAGCCAAAACTCAGAGAAAGCAACCTAAAACCATGCCTTTGTAGTAAGAGGGGGACGGTTAAGCAAATGAGAAACACTTGTGATAAAAAGAAAGGTAGGTGTATCTTTACCATTCTCTTGTGGTTTAACCTGTTACCCCATAAATACGCCTTTTTATGCCTTAAATTTATTCCTCCGCTGAAGAAAATAGATCCAATTTAAACAGTCAAGAATAATGCATTAAAAGAAATATTTTCTATATGCTAACAGATGGTAGCTTAAAGCAGGCTGAAAGTAAAGCAGAATGCATCTTAGGGCGCATTCTGCTTTACTTTCAACCTGCTTTAGATGGTCACCTGTCTTCAAAACTAAAAACATGGTATGGGGTAAAGGGTAAAGGTATTTATTTAAAAAAAGAATTCTTATATAGTAAAACCTCTCTTTTACGACCACTAAGTTTTGTTAATACCCAGTAATTAGGAGTTTAAAACAGGTGACTGCTATTTTACTGTCACCTTGCTTTAAGCTGTCATCAATCTGTTTTTTAAACAGTCAATCAGCCTTCATTTTAGTGGTCATCATAGAGAGGTTTTACTGTTATTTAATTTATGTAGACCTAGATTAGTTAACTTCTTATGCCTCCTTCAACCCCTTTGTTATGACACACTCGTTAGAATCGTCCATAAGGGAAATTCTAATAAGTGGTCACATCATAGGGTTTGGTTGAGGCATAAAGGAGAAAACATTGAAAATAAGTAATTTATGCTCTCTTATCTGGAGCCCTGAAGCGTTTGAGCTGAGTCTGAGTATGTTCTCAGGCATTTGATTGGTTAGATTTGAGCCTAGACTCAAATCTGACCAATCAAATGCTTGAGAATGACTTTAGACTCAACTAAAAAGCTTTATAACCTTGGACCCTGTGTGTAGGGGTAATAGAACAATCGATAATGACTGTGAGATGGTGACAAACATTGTTGACCTAGATAAGATGCTAGGTTTATGAGCATGCACTTAATCTGGGCCTTCTCTGTTTGCAAAGTCCATTTTCTCACTAATTGGCTCATTTTTGTCTGGTCTGCTCATGCAGGGTTTGACATAGACCTACATCATTTCCCCCGTAGCTTGTTGTTGGATAGATGTTTGCTTAAAGCAGACTGAAAGTAAAGCAGAAAGTTTCTGCTTTAAGCATCCACCTCTCAGGATGCAGGAAAACTTTACTATGGCTCTTTAATAGAAAGAAAAGTTATCTTAGTAGGGAATCATAAACCCATTACCCCATAGTCTGTTTCTAGTTTTAAAGACAGGTGCCGGCTTAAAGCAGGTTGAAAGTAAAGCAGAATGTACCTTAAGGTGCATTCTGCTTTACTTGTAGTCTGCTTTAATCTACCGTCTGCTAGGATATAAAAAATATTTCTTTCGGTACATGTTTATGACTATATAAATTGGAAATATTTTCTTTAGCAGATGAATAAATTAAATGCTCTTAAAGTCACTTCTATTTGGGAAAGGGTTAAATGTGCTTAAAGGCATTACTATGGGAGAAAAGGGCAAAAGTAACACCAACTGTTACATAATCAGCTATATTACATTCAACCTTCTATGGATATCCAGTGTATTTGGCCTGTATCAACATCTGAAGAAACTGTTTCACAAACACATAAATTTGGTCTCAAGGTCAAGGTTATTTAAAGATCTTTGATTGTTCCCACGGAATTCGTGTCGTTAAGTGAGTATTCCGTTGTAACCGATGTCGTTGTATTTGAGTCCTGACTGTAATTCCCCCCTTTAACAACTCCCTCCAAACAACACACACAAGTTTTGCCTCCTGTCAGGTGTTCTTGATGAGGAAGTACTGAATTCATTAAAATCGTCCCTTCTGATAGAACTGATATATATATATGTTTTATTTCAGAATATATCATCAGAGCTGTTAATGCTAGCATAGATGGGAATGGAACTACCTTAGCTGTTACCATATTGAAACCATTGGCTTTCCAAGGCCGTACCATGGAGCTGCAAATACCTTACCAATGCAGGTGTCTGAAAGCTGGTAAGGTGTTCAGAGTCATCACTAATAGGAGATTACATAAGAGAAAAGGTGCAAGTTTAACCCAAAAAGACATGATAGTTAAGAATAGTAAGGAAAATCGAAAACTTAGAAACGTTTTATGTCATAAAAACTTTCGTGGACTTAGAAAAAACGTGACAAATAATAGAAAACGTCATGGGTAATAGTTATAGCCAGATATTTATGGGTTAAATCTCAGGTACAAGCTTTGCCCAGACAGGCCGGCATGTGCAATTAGGGTTATTGGATATAAAGTAATGAAGAAATCCCCCAATTTATTGTCATAAAGAGTTGAGGTCTGTCACCAAGACTGATGAGACAATGCAGAGCCGGGCCAGTCTTACGAAGTCCTACGACAAATATTGTTGTAAGTCAGATTCTAAGTTTCTCAATTATTATCTTGTGACATCTGTTTGGAATTGTCTTGAAAAGACGATTTCAAAGAGGTGTGACATGACAGCATTAGATGCACTTTAAAGTTTTGACTTGCGTATAAGTTGGGCCCCCATATCTTTTCTTGAGCAGAATTGTCTCAAACAACAACCAATTAGTTGTAACCCATTCCTCAACACAGGCACCTAACCCACTCAACCCTAGTGACATGTATGCACATTCTTTACAAACAGTGAACCTATGAAAAGTATGTCCTATGCCAACAGTGTAGACTGAAGTCAGATGACTCCTTCAGAATCCCTCTGATCAGGGTCTGCACTATTTTGAAATAAATTGTAAAAGTAACCTTTTTATTAAATGTTTAAGGTTGATTTCAATGATAGCTTGCAAAATGACAAGCAATGCAGACCCTGGTGTAATTGCTGCTATACTATTAGCTCTTGATACAAGTCTTCACTGTTGCATAATGTAAGTGTACTCTTCACAGGTACACTGTTTGTAAAGGACAAGTATACTCCCCACTAGAGTTAATTGTGTTAATCCATCACCTCATAAATACGCCTTTTTATGCCTTTTATTTATTGGTCCAATGAGGAAAATAGTCTGTATTCTAGAAGATTGTAGCTTAAAGGAGGCTGAAAGTGAGGCAGAATGGGCCTTAGGGGCGTTCTGCTTCACTTGCAACCTGCTTTAAGTGGTCACCTATCATCAATACTAGAAGCCGTCTATTGGGTAATGTGTTTAGCAGGCACCTGCTATAAATACCAAGTACAAGTCAGTTTTCAGATGTCAATCTCAGGGCTCCAAACAAAACTGAGTAAACAGAACATATTCAGTATTATCTTCTCTATATTACCACCGAACAATATATTGTGACTACTTATTAGAATAATTTCTTCAAGACTATTCTAATGAATAGTCACAACTTACTTACATAGCATGAGGAAATTAGTAATTGAAATACTCATACAGTCGAACTTTGATATCTCGAACTCAGTTAAGTCGAACATACCTGTATTTCAAAGTTAAAACGCGGCATAGCCGCGTTTTAACATTGAAACACTGGTATGTTCACCTAAACCAAGCTTGAAATAAGGCAAATTCATGTTTCGGAATATCGGATTATTCGAGTTGTATGAGGTCGAGATATCGAAGTTCGACTGTACTTTGTCACATAACTACCCCTGTTTTCAATAGTGAACAATGATTACGAATATCCTTGTCTCCAACATGTGTTAGATCAATTTGATGACGTCACTATAACGTCACTATTTATAAAAGCATGATTATGTCACTGGTATTCCAAAAAGGCCTATTGCTTTAAAAAATAAAAATAGCTTAAAATATTTGGTTATGTGAGAAAGAAATAATCTGTCACTCGTCCATACTTGAAGCAAGCTGATCTCAACCATGTCTAGAAAATAAATTTATTAAGCTCGCCATGGCTCACTTAATAACATTTCAATTTTAGACTATGTTGAGATCAGCTTGTCTCAAATCTTGACTCATGAGATATCCAATATGTCTGTGTCATTATAGCAGAACCTAATGCACCTGGATATTATGAATGGAATATTCCACTTGAGTTGTTAGATTGTTTCAATACCAGTTTAGAGAGGTGATATATTTGTTAACTCATTTCACCCCTGTAAATTTTAATGGACAATTCCAGTTTCCAATTAAACCAGTCCATAGGATGTTTTAACAATATATTGCAAAATAACAAACAGTGTAGACTCTGATCAGAGTGATCCTGCAGTAGCCCTCTGATCAGATTCTACACTGTTTGGATAAGACAAGTGTACTCTTCACAGATACATTGTTTGCAAATAATGAGTATACTCATCGCTTGAGTTGAATATGTAAAGAGAGGTGATATGACAGAATCTTGTTTGTGTATGTATATATGGAAATAGAATGGTTATTTCACACTTGTTTGCATTTAACCCTTTCCCCCATAGAAGCGCCTTTTAGCGCATTCAGTTTATTCCTCCGCTGAAGAAAATAGTTCCCGTTCATACAGTTATTAATATGTTTCATAGGGAATATTTTCTTTGTTGTAGCAGGTGGTAGCTTAAAGCAGGCTGAAAGTAAAGCAGAATGTGCCTCAAGGCACATTCTGCTTTACTTTCAACCTGCTTTAAGTAGTCACCTTTTTTCAAAACAAGAAACAGGTTATGGGGTAAAGAGTTAAGCTACATATCACAGTAATATAACTATATTGAGTCTTGCTTTTAGTAGTGTTTAGATCAAAGCAAAGTTGACTCCCACTTCTATGAGAGAGAAGTAAATTATGGATAGGTAAACAAATCCATCATCGATCATACTGTGTAAAATTTGATTTTATTTCTTTTATGTTCATTTTATTTGAAGTTCCTCTTCCTTTCAAACATGAAAAAACATATAAGTTGAGTCTCAATGACTCCAGCTCCCTGAACACTTCACCCCTTTAGGACTTTTTATACCTCATAAATTCTGCACTGTAGCCCCCACCTAAGAATTCCTGAACATAAAACACAGAATGTTGAAAGTAAAGAAGATTTCTCCAATAGGACCATTCTGCTTTACTTTCAACCTGCTTTATTGGATCACTTAACATCAAAACAAGAAATAGGCTAAGAGGTGTAAGGATAAAGATTTGAACATACCAGTATTTCAAAGTTAAAATGTAGGTTAGCTTTGAAATATGTTTATGTTCAACTGGAGTGAGTTATAGTTACTGAAAATCCGAATTGCATCTGTATAAATATGAGTCAGAGTGACTTAAGCAAGCATGAGTTATTGAGATTCAACTGTACTTAAAGAAAAGAATATAAAATTTATTATATTTATATAGGGCGACTGATAAATGGCATAACAGTTTACGAGGGCTTCCATGCATCTTTAAGATTTATCATATTTCGTTTATTATCAAACAGAAACAGATTAATAGAAGTTTGGAGATTTTATTTAAAAAAATTAAAAAATTGACAGTTTAATACAGCACAGAATTAATGCATAAACTGTCATCTGTCTTAACTACTGTCTATGACAATGAGTCTTTGTCCACAGATATAAACCCTTAGCCTGCTACAGTACCATCTGCCTCACAGCTGTTGTCTGCAATTGTTTTTATTAAAAAGTTAAAAATTGATTTTAAAGTTGCTTTAGCTAAAGAAACCTAAACCTGAGAGTTGAACAATTTGGATTCTGATCTGACACCATGCTCTTGTGTGTCTGATCTAGAACCAAACTGTTTACAAAATGTAGTTAAGTCATAGCTAGCAGGCAAAGGATTAAAGGTTTATGCAGTTTTTATTTTGAAATTATACTTTTAAAGCTGTTCTTCATATGATCAAGATACAAACTTTTAGGCCAGTTCTTACATACCATATATAGTTCATGATAATTATGTTATGATTTTTGTGTTAACAAGTTTGATAGTTAAGAGTTTTTTGTGATTTGTTTTCTACTGTAATTTTGGCACGGCCAAATTGATGTTGAACAATTGCAAGCTTAAGTGTTTGATAAGACAAAATACAAAATATGTATATAGAAATACATTATTGACTAACAAATGTTGCAGTCATGTGAGTTCATACAATTATTATATGGTTATATATTTTATGCAGAAATTCTCATTTATTACAAGAAGTTAGTCACAATTTTTAAACTTAAATTAAAATTTACCCTATGAGGGCTATATGACTCAATCAAAAGTATATTTACAGTTAAGAATATGCACAATAAGAAATATTTTTTATATCCAATAAGATTGTAGCATAAAGCAGGCAGAAAGTATAGCAGAATGTGCCTAAAACAAATTCTGCTTTACTTTGAACCTGCTTTAGGTGGCCACCTGTCTTCAAAACTAGGACTAGGTTATGGGGTTAAAGGTTAAATATATGAGAATAGAGTCTGATAGACCCTCGAGAGCCATCATGAGCTGATCACTTTCCAAAACAGGAAGATTCCATTTGATAATTCAGCATTGTAAGGGTTAGAACAAACCGTTGTAGTTGGAATTAAATTTTTCAACATTAAGTAACTCTTGTGGGTTATTATGTTCCCTTGTGGATCGTTTTAGTTACCAAAACCATGAACCAGTCTACTGGGAATTCTGGGTAGTTTAATAAATACTGGTCTAAATTAGCACACAGTGTAGACCCAGATCAGAGGGCCCCTGGAGCCCTCTGAGCTGGGTCTATACTGATTGCTAATGTAATGAGTATATTTTAAAACAGGTCCATGGTGTTGAAAGTGTTAAAGATATGACTGAAACTTTGAGAGATTAGCAACCATTTACAAGACTCATGATGTGTATGTTTTGTTATATGTGTATACTTTTATGTAGACTGTATCTATATTTATTTGTTGCATCTGACAAACCAACTCATGTTTTGCCAGATTCAAATATAAAAAGGAAATAGATTTGAGACGAATATGGATGATACAGTAAATGATTGTAAAAAATGTTTGAATCTTGACATACCCTGTCACTGTTAACCTTTTCACTGCCTTACCCGAGTACAGTGGTTATTTGCAAACAGTTTGGATCCTGATTGGAAGCCATTTGATCAGGATCCAAACTGTTTGATACTCATTTAAATATCTTTTTAGTCAAATTATCTAAACTTTAAACTTCAGTAACATTATTTAATTCTTTCACTACCGATGGCACCAATATATCTATCAACAATTCTACAGTCAAACCAGCCCTAAAGCTGACTTTAAAAATATTGCAGGCGACACTTACAATGCTGACGATATTTTGGCGGTAAGAGGGTTAACCCTTAGCCCGCCAAATAAATTGTTTTCTGCTATATTTCTCGTCTGCTTCAAGTTTCAAAGTTGCTCAAAATTGCTGAAAATGTTGTCCGAGTGTCAAACAGCTTGGAACCGGATGAGACGCCGAGTTACTCGGAGTCTCATCCGGATCCAAGCTGTTTGCATATGGAGCTATATTCGTGAGTGGCAGGCTAAGGGTTAAAGCAGATGATAAATCTTGGCATGGAAAGAGTAAATGTAGATGACGTCATGGCAGTGAATGGGTTAATTGATTAACCTTTACATGTACAATTGTATCTGTGTATATGTGTTTGGTTGTGTAGATCTATCACGCTCATTCGTTGCCAGTAGAAATCAGATATTTACACATTTTATTTGTATTATTAACTCTTTATGTGCCATCAAATTGTAACTCATTCAAAATTTGTTTCATATTTTCCTTCATACATTTTTCATTAACCCTTATCATGTTAAGCGCGACTTGGCTAATATTTGCAAACAGCTTAGATCCAGATCAGACACCGCGTAGCGCGGCGTCTGATCTGGATCCAAGCTGTTTGCCACTCATATTCTTATCTTCTGCTTAAAAATTAAATAAAAATAAGTTATTATTATTTTTGTTATTTTTATTTTTGCAGACAATATATTTCAAGCAGACGACAATTCAGCATGATAAGGGTTAATATTTAATATTGTTTCAAATATTTCGATCCTGATCAGACACAGAATTTCTTTATGTCTGATCTAGATCCAAACCATTTTTAAATGTGTCTCTTTTAGTGGCATTTTGCTGATTATAAGGGTTAAGTTAATGGAATCAGTATTGAGATGAAAGTGTTCAAGTGTTTTAAATATTTCATATTAAGTTTATCATTAATTGAAACATAAACAGCTGATTGTTTATGAATTTGTATATACATTGTACATACTGTAAAGCCCCACTGTTAAGAGCAATAGATAGAAATATCTTTAATTGCATTCAATACAAATGGCAGCTTAACTCTTTCCTCCCTGAAACTTTAAATGGACAATTCCAGTTTCCATTTAAGTCTAGTCCATTTCTGACTTTTAAGGGTTGTTTTTGACAATGTTTGGCATTGTGACAAACAGTGAAGACCCTGATCAGAGGGCTCCTTTCGGAGCCCTCTGATCTGGGTCTTCACTGTTTGCATAGGACAAGTGTACTATTCACATGTACACTGTTTGAAAAGGACGCCTATATGCGGGATTAGGGTTCAAAGAGTTAAAGCAGAATGAAAATAAAGTAGAAGCTTCTTTTGTAGTTTTCCTGCTTTAGTTTCAGCCTAATATTTCAAGTCACCATCTGCCCATTACCAAAAAGATACATATTTTTATGCATTTAAGCCCTTACTTCATATATACTGTTTTTTAGGCCCTTAAAATATTCCTCCAGTAGAGACAATGGTGCAACTTTATACAGTCTTGGATATATTGCAGTCATAATAGATATTTCTTATATCCTAGCAGATGGTAGCATAATGGGCATCCTGCTTTAAGCCGCCATCTGTCTTTAGTATTGAAACAATCTATGGTGAAAAGGGTTAACCACAGAAATAAATCCCTATTTTCATTGATGATAACAGTAGCGTTTAAGATAATGGAATTGTATATGTAATTTGAAATCCAATTCACCTGTATTTCAAAGTTTAAACGTGGCTGAGCCATAGAATAGATATGTTTGTGAAATCCAACTCACTTCAGTCAGAATTACCTGTATTTTAAAGATTAAACGTGGCTCAGTCATGGAATATATATATTTGATTTTGAATTTTTTCTGTTCAAGTTTTTCTTACTTATTAAAATCATTGTTCTACTAACCTCACTTTAAGCAGTCACCTGTTGTAAACACTTAATAATTAACCCTTTACCCAATAACCCCTTTACAACATTAAATACAAGTGATCACTTAAAGCAGGTTGAAAGTAAAGCAGAATGTGCCTTAAGGCACATTCTACTTTACTTTCAACCTGCTTTAAACCACCATCTACTTGGCTATATAAAAATATTTGTTATGATAATTGTTCATAATGGTATAAACTGGAACTATTTTCTTCAGCGGAGGAATTAATTAAATACGCTAAAAGTCGCTTCTATGGGGTAAAGGGTTAACACAATTTAGTGGTGGTATTAGAGGGAAAAGTTTACTGTATTGATTGTTGTAAACCCTAATTTTCAACTAACACTGCCAGATACATAAGGGCATTCAGGTTTTTGTTTCATATAAATATAGATTCATGTGCCAGTGTTAGCCCATTACTCCGTAAATAGATCCACATCTTTTTACTCCTCTAATTGTTCATACATCAAGAAAAGTAGCCCCCAGCTAGGAAGTCCTGAACAGGAATTATGTAGGGCATTTCCAGTACCTTTCCACAGTGGGAGAATAAAGTAGGCTAAAAGTAAAGCAGAAACCCTTTTACGGAGTAATCTCCTTTGCTTTCAATCTGCTTTACGTGATAGCCTGAAACAGACTGGGGTAACAGTGTCATCTGTTCATGGAATGAGGATGGAATGTTTTAGACTGCTCCAGGTAAGGGGAGGGTTTGAAAAAATAAAATCTTCATTTTCACATTAATGATATGGTGTTACTACTTGTAATGAATAGTAATTAACACAGTAGGATTTGGTGCTGAAATGAGCGAGATAATGTATGATCCCTCTTATCTGGAGCCCTGATGTCTGTTGGCTTCAGAAATTTCAAAAGAGGATTGATATTCTTAAAAAAATTAATTTGAGTTGATCTAGGTTAGATACCGAGTGACTGGTCACCTCATCTGGTTTCAAACTTTTAGTACAAACATTATCACAAGTTCACCCATAGCATGCTAAAGGTTATATCACAAACAATTCTAAAGAATATCAAAATGAAAATGCTAGTGATTTGTTAACACTTCTAGTTAGTGTTTTAAGAAAATATTTGAGAAAATGAAAGTAAAACAAACAATGTGGACCCTTATAAGAGTGCTCTTCAACCCATTACCCCTTAGCCTGTTCTAGTTTTAAAAAAACAGGTGGCCACTTAAAGCAGATTAAAAGTAAAGCAGAATAGTCTTTCCTTAAACCCATTCTGCTTTACTTTGGCTTGCTTAAAGCTACAATATGCTAGGATATTGAATAATATTTCTTATTGTAGCTTTTCATGACTGTAAAAAGTGGCACTATTTTCTTCAGGGACTGAATAAATTAAATGCGTAAAAGGCGTATTTATGGGGTAAAGGGTTAAGGTGCATTCTATTTTACTACTGAATACAGTGCTTCAAAGCTTTGTTTTGGTATATACAGTAAAATTTCTTTATTAGTACCACTAAAATGAAGGCCAATTAATTGTATAAAAGATAGGTGACAGCTTAAAGCAAGGTATCAACTTGCTTTAACCCTTTCCCTTATAGAAGCGACTTTTAGCATATTCATTTTATTCATCCGCTGAGGAAAATAGTTCCAAATTATACCGGAATGAATATGTGTCATATTTAATACTTTCCTTATTCTAGTAGTTAAAAGCTTAAAGCAGGCTGAAAGTAAAGCAGAATGCGCCTTAGGGCGCATTCTGCTTTACTTTCAACCTGCTTTAAGTAGTCACATATCTTCAATACTAGAAACAATGCTATCAGGTAAAGGGTTAAGCAGTCACCTGCCATAAACACCTGATAATAAACACAATTAAGTGGCCATATTAGAGAGGTTTTACTGTATTCTACTTGTTTCAATGTTATTGTTTGTTATAAAGAGTCAGTCAAGCATTTATACACCTATCATTTAAATCCATGCCAATGCAGTGTTACAGTGGAGAATCTGTTATTCTTTCCCAATAAACGCGTTTACGCTAAAACTATTATTTGCAGTGCAAACAGTTTGGAGCCAGATCAGACGCCGGGTAACCCGGCGTCTGATCAGGCTCCAAACTGTTTGCCACCAAGATAAACAAGAATTATCAGAATTGTCCAAAAGTTGTTCTTTTCTACGTTTTAGTGCTTTGCGTTTGCGTACTTTTGCGTTTAAATGGGAAAGAATAACAGATTCTCCACTGTATATTAACACTGAAGCTTAATGCAGGACAAAAGTAGTGCAGAAAGCTCTGTATTACCTTTGTCCTGCATTAAGCAACATCTTGCCTTAATATATGTCCATACTTCATTAGTTGACCCATTACCCCTAAAGCATGTGTTTAGTTTTGAAAAAAGGTGACTACTTAAAGAAGGTTGAAAGTAAAGCAGAATGCACCTTAGGGCGCATTCTGCTTTACTTACAGCCTGCTTTAAGCTACTATCTACATGGATCTAGAAATAATTTCTTATACTGATTATTCATGACTATATAAAGTGGTATTACTTTCTTTAGTGGATGAATAAATTAAAGGCGTAAAAAGGTGTATCTATTGGGTAATGGGTTAAGTATCACTTCACACAAGTTTTACTGTACTCTAAGTACAAATATATTTGATTTTTACACTAGGTCAGGCTTACCTAAACCCATGACTTCAGTTTGTAATCATTTAAACTTCATTCATTGTTGTAATCAGTTCAATCTGTGATCTCCAAAAGTAGGCTATATTATACCATCTCCAAAAAGTGTGTTAGCTGAATATATCACACCTGAATTTTCCCTAAAAGCCCCGCTTCATTACAGAGCTCCCCAGTTTAGAAAACATGTACAGTGGAGAATGTGTTAGTCTTTCCCAATAAACTCGTTTACGCTAAAACTATTATTTACAATACAAACAGTTTGGAGCCAGATCAGACGCCGGGTAACCCGGCGTCTGATCAGGCTCCAAACTGTTTGCCACCAAGATAAACATGAATTATCAGAATTGTCTAAAAGTTGTTCTTTTCTACTTTTTAGTGCTTTGCGTTTGCGTACGTTTGCGTTTAAACGGGAAATAATAACGGATTCTCCACTGTACTTCACTATAATTGTCCCAATGTTATGGTGTACTGGTGTTATTCAAAAACAAATTTACAGTCAAGCTTTTGCTAAGCTTCAATTCTCGGCTGAAGCACTGAGATCAATATAAAATCAGGAGACAACCTAAAGCAGGAGAAAAGTAAAGCAGATAGCTCCTATAGGAGCTTTCTACTTTACTTTTGTCCTGTATTAAGCAGACACCTGTAATAAAAGAAGCAGACTGGTATACAAGTCTCATAATACTGAACTCTTTCCTTCACTGCCTTTTCAGCGTTTAAATCAGGTAGTTGCTTTAAACCCTCTACTCCATAACCTGTTCTAGTTTTGGAGACAGGTAACCACTTAAAGTAGGTTGAAAGCAAAGAAGGATGCACCTTAAGGTGCATTTTGCTTTACTTTCAGCCCACTTTAAGCTATCATCTGCTAGGATAAAGAACATGTTTCTTATAGTGCATATTCATGACTGTATAAATAGGAACTATTTTCTTTAGTGCTTGAATAAATTAAAGGGTGTTAAAACGAGTAGCTATGGAATAAAAGGGATAAAGAACATGTACAGTAGAACAGAAAGCTTCATAATAAGTGTTCTGCTTTACTTTCAGCATGTGTATAGCTGTCATATTTCAGAATATGGGAGAGGTTTGCTATATAGCTCTGAGTCTGAAGGACACTTATATAGAATGAAATGTGTTTATGTGAGGAATTGGTAGAGCGTGATAAGGCATTTGACTCTGAAGGAAAGGGTTAACCCTTTGAACCCTAGTCCCGCATATAGGCGTCATTTCAAACAATGTACATGTGAATAATACACTTGTCCTGTGCAAACAGTGAAGACCCAGATCAGAGGGCTCCGAAAGGAGCCCTCTGATAGGGTCTTCACTGTTTGTCATAATGCCAAACATTGACAAAAACAACCCTTAAAAGCCAGAAATGGACTAGACTAAAATGGAAACTGGAATTGTCCATTTAAAGTTTCAGGGAGGAAAGAGTTAAAGTACAACTTACCTCTAGATAAAACAGGCTTCTTCATTGTATGGCCTTTTAAATCATTGACCCCTGAAAACTTTAAATGAACCAACCAGTCTTCAATTAAGTTTTGTCCATTTTGACTAACAATGCATGTCCTGATCAGAGGGCTCCTGTAGGAACCCTCTGAAGGCTCTAATCTGGGTTTACACTGTTTGCATATGATGTGTAAACTTGTTAAGTTTTGTTTTTTGTTTTTAAAGTTTGTTTGTTTTGTTTGGTATGAAAAATCATCTTATTTTCAATATTTCTGTTAGATGTAGTTGATAGTTGTTCGTACTTACCACCAATATTTTAAGTAATTTTATATACATGTATTTGTAAATGAGAAAAAGTCAATACCTACATGTATTTGTAAATGAGACAAAGTCAATTCCATATTGCAGCTTAGTGTATTCTTTGTTCATATCATATAGCAAGTATCAATATAGATAAATAATATCAATTCAAGTGCCATGTAGTTTAGATCCAGTGTAGATGCAAGGGCTATTGGTGTCTGATCTGGATCCAAATTGTGTTCAAATGCTAGTGCAAATTTTTCTTTATATACCTTAACTCTTTCAACACCATGGACATGTTTGAAATATTTGCAAACAGTGTAGACCCAGATCAGAGAGCTCATAGGAGACCTCTGGGTCCAAGGTTATAAAGCATTTTAGCGGAGTCTGAGTGTGTTCCCAAGCATTTGATAGGTCAGATTTGAGCCTAGGCTCAAATCTGACCAATCAAATGCTTGGGAACGAGTTTAGACTCAAGTCAAATGCTTTATAACCTCGGAGCCTGATCTGGGTCTACACTGTTTGCTAAATTATGCAGTATTTATTTAACTACCCCCATTTCCAAGAAGACTAGTTCATCTTTTGGTAACTAAAATGATCCACAAGGGAATCTAATATCCCACAAGAGTTACTTAGTTTTGAAAGAGTTAAAGGCGAAAACAGGGCAGTAGGCATTTTAATCCCTGTCCACTCACAGAGACACCTAAGTAATACATATGCCTATTCCTCTGCATATTAGCACTACATATAATGAATATGTATTGTTGTTGTTAAATGATGATGGCAATTTAAAACAAGGTGAAAGTAAAGCAGAAAGTTTCTAAAGAACTGTCTGTTTTGCTTTCATTTTGTTTTAACCTATTTCTTCATAGATACACATTTTAACACATTTAATTTATTCATCCACTGAAGAAAATAGTGTCATTTTATAGGGTCACAAATATGCATCATAAGAATTATTTTCTGTATTCTAGCAAATGGTATATTAAAACAGGCTGAAAGTAAAGCAGAATAGGCCTTTAGGCACATTCTGCTTTACTTTCAACCTGCTTTAAGTGGTCAGCTATCTTCAATACTAGAAACAGGCTATTGTGTAAAGGGTTAAACAGCCATCTGCAATGCACATAACTGGAGGTAGATGATTAGCTTGTATGGCTTTGGAGGAAATGTTTATAAGACCAAGTGTTAGTTTTGTTTGTCCAGTTAGTTTAGCTTTGCTTGTAGGTTAATCCATTAATTAGATTAAAGTCAGTTGAAGTGACATGGCATATGCTTTAACTTATAAGTAACCCTTTCCTCTGCATGAGGGTCTTAGGATACCACTACTCGGGTAGTACTTTAAATGTACTTAGAGTAAATGATGGTATAAAATACAAATGATAGTGTATAGCAAGATGATTAATAAACAACATCAGAAAACACCTATATGAGCTTTCTAGTAGTCTTTCAGTTTGCCTTAGCTCTTTCAACACCATGTTTAAATATATACTCATTACATTTGCAAACAGTGTAGACCCAGATCAAATCTGATCTAAGTATACACTGTTTGCTAATTTAGACCAGTATTTATTAAACCATCTAGGGTTCTAAGTAGACTGGTTCATGTATTTGTTACTAAAAAGATCCACAAGGATATCTAATAACCCACAAGGGTTACTTTGTGTTGAAAAGAGTTAAATAGTCATTCATTTATTATGTTGAAATCAGATGGCAGCTTAATAATACATGCTGAAAGTAAATCAGATGTTTTCTGCTTTACTTCCATCATTCTTTAACCCTTTCCCACATAGCATGTCTCTAGTATTGAATATAGGTGTCCACTTAAAGCAGGTTGAAAGTAAAGCAGAATGCGCCTTAAGCGCATTCTGCTTTATTTTCAGCCTGCTTTAAGCTATTATCTGCTAGAATATAGAAAATATTTCGTATGGTACATATTTATGACTGTATAAATTAGAACTATTTTCTTCAGTGAAGGAATAAACTTAATGCGCTAAAAGGCGCTTCTATGTGGGAAAGGGTTAAGCAGCCACCAGTATTGAACACATTTTGATATAGATGATTTACATGCATGGCTATGGAGGAAGGTGTTAACCCTTAGCCCGCCAAATAAATTGTCGTCTGCTATATTTCTCGTCTGCTTCAAGTTTCAAAGTGCTTCAAAGTTGCTCAAGATTGCTGAAAATGTTGTCCAAGTGTCAAACAGCTTGGATCCGGATGAGACGCCGAGTTACTCGGCGTCTCATCCGGATCCAAGCTGTTTGCATATGGAGCTATAGTCGTGAGTGGCAGGCTAAGGGTTAAGATTTGATTGAATGGATAATTGGTGAGGTCATTTTGAAACACCATGACATGTGAGAACAATAAATTTGTAATAAGTAATGTGCCAAAGTATTTACCTACAGTGGAGAATATGCGATTCTTTCCCGTTTAAATGCAAACGAAACGCAAAAGCAAAACACTAAAATATAGAAAAGGACAACTTTTTGACAATTCTGACTTTTCATTTTTATCTGAGTGGCAAATAGTTTGGAGCCTGATCAGACGCCGTGTTATCTGGCGTCTGATCAGTCTCCAAACAATTTGTACTTGAAATAATAGGTTTAGCGTAAACGCGTTTATTGGGAAAGAATAACGTTTTCTCCACTGTATCTCTCCTCTATCTTAACCCACCACTGCTTTATAGCATTCGTTAACCAGTTATTAGTATTTTCAGAAAGCACCACTCATTTGTGGATTTCTTTTGCCTGATTAATTTGAAATTAGGTTTTCTTTTGCTCATATGAATCTGTTTGCTCATTTTGTAAATATTCATTTATAATTTATTTTCTTCTATATTGATATATTAGAGGTATGCTGTATAAGATTGTACTCAAATCTTAGTGTGAGTCAGTGAGAGTTTGGCAGTTATATTGCAAGATTACACTTAGTAAAATATGAATTCATATTGCAATTTGCAAGATTACATTTGGTAAATTATGATTTCATATTTAAGTAATACATGTAACTTTTTCTGGAAATGTGCATGAAATAAAAACAAGAAGTTATGCCAATATTTTGCCTGTATTTTCAGTTGTACAAACAATTCAGTAAAGTCTATGTTGACCCTTCTCCTGTGGTTAGTGTATTTTTACTGTATTTATGCCTCTGCCCAAAGGAGACATATAGTTTTTTATCTGTCCGTCCAGCAAGAGTCCCACAACGTAAAATCATTAACCTGGCCATTTCTTGCGACATTAACCTGGCCAGTTGTGGGTAAGGGTTAGCCTCCACAATTGAAGGAAAGGTCAAAGGAAAAAGTCTGCACAAGGTACCATTCGCTAGAGCGTCCGTCTGTATGTCAGAGTTTCCGTCCGAAAACTTTAACATTGCTCATAACTTCCTTTTTAGTCCATGGATTTACTTTATACTTGGACACAACACCCATTGGGACAACACCTATCAGCTGACCTATACTTATTTGACCTTGACCCATAAATGACATTGAGGAATTAATTTTCAAAAAACTCTAACACTGGCCATGACTTCCTTATAAGTCAATGGATTTACTTCATACTTGGCTACAACACTTCTTGTGACAAGACCTTTCAGCTGACATATACTTATTTGAAATTGACCCCTCAATGACATTGACCTTGAGGGTGAAATTTGATGGAAAACTTTAACATTGCTCATAATCTACTTATTACTGAATTTATTTACTTCATACATGGATACAACACCCCTTGGGACAACACTTTTCAGCTGACATATATTTTTTAACCTTGACCTCTTAATGACTATACCTGTTTTACAAAAACTCTTAACATTGTTCATAACTTCCTTAAATTAGTAAATGGATTTCCTCCATACTTGGATACATCTCCCCTTGTCACAAGACCTTTCAGCTGACATATACTTATTTGACCTTTACCCAAAGATGACCTTGACCTTGAGGATCTAACTTTAAAAAAACTCTAACATAGGCCTTGACTTCATACTGGGCCACAACACTTCTTGTGGCCTGGGCCACAACACTTCTTGTGGCAAGACCTTTCAGCTGACATATACTTATTTGACATTGACCCCTCAATGACATTGACCATGAGGATCAAATTTGATGGAAAACTTTAACATTGCTCATAATTTCCTTATTACTGAATTGATTTACTTCATATATTGATACAACACCCTTTGGGACAACACTTTTCAACTGGCATATACTTTTAACCTTGACCTCTCAATGACCTTACCTGTTTTCCAAAAACATTTAACATTGGCCAAAATTTCCTTATTAGTAAATGGATTTCCTTCATACTTGGACACAACTCTCCTTGTGACAAGACTTTTCAGCTGACATATTTTTTTGACCTTGTCTACATCTGGTCCTGATTTCATAGGTCAAAGCATCAATTGGGGGGGGGGGGGGGGGGCATTAACATCTTACAGTGACAGTTCTTGTTGAAAATATTGTATTCACTGTTTTCATACAGGATTTGTCTGACAAGAGTTTGTCCTCTATCCTGAGGACATTTTCCATATTTAGTAGCCAATGTAATAGTTCAGATGAGGGATGCTCATATTGGGAGGAGTTTTATATATGAATATTCAGCGGGAGAAGGGTTAAACAGCTATTTTCAGCTATTTGAATAAGCATCGAGATATATCACAGTCAATACTGCACAAACATAATGAAGAAAGCTCTAGCTTAGGAGTTTAGCACAAGATTTTCTGTGTGTATAACCCTTTGCCCCATAGCCTGTTCTAACTTTGAAGACAGGTGAGCACTTAAAGCAGGCTGAAAGTAAAGCAGAGTGCACCTTATAAGGTGTATTCTGCTTTACTTTCAGCCTGCTACAGTACTGAACCTTATTAAATTAAATTGATAATCGCAAGCGAATTGCCATCGAATTGCCATCAAATCGGACGCTTCAAAAAACAAATCCTACGTTTGAATAATTTTACGCGAATTTTCCGATGCGGTTGTGACCAAAATGGAATCGAAAAAATTAACGAATACATATTTGCGAACATTTTTGAGATACACCATTCAAGAAAACTTACCCGATGGTAAAGTTAGCATTTTGAATCGCAAGCGAATTGCCATCGAATTGCAAGCGAATTGCCATCAAATTGCAAGCGAATCGCAAACATTGTTAATTCAATAAGGTTCAGTACTGTATAAGCTACCATTTGCTTAAGTTACCGGTATAAAAAATATTCCTTTTGGTACATGTTTAATTGTTTTTGATTATAAATTGGAACTATTTTCTTCAGTGGAGGAATAAATTGAATGCACTAAAAGCACTTTTACTATATATGGGGTAAAGAACTAAAAAAGTATGAGAATATGTAGATACATTTTCATAGCAAGGCCCAACAAGCACAGATCTAAAGTTGGAGAGAGGTGCTTTCCAATGAAAATAAGACAAAAGTATGATTATTGGATTGTCTATTTATGCCTGACTTGCCAGGTATTTGTAGACAGTTTAGATCTAAACTAGAAACAGATAATGCTGGTGTCAGATCTGGGTTATAAGAGTTCTGAATTTTTTTAAGAATTACATTTTTTTACTGCCATGCCCAGCACAGTTTGATTTTCAAACACGTCGGGACCTGACCTAATGCAAGGTAGTTTGACAATATGATCAGGATCCATATATTTCTGTTTACTGAGTGTGTTGCTGGAGACATGGCTAACATGAATCATTAGAGAAGATACAGGGCATACATTAAAACCAATAGATCTTCTATTTGACACCAGCGATTATGTATATAGTGTCCTAGTTAACACTAAGTTATGCTAGTCTGGATACAAACTGTTAACAATGCTCTGCCATACTCAATAGTTTCCTGTGTTCAAATGGTTAATGACCAAAATGTAAGCATTATTTGAAAGGCATTCACTTACTACAGTATAGTCTCTCTTAAATGACCACTCAATTGGAATCAGTCAGCATTTCAGGCAGGTAGCTGCCTAATCCAAAAGCAGAAAGCTTTCTTATTTCCTTTCATATAGCTTTCATATAGTGCTAGAGACAGGTATACTCATCCTTTAGAAAAAGTGTGCCTGTGAAGAGTACACTTATCTTATGCAAACAGTGTAGATCCTGATCAGGGGGTTCCCAAAGGAGCTCTTTGATCAGGGTGTTAACTGTTTGTCATTTGCAATATATTTACAAAGAACCTAAAGTGTCAGAAATGGACTTGAACATTTTGGAAACAGGAATTTTCCATTTTAGGTCACCTTACTGTAAACTGTCACAGGCTGTATTTTATACAATCAATTCACCTTCTTTAAGCGGTCTTAATAGAGAGATTTTACTGTACTGGTAAGATATTTTGGAAGGCAATAAGGTGTTTTTATTGTTTGGTAGTGTGCATTTTAAGGAACATACGAGTATTAAGTATATTGAACACAAGAGATATTTTAGTCATTATGTGGTTGATCCATGTCATTAATTTTACATCATGTTTTTTCAACATAAATAAAAAGAATGAAAACTGTAAAATATTGTCATTGTTTTATGTGAAACATCATGTAACAATTGCTGAAGCAACACAGAACTCTCTGAACCTTTGGCCTTCTTTTCACATACTTGTCTAGAATTTGCATACAATTTGGATCCAAATCAGACCCCCAAAAGTTTGATCAGGGTTCAAACTGTTTGACCCCCAGGTTTAATGTTTCTTATGCTAAAATGGTGTAATTTCTTACCCAATTTTGTGTTTATCAGCACTCAATTGGTACTTTCTTTGGCCATACCTCCATAAAGATAAATATAGTATTATATGTTACTTGTATGTACTCTCTATCGGATATCCTGTCGTAATATCGTTGGCTTTAAATGTGTCGTCTAAAAGATTTGTGTAATTGTTGTTTTTTTATCCAGATCGGACCCCCAAAAGTTTTATCAGCGTTCAAACTGTTTGACTCTCAGAACGGAGGACTTACACCTGTGTAACTCCTCCGTGCTCTCAGGTTTAAGGCTCAGTCACACCTTACCGGATGGCATAAACGGACGTCAAACGGAAAGAAAATTTGTCTAAGAACGATATCCGGTGACAAATATCGTCCTCGCTGCTGCGCGAGGCGCTCACGTTTTCGGCATGGAACGGATAAAACGCATGGTAACCGAACAATTACCGGTAAACTAACGGTAAATAAACGGACATACCCGTACGAGCAACGGAGGAATATCGGATAAAACGAAAGTGGAACGCATGAGAAACTGACGCAACGTTCTTGGAACGTTTGAGAAACGTTCTTGTTCGTGTCGCGATAAAACTGGTAAAAATAGACCGAACAAGAAATGCTCACAGTACATAATACGCCTTTCAGGCGGCATAACTAATGGAAAACTCGGCAAATTTTGACGACTTGCGAACTCAATAGACGTTATGTAGTTTATAGAGACAGAATCATATAGAAAAGTTCAGCTTAATATGTAAAAGCATGTGCAAAGAAATAAGCGGAAAAACAAACAAAAGTTTAATATATCAAGTTCAACAAGGGTCATAGCGTATGCATTTCGAGTAATTGTCCGTTGAACATGCGGTTAGTTGCCGGAACACCTCCGGTTTGTCCGTTGAAAATGCGGTTAGTTGCCGGAACATCTCCGGTTGATCCGTTGGATGTCAGGTAATGGTCCCGCCGGTTTACCGGATATCAACGAATACGTACAGGACAAGTACAGGACAATGAACGCATGCATTCCGAACAAAACGTATGCAACGCATATCTACCGTACATCTAACGTTCAGTTTTTTCCGGTGGCATCCGTTCCCAAGTTTTCAACATGTTTAAAACTTTCCACCGGATTAAACGGACATCACCGGACATGACCGGACAATGAGCGAATATACCGGTTAAGAAACGGACAACAAACGAATGCGAACGGAGACGAACGGATTGGAAATTTGGTTCTCCGTTAGCCGTCCGTTTACGCTATCCGGTAAGGTGTGACTGAGCCTTTAATGTTTCTTAAGCTAAAATGGTGTAATTTTTAATGCAATCCTTATATATATTTATCAAACTGCACTCAATTGGTACGCTTTTAGTGGGTTTAGTATTATGTTACTTGCACCCCTTATCCTGCCGTAATATCGTCTGCTTTGATTTTGTCGTCTGCAAAATTTATGTAATTATTTATTTATTTATTTTTGTATTTTTAAATAGACGAAAATTTAAAGACAGTTGTCAAACAGCTTGGATCCAGAGCAGACACTGCGTTACGCGGCCCGACTGAGATGGCAATAGGATCGTCCTACACTCTTTTACTATAGTACAGTGCACTAAGTCTAGATCTTGAATATTTATCAAAAAACAGCTTGCTTAACCCTTATCCCCTGTCGTTATATATCGTCTACTTTGAAATTGTCGTCTGCAAAATCTATGAGGTTTTTAAAAAATGGTATTTTTAAAATAGAAGAAACTAACAGACGGTTGGCAAACAGTTTGGATTCAGATGAGACGCCGCGTCTGGCATTAATCCAAACTGTTTGCAAACACCAGATAAGTCGCGTTGGGCAGGAAAAGGGGTAATACCACGAGACCTGAAAATATTCCAAAGCCTTGCTGATAGTTGACTGTCATTCTTGGGAAAATATTTGGGTTTCTATGAATTCTTTTTGCACGTGATCTGGAAAATACAATCGGTAAACCAGTAAGCATGTGAAAAGGCGCATACCCGGTACACCCATGCACTGGAACACAAACAGCGCTACCTTTGAAAAACCCAAATGTATGCACATGACAGTACACTTTTATCCAGGAAGTTTGAACCCTGTTTGAACCAACTTCCCTGCCCGAATACTTTTTCTGTGCGCATATCGAGCAATAAGGACGGAAGAAGTACAAATGTGTATACTTAATATAACAAAACAAAAGCAGAGTTCTGTATTATAAACGGCTTCCAATTCCATTGAACTCGATGACCGCTTTAATATCTTTCCACCTTCAGTCCCAACACTTCTCTTACCCTTTTCCTGAGTATAGCTTATTTTCAGTGTTTCTAATACAAGTAGCCGCTTAATGCAGGTTGTACGTCAGGCCCGTAGGAAGGAAAATGGATTTGGGGGGCACACTCTTGATTTGGGGACACACTGGTGATTGGGGGGCACACTCACTTTTGATTGGGGGGGGGGGGGGCACACTCTTCATTCAACGGTGGATCCATCGAGTTTATGTATTTTGAAACACTGACAACTGTTTTGTTGTTGTGCGCTAAAATTTGTGAAAAAACAACGTCTGAAATGCGTTTTAGTTGGTAATCATGGTTTCCGCTAAAAGGAAGGCATACATCGGTTAAGAACAATTGTTTTAAAAAATCCGCCAAATGTCTGCTGTCCGAGTTCCAAAGATCAATTCGCGAATGAAAAATGCACATGCCCCGCCTCCTCTGCGAAACTTATCCACAAGTCCCGCCCTCTCAAAAGGTAGCGTTTACACGAAATGAACGCAATTTTTTCAATGGATTTGAGTAGGGCGAATGTAAATATTAGACAAATAAACAAACTTGGTTAGGGGGAAGGGGGCACGTCTTACGAAACGTCGTATGATAAAAACGGTCGTAAGTCAAAACTTTAAAATACATGTACATCTAATTTCTTATTTCTCCAACTGATCCTGTCTTGTGACATCTCTTTGGAATCTTCTTTTCAAGACGATTCCAAAGAGATGTCACAAGACATGAATAGATGGAGAAATAAACAATAATTGAGAATTTTAGAATCTGACTTACAACAATATTTGTTGTGCGACGTGTTAAAAGACGGGCCCCAGCAGAGGTTTACTTTTTACTTGCATTCTGTGTTCAAGTTAACTTTTCCTAATTCAACAGTGGGCAATACATGTACGTTATTATTTCCCAATAAACTCGTTTATGCTAAACGCCTTACGCCCAGTGTAACTGTGACAGTTTGGAGCCAACTCAGACGCCAGGTAACCTGGCACCTGTTCAAGTTTAACCTTTTACAACTCATATTAAACAAAACCGTAAACATGTTCGAGATACAGTGTTCCCTCCCTACAACGGCCCTCACAACAACGACTCCCTCCTTACAACGACCATTGCCGATGTTCCCCCCAAACAAGACAACTATGTATAACGCTTTTACTGCTGCAATATCGTCTGCTTAAAATTGTCGTCTGTTGTTTTTTTTCAAAAGTTACATGATGGACTTTTGACAGAAAAAACCCTTATTGACGAGTGACAAACAGCTTGAATCCAGATCAGACGCCCGTCTGCTCTGGATTCAAGCTGTTTGCAAATGTAGCCAATGTCCCTCCCTTTAACGACTCCCTCTGAACAACAACGCACACATTGTGTGTCTCCAATTGTGTGTCGTTGTAGAGAGGGAGCGCTGTATTGCCATTCCACTTTATTGTATTTCATTTGCGTTTCGTTTCGTTTTAACATTGAAGCGACTCTGCGACGAGTACTCGGATGCGAGCAGAGTACTGTTATTTATCAATGAGTAACTTTATAACTTATGAATACGAGTACATATCCAAAATCGCTTCATCTGTAACGTTTCTCGAACAAATCGTTTATGTTTAACTCTTTCAACCCCAGTTTTGGTCGCGCGGCGTCTGATCTGGGTTCAAAAGTCTGTTGTCATCCGATCGTCTTTATGAGTTTTTTTCTGTCAAAATGTCGAAAAAATAGCAAACGACAATTTAAAGCATACGATATTGCAGCAGTATAAGTGTTCTAGACATGATTGTTTTGTTCTAGGGACAGTATCAACATTGTTGTTAGGAGGGAATCGTTGTTCGGAGGGCTGTTGTGGGGAGGGAGACGGTACATTCATGTACATGTATACGTGACATGTTTATAAACTAGGGTAGTACATTTAGCTGATCAATGCTCTTTTTTGCAATTATAGTACTATATTAAACTGACCTAGATTTTAGGGGAAATTTATGGGAAGTAAATGGACTTCCTGATACATATTTAATTATACATATAAATAAACACTGTATACGTATGTACAAGCACACTTGTATATCAGGCGGTCATCCGAGTCTATATGTTTGAAGTAACATGCAGGACAAAAGAAAAACAGAAAGCTCCTGTAGGAGCTTTCTAAATTACTAGTGAATAGTAGTGATGTGCACTACGTATACGTAGGCATGTCTTTAGCAATTACCATGCTAGATCTGCTGTAGGGAATGCACAGAAAATCTACAAAGTTTAGGTATACGTGAATTTTGTGCATGACTGAGTTTCCTATATTTGACCTATTTAACCCCTTTACTGCCATGATCTCATCTTCCTTGAACAATGTTCGTCTGCATTTGTTTCTCAAATTTAAATTTTAGATAAATTGTCCACAGTAATATCGTAATGAGTGTCAAACAGTTTGGATCCAGATCAGACGCCGCGTTATACACGGCGTCTGATCAGGATCCAAACTGTTTGCAAATAATCGTTTAACTCTGGGTTAGGCAGTGACGGGTTAATAGAGCGGTAGAGTTTTACGATACGTACCCGACCTCAAAAAAAGGACAAACGGAAGTTGCAAAATATGTTGATCTAGATCAGCCACTGTCTTTGAAAACATGCGTCTGGTCAGAGTCTAGAAGAGATCGTGTACAGGATTGTTATTAATATATGTGAAACAAAGTAAACCCTGGTCCAAACTGAATACACCCGGTATCTCATCTGGATCCAAACTGTTTACAATAGTTTTCACAATTTCGTCTGTAGCGTGTAGAAATGTACGTTACTTGCTTCATATATATAAAATCTCACATCTACAGAGATGTTGTCTTAGCCCATTACCCCATATAAATACGCCTTTTAACGCCTCTAATTTATTCCTACATTGAAGAATATAGTTTCCATTTATACATGCAGTCATGAATATGTATCATAAGAAATATTTTCTATATCCTATAGCAGATGATAGTTTAAAGCAGGCTGAAACTTGAAAGCTGCTTTAAGTGGTCACATATTTTCAAAACTAGAAACCGTGTATGGGGTAAGGGGTTAAATATTGTCAATGTTCTTTTGAATGCGATATTGTTTTCCTCCGAGGCGACTACGGGGGCCTCCGTGGCCTAGTGGTATAGTCACTGTGACTTACATCACTAAGCTCCTCACCGCTGTGAGTTCGAATCCCAGTAGGGTCGTTCGGATTTTTCATGTGGGGAAGCCTTCCAGCTGGCTTGCGGAAGGTCGGTGGTTCTACCCAGTTGCCGATTTGTGTCTGAAACAGTGCATAAAGGGCTTCTGGGGTCTTCCTCCACCTGTAATTAGCTGGACGTCGCGATATGACTGAAATACTGTTGAAAGCGACGTAAAATCAAAACAAATCAAATCCGAGGCGACTACGGTAACCATTTAACTGATGGACTGTATACATTCGTCCACTACAGGGGATACTGTCAAGCAGAGACACCGCATAACCCGTTCGGCAAACATCGTAAAGAACAAGATTTGTAACCCGTATATTCTTAGCATTGCTCTCTGTTCTATTCTATTATAAGTTCCATGCTGAGTAAGCAACTCGGGAAATTCGTTTTCTTTGATATGCGCTTACATGTATACGTTTCAAACTGTTCTTATCCTGATCAGACGTCGGGTTACTGCCTTGAAATTGTTTGCAAATGTCAGAGTGACAGTGCCAATTGCAAACAGATAGCCAACCGATGAGTCTTTATAAATACGGATGTAAATACTTAACTCTTTGAACCCTGGTCACGTAATATGCGTCATTTGCAAACAGTGTACCTGTGAGGTGTATACTTGTCCTATCCAAACAGTGTAGACCCTGGTCAGAGGGCGAGCCCTCTGATCAGGATCTACACTGCTTGTCATTTTGACATATGTTTTAAAAAGTAACCCTTAAAAGTCAAAAATGGACTCGACTAAATTGAAAGTTAGAATTGTCCGGATATGAGTTTTCAGGGAGGAAAGGGTTAAACTAATGCATGATTAAGCAACTGACAGGACAGGAGTCGCCGATATATCGGGTGTGTTTTCTAATCACTATCCTTCCTATTGCGGGAATCTTATGTTTGTTAACCCTATGGCTGCCGCTCGCTACTTCTTTTGGTATTTGCAAACAATTTGGATTCAAATTCAAATATTCTTTATTACTGAATTCTTTATATTCTGTTATATTCTGGATTCAGATCAGCTGTCATATGCGTCTGATTTAGATCATGACTCGTCTTAGGTTCCTTCTTTTAAAACATGCTCATATTTTATATAACAAATTTTGCAGACGACAACATGAAAGCAGACGATGTACAAACTGTAACGAAAGGAGAAGGTTAACCCTTTCACACTCAATGATCAGGATCCAAACTGTTTGATACTCGTATCGATATGCTTTAAAGGGACTCGCAACCGGATGGTGTACTTGTCAAAATAAAATAAAAACTCAAATAAAAGCAAATTTGTGGCATTATTTGGCTTCTGACATTAAAAAAATATGATCAGTCCAAAAAAAGTCTCAAGAATCGTCACCGAATCTTAGATTTTTAGATATTTTCCATCGTTTTTCTATACCGACTAGTAGACGGTATAGTTGTTGTTGTTGCTTCTCTACACGGACTCAGACATAAACACGAGCCGAATTACGAAGTTGTATGCACTTTCGATCGCTACACATTGAAATACGTTAAATCGATCCGAGATAAACGGATAGTTCCGTGGTCCATTGGTCTAAGCGGTTTCCCCTATTTTGCCTTCTGTCCGCCAATGCCGGGCCCCGGGTTCGAATCCCACCAGAGACCAATATTTTTTTTTATTGAAATACATTTTTTTAAACAGAATTTCTTATCCTAAACTAATTCTTTACCATTTATATAAGCGTTTGACACATATTTACAAATTACTATTTTTAATGCACCATCTGGTTGCGAGTCGCTTTAAGTCATACTACATTGAATCTTTCTTTGAAACGATCTTGCAAGCAACAAAATTGAAACAGACGACAATGAAACGGCGAAGCGGTAAAATACTCGCGGTCAATTTGGGAGTGAAAGGGTTAAATATAAATGCTGTAAGACTGACGTCTGGGTTTCAACCGATTGTGAGTCATACGCTGGTTTCTTGATCAAGACTTTGGCCATGTGACTCGGGAGTGCGAAATATTTGCACCTGTCGAAATATTATTCATACTGAATCAGCAAAAAATAATAGTCACGAGACTATTTACGTATGCTAACCTCCTGATCTAGCTCAGGGTCCAAGGTTATAAAGCGTTTGAGCTGAGTCTGAGTGTGTTCTCAAGCATTTGATTGCTCAGATTTGAGCCTAGGCTCAAAACTGACCAATAAAATGCTTGAGAACGACTTTAGACTCAACTGAAACGATTTATAACCTTGGGTCCTAACAATCCTTTGAAAATAAGTGACGTTAACTAATTATCGGGAAAGCACCACAATCGTCGATGTTATGCAATTATCATAGGCCCTACATGTATTATAGTGTGGTTTTCTGCACATGTGCACCCTTGATGTTTACCAGTACCAGTCTGTTTTAACCAATTACACTATAAATGCGACTTTCTATGCCTTTTTATTCCTTCACTGAATAAAATAGTTCAACGTAATACGGTCATAAATAAGCACCAAAAATAGTATCTTTATCATAGCAGATGGTAGCTTAGAGCATGCTAAAATTGAAGCAAAATGTCCCTTAATGTGCACTCTGCTTTATATTCAAGATGCCATAAGTAATTACCTGTCTTCAAAACTAGACGTGCTATGGAGCGCAGCGTATACATTTATGCAGGTGCATTGTTTAGACTGGCCTAACGAAAAACATAAACCTTAAAAGCTTCACTGCCATGATGTCATCGATTTTAAACAATATTGTCGTCTGCATTTATTTCTCAAATTTAAAGTTAATTGAGTTGAGTTGCGTTGAACAATGAACTCATGTAGCGCCGTAAATGAAAGAATCTGTTTATTCTGCAATTATTGGAACATAGAAGACGAATTCCATTCATATGCGTCTGCCCTCGTTTGGTTTTTTTTTTACTTGAGAGTGAACTATCTAAATAAAGACCTACACTGTTTATATTTATTGAATTAATAAATTCAACAAATAAGCATGTTTTGTATAGTTTAGTTTTATATATAAAGATATGCTCTTAGATTAAGACAGTCTTTCAATGAAAATTAACTTATGTATTCATCCTCACTATTGTCACGTGATGTTATATATGTTTGTGTATTTAATACCCCGGTATGTGACTAAGATGGTGTACTTTGTACAAAGTACAATTATGTTCTGTTCTTAAACCCATTGAGCTCTACTTACATTGTATGCCTACCTGTGAAGAGTACACTTGTCTTATTCAAACAGTGCATACCCTGATCATAAGTCTTCATTGTCTATCACTTGTATATTTAAAAATCCCTCAATGGCAAACAAAAAGTAACTGGACTTATTTAGAAGATTTTATTGTTCGTTTGAATGTTCAAGGGTGATAGGGCTAACCCTGTACCCCATAGTCTGTTTCTAGTTCTGAAGACAGGTGCCCACTTAAAGCTGGTTGAAAGTAAAGCAGAATGTGCCTCAAGGCACATTCTGCTTTACTTTCAGCCTGGTTTAAGCTAGAATCTGCTTGGCTTTATAAGATATTTGTAACGGTAATTGTTCATGAGGGTATGAATTGGACCTATTTTCTTCAGCGGAGGAACAAATTAAATACGCTAAAAGTCGCTTCTATGGGGAAAAGGGTTAAGGAGGATATTAAACTAATACAGAACCGCCCTGTCTCGCTATCATCTTAAACAAACACTTGTTTTACATTTAGATAATGATATCTTACTGTAGCCCTGACTAGCCAATAGCACGGTGCAAAACACCAATCGATTCACTGACCCCTGAAACTCTAAATGGACAAGTCCAATTACCCATTAAGTCTAGTCCATGTTTGGTTATTTAGAATTATATTTTACAGTATACAGTGTCCCCTTTATACAACAACACCCATTGGGAGACAAATACTGTGTGTGTTGTTCGGAGAGAGTTGTTATAGGGAGGGAAACTGAGACTTGGCTTACATTAGCAATCAGTTTGAATCAAGATCAGACGCCTCATAAGGCGACATCTGATCAATATTCAAGTTATATGTCACTCGTGAAATCGTAATTATATTTCTTCTCTCAAAATGTTAGTTACTAAATAGTTAACTTCATGTTAGTTACTAAATATTTAACTTCGAGAGAAAAAAGCAAACGGCAATTTTTAGCAGTGAAAGCGTAAGACATGATCGACTTGTTTGGGGAACCCTCTCTGTTAGCCTAGATTAAGTGTACTCTTCACAGATACATTGTAAGACGCGTCACGTTATTGTTGTTGTTGGTTCAAAACAAACTCGGTCGGTGTTCTCAATAATGGATATTTAAAACCCCATCACTGCCATGACATCATCGGTTGTAAACAATTTCTCGTCTGATTTTATCTCTCAAATTTAAATTTTAGGTAATTTGACTTTTAAAAAAAATCATCATCGTATTGACATGAGTGTCAAACAGTCTGGATTCTGGTCAGACGTGATCAAGGTCCAAACTGTTTGCAAATAACTATGGAATTCGAGGTAATGCAGAAAAGGGGTTAATTGCCTATTTGTTATGTAGGTCTTTTAATCAGTTTAAAAATCACCTAAAATCTACACAGAGTATTTATATACATGTATATATAAATAAATGAAGCCGTCATCGAGGACGACCCTGAATTAGGCTGGTAATTTTCCATTATTACCATCATTAAACGAAAACTCCTAACTGTCGTTAAAGATAGATAACAGCTTATAACGTAATGAGAAACTATAACAAGATAGCTTTTTGCTTTACTTTGATTTTGCTTTTATTTACCTGCCTTAACCCATTACCATATAGCCTGTTTCTAGTTTTGAAAACAGGCTGAACGCCTTAATTGCGCATTCTACTTTACTTTCAGCCTGCTGCATGTAAGCTACAAGGTACAGTGGATAATCTGTTATTATTTCCCGTTTAAACGCAAACGTACGCAAACGCAAAGCGCTAAAACGTAGAAAAGAACAACTTTTGGTCAATTCTGATATTTCATGTTTATCTTGGTGGCAAATAGTTTGGAGCCTGATCAGACGCCGGGTTACCCGGCGTCTGATCTGGCTCCAAACTGTTTGTAATTGAAATAATAGTTTTAGCGTAAACGCGTTGATTGGGAAAGAATAACAGATTCTCCACTGTACGTATGTTATTGGAAATATTTCTAAAAGCGGTACATATTCCTGAGTTGAGTAATTGGTTAAATATTCTTTAGAGTGCTCGTAAACCGGGTATATCCTTTATCATTCTGCCAGTAAGTGAATTTGAAGTATATTTGCACAAACAGTTTTGATCCAGATCAGATGCCGAATACCCAGGCGTCTGAAATGACTTCAAACTGATTGCCGCTGTTCTTGATGTTTTGTCGACTACAGCACTCCCTCTCTACAACGGCCCTCCCAACAACGACTCCCTCCTTACAACGACACTTGCCGCAGTTCCCTAAACATGACAATTATGTCTAACGCTTTAACTGCTTTTTGACGTCATTGAGAATGAAAGGGTAAGCAAACGACAAAAAAGCAGACGCCAATTTGGTGAGATAATCGGTTAACCCTTTCCCCATTAGAAGCGCCTTTTAGCGAATATGATTTATTCATCCGCTGAAGAAAATAGTTCCAATTTTATCAGTCATGAATATATATTACAGGGAATAGTTTCTATATTCTAGAACATGATAGCTTAAAGCAGGCTGAAAGTAAAGCAGAATGCGCCTCAGGGCGCATTCTGCTTTACTTTCAACCTGCTTTAAGTAGTCACATATCTTCAATATTATAACTAGGGTTAAATCGAATTTTTTATTTTTATTTTACTTGCACGTATAACAATACTCATTTATTCATTCTAATATGACTTGAAGCAGACGGTGTTGGATGGTTTATTTTTTCACTGCCATGTTTTCGTCTGCTTCAAATGTGTGTTCTGCATCTTCTGTTATCTCTAACTTTCAATTTCAGAATTTAAGTATTTTGAATGAAGAAACATTGGTACGGTTGTCAAACAGTATGGACGCTGATAAGACGCAGCGTTACTCAATGCTTGATCTGGATACTACGGTGGCACTGAGGTGACATGCAAACATTTTTTTTTTACTTTTTATCTCGTGCGCACGACTTAATTTGTTAAAAAAAAATCTTTACTTTTTATCTCGTGCGCACGACTTAATTTGAAGGAGAAAAAAAAATTCACTTTTTATCTCGTGCGCACGACTTAATTTGAAAAAAAAAAATTCTTTCAAATTTATCTCGTGCGCACGACTTAATTTAAAAAAAACAAAAAACTTTTTAATCTTGTGCGCACGAAAGAATTTTTTCAAATTAAGTCGTGCGCACGAGTTAAAAAAGCAAATATATATTTTTTTCCTTCAAATTAAGTCGTGCGCACGAGTAAAAAAAAAATAATGTTTGCATGTCACCTCAGTGCCACCGTAGGATACAAACCGTTCGTTGAAACATATTTTTATTCATTACAAACCGTTTACAAGCGCAAGTGAATTCCTAAGTGAACAAACCAGTTAATCTTATCGTGCTATCCCGTTTAAACGCCCAGTGGGATGGGAGGGGGTGGGGTTCAAAGTCCAAAAATTTAATCAAGATTATAGTGTTTAATTCTTTGCATGCTTACGATGAAACAGTATTTCCATTGCAAACAGTTGGGATCGAGATGAGACGACTAGTAACGCGGTGTCTTTTCAGGCTGACGCTGTTTTTCAGCGGAGCTGTATGGTATCTTTTTAGACCCAGCATATTCAAATTCTCCACCAAAGATAACTGATCAGAAATCTAAGTTAATGGGCACCAGCTTAAAACTGAACGGTCTGATTGGATAGGGAATAACTTGCATGCAGGCTGGTCTATGTATACCCATTACAAGTTTTACTGGAGACGAACTGTGAGTGCAAAAATGATAGACACAGTCTGCACAGTCTAATACAAGAATATACGATCAGCAGGTTAAGGTTTAAATTATCGTTTGGTAATTCTGTAGATGATAGCTTTTAAGTAGCTATACATGTACTATATTTTACATAAAAGTTACTTTAATTGAATTTTTTGCTTTTCAATCCAAGGTATTACAATTCTTTGAAACCCTAAATATCAAACATTTTTTCACACCCATATACAGCATTAAATTCCACCACTCACTCTTGTTAAAGTTGAAGTGTTTTAAATAGATCTAGCTAAAGTCAGTGTGTATGTATTATATATTTCGAGGGGGGGGGGGGGGGGGGGTAGATGGAATGCGTTTAAAGTTAAGCCATTACCCCATAAGCACGCCTTTTTACGCCTTTCATTTATTCATCCACTGAAAAAAAAGTTCCATTTTATATATCCATTGACGGAATAGATTCTATATCCTAGCTGAAAGAAGTTGGTAGTTTAAAGCATGCTGAAAGTAGATCTAAAGCACAATGTACATTAATGCGCATTCTGCTTTACTTTCAACCTGCTTTTTCATACAATCATAGCTACATTGAAGAAAGTAGTTCCAATTTATAGTCATATACAAGGTCTACCGTAGTCTACAAATTTTTTTTTTTTTTTTTTAAATCGATCTAGATCTACATTGACAGGGAAAACAAACATACAATACAAGCACCTGTGCCATGCACGAGCACTGAGATAATAACGAAAACGAGATTTTCAGTAATGGCTGCCTAATTATGCCTATTCAGCACAAAATATCGCTGTGATCTTTACTAAAATAGCTTTATCTGATTATTTACGCCTCAAAACATGGGGATAAACACCAAAATTATGTTGATACCATGCATAGTTTCTGAGATATTGACGAAAACAATATTTTCAGTAATAGCGGCCTTAATTTGCATATTGTGCGGATTGCCCAAAGATGCCAGAGTGGCATCATTCAGATTCTTAAAGAGCACACCTCAGAAACAGCAAAAAAAACTTTGTACGGCCCGCAAAACACGCTTTAATAATATATACGATAACGGGTTAAACGGCAGTGTACGAAATGTATGCAAGGAATGCGGATATTGGCTATCACCCAACAGGATGCCTTCCGTTTCCAAGTTTATCGTCAAAGAAGCGCGTGACAAAATTCTTACGTTGAGACATTGGCTCTGTATGTTAATAATCACTGATTTTGGCTTGTAGTTGCCTCTGACCAGGATCCAAACTGGTCGGTGAAATTGTTAATTGTGTAAATATCTATATGCATACAATACGTAGGATGAACTTATACGTATTAAAGGGGCCGGCCGGGTTTAAATTATGAAATACTGAATGGAAGTAGAAATAGGACCCTAACAAGCTTAGATATATGCATACTAGCATTTGCTTATAGTGTGGCTCCAGATCAAATTCGGAGCAAATCAGCGTTCCATCAGGATCCAAATTCATTAACACTCATATCGAAGTTTCTTCAGTAATATTTTCTATAAAACTTATAATTTAGAAATTATCGCCGTTTTTAGATGCAGACAATTGGTTTTTTTAAAGCAGACGATATATAGATAGTAATGAAATGTTAGACGTCAATAGACGTTATGACGGCATTGTGGTTGATATGTTTAGTTAAGTTTATATTTCATTTCATCACTATCTACAGAGATTGGGTAGCAGTTCAAGTGCTCATCACTTATTGTTACACCCATTAAGTTCCCTTATATATTATTACTATTTATTTATCTTCACCCCTTCACTGCCTTACCCCGAGTACAATAGTTATGTGCAATTAGCTTGGATCCTGATCAGGCGCCGCGTCACGCGGCGGCTGATCAGGATCCAAACTGTTTGACACCGATTTCAACGTTTCTTAAGCCTAAACACCTAAAATTTAAATCAGAGAATTAAAGCAGGCGACAATTGTTTTAATCTGATGACGTCATGGAAGTGAATAGGGTTAAGTATAGATGTCCCTTTCGAAATAACGAATAAATTAATTTGCAGACGGTAAATTTAGAGCGTTGAACGTTTTGCAGACGACAATTATCGGAAGCAGATGACATCATTGTGCGATAAATGGTTATGGGTTAAATATTAGCACATGCACAATCTCATGAATCTAAGGGAATGTTTTACATTGGTATTCTCATGATAGCAAAGGCCAATTACTCATTCATTCAAGTACAGTCCAGTTTATGTTGAGAATACATTCAAATAATCTTTAAGACAAGTGAAAATGTAATGCACGACGAAAATAATGCAGAAAGCCCATGTGGGGGGCTTTCTGCATTATTTGCATCCTGCATTAATCAATCACCTATCTTTTTTAATTGCCTCGCTTCCTTGAGCAATGAATGAGCAGTATTACAAGTCAAACTGTATATATAGTATTAACACAATTTAAGAAAACATTAACTGTGTCAGAACCGTCAAACTTGTTTCTAACGATTCAAGATTTTTCAAGATTTCAAGATTTATTATCGACTGTTATCCCTAACTGGGGTTTAAGTCAAAACTAACAATCACTGACTCCACATGCAAACACATACATGTATATGTGTGCCATCATGTAAGGTCATATTGCGTAACATGGCTAGGTTAACGACATTTTGTCTTTAAGCCCATCAAATGGACTTCTTTTTAGCGATTGTAATAGAGAGGTTCTGCTATAGCAAAACTATTTCCCATGTTGGTAAATGGTGAGTGAAAACTAAATATAAATACAAAGCAGTATGTTTATAAATTATTCATGAGTGACAATATATATTACACTATTTCTACTGTTTAACCTGAAATGGCTTCTATTGGCTGAGTTGGCTTTATTGTCCAGCCAACAATATTTCAGTTACAGTTTAACTTCGATATCTCGAACTCGGTTATGTCAAACATACCCGTATTTCAAAGTTAAAACGTGGCATAGCCACGTTTTAACTTTGAAATACGGGTATGTTTGTCTTCACCGAACATGAAATAATGCAATTCATGTGTCGACAAATCGGAGAGTTCGAATTAAGCGAGTTCGAGAGATCGAAGTTCGACTGTATATTGAAATCGGAGACAGATATAAACTTGATATAGTGATGACACTGTACAGTGTACACCCAGTCACAGTACTTGTAAACCAAACCACAGGCCAACCAATCACAATCATTTGTTATTACTTGCTGGAATATTTCATTGTAGATATACAAAGGGGATCTAAAGACACTGTGCTGGCAGTGTTTGTTTATACAGCAAACTATTTCATAGATATAGCACACACTATCAACCCTAATGATACGCCACGTGACTCTGTGTCTCATCAGGGTCTACACTAATTGCCAATGTCCACTGGGCTTAAATGGGTTGATGCCTATCGTAAGCAAGTGAGCTTCTAATTCTAAATTTTAAAGACTCTGGTGTGTCGCTTTGGCCAATCGAACCTGCAACTTTCTGCACTCGAAATCAACGCTCCACCAACTGATCTAACTAGACTGATCAGGCCTATAGGAAACCATACGTTTTCGAAATGGATCGTTATTAATTCATGCTGGAAGAAAGGTTTTTTAATACATAGCTATACATGCAATATATATAAATACACGTAACTCTAAATACACGTAACTTTCAAAACTGTAAGCATGTATTTGCAGGCAATCAGTGCAGTTCCAAATAAGACAACGCATTAAAGTGACGGCGTCTCATTAGGTCATTAGGGTCTGCACTGTGTTAGAGTTCATTACCAGTCAAAACGACTGTTTTCTCAATGATGGCCTATTTTAGTACTATTATAATATAAATGTCTATATATAAACATTACTTAACTACTGTCGACGGAAGTATTTTACCATTTACCGATCGCCGATTGGCTGACTCTAAAGTGACATCATTCAATAGAATTCAAGGAGCATTTAATCTCAATGTACACGCATTGAATAAAGTTTAATATAGTATTGCGTCGGTGGTGCGATAATAGGGTCATTTGTTTACATGAATAGCATGCAATAAAAACATGTATTCAGCTATGACTTGATTAGACAGAAAGTAGGTACCAGAAGTTGCCTGCTCAATAAAATACAGAAGGAGGTTCGTTTTGCATTAACTCTTTCACTGCCAAGTTTAATCGTCTGCTTTTGCCCCATTACCACAAAATGTCGTCTGCATTAGTAGTGTCGTCTGCAATAATTGTAAAGTCAGCTTTATGATTATTTGACTAATGATGTGTCGAAACGAGTGTCAAACAGTTTGAATCCTGATCAGACGCCGCGCAACGCGGCGTCTGGTCAGGATCTAAACTGTTTGCAAAGTCGCCTTTTTGGCCACATTGGCAGTGAAAGAGTTAATACTTTGTTGAAGCGTGGCACCTAACTTTTATACAAAATTTGTACTTTTATATCAATATACAAAGGCACAGAAACCACATTCTTTCTTCAATCCAATCACAGATATTCCTATACATTACATCATTGCTGAACAAGCAATTATTTTCGCAGAGTTGAATGAGTTGGTTATGAGGTATTCTTTTGCAAACATTGGTTCTATTGGATTATTATTGAGCAAAACAACTTTTTGCTTTGCAAACATGTTTTTTTAATCTAATTTCAAGACATAGGGCGATAATTCCAAATGAAAAACCCGTGAATCATCACACTTAATATACCACCAGCTGGTCTACTGTGCCTGAGTTTATTTAGTGCATCAAGCACTTTAACATATCGTATAGTCAAACTGATTCTGCGTTTTTAACAATAAGTAATTATACTAATTAATATAGCTCAACATGTTGTATCCAGATCAGACGATAAGGCACAACTAAATTGCCCTAAATCTAGCTTGATGCTAGTATCGTAAGTATCTTTGTCCATGAATGAGTTAACCCCTTCACTGCCATGACGTCATCAATTTAAAAAAAAATATTGTCTGCTTTATTTCTGAAATTCAAAATTTAGGTATTTTGACTTAAAAAATATGGAGATGTGTGTTAAACAGTTTGGATCCCGATCAGACGCCGCGTCACGCGGCGTCTGATCAAGATCCAAACTGTTTACAAATAACCATTGTACTCGGAGTAAAGCAGTAAAGAGGTTAAACAGGGGATACCATTTGACAATGAAATAGGCAAACTGATTTGTTCAAATTTAATTTTGTTTTAACTATTGACTGATGAAATAGCAATACAAGTTGGCGTCAGACAATTTCAATTCAGTTTACATGTTGACTTTATGTTTAACCTGTAAATGTTTACACTTGGCTCTCAAATCGCATTGACCCTCAGTAATGGACAGCCGAGTTTGTAATAACAGTTTTCTGTTGCAAACAGTTTGTATCCGGAATTGAGAGTAACTCGGCATATCATCAATATCAAAATGGTAAACCCTTAACTCCAAAGGTCGACTGCAGTCATCTGGGGATATGAAAGGGTTAACTCTTATAATTCGTTACCATGGTTACTAAGCTTATCATTCTAAGCACGACTTGCCTAACATTTGCAAACAGTTTAGATCCAGATAGGACGCCGCGTAACGCGGCGTCCGATCTGGATCCAAACTATTTGCCACTCGTTTTCAACTTTTCTTCTGTTTCAAAAGCATGAAAATTTGTTTGAATTTTTAGCAGACGATATTTTTAAGCAGACGACAATTCAGCATGGTAAGAGTTAGACGAAACATTGGCATCAATATCGGACTGGTCTTATTTCAAAATACCTGAAAGTTACTAAACAATAGTAGCAATTGAATTTATGTTCCTTTTTTATATTTGACCTAGAAACAATTTAAACCCTTATCTTGCATTGTAATTCTGAAATGTCAACTGAAAGTAGTGTAGACCCAACTAAGACTTGATAAAATAGGAATAATATTGTCTGCAAACATTGTAATAATTAACATAAAAAACGAAAAAAATAAAATAAATGCAGACGACATTTATATTTAGCATATATACGGTGTTGTAAAATGATACTAAATATTTCAAATACATGGAATTACGAGCGGGGATTTTTGACAAGCATACTTTCAATGTACATGTAATTGTTTGCATGTCATTGCTATTGTTAATTATACTGCGCACGTCATGCAATGCTTTTGTTTAATGAAACTGCACATACATGTTGGGGCTTTTGTTCGATGAAACAGTATGAGTTAGCATTTTTTATACAGCCGCACTCTTGTACATGTAACGCGGTCATGTAAATCTTAACTCTTTCAACACCATGGGCCTGATTAAAATGGGTTATGGTCAACGTGTACCACGGTCAAAGCATAAAGTATACTAAATACATTTGTATACCCCGATTAATCTATGTTAGCCCCTTCACTGCCTTACCCCGAGTACGATGGTTTTATGCAAACAGTTTGGATCCTGATTAGACGTCGCGTAACGCGGCGTCTGATCAGGATTCAAACTGTTTGACACCCATTTCAATATTTCTTCAGTCAAAAAAGCAAAAATTAAAAGTTAATAAATAAAAGCAGACCACAATTGTTTAAAATTGATGACGTCACGGCAGTGAAGGGGTTAAATCGTTACCATGCATTTACCTGCACACTGTCTATATCTACTTTTAGGTCTGCTTAAATCAAGTACACTATAGTTATATGCCAACAGTTTGGATTGCGTATCGCGGCGTCTGATCAGGATTCTATTCGTTTGACACTCACTTCATTTTTCTCAAGTCAAAATACCCAAATTTGAATTTGAGAAATAAAAGCAGACGGCAATTGTTTATAAGTGATGACGTCAATGCAGTGAAGTGTTTGTTTAAGTTACCATAGATCTTATTACAGGACAGGATGTATTATTTACTATGAAAGTCACACACATTCGTCCTTGACCAGGTCGACCAATTCACGCCGGGGTATTTTCCTATGGAGCTTCCATTCTGCTAGAATGATTCATTGTCAGTTCACAGTATCATACTACCTACTAAGTCGCTAAAGTGCAGAAATAAACGGATTTTATGATATTTGGTTGTACATGTACCAAATGACAGGGCCATAAGTTGATCTTGAAAAATCGTAGGATTTCAATTTTTTCCCATTTATCAAGCGCGATTACTTAAAGCAGGTTGAAAGTAAAGCAGAATGCGCATTAAGGCGCATTCTGCTTTACTTTCAGCCTGCTTTAAGCTACCATCTGCTAGGATAAAAATCCGAAGATTCCGGAAAAATCTGGAGAAATGGAAGCCTTGCAATGACTATTTCCATAAGATTTTAAACAAAGGTTTGTTGGACGTCTTTATACAAGGTTCTAATGAAAACGCTAGTAATAGTAGTATACTTATTTACCACTTAAAGAAAATTTGAGATAACGTTTGGATTTGAACTATATCTTTAGATATTCTGTCCAATAATCTTCGTTTTAAACTAGATCTATAGCTAAGTTAAGACTGTACCATCCCATTCCTTAAATATTGAAAATGGGAGGTATGGTAGAAACAGAATCTAAAGGAATGAAATATATTGTAGCTTTTGCGATTGTCATATTGAAGACGAATATCACTAAATATCCGCATCTGTAAAACATTCGAAGACATTCGTATGAAATACATAAAACAAATAGTGTTATGCAGGACCTAGCTTTGTAAATTTTTATCATTTACTTCAAAGCCAAAATAGTCAGGACTACTTTGGAATCAAATGTTTTGATTTTAATTAGACAATCTGTCATTCTTAATTGACACCTGTCAATTAACTTGTAAAGTTTTCATTAACACTTTATTCTTTATCATACTAAGCGCGACCTGGCTTACATTATCAAACAGTTTGGACGCGACGCGGCGTCTGATTTCGATCCAAACTGTTTGACACTCATATTCAACTTTTCTTCAGTTTAAAACCATTAAAAAGCAGACGATGTATTTGAAGCAGACGACAATTCAACATGTTAGGACTCATGTTAGGACTCAAACGTCAATCAGGACGCAGATCCAATAAAAAGCCGATATTCGTATGTTTTGTCATACCACAGTCTTGGAAAAACCAATGGAAGATTTTTTCAGGATTACGAAATACATAGTGTATTTTCAACTATTCAGTTCCCGCCAGATTGTCGTTTGCAAAAATTGTCGTCTGCAAATTTTACATAATAATTAATGTTTTTGCTACGTTTTAATCGAAAAGACAACAACAACAAAACCAATAAAGACATGTGTCAAAGAGTTTGGATCCAGAGCAGACTCCGATTTGCTAGGCCTCTTATCTGGATCTAAACCGCTTGTATATATCGGTCAAGTGGGTATAACGGCAGGAGAAATTTGATCGTTCGATTTGCAATTTCATTTTCCATAAAATCTTCCTAGAACCAAGAATTTAGTCCGACTGACGTCACAGATTCATACCACAGTAGTTACACTTACAGTTATCCCCCGTGGTTACGGACACTCCAACGGAAGATTCATCAAACTTATACAGAAAACAGTTAAACCTCTCTATTACGACCACTTGATTGTGCTAGTTATTAGATGTTTCTGACAGGTGACTGCTTAAAGCAAGGTGACAGTAAAACAGAAAGCTCCTGTAGGAGCTTCCTATTTTACTGTAACCTTGCTTTAAGCTGTCATCTGCCTTGTATACACTCAATTAGCCTTCTTTTTAGTGTCCGTAATAGAGAGGTTTTACTGAACTTTATTTGATAAGGTTTTCTGCTCTTCATGAAAATAATCTGCTTTACTCCATCTTCTAAAACGCGCTTAATATATACATGTACCTTCAACACCGGAAAACACTACCTTATTACCCTTTTCACATTGCCTTTTACAGTAAAGCCTCTCTATTACGACCACTGAAGCAAATTATATTGATTAATAAAAGACAGATGACAGCTTAAAGCAAGATGGCAGTAAAATAGAAAGCTCCTTAAGGAGGCGTTTGCATGGCAGCGAAAGTTTTGACAAGCTTAATATAATTTCAAAACAAATAGTCTGGCAACTGTTTCAAAAGAGCACAAAAGTCGAAGGCCAGTAACTTGTACAGTAGTTAAAGTATTAACTTTTAGAGTTACCGCGCTTTATACGAAAGTACTCCTCATTGCAAGACACCTTTGTCATTAACCGATTAAACACAAACATCATTGGAAAACAGTGTGTCCGCGAACAGTATACTTGTCCTATGCAAACAATGAAGAGCCACAACGTAACGCGGCGTTGGATCAGGATCAAAACTGTTTAATACTTATTTCAATATTTCTGAAATCAAAATACATAAAAAATAAATATGAGTAATAAAATCAGGCGACAATTGTTAACACAGAATACGTCCGGACAGTTAAGGCGTTAGCTGGTGGCCCTTTTTGTCTAAAATGTGCCTTTTGTTTCCTTTATCCAATATTGAGGAATGCGTTATCAGTTTAATATGAAATGTTCGGCATAGTTTAGGAGTGCATTTGAATTGAAGGGTCAAGTTCAAAGGAAATAATGAAATATGTTATGAATTTGTTTTTGTTGGTGTTTTGTTGTTGCTTACTTGAACAATAGTTATTTCTTTTATTTAAGAAATGAACTGATTTTTTCGGCGTTCAAGCGAAATGAACGACAGAATGTTATCGGCAAATACATGTACCATGAATCGCGCTAGCGATTCATGGTAAATTTGCCGATAATTTCCTGTCGTTCATTTCGCTTGAATGCCGAAAAAATTAGTTCATTTCTTATATTTACAATATATTTGCTGTAATTTCTAACATTAAATAAACATTTTGTTAGAACGCATGTATGTTTACCATATTAGAGGTAGATAACACGAATAATATGTACCCTATAAGGAACAGCAATGACCGATTTACTAATGCTGTGTACATTCGAAAGCAGAAAAATAAGTTCCAATGTTAACATTCTAAGTCAACAAATTGACAGTTTGGCGCGAAAAATACCGATATTTGACGTCATTGGAAGTGACGTCATTTTAAAGTAGGATAAATATATCGGGGTTTTTGTCATAAAGAAACGCAGATAGCCGCTGTTTATCAGGTAGATTCTTATGTCAATTTTCTTCCAATTTATCTCATTAATAAAGAAGAATATTAGTCGGGAATTTTGGTTTCCACTAGTAGGAAGGCATAGATCGGTTAACCCTTTACCCCATAGCCTTTTCTAGTTTTGAAAATAGGTGACTTTAAAGCAGATTGAAATTAAAGCAGAATGCGCCCTAAGGCACATTCGGTTTTACTTTCAGCCTGCTTTAAGCTACCACCTGCCAAAATTAAGAACATATTTCATCTGATACATATTCATGACTGCATAGATTGGAATCATTTTCTTTTGCGTAGGATTAAACGGAATGCGCTAAAAGGCGCTTCTATAAGGTAAAGGGTTAAGAACAAATTTTGAAAAAATCCGCCAAATGTTTGCTGTCCAAAGTTCCAAAGATTAATTCGCGAATGAAAACTGCATATGCCCCGCCTCCCCTTACAAACTTTTCCACAAGTCCCGCCCTCTCTAAAAGTGATGTTTATACGAGATGAACACCGTTTTTGTCAATGGAATTGAATGGGCGATTGTAAATATAAAAACATATATCGTAGAATTAAACTTATAGCTTTGTTAACGAATCACAAACTAAGTGGAAGAGTTGAAACAAGTTTGAACTGCATTTCCGACGAACAAAATTCGTCTATCAAGAACATATTGATATATCTGGGTAAATGCATGACGCATATATTGAGAGGAAACCACGAGTTATTAGAAATTGTTCAAGTGCAAGGGGCATAATTCTACAAAGAATAATAATTCAATCAATACCAAATAAAAATAATCTGGACCTGCATATTCTGATGATTAATCTTTTTTCCTCAATTTCAATTCACAATGTCATGAATGACAGAAATAATGAGAGAAAACCACACATTATTAGAAAGTTTCCTTCACAATGTCATGAATGACAGAAATAATGAGAGGAAACCACAAATTATTAGAAATTTTCCAAGTTCAAGGGTAAAAAAAATGATCCAACTAGAATCAAATTCGAACTTGACCTGCATGTTCTCATTATGTACCTATATTCAAATTAAGATTTAAAATGTAAAAGGCATTCCGAAGATACTGAGCGAAAACTTCAAATTGTTCGAAATTTTTCTAAATCCAAGAGGTGTAACTCTGCCAAAATTATTCAATCCGAACCAAATTCTAACTTGATCTGTGTATTCCCGTTTTGTTCATATATTACAAAATTCAATTCAAAATGTCAATGCATGACAGATATTGAGCAGAACTCACTTTTTAGATTTTCTAAAAATAAATCCCAAGTTTAAGGGTCGCAATTCTGCGAAAAATTATTTAACCAGAAGCAAGTTTCGACTGAACCTTAATACTTTCATTATACAGCCAGATTAAACGTTTTAACCCAAAATGTCACTGCAAAATGATTCGAAAATTTCTAAGCCCAAGGGGCACAATTCTGTCAAAAAAATATTCGACTGGAATTTATTTCAAACTTGACCTGTGTATTGCTATAATGCATCTACATACCGAAAATGAGTCGAACATGTGCATCTATAGCAGATATAATGCACGGAAACTGAACATGATGACGGAAAGACAGAAGGACGGCAGAACAGAAGGACGGAGGGAAGGAAAGCGGTAATATTATATTCATGACGATGGCATAAACACTTTTTTACATACCGGTATTGCTTTCGTATATCACTGTAACTTGAACAAACCATTATGAAGTGAAAATCATCTTCAATATCTCACACAATCAACGATTTGAGTGGATGAAATAGTGAGACAGTATTAAGTATCAAGGAGAGTTGCCAACAGAGAGGGCACATTTACCCTTATCATGCTGCATTGCCTTCTGCTTCCAACATATCATCTGTGGAAAAAACTAAAACTCAATTTTCAAGCAATTTATTGTAATAAAAAGTTGAAATATGAGTGCCAAACAATTTAGATCCAGAATAGACACCGCGTTACGCAACACTTATGTTATGTTTACCAAGTTTACGATAAACTTTTGTCAACGCTTCGAAAACATTTTTAATCACTGTCCCTTTCGATTTATTTCAAGACTCTTTCTTTTTTCTTGCAATACCCTTCCCCTTCTCATGCCTCCCTCTCTTGACCACTTTACCAATTATCCATAGCGGATACCCAAATATTTTTAAGGCCGACCGTATGTGATCAGTTTCCTTTTCTTGATTCTCTTTCTCTGTGGTAACAGAATAACACCTGTCCACTAACCATCGCACACCACTATGCTTATGGAACGAGGGTGTTGCGAATCAAAATGCATTGTAGATATTGATACGGTACACCAGCAACTTTATTGAACCATGCCCTTTCTCACAATCAATGTATCTGTTACAGGGATTAAGTGTAATCAGGGAATACGTGAAATGCACTGAAATCCCTAAAAATCAGGAATTTCACGAAAACCATAAATCTCCTATGGAAAAAAGTAATTTTGAAGCTTTTCATTGAATTGTTATAAATATTTGGCAGTTACTTTTTGTTAAAGTAATGAATCTTACCTCGTTAAGTTCATTAAGTTCAAAGGCAAGTAACTACGCTATAAAATATGTTGTTAACCTTATTTAAAAGACAGATGTATTGGTTTCTTAATTGTCCTGACTTAAATGGACACTGTTTACTTATTGTTATTCACTTGCGCAGGAAACCTTGTATTAACGTTCATACCGCCTGTATAGCTCAGTGGTAGAGCGTACACTTGCAGTGCGGAGGTTGCGGGTTCAATCCCCGGCCGGGTCAAATCAAAGACTTCAAAAAGTGCCCCTTCTCGTAATCATCAGAATTGATGGCGTAGAAGTAATAAACAGAAAATAGAATAGAAACAGAATTAGACTACGATATTTCAAGAAATCATCATGTTTAATACCAATAGAAATGTCATGTTAGTACAAATCTATTAATTAATGAAAAAGGGACATTTCATCAATTCCCTTAAACGCCCGGTGATTACGTGTAATCCCTAAAAGGTTCAGGGAATACGCGTAATCCCTGATTACACTTAATCCCTGTAACATATCCATAAATATTGTTATGCGTCATTCACTCTCTTCTTCGCTTATGAATTTACTGCTCTCCGTATTGTCCACTTTGGTGAGATGCTTTGTCAGATTGTCTACGTGTACTTTTTTGTAGGATAGCACCCACAAACCGTTCCCTAAGTCTAGCTTCACAGGTTGTAGGAGATGTAGCTACTGCGTCCTATTCCAGTCACTCCATGAAAAGTTTAGCTACCGGCGGGGAAATTGGAGAGCCCATCGCTGTTCCAAACTTCTTCTGGAATATCTGTCCGCAAGAAACTGAAAATATGTTGTTGTAAGATTAAAACCCAACAACTCTTATTTTGCCTTTCTTAAGAATATTCCATATGCTGCTTGTAGTCCTACTCCTGAGCTGTAGGATGAAATCCCAGATATGTTCTGGTAAATCTGTATTCATCTATCCAATAGGTCAGTGGGATGTACTGCTTGCAGAAGTAACCGTTTTTCTCTTGTAATCAATCTGAGAATGCGCCCTCAGTAGTTCTGGCATATCACCTGCCAATTGTTTTTATTCAAGTTACTTCTCTCTTTTTGTCTTTTGTCTAAATGAAGAAAGAGGTTAATACATCACAACGTGACTGTATTCTTTGAACTCTCTCAAACCAGTGCCCAGTAATGCTGCATTTGTTCCAACTAAATGATCGAAAGCACCTGCTCTGGCTACTAGGTCCATAGTAGATATTGCAAACAAACTCGTCTCTGACCCTTTGTACTACTTTATCGAGATTTTAACTGTCTACCAGTATGTCCAGTAACTGTATCCCTGTAAGATGATACGTTATCTGGATGATCAGATCGCCAAGATTCATTAAACAGATCAATCTGGCTATGTTCTAAATACAAACCAACACAGGTCTTAGTCTTTGTTGTTAAAGCATCACTACCAAGCCTGTCATTCAGAGCAGAAACATATGTCGCAGATGCGAACATAATCGTGTCACAACCTGCTGCTGTTCTTAACTTAAGATTTTCTAAGAAAAACATCTGTTTCTTAAATTCATGTAGTTAAAGAATCAAAGGAAGCATCAGAGCGATTGAGGAAGTAATGTAAATTTATGTTTGATTCATCGATAGTTGAAATGGAACAACAGTATTTTTTTAAGATATCTGCCTTTTTAGAGTAATCCGTTAGTACCGATCCAGAGTTAAGGTTCAAAAGACCGGGATTTGTTGATGAGAGTCCTGGCTCACGCGTAATTCTGTTTATTCCGAAAAAGACATTCAAACCCAGTGGGATGGGATTGGGGGTGGGTTAGAATACACGAATACACCCACTGTCAGAACTGGCAGAGTGGTAAGACTCCGCCTAAAAGTGACACAAGTACATTCACAAACATGCATGCATCGCAATGGCGCTAAATGGCCATTCTATGTGTTGCGGAGCCGCAAAACCTAACTCAAACAAACCTTAGGGCTGGATGGAAATATCTACCCAATGTTATAATATCATAGCTACGGGCGATTTGCATTTAACATGTTAGACATGGAAAGGGGTGAAACTGTGACTGATTTGGGTGACATATTTGACTTTACAAATCTAGTCAAGTCTGCTTCATTCTTCATGAAGGGTTGCTCTCCTTCTCTTATTGAACTTATATGGACTAACGTTTTACATCCTAGAATCTGTGCTTCGTGGCATATAGTTTTTGCCCTGTCCGTCTGTTTGTCTATCCGTCCGTGTGTCTGTGTAACAAAACCTTAACCTTGTCTATAACGTTTGCATTACTGGACATATTGTCTTCATTGTTGGCCTGTGTATTGCATGTGTCGAGACCTTTTCGACCATGCCAACATTTCTTTCGTATTTTTTGTGTTGTAAAATCTTTAAATGTTTATATCATTTGAATCAATAAGCCTAGTGCTTATATATTTGGAAGGTATCTTTCTTGTGTTGATACCTTTCCAACCATACCAATGTGTTTTTACCATGTGACCTTGATTGCTTTTTACCTTTGACATATTTAATCAAATTAAACCAAAACCTTAACTTGGCTATAACTCTTGTACTATTGTACATTAGCCTTTTATACTTGGCAAGAGTTTTCCTTTTGTCGAGACCTCTCAAAACGTACCAACATATTTGCCGATCTGACATTGACCTTGACATTTGACCTACTTTTGTAAATTTCTTTAAACGCCTATAACATTTGAACCAATAGGCCTAGGGTTCCCATACTTGTTTTTTCCCTTATTTTAAGACATTTCCAACCATATCAATGTGTTTACCATGTGCCATTGACCTTGACATTTTACCTTATTAATCAAAGTTTGGCCTTTTGACATTCAGTTTTGACCTACCTTTGCAAAAGTCTTTAAATGCCTGTAACATTAAAACCAATAGATCGAGGGCTTTCGTATATGTATGTAACTTTCTGGTTACTATTTTCCCAAGTTTTTTACCGTTTAAACTTGTTGGATGTGATATCAGTTATTGGTGGTGCAACATGAACGGAGTGTTTATCAAAGGCTACATACCACATGTGGCTCTCTAATACAGAGAGAACATGAACAAAAGCAATGTAAATTCTCATTTCAAGCCATGATAAGTGATTCAGAACTGCCTTAATACCTGTTACCTAAACTATATACTCCACATAAGTGTATCTAAGCGCTTCTGCAATGATACACGTGTTATTTTCTTTTTAAATCATTCTGAAATTGGTCAGGGAATATGTGTAACACTGTCAGTTTTTTCAATGTTTAGATGAAATCCTTAAAAAATTGGGTATTTCATGAAATCACTAAATTTGCAAGGAATTACGTGTAATCCCAAATTGTCAAATGATTTCATGAAATCCCCGACTTCACATATTCCCTATAACAAATACAAACGGAGAAAAAGACGTATTGAATTAAACTGTATACTTAATTGAATTATTAAGTGCACAGTTGATGGTAGAATGAAACGGACACTGAAAGATGGCAAAATTGTAATCAAACCCAACCAACTTATACAGGGTGTCCCAAAAAAACGGAACCCGCGGTCAAATCTGCAGTATATCCAAGTCCTATGTATATCTATATAAAAACAATCTTAAATAGATAATTAGAGACAACATATTTTCCAAATATTGTGAAAATTTGGTAAAAAAATATTCATCATTTTTTTAGATATGATAATTTTTATAAAAGCAATCGAAAACCCGTTTTAATATGATATCGATTTTTCTTTCACGTGGCGCGCGTAATAATTAAGCGGGTTTCACTGTATTGTGACTGACGTATATATATAATTTTCTTCGTTTGAGTTTACGAATAAGAAGTAAATTAATTTCCCTTTGAATGTATACCACTCCGCTAGGTAGCGTCATGTGCAAGTGCACGAGGTGTTCGTACCTGTTTAGGCTATTGCAATATTCAATCGGCTGTCCAAGTGCTATCTACAAATTACAATGTAATTCATATTCAAGCCTTGTTGTCTTTCATGTGTGAGTGGTCTGTGTTTGAAGGGAACCACATTTTTCGCCTTTGGTATTGAATCAAACATCCCACCAATTTATCTGAATCTATTCTATTGCCTATAATGTAAAATCTTTTTGTTTTATTAGTTACTAAACAATTTTTACTAATTAAAATATAATAACAAACGTAACATATATATATTACTAACATATAAATGCTACTTTTATCACAGCGTCTTTGTATGACACGGATATTTCAAACAGCTTGGCATTGTTTAAATGTCCTGTTTTAAAACAAAACTAAAATATGATTCCAACATGGATGTAAAATTGTACAGATTAATTAGCAATGAAATAAACATCGCAAATTAATGAATAATCTGACGAAGCGTAATATGAAGTAAACACGTGTAGTGTTCGTAGCCGCCATTGGTGTCATGTGCATTGACCAGCATTCTGAAATACGCCTTAGGATGACATTCATTTTCTCGGGTTGACAATTTGAATGTCACGCAAACTGCCAACTAATATTTATATAGTGTTGGTTTCTGGGACAATTTATACGTTTACAGGTAAAGAATAAAACAGTTGCATATATTGTTTATACTATTCTTTAACAGTGCAAAGAGTTGTTGTGAGTAATCATAAAAACCAATATCAAGTTCAAACGGAGTTTAGGGTTCTTCATGAAAATACTCATAACTTTAAAACCAATTCATATTTTTAAATGCAATTTGGCAATTTTAAAGTATCTGTTTACTTTAGGAAAAAATATATTTGAATCAGGATTCCTTTTTTTAGACACCCTGTTTAAGCGTCTGCTTATAAATAGTCGTCTCCATTTCCCTTAAATCTAAATTCTTCGTAATGGTGAAATGAGTGCTTAACCCTTTACCCCATAGAAGCGACTTTTAGCGAATCTGATTTATTCATCCGCTGAAGAAAATAGTTCCAATTTAATAATTTAATATATATTATACGGAAAATTTTCAATATATTCTAGCACAGGATAGCTTAAAGCAGGCTGAAAGTAAAGCAGAATGCGCCTTAAGCGCATTCTGCTTTACTTTCAACCTGCTTTAAGTAGTAACCTATTTTCAATTCTAGAAACAATGCTATCAGGTAAAGGGTTAACAGTTTTATTTTATTCAGACACAGCCTTACGTAGCGTCTGATATGGATCAAAACTGTCTGCAAATAAAGACGATTGTACCATCGACAGTTGCAGAGTGCTAGACTGCACCAGACTGTGCAGTGTTGAACCTGATCAGATACTAAGAATCACGGCGTATTGATACATAGGTACATATATTTAATTCGGTATGATAATATCGGTCATATCTATATTCTTATAGCCTAAAATTTTGATTTGAGCAATAGAGGCAGGCGGTATTTCTTTCAGCAATTGCTGTTCTGGCAATGAATGGGGAAATTTGGCGTGAAAAACAACAAAGAAATGTCTGGTTCAACAAGTTTGTCAATGCAGTGCAATTAGATCCCGGTATTCGAACACCTTCAACTGGAAGCCGTCTTCGAAAACTTGACTTTGCACTTTGTTGCTCGAGACCGGATCGTTAATTGTACAGTTTAACCCTTTCCCTTTTCGAAGCGACTTTTAGCACATTCGTTTTATTCATCCGCTGAAGAAAATAGTTCCAAATTATACCGTAATAAATATGTGTCATATTTAATACTTTGCTTATTCTAGCAGTTAATAGCTTAAAGCAGGCTGAAAGTAAAGCAGAATGCGCCTTAGGGCGCATTCTGCTTTACTTTCAACCTGCTTTAAGTAGTCACATATCTTCAATACTAGAAACAATGCTATCAGGTAAAGGGTTAAATAACAGCGACACTTTCCTTCGCTTGCAATTAATTAGCTCTGATGTGATTTGAAACCTTTTTGAGAATGTGTGTAATTGTTCAAAATAATATCCACTGAAAAATAAATATATTTTGTAACAAGAACTATGTTACAATAGGTAACACACGCCCTTTATGCCTTTATGGACTTGGAACTTGACAATATTACGTATGCATGAACTTGTTTGACGTAATTCGAAATACTATATCCGTTTCTGGTTTCGCCGATGACCACATCGCCAAAAATTGTTTTCGACCAACTTCAGTGAAAAATGAAAGTATTGCCATTACAGAGATTTAAAAGTGTGCAGTTCTATTAACCATTTCACTCTCAATGGCGTCATACGCGCATTTGCTAACAGTTTTGATCCTGCTCAGACGCCGCGTTACTGTTTACCACTTCTTTTGAAATAACGTCAATTATACTGCCTTAAATTTAGCTTTGAAATGATATTGCAGACAAAAATTGTTTTGAAGCAGACGACAATATTGCGGTGAAGGGGTAAAAACCACACGATAAATTTGATCACGAAATGAAGGGTTAAATACGGAAGCCAGATAGTACCACTTTAAAAAATATTTTACATTATTCTATCATGAAATTTCAAGTTATTATCTTAAAAATTGGAGATAATATCTTGAAAATTTAACATAGATCTACCGACTTAAATTTTCAAGATATTAACTTCAAAATTCAAGATAGTATCTTGAATTTTCAAAATAGATTGTTGAATTTTCAAGATAGTATGTTGCTTTTTCAAGATACTATCTTGACTTTTCAAGATGTTAACTTGCATATTCAAGATAATAACTTGAATTTTCACGATAATAGAGCTGGAATAAATATATTGCACGGAAGGTGGATAGTGCCACTTTAAGAATTCATAGCAGGATGACTCTCATATAAATATTCAAGGAGGAAAGGATTAAAGGCATTTTTATAAGTTCAAAGAGTTAAAATTCAGATCAAAGAGAAATATTAATATTTATTTCTAGCTCATCTGATCACAGCTCATGGTGAGATTTTGTGATTCCTTGCATGTCATTTGTGCACCGTGCATCTTTCGTCAACATTTTAGCCCACATGAGCTCATGCTTCGTGTGAGCTATTGTGTTCGCCTTCCGTCCGACGTCCATCTGTTTAATCAAAGATTACGAAACTCACCTCCTCCACAGAACAGACCAAGAGGGCCATGATAGCCCTTAAATCGCCCACCTTCAGATTAACAAATTTACAATCCAACAACTGGCTTCATAGCAAACACGTGATCCTTGGGAAAGGGCCAATGTTGACCCAAGGCGAATAATTTGAACACATTTGGTAGAAGACTACAACATACTACATACCAATAACCAAATACCAATGCTCTAGGCCCTGTGGTTATGGAGAACACGATTTTGAAAGTTTTGGACGGATTCATTTTCTTTGAATACTTTTTATACAGGAACGTGCATTGATCAAGTTTAATCAAAGATGGTCACCTGGTTTACAACGAAGAACACGTTTAAAGAAAATGGTTGATGGACGGACAGACAGACATACAGACAGACGCGAAAGGAAAGGCGATCACAATATCTCACTCGGAGCATAAGCTCAGGTGAGCTAAACTGTTGTCGAAAGATGCACGGTGCATAAAGGCTATTCAAGGGATCACAAAACCTTATCCTGAGCTGTGATCAGATGAGCTTGAATTTTCAAGATAGTAACTTGAATTTTCAAGATACCAAAAAAAAAAAAAGATTCTTAAAGTGGCACTATCCTGCTTCCGTAGGTAACAACGGGATGAACGCGACTAAACTGAAAATGAATACATAATAGGATCAGAGTTTACTATGAATGGCAGTAAAGCGCGGTTGAGAAAATGTTGTACAAAAATGACTTTGTAGTTGGTAAAACACATCTTTTGACACAAATATAGATATCAATTTTAGTGCTTTCCTGGATGAAACTCTAACATTGAAAGTACATGTTAAAACAAAGTGTAGAATCGCAGCTGAATGCACCTTCAGGTGCACTCTGCTTTACTTTCTGCCTGCATTAAGCTACAATCTTCTAGAACATAGAACATATTTGTCATGGTAAGTATTCATGACTGTATATAGTAGAACTATTTTCTTCAGTGGATGAACAAACCCACGGCGTAAAAAAAAGTACCTATGGAGTAATAGGACTGTACTAAATTTCGTTTTCACTCTGAGGCTATATCGCATCAAGATCATTGAAAGGCAATTTTATAAGAACTGCAGAAGCATGCAACGTATCCGACAAGTGTGTGCCAACCGTGCCTCACTACGTGGAAAATAGAAAGTTCAAATGAATGTCCATTGATAGTTCCTGCCAACCAGTCAAAGCCAGCATACATTTTAAAATATTTGTGTTGTATGTATATATTATCTGTTCTGTGGACAGTGCTCTGTTTTATCTAAGTTAATTTCAACTGAAAAAACTCCAAAGAGAGCGGGTAAACGATCCTCTGACAATGCAGAATTGTTATACGTTTGTCTATTTAACTCTTTCTCTGCCATATAAATCGTGAGATTTTACCCCTTCACCGTTTCATTGTCGTCTGCTTCAATATTGTTGTCTGCAGTATCGTTTCAAAGTAAAAGTCAAGGCAGTATGACCGAAGAAAGTTCAAAAAGAATTTCAAACAGTTAGGATCTTGATCAGACGCCGCGTGACGCGGCGTCTGATCAGGATCCAAAATGTTTGCAAACTCATCTTTTGGCGTCAATGAGAGTGAAAGGGTGTGCAAACGAAACATTTATATAACAGAAGGTTTAGCACCATAGGGCCACATTTTTGGAATCACCTTCTACTGACTGTCAGGCAGTCGGTTTCCTTTGACACGTTCAAGAAACAGCTAACTATTTCAGACACTAGTACACAATATTTTGATAACGGCGGACGTAGTCGAGGGCTAAAGCATCCGCTTACGACGTCAGGGGTTGCGAGTTCGAACCCCCGCCGGACCAAGTCCTTCGGATGAGACTTTATAAACCGAGGTCCGATGTATGAGTGCATCTAAAAGAACCAGAGAACTCTTTCGATAACACTGCCCTCTCTCTGGGGCGTCAAATTGTCAGAAACGGACGTTAACAAGCAAAAAAACTGTTTTGATTTAGAAAGGTTACATACATAAGTTATGTTGACCTTAAATGTATATTAGATATAAAGCCAGGTTAAGCTGTTCCAACGACATATTTATAATTGATCCATGCATGCTTATAGTTTGCCATATTTCCATATTTCAGAAGTTTCATTTATCACGCAAATATATTGTGAGCATGTGTATTTCATATTTCATATTATTACCCATTTGTCCTATATATATGACGCATGCAAACAGTGTAGACTCTGATCAGTCGCCGCATGATGCGGCGTCTGATCAGAGTCTACACTGTTTGCTGATTGGAATTTCAATATAAAAAAAAACGAAATGTATGTTCGTCCTGAGCGTGTCGCCATTGTCGAGTCTCGACCGTTTACCAAATATTGCAAACAAATTGGATCTAGTAGACATGAACGTTCAGTCTAATGATGATGGTGAAATGTTCTTTTTATAAAAATACAGTCAATCTTATGTCAAATGATGGCTCAATATGTAAGGCTCATGGTAAGTATTTAATATAAGGTTGCTTAATTTAGGATAGAACTAATGCAAAAAGCTCCCATATGTGCTTGCTGAATTATTTCTATCCTGCATTTAGCAAAATTGTCATAAGAAATGTCCCCTCTACTTAAATGAATGGTCATTTAATACAAGGTTGAATCCGGTATTTGGATGTAATTTACATAGTTTCCGTATCATGACATTAAAGTACAACATGACCTTTTATCTTGTATTTGGTGATGGTATGTACTAAATGCGGCCATTACCGAAGCAATCGCTAATACAGTGCTTCCTCTCACGACATTCAACGAGAGACAAAGACTATGTGTGTTATTGGGAGGGAGTTGTTATAGGGAGGGAACAGTTATACCTTTAGAGTGCTTACATTTGCAAACAGTTTGAACCCAGGTTCAAACTGTTTGTCACTCGACTTTATGTTTCTTCTGTTGAAGAAAAATCAGATAGATAGATAGATATTTTATAAACCTCCACAAGAAGAGCAAATACATGTACATACGAGAACAGTACAAATAAACAATTCAATACATTATCAAGCCATGGCAAAAAAACAACAACCAGATATAATACAATTGTTATACAAAAAAACAGAAATACAGTGAAAGCGTTTGGCATAAATGTCTTGTTTGGGGAACAGCGGCAAGCATTGTTTGAAGGAGGGAACCGTTGTTCAGACGGCCATTGTATAAAGAGGGAGCACTGTACAGTGCATTTGAGAAAACATACGTTTTTCTTTCACGTTTAACCCTTTACCCCATAGCCTGTTTAAAGTTTTGAAGACAGGTGACCACTTAAAGCAGGTTGAAAGTAAAGCAGAATGTGCCTTAAGGCACATTCTGCTTTACTTTCAGCCTGCTTTAAGCTAAAATCTGCTAGGCTATATAAAATATTTGTAATAGTAATTGTTCATGAGGGTATAAACTGGAACTATTTTCTTCAGCGGAGGAATAAACTAAATACGTTAAAAGTCGCTTCTATGGGGGAAAGGGAAGAAACTAAAAGCACACGCAATGTAATGAAATAGTAAAACTGACAACCTTTCGAAAAACAATAACGGTAAGCTCCGAACGCAGTGCAGTGCTTCCTCCCTATCACGCCCCGAACAACGATTCCCTCCTTACAACAACGCTTTGCGCTGTTCCCCAAACAAAACAACCATGTCTAATCATTTCACTGCAACAATATCGTTTGTTTAAAATTGGGGTCTGCTATTTTTCCTCAAAGTTACGTATTGGAAATTTTGACAGAAGAACACTCCACAAAAGAGAGTGACAAACAGTTTGAACCTAGATCAGACTCCGCGTCACGCGGCGTCTGATCTGAGTTCAGATTATTTGCACATATAAGCCATTTTATATTCAGCACTATTAGGGTATTCATTTTCCCTCCTAATAACAACTCCCCCCGAACTACACACACAATCTATGTCTCCCATTGGTGTTGTTGTAGAGAGGGTGTACAGTAGTAAACAGTTTGAAGTCTGACCAGACCCCAAACTGTGCGCAATGTACAAAGGGTTTAATCATTACGTCTTACCCATTTTAACTTTCTTCCGGCCATAAGCTTACCAACACCAATTACTACCCCCTCTAAACGTAGTAAAAACCGGGATTCACTTAACTACAGTGAAACCGTTTTGTATAGCGGCAACTCTTTAAATAACACATGCCTTCTGAAGACAAGCGACTATATACTTAATGCTCCTTCAGGGCTGCCATTTCTCCGGATTTTTCCTAAATCTTCGGATTTTTTCCCCTAGGCGATGGTAGCTTAAAGCAGGCTGAAAGTAAAGCAGAATGCGCCTTAGGGCGCATTCTGCTTTATTTACAGCATGCTTTAAGTAGTCGCATGTCTACCAAACTAGAAACAGGCTATGGTGTAAAGGTACGATTCGTAAAATCGCACTTGAAAAATGCAAATTTTGAAATCTTAGGATTTTTCATGTCAACTTATGGCAGCCCTGCTCCTTTAGGAACTTTCTGCTTTATTTTCGCCTTGTATTTACTTGTCACTTGTCTTAACGCTTAACGCAGCTTGGACTGTAGGTATTAAAAGCTTTTTGATGTGATCTTTCTAGAGATGGCAATTACAGTGGAGAAAACGTTATTCTTTCCCGTTTAAACGCAAACGTACGCAAACGCAAAACACTAAAACGTAGAAAAATGCAACGTTTGGACAATTCTGATAATTCATTATAATCTGAGTGGCAAACAGTTTGGAGCCTGATCAGACGCCGGGTTACCCGGCGTCTGATCTGGCTCCAAACTGTTTGCACTGCAAATAACAGTTTTAGCGTAAACATTTGTCGGTTTACCAGCGACATACCTTTAACCTGTAACGCTGTTATCTACCTCACGTTTATGCATTACTTTCAATTATAATTTTTAACATAACTTTATAAACGAAAAAAATATGTAAAATTGGAAGTGCAAAACAGTTTAGATCCTGATTAGACCCCGAGTTACCCGGTGTCTGGCCAGAATCAAAGTTGTTTGCAAATTTCAGTCTTGACGCGTTCAGCAACAATATTGAAAATTATGAAGAAAAAAAACCCCATAAAATAATAAAAGTAACATGTTTTTGGTCCTCAAAATCTGGAACCCGTATCTGGAGACCAGTATTGGGTTAATGTTCTCTATTTTTATGACAATTCTGGACTTTTATTGCTGTTTTATTGAAGACTATTGACAATACATGTTCGTTTCGGGAATTCATGTTGAGAATTGTTGGCTCCATGTAGCCGGCCACGTGAGACTGCGCGAGAGTTTAATCTCTAAAACTAGATTTTTTTTGTTAAGGTACAATTCCGTGTTTATGCCTCCTTTCACTATAGAGGAGAACAAACAATTTTTGTCAACTTTGTATCATAGTATATGGCAAAGAACGTAGACCCAAGTGAACGCATGTTCTCACAAGACTCTAAAATAGTTGTAACTAGTCTACTGTCTTTCTTATTTCAGCTGTATGGTATGGATAACACTTGGCACTATCAAACAATTTCATCGGAAGCTTTCATTATAAATATACCAACTTACAACCATACGGCAAAATGACGGAAGAAAGATTTACAAAGATTATGGTGCATATAATATTCAACATACGGTATTGTTTAAGCTAAAGTATGCTCCACAGTGCACTAGCAGTTATCTAGTCTGAGAGTAAACTAATTTTGAAGTGACAGTGCACTGACAGTTAACTGATAGTGTACTGAGATTTCGAAAAAAAACTAATAATGTACTTAAGGTACTTCGCAGGTGCGCTTAGTTTCCATACCAGGTGTTATGAAACTTTTCATGAAGAATGATAATAGCCTAAGAAACAATGTGTGAAAATATAGGCAAAATTTATCGTGTTGTTTGTCTTTAATGTCTCTTTTTCTGACAAAAACCTGGAATTTGATGATTTTATTTTTCTCAAAAATAAATAAAGCTGATGACTATAAGTCTCGCCCAATAAGTAGTCCACAACATTCATTACAAGAAAAGCTTAAAACATTTTGAATAAAGGTGTTCAGAAAGATGTTATCAGCTATTTAAATTTTGCAAAATGCTAAAAAATTGAATTACAAAAAACTGACTCATTCAATGTATATTTGTTTTCATTTTATTCAAATATATGGTTGATGAAATATTAGTCTGAAAAAATGAGAAAATATTACAGTCAGGATTTGTTGTAATAACAGATTTTCTTATTAAAATGTGGGATATTTGAAGTTGAGATACAGTTACCTACCTTAAAATTAAACTCTGTCATTAAAAAGCATTATTATTTATTCATGGAATTGCATACAAGGTTAATTATATTGTTTTATCATAATAGCAATAATGGGCAATATCGATCTTGAAAAGGTTGACGTATTGATAAGCTTCAATTTCGATCAAATCGTATACATGTATACCGATTTTATTGACTTGTAAGTCATTAAACTAAAACGTACAGGTAAGTGGACATATAATTGGACCGTATATAACATCACTAATTCTAATCAACGAAGACTAAACATAACATGTCCCTTGATCACTGCGTTATGGATTGACAAGTCAATATATCGGACACTTAACTTTTTTTTTTTGATCGGATGGGTCTCGAACCTATGGCCTTTGAATTGCTAGTCAATCACTCTACTGACTGCGCTATGAAGGATTATACTAAATCGTATCAACATTTCCTTTATATAAATTTTCTAGTATAAGCACGTACGAAAAATGTCTATGTCGTCAAGACGCATATCCGCTCGCCCGCAAGACCGACTTCCGTATGCGAAAGACCTTAATCAGTTTAAACTAGGTAAGTATATAGCAGTGCAATTAATAGCCGACTTAATATGCATGCGGGAATATAATGTTGTTACGATCAGTGTACGCTTCTCCCGCTATGGGAAGTGCTCCTGTCAATGACACATACATGTATAAATTATTTCAATACTGAAATGTCACCTCGCTTACGCTCTCTGATTTACGGCATTAACTTTTTTTAATGCACATTTAATAGACTCTAGAAAATGCATAGTGATCGATTCGTATGTACCCGCCCGTCAGCTCGACTGCCCTTCTGCCCGTGCATCATAGGCACTCGAGAACAGGTAAGTCTATCTGATTGATACGAATAAAATCAATATACATGTAATTGATAAAAATGAATGAATAAGGCTTTACTTTGACCTAGTCTTACAAGTTGTTATTAAAAACCCAATTTATTTTCAAGCGCAATTTCCCTGTGTCAAGATTAATAAAATATTTTGTATTTATATATGACACGGATTCACGAATTCGCATGCGCTTGTTAAGGTGTTGAAGTTTTTAATAATCTGTTGTAAGATTTGGACAAAGTAAGGTCTCATTCACCCATCTTTCTCGAATATATTTATTGAAATCGTTCTTACTGGCTCCGAGGTTATAAAACTTTTGACTTGAGTCTTATCTCGTTTTCAAGCATTTGATTGGTCTGATTTGAGCCTAGGCTCAAATCTGACCAATCAAATGCTTGGGAACACACTCAGACTCAACTAAAACGCTTTATAACCTCGGAGCCAGGGCATACTAACCTGTCATCGTGTACTAGTACGTGTGGTCTCAAAAACTAAAATAAGAATAAATTTGTCCGGAGGATATTCCCTATGCTTCTCAATCATAGGTGTTGTGTAAGAACATCTCAGGGTGGTACATTTTCAGGACGCTTTAACCCCTTCACTGCCATGACGTCATCAAATTTAAACAATTGTTGTCTGCTTTGATTTCTCGAATTCAATGTTTAGATTTTTTGAGTTTTTTGAGTTAAGAAGTATTGAAATGAGTGTCAAACAGTTTGAATCCTGATTAGACGCCGCGTAACGCGGCGTCTAATCAGGATTTAAACTGTTTGCAAATAACCGCTGTACTCGGGGTAAGGCAGTGAAGGGGTTAACATTGGAATTGATATTTGACCTTATTTATAGATAAGAAGTCTATCTAGAGCATATTTCTTACATCTGATCAACTTGAGATACCAAATTTAGTGTTTGAGAACATCCTGGGATAGCTAAGAGTGGCATGCCATTTTAGGCCACGGCGACCGTGACTTTTAATCTTATTATTTTATTTTGTTTTAAAAAAAAGAATATTTGAGGCAAACTTCATCTACTATGCAAAACAAAGTCAATACATCAAATCAGCTAGAGATATACCTGTTCATCTTTAGATGATGGAGTGTCGCAAACCATATTCAGATGTTGCGTAAGAGTATATTTGCAGATAGGTTCTTTGGTGCCATGTGTAACTGTGATATACTTTAGTTTTTCTAATGTCGAACTTTTCTTCTTAATCCTTTCACTTTCAAAAGTTGAGTTTGGACGATTTTGTGAACAGTTTGGATGTTTTGGCACTCGAATCGGTATTTCTTCAGCTATATAGTTTAGATTACTTCGAACGGAAGATCAGACAGCAGTAACTGTCAGTGAATGATTTATGTCCCTACTCCACACCGACTACGAATCAAACGTATATATCTGAGAGCCATGATCATCTTCAGTGCGTCATCTAAATTTTATCGAACGCGAGTGTCCCTCCTCTGCATGGATGACTGGTCTGAGTTATAGTCATTTCGTAACCGAGTCATTTCGTAACCGGTAAAATAAGTCATTTCGTAGCCGAATTTTTGGTCATTTCGTAACCGCGCAAAACCTAAAAGTCATTTCGTAACCGATTTTTGGTCATTTCGTAGCCGACAAAAAAGTTGAATTAGTCATTTCGTAACCACCAAAAATTAAAAAATGAATGGCCCCAAAGAAGGCATAAGTCATTTCGTAGCCTCGGAAAATTGTTAAAGTCATTTCGTAGCCGAATATTTTTTCTTTGTATTTTTTTTATAAATTTTTTGTGCAGTCTCCTGAACTTATTTCAACAAAAATGTGCAAACATGCAAAGTTAAGAAATTATGTAAAGAGTGTAATGGCCGAATTGATTATAAACCTTGATTAATAGAATTGTAATCAAGTTGTTGAATATTGTTTTAAATAGAAATAATATTACGTGTCTCTATGCAATTAAATTTATATGAGTGTTCTATTCTTTAAAATTGGAACCGACATCCGACATAAATAGATATATAAAAGGTGTATAATTGATCATTAATCGCTCATTATATGTTACGCGTGTTTTAAGATGAAACCCAACACCGACACAAATTGGTTTACAGTTGGATGTTTAATTTATCGTTAATCGATCATTATATCACGAAGAGGTATATTGTCCACACCTTTAATTTTTCAATAGAAGTTTTGTCTCACCTTTTGGGATTGCTTTACAGTTGGATGTTTAATTTATCGTTAATCGATCATTATATCACGTGCAGAAAATTCCATCTTGAGCAGCCAATTGTACATAACGTTACATTGATACAGTGAAGAAAACGTTATTCTTTCCCGTTAAAATGCAAACGAAACGCAAACACAAATCACTAAAATGTAGAACGGACAGCTTTTTGAAAGTTCTGACTTTTCATTTGTTTCAGAGTGGCAAACAGTTTGGAGCCTGGTCAGACGTCTGATTACCCAGCGTCTTATCTGGCTCCAAACTGTTTGGAATGGAAAAAATAGTTTAAGCGTAAACACGTTTATTGGGAAAGAATAACGTTTTCTCCACTGTACGCACCTTAGTTGAAATACAGGTCCAAAAGTATATATGAATAAGAGTTGAGTTTAAAGTAAATAAATGATTGCTGATTTACTTTTATTTTGCTTGAAGCAGTGATCTGCCTAATTGAACTGGCTATTTAGAATAGATTGAACTAGTTGTGCCATCGGAGCGCCAATAGAGCGCATTGGATCCCACCTTAGTCGCCTTTGAGCGTCAACGAAGCGCAATCCGATCATACATGTACAAGGTCGCAACATTTCTTATGACTTGGGAGGCGACCAATGACCATGAAGTCGCTATCGGATCTTACAGATCGCTAACGGATCGCCATCGGAAGTCATCTGATCGCACTCGGATCATCAATATCTTAACACCGTCAACCCTATCGACGAGTTAGCTCGTTATTTACTAACAGTATATGTATTAAAAGTACAATTATCGTATGTTGACAGTGCCGACCCCGATCAGAGGGCTCCTAAAAGAGTCATCTGAACAGGATATACGCCGTTTATGGATATGATCATATACTATCATTGCTTTAACATATTTAGTTACTCGCGACTAGTAGATCTATAGATATCTACTAACACTGTACCTATGAGCAGTATACTTCTCGTATGCTAACGGCGAAGACCCAAATCTGAGACCCAGCGTAGTTGTTTAACAAATTCAACCCTATCGACGAGTATATTCGTCACCTACTAACAATGCACGAACGAAAAGTACAATTATGCTAGCCGTGCAGATTCAATTCAGAGGGATCCTAGAGGATGTAATCATGTTTCGTACTTGCTTAAAACATTTATCTAAAGATATCTACTAGCACGTACGGTACCTATGGAAGGTACACTTGTCGTATGCTAACAGTGCAGAGTCAAATCTGAGGGCTACTAAAGGAATCCTCCAGTATCTGCACCGTTTGTGAATAGGATTATATAAATCGTAATTGCTTAACACACTCAACCCTATCGACGAGTATACTCATCATTTACTAATGCTTATGTATTTGCTATTTGCAACCAGTTCAAGGCGTCTGATCAGGATTCCAACTGTTCGACACTTCTTACAAAAAAAGTCATTATAACTTTAGTCAAATTTAGCAAAAAGTTAACTCTGCGAAATAGATTTGCATTTGAATTATCTCATTTGTTGCCTTACCGGGATTACCCCCGAGTACAAAGGTTATTTGCCAACAGTTTGGGTACTCAGACCCCGCGCATGCAGGCTTCTGATCACAATACAAACTGCTTGATGCTCATACATGTAGTTTCAGTCAAGATACTTAAAGTTGAACGTTGAGAAGTAAATGCAGACGACTTTAAAAATAAAAAAGTTTGCTACGCGACGATTCTTTCTACTACACTGGATACTGATTGGAAACAGATATATACGTTAAGTTTATCCTCTTAACTACCAATATGTCGTCTGCTTTAATCCAGTGCCACTGGTCTAATCTTGGCATTCTCATATTTGTAAAGACATTCTTATCTTCTACCATAAGCTCAAGCATCAATATGTTGTAATGCTCATGTTCTAGCCTTCTAGCTGGGACCAGCTGCCGTCTAACCCATCGCATTGGGGCTCTTCTCCTTTCTCTTTGGAGTTATCTTCTGACTATAAGCAGCTGGGGCCCGTTCCATTAAACTTCGTGCGACAAATGTTGTCGTAAGTCAGATTATAAAAGTATCAATTATCATGTATTTCTCAATCTAATCCTGTCTTGTGACATTTCTTTTGAATCGTCTTAAAAAGACGATTCAAAAGAGATATCACAAGACAGGATTGTATAGAGGAATCAGAAATTAAACGTACTTAAAATTTTGACTTACGACCGTTTTTGTCGTACGAAGTTTTATGAAACGGACCCCGGTGTTTATACGCCTGTTCCAAGATAAGTGCTACTGCTGCTCTATGGTTGAACATACCTTTTTGAACTGATGCCCAAGTTGAAACTAAAAATATCTCCAGGAAGCCCACGAACTGTCAAGAATAGTCATGTATCTAATTTTATTCGTAATAGATTCTTAGATGCATTCCACATATTCGTAACTGATTCGTAACAGATTCCTAGCGTTCGGGTAGTATTCGTAGTTGATTCTTGCAATTCGTAGATCTACTGAAGGACCGGTGTCATTGGGGAGCTATGGTGGGGGCCTTATGTGCTAACCAGCGCGAAGAGGATTCAGTAAGTAAGTAATCGACATTTCTTCAATTAAAACAGCCCTAAAGCTGACTTTAAAAAATTGCAGACGACAGTACCAATGCAGACAATATTTTGGCGGTAATAGGGTCAGAGCAGACGATAAGACTTGCCTTGGAAAGAGTTAACCCTTTGCTCGCCAAATAAATTGTCGTCTGCTATATTTCTCGTCTGCTTCAAGTTTCAAAGTGCTTCAAAGTTGCTCAAAATTGCTGAAAAGGTTGTCCGAGTGTCAAACAGCTTGGATCCGGATGAGACGCCGAGTTACTCGGCGTCTCATCCGGATCCAAGCTGTTTGCATATGGAGCTATAGTCGTGAGTGGCAGGCTAAGGGTTAAGGTAAAAAAATACCATCTGAATGAATATTTTATTGAGTGGGAGTAGATGAGTGCATTTGCCAAAACAATATCAATGAAGTAAAGGAAAACAATTAAAGTTGCACATACCAATTGTTTTATCACAGAATCTAGCACGTGTTAATTGAAAATTTGTCAACCTTGCCTGATACAATATCGCCTGTTTCACAGTTGCGTTTAACTTTAGAAACATAGACATACGTGTCACACAGCCAACTTACTATTGATTGTCCGGCGGTAGTAGTTCAGTGGTAACACGTTGGACTACGGTACCAGGGATCCTGAGTTCGATCCCCCACCGGACCAGCGGCCTGACTAGGGGGTTTTCCGAATCCCCGATGATGTACAGGAATGTACTTGAGCAAGATATGTACCGCGAATTGCTCCTCTCTACCCAGGGGTTAAAATGAGTACCTGTGAAGGGTCTGGGCCGGTGTACTGCGGCTGCCTACGCGCCATATGTTAGCAGTGCTCAAAATTGTAGGCAAGATGGCTCAATGATCAGGGGAGTCTATGTACAGTCGGCTGACCGGTCATTCGGACTGAAAGTAGTCTATAACTTAGTATATTAGGTTTTTTTATTGTCGTACGTTCCATAAACTACATCTTCAACGACGAGAAGATCTTAATACGCTTTATGTCTCGTTCTAATCCTTAAATGAAATATGTTGTATCTATTATGTATATTGTACATTTTCTGAATTACAGTAAAACCCCTCTATTACGACCACTAATTGCTGGTAATTGGTGTTAATTATTAAGTGTTTACGACAGGAGACTGCTTACGTATAGGTTAGACCATGGTTGCAAGCGAATAAACGATATGGTTCGAGGGGGCGTAGCCCCCGAGAACTATGTCGTTTATTCGCGCGCAACCATGGTCTAACCTATTTAGCACTGGCTTGGGCTCGAGGAAAACAAGAATACCCTTCGTTTCTGCTTTTTGTTTTAGACGAAAAAGTCATTTTATTTGTAATAGTTTACTTAAATTGAAAGGTTATTTCAATGTGTAGTTTGAGACATTAAGCATGCTTTAACATCAACATAAATAACGCTTATTGAAGCTCTATATGTAAGCACAATTCATTATTAATTGCCTTTAAAGTTTAGGTCTCACTGTACATAATATGACGTCATCAAGCGAGTGCAGTTCCCTTCCGATCTTAGCTGTATAGTAAAGACAATCTAGACATGCATACCGCGGTTTTTACATCTACAGCTGAAACAAAGGGTCCAAAGGGATGGGGTAGATCTAGATCTATTACTGATACTGTGGAATTACCGTATTGCTTTAGTTTGAATCCTTGATCTGGTGTTTATTCCGATTATTTATCGTTAAGCTTACAGTGCAGGCAAAAGGTTTTCGCGGTGGCCGGCTCGGAGAATTGCTAGGGTTGTGACGTCAAATTGCCTTGAGATGACGGAAGCGTTGAATAAGTGAACAGTGTGTTAGTTATTTCATGGTTTTGTAAAATAAACGATATATCCACAAGTTTTTTAGGCATCTGATTGGCCGAGAGCTCTAAGCCATGTGCTAAAGATAGATAATTCAGTAAAAATGATATCGTAAATGCAAAAGTGTTATCATCACTAGTGATTATATCAAATGTGACGCGTGTGCAATTTATAACTGAGAAATCTCTATGAACCATCAATAGGTATATAATAAATATGTTGAAACTAGTGTCACACAGTTTGAATTCTGATCAGTGCAAATCTATGTTAAGTTGTTACTAGCAGGTTAAGGGCACAGGTACTTGACACATACTTTATTATCTATGAACCCCCTCCCCCCTTAAAAAGAAAATTTTTTTTTTTTTTTTTTACTATACTTCTATTATAGATACAAGGTAAACAGCGCAATTCGACACCTAGTCTTTACTATCGACTTAAACTGATGCTAAAATAGACTCGATCGCCGATATTCTCTTGTGGTACCCTCGGGAAATGATTAATTTATCAATATCTACTTTTTATTTCATCAAATTCCGTCAAATAACGCCACAGTACGTGAATTATAACGAAAATAAGCATCAAAAAGTTTTTTGTCGTTTTCTTGGTACATAGCAACGAATGTACATGTAGGGGTGATCTGTTATTTGTCCACAATAAAAGGCCTATGCCACTGGAACTTTCACCAAATATTATAAATCATCTTTAAATGAAATATTATCAGTTTTATATAATTTACATAGAATGCAAAATTAAAAGAAACTTTACCTGTTTAATTTTGACCAATGAGATCGCTCCGTTCATTCGATTCATTCCGGTATTCAAAATGGCATTGAAAATGAAATGAGTCTTTCACTTGTCAATTTCGTGCCAAATTACATGTATATTTCATATAGCTGATAGTGAAGAGGGTCATGTTCCGACACAAACGCATTTGCTCTAATGAAATTAGGTGAAAGTTCCAGCCGTAAAGGCCGTTAAATGTGCAAACCGACTAGATTACCCCTTATTTTGGGCAACAAATTCTGTACCAAGAGAACGACATAAAACTTTTTGAAGCTTATTTTCGTTATAATTCACGTACTGTGGCGTTATTTGACGGAATTTGATGAAATAAAAAGTAGATATTGATAAATTAATCATTTCCCGAGGGTACCACAAGAGAATATCGGCGATCGAGTCTATTTTAGCATCAGTTTAAGTCGATAGTAAAGACTAGGTGTCGAATTGCGCTGTTTACCTTGTATCTATAATAGAAGTATAGTAAAAAAAAAAATTTTTTTTTTTTTTTTTTAAGGGGGGAGGGGGTTCATAGATAATAAAGTATGTGTCAAGTACCTGTGGTTAAGGGCTATAACTTCATCACAATAACATTAGTATTTCCCAACACTAATTCAAATGTTCCTGCAAGTCTATGTTAAATTGTGACTAGCAGGTTAAGGGTTAAACTATTCTCACGATAACATTATTATTTCCCAATAGCAATTCAAATTTTCAGGACAGATGTGATGAAATTGATAAAAAACATGCAAACATGATTCCGCTTGATCTAATTTCGTTCGATTGTAAAGAAAAATGTTGCACCCTAACACTTTCAGATTGTTTATCAAGACGGCATGATGTTTTTTGTGAATCAATCAAAAATAACAACATCAAATCATTGCGTTGTACTATCAGAAATATTAAGTGATCACATAAAAACGATAAAATAGCAGCTGTTAAATGCATATGACAGCTTAATACAGGACGAAGGTAAAGCAGGAGGCTCCTTTAGGAGCCGTCTACTTTACATTTGTTCTGCATTATCGCTTTTAAGAGATCAATTCTACATCAAATAATTGCCTTTTATTATAAGGTTGGTTGTATCGTTTTGACTGCAAGCAAGAACTATACGTTGCTACTCGTCGCTGATTCATTATCCAATGAAATAAGAGATCGTCGCTATGAAGACTGGTCGTGGAGGCGGGAGGTTGATATAAGGCTTGCAGAATTCCTTCTCTGTCCTTACTAGCTGGCCATCTACGAGAGGAAACATAGCATCAACACATAAAGAAAACCTTAAGGTAAGAGTATAAGTTTATTGTGGTGCCGTAGTGTCTGTCGATCTGTTACGAATAAATAATATTTATATTGTAAATAGTTTATTGTTTTAATATTTGACTGTCGTATTAATGTAATATTAAGCTATTAAGTGAGATCATTAGCTTATTGGAAACTTAACCAATTACTGCGTAGACTTTTAATAGTTTTGAAAGTTAGGTGACCCCTTAAAGCATAATAAAGAAAAGCAGAATGCCCCTTAAGGCGCATTCTGCTTTACTTTCGGCCTGCTTTAAGCTAAACATGCTAGATGTACGATATATGGAATATTTCTTGTAGTACATATTCATGAAGTATAAAGCGAAACTATTTTCTTCAGTGTATGAATACTTTAAAGGCGTTTTGTGGGGTAATGTGTTAGAAAACAAACAAAAACTGTCAATTTTTAAAGGTCTGAAGGCAACATATATCTGTCTTAAAATTAAGAATAGATACAAAGCTTAAACGATGTGTTGCCTAAAAAATTATCATTTTGTATGACTTGAATTGAATTGAATTGAGGTAGCGACATCATATCTTGATGTATACTTTTCAACAGCAATCCTAAATAAGCACACTTAGTGCATGAAGCGCAAAAGATCCGTTTTCAAAACTGATATAGATCTACGCTATTTGCAAAATTAAATGTTATTTACTCACGGAGCGCTTCATGTCAATTGTTTATCTCTTGTGGGTTATTATATTTCCCTGGTGGATTATTTCAGTAACCAAATCATGAACCAGTCTCCTTGGAATTCTAGGTAGATTAATAAATACTGGTATAAATTAGCAAATAGTATAGACCTAGAGCAGATGGATCCTATATGAGCCCTCATACCTAGGTCTACACTGTTTGCAAATGTATCGAATATGTGTTTAACAGGTCCATGGTGTCGAAGAGTTAACAAGCATGAGTATTTACAGCATAGTAACAATGTGTTTTGACTTCAGAGCAATTTCCTCAATAGGATAATGACACTACTAGATACTATTTGCATACCATTGGAGTATACTCTCAACCAATTTCGTTTTATAATGTGTATTCATTAAACTTAAGGAAATCCCAGTCGTGCTTAGCGCGACTTGGCTAATATTGGTAAACAGTTTGGATCCAGATCAGACGCCGCGTTACGCGGCGTCTGATCTGAATCCAAACTGGTTGCCACTCATATTCATAGTTTTTTTAAATTGAAAAAATATATTATTTCCGCAGACGATATATTTCAAGCAGGAGACAATTCAGTATGATAAGGTTTAAAGGAAAACAGGAAATTTCCAAGGAGATTTCTGTTTTACTTTCATTCAGCTTTAAACTCTTGTCTATATACTACCAACACATATGAATCTTTAAAGGGGTTGCGGTATAATAATGATATGTTCTGTATTCAGTTTAATATGTTCTGTAACCCACCCTATGCTTAAAACCAGGCTACGTATATTTTTGCAAAAAGTATAGATCCTAATCAGAGAGCTACGAGTCCTCCCACTGGTGTTTTTATTTTTACTTTTACATGCAAGTTTGTCAAAAGTGGAATAGTCCTTAACCCTTTGAACCCTAGTCCCGCATATAGGCGTCTTTTTCAAACAATGTACATGTGATTAGTACACTTGTCCTGTGCAAACAGTGAAGACCCAGATCAGAGGGCTCCGAAAGGAGCCCTCTGATCAGGGTCTTCACTGTTTGTCATAATGCCAAACATTGACAAAAACAACCCTTAAAAGTCAGAAACGAACTAGACTAAAATGGAAACAGGAATTGTCCATTTAAAGTTTATGGGAGGAAAGAGTTAAAGTAAAAAATAAAAGAGTAATAATACATCTCATACTATAGGTGACTGTTGGGCTCGGATCATGCACAGTGCACCCCAATACTATCAACTAAAGTACAGTAATTTAAAGAGTTCTTTGTACATATCCATTTTTGTTTACCATGGTGTTTTATTCATCCACTTAAGAAAATAGTTCCACTTTAAACAGTCATGAATATGTTCCATACAAAATATTTCTCTATTAATATAGCAGTTGGTAGCGTAAAGCATGCCTTTAGGCGCACTCTGCTTGGCTTTCACCCTGCTTTAAGTATTCACCTATCTTTCAATGCTAGAAACAGGTTATCGGGTCCTGGGTTACACGAAACCAATCTTGAAAGCACGCAACACATTAACATATAGAAAATGACAGGTTCTTGAATTCGTAACGATTTGTTCAAATCTTGGTGACAAGCAGTTTTAGCCTGATTGGTTGCCGAGGGTTCAATATAATGTTGAGTTGTTTTTGGAACACTATTCGCTTCTGAATTATATCTTCACACCAAACTAAAGTCCACAATCAGTAATTTGATTGACCAACCACTGTTATGTTAGAATAACTTAAATATGATAACGTTATTATGATACACTTGTGATTAGTACTGCGTCAATTCAGAACAAAACCATTTTGACACATGAATCGTATTTATTTGAGGAATGCGACTTATTTTACAGCAAAGCGACACTGCGACTATAATTTCGTCCTTTTCCCCCATAAATAGCTTATCAACTCTTTTGATTTATTCATGCACTTAAGAAAATAATTAAACTCAGTTTCTATAGTATAGTATACTTTAGCTGAAAGCAGGGTGCAAGTAAAGCAGAATGCAAATCAAGTTACATTCTGCTTTACTTTCAACCTGCTTTAGGTGGTCACCTTACTTTAATACTAAAAGCAGGCTATTTGGTTAAAAGGTGAAATAAGGAATCGTTGATGGTGTAACATACAGTGGAGAAAACGTTATTCTTTCCCAGTAAACGCGTTGACGCTAAAACTATTATTTTCACTGCAAACAGTTTGGAGCCAGATCAGACGCCGGGAAACCCGGCGTCTGATCAGGCTCCAAACTGTTTGCCACCAAGATAAAGATGAATTATCAGAATTGTCAAAAAGTTGTACTTTTCTACGTTTTAGTTTTTTGCGTTTGCGTACGTTTGCGTTTAAACGGGAAAGAATAAAAGATTCTCCACTGTACACAGGTATATGGTGCAGTGTTCCCGCTCTACAACAACATAAAAAGACATTGACTTTGCTCGTTGTTCGCAGGGAGTCGTTATATGCAGGGAAGTTGACTTACATTTGCAAACAGCTTGACTCCAGATAAGATGCCGCGTAACGCGGAGTCTGATTTTTATTTCAAGCTTTTTGTCACTATTCATTATGCCCTTTCTTTCAAAATGTCCAATATATGACCGAAAAAAACAACAACAGTTAATTTAAGCAGATGACATTGCAGCAGTGAAAAGATTGGACATAATTGTCTTGTTTGGGGAACCACGAAACGCATTGTTGTAAGGAGGGAGTCATAGTTCAGAGGGCCTTTTCAGGGAGGGAGCACTGTATCTTCATATCATGTTATATCTTGTTGCAATGTTGTCTGAAGAAATGTCAAATAAAGATTTTAACTCTTACAAATTGAAGAGAACTAATAGGCGAGTGTGAATTGAGTCCAAATAAGACAGCGCATTACTCGTCATGTGAACTGGATCCAAACTGTTTGCAATAGTAGCCACGTCCCAAATAGGCGGAAAACGACTTATTTAAACCGAATATAAACATGTGGAAAACAACGATATTTTTATAATGTAGACATAACATTCAATGAGAGGTGCAACCAATTTGGAGACTGATCAGACCTAGAACTGTTTCATCATTTCACATCATAGTTTTAGCACAAGCGTATTTAGTGGACAAAAAATGCAGAAATCTGAGATTTATCTTGAGCACAAAATCATGCCTTCTAATTTACTCATTCACCCCTGAAACTTTTAATGGACAATTCCAATTTCAAGATAAGTCTAGTCCAAATTTCACTATTCAGGTTTGATTTTAACAATATATTTCAAAATGACAAACAGTGTAGATCCTGATAAGAGGGCTCCTTAAGGAGCCCTCTTATCAGGGTCTACACTGTTTGCATGTGACTAGTGTAATCTTTACATGTACACTGTTTGTAAATGACAAGTATACTTGTCGCTAGGGTTGAACGCGTTAATTATTATCGCAATATCGGCAATCTTCTGCACCAATCTTATTGGAGACATAGTGCAGATGACAAAAATGCGCAGACGAAAACATTGGTGTTGATTACGATAACAGCCGTTGTTGGAGTTACGAGCGTATAAATACAGCAACGGAATCGGTGGCCGTCGTTGTCTACCGGTCTGAAATATATGTGAGAAAACGTTATTTTTCCGTTCAAACGCAAACGCATTGCAATCAAATATAGAAATATTGACAACGTTTTGACATTTCTGACTACCAGTTTTAACCTGAGAGGCAACATTTTGGAGCCTGATCAGACGCCGGGTTACCCGGCTTCTGATCTAGCTCCAAACTGTTTGCGATGAAAATAAAAGTTTAAACGTAAACGCGGTTATTTGGCAAGAATACGGTTTCTCTACTGTACTCTGCACGCTGCACACGGGGCACAAACTGCTAACCTAAACCGCAAACAGTAGTAACTGAACAAGCTACTGGTGATGCATTGAAGGCACTAGTTTATGACAGATATATTCTTCTTTTAGACAATACACAGCACAACACGTGTGTATAGAACATTAAAAGAATTGCAATGCCAATATATTAGACATTTGGCAGCTTGATTAAGACCGGAAGTAGAGCAAAAATAAGTTTGTATTTTGTTTATCGTGCGCTGCATTCAGCATTTGTTTCCCTAACACTATTGACTTGTTAAAAATATACTCATTTGCAAACAGTGTAGACCACAATCAGAGGGTTCATGTAGGGGTGCAAACAGTGTAGACCAAATCAGAGGGTTTATGTAGGGGTGCAAACAGTGTAGACCAAAATCAGAGGGTTCATGTAGGGGTGCAAACAGTGTAGACAAAAATCAGAGGGTTCATGTAGGGGGCCCTCTGATAAGCGTCTTCACTGTTTGTTGATTAAGAGCAATATTTATTAAACTACTAAGAATTTCAAGTTGACTGGTTCATGTTTTGGTAACTAAAAATATCCATAAGGGAACATAATAACCCATAATAGTTACTTAGGGTTGAAATAGTTTATTGTCGATGAGTTCATGTTCCTCTGTATGTCAATACAGTAGAACCCCATTATTGTGACATTTTAAAAAAAGCATTCCTTGATGACATTATCCCCTTCACTGCCATGACGTCAACTGCTTTGATCAATTGTAATCTGCTTGTATTTCTCAAATCTAACTTAATTGTTCATGTCAATGCTCTTTACGTATGTATATATTGTTCATGCAAATTGATGGCTATGAATATGCTTATGCTATTTTATGCCGAATAAAGATCTGTATCTGTATCTGTATCTGTATTTCTCAAATCTAACAGTTGGCTAAATTGACTAAAGAAGATATGACAATGAGTGTCAATCAGTGTGTATTGTAACCGAACACCGCGTAACGCGGCGTCAGACGAGGATCGAAGCTGGTTGCAAATAACCATTGTACTCGGTAGTAAAGGACCGAAAGAAGAATAGTTTGTATACAATGAATCCTGTCCTACATTCTGCAAACGTTTCATTTATGCAATTGTCGATGGATATACAATCGAACCTCGATACTTCGAACTTGCTTAAATCGATCGTACCAGTATTTTATGAGTTGAATTTTGATAATTCGATCTCGCGTAAGTCGAACATACCCGTGTTCAAAGTTAAAACGTGGCTAAGCCACGTTTTAACATTGAAATATGGGTATGTTCGAACTAAAGCGAGTTCGAACTATCAAGTTTCGTTTCGACTGTATGTCAACACAGTGTAACCCAGTAACTGTGACCTTTAATAGAAGCATTCATTAATGATGTTATATGGCCAATTGGAGAATAAAGTAATTTCAACTTAACGACCTATTAAACGATTGTTAATAAATGTTGATGAAGAAAATGGACAGCTTCAGGCAATATGAATATAAAGCAGAAATTCGGGAAATTTATAGATTATTTTGGTGTTGCCTGAAACCACAAGCCTTATTGTAAACGTCGTTACATATCTTCATTTTATACCCAATCTCCACACGTGGCTATTGTAAAATAATGCTTTTGTTATTGGCCTTCAGGTGTGATGGAACCATATTCTTTGTTAGAGAACTGCGATAAAGTATTGATTGACCATTTCATTGCCAAATTTGTCGTGATGTTTACCCCATTTATATCCATGTTGTCGTCTTCTTCAATTTAATTGTCTGCAATATTCAAAGTTAGATTTCAAGGCATTATGACTGAGGAAGTTTCGAAACGAGTTTCAAACAGTTTGGATTCTGATCAGACGCCGCGTGACGCGGCGTCTGATCAGAATCCAAATTGTTTGCAAAGGTGCCTATTGGTGTCAATGACAGTGAAAGGGTTAACAGCAAGTGATTTCTTTCTAGTCGTGATTTTGTGAATTGGATTAATAATACATGATCTAGAATCAGAGACATTGAACGAACAATCAGTAGTTAATTTGTAATATTATTTATGATTAAAAATACGTTTTCGTAGTCAAGTAAGCTTGAAACACACCACGTGTTTTGTGATTGTATTGTTGCAACAGAGTGTCTGAATCTAATTTTATGACCGGGGAAGGGATAGTGCTTTGACAATCTCATAAAAGAGTCGTTATTAGGATTTCGAATTGTAAGTGCAGTACAATGCAATAAAACCCAACAAATACGGCCACTCAGATACACTCAATATTTTATTATATGATCGAGCTTTTCCGGGAATATCTGTAGTATTCTGTACAGTGCGATACAAGAGACTTATCTTACACTCCTTGTATTTTACTGGTTGTAATTTTACTCCGACCTCGTTTTCAATAAATTTAGATAACTCTGACGTAACGTCATGTTTTCTGGCTACACGTACATGTCCCAGTTCCGCATTATTCTTTGTGACATAAAATAGCTTTTATCTGCTTCAAAAGTCTTAAGTTTCTGGATATAAAATTATTTAAACAAACATCCAGTTGTTGATTGTGTATATGGAAAAGCATAATTATAATATATAATAAATGCATCACCATTTAGCGGGGCGATACGGGACTCGACGTTTTTTGACTCGTGCCAAACATATATAATTAAATGTTATTTTTCAATCAATGAACATACAATCAGGCTAGTAACTGATGTTACATGGAAAGCACAATATACCAATCAATTGCAGTTATAGTTAAACAAAATGAATTCATATCCCCATGAACCGCAAAAGACATCGTTTATTTCTAAAACGTGCATGGCTAGTATAATATACAAACCAATAGCAGTTTAAATGAGTTCATAACCCCATGAACCGCAAAAGATGTCGTTTATTTCTCAAATGTACATGGATAGTATGACATAATAACCAATGGCAGTTATATTTTTTCAAAACGCAATGCAATAAACATACATTTGGGGAAAATGTAATTCTTTTTTTATCCAACTAGAGTGACTATCTGTATTTTTTTCAGTTTAAGGTTCCCTTTGAGCGCTTAAACAAATCGCATCTTCTAAATAATACTGTTGTTGAAATTCTAAATTTGAACTTGTTCTTCGTAATGTCTAAAGATATATTATTCAAAGGTAAATGTGGATACCGATCCGACATAGAGGTATTCAATTAATCGTCAAGCTCATGACATAATTGAAAACTAACGTGCGTTATAACATAGGTTTTCAAGATATACCCTATTGCAAACATTCGACGTTTAGTGATCAATGTTGCAGACATTTTGATCTAGATGACATACATGTACTCTGGATTTTATCTTAATCGAATCTGCATGTCACTGATATTATTTTCTGAAGAAAATGGATTATTAACCCTTATCCTGCGGTAATATCATCTGCTTCAAAATTGTCGTCTGCAAAATTTGTTAAATCTATATTTATACAATTTTTAAGTAAAGAATCGTAAAGACGAGTGTCAAACAGTTTGGATCCAGATCAGACGCCGCGTTACGCGGCGTCTGATATGGACCCAAACTGTTTGCAAAAATTAGTAAAGTCGCGACCAGCAGGCAAAGGGTTAACTCTTTCAACATCATGCACCTGTTTAAAATACTCATTACATTTGTAAACATTGTAGACATTTGATAACTACACAAATCCCCAAGGAAACTAAATTACCCACAAACTTTACTTAGTTTTGAAAGAGTTAATCAACTCTGAGAATTCTAAGAGGCGATATTGTTTTGCTGGCGATACCTGCCAATCTGCAGTAAAAGTCAAGAATATTTTTTCCAGTGTCCAGAAGAGACTTTTCGTCATAAATGAGATTGTACAGTAGGGAATACCTTCTACTTTCTTAAGAGAACCCGCGTTTGTGTTAAAGCATTAACAGCAACCCCACCCAGTGTGTTAGTTATTAGATGTTTAAGGCATGTGGGTGCTTAAAGTAAAGTACGGTAAAAAAATCTCCTTAGGGCTTAGGGAGCTTTCTGTTTTACTTTCACCTTGCGTTCAGTTGTCACCTGTCTTTCATACAATAAATGAGCCTTTCTTATTCGTGTTCGTAACTTAGAGGTTGTACAGGATTACAGTACATGCATTTTCAAAACCTATTTGTGAAACGTATTAGATTTTTCCTAAAAAAAGATTATGATCCAACTATATTGCTGCGCACTTCACGTTTGGTTATCGATCAATCTACACTTGATAACTATGCTTTCCTCTTTGGTTGTGCGACGACAGACAGGGCTTAGCACTACATGATGATGTATCTCTAAAGCCGTCCTTAACCGGGAGAGTTATGTCGGATTTTCGTGCTTTGGTTTTTCTCTCCCTCTCTGTCGTACCCTAAACCCTCCCATGTCTTACAGTTACTCGTGACTACAGACTATTCGCTTGAGTACAATTTGACCGTTGCCATAGTGGGTTATTTTTAACACGGGCTTGAATGTTTAATTCTTTCCCGTGTTACTAATAATCCTGTCAGAGAATTTTGTTAGATGTTTTACATGTATTTAATTACTGTGCTGGCGGTCTTTTTGATTGTAAGGTTGTGGAACAGGGTTTATATTTTATGTACACTGTTCGTCTTTATAGGTGAATATAGGAGATAAGTGTGAGGTTGGGCGCCCCTAAACCCAGGTTTAACCCCCCAGTGGTTGTTAATGATTAATTAATTTATAATTGATTATTGATTGCTACTGACCGTACCAAGGCGGGCTCCTATGTTCACTTAGCTTTATGTTTGTCTTGCGTGTTGTTTTCTATTTAGTGTGTAGATGAAGGAATGGTATTGCGTGTGTGTGTGTGTGTGTGTGTGTGTGTGTTTGTTATGGTATGGCTGTGTGTGTGTTCTGCTTTAGAGATGGGTGTATTGTTTGTGTTGCGTTTCCTGCTTGAGTCTTCTTTCGTATTTATTTGGGGCCAAATCAGTAGAGAAGCTCGATTCTGATCAACTTCTAATTCATCACATTTAAAACCATTTACACCCAGTGGATTCTTCCATGCGTATGTACATGTATTAGATTAGTCAATTTTTACCTAAGAGGTGCCTTGTTTAAAAAAAGTGATTTCATATTGAAATTCCTGTCAGCAGCAATCAGCGTGGACTCTGATCAGACGCCGCATAATGCGGCGTCTGATCAGAGTCTACACTGGTGGCTATGTCCCTTTTATAGAACGACAGGCACAAATGGGTTAATATATCGGCCACATTTCAATAACCGGTCATGGTCTATGTACAGTCGAAACTCGATACTTCGGACTCGCTTAAACAGACCTTACCAGTATTTCATAAGTAGAATTTCGATAACCCAATCTCGCTTTAAAGTCAAACATATCCGTATCTCAAAGTTAAAAAAGTGGCTCAGCCACGTTTTAACTTTGAAATATGGGTATGTTCGAACTAACGCGAGTTCGACGTACCGCGTTACAATGCATGCATTTTATTCAAAAGGGAAAGAATAACGTCTTTTCTTCTGTACACTCTGAAATGATTAAAAGCAATAAAATGAGAACTACAAAATACAGCTGCCAAGAAATAACATTTCTGGTCGAGTTTCGTGTGAGAACGGCAATGTTTGTATTTCATAATGTTTCCTATGGGAGGTGATATCAGGAGAATGTCATAAAGCACGTACGATGAAATGTTGTTTTCGCTGACATTTAGGGAAAGTTTCTGTCCCTATGGAATCCATTTTAGCTTTCTAAAGATAATCCGTAAATATGGTATTTTCCCTCAACAAATATTCCGTATTTATAAGAGAATTAACCGATACTAATCATAGACAGTTTAGAATGACCACAGTATTCAAATTACGTCAGCGTCTATCGAATCCCAAGTTACAAAAACATGAAAACTCTTATCAAGCTCAAATTCAATGTAAACTCTCATGCTAAATTATAATCTGCTTCAAATAGTTCGTCTACACAACAACTCGTATTGAAAAGTTTAGACTAAATAATTCAGCTTGAGGAGACTAGATTGTATATACAAACGTTTGAAGTATAAGTTGTAATGTTGTAGTTATTTTTCAGATTTAATTTTATTTATATTTTAATACACAATGGAACGATAAACACCAGTAAATGTATGCTCAAATTGTAAAGGTAATTAACTGTTTCTTATCTGAATGTTTGCATAAACATACCTCAAGGAACATATAGTTTTCTTTGTCATAAGAGACGATTCACTCGGCATCTGGTCTTAATCTGAACAATTTGCAGATATCAGCCAATTACACTCTAACATTTCAATACTTTATTATATTATGACATTTTGAAGAAAAGAATTAATCGATCTAGACTACGTTATCAAAGTATCAAATGAAGCTCAGTTTAACTTACAAATTGCCATGACAAGAATGAAGATAATATATAAGTTTAAACATATTTTATTTCAAAACAGTACATGTACATATTTTATAATCATACATATCCTCCATTCTCCATAACCGGACCCTTCCTACCAATCCGGAAGCCTCACAAAAACGCTTGATAAAGTGCGTGCGGTTTGCTTACGTCACCGCAAAAGCGGTCCCGGTTAGGTAATAGATGTATGCAGCATAATAGCCGAGAAAAATGCTGAAAAAAACTTGGAATTTTAGTGAAACTTTGAAGAAAATTATATTTTCGAAAAATGAGTACCAAAGTTAACCACGTACCTTATTTTTTTAATGTCCCTTTGTAAAATGAGTTCGAATAACGCATTTTCCAATATAACTCTAAATGTTTATTACGTGTAGCGAGTGTCTGGAAATTGACCTTTCACATGCAGTATAAATTTGATCCGATTGTGTACAAGTGCCTTTGTTACCCGGATGATGACGTCACACTTCCGTCATGATAGGAATTCGCGGCGCTGCATTTACAGCCGAAGGTTAGTTTGAATAACTGGTATTTGTTTAAACAATGAAGTTGTTTGATTACTTTAAGTGTTATTTTCAGTTAGAAAACTATTTTTTCTCCATATTCATTCAATGTATCTCCCAGTTACTATTTATATTGGTTATCTTTATAATCCCTTTTCGCTAAGGGTTCCGGATGAACGGATGAAGGGGATAAATATACTTTAGGATGAGAACGAAAGCAATGTTTAATATATTATATTAATTTCTATCAGGAAAAATATCTAATCTAAGCGTTTCTTACTTTATCGACCGTATAATGAAGTTATTTATAAGACATCACGAAAAAACCTTCGGGTTACGAGAATACCTTACACGAGGTTTAAATCAATTCACATGCGTCCCCTTTCAGCTGCGGAAATATGACATTCATTGCGATAGCAGAAAAAATATACCACTATTTCGATATGTATTTCTTAACTTCGAAGTTTCAAATGTTAACATATTTCCAAAAGCTTTGAAGCCTATGTGTCCTTATGTTTGTCGATTTTGGATACAGTGACAAAGCATCTGTGTGAAACGCGAGGTAGAGTATTTTGAATTTTTGACAACTAGATATGTTGTTGAAAAGGCGTTATCTGGTCTAACTCTACAGTGTTATAACAATAGTAGATAAAGTGCTGATGGCTAAGATGAGTTAAAAACAATGTAGATCTTACCAGAAACATTATTTCTATCATGCCGTTTGTTCTTGGTCATCATTTATTGCAAGATACTGTTTATGCTCAAAAGGGTACAATAATGTAAAATGGGCTTTCAAATTAGCAATGGCAAACATGGTCATTTATCGCCATACAAAATATAGGATTTTGTATTAAAGGGACTCGCAACCGGATGGTGTACTTGTCAAAATAAAATAAAATACTCAAATAAAAGCAAATTTGTGGCATTATTTGGCTTCTGACATTAAAAAAATATGATCAGTCCAAAAAAAGTCTCAAGAATCGTCACCGAATCTTAGATTTTTAGATATTTTCCATCGTTTTTCTATACCGACTAGTAGACGGTATAGTTGTTGTTGTTGCTTCTCTACACGGGCTCAGACATAAACACGAGCCGAATTACGAAGTTGTATGCACTTTCGATCGCTACACATTGAAATACGTTAAATCGATCCGAGATAAACGGATAGTTCCGTGGTCCATTGGTCTAAGCGGTTTCCCCTATTTTGCCTTCTGTCCGCCAATGCCGGGCCCCGGGTTCGAATCCCACCAGAGACCAATATTTTTTTTTATTGAAATACATTTTTTTTAAACAGAATTTCTTATCCTAAACTAATTCTTTACCATTTATATAAGCGTTTGACACATATTTACAAATTACTATTTTTAATGCATCATCTGGTTGCGAGTCGCTTTAAAGGTTTAACCCTTTCATGATCAAATTATTCGGGAGATTTTTACGCCTTCACCACTTTATTGTTTTCTGCTTCAGTATTGTTTTCTGCAAGACACGTTTGAAAATTAGATTTAAGGTTGTGTGTCTTAATAGATATCGATAAGAGTGTCAAACAGTTTCTATATCAATAGACTTTCGAGGTTATACAAAGAATCTTGATCTGTCAGAAAACATAGCCTTTAGACGGAGTGATCAATTTTCATTTATGGTTATGTCATATTCAAAGTTAAAAACCTTTTACAAATTGCATTTATGGTTATATCATTATGAAACTTTTAAGGGGGCTGTCTTTGGTTAACATTATCTTATAATGTCATAATTAGGTATGCAAATAAGTTCAAGATTTTAATTACAGTAAAAGATTTTGGACACTCTGTGCGTCATATTTTTATCCGATCTCCTTGAAACTTGCTCGGAACAATTATCTTGACAGAAGCTAGACAATGTATAAATATGGGTTTCGTAGGCTTAAAAAGTAAGACATTAGGCCGAAGCATACACATATTTTTAACTTGCCCCAAACTTGCTCAGAACGACCACCTTGATCCAATCTAGGCAATGTATTAGTATGGGTTACGTAAGGTCAAAAGGTCGGTCAGTAGGTCAAATCATAGAAAGCATCAGAGTACACTGGACACTATTTTAACACAAAAATCATTAAACTAGCTCAGAATAACCGTCTTGACAAAGCTAGTAAATAGGTAAATTAGATTAGTATGTCAAATCGTAGAAAACAGCAGCTAAACATTAAAAGGCACCATATTTTCGCCCCATGAAACTTGCTGCAAATTTAGGCAAACTCTAGACAATCTATAAATGTGGGGTATGTCATGTTTAAGTCAATAGATCTAAACATAAGGACACATTTCTAAATAGTCTTTGTCAAACTCAAATTCCGCGAGTGGTACCTAAAATATTCAGTTTTACCATATCTAGTTCACGTTTGAGTATGGTATATGATTTAGTCAAATAGTAGGTCAGCAGGTAAACAATAAACAGTCCAGATGCCACATTTTAGTTCAGTCGTCGGGAAACTTATTCAAAATGATTTCCTAGATAATACCTATGTCACATATGGATATAAGTTCTGCCAGGGTAAGAATCAGATCAGTAGATAAAATCGTAGAACAAGCTTTCACTGACAACCATGTGTACAGCCTAGTGTTCTCAGATCTCAGGGGAGTATTTCAGGGCCGCATGACCATTTTGTTGTAAGATAATTCCATTTACTTTCGAGTGGCTAGCATGAATTGGATTAATCAAACAATACGTTTGATCTTAGAACAGAACTCTCAGCATAAGCCAGCTCTTAGAAGTGACAAACAGCCTATTATTATTTTTTCATTCCAATTTATTTTTTTGAGAGTTTCCAAGTTGTATTATTTGAATGTGCCTTTGTGGATGATATAGATGCTGCATAGAACTTGATTTTTGATACTCTTTTTTGAGAATGACGTTTTACAAATAGATTTAATCGACTAGACAGATACCCGCAAACTGTAAGGATTCTAATCAGGATCTTATGGCTGAGAACAGTCAATCTTTATATGAATGCAGAAGACAATTTCAGAGTAAACGATATCACAGCAGTAAAAGGGTTGATATATCCACAGTATTGTGTTGGAATTTAACAGAAATGTCGTGACAAAACGGGCAGAACACATAGCCGAAAATAATGACCCAGCTTAACTGGCTCTTCGAAAGCCCGGCTCCTTGGATGGTGCTTAGTGCAGCGCTAATCAAAAATTCATTTATAAATTTATTTCACGAGCACATAGTATATCGTTGCATAGCTTCCTATAGGCACGTGTCTACATATTCTGCTAATACCTTAAAGCAATAATGGCCAAAAATGCCTTCAAATCGGAAAAGGCAGTTAAAAAAAAAATACGGGTACTTAATTTGTTTTAGTTCGACACCATTTTTTCTATTTCTTTTTTTCTATTTATTACTTCTACGCCATCAATTCTGATGATTATGAGAAGGGGCACTTTTTAGGTGCACCAATGGGACTGTACCCGGCCGGTCACTTTATCCTGACACCGACGAACCAGTCGTAATGCTAACCCGAAATCCTGAGCGCCAAGGAGGGAAGCCATTACTACCAATTTTCAAGTCTTTGGTTTGACCCGGCCGGGGATTGAACCCGCAACCTCCTGCACTACAAGCGGACATTCTACCACTAAGCCAGACAGCCGGTATTTATGGACCTATACATACCAGACAACTTTTTGTGAACTGTTAACGGCATGTGTCTAGTATTTAAGTTCATTTGCTTGAAAACACTTTGGAAAAAAGAAATATATATTTCAATATACGGTGCCCCCTTCATACAAAGCTAATTTCAATTACAACACCCTCTTTACAATAATGATTACAGTTGTTGCCCAAACAAGACAATTATATTTAGTTTTATCCGGTTTAAAATGTTCTACATCGGTGTGCATTAACATCAATACATTTCCTATACACTCGCTTTTCTCATTATCTCATACTTAAAAAAACCCACAGTGCTGCCATCATCTGGCCGCTTTCAAAGCTTTCAAATAAAATATACCTGGCATTTCGTCTTCGTCCATATGTTACTTATAACTAGTTATTAAACGCCTATATACGTATACGATTACTGTCCCTCAAAACATTAAAATGATGCAGTTTGAATCTAAATTGTATGCTATTAGAAAGAGTAATGGCAGTTCATAAATAGGAACTTGTAATCAACCTGAAAAATATATAACTGGATCGACATCGATAGTAATGTTCTACCTATTGCGCTTAAAGAAACACTAATAGTATTTTTTAACCAGTTTGTGCCCACGATCCCATATATGTGACATAGGCAAACAGTGTAGACTCTGATCAGACGCCGCATGGTGCGGCGTCTGATCAGAGTCTACACTGTTTGCTGATAGGAATTTCAATATAAAACAAACTGGAAATGAAAATTTTGACCAGGCATCCCTTTGATAAAAATGGACTAATCCAATATAAAACATGAAATAATCCACTGGGCGCAAATGGGTTAATCAGGAAACAGTTTGTGGATAGCACAGATGTAAGATGTTTAGTGTATGTTTCATTATGGACACCCTTAGAAGGAGAAACAAGTTTTGTTGGTAAGGATCATGATATGATTCAGCTCAAATACTGTCATCTCTTATTTGTATTGTTATTGAACAGAAGTACGAGATGTGGTCGTAGAATTCTTCTACCTGAATACTGTTTCGCCGAAAACCATTGCTTTCTGATATTCCCTCTTTAATTTCATCTTATGAATGTGTGACAACTTCATGCAGGAACAAAGTGCGCCTTTCATTCTGCAGTGATATGTCATATGTCTTTCAAACAATTTGTATCAAAGACACAGATATGTGTCTCGAAATAGTTTTTCCATGGCGAATTCAGACTTATACATTTTTTCAAGGATGTTAGTGTTGAATTACATGTATAGTTTATTTCTTAGAGCAATTACACTTTTATTTGTAAACAAAACAAAATGATTAAAAACACGTTGAAAACGATTTTTGTTCAACCTGTCGCCCATTTGGTTGGTAAGAGTTCATGCTTTATAAGATATGTTTAGAGAGTGTTCTGCTACAGAAACTTGCTAACAGAAATGTCACGAGTATATCCAACGACAATGTGGCAGTGAAAGATGTAAAAGGAAGGATGTCGTGAGAAAGTTTTGACAACCGTGACGAGTGTCAGTCAACTGTTGATTTATAGCTCTTGTTTGTGGTTTTGAAACAAAATACCACTACTTAGTAGACACGCTTCGGGCAAATGTGCAGCAGTGTATTTGCAGACGGATCCAAGTCAGATGGGACGCCGCTTACGTCGACTTTTAATCTGCTTCCAAACTGTTTGACACATGGATGATATTTTCTGAAAATATAGCGAAAAGCCATATTTAAGAAATGTTGCAGACGACAAACTTTGCATATGAAATTACATAGCGTGCTAAAAGTTGAAAGTGTTGTCAGGGCAACAAGAAGAATTAGGACCGTTACGACCACTATATAGGACTGATAGTATTTATCTTTTTCACGGCCAAATTTTACCGACTACTTTAACCTATGCTTAATTATAGGCTGCTGCAGATATATCGTCTGTGAAAAGAAAATCAAATTAATTTTATACGAGTGGCAAACAGTTTGGATCCAGATAAGACGCAGCGTAACGCGGCATCTGCTCATGATCTAAACTGCTTTCAAATGTTAGCCAGGTCGTACTTACGGTTAACATTTTCGCAGACAAAATATTGTTGGCTATATTATGTCCTTTGCAATGTTTCACTACATCCTAAGTGAAGGACAATTTACGAGTGTGGCAGAAATGTAGGGTCTTGGTCAGACGTCGAGTTATATGGATCCCAATTGTTTTCAAAGTCTAAATGGTTAATGATCGTGACTGCATAATGCCAGATAAAAATAAAGCCGGACTATCCTTGAGAAATTACTGATTTATTTCTATCCTGCTTTAAGCTGTCAATCGTGACTTCATTTTGATAGAATCTTCAGTTGAATATTTCCAACATGTGGGCACCACTCTTCCAATCAACAGCGTCTTAGACTACGCAATTTCGATGTGTCATACTTTTTGTCGACGGACTCCTTACAAAGAGAAATAATAAACAATATCATATTACGTTGTCAACGACAATTTGTCGAATGAACTACCGTCACACTTGTTTTAAGCGACACTTTCTTTGAGGAGAGCATACTGCTATATTAAAGACTGTTAACTGTTAAAATATAGGATAAAAATAAAACAGAAATCTCCTGAAAGAGCTTTCTGTATTAGTTCATCACCTACTATTTGTAATGCGAGTCTGTTGATGGGCATCGTATTCAAAGGTTGCTTTTTATAGGAAAGACTATATTTTATCCTTGCTTCGAAATCAGAATGGTTGGAATATTTATTACATTATGTCTGAAAGCATCACTGTAGTTTCTTTTTTTACTGATAACTTAGTTTATACGAAATATTCGTTCATGAAATCCAATTTGAATATTGTCTCCACGATATAATGCTATTCTTTATCAGTCTCAATCAAACAATTACGAACAGATACCGCGTCAACTTGAACCAGTTGAAGCATAATTGGTATACGATTTCCATAAAACCGCAAACGAACATTTTTATATATAGGTTTACTGTAGTATTGGGATGACATGAGGCGAATCCACTATACAGAATACAATGAACTCTCTTTACAGCAGATGTCTTTGTTACCTAAAATTTGTTACACTGTTTGCATATGAAATGAGTATATTTTAAACAGGTCCATGGTGATGAAAGAGTTAATCGTATAAACGCGATGAAATTGTCGTCTGCAACAATACTAAAACTTGATTTAAATGCATTTTTACTTCAGAAAAAAAACCATCCGAGTGTCAAACAGTTTGGATCAAGAACAGACGCTAAGTTACTCGACGTCTCACCAGGATCCAAACTATTTGCAACTGTTACCACAACCTCTCCCGCCGCGTGCAGACTACTTATATTTTATTTAACTATTTCACTGTCAACAGCGCAAAAAAGCGACCCTTTCAGTTTGCATCCTGATCAAACGTCGCGTTACGCGGCGTCTGATTATGATTGAAACTGTTTGACACCCGTACAGACCGTGATCAAATGGCTCCTTAGCGATCCCTTTGATATGAGCTTGCACTGTTTGTTTTACTTTTAATTGTCTGAAACATTTCCCAAACACAGCCCTATAATACATAAAACTAGTCATATTTCAACAATGGAATATTCCATATGAAAATTCTAGGGTCAATATGTTCTTTAAGCTATACCTTAACCCTTTGAACCCTAGACCCGCATATAGGCGTCCTTTTCAAAGAGTGTCATGTGAAAAGTACACTTGTCCTATGCAAACAGTGAAGACCCAGATCAGAGGGCTCCGAAAGGAGCCCTCTGATCAGGGTCTTCACTGTTTGTCATAATGCCAAACATTGACAAAAACAACCCTTAAAAGTCAGAAATGGACTAGACTAAATTGGAAACTGGAATTGTCCATTTAAAGTTTCAGGGAGGAAAGAGTTAATGAAGCACTCGTTGCCATATGACACTGGCGGTGTCTCCAAGGCGCCATTGTGACACCTCTCTTATTTCCTAATATTACACGTATGACAACGGTTCCCAGAGGACTTGGTAGACTACAAATATTAGCATTAACATTAGGCGGTTAACGTCATTATCAATTAAACGGCTGACTCAGATATAAAAAAACAAAACACGGACACATATATTCATTTATTTATTCATTTGTTTATTCATTGATTCACTGATGGATAAATTCATTCATTCATTCATGCATTCGTTCATTCATGCATATGTCTATGTAAATGTATATTCATTCATCTATAGATTTGTCTTCTACAAGAAAATACTCGGGACGAATAAATTGAATAAAAAAGGGCCAGAGATAATCAGAATGGTATTACGGCACATCATTATAATAGTTATTTCCCTGATGAGAGAAATCGAAATGCATCGAGAATGAAATAATAAAATTCCAGTTAATGTCGTTCAATTTTCGTTTTGACACGGCTCAAATGTATGCGTCTATGCTAAAACAATTACTTCCTTCGCAAAAGGTTTGGATCCTGATTGGCGTCTAATCAGGCTCCAAACTGTTCCGTACTTTGAATGAAGCATATCGTCAAATTTGTTCAGATTTGTTTCAAACAGCCGTCATCTTCAACACTTTTTATTGCATTGTATTTAACGAAAAAGCTTAACAGTGTTATCCACTGTACAACTTGGAAGTGACATCATAGCCCAGAGGTTGTCAGTTGACTGAACTAGTAGTCTGCATCTGGTAGCCAGACAAAATACAAGTAAATACAACAAATTATTTCTGTTTCAACCACCTTGAATGTGTTTGATACAGTTGACAACTTTAACCAGGATTAAAGTAAAGCAGAAAGCTCCTTCAGGAGCTTTCTGTTTAACGTTTATTCTGATTAAACAATTACCACATAGCCTGTTTTTAGTTTTGAAGACATGTGACCACTAAAAGCAGATTAAAAGTAAAGCAGAATGTGCCTTATGGCTCATTCTGCTTTACTTTCAGCCTGCTTTATGCTACAATCTTTCAGGATATAAGAAAAATACTCTATTGGAACTTGTTTATGACTCTTTTAATTGAAACTATTTTCTTTTGTGGAGGAACATATCAAATGCGCTACAAGGCGCTTCTATCAGGGAACGGGTTAAGCAATAGCCTGAGCACACTCTTTTGAGAGACCAATGAACGTTACACGTAATTTCCAGAAGACAGTACCATCACTTGTCCAGACTGTGAAAGATTTGCATTGTGCTTGTCCAAACGCTCTGGTCATTCATGCGTGGGAGAAATGGACTGCTGTTTCTATTGCATCCGTTGATCATTATAAAGACTCTTCTAAGATTTAGATTGATTTGCACTCTAGTTGTAGTCTTCAGGAAATAACACAGCGAGCTTCTCACAGCCAGGCTTTTAGTACACGGTCAAGCTATCCACGTCTGATGTGTGTGTCTAATGTACAGACATTATTCTTTCCCAATAAACACGTTTGTAGTCAACATGTATTTCCAAACTGTTTGCTATTCTGATTTTAATTTATTTCAACGGATAATAATGAGATGTTCTACATTATGGATTTAAAGACATCTGTCGATTTTATTTTAAGCATTGTGTTACATAATTGTCCAGCCATTTATGGCCACTCAAATAATGTATGTTTCCTGTTTTCAGCGCTTACGGTTTCTAACTAATTTAAATCAAGATTGAAGTAAAGCAGTTATCTACTGAAAAATCTTTTAACTTTACTTCATTTTTCTTTAAACCACTAATCCTTAACGACACGTGTATATGAAACCATGCATCATAACATTAGTTAAAGTTAACCGAACCTTAAAACATTACACTGGTTCATGCTAATTTAATATTGTAATATTGTTTTGCAACCTTGCAACATTACATTGGTTCAAACTAACCGAATCTTAAAACATTACACTGGTTAATGCAACCCGGATCATGTAGTATTGTTGTGTAACCTTGCAACATAACATTGGTTCAAGCCTACCGAACCTTATAACATTTACACTGATTCATGCTTACCAAATATTGTTATATCGTTGTGTAACCTTGCAACATTACATTAGTTAAGGCTAACCGAACCTTATAACACTACACGAATTCATGCTTACCGAATATTGAAATAATACACTATAAAAGAGCTTTCAGCGTTAGGGTCACTTGAATACTTAAGGCTGCAATTTGAATTCAACAGCTTCAAGGCATACTCCATTGTGGCACTAAGAGTTGGCAGAGTATTCTTATTCGTTTCTTTGGATGAGAAGCATTCTGAAACTTGATGGTTAAGTTACTTCAACTCATTAACCGTCATTTCGGTTGTCATATTGAATGTTGATATTCTGTTTTCAGGGGACAATTAAATTGTTCATTCTGGCAAATGACAATCGCTTCTATTAAAGGCTACAACTTTGATGAATATTTTGTTTGCAATAAACCAACTTAATGTTTCTTATCATTTTACTGCTCCTGGATAACTACGGCTTTCAACGCCTTTGTATATTTCTCAAAGAAAGCCTTTTCATGCATCTAAACTGTCTCGATAAATGAGCCAAGAGAAACATTTCGCTCTTTCTAAAAACAAGTTTGCTGGTTAAACAAACGGACAGTAAAACTGGATTTTTTCTTTGGCACATTCCTTCTTAACTGTCTGCCTTAAACAGTTACATTGCTTAAACACATAAATCAAACTACGCTCGTATGAAATGGTTATTTACTGCTTAATGGATTTCTACCAGTCTCTGTCCATAGCAAGCAGCTATGTTAGCATCATTCACTATTTCAGATAACATTGTCTCCGTCTTTAGACTTATAATGACGTGTTACATTATAATAGATTCCATCGCAATATTACACTTTCCAATTTACCCTGCTTCATAACATCTCCAAAATGATTCCTGTGGGACATCGTGTCTCATATTAACCGTGGAGATTACATACTAAATACAGCCAAACTGGTAGCGAGCAGTCACTAAACGATGGTGAGTATTCGGTTATTAAAACAGATGCCAGCTTAATGCAAGACAAAAGTAAAGCAGAAAGCTCCTGTCGGAGCTTTCTGCTTTAATTTTGTCATGCATAAAATAGTATCCTGTATTTAGATAACAATATGTCTCTTAAAAGAGTTGCCATTTAATACAAGTATGAGTGTACCATTATATCGTATGATATTCCTAATATAAGTACTCTTATTTCGTTTACGGTGAACTAAAGGCTATCTGTTGCTGGCACGCAAGAGTGCTTTATGTATATTAGAAATTAGATTATACGGGAAAATTCAAGATTCAAATTCCTGTGCGTAATGCTAAACACGATAATATTCACTTGGAATGAACAGAAATAGGTCAGACGTTTTATACAGTCAGATTTATTTATATATCTTAAGTATATGCATAGTTTATATTCAATCTAGAACTTTGATTAGAAAGGGGTCTCTTTAATTTGAACCGCATCCCAAAGGATTGAGTTCCAATATAATGATTAACATATTGAAATCAAAATTTAAATAAGTAGAAAAGTGTGCAAAGATGATATTCGGTAAAAGCGAACAGTGTAGACCCATCTAGAAACCGCGTTAAAACGCACCGTCTGGGAAATGTCTTCTCTATTCGCAGTTTCAATTTTATTAGCATATCAGCAGTATACATTGCCTTTGGCCATTAACAAAGATATAAAGGAAATATGGCAATGACAAAACAATTATACATTAAGTATATACATCACAAAGCAGCAATAATATCTAGGGTATGTTTACGAAAGTTCATACTCTCTTTAACATACTTGGAGTAGTATTAGATGGGGAAACTGATTCCTCTGGCGAGAGAAAGTACAGTAAAACCTCTCCGTTACGGCCCTCCGAACAACGATTCCTCTCGTTCAACAACGTTGCCGCTGTTCCCCAAACAAGACAATTATGTCTAACTCTTTCACTGCTTTAATATCGTCTGCTTAAAACTGTCGACTGCTGGGTTTTTTTCTCAAAGTTAGGTATTGGAGATTTTAAGAGCAGAAACATTAAGACGAGTGATAAACAGTTTGAATCCCGATCAGACGCCGCGTCACGCGGCGACTGATCAGGGTTTAAACTGTTTGCAAATGTAACCTAAATATGTAAATTTTCTCTTCCTGTAACAACCCCCCCCCCCCCCCCAAACAAGAGAAATACTATTTGTCTCCAATTGGGTGTTGTTGTAGAGAGGTTTTACTGTATATATCATTATCAGAAGCGCCGTTCAAGAACAGTCATTGATAGCAAAACTAAACGTAACCGCAATGCAATAATTTATAAACAATTACCTTTTTTTTTTAGAAAAAAAAAACAATTTAGAGATTGTTTTGCCTTCCCCATTGTAGCACAATGTCTGTCACGTTTGCATGTGTACTTTAAAAAAAAAAAAAAAAAAAAAGTTGACAAAAAGTCAAGCAACAAATCCGAGTACGGCGTAACCTCACTTTTTCCTGTACGAGCTATCTTGGGAATTTGTCCCTTCGGTGCTGTTGAGAGACAAAACATGTTTCACTTATCGTATTAGAGAATTAAGAGACTAGATGATGTATGTGACACTATTCAAATAAAGCAAGTATATGGTATTGTTGTGCATATGGCATTAAAAAATATGATCGGTATAAAAACATACTCGAGAAAAAATCACAAAAGCTAAAATGCACGTGTTTCTATAGGCGCCTGATTTCCATTCACATTTTAGGTAAATCTGACTTTTGTCTCTTTAATCCCTTTACTGCCTAACTTAACGTCAGGCGCCATAGTATCGTCTGCTTTAAAAGTTTAGTTTATAAACAAACTATATAAAAATCAAAATTACTTGCTCTGTTAATGACGCTGGGCAACAAACAAAAAGCAGTGGTTTAATAAATGGAATTGAGAGGGGAAAAACGTTCCACTTATTCACTTTACACAATAGCTATATCTAATATTTGTCTCGCAATACCAGCAACATACCTATTCAAAGTAGTAGTCAACGTGGCAGTAACTTTAAAACGATTGGAAGGGAACTGTATGTCAACGAAAAACTAATTTTGAATATACTTGTAGGTACAATTCAATGTGTTGTCGCACCAATACTTACAGAGTCAGCTGCTGTTTTCTGTTAATGAGAAAACATCCCTTACACAACATCTCAGTTGGTAATTAGCTCTTCGTCTGTTGCAATATCGTCTGCTTCTCAGCTGTCGTCTGCAACTGCTTTTAAATTTCAAAATTTAAAGTCAGTTTAGCTTAAGAAACCTTAACACGGTAGTCAAACATCTTGGATCCTGATCAGACGCGGCGTCTGATCTGGATCCAAGATGTTTGCATATTATATGAAAGTGGTGACTATCTGGAACAGGGTTAAGTGAACTCTCGCAATAAGTTGTAATTGTCGACGTGTAGAAACCACATTGTGTTCGTGGTACATAACTAACAAATTAACAACAATGCAGTTTGCTTCTGCCAAAGGTGTTTGAGCAACTGTTCTGTGTCACCAGCTTTATTAGTTCACATAGCCTCGTTACAATTCTAACACCTTCTGCCACCTTACTACCAGGCTCCGAGGTTATAAAGCTTTTGACTTCAGTCTATACTCGCTCCCAATCATTTGATTGGTCAGATTTGAGCCTATGCTCTAATCTGACCAATCAAATGCTTTGGAACACACTCAGACTCAACTAAATCGCTTTATAACCTCGGAGCCAGAATTCTCATCTGCTTTCTCTCAAGTATATGTACATTTAATTCTAGATATTTTTAACTGAAGAAATGCCTGTTTCAGTGACAAATAGTCTGAATTCTGATTAAAGACCGTGTTACTTTACGTCTGATCAGGATTCGGTGTTCGCTATTTGCAGTGCACTCAAAGCAATACATTGATTGGTTTCATACCCACTTCTACCTACAAATGAACTTGGACACTTTAATAAACATCTACAAAAGTAATTAATTTATAAAGCATAGCGAGGAATCAATTTGGTATATTCCTTTAAGATTATATAATCGATTTCAAACAGTTTGGATTCAGATTAGAAACAGAAACATTCGACACCTCACCTGGACCAAAACTGTTTACAACGCATACCACAAGGTTGCTAACGTTTATTAAGCACATTTAAAAGAGGAAACATTTGCAATTCTTTATAAATACAGTAGTTTAAGGCAGGATCTGTCTGAACCAAACAGCTCTATAGAGTGGGCGTTGAAGTGGATGTTTACTGCACACACCCTGCCCCCTAAACGCACCACCACCATCACACTATTCCCGTAAAAGAATGTGTGTTTTTTCTTAACCCCTTAACTGCCATGACGTCATTTGCATTTAACAAGTGTCGTCTGCTTGTATATCTCCAATTAATATTTTAGGTCATATGACAAAAGAAATATTAAAATAAGTGGCGGGCCGTTTTGACCACGCGACGTCTAATCAGGATCCAAACTGTTTGAAAATAACCAGTGAAGTCGGGGTAAGGTAGTGAATGGGTTAATTGAGTAGTTTACAACTTTGGACTGATGGTGCTATCTAATTCTGTTCAGTGTTATTTTGCTTGATTAGTTATAAAAATAAATCATTATGAAATAAAAAATATTGACAAGTGTGACACTTGCAACCATCAAATCAATACAATAATACAATTTTCTTAATAACTTCCGGTTCATGATTTCATACATTTGAGAATTCGTTATTCTTTCCCGTTTAACCGAAACGAAACGCAAACGCAAAACACCTAAACGTAGAAAGGTGCAACTTTTGGACAATTCTGATAATTCATATTTATCTTGTTGGCAAACAGTTTGGAGCCAGATCAGACGCCGGGTTACCCGGCGTCTGATCTGGCTCCAAACTATTTGCAATAGAAAAAATAGTTTTAGCGTAAACGCGTTTATTGGGAAAGAATAACGTTTTCTCCTCTGTATGAATATGGAACTTCCTAGAATTCATTTTCGAAGATACAGATTGTTTATAGAAATGTTACAAAGTGTTACTATGATTATAACTTGAATTAATCAGGTAATTCAAAAGAAATATAGCCGCTGCCTTACGCCGAGGTCGCGGTGTCCAATCAGGACCCATACTGTTTGACACTCATGTCATTATTCCTTAGTCAAAATACCTAAAATTAATATTGGAGAAATAAAAACAGATGGCAATTGTTTAAAAATGATGACGTCATTGCAGCGAAGAGGTTAATGCAGCACAAAAAGAGTGAAGAAATACTTTTCTCACATAACTACTACCCCTGTTCTATAGCGAACAACGATCACGAATATCCTTGTCTCCAACATGTGTGAGATCAATTTGATGACGTCACTATAATGTCACTATTTATAAAAGCGTTTTGACGTCACCGGGATTCCAAAAAAATGCCTATTGCTTTAAAAAATAACGTAAAATCGTTGGTTATGTGAGAAAAAGAATCTGTCACTCGTCGATGTTTAAGACAAGTTGGTCTCAAACTCGTCTAGAATAGAAAAGTTATTAAGCTCGCCAATGCTCGCTTAATAACATTTCAATTCTAGACTCGTTTGAGATCAGCTTGTCTTAAACATCGACTCATGACAGATCCTATATAACAAGGAATTGCTGTCATCATTTGTGACTTGAGTTTTCCCTTTCGTAGACAAATTATCGTCTGGGAAATTTTGTTGTCTGCAATTTTATGCAAAATTTAACTATTTGATGGTTTTTACTGTAGAACTGTTGAGTTGTGTACGCTGCATCTACTCTGGGTCGAAACTGTTTGCAAAGTTGATTTTACTCGCCTATGTCGGTGGGACGATTAAATAACAATCTGTTTTTGAGATCACCAGAACTCTTCCAATAGCCGGCCGCTTGAAACGTGTTTTCATGTTATTGTCCTTATTTTCAGTTCCTAGAAGACATTAACCCCGTCGCAGACTAAAGCAAAGATGAACTCCGCAGTCGTTTGTTTCCTTGGCGCATGCGCACTGACCTCATGTCTGGTGGCGTCCACTCCAGTATACCCAAACTATGACTTGAAGCATTACCGCCCATCCGACGCCTGTTTGTACATCTGCAATATTTGTTATGACGGCATGGTGAGTACCGAACAAAACACAGACTGAATCCAAATACATCTCCGTTTTAGCAAAACGCAAACTTATGCAATTTGATATAGAAAACACAGTTTCTTTTTAAATAGTGAAATAAAGTTTATAGCCATGTCATACGCCTAGTTTTGCGGCGGCTGTCCTGTATCCGAAAACTTTCTAGAAAAATCGCGTCTTGCAGACAAAAAGACAAATTTGCAGACAAATTTAATAGCCGCACTAATAAAAACATAAATGTTCTTTTAATCAGGGACAATTTTCGCTATTTTTTATTTCTCCTACTTTTCTTTTAACATGTTTCTGTGTGTTTCGATTTTGTGATAATTATTCGAACAACAGAAATTAGCTCAATTACTAGTCGCAAGATGCTTTTTGTCTTTGTGTAACTTAGGATGTTACAAGACGCATGTCGCCATCAGTATACTGTTATGTTGGCTTAATTGTCTCGATGTCCGGGAATGTTGTAGACTTTATTAACGAGAGTATATTCCATCTGCAGTAATAACACTAGTGGTATTTGTATGTAGTTTTATGAAAAGGTAATTTGCAGTATGTTATTGAACGTTCTATCCGGTGAGCGTTCTTGATTGAGCGTCTTGATTCTTCTCTCATAATAATTATCGTCATCAATAATGTGTCGTCTGCAAAACTTCTTTGAGTTGATCTATCTGGATTTTCGTTTAGCCCATTTTATGCGGGATACACTTTTAGGTTTACCTTTAGACAAAAAGCTTTGATCTCAGATCAGGCCCCACAATGAGGGGCCTGATCTCAGATCAAAACTGATTGCAGCTAAGTCAATACTCTATCAGAAACTGCTAAAATAATTTGCAAATATTTGAGTTATACCCGCTGCAGACGACATTTTAAAATGGCCGCCAAATATAACCCAGCATGCAATTGGTTAAGAAAATTAAAACAGAGTGTCAAACTGTCTGCATCCAGATGAGATGTCGTATAACCCGACGTCTCATCTGGATCCAACCGTCTTGCAACAATGATTACAAATTCATTGGCGGGTTATCCGGCATCTGACCAGGCTCCAAGCTGTCTGCTACTAGTATTCAGATTAAATATAAATTGTCCGCATGAAAAGCTGATTTTTCCTACATATAATAACATTGTGTTAAGCTTCGATTAAACAGGAAAGAACATTTCTTCAATGCATCTGTGTTTCGATAGTCTGTGATTGTCATTTACTATTATTTAATCAATTTTCTTTACAATATCGTATTGTTATGTAATAGTACGAAATAATATTAGTGTACCTATTTATAGACGTTGGTGGGTATTATTGCCGTGAGATGTAATCTTTATTATGCGACTTGCGAAATGTATGGAGTAATACCCGTTTTGTTAATTATTACTGTGCCCCTGTCTACAACGCACCTCCTAACAACGATCCCCTCTTAACAACAATGCTTGTCGTTTTCCAAAACAAGACATTAATGCCTAATGCCTTCACTGCTTCTATAACGTCTACTTAAAATGGTTTTCTGTGGGGTTTTTCTTAAACATAAGTAAAGGACATTTTAACAGAAGAAATATTTAAAAGACGAGTGACAAACAGTTTGAACCCAGATCAGACGCCGCATGACGCGGCGTCTGCTCTGGGTGCAAACTATTTGCAAAGTAAGCCAAATCATGTAGAGTATCAATGTTCCCTCCTTATTAAAAACTCTCTCCGGACGGCACACATTACTTTTGTCTAACATTTGGTGTTGTTGAGAGTACTGTGCCTTTTTGAATACGCTTGTGGGTATTTCCGGCGTGATCTGATCTTTATCAAGGTAAGCGACACGTTGTGTGCTTCCAACTGTGTGGATTCCGATCACAAAGAGTCAGTATTACCAATGCCTTGATCTGGATCAACAATGTTGACACACATTTTGTTATTTCCTCAGTCAGAACATGGTACATTAATCATGATAAAGGTTGTGTGAAACTCGTACGTTGTAATAAGAGCCAGGGCCTAATGACGTATTAACCATTAGTGTTAAAATGCTGGGGGTAAAACTTGACTTATATTTACAAGCAGTTTTAATCATGTGCAGACACCGAGTTACTCAGTATTTTATTAGGTAAAAACTGTTTGACACTGATAACAATGTTTCGCCGGTAAATGGGATGTAAGAAACTATATTATTTTGAAAAATAAAAGCAGACAGTAATTGTTTAAGCAGACGATATTAAAGCAGGGAATGGGTCAACACAATAGCATAGTATGACGTGAAAGCAATGCCAGAGTAATACATGTACCTATGACGAGAGTGTTGGATTTGAAAGTGCAATCTGTAGATCTAAAGTTTGTAACACAGCGTTTCCTCTCTACAAGAAAATCCAATGGGAGAAAAAATCGTGTGCGTTGTTCGGAGTGTGTCTTTATATGCAATATAAATGTACAATGTCTTGAAACACTAAGTACATTTCCTTGTATAAAAAGAATGAAAATAGACTATGGGGATACACTATAGATATTTATTTTAATGTTTCTATGCAATTTGAATATAATTTATTTTTATTCTTCAATGCAATATGAATGTAAAATGTTCATCTGAAATAGACATGCCAATCTGACATTGAAAATGCAGTACATATATTTTAGGTTTCAACTTCAAAATAGGAGTAAGTTTTACTTATCCCTTTCAACCCTTTCAATCCTACAGCCCTCTGTAGAGATTACCGATTACCTATGCAAACAGTGTAGACCCTGACCAGAGGGCTCCTATAGGAGCCCTCTGATCAGGGTCTGCACTGTTTGATATTTTCATTGGTTTTTGTAAAAATGCAACAGTAGACTGGTTCAAAATGCCTGTACTAGAAGACTCCAAAAGGACAATAAATACCCACAAGAGATACATAGGGTTTAAAAGGGTTAAGTTCAAGTTAATTGTTTATCGTATCTCAAAGAGGTTTCAACTGTATACAAAAAATAGGTATTGGAAAAAAATAATTATGATGTATCGACACAGTACGCAGTAAGCCCCAGTACGGACGTCAAAATAAATAGCTGTATCAGAAAATGTCAACTGTGTGGAAACACAATTAAATTAGGCGATGATTTTATAAGATCAGAATTCAATCAAGAAGATCGCGGTATTCGACAAATTGTGCTTAATTTGATTCCCAGTGCACCCAAATAGTAACTCACTGTGATGTCAATTAACAGTGTGCGAAAGACGTGTCATCTATAACGCGTAGACTTGGTGGCGGTAGAAATTAGTTAATTAGAATCAATATTGTCCATGAGAAATTGTGTCGTCTACTGAAAAAACTCTGTAACATGGCGTCTAATTGCGATCCAAACTATTTGCAAATGTTTGTTATGTCGTCAAGGCTACCATAGGTTGTTCATAAAAATCCTAAGATTTCTAAATTTTCAAGCGCGATTTTAGGAATCGTACTGCCAGGTTCTATAACACTAACATAATTATGCAAACAGTTTGGAACCAGATCAGACGCCGCGAAACGTGGCGTCTGATCTGGATCTAAACTGTTAACCACCCATATCAATGTGTCCTCAGTAAAAAGGGCATACAATTCCAAATTTAAAAAGTAAGAAAAGAAATCCTAAGATTTCGGGAAAAATCCATAGGTCCGAAAATTAAGAAAATTCCAAAGATTTGGGGAATATCCGAAGAAATTACAACCCTGTAATCAGGATCTAAACAGTTTGCTAATGTTCGTTTAAAATTTAAAGTCGTGCACTCTTAGAAGCCAAGTGTAAACGCTCTATGATGTCAATTAACAGTGTGAAAAAGATGTTCCATCTATATATAACACGTAGAGTTGATGGTGATATAAATTAGTTCATTAGACGGAAATAACTCTTTCGTGAGAAATTGTGTCGTCTGCTGATTCTCTGTTTGACTTTGGTTTTACGGCACTGCGACACAATATTGGTGACATAGCGCCGATGTATGTTGTGAATGCATGAGTGTGAAATTATGTTGATAATTTTTAAGGTTTTCAAGAAAAAAAAAATATATATATCTTTAAAGTTGGTGACGAAGTATATAACATTTTGGATTCAATTTTAACGATTTGAGATTTTGTTTTAATAAAGTTCGGACATAACCATGCAGAGGCATGAAATTGCCAACAGTATGGCACAAGGGAAACAGGTGGATATTGTACTGCTTGCTTTCGCTAAGGCATTCGATAAGGTACCTCACAATAGGCTTCTTCTCAAGATGGGTCATTATGGTGTTAAAGGCAACACACTTAAGTGGATAAACTCTTTCCTCACGGGGCGACAGCAACAGGTTGTTCTTGATGGAGCTACATCCGGAAAGGCACAGGTGAAGTCAGGCGTCCCCCAAGGCTCAGTGCTAGGTCCCTATTTCTAGCCTACATCAATGACCTGCCTGAGTCTGTGAAATCCTCTTCTACCAAACTGTTTGCTGATGACAGCATGTTGCTTAAAGTGATCAACGATATCACTGACAGCAGACTACTTCAGGAAGACCTCACTGCTTTGGAAACATGGGAGAATACATGGCAGATGAGTTTCAATCCTCAAAGTGTGTAGTCATGCAGATAGCCCCAAAGAGGACCAAGCTCCTTCCAACAAGCTACCATCTGCATGGCCATACACTGGAAGTAGTCGATGCCAGCAAGTGCCTAGGAGTCACAATTACAGACGACCTCAGCTGGGACATGCACATTAAAATGTCGTACGGAAGGGAAACCCCAGACAGTCGGTTACCTACGCCGCAACCTGAGAGACTGCACCAATACAGTGAGGGATGCGGCATACAAGACCATAGCCAGACCCACTGTTGAATATGCATGAACAGTATGGGACCCTTCCAAACAGTCCAGCATCAAAGACCTTGAACAGATACAGAGACGAGCTGCAAGATTCGTATGCAACGACTACACAAGCAAAACCCCTGGATGTGTCACGAAAATGCTAGAGGACCTCCAGTGGGAATCACTTGAAAGCAGACGTCAGCATGCTAGACTTCAGCTCCTGTTCAAGGTTCACCATGGACTAGTTGACATTCCTGCTGCCCAATATATAAGGAAAAATGATGCCCGTACTAGAGGGACCAACAGGTTCTACCAGGAGCGAATCAATGACAGGACCTATCTAAATACCTTCTTCCTAAGAACGGTCAGGGACTGGAACATAAGGCCTACCAGTGTCACAATGGCGACCTCTCTGGATGAATTCCTGAGACTCCTCAGGGGCTAAACCATACAACCACTTCAGTGGGTTTTTTATCTGTACATATTAGAGCTTTTTATTTTACTGCCCGTGTGGGCATAACCTCTCGCTGAGCTAATTACGGTCTGGTTAGACCCCAGCTCATTATTTGGAAGAAGAAGAAGAAGAAGGCCAAGTTTCGTGAAAATCTTGGCGATGTAGTTTTTAAAACCTATCCATGCCATGTGAACTCTTCCATGCTAAAATATTGGATTAGCCCATTTCTTATGTATGGGTTCTTGTTCTAATTTTTCATTTTCGTTTTGTTTTATATTGAAATTCCTATCAGCAAAATAATGCGGCGTCTAATCAGCACTTATACTGTTTACCAACGTCCCTTTCATTATGGGACGCTAGGCACAAAGTGGTTAATCAATCTCAGTCAGATAGTTTGGAACCATGTCTGGTTTTACTGTATTCATAATACAGCGTTCCCTCTCTACAACTAAAATTGTGTGCGTTGTTCGGAGGGAGTCGTTATAGGGAGGGAAATTAGCTTCATTTGTCACTTCTCATTAAGTTTTTTTCCGTCAAAATGTCCATTTTGTAACTTTGAGAAAAACAGCAGACGACAACTTTAAGCAGACGACATTGCAAAAGTAAAAGCGTTAGACATAAAGGTCCTATTTAGGGAACTGCGGCAAGGGTCGTTATAAGGAGGGAGTCGTTGTTGGGAGGGCCGTTGTAGAGAGGGAGCGATGTACTGCTCCAAGGAGACTATTCTTATGAATGTTGAAGAAACATTGTGTGCTCACGAAAAGCTCACGGATACAGTGAATCTTCTCCAATAAACACGTTTACGGTAAACATTTATGTTCATTGCAAACAGTTTTGAATAAGATCAGACGATTGGAAACCCGAAGTCTGATAAAGCTGTTTGCTTTAGACTGTTAAAGCTACAAAGTTGTCAAATCTAAACATTCTATTGCATATACAGTTGCTTTTTACGGTTCGTGTCGATTCAACTGGAGATAATAACTGTCTTGCTTGTAATGACCAAACTTTTGTCAAGCAATAATTCTTTTTAGCAGAGCTCTTTCGATGACATACAGTAAAACCTCTCTAAAACGACCACTAAAATGAAGGCTTATTGATTGTCTAAAAGAAAAGTAGCAGCTTAAAGCAAGGTGACGGTAAAACAGAAAGCTCCTATATGAGCTTTCTGTTTTACTGTCACCTTGCTTTAAAAAAGTAAAGTACCCGTTAAAGTCTACTTTCAGTCCGAATGACCGCTCAGCCGACTGTACATATTTAAGCAGTCCACCTGCAGTAAACACCTAATAATCAACATACTTTGGTGGACGTAATATAGAGGTTCTACTGTAGATATTTGTTGTATATTTATAACATTATTATGTATTATTTTCTTCTCTCTTTCAGACTACTGAAATGTTAAACTGTGCGAACAACATTTGCCTAGCTAGCGACCAGTCAGCTTTCGTCCTCGGAATGTTCAAGCTTGGCGAGAAATGCAAGAAGTTCAATCCCTCCTCTTTCGGCATGGCGCAGGAAACCGAATAACTCCGAATGAGCACCGTGGTTTAATCCCTTCCTCCTTACTGACGCCTTTTAACGCGCTATATACATTATTTCTTAACATAAGTGCTTCTATTGAGTATTCATTTACGGTATTGAATAAAGATGGCAGCTTAAAGCAATACGAAGTTGGTACAGGAAACACATTAAAACGTTTTCTGATTTACGTTCACATTGCTTTAAGCAGTCACCTTAAAACTTTAAACACATTTTCAATGTAGAACATTTACCCTGATGGTTGTGGAGGAAGGGTTTAAGACTGATTGTTTTTCGTCTTTCTGTTTCGTTAGTTCCATCTGTGACGTCATAATGATTTAAAGAAGTGTGTAGGTGTTTCATTCATTTAATTAACCCCTTCACTGCCTTACCCCGAGCACAACAGTTTTTTGCAAACTGTTTGGATCCTGATCAGACGCCGCGTTACGCGGCGTCTGATCAGGATACAAACTGTTTGACACTCATTTCAATAGTTCTTCAGTCAAAATAGCAAAACTTTTAATTTATGAAATAAAGGCAGACGACAATTGTTTTAAAATTGATGACGTCATGACAGTGAAGGGGTTAATGACAAACATTCCATAACGACGTCGTTTAGATAGAGCCTATCTATTACGATCACTAAAACGAAGGCTAATTGAGTGTTAAAGGAAGATGACAGCTTAAAGCAAGGTGACAGTAAAACAGAAAGCTTCTTAATGAGCTTTCTGTTTTCTTGTCACCTTGCTTTAAACAGTTCCTTGTCATCATCACTAAAAAGAAGGCTAATTCAGTGTTAAAGGAAGATGACAGCTTAAAGCAAGGTGACAGTAAAACAGAAAGCTTCTTAAAGAGCTTTCTGTTTTCTTGTCACCTTGCTTTAAACAGTCCCTTGTCACAAACATGTTATAGTTAACAGACAATAATGGTCGTAATAGAGAGGTATTAGTTTTGTTTCATTATTACCGTTAATCTGTATTCGGATATAACATCACCTGTGTCTGCATTGTTGTGTTGGTACTTAAGAAATACCTGGGTCCAAGGTTATAAAGCGTTTGAGCTGAGTCCGAGTGTGCTCTCAAGCATTTGATTTGTCAGATTTAAGCCTAGGTTCAAATCTGACCAATCAAATGCTTGAGAACGACTTTAGACTCAACTGAAATGTTTTATAACCTTGGGCCCAGTCTACTTGCACTATACGCTTTTACACAACAGTCTATCGGTGGGGTTTGAATTGAGTCTGTACTGTTAGAAGAGGAATTTCTATCGAAAATAAGATCAATGTAAATAAAAAAGACAATGCACCCCTTGAATGAAAATTGGATTTATTCAATATATCAGCATGGAATAATCAACTTGGTATAAATGGGTTAAGCGGTCACCTCTCTTTAAAGATCTACATGCATCTTCATTCAGTGGTTGCTTAACACAGGCTTGGTTGTATACATAGATAAAACAACTCAACATTTTAATGCAAATGGTACCCGAAGACACATATCTATTTGTGTTCTACACAATTTGGATCCTAATCAGACGCCAAGTTTACTACTAGGCGCCTGATCTGGATTCTAATTGTTTGCAGATTCGTGCGGCTAAGCAAAGAAGCGGTTTATGTGCATATTTTTGTAACAAAATAATGTCAGTGTACACTAGCTGTGGGGGAATAGTTAATTGGGAATCTCCACATACATCAGCACAACTTTATACCTCAAACCCTGATTGGAACTACAGTAAAACCTCTCTATTACGACCGTTAAACAGAAGGCTAAGTGTCTATATAAAAGACAGGTGCATGCTAGCTTAAATCAATGTGATCGTGAAACAGAAAGCTCCCGTAGGAGCTTTCTGTTTCACTTTCACACTGTTTTAAGCTCTCACCTGTGTTCAACGACTAATATTTGACACAAGTTAATAGTCGTAACAGAGAGGTTCTACTGTACAATCAAAGAAAAGCAGAGAAATATTTCCTGACAGATGAGCGCTTAATGCAGTTCTAAAATATTGCAGAAAAGTTCAAAAGGGCTTTCCTGCATTTCTTTCTTTTTGCATTAAGCTCTACCTCAAAGATCTTAAAGCTTAAATACATGTACTACAAATGTTTAAAGTTTAATAATACCACACGGGTTTGCGTCTGTGATCCAATATTCGAAAGATTTGATCATGATGACGCTCTGAATTACTCTGCAACTGATCTGGCGCCAAACAAACCAAAACAAATCACTTCTCAAGCCTTATCAAGGGTTTAAACAGCGTTGATTTAACAACGAAATATTTGATATCTTTGTTATGTAATATACAATTTATAGTTAAATTTTATGAAGACTTACGGATATTTCAAAACACATACGACTATATATATAGCTACTGTAGAACGAACGTACTACAGATGTTTCTAAACGAATGTTCTGTATGACTTTTCTACTGCATTAAACCATTTGTCTTATAGAACAACCGTGGGTTATTTTTATGGCCGCTAAAGATGGATTATCCAAACTAGGACAAAACGCTTCTGTACATAAAGTTGTACAGTCTAACCTCTATAACTAGATCTCGCTTTAGTCAAATGTACCCTTATATCAATGTTTACTCTTTCACTGTCTGCCAAGTTTTATCGTCTGCTTTAACAATCTTACCGCCAACATATCGTCTGCATTGGCATTGTCGTCTGCAATATTTTTAAAGTCAGCTTTAGGGCTGTTTTGACTGTATACATACGCGGCGCCGGATCAGGATCCAAACAGTTTACTAAGTCGCATTTTGGCGCCGTTGGCAGTGAAAGAGTTAAAACGTGGTGTTGAAAGGTTAACTGAAGCGACTTCGAGTTGTCGAAATTAATATTAAGAAATACGAGTATGTTCGATATGTACAATGAATTTACAGGGTTTCTTCTTGCAATAATAAAAAGCCTTCTGAACTGTCATTTTGTCTTACTTATCTATTGTTAAATTTTGTTGTCTTTACAGTGTTCCCTTCCTACAACGGCCCTCCCAACAACGACTCCCTTCTTACAACGACCGTTGTCGCAGTTCCCTAAAGAGGATAATTATGTCTAACCTATTCACGACTGCAATGGTCTGCTTAAAATTGTCGTCTGCTGTTTTTCTCAAAGTTACATAATGGACATTTTGACAGAAAAAGACTTAATGAGGAGTGACAAACAGCTTGAATCCAGATCAGACGCCGCGTAACGCGGCGTCTGATCTGGATTCAAGCTGTTTGCAAATGTAAGCCAATTTCCCTCCCAAATGTAAGCCAATTTCCCTCCCTATTTCCCTCCCGAACAACGAACATAATATGTACCTCCAACTGGGTGTCGATGTAGAGGGGGAGTGCTGTATTATTGTTTCAAAGTGAGATTTAAAGTTGTTTGTCGATACTATTGCTAACACTTTTGGGCAAGATAAGACATCCGGCATCTGATTAGGCTCAAAACTGTTTACCACTCACATTCAAATGAATTATGGAACGTGTCAAACAGTTGTCATGTACACATTTAATTGCAATGCGTTTGCTTCGGTTTGCGTTTAACCCTTTCACTCTCAATGACGCTTGAAATCGCGTTTGAAAACAGTTTGAAACCTGATCAGACGCCGCGTAACGCGGCGTCTGATCAGGATCCAAACTGTTTGACGCTCGTTTTGAAATTTCTTCAGCCATACTGACTGATCTTTTAACTTTGAAATGACATTGCCGTCAGCAAAACTGAAGCATACGACAATAAAGCGGTGAAGGGGTAAATATCTCCCGAATAGTTTGATCATGAAAGGGGAAAAGGGGAAAAAATAACGTCTCCTCCACTGAAAACGGCGTCCAAGTTGGATCCAAACTGTTTGCGGAGGCGACCTTCGTCGCCTATACAACAAAACTTAACGCAATGCAAATACATGTAGAAAAGACAGGTTCCTGAAAATGTTTTACCCTTTCGGCGCCATTTTGTGTGCTTATGCCTACTTTCGTGGATGATAGTTATCAATAATTAACTCATTCAATCCTAGTGACGAGTATAGGCGCCCTTATAGACAGTGTACAGTGGAGAAACTGTTATTATTTCCCAATAAACGCGTTTACGCTAACACTACTATTTCCAATACAAACAGTTTGGAGCCAGATCAGACGCCGGGTCACCCGGCGTCTGATCAGGCTTCAAACTGTTTGCCACTAAGTCAAAAATGAATTATCAGAGTTGTCCAAAAGTTGCACTTTTCAACGTTTAAGTGTTTTGCGTTTGCGTTTCGTTTGCGTTTCGTTTGCGTTTAAACGGGAAAAAATAACGTTTTCTCCACTGTACCTGTGAAGCACACAATAGTCCTGACCCAAATAAGAAAGCTCCTAAAGGGACGCTCTTTATAAAGGTAAAGGTGATAGGTTTATCAAGTCTGAAATTTATATGTCATATTCTTCCGACTTTTACAATTACCTCCCTGTTCATCGAGTCACAAGTCGGCCATTTACATTCGGCGCTACTAGCAGCCATGACACATTGACTTATTTCCCTCTCAGGTACCCATTTAAATCACCTGGGTGAAGTGGAGCAATGTAGGGTTAATTTTTTGCTCAGAAAAATTTCAGTGATCCTGACAGGGCTCGAACCAGGAACCTCTCGCTTCCTAGTCGAGCGTCCTACCATTGGGCCACCGACACCTACTTTTTTTTAGGAACACTCTTATCATGATATACACTATTGGTCAGTTGCAATATATTTCAAAAAGGCATGCAAAGACAAAATCACTATACTTTCTGTATTGGATACTTGAAAGGGCCCTTTGCACTTGCACTATCACTGAAATAGCAAGAATGTCATCCAGGTCCTATAGCAGGTTTAAGGGTTAACACAGCCCAACTCGGTACATGTAACCAATCATATTTAAACATTGGCCCCTGAAAACTTCAATGGAAGAATTCAAGCTTCCAATCTTGACAATTTAGAGAATCATTTTTCAATACTGCTGCGTTGACCGCCTGATTAGGGTCTACACAAGTCACTGTTTGCATATGACGATTGTGCTTTTCAATGGTACATATATAATGACGTCACAAATATGGCGACCAGGTAGACGCGTTTTTCGCCCGCTGATAGAAATTATTAAAGAAAGGGTTTTAAAAAAGATGTTAAACAATATTTTCGAGTGTAAAGAGTTGTAAACTAGCATGTACAATGTGGGAACTGATCTAGAAGCAACCAATGGCGAGAAATGGCGAAGGATTGATGAATCGGAATAGATTTGAAATTTTGGAAGAGCGGGAAAACGGTGAGTTGAAAACAATGGAATCAACAGACATTTCCCGACAAGATTTTGTGCAAAGTAGAACAAAATGATTCACATGTTTGATGAGCTAAGATTCATTAGAAACGAACAAGTCAGCTGCAGTCGTAGCATAGTGCAGTTTCAACAGACAATGGGTAGAGCAATGGCACCTAAATTCGACAGGCCCCTTACAACCATATCCATTTCTCCTGAATAAATGTTTAAATCAATATTTTGATTGATAATTTAATGACGTCAAATTTAAATGTTGACGTCACGAAAAAAATCTATTCACACAGGCGTATGTTTGATGACATAGGTCTGTCGAAAAAAAATTCGAAAATTTTCAAAGAGCGAAAAAGTGTGTCTTACGGAAACTGTTAAGGGGCATCATACCAGAACCTAAATGTGGTGCTTTAGTTTTTGTAAAATTTAGCCATTACGGACTCCAGAAACTCATTTTTTATTGTTGTTTATCATGTAGACTGATCCTTGCTTGTCTGTTAGGCGATTGGACCTTCAGACTAGGGGTGTCGAAATAAGGTGCCAAAATAATTGATTGTTCCTTAATTCGACACCCCTAATTTTAGATTCACATTGCACTATAAACATATATTTATATACATGCTAAATAACGGTGGCGGTAATGGTCGCGTGTACAAAGACAGGGGGCACTTAACGCCTTCAATAATTGGTGATTAGTGGTTCAAATCACGGCAGACACAGATTTTTTATGTTTTTCTTTTTCTTTTTTTGGGGGGGGGGGGGGGTCTTTTGGGGTGGGGGCAGCCCGTGAGGTGGATTTCCGTTTGGGTCAAGGTTTCAAAAAGGAAAAGAAACTTGAAGAGTAGGGAAAATAAAAAGAGTCCAAAGAGGTGAAGATCAAAGGAAAATATCAATCAAATTAAAGCAGAATAGGTGTCACTAAGATATTGTAGATTTAATGAAAACAAATCACAATCTTGAAGACTGTCTGAGGGTGCGCAACAGTTGATAGACATTGATGACAAAGTCCTACAGCTAATGTGCACCGGCTATCAATCTGATGAAGACAGCCCTAAAGAATGGATCCGCTTCATGTCGTACGTTTGGATGACATATCAAGTGCATTATAGAGATGAAATATTGCTTGAAATATCGTCTGTAAAGATTGCCATTGATTCATTTCCTTGTGTCTTTGGTGTTGTGTGGATTATTATCATAGCCTTTGAGGACGCCACTGGCTGCATGCTTACTTTGTATACATGTGAACGCCATAGGCCTACTATTACATGCTATGCAAAGTTATGTAGTCTACATCAGTTCTCGACTTGTATTACATTTTTATTTAAAAAATCATCAGGTAGGCAAACAAAGTTTGGATCCAAATCAGACAGCGAGATACGCGAAAATGTTTGCACCAGTATCATGAATTCACCGGTAGCATGCAGAAGGTTAAACAAAGCGTACAGTTATATAGGACTATTCCAAAGCTCATGGTGGTTTAATTAGCGTACCGGGTATCCTACGATCCTTAATTGCAGCCAATTAACACAAACAGATTTGACAAAATCATTGGAATAGTCTTGTTTTAAATTTTAACAGTTGAATGCTGTTAAATTTGAACTTTTATGCCAGTAACACAAAACAGATATGACAAAAATGTGCTTTTAAATGATTAATCTGAAAGGAGTGTATGTTTTTATGTCTTTTTTAAAAAACTCTGTTTGGGTGTCGAATTTGGGGCTCCCCTGTCGAAATAAGGAACCCAAAGCAGCTCAAGTTAGTAACATATTGCACTGGATTCTCAAGGACTTTCATAAGCAATAGTAATTAGAAAACGTGGGTAAATGTATTGTTTTGTTTGTTGCTGTGTCGAAGTTAGGATAACTACAAACTCTCATCGTTACAATGAAAATGTGTCTTAAGGTGTCGAAATTAGGGTACTTTACTCTAATATGAACGCCAGAATATCACAGGTAACAAACATTCAAAATCAACAAACTGAATTCATGAAAATACTAGCATATAAATCGATAGATATAGAGGCCAGATCAAGAAGAAACAATCTTATTTTTAGAGGTTTCACAGAGAATGTTGGGGAGAATTGTTTTGGGTTGATAAGAGACTTTTTGGAAAATCACCTTGACATTGACTCAGACCAGATATATATAGCTCGCGCACACAGGTTAGGACAGCCAGATCAACGAAATCAACGAAAAAGACCGATAATTGCAAATTTCAGGGACTTCTGTGATACTGAGCAAATAATGAGTAGGGTAAAAATGCTACGAAATACGCCATTCTCCGTGGATCTCGACCACCCACGTGAAATACAGGAGGCTCGAACCCGATTATGGCCACATTACAAGCAACTCAAAGGTCAATCACCACGATCAAAGATACAAATCGTATACCCTGCTAAACTTATACAAGACGGGAGACTGGTGCGTGATGAACTTCCCGATTGGAGCAAATACACCCAAGCTAGTAGACTACCCCCAATAGACAGGACTGGCCATGGAGCTGGGCACCAGGGACAACGACCATTGCCATCATCACCTTACAGCCAGACTGCACCACAACCAACTAACAGCCAGTTTAATAGACATAACCAAAACAGTGCAAATGTGATGATGAGAAATGACTTAGATATACCTCACCCTATCCCAGGAAACGTGCCAGATCCCAGGAACAATATTCATAATGTGAGTCCTATGCCCCCATACGACAACATACCATCACTCCCGATAGCCTTTAGATCTACTGACACCAACGCAAACAATTCGGCCCCACCACTTAGAGCATCATCTAGATCTAGTGTAAGCAGTAGTCCCGCTGTCAAAGCAGCCCTGATAACAGCCCCTATATTTCCTGGCAACACTAGTGGTCTAAACCTTAACACAGCCATTCCACCACCAACAACCCCTAGATCTGCTTACAGCAGTGTGGATAGTTGTCTCGGTAACAACAGTGCCAGCCTAGTTTCAAACACCAGTCGATCTATGGAAGAAACAGAGTTAAAAACTTTAGAATGCAACTTAACAAATCCAACCCTTGCAAAAATCAGTAGAATGAATGACATTCAGAAAAAAATGGCAGAGGGAGGAACGCATGTGTCGCGATCAATTGAAAGAACAGCGCGTAGATCGAGATCATTTTCGCCATATACTGTCAGAACGCGTCGTCCTTTTTCCGTTAAGCAGACAGCTAGTGGCGAAACTACATCAGCAGGTAAAGAGTCTGGGTTCTCATTGACATTAGTGACGTCATAACTAGGAAAGTTGACGCAACAAACTCGGAATCCCCAGATGACGTTTGGGATTCCCCAGGTTCCCACGGTCCAGGTCATGCAGTGTAGGACAGTCAGGAGAAGGTGTCCAAATGTTGTCTTCGGTTTTCAATGGTAAATGCACAAGGCTTAGTGACTAAAAGAACTAATAAATTAAAAAGTGAATATTTGAACGAGATTTTTAAATGTAAAGATATAATTTTATTCACAGAAACTTGGGCAGGTGAATTTTCCGATTTAAATGTTGAAGGTTTTGAGTGTTTTTATCTTAATAGAACTAAACGTAAATCATCTTGTAAGAGAAACTCAGGTGGAATAGCGGCTTATGTTAGAAATAATCTGACATCAGAAGACACATTATTTTACAAAAGCGCAGACGATATTCTTTGGTTAAAAATAGCACGTGATAGACTACATATTGATAAAGATCTATATATAGGGTTGTGTTACGTATTGCCAGATGACAGTAGTAGACAGACGATTATTGATGACAACATATTTGATCGATTATTAGATTCTTTGATATTGGCTGAAAATGATTGCAACAATGATGGGTATTTTATTTTAGGAGGGGACTTCAACGCACGGACTAGCTTATCCCCAGATTTTTTTATTGATGATAGATCTAATATGTTTCTTGTTGATAGTAATATATTGCCAGATGAGTATCAAGAGGATGCCATATTACAAAGATATTCACAAGATAGTGGTCACTCAAATAACAATGGTGGCTTATTACTTGATTTATGTAAGCAGTCTGGGTTACGTTTACTGAATGGGAGAATTGGAGATGATAAAAATCTTGGGAAATACACATTTGTAAACAGTGTTGGGTCCAGTGTAATAGATTATGTACTTTGTAGACCGGATATGTTTGAGAAGATTACTCATTTTCGTGTAAATGATCCAAATATTTTGTCTGACCACTGCCTTGTTGAATTTACAGCTACTTTTCATATAGAGAATAATATGAATTTTTGTGAGGGAGAAGAGGAGAATCTAGATCAAGATTTACCTGGTCAAGATGCATCTACAAAAATATATGATGATATTAAATTTAAGTATGTAGATCTATGGAATAGTGAGAAAAAAGAAAGGTATTTGGAACAATTAGATACATCTGAATGTAAAAGAACATTAATTGATCTTGTTGATACTCTAAATGGCTGTTCAAATAGAACTACTTTAGATGGTTGCTTGGAAAGTTTGAATGTGTTTTTAAAGATGCTGCCCACACGTGCTTGAAAAAGGTAAATACAACAGCTCAAACCAATTCAGAAAGGAAAATGGATAATAACTTACCTTGGTATAATGAAGAGTGTTATGATCAAAAAATTATCTTTCATAGAATTTTAAATATATACCGACAGTTCCCTAATGAGGAGAATAGGCTTAAAATGGTTGAGGCTAGGTCGAAATACAAAGCTCTATTAAGGCAAAACAGATATAATTATGATAAGGAGAAAACTACTCAGTTTGTAAATGCAAAGAGAAAGAATGCCAGAGAATATTGGAAGTTACTCAAGGAAACTGCTGGCATTAAACCAGCAAACATTCCATTGTCAGCATTTGAAAAGTACTTCAAAACTATTAACAATTCTAGTGATCCTTTCTTTACTCCAGATGAAGATGTACTTCATTTTATTGAAAGATATGAAAAAGATGAATTTAATATTATGTTTGATGAACTTAATAAGGATATTTTGAATGAAGAGATTCATAAAGCTATTAAACAGTTAAAAAATAATCGATCGGCAGGTCCAGATTTAATACTCAATGAATTTTTAATAAATGCAGAGCAAATTCTCATGCCTGTTCTCCAATCTATGTTTAACAAGATATTTAGATTAGGTTATTTTCCGGATAGATGGTCTGAGGGATATATAATACCACTGCATAAAAAAGGGAATCCAGATGATGCAACGAATTATAGAGGAATCACATTACTAAGCTGTGTCGGAAAATTATTTACTAGAGTACTAAATAATAGATTGCAAAACTGGGCTGAAAATTATAACGTATATGTTGAAGCCCAAGCTGGTTTCAGAGCTAATATGAGTACTGTAGATAACATTTTTGTTTTAAATGGTCTTATATCAAGTTTCATTAATAGGAGAAAGCAATTATTTTGTACATTTGTTGATTTTACAAAAGCCTTTGATTATGTAGTTCGTGAAAATATGTGGTACAAATTAATAAAATTAGGTGTCAGAGGAAATATGCTTAACATAATACAATCGATGTACAAAAGTGTTAAATCAAGAGTAAAATACCATAATAAGCTTGGTGATACTATGTCATGCACTTTAGGTGTAAGACAAGGTGAGAGTTTGTCGCCATTTCTGTTTTCAATGTTTTTAAATGATCTAGAAGATGAATACATCAAAGGTGGCGTAGATGGTTTAAATATAGATTTATTTAAATTATTTTTAATACTATACGCAGATGACATTGTACTGTTTGCAGAAAATGCATCGCAGGTACAAAAAGGGTTAAATATTCTTCAAGAATATTGCAATACGTGGAAACTAAAGGTAAACACAAATAAAACAAAAATAATGGTATTCAGAAAAGGCGGGAAACTACCTTCTCATCAAAAGTTTTACTATGACGGTACAGAAATAGAAATCCTTACCAAATTCACATATTTAGGGGTTACTTTTACATCTGGTGGATCGTTTCAGCATACCCAAATTGCGTTAGCAGGTCAAGCACACAAGGCCATATTTAAGATGAATAAACACTTACATAAGTTTACATATATAAGCCCATCTCACAAATTAGAACTGTTTGATAAACTAATAAGTCCAATATTGAATTATAGTAGTGAGGTATGGGGCTTCTCGAATGCACCTTCTATCGAAAGGACCCACCTACAATTTTGCAAAAAACTTTTAGGTGTAAAACAAACGACTCAAAATGATTTCATTTATGGAGAGCTAGGAAGATTTACACACCAAACTAAAAGATGCTTAAATATTATTAAGTACTGGGTTAAGATTTTACATACAAAAGAAGATAAATATATAACAAGAATATATCGTTTGCTGAAAGATGAGCATGAAATAAATAATTATGTGAACTGGTGTTCTCTATTGAAAGATCTTATTTGTCGCTTAGGGTTCTACCACGTTTGGTTATCACAAACTGTCGGTGATGCAAAAATGTTTATATTACTTGTAAAACAAAGGTTAAATGATCAGTTTGTACAGAATTGGAATACTAGGCTGAATGAATCAAGTAGAGCTCTGTGTTACAGAAAAATATCCAATTTTGGAATACAGCCATACCTAAATATTGTTAATATAGGGAAGTTTTGTACATCTATGAGTAGACTTAGATTATCTTCTCATAGGTTAGCAATTGAAACAGGGAGATGGAATAAACCATTGCCAATAGCATTCAATGATAGAAAATGCAGTACATGTTCCACATTGGAAGATGAATTTCATTTTGTATTAGAATGTATTCAATTCCAAGATCTAAGAATAAAATATATTTCAGAATATTATTGGAAAAGGCCAAGTATGTTGAAATTTACAAAGTTAATGACTAGTTTTGATGTTAAGACTGTTAGAAATTTATCAATGTTTGTTCACTATGCATTTCAAGCTAAACCTCTTTGATCTGATGACTATTATTGTAGCTATGATGAAGATGATTCAGGTTAGCAGTTGAAACAGAGAGATGGAATAAGCCATTGCCATTAGCATTCAATGATAGAAAATGTAGTGCATGTTCCACATTGGAAGATGTATTTCATTTTGTATTAGAATTTATCCAATTCCAGGATCTAAGAATAAAATATATTTCAGAATATTATTGGAAAAGGCCAAGTATGTTGAAACTTACAAAGTAAATGAAGCTATGATGAAGATGATTCAGTTAGCAGTTGAAACAGAGAGATGGAATAAACCATTGCCATTAGCATTCAATGATAGAAAATGCAGTGCATGTTCCACATTGGAAGATGTATTTCATTTTGTATTAGAATGTATTCAATTCCAGGATCTAAGAATGAAATATATTTCAGAATATTATTGGAAAAGGCCAAGTATGTTGAAACTTACAAAGTTAATGACTAGTTTTGATGTTAAGATTGTTAGAAATTTAGCAATGTTTGTTCACTATGCATTTCAAGCTAAACCTCTTTGATCTAATGCATATTACTGTAGTTATGATGAAGATGATTCAGGTTAGCAGTTGAAACAGAGAGATGGAATAAACCATTACCAATAGCATTCAATGATAGAAAATGTAGTGCATGTTCCACATTGGAAGATGAATTTCATTTTGTATTAGAATGTATTCAATTCCAAGATCTAAGAATAAAATATATTTCAAAATATTATTGGAAAAGGCCAAGTATGTTGAAATTTACCAAATTAATGACTAGTTTTGATGTTAAGACTGTTAGAAATTTATCAATGTTTGTTCACTATGCATTTCAAGCTAAACCTCTTTGATCTGATGACTATTCCTGTAGTTATGATGAAGATCTTCATGTACATGTACTCATGCAAAAGGAGTGTACCAGGCTGAACTGCTTGTTTTGTGTGTAATTTGTTTAACTTCGAGTTCCAATAGTTGTTTAAATGTAACTAGTATAAGTTTTCGGTGCAAATGAATGTTTTAATTTAAATTCGAGTTCCAATAATTGTTTAATGTTACTAGTATAAGATATATTTTATTCTTATAACAGAGCTCTAGATAAGGGGCGTATTTCAAAAACTAATTTTTTTTTTTTTTTATTTCTGTTTTAAACACTATGGTGTCACTACTCATTAGAATCGTCTCGAAGAGACGATTCTAATGAGTAGTAACCCCATAGGATTTGATGTTACAATAAGTGAAAATATGTTTGATTTGTGCAGTTAACTACCTCTTATCTGGAGCCCTGTTATAACATCAGTATTTTCTAACACAAATATAATAGATATTTGATTTAAGAAAACTAAGTTATGATAATGGTGATAATGATATCAATTCTGATGAAAGTATCACTGAAATCATAATTTTAATTTTGTCTTTACTTACATCTTCTCCGCTAAATGCATCTTTATTGTCATAACTGTTTGTTTGTTTATGTATTACATGCCTATGCTTGTTTACAACATGTATTACATGCCTCATGGACTTGTTAGTCTGAAGGAAGAATAAAATCATATCATATCATATCATATCACTTGCAAACAGCTTGAATCCGGATCAGACGCCGGGTGATCAAGATTCAAGCTGTTTATCACTCGTCATTATATTGCTTCTGTCAAAATGTCCGCTAATGTGTAACTGTGAGAGAAACGAGAGTTGTCAGAGAGACAACAAAGCTGTCCCTCGGCACATTTAGAAACTTAAAGCAGACTTGGAGGTGAAGATCGATGAGGTCAACTTTTTTATGTTTATTGAAAGGTCTTGTCCATACACAAATGCATGCCAAATACGAAAGGAATATCTCAATGAACATAGGAGTTAAAGCATTTTGAGAAACCTAAACACAGAATTCGAAACCTAAACGCAGGCTTAAAGTTCAAGGTCAATGCGACTGGGGTCAAACTTTTTTATGTACACGGAAAGGTATATCTATATACACATACATACCAGATATGAAAGCAATCAAGGGAGAACGGAGTTATAAGCATTTTTCGAAACATAAACCCAGATTTGGAAAACCTAAGCGCAGGCCCTAAGTTCAAGGTCATGGCCACTGGTGTCAATTGTTGTGCATGCAAAGGTCTTGTCCATATACACACACAAAGACCAAATGTTAAAGAAATACCTCAAGGGACATAAAAGTTACAGGCATTTTGAAAAAGCTAAACGCAGATTTCGAAACCTAAACATGGGCCCAAACTTTAAGGTCAAGGTCATTGGGGTAAAAATATTTATGTGCATGATAAGGTCTTATCTAAATACACATGCATACCAGATACGAAAGCTATATCTAAAGGGAGATAGGAGTTATAAGCATTTTAATAAATAAAATAAAAAATAATGATTTTTCAAAACCTAAATGCAGATTTCAAAGCCTAAACGCTGGCCCTAAGTTCAAGGTCAAAGTCACTAGGCTAAAATATTTAGTATACATTAACAGGTATTGTCCATATAAATATGTATGCTGAATATTAAAGGAATATCTCAATGAGCATAGGAGTTAAAGGCATTTTTCAAATCCGAAACACGGATTTCGAAACCTAAACGCTGGTCCTAAGTTCAAGGTCAAGGTCACAGGGGTAAAACTTTTTATGTGCATGGTAAGGTCTTGTCCATATACACATGCATACCAGATATCAAAGCAATATGTCAATGGACATAGGAATTATAATCATTTTTCAAAACCTAAACACAGATTTCAAAACCTAAACGCGGGCTCTAAGTTCAAGGTCACGGTTACTAGGCTAAAACAGTTGTATACATGAGCAGGTATTGTCCATATACATATACATGCCAAATAGAAAAGGAATATCTAAATGAACATAGGAGCTGTAGGCTTTTTTCAAAACCTAAACACAGATTTCGAAACATAAACGAAGGCCCTTAGTTCAAGGTCAATGTCACAGGGGTCAAGTTTTTGGGTGCATGGAAAGGTCTTGTCCATATTCATTCACATACTAAAAATGAAAGCAATACCTCAAGGGACATAGAAGTTATAAGGATTTTCTTTAAACTACTAACGCGAACGGGAACGACAACGGCAACGGCAACGACAATGGCGACGCCAACGACTGGGTGAGAACATAAGCTCTTGGACACAGTCCGGTGAGCTAAACACAGACCACAATTTTAACAAGACGATATTGCAGCAGTGAAAGCGTTAGACTTTATTGTCTTTTGTTGTAATGAGGGAGTCGTTGTTGGGAGGTCCATGTGCCGATGATTGCCTGGCATGATAAGAGAGGACGGTCTAAAGGCCAATAAGGTCATCTGTGCTAAAGAAACGTTCTGAGGTTCTCAAATTTACATGATCGCACACTATCACATCTCTCTAACATATATTTAACCCTTTACCTCATAGCCTGTTTCTAGTTTTGAAGACAGGTGACCACTTAAAGCAGATTGAAAGTAAAGCAGAATGTGCCTTCAGGCACATTCTGCTTTACTTTCAACCTGCTTTAAGCTAAAATATGCTAGGCTATATAAAATAGTTGTAATAGTAATTGTTCATGAGAGTATAAACTGGAACTATTTTCTTCAGCGGAGGAATAAATTAAATACGCTAAAAGGCGCTTCTATGGGGGAAATGGTTAAGAGAACTAGATACAGCCGAATCTCGATACTTCGAACTCGCTTAAATCGACCTTACCAGTATTTCATACGTCTAATTTCGAGCACTCCATCTCACTGAGGTCCAACATATCCGTATTTTAAGTTATGGGTATGTTCGAACTAACGCGAGTTCGAAGAATCGAGTTTCGACACCTTTTAAATATATGTTTATGACACAAAACGTCGCGTTGAAAGTATACGATGTACATTAGCTGCGAAAGGGCTACCAGAGACCAGAACTTGCAAAAAACATTGAGTGTCAAAAAGGTTTTGCATTTCATGTTCTGTGGCCCAGTAATCGCTTGCGACACGTATGCATCCTTTTCAAACAGTGTGCTATGGAAGAGTACTTTGCAAACAGTGTAGATCAACACTAAATGACTTTTACAATAAATGATTAAGCTATTCACCTTAAATAATTCAGAACCATGCCTAGCCTTAATTGGAAACTGGTATTGTCCATGTGAAATTTCAGAGACGTCGAATGAACTAACTTTTGCATATATTCCTGTACACCAGGGTCCCATTTCGTAAAACTTCGAACGACAAAAACTGTCGTAAATCAAAACTTTAAAATGCATTTCATTTCTTATTTCTCTATCTAATCCTGTCTTTTGACATCTTTTTGGAATCGTCTTAAAAAGACGATTCCAAAAAGATGTCACAAGACAGGTTCAGATGGAGAAATAAATAATAATTGAGATTTTTATAATCTGACTTACGACAACTTTTGTCGTACGAAACTTTATGAAACGGGCCCCAGGAACGTTCATTACTGGTTCGTGTTACAGAGAAATACTGAAAGCTTTTAACCCTTTCCCTGTCAATGTCGCCATAAAGTGACGTTGCAAACAGTTTGGATCTTGATTAGACGCCGCATAATTTGACGTCTGATCAGGATCCAATCTGTCTGACATTTCGTCTGCCAGACTGACTTACTAAACCTAACTTGGAAACGATATTGCAGACTACAATAATTGAAGCAGGCGACAAATCGATTAATTTGTCCATTGAATGTATGTCCAGGATCACTGAATGGTCTGCACGATCTGCTGTTCATCCGTGACAACACTACGGCTCGGAAAGTGTCATTGTTAAAAGGTTCTGAGAGATGGAATCAATCACTCCGCTTATTCGCCATATCTAGGTTCTTTTGACTTATTCTTACGCATGCTGTTAACCCATTTGTGCCCACGATCCCATATATGGGCATTATGCGGCGTCTGATCAGAGTCTACACTGTTTGCTGATAGGAATTTCAATATAAAACAAAATGAAATGAAAATTTTGACCAGGCATCCCTTTAAAAAAAATAGACTAATCCAATATACAAACATGGAAGAATCCACTTGGCGCAAATGGGTTAAATTGTCAAAGCAGTGCAATACATACTTGAAACTTGCAACGGGGAGATTGATGTTTGAAGTACATCTATATCAGTAGATCTACGAGTATATAGCTAACCATTAAAAGAAAATGAAGCGAGAGTCACACTTTTGCTAAAAGCCGAATTAAACAGCCAGTTTCTGAAATATATGGAATAGCACAATATTATGTATTTATAGTTTACTTTGTTTATTAGTTGATATATAAACAGAACACATATTACGGTTTACATTCATATATCACATCATATCAAAAAGAGATGTATAATTTTTAGTAAGTACAGGAAAACCATGACATGATTTAACCCAAGACGAGCCAGCTCTTACTTCAGATTCACATTTAAGTCGTTGTTTGTTGTTGTTCGTTTTACAACCTTAGTTCGGAAACTTTTTAATCGTAAAGTTTGGATCATGATGAGTCGTAGAATGAATCTTTGTCGTTTGCTTTAAACATCTTACCGCCAAAATATCGTCTGCATTGGTAGTGTCGTCTGCAAAATTTTGTTTAAGTCAGCATTAGGACTGTTTTGTCTGAAGAAATGTCGATACGAGTGTCACACAGTTTGGATCCTGATCAGACGCCGCGTTACGCGGTGTCTGAACAGAATCCAAACTATTTGCAAAGCCGCCTTTCGGGGGTCATTGGCATTGAAAGAGTTATGTTGACTTGTCCGTATTTCCTCAGTCATTCGGTATCTCTAGGTCGCTTAAGGATGTATTAAACCCATAAAGTTCTTAATTACAAGCATGATGTTTAACCTATTACTCCATTAATACAACTTTTTAACACCTTTGATTTAATCCACCGCTGAAGAAAATAATTTCATTTATAAAGTCATGAATATGAATCATAATAGGAAATAGTTTCTATATTGTAGCCGATAGAAGCTTTAAGCAGGCTGAAAGTAAAGCAGAATGTGCCTTAAGGCACATTCTGCTTTACTTTCAACCTTTTTAAAGTGATCGCCTATCTTCAAAACTAGAAACTGGCTATGGGGTAATGGGTTAAGTAAAACATGAATCTCAGGTATATCTAGATGATTCTTTAACCTATACTGACACGAAAAAGAAACTGTGCACTTGTTTAGAAATTGAAATTTCCATCTTGTTTTAAAAAGAAATATAGGCAAGTGTGGTATCAAAATGTTTGTAAATATTTCTTTTACACGATGCTTTATTATTTTTTAACCAAATTCGTGTCATTATAAGTGCACTGTTCACGCTTGAATGAAGTAGAGGTTAGAAGTAAAAGTTGCAAATCGGTATTGTTTCCTAAAGTTTTGAAAAAGAAAATGGATTTAGATCGGTGTGTGTAATGTCCTCATCCTATACTGACCAATGCAACAAATCTCGAACGCATTGACCTGACGTAACGTCTTGTGACGTAAACTCGTCAACGTCATGTATCTACACTGACAGGCTGGCCTGCTGAATCCTGACTGATCTCTAACGCTTGTATTTTGACCGTTAGGAAGTCGAAGTGTCATGATGGTATTTCGGTGGCAATCAAACTGCCCAGTGACGTCAGAGACGCTGACGTCGGACTAAAGGTGCTAATGCCCCTATTCCTCACCGACTACGAATCCCACGAATCGCCAAGAATTGATAAATGTTATGATTCGTGGGGATTCGTTGAATTCGGCAAATCTTTCTATCTAATTCATGACACTCTGCGAATCGGCTACGAACGAGTTAAGAATATTTGTGGGATTCGGCTCGAATTCTTACGAATACTGTCAAAAATTCAGAACGAATTACAAGAATCCACTACGAATACTGCACGAACGCTAAGAATCAGTAACGAATATGCCGAATGCATCTACGAATCAGGTACGAATGAAGTTTCATTCTTGACGGTTCGTGGGATTCTTGAAGGTATGTAGTGTTCCCTCCCTACAACGGCCCTCCAAATAACGATTCCCTCCTTACAACAACACTTGTCGTTGTTTTCCAACCAAAACAAATATGTCCAACCTGTTCACGCCTGCTATATTGTTTGCTTAAATGTGTTGTCTGCTGTTTTTCTCAAAGTTACATAATACAGTGCTCCCTCCCTACAACGACCCTCCCAATGACGGTTCCCTCCTAACAACAACACTTGCCGGTATTCCCCATAACAATGTCCAACCTATTCACGGCAGCAATGTCGTCTGCTTTAAACTGCCGTCTGCTGTTTTTCTCAAAGTTACATAATGGAGATTTTGATGGAAAAAACTTAATGTCGAGGGACAATTAGCTTAAATGCAGATCTGGATTCAAGCTGTTCGCATAGTTTCCCTCTGTGTAACGACTTCCTCCGAACAACAAACACAATTTTTTACTTTCATGGAGTGTCGTTGAAGAGAGGGAACGCTGTAGACATTTTGACAGAAAAAAACTTAATGACGATTGACAAACAGCTTGAATCCAAATCAGACGCAGCTTTATGCGGCGTCGGATCTGGCTTCAAACTGTTTGCAAATGTAAGCAAATGTCCCTCCCTATAACGACTACCTCCGAACAACGCACACATTTTTGTCTCCCAGTGAGTGTCGTTGTAGAGAGGAAGCGCTGTATAGTTTCCGTTTCAACTCGGGCATCAGTCCAGAAATGGACTTTTAAGATAGAGCAGCAGTATCTGGATTTGGAACTGGCATATGAACGCTAGCTGCATGCTAATATCAAGAAGATACCCTGAAGAAGAAGGAGAAGATCCACAAGGTGGTGAGTTAGACAGTGGCTGACTCCAGCTAGATGGCTGATATATTAGCTTAGTGTGGAAGATGAGAATGCCTTTACCAACTTTGTAAGAATACCAGGATTATAGGCGAGTCATCCATGCAGAGGAGGGACACTCACGTGAGACCAAATCTATATACCGGGTTGAAGCTGGCATGGACTCTCAGACTCCTGGCTACATACAGGAGAAATGTATCAAACTAGTACTCACGAATCCCACGAATGAGTTAAGAATACCACGAACGCCCAAAAAGCCTTTCACGAAAAAGTTCCGAATCCTGCGAATCAGCTACGAATCCTACGAATGCACTACGACTTTGTTACGAATTAACTACCCATTGTTCCATTCGTGGAGGTCTTGGCCAAAACTTTGAATAGCTCAAAACTTTTGTCACGAATCCCCGACCGCCCACGGATTCGTAGTCGGTGTGGAATATGGGGCATTAAGTGTCTGAATTCGTTCGTTTCTTGAAGCAGTGACAGCATGTTAACGAGTTTAATTCAAATGTACTGTGATTTTATTATTGCATATTCAGTAAAGATATCGGTCAGTGAAAATCTGTACTTGTAAACATGTTGTACAGACAGCACGTGCATAATATTGCATAATAGCCATTGGTATGTTTGCATGACATCCAGGTGCTTTAATATTGGGTAAATGAGTGCAATGTGTGTAGAACTATTTTATCACTCATTATGCTAAAATTTATCATTCTAAACTTAGTAACGAAAAAGTTACACTCAATATAAAAGTGCACAGTTTCTATTTCGTGTTAGCAGATCTATATATTTATCCTTTTTTACGATGCCACGTGTTTTATATTTTTAATTAACCACAATGCTTCGTTAAAGAGGCTCGCAACCGGATTTAGCATTAAAAATAGTAATTTGTAAATATATGTCAAATGCTTATATAAGTGGGTAAGATTTAGTTTAGGATAATAAATTCTGTTAAAAAATGCATTTCAAAAAAGAAAGAAAGAAGAAGATCTGGTGGGATTCGAACCCGTGATCCTCCATGCGGAGACAAACATGAAAAAAGGGAATCGCCTTTACCAACGCGGCTACTGGCGCTCTCTATCTATATGGTAGCGAATTAACGTACTTCAGTGGTAGCGATTGATAGTACATGTTCGGCTCGGGTTTATGTCTGAGCCCGTGTAGAGAAGCAACAACAACAACTATACCGTTAGCTAACGCTATAGAAAAAGGATGGCAAATATATAAAACAAATAAGATTCGGTGACGATTCTTGAGACTTTTTTGGACTGATCATATTTTTTTAATGTCAGAAGCCAAATAATGCCACACATTTGTTTTTATTTGAGTATTTTATTTTATTTTGACAAGTACACCATCCGGTTGCCAGTCCCTTTAAAGTGGCTGTTAAGTCTGTTATAGTACATTCTTTCTGTAATATCATATACAAGGTTCAAATTTTGACTAAAACGCCCTTGAAATTTGAGTACATTGTATTTTTTACTACATGTCATTACAATCACACCAGACAATGAACTTAAAGCCGCATTGTGTTTTTGAGAAACCTGCATAAAAGGGTTGTTTGAAGTCCCATTTGAACTACACGGGACGTGATTATTTCACAAATACCGGCTTTATCTATGAAATTCGCTTTTTTTTTGTTTTTGTGCAGCACAAATTAAAAAGCCTCCCTTGTGAATGGAAAGAAAGACAACTCTGTAAATACAGGGCTCCAGATAACGGAAGTATTTCGAAAACTAAAAATCTTTATTTCTGCTTTTAAACCCAATGATGTCATACTCATTAAAATTGTCTCGAAGAGACGGTTTAATCAGTAGTAACACCATAGCATTCGGTGCTGAAATGAGTGAGAAAATGTTGGATTAGTTCAGAATACTCCCGTTTACCTGGAGCGCTGAAAATGAACCAGTTAACCCTTATTCTGCTGCACAGACGTCTGCTTTGACATTGTCGTCTGCAAAATTTGTTCAGTTTAGATTTATGCATTGTTTAATGAAACAAACCTTAAGACGAGCGTCAAACAGTTTGGAACCAGATGAGACGCCGCGTCACGCGGCGTCTTTCTAGATTCAAACAGTTTGTAAACTCCGTAAAGTTACGACCAGTAGGCACAGGGTTAAACTATGAGATCCAGTCAAAATGTGTAAATATTATTCACGGGGATGAACGATTAAAAAAATTACGAAGAATCTTTACCTTGGGCTTGCTGAAAATGACTGTTTCAGCCTTGTCCACTCTCTAACTCAAACACTTCTTTTTGGATCTTCACCAAACTAGCTACAAATGTTTATTAGTATATAATCTAGGTCAGGTTTTATAACTAGCAAAATCGCATGAGGCATGTCTGAATTATTGCCTTTGAATAATAAAAAAATGACTGTTTCAGCATTTTCTGCTCTCTAACACAAACACTTTTTATTGGATCTTCACCAAACTTTCTGACAATGTGTATTGGTATTAAATCTAGGTCAAGAAAAAAATCTGATAAAAACTGTATGTGTTAGAAAGCAAAAAATGCTGAAACATTAATTTTTAATACTTAAAGAGCCAAAACTCAGACATGCCTTTTGCGATTTTAGTAGTATTCAAACCAAACCTTGATTTTATATAAATAAACATTTTCAGCAAGTTTAGTGAATATCCGATAAAAACTTATGTGTTAGAGTGCAAAAGTGACTGAAACAGTCATTTTTTATTAATAAACAGGCAATAACTCAGATAGACCTTATGCGATTTTAGTAGTAATCAAACTAAACCTTGATTTTATATCAATAAACATTTTCAGCAAGTTTGGTGAAGATCCAATAAAACGTATTTGTGTTAGTCATTTTTTAATACATAAAGGGCAAAAACTCAGATATGCCACATGCGATTTTAGTAATAATCAAACTAGACCTAAATTTTATATGAATAAATATTTTCAGCATGTTTGGTGAATATCCGATAAAAGCTGTTTGTTTTAGAGTGCAAAAATGACTGAAAAAGTCATTTTTTATTAATTAACAGGCAATAACTCAAATATACCTTATGCGATATTAGTAGTTATCAAACTGAACCTTGATTTTATATCAATGAACATTTTCAGCAAGTTTGTGGAAGATCGGATAAAAATTAGTTGAGTTAGAGAGCGGACAAAAAAGTGTGATAGTCTAACTGACGGATGGATGGACGGGCGGAGGTAGATACGGTTGCACCCTGTGAAATTGTATTCGGCTGTATCACGTGATACTAAGCCGTGTGGAAATGTTTATGTCAGACGTTCTATTTTCGGTTTGTTATGATTTTAAATCGCCCTTTTTGGTGATTTAGGTCCGTCTCCATCATTTCATAGACCAGTTTGGCCCATAAGAATGTCCAAACATCATTATTAACCGTTATTGTATTTCAGGCATTGAGAAAAGGTCTGAAAACACAATGGGACTTTAATTACAATATCTGTCAGAACTCTTTACATACCATAAATTGAAATTGTTCTCTTCAAAGCTGTCTGTGCAATATTTTTTAATGTCAAACTGAATTATTATTTATCACAATAAATATTTGTAAAGCTTAGAGTGCCCAGTACGATTTGACTTACATTTGCGTATATGTTGGAACAGGGCTGCCATTTCTCCGTTTTTTTCCTAAATCTTCGGATTTTTTTCCTAGTAAATGGTAGCTTAACGCAGGCTGAAAGTAAAGCAGAATGCGCCTTAAGGCGCATTCTGCTTTACTTTCAACCTGCTTTAAGCAGCCATGTGTCAACAAAACTAGAATCAGGCGATGAGGTAAAGGTATGATTCGTAAAATGCAAATTTGGAAATCTTAGGATTTTTTATGTCAACTTATGGCAGCCCTGTTGGAACCAGATCAGATGTCCGTCTGTCAGTTTATTCTGTCAAACTGTCTTATATGTAACTGTGAGTATTATAAAACAGACGACAATTTTGAAAATATAGTATTTTGTGAAATTGTTAAGTTTGTCAAATAGTACGGATTATGTTTCGACAGTGAGATAATGAACATCTTATCTGTCTCAGTCTCTTAGGAAAATAACAGAAAGTTCGACGGCCTTTTCTCCTGCTCAGTACGGCACGGATGTTTACAGTTTTGGGTGCATAGATTGATTTAACAGTGCATGTGACAATCAGTCCGTGTGTCTATCCATCCGTATAATTTTTCTCTGGTGCACATTTCAGTGGTGTGTCAGTAGATTTACATCTAGGGGTTGCAAAACTAACTTTAAAAAATTCAAGTCACTGTGACCTTGACCCTGACCGTTATCCTAAATTATAAGAAAACATTTTCCACAGGACAATGCCTATGCAACGGGGAACGGACAATTCCCCATTAGGACAATTTCATACCGGTCAATTACCCACAAGACAATTCCCCACTAGGACAATTCCCCACGTTTGTACAGGGCGGACAATTCCCCACTGTTAAAATTAAATTGTTAATAAGTATTTTTATTTTGAAAAATTAAAGAGGAATAAACACTTAGGATACAAATTCAAGCTAATATCAATAGTTTGTGACCTTTAAATTCACCATTGATGCATAAAAATGGCTGTTATGGGCATTGTTGATATTAAGACTGAAACTGTCATTTTGTCCCATATTTTAAATTGAAATTGTGAATCTATCACTTTCCAGACAATTTCAAAAGGAAAAAACACATTGTGGAGAATATTAATTCATAGTTAAAGCAATATGTTTTAATATTTAATGTAACCATAAGTAAATAAAAGTAGCATTTTGGGCTATTTTTATTATTGATATTGGAAAATAAGATATTGAAGAAAAGACATAACCTGGTGGTAGTTGTATGGGTGTGAAAAATGTATGAACAAGAGGATTTCAAAGAACTGTAATACCTTGGACTGAAAAGTAAAAAATTACAGTAATTTTTATGTAAAACTACTAAACGGCTACCTTCTACAGATTTGCCAAAACGATAATTAAAACCTTATCCTGCTGATCGTAGAGTCTTGCTTTCATATACTTTTGCTTTCATCTACTGTTCTAAATATTATACTTTATTCATGGAGTTCCTTGAAGCAAACTACACTTGAAAATATGTCATATTTGAAAATAAAAACATTCTACGATAGCTTTTGCAGACTGTGTATATTAAGTTTGCACTCCCAATTCAAATCCAGTAAAACTTGTAATTAGGTACATAGACCACCCTTCATGCAATTTGTTCCATATCCAATCAGACCATTTAGTTGTAAGCAGGTGCCCATTAGCCTATTTTTCTGACCATTTATTTATCATTGGATGAGAATGTGAAAATGCTAGGTATAAATAGATGTTATACAGCTCCGCTGAAAAAAGGTTTAGTCACAGCATATTTTACAAGCCACACCAGCTAGAGATATCAAAGTTGATATTTGAGTCAGTTTGGGATAGCGAGGTGTAACACTTTTTTATTTAGGACGTGATGATCTCAATGTTGACTTTTGACCGTTTATTATGATATTTAAAAAGCTTGTTCGGAGAATATTGCTGATACCCATTAGCAATGAATATCAAAATGTGCGTGTATATCTTGGAAAAGTGGAGTTTTGCATTGTATTTTCATGTCCACTGTGACCTTGACCTTTGATGTTGAAAAGTACAACATCCTATAAAAAGTGCATACCCTAATTAGGCCATTGTTTAGGAGCTCACATATTTTGAATAACAAAGCTTTCAAAAAGTGGCAATATACAGTAGACAAATAGGGGAAGAATCGGTATCAATACACATTGTGACAAATTATTTGAAAATTATTACGCCATTTTTACTGATACATGTACTTTCATTTAAAAAATCAACGCAGGCTACGTTTTGTAAACGACAACTACATAGCGCGCTGAAAGTAACAAAATACATGTATATTACATTACTGTTTGCATATCGATCAAATTTCTCAAATGTTCACACATAGTCTCTTTATCCCTTTACTCGATATATACGCATATTTACGCATTTGATCTATTCATACAGTGAAGAAAATAGTCATAACAAAAATTTTCTACAATTCTATAAAATGGTAGATTAAACCAGGCCGAATGTAATGTCGAATGTGCCTAACTGATTCACCCCTGAAACTTTTACTGGACACTTCTAAATCCTAATTAGGTCCATTCCACTTTTGACTATTTAGGGTTGATACTAACAATATACTACAAATTGACAAACAGTGAAGATCTTGGTTATAGGGTCTCTTAGGAGCCCTCTGATCGAAGTCTAGACTTTGCATAGGACAAGTGTATTCTTCACAGGTAAACTGTTTGTTAATGACGAGTATACTCGTCTCTATGTTTAAAAGTGTTAAGGCACATTCTGCTTTACTTTCAACCTGCTTTAAGTGACCACCAATCTTCAAAACTTAAAACTAGTTATGGGGTAACGGGTTAAAGTAAAGTTGTGGCAGAGAGTAAGTGATGAATCGTCTGGATACGAGTATATATATATTATTTTCTGTCAATATTACATTGTATTGTATTGTATTATTAACACATTCAACCCTATGAAAAAGGATACTCGGCCTTAACAATCAGTGTACGTGTGAATATTACACTTGTCCTTTGCAAACATGAGCCTTCTGCACTGTTTGTCAATTTGCAACATATTGATAAAACTAACCCTTAATACTTAATAATGAATAAGACTTAATTGGAAATTGAAAGTATTCATTAAAAGAGTTTCAGAGTTGAATGAGTTGAAAATTCACTTTGTAAAAAAAAGTTTTACATTTGGCATTGGTTCCTTTCGCCCCTGTTGTTTGCATATAATCTGAATGGTTAGTATAAAATATTCATAACCATTGGTTTATACAGTAGCGTAGACACTCGATACTTCGATTTCGCTTAAATAGACCTTAGCAGAGTTCCATAAGTTGAATTTCGATAAATCGATCTCGCCTGTATTTAATGATATAATTTTAGCATTCCAAATAATATCGATTTAGTACAATCATGTCTAAATACACGTCACATTTTTGATACATGCATTCAGCCATAAAATCAAAGAGGTGGTTATTGCATTAACCCATTTGTGCCCACTATCCCACATGTATGGGACATACGCAAACAGTGTAGACACTGATCAGACGTCTGATCAGAGTCTACACTGTTTGCTGATAGGAATTTCAATATAAAACTAAAAGAAAATGAAAATTTTGACCAGGCATCCCTTTGATAAAAAAAAATGGACCAATCCAATATATAAACATGGAAGAATCCACTAGGCACAAATGGGTTAATCTTTAGCACTCTATATACGTAATTGTCGTTAGCACAAAATGTCTTCGGCCAAATTTGCATTTTCTGTATTAAAACCGTCATCATTGTTTCAAAATGATTGGACTTCAAATTTATATATGTGTTCATGTAAGTGACTGCACTTACATATTTTACACCATATGTTAGTCTTTTGGGGATATAAGGTATATAAGGTAAGGCATGTGTTGTTCTTTACCATTTACGCAATGCAAAAATATTTAGAATAACATTTTTCTGAAAATGTAGACAATTTATTTTTATATGAGTGTCAAACTGCTTGAAATTTGATCAGACGCAGATACTCAGCGCCTGAATCAGACTACAATATGTTTGCAATGGGAGTTACTGATTTAACACACTGATTGTGAATGCGTCTTTTTAGTGTGATTTTTCAATTTCTAATTAATAAAGTTTCCAATTCTGTTCTACGAATATTATCCCGGTTGATGCACGTGACGTTAATCAATTCCCTCTAAATCACACAATTAAACAAGCCATATAGGGGTAATATGTTTTAATGGTGTTATGGGTAATATTAGACCTTAACAGATATGATCGAATACTATCAAACCTTTGCACAACAACCATTTGATTACGAGACATGGCAATTTATAAAGAAAGATGGCTGCTTTCAAATGGACAAGTCACCAAATGAGTTTCTAGCTTTAGCCTATATTTGTATTCAGCTAAGCACTAGATCTGCCTGCTTTTAAAACTTTACTTGTAATTTCTCAACGATTGCTAAAATCAAACTTGTTAACAATTGCAGCGTTCCCTCCCTACAACGACCCTCCCAACAACGACTCCCTCCGAACAACCACCCTTACCGCAGTTCCCTAAGCAAATATGTATCTATCACTTTTACTGCTGTAATATCGTCTGCTTAAAGTTATTGTCTGCTGTTTTTTCCCAAAGTAACTTATTGAATATTTTGACAAAAAAACTTAATGTAGAGTGACAAATAGCTTGAATCCAGATCAGAGGCCGCATTACGCGGTGTATGTTCTGGATTGAAGCTGTTTGCAAATGTACGCCAATTTTCCTCCCTATAACGACTCCCTCCGAACAACGCACACAAGTGTTGTCGCCCATTGGGTGTCGTAGATAGGGAACACTGTGCAAGATCGAGATGAGACGCAGCGAAACGTGGACTCTGATCAGAATCCAATCTGTTTGACCTTCCTACTAAGGTTTCCTTAGCTAAAATGTTCGTTAGATCAAACTAGAACTCTTTCACTGCCAATGTCGATAAAAGGCGACATTGCAAGCAGCTTTGATCTTGGTAAGACACTGCGAAACGCTGCGTCTGATCAGGATTTAAGCTTAGCTGTTTGACACTTGTATCCATATTTCCTCAACAAACAATCGCTAACAACGAGTTTAAAAAGATATTGAAGACGACAGGGTCAATGCATACGATATTTTGACATTAATAAGGTGAGGGCACGATACAACCTGGCAGTGAAAGAGTTAAAAACAATTGCAGGCGACCGTAGCGTGTTCGGGTACTTTATCGGAGCCCTTCGGAGGCCTCCGTCCGTGGCAATTTACACAAAAACGACCCGTTTGCATAATATCGTTGGGAAGCTACACTAACAACTTCGTAGGCAGTTCGCCAAAATGGCTTCAAAGTGTGCACACGAGCCACATCGAACAGTACTGAGTTAATTTCTTTTCAATAAACCAACCTTTTCCGATACTTAATGTATCAAACAAAGCAACTTACAATATTATATTTATATAAACATGTATATCTTATTTTTGTATGCGGTAAATTTAATGCATTTCAGTTTATTAGTACACTTTTGCGTGTGACATTGCGATGCGTAAATAATTAATGTAACCGTGACAAGTACATGAACATGGGGGCGCAATGAGTTATTATCGGAGAGTATTCAAGAACGTTAGATGTCGTACTATTAGGGTTGTTTGGACTTCTATAGTATATACATTACCTGAACACGATACAGTCGTGTAGAAGACTATAGTATAACAGACAAATGTGTCAACCCCTTCCCCGCCATATACCCTGAGTACAATAGTTATTTGAAAACCGTTTGGATATTGATCAGATGCTATTGAGAACGAATATAATTTTCTTCTGGTCTGTACTTAATTCACTGATTTAAGAAGAAAATATTATAAACGTTTTTATTGGGCCAAATAAAAAATTACCTGTGCTTCCTACTACATGCCCAAAAAAATTAGGGACGGACGGTCGGAAAGTCTTTTTTTTATTATTATTGAAAACAAATCATATATTAATATATTTAACTTTTCTGATGGAGTTGTTTTGGATAAAATCATACTCATCTATGAAAATATATGAATGTATTTTACTTTGCAGAGCCCTGGGCCATACATAAAACCCCTTAAAGATATCAGTTAAAATTGTTGATTTAATTGTTAGGTCCCATCACCAAAATTACCTTAAACATTTAAACTGGTATGATTGTTAACAAATATTGGTATACATGTACCAACCCGGCAAAGTAGTAACTTTTATAATTATGACAGATTGAATTAATAATGTTTTGGAATGTGTTGTATGCATATCAAATGTGTCGATAAAATGTGTTGCCTGCATGTTGAATGTGCTAATGGTTAATTAACTAGCAGATCATATCTGCAAAGAAGGTACTTTAATATGACAGATTTAGATAAAAAAAATCTTAGATTCCTGCTTAATCTTATTTAAAAATTATTTTTAAAAAACTTAAACGACTTTAAAGTTGCTTTTAAAACAATTAAGTGGAGAATATCTTTTATTATACACATGCGCCGCAAAAATGAACGGCATTCACCGATACAATTTTCGAAAAATGAAAAAAAAAGTTTAGAGTCGGGGGGGAAAACTAGGGTCGGTCGGGTTACCGGAAACAGAGGTATTTTTTTAATTTTGCATTGTCGCTGGCCAATACTAACAAAGTTTGATATGCTTATGTCTTCTAATCCCAAAAAAGGTTTTAAATACTTTAAGTAGATCTAAATACATATAATACGCTGAAAAACGAAGATCTATACGTTTGAGTGATAAAATGCAAGTAAGAATTAATTACAAACCACTGTAAACATTTTCAATTGTTTGATTGTACAGTCGGTCTTGTATCAAACGACCAAGCAGTAATAACCATTTGGTAAGCATTGGGGACAAGAGGGCAGGAATAATGCGGAGAGTGCACATCGGAGCTCTCAACATTGTTCTGTTCTTCATATGGCTGTCGCCTGTTACATCAGTCGATGGTCGCTTAACTCATTGAGCCCTAGTGACGCATATATGCGTCCTTTACCAAAGGTGTACCCGTGAAGAATTCACTTGTTCCATGCAAACAGTGTAGACCCTGATCAGAGGGCTCTTTAAGGAGCCCTCTGATCAGGGTCTACACTGTTAGTCATTTTGAAATATATTGTAAAAATCAAACCTAAATAGTCAAAAAGGGACATTTTTTATTTTGAAATTGGAAGTGTCCATTAAACGTTTCAGGGGATGGTAAGTTAATACATCACTGACATGATTTTAATCCTGTATTTAACAGATTGTGTTTGCTCCTGTAAATGACATGTTTATTTCTAGTTCCAATAATCTCATTACTTTGTATAATATAATTTTGGCTAAAAAACATTCGTGTAATGTTTAATGCTGAAATAAAATTTGTATTGTACATTGTATTATCCTATTTGTGGTGTCATTTCTACCCTTGCATGTTGTCGGGTACCTTTACTGTAGGACTATACGGATCGTGCAATTAAGTAATTATTTCTCTGAAAAAAGACTCTTAAGTGACTTTCGAAACAAAACTAGCAAAACTGTTGAACTTTTTTGCACGTTTTGTTTTAACTCGAATTGCATATTACAACTAAACATACACAATTTAGGCATTCATGTGCATTAACAATGGCATGCTGCAACCTGGTTGCTTGCAATTAGTCAATCCATCGTGATAATTGCTGTCCTTATAGCTATTACCATCGGGAATAAAACCCCATTAATCCGATGAGTTATCAACCAGACATATATGTGAGGTACCGGATGAGTATTCCATGGAATATTCTAGTAATATACTTGTAGATATTATACACATACATGTTTAAAAGCTTCAAGGTATATACATGTATTGCTATGTAATTCATAACAGGTAAAACGCGGACATGAGTCTACAATATCTTTTAGAGAAAAACGCACAAGAACTGACGTATTCGCCTTTTGAGCATTATATGGATACTTTAACACATTTGGTGCACAAAAGCCGAAACGTACGCAAAGTAGTAGAGTAAAAATATTTTGACATCAAAAATAAAAAATAGCCCCTTCATTGCCATGTCCCTTTTTTCAAATTTAAATTTCAGGGATTTTGGCTTAATAAATATTGAACTGAGCGTTTAAAACAAACAGTTTGAATCCTGATCAGACGCCGCGCTACGCGGCGTCTGATCAGGATCAAAACTTTTTAGTAAATAAAAATCTTACTCGGGGTAAGGCATTGAAGGGGTTAAGATTATGATACGGTCTCTTGTAGAAAATTTTCACAACAAACTTTTTATAAACTTATGTATAGATAATCCCTATGTGACTATATTAAAAGCTATTTTCGCCTCGTTTACATTGCTAACATATCTTTTGCCTTGGACATTTGTATACTTGAGTACTGTTGGGACCTCTGGCCTTATGTACGAACAAAATATCTATAAATCATCCCTCGATGCCGACTTACATTTACGCTGACAAGGACAGGGCTCGTCGCTACCGGAAATGTGTGATGGAAAAAGCATTACAGTATTTACTTGCCACGTGAAAAAATGTAAAACAGAAAGCTCTTTCAGGAGCTTTCTGTTTTACAGTCACATTATTTTAAGCAATCACATGCCTTAAACAGCTGATAATTAACACAATATGTTGCCCGTACTGAGAAGGTATTACTGCATTAGACACTTTATTTAATGTCAAACTTGTAGAAAGTGACAACAATTACTGAACGAAGAAGTCTGGTTATTCTCTAAAGACAAGCTACCCTTTTCAGCAGAGAAGACCCGCCAGAATATTTCTGCATGTCTGTTTACCCTTACCCCCACAGAAGCGACTTTTAGCGTATTTAATTTATTCCTCCGCTGATGAAAATAGTTCCAGTTCAAACCCTCATGAACAAATACCATTACAAATATGTTATATAGCCTAGCAGAATTTAGCTTAAATCAGACTGAAAGTAAAGCAGAATGTGCCTTAAGGCACATTCTGCTTAACTTTCATCTGCTTTAAGTAGTCACCTGTCTTCAAAATTAGAAACAGGCAATGAGGTAAAGGGTTATCCTGCATCGCGCTGTCATCTGTCATTTAGACTACGACTATACCCTCTGTGTAGTGGTCACTTAATGCTGGTTTGACTTGTATTGCAACATAACGATGAAATCTGAAAACTGAAAGTCTAGACCATAAAACCTAAGACATGTTGAACTGGCACTTTATTTCCTTGACAAGGCAGCACTCGCAAATGAATTCAGTTGGGATCCAGATCAGAAGCATGGAAACTACTGAAGTCTATGTGGCCTTCAGACTCAGACCAGACTCCCTAAGATTATTGGTCTACACTATAGTACTATAAGCACCCACTTTTGACCATGCATCGCATACGTCTTCACGACTAGGTTAGAATTTCGAAACATTATATACCATGGGCATTATTTCAACGACGTTATTTTCAGAGAGGAAATCAGATATAATCGAAATTATATTGATTACGTTATTTCATTAAGATGTCTCTAAGTTTCATTGGCTATAGGCAATCAGTGTTTAATTAACTATCAATTTCGTCAAATATTCCTTAATAAAATCGCTTTGAATTTAGATAATAAATTGGTTTAACCATTCACTTGCTATTGGCATAAATTCAACAGTTGTACTTATTGGTATGTCGAATACATGTACGGGTACATTAATTGTGATAGTTATCAGGTGTTTAAGTCAGGTGACTGCTTAAAGCAAGGTAAACGTAAAACAGAAAGCTCCTTCAGGAGCTTTCTGTTTTACGTTCATCTTGTTTTAAGATGTCACCTATCCTTTTCGTAGTCAGTTAACTTTCTTTTTAGTGGTCGTAATAGAGAGGTTTTACTGTACAAAACTATGTGACACTAATTGTAGCGGATGTTTTCAGATACAGTCAAACTTCGATAAATCAGACTCGATCAAGTCGACATAATAACACATTTGCTGCAGATGAATTTTAATATCTCAAAGTTACTTAGTCAGACTTACTCGTATTTCAATGTTAAAAAGTTGCTCAACCACGTTTTAACTTTGAAATATGTGAATGTTCGACAAAGCATTTTATCCTATAATTATAGCCAATTCAAAATTTGAAGACAGGTCACACTTAAATATGGTTCATAGTAAAACAGAATGCGCTTTAAGACGCATTCTGTCTTATTTTCAGCCTGCTTCTAGCTATCATATATGAGGATATAGAACATATTTGTTATGGTACGTGTTAATGACAGTATACATTGGAACTATTTTCTTTAGTGGGGGAATAAATTTAATGCGCTAAAGGGTGCTTCTATTAGGGAAAGAGTAAGTGAGTTCGAATCATCGAGGGGCGACTGTATCTAGACGAAATCAATTATCAGGATGAGAATTTATTTAAAGCCAGCAAACTAATTGATAAAGACAAGTATTCCCCTTAGAATAGTTAATATCGTTTTACTCTATACTCGTGTATTGTTTCTACAAAATCCCGTTATGTCGCTGGCTGAATCTTCAAAGTAAATTTGTCTTATTGATGATTATATAATTTATCACTAAATTTTAAAGCCTAATTTTCCCGTATTTTCACAGCTTAATTTCAATTACTCCCACTCGTTTCGAAGAGCATACCTGTGCATTTCAATGTTTTTCGAATTTAAAAAGCGTGGCTTAGTCATGTTTTAAATTATAAATACAAAGCTATTCGATTTTAGCGAGATCTCGAGTTGCCGATTGTAGTTTTCGTGCCACAGTTATTCTTTGGTAGATATCGGTCCTGTGAGGTATATGTGTCTTTGGGTGCCAAGTAAATACAGTCTGTTCAAGTGAATAGAGGGCAACACGTTATTCTATCCATTTGAACCCAATTTCTCCGGATTTTTTCGAAATATTCGGATTCTTTTTTATTTCTACGGATCTACATTTTTTCCCCGAAATTCGTCGGTTTTGTGCTCTTGCTTTTATGCGTTTGTTTATTTAGGATACAGTGATATTGGTGCGAAACGCGGCGTCGGATCTGGATCTAAACTGTTTGCTTAACCATGTCAGTGTTATAAAGTCTGACAGCAAAAGGGTTAAATATACGATATTTCTAAAATCGCGCATGAAAATTTGGAAATCTTATGGTAGCCCTTGAATTGTCGTCGGTTTCAAATTTGTTGTCAGCGAAAAAATATCAAAATGAGTTTTTTTTTATCTGTTTTCTTTATCAGGATCCAAACTTTTTTCCGATAACTATAAACACGGGCTAGAGAGAGAGTGCTCAAATTGGTCTCTTGTCCGAAGTTTATCATGAAGGGATTATGGGCCCGTAGAAGTCAGCATAAATGTGCTAACTGTCAGCGTATTTTTTTTCATTGTGCGTTTTTACATATTCCTCAGTATATCATTCATTTGATTGTCTCTGGTGTGCTACATACTTACAGTCGAACTTCGATATCTCGAAGTCGGTTTTGTCGAACTTACCCGTATTTCAAAGTTAAAACGTGGCTAAGCCACGTTTTAACTTTGAAATATGGGTATGCTCGACTTACCCGAGCACGAACAAATGCAGTTCATGTGTCGAACTATCGGATAAATCGAGTTAAGCGAGTTCGAGATATCAAAGTTTGACATGTATGTAACCCTCAGAGTAGTGAGCACGACTCAACAGTTTGAATCTAGACCAGACCCCGCGTAACGCAGCATATGACTTTGATTCAGGCTATATGCCAATTTTCTTAAAATTTATTTAAACCCTTTATTTGGCTGTACAATATGCAGCTTTGATAACTGATTGCAGACGACAATTCTAGCAGACGAGTATGCATCTACGAAAGGGTTAAAAGCTTTCGAGACACTGTTATAGAGCGACTCAGTTTATTTATCCAATCTAAGACTGAAAGCACATTTGTTAAGTGGAGGCTCGCTTCTTTCATATATAATGACCAGTCACTCATTTGAATAATATTTTGAAATGGGAATCAACAGTTTTGACGCGTTAAAGGGACTCGCAACCGGATGGTGTACTTGTCAAAATAAAATAAAATACTCAAATAAAAGCAAATTTGTGGCATTATTGGGCTTCTGACATAAAAAAAATATGATCAGTCCAAAATAAGTCTCAAGAATCGTCACCGAATCTTAGTTTTTTTTAGATATTTTCCATCGTTTTTCTATAGCGTTAACTAACGGTATAGTTGTTGTTGTTGCTTCTCTACACGGGCTCAGACATAAACCCGAGCCGAACATGTACTATCAATCGCTACCAGTGAAGTACGTTAATTTGCTACCACATAGATAGAGAGCAACAGTAGCCTCGTGGGTAAAGGCGTTTGACTTTTTTTTTCATGTTTGTCTCCGCATGGAGGGTCACGGGTTCGAATCCCACCAGAGCTTCTTCTTTCTTTTTTTTTAAATGCATTTTTTAACAGAATTTATTATCCAAAACTAAATCTTACCCATTTATGTAAGCATTTGACATATATTTACAAATTACTATTTTTAATGCTAAATCCGGTTGCGAGCCTCTTTAACCCATTTCTGCCCACGATTCCATATATGAGACATAGGCAAACAGTGTAGACCCTGATCAGACGCCGCATTATGCGGCGTCTGATCAGAGTCTATACTGCTTGCTGATAGGAATTTCAATATAAAACTAAATGAAAATGAAATTTTTTGACCAGGCATCCCTTTGATAAAAATGGACTAATCCAATATATAAACATCGAAGAATCCACTGGGTATAAGTGAGTTAACCTTGTCTCGGCTAAAGCATCGCCCGCTTAAACATTGTCGTCTGCATTGGATTGCATAGGTAGAATATACAGTGTTCTCTCCCTACCACGCTCCAATCAACGACTCCCTCTTTACAACATTATGTGCCGCTGTTCCCCAAACAAGACATTTATGATTAAGCTTTCCTGTTTCGATATCGTCTGCTTAAAATCGCCGGTTTTTGTTTTTTTCTCAAAGTTGCGGTTTTGACAATTTGATTTAATAAAAATAAATATGAGTCACAAACAGTTTGAACCTAGATCAGACGCCGCATTACGCGGCGTCTGGTCTACATGTAGGTTCAAACTGTTTGCACATTAAGTTAAGTCATGTTCATCACTGTTGTGGTTTTAATACCCCTGTTTTACGTTGTTTTGTCGTTGGGGTAACGTCGTTTGCCCTCTGTGATATTCATATATACGGCCGTTATATCGCTTCAGTTTCCGTTTTCAAAGTGAACATCCTCATACTTTAAAGCAACAACCCTCATTAATACCTATCCCATACTTTCCGTCAAAGAGTACCATTCTACTCTACCTCAACCTCTCCATCATCTTTGATGCTATATGCATCGCCAATATCATGCCAAAACTTTCAAACTTTTACCTTACAGTGTACAGTTGATCTTGAATCAAGCGACCACTTAGTTGAGTATTGTGTATATACATGTAGTAGCATATACCATAGGTCTTTGTGGTATACTCCATTGTATAAATATCCGCTGCAAAAACATTCTATTTTGGGCGTGTCATGCATCTCATAACTATACGTATGTATTGTATATACCTTCTATTGAATTGTCGCTTGGTGCAGGGTTGACTTATACTGACATTGATACGTTCACCAAACATATTCCATTATTCCAAATGTTTATTTGTTAATCGTTATTGTATTCAGACACAAACTAGGAGAAGAACCTAATAATCAAACATTGCTTTCGTTCTCATCCTAAAGTATATTTATGTATGATTATAAAAGATGTACTTTTTTAAATAAAATACTAATACCCCTCCCTATAACAACTCCCTCCGAACTAAACACACAATCATTGTATCCCATTGGGTCTTGTAGAGAGGGCACTGTATTCAGATTGGAGTGATTTTGATAGAAATATCGATACTGACATCTAACAGTCTAGATCCAAAATACCAGGGGCCTGTTTCGTAAAACTTCTTACGACAAATGTTGCCGTAGGTCAAAACTTCAAAGTGCGTTTAATTTCTGATTTATCTATCTAATTCTGTCTTGTGACATCTTTTTGGAATCGTCTTTTCAAGACGATTCCAAAAAGATGTCACAAGACAGGATTAGAAGAATTTATAAATTATAATTGAGACTTTTATAATCTGACTTACGACAACATTTGTCGTACGACGTTTTATGTAACGGGCCCCTGAAGAGTAGTTATTCGGCGTGTAATTTGGATATACACTCAGAGGATCTTCTAACCGATCAGTCAGATTTAAAGGTGCTACTCTAAAAACTAGTTAATCCGGTAGCCAAAATTTACATTTTCCATGAGATGAAGATGTTTTATATCAGGGATAAAAGTTTCATTAAAATTGATCACGAATTATGGAAAATATTAATGAAATTGTAACCTAGCCCTAAAATGACAAGTCACAATGTAATGAATGACATTTGTCTGTTGGGCTACCAACTTTCAAGGCGACATTAGTGCCATATGTAGCACTTAAATGATTACTTTGAAGAAAACTATCTAATTATTGATGGAATATTGTTCAACTGGCACTGAAATAAAACTGTTGATGCCGTTATCGCAGTGACGTTACATTATTTTGACATATTTGACGGTCCAGACATGCGCGAGCAGTCACCGTAGATGCGTGGAAACATACGAGCGAGTGTGTGATGACCAAAATGAAAGATTCCGTATAGTAAGTTTTTCTTCTGTAGGCGCTAATGACGTTAGTCTCTACACATCTGGGCAGACAAAAATTCCTCAAAACAAGCCGATTTTGGCGAACAATATGTTAAAGTGCGTTGGAGTTGGTGAAATAGGACATTGACGTTTAATATTTAACGATTTTAGGGCACACAGGACGTAAAACGTCCATGACGTTAACGTGGTATTTCACGTTAAATCTGAATACAACATTTCGAGTGCTCTTGTGATTAGTACAATCCGCATTTTCGATATGTTAAATGTATTTCTGTTAGGATGATTGATGATCAACAAATAATCAAAAGCAATGTTTACCAATGTCCTTATACACGCTTCGCACGTGCAAAATACCTAAATCGTCTAATTTGGAGGTGTTGCGTAACGTAGAGAGGGACTCAAAATTCAATAACTCGTTTCAATGCACATTCAACCTAGTACTGATTACGTCAGTGTGCCATTTCCTGCTTCGTTAAATTTGAGTTTAAAAAGTGATCGGTTAGAAGATCCTCTGAGTGTACACTGTTTGTAAAAACATGTAGCTGAATAGACATGCGAAAAGGTGATACAGTCAAGCCGTAAAAATAATTTAACACATTCATTCCAAAAAGGAAAGCTTAGACAACCATGTTCGAATACCCATATAGAATTTTTACAAATACGTTTATTTGATGTCAATTTAAATGATAATTTATAGTGTATATGATGGAGTTCAGTTTAAAACGTTTTGCAAACTATTTGAATCTAATAAGTGATTGATGTAGTATATTTTAATTCTAAAAGACGCGTAGTAAAAAATAACAAAAAATTAGTATTGCAGGTTCGACGAGGCACATTTTTCTAAAACTGTTTGACCTTTTCATCCCTGAAACTTCAAATTGACATACGTTTTATCCATTTTGGTCTAGTCTACTTTATGCTCTTTAGGAATAGTTTTATCAATGTGTTGCAATATGACAAACAGTGAAGAAAGGAATTTCAACATTGCAACCAAAATTAAATTTTAGATCTGGCATCCCATAAAATATATCAAAAATATACTAATCTAATATACCCGGTATAAGCATGGAATAATCCATCGGGCGCAAATGGGTTAAAGAAAGATTGCTGTTAAAAACAAAATGGCAATGATACAGAAGCCCTCACATGACTTTTTGTTTTGTTTTAATTTAAACCTGCTTTTATACAGAATATTGAAATAGTTCAATTTCACGCCTTATCTACCAACCAAATAATGCTGTTAAACAAATGATGCCGTAAATAACAACTAGCGGGAATATTAAAAGCAACACACAGAATTTTGCTTCCGATGAACATTAATCTAAGCATTTTAAACTGTTTGGTTACCATAGCAACACATTATTGCAGGGACATTGATGATGTTGCACCTTTATATAATTATAATAAATGTTTACTTGTTGTATGCTATTGGTCGAGGTTTAGACTATAATGGGGAATACGTTTCATAGATAAATCAAGAGAAAGAGAGTACAATTAAGCCACCATTAGGGCAATTCAAAAGAACGATGATTTCGTTGTTTTCAGATAGGCGAACTTTTAACCCCTTCACTGCCTTACACCGAATACAAATATAGATTATTCCATCCTTAAATATTGGATTAGTTCATTTTTATATTGTAAGGGGTGCCGGTGTCATATCAAAATGACCCGCGGGTCCAATTTACGCTATCTAATTTGGACAACCCCCCCCCCCCCCCCCCCCTGTAAAAATGGCCCCCCCATGCAAAAATTTAGAATGGTAAAAAAAACATAATAAAAAGTTAATTGCAAGAAACCAATGAATATTTTAACCCATTACCCAATAAATATGCCTGTTAACATCTTAAATGTATTCCTACAATGAAGAAAATAATTCCATTTTATACAATCACAAACATTTACTGTATAGGAAATATTTTATGTATCCTAGAAGATGGTAGCTTAACCCATTACCCCCTAAATATGCCTTTTTACGCCCTTAATTTATTCTTCCACTGAAGAAAGTAGTTCCATTTTGAACAATGTATTCCTACATGGAAGAAAATAATTCCATTTAATACAGTCACAAACATCACTAAAACTTTACAAGTAATGGAAAAGAATTAAAGTTGATGTGTAAATCAAATGACTTATAGTTCGGTGTTGACAAGGGAGTGGGGGTCCAATTTTAACGCCATCAAATTTGGACCCCCCTCTCCTACTGAAAACATTTGCAGCGCATAGTAACCTCAGGATAGGAGAAAAAACATCACTAAAACTTAACAAGTAATGGAAAAGAATTAAAGTTGATGTGTAAACAAATGACTTATGGTTGGGTGTTGAAAAGGGAGGGGGGTCCAATTTTTACTTTTTACGCCATCAAATTTGGACACCCCCCCCCCCCCCCCCCCCCCTTCTCCAACCAAAATAATTTGCAGGGTATAGTAACTTCAGGAAAGGGGTAAAACATTACTTAAACAAAACAACTAATGGAAAAGAATGAAAGTTGATGTGAATATCAAATGACTTATGGTTGGGTGTTGACAAGGGAGGGGTGGGGGTCCAATTTTAACGCCGTCAAATTTGGACCCCCCTCTCCAACTGAAATAATTTGCAGCGCATTGTAACCTCAGGATAGGAGATAAACAGCACTAAAACTTAACAAGTAATGGAAAAGAATTACAGTTGATGTGTAAATCAAATGACTTATAGTTCAGTGTTGAAAAGGGAAAGGGGGGTCCAATTTTTACGCCATCAAATTTGCCCCCCCCCCCCCTTCTCCAGCCAAACTAATTTGCAGGGCATAGTAACTTCAGGAAAGGAGTAAAACATTACTTTATAATTTAATATTATTTGTTTTCATTACATTTAGTCAGCTGTGATTGGCTGTAATTTTTGTTTCATAACTCCATGAAAAAAAATTAAATTCAGGCCACGCCTTTTCAGGACTACGTTCTCTTAGTCCAACTGCTCTCCACAAGCGCTGCATGAAGCAGGACGCCAAATGACGTCATTGACGTCGACGTTACTACAAAACAACGCCGCGTTTTGGTGGAAAATATATATAGCGGAGGGACTAATTTACGTTTTAAAAGCGTTAAAAATGAACATTCGCGTCAGATTCTCTATTTAACTTCTTTCTTAAATTCATTAGTGATATTAAATTATAAGGAATAATTCGGAATATTTATTGTATTCATGGAGGTATGAAAAAAAACCTGGTCACACTTTTTTCGCGGTTTCATACAAATGTGTGACCAGGTTTTTTTTTCATACCTCCATGGATACAATAAATATTCGAATTATTCCTTAAAACAAAACAAATAATGGAATAGAATTAAAATTGATGTGAATATCAAATGACTTATGGTTGGGTGTTGACAAGGGAGGCGGGGGTCCAATTTTAACGCCATCAAATTGGACCCCCCTCTCCAACTGAAATAATATGCAGCGCATAGTAACCTCAGTATAGGAGAAAAACAGCACTAAAACTTAACAAGTAATGGAAAAGAATTACAGTTGATGTGTAAATCAAATGACTTATAGTTCGGTGTTGAAAAGGGAAAGGGGGGTCCAATTTTCACGCCATCAAATTTGGACACCCCCCTTCTCCAACCAAAATAATTTGCAGGGCATAGTAACTTCAGGAAAGGAGTAAAACATTACTTAAACAAAACAACTAATGGAAAAGAATTAAAATTGATGTGAAAATCAAATGACTTATGGTTGGGTGTTGCCAAGGGAGGGGGTCCAATTTTGATGCCATCAAATTTGGACCCCCCTCTCCAACCGAAATAGTTTTTTATTTTTATTTTTTTATTTTTTTTTATTTAAAAAAACATTATGGGCATAACAACCTCAGGATAGGAGTAATCAATAGTTTGCATTAGGGAGAAGCATTACCAACTTTTGAGGGGGGTCCAAAATTTACAGGGGGTCCATATTTCGCTATTAAAAAAGGACCCGCGGGTCCATTTTTTACGGGGGTCCAAATTTGATCTGACACCGGGTCTAAATTTTCATTTTCGTTTTGTTTTATATTGAAATTCCTATCAGCAAACAATGTAGACTGATAACACCCGTTGTTTAAATGTCATATATAACTAGTTGAATAACTATAATTATGTAAATGAGGTACGCCACGACGTCGTTTACTTGTGACGTCATTAAAATGCGTTCTATGCGTTCAATTCCCAACGTCTTTATTCCATCATGTGATTCAATTTATAGCTGTTTGGGGTAATTAATCAATATTAGATCTACATGAAAGTGTTTATTAATACATAATTATAATAACATAAACATTATGCTAGTGAACGGGGTTAATTTGAAACAACTTTTTTCCTCTATGGATCTATTTATATCGCGCTTAGCATTTGCTTGACCTCAAAGGTTGCGATAAATAACTTTTCTAGGTTATGTTATAAAAAGAATATAACATTCGTGTTAATAATTTATTGGATTTATCAAGCTCGTCGTTTTAGAAAACGATAAAAACTCGACAAAGCCTCGTAATATCCTATAATTGTATATTTATTTCAGATTGACGTCATCATTGTTCTTGTGTCCGTTGTAAACAGATTGAGACAAGTTAAAACGCCGAGTAATTTGGCATCTGATCAGGCTCCAAACCATTTGATACACAGATTAAAACATGCTGTCTACATTTAACCCATTCACTGCCTTGTCCAGAGTATTCATCTGGGACCCGTTTCATAAAACTTCGTAGACTCTACGACAAATGTTGTCGTAATTCAGATTATAAAAGTTTCAATTGTTATTTATTTCTCTTTCTAATCCTGTCTTATGGCATCTCTTTGGAATCGTATTAAAAAGACGATTCCAAAGAGAAGTTACAAGACAGATTATACAGATAAATAAGAAATTTAAATCTATTTTAAAGTTTTGACTTACGATCGTTTTTGTCGTACGAAGTTTTATTAAACGGACCCCAGGCCCCCTTCACTGCCTTGCCCAGAGTTCAATGGATATTTGCAAACAGTTTGAATCCAAACTGTTTGACACTGTTTTTTATCTTTCTTAGGTATAATACCTTGAATTCTAATTTCAGAAACAAAAGCAGACGACAATAGTTTAAAATTGATCACGTCATGACATTGAAGGGATTAACAAAATGTGTCAGTTTCTGCATTAAAATGTTCATGTAATGGTTAATCATCGGCAACCTACCATGAGACTTCCATCATCGGCCAAAATGTCGACTAGCTTCTTTCCTTACAGTGACTCGGCGTCTAATCTGGCTCTAAACTTTTGGCGATAGTGGTAAGACTCCACCAAAAAGTGATACTTATACACTCACACACATGCATGCACACCGGTGCTATATAACCATAATTTGGAAATGCTATTTACAGTCACTTTTATGCTAATACAGTTGAGATGTTATTCTTTACATTTAAACGAAATAAAGGGTATAAACAAAGCAATAAAATGTAGATCTAGTAAATTAATATTTGTTTACAATGCTGACAATGACTTTTAACCTGAATGGCAAATACTAGTAGTTTGGATCCTGATAGGGTTACGTGTCGTCTAATCTGGCCTCAAACGGTTTCCAGTTTACACAAGAGTTTTAACATAAACTCACTTATTGGAAATCTAAGATCCATCTGCTCTACTGATGGTGTGCATAAAGCTGCCATCTGTTTTAGACGGATACTTACAGTGGAGAATACGTTATTCTTTCCCGTTTAAACGAAAACGAAACGCAAACGCAACACACTACAATGGAGAAAATGACAATTTTTCGACAATTCTGAGTGTTGATTTTAACCTTGACGGCAAACAGTTTGAAGCCTGATCAGAACTGGCGTCTGATCTGGCTCCAAACTGTTTGCAATGGAAATTATAGTTTTAGCGTAAACGCGTTTATTGGGAAAGAATAACGTTTTCTCCACTGTACAAATGCAGAATTCTCCTATATTAACTTTTTTTTATATAAAATTTGTACTTTCATGTGCCTTAAACTGTGACATTATTTCTGCAACATTACCAAGTCGTTATCTTCCGGCTCGCTTAACACAATAATCATAAAGACGCATATACGAGTCATTTACGAGCTATATATGTATCAGTAAAGTGAACAATTGTCTGAATGCAAACAGTGAGGACCCAGGTCAAAGGACCAATCAAGTACTGATCAGGGTCCGCAATGTGTGTCAACAACAAAACAACCCTATATATGGTCAAAACAGGACTCATTTGAAAGCATGAATAGTACATTGGAGTTTCTTTGTTTAATAATTTAACGCAGAATTAACTGTATGCTGTAGATGACTTACGTTTGTTCCCTGTAGGATTCAATAACAGAGCCAAACAATACATACAGGGGAGAATACGTTATTCTTGCCCAGAACGTGGTTATGCTAAGACACTATGGTCGCTGCAAACAATTTGGAGCCAGATCAGGATCCAAATAGTTTGCTAATCAAAAGAAAGAAATCATTTGAAATTTCTTAAAATGTATTTTTTTACATGTTATTGAATTGCTTTTGTGTTTCGTTTGCGATAAATGGGAAATAATAATCAAGGATTTCTCTACTGTAGCCTATTTCCCGGTTGAACTTCTTCATTGAAAATAATTGGCATTTCAGCTGACGGAAATGAAAGTTATTCTTAGATGATAAACAAATAAAAAGAACGGAAAGTAAATCTATGACAATAAACTCAAAAATCAATTTATAATAGAGATCTTCTTTTATTTATTTTATTTTATTTATATAAAAGTCATTTATTGTTCGAATAGCACCGTAAACATAACGCTTTCTCGGCAACAGATGACTAAAGGCGACTTTGCGAACAGTTTGAATCTGTGGTCCGGTTTGTCACTCATGCCGATATTTCTTCAGTCAAATTACTTTAAACTTTATTTTGAAGTGTATGCAACATTTTAAAGCAGACGACACCATGACAATCTCGGAGTAAGTACTAATGTCTATAATTACTCCGAATGGCAGTGCAGGGGTTGACGTAGATGGTACGTTATAGTTAGAACATATTAAGTGAAATCTTTATGGTTAAGAAGGGGCGGAACGAGCGTTAGCGAGTGACCCCCTTCTTAGCCATTAAGATTTCACTTAATATGTTCTAACTAACTTAGAATATAACCTATATTTTGATTAGCCGAGGATATAATATTCCCACGTTTATTGTAAACAAACCTCGCTTATTCTGCTTGTGAGATAGCCAAATATGGCAGTCTTTACAACTAGTCTTTACAACTAGCTACGAGGCGGAGTTATCTATACCGCGTGCAGACACCACGCGACGTCGAAACACAACACAATTCTTAATGATTAAGTGCAGTACTTAATGGAGTGCAAAAGGCAGTTTGATTGATTAAAAATGTAGGTTATATTCTAAATCTATTATTTTAATTGAAAACAGTGTGGAGCCAGATCAGACGCCGGGTAACCCGGCGTCTGATCAGGCTCCAAACTGTTTGTCATTCAGATATAAAAGAGCATTCAGAATTGTCAAAAAGGTACCGTTTCTACATTTTATTGCAATGCTTTTCGTTCGCGTTTAACCCTTTGCCTGTTTCTAGTTTTGAAGACAGGTGACCACTTAAAGCAGGTTGAAAGTAAATTAGAATGTGCCCTAAGGCACATTCTGCTTTACTTTCAGCCTGCTTTAAGATAAAATCTGCTAGGCTATATAAAATATTTGTAATGGTTATTGTTCATGAGGATATAAACTGGAACTACTTTCATCGGCGGAGGAATACATTAAATACACTAAAAGTCGCTTCTATGGGGGAAAGGGTTAAACGAGAATATCGTCTCCACTGTAAGATTTGGCAGTAAAGTGATCGGATAAATAAAGCTTTGAAAACGTACAGAATAATAGACACCAGGGGGCATATCAAAGTAGACTATCGTCTGTCAAGAGAAATACCCAATCATCATGCAGCTTTTGAGAATTAGTTCATTTAAATTCTAGATAGTGTGTGCTTTGATCCATTTCAACGTATCCTGTCAAAGCAGGATTATTTCGGGTTAATTCGCATCAACAATTCCTGCTTCTGGGAACTTCTCAAATATAAGTGTCACCTGGTTTAAAATAACTTCATGCAATATTAAAACCAAAACACATGTATACATGTACTTGTTTGTGCCACCTGCTGTAGACAGAGGCGACGCTTAGGGACCAGTTTTCATTTTGACTATAACTTTTGTTAGACTGATGCTTGCTGTACAGCAAACGACCTGTGTGTTCCGAGGAACACCCTTCTAGTTTAAAAGTATTGGCCAAAATAAAAACAAAAACAAAAGCATTTAAATGGATTTCAGCAAGTCAACTATCATTTTCATCTTTTGTCGTTTTGGCCGACGTACGCTCGTATGTTGTTCATCAAAATGAATATGTAATTTCAAATCATTGGTTGACATTTGTTGGTATTTCAAAGAGACGGTTCTAAACGTAGTCAATGGACATATGCATTTTGGAGGAGAAAAAACTTGGGAAGTGTATTATGTTTAGTTTTCTGTCCTGTCTGCAAAATCGATTTTAAATGCATTAAAACCTCTCTATTACGACCACAAAATTGTGTTAATTTTAGATGACTGCTTAAAGCAAAGTGAGAGTAAAACAGAAAGGAACTTTCTATTTACTGTCACATTGCTTTAAGCTGTCACCTTTCTTTTATACAATTAATAAGCCTTCGGTGTAGTGGTCGTAATAGAGAGGTTTTACTGTATAAGTAACAATATAACGTTTGAAAGAGACATAGAGTGTACACAACGTTTGTAAATCGCCATAGGTGACTAAAGTCCAAACTGTTTGATACTCGTATCAATATTTCTTTGGTCACAATGTTTTAAAACCTTACATCACAATAATGTTTTAAACACCGTTTAAAGTAAAACATATAAATACGGTGAAGTGGCCTTAACTCTTTACTCCCTGAAATTTTAAATGGACAATTCCAGTTTCCATCTTAGTCTAGTCCATTTCTGACTTAAAAGGGTTGTTTTTGTCAATATTTGGCATTGTGACAAACAGTAAAGACCCTAATCAGAGGGCTCCTTTCGGAGCCCTCTGATCTGGGTCTTCACTGTTTGCATAGGACATGTGTACTATTCACATGTACACTGTTTGAAAAGCACGCCTATATGCGGGACTAGGGTTCAAAGAGTTAACGCAGACGACATTGGCATTGAAGGTAGATATCTCTGTTGTCTTAGGAAGAATTGAAATACATCACATATGTATTACTGTCTATTGATCCCCACTTCTAAGGCTAAGCACGACTATATAGAACATGTAAACAATTTGAGATCAAAATTACGCCAAGTACAGTGGAGAATACGTTATTCTTTCCCGTTTAAACGCAAACGAAACGCAAACGAAACACACTAAAATGGAGAAAATGACAATTTCTCGACAATTCTGATTGTTGATTTTAACCTTGACGGCAAACAGTTTGGAGCCTGATCAGACGCCGGGTTACCGGCGTCTGATCTGGCCCCAAACTGTTTGCAATGGAAATTATAGTTTTAGCGTAAACGCGTTTATTGGGAAAGAATAACTTCTTCTCCACTACATACGTCAGTGTCTGGTCAATATTCCAATTGTTGATACTCACTTTAATATGCCTTTGGTTAAAGGTAAATATAAACTGATATTGTACTAAAATTGAAAACTGGCAGACGACAAGGAGGGACCAATTAGCATATACATTCAGTCTAAGTCTTTTATAAATAAGACTTGGTCAGAATCTACACTTTCTGTTTCACTTATATCTTATTAATGCAGCCTTCTATCTAAAATATGATAACAGGTCTACATTAAGTGGTCGTTGACTGATTATAGCGTAGATTTAAAGGTGTTGTATGATTTATGAGTTGTAGGTATGATTTCTATACCTGTATCTGCCTTTTAACTATCTTGTTCAGTATCCTGGTTGTCGAGACCATCGCAGCAAATGTTCCGTCACCCGTTGAAAGTACTTGCTAGTTGTGTCTGATGCTATAGTCATATCAGTACATAAAATAATATTTACATTCACCCTGTAAAGTCTCTATGTAATCGTATTAAATATATGCAGGTCAATTCTCGATGAACCTACAAATCGAAACTGGTTCTAGCCAGTTAGAAAGAGGGCGGAGTCTCCGCCGCGGAGAGATACCGATCTAGCGACCAGCTAATGGTTGCTATGGAGTGTAATTAGGCTGAAATTATGCTTTAATAATAGATATTTAAGTGGCATTGTTTTTTTAATGTCTTATAAGTGTTCCTTAAGCACACAGCGACAGTTTACTGGGTAAAATCTTGACTTTGTAATCAACTCCGAAATATGTATTTTGGACTACTTTTCATACCGCATATTATAGAGATCGAATGGCTGTTACATCCAGGATTACATCTGTCAAACCTATTTGGCCGGTATATGATATATTTATATACATGAAAACAAATCTGGTCAAATTATACATTAAATGGACAAGACAGAAAATAAAAATATAAATATAAGGAATAAAAAACATCTTTTTGCCGTTCACGCGGTATGAATACATCATCTTCGCAGGGTAGGTTTGTCGTAAACACCCTTCGGGCGTTTACGAAACTTACCCCATGCGAAGCCAATGTATTCATACCGTCGTGAACCGCGAAAGATGTTGTTTATTCCTATATTGTTGCGTCATATCTATCGAAAACCTAGTTTGCATATTTGCGCGCATGTCTGTCTGTACAAAATATGCATATGCATGCGTAAACCACTGCATTACAATCAGTGCTCCCTCTCCACAACACCACTCAACGGGAGACAGAGGTTGAATTGAATGTGTTGTTCGGAGGGAGTTATTAAAGGGAAGGACAATTAATACACTTAGAGTGTTGAGCACCACTTGGCTTACATTTGTAAACATCTTAAATCCAGATCAGACGCCGCGTGAAAAGAGTAGACATAATTGTCTTGTTCGGGAAGCAGTGATAAGCATTGTTGTAAGGAGGGAAGTGTTGTTCGGAAGGCCGTTGTAGGGAGGGAGTACTGTACCACTACATCACACACTATGCAAGATAAAGATAAAATGGATGGTGTACCAAATGCACTATCATAGTAAGAGACAAAATCTCGTAACTGAAGTGTTTGTTCAAAATTTGGACAGGATCTTTGTTTTGGGTCTAATTATTTCTACAAAAAATACTTCATTTTCAATTAAATTTTACCCAGCTTGTGAAACACATAGATCGTCAGTTGAAAAAAGTTTTCCATTCAAGCCAGGAGTATTTTTAAAAATGTAATTCCTAGTAGATCATAGTCAAAATACCTATTTTGAAATAAATGCAACAAGTTCATCACAATTACTGCAGTCGGAAACAAATTGTGAAAGTAATTTTGTGAAACAACAATTATTTTAAATAACCCAATTGTAGTAATTGTACAATATAAAAGAGAGGCTATTAAAATGATGACGTCATCAAAAGTGGCATATCCGAGAAAATAACTAATAAGATGTCATTTTCTAAAACGGAACTTCAAAATTCAGAATATTAAAGCATAATGGCGTGAAGCTACAGCGCTCCCTCTCTACACCAACACTCGATGGGATCTCGATGGGGATTGTGTGCGTTGTTCGGAGGGAGTCGTTATAGGGAGGAAAATAAGCTTACATTTGAAAACAGCTTGAATCAAGATCAGACGCCGCGTAACACCGCGTCTGATCTGGATTCAAGCTGTTTGTCACTCATCAATAATTTATTTTCTGTCAAAATGTATATTTCGTCACTTTGAGAAAAACAGCAGACAACAATTTTAAGCAGACGATATTGCAGCAGTAAAAGCGTTAGACATAATTGTCCTGTTAAGGGAACTGCCTCAAGGGTCGGTGTAAGGAGGAAATCGTTCTTTTAGGGGCCGTTGTAGGGATGGAGCACTGTATTACTGCTAAAAGAAAATGAAAACTTTCTGCAAAGAATTTTTGCGCTTTAAACCTTTCACCGCCAAATTTCATATCTAATGTTTGCCGCCGTAAATAATTGTATCACCATCTTTACTATGATGTCTGCAAAAAATGTTCAAGTTCGATTTAAGGCAAAAGCTTGTCTGTGGAAATACCGCCATTAAATCTCTTTACAGGGGGTAGTTTTAATAAAAACTCCGCCATGGCCGGCCCCAAGCCCGGTTGAGAAAGGAGGAGGGTTGTGCGTGATGCCAGCACCCTCACCACTTAAAAAAACCACCGGTACAGAAACCGAAACCACAAGAAATACAGAGGAAAGAAGAGAGCCTATGAGAAATCTGCCGACCTCCTTTCTGTTATAGGGAGAGGCAAAGAGAGTGGCAACAGACCGGGGCCCAATGTTATAAAACTTAAAACGAACTCTGTACTCAAAACTCAGTTTTGATTACATACTCTAGTTTTTACAAAACATGCTGGAGCTGAACCTGATTTGGCTATATTTTTACAGTAGAATTATGGCATGCAAATACTATTTATATACAAAATTTGTGCTCAAGTGTTATGAGCTGAGAAAAATTCTGAGTTTTGAGTACAGAGTTCAGTTTTAAGTTTTATAACCTCGGGCCCGGGTCCGATGGAGAACTGTGGTGACAGCCCTATGTCCTATCAGGGATGAAGAGGACTAAGCTAAGAAACAATGGAATTACAAATACAACAATCAACTGTTTACATTGTACTGTTAACTGCCAACTCTTTACTGCTAATTGTTTACTGCTAACTCGATTTTGAATATATATCTATCAAAATTGTTCAAATTTTGTCCCTGGGGTCAAAATTGGCCCCGCCCCGGAGGTCACCGTTTTACATAGAGTTACATAGGGAAATGGTCAAACATCTTTTACTCAGAAACCAATATGGCCAGAGCTTTGATAATTGGCATGATGTAACTTTTAGAGGTCCTTCACATATATGGATGAATTGGTTCTGGTCTGTTGCATATCTGGGTCACCGAAGCTTAAAATAGATTTTTCCAATGAAAACTTCAAAAATCTTCTTGTTTGAAACCATAGTACACTGAGTTTAGATATTTTGCACATATCATCGTCTACAGGTCCTCTATCTTAGTTGTTCAAATTTTGCCCCTGGGGTCAAAATTGGCCCCGCCCTGGGGGTCACCTTTTACAAATCTTCTTTTCTGAAATCATGCGACCCATCCTAGTGTCACCATGGTCAGGTGAGCGATCAAGGGCCATTCTGGCCCTCTTGTTTTGTTTTTTTGCTGAAAGTGTAGACCCAGATTAGATACTTCCTTAAGAAGCTCTCTGATAAGAGTATACATTGTTTACTAGGAGAAGAAATTATTCTGAAATAGATAACATTCTAAGTTTTCAAATACATTGTATTCTACTTTTAAATAAATAGTTTGAATAGTATCCATCAAATGAGGGGCAACTTTTGAATATGCGATGAGCTAAGGGTTAATGACTGATCAAGGCCTTAGCTGCTTGTAAGGGCTTCTATGTATATAAGTTATGATAGAAATATGGATATTGATCAAAACCTACATGTTGCTTTAGCCCTTTGCTACATAGATATGTTTCATGAAAAATGTTCTCTAGTAGATGGTAACTTGAAGCGGGTTTAAAGTAAAGCAGAGTGCTCATTTAGGCTCATTTTGGTTTACTTTTAACCTGGTTTAAGTGGTCACCTTTCTTCAATAGTAGAAATATACCATGGAGTAAATGGTTTGAAGTATCTTTGGTATATTCCTTCCCGTTTGTTATGAAATTTCATTGATCTAGATCTTTGCTATTTGTTAAATCATCGTTTTGTTTGGGCTTTATATTGCCTCTACCTATTCAATATTCATGTATAGATAACAAATCTTGAATTCTCAGAATGCATTACTGTTTTCAGCTTTTAATCTTTAAAATTCTTTAAGTAAACAGAGTAGTCCCTGTGGATAGCTCATACAGGAACTGTCTTTTCAGGGTCCACTCTGTTTGCAAAAGTTTAAAAAATAAAAATTAAAAAAAATACTGATTTGTAATTGTGTTCCTTCGTGTTGTATATATGTTAATTTTGTTTGTGGACCATATTGAAAATTGGTTTGTTTTTCGATACCAAATATGTAATCCACATGAAATAAAGTCGTTATTATTATTATTATTATTATTATTATATTCATGATGATAAGCAGTTGGCAGTTAGCAGCAATCCCTTGGATGTCGTATATGGAATTCCATATTGTATGGTACAATTACTACAGTTTTAGTACGAGTATTTATATTATCCAATGTAAAAGCTCCAGTGACAGATGTCTTTAGTTGCCGAAGTTTTATATGTAAATATTGCACGAGATAACAGTAAATTCCATCCAGCTGGCTCATGCACTGTTATCACCCCCTACAAACGTTCTGATGCCAATGACGACTAATACAGTGTTCCTTCCATACAACGGCCCCGGACAACGATTCCCTCCTTACAACGATACTTGCCGCTGTTATGTATGCTTAACGCTTTCACTGTTGCAATATCGTCTGCTTAAAAATGACGTTTTCTGTGTTTTTCTCAAAGTTATGTACATATATTTGACAGATTGACAGAAGAAATATAAAGATGAGTGACAAACAGTTTGAACCCAGATCGGACGCCGCATAGTAGAGTCTTAATGTCAGCTGTAAGTGAAATATCTAACCTAAAACTATACAGACGAACCTCGAACTCGTCCTGATACGATAACTCGGCCTCTCTCTCGGCGACCTTAACTCTTTCTCTGCCAAATTGTATCGTCTGCTTTAAACCCCCCTCCCTTTATCGCCAAAATATCGTCTGCATTGGTAGTGTCGTCTGCAATATTTTGAAAGTCAGATTTAGGGCTGTTTTGACTGAAGAAATGTCGATACGGGTGTCAAACGCGGCGTCTGATCAGGATCCAAACTGTTTGCAAATTCGCATTTTGGCGCCGTTGGCAGTGAAAGAGTTATCCGTAATTCGGCATAGCCACGTTTTAACTTCGAAATACAGGTAACTTCGACTAACTTGAGTTCGAGTGACCGAGGTTCGCATAAAGATAAAGATAACATGGTTTAATGTCATTGAGCAAATCATGATGAAGCTTCGACAGTTGGTCACTCATTTGGACCTTCTACTTGTTGTATGGCCCCTTTGAAGATTGTCTAGTAGTTTTCCAATATTCAAATATCATTATATTCCCTTTATTTCAAAAAAGGTATACGTGAAACCTCTCTATTACGACCACTAAAATAAAACTAATTAATTGTATAAAAGACAAGTAGGGGCATAAAGCAAGATGAAAGTAAGCAGCCATCTGCCTTAAGTCGAAACTCGATTCTTCGGACCCGCGTTAGTTCGAACATACTCATATTTCAAAGTTAAAACGTGGCTTAGCCACGTTTTAACTTTGAAATACGGGTATGTTCGACTAATGCGAGTTAATCGAAATAGATTTATCGAACTTAAACATATGAAATACTAGTACAAGGCCAATACAGAGGATGTAAAGTAAGTCAACACACCCCCCCCCCCCCCCCCCCCCCCTCCCTCTCCCCCTGCCCCAAATAGAAATCTATTCGATTAGACGCCGACTTCCATTGGGATTAGGTTACCTAATTTAGAGTCCAAACTATTTTTTTTTTATTAATGAAAAGTGAGTTTTACCCAATGAATCCTTGCGACGAATTTTCGCGTACTTTACAAGAGTACTTGTGAAGAGTATGTATCCTACACACACAGTTTATACCCAGATCAGACGGTGCATAACGGAGCCCTCTTAATTTGTCCTATGCAAAAGATTGTAAAAACAGCCTCAATGATGCGCTAGACTTAATTGGAATTTAAAGTTCCATAGGTAAATGGGTTACATGTAATACCATCGTTTAATCAATAAACTTCCGCCGAAGATAACAATGACGTTGACCAATGAGTGTCTCCATTGAATCAGATTTGTAATTCTCATTTCAAAGAAAACGGTTGTATAAAGATTTGGGATGAAAACGAAATATATACTTTATAAAGCATAATAAGAGTGACTTGATCATGCTAGCTGATAGTCTAGATACAAATACGATGAATACAGTGCTCCCTCACTACAGCAACACCAATACAATGGGAGACAAAGAGTGTGTTTTGTTCGGAGAGGTTGGTTATAGGGAGAGAACATTTATACAGTTGAAAACAGTTTGAACACAGATCAGAGCAGGCGCTGCGTAACGCGGCGTTTACTACTCGTCTTTATGATTCTATTGTCAAAATATCTAATATGTAACTTAGCGAAAAAACAGCATACACCAATTTTAAGCAGACGATAGTTTAGCAGTGAAAGCGTTAGATATAGTTGTCTTGTTTTTAGGGAACAGCGGCAAGCATTTGCTGTAAGGACAGAATCGTTGTTCGGAGGGCCGTTGTAGAAAGGGAGCACGGTATACCTACCATACATGCCATTGGCGCTTCTTGAAGATCCCACTGACTCCTGAAACTTCAAATTCAAGTTTCCAATTATGTCTAGTCCATTTGTTAATTTAGAATTGGGGGGGGGGGGTGTTGTTGTGGGTTTATTTTACAATTTATAACAAAGTAAATACCAGCGCAGATCCTCATTTTAGGGTCCCTCTGGTCTAGGTCTACACTGTTTAAAGGGACTCGCAACCGGATGGTGTACTTGTCAAAATAAAATAAAATACTCAAATAAAAGCAAATTTGTGGCATTATTTGGCTTCTGACATTAAAAAAATATGATCAGTCCAAAAAAAGTCTCAAGAATCGTCACTGAATCTTAGGGTCTTTTTTAGATATTTTCCAACCTTTTTCTATAGCGTTAGCTAACGGTATAGTTGTTGTTGTTGCTTCTCTACACGGGTTCAGACATAAACCCGAGCCGAACATGTACTATCAATCGCTACCAGTGAAGTACGTTAATTCGCTACCATATAAATAGAGAGCGCCAGTAGACGCGTGGGTAAAGGCGTTTGCCTTTGTTTTCATGTTTGTCTCCGCATGTAGGGTCACGGGTTCGAATCCCACCAGAGCTTTTTCTTTTCTTTCTTTTTTTGAAATGCATTTTTTAACAGAATTTATTATCCAAAACTAAATCTTATCCATTTATATAAGCATTTGACATATATTTAAAAATTACTATTTTTCATGCTAAATCCGGTTGAGAGCCTCTTTAAATTGGAAAAGTGCACTATACACAAATTGCTGTTTGTAAATGAAGCTTATTTGCGTCATAATTTTAAATTAGAAAGCGACAATATGCGGAAATTCAGAGATTTTCACTAAACTAATTTTCTTTAGGCCTTCAATCTTAATACATTTAGACAACATTTATTCATTAGGAAAATTTAAAACAAAATCAAGGTTTCGTTCAAAACTTCAAAAGCGTAATTCTCATTTTTACCTATTTTAAAAGCAGACCTAATCTATCATTATAGTGTATCCTGTTTCATAGTCGAAAACAATTAGTGTTTTATTCAATTTAGGAAATGATAAGGTTCACGTGAGCTCCAATCTTGTCACATATTAAACATACACTCATTAACCCTTTCAATTGTAAGGTTTGTATCCCTTTACGCCATTTTGTCGTCTGCTTCAATATTGTTGTCTGCAATATCGTTACGAAATTAGATTTAAGGCAGTATGACTGACGTAATTTTGAAACGAGTGTCAAACAGTTCTGATCCTAATCACTAGCAATCAGGGTCCATACTTTTGCAAAGGCGTATATTTTGCGTCATTGACATTGAAAGGGTTAACTCTTAATAAAGCATATTTTGCGTCAGTTACAAACATACATGTAATACATGTGAATAGTACAGTGGAGAAAACGTTATTCTTCCCCGTTTAAACGCAAACGAAACGCAAACGTAAAACACTAAAACGTAGAAAATGTCATTTTTTAGATAATTCTTACAATTCCTTTTTATCTGAGTGGCAAACAATTTGGAGCCTGATCAGACGCCGGCTTACCCCAAGTCTGATCTGGCTCCAAACTGTTTGCAGTGGAAATAAACGTTTTAGCGTAAACGCGTTTATTGGGAAAGAAAAACACATTCTCCACTGTACATGTGTCCTTAGCAAACAGTGTAGACTCAGTTCAGAGGGATCCTAAAGATGTCCTCTGATCAGGGTCTGCACTGTTTGTCACTTTGCTCTACATTGCCAAAAAATCTCAAATATTCAAAAATGAGATAGATTATGTTGGAAACTGGAAATTTCTATTTCAAGTTTTAGGGGTGATGAGATATCAAACATGTTTAGCATGTACATTTGATCGTTACATGTATAACATCGAAAACACCGACATGTTCATTGAATATGATGGACTATGACATTAAGGGTTATTTAATTTATTTAACTATTGTCATGAAAACAATATCTCAATATAACACAAGACATTGCCGATATCAAAATATCAATAATCTGTACTTAGGCAAAAATGCTCTTTACTTAACAATTACACGTACTAGTATTTAGCCGTTAAACGAGTGATTTGTAATTGTCGTCTACAAATTTGTTCAATGTGATTTTAATCTATGAGAGCCTAAATCCGAGCAACAAATAGTTTGTTTCATTATTAGATGACGTCTGCACTGAAACTAAACTGTTTTTAAATACAGTGACAGCAGAACATTATTGTACCCCATGTCATCGAATTGAAACGCAAACGAGATACAATAAGATATAAAACATTGCAGATGGAATCATGACATCGTGGAACACAATAATTGGAAAGTCTTAATCATGAAAACTATAAAAGGAAAATCGTCATGGAAAACTATAATACGAAAGTCTGCGTCGTAAAACCTATTAAAACAAAACTCTTCGTCATAGAAAACTGAAACAGATACGCCTTTGACAGAACTCTTCCTTCAATGAAGTAATGGAAACTTCAGGAGCATGAGTAATCCATGACTAACCTTTGTTAGAACAATACTAGATCAAACTTCCCAGTACGGTGAACTTTTTGTTAACCCTTTTCCCAATAGTGAAAGTATATATGGTAATGGGTGCTTAAAGAAGGGTGTAAGTCAAGCAGAATGCTCCTGTAAGGGATTTCTGCTTTACTTTCATCCTGCTTGAAGCTGTACATGGTGTACAGCACCATATTCGTCTTATGGCGCTGAAGTGAATATAAAGGTTAACGCGGTTCTAGTTTAAGAAACATTGATAAGTTGATATGATTGTCAACCAGTTTGGATCTTTATCCAAACTGGTTGCATATGCTTGTATTATAGTGTTTGCATATGTTTGTGATTTAGAGTTTGTATATTTTTGTATTATAGTGTTTGCATATGTTTGTGTTTTAGAGCCTGGCTGCAAAAGGAACAGCTTATTTTATAAACTGTCAAATACAAAGTATACAGGTGGCTTCTTTGGAATTCTCTGCATTGAGCTGTCTAAGAGATATGAAGCCTTATCTTTTTTAATATTTGTTTCTCGATAAATATACAAACAAAATTAATACAAGTAACGCAATGAAATAGTTCTATCATGCTACTTATCAGTTTCTAAACAAGTATATATATATATTGTGAAGAAAAGTAGCGGAAGAGAGATATTTGGTTTGAGGAAGAAATGTGTTTTACTCTTTCTGTTTGCCATTGATTTGTTAATATAGGTTCAACTGTTATTTGTCGTTATGCTGTTCAATTTTACATTCTGCCGTTGCTGAACCTTATTAAATTAAATTGATAATCGCAAGCGAATTGTCATCGAATTGCCATCGAATCGCCATCGAATCGGGCGCTTCAAAAAGCAAACCATGTGCTTGAGTCGTTTCACGCAATTTTTCCGAAGAGGTTGTGACAAAAATGGAATTGAAAAACATTAACGAAGGCTTATTTGTGAAAATTGGTGAGATACACAATCCAGGAAAACTTTACGCGTTAATTGCGTTGGAAGATATTCACAAGCGAATCGCCATCGAATTGCAAGCGAATTGCCATCGAATTGCAAGCGAATCGCAAAAATTGTTAATTTAATAAGGTTCAGTACTGTATCATTCGCTCTAGGTCTATGTTTTCAACATGTTTCAGATTTTATAATAAAAAAAAAGTATTGAATAAAGCAATTGTTTTTACATATTTATTTTTGTAAATGAACCTTTTTACATAAATCAATTACTATGGCATTTACGACTAACAAAGTTGAAAATCTACTCCACTCAGTATATCCAAATTATATCAAAATATAAGCTAGATCTATGTTTTCAACATATTTCAGATATTTTATAAAAAGTATTGAATAAAGCAATTGTGTTTACATATTTATTTTTGTAAATGAACCTTTTTACATAAATCAATTAACATGGCATTTACGACTAATAAAGTTGAAAATCTACTCCACTTTATACATCCAAATGATATAAAAATATAATCTAAATTTAATTGTTTCTCGTTTAGATATACCTCTAGGGTTGTCCAAAGTGCTCTGAAATATCGACACTCCCAGAATAGATGTTTGTTGGGTTCAATGTTCATGGCAAAGTCACACAAACTCGAATTTTCTAGGTTGGATTTATACAAGAATTCGTTTAGATATTGTATCGAGTAAGGCTTTGAAGGGTACTATATGTGTACACCTTTCCAGTTAATGTGCGTGCTTTCCATTTTCAATTTAATATAAGATTTTATTACGGTGTTGTTTTGTATTTCCTTTAGCATTTTATTGTAGAGTAATTGTACAGTAATCTATTACATGTAGTACTTGTTGGAATAAATGTTCTCGTACATTGTAGTAAGTTATGTTGTCTGTTTTCTGTTTTCTGTTTCAATAGCTTTGGTGTCTTTTCTAATAAAATATAGTAAATCAGGAAATCTGAGTTTTGAAGAGGATATTTTGTTTTAACAATTTGAAAAGTATAAAATGGCCTGAGTTTATTATCAATTTTGTTTTGATGCATTGGAATCCTTTTGAATACCATTCATTATAAAATAAAGTTTTATTATATTTTTCTTATAAATGAGTTTCATAATTCATGTATTTGTGTTTTTCTGGTTTACTTTCGAAATTTATATTTGTCCACGCCTGATTTATGTCTTTTACAAAATTGGCAGGGAGGTGTATTGTGGTTTTGTTAAGTTTTTTTCGTTTATATAACATTCAATCAAATATCAATACTATTTTGGCTAAAAAAAAAAAAATTTTGGGGTTGTTGTCGGAATTCATATAGAACTGCGTTGGCATTGGGAGGGTTCTGGACTGAAAAGGAAAGGCGAAAATCGAGGTTACATTTTCGTACTTTTTTACTGTTGAAAAAAGTCGCAAGAAGATGATACGGGTACTAACATGGCCTTAAATCTAGCTTTGAAGCAAATGTGTAGAGCACAGTTTTAAAGAGACGATATCATAGCGATGAAAGGGTTAGGCGATAACTTGAACTAGCTTAACCCTTTCCTCCCTGAAACTTTAAACGGACAATTCCAGTTTCCATTTTTGTTTAGTCCATTTCTGACATTGAATGGTTGTTTTTGTCAATGTTTTGCATCATGACAAACAGTGAAGACCCAGATCAGAGGGCTCCTTTCGGAGCCCTCTGATCTGGGTCTTCACTGTTTGCATAGGACAAGTGTACTATTCACATGTACACTGTTTGAAAAGGACGCATATACTCGTATGCGGGACTAGGGTTCAAAGGGTTAATTCGAACTGATCCGTATTTCAAAGTTTCGACTTGAGCGAAATCGAGTTATCGAAATTCAACTTTTGAAGTACGGGTTAATTCGATTTAAGTGAAATCGAAGTATTGAATTTCGACTGTAATACTTAATGGCTCTTTATATTGTGCAAGGATTGAAACAGTAGGAGAGAAATGCAACGTAGGCATTTAAGATCCCTAAATTTGTTTGAATGTATGTGAACCGGTGGATATTTTGAATGGAATATGTTTGAACAAAAGAAAATTAACCTCCAACGAGGTCTCTCTATTCTAGATCAGGCATGAGTGTTCGTGTACTTTTATTCAGAGCATTTTTTTTCAGACAATGTAGAGGAACCTACCTTTTTGCCCTGAGAAGAAGAAGCCAGATACCGTACTCAATTAATATTTCTGTGGTTGCTGTTATTGTGTGTAGATAATGTTTTATAAGATTCCAAGGTGCAACAATATTCCATTACGCAAACCATCAACGCTTGTGTTTGTGTTCGTGATTCTATGGATGTGTTAACAGAAGAGTCACGCTTTTGCATGGAAGCTTTCCATAAAAGTCTACAAATAAACACGGCCTAATTAATTAGCACACGTTCAAAACAGTTGGCGTTCTAGAAAGAAATGCTGGTGTTATTGCTAAATGTGTTCGGTGCATGGCATGAATGCACTTATGATCAATATAAGGTTATCTACCTATCAATAACTTGATTAAACTTTGTAAACATTTTGGATCCTGATCAGATGCCACGTAACGCGGCGTCTGATCAGGATCCAAATTGTTTGACACACGTTTCGATATTTCAGTGGTCAATATGTCTAAAAACTCTTACTTTGAGAATAAAGGCGGACATTTCAAACAGGCGATATATCCGCAACATGTTTATGCTAAATTATCATCTGCAAAATATCTGAAATGATCTTTATGCCTTCATGTTGAAAACCTTAAAATGAATGTCAGCCAGTAAGGATCCTGAACACGCGATGAGTTACTCGGTAGTTAGTCTGGGTCTAAATTGTTCTTTGTTGCACAATAAAGATAACGATATTCCAAACAGGTACAGTAGAACCTCTCAATTACGACCACTAAATAGTGTCAAATATTAGTCGTTTAATACATGTGACAGCTTAAAGCAATGTGAAAGTGAAACAGAAAGCTCCTACAGGAGCTTTCTGTTTCACTTTCACATTGCTTTAAGCTGTCACCTGTCTTCTATACAGACAGTTAGCCTTCTGTTTTAGTGGTCGTAATAGAGAGGTTCTACTGTAATTGGAATAGCATTAAATTATTAGAACAATAATATAATTTAATGTTATTGTTTGTTACAGTGGAGAAGACATTCCTTTCCAATACCCGCGTTTACACTTTCCATTGCAAACAGTGTGTAGTCAGATCAGACGCCAGGTAACCCGGCGTCTGAACAGGCTACAAACTGTTTGCCATTCAGATTAAAATGAGCATTTATAATTGTTTAAAACTTGTCTTTTTCAACATTTTATTGCAGTGCAAAAGTAACGTCTTCTCCACTGTGTCCAGGTCAGGCTATGGACAGCAGTATTTAAGTAAAGTATGTGTTACGCGGTCATTTTATCAAGTGGTATGGGTATCTCTAGAGGTTACAGCTTAATGCAGAACAACATTAATACCGAAAGCTCTTACAGAAGTATCCTATACAATCGGCTGCCTCTTCTATGAAAGACTGCCAGATCGTCTCCTTACGAGTTGCTGCAGGGTTTACTTTAATCCTCTCCCCCATAGTTTGTTTTCAGTCATGAAGACAGATGGTTGCTTAGAGCAGACTGAAAATAAAACAGTATGATCCTTCATGTGCATTCTGTTTTTACTTACAGTCAGTGCATTCAGCTACCATCTGTTAGGATATAGGAATATTTCGTATGATGCATATTCATGGCTGTATAGAGTGGAATTATATTTTTTTAGTGGCGGAATTGCTTCAAGGCGTAAACATGCGTATCTTTTGTGAAGATATTTAATTTACATGTCACTATTTGCTTTTAAAAAAACCTATAGTGACGTATATTAAACATGTACTCCGTGTGGGGCATTGTGATACAGAAAATTAATGGTAAACATGTGAGTCAATCCTGATTGAACCATTTTGGTTCTTCCGTAGATTGTCTTACACGGACAACGTTGGCAGTGAAATGGTTAAAAATGGGAAAGAATAACGCCCTCTCCACTTAAGTATAAACACTTTTGATGGAAAATAATGCCATTGTCTGCTCTATAACCAGAACCTTTGTCAAAGATACCATAATTTTGATGTGCAAACGCAAATTCCGTTTTGAAATCAATCTACAATAAACATATATGTAGTGTGTTTTGATTTTGGATTTGTTATGGTTTTAAGTCGCTTTTAACAGTATTTCAGCCATATCATGGCGTCCAGCTAATTACAGGTGGAGGGAGACCCGAGAAGCCCTTTATACACTGTTTCAGGCACAAATCGGCAACTGGATAGAACCACCGACCTTCCGCAAGCCAGCTGGAAGGCTTTCTCACACGAAAATTCCGAAGTGCCCAGACCTGGATTCGAACCCAGAGTGGTGAGGAGCTTAGTGATGTAAGTCACAGTGACTACACCACTAGGTCATCCGATACAGTGTGTATTAACAGAAAAGGAAGCATGATACATTTAGGTCTTTGAGACAAAAGGTAACATGCAAATGTAGTTTAATCTTATCGTCGTCGTTTGGATTTTTAAGTGTTTAAAATATACGGTTGCTTAAGGGTGTATCCAACCCATAAGCGATTTTTTCAAAGTATCAAACTTTTTTTCTATCATTGTTTTTTTGGAAGAGCTATTTAAGATGAATGAAAAAATGGAAAAAAATATATATGGTGGTGTCCGTTTTTTTGAGCTACAGCGATTTGAAAAAGGTATGTCAAATTTTGACTTTTTCTCTCAAATTTTACCCATTCAGAGTACACGCTTCAGTAAAATCTATTTCAAAACAAATAAACATGGTAATTACGGTTTTCATTATTTATTTCATGTCTATGGTGGTATTTTCACATATAGAAACCAAATTTAGACAAAGCAGGCACTAGGTTTGAACAATATGGATCCTCGAATATCAAAAATTGGCTTTATATAGTGCATGATTTTATTAGATTTTTTATTTTATGAAAAAAAAGTAAAAAAGTTGGAAAATGAAATAGTTCTAGTATTAAACTTTTTCTTATATTCTACCAAATGAAAGCCAATGCTAAGGCAGTTCAAAATATGAAAAGAAATTGAAAGGTCATTGTTGAACATTTTGAGTTATTAAAGTAAAATGAGTTATCTCCCCTTACCAAATTTACAAAAAAGTACCATATCGATGATATTTAGAGCTTTATAAATTTCACATTTGGTGCCTGTTTACTCTTAAATTAGTTTTTGTATGAAGAAATACTACCATAGATAGGAAATAAATAACACAAAACCAAATTATCATATTTTTTTATCATTTAAAATGGATTTTATTGAAACGGGCTGTTTGAAAAGGACAAAATAAGAGAAAGTGGGTGGGGTAAATTTTACATGGCCATGGAGCCAACTGTTGTTCACCAAAATGTACACATTTTCTAATTTTTCATTCATCTTAAATAGCTCTTCAATACAAAACCATCATAAAGTGTTTTCATATACGTTGACAATTTCTTAAATTCATGACATTGATACACCCTTAAAGCAGCTGAAATTAAAGCCGAACGCTCCTTGTTAGCTTTCTGTTGTATGAGCTCTCTGTTTTAAGCTCATCTGCTAGACTGTAAAAATGGTTTCCCCTATCTCTTTATTTGAAGACGCGGCGGCTGGTCTTGGTCTACACTAGTTGACACTCATATGCATATAAAACATTTTATGTAGCTGAATTATACATGTATATAGTATTTGGCAATTTAGATCAAACTCAGATACAGAGCCTGGGATGACAACGGTGCTTGGTCTGTAATGTTCCAATGGAATAAGGCAGGTTTTGTCATGGCATGGCTCATTTCTATGACGGATATGTTTATTCGTCTATAAGGGCATTTTTATGAGGAAAAGACACATGTTAAGATGTGATGATACGTTTCTTTAAGAAAGTTGGCCACCACACTCCAGATAAGAATGAATGGGTTGAACATTTCCAATATTTTATCTTTTACTTCTCGTTCAAACCCAATAGTGTGACTGCTCATAAGAATCGTCTCGTAATCACATCATTTTGTTTGAAAATTGTGAAATAAGTATCTCATGCAGAGCTCTGTGTTACGCAAGACAGCGCCAGAGAGCTTATTACTCCAAATATAGTTCGGGTTGATTCAAGTCCCGCCGTTCAATTACCCAAAGACCCCCCCCCCCCCCCTCCTCCCCCCCCCCCCCCCCCCACACCACCACCATCACAACCTTCCAAACCTTCGGACCATACCGACTGACGAATTTAGAAAAAAAAACTTTTTCACTATAATTGACATCTGCAATGAACAATTGTTTTGTTCTGATTGAAAGGTGGTTTAACCATCTTATATCATAGTGTGTCCGAGATATCGACAAGTTTGATAACACTGACCGTAACTTTTACCAAAAATAGATCATGTGACATTGTACACCCTACCATGTTACCGCTGACTGCACTTTCCTGTCAAACTAATTGAAGTTGTCAACATTAATTGGATGTCGTCGCCAAACTCTAACATTGAAGACGCCAAATAGTTTTCTTCTTTAAACTGTCTCGTATACAGCAGTTCTCAGACTAAACATATATATCAGTTCTATTCTAAATACATCATCCCCATGTCATCAGAGTAGATCGGTGTCTCATCTGGATCCAAACAATTTACCAGAGTTATCACTAATTCGTCCCATGGTGAGCTAAGGGTTTGCACGTTTGTAAGGTGTTCACTGAGATACATTCCTGTCACAAATACTTGTGAAAACGAATTCTAAAATAACACCTATCACATTGAAAAACGTCATTGGAAGGACTCATGTTGTCAATGTGTCAGTTGTATGGAGTTTCATAAGTTTTCTGTATTATTCTTTCTATGCTCAAAAGTACGGAAGCCTGGTAGGGCCATGCGAACTTTATTTTCATTTGAAAATTCAAGATACATGTAATATCTTGAAAATTAATTTGACATGGTATCCTAAAATTCAGCATAATTTAAAAAAGCGAATTGCATGTAATTTGTAGTTAGAACGGAAGGCGAATAGTGCAGATATCTGTATCTGTTACGTTGTAGAACCCGGTGTCGGTTTTTATACAACGGTGAGGGAGAGCGCCGATGACTAGCTTATCGGCAATGATTCCCCAGGGGAGTATTGAATGCCCCTAGGGAATTTCCGCATGCGATGTCTTCGGGTAGGTGGTTTCAGTGGATAACGGTGTCTACAAAGAATGAATTTTTATATTGCTGGCTTCTGCTGTCGGGGATCTTTAGGGCCCTACTATTGTTGCAAACTTGGTTTTGAATGATATTTGAGGCGATACAGTCGTTAAAGATGTTTGCTTTAATTTGTCTTTTTTGTTCGGCAGGAATAACAAAAATTTGAGCTGGCAGTGCCGGCACCAGCCCCTCAACCACCCTGCACATCAATATTAGTCTCAGGCTGAGTCGTCTGTTTTCTAGTGTCTCAAGCTCGAGTTCTTGTCTCATCCGTTTTATTGATCCTGTCTCTCTACTGTTATAATCTTTTTTGATGAATCTTATAGAACGATATTGAATTATTTCCAGTTTGTCAATGTCCCCTTTTAAATATGGGTTCCAGATTGTTGCCCCATATTCCTTGATAGATCTAACCAGTGATGCATATGCTATTTTACGACAGTTTTCGGGGACGTTTCTTAAGTTTCTTCTGAGGAAGCCAAGAGTGGAGCTTGCTTTTTTGCATGTTAGGTTGATATGTTTATACCATTTAAGATAATTTGAGATTTGAAGGCCTAAATAGGGGATTTCTTCTACTTCTTGCAGTATATGTTGGTTAAGTTGATAGAATCTTGAGAATCGTTTGTTGATTAGTTTAAAAAATATTTTATTCAGAAGAAAAGGATTGGACAACAGGCAAAGCCTATGTGAGTCCTCTCAAAATACAATCAAGGTATGAACAATGTTATAAATATACATATATGAGTCGAAATTATAAATTATTGAAAGTATATGTACGTGTATAAATATACTTGTAATCAAGTAATACTTTGTTTATACATGTACATGTAATTACAGTTGCGGTTCGATATCGCAAACTCGCCCAAATCGAATATATTCCTATTTAAAGCCAAAGCGAGGCTAGGCTACATTCTTTGAAATAATAACATGTTTGATCTAAGCGAAATGGGAGTTCTGTTATTTATTTGTATAAGTAAGAGAACATTCGAGTTAAGCAGGTTCGATACATCGAAGTCCGACTATATTTTCTAAGATTTTTTTTATCATAGTACAGAATAGTTAGTATATGAGTATAACTCAAGAATATTTGGAAGTTCATATTTTTTGTTTGTTGATTGACAGGATGTTGAACTTCATACCCCAGTGTTTTGCCCAAATTTCGAGGTTATTGAGGTCTGCTTGCAGTTGTTGATGGTCTTTTGCGTTTTTTATGGTCAACTTTTTAGGGGTGCAATCCCTCCAGTGTCTTGCCTTTTTGACTTGACATATTTCCAAAAGGGTTTAGTGGTGTTGTTTTTCAGTCATTCGATGATATTGGAGTTAACATAGTTTGATTCGGCTTTTCGTAGGTGTCGTTTACATTCTTTCTGAAACATTCTGTAATTGGACCATTTGTCGTGCCATCTTCAACCGAGGGAAGTTCTGGTTGAGTTCTAGTCAACTATCTATCAAAGGTGAGTTTGGCAATAGGTTTGTCACTATCCCATCACTAGATACATTCACAGAATTCATTCAAGAAAATTGAAAATCGGCGTTACTTAATCCATTCACTGCCATTATCATCTGCTAAAAAGTATCCTTCGTTTTTCATTAATCAAACGTTAGTCTATTAGATAGTAGGCTTCATGGCAGAAGAAACATCGATATGATTGAGTATCAAAGTGTTTATATCCTGGTCAGGGTCCATGCTTATTAAGCGTTTGAGTTGAGTCTTAAATCATTCTCAAGCATTGGTCAGATTTGAGCCTAGGCCCAAATCTGACCAGTCAAATGCTTGAGAACGAACCCAGACTCAACTCAAACGCTTTATAAGCGCTGGTCAGATCTCGGAATCCTGTTACTCGCAGTCCGATCTTGATCAGTGATCACATTTTGGCCTCGACATTAAAGAAATTATATACAATAAGCGTATCTTAGTGAAGTACATATATATGATTATGTTCTATAGATTATACAAAATTCTTACTAAAGGTATACGATATTTATCTATATGATGTGCATGCCATAAAATATCGAGATTGTGCAGTTCATTTCCATATTGTATGATGTTAGAAAATAGTAATCATAGTTGGTAAATAAGATCTTGTAATGAACCTGCAAATATATGACTTGATCGACACCGATACTATGCAATCTACTGAATTTAAAGAAAGACATCTTGCAACTTCTTTTAGTGCGAGCTTTTGCAATCAGTGAATGTACGGCGTCCGTTGTTAGTCCTTCGTGGTCAACAGTTTTAGTGTTTACAATTTAGATGCCACCATTTTTATCCAATCTTTCTCAAACTTGCTCAGATTGTATATTACCATAGGAGTTCGAATGCGGACGATTTTGGTTGAATTCGGACAAATAGGTCAAGATTTATCTACCCTTAAATTGCTGAAAATGCCATATTTAACGGTTTTTACACTCTAGAGGCCATAATTTTTATCCATTTTTTTCTCAAACTTGCCAAGATTGTACATGACTATAAGAGTTCAGATGAGTTTGATTATGGTTGAAATCGGACGAATAGGTCAAGAGTTATCTGCTCTTGAATTGCTGAAAATGCCATACCTAACAGCGTTTACGCTCTAGAGATCACATTTTTTATCCAATCTTTCTCAAACAATCTCAGATTGTAAATTACCATCAGTTCTAAATAAGTTTAATTTTGGCTGTAATCGAATCATTAGGTCATGAGTTAACTGCCCTTGATGTGTTGAAAATGCCAAATCTGACAGTGTTTACGCTCTAGAGGCCACAATTTTTCAAACTTGCTCAGATTGTATATGACTATAAGGTCTGGGCACAGTTCGAAAATGGTTGAAATCGGACGAAATGGTCAAGATTTATCTGCCCTTGATGTGTTGAAAATGTCATATCAAGTACCCTCTTGCAACTACATGCACAGTTTTCAGTGGATTTTGATTAAACTTGCACACAATGTATATAGCTATAAGTTCTCGAAGGAGTGCAATTGTTGTTGAAATCTGATAATTGTGGCAAGAGTTATCTGCCCTTGGAATACGTTGAAATGCTAGAAAAGGCTTCATTTCAGTATTGTTTAGGCTCTAGTTATGTACCCTTGATGTACTCTTCTATACTCGAATAGGTCGTATTCCAATATTTCTTACATTTTAATGGGCTAAGATTAAAACGGGTGAGACTCAAAGGTAAGGCTGACAGGCTTCATTACAACAACAGGTGAGCGATATAAGGGCCTTCAAGGTCCCCTTGTTGTTAATTAGGTCAACGTATATTGGAATGAGAGAGAGTATGAGTACAGGTGCTTCCATAACCATAATGTGGATAATTATATGCGAGTACAATATTACAGAGTTTAATCCGCCACCAAATATTTGACTGTGAAAACAGTTAAACCCGTAATAAGAAATAAACTAGATTTAGAGATTTATTGATATTTGGTGACCAGTGGTCCCCCAATGCATGACAGATCCAATGCAGAAAGCCCCTGCAGGGGTTCTCCGCATTATTATCATTCCTGCATCAAGGAAGCACTGGACTATAACATATTGGCAGCCGCCAAATACAGGTTCAACTGTAAAACAGATCAATTTATACATACAGCAAATAACAAGAATTGCATACTCGGTGTCTACCCTTGCATACAGTGCAACCTCTCTATTACGACCACTACAAGAGAACGATTATTGTGTATAAGTAATTGTATAAGAGACAGACAACAGCCCATAAGAGGCGAAAGCAAAACAGAATAAATATATAGTGGTACAAGCCTATACTTTTACTCTTGCTATAGTAGTACATGTACTATGACATGTATTAGGGGATTAGTAAATAAGTCTGAATTAAAGTAATAAGGTAAACGCGGAAAATGTCAAGATCTAAAACCGTTTTGTTTCTTTTATAAAAGTTTGGACAGCTGTAAAAATCAGACAATTTTGTTCGAAAGTTAGATTGGTCGTATTCGAATCAGGGCAACTATCGCGTTAGTTGGAATATTTGTCAACAAGTTCTATTCGAATCACGACTTGATGTTTTCCGTTGACAAAATGTTGTCAAACCCTAAAATCGAGGGTTGATTTAGTCACGTGACCACGTTTATACCACGTGATCAGTGTCTCTAGATAAAACAAACATAAAGACCCTCTCAATTAATCGATTGGATCCAGATCACATGGCATTATGTGCGTATATAAAAATTGGGAGCATTACGACTGTTTTAACGGGTGTTTGATTCATTTCCATTCGTCCGGAAGTACAAAGTTTTCGTTGACTACAATTTCTATTCGAGTCGGGCCAAAATCGTTGACATCAGTAAATCTTCGCGCGTTTGATCCGCCCACTTTTCGTTGACCACAAACTCGATGATTCGAATACGACCAATATTACTTCCAAAAAGAAGAATATTTATACTAATTGGATGATAAGGTCTTGTGGTCTGAAAAAAGGTATGTCGAAAATTTATGTATTTCGGACATTTAAAAAAGTAATGCTCAACATCTTCAGAAACATTCTCACACGAACAGTACGGGTCAATTTTCAAGTGGATTATAAAAAGGTGTTCATTCAGATTACTACAATTGTTTCTTAGTCTTGCATGAAGTACCGTAAGGTGTCTATTTCCAACTAGGTAGTACTCCGGAACTCTCCCTGGCTTTGTTCTCGAGACTATATTACTTTTAAAAGAAGAGAAGGTAGGGACATGTCTGAGATCGGAGTCCAGAGAGTTCCAGAGCACTACAGATGATGGAATACATGAGTTTTTAAAAATAGAAGTTCTATTGGGTAGCATTTCAAAATTTCCTCGGTTTCTTAAAGGATAGTTTGACCTTTCAACCACTAATTGGGGAATTATATCACTTATGTACTGTGGAACAGTGTCATGTGAGACCTTATACATGAAAAACTGTTTTTGATTTTCTCGTCTCTTGAACAAAGGCTCCCATCCACATTCTTCGTATAGCTTTTCAAGGGAAACTGATCTCGTTAGTCCTGTGACAATACGCGCAGCTTCATTCTGCATTTTTTCTATAGTGTTAGTGTGTAAATCAGGACATCCATCCCATACAATTGAAGAATATTCAAAAATTGGTCTTACATATGATAAGTATATTTGGTTTAGTGCAGATCTTGAAAGAGTAAATTGTACTTTGCGCATGATATTGATAACTTTAGAAGCTGACTCTATGATGATTTCTATATGGTTAGTCCATTGGCCATTTTTGCTGAGTGTCATCCCTAAGTGTTTATGGTGGTCAACAAAATTTATTTCAGTATTATCAAAGACAAGGCTGGGTAAAGGAGATTGTTTTTTTAAAGTGAATAGAATGGCTTCTGTTTTGTTTGGATTAAAATTAACCAACCATTGTTTTGCCCAAATTGAAATGCAACTTAGATCATGGTTGATAATACCTTCGATATCATTTATATTGCTTGCAGAATAGTAAAGTGAGCTATCATCCGCATACAACCTTGTTAAGCTAAGTAATGAATCGGTTATGTCATTCACATAAATGAGAAAGAGTAACGGCCCTAAAACGTAACCTTGAGGAACACCCACATTGACGGGCTTTAGGTTAGATTCAGCTGACTGAATTACTACTTTTTGGTGTCTGTTATTTAAGTAACTTGAAATCCAATTCATTAAGTTTAAGTTTATACCATTTTGTTTAAGTTTGAAGAGTAGACCCTTGTGCCATACTCTGTCAAAGGCATTTGAAATGTCACCAAAAAACATACAAGAATATTGATTATGCTCAAAGGTTTGACAGATATGGTGATAGATATCAATAAGTTGATATGTAGTTGAGTGGTTTGGTAAAACACCAGACTGGTATTTGTATAGTAAATTATTGTCTAAAAGGAAGTTGTACATGTGTTTAAAGACTGATCTTTCTAAAAGTTTACCGCAACAGCTTAATAATGATACAGGCCTATAATTAGAGGGTGTGGATTTGTCCCCTTTTTTAAAAATTGGCATTACTTGGGCAATTTTCCAAGAATCTGGAAAAAGTCCTTCCTGTATGGATCTATTAAATAACACAGCTAGTGGAACTGAAATGGCTTTAGCACAATTTTTTAACATTTTGTGGCTAATGTTGTCAGGTCCACTAGCTTTGTTAACATTTAGATTCAAAATAATATCTTCTACATGTATTTCTTTTTGGCTAATATTAAAATTTGATAGTCTATTAATCGTTTTTTCTTCAAATAGTGGAAGATTTACATTACTTTCATCAACATTTGATATTGATGTGAAATACGTATTCAAACACTCTGCCTTTTCTTCATTTGTTGTATACCAAATATCCTGTCCATTAGGTAAAGTTTCATGAATCGGGGGGAAGCAAGCTGAAGATGAGTTATTTTTTACAAAATGTCTTATAATTTTCCAGAATCCCCTTTTATCATTACATTGAAGTTCGGCCAAGCTTGTTTCTAAGGTATTATAAAATTTCTCCTTTGCATGTTTCTTCAAGTTATTAACTTTATTTCTTAATTGTTTGTGTTTTAACCAGTCTGATTTTTTACCCGAAGATCTTGCAGGTTTTTTTTCATCCTATCTCTTTTCCTAGACATTCTCCTTATTTCAGAATCATACCATGGTTGGTCATCAGGGCGGACACATACTTGTTAAGAGGGAATACAATGACTAATAAATAACATAAAGGTTTCAGTAAAGACATTACAGGCCTCATGAATCGATCCATTAAGTAATACACCCCAGTTAAAATTAGTTAATTTTTGATTTAATAAATCATAATTTGCTTTATTATAAAACCACACAGTTCTTTCAAAACAAGGTTGGATTTGGTATGAAAAGGGTAAATGTATATATGTAGCACTGTGATCACTGATTTCACTGGGTATTTGAAAAATTCCTGCGTCTGAAAGCACTGTGTCAATTGGTGTAATTATAGGGTCAAGGATAGCATTTTGACGTGTTGGAACATTAATAGATAGATATATAGGTTTATTTCAATATCATGTAACATGACAATAGCTAACAACACACACATACATCTTAAAACAAAACACAATTTATAAAAATTGCAATGATTATATATATGTTGTGTTATGAACTATGTCAGTCACATCAATATCAAGGATTGTAAATACCACGAATGAGGAACAATGTTGTTCACCACCCGTGGGATTACACAAAAAAGAGAAAGGCCATCTCTTATTTCCATTGTGGTCCTTATTGATATTGATGGTCTGACATAGAGAGGCATGATCTATGAACTAATAAGATTAAATATGAAATTAATAAATTAAAAATAATACTGAGTATATTTTATATCACAGGTGTTGTTAATTACCAAACCAGTCCCTACCCTTAATTATGATAAAAATTAAAGACTGACGTAGAAAAGTATGAAATAAACTATCCATATTAAAATAATAACAATAGGTTTGCTTATAAGATAAAAAAAATCTGTGTAAAACTATATTAGAATGAGATCATTGACAATACACTGAAGTTTACATTATTGTATCTTAACTTATGACTATAGATATTACTTAAAGATGAGTTACACTAATTTACTTAACTTATGATTATAAATATTACTTATATATGAGTTACATTAACCAATAAATTTCTCTTAGATGTTCATATTATGACTTAAAATGTGATCTGTGACACTGAATGAGAGCTGAAACCAACAACCTTTTTGTATGTTCAGTAAGATAACTTCGTTTCCTGTATAAGAATTTTAACCTAGCATTAGCTTTCTTGACAATTGAACTAGCCATTGCTTCACCTGTTAAATGTTGATCTATAGTAGCTCCAAGATATTTGACCGACGAAGTAGACTGAATAGCCTGACCATTACATGTGACATTAAGATTCGTATTTGATTGAAGCTTACGTTTGGAGCCAAAAATAATAGATTCTGTTTTTCCTAAGTGTAAAGACAACTTGTTATCCACCAGCCACTGACTAACCACTTCAAGATCCTCCGACAACTCTCGCTCTATTTGAGACTTATTTTTACCAGAAACCATGATAGCAGAATCATCAGCATATAGTAATAATTTGTTTTTGACAACAGCAGACATGTCATTAAAATAAATTAAAAATAATAAGGGGCCAAGTATAGATCCTTGGGGTACACCACAAGTTACATCACGAGGGTTAGAGAATGTTCCAGAGACATCAACTAATTGTTTCCTGTCTGAGAGGTATGAGTTAAACCATTTAAGAATATCGTGCCCAAGACTAATAGCTTCTAATTTCATCAAAAGTATTGAATGATCGACTGTGTCGAATGCTTTCTGCAAATCAAGTAAAACCATGCCTATATAATTACGTTTATCCATTTGAGATTTGATATAATCTGAAAGATGAATGAGACAAGTATCAGTTGAAAACAGTTTTCTGAAGCCCGACTGAAGTTCATACAACAGATTTTCTCACTGAGATAAGAGTCAACCTGGTCATAGACAACCCTTTCAAACACCTTGGATAAAATGCATAGTATTGACACCGGACGATAGTTACCCACTTTCGTTTTGTCATTCTTCTTGAAAAGGGGAACAACCCGTGCTGATTTTAAATCATCAGGGACAACTCCTTGTATCAGGGACAGATTGATAATATGTGTGAGAGGACAAGCTATTATAGTTGCACTATCTCTTACAAATTTGCTAGGAATACCATCAAGTCCAGTGGATTTATTCACACTAAGTTTATTTAAATACTTCAAAATATGGTTTTCTGACAAAATAGAAAAAGAAAAATTATTAGGTATCACCCCTTTCTGTGCATAGAATTTCAAAACAAATTCTCTTCCAAATCTACCAAGAGACTTGGGCAGTTTTTCAACTAGTTTTGCAGCAACAGTTGTATAAAATACATTGAACTTCTCAGAGATTGACTGTTAATCAAAACATATGTCATTACTCTCACCCATTTTGAGACCAATATTTGAACATGATAATGATTTAGACTTTTTTGTAGGTAGACCAAGGTGTTTGAGAGCATCCCAAAGAGACTTAGAGTCTGATTTGTTTTCTTCCAGTTTGTGTTTAAAATAGTCCTGTTTTGCCTTATGAATAAGTTGTTGTGTTCTATTTCTATGGTGTCTAAAACTAACTAAATTTTCATCACTTTTTTCCTTTCTATATCTATTAAAACCTGCATCTCTTTCTTTCATACTTTGTAGAATCTCTTGTGTCATCCATGGTTCAGTTCTTTGCTTTATTCTTACTTGTTTCACAGGTGCTACATTGTTAACAACAGATAAAAATATTGATTTAAAAGTATCCCACGCAACTGATACATTATCACATAATAAAACTGAACTCTAGTCTGCATTTAGCAAAGTATTTTGAAAATCATCTTTGTTGTAGTTCTTCATAGATCGGATTTTTGTGGTATTATGTAAACCTATAAACTCTTTACTAACTTTTCTGGTACAAAATGTCATTAAATGATCACTGATACAGGTATTTATTACACCAGACTGTGAAATTTTATCACTATCAGATACTAAAATGAGATAACATTATGTAAAGAGTTAAGCAGCATAACATCCTTTAGATTGTGATAGGATGGATTTAGTAAGTCCTCATTTAAATCTCCTAGCAGAATTACATTTTTTTGAAATTTCAAAAGCTGCCTCTAGATTTAAATTTAAATTATAAAAAAAATACATTATCTGCAGTTTTGGGACTATAAAAAATTCCAAATAAATAACGCTCGTTTTTTTAAAATAACCTCTACCCATATTGACTCGTTACAGAAAACCTCAAGATCAGCAACCATTGAATGCACTAAGTCTTTGTTCAAGTAGACCAGCATTCCACCTCCATGATTAGTTCTGTCTCTCCTGTATGGCTCATCAAAAGAATCAGATAGAAACAATTGTTCGTTTGTTATTGAGTTATCTAAATGAGTTTCTGTGAAACAAAGAATATTAAAATCAAGAAAGTGATCTTTGATAAAATCAATTTTGTTTCGGATACTTCTTATATTGCAGTGTATTACCGATAGAATAGATGATTTATCAGCTATGTCAGGACCAGAGTTTTTCTCAACATCTCCTGCTTCAAAAAGTAGCAACATTACAACTAAGCTAAAACTAATATTACAAAACATGTCTTTTAACCGGCATATTCCTTTATGTAGGTAGAATTGTAAATTTGCCAAAAGCCAGATACAGTATCTAAAAAAATCTAAAAAGTCATGATGCACATGAAAACTTTTACACATTCTAAAACATCTGCCATGAAACAATCCAATGGATATCCTCCATGCATTTAAGTCGTTACCTATGCGGCAGTAGTTTTACCTTTGGTCGTGGGATATCCATCTGGATCGCTTCATGGCTAATGTATATCATGGGGGCACCTGTAGACTAAACACAGATTGTCAGAAAGACAAGAGAACAGAGTAGAAGAAAAAAGGAAGCTTAAGGAAATGAATGAGAGGAAATGAATGCAAATTGTTACTAGTACAAGTAACATCAGATGATAAGGGTAACTATTTACATGAGTTATGAATGCATTTTATTTATTGAGTAATGGGATAAAGTAAAAGTAGTTCTGTTGGTTAGGGTCATGATATGATTAATGGCAGGTAATCTCTTCTCTTCTTTGTATCGAAAAGGGATTGTAACAAAATTTAATGAACTGTTTCAACAGAAGTTGTGGTCGTAGGATTCTGCTACCTCAAAACTATTCCACCATAAGCATTACTTCTAAGTTGGCCTATTTTAGAACACGTGACAGTTCCTTTACTTCTGCAGTAGTTATATATTTATTGTCGCATGGCGTTCAACACTCCATTCTTTATTTGGTTGACAGTGTTCTCTGTAGGTCTATGATTCAAGATACAAGATACAAATTTTATGTAAAGTAGGTATGTCGTCACAATAACATAATGAACATATATAATAAGCTATGTATCTAGATCTACTCAGTCAAAAGAGATGTTGATCTAATCTGTTTTAATATTTTTAGACATTTAGATCTAACTCTAACAAAAAAATGAAGTTCTCAACATCATTCGTACACATTTTAGATCTATTGATCTTGATCTTGATTTGATACAGTGTTACGTCTTTCGACAATTTCACACACCGCATGCGTCATAATTTTGTTTACATATTTGTTTTTTTTATTTCATTTACAAAAGATAGAGTCGAACCTTTTTTTAAGTCGAATGAAATGCTTTCCATGAGACCTTTGCCTAAGCAATCCCAATCTCTCACAGTTCTAGGGAAAAAACTAAATTTGTAACTATTTGTTCTAGCATAAAAATATGATTATAGTGATATTTATGCATGTTTTTGGTTCTACGTTTTGGGGATGATAGGTTTTCAGTTGGTATTTTTGCTTGTTCATTTAGACCTTTGAAAAACAATATTACCCTACTTCTTTTTCTTCTTTCCATTAGTGGTTCTAATTCAAGGTCGTCTAAAAGCTTGGTCATAGTACCTGGTTCATACACATAATTTGATGTAATGAATCTTACCGATTTCTTTTGAACTTGTTCTAATTTATCTTGTAACCCTGATTTATGTGGATCCCATGCCGTACTGGCATATTCTACTACTGGCCTAATAACTGATTTGTATGCTGCCAGTTTAACATCTTGTGGACAAAAAGATAAATTTCTTCTAAGAAGACCTAGAGTTCTGTATGCCTTGTTACAGACTTCTTGAATATGTTTATTCCAATCCAGTGTGTTTGTTATATTAACCCCTAAGTATTTTATGGATTCTAGAAATTCAAGTGTTACTCCGTCCAAAGTATAACCTGAAGAAATTATGTTTTTCTTCCTACTTAACCTCATCATATTACATTTTACGGGTTGAAATCTCATTCCCCAGTTTCTAGCCCATTTTCCTAGGTTGTTTATATCATTTTGTAAGAGAATACAATCATTATTGGTTTGAATTTCTCTGTAACATACACAATCATCGGCAAACAGTCTGATCTCGGATTCTACGCATTCAGCTATATCATTTATATGTATTAGAAATAATATGGGTCCCAACACTATTCCCTGTGGGACACCTGGCTTGACTTGCGCATCATCCGATTTCGTACCGTTTACCACAACTGTTTGTCTACGGTTGCTGAGAAAAGCATCAATCCATTTTAAAACTTGTTTAGAAACTCCATATTTATGCAGTTTAGATTTAAGTAATTCATGTGGAACTGTGTCGAAAGCTTTTTCGAAATCAAGAACAAAGACATCAACTTGTTGTTTGTTATCTAATGACTTTTGCCAATCATCTAAAACATTTATCAACTGAGTCTCACAGCTATGATGCTTACGAAAAGCATGTTGTCTATCAGAAATGATATTGTTTTCATCTAAGTGTTGCATAAGGTTAGAGCATACTACATGTTCTAGCAATTTACAGCATATACACGTAAGAGATACAGGGCGGTAATTACTTGGTATGGTTCTGTCATTTTTCTTAAAAAGTGGACATATATTTGCAAGATTCCAATTATGTGGTATAGAACCTGAATACAGAGACTGTTGGAATAAGTGAGCTAAGATACTTGACAGTTCAAATGAAAGTTCTTTAAGTATTTTCGGATGTATTTCATCTGGTCCCATTGCTTTAGAAGTATTTAATCCAGCTAGCAATTTCTGAACACCTTTAGCAGATACAGAGATTTTGTCCATTCTCGGAATGTTTGGAATTTCATGGGGTATTGACTGATAGACTGTTTCAGTGAAAACACTTGTGAACTGATCATTTAATGCCTGTGCTTTCTCAAAGTCACTTTCAGCTAAGTTGTTATCTTTTTTCTTTAAAGTAGGTATATTCTGCTTATCAGTTTTTTGTCCATTGATGTATTTCCAAAATGGCTTTGGATCTCCTTTAATGTCACCTATCATTGTATTTACATAATTATCATGGGCTGTTTTTACTTCATTTCTTATTTGTGATCTCAGCGTCTTCCATTTTGCTCTTAGTTTACTGTTTTTAGTTTTCTTGTAGAGTGAATGAGTTTTATTTCTGCGTTTTATCATCTTTTGTATCGTTTTTTGTAATCCATGGCAGAGACTGGTGGGTTTTTGATAGTTTAGATGGAATGTTTTTGGCAACAGATGATTCCAAAAATTTCTTCAGCAAATGCCAGTTTTCATCAACTGACCTACGATTTTGGTTTCCATTAAAATATTTCTCTTTCTGAAAGTCTGATGTTTCTGATCTCATGATTGGCTGGTGGCTCTCGAGGTGGACGGACGTGCTTTCTAGTGCTGTGCATAGACTCGAAATTGGCGCATTTCTAAGTTACATAGACTCATTCATTTTCGTTCTGAAATAACTTTAGCAGGCAACTCTGCAATAATAGTGTTGAAGGAAGAAGTGAAGTGAAGAATTCATTGAGGAGCGGTAACATTGTGTAACATTGTGCAATTTTAAAGAGCATGCCATGCCGGCCGCCATCTTGAAATTTTAGAAACTTTGTCGGGCAAAGCGCCTTAGACTTGCCACTTCCAAGACTTTTAACGCTTTTAATACATAATATTCTTATTGGAGAATCATTTTATCTTGACATTCTTCCCGAACTGGGAAATGAAATATTTGATTCTGTCTTTCTTACTCATTGCTGTAGTTTAGTGAAAAGAGCACGTGACATTCTGAACACCATATCTGAGCTTTGCTCGCACATGCATATTTAATGCAACTATCTTGAAGTATCTATATAGGAACACTTAGCCCTTGCCTGTTTTGTGAGTGATTTCGACGCCTGCTTTAGCGGTCATTAGCTGACCTCCAAAAAAAAAAAAAAGTTATATTTATTTGTCTTGTGCGCGCCATGCCGGCCGCCATCTTGAATTTATCAAAAATTTAATCTTGATTTGGGTCTTACTCACAATTTAGTCAGAAATTGACATTGATACCTGTTCATATCCAGTTAATATTCTGGATAAGCCCTGTAAGTAGTATAGATAAAAATATATAGAAATTATAGCAAGATAGATTTAGTTATCAACACATGTAAACCCCATGGTCAGTGACCACTGTGGAACCTCTGTAAGATAGATAGTTAGTTAGTGAGACCACGTAACATCGTAACATCAGTGATTATCACTTAGAGTAAATTGAATCCTCAACAATTTAAGGAACAGCACGGTAGAACTCGGGTAGCACTGTAGCATCGTGTTCTCATGTGATATGAGTAAGTTAGTCGGTAGCTTAGCCTCAACTAAGTGTGTCCTATAACTAAGGACATATGGTAAAGCTGATTATTATTTTTTTAGCCATTACTTCATTTTTAGTGGAAACTTTTATTTCTTTTTAGTTCGCCAGTCTGTAAGACTGCTTCTTTTATTAGTCCAACATCTTTTTAGTTTGCACAATAGGTACATCATAGCTGCTTTTCAGCATATTTATAGAGATATAGTACATCCAGTAGTTATAGCATCTCATTTACACTATACGTAAGACACCCTAATTGGTACTAATCCTGGATCAGTGATCCTAAAAGTCAGTCTACTACACAATACACAATAGTGAGTGGTTACTATTATAGAGTCTGTAATCCTGGCACGGTATAGTGTACGCGGAGGGGGATATTGTCTATTCTGAGCGGCCTAGCAAATTCTTCCTCCGGTATCATAGTTGCCTGTCTAGCAACGAATGTTATAGAATATTTTTAATAAGTTTTAATTCATCTTTTATCTATGAATTTTTACCCCTTTTAAACAAATATAAGTGTTATTCATTGTGTGCGTCATATCTCCCCACATGCCAATTTGAGTGAAGAGAAAAGACAACATTAAGCATATTACAGTATATTCTAGCTCTTTTTAACTCTCCGAATCATCCATTTCTGATATGCGTACCTAATAATAGATGATACACAGAGGGAATCATCTCTCTCCCTTTCATCTTTATAGCTATATAAGTAGAGCACCAGAAAGCAGAAAATAAATTATTTACTTACAGGCTGCACCTTCAACAGCGCTGCTGAGAAAAATCTGGATTATAGAGCTGTACTATACAGCGTAGCGGCTGATAGCAGTCAATTTTATAGATACAAATTTTATATCACCTCTCATGTAACTTGCACACCATCTAGGAGAAACCTCCTATTATCATCTGCCAATATTTGTCACTTTTATCTTAGTTTTTAATCCCTAAAAGGATTTCCTCAGATCCCATTTGCAGTGTGAAGTCATTCTCTTATTACATTGAATCTGCCTAGTGCCCTATTGGCTGTCCATTCCATACATATTTGTCCTACTTGCTTATCAGAAGATCCTTGCTTGAGGATCAACAACCACTGTACCCTTAACATTGCGGGGCTGCAGCCACAGTACCCATAACATTCCAACATTCCCTAGCCGCCACAGGCGCCAATCTTTTATAGTCACAAGTTTTATATCACCTTTCATGTAACATGTTCACCATCTAGGAGAAATCTCCTGTTATCATCAGCCAATATTGTCACTTTTATTTAGTTTTAAATTTCAAAAAAGGAATTGCCCACTGCCAGATCCCATTTGCAGTGTGAAGTAATTCTAATTCTCTTATTACATTGAATCCGCTTAGTGCCTCACTGACTGTTCACTCCATACCTATCTGTCATATTTGCTTATCAGAAGATCCTTGTTTGCAGGGTCAACAGCCACAGTAACCTTAACACAGGTACCATTCCACTCAAGGTCCTGGGTTTCTATACGCCAGCTATTTATGATAAAACCTGTCTCGTTTCCCCATAATTCTATATAGATCATTCATTCCATATTTACCTGACATAACTGTTTATCAGAAGTTTCCCGTTTGCAGGTTAGCAGCACCAGTACCCACAACATTCCCCAACACCCCTCCCCGCTGCAACTGGCATTAATCCACTCAAGGTCATAGCTATACCCTAGCTGTATTTTGTTTGTTTTTGTTTTGTCCTGGTTGAAATTGGTATCTTTATCCTTAAAACTCCATCTATGTTACACACCGTCGAGGACACACCAGGAGAGATGTCAGAATTAATGTCAAATCCAATGGAAATAATCACACCCCTCGAAGAGAAGGTGGAACATAAAAACTATACACTTAACCAAGATAAATGTCTTCAGAAAAAAAGGCTACAGTGCAACCGCCCTTTCATTAACATTATCCCAAGGGACAGTGGTAGACAACTGAAAATAGAATGTAGCACAGGATGTTTCGAGCTTCTTAAAACAGAAATTACTGAACTCTGCTCCGACACCGACCTTTCAAACAAACTTAATATCTACTTCCAAAAAGAAACAGTACGGGACGCAGAGGGAAACTGTCCGGAAATTAGGATAAAAGCCAGTAACAGACTTAGCGCAGGAGGGCCTGGAAAAAGACATAAATTTACCATAAATATCTATAATACCCAAAGCTACATTCTAATAAACGGAAATGCAACCCCTACCTTCCAGGATGAGATACTCCCAGCAATCATACTTAAATTGGAACAAAACCCAAGACTGAACCAGTTGGACCGATTTCTAGCCAAAATAATAGACAGGGGCATTAAGAAAAGCATTGATAACCCCGAAGCCCACACTAGTGTATGTGGTTTGCCTATATTATCTCCACCAGATCACGACCCCGGGTCTCCACAAGAGAGCCAGAGTCGTGACCAGGGGGAGGTACACTCTATTGATACTTGCATTCATTGTCTTAAAACCGTAGATATAGGGATAGCATGTGACAACTGCTCCCAATGGAATCATTATCACTGTGAGCATCTAGATAGCAACTTTATAGAATTTTATGATGAAGGAGATATCCCTTATAGCTGTCTGTCTTGCAGACAACTCACAGTCTACTCTGTTGATGATGCAATATCTATATCAGACGACATATCCACCATAATAAAGGAACAGCCGACGGGATCTCCAATGGAACCCTCGATGTACACACCTGACTTGCTTACCTTACCATACAATGCACAGTCTGTCAACCTGTGCGGGAACAACTCTGCTCTGAATGTATCTACCCCACAAGGACAAGAGGACGCACCAGCAGTGGCTGCTCACAGTCCAAAAACATCCCCCAACTTGTTAATAGGAAATCAGTCTAGGGCTAGGCCAGCAGAGGACACTCAGCTAGAACCCCCCATAGCAACCTCCCCATCAAACATCCCCAAAAGTAACAAAGAAAAGAAAAATAATGTTAAAGCTACGAACAGACGACCAAAAAAACCGGATGGAGACCTGCAGGCACAACTGGACTTCTCTGCCGGTGTAATCCTAAAGCTGGAAAGGCGAATCGAGGACATGGAAAGAGCCAATGCCTTCAACGGCCTCATGACATCAGAACATTCACCTACTACAAAGAAATACGACAATAGTCTAACCCAAAGGGTAGAAACACTTGAAAAAGAATCTTTAAAATTGAGAATCTCAAACCTGGAAAATATGCAGCATATTAACCTACAAATGGAAAGGATGCATCTATATAACCACACCCCACCTGTTACTCCCACCTGGCAACCATATGTTCTACCTCACCAATACCAAATGACTAGTGCACACCCGTCTAGGCCACATCACCCCTTTGGACCAAAAAGACATGATACCCAAAGCAACAATCAGCCATGGAAACACCCCCCCTTTATGACAAACAATCCTAACAGACCCACCAACCCACCATGTCAGCCAAGTCAGCATTACCAACAGGGAAACAACACCCCTATCCCCATGCATTACCCCACCCATGAAGCAGAAAGATCTCGCCATCCAACACCCAGATATGCTCAATCTAACTATTCACAAAAACTTCACCCCCCTTATCATAACCAGCAGCACATGAGCCAAAAATCCAATCAAGGGCGCTGGAACATAACATATCTAGTGACCATGCCGGGTATCTGACAGAAAATCAAGGTCCGTCAGGTACCAGGGATGACGTAGATGATCAGCAAGAACACAAATCGAACCATAGACCCGAACAGAATGCCCCACCAAGAAGAAGTGAAGACCCGAACGTAGCGGAGTCTATCCCATATGAGGCCCCAAAAACACAACCTTTTTTAGGACAAGGCCGAGCCTCAGAACAGATCAGCATACAAGTGCCACGACTCTGCATAACAAGATAATAAAATTATCAACTACCAACATAAAAAACGTAGTTTCAAACGAAATCTACATGTCAAACCTCTTACAGAATGGAGACATCTGTTGTATACAAGAACACTGGCTTTTCCAGTTTCAGCTGAACAGACTTGGAGAACTTAATAAAAATTTCACACATCATGCAAAAGCAGTCGACAGCAATGACCCCATAAGTCCCTTACAAATACCAAGGGGCTACGGAGGATCTGCAATCTTATACAGGACTGACTGGAATATAAAAACCACTCCTACTAATGAAGGAAGCGACAGAACAGTTATATTATTACTAGACACAAACCCCAGTGTGTGCATCATTTGTGTATACATGCCATGCAGGGGAAATAAGTCGAGAGACGACTATGAAGCAACGATTCAGGAACTGGACGAACTGATGGAAAAATATTCACCAACTAGAGCCACTTTTATATGCGGGGACTTCAATGCGTCCCTTTCAAGAAGTCCGCCAAACGATCGAGACAGAATCCTGATCGAGTTTGTATCCAGATTCAACCTGTTTTGCCAACAAGAAGGAAAAGCCACCTTCACTCATGCAAATGGGAACTCTATTGCAGAAATAGACTACATTCTGAAAAACGAGGCAGCTGTTCACATTTCTAACCATGTATCGGTTGACAGCTCAAGCTCTGACAACGTCTCGGATCATGAAACAGTCTACACAGAGATATTCCTTGAAAATGAAAAGACAAAAAAGGCACATCCTATGTCCATGCCAAGACCAAACTGGAAAAAATGTGACAAAAGGCGCTTCAAAGAAAGCATCCATGAACAGATTAACAAAACGCAAGACATAAAGAACAACCCAAATGCTGCCATCTTAGAACTGGAGGATATTCTTAAGAAGAGCACCTCTGACAGCATACCTGGCTATACACCAGATAAGAAGAGAAGGAAAAAGTACATCAACAAACCAAAAGGTCAAGAAATACTCCTTGCCTCGAAACTAAGCAAACAAGCATGGTGGTCATGGAAGGAGGAAGGATGCCCGTCTGACCCGAAGTCTGCACCAAAAGAAAAAATGACAAAAGCAAAAAGAAACCTTAGAAAAACACAACGCAAGGCAGCTGCCAAATCCAGACAGGAGAAACTGGACGACATCATGAATGCTCACAGTAACAAATGTGACACTTTCTACAAACTTATTAAGGCACAGAGAAGCCAAAACCAGACAGAAACCGGATATCTGCAAGTCAATAATTGTAAGCTCACCCTCCCAGAAGAGATCAGACAAGGATGGGCGACACATTTCGAAGCTTTGGGACAACCAGTACATAAAGATATATATAATGATGACTTCCTCGAAAAAACTAGGTCAGACATACAATGCACGGAACTTTATCTACAAACATCCAAACGTGAAATGTCTCCAGCAACCGTGGAAGAAACAACCAAGGCCATATTTCAACTCAACAATAATAAAGCGCCGGAACACAGAGGTCTCACTGCTGAGCACTTCAAGAACGGCGGCCATCCACTTACAACCTATGTTACCGCAATTGTCAATTGCATCTTCTCCCAAAAAGAAATCCCACCAATGCTTAAAATGGGAACAATCACTCCAATCTATAAGAAAGGAGATGCACAGAACCCAGACAACTACAGAGGGATCACCGTCACCCCGGTCCTTCTTAAGATAATGGAACACATCCTGAATCAGAGACATCTTTCAACCCTCCAGTTGACACAATCTATTCTACAAACGGGATTTACCAAAGGAACTTCCTCCACCATGTCAGCCCTACTTGTATCAGAGTGCATTGTGGAAGCAAAGGCGACCAACAAAGAACTGATATTGATCACCCTGGATACCAGAAAAGCATTTGATGTAGTAAACCACGACATTCTCCTACGAAACCTGCTATTGGATGGAATACCCAAGGCAGATTGGAACTTACTAAAAGACATGTACAATGGAATGCAATCTACAGTCAAGTGGCAAGGAGAAAAGTCCGAACCCTTCAATATCAACCAAGGAGTGAGACAAGGAGGAGTTCTGTCCACTGAACACTACAAGAGATACAATAACCCACTATTACTTAAACTAGAAAATATCTACCAGGGGGCTAAGATAGGAAACATCAATGTTCCGCATACCACCTGTGCAGATGACCTAGCACTTCTGTCATACTCCACCTGGGAAATAATACTGATGCTGAAGACGGTAGAAACATTCAGCCGTGACCATAGATATGACATCAATGCTTCAAAAAGCTCGTGTATAGTCCATAACCAAAAGCCAAACAGTACCCCAAAACATCTGTTACTCGAGGGAGTCACCATCCCAATGGATGATACCACCACCCACCTAGGTATAAAACGCAACACCAGAGGCAAATTGGATGTTGAGGACAAAATAAACCTGGGGAGGAGAACGGCGTACTCCCTTCTTGGAGCAGGATTACATGGCAGAAATGGACTGAACCAAGCCAGTAAAGCACATATTTGGAACATTTATGTCATACCAAGATTCATCTTCGGAATCGAAACAATACCATTCACAGCAACCGATCTCAGGAAACTTGATAATTTCCAGCGAAAATCCCTAAAACAGATACAACATCTGCCTAACCGAGCATCCAATGTAGCAGCTGAAGCCTTAATGGGCATTTTGCCAGTATCGGCACATATCCACAAGTCTACAATGAACCTATTTTACAAAATCATCATCTCAAAAAACTCAGTCCTGTATAAGATTGCAGAGAGACAACTAGCGGTAAAAACAATACAAAACGGAAGCTTTTTCTCCAGAGTCAGGTGCCTTCTTTTACAGTACAACCTCCCAAGTGCATATTCACTTATAAAAAACCCACCGGAAGCAGGGAACTGGAAGACGATGTTGACTGAGGCAGTTGACACGAGAATTGAGTCAAGCTGGAAAGAAACAATATCGGAGATGCCATCGTTGAAATACCTAAACCCACAAGCGGTGAAAGTTGGCAAGCCACATCATATGTATTCCACGGTTAGGGCCAGTGTAGAAGATGCAAAAAGAGCGGAGATAAAGGCTCGCCTCATAACAGGCTCTTACACCTTACAATCCAACCGAGCAGTTTTTAATCAGTATGCAGTGGACCCATTATGCAGACTATGCAAGAAAGCACCTGAAACCAGGGAACACTTTCTCTCCAGTTGCGAATCAACAAAACACATCAGGAACCCCTTCTTGGAGAGGTTGAGCTCTAGGCTTCAGTCGAGCATCCTCCAACAGGTGGCCGTTTCAAACAGGCCAGACCTACTCACACATCTTATACTGGATTGCACACACCCTGTCGTCTGTAAAGACACTCCACCCTCCAATAGTGATAGGGAAACAACTGAGCTTCTCTCCAGAGAATTGATCTCAAAACTTCACCATACAAGAAATAGGAAACTTGCACAACCTGATTAGAAACCACTTAGATCCATTGCCAAATATAATGCTATGTACTATATATCCCCAACCCCTATAACCGAGAAACCTGTATAAGCATATATAACTGTAAATAAGATAATGTATATAATCTCCATCCCTCCCCCACAAACTCCAAGCAGCATCCTTTTGAATCTGTAGAGTCTTTTGCTGGTAGTGTTAACCAGCGATGGTCTCTATTAAGGGCTTGATGGAGGTAGAATGTGACGCCGAAAACCCAAATGGCGATTTCAGCAGCACATTCACCCTGCTCAAGCTATTTTTCTAAAAAGAAATGAAGAGAAGAATATATATTATAAGCTTGAAGGGTGTGGGATAGGTCTTGTGTATTCAAATCTTGTCATGTATCCAGGTATATATGAAACCATTATACATGATTTAAACCATACGACACTTGCATATAACAGTGTCCTTAAAACTTCATGACCCCTAGAACGTCTCCATAGCTGAGACAATTGCTAACCCTTCCCCCCACAGCAATGCCTTCTGTGGCGTCCCCTCCACATCTCAAGAGCCACCCTTGGACTACCAAGGATGGTTCTTCAGCATGTACACTGGCCTAAAGAGGGAAGAATGTGAAGGTGAAAACTCCAAAGGTGCCTTCTCCTCCACATTCATCCTGATTGGAGCCATGTTGCATGAAAAAAAATACGTGGAATTGGACGGCTACAGGGGGGCTTGTGAGGGTACGGATTAATGAACAGAGTCATTTAATTATAGTAGAACAATGAATGTATCTAGAGTAGTTTAGTTTAGTCTAGTCTTGTAATTTTCATTGCCGATCTAGCTCATACATACCTATGATCTCATTTATATATACATACACACCAGCCATGCCCTCTAAAACAAAGTATTGGAAGGCATCTAGGAAACACCATGTCAGTTCACGGTAACAGCTTATCTACTCAGCAGATAGTTACATCTATGACCAGATTATGGATAAGTTGGTCAAAATCATCCTTTTAGTTAATCCTGTGTTTCAAAACAATTTAGGCGCCCCTTTTTCCGAGATCTTCAGAGGTGTTATACCTACATAATTCAACAAAATTTCACCCCTGATACGATGAAACACATGTTGTTTCCCATCAGATTCCAATATGACCTCCATGGAGGAGGTCATGTACTTTCTCCCCTTTCTGCACCATTAAGCATTATAGCATCTCGACCCATTCCCCAGAAGAGCCACAATGGAACGAGCTTTTCCGTTGTGACTCCTGAGATGAGGTACGGGCCTGCAGGGGGAGGCTGTGAGGCGGAAGTAACAAAATACCCCTGCCTCGCGGTCTCCACTCTTCAGGTTGTGCCTCTCTCCAAACAATTGGATAGGGAAGGTTGCTTTTAATAGCAGGTGAAGGAACGGGTAGAAGACTGGACTCTGGTGCTAATAGTGGGGGTATCTGTCACCATTATGGATAACACATAATCTAGATCTTCTCTGTATCATAACAGAATCTCAAAATGTCAGCAAAATTTAGGCTGCTGATTCTCAACCTTAATGCTCACTATAATAATAATTAGAATAGCTATACAACAAAGGAAGTGCTTTATGCAATATTTACTTTAAGAAGTGGCAAGTGCGGTTAAATAGTCATATATGGTGTGATAGAATATCACCGATAAATAGAGTCAAGTGAACCAAAGTGAAATCAAGACAAAGTGTGCCTACAAGACAACAAAACTCGCCAATTACACGTTCAAATAAAATTGAACGGTGCTCCGACAAGTCAACGGAGGAATCTACAACTACAACAACAACAACATGGCTTCATAATTTCCTTTAGAGAAAAGATAAACTCTTCTTCTATGAAGTTTCTTTCTAGGTGCAAAAACATTTAGTGTTGCAGATATTATTTCATGATCACTAATTTTATCAAATGATTCAACATCTGCAAATTGATTTGGAGTGTTGGTTATAATTAAATCTAGTGTATTTTGCTCCCTTGTAGGGAAATGAACAAGTTGCTCAGCACTATGTTCATGGAGGATGTCAACTAAGTTTTGTCCGTCGTTTTCTGTCAGATTATTTCCAGTTTCCTTGTTTAGAAGGGAACACATTTAACATTTAGATATTTAACACTCTTTTTAGACTTAATTGTCGCCGTCAAATAATGTCGTCTGCAATTCTCTGGGTAAATCAGATACATTTTGTTTTACTGCGTTTTATTTTGAGGTTTGGGTAGATATTTATCATGGAGGAAAAATTATAATTCCTCCATGTATTTATGTAGAATGATAGAATCTACTTGAATTTTTTATTCTATCTAGATCTACCACATATAGATATATGGTAGATAGTAACAAAATAAAAAAATTAACATGCGTAAAGCCTAGATCAAAGACATTCAATAACATGAATGTCCCTTCCTAGATAAGATTAATCTACATTTCCTTTCAGAAAGTAGATCTATATCACCGGAATGTCAAACAGTTTTGGATCCAGATACTACGCATGTACACTCTCCACAGCTTTACACTGTCCTATTTATGATGATGCGCTAATACAGTCTTAACTCTACTTACTTCGCATGCACGGGACCCGTGCATTAGAATTCGTACATGCATTACGGAAACGACCGAGAGATTCCGAATCGATCGATTTTATTCTATTTCTCATAAGAGCAGCGATTCTCACGGCGGATGTCAACAAACGGTCAAGCTCACAAACTTTGCAAAGTTGAAACTCTTTATGAACGTAAGGGTAAACATCAGAGGTAGCAGAAATAATGCGTCAGTTTAACGCCATTTTGAGGCTAGTTTGCAAACCAAATGCACAACTGACAACCCTTCGAAAACACGAAAATGTTGCGAAGTTTTCGGCATGCCATCGTAGCTTATCTTCTAGCAGTGAACCCATTACCACAACCCCGCTGCCCGAGTTCGACAAAGACAGTTTGACCTCGCACGATGAGTTGTACAAGCTCAGTCTTGAGAAGCCTGATTACTTCTGGGGCACGTTGGCTCGCTCTAGGTTGGAATGGTACAAAGATTTCGGCCTGACAAAAGACTGTGACCTGTCTAAGGGCCATATCAGATGGTTCCTAGATGGAAAACTCAATGCTTCAGGTACAGTATGCATGGTTTAACCCATTCTATGCAGAATTTTTACATTAGACTGCCTGTATAGCTAAGTGGTAGAGCGTCCGCTTGCAGTGCGGGAGGTTGCGGGTTCAATCCCCAGCCTGGTCAAACCAAACACTTATTGTAAATAGGGGGAAATATGTACTACACTTAATACTATTAATTCAACTAACGTATGGTATTATAAAGTTGTTCCGTCGTAAGGCTTCACTTCTTAGATAGATTGTGGTTTTGTACGTCTGCTCTCTGTATCAGATTACAGTCAAATGGGCCGCATGCTGTGTTTCCCGCGAGCATGTCAGCTGACGTAGTTCCGGTTCTGCGGATACCTAGGACGGGTATATACTAAAACCCGGACCAATCACCACATTCCTCCCCGTTCCATTTGAAGGTTGAAATCCTACAGCTGATGAATTCCACAGAAATCATGTAAACTAGTAGTTGTCCATGAGCTGATTGAGCTATGTCCTATAGTCCTATTTGTACTACACATCACAGGAATCATGTAAACTAGTAATTGTCCATAGAATAGTAGAGATCTATCAACCTGAGCAATGTAAACTAGTAATTGTCCATGGAACGTGGTTCTTTAACACTTGATTGCAACCTGTGCCACTTAAATCCATTTACCTAGCACTGAGTACTGGCTTGTTGGAATGCTGGATGACACAGTTGCTTCCTTAATACTACTTTAGTTAATATCGGGTGGTTGCTTGAGAATGTACAGTCGCTCGGCGTTCTGGGCTGTAAGCTCTAGAAGCTCCTTCCACGGCATATCCAAGAAATCCCCGACTGTAGTGGCTATTACACCAATGAGAGATGGTGATGAACGACGAAAACCAGGAGAACTAAAGTAAGGTGCATCCGTCTCCAACAGCAGTCGTTTAGGATGGATGCTCTTGACGGCTTTCTTCTGGCTTTCGTGCTCCAACTTCCCTACCACCCCTGTCAATCCAATGTAGGTGTTAGGGAAGGCCTCCAACCAAGTCTTCAGGGATACTTTAGTGCCCGTAAAACAATGTAGATGAATGAGCTGATCCTTCGCGACGTTCGGATGAACCTGTAGTATAAACATTGTAGTGAGGATTGCCTCATCTGCTATCGCCGACTGACTCCTACAGTGCAGCACCAACACATGATGAAGCTTCAGCAACGACAAGAGTTTCTGAAGCTTCAGCATCTGCTCTGCCCACGTCTTCTCGTCTGTCCCATGGTCGATACCAACTTCTCCCAGGCCAGCCACACCCGGTTCCTGGAGTAATTCCCCCATGCGTCGTAGAGCGCTGTCAGACATGGTGCGTTTGGGATGCAAACCAATGACGGGAACCACTCCCTGTTGGATCCAGTTCTTAATTCCACCCGAGCTAGGATAAGTTGCTTGATCGCAGAAAACTCCTACCACCTTGCACACGTCTACCTCATAGGCCTCCTCTGGTGCGACTGCACTGATGACAGCGTCCAATGTGGGTCTTGCAATTCCCATATCCTTGCAGGTTCTATCCAGATGACAGTGACTGTCAAAGGCTTTGGGCAAAGTAGGTAACTGTAACTTCTCCTCCTCATCCAGGTCAAACATCTGACGGAGGTTGAGCCTCTGATGCTCCTCCAACAAGGACGCCAGGTTCAAGAGAACCCTCCAGTCAAGAAGAGCGAAGATGGTATTACTCGTCTTCCTGACTACAAGGATCTCAGGTACCTCCTCCTTCAGGGCCGCTCCAAAAGACTGCATGGCTATGGCTAGTTCGGCACTCGGCATCTCCTCCTCCTCAATGAGACTACCTGTGTTGTCCAGGTAGTTCATTAGTTGATGTAGGGATGCACGCTGTCCCAAAAGCCAACGGGAGGCTAGCTTAAGGGCTCCGATGCGTCTATTGGTGACGTCCTCTCCTGATACGGCGGGCTGGAACACCTGTGGCAGATGTCGGCTAAAGGCATGAGACCGGCTGAGCTCGGAAATACACCCCTTGACCGGACAACTGGAACTCTTCTGGCTGGTTACCCTAGGGCGCTTGCTGGCTGGTATGGTCACCCTCGAGTCTTCCCGGGATCTAACGTACGATGATCTGCGCGGTGATCTGTCAACAGGTCTCGCTGAGCGAGAGGACTGCTGGCAGGGCCGACGATCCTGGCTGGATTGGCTTGATGGTCTCCTCACAGTGGGCTTGACTGGGCTCACAGGCTTTGGTGAAGCCAAAAGCCTTCTCTCCGTTGTTGGGGATAGTGGTCCTGTGTCCATATCCTCCCCAAAGGAAAGACTTGGTGACTGACTGCCTGACTTATTACCGAAGTCAGCCACCACCCTCTCCAACTTGGGGTTGCTGTTAAGACGGTAGTCCCTGCTAGGGCCTGAGGGCTTCTCTGAAAAAGGCTTTTACGTCATCGGATGAAGGTAGCTGACCTCCTTACTGATCCACCCTCGGCTATGGAATTCTAGACTATCCAGGTTTGCTGCTAGTGAAGCAAGCCATCCCGTCTTCTTATGCTTCTTGGCCACAGTCACCTGGTCCCGGAGAGCTTCAATGGCCCATTGCTTGTCTTTGCAGGCTGTGACCCATCTAGCGACATCCAATGGATTACCCAGCTTCCCACGTCGGGTGTTCCTGATTACACCATCAATACCATCCAGCAATGATGGGTACTGGTTGTTGTTGTTGTTATTATCTCTTGAAGACATGATCTGAAAAGACATAACAGTAGCTATGTTACAGAAAATGTTCTCTTTTTGCAATCGGAGCATTTGTAAGTGTTCATGTCTAACGCATCGGTTGGAGTAACATCAACACAGGCCCCATGATACCATTCCCCACAAGAGTCACATTGGATCATGAATCGCCCCTCCCATTGCTTCCTACAAAAACAATAAACCCTATCATCACCTTGTGCGCCAGTCGCAACTTTCTCAGGATGCCTCTGCCAAGATTTGATCCACTGAGGAATCTGTCTATCCTGACATGGCTTAATTCTGTCATGGTTGACCACGAAAACCGCGTTCCTAAGCTTCACCCTGAAAAGGGTCTCAGATAGTTTTGAAACTATTACTGCAGGACCTTTCCAAGGCGGGCAAAGTTTCCTACATTTACCCTTCTTCGCCGCTGTATCCAGGAGGTATATGATATCACCAACCTGGTAATTCCGCTCCAGCACCTTCAAGTCATAATTACGCTTCATTTTCTTTGAGGTCGTTTTCATGACTTTACGTGCAGCCTCATGCGCCTGTTGCATTTTTGTGACAATCTCCTGGGTATAGGATTCGGGTTCGCTGGAATCTTGTTTACACGGAAACATTATGTCAGCAGGTGTATTCACCTCTCTCCCCAACATTAACATATTGGCTGTAAAGCCAGTCATTCTGTTGACAGAGGCTCTTAGTGCACCAGCGATTTGCTGAATGTACACATCCCATTGGTTTTGAGCCTTACCAATGAAACACCTGATAGCACCCATGAGAGTACTATTGTACCGTTCTACCTGCCCATTTGAGGACGGCCTATACGGTGTGGTCCGTGACTTACTGATTTGCAGCACCTTACACAGTTCATTGAACAATCTCGAATCGAAGTTCCGACCCTGATCTGAGAAGATCTGGAACGGAATTCCGAACCGAGAAAAGAACTGATCTACTGCGGCTTTTGCAGTTACCTCTGCGGACTGATTCGGCAAGGGTATACACTCCACCCACTTGGTAAACTGATCAACCATCATCAGTACATACTCGTTACCTCTTGGCGACTTTGGTAAGGGTCCCAAGAAGTCTATATGTACCCTCTCCATCGGTGCTCCTGCTTGATATTCGGTAAGGGGACACTTTCCAGGTCTACTAGACTTTTTGTTTTGATTACATATTTCACAACCTGAAACAAATCGAGCTATCTCATTCCCCATACCATACCAGGCAAACTTCTCTTTCATTCTCTCCTTCGTTCTTTTGATCCCTTGATGACCAGAAGACGGAAGGCAGTGGTTCCATTAAAGAGCCTTGACCCTAAGGTTGCACGGTAGAACCAGACGTCTGTCTCCAGAGTCTGGATCACTCTCATATAGGACACCATCCATTAGTATTAACTGGTCTTTTTTCAACCAATAATACTTGGTGGCCTGACTTGAGCGGAACAGAATCGAAGGGTTGGGTTCCTTTTGATCTTTCAACCAGTCCAATATCAAGGTCATATCTTCATCTTTACCCTGAAACTCTATGAGCTCTTCTATGGTAAATCCCCAACTCTGGTATGGAGTTGAGCATTGACCATCAGCCTTGGAAGGAGTGACTCCATCTGTCGGCAGATCGCTCGTATTTCTAGTTACGACATTGACACTAACCACATTTTCAAACATGCACTGCTCGTGCTCCCATGGAATTCCCTCAATCACTCCTTTCAGCGAGTCAACATGCTCAGTGTCAATGGCACTTCCGGAATGCCACGTCTCTTCCGAGACTTTATTCTCATGACGAGACCAATCATCAAGGTCCGAGACCACTGAGATTGGATCACTCAAAATCTGCTCCTCTGTACAGCTGTTCACCATTATTGTGTGTTCTGTCTTGCCACTGTCGCAAGGACTGAATCAGTCAAAGTTTAACCTTACTTTGGACTCCAATGGCTTCAGACTCCGTGATCAATGGAGCTGACCTTTCCATGCCGGTCACCAAAGGCACCGCATAGTCCACCTCTTCCATGAAGGACCCCCAATTTTCTTGGGCTCTTTTACAATACTTGCACCCACCACAAGGCAACCGCTCCAGTGGAGAACCTACATGGGAATGAGAACATTGTCCTTCGAGTAACCTTGACATTGCATCTGCATTTCCATGATCACGACCTGCCCGGTACTTCAATACCATATAATACTGAGATAGTTCCTCCAGCCATCTCGCCAATTGCCCTTGTGGTTCCCTAAACTTGGTCAGCCATCTCAAGCTTGAGTGGTCAGTACGCACAACAAATGGTTTCCCTAGCAAATAGTGCCTAAACAGTCTAGTAAAGCGCACTACCGCTAGAAGCTCTTTTCTCGTAACGCAATACCTGCGTTGTTCCTTTGTTAAAGCATAACTGCTATATGCAATAACCTTCTCCTGTTCATCTTGTATCTGAGACAAGACGGCACCAATCGCAAAGTCCGAAGCATCCGTGTCTAACACGAATGTATCCTTCTGATTTGGCAATGCCAATATAGGCGGTTCTGATAAAGCTTTCTTAAGTGACTTAAAAGCTCCATCTTGCTCTTCGTCCCAGACAAAGCTTTGCTTTCCTGTGACTGCATACAATGGGGAAGCCATCTTAGAGAAGTCCTTGATAAACCCTCTATGGTAGTTTATTAACCCCATAAATCTCTCTACGTCTTTGGCACAAGTAGGAACTGGCCAATCACGTACCACCTTGATATCGTCCTCTGTTATGGCAAGCGTGTCATTACCAACTGTTCTACCAAGGAACTCTACCTTCCTTTGAAATAGCTCACACTTCCTTGGCTTCAGTTTAAGCCCATATTGCCTAAACCGCAGCAATGCATCTTTGAGATTCATCACATGATCTGAGAAACTCTTGCCCAAGACAATAACGTCATCTAAGAAGGCTAGCACGGTTTTCCATGTCAAGCCCCTTAATATCAGGTTCATGGCTCTGGAGAAAGTGGCTGGAGCTCCGCAAAGTCCAAAGCCCATTCTGATGTGCTCGTACAGCCCATACCTAGTTATAAAGGCCGTCTTCTTCCGATCCTCTTCCCTTACTTTGAACTGCCAGTAAGCTGAGTTTGCATCTAGTTTTGAAAAACAGACATTACCCGAGACGGTATCTAAGCAATCGTCTATCAACGGCAATGGATAAACATCCTTGACAGTGACATCATTCAATCCGCGATAATCAATGCACCATCTTACAGTCCCGTCTCTCTTTTTAGCTCACCTGAGCCAAAGGCTCAAGGTGAGCTATTGTGACCGCTCACCGTCCGTAGTACGTCTGTCCGTCCGTCCGTCTGTCCGTTCACATTTACTTCAAACGACATCTCCTCTGAAACCCGCCGATTGTAGGGAGAGTTCAAACTGCTCATGATGTTCCTTGGATGCTTCTCTACAGAAGTTGTTCAAAAAAAAGGAAAAAAAGCACAAACTCTGCTTGAAAAAGCAAAAAAGCAAAAATCTTTAAAAAATCTTCTTGCCCAAAACTACTAGGCCCTAAGCTTTGATATTTGTACAGTAGAATCTCCTGGTGGATCCCTCTATAGTTTGTTAAAATGAAATCCCTAGGGTCACATTTGACACCACCCTGCACAGTTTAAGTGCTGCTCTAGGCAGGTTTTACAGTATTTTTGATTTAGGCAGAACTGTATTTACCTGAGTTACCCTTAATATACTATGGGCAAATAACCAATATTTGCAAACAGTTTGGATCCAGATCAGATGCAACATAATGCTGCATCTAATCTGGATCCAAACTATTTGCCACTCATTTACCAACTTAACATTTTCTAAAAAAAAAAAAGTACATTTTTTACACACAGAAGGTATTTAGCAGACATCATTTCAGTCTGGTAAGGGTAAGCTCCCAGCAGCCAGTGCTGCTAATGCTACAGTACTCTTACATAATATTTGACCTCAGTGATCAGGCCAACAGAACTGAACATGTTGTCTGCTAAAGTTCCCCCAATAAATACTGACGTTTGTTAACCCATTACCCCATAAATGTGCATTTTTAGGCCTTTGATTTATTCCTCCACTTAAGAAAATAATTCCCCTTTAAACAGTCATGAAAATGTAAGATGTGAAATAAGTTTCTATATCCTAGTAGATGGTAGCTTAAAGCAGTTTGAAAGTAAAGCAAAGTGTGTATTAAGACCCATTCTGCTTTACTTTCAACCTGCTTTAGGTGGCCACCTATTTTCAAAACTAGAAACAGGCTATGGGGTAATGGGTAAAATGAAATTGCCTATTTGGAAAGAGCCTAATGAGAGGAAGTGCCATTTGCAAAGGCCATAACTCTGACATCATTGTTTTTTGAGTTATTTCCCTTTGTGATATTTTCTTGTCAAGAAGACAACTCCAGTTCTACTGATGCTATTGTAATGAAATTTTATGTATGGAAAGAAACTGATGAGAGAAAATGCCTAGTGCATAAGGGCAGCAATATTTTGTTTTCCCCTTTGTCATATTTTATTGTCAGGAAAATAACTCCAGTTCTGCTGACGCTAGTGAAATAATTATCATTTACCGGAAATGGAAATAGCTTGATAAGAGGATGTGTCATGGATAAGGGTCATAAGCTTGGCAACAAAATTCACTTTTGTCATGTTTTCTTGTCCGGAAGATAACTCCATTTATAGCTATATTAAAATGTTGTCTTGCCCAGTCAACTTAGGTACAACTTCAATGTCCTCAGGTGAGCGAATTTAGGGCCATGGCCCTCTTGTTTATAAGAACTGGCACCGAGGCCCAATCTGAAGTAGATTCCTGGACAACTCCTGCCTGAAGCATCTTCTTAAGATGGGCTTCTTCCTCCCCAAGAAAGCAAGCAGGGGTTCGCCGCATTCTCTGCTTAATTGGTTTGGCATCACCGGTCTGAATTACATGCTCAACTGCTGTGAAGTTACCCAAATCAAAGTCATCTTTTGCAAAAACATCTTGAAATTCAATTAAGACCTGAGCTAATTGAATTCTTTGATCTTCGTCCAACTCTTTGGATGCTTTTTCGTAGAGCGTCTTCAGATGATCGGGTATTCCCCCAAGATCCTTTGTGCTTGATGCTGGGTTTGGGCCAAGGACATCACCTTTTGCCTCCTGAACCTCCTGAACCATGATTGGCTCAGGCTCTTCCGGTTCTTCTCCGCTCTTAATTTCGACTACGGGGTATGCACTTCCAATCTCCGTTCCCTTAGTGACTAATCTATACCTATCACTAGGGTTTACAAGACAAACAATTGACGCAGACCCCCTAGACCTAATAACTTTGGGCATCCAGAATTTTGTTTTGCTCTTGGGTTCTATGACATAGTCCGGAAGAGGTTCACTCATCTTACATTTTACCTTCACAACTGAGTGTGGAGGCACTACCCTTCTCTTAACTACTGTTACTCTGGAAACCTTTAGATTTTTGTCAGTTTTAACCTCTAGGTTAAGTTCCATCCCGTCGAAAAACAATATGCCCCGCCCCATATCAAGAATAGACTGTCCCCTGTTCCGAAGAATGTCAAATCCCAAGAGCATTTCTTGTTGAATAGGAGCTACATAAACTTCTTCCCTATACCTGGGTTGAGTTATTCTCTGTTTTTAGTTTCACTGGCCCCGCAATAAAACCCTGCATGGACATTTCCCTACCCGCTGCTTGTAACTTTACCTTCCTAATTACAGGAGGCTTGTGAGTTAAAGCTCGATAGACCCTATCTGATATTATGGTCACTTGGGCGGCTGTATCCACTACAGCGTTTACAGGCTTGTCTCCTACTTGTAACCCTATATTGAATTGACTGGCGGAATTAACCTTACAGACAACTACCATTTCTGATTGGTGCTCAATACTGACATTTTCAGTAGAATTGCTTACTTCACCCTGGGAAGTGTTGGAAGGGAATTTCGCGGCCAATCTTGAATTTTTGGGACAGGTCATACTTACTGGGGTTTTGGGGGGTGTTGAACGACCTTTTTCATCACCCCTTTGTCGTTTAACGACTTGCTAGGACAGACCCGACTAAAATGTCCAAGCTCACCGCATGTTAAACAGGTCAACGTCTGTCGTTGAGGTTGAGGCGGTCTACGGCCTCTGTTCTGAAAGGCCTTTGTTAACCTCTGCTCCAGATCCTTCAGTGCCTTTACAAAATCATTGGCTGGATCTTGCGTTTGCACTGAGTACACAAACGCATCTTCTTCTCGGACTGAAAACACCTTCTGTTCCTCTTTCCTGCGGGGCTCTTTCTTGTCCTTACCATACATTGCAGCATGGACCTGCTGGTGCTTGCGCACCATTTGTATGGCTTGTTGGAGGGTCCTGGGTTCTCTCATGCAGACCTGATGCCCTGCTTCTCTGTCCAACATGCCCTGGCAAAATCTATTTATTACCTGACTGTTCTGAAAACTTTCAGGTAAAGAAAGGAATGCACGGCTGCCAAGAGTGAGCACTCTATCAGCCCAGTCCTCTAGGGATTCGCCACCTACCTGCGCAGTTTGTTGAAAACAAACTTGCGCGGCTTCTGGTAGCTAGTGGTCTCCAAATCTTGCTTCCATCTTGCTGAAAAGGGTATCAAACGAAAGGGACTCCTTTCGCTTACACAGCAGACTGTAGAAATCTGCTGCTTTGCCCGTCAGACTCCAACACAACCCGTTTAAGCAATCTTCCTCTGTCCAATTTGCAGCAATGGCATACCTTTGGAACTTTAACCGAAAAGGCTCCCAATTTCCCTTCCCATCATATGTTAGGGTCTTAGGTAGGGACTTAATGAAGTCTCTGTGTCCCCGCAAACCTGTTTGGTTGAAGAAAGACTCTTCATATGGACGGGTGGGGGGTACGAGAAGATGAACGAGAGGGCAAGGTCTCATCTCCAAATCTAAGTTGCCGTTTAGGTGAAAAAGGGCTTGAACTCCTAACAGGGATAGTGAAATCAGAGGGGGACTTAAGTTCCCATGGCTCTACCTTCTGAGGGATATACAAAGGGACAGTTGGACAGGGGACAGTTGGCAGCTTACGACCAGACGGCTTCAAATCTAGTGGCTCTTCAGATAAAAAAGGGACAGCAGAGGTTTTAACAGGAGCTTGGTCCACTTTCTTAGACAAAAAAGGGACAGCAGGTGTTTTAACGGGTGCTTGTTCCACTTTCAGAGGCAGAGAAGGGCCTGCAACAGATAGCTGCATGCCTTTTTCTGACAAGAAAAGGTTTACTGGGGGCTGATTAACCTTCAACAATTCTGTGGCAGCTTTGACCACATTGTAGAAACCTGTCAGACTTGGAATTGCCTCAATCCCCTCCCCTTCCGTTTCTGAACTACTAGAAGCCGCTTCGTACAGAGACGAGTTCGGCTTGAAATCAACCATATCCAAAGCTTTCTGAGAAAGTTTGCGCCTGGTCAAGGTCTCCAAAACTGACTTTGTGATGTTGCCAGAACTTTCCCTTACATCAATGATTAGCTGAGCTAATCTTTGCTTAATCCCAGGTATTTTGCACAAAAGGTCAGCATTTGCAAAATTGATACGGATTAACTCCGGTTGTACAGCTTCAGTAGACTGAGCCTGAGAACTGTCCAACTGAGAGGTTTTACTAGAATCAGCCATGTTGCAAAAAATAAATAAGATGTAATAAGTACAAATATTCTATTTATGCAACTAGATAGATAGATAGATAGATTTATTTCGGTAAAAAGTGTACATAACATGGCAAAGCATAATTAAAGCAAAACATACAAGAACCATGTAATGCGCACTAGAAACCAAGGATAACACAAAAAAGGAAAGATATTTTCCTTATTTCCATTGTGGTCCTTTATAACTCCTAACTACTTCTCCCCTAAATATATTTATTTTTCCTACAAAAGGCCTGTTCAGCTACTCCAAACCAACAGTCAATACAAATAAATTTCGTCAAAAATTAATTCCAAAATTATTAAACCAATTCCGTAAAAGAATTGATCCAAAAAATTTCAAACAACTTTTGTGAAAATTTATTTTAGCAATTAATCAGAATTTGTTATGATAACACAATCCCGACTTGTAATTGGTTTAAATTGAATAGCAATTTTATCAGAATGTGTTTATGAAAACACTCCCGACTTGTAATTGCCTTGTTGTTATTGCTTGCCTCGTGGTAAAAATGGCGTCCGCTGAACAATTTCGATTCAAGACGGCGTGTAAGAAAAATAAATTCGTAGGTTCTTTTAAAACTTCTGACACCAATATTATAAATAGGGGGAAATATGTACTACACTTAATACTAATTCAACTAACGTATGGTATTATAAAGTTGTTCCGTCGTAAGGCTTCACTTCTTAGATAGATTGTGGTTTTGTACGTCTGCTCTCTGTATCGGATTACAGTCAAATGGGCCGCATGCTGTGTTTCCCGCGAGCATGTCAGCTGACGTAGTTCCGGTTCCGCGGATACCTGGGACCCGGTTCCGCGGATACCTTGGACGGGTATATACTAAAACCCGGACCAATCACCACACACTTGAAAATTGGTAGTAATGTCTTCCCTCCTTGGCGCTCAGGATTTCGGGTTAGCATAAAGTACAACTGGTTTGTTGGTGTCAGGATAAAGTGACCGGCTGGGTAAGCCTCAATGGTGCACCTAAAAAGTGCCCCTTCTAATAATCATCAATCTTGATGGAGAGAAGTATTAATAATTAATAATAAGAAGAAGAATGAACTAATCATAATGATCCTTGAATTTTTCCACTTTTGAAACATAACCAGATGTTTGTTTTTACAGTGGTAAATACGCTATTCCTACCCATTTATGCGTTAATCTATGCGTAAGAAACGCATAGTGAACGGTTAACGAACGCTTAACGAACTGATATCGGGGGATTAACAGTGTATTGCCAATTAAAGATAGCAATGTTATCGGCGATACCACCTAGTGTTCTGTAATACACATGTCATAAAGTGGGTGTGTAAACCACTGAAGCTAAGGGGTCCGTCGGCTAAGTGATGACACTTTCATCCGGGCTCTTTTAAACGCGTAAAGAAACGCGTAAAGAAACGGCTAGGAAAGCTTTTTAACGAAACGGATAATAAACGCATAGTGAACGATTAACGAATGCGTAAGAAACGCGTAGAGTGGGTAGGAATAGTGTATTTACCACTGTAAGACTGTTTGTTAATAGTATTTCTGTAACTGGGTGTTCTAAAAAGAAACATACCCCTCGGACTGTGGATCGAACTTGGTTCTCCAGGTTCATCTTCATCTCATCTACTTGTAAGTGTGTTAAGATCCTCTGGAACATTATCGCACATCTTGCATATTTACATGTGTGACAGGAGCCTCACGTGTTAGGGTTACTATGGCTCGGTCGCTTAACCCCTAGACCGCACTCATGGGTGTGGCAGCAGGTATAGCAGAAATAAAAGCAGGTTAAAAAGAAGCACCGACGGTGCTGACCGGTTTCCCCAGTTGTGTTTCGAGACCATCAGGGCCCTGACACACCAGGCCAGTCATACGGTCCAGCAGGACTCCAGATAAAAGAGAATAAACTGAACAAATCCAACATTTTTTCACTCATTTCAGCACCAAATCCTATGGTGTTACTAATGAGTAGTGACACCATAGGGTTTAATACAGAAATAAAGAATTTATTTTTTGAAATACTCCTCTTATCTAGAGCCCTGTGGTCCAGGACCGCCAAGCCTCTACCACTCAACCAGGGCAAGGAGACGTCCTTCCTCAGTACTGGGCACCAAACTGGGTCTTGAAGACATTGACATACGGTGCTGTGGTCACTTCCACTGGAAGGCTGTTCCAGAGGTGTATGTATACCTGAAGGATATTGCAGTCATGTACATACCCTACCACATTGCCATAATAGCGTACTTATACAGCAAGGGCATACAAGTGATGATAAACCTACACCCACTGTGACCTACTACCAAAGCAAGTTGAAATTTGTCTTGAAATTCTAGATCTATGAGTCTACCAAGTTTTTTCATTCTGTGAGTTTCAGAGAGGATCATACTGGAGCAGAAATGAGTCCCAGTCAGCATGCTCAAAGCGAAACTTACCCCCAGTGAAGCCAAGGGGTTTATACTTCTGTAAACCGCAAAAACATGTTGTTTATTCCTTAATTAGAATCATCTTGAGGTGAAGTGTTGAATTATTTGAGTTGACTTTCTATTACCCAAATGTCTAGTATATATGTTTCATATTTTAGTGAACTGTGTAGACAGACATGCAGCCCTAACTCCTGACAAAGTTGCCCTGATTTGGGAAAGAGATGAACCAGGAACACATGTCAATGTTACATACAAGTAAGTTGGTACTTACAGTGGAGAATCTGTTAATTCTTTCCCAATAAACGCGTTTACGCTAAAACTATTATTTCCAATACAAACAGTTTGGAGCCAGATCAGACGCCGGGTAACCCGGCGTCTGATCAGGCTCCAAACTGTTTGCCACCACGATAAACATGAAATATCAGAATTGTCCAAAAGTTGTTCTTTTCTATGTTTTAGTGCTTTGCGTTTGCGTACGTTTGCGTTTAAACGGGAAAGAATAACAGATTCTCCACTGTACAAGATATTTTACCCACTACTCCATAAATACACATTTTTACACCTTTACTTTATTCCTCTACTCAAGAAAATAGTTTCACGTGATACAGTCATGAATTTGTATCATAAGAAATATTTTCTGTATTATAGCAAGTTGTAGCTTAAATCAGGCTGAAAGTAAAGCAGAATGTGCCTTAACCCATTACCCCATAAATACACACTTTTTACGTCTTTAAACCATTCATTCACTGAAGAAAATAGACCCAATTTATACTATCATGAATAAATATCATTAGAAATATGTTCTATATTCTAGCAGATTACAGCTTAAAGCAGACTGAAAGTAAAGCAGAATGTGCCTTAAGGCACATTTTGCTTTACTTTCAACCTGCTTTAAGTGGTCATCTATCTTCAAATTAGAAACACATCTATAGAGTAAAGAGTTAAAAATGACATGAATGACTGTAGTGTAAATGAAAGGAACAGTTTCTGCGATCACCAACAAGTAAACTGAACAAATCTAGCATTTTCTCACTCTTTTTTAGCACCAAATCCTTTGGTAGTAGCACCATAGGGTTTAATGCAGAAATATTGATTTAAGTTTTTGAAATCCTCCCCTTATCTTGCGCTCTGCTGTCATGTACTGTACTGTTTACCAGTGAGAATCACTTTGTTCACCTCTACAGTAGTTTTTATAACAAAGAAGAATACTATCATGGTTCCAGATAAGGGGAGTATTTCAAAAATTAAAATCTTTATTTCTGTTTTAAACTCTATGGTAAGACCATAGGATTTGATGCTGCAATTATAAGTGAGAAAAATGCTGGATTTGTTCAGTTTACTCCCTCTTATCTGGAACCCTGACTATGTAGAACCGAAAAATTGAAATGCACTTTAAATAAAAGAAAACTCACATCTTGCAAACTCAAAACACTGGTCAGCTACCATTTTAGAAACATGAAGTATGCCCAGGTCCTGCAGTGTTTTAAATTTGCAGCAAGTTTGATTTAATTTTAATAAACTTGACAGCTGATCTGTATCTAACCCACTTGCTTCAATTAACTTCTTTAGCACTAAGTAACTCTTGAAGGTCATTAGGTTCCCTTGTTTGAGTTTACAAAACATGAACCAGTCTATTTGGAATTTTGTGCAGTTTAATAAATACTGCTCTAACTTGGTACTCTTTCCCTCTGATCCTTATAACTGTCTTTCCCTTTCCCAAATTGCAATTTCATCCTCCTATCTATTGATCCAATAATTTACATATGGCCTAAAGGAATAGTATTTAACCCATTAACCCTTAAAAACGCCTTTTTACGCCTCTATTTATTCCTCCACTGAAGAAAATAGTTCCAATTTATACAGCCAAGAATATGTACCAGAAGAAATATTTTCTATATCCTTGCAGATGGTAACTTAAAGCAGGCTGAAAGTAAAGCAGAATGTGCCGTAGGGCACATTCTGCTTTACTTTCAACCTGCTTTAAGTGGTCACCTGTTTTCAAAGCTAGAAATAGGCTATGAGGTAATGGGTTAACTCTACACCCATCATAGTCCTTAGTTCTTATGACTTTTCTTTAACCCTTTACTGCATAGCCTGTTTTATAGTTTTGGAAACGGGTAATCACTTAAAGCAGGCTGAAAGTAAAGCAGAATGCACCTTAAGGTGCATTCTGCTTTACTTTTAACTTGCTTTAAGCATTCATCTATCTGGTTGCAGAATAAGTTTTCTATGCATATTTAACAGAGCATGGTAAAAGCATGAAAAAATATCTCCATTAAGAAAAAGAAACTGCAATAAAAGGCACTTTTATGGGATAAAGGGTAAAAATGTCTGCATGCTGTGAAAAAAATAAGCTATTAGTTTTCTCTGGGGTATTTCAGTGACATAAACATGTAAGATTATGGGAAAAGACAACTGAGCAGCTGGTAAAAATTGTTCTAATCCTCCCTGAGCATGTCACTGTTCGGGAAACTGTTCACTCCTTCTTCCCATTACTTGTTTGATGTGTTTAAGATGGTTGGCTACATTAAGCAGGCTGTAAGTAAAACAGAAACAGTTGGATGAACTTTCGACCGTGCTTCAGTCTGCTTTAAACAGCCATCTGTCAAGAATTATGAAAAGGTTTATACAGCCCGATTCATAACGCATGGTAGAAACTCCATAGCCTGTTTTCAGTTTGAAGACAGATTACCACTTAAAGCAGGTTGAAAGTAAAGCAGAATGCACTCTAAGTCATATTCTGCTTAATCCACAATCTGCTTGGATATAGAATACATTTCTTGTTATGCATTTTCATCATGACGGCATTTTTACAGTGATGGAATGAGTTAAAGATGTACAAATCATTTCTTTCAACACCATAGACCTGTTAAAAATATACTGGTACTCATTACATTTGCAAATAGTGTAGACCCAGACCAGAGGGCTCCTAACTTATTTATTAAACTACCCTAAATTCCAAGTAGCCTGGTTCACATTTTGTTTTTTAAAAAATCCACAAGGAACTTAATAACCCACAAGAGTTATTGAGTTTTGAAAGATTTAATAATAAAACATTACTATAAAGAAAAGAGAAAGGTGTAAAGAGGCCTTACTGTTTAGGAGAGGATTAAAGCAAATTGAAGTGGAATTGTCAATAAAGCAATCTCTTATAGAGTGTATTATTTGTACTTACTTTTCCCTTTACCTCACAGAACATCTAGTTTTGAAGTCAGGCTAGCACTTAAAGCAGGTTAAAAGTGAAGCAGAATGCGCTTTAACCCATTACCCCATAGCATGTTTCTAGTGCTGAAGATAGGTGACTTCTTAAAGCAGATTGAAAATATAGATTTAAGCTACCATTTGCTAGAATATAAATAATATTTCTTATGATGCGTATTCATTATTGTAATCATTGGAACTATTTTCTTGAGTGGAAGAATAAATTACAGGTGTACAAAGGCATATTTATGGGGTAATGGGTTCAGGCACTGCATGATTATGCTTTACTTCCAGCCTGCTTTAAGCTACCATTCTGCTAAAATAAGGAAAATATTTCTTGGGATATATGATTAAAACTGAATCTTTTTTCTTCAGCGTAGGAATACCTTTCTTAAAGGGGCTTGTATATGGGAAATGGGTTAAATATATGTCAGTGTTACTGTGTTACTATATCTGTATCTGTGATAGTATATAGTGGTTTGACATTTCGTTTTCTCCTAAACTTTCTCTGCTTGTAGACTAAATAGTATAAAAACCTGATGCTTAATCCATTTTATGGGCATGGTAGATTTAAACTTTGTTGCCTGGTCTTATTATTCTAGCACAGGGAATAAAGATATATCAAGTTTTAACTACAGCTAAACTTTGTTTATATGTTATTTTTTAAATCACAGTTTAATTATTAAACCTTTTTATGCTGAACAAGTTGTCTTTTTTAAAAAAATTATTGTTAACAAGGAATATCTTTAAAAAAGATATTCAGCAGAGAGCGTTTTGGAAGTATTGCTGTTGATGGGTGTGAAAAATGCATGCATAAAATTAAGGGTTTCAAAGAACTGTAATACCTTGGATTGAAAAGCAAAACTGTATTCAATTACAGTAACTTTCATGTAAAATATAGCGACTAACATCTATCCTCTACAGAATTACCAAACAATAATTTAAACCATATCCTGCTGCATAAATCTACTGTTCTATCACTCTTCATTCATGAATGGAGTTTCTTAAAACAAAGACGGCATATCTAAAAATAGAAACATGCTGTCATAGCAATTGCAGACTGTGTCTATAATTTTGCACTAACAATTCATATTCAATTACAGTAACTTTCATGTAAAATATAGCTACTAAATATCTGTCCTCTACAGAATTACCAAACAATAATATATCTTGCTGCTCATAGACTCTTGCATAAATCTACTGTTCTATCAATCTTCATTCATGAATGGAGTTTTTTAGAACAAAGATGTCATATCTAAAAATAGAAACATGCTGTTATAGAAATTGCAGACTGTATCTATAATTTTGCACTAACTATTCATCTCCAGTAAAATTTGTAAATAGGTACAATATATCATTCTGTCCCCATATCCAATCAGCCCGTTCAGTTTTAAGCATGTGACTTTCAACCTAGATTTCTGACCAGTTACCATTGGTTGAGAATTTGCAAATGATAGGTCTAAATAGAAACCATGCAGCTCCGCTGAAAAAAGATGTTTCCATGGAAACGTCTGCCACAGACTTAAAGTGGCAGAATTTCGCCTTTTTATGCCTCTAATTTATTTCTGCACTAAAGAAGACAGTTCCACAGTTATGAATATTTTGTATAACCTGTCCCTAGCAGGTGGTAGCTTAAAGCAAGTGGAAAATAAAGCAGATTACACCCTAAATTTCTAATCTAGTGGTGAATATGTATCAAAACAAATATTTTCTACAGTCTCGCAATGTAGAATAAAAGTAATGCAACAAGAATTTCCCATATTGTATTTTGTTTTGCCTTAACCCTTTACTCCATAGCCTGTTTCTAATATTAAAGATAGGTTACCGTTTAAGAGCAGGTTGAAAGTAAAACAGAATGCATCTTAAGGTATTCTACTTTACTTTCAGCCTGTTTTAAGCTACCACCTGCTAGAATATAAAAAATATTTTTTATGGTACATATTCATGACTATATGAATTGGAAGTATTTTCCTCAGCGAAGGAATAATCTATGGGGTAATGTGTGAAGGAGGTACCGTCTGCCATAAAGCCTGTCCATGGATCATCCTTAGCATGACTTGTTTAACCCAAGTAGGACTGTTTTCTAAATGTCAAAAATAATTTGCTTATTAACCTTTATCATGCTGAATTGTCATTTGCTTCAAATATATTGTCAGTGATAAATGTAAAAATCAAATTTTGCCATTTTTAAATTGAAGAAACTATGAATATGAGTGGTAAACAGTTTGGATCCAGATTATGGCCACCTTACAAGGCCTAGCTCTGATCTAGATCCTAACTATTTGCAAATATTAGCTTAGTCCCGCTTAGCATGGTTACTAAGAGTTCAGGGTTTGTTTTTCTTCATATAGATATTTTTCTTTACATTTTACTAGCTGCAGTATAGAATAGTTCAAAGTTTTTCTTTGCATTTTTAAAAAAAAAAAATTCTATTTAGGAATACAAAAAATTGTCAAACAATTTTTATTCTCTTCTGATAGAGTTGTTAAGATCTAGAGCTGACTCTAGACTAGGAGAAGATAACAGTCGCACTGGAATAACAGAATAAAGTTTAGCATTAGAATAAATTTCACATGCTGATAAAAATGGAGCAATCTTTCAGAAAACAGTGACCGGAGATACATGTATTTTGCTTTCTTCAAAATTAACTCACTCAGCGCTAAGTAATTATTGTGGGTAATTACGTTCCGTTGTAGATCCTTTTAGTTACCAAAAAATGAACAAGTCTACTTGAAATTTTGAGTAGTTTAATAAATACTGGCCTAAACAAGCAAACAATGTAGACCCAGACCAGAGGGTTGAGCCCTCTGATCTGGATCTAGACTCTTTGCAAATGTAATGAGTGTATTTTGAACAGGTTGCGTATTGATCCACAGTGTTGAAAGAGTTAAAGTGAAATCTTACATTTCTGATAAATGACCAATTTACATCGACTCTTCCAAGTGTTTTGACCAAAAGTACATGTATTTAAAAGTATGACAAACAGTGCAGATGCCCATCGATCTAGGTCTTGAGTGTTTGCAAATGATGCATGTTCTATGCTCCCTCACTGTTCGGAAATAATCAAACTTCCTTGTAGATAATGAATGTATATTTCATGTATGTGTATGATAGTGTCCCCTTTAAATACTCAATCAAACCTAAGTTGATCTGATCCATTCAAAGGAAGATAAATTATAAGAAGCTTTTATGACAAATTGCAACTTGATGCAATACTAAAGCAGCGAAGGAAGAGAGGACTTTCAGTATTACTTCTAAACTAAATTGAGCAGCCACATGCATTTAAAGGTCTACATGCTTGGTCATTATGAATGGCTTATACATTTAGGTTTAGTTGTAAATGTTTGTATCATACTGAGCAAATAGCTACTAGATAAAAATGTTTGTATTTAGATAACTGAGTTAGATACAGTAGTACTGTTTGTACATTTTGTATTCAGATACCTGCTTGCAAATACAACCTGTGTTGAAGAGCCATTAAATGAATAAATATGATGCTCTTTAAATACAAGGGATTGCTTAACCCATTACCCCATAGCCTGTTTCTAGTTTTGAAAACATATGACTGTTTAAAGCAGGTTGAAATAAAACGGGCACATTCTGCTTTACTTCCAACCTGCTTTAACCCTTTCCCCCATAGAAGCGGCTTTTAGCGTATTTAATTTATTCCTCCGCTGAATTGTTCCAGTTTATACCCTCATGAACAATTACCATTACAAATATTTTATATAGCCTAGCAGATTTTAGCTTAAAGCAGGCTGAAAGTAAAGCAGAATGTGCCTTAAGGCACATTCTGCTTTACTTTCAACCTGCTTTAAGTGGTCACCTGTCTTCAAAACTAGAAACAGGATATGAGGTAAAGAGTTAAGCTACAATATGTTTGGCTATTGAATATGTTTCTTATGGTGCATATTCATGACTGTATAATGTGGAACCTTTTTCTTCCATGAATGAATACATTCAATGTGCTAGTAGATGCTTTTATGGGTGAAAGGGTTAAAATAGGATAAAAATAATGCAGAAAATAAAAATGAGCTTTCTGTATTTTCTATCCTGTATAAACATGTAACTACCACTTGAAGTATTATTACAAATACATTTTTGTGGTTGTTTGATACAGGTTTTATTGCACACTAATCAACATGCATACCAGTAGGTTTTATTTTATCTGTTCTTTTGAACCGTGCTCAGTACAATTGGGACAAGTTTGATAATACCAAGGCTACCTACTTATGTGATTACGTAAGCTTCCTGCTTGAATTCTCTAATTACTACACAGACGAGTGCCTTACATGAAAACAGAAGTTTTTACATTGATTAGAAATAAAAACACAGTCATTGTTGATGGATGTGTTGTTGATTGTATTTGTCAGTATACTGGTACATTACAAGTATACAGTCTTGCTGCTACTTTTGGTGAAGACATTGTCTTTTCCATTTTAACCCATAACCCAATAGCTTTTTTTCGAGGTTTAAAGACAGGTGACTACTTCAAGGAGGTTGAAAGTAAATCAGAATGCACCTTAAGGTGCATTCTGCTTTACTTTCAGCCTGCTTTAAGCTATCATTCTATTAGGATTAAGAAGATATTTCTTATGATACATTTCATGACAGTATAAATTGGAATTAATTTCTTCAGTGTAGGGATAAATTGAATTTTCTAAAAGGTGCTTCTATTGGGGGAAAGGGTTACACTAAAACAAACATGTTAGCTTTCAGGTAGATAAAACTAATATCAAGACAAGCTGATGGACAAAACAACATTTCTGTGAAGAATGAATAGAGAGATGAAAAGTCATTTCTTAAAGCTTAGAGGATCCTACAAGAGTTTTCTGTTTTGCTTTCATCTTGAGTTAACTCAATGAGCCCTAGTGACACACATATGCGTCCTTTACCAATTGTGTACCTACTGTGAAGAGTACACATATCCTATGCAAACTGAAGTTCCTGATCACTGTTTGACTTTTTGCAATTTATTACAAAAAACCCCAACCCTAAATAGTCTACAATGGACCAGCCTGAAAACTGGAATTTTCCATTGGAAGTTTCAGGGGATAATGAGTTAAGCAATCACTTGACTTCAATTCTGAATACATGCAAACATGCTTTTGAGAGAATATTCAACGGGAACATTTTAGTTTAAAAATGTTGATCTTATTACTTGTGAGTACTAGATTATTGCTGAACAAAGGTAACAAAAAACTGCTCCCAAAGTCCCAAATAAGCTTGACTGTCCATCTGTATATGTCTCTGCTTGAAAAAATGAATGCAGAATACCCCATTTTTACCCCATTCTGAGGTCAACTGTTACAGTCCGAAGACTGACCTGACCTAATTTCGGAAGAAGAAGAAGAAAAAAGCTCATTTAGAGATCTTAATGTTAAGAGACCTTAATGCTTAATTTCTTCATTAAAATATCTCTGAATGTAATTTTGAGCGTAGAACTGTATTTTATTTTACTGTTTAACTCTGTCATGATCCACCCCTGAAACTTTTGATGGACAATTCCAAATTCAAAACGATTCTAGTCCAATTTTGACTATTTAGGGTTGATTTTAACAATATTTTTTCAAAATGACAAACAGTGTAGACCTTAATCAGAGGGCTCCTTTAGGAGCCCTCTGATCAGGGTCTTCACTGTTTGCATATGACAAGTGTAATCCTAACAGGTGCACTGTTTGTAGATAACGAGTATACTCGTCGCTAGGGTTGAATGTGTTAACAAGATATACATACAAACAGCTTGCGTGATCATCAATGGTCAAATGGTGCTTATTTGCACCAGTAGTCCTGATATATCTGCTTTAACATGTCAAGGTCTAATTGGGAAACACTTCAAACCGCTCATGTTGTTTCCTTTCTTGGCCTTAGGGAACCAGCTTAAATCAGCTGTGAAATCTTGGTTCCTAATTACCAATTAAAGCGTAGGTAAGATGTATTTCGTGCTGTCAGGCACATTTAAGCATCAATGACTTTGACGTCATGTAGATTGATACCACAATTAGCACACAGTAAAATCTCTCATTAGCAGCCATTCATTTATGACCCATGTTAGTCTTTCAATGATAATTTAATGCTTAATGCTGGACAAAAGTATTGCAGAAAGCTCCTACAGGAGCTTTCTGCATTACTTTTATCCTGCATTAAGTTGCTACTTGTTTGAGAGACAATCAATTTATCTTCTTTTTAATGGCTACTTAAAAAAGGTTTTGCTGTATATATCACAGGTTTATATACTTGTAAGAAAGTTAACCCTTACACTGCTGTCTGGCTAAATGGACTATTCCATTTCCTGACTAACAACCAGTATACATTGTCTCTTCGGGGGTTTGTACCAAAACTTTTTAAACTTACTACAAACAGTGAAGACCCTGATCACTCTCAGGGCTCCTTCTGGGTCTACTCCATTTTAAAATGATATTTAAATTGGAAATCATATCCTACAGTCGCTGTGCGAAGGTTTCGTCTGGTGATACATTATGTGTCAATTTGTGCCAATTCACCGGACACGTCCAGGTACACTAGTACAACATCGTCAAAGAGTTAATTAAATTGTGTCAGCGACCCCCATGAGTTCCAACAGTCATGCAAAACCTATGTTTCTGGTACTATTCCTGGGTTGAATTAAGCCCTACATCAATAAACACTTCTCATGCTTTTAGTGTCTTTTGTAATTTGATGCTTCTTGAAAACAGTGTAGACCCAGATCAGACAGCTCTTGAAGGAGCTGTCTGATCTGGGTCTACACTGTTTTCTTATAGGATCTGTCTGAAATGAGCCAACACTCGTTCCTGGGGAAAGATTTCCTTATTTATTTAGCCAGTGTAAAAGATCAGATGATAAATATTCATTGTAGGCAGAATTTTGTATTGAATATTCCTGATGAAAATTTTATTCACTGATGGTTGTAAAGATTTGCAGCAGCTAATTAACTCTTGTTTCTGAAGGTTCCTGAAGTGTTCCCTTCATACACTCTGAGGCCCTCCCAACAACGACTCCCTCCTTACAACGACACTTGCCACTCTTCCCCACACAAGATAATTATATCCAACCTATTCACGACTGCAATGTGGTCTGCTTAAAAATGTCATCTGCTGTTTTTCTCAAAATTACATAATGGCCATTTTGACAGAAAAATCCTAATGACAAACAGCTTGAATCTAGATCAGACGCTGCGTTATGCGGCGTCTGATCTAGATTAAAGCTGTTTGCAAATTTAAGCCAATATTTCCCTCCCTATAACGACTCCCTCAGAACAATGCACACATTTTTGTCTACCATTAGTTGTCGTTGTAGAGAGGGAGCTCTGTATCTGGATCACTTTTGTCCTGCATTAGCTGCAACCTGACTTGAACGGTCAAAATAGTTTTAGACTGTCATTGAAGTGAGGAGGATGATACAGTATAGAAAAGAGAAAAAAGAGTTTATTTCAGATTTAAAGCAGACACTATTTCAAGGAAACAACATTAAGTAATTGCTTAACCCTTAGCCTGCCACTCACGACTATAGCTCCATATGCAAACAGCTTGGATCCGGATGAGACGCCGAGATACTCGGCGTCTCATCCGGATCCAAGCTGTTTGACACTCGGACAACATTTTCAGCAATTTTGAGCAACTTTGAAGCACTTTGAAACTTGAAGCAGGCGAGAAATATAGCAGACGACAATTTATTTGGCGGGCTAAGGGTTAAAGAATTGCTGAGAAAATTGTCATTGACTTTGCTATTTTGTCATTTACAATAATCCCAAAAACAGATTAAACATCTGTGGCTTGTTTTATAAACTGTTGAACCTCTTTTCTTTCCCTGCCTTACAATTTTTATTTGCAAACAGTTTAGATTTTGTCAGAAGCCACATAATACTTAATGCCTGATCAGGATCCAAACCGTTTGACACATGTTACGATATTACTATTACTATTTTCATCAAACTTTGACATACTATACTTTGCTATAAGTTCAAGGATGATATTGGTTATGAGTGAAACTTAAATGTATAGAGGATAATTGTTTTTAGCTCACCTGAGCCGAAGGCTCAAGGTGAGCTGTTGTGATCGCCCGCCGTCCGTCGTCCGTCTGTCCGTCTGTCCGCACAACCGAAATGGGTTAGAGGGCCTTTTCTGGCCAGATAACGGTAAACATAACAAAAGAAGACAATAGAGTTCATTCCGTAACAATAGAATAAGGGGCCGTGGCCCGTTATTCAAACAAAAGAAAATAACAAAAGAAAAGGCCCTCTAACCGATTTCGGTGGCACGTCCGTTCGTCCGTCTGTCCGTCTGTCCGTCCGTTCAAATTTACTTCAAGCGACATCTCCTCTGAAACCGTGAGTCTGAGGGGAAAACTAAAATGCTCACCGTGTTCCTTGGATGCTTCTCTACAGAAATTGTTAAAATGAAACTTTCAAGTGGACTACTTATTGTAATTTATTTAAAAAAGTGAAAAACTTTAAACAATCTTCTTGTAAAAAACTGCTAGGCCCACAGTTTTGATATTTGTTTTTTAGTATCTCCTGGTGATTCTCTCTCAAAATTGTTAATATCAAAACTAAAACTGACCATAGGGATTCACCATAGGGATTTTTTCATTGCCGCTTTATGCAGGATTCATTGCCGCTTTATTCAGGTTATACTGTTTTACTGAAGGTTTAAGCAGGGTTTCAAGCACCCTTATACTAAATCACCTATATTTGCAAACAGTTTGGATCCAGGTCAGATGCCACATAATGCAGCATCTAATCTGGATCTAAACTATTTGCCACTCATTTACATATTTTCTTATATTTAGAAAATATAAGTTATTATTTTTTACATATTTCACATACGAACATTTGGAGCAGACAACAGTTCAGCATGATAATAGTCAGTTCTGCCTGAGACGGTCTCTTATTGCATAACTGACCCATAGCTAGCTCTGAACTCAGGTCACTGAGATACATAGCAGAAATTATGATGTCTGCTATTTTATGCTCAAGCACAACTTAGTTCAAGGCATATTACTTTTGGTCTGTCTGTTTGTTTGTTTGTTTATCTTTCTGTCTATCAGTCCACAATTAATTCTTGGCCATAAACAGTATGGATCCAGGTCAGATGCCACATAATGCTGCATCTAATCTGGATCCAAATTTGCCACTCATTTACATATAGTTTCCTATATTTAGAAAATGTAAATAATGGTATTTATTAACCTATTAATGCATACATATTCCTTTTTATGTCTTTAATTTATTCTTCCACAGAAGAAAATAATTTCACTTTATACAGTCATTGTTGTCTTTAACAATTGCTTCAAATGACATCTCCTCATATATTGCTGAAAAGATTTCAACCATGTTCCTTGGGTCAAGTTGTTTCAAAATTGTTCAAAGAATTAAAAACAATGTAGAACTCTGGTTGCCATGGCAACCAAGTGAAAAAATAAGGAAATCTTAAAAAATCTTCTTGTCTGAAACTACAAGGGCCAGATCTTAGACATTTATCACATAGCATCATCTACAGGTCCTCTATCAAGTTTGTACAAACTATGCCCCTGGGGTCAAAATTGGCCCCGCCCCCGGGGGTCACAGTTTTACATAGAGTTATATAGTGAAATTTTCAAACGTCTTCTCCTCTGAAAATAATATGGCCAGAGCTTTGATATCTGGCATGGTGACACTTTTAGATGTCCTATACCAATAAGGTTCAAATGGTTCTGGTCGATTGCATATCATCTACAGGTCCTCTATCAAGTTTGTACAAATTATGCCCCTGGGGTCAAAATTAGCCCCACCCGGGGGTCACAGTTTTCAAACGTCTTCTTTTCTGAAGCTAATATAGCCAGAGCTTTGATATTCGGCATGGTGTTACTTCTAGATGTCCTTTATCTATTTTGTTCAAATGGTTCCAGTCTGTTGCATATGTAGGTCACAGGAGCTAAAAATAGATTTTTTCAATGGAAACTTAAAAAAAATCTTCATGTCTAGAACCCTAGTTCCCTGATCTTAGATATTTGGAACATAGCATCATCTACAGGTCCTCTATTAAGATTGTTCAAATTATGCCCCTCGGGTAAAAAATGACCCCGTCCTGGACATAAATCATTATCTCCATTTTGATGTACAGCTATTCTCAGGTGAGCGATATATGCCCCATGGGGCTCTTGTTTTCAGTATAAGATAGAAATTTAATCCATTGAGTGAACATCAGACGTTATATTTTCACGAGTGGCGAAGCAGTCAGATGTTCACGAAATGGATTAAATTCGATCTTATACTGAAAGAATACAATTATTCTATTTATTTATGCTTTTAAGCCACTTTTTAAACGAAATTGTTCGACAATTGTGAAAGTGAAAGTACATGATTTACCCCGTGTTGAGCCCCAAGTTTACATCGAACACATTAACGAAACAGTTTCCCTTACGATGACGTCACTTATTTATTGATTTGAGGTCATCCGAATTAAGTCGTTGCTCCCGATTTTGGATTCGTGTTCTTCCGTTGAGTGGTTCGCGCCGGAATTTAACGATAAGACACGATTGACTACGATTTTTGGGGAGCCCTACAGGGAAAACTGCGATTGGTGATAATCCACTGCAGTGGATTACCAAGTGATATCCACTGCTATTTTCCGGTAATCCACCGATAAGCATAAAATGTAAACTTATCTCTTTTGCAATTTATTAGCTCACCTGAGCTAGCTCAGGGTGAGCTTTTGCAATCCTTGAATGTCCGGCGTCCGTCGTGCGGTGTGCGTCGTCCGTCGTCCGGTGTCAACAATTTTAGTGTTTACACTCTAAAGGCCACAATATTTATCCAATCTTTCTAAAACTTGCTCAGATGGTATATTGCCATAAGAGGTCGGATGAGTTCGATTATGGTTGAAATCGGACTAATAGGTCAAGAGTTATCTACCTTTGAACTGCTGAAAATGTCATATTTAACAGTGTTTACACTCTAGAGGCCACAGTATTTATCTAATCTTTCTAAAACTTGCCCAGATTGTATATGACCATAAGAGTTCGAAAGAGTTCGATTTTGGTTGAAATCAGACAAATAGATCATGAGTTATCTACCTTTGAATTGCTGAAAATGCCATATTTAACGGTGTTTACACTCTAGAGGCCATAGTATTTATCCAATCTTTCTAAAACTTGCCCAGATTGTATATGACCATAAGAGTTTGGATGAGTTCGATTTTGGTTGAAATCAGACAAATAGATCAAGAGTTATCTACCTTTGAATTGCTGAATATGCCATATTTAACAGAGTTTACCTTCTAGAGTTCACAATTTTTACCCAATCTATCTCAAATTTGTTCAGATTGTATATGACTATAAGAGTTCAGATGTATTTGATTATGGTTGAAATCAGGCTTATAGGTCGAGAGTTATCTACCTTTGAATTGCTGAAAATGCCATATTTAACGATGTTTACACTCTAGAGGCCACACATTTTATCCAATCTTTCTCAAACTTACTCAGATTGTATATTACAATAAGATTTCGAATGAGTTCAATTATGGTTGTATTTGGATCAATAGGTCAAGAGTTATCTACCTTTGAATTGCTGAAAATGACATATTTAACAATGTTTACGCTCTAGAGGCCTCAATATTTATCCAAGCTCTCTCAAACTTGCCAAGATTGTATATGACCATAAGAGTTCGAAAAAGGGTAATTATGGTTGGAATCGGACAAGTAGATCAAGAGATATATACCTTTGAATTGCTGAAAATGCCATATTTTACAGCGTTTACACTCTTGCAACTATATACAGTTTTCAATGGATTTTGATTATACTTGTACACAAAGAATGTAGCTATACGTATTCCAAGGAGTGCAATTATTGTTGAAATGTAATCATTGTGGCAATAGTTACCTGCCCTTGATATACTTTGAAATGCTAGAAAAAGGCTTCATTTCAGTATTGTTTAGGCTCTAGTTATCTGCCTTTGATGTATTCTATTATACTACAGTAGGTCGACAAACTTGAATGGATTTAGAATAAAACGGGTGAAATTCGATGGTAAAGCTATCAGGCTTCATTACAAATGGTGAGCGATATCAGGGCCTTCAGGCCCTCTTGTATACTAAGGGAATATTTAACCCTTTGCAGGCTGGGTAATTTTTTCGTCTGCAACAAATAATCGTTTGTCTGCTACTGTTATAAAATTAGAATATTTTAAATTTCTTTAAAATTCAGAATCAGAATGGCCAACAGTTTAGATCCTGATGAGACACAGTGTTACAGGGTGTCTCATCTGGATCCAAACCGCTAGCATGCAAAGAGTTATGGGTATCCGCATTTGTTGAATGCACATTACTCAAATTTGTTAGTCATACAGTTATAGATCACAACATCGAAACAAACAATGGTTATATAAAGCATAAGGGATTGAGTTACAAAACTGAATTGTATAAGCTGTTATTATCGCTGAGTAATCCATGCCTATATTGGGTATTTATCATGTTTGTAAACATGTTAAATATACTTGTATTTCTTTTATTTTTAGAGATATATCAAGTATATTAAACATGTTTACAAACATAAATAAGTTGTTTGTCAAAGATATTGTGATTCTATGAGTAATAGGTAGAGTTGTTAAACACCTACCGTACTTCTTTGGTCTCCTGCCTACAGGGCTGAAGATGATATAGGACTCAGCATTCTTCTTTATGTCTTCACTAAACACAATGCTGTGACTATACTCACTAGATTCATCTGGTGGTAGCCCCCTTCAGTGGCTTTTAGCTTTACTTTTATCCTGTGTTGACCCTTTCTACTGTCCACTGTTGTGGACAATGCTCCCACCCCTGCATGTTAATCAAAATTACGATGATGATGATGATATACTCATTTAATTCATTCCCTTTCTAAAGAATATAGTTTCATTTATACAGTAATGAATGTGCAACATATTAAAGAAATATTTCCTATATCCTAGCAAATGCCAGTTTAAAGCAGACTGAGAGTAAAGCAGAATGTGCCTTAAGGCACATTCTGCTTAACTTTCAGTCTGCTTTAACTCATTTTGCTTTAGTTTCAAGTTTCAACCAGCTTTAGGTGGTCACATGTCTTTAAAACTAGAAACAGCCTATGGGGTAAAGGGTTAAGCAACTAGTTTCCTTGAACCTCAAAAACAAGTTACTGTATTTGTTCTGTTTCAACATGTAATAGCTAAGATATGACTATGAAATATGTTGCAGAGGAGGACATCCCTATCTAGTTAGTTCAGTTTATATCTTGCTGCCATGAAGGAAGGAAAGTGTGACTAAGGGTTTACTTTGCAAGTGACAATAATCTGGCAACGATGTTCCTGCAGTGTTTTCATTCTTTTAGATTCGTTTAGCCGGCCCTAGATAAATTTTCACTTTTCGCTACTTCTCATTGGCATACCTTGGTGTCCCCCTTCTGACACAAAGTTAAATTACTAGTCAGTAATAACAGCTTTATTAAATATTGAGAAGCACATGTGACTTTATGTTTTAATATGTACAAACATAATTTGGTGCTATCATGATTATAACTAATCCATAATAGTTACCAAACTTCAATCTATCGTCAAAGATATACAACTATCAACACAGCTTTTACTTCTTCATAGGAGTGAAACACTCATTTCGTGGAATTCTTGTCAACTGTTTTTATCTCTTTGGGATGAAGGAGTGAGTGAGGCTAATTAGTTGCTTTTCAGTTGTAGTTGTAGTCGGGTCAGAGTAAAATTTAAATTTTGGTTTTTTTATGCCATAAGCACATTGATGATCAAAGCCCAAATAGAGAGGCATCAAATTATGCATGTTTCTTGTTCTTTTCAGGGAGCTTCTCCAGTTGGTATGTAAGATGGCGAATGTCTTGGAAAGTTTTGGAGTGAAGCGTGGAGACAGAGTGGCCATCTACCTTCCGCAATCTCCTGTTGCCGTGGCAGCCATGTTGGCATGTACAAGAATTGGAGCCATTCACAGCGTGGTGTTTGCTGGCTTCAGCTCTGATGCACTGGCTGGAAGAATTATTGATGGTACAGATAACTTCTTCTATGATAATCATAAGAGAGATGGCTCATTTTTCAATCTTTAACACAGGTTACTTAACCCATTACCCCATAACCTGATTCTAGGTTTAAAAACATGTGACAATTTAAAGCAGGTATAACTTTCTACCTGTTTTAAGTTACCATCTACTAGGATATAATATATAGAAAATATTTCTTACAGTACATGTTCATGACTATATAGAGTAGAACTTCAGTGGAGGAATAAATTTAAGGTGTACAAAAGGCGTATTTATGGAGAAATGGGTTAAAGTAAGTCGGAAAGCTCCTTAACTGATTGATCCCTTTCTGTTTTATTAACTCACCTGAGCCAAAGGCTCAAGGTTAGCTATTGGGATGGCCCTGTGTCCGTCGTCCGTCGTTCGTCGTCCGTCGTCCATCGTCGTTAACAATTGCTTCAAATGACATCTCTTATACCGCTTGACAGATTTCAACCAAACTTTACAGAAATGTTCCTTGGGTCAAGCTCTTTCAAATTTGTTCAAAAAATTAAAAACAATGCAGAACTCTGGTTGCCATGGCAACCAAAGTGAAAAAATAAGGAAATCTTTAAAAATCTTCTTGTCAAAAACTGCAAGGGCCAGAGCTTAGATATTTGGCACATAGCATCATCTACAGGTCCTCTATCAAGTTTGTTCAAATTATGCCCCTGGGGTCAAAATTGGCCCCGTCCCGGGGGTCACAGATTTACATAGAGTTATATAGTGAAATTTTCAAATGTCTTCTCCTCTGAAAATATTATGGCTAGAGCATTGATATTTGGCATGGTGACAGTTCTAAATATCCTTTACATATTTTGTTCGAACTGTTCCGGTCTGTTGCATATCTAGGTCACAGGAGCTAAAAATAGATTTTTTCAATGAAAACTTAAAAAATCTTCTCGTCAAAAACCACAAGGGCTCGAGATTAGATATTTGGCATATAGCATCGCCTACAGGTCTTCTATCAAGTTTGTTCAAATTATGACCCTGGGGTCAAAATAGGCCCGCCCCGGGGGTCACAGTTTTACATTGAGTTATATATTGAAATTTTCAAACATCTTCTCCTCTGAAAATAATATGGCCAGAGCTTTGATATTCGATATGGTGACACTTCTAGATGTCCTTTACCTACTTTGTTCAAATGGTTCCGGTCTGTTGCATATCTAGGTCACAGGAGCTAAAAAATAGATATTTTTTTCAATGAAAACTTAAAAAAATCTTCTCGTCTATAACTACAAGGGCCAGAGCTTAGATATTTGGCACATAGCATCATCTACAGATCCTCTATCAAGTTTGTTCAAATTATATCCCTGGGGTAAAAATTGACACCGCCCCGGGGTCACAGTTTTACATAGAGTTATATAGTGAAATTTTCAAACGTCTTTTTCTCTGACACTAATATGGCCAGAGCTTTGATATTCGGCATGGCGACACTTCTAGATGTCCTTTACCTATTTTGTAAAAATGGTTCCAGTCTGTTGCATAAGTAGGTCACAGGAGCTAAAAATAGATTTTTTCAATGGAAATTTAAAAAAATCTACTTGTCTAAAACCCTAGTACCCTTATCATAGATATTTGGCACATAGCATCATTTACAGGTCCTCTATCAAGATTGTTCAAATTATGCCCCTAGGGTAAAAAATGACCCCGTCCTGGACATAAATCATTATCTCTTTTTTGTCAGTTATTCTCAGGTGAGCGAAATATGCCCCATGGGGCTCTTGTTTTTAGATTGTAATAGAAAGGTTTTACTTCAATATTACACAAATGATCCGAAGGTGACACTCTTCCAGATTTCTCAAAATAATTTCCTTAGCTTTCAAAACATAGCTGCTGTTGGATGAGGCCGATTTTCCCTATATACATGTATTTTGAGTGAAAAATTACATTTTTATGCCCCCGGCATCTATAGATGCGGAGGCATATAGTAATCGTCCTGTCCGTCATCCGTGCATCCGTCCGTCCTTCCGTCCGTCCGTAACAGGTTAAGTAGATTTTACCGTTTCGTCTAGCATCAACACCACTTACTCAAATGCTTGGATACTTATACAGTTGTTGCCTTGGACCATTCCCTATCCACCAATATCACCCAACCTTGATTTTGACCTTGACCTTGACCTAATTTGGACTTGGAATATTCAAAATGGGCTATTTCTTGGTTAACTAGATTTTACCGTTTCGTCTAGCATCAGCATAACTGACTACAATGCTTTGGTACTTATACAGTTCTTGCCTTGGATCACTACCAATCCTCCCATATTACCCAACCTTGATTTTGACCTTGACCTTGACTTAATTTGGACTTAGAAAAAATTCAGAATATATTGTCAAGGATGCCACCGGGGGCATAAGTGTTTATTGAACACGCATTCTTATTTCCCCCTGAAATCAATTGACTGATCAATTACTTGTCACCATGATCAGGTGAACGGTTAAGGTCCTTTCTGGTCCTCTTGCTCAGTTACGGTATGTAGTTCTAAGACAGTATTTTTCAAGAAGACAACTTGTAAAAAAGATCCATGTTGTTTAATATGAGAAGGTTAAAGACCTCAGTCAATTTTATACCCCAGAGCCAGAGATAAGGTTTGAATAAATTTAGTTAAGGTCTTTACATATATACTATACATTTGTTTATCTTTGACCATGATTGCAGATTTAATACAGAAAAGACACTGAGTAACACATCATCTTATCTGAATCCAAATTATTTGATATTCAGATGGTACTTTCTAACCAAAATAAAATAGCTGAAAGTCGAACTCTTTGAACATAAATTCTTGTCTCCAGCAGCTGTGTCCTACTGTTTTAAAGCAAAAATTATAAAAAGAAAAACCATAACACAACACGAAAATAGGATCAGAGTGTCTCATTAGGATACAAACTGCCCCCAACGGTATTCAGAGTTTGCTTTCTAGGAGTTAGCTCTGACAATTCCTGAAGACAAACTTTGTAGACAAAATCTTTCTTGTGTGATTCTAATAGGTTAAACATGCTATATCAAATCACCCACACATGCCACAGTGTATAATGTATATCATTGATATAAGATAACAATAAAGTGAATTAACCCTTGTCATTCTAAATTGTTGTCTGCTTAAAACATACTGTGTGCGAAATAAGATAAAAATTAATTTTAATCTTTTTAAACTTAAAAAAATATTACAATGAGTGGCAAACAGCTTGGATCCATTCAGACGCTGCGTTACACGGCATCTGATCTGGATCCAAGCTGTTTGTAAATATTAGTCATGATAAGGGTTAAATAAGTAAAACTTTGTTAACTCAAACAAGCCTTAGTCAAACGTACCCGTATTTCTTCAGATGAATTTCTATAACTCGAGCTATCTAAAGTCAATCACTCATGTATTTCAAAGTTAAAACATGGCTAAGTCATGTTTTCGATATGAAATATGGTTTTGTTTCATTTAACTAAGTGAGTTGGAAATATGGAGGAGTGACTGTACATGCTTACAGAAAGTCAAGTTCTCAATCAAAATTCATGATGTGATTTATAAATGAATATATCTATGCCAATGGTTCTTGTTATCTAATATGTAGATATAAATCACCAGCTTACATTGTTTCTATCTTGATACAGAAAATGCTTTAACCCTTCACTTCACAGCCTGTTTCTAGTTTTGAAGGTAGTTTTTTGCTGGCTTTATTTTTCTGTTGCGCCTGATTTGTGATACATGACTGTATTTGAACCAAAGTACTCTACTGTTACCACAATAGTTGGACCATTTTGGGCTGTGATTCTGTGGCTAAGTAAAGAGTGAAGGGAAGACAAAAATGTATTTGCCATTAGCCACTGCAGAGATGACAGCACCACCATCATCAAACTTGGAATTTATCTCCAATGTTTTACACTTTTTTAGCTCACCTGAGCCAAAGGCTCAAGGTGAGCTATTGTGACCGCTCACCGTCCGTAGTACGTCTGTCCGTCTGTCCGTTCACATTTACTTCAAACGACATCTCCTCTGAACCCGCCGATTGTAGGGAGAGTTCAAACTGCTCATGATGTTCCTTGGATGCTTCTCTACAGAAGTTGTTCAAATGAAAGAGAAAAAGCAAAAACTCTGCTTGAAAAAGCAAAAAAGCAAAAAACTTTAAAAAATCTTCTTGCCCAAAACTACTAGGCCCTAAGCTTTGATATTTTTACAGTAGAATCTCATGGTCGATCCCTCTATAGTTTGTTAAAATGAAATCCCTAGGGTCACACTTGACGCCACCCTGCGCAGTTGAAGTGCTGCTCTAGGCAGGTTTCACAGTATTTTTGATGAAGCAGAACTGTATTTTACCTGAGTTACCCTTAATATACTAAGGGCAAATAGCCAATATTTGCAAACATTTTGGATCCAGATGAGATGCAACATAATCATAATGCTACATCTAATCTGGATCCAACCTATTTGCCACTCATTTACCAACTTAACATTTTCTAAATTGTTTTTTTGTACACTTTTCACATACAGTAGGTTTTAAGCAGACATCATTTCAGTCTGGTAAGGGTAAGCCCCAGAGCTCTACCCACTGAGGTCAAATATTATGCAACAGTTGGGGAGTATCACAGAACTGGTCATGATCAGCTGAACATTTTGTCTCCTAAAGTTTAGATATGGTTCAGTCTGCTTCATACTTAGAGAAACAGGATCTGGAAGTGATCCACTGACAGTTATGTAATTATGTCTTATGCCATATTTATACATTATGTTTAATATTGGTTTTGTCAGAGTTATCTGTATGTCTTGTCATTTTTTCTTGTCCAGGATTCAACCCTTTCCCCCCATATACTGGCGTTTGTTAACCCATTACCCCATAAATGTGCATTTTTAGGCCTTTGATTAATTCCTCTACTTAAGAAAATAATTCCACTTTAAACAGTCATGAAAATGTAAGATGCGAAAGTAAAGCAAAGTGTGCATTAAGACACATTCTGCTTTACTTTCAATCTGCTATAGGTGACCACCTATTTTCAAAACTAGAAACATGCTATGGGGTAATGGGTAAAATAAAATTGCCTATTTGGAAAGAGCCTGATGAGAGGAAGTGCCATTTGCAAAGGCCATAACTCTGACATCATTGTTTATTGAGTTATTTCCCTTTGTGATATTTTCTTGTCAAGAAGACAACTTCAGTTCTACTGATGCTATTGTAATGAAATTTTATGTATGGAAAGAAACTGATGAGAGAAAATGATATGCACAAGGGCAGCAATATTTAGTTTTTCCCCTTTGTCATATTTTATTGTCAGGAAAATAATTCCAGTTCTGCTGACGCTAGTGAAATAATTATCATTTATTGGAAATGGAAATAGCTTGATAAGAGGATGTGTCATGGATAAGGGTCATAAGCTTGGCAACAAAATTCACTTTTGTCATGTTTTCTTGTCTGGAAGATAACTCCATTTATAGTTATATTAAAATGTTGTCTTGCCCAGTCAACTTAGGTACAAACTTCAATGTCCTCAGGTGAGCGAATTTAGGGCCATGGCCCTCTTGTCTTATTAACCCTTTCCTCCATAGACATCAGTCTAAACTCAAAATCACCTCTATAAGTGTTTTTAGGCAAGATTTAGGCAAGATACTGCTAACAGCAAGATGAAAGTAAAGCAGAAAGCTCCTTAAAGATATATCCTGGCGACCTTTTGGTCATAACGCCTTGCCAGACAATTTACCTGCACATCTCATGATTCTTATGATTACCTGTACTACAGTAAATCATTGAGGTGTATCATGTGAGGCTCGCACCAAAAAAAATGATAGTTTGGTTAGTAAAACCCATTGAAAATCCCCTTGAGTGTGATTATGTAAGGGCCTCTCTAGACAACCTGAGATTTGTGACATTGGCTGTGCATGCTTTGCTACTGTTTAACCGTTACTTTCACACCGACCGAGAAGAATGGGGTGGTAGTCCATCAATTGACTGAGGAAATATCTTTAATGAGCTTTCTGCTTTACTTTCATCTTGCTTCTAGCTTCTACCTAATTTCAACACTTATTGAATATTCAATTTTAGTATTTATTTGGAGGATTAGGTCAAGGATCTTTTCTGGAGGAAAGGGTAAAACAACTTAAGTCTTGCTGTTACCTCTTCATTACCTTAGTGTTGCTCTCACTTCTTCATCATGGCAAGGTCTCTAACTCTGTGTAATTGTTGTATTTCTCTCAGCCCAGGCAGAGACAGTGATCACAGCTGACCAGGGATTGAGGGGAGGTAAGGCGATAGAGCTGAAGCAGATTGTTGACAATGCAGTAGCTCAGTGTCCATGTGTGAAACAAGTGCTGGTATACCAGAGAACTGGAGCTGAGGTGCCAATGGGGAAACTTGATGTTATTCTGGATAAGGTAAAGAAACCTGGCATTTATCCGTCAATGTGTCACTTTCTGGCATTTGTCATGTCTAGTAAAAAATAGGTCACTAGGTCAAATAATTAAATATTCCTTGTTAACACTCTAGAGGCTACAAATCCCATTTGATCTTAATGAAACTTTCTCAAAATGTTTGCCTCACTGAATTCTAGGCCACGGTTGAATGTGGGTCATGTCGAGTCAAAAACTAGGGTACTAGGTCAAGTTTTTCATGGCTGTATCCAGGTGAGCCCTCTAAGGCCATCTTGGCCATCTTGTTTGCATTTAGGGTAATAATGGAATATTATATTTTTTGCATTCATGGTCAAATATGGTGCAGGGCATCCATGTTTTTCAAACACATTTCTGGTTCACCGTTGTGAGTGGTGGGTCAGCAAGATAATTATGTTAAGCTAGCTTGTATAACCTTATACCTCATAGAAATGCTTTTCAATGCATTTATTTACTTCTCATAGATGGTATGCCTTTTCATGCTTTTGCAACGTCCCATAGCATGTTTCTAGTTTTGAAGACAAGTGACCACTTAAAGCAGGTTGAAAGTAAAGCAGAATGTGCCTTATGGCACATTCTGCTTTACATTCACCCTGCTATAAGCTACCATCTGCTAGAATATAGAAAATGTTTCTTATGCTACATGTTCATGCCTGTCTAATTTGAAACTGTTTTGTTCAGTCGAGAAATAAATCAAAGGAGTAAAAAGATGTATTTATGGGGTAATTGGTTAATGCAGTCTGACGGATGGATGCTTAAAACAGGGTGAAGCAGAAAGCTTCTTCAGCATACTTACTTTTAGCCTGCTTTAAGCAACCACTGGTCTTAAACACATAATATAACAATATATGGGTCTAGGAGGGAAGGGATAAGATTGGTGGTATATCAATAAAGCTGTGAGTGTTTTAGGTAGTGGTAGTCGTCTGGATTTTCTCCACCATTGACAAGCTGGAGGTTCAATAAGAACGAGATACAATAAAAAATCAATGATTACCTATAAATTTTAATATACACTGGGCCAATGGTAATCCCTGGTGGTCACCCATCTAACTACAGACTGCGCAGAACATTGCTTAACTTTGTTAACCATACATCGATGGGCCGTAAAACACCATTCATTCATTTATTGTTAACCATACAAAAACTCAACTAGGGCTCCAGATAAGGGGATTTTTTATGCTCCCTTTAGGGGGGAGCATATAGTCGCCGCTTCGTCCGTCCGTCCGCACGCAAGAAAGGTCCTTTGTTGGGTAGGGAGAACAATAGATTCCATTCATTCCGTGATTGCCCTATTGTTATTGTTGGGTTTTTTTGTTGCTATTGGGTACTTTTAAACAAAAGAAAAACCCAACAAGTGCCCAAATGTAAGGAAGTCCGTGTATACGTCCGTCCGACTGTCCGTCCGTTCCCACAATATGATAGATACGTGGCTAAAATTGTGTCCATAACCTAGACACATAATTGAAAAACATTAACCTGGCAGTTTCTTGTAACATTAACCTGGCCATTTCTTGTGACATTAACCTGGCCAGTTGTGGGACATAGGGTTAGGGGTAGGGTTAGCCTCCAGATCATTCTATAACAAAGTTAGTATTCATTTATGTGGCTAACCACATGTATTTTAGCCACATAAAAGAGATACAATAAAAAAGGATATGGCCACTTAAATGGAGATTGTGGGTACAGACGTCAGTCCGTCACACTTTTTTGTCCGGAGCATATCTCTTGAACTGTTCATAGTAAGTTGATGAAACTTAATACAGTGATAGAGAATCACAGAAGGAGGTGCAGTACACAAGAACCATAACTCTGTCATATCTCAATTTTGAATTATCTCCCCTTTTCTCATAAAAAAATCAATTTTGTCAGGATCTTTTGTCCGGAGCATATCTCTGGACTGTTACACTGTAAATTGATTAAACTTGTTACAGTGATAAAGGATGACAGAAGGAAGTGCAGAACACAAGAACCGTAACTCTCTCATCTCCCAATATTGAATTATCTCCCTTTCTCTCATAAAAAAAGTAAATTTTGTCAGGAGCATATCTCTGGACTGTTACACCATAAGTTAATGAAACTTGTTACAGTGAAAGCAAGTGCAGTACACAAGAACCGTAACTCTGTCATCTCCCAAAATTGAATTATCTCCCTTTTTAGCTCACCTGAGCCAAAGGCTCAAGGTGAGCTATTGGGATGGACCTGTGTCCGACGTCGTGCGGTGTGCGTCGTGCATTGTCGTTAACAATTGCTTCAAATGACATCTCCTCCTATACCGCTGAACAGATTTCAACCAACTTTACAGAAATGTTCCTTGGGTCAAGCTCTTTCAAATTTGTTCAAAGAATTAAAAACAATGCAGAACTCTGGTTGCCATGGCAACCAAAGTGAAAAAAAAAGGAAATCTTAAAAAATCTTCTTGTCAAAAACTGCAAGGGCCAGAGCTTAGATTTTTGGCACATAACATCACCTACAAGTCCTCTATCAAGTTTTTTTCAAATTATGCCCCTGGGGTTAAAATTGGCCCCGCCCCGGGGGTCACCGTTTTACATAGAGTTATAAACGTCTTCTTCTCTGAAACTAATATGGCCAGAGCTTTAATATTTAGCATGGTGACACTTCTGAATATATTTTACCTATTTTGTTCAAATGGTTCCGGTCGGTTGCATATCTAGGTCACAGAAGCTAAAAATAGATTTTTTTCAATGAAAACTTAAAAAATCTTCTTGTCTGAAACTACAAGGACCAGAGCTTAGATATTTGGCACATAGCATTGCCTACAGGTCCTCTATCAAGTATGTTCAAATTATGCCCCTGGGGTCTAAATTGGCCCCGCCCCGGGGGTCACAGTTTTACAAAGAGTTATATAGTGAAAATTTCAAACGTCTTCTTCTCAGACACTAATATGGCCATAGCTTTGATAATTGGTATGGTGACACTTCTGAATATCTTTTACGTATTTTGTTCAAATGGTTCTGGTCTGTTGCATATCTAGGTCACAGGAGCTAATAATAGATTTTTTCTATAAAAATTAAAAAATCTTTTTGTCAAAAACTACAAAGGCCAGAGCTTAGATATTTGGCAACATAGGATCACCTACAGGTCCTCTATCAAGTTTCTTCAAATTATGCCCCTTGGGTCAAAATTGGCCCCTCCCCGGTGGGTCACTGTTTTACAAAGAGTTATATAGTGAAATTTTCAAATGTCTTCTCCTCTGAAACTGATATGGCCATAGCTTTGATATTCGGCATGGTGACACTTTTAGATGTCCTTTACCTATTTTGCTTAAATGGTTCCTGTCTGTTGCAAATGAAGGTCACGGGAGCTAAAAATAGATTGTTTCAATGGATACTTAAAAAAATATTTGTGTCTAAAACCCTAGTACCCTGATCTTAGATATTTGGCACATAGCATCATCTACAGGTCCTCTTTCAAGGTTGATCAAATTATGGCAATCGGGTAAAAAATGACCCTCTCCTGGACATAAATCTTTTTCTCCATTTTGTCAGTTATTCTCAGGTGAGCGAAATATGCCCCATGGGGCTCTTGTTTAAAAAAAGCAAAACAATATTGTCCAGAGCATATCTCTGGATTGTTACACCTTAAGTTAATGAAATTTGATACAGTGTTAGATGATGACATAAGGAGGTGCAGTACACAAGAACCATGACTCTGTCATCTCCCAATATTGAATTATCTCCCTTTTTCTATTTAGAAAACATCATATCTCCTGAGCATTGCACTGTCAATTTATGAAACTTGAAACAGGGATACAGGATGAAAGAGGGAGTGCTGTACTCAAGAACCATATCTCAGCCATCTCCCAATATTGTATTATCTCCCTTTTCTTATAAAAAAATCAAATTTTATGGAGCACTGTTACTTGATGAAACGTGATTATGTGTTAGAGGATGACAAAAAGAAGTATTACACAAGAATTATAACTGTCATCTCCAAATATTGAATCTTCAACCTTTTTTCATAAAAATTTTATTTTTGTCTGTAGCATATCTCCTGAACGTTACATCATAAGTTGATGAAACTTGATACTGTGTTCACTTACTTAACATGCTATACCTTGGGGGTTTTCTTTGTGGGGAGCATCCATCGTTTGGAACGATATTCTTGTTTAGAACTAAAATCTTTATGCCTGCTCAAAACCCTATGGTGTTACTACTCATTAGAATCGTCTTTAAGATATCATTCTAATGAGTAGTCACACAATAGGGGTTGGTTTGAATATTAACGGAAATCGTTGAAATGTCTAGATTACCCCCTGTTATCTGGAGCCCTGATTAAACCTCAATTGTTTGACCATAAAAGCTGGCTTCAACAGTCAGACTTTAGAAGTGGTATATATAATCAATTTCATTCACAATATTAAACCTCTTCATCAATCAATTGGTAATTAATCTTCATTGATAGCTCAATGGGGAAAAGCATCTGTGTTTGAAACTTGTATTTGCTGTGCATTTTGCAGTAAGGTCATACATATAGGTTGAACAATGTTTCTAATTAATGCCATCATTGCATGGAGTTTAGTTTTTAATTTGCAAGTGTCATTGAAAGAACCATTGAAAACTTCTCCTGGAAGTGTGTTCTGATGCTATAACCTATTCTTCATTGAAATGGCTTTCATGTTTCTACGATGTTCTGTTAAAAAACATAAAATAAATTTCCTATATTCTAAATGGTGGGTGCTTAAACAGGTTGTAAGTAATTCAGGAGCTTTTTGCTTGAACCCTTTACCCCATACATTCACATTTTAACTTGTTTAATTTATTCTTCCACTGAGGGAAATAGTTCCACTTTATACAGTCATGAAGATATTCTATAAAAAAGTAGATTCTATAACCTAACAAATTGTAGCTTAAGTAAATCATAATTCACCTTATGGTGCATTTTGCTTTACTTTCATCTTGCTTTAAGTGGTCACCTGTCTCCAAAACTATAAACAGGTTATGGGTTAAGCAACCACCTGTCTTAGGAACAGAATACAAGCTATTGGGTTGAGATGAGTAAAGACTTTTTAAAGTGCTATTTAACAGTTTTCAAAGTAATCCATTGTTGTAACCGTTAAGATGATGATTCATTCAAAACTTGTTGTAAACAATGTTTACCTGTAATGTAAATCTTTTCCAAGACTTGTTACTAAGGTGTTCCTTTGAAATTTTCCTCAAAGCCTTAAAATATAACACAGTGGGGGGTCTACGCTGTCCATGTGTTCATTGTCTGTAGTTTTCCACAGCCACTGGTGGTAGTCATAGGTCAAGCTGAACACCTTTACCCCATAAATAAGTTTTTTTAACACCTTTGATTTATTCATCATTGTAGAAAATAGTTCATGAACATTACATCATAAAAAAAAATTTGCTTTATCCTAGCATATGATGGCTTAAAGCAGGCTTAAAGTAAAGCTTTACTTTCAACCTGCTTCATCTGTATAATGTATTTCTGCTATTATTTGATTATCTTAGTACCGACATTCATACGTTCTGAGCTGCTTATAACTGAAGACTGCAGTGACAATGGATACTTTCCAATTACCAATTAAGTCTAGTCCATTTTTGAATATTTAGGGTTGATTTTAAAAATATATTGTAAAATGACAAACGGTGTATGTCACAGGAGCCCTCTGATCAGAGTCCACACTGTTTGCATGGGCCAAGTGTGGTCATCACAGGTACACTGTTTGTAAATCACAAGTAGATCTATATTCGTCGCTAGGGTTAAATGTGTTAAAAAAAATATGGTGCTCAATATAACTACAGTAGGTGCTGAGACACTCAGGGTCTGATGTGATGGTGAGCTGTTTGCATAAAAAGTGGTCTGTCGTCTTGTCTTATTTGGAGCTCAAACATGTATTGATATATATGACAGTTACGTCTGAAATCTGGACACCTCTGTGGGTTGAAAGAGGGAATTAATGACTAACCATTGCGTTGTGGGTTATGATGGTGTTGCAGAGAGCTCTTATATGAGCTTTCTGTAATACCATTGTGCTGCTCTGGGCGCCAGCCTGTCGGGGGAACCGTTGGTGTTTGTGTCCGGTTTTCAGATGTGTTACTGTATTTCAAACTATTTCTACATACGACTGTGGGAAATTCCTAAATTCCGATAGCGTCATCATTATGACGTCATATAACTACGGTTATGTGATGTCATGATTGTGTACATATATATCGCATGCTTGGCTTAATCTGGTTCCCGTTGTGCCACAATAAACGGCGTTTTAACTTCTATATATAGACTCGAACTCAGTTTGTAATAGATTTAGACTGAGTGTATTTAATTTTCATTCTGGATCTAGATATATTTCGCTTTTGCTGTTTTCAGGGGTTTCTAGCCTGCCCTGGAATATCTGTTTAAGTGTTGGATATCTTGATGATTTTTCTGCTGTGGAAATCTCTCACTGCGTCATGTAGGGTTCATAATATTTTAATATTTTAAAAGCATATGTTTCATTAATCTGCTATTGAGATGCTTTCGTCTGTACATATCTAACCATTTACCTGCTAATCCCGATTTTATTACAATCTGCAAACTGTTCAGATCCAGATAAGACGCTTAGTCAGGTAGCGTTTCATCTTGATACAAACTATTTGACACTCGTTTTTGGTTTTCTATAATTAAAAATTGCATAAATCTGAATGTTACGAAATTTGTAAACGACAATTTCAAAGGAGGCGATATTATAGCAGGATAAGGGTTAAAACTATAGAAATTTATGTATGTAATATTTTAATGGAGGGCCTCATGGAGGATTAGTCATTAGACTAAATGGGCTACCCTCGGTAAATAAAGTCTTTCATTTCATTCATGTTTGTCTGTCCTAAATTAGTTCATTGTTGCTCTCTGCTTTACTTACAGCCTTCTTTAAGTTACTATGTGAAAATATACTTGAAGTGTCATTCATGACAAATTTCCAGAATTTCCTAGCTAAGGACTACTTTTCTTAATGTAATAAAAGTTTAGGGCGTTAAAAGGCAAATGTATGGATAAATGCAGGACAAAAGTACAATGTAATGTAGAATGTTCCTTGGTGTCCTTCATTAAACATGTGATAATGAGCATTATTACTTCTTTCTTTCTTTCATTAACCCTTTACCTGATAGCCTGTTTACAGTTTTGAATACAGGTGACCACTTAAAGCAGGTTGAAAGTAAAGCAGAATGTGCCTTAAGGCACATTCTGCTTTACTTTCAGCCTGCTTTAAGCTAAAATCTGCTAGGCCATATAAAATGTTTGTAATGGTTATTGTTCATGAGGGTATAAACTGGAACTATTTTCTTCGGCGGAGGAATAAATTAAATACGCTAAAAGTCGCTTCTATGGGGGAAAGGGTTAAAAGTTTTTTCCATTTTACTAAGCTGACCTGTTTGGCAACTAGGTTGATAACTAGGTTGTTCTGACTCAATGTTAACCTGTTCTTACTCAATGTACACTTGTCCTGACTCAATGCTAACTTAATGTACAGACTCATTGTTAACCTGTCCTGACTCAATAGTAACCTGTTCTGACCCAATGTTAACATGTCATGACTCAATGTATACTTGTCCTGACTCAATATTAACTTGTCCTGACTCAGTGTATGATTATCAAAGTGTCAAACAGTTTGGACCTCGATGAGATGCCATGTTACATGGCATCTCTTCAAGATCCATGGGAATAACCATGTAGACGTAGTCTTGTCAAGGTCCAACCTGTTTGCCAAGGTAATAATGGTTTCTCGTTTAGCATGCTAAGATATAAGTGACCTTTCTTTGAGGAAGCATACAGGAACTCAAAGACAGGTGACTGCTAAATGCAGGATTAGAATAATGCAGAAAACTCCTGTAGGAACTTTCTGAATAATTCTTATCCTGCATTTTACCACCACCTGTAAAAGAGACTGCTCATGGTCAATGTATCATTGAATACAGGCTTGATTGTATTCAAAGCTAAGGGTTTTGTGAAGACTTAAAGGAGAAGATGTTGGATATGTTCACCATTATTTGCAGTCCTGCTAAGTGTGTCAGATGGTTGTTTTGTTTTCCAGGAGTTGGAGAAGCAGCCAGACTCATACAGCCCCGCCCAACAGGACAGTGAGGACTGTTTGTTTATGTTGTACACCTCTGGCTCTACTGGAAAACCCAAGGGCATCGCCCACTCTACTGCAGGCTACCTCCTCTATGCCAACATGACCATGAAGGTAAATAACTCTTCACTCATACAAAGCAACTAGAGTTATTTCCCTTAGACATTGCCCACTCTACTGCAGGCTACCTCCTCTATGCCAACATGACCATGAAGCTAAATAACTTGTCACTCATACAAAGCAATTAGAGTTATAGCCCTTAGACATCGCCCACTCTACTGCAGGCTACCACCTCTATGCCAACATGACCATGAAGGTAAATAACTCTTCACTTATACAAATCAACTAGAGTTATTGCCCTTGGGCATCGCCCACTCTACTGCAGGCTACCTCCTCTATGTTAACATGACCATGAAGGTAAATAACTTGTCACTCATACAAAGTAACTAGAGTTATTGCTCTTGGACATCGCCCACTCTACTGCAGGCTACCTCCTCTATGCTAACATGACCATGAAGGTAAATAACTTGTCACTCATACAAAGTAACTAGAGTTATTGCTCTTGGACATCGCCCACTCTACTGCAGGCTACCTCCTCTATGCTAACATGACCATGAAGGTAAATAACTCTTCACTTAAACAAAGCAACTAGAGTTATTGCCCTTGGGCATCGCCCACTCTACTGCAGGCTACCTCCTCTATGCTAACATGACCATGAAGGTAAATAACTCTTCACTCATACAAAGCAATTAGAGGCAGAGATCCAGATAAGGGGAGTATTTCAAAATCTAAAATCTTTTTTTATGCATTCAACCCTATGGTGTCACTGCTCATTAGAATCGTCTCTTCAAGACGATTCTAAAGAGTAGTAACACCATATGATTTGGTGCTGAAATGAGTTAGAAAATGTTGAATTTATTCAGTTTACTCCCTCTTATCTGGAGACCTGTAGAGTTAATGATTTTGGCATCAACCACTCTTATACTGCTGAATAGTGGCTACTTGCTCTTTGCAAACCCAAACCCTTCCATCCATAGCCAAAAGTGCAAATCCCCTGTATCCAACTGATCAACAGAGTATACTTTCATCTTTCTTTTAGAAGTCACCTGCCTTAAACTCAGAAGTTCTTTGTATGATCTATCAGTTTTGGTTTTAAAACATGAACATCCAATTATAGCCTGATATGATGTAAGAATATGTGTTTTAGCTTTCAACAAATACTCTTGAACATAACAGTAGCGTGATATTTCATGATATTTACAGTACGAGTTAAGTATTAGCTATATTGTTGTCATTTTATAAAATAATTATATCTTAAACTAGGTCATATGTGCATAATAATCCGATTGTATTTGACCGAAAGTTTCATAAAAGTATTCCAAATAATAAAGCAGCTAGAATAATTTTACTATCAAACTTTGTTCGAAAAATTACCTAAAAAATACACAAAAACTGTCCAGTGCCCTAAACTTGGTCATTTAGGTTCGTGTTGTGACTTAATTAGTCATGTGATCTTGTTATGCATTATATCATTGTGTAGGGGAATAATTGCTTTTTCGAATGATATATCTCACATGCATTTTGCACTAACAGTGTTGAAGTTATTGATCGAGTTGCATTAATTATGAAACACCCCTCGTATCTGAAGCCCTGATTTAAATTCTCTCCTTAGAAAACCAATGTGCAGTATTTGATACATGTTGTTGCTTAATTCCATATAAAAGTACTGCAGAAAGCTCCTGAAGGAACTCTCTGAATGAGTCTTATCCTCCATTTAGCTTCCACCTGTAAAAGAGACTGCTTTCTTCATTCTTTCTATCTTACACTTAGCAGTCATTTGTCTTAACTCTTTGAACCCTAGTCATGCATATATGCATCCTTTGCAAACAGAGTACATGTGAGGAGTACACTTGTCCTATGCAAACAGTATATATCCTGATCAGAGGGCTCCTTAAGGAGCCCTCTGATCAGGGTCTTCACTGTTTGTCATTTTGACATAAATTGTTAAAATCAACTCTAAAGAGTAAAAATTGGACTAGACTAAATTGAAATGTAGAATTTTCCATTTGAGGTTTCAGGGAGGAAAGGGTTAATAGGTCTCCATGTCACTTTGCTGACTGGTTGTTTATTTCAAATTGACTGTTATGGTTCTGTAGAATGTTGTAGATTAACAAATGGTCTGTCATTGTGCCTTATTCCTGCTACAGAGTCCAGCACTGATTTACATAAGTCTGGCTAGGAAAAGACAACCCAGTATGAATCAAGGGAAAAGTCTGATACCTCACACTGTGAAATGTAAATGACTGCTACAGGTATAGACTACCTCACGCATTGAGTTTAACTCTTTGATCTGCAACAAACAATCGTCATCAGATTCTGCTACAGTGGAGAAAACGTTATTATTTCCAAATAAACGTGTTTACGCTAAAACTACTATTTCAGGTGGAAACAGTTTTGAGCCAGATCAGACGCCGGGTAACCCTGCATATGATCAGGCTCCAAACTGTTTGCCATTCAGATTAAAAACAAATAATTGGATATGTCAAAAAAGGTAATTGCTTACATTTTAGCGATTTGCTTTTGCGTTTTGTCCACTGTAACATTCTTTTACTAGGATTTTCTTAAATTCTTTTCAAATAGTTTGAGAGTGTCAAACATAGTGGACCCGGATGAGACGTTGGGTATCTCATAAGGCTCATCTGAATCTTAACTGTTTGCAAACATATAAAGTCAAGGATTTTTTGGAAGTGTACAAAGAGTTAACTCTTTCAACACCATGGACCTGTTTAAAAATGATATACTCAATACACTTGAAAACAGTGTAGAGCCAGATCAGAGGGCTTCTGTAGGAGCCCTCTGATCAGGGTCTGCACTGTTTTCTAATTCAAAAAGATCCACATGGGGACCTAATAACCCACAGGAGTGACTTAATGTTGAAAGAGTTCATTTGTAATGTATAGATATTTTGGTATCTAATCTTAGTTCCAACTGTTGCTAAAGGTCAACTGCATGTGGTTCCCATTTCCTAGTATTTATTTCCTCCTATTATTGTAGTCAAAACAGAGAGAACAAAGCAATGTGATGCAGGGATGATTTGAAATCAGCAAATAAACAAATCTATAAGAGGAATCATTTACCATCAAACACAATGTTTAACCTTTTCCACCATGTCTTAATTTCAGTACTTAACCCATTACCTCTTAACCTATTTCTAGCTTTAAAAACAGGTGACCACTTAAAGCAGGTTGAAAGTAAAGCAGAATGTGCCTTAAGGCACATTCTGCTTTACTTTCAGCCTGCTTTAAGCTACCATCTTCTAGGATACGGAAAATATTTCTTCTGGTACATATTCTTGGCTGTATAAACTGGAACTTTTTTCTTCAGTGGAGGAATAAATGAGGTGTAAAAAGGCGTTTTTAAGGGGTAATGGGTTAAGAGTTAATACATGTTGTTGACATTAAAGCAGAAACTTTCTTCAGAAGGTCCCGTTTTTACTTTCGGCCAGGTTTAACCCATTACTCTATAGATACACTTTTTTACGCCATTAATTTAATCCTCAGCAGAAGAAAAAGTGTCACTTTATATAGTGATGAATATGTATGGTAAGAAATATTTTTTATATTTTAGCAGATAACAGCAAAAAGCAGGCTGAAAAAGGCATTCTGCTTTACATTCAAACTGCTTTAAGTGACCACCTGTCTTTCAATACTAGAAACATGCTATGGAGTAATGGGTTAACTATCAGCCAATCAGTTTTCATGGCTTTTTATTAGGACATGGTAGCAACATTAACCCATTACCCCATAAATACGCCTTTTTACGCCTTTAATTTTTTCCTCCACTGCAGGAAATAGTTCCAATATATACAGTCAGGAATATGTAGCAAAAGAAATATTTTCTATGTTCTAGCAGATAATAGCTTAAAGCAGGCTGAAAGTAAAGCAGAATGCGCCCTAAGGTGCATTCTGCTTTACTTTCAACCTGCTTTAAGTAGTCACCTGTTTTCAAAACGAGAAACATGCTATGGGGTAATGGGTTAAAAAGCATTTCAAATTAGGAATGGGCGAGTATGCCAATAGGGATTTCTATGTGTAGAAAGGGATAGCTAAACCTTCCTGATATACTTAGTGTGCCATTAATACCAAATCCTTTTTTAGCTCACCTGAGCCGAAGGCTCAGGATGAGCTATTGTGATCGCTCTTCGTCCGTTGTCCGTCTGCCGTCGTCCGTCCACATTTTCAAGCAACATCTCCTCAGAAACCACTGACCCGATTTCAACCAAACTTTGTCAGAAGCATCAGTGACAAGGGGGAACGAAATCTTGTTCAAAGATTTTGGCTAGAGTTATTCCCCTTGCTGTGGGACCAGGTTTTCTAACATGACCGTATAGGCAACTTTTAATGCATAAGAAAATCTTAAAAAATCTTCTTCTCAGAAACCCAAAGGTATATTTGGTATGTATCATAACCTTATGATCTTCTACCAAGATTGTTCAAATTTTGACCCTGGGGCCAAAAATGGCCCCGCCCTGGGGCTTATCAGTTTTTCTTAGGAAAACCTTTAAAAATCTTCTTCTCAGAAACCGTATGGCCTAGATCATTGATATTTGACATGTAGCTTTGCCTTATGGTCCTCTACCAAGATTGTTCAAATTATGACCCCGGGTCAAAATTGGCCCCGCCCCAGGGCTTATCAGTTTTACATAGACTTATATAGGAAAACCTTTAAAAATCTTCTTCTCTGAAACTGTAAGGCCCAGATCTTTAATATTTGACATATAGTATTTCCTTGTGGTCCTCTACCAAGATTTTCAAATTTTGACCCCCGGGCCAAAAATGGCCCCGATCTGGGGCTTATCAGTTTTTCTTAGGAATACTAAGTCTTCTTCTCAGAAAACGTATGGCCTAGATCATTAATATTTGACATGTAGCTTTGCCCTATGGTCCTCTACCAAGATTGTTCAAATTATGACCCCTGGATCAAATTTGGCCCCGCCCCAAGGCTTATCAGTTATATCAGCTATATCAAAATGTTGTCTTGCCCAGTCAGCTTCTATGGTATAATGTCTCAGGTGAGCGAAATGTGGCCCTCTGGGCCTCTTGTTTTCATACTGTTACAGCCTTCAGAAGCCCTCTAATCTGGGCATACACGGGTCACAAAATAATGTTTATACTTGTCTCCCATAATATAAGGGATTAAGATGTTACACTTAAAATACTAAATTTCACATGGACTCATCTTTTTCTGGTAAATTACTACTTTTCATGAACTCTCAAGAGGTATATCTAAAAAAAAATATTAAAAGTATGACAAACAGTCCTGAAGGAGCCCTCTGAAATGAGTCTACACTGTTTGCAAAAGAAATATACCGTATATTAGCTGGTTCCAGCATTGTGAAGGTTAATTCGTCACTAAAGAAATATCATAATAGGAAAACAAGACCTGTCATTGTAATAGATTGATATCAAATCAGGTATTATAGAGTTCATATCAAAGATGAAAGAGTCCTATAATAATTGTCCATTAACATATATCTATAAATAATTCTATCCTAACTGGTGGACATTGTGAAATAGAAAGCAATATACTGACATAGAGGATCTGTTGCGAGCTGTCTTTTAAGATCAAATATTCCTAAATGAGCCTAAGAAATTGTTATTAAGCAAGCCTTTTGGCAAGCTTAATGATGTCTTCTTGGTGAGGTCAAGAACATTTGATCTTAAAAGACAAGCATCAGATTCTTTTTCTCACATAACCAAAACAGTGTGTTTTCGTCATTTTGATAACATGTAAATATTGCACTATATTGGTTGCCTTAGTTTGACACAATTACGTATGACGTCATATAATATTATTATGTTCTATGACCGTTTGTATGATGTCATATATTTTCTAAAGTGTTCTTACATGTGCTTAAGGAATCTTAACCTGTTCTTCTAACCTGTAGATAAGGGAAGTTATATGAGAAAAACCAAAGTGCAGCAGGAAGTCAAAACGTTGTAGTAATTTACCCAGTTCCTGTTCTAACTGTTTGCTTTAGCCCTTTCAACACTGAAAACCTGTATTAATCTTTTACCCCTCTTTTGAAATCAGATGATCACTTAAAACAGGTTTAAAGTAAAGCAGAATGTGCCTTAACCCTTTACCTCATAGCCTGTTTCAAGTTTTGAAAATAGATGACCACTTAAAGCAGGTTGAAAGTAAAGCAGAATGCGCCTTAGGGCGCATTCTGCTTTTCTTTCAGCCTGCTTTAAGCTATTATTTGCTAGAATATAGAAAATATTTCTTATGATTTTTTTTTTGTAACACTATAAATTGGATTTATTTTTTTCAGTAGAGGAATAAGTCAATGGCGTAAAAAGGCGTATCTATGAGGTAATGGGTTAAGACACATTCTGCCTTCATTTCAACCTGCTTTAAGCTACCGTCTGCTAGAATATAGAAACTATTCTTTATGCAGTAGCTTAATTTTATTGTTTGAGATAGCTTTACTTTCAGTCAGCTTTAAGCTACCATTAGCTAAGATAGATATAGGAAATAGTTCATATGGTGCATATACATGACTGTATAAAAATGAACAATTAAAGGGGTATGGGTTAAAGTAAAGTCTTTGTTTGGTAAGCATTCAAAAGGAGCTTGGACTGCATTTAGGACAAATGAAAATTAATATTGATCACAAAGACAAACAAAAAAACACAGTACATGTACACTGTATATGCTAATAGCAGGGTTAAAAAACAGACGCTGCTCCATATGTGCCTATACTTTCCATCTTATTTCAGCATGCTTTTGACTATCGTGAAGGAGATATCTTTGGCTGTGTGGCTGATATAGGCTGGATTACCGGTCATTCCTATGTTGTGTATGGACCACTCAGTAACGGGGCCACAACTGTGTTGTTTGAAAGCACCCCAATATACCCTGACCCCGGCCGCTACTGGGAAATGGTGGAGAGATTAGGGATGCAGCACCTATACCTGGCCCCTACAGCCCTTAGAATGTTGCTGAAGTCAGGGAATTCCTGGGTGACAAAGTATGACCGCTCAACACTGAGGAAACTGGGCTGTGGTATGTTTCAAGCTTGTCAGCTCCAACAAATTACTGTATTTATTTATAAACTTCCGGGTATATTACGAAATGGACTTAACTTGGAGTTTTTTCCGTCTCAAGAGATGTCCCAATTTGAAAGCTGCAGCTTACAGATCAGGGTTCCGTCTTACGAAACGTTGTACAGCAAAAATGGTCTTAAGTCAAAACTTTAAAATACATCTAATTTTGTCATCTTTTCCTGTCTTGTGTCATCTTTTTGGAATCTTCTTTTCAAGAAAAGAGAGGGTTAGATGGAGAAATATATAATAATCGAGCATTTTAGAATCTGACATCCACCAAGTGCTATGATGTGACTCACTACTCATTAGAATCATCAATTCTTATGAGTTGTCACATTATAGGCGAACAGCATAAGAATTTATAGTTTTAACACTCTTCTCATCTGGAGCTATATATTGCCATTGTATTAGGTTCAACTTTTATTTGACTGAAACTTCTGGCCCAAGTTTAACCTTTCCTTGGCATAAATGCCTTAGGATGCCTATACCTCTTCCTCAATATTAGCACTTGAATAAACTATTGTAAGATACAAGTAAAGCAAAAAGGTCAATATGATGGACACATCAAACTACTTATATAGCCAATTACCTATAAAATGGTAGTTTTTAGCTCACCTGGTCTTAACCCATTACCCCATATCCTATTTCTAGTTTTGAAGATAGGTTACCACTTAAAGCAGGCTGAAAATAAAGCAGAATGTGCCTTAAGGCACATTCTGCTTTACGTTCAACCTGCTTTAAGCTACCATCAGCTAGAATATTGAAAATATTTCTTATGATACATATCTATTATTGTATAGATTGGAACTGTTTTCTTCTATGGAAGAGAAAATTAGAGGCGTAAAAAGGGCAAATGGGTTAATGCCCATGAAATCATGTGAGCATAAAGGCCCATGGACCTTTTGTTGTGTGATTCTGATTCTCATATTTGTGAGTGTTTGTGAGTGATTCTGTATTCTCATATTTGTGAGTGATTCTGTATTCTCATATTTTTGTGTAATTCTTAAATGTTTTTATATTTCACAGTTGGAGAGCCCTTGAACCACGAGGCCTGGTCATGGTACCATAATGTTATAGGGGATGGTAAATGTGATGTTGTGGATACTTGGTGGCAGACTGGTAAGCAATATCACTAAAACTTAATAGAACTGAACCTTAATGACCCCTCTATTGACAAAGCATACATTGCAACTTGATGACTGTAGTGAACAGTTTGGATTTAGACAAGATGCCAAGGGGTAGAGAAGGAAAAAAATCTTAGATATATGGGACAGTAGTTTCTTAATATGACAAATTATTCAAATTAAACCATTTATCGTTGAAATCGTAGTCAAGTGTCAAACTGTTAAAGTTAGATCATTGATAGGATGCCCACATTTTACACAGTATTAATTAATAACTCCATAGATACACATTTTTAGGCCTTAGATTGATTTATTCCTTCACTGAAGAATATAGGTCCAAACTAAGCTTGATCCCCATTTACATGTGATAATTGAGGCCACTGATTTGTTAAAAGTTAGATACACTTTATTGTTTTAGTAAGTTCAAAATTGGTATGTATGTGTATTAGGGGACTAAATATAGCCACAATGAAGGCTGGCTGTTACAAATGTCCTTCATAACTTGGGATATGAGGTCCATGAAGCTGCTTGTTTCTTCAAGTTTGAACCCATTACCCCATAGCCTGTTTCTGGTTTTGAACACATGTTATCACTTAAAACAGGTTGAAAGTAAAGTAGAATGCGCCTTGAGGCGCATTCTGCTTTACTTTCAGCCTGTTTTAAGCTACAATCTGCTAGGATATAGAAAATATTTCTTATCATTCTTATTCATGACTGCATAAATTGGAAATATTTTCTTCAGCGGAGGAATAGATAAGAGGTTAAAAAAGGTATATAATATTTATGGGGTAATGGGTTAATTTTAGATTATATGCATTCCTATGATTATAAGCTATTGGTTAACACAGGCTATGTTTTCAAACAAGTCATTGATTGTATTTGCAGAGACTGGTGGTATAGCCATCACACCTCGTCCCTCTACCCCAGGAGCTGAGATCAGACCAGGCATGCCCATGAGACCATTCTTTGGTATTGATCCAGTACTCATGGATCCTCATACAGTAGGTTTATACAGTAAAACCTCTCTAGTAAGACTACTAAATTGTGTTATTTATTCAGTGTTAAAGAAAGGAGACTGCTTAAAGCAAGGTGAATGTAACACAGAAAGCTCCTGTAGGAGCTTTCTGTTTAACGTTCACCCTTGCTTTAAGCTGTCGCCTGTCTTTTATGCAGTAAATTATCTTCCTTTTAGTGGTTGTAATAGAGGTTTAATAGGTTTTACCTTAGTTTATCCAACTTAAAGCAAAATATAGGGGCCTTCTGCTTGTCTTTCGTTTTTGCTTTAACCCTTCCCACCATAGTTTGATAACTACAGTTAAACCTCGATGTATCGAACTTCAAGGGACTGTGAAAAAACTTCGAAACATCGGGGCTTCGAATCATAAATGGGTTGTGATTTGAGTATTGAATTTCAATGCATATAAGATCTATAAGAACTATCGTTCCCGGCATGTAATGTTTTCACGTCTATGTGTACTTTTTGGCATATTGAAATAAAACATAAATCCGACGTGTTCTTTATCATTTTTAAAAACAACGGCATAAATAACAAAATACAATACATGTGTACAAAGGTAGGAAAATGCATAGTTACTTTCAACTTAGATGCTGTCAATTACACCAAGATGCGAAACTACGGCGGAAATGCCTTTAAGCTTTTAAGATGAAACTTCATTTATGGAACGAGCTTGACAAGTGGAAGCGTATTGCACAAGGGTCATAACTCTTGTATCCATATTGTGAGAGTTATTCCCCTTTTCAACATTTTCTTTTCATGCAGATTTCTTCTGTTTTACTGAAAATTTTGTAATGACCCTTATTCTTTTGAGATCAATATGTCAAAGGTCAAGGTCATTTCAAGATCAAGTAGATCAAATGTTTTCCAACCAATAGCTCACCATTCCTTCAACCTTGATGTTAGTCGATGCGTCAAAGGTCAAGGTTTTTTCAAGGTCAAAGTGGTTTTTGTGCATATATGTTTTACAAACATATTTTGTTATTTCTATCATCAGTTTACTTACATTATTGTGTACTGTTTCTCGTACAGGGTGAGGAGTTGACAGGGGGAGATGTAAAAGGTGCCTTGTGTATACGCGGACCCTGGCCTGGTATGGCTCGCACCATTTACGGTGATCACCAACGTTTCCTAGACACCTACTACAAATCCTACCCAGGTAAACAACTAACAATAATCTTACATCTATATTACCGCTAGTCTCTGGGTCCAAGGTTATAAAGATTTTCAGTTGAGTCTATGGTCGTTCTCAAGCATTTGATTGGTCAGATTTGAGCCTAGGCTCAAATCTGACCAATCAAATGCTTGAGGAACACACTCAGACTCAGCTCAAACGCTTTATAACCTTGGACCCTGTATCCATCAGTCTGTGGCCTGGAATGGCTCGCACAATCTACAGTGATCACCTGCTCTTCCGAGACACATACACATGTACTATAAATCATACCAAGGTAATCAACTAACTTGGGCGATATTCTAGTAAAGCAGATTCAGGCTTTTAAAGATGGGTTTTGACTGCTTAATGCTGAAGGGACTTCCTGCTTTACTTTTGTTCTACAATAAACTGTAACTGTCTTAAATGGCAACAATAATGCTCATTTAGAGTGTGGTTAAGGAGAGATTTTACTATCATATAGTACTTTCGCGGTTGCTTTACATGTTCTTCATAACCTTCAGTACAGATCACTTATAAAGGGGGGTATTTCAAAAACTAAAATCTTTATTTCTGCAATAAACCCTATGGTGTCACTACTCATTAGAATCGTCTCTTCGAGACGATTCTAATGAGTAGTAACATCATAGGATTTGGTGCTAAAATAAGTGAGAAAATGTTGGATTTGTGCAGTTTACTATATCATATGGAGGAGCTTTCTGTTGTACTTCAATCTTGCTTAAAGCTATAAGGCACATACCTGCTTTAAGCTACCATCTGCTAGAATGCAGAAAATATATCTTATGATACATATGTGTGACTCCATAAAATAGAACTACTGTATCTTTCTTCAGTGGAGGAATAAATTAAATGTGTATATATGGTGTAATGGGTTAGATACTCAAAACAAGCTATGGGGGAAGGGTTTAACACAAGCTTGACTGATTAATTATTGCTCCATGATTGTGAAATTGGTTTATTTATTTGTAGGGGTGTATTTCTCTGGAGATGGGGCATACCGAACAGAAGATGGGTACTACCAGATCACAGGGCGTATGGACGATGTCCTGAATGTCAGTGGACACAGACTGGGCACAGCTGAGATAGAGGATATTATTGTAAGGAACTGGACAAACTACCATTCACTCTGACCACTGCTTTTGTTGTGAAGAAGATTTTGTACTATATGACCTTTTTGTATTCCCACCCATCCACACTTACCCAAAGCAACAAACTTTTTTATATACCTCCTACCTTAACCCATTACCCCATAAATACGCCTTTTTATGCCTCTAATTTATTCCTCTACTATTGAAAATTGTTCCATTTCATACAGTCGTGAATAAGTATGCTAAGAAAAAAATTTCAATATCCAAGCATATATTAGCTTAAAACTGGCTAAAAAGTAAAGCAGAATGCGCCTTAAGGCGCATTCTGCTTTACTTTCCACCTGTTTTAAGTGGTCATATGTCTTCAAAACTAGAAACAGGCTATGGGGAAATGGGCTAAAAGTGGTTAATATAAATAAATCATCAAGCCTTCCATCTGTCCACCTGTCTGCAGTTGCCTTTGTGCACTTTGTATTTTGTCTGACCTTTTCTTTAATGTTTATTGTTCTACATTCAAGGAGTGGATCACAATCTGGGATTTACTTTTACTAAATTTGTGGAGGAGGGGAGAAATGCTAAACAAAATTCCAATTTATTTCCACTCAAGCCCAGTTTGCCAGTCTTATTTCCTGTTGCTTGAGTCAATAACAGTACTCATGTTATTGACATTTAACAGTTTTGATACCCCCTACTGATAAATGGTGGAAACAAAGCACAGTTCTCTCACAGTTTGGTCAGAAATCACCTTAACCCATTCATCCCTGAAAAAGTCCAGTTTCGATTAAAGTCTAGTCCATTTTTTGATTATGAAGGGTTGTTTTTTTACAATTTATTGAAAAAATGACAAACAGTATGGACCCTGACCAGAGGGCTCCTTAAGCCCTCTGATCAGGGTCTACACTGTTTGCATATGACAAGTATTCTCCTCACAGGTACATTGTTTGTAAATGACCAGTATACTCTCTGCTAGGGTTGAATGTGTCAAATAGCATAGGGGAAATAGTGGAAGTCTGTGCAGCCTATTTTTTCAGTAGGATTTATTTTTCCATGCCCCTTGGTGAGGTATAAGTGCCATTGTGTGACTAAAACCGATTGAAACTGGGTAGGTTTATGTTTAACCCTTTCCTCCATAGCCTATAAGGTATTCACCTACATTGTATATCATTCTTGTGTGTTAGTATGTTCCCTTGTGGATCATTTTAGTTACCAAAATATGAACCAGTATACTTGCAATTCTGGGTAGTTTAAAAAATACTGCTCAAAACTATCAAAAAGTGTAGACCCTGATCAGAGGGCTCCTATAGGAGCCTACTGATCCGAGTCTACACTGTTTGAAAATGAATTGATCATATTTTAAACAGGTCCATGGTGTTGAAAGAGTTAAGCAGAATGAAAGTAAAGCAGAAAGTTCCCATAGGAGGTTTCTGATTTCCTTTTATCTTGCTTTAAGATGGTATCTGTATTCAAGAATCTACCCCATCAATAACCATTTTCCGTAGTTACAGTCTTTTGCTGCGTATAATGTGCACCAGTGTATAATACACACCTGTATTTTTAGGGTTAATTTAAATCATTGAGAAAAAAATTATTCCTAGTTTCCTTCAAAGCATCTAATCCAGATTCAAATTGTTTCTCGTTTTGAAGACAGGTGGCCACTTCAAGCAGGTTGAAAGTAAAGCAGAAAGTTCCTTAATATGCAATCTGTTTTACTTTAAATCTTCTTTAAGCTACTATCTGCTAGAATATAGAAAATATTTTTTATGATACATATTCATGACTGTATAAATTGGAACTATGTTATGCAGTGGGGGAATAAATTAAAGGCGTAAAAATTTGTAGCTATTGAGTAATGGGTTAAAGTCATATACACATGAAGTATATGAAATTGGTAACTAATACTTTTAATTGATTTTCTCCTGCAGGATGACCATGAAGAAACAGCTGAGTCTGCTGTGGTAGGCTTTCCCCATGAGATCAAGGGAGAAGGTTGGTATATGACAGAAGTTATCTCCCTTGGGAGTGAGCAGTGCTTGGCTTATTGCCCTTTTCATTATAAAAATCAGTGAAAAATCCCTTCTATCCATACATAATAATTATGTATAGTACTTTTGTGATTTATGTAGGTGACTGCTTAAATGAAGATGAAAGTAAAGCAGAAAACTAGATAACTGCTTGCAACAAGATGAAAGTAAATATGTAGGCTTCTGAATTCATGTTGTCCTGCTTTAACACATTTCTCCATAGATACAAACTTTTTCACCATTAATTTATTCCTCCACCAAAGAAAATAGTTCTGCTATACAGTCACTAATATATTACATAATAAATACTTCCTATATGCTATAACAGACTGAAAATATCCAAACTTCAACTAGGATTTGAACCTGTTTGTCCTGTGTGCCAGGCTAACACTCTATCACACTGCTGTTGTGAATTTGGTGTCCTCTGATCTCGAGTATCCTCCCGTATGGAGAGCGCATGTCAGAGGTCACTGAGGTCAGTTTATATATTGACCAAGTGGCGGGTAATACGGTGAGTATTCCATGGACAGCCAAACTAGACACACGTCTAGGCCAGTCGTGACAACTTATATACAGAGTGGGTGAGTCAGTTTACTTAGTTACTCTTGATGCTTTATATGTGAACACTTTATTGGCGACGAGGATTTAAAATGGAAAAGTAAAGTAAAGCTACCTTGCCAGTTTGTCATGTATTTTCGCGGCAAAAATTTCTCGGAAAAATTTAATTTTTTCATGTCAGTGGCGGGAAGTCTTTCTTTGTTAAAAGAAAAACATATAAAGTATCATGACAGGTTGATAGCATAAGGGATATTTAAATACAGTACTGCTTTTATTTATTCTGTTCTCTGCTTCAACATTGAAGTAAACGTAAGGTCAAGGTGCGCCTAATTAGCATTGGCTAATTAATTTCTTAGGGAATTTGATTGAAATTTCATTCATATTTTCCTATGTCAGTCTCTTAGGACAGTTTTCAAACCCCGTTAGCTACCTATGCCAGTTATTCTTAGAGAAATTAAAAAGTAATTTGTTAATTTGCTCTATGTCAGTTTCTTAGGGAGATTGAAAGGTAATTTTTCATTGCCCTATGCCAGTCTAGTTCTTAGGGAGATTGAAAAGTAATTTTTCATTGCCCTATGCCAGTTTATCTCTTAGAGAACATCGAGAAGTGAGTTTTCGTGTTGCTCTATGCCAGTCTTTTCTTAGGATAGCTTACGGATTGAGTTAATTGTCTTATGCCAGTTTTACCTTGAGTCGGCTCACCCTGTTGTATTGTATATAACTCGTATGATACTCTGTATATATAATTTGAATATTTTATGATATTTCATATCTGAAGTATTTCATTTTGTGGTCACGGACTGTCCGTCTTACGTTAAATTTTGTGGTCTTTCAGATGCAAAAACGTAATTCGTAAATTTTGGTTGTCTAGCAAACTCCAAAAAGAATATTTTGGTGAGGTGTGCTGCGAGGTCTTTCAGATCCGGTTCATAAGCCATTATATCAAAGTCTTTCAGACTATAAAACACACACCCACACATTAAGTCTTTCAGACTATAAACCATCACAAGTCTTTCAGACTATAAAGCAGTCAGATCATAAACCGTATGCTGGTGAGGTGGTTTGCGTAGTCTTTCAGGCCCAGACCATAAGCCATCGTATAGTTTTTGAACTGAACAAGTCTTTTTCTGTAAAGCCATTAAATGTCTGTAAATATTAACACAGCATCCAGGGATGAGCTTATGTTTATACCAGGAATAGGGAGGGAGGGGGTTGATAGAATAATACAGTTTAGGCAATATTTTGGACCTTTATCTAAAGAAACATTGCCAATTGTTTTGCCCGGGGAATTAAGTAGGGACATACTGAGGTATGTGGACTTTTCAGTTTCGCAGACTGATGTCTTTCCTCCCCAAGTTCCAAGTTTTAAAGTTGATACTACTGTTCCACAGGGTGCAATGTTGTCTCCGCAACCAATTATTGATCCTATCCCCTCCACACCTAGTTCAGGTTTATTAGATATGCATAAACTGCAGTTAGAAATTCAGGAAACTTTACGCAGAATATTGCAAAACAGTATACCTGTTGTTTTAGAACATGTCATGCGGTCTCATGAAATTAAAAGTGAGTTGTCCCTGGGTGACTATGAGACTGAAAAGAGACAGTTACAGTCAGCTTTACAGAAGAAAGAAGTCATGTACAAGAAAGAGATCTCTGATTTGCGGTCGTGCAAATGCAAAGGAGATGCTAGCCCACCCCATTTGTCGTCTTCCAGGCATGAAGAATCATCAGCTCGTCATTCTCATTTGTCTTTCAGGCATGAGGAAGAGAGTGGTGATAGTTTATCCTCTTTCAGAGGTAAACAAAAGAAAGTGTCAAAAAGATCTGCTAAGTCCTATCATCAGTCTTTCAGACATGAAGATGATTCTGATTACAGTTTACCATCTTGCAGACGTAAACTGAAGCAAGTGTCAAAGAGCAGAAGATCTGCTAAAAGTAGAGCTAGGCATGTGAGCTCAGACTCCAGTTCTGAGTCGAGATCAAAGTCAAGGTCAAAGTCAAGATCGGGACATAGGCAGCGGCATAGACCTCATAGGTCAGGGCGTTCGCGCTCAGAGTCGAGGTCGCAATCGAGGTCAAGGTCACGATCAAGATGGAGTCCGAGACATAAATCTCATAAGTCTTATTATCGTAGCTCAAGTTCGAGCTCTAGCTCAAGTTCTCCGGAACACTGGCATAAGCGCAGGAGTACCAAACACCATAAAGCTAGACATGGGAGACTGTCGAGACACTGTGTCTCTGACACGTCAAGTTCAAGGTCAAGATCCAGATCCCATGGTCGTCGGTCCAAACATAAAGGCTCTAAGAAATATAGAAATTCCAAGCGCCATCAACATGACAGGGGAGTACCAAAAGGGCTCCCAAAGAATTTGAGATATAATGGAGAATCTTGTTGGATGGCTTGGAAACAAAAGTTTGAAAGTTACAGAGCAGTATTAAAGTGGACCGACAAAGAAAGCAAAGTTTATTTGCACTGGTGTTTGGAAGGAAAAGCTCTAGACTTTTTCACCATCATGGCTCAAACAGGTGAAAAGTACTCATATCGCAAGATGATGAGAAAGTTGGACAAGAGATTTGGAGCAGAAGAGTTAACTGAAACAGCAAGAGTTAAGTTTCAGCAAGCGCGCCAGAAGCCGGAGGAGGCACTTGAAGATTGGCCAGATCGCGTACTATCTCTGGCAACAACTGCATTCCGCAATCTTCCTGAAGGTTATTTAGAAAAGGAAGCCATTGCAAAATTCAGCCAGGGCTGCTCTAATAAAGAGGCTGCAAAATATGCCAGTCTAAAATGTCCAACGAGTATGCAGTCCGCATTGAATGCAGTTAAGCATCACCAGTATGTTTCCCAAGTGGTTGATTTTCAGGAAACTTCCACTAGTGGGGAAACAGATAGCGATGAAGTAGTCATAAGTATAAATAAAGTTGAACCTCTGGTAGAGAACAGACTCAAACAAGTTGAGCAGATAATGGCAAAAAGAATGAATAGCATAACAGAGAAAATACAGAAAATGTCTCCGTCTGTTAGGTCAGCAACCTGCAGTCAACATGTTGTATGCTATTTCTGCAAACAAGAAGGCCATATAAAAATAGATTGCATAAGGTACCAAAATTGGTTCCAGAAAAAGAATAAAAGAAAACAAGAGCAATCTGAAGCAGAGGTTAAAATGGCTACATGTGATCAATTGAAAAGTGTTGTTAAGGGTTCTTCTTCAGTCAGTGTGGCTTTCAGTCCGGTGACTGATCAGAAATCAGATGTAGAAACTGCTGTGGGGCAGACGGAAATCGAGGCTTTCAGTCCGCCGGAAGCTCTGTCTCACGATAAAGCAGCGAAGATTCACCGCGTTTGTGCGGGGTCTTCTTTCATCAAATTGAAAGTTGGGGGGAAAGTGGTTAAGGCTAGGATTGACTCTGGTGCCGAGATCTCTATCCTTTCAACTCAAATTTATGAGAACCTTGAACAACAACCCAGTAAAGTCAAAGATGTGGTGATGCAAATGGCTGATAATGATTCTATTTTGAAGGGCTTTATTGTAAATCCACTGAAGGTGAAGCCTGGGATCCCAGATATTTAAAGAAAGAATGCATATAGCACCAATTAATGATGAAATGTTGTTGGGGCATGATATAATGCATCATCTGGGTGTTATGTTAGACATGAAAACGGATACATTCATTGTCAATGGCGAGAGAATCCCAGTTGTCACAAGCTTCAAGAAAGGAAAGCCCAGATTGGCCAGAGTAGTTACGCAGGAAGACATTGTAGCTAAGGCTTTCAAGTTCAGTACTGAATGGACTTCTAGTAACTCAGATACTGAGGATTTGACTAGTTCTGAGCAAACTTTCAGTTACTCAGATGCTACGGAGTTGGCTGGTTCTGAGCGGGCTTTCAGTTACTCAGATGCTAGTGATATGACTTCTAGTCGGTCATCAGTGGCTCATGAGGGACAGGTTGTCAATTGTTCAAACTGTGCTTCACAAGTAGAAGCTACAATAGAGTTGCAGCAGAAAGATGCTGTGACCGACAAGAAAGCAGTGTTAGAAAGCTTACAAGATCAGTTAAGTGCCACAGTAAACCATTTGAATGTAGAACAGAGACAAAGGTATAGAAGGGTCTTTGCTAAGAATGGTTTGGATCTTAGTAATTTCACTGCAATAGAGCATGCAAAGAGTCAGCTTGCTCAGGGCATTGGGGAACAGTACATGACTATAGAACATGCTCAGGCTAAACACAGTAATGCGGATGCACTACCAAAGGTTCTGGTAGTACTGTGCTCAGATTCAGAACATATGTAGCTGGTATAAGGCCTACAGGTCTGCCATAAAGGGGTTGTTATTACTGTGTCGGAGTTGACAATCAAGGGGCAAGGTTCACAGGTTGTGGACGGTACTTAAGGTTATAAAGTAGCCCATAGAAGTAATACAACCATAAGGAAAGCACATAGTAAGGGGCAGCTGTAGGAAAGGTCAAGTGGTGCCAGCGAAGTAGCCTGAAGTAGAGCATGTGAAATGTGGCCCATTCAGGTGTCAGTCTTTCAGACGGCCTGAGTGACAGTCTAGAGATAAGTTCCTTTAGACTGTTGTCAAGCTTGACAGAGGTAATCCTGAGCTTTCAGCGGGATGAGCCTGATCCTGGCTTTCAGTCGGAATTGTCTAGCTTGACAAACCAAGCTTAACAGGGGTAGTCTTGAGCTTTCAGTGGGACAAGCCTGATATACGGCTTTCAGTCTGGATCGCCTAGCTTGGTAAAGTTGGTAAATCTGAGCTTTCAGCTTGATTGCCATGATTTTAGTCTGGTGCAATGGGTATTGAGTCAAATATCTGACTCCGGTAGAAGGGATGGTTTTAAGGGAACTTTTGAGTTTATAAAGGAACTTTTTGGTTTTTGAGGGAACTTTGGTGTTCTTAAAGGAACTTTCGGGTTCTTAAGGGAACTTTTGTGGTTTTAAGGAAACCTCTCCCCAGGATCAAGACTTTCAAGATAAAGATGGGGGGAGTGTTGTGAATTTGGTGTCCTCTGATCTCGAGTATCCTCCCGTATGGAGAGCGATGTCAGAGGTCACTGAGGTCAGTTTATATATTGACCAAGTGGCGGGTAATACGGTGAGTATTCCAGGGACAGCCAAACTAGACACACGTCTAGGCCAGTCGTGACAACTTATATACAGAGTGGGTGAGTCAGTTTACTTAGTTACTCTTGATGCTTTATATGTGAACACTTTACTGCTTTAAAATCTAACTCTATAGCAAAGCAGCATAAACGTTCCCTGAACTAGTCACCAGGCTACACTTTAACCCATTACCCCATAACCTGTTTCTAGTTTTGAAGATAGATGGCCACTTAAAGCAGGCTGAAAGTAAAGCAGAATGTGCCTTAAGGCACATTCTGCTTTACTTTCAACCTGCTTTAAGTTATTATCTGCTAGGATTTAGAAAATAGTTCTTATAATACTTATTCATAACTGTATAAAGTGGAAATGTTTTCTTCAGAGGAGTAATACATCAAAGGCGTAAAAAGGCGTATTAATGGTTTAATACAGTTGGCAGACCTTATACAGGACAAATTTAACCCTTTACTTTCAGCATGCTGTAAGTTACCATCATTCTGCTAGGACATTTTTCTTATGCTACATATTTTTTATTGTATGAACTGGATTATTTTCTTCAGTAACCGAATACATTAAATGAATAAAAATGTTTATTATATACCTATCTACAAAACAGGCAAATACAAGCCCCACAATCTTTTTCCGTATCAGATGGTCCGTATCAGATGGCATATATGCTACACGGTATTGCCGGGACTACTTTTATGCTACACAAGTTATACACAATCGATTTATATAAAGAACAGGTGCGCGTGACGTTTCGGAATTCCCGATTTTGATGCTATTTTTAATAACAAGAAGACCTTGAACTTGCCTACGTTTTCTCCGTCTGCTGTCAAACAAAAGAGAAAATGGAAGGAATGAAAAGTAATAACAGGAACTTCCAAATAGAATTAAGCTTAAAACAGTTCAAGTCATACTCTAATGCGCTTAAATGAAGGTTATTTGAGAAAAACACTGCTCAATCGAGCTGATAAAAAAATGGCGGACTTCTACAAAAAAATTCATTATGTTTTAATACCCACTAGCAGTTTAACATATGCATATGGTTATTCGGTTGAACATATAGCGTTTCGCAGATATACATGTAGTCCCGATTTTAAGCTACTTTAAATGAAATTTTATAGAAAATAAATAAATTGAAATAAGGTATATAATAAAAGGAACATCACCACAGTGTGTGATCCGGGCTCTTGTATCAGTTCGAGTTGGCTGTGTATTCCAGATCACACTCGAGGCGAAGATCACACACTGTGGTGATGTTCCGTTTGTATCTCTGGAGTAATGAACAGAAATTTGAGTGTACAGTAGAAACTCTCTATTATGACCATTACATTCTGCTAAATATCATGTTTTCAATGCAGGTTACTGCTTAAGCAGGGTAACAGTGAAACAGAAAGCTCCTTTAGGAGCTTTCTGTTTTACTGTCACCTTGCTTTATGCGATTACCTGTCTTTTATACAATCAATTAGTCTTTGTTTTAGCGGTCATGATAGAGAGGTTCTACTGTATGTTTTTTTTTATTGCAGGTATCTATGCGTATGTTGTGATGAAGGACAATGTTACCAAGGGTGAGGAGGTGATAGCGGCGGAGTTACGGGGCATGGTGAAGAAACGACTTTCTTCCTTCGCCCAGCCAGACGTTATAGTTGTAAGCAGTTACTATAATGACCTTATGTATAGGGACAGACAGGCCTGAGCAAACAGTGTAGACCCAGATCAGACTGCTTTTAAACAAATTACTGTGTGATAAAAGCAATTGGTTAAGCTTTTAGGATAATTACAGCAGTGTCCCAATTTTTAGGATTTTAACGGTACCTCATACTCTTCAGCTCTGTCCACTCTTTGTGTCTCTTCTTTCCAAACATGTTTGTGAATTTTCAAACCTGCATTAATTTTCAGATGACAATTTTCAGAAACAATGAACAATTATCATCTGATACATTACATTGGTTATTAATAAGATATTATTATAAGATATCAATGTAGACCCAGATCAGACAGCTCCTTCAGATCTGATCAGGATCTACACTATTTTCAAAAAGTCGATACATGCTTATAGTAGAAGGGTTATAATAATGATATTGAGGTACAGTGCTCCCTCTCTACAACGACGCCCAATGGGAGACAGATTGTGTGTGTTATTATTCAGAGGGAGTCATATAATATTATAGGGAGGGAACTATGCTTACATTTGAAAACAGCTTGAATCCAGATGACTTGTCATTATATTTCTAATATAAAACTTTGAGAAAAAGAGCAGACTACAACTTTAAGCAGACAATATTGCAACAGTTAATGTGTCACACAGCTGCAAACATCTTGTAAGGAAGGAGTTGTTGTTGAGAGAGCTGTGTAGAGAGGGAGCACTGTAGTAAAGCCACAGGTTATTTAAATGAGTCCACACATCTTGTAGATAATATTCATTGTAAAAAGTAATAAATTCCTTATAAATAACACTATAAGTATAACTTCTCTATAATGACCACTAAATTCAGTTAATTATTTTGTGTTTAAGGCAGGTGGCTGTTTAAAGCAATGTGGAAGTTTAACAGAAAGCTCCTATTGGAGCTTTTTGTTTTACTGTCACTTTGTTTTATCTTTCATCCAGTCCATCAGCCTTATGTTAATGATCATACATTGGAGAAGACGTTATTCTTTCCCGTTTAAATGCAAACGAAACACAAAAGCAGTGCATTAAATTGGGTAAAATGACAACATTTTGAAATAATTTGTGACTCATTTTACATTGAGTGGCAAACAGTTTGGAGCCTGATCAGACGCCGGGTTATCCAAACTGTTTACAATGGAAATAATAGTTTAGCGTAAATGCGTTTACTGGGATAGAATAACGTCTTCTCCACTGTAATAGAGGCGTTTTACTGTCTAAGGTTTGTTGATAGGATTGCTATGAGGTGTGTTAGGAAATCACATAGAATACAACCATCCTCAGGGATGAACAGAATGCAAACATCCTCATTAACGAACAGGAAAGAAACAAAGAAGTTTGTTTAAACACCCATTGTTTATTACAATAATGGTAGAAGGTTCTATGCCTACCAGCAAAACCTGTTATGACATTTAGAATACGGTCCAACTCATGCAATGAGTCTGCTCAGAGAATGTTTAACCAGCAGTGCTGCCATTTCTCCGGATTTTTCCGAAATGTTTGTATTTTTATCCTAGCAGCTTGTAGCTTAAAGCAGATTGAAAGTAAAGCAGAATGCGCCTTAAGGCGCATTCTGCTTTACTTTCAACCTGCTTTAAGTAATCACGTTTGAAAAATAGAAAATTTGAAACTCTTAGGATTTTTCAAAATCAACTTATGGCAGCCCTGAACCAGCAGGTCTTTAAAACAGGTGGCGGTTACTTCAAAGAGCGTTTGATTTACATAGATTTGACAGTGTTCGATCTTAACCCATTATCCCATAAATATGCCTTTTAACGCTTTTAATTTATACCTTCACTGAAGAAAATATTATTAATTTTATACATTATGAATATGTTTCATAATAAAAAAAATTCTATATCCAAGCAGATGGTAGCTTAAAGCAGGCTGAAAGTAAAGCAGAATGTGCCATAAGGCGCATTATGCTTTACTTTCAACCTGCTTTAAGTTATTAAAGTCACCTATCTTCAAAACTAGAAATATGCTATGGGGTGTAATGGGTTAATTAAAAATAACAAAAACCCAAATATCATTTGAATGATTTGAAGGAAGCAGGAGGGTTTAGAACATTCTAATACATTAACCTATTAACTCTTAGTGACCGTATACACATCATTTACAAACAGTGCAGACCCTGAGGGGTCCTTTAATAGTCCTTTGATTAGGATCTGCACTATATGCAGTACCATGTAAAAATATCCCATTATACCGGTGTAACAGGCCATTTCTTCCCCCGGGCCGTTTCTTCCCCCGGGGAAGAAAAGGCTTGGGCCATTTCTTCCCCCCCCCCCATGGCCATTTCTTCCCCACCCCTATTTTTTTTAGTTAAGTAGGTGAGTAGAAAAAAAATGCCCTGGGACGTTTCTTCTCCTATGTGTGTCCAGGGTTCCCGCTGGGCATCGCCAACGGCGCCATTTGCGCAAAAAAAATAATTCTGGCGACAGAAATTTCGAATCGGCGAAAGTGTCTGGCGCCGAGAAATTTCGGAATTGTCGCCGTATAATTTTACAGTTTATTTTCTCGCCGACTCTAAAAATCTTAAAATTGGCTTCAGAGTTCGGCTAATCCATACACACGCTTAGCCTATCACCAAACGCTACTGACGCGTGTTAACACGTTACGCAATCGTCGATAACGGCATGTGTAATAGCGGGCTGCCAAACAATGTTTGACCACACGCGCCGAGATTGCTATCTAATTGGTTATCAAAAAAGTGATTGACAGGTTCGCCCCGAATCGGAGACCTTTTCAACGACAATTTTTAGAAGCGGTGATGCGAAGAATAAAGATCTATGTCGCCGATACGGGTCGGATTAAATCAGATAATTATCCGTACGTTCTGGACAAACACACATTTTATATGAAAGCTGATCAGAATTTATCATTCATGAATTGATTTCCACCACAAAAAAACTTTGTATATTTACGTAACAGAAAAATACTTCGAAAATGATACCGTTACAAAATGACGGGGCGCGGTAACATTTGCTACGAGAACTACGTATATTTTGTTAGTCTAAAAAGTATTCCCCAGCGCCGTTTTCTAACAATCAATTAAAATTAAACATTGGACCTAAATTCTTCTGTTTGTTACATACGATTTGTGCAAATGTATAATTATTAAGTTAGGTTTTACAACCAATTACGCTCGTAAAATTGAGTTGCAATCAGTTTTCGCGGTAGAAAATTAAGACGCGTTATTTCGTTGTTAAAACCACACCCACTTTATGGCGCTAGTAAATATCGTCTGCAGAATTTGTCATCTGCAACAATTCTCTGAGTTAATTTTTGTGCATTTTTTTTTCAGATTATATTAGTGTCAAACAGTTTGTATCTATATAAGATGATGCGCGTCTCATCTTGATCCATACTGTTTGCATAATTTAATGAATAACAGATTGTTAAGTTGCTTACTCTTTCTAGATCTACTCCATAGATAGAAATCTAGACCATTTGAACTACTTCATTCATTCTCAGTCATGAATGAATAATATATATAAGAACCATAAGAAATAGTTCTTATATCCTAGCAGATGTTAGATCTAGCTTAATGCAGGCTTAAACTTTTACTAAAACAGAATGCTCCTGAAGAGTATTCTGCTTAACTTTCAGCCTAGATGCTAGAATAATAGGCCCATGTCAGTATTATAAAAAGTATATCTCTGGGTGAAAATTGTCTCTAAGTGTCTTACTCTTAGTGGTCTATAGACTTATCTATTCACTGATTACTATTTGGCACCCCAATCTCCCTATTAAAATTACCAAATCTCCCTATTTGGGTCCAAGAAAATATCACATGTATGTATAACATACATAAAAGAATGGCGAACAATTTGGCTCCAAAAATATTATTTTGGCGCAAACTTTATTCATTTGGCGCAAGTGCTGGCGCAAGAAAATTTTAAGCCAGGGTGAACCCTGTGTGTCAGTTAAGTTAGTTAGGGGGGAAGGAATGGCCTGGGCCGTTTCTTCTCCCCTGTATCTCAGTGAATTTAGTGATGTGGGAAGGAATGACCTGGGCTGTTTCTTCTCCCCTGTGTCTCAGTTATGTTAGTAAGGGGGAAAGGAATGGTCTGGGCCATTTCTTCTCCTCTGTGTCTCAGTTAATAAGTTAGTAAGGGGGGGGGGGAATGGCCTGGGCCATTTCATCTCCCCTGTGGCCCAGTTAAGTGAGTAAGGGGGGAAGGAATGGCCTGGGCCGTTTCTTCCCCCCTGTTTCTCAGTTAAGTTAGTAAGGGGGGAAGGAATGGCCTGGGCCATTTCTTCCCCCCTGTTTCTCAGTTAAGTAAGTAAGGGGGGAAGGAATGGCCTGGGCCCTTTTTTCCCTCCCATGTGTTAGTTGAATTAGCAAGGGGGGAGGAAGGGCCTGGGCCATTTCTTCTCCCCTGTGTGTCTTATAAGTTAGTGAGAGGGGAAGGAATGGCCTGGGCTGTTTTTCAGTTAAGTAAGAAAGGGAGGAAGGGGTTAGTTAAATTAGAAAGGGGGGAGGAATGGCCTGGGCTGAATCTTCTCCGCTGTGTTTCAGTTAAAGCTCTGGCCATATTAGTTTTAGAGAAGAAGACGTATGAAAATTTCACTATATAACTCTATGTAAAACCGTGACACCCGGGGCAGGCCAATTTTGACCCCAGGGGCATAATTTGAACAAACTTGATAGAGGACCTGTAGGCGATTCTATGTGCCAAATATCTAAGCTCTGGCCCTTGTAGTTTCAGACAAGAAGATTTTTTAAGTTTGCATTGAACAAATCTATTTTTAGCTCCTGTGACCTAGTTATGCAACAGACCACAACCATTTGAACAATTTTGGTAAAGGACATCTATAATATGCCCCTGTGGTCAAAATTGGCCCCGCCCCGGGGGTCACAGTTTTACATAGAGTTATATAGTGAAATTTTCAAACCTCTTCTCCTCTGAAACTAATGTGGCTAGAGCTTTGATATTTGGCATGGTGACACTTCTAGATGTCCTCTACCTATTTTGTTCAAATGGTTCCGGTCCGTTGCATATGTAGGTCACAGGAGCTAAAAATAGATTTTTTTCAATGAAAACTTAAAAAATCTTCATGTCTGAAACTACAAGAGCCAGAACTTAGATATTTGGCACATAGAATCGCCTACAGGTCCTCTATCAAGATTGTTCAAATTATGCCCCTGGGGTCAAAATTGGCCCCGATCTAGGGGTCACAGTTTTAAAACAGAGTTATATAGTGAAATTTTCAAACCTCTTCTCCTCTGAATCTAATATGGCCAGAGCTTTGATATTCGGCATGGTGACACTTGTAGATGTCCTTTACCTATTTTGTTCAAATGTTTCCAGTCTGTTGCATATGTAGGTCACAGGAGCTCAAAATAGATTTTTTCAATGGAAACTTAAAAAATCTTCTCGTCGTAAACCCTAGTACCCTGATCTTAGGTATTTGGCACTTAGCATCATCTACAGGTCCTCTATCAAGATTGTTCAAATTATGCCCATTGGGCAAAAAACCCGTCCTGGACATAAATCATTATCTCCATTTTGTCAGCTATTCTCAGGTGAGCGAAATATCCCCCATGGGGCTCTTGTTTCAAATAGTTCCGGTCTGTTGCATATCTAGGTCAGTCCTTGACATAAATCATTATCTCCATTTTTCAGCTATTCTCAGGTGAGCGAAATATGCCCCATGGGGCTCTTGTTCAGTTAAGTAAGAAAGGGAGGAAGGGGTTAGTTAAATTAGCAAGGGGGAAGGAATGGCCTGGGCTGAATCTTCTCCCCTGTGTTTCAGTTAAGTTAGTAAGGGGGAAGGAATGGCCTGGGCTTATATGACACACAGGGGAGAAGAAACGGCCCAGGCCATTCCTTCCCCCCTTACTTACTTAACTGAGACAAAGGGGGGAAGAAATGTCCTCGGCCATTTTTTCCCCCCATCACTTACCTATATGACACACAGGGGAGAAGAAACGACCCAGGCCATTCCTCTCCCCCCCCCCCCTTACTAACTTAACTGAGACATAGGGGGCAAGAAATGGCCAAGGCCATTCCTTCCCCCCTCACTTACTTTTATGACACACAGGGGAGAAGAAATGGCCCAGGCCACTCCTTCCCCCCTTACTAACTTAACTGAGACACAGGGGAGATGAAATGGCACAGGCCTTTCTGAAGAAAAAAATTGGGGGGGGGGGGGAGAGATGGCCTAGAGGGGGGGGAGAAATGGCCCGGGCCGTTTCTTACCCGGGGGAAGAAATTGCCTGGGGAAGAAATGGCCCGTACACCTGTAGTTCAAAATGGACTGCACTAAGTTGGAAACTGAAATTGTCCAATTAAAGTTGTTTCAGGGATGAATTAGTTAGAGGCATCTTGTTGTGTATTTATATAGGCGTATTGTAGTTATAACCTTTACATTTTATTTTCACACTTAGTTCACCCCTGGACTGCCAAAGACACGGTCAGGAAAGATCATGCGCAGAATTTTGCGAAAAATTGCTGCCAACAAGCCTGATGAACTAGGAGATGTTTCAACACTGTATGATCCATCAATAGTGGATGTTCTTATGGAGAAACACAAACAGATTAGTGACAAAGTCTAGAAGTTTATAAGTGTCTTAAATATAAACCTTTTCTCTGTATCAAAGCCCTAGAATCTCTCTACTTATTCCTCCATAAAGTGCCAAAAATGAGTATTTTTGATGTCTAAAACAAATGGCAGCTTAAAACAGGATAAAAATGAAGCAGAAGAGCCTGAACAATAAATATGAAAGGCATTTCCAGTAACTTTCCAAAGGCAGACTGAAAGTAAAGCAGAAAGCTCCTTTTGCTCTGCTTTAAGAAGAAACCTGTTTTTGAAACTAGAAATAGGCTATGGAGTAAAGGGTTAAACATAGCTGGATGATTGAAGAAATGATATGAAAGAATAATTGATGTAACTGACTTGGATGGTAATTTGCCAAATACTTGTTGATCATGGTTCATCATTTCCCTAGAAACCATGAAGCATTGGACACTTGTATATCATGATGGAAATGCCAAACTAGCTCTACAGATGGTCCACTACTGTTACGTGTATTTGAAATAGCAAATTAATTCATAGTATTTTCAAAAACAGTTTGGGACTTTAACCCTTTACCCCATAGCCTATTTCCAGTTTTGAAGAGAAGGGACCACTTATAGCTGGTTGAAAGTAAAGCAGAATGTGCCTTAAGGCACATTCTGCTTTACATTGAGCCTACTTCAAGCTACCTTCTGCTAAGATATAAAATATATTTCTTTGGTGCATATTCATGACTGTTTAAATTGGAACTGTTTTCTTCCTTACATGACTAAATTAAACAGGTTAAAAAGGCGTTTCTATGGGGAAAAGGGAGATAGAAGTTTTCTGCTTTAAACTCTTTTATTAGAAGAGTAGGTAAAGGCATGAACAGGTGCGACTTTGAAGACAAATGGTTAATAGACTAAGGGAGATAACTCTGAAAACATTTAAAGAAAAGGGCTTTGACAGTATTACCCCTTTCTATGCTGGAAACCTGAATACATGTAGCTATATTTTGCAAACAGTGTAGACTATATTGGGAGGGCTTCTTTAGGGATCCTCTGATCAGGATCTGCACTTTTTGTTTTCTGAAACATTTTCTTAAAACAACCCTTAAAATCAACCTTAACTTATTTTGTAAGTGGAATAGTTCATATGAAAAGTTATACTTTAAAATAGATAATTAGCATGATGAGAATCACTTACTGTTGAAATACTTGGGGCGTGTTCGATTATCAGTTCCAGAACTGTTTGGAACGATTCCATGGAATTAGTAAATCGAATAAAAACGGAATTGAACCCTTGCAAATATGGTAGTCTGGTTCCCTACTTATTACAACTTTGCTGGCGAAGCGTTGGTAAATTGTGCCGGGAACCATGATGATACGTCACAATTCTGCTCACACCACCTATTTGAACAGAACTGATAGAACAGTTCTGGAATTGAATTCCGGACCGTTTGATTTCGATTCCGTCAATCCCGTCAATTCCGGACTGATAAACGAACACGCCCTAGATTTCAGGGGTCCGTTTCATAAAACTTTGTACAACAAATGTTGTCGTAAGTCAGATTGGATAGAGAAATCAGAAATTAAATGTATCTTAAAATTTTGACTTTCAACCATTTTTGTCGTACAAAGTTTTATGAAACGGGCCCCAGGACAGGAAAATGGCGGTCAAATGTATAGAATCTGAACTAAAATGTTTGGTTGAAATATGGTGCTGTTGATAGTCAGTATTTTTGTAAATAGTTTGTACATACTATGTTACTCAAAGTTTGCTAAGCACCAAGGGTATACACCCTCAAAGGTACCAATGCATTGACCCTGTCACTTTCTCAATATATAACTCCGATATTTTTGTTGAATTCCATCAACACTTGGAGAAATTGTTGCTAAGGGCTCAGTTTACAGATTTTGAATACTTCTATGCTTGTTCAGGTTCTGTTGGCGAAAATTTTAGGAAATAATCAATATGTGATATTCTTGAGATTTCACAAAAAAATCAAATTCATTGAATTCTTCTTTGAACTTTTGCAGATATTTTATATTTTTACTAATGCACCTGCATGGGACATTTACATGTGTAAGTCACATTCAAACCTGTAGAATGGACATCTAACTACAACTCATGCAAATTTTGTTGAAATTGAACAAAATTGGGGAAAGTTATAAAGTAAGATAGTGATAGGGTGGATGCATTGGTTCCCATAAAGGTGTATACCTTTGATGCTTAGCAAACTTTGAGTAGTAAATATACATGTAGAGGACTATAATTGGATTATGTGTATTTTTGCATGTGACTATAGTGGAATGAGTAGAAAGTAGATTTTAATTCAATCTCAATTCTATGATTAGCTCAAACTTGCTAGGGAAGATATTATAATAGAAAAGTGCAGTACAGTCAATCTTGTATAAAGCAACCACTCAGTAGAAAATGGGTAGTCGTTAATACAGGTTGTTGTTTAATGCAGCTTTTTGTATTACAGTCAAAACTCGATAGTTCGAACTCACTTTAGTTTGAACATACCCATAATTCAAAGTTTAATGCAGCTTAGCCACATTTTAATTTTGAAATACAGATATGTTCGACTTCAGTGAGATCAAGTCCTGGAAATTCATTTTATGAAATACTGGTACAATTGATTTAAGCGAGTTTGAATTATCAAATTTTGATCCTGCATTAAGCAGTAACCTGTCATTTGAGATATTTCTTCATAGAGTGATTGCTTAACCCTTACTGTGGTTTAAAAAGTATACTCATAACTTGCAAACAGTATATCCAGATCAGAAGGCTCCTGAATGAGTCTTTTGATCAGGGTATGCACTGTTTGTCATACTTTTGTTATACCCCTGCAACAAGATGGTTGAGGGTGTATATGGATCTGTCTGTACATTTGTCTGTTTGTATGTATGTATGTATATTTCCCAACTGGCCTAACCTCTCTACAGACTGCATTTCTGATACAATTGTCACAAAATTTCACGTGTGCTCATAAACATCTGCTCTTGTGCGACTTCACATTCCAACTCTCTGCCTTCAAAAACTACATGAAGGTCACTGTTACTATAAATAGAACTTTATTAAATTGTTGACGTCACCGCTGTGCACACTTCAAGTGTGAACAGTGTGACTTCATTTCTTATTGGATTAAATTACATTATAGGTCAATGTTACTATTCTTAGGAAACAGACTTTGTACCAGACTGTGTTTTGACGTTCTATGGTCAAAAAATAGGTCATAATTGATATAAACAGAATTTGACAGAACTATTTATCCAATTGTTCTGAAATAATTGAATAAGAAATAAAGCTGTAGAGCGATGACATCTTTAATCATGTAGGGACATAGTGAATCTAAGACCACCGTGAGTGTCAGATAAGAATATCCCACCCGAGTTTTGAAGATACTTTTGGAACACGAGGCTGTGCCGAGTGTTCCAAAAATATCTTCAAACGAGGGTGGGATATTCATCTGACACTCAACTGTGGTGTTAGATTTATTTTCTCACCTCGTCAACCCTAAAAACGTGTTTAACTTGCTATACAGTGGCGAGTTGTATTTTAATGCGCTAATGCATGCATGACGACGTCATAATAATGGCAATAACAACCAATCATAAAATAGTTTGGCTTGTCTGTCCGAACAGATAAGGTTATCTCACACCCCCTAGATTTCGAGATACCTCTGTCCGAGAGGTGAGAAAATCATAATGGGAGACTCATTGGAAACTAGATCACCTTATATGTAAATAGTGCTCATTTGTTGTCAACTTGTCAGTGTGTGTGTGTGATTGAAGCCAATGTGAAGGACACTACATAAGAAGATAAAACTGTTTGGATCCAGATCAGGCCCTGGTTTGCTGTTTGTAGGAGACCTTATCTGAGATCCAAAATGTTTGACAGTCAGATCCTATTTTGCCCAAACTAATTAGGACTGGATTGTCCTTAACCAGTGCCTACAATATAGGGACAGACAGTAGATATCATAAATGCAAAGTGCTAAATCATTGAAGCATTAGGCATAGTAGGTCCTTTTTGACAGGTATGAAATTTGGAAACATTGCACTTAGTAATGTAAATACAGTAAAACCTTTCTGTTATGAACACTAAGAAGAAGGCTAAATGATTGTATAAAAGACAGATGACAGCTTAAAGCAAGGTGACAGTAAAACAGAAAGCTCGTAAAGAAGCTTTCTGTTTTACTATCACCTTGCTTTCAGCAGTCACCTGTATTAGAAACCAATTTACACAATTAAGTGGTCGTTATAGAGAGGTTTTACTGTACATGTAGTGATATTCATGTATTTCTTTTTACATGATACAGTGGAGAATGTGTTATTCTTTCCCAATAAACGCGTTAAACTATTATTTGCAGTGCAAACAGTTTGGAGCCAGATCAGACGCCGGGTAACCGGGCGTCTGATCAGGCTACAAACTGTTTGCCACCAAGATAAACATGAAATATCAGAATTATCCAAAAGTTGTTCTTTTCTACGTTTTAGCGTTTTGTGTTTGCGTTTGCGTACGTTTGCGTTTAAACGGGAAAGAATAACATATTCTCTATTATTACACCTCGCTTTGAGTTACGTTACAATGTTAAATTCCCATAGACCTACAGTTAACATTTTGCATGTCTTTTACATCTATCCAAAAACATACTGTCACTCGTTCTGATATTCTTTTTGTGACGTCACTCTAAAGGACATTACTTTTTTACTACGTCCGAAAACGTACTGTCAGCCTTGACATACCAATCGCTATTGGATACATTGGAACGTTTTAAAGAGTGGTAACTTATAATCAACTTTTGGCATTTTCCGTACAAGTTGCTTCCTTTTGTCCATTCCTTAACGATTTGCCATAATTTCGGAAGAGGATATTTGCCAACTAGACAATGTAAAGACGCTGTTTCTTCAATTTACTTATCATAACGTTCTTCTTTGTTTACTTGTAATATAATTATAAACAATGTGACGTCGTAAGACGGCGACGTCATTTCCCGCGTTATGTACATGTCCGCGCTAAATTGGTGTTCACAACACATTTTATAAAAGACGAATAAAACGATTCCAAAGCCAGGGTTGATAAGCTCGGTGTAATAAAATAAATATTAGATGTCAGTTTGCGTGACATTCAAATTGTCAACCCTCGAAAACAAGAATGTCACCCTCGGCTACGCCTCGGGGTGACATGCTGTTTCTCGGGTTGACAATTTGAATGTCACGCAAACTGCCATCAAATATTTATATACTGTACATACACATTTCCAGTTGACAGTGCGATACAGAGTGATGTATATAGCTCGAGACGTTTTTGGCGGAAAAAGCCGATCTGATGAGCGCCTTGGCGCGAGTCTGATCGGTTGTTTCCGCCAAAAACGTCGAGAGCTAAATGCAACACTCTGTAGCACTGCCAACTGGTAATGTGTTTATTATATGCCTTGAATACCCTCCAGAAACAACTAAATAGTTGTTTAAATCATTTTATATCCAAAAATTATTAGGTTATTTGAAGCAGAAAAAGATTGTTTGCATGCCACAAAGAATAATGCAGCACTTATACATGTACGTAAATGACGTCATGTTAAATCATAAGCGACGTCAGAGGAAAATACAAAGTGGCTGATACAAGGTGGCTGATACAGACTCTTGTAGTTTACTCTGCAGATACACGCGGAAACGCTCGATATCATACGAAGGCATATAATAAAATGGATTTAAACTTTACAGTTACATTACAATTGTAAGAAAATAATGTTGAAGCAAATACATGTGTAGAGTTTGAGGGATAAACAACAGTTTTAATGATATCTCTATTGTCATTGTGAGTTTTGACCAAATATTTGTATTAGGGAAGTTATAAATGAATGAATCTTGTTGTAGAGTCAGTACATATGTCTCATTGTATAGTATTGGTAGTGCTTTTAATATTGAATAGTCTTTTAGCCTTCCAAACAGTGGAAGAAGAATCCTTTTTATTTCTATAGACTGGTGGCTGCTTAATGCAGAACAAGTAACATGGAAAACTCCTGAAGCAACTTTCTGTATGTCCTCCATTAAGCAGCTGCCTGTTTTAAAAGACTGCCATTGCATCTTCATTTGAATGAATGACAGCTTAACATGGATCTGTTTGTTAGTGATTGTGTAATGTAATTTTCATATATAAGTTGAGCTTTTTATATTCATAATTGTGATTTGCAGTCACCAAAGGGACACTAGTCTTCTCAGGGCATTTTCATACCAAATGAGTTCTGGGATATCAACTCTTTGCCCATGCTATTTAGCAGTGTGGGTTTCTTGTTATTGCATTAGATTTTACAAAGGTTGAAAAGCTGCCCCGTTTTGCAGTGAAGAAACTTTATTTTAATGGTACAGGATTGACTAAATTTTAACTGGGAGAGTAAACATAATGTTTATTGTTTTATTACTGTGATTTGAATTTTAAATCAAAATAATGCAACTGAACCTTGCCTTGAGAAAACCAGACTTATGGTATTGCAAACAGTGTAGACCATATATCACATCTTCTTTAACCCATTACCCTATAAATGCACCTTTTATTTTTTCCTCCACTGAATAAAACAGCTCCAATTTATACAGCCAATAATATGTACCATAAGAAATATTTTCTATATTCTAGCAGATGGTATCTTAAAGGCACAATCCTACTGATATTGGTGTTTAAAACGCGCAATTTCTTATATATGTGCATTTTCTATGTATTAAAACTAAGTGAAATCGCGTGTAAGAAGCCTGACAGATGCCCCCACTTCGTAAAGAATCCTACCTAAATGTGTCGAATTCTGATCGTGATGGTGTACATTTTAAGCGGGTTTGTTTACAAATAATACTAACGGTGGCTCCGATAAAGATCACGTGATTGATACGGAGCGCGGCGATAATTCATATACACTGTGCGCAAAGCCGAGCATTTCCGTAATAATTCGTCTTCGATCGAATGTCAACAAAACAGATTTAAAAGTCGACTTGTTTCCACCAATTTCAAGGGGTTGTGTGCAATGTTGCCTCCATAATAATCGGGGATAACTTCTTTTTATAGGTTTAGATTACGAATGTGCCTACATTTTCAGGTTTTAAAAGTGCGCGATTTTGGCAATTTGACAGTAATGTTGGGACTTTAAAGCAGGCTGAAAGTAAAGCAGAATGCTTCTTTATGCGCATTAGGCTTTACTTTCAACCTGCTTTAATTTGTCAACTATCTTCAATACTAGAACAGGCTATGAGGTAATGGGTTAGTATAAAATTTGTTTCAGGTCTGCACTCTTTGATTCTCATCTGCATCTATAGTATTTTGACAGTCAACATGTTCACCAGCATAGGCCTAGATCAGACACCAAGACATAAGTGATGCCGTGGTTTGGTCTGTATATTTTTGCAATACAACGAGTCTGGTATTCTCATGGCATCAATGTGTCTGGTATTCTCATGGCATAGCTCAATTACATGTACAAATTATTACTCATTTGCATGTACCAAATACTTGTAATGAAGTTTGAAATGCAACCGTACAGTAGTACCTCTCTATTGTGACCACTTAAACAACGACTTATTTATTGTATAAAAGACAGGGGACAGCTAAAAGCCTTGCTCTAAGTAGTCTCCTGTTGTAAGCATTTAATGAATAACACAAGTTAGTGGTTGTAATAGAGAGGTTTTAATGTACTCATAATATAGCAATTTTCATTTTGTATATATGTTTTAAATTGTTCTGAAGCATTTTTAGCTACACTAGAGGGTATGTTACATATATTGCTCACTTTGCTCAGCGCCTGTATGTCCTTCCATCTGTCTGGCAGGCAAAGCACTTTTTGAAAGTTATCCTACCAGCTGTTATAGCTAACACATTTTCTTTAGAACACTGCCTCTATGATTTACTTATTGTAATTATATTTAGAATGCCAATACCCGCCAGTATGATGATTTACTAGTTAATGATGTTTATTATACAATGTTACCTTAGACAGAGAATTTAACTGAGCAAACATTGTGTTGCACGTAATGTTGCTAGCCGCTGTGTTAAAGGTGAAGGGACCCATACATCGTAAAGTTTGGCTGTTACAGCCACTCAAAATAATGCTTGTTTTGGGAAGGTTAAAGCAGAATCTGCTTAAAGCAAGCTGATGTTAAAGCAGAAAGCTCATATGGGAGCTTTTTTCTTTACTTTCATCCTGCTTTAAGCTGTCAACTGTCTTTAGACATTGCCAATGGTTCATTTGAGTAGAGGTAAAAATTGGACTTATTGTTTTAAAGTGCGTTATCTTTTAATATTTTACCCTAGGTTGTTGAATGACCATGATTTATTGTTTTATTAATCATAAGCTTGCTTACAGGATTTAAGAAAACTTTACCATGTTATTTTATTAGCCTCACTTGCAACCAGGGCTCCAGATAACAGGGCGTAAACTCAACAAATCCGGCATTTTCTCACTCATGTCGGCACTAAACCCTATGGTATTACTACTCATTAGAACCGTCTCTATGAGAAGATTCTAATGAGTACTGACACCATAGGGTTTAATGCAGAAATAAAGATTTCAGATTTTGAAATAATCCCCATATCTGGAGCCCTGACTTGCAACCTGTAAGTATATAAACTCTTGTTCTATTCTGTGTTTTACCAGTTGTCCTCTAGCTCAAGGATTATGACCCAAGTCTGCATCATCATTAACTCATTATCCCCTGGAACTTCTAATGGAAAATTCCAGTTTGCAATAAAGGCTGGTCCATTTTAGACTAATTAGGGTTGTTTTTGTTATAACTTGCAAAATGCCAAACAGGGAAGTCCCTGATCAGAGGGCTCCTGCAGGAGCCCTCTTTTCAGGGACTTCACTGTTTGTATAGGACAGGCATACTCTCCACAGGTACACATTTGGTAAAAGAAGCATATATGCGTCACTAGGGCTCAATGAGTTAAGTAAGGTGTGCAGATTCAATGTTTGTATTTGTTTTACCTCAAGTGGGAACAGTTGAACTACTTATATTCTGTGATCATGTGTTATGAAAATTACCTTATGGTATTGTTGTTTGTTACGAGTGCTTATTTTAGGTTATACAAGAAACAGAGGTAGACATTGCTAGGAGGGAAGAGTTATTATACATTATAGTTTAGCACAATATACATATACAGTCGAACTTCGATAACTCCAACTCGCATAACATAATTATCCTATATTTCGAAAAATGAATTTGCCTTTTTTCAAGGTTGGTTAAGGTGAACATACCCGTGTTTCAAAGTTAAAACGCGGCTCAGCCGCGTTTTAAATTTGAAATACGGGTATCTTCGACTTAACCGAGTTCGAGATATCGAAGGATATCGAAGTTCGACTGTACATCTTATCAGAATGTAAATAGATTGCAGTCAAACCTCTATGACTTAAACTTGCTTAAGTTTAACTTACCAATATTTGTGGGTATGTTTGACTTAACCCTTTTCCTCATAGTTCTAAGCGCCTTTTGGCGAGTTCAATTTATACCTCCACTGAAGAAAATAGTTCTAATTTATACAGTAAAGACATATACCGTAAGAAATATTTTTTGTATCCAAGCAGATGGTAGCTTAAAGCAGGCTGAAAATAAAACAGAATGCACCTTAAGGAGCATTCTGCTTGATTTATAACCTGCTGTAAGTGGTCATCTGTCTTCAAAACAAGTAAGAGGGTAAAGTGAGGTCAAGATATCGAATTTCAACTGAAGGCACATTGGTAAGTGAGACTTAGCAAGTCTGAATTATTGAGGTGTATTATGAACGTATTGAATATACTAAAGTCTAGTCTGTGTACTCAATGTAACCTTTTCCTGCAGGTGTATGCTTTGGATTATATAGTCTTAACGAAACGCAAATATTTACTTGTGTATGAAATAGATCTTGACATGGAAAACAGTGTAGACCAGATTAACCACCTTTAGATACAGTAAAACCTCTCTCTTTAATGGCCACTAAATTGCATTAATTATTAGATGTTTTCGACAGGTGACTGCTTAAAGCATGGTGACAGTTAAACAGAAAGCTCCTGAAGGAGCTTTCTGTTTAACTGTCACCTTGCTTTAACTTATCACCCGTCTTTATCGAATCAATTAGCTTTCATTTTATTGGTCGTAAAAGAGAAGTTTTTTACTGTACAGCACATCATAAAGTGGTTGTTTAGTTTGCAACAGCAAAGCATCAACTTCCATTTAGTCTGACAATTAACTAACAGTGTAGACCCTGACCAGATGCTATATTGAAAATGCATTGGCTGATCTAGGTCTACAATGTTTAACAATCCAATGTTCAATGACCCTTTACCCTGGTTATATTTGGCATATTAACTACATTTACTAAATCAGCTTCATTATCATCTTTCAAAGTATTCCATCATTATATCATTGTATACCCTCAGAATTTCAGATTAGTCCAATCAATTGCCTAACCCTTTCTCCCATAGTTATACCCCCACAAACAGAGTTTGAGGGGGTATACTGGAATCAGCCTGTCGGTCGGTCGGTTGGTTGGTTGGTTGGTTGGCCGTCGGTCGGTTGGTTGGTTGGTTGGCCGTCGGTCTGTCTGCAAAATCTTGTACTTTCAACTCCTCCTTCACTTTTAACCCGATTCATTTGATACTTGGCATAAATGTTACTCAGGTATAGTAGATGTGCAAGACACAAATTTTAGGTCTCTATTACCTTGACCTTGACCTTTGGCCTTGAAATTGGTCTTGAAATTTGCAGGTAAAATCTTGTACTTTGAACTCCTCCTTCACTTTCAACCCGATTCACTTGATACTTGGCATAAATGTTACTCAGGAGAAGTAGATGTGCAAGACACAAATTTCAGGTCTCTGTGACCTTGACCTTGACCTTTGGCCTTGAAATTAGTATTGAAATTGGTAGGCAAAATCTTGTACTTTCAACTCCTCCTTCAGTTTCAACCCGATTCACTTGATACTTGGCATAGATGCTACTCAGGTGTAGTAGATGTGCAAGACACAAATTTCAGGTCTCTGTGACCTTGACCTTGACCTTTTGCCTTGAAATTGGTAGGCAAAATCTTGTACTTTCAACTCCTCCTTCAGTTTCAACCCTATTCATTTGATACTTTGCATAGATGTTACTCAGGTGTAGTAGATGTGCAAGACACAATTTTCAGGTCTCTGTGACCTTGACCTTTGGCCTTGAAATTGGTCTTGAAATTGGTAGGCAAAATCTTGTACTTTCAACTCCTCTTTCAGTTTCAACACGATTCATTTGATACTTGGCATAAATATTACTCAGGTGTAGTAGATGTGCAAGACACAAATTTCAGGTCTCTGTGACCTTGACCTTTGGCCTTAAATTTGGTCTTGAAATTGGCAGGCAAAATCTTGTACTTTCAACTCCTCCTTCAGTTTCAACCCGATTCATTTGATACTTGGCATAGATGTTACTCAGGTGTAGTAGATGTGCAAGACACAAATTTCAGGTCTCTGTGACCTTGACCTTTGTCATTCAAATTGGTCTTGAAATTGGCAGGCAAAATCTTGTACTTTCAACTCCTCCTTCAGTTTCAACCCGATTCACTTGATACTTTGCATAAATGTTACTCAGGAGTAGTAGATGTGCAAGACACACATTTTAAATCTCTGTGACCTTGACCTTTGACCTTGAAATTGGTCTTGAAATTGGCAGGCAAAATCTTGTACGGCGAACTCCTTCACTTTCAACCTGATTTACTTGATACTTGCCATAAATTTTCCCTGCCATTGTCAAACCTCATTGAAAACGTCTGCAGAGTGTGACAGAGTGCTGCATAGTGGGGGTATTTATCACCTTTAGTGATAGCCGTTCTAGTTTGTGTATAGCATATAAGACAGATGGTTTTCTCAAAACAGGCTGAAAGTAAAGCAGAACTCTTCTTTATGAACTTTCTGCTTTTCTTTCTACCTGCTTTAAGTTACCATTTGTTAGGATATGGAAAGGTTTCTTATGCTGCATATTCATGACTGTATATATAAGAACTATTCTCTGTATGGGGTAGTTTATGGAGAAGTGGATAAATGCAGAAAGTTTGGTTTTTGAGGTTACACTGTAGGTATAATTGGCTTATTGACAAGAGTGGTAATGATACTTGTGTTGTATGATTTTGATGTGATCATCCTGAGAGCAGCTAAACTTTCCTGTAGAAATATGCCAGGATTCACAGCCTGACAGGAAATAAAATATATAACTAAGCATGATTTATGCAGTGCTCCATAATATGGTATTGTTATCTATTGTGTTCCATTCAACAAGAATATTTACAAACATTAACAAAAAGTAATGAACAGATCTCCAAAACTGATGTCCAGTCCACTACATAACAGATGGGGGTTTTGTGTGTTATAGACAGAAGATTGATTTGCGGTACACATGTTGAAGAGTAGGTAGAGTTGTGCTTCTGTGGAGGAAAGTTGATACAGGATAATCACTTATTATTATTATTTATCTTTTTAACACACTCAACCCTAGCGACGAGTATACGAATTTACAAACAGTGTACCTGTGAGGATTACACTTGTCCTATGCAAACAGTGTAGACCCTGATCAGAGGGCTCCTTAAGGAGCCCTCTGAACAGGGTCTACACTGTTTGTCACTTTGAATCAACTCTAATTAGTCAAAAATGGACTAGACTTATCTTGAAATTGGATTTGTCCATTAAAAGTTTCAGGGGTGAATGAGTAAATCTTTACATGCTCTATGCTATGAGTTTATGCATGCATTACTTCTCATCTTAGCATGGTCATCTCCGGCTGTATAAGAACAAGCAAAACTGTCTTAGAAAATCCAAGTTTTATTTATCAAAAAATCATTTATTCAAAGCAATCATACAGCAAACATAAAGCAAGACAACATGCATGTCGTGAAAATCTTTAAACAATGAAAATGAATTTCAGCTGCTGATACAGTAATGAATGTATCGATGGGTACTATAGAATTTTTGAACACTTTTAGAGTCCCTAATCTTCTGCATACAGGAGTTATGCATTATAATCTTTTTGCATCAGAATTCTGAAATGAGTACAAAAACTAAGCAACCAAAATGTACAATATCAGCAAAACATACACTCGTAGATACTTGCAGACATGTCCTCAATTTGGTTGATAAGTGTCCAAGATTAAAAAGTTTTTGAGTTGAGTCCGAAATCATATTCAAAACATTTGATTGGTCAGATTTGAGCTTTTGCTTAGCAAAAGCTCAAATCTGACCAATCAAATGTTTGAGAACGATCTCGGACTCAACTTAAAATCTTTTTAACCTTGGGGCCAGGTATCTGAAATAGATTCCTTGAAAAATATTCTTTCCTTAATATTAACCATTCTGAATTTTTAAAGAGACACTTCCATTTTCTGATAAATGGCTAGTCTATGTTGCCTGTTGAGGGGTTTGTTCTAACAATATTTGATGTATGGCAAACTGTGCAGATCCTGATCAGAGAGTTCCTTTAGGATTCCTCTCTTTTGGGTCAACACTGTTTGTAAAGGATTACACATTCAGTCCCTGCATGGCAATGGTTTATTTATATCTTTGCAACACAAAAAACCCGACCATTTCAGTTAGCTGCAAACCAAAATTACTCAACAGATAGAATTCCATTCGCTGACCCCAAACTTGATTTAATATAATTATTATACTCCATCATTTAAATATTAGTATTAAAAACTATTATACTCCTATCATTTCAAATTTGGCATATCTAAATGAAGAAACTGAACAAGAGGCCCATGTGGGCCTAAATATCGCTCACCTGGAAAAACCAACACAAGGGTCACATGACCCCTGGGGTGGGATCACTTTTTACCCCAGACACATTTTTCAAAAATCTTGCTGATGAATTTGAAAATTAAGTGTGCTGTCAAATATTTTGTACATGAATGGTTTCAGACAGGAAGACTTTTCATTGAAAAAAATCTATTTTTAGCTAATATGACCCAGATATGCAACAGACCGAACCATTTCAGCAATATTGGTAAAGAACATCTCAAAGTGTCACTATGCTAAATACCAAAGCTCTTGCTATAGTAGTTTCAGAGAAGAATATTTCACTACATAACTCTATGTAAAACTGCAACCCCTAGAGCCTTGGCAGTTTTAACTCAAGGGGCATAATTTGAACAATCTTGATAAAGGACCTAAAGATGATGCTTTGTACCAAATATGTTAGCTCAGGGTACTGTGGTTTCAGACGAGAAGATTTTTTAAGAATTCATTGAAAAAATATATGTTTAGCTCCTGTGACCTAGATATGCAACTGACCGGAACCATATTTACATTGTTGGTTAAGGGCTTCTAGAAGTGTCATCAGGCCAAATATCAAAGCTCTGACTATATTAGTTTCAGAGATAACGATGTTTGAAGATTTCACTATATAACTCTATGTAAAATTACGACCCCCCAGGGCGGGGTCATCTTTTACCCCAGGGACATAATTTGAACAATCTTTATGGAGGACCTGTAGATGATGCTTTGTGCCAAATATCTAAGCTCAAGGTACTGTGGTTTCAGACAAGAAGATTTTTTAAGACTTCATTGAAAAAATCTATTTTTAGCTCCTTTAGATATGCAACTGACCGGAACCATATTTACAATATTGGTTAAGGACTTCTAGAAGAGTCATCATGCCAAATATCAAAGCTCTGGCTATATTAGTTTCAGAGAAAAAGATGTTTGAAGATTTCACTATATAACTCTATGTAAAAGTACGACCCCGGGGCGGGGTCATTTTTTACACAGGGGACATAATTTGAACAATCTTGATAGAGGACCTAAAGACGATGCTTTGTGCCAAATATCTAAGCTCAGGGTACTGTGGTTTCAGACAAGAAGATTTTTTAAGTTTTCATTGAAAAAATCTATTTTTAGCTCCTGTGACCTAGATATGCAACCGGAAATGTTTGGACCATATAAGGATCATTCAGGCCAAGTTTGGTAAAAATCTATCCAGTAGTTTCGGAGGAGATGTCGTTTAAAGAAATAGTTGACGACGGACGGACGAACGAACGAACGACGACGGACAGAGGACGATCAAAATAGCTCACCTTGGCACTACGTGCCAGGTGAGCTAAAAACAAGTAACAGCAGTTTCATCTAGCATAAATACAATCTAAATGGTCTAAGTTGAATGGCAATACAATTGCCTCAACAGTCTGTCAAAGAGCATGCTTAGAAATCTTACTTGGATTACCATAACCTTACTAGAATACCGGTATGTATAGGTAAACCTCAGATCTTGCAAAAACAGGTTCGGCATTGTCTGACATCAGCGTATACCATTGTAATATACTGGAACACATGGTTTTAATTAAGACTAGCAAAATGACAATTACATGAGTGCATATTATGCAAAGAGAGATCCATTGATTGATTTGGTTTTGCAACAATACAACATACCAGTATTATAGGTTACAGCATAATATGCTATCACAGGTGGAAAGTTGCTGGATAGATATCACATTTACATCGAGATAAAAACATGGGGTATGGATTCAGAAATGCAACACCTGCTTGGGAATCAGAGAGAGAGAAAATTAAACCTCTCTAAATTACCTCTTATCATCATGCAAGGAGTGGGCAGTGGTCCAAGCCCTTTGAGTCCTTCTGACACTTTTTCAAATACCGGTATTTCAGACTTTGTTAAGATACTGATAACTCTCTTTCTGTTCTGGATTCCAACTGTTTGAAAGAGGCAGCAATTGAGCAACGGAAGAATAAGATTTACTTCACATGAAACTGCACCTCTATGTAAAATCAAACAAGCATTTTTACAGTCAGCAAAGTAAACTGTAGGTAGTGAACTTTTTTTTAATGAAAGAAACTCAGCCTGAAAATACAATCATAAGTAGATATTTACAAAGGATTCATGTATATTAACAGATGCTAAAGCATTAGGAACTTATCAATTTCAGCATAGGTAAACCTTATCAGCCATCTACATGCAAGGGAAACAAGGGCCACTATGGCCCTAAATCGCTCACCTGGTAACCATGTAACCATGTACACCGTGTGACCTAGTTTTTGACCGGGCATGACCCTCATTCTAACTTGACCTTGATTTCAATGAGACAAACATTTTTTTCAAGTTTCATGAAGATTCAATGAATTTTGTAGTCTCTAAGAGTGTTAACGAGGTTTTTGGATGATTTGACCTAGTGACCTAGTTTTTGACAAGACATAAGCCACATTTGAACTTGACCTAGATTTCATTGAGGCAAACCTTTTCATCAAGTTTTATGAAGATCAAATGAAATTTGTAGTTTCTAGAGTGTTAATAAGGTTTTTCGATGATTCGACCTAGTGACCTAGTTTTTGACCGGACATGACCCACATTTTAACTTGACCTAGATTTCATTGAGGCAAACATTTTGATGAAGTTTCATGAAGATCCAATGAAATTTGTAGTCTCTAGAGTGTTAACAAAGTTTTTCCAAGATTTGACCTAGTGACCTAGTTTTTGACCGGACATGACCCACATTCGAACTTGGCCTAAATTTCATTGAGGCAATCATATTGATGAAGTTTCATGAAGATCCAATGAAATTTGTAGCCTCTAGAGTGTTAACAAGGTTTTTCGATAATTTGACCTAGTGACCCTAGTTTTTGACCGGACATGACCCACATTCAAACATCACCTAGATTTCATTAAGGCAAACATTTTGATGAAGTTTCATGAAGATCCAATGAAATTTGTAGTCTCTAGAGTGTTAACAAGGTTTTTCAATAATTTGACCTAGTGACCTAGTTTTTGACCGGACATGACCCACATTCGAACTTGGCCTAGATTTCATTGAGGCAAACATTTTGATGAAGTTTCATGAAGATCCAATGAAATTTGTAGCCTCTAGAGTGTTAACAAGGTTTTTCGATAATTTGACCTAGTGACCTAGTTTTTGACCGGACATGACCCACATTCGATCTTGACCTAGATTTCATTAAGGCAAACATTGTGACCATGTTTCATTAAGATCCAATGAGATTTGAACCTGCTAGAGTGTCAACGAACAATTGTGAACGGACGGACGACGGACATCCAGCGATCCTAAAAGCTCTTCTTGGCACTACGTGCCAGGTGAGCTAAAAAGGGATCATAGTTTAACAGTAGCAACAGCCTAGTTGCTGATCACTTTATTTGCTGTTTAACCGTTACTCCATATCCTATTTCAGTTTTGAAGATAAGTGACTCCTTAAAGCAGGTTGAAAGTAAAGTCAGGTGCATTCTGCTTTACTTTCAGACTTCAGTAAGCTTCCATCTGCTAGAATATAAGAAATATTTCTAATATTACACTTTCATTACTGTATAAAATGGAACCATTTTTTTCAGTAGAGGAATTAAGTAAATGGGTAAACGATGTATCTATGAAGTAAAGAAGTGTGTATGGCATCTCTACCTTCTCCTCAGTATATGACTTACAAATAAATACCCAGTGATAGTGATGATTAGATGTAGCAATCTAAGCAAGATGAAAGTAAAGCAAAAAGCTCTTGTGTGAGCTTTCTGTTTTATAGTAATCTTACCTTAAGCAGACACTTGCCTTAAACACAGTAAAATATATTCCTATAGGAGCTTCTGCTTTACTGTCATCTTGTACATAAAGTTATGGAGTAAAGGCTTAAAGAACAACACTGTGAACACATGTTTCTTATCATGATTGTCAGCCAGCAAAATAATTTCAAATAACATTTTGGTTAATTTTCCAAGTTATACATATTGGTGTCTATAAATAAGTGTTCAGTCTGATAGAAACTTATTTTTACAGCTAGAGAATTGGTTCCATTAACATGTTACTTAACTGTGTGTTAAATCCCAACCTTAGTTATCTATATGTGCTGAAATATTTCATAAATGTAAACAAATAAATGGCCAACACTGTTTGCATATTCAGATTATTTTCTCTCTCTAAAGTGACTGATACACAATAATAAAGAAATAATACTTAAACCAAAGACCCCAATACTTTACATATAAATTGCCAGCAGTTAAAGACCCTTAATATACATTACATGGAATTATTTAACCCTCATACGGAAAAAAGTCTTGCCTTTTTTCCATTCTTAAGTAATGCATGATAAAAATCAAAGGTATTCCAATTTTATTCAATCACTGACAGACTTTGAAAAGTGTTTGATTTGCGCGTGAATAATTTCCTCAAAACAAGGCAACTACAAAACATGGGGGCTGACATCTTGGATGATGACGTCACGGCTTTTACGAAGAGTTGTGCGTGACGTTTCGGAATTCCCGATTTCGGTGCTATTTTTAAACCATTTTAAGCATGAAAAACTCCAACACTCACTTGAAATGATTTTCTCCAAAGGACAAAGCTTCAAACAGTTCAATTCATACCCTTAAACGCTTAAATGAACGTTATTTACAAAAATCTACTTCTCAATCGAACCGATAAAAATAACGGATTACCAATACGCCATCAATATAAATAATGACGTCATTATTGGGGTCATATGACTTCCAAAAATAGTTTCAGATTGCATGATAGGTGTACGGAGGAGTTTTAACTTTTAACATTGTATACACAGGTGCTTATATAGATCTATTTGATTATTTGGTTTAACAACATATAGGTCTCAAACAATTTAGGTATAAAATAAAAGTTTGAGTCGGTTGTGTAATCCAGATCTCAGTCACGAGAGGCGTAGCCTCGAGTGTGATCTGGAATACACAACGAACTGATATACACTGGTGATAGATCTATTCCGTTTTTATTAATATAATTTTGCTTTTTTCCGTCCATAGGCAAAGCCTAAATACATATTACTGTTGATATTACTAATGAACTCTTCCATTTACTGATTAATGACCACCTAACATCCACTCTCCAGGCGATCCTCCAGGAGACCTCTGTTCTGGGGTTTTCTCTGTTAGCAAAGCAGGGCTGTCATTTTCTCTGGATTTTTCTGAAATCTTCCGATTTTTATCCTAGCAGATGGTAGCTTAAACAGGCTGAATGTAAAGCAGAAGGCACCTTAAGATGCATTCTGCTTTACTTTCAACCTGATTTGAGTAATCACTCTTGAAAAATAGACCATTTGGAAATATTAAGATTTTTCATGATCAACTTATGGCAGCCCTGGCAAAGTATGCAAACTGGAGGATCCCTCTGATATGAGCATACACTGTTTACCACGGATGTGTATACTTGGTCCCCACAATGTAAGGGTTATGTTGGTAAAATACAGCCTTGAAAACTTGCTAAATGAACACAATACAACTTTGAAAACTTGCTAAATGAACAAGTACATTAAGATAAATGCTGTGGATTATCACTGACTGTTATTATCACTGACTGTTAAATGGTTTAATTTATATCAAGGAAGACATTTTTCAAACAAACAGTTCACACACATAAATGATCATTGCATACTTTCTTCAATGCTATATGTAAAAATCATGCTTAATAAATGCCATCACAATTAGTCTTCATGATATGCTTAAAATAAGTCTCGTTGCTACATATTACAGTCAATCTTGTATAAAGTGACAACTCAAAAAAGACCATTGGGGAATCTTAAATCGGATGTTTAATACATACAGGATAAAAGTAATGAAGACAGCTCCTATAGGATTGTTCTGCAATACTTCTACCCTTCGTCACGTAGTCATTTTTCTTCAGAGATCTCAATGATGCTTCATTAAGTGGTCACTTAAAACAATCTTGTTTGTATAAAGAGATACAGTAGAACCTCAATAAACTGAATGCTTATGGTTCAAGGATGTCAAATTAGCAGTCTATTACTTTTGTTTTTCATTAATAAGACCCCTGTCTTTAAATAAGACCCATGCTACATTAAAGAATAATCACTCAACTCAAGTTTGGCGGTATATTAGATCCTCTCTCACCTGGGTCTTTACTGTTTAACCCTTCTCCCGCTGTATATTGCATATATAAAACTCTGCCCGCTATGAACAACTATCATCTTTACTTATACACCGGTTAATATATCAAGATACAATTTTCCCAAAGGAAAGAGTGAAGACTTCTGTGAGACAGATTCTATTACAAAACAGTGCAGACTCTGGTCAAACAGCCCTTGTAGGAGCTGTCTGATCAAGGTTTACACTTTTTTCATGAAGTATCAAAATTATACTCTAATCGCACATTATCGCAGGAGGGTTAAAAACCTGGATTATGTTTCTAAATAAAAATTTGCATAACTATTGACTTGAGAGCTGCTAAAAATATCAGTTTTTTCAAAAGGACATGACTTTAAATTCTACAACAAAACAATATGTAGGACCTGTATGATAGTACCAGTGACCAGTAATCAAAGAGACAACAGTATGACCTGTATGAACAAGAAATGTCACAGTAGTGTGAAAAATGCCCCCGAACTGCCTAGAAATGAACAATGTTTGTAACTGATGTATATGCACCACTAGGAGTTAATGCTTTCAACACTAAGTAACTTTTGCGGATTATTACATTCCCTTGTGGATCTTTATAGCTACCAGAATATGAACGGGTCTACTTGGAATTCTGTGTAATAAATACTGCTCTAACTAGAAAACAGTGTAGACCCCAATCAGATTGCTCCTATATGAACCTTCTGATCAGGGTCTACACTATTTTCAAATATAATGAGTATATTTTAAACAGGTCTATGGTGTTAAAAGAGTGAAGCAATATAAAGTTATTGCCACTGGACTATTTCAATTCAAATGTTGATCCCATCATCACTATGGCAAGAAATAGAGAATATTTGGTGACTAGCTTTGAATGAGAAATGTTATCTGGCAAGGCGGATGAATATATCTGGTGAGCCGCAGGCGAACCTGATATTTTCAGAAGCCGAGCCAGATAACATTTCTCATTCAAAGATAGTCACCAAATATTCTATTTATCCTTGTCACAATAGTAAAATAAATAGAGAATGCATTTTTTTAAAGCTAGACTCATTTTTGGTCCAGATAAGATTCTCACTAAAGAACTATGTTATTCTAGGAAAGCGCGCTATTATATAGATGACGTCAGTGACGTCACATCCTAGTTACGTTGAAAAGAAATACAAGAACCTTTAAAAATCTAGTGTGTTTCACTCGGGAAATCTAAAAGGCGGACAATTGTAGAATAATGTCAGCAAGCGACTGGTGGCGCGTACTCTTTAACGATTTGATTGCAGCGAATGGAATAAACGTTGTTACATGTCGGATTCTGTTGAAAGAGTTTTAGAATTCCTTTCCTAACAGCGGGAAACATAAGCGTCTCGGTGGAAAAAAATAGTTCCGGCTACAGGTCATGTGACCACTTGACATAATAACATCGGTCATGTGACCACATAGCATAATAAAGCAAAGTTTATCTGTCACCCCTTTATCCGTCAGGAAAATAGGCACGTGACAGGATAAACTCTCACTTCAAGCTATTACAGAATTCTTTGCACATTTGAATTTGTTTAATAAATAATTTAAGAAATGTAAGACACATGATTAGAATAAAACAAAATAATGCAAAGCCCAAGATATATCAAATCTTGTATTTCAATTACAAAACTCTTTAAATCTCAACAGAACTATGTTGTGACTACTAATTAGAATCTTACAGAGATAACTCTAACGATTAGTCACAATTTATTTGGGTTGAGAAATAAAAGAGAAAATGCTGGATATTTTGTTCACTCCCTCTTATCAGAAGGCCTAAAATGTGATAGTGATCTTAAGAGAAAATATTGCACAGGTCCATGCACTAATTGTGATACTATGTGTTCTCTGGCTGAAGTTTCTGTTTCTTGTCTGTACAGTAGGCTTCTGTTGACTGTAGAATCTTCTTCTCACAACATCTGAGCTGAACACAGGCTGCCTCTACACCAGTCACTTTACCTTGCTTTAACAAATCCTCATCCTCCTAAAACACAGTGAAAGATGATTAACTCATTCACCCCTGAAACTTTTAATGGACAATTCCAATTTCAAAATAAGTCTAGTCCAATTTTGACTCTTTAGGGTTGATTTTTAATCATTTTAACAATATATTTCAAAATGACAAACAGTGTAGATCCTGATCAGAGGTAAGGAGCCCTCTGTTCAGGGTCTACACTGTTTGCATGATAAGTGTAATGCTCACAGGTACGCTGTAAATGACGAGTATACTCGTTGCTAGGGTTGAAAGTGTTAAGTGTTTCCTTTGTTTACTATAAAAATCCTTAAAATGTTAACATCCTGTATAACTGCTGTAATTATCCTAAAGTTTGAACAAATTGCTTTTATCACACAGTAATTTGTCCAAAATGGTGCAATCTGAATGATCAACAGTGTAAACCCTGATCAGACTGCTCCTGAGGGAGCAGTCTGATCAGGGTCTACACTGTTTGCTCAGGCCTGTCTGTTCCAATACTTAGGATGATTATGTTTTTTCATTGATTGGCTTTTAATCAAATTTAGGCAAATAGCAAACTAACTGAAATTGGTAAAACATACACATTCCCTTGTGCACTACATCCATTTGAATGTAGACCCTTTTAAACAACTTGCTAAAAAAGTCTTGATCTGAAGAACAGGTGTGGTTGAACAATGGATTAACAGATGAACAAACAGAAAGTAAAACTGTATGCCCCATTTATGTTGTGTATGGGGTATAAAAACAAAAATTAATTAAGATAACTTGACACTTATTTACAGTCTTTCGACTAAGCAGGATATGTACTTTTTTCTGATCATCTGATTACAGATTATCTGCTCTACATTGCATACCAATACAATAATATTAAGTGACAAAATGTCTTGGATTTACTCTTCCTGCAGAAATACCCATGGATGAAAGTTTATAGTACACAAAACAGAATATTTTATAAGACATAAACTTTGACGGTCAGGTATAGCAAGTAAGACTTTTAATACATAACAAGACATGACAATGAGAAAGGCAGATGAAGAGTTACCTCAATCGTGGTTTCGTATGCTTTTGACAGCAGTGATGCCCTGGTTTCCAGGTAACCCCACACTTTCAGTTCGTTGTCTGTAGACACAATCTTGTCAAGATCTCCGAGTTCCTCTCGCAACTCTTCAGAACCCAACTCAGTGTACTTTCCTTTCAAACTCTCTGCAGATTTAACCATGTTTATTGTATCATATGTTCACTCATTGAGTCCTGGCACAGCGCTTATAAAGTGTTTGAATTGAGTCCGAGTATGTTCTCAAGCATTTGATCAAATGCCTGAGAATGAGTTCAGACTCAACTCAAACGCTTTATAAGCATGGGCCCTGGTGACACAGAATCATACCCTTTACAAAGAGTATACCTAATCAGTCGCAAACATGCCCATGTGTAGACCCTGATCAGATAATTCCTATTGGAACCCTCTGATCATATACCTATTTTTGAGAAAAAACAGCAAACAACAATTTTAAGCAGACAGTATTCCCACAGTGAAATTGTTAGACATAATTGTCTTGTCTTGTTTCAATTTGGGGAACAGCAGCAGTCATTGTTGTAAGGAGGGAAACTTTGTTCAGAGGGTCGTTATAGAGAGGGAGCATTGTATATGAACATTTAAAACATAGTGTTTGGTAGGCAAAATATTCTTGTTTGGGATTATGCATTTCCATGCATTTCCAAGTTTAATATTTATTTCATTTTACTTTTTACTCTTTAATCATAAAATCTAAGTGATTCATTTTTTTATGATACTCCAGAAAAGGAAATACAAAAGTACACTAACCTTCATCCATTTGGAATATTCTCAAAAATGCCAACAGATCACCATCAACAGGCATGTCTCCAGTGTGTAGATAAAATGTTCTAGCCCTAGAAATAATGCATGATGTCCCATATAAAATAAAAACCTCTCTATTACAACCACTAAATTCTGTTAATTATTTGGTGTTCTATGCAGCTTAAAGCAAAGATGAAAGTAAAACAGGAAGCTCCTTTAGGAGCTTCCTGTTTTACTTTCATCTTTGCTTTAAGCCGATACCTGTTTTTCATACAGTCAATTAACATTCTTTTTAGTGGTCGTAATAGAGAAGTTTAACTGTATACATAATAAAGTCAATCTTTGACCGTTTCCCTCACACAAATGCCTTTTTATGCTTCTTTCATGTCCTGATAATAAGGCATGGGAATATTTTTCCTGCATCCTGACAGGTGGGTGCTTAAGCATAATGAGGTAAAGCAGACAGCTCCTGAATTGCTTAACATTTAGCCTGCTTTAAGCAAGAAAGACCTGTCTGCTCTACAGACTACAGGCAGCCTGCTTTAAGCAACCACTTGTCTTAAACACTCAAAAAAGCTATTAAGAGAGAAAGTGTTAAGTTGTCACATGACTTTTGTAAATGTACTGATTTCCAAAAAATGTAAACTTTATAACATTTCCAAGTTGAAATGATGTAAAATGTACTTTTATGACATAAGGGTAACTTACATTTAAGCAAGCTCAAATTTTTAATGCTCCTTTTATTCAAAATTTATCAATACATCAGAGATGCTGTCAGCATTTAATTTCAGAGGGGAAATCCCCCCCCCCCCCCCCCCCCCCCCCTATCACTTAAAAAAGAAACACATTCATATTAGATATATTAGATATTCTATGGTATTTAAACAACCCTTAATATTCCAAAATAGATTACACTTTAATTTGGAAGTGGAATTGTCCATTTAAAGTTTCAGGGGCCATTGAATTTCAGTTGATAATCAGCAAAGTAATGCTGTTTCAGTCAGAACATTCAGAGGTTCACTTACGGTAGTAGTCCACACTTGGTCAATGTCTCTGACTTAAGGTTGTATTGAGGATCACCCTTACTAATACCTAGAGAAAAACACACACACTATAAACAGAATAACAAGTTTTAAAATGACAGCTATAAAAATGTGGAGCATGCATTATTTCCTCAAAGTTATACATTTTAGCAGCATTATTGATAGGCCTGTCAAACAATTTGTATCTTAATCAGATGCATCTGATCTGGGACCATTTTGTCTGTAATTGCCATAAATGATACTTTTTGTTTTCATTCCATCTAACGGATTGTTAATTTTATAGTAAGTAAATTGTTACGGAACCACATATATCAGATGAAAATTGGAAATTAAAGAATTTTTTCTAAAAGTCTCACTCTTAACATTATATCAATGACAATGAATACAGATTAAATTTTATCAACTGAAGTGGTGCTTATTTCAATTGACATCCAATCTGGTAGTTAAACAATTTCCCATAAACAAAATGTCTTTGCAAATTCCTCATAAAATGCATCCCAGACTTAATAAGTAGCCTTAGCAAATGCCCTTAATCATGATCTTGTTAGGTATTGTTGTAGAACATCAACTTACCTAGTTTAATAGCCATTCTGTCATGCTCGTTGTCCCTGTACACAAACCCATTATTAACCAACAGCTCGGCATTAGATCTGGCCCCATAGAATATAAAAACCTGTAATCATACAAATAAAAGATACCAAAAACTCTAGTCACATTTCACCAAGGCATGCTATACAGCATACAGTCAAACTGGTGTTAACTCTTTTCAACACTTAGTAACTCTTGTGGGTTATTAGGTTTCCTTGTTGCTCTTTTTAGTTATCAAAACATGAACAAGTCTTCTTGGAATTCTGGGTTGTTTAATAAATACTGGACTAAACTAGCAAACAGTGTAGACACAGATCAGAGGGCTCCTATAGGAGCCCTCTGATCAGGGTCTACACTGTTTGCGAATGGGGGGTAGTGGACTGTATAAGAGTGGTTTACTGCATACATATGAGTTATCCGATTACCTCCCTTTAATACACAAAATGCCATTCACTGAGTATATTTTAAACAGGTCCATGGTGTGGAAAGAATTAAATGGCTTCTCTTTGACCAAGCATCAGACACTATAAAGATAGATTAATGCTTAATGCAAGGCAAATGTCAAATATTTTCCTGCAATAGGCAACCATTTATTCTTTAGACTAAAAGGTAGCCTTCTTTACTGAGTGACCACTTCCCACATGTTTGACTGTGACACTTTCAATTTCAAATGTTTTATGCCACCTGCTCATTCATTTGATTCAGGTCAAATTAATCTTCCACCCCAGCCTTATTTTCAGGTTTTAAAACATTTTGTTGCTTAAAGCGGACAGTAAGTAAAGTAGAAAGCTCCTTCAGGAATTTTAGCCTGGATATTGAAATGAACTTTTTCTGGAAGATTTTATTTTAGATATACAAGGGTGATCGAAAGACACTTCAGCATATAGCATACACTGCAATCCACTTTGGTTGCTAATGTCTACAGTACTGCAGTAGACAATAGGGTAAAATGGGTTAATGGAGATTTCTGCTTTATAATACTTCCCTAGAATAAATTATGTCTACTGATACACAAATAGACAGAGTAAATGCAGCACACCCCACCACCTACTTCAGGGGCCCAGATAAGAGTGTCAGAGTAAATGAACAAATCTAACTTTTTTTTCATTAATTTCAGCTCCAAATCCTATGGTGTTATACTCATTAGAATCATCTCTTTGAGAGGATTCTAATGAGTAGTGACACCATAAGAGTTTAATGCAGAAACAATTATTTGAGGTTTTTTTTAAATACTCCCCTTGTCTGGAGCGCTGTACTCTACTGAAGGGTGTGTAACAAGATTAACTGTAGTAAACTACCTACCTGGTCACCTTTACAGTAAGTCTTTAATGCGTAACATTCACAGCAGTCCTGCTCCAGGTTAAAGTCTGTAGTGATCTGAAAACATACATATTAACCAGGGTTAAAAACAATTGTTTTATCTTACAACTCTCAATGTTAATAGTTTACTACATCTAATTCAACCCTGTACAGATAAATGCATTCAAAAAGGTGAATGTTGATGGTGTTAAACATAGGTGGCAGCTTAAAGCAAGATGAAGCTTTAAGCCTACTACAGAAGTTTTATCCATGTAACTTCAAGCATCCACCTGCCTTAAAAACAGAAGCATAACATAGGTTATGTCAATTGGATAAAGGTGATTTGCTCTGATGTCTATAAGATATTAGCTTAACCCATTACCACATAGCTTGTTTCTAGTTTTGAAGATAGATTCCTACTTTCAACAGGTTGAAAGTAAAGCAGAATGCGCCTTAAGGCGCATTCTGTTTTACTTTCAGCCTGCTTTAAGCTATTATCTAGAAAATGTTTCGTATATTATTATTTTTAACAGTAAAAATTGGAACTATTTTGTTCAGTAGAGGAATAAATGAGAGGAGTCAAAAGGTGTATTTATGAGGTAATGGGTTAAGGGGGTAGGTGCACCTTTGGAAAGTAATTACAAAATTCTTCAAACTTTGCATACAGACAGTAAAATTAGTTTCTATGACAAAACTGGTGAAAAAAGTGGGGGTACCGGACCTTTCTTTTTCACAATTTGAGATTTTTCAGGGCTACCCCCCTAAAATTGAAACTTCACAAAAACTCCTACTTTTTTGTACTACGGTTTTTCAATCTTTATTTAAACAAACTATTTGTACAAAAAGTATCCTAATTTATATTACCATAGTAAGAATAAACTCTGACAATAATGTTTTGTCAAGATTCAAAATAAAAATGTTTGATTTCACCGAAAAGGAGTAAAATTTACCCCACCCACTTTTTTATAATGGGAGAATAAGGCACAGTGAAAATTGCCCTACAAATTGTAGCAAACTAATTACCAAATTTTTTATTTGTTGATTTTAGCCTTCCAAACATTAAGTTTTAGTGAAATAGCAAATTAAAACACAGGGTCCCGGATCTTTTAAAAAAGATATAGATCGTTTTATTGAAAAAATCCATTTTTTCTCATTTTTTTCACTTTTGGTGTATTTTTACCAAAACATTTTTTTTTCAAAAAAATATCATTTGATCTTTTGAATTATCTATAATTTATACTAAAACTGTACTTCCATGAAAATTTCATGCTTATATTCTGAGAAATTGAAATGAAATCGGATGTAACAAAATGCAACCTACCTATGAAAACGGTGTATGCTGTAAACTACGAATAGGACATAAAACTTAAAAAGTCCCTTCCTGAACGAAAAATCTAATTTTTTCCAGGGGAAATAGTATTTTATGACTGTTTGCATTCACCAAAAATGAGTTCTTAACATTTTTCGGAAAATGAGTTCGTAAAATTTTTCGGAAATTTCATAATGCTCAAAAAGACAGGCCGACATCCTTAAGGACAAAGAAATATGATTTCAACAAATATTCTTCTACATCTAATGAGGAGTAGCCACTGTAAATTATTTTAATTTATACACTGTCTGTGAAGAATATAGTGTCTGTTAACTTTGAAAAGAAAACATATAGCTCAATTAGTATTTTCCAGAGTTTTCATGACCCCATTTCCCCTTCCCTAGACTCACCAGCCCATTGCAGTGGTTACACATGTCCCATAGAGGAATGAGGGCAAATGTCATCTTCCCTCCATCAGCCAATGGGATCTGGTTCTGCCTGGTCATAACAGTTGATACAGCCCATCTGTTAGGTAATACATAATTACAATGTTACATACCCAAAATGTTATCAGATATGTCTCTTCCCTTTTCCCCTCTTAACCAATTCCCCCATAGACTATTTCTAGTTTTGAAGACAGGTGACTACTGAAAGCAGGTTCCCTAATGCCACCATCCTCTAGAATACAGAGAATATGTTTAGAATATAGAGAATATGTCTTACGATATATATTCATGACTGTATATTTTGGAACTAATTTCTTCAGTGGAGAAACAAAGGCATAACAAATATGTATTAAATACATGTATGTTAAATTTTTAGATCAAAGTGTGGCATGTGTTTAAACTTTTTCTTACAGAGCTGCAAATTTCACATCATTTTTTACTCCTGAAACCTTGATAAACTTCCACATGAAGATTTTCCTATACAAACTCTTAAACTGAAGATTTTGCTATAACCCATTACCCCAATAGCAAGTTTCTAGTTTTGAAAACAAGCTACTACATAAAGCAGGTTGAAACTAAAGTAGAATGGGCCATAAGGGGCATTCTGCTTTACTTTCAGCCTGTTTTACACAAAATTCTGCTAGAATATAGAAATTATTTCTTATGGCACATATTATTTTCATCAGTGGATTAATAAAATTGAGGGGTAAAAAGGAGTATACGGGGTAATGGGTTAAATTAAAATATTTTTGCCATGTGTACCTGTAATCATCGTAAGTGAAGTACTCTTTAATTGGAAGATTGTTGGTGGAGGTAGAGTCTGTCTGTAATAGTCGGTAGAAGTAGGCATACTGACGTGCTATGTTACGGTATTGGTTGATGCAGTCACCTGAAACAGAACAGATTTACATTTATATCCTTAGAAACAAAACAGATGTTAAAGCTAATATATTCATCGACTTTCCCTCTGACAGCCTTTAGATGCTGAATAAATATTGTTTTCTTAAAATATTGTCTACTTTATTCTAAAATTGACTCTTTCTCTTCTATAAGCAGATAAATGGTTTCAGTGTCAAGCAATTCAGATCCTGCTCAGATGCCAAGTTCCAACATTCAAACCATTAAAGAAACAATATTGTGTTCAAAGATTGTACAAAGGAAATCATACTCATGATTTATTTCTGTTATGACAAGAAAACATTCTCTCCAGTAATGTTTTAATGATAAAATAAAACCATACAGCTAAAAAAACAGCTCATTCACTCATGAAGCCTTTAATAGAACATTCAAGTTTCCAATAAAGTCTAGTCCATTTACAATTATTTAGAGCTGTTTTCTGCAACACATTGTAAAATGACAAACAGTGCAGACCCTGATCAGAGAGCTCTTTTAGGAGCCCTCTGATCTGGGTCTTAACTGTTTGCATAGACATATTTACCCTTTACACGTACACTATTTGTAAATGATGAGTATACTTGTCGCTAGGGTTGAATATATTAAATACAGAAATTAGAAATATAGTGAGCATGTGATAGTGATAATGCCAAATACTTACCGAAGCCAGGAGATCCTTTCAGCAGTTTGAGAACCTCAGGAGTAAAGTATAGGGGAGTGGTGTAGGTATCTGGTAAGATATCAAGATATGGTTTCCACCGTGACTCTTCTGACCGTCGCTCACACAACAGGTGTAATGCTAGAACAACACTGGGCATTACCTGCAGAATTCTGTCCTCTGCCATCAATGGCCCTGTAAATAATATGTTTATACACCATGCTACTAAATCCTCTAAATAATGTGCATGTAAATAATGTTTTAACCCATTACCCCATTTCCTGTTTCTAGTATTGAAGATAGCTGACCACTTAAAGCAGGTTGAAAGAAAAGCAGAATGCGCCTTAAGGCGCATTCTGCTTTACTTTCAGCCTACTTAAGCTACTATCAACTAGAATATAGAAAATATTTTTTTTATAATTTTTTTTATAACTTTACAAATTTGAAATGTTTTCTTCAGTGGAAGAAAAAATAAAGGTGTAAAAAGGCGTTTTATGGAGTAATGGGTTAATGTCATGCTACTACATCCTGTAAATCAAAGACTCGTTGATCATGATGGTTTTAAAACAGGTGGAAGTAAAATACCTTTACTGAAAAAGATAACACCTGTGAAAGACAAATAGAGAAACAAGTAGAGTATTGGGGAATCATTACATGACCCTTACCAGTAAATGGTAAGCCATTACATAACTGCCAAGTTTAATCGTCTGCTTTAACGCTCATATCGCTAAAAATTGTCTGCATTGATACGGTCGCCTGCAATATTTTTTCAAGTCATGTTTAATGCTTTTTAGACTGAAGAAATATTGATAGGAGTGTCGAACAGTATGGATTCTGATAAGACGCTGCATTACGCAGCCTCTGATCAGGATCCAAACTGTTTGCAAAGTTTCCTTTTGACACCAATGGCAGTGAAAGGGTTAAACAAAACCTTAACCAATGATAATAGTTGGATGGAGTGACAAACTAACAGACAGATGGATGGACGGAGACAAACTATGGTCCCTCCAGTTTTACCAGTAGTGAATTGATAACAAGGGTGTCAAATTGTCACTATGTATATCAATAACATTTTCAGCAAAGGAAATAACTTCTACATTTCTATTCCTATGTACATGAAGCTGCTTATGTAGACTGTGAGAGATACAATAACTACACATTGCCTCTATTGGAATGATTGACTAAAGCCTACAGAAGTTAGAGTGAAATAGGTGGCACGATAGTAAAGGTTCTAGGCAGAAAGCTCCAACCTTAAACAGCCTCATACTTCATCAATAAATGGCTGTTTGGTGTTACATGTATTTAACTATTTCAACACTGATTAACTCTTGTAGGTTATTAGGTTTCCGTGTGGATCATTTAAGTAACCAAAACATGCACCAGTCTACTTGGAATTCTGGGTAGTTTAATAAATACTGATAAAAATTAGCAAACAGTGCAGACCCAGAACAGAAGGCTCCTATAGGAGCCCTCTGATCTGGGTCTTCACTGTTTGCAAATGTAATGAGTATATATTTTAAACAGGTACATGGTGTTGAAAGAGTTAAAACTATCTAAGAATTACCTAGCTGTGTTTGTTTAGCTGTCTGAGGTGTAATCATCAAGTCTCTTGGTATGGACAGAATCTTTTCCTCCCCCTAAGTCAACACAATAGAAATTGCAACATATATAAGTGCGGTTAATAATATTCTTCCTTCTATGAGTGGTCATTTCACTCTTTCAACACTAAGGTAGCTTTGTGGGTTATTAGTTTCCCTTGTTGATCTTTTAGTTGTCAAAACATGAACCAGTCTACTATCAATTCTGGGTAGTTTAATAAATATAAATACTGCTTATTAGCAAGTAGTGTAGACCCTGATTAGAGGGCTCTTATAGGAGCCCTCTGATCTGGGTCTACTCTGTTTGCAATGTAATGAGTGTATTTAAACAGATCTATGGTGTTGAAAGAGTTAAGGTAAGACTAATCCGTCCTCAGGGATCTCATTTTTACATTCTCTGGCTTAAATCAGCTACATGTAAGGGTTAAGGATTTTCCCCCCATTTTATCAAATACAGGATATACAAAGCATGTAGTACAGGTAATGAAGTAGAACTGGCATTAAATGACCTATATCAACATACAAAGCACTTTATATTAGATTCATACTCGTATAATGTTTTTTCTAGATTTACATTTATCTAAACTTCAAAGAATATATATGCCAGGCTGAAAGTGTGCTTTGCTTAGCCAATACCCCATAAATATACATTTTGGGGGCTTTTAAGTTATTCCTACACAGAAAAAATAGCTCTACTTAATACAGTCATGAATATGTACCGTAAGAAATAGTTTTTATATCCTTACACATGTTGACTTAATTCAGGCTGAAAGTAAAGCAAAATATGTTTTAAAGCACATTCAGCTTTTCTTTCAACCTGCTTCTAGTGGTCACCTGTCTTCAAACTAGAAACAGACTACAGAATCAAGGGTTAATTCAGGATAAGTAACATTAATGCAGATAGCTTTTTAAGGACCTTCATACATAACTTTTGTTCTGCATTAAGCAGTCAGCTAGCTTGAAGTATCCACATTCCTGACTGATTGGTTGCACTGTACAGAAAAACCTCTCTATTACGACCACTAAAACGAAGGCTAATTAAATATATATAAGGGCCACCATGGCCCTAAATCGCTCACCTGGTACACCATGTAAACTTAACCTATAGTGAACACAGATTATGCCTAGACATGACCCACAATCAACCTTTAGAGTGTTAACAGTTTTTTCTATAATTTGACCTAGTGACCTAGTTTTTGACCAGACTCAATCCACATTTGAGTTTGACCTAGATTTGATGTAGGCAAACATTCTGAAAATATTTCATTCAGATCTAAGGAGATTTGTAGCCTCTAGAGGGTTAACACTGTTTTTCTATGATTTGACCTAGTGACCTAGTTTTTGACCCAACATGACCCATATTCGAACTTGACCTAGATATCAATTGGGCAAACATTCTAACCAAGTTGCATTAAAATCCAATTAGATTTGTAGCCTCAAGAGTGTTAACAAGGTTTTTCTATGATTTGACCTAGTGACCTACATTCGAACTTGACCTAGATATCAATGAGGCAAACAATCTGACCAAGTTTCATAAAGATCCATTGAGATTTGTAGCCTCTAGAGTGTTAACAAGGTTTTTCTATGATTTGACCTAGTGACCTAGTTTTTGACCTGACATGACCCACATTCGAACTTGACCTAGATATCAATGAGGCAAACATTCTGACCAAGTTTCAATAAGACCCATTGAGATTTGTAGCCTCTAGAGTGTTAACAAGGTTTTTCTATGATTTGACCTAGTGACTTAGTTTTTGACCGAACATGACCCACATTCGAACTTGACCTAGATATCAATGAGGCAAACATTCTGACCAAGTTTCAATAAGATCCATTGAGATTTGTAGCCTCTAGAGTGTTAACAAGGTTTTTCTATGATTTGACCTAGTTTTTGACCGGACATGACCCACATTCGAATTTGACCTAGATATTAATGAGGCAAACATTTTGACCAAATTTCATAAAGATCCATTGAGATTTGTAGCCTCTAGAGTGTTAACAAGGTTTTTCTATGATTTGACCTAGTGACCTAGTTTTTGACTGGACATGACCCACATTCAAACTTGACCTAGATTTCATCAAGACAAACATTGTCATGAAGTTTCATGAATATCGGATGAAATTTGTAGGCGCTAGAGTGTTAACGAACAATTGTGGACGGACATTCAGCATCCTAAAATCTCACCTTGGGAAGTGCAAGGTGAGCTAAAAAGACAGGTGACAGCTTAAAACAAGGTGACAGTAAAACAGAAAGCTCCTAAAAGAGCTTTTTCTTTTATTGTCACCTTGCTTAAAGCAGTCACCTGATGTAAACACCTAATAATAAACACAATTTAGTGATTGTGATAGAGAGGTTTTACTGTATATGGATGTCTACACTTACCTTGACATCTTTGGCAGCCTGTAGACCATATCCATAACCATCAAATCGCTCCACTGTAATAGTCTCTGTGTCAACCTTGTTGCTTTTCAGCCATTCCATAAATGTTTCAAAGTTGCGGTCCTTTCTGCCCTCATTTACCAAGGTGATTTCTACAGTAACCAAGCATGTTAACCCATTACCCCATAGCCCGTTTCTAGTTTTGAAGATAGGTGATCACTGAAAGCAGGATGAAAGTAAAGCAGAATGTGCCTTAAAGCACATTCTGCTTTACTTTCAGCCTGCTTTAAGCTACTATCTGCTACAATATAAAAACATTTCATGATACATTATTCATGACTTTATAAATTGGAATTAATTTCTTCAGTGGAGGAATAAATAAAAAGCGTAAAAGGTGTATTTATGGGGTAATGGGTTAAGTATTGTTGTACAGGTACATAAGAGCTTGAGGTATGGTGAGTATTCCAAATACGGTAAATGTACTAACTTCTGTATGTATTCAACAAATGCTATGTTATTACATGTGACTACATGCATGATTTTAAAGAGAAATCCCAAAATAATCTTCATGGATTTTTTTAATAATTAAGTTTTTCCGAAGTTCTATGACAAAATAGAATGTGAAACATATAAACCCCTCAGTCAGTTTAGTCCTTTTTCCATTTTGTCTGGATGAACTTTCACGCAATGTTTATGTACAATGTATATGAAACTTATTGATGAACTCGCTTATTTTTTAACTCCAATTAATTAAAGAAGTTAACCATACTGAATAATTCATCTCATTTTACCTTTCTGCAGATCTCTGATTTTCTCTACTAAGTCTCTGATTTCAAGGTAATCATCAAACTCCTTTGCACCTGAACTTCCTTGCTGGGAACATTCTGGAACCAAACAATATATATATATAATATATTGACATACCGGTATTAATATTCAAAATCACTGTACCTATTTTAAAATTTAAATATTCATCTTTTAATTCAAACTTTGCACTTTCCGTCATAGAGATGTCTTTCATGCCTTCACCTTTTCGTGACCATGATGTCTTTTGAAACCACTTTGGATCCTGTTCAGACACAGACTAACTTGGCGCCTCCTCAGGATCAAAATTGTTTAACACACTGACCCTATTTTGAAAATAATGTTACGAAATTCTACTTTTAGAACAGTTGCAGATGGCAGCTGCTGCAGATAACAATTTTAATTTGCATTCAGAGCTAACTCTTTCAATACTAAGCAACTCTTGTGTGTTATTAGGTTCCCTGTGGATCTTTATAGTTTTTACCCAAACAGGGACCAGTCTATTTGGAATTCTGGGTAGTTGAATGAATGATGCTTTAAATTAGCAAACAGTGTAAACCCTGATCAGAGGGCTCCTATAGGAGCCCTCTGATCTGGGTCTACATTGTTTGCAAATGTAAGGAGTATATTTAAAACAGGTCCATGGTGTTGAAAGAATTATAGGATGCCATTCTTCTGCATACAGAGGTTGTCTAACCCAAGTTTGACTTTATTATTTTTGTTCAATGTTGTTAGCTACCTACTGTCTAGTAAGTTTTTGACATGGTCCATGATTTCTTTCTTGATTGGCTTGGACAACTGTTTTGGCGTTTCTCCAGATGTAGAGGCACCGTTTGACTGATTAGCCTTCTTGTTCCGACTCTTTCGACCCATGTCTTCTGACTTAGAGAATCCTTTACCTGTTGAAAATAAACATAAATAAGTACATTCCCTGATTGAAGTTGAAGTTACAAGTAAAACTGATCAAATCAGTAAAAAACGAAACAGTTAAGATAGTATGGTCTTTTTGAAAAAATGAAGAATAAAAACCTCAAATTATTTCACAAATTACTCCTTTCATTTATTCCACCACAGAAGAAAATAGTACCAATGTATTAGTCATAGATAATTAAACATGCAGCACAAGAAATACTTTCTATCTCTTAGCAGATGGTCCCAGGGGTTTTTTCCGCATTTTTTCAGCTACATTGTATGTTGCTGTCAATATTTAAACCGGTGTATGCAATGACATCAGCAGATTGCATGCGCTATATCAAGTTTTTGTGAGGCTTCCGGAAATGTAGGAAGGGTCCGATGTATGAGAATCAAGGATACATATAAGTTTTTCCTCATTTTTTTGGCTCTGTTGATGACAAGAATTTGTTTACAACAGGAAATGGCTTTGTGCAATTAGTAAGAAGGTTGCACTTGCCATATTGTTGTTGTTGTTGTGTTTGTATATTCCACCGTTAATTTGTTGGAGCACCCAGGACTTCAGAAGTCCTGGTTAATATGGCGTTCTAAGACTAATTAAGTTCAGTAATAAAACAAATAAGATCAAAGAGCCTTGTGCCAAGGCTTATGCGTCCGTGTAATGTCGGGCAGAAATCACATGTTAATGTTAGCTTCACACACGTCTGCGTCAAATGCACTACGATTTATAGCTGTAAACTTACATTGCATGCACATGTATAGTCTATTCTTAAGGCTCACGAACTAAAAACATGTCTGTTCAGCAGGAATGTCTAGAAAGCACCTGGGGCCCGTTTCATAAAGAATCTTAAGCCTTAACTTAGCGTAAATCCTCACTTAGGCCGCCATTTTTACGATACTACCATTTCATAAAGAATCTTAAGCCTGATCTTTGCTGCGAAAAAGGTGCAATTTGTCGTAACTTTACGACAGCCTCAGACCACTCTTAACTCTGGCTGCAGTGTAGTACGTATGTTTTGCGGTTAAGAGAGAGTTAAGTGAGGTCTATAAAACGCTCTTAACTTAACTAAGATATTTGCCTAAGTCCAGGAGTTGCGATAAATGGTTAAGTTAAGATAAAATTCTCTATGAAACGCTACCCGGGAACTTAGTGGAAGTCTGACTTAACTTCTAAATAGTTCAGAAATAAAGTAAGGCTTACGGGTCCATGTAATGGCGGCCAGAAATCACGTTAATGTTAGCTTCACACACGTCTGTGTCAAATGCACTACAATTTATAGCTGTAAACTAGCATTGCATGCTAACATGTATAGTCTATTCTTAGGGCTCACAAAAACACATCCTTTCAGCAGGAATGGAGAGAAAGCACCTGGAACTTAATTAGTGGAAGTCTGACTTAACTTCTTAAGAATTACATATATTTAGTCTATTCCTAGGGCTCACAGAAAAACTTGTCCGTTCAGCTGGAATGGCGCGAAAGCACCTGGAGCTCAGTGGAGGTCTAACTTAACTTCTAAAGAGTTTTTAAAATGTTAAAAATTTTGAGATAAGGAATAAACGATAAAATGAGGATATGTAAGAATCATGGAGACTAGTAAGTCTATCTGGATGCGCTTAGCCTTGAGTGAAATGAAACCAATCCATAAAGTTTCAGGCAAAAAATCGTGAGGCCTTGCGCCGGTTCCAGTAATGGCGGCACAAATGGAAGAATTCACATGTAAAAGTCTGCTGTTTGCCGGTTTGTTACAGGTTACACAGGAAAACATTTGCTTCTTTCACCAGAAACAGCTTCACACAAGTAAATAGTCTGTGCAGAAATTTACACTACGAGTCCAAACTGCACATGTGTAGTGAGACTTTTCTGAGAGCTCACAAGGACACATCTGCTCAGCTCGACATCCAGCTCACACCCATCAAACTTTGATAACTTTATAACATATAACTTTGGCAGCATCACAAAAGCAGTTTTGTGATGCTTCGGGAGTCGTGGCAGCTGGGTTCCGATAAATGAGATTGAGAATCGAGGATACTCAGTTTTTACCTCATTTTCGACTCCGTTTATATCAGCAGTATGTTTAAAATCAGAAACACATGTGTGGGATGACATAAGCGCTTTTGTAATGCCGCCAAAGTTATAGGAAACCCCGAAAATTAAGGAATTGAGGAGAAATCCCAATAATTGGTGTTTTTTTTTCTTTCTCTATATACTGCTACACGCCCCTTTCCGGTATAACGAGCAGGGGCACTTTTAAGGTGCACCAATGGGACTGTACCCAGCCGGTCACTTTATCCTGACACCGACGAACCAGTTGTAATGCTAACCCGAAATCCTGAGCGCCAAGGAGGGAAGCTGTTACTACCAATTTTTAAGCCTTTGGTTTGACCCGGCCTGGGATTGAACCCACAACCTCCCGCACTGCAAGCGGACGCTCTACCACTAAGCCACGCAGCTGGTAATCTAGACTGCCATAGCCGGAGAGGTGTGAAACCCATCAATCATCACCAATGATGACTTCAGATGGGGCGGTCCGGCCTTGTCAAAAATAGCTTCTATATATTCTTTATGTGGTAGGCTACTACAAACAAGAGTACCGCAAGCCGGGCACATTATACGCCCTTCAAATCGATCTTAGAATGTAGTCATACTAAAACCCTATCAAGGTAAAGTGGAAAAAAGCTTTAAAGGGGAAAGTTAGGGGTCATATGCTGACCAAGTTTCAAAAGGTTTGAATAAATTTGTTTGAGTAAGAGAGCGGACAAACTAAACAAGAGCCCCATGGGGCATATGTCGCTCACCTGAGAATAGCTGTACATCAAAATAGAGATAATGATTTAAGTCCAGGACGGGGTCATTTTTTACCCGAGGGGCATAATTTGAACAATCTTGATAGAGGACCTGTAGATGATGCTATGTTCCAAATATCTAAGATCAGGGTACTAGGGTTCTAGACAAGAAGATTTTTTTTAAGTTTCCATTGAAAAAATCTATTTTTAGCTCCTGTGACTTACATATGCAACAGACTGGAACCATTTGAACAAAATAGATAAAGGACATCTAGAAGTAACACCATGCCGAATATCAAAGCTCTGGCTATATTAGCTTCAGAAAAGAAGACGTATGAAAACTGTGACCCCCGGAGTGGGGCTAATTTTGACCCCAGGGGCATAATTTGTACAAACTTGATAGAGGACCTGTAGATGATATGCAATCGACCAGAACCATTTGAACCTTATTGGTATAGGACATCTAAAAGTGTCACCAAGCCAGATATCAAAGCTCTGGCCATATTAGTTTCAGAGGAGAAGACATTTGAAAATTTCACTATATAACTCTATGTTAAACTGTGACCCCCTGGGCGGGGCCAATTTTGACCTCAGGGGCATAGTTTGTAGTTTGATAGAGGACCTGTAGATGATGCTATGTGTCAAATGTCTAAGATCTGGCCCTTGTAGTTTCAGACAAGAATTTTTTTTAAGATTTCCTTATTTTTTCACTTGGTTGCCATGGCAACCAGAGTTCTACATTGTTTTTAATTCTTTGAACAATTTTGAAAGAACTTGACCCAAGGAACATTCGTGTAAAGTTTGGTTGAAATCTTTTCAGCGGTATATGAGGAGATGTCATTTGAAGCAATTGTTAAAGACAACAATGACTGTATAAAGTGAAATATTTTCTTCTGTGGAAGAATAAATTAAAGACATAAAAAAGAATATGTATGGGTTAATAGGTTAATAAATATCATTATTTACATTTTCTAAATATAAGAAACTATATGTAAATGAGTGGCAAATAGTTTGGATCCAGATTAGAAGCAGCATTATGTGGCATCTGACCTGGATCCATACTGTTTATGGCCAAGAATTAATTGTGGACTGATAGACAGAAAGATAAACAAACAAACAAAACACAAACAAACAAACAGACAGACCAAAAGTAATATGCCTCGAACTAAGTTGTGCTTGAAAATAAAATAGCAGACATCACTTTCATTTCTGTTATGTATCTCAGTGACCTGAGTTCAGAGCTAGCTATGGGTCAGTTATGCAATTGGAGACGGTCTCAGAGAGAACTGACTATTATTATGCTGAACTGTTGTCTGCTCCAAATGTTTGTATGTGAAATATGTAAAAAATAATAACTTATATTTTCTAAATATAAGAAAATATGTAAATGAGTGGCAAATAGTTTAGATCCAGATTAGATGCAGCATTATGTGGCATCTGACCTGGATCCAAACTGTTTGCAAAAATGTTGCATTTAGTATAAGGGTAGCTTCTTAGCCTGGAAGATACAATGCGTCTGTATAAAACGGATCATTAGAGAGTTTTTACTGTCAGACCTGCATCAAAAAGCACTGATATGGCCAGGGTTGAGTCAAATTTGATCCTAGGGTTTTGATTTTTTACAATTTTGAAAGTGATTTAGTAGAAGATACTATTCATGCAATATCTAAGGTGTGGGAACAGTGGTTTTTTACAAAAAACTTGTTTAAAGTTTTTCACTTTTTTTAATAAATTTCAGTAAGTAGTCCACTTTAAAGTTTCATTTTAAAAATTTCTGTAGAGAAGCATCCAAGGAACACGGTGAGCAAATTAGTTTTTTCCTCAGACTCGCGGTTTCAGAGGAGTTGTCGCTTGAAGTAAATTTGAACGGACGGACAGACGGACGACGGACGGCGGGCGATCACAACAGCTCACCTTGAGCCTTCAGCTCAGGTGAGCTAAAAATGCCCTGGGTTTTTTTACGATAAAAGTGGCATAACTCTTTGATGTCTATGGCAATCTTGCTGGTTAACAAACTTGACCAAGACATTATGGTCATACACCACATGCTGACAAAGTTTCAAAAGGATTGGAATAAATTTGTTTGAGTTAGAGAGCGGACAAACTAAAATGCCTGTTTTTGACAAAAAAGGGGCATAACTCTTGAATGTCTGGGGCAATCTTGCTGGTTATCAAACTTGACCGAGATATTATGGTCATACATACACCACATGCTGACAAAGTTTCAAAAGGATTGGAATAAATTTGTTTGAGTTAGAGAGCAGACAAACTAAAATGCCCGTTTTTTGACGAAAAAAGGGGCATAACTCTTGAATGTCTGGGGCAATCTTGCTGGTTATCGAACTTGACCGAGATATTATGGTCATACACGTTCTGACCAAGTTTCAAAAGGATTGGACTAAATTTGTTTGAGCACGGAATTATACAAAACGGAATAGCAACTAAGCGAAGTTGAATAGGCGAGTATCTGAGCTCTCGCGGCGGTTGAATTTTGCGAGATTATGTGTCAAGTGACAACATCTTCACTTCTTGCCTCGTTGTCCGCCATTTCTGGCATGAAATTTACCGACTCGAGTGTTTTTATTGACATTTTATAGGATTTAAACGACTTGGTGGACATTCCTATCAATTCACGGGAATATAAACCCGTGAACAATGCTTCGAAAACACACATTTATCATATTGACTACCGATAGACAGTCTCTTATCAAGTCTCTCGAGTCTCGTATCCGCCGCACGAGATTTACGATATAGCGCGAGGTTTCGATTCCGTCAGTGTATAATTCTGTGGTTTGAGTTAGAGAGCGGACATGAAAAAGTTAACGAACGGACGGACGGACGGACACCGCCACGACATTATACGTCCCGTCTGAAGACGGGCGTATAAAAATGGTACGCCTTTACAATGGTGCGCACTGACCATGGTGCGCTTCAGCTGGCGTCTTACATTTCCTTAAAAGGTGATGTCTTGAGACGTGACTGAGCTGAAGAAAAGATTTTGGACGAAGACAATTATATCATGTATCATTCTACGATCGGAAATCGTGTAACATGCAAAATAACTGATCGCCCATACCTATTTGGCTAAGTAGTTGACAAAATGTTCCAGAGCTGTTCACGATGTTTTCTGCAAGTGTAAAACGTCATCGATTTTGTCGTGTTTTCTGCAACTTCATAAGAATCGCATTGCGGAACAATTTGTGGCTCCCTAATACCCGGCTTCGGGCAATTCAGTTGTTAGTTATGGTCAACCATAAAGTTATCAATGCCATTTGATGGGGATTATTTTAACGATTCAACGGCTACTTTCAATCTCATTTACTATATTTTACTTGTATTTGTTCACGAGACCATGATCAGCAGCAGAAGCAGGGAACCAGTGCTTCCTAGTTCAGCACGGCAAGAGTAAGGACGGGTACCAGCAATTCTATATCTTCTAGTTTCTCAACTTTGGCAGATATTTACAATGTATTTTTAGAAAAAGTAAATGTGACATTCACATGACTATGAAACCTGAGAGTAAACGAGGGAATAAGTGAATCGTTAACCCCAATTGAAGTCATTTCACATTGCAGGAGACTTACTGTAACATTGTACATATATCATGGGGGTTTTGATGTTGAGTGCTCTGCAGTTGCTAGTCTGCATCTGTTATTGTGCAGCCTGGCAGCAATATGGAAGTGACAGTCCACGACTAGCTCTGGCTTTCAGTGAAACGAAGAGGTCGTCATTCCAACACCTGCCATGGTACCAAGCGATTGATGGCCAAGGCTTGACGGAACAGTTCTCCACATTCAACAACGAGCAACTGCAGGACTACAGGAGACAAGCTATGCAGGCTGCCCAGGTTGACTATTGTGTGAATGACACCTTTCTGATACTCTCTGAATTCACAAAACCCCAACCTAACATTGGGCTAGACTTGTTGAGATTTGTAGATGCCTCTACAAAGATTCCGAATGGTTTACTTGCTGGTAATATAATGTGGGTTGGAGAATATCAAGAGTGCAATGCCATAAAACCTGTCCAGAATCCACAGACTAAAAAAACCTTCAAGGGGAAGTATTTTGGTGCAGCTGTTTATCAAAACAATAAACCAATACAAGGACAAACGCCGCTTGTAGCTGGAGTTTGCTTTCCAGATTCCTGCAATGAAATCAATGTTACAATATTACTCAATATTTTGCTTCAAGAGGCCGGGAGTACTGTCCGCAGTTTGAATTTAAGCGTAATTGGAGCAATTACAGAAAAGAAGCAGGATCTGAGTGGTGGAACATTGACAACTACTGTTATAACTGGGATACTCGTTGGCTTAATAATCCTTGGCACTGTGATTGATCTTCTAAGTAGAGAAACAAAAGACAAACCGAAATCTGATCAGTTAGACAATAACGAGAGTGACAGAGCCGGATTACTTAGTAGAGAAGTTTTCACAGACAGTGTAGATAGTCATCTGCATGTGCAGGAAGGAAGATGCTCTGGTAATAAAAAAATACTGACCAACCTTCTATGTGCTTTTTCATTCTTAAGTAACGCAAAGAAACTCTTTGGCACAGACACAGCAAACAGCCCATTGGCTTGTCTCAATGGAATTCGAGTTCTTAGCATGTGGTGGGTTATATTAGGTCATACTTATGCTTTTATACCTGCTTTCCTCGACAATTCTGCAGAGGCAATAAAGCTAATGGAAAGGTTAACATTCCAACCAATTCTAAATGGAACTTTTTCTGTGGACAGTTTCTTCTTCTTAAGTGGATTGCTTGTTGTTTATCTTGCATTGAAAGAAATCAAAGCTAAAGGAATGAAACCATCATTTTGGATATACTTTGTATGTCATCGTTATTGGCGCCTGACACCTTTGTATGGCTTTGTTATTTTGATATATGTCTATATTATGAGACATCTTCTTTCAGGTCCGTATACAGCCTATTTACAAGGATTCAATCCTATGATAGATGAATGCAAATCAACCTGGTGGGCAAATTTGCTATATATCAATAACTTTTATCCTTATTACGGTAGCCTTCAGAAAACATGCCTTGGTTGGAGTTGGTACTTGGCCATTGATATGCAGTGTTACTTAATCCTGGCACCTGTTGTTATTATATTTTTGTCATCAGACAGAAGAGGGTTCAGATGGATTGGATTTGCAATTGCTATATGTTTGATGATTTTATGCATACTTTCTCGTATCATTTTGGTTGTTTACTATGGCATACACGGTTTGTCAGGAAGTCCAACTAAGCATATTGATGAACCCTTCGCAAAAAATGGTCCTTTGTATGCACGCCCATTTACTAGATGGTCAGTTTATGTGGTTGGGATGCTTGTAGGGTATGTATTGGCATCTCATAACAACAGAATAAGAATACCAAAGGTATTTAGCTTGCTAGGTTGGCTTGTTTGTATACCTGTTGGTCTGGCAGTCATTTATGGACAATACTATTACTCACATCATCCAGGCACACAGATGAGCTTGACTCTCAGTGTATTCTATGTATCACTATGTAGATATGCCTGGAGCCTGTGCCTTGCTTGGGTTGTTCTTGCATGTGTTGCTGGCAAAGGTTGGTGGGTCAACGATATTCTTAGTTGGAAGATATGGGCTCCTTTAGGGCGCCTCACCTATGCAGCATACCTGATCCACCCCATACTGATATACACTGGTTATTTTAACCAGCTTAGGCCTATTCATTTCACAGATTTGACTATGGTGTATCTATTTCTTGGCAATCTTGTGCTGTCATACGCTTTAGCATTCATTTTGTCCATGTTGGTTGAAGCACCCATGATACAACTGGAAAAGGCAATTACAAAACTTATTCAAAACAGATCACAATCATTTCAAGTGAGCAGTTTTCTCTCAAGGATTCAAGATAAATTTAGAAGGTGATTTAACTATTCTTTGGTTTCATTGATGTTTTTGACTTCTTACAAAAAATATTACATTCCAGTCTCATTTAGGAGCTTTCTGCTCTACTTTCCGCTTGTTTTAACCCATTCCCCCATAAATATGCCTTTTTAAGCCTCTAATTTATTCCTTCACTGAAAAAAATAGTTCCAATTTATACAATTATGAATATGTGTGATAAGAAATATTTTCTATATTCTAGCAGATGAGCCTGGTAGCTTAAAGCAGGCTGAAAGTAAAGCAGAATGTGCCTTCACATTCTGCTTTACTTTCAACCTGCTTTAAGTGGTCACCTGTCTTCAGAACTAGAAACAAGCTATGGGTTAATGGGTTAAGCTATTTTCAACATATGTGTAGAAGTAGGAAGAAGTGTCCCCAAGACACTTCTGTGGAGTACAGGATTAGTGGTATTCTTTTTGCAAATCCATTTCTGACTGCATTGTGGCAAGTCATATGATTCTGAAGAATTATTTTTGAAAGATTTATATATTTTAAATAGCTTGTTAAAAGTATAAGCTTTTTTGTTCTATTTTTATGGTAGCTTAAAGCAGACTGAAAGTAAAGCAGAACACACCTTTTAAAGAAACATTCTGCTTTACTTCCAATCTGCTTTAAGTGATTACCTGTCTTAAAAACTAGAAACAGACTAGATCTATGGAGTAATGGATTAAGATAGGTAGCAGTTAAATGCAGAAGCAAAGCAGAATATTTATAATACAAAAAAAACTCTTTTTGGAGATTTTTGCATTATTGTTGTCTTGCATTGATCAGCTACCTGCCTTAACCCATTACCCCATAAATACGCCTTTTTACGCCTCCAATTTATTCCTCTAGAAGAAAAAATAATCAAATTTATAGTGTTACAAATAAAAATCATATGAAATATTTTCTATTTTCTAGCAGATAATAGCTTAAAGCAGGCTGAAAGTAAAGCAGAATGGGCGCATTCTGCTTTACTTTCAACCTGGTTTAAGTGGTCATCAGTATTCAAAACTAGAAACATGGTATGGGGTAATGGGTTAAAGTATAGTGTTATATCACTCAGGAGAGGTTATGCAATTGTGTACTATTGTGTACATGATACTGTCATCAACTATTTATTAACTCTTTCTCGTATATAAAAGCCTGTTTCATGCTTTAAGCAATTCCTCCTAGAACTTCTTTATTATGCTTCATGTACCATGTTCTGGTAAAGAAACTTTTCCAACTTTCTAACAGGTGACTGCTTAAAACAGACTGAAAGTAAAGCAAAAATCTCCCTCTTTTTGCAATTACTTTCAGCCTGCTTTAAACAGACTGCTATCTTTACATTGAAAACAATCTACCAGGGAGTGGGTTAACATGGTGTTATAAGTGTGTAAGGGAGATAACTCATTCTAGCACGTGACTGCAACTAAATGGTAGTTTATCCATTTTCATTACTTTTGAGTTAGATGTAGCAAACAATCTTAAAAAGTGTTGTTTTCATCTTGGAACCTTTAGAAGCTTTGTGAATACAAGCTCAGAACTACATTGTTAGCATTTTTTTTTACATTTTTATCAGCGCTCCAGCCTCCAGATAAGAGGGAGTAAATTGAACAAATCCAACATTTTCTCACTCATTTCAGCACCAAATCCTATGGTGTTACTACTCATTAGCATCGTCTCTATGACACCATAGGGTTTATTGCAAAAATGAAGATTTTAACTTTTGAAATAGCCCCCTTATCTGGAGCTCTGTTTTATTCAAGAATCTGGAAATTTATTTGAACTTACAAGTGAGAAATAATTTTAACCCTTCTCATGCTAATATCACAAGTATACATGTTTTTTTAAACCAATGTATTCCTGGATCAGAAGACTCCAGACAGGAATCTGCATTCTTTCTCTGGAAAACTTTCCTGATTTTATTAGCCAGTTTAATAGTTAAGATGATAGATGTCCACTTTGGATGAAATTTTATAAATGAATATTCAGTCAGAGAAGGGTTAAAAGATATTCACTTATTCCATTGTTTTGGAAATGAAATTAACTAGTACAGGGCTCCAGATAAGGGCGAGTGAACTGCATAAATCCAACATTTTCTCACTTGTTTAAGCACTAAACCCTATTGTGTTACTACTCATTAGAATCGTCTCTTCGAGACAATTCTAATGAGTAGTAACACCATAGGGTTTAAAGCAGAAATAAAGATTTTAGTTTTTGAAATACTCCCCTTATCTGGAGCTCTGCTAGTATAAACATTATACAATAAACCCCTCTATTACGACCACTAAATTGTGTTAATAATTAGGTGTTTCAGACAGGTGATGGCTTAACGGCAGGTGAAACTAAAACAGAGCTTTATGTTTTACCGTCACCTTGCTTTAACTTCCTTTAAGCTGTCACCTGTCTTTTATACACTCAATTAGCCTTCTTTTTAGTGGTCATAATAGAGAAGTTTTACTGTAGTTTTATTTGCATACATATTTTTATAGTTTTGTTTGAATATACATTCCATTTTGAATCACAAACTTTAGAGATCTGTATATAAGTATAAATGTATGTGTGTACAGTTTACATTTGATGTGTTTCTTTGCAAAACATGTGTCATTTTTGATAGGTTCATTGAAAATAAGACATATCGTGGTACAGCTTTACCAGTCAGTGGACCAGGCTAAATGTAAAGCAGAATGTGCCTTATAGCACATTCCAGGGTTCAAGTCTATTGGTCCAATGACCAGCAGTTTTGCAGGTCAGACCACATGCATTTCTTTCTGGCTGATCCTTTTAATCACCAGAAATTGAGGGTTATTTTCAAACCCTGCACATTCTATTTTATATTAGTCTGCTTTAAGCTAGCATCTGCTAGGAGCCTAGGCTATAGAAAATATGTTCTTATGGTGCTTATTCATGACTGTATCAAGTGGAACTATTTCTTCAGTGGAAGAATGAATTAGAGATAAAAAAAAAAGACATATTTATTATAGGGTAATGGGTTAACATATTGCAGATTTGATTGAACCTATCAAAGACAAGATTAGATCTGACATTTCTGAGTTTTCTGGTTTATATAGGTAAATGTATCGTGTTAAAGCCCTATAATAAGTTTCCAAATGTTTCCGGATTAATAGTGCTACATGTATTTCCATATTTCAGACTGAAGAACTTAAATAGGAGCATCAAACAGCTTATTGCTGATCAGATAATGAGTTAATCAGCATCTGATCTGGATCCAGACAGTTTTCTGTTTCTGAATGCCAGTCAAAGTTTCATTTACAAGGTTAACATAACTGAAGCATTCAGAACCTACAAACCAGAGCTATCAATAGCAGTTATGTCACTTTTTGTCTAGCTGCGATGAAAGAGGGAAAGTGAGACTAACTTATTGCTGTTTAGTGGCGTCAAAGTTTTAGGATTTAGCTCCAATATTAAGTGATTTTTTTTACGCTCATTGTAACATCTTAGTCCCACTTTCAAATCTTTGCCACTGCAAGACATTAAAGTCTATAGAATTCTCATTGTTATAGCATAATACTCAAGATAAGGTGATAAAACCTTTATATCTCAATCAAAATCCTTGACGAAATTCTTGTAAAACCTCTCTATTACGACCTCTATTATGACCACCAAAGTGTGTAAATTATTTGGTGTTTAAGGCGGCTGGATACTTAAGCAAGGTTTAAATAAAACAGAATGCTCCTTTTGAAGCATGTTGCTTTATCAAGCTGTCACCTGTCATTAATACAATCAATTAGCCTTAGCATGTTAGTGGTCTTAATAGAGGGACTTTTACTGTATAGATTGTTGCATTGTATTTCACATTTTGACATTTGTAATCTCATTTTATGCTGAGGCCTGTATCATTGCTGTTTATAAGGTACAGATTGTTGCATTGAATCCTTTCACATATTGACATTTGTAATCTCATTTTATGCTGAGGCCTGTATCATTGCTGTTTATAAGGTACATATTGTTGCATTGAATCCTTTCACATTGACATTTGTAATCTCATTTTATGCTGAGGCCTGTATTATTTCCATTTATAAGGCATAGATTGTTGCATAGAATCTTTTAAATTAATCAGGGTTCCAGATAATCACGAGGGAGTATACTGAACAAAGCCAATGTTTACTCTCTTATTTCAGCACCAAATCTTATGGTGTAGCTACTCATTAGAATCGTCTCTTAGACGATTCTATCGAGTAGTGACACCATAGGGTTTAAAGCAGAAATAGAGACTTAAGTTTTTGAAATACTCCCCTTATCTGGAGCCTTGGTCCTTCTGCATACTGACATTGTACATAAACAGTAATCTCATTTTATGTTTCAAATCTAATGTGTTTTTGTCTGATTATGAATATAAAATTCAAAGTGTACGTAATGTTTCTTTAGTTTGTATAATGTTAACCCACTGAACTGTCGCCAAGAGTATCCACATCCTATACAAAGAGCATAGCTATGGACTACTCTTGTCCTGATGCAAACAATTTAGGCCATGATTAGAGGGCTCACTCAAAGAACCCTCTGAGCACAGTCTGTACATTTTGTTAGTGTGCAATATGTTTGAAAAACAAATCTAAATAGTCATAAATGGACTAAACTTAATGAAAAGCTGGCATTGTCCGTTGAAACAGCAGGGATCACCGAGTTAATACCATAAAAAGCAGCAATTTGTCAAGACTTCACCTATCAGATATATTCAAGACTCAATACTTTTAGGGGTAATTTCTGTTATGGCTTTACTATTTCACCAAATTAACTCATTCTATGATTGGGCCTCCATGGCCAAATGATTATAGTCCATGTGACTGACAGTCACTTAGCTCCTCCTACTTTTTGACAACTTATTGCACTGGGACATTTGCTTACATTATTCTTGTATAATATATGGGACTTTTGGCAGTTGGTATATGGCAGTACATTTGTTTTTATTGTGAATTTGTGTACGTACATGTTCCCAACGGTGTCATTGCTTTCCAGATTTCTTTTCTGATCCAATTGTCACAAAACAATACACACAAGCCATGTTCACAAACATTGTTCTTGTACACATTCAGATTAAGACATGTTTGCAGTCAAAACCTTTGTCATTGTTAGCTATAAACAGAAATCGGTAGATTTACGTATCAACCTCTACATACTTCATTTCTTATGCAATTGCTACAAAACTTTATACACATGTCCACAAACATCACCGCTTAGATCATCATTGCTCTAAATACATCTCGATGAGGGTATTAATTAACCGTTTACCCCATAGCCTATTCAGGTGACTACTTAAATCAGGTTGAAAGTAAAGGAGAATGTGCCTTAAGTTGCATTCTGCTTTACTTTCAGCCTGTTTTTAAGCTACCATCTCATGATAGTATACAGCAAAACCTGTCTTAATCAGCCAGTGATAGGATCCAAACCACCAAATTGGCTGCTTAGGTCAGGTGACCCCTTATTCAAGGGATAAGAAAAATGACTATTTTGAAAACGGTTGCGGTTATTTTGTACTATCCATCTCTATTTGAGTATTGGGTTAAGCGTATCCTCTGTGATGCTTTGTTTACATTATTCTTTATTATATATCATAGGAGTTGTGTTTATATTACTCTAGTATTACATGGCAGGACTTTAACCCATTACCCTATAAATATGCCTTTTAACGCCTTGAATTTATTCTTCTACTGAAGAAAATAGTTTCAATTTATGCTGTAATGAACCCATATCAAATGAAATGTTTTCCATATTCTAGCAAGTGGCATCTTAAAGCAGGCTGAAAATAAAGCAGAATGCGCCTTAGGTGCATTCTGCTTTATTTCCAACCTACTTTAAGTAGTCACTTTTCTTCAATACAAGAAACAGGCTATGGGGTAATGGGTTAATTTTCACCACCAGTACTCTAGTTACCACAACATGGTGGTGTAGTGTTCATAGGTATTGGCATGACACTTATAAACAATGTTCAGGATCAGATAAACAAATTTAAATAAAGTTACTACATGTACCTTTAATTGAAAATTGAAATAAATCTATTTTGTAATGGGATCCTTGCAAAACCTGTTAATACTCTGATATATCTTTAATATTAATTAATGAAGCAAAAAGTGCCTACCCTGATCAGATGGCTCCTCATCCGAGTCTACACTGTTTGCTAATATTCCATTTATTGGATTGTGCTAGTGGTGGCAGAGTCACTGTTACTGACAATCTTTTAACTTTCTTACCACTGTGGGTTTAAATTCTGGTTTGGGCACTTCAGACTTTTATGTGGGGAATCCTTGAAGCTTGATTGCTAAAGGTTGGTGGTTCTACCCAGTTGCCGATTTGTGCCTGAAACGGTGCATAAAGGGCTTCTGGGGTCTTTCCCAATCTAAACCAAATGTGCTTGTTAATTAGTTAAAATAAATAACAAACACAGATCTGTTGACAAAGATTTATAAGTTTCAGGTGATCATATATGTACAGAATATTGTTGTATTTGTATCTTTACATATCTGTTACATTTATTAAACCTCTGTGTTTTTTTGTAGATAAATGGCATGTTTATGTCACTGTGACGATTTTTGAAGGTTTAAGGTATTGAAGAACTGTACATCATAGTTATGTTACCCATTACCCCATAAATACACCTTTTTATGCCTATAATTTATTCCTCCACTGAAGAACCTTATTCCAATTTATACAGTCATGAATTTGTATCATATGAAATATTTCTGTATCCTAGCAGATAATAGTTTAAAACAGACTGAAAGTAAAGCAGAATGCGCCTTAAGGTGCATTCTGCTTTACTTTCAACCTGCTTTTTTTTTTTAAGTGATCATCTTCCTTTAAAACTAGAAACAGGCTATAGGGTAATGGGTTAATTAAACATAAGGAATGTTATCTCATAACATGTCAGATGGATACCATAAGAAAACAGTGCAGATCATGATGAAACAGCTTCTGAAGGAGATGTCTGATCTAGGTCTACACTATTTTCAAAAAGTGTAAATATTCATTGTTAGCAGGATAAGGGTTAACACTTAACACATTGAACTTTGCCAATAGGGTAATTAATTAACAGGAAATTTCAACTACTTAACCCTTGTAGTGTGGCAAACTTTACATTATTTTATCATAGTTTAAAGATCAAGTTCAGGTCAAACAAAATGTGGAATCTGATCAAAGTGTAAACCATTCAGGAGCTGTCTGATCTGGGTTTTCACTGTTTTTAAAAAGTGTAAATACATGTATATGTGAGCAGGACTGCAAGCGAAAGGTTAACACATTGAACTTTGTCAGTAGGATAAGTAATTGACAGGACATTTATACTACTTAACCCTTTAAGTGTGGCAAACTTTGTTTGGATTAGTTTAAATCCAGTTTTGGTCCAACAAAATGTGTATTCTGATCAGGATTTAAATAATTTGCTATTTAGATAACATGTACATGACTGTATATAAATGCAAGACATGTATAGAAAATAACAGAATTTCAACAGATGATAATTAGCATTAATCAGCATGCTAGTGAAATCATGGTCACCTTTGAAAATAGGTTTGATCCTGATGGGGCACTGTGTAACGCCACATACCAAACTGTTAGACACTCTGATCCTGTTTTGAAAACAAATTTTTTAAATTTTCTATTTTTAAAACAGTAACAGATGACAAATATTGTGGTACCGGTAGATAAAAACAATTACCCATCATGCATCATGCAAAGAGTTCACTGAGATATCAGTTAGCATTGCCATATTAATCTTTGCAAGTTAGCAGTTAGGAAACAATGACATGATCATTAACTCTCTGAGTTACGAATACAGTGCTCCCTCTCTACAACGGCCCTCCCAACAACAACTCCCACCTTACAACGACCCGGTATCGCAATTCCCCCAAACAAGACAATTATGTCCAACCTTTTCGTGACTGCATTGTCGTCTGCTGTTTTTCTCAAAGTTACATAATGGACATTTTGACATAAAAACATAATGACGAATGACAAACAGCTTGAATCCAGATCAGACGCCGCATAAAGCGGCGTCTGATTTGGATTCAAGCTGTTTGAAAATGTAGCCAATTTCCCTCCCTACAACGACTCCCTCTGAACAACGCACACAATATCTCCCATAGGGTGTCATTGTAGAGAGGGAATGCTGTATATTTATTCTCAAAAAGTAGCCTGCTCTCTTTCAGAAATTTATTCCATATATATGTACAAATGACAGTTTTACTTTTGTAATAGTCACATATCGTATACATGTATACATACAAATCTTTATCACAGCTTATTATTAAAATATCATTTTAATTGGTTGTGTTATATTGTTGTTATTTTATGGCCTTTTCACATTGACTTGTCTATGATAAAAAAAATAGTCTTAAGCGCCAGCTCATTATGTAATTGTCACCTGCAAAAGCTGTAATCTGAAATTGTTCTTAGAATTGGTTTTACTACATGTACATTGTCGTTAAGAAATGTCACAGTTTGGATTCAGATGCAACACAGTGTTACTCAGCGTCACATCAGGATGAAATCCAATAATTATCACAAATTTGCCTGTAGCCTGCAGAAGGTTAACTCATTACCCCATAAAAAATTAAAAATGTTGTTTTACGCCTCCAATTTATTGCTCCACTTAAGAATTGAATTCCACTTATGAACAGTCATATATATGGATCATAAGAGAAATTTTCTATATCCTAAAGATGTACCTTAAAGCTGGCTGAAAGTAAAGTAGATTGCGCCTTAATGCAGATTCTGCTTTACTTTCAACCAGCTGTAAGTGGTAAACTGTTTTAAGTGGTAAACTGTTTTCAAAACTAGAGATATACTATGGAATAATTGGTTAAACAAATATACAGTCAAACATTTCAGATGCTGGTCTGCTTTTAGCTCACCTGAACCGAAGGCTCAAGGTTAGCTATTGTGATTGCATTAAGTCTGGAATCCGTCAACATTCTTTAAACGACATCTCCTCTGAAGGCACATTCTGCTTTACTTTCAACCTGCTTTATGCTGTTACCTATCTTTAATACTAGAAACAGGCTATGGAGTAATGGGATAAACAGGGAATATAATTATGACTAGCATGTAGATCTAGTTTCATTCATGATTCCAGCAAGCTTTGTGGAAAATCTGGATCTACTAGTTATGGTGCAAATTTTCAGTAGAATGTAATAAAATAGTTATTGCACTTTCATTGGGTTGATATGAGAATTTATGAAATGCATAAAACCATGTTAACCTCGGTCTACCAGGCCTCGGCTCAATAATGTTCCAACCCCTTCACATTAACCCTTTCCTCCCAGAAACTTCAAATGGACAATTCTAGTTTTCAGTTTAGTCCATTTTCAAATTTTTAGGGTTGATTTTTAGCTCACCTGAGCTTGCTCAGGGTGAGCTTTTGCAATCCTTGAATGTCCGTCGTTCGTCGTCAACAATTTTAGTGTTTATTCTCTAGAGGCCACAATTTTAATCCAAACTTTCTGTAACTTGCTCAGATTGTATATTACCAAAAGAGTTTGGATGAGTTCGATTATGGTTGAAATCTGACCAATAGGTCAAGAGTTATCTACCTTTGAATTGCTGAAAATGCTATATTTAACAATGTTTACACTCTCGAGGCCACAATTTTTATCCAATCTTTCTTAAACTTGCTCAGATTGTATATTACCATAAGAGTTCGAATGAGTCTGATTATGATTGAACTCTGACCAATAGGTCAAGAGTTATCTACCTTTGAATTGCTGAAAATGCCATATTTAACAGTGTTTACCCTCTAGAGGCCACACTTTTTATTCAATCTATCTCAAACTTGCTCAGATTCAATATGACTATAGGAGTTCAAAAGAGATTGACTATGGTTGAAATCAGACTAATAGGTCGAGAGTTATCTACCTTTGAATTGCTGAAAATACTTTAAGGGTGTTTACACTCTAGAGGCCACAATTTTTATACAATCTTTCTCAAACTTGCTCAGATTGTATATGACCACAAGAGTTCAAATGAGTTCGATAATAGTTGTAATCGGACGCATAGGTCAAGAGTTATCTATCTTTGAATTGCTGAAAATGCCATATTTAACGGTGTTTATACTCTAGCTGCCACAATTTTTATCCAGTCTTTTTCAAACTTGCTCAGATTGTATATTACCATAAGAGTTCGAATGAGTTTGATTATGATTGAACTCCGACCAATAGGTCAAGAGTTATCTACCTTTGAATTGCTGAAAATGCCATATTTAACAGTGTTTACCCTCTAGAGGCCACAATTTTTATCCAATCTATCTCAAACTTGCTCAGATTCAATATGACCATAGGATTACAAATGAGATTGACTATGGTTGAAATCAGACTAATAGGTCGAGAGTTATCTACCTTTGAATTGCTGAAAATACCTTATTTAAGGGTGTTTACACTCTAGAGGCCACAATTTTTATACAATCTTTCTCAAACTTGCTCAGATTGTATATGACCACAAGAGTTCAAATGAGTTCGATAATAGTTGTAATCGGATGCATAGGTCAAGAGTTATCTACCTTTGAATTGCTGAAAATGCCATATTTAACGGTGTTTATACTCTAGCTGCCACAATTTTTATCCAGTCTTTTTCAAACTTGCTCAGATTGTATATTACCATAAGAGTTCGAATGAGTTTGATTATGATTGAACTCCGACCAATAGGTCAAGAGTTATCTACCTTTGAATTGCTGAAAATGCCATATTTAACCCTTTCCCACATAGCATGTTTCTAGTATTGAATATGGGTGTCCACTTAAAGCAGGTTGAAAGTAAAGCAGAATGTGCCTTAAGGCACATTCTGCTTTACTTTCAGCCTGCTTAAAGCTACCATCTGCTAGAATATAGGAAATATTTCTTATGATACATATTCATGACTGTATAAATTGGAACTATTTTCACCAGTGAAGGAATAAATTGAATGCGTTAAAAGGCGCTTCCATGTGGGAAAGGGTTAACAGTGTTTACTCTCTAGAGGCCACAATTTTTATCCAATCTATCTCAAACTTGCTCAGATTCAATATGACTATAGGATTTCAAATGAGATTGACTATGGTTGAAATCAGACTAATAGGTCGAGAGTTATCTACCTTTGAATTGCTGAAAATACCTTATTTAAGGGTGTTTACACTCTAGAGGCCACAATTTTTATACAATCTTTCTCAAACTTGCTCAGATTGTATATGACCACAAGAGTTCAAATGAGTTCGATAATAGTTGTAATCAGACGCATAGGTCAAGAGTTATCTACCTTTGAATTGCTGAAAATGCCATATTTAACAGTGTTTATACTCTAGCCGCCACAATTTTTATCAAGTATTTTTCAAACTTGCTCAGATTGTATATTACCATAAGAGTTGCAATAAGTGTGATTATGGTTGAAATCAAACTAATAGGTCAAGAGTTATCTGCCCTTGAATAGCTGAACATGCCATATCTAACAGGGTTTACACTCTTGCAACTACAGTTTTCAATGGATTTTGATTATACTTGCACACAAAGTATACAGCTATAAGTTCTCAAAGGAGTGCAATTATTGTTGAAATCTTATCATTGTGGCAATAGTTATCTGCCCTTGATATACTTTGAAATGCTAGAAAAGGCTTCAATTCAGTACTGTTTAGGTTCTAGTTATCTACCCTTGATGTACTCTACTATACTAGAATTATGAGGTTGTATTCCAAAATTGTATGGATTTAGATTAAAACGAGTGACACAGAGAGGTAATTTTAAAGCTACAATGTATCAGGCTTCAGTACAAGAGGTGAGCGATATCAGGGCCTTCAGGCCCTCTTGTTAAGATATATATCAAAATGACAAATAGTGTAGACCCTGATCAGAGGGCTCCTTAAGGAGCCCTCTGATCAGAGTCTACACTGTTTGCAAAGGACAAATGTAGTCCTCACATGTACACTGTTTGCAAATGACGCGTATATGCATGACTAGGGTTCAAAGAGTTAATCAAAAATCCAATAATGATGATGATTTATGCCCCAAATGAAAGTACAGTATTTGTATAATGCTGACTTATGAGTATAACTAGTGTGGGAAAAGGTCAAACACCAAGGTCATATTAAAATAAAAAGTAAAACTTTCATGATCCTATTCTTATTTCATGCTGATAATTATAATAACAATTAGAAAATGCACATTACAATAATGATGTATTTGAAAGCAAACATGATTTTATGAAGAACTATATAGTGTAATAATAGGAAACAAGCATTGCATGCAACACTGACTGTAGGCTTGTTTCTCAATGCCTTAGTCTTTCACTTTTCATCATCTAATTCCAAGGAATTCTTGTATTCATTAGTGCCTTAACTATTTCAACACTAAGTAACTCTTGTTGGTTATTAGGTTACCATGCTGATCTTTTTAGTTATCAAAACATGAACCTGTCTACTTGCTATTCTGGGTAGTTTAATAAATACTTGTTTAAATACATAAACCGTGTAGATCCTGATCGGAGGACTCCTATAGGAGCCCTCTGACCTGGGTCTACACTGTTTTCAAATGTAATGTGTAAATTTTTAACAGGTTCATGTGTTGATAGATTTAGTAGTGCCTTAAAGTTAAGCACAAGCAACTGCATCATAACACTGTACATGACCGACTCCCCTTTTTTACAGTTTCATATGACATATATATTGCCTTTGGTAAAAAACTCCTTTCTGCCTCGTCTTCACTGTCTAAATCTATATTATGGTCCCCTGGTACCGGCCCAAGAACAACTGGTTCCTGTGTCAAAATAAATTATGCCCAAAGTAATTACCCAAGCAAAACCAATAGGTATACAGGTTATCATAGACGACTGATTGATCTTTTTAACTCATTCAGCCCTGAAATTTCAAATTGGCAATTCCAGCAACAAATTTAGTCTAGTCCATTTTTGTCCATTTAGGATTTTTTTGTGTGGAATATACATTGTTTTTGTATTGCCAAATGACAAACTGTGAGAAACTTTGACCAGATGGCTTCTTAACTCTTTCAATGCTATGGACCTGTTTAATATAGACTCATTCCATTTCAAACAGTGTATGCCCAGATCAGAGGGCTCCTATAGGAGCCTGTTGACCAGGATCTACACTGTTTGCTAATTTAGAACAGTATTTATTAAACTACCTAGAATTCTAAGAAGACTTATTCATGTTTTGGTAACTAAAAATAGGCACAAAGGGAATACATTAACCCACAAGAGTTACTTAGTGTTGAAAGAGTTAAGAAGCCCTATGATCTGGGTCTACACTATTTGCATAGGACAAGACTTGGTGTACTCTTCATATGTACTCTGTAAAGGACATATATACTCATGGCTATCACTCACTCACTCATATAGGGTTGAATGAGTTAAAAAGCATAGAAACATGTGACATGCTAATGAAGAATAAAAGTCATGAATATATACTATCAATTTCTAGTTAACCCATTACACCATAAATAAGCCTTTTCATGCATTGCTATTATTCTTCCACTGAATTTATTTATTCAGTAATGAACACTTATCAAGTTATCATATGAAATGTTTTCTATATTCTTGTGAGTGGTATCTTAAAGCAGGCGCATTCTGCTTTATTTTCAACCTGCTTTGAGTAGTCACCTGTCTTCAATACAAGAAACAGACTATGGTGTGATGAGTTAATGTATGTACATGTATGTTATACCAGTCGTGATATGGGACATCTGTCTGGGAAGTTTTTGTCTGTTCAATGACTAAAACAAACATTATCAGGTCCTTTTGAACATATGTCAACATGCAGAATGTCTAGATCAATTCATTAACCAAACAGAGTGCACCAGGAACACTATATATATGACCATTAACTTGAGCGAATTTCACAAAATTAGCTATATCCACTCTGTACTTCATGCAAAATTTTGCATGCTAGTGGCAAAATGATGATTACCTCTGCAAACAGTTTGGACCCAGATGGGATGCCACATACTGTGGCGTCCCATCAGGATCCAAACTTTTTCACAGTCTTGAGAAAAAGATTTTTAAAATTCCAAATTTAAAATGGAAGCAGATGACAGTTGTTGCAGAGGACAAATCTACTTAGCATTGTCAACTTTGTTGACATGCATATTGGGAAGAATAATAGAATATCAAGGTCATGTTAAGATCTAAGCAAATATTGCTACCGGGTATGTTTAATCGTTATTAACTCTTTCAACACCATGAACCTATTGAAACAGTGTAGACCCTGATCAGAGACTCCATCAGGAGCCCTCTGATCAAGGTCGAATTTGTTTGCTATTGTATACAAATTTTTTAATAAACTTCCCAGAATTCCAAGTAGACTGGTTCATGTTTTTGTAACTAAAATGATACACAAGGGAACCTAATTACCCACAAGTGTTACATGGTGTTGAAAGAGTTAAAAGCTGAAGACATGCATATGGAGAAAAAGGTTTACATTAAGTTTGAAAACCAGCTAGATTACCCTAATAACTTTATGGCAATAATTCACTGAAATATTGGATCTGAATATATTGCATCAATACAGAGATCTTGTTTGGTATGACAGCAACCTAAAGCTCATAAACTCATTCACCCCTGAAACTTTTAATGGACACTTAATGCCATTCCCAATTAAGTCTAGTCCATTGTAGACCATTCAGGGTTGATTTAACAATATATTGCAAAATGAAAAATAGTGCAGAACCTGATCAGAAGGCTCATACAAGAGCCCTTTGATCAGGATCTACATTGTTTGCATAGGACAAGTGTACTTTTCATAGGTACACTGTTTGTTAATGATGTGTTTGCTCGTCGCTAGGGTTGAACATATTAAAACTCATAACCCTGGTTAAGTGCACCTTGTTGGATCTGGAACCTGAGCTGCCATATTTAATTAGAAATTTAACTGTTTACATGTGTATAGATTTATCCCAATTTAGATGAGTGCTTTGATCACAAAATACACATGTCAAGGGTATAACTCCACCAAAGATGGTCAAAATTATGCAATTTACAAACTCCTCCAAACTAGGTAATGAAGCATCCAAGCAAGTATGGTGAAAATTGTTTGAATTATCACGTAAACAAGACAAGACAGAAGAATGGGCATACCATAATGCATCCGATCTGTGACACACTAAAGATAGGCTTAGTTTGAAATATATGGAGATAACAACACTTAAATGATCAGTGAAGTACTTTGAGAAGTCAAGAATACTTGTATAATTACTCATAGATAAATGGCATACAGTCAATCTTGTATAAAGCGACCATCTAATAGAAGGCCTATAGGTCGTTTTTAAAAAGGGTGGTTTCTTAACTCATTCACCCCTGACACTTTTAATGAACAATTCCAATTTTCAAAATATGTCTAGTCTATTTTTGACTATTTGGGGATGATTTTAACAATTATTTCAAAATGACAAACAGTGTAGAACCTGATCAGAGGGCTCCATATGGAGCCCTCTGATCAGGGTCTTCACTGTTAGCATTTGACAAGTGTAATCCTAACAGGTACACTGTTTGTAAATGACGACTAAACTCGTCGCTAGGGTTGAATGTGTTAATGTAAAATAAAAATAATGTAGTTCCAACTTGAGCTTACTGTACTATTTTTATCAATAAGAAGTTTAGTTTAAGCATTTTATTGCAGTATCTATGTACATTCGTAAAACATACATGTACTATTTTCTTCAGTGAAGGAATGCATTTAAGGCATAACAAGGCATATCCCTTGACGTTGTTCCGCTTTGCTTTTATCCTGTTTTAAAAACTTATTGTTCTTTAGAGAATACCGTATTTCTAGATACCATGGTTCCCACACAACAGGTTTTACCATGATCATACCTACCAGTGATACTGATATTGCTCTCTGCAGATTTCGCTCAATTAACACCAAATCTTTCCCTTCAAGTTTTGACCGTGAGAAGTCCAGTTTAACATCTGTAAATCGTTCTATGGAGGCTGTGTCGGTCTGGTCTAGGCCTGAGGGAGGCCAGGCTATAGACTGTAGTAAGACTGGCAGTAAGGGCAGGTCTACAATAAACCATTGGAATACATAGAGAATATTTGGTGACTAGCTTTGAATGAGAAATGTTATCTGGCAAGGCGGATGAATATATCTGGTGAGCCGCAGGCGAACCTGATATTTTCAGAAGCCGAGCCAGATAACATTTCTCATTCAAAGCTACATGTAGTCACCAAATATTCTATTTATCCTTGTCACAATAGTAAAACAAGAGGGCCATGGCCCTAAATTCGCTCACCTGAGGACATTGAAGTTTGTACCTAAGTTGACTGGGCAAGACAACATTTTAATATAGCTATAAATGGAGTTATCTTCCGGACAAGAAAACATGACAAAAGTGAATTTTGTTGCCAAGCTTATGACCCTTATCCATGACACATCCTCTTATCAAGCTATTTCCATTTCCGGTAAATGATAATTATTTCACTAGCGTCAGCAGAACTGGAGTTATTTTCCTGACAATAAAATATGACAAAGGGGAAAACAAAATATTGCTGCCCTTATGCACTAGGCATTTTCTCTCATCAGTTTCTTTCCATACATAAAATTTCATTACAATAGCATCAGTAGACCTGGAGTTGTCTTCTTGACAAGAAAATATGACAAAGGGAAATAACTAAAAAAAACAATGATGTCAGAGTTATGGCCTTTGCAAATGGCACTTCCTCTCATTAGGCTCTTTCCAAATAGGCAATTTCATTTTACCCATTACCCCATAGCCTGCTTCTAGTTTTGAAAATAGGTGGCCACCTAAAGCAGGTTGAAAGTAAAGCAGAATGGGTCTTAATGCACACTTTGCTTTACTTTCAAACTGCTTTAAGCTACCATCTACTAGGATATAGAAACTTATTTCACATCTTACATTTTCATGACTGTTTAACCCTTTCCCCCATAGAAGCGCCTTTTAGCACATTCAGTTTATTCTTGCTCTAAAGAAAATAGTTCCAATTTATACATTCATAAATATGTATAATACAAAATATTTTCTATATTCTAGTAGATGATAGCTTAAAGCAGGCTGAAAGTAAAGCAGAATGCGCTTAAAGCGCATTCTGCTTTACTTTCAACCTGTTTTAAGTGGACACCTACATTCAATACTAGAGATATGCTATGGGGGAAAGGGTTAAAGGGGAATTATTTTCTTAAGTGGAGGAATAAATCAAAGGCCTAAAAATGCACATTTATGGGGTAATGGGTTAACAAATGTCTGAACAAACGACTGAACCATTTCTAAACTTTAGCAGACAACATGTTCAGTTCTGTTGGCCTGATCACTGAGGTCAAATATTATGTAAGAGAACTGTAGCAGCAGCAGTCTGGGAGCTTACCCTTACCAGACTGAAATGATGTCTGCTAAATACCTTCTGTGTGTAAAAAATGTACATTTTTATTTTTTAGAAAATGTTAAGTTGGTAAATGAGTGGCAAATAGTTTGGATCCAGATTAGATGCAGCATTATGTTGCATCTGATCTGGATCCAAACTGTTTGCAAATATTGGTTATTTGCCCATAGTATATTAAGGGTAACTCAGGTAAATACAGTTCTGCCTAAATCAAAAATACTGTAAAACCTGCCTAGAGCAGCACTTAAACTGTGCAGGGTGGTGTCAAATGTGACCCTAGGGATTTCATTTTAACAAACTATAGAGAGATCCACCAGGAGATTCTACTGTACAAATATCAAAGCTTAGGGCCTAGTAGTTTTGGGCAAGAAGATTTTTTAAAGATTTTTGCTTTTTTGCTTTTTCAAGCAGAGTTTGTGCTTTTTTTCATTTTTTTTTGAACAACTTCTGTAGAGAAGCATCCAAGGAACATCATGAGCAGTTTGAACTCTCCCTACAATCGGCGGGTTTCAAAGGAGATGTCGTTTGAAGTAAAAGTGAACGGACAGACGGACAGACGGACAGACGGACAGACGGACAGACGGACAGACGGACAGACGGACAGACGTACTACGGACGGTGAGCGGTCACAATAGCTCACCTTGAGCCTTTGGCTCAGGTGAGCTAATAAATAGAAAATGCTTTTTTCAAAGCTAGAATCAGTTTTGGTCAAGATAAGATCCTCACTAAAGAACTATGTTACTCTAGGAAAGCGCGCTATTATATAGATGACGTCAGTGACGTCACATCCTAGCTACGTTTAAAAGAAATAAAAGAACCTTTAAAAATCTAGTGTTTTTCACTTAGGAAATCTAAAAGGTGGACAATCATAGAAGTATCTCAGCAAGCGACTGGTGGCACGTACTTTATAACGCTTTGATTGCATCGAATAGTTCGAATAAACTTCGTTACACGTCGGATTCTGTTGAAAGAGTTTAAGAATACCTTTCCTAAAAGCGGGAAAAATAAGCATCTCGGTGGGAAAAAATAGTTCTGGCTACAGGTCATGTGACCACTTGACATAATAACATCGGTCATGTGACCAACTAGCATAATAAAGCAAAGTTTATCTGTCACCCCTTTATCCGTCAGGAAAATAGGCACGTGACAGGATAATGTAAAATATCAGTAAACTAATTCACCCCTCAAATGTACCCTGAAGCAGCATTTTGCTTTACTTTCAAACTGCTTTAAGCTATCATCTGCTAGGATATAAATGTAGTATAATGCATATTCATGACTGTAAAAAGGAATTATTTTCTTGATTGGAGGAATAAATTCAAGATGTAAAAAGGAGTATTTATGGGATAATTGGTTAAGTAAAACTTGCTTGTATTTCTAAAGTTGAATTTCATTATTTCAAACTCATTTAAGTCCCTTATTTCAAAGTTGAAACGTGGTTGAGCTGAAATTTGAAATATGGGTATGTTGAACTGTTTGAGATGCTGAGGATTCACTGAACTAGGACACCTACTTTTACAGATAGCAAAGTTGAACTCTTTCCTGAGTGCCTGGTCCTTGATTGCAGAAGTAGACAGACACAAGATAACCACCTGAGCCATCTCCAGATTGAGCATCCTTTCTGACCCTGTGTTCCACAATGACATCTGTACAGCATAGCCCTTCTGTTGCAACCTATAAAGGGAGGTAACTCTGTCAATGATGTGATATTTAGACTGGAGTTATACATGTACAGAAGAGTTTTCCCCCTTTTTCTTACTCTTTTAGGCAATAACCTAATCTTCATAGAAATGCCTTTTCATGGATTTGCCTTGTCCTGATAAATACATTAATTTATTCTACTACTCAAAGCAGGCTGAAAATAGAACAGATCTGAGCTTTTTATCCTGCTTAAAGCAGCCATCTTTATTAAACAAGGAAACAAGATATGAGAGACAATATGAGGAAGCTATTTGACAGAACCCTTCATTACTGTCAGTAACATGTGCTGGTAACCAAAATGTTACCATCTGCAACAGAACAGATGTGACCAAACCCATACATAAAACAAATAGACTTAATAATCCAATGTTTGTATAATGAGATTTCCTAATATTTGATGAAAAATAATGATAACATTATTTGAAAAATTAACAAAACAGTTAAACTTGCATTCATAAAAAAGATAAATGTTCAGTAATACCTTTAGGTAGAACAGATGTAAAATAGAATAACCACATTGAGATTTCTGTAACACTTTTAACCACCTGTCTTAACAGATTTCATTGCTTATTTACTAAATGTCCACCAACTCCCTCTGGAGTTTTAACTCATAAGGCCCTGAAACTTTTTAAGGACAATTCCAATTTCAATTAAGTCTAGTCCAGTTGTGACTATTTAAGGCTGATATTAACAATAAAGATTTTAAAATGACAAACACAATATACCCTGATCAGAGGGCTCCTTTAAGAGCCCTCTGATCATGATATACAGTGTAGCTCCATTACTTCGCGGTCCGCTATTTCGCGAAAGCCAATATATCGCGGTCGCGTCTTGGACCCCATTTTTTCCTATATGCATACTTAAAGTTGATAAAAGCCGAGTAGCGATAATTTCTGTTTCTTTCATAATTATATCTTTTTTAACAGGTCACTATAATTGCGTAATCAGTGTCAATTATCACCATCTGTGGACTGCGCGTGTGTCATCCCGCTGCGTTGATTGACAGGTGCACTAACAAACAAACAATAGGCCTTGAGTGAACTCACGCATGCGCGAGTTTCCCTCATTATTTAGCAATAATTAGCAAACTAACTTGATTGAGTTATAACTATCAAAGTCGACTAATCGCATTAATAGCAGTGGAGAGATAACCACAGACATTAAAATCACAGTCATTCTCATTTTGATACATCAATCAGACGCTTACAATTATAACTGCCATTCGTACCTGATAACAACATACTCGAACAATGTCGGCCAAGAAAATTAAATTTAACCTGTGAACTGTAAATTGGTTTCATTGTTCTTTCAATTTCATATGCCGCGGTACGTTGTTTTTTGACAATTCAACCGAGAAAATCTCATTTTATCCGCTTTCTAATCGCGATATAGGCATTAAGTGTGATTTCCACGAGCAACTGAATCTTACTGATACACACGCACATTTAAATCAAAATGGCGGCCGTTGTAAAAAACGAAAGTACGCATTTGGTATAATACACATGAACACGCTGATGCTAGATATGACAGTGCATATAAAGACTTGTTTTGACAAGAAATAACAAGGTAATCAACCAAGAAACCGTGTTTATTGCATGACATTGATATAATAGAGTTTGGCAATGGAATATACAACAGAATTTAGTTCAGCTCAGAATTGGGCTATATCGCGATCCGACCACATCACGGATTTCATTTCATGGACCCCAACTTCCGCGATATAATGGAGCTACACTGTACCGGTATACTGTTTGCATAGGACAAGTGTAATCTTCACAAGTATACTATGTGTAAATGACGAGTAAACTCATCGCTAGAGTTCAATGTGCTCTCTGGCTACTACTTACCCATGTGTAATGGTCTGAGCCCAAGTGTTGTCAGACAAACAATGACAGATGTACAGGTTGTTAATCAGGGACTGTCTCTCTTTAACATCATGGGAGGACACTGAAACTGTGTCATCTGAAATAAATAAGTTTGTTTGCTGGTCAATAATTAATTAATACTGCCAACTGATATATAGCATATACAGTACATTTACCAGTACATGTATGTTTGTATTTAAGTCTGTAGATTATCTAAAGCAAAATAAAAGAAAAGCACTCTAACTACCCATCTTGCCTAGAATGACCACCTGTATTCATATCCCTTTCTCCCACAGTTTGTTTTCAGTGTTTAACCCTTTACTTCATAGATACACATTTTTATGCCTTTAATTCATTCCTCCTCTGACAAAAATAGTTCCAATTTATTAAGTCATGAACATGTATTTAAGAAATGCTTTCTATGTTGCAACAGATAGTAGCTTAAAGCAGGCTAGAGTAAAGGGTTATGAAAAGTGGTTCATTTTTTTCAGCCTGATTTACGTAACAAGTCTTAAAGACTGAAAAAGCTACAAAAAATGGTATAAAGAAAAGTTGAGTAGGATCTATTATGTACAGTGCTCCCTCTCTACAACAACACTCAATGGGACACGCAGATTGTGTGTATTGTTCGGAGGGAGTGGTTATAGGGAGGGAAAATTAAAACCCTAAGAGAACTGTACAACTTGGCTTACATTTGCAAACAGTTTGAACCCAGATCAGATTCTGCATAATTCGGCATCTGATCTGGGTTCAAACTGTTTGTCACCCGACTTTATGTTTCTTCTATCAAAATATCCAATGCCGGTAGGTAACTTTGAGAAAACACAGCAGGCGACAATTCTAAGCAGACAATATTGTAGCAATGAAAGTGTCAGACCTAAATGTTTGGGGAACAGCAGCAAGCACTGTTGTAAAGAGGGAATCGTTGTTTGGAGGGTCGTTGTAGGGAGGGAGCACTTTACTGACATGCTAATATTCTTACTAAAGGGAGACAAGTGTAGCCGATCCTCATCACTCCAGTGATACAGTTTCCTAGGACCTGGAGTCATATGGGCAAGCAGTAAATCAAACTGTTGTTTATCTGTCTGTGTGAGGTCCGTGCTGAAAGTTTGACCTGAAAATTAGTCAAAAGGTTACAGCAGACAATATAATATAATAAGACCCAAATCATTAGGGTCCTGCAGTAGCCTCTGTTAGCCTCTGGTGAGAGTCTAAACTGTTTATTTTCGTCATATATCATAAAAACAAACATTAACATTTAAAAATGGACTAAACTTGATTTTTTAACAGGAATTGTTCTTTATTGGAAACTGAAATTGTCCATTAAAATGTTCAGGGGTGAAAGGGTTAGGACATTGTTTGTCATAAGATTCAGCAGAGCTCCGGATAAGGGGAGTATTGCAACTTCGAGACGATTCTAATGAGTAGCAACACCATAGGGTTTGGTGCTGAAATAAGTGAGAAAATGTTAGACTTGTTCAGAATTCTCTGGAGACCTGAGATTGCCTATTAACCCATTTATACAGACAGGTCATCTAAAGACACTGCAGTATTTATCCATATAGCAATATATTTCATATGAAATAACAAACAGTGCAGACTCTGATGACATGCTGCATAATGTGAGTGTATCAAATAAGTCCACTTTTTTTTGCCATTGTCCTCTTGAGTAGACACTAGGCTTAAATTGATCAAATGAGGCTTAACCTATTCCCCCATAAATACGCCTTAATACGCCTATAATTTATTCCTCCACTGAAGTAAATAGTTCCAATTTAAACAGTCATGAAAATGTATCATAAGAAATACTTTCTATATTCTAGCTGTTGGTAGCTTAAAGTAGGCTGAAAGTAAAGCAGAATGTGCCTTAAGGCACATTCTGCTTTACTTTCAACCTGCTTTAAGTGGTCAACTATTTTCAAAATCTAGAATCAGGCTATGGGGTAATGGGTTAAGTCTATGATGATGGCAATTCAACATGTCCATGTCAGTGATGTTAAATATCTACCAAAGATTAGGTCATGAGCGTACCTTGGGTTCCTTTCTGGAAGCTGAAGACTGGAAAGTAGCCAGCAGCTGGTCCTGGAGCCTCAATCTCAGTTGTCACCTCCAAGTTTGTGTCACAATAAAACTGTAACTGGAACACGTTCTTGTCATTGTCATAAGCTGCTGAACAACCCACAGTGTAGCACATAGACTTGTCCGTGTCTTCCTCATGCTCTGCTATTTTTGAACCTGGAAATACATCAGTACATACAGTAAAACCTCTCTATTACGACCACAAAATTGTGCTAATTATTAGGTGTTTACGACAGGTGGTTGCTTAAAGCAAGGTGACAGTTAAACAGAAAGCTCCTGTAGGAGCTTTCTGTTTTAATTGCCAAATTGCTTTAAGCTGTCACCTGTCTTTTAATTAATCAATTAGCCTTCGTTTTAGTGGTCGTTTACTTTTGTTTCGCATTAGCCGTTTACTCCTTGGCCTATTTCTAGTATTGAAGATAGGTGACCACTTAACGGTGGTTGAACATAAAGCAGAATGTGCCTTAAGGGTCTTTCTGCTTTACTTTCATCCTGCTTTAAGCAAGCATCTGCTTGAATATAGAAACTATTTCTTATATGATAGGTATTCATGACTATGGAACTATTTTCTTCAGTGGAGGAATAAATCAAATGCATATAAATAAGTATCTATGGAGTAAAGGGTTAAGCAGACACTTCATTCATTTTGAAGAGCTATCTCTTTATCTTTCTACTGGAAATAGTGCATATGGACACTTTTTGAAAACTGTGTAGACCTAGATCAGACAGCTCCTGCTGATGTGCTTATAGGATCTGTCCGACATGAGTCTGCACTATTTTCTGGAGATTTTTCCCTTACTTTATTAGCCATGTAATTGTTCGTTTAATACACATTCAAAGTGGGGGAAGAGTTTTATCCATGAATTTTCAGCAGGAGAAGAGCAGCCCCATGTTTGATTGTACATGCATGTCAGGAAACAAACCAATACCAAACAACACTATTCTAATTGATGAATGTATACCTTTCCATGTGACCAGTTTTTGAGAGGAGGCGTAGTATAGGACTGTCCACATGTCATTTAACATCAGGTGAAGTTTCTGCTGGGTTTGTACACTACATTTGGTGATCCCAATCCCTGGAAATACTGGCTCACACGGCGTGTCCTTCAGGACATACGACATTTGGAAATAAAACACACCTACAAAACCATACAGCATAGTGTAAACTTAATTATATTCTCCTTAACCCGTTTTAAGCTGGGGTTTTATTATAGACTATTTCAATTGTGAAAAATGACCAATATATGTTGATATTAAGGTCAGTTAATAAACATTTCAGAAATATAAAAGTGTCACAAACAGTGCATACTCTGATTAGAGGGTTCCTTTAGGGAGTACTCTGATCAGGGTCTATAAAATTTTCGTGAAATATATATAAATATAAGGTTTAAATAATATGGTATTATTGCATTTTAATTGGATCCATAGTAAAATTTATAGAGTAAAGAAGAACAATATTGACCAAGGCTGTAGAATCCTTCAGGAGCTTTTCATTTCACTTTAAGTCTATTTAACTCTTTCCTCCCTGAAACTTAAAATGGACAATTCCAGTTTCCATTTTAGTCTAGTCCATTTCTGACGTTTAAGGGTTGTTTTTTGTCAATGTTTAGCATTGTGACAAACAGTGAAGACCCTGATCAGAGGGCTCCTTTCGGAGCCCTCTGATCTGGGTCTTCACTGTTTGCATAGGACATGTGTACTATTCACGTGTACACTGTTTGAAAAGCACGCCTATATGCGGGACTAGGGTTCAAAGAGTTAAAGCAGCCAGCCACCAGTGGGTAGCATACGTATTGTTTATAAGAACAAAACAGAATCATGACAAGGTCATTTCTATAAGGAATAGGTGAAAAATATTTTAAAATAGGTTTATAAGAGAAATGTTTTAATGAAATAATTAAAAGATATATTATCTACATACCTTCCCGAGTAAGAGGGTATGGGGCTATAACATTATAAGCCAAACTGTCATCTTCTAAGCTGTTACATGTCATCAGTTTGTCACTGACAGAAATACAACTGGGATACATCCAATATGAAAGGTTAGTCTGAAATAATTAAAACAATACTAACAAGGTGTTTGTGAAACACTATGCCGCCTGATATGACCATGACCTTTAAATGACCTTGACCTTTGTCTGATATGACCAAAATTGTACTAAACACAAGAGTTTCTTGAGTTGAGTACACATGCATAGTATGAAGTCTCTGTCACATGTAGTTCCAAAATAATGGCAAATGTTAAATTCAGCCTATTTTTTAATTGGCTTATGTAAAGTTTATTTTACCTTTTAATTACCTCTAAATGACCTTGACTTTTGTCGGACATGAAATGTCTTGTACTGAGATCAAGTACTTCTTGATTTGAGTACACTTGCCACATATGGAGTCTCTATCACATGTAGTTCCAAATTTATGGCCCCTGTTAAATTTCAGCTTATTTGACATAAGTTATGGCAAATGTAAAATTCAATCCATTTGACCTGTAAATGACCTCTTATTGACCTTGACCTTTGTCGGACATGGCCCAACTTGTACTGAGCTCAATAAATTTTTGAGGTGAGTACACATGTAGTTTTAAAGTTACTGACAACATCAATTTTGTTCCCAGACAGACAAACAAGCAGACAGACCAAAAACACAACTAAGTTCTGCGGGAGCATAACATTTAAATAGAATTTGTGATGGTATAGGTCAGAAAACTGCAGTATTACAAAATTGACATGAAACAATTTCACAACATCCATGTAGTTATACAGATTTTTTTGATTTTTTTTCTCTTTCATCCTTCTCCTGCTAATAACGTATACCGGTATTCAATTTTATTTTTTACAACAGTGAAAACCAGTGTCTGCAATGTTTTATTATAGGATCTATCTCACATGGGTCTGCATTTACCTTGAAAATGGCGATGGCTATTTCTATTTTTCTTTTACTGATTAGCCAAGGCATCACTTTAAATGATAGATGTTCATTCATGGGTAGCATTTTGTATATTAACACATTCAACATTTACAAACAGTGTACATGTGAGGATTACACTTGTCCTATGCAAACAGTGTAGACCCTGATCAGAGGGCTCCTTAAGGAGCCCTCTGACCAGGGTCTACACTGTTTGTCATTTTGGCATATATTGTAGTCAACCCTAAAAAGTCAAAAATGGACTAGACTAAATTGTAAACAAGAATTGTCTGTTTGAGGTTTCAGGGAGGAATTAAAAGTAAAGCAGACTGAGTTTCATGGCGCATTCTGCTTTACCTTCAGCCAGCTTTAAGCTACTGTCTGCTAAGATGCAGAAAATATTTGTTATGAATTGTGATCAATATTCATGACTGTATAAAGTGGAACTACTTTCCTCAGGAGGAATAAACTAAATGTTTTATAGGTGTATCTTTGGGGTACAGGCTTAGTACAAGACAAATATAAAGCAGAAAGCTCATACACTTATCTCTATTAACCCATTGTATGCTGGGTGATGTTTGGTGGTCATTGTAAAATGTCGTCTGCAGCGGGTATAACTCAAATATTTGCAAAAGATTTTAGCAGTTTCTGGTAGAATATTGACTTTGCTGCAAACAGTTTTGATCTCAGATCAGGCCCCACAATGTGGGGCCTGGTCTGAGATTAAAACTGTTTGCCTAGAGGTACACCTAAAAGTGTATCCCGCATAAAAATGCAATTTCTATTCTTCTTCAAACAAAGGCCACAGTAATTCTTTAGATGCTTAGTAATTTTCAAGTGTCATTTGTAACGTTTCGATAAATATATCATTCTACTACCATATCAATTTCAACCTAAAATTTGAATTTCAAACAGTTTTGATCCAGCTAGATCAGGCCCCAAAACTATGAGATCATCATCAAAAGTCCTATAATGATCTGGATCCAGATACTTTATGAAAGTTATCAACAATATTTAAAAAAAAAACTGCCACTTTAAGTTTGTCTGTATCAGAATTTTATGGAGGATTATATAATTATATAAAACAAATTATTGCTACATACTGAGACTAGATCTGGTACAATTTCTACCAATATGTCATTATCAGGCCATGTAACATCTAGAGTTACTGCCCCTCCTTTAACACAGATAGTAGGGCAGAGTTTCTCTGGGGTACTTCCTCTGTTCTCTATAAGACTTCTCTGAACCAGTCTATTCTCAATGAGGAAGAGCAATAATGTATGGCCTCTCTCTGTTGTTTCAATGAACACGTCTATCCGGCTTCCTGGGAACACATGAAACATTTGTCAAGAAAAATAACGTTTTCACCCCTAAAACTTTTAATTGACAATTCCAATTTTAAAACAATTATATTCTATTTTTGACAATTTAGTGTTTATTTTAATAATATATTTCAAAATGACAAACAGAACAGACCCTGATCAGAGGGCTCCTTCAGGAGCCCTCTGATCAGGGTCTAAACTGTTTGCATAAGACAAGTGTAATCCTCACAGGTACACTGTTTGTAAATGACGAGTATACTCGTCCCTAGGGTTGAATGTGTTAACACAAAATTTAATTTAACCTACACATTGCTGACTTTTCAAATGGACTTTTCCATTTTGTAAATAATGACCGGTTTACATTGACTCTTGAGGGATTTGTTAAAAAAGAAAACAAATGATGTTTGTTTGCAATAAATTTTAAAATAAATCCCAAAATAGTTTTAAATAGACTAGACTTATAATTGGAGACTGGAATTCTCCAGGCATAAATGATTTAACCCATTACCCCATAAATACGCCTTTTTACGCCTCTAAATTATTCCTCCATTGAAGAAAATAGATCCCATTTAAACAGTCATGAATATGTATCATAAGAAATATTTTCTAAATTATTCTGGAAGATGTTAAAGGGACTCGCAACCGGATGGTGTACTTGTCAAAATAGAATAAAATACTCAAATAAAAGAAAATTTGTGGCATTATTTGGCTTCTGACATTAAAAAAATATGATCAGTCCAAAAAAAGTTTCAAGAATCGTCACCGAATCTTAGATTTTTAGATATTTTCCATCGTTTTTCTATACCGACTAGTAGACGGTATAGTTGTTGTTGTTGCTTCTCTACACGGGCTCAGACATAAACACGAGCCGAATTACGAAGTTGTATGCACTTTCGATCGCTACACATTGAAATACGTTAAATCGATCCGAGATAAACGGATAGTTCCGTGGTCCATTGGTCTAAGCGGTTTCCCCTATTTTGCCTTCTGTCCGCCAATGCCGGGTCCCGGGTTCGAATCCCACCAGAGACCAGTATTTTTTTTTATTGAAATACATTTTTTTAAACAGAATTTCTTATCCTAAACTAATTCTTTACCATTTATATAAGCGTTTGACACATATTTACAAATTACTATTTTTAATGCACCATCTGGTTGCGAGTCGCTTTAACTTAAAGCAGGCTGAAAGTAAAGCAGAATGTGCCATAAGGCGCATTCTGCTTTACTTTCAACCTGCTTTAAGTGGTCACATATCTTCAATACTAGTAACAGGTTATGGGGTAATGGGTTAATGGTCTCTGAACACAGTCTCTCTATTTAGTGCTTACCATGTTTGATATGTTGCGAGTTATGATGGTTCCTGGACAGACATAGTGCTGGTCTTGTGGTACTGTTACGGAGGGTTTCTGTCTGTGTTGCTATACTTCTACTGGCCGCACCAAGCTGTATCTCACTGTCCTCATCTGATAATACATGACAACGTCATAATGTGTTACACAGAACCTGGGCTAGAATTCACCAACATTTTTCTTTGACATCAAGAATAATTACAATCTGTCAGTTTAACTCCTAGCTTTAACGAGAGCACCGCAAAATTTATTCTAACTTGTAGACACTTAGAGCTCTGAGAGCATAAGCAATACTGAAATAAAGCCTTTTCTAGCATATCTGAGTACACCAAGGGCAGATAACTCGACACAATGATTCGATTTGAATCAAAATCCATTCAAAACTGTAGTTGCTAAGTGTGTTATCACTGTCAAATAAGCCTTTTATAGCATATTTGAGTACACCAAGGGCAGATAACTCTGTAATGAAATATAAAATAAATCTCAAACTTTACTCAGCTTCAGATATTGGTGCAAATAACCTTTCTGTGAAGTTTCATTAATATCCCTCAAATTGTATTCAAGAAAATTCTGGACAAGCTAAATTTTATAGCATATTTGAGACATCAAGGGCAGATAACTCTGTAATAAAAATTCGAATGAACTTCAAACTCCACTCAGCTTTAGATCTTGATGCATATAACATTTGTGTGAAGTTTCATTAATATCCCTGAAATAGTTTTCCAAAAAAACTCGGGACAAGCTTTTGATAGCATATTTGAGTACATCAAGGGCAGATAACTCTGTAACGAAAATTCAAATGAACCTCAAACTCAACTCAGCTTTAGATCTTGATGCATATTACAATTGTGTGAAGTTTCATTAATATCCCTCCAATTGTTTACCCAGAAAACTCCGGACAAGCTTTTTATAGCATATTTGAGTACATCAAGAGCAGATAACTCTGTAAAAAAAATTGGAATGAACCTCAATCTCGACTCAGCTTTAGATCTTGATGCATATAACATTTGTGTAAAGTTTCATTAATATCCCTGAAATAGTTTTTCAGAAAAACTCCGGACAAACAAAATGTTGACGGACAAACGAACGGACGTGCCACCGAATTGGGTTAGAGGGCCTTTTCTTTTGTTATTTTCTTTTGTTCGAATAACGGGCCACGGCCCCTTAGTGTATTGTTACGGAATGAACTCTATTGTCTTCTTTTGTTATGTTTACTGTTATCTGGCCCTCTAACCCACTTTAGTGGCACGGACGGACGGACAGGGCCACGCCAATATACGACCACCTCAAGAGGTGGGCGTATAAAAATTGTTCAAAACATTACAAGATGTGTTTGTGAAACACTTTGCTCCTAAACAACCTCGACCTTTAGCTGACATGACCCAAACATTATCCAACTTACACTTATATTATGCTCAAAAGTTTCTTAAGTTGAGCACACATGCTATTAATAAAGTATGAAATCTCTACCACATGTAGTTCCCCCGTTATGGCCAAGGTTAAAGTTGTTTTGTACAGAGAGACAAACAAACAGACAGACAGACAAACAGACACACCAAAAACAATATGCCCTGACTAAGTTGTGTGGAGGCATAAAAATAAGATACACATATAGCACACTAATTTAAGACGTTTCAAAACAATTTAAAAGTATTGTATTCATACAATATACTAGAAGATGTGCAAATCCATGCCTAAGAAAACCCCTGTAATATTGCTCTGTCCTTACAATTGTTACTTAACTCTTTGAACCCTAGTCCCGCATATAGGCGTGCTTTTCAAACAGTGTACATGTGAATAGTACACTTGTCCTATGCAAACAGTGAAGACCCTGATCAGAGGGCTCCGAAAGGAGCCCTCTGATCAGGGTCTTCACTGTTTGTCACAATGCCAAACATTCACAAAAACAACCCTAAAAAGTCAGAAATGGACTAGACTAAAATGGAAACTGGAATTGTCCATTTAAAGTTTCAGGGAGGAAAGAGTTAATTGAATGGCTTCAATGGTGGAATATGTACATGCTGTTACATATATCATAATCAGACACAAAACAAACCCTAAATAGCCTATATATATGACCTTGACATTGGCCTGCCATGAATTATACTCTTAGAGGAATCATCAGCAGAATAATTATATATGCCCACCAAGAAACAGGGCATGCAGGCAGGCAAAAAGACAAAATAGCTGGCTGATATCACTGATCAGAATGACATTACAGTCCAACTTCGATATCTCGAACTCGGTTAAATCGAACATACCCGTATTTCAAAATTAAAACGTGGCTTTGAGCCACGTTTTAACTTTGAAATATGGGTATGTTCAATTTAACCGAACATGAAATAATGCAGTTCATGTGTCGAACTATCGGATAGTTCGAGTTAAGCGAGTTCGAGATATCGAAGTTCGACTGTATTTAGAATCACTAGAGTTATTACACTGAACAACAGTACATGTACTTTATAATGAACTTATATTACCTATACTTTCAATTGTCACTCTGTAACAGCAGTTTTCTCCATACTCTTTAAGATGTTGTACGATACACGGTCGATGATTACTGTCATCCATCTGTATCTTGTTGGCTGTCCCATGTTGATCATAGTCCAGGAAGTCTACAACCTCAGTAAATCTAAAGTTGGTGTACAGGGGGCGCCACTTACTCACAATATCATCTAGTGATGCTGGCATGTCAGGCGGAGTGCAGGTGGGTAATACTTTAACATGTTCTCCTGTGAGGAAAGATACACTGTCAAACTGATGTCTCAAAAAACAACTGGTGCATTGTTCTAACGAAATGATGAAGAAGTATACAGTAAAACCTCTCTATTATGACCACTAAATTGTGTTATTTTATGGTGTTTATGACAGGTGACTGCTTAAAGCAAGGTGGCAGTAAAACAGAAAATTCCTTTAGAGAGCTTAAATTTCTGTTTTACTGTCACCTTGCTTTAAGCTGTCACCTGTCTTTTATACAATCAATTAGCCTTTGTTTTAGTGGTCGTAATAGAGAGGTTTTACTGTATATTACTGCAGATAATATGTTTGGTTCATCATTAATTGTCAAACATAGTATACAAATAATTGAAATTAACCATTTTCTTGCTGATTATTCATGTATAAAACTTCACCTACCTATCATAATTATGAGCTATTACATTGGCTATTGATTATATTCAGGAAACATTTCCACAGGAAAGAATGCAGACTCTGTCAGACAGATCCAATAAAAATGTGCAGACCCTGATAAGTGACCACTTTACACATGTTAAATTTTATTTCTGAAACATTGTGTTAGAAAATATTAAACTAATTCCATTGATTACCTACTGCAGTCATGCCAATTGTTGGATAAAATCCTTCACGGGGCATAAACCTTGGCTTTGTATACACAATTTGTCCATTCTTTGTAAAGTAAACTAGCACCATAGGTTCTGTAACAGACTTGCTGTCTGATTTGTCAGTAAACACTATACCACAGCCCACTTTATCCCCCACCACACAGCGACGTCCATTTTCACCACCAGATGTAGTACCTTGGTAATGAAGGAGACAAATATATTGTACACCATTTACAAAAGTCAAGAGTTGATTAATCTTTTTCCTTATAGATACACCATTTCACACCTTTACCAACACTTTTGTATGCCTTCGCTTATTCATCATAGAAATACCTTTTCACATTTACTCATTTCATCCCTTTTATAATTCCTCGTAGAAATGTCCTATATCCCTTTTACTAATCTTCATAGAAATGTAAATATTTTGTGGACAACCATACACCTCGAGAATCAAGGTAAACTGGTAATTTATCAGAAAATGGACAATTTGACAATTTAGCATGGTAGGCTAAAGAATCAGCTCAAAGTTGGGTGAAACTCAAAGCAGAAGCCTCCTGCATTAGTTATCTACTGTATTATTTTGTTATTTTAGCACCCACCAGCTATTGCAAAATAAGTGGGGTTTACATGACAGAATAATTACAACATTGTTGAAAAGTCATGAAAATTTTCTACATTACAGTAAACAGCAGGACAAACTAGAGCTATCACTAAAGGTGATTGATACCCCCACTCCAAATTGACCTGTCACAAACAGCACAATGACATGTAGAAAGAATAATACATGCATATTAAGGAACTAAATTTCAAGTTGAAAAGGGGCATAATTCTGTCAAATGTAATGCAAGAGTTGTCACACTTGAAGAAAAGTCTCACAATACAACACTACTAATGTGTACCACGTTTGAAGACAATATCATGAATAGTTTTCAAGAAAATGGCATGTTCCAAGAAATTAGAACATAATGTCTAGTTATAAAGGGGCATAATTCTGTCAAATTTTGTGCAAGAGTTGTCAAACTTCATGAAAAGTCTCACAATACAACACTTTATATAATGTGTACTAAGTTTGAAAACAATATCATGAATAGTTTTCAAGAAAATGGCATGTTCAAAGAAAAAACTCTCAATTAAGAGACAAAAAAACCAAGTTAAAAAGGGGCATAATTCTGTCAAATTTGGTGCAAGAGTTATGAAATCTATCAATAAGTGTCCCCAAATAACATTGATAATGTATGCCAAGTTTGAAGATGGTGTCAGAAACAGTTTTTAAGACAAAGGCAAATGTCCCGGAAAAATGCGACGGACTGACGTACGGACGGACCGATGGATGGACCGAGCGAGCAACTGACGGACGGACAAGGCGTTTCCTATATAGCCCCCACCACTAGTGGTGGGGGTATAATGAAATGCAGAAATTGTTCTGCATTTTACTGCCACTTTTATGTAACACTACTTATTCATTTTCCTTTGAATGACTGATTAACACAGTATTTATTGTATTTAAAATACACATAGATAAGTAAAACAACACCAAAGTTTACAATTGAAGCATGTGCTCTGTAAACCCAGGGCTACCATAAGTTGCTCATACGCGATTTTAGGAATCATACATTTAACCCTTTCGCTTCCAGGCTATATAACACTTAAACATAGTTATGCAAACAGTTAAGATCCAGATCAGATGCCGCATAATGCGGTGTCTGATCTGGATCTAAACTGTTTGACACCTATATCAATGTTTCCTATAAAGTAAAAACGCAAAAATCCGTAGGTCCGGAGAAATTCAGAAAAATCAAAATATTTAGGGAAAATCCAGAGAGATGGCAGCCCTGTTAACCCTATTTCTGGCTTTTTGGTGCCTTTACATTTTCCTCATGCTTCTATCATGTTTTGATAAAGAGACACTGGAAAACTTTTTCTGTATCCTGACAAGAGAATGCTTAAAGCAGGCTAAGAGCAAAGCAGAAAGCTCATTCAGGAGGAGCTTTCTGCTTTACTTTCAGCCTGCTTTTAAGGAATCACCTGTCTGAAACATTGCAAACAAGCTATGTTGGAAACGGTTAAGAAAACATATTTATAGTAACACCTCTCTATTGTGACCACTAAAATGAAGGCTTATTGATTGTATTAAAGACAGGTGACAGATTAAAGCAAGGTGAAAGTAAAACAGAAAGCTCCTAAAGGAGCTTTCTGTTTAATTTAACCTTGCTTTAAGGGGCCATCGTCCTTAAACATCCTAATAAATCAACACAATTCAGTGGTCGTAATATAGGGGTTTTATGGTATCTGTATTCCTGAACAAGGGAGATAACAAAGGCCATACAACATACAGTCTTCAGATTCGTTATAAATTTCTCCGCTGTAGGCATGGTAACCAATGGTCATTGTTTCCTGTCCTGGACTCTTGAACTTAGATGTGAATGCAGGAGTCAGCCCAATGGATGGACCAGAGTTGTTATCTATACTTGACATCAATTCCATCTCAAAATATGTGCAGCCATCTGTAAAAAGGAAAAAATTCTTTAGTGCACAAAAAAGCTGAACTCTTTGCACGCTAGTGGCATAATTGTTATTATCTGTGCAAACAGTTTGGATCCTATTGAGATACTGCATTATGCAGCATCTCATCAGGATCCAAACTGTTGGATACTATGACCCTGTTTCAAAAAGAAATTTTGAAAAAATCTTTTAATTAGCTCTACTTGTTATATATGTACAATATGCAGAATCAGTACACTGTCAACTATTTGGTTCAGATCAGTTTGGAACATAGATCATTATGTATGCAAATATAACTAAGTAAATTTCAAATCAGAAAAGACAACAGTATTCTACTAGAGCAAATAAAAGTTTACATTTAAAGTGTCAACTGTTCCAAAGGTAATCCTGGCCAAGCTCTTATAAAGCATTTTAGTTGAGTCTGTGTGCATTCTCAAGCATTTGATTGACCAGATTTGAGCTGAGGCTCAAATCTGACCAATCAAATGCTTGAGAACGATTTCAGACTCAACTCAAAAACTTTATAAGCATGGGCCCAATATATTAATGACTTTTGCAAACAGCATGCCTAGTAAGTCTTGATCTCATCTTGATCAAAACTATTCAACACTCACATTTTTCTGCCCTATATTAATAGGTAAGGAAATATCAACTTATGTTACCATTATAGGAGACAGTATTTCTCAAGAAAACAACTAGTTTGACCAATTACTCCATAACTACGCCTTTTACATCTTTAATATATTCCTCCACTAAAGAAAATAGTACCATTTTTTATATACAGCCATAAATATGTACCATAAGAAATATTTAATACATCTTCGCAGACGGTAGCTTAAAGTAGGCTGAAAGCAAAGCAGGGTTTGCTTTATTTTCAACCTGCTTCAAGTGATCACCTAGAAAGCTTTCTCCAAAACTAGAAAAACGTGATGGGGTAATGAGTTAAAGTGAAACTTTTGTTTTTCATAATAAATTAAAAGAACAAAAACACAAAGCTGTTTAGCTAACACAATAACAATTTGCTGCCAGGATTTTTACCTGTATTTAGAAAGTAAATTATATTACCTGGGCACAAAGGCCTTGGTGCTTGGACATTAAAGCCGTCTCTTGGACTGTTGTCCAGGTCACTCAGTGTCAGGATGCTTGTACTGTCATCAGTTGTGAAGTTTCTGAAGCCTATCCAGTTAGACAGTGTGTTCTGCCCCTGTTAGTGGTAATTTAGTACAGTCATATCTATGTTAAGCAGCTACTTAAAGGTAGGTTGATGAATAGGTATTCTTTCACACTTACCCCCATCATGGAGAAATGTCATTTCTCCATGCCCCCATCATATGCCGATGATTCCAGCTGTCTTTAAGGCAGGTGAATACAAAATGAAAATAAATTAGAAAGCTCATTTAGGAGCTTTTTTTCTTTTTTACCTTTCTTTAAGCAGCCAACTGTATTAAATAGCATCAATGAGCATTCATTTGTGATGTTTTTATTGTGGCGCTTAACCCTTTACCTCATATCCTGTTTCTAGTTTTGAAGACATGTGACCACTTAAGCAGGTTGAAAGTAAAGCAGAATGTGCCTTAAGGCACATTCTGCTTTACTTTCAGCCTGCTTTAAGCTAAAATCTGCTAGGCTATATAAAATATTTGTAATGGTAATTGTTCATGAGGGTATAAACTGGAACTATTTTCTTCAGCGGAGGAATAAATTAAATACGCTAAAAGTCGCTTATATTTTCCAATAAAGACTAGTTATTTCATTTTGGACTAATAATGATTGCTTTTTACAAATTATTGCTAGAATTAAAAACATTGCAGACCCTGAACAGAGGGAACTTTTAGGAGTGCTCTGATCTTGGTCTTCACTGTTTGCATAAAGCAAGTCTACTCTTTACAGGTACACAACTTTGTTCTGCAACAAGTGGTCATCTGTCTTTTTTTAAGTCTACTATAAGTTTGTTTTTTCTCCAAAGAATGGTTGCTTAATCAACATCAATTTGAATGTAGTGTTTACCTGTTCCATATCAAAAGGCATCTCTTTTAGCATCCCTGGCCAGGAAATGAAGAATTTTGCTGGTCCCCTGTCTACGCCCACAGCTGGGTACAAGTTGTCTGGGGTGACTTTCACCCATTGTCTGTATACCAGTAGGCCATTCAGGAAGAAGTTGATCAAGGATTTGTCTTCATAACTTTCTTCAAGGTATACCAGGATTTTATCACCTTTAACAGAAACATTGCAATGACAAATGTACATTTGTACAGTGCTCCGTCCCTACAACGGCCCTCCTACAGTGATTCCCTCCTTACAACGGCCCTCCCTACAGTGATTCCCTCCTTACAACGCTTGCCGCTCTTCCCCAAACTTAAACTGTCGTCTGCTGTTTTTCTCAAAGTTACATAATGGACATTTTGACAGATAAAAGCATAATGACAAATGACAAACAGCTTGAATCCAGATCTGGATTCAAGCTGTTTGCAAATGTAAGCCAATTTCCCTCTATAATGACTCCCTCTTAGCAACGCACACACTTTTTGTCTCCCATTGGGTGTTGTTGTAAAGAAGGAGTACTGTACATGCATTGCCATCTTACTAATTTTATTCTAAAAGTCTTAACCCTCCTCCGGCTGAATAGTTATAATAATATATAACTCTGAACAACTATCTTCTGAACTATTATATTGGCTAATAAAATAAGGAAAAGTTTTCAGAAGAAAGAGTGCGGACTGTCAGACAGACTCTATAAGAAAACAGTGTAGATCCAGATCAGACATACAGCTCATTCAAGAGCTGTCTGCTCTGGGTCTGCTCTGTGTTTTTTTTTAAAAAAGCATCAATGTACTCAGCGATTTCTAGCTTTCTGTAGATGTTTGGCAACTATTTTCTTTATCCTAGCAGATGGTAGCTTAAAACAGACTAAAAGTAAAGCAGAATGTGCCTTAAAGGGACTCGCAACCGGATGGTGTACTTGTCAAAATAAAATAAAATACTCAAATAAAAGCAAATTTGTGGCATTATTTGGCTTCTGACATTAAAAAAATATGATCAGTCCAAAAAAAGTCTCAAGAATCGTCACCGAATCTTAGATTTTTAGATATTTTCCATCGTTTTTCTATACCGACTAGTAGACGGTATAGTTGTTGTTGTTGCTTCTCAACACGGGCTCAGACATAAACACGAGCCGAATTACGAAGTTGTATGCACTTTCGATAGCTACACATTGAAATACGTTAAATCGATCCGAGATAAACGGATAGTTCCGTGGTCCATTGGTCTAAGCGGTTTCCCCTATTTTGCCTTCTGTCCGCCAATGCCGGGCCCCGGGTTCGAATCCCACCAGAGACAAATATTTTTTTTTTATTGAAATACATTTTTTTAAACAGAATTTCTTATCCTAAACTAATTCTTTACCATTTATATAAGCGTTTGACACATATTTACAAATTACTATTTTTAATGCACCATCTGGTTGCGAGTCGCTTTAAGGTGCCTTCTGTTTTACTCTCAACCTCCTTTAAGTAGTCACCTGTCTTTCAAACTAGAAACAGGCTATGGAGTATATGGTTAAACTTATATACCTTTCTTCCCAAATGGTTTGTCACTCCGTAATCCTGCTCCACCTGTGAATACGCCACCCTCCAGTGACCTGTACCGTACAGACCCGTGCATGTCCCATACAGCATGTGAGTGTTTGACAGCAACATTGGTTCCCAGCATACAGTACTGGCCAGCTACAAGAATCATGCAACCAGCAATAATACATGGTTTACATTGTATTCGTGATTGGATATGGGAGTCACAAACATTCTTTACCTCATTCACCCCTGAAACTTTTAATTAACAGTTCCGATTCAAAATAAATCTTGTCCATTTTTTACTATAACAATATATTTCAAAATGACAAACAGTGTAGACCCTAATCAGAGGGCTCCTTAAGGAGCCCTCTGATCAGGGTCTACACTATTTGCATGGGTCAAGTGTAATCCTCACAGGTACACTGTTTGTAAATGACGAGTATACTCATCGCTAGGAGTGAATGAGTTAACCCACTGAACCCTAGTTATGTGTACATGTATATGTGTCATTTACCCATTTATAAACAGTATGTCAGTGAAAAATACACTTGTCATAATTGTGCAAACAGTGTAGACTTCAGGGCTGCCATTTCTCCGGATTTTTCCTAAATCTTCGGATTTTTTTCTTGTACATGGTAGCTTAAAGTAGGCTGAAAGTAAAGCAGAATGCGCCTTAAGGCGCATTAAATTCTGCTTTACTTCCAGCCTGCTTTAAGCAGCCACGTTTCAACAAAACTAGAAACAGACAATGGGGTAAAGGTACAATTAGTAAAATCGCACATGAAAAATGCAAATTTGGAAATCTTAGGATTTTTCATGTCAACTTATGGCAGCCCTGAGACTTGCATAGGACAAGACTTAGTGTACTCTTCACTATTACACTGTTTGTAAATGGTGCATGTACACATTACTAGGGGTTAACTGGTTTAGACAGAAGGTAGCTTAAATCAAGATGTATTCATAGCAGAAAGCTTTCTGTTTTACTTTCATCTAATTTTGTGAAGCAATCAACCTTACACATCCAAAATAATCTTTGCCATGGAAAGTCATAAACCGAGGTAAGTGGGACTTTATTGTACCCAGTGTGTGTCCGTGGTCCAGTGGTAGTGAGAGGTTCCTGGTTCGAGCCCTGTCAGGATCACTGAAATTTTTCTGAGCAAAAAATTAACCCTACATTGCTCCACTTCACCCAGGTGATTTAAATGGGTACCTGAGAGGGAAATAAGTAAATGTGTCATGGCTGCTAGTAGCGCTGTATGGCCGACTTGTGACTCAATGAACAGGGAGGTAATTGTAAAAGTCGGTAGAATATGACATATAAATTTCAGACTTGATAAACCCATACCTTTACCTTTACCTATACCCTTTATCTGCTGTATCAATTAGAATAAGGAACAGCCAATCTTGTATTAGCCCATTACCATATAGCCTGTTTCTAGTATAGATAATAGGTTACCACTTGAAGCAGGTTAAAAGTAAAGCAGAATGTCCTCTGAGGTGCATTCTGCTTTACTTTCAGTTTGCTTTAGGATACAGTCTGTTAAAATATGGAACTTATTTCTTATGGTACATATCCATGATTGTATAAATTTTAATATGGAACTATTTTCTTCAGTGAAAGAATAAATTAAAGGCATAACCAGAAATGTGGCAATGCCGCAAAACCAGGTTTTCAATGGTTTACTAATTAATCCCCAGCTAGATCTAAATGTAAGCTTGCTAAATACAAAGTTTGGCCATATCTGGTCTTTCCAATCTGCATGAAGTTATTGACTGGAAAACATTTTTGTCTATCTTTAGTAACAGTGACCTTGACATTGACCCATAAGCCCTTTTATACAATCCAAGGCTAGGCTTTAGTGTAAGCTTTCTAAATACATGTACAAAGTTTGGTCACAATTGGCAGATCAAATCTGGCTATTGACTGGAATCCGTATTTCTATCTATAGTAACAGCCACCATGACCTTGACCCCCAAAAAACAATACAAAGCTAAATCTTTGTGTAAGCTAGCTACATACCAAGTTTGGTCAAAAATGTTAATCCAAACAACAGGTATTGACACCTGTTGTTTGACATAGTTTTGTTTGAGAACCATTTGTACAGGTGCTTTTAGTTTTAGATCTTTCTATAATTTCTTACCTTCGCTGTCTAAATCCTCGAGGAGTTTCACCTGGTAGAACCGATTGTTCATGGACAGTGGCTCTCTCGCCCACTGTATTATATTGGCATACAGAGATTCACCAACACCTTCATTCACAACCACTGTTCGTCCACCATTGCCCACAGTGAAGTTCTCACCACACAGATAATTCCGCGTGCTCATTTTGACCTACCCTGAAAAAAGCATTTCCCGCGCACGAGAGATTCGTATAAGTTTAGTTCCCGCCAACACAGTTTTGAACACGCCCTAATCATCTATAGACGCCTAAAGCTTGGGCATATAAACTTACATGTAATGTAAACCTCTCTATTGTGGCCACTGAATTGTATTAATCATTTGGTGTTTACGACAGCTAGGTGGCTGCTTTATGCAGGGTGCCAGTAAAACAGAAAGCTCCTTTATGAGCTTTCTGCAGTTCCCTTTGTTTTAGTGGTTGTAAAAGAGAGATTTACTGTATAACATAAGGTACATGTATGTAGTCTCTGACAGAATGTGCCGTAGGTGAACCTGGTATGATTTATATACATTAACATTCAGCTCACAATGAAATTAATTGTCGTCTGCAAAAGTTGTCGTCTGCAATAATTCTCAGAGTTTATATAGATTTTATCTGCAAGTTTTTCCGGCTTCTTCAGAAAACATTATCAGAGTGCAGTTTTACTCTTTGGACCCAGAAAGAGACGCCAATTTTGCAATAGTCCTTTGTTCTGATTCCAAACTGTTTGCAATGGACGGGAGTTTAGCCTAGAAAACTAGAAATGCATTTTTGGGGAAATAACTGTTGGTTTTTGTCTTCAAGATCGAAGGGGTTCATTGAGGAACGTCACTAAAATATGGCGTCCGACAGGGTCATTACTATTTCGGTTGGACTGTAAACAGTGCAGACCCTAATCTGATGCAGATTTTCATTCGCAGTGGCAGAGCTCCAGATAAGGGGAGCATTCTAAGTGGATTTTTTAAAAACAATATAGTTCTAGATAATGAGTAGTCACAACATAGAGATGGATGGAGACAAACAGGCTGAAAATGTTCAATGTAGTTGTTTACCGTGAGTTGAGAAGACGCTATTTTTCCTGTTTACAAACGACACTAAACGCAAAGCATTAAATGTAAAAAACGACAGTTTTTTTTAAGTCTGTCGTCTTATTTATCTGAGTGGCAAACAGTTTGGAGAGTGGTCAGACGCCAGGTTACCCTGCGTTTGATCTGTCTCCAATTGTTTTGTTATGGAAATAAATGGTTTAGCACAAAAAGAATAACGCCTCCATCCCTACAAAAAATGTAATATGTACAGTAAAACCTCTCTATATATTAGGACCCCGAAAACGAAGACTAATTGATTCTACAAAGACAGGTGATAGCTTTTCTGTTTTACTGTTGCCTTGTTATAAGCAGCCACCTTTCTTAAACACCTGATAAATAACACAATTTATGGGCCGTTAATGAGAGGTTTTACCTGTATCTAAGACTATAGTTAACAATGCCCAGAACCATGCACGTACTATTGTATGTAACTTTGGCGTTACCGTTCTTCTTTTAACTCACCTTCAACTAAACTTGCCGTCAGTCGATGTTTTATGTCATTATGACTATTTAATATGGTAAGTAGTCCGATCTCTTTTAAAACTCTTGTCAGCTCAAAATACAAAACGAATGCTTGCTGTTACACATTTTCACGAACATATTTGTATATTCCATACCACCAATTAAACTTTTGTACTTTTAAAGTACCAAAAAAGTTCCAATCTTAACCTTTTTAATGCTGAATGTGTTATATAGACTCGTCCTCTTCTGATAAATGACCGGTTAATGTTGTTTTAGGGCTGGTTTTAGAAAATATTTCGGAAAAATATTAATAAGTGCAACCGCTGATCAGAGTATTCCTTAATGAGCCCTCTCGCCAAGGTCTACACTGTTTTCAAAATACTGATTTGCAGCAAGGAAAGGTTCAAAACCATGTTCTTTAAACGAGTTGTAATATATTTACCCTTATCATGCTAAGCGTGACCTGGCTAAAATTTGCAAACAGTTTGGATCCAGATCAGACGCCGCGTTACGCGGTGTCTGATCTGGATCCAAACTGTTTGCCACTTACATTAAATATTTCTTCAGTTTAAAAACTTAAAAAATAATTTTTATTTTTTTCGCAGACGATATATTTGAAGCAGACGAAACGTCAACATGATGAGGGTTAAATACATTTAATGGTTTGATTCCTGTGTTAATGACAGGCGACAACTTCAAGCTGGATGCAAGTAAAACAGGACGGGTCTCTTCATAGGCTTCCTGATTTACTCTCATTCTGTTTTAAGAAGACATCTGCTTTTATTTCGGAAAAAATGAACATCTTTTGAATGTCAGTAATAGTGGACTTTCACTGTATGAATGGGCACGGTATTTAAGGTCGTTATTTCATATAACCTTTAACCTGCCATCTCAATTAATCCATTAAAAGAAACGATATTTATATTTATAAAAGAGGGAAAATTATGCATGAAAAGTTTGCAAGTGCTATTGTCACTGAAGAATGCTCCTGATTGAAACTGATACACTGTATTTGCAATTTAACTTTAGTACTGAATAAATCCTTTATAAAGTGTTGCAACTATTTTAGAACGTAGTATTGTATAAGGGTTAAATGAAATAGGATTAAATTGTTTATAGATTAGGTTCACTTACTAGTTTGGTGGTCGATACAACAATAAGGAGTTAAAAACTGTGATATTGACCCTTTCAAAGCCGAATTGATCGTCTGCTTTAACCATTTTAAACTAATATTGTCATCTGCTTTGTTGTTTTGATAAATGAAAATATTCAATTTGACTTAAGAAATTAAGATACGAATGCTAGGCGTCAGGTGTCCGTTTCATAAAACTTCGTACGATAAATGTTGTTGTAAGTCAGATTATAAAAGTCTCAATTATTATTTATTTCTCAATCTAAGTCTGTCTTGTGACATCTTTTTGGAATCGTCTTGAAAAGACGATTCCAAAGAGATGTCACAGGACAGGATTATACATGTATAGTAAAAATCATCAATTAAATGTATTTTAAAGTTTTGACTTACGACCGTTTTTATCGTACGAAGTTTTATTAAACGGGCCCCAGATCTAGATCAAACTTGTTTGGAAGGCGACTGTACGTATAGTCGCCTACAGCGGTAAATGGGTTACAAGGAACCTTTTCCCAGTTTACAAACAGTGTAGACCCTGATCAGACTGAGAGGGATCTTGCAGGAACCTTCTGATCAGGGTCTGCGCTGTTTGTCACTTTGTAATATAATGTTATAATCAACCATATGTAGCCAAAATGGACTATATTTAATTAGAATTGTCCATTAAACGTTGCAGGGGCGAATTAGATTATTGTAAGAACAATAGAACGTTGTATTCGCACAGCATTCCCCATTACTGTTCATGTCTGGATACCATTTCTCTTGTTATTACCGAAACCCCTGTGCTACCCACATGTATAAGCCGTCAGCTGCACTTTCATGATATGATCCACCGTTTTGCTATATTATTGTTTGTTTTAACATGTTGTAATTTTACTCCTCGTGTCGTATCAATCGAAACGACTCGTATATATTCAATTTGTATATAAACTGCTTCAGATTTAACATTAACTGCTAGTAAGACCTTTTATAAGTTTGACCAACTAATCAGCATTCGTCTTTAACACTGAAAATGGCATTGGAGGGAGGGGTTAAAAACGTGTCGATATAGTGTGCCAGTGAATACACACTACTGAAAGTCAGAATACCACTTTAAAAACACACAAAAGGTATAAACTTTGTCCCGGGAGACGATTGAAAATTTATTGTAAACAAATATTGCGGCAATTAGGGCTAACAGTATCTCAATGAAATTGGGGTCACGGGACCGTGCTCTTCAGTCACTGTGTATACAGTAAAACCTCTCTATAACGGTTACTAAATTGTGTAAATTATTTTGTTTATGACAGGTGACTGCTTAAAGCAAGGTGACAGTTAAACAGAAAGCTCCTTAAGGAGCCTTCTGTTTCACTGTCACCTTGCTTTAAGCTGTCACCTGTCTTTTATATATCTAATTAGCATTTATTTTAGTGGTCGTTATAGAGAGGTTTTACTGTATTATCATATTTCATATTAACCATAACCGTGCTGGCTTATCATATACCCCTGAGACTTAAAGAGGACACTTTCAGTTTCCAATTAAGTCTAGTCATTTTTGGCTCGGGGTATCTACCCACGAGCCTATTGGGGTCGTAAGTTATGAATGATGTGCGAGTCTAGCTCCCCCTACATTTTAATAGGGTTGATTATAACAATGAATTGTAAAATGACAAACAGTGCAGGTACCGATCAGAGGGCTCCTCCAGGAACCATGTGATCAGATTATACACCATTTGTATAGAACAAATGTACTCTTTACATGTGCACTGTTTGTAAAGGGAGAATATGCATGTCGCTAAAGCTGAATTGGTTAATATTGCATTATTATGTCGCCTATATATAACCCATACTAGTCTGCCTTTACATGTATGTATTTTATCTAACAAATCATCAACAAGGCCATATGTCTGAATACAAGTTCATAGCTGATTACAAATTTTTGTGTAGTCTCATGTACCTTAAATTGAGTATGAGAAAGTTTGTTGCATTGATAAGCTAACTGGTTTTTTTAAAGAAACTAAAAACCGATTTGACAAAAAATGTAAATGAATGGCATGTGCCTTTATAAACACGAACCTATTAGTAAAATAAATACATAATCAAAGAAAAGTATTTGAATGAAATTGCGATCTCTAGAGTGTTATCAAGGAGTATTTATGATTTGATATTGAGACCTACTTCTGATCGCATGCGACCGATACTCAAACATCACCTAGCGTTCATGCAACACAAACAAAACTTATTTAAGACCAAGTGCAACACGTGGTCTCTATGGCGTAACAAGACTTTTCTACGATTTACCTACTGACCTAGTTTTTAACCACCGGTGACCCATATTCGACCTTGAACTTGATTTAACCCATAGCATCATACAAATCAGCTTATTTAAAGATTTAAGTGTTGAATGTGGTCTACGGTGTTAACACGTTTTTCATTATTTGAACCAGTGACCAAGACATGACACATTCAAATATGACCTAGATTTTAATAAGGCATACATTTTAACCAAGTTTCATTTAGATACAATGAGATTTGTAGCCACTAGAGTGATAACCAACCAATTGTGGACGACGGACATCCAGCGATCCCTATAGCTCACACTGAGCACTTCGTGTTCAGGTGGGCAAAAAGAATTATGGTTCAATGACTGGGGATGTGGTTCATCCGTATATAATTACATCTATTAGTGCAAATCATTTGAAAAATGAAACATGTAACCATAGAAAGAAAATACGCCTATTGGCTGATGAAAATGAACATATTTCAAATACTAAAGTCCTCATGTCTCAACCAAACCTTATGCCGACTCATTGTCTCCAAGTAGTCACAACACGAAGGTTGATGGATAGATGGACTCAAGCTACATGTAATAAGCTATAGTGAAATTGTTTCGTCAAATTTATTAAGTTTATCATTGACCAATGTTATTCAGAATATGCAATCGTTTTGTATGTTTGGAAAATACATATTCACGTTATAAAAAGGTGCATACAAAATAAGCAACATGTGACAATTAAAGTGAGATTTTTATTTTTTGTTCAAACAGATAAACAGGAAAACCTGCATATATGTGTTCGACGGCCATTCTATAAAAAATATGGAAATGTCTTTATACACGATATAATGCTTAAAGCAGGACAAAGTGATGCAGAGAGCTTCTATAGGAGTTTCCTGCATTACCTTCACATGTCATTAATCTAATAAAATAAATCAATCACAAGATGGAAATGTCTTCAAACAAGACATTGCAATGCAGGACAAAGTAATATAGAAAATGCATTACGGAGCGTTCCGCATTAATTTGGAAAAGCATTAATCTGTCATCTTTTTTTTATATACAGTCGAAACTCGATACTTCGAACTCCCGTTAGTTCGGACATACCCATATTTCAAAGTTAAAACGTGGCTGAGCTCACTTTGAAATACGGGTATGTTCGACTTAAGAGAGATCGACTAATCGAAATTCAACTTATTTATAACTGGTAAGATCGATTTAAGCGAGTTCGAAGTATCGAGTTTAGACTATAGTTCATCGTTTGAATGGCCGCTAAACAAAATTGTATTGTGTGTATAATTGAGTAGTAGGTTTAAATATTGCATGAAGTATATATCATAAGAAAAATCAATACATTGATATACACTAGTGGAGGACGTAATACTTTCAACTTCAGGCTATCTCTTTACTATTTAATCTTCTGTACCTGCAGCCGTCTTTTTCCGAATTAGAAAACAACCATTCCTTTAAAGTGTTTTGTACGAAGATAAAGTTCATGTATAAACTATATACTGCATATATAAAGTATGGCACACAATGCATTTGAGTGTAATGTGTTGACGTCCACATTATTGTAAAGGTGGTTCTAAAGCGCTATTGCATGGTCGTCCTCATTCCACAAATACTGGCTGGTGTCGTTTCAGGAATCACAGACGTTGCTTCCCCCCGCATATGTAACGTAATTAATCTCTGGAAAAAACAGCGAAACAATGATAAGCAATGGTTTTCTTTGGTTTCAAAGATCTCGTAAATTACACACTACAAACTTACTCCCTTTCTTTCTAGAGAGAGAGATGAGACAGGCAGAAAGATGAGCGTCAGAGAGACAGTGAGGGATAGATGAGAGGGAGAGAAAGAGAGACAGAGAGAGAGAGACAGAAAGTAGAAAGAGGGTAAAGAGACATACAAAGAGATAGACAGACAGACAAACACACACACACACTCTCACACACACACAAAGAAAATGAGACAGACAGACTGACGGACGGAAGACATTGTATGACTGAGAACACAAATAGCTGCGATAGAGAATGTCAGAGAGAGAGAGAGAGAGAGAGGGGGGGAGAGAGAGAGACAGACAGACAGACAGACAGACAAAGTTTTTACAAACAGAGACAGACAGACAGACTAACCAGACAGAGACAGGCAGACAGACCAACACAATTGAAATGTTATCTCAGTTTACATTTGTTCAACTTAAACTCATTAAAACGTTCTGTATGCATGTCCATGACTCCTAATTTTTTCTCCTCTCTATAGTTTGATCTATCAACACAATACTCGCCGCTCCCACACGCCAATTACCTGACTAATTAATCCTTCTTCTTTCCAAGCTTGGCTCCTATTTTGAATCCCAAGACACCTCCGATAGCTAACCCTGCGACAAAGGCCAGTCCTGCCACAAACAGTACCACCGAACCGCTCGCCTCAACCTCCAGGCCGTCCTTGCCGATCTCTATGTCAAGTATGTCCGACATGTTTGTACTGTATGGGCTGTTCTCAATGCGGATACTAGCTATACTGCTCAAATAAATGTGAACGCACTTGTCACTTCTACTCTGAAGCACACATTGATGAACCGGTTTTAACCCTTATCGTGCTAATCGCGATTTGCCTATTTTTATTTTACAAACAGATAGGATCAAGATCAAACGCTGCGTAATGCGTTTGATCCAAGCTATTTGTGACTGATATAAAAAAAAAAAAATCAAGTTTAAAAAAAAAAGCAAAATCAATTAGACCTATTATTCTTTCGCAGACGATATATTTTATGCAGACGACAATTCAGCATGATAAGGGTCAAATGACCTTTTAGGTCGATTTTGATCTATTTATGCAGTAAAAATCAGAATAAAATTAACAATTCCGTACGTAATTAAATCGAAATTATACCCGTCTTAAACAATGTATAGCAAACCTAGCCGCTTTTTACATGAGCAGTATAGGACGGACAGTTTGGCAGAATCGGGGGATTGGGGATTGATGACGTAACAGTAAGATGACGTACATCCGGTCCACTTAACGTTGACGTAATTCTGTTCAACTTAACGTTGACCTATTTCCGTTCCACTTAACGCGGGAGAGTCGGGGGATTGGGGGATTGGGGGATCGGGGGATTGGTGACCTATACTTGACGTTCATCCGGTTCACTTAACGTTGTACTTTAACCACACCGAACGATATCCGATGGTTTTAAAGCAAGGTATACGTAAAAGGATGACGTACGTTGATCCACTTAACGTTAAGTGAACCGGATGAACGTCAAGTATAGGTCATAACGTTAAGTGGGACCGGATGAACGTCAAGTACAGGTCACCAATCCCCCGATCCCCCAATCCCTCGCTAAATGGGTCTCTCGTTGATTTCTTATGGCGATTACTTTAACCACATCGAACGATATCCGATGGTTTTAAAGCCACGTATACGTAAAAGGATGACGTAGGTTGATCCACTTAACGTTAAGTGAACCGGATGAACGTCAAATATAGGTCACCAATCCCCCGATCCCCCGCTAAATTGGTCTCTCGTTGATTTCTTATGGCGATTACTTTAACCACATCGAACGATATCCGATGGTTTTAAAGCAACGTATACGTAAAAGGATGACGTACGTTGATCCACTTAACGTTAAGTGAACCGGATGAACGTCATGTATAGGTCACCAATCCCCCGACTCTCCCGCGTTAAGTGGAACGGAAATAGGTCAACGTTAAGTGTACCGGAAATACGTCAACGTTAAGTGGACCGGATGTACGTCATCTTACTGTTACGTCATCAATCCCCAATCCCCCGATTCTGCCCAACTGTCCGTCCTATACTACTTACATGTGCACTTTTCTATGAAAACGACATCTTTTACGGAAGAAAAGAAAATCTTTGAAACTTTCTCCGCCAAACTGTCGTCTGCTTTAAATTTTTGACTGCAAGTGTTTAAGCGTTCTGGTCGATGAAATATAATATAATACTACATGTACTATAGTATAAATACAGCGCTCCCTCTCTACAACGGCACCTAATGTGAGACAACAGTTTTGTGCGTTGTTCGGAGGGAGTCGTTGTAGGGAGGGAAATTTGATTTACATTTGCAAACAGCTTGAATCCAGATCAGACGCCGCATAAAGCGGGGTCTGATCTGGATTCAAGCTGTCCGTCACTCGTCAGGAAATTGTTTCTGTCAAAATGTCCATTATGTAACTTTGAGGAAAACAGCAGACGACAATTTTAAGCAGACGATATCGTTAGACATAATTTTCCTGTTTAGGGAACTACGACATGGGTCATTGTAAGGAGGGAGTCGTTGTTGGTAGGGCTGTTGTAGAAAGGGAACACTGTATTAGGGTATAATATAGATCTATTGGGTCCTGACCAGACACGAAAATTATTAAATAGCGTCTGATCAGGGGCCAGTATGTTAAGTCACACTTGACATTGTAATAAAAGCTAATGCAAAACAAATGTACAAAGAACGTTCTTTATTACTTTCAGCATGCATTAACTCGTTCACCCCCCCCCCCCCCCCCCCCCCCCCCCCCCCCCCCTCTGGAACCTCTAATAACGTATTGTCTATTTTTACTATTTAGATTTTTTAACAATTTAGTGCAAAAAGCAGTGCACCAGATCAGAGGGCTCCGAATCTGCACCTACACTGACTGTTTGCATTGGACAATAATTGTATTCTTAATGTGTAGATCTACATTGTCACGGGTAAACTCGTCGTTAGTTCAGCGAATTAAACTACACCTTTACTTTTGTGAAATGCTTGTATGTCAATACTGATAGTTGCCAGTGATCTTTAGAGCTCGCTTAAATTGATCATGCCAGTATTTCATAAGTTGTATGTCGATAAGACGATCTCGCTTAACCTGAACATATCCGTATTTCTAAATTAAAACGTGGCTAAGCCACGTTTTAAATTTGAAATATTGGTATGTTCGAACTTACGCTAATTCGCAGTATCGAATTTAGACTGTATTTCAATTGTTTTCTTCCTTGAATGTACCATTATACTAGCTAATATACCATTATCTTTCAGACAACTACAAACAAACATTCGCTTCCAGTTTAGATGATTCATTGACATGCATTAACTCTTAGGCAAAAAATAAAGATTTTGTTTTTGATTTTTGTTGATGCTATATTTTTCCGATTGCTTTCGAATACATGTAATTATTTCCATGCATTGTCTTTAGCACAGCAGGAGAGAAACTACATGTGCGGGTTCTATGTTCTAAAAAATGTCAATGTTATTTCTATCTATCTCAGTTAAAGTTTGTGTTTGCACTCCATTCCACAGAAAATAATCACACAAGTACGTGTTATGAAATAGACTGGCTAGTTATGAAACATCCGAATGGTTCCAATAGGTGATACGGAGTAAAAGGAGTAAAACTAAACAGGGTTCCAGATAAGAGGGAGTAAACTGAACAAATCCAGCATTTTCTTATTCATTTTAGCACCAAATCCTATGGTGTTACTACTCATTAGAATCGTCTCGAAGAGACGATTCTAATAAGTAGTAACATCATAGGGTTTAATGCAGAAATAAAGATTTTAGTTTTTGAAATACTCCCCTTATGTGGAACCCTGACTAAAGAAATCAGTATACATATAGATCTAAAACTTTTCTCTATTCAGGGGTAAAACTCTATGGGTGGAATCGATAACTGTTCTAGTTTACTCCTGAAGTAGGATAACGATGTATATCGTTGTTTTGAACCCTGCTATTTAAAGAGGCTCGCAACCGGATTTAGCATTAAAAATAGTAATTTGTAAATATATGTCAAATGCTTATATAAATGAGTAAGATTTAGTTTAGGATAATAAATTCTGTTAAAAAATGCATTTCCAAAAAACAAGAAAGAAGAAGCTCTGGTGGGATTCGAACCCGTGACCCTCCATTGCGGAGACAAGCATGAAAAATGAGGACTCGCCTTTACCGCCTCGGCTACGGACGCTCGCTATATAAATGGTAGCGAATTAACGTACTTCACTGGTAGCGATCAATACTGCATTATTCGGCTCGGGTTTATGTCAGAGCCCTCGTAGAGAAGCAACAACAACAACTATACCGTCATCTGACGCTATAGAAAAACGATGGAATATATCTAAAAAAAAAACTAAGATTCGGTGACGATTCTTGATACTTATTTTGGACTGATCATATTTTTTTTAATGTCAGAAGCCAAATAATGCCACAAATTTGCTTTTATTTGAGTATTTTATTTTATTTTGACAAGTACACCATCCGGTTGCGAGTCCCTTTAACGCTTAATGCAGCGGCCATTGTCTATACGTGGCTGTGTCAATTCAAAGAACATTTGACTTTTTACTAGTTAACAAACGATTTGACTGGCTGTCAAAAACAGATTTAATACAACTTTACAGTCTGATCAAAATATTCAATTTCTTGACATGCCTTTAGTTATTAAAGGAAATGGCTTTGGTAAGTGGATGAAAACTTTAATAGCTAGAGCTTTGCTGCTCAAATAAATGTGAGCGCGTCGTGGCGTCATCTAATTGTCGTCTGCTGTAGCTCTCACATTTAAAGTTTAGATAAACTGACTAAATAAAAGTCGCGAATGTCCAAATGTGTGTCAACCAGTTTGGATCCTGACCAGACACATTAATTATAATTACGCGGTGTCTAATCAGGATTTAAGTTGTTTGAAAATAACCACTGTAGGCCTACGGAGACCTACTCTGGGTAAGGCCGTGCAGGGTCCAATTCACAATTACGAACTAAACATAAACATGTTTTTCTTCAGATTTTATACTAATGTACTATAAATGAATGAAAGATATTTAATAAAATTAAAGACATTTTACTAAAACATTTAGTAAAATAAAATATGTTTTATTGTAAACAATACATGTACATGTTTATCACAATTCACAAATGTCACCGAAACGGGACTTAGAACGTAAGCATGAAATACATTCTGCAACCAATGTCAACAAGACAAACCTAGCGTTTGCAAATCTTTCTTTTTGGTTTTATCCAACGTCGTCAATTTTTTTTCTTTCTAACGTTCCTTCTGCTTCGTTTTGACTGGTTAATATATGGTTGCTGTCATTTGTCTAGAGGTGTACTTGGTGAAGAAATGATCGAACCATCATACATGCTGACTTGGGCCCATAGCATCGTCTCGGCATTACCTGAAATATTAGACATTCAAATTAAATTCATGGAATGTTCTTTCTATAAGCATACTGAACGAATGGATTTGGTTTAATTTTGGTGTTTAAATACGTTCTGGAACATATCACAGCAGCATCTTCGTTTAAAAACTCGCTCGAAAGTACAGGAAATCCGAGGTCGAAATGAGACTTCATTGTTACAAGAGGTCTGGGGAGATTTATATTTGCCTTGGCAGACACCACAGACTCAGAGTAAAAGTAATACACGCGTGTATAGTCTTCACTATATTCAAGTTAGCCTACTCCATGCAGAAACGGAGTTTCTTGCCTTTGCATTTTCCCCCATAAAATAATATTTCATGATTCTACATTGTCCTCATAAAGTGGCACCTTATCGGATGCAGGTACTTGGTGGAGAATAAATAAATGACTCTAGTTCTGTGGTTAAAGTGCTGGCACGGTACGCAAGAGACCCTAGGTTCGGCCCCGGTCGAGCCACGACTTTTCACTACTGTTACAGTTTGAGCACAACGTAAATTTGACCGTGTACGTGCTCTTGTTTCTTGTAAGATTCGGTGTGAATCTCAGGAGGAGGAAAGGTGGATGTAGTTTATAGCAAGATTTGAGTGCATGGTAGCTTACTGTACAGGTACTATTGGTGGAACATATCAATTAGTCATGGATAGTGAGACTCGATAGATCGCACGGTACGCCAGAGATCCTGGGTTCGAGTCCCGATCGGGCCACGAATTTTCACCAGTCCTGTTGCACATGATGAAAGATAAATTACTGAATCTTATTCTTCTTCTTGACAATTATGCTTAAATTTGCAGCTTCCAGGCCGTAAATAAGCTTTTCTTTCTATATATACTGCTACACACTCCTTTCGGGTATTACGAGCAAGCTGTTATAAGGAAATGACTAAATATTTCGAGTTTCGAAAGCTCACTGAAAGCACGTGCATGGGTGTCAAGTAAAATATGCATACTCCAAAAGAGTGTGTCCGAATGAACTTGTGGTCGAATTGCTTACAGGGCGATATATAAAACCGGATTACCATGACAAGGGCATTACGGAAAGTGGGAGTAGGGCACTGGCAATGTTTATTCGGACATTAGCATGTCATTTGCACCATTTGTTAACCCATATTTGGTAATCAACCGTTATATAACCAAAATAACTTACGCGTTAAGCAGTTGATTTTTCGCCTTCTTTGTTTGTCTGTCGAAAAATTCATGTTTCTTCTTAAGATATGTAATTCTTAATCCCTTAAGGGCATAGCCAAAAGCAGTCCCAAGTAGAAATGCTAATCCGCCTACAACCCAAAGGGTCCGCTTTTGCACAGGTGAATTGTCAACCACAACACCAACTCCGACATCAACACCCACATGAGTTGCCATAATTGTTAGTCCAAAACGTTGCGTTGTGTATTGAGTTTCTCAGTTGGAATACTTTCATCTACATGAGCAACAAGTTTTAGACCTATAAAATAATCTACATGTATAAATCTTCTTTGTCAGTACTTACTATCAACAATCAATGTCTGACTATATAACTGATATGTGTATACATTAGGCCTAAATGTCATGAACCGTATGTTATTGATAGATCTATCAGCACTTTACTTCAATACCTACAATAATTGGTAATGTCATCAACCAACATTTTATGTAGGCCTAGATCTATTAAATTAATGTGTCTACTTCTGCGCAATATAGATCTACCCGCATACATTAATAAGTACAGTCACTACTACTGTCAGTGCATATATGTTTCAAGAAATCTGTGTAATCAGTCATTCCATGAAATGACTGAAAATTCCAGTTATTTCGTGAAATGACTGTTTCACTGTAGACATCATTTCACGAAATGCCTAAAACTGTCAGCCATGTCTGACAGTCGTGCATGAAATGACTGAAAATGACAGACCGCTTTTACACAGATTGACTATAGATCTATATAGCTAGAGAACTTGAACAGGATTCAGGCAAAAGATGAAATGAATTTTATTTTATTAATTCAACAGCAATTGTTCCTTGACATCATTTTGTATTCATATTTTTGTATAAAATCTAATAACTAAAAATTATTCAGAAACATTGTAGGCCTATATACATGTACATGTACATGTATTTTTCATTATTTATTATACTTCATTCACATTTATTACATTTAATAACATGCATTGTTTCATAAGATTAAGATACTGTACTGTAGTCATAACAATGAAATGCATAAAGCCAAAGTCGATTCAATCATTTTGTGAAATGATAGTGAAACCAATTGTAGGTTTGAAGGTGTTTTTTCCCATGTCATGAAAAAGTTGATTACACATATTGACTGTAACATATATACCCACCTTGACCAATTTTGGCGAAACTTTATGTACATGTAGTTCATTAAAAAACTGGTTATAAATTGGTTCAATTTACCTTTTTCTTCCAGAAATAGGATTTGAGTAACACACATTTAGGGTTTAGATCCCCCTCACAAGAAGTGGGGCCTGATCTTGAGCAAAATTGTTTGCAAACGTCTTCAATACAGTTCTACATTGTTGGAGAGTTTAATTTGCTCGTAAGATCCAGTGGCACAAATTCGTGCCAGTTGTGACAATATATAACTGTTGCAAACAGTTTGGATCAAGATTAGACGAAAAACTAATCGTTTCATCAGGATCAAAACTGTTTGACACATATGGCTAGCCAGACAATTCCTATTCAATAAAAAGGCAGACAGAGCAAATGTTAACAGCTACATGACTGTAAGTGCGGGATGCTTTAGGGGTCCCTCTGGATATCGAATTTGCTTGAGATCGATACCCTAGTAACCCTACCCGTCAACTTTGCAACCAAATTCGATAGAAAAATACATCTCTGTACAGCTGTCGCCAGCCTGTTTCCCATAAAGTAGGGTCCGTCTAAGTAATACTGTATACAGAGTAATATTCAATATTGATTTACAGTACAGAACCCGTCAAATGAATTCATTATTTAAAGGTATATGGAACCCCTCCATACACGATCTAGCTAGGGCACGCGGTCAATCCTGTGTGAAGCGATCATTCAGTAAAAAAAACCTTGCGAGGTAGAAAAACTAGAAATGATCAAAATCGGCGGTGCAAGCTAAATTATTCAAGCAGATTTTTAGGTAACAAGCCAAGATGGTCTTAATCTTTCGTCTGTCGCCACTTTACTACTGCATGCGTTTGCAAACAGTTTAGATCTAGATCCAAACTGTTGACCCTCGTGTGAAGATGCCGTAACACATTGAACCCTATGTATTTAACACAACCTACATGTCCTATGCAAACAGCGTAGTCTACTGTCTACACTGTCATTTTGAAATAAATTTTAAAACCCAACAATAGATAGACAACAAGGGTTGTAAGAAGACAACAAATATCGCCGGCAACACTTTTCGAAACATCATGGCCAGGGTCAACATTTTCATATATTTACATTCACCCTGTAAAGTCTTTATGTAATCCTATTAAAAAATATGCAGTCATCTGCCGATGAACCTACAATTCGAAACTGGATTTAGCCAGTTCGGATTTCCCCCATGCTATTCGTGGACTTCTTCAAATAGACTACATCGGGCACTTAACACTAAGCTCCCATTGGTCGACGGTCATATGACACTAGCGGAGTGATACAGACCCATAGGTTGTTGCCATCGCGTTGCTATGTGTAAATGGGTTAAGAAAACAACCGCGACCTGTATTTTTAGAATGTGCTTTGGCAATAGATATTCAAGTTGCACTGTTATTTGTTTGCCTGTATAAGTCTTTTCCATTCACAGAGAGAAAGTTTACTGGAAAAAATCCTGAATTTTTAATATAGTTACAGTACATGTAGTTGGGACTACTTTCTCACCATATTTAGAAACTGGAATGGCTATTACATCGACATTACATCTATCAAACCTCTTTGACCGGTATATGATAAATTCTTATACAGAAAAACAAATCTGGCCAATAAACACAGTAAATTGACAAGACAGAAAATATAAATATAACTATAAGGAATAAACAACATCTCTTTGCCGCTCATGGTGGTATGACTACATTAGCTTCGGGGGTAAATTTAACGTAAACACCCTTCGGGCGTTTACGGAATTTACCCCCTGCGAAGCTAATGTAGTCATACCGTCATGAACGTCAAAAATATGTTGTTTATTCCTATAATGATCACAAGGTACCGGTATATGTGCTTCAAAAGTTGTGAGCATGTTTCAAAACTTAAACGCAAATTTCGAAACTAACTCAAAAGTTGGGGTCAATGTCAATGTCACAGGGGTCAACCCTTTCACAGGGCTAGATTGGTATTGTCCCAATGTGTCCTGCAGGTACGATAGCTTAGGTCAAAGGGTATAAATAAAGCCAAGGCTGCCATAAGTTGACATAAAAAATCCTAAGATTTCCAAATTTGCATTTTTCAGGTGCGATTTTACGAATCATACATTTACCCCATCGCCTGTGTCTAGCTTTGTTGACACGTGGCTTCTTGAAGCAGGCTGCAAGTAAAACAGAATGTGCCTGAAGGCGCATTCTGCTTTACTTTCGGCCTACTTTTAGCTACCATGTACTAGAAAAAAATCCGAAGATTTAGGAACAAGAGGGCCATGGCCCTAAATTCGCTCACCTGAGGACAGTGTACCTAAGTTGACTGGGCAAGACAACATTTTAATATAACTATAAATGAAGATATCTTCCTGACAAGAAAACATGACAAAAGGGACTTATGACCCTTATCCATGACACATCCTCTTATCAAGTTATTTCCACAACCGGTATATGATATTTATTTCACTAGCCGTCAGCAGAACTGGAGTTATTTTCCTGACAATAAAATATGACAAAGGGGAAAAACAAAATATTGCTGCCCTTGTGCATGGCATTTTCTCTCATCAGTTTCTTCCCATACATGAAATGTCATTACAATAGCATCAGTAGAACTGGAGTTGTCTTCCGGACAAGAAAATATCACAATGGGAAATAAGTTTTCAAATAACTCTTGCAAATGGCACTTCCTCTCATTAGGCTCTAAATTCCAAATATGCAATTTCATTTTACCTATTACCCCATAGCCTGTTTCTAGTTTTGAAAATAGGTGGCCACCTAAAGCAGGTTGAAAGTAAAGCAGAATGTGCCTTAAAGCGACTCGCAACCAGATGGTGCATTAAAAATAGTAATTTGTAAATATGTGTCAAACGCTTATATAAATGGTAAAGAATTAGTTTAGGATAAGAAATTCTGTTTAAAAAAATGAATTTCAATAAAAAAAAATATTGGTCTCTGGTGGGATTCGAACCCATGGCCCGGCATTGGCGGACAGAAGGCAAAATAGGGGAAACCGCTTAGACCAATGGACCACGGAACTATCCGTTTATCTCGGATCGATTTAACGTATTTCAATGTGTTGCGGTCGAAAGTGCATACAACTTCGTAATTCGGCTCGTGTTTATGTCTGAGCCCGTGTAGAGAAGCAACAGCAACAACTATACCGTCTACTAGTCGGTATAGAAAAACGATGGAAAATATCTAAAAATCTAAGATTCGGTGACGATCCTTGAGACTTTTTTTGGACTGATCATATTTTTTTAATGTCAGAAGCCAAATAATGCCACAAATTTGCTTTTATTTGAGTATTTTATTTTATTTTGACAAGTACACCATCCGGTTGCGAGTCGCTTTAAGGCACACTCTGCTTTACTTTCAAACTGCTTTAAGCTACCATCTACTTGGATATAGAAACTTATTTTGTTTCTAACATTTTCATGACTGTATAAAGTGGAATTATTTTCTTCAGTGGAGAAATAAATTAAAGGCTTAAAAATGCATATTTATGGGGTAATGGGTTATCAAACATCAGTATTTATGGGGGAATTATCTCCTGGACAAGAAAAAATGACAAGACATACAGATAACTCTGACAAAACCAATATTAAATATATACTCAACAAAATTTCTAATCGGTCACCTTATATTTCATTCAGAAAAAGAAATATGAAGAAATAATTTACCATGTGATTGGGTTACAATGTTAATGTAATCACTTTGTAAACAGATTATCACAATTTGTCGGCTATCACTTTTCCGTCTAAGCTTAAACAATACCTTCTGTGGAGGGACCCCCGATTTTGAAAATCACAGGAGTTCTTAGGCCCAATGTTAGTAATAAGTATTGCTCCTGTCAGCTGCAATAACAGTTTCGTTTCGACTTCTCATAGACGAGAAGAATTCAGTAAAAGTATTGATGACTTCACTTTCTCACACATCGACGACGTCACGCTCCAATGCGTCAACGTTTGGAAACCGAGGAAAGGGACGAGCACGTTTCTTGAGAATGTCGCAAACGTGCTCTGTAGGGTTAAACTCATCTGTATCATCGGGCCCAAGCTGTCTGATGATGAATTCATCTTTAAGTGGCCATCAGCAGTGACTGCCCACCTCTCGCAGCCCATTACGTACCGTCTTGGGTGTGACGTTACGGCCGTGTTGACCCTTAAGTTGTCTTGCCGTCCTTGTAACGGGATGAAAACTGTCGCTCAAGTGTGTCAATACAATGTATCGGTCTTAGGAGTGTCGTTATCCGCCATTTTGGTTTCCTGGGGCGGTCTGTTCTACTTTCGGTGACGTTAAATTTCCACGTTATATAGCCTAAATGGTCTAAAGTTTCCGGTTAAAAGTTTTAGCCACGTGTAAATGGACGGACACATTTCCTTATATGGAATACACGGAAATTAGTCTTGTTTTGTTTCCACTTCCGGAATTCCTCGGTGGTTGAATCTCATTTGCCGTAAGGATACACCGACGTGCAGCACTTCGACGGCTCTGTCCTTCTTTCCGAGTATTATTCTCGCCATTTTAGGTGTTTTTCGGCTTAGGCAGTCATTTGAGATTACACTCGTGTAATCTTGCGGGCATATACTTTTTTCAATACTTTACACGTGCAAATTAGGCTTAACAAGACACGTGGTTGTTCTGACGTTCACGAATTAGGACAGCGTGTATAAATCCAAAAATAAGTAGCGCTAAGACCCTATCATATTGTGTGTAAAATATCATAAATGTGAACTTAGTATTTAAAGACATATGTAGCTTTAAAAAGTGACCGATTAGAAATTTTGTTAAGTATATGTATAAATATGGGATAAGACATAATTACATAACTGTCAGTAGATCACTTCCAGATCCTGTTTCTCTAAGTATGAAGCAGACTGAACCATTTCTAAACTTTAGCAGACATGTTCAGCAGACACCACCAGTTCTGTTGATCAGTCACTGAGGTCAAATATTATGCAATAGCTGGAGATGCATCTAGTAGCTACTGCATGGCTTACCTTTATCATACTGAAATGATGTCTGCTTAAAACCTACTGTATGTGAAAAATGTACAAAAAATCAATTTAGAAAATGTAAAATAGGTAAATGAGTGGCAAATAGTTTGCATCCAGATTAGATGGAGCATTATGTTGTGTCTGATCTGGATCCAAACTGTTTGCAAATATTGGCTATTTGTCCTTGGTATTATTACTGTGACCCCCGGGGCGGGGCCAATTTTGATCCCAGGGGCATAATTTGAACAAACTTGATAGAGGATCTGTAGATAATGCTATGTACCAAATATCTAAGCTCTGACCCTTGTAGTTTCAGACAAGAAGATTTTTTAAGATTTCCTTATTTTTTCACTTTGGTTGCCATGGCAACCAGAGTTCTACATTGTTTTTGATTCTTTGAACAAATTTGAAAGAGCTTGACCCAAGGAACATTCCTGTAAAGTTTGGTTGAACTCTGTCAAGCGGTATAGGAGAAGATGTTGTCGGGAATTGCACGTAACGTCATTTGGCGTTACCGCAAATGGCTCGTGCGGCACGTTGACGTTGACGTCATTGGTTGTTGTTGTTTTTGATTGATTGATATTTTCAGTGTAAATAAAAGGACGAACCTGAACACAACGTCGTTGTACATTCTACTATCTTTTCGAAATTGGTGCCGTGAACGAAGAAAGAATGAATCTACAGAAACTACTCACACTGCGTGCCGCAAATAGAAGTCTCATTTCGTCTTTATTGGAGCAAATACATACGCTGAAGGAAGATGGGACATGCGAAGAGTTTAGTGCGGTATTGCAAAGTTTGGTAACAAAAGCGGAGGCTCTACTCACCCTAGATGACAAGGTACTGTCACAAACGGACGTTGATGGACTTGAAGAAGAGGTTGTTTCAACCGGAGTGTACACAATGGACTTAGAGTTAAAATTAACAAGGTTACGAAGATATCAAAAAGAAGAAGGAAAAGAGTCGAGGGACGGAAGACGAGAAGAGACATCGCAAACGCAAGCAAAAGTGATATTGGAGATTACAGAGGAGCAAGAGAAAGAGAAGACGACAGAAGGAGAAAACGGAAGTATACAGAGAGAGGAAGTGTGGACAAGCGGAGGAGAGGAGCGGAGTGAAAATCGAAGTGAGTACATGTATTGTGGAGACGGAGTAAGCAAGAGAAATCAGGAGCTAAGGTCATACGATAATCGAGAAACTGTACTGGAAACTGTGAGTAACGTTTCGTTTTCATCCGCCAATGAACAATACTTTAAATTAAAAGTACCGTCCATTCCCACATTTGACTGTAATGTACTAAAGCATGCTTCAGAAGCAACTAGAACAATAGAGGGTTTCACCCAGACTAAATCTAAACAAGCGATAGAACATTCGCATGAGAGGACTGTGTTTACTCCATCTTGTCTCTCGAGTGAGAGTAATATCAGCATCAGTTATAACATAAAAATGGGACAGTCTAACTACTGCTGGGAAAATAGCCATAAATACGACAAATGCACGATGAACAACAAAGCAACTAATGCAATACAGCCCAGCAATGATATTCTACAGGGATATTCCGTAGGCTCTAGAAATTCATATCCCACCCAGAAGAAAAGAAGAAGAAAAGAGAAAAGGATGAGAAAAAAGACAAAGAGAAGCGGACACAGACTGACAAGTTTGCCATTCGTTTCCATAGAAACACTACAAACTGTTGTGACAGAAATCGAAGCTGTCCTAAACGATAGACCAATAACATATGTATCATCATGCTTTGATGATATGGAGCCGTTAACTCCGTCACATTTGGTATACGGACGTAAGCTGACGTCACTTCCGCAACACGACGTCGACACAGATAGGGCAATGACATCAGTCACAAGTGATCGATCCACACTTATCCGTAGGGCGAATAATCAGGCCAACCTAATCGAACATTTCTGGCGACGTTGGACTACAGAGTATTTAACCGCTCTTCGTGAGCACCATGGAACCACCGGTTCAAATGAGACACACATTCGAGTAGGAGACGTAGTACAAATCCACGACGAGGGACCAAGGCTGAGATGGAAAATCGCAGTCATCAATGATTTGATCTATGGCAACGACGGTCTTGTTCGAGCCGCCCAGATCAAGACTATGAATGGTCTAACTACAAGACCTGTAGTGAAACTTTACCCACTAGAAACAGTATAATATGCAAGCAGCTAACTTTAGCATTCACGTATTAAAGCATTCACGTATTAATTCTAATTATCTCTTTATGTCTGCATCAACGTCAACGTGCGTATAGCAAATGTTACACATTTTTCATATCTTTCATAATCTAATTAAATCATTTTGAGGCCCCGAGAATGTCGGGAATTGCACGTAACGTCATTTGGCGTTACCGCAAATGGCTCGTGCGGCACGTTGACGTTGACGTCATTGGTTGTTGTTGTTTTTGATTGATTGATATTTTCAGTGTAAATAAAAGGACGAACCTGAACACAACGTCGTTGTACATTCTACTATCTTTTCGAAAGATGTCAATTGTTAACGACGACGGACACCAGGCCATCCCAATAGCTCACCTTGAGCCTTTGGCTCAGGTGAGCTAAAAACGGATAAATAGCAGCCCTGTTTAAAAGCTGTTGTGAACGCAGAGACTGAGGGCAAGTTCACAGAGGTCAACACTCTTCCAGGGGTGGAAATGTCTTGTCGCAATTATGGTATGCTGCACATATGAAAGCTATAGGTCAAAAGATATAGCCCGAGGTCAAGGCCAAGGGGGTCAAAATTTTCGCATAGAGGGATGGAAATATCTTGTCCCAAGGTACATGTAAGTGTGCTGCAGGAAGGAAAGCGTAGGTCAAAGGTATAGTACAAAATTTAATGTATTTCCGAGCATGTTCCAAAATTTAAATACCAATTTCGAAACTTAACCGCAGACGCCTAGGTCAAGTTCACATGGGTCAACCTTTTCACATGGATGGAAAAAGCCTGGTCTCAAGGTGTGTGTGGTCCGAATGTGAAAGCTGTAGGTCAAAGAGGTTTCTTGAAACTGCTGACGGCAACGGGACGCAAACGACCGGGCGACAACGCAAGCTCTCATGGACATTTGTCCGGCTAGCTTGATTTTATTGGAAACTGGAATTATTCATCTGAAGTTTCAGGGGTGAATGAGTTAAGGTAAAACGGCTTTAAAGTTAATGTTTTAAACAATTGCAGACAGCCTCTGTGCAGTTAGACAATATTGTAGCTGGCGAAGACTGAATCTATTCACAAGTGTGAAACCTTACATTACTCCACTCAGTCCACTGGCATTTACAGAGTTTGGGTCCTGGTCAGACGCAAACTAATCATGGCCAAACTATCCGACACGTCTATTAATGTCAGTCAGAATGCATGAAATATAAATCTTAGAAATAAAAGCAGTTCGTATGACAGCAGTGAAGGGTTTTAACTCTTCCAACACCATGGTCCTATTTAAAACATACTCAACACATTTGCAAACAGTGTAGACCCAGAGCAGAGGGCTCCTATAGGAGCCCTCTGATCAGGGTCTACACTGTTAATTTAAAGCATTATTTATTCAACTACCGAGAATTCCAAGTAGACTTGTTTATGTTTTGGTAGCTTAAAATATCCACAAGGGAACCTAATAACCCATTAATGTTCCTTAGTGTTGAAAGAGTTAAGGGGGTTAACTCTCATTACAGGAACCATACACACATGCAAACCAAATGTGAAAGAAATACCTCAAGGGACATAGGAATTTTGAGTATTTATCTAAATCTAAACGTAAAACTTTTTTGCATGCAAGAAAAACTCTTGTCCATATACAAATGCATAGCGAATATGAAAGGAATAGCTCAATGGACATAGGGGCTATAGGCATTTTGAGAAACCAAATGTGGACCCTAGCTTCAAGGTCAAGGGGGTAAAAATATTTGTGTGCATAGAAAGGTCTTGTCCATATACACACACATGGTAATACTGCAAGGGGCATACAAGTCATTTCCTTAAAATTGATTACGCTGTTCACGACCATGACTACGCATGGGGTATAGCAATAGCTTGTCTTGTACATCATACAGACGAGCTAAAATGGGAAAATAAAATAAAGTATCGGTAGTCAAAATGTTGATAGATTTATTTTCTCAACAGACAGAACTCAAAATCAGATAAAGAGGAATGAAAATGCATGGGAATCTTGAGTACACAGATTACACCACCGAAATGGCCAGCATTCAATAATCAATGGTTAAAACACTATCATATTAGTGATAAGATAATACTTTTTTAAGACATTTTTAATTTGCTTTTAAGCCCTCACTGTTTCGACCCAACAGTTTATATCCTAATCAGTTTTCCAGTAGCTCTGCTTCTGATCAGAATCCAAACTGTTTGGACTATTATACCGTTATATTTCTTCTGCTGAGACTGGTATACATGTAGATATTTCAGTCAAAAAAAATCTAAAATCTAAATTTGAATAACTACGCCAGATAGCAATTTATAAGTCAAGTGGTACCCAGGCAGTAAAGGGGTAGATCTGAATTCAGCAGAAGTTCCAAATTTCAGATTAAAATTAAATATTTATTGTATTTTAACCCCTCTCCTGCTGAATATTCATATATAAAACTCCGTCCACTGAGAATATTTATCATCTGAACAATTGTATTGCCTACTAAATTATAGAAAAAATTCCCAAGGAAAGAGTGCACATTCCAGGTAGAGGTAATAAGAAAACAGTGTAGCTGTCTGATCTAGGTCTACACTGTTTTCAAAAAGTGTCAATCAATCCAATCAGCAAGAGAGAGGTTAATAACCGTTAATAATAATGTTGACAACCAAGATACCCACCACATAAAGCATGATTTATTTAGAACTTAAAGTGATAATTTCAATAACTACCCTATCCTAATCAAGTTAAACTACATGAAATGAAGTACACACAATATATACAAGCCACATTCACAATCGGAAATAATACACTTTATTTCAATAATGACCAAATATACCTCCACATAAGAAGAGCACACCACTAACAGTAACCTGTGTCAAACAGCCACTCAAAATAAGATTTATTATTGGAATTACTAACAGGTAGCAGTTTAATGCAAGACAAAAGGGAAGCAGAAATTGAAAACTGCTTTACTTTTGATTTGCATTATCTCTTTCAACACTAAGTAACTTTTGTGGGTTATTAGGTTCCCTTGTGGGCCGTTTAAGTTGCCAAAACATGAACCAGTCTACTTGGAATTCTGGGTAGTTTAATAAATACTGGTCTAAATTAGCAAGCAGTGTAGACTGATCAGTGGGCTCCTATAGAAGCCCATCTGATCTTGGTCTACACTGTTTGTAAATGTAATTAGCATATTTTAAACAATTATGTGGTGTTGAAAGAGTTAAGCTTTGGCCTTTCATTGTTAATTCTATGCTTCATCAAAGAGTGGCTATTAAACACAAGTTTGACTGTAATTCAAATATACATGTATCTGTATTTCTTGACCAAACCTTATGTTTTGACTACTCATCAGAATCAACTAGACGTGGCAACATAATGTTTGGTCATGCCTTACAGGAGAAAATGTTTGAATTCAGGCTACTTCCAATCTAGAGCCCAGTCCCTAAACTGCCTCTGCAGTCATCAAAGTGTTTTAATAGCTAACCACAGGCCATAGAAGTCATCCTAGACTTAGGAGAGGCAATTAAACACTTTACCAACATTAAACACCATCTGAACATTTATATTAAACTTTAACTCAGTGAGTCTGGTGGATCTTACAATAATGTTCCAATGTTTATTAACACATTCAACCCTAGTGCCGAGTATACTCGTCATTTATGAACAGTGTACCTGTGACGATTACTTTGTCCTATGCAAACAGTGTAGACACTGATCAGAGGGCTCCTTAAGGAGCCCTCTGGTCAGGGTATACACTGTTTGTCATTTTGTTCAAAATATATTGTTAAAATCAACCCTAAATAGTCAAAAATGGACTTGAGTTATTTTGAAATTGGAAGTGTCCATTAAAAGTTTCAGGGGTGAAAGAGTTAATGGTGCAGGGCAGAGAAAGACTGGTCACAATAGGTCACTGTGGCTTTTCTCACATGACCATAATACTATAACATCCTACTTCACTGTACAAATAACTTACACCAATCATCTGTATATGCAAATACAAGTACATGTAGTTCACAAAAATCATATCATTTCAGTCATAACATTTTAAAACAACTGATTACTTTCAGAATACCACTATCATTCTAAAAAGATGACATACAATACTTACATACCATTTTTGTATATTTTGGGGCACTTCGACATCAATGCATTGATGACAAACAATCCTTTATCAAGTTATGCTATCCTCATACTACTAGTAGTACTACAGGCTTTTAACACATTCTATGCAGTATTGTTCAAATCGACTTTTACTTTTGTAAAATGACCAGATTGGAGACAATGTCTGTCCTTACTAGCTCACTGCTCAGATACTGCAATGTATGTCTCATATGACTAACTACTTAACCCATTACCCCATATTTGGGCATTAATATGCCTTTTTACACCTTCAATTTACTCCTTTATCAAAGCAAAAGGGCCACTTTATACAATATTGAATACGCAACATAAGAAATATTTTCTACATCCTAGCAGATGGTAGTTTAAAGCAGGCTGAAAGTAAAGCAGAATGTGCTTTACTTTAAACCTGCTTTAAGTAGTCACTTGTCTTCAAAGCTAGAAACAGCTATTGGGTAATGGGTTCAAGCATATTCTATAATATGAACAAAGGAGAAATGTTAATGTATATATTTTTTATTTTAATATTGCTCAAGCACGCCTTACAGCATTTATTCACACACAAATCAACAACTTGTCATCATTATTATAAAACAACTATTCACTTGAGCTAATAGATCTGATTTACTGAACACTACTGATTTTAAAACATGAATACATTGGAGCCATGTCATGAGAAAACCAGACTTACTGAATGGGCAAACAGGGTAGACCCAGATCAACCACAACAGCAATTTACATGTACATGCAATATGTCTGGTTTTCTGATGGTGCAACTTATTTAAATATTGTGACTTGATAAAAGCCAAGTATAAATATTGTGATTCATTCCTTTCACTTCATGGCAAAGTCCAATACCATGGCACAATTCATTTTCACACCAAATTAACATCTTTCACATAAACATTAACAGTGACATTAAGAGTTCCAAATAAGGCAAGATTTTCAAATACTACCTTCCATATAACTCAATCAAACTATGTTGTGATGACTAATTACAATTGTCATGAAAAGATATCTCTTATGAATGCATGAAGTCACAACATAGGATTTGGTTGAGTCATAAAGGAGAAATAGTTGAAAAAGACTCATTTTACAGAATTTACTCTCTTATCTGGATCCTAGGTGAAATCTATAAAATTGATCTTTATCAGTCGAACCAAGATGAATCTGTTCTGAAAGGCACATGATCTAAGCAATCAACCATTCATACCGTCTTCCTTATCAAATTCAGAGCATCAGGCCAAACCATTCAATTCCAATACATACTTCACACTGTATAAAAATGTTTTTATTCAGGACTGGAATCTCAAGTACAGGCCCGTTAATCCTTTCTTAGAAACAACAAGTTTACTGTACCTTGCACTAGAATCACCTACAAGTTTAATGGATACCATTAATACCAACAAGGTCTGGCCTGAAATTCTCAAAACACTTTCTAGGCTTCACTCTTCTCCTGCTGATTATTCCATATACAGTAGAACCTATCTATTACAACCACTAAAAAGAAGGATAATTGTTGCTATAAAAGACAGGTGACAGCTTAAAGCAATTTGAAAGAGAAACAGAAAGCTCCTGTAGGAGCTTACTGTTTCACTTTCACGTTGCTTTAAGCAGTCACCTGTCCTAAACGACGAATATTTGACACAATTTAGTGGTCATAATAGAGAGGTTCTACTGTATAAAACTCTGTCAACAAATGACGAGCATCTAGCATCTGATCTATTACAAATAAAATGAGGAAACATTTCCCTAGTAAAGAGTGCAGATGTCAGACAGATCCCATAAGAAAATAGTGCAAGTCCTAATAAAAAAATTCCTTTAGGTCTGCACCGTTCAAAAAGTGTAAATGTATGTTAATAGCAGAAGAGTTGAGAATAATCTCTTCTTAATTTAAATTGGTTTCCCTATTCTGCCAAAATGGCGAAAGGAGCCAAACAAAGTTGCTCCAGATATCTCTGGGTCTCAAACCTGGAAAGTTATTGGTAAAATCAAGCCCAGAAGTCATAAGCCCTGAATACAGCAAACTTTGGGTTCTTCAAATATCCTGAATAGCCCAACCTTGTAATCATTCAACATTCTCTCATTAGATACAATTCATCATTCTCCTTTCCAGTCATCCGGGTATTTAATGTCATACGCATATTCTCGGTCCTTCATTCGGATGGCGTCGGTCTTACTCGGAGAAAAAATTAATTCTAATTTTCGGTAAAATCACGCTTTTGCAACTTATGTAAGACCTTCGTAGCATTTATAGGACATTTTCGAATAATAATGCGTAAAAAAGAATGAGATTAAACGCCCTGCTTCACAAACTTATGTAGATTTTGGGTTTGTTGTCCCCTAGTGCGCGTGCTCGCTAAGTGTAAACAAAGAGGGTATGACGTAGCACTGGAAAAGAGAATATCTGTATCTTTCACCTATAAGTCTTTCATCCAGAAGTAAACCTTTCCCCGACTTATCCTTACTGATTAGACATTAATGTTATTTTTTTAAAACAATTCTTGATATTTTGTAAAACCTCTCTTTAAATAAATATAGGTTACTGAGCATACAGTAAACCCACTTAATTGTATAAGTTATTGTGTGTAAGGCATGTGACTGCTTATAGCAAGGTGAAAAGTAAAACAGAAGGCTCGTTTAGGAGCTTTCTGTTGTACTTTCACTTTGCTTTAACCCTTTACTCGATAGAAGCGTCTTTTAGCACATTTAATTTATTCCTCCGCTAAATAAAATAGTTCAAATTTATACAATTATGAACATGAACTGTAAGAAACATTTTCTATATTCTAGCAGATGGTAGCTTAAAGCAGGCTGAAAATAAAGCAGAATGTGCCTTAAGGCACATTCTGCTTTATGTACTTTCAACCTGCTTTAAGTGGTCACTGTTTTCAAAACCAGAAACAGGCTATTGGGTAAAGGGTTAAGCTATCATCTGTATTTCTTACAAGCAAATGGCCTGCTGTTTACTGGTTGCAATGGAGAGGTTTTACTGTACTCTATTCGTAACAAGAACTCCATCTAAATAACGCCTTGCAGCCACCAAGACACAGAGCAAGACTAAGGTATTGCAATGAAAAATAGTGGGAAACTTAACCCTTATCCTGCTGCGATATTGTCTCCTTCCAAATTGTTGTATGCAAAATTTGTTGAATTTAGATTTATATAGTCAAAAAACCTAAAGATGAGTGCCAAACAGTTTGGATCCAGATCAGACGCCGCGTTAGGCGGCGTCTGATCTGGATTTTAACTGTTTGAAAAAAAACCCAGTGAGGTCGTGATCAGCAGGCAAAGAGTTAAATCTAAATGTATAACGCAGTGGCCACCTCCATTGTTGGCGCCCTGTCTTTGCAGCCTGATAACAGAATAGCAATACTTTAGCCTTGCTGTTGGTGTTGGCTTTCTGTTACCCCAAGACAAAAACTGAGCACCCTCTGTACCTTAAAGCATGATCATGGCACAAACACAGCTTGTCAATTTTCATGCCATATTCTACCCATATCTCATATTTCTCCATAACATTGCTGATATATCACAAGAGCATGCACATTGTTTTGTGGCATACAACTGTATGAAGAGTAACACTGTATTCCAATAGTATGGTAAGCTGCATATAGTTTGTCCCTGACCCAAGTTATGATAGTGTCTATTCGATGAGTTTCTTTGCCTTGAAATACCGACGTAGATACAGCACCTGCCAAGTGGCCAGCCCCAATAAACAAAGCATGGAGAAAATACTGAAATACATGACTCTTGAGTGGGTAGATTCTGAAGAAGAAAAGCAAACACATCTATTACAAATCTATTACTAGAGTAACGGGTTTGTTATAACCCTATTCTTCAGTTTGTTTTCATTGTTTATAACAAAGTACTGTTTAAAGCAGACTGAAAGTAAACCAGAAAGCAGGTCAATTTAACTGTGGAATGATGATTTTCTTGTTAACTTTTTACCTCATCTATAGTTTTACTTATGCTACTAGTCTATTGTAGTAGGAATCTAAATTAAGTTCAAGAGTCAAAATTAATTTATTTACTAATGTTCTGTAATTTACAAATAAAAAACTGTAAAGCTATTGTGGGGACTGATCTCGATCCAAACTGTTTGGCACTCAGATTAAATTATTTTGACAAAAGTGAAACTACATAATACTTTGACATCAAAACTGACAAAACAACACAGGAAAATTGCTCATAATGCAAACAGCTAAATGAGCACTTGTAAATGAAATGATTGACTTGCAAGTGGTGTGCATCTGTTAACCCATTACTCCATAGACTGTTTCTAGTGACAGGTGTCCACTTACATGTAAAACAGTTTGAAAGTATTAAAGCAGAATGTGCCTTATAGCCTGATTCAAGCTAGCATATACTATGGTATAGAAAATATTTCTTATGGTGCACAAGGTTGCTCCTATGGTCAGATGACCACCAGTTTTTCCAGTTGAACCGTGAATGCCTGCCGAGTTGGTCCGTTTGACAACCAGAAAATTTGAGTCAAAATTACCCTATTTTTTATTGCTTTTCTCATAACTGTGGACCACCAGGTTCTACAAGCTCCTGTTAGTGTCAAACCCTGGATACATATTAATGATTGTGTAAATTCAATGGAGAAATAAATTAAACTAAAAGGCATAAAATGCATATTTATGGAGTAATGGGTTAAATATAGGATTTGCTGTTTTTGGCTTACCGTTAGTGTCTCTCATTTCTTCTTCTCTAGCTCTCATGTAGGCAAAATCATCTACAATGGACTTAGATAGATCTTCAAGGCGTCTAAGTTCTACTTCTAATGGCTTAAGCTTCTCTGCTTTTGCAAGCTGAAATTGAATTAAAACATTTCATTTGTATCCACAGTTTCAATTTCTCTGGCCAAGACATTTCTGTGTATAAATTGACTAGTTAATATTGAAACAAAACAGCATGATGCATTTTCTGCCATTGAAAATGAAATTTGTGTTGTATATTCTTACATTGAATAAGGTGGTCGCAAACTGTTTTATACTTTAACCTGTTTAACACTTTCTTCCATTATCAAAAGTACAAATCACAACTATGTTTAAGGCAGACCACTGCTCATTCACCCCTGAAACTTTTAATGGACAGTTCCCCAATTTCAATATAAGTCTACTCCATTTTTGACTATTTAGGGTTGATTTTAACAATCATATTTCAAAATGACAAACAGTGTAGATCCTGATCAGAGGGCTTAAGGAGCCCTCTTGTCAGGGTCTATACTGTTTGCATTGGACAAGTGTAATCCTCACAGGTACACTGTTTGTAAATGATGAGTATACTAGTCGTTAGAGTTGAATGTGTTAAAAGTAGCAATGTGCTTGTCTAAGACCATATACAGTACATGTAGGTGATTTATAACTAGTGTCCTACTCTTGTCTACAGCAGATTCACTTACATCATCATAACTCTTGGCTTCAACACCATGCTTCATATCCAACGAGATTTCTCTAACTGAGCCCTGGCCTCCTGCAAATATATAATTTACATTTGTATATCAAATGAATATGTCTGAAGTCTTCCTGTATCATAGTAAATAAGTATACTGCTGGAAGATTTCATTGTAGATATACATGGTTGATCTAAATTTGTCAATGCAGAAAAATATTTCATATGACACAGCAAACAGTGTGAATCTGATGAGCTGCCAGGTAATGGGGTGTCTCATCAGGGTCTGCACTGTTTGCCAATGTACACTTTAGTAGACACTTATTATGTTTTATCTTTCTTTTGAAGAAGTGTGAAAGTGTTTTTAAATTAGTGTCAAAGTTTGGATAATGATAAGGCCCCACAAATTCGCCACATGTGGATCAAAGTTCAAGCATGTGACAAAAGCCTTCAAAGCTTGTTTCCAGTACCGGTATTTAAAATGTTAACAGCTGATTAACTGAATAATTTTATGTGCTATAAATTACCAGAACATTTACATGATTTTAAGTCATAGATAATGACTTTATAATTAACATATTTCAACAAACAATAGTTATACCGATGCATGTAACTTTGCCAAAACATTTGTATGCAGGTAAATTGTTAGTGTTTTGGGTTTTCTTTTTAAAGACAATGTCTAGTCAAAAATACTGTAAGTGTTAAAGGAGCCCTCTGATCAGAGGCATTGTTTGTCATACTAACTTCATAAATTTTGGAGGAAAAACCCCTTGAAGGTCATTGTTAAGTCATGCCCAGTGTATAGAACAAATACATAGGACCTCGTTTTAAAGTTTCATCTGGAGGACTTAGTATGGTAGGGATCAAACTCACAACCCCCTGGATTATGAATATATGAGTTGAGTTTCTATTAATATGCTTTAATTTCACGCTTTAACCCATTATCCCATAAATACACATTTTACACCTTTCACTTATTTCTCCACTGAAGAAAATAGTTCGAGTCGTAAACATGTACCAAAGGGAATATTTTCTATATCCTACTCCTAGCAGATGGTAGCTTAAAGCAGGCTGAAAGTAAAGCAGAATGTGCCTTAAGGCACTTTCAACCTGCTTTAAGTGGTCACCTATCTTCAAGATTTTAAACAGGCTATGGAGTAATGGGTTAAACAGTTTTTCAATTTTTCATAAACATGTATATCAAATTATAAAATTAATATAAATTTTGATTTCATACCTCCAACCATTTTTGTTTCAAAACAAACTTCAAACATGTCATATTCCTCTGTTGTAAAAGCAAACTTTCCTTTCTTTGCATCTTCTTTGCTATAAAGAGTGTGTCCTTTTGAATCTGTCACCTAGAAAAAAACCCACTAATATAGCCCATTTGCAATGATTAGCCAATTGCAATTGAAAAGTAGAACAAGAGCAGGTCACAACAACAAATGCACCAAAAGGAAATCTCATACATTAAAACCTTGGTGTGTAGGACCATCTTCACTTTGTGACTGATAGTGCCAGGCTTTGACTTTTTAAGCTTCAAACATCGATCTTGCATGTGCCACATATCTGCAAGCCTATTTGTGGCAAGTAATTTCAAAATTGTTTATGTAAAACAACATTAACCCTTTACCTCGTAGCCTATTTCTAGTTTTGAGGACAGGTGACCACTTAAAGCAGGTTGGAAGTAAAGCAGAATGTGCCTTAAGGCACATTCTGCTTTACTTTCAGCCTGCTTTAAGCTAAAATCTGATGGGCTACATAAAATATTTGTACTGGTAATTGTTCATGAGGGTATAAACTGGAAATATTTTCTTCAGCGGAGGAATAAATTAAATATGCTAAAAGTCGCTTCTATGGGGGAAAGGGTTAAGGGCACAGGCACAGAAAAAGCACCACTTTTCAAACTTTGACCTATGGCTCAATTAAACTGTTGTAACATTGACAATTTACATGTAGCTACAGACCTTGGTCTGGCATAGAATACACCATCTTCAAGTAAATTTGTGCTAAATTATTTCATACTGCATATATGCATGGTGGAGTTAGAGCCCAAACATGACACAATGTTCCCCTTTTTTATGTTTGACTCCTGACTGCGACCTTGACTTTTGAGCTACAGACTATGGTCTTTGAGCATGACATATTGTCTTTGCTACATGTAGATGAACAGTCTGGTTCATGCAAATTTATTTTAGATTCCATCAATGCATGATGGAGTTTGAGCCTGACAATACAAAATGTTCCCTGTTTGACCTTTGATTCCAGACTATGTGACCTTGACCTTGGAACTAAAGATTGGTGTCTTGACCCATTGTATTCTCTAGAAGAATACTTCTGCCAAGTTGTTATAAAATCCATTCATGCAAGATAAGAGTTTATGAGTTAGAGCCCAATCAAGACAAATGTTCCCATTTTTTTACCTTTGACCCCCAAATTGTAACCTTTTCCTTGAAGTTACATATTTAGGTTTTCTCCCAGACACATTGCTTTCTCTTGAAGAATATACCTGCCAAATTATTTCAAAATTCACCCATGCAAGTCGGAGTTAAAGAGGACACCACAAACAGGGTTTTCCCGGACGCAGGTTTCCTGCATCTTGGACGCAATTCTGTCACCTGGGACTCCTATTTGTCCAACCCCAAGAGTCCCCAGGACCCTCAAATCTTTGACCACATTTTACTCCAAACCAGCAAATTCTCAGATATGTAGATACTGATGTGGGGTATGCTTCATATACCATCAGAGATTAATCATAAATTTGCGCTGTTAAACAGTTTACAAAGGTTTTGCAATTTATTTGTCAACATTGTAATGCATTTACAAATTAAATTAATTTGGGACCCCCAAATATGCCGAGGGACTCTCAAAGTGAAAGGTTTGAGGGTCCTTAGGACTCTCATTTACAAAATGCAAGGGAAAACCCTGCACAAAATGTTCCCCTTTTTGACCTTTGACACCAAACTGTGACCTTGACCTTTGAGATACAGACCTTGGTCTTGGGCCTGACATATAATATTCTCTTAATGAATAGTTGTGCCATATGTTTTATAAAGTACATCCATGACTGCATGATGGAGTAAGAACCCGGACACGACAAAATGTGCCACCTTTTTACCTTTAACACTAAATAGATGAGTTGGGGATAAAGCCTCAATCAGTCTCAAGCTTTTAGCCAAAATAGAAATTCACTGTGATCCTTTTAATATGTCCTTTCTCCTAGCAGCTGTTTTACCATTGTTTTACTGCTTACAATTGTTTGTTAGTCGGTTAAAAAGCTTTGCAGCTTATGTTCATTGTTATATGTCTTGCCGACTCAAAATAAAATTTATTTGATTTGATTTGAATTTGTGTCAAGGAAATAACTAATATACAGTTAAAAATTTAAGTTTTAAACCCAAAATTTAAGTTGTGGCTCTGAATGGAAAAAAAGAATACCATTTCAATAGGTTTTTACAGTTCTACAATGTACAAATATGGTGTTAGTGGTGTTGATCCCTTCTATGACCCTACTGGAATATGTGCAAACTGTAGTCTGTACCCCTGCAATATGCATCACTGTTGCAAAACAAAGTGGGTGGGGCAACAAGTCTATCTCACTTCAAACCGTTTAAAACATTCCAAAGGACATTTGATATAATATTATAATATGGTGAAATTATCAGATGTGTCAGTTAGTTAGTAAAGTTCAGTGATGAAATAAATACTCACTGCTAGGTTTGTTTTCTGTGATGGGGCATCTGAAAGTTCATACTCGCCGGTAACCAAAACATCTTTGTGGATCTCCTCTTTCAAACACTTCTTTTGATTTGGAGCAAGATGAAACATTAACCCATGAATATCCACGAAACATATCGTGAAAAGTACAAACAATAGATAGCTCAATTCCATGATCAGAATATGTTGTATAGTACGAGGAAACAATGTTGATAACTTGTGTTTCTTAAAACATATTTGTGCACGTTTGTTAACGTGGCATTCGGCAGTTTCCGTTGTTATCCGAACACCACGTAAATTTCCGGTTTCCGGTGCCCGGCTTTGACATTTTTGCGGGTAAGACTAAAAAGCGGAATGCGTGGTCAAGGAATGTCAGCTACAAGATTCAATTTACGGACCCTTGAAAAGGGGCGTCGCAGGCGAAAATATACCAGACGCATGTACAATTGAATCATTTCTTTGAATATAAAACTCCTCCAGACCGACAAAAAGTTCGGTTAGAGAGGATTTCAGATTAGAGAGGTTTAACTGTCGTCCAAAACACGGTGAAAGTCAAGTCAAGTCAAGTCAAGTCAAGTAATATTTATTTATGAAGTCGGTGTAACAAACATGGTGACACAAGCTCTAGTGAGCTTTTAAAGCCGACTTAAATATACATATATCTACAAATATTAAAACATACAAATTTAAATACTTGACATTATAGCAATTAAATTTGCATACCTCTTTACATTAAATAAACATCTAAGATAAATTATTGTAAGACATAAGAATAGTTGAAAGAACTAAGAATTGGCTTTAAAGAGGCTCGCAACCGGATTTAGCATTAAAAATAGTAATTTGTAAATATATGTCAAATGCTTATATAAATGGGTAAGATTTAGTTTAGGATAATAAATTCTGTTAAGAACCCGTGATCCTCCATGCGGAGACAAACATGAAAAATGAGGAAACGCCTTTACCCCCTCGGCTACCAGCGCTCGCTATACATATGGTAGCGAATTAACGTACTTTACTGGTAGCGATTGATAGTACTTTATTGGGCTCAGGTTTATGTCTGAGCAACAACAACAACTGTACCGTCAGCTGACGCTATAGAAAAACGATGGAAAATATCTAAAAAAAACTATGATTCGGTGACGATTCTTGAGACTTTTTTTGGACTGATCATATTTTATTAATGTCAGAAGCCAAATAATGCCACAAATTTGCTTTTATTTTACTATTTTATTTTATTTTGACAAGTACACCATCCAGTTGCGAGTCCCTTTAAAAGTTTTAGGAGAAATAATAATGAAAGACATTTAAAGCACATGTGAAAAAAATTTATACTAGTTAAGACACTTGGAGCACATATGGTATAAAACATTAATCTATCTGTTATCACATTTCAAAAGAAGTAGATCTAGATCTACTTGGCTGGCGTTTATTACAGGTGACATTTAATAACGGATAACATTCAGTAATACAGTAAGCTACATTAGGAGATATCTTCATTATAATTTATTGCTGTATTGATACCGCCTGTCATATGAGCTATACATGTATTTTCTTTTTTCAAAAGAAAAAAAACACCCAAAAACCCACAATCGCCATTATAACTATAAAAGCTCAATGAATTCCATCAGTGCTATGTGTGCAAATCATTGAAACTCATTACCAAGTGATACAGTTAACAGCAGCAGTGTAAATAATTTTGAATCGTATCTGAATGTTGCCTGGAATGACAAATCAAATAAATTCAGATAAGAGTTTTAAAATATGTATATTCATAACCGGAACAACAGAGACAACCAAAGATATATAAGAGGGTCTTTACAAGCCAATGGTTTATTCTCGACCCGATGTCAAAGGTAAATCAAAGGTAAGTCAAAGGTAAATCAACATCCGTGTTTAAACCTAAACACCACATATTATAATTAGTTGAAAGTAAAACAGAATATGCTACTAGAGGAGCATTCAGCTTTACTTTCAACATTCTTCAAACTTCTTTCTTTAAAACACACACACACACACACACACACCCTTAAAGACTTTTCCTCAGTCTATTGATGGACTACCCCCCCCCCCCCCCCCCCAATTGTCTGGTCTGGATAGGTGTGAATTTTAACTGTCAAAGCATGCATCACATGCTATACCAATCTCAATTTACCTGGTGAGGCCCAGATTATACTCACGCTCTAGTGATTTTCAATGGTTATTTCTAACCAAACTATCAAATATAAAGGTTAGGTCTCACACGAGAAGCTTCAATGGTTCTTTGCTACGCACATGTTCATAAGATCCATGTTTTTTTGCAAGGAAATTGTCTGGCAAGGCGTTATGATAGAAAGGTCGTCAGGAGATGTCTTTAAATGCCATCCATGGTTCATATTCAGAGCTAAGGACTAGTTTTCTAAGTATAGGCGTTAAAACGCATGTTTATAGAGTAGGCCTATAATAATGGGCTAAGAGGCCGGGTTTTAGATGTTTTGAAGATAGTCTTCTACTTATACACTGTACGTTAATCATTCAACACAAGCTATTATATAACTATCCTCTATATTATATAATTATCCTTTAGACTAGAGCAACGTTGAAAATGACGTACTCATAGTTCATGATCAACCAGAAGAGCAAAATTCGCGTTGAAAACCAAGCCATCAAAACGACTACAACTATGACATTATGCGATCTACGCGTACGTTGATGTGAATCCGCCGTCATTTGAAATTGACTACTATGGTTCAATTCAGACCACGTAAAGCTCTTTAGATGAACTGTACACATCACTATCCAAAGTCTAAATTATCAATACAATGTATTAACCTAGCTGGCTCATCCACGTAGATTTCAGAGGTGGGGATACATGTAGTCAATAACTTCAGCAGGAGCACTCTATAGTGGTCCACCCTTTAGTAACAAGTTAAGACAGAGGCGGCTCCGGAGATATGCAGTTTGACTGTAGAACACCTGAACATTAGAAACTGACCACACAACATATTCATGATATTCGAGTGCCAAAACTAACCAAATGCTCAACAGAAGGGATATACTGAGATGAAAGTAACTAATAATTGTAATAAGATAGCTATACAGCAGAGTATTTCACACAGACAATACACATTTACGAATACACCATCTGACACAAAACTCACATTACACGAAACAAGAAAGAACAATGGGAAAATGACAGCTAACCTGATTGGTTATAAAGTATATGGTCTTTCATGGGGGCTTCTGGCTATAATGTTCTTCTTCTTCTTTAATCCTGTATATCCCTCCTGGGACATAGGGCCGCCACCACACCTCTCCACTGGACACGGTCAGATGCTACCTGTTTTGCCTCTCCCCAGGGGCCAGGACATCCTTAATTTCTGGAGTTCAGCATTCAAGTTCATTCTCCATGTTGTAACAGGTCTTCCCCTTCTCCTCCTTCCTTGTGGATTCCAATCCAGTGCATTGCGGGCAATGTTGGGCTGATCACGTCTCAGCGTGTGTCCTATCCACCTCCATTTGCGCTGTTTAATCACATCTGTGATGGGGACCTGCTTGGTTCTTTGCCACAATTCTTGGTTGGATATACGATCTGGCCATCTGATACGTAAAATACGCCTTAAGCAGGTGTTTATGAAGACCTGTATCTTATCGTCCAGATTCTTGGTATGCCTCCATGTTTCTGAGCCGTATAGCAACACTGTCTTGACATTGGAGTTGAAAAGTCGCAACTTAGTGTTCAACTGGATAGACCTGCTGTTCCAAATAGGTTTGAGAATGGCGAAGGCTTGCTGTGCTTTGCTGATTCTGGCCTTTATATCTTCCTCTGTACCACCTGTCTTGCTCACGACGCTTCCTAGGTAGGTAAACTGGGATACATCTTCAACATCCTCCCCGTCAAGTGATGTGGGTTTATCCTGACCCGCATTATTAATGCGGATACTCTTGGTCTTTCTTGTGTTTATCTCTAACCCCGTGCTCCTGGCTATAGTCTGGAGACGATTGGTCTTATCTTGAATATGGCGGTACGTGTGAGAAAGAAGTCCAATGTCGTCAGCAAAATCCAGGTCCTCCAAACGTTGTGTCAAGGTCCACTGAATTCCTCTTGGCACATCCATCGTCGTCCTCATCACCCAGTCGATCACCAAGGAAAAGATCAGTGGTGAGAGCAAGAAACCCTGCCGCACACCACTGCTGACCTGAAAAGGGTCAGACAGACTCATGTCATGGATCACATGGCAGGTTGTATTGTCGTACATGCTCCGTATTATGGTAACCATCTTTTCTAGGGTCCCATAGTGGTGCAAGATACTCCAGATAGCGGGTCTATCTACCATGTCGAAAGCCTTCTTGTAGTCGATGAAGTTGACATACAATGGTGACTGCCACTCAATAGACTGCTCGATTATAATACGGAGAGTAGCTATCTGGTATGTGCATGATCTTCCAGCCCTAAAGCATGCCTGCTCCTCTCTAAGTCGTGTGTCCACCGCACCTCTGATCCTTTCCAGTATGATACGTGATAGAACCTTGCTAGGTATTGACAAAAGTTGTATCCCTCTCCAGTTCTGGCAGTCGCTAAGGTCTCCTTTCTTATGGAGTTTGACTATGTATCCTGTCTCCATTCCTCAGGCACCTCTTCTTTATCACAAACTGTCTGTAAAAGACCCAGTAAAGTGTCTGCTGTCACTTCTGGTGAAGTTTTAAGTGCTTCTCGAGGGATGCTGTCTGGACCGGGGGCTTTTCCACTATTGAGTTTCCTCACTACCCGCACGATTTCCTGTTTAGTGATGGGTCCTGTGTTGACCTCTAGGGTTGGTCCTGCTTCCAACTGAGGTGAATCTTGTGCAGGGGCGCCACTTAAAATAGACTTGAAGTGGTCTTTCCATCTGTTCATCTGCTCAGCTGGTTTTGAAAGGATTTCCCCTGTCTCCCGGACGGCCACAGATTCAATCCGAAAGCATCCATAACTGTCCGTAAAAGCTCGTACAGGCCCGTGCCTGAACCTTGATCATCCGTAGGTGTGGTACCACACCGTACTGGTTTGTTGAACATGTTCAAAAAACCAGTACGGATAAAACTCCGTACTGGTCCGTGCTAAACTGTACCGAACCCGTATAAATCCGTACCAAAACGTAGTTAAACCGTTCTAACCCGTACTGGTCCGTAGACACCTGGCAGAGCGTCACAGTACGGATTGGTACGGACCAGTACGGGTTAAGTACGGTTCAATGCGGCTTTCTACGGGGAGACTAAGTACACGAAAACGGACTTAAATACGGTTCAAACAGGACGTCTACGGTCCGATACGTTTCAACACGGATAGTGCTGGATTAATACGTCTTGCTACGGACTGACACGGTCACTTAAGCTCTAGATCGGAGAAGTACGGTTCAGTACGGGTTTTACTTTATTTTCAGGCGGATAATTAAATTGAAAACACATCTAAATACATGTATACTTGTGTGAAAAAACATTTCAATTTTCTCAGTGTTTATGGTCTTGTTTAATAACTTCTTTGATTGTGGACGCAGTAATGAGCGATAGAAGACAGGATATGTTGTTTGTTTTGGTGGCAATTAACAGAGGTGCTCTAAAAATATTTATTTCGTGTTAGAACTAAATAGAGGCAAGAGAGGAGATGGTGGATGAGAGTCTGGTTTCATAGAAGACAGCTTCGTGGCCAATATGATACATTAATGAATGAAATAAGGATAGAAAACCAAGAGGCATTCAGAAACTTTGTAAGTGTAGATGCACAGTTGTTCGCGGAGCTTCTTGAAAGACTTCGCCCGAGGATACTCAGGATAGCATTTATAGGAATACCCTTGTTATAGAAAAGCCGCCAGCCCTAGGATAATACTTGCAATAACGTTGAGGCACCTTGCAAAAGGGGACAGTTACAGGTCACTGATGTATGGAATTTAGGGTAGCACACTACACCATAAGAGCCATTATGAAAGAAGTATGTAAAGCTTGTATCGAGGAATACATGGAAGAGGTTGTAACCACTCTTTCCACTCCTGAAAAATGGGTGGAAGAGGCACGCCAGTTCTAGGAAAGATGGAACTTCCCACATGTTCTAGGTGCACTAGATAGAAAACACGTGATATCAAACAGTCGAAGGGTGGTGGATCGCTGTACTTTAACCATAAAGGTTAAAAAAATTCAAAAGTTCTGACTGCACTTGTGGACGCTGACTATAAATTCCTCTTGGTAAATGTGGGTGCAGAAAGCGGGTGTTCGGATGCACGGAGCTAATCGACGTCTCACTTGGATCAAAATTGTCGTCAAAGTTGTTTTTTTAAAAATCGCTCATAAATCGGGGACCACAATGGAAATAAGAGGAAAATACCTTTCTATCAATGATTTTGGTGACCAGGGGTTGTGAGTTCGATCCCCCGCCGGACCAGCGGTCTGACTAGGTTTTTTTTCTGAATCCCCGATGATGTACATGAATGTTTTAAAGCAAGACATGTACCGCGAATTGCTCCTCTCCACCCAGGGGTAAAAATGGGTACCTGTGAAGGGTCTGAGTCGGTACTGCGGCTGCATTTGACTGCGCCATATGTTAGCAGTGCTCAATATTGTAGGCCAGATGGCTCAATGATCAGGGGAGTACATGTACAGTCGGCTGAGCGGTCATTCGGACTGAAAGTAGACGTTAACTTGGTATATTATTATTTTTTACGACAACAAAACTGTGTTCATTAAAATGGTAAGGTATCTAAAACAGGTGCCTGCTTAAAGAAAATTGAAAGTACAACAGAAAACCTGCGCAAGGGCTTTCTAATCTACTTTCACCTTGCTTTGAGCTGTCAACTGTCTTTTTACAATCAGCAAGCCTTCTTTTTAGTGGTCGTGTCTGTGTAAAATGAACTTCCGCAAAACAATAAAAACAAGAGCCGTATACGGCCCTAAATCGCTCACCTGGGACCGTTGATGTAAATGTAACATATTTTGGAAAGCTGAGAAATTATGACAATATGATTGTGCCAATTGCTGATTGGATGATGCTGAGTGCAGAATAGCTAAGCTTAGGGTACTGTAGTTTAAGAGAAGATTTTTTAAGCTTTTTATTTTAAAAATCTATTTTTAGCTCCTGTGACCTAGATATGCAACGGATCGGAACCATTTGAACAATATTGGTAAAGTATACCTCTAGAAGTTACACTATGCCAAATATCAAAGCTCTAGCTATATTAGTTTCAGAGAAGAAGAGGTTTGAAGATTTCACTTTATAACTCTATGTAAATTTGTGACCCCCGGGGCAGGGTCATATTTGACCCCAGGGGCATAATTTGAACAATCTTGATAGAGGAACTGAAGATGATGCTTTGTGCCACATATCTAAGCTCAGGGTACTGTGGTTTCAGAGAAGAAGATTTTTTAAGTTTTTATTGAAACGATCTATTTTTAGCTCCTGTGACCTAGATATGCAACGGACCGGAACCATTTGAACAATATTGGTAAAGTATCTCTAGAAGTTACACTATGCCAAATATTAAAGCTCTAGCCATATTTGTTTCAGAGAAGAAGAGGTTAGAAGATTTTACTATATACCTCTATGTAAATTTGTGACCCCCGGGGCGGGGTCATTTTTGATCCAAGGGACATAATTTGAACAATCTTGATAGAGGACCTGAAGATGATGCTTTGTGCCAAATATCTAAGCTCAGGGTACTGTGGTTTCAGAGAAGAAGATTTTTAAAGTTTTTATTGAATAAAAATCTATTTTTAGCTCCTGTGACCTAGATATAGAACAGACCGGAAACATTTGAACAGTTTTGGTAAAGTACCTCTAGAAGTTACACCATGCCAAATATTAAAGCTCTAACCATATGAGTGTCAGAGAAGAAGAGGTTTGAAGATTTCACTATATAACTATTATGTAAATTTGTGACCCCCGGGGCGGGGCCATTTTTGACCCCAGGGACATAATTTGAACAATCTTGATAGAGGACCTATAGATGATGCTTTGTGCCAAATATCTAAGCTCAGGGTACTGTGATTTCAGAGAAGAAGATTTTTTAAGTTTTAATCGAAAAAATCTATTTTAGCTCCTGTGACCTAGATATGCAACGGACCGGAACCATTTGAACAATATTGGTAAAGTACCCGTAGAAGTTACACCATGCCAAATACCAAAGCTCTAGCTATATTAATTTCAGAGAAGAAGAGGTTTGAAGATTTCACTATATATAACTCTATGTAAATTTGTGACCCCCGGGGCGGGGCCATTTTTGACCCCAGGGACATAATTTGAACAATTTTGATAGAGGACCTATAGATGATGCTTTGTGACAAATATCTAAGCTCAGGGTACTGTGGTTTCAGAGAAGAAGATTTTTTTAAGTTTTTATTGAAACGATCTATTTTTAGCTCCTGTGACCTAGATATGCAACGGACTGGAACCATTTGAACAACTTTTAAAGAGGACCATATAAGGATCATTTCTGCCAAGTTTGGTTAAAATCCATCCAGTTGTTTAGGAGGAGATATCATTTAAAGAAATTGTTGACGACGGACGGACGGACGACGAAGGACATAGCACGATCAGAAAAGCTCACCTTGGCACTTTGTGCCAGGTGAGCTAATAAGTGTGTGTGTAGTTCTCTGTGTGTGCACATCCGTTTATAACATAACAGACGGCGGGAGCGTTGAAAAACACCCGTTCTTTAAATGTCATAAATAACTAGTTAAATAACTATGCAAATGAGGTACGCCACGACGTCGTTTACTTGTGACGTCATTAAAATGCGTTCTATTTCCAACGTCTTCATTCCATCATATTAGATCTACATGAAAGTGTTTATTAATTCATATATTCGTATTTCACCGTAGCAAACCGTATTACTCCGTGTCTATCGAGTACGGTGCTACGTATTATTCCCTGAAAATCCGTAAAAGTCCGTGAGAAACCGTACCAATCCGTTCTGTTCCCCGACAATTAAAAGCTAATCCGCGATACTCCCCGTAACTAAACCGAACATAATAAGGGGCGAAACGTCTCGGTTCGATCTTGTGGTAGCACGAAAAACCGACAAGCCGGACCCCAATTAGTCTTGTTCCCAACTCTTGTCATCTGTGCAGAAGTTTATTTGGTAAAATAGCATGTAAAACTTGAACTTGAACTGATAGAAATGGCAAAAGCTGGAGCTATCAGGTAAGTTAGAAATGTCCCTCTAATCCCGCTGCAAAAAGGTGACAAAGACGGGATAATTTCGCCCACTTTTACTTAAGTCATCAGTTTTCGTGACTTTGAAAATGACTTTGATCTCAAGAAAAAATGTAGACATTTCACGTATTGTATCACTTCAGGATTTTGCTTTTAGATTATATTGGAGAATAATTAATATTGAATAATTTTGTTCACGGATCACCTAACCTTATCATTCATGTACATGTAGTACTGTATGTTTAAAAAACCCGGTATGTGGGGGTGGCAATTAAAACATTAGCCAGACATCTTAAACCCTCGGTCAGTCGACATGTAACATAGCAACTATTTCCAGAACTCAGCTCTAGTTTTCTAAAGCTTTTATACTTTTACTTTTTTGCTAATCTGCACTGACGCGCAGCTGCGCATAATCCTCGAAAGAGGGTGTCCCAGTATTCAAAGAAAGAAAGAAAGAAAAGAAAGTCGGGCTATTCATTTATAGGTGGTCGATTTAACCTACTTTTGATAAAGTTTAGTTTGCTGCGAGGGAGTAGGCATTATTCTTCCCGGGTTTATGCCTGCATACCTGCAAACGATGCAAATTGATTTGGAACGGTTTCAATTGAATTGAAAAAGCAATCGAAAATATCTAAAAATAAACCAAAACAACCCCTAATATTTGATGACCCTTATTTGAGGATGTCTTCAGACGGATCATATTATGTTTAAATGCTACAGTATAAACACATTTGCTTTTATAATTTATTTGAGTATTTTCTTTTATTTTTGCAAATACACCATTTGGTTTTCAGTATTTTTAGAAGAAAAATGTTTGATCATCATTATATGGCATCATACCACTGCGAGTCTTTAATCTATTGTCTTTTTTTGTTGTTAGATTAACTATGGTGGTTCTTGAAAGTTTGGCAGGAACTGGACACAAACTCATCAGAATTCGACCAAGAACTGATCCTAAACTGGAACTGCTGTACAAAGATCCATATGGTGAGCATGAAGTTAAATACTTCCAAATAATAAGAATGTACAGTGCTCCCTCCCTATAACGGCCCTCCCAACAACGATTTCCTCTTTACAACAACCCTTGCCGCAGTTTCCCAAACAAGATAATTATGTCTAACGCTTTTACTGCTGCAATGTCGTCTACTTATAAGTGGTGCCTGCTGCTTTCCATTTTGACAGAAAAACTAAATGACCCGTGACAAACAGCTTGAATCCAGATGAGACGCTTCTCATCTGAATTCAAGCTGTTTGCAAATTTCCCTCCCTATAACAACTCCCTCCAAACAAAGCACATAATTGTTGTCTCCCTTTGAGTGTCGTTGTAGAGAGGGAACGCTGTACTCCGTCTTACATAATATTAGGTAAATCACAGGAATAATGGTATTTATCAAGTAAAATGACTAAAATCTGATTATTTCGAAATTCAAATTGACAGTAAACTATAAATTAATGTGCGTATACCTTTACTGAATTATTATTTTGATACATTTACTTAATAAATCATCATCATATAACCTTTTTAGCTTGCCTGTACAAAGTACAAGACAAGCTTATGCTATACCCTGGCATAGTCATCTAAACAATTATACAAAAAATGCTCTTAACTCCTATGTCCTTTGAGGTATTACTTTCTTATTTGGTATGCATATGGACAAACTTTTCCATGCAGGAAAACAATTTGACCCTCCATGACCATGACCTCAGGCTCTGCTTTAAATTTTGAGATGTGCCTAGGACGAGCTTTGTTTCTCTCTGACAACTCTTGTTATATGTGCTGTAAAATCTGACTCAATCTATCAATCAATCGATACTTATAATTGTCCATCAATTTTGCTATCACAGGGATCCTTTAACTCATTCACCCCTGAAACTTTTAATGGACAATTCCAGTTTCCAATCAGGATTAGTCCATTTTAGACTAATTAGGGTTGTTTTTTGGTAATATATTGCTAATTGGCAAACAGTGCAGACCCTGATCAGAGGGCTCCTTTAGGAGCCCTCTGATCTGGGTCTACACTGTTTGCATAGGACAAGAGTATGTGTCAGAAGTATGCTGTTTGTTAATGACGAGTAAACTCGTCGCTAGGGTTGAATGTGTTAACATTGAAAAAAAGTTAGCCCTGCTCAGCTGCCACTTTGAAGTTATGGTCCATACTGAAAAAGATGTGACATGCGTTTATTGCAACAATTTTGCATTTTCTTTTTCACCGCTACTGATGATTCGCAAATTTAATTCTTTGTCATTCATGACCTTTTTTCTCTTTCAGTCCAAAAGACAGTGTTGTACAAAGAACTGAAGAAACTGAGTTCGGTCAAGATAAAGAAGTAATGGAGCTTTTGTTGTGATATTTTGAACAAGAACAATTATGGATAATTGTATAGCCAAACCTGTATTCACTGATCTATAAATGAAGAAACATACTAGGATCTCTGAAAACATGGCTGCTTCTTGCATGACAAACATCATTGGATACCTTTCTTTTGCATTAAGTTGCCACCTGCCTTTAAAATTTCTCATGCATCTTTTTCAGGTGGCTGCTTAATACATAGTTGATTGTATTTTATCAGTTGTAATGAGCATAAACCTGTTCACTGCCTTACCCCAAACACACTGTCACTAGCAAATACAGTAAAACCTCCCTATTATAGCCACTAAATTGAGTTCATTATAGGATATTTTAGACAGGTGACTGCTTAAAGCAAGGTGAAGGTAAAACAGACAGTTCCTTTAAGGAGCTGTCTGTTTTACATTCAGCTGCTTTAAACTGTCACCTGATTCTCATGCAGTCAATTAACCTTCTTTTCAGTGGTGGTAATAGAGAGGTTTTACTGTAGTTTGAATCATAACCAGTTGTCATGTAATTCGGCATCTGATCAGGATATAAACTATATGTATATATTACTGACAGACTTTTCAGTCAAAATGCATGTCTAGATTTTAGAAATAAAAGAATGATCAGAACTTCTGTGGTGAATGTCTCTTACAACCCCTTTGTTGTAGCTCATTAGAATCATCTCTGGGTTTGGTAGAGATGGAGAAGAGAAAAAGTTGAAACTGTTCATTTTACTCGCTTTTATCTCGAGCCCTGATTGATAACTTTTGGGCAGGAAAACTAGGGTGTCAAAGTGTTAGTTTGGAATTTAATGCACATTCTCATATTGTGTTTGATGATTTGTTGAAATAAAGCATGTCTTACATTTTCACATATTTGTTGTTGTTAGCTGTCAACAATAGATTTTGCTTTTAGCTCCGTTACTACAAAATACATGTAGCACTAGAAGCCCCACATAATAAACAAGAGACCCAGAGGGTCACATTTCGCTCACCTGAGGACACTGTACCATAGAATCTGACTGGGCAAGACAACATTTTGATATAGCTATGACCCAGGTGCCATAATTTGATCTTGGTAGTGGACCACAATGCGAAGCTACATGTCAGATATTAATGATCTGGGCCTTACGGTTAAAGAGAAGAAGATTTTTAAAGGTTTTCCTATAAAAACTGATAAGCCCCTGGGTGGGGCCAATTTTGGCCCGGGTGTCATAATTTGAGAACACACTTGGTAGAGAACCACAAGGCAAAGATATATGTCAAATATTAAGAATCTGGGCCTTACAGTTTCAGAGTAGAAGATTTTTAAAGGTTTTCCTATATAAGTCTATGTAAAACTGATAAGCCCCGGGGCGGGGCCAAATTTGATCAAGGGGTCATAATTTGAACAATTTTGGTAGAGTACCATAGGGCAAAGCTACATGTCAAATATAAATGATCTTGGCCTTACGGTTTCAGAGAAGAAGATTTTTAAAGGTTTTCCTATGAAAAACTAATAGGCCCGAGGGCGTGGCAATTTTTGGCCCGGGGGTCATAATTTGAACAATCTTGGTAGATTTTTAGCTCACCTGGCACGTAGTGCCAAGGTGAGCTTTTAGGATCGCTGGATGTCCGTCGTCCGTCCTTCCGTCCACAATTGTTCGTTAACACTCTACCAGGTTCAAATCTCATTGGATCTTCATGAAACTTGGTCACAATGTTTGCCTCAATGAAATCTAGGTCAAGTTCGAATGTGGGTCATGTCCGGTCAAAAACTAGGTCACTAGGTCAAATTATCGGAAAACCTTGTTAACACTCTAGAGGCAACAAATTTCATTTGATCTTCATGAAACTTCATCAATATGATTGCCCCAATGAAATCGAGGCCAAGTTCGAATGTGGGTCATGTCCGGTCAAAAACTAGGTCACTAGGTCAAATCTTCGAAAAACCTTGTTAACACTCTAGAGACTACAAATTTCATTGGATCTTCATGAAACTTCATCAAAATGTTTGCCTCAATGAAATCTAGGTCAAGTTCGAATGTGGGTCATGTTTGGTCAAAAACTAGGTCACTAGGTCAAATTATCGAAAAACCTTGTTAACACTCTAGAGGCTACAAATTTCATTTGATCTTCATGAAACTTCATCAATATGATTGCCTCAATGAAATCTAGGCCAAGATCGAATGTGGGTCATGTCCGGTCAAAAACTAGGTCACTAGGTCAAATCTTTGAAAAACCTTGTTAACACTCTAGAGACTACAAATTTCATTGGATCTTCATTAAACTTCATCAAAATGTTTGCCTCAATGACATCTAGGTCAAGTTCGAATGTGGGTCATGTCTGGTAAAAAAACTAGGTCACTAGGTCAAATCTTTGAAAAACCTTGTTAACACTCTAGAGGCTACAAATTTCATTTGATCTTCATGAAACTAAGGGATCAGTATATACAAAATTGGAATGATATTTGCAATAATAGTTCTAAATTAACAACATATACACAATTTAAATCAAGTTTTGAATTTGAACCATACCTTAATTACCTTGATATTCGAAAGTTTAGGTTCTCACTTGCTTCTTTTAGATGTTCCTCTCATGAGCTAATGATTGAAAAGGGTAGATATTTAGGAATGGAAAGAAACCAAAGACTATGTCCGTTTTGCACAACTTGCATAGAGGACGAATATCACTTTGTTTTGATTTGTCCATTATACCAGGAAATAAGGGAAAAATACATTCCTAAAAAGTATTACAGATTGGCCAACCAACAGCATATTAAGATTTTGTTAGCGAGTAAAAATGAAACAGTTATAAAAAATTTAGCAACATATATATATCATTGCCTAAATGCCAGAAAAATGTTTATTACAAACAATACCTAAAGGTCAATGTAGTGAAATTTAGTGACTGCTAAGCTAGTAGCAACTTAAGTATGTAATTATACATAACTTTTTGAAACGTAGAAAAATTGCTATCTGGAGTAATAAATTACATTGTAATAAGAATTGTACTATTTAGATTTCATAAAGACAATATATCATTAGAAATTATATACTACAGCCAGTTTATGATACTTCACTGTTAGTTGTTTACCTGATTATGACACTTTCATGCTCATACTGTATATTTATTGGTGTATATATGTGTTTGGGCCGGAGGCCTTTATCACAATAAAATTTGAATTGAATTGAATTGAAACTTCATCAATATGATTGCCTCAATGAAATCTAGGCCAAGTTTGAATGTGGGTCATGTCCGGTCAAAAACTAGGTCACTAGTTCAAATCTTCGAAAAACCTTGTTAACAGTCTAGAGACTACAAATTTCATTGGATCTTCATGAAACTTCAACAAAATGTTTGCCTCAATGACATCTAGGTCAAGTTCGAATGTGGGTCATGTCTGGTCAAAAACTAGGTCACTAGGTCAAATTATCGAAAAACCTTGTTAACACTCTAGAGGCTACACATTTCATTTGATCTTCATGAAACTTCATCAATATGATTGCCTCAATAAAATCTAGGCCAAGTTCGAATGTGGGTCATGTCCGGTCAAAAACTAGGTCACACAGTCAAATAATCGAAAAACCTCGTTAACACTCTATAGAGACTACAAAATTTATTGAATCTTCATGAAACTTGAACAAAATGTTTGTCTCATTGAAATCGAGGTCAAGTTAGAATGAGGGTCATGCCCGGTCAAAAACTAGGTCACACGGTGTACATGGTTACATGGTTACAAGGTGAGCGATTTAGGGCCATAGTGGCCATTGTTTTATTTGTTTTAATTTTACGTCGCTTTCAACAGTATTTCAGTCATATCGCGACGTCCAGCTAATTTCAGGTGGAGGAAGATCCCAGAAGTCTTTTATGCACTGTTTCAGGCACAAATCGGCAACTGGGTAGAACCACCGACCTTCCGCAAGCCAGCTGGAAGACTTCCCCACATGAAAAATCCGAACGACCCTACTGGGATTCGAACTCACAGCGGTGAGGAGCTTTGTGATGTAAGTCACAGTGACTATACCACTAGGCCACGGAGGCCCCCAATCTTGGTAGAGGACCACAAGGCAAAGCTATATGTCAAATATTAAAGATCTAGGCCATACAGTTTAAGAGAAGAAGATTTTTAAAGGTTTTCCTATGAAAAACTGATAAGCCCGAGGGCGTGGCAATTTTTTGGCCCGGGGGTCATAATTTGAACAATCTTGGTAGAGGACCACAAGGCAAAGCTATATGTCAAATATTAAAGATCTGGGCCTTACAGTTTCAGATAAGATGATTTTTAAAGGTTTTCCTATATTTATAAGTCCATGTAAAACTGATAAGCCCCGGGGCGGGGCCATTTTTGACCTGGGGGTCATAATTTGAACAATCTTGGTAGAGGACCATGAGGCAAAGCTACATGTCAAATATTAATGATCTGGGCCTTACAGTTTCAGAGAAGAAGATTTTTTAAGGTTTTCCTATATAATTCAATGTAAAACTGATAAGCCCAGGGGTCATAATTTGAAAAATCTTGATTTTTAAAGGTTTTCCTAAGAAAAACTGATAAGCCCCAGGGCGGGGCCATTTTTGGCCCGGGGGTCATAATTTGAACAATCTTGAAAGAATACCATTAGGTCATGATACATACCAAATATCAAAGGTCTGGGCCTTTCAGTTTCAGAGAAGAAGATTTTTAAAGATTTTCTTATACATTACAAGTTGTTCATACGGTCATGCAAGAAAATCTGGTCCTATTGCAAGGGGAATAACTCTAGCCAAAAACTTTGAACAGCATTTCGTTCCCCCTTGTTACTGATGCTTCTGACAAAGTTTGGTTGAAATCGGGTCAGTGGTTTCTGAGGAGATATTGTTTGAAATTGTGGATGGACGAAGAGCGGTCACAATAGCTCATCCTGAGCCTTTGGTTCAGGTGAGCTAAAAAGTAAAATGTACACCACTGAATTATGAACTGGTATTGTCTATTTGAAGTTTCAAGGGTCAATGAGTCAACATCCCTTGCTAATTATGTGTATTGGTGTAAACAATTAGCATTCAGAATACAGTCAAACTTCAATATCTCGAACTCGCTTAACTCAAACTATCCTATAATTCGACACGTGATATGCATTTTTTCATGCTTGGTTAAGTAGAAAATGCCTATATTTCAAAGTTAAAACATGGCTAAGCCACATTTTAATTTTTTAAATATGGGTTTGTTCCATTTAACTGAGTTGGAGATATCGAAGTTCGACTGTAGATTCTGAGCAACTCATTCAAAGGAGAAAGCAGCATAGAACAAGAAAACTTGTTTACAGTGAGCTTCATGTACATACAGTAAAACCTCTCAATTACAACCAATAAATAGAAGAAATATCAATTTGGTTGTATAAAAGACAGGTGACAGCTTAAAACAGATAGCTTCTAAAGAATATGTACATACAGTAAATTCCCTCTATTAGGAACACTAAATAGAAGACTAATTGATTGTACATGTATACATGACAGGTGACAACTGAAATTAAAGCAAGGTGAAAGTAAAGGAGCTTTGTTTTACTTTCATTTTGCTTTAAGCAGTCACCTGTCTTAAAAACCTAATAAATAACAAAATTCAGTGGTCATAATAGAGAGGTTTAACTGTAGATATTGATTTAGTAAGACATTTCTAAGCAAGAGAATTGCTGAAGTTTGGATAAAAATACCAGTTTATTTAGAAAGATAAAGGTTTTTAACCCCCACTCTCTTGAAACTTCAAATGGACAATTCCAGTTTCCAATTAAATCTAGAACATTTATGACTAGTTAGGATTCTTCTTTGCCATATGTTGCAAAATGACAAACAGTGCAGACCTTTGAACAGAGGGCTCTCTGGTCTGAGTTTACACTGTTTGCATTTGACAATAAACCATACTAAATTGTATGATTAAAAGGTACAATATTCGTAAAAGATGAGTATACTCGTCGCCAGGGTTCAGTGTGTTAATATAAACATGAGGGTTCACCTGAAGTGTGTAAACCCATTACCCAATAAATACGCCTTTAAACGCCATCACTTTATTCCTCCACTGAAAAAAATAATTCCACTTTATACAGTAATAAATATGTATCATTACAAATATTTTCTATATCCTAGTAGATGGTAACTTAAAGCAGCCTGAAAGTATAGCAGAATGTGCCTTAAGGCGCATTCTGCTTTACTTTCAACCTGCTTTAAGTGGTCACCTATCTTCAATACTAGATCCAGGCTATGGGGTAATAGGTAAATGGATGCCAGAAACTGTATTATACAGTACTACTTGAAATTGTAGTGTAGGTTTTTAGCTCACCTGAGCTAGCTCAGGGTGAGCTTTGCAATCCTTGAATGTCCGTTGTCCGTCATCAACAATTTTAGTGTTTAAACTCTAGAGGCCACAATTTTATCCAATCTTTCTCAAACTTGCTCAGATAATGATTGTATATTACCATAAGAGTTTGGATTACTTTGATTATGGTTGAAATCGGACCAATAGGGTAGGAGTTATCTACCTTTGAATTGCACGGTGTTTACACCCTAGAGGGGACAATTTTTATCCTGTTTTTTTCAAACTTGCTCAGATTGTATATAACCATAAGAGATCCAATAAGTGTGATTATGGTTGAAATTGGACTAATAAGTCAAGAGTTATCTGCCCTTGAACTGCTGAAAATGCCATATATCTAACACTCTTGCAACTTCAGTTTTTAATGGATTTTGATTATACCTACACACAGAGTATACTAAGCTATAAGTTCTCGAAGGAGTACAAATATTGTTGATATCTTATCATTGTGGCAATAGTTATTGTTCGACAATATTGACCTGACGTTGGTGACCTCTATTAGCATAATTTCACACTTCGTTTCATTTCTAAATATATCTTTGGGACACTTCGTTAAATCTATACTAGAAAGCACAATGGTACCTAACCGGTAAACAAAGACAAATAGCATTGACCGCTTATCAAATGTATCGATAAGTTGTTAGCTCAAGTGGTAAGGAAGGCGACTATACAATATCTTTTCGTGAAGGCCAGTGGTTCGAGACCAGTGCATCATCCCTCTTTTCTATTTTTCCCCACATATGCTACTTCTGGTTTTTTTATTCCTTTTCTACAATTTTCTTTTTTTTTCGCTTTCTTTCTTTTTTTTCTTCGTTTCTTTTCTATTTCAATGTTATAAAATATAATTTCATATCTACATATAATCAGTACAAATCAATCGTCGTCGTCACAAGAACGTGTCATCCGTGCATTTTAGGTATAAAATAAAATTAATAACTTAAAAAAACAAGAGCTGTCGGAGAACAGCAAAGCTCGCCTAATTAAACCTTTCTTAAATAGGTACCTATCAAAAGAAAAGTGTATCAGTACATTGATATTCAAGCCACAGGGAACCTCCATTCAAAATATCAACTTCCTAATGCAAATATGTCATGTAGTATAAGTGCATTCCAACACTTACTCCTTAACTAACTTTGAAATTTCAGCCCCAAAACTCCAAGTCCACAAAAGGTGTAATTTTGACTAAATTTAAACTTTTTAAAAAAAAACAACTACGCAACTTCAATGTTCAACCCAAGGGCACCTCCATTCCAAATATCAGCTTCCTAATACAAATATTTCATGTAGTATTAGAACTCTTACCCCAAAACTTTAACCATGAGAAATCAGCCGAAAAACCTAAGTCCTAAACAGGTGGAATTTTGACTAAATTTAAACTTTTTTTAAAATTTTAACTACGTAACATCAATGTTCAACCCACAGAGCACCTTGATTCCCAATATCAGCTTCTTAATACAATTATTTCAAGTAGTATTAGAGCATCACAACACTTACCCCAAAACTTTAACCATGAGAAATCAGCCGAAAAACCTAAGTCCACAAAAGGTGAAATTTTGACTAAATTTAAACTTTTTTTTAAATTCAAACTACGAAACATCAATGTTCAACCCACAGGGCACCTCCAATCCAAATATCAGCTTTCTAATACAAATATTTCATGTAGTATTAGTGCATAACAACACTTACCCCAAAACTTTAACCATGAGAAATCAGCCGAAAAACCTAAGTCCACAAAAGGTAAAATTTTGACTAAATTTAAACTTTTTTTTTAATTCTAACTACACAACATCAATGTTCAACCCACAGGGCACCTCCATTCCAAATATCAGCTTCCTAATACAAATATTTCATGTAGTATTAGTGCATAACAACACTTACCCCAAAACTTTAACCATGAGAAATCAGCCGAAAAACCTAAGTCCACAAAAGGTGAAATTTTGACTAAATTTAAACTTTTTTTTTAATTTTAACTACACAACATCAATGTCCAACCCACAGGGCACCTCCAATCCAAATATCAGCTTCCTAATGCAAATATTTCATGATGTATTAGTGCATAACAACACTTACCCCAAAACTTTAACCATGAAAAACCAACGCCGACGCCGGGGTGATTCCATAAGCCCCCCCATTCTCCGAATAGGCGAGCTAAAAAGTGAAAATGCAATGCAATAAAATAATTACCTCATACGGGATTCGAACCCGCAAATCATTCGCTCTAACGATCCACCTATGGCAGATGCAATACGTAAAGTGGTTGCCAAATAGGTATATATAGTGAACCGCCGTTAATCGCAGGTGAGGGTATAGAGGATCTGTCGTGATTTAAAACCAAATCTAAACCCAACAGGATGCTTTTCAGTAGATACGATTATACTACCATAATCAGAAATTGTACTTTATCGCTTAACTTAATAGGAGTTTTACTCCACATAACACAAGTTACGTAATTTATCGAACATTCCCGACAGTGTACGGCACGCTGTCGATTATTGATTTATACTGCGTCACCACTGTTAAATTTATTCATGCATAAAGTTCAACGTCAGGTCAATATTGTCGAACAATATCTGCCCTTGACATACTTTGAAATGCTTTGAAAAGGCTTCATTTCAGTATTGTTTAGGCTCTAGTTTTCTGTCCTTGATGTACTCTACTATACTAGAATTATGAGGTTGTACAGCATCTTGTTGGGGGTTTCTATTTAATGATAGTAAGTATATCAGTAAAGACAGTATAAAGTGTTTACAAGAAAACACAAAGAAATCCTCCGGCCATAACGTAATGTTTCCCTTTTTTTCCCTTGCTGACCTATTTATTTTTGTAAACCTGCTGCTGAATATATTAATGTACATGTATAAAACTTAAACGCACATGGTACATAGGTAAGCTTGATTGACTGAATATCTCATTCTCAATGTGGATGTAGCCTGAACTTTTCTACAAAACAAACACCCTCACCTTTTCTTTATAGAAATGCTTTTTCATGCAGTTCCATTACCCTTTGCTCATGGAAGTGCTTATTCATTAGTCTACCTGTCCTGGGCCCGGGTGCATGACACATAGTTAGTGTCTACCTGTAAGGTAAGTACCTCGCCGTTAATTTATCTGTATTGAGTATAGTAGTAAAAAATCAATATTTAACTCTCAACGATGGAGATAGCATACAGGTAGACACTAACTATGTGTCATGCACCCGGGCCCTGATTGAGAGCTATAAATGAAGCTTGCTTCATACTGACAGGTTGTTGCTTAACCCTTCCCCCATAGAGGTTATTCCCCAACTGAAGAAAATACATGTAGATCCAATTTATACAGTAAATTAATGAATGTGCATCATAAGGGATATTTTCTTTATTCTAGCATATGGTAGCTTAAAGCAGGCTGAAAGTAAAGCAGAATGTGCTTTAAAGCACATTCTGCTTTACTTTCAACCTACTTTAGGTAGTCACCTATTTTCAAAACTAGAAACAGGCTATGGGAAAAAGCAGAAATCTCTTTGCTTACACTGTCAAATAGATGAACCCAACATACAAAATGGTTAAAAACTGAGTGACTGGTCCAAATTCTAATCTATCAATGTAGTGTAAGGTACTTTAATTCCATCTTACTTTCTGGTGCAGAGGAAAACACAAGTCTTGTTCTTCTGGTACTAGATTTATTGATTTCTGTCAAAATAAAAATAGAGTGAAATATAGAGATCGGCAGAACTATCAAGATGAACTAATTGCTACAATTACAGTATTGTATGATACTTAATGTCTGAAAGGTGTACCACCTGACCTAAACTAATATATCATTCCCACCTTGTCAAATCGGGGGAAGATAAAACGCAGAATAATCCAAATGTAATCAGATAGAATTTTATAAAATGAATACTTATTCTTCTTAAGCAAAGTGTGATATAGTACTACTTGACTTTGCAATGAATGCATATAAATGGCACTTGATATACCCAGGATGACATGGTCAATATAAGATCATGTGTAAGGAACTTAATTTAACAGTCAAATTGTTTTATGCTGCCACTCAAAAAGGTTATAAGTGGACGCTTAATACTGGACAAAAGGAAAGAAAGCTCCTATTGGAGTTTTCTGCTTTTCATTTGTTCTGCATTAAGCATTTCTTGATAATATCATGCTTTTTGAAAGAATGGCCTCTTAAACAAAGTTTGCCTGTAATGTTAAACTATATAACTATCATGTCTTCCCATAAGATGTCTGGAATTTCAGGAAGGTACCGTGTGACTGGTAGAAGGCATCTAGTGAGTCCGTTATGAAGACATACTTGTAGATCTACACTTGTCTATGCTCTACAAATTATGGAAATACATCTAACTACATGTATTTACAAAAATACAAAGAGTAACAATGAAGCATTTTAATTTCAGAAACATTCAAGAATAAAATTATATGTTTAGACTTTTAACTCTGATCATACTTTTCAACTTTTTCCTGAATATATACTGACAAAACGTCAAACCTACAGGTCAGTGATCCTTCGGTATGGACAACTGACAGCTTAGTTAAAGTACATATTATACAGTGATGTTTTTTAGCTGCCTATGCATCTTCTTCAGAATGATTAACTCATTCACCCCTGAAACTTTTAATGGACAATTCCTATTTCAAAATATGTGACGTCTAGTCCATTTTTGACTATTTAGGGATGATTTTAACAATATATATTTCAAACTGACAAACAGTGTAGATCCTGATCAGAGGGCTCCTTAACCCTCTGATCAGGGTCTACACTGTTTGCATTGGGTAAGTGTAATCCTCACAGGTATACTGTTTGTAAATGACGAGTATACTGGTCGCTAGGGTTGAATGTGTTCACACACGTTTGGTTGTAGAGTATAAACTCTGCTACCCCTCCTTTTATTTACTCCTCCACTGAAGAAAATAGTTTTACTTTTATACAATCATGAATATGTACCATAAGAAATTATTTTTATACACTAGTAGATATTAGCTAAAAGCAGGCTGAAAGTAAAGCAGAATGCGCTTTTAGGCACATTCTGCTTTACTTTCCACCTGCTTCAAATGGCCACCTATCTTCAAAACTAGAAACAGCCTATGGCGTAATGGGTTAAGTGATTACTAAAGAAGAGGAAATTGTCAGTTTTAATTACAGGTTAAAGCTTAAAGAAGAACAAAAGTACTTTGTCCTTCATTAACTCTTATCTCCTGTAGAAAAGCCCTTTGATGCATTTGCTTATTCCTCATAAAACTGTCTATTCATGCTTCAAGCAGGTCCTGATAAAATACCATAGGAAACCTTTCCTGAATATGACAGGTGGATGCTTAAAGTAAGGCAGAAAGCTAAATAAAAAAGGAGATATCTGCTTTACTTTCAAATTGCTTAAAGCAGACACCTGTCTTAAATTTTGAAAGTCAGCTATGATACAACTGGTATTTTATTAATGATTTTAAACTGCTTTAACAATATTTTAGTCATATTGCGTTACCCAGCTAATTGCAGGTGGAGAAATACTGTCTTTCATACACTGTTTCAGGAACAAATCAGCTAAGGGAAAGAATTACGCTCTCATCTGTCTTCAGGCTCCGAGGTTATAAAGATTTTGTCTTGAGGTTAACCTCATTCCAATGCATTTGATTGGACAGATTTGAGCCTAGGCTCAAATCTGACCAATCAAATGCTAGGGAACACACCCAGACTCAACTAAAACGCTTTATAAACTCGGAGCCAGTAAAGTCCCATACTTCTAACAGGAATGGCTGCTTAAAGCAAGCACATGGATAAATGGTTTTTCTTGGAATGATGATTTTAGTGAATATTTACTATATGAATGAACCAAATGTTTTTCTCCACTCTCACTTCTTTAATGTAAGACAAATAAGAAATGACTATTTACAAAGTGTATATGAGTATTTACATATGAGGAACATAAAGGATAGAAAGATTTTGAAGTAAGAGAATGGACAACATGAACTGCAACAGGACAATCTGTTCCAACATTTCACACTGCCACAGTTGTAGTAGGCCCCAACCTGACACCGTTGGGTGAGATTGATACATTAGCCTACATGTTATGGAAAAGATGTTCAGTATACAACAGCAAAGGAAAGAGAATAAGACAATAAAAATATTACAAAAATGTGCAACAAAATACTAAGTCTCACATTGGAAAACATCATTGAACAACAAAGACCCAGGGTCCAAGGTTACTTGATGGGTCAGATTTGAGCCTAGGCTCGTATCTGACCAAGCAAATGCTCGAGAACTACTCCAGACTCAACTCAAAAACTTTATAACCTTGGACCCTGGAAACATGCAGTCTACTACTGTCTAGGGGTCAGTCTTTACGAAACGTCGTATGATAAACAAAAGGGTAGAAAGTCAAAACGTCAAGATAATCTAATTTCTTATTTCTCCATCTTATACAGTCTTGTGACATCTCTTTAGAATCATCTTTTCAAGATGGAGAAATAAAAAATAATTGGAAATTTTATAATATGATTTATGAAATATTTGTCGTACGAAGTGTTGTAAGATGGATCCAGGAACTTGGCTACAGGGTTTGCTATAAAGTTCAAAGGTTCTTTCTTTTGAGACAGCTATAATGTAATTGTAGTAATAAAAGGGTATATTAGACATTTACTCCCATACCTATTAAATTGTATCTTTACTCTATCAAATATAAAAGAATTCACTCCGTCAATATATTATCCTAATAAAAGTAACAGTAAAACAATTTTCTAGTTTAACCCTTTACCTTATAGAAGCGACTTTTAGCGCATTCATTTTATACATCCGTCAAAGAAAATAGTTCCATTTTATACTGTCATGAATATGTACTATAAGAAATATTTTCTATATCCTAGCAGATAGTTACTTAAAGCAGGCTGAAAGTAAAGCAGAATGCGCCCTAGGGCGCATTCTGCTTTACTTTCAACCTGCTTTAATAGGTCACATATCTTAACTACTAGAAACAGGCTATGAGGAAAAGGGTTAATTAAAATTAAATCTGATGCAGTATTTTAAAGATGAATACATTATCAGCTGTATGATAAAACAAAATGGCACCATCCAGTTTGTTAACAATAATATAAATTGAACAATTCTTTAAAATATCTTGAAACAAGACTGCATCAATAAACGCTTAATATGCCCCCATGGCATCCTTGACAATATATTCTGAATATTTTTCTAAATCTAAGGTTGGGTAATATTAGTGGACAACAACTGTATAAGTACTAAAGCATTGTAGTCAGTTGTGTTGACGCTAGACAAAACGGTAAAATCTAGTTGACCAAGAAATAGCCAATTTACAAAATTTTAAATCCAAATTAGGTCACGGTCAAGGTCAAATTCAAGGTTGGGTGATATTTGTGGGTTGGAATGGTTCAAGGCAACAAAGTATCAAAGTATTTATGTAAGTGATGTTGATGCTAGACGAAATGGTAAAATCTAGTTTACCATGTTACAAAGGGTCTGGACAATCACTATATGCCATAAATATCCCAGTCAAAAACAATTTGTGTACTTTTAGGTGCTTTCAAACCTGAGTTTAGCAACCATTAGTTAACAAAGCATGGATTGGAGTTATCTTAAGACTAATCATTAATGCATGATAAGTAAATATAGGAGATCTCTGCATTAAAATAATCCTGCCACATGTCATGCTACCCATGAATATTCCCTTGAATGACTGTTCAACACACTTTTTCATTTGCAATCGATGTACAACATTAACTTTATATTACACCGTTTTCATGTATGATGGTGCCAATGTTATTTACATTATGTAATTGATTGAAGAAGCCTATCTTTTTGTTTATATTTAGACAAAATTGCAATATTTTAAAGCCATGCAAATTATCAAATTATGTCAAGGTCAAATGAGAAAAAATGTACATGTATGACGGGGATATGATTTAACATATTTTAGATATCAATAAGTATAAAATGTTCTTATAGTCATCTCTGAATTCCTCTCCTATAAACGAATATAAGCAAAATCTGTGTACAGTGGCCACTATCAAGTTTTGAATATTTTAATTAGATGACGGCTAAATGCAGGACATAAGTCATGCAGAAAGCTCCTATAGGAGCTTTCTGCATTACTTATGTCCTGCATTAAGCAGTAACCTGTCATAAGAGATCCCCATGACTCTTCCTTAACTCATTGAGCCCTAGTGACGCATATATGCGTCGTTTACCGAAAGTTTACCTGCTAAGAGTACACTTGTCCTATGCAAACAGTGAAGTCCCTGATCAGAGGGCTCCTGCAGGAGCCCTCTGATCAGGGTCTTCACTGTCTGTCATTTTGTAAAATATTATAAAAAAACAACCCTAAATAGTTGCAAATGGGCAAGTCTTTATTGCAAACTGGGCTTGTTGATTGGACGTTTCAGGGGATAATGGGTTAATGTTCACTGTACACAGGTTAAACTGTCACTATATCAAGCATTGCACATACTCCTCACACACACTGTAATGTTTATAAATCACTATGACTTCAGTTTCAGCCCTATCTGACCAATGTAATAACTGTTCAGTGCCACTCAAACTTTGATTCCTCGTCGTGCATTGCGGGCTTGGTCCTTCTTATTGGCTCGTCTGTTGGCAACATTCTTCCTGGTTTGATCTCTGCAATATTAAACAATAGCTGAATAAAATCTCCAAATACAAATCCGTATGTGAACTGGCTCCGAGGTTATAAAGCTTTTGATTTGAGTCTGAGTGTGTTCTCAAGCATTTGATTGGTCAGATTTGAGCCTAGGCTCAAATCTGACCATTCAAATATTTGAGAAAGACTTCAGACTCAGCTTAAAAGCTTTATAACCTCGGAGCCTGGTAAGACATATAGTTGCTATAACATTTGAATTTTACTTTCAACAGGGATATTTTCGGGAAATCAAAATTTCTAAGGCCCAAAACATGCCAGAAGAAGAATTCTATCTGTTTCCTTGAGAGTTAACTTTGTATATGTTTGAAAGTGATTATTTAGTTGGTGCCTAAATAATCCCATCAAAAACATCTACAATAAAGCATATCCTTGAAAACTTCTACAACTGACACTTAGTAATAGCTCAGACGGACTTGACCCTTGAGGTCAACACCAGGTAAGGATATTAGAAGTGTGTATGGCTCCAAGTCTATATCAGGACAGTTCAGAAGAATACTATACACTAGATGAAATGTTTGTATAACATTAACATGCCCCACTGCTAGATCCAAAAGAACTGCTCTGCAATAAATAAGCACAGTAACTGAATGCCAACCCTTAAAACAAAATTGCACAAACAAAGTTTAGCCTAAAGAAATTTTAAACAATTTGACAAAAAATTCAAAAAATTGTTACAAAACAATTGTCAGACGCATGAAAAGTTTTTCTTGCAATTTTACTCCACATTATCTTCAATAAAACCTAAAAGAAACTAGATGCAAAACATCAGTGATCTATTGAGACAGCATTACGACCACTAAATTGTGTTAATTATGTGTTTACGACAGGTGACTGCTTAAAGCAGGGTGACAGTAAAACAGCAAGCTCGCTTTCTTTTTTACTGTCACCTTGTTTCAAGCTGTCACCCTCCTTCGTTTTAGTGGTCAGAAATGAGTGGTTTTTTTCTGTAGTATGAAATGCTTGGCACAAGGAATTCACTTCCTTACCTCTCCTTCGTAATCTTTACTGCACTGACTGTCTTTGGGAAGTTTGGTGCCTCTTGGCTGAGTGGCTTCAGCTTGCCTTTGTGAGTCTTCCAGGTTACAGGACGGGCAAGACTGGCCTTCAGGTCAAACTTCTTCTTTGTAGATTCCATGGTTGTGTTTAGGCCGGTGAACTTGAATGGTGTGTCTATGAAAGGGTTGCAATTAATGAGTTTCAACAAAAATATTGCTATAATAAGATCAATTACATGTATATTGTTTACTGCTTTCAAAAATGGTCATATAGTGTCACATTTAACCCATTACTCCATAAATAAGCCTTTTTACACTTTAATAATATAAATATTTGTTTACTGATGAAAATATTTCATGAATATGCACCATCAGAATGCATTTACTTGACTAATGGTACATACAGACATACATATGAAGATAGCACTGTAACCCATTACCCCATAAATATGCCTTTTTATGCCTCTATTTTATTCCTCTACTGAACAAAATAGTTCCAATTCATACAGTCATGAATATGCATCATAAGAAATATTTTCTATATTGTAGTAGATGGTAGCTTAAAGCAGGCTGAAAGTAAAGCAGAATGCACCATAAGGCTCATTCTGCTTCACTTTCAACCTGCTTGAAGCAGTCACCTATCAACAAAACTAGATACAGGCTACGGAGTAATGGGTTAAGGCACCCCTGCACCACCCAATCAAATACTTGAGAATGATCTCAGATTCACTTCAAAGGCTTTATAATCTTGGAGCCTGTACACATATCACAGCATTCAGAAGCCTTAACCCATTACTCCATAGCCTGTTTCTAGTTTTGAAAACATGTGACCACTTAAAGCTACTATCTACTAGAATATAGAAAATATTTCTTACAATAGTTATACATATTGACGATTGTATAAAATGGAACTTAAAAAAATAAACCAAATGTGTAGAAAGGCGTATTTATGGGGTAATGGGTTAAACACTTTTTATTCCTTCTTGAAAGTTCAGTCAGTGTTGTCTGGCAACAAAAAAGTAGATGAACTGGCAGTCTTACATAATATGCAAGACAAAACATTTACAGGAAGCTCCTGTATGAGCTTGTGTGTTACTTTAGTTCTGTATTTACATAACTTATGAATGACAACTGAAGACAGGTTTTACTGTGTAAGCCTGTAAGGCTCACTAAGGCTGACTAAACTAGAACGGCTATCACTTAAGGTGATAAATACCCCCACAATACAGCACTCAATCACACTCTGCAGACGTTTTCAATAAGGTTTTACAATAAGGTCAAAGGTGTAAGCCAAGGTCAAAATGACTTAAAAATGGTATATGACACTCTGCAACTTCTGAGTAACATTTATGCCAAGTATCAAGTAAATCAGGTTGAAAGTGAAGGAGGAGATTGCCGTACAAGATTTTGCCTGCCAATTTTAAGACCAATTTCAAGGTCAAAGGTCAAGGTCACAGAGATTTGAAATTTGTGTCTTGCACATCTACTACTCCTGAGTAACATTTATGCTAAGTATCAAATGAAGCAGGTTGAAACTGAAGGAGGAGTTCAAAGTACAAGATTTTGCCTGCCAATTTCAAGACCAAAGGTCAAGGTCATGGTCACAGAGACCTGAAATGTGTGTCTTGCACATCTAATACACCTGAGTAACATTTATAAAAAGTATCAAATGAATCAGGTTGAAACTGAAGGAGGAGTTCAAAGTACAAGATTTTGCCTGCCAATTTCAAGGCCAAAGGTCAAGGTCACAGAGACCTGAAATTTGTGTCTTGCACATCTACTACATCTGAGTAACATTTATGCCAAGTATCAAATGAATCAGGTTGAAACTGAAGGAGGAGTTGAAAGTACAAGATTTTGCAGACAGACCGACCGACCAACAGGCTGATTCCAGTATACCCCCCTCAAACTCTGTTTGTGGGGGTATAAATACATGAACAAGTTGTTTACTTACTTATTGTTCTGTTTGCCACTGCAGACCCTACTGATTTGCGGGCTTGGGAGGAAGTTTTGATATTCTTGGGTTGGGAGAACACTGGCTTGGGCGAGTTTCTGGGCAAGGTTTTTGGTGATTTCACAGCTCCAAAATTCAAGTTCATACTACTAGTGCTAAGTACAGAAGGCTTGAATGGCGTAGTCCTGTTGGCATTTGAAAACCTTGGTTTCTGGAAAGAAAAAAACAAGCAATATTCAAATATTGGAGCAACAAATTAGTATGTCACTGTGCAGTGCCTATATTTATTTGTGGGGCTAATTTAAGAAGCAGTCAGGGCAATCATAAGTGGATCATAAAAATCCTAAGCAGGGTTATCAGAATGAGTAATTATACTAATACTCAATTACGAAAATTGCCAATAGTGAATACCCAATAAAAATTGCCAATACCCAATTCTGTAAATATCAAAGAGTAAATATCCAATTGTATCAAAACTTTATCCGTAACCCTGCCTAAGATTTCCACATTTTCAAGCGCGATTTTAGGATCCATACCTTTAACCCTTTTGCTGCCAGGCTCTATAACACTAACATAAACAGTTTGGATCAAGAACAGGCGCCGTATAATGCGGTGTCTTATCTTGATCTAAACTGTTTGACACCCATATCAATGTTTCCTATTTTTTTAAAGTAAAAAATGCATAAAAATCCCAACTTTAAAAGTAACAGCAGAAATCCAAAGATTTGGGGGAAATACGTAGGTCCGGAAAAATTAAGAAAAATCCAAATATTTTGGAAAAAAACAAAAAAAATGGCAGCCCTGAGTAGTAAACTAGAAATATTCCTTTATGTCTACACCAAACACTAAGTTGCAACCCATTCCTTAGAATCATCTATTTCAGGTGAATCTTAATTTTAGTCCCAACATATGGTTTGTTTAAGACCTAAGAAATCAAGTGATACCTCCCTTCTTTTGGATCTATGATGTGTATATAACAAGTACTAGTACAGCTAGCCTATCTGAAATGGTGCTTAACTCATTACCCCATAGCCTGTTTCTGGTTTTGAAGATTAGATGGCCACTTAAAGCAGGTTGGAAGTTTACTTTCAGCCTGCTTTAAGCTTCCATCTGCTTGGATATAGCAAATATTTCTTACCATACATATCCATGGCTGTATAAATTGGAACTATTTTCAACAGTGAAGGCATAAATTAAAGGTGTTAAAAGGCGTATTTATGGAATAATGGGTTAACTTAATAACAATCCTTTTCCAAGTACAGTTAAGATTGCTTATAACGTATCGCCGGGGACCGTCATTTGTTGAACGTTATAACCGAGAAACGTTGTAAACATATCAATTAAAATTACTTAACTTAAAAAATTACTCATTTATATTAGTTATCTTAAATCTAATTATAAAAACAAACACAGATGCTAAGCTTGCATTCCGTAACGAATAAGATCTGGAAGCATAATGTGCGCTTGTACGTGCTATAACTATGCATATTTTCTTTCTGTTCTCGTGTAAACGTATATTTTTGTCCGTGTCGAATTATAGATATGCGTAAGTAACTGGCACCATATCATGTCACTTTCCTATGTGTAGACAAAAAAGATGATTGTCGTGTCATTTACATAACGGGGTCTGATTATTTCGACTTGTTTGATTGGATGTTTAACCGAATAAATAAGAATTTGATCATTCTCAACCGCTGAAGCAGGATATTAGTAAACTGAATCTAAATTATTTAAACATTAGAGGTCAGTAATATTAACACAGAATAATAATTCGTTAATATTAATAACAACATAAGTGAAATGAGCATATGACAGCCCCCGTGTTAATCAAATCGTACACACTAGTGTATTTACGTGTTTGGTATCTTGGACATTTAAGAGGCAACACGGCATATGCGCTAACAAATAGTTTTATCGCTGCCGATTTTTTTTCTTCCTTTTTTCGCTTGAAGATGTGACATAGATTTCATGCAGACGACAATCGGGCGTTAAAAGGGGTAAGCACACCTGTAGATGCACAACGGTACACGTAATTATTGTATGCTCTATTGTTATAATTATCAAGTTTGCCAACAGTGCGAAAAGCCCGAAGTCAAGACGATCGCACCGGCGAAAAGTTATAATGACTGCAATTTGCACCTTTGGACCATCAAACTTCAACGTTAAAAGCAATCGAAACGTTAAAAGAAGGAAACATTATAACAAACCTTTTTCAACATAGAGAAAGAAGGTAATTGGCCGGGACCAGAAAAATTAAACGTTCTAACAAAGGAAACGTACAAACAAGGAACCTTATAGGCAATCTTCACTGTATATTGACACAGAAAAAAAGCATATTCATGTTAAATGCAACAGACACAAACACACTCCTATTTTATGAACAGTCATGTGAACATACTGAAAACTGGTTCAAATTAATAAATAAATAATTTTTTTGGTTTTGAAAAAAATCAATGACTAACAGAGTTATAAATGTAAATATTTCTGCAACGGGCAAATTTTGAGCTTTTAATTTTGTACACTTTTTTTTAATGAAGCCCATAATGATATTATCATAGATAATGTCAGATGGTGTGACAGTGTGTTATAGACAAGATGACGTTCTTTACTTCTTCATTGATAAACAGGTTCTCTGTAGATCTTTGTTGGCAAATACTTATTAGCCAGGACTCTCAAGAACATGCTCATTCAAATGTAAGATTTGAATAATTCAAGCAACCACTTGCCATACCTCCCACCCCTCAAATTAGATTTTGTTCAGTGTTTAAGAATGGTGATAGCTTAAAGAAGAAGACAGAATGCTTCTGAATGAGCTATCTGCTTTACTTTCAGTCTGCTTTAAAGATCAGCCTATCAGGACTCATGAAAAGTTTTACATGTTCTTTATCAGGAGATGGTAGGTGCATAAAGGTACATCCATGAGGAAAATGTACATGCCCTTTATAGGCGTTTTAGAAGTTTAACAGTTAACCCTTTACCCAATAGCCTGCTTCTAGTTTTGAAAACAGGAAACCACTTAAAGCAGGTTGAAAGTAAAGCAGAATACGCTTTAAGGTGCATTCTGCTCTACTTTCAGTTTGTTTTAAGCTACCATCTGCAAGAATGTAGGAAATATATGTCTTGCATATTCATATTTGTATAACTTATACATAAGGCAAAGTATTTTCTTCAGCAGAGGAATAAAGTAAAAGCGTAACAAGAGTTGTCAGAGAGACAACAAAGCTCGCCATTGGCACATTTAGAAACTTAAAAGCACACTCAAGGTCACCGAGGTCAAGCTTTTTGCCTGCATAGAAAGGTCTTGTCAATATACACATGAAAATTAAATATGAAGTTACACCTCAAGGGACATAGGAAATATAAGCGTTTTTCGAAACCTAAACACAGATTTCTAATCCTTAAACTCTGGATCTAGGATCTAAGTTCAAGGTCAAGGTCACAGGGGTCCAAATTTTTCTGTGCATGGAAAGGTCTTGTCCATATACACACACATACCAACTATGAAAGCAATACCTCAAGGGACATAGAAGTTATAGACATTTTTCAATACCTAAACACAGATTTCGAAACCTAAACGTGAGCCCTAAGTTCAAGGTCAAGGGGTCCAAATTTTTCTGTGCATGGAAAGGTCTTGTCCATATACACACACATACCAACTATGAAAGTAATACCTCAAGAGACATAGAAGTTATAGGCATTTTTCAAAACCTAAACACAGATTTCGAAACCTAAACGCGGACCCTAAGATCAAGGTCAAGGTCACAGGGGTCCACATTTTTCTGTGCATGGAAAGGTCTTGTCCATACACACACACATACCAACTATGAATGTAATACCTCAAGAGACATTGAAGTAATAGGCATTTTTCGAAACCTAAACCCAGATTTCGAAACCTAAACGCAGGGCTTAAGTTCAAGGTCAAGGTCACAGGGGTCCAAATTTTTCTGTGCATGGAAAGGTCTTGTCCATATACACACACATACCAACTTTGAAAGCAATACCTAAAGGGACATAGAAGTTATAGGCATTTTTCGAAACCTAAACACTGATTTCAAAACCTAAAAGTGGGCCCTAAGTTCAAGGTCAAGGGGTCCAAATTTTTCTGTGCATGAAAAGGTCTTGTCCATATACACACACATACCAACTATGAAAGCAATACCTCAAGAGACATAGAAGTTATAGGCATTTTTCAAAACCTAAACACAGATTTCGAAACCTAAACGCGGGCCCTAAGTTCAAGGTCAAGGTCACAGGGGTCCAAATTTTTCTGTGCATGGAAAGGTCTTGTCCATATACACACACATACCGACTATGAATGCAATACCTCAAGAGACATAGAAGTTATAGGCATTTTTCGAAACATAAACACAGATTTCGAAACCTAAACGCGGGCCCTAAGTTCAAGGTCAAGGTCACAAGGGTCCAAATTTTTCTGTGCATGGAAAGGTCTTGTCCATACACACACACATACCAACTATGAATGCAATATCTCAATAGACATAGAAGTTATAGGCATTTTTCGAAACCTAAACCCAGATTTCGAAACCTAAACGCGGGCCCTAAGTTCAAGGTCAAGGTCACAGGGGTTCAAATTTTTTTGTGCATGGAAAAGTCTTGTCCATATACACACACATACCAACTATGAAAGCAATACCTCAAGGGACATAGAAGTTATAGGCATTTTTCAAAAACTAAACACAGATTTCGAAACCTAAACGCGGACCCTAAGTTCAAGGTCAAGGTCACAAGGGTCCAAATTTTTCTGTGCATGGAAAGGTCTTGTCCATATACACACACATACCAACTATGAAAGCAATACCTCAAGGGACATAGAAGTTATAGACATTTTCTTAAAATTGTTTACGCCGTTCACGACGACTACACCGGGGGTATTGCAATAGCTCGTCATGTACTTCGTACAGGCGAGCTAAAAAGGTGTAACTATGGGGTAAAGGGTTAAACCAAACCTATAGTTTTATTCCTTACCTTGTTCTCTACACCCTTGGGTGTTTTATGAGACTTGAGTTTGTCCACAGCACTGTGCACCTCCTCCAGTATATGTCTAGCTTTCTTCACAGAAGCAGTGATCTCGTCAGCCCTCTTACGTTTCTTTTCAAGGTAAACATCAATGGAGTCAAACTTCTCAAAGTTTTTCTTATGTATCTTCTTCCAGTCCTTATTACCTGAAATTTTAAAGTTTTTTTTCTAATTGCTAGGGAACAAAATTGAAACAGACTAGAATACTGACCAGGTCAGAAAGGGCCTCACATAAAGCTGTCAGGATGAGTAAGGCAGTGGTACTGCACAAGGACTGCATATGTCACTGGGACAAATGTTTGATTTCAAATGAATGTAAATCCTTCAGTTCAAGGGGTAAAAGAAATGATCTAAACAAGAAACAAAGGTTCAAAATCTTGACCTTAATTGTGACCTCAACCTTGAGTCAGCATGGTTGAAATATAGATTAGATGCACCGTTCTGCCTAATTCAAGGGTCCACAATCCTCTCATGCCTGACAAAACATAGCCATGGTTTCGCAACTTCAAACTTTGTCAGCAAGCTTGAATAAACTCTGATGAAAATTGTATTAGTTAGAGAGTGGACAAGCTAAAATGACCAATTTTGATTACAACAAGGGGCATAATTCTGGTTAGACATGCACCTATTAAGATTTTTAGCAAGTTTGTAAAAGATCAGATGAAAACTGCCTATATATTTACAGGGTCTTCCCCAGAAAAATTGGAAGGCGCTGGGGGAGGGTGCGGGAAGGGGTGTTACCCCCTTCAGTATGTCGAACATTTTTGAAGTTTTAATGTATAAATGGTGTTCCCTGAGCCACTTTAAGCATTATTTCAATGGTGTCCTAAAGATAAACGGCCTACTAAAACCTTTGTTTTTATTAATCAATTTAAATTTCTTTATGACAAGAACTTGCTAGAATCTATATCATAACGGTAGATACAAGGAGTACAGAATTACTGATATGTTATTTTGTTTACAAAAAACTATACATCTTAATTCTTATAGATGAAAGGGTTTGACAGAAAAATATAGAAAAACACATTACCTACATTGGTTTACTTGCTTTCTGATGTTATAATCTATAAATGAGCATTAGATTATAATTTAAAGCAAAAAATATTATTTTTAAAAAATATGTGTGTTTGCTTAATATGTTGCCAACTTGCCACATAATTATGTTAGCATTATGATTTTATGATAATTTGAAGAAGAAAATTGCAAACATCGCAGTACTAGATCAGAGGGCTTTTATTTATAAATAAGAGTTCTCAAAACTTGGTCTTCACTGTTTTCCTATATGTAGATACTTTTTGAAGTTTTTGTACAGTAATCCTGAATGTCATTTGTATTTCCTGTTAATTTTTTTGACTTTATATCCTCATTTCTATCTGCTAGATTAAGTTCTATCACAATTTAGAAAAAACTGTCCTTTGCTTAATCACGGATGTACAACATGACTAAAATGCTTAAATAAACCACCTTTTATCATAAAATCGGATTATCTATGTTATTTCTTGTGCTATATTTTCTATCTTATTCAGGTTGGGGATACATAACTTTAAGTGGAATATTATTTCTGTTGAAAAATGCTATCGTTAATTCGCGAAAACCGATGACAAAATGTACGTGCACGATTGAAGGAAAACAGATGACAAGCTAACAAAATCATTCACGCTAACTTTGAAGTTACCAACACAGCGATATTTCGGGAAAATATATCACTATCCTATTTCAAACAAATAGATCTACGTGATAATTGAATAAATAGGCTTGATCGATTTTGATTACATTTGATTTCATAAGGCACAGAAACCATTTGTCTCGATTGTGGGCGTGGCATTTTCATCACTACAAACTGCTATGAGCTAAAAATAAACCAACCCAGCAATATTTCGTGGGGAGGGGGGAAACCAATCCTAGAACATTTCAATGAAATAAAAAAGCTCTAAAATCTAGATTTAATCGATTTTGATTTGAACTTAAATAGAGCATACATGTACTTGTATCCATAGGGGTCCGTAACGCTTTCTAGTTTCTACACACTATATATACTAACAAGGGGTGCAACTCTCTCACTGGACATTCGTACACCACAAGTATAAAAAAGTATGTAACTCTATCAATTTACATGGTATACTCATAATTCGTTCGACTATTGAAAGCTAAGACATGTGTCTACTAATTTAATACACTCTTCTAAACATTTCTTATGCATTTCGCCAATTCCAAGAACAATTTTCTCTAAAGCTGACGTCTTTTTTTGAATCTCGACTGACGCTCGTACACCCGGGTCTCACTATATCACAGCGATAATCTGGTGATGTACAGTTCAAAACATGGCATGATTCAATAAAACGACCCAAGTATATCACTAACCTTCGGTTTTTAAGTCCTCAGCGTCAAAGTGGTGTTGTAAAATGAGCGATATTTCCGAGTTACTTTCACTTCGTCGAGGAGTAGCCATTTTGCCTGAAGAGTTACAAGTGCGGTAGTCTGGTACCCTGTCTCCTATTAACTCCGATATATGAAATAATCAAACATCCGGGAACCTGACTACAAGTGCGGTGGAACAAATTACCCCAAGCCATAAAACCCCTACAAACCACAAAACACAGAAAACCCTACATTGGGGGTATTTTACTGCCGCAACCCCCACTAGAACAAAAACTGTTGTTTTTTTGAAGGTGAAATATGTGCATAATTATTAAGTTTCTACACTATTGTACCTATATAAAATAATTACTTGATAATGGGAGATTTCAATTACCCCGCAATACTCGTAGACTTGAACACAATGATTGCAAATACCACTACATGTAGAGAAACTCTTGAGAGAACTAAAACCTGACAAATCACCGGTCCAGACAATTTACAGCCAACGTTTCTCAAACAACTAAGTAAAGAACTGTCAACACACTTGATTTGATTTGTTATGATTTTTTACGTCGCTTTTAACAGTATTTCAGTCATATCGCGACGTCCAGCTAATTACAGGTGGAGGAACCCCAGAAGCCCTTTATGCACTGTTTCAGACACAAGTCGGCAACTGGGTAGAACCACTGACCTTCCGCAAGCCAGCTGGAAGGCTTCCCCACATGAAGTATCCGAACGACCCTACTGGGATTCGAACTCACAGCAGTGAGGAGCTTAGTGATTTAAGTCAGTCAACACACTTGAGTACTTTATTCGAAGCATCGTTTATAAAGAAGTAACAATCAATGGAATATGATCAAACTGGCATGACGTCACTTCAGGCATCCCGCAAGGATATGTGATTGGACTCCTCATTATCATAATATACATAAATGATCTTTCTGACAATGTTAAATCAACAATATACTTATTTGTAGACGACACAAACATATTCAATATTATCAAATCCCCAGAAGACAAAGCAACAATCCAACATGACCTACACAAAATATCACAATGGACTAAAAATACACCCACAAAAGTGCAAAAGTATGCATATTGGAAAGAAAAATCCAGATATAAATTTCTCATACGAGCTAATGGGTTTCACATTGGAACATACAGAAGAAGAATTCAGAAGAAGAAAATGAGACAAGGGTAACAATAGATAACAAATTAAACTTTGATTAACACATTGCAGAAAAAGTAAAAATAAAAACACAAAAAACTTATGAGTGCAATAATTCGGCGAAATTTCCATCATCTTGATGAGAAAATTTTCTCTCAATTATACGAATAAATACGAAAGACTCAAGCAGGAAACGCAACACAAACAATACACCCACCTCTCAAGCAGAACACACACAGCCACACCATAACAAACACAAACACACACACACACACGCAATCCCACTCCCTCATCTACACACTAAATAGAAAACAACACGCAAGACAAACATAAAGCAAAGTGAATATCACTGGTATACATCGTACAGCGGATGTTGCTCCAAAGTGATACGGAATCCATGGTGAATTGATGTAAACAATGTCAGGCCAGGTAAGAAATACGTCTATTACACAATTATTGCAACACATAAGTATTAAACGTTAAATCGTACCGAACCAGAACTAATTTCTGCCTGTCGCAAACAAGCCTCTTCTGTTACAAACGTCGAATGGTCCGTGATTTATGAGAGTTTAGTCTGCCCTATCACTATCAACGTGTGCCGAGTTTGCACAAATTGACTGAATATGTGCAATATATACAATTAAAATATAATTGTTTTTCACTGGATCGATGGCAAATAACTACATGCATTTGTAATATCTCACAGTGTTGGCTTAAATGATCTACAGTTTGCAATTTGATCGATTTATTGCAGCATTACTGTACTGCGTATTGCAATACGTATGTACTGTTTCTTGCAGAGGCTGTGATATTAACTGTACTGCTTCTTGTTAATACTAAATGACCGTTCTTCGTCTATTTTCAGGTCAACTATGGATTACAAGTGTGCTTACTGTGCAGATTCATTCCAAATATTTAGAGGCATAATTGAACACACCAAAGAAAACCATCCAAGTAGAGAAATAAAACTTCGTGTTGTTGAAAATAACAAAATAAAGACAACAAATTTTAAAATTATCCCTGATTTATGTCGTGAGCAAGGACGGGTTATTACTGTAAATGACTTAGAGACAAAAATACACTTATCAAGAGAAGGCACGATCCCGAAAGACAGTCAACGGATAAAAATATTGAAAGTAAACGACAGTGTTAAAATAGATTACCAATCAAGCTGTGATTTAGGTTGTGAATCATTACCAGAAGAAACAAACAGCGACTGTCAAAATATGCTGAACAGCAAAAATAACTATACATATGTAAAGTTAATGAATAATTACAATCGGTATACAAGAGCGTAAATTTGGTCTTTCTTTCCTATATTTGATTAACGCCTGCCATTTTTAGCACGTGCAATTTTGAAATCGGTCAACCGTTTAGCCACAGGGTATTGTTAAGCCGTTCTCCACGAATCGCACGTGCGCGTTTCATAAAAAGTCCACGTGTTGAACATTTTGTGTCATTGACGTTATTGACGAAACAGTAACCGGCAGAAACAGGAAAAACAGTATTTTATTAAAATTAAAGAGTTAATCGGATGGCTAGACTAAACCAAAGACAACACGAACGCGCCATTAGCATGCTTACAGTGTATCTGCAATATACGCATAAATGAGATTGCACGGACATTTGTATGCACACGGGCATCTATCCATTCGCTGCACAGCAGATCCAACGTTACCTTGAATATGCGTAGACGTCTAGTGTCAGCGGAGGACATATTCCATACTAGACTTTCATACAAGAGTAGATTTTAGCTACACATAACTGGATATAAACTTGAATTGTTTCATCGATATTGTGGTGCCAAAAATATGGCATTTGTGGATTTTTACTTTTGATACTAACAGTCTTTAAAAGCGACGCCGTAACGTTATACTTCAATAGATTTACATAAAATTTCATGAAATGAGTTGAAATTGAATACTGTTTGACTTCTTATTATTTCTGTTATGATTTTTAAACACACATTAAAATAATTACACATTATTTCTCATGTATAGTTTCGTTTGCTGTTATTGCTTCGATAACTTGAGCTCCTTCTTCCTGCCGTTGTTGATACTCCGTGAACAAAATTGCTTTTTTATTATTTCTTGATGTGGTGCGATGGTAAGATTTGGACGAAACAACCACTGCAATGATATACAACCCCGATGTTAAGGGTGTATCAAACCCACAAGCGAATTTTTCAAAGTATCTAACTTTTTTCTTTCATGTTTATTTCGAAAGAGCTGTTTATGATAAATGAAAAAAAAAGGAAAAAATTATATGTTGGTGTGCTTTATTTTGCACTACGGCAATTTGGAAAAGATGTGTCAAATTCAGACTTTTTCTCAAATTTTGTCAAAGCTTCAGTAAATTCTATTTTAGAGAAAAAACAAACATGGTAATTTTGTTTTTCATTATGTATTTAATGTCTGTGGAAGTATTTTGACATAAAGACTTTAAATAAAGACCAAACAGGCACCAAATTTGGAAAATATGAATATCTGGTTTTTATGGGTAATTGATATTTTTTACAACAAAAATTTATGAGATAAAATAAAAATAATAATATTTTTGGTATCGTACTATTTTTAAATTCTACCAGATGAAAAAATCCAAACGAAGGCAATTCAAAATATGAAAAAAAATTAATAGGTTAGTGTTGAAAAATTTGAGTTATGGAAGAAAAAGGAGTTATCTCCCTGAATAAGTACCATATCGATGATATTTAGAGCTTTATAAATTTCACATTTGGTGCATGTTTTGTCTTAAATTAGTTTTTGTATGAAGAAATACTACCATAGACATGAAATAAATGAAACACAAAACCAAATTATCATGTTTGTTTTAATTTGAAATGGTTTTATTGAAGCGGGCTGTTTGAAAAGGACGAAATTAGAAAGTGTGTGTGTGTGGGGGGGGGGGGGGGATTTTACATGGCCGTGGAGCCAAACGTTGTTCACCAAAATGTACACTTTTTCTATTTTTTCGTTCATCTTAAATAGCTTTTTAATACAAAATCATCATAAGAGTGTTTAAATATACTTTGAAAATTTCCCAAACTCATGAGTGTGATACACCCTTAAGTAATTTTGGGTAACAGGCTTAAAATTGTTTAAGGGGCGTTTTCTGAGGTTTATGGGTGGCCCAAAGAAAAAGTTCCAAGGGACAGAAAATGAAACTACTCCCAAACGTTATGCACCAGAGACATCAAACATAAATTTCATCGTACCAGATTTACTGATTGTATTTTCCAAGACATGCTAGTCCGACTCTATCACCATTGAGCCACGGCGACTTCATTGAAATTCGGTTCGTTAGGTAGTTATATAATTGTGAAACTAATTATATGTACTTACATGCACGCTAGTTTTGGTACCTACATGTAAAGTGATCATGTATATCTCAAATATAGATTTTGAATAGATATCAATGTTTTCCACGTTTTTGCGATGAAGACCGTAGGTAATAATGTCTAAAACAGTACTCGCAGTCGTTTGTAGTGACGTTACCCCACCCCGAAGTTGACCCAATTTCACGAAGCAACTTATACACAAACGTCGGCTCAAAAGCCTCAGCTAAACGTATTTTCCTAGAGGAAAGGTTAGATACTAATTTTACTTAGCGAAAATACGTAGAATGTTTCAGAATACGGGTCCAGGTCTAATTTTCGATCCATTTCGTTCAGATTTACTGATTGTATTTTCCAAGATGCAGTACAGTCGAAATGCAAGATGCGGTACAGTTAACTGTCACATGTTTGCAAGACGCGGTACAGTAATGGTAGAATGAAATGGCCAAATTTACAACACGTGCAACTGTTTCGCTAACACGAGGAGAAAATCCTAATACATAGAGTTACTATCTATCTGTAGATGAAAAACAATTACACTTTACATGTATATAATGCACATATTCGACCAATTTGTATAAAGTCGGCACACGTTTTTAGTGATAGGGCAGATTAAACTCTCATAATTGACGGACCATTCGACGTTTGTAACAGAAGAGGCTTGTTTGCGACAGGCAGAAATTAGTTCTGATTCGGTACGATTTAACGTTTAATACTTATGTGTTGCAATAATTGTGTAATATACGTATTTCTTACCTGGCCTGACATTGTTTACATCAATTCACCATGGATTCCGTATCACTTTGGAGCAACATCCGCTGTACGATGTATACCAGTGAATATAGGAGCCCGCCTTGGCAAACCTTAGTCAGAATGCATTTTAAGAAAGCAGGAAACTTTCTAAAACAGAGAGAAGATCAAACAATAAGAACTTCAATAAGGGGAAATCATAAAAAGTCATACTCACAAAGTGCAAGGTTAGATATCAGAAAATACAGCGTTGGTATTAGAACAGCAAACATTTGGAACAGCTTAACAGAAGAGGTGGTAAATACAAAAACACTCAACTCATTAAAAAATAGATAAGATAACTACTGGAAAAACCAAGATAGTAAATACAACTTCATGTATAAGGCCAATATAAGAACCGAAATCTAAAACAAAAATACTAAAGTACTAAGTGCACAAAAAGAAGAGTCCAGCATAGAGGAACCTTAGCTGGAAATCAACGCTAAGTAACGCTAAGTAAGTATAAGGTTATATTCGGGATGATCGCCAAAATTAGTTTGGAATCAGACAACAATTTAGCACGGAAATATGTCATTTCCTGGAAACCAAAAATCATTTTACTCCTCTATGACGCTTAAAAAGATTTTAATGACACGAAAATGGAACTGTCAATGTCTAAATCTTTAAAACCTTACCTTCATAACACACTGTATATGTCAACCCCCTTCCTCTTCCAACGTGTTCAGCATCGGCCGAAGTTATTCCACTACAAACCACAATGATGTTCACATCTCGACAAAACAAACCCTTCAGACCTCTTTACTTATGTTTATCAAGCACCACACACTAAAACATGAATGACTTTCTTCACCGGTAACACTTTGACAGTCTTTAAAACGCAGCGGTATGCTTCTGTCCATATGGGGCTGAATTTGACTATTTTCGTTGCATCCATCAACGGGAAAAGGTATGCGGGTATATTTTTATGCCCCTTGCAAAATGTCTTCCTGCATTCTAACAAATAGTTTTTACCCTTCCAAATTATCGAGCAGCTCGGTGTCTGATCTGGATCCAAGTTAGTTGTACGTTAAAGACTAATGTCAGTTCAGTTGAAAAAAGCAGTACAGTGTACATAGAACTGCATGCGGGGAATGAGTGAATTTGTATGATTGTAAATCTCTTTCGCCTCTGACGGCGTATAAAAGAATAATTTGCTTCCAAATCAGATGCTGAAAATCTCTGCTTCTGAATTAGAATGAAAGCTGTTATGAAGGTAAGGTTTTAAAATTTTCGACAGCGAAAGAGTTGAAGGATTAACACACATGGCAAGGTGAACAGACGTTGCTAGGATGAAGTGTATGGTTAGCAACAGGGATACCCACAAGAAAAATTAATTACAAAACAGAAACTTATTTTGGTGATCACCCCGATTATGACCTTATATAGCTACAACAGTCTTTTAATATGAATACTTTTGCCCTTTTGTGGGTGTAGTTTTAGTAGCTATTTATCTGTCCAATATGATATTTTGTGTAGGTCATTTTGTAGTGTTTCTTTGTCTTCTGGGGAATTGATGATATTGAATATTTATTTGTCGTCTGCAAATAAGTATATTGTTGATTTAACATTGTTAGAAAGATCATTTATGTATATTATGAACATGAGGGGTCCAATCACATATCCTTGTGGGGTTCCTGAAGGGACTTTATGCCAGTTTGACACGATTCCGTTGATTGTTACTGTTTGTGTCCTCCAGGATAAAAACTATCTTGTCAATTCAACCACATTTTTTCCAATTCCATACGACTCTAGCTTACTTATTAGTCTATTGTGGGACACTGTGTCGAAGGTCTTTTGGAAATTTATGTATACACAGTCAATCCCGTCTCCAGTGTTGATTGCTTCTGTCCCTTTGTCCATAACATTTAACAGTTGGAGCGCCGTGGATCTCCCAGCCATTAAACCATACTGCTTGTCCGTGAAGAGATCTGATTACTGTCATGTGCTCTATGATGAGGTTTCTGACTATTTTCTTCATTGCTTTGCAAATGACCGATGTGAGACTGACTAGTCTGTAGTTTCCTAGATTTGATTTTGTCTCCTTTTTATAAATTGCACTGAATTTGTTTTTTTTCTAATCAATAGGGGTGTCCTTCTTTAATATGGATTCTTCGAAAATGATATTCAATGGTATTGCCAGTTCTTTGACAGTTCTTTGCTTAGTTGTTTGAGAAAAGTTGGGTGTAAATTGTCTGCACCGGTTGATTTGTCAAGAGTTTCTCTACATGCATTAGTGATATTTCAATTTCTGTCCATGGCGTCTCTGTGTCTCTATTTGGCAATTTGGGTATTTCACCAGGTGCTTCCTTTGATAAAAACACTACTAAAGAGAAATCGGCGATGATGTTCGCCTTCTCCCCTATTCATTAGTCTTTGTCGACTTATGGTCTGCTGTTTTTTTCTCAGTTCATTGATGCCAGTCTTGGTTTTACTCTTCGAGTTTATATATTGCCAAACTCGCTTCAAAATGGATTGGTCTTAGATTCTGCTGCTAAATAATTTTCATATCTCTTTCTAGTTTGTCTGACAAGTTTTGTGACTTTATTCCGTGCTCTGTTATATAGTTTCCTGTCTTTCTCTTTTTTGTTCGGATGAAGCGTCTTTAAGGTGTCGGCCTGGTCAAGAATCACTTCCGGGTCGTTGTTGTCTTGCAAGTAGTACCTTGTAAAATACAATTTCCAAGATTTGCAATGTTTAGTTTTGCCTGTGGGTGAGTTTGAATAGTTTTCTTGCTGAAAACTGGTTATTTGTGGTCATTTCCACCAAATGGCATTGTTTTAGGGATCTCATTTCAGGACTTTTTCCCCAGGCGGATGCATATTGAATCATAGTGAATGTGTTTAAGGTGAAAGTTGTTTACCTTTATTTTGACAGTGACCTTAGAAAATCATCGATAGCAAAAATGTATTTGCCGATGTTATAGGTTGACTGGTATCAATCAACAGGGAAATGTCTATAGAATTGAAGAGTATGTCTTTTATAGCTTAGATCCTGTTTTTGAGGGAGCTGTTGGATCTGGAAGTTAGGCATTTTACTATAGATAATATAAGGCGAAATTAGACCAGGCCGACACCTTAAAGAGTGTTTTTCATTTTGATCATCTAGGATGTCTTTTTCCAGTGGCATGGTATTTGTTTTTTGTTATTCTTAATTTTGATCAGTGGTGGATATTTATTTTGTAGTAGGTTTCTCTCGGTTTTTGTTTTGTTTGTGTACAGCAGATGAAGTCAAAAAGAATTACACAGTGGTCACTCTTGCCCAGGGGACTTTGATAGTCAGTATTTTGCTATGTTGTTTTCATCTTCAGTTAGAAAAAGTTCAAGCATGTTGGGAGTGTATGTTCCCCTCCATCTGGTTAGTCTGTCCACTATTTGGAATAGACAGTTTTTTTTAATACAGTCAACGAACTTGTTTCCCTCAGATTTTTCCGCGGTCTTGCGGGGTAATTGAAATCTCCCATTATCATGTAATTATTTTATATAGGTACAATAGTGTAGAAACTTAATAATTTTGCATTATATGCACATATTTCACCTTAAAAAACAACAGTTATTGTTCTAGTGGGGGTTGCGGCAGTAAAATACCCCCAATGTAGGGTTTTCTGTGTTTTGTGGTTTGTAGGGGTTTTATGGTTTGGGATAATTTGTTCCACCGCACTTGTAACTCTTCAGGCAAAATGGCTACTCCTCGACGAAGTGAAAATAACTCGGAAATATCGCTCATTTTACAACACCACTTTGACGCTGAGGACTTAAAAACCGAAGGTTAGTGATATACTTGGGTCGTTTTATTGAATCATGCCATGTTTTGAACTGTACATCACCAGATTATCGCTGTGATATAGTGAGACCCGGGTGTACGAGCGTCAGTCGAGATTCAAAAAAAGACGTCAGCTTTAGAGAAAATTGTTCTTGGAATTGGCGAAATGCATAAGAAATGTTTAGAAGAGTGTATTAAATTAGTAGACACATGTCTTAGCTTTCAATAGTCGAACGAATTATGAGTATACCATGTAAATTGATAGAGTTACATACTTTTTTATACTTGTGGTGTACGAATGTCCAGTGAGAGAGTTGCACCCCTTGTTAGTATATATAGTGTGTAGAAACTAGAAAGCGTTACGGACCCCTATGCTTGTATCTTGTTTTCATTTTGCATCGAAATTTGTGGGCGGGGCGTTTCTTCTGCTGTGAATGCTCGCAAGTTGACTACGGAAATTCACGATGCTCTATTAGAAACGTTGTTTGACATTGATCGTAACTAACCGCCGAATTCCGAGACTCTCCGAGCATAAATTATGAAGACGAAAAGTCGCGAGTATGTGTCTGCACGAATGAATAACGACGGTCGTAATTAGTGGTGTCTGCGAATCGAAATAGTGCATTATAGGTTCTCCATAACGATGATAGCTTGCTTGCTTTATTCGTTTTAACGTCTCATTCGAGTTATCGTTATCTGTTAAGACTGAACTAATGCGGGGGAGCGTTGTTTTTTTTGTTTTTTAAAAAAAGTCTACGGCACCCGCGGTCACCCATCCAAGTATTAACCGGGCTCGACGTTGCTTAACTAAGGTGATAGGACGAGAACCGATGTTTTCAAAGTGATATGGCCGTAGACAAAACGATGATATGCGAGATATTCAGATTATATATATTATGTTTAAATCATGCACAGTAAAACAATAAGCATGATTTTCTCGTCGTGTGAAGTTGAAAGATTGACAGCTATTTAAGAACGGTCACGTGAGAGTCACACGTGACACCATTGCAAAGGGATTATAACTGCCTCGGGCTGAATGCGATCAGAGGTATGCATAATTGTCTCCTGCTGAGAGGCCCCATCTACCCCACGCTTTAATTAACACACTGATAAGAAGTTTTACGACCTTTTAGCAAGTTTGATAATAGCACTGTTTCGCAAGTGGGGATTTTTAAGGCGCTGGGGTCTCGGATTTTGAGCGCTGGCGAGAATTTAAGGCGCTGGGGCAATTGATGTTCAGAAATTAAGGCGCTGGGGTACCCCAGCGCTTAAATGGCCTGGGGAAAACCCTGATTTATCTATTTTACATTGTTTGTAATAATGTTTTATCATGTACTGTTACATTTTATGCTGAAATAAATCTATCTATCTATATAACTTCGCCAAGATATTAAACCTTTGAACACTTTCAGCAAGTTTGTCCAGGGCTAGATGAAAACTGTTCCGAGTTAGAGAGTGGACATGCTAAAACAGGCAACTTTGAGAAATTCAAGGGGCTTAATCCTGACATGCCTGATGCAATTTAGCTAGCTATCAAATATGCCAAGATATTACACCTACAATTATTTTCAGCAAGTTTGAACAAGGGCTGGTGAAAATTGGATATATATGTTGATCTTTAATTAATATTATATATTGGATTGAAATGTTTATACAATCATATAATAAAAGAAATGGAATAATCATTTTTCATCAAATATTGAATACCAGCAATGTTTAAAGATATACTAAAACTCTTAACAAGACATCTATCGGATGAGAGGAGGATAGAATACACCCATTGCCCGAACTGGCAGAGTAGTAAGACGCCAGCAAAAAGTGACACTTATACATTCACACACATGCATGCACACTGACCCGATATAACTATAATTGTCTTGCAGTACTGTTTAACCCAAACAAACAATCGTTTGAGTTGCTTTTAAACATGTTTTACTATAAATCAAGTAATGGCTAAAGCAAGATATGTTTAAGAAACACTGTGCCACTGATGTGACCTTCATCTCTAAATGACCTTGATCCCTGTCTGAAATGGCCCAAGGTGTACAGTCTATCACATGTAGTTCCATTTAGATATGGCCAAGGTTAGATTCGGCATAATTGACCTCTAAACAATCTTGATCTTTTTTTTTTTTGATGAAGGTTTAACTGTGTGGTGTATACATCAGGGCACACAAACCGGCGCTCAACAGGGACCGATACAACCTCCCCCACATCTGGGACTCGACATTAACATCGCTCATGAAGGCCTCGAGCGGTGTTAATCCCCAATGAGAAGTCAATTCAGTTGGCTGACGAAGTCCGAAGTACTCGGACGAAAGCTACCAGGTAATGCTTTCTACATTTTGTGTGTGAAATTGAAAAGTTTAGACTTAAAATGAAATCTTGATCTTTTTCATGACATAGGTTGGTCTTAGCTAAAGAGCTTCTTAATTTGAGTACACATGCAAAATATGAAGTCTCTTTCACATGTAGTTCTAAAGTTATGGCCAAGGTTAAGGTGCAGACAGACAGGCACATTAAACAGAGCCACAGATAGGAAACAATATACCCCAATTCTTCAAACATTAAAAAGTAATCAAGCAGACAGCATAAAAACCAACCTGGTGTGATGGGCCTGGATTCCTGTTTCTGCTTCAAGAATGCAGCAAACCGTGGGATGCTGCTCGAGGATGGAGGGGCATTCTTTGCTGTGTAAGAAAATAGACATGTAAACTACAATATTAAATTTTGCTGTCTGCAATATTATCAAAGAAACCAACATAATTTGAAATAAGCTGAAATATGCTCTGAAATTTAAAGTATTCAAGCTGATGTTGCTTGTATTTATATTACATTCACACTTTTTAAAAATACTCCAAAGCCTGTTTCTTTGTTTGAGGACATGTGACCACGTAAAGCAGGTAACTGGTTGAAAGTAAAGCAGAATGTGCCTTAATGCACATTCTGCTTTACTTCAGCCCGTTTTAAGCTATCATCTATTAGGATATAGGAAATATTCCTTATTTTGAATATTCATTACTGCATAATTTAATAGTTATTGTTTTTATTACTTTTGGTAAGCTGTGATTGTCCTTTTCAACTTACTGTTCTCCACAAACTCTGCATGAAGAGGGACACCAAATGAAGTCATTTGCAACAAGGTTACTATAAAACAATGTCACGTATTTGAAGTGAATATATACGGCGGACGGACTACTACCTATGGCTTAAAAGTGTTGAATAATGAGCACTCATGTGAGATTCTCTATTTAATTTCTTCCGAAATTACATACACATTATAAGTAATATATATAGATTTTTTTTAATTTCATGGAAGTATAAAAAAAAACTGGTAAGCAAAGCGGTTTCATACTTAAATAATTTAATATTGCTTGTTTTCATTACATTTGGTTAGCTGTGATTGGCTGTAATTTTTGTTTCATAACTCCATGAAAAAAATAAAATTCAGGCCACGCCTCGTCAGGACTACTTTCCCTTAGTCCAACTGCTCTCCACAAGCGCTGCATGAAGCAGGATGCCAAATAACGTCATTGACATCAGCGTAACTACATAACAACGTCGCGTTTAGGCGGAAAATATAAATGGCGGAGGGACTACAGCCTACGTTTTAAAAGCGTTAAAAAAGAATAGTCGCGTCAGATTCACTATTTAACTACTTTCTTAAATTCAGAAGTGATATTAAATTAGAAGGAATAATTCGGAATATTTATTGTATTCATGGAGGTATGAAAAAAAAACCTGGTCACACTTTTGTATGAAACCGCTTTGCGGTTTCATACAGTGTGACCAGGTTTTTTTTTCATACCTCCATGAATACAATAAATATTTCGAATTATTCCTTAAGTGTGAACAGGTTTTTTTTTTCATACTTCTCCATGAAAGCAAAGATGTCCTATATATATATTCTATAAATAAAACGAGAGCACCGCAAACGGGTGCTGGACGCTCGACTTTCATATACTTGAGATGGCTACATTTTCCAAACTTAAAGAATGTGTATGGGTGTTTAATGCCCTATTGATCATAGAAGTTTGTAAGCAACAACAACTTTAACATACTTGGACAGCCTGCATTCCATTTAAAGTAAACTATAAGTCAAAACAAGGACAATATCTTTGCCTTGTTGTAATGAGTTGCCCTTTTGAAACTAAACAAGAATTAAAATATATTGGAAGTTTGAAATTAATAACTTTCTACAGTTACTGAATAATTTCATATACAAATTCTTAGCCAAACAAGGGCAGTAACTCTGCAATGACAAATCCCATGGTTATCTGCCTTGTTGAAAGGTGATGCCCTTTTGAAACTGAACAAGTATTCAAATTTCAAGTTAATACCTATGGTAGTTATTGAGAAATCTAATTAAATTCTAAAAAGTCAATACCAAAGGGCACTAACTCTGGAATCACATACCCAGGGTTACCTGTCCTCTAGTAATGAGTTGTCCTTTTGATACTTAATAAGTATTTAAAGTTTCAAGTAAATACCTATGGTAGTTTTGGAGAACATTCAATTTACAAGTTTTATGCAAATAAAAACAAGGGCAATAACTCTGGAATTTCACATCCATGGTCACCTTTCTTGTTTGAATGAGTTGCCCTTTTGATATCACACAAATACTTAAAATTTCAAGTAAATACCTTTGACAGTTATTAAGATATTTCAATTTACAAGTTTTAAGTAAATAAAACAAGGGCAATTACTCTGGAATTACAAATCACAGAGTAACCTACCTTGTTGTAATGAGTTGCCCTTTTAATACTAAACAAGAATTCCAAGTTTCAAGTTAACATCTTTCATAGTTATTTAGATATTTAAATTTACAACTTTTAAGTAAATAAAACAAGGGCAATAACTCTGGAATGACATATCTCAGGGTTACCTGCCTTGTTAAAATGAGTTGCCCTTTTGATACTAAACAAGTATTCAAAGTTTCAAGTTAATATCTTTCATAGTCATTTAGATATGTTAATTTATAAATTTTAAGTAAATAAAACAAGGGCAATAACTCTGAAATGACAAATCCCAGGGTAACCTGCCTTATTGTTATGAGTTGCCCTTTTGATACTGAACAAGTCTTCCAAGTTTCAAATGAATACCTTTGATAGTTATTGAGAAATGTCAATTTATAATTTTTAAGTAAATAAAACAAGGGCAATAACTCTAAAATGACAAATCCCAGGGTTACCTGCCTTGTTGTTATGAGTTGCCCTTTTGATACTGAACAACTATTCCAAGTTTCAAATGGATACCTTTGATGGTTATTGAGAAATGGACTCTTACAAAAACCTTAAGCAAAAAACTTAACCGACGCAGACGCAGACGCTGACGACAGGGTGACGACAATAGCTCGACTTTTCGAAAAAGTCGAGCTAATAAAACTATTTTCATCAGAGGAGGAATAAATTAAATGCATTAAAATTAGAAACTATATGGAGTAATAGGTAAAAAGAATAACATTTATAAGTTACATATACATGTACTTCATAGGGCACAAGGAAGATAATGTGATATTTATAACTCGCTGAAGACCAAGGAGTATATTTTAACCATTCCATGAGAAAACCAGACTTATTGCTTTACAAGTCTAGACATCAGGCTCTGAGGTTATAAAGCTTTTTAGTTGAGTCTAAAGTAGTTCCCAAGCATTTGATTGGTCAGATTTGAGCCTAGGCTCAAATCTGACCAATCAAATGCTTGGAAACACAAAAAGACCAAACGCTTTATAACCTTGGAGCCAGGCTTAACATTTAATCTAAGTTTTGGGGGAGAACAAGATGTACTTCTTGTAAGTTTATGTCTAGATGGATTAAAACTATTGGTTATATCCTTACTGATTTTGGGTTAATCATCTATTTACTTTATTTCTGGCGACTACTTAAAGCAAGGTGAACACAAGCACCTTAGAGCTGATATCCCCTGCCGCAGCGATTGTCCAGAAGAAAGTGGCAAACTTTATTGTGGGAGGAAGGGGCAAATGGTGATCACCTGTCTTTAAAGATCAACATTCAAAAGCTTTTTACAAAGTTTTATAAAATCCAATCAATTTTGTACATTTTAAAGCCTAAACAATACAAAAAATAAAGCCGTTTGTAGCATTATAAATCTAAGTATGACAGGGGCAGGTAACTCTTGATTCAAATTCAACAGTAATTAAACACTTTCAAGAACTTATAATTGTGTGCAAGTATTATTAAAAAAAATCAGAACTGTAGAATTTACTAGAGTGTAAACACATTTTCAACTCATCAAGGGCAGAGTATTCTTGACTAATTTGCACATTTTCGATAATAATTGAACTCATTCTATAAATAATAGCCATATATGATTTTTTTTTTTTTTTCAAAATCCATTCACATTTGTACACAATAGCATGTAAACAATAAAGCCATGTTGAGCATTACTAAGTACATAAAGGGCAGATAACTCTTGCCACAAAGTATCCTATTTTGACAATAATTGCTACCCTTATATTTATATACATCATGTGTAAGTTAAATCAAAATCCATTAAAGACTGTAGTTTCTAGATGGTAAAAACTGTTAAATATGGTTTTTTTTACTCATCAAGGGCAGATAACTGTTGACTAGTTTCTCCGTTTTTCAAAAATGATAACAATTATTTGAAAACTAATAGCCATACATAGTTTAAGAATTTGTTTTATCAAAATTCATGCATATTTATAGATACTAGGATGTAAACAATTCTAAAATAAAGCATTTTCTATCATTTCAAAGTACATCAAGGGCAGATAACTATTGCCACAAGTATCCTTTTTTGACAATAATTGCACACCTTCAAGAACTTTTACTGATAGACATCGTGTGCAAGTATCATTTAAATCCATTTATAATTGTAGTTGCCAGAGAGTAAAAACAGTTAAATATGGCTTTTTTTACTTATCAAGGGCAGATAACTCATGACTAATTTCTCTGTTTTCAACAATAATCAAATTCATTTGAAAACTAATAGCCATACATAATTCAAGAAAGTTTTTTCAAAAATCCATGCATATTTATAGGCTCTAGTATGTAAACAATACCAAAATAAAGCATTTTCTAGCATTTCTAAGTACATCAAGGGCAGATAACTCTTGTCAGAAGTATCCTTTTTTTACAATAACTGCACACATGCAAGAACTTGTACTTATAGACAATGTGTGCAAGTATAAACAAAATATGTTGAATACTGTAGTTGCTAGAGTGTAAAAACTGTTAAATATGGCATTTTTAACACAAAAAGGGCAGATAACTCATAAATTCCTAAAATTTTCTGAAAATTTTTTGATTTCCCACGGTGCTCCTATGATGACAAATAAGTATACCAAGTTTAATCCAAATCTTTTTATAGGTTTCGGAGATACAGTTGCGGACGGAAAACGTGACGGACGCACGGACGGCATTTTTAACACAAAAAGGGCAGATAACTCATAAATTCCTAAAATTTTCTGAAAAAAATTTGATTTCCCACGGTGCTCCTATGATGACAAATAAGTATACCAAGTTTAATCCAAATCTGTTCATAGGTTTCGGAGATACAGTTGCTGACGGAAAACGCACGCACGCACGCACACACGCACGCACGCACGGACAGCCGGACGGACAGACCTAAAACAGTATCCCTCTGCCTTTCGGCAGGGGATAATAAAACAAAGTTCCTTAGGGAGCTTTTCATTTTACGATCACCTTCAGGCTTGCTTAAAGCTGTCTCTGTCTGTTATGCAAACAATAAGCCTTCTTTTTAGTAGTTGAAATTGAGAGGTTTTACTGTACATGAATTTTACCCTGTTCACTTCCTACCTTTCTCAGTGACCTTCTTGTCTATAGCAGACATGAGGCTCTCTTTCATCTCGGCTGCAGACATCTCTGGTTTCATGGCACCTAGCATGTCTTTCACTCCTGGACTGCCTGAACTTGAAGTACGACCAGACCTCTTACCACTAGACCTTCGTCCACCTATCACTGGTGTGCAGATATCAGGGGTGGCCACTTTCTCAAATGTACTTCTGCGCTTCTTGGCAGATGATCCACCAGGCTGAAAGTTTTTACACGAATTCAATTAATCACTATTATTTCATTGATATGAGAGTATAAGATTAAGAATCCACCATGAGTGTTGAATTTGGATAGGAATATCTCCAAGAGTGTCAGATATTCCTATCCTACATCAACATGCTACAAGCTTGACAAGAGGGCCATGGCCCTTAATTCGCTCACCTGAGGTCATTGTGCCTTAGCTTAATAGGCAAGACAACATTTTAATATAGCTGTAAATGGAATTATCTTCCAGACACAAAAAAACATGACAAATTGGAATAACTTAAAAAAATATTGTTGGCAGAGTTATGGCCCTTATCCATGACACTTATCAAGCTACATGTATTTCCATGATTATTTATTGCACACTCTGCTTTACTTTCAACCTGCTTTAAGTTATCATCTACTAAGATATAGATACTATTTCTTATATCTTACATGTTTATGACTGTATAAAGTGGAATTATTTTCTTTAGAGGAGGAATAAATTAAAGGCATAAAAAGGCATATGTATGGGGTAATGGGTTAACATCACTAGAACTGGAGTTATCTCAAAGACAAGAAAATATGACACTGGGAAATATCTCAAAAATGACATTGACCTTTGTAGGACATGACCCAAGTTATAACGTTTCTAACTTTAACAAAGTTATGGCTAAGATTAAAGTTGTGGACTGACAGACAAACAAATGGACAAACAGACAAAAAAGCAGACAGACAAAAACAATATGCCCCCAACTGCAGGGCATAAAAATATAGCAGACAACACCATATGCAACCTCATCAGCTGACCAGCTGACCTGAGTTCAGTTATGTAACTCTGCCAGTAGGAAATTTGGCTAGGGTCTAACTCTTATAATGCTGAATTGCTGTCTGCTATACATATTTTGAATGTGAATTATGACCTAGATATTAAACCGACCAGAACCATTTGAACAAACTAGGTAAAGGACATTTACAGTAGTACAACGATCGAATGGCGTTGTTTACAAAACAGTGCGAATGTAAACAAAGAAAACTACCGACAAGTACAACTTTGACATATATTTTAGCATATGATGTATTGGCGTAGTGGTTGTGCTGTTAGACTCTCACGCAGAAGTCTCGAGTTCGAATCCCACAAACGGTGATTTTTTAAACTTTTTTTATTAATTTCATATGAACGACGACGTTCTGTTTCACTTCCCACAGATTTTCATTCTCATAGATTCGTTATTTATAATATTGAGTCTGTTTTTCATTATCGTTGCATGTTTACATCGTGCAGTAAAAGGGTCAAAACACATCTTAAAAAGACATCATGATGCAGCTCTTTATTGTCTGTAGTATCACTTGACTTACTCATTCTATTGATGTTTATTTTAAAATTCGTATATCAACGCATATCAGTGTAATATGCAAAAAAGTGAAGAAAAAAAAGAAAAGTTGTGCTCTCTAGGTTCGAACTCACGACCCTCAAAAGTAACTAGTAATAAGTGCTACTAGGCAGCACGCTTATCCACTGCACCAAACAGTCACACAAGCCACTTGCTTTGATTTACCAATACAACATGTCGCAGTTGTATTTATCGTTATATTTTTTGTTTACATACACACTGTTTTGTAAACAACGCCATCCGATCGTTGCACTACTGTAGAAGTGTCACCATGCCAAATATCAAAGCTCTGGCCATATTAGTTTCAGTGGAGAAGACGTTTGAAATTTTCACTATATAACTCTATGTAAAACTGTGACCCCCGGGCGGGGCCAATTTTGACCCCAGGGGCATAATTTGAACAAACTTGATAGAGGACCTGTAGATAATGTTATGTGCCAAATATCTAAGCTCTGGCCCTTGTAGTTTCAGACAAGAAGATTTTTTAAGATTTCCTTATTTTTTCACTTTGGTTGCCATAGCAACCAGAGTTCTATATTGTTTTCAATTCTTTGAACAAATTTGAAAGAGCTTGACCCAAGGAACATTCCTGTAAAGTTTGGTTGAAATCTGTTCAGCCGTTTAGGAGAAGATGTCATTTGAAGCAATTGTTAACGACGACGGACGACGCAGCGACACGACGACGGACGACGGACACAGGGCCATCCCAATAGCTCACCTTGAGCCTTTGGCTCAGGTGAGCTAAAAAAGGTGACTGCTAGTAAAAAGGAAATAGCTGAATTGGATGACACATATTCTGAGAAACTTCATTTGTTAAAATAAAATAATTGGGAGAAGGTCCTCAGAATAAAATCTAAATACATGTATTTAAAATGCTCCTATAGACAATGGTCAAAGAATTAGTCTAACATTTGAAAACAAACAAATATAAACAAGTATTATCAATAAGGTTTGACCTGTCGGTCATCACTTTCCGTCAACTTTCGTTGGCACCATCGGAAGTTTCCGTATACTTTATTTATAGATCAATGAAAACTTCAGGTACTATACTTCAGTCGATGATCTAACGCCACTGTCGCAATAGCTTAGTGGATAGTGTCATTGACTCGTAGTGCTAGGGCCGTTGGTTCGATTCAAGGCACTGTTTTGTAAACGTCAGCTTCAGGTGTTGTTTTTTTTCGATAATTATATATTTTACTTAAAATAAAACAGTTAACGTTTGGGTAAAGAAACATTTGCTGCTTAACGAAATACAGAAGTAACAAAGAGTGCTTTTTGCCAGAGAGAGCTTTGCATAACGTAATGTTGTTCACCTACTGTGTTTGTTCGTTTTTGTTTCCCGCCAGCTGGGCTAGTGACTTTCACAGGAGTCTCTTTTTTGGCTGATGTAAAGGTTTTCTTTTCCCATCGTGGAGTTCCCTTCTTTGAGCCTGGTGTTGTTTTTGCAGGCTGTTTAGGAGTAGCAACTTTTGCCACTGGGGTGGCAGGGGCTGTAGGTTTGGCTGTACTAGATGGGGTAGTCTTAGCTCTGACTGGGGTTAACACTCTTTGTCTTACTGGAGTTACAACCTTGGCTCTTAGTGGGGTGACAGCTTTAGGCGTAGCAACTATAGCAGCAGAGGTTGGCTTTCCTTTTGCTGCCAGTTTTGGTGTCACATTAACAGTTTTACCTGGGGTGGATACTTTGGACTGAACAGAACCTTTAGTGAAAGCTGCCTGTTTGGCTCGCTGTGCAGGAGTTGCTGTCTTGTTAGCTGGTGTTCTTGGTTTACTACTTGCTTTGACGGCACCAGGAGTCTTGGGGGTAGTAGGCTGTTAAATATATATCAGATAATATATCAATAAAAGCGTTTAACCCATTACCCCATAAATATGGCTTTAATTTATTCCTCCACTGAAGAAAAAAATGCAATTTATACAGTCATAAATATCATATGTATGATAAAAAATTTTTTTTCATATCTGGGCAGATGTTAGCTTAAAACAGGCTGAAAGTAAAAACAGAATATACCTTAAGGCGCATTCTGCTTTACTTTTAACCTGCTATAAGTGGTCATCTATTTTCAAAACTAGAAAAAGGCTTTATATGGGACAATGGGTTAAATAAGATCTGTCAGAAGACAATGTAACTATCCTCTAGGGATTAGTGGTTCTCAGAACATTACAAGAAAACTTAACACAAAATTTTAACAAATTTGGTGACATTGAACAGAACCCCTAGTGCTCAAAAACACTACCAGTATCTTACGGACACAGAAATTCGAAACTTTGTCAAGTATCAAGTTTTGCCTGCGCTGCAGTGACTTCACGGGTTTGAATCTTGACCAAGCTCATTAATTTTTCTTTGCTTTGGATGTATCTCTTTTTTACAACCCCCCCCCCCCCCCCCCCCCCCCCCCTACTTTTCCTATACCTGTTTATATTGGTGTTCGACATCCATTTATATATTTTAGGCCAAATCTTATTTACAGTCTCTTTATAAGGTCTTTTCCTATTCAAATACAGTTTAAGTTCTTTAAACATTATCTTTTCAGTGGTTGCAAAACAACAGCAAACAAATTTGACTGTCCAGAATGTCAGTTACCTTTGTCTTAGCTGCATCCTTCTGGCTTTCATAATATTTCTTCAATGCTGCTACCAGCTTCTCTTGCTGAAAGACAAAGTAATAAAGTTGTGAGATAAACTAAACTCATGGAATTATACAGGGACAGAATTCTAACATGCTGAACCCATTGAAGAAATTGTCCCTTTGACATTGCTTTGGTGATCTGTCACATAACAAACTTTGAAAGTGAAAATGAACATGAACATTGACTTTGTCTGTCACTTTTAATAGTACATGTACTTACATTTTGTTACATTCTAAGTTCTAACGAATTGGCAACATTTTTTTCACTTACAATAGATAAATAATTTCCAATTTCAATAACAATAATTAACTATAAATCTAGTTAACTAAATATGAAATTGCCAATGTTGGTTTGTAGATTATGTTCAATACCAAAGCTTTGCGATTTTTGCGTGATTTCATGAATGATATTGCATTCTGTCTGTTAATAACTCTGTACAAAAATAGATATTTCAAAACAATAAGTTTTAAACTCTTACTTATGTGTACCGATATTATCTTGAAATGTCAGTGACCTATATTTCATGTCAGAACTATTAATTTAATAAACCATGATTGCAGCTATCAGGGTTTGCGCTAACCGTAACCTTAAATTCCACCGAGTCCCAGGGACTCAGTGCCATTCAAAAACTGAAAAAGTGGGGTCCCATGTCAATTTTTCCGAGTCCTGTTCAATTTTCTTAATAATAATGAATTATATTCTTTCTAAATTTATAATAATAGATCTAGATCTACTAGATTTTCAATCTACAATAGATCTACTTGACTTTTTGTGTATAATCAGTAGTTTATCAGAGGTGTAAAAATTTCAGAATTGTTACTCGCCCTGCTGGGTGATAATGACATTTTGATCATTAGTTTCTGTTGTAAATTATCAGAAAATCTGCTCGTCCTGACAAAATGTTACTCGCCATGGCGAGCGGGCGAGTAGAATTTTACACCCCTGTTTATGTATTAAAATCATGCACTTTTGAAATAAACAATGTAACCTCGAAACATCAAACTACTTAAAATTATTTTATTCCAAAGTGATTATTACCAAAGTGTACAATGTAAGTGACATTCATCTTCATGTATTGTACGAGTCAGTGTGACTGAAAAGTATTAGAGTTTAGATATATCTACTCATGTTTGGAATCAGCCAACCATTTTCTGTAAGACTTGATAACCATGGCTGCATATTGTCGATTTGACAATATTGATAAAATTATTAATTTAAACAACATACTAGATCCTATCAGGTTACACGACTTTGTTAAAGAACTTTAGACTTGACCGTATGACCGTTGGTGAAGAAAGTGGTCTCACCAGCTGGTATAATCGGTGCAGCCCATGGGGAAGATGTTTTTCATTTTTATTGAATGCAAGTGCTGCACTTCATTAGGACATTTGCTCATATTGTTCTTTTCAACATTTCGAATTTTGTCTTTTAACCAGGACTCTTGAAATGTTCAGTTATGTATCGGCCTGTGATGCCATTTTAGGTGTCTACAGCTACCACCGCCCTAAAGCAGTAGATTTACCACTGCACAGGTGCAGGGTTCAAGCTCAAATTGTCATGTGGTAAATGATAAAAAATAAACTGCATTGAAAGAAGTTTCAAAACAAACAGTTTAAAACATTGAGGCTAGTAAACTTATCACTTAATTGAAATTCACCACACAAGTACACTTAATCACTTTGGAATAAGTAGAGGATCTTGTATGAGTGCTCATTATTTATCATTTTTAATAAATGAGTTGACTAAAATATGACCCGAGCCTTGGCGAGCGTCATATTAATTTCAGTCAACGAGTTTATTAAAATGATAAATAATGAGCACGAATGTAAGATTCTATTTATCATATATAACACCTTTAAGCGCCTATTAAATTGATTGAAGCTGTAGTTTGTAGACCCTCCGCTATAAAGTTACATTGTTTACGTAAACGTTGTCTCAAATGACGTCATTTGGCGTCCCGCTAAATGCAGCGCATGTGGACGAACAAGTTGGGCCGGAGCCCAAAAAACAATATTCCACTAGAGGAATATGATATTTACATAATCTTTTTATGTCACTCCCAGATCGCAAGCAACGCGCCAAGTTATGTGATAAATGTTTTTATATCTGTTGAATTTGTCAAATATTGACCAATTTGCTTGAATATTAAAAACTAAGCGCAACAATTATAGCTTTTTTTGCAACGACAGTCAATTTTTTTTTGTCCCAGTCGATTTTAATGAGTAGCCGGGTTGAGTATATTCATGATTAAATGACATATTTGTGTAAGCGGCCCAGTGGTTCAGTCGGTAGAATTTCAGTCGGTAGAACACTTGCCCGGTAAGCAAAGGATCTAGGGTTCGAGTCCCTGTCTGGCTGCATATTTTTCTCACCATGTTACATTTGGCGCCCAACAAGGTTTCTGTGACTGTATATGCTCCGAGTCCGACCCTTCAGTCGTTCTCATACCCATATAGAAATTCAGGACGAATTTCAAGTTGTCGGGGGAGTATGTCACAGTGTGTAGGTTTATCATCACGTGTACGGCCTTGCTGTGCAAGCACGCTTTTATGGCGACCCGGTAGAGTGCATGACTGCAAACCTGACGACCCGGGTCGGAGTTAGTGTTTCTTTATAAGAGCACCTGGCTACATTTGGCGCCCAATGTAAATACATGTAACCCGTAGGATAATATGTAACTCGCAGAGTGCAGTGTTATCGCGAGAGCGCGTTTCTTGCGTTTTTGACGCAACTAAATTCAGCAAGTGCGTTTTATGTGGCGCAAGTCAATTCTGCCGACTAACTGAAACAAAAAATGTTAAAATCGGCATATTCATTGAAAGCATGCCGCCGACGCCGGAGTAAATACATAATTATTTATTCCGTGTTGTATGCATGTCGGTTACGAAATTGACAGAGTGCGCTAACGGCCATTTTGGTTGTTTTGACGGGTGCATTGTGGGTATTAGAGCTCAGTTCGATTGGCATATAAAGTCACTCGAGTAATTAAAAATCGACAGTTGAAAAGGACGAAATATATTAACAAGAGTTGTCAGAGAGACAACAAAGCTCGCCATCGGCACATTTAGAAACTTAAAAGCACACTCAAGGTCACCGAGTTCAACCTTTTTGCCTGCATGGAAAGGTCTTGTCCATATACACATGAAAATCAAATACATGTATGAAGTTACACCTCAGGGGACATAGCATTTTTTGAAACCTAAACACAGATTTCGAAACCTTAACCCTGGATCTAAGTTCAAGGTCAAGGTCACAGGGGTCCAAATTTTTCTGTGCATGGAAAGGTCTTGTCCATATACACACACATACCAACTATGAAAGCAATACCTCAAGGGACATAGAAGTTATAGGCATTTTTCGAAACCTAAACACAGATTTCGAAACCAAAACGCTGGCCCTTAGTTCAAGGTCAAGGTCACAGGGGTCCAAATTTTTCTGTGCATGGAAAGGTCTTGTCCATATACACACACATACCAACTATGAAAGCAATAGCTCAAGGGACATAGAAGTTATAGACATTTTCTTAAAATTGTTTACGCCGTTCACGACGACGACTACACCGGGGGTATTGCAATAGCTCGTCATGTACTTCGTACAGGCGAGCTAAAAACTACACAGATTCCGTGTTTAGTATTTAATAAACTCCTCAGATCTAGACTTATTGTGTTTGAATATGCTTTTAAATTGTTTCCTTTGAAAATGATTTAAACTTCCGTAGTACCGCTTATCGCCAGAACCGGCCGCCATTGTTGTTTGTTAATTGAACTCACTTTGCTAAAAGTGTTTTGATTGGGGTAATGAACGTAAAGGCTCAAGCATCGTCTGCTAAAAACGCAGAATATTTTACTTCATTCTTTATCTCTTCAGCGCCGAAACAAAGAGAATAAAATGCACATGACTGTATTATGTCATCTACTTTAATGGATCATTTTACCTTCGTCTGACTGATCTACATGTGTCACAGTCTGTTAGTTTCATTTTACGATAAATATTAGCACGAACGTCGTTCTTCATTCGTGATATTAGCAAGTGACACTTAGGGTATCGAAGTCTTCTATATTTAACAAAGTTGACAAATGTTTTTCACAAACAGGTTGCCTGCATCAAGACCTTGTCCTGAAACAAGAGGGCCAGAATGGCCCTTAATCGCTCACCTGTACATGGTGATGGGTCAGTGATTTCAGAAAAGAAAATTTGTGAAACTTTTGACCCAAGGGACATAATATGAATGCTCTTGATACAGGACCTGTAGACGATGCTATGTGCCAAATATCTAAGCTCAGTGTACTATGATTTCAGACAAGAAGATTTTTAAAGTTTTCATTGAAAAAAATCTATGTTTAGCTCTGGTGACCCAGATATGCAACAGACCGGAACCAATTCATCAACATATGTGAAAGACCTCTAGACATTACATCATGCAAAATATCTAAGCTCTAGCCATATTGATTTCAAAGAAAAATGTGTTTGAAAATTTCGCTATATAACTCCATGTAAATGGCGACACCCGGGCAGGGGCCAACTTTGACCCCAGTGGCAAAATTTGAACAAATTTGATAGAGGACCTGTAGATAATGCTTAGTGAAGTTTGGTTGCAATCAGGCATGTGGTTTTGAAGAAGAAGATGTTTGAACATTTCACTATATAACTCTATGTAAAACAGTGACCCCCGGGGCGGGGCCAATTTTGTCCCCAGGGTCAAACTTTGAACAATCTTGATAGAGGACCTATAGATGATGCCATGTGCCAAATATCTAAGCTCTGGTCCTTGTGGTTTTTGACAAGAAGATTTTTTAAGATTTCCTAATTTTTTCACTTTGGTTGCCATGGCAACCAGAGCTCTGCATTGTTTCATATTCTTTGAACAACTTTGAAAGAGCTTGACCCAAGGAACATTCCTGTGAAGTTTGGTTGCAATCAGGCAAGCGGTTTTGAAGAAGAAGATGTTTGAAGAAATTGTTGACGCACAACGCACGCCGGACAAAGACCGACCACAAAAGCTCACCTTGAGCACTTTGTGCTCAGGTGAGCTAAAAATGAAAACTGTTTGCTTGTCTGAAGTAGATCTAATAGTGAAGTGCACTGACCGCATACCTCACTGATGAGGTGTGTATTAGAAACTATAGAATTTATTCTATCTAGTTAGATCGTTTGTCTCTCAATTTATTAATTTAGTGTGAAATAAAGACACTGAACAACACAATAAGTATTTTATTCAATATCTATCTATAAACGTCAAAAAAGTTCAAACTATCCTGTGACCCCCAAAATTCCAAATAACCCCCACATTTATATCAAGAGGGTCAAGAATGACCCCCTAAAATTTCAGTCTTGCAGTAACACTGAGAGTGTACAAATATAATAAAAAGAAACTCGAGGAGTGTTCTTGACTATTCTTGTGTAGAAGGGGTGCGTGTAGCTGGGTTGAGTATATGATTAAATGGTGAGAGATTTGTGTAAGCGGCCCGGTGGTTCAGTCGGTAAAACACTTGCCCAGTCCCGGGTTCGAGCCCTGGTCTGGCTGCATATTTTTCTCACCAAGTTACAAATGCGTAATAAGATATGATTGTACCACGTACGCCCTGGAGCATACCGGTAACACAGTCGGGTGTTCGTCTACTAATACCCTAGTCCTTCATAGAAAGCCGTTGCATTATGCTAATATCAACATTTCCCATCATTTTTTGTGATATTTAACAGTTTTCAGTTTCTGGCATATGCAACGTCTTTCACTTTTTCAATGAAAACTCGGCGCATCGTTCCCACGGAAAACTACGGAGGAACGGCTCAATAGACATATAGAGCAAATTAGGCGTGTTTGGGCTCGTAATTCACTTCAGTCCTGTAGAATGACTGTTTTTCAAACATATTTTGCCACAAAATAGTTTACGGTACTCACATTTTGTGTTTATTTATCTGATTTGAATCACTCCTTCACATATCATCAGCAACCCATGTCTATTGTTAGGGAATTCCCTTCATTTGCATATGAGGTAAACCGGAAGTTGGTTCACAAACTAATTATTTAAACGAAATCCACCATTACAATTCCCCCTCCATTCTTAAGCTATTTCGTTCAAATGAATGTGTATATTGTCATAGCCGGGGGAAGCCGTATGACGTCATCACAAGCATGGCGGACTTTTTGATGACTGTTGGACTGGGAATATTACTGTAAGTGTTATTGACCTATAGATAGGTGAGTGACATGGATTTTAGGCAGTATACATTTTCGCAGTGGCTATGTTTACGACGAGTCGTAAACATAACTGAGATTCTATGTTTACGTCAAAAAATATTTCCGGTCACGCATGCGCACATGTTAATGTTTCTGACTTAGTAAAAACACTGTCGTAAAAATAAACGCGACCGTCGTAACTTTAAGTATTGACTAATTTTGACGAAAAAGTTTAAAGATTCATAACTTCCTTACGAATGTAGTGTTCTCAGATTATTTTATTATAACTTAACCAACTAGACACGCATGCCTGTCATTTGTTGACTGTGTAGGACTCTCTGAGTATACTCCGACACGGAATTGAGTTGAATCAAGACATATGAAAACCGATGTATAAGTCTAAAAAAAAAAGACTATATGGTGAAACAACTGCATAATTATACCGCTGATCTAATTAGCCTCGGTAAAAACCTTTATACACACCGATCATCGCGGTGCGATGTGCATATATACGTTATAACATGGAGAAATCACAGTGATTTCTCCATGGTTATAACAAGTGTCCGTGATGCGGACTTGATTGACAGTTGATTGTAAACAAATGCCTCCCATAATCCGATAATTAGCCTATTAGCGAACGCCGCCAGCCTAGGGTGACATAATTTTATTTTCAATTCAATTCAAATACTCTTTATTTTCTCAGTTTGTACAATTCTACAAATACATGAGAACTATCCTAACACACATTCAACACATTAGGTCAGGTACATATTATAACACAAACATCAGTTATAGTTTCTTTGACTGTTGTGATTGGCATCGACTTATCTGCCATATCGTAACTGTACGTATTAATGCCGAATATAGTCTATTTAGACCTTTGTCTCGAGCACGAATGAAGAACAATGCGGGTGTACTTCCTCCGTGTCTCGAGTTAATTACGGCATCGCAGCTAGCATCGACTGAGAACAATGTCACGCTAGTTTGCTTTAACCTCTTCACAGTGATTAAATAGGCGAAAGTAATGTCACAGACATTCGTGTATCTATATACAGTATATCTGGCTAGGTAGAATGCTACAGAAGCATTCTGGTTCTCTTTCCGACTGCTTTATGCATCAATATATACACGGAGTAAATACAGAATTTATTCCGTGATATATATAAAAGATATGTTGACCAATGCAAAATGGTTTACCCACATGATGGCCACACGCAATTGAATTAGTTATGTAACATGTACCAGGCCAACGGTATACGCCCCGCCGGTCACCCATCCAGGTACTAACCGCGCAGAGCGTTGCTTAACTTCGCAACCTAGACAAACACTTAAACAATCTGGCTATAAAAGCCGGCTTCCACAGTCAGACTGTAGAAGTGTTCATATACCGTCCATTTCCGTCACAGTTATTTTTACGCCACTGTCAAGATCATTCCGGGAACAAGTTACTAACTATCTCCTACACAGTCAACAATGGCATGAAAATGCATTTCTACTTGGTAAATTCTTTTAAAAAAGTAATTTTAGAACACAACAATTATAAGGAAGTTGCGAATTTTTAAACCTTTTGTTCGACAAAGCCAATTCTTATTGTTACGACGATCGAGATTGTTATGTTTACGATAGCGTTTATATGTCTGTGATGTCTCCATGGTAATATGCGCTTATAGTTACAACGCTCGTGGTTATCTTTACGACGGTTGTTATTTTTACGTCAGTGTTTTTTTCTAACTTTATCCCTCTAAACCATTACTTATAGTTAATTATAGTTACGACGATCTTGGAATTATCTTTACGACGGTTGTTATTTTTACGTCAGTGTTTTAAATTTTGGCCAAAAAATAATATGTGCGCATGCGCGACCGGAAGTTATTTTTGACGTAAAAATAGAATCTCAGTTATGTTTACGACTCGTCGTAAACATAGCCACTGCGACAATATAAAACTGTTTATTGTATCAAATGAAACCCATATTCTCTTAGTTGCGATATCGTAACTGTATTGCGGATACAGTTACGACACGCTAGGATCTCTGCAATGGCGCAGGCCGACAGTGATTCACTGTCGCTTGAATAGGTTACTATAACATTTTAATTTTTACCGTTTTTGAAAAATAAAAGGTAGGTATCAGTTTGGAATGCATTTTTTGACACTGTGGGTGTGTAAAATCAGGTAACCTACGTCTTTGATTGAGTTTCTCCCGATTTAAACTTTACTACTGTCAACCGGCATCGGTCTTCGAGGGATGGTCGGCCATTTTGAAAAAATATTTCCCATAAACCTCTTACTACATATTCCATATATGGAGTGTGTAGTAAAACCGCCGCGCATGTCAACGAATGGCGGGAAAATATCTAATACACGAATTAAGCTTTAAACTTGTTTTTAAGCTGCCACCCTTAACCATATTAGCAATAAAATAAATGTTTTAGTTTACCTGGGCAAAAATAATCCTCGAATTCATCAAAAATACCACAGCTCAGTAAGTTTTCCAATTATGAATGAAAGCCTTATATGTTAACCGGACAGCGTTTTACGCATGCGCGAGTTCTGTCTCGGCTTGGAAAATCAAAACAAATAGTGGGTCGACACCGAAAAGTTTTCAAATGGTCTTCGAGTGGGTTATTGCTTAACACAAGAAGGTTATATATAAAAATATTGTTAAATATTAGTTTAAAGATTAATTCTCAACTGTTTGAGAAGGGGTATAAAAGCCGGTCCCGGCCCGAACTTTGCCGAACCAAACGTAAATTGCCGTACCGAACATTTTTTGGGAGTTTGAATACAAGCATAAACAATTCTTAAATTTGAAAATTCTGGCACGGATTAGTTCTTATACATATTATTTATATCCTGAATAAATATTATAACCATCAGAAGCATGGGCGTTGAGAAAAAGGTGATTTTGTAATTTCAGGGGGTATAAAAGCCGGTCCCTTATATATTGTATTTATCCTGTTTTTTTCTTTAATTACAAAATAATGTTATTATGTCTGTTGATACATTTGATCAAAGTGTGTTTCTTTATTACATTTACCAAAAATTTATTATATATGGTGGAATATAACTCTTAAAATCACATTTGAAGTGATTTTATAAAAGCCGGACCTGAATATAGCGGTCTCCCGTAATATTTACCTTTCCGTAAGAGTTTCACAATCTGTATTTTCAGTCGTTTGTTTTTTTAGATATGATTGCAGTATGTTTATAGAATCATATATTGGATATCAAAAGTAAAAAAACCAAAAAAAAAACCATTAGAGTGGATAACATAATACGAAATGTGAACCCTGTGTACAAATTCACCATACAGGTGAGGATCACTGGATCATGTCTTTTCAGCATGAGGACGATGGGACTGTTTTTGTTGTTGATTCAATGTTAAGAAAAAATGAAAAAATAAGCGCTTCTACAGAAATCCAATTACTCCAGTTATATGGAAATGGTAAGAATAAAATTAATGTGTCTCTTCTAAAAGTCCAGCAGCAGGATAACGGTGTCGATTGTGGAATATTTGCAATTGCATTTTGTACTGAATTTTGCTTCAGCGGGAGAGAAGGCGTTATTCAGTCTTCATTTGATAAGTTTAAAATGAGACAACATCTTCTCTCCTGTCTTGATAATTTACAATTTTCGCCATTTCCTAAAATTAAACAAAGAAACACACTCAGAAAAAAGAAATTAAACATACCTATTGACCTGACTATCTCTATTGACTGTGAATCTAATTGTGGTTTTCCAAATACTTATGAAGACATGATCCAGTGTGAGAACACAGACTGCTGTAAATGGTTCCATTATAAATGTGCAAACGTTAGCACCGTAACAGACAGTTTAATTTGGTTGTGTAAATTGTGTGCACTGTAAATAAAACGCACCAGGATTAACATGTAAATATGTCATGAGTATTACCATGTACAGTCGAACTTCGATATCTCGAAGTCGTTTAACTCGAACTATCCTATAGTTCGACATATGAACTGCATTATTTCATGCTCGGTCAAGTCGAGCATACCCGTATTTCAAAGTTTGAAACTTTGAAATACGGGTATATTAGACACATCCGACTTCGAGATATCGAAGTTCGACTGTACTAAAACCAAGTAATAAATACCAATGTGCTCCGCCCATCAACCACACAACCCACCCTTACTTGATTACATTTGACTTTGTATATAGAAAAGTGTCCTATGAACATACATTTGGTAGGTTAATGCACGACGTAAGTAATGCAGAAACCAACAGGGCATTTCTGCATTAATTACGTCGTGCATTCAGCTACCATCTGTCATAGTATATATACCGATATACACAATTTTCACTGGTCGCTTAGTAACTAATTTATGTGCCTTATATCATACATATTTTTTGACAATGATGATTATTATTCATTGTCCTCATTGGATCACGTGGTATGTAACAATCTGCTCCGACCCTCATTCGTTGAGTCTAATTGACCTTGTACATGTATATAGTGAAAAGTTCCCTTTGAAGATCTTTAAATACATTTGGCAGCCTAATGCAGGACATAAGTAATGTACGAACCTTTCAGCATTATTTATGTCCTGCATTAAGCTGACACATGTTATATATACACAGATTTCAGGGGTTACCTCTTTATGTGCCTTATGTGCTATACTTTGTTTTGTGTCTTTCTGTTGTATTTATTATAAGTCACAGCTATAAAGTTTATTTTCAATAAAGCATATTTATGATTAAAACAAATATGAACATGATAAAATGCTGTCTTTTCTCTGCATCCTTTGTATTCGTATTCTGTCACATTCGTGTTCCTGAAACAAAATAGCTGGTTGAAGGTTAACTCATTCATCTCTGAAAAATTTAATTGACAAATGAAATACAGTAATACCTCTCTATTAAGACCACTAAAACGGAGAGTAATTGTTCTGTATAAAATGTCAGCTTAAAGCAAGTCATAGTGAGGTTTTTACTGCAGTCACTAAAGTTTAGTCTAATTATGACATTCTTTGATTTTGTCTGCAATTCTATCACGCGGCAAAATGACATTGATCGGATTGCTCCTTCACTAGCCATATGATCTGGGTCTACACGGATTGCACAGAACACGTTAACTCTACGTAGTCGTGTATATAGCAACCACTATTGATTGCCGGTATATGCCTACAGTTTGATAGAAATGAGGCAGAGAACTGCAATAACTTAGTGCTCGCTTGATACAAGATTGACTGTACATGAATGAAATTTAGCCTCACATTCTGTTTAATCTTAATCTGTAAAAAAAATGAAACATATATGAATCTCTCTCCCTGCCTTCTTTTTGAGAACATCTGATTCTAAGCCTAATTCTCATATAAAATAGGCATGATTATACAGGTTGTGTAATTCTTACGGAACTGAATATATTCCGGGGAACCGTTATAATCTGTTATATTCAGGTTCGGCAATCACTGCAACGGTAAATTTAAGCGCTATTTTGATATTTCATGTCTTATTTTTCAAGAACATACCAAAAAACATATTTTGATAAAGTTTATCATCAAGTAACATAATAAAATTCGGTAATTAAGGAAACAAACAGGATAAACTGAAATCTATACGGGACCGGCTTTTATACCCCCTGAAATTACAAAATCACCTTTTTCTCACCGCCCATGCTTCTGATGGTTATTATATTTATTCAGGATATAAATAATATGTATAAGAACTAATCCGTACCAGAATTTTTAAATTTAAGAATTGTTTATGCTTGTATTCAAACTCCCAAAAAATGTTCGGTACGGCAATTTACGTTTCGGTTCGGCAAAGTTCGGGCCGGGACCGGCTTTTATACCCCTTCACTGTTTGAACATATATAACTGATAAACAACTGCTGCAGAATTTGCGCCACTGTAGAGATGCTAGCAAACTGTAGCTCTCGTAGACCTTGGTCTAGATTTAGAGGTACAGTACTGCAGCTAATATTCTCTATGAACTAAGATAAATGACGAAAATCGATTCAGGTAGAAAATGCGTTAGGCCGTTAGGGAATTAGCCAATAACTTTTAGACGTTGAAGCTTACAAAAAAGGAATGATGAAAAACAGCAAGCGAAACGTCTAAATAATTTGGACTACTAATACCCCTGTAGGACAAAGCGCGCCCCTCTCCGCTGGACTTTCTGGGCGTTATCAATGTCTGTATTTTGGTTATAGCCTAGAGGAGCCATTAGTGCAAATCTTACATTGTAAAATTCGACAAAGTGATTTATTTGGTTGGAAAAAATATGCGATAACTCCAATCTAAAGTTTAGATTTAACCTAGAGAAGCTATTCCATTTCCGTATTCAATCTCTAAAAGTCGCGAAAACTAATTATAATCGACAATGTTGCAAAAAAGCAAACATTAAAGAATACATTAAATCGTTTTACCTTTTGGTTTGCTTTAACACCAGCTTGCTTCGCAAGTTTTCTCAATTCTGCATATTTTAAAGTGTCGAAGTCCAACATTGTTTTGATTTGTCTTCTCAAAATTTAACAGGCTGCCGCTTCCGGAGAGTTTTAAAATTCGCTCTTATCAATCCGATTGGTTGATCTTTCACTTTTTGAGAGTGCTCTCCCTTGACCTACGGAGAGATGTCAACAAATGACAGAGCAAGCAGAAATAAGTGAAAGTGGGATTAGTATTTCGTGTCTGCTAGCAAATCCTCATATTTAAACTGTTATTCCTGGAGATCTGTGAATGGATTAAATTCAAATAATTATATATATTTTTTATATTAATTGCTAGCTTTCAATGAAATATTGCGTTGCAAACTTGCGATACATAACCCGTGTTTTTCGGTTGGGATTTCAATACACAAATATTGTGTATTCCGAGTGACCAAGGCCAGGGATCATTAACAAGCCAGTAGATGGCAGGCGTTATGAACAATGATATTTGATTATATTTTTTAAATCGGACATGTAACCATTTCACTGATTTAGGCCTCTGTGCATTTCGTCAAGAAGTTAGCCATGGGCCAAAGGCCAGTTGCCAAAGTTTCTGAAGTGGTACCCCCAAGGTCTGCTGTAAACCAGCTTATGGGCTTATACATTATAGTGTCATTTACCTTGTCATTATCATGGTTACTAGGAACTCTTGAATTTTCCTTTCTATGGGTATTTGCAATTATATTTGGATTGTTTGTCGTTTGGAGAACGAGATTGAAAGACATTGTCGAGCGGAATTTAGAGTGGCACAAGGAGCACTATCACAGAAAGCGGGCACTACGACAAGAAGAAACTGCAGAATGGCTCAACTTTTTGATAAACAGATGGTATGTAAAAATAAGACGGTCAAACAAAGTATTGTATGAGCCCCAACATGGGTTTAGCAAGCTTTTGACATTGCAAATAGTGAAGCCCCTTGAGTTTACCTTTGTAACCTAAGTGGTTGATCAGGGTCTACACTGCTTATGGAGTGTAGACAGGGTTTTGTCTATTACTGCTGCAAACCGTGCAGACCCTTATCAGATGCCACTTTGTCAACATTTCACCAAATTTAGATCTACACTGATCTACACCGATTTAACCTACTACCCCATAGCTTGTTTCTAGAATTGAAGATAGGTGACGGCCTAAAGCAGGTTGAAAGTAAAACAGAATGAGCCTTAAGGCACATTCTGCTTTACTTTCAGCCTGCTTTAAACTACCATCTGCTAGGATAAAGAAAATGTTTTGTGTGGTAAATAGTCATCACGGGCTGTATATAGTTGAACTATTTTCTTCAGTGGAGGAATAAATTTAAGGTTTCAAAATGTGTATCTATAAGAATATTGGGTTAACCCATTACCCCATAAATACACATTTTTAAGCCTTTAATTTTGTCTTCCACTGCAGGAACTAGTTCTGCTTGATACAGTATTGAATTTGCAACATACCTAAGAAATATTTCCTATACCCAAGCGAGATGGTAGCTAAAAGCAGGCACATTCTGCTTTACTTTCAACCTGCTTTAAGTGGTTACCTGTTTTAAAATCTAGAAACAGGCTATAGGGTAATGAGTTAAATAATATGATCTGAGGGAAGAGAGGCAGAATTAAATGATACTAGCTTCTGGTATGATCTGTTTATTCACAAATCGTTGTTTCGACATTAGATATAAATAATGTCAGACAATTTGTAATAAATTATCAAGATTGATTTATGAAAGTGTGAGTATTAAAATTGAATGCTTTCAATCTTTTCATCATTTATTAAGTCTCTACTAAATGTTTACAATGTCAAAAAGAAGTCTAATTTTGTGAATTTTTTCAAATAGTAGAATATATATTTCCCTCATTCATTTTAAAGAGACTGAATACCAAATGGTGTATTTGCAACAAAAAAGAAAATTTGTGGCATTATGCATTTTTTCAGACATAAGACTAAGTGGATCTTTGCTTTGAACTTCGCTTCACAAAATTCAAATTAGGATAAAATAGACCGTCAGATTAGAATGTCTTGCTCTAGTCCTATGGGTTAAAGCATCGGATGGCAACATGAATTTTAGGGCATATCTTGTTTGCCTTCTCTGTACGGCATCATGCAATTCCGACCAAGCTCAATATATTTTTTCTTTGAAATGTATTTTATAAAGTTGAAAACTTATGTAGAATATTAGAATTAAAAGCAGAAAACATATTGAACAGGGGATATCTGTTCAGTGAGTGTTCAAAGTGTTTAACAGTTTTAGAGTGTAGAGTGCATATATATATTATTATAAGCTAAAATCCTTATGTTTCTTTTTACTGTTCAAACTTTATGTTATAAATACTCATACATCTAAGAATTGTCACAATATATGATAAATCATTGGTAATGAACCGTAAAGGCCATTAAGTAACCAATTACCCCATACATACACCTTTTTACAACTTTTATTTGTTCATCCGCTGAAGAAATTAGTTCACTGAATATAAGTCATGAATAATAATAATTATGCACCATACGAAATCTTTTCTATATCCTAGCAGCTTGTTACTAAGCGTAAAGCAGACTGAAAGAAAAGCACAATGTGCCTTAAAGACCTTACCCCAGTCTGTTCATTGATTCCCCCCATTTTTCTCACTAGACGTGAAAGTAACTGTAAAGCATGAGTAAAGTGTGCAAGCAACGGCTCAGCCATCTGAAGTTTTGTATAGAGGCCCTTACATACTTGATCTCAAGGGGTTTTTCAATGGGTTTTACTAACTAAGCTGTCAAATATTATATATGGTGCTGGTCTCATATGAGACGCCTGACTGATTCTTTGCCTAAACGCTACCAGGTGACAATTAAGACTTTTCCTCAGTCCATTGAGGGACTCCCCCCACATTGTCTCGGTAGTGTGAGAATTTAACTGTCAAAGCATGAATCACAAGCTTTCACCGGGTATACAAATCTCAGTTGGTGTGAAATTACAGGTAAAAAAAATCAAGTAGTCTAGAGAGGCCCTCAAATACTCACACTCTTGAAAAGGGTTTTTAGACTGTCGGCACGACTGTCTTTTGAAGTGTATAAGCTATTTTCCAGGGTAATGCTTCTTGAGACTTGCAAGGTTAACTATTTCAGATAAATGCGCCAGATGCGTATCCACACACAAACAATATTGAGTGGAGCAATAAAGTGGTTAGGATCTTCATGTAGAAACATCACGTACATTTGGACTTTTACTCACATTTTATTAATTAAACGAATTTGGAAGTTATTTACTTAAAAAAATAACTAAAAAACGCAAAGCGTTTGCAGAATTCGTATTTGATTCGGTAAAGGAGTTGCTGATCCGCCCTTGCATGCACTACATATCTGACGCGCATAATTCTGATGTTGTTGTTGTTCTTGTGGGTGTATGATTACATAGTTATAAGGTGAAAAATAGTGCGCGCGATAAACCGTTTTAAAGCAACATATCGTATTGTTTACCAACACGCCTTGGACTAAAAGTAAAAAGTATAATGTTTGTACTTGTTAGAATTGATGAAAAGATATTTAACTGAAACATACACTTGATACCGATGAATTCAATAATGACTAGATAAATGGGGTTATCAATCCGCCCCTGGTAATTTCTACACTTCAGGACACCGTGCGATCGCTGGTGTGTAATCTGGTCTAAATAGTGCAGTAGAAAATTCATTTTAACATATCATTATTGAAGTGTTTGCTAACATTTTCGCAATAAACCTTGAATATACAAACCGCTTCATATTATGACAGCGATTACGGCTGTATTGATAATATCCCGTGGAAATATTCACAGTGAGACTCAGGTCAACATGTGCAGATGGCATAAAGTATTTTGTTTTCACGCTTATTATACAGTGAACCCCCTCTATATTAGGACCACAAAATTGTGTTATTTATTAGGTGTTTAAAAATGTGACAGCTTACAGCAAGTTGGCCTTTAAACAAACAGAAACACCTTTTGTTTACAATTAATCGGCTGTCTTTTAGTAGTCGTAGTAAAGAGGTTTCACTGTTCTCGGCTCGCATGATTCCGGGTCGTTTCGCCCCAAACAATTTCGCAACTTAGACGTTTCGCGCCAAAACCAGTTCCACCCTGGTCGTTTCCAACCCTGGTAATTTCGCCCCCCAATATAAAATATGCATCTAAGGTATTAAAGTTTTTAAAATTGATGTAGATTTACATGTTACTTAAATCGGACGTTGATTAGATAAAAATTTGATAAGAGAAAGTACTATAGGACGTGAAAAGGATCATCGAGAATAAAAGCAGACATCAATTCTGTGCGAATGTGTGAAGTGTGCCGCCAAAGTGTGCTGCCTGTGATTGACACATGGCTAATTGTTTGATTGCATTAAAGGTGTTATTGTTTTGCTCTTTGACCAGTTGTTGTAACGTTAGTTACATTAACCACTTCACTGCCTTACCTAAGGTACATTGGGTATTGGCCAACAGTTTTGATTCTCATCAAATGCGTAACACAGCTTCTGATCAAGATCCAAACTTTAACTGATATCAAAAACACATAGAAGAAACTATTTTTTTTGTTTACGTAGACACTGGATTAAAGCAGACGACATATTGGTAGTTAAGAGGATTAACTTAACGTATAGATCTGTTTCCAATCAGTATCCAGTGTAGTAGGAAGAATCGTCGCATAGCAAACTTTTTTTATTTTTAAAGTCGTCTGCATTTACTTCTCAACGTTCAACTTTAAGTATTTTGACTGAAACTATGAGTATCAAGCAGTTTGTACTGTGATCAGAAAACTGCATGCGCAGCGTCTGAGTACCTAAACTGTTGGCAAATAACCTTTGTACTCGGGATAATCCCGGTAATGCAACAAATGATATCATTCAAATGCAAATCTATTTCCCAGAGTTAACTTTTTGCTAAATTTGACTAAAGTTATAATGACTTTTTTGTAAGAAGTGTCGAACAGTTGGATACCTGATCAGACGCCGAGAACTGGTTGCAAATAGCATAGACATAAGCATTAATAAATGATGAGTGTACTCGTCGATAGGATTGAGTGTGTTAAGCAATTACGATTTATATAATCATATCCACAAACGGTGCAGATCCTGATCGGAGGATTCCTTTAGTAGCCCTCTGATTTGGCTCTTCACTGTTAGCATACCGTTAGGTACCGTACGTGCTAGTAGATATCCTTACTGGTCAATATAGTTAAATGTGTTAAGCAAGTACGATACATGATTACATCCTCTAGGAACCCTCTGAATTGAATCTGCACGGCTAGCACACGACAATTGTACTTTTCATTCGTGCATTGTTAGTAGGTGACGAATATACTCGTCGATAGGGGTGAATTTGTTAAAAAACTACGATATTAAATTGTATCCATAAACAGTGCAGATCCTGGTTGGAGGGCTGGGTCTCAAATTTGGGTCTTCGCCGTTAGCATACGACAAGTATACTAGCTCATAGGTACAGTGTTAGTAGATATCTATAGATCTACTAGTCGCGAGTAATTAAATATGTTAAAGCAGGGCTTCCATTTCTCCGGATTTTTCCTAAATCTTCGGATTTTTTCCCAGTTTAGAGTAATTTAAAGCAGGCTGAAAGTAAAGCAGAATGCGCCTTTAGGCGCATTCTGCTTTACATACAGCCTGCTTTAAGTAGTCGCATGTCAACAAAACTAGAAACAGGATATTGGGTAAAGGTACGATACGTAAAATCGCACTTGCAAAATGCATATTTGGAAATCTTAGGATTTTTCATGTCAACTTATGGCAGCCCTGTTAAAGCAATGATATTATATGATCATATCCACTCTTTTAGGAGCCCTCTGATCGGGGTCTGCACTGTCAACATACGATAATTGTACTTTTAATACATATACTGTTAGTAAATGACGAGTAAACTCGTCGATAGGATTGATGGTGTTAAGATTTATTGATGATCCGATTGCAATCAGATGACGCTCCGCTGGCGATCCGTTAGCGATCTGTAATATCCGATAGCGACTTCATGGTCATTGGTCGCCTCCCAAATCATAAAAATGTTGCGACCTTGTATGATCGGATTGCGCTTCGTTGACGCTCAAAGGCGACTAAGGTGCTCATTCGTTTTAGATTTGGCAGCAGATGTTTAGGCATATAGCTATATACATAGCTGCTTTCTTTTTGACATGTATCTACTTAATGCAGTAGTATAGTAATGTAGACATTTCCTATAAGAGCTTTCTGCATTACGTTCGTACTGCCAAATGTCTTTAGACATCTCTGGGTGTTTTTTCTACATTTAATAGTTACTACAGATGTTCTAATGCACATCAAAACCAATGTTGAACGCCGTTATATTTACACACTTTTCGGTTACATCATTGTGTATAACAGTTTTGATCCGGATGAGACGTCGAGTTACATCATGCAATTTGGATCTATTGATAGAAAATACTATCGGGTATTTTAAGATACAGAGAATCATTATCAGATCGCCACGGAGCGCAAAGTATCTACTAATTTGCTTTGTTGGATCGTGGTGGCGCTCCAGTTACGATCTTGGCGATCAGGTAGCGCTCCGATGGCGACTTAGGCGATCAATTAGCGATCTAATGGCGTTCCGGTCGGAGCGCCACGGATTTTTGTGCAGGGAGTAAACCGACGGCGACCTTGGTGATCATGGGGATCAGATAGCGATCCATTTGTGTAATATGTACACTCCTGGCCAAGTTCGATAACTACCTATGTCACATAAGATGTCTAGATTATGCACCTTGAATTACCAGAAATAACCAGTGGCTGCTCTCTAACTCCACTATTTTTCATCCAATCTTTATAATTTTGTTGTAACAATTATTTAAAATTGAATTTAGATACGTGTACATGTTCTTAAAAAAGAAACACCACCCTTTATTACAAATTCACGGAAATAGTTATTACAATTGTTTCACAGACAAATGGTTACGAGTATATAGCTATATTTGAACCATCATTGTTTATAATTGCCTCCTTTATTATTCATAGGAGGTGTAAATATGCATAAGTGTTTTTACTAAGTTCACTTTCATTCAAATGATTCCTCATAGAAATTTCATGATTCTAATTTATCCTGATAAAGAGTCATAAACAAGTGTTTGGCAGCAAGTGAAATAAAACCAAAACAGAAAGCCCATGGATGTTTCTGTTTCCACTCGTCTTCAAAATTGTCTTTTTAGCAACCACCAGCATAAACTTAACTTAACATTGAACTAATCATACTTATCAGAGACTTATACATATAGTTTTACCACTGTACACAACGTAGAATTGTACAGCTGAACGCAAATGCTTTCTCTTAGTACGTCGACAGTCTTTCAGCGCCTTCAGCGCTTTGATTTCAATGGGTTTTACTAACCTAACTAACAAATTTAAGGTACGGGCCTCGCATGAAACGCTTGGGTGAGTATATCACTAGACAAGATAGCAGTAAAGGACAAAACTTGCACGTGGCGGCATGCTTTGGTAGCCGGTTAGGTGTTCTGACCAAAAGGTTGTCAGGAGATATCTTTAATGCATGCTCACCATGCTTTGACTCAAACTATACATAAAAACCAACAACATAAAGACAAAGATCTACTGTCTCCATAAATAGTACAAAAATATTATGTACACAATGCAAGGGACAGCAGTTATTCAGACAGCGTATTTTGGTTAAACACACACTGCTACCCCCCATCCCGTCTCAGTTACACCCCCCCAGAAAGCCAGAACCCATTCATATTCTTCACGTTACCACCCAAACTAGGTCAAGTAATGTCTTTAAGGCACATTCTGCTTTACTTTTAAATGCAACTTAAGGGGCATTCTGCTTTACTTTCAATCTGCTTTAAGTGGTTGACTGTGTAAAGGGGAAAATGCTGGAAAAGGTTTTAAATTTACACGGCCTCAGATCGGAAACTCTCGATCAATGATTGTCTTCAACACCAAGATATTTTTTGTTACTGTTGGAGCTAATCTCCACCTGACATTAATTAAATGAAGGGTGATGAATGCGTACAGATGATTGTTTTCTAAGCACCTTTCTCAACCACACATCTCCAGTAGCAATTGCCATGGGGGAGATAGAACAGCTAGTTTTTTTGTCCAAACCACAATGGGATATGCAGTTACCAGCTCTTCAAGCACATGATCTGTCACATCGAATTAATTTGGATTTCAGTAGCAAAATAACAAAATTTTGTCCAGATAAGAATACGTTATGCTCGACTTATCTGTTATTATCTGCTGTGTTGTCCCTAAGCTTAAAACATACCGTAATGATCCTGAGTATTAGGTCAGGCAGGCCTGAGCAAACAGTGTAGAACCTGATGAGACTGCTCCTAAAGAAGCAATCTTATCAGTGTCTACACTATTTGCCATTCAGTTTGCACCTTTTGGACAAATTATTGTGTACCATAATAAAAGCAATATGTTAAAATCACAGGGTGTCCAAATTTTTAGGATTTTTACGGTTCATTCTTTTGCGAAAGAAGATACATTACATGTAAGTTGTTGGTGTTAAAATAAAAGAATGTCAGCTTCATACAGGACATAAGTAATGCAGGTAGCTCGAGCCTAAAGGAGCTTTCTGCTTTACCTTTGTCCTTCATGTTGTTTCTAAGAAGGATTTAGGTCTTGCTTAAAAGCATATGACACTTTTACCCCTTGCGCTGCATAAGCCCCACAACCTCAATGTCCAGATATTTTCACTAAAATGAGGTTCAGTCAATGATGGTGTAAATACAGGTGGTTGCTTAAGTTAAAGCAAGATTAATATAAATCAGAATGCTGCTTAAGGGTGTATCAATGTCATGAATTTGGGAACTTTTCAAAGTATATGAAAACACTCTATGATGGTTTTGTATTGAAGATCTATTTAAGATGAATGAAAAATTAGAAAAAGTGTACATTTTGGTGAACAACAGTTGGCTCTACGGCCATGTAAAATTTATCCCACCCACTTCCTCTTATTTTGTCCTTTTCAAACAGCCCGCTTCAATAAAACCCATTTTAAATGAAAACAGATATGATAATTTGGTTTTGTGTTATTATTTCCTATCTATGGTAGTATTTCTTCATACAAAAACTAATTTAAGAAAAAAAAGGCACCAAATGTGAAATTTATATAGCTCTAAATATCATCGATATGGTACTTTTTTGTAAATTTTGTAAGGGGTGATAACTCTTTTTACTTTAATAACTCAAAATTTTCAACACTGACCTTTCAATTTCTTTTCATATTTTGAACTGCCTTAATTAGTATGGGCTTTCATCTGGTAGAATATAAGAAAAAGTTTAATACTAGAACTATTTCATTTTCAAACTTTTTTTACTTTTTTTCATAAAATAAAAAATCTAATAAAACCATGCCCTATATATAAAAGCATATTTGTGATATTCAAGGATCCATATTGTTCAAACCTGGTGCCTGCTTTGTCTAAATTTGGTTCATATATGTGAACATACCACCATAGACATGAAAGAAATAAAGAAAACCCAAATTAACATTTTTGTTTTGTTTTGAAATAGATTTTACTGAAGCTTGTACTCTGAATGGGTAAAATTTGAAGAAAAAAATCGAAATTTGACATACCTTTTTCAAATCGCTGTAGCTCAAAAAACAGGACACCACCATATTTTTTTTTTCATTTTTTCATTCATCATAAATAGCTCTTCCAAAAAAACGATGATAGAAAAAAAGTTTAATACTTTGAAAAAATGGCTCATGACATATTGATACACCCTTAATGAGTTTTCTGCTTTACTTCCAGCTTGCTTTATACAGCGACTTGCCTATTAACATAGAATCACTAAATATGCTAAATCAGATCAGAAGAATGATAAATTTAGCGTATTTCGTGCTAAGGCAATTTAACTGTTAATGTTTTAATTGTCCAGGTTTTAAAATTTTGTATTATTGTATATATATCAAACTATCTTCAGTAAGGATATGCCAGAACATGTATTCAACCTCCACCAGCTTCATCACATTCAGCCACTGTGACCACATTTACAAACAGTGTACATGTTAGGAGTATACTTGTCTTATCTAAACAGTGTAGACCCTGATCAGAGTCTCCACTGTTTGTCATTTTGAACTACAGGAATACTTTAAAACTCAACAGTAAATTATAAAATAGTTAAAAATGAACCAGACTTTATGGGAGGGTGAAATTGTCAATGTAAACAGTATAGTTTCAGGGATGAATTAGTTCAATAGTTTATATGCTGTTAAACTTGCCATTTACTTGATTCTCTCTAGCAATTTGATATTCAATATTAAAATACATCACCTGTAAGTAATATTCTATATATAACACAGAAACTGAATTCTTTAGTTTACAGAAGCTGATGATTATACATGACTTGAGTTAACTCTTTCAACACTAAGCAACTCAAGTTGTGGCTTATTAGGTTCCCTTGTGGATCTTTTTAGTAACCAAAACATGAACCAGTCTACTTAGAATTCTAGGTAGTTTAATTAATACTGCTCTAAATTAGCAAACAGTGTAGACCCTGAGCAGAGGGCTTCTATAGAAGCCCTCTGATCTGGGTCTATATTGTTTGCACATGTAATGAGTATATTTTTTAAACAGTTCCATGGTGTTGAAAGAGTTATTTAAAGCAACGTTTGAGTTTGTGGATGGTGGAGACTTTATCATTTTAGAAATGTTAAAACCTGTGTACAAGGGCTAGTGAAAAGAAGATATATTTGCTGCCTTTCATCAAGATTGCAGTTTAATGTAGGACTAAAGTAAATTAATGCAGAAAGAGCGAGTCCAATAAAAGCTTTCTGCATTACTTTAGTCCTGCATGAAGCAGTTCTCTGCTGTAAGATATAGTCAATCATGTTTCTTTTTTCATTGACAGCTTTACACAAGTTTTACTACTTTATGAAAGAAAAATCACCTATGTTGAACTTTAGCCGTAGATAATTTGAGTGTATTACCACGCATTGAGTTGTACTATGCATGATGATGACAGTAACCCTTACGTCTGTTGACTTTCAAAATGGACACTCATTATCTACATAATGACCATTTTACATCAACTCTTTATATATCTATTTATCCCAAAATTATTTTAAAGTATGGCAACCAGTGCAGGCACTGATAAGAGGGTTCCTTTAGTACCCCTCTGACCTGGGTCTACATTATTTACAAATTATTTATATACAATAAAAACCCTCTATTACAACCATTAAAGATCATTAATTATTGGATATTTAAGGAAGGTGACTGCTTAAAGCAAGGTGACAGTGAAACAGAAAGCTCTTTTAAGAGCTTTCTGTTTCACTATCATCTTGCTTAAAGCTGACTCCTGTCTTTTATACAATCAATTAGCATTAGTGGTCGTAAAAGAGAGGTTTTAAAGTATGGCAATGAGTGCAGGCCCTGATAAGAGGGCACCTTTAGTACCCCTCTGACCTGGGTCTACATTATTTGCAAATTATTTATATATATGTTTCCCCACACAGTAAAGGTTTAACCAATCAGCTCTTGTCTTAGCTGCAGAATGCTGAGTGTTATTAATTCTTTGAACCCTAGTCACGCATATATGGGTCATCTGCAAACAATATACCTTTGAGGAGTACACTTTCCCTATGCAAACACTGTAGACCCTGATCAGAGAGCTCCTTAAGGAGCCTTCTGATCAGGGTCTACACTGTTTGTTATTTTGACATATACTGTAAAAATCAAACCTAAAAACACAAAATTAAAATGGAATAGGGAAATTGAAAATTAGAATTGTCCATTTGAGGTTTCAGGGAGGAAAGGGATAACTCTGCATGCTAGCATTGGATATATCTGCCACAGTGATTACCTTAGCAAACAGATTGGATCCAGATGAGACGCCGCGTAACGCGGCGTCTCATCAGGATCCAAACTGAAACTCTGACCCTGTTTTGGGATTAAAATTAGAAAATTCTAAGTTTAGAACATCAGCAGACGACAATTGTTGCAGACGAAAAAATTACCCAGCATTCAAAGAGTTAAAAGTTCCCTTTTAACTTATACCCACCCACATTGTAACAGCTGTCACACTGAATAAAAGTTGTCCACTGAAACTATCATAATTATTATAATAATCTGCAAAATTATAAAGTCCTCTTGCAAAAATATCATTCAAGTGGGAAACAGTTTGAATTCTTAATAAACTTAGAACCTCAAATTTTGTGAGTCTTGATCTAGATCTAAGACTGAGTGCACAGGTTCTTAGTTTTCTGTTATTAAATATAGAAAAAATAAAAAATGTACTCAATGATACACCTAGTCTTTGCAAATATTGGTTCATGTATCAAGAGCCTTATCCATTCTCACATAGTTGCAATGTTTCAGATGTTAAAGACATACATGTGCAGATTGCTGCTGAAAGCAGTCACTTAAAGTAAAGCAGAGACATATGATCTATGAGAAGACTTCTGCTTTGAACTTTTACTCTTTTAGGCTGCTCTAAATAGCTGCATGTTAGCATGTAATAATAAAAAGAATCTGTAGTGTGAGGACAGGGCAGACACTTAACCCGGCCATTACCCCATAAATATGGCTTTTTACACCTTTAATTTATTCCTCCACTGAAGAAAATAGTTCTAATTTGTACAGTAATGGATATGTATCATAAGAAATACTTCTATATTCTTACAGATGATAGCTTAAAGCAGGCTGAAAGTAGAGCAGAATGTGCTGGAAGCTGCCTTCTGCTTTACTTTCAACCTGCTTTTAGAGGTCATCTGTCTTCAAAACTAGAAACAGGCTATGGGGTAATGGGTTAAAGACCTTTTTAGTGAAGAATGCGTGAAGGCATGAACATACATTTCTGTGAGGAATACATAAAGGTATGAAATGGTATTTCTATGAACAAGAGGGTAATCAAGAACTACAAAATGGACTTGCGCATGCCAACACACTCTAACCCTTTCCTGACATAGAAGTAGACTGCTTTAACCAAAGAGCCAATAGAAAACTTTTACTGCGTCTTGGCAGTTGATGCTTAATAAAAAATTAAAGCAGGTTGAAATCTTCTAAAGGAACTTACTGCTTTACATTCAGTCTGTTTTAATCAACCACTTGTCTTAGATACTGGATATATTTCATTGGGGGTTAACCATTACTATGAGAGAAATGGTTAATCAAAACCAGAAACAGGGTAACTAGGAAAGTAACAGAGAATGATTTGCTACAGTTAAATCTCAATATTCACACCTCAAGTGAAGACCTTTCAGCTGTGTTGAAGACATGTGGCAGCTTAAAGCAGGTGAACTCAAAGCAGAAAGCTCCTATAATAGCTTTTCTGCTTTGCTTTAATATTTGCTTTAAGCGAACCTTTGCCTTTGCCTTAGACATTGAAAACAAGCATTTCTTGAGTGATTGTTATGATGTGACTTTACTGTTGATATCTTTTGAAACAAATAACAATGTGAGGTCATTATTGAGCTTATGGCACTGCTGTTGATCCAATTATTTAGGATGTATTTGTCCAAGGTTGCTCTTTCCTGTGGCAGATGTCAGCTTATATAGTGCCTCAACCTCTGGCTGACCCATGAAATAACCTCATAAGGGCCGGTTGATACATGCTCATCTCAAATACGGTCAAATGTGTTTTAACTCTTCCCCAATAAAAACGCCTTTTCATGGCTCTAATTTATTCCTCCACTGAAGATAAAAGTTCCAATTTATACAGTAATAAATATATACCATAAGAAATATTTTCAATATTCTGGCAGACGGTAGCTTAAAGCAGATCGAAAGTAAAGCAGAATGTGCCTTAAGGCACATTCTGCTGTACTTTCAACCTGCTTTAAGTGGTCACATATATCTTCAAAACTAGGAACAGGCTAGGTAATAGGTTACACAACCATTGAAAAGTAGTTACATTGTAGTCTTTAAGACAGGTGACAGCTTAAATTGCCTTAAAGACATTACTTGACCTAGCTTGGGTGGTAACACCTACCTCCCAAGATAGTTTGAGTCAAAGCATGGAGAGCATGAACTTGTTGCGTTATAGTGTCTAGGCAAAGAATCATTCAGGCATCTCATGTGAGGCCCCAACCTAGTATTTGATAGTTTGGTTTGTAAACCCATTGAAAAAACCCTTGAGATCTAGTATGTCAGGGCCTCTATTCAAAACGTCAGATGGCTGAGCCATCGCTTGCACAAAATTCTCATTCTTTACAGTTACATTTACGCCTAGTCAGAACAATGAGGGTTAATCAATGAATGGACTTGGGTAATGTCTTAAATGCAGGACAAAGGTTATGCAGAATGTTCCTATTGGAGCTATTTGCATTATTACTGTTGCCCTCCATTATTCAACAGTTGCCTGTCCCTAGAAAATGCCATTAATTCTTATTCATTTAGTGGTCTTTTAACAGTTAACTTGAGTTTGACTGTAATTTGAATTTTGATCAGATATCAGGTCCTTGAAACATCACTTCTTGTTAAGAGCATGTCACTTAAGGATAAAGATTTTAGAATTTGTAAATGTTTTGTGCAGTCAGAAGAAAAAGTAGCCAAATTGTAAAGCAATTTCAAATGAAATATGCAGATGTTTGAAGGAAATGATCACAGAGCTCTCAGTTAACCTTTTACCCCTAGCCTAGTTTTGAAGACATGTGACCACTTAAAGTAGGTTGAAAGTAAAGCAGAAGATTTCAAGAACTTTTGTAATTCTAGAACAATGGTTCTATAAAACCATCAATTTTCTAGAATTTTTGCAGAATATTCGTGAATGTTAAATGGCTGCATCAGGCGCTTCTAGAATTGTTCATGAATATTCAAGAAATTATTCTGGAATATTTGTAGTTCTAAAATAATTCAATATCTTCCCACAGGGAAAGTGAAGAGTAAATGTGTAAACGAAGACAAGGTGTGTATTTTTATCAGTAATCAATGACAGCGTTACAAGGTCAAAAACCACATGCCCCTACAGTTTATCAATTGTCTATCAATGTTTCTATGAAATGTACATTGTATGAGTATATGAATTTTTGTATGTATTAAGTACATGATTGTATTATCTTCTACAAAATGATTGTTTTTAGTGGCTTGAAAATTGTTATCTAACCCATTTCTTCATAGAAAACAACTTCCGTGCATTTAATTTCGGTTATACCTCCACTGAAGAAATTAGTTTCACATTATACTGTCATTAGTATGCCCCATTGGAGATATTTCTATATATATTCTAGCAGATGGTAGCTTAAAGCAAGCTGAAAGAAAAGCAGAATATTTCTTAAGTTAGGTTTCATTATGCTTTACTTTCAACCTGCTTTATGTGGTCATGCACCTCATTTTAGTCATTTATTGGTCTTCAAGACTAGAAAGAGCTTTCATCAGTCTGAACTTTCCAAAAATCATTTGTCTTTGACACAAATTCAAATTCCTTTATTAAGTACTCTTTGACACAGAAAAAAAAAATGCTGGAGGGATAATATTAGTCAGGCTTTCAAGGTCTTTTGAGACAGTTTACATATGACTTGACAATAATTGTTTACATACTTACATATATGCTCATACTATCACATGTTTATTATAATGTAAGTAGTTCACTGTTGCTGTTAATTGTTTAAAAGTGGATATCTTCATTGTTTAAACACAGTTATTTGGCGATATGATGTGTTAACCTACAATGATGAGTTATCAAATAGAATCAGCTGTTTTATGATAAACGACCAGTTTACATTGATGCTCAAGGTCTTTGTCCTAAAAATGCTTAGTGTATAACAAACAGTGTATACCCCAATCAAAGGGTTATTTCAGTCTTTATCTAAATTTCAGCTTTATAATTGTAAAGTGTTGCTCAGAAAGCCCATGCTGAAATAAAAATCCTGTTTCTGGTTTTTGCTAGCTGCGGTACAGTACCTCTAGCCACTCAAGACACAACAGGTCTATATAGAACTGTATCTGCAAGACAGTTACAATGTCGCAACTATTTTTTTTATACTGGTTTGCAAGTGACAAGTGATTGGAAGATATTTTACACTAATGACCATATTGCTGACCACTGATTTATTAGGAAATCAGCAACTCGTTTGTCATGTACTAATTGGTGTATAGCTTACCTTACATGGTGTATGTTGCCTGCATGCAGACTGTAGTACAGTCAATCTCGTTACCACTCAGTGAAGTACGGTAGAGATATCTCAGATTAGGAGAGTGGTTGCTTAACCCTTTCCCCAATAGAAACGCCTTTTTGCGCATTTAGTTTATTCATTCACTTAAGAAAACAGTTCCAGTTTGTACAGTCATAAACATGTACCTATTGAAATATCTTCTATATCCTAGCAGAGTCGGGCTATGTGAGTTTAAAAGAGTTTGGACCGAGGATCAGGCCCTGCATTTTGCGTGGCCTGACTCTCAATCCAGATTGTGTATATAGGCATTGCGTTCAATATATACATTTGTGTATCCAGCTAAATGTGTTCATCCAAGATCTTTTGGTAGTTACTTAAGTATTTAATAGTAATTAAGGAGGCAAAAACAATCTTTTAATAGGCATAATCGATGGTTAATTTGACCATTGAATCCGCTTTCCAAAGTAGCCTTGCTCGTTTTTTTTTCCCGAAGTAGCTTTCCCGTACATCTCTAATTTTCCCTATTTCTATTGCGTTTTCCAGAACCAGTTGCATACAATTCGATTATTTCTCCATTTAACAGCTCATTTTGCTAGCAATGTACCTTTACAGGTATGCAAACCTAGAATTATACCGAGAAATAGGTTTTGCTGAACACAGTAGCCCTTTGACTTGCATGCTCTCCAGTCAGTTTTCCAACAATCTAGCAAAAACACCATATTTAATCCGCGATAAAGGTGGACACGATCAAAGCTTACTACTTTCTCGTTCGAATTGGCCGGGTCTTGTCACATTTGCATAGTAAATAAAATACTTACAGCTCTTTCAAAAGTTGAATCGAGGCAAAACACGGCTGGACATGGTAGCTTTTATGATGTCAAAGTCACGTGGTATTACCACACTGTTACTGTCTCGCTGGCAACCCTTTATATGCCAGCCTGCAAAAACGTAAATGCAAGTTCAGTCAAATGTTTGCTTACACTGCTGACTTTTAAGTGTACTCTTTCATGTTTACTCTTAAGGGTTTTGTCCTAAAGATGTAGATCTATATAAAATTATGACAGTTCAGACCCTGATCAGAGGGCTTCTTCTACTGGATTATTTGTATTAAACACATGTTTTTAAATTGGGTTAAACGAGCACTATTGAGAGAAACATTTTGATAATTATTTATGTAAGTACACGTGAATACTAAATGCAGGATAAAAGTAGTACAGAAAGCTCCTATGTAGGAACCTCCTTCAATTTTTTTATCCTGCATTAACTCTTTGTACGCTAGCGGCGGATTTTCTGCCAGAGTGATACCTCTTCAAACAGATTGGATCCAGATGAGACGCCGCGTAACGCGACGTCTCATTGGGATCCAAACTGTTTGCCATTCTGACACTGAATTTAAAAGAAAATTTGAAAATTCATATTTTAGAATGATAGCAGACGACAACTTGTTGCAGACGAAAAAATTACCCAGCATGCAAAGAGTTAAATTCTGCCACCTGTTCTGAAAACACTGACATGTATGTTCTCTTCAATAGTCTTTTAAAAGTTTTATTGTTTTTATGTTTTGTTTGTGAATTTAACAAGTACTATAGTGCCTATGTTTCCATTTTTATGCTATTTTATTTATGTTTCAAAAATTTTTGTAAGATGTTTCTTATCAACACATTTTTCTACCCAAATTTCCAGGCTCAGGGTGAGCTGTTGTGATCGCCCGCCGTCCGTCGTCCGTCTGTCCGTCCGAGCGCACGAAAGGTCCTTTGTTGGGTAGGGAGAACAATAGATTCCATTCATTCCGTGATTGCCCTATTGTTATTGTTGGGTATTTTAGTGTACTGTTGGGTACTTTTAAACAAAAAATATACCCAACAAATGTCCAACTGTGAGAACGTCCGTCCGTCTGTCCGTCCGTTCAAATTTTACTTCAAGCGACATCTCCTCTGAAACCGCGAGTTTGAGGGAAAAACTAAATTGCTGATGCTTCTCTACAGAAACCGTTAAAATAAAATTCAAATGTTGACTACTTATTGAAATTTATTAAAAAAAGTGAAAAACTTTAAACAAGTTTTTTGTAAAAAACCACTGTTCCCACACCTTAGATATTGCAGGAATAGTATCTTCTACTAAATCACTTTCAAAATTGTAAAAAATCAAAACCCTAGGGTCAAATTTGACTCAACCCTGGCTGTATCAGTGCTTTTTGATGCAGGTCTGACAGTAAGAACTCTCTAATGATCCGTTTTTATACCGACCCATTGTATCTTCCAGGCTAAGAAGCTACCCTTATACTAAATGCAACATTTTTGCAAACAGTTTGGATCCAGGTCAGATGCCACATTAAATGCAGCATCTAATCTGGATCTAAACTATTTGCCACTCATTTACATATTTTCTTATATTTAGAAAATATTAAGAGGTTATTTAACAGTGTTGAGTACAATACTGAAATCTATTGGACTCGTACACAGCAGCCATAATCCATATTGGACGAGGCGTTAGCCGAGTCCAATATGGATTATGGCTGCTGTGTACGAGTCCAATAGATTTCAGTATTGTACTCAACACTGTTAAATTACCTCTTTATTTCACACCATAAAATTATAAAATGACAAAAGAAACCATATAACATATTTAATTGTAGAATCTATCTAACAATGTGAATTTCAAAACATAAATATATAGTACATGTATATATATTCTCAACAATTACCATTGTATTAACGTCTTCATAGAATAACAAACCAAGGTTATCACAGGTAGGTACACAAACCTTTAACTCAAACAGTTCAACTTAAAACATCTCAACTCATGTTAGTGGGATTAGCGGGTAAAGTTCAGTGTAAAGTTAAATGAACAGTTGCTGAAAGAAGATTGTGGCATAACCGTGTTTGATAGGTCAGATCTGGATTGGCCCTGGACCCCTTGTGGTACATTTTGAAGCTCGTAGTCTTCAATTAGAGCAATTGCATCCTCAAATCCATCTTCAGGATCAAAGTCATACCCTGTAGGGGCTGAAGATGCTAATGTGCTGACTGTGGCAGATCTCTGCTCTGTAGATGACAATGAACCAACTGTGACAGATCTTTGTGCTGTAGATGACAGTGAACTAACTGTGGCAGATCTCTGCGCCGTAGATGAAAGTGAACGGACTGTTGCAGATCTCTGGCCTGTAGATGATAGAGTAGTTGTAGTATTTGGTAACACTTGATCTACGTTTCGTTTGCTTGTGTGAACTAAAATGTTAGACATTTCCTTTTGCTTCTTTAATGAAACATCTGAATAGCTATTTACAGACTGAATGTTTTTGTGGCCAGTCAGCTGTATTATATCTGAACTTTCAACATCTGCTTCTCTGAGACGTTTAACGGTGGTTTTTCTACCAGAATGGTTTGTGAACTTAGTTGATAGTCCAGCTTTGGAACACATATTCTTCATTAAGTCACCAAGAGAATGTTCTCCTAGTGGACAGCTTTTATACCATGTGTGCGGCTTTATTTGTTTATCACTAAGGATTGCCAGATAAAAGGGCGATTCGGGGTCTAGCATAGCTGCTGGTCTTTTATGGGTGAACTCAATTAGTAGTTTAACGGGGCATCTTTCGGGCGTTTCTGGAGTAGCATAAATTCTTGGTGTAAATGACCTTTCTTGTCGAGGATCTTTTCTGGTTTTTGTATCTCTTTCATAGTATTCCAAGTACTGGAGACCATCAGTGTCTGTTTGCACTAAGATATCTCCCCATTTCATATCCCTATGTTCCGTACGGCCCCTCATTCCAAAGAAATTGTTCCTCCACCAGACTGCATTCTGTAAACTTCTAGCATTGTGCATTCCCAACTGACCGGAACTCCATAGAACCTGAAATGTAAACACAATAAGTTTAGCATACTAAAAAGAAGACGTGTTTGTGAAATACTATGCCGCCTGATGTGACCATGATTTCCAAATCATATTGACCTTTGTCTGGTCCGATTTTCTTGTCTGGAGTACACACTTGCCATACAGAATAAGTCTATAAAGGCAGGTTTATGCTCCAGACAAAATAAAAATAGCCTAAAAAAATATCTCATTTAGTATTGAACTGGATTTTTTTTAAATTTCAGTATTTAAATTTAGATAAAAACGTATCATTTAGCATTCCAATTCAATAAAAATATTGGTTTAAAAAAAATAGAGAAAAAAAGTCCGTCCCTATCGGGAATCGAACCCGGGTTGATTGCGTGAGAGACGGGCAACTTAGCCTTTCGACCAACGCCGATCCCACAACGGCGAGCTGTTTTTATATCTATATAAAGTCAGTGTATTGGTGTGTTAAAAAAAAAATGAAATCTATAAATAGATTTTTTATTTTTTTTTGCAAATAGAAATTTTTGAGAACAGCAGTTGAACCATGTCTTATCTGTATTTATAAGCATTCAGGGAGTCTATATTCACAACTATAGGCCTACAACAAAAACTTTACATGCATACATGACTAGATTAAATGATTAAACTCCGATAAAGACTATAACCGCTGTAAACAACCGTTATAGTCTGTATCCATCTGTCATTTGTCCAATTCAAATCTAGTTACAAGGTTGCGCTATAATGTTCTTATTTATCATGTTTATAAAACATTAAATAAATAAACCAACCTCTTCTTCTTCCTCTGACAAGGCCTGCGCTCTATTGGGTTTCCTTCCGTATCCTTCATGTTTAAGCTGTTTCCTCTTGGCTGTCAAAACAACTCTGCTCCCTTTAAAGACATGTCCACTAAGAAGACTGACATCGTAGTCTTTCTCTGTCAAATATCTTTCAAAGCTGTTTTGCATAGCCTTTATGCTACCCGGTTCGTACTGTTCTCCATCCTGCTTTCTTACTTTAACGAAAAATGTTCTCAGAATCTGGTTAAGCTCAGCAGGAGGAATGTCCTCCATCTGTCTGTTTTCAGATGGTAAACTCTCTTTCATCCACCGATAGAACACTTTCATGTCAGTTGCAGTTTTTTTAGAGGTGTTTTTGGCTGTGTTTTCTGTCAAAAAGTTCTGTATTTCTTCATTTGATAGCATTTTCTCTTTTCTTTTTAGCTTGTGACTTCGCAATAAATCTAGCAGACGAAATATCGTGAAATACAAAGGGAAGTAACTCTTACTAACTCTTAACACAGTATCGGAAGAGTTGTCCAGTCCAATATGAAAAATATAGCTTTTTTGGATCCGAGTCCAATATGAGAAAAATATGGCCTTCTGGGATAGCCTTTTTAAATTCCGGTACAATATAGGGTTCTCTTGTACCGTCACGTGGTAGAAATAGGGGTTGTCGATTGGTTTAATCGATGTAGGTGTGAAATAAAAGTTATTATTTTTTACATATTTCACATACAAACATTTGGAGCAGACAACAGTTCAGCATGATAATAGTCATTTCTCCCTGAGACCGTCTCTTATTGCATAACAGTCCCACAGGTCACTGAGATACATAGCAGAAATTATGATGTCTGCTATTTTATGCTCAAGCACAACTTAGTTCAAGGCATATTACTTTTGGTCTGTCTGTTTGTTTGTTTGTTTATCTTTCTGTCTATCAGTCCACAATTAATTCTTGGCCATAAACAGTATGGATCCAGGTCAGATGCCACATAATGCTGCATCTAATCTGGATCCAAACTATTTGTCACTCATTTACATATAGTTTCTTATATTTAGAAAATGTAAATAATGATATTTATTAACCTATTAACCCATACATATTCCTTTTTATGTCTTTAATTTATTCTTCCACAGAAGAAAATAATTTCACTTTATACAGTCATTGTTGTCTTTAACAATTGCTTCAAATGACATCTCCTCATATACCGCTGAAAAGATTTCAACCAAACTTTACACGAATGTTCCTTGGGTCAAGTTGTTTCAAAATTGTTCAAAGAATTAAAAACAATGTAGAACTCTGGTTGCCATGGCAACCAAGTGAAAAAATAAGGAAATCTTAAAAAATCTTCTTGTCTGAAACTACAAGGGCCAGATCTTAGACATTTGTCACATAGCATCATCTACAGGTCCTCTATCAAGTTTGTACAAACTATGCCCTTTGGGTCAAAATTGGCCCGCCCCGGGGCTCACAGTTTTACATAGAGTTATATAGTGAAATTTTCAAACGTCTTCTCCTCTGAAACTAATATGGCCAGAGCTTTGATATCTGGCATGGTGACACTTTTAGATGTCCTATACCAATAAGGTTCAAATGGTTCTGGTAGATTGCATATCATCTACAGGTCCTCTATCAAGTTTGTACAAATTATGCCCCTGGGGTCAAAATTAGCCCCACCCGGGGGTCACAGTTTTCAAACGTCTTCTTTTCTGAAGCTAATATAGCCAGAGCTTTGATATTCGGCATGGTGTTACTTCTACATGTCCTTTATCTATTTTGTTCAAATGGTTCCAGTCTGGTGCATATGTAGGTCACAGGAGCTAAAAATAGATTTTTTCAATGGAAACTTAAAAAAAATCTTCATGTCTAGAACCCTAGTACCCTGATCTTAGATATTTGGAACATAGCATCATCTACAGGTCCTCTATCAAGATTGTTCAAATTATGCCCCTCGGGTAAAAAATGACCCTGTCCTGGACATAAATCATTATCTCCATTTTGATGTACAGCTATTCTCAGGTGAGCGACATATGCCCCATGGGGCTCTTGTTCTGATATAAATTGGTGAAATTTGCCAAGTTAATTGTGAGTACATGTATTTTTTTTTTATTTTTATTTTTTTAAAAAAACACTGATTTGAAGCCAAATATTGAGAAAATTCCCTATCCCATGGGTGTAATTCATCTTCCCAAAACAAAGAAAAAGAACACACCCTGTACAATTGAGTATTTCATGCAAAAGAGATATCAAGTGTTTTTCAGTTCAAGTGACAGATGGTAGAATTTTTCACTTCTCATACATCGCATATTGCCCTAAACAACCAATCAGGGATATATAATATATATAGATCTCTGTTGTATTGATGACTGCTTAAACGTTTACCCCATAGCCTCTTTCTAGTTTTGAAGACAGGTGACCACTTAAAGCAGGTTGAAAGTAAAGCAGAATGCGCCTTAAGGCGCATTCTGCTTTACTTTCAGCCTGCTTTAAGCTACCATCCGCTAGAATATAGAAAATATTTCTGATGATATATTTTAATTGCTGTATAAATTTGAACCATTTTCTTCAGTGGAGGAATAAATTATATGTGTAAAAAGCGTATTTATGGGGTAATGGGTTAATGCAGGACAAAATTAATGCTAAAGGAGCTTTCTGCATTACTTTAGTCCTGCATTAAATGGTCACCTGCTTAAATGAATATCTGCATCTCATACTGGGTAATTGATTTATTGCTAAACACAACTTTTCACGTTTGATTGATAGTACATGTACATGTATTTAGTATTTACCCAGCCAATTTCTGGTACAAATAAAAAATTCTGTGTCAACAAATCTGAAAAATAAGTTGTTATTGTAGTCAAACAACTAGGTCTGGTAGATAATTGATTAGCTTATTCTATTTCTCAAAGGAAATATTTTAGGATGGGAAGTATATATTCCTTCCTAGAAGATGTCATGATACATTTTTGACATACAGTCGAAAATCGACATATCGAACCCGCTTAACTCGAACTATCCGATAGTTCGACCCATGAACTGCATTGTTTCATGCTTGGTTAAGTCGCACATACCCATATTTCAAAGTTAAAACGTGGCTTAGCCACATTTTAACTTTGAAATACGGGTATATATGTTTGACAAAACTGACTTCCAGATATTGAAGTTCAACTGTAGCTAATTGCTATGAACATAATTAAAATTAATTATGTCATAGAAGTTTAACCCTTAGCCTGCCACTCACGACTAATGCTCCATATGCAAACAGCTTGGATCCAGATGAGACGCCGAGTAACTCGGCGTCTCATCCGGATCCAAGCTGTTTGACACTCGGACAACATTTTCAGCAATTTTGAGCAACTTTGAAGCACTTTGAAACTTAAAGCAGACGAGAAATATAGCAGACGACAATTTATTTGGCGGGCTAAGGGTTAAGTATCTTACATCATAAAAACATACAAGCTGTGGTAAGTTTTACTTCTATGTTGTTTTTATTAGAAATTAAGATTCTGAGAAAAAAAATGATGAGGTTTTAATTGAAAATGATGCAGATTTTACAACCTCATCATTTTAAAATTGTAGAACTCCAGGATGTTTGTTTTTGCATAGACACTGTCATGACTCCGAGTATCAAAAGTTTGCAAAAGTCAGAACCAGTAGGTATATGCTTTAAACATTTTCTCCTGCTATAAATTAATTTCATAAAATAAAATGATTTCTTTTCAAAGTTTACTATTTACAACTCAATCTGAAGGCACATTCTGCTTTACTTTCAGCCTACTTTATGCTAGAATATGGAAAATCTTATAATACTTAACCATGACTGAATAAATTGACACCTTTTCCTTCAGTGGAGGAATAAATTCAAGGCGTAAAAAGCATATTTATGGGGTAATGGGTTAATTAGAAAATTAGTTGATGGTGCTAAAGACATAAATGGCAATTCCAATCAGCATGAAAATAAAGCATAGAACTCCTCTAAAAAGGAGCATCTTTCAGGGCCCCCGGTGAGATAATAGGGAGTAAACTGAACAAATCCAACATTTTCTCGCTCATTTCATCACCAAACCCTATGTTGTTACTACTCATTAGAATCGTCTTACGAGACGATTCTGAGTAGTGACACCATAGGGTTTCATGCAGAAATAAGGATTTTAGTTTTTGAAATACTCCCCTTATCTGTGACTCCTGATCTTCACAGTTCACTTCTTTAATGCTGCTTTAAACAGGCCAGTTGTTTTGAACATTAAAATTCAGTTTCATTTTGAATGGTTATAATGATAGTACATGTATTTTGATGTACATATAGTTTGTATATTTCATTCAAGTATCATAATTATATAAACCAATAATTTGCCATTTTCATAAATTAATAATGATCAATTATGATATCAATATAGACTTTATTTAAAATGGTACGCTAGATCGGGAAATGGTACTTTCAAGCAATGGGACGTTCAGGAAATGGATGTTGAGACTCAGACTAATATACATGTAAGTCTAATCACAAAATGAAATTAAAAATAAATAAATTAAGCTTTTCATAGCAAATATACACATAGTGTCACATACATTGTATATCCCACAGGAACCCCTCTAGTCTGGGTCTACACTGTTTGTGAAGTATTGATATATGCAGTTCCAGCTGTATAAGAGTTAAGAGTAACTTGTAGATTGAATCATCAATCGTTTGTATAGTAATACATTGAAAGTATTGCACATGTATGTTAAGATTGTATCAATAGTTACTTCCTATTGCAACATTTAGTCTCATGTTTACGTCATCTGTAGATTAAAAATGGACTACAGTGCTACCTCTCTTGAGCAATATGTACCATTTAAGACAATAAGACAAAAAAGAAGGTATTTAATGGAAGATTACTGCTAGACAGTCCTTAAGGAGCTTTCTGCATCATTTTTAGTCTGCATTGAGCTGTAACCCACCTTTGTCAAAAAGAATATCCATATATATGTATATGTATTAAACTTCGTCCACTATGAACGTCTCTCATCAGAACTATGACATTGTTTAGGAAAACCTTCCCAATTGAAGAGTGCATGCATATTTATATCAGACAGATTCTCTTAGGAGTTGTCTGTTCTGGGTCTACATTGTTGTTGTTTCTGATCTAAGCTGTCAGCTGGGGTAAAGATGGCCATGTATGTTCTTTTGTGTCACTCAATGCAGGATAATGACTGTATCTCTGACGTACATGATCAATTAATACTTAATTAGAAGCTTTCTTTCATCCTTGCTCTCCTAGCTTGTTTTCATCTCATTCACCCCTGAAAGTTTTTAATGGACAGCACCAATTACTAATTAATGCCTTTTAGTCTAGTCCATTTTTGACAATATGTTATGTAAGAAGCAGGTATATCAAACACTGCCCAATCCAGAAATGAGTCCTATATACATGTAGTACAGCCCTCTCTCTTTAATTAATACAACGACACCCTTTGGGAGACAAAAAGTGTGGGCGCTGTTCGGAGGGAGTTGTTATAGGGAGGAAAATTGGTTTACATTTGCAAACAGCTTGAATCAAGATAAGACCCCAGGTAACGCGGCGTCTGATCAGGAATCAAGCTGTTTGTCATTCGTCATTATATTATTTCTATCAAAATGTCCACTTATATTTTACTTTGAGAAAAAAATAGGAGACGACAATTTTAATCAGACAATATTGCAGCAGTAAAAGCGTTTGACATAATTGTCCTGTATAGGGCACTGTGGCAAGGGTCGTTGTAAGGAGGGATTCTCTGTGTGGAGGGATGTTGTAGGGAGGGATTACTGTATATACAAACATCTCATGGAACCTTTCTTTACTCTTTCTTTCCTGGTTGCTTTAAGTTTCCACTTGCCTTGAACAAACAATCTGTAAATCATCATTTGAGTTGTCACATTAGTATGGCATTGACTTGATTGAGTAGTTCATCATTAGGAATTAGACAATATCTGCAGGACTTGTAGCTAGATAGTGATTGATTGGCTTTTACTTTGGCATATATCCTATTGGTATCAAGCTAATACTACTAAAGCTTTATATAAAACCTTTAGCACTCAAAAACATTTTAATGTCTTCAAAATTTATTATAATTTTTATGATTTAATGTTGTAGCTTTTAGTAAAAGCAGAGGTTTCCTTTCAAAACAATTGCGATCCCACACATGTTTGGGAAAATCTGAGCAGTTATTAGCTTTGTTCCATAAATCTTTGTCACATTTTTTATTAGCACAATATCTTGACAAATATAGATTATTTTAAGCCATATTATAAACTGAAGTTATTGACCAATAAATTTACTCTTTAACGCCATATTAGCACCTTGTACTGTGATGGGCATTCTAAAATGCATGTTATGTCTTTGTTTTCTTGTAAAGATTATTTGTCTGCCTCTGAGATTGAAGGAAGTCTATTGTTTGCGTGGTATCTGTATGTTTGTCTGCCTTTAACTTTTACCTTGGCCATACCATGCGACTTGTATCAATTTTTTAGCTTCATATTTTTTTTGCATGCAGTTTATTACCGTGTACACCGATTTAATTTTTAAATTTGCCCAGTCTGAGTGCAACTTCAAATCTGGGGGCTGGAATTCGATTCCAGATCTGAGCGGGTATGTTTTTTTTATAAGAACACCCAGTAACATTATATAATAGAAGCTTCATTATTTGTATGACAGCCTCATTAGTCTTATCCATGTGCTAAGATCCTGAGTCTTGTTTCGTCAGGCTCATGTATAGAGATTGTAGCATTTGTAAGGGACATATTGGTTTACAAATTTGCACATCTTCTAATTCTTCTTAATTAGTAGTACTGTTATTCACAAGACTAAAGTATGTTTATGACACATGTATATCTTTGTGCCATATGTTGTATGATTATAAAGAGAAGATAATATGCAATGAGTTATGCAGTGCATTAATAGTAATTTGTCCTTTTCGATAAATACAGTTATTTATGCTTTTCGGTGGATTACCACGAAATAGCAGTGGATGATCACTTGGTAATCCACTGCAGTGGATTATCACCAATCGCTTTTTATTATGAATTTTCCCCGTAGGGCTCCCCAAGAATCGTAGTCAATCGTGTCTTATCGTTAAATTCCGGCAGTCCGATTTGTCGCGAACTACTCACCGGAAGAGCACGAATCCAAACTCGGGAGCAATGAGTGACGTCATTATACCGCCAACTGTCACGCGCATGTGTTCGACATAAAACGTGGGGCTCAACACGGGATAAATAATGTACGTTCGCTTTCAATTTTTAAACAATTTCGTTTAAAAAGTGGCTTAAAAGCATAAATAAATAGAATAACTGTGTTTTTTCAGTGTAAGATCGAATTTAATCCATTTCGTGAACATCAGACTGTTATATTTTCACTCGTGGCTTCGCCACTCGTGAAAATATAACGTCTGATGTTCACTCAATGGATTAAATTTCGATCTTACACTGAAAAAAACAGTTATCCTCTATGTAAACCTGCAGGGAGTTCAGTAAAGATATCGGAGGCCAACTATGTTTGCATATACAAACGTCCCTTTCACATTCACCCCTGGAACTTTTAGTGGACGATTCCAATGTTCAATTGAGTCTAGTCCATTTTTGACTATTTAGGGTTGATTTTAACAAAATATTTCAAAATGACATACAATGTAGACCCTGATCAGAGGGTTCCTTAAGGAGCCCTCTGATCAGGGTCTACACTGTTTGCATGGGACAAGTGTAATCCTCACAGGTACACTGTTTGTAAATGACTAGTATACTCGTCGCTAGGGTTGAATGTGTTAATAGCATGACTGCTATATATCTTTCTTGAATACTCTCCAACATTCACATCATTGCGTTCCATGTCCATGTACTTTCCATGGGTATGAAGGAATTATACACAAATCAAATCTCGCATGCAAACTTGCATTTCTCATTTGAAATATATCAACTTTACCACATACAAAATGAGATTTAAATATAATATTGTAAGCTGCTTTGTTTGATACATCCAGTATGGAAAAGGTTTGGTTTATTGAAGAGAAAGTGCTCTATACATTTGAAGGACAAACTGAAAACTGATTTGGTCGCCATGCATGCTCTATACATTTGAAGGGCAAGCCAAAAACTGATTTGGTTGCCATTTTGGATATGTTGGCCATTGCGCACTTCTGTCATGGCTTGTTCGTGTAGTTGCCCATCGATATCCGCAAACAGGTTGTTTTTGTGTAAATTGTCTCAAACATTAGCCAACGTTGGGCTCCTCCAATTCATTTACTGAACTCTCTACTGTGCCAAGCAGTAGTTGAAGATAAGTCATGTCATTGTGTTGAAGCACTTCCTGAATTCAGCCAATGCCATTAGACTTTCCCATGATACTATACTATCAGATTAGAAGAAAACAATGCTTATTTATGATGTTGTCAACAGCTATTGTAACACTGGTTCGAAGATATGACATTATACACAATTATCTCTTTCAACACCATGGACCTGTCTAACATATACTCATGACATTTGCAAACAGTGTAGACCCAGGGTCTACAATGTTTGCTAATTTAAAGCAGTATTGATTAAGCTACCCAGAATTCCTGGTTCATATTTTGTTAATTAAAAAAGATCCACAAGGTAACTTTATAACTATCAAGGGTTACTTAGTGTTGAAAGTGTTAAAACTGTGTATACGTAGCAACTGGCATGCATAGGTAGTCTTAAAGAGAGCAAGGTTCCACCTAAGATTGCAGTGAGCTTCAATTTTTGGAACTTTCTACATCACCTTTATATCATACATTAACCCTTTACCACATCGTCTGTTTCTAGTTTTGAAGATAGGTGAACACTGCCTGTGACCTGTTGTAAATATCTAATAATTAACACAAATTAGAGGTCATAATAGAGAGGTTTTACTGTAGTGCAGACATTGATCAGACATTTCATTGAGGATTAATTTAGAAAATTGTGTTCTGTTTTACATTCAGTTTGGCACAGTTTCATGTTTGCATAAGGAAAAAAATGTTCCCCTCTTAGTTATAACTAATTTTCATTATGAAACTGATTGTTGACATGGTGACAAACAGTTTGAAAACAGAATCATTGATATGATACTAAAATATTCACTATTTTGAAGGAAAATATAGCATTGTTCACATGGCATTGTCATCATTAAGTCCTGAAACTGAAACCTTTTAGAGCTGAATCAAACTAAGGTCTACTTTATTTCTGATAGTGTGTGTCTTTTTATGTTCACATTTGATTGAACATTTACCTGTACAATCCTAGTGACAAACAGCTTGGATCCAGATCAGTTACCCCATTACTCCATAGCTGTTTTCCACCTTTAAATCCTCCACTGAAGTAAAAAGGTCTACTTTATATAGTCATGAATATAATCATACACAGTTTTACACTGTAAGAAATATGTTTTACATTTTTGCAGATGGTAGCTTAAGGTGCATTCTACTTAACTTTCAACCTGCTTTTAGTGGTCCCCTGTCTTCAATATGACAAACAGGCTATAGGGTAAAGGGTTAAGTTACTTGATATCTGATCAGTATCCAAACTATTTGCCAATTAAGGTCAAGACAGGTCAGTTTCCATATTTAAGCCATTACCTCATAGTCTGTTTCTAGTATTGAAGATAGGTGACAACTTAAAGCAGGTTGAAAGTAAAGCAGAATGCGCCTTCAGGCGCATTCTGCTTTACTTTCAGCCTGCTTTAAGATATAATCTGCTGTATAATATACAAATTATTTCTTATGATACTTATTCATGGCTAAATAAAATGGAACTTTTTCTACAGTGGAACAATAAATAAGAGGCATAAAAAGATTTAATTATGGGGTAATGAGTTAAAGGGTTTAAGTTCATACAGTACATGGTATGTATTATATATAGCTATTCTGCCATGTGATTGTATACTCTACTGATGTGAATCGAGCCAGGTACTAAATATCAATAATCCAATATCACTGTTGACTTTTAATCAATTTATGATTGATAGTAAATTGTATTACTGTTTTCATTAAATGTTGTATACTAAAGACCTTTTGACAAAGTGTAAACTTAAATCAGACCATTATATAGGCAATAGGCAACCGTATCCAGCTTAGAGATACAATTCTATTCATTTATTTCTTTTTTGGGTTGTACCTGACTGTATATTTTCGATTTAAAAAAAAAAAAAAAAAAAATCTCGATTTGCTTGAGCAGCGTAACCCATTAATCCATAACCTGTGCCTAATTTTGAAAACAGGTTGAAGAACTGAAAGTAAAGCAGAATGTTCCTTAAGGCGTATTCTGCTTTACCTTTAGCCTGCTTTAAGCTATCAGTCAGCTAGAATATAGAAAACATCTATGATGCATTTCCAAGACTGTATAAATTAAAACTGATTTATTTAGTGGAGGAATGAATTAAAGGTTGAAAAAGGCATATATCTATGTGGTAATGGGTTAATGAAGCTGACCTGTATGCATTACGTTAGTTCTGTATTAAGTAACAACTTGTCTTGTAGGGTAGTAACACTACGGCAATATATTGTTATATTGTAATACGCCTCTGGGCAATACGTATTGCAATACGCTTTTTCCCTATTGCAATTCTCTTTATATAATAACAGCACATACGATAGGGCATGCCCAGTTAATTTGAATATGATGCTGTGATGAATTATAACATGCCCAGCAAATGTCTTTGTTAATTTGGACCCTCCTTCTTATTTAAAGCATTCCTTTCAATGCTATAAACAAGTTTTCAAGGCTGATTTCTATTCAATTTTTGTACTTAAAAGTTGCCACAATATATTGCAATATATTGTTATACCGTTTCCTGTATTGCAATATATTGCAATTCGGTTTTCATCAAATTGTTACTCCCCTACTGTCTTGCTTGTTCTCTTTTCTTGTTTACTGGATGCTGGGTGAGTGCAGATTTGACTGTAGAATGGGCCACACCTGCTGTTTGAGTGATGGAAAATAATCTCCATGCTGCATGTCATTGCATGTTGACTGTGATCATTATTTGCTTCAAATGTTTCAAACAACATCATACATAATGCAAATACAGTCACACTTGAACTAGAATACCATTCAATAGAATGCCATTGCATACTCTTTACAGTATTTGTTGGAACTACACCAAACATGTATTTTCTTCAGTGGAGTAATGAATTATATATATAAAGACATAAATATTTTTACTCTGCATAATTATGGAGCAGTTACCTATCTTAGCATTACCCCATAGCCAGTTTCTAGTTTTGAAATAAAGCAGGTTGAAAGTAAAGCAGAATGTGCCTAGACTATAGAAATATTTCTTATGAAGCATATTCATTACTGTATAAATTGGCAGTAATGTCATCTGTGTAGGAATAAATTAGGGGCATAAAAAGGTGTTTTTATGGGGTAATGGGTTAAGCGATCACTTATCCAGAGTTGCTGAAGTCAGGGAGACTTCTGACGCCTTAACCCATCTCCTGCTATTAGCGTTTATTGATGCTTTTTGAAAACATTGTAAACATTGATCAGAAAGCTACTTCAGGAGCTGTCTGGTCAGGGTCTGCACTGTTTTGCATATTGGATCAGTCTTATGAGTCTGCACTCTTTCATACGGAAATCTTTCCCATATTGATTTGCCAATGTAATAGTTCATTTGATAGATGTTCACAGTGGGTTCAGTTAACTCATTACCCTATAGCTTGTTTCTAACTTAAAGAAATATGATCACTTAAAGCAGGTTGAAAGTCATCTGCTAGGATTTAGATAACATATCTCATGGTACAAATTCTTTGCTGTATAAATTTGAACTATTTTCTTAAGTGGGGTAATAAATTAAAGGCCTAAAAATGCATATTTATGGAGTAATGGGTTAAATATATGAATCACTGCCAATTTCAGTTGGATAAGGGTTAGAATATCTATCTCTTCATGTTCCCTCGCTTGGAGAGGATTAAATGACAAGAATGGAAAGCAAGGGATGGGCAATCTAACTAAAATTAATTACTGTCAAACGTATATTCAATTATCTACCTCTCAGACCTTGTCCTTAACCATTTTCTGCTTGGAAACTCTGGTAGCCCCCAACTTTTTATATAAGAATTTCGAAAAAAGTACATGTATAGAAAAAGCAATAAAGCATCTTCTTGATTTCACTCTTATTTGCTGTACAAGTACATATGTACATGTCTAAGTATAAAAAGCCTTTTAGTAATATAAAGTGAAGATATATTGCAAATCTTTACATCAAATTTTAAAGTAGCCTGCAAACTTTATTTTGTTTTCCCTCTGGCCTCTGTTCTTCTTTGCATCATTTTGTGACTTTCCACCTCCTCTCGTCACTTGGGCTGCTATTGGCAACATCACTAGACTAAACACCACCCTCCTGCTTTTCTCCACAGGTTTTCGGCGCGTAAGCTATGACCCCCCCTCCCCCCATAAATCTTTCAAAATGAGTCAAAATACATCCATATGTTCAACAAACATCCTTAACAAATGTTTCAAGAAGTTTCAAGAAGTTTCAAAAAAAAAAAAAAAATTCGTATCATATATGTAGACAATGAGAAGGTGGATGTGTATTCAGAGCCATCAACTTCCCAACCTTGTCATTTTGTCATTTTTGGACCGATTTTGACAAATGATGGCTTATTATTTACATTTAACAGTTCTGTTCAAAGAAAGTTAGCTCACAGCCCAAGCAAGACACGAGCACAAGTGAAGAAATAAAAAGTTCGATAGGCACCTTATATCGGAATCCTTCTGTCACCTTAATTTTTGGACTTGTTCGTCAGTCATTCACTGATTCAGCGATTAACAAGTGCATTTGCGACTATGCATTACACCATGGTACGGGTAATTAATAGACAATGAAATATATAATAAATACCTTTTGAATTATCGGTAAATGAGCATTTCTGTTACGAAATAAATTTCTAGATAACTTTCGTTTTCAAGTCTGTTGACAAACGTATATGATCATTGGTCGTATTCGAATCATCGAGTTTGTTGTCAACGAAAACTGGGCGGAGCAAATGCGCGAAGATTTACTGATGACAACAATTTTGACCCGACTCGAATCGAAATTGTGGTCAAAGATTTGATGGTTTGACAACATTTTGTCAACGGAAAACATCAAGTGATGATTCGAATAGAACTTGTTGACAACTATTCCAATTCACGCGATAGTTGTCCTGATTCGAATACGACCAATTGAGACGGTTGACTTTTTGCGTCATTTCCTGCTTTGAAGCTGGTTCTCGGTTTCGCTAGAATGAGAATAGTTTGACTGGGCAACCAGTCGTTTGTTTGGGAAAATTTTGCGTGACGGACAGTTTCCGACTAAGGGGTCTCCCCACCCTTCGAGTCCCCATGCGCGTGTTCGCCGATTGCTTTGAATTTTTTACCAATTATCGTCAAAGAAAACTGTTTGCTGTAAACAATGAGCCATCATCTGTCCAGATCGTCCAAGATTTGACAAAATGACAGGGTTGGGAACTTGAGGGTTGCTTCTGCAAGGCGCTTTTTCATGGCAGCCTTTACTATTTTACTTATATAAATTAGCAAAAAAAAATTTTTTTTAAAATTTCATGAAACTTCAGGAAATGTTCTTTTATGATGATTATTGAATGTATGGATAGATTTTGGGGTATTTTATCCACGTTTGGTGGTGGTGGAGGGGGTTATAGCAGCTAGGGGTAGTGTCATAGCCAACGGGCCGAATGCCTATGCTTTTCTCTATATGTAAGATTAACAATTATTGTAATTGACACAGTAAAGCTTGCTTATAACGAAATTGGATATAACAAAACAAAATATACTCCCCATCTCTAATTAATGTATAGTAAAATGGACCTGATTATAACGAAATTGGATATAACAAAACAAAATATATTCCTCATCTCTAATTAATGTATAGTAAAATGGACCTGATTATAACGAAATTGGATATAACAAAACAAAATATATTCCCCATCTCTAATTAATGTATAGTAAAATGGACCTGATTATAACGAAATTTGGATATAAGGAATGAAATCAGATGCGTCACTGTTTACTGATCTATACAGTCCATATACATGAACATATGAGTTGAACATCACTGCAAACAGTGTATACCTGGATGGAATGTTGCTTTTGGGAATTATAATTTGGAAGAGGGATTTGGCATGGTTTACAAGGTCAACAGATAGGGGAAAACTACAATGTAGTTTGATAATGAATGAACAAAGAGAATTAGACAGTGAGACATTAATTGGACATGTAGTCAATACAATTGTGACAAAAACCAGGCTTGTGGGCTTCACAGGAATACCAATGTGAATCTCGCTATAACACACCGTGTCCAGATATACATAGTACTTAACTGATTACCCCATAAATACCCCTTTTTACGTCTTTTATATATTCCTCTACTGAAGAAAATAGTTCCACGTAATACACTCATGAATATGTACTGTTAGAAATATTTGCTATATCCTAGCAGATGATAGCTTAAAGCAGCCTTAGGGTGCATTCTGCTTTACTTTCAACCTGCTTTAAGTGGTCACCTCTCTTCAAAACTAGAAACAGGCTATGGGGTAATTGGTTAATAACCCATACAGTGCTGGAAACCCATATATATTCATATATATCCTTTGCAAACTGTGTAAACCTTCAGGAACCCTCTGATCAGGGTCTGTACTGTGCTACTTTATTAATACATTGAGGAGAAATATCTCCCAAGAGTCAATGTAAACTTGTATGTTATATGTAAATGGATGAGTCCATTTGAAAATTCAACGTTATCAGATTTAAACACCCAAAATGGAATAAAGTTTTTTTTTGGTATTTCAATATTTGAAATTCGAGCACTTATAAACTGTTCTCAAGGTCAATGTCATTAAATGACTTAGGTTTCAGTTTCTGTTAACCCTTTACCCCATAGCCTGGTTTAGTTGTGAAAATAGGTGACTACTTAAAGCAGTGTGAAAGTAAAGCAGAATGCGCCATAAGGCGCATTCTGCTTTACTTTCAGCCTACTTTAAGCTTCCACCTGCTAGGATATAGAAAATATTTCTTATGGTTTATGTTTATACCTGTATAAAATGGAACTATTTTCTTCAGTAGAGGAAAAAATTAAAATTGCTGAAAGGCGCTTCTATGGGGTATAAAGGGTTAAAGTTAAAACCTCTAATTTGCTTTATCAGAGTGTATCAATACTTGTTAACAAAATGAAGATATATATTATTTCGGGACAATGTCTAGTGTCTACTTAAGCGGACATTGGCAAGCAATTGACAGATCCTGATGAGATGCTGTGTCCTTATTATGGTCTGCAATGTTTCCTAAAATGTTCTGCTGTATGGACAAAATTACATTGCACAGTGTCATGTTTCATCCATAATGAAATCTAGGAAGCACAGTGGGAGAGTTTATTACAATATCCAGGGTAAATAAGTTGAGCAATCATGAAAAACCCTTCCTATGAGAGCTGTGTCACCATCATTATATATCTGTGAAATGGACCCTGGGTCAGTTGGGAATTGAAACTTATCAGCTGACATCTATCACAGGAAAAAAATACTTTGGAATACCACTGATACAGACTACCATAGGGAGAGATCAGTAAACCCAACATTTCCAACATTTTCTCAATTATATCTCGAACAAACCCTATGCTTTGCAATGATTCTGGTGAGTAGTCACATCATAGGGTTTGGTAAAGGCATATAATTTTAGCTCTGAAAGTACTAACTTTATTTGGATATCTGATATAAGCTGACATGTATTAAAAGTGACTTAGGAATACTTTTGATAGAGTGTATCTTGAAATCAAAACATGGCAAACATCCATTTACATGAATGGTTTCTGCATGGACAGGGATTTCTCTTAAGTGGGTTATTGTTTATTAGCAAGCTAACTGGCATATTACAGGCTGTATTCCCAACAGGCAGGTTATTGCTAGGCACCAGTCGAAGTGGCTTTCAAAAATGCTGTGACCACGGAACCATACATCATTTAAAACCACCGAGACCATATTGATTTCAAAACTGTTGTGGGACTGCTAGACTGGCTTATTGAAACTGACAAATAGAAATTTAAGTTCAAACAACATTCAAACTTGCATTATGTTGCCATTTTTTAACCCTTATAGTTGAGAAGATTTCACAACTTTGGTCATGCCCGACAAAGGTCAAGGTCAAATAAGCTGATTTTTACATTGACCATAACTCTAAGGAATTGTGTGCGGTAGAGACTTCATATTCCTCATGTGTACTAGAGACTTCATATTGGATATGTATACTCAACTCAAGAAGCTCATGAGCTCAGTACAAGTTAAGTCATGTCCAAAAAAGGTCAAGGTTATTTAGAGGTCATTAATATGTCAAATGGGCTGAACTTAATATTGGCCATAACTGGGTAACTGCGTGTGATAGAGACTTCATATTTCGACATGTGCACTCAATTCAAGAAGCTCATGAGCTCATCACAACCTAACTTGTCAGACAAAGGTCAAGGTCATTTAAAGATCAAATCGGCTGATGGTTACATTGGCCTTAACTTTGGAATTAAGTGTGATAGAGAATTTAAATTTGGCATGTGTACATACTCAAATCAAAAAGTCCTTGAGCTCAGAGCAAGTTGAGTCATGTCCGACAAAGTTCAAGGTCATTTAGCGGACATTTATGATCTTAACCCCCTGCTCTAACTCTTTCAGTAGTAAGTAACTCTTGTGGGTTATTAAGTTCCCTTGTGAATATTTTTATCTTAACTCTTTTCCTGCTTTCCAGTGTCTACACGGTGTCATAATAGGTTCTGCCTGACATAAGTCTGCATCATTTTCGCTGGATATTTTTCTTATTTTATGTAATAGTTTAGATATTCATAGTGGGCAGAGTTTAACATATACAGTCTGAGAAGGGTTAACCTTATATTGGTGTTAAGCAATGACAACCAAGCAACTGCTTATAGAGGGCCAGATTTTAATCAATTGCTGAGGTGGTCATTTGTAAGGCTATTTCTATTAGCTCAATAATGCTATCAGGTAACTCACTGAATGTAAAAATATGTCACCTGCTTTAAATTTGAGGTATTTATAAATTCCAAAACTCCTCTGTTTAATTCTTTAAAGAACACGCCATATCAAACAGTTGAGATTTCGAGATTCACTGGGTTACCTGGTGTCTGATCTGGATCAATTTACTGTTTGCATTTGCCAGTGAATTCTCAGACTAGTGCAGCTCAATATAAATTAGTCAATGCCAGATTAAGCAATTTCAATGTGATAGTATTGATTTATTAAGACCATCAGTCTTTGAGGGCAGTTGTACCTGTCAAACTAACCTGTACTTGACCTGTATGTCAAAGGCTAGTCATAGATTTCACATTATAGCAAACCTTTGGCACTTAAACCTCTGTTAAGCCACCACTCCATGGGAGATTGGTCTAAACCGCTTGTCTGGTATTGCATAACAATTGCTGAGTTGTTCATTTTGTAAATGTAGCAAGAACTAAATGACTGCATGAGCAGTTTTAATACAGATTACAGATCTCAATCTAATAAGTAGTCATAACATAGGCTTTGGTGGAGATACTTATATAAGGAAGTTGGCATTTGTAATACCTATCTTATATTAAATTGAGCCTTGATTTTATGTTAAATTGAAGTTTTCTTCTTCCATATCAGGTTATTAAATCTAATTGTTATCCTCTTGTACAATCAGCTGTTCTCATCAGTCCTTCATCAGTCCCTCCCTCTATAACAATGTTCTTGTATATATTTGCATGACTGATCTCATTTCTATGATTAATTTATTCAACAGAACATAGTCTAAATAGATGGAAACTGATCACCATGAAATATGTTATAAAATATGCACATACCTCCACAAATTTCAAAGCCATGTACATATTGATTTTTATACGCCCACCTCTAAAGGTGGTTGTATATTGGTGTGGCCCTGTCCATCCGTCTGTTCGTTGGACCGTCATCATTTGGTTTGTCTGGAGTTTTTTGGGTAAACAATTATAAGGATATTACTGAAACTTCACACAATTGTTATATGCATAAAGATCTGAAACTGAGTCAACTTTCAGATTAATTTGATTTGTTGTTACAGAGTGAACTACCCTTAATGTACTCAAATATGCTATAAAAGGCTGCCAGTGGGCAGCTTTCTGCTGTACTTTCATTCAGATAAACCCTTATCATCAGCAGGAAACAAGTGTAATAATTATACAGCATTGCCCTCTAATAAAAGGTTGGCAGTATTTGACGTAATTCTAAATATTTGGGGGATAAACCCTCATTTAGTCAATGGAAAAGTGGTTGTTATATTATAATATAAATTATACTTATAATTCCTCAAAGAGGTCAGATAGTGGTAATGCTTTTACCCTGTTAAATAGCTATACAATCGTTTTCCTGCAGCATGACAGGTGGGTGCTTAACCCTTTCCCCCATAGAAGCACCTTTTAGCGCATTCAGTTTATTCTTACCTGGAAGAAAATAGTTCCAATTTATACATTCATAAATATGTTTAATAATTTTACAAAGTATTTTCTATATTCTAGCAGATGATAGCTTAAAGCAGGCTGAAAGTAAAGCAGAATGTGCTTAAAGCCCATTCTGCTTTACTTTCAACCTGCTTTAAGTGGACACCTATATTCAATACTAGAGATATGCTATGTGGGAAAGGGTTAAAGCAGGCTGAAAGTAAAGCAGCTAGAATGCACCTTCTGTTTTACTTTCAGCCATTGCCTTAAGTGGTCACCTATCTTCAATACTAACTTTATGTAAGCTGGAGTGAAAGAGATTTTCAGGAACATGCATGATTATTGCTTGTTGGTGAAGTGTTTAGCACTCTAAAATTGGCTTCCGGGGAAACAACAGAAAAAAATGTAAATTACCGTTTTTAACCTTTACACTGTTGATTTTCAAACTGGGCTATTCTAATTTATAAAAATTGAGCAGTATATACTGATGCTTGGGAGATTTGTCTCAAAATATTTTAAAGTATGGCAAACAGTGCAGATCCTGATCAGAGGGCTCCTTCAGGAGCCCTCAGATCCAGGTCTACACTGTTGGCAAAATGATGTGTATTCTTGTTTCCTGCACAGTTAATGCAAATGTGAAATGCCAAGGATTAGATAGAGGATGAAAATGACTTGGAAATTGCTTCTTAGAGAGAAAGCTATTAAAATAATATTACAAGAGAATTGCAGTCAGCATGCCTGTTTGCAATGCTGCAAAGTGAAAGTAATTATGTCATTATAAATGATTTGCTGGGGGGAATTGGAGTTCTTTGTGTTATCAAACTTATTATCTCTGAGAATTTGTTGCCATTTGTCATTGACTAACCTTTTCATCCATAGGCTTCAGTCTACTTCACCTATATCTAAATCTTATTACATATGATATATAGACCTACTATGGTTAACCCATTATCCCGTAGCCTGTTTATACTTTTAAAGACAAGTGACCACTTAAAGCAGGTTGAAAAAAGGTGCATTATGCTTTACTTTCAGCCTGCTTTTGTGCTTTATAAACTACCATCTACTAGTATAATAGAATTTTTTTCTTACGGTACATACGTTATCCTTGACTATATAAAGTGGATCTTTTTTCTTCAGTCGAGGAATAAATCAAAGGCGTAAAAAAGGTGTATTTATGGGGTAATGGGTTAAGGTATGTGACTATTTAATGCAAAATAAATGTAAAGCAAAAACTCCTAAAGGAGCTTTCTTCTTACTTTAAGCTTCATCATCAATTAAAACTTAGTTGAGTGCATTATTGTGTATGGAGGCACTCCTACAAGCAGGGGCTGTTTCATAAAGCTTCATATGACAAATGTTGTTGTATTGCAGATTATAAAAGTCTCAGTTATTATTAATCCTGTCTTGTGACATCTTTTTGGAATCATCTTTTTAAGACGATTCCAAAGAGATGTCACAAGACAGGATTATATAGAGAAATCAGAAATTAAATGTATTTTAAAGTTTTGACTTACGATCGTTTTTGTCGTTCGAAGTTTTATGAAACGGGCCCCTGCAGAGCTTTTACGGCACTTATGTGGAGGAAGGGGTAAAAACGTCCTCTGACACCTGTGTGATGGAAAAGGGTAACAAGTGTAACTTAAAATTATGATTTTCTTAACTCATTACCCAATAGTTTACGCGTTTTTAAGAAAGATTACCACATAGCAGGTTGAAAGTAAAGCAGAATTCTTCTAAAGGAGCATTCAGTTTTACTTTCAACCTGCTTTAAGATACTGGAAATGCTTTAAGACACTGCCCTCTGTGGTTTATGTTCAGGACTTCCTTGGTGGTGACTGTTCTACCTAGAGCAGAAATAATTATTGGCAAAGAATATCTTATTTATGGGAAATGGGTTAACACAAGTGTTTGCTTCAAAATTGTCCCAAGCTGAAACTCTAAGATTTATCAATTGCATTCTAAATATGACAGAAGTAACTGACAATTTGGATCATGATCAGACCTTGGCTTTAACCGGGATTCAGTGTTTGATCTGAATTCTCATACATTTCTCTGAAATGTCCTACATCCAGACACATTGCTGTTCAATAGTAAGCTAAAAGTAAAGCAGAAATGTACCTAAGGGAGTTTTTATGCCCCCAGCATCGACAGATGCGGGAGCATATAGTAATCGTCCTGTCCGTCCGTCCGTCCGTAACCAGGTTAAGTAGATTTTACCGTTTCCTCTAGCATCAACACCGCTTATTCAAACGCTTGGATACTTATACAGTTGTTGCCTTGGACCATTCCCTAGCCACCAATAATACCTAACCTAGATTTTGACCTTGACCTTGACCTAATTTGGACTTAGAATATTTTGAATGGGCTATTTCTTGGTTAACTAGATTTTACCGTTTCGTCTAGCATCAACACCGCTTACTCCAATGCTTAGATACTTATACAGTTATTGCCTTGGACCATTCCCTATCCACCAATATCACCCAACCATGATTTTGACCTTGACCTTGACCTAATTTGGACTTAGATTATTTTGAATGGGCTATTTCTTGGTTAACTAGATTTTACCGTTTCGTCTAGCATCAACACTACTTACTACAATGCTTCTATATTTATACAGTTATTGCCTTGGACCATTACCAACCCACCAGTAATACCCAAGCTCAGTTTGACCTTGACCTTGACCTAATTTGGACTTAGAAAAGATTCAGAATATATTGTCAAGGATGCCACCGGGGGCATAAGCGTTTATTGAACGCAGTCTTGTTTGTTACTTTAAGTCTTTTATAACCAATTAATTCATAGCCCGTTTCTAGCTTTGAATACAGGTGACCATTTAAAGCAGGTTGAAAGTTAAGCAGAATGCGCCTTAGGGTGCATTCTGCTTTACTTTCAGCCTGCTTTAAGCTATTATCTGCTAGAAATATAGAAAATATTTAATTCGATACATATCCATGAATGTATAAATTGGAACTACTTTCTTCAGTGGAGGAATAAATTAAAGGTGTAAAAAGGTGTATTAATAGAGTAATGGGTTAAGCAGTCATTTGTCTGGACCATAACAAACAGTTATGACGGAAAAGGCTAATTAAACTATGCTTATCAGGAAAATTGGATGCACAAACCCCCTGTGGACACTTAATTCTATTGTACTCTGTTTGATGATTTCTGTAATCTGTTAATAATAATAGTTAAAAGCAATCAAATTTCCTCTAGTCATAATATTGTCTGCTTTAAAATCAAATTGCTCGTACAAAATAAAGTTAATGCATACATGTGGTAATTTCAAAATGGAGGAAGCTTGAAGGTTAATTAAGTGTAGAACAGTAAATGCATCTTGAGCAGATGTTGTGTTAATGGCCTGCTGACTGAGTAATGCAGAATTAATAGATTACCTTTCTGCATTACTTCCATCCTGCATCAAGCTTTCTCTCATTCTGTATTATTTCTGTCCCATATTAAACTGCCTATATTTGTACATTACTTTTGTCTTTCATTAAGCTACAGTAAGCTTTTAGCATCACTTTTTTCTGCATTTTGCAGCTGACTCCCGATGTCTACCAATATTATATTATTCGTTCTCAATGGCGGCTTTGAATATCTCAACTCTAACTGTGCACAAAATAAGTATATATGCATCATTAACAAACAGTATATTTCCAGATCAGAAAGTTTCTTTAGGTTTGCAGAGTGTTTGTCTTTGAGAAAAATCCCTTATAAGACAAGGTAAACTGGACAGTGGTGACTGGTCATTACAGAAAATGGAAGGTTCCATTTGGAAAGTCAGCAGTGTTAAAGGGTTAAAACTAAGGCTCGTATTTCAACATCAACTTTTAGTCATGAAGTTTTATCTTAAACATCCTTTGCTATAATATACACACACCTTTGTTTGTTGCATCTCAGGCTGGAAATCATAGTACATTTTGTATTTCATATCACAAAAAATCTCACAAATTGTCATTTTAACCGGTTTTAACTCATTCACTCCCAGAAACTTTAGATGGACAATTCTAGATTCTTTTCAAGTCTAGTCTAGATTTACCCTCAAACTGCTTTATGCAGTCACCTCTAAAGCAATAAGGTAGACGATTTATAACAGTTTAAGTGTAATATTTGTCAGATTTAATTGTAATATCTAACAGGTTTAACTTGAAATTATTTGTCAGGTTTAACTATGATATATATCAGGTTTTAATATAATGTTTTCTGAATTAACTGTGATATTTGTGAGGTTTAATTGTAATATTTGTCAGGATTAACTGTTATGTTTGTCAGTTTCAACTGTAATGTTGGTCAGGGTTAAATGTAATTGTTGCGATATTTATCAGGTTTAACTGTAATGTTTAATTGTAATATTAGTTCAGTTCAAGAGTAATGTTTATCACGGCAATGATTGTCAAATTTAACGGTACAGTTTGTCTGATTTAACCAATAATGTTTTTCAAGTTTAAAAGCAATGTTTGTCAAGTTTAATTGTAATATTTTTCAGGTTTGGTTGTAAATTTATGAGGTTTAACTGTGCTATTTGTCAGGTAGAACTTTAATATCTATTAGGTTCAATTGTAATGTTTGCCAGGTTTAACTGTAATGTTTGTCAGTTTAACCATAATGTTTGTCCGGTTTAATTGTAATGTTGTTAAGTTTAACTGTAATATTTGTCAATTTTTACTAATGTTTGTCTAGTTTAATTGTAATATTAAATTTTGTAAGGTACATGTAGTTTGTACTATATTTGCAATCTAAGTAATATCTGATCTCTCATCTTTCCAATTTTCTCCCAGGCTTGAGGGGCCTATTTCATAAGCAATCTTACAGCCAATATTGTCATATAAGATACAGTAAAACCTAGCTAATGCAACCACTCTTAATGTTACCAAAATGATGGGGTTTATAAGCACAAGTGACACCTCATAGCAGGATGAAAGTAAAGCAGGAAGCTCCTAAAGCTTTAACCCATTACCCTATATCCTGTTTCTAGTTTTGAAATTAGGTGTTCACTTATAGTAGGCTGAAAGTAAAGCAGAACTGCGCCTTAAGGCGCATTCTGCTTTACTTTCAGCCAGCTTTAAGCTACCATCTGCTAGAATATAGAAAATATTTATAATGGTACATATTCATGACTGTAAATAATCAGTGGAAGAATAATTTCGAGGCGTAAAAAGGCTTATATATGGGGTAATGGGTTAAGTAATCAAATGCCTTTAACATAAAAAGGCTGTTTGTTGAGTGATCATAAAGACAGGTTTTAGTGTATTATCTCTTTGCATGCTGGGTAATATTTTTCGTCTGCAACATTTGTCGTCTGCTACTGTTCTATAATTATAAGCTTTTTCAAAATTTCTTTTAAATTTAGGGTCAGCATGGCAAACAGCTTGGATCCTGATGAGACGCCGCATAACGCGGCGTCTCATCTGGATCCAAACTGTTTGCAAAGGCAATCGCTGTGATGGATATATCCGCCGCTAGCATGCAAAGAGTTATACTATCATAGCTCAAGATATAACTAAAAAGTCCCCAGTTGATGTAGTAAGTAAAAGCTTGCATAGGTAAGATATATTTTTTGTAAAATGACATATAAATATGACATTGTGTAAAGTGAGTGTCCATGAAATTACTAAAGTGGGTCACTGGCAAAATATGATAAAGTTTAACAACAAATTTATGTTTTTATGGCTATTTATAAAAAAAGAAGATACAAAGTGGTAGAAACAAATAACACTGCTATTAGCTTGAATAGAAGGCAAAGCATATATTATATTTTTTGACTTCCAAGGGGTATGAGACTGTTGCAAAGACTGTGTATGAAATTCTGAATTTTAAATTCTGTCTGTTTCAAATGACTGTGTAGAAATATGTTTCATTATTTATAAGTGTTATACAGTTTGGAAATACAGTGCCACTTCAATTAATATGGAAACACAGCAATCTCTAAATCTAAAGACAAAGCACTGCTTAAAGGCAGTATGTAAGCCAGAATATAGCGCATTTTTTAAACCTGAATATTCAGGCAGATACGTAATCTAAACATATAAAAAGAAGTAATCCGCGATGATTATGGAGGCAATAAATCTGACAAACACATGAGTTTGATAGGAAAAGGTCGACTTTTAAATCGGTTTGTTGACATCCGATTAACGATGGAGATTTTCTGAGTTTGTTCGGCTTGCGTCCGGTAAAGATGTTTTCTTATGACCTGTCGGAGTTATTTTTAGATTGGAACATTCTAAAACTTTAAAAGGGATGAGTATTCCCTACATCCAGCAAGAAACATTGATAGCTGTGTTTATTGTGCGCAGTATACAGTAGAGAATACATTTTCTTTACCGTTTAAACGCAAACGCAATGCACGTAACTGTGGAAATTTACTTTTAGAAGTTTTAACTATTATTTTTTAATATGAGTAGCAAATAGGTTGGAGCCTGATCAAACGCCGGGTTACCCGGCGTCTGACCTGGCTCCTGTTTGCAATGGAAATAATAGTTTTGTATACAAATGTGTTTATTGGGAGAGAATAAAATATCAGTAAAGTTAGCGCAGCGGTCTCGTGCTGCACGGGAACCATACTTATCTCAAGCAGGAAAGTGTACGACGATGTAGTCGATGTTACCTTGCTTACAGTGGAGAAAATGTTATTCTTTCCCAATAAACGCGTTAACGCTAAAACCATGATTTCAATTGCAAACAGTTTGGAGCAGATCAGACGCCAGGTAACCCGGCGTCTGATCACACACCAAACTGTTTGCCACTCAGACTAACATGAATGGTCAGAATTGTCTAAAGGTTGTCCATTTATGCGTATTATTGCCATGCGTTTGCATTTCGTTTGCGTTTTCTCCACCGTTACCTTAATGGTTATGAACTATTCTGCTCGTGACTCTTATTCGACCTTGCGGAAACTCTCGGAAGCCGACACGAAGATTTGTTATGTAAACAAAAAGCTTATTTTTCCAACCATCTCGATAAGAAATCGGCACATTTATGTATGGTTCTTAAAGAAAGGGGGGCATGTTTCAGGCAACTGACAACGGATTTCGCTTAGTTTCAATACATAGAAAATGTTCTTATATAAGAAATTGTGCGATTTAAACATAAATTTGGCCGACATTCTGGCTTTAACCCATTTTCCAATAGATACACATCCTTTACTACTTTTCTCTATTCCTCCACTAGAGAAAATAGTTCCACTTTATATGAATATGCACCATAAGAAACATTCCCTATATCTGCATATGGTAGCTTAAAGCAGGCTGAAAGTAAAGCAGAGTGCTCCAGGCAATCTGCTTTACTTTCTCCTTGTTTCATGTAAGCTACCATGATCTGTCTCCAATACTAAAAACAAGCGAATTCAGAAAGGGTAAATGCAGGACAAAACTAATGCAGAAATAGGACCCTTCTGCATTAGTTTAACCCTGTATTAACCCATTACGCCATAGCTTGTTTCTAGTTTTGAAAATAGGCGACCACTTAAAGCTGGTTGAAAGTAAAGCAGAATGGGCCATAAGGCGCATTCTGCTTTACTTTCAGCCTGCTTTAAGCTAACATCTATGAGTAAAGCTCAAAGTTACTTTTGTTTAAGACTGCAAATTCATGTTTTTTGAGTCAAGCCAGTCTATATACAGGTTTCAGTGTATTACCTTCCTTGCTTAAATTATTACCCCGATTACAATGGTTATTTGGAAACAGTTTGGATCCTCATTGACACTGTGTAACAATCCAAACTGTTTGACACTCATTTCAATATTTCTTATGTCAAAATACCTTAAGCTAGTATTGGAGAGCTAGAAGTAGACAACAATGGTTTAATGCAGATGAATGACATGACAGTAATAGGGTTAATTAATAGGTAATAGTATACTGACAATGTTACATTAGTGGATGCTTTCTTAACTATAATGATACTAGACTTGTAGTAATTACTACAGTATATTAATGATGCTCATGTGAAGCAAGTGCCAAGAATATAATGGCTGATAGTACAAGATCGAGCTAAATGGTTCTGTTTTATTAGCTCACCTGAGCTAGCTCAGGGTGAGCTTTTGCAATACTTGAATGTCCGGCGTCCGGCGTTCGTCGCCAACAATTTTAGTGTTTACACTCTAGAGGCCACAATATTTATTCAATCTTTCCCAAACTTGCTCAAATTGTATATTACCATAAGAGTTCGGATGAGTTTAATTATGGTTGAAATCGGATTGATAGGTCAAGAGTAATCTACCTTTGAATTGCTGAAAATGCCATATTTAAGGGTGTTTACACTCTAGAGGCCACAATTTTTATCCAATCTATCTCAAACATGCTCAGATTGTATATAACTATAAGAGTTCAGATGAGTTCGATTTTGGTTGAAATTAGACAAATAGGTTGAGAGTTATCTACCTTTGAAATGCTGAAATCATAGATATCTTAAAATAACCTAGATCGGCTATAGGCCAATCAGCGACGGTCATCGAGAAGCCATCTTGGTTCGTGTATGCTATTCATGTTCCAATGGTCTGGTGCACGTCGTATTGCGGTAGATTAATGACGTTACATGCTGTGCGCAGTAATCCCGTCTACGTTGACGGTGCGTCATTGACTACAGAAGTTGCTAAGAACCGTTCCATAGTTGCCATGATTAATCGATGATTTTATTCAGTTAAATAAGAATTACCATCATTTTGTGCTTATTATCGTTTGATTGTCGTTTTACGGTGCATATTTATGTTACAAGATGTATGTAGTACGAATTCATTCTTAAATGAAAGTAAATCATATTTTGTTTCCGGAGGGAAACTGTATGATACACGTACCAAGATGGCGTCTCTCTGACCGTCGACCAATGGGAGCTCAGCGCTAGGTGGCCGATCTAGTCTCTTAAGATATCTATGGCTGAAATTGTCATATTTAAGGGTGTTTACTCTCCAGGGGTTACAATTTTTAACCAATCTATCTCAACCTTGCTCAGATTGTATATGACCATAAGAGTTCGATTGAGTTTGATTATACAATGTTGCGTGTTTAACCCATTATCCCATAAATACACCTTTTTGCCCCTTAAATTTTGCCTCCACTGAAGAAAATAGTTCCAGTTTATACAGTCATGTATATGTATCATAGAAATATTTTCTACATTCGAGAAGATGGTAGCTTAAAGCAGGTTGAAATTTGAGTAGAATGTGCCTTTAAGGTGCATTCTGCTTTACTTTCAACCTGCTTTAAGGGATCACATTTCAACAGGCTATGGGGTAATGGGTTAAATATTTATGCTGATGACAGAATTTTAAGCATATTTTTTAAAAAGACAGCTTATTTCAACAATGATGATTTTGAAACATTCTAGGATTAAGTCTTTTCCCTAAGTATTCTTGTACTCATCATTGTTTTTGGGGTTTTAAAAAAAAACTTTCTCCAACAATGGAACTAAGCACTCTTCTCCATAGCATTAAAATTTTGCAGCTTAACTCTTTGAATGCTGGGTATTTTTAGCTCACCTGGCACGTAGTGCCAAGGTGAGCTTTTAGGATCGCTGGATGTCCGTCGTCCGTCCGTCCGTCTGTCCGTTCACAATTGTTCGTAAACACTCTAGCAGGTTATCTCATTGGATCTTAGTGAAACTTGGTCACAATGTTTGCCTCAATTAAATCTAGGTCAAGTTCGAATGTGGGTCATGTCCGGTCAAAAACTAGGTCAAATTATCGAAAAACCTTGTTAACACTCTAGAGGCTACAAATTTCATTGGATCTTCATGAAACTTCATCAATATGATTGCCTCAATGAAATCTAGGCCAAGTTCGAATGTGGGTCATGTCTGGTCAAAAAATAGGTCACTAGGTCAAATTATTGAAAAACCTTGTTAACACTCTAGAGACTACAAATTTCATTGGATCTTCATGAAACTTCATCAAAATATTTGCCTTAATGAAATCTAGGTCAAGTTCGAATGTGGGTCATGTCCGGTTAAAAACTAGGTCACTAGGTTAAATTATCGAAAAACCTTGTTAGCACTCTAGAGGCTACAACTTTCATTGGATCTTCATGAAACTTCATCAATATGATTGCCTCAATGAAATCTAGGTCAAGTTCGAATGTGGGTCATGTCCGGTCAAAAACTAGGTCACTAGGTCAAATCTTCGAAAAACCTTGTTAACACTCTAGAGACTACAAATTTCATTGCATCTTCATGAAACTTCATCAAAATGTTTGCCCCAATGAAATCTAGGTCAAGTTAAAATGTGGGTCATGTCCGGTGAAAAACTAGGTCACTAGGTCGAATCATCGAAAAACCTTATTAACACTCTAGAGACTACAAATTTATTTGATCTTCATAAAACTTGATGAAAAGGTTTGCCTCAATGAAATAAAGGTCAAGTTCAAATGTGGCTTATGTCTTGTCAAAAACTAGGTCACTAGGTCAAATCATCCAAAAACGTCGTTAACACTCTAGAGACTACAAAATTCATTGAATCTTCATGATACTTGAAAAAAATGTTTGTCTCATTGAAATCGAGGTCAAGTTAGAATGAGGGTCATGCCCGGTCAAAAACTAGGTCACACGGTGTACATGGTTACATGGTTACCAGGTGAGCGATTAAGGGCCATAGTGGCCCTTGTTTCATTCGCAAACAATTGTCGCCTGCTTTTGTTATAAAGAAAACGAATTTTCTAAATTTCTTTTCAAAACAGGGTCAGAGGGTCAAACAGTTTGGATCCAGATGAGATGCCATGTTATGTGGCGTCTCATCTGGATCCAAACTGTTTGCAAAGTTAATCACTGTGGCACATATCCGCGGCTAATATGGCTATGTAAAATATTGGTAATATTAAGCCTTGTTATGTTTCATAAGTCACTGTAATCATTACATGTGGCTTCATGCATACAAACTAAATCATGCATATGAAATGATGATGTGCTTACCACTAATCATATGGCATGGTACAGTATAACCTCTCTATTATGACCACTAAAATACGGGCAAATTGATTGTATAAAAGACAGGTGACAGCTAAAGCAAGGTGACAGTAAAACAGAAAGCTCCTAAATGAGCTTTCTGTTTAACTGTTACCTTGCTTCAAGCAGTCACCTGTCCTAAAGACCTGATAATTAAAACAATTAAATGGTCATAATAGAGAAGTTTTACTGTATAATACTCTCATTATTAAGGCTCAAGATATGAGGCGTATCTCCAAAGCTAAAAGCTGTACCAAACTCTAATTTATGGTGTTACTTTAAAACTCATTAGAACCATCACATCATAGAGAATTGTTACATAATTACGGTTTGCACAAGAGCAGAAAGTGCTGAAAATTTTAGTTCATTCCCTCTCTCCTTGGAAACTTGCTTCTCTTTTAAGTTGCATGACAATGAATGATTGAGTGAGGCTTATAGATTAGAATCAGTTAATTTCTTTACCTTGTTAGTTTGAATAATTAATTAATTTTCTATGATATGTCCATTGAAAATGGAGGTACAGTTAAACTTGCTGATGCGACCACGTGTATTAAGCGACCTTTGTGTTAAGCGGCCGGTTTGAATCCCGCCGGATCGTTTTTACTATATAAATTGAGTGTATTCAACGACTTTTGCCTAACGCATCCAGCGACCGGTGTTTTTTCGTCCCAAACAACACTTTTCGTTTTATTAAACGACCGCCTCGGGGTTAAAAGGTCATAATTGATCAATTATGTCCAAACATTTGACATCTTTTCACACTTATTCGCAATTAAGATCGGTGTTTCTCAATTTCATGAAAGGTGTGAAAACGTACGCAAAATCGAAAGTTATTTTTTACGGGAAACTTCGACAAACTCCGTCAAGCACGGAACTTAAGTAAATTGTTTCGAAATCGATTGCAGCTATGAATATTCTAATAGGAATCTAAAGGTTTGTCATCTATTAATTTGATTCCGTAGACCCTCTGCTATTTTTTGGCGACTAAAATCCTTTCAACGCCGGTTTGACAGCCTTTTTTTTTTTTGAAGAATCACCCATACGTCTCGTGTGAAGTTCTCGAGAGGGTGTGTCGGAAATCCCTTGTTTTATTGATCTGGGCTATACCGAATAATAAAGAGCCATTATCACGTTGAAAACACCGGCTCTCGTCCGATCACCGAAGTTAAGCAACGTCGAACCCGGTTAGTACTTGGATGGGTGACCGACTGGGAATACCGGGTACCGTAGATTTAAAGAAAAGTCCATTCAACAATAGGCATGATGCTGACAATTATCCCAATTCTGAGACAACGGGATGACGCATCTGATAAAGTTTATGCGGGACAATAAACCTTAGTAGAAACAACAACTGAACAAAAATAGAAGTTAGCCCAAGTTTGTGTTCTTTCGCGCATGCTCCGTCTCTCAATTTTTCACGGAATACCTGCTAACATAGAAGAAACCGAAATCTATAAATAGTAACAAAGATCATATTCCTCGAGAATCATGTCAATTTCTCGGCGAATTAACGCACATGCTATCTGTTAATTTGACATTGAAATAACGAATCGTATATCAGCGTTTTTATTGTGCTATTGATAAATTCGTACATATATCGGCGTTTTTATGCAATTACGGATAAAATGGACTATGTCAAGTTATTCAATTCAGATTAAGGACGAAAAAGATAACAACCCAAATCAATCATGTTGTATTCAGCGGCCATTTTATTCAGCGACCACTTTAGAGCCGTCCCTTGGGTGGTCGCTTAATACAAGTTTGACTGTATTGTGGAATGGCCTTGTACATCCATTTGTCCCTCCATCCACCCATTTATCAATTTATGTCTGTCAGGTTTGCTTACATGATAAATAGAACATTTTTTTAATTATTTTCATTGGACTGGTAAGATGCTTCATTGCCTAAATAGTTTGTAGTTGTTCAACTGCTACATCCAAAGTGTCTGGTGGAGTTATGCCCTTTGACAGGCATATATCTTGCGGCAAGACACTCTTGCTTGCTCATACAAAAAGAAAAGTTGTGTATTTATAATATAGATCTAGCAAAATTACAATATTTCTTCAAGTTAATGATCATCTAAAAATTAATTGCTTTCAGTCAAACTTTTGTTTCTTGCGCTGAATAATTATAAGGAACCATCTATCATAATGTATTCGAATGGCATTTCAACTCTTTTGAAGAATTTAAGATTTTCAACAGACAGGTAGATGGTATGTCATCATAAATGACTTAATGTAAAAAGCTCTCAAGTTAACTTTTCTGTATTTCATTTGTTACACAGTCACAGCTGTATATGAAGTGTCCACTAATGAGATGTATTATACATGTACCGGTACCTGGTATTTATGAAAGGTGGTAGCTTAATGCAGGACAAAAGTAATGAAGAAGGCTCCTATAGGAGCCTTCTGCATTACTTTTGCCCTGCATTAAGTGTTGACAGCCATGAAACTTCATACCTTTTTCACTAACCCAGGTTTGACTGTACATTAAACTGTCAGTATTTTTACGCTGAAATGTCATTTACATACGACTGTATGACATTGTGCGAAGGCAAGTAACAGCAGGTCAAAGATTTCAGGGCTCCAGATAACAGTACTTTTTCAAAACTAAATTTTTTTTGTGTGCATTAAACCCTATGATGTTACTACTCATTAGAATTGTCTCTTTAAGACGATTCTAATGAGTAGTTACACCATAGGATTGGTGCTTAAATGAGTGAGAAAATATTGAATGTCTCTTATCTGTAGCCCTGGATTAAATCTTGTTTTTCTGTGTTTTGTACAGGTGGGTGTTCAGTGCAGTCAGCATAGAAGACCTGGTTAAACGACGGATAAACGATCGCCTACAAACAGTTAAACCCACATTTATAGGTAAGTCAGGTGGATAGAGAAAATGTTTAAACATCCTCAACTGACTTAGATTTGTCAAGCATGAATCAACAAGGTCAAATTGCAATTTAGTTTTCGTTACCTGAGATTTTTGTCTGCTTCAACGATGTTGTAAATATGAATATAAAAAATAAATATTCTGATCCCCATTAACTCAGTGGCCCTTGATACTTCAAATAGACAAGAACCTATATAAGAGACCTGACTCATCAGGATCTTAATCCTTTTCTCCATGAATTGTTTCAAGTTTTGAAGATAGGTGACCACTTAAAGCAGGGTGAAAGTAAAGCAGAATGCCCTTTAATGCACTTTGCTTTCAGTCTGCTTTAAGCTACCATCATTCTGCTGGAATTATAGAAAATGTTTTGTATGATATATTTCTTGACTGTTTAAATTGGAACTATTTTCTTCAGTGGAGGAAACAATTCAATGCGTAAAAATGTGGTACCTATGGAGTAAAAGATTAAGTCACAGTTTGCATAGGACACAATTACATGTACTCTACACTAGTTTCAAAAGTATCCTCTTCACTTAAGGGTTCAATGGATTAATGCATGGATATGTTCAATGGATTTTCGGCAAGAAGCCCAGTCTGATTGTTATACAGATTGAATCTGGAAGAGATCGCTTGTTCAGCATAGGACAGGTTATAGAGTTAAAGGCTGTAAACATTCCACATGTAGGGAAGGTTACTAAAAGCACAGGACTGACAGCAAAAAACCAGTGTAACAATGACAACTCTGGCAGTTAAACTAATTATTTGAGATTCTATTTTAGTCCCTTTTTGCTTGAATATGGTCCACATAGGTTTACTCATTGTTCTCTGAAAATATAAACAACATGATATTGTGCAGGATGATACAAAGGGGTTCTTTGTCCAGTGTCTGTCTGTCTGTCTGTCCATCTGTCTGTCTCTCTAGTCTCTATGCCTGCCTGTCTGTCACCTGTGTGTCTCTCTTTCTCATTCTCTCTCTCTCTCTCTCCAGAAAAACCCAACTATAATAACACTTTCTATAAATCCTCATAATTGCTGGACTAGTGCTGGTACATGTAACTAATGTATTTATGAAAACCTCTCAGTGGTAAACTGGCAATAATAGTAATATCATCAGTATTTGAAGAATGTTATGCAAGAGTTACCTGTATAAAGCTCACCTGAGCACAAAGTACTTGTTGTGGACTACTCACTGCCCTGTATAGGTGATGTTTGCTTTAACTCATTACCCCATAGCCTGGTTACTAGTTTTGAAGACAGTTGAAGCAACCATCTACTAGGATATAAAAATTATTTCTTATGGTGCATAGTCATGCATGTATGAAGTGGAGGGGAAAAAAATCAAGGCATTAAAGACATTTCCTCAGTCCATTGAAGGAGCCCACTAGGCGTGAAAATACAGGTAGAGAAGGAGTAAAGTGTGCTTAGCAAATGTCTCAAGTTGTCTAGAGAGGCCCTTACATACTTTGTTTCAATGGGTTTTACTAACCAAACTAACAAATTCAAGGTATGGGCCTCACATGAGACGTTTGGATGAGTATATCCCTAGACAAGGTAACAGTTACAGCAGAAATTGCATAGGGCTGCATGCTTATAGAGCTCAGGTTTGGTATTACCACCGAAAGTAGGTCAGGAAATGTCTTTAAATGGTGTGTTTATGTGGTAATAGCTTTAGCAACTTTTCAGAAACCGCTGGTTTAGTTTTTAGCTCACCTTCACAAAGTGAGGGGGGCTTAATTATGCTATTCCCCCAGTGTCTGCGTCGGCGGTGGCGTCGGCATCCGGACTTGATATCAAAAACTGAGCAAACCACTGCACCTACGGTCACAAAACTTCATATGCTTATGCACCTCATTGAGTAGACCATTTTGAACTGCAGTTTGGTGACCTTGACCTTTGACCTCTAGGGTCAACGTTAAGGTTTTGCGTTAAAGTCTGTTCTGAGCAAACGACTGCACCTACAGTTACGAAACTTCATAATTATGCTGATGCGTTTCAATGAGTAGACCATGATGCACCACAGTTTGGTGATTTTGTCCTTGACATCTAGGGTCAACGTTAAGGTTTTGCGTTAAAGTCTGTTCTGAGCAAACAACTGCACCTACGGTCATGAAACTTCATATGCTGATGTGCCTCAATGAGTAGACCATGATGCCTTGCAGTTTGGTGGCCTTGACCTTCGACCTTGACCTCTAGGGTCAATGTTAAGGTTTTGCAATCAAGTCTGTTCGGAGCAAACGACTGCACCTACGGTCAGGAAACTTCATACTCTGATGCGCCTCAATTAGTAGACCATGATGCACCCCAGTTTGGTGACCTTGACCTTTACCTCTAGGGTCAACATTAAGGTTTTGCGTTAAGACTATTCCTTGCAGGAGATGAGCTTTGTAATCTTTGATTATCCGTTCTGGTGATCATACTTACAGCAAGGTTTGGTCAACTCATGTTTCCTTGTGATTGGGTCAAAATTAATCCTGAGGTTGATACTGTAGCGCGTTCAAGTACCGTATCAGCGAACAGCAACGTTAACCGATGCAAACAACCCATATAGTACGACATCTAACGTTCACCAATACTATTCAATAATAACTCATTGCGCCCCCATGTTTATTAACTTTTCAAGGGTACGAACGATTTATGTACGAATCGAAATAAAAAGAGCAAAAGTGTACTAATCAACTGAAATGCATCAATCTTACCGCATATAAAAATAAGATTTAGCTGCTCAGATGTAAGCTGCTTTGTTTGATACATTAAGTATCGGAAAATGTTGGTTTATTGATGAGAAATTAAGTCGGGACTGTTCGCTGGTTTTATTAAATTCATTTGGTCGCCATTTTGTTTTCCTTTGTTGGCGATGGCTAACTACCTCTGAGGCCGTTCGTGTCGTTCGCAATCGGTAACAGCCAAACGGTTGTTAAAGGTAAATTGTTACCTTTTTCTGATGCAATCGATACGGTACTTGAACGCGCTACTGGTGGTCTATTGTTGTCTGAGAGCTCCAGAAAAGTAGAGTAGTTCAAATAGCAAAATCCTCTACCAAAACTTTATGATCAGATTACTCTGGTAATAGCAAAATACCTCTAGCAAAACTTTATGATCAGATTACTCTGGTAATTACGCCTTGGTAGTTTTATTCTAATGAGTAATCACTCACACCATAGGGTTTGAAGAAAGCATTAAGGAGAAAATAGTAGAAAAACAAATTCCTCACTTGTCTGATACTCTGGTAGTAGAGAATTGCATAGAAAATATATATTTTTTTAAATCTTCTATTACATTCTATTACATGGTCACTTGATAAACACTTTTTAGCTCACCTGAGCACAAAGTGCTCAAGGTGAGCTTTTGTGGTCAATCAGCGTCCGGCGTTGTGCGTTGTGCGTCGTGCGTCAACAATTTCTTCAAACATCTTCTTCTTCAAAACCACTTGACTGATTGCAACCAAACTTCACAGGAATGTTCCTTGGGTAAAGCTCTTTCAAAATTGTTCAAAGAATTTGAAACCATGCAGAACTCTGGTTGCCATGGCAACCAAAGTGGAAAAATAAGGAAATCTTAAAAAAATCTTATTGTCAAAAACCACAAGGGCCAGAGCTTAGATATTTGGCACATGGCATCATCTATAGGTCTTCTATCAACATTGTTCAAAGTTTGCCCCTGGGGTCAAAATTGGCCCCGCCCCGGGGGTCACTGTTTTACATAGAGTTATATAGTGAAATGTTCAAACATCTTTTTCTCTGAAACCAATATGGCTACGCTTTGATATTTGGCATGTTGTATCTTCCAGAGGACCTTCACATATAGTGTTGAATTGGTTCTGGTCTGTTGTATATCTGGTCACCGGAGCTAAAAATAGATTTTTTCAATGAAAACTTAAAAAATCTTCTTGTCTCATACCATAATACACTGAGCTTAGATTTTTGGCACAATGAATTGTCTACAGTTCCTCTATAAAAGTTGTTCAAATTTTGCCCCTGGGGTTAAAATTGACCCCACCGCGGGGGTCACCGTTTTACATAGAGTTATATGGTGAAATGTTCAAACATCTTTTTCTCTGAAACCAATATAGCCAAAGCTTTGATATTTGGCATGGAGTAACTTCTAGAGGTCCTTCACATATAGTGTTGAATTTGTTCCGGTTTGTTGCATATCTGGGTCACCGGAGCTAAAAATAGATTTTTTCAATGAAAACTTCAAATATCTTCTTATCTGAAACCATAATACACTAAGCTTAGATATTTTGCACATAGCATCCTCTACAAGTCCTCTATCCAAGTTGTTCAAATTTTGCCCCTGGGGTTAAAATTGGCCCCACCCCAGGGATCACCGTTTTACATAGAGTTATAAAGTGAAATGTTCAAACATCTTTTACTCAGAAACCATTATGGCAAGAGCTTTAATATTTGGCAAGTTGTACTTTACAGAGGTCCATCACATACAGTGTTGCATTGGTTCTGGACTGTTGCATATCTGGGTCACCGGAGCTAAAAATAGATTTTTTCAAAGAAAACTTCAAAAATCTTCTTGTTTGACATTCCTTGACCCAGCTTAGTGTCACCATGGCCAGGTGAGCGATCAAGGGCCATTCTGGCCCTCTTGTTTGTTAATCTGAGGTGAGCTATAGCTGACTATAATGCCCCTCTTATTTTGATTGATACATTTTACTTAATCCCTAATTAGTAATTACACACTAGCAAATTGGTAAGATTCAGATCAGCTGCAGATTGACATCAGGATATAAAATGTTAGACACTCATATGTATGTTCAGTACTGGTTCCATTGACCTATTTTACTAATTACTTGCCAATTACTTGTCTTCTCAAATGTCATCTGCTTTGCTTGGGAAAATTATTGCATTGATATCTTGCATTGATTTAAACAGAAACAGAATGTTCATTAGATAAGGAACTGCATTTTGTGGGATCTAATTTGGGTATAAGCTGTTTGCAACATTCATTAAAATCAGATCCATCAAACATGAATGTATTAGGTTAAATGTACAGTATTTACTGATGTTATATGAGACAGGGTTTACAGTCAGACTCTAAAGTAAAGCAGATGAATATTTTTTTTAATGTCTTTAAAAACAGGTCACTGATTAATACAGGACAAAAGTAAAGCAGAAAGCTCATAAAAGTGCTTTCTGCTTTACTTTTTTCCTGCATTAAGCTGTCACTTATATTTGTAGTTGTCATCCTTCTATAAAGAATGACTGCTTAACCCTTTACTCCATGGTCTGTTTCTAGTTTTGAAGATAGGTGATCACTTAAAACAGGTTGAAAATAAAGCAGAATGTGCCTTAAGGCTCATTCTGCTTTACTTTCAGCCTGCTTTAAGTTTAACTCATTATCTCCTGAAACTTCCAATGGACAATTCCAGTTTGCAATAAAGGCTGGTCCATTTTAGACTATTTAGGGTTGTTTTTTGTACTAAATTGCAAAATGACAAACAGTGAAGTCCCTGATCAGAGGACTCCTGCAGGAGCCCTCTGATCAGGGACTTCTCTGTTTGCATAGGACACCTGTACTCTTCACAGGTACACATTTGGTAAAGGACGCATATATGGGTCACTAGGGCTGAATGAGTTAAGCTACCATTTGCTATGATATAGAAAACATTTTTTATATTGCACATCCATTACTGTATAAACTATTTTATTGTGTGGAGGAATAAATTAAATGTGTTAAAATGAGTATCTATGGCTGCCCAACCCAAGTTTGACTGTACATGATTTAGTTACAGATACAGGTGAAGTTTGTAACATATTAAAGACATTTTGTGGTATAATCTTTCAGTTGACAGTTTCTGTGTCAGTCCAAACACAGTGATCAGCAACCCCCACCTGTTATCTGTGAACCGGGTTCTGAATAGTTTAACCCATTTTCAGTACAGATCAACATACTTGTACCTTTGATCAGTAACTATTTAAAAGATGCATCAACAGCTTTAATCCTTCCACCTGCTCAATATAAGTATTCATATATAAAATTTGCTTGGCATGGACATCTATCATAATGAACTATTACAATAGCTTATAGAATATGGAAAAAATCCTCTTGAAAGAATGCAGACTCATGTGAGACAGATCTGATAAGAAAACAGTGCAGACCCTGATCAGACATTTTATTTAGCCTGATTCAAGTTACTATGAAGGTAAGAGTTGTTTAGACACCTGTCAGAATTAATGCATCAAATGTCCAATGGTTTTTTCAGCCCAGGGTATATAAGCATGAAAACTTTGAAAAGGCATTTAATGAGGGATAGATAAATGAATAAAAAGGTGTTTCTACTAATTAACTCATTGATCTATGAAACTTTTAATGGACATTTCTTTTCAAGCCTCATTGCAATGCTTAGGATGGATATTGAATGAGTATACATGTATGTCAGTACTGAGTTGCTTTCAGCCTGCTTTAATTAAGTTACCATCTTCAAGGATGTAGTATTATAGAAAGTATTTCTTACGGTGTTTCTTATACATGATTGTATAAAAGTGGAACTATTTTCTTCAATGGAGGAATAAATTAAATGTGTAAAAAAATATCTATAGAGTAATAGGTTAAACAACTATCTGTCTTTAAATACTTAATTATTTCAACACCATGGACTTGTTTAAGATATACTCATTTAGTAGGAGCCCTCTGATCAGGGTCTACACTGCTTGCTAATTTAGACCAGTATTTATTAAACTACCCAGAATTCCAGGTATACTGGTTCATTTTTTGGTTACTCAAAAGGTCCACAAGGGAACATAATAACCCACAAGACCAATTAGTGTTGAAAAGAGTTAAAGCAAGCAATAAGGTAAACAGTAGAAGGAAACATAGACTTCTGGCTTTCATTGTTACAGTACATATCGATGTACAGTAAAACCTCTCTATTACAACCACAACGTTGTGTTAAGTGTTGAGTGTTTACAACAGGTGACTGCTTAAAGCAAGGTAACAGTAAAACAAAAAGCTCCTTTAGGAGCTTTCTGTTTTACTGTCACCTTGCTTTAAGCTGTCACCTGTCTTTTATACAATCAACCAGCCTTCATTTTAGTGGTCATAATAGAGAGGGTTTACAGTGTATATATTTGACATATCGATGTAATACTATAATGTCAATGATAAGTCCTGTTATTAGCTTAACCCTTACTGTGCTGAACCAGAGTATAAACAGTATTGGCAAACAGTGTAGACCTGTATCAGAGGGCTCATGAACAAGCTCTATGATCAGAATCTGTACTGTAAGTGCTACTTTTAAATATTGCAAAGGTACTGTATACACCCCTCAAGAGGTTACTGATCTTTTTCTTCAAATATGGAAGAGTCCATTTGATAGGTCAGCATTATGTAAGGGTTAAGCATTCAAAGTAGTATTGGAAAAGTTTTAAGTCCATTGGAACCTAGCTTATATATAATCAAGCGGAACCTGAGTAAAGAAACACTTGAGCAAATAAAAGGTGTGTTTTAATCTCTTTTAAGACAGTTGACAACTTAATGCAGGGTGAAAGTAATGCTGAAAGCTACTTTATCTTGCATTACTTTTATCTTGCCTTCAGTTGTCACCCTTCTTGACAACTACAAATGTTTCTTTTCTCAGTCACAGTTTGTTTAATACAAGTTTGACCATCTGTGTCAAACTCGCTCATTGATCTTTATTTGCAGTGGGTACATGTTAAATACCATTACTCAATATATGCCATTTACTCATTCACCCCGGAACCTTTGAATGCACATTTCCAATTTCCAATTACATTTAGTAAGTGTAGTCGATTTTTTACTTTAAGGGTTGATTTAACAATATACTGCGAAATGACAAACAGTGCAGACCCTGATCAGAGGGCTCCTACAGGAGCCCTCTGATCAGGTTCTACACTGTTTGCATAGAACAAGTGTACTCTTCACAGTCACATTGTTTGTTAATGTTGATTATACTCATCACTGGAGTTTAATGTGTTAATAATCAATATATCACCATACATGATTCATGAGAATACAATCAAACGAATATGCATAGTTACCTCTTAGATAAATAACGGCTTAATGCAGAACAACAGTAAAACATAGTCAGAGTGCTCCTTATGGAACTTTCTGCATTAATTCTGTTGTGCGATAAGCAGTGGCCTGCAGTTGTTTGAGATTTCCATGCTTTTCCCAAGAATGTCTGTCCCACACAGGCTGAACTGTAAAAGTTTATTAGGAAACAAAACGTGCAAGCCTGAAATTGATGATGTGATTAACGGCAATGTTCTTTCAAAATTCAAGAGCAATATATTCTTATTAATTCCTGGCTTAACTGCTAAAACCAGCAATTAAAACTGCTCTGAGAGAAATTATTGAAGTAAGAGCAAAGATTTTATGTATGACCCACAGAGCAAGGCTCCATCAGCTAATGTACAACACATTTTCATTTGATTATTGAAATCTTTTTGACGATATCTTGGATCTCTATGCTTCTTAAATGAATTGTCACTATTAATAACTTTTATTGTATATTATATTATTATGATATTGGCCTCATCAGCCACCACTGGACCCACTCCAGCATAACTAAAACCTGAACAGATGTCTTGTTTGGGTCTGCATTGTGTTCTTGCAGGAATTGTCTGACTTGAGTCTGCATTCTTTACTCGATTTTTTTTCAGCCAATATAATAGTTCAGATGATAGTTGTCTATAGTGAGCAGAGTTTCATATATCTGAGTATTCAATTGGAGAAGAGTCAAAAGAATAGAATTTCCTGATATCGCAATTTTGAAGCAGATGATATTAACAATATTCATTCAAAATTCAAAGGAATCATACATAAATCCAGAAGGTTCTCTTATAGTTTCTTGCAAATTTAACCAAAATACATTCTATGTTCATTACAGCCATATGCATAGCTTGAGATAAGAGAAAGTTTACAAAACATTTCCCGTAGTATTGCATCAGACCCTGATGGTATGACTATTTCTTTGAATAATCTTAAACCTGCAAAACTGAGGGTGAATATGAACAATGTTTTTACGTATACACATTGAAACTGACAAAGTAACATAGGAAAAATACTTGGAAAATTAACAGAATATAACAGAAATTGTTTAACTTGAGCTTAATAAGCATACCTCTTGATACGTTCATAATGTAATAGTTAATGTTATGATGTATAACCCTTGTAGTGCTGGGACTGGATATATCCATCCATTGGAAATATTCAAGACCCAACATCAGAGGGCTCACAAAGGAGCCCGCTGATCAGGGACTGGACTGTTTGTCATACCCTATAGTTGAATGGGGACAAACTACTTGATAGTCAGTTTTAACTGGCCATTTATCGGGAAATGGATGAGTACATTTGAAATTCAGCATGAGAATTTTAAGGGTTGATGGCTTCGGGAGCATATGCAGTAAAACCTCTCTATTACGAAGCTAATTGGCTGTATAAATATCATGTGACTGCCTACAGCAAGGTCACCTTGCTTTATAGCAGTCACATGCTTTAAGCACCTAATAATTACCACAATTTAGTGGTCATAATGGATAACTTTTACTGTAAAATATTCATATACTGATAATACTGGTGGTGTTAAGAACAAATGATGCATATGGTCAACAGAAAAAAGTCCATTTATTGATGGCGCCTGCAAGTTGGCTAGAAACTACTCATGAGAGATGTACACTCCTATTATCCCAAGACTGACTAGATATACTCACTTTGCAAAAAGCTTGGATCCAGATCAAATGACAAGTGACTTGGCATTAGTTCAAAATCTAAACTGTTTGACACTCATATTAACAATACACCAGTCAAAATACCTACAGTCTGAATTTGAGAAATGAAAAAAAGGACTTTTTTTTAAGCAGATGATATTTTGGCAGTGAAAGAGTAAATTGGTAAATGTATTAGTTATTGGCCTACTGGTTGATCTGGTTGATATAGCTGGAGTGTTATAGGCAATAAAATATGATGACCATTGAATATTCATTCATTAATGGGTGTTGGTATCTTAATGCTCAATACGGTAGACTATATTATATACTCTTTTGGGAGCAGTCTGCAGTACAGTTGAACTTTGATATCTCAAACTCGGTTTAGTGGAGCATGTAACCAATATTTCAAAGTTAAAACAATTGGCTATGGCTACACTTTAACTTTGAAATACTGGTATGTTTGACTTAACCCAATGTTGAAATAATGGAATTTGTATGTACAAATAATGTTAGATTTGAGTTATAGCAAGTTTGAGGTATAGAAGTTTGACTGTACTTGTGTATAAAGGAAATAAATATTGGTAGAAATGGCACTCCTCATGAGCATCCACATAATAATAATAAAAATACATGTATTATACAGTGACACCTCCAAAAACCAAACCCTGCCAGACTGAGCAAAACTTCAGTTAAGAGAGGTTTCCAGGTTTAGCCAGGTTTAGCAGGCATTCACTGAATATAAGTTATATTCACAATTTAAAATGGGTGTCAGCTTAATGCAGGACACTACTAATGCAGAAATCTCCTAAAGAAGCTTTCTGTATTAGTAGTGAGTAGTGACCTGTATAAAGCAGCCACCAAAACTATAAGCCCCTACAATGGGCCCATGTACACTGTTTGCAAATGATGTACCCATGTTTCTCTCAGCAAGATGACAGTAAAGCAGAACTTTCCGAAGATAAAACTGCTTGGAATGATAAGCCTACAATTTTAGGGAAGAAAATTTTCAATGATTTACTATTGAGGGACAATTTTACAGGAACTGCATGAAATCCATTTGGCTTTAAACCTAGTCCTGGATGAGTGGATCCAGATCAGAATCTGGTAGTCTTGTAAACTTGGCATCTGATCAGAATCCACACTTTTTTACATGTTTCACAATTAAAATGACAGAAATGCTGAGTTTAATATATTTACAAGTATCAATTCTGAAGCAATCAAGGTTATAGCAAACTAAGGGTAAGCTTTCATGCTGCGGACACATTATGAAGAGTAAAAGAGTTAAGAGACACAGAGGGAATATATCTTTGCCAGTTTGTTTATAGATATTGGTGTGGAAACTGCCTCTAGTGTCTAATTTAGATAGTTTCCCAAACTACATAATGTGGCCGAATGAATATATGGTGCAAACTAGGCAGAGATGCAGCACATAACTCCTAGTATAGTAACAGTCGTTTCTCCATTTCAATGACATTAACCCTTTTCCCTCATAGCTACTTGTTTTCAGTATTGAAGACTGATGGTTAGGCTTAACTCTTTCCTCCCTATAACATTAAATGAACAATTCCTATTTCCATTTTGGTATAATCCATTTCTGACTTTTAAGGGTTGTTTTTGTCAATGTTTGGCATTATTACAAACAGTGAAGACCCTGATCAGAGGGCTCCTTTCGGAGCCCTCTGATCTGGGTCTTCACTGTTTGCATAGGACAAGTGTACTATTCACATGTACACTGTTTGAAAACGACGCCTATATGCGGGACTAGGGTTCAAAGGGTTAAGCTAGGCTGAAAGTAAAGCAGAATGCTCCTAAAGGAGCATTCTGCTTTACTTTTATCCCGCTTTATTTAGCTACCATCTGCTAAGATACAGAAAATAACTTTATTCAAGCTGTAGAAATTGCAACTACATGTCCTTTCTTTAGTGGAGGAATAATTAGAGGTGTAAATTTAAAGGCATATTTATTGATTATTTGGTTAAAAAAGAATGTGATGCACGAACATTTTAAAAGACCTTTGCATTGCTACATACTGCAAGACCTCGGAGGCTTACTTTAACTCTTTGCATGTTGAGTAATTTTCTTGTCTGCAACAATTGTTTTCAACAGATTCAGTTGTGTCAAACAATTTGGTTTCTGATAAGACACCGCATACGCTACGTGGGTTCTCATTTGGATCAAAACTCGTTGCAAAGGTTATCACTGTCGCACATATCTGCCACTAGCATGGTAAGAGTTAAATATTACTACGGTATGCTTCTTTTAATACCGTGGTCTTTGAGTACAAGTTTGCCTATAAAGGAAAAATGTTGTAAACATCTAGTTTACTGATTTGTACCCCTTCCCACCTGTATAATAGTCCTATTACAGCCAAACAAGTGTTAAGAATGTGAATTAGCACCCCTGAAACTTAAAATGGTCACTTTTAGTTTCTTATTAAGTCTAGTTCATATTTAGCTATTTTAATCGTCCTATGCCCATCATTTGTTCGTTCATCCACCGGTCAGTCATCAACCATTTATTTTAACCCATTACCCCATAAATATGCCTTTATACACCTTTAGTTTATTCCTCCACTGAAGAAAATGGTTCCACTTGATACAATCATAAATACTGGTACATACCAGAAGAAATACTTAATATATAGCCTAGCACCAATATATACAGTTATGAATATGCATGATAAGAACTATTTCATTTTAGCAGATGGTGTTAAGCAGGCTGAAAGTAAAGAAGAAAGGGTCTTAAGGCACATTCTGCTTTAATTTCAAACTGCTTTAGGTAGTCACCTATTTCCAAAACTAGAATGAGGCTATTGTGTAATGGGTTAATTGGCATCTCCTAAACTATAAAGAATGGATTTTGATTAAACTTGGCAAGCATGATCCTGATATGATCCTCTTTCAAATTTGTTCAAACAGATCCCGTCCATTACATATCTAGGTCACAGGAGCTAAAAATAATTTGTTTCAATGAAAACTTAAGGCATGAAAATTTGAAGGCATTTCTATGAGAGAGGTACTAACCCTTTATACACATTTTTACGCAGTTAATGCATCCCTCCGCTGAAGAAAATAGTGTTCACCTGTCTTCAAAACTAGAAACAGGCTATGGAGGAGTAAATGGTTTAACAAATTGTTGTGACTGTATGTTTCTATTATTTTCATTTCAGATAAGTTAGAGCTAGGAGGTTTTACGTTTGGAGACATCACCCCCAGTGTCCGGAGTGTGAAGGTGTTTGAGTGTACAGATGGAGTGCCAGGGTTCAAGCCTGCCTCCTGGTCCAGTATCAACCAGCCACCAGTGGGTCTGGACAAGATGTCAGGCTACCAGCTGGTCCTGGAGGCCAACACAGCATCAAGATGTGAGGACTTCAGAATGGTGTTTAAGGCTAGGGTAGGAGGTGAACGGTAAGGCCACTGTTAAAATAAAATAATGTCTAGATTCTTTTTAATCTACTACTGACTCTAGAACAAAAGTTTTCTCAAATTTCTAAATTTCATTTTACAAATATTTAGGGTCATAGTTTCAAGCAGTTTGTCTCCTGTATCTCATTTTGTTCTTAACTATTTGCGAAGGGTTACCATTAGCATGCCAAGAGCTTAAATTTTCTTTTAACCCTTTCCCCCCATCTAATAGCCTTTTAGCGCATTCCTCATAGAGATGTCTTTTTATGCTTCTATGTCATGCCCTGTTAACTCTTAAAGCGACTCGCAACCGGATGGTGTACTTGTCAAAATAAAAAAAAATACTCAAATAAAAGCAAATTTGTGGCATTATTTGGCTTCTGACATTAAAAAAATATGATCAGTCCAAAAAAAGTCTCTAGAATCGTCACCGAATCTTAGTTTTGTTAGATATATTCCATCGTTTTTCAATAGCGTCAGCTGACGGTTTTGCTGTTGTTGTTGCTTCTCTACACGGGCTCTGACATAAACCGGAGCCGAATAATGTAGTATTAAGCGCTACCAGTGAAGTACGTTAATTCGCTACCATATATAGAGAGAGCGTCCGTGGTCAAGGCGGTAAAGGCGTGTCCTCATTTTTCTTGTTTGTCTCCGCAATGGAGGGTCACGGGTTCGAATCCCACCAGAGCTTCTTCTTTTTTTTTTGGAAATGCATTTTTTAACAGAATTTATTATCCTAAACTAAATCTTACCCATTTATATAATCATTTGACATACATTTACAAATTACCATTTTTAATGCTAAATCCGGTTGCGAGCCTCTTTAAACACTAAGTAACTCTTGTGGGTTACTAGGTTCCCTTGTGAATCATTTTAGATACCAAAACAGGAACCAGTCTACCAGTGATTTAATTAATACTTGTCTAAATAAGCCAACAGTGTATACCTAGATCAGAGGGCTCCCATAGTAGCCCTCTGATTTCCTGGGTCTACACTGTTTGCAAATGTTATGAATATATTTAAACAGGTCCATGGTGTTGAAAAAGTTAAAAAGACATAGAATGTATGTTGAAAGGAAAGCTGAACGCTCCTGAAGACAAGACTTATTTGGAATATGAGTTTGTTCTCAAGCATTTGATTGGTAAGATTTTAGCCTAAGACTCAAAAACCTTACCAATCAAATGCTTGAGAACGACTTCAGACTCAACTCAAAAAACTTTAATAACCTTGGAGCCAGGTTTATTGTAATGTGGCTGAAAATGAGTTTTACAGTACTACACTAAAGACTTGAGTTTGCAAATTGATAGCCCATGCATTGGAGATGAGCACCTGATGCCAATGTAATAAAACACATCTTGCCAATTAACATACTGTGGAACTTGTAGAAACAATACCCCATTGAAAAGATGATACATGGGTTGTATTTATGCCAGAGCTTAATGCAGGACTAAAGCAGTGCAGATGGCTTCATTGGGAGCTTTCTGCATTCCTTTTGTCCTGATTTAAAAGTCAGTAAAACACTGTTTCTTCATTAAATGGTGGCTTGATACAAGTTTGACTGTACAGTATGGTATTTATGCCAGAGCTTAATTCAGGACCAAAGCAGTGCAGAAGGCTTCATTGGGAGCTTTCTGCATTGCTTTTTGCCCTGCATTTAGTTGCCACATTATCTTTAAAAGCACCATAATTCTCCATTAAATAATGGCTTGATACATTGTCTGTACAGTAAAACCCACATATATGGCCATCCAAGCCAAGGCTTTATTTCTGGGTGCTAATAACTATCATTAAGTCTTCTTTAGGGTTGTCTAAGTCTGCAAGCTAATGGCAAAACATGAATTTTTCTGCAAACAGTTTGGATCCATATGAGATGACAAGTACCTGTAAATCAGTTTTGTTTTGGATGCAAACTGTTCAACCTCCTGATCCTGTTTTGAGAATATTTTTAAAAAAAAAATCAATTTTAGAACAGTTACTGTGGCAAACAACAAAAACTGTTGCCAATGACAATATATTACTTGTTTGCTTTTGCTTTGCATTAGGATCAAAATTGTTTGATGTTTTGACACCCTGATCAAATTTTGAGAAGGAATTTTAGATAAGTATACTGTTCGAACATTAGCAGATGACAAGTTGCTGCAAACATATCGGATCTGTCACTCATTGATGTTTAAGACAAGCTGATCTCAAACGAGTCTAGAATTGAAATGTTATCAAGCCAATCTTGGCGAGCTTAATAACTTTCTGTTCTAGACTCGTTTGAGATCAACTTGTCTTAAACATCTACGAGTGACAGATTCCTTTTCTCACGTAACCAACAATTTTAGGCTATTTTTTAAAGCATATGTACTTTTTTTGGAACCCCGGTGACATCAAAACACCTTTATAAATAGTGATGTTATATAGTGATGTCATCTAGTTGATCTCACACATGTTGGAGACAAGGATATTCATGATCATTGTTCGCAATAGAAAACAGGGGTAGTTATGTGAGAAAACAATATTACTTCATGTTCAAAGAGTTTATTTTAGATAATTTCATGGCACCAATGATAATAGATTGAGGTTTTCGATTAAGTTTTCACAGCAGTTGAGATCATTCAGCCTTTGTTTAGACTCTGTAGTTTTCTGTTACCCAGCATCTGTCAGCTATATATTACTGCATATTACTGTGCAAAATAGAATTCAAATTGAACAAACCACTTAAACCAGAACAATACCTATCAACTTGCAAATCATAAATGAATACACTCCATTTAGTTTTGACATCAAGAATTTCAATTTTATATTCCACTTTGGAAAAAACCCAGTGTACGTTTATATTGGAGCTGCTCTTTAGAAAAAGTAATTAGAAAAATAAAAGCAAAACATACGGTGCAGACCTTGATAGGAACCTTCTGACCAGGGTCTACACTGTTTTCAAAAAGAATAGACATAGGATAGATAAATATACATATAATAAATACATAAACTTATCAGTGCTGCGATTTTTCTGATATCTTTATAATAATAATAATAACGACTTTATTTACTGAGGCTACACATTTAGGCAAGCCTAATCTTCCATGTGGGCCTCGACATATATACATAGTTACATCATATTTAACAAATCATGAAACAAACAGAATACAATATGTGGTTAAACTTATGTTAAGGGGCCAATGTTTGAAGAAACGTGTACACAGGTACTGTGGGATTGCCCGATGCAGGACAAAAGCAGAGCAAAAAGTTCCTAGCTTTTATCCTAGCAGATGGAATCTTAAAGCAGGCTTAAAGTAAAGCAGAATGTGCCTTAAGGCACATTCTGCTTTACTTTCAACCTGCTTTAAGTAAACAGCTTTAAAAATAGAAAAATTGGAAATCTTGGGATTTTTCATTATCATGTTGTGGCAGCCCTGACATATGAGTATTATATTAGTTTCTAGCATAGAAATGATTAAACTTGGAAGACTGGAATTAACCAACTTGATACATATAGAGCTTGTCTACTTACATTATCACTGAAACATGAGTTCTTTTGTTTATGTTTTATATTATATGAACCCTTTTAAAGTGAAAACTAATGTACTTCTGGAAAGTTCACTAGGTAATTATTTTACGTTATAAATTCTCAGATTTCTCATATTGTACTGAGTAAGCTTACAACAGATTGTTAGTCTAAATATTCTCTTGAGTACAGTCAGCCTTGTACATGAAACAATTAATGAAATGAGCTCGTAATGGTAGCCTTTGTGACAGATGTTTAATGCAGGACATACGTAATGCAGAAAGCTCAAGTAGGAACTTTCTGCATTACTCTTGTCTAGCATTATAAGCAATTACCTATTGCATGAATCTGATTACCATGTTTCTACATTCTGTTGTAGATGAACACAAGTTTGTATTTCACTAAATTTGTGTTTCTATTTTGGTCAGGGAAAATGTCACTATGTCATGCACTAATGGTAGCACTCGGTCTAGGATTCTTGGTGACTTAGAATATAGGATGAAGAAAGATGGCCATGCAATGAGCTAAATGTTAACCCGTTCATCACTATGTAACTCTTGTGGGTTTTCAGGTTCCCATGTTGATCATTTTAGTTACAAAACATGTACCAGTCTACTTGGAATTCTGGGTAGTTTAATAAATACTGGTCTGAATCAGCAAACAGTGTTAACCCGCTCAACATTAAATAAATGTCATCAAATGAAAAACAATATCTGCTGCAAATGACTCCGAACATTTACAAATCATTTTTATCACAAACATTTTGGATCCAGATGAGGCCCCACAAAAGTTGCAAGTTGTAAGTTGACTACAGTGCTTCCTTACAACAATGCTTGCCGCTGTTAGCCCCAAGCAAGACAATTATGTCTAACCCTTTCACTGCTGCAAAATTATCTGCTTAATCCATTACCCCATAAATACGCATTTTGACGCCTTTAGTTTGTTCCTCCACTGAAGAAAATAGTTCCAATTATACTGTTACAAATAAGAATCATAAGAAATATTTTCTATATTCTAGCAGATAATAGCTTAAAGCAGGCTGAAAGTAAAGCAGAATGCGCCTTAAGGCGCATTCTGCTTCACTTTCAACCTGCTTTAAGTGGTCACATATCTTCAAAAGTGTAAACGGGCTATGAGGTAATGGGTTAAAATTATCATCTGTTGGTTTTTCTAAAGTTACTTATTGGATGTTTTAACAGGAAAAAACATTAATACAAGTGACAAACAATTTGAACCCAGATGGTTCAAACTGTTTTCAAATGTGAGTCAAGTCATGCTGATTATATTCTAAGAGATTAATTATCCCTCCCTATAACAACTCCCTCAATAACAACATCCGCAATCTTTGTCTCCCACACAATCTAAGATTAACTTTGTCTCTCGTTGGATGTTGTTGTAGAGAGAGAGTAGTATGATACAAATGGTAAAATTTATGGCTGTGTTCCACAAGGAACTTCTGTCTCTAATATTTAGTGATTTTGCTGTGTTTGAGATGGTGACAGGCTGTCAGTGCTTAAAGGTTAGCTGGTTCCAGTTGGGAAATCACTTGGCTTTGTTTTAAAAAGAATTTCAATAAGAATAGATTAACATTGAAAGAAACGTGTAAGAAAGCAAGCTTTGTACAAAACAGTAAAACCTGTGTTAAATGCGCCACTAAAAAAGTGAAGAATTTGCAGACTTCCAAGACAGGTGGCACCTTAACCCTTTGAACCCTAGTCCCGCCTATAGGCGACCTTTTCAAACAGTATACATGTGAAAAGTGTACTTGTCCTATGCAAACAGTGAAGACCCAGATCAGAGGGCTCCTTATGGAGCCCTCTGATCTGGGTCTTCACTGTTTGCCATAATGCAAAACATTGACAAAAACAACTCTTAAATGTCAGAAATGGACTGGACTAAAATGGAAACTGGGATTTTCCATTTGAAGTTTCAGGGAGGAAAGAGTTAATGTCAGACATCAGTAATGTAGAAACTTCATATAAGAAACTCACTGTATTATTATTGTCTTGCATTAACTCTTTCCTCCCTGAGACTTTAAATGGACAATTCCAGTTTTCATTTTAGTCTGGTCCATTTCTGACTTTTAAGGGGTATTTTTGCCCATGTTTGGCATTATGACAAACAGTGAAGACCCTGATCAGAGGGCTCCTTTCGGAGCCCTCTGATCTGGGTCTTCACTGTTTGCACAGGACAATTTAATATTCACATGTAACACTGTTTGACAATGACGCCTATATGCGGGACTAGGGTTCAAATGGTTAACTAATGTTTCTATATTGACTATTATTATTATTTATATAGCACTCTTCTCACAGAGGAGTTGTGCGTTCAAAAGCGCTTGACATGAATTCATATAGATGTACTTACAAAGCGACAAAAGACAGATAATTACATTTACAATAAAGTAAAGACATCCTCCTTGTAACGCTTTCAATAAATTTAGATTATAAGAATTGTTATTATTTGTATATAAAATCAATTTTAAAATGAGTCAAATATATAAAAGGTCTATAAAGGCTTTATTAAAAACAGTGATTTAAAAGTCATTGTTTTTCCAAACACCCTGCTATTGTTCAAACTTCTGTCAAAATTGCATATTGGTATGATCATTTCAGGGATGTAAGAATTGAAATTGTTCCATGAACACCCACTTACCTGGAAGCCTGTATAAGTATGGCAATGTTTCTATTTTCAGGGTAGGTTTGAACTTTGACATGGCCGTGGAAGAACTGAGAATAAAGGGAACTCTACAAGTGATACTTCACAGCTCCATGGAGGTGCCTTTTCCACATATCACCAAGGCTTCAGTTTCATTTACAGAATTGTATGTACCGTTTTAAAGTCACATTCGTGTTGAGAGAGCATTCAATTTAAAGACAGGTTGTTGCTTAACTCATTATCCCCTAAACGTTCAAATAGACAATTCCAGTTTACAATAAAGGCTGGTCCATTTAAAAATATTTGATGTTGTCTTTTATAATATATTGCAAAATGACAAACAGTGAAGTCACTGATTAGAGGACTCTTGCAGGAGCCCTCTAATCAGGAACTTTACTGATTGCATTAGACAAGTGTACTCTTTACAGGTACACTTTTGGTAAAGGACGCATATATGCGTCACTAGGGCACAATGTGTTAATGCGAGGCAAAATGCAGAAATCTCCAAAATAAGCTTTGCTGCATTACCTTTGTCCTGCATTCAGCCTTTCTCCACATAGGAGCAATGTTTAGTGCTCTTACTTAAATACAAGTTTCACGGAGACATGTTTTCATGCTTTATCATGCCATGTTAAAGAGCCATAGAATTTTTCCTGCACCCTGACAGGTGAATGCTTAAAGCTGGCTGAAAGTAAAGCAAAAAGCTCATGTTGGATCTTTCTGCTTTACTCCCAGGCTAATTTAAGCAAATGAGCTCTATTCTTTACTTTCAGCCAGCTGTAAGAAACCACATGTCTTAAGCATGGAAAACAAGAGATTTAACCCACTTCTCCATAGATATGCCTTTTTACATCTTCCTCAACTGAAGAAAATAGGGTAGTTCCACTTTACCCAGTCATCAAAATGTACCATAACAAATATTTTCTATACCTTAGCAAATGGTAGCTTAAGACAGGCTGGACGCAAAGCAGAATGCACCTTAAGGCACATTCTGCTTTGCATTCAACCTGCTTTTAGTGGTCTTCTGTTTTCCAAACTTGAAACATGCTATGAGGTAAAGGGTTTAGCAGCTGCTTGTACATGTATAAAGATAACTTAAAATTGTACATGCATCTTTATAATTTTAACTCAACCCATGTTAGCCTATAATTATTATGTTTAGCCATGTACATTTGGTAATTTCAGCTTTTATCAATATTCAGTCAATACTAGTATTGTGTTGAGCAGCCAATCAATTAAAATTGCATGAATATCTATTAATACAGGAGGTTGCTTAATTCTGCATTTATTAACAATGATGCAAATAGCTCTGATAGGTTAACCTGCATTAAGTAACCATAATTCTAACATGACACGCGTTTTGGTCACTATAAAAATAGAACACGCTCATCTTGGTATACCTGAGACGTTTTACAACGCTCTTCCCTAACCCACTCCTCCCGCTGTTATATGGTGTGACGGGATGTTTTTGAAATGCCTTACATTATTCCTATGGCCCGTAATGACCATATACTTTTAACCGGTCATGTAACTGTAATTTTCCCATTAATCTGTCTTGTTTCATGTAAGGTTTGTTCTATGCCAGATTATGGATCGGTAAATGTAAATTTGCTTTTGGGTGTTAGATTCTTGTAATGCCGCGGGAAACGTTATTCGGTCGAAAATCTGCATCCGCTGAGGAAATAAGTGAGGAACATTAATTTTGATTTCCTTTCTAATGAATTTCTTTAAATCTGGTCATGTTAGAATCGAAATAATCTATGTTCTACCGTTGTGAAACGGTATTTTACAACGGTCGGTCATTGTGGTGCGCAGGAATTGACCACGAGGCCAAAGGCCTTCGTGGTCAATTCCTGTGCATCACAACTCCCAACCGTTGTAAAATACCGTTTCACAACGGTAGAACATGGATTATTTCTTAAATACAAGATTGACTGTATATTGCAAGGTTTATGGTCTCAACGTCCCAATACCTCAACGTACCAGACGGAACGTCCCTATTATCTGGATGGAACGTCCCACTTTATAAAAATTATAGAAAATCAGTTTTATTATACTATTTTTGTATAATTTATTGTTTTTGAGATTATTCACGATATATAATCTGATTGATTTAGGATATCTGTAATTACAAAAATGAACACCCGATCGTAGAAAAAATTGCAAATAGTACACTCCGACGGCCGTGACGGCAGCTAAAGCTAATCTCCTGATAACCTTTTCAAACAGTTTCATCCAGATTAGAGACCAACTCAATTCTCATCATATATTCCAAACTGTTTGTAAATTGGATATTAATAAAGTCACATATAGAGGATATATTGATTTAAGCAGGCGTCATATTTAGCAGAATTCATTTTCTTTGTTTTCATCGACGGGCGACTCGAAATGCAGAGAACACCACAGGAAAAGGGTTTTATGTTGTAATAGCGTATTTAAAGGTATCTGTGCACCAGTTTATAAGTCATATATGAATTCCCGCTCAAAAAGATACTTTTATTGCCCAAAAATCGGCGACGATATGAAAAATGCCGATCCTACCTAACCTTCGTAAACACCAACTAAAATAAATTTGATGTACTAATATCGTATTTAAAGGCATATATATATTGTTTAAATAACTGTGTCGACACCCCTGTTAAAAAAGGTGGCTTTTCTTGGTTTACCGTAAATCGCCGATAATTTGAAAATACTCACCTTCCTTAACCTATTCATCCCTGAATGGACAATTCCAGTTTCCAGCTAAGTTTTGTCCATTAATGACTATTTAGGATTGAATAAGACAACATATTGCAAACTGACATACGAGCAGACATTGGGCAGAGGAGCTCTCTGATCAGGTTCCGCACTGTATTCGTATGACATGTGTACTCTTCATAGGTACATTATTTGTTAATGACGAGTATACTCGTCGTTAGGGCTGAATGTATAAACCTACGAAAAACGCCCCGAGTTCCCCATTTAAAATAGGGGTTATGCATTAATTCTATTTTTGGACTTTTTTCGACACTCCGATACCGAATACAACATTTGAAATAGGTTTTAAGATATAGTCTTGAAACTTATTACATCAATTAAAATGTATAGTATGAACTATGGTCGAACATTGGCGACCATATAAAAGTGCCGAGTATCCCGGACATACGAAAACAAAAGCCGAAATCATCATTTAATATGTACATAATATTAGCTCGTTCCCTTGTGAATATTCTTTCCAGACTCCACCCACTATGAATAATTAACTAAATTTCCACTCTGTTATAATTAACAATCGTTTTTGCTAAACAGTTGTGACAACTCTGATCTATGATAACTCTATAGACAGGTATAGTAGGCCCTGACCTATGTCTTCTCTGTTTGCAGAGGCGTTAAAAGGCTCATTTGGGAAAGGGGTAAAAGACCTACAAATTGGTGTTAAAACAAAAATCCCCTTCAAAATGATTTTTTTATTGGATTAAATGCGGCTACACTTAAAACTGAATTCTCAATCTGCCGTTAAATTCGAAAAATCTCATTTATGAAATTTAACTTGGTACGTTTATATTGACACCGATTTTAACAGTCCACATAGGCATGTTTTTGAAACTTGACTGAAATTAGTCGCAGGTTCGAAAACACATGTAATTTAAAAGAAATCGTAATACATCAGTAAAAACTTACACATACAGTGAAGAAGACGTTATTCTTTCACGTTTAAACGCAAACGAAATGCAATAAAATGTAGGCAAACATTAAGGAGCCTGGTCAGACGCCGGGTTACTCTCCAAAATGTTTGCAATTTCAATAATAAGTTTTAGCAAAAGTGCGTTTATTTGGAAAGAATAATATGTTCTCCACTATAATTACCTAACAAATCAATAGTCCAGTCAATATTATCTGTAACAAAACTGATTCGACTCATACACACAAACACGTAAGGGACGGGTGATTGACAGGACCAGGTCTTTTGAAGTTATAACGACACAGCTTCTTACAGGTTAACCGCTTTCTGATGACATGTACTGTTTCATCTGTTTCTGCAGACTTTATTTTCGGCAGTCGGCTCCACTTCAAAGTCTTTGATGTTGCCGCGCAGAGGGCGATTTTTTTTGTTTTTAAAAAGGGACCACCTGATGAGAAGAATCACCAGTCAAATTATCAGAACACACTGTTTAAATGTTATTTAAAAAAAATTATAATAGTTATGCACCCATGCAAACCTGGCCTATTAAACTACCGCTGTACCCCGACCATTTTGTTAAGTAAACAGTGTAGACACTGCTCAGATGAATTTTTCACGAGTTCTTTGATCAGAATCTGCACTATTTGATGCCCCGGTATCTATAAATGCGAATGCGTATAGCGTTGTCCTGTCCGTGTGTCCGTCCGTTAAGTATACTTTACCGTTTCCTCCAGCATCAATACCACTTACTCAAATCCCTAGATACTTATACAGTTGTTCAGGGCTCCAGATAAGGGGGGTATTTCAAAAACTAAAACCTTTATTTCTCAATTAAACCGTATCGTGTCACTACTCATTAGAATCGTCTCTTCGAGACGATTCTATTGAGTGGTAACACCATAGGATTTGGTGGTAAAATGAGTAAGAAAGTGCTGGATTTGTTCAATTTACCCCCTCTTGTCTGGTTGTTTTACGGGTAAAATATTTAACCCTCATCATGTTTAAAGTGCGACTTGTCTAACAATTGCAAACAGGTTGTATCCAGATCTGGATCCAAACTATTTGTCACTCATTTCAACTTTTCTTCTTTTTCAAATGCATGAAAACTAGTTTTCAGCTTATCAGACAATATGTTTAAAAAAAGACGACAATTCAGCATGAACACGTTAAAAACTCTTTGATCAAATCTTCAAAGTTAGCCGACTTCGCTTCCCCGCTCAACATATTCAACTCACAAGTAGAGTTTGTTGTTTTCTATAAGTGATTGACAGCGGATTTTACTAATAATTATCCAATCGAAATACACCTTTTGGGAGCATGAAACTTTCCTATTAGGGTCCAGATGTGAAATTAACAAATGGATAACGTTTCTAAATCTTCGAGTTACGATGTTCGTGTGTATGTAATGAGTTTACACGCAGTGATCTGTGAATGATTTTCTGGAATTTTACGAAAAATGCTTAAGATAAAAAATAAACTTGGCGAAAACAAAACACTTTTCATGGGAGTATAATTATAAGGTAAATCGTTAATTTCATTCAAGTGTCATATATAAACCAATAATTTGCTCTCTAATTATGATCTATTATGATATCAATATCTTTTTTTTTATAATGGAAATTTCGAATTGGAATTGAACGTTTGCTAAATAAATGAAACAAGTTGGAAGTTGGTTTCTGTGTGAATCAATCAGACATTTAAAAACGTTAAGAAAAGTTAAGAAAGTCGCAAACATTTGAACAATTTATCAAAGCGTGCCGATGTTCACACCCTCGCCAAAAATATGCTATGCGATTATCAGCGCGTGCCGAATACACAGTCAGTGGCATATTAGACTTGACACGTGTATGTGTTACGCCTCTCGTCTGCAACTTTTCCCTTTCATGTATGCCGACAAAGAGTGTAATCGTAGACATGAAACATATACACAGTGAAAAATGGTAGCTACTTGGGTGTGGCATTAGCGAAAGGAAACTTATCTTCTACGAAATACGAAGATTAATGCGATGCTATAAGTGGATAAAACAACCCCGACTATCGGAGGATAATACTCACATAGGAACATCGTATGTACACAGTATGTAAGCAAAAAATATTTCATTTAATCCCAGTTACTCATTTAAATCACTATTTCACTTTTGCATCAATTAATAATTGTCATACGAGTGATATATATAATTTTTAAAAAATGGCACGTTGGATCCACAAATGGTACGTTGATGTAGTGGGGCGTTGATGCGATGGGGCGTTGAGACCAGACACCTATTGCAACATCTGGCATAAAAATAAAAATTAAATCCAGGTTTGAATAGCTATCATTCATTTACAACCTGGTGCTTAAATTGGCCACCAATGGGTAACCCTTTCCTCCATAGGAATGCCTTTACACACCTTTACCTGTTCCTCATAGATAATTCTGGGTTCCTGATCAGGAGCCAGTCTTTTACACTGATATTGGTATTTCTTTCGTCAAGCTGCTGTAAATCTTGCTTTGAAATAATAGTTTAGGTAATATTATTAAAGCAGATAATATAATGACAGTGAAGGGTTTAACTCTTTCCTCCCTGAAACTTTAAATGGACAATTCCAGTTTCCATTTAAGTCTAGTCCATTTCTGACTTTTAAGGGTTGTTTTTGTCAATGTTTGGCATTATGACAAACAGTGAAGACCCTGATCAAAGGGCTCCTTTCGGAGCCCTTTGATCTGGGTCTTCACTGTTTGTACAGGACAAGTGTACTATTCACATGTTCACTGTTTGAGAAGGACGCCTATATGCGGGACTAGGGTTCAAAGAGTTAAAGCAGACAGTAAAATTTGGCAGTGAATGGTTAATAAATGGAAAACACATGTTTTATAATCAACTATAGCAAGGGAAAAGATGAATTGTTTTAGTTTAGTCAGCTATGAGATGCTTTGAAATAGACAATTACCTGATATATAGAGAGAAAAGCTACACCAGATGCATTTCTATATTAGTTTACTCATAAAGTACATTAAGCACTATGGTAGGATTAACTCTTTACCTTTTATGTACAGTTTTACCCCCCTACAACGGCCCTCCCAACAACAACTCCCTCCATACAATGACCCTTGCCACAGTTCCCTAAACAGGACAATTATGTCTAACGCTTTTACTGCTGCAATATGGTCTGCTTAAAAATGTCGCCTGCTATTTTTTCTCAAAGTTACATATAAGTGCACATTTTGATAGAATAAAATATAATGACCAGAATGGTTAGGTAAAAACTGCCATTATCGCAGAAGCTGGAAACAAAATGAAAGTTACTGAGGTTCAATTCTTAATCTTGAAGGCTTAATAATGGTCTGTTATAAAAACTGAATGCTTGTTCATTGCTTTGTTTCTATTTCAGACCAGAAGTGTGGTTTAATGTTAAAATGCTAAAGGCTATACAGTTGACAGAAATACCGCTGCTGAAGTCCTGGATACACCTGAATGTCATGGAGGGTATAACCAAAGGTTAGTCTTTCAGCAGTTGGACTGAACGTCCCATAACAGAAATGGATTTTGGCGGGACCTTGCATATGTATTTTAGATGAGATGATCATATAGCTCTGGAACACCATTATGTTTCTTCAATTTTAAATAGAGTTACAGCTATTGAAATCAGTAAATGGAAATAGAAATGCAGAGGGTATTATTGAGCCTCTAGGTGACAGTTCTCGGTTTAGACTGGATCTGCCCTGCCACACAATATTAGTTTTGTAAGTGGAAAATGTGACAGGATATTTTGTAAAGTCTGTCAAAAAAGGAGTAACCCATGTTTACTGTAACCCTTTCTTCCACATTTGAATCTATTGCATTGCATCGTATTTAGTTTGTTCACGCACAGGATAAAATAACATTTTCTCCACTGGCCTATTGATAGACTATGCACATTAATGTGTTTAAGTATCAGATGTTTGAAGAGAGATCAAGACTATTATGTAAAAGTTTTGTGTGCGTATAATTAACATTTTAGATTCATGTCAAACCAAACCCTTAGAGTGGTAAAGTTGACTTATTTAACCCATCACCCCATAGCCTGTTTCTAGTTTTGAACGCAGGTGACCACTTAAAGCAGGTTGAAAGTAAAGCAGAATGTGCCTTAAGGCGCATTCTGCTTTACTTTCAGCCTGCTTTAACCCATCACCCCATAGCCTGTTTCTAGTTTTGAACGCAGGTGACCACTTAAAGCAGGTTGAAAGTAAAGCAGAATGCGCCTTAAGGCGCATTCTGCTTTACTTTCAGCCTGCTTTAAGCTACCATCTGCTAGAATATAGAAACTATTTCTTATGTTACATATTCATGACTATAATGTGGAAATAATTTCTTCAGTGTAGGAATAAATTAAAGGCGTATTTAAGGGGTAATGGGTTAACATTTTGAGAAATAATTGAACTCTAAGCAGATGCTAATTAGTTTGATTTTGTTTGTAAAAAAATGAATCTAGATCAGATGTCAAATAAATTAACATTTGATCATGATTGAAACTGTTTGCATATTATATCAATGTTTTCATGACCTTGACATCTACTAATGCTGGGGAATTTTAGCGATTGCCCTGTATGTCATGTCCATCATGTCCTTCCATACGAGATTAATCAGATTTTACCGTTTTGTCAAACATCAGCACTGCTTATTAGAATGCTTGGATACTTATAAAGTTGTTAGCTAGGGCTATTCTCAATCCCCAACTGTGATTTTACCTTGATCTTTTGATCTGTTGTCAAGCATACCACTCAGTTTATTGAAGACAGCATCTTGTTTCACTTGAAATACACACTAAGTACAGTCGAAATTCGATATGTCAAACTCGTTTAACTCGATAGTTTGACATATGAACTGAATTATAAGTCGAACATACCCATATTTCAAAGTTAAAACGTGGCTTAGCCACATTTTAACTTTGAAATACGGGTATGTTTGACAAAACCGACTTTGAGATATCGAAGTTTGACTGTAAATTAAAACAAAATGCAGATAATTTTTTTGTTTGCAGATGGAATCAAACTTAAGTGACCACTCAAAAGAAGTTTAAATATCAGTTTCGATTACTGGTGGCAACTGCAAATAAAGGACCAAAGTAAAACAGAAAGCTCATAGCCTCATACAGGAGCTTTCTGGTTTGCTTTTATCCTTGATTGACTCTTCACTCCTTAGCCTGTTTCTAGTCTTGAGGACAGATGACCAGCGAAAGAAGGTTGAAAGTAAAGCCAAATGGGCCTTAAGGTGCATTCTGTTTTACTTTCAGCCTGTGTTAAGGTACCATCTGCTAGGATAAAGGAAATATTTCTAATGTTGCTTATTTGTTACTGTATAATATGGAACTGTTTACTTCAGTATGGGAATTAACCCATTACCCCATAAAAACGCCTTTTAACGCCTTTCATTTATTCCTCCACTACAGAAAATATTTTCACTGCATACAGTTATAAATATATACCGTAAGAAATAGTATTACATCTTAGTAGATGGTAGCTTATAGCAGGTTGAAAGTAAAGCAGAATGCGCCTTAAGGTGCATTCTGCTTTACTTTCAATCTGCTTTAAGTGGTCACATATCTTAAATTAGAAACAAGCAATGGGGTAATGGGTCAAATAAATGGGTAAAATGTGTAGCTATGGAGAAGAGGGTTAAAATTAAGCAGTCAAAAGTCTGTAGAACAGTTCCTGATTCTTTTAGGCTGCAGTGACACATGTTTGACCAATGATATAGCATGCAGTGTATCAACTTTCTTATGTCAATAACTAGGTGAAATAGCCTTGGATATAGGTCATGCTGGCAATGATGAAAGACAATGCTTTTAACTTTTTGCACGCTAGCGGGCGGATATAGCTGCCACAGGCATAAGCTTTGCAAACAGTTTGGATCCAGATGAGACGCCGCATAATGCGGCGTCTCATCAGGATCCAAACTGTTTGCCATTCTGACACTGAATTTAAAAGAAATTTTGAAAAATTACAATTTTCGAACAGAAGCAGACGACAATTGTTGCAGACTAAAAAATTACCCAGCATGCAATTTAGAGTTAAGGAAATACATTGTACTTCAAAGGCCTAGTTAATTAACCTACTAATTAAGGCCTGGCCATGAATGATCTTTAGCATGGTCCTTGTAAAGGTGTTCAACAATATTTAAAATATGACAAACAGACAGACAGTGCAGACCCTGATCAGGACAACTTACTTCAGGAGCCCTCTGATCTGGGTCTACACTGTTTGCAATGGGTGTAGTGACATGGTTCCCTCATTATAAGGGTTAAGTGGTGTATTGTTTTTCAAAGCTTTAGAAATCAATTAGTGATGATTAAGAATTTATAATTGAAGAGTTTCATCTCAAAATACTGGAGCCCTATAATTCAGTTCTTTTTTTAAAGCTTATATTAAGTGCTTAAGACAGGTAGCTGCTTAGAGCAGTTAACCTGAAAGCAAGATGAAAGTAAAGCAGAAACTCCAGTAGGAGCTTTCAGCCTTGCTTTCATCTTCCTTTAAGTTTAGACCCATATTCAACATCACTCATTTCATTTGTGGTACTTAACCCTTTACCTGATAGCCTTTATCTAGTATTGAAGATAGTTGACTACTTAAAGCAGGTTGAAAGTAAAGCAGAATGCGCCATAAGGCGCATTCTGCTTTACTTTCAGCCTGCTTTAAGCTATCCAGTGATAGAATATAGAAAATATTCCCTATAATATATATTCATGACTCAGCGGAGGAATAAATTAAATACGCTAAAAGTCGCTTCTATGGGGGAAAGGGTTAAATGTAGATGAAGACTTCCTTAGTTGTTTATGTGGAGGAAAAAGTCAAAGAGTTGACAATGTAGTAGAAGTACACAGTAGTGAAAGCATGGCAAGAAGGAAGTGATGACATTGTGTGACTCAGTTATCCCTTTACCCCATAGAAGCGACTTTTAGCAAATCTGATTTATTCATCCGCTGAAGAAAATAGTTCCAATTTAATAATTTAATATACATGTATATTATAGGGAAAATTTTCAATATATTCTAGCACATGATAGCTTAAAGCAGGCTGAAAGTAAAGCAGAATGCGCTTTAAGCGCATTCTGCTTTACTTTCAACCTGCTTTAAGTAGTAACCTATTTTCAATTCTAGAAATAGGCTATCAGGTAAAGGGTTATTTATCCTTGAGTTATTTATCCTTGTTCCTGAAATCTTGAGATATTTTCTTGCTTGGTTATCTATACCCTTATCTTATGGCTCAACGTTTCAAATGAGTGCTGCATTTGTACTTGTTGGAATGATTCATTTTAGAATATAGGGGTTGTTAAGTAGTTATTGTTATTGTCAGTTATAATATTTTGTCCTGCAAGGCAAATTTCTCATTTGAGTGGCTTTCTATAACTATTATTTTTATTCACCTTAACAACAGTCAAAATTAATCTGCATTATTTTATTAACCTGTGATACTTAAAACGGATGATTCCAATTTCTAATCATGTCTAGCTCATTTATATAGCATCTGTAGCTGTGGGAGGCATATAGTAATTGTCTTCCACCAAAAATGGATGGATGTGCTCTGTTTTACGGCACTGCAACATAAAATAGGTCATATATCGTTGATGAGGGATGAGATGATGATGATTTCAGGAATATGATTTCGGCTAATCTCATTCGTTGCCAAGCAGCACATGGGATCAAAACCACCAAACCTGCCTTCCTTTTAGTTCTTGGCAGAGGGGATAATCTTAGTCTAATAAAACAGAAAAGATCCCCTATGACAATTAAGCCCCAGAACTTCAGCAAAGTAGGAAGGTCTCTGGGGTCCACTGAAGAAATCAGTTCCAATTTTAACTATCATGAACATGTTCCATAAGAAATATTTTCTATATTCTAGCAAATGGAAGCTTAAAGCAGACTGAAAGAAAAGCAGAATGTGCCTTAAGACACATTCTGGTTTACTTTCAACCTGCTATAAGTAGTCACCTGTCTTCAAAACTAGAAATAGATCATGGGTTAAAGGGTTAATACAAGACTGGTTGTATTGTGCTGAATTATATTGAAAGGAATGTTTTTTGTAAATGAGCATTTTGTAAATGTGTGACTTTGTCTATTTCAGCTTTAGTTGACCCAGGAAAAATAGACATACCTATAGCCAAAGTGGGACCAGTTAGTGCACAAAGGTTTACACCCAATAAAAAACAGGAACTAGGTAAGAGTGCATCTGAATCTACACTGTTTGCAAAGGAATACAGAGTTGTAGATAAGCTTTGTCTTGGAATTGGGTGTCACTTCATGGATTTTAAAGGAATAGGTTTTTTAGCTCACCTGGCACATAGTGCCAAGGTGAGCTTTTAGGATCGCTGGATGTCCGTCCGTCCACAATTGTTCGTTAACACTCTACCAGGTTCAAATCTCATTGGATCTTGATGAAACTTGGTCACAATGTTTGCCTCAATGAAATCTAGGTCAAGTTCGAATGTGGGTCATGTCCGGTCAAAAACTAGGGTCACTAGGTCAAATTATCGAAAAACCTTGTTAACACTCTAGAGGCTACAAATTTCATTGGATCTTCTTGAAACTTTATCAAAATGTTTGCCTCAATGAAATCTAGGTCAAGTTCGAATGTGGGTCATGTCCGGTCAAAAACTAGGTCACTAGGTCAAATTATCGAAAAACCTTGTTAACACTCTAGAGGCTACAAATTTCATTTGATCTTCATGAAACTTCATCAATATGATTGCCTCAATGAAATCTAGGCCAAGTTTGAATGTGGGTCATATCCGGTCTAAAAACTAGGTCACTAGGTCAAATCTTCGTAAAACCTTGTTAACACTCTAGAGACTACAAATTTCATTGGATCTTCATGAAACTGGAGAGTTATGTCGGATTTTCGTGCTTTGGTTTTTCTCTCCCTCTCTGTCGTACCCTAAACCCTCCCATGTCTTACAGTTACTCGTGACTACAGACTATTTGCTTGAGTACAATTTGACCGTTGCCATAGTGGGTTATTTTTAACACGGGCTTGAATGTTTAATTCTTTCCCGTGTTACTAATGATCCTGTCAGAGAATTTTGTTAGATGTTTTACATGTATTTACTTACTGTGCTGGCGGTCTTTTTGATTGTAAGGTTGTGGAACAGGGTTTATATTTTATGTACACTGTTCGTCTTTATAGGTGAATATAGGAGATAAGTGTGAGGTTGGGCGCCCCTAAACCCAGGTTTAACCCCCCAGTGGTTGTTAATGATTAATTAATTTACAGTTAATTATTGATTGCTACTGACCGTACCAAGGCGGGCTCCTATATTCACTTTGCTTTATGTTTGTCTTGCGTGTTGTTTTCTATTTAGTGTGTAGATGTAGGAATTGTGTTGTGTGTGTGTGTGTTTGTTGTGGTATGACTGTGTGTGTGTGTTCTGCTTGAGAGGTGGGTGTATTGTTTGTGTTACGTTTCCTGCTTGAGTCTTTCGTATTTATTCATCAAAATGTTTGCCTCAATAAAATCTAGGTCAAGATCGAATGTGGGTCATGTCTGGTCAAAAACTAGGTCACTAGGTCAAATTATCGAAAAACCTTGTTAACACTCTAGAGGCTACAAATTTCATTTGATCTTCATGAAACTTCATCAATATGATTGCCTCAATGAAATCTAGGCCAAGTTCGAATGTGGGTCATGTCCGGTCAAAAACTAGGTCACTAGGTCAAATCATCTAAAAACCTCGTTAACACTCTATAGAGACTACAAAATGAAACTTGAACAAAATGTTTGTCTCATTGAAATCGAGGTCAATTTAGAATGAGGGTCATGCCCGGTCAAAAACTAGGTCACACGGTGTACATGGTTGCATGGTTACCAGGTGAGCGATTTAGGGCCATAGTGGCCCTTGTTTTGAAAATTCATTGGGTATTGCATTGACCACAACCCCATGATTTCTAATTCATTTTGGTATCCACAGTCCAGAACCCCATGATTTGTAATATAATTTGGTATCAGTAGGAAAATAAACTTGGATTTCCTATCCTTGTCCTGTCAACAGTGCATTCAGGGTATTATTGTTAACTTTTGAACAGTGTTTACCTTACATAGTTCTATATGCAACTTTTATTTACACACATTCGACTAAAGTAAAAGTTCAGTTGATAACCCAATGAAATTAAAAAGAAAATGAGTAATCGTTTGGTTTTTACGCAATCACTTTCAAATAATAGGGTACTGTCACCCATTAGTTTTGAAATAATTGGGTATTTCACCAATTTCAATTGGGTAAGTACTCAGATACTTTGCTTATCTACAACTCTGGAATATATACCTGTTCCTTGCACTTAAAAGTTAATCTATAACCCGTTATTCTATAAATGAGACTTTTACACCTCTAATTATTTCTACACTAAAGAAAATATTCCCCACTAAATAGGAAATGATGAACATATAACATGGAGCAGTCTGATTAGGGTCTACACTGTTTGCTCAGGCCTGTATGTCCCAATAGGTAAGATCATTACGGTATAACTTGAAGCCAGTGCTTGATTATTTGACATGAACTACAGTTGTTGAAAATATTACACCAGAAGCAAAACAACAGATTCAAATAATTAATTTTGGAATTAGGGCAAATTTCAATTTATATGATATCTCAAAATATGAAATTGCATAAAACATTTGTTTGTGAATTATCTAAATTGTTCTGATAAAGGAACAAAGACCTTAAATCTAATTTCTTTCATTATCTTTCCTCATCAAATTTTGGTAATTGAATTTGCCAGGAAAAAAGTTCAATAAATAATTAGTTGCTGAAATAACAGTTGCACAGTTGCAATGAATCATATTTGTTATAGAATCTCTGTATGTGATCTTTAAATTAAATAAACCCTTTCCTCCCTGAAACCTCAAATGGACAATCCTAGTTCTCAATTAAGTCCAGTCCATTTTTAGCTCACCTGAGCCAAAGGCTCAAGGTGAGCTATTGGGATGGCCCTGTGTCCGGCGTCCGGCGTCCATCGTCGTTAACAATTGCTTCAAATGACATCGTCTCCTATACCGCTGAACAGATTTCAACCAAACTTAACAGAAATGTTCCTTGGGTCAAGCTCTTTCAAATTTGTTCAAAGAATTAAAAACAATGCAGAACTCTGGTTGCCATGGCAACCAAAGTGAAAAAATAAGGAATCTTAAAAAATCTTCTTGTCAAAAACTGCTAGGGCCAGAGCTTAGATATTTGGCACATAGCATCACCTTTAAATCCTCTATAAAGTTTGTTCAAATTATGCCCCTGGGGTCAAAATTGACCCCGCCCCGTGGGTCACAGTTTTACATAGAGTTATATAGGGAAATTTTCAAACGTCTTCTTCTCTGAAACTGATATGGCCAGAGCTTTAATATTTGGCATGGTGACACTTCTAGATGTCCTTTACCTATTTTGTTCAAATGGATCCGGTCGGTTGCATATCTAGGTCACAGAAGCTAAAAATAGATTTTTTTCAATGAAAACTTAAAAAATCTTCTTGTCTGAAACTACAAGGGCCAGAACTTAGATATTTGGCACATAGCATTGCCTACAGGTCCTCTATCAAGTTTGTTCAAATTATGCTCCTGGGGTCAAAATTGGCCCAGCCCTGGGGGTCACCGTTTTACATAGAGTTATATTGTGAAAATTTCAAACGTCTTCTTCTTGGACACTTATATGGTCAGAGCTTTGAAATTTGGTATGGTGACACTTCTGAATATCATTTACGTTTTTTGTTCAAATGGTTCCGGTCTGTTGCATATCTAGGTCACAGGAGCTAAAAATAGATTTTTTCTATAAAAATTAAAAAATCTTCTTGTCAAAATCTACAAGGGCCAGAGCTTAGATATTTGGCACATAGCATCACCTAAAGGTCCATTATCAAGTTTGTTCAAATTATGCCCCTGGGGTCAAAATTGGCCCCGGCCCGGGGGTTCACCGTTTTACATAGAGTTATTTAGTGAAATTTTCAAACGTCTTCTCCTCTGAAAGCAATATGTTCAGAGCTTTAATATTTGGCATGGTGACACTTCTAGACGTCCTTTACCTATTTTGTTCAAATTGTTCAGGTCGGTTGCATATCTAGGTCACAGAAGCTTAAAATAGATTTTTTTCAATGAAAACTTACAAAAGTCTTCTTGTCTAAAACCCTAGTACCCTGATCTTAGATATTTGGCACATAGCATCATCTACAGGTCCTCTATCAAGATTGTTCAAATTATGCCCATCGGGTAAAAAATGACCCTGTCCTTGACATGAATATTTTTTTCCATTTTGTCAGTTATTCTCAGGTGAGCGAAATATGCCCCATGGGGCTCTTGTTTACTTTTATAAGGGTTGATTTTACAATATATGTCAAAATGACAAACAATGTAGACCCTGATCAGAGGGCTCCTTAAGGAGCCCTCTGATCAAGGTCTACACTTTTTGCATAGGACAAGTGTAGTCCTCACAGGTACACTGTTTGCAAAGGACACTTATAGGCGTGGCTAGGGTTCAAAGAGTTAATAACTGCTGCAGAATCTTCACAATAAACACATTTTACTGTCACCTTGCGTTTAGCTGTCACTTGACTGTTGTACAATCAATGAGCCTTTGTTTTATTGGTCGTAATAGAGAGATTTTACTGTATTTACTGGGTCTGTCACCTTGCGTTTAGCTGTCACTTGACTGTTATACAATCAATGAGCCTTTGTTTTATTGGTCGTAATAGAGAGATTTTACTGTATTTACTGGGTCTGTCACCTTGCGTTTAGCTGTCACTTGACTGTTATACAATCAATGAGCCTTTGTTTTATTGGTCGTAATAGAGAGATTTTACTGTATTAATGGGTCTGTCACCTTGCGTTTAGCTGTCACTTGACTGTTATACAATCAATGAGCCTTTGTTTTATTGGTCGTAATAGAGAGGTTTTACTGTATTTACTGGGTCTGTCACCTTGCGTTTAGCTGTCACTTGACTGTTATACAATCAATGAGCCTTTGTTTTATTGGTCCTAATAGAGAGATTTTACTGTATTTACTGGGTCTGTCACCTTGCGTTTAGCTGTCACTTGACTGTTATACAATCAATGAGCCTTTGTTTTATTGGTCGTAATAGAGAGATTTTACTGTATTTACTGGGTCTGTCACCTTGCGTTTAGCTGTCACTTGACTGTTATACAATCAATGAGCCTTTGTTTTATTGGTCCTAATAGAGAGATTTTACTGTATTTACTGGGTCTGTCACCTTGCGTTTAGCTGTCACTTGACTGTTATACAATCAATGAGCCTTTGTTTTATTGGTCGTAATAGAGAGATTTTACTGTATTTACTGGGTCTGTCACCTTGCGTTTAGCTGTCACTTGACTGTTATACAATCAATGAGCCTTTGTTTTATTGGTCGTAATAGAGAGGTTTTACTGTATTTACTGTTATACAATCAATGAGCCTTTGTTTTATTGGTCGTAATAGAGAGGTTTCCTTTGTTTTATTGGTTGTAATAGAGAGGTTTTACTGTATTTACTGTCACCTTGTGTTACGCTGTCACTTGACTGTTGTACAATCAATGAGCCTTTGTTCTATTGGTCGTAATAGAGAAGTTTTACTGTATTTACTGTTTAATTGTGTTTGTATTAATTTAATTTTATCTTCCAGCCCAGGGAGTGTTAACCATACAACTGAGAGGCACACCAGCCCCAAATGCAGGTAACTGATAAGCCCATGTATGCCTCCATTGTCTCAGTTAACTTTTAATGGATAATTCCAATTTCCAATTAAGCCTAGTGGAATTCAAACTATTTAGGGTTGTTTACTGCCATATTTTGCTAATTTACAAACAGTTCAGACCCTGATCAGAGGGCTCCTTAAGGAGCCCTGTGATCAGGGTCGGAACTGTTTGCATAGGACAAGTGTATTATTTACAGGTACACTGTTTGTTAATGACGAGTATACTCATCATAAGGGTTGAATGTGTTAGCGTTCAGCATGCCATGTGTGATTGATGTCAGCAAAATTTAGCAACTACAATAATTCTCATAGTTTAATTATCTGCATTTTCTATTTAGAAAATTTAATCTGAGTGCCAAACAGTTTGGATCCAGATGACTCGGCATGATGTTTGCAACAGTTATCAAGAATTTGCCCTCAGCATAAAGATAATTAAATAAATGAATCAGTCCATTGTGCTATAGTATAAGATATGTATATACAGACAAATCTCTGAATAAAGAACATTCACTGACAAACCATGTTTGTATTGTTTCTTGGTATATAGTCATCTGACAGTATATACATAATTGTCCTAGTAGTCTAGACATTTATTTACAGATAGATTAAACTTTCTCTTGCTAATCATATATAATTATGTATACATGTATTGATTATTTTGCAAACAGTTTGGTTCCAGATGTGATGCTAAGTAACTTGGCATCTCATCCAGATGTAGACTGGCTACTTCCGCAGCAGTAGGAAAGAAAAAATCAATTTCTTATATGTAGAAAACAGCCTTAAACAAGAAGACAACTTGTTTAAAGTTTTATATGGTTTAGAAAAAAATGCTCATCATGAGAAGGGTTAAGTATTTTTCACATTTTCTGGAGATGAGAAATCAGATAAAATTTCTCTTAATGTAAATACTAATAAATAAAAGAAGTCTAGGCTCCACCAAAAAAAAAAAGTTTCTCTTTCTAGATAAGATAATTGGTTTAGGGTCACAAGAACATATCAACCTAAGGCTAAGTTCCTAAAAATGTTTTGTCAGCCTTTTCCCACACCAGCTTCTATCAGTGGTTAAGACAGGTGGCTGGTTAAAGCAGACTGAAAGTAATGCAGAACTCTCTGATTTACTTTCAGCCTGCTTTAAATAGACACAAATCAGAAAGTAGAAATTTGAGTCATAGAAAGACATTTCTTTAAAGATTGAATAAAAGCTGGAACCGTGTCTCTATTTTAGTTAGTTAGTCTGTTTTGTTGGTCATTGTGGCTTGGGATTTGTATAGATAGATAAAGAAATATAAAATCGGTTTATATTTCCCCTATATACTGATTATTATTATTATTATTATACCAGATTTAGATAGCGCTCTTTTCACACAGGGGTTGTGCGTTCAAAAGTGCTGATAATGAAATTTCCAGCAAGAACAAGGGAAGAATCCATTGAAGTATCTCAGTCAGAATTGTTAAAAGAGTTATATTAATATGTTTTCCAGGTGAAGAAATCTGCTATACAAGGCTCGGTATAGGAGGTAGGAAGCGTCAGACTGTTGAAGTGCCTGCAGCCCAGGGCTGGGAGGATTGTTGTTCATTCTTCATCTACAATCTGGCCACAGAAAAGGTATAACACTTCTGTCCAAGAAAAGTTTTGCTCCCTCTCTACAACAACACCCAATGGGAGACAAAGATTGCATGTGAAATTTGTAGAGAATTGTTATTGGGAGAGATTGGCTTACAATTGCAAACAGCTTGAATCCAGATCAGACGCCGCATTACGCGGTGTCTGATCTAGATTCAAACTGTTTGCCACTCGTCATTATGGTGTTTTTTTCTGTCAAATGTCCCATTATGTAAGAAAAAAAGCACATACCAATTTTAAGCAGACGATTTTGCAGCAGTGAAAGCGTTAGACATTATTGTCTTGGGAACAGTAGCAAGCGTTGTTGTAAGGAGGGAGTCGTTGTTCAGATGGCCGTTGTAGGGAGGGAACACTGTACATTGAAAAGGCATTTCTATAAAGGAGATTCAGTACAAATAAACTAGATGAAAAACTTAGTACCTTTGCCTAATAGAAACTCCTTTTCACTTCATGACTTATTACTGTAAGAGATATGGTCTTTACAAAACTCTTCTCATCCATGTTAATGATAAGTACCATAAATCAGTCTGGATTGTTAGTGTAGGTAAACCCTGGTACTACAGGCTCCAAGGTTATAACGCTTTTGAATTGAGTCTGGAGTAGTTCTCAAGCATTTGATTGGTCAGATTTGAGCCTAGGCTCAAATCTGACCAATCAAATGCTTGAGAACGATACCAGACTCAACTCGAAAGCTTTATAACCTTGGATCCAGGGCTTGAATTTACTGGTGATTACAAACAATAGGGATCCAGATCAGATATGGAGTAACCCTGCATCAATCATTATAGAAAACTGGTTGACTATTAATTTTGTTGGGTGTTTCTTCTGTCTATAAAAACATTCAAACTGAAATTTGCAGCTTTCAATTTTGTTGTAGACTATATAATGTCAGGGTAAGAAAGATTAATTAAGAATTTACATGACAAGATGTGATATGGGGGTGTATCAAACGTTTGAGGAGTTTAGTTATTTACCATTAAATAGTCTGCAAAGTATTTACTTCATTTTTAGCTCGCCTGTTCGTAGAACAGCAGAGCTAATGTCATACCCCCGGCGTGAGTGTGGCCAAGGTTAAAGTTTTTTGGACGGGTTGTTTTAAAGCTTATTATTTGTGCTAGGGTGCTGAAATTGTGTATGGAGGTTCATTAGGGGGTAAACATTGATGTTATGAAATTGGAATTTAAAAATAATTTAAATTAATGTCAATTTTCAACATGTTTTGGATATAGGTTTTTCGACTACAAATCACCATGTTAAAGTTTTTTGGACGGGTTGTTTTAAAGCTTAATATTTGTGCTAGGGTGCTGAAATTTAGTATGGAGGTTCATTAGGGGTTAAACATTGATGTTATGAAGTTGGAATTTAAAAATAATTTAAATTAATGTCAATTTCAACATGTTTTGGACTTAGGTTTTTCGACTACAAATCACCAGGTTAAAGTTTTTTGGACAGGTTGTTTTAAAGCTTAGTAATTTTGCTAGGGTGCTGAAATTTTGTATGGAGGTTCATTAAGGGTCAAACATTGATGTTATGAAGTTTAGATTTAAAAATAATTTTAATTTTTGTAAATATTTGACACGATTTTGACTTAGGTGTTTTCCTACTTAACACCAGGTTAAAGTTTTTTGGATGGGTTGTTTTATAGTCTAATACTTGTGCTAAGGTGCTGAAATCTTGTATGGAGGTTCATTAGGGGTCAAACATTGATGTTTTGAAGTTGAAATTTAAAAATAATTTTAATATTTGTCAATTTTTGACAAGATTTGGACTTAGTTCTTTTGACTACAAATCACCAGGTTTAAGGTTGTACGGGTTGTTTAAAGTTTAATATAACTAGACTATAAGACTCAACATTAATTTAATAATAGTTCTAAACTGAATATGATTTTCTTTTGATACAAGATGTTTTTTAGACTTAAACTTTAAACAGGCGAGCATCAGGTGGCTTTGACACCCATTTCTGGTTAGCTTGCTTAACCCATTACTCCTTAGCCTGTTTCTAGTTTTGAAGACAGGTCGCCACTTCAAGCAGGTTGAAAGTAAAGCAGAATGCGCCTTCTTTAAGCTACCATTTGCTTGTACATTGGAAATATTTCTTATGCTTCATATTAATTCAAGCTGTTTGTAACTCGTTATATTTTTTCTGTCAAAATGTCCACTAATATTTATGTAACTTTGAGAAAAGACAGCTGACAACAATTTAAAGCAGACAATATTGCAGCACTGAATATGTAAGACATAAATTGCTTGTTTAGGGAACAGTAGCAAGCAAGCGAATGGTTGTTGAGAGGGTCGTTGTAGGGAGGGAGCACTGTAGTTATCAGTGCTGTTGTTGTTCTTCCAAAGAACGCCTACTCAACACAGGGTTTTGACTATAATCTCATCTATCTTTTATTGATGCTGTCTAGCTTAAAGTCAAGAGTAAATGTAAGAGGCTCCTGACCACAGTGACCCAAGACCAGCATGACCTTGACCTTTCATCATTCCCATTCCAAGTCACAAAGTTGTAAGTATTATTATTATTTATTATTATTATACCAGATTTATATAGCGCTCTTTTCACACAGGGGTAGTGCGTTCAAAAGCGCTTCACATAAGATTACACAAAAGTACCTACAAAGCGAGAAAGGACAAAATAACTACAATTAGATCTAAAATAAACATGAATAAACATACAAAAGACAGCCCCACAAAACGGCGATCACATTACTCCCATCAATCAGCAATGAACCGACCGGCTAATGATTGCCGACTGATAGAAACAATAGATGAGCGCCCAATGCAGGCCGTCGAGAAAAGACAATAACTACAATTATCTAAGATAAAAATGAATAAACATACAAAAAACAGCCCCAGGAGACGATCACATTACCCCCATCAATCAGCAATGAACCGACCGGCTAATGATTGCCGACTGATAGAAATAATAGTAAAGCGCCCAATGCAGGCAGCCGAGAAAAGACAAAGAACTACAATTAGATCTTAAATAATCATAAATAAACATACAAAAGACAGCCCCCAAACGGCGATTACATTACCCCCATTACTCAGCAATAAACCGACCGGCTAATGATTGCCGACCAATAGAAACAATAGCAGAACGCCAAATGAAGGCCGCCCAATGCAATATAACTAAGAAAAATAGCATGCGACAATAACTAAAAATTTCTCTAATTGAGAGACCATAAACCAGATAATACGCCAGAACTCCCATTTAAACCCACAACATCTACAGCAAGAACATATCGCATAGGTAGCAGTGTTCTAATAATACATATTAAAGAAGTGAGTTTTCAGACGTTTTTTGAAGACTGCAACTGAGCTCGCATCTCTGATGTCTGATGGTAGACTGTTCCAGAGCTTTGGGGCTGCATGCATGAAACTTCTGTCTCCAAACCTCACCAAACGACTCCTCGGTACAACCAGCGATACTGATTTAGTCGCAGACCGCAGCTCTCTTCGAGGTTTATACACGTCAAGCATATTGACAATGTACCTTGGAGAATCATTGCACATGGCTTTGTATGTGAGTGTCAGAATTTTGAATTCAATTCTGTGTTGAACTGGAAGCCAGTGAAGATCCTTCAAGACTGGAGTGATGTGATTGTACCGAGGGGTCCTGGTAATGATGCGGGCTGCTGTATTTTGCACACGCTGTAGTTTGCATAATGAGTTTTGGGGAATCCCATACAGCAGTGAGTTGCAGTAGTCAATTTTTGAAGTGACCAGAGAATTGATCAAGGTCTTTGTAGCTTCTGGAGAAAGGTACTGTCTAATATGACCTATCTGCCGCAGCTGTGAGTAGCCAGACCTGCACACAGCGTTAATGTGCTGTGTCATATCCATTTGGGAATCTAATCTAGCACCAAGATTCTTCACACATCAAGTACTCACACAAACACTATGAACATATCTTTGTTTTCAAAATGGCATGTTTAACCCTTTACTCCATAGCCAGAAGAGCATATCACCTATATCTAACTGTGTCTTAGGTAGAATACTGCGTAACCCATATGTCTATTATATAAGATATGTGACCACTTAAAGCAAGTTGAAAGTAATGCAGAATGCGCCTTTCAACCTGCTTAAAGCTACCATCTGCTAGGATATAGAAAGTAGTTCTTATTTTGTATAATCATGACCGTATAAAAAGGAACTATTTTCTTCTGTGGAGGAATAGATTAAAGGTGTAAAAGGTACATTTATCGGGGAACGGGTTAAGGCAAGATGAAAATTAAGCAGAAAGGTCTTTTAGCACCTTTCTGTTTGCTTTTTATCTTGCTTGAAGCTGCCACCTGCATTCACCAGCAACACTGAATATTCATTAGTAGATGTTCTATTTAGTAGAAGTTCTTTGGAGTTATAGGTAGAGGTACTGAAAGGTGCTTTTATGGAGGAAAGGGTTAAGGATATATAGGCAGTCATTCATTGACATGGTTCTCACAATCCTTAAAAGGTCCCAAATTTTGAGCTTGGCCCTAAAAAGGCCCTATTTTCCATTTCAAGCCATTTTAAGCCCTTAAAGGCCCTAAATTTAGCCTGTGTGGCCCTAAAATTCGCTTTGACAATCCCTAAATCTGAGGAGTCGGTACTGAAAATCAACTCGCCTTAGTTGAGACAACTTTTTCAGTGGGAAAAAATTGAGGTAGACCAAATGTTACACCTTGCAAAACAGGCTAACCCTCAATAAAGCAGTTGATAAGTAGATTATTCTGTAAAAGCAGAGAAAGAAAGGAATTTCTCTCATATAGAATCTAGATCTAGCAAAATCATATGCCCTATCTTTGTGACCAGCTAGACACAAAATTGAAGGAGAAACAGCACCATCAACATGATTAAGGTAGGCAGTTTCCGCGGAAATGTTATATTCAGAAGGCCTTAAATCTGTTGTACATATCCCTAAAAAGGCCCTAAAAAGGCCCTAAATCTGAAATGGCCAAGTCTGTATGAACCATGAAATTTGAGAAAAGATGGGGTTATCAAAAGCAGAGGGCTACACAATGCATTATAAAAGTAATAAAGAAAGATCATATATAGGAGCTTATTGTATTAGTTTTATCCTAAAGTAAAGTTAAATCTCTCTATTATGACAACAAAATTGTGTTAATTATTAGGTCACGAAAAGTGACTGCTTAAAGCAAGGTGACAGTAAAACAGAAAACTCCTTCAGGAGCTTTCTGTTTTACTGTCACCTTGCTCTAAGCTGTCATTTGTCTTTTATACAATCAGTTAGCTTTCTTTTAGTTGTCGTAATAGAGGGGTTTTACTGTAAATATATATTATTAAAACTTCTCTGTCATTATTACTACTATGTTTCTATTGTTCTTGGCAAAAAAACCTTTGTGTGGATACCTATGAAAATGGAAGATTCTTGTAGATGTCAGATTTTATGTAGTATTTGCAGTGAAAAATTAGCCACCTGAGCTTGTTATGTCACAGTGATGGGAGTAAATTGTATTTTTATTCAGAACAACAAAACCAAGTTGGGAAATAGAATGTCCAAAACTATGACAGAATGTCCAAAACTGTGATTGCACTGCAATTAAAATAGACTTTTGCGCTTTATTTAGAAGCAGTCTTAAATATATACATGAGTATATCTTTATTTTGTGTGTTTCACTTTCTTTATTTTGAATATGAGAACTTAATGATGCCTGTAATTGGTTTGTGTACAATTGTTTCTTAACTTGTGTTCGTTTCATGTCATCAATGGTTGACTATGCTTTCATCTCGATAGTTGAAAATATTATTTGATCTAGACCCATTAGCTCTTTAAAGAAACAAATGTTACTTGATAAGATGTACATATTTACTGGAGTATACATTATGATTTAGAGTAAACCATGACATTGATGTTAATGACGGGAGTAAAGTGCGACTACAGATGGACTATACACCACTTCCTCCAATAAATTTGAATGAGCAGGGACCAGTCAATGTTTTACAACGTAAGTTCACATTTTCTACCCTAATAATTGGCCAGAACTTCAGATAAGTTGAGTATTTAGAAAATACAAACCCTATGCTTCCATTAAACCCTATGCTTTGACTACTCATTAGAATTGTAGCTTTGCTACAATTCTATTGAGTAGTCACAGCATAAGGTTTGGTAAAGACACAAAGGAGAAAATGATGAAAAGTGTTTTACACGATCTTTTTCGAGCCCTGTATCCTTTCCTATATTGTTAAGCCTGTGTTAGGCAATTACCCAGAATGACCTACAGTGACAGTGTTTAACCCAGTACTCCATAAATACACCCTTTGATGTCTCTAATTATTCCTAACACTAAAAAAATCCTTTTCCCAGGAAGTTCTGGAAATGAATTATGGATGGCATTTTAAAAACTTTTGGTGCCTACTCATGACTTTATATGATGTAACTATTTTCTTTAGTGTATAAATAAATTAGACATTGGTCAACCACCTCTATTAAGTCTCCACAAAATTTATTTTGTGTACTTGAATATACTTACTCATTAGAAGACTATTCTAGTGAGTAGTCACATCTTAGGTTTTGTTGAGACTTAAGGATCTTAAAGGATTATTTTAAGTATTTAAAATATTCACATTATCTGGAGCTCTTCAATGGCATTTAAACTTTTTTGGCAGATTTGTGGTTTGTCTAATGTATTCTATATCTGGATTCACATCAGCCTGTCTCATAAATCCACAAATACTGACAGACACAGCAGGAGTTTTGTACTAAATTTTCTGTGAATCTAGACACATTTCTCTAAAACCTAATGTTTTGTTGAATTCCACAGATTAACCCTTTACCTTACAGCCTGTTTCTAGTTTTGAAGACAGATGTCCACTTAAAGCAGGTTGAAAGTAAAGTAGAATGTGCCTTAAGGCACATTCTGCTTTACTTTCAGCCTGCTTTAAGCTAAAATCTGCTAGGCTATATAAAATATTTGTAATGGTAATTGTTCATGAGGTTATAAATTGGAACTATTTTCTTAAGCGGATGAATAAATTAAATACGCTAAAAGTCGCTTCTATGGGGGAAAGGGTTAAAACCAATCAGCTTGTGCATGAATTGAAAAAAAAAACTTATGTTTCACTAGCTTATGACTTTTATCTCCTGAATAAAACTGGTATTACCCTGTATCTTTGTTTAACCTTAATCTATGAGTAATGGAATTGAATTGCCTTGACCTTTGCTGACAGACAATGAATAAATCAGTTTCTGATCAGGCTCCAAATTGCTTTCACTCAGATTGTAAATTTGCAAATAGGAAGAAAAAAGAGCCTCAGCCAGAACTAAAGCAGGTTGAAAGTAAAGCAGATTGTGCCTTAAGACACATACTGCTTTACTTTCAACCTGCTCTAAGCTATAATCTGTTATAGAAAATACTTCTGTTAGTACATAGAGGATAACTGTTTTTTTCAGTGTAAGATCGAAATTTAATCCATTGAGTGAACATCAGACGTTATATTTTCACGAGTGGCAAAGCCACTTGTGAAAATATAACAGTCTGATGTTCACGAAATGGATTAAATTCGATCTTACACTGAAAAAGCAGTTATTCTATTTATTTATGCTTTTAAGCCACTTTTTTTAATGAAATTGTTTGAAAATTGAAAGTGAAAGTACATTATTTATCCCGTGTTGAGCCCCAAGTTTTATGTCGAACACATATTCGTGACAGTTGGTGGTACAATGACGTCACTTATTTGTTGATTTGACATCAACGGAATTACATCGTTACTTCCAATCTTGGATTCGTGTTCTTCCGTTGGCAACAAAACGGACTGCCGGAATTGAACGATAAGACACGATTGTCTACGATTCTTGAGGAGCCCTACGGGGAAAACTCATAAAAGAAGCACGAGCGACGATAATCCCACTGCTTGAAGCAGTGGATTACCAAGTGATAATCCACTGCTTTTTCACGGTAATCCATCGAAAAGCATAAATAAATGTGTATAACCGTATCAGGTGGAGGAATGAATGAAATACCCTAAAATATCCCCAAAGGTGCTTCTATGTGTGTACATGTACTTGCAGAAGGTTCTGAAGTGTTTTATGTGTTCACTATGCTAACAATGTGTTAGCATCAGAATTCCTCTCTATAGCACTTACAAGTCCATAACTTATATAAAATGTTGTTTTACTTGTTGCAGGTTCTTGGGGTGCTGTATATGTGTGTTCAATGTGATAGCCTCAGACGTATCTTTATAGCACAAACAATCCCTGCACATTGTACTGTTTTACTTGTTGCAGGTTCTGGGGTGTTGTATATGTGTGTTCAATGTGATAGCCTTTGACGTATCTTTATAGCACAAACAATCCCTGCACATTGTACTGTTTTACTTGTTGCAGGTTCTTGGGGTGTTGTATATGTGTGTTCAATGTGATAGCCTCAGACGTATCTTTATAGCACAAACAATCCCTGCACATTGTACTGTTTTACTTGTTGCAGGTTCTTGGGGTGCTGTATATGTGTGTTCAATGTGATAGCCTCAGACGTATCTTTATAGCACAAACAATCCCTGCACATTGTACTGTTTTACTTGTTGCAGGTTCTTGGGGTGCTGTATATGTGTGTTCAATGTGATAGCCTCAGACGTATCTTTATAGCACAAACAATCCCTGCACATTGTACTGTTTTACTTGTTGCAGGTTCTTGGGGTGCTGTATATGTGTGTTCAATGTGATAGCCTCAGACGTATCTTTATAGCACAAACAATCCCTGCACATTGTACTGTTTAACTTGTTGCAGGTTCTTGGGGTGCTGTTTATGTGTGTTCAATGTGATAGCCTTTGACTTATCTTTATAGCACAAACAATCCCTGCACATTGTACTGTTTTACTTGTTGCAGGTTCTGGGGTGTTGTATGTGTGTACATGGTCACTCTCTATAGCACAGACAATACCATTGCCATGTTGTACTGTATTATTTATTGCAGGTTCTGGGGTGCTATATGTGTGTGTCCACTGTGCTAACAATGTGATAGCCTCAGACAAGAGCGGTTCCTCAGACCCTTACTGTGTTGTGTTCTGTGATAGGAGAAGGGTAAGTTAGTAGGTTTGGTTTGTTTGTTTGTTAATGGCTGTTTGTGCCATCTATGGACTAATTGGATACCTCAGAGAGAGGTGTGTGGATGCAGAAAAGCCGGGTGCGATGCCTTACTCTTATTATCAACAGAGTTCTCTGGTTCTTTAGGCTGCCCAGTGTAAAACACTGATACATCGGACATTGGTTTATAAAGTATCATCCGAAGGACTTGGTCTGTCGGGGGATCAAACTCATGACCCCTGGAAGGTTAGTATGGTAGTCAAGCATGTTGCCACTTGACCATGGGTAGGTAAGTAAGTGGGAAGGACTGGGGAAACTAGTATGCACTCTTTTATTTTGGAGACATATCACTGGAATCATTGTAAACTGTAGGAGCTTTCTGCACTACCTTTGTCCAGACCTGCATTCAGCAGTAGCCTGTGTTTAGATATCTCCCATCAATGGCCATCATGCAGGTTATACTGTAGGTGAAGTGGAATACATAGGCACTTCCTTACATGTAATCTGAGACCTTATCAAAGCCTATAACCATTAACCCATAAATATGCTTTTTGTGCCTTTAATTTATTTCTCCATTGAAAACAATAGATCCATTGTATATAGCCATGTCTATGAATATGTATTATAAGAAATATTTTCTATATTCTGGTAGATTTCAGCTTAAAGCAGGCTGAAAGTAAAGCAGAATGTGCCTTCTGGGCTTCTGACACATTCTGTTTTACTTTCAACCTTCTTTAAGTGGTCACATACCTTCAATAGGTTGAGGCTGGGGTAAAGGGTTAACCCTTTCAACACTGTAGACCTATATTGAAGAACTTTGCAAATAGTTTGGATTCAGATCAGGCTCCAAGTTTAGTGAGGCCTGATCAGGATCCAAACTGTTTATTACTTGAATCCTGTTTCTCAACTATTGTCAGAAGTTTGGCAAGCAACATTTTATCAGATGACAGTTACGCAGTGTCGAAGTGTTAAACTTTCCCAATCAGTTACCATTAGGTCATTTTACCAATTATCTTTCTTTTGGAACAGACAAATGATTGACATGTAATCAGTGGCTGGGTGGTGTTGTCTTCGAATTTCTCTATAAAACACATTCTGTAATTACAGCATCTGACCTTCACAATCTTAATCTGCAATTTCAATGACATGTAGATAATGTAGGGGGGTAACTCTTCTCCTGCTTTAAGCATATATGGAGACTTTTTGGAAACAGTTTAGACCCAGATCAGGCAAACTCCTGAAGGTTTTTATAACATTATGAAGTTTACAAAGTTAAATGGACAGTTTGAAATCAGTAGATATTTATCTAATGATTTAACTCTTTCCTCCCTGAAACTTTAAATAGACAATTCCAGTTTCCATTTTAGTCTGGCCCATTTCTGACTTTTAAGGGTTGTTTTTGTCAATATTTGGCATAATGACAAACAGTGATGACCCTGATCAGAGGGCTCCTTTCGGAGCCCTCTGATCTGGGTCTTCACTGTTTGCACAGGACAAGTGTACTATTCACATGTACACTGTTTGAAAAGGACGCCTATATGCGGGATTAGGGTTCAAAGGGTTAAGTCACATAAAGGGGTTGGAACTTCACTGACTTTAACCATTCTCTCACTCATATATATAATATAAAACACTGCCTGCTAGTAAAATCTATTGTCTTAGCCAATAAAATAAGGAAACCTTTCCTAAGGAAAGGATGCAGATTCATGTCAGACAGATTTAGTAAGAAAGCAGTGCAGACCATGATCAAACAGCTCCTTCAGCTATATATAAACTCTGCCCACAATCAACGTCTATAATTTGAAATATTACTTTGGCAAATGAAATAAGGAAAAAAATCCACAGGGAAATATGCAGACTTATATCAGAAAGATCCTATAAGAAAACTGCAGACCCTAACCAAACAGTCCAACAAGAGCCATCTGATTTAGGTCTACAATGTTTTAAAAAAGTAATAATATACCATATTTGCAGGAGACAGGTTATGTTGAAAGCTTTTAACTTTTACCATGCTAGCTGGGGATATGTGCCACAGTGATTACCTTTGCAGTGGATCCTGATGAGTCGCTACAAAATACTGTTTGATACTCTGACCCTGTTTTGAAAAGAAAACTCTATTTCAGAGCAACAGATAAGGGTAGTTTTTTAAAACTTAAAATCTTTATTTCTGAATTAAACCCTATGGTGTCACTACTCATTAGAATCGTCTCTTCGAGACGATTCTAATGAGTAGTAACACCATAGGATTTGGTGCTGAAATGATTGATAAAATGTTTGATTTGTTGAAATAACTACCTCTTATCTGGAGCCCTGTATTTTAAAACTGTTGCAGATGACAATTATAGTTACAGATGATAAAATAACCCAGCATGCAAATAGTTCAATGGGTTTATATCCCATTTTTGTTGATCAAAGATTCCCTACGTCATAGAAAATAGGCTTGTCAGTTTTTGTTAAAAACAAAGACGTCTCTCTTAGAATTACACAATTACCTGAAAGTAATTTTCCCTTCTATAATTGTGTGATCAATAACAATAAGCGCAGTGAAACCTCTCTATTATGACCACTAAATTGTGTTAATTATTAGATGTTTACTACAGGTGACTGCTTAAAGCATGGTGAAAGTAAAACAGAAAGCTCCTTTAGGAGCTTTCTGTTTTACTGTCACATGGCTTTAAGCTGTCACCTGTCTTTTATACAATCAATTAGCCTTCATTTTAGCGGTCCTGACAGAGAGGTTTTACTGTATCATTATGTCATGTTGCGATGATTACAAGAAGCATTAGCAAAATAGGAAAACTAAACTTTAATAGTATGGAATTTCAAACAGTTTGATTTGAAGGATTCTGTGTTTCAGTTGTTCGATATAGTTTTCATTTAGAATACTTAAAGACCGTAGAGATGAACATCGTTAGTCCTTCTTCTGCTGAAATTAAAACATTCATATATTAAACTCATTCCATTACAGTGCTCCCATTCCACAACTGCCCTCTGAACAACGATTCCCTCCTTACAACAATGCTTGTCTCTGTTCCCAAAACACTACAATTATGTCCGTTCCTTTTCAAGGCTGCATTAACGTCTGCTTAAAATTGTAGTCTGCAATTTTTCTCAAAGTTACATAGTGGACATTTTAACAGAAAAAACTTAATGACTAGAGACAAACAGCTTGAATCCAGATCAGATGTGGCGTAATGCGGCATCTGATCTGGATTCAAGCTGTTTACAAATGTAAGCCAATTTCCCTCCCTATAACGACTCCCTCCGAACAATGCACACAATTCTTGTCTCCCATTGGTTGTTGTTGTTGAAAGGGAGCTCTGTGTAATGTTTATCATCTTAACTCTTTCAACACTATGTAACTCTTGTATGTTATTAGGTTTCCTTGTGGATCTTTTAATAAAATACTGCTCTTAATAAGCAAACAGTGTAGATCCAGATCAGAGGGCTCCTATAGGAGCCCTCTGATCTTGGTCTATACTGTTTGCAAATGTAGTGAGTATATTTCAAACAGGTCTGTGGTATTGAAGGAGTAAAATATAATTTTTGCTAATGAATAAAAACTTTGCTGAGGAAAGAGTGCTCACTCCTATCAGACATATCCTGTAAGAAAGCAGTGCAGACCTTGATCAGACATATCCTTCAGGAGCTTTTTGGTCTGGGTCTACACTGTTTTCAAAAAGTGTCAATCTACACTAATAGCAGGAGAAACCCTTAGACAATTTATTTTATTGTCTATAATTTTGCCACAAAGATAAAAAAAAATCTGGGTACATCATTTTTATATGCCTCTCAAAATTGGTGTGTATTATGTTATGACATTTTACATCCATCTGTCTGTCTGTCCATATGTTGTATTTGATATGTGTAATCAGTTTTTGTTTTATTTTCAGGTCTTAACAACCCCTTATATCATACAAACAAGAAACCCTTGCTGGGACTCTCATACTGAACTATTTGTGAGAGATTTTGCACAGGTAGTAATCTTCCTATCTCTTTCAACACTATATACAGTGGAGAATGTGTTATTCTTTCCCAATAAACGCGTTTACGCTAAAACTATTATTTGCAGTGCAAACAGTTTGGAGCCAGATCAGACACCGGGTAACCCGGCGTCTGATCAGGCTCCAAACTGTTTGCCACCAAGATAAACATGAATTATCAGAATTGTCCAAATGTTGCACTTTTCTACATTTTAGTGTTTTGCGTTTGCGTACGTTTGCGTTTAAACGGGAAAGAATAACAGATTCTCCACTGTAACTGTTGTCTGCTAAAACTCCAACATTTGTTTGGTATATATTTTCAAGATTTGTTTTGGTAAACAATGTTGGGCCTCATATGCATCTAAAATCTTTACAAAGGTCTTCAATATAGGTGTTCAATGTTGGAAGAGCAAAGGAAACAATAAACAGTATCACACGAATGTCATGTACATTTGTATTTGTAAAACTGCAGTAAAACTTGTATTAAATGACCATTACAAAAAAGACACATGGGTAGTCTTTAATACTAGTAGTTGCTTAATGCAGGATAAAGGAGCTTTCTGCTTTACTTTCATCCTGTTGTATACTATCACCTGCCTATAACAGCACCAGTGAGGAAAGTTGTACCTGCTTAACAATGCATATACTGGTATATTGATGTCAAACTAAAGAATGAAAAATATTGAGCATGTCATGCCTGATCTCAGTTTGAATTTTTTGTCATAGTCTTCCTTAATTACTTTTTCACATAAAATAGATATTTTGTATGGACAGTTACAAGTCTAACAGTAAAGAAAATCTTGTTGGCATGTATAGATTGGTTTCTTGTTTATGTCCAGATGAACCTGTCATTTTATGTGTTTGACTGGGACGGTACTAGTACAATAGATGATGACTTCCTAGGCTCAGCCAACTTCAGTATGTCAGAGGTAAGCTATCATATAAACTGGCTTTGATTGAGCTGGCTTTGATATGGTGAATGTACAAATAGGATTCTTATTGCTGTCTACAATATTTGTTAGGAACATAGATCTACACTGGTACAGTTGCCAATTCATATTTGCGTGTGAATGTCTGTCCAACCTGTCTTTCTTGTCTAGGCTATTTCTCAGCAACCAAATTTCCAAATTCAAGGAAACCTTATTGGCAGGGCTTCATATAAGGGGGAGACAATTCTAATGAGTAGTGAAAAACTTCCCTTACCTGGAGCTCTGCTTATGGGTGTCTCCATTACAAAGAGGGACATTGGGTATTATGAGCATAATACAGCAGATACATGCTTATTTTGATGAAGTTATGGCCCTTTAATTCTTGTACCATTATTGAGCATAACATTTGTCCAAATTTAGCAGCCAATTTTAGCTGCCAACTGTAAGTAAGTCTGGAAATTCATCATTTTCTTCAGTTATTCCATGTTCACACCATTTGTTATGTTATAAATGACCATATAACCCAATGTTCTACATTACAGAAGGAGCCTTGTGTAGTTCATAAAGCCCTGACCCTGGGCTACAACAAACAGGATGAGGGTCATGTAGACAACATAGCCCTTGGTCAGATTATAGTGTCCCTTGTGTTCAGACCTGTGCCTTCAGTAGAGAGATCAGGTAGGCTTTCTTACACAATCTTGTATGGAGCCATGTTTGCTCAATATTAGTACAATTACAGTAAAACCTCTCTATTACGACCACTGAATTGTGTTAATTATCAGCACCCAATTGTATAAACGTTGGTTAAAGTTAACCGCTGGGTTAAAAGTTTGGTTATCTTAACTTTGTGGTTAAACTCTGGGTTAGCGATTGTATAAAAGATTGGTTAACTTTAACCCAGTCGTTGTTTCGGTTAATTTTAACCCTGGTCCCTGAGGTGGGTTAAATATTTAACCAAAACCCAAGATGGCCGATTAAGGTTACCGAAAGCTCGACTCAAATCTCAAATTGTGTGTTAAACGATATGCACCGCTTTCCGGGGGCAGTTCGGTGCATAGATAGCATCCTGATAAGGGTACAGACTTCCATTAAGGCTGATGACAGGTCAAATGTCAATAGGGAGATGAATTCTATCAACGTCACAACATCTAAAAAGCATCCGTAAACATATCGAGCGGTAAGTTTCTGTTTTGTTTAGAGCATGGAGTGTATTTACTCCGTGTTAAGAGTGAGAGTGATTCCCCCCTGAAACCTACATGTATAGAATCTATGTTTATTTTAAGATTTGTCAATTGGGGCCTCCGAAGGGATAAAACAGTTTATTTGGCGCTTATACATTTGAGAACAACAATAACAGATCTAGATCTACATGTCCTCAAGATAAAGTAAGTAGATCTAGATCTATTCAACTTAAAACGGACAATATTAAGCTGTATTTACTCGAAACAGAAAAATTGAATTATACACAAAAGACTTTAGACAACGTTTTAAAAGCTCTCCTACTAAACGGTCGCTCCGACTCGCTCAATTGAGATCTGGATCTAGATTGTCTACCCCCAAAACCCAAAAGAACACACCAAAGAACCAAGAAAGAATATATAACTCGTGGTAGATCTATATTACTGCATTTTAACCCACTCTACCACGATTTAATATGTTTTTAATTGATCGAAAAGTTCATAAGTTTTGATTTATGTTTACATTGAGAGCCAGTTGCCAAGCAATGGGGCGTTTCGGTCCCGAGTCGTTTCGGCCTATTTTTGGCGTAGGGCGTTTCAACAACAACATCTACCCCAAAACACAAATCTTGTTTGAAGTTTCTTATGTTTTATTGCATTTAATCCCTTTTCAAGAAAACAATGTTTTACATGCCATAATATGTTATAGATCTATGCTTGCAAAAGTTTATCTATAGTATTTTTGTTGACAACACAATATTTAACCAAAGGCATCAAATACCAAGTATTTCTATATATTTTTATGCTTAAGTTGCTTTCCATTTTATTTTATCTTTTGTGTCATAAATACACCTTTTCGCACCTTTAATTTATTCCTCCACTTTACAAATTTTTTTTATTCCTACAGTTATGACTATGCATCATAAGATATATTTTCTTTCAATCAGAAGATGGAAGCTTAAAGCAGACTGAAAATAAAGCAGAATGTGCATAAAGGTCAGATCTGCTTTAGTTCTAACTTGCATTTAAGTGGTCACCTATTTTCTATGCCATAAAAAGGTTATGGGGTTTAACCATTGTCACATATTTTATGTTATATTTTTATTATAAGTAAATTATTTTTACTATGATTTTCAATTAAAATATAGATCTATTATAATGTATTTTGTTCTAGGTGTTCTATTGGAGGATAGCAGTTGTCCATGCTGGGGCTTTGTATTGCCATTCTATTCCCTCTCTCCTTGATGCCAAAAGCAGGAACAGATTCAACAGAGGATAATGGTGTGCCACCATAAACAACATTTAGAATAAGGTATGCATAGTTACATAAATCCAATGCATGTAAAACTTAAATTGAACCTCATTTATTTCTACATTTAATATCAATCAAAGAGATATACTGACCATTTTTTCTCATACTTATGTAAAAGTACAAGAATGTCATACACAGCCATCATGATCACTACTCAATTTAGAAATCACAGACATATGACTAATAAATACAGAATATAACACATTAGAAAGCTCCTGCAGGAGCTTTAAAACCAGTTTAAGCAACCACCTGTGTAAGACACTATTAATGAGCCTTGTACTGAATATTGGCCTGTTTTATACAGATTTTTTTTTTATATTTTTCAGATTTAGATGAAACCAAAAAGGGCCATTCAGATGATTATTGCCTCTGCAGTCCTGTGTAGCATAATTCCACCCCAAAGAAGATGTCTGCTTTATTTTCAATCAGCTTTAAACAAACTCCTATTTTAAATAGGAAATTTACCAAATGTTTTCATTTATGCCTTGAAAAATCCCTATAATGACTATATGAGAATGAACATTGAAAGTGGCTGATTTTGACAATTCTAATGAACATTGAAAGTGGCTGATTTTGACAAATTCTAATATAAAGTCACAACAAATGTGGAGACTTCAGAATGTTGGGAGTTTAAATACTGTTTATCTTTTGCTCTTATCATATACAGGAGGGTACCAGCTTTTTCACCTTGAGCCTACAGTAATCAATGTGTTAAGCAACCTTCAACACTGATGCATTTGGGTTCTTAAAGATAAATGTCAGCTTGCTTTAGGATAAAGATATGATTCAGAAAATTTATCAAGGAACTGCCTTCATTACCTTTGCTCTGCCTTTTACCTAAGTTCAGCAGTATTTTACTGTAAAACATAGTATTTATCATAGTATTTGTCTAAGAGTAACTTTTGAGAAGTTTTATTGTATCACTGACTAGATATGTTGAAGGAATAATGGTGGAATTGCTGCTTTCAATAAAAAGGAGTAAACTATAGTCATAATAAATATTAAGTGTCCTTTTATTATCAACCTGTTGTCATACTTGTGTTGAACAACCAGTTTAAAGAAGATTATAAGAGTTGTTTATACAATTTAGTGAAACTCAGTAGCAGAATAATTCATGATGAAACAATGGGAACTTTGTGACAGTTGTTATAATAGTATTGAAATATCCTCCTAACTTAAAGCTAATGATAGAGTGCTGTTATGATTTGAAACTATACATTGTTATATAATCTATTTTCATTGAAACATCTCTTGCTGCTAGCTGTAGGGTTCACTTTGCTGAGACTTCAAACTGGATTGTTGTTTTATCTGTTTTAGATTCTTATTTAAAGCATTTTGAAAAAATCAGTTTGCAGATCTTACAATTATTTCTTTTGGATCTTTAAAAAACAAATATAAATGTCATATGTACTGACTTGTATTCAAACTTGAATCTAAATAACATTCATTAAATACTACTTGGTGATGTATAACATGCAAGAGAGGGGTTTGCTGTCAAAGAAAATATATGGACACAGTCACTTAAATTACCCAGTCTATTGTTTAGACAATTATTTTTTTTAAATATGGAAATAAATTAGAACTGATACACATGTGAAATGCTTTTGCCTAGTTGCATACAAGAGTAGTCACTTTGTAGAAGATCACAATGCAATCTTAAGTACAAGTTGTTGTTTTCTGCAGTCAGAATAAAAAGTATGAACAAAAAAACTCTGTATGAGCTTTCTGCACTACATTTATCCTGCATTCAGCATTCACCTTCATTCAAATATATCCTCACTTAGGGGTTGCTTAATATAATCCAGTCAATCATTCATTAAGCAACCAATCAATAGAAGACATAGCTAGGCATTCTCAAGTACAGATGGTTGCTGGTTTAAGCAGTCATCATTCTGCCTTCAATCATCTTCCTGCCATTTCAGTTAGTGGTCACTCAATACAACAGTGACACAAAATAAAATAAAATTTTCACAACTTTTAGAATTAGAAACCAGGAGATTGTGGTGAATGCAATACCCAATGTTTTTTCTTCAAAAAACCCAATTCATTTAAAATCCATGGAGTCCAGGTACTCAATTCCAAGACAAAGCTTATCTACAACTCTGCGATTGATATTTACTGTTTTAATTAATTCTGAAATTATAAGAAGTATAAGGTAAATGAAGCAGTGAAATTATTATTCTGCTTTAAGCAGGCACCTGTGTTGTACACATCCCATAGAAGCTCTACTGAATGCTAGCACATTCCTGTCGTGTATGAAACAGGTACATCATATATCATTTTATAACAGTATATATATGTTGATTCTTTAAGTTTTTGTGCATTTACAATATTCTACAGTCAATCTTATATTAGGCATCCAATCCATCCATCTAGTAGGTGGCCCATGAATTGTTTTCAACACAGGTGCATGCTTTACGCAGAATAATGATTAAACAGTAAGTTCCAGTAATTACTTCCATTTTTTGTCTATATTGCAATTATTAATTTGACTAAGCAGTCAAACTAGATCTACTTCAATGCGTGCATGCATATCATGCATGGTCATCTAACTCAAGATTGACTGATCATATTTGAAATAGTGTGACCTATAATATAAAGATAGGTGTCTCATAAGTCAAAACTGGCTGGCCTTTTCAATAGGGGTGACACTATAATAAACAAATCCTTTACCTTTAGATCTACCTTTATATATTCCTTATATATATTCCTTGTTATTATTCAATGAAAGCTTTGCATTTTTATTTTAACAGACATTGAAGCAAACTTTAATGGTGTCACAGGAAGACTAATTAACCTCTGTAGAGAAATTTTGAGTGACAAATAGTTTAGGTCATGATCAGCTGAGGACATTTCCCAAAGCTGATCTTGATCTCCACTGTTTGAATTTTTTCAAGGTCTTCTTTCTTTTAATTATATGACTGATCATAACCACATTTTTTTTACTATTGTTTATATACATAGATCTAGATTCTAGCATAACATAAAAGTCTTCAGTGTGTCAATATAGATTTAAACCATGTCCACATTGGCTAGAGAGAGAAACAACCGACAAAACATATAGATCTAGATCTATTTAGATCTATAATCTATCAGCATTACATTGTTAATTATGGGTTCTATATCGACTGTTGTTACATGCATAGGTCTAGATCTACATGTATATCAATGAAAAACTGTAAAATAATAAATATATGATGAAAGAAAGTTCGTTTGATATCTGTTCAGTCAACCTATTTAAATCTCCCCTCTCTTCCACACTCTCTGTCATTTGTAACACACACCTAAAATACCCCACAAGGAGCCTCGCGCTATTAAGGGAAGTAACTCCTAACAGCCGTTACTATGACACTGGGCAAACAATTATCTATGTACAGAATAACCCCATTAATACGACAACGAAATGAGGCAGAACACATTTGTTTTAACTGGGAATGACAGCATTACTGGTTTCCGTGCCCATTGTCCCTTGAATAGATCTAGATCACCATGAAATGAGATAGATGCTAGGAAAAGCGCCGTTGTAATAGCGATCTGAGATAGATCACATTGTGTTGTGCTGGCGATCTACTTAGGGTGTCCGATGTCAATTGGGCCTTGATGGATATACGTATCTACGCATCTTGTGATAGATATATTAAGTTTAATTCAATTTTTGTCTAGGTCTTCTTTGTTTTTAATATCCGGCACAGATCTCGAGAGCATTTTATTACACCTATGCATATTGGCGATCTCCGTTAAATTCTGTCTATCGTTCAATTGTGGTTTTGATCCCCGATCGAACGAAGAATCGCTTGCATAAACAAGATTTAGGCCCATCTACTTTGTCTTGGATCTTATTTTCTCTTTTTTAAAATTTGTTAATGATGTTACCGGAATGAGACAAATGGTGCATTGTGGGCCGTTTTGGTTAAAATAACCCTGGGTTAAATTTTAACTAGTTTGGTTAACTAACCATGCGGTTAACTCTGTTTATACAATAGTTTAACTATTCTGGTTAGCTAACCAGAATAGTTAAAATTTAACCCACGGTTAGAGTTTAACCCAGGGTTAAACTAACCAACGTTTATACAATTGGGTGCAGGTATTTAAAGGCAGGTGACTGCTTAAAGCAAGGGTACAGGAAAAAAGAAAGCTCCAAGAGGAGCTTTCTGTTTTACTGTCACCTTGCTTTAAGCTGTCACCTGTCTTTTATACAAACTATTATCCTTCATTTTAGTGGTTGTAATAGTGTACCCTTTTGGGTTATTGACTATATTGAGTTATATAATTATAACTTAGTCTATCAACTCTAAACTCTTGAATCCTGTTTTGAGGGTGGGGCTCTAACCGGATGTGAGGAATAACAATAGCCAATCTCTGTTCACTCTGTAATTTACATCAAACGGTAGACATAGCTCACATGGCAGAATACAGATGTGTCTAGCCAAACCAACTCAACACAAGTCAAGCCAAGGCGAGTCAAACCAAGTCTAACAAAGTCTACATCCTGAAAATACAGGCGTTAAAGCACACTAAATATACATTCTATTACATGGTCTTTAAGAGCTGAAAATAACATGGGCAAATGTCTCTTAAAACAGAAAGCATTTAGCTAGGGGCATATAACATACAGCAGTTAACAATAAATCATGGTTCTAGTGGCCTACAACCTGCAACCTTCATAATAACTATATATTCCTCTAGAATAGGTTTCCTGAAGACACATTATACATACAACAACGCCATACAGTACAAAACAATATACAACATAGCTTACCAGTTTGTGGAACCAAATGTTTCAACAAAGCTCAACTCCACCAATCACTCCACCTCGTCTCTCACACTGGTGCTAATGTTAATGCTGCTGTAAATTAAAAGGTGAATGGTCAAAGTACTTGTGAAAAGGTTATTAACATGCCTGAAAGATAAAACCGCACCGAAAGAAGATGAAAGCCACCATTCCGCTTTTCGCTACAAACGCGAAAACCCATTACATGAAACCGTAAGCGCGTACAGAATATTTAAAGCGAACAGTATTTAAAAGAAACAAGACATGCCATGTTAAGAATATACTTTCCATTATTCCCACTTACTTGCTAAATGATAGAAGACGTCCTTGTACCTCGACTAATGACTAAAAAGTGACTTTATTCAGAATATCAGTTAGATTTGCCGCGAGAAGTCATGTGACACTAATCACGAGATTTTACCAAGGGAAGTAACTCGCTAAATACCAAAAATGTAAAATAAATACCGAAATGAACCAAAAGTCAACCTGGTTACAATAGTGAGGTTTTACTGTATTTGTATTGCTAGCAACAGTTAAAAAGGTCATTATTTACCCTTAATTAATGGTCATTAATTACCATATATTGATACTTTTTAAAACAGTGCAGACCCAGATCAGACAGCTCCTGAAGGAGCTGTTAGATCTGTGTCTGCACTCTATTTCTTATAGGGTTTGTCTACACATTTATCAAGTAAATTTTCCATATTTTATTATCTGATTCTTGAGTCAGACAATGTTTAAGCCACAGTTCTTGTAATTTGTCTAACCTTATTTAGAAGAAACAGGTTTTAAGTATTGTCTAATGGCTTTAGGATTTAACATTACTTAAAAAAGCTTTAATACTTTATTTATTTCTCAAGGGATAAATTCCATAATTGGCCTGGCATGTAGAAATCTTTTGCTCTATGAAAGGCCTTTTCATGCTTCTATCATGTCCTGATAAAAAGCCATTGGTATCTTTTCCTGCTTCTTGACATGTGGATGATTAAAATTATATAGGAGCTTTCTTAATTATTTTCAGAGTTTTTTAAGCAACCACCTATCTTAAAAGAAATGGTTAAGAAGACCTCTCTTTAAAAATCCTTACCTCAAGGTAAGCTCAAAGTAATTTGTTTGTCTCGTTTAAAGTTTCCACTATGTGACTGATAGTGACTCAATGCAAGTTTGTCTGAATACAGTTTTATGTTTGTTGTTGCAGAGAGGAATAGATTAACTAGTTCTGACTCAGGAAATATGTACAACAACAACAACAACAATGAGTTCCTGTATGTGGAGGACCTCGTATCACCTGGAACTATGGTGGGTATAAATAGCAGTCATTTCTGTGTGACGTCTTAGTAAATGTGTGATTTCACCCCTCAGACATATTTAGTGTGCCTATAATTTTACTGTTTAATTTGTAGCCGTTTTTATATACATGTACTAATTGTTCTTATTTAAGCTCAGCATAAATTAATTTCCTTTTCAGTATTCTAAGTTTCTTTGTAGAGAAGAAAACTGCTAAAAGATTTCAATGGTTATAGGTTTAAAGTTTATATGCTCTTGCTGGAAATAGTAACTGCCAGCATTATGCTAGGCCATCCAATTAGTGTGTTACACTATTTATTGATGCAGTAACAACTCTAAAAAGTAATAGTGCAACCTTTATAGACAGAACTTGTCACAAAAGAGTGTTTCATGTAGGACAAAAGTGATGCAGAGAGCTCCTTTTGGAGCTTTCTGCATAACTTTTTCCTGCATTAAGTTGTCAGTTCTATATTTTTGCAACAATTGGATATTTTCTGTGTTGCAACTTAACACAGATCAACATATGCTTTAACCTGTTACTCCATAAATTCACCTTTTTATGCCTTTGATTCATTCCACTGGAGAATTAAATTCAAATTTATAGTCATGAATATGTATCATTACAAATATTTCGATAGTCTAGTAGATGGTAGCTTTAAGCAGGCTTGAAGTAAAGCAGAGTGTGCCTTAAGGCACATTCTGCTTTACTTTCAACCTGCTTTAAGTGGTCATTTGTCTTAAATACTAGAAAGTTAAGTTCTTATGGGGTAATGTGTTAAGTTCAATGTTCAAATCTTATTTCCTTAGACTACAAACATATGTGTATGTAGAGTCAAAAACAGTAGGTCATATCTGTTACAAAAGAGCTGATTCATGGTATAATTTATTGAATGATTGAAATTCTCTCTGGTAAAACATGTATTAATACACATTGAGATAAATGTTAAATCCTGTAATACATGAATGAGATCGTCACAGATAATCAGAGAATATAAAACACACAGTATATCTAGTTACATCACAGACTATTTATGCAGAGACTGTTAGTTACATCACAGACTATTTATGCAGAGACTGTTAGTTACATCACAGACTATTTATGAAGAGATTGTTGTGTAGAAAAATATTATTGACTAGAACATACTTCAAGAATAATTAAACTGTACTGTTAGCGAATCAAGTAAATGCATCTTTTCAAAAGTTGCTTGCAAGTATGCTGCAACTTTATAGAGATAAAGAGAAGGGAGTTGATACAGTCTTGCAGACAACCCATGATTAGCAAACAGTGCAGATCCAGATCAGATGGCAAATGTATTATTTGCAATCTTTAACATACAGTACATAATCTTGGTTCCTATCTTAAAAAGACTATGTTTTCATAGCTGTTTCTCTTGTCAGTCTATCTCTGATAGCCTTCTTGTCTTTATCTTGCATATGTATTTACGCTGCATTAGGCAGCACCCTATCTTAAAGACTGCACATGCATAAACAGTCAACCTAAACTTGTATAAACAATGATAGAACTTATTTTGTTGAAATATGTTCAATTTGGTGATTGCATTGTTTTCTGTTTGATTTGGTAGTCAGTAGCCAACTGGGTACAAATGAACCAGGGTCAACCCTCGGAGGTAAACCATGCATGCTTTTATATTGTCGGGGTATACACATGGTACTAGGATGAACTCTATGCAAGCTATATATTCTGCTTCATAGGTTTGTAGGCATGGCGGCTAAAGTATTGTTATTATTGTACAACAGTCAACATTGTATTGAGCAACCACAGAATGAAGAAACCTGAGACTGCTTTATGTAGGACAAAAGTAATGCAGAAAGCTCTGATAGGAGCTTTCTGCATTACCTTTGCCCTGCATTAAGCAGTCTCTAATTTTAGGAGATCTGTGTACATCCTCAAAGCTGGTTGCTCACCGAACACAAGTTGAACTGACTTTATCGTTATTAAGTTTTGATTGCCTAACATTGATAGTAAGGACAGATCAATGATTGATTAGGCTAAGAAAGAAACAAGATGCTGTTATATTTATCACTCTTTGTTAGATAGATAAAACTAACACTACTTTACTAATAATAAACACCTTTATAACTTTCACCCTCTTTAAAAGATCCAAACTAAGAGCATTGGTCTGTTAGTCATTAACCCTTTCCTCCAGGCCATCGGGACCAACCACCTACAGTCTTTCCTCAATAACTCAAACTCGTTCAAGTCAAACTTACCCCTTTTTCAAACTTAAGCCATGGCTTAGTCATGTTTTATATAAGGGTATATTTTCGACTTAAGCATGCTTGAGTTATCCAGTGTCAACTGGACAATTATCAGTTAGTTAGTAAACTGATTGCAGTAACTGTTGGTTTAAATACACCTGAGTTCATGGGGAATAATGTGACCACCTTTTGTTTAGCCTCTATCTCCATAAGTTGTATGTCATCATAGTGTACAGGGCTCCAGATAAGAGTATGAATAATGAAATGACATTTCCAATTGTTTCTCCTTTAAGTCTCAACAATTTATTGAGAAATAAGAATGTTAGTATTTGAAATATTCCCCTTATCTGGAGCTGTCAACGCTATTACAAGCTACTTTTTCACAATGGCCAATTTCAAGCAAACTTCACAGGAATGTTTCTTGAGTGACCCTCTTTCATCTTTGTTTTCAATTTAAGTAGAATTCTAGTTGCTATACCAGCAGAAAGGAAAAACATTACAGGCAATTTGCTTTCAGATTAAAAAAGCGCAAAGCTTGTTTAACATAGAATTATACAAAAAAGACATTAAAGATTGTGCCATTAGAAACCACAAAGCCTAGAACTTACATGTTATAAACTTTAGCATTTTTTAAAATGTCCATTTGTTCACAACTTTATGCTTGGTCAAGTGATTGGCTTTCCTGTAAATGTCACTTGTTTAACATGTCCTTGTTTTACAAAAATATAAATATGCTCAAAAAATATTTAGCATAATTCAGGCAATTTTTTTTTATGAATGCCATCATGGTCTGCTTGTTTGGCTGTTTTTATATAGAGCATGATGTGGTGTTTAGTCTAAATTGATGTTGGATGTTTTGTCTATATGAACAGTGGTTTGATTGAAAATATATATGTCAGACTACTATTAACCCTTCTTCTATGGGAAATTGATACATAGAAATATGTGCATGTATCATCTGAACTATTACATTTGCTAACAAAATAATGACAATTCTCCCAAAGAAAGAGTGCAGACTCACATCAGAAATATCCTATAAGAAAACAGTGGAAACCCAGATCAAACAGCCCCAGTCACTGTTTTCGAAGAGCCTCAATATTTATGCTTTTAGTAGAAGAAGGATTAAGTTTACCATGCATGCAGTAATTAAACTACTTTTTATACAAAACAGGAAAACAATATATATCATATAACAGCATATCAGATAGCAATGTAAAACTCGAGTAAATATGACCATTTAGATATGCCCTTGTTTTCTCTCTGTACCCTTACCCCTATCTTATACATAAATGCAATGGAATTTATCTACAAGTAACCTAGTGTATATAAATGCACTCTCTGTACCCTTACCCCTATCTTAACCCTTTCCCTTATAGAAGCGACTTTTAGCGCATTCATTTTATTCATCCGCCAAAGAAAATAGTACCATTTTATACTGTCATGAATATGTACAATAAGAAATATTTTCTATATACTAGCAGATATTAACTTAAAGTAGGCTAACAGTAACGCAGAATGTGCCCTAGGGCACATTCTGCTTTACTTTCAGCCTGCTTTAATAGGTCACATATCTTAAATACTAGAAACAGGCTATGGGTTAAAGGGTTATACATAAATGCAATGGAATGTATCTACAAGTAACCTAGTGTATATAAATGCACTCAAATTAGGATTCATTGACTGTTTAAAACTGAAGTGAAAGCTTAAAGAAAAATGAGAGTAAAACAGAAAGCTCCTATAAAAGTATTCTGGTTTACTTTCATCTTGCCCTAAGTCAGTGCTATCAGATTGATATATGTGTGATTTACTATGCTACGGAGGAAAGGTTTGAAGCATGGGGGTGCAGGATGAAGTTAAACTGAAATCTATTTCATTTTCCTTTCATCTTGCATAAGATACCATCTATGCTTACACCAAATGTGAACATTTTTATGTGGTCATTTTATAGGGGATTTACTGAACACAGCTTCATTTTTTGGATGAATGTATCATTGATGATATGAGAGAAAATATTAATGAGATGTACTCATGACTCATTTCATATTGAGAGCTCCTTATTTGAATATTCATACTATTCAGAAGATATTATGTGCTATATCATTAGCATGCAAACTATATTATACAGTACAACATGTGTTAAGTCGTCAGTAAAGTGAGATGAGTTTGCAGTCTTATATAAATATGGCAGACTTAATGATATTCATTTGTGGGAAATAACTCTATTCTAAACTGTAACGAATGTGCAAAATACGAAATATTTCCTATAACCTCGCAGATGGTAGCTTAAAGCAGGCTGAAAGTAAAGCAGAATGTGCCATAAGGCACATTCTGCTTTACTTTCAGCTTGCTGTAAGTTGTCACCTATTTTCAATACTAAAAACGGGCTACAGAGTAAAGGGTTAAGCAATGTCTTCAGAAAACTCTATGCTTCTTTATTGAATGGTTTCTGAACACAGATTTAACTCACAGGTGCATTACACTTATAGATGTACAGAGGTAACATACAAAAAACAATTAATGCAATACAAGCACCTGTGGTTTTACTGTATCTTGTTTGGCCTTCTTCTCAGTGTCATTACAGCCTCTATCAAAATTTACCGTATACATGTACATGTAGTGGGCTTATTTCTCTCAGATATAGTCTCACCAGTTGATTGGATTCAATGTTTAATTATGACGTAACTGTTGATTGTTGAAATCAAGCTGATCATCCATAGAGAGATTTCTTCTTGATATTCTCTTAACTTAAAACATCCATATGTCTTAAGCACTGAACACAAGCATTGGGGGAAAGGATTAAACTTTATTGGTAAATGAATATTAGTGTATACCAGTGTAAGATAGTCTAGCTTCATCTTAAGCCCATTAATTGTACATACTATAACATACATCATGTTGCCATTTCTTCTGAATGTAAAAGTACAAATATGGTCAAACCTGTTTTTTTGGTCACTATCTAAGGAACTGGGACCTGTTTCATAAAACTTCGTACAACAAAAGCGGTCGTAAGTAAAATCTTCAAAATACATTTAATGTCTGATTTCTCCATCAAACCCTGTGTTGTGACATCTCTTTGGAATTGTCTTTTCAGATATCACAAGACAGCATTAGAAAATAAATAATAATTTAGACTTTTATAATCTGACTTACGACAACATTTGTCGTACGAAGTTCTATGAAACGGGCCCCTGGACTCCAGATAAGAGAGAATAAAGTGAACAAATCCAATATTTTCTTCTTCATTTCAGCCCCAAATGCTATGGTGTTACTACTTTTTAGAATTGCCTCGAAGAGACGATTCTAGTGAGTATTGACACCATTGGGGTTAATGCAGATATAAATAAAAAAAAAATTAAATATGGAGCCCTGAGAAATTGATATTATTTAACCCAGTACTCCATGAATATGCCTTTTTATACTTCTAATTTATTCCTCTACTGAAAAAAATAGTTCCCAATTTATATAGTCATGAATATGCAACTTAAGAAAAATTATTCTATATCCTAGGAAATGGTTGCTAAAACAGACTGAACTAAAAATAAAAGTGTGCATATATTCATGCTACTTTCAACCTACTTTAAATGGTCACCTGATTTCAAAACTAGGAACAGGCCATGGGGTAAAAGGTAAAGAACTAGTGACTGCTTAGACTCTTAACTCCAGAGTCTGTTTCTAGATCTGTCTTTAGGTTACCGCTTAAAACAAGTTGGAAGTAAAGTAGAATGCTCTTTTCAGCCTGCTTTAGACTCCAATTTGGAAAGGAACAGTAAACCAAGAATAATGTAGAAAGCTCTTTAGGACGTGAAATAAACAATGCGAAGTACAACGGCACTTGTCACTGGACTATAATGAAATTGACATTGTACTAAACCATCGAAAAGCGTGTGAGTTTGAAATGTACTGATGTCAATTTCAAGTGTCAACTTTAGGGTCAAGACAGTAAAACTTTGTCAGATTATGTATGTTTTCTTTCCTGTATTGGATCTAGACTGGAAATAAATTCGTTACTCGGCATTTCGGCAGGGTGTACTGGCTTGTATGACTGTTTTGGATTCCGTATTTCCTTTGCGCTTCACGCTCAGGAAATACGGAATCCAAAACCGCCATACAAGCCTGTACACCCTGCCGAAATACCGTGTAACTAATAGTATGCCAATCTCAGCAAAGTTAGGTTAACCTTGTACTTAGTTAGATTTGCATCTTGAAATGTTCTCTTACAGTATCATTAGAATTTAATTGTGAATGAGTACTTAACTTAGTATCATTAATAAATCGTTGAACGCTAAGTTATATTGTCGTCTGCAACAATTGTTGTCTGCTGCTGTTCTTTAATAAGATTTTTTTCTAAACTTTCTTTTCAAAAGAAGGGCAGAGTGTCAAACAGTTTGGATCCTGATGAGATGCTGAGTTGCTCAGATAACCAGAGATAATTACAGTTTAGCCATTAGCATGCTAAGACTTCATCATCAGCAGCATGTATGGCTTTTGAAGTCTGTCGCCATGGTTATGTTGCCTTGTGGTAATTTGTGTTTTAACTCTTTGCAATTTCAGTGATTGTTTCTTATTTCATGATCCAATTCTTCAACCTGAACTTTTTGTTACTGGATAAAAGCCTTTATTTAGTTGATTAGTGAGGTAATTTACTGGCTGTGAGAAAATGGGGCTTTAACCCATTACCCCATAAATACACCTTTTTATGCCTTAAATTATTTCTCCACTGAGGAAAATAGTTCCAATTTATACAGTTATGAAAATTTATGATAAGAACGATTTTCTATGTTCTTGAGGATGGTAGCTTAAAGCAGGCTGATAGTAAAGCAGAATGTGCCTTAAGGCACATTCTGCTTTACTTTCAACCTGCTTTAAGTGGTCATCTATTTTCAAAACCAGAATCAGACTATGGGGTAATGGGTTAAAGGTGACAACCATGTAGAGGTAGACTATTTGCCTTGTATAAAAAGCATTCTGGTTTGGCACTTTGCTCTGTAACTTGTTGTAAGCAGCCACTTAAATCAAGATGAAACAAATAGTCTTTCATGCAGGCGGCAGCTTGATGCAGGATGAAAGTAAAGCATTCTGCTTTACTGTAGTACTGCATTAAGCTTTCGAAATCATTTAGAAATCTCCATGATTTCAAAGATTAGAATTTCAAAGATTAGCCCCTTACGGCAACCAGTTAATCCCCAGTAATGCATAGTCAATGTAATTTACTGGTACAGTACTCCCTCCCTACAATGACCCTCCAAACAATGATTCCCTCCTGACAACAATGCTTGCGGTTCTTCCCCAAACAAGACAAGACAATTATGTCTATCACTGTCACTGCTGCAATATTGCAACAGTGAAAGCGTTAGACATAAATATCTTGTTTGGGGAACAGAGTCATGCACTCTGAGCCATTTTCTCACAGTGTTAATTAGTCTATATGCCAATTTGACTAATACTGTCAATACATGTGTATTATAGGCGCACAGTTACAACAAGAAAAGCAAAAAGAAGGTAGTATAATAACATCACTATTCCCTCATAAACTGTCATAGCCCAATATTGCATCGTTTTTGTATAGCACTTATAAAATTTCCATCCCAAGGTGAATTTGTTTGCACACTGATATTTTTCGCTCTTGTATAATTTTTATACCCTCGTAAATGAAGGGAAGATATGCACATACCCTCTTTCCTAAGTATTTAACAAAACAATTGAGAATCTGCATAATATTTATATGAGCTGAATAACTTAGTTGATTGTATTAACCAATTACTTTACAAATACACCTTTTTACACCTAATTATTTCTACACTTAGGAAAGTAGATGCCACCAAGGAAGTCCTGAGTATAAAACTAAAAATGCATTTCCAGTATCTTTCCACTTGGTAACTTAAAACGGGTTTTAGTAAAGCAGAATTCTTGTTAAGGAGTATTCTGCTTTACTTTCACCCTGCTTTAAGTATTTGCCTGTCTCCTAAACTAGAAACAGGCTATGAGTTCCAGGTTAAGGTCCTTCTGCAGAGCTCCAGATAAGGGTATTTCAAAAACTAAAATCTTTATTTCTGCATTAAACCCTATGGTATCACTACTCATTAGAATCTCTTCGAGACAATTCTAATGAGTAGTAACACCATAGGATTTGGTGCTGAAACAAGTGAGAAAATATTGGATTTGATTAGTTTACTTCCTCTTACCTTGAGCCCTGCTTCTATTACAATTACTCAAATGAAAACTCACTGTTTGGCATTAAAGACAAGTAGCAGCTTGATGCAAGATTATAGATAAGGAAATTGCTCCTATATGATGATGGTGTTAAAAACAGGCAGTGTAATTATGTATGATGAAAGTAGAGCAAAAAGCTCTCCAGGAACATTTTGCTTTTCTTTCATCTTGCATTTTCTTGGGGTCCGTCTTATGAAACTTCATACGACAAATATTGTTCAGTATAAATCGTCTTTACTGTTAGACAAATATTGTTGTAAGTCAGCTTATAAAATTCTCATCTATTACTTATTTCTCAATCTAACCCTGTCTTGTGACATCTCTTTGGAGTTCTCTTGAAAAGACGATTCCAAAGAGATGTCACAAAACAAGATTAGATGGAAAAATCAGATATTAGATGTATTTAAATGTTTTGACTTAACCCTTAGCCTGCCAGTCACGACTATCTCCATATGCAAACAGCTTGGATCTGGATGAGACGCCGAGTAACTCGGCATCTCATCCAGATCCAAGCTGTTTGACACCCGGACAACATTTGCAGCAATTTTGAGCAACTTTGAAGCACTTTGAAACTTGAATCAGACAAGAAATATAGCAGACGACAATTTATTTGGCGGGCTTAGGGTTAAGACTGGTTTTTTTTTCGTATGACTTTTGGTTAGATGGGCCCCTGATTCCTGTTTTCAATACGGAAAACAAACCTGTCATCAGTGGTTGTAATAGCAAGTCCATAATGTATTATCAACTTATTTTCTGACCTTTATAGAGCCTGGTGTTGAGATACTAACTGTGTTATTTGGTTAAATAATTTCAACTATTTAGACTTGCAGTGCAGTGGGGTTTAGCTCAAACTGTCTAACTTGAGACTTTTATATGGCACTCTAGGAGTTGCATCTAAGATATAAGGCATTTGATTTCAGTCAGTCTTTCAGTTGTGCAACCAAACTTAAATGAAAATGACAAATACAATCAAACCTGTAATTGGCGATCTTGTTGAGCAGGCTTTTGGGTACATGTAGATGGTAGCTAAATGCAGGAAAAAGTAACTATGCCGTATTCTTGTCTTGCATTAAGCAGCCACCTGCCATTAGAGATATACATGCTTCTAAATTGAACAAGTGCTAAACACAGGTTTGAGTTCAAGTACAAGTAACTTGTATGCTTGAATGTAGAAAAGCATGTTTTCCCAGTCATGGTGAATTTAGCCCTTTCTATGCAAGTGGAAACCAGTATAATTATGTATATTTTGCAATATTTTTCATACAGTTTTGAACCTGATCTGAAGACTTTTTAAGGAACCTGCTGATCAGGATCTCCACTGTTTGTTTTACATCCATTTTCTAAAATATTTCTTAGAATACATCCCTGAAATCAACATAATTAGCATCATTTTTCAAAAGGTGAAACTCAGGCAAACTAAAATAAAATTGTGTTAGGCAGTCACTCTTGGCAGATTAATGCAGGGCAAAAATAAAGCAGAAAGTCCTGCTTTAAGCTACAATATGAGCTACTGGCTGAATGTTTTGTGGCTGCAGAACACAAGTTTTACTGTAGTCCACATGGAAAATTCACCATATAGAAGGTTAAATGCATGTTTGTACATACAGTAATAGTGACAATAGTATTATGTTGTGATGTTGAGGCATTAATTTATCATAAAATGGCATAGCATGATAGTTGCTACTCTGCAATGGTTGTTGCATGCTACAGGCTTGAGGGTAGTCCATAGGGAATAATGTCTTGTCATTTGGTTTGTTTTTAAATGTTAATTTTTGAAGTTAGTGTGGGATTAATTTGTCATACCGGTGATGAGTCATCCTAACACAAAACTGTTCCCACTGCAGTTAAAATATTTTGACAAGTATTTAGGATACATTCTTTCTTTCATAATTGGTTTACACATTCAACCCTAGCGGCGAGTATACTCGTCATTTAAAAACAATGCACTTGTAAAGATTACACTTGCCCATGCAAATAGTGTAGACCCTGATCTGAAGGCTCCTTAAGGGGCCCTCTGATCAGGGTCTTCAATGTTTGTCATTTTGAAATATATTGTTAAAATCAACCCTAAATAGTCAAAAATGGACTAGACTTATTTTGAAATGGAAATTGTCCATTAAAAGTTTCAGGGGTGAATGAGTTTCTGCTAAAAGCGTATACATTTATTGATGCTTTTGGAAAACAGTGAAGACCCAGATCAGACAGCTCCTGAAGGAGCTGTCTGATCAGGGTCAGCACTGTTTTCTTATAGGATCTGCTTGACATGAGTCTTCACTCAATACTAGTTATAACCTTGGTAGTTTATAAATGTGCATGCATGTTATTAGTTTGCATGCTTGCATCTATTCAATCTTTACAGGGATGTCATTGTGTAAATTTCAATTAGACATTTCGAAATGAACATGCATTTATTGCGGTACCAAATTACAGGCTGTTTATTGACTTATTAATACAGTAAAGCCTCTCTATTACAACCACTTAATTGTGTTAATAACTAGATGTTTACAACAGGTGACTGCATGCTTAAAGCAATGTGACAGTATAAAAGAACGCTACTTTAGGAGAGTTCTGTTATACTGTCAACTTGCTTTAAGCTGTCACCTGAGTATCATGCAATCAATTCTAAGCCTTCATTTTAGTAATAATTATTGGACCTGACATGTCGTCCTTGCGAATTTAGTTACAGACTAAAGTATCATAAGATTGTTCATTCTTGCTAACTGTTTTGGCATAAACTGAAGTCATCATTATATTATTGTTAACAGTTTGAACCCAGGTAGATGCTGAGTTACTTCCCTGTTTATCACTTTGCATTAATTTAGAGAAGTAGCCAATTTCTGAATTAAGAGTAAATTTTGACCGCTATGAACATCTAACATCTTGCATCTTACATTGACTAATAAAAGAAAGAAATTTTCCACCAGTAAAGAGTGCAGATTGATTTCAGACATATCTTACAAGAAAATAAGGCCAACTCTAATCAGACAGCTCCTTCAGGAGCTGTGTGATCTTTGTCTGCACTGTTTTCAGATAGGATCAATAGACCCTTATAACAGTAGAAGGATTAAAGTTGTTAGAATATACATACTTAATACGTTCTGTTGTAACGAATCAGAAAACGAGCTACAACTCCCATTCGTACCACATCTGTATGATCGAGTTTTAAAAACAAAGTCTGGTAGTAGAGTATTTTACGATATCTTAAATGTTAATAACGCTGAACCTACAAGTAAAGCAAAATGGAACTCATTATACGACTTTACACCAACACAGTGGAAATTATTCTACAGTATACCATTTAATATAACACAAGATAGTAACTTACAGTGGCTACAAGTACGAATATTGCATAGACTCTTACCGGTGAACAAATATCTCGCAACACTCAAGTTACGAGACAATGATCTTTGTCCACTCTGTAACATACACCCCGAAACACTTTCGCATTTATTCTTCCACTGTGATAAAACACAAATCTTTCTAAAACAAGTCGAAACAATACTTAACACAATTAATGTTAACATTCAGTTAACGGAAACGTCTGTAATTTTTGGTGAAAAATGTGAGAAAATAAATCTACTTAATCTATATATAAAGCAATACATATATAATACAAGAAATTTCATTAACGCTGTTAACTTAAATAATTTTAAAAAACATTTGGAACGCAACATAGAAGCAAATAAACTGAGTTCAGAAAATAAAATGAGCATAGAAAAATTTGAAAATAAGTGGGAAATAGTGAGAGGAGTTTACATGGCAATTACTTAAATACAATCACATCTATATAAGCTTAACCCTTCTTATGCCCATAAGGCAAATGACCCTTTTTGAAAACAATGAGGACTCTGATCAGATAATTCCTTGTGGAGCTAGCTGATGGGGTCCACACTGTTTTCAAATAAGGTCTGCTTATAATAATTATTCGCTAATATCTCAAACAATACGTTATTAAACAATATTATAATAAATGTGACAGATGGCAAGTGCAGACAGAACGATAACTATAATATAGGACATGAGAAGGGTAAGTTAGACAATTTTTCAAAAACATTCTCGAGGCATGTCACTTATCTTTTTTTATCACTCTCCTTTTTTTTCTTTAACCCCCCCCCCCCCCCCCCCCCCCCCAAAAAAAAACGTAACACTTTATTACTTCATAATTAACAATAACAAGTACAACCGTGTCATATTAATTATGTATTGAATATGTGAAATTGTGAAATTGCATATTGTACGGTGCTGAACAGGATGGCTCTCCGACCTGCCAGCACCTATAACGGAGAAAATAAAGTGTTAACCCTTTCCCCCATAGAAGCGACTTTCAGCGTATTTGATTTATTCCTCCGCTGAAGAAATAATTCCAGTTTATATCCTCATGAACAATTACCATAACAAATATGTCATATAGCCTAGCAGATAGTAGTTTAAAGCAGGCTGAAAGTAAAGCCTTAAGGCACATTCTGCTTTACTTTCAACCTGCTTTAAGTGATCATCTTTCTTTAAAACTAGAAATAGGCTATGGGGTAATGTCCCGGTTAATAGAGAAACTCAGGCAGCAGTTTTTATAGTAATTTTTATCTAGTTAGTTAATGCATTTACAGTCAGGACTCGATACAATGACACAGTTCGTTCCCAACAAATATGTCATTATAACGAGTTTGTCGTTATATTGAATCTCATATATAAAGCTTTATACAGGTTCGTTCCCACGGAATTCGTGTCGTTAAGTGAATATTCCATTGTAACAGATGTCGTTGTATCGAGTCCTGACTGTATTTATTTTTGCAGGCATTTTCATAGTTCTGTGCCCTTGTCTCAAAGATAGTAACTTAATTGTAGACAAAAGTAAATCAGAAACTTAATTGTAGACAAAAGTAAATCAGAAAGCTTCAGATAATGGGTGTTGAATAGTGGACTGAGTCATTAGTTGAACATTCAGCTGGAGAATGGGTTTAGACTATTATACATACATGTACAGTAAAACCTCTCTATTGCAACCACTAAAATGAAGGCTAATATGCGTGTATAAAAGACAGGTGACAGTTTAAAGCAAGATGACAGTAAAACAGGAATCTCCTAAGGGGGCTTTCTGTTTTACTGTCACCTTGCTTTAAGCACCTGATAATTAATACAATTTAGTGGTTGTAATAGGGAGGTTTTACTGTATTATCTTATTTTGTGAGTTCTCCATACAACGCCTCAGATAAGGGGGATATTCCAAAAACTAAAATCTTTATTTCTGCATTTAACCCTATGATGTCACTACTCGTTATAATCGTCTCTTTGAGGCGATTCTAATGAGTAGTTACACCATAGGATTTGGTACTGAAAGGAGTGAGAAAATGTTGGATTTGTTCAGTGTACTTGCTCTTATCTAGATCCCTGTCTATACCTTATGTTTGACAAAGACAAATGAAAAAGACAGTGGCCTGGATAAGCATCTCTGAAGGCCTGTGGTTGAAGAGGTACATGTGAGATTTAATTGGAAGGCTTTCTAATGAATAATTGATATAAATTGCAGTATTTCTTTCTCTCACAGTACAGTCAATATTGTATTAAAGCTACCACTAAATGGAGCAGCATGTTGACTGATAATTAATGTAAGATTAATATAATGCAGAAAGCTCTTGGAGTTTTCTGCATTATTTCTACCTTGCATTAAGCAACCATATGTATCTATGATATTCCAAGAGTCCTCTATTGAGTGGCCGCGCTTACTACAAGATTGGCAGTACACTTTTCAGATTCGTAATCAAGCTTTAGTTTCGAGACCTGTAATTAACTGATACAGTTTCCATGACAACCAGTTTCTTAGGTGGAATTTTTGAAAGCTAGGATAATTATCTGGCTGAACTGATTTAGATAAATACTTTTTGATTTGGTTTGGAATGATAGATTTGACAGACGACTTAGTTTTAATTATTTTGGTCTAGATAATTTCTCTGTTTTTAGCTCACCTGAGCTAGCTCAGGGTGAGCTTTTGCAATCCTTGAATGTCCGTCGTGCGGTGTGCGTCGTCCGTCGTCAACAATTTTAGTGTTTACATTCTAGAGGTCACAATTTTTATCCAATCTTTCTCAAACTTGCTCAGATTGAATGGGACCATATTATTAAGAGTTCGGATGAGTTCGATTATGGTTGAAATCTGACGAATAGGTCTAGAGTTATTTACCTTTACATTGCTGAAAATGCCATATTTAACGTTGTTTACACTCTAGAGGCCACAATTTTGATCCAATTTTTCCCAACCTTGCTCAGATTGCAGGGATCATTCTGGGCCGCGATTTCCGCGATATTTCGCACGAAAATGACAGATATCGCATCAAAATTTGTATAACGCGATTATTTCTCAAACTCGTTTCTCAGATACTTGCGAGCGAAACGTAGTTCTTCTCGATTTATTTCCGATATTTACAAACATTTCTGATCAATTTCGTCGAACGCCTTATCGTAATCGCAGCATCCCGCGCACCAATAAGTATAACAGCAAACCAATAAACAGAAAGGACCGAGAGTTCCGAATTTTGTATATAAAATCAAAACACATCCGGTTCAGAATAAAACGTGTACCAGACCGCACGTAGACTAATTGGTTAAGCAACGTCCTGTGCGGTTAGAATCTGGATGGGTGACCGGCATGGATTACCGTCGGACCGGTACACGTTATGTCCTCTGTCATTGGATCATACTTTCTTTCGAAAACAGGAATGTAATTTCCCTTCACTGGATTGAATAACTGCACAATGCACCAAAATACCGTTCATTTTATTCCTTAGTTATCGTCGTAACCGCGCTGATAATTTTTGTCACTAGTTTTCGCGAACTTACCCTCTACAGACGAAAATGAATCTGCCGATAACATATATGCTAATGGCGTGTGCGGTAAACTATCAATTTATGGTATGGATTAAATATTTTCACTAGATTTCGATAAGGAGAAGAAGAATAACAGTTCCATGTCATATAAATTTTATTTACACAAAATTCTCAAGCAGTAGATATAGCATTAGTGCTTGTTGGTACAAACAGACTACCAATTAAATTTCTCTCATCATCTAAAAAAAATCTCTCACTTTTTTGTGACAAATGAGAGAATTTCTCTCACTTGCATTCTGCGACAGAATAATCCCTGAGATTGTATATTACTATAAGAGTTTGAATGAGTTTGATTATGGTTGAAATCGGAAAAATAAGTTATCTGCCCTTGAATTGCTGAAAATGTAATATCTAACCGTGTTTACACTCTTGCAACTACGGTTTTCAATGGATTTTAACTATACTTGCGCACAAAGTGTATAGCTATAAGTTCTGGAAGGAGTACAATTATTGTTGAAATCTGATTATTGTGGCAAGAGTTATTTGCCCTTGATCTACTTTGAAATGCTAGAAAAGGCTGAATTTCAGTATTATTTAGGCTCTAGTTATCTGCCCCTGATGTACACTACTATACTAGAGTAGGTCATATTTCAATGCTGTTTACATGCTATACTACAGATTTGAATGGATTTAGAATAAAGCGGAAGAAGTTCAAAGGCTTCATTATAACAGGTGAGCGATATCAGGGCCTTCAGGCCCTCTTGTCTTAATTGTGAAGCTAATAAATAACTTTAAAGTGAGGATTTTATCTTTTACACTTGGCATTTATCATCTGTAAAATACATTGTTTGCTTCTCTTCTTAGAATAGTTTTATCTCTTGTTTCTCTTAGTAAATATCATCAATGTCGAAAAGTCTGAATGTTTTTAACCATAATTCACACAATTTCCTTTGTAGCATGCAAAAGGGTTTTGTTTTTTTGGGTTTTTTTGTGATTGAATGTTAAATTCTGAACTCCAGTCAACATTGTATTAAGCGACCAGTTATTTGAAGACCTGTGTGCAGTATTTCATACATGTTATTGCTTTATGTAGGATAAGTAATCATGCAGAAAGCTCCTATAGGAGGATAATACAAAAAGCTTGTAAAGGAGAATAATGCAGAAAGCTCCGATATTTCTATCCTGCATTAAACAGTGGCTTATCTGTAGAGGTGTCCACATTACTTTACTGAGTAATTATTATGTAACACTTACAGGTTTATTTCGTCTGTTTGTAGGGAGGGGGTAGAACTCTGTCCAGGTCCCATCCTCCAGGTACCTATGCTGATGACCCTTTAAAAGGTATGTTACATGTGAACCCTTATAGATACATATAGTTTTCAATACTTGTTTTGCTCTATTTAATCTCTCTCTCATTCTGCCAGGATATTGCTTCCCATTGAATCCCAACGTTGAGTATATACATCCTCTACAAACAGTGTACTTGTTAAAGAGAACACTTGTTCTATGCAAACAGTATATTCAGGATCTGCACTGTTTGTCATTTTGAAATATATTGTAAAAAAGTCTACCTAATTAGTTAAAAATGGGCAGTTCTTTAAGCGAAACTGAAACTGTCCATCTGAAGTTTTAGTTGTCATTTGGTGAAGGAAAATTTGACAAAATGTGTGTTGCTTGAGCAATGCTTTATATTGATTCTTTATGCCCACTTTAGAGAAACAGATACTACTTTTCAAAGTCTCACCATTGAAAGAAGTGTTACTATGAATATTAATGTCAAGCTATTTATTTCCATGATAAGAAAAACTAAACACTTATCTTTATAAGTAGGTTCATGCATAGCTGTGTAGAACATTCTGTAATCAAAACTAAATAAAAGGATGGCATTGTTTGTCTCAAACAAATGTTATAAATTAATTTTTCAGACCAGATTTTTATTGACTTGACCATTATACGAGCCAGAGATCTCCCACCCATGGATAGAAATGGTAGGTTACTGTTTGTATGGACAGGTAGCTGCTCTGCAAATGGACAAGTGACACCATCTGCTGTTACATCTGTTGTACACAAACATTTACACAATATTTTATTATCATTGTCCATCTAAATGATGAACCGTGCCATTAGAAAACCTGCCTTATTGCATTTCAAACAGTGTAGATCAAGGCCAGTTGCTGCATCCTTGATGCGGCAGCTGATCTTGCTCTACACTGTTTGGCACCCACAGGCATCTGAAGTATTTTATGTAGCTGTATTATACAATGTTTATGGTATTTGGCAGACTAGATCAAACTCAGATACAGAGCCAGGGATTACAACAATGCTTTGTCTGTACAATGTTGCAATGTAATTACGCCAGCATTGTCATGGCACAGCTCATATAATATTGCTTGCAAACTACATGTATGCTGTAAATTACTCTTGGTGGTTTTACCATTTTCTCTGTTGTTGTATATAAATTCTGCAGTCATGTATTTTGAAAGAGAATAGTTTAGAAGTCTTTATGACAGCTAAATGGTTTTTTTCTGCAATCAGTGTTTAAACAACACATTTTAACATTATGAATTGTTGTTAGTTGTAGGTTCTATGGGATAAAGGGTTAAGACTAACATACTGGAATCAGCCTGTTCAGGACGGTCTATTTGTCTGCAGAATCTTGAATGCTGAACTCCTCCTTCAGTTTCAATTCAATTTGCCTGATATTATGCATAAACTTTATTCAGGAGTAATAGATATGCAAGATGCAAATTTCAGGTCTCTGAGACCTTGACCTTTGACCTTGAAATTATGACTTAAAAAATTTTGTGGCTAGAATTTCTCGAATTTCTGAATGGGTATTAATCACCTTCAGGATGTTCTATTTTTCTCTGTTGTTGTAGGCTATAGTGATCCATTCTGTGAAGTGAAGATGGACGGCTCCAAGCTGTTTGTTACCAGTGTCAAGAAGAAGACTCTCTGCCCAACCTGGAATGAAACAGTTACCTTCAGAATGTCAGAACAAAGTGGAATGTTAGAAATAGTGAGTTGAGACTGTACATGGAGGGAAATAGGGTTTCATCTCTAATGTTGAAGATAAAATGGTTTAACTCCTTCTTTGCTGGAAATCAGTATACAGTGTTTCCTCCCTACAAAGGCGCTCCAAAAAATGATTCCCTCCTTTCAACAACACTTGCCGCTGTTCCCCAAACATTTCTCTGCTGCAATATTGTCTGCTTAAAATTGTCGTCTACTATTTTTAGCTTACCATTTTTGTGCTCAAGGTGAGCTATAGTGCAGGGATTTCCCCAGGCCGTTTTCGCCTGTCGCGGGCGACATGCCTTCCTTCCCGGCGGTCTCTTCGCGACATGCTTTGATCTGGCCGACATGTCTTAATCTGTAGAGCGACTAGCCTTAATCAGGGCTCCGTGTTGTGTATTCCAGTAATTATTTCATATGCCAAACGCCGTCACGCGTGTCGGGCGTGTGCTTAGCTTCATCAACCAATCAGGAGCCGAATTTCCTTATCTAAACGGTGATTGACAGGGACTCGTTCCATTTTGAGGGAGATTAACTTTTGATTGACGTTTCTAAAACCGCTAGATGCGAGTAGATTCTACAACATGACGAACATGGCTTACTTTACAAACAGCGACTTTAATGATTTTCGGAAAACAAGCTACGAACAACGCTGAAAGAAAAATAAATACTAGCCGAAACCGGAATCTCGGACATTCCTTTTCCCGAATTTAACATTCAAAAGATGATTAACGGTGGACTGAAAATTCGCCGCGAATAATCGTGCGTCGCCTCGGAAAAATATCCTCGATACGGGGCCTGTTAAATAAGGAAATTCTCCGCAAATACTGAACAAACGAATGTTTTAAATGAATATAAATTACCTTTTAGAATTGATTTCCTCACAACTCCGTATTAATAATCACGTAACAGACGCAAACAGTATTCCAAACTTCCGAAATGAAATCCAAATGCGCGGCATGCTTCCTAGGTTCATTTTTTGAAAACATCCAATTAGATTAGACGTTATAAACTTCCATTTAGAATGACAGGAAATTAACATAAATTGCGATGTTTAAAATTAGCTCTTATTCGTAGGCAATGGCTAGCTATCGAGGCGGAAGACGTTTTTCGTGGGAGTTTCGGAAAATAAGTTACAAGAGAAGAACAAAAGCAACACATACACGCGGGAAACGATGAGTCTCTTAAAAAAGCTTTCTGGTATTTTTGGTAAATAGAAATTGAAATTGAATACTTGGGAGATTAAATATTGAAACAAAACAATCGTGACAACACATATTCAAGTAGACTTGGTTTTATCTCATGACAAAGTCAAACAGTCCAATTAATTCTTCACAGAGTTAAAAATTTGTTTTCTGTTTTTATGATGGATGGATGTTAAGAGCAGGCTTCAAGTAAACATGAATCCACCATTTGACATCCACTTGCCGGGATGCAGTGAATTTTTCTATGCTCTTAAACCACAGGTTGTTGACACATAAAAAAAATAAATATATTTTTTACGAGACCTCCATTATATTACCGTAGATCTAGATCTATCTTCGATAGAGTACAAAAACAAGTTCGTTTCTTTAACCTCAAGAAAAAACATTCCTATCTTAAAAAACATGGCCGCTAGTGGGTGGGGCAGATTTTCTTCATATGGCTATATAGTGAAAACTTTAAAAATCTTCTTGTCAAAAACTACTGGTCCGATTTGGAAGTAATTTTATGCAAATGATCCATGGGTGACCCTCTACCAGATTTCTTAACATTATTTTGATATCTAAAAAAAACATGGCCACCAGTGGGTGGGGCAAGTTTTCCTTTTGTTACTGTATACTAAAAACTTTAAAAATCTTCTTCTCTGAAACTACTGGGCCAAATTAAAAATAATTTTACAGAAATGGTCAATTGATGATCCTCTACAAGATTTCCTAAAATCATTTTGTTATCTTAAAAAACATGGCCGCCAGTGGGTGGGGCAAGTTTTCCTTATGTTACTGTTTACTAAAAACTTTAAAAATCTTCTTCTCTGAAACTACTGGTCCAAATTAAAAATAATTTTACACAAATGGTCAATTGATGATCCTCTACGAGATTTCTTAAAATCATTTTATCTTAAATAACATGGCCACCAGTGGGTGGGGCAAGTTTTCCTTATGTTACTGTTTACTAAAAATTTAAAAATCTTCTCTGAAACTACTGGTCCAAATTAAAAAATAATTTTACACAAATGGTCAATTGATGATCCTCTACCAGATTTCTTAAAATCTTTTTGTTATTTAAAAAAAAACATGGCCACCAGTGGGAGGGGCAAGTTTTCCTATTACATGTATTTCTGTATGGAAAAAATTTCAAAAAAAAATTCTCTGAAACTGTTGTTCTGATTTAAGAAGTATTGTACTCAAATGATGATTCATGGGTGACCATTTGCCAGTTTTCTTCCAATAATCTTCCTAGCTCAAACAACATGGCCACCAGTGTGTGGGGGTGAATAAGTGAAAACTTAAAGCCAAAAATGCACTATTTCATTGATTAAAGAGCAAAAAATTTCGCCGCAGCGCGGGAGGGAGACCCCTCCCGCACCCTCCCCCTATGCCCCAAATTCAACATGCCTTCAGAAATTCCTGGGGAAATCCCTGTAGTGATACAGCTCTGTCCGGCGTCCGACTGTCAGTCCATCAACAATTGCAAATGACTTCTTCTCTGAAACCAATAGCCCCAGTGTTACCAAACTTTGTCAAATACATGCTGTTGGTTTGAGCTTCAAATGTTGTTCAAAGAAAAAGAGTGGGGCCATAGCAATCATGAATATCTAGAAAAATACTCTTCTCCGAAAGTACTGGTCTGATTTCAATTTGGTTTGCACCAAAATGTTTCTCAATTGATATACTTCAAAAGTTGTTCAAAGAATTTTGATCCATTAAAAAACATGGCCGCAAGCGGGCGTGGTCATTTTCCGTATTTGGAAATATTGAATTATAAGTTACAAACCTTCTAGAAGTCATGTTTTCGGCTATATCTTAATGAGATTTTATCAATTTCATGTCCTTGATCAAATTTAGGTCATACTTGAATGAAGGTCATGTCGGGTCATAAACTAGGTCAGTAGGTCAAAATGCAGAAAAAGCTTTTTGCCACTTAGCTGATGTTAGTGTAGTCTGAAGGATCTGATAAAGGTTGACAATGTATATTTGACAAATATCATAGCTTATTTATGTCTGATTATGGGAATGTTGTTGATTGCAGGAAATGTTTGACAAGGATATTTTCTCCCATGATTTCCTGGGTAAGGTGATGCTGACCTTAGACCAGTTGAAGGAGCTCTCATTGAAGGTAAGTAACCTGTTGTTTTCTATCCAATACAGAGTGATATGTATGAGTGAAAATATTTACTTGTTGTGTGAGAGGTTTATATAAAGATATTTTTGATGAAACAAAGAGAACACAGACAGTAACTGTATGTGATATAATTTATTTTATAAACTTTGAACAAATTATATTTTTAAAATGTTAATTTCAATATAATGTCAATTATGTTTTGTCCATATTTTGTTTACTTTCTTGTTGATCATGACTGACATAGACATAATCTTGTAGGTGATATTGTTTTAAATTTGAGTTTCTCATTGTTTATTCTGCCCTAAATGACCTTCTTGTATCGATGGGCCGTAAAACACCATTCATTCATTCATTGTCATATTTTCAACATTTCAGGGTTGTGCCGACTGGTTCAAGCTACAACACACAAAGACAGGTGCCTTAGAAGTTAGTTGTATGGTCACAGCAAGTGACACACTGGTGAGTCTGCTCACATATTAACTCTTTCAACACCATGGACCTGTTTAGAATATACTCATTAAATTTGCAAACACTTTCAACCTGCTTTCAGTGATCACCTATTTTCAATACTAGAAACATGCCATTGGGTAAAGGGTTAACTCTTTCCTCCCTGAAACTTTAAATGGACAATTCCAGTTTCCTTTTTTGTTTAGTCCATTTCTGACTCTTAAGGGTTGTTTTTGTCAATGTTTGGCATTATGACAAACAGTGAAGACCCTGATCAGAGGGCTCCTTTCGGAGCCCTCTGATCTGGGTCTTCACTGTTTGCATAGGACAAGTGTACTTTTCACATGTACATTGTTTGAACAGAACGCCTATATGCGGGACTAGGGTTCAAAGGGTTAAACAGCCAAGGGTCCTATAATTTGAAATTCAGCCCATATAAGTGTTTGTAGGGAGTTGACTGTATCATCTTAACTTGTCTCATCATATCATTTAGGAGCTTTCTGATTTCTGATATCTTACATTAAACTGTCGTCTGTTTTAAGGGCAGATTACTCATCATTATGAGTTGCCTTTATAATCGAGTTGAGTGCTCGCCGGCATAAAAGACTACAAATTTGTCTTGTATTTATTGGTCACTTAGAACAGTTCAGTAAAACCTCTCTATTACGACCGCTAAAATGAAGGCTATTTAATGTTACAAGAGACTGGTGACAGCTTAAAGCAAGCTGACAGTAAAACAGAAAGCTCCAAGGGAGCTTTCTGTTTTACTGTCACCTTGCTTTAAGCAGTCACCTGCTGAAACACCTAATAGTTGACCAAATTTAGTGGTCGTAATAGAAAGGTTTTACTGTAATAACTGTATCATCAATACTGACAACTTGTTCTTCATGAAAAGGATTTATTGAAATTGTGTGTAAATGTGATATCTGTCTTGTTTGCTAATTAAACATATTGCTTACAGTATCAAACTTCATTTCCTTGTTTGATGGTTCCAGGTAAAACCTGCCAGTTCCAGGGAAGGGAGAGAACCTACCAAGTCTGTTGCAGAGGTTGTCTCCCCTAGTCCCAGAGACTACAGTTCTAACCAGTCCTACACTAGAGAGACTTCACTGGAGAATGATGTGTTTGAAAGTCCAGTTAATCCTACAACGAAGGTAGGATAGAAACAGCAAGATATGAGTGAAGTACATCTGTAGTGGTCTACAGAATCGCAATTTCTTGTTGCATATACAGTTTTTAATCTGTTTTATGTTGGAAACCAGTATATGAACATTTGCAAACAGTGTAGACCCTGATCAGAGCATTTATATAATCAGCTATCTGTTCAGGGTCTACACTGTTTGTTTTACTGTTATTATTTCAGCTTTAAATGGGTATATGTGTATTGAAGGTTAGCTTTACAATAACTTGTTTGAGAATATGTATAGAAGGAGTTATTGTCATAGTGTACCGGTAGCTCTGGTGAGGTTATATTTATATAAGTACATGTATATCTAACTATGGTCGGATTGATCAGATACATATACAGCCAATAATAACATCAATAGAAGGAAGCAAATCATTATCATTGCCTTATTTCAATTGAGTGTTTAAAGACAATGAAATAAGCAAAAAGAAACCATGTAGTTGTAATGAGCTAAAAATGGATACAGTAGTAAACTCTTAACCCTAACATCCTCAAATCTACAACTGGACTTTTCCCATTTCCAGATAAATGGCAAGTTTAATTGGACTCTCAATGAATTTGTCCACACAGTAATTAAGCTATGACAAATAGTGCAGACCCTGATCAGAGGACTCCTTAAGGATTACTCTGATCAGGGTCTACACTGTTTGTAGAGAAGGCATATACTATGGTTGTAAGGGTTAAATTTCCTTAAAGTCCACCAGACCTTGAGTGAACAATGACATTGTGTGTCTCTATGTACTCTAGCACTACAGTGAAACCTTTCTCAACCTATTGAAACCTAGTTGTGTGTATACACATCCTGTACAAACGGTGTGCCTATCAAGAGTACTCTTGTCCTATTGAAATAGTGCATCCTATAATAGCCCTCTGATCTTGGTCTGCAAGCAGGTTGAAAGTAAAGCAGAATGTGCCTTAAGGTGCATTCCGCTTTACTTTCAGCCTGCTTTAAGCTACCAAATGCTAGAATATAGAATATACAGTGGATCTTGTGTGAAGTGGAAACTTAAAATTTTAAGTTTCAGATTCACACAAGACTCACTGTATATTATAAAAAATTACATTCTGTTACTAATTTTAGGCAGGAAATAATATGGAAAAACTCTTAATTTCCTGTGATATGATCGTGACAGTTGCTTCTTTGTTGGATTTATAGTACCCTATTTTAACCCTTTCTGTGCTGGAAACCAGTACATGTATAATAAATTATGTAACCATTACAAACACCAGTGTAGACCCTGGTCTTAGGACTCCTTAAGGAGCCATCTGGCCAGGGTCTGTACTGTTTGATTTACTTTTATTTTCCTGAAATATTTTCTTAAAATAGCCCTAGATGTCAATATTTAGTGGTCATTTTCCAGTCCATTTGAAAAATTTTGACTCGGGGTAAGGCAGTGCATGGGTTATTAAGGAAAATAAACAATATTTGATAGTAAGTTACAGAATCATTTAAATATCATTTTGTATTGTGAAGATTACAATCATGTCGAGGAACTATCGATTGAGGTATCTGCGGGTATGTTGGATTCAGATATGTTTTATCATTTAGTGTACTTTTAGAATTTTTTTTATAAAGTTTTGTCTTTTTTTTTCTTATTGAAAATATCATTGAGTTAAATTATGATATGTAATTAATAATTCAATAGTGATTAAGGGTCTGAAAACCTTCGGCAACAGTTTGAAAATACATGTCCAATCAATCTTGTATTAACCTGTTTCTCCTATAACTTTTCAGTTTTTAACCCTTTCAACACTAAGTAAATCTTGTGGGTTATTAAGGCGCATTCTGCTTTACTTTCAACCTACTTTAAGTTGTCCCCTGTCTTCAAAACTAGAAATAGGTTATGGAGTAAAGGGTTAATGCAGAAAATTAATGCAGGAAAACTTGGCTTCAGCAAGAGCTTGGTTAAATAATCTTAACCCAATACCCCATAGCCTATTTCTAGTTTTGAAGATAGGTGACTACTTAAAGCAGGTTGAAAGTAAAGCAGAATGTGCCTTAAGGCGCATTCTGCTTACTTTCAGCCTGCTTTAAGCTATCTTCTACTAGAATATAGAAATTATTTCTTGTGATATATATTCATGGCTGTATAAATTTGAACTATTTTCTTCAGTGGAGGAGTAAATTATAAGCGTAAAAAGGCGTATTTATGGGGTAATGGGTTAACCAATTACCGCATAGCCAGTTTCTAGTTATGAAGACAGATGACAACTTAAAGCAGGTTGAAAATAAAGCAGAATGTGCCTTAAGGCACATTCTGCTTTACTTTCAGCCTGCTTAAAGCTACAATTTACTTAGATATAGAATCTATTTCTTATGGTACATATTTATGACTGCATAAATAGGAACTATTTTCTATAGCGGAGGAATAAATTAAAGATGTAAAAAAGGGTATTTATTGGGTAATGGGTTAATGCAGAAACTACCTGTCGAAAAAATGACTTCAGCAAGAGCTTGGTAAAATAATCTTAACAGGATAAGTAAATGTTTATAATTGTTCTGTCTACAGACCACAGTTTCCAGTGAGCCTTCACGAGATTCCACACATAACCATCAGATAGTGCCAGAGAAGAGTAAATCTGTGAAGACGAGCCAGCCAAAGACCTCCACTCCCTCTAAGGAAAACCTGAAGCAGCATAGAAGGTCGGCCTCGGATCTGAAGCTAGAGAGGCCTCCATCAAGGAGTAACTCGTGAGTAACATCAGTATGTGCTGCAGCAGCAAAAACATATTAACCCTTTACCTGATAGCCTATTTCTAGTATAGGTGCCTACTTAAAGCAGGTTGAAAGTAAAGCAGAATGCGCTCTAGGGCGCATTCTGCTTTACATTCAGCCTGCTTTAAGCTATCATGTGCTATAAAATAGAAAATATTCCCTATAATACATATTCGTTACTGATTAAATTGGAATTATTTTCATCAGCGGATGAATATATCATATCCGCTAAAAGGCGCTTCTATTGGGGAAAGGGTTAAGTCATTGACAAGATGGTCTAGTGATAGTCTTTAGGAAAGGTAGCTTCTATAGGAGCTTTCTGCATTTCTTTTATCCAGCATTAATCAGTCACCTGTCTTTGAAGATGACCTGATGATTCTTCAACCAGTTGTCACTAATGCCTGATTATTATACTGCTTTAACCCTTTACTCCATAGGTACACATTTTTACGCTTCTAATTCATTCCTCCACTGAAGACAACAGTTCCAAGTTATACAGTCATGAATATGTATCATAAGAAATAGTTTCCATATTTAAGAAGCTGGTAGCCTAAAGCAGGCTGAAAGTAAAGCAGAATGTTCCTTAAGGCACATTCTGCTGTATGGCTTTCAACCTGCTTTCAGTGGTCACCTGTCTTCAAAACTAGAATCTTGGCTCTAAATGACCATTTGTGTCGAAAAGCAGTATAACAACATTCATTCATTCAAAACTAGAAACAGTGCTATGGGGTAAAGGGTTAAAGTGTCAAGTAATTGGAATTATTTGATCTTAGTATTTAATGTCTTAATAGATTAATTTGCTTTTCTTAGTTAGTATTACTTTCCATCCTTTTGTTCCAAAAATGCTATTCCATGAGGAAATCTGATGGTCATAGAAACCAACAAAAAATATATAAGCATTCAGCCCATAGTTTAGATATCAAGCTTGTACATGCAGTATGATATAGTAGTCATCAAGTAAGTTTTGTTTAAATCATGCCAGAAGGAGCTTTCTTTGTCTGACTTTCACCCTGCTACCTACTCCTCCATATAGCCCATTACCTCATAGCCTGTTTCTAGTTTTGAAGATTGATGACCACTTAAAGCAGGCTGAAAATAAAGCAGAATGCGCCTTAAGGCGCATTCTGCTTTACTTTCAGCCTGCTTTAAGCTATTATCTGCTAAAATATAGAAACTATTTCTGATGATTCATATTCATGACTGAATAAATTTGACATATTTTCTTAAGTGAAGGAATAAATTAGAGGCGTAAAAAGGTGTATTTATGGGTTAATGGGATAGGCACTACAAAATGAAAATTCTTGTGTGTGTCCAATACAGGAGGCAGTTTAAAGCAAGATGAATGTGCCCAGTATAGCAGAAATTTAACATAGGAGCTAAGCTTTCTGCTTTACTTTGATATTTCTATAAGCACTCACCTGCTCTTAACATAAAATTATCGGTATTTGCTCATAGGTGATTTGGCTATGGAAGAAAGGGTTACACATCCTCATGTCCTAATAAATGAAGAGACTGCTTTGTGCAGATGTATTATCCTGACCTTACTGTATTGTAATTGCAGGCTGAACTCATTTGCAGCATTTGAGGACGTGAATCTTTCTACAGGTAGGTCTTAATTGAATTTAATAGGGATGATTCATGATGTGGTATATAGTGTTTGAGCTGAAACATTTCTCTTGAAAATATAGTGTTTTATCTTGACGCAATGACATCATTGATCACTTGCCACCCTGTGTGACAATTGTTTTACCTGAAGGCCTATTGAACCCTAGCGACATGTACATGCAATCTTTAAATAACCTCATAGCCTGTTTCCAGTTTTGAAGACAGGTAACCACTTAAAGCAGGTTGAAAGTAAAGCAGAATGCACCTTTAGGTGCATTCTGCTTTACTTTCAGCTTGCTTTAAGCTACCATTTACTAGGATTTATGAAATAATTCTTATGATACATGTTCATGACTGTACAAATTGGAACTAATTTGTTCAGCAGAGGAATAAATTAAATGTGCTGAAAGTCGCTTCTATGGGGGAAAGGGTTAAAAAGTGTACCTGTAAGTAGTACACATAGCAAATAATGTAGACCCAGATCAGAGTCCTCCTATATGAGCCCATTTATCAAGGTCTGCATTTTTTGTTATTAAGTCATATCTTGTTAAAACAACCCTAAACAGTCAAAAATGGACTAGACTAATTTGGAAATTGGAATTGTAGATTTGAAGCTAGGTGTCAATAAGTTTTAACCCAGTGCTGGTAGTAAAGCATGTCCTTTCAACAAACATTTGAAATAACATTTTGTGTCCATGACTAGAACTAGTAACGGTGGAGAAGACACTATTCCTTACTGTTTAAACACAAATGCATTAACCTATTGCATGCTGGGTAATATTTGGCGGCCATTTTAAAATGTCGTCTGCAGCGGGTATAACTCAAATATTTGCAAAAGATTTTAGCAGTTTCTGATAGAATATTGACTTAGCTGCAAACAGTTTTGATCTCAGATCAGGCCCCACAATGATCTGAGATCAAAACTGTTTGCCTAGAGGTACACCTAAAAGTGCATCACGCATTAAATGGGTTAAAATGGAGAAAATGACAATATTTAAAACATGCTGATGATTAATTGAAATCTGAGAGTCAAACAGCTTAGAGCCTGATCAGATTCTTAGCTTCTAAACATTTCATCTGGCTCCAAACTGTATGGAATAGACATGATTGATTTTGTGCAAATACTTTATGAAGAAAGAATATAATCTTCTCCACTTCCTCATCTAGGAAACACATACATGCTAGTGTCTAGTGACTTCTTGAAATACTGTTCCTCCCAGAACTTAGACATTCAACCCACAGGTACTTGACACATACTTTATTATCTATTAACCCCACCCCCCCCCCCCCCCCTTTTTAAAATTTTTCTTTTACTATACTTCTATTATAGATACAAGGTAAACAGCGCAATTCAACACCTAGTCTTTACTATCGACTTAAGCTGATGCTAAAATAGACTCGATCGCCGATATTCTCTTGTGGTACCCTCGTGAAATGATTAATTTATCGATATCTACTTTTTATTTCATCAAATTCCGTCAAATAACGCCACAGTATGTGAATTATAACGAAAATAAGCATCAAAAAGTTTTATGTCGTTTTCATGGTACATAGCAACGAATGTACATGTAGGGGTGATCTGTTATTTGTCCACAATAAACGGCCTATGCCACTGGAACTTTCACCAAATATTATAAATTATCTTTAAGGCCTTTGGCTACCGGAAGTCGGTCTTGTGGGCGAGCGGATATGCGTCTTGACAACACAGACTGTTTTCGTATGTGTTTATACTAGAAAATTTATATAAAGGAAATGTTGAAACGAATTAGTATAATCCTTCATAGCGCAGTTAGTATAGTGGTTGACTAGCAATCAAAATGTCATAGGTTCGAGACCCATCCGATCCAAATATTTTTTTTAGTGTCCGATTTATTGACTTGTCAATCCATAACGCAGTAATCAAGAGACATGTTATGTTTAGTCTTCGTTGATTAGAACTAGTGATGGAAACGGTCCAAGTATATGTCCACTTACCTGTACGTTTTAGTTTAATGACTTACAAGTCAATTAAATCGGTATACATGTAAACGATTTGATCGAACTATAAAGCCACACATTGAAGCTTATCAATACGCTAACCTTTTCAAGATCGATATTGCCCATTATAATTATGTTAAAACAAAATAATAAACCTTGTATGCAAGTCCATGAATAAATAATAATGCATTTTAATGACAAAGTTTTAATTCTAAGGTAGGTAACTGTATCTAAACAACAAATATCCCACATTTTAATAAGAAAATATGTTATTACAACAAATCCTGACTGTAATATTTTCTAATTTTTTCAGACTGACTAGTTCATCAACCATATATTTGAATAAAATGAAAACAAATATACATTGAATGAGTCAGTTTTTTGTAATTCAATTTTTTAGCATTTTGCAAAATTTAAATAGCTGATAACATCTTTCTGAACACCTTTATTCAAAATGTTTTTAGCTTTTCTTGTAATGAATGTTGTGGACTACTTATTGGGTGAGAATTATAGTCATTAGCTTTATTCATTTTTAAGAAAAAAAAAATCATCAAAATTCTAGGTTTTTGTTAGAAAAAAGACCTTAAAGACAAACCACACGATAAATTTTGCCTTTATTTACACACATTGTTTCTTAGGCTATTATCATTCTTCATGAAAAGTTTCATAACAATCGTATGGAAACTACGCGCATATGCGAAGTACCTTAAATGAAATATTATCAGTTTTATATAATTTACATAGAATGCAAAATTAAAAGAAACTTTACCTGTTTAATTTTGACCAATGAGATCGCTCCGTTCATTCAATTCATTCCGGTATTCAAAATGGCATTCACAATGAAATGAGTCTTTCACTTGTCAATTTCATGCCAAATTACATGTATATTTCATATAGCTGATAGTGAAGAGGGTCATGTTCCGACACAAACGCGTTTGCTCTAATGAAATTAGGTGAAAGTTCCAGCCGTAAAGGCCGTTAAATGTGCAAACCGACTAGATTACCCCTTATTTTGGGCAATAAATTTTGTACCAAGAGAACGACATAAAACTTTTTGATGCAAATTTTCGTTATAATTCACGTGCTGTGGCGTTATTTGACGGAATTTGATGAAATAAAAAGTAGATATTGATAAATTAATCCTTTCCCAAGGATACCACAAGAGAATATCGGCGATCGAGTCTATTTTAGCATCAGTTTAAGTGGATAGTAAAGACTAGGTGTCGAATTGCGCTGTTTACCTTGTATCTATAATAGAAGTATAGTAAAAAAAAAAAAAAAAAAAATTTTTTTTTTTTAAAAAGGGGGGGGGGGGGGGTTAATAGATAATAAAGTATGTGTCAAGTACCTGTGATTCAACCCTGTGCTAACCATCCATTTAAAGGAATATTCACCAGCAGTGTTTTAGAATTGTGAATTGTGGAGTCACCATCCTTTAGATAGAACGTTTTCAATGGATTATTGATTGACTCTTTCCCTCATAGCTTTCCTCAATGTTTAAGGCAGCTGTTTTCTTAAAGCAGGCTGAAAGGAAATCAATGATCTCTTTTACAGAGATTTCTTCTTTAACTTTCACAGTGGTTTAAGCAGCTACATTTCTAAAATGTAGAAAAGATTTCTTATGGCTCTTTATCAGGTGTGGATGTACTAAGTGTGAAAAGGCATTTTTATGCGATATATATAAAGGCATGAAAATGTATTTCTATAAGTTATGACCATACGTTTCTATTAGAGGAAATGGTTAACCTTTTTCCTGCTATAAACATACATGACTTGTATATTTAAACTGTTTGACAACAGGGAAGACCCAGATCAGACAGCATCTGAAGGAGCTGTTTGATCAGAGTCTATACTGTTTTTATTTAGATCTATCTGATATCAGTCTTCACTCTTTCCTGGGGAGCATTTACTTTATCCTATTAGCCAATGTAATAGTTGAGAGGATAGAATGTTCATGTAGGGTGAAGTTTTATATATAGATATTCTACAAGAGAAAAGGTTAACACATTCAACCCTAGTGACGAGTATGTCATAAGCAAACAATGTATCTGTTAAGCGTAAAATTTTCCTAAGCAAACACTGTAGACCCAGATCAGAGGGCTCCTGCAGGAGCCCTCTGATCAGGGCCTACAGTGTTTGTCATTTTGCAATATATTTTAAAAATCATCCCTAAATAGTCAATAATGACCACGACTTAATTGTGAACTGGAATTTTCCATTAATAATATCAGGGTTGAATGAGTTAACACAGTGCTGACTGTATGTGCATGACATGATACCAAGTATTGTACATGGTCTAGAACATCCCTAGACACAAAACAATAGGTTGTAGACTAAACTCCCATTTCAGTACATACTGCCTAAATGATGTTACTACACTTAACGCTTCAAACCCTAAGTACAAAAACATAAAGGACTAACAAAATTAAGTTTCAGTGTTAACCCTTTACCTGCTGATCACGACTTTACTGATTTTTGCCAACAGTTTTGATCCAGATCAGACGCCGCGTAACGCAGTGTCTGATCTGGATCCAAACTGTTTGATACTCCTCTTTAGGTTTATTTGCTTTAAAATGTATTAATCTAAAATAACAAATTGTGCAGATGACAATTTAAAAGCAGTCGATATCACCGCAGGATAAGGGTTAAAATGTGCATAGAGTAGATCTTTGATTAAGACTTTAGTGATCAATGCTTTTGTTCATTTTGTTTATTGAAATTAGCATATTTGCTTTTGCACTAACTTTATCATTAATTTAATCCTTTATAAACTTCAATTTTACCATTTGTTTAAATTCTAAAACTATTGATCTTGTTTCTCTTTATATATTTCCTGAAAATGCAAGGAAAATTACTAATAGACTGGTTCCTGTTTTGCTGCTGAGTTACGTGGCATCTACTCTAATTAACTTTTGTCAGTTAGCAGGTTCTTATTAGGCCCCTGGTTAACCCTTTACCCCATAGCATGTTTCTAGTTTTGGTGATAAGTGACTACTTAAAGCAGGCTGAAAGTAAAGTAGAATGCGCCTTTAAGGCGCATTCTGCTTCACTTTCAACCTGCTTTAAGCTACCAACTGATAGAATATAGAATATATTTCTTAAGATATATATTCATGGCTTTATAAATTGGAACTCTTTTCTTCATTGGAGGAATAAACTAAATGGACTTAAAGGCCCTTCTATGGGGGAAAGGGTTAAGTCAGGTCTACAACCCTTTGTTTACTACCTCTTCCGGTAAATCAAATCAAATTTCCTTTATTACTCTCAGTTCATGATTTACATGAAAACATGAGGTAGCAACAAGGAGAAGTAAATCCCAGTTCCCGCAGATCAGTTGCCAATCATAAAGGGAACAGTCGATTTCTCAAAACTGTTTGGGTAAATGAAATTTACTTATAGCAGTGTAATAAGAACTTACTAACTGGGCATTCTACCTACTAAATGAACCTATTCATAAATGTTTACTGTTATTAGAAGAAGAATCAGAGCCAGGAGAGTTAGACACTGTTAAAAAAGCACTGTCTGATAAGGGAGGTAAGTCTTTAGGGCAAATTCTACATCCCTATCCTTGCTTCTAATACTGGCTTTGGTTACCCCCCTTTATCCTCACAACACATGTATATTTACACAGTATATTAGACAGAGACTTAAAAAAGTGGATGGTAATTGTTTGGTAAAAGGTGTGATTACTCAATCTCACAAAACTAAGACACCTTTTCACATGTGTCCTGTTTGTTTACAATAAGATCATCTTTTTCAGACAATAAAAACAAAATGTGAATGAATTAAGAATCTAAAACTATAGTGGTAGAAACAAATACATTGGTTTTTCATTCTATTTAACCATTTATATACTGGAAAACAATGGTTTTTTTTTGCAAACAGTGTAGAGTCTGATCAGAGACCTCTAATCAGGGTCTGCAGTGTTTGTTTTACCTTTAATTTGCTTAAATATTTTCTAAAAACGGCATGTGAAATCAAAATATAAGGGACAATACCCCCGGTAATGACAATTATAAGTCACTCAATTGACTTACTAGGCAGCAACGAATAATTGACAAGATGTACATAAAAGGGTAAATTGGGACCTGCCACCTCGTTAGTATTGCAGGCCGGTCTTCACTGTTTGCAGGAGCAGCTGAAATGATACTGTTGATTCAATAATGATTACATGTATATCATAGCCAATGTGTACTCACTTAGATAAACTCCAGATAAGAGGTAATAAGCACTAAACATTTTAAATGTGTCTCCATTGTAGCACCCTATAACATTTGAGTCGTGTCGTGAGAAAACCTGACTTATTGCGTTGCAAGACGCGGTGGCTGGTCTTGATCTACACTATTTGACACCTACTTGTATCTAAAGCATTTTATGTAGCTGTTTTATATAATTATATATATATATATATACAGAGCCTGGTATGACAACAGTGCTTGGTCTGTACAATGTTGCAATGCAATAAGGCTGGTTTTGTCAGGGCATGGTTCATTTATTTAAAACTTCTAAGGAGAACCTAAAAACTCTTTACTGTGACTTATTATTGGAATTGTCTGGAAGAGATTGGTGGTGATATAAAGATTTTTAAATTTAAGATACTCATCTTATCTGGAGCAGTTACTTTATCCATAGTTTAATATTACAGCAGCTGTTCTATATTATCTTGTTTGAAGTCTGATATTACTTTATGAAGCTTCTTTAGCTACTATCTTGCCATAGTAACCTTGATATATAATTATTATACACTTTAAGGTTATGCCCCAATGTTATAAAGAGTTTGAGTTGAGTCTGAGACCATTCTCAAGCATTTGATTGGTCAGATTTGAGCCTAGGCTCAAATCTGACCAATCAAATGCTTGAGAACGACTTCAGACTTAACTCAAAAGATTTATAACCTTGAGTCATGGTTATAGAAAATGACACCCTATAGTACTGACTGTACTGGCCAGTTGTCTTGATTTATTATCTGCCAATACTGGCTCAGCTCTTTCTAGCACAAATGCAAGATAACTGGCCAATATGGAATATCAGTCTCTAATTGATATATTATATAACTTATATGATTGTAGTTATGCTCCTGGCATCTACTGATGCTGAGTAGTGTATATTGTGATTGACCTTGACTTAATTTGGTCAGAGAAAATATTCAAAATCTATTATGAAGTACGGGTAAGCCGTCAAGAAATTGACATACGATCCCCTAAAATAGTAGCTGTGAACCACATTTACAAATGTAATTCAAGTGTAACTAGAGTATTTTATTTCAATCATACATCAATACCATCATCATCATGAACAGCATCATATTGTTTGCATCAGTTTACTGCTATTTGTCTTTTTCATTTTTTTAACTTCTTTATTTATGTTTTGTTTATTTTGGTAAATAAGGTACTGTATATTTTCAAACAACAGTGTATTATTATATTTCCTTAATCGAAGACATTAAAATCAGTTCCTTATCCATGTTTTTGTCAGATTATTTCATATGAATTTTTTCATTCTTTCTCCAAGCAACAAATATGAAAGGGAGACATAGATCGTTTTTTAAGAGGAAATTGTTCCAGAAGTGTATGTTATATGTGTGATAGCTAGTCTACTGTTGTTTCATTGTCTGCATGTTATATCAGCTGTGACCATCACCAGGGCTGCAATTTCTCCAGATTTTTCCGAAATCTTCTGATTTTTTTCCAACAGATGGAAGCTTAAAGCAGCCTGAAAGTAAAGCAGAATGCGCATTCAGGCGCATTCAGCTATACTTTCAACCTGCTTTAAGCATCACGCCTTAAAAACTAGAAACAGACTATGGTTTAAAGGCATAATTCGGAAAATCCCGCTTGAAATCTAAAAAAATTTAAAATCTTAGGATTTTTGTTATCAACTTAATCATCACATCAACTGCATCACACATCAACAAGGGCTTGATTTTCAATGTTTTAAGCCAGCTCGCTGCTTTCACCCTTTCCTCCACAAATACACATTTTTTAGCAATACATGTAGATTTATTCCTACACTGAAAAGTTCCAATTTATGGTCGTCAATATGTACCACAAAAAAAAGTTTCTATATCCTAGCAGATGGTAACTTAAAGCATGCTGAAAGTAAGCAGAATGCACCTTAAGGCACATTCTGCTTTATTTTCAACCTGCTTAAGTGGTCACCTGTCTTCAAAACTAGAAACAAACTATGGGTAAAGGGTTTAACATTAAAAACCAAACTTTCTTTCATGTGAGTTTTGAAATCAGTTGTTTACCGTATAAACTGTAGACAAAATGTTTGTTATGAAATATATTCTCTGTTTGTCTGATTGTGAGTGCCAGTCGTCAAATGAAGGAAGTTCAAGATTTGATGAGTGACATCTCTGGATTTTCTTTCATCTCAGAAAAAAACTGTTGTAAAAATTGGTTACTGGTTGAAAATCAATGGCCTGAACATAATTTCTAATCAAGTTTTAATTTTAAAAGTTTATGAAGTAAGAATTAAGTATCACAGCTTATGATTGACGAAACTATTTCGTCTATTGCTGTTGTAAGCTAGGGATTTCTATTTGCACAGAATAGACAAAATGTATTATGTAATGTTTTTGCCAGTAAATAGTTTATGTTTTATATGTTCACTTATTTATTGCATGTTTCACTGATCTTTCTGTCATTACAGTCAAACAAGAATTAAGTGACTACTAAAACAACAATAAATTTAAGTATTTAGGTTCTTTCACTCAGAGCACAGTGACATCTAAGAAAATTCCAAAGTAAAGGAAAAAAAATTGTGCTCAGCACAAAATATTTTCCTTTACTTTGGAATCTCTTAGATGTCATACACTAGCGGTAACGGTCTCCTCATATCACGTGACCACTCACCTTTCACATGAATTTAGCATGTACAGTCTTGCAGATGAAGGGGATGTGATATCTGCGAAAAATTCAAGAGAAACCTCTTTGGATATTATTATACAATAAATTTGTTGTATTCATGACAAATGGCAGCTTAATGAAGGGAAAGTTATACTGAAGGCTTCTATGGGAGCCTTCAGCCCGACTTTTGCCCTGCATTTAAGCTGTCACCTGTCTTTAACCCCTTCACTGCCTTACGCGACGTCTGATCAGGATCTAAACTGTTTGACACTCGTTTCAATATTTCTTAACCCTTAGCCTGCCAGTCACGACTATAGCTCCATATGCAAACAGCTTGGATCCGGATGAGACGCCGAGTAACTCGGCGTCTCATCCGGATCCAGGCTGTTTGACACACGGACAACATTTTCAGCAATTTTGAGCAACTTTGAAGCACTTTGAAACTTGAAGCAGACGAGAAATATAGCAGACAACAATTTATTTGGCGGGCTAAGGGTTAAGTCAAAATACCTAAAAATTATTTTTAGCTCACCTGAGCCAAAGGCTCAAGGTGAGCTATTGGGATGGCCCTGTGTCCGTCGTCGTTAACAATTGACATCTCCTCCTATACCGCTTGACAGATTTCAACCAAACTTTACAGGAATGTTCCTTGGGTCAAGCTCTTTCAAATTTGTTCAAAGAATTAAAAACAATGTAGAACTCTGGTTGCCATGGCAACCAAAGTGAAAAAATAAGGAAATCTTAAAAAATATTCTTGTCTGAAACCACAAGGGCCAGAGCTTAGATATTTGGCACATAGCATCATCTACAGGTCTTTTATCAAGTTTGTTCAAATTATGCCCCTGGGGTCAAAATTGGCCCCGCCCTGGGGGTCACAGTTTTACATAGAGTTATATAGTGAAATTTTCAAACATCTTCTCCTCTGAAACAAATATGGCCAGAGCTTTGATTTTTAGCATGGTGACACTTCTAGATGTCCTATACCAATATTGTTCAAATGGTTCTGGTCTGTTGCATATCTAGGTCACAGTAGCTAAAAATAGATTTTTTCCAAACAAACTTAAAAAATCTTCTTGTCAAAAACGACAAGGGCCAGAGCTTAGATATTTGACACATAGTATCGCCTATAGGTCCTCTATCAAGTTTGTTCAAGTTATGCCCCTGGGGTCAAAATTGGCCCCGCCCCAGGGGTCACAGTTTTATATAGAGTTATATAGTGAAAATTTCAAACGTCTTCAACTCTGACACTAATATGGCAATAACTTTGATATTCGGTATGGTCACACTTCTGAATATCCTTTACATATCTTGTTCAAATGGTTCCGGTCTGTTGCATATCTAGGTCACAGGAGCTAAAAATAGATTTTTTCTATAAAAACTTAAAAAATCTTCTCGTCAAAAACTACAAGGGCCAGAGCTAAGATATTTGGCACACAGCATCATATACAGGTCCTCTATGAAGTTTGTTCAAATTATGCCCCTAGGGTCAAAATTGGCCCCGCCCTGGGGGTAACAGTTTTACATAGAGTTATATAGTGAAATTTTCAAACGTCTTCTTCTCTGAAACTAATATGGCCAGAGCTTTGATATTCAGCATGGTGACACTTCTAGATGTGCTTTACCTATTTTGTTCAAATGGTTCCAGTCTGTTGCATATGTAGGTCACAGGAGCTAAAGATAGATTTTTTCAATTGAAAAATCTTCTTGTCTAAAACCCTAGTACCCTGATCTTAGATATTTGGCACATAGCATCATCTAGACTACAGGTCCTCTATCAAGATTGTTCAAATTTAAAAATGCCCCTAGGATATAAAAAATGACTCCTCCTGGACATATATCATTATCTCCATTTTGTCAGTGATTCTCAGGTGAGCGAATTATGCCCCATGGGGCTCTTGTTTAGAAATAGAAGCAGACGACTTTTGTTTTAATTTGATGACGTCACGGCAGTGAAGGGGTTAAAGATCACTATACATCTTCATTCAGTGGTCCCTGCATATGTTTGACTATAATGTGTTTCTATGGTAAATGTGAGTTTTGAAGTCTCCCTTGATTTGTGTCAAGGCAGTTTAATGTAGTTTCCCATTGGTCAATAATCAATTTACATGTACATCTTTATGTATCAACTTACTTGTATTCTTCATGCATGTAATCCCTTCACTATTCAGTGGCTATTTGCTTTAACCCTTTCACTCTCAATGACTCTTTAAAGCATGTTTGCAAACAGTTTGGGTCCTGATCAGACGCCGCATAACGCGGCGTCTGATCAGGACCCAAACTGTTTGACACTCTTATCGATATTTATTAAGTCATGCAACCTTAAGCAGACGACAATAAAGCGGTGAAGGGGTAAAAATCTCCCGAATAAGTTGAACATGAAAGGGTCAAGCTACCACCAGTATTTAGTACAGACACTGAATCCTGATTGATGTGACAGAAGGCACTATGTGACGGAAAGTCTCAATGTTCTTGTACATATAAACCAGTACATGTTTGTGGTAGTCTCCCTTATATATTTGATATTCTGTACTCTGCTGGTGAATCCCAGTCTTGTATGGTATGTGCTACAGTGATCTCCCTTGGTAAAGGCTATTTCATTACTCCATAGATATGCATTTTAGGGCTTTAATTTATTCCTTTACTGAAGAAAATAGTTCCAATTTAAACAGTCATGAATATGCGCCATAAGAAATGTTGTCTTTATGTTAACAGATGGTAGCTAAAAGCAGGCTGAAGGTAAAGTAGAATGCATCTTATAATAAAGCGCTTTCTGCTTTACTTTCTACCTGCTATAGGTAGTCACCTTAAACAAAAACTAGAAACAGGCTATGGAGTAAATGTTAGATACAGTTGACTGTCTTCTTATTGTTACAATTTTGTAAAAATGTTTGTACTTTGGTTTTCCATTGTCTTGGTGGTGTTTGCCAATTTCATGTCAATTTACTTCATGTCTAAAGTTCTTATATACATGAAACAGCATCAAAATAACTTCAGATGTTGCAAACAATTTAGATCAAGATCGGTTGCAGAGTTAGAAACACAGAGCTTGATCAGGACCTTTTCTGTTTGTAAAGGTATTACATAATTATATTTCTTTTGAATCAAGTGACAAATAGGGTAGACCCTGATCATATGCCATTTTTTACATGCAGCAACTTATCTTGATCAACCATGTTTGCTATGACCATCGGTAGTATTACATGTACTGTTTTACATGCAGCAGCTTATCTTGGTCAGCTGTTTTTGCCATGACTAATGATAGTATTACATGCACTGTTGTTTGTATGTTGATACCTCAAGATAAATTTCGTTGTTACAAATAGACAATATCTTCATTTAGTTTCAGACATACATGATTGTACTATCTCCCATAAGTTACTTGTGTCCAGCAGTCACTCAATTGAAAGTAGATTACTAGTACATGTACATGTATTTAGTAGTCTTAACCCATTACCCCATAAATACACCTTTTTACGCCTCTAATTTATTCCTCCTCTTAAGAAAATAGTTCCAATTTATATAGCCATAAAAATATATCATACAAACTATTTTCTATTTCCTAGCAGTTGATATTTTAAAGCAGGCTGAAAGTAAAGCAGAATGTGCCTTAAGGCACATTCTGCTTTACTTTCAACCTGCTTTAAGTGCTCATGTATCTTCAATATTAGAAACAGGCTATGGGGTAATGGGTTAAGTTTTACTCTTTACTCTGATAGTACTCATCCTGGATATACTCAGTGTTTGCAAACAGTGTAGACCAAGATCTAGAGACAAATCCCTCAATAGACAATGTAAACTACATGTAGTCATTTGTCAGAAAAATGATGCATGTTTTTTCAAAGATGACTACCGATAGTCTACATTGACTATTGATGGAGTTGTTATCAAAACATCAAGTACAACAAACGGTGCAGACCCTGATCAGCCCTCTAATCTAATTCTACACTGTTTGCAAATGATGGATATATCTGTGTTCTGCACTACAAGAGATGAGTGTTGTTTGATTATCTAGCATCAGTAACAAGAGAACCAGCCAACAAATCCAACCATGCTCAGGATGGTGCCGAAGATCTTGACAGCTCTGTAGAGCATGATGACAATGAACATGATAAAGCTACAGAAGATATTAACTGTGTGGACAACAGTCTTAGTCCCATTGCTCATTCTCCTGATGACCAGGACTCCACAGACGGCAGCAGCTGGTCTGTCCAGCCAAGCCCATGCAAGTTACAGCACAATGGATGCTGGGTTTTGTTATTTTGCAGTTTTGTTACCAGCAGGGCTCCAATTAAGGGATTTCAAACACTGAAATCTTTATTTCTTCAGTAAACCTTCAGTGATTTTTTTACCTGCAAGTCCCGAGTCCTAGACTCATTAAAATCTTGTGGGACTCATAAATTTAAATTCTGTGAGTCCATTTTGGTAATAAAGATAAAGCTGGGACTCATAGTTTTGAAGGCCAACGAGTCCTGGGGACTCATACTTTTGGATTTGTAAAAAAATCACTGAACCCTATGGTGTTACTACTCATTAGAATTGTCTCGTCGAGACAATTCTAATGAGTAGCAACACCATAGGATTTGGTGCTGGATTAAGTGAGAAAATGTTGGATTTGTTCAATTTACTCCCCCTTATCTGGAGCCCTGTACTAGGCATGCTGTTGATTTGCTGGTCTCCTGGGACTTCAGGATTTATTTTTTCTTTCTGTTTTTGTTATCTTGAGCTCATTGATTATGAGAGGTTTTTGTACAGTGAACAAGAAATTATTTGTTTCCTTTAAACAAAATTGAATGCAAAAGAAATGCTCTGAAGTATATTACAGGTTTTTATACACCCATCATTACAGGGAATGTATTATGGTATGGCGGGCTGTTTGAGTTTTCTGCACTTTTCTCAAACATTTTTTAGCTCGACTTTTTCAAAAAGTCGAGCTATTGTCGTCACCCTGTCGTCTGCGTCTGCGTCTGCGTCAGCGTCTGCATCTGCGTCAGCGTCTGCGTCGGTTAAGTTTTTTGCTTAAGGTTTTTGTAAGAGTCCATTTCTCAATAACTATCAAAGGTATCCATTTGAAACTTAGAATAGTTGTTCAGTATTAAAAGGGCAACTCATTACAACAAGACAGGTAACCCTGGGATTTGTCATTTCAGAGTTATTGCCCTTGTTTTATTTACTTAAAAATTATAAATTAACATATCTCAATAACTATCAAAGGTATCCATTTGAAACTTTGAATAGTTGTTAAGTATCAAAAGGGCAACTCATTACAACAAGGCAGGTAACCCTGTGATTTGTCATTTCAGAGTTATTGCCCTTGTTTTATTTACTTAAATATTATAAATTAACATATCTCAATAACTATCAGGGGTATCCATTTGAAACTTTGAATAGTTATTAAGTATCAAAAGAGCAACTCATTACAACAAGGTAGGTAACCCTAGGATTTGCCATTCCAGAGTTATTGCCCCTGTTTTATTTACTTAAAAAATATAAATTAACATATCTCAATAACTATCAAAGGTATCCATTTGAAACTTTGAATACTTGTTTAGTATCAACAGGGCAACTCATTACAACAAGGCAGGTAATCCAGGGATTTGTCATTACAGAGTTATGGCCCATGTTTTATTTTACTTAAAAATTGTAAATTAACATATCTAAATAACTATGAAAGATATTAACTTGAAACTTTAAATACCTGTTAAGTATCAAAAGGACAACTCATTACAACAAGGTAGGTTACTCTGTGATTTGTGATTCCAGAGTAATTGCCCTTGATTTATTTACTTAAAACTTGTAAATTGAAATATCTTAATAACTGTCAAAGGTTTTAACTTGAAACTTTAAATACTTGTGTTATAACAAAAGGGCAACTCATTCAAACAAGAAAGGTGACCGGGGATTTGCCATTCCAGAGTTATTGCCCTTGTTTTTATTAGCTCACCTGAGCCAAAGGCTCAAGGTGAGCTATTGTGACCGCTCACCGTCCGTAGTACGTCTGTCCGTCTGTCCGTCTGTCCATCTGTCCGTCTGTCCGTTCACATTTACTTCAAACGACATCTCCTCTGAAACCCGCCGATTGTAGGGAGAGTTCAAACTGCTCATGATGTTCCTTGGATGCTTCTCTACAGAAGTTGTTCAAAAAAAAGGAAAAAAAGTACAAACTCTGCTTGAAAAAGCAAAAAAGCAAAAATCTTTAAAAAATCTTCTTGCCCAAAACTACTAGGCCCTAAGCTTTGATATTTGTACAGTAGAATCTCCTGGTGGATCCCTCTATAGTTTGTTAAAATGAAATCCCTAGGGTCACATTTGACACCACCCTGCACAGTTTAAGTGCTGCTCTAGGCAGGTTTTACAGTATTTTTGATTTAGGCAGAACTGTATTTACCTGAGTTACCCTTAATATACTATGGGCAAATAACCAATATTTGCAAACAGTTTGGATCCAGATCAGATGCAACATAATGCTGCATCTAATCTGGATCCAAACTATTTGCCACTCATTTACCAACTTAACATTTTCTAAAAAAAAAAAATGTACATTTTTTACACACAGAAGGTATTTAGCAGACATCATTTCAGTCTGGTAAGGGTAAGCCACCAGCACACTGCTGCTAATGCTACAGTACCCTACTCTTGCATAATAGTTGACCTCAGTGATCAGGCCAACAGAACTGAACATGTTGTCTGCTAAAGTTTAGAAATGGTTCAGTCTTCTTCATACTTAGAGAAACAGGATCTGGAAGTGATCCACTGACAGTTATGTAATTATGTCTTATGCCATATTTATACATATGTTTAATATTGGTTTTGTCACAGTTATCTGCATGTTTTGCCATTTTTTCTTGTCCAGGATTCAACCCTTATTCCCAATAAATACTGACGTTTGTTAACCAATTACCCCATAAATGTGCATTTTTAGGCCTTTGATTTATTCCTCCACTTAAGGGTGTATCAATGTCATGAATGTGGGAACTTTTCAAAGTATATGAAAACACTCTATGATGGTTTTGTATTGAAGAGCTATTTAGGATGAATGAAAAAATAGAAAAAGTGTACATTTTGGTGAACAACAGTTGGCTCTACGGCCATGTAAAATTTACCCCACCCACTTCCTCTTATTTTGTCCTTTTCAAACAGCCCGCTTCAATAAAACCCATTTTAAATGGAAACAAATATGATTATTTGGTTTTGTGTTATTTATTTCCTATCTATGGTAGTTTTTCTTCATACAAAAACTAATTTAAGAAAAAAAGGGCACCAAATGTGAAATTTATAAAGCTCTAAATACCATCGATATGATACTTTTTTGTAAATTTTGTAAGGGGCGATAACTCTTTTTACTTTAATAACTCAAAATTTTCAACACTGACCTTTCAATTTCTTTTCATATTTTGAACTGCCTTAGCATGGGCTTTCATCTGGTAGAATATAAGAAAAAGTTAAATACTAGAACTATTTCATTTTCAAACTTTTTTACTTTTTTTCATAAAATAAAAAATCTAATAAAATCATGCCCTATACAAAGCATATTTTTGATATTCAAGGATCGATATTGTTCAAACCTGGTGCCTGCTTTGTCTAAATTTGGTTTCTATATGTGAAAATACCACCATAGACATGAAATAAATAATGGAAACCCAAATTATCATGTTTGTTTTGTTTCGAAATAAATTTTACTGAAGCTTGTACCCTGAATGGGTAAAATTTGAGAAAAAAAAGTCCAAATTTGACATACCTTTTTCAAATCGCTGTAGCTCGAAAACAAGGACACCACCATATTATTTTTTTTCCATTTTTTCATTCATCATAAACAGCTCTTCCAAAAAAACAATGTTAGAAAAAAAGTTTAATACTTTGAAAAAAATGGCTCATGACATTGATACACCCTTAAGAAAATAATTCCCCTTTAACCCTTTCCCCCATAGCATATCTCTAGTATTGAATGTAGGTGTCCACTTAAAACAGATTGAAAGTAAAGCAGAATGCGCTTTAAGCGCATTCTGCTTTACTTTCAGCCTGCTTTAAGCTATCATCTGCTAGAATATAGAAAATATTTTGTATTATACATATTTATGAATGTATAAATTGGAACTATTTTCTTCAGAGCAAGAATAAACTGAATGCGCTAAAAGGCGCTTCTATGGGGGAAAGGGTTAAACAGTCATGAAAATGTAAGATGTGAAATAAGTTTCTATATCCTAGTAGATGGTAGCTTAAAGCAGTTTGAAAGTAAAGCAAAGTGTGCATTAAGACCCATTCTGCTTTACTTTCAACCTGCTTTAGGTGGCCACCTATTTTCAAAACTAGAAACAGGCTATGGGGTAATGGGTAAAATGAAATTGTTTATTTGGAAAGAGCCTAATGAGAGGAAGTGCCATTTGCAAAGGTCATAACTCTGACATCATTGTTTTTTTAGTTATTTCCCTTTGTCATATTTTCTTGTCAAGAAGACAACTCCAGTTCTACTGATGCTATTGTAATGAAATTTTATGTATGGAAAGAAACTGATGAGAGAAAATGCCATGCATAAGGGCAGCAATATATTGTTTTCCCCTTTGTCATATTTTATTGTCAGGAAAATAACTCCAGTTCTGCTGACGCTAGTGAAATAATTATCATTTACCGGAAATGGAAATAGCTTGATAAGAGGATGTGTCATGGATAAGGGTCATAAGCTTGGCAACAAAATTCACTTTTGTCATGTTTTCTTGTCCGGAAGATAACTCCATTTATAGCTATATTAAAATGTTGTCTTGCCCAGTCAACTTAGGTACAAACTTCAATGTCCTCAGGTGAGCGAATTTAGGGCCATGGCCCTCTTGTTTACATAAAACTTGTAAATTGAAATTTCTCAATAATTACCATAGGTATTAACTTGAAACTTTTAATGCTTGTTCAGTTTCAAAAGGGCATCACCTTTCAACACAGCAGATAACCATGGGATTTGTCGTTGCAGAGTTATTGCCCTTGTTTGACTAAGAATTTGTATATGAAATTATTCAGTAACCGTAGAAAGTTATTAACTTCAAACTTCCAATATATTTGAATACTTGTTTAGTTTCAAAAGGGCAACGCATTACAACAAGGCAGGTAAAGCAGGCAAAGATATTGTCCTTCTTTTGACTTATAGTTTACTTTAAGTGGAATGTAGACTGTCCAAGTATGTTTAAGTTGTTGTTGCTTACAAACTTCTATGATCAATAGGGCATTAAACACCCATACACATTCTTTAAGTTTGAAAAATATAGCCGTCTCAAGTATATGAAAGTCGAGCGTCCAGCACCCGTTTGCGGTGCTCTCGTTGACATATGAAACTGAAATTTAGTGTATGACATTGTTTTAATGAATTGCACATTAAGTTTGTACATTGTGTCACAAATCATCAATTTCCCCATGAGTTATACCCCTTTTGGAACTTAAATATTAAAAATATGCTGTTTTCCAAATTTCCACACTTTTCCCCTTCATTCTTTGACATATTAAGCAGAAATTTGAATATGTTTCATTACAATTCTGCAAATACTGTGTGCAGTTCTGGATAAAAAAATTGACGATTTAATGAAGTCTGAATGTGAAACAACTTGGAGCCGACATGATTGTCCTAGCACAAGCATGTTTAACCCATTACCCCATAAATACACCTTTTTACGCCTTTAAATTAATTATCTATTAAAGAAAATAGTTCCAATTTATACTATCCAGAATATGTAAGATAAGAAGCATTTTCTATATTCTAGCTAATGGAAGCATAAAGCAGGCTGAAAGTAAAGCAGAATGTGCCTTAAGGCACATTCTGCTTTACTTTCAACCTGCTTTAAGTGGTCACATATCTTCAATACTAGAAACAGGATATGGGGGAAAGGGTTTAGACATAGGGATGTTAGTATTTGAAATACTCAACATATCTTGAGCTCTTATTACTTGCTCTTTTTACTTACCAATACAATGTATATCAAACCTTTCTGTCACGGCTTCTTTCAGTGGTTAAAATGTGCAGTTGCTTAAATCAGGCTGAAATAAAGCAGAAATTTCACCAAGAGCTTTATGATTTGCTTTCAGCCTGCTTCAAGCAACTGTAACATGGGTAGAAAAGTATGCAGCCAGACCGCGGGACTCGAACAGGGGACCGGGCAAGTGCTCTTCGGTCTGAGCTCTCTGGGCCTCTTACACAAATCTCTCACCATTTATTAGGGCAGGGTATGAGCATGCAAAGGTATTTTTAAGAAGAATAGTTAAATGCATGAAAAGGTGGTGCTATTATGGAAAGGTTTTATTCTGGTGATCGACTGTTAAGTTTATTGGGACAGTTACTTGTCTGGGTGTTTTTATTAGCTCACCTGAGCACAAAGTGCTCAAGGTGAGCTATTGTGATCAGTTGCCGTACGTCGGGTCGGTGTCGGTGTCAGTGTCCTCTGTTCACAATTTGTTTCAAATAACTTCTTCTCTGAAACCAATGGCCCAATTTTAACCAAACTTGGTCAGATACATACTGTAGTTGTAAGCTTCAAAAATTGTTCAAAAACATTGGGTGGGGCAATCGGTCTTGTTGCCATGGCAACCATGCTTAATATCTAAAAAAAATCTTCTACTCAAAAACGACCGGTCCGATTTCAATTTGGTTTTCACCAAAATGTTTTTCTCAATTAATATACTTTCAAAACTGTTCAAAGAATTATGATCCGTCAAAAAACATGGCTGCCAGAGGGCGTGGTCATTTTCCGTATTTACGTAATATTGACAACTAAAGTCAAAACTTTAAACATCTTCTTGTCAATAACTATAAGTCCTAGGACAGCCGAATTTCACATGTAGCATCATGTTGTGATCCTTTAGCAAGAGATTGTTCAAATAATGTCCCCGGGTCAAAAATGGCCCCGCCCCGGGGCTTTTCATAGGAAAACCTTTAAAACTCTTCTTCTCTTAAACTGTATGGAAAGAGAGTCTCTTAAACTAATTTCAGCCATGGAACATGTAGGTCCCGCGGGTGTGGGGTGGAGAGGGTAGATGACTGCTACCCTAGGGCTGTGTTTATTCTGTATATGTTATGGGTCTAATTTTTAGTTCTGGGGTTGTACTGTTGACCAATGCCTGTCTGGTGGATCTTTGATGGTAGGGATACAACTCTGATCTCTTTTGAAACCAGCTGGCGTGGTCTGTGGTACAATTCGTGGACAGCTTTCACCATTTTTAGCTCACCTGAGCCAAAGGCTCAAGGTGAGCTATTGTGACCGCTCACCGTCCGTAGTACGTCTGTCCGTCTGTCCGTTCACATTTACTTCAAACGACATCTCCTCTGAAACCTGCCGATTGTAGGGAGAGTTCAAACTGCTCATGATGTTCCTTGGATGCTTCTCTACAGAAGTTGTTCAATAAAAAGGAAAAAAAGCACAAACTCTGCTTGAAAAAGCAAAAAAGCAAAAATCTTTAAAAAATCTTCTTGCCCAAAACTACTAGGCCCTAAGCTTTGATATTTGTACAGTAGAATCTCCTGGTGGATCCCTCTATAGTTTGTTAAAATGAAATCCCTAGGGTCACATTTGACACCACCCTGCACAGTTTAAGTGCTGCTCTAGGCAGGTTTTACAGTATTTTTGATTTAGGCAGAACTGTATTTACCTGAGTTACCCTTAATATACTATGGGCAAATAACCAATATTTGCAAACAGTTTGGATCCAGATCAGATGCAACATAATGCTGCATCTAATCTGGATCCAAACTATTTGCCACTCATTTACCAACCTAACATTTTCTAAAAAAAAAAATGTACATTTTTTACACACAGAAGGTATTTAGCAGACATCATTTCAGTCTGGTAAGGGTAAGCTTCCAGCAGTGCTGCTAATGCTACAGTACTCTTACATAATAGTTGACCTCAGTGATCAGGCCAACAGAACTGAACATGTTGTCTGCTATAGTTTAGAAATGGTTCAGTCTGCTTCATACTTAGAGAAACAGGATCTGGAAGTGATCCACTGACAGTTATGTAATTATGTCTTATGCCATATTTATACATATGTTTAATATTGGTTTTGTCACAGTTATCTGCATGTCTTATCATTTTTTCTTGTCCAGGATTCAACCCTTTCCCCCAATAAATACTGACATTTGTTAACCCATTACCCCATAAATGTGCATTTTTAGGCCTTTGATTTATTCCTCCACTTAAGAAAATAATCCCCCTTTAACCCTTTCCCCCATAGCATATCTCTAGTATTGAATGTAGGTGTCCACTTAAAACAGGTTGAAAGTAAAGCAGAATGCGCTTTAAGCGCATTCTGCTTTACTTTCAGCCTGCTTTAAGCTATCATCTGCTAGAATATAGAAAATATTTTGTATTATACATATTTATGAATGTATAAATTGGAACTATTTTCTTCAGAGCAAGAATAAACTGAATGCGCTAAAAGGCGCTTCTATGGGGGAAAGGGTTAAACAGTCATGAAAATGTAAGATGTGAAATAAGTTTCTATATCCTAGTAGATGGTAGCTTAAAGCAGTTTGAAAGTAAAGCAAAGTGTGCATTAAGACCCATTCTGCTTTACTTTCAACCTGCTTTAGGTGGCCACCTATTTTCAAAACTAGAAACAGGCTATGGGGTAATGGGTAAAATGAAATTGCCTATTTGGAAAGAGCCTAATGAGAGGAAGTGCCATTTGCAAAGGCCATAACTCTGACATCATTGTTTTTTTAGTTATTTCCCTTTGTCATATTTTCTTGTCAAGAAGACAACTCCAGTTCTACTGATGCTATTGTAATGAAATTTTATGTATGGAAAGAAACTGATGAGAGAAAATGCCATGCATAAGGGCAGCAATATTTTGTTTTCCCCTTTGTCATATTTTATTGTCAGGAAAATAACTCCAGTTCTGCTGACGCTAGTGAAATAATTATCATTTACCGGAAATGGAAAAAGCTTGATAAGAGGATGTGTCATGGATAAGGGTCATAAGCTTGGCAACAAAATTCACTTTTGTCATGTTTTCTTGTCCGGAAGATAACTCCATTTATAGCTATATTAAAATGTTGTCTTGCCCAGTCAACTTAGGTACAAACTTCAATGTCCTCAGGTGAGCGAATTTAGGGCCATGGCCCTCTTGTTAATAATGTTATTGATCTTCTATAGAGTTTTTAGTTATGGTCGCATGCTATTATTCCTAGTTATGTTACATTAGATGGCCTGCATTGGGCGCTCTGCTATTATTTCTATTGGTCGGCAATCTTTAGCCGGTTGGTTCATTGCTGATTGATGGGGGTAGTGTGATTGCCGTTTTGGGGGCTGTCTTTTGTATGTTTATTCTTATTTATTTTAGATCTAATTATAGTTATTTGTGTTTTGTCGATGGCCTGCATTGGGCGCTCTACCATTATTTATATCAGTCGGCAATACTTAGCCGGTCGGTTCATTGCTGATTGATGGGGGTAATGTGATCGCCGTTTTGGGGGACTGTCTTTTATATGTTTATTCATGTTTTATTTCAGATCTAATTGTAGTTATTTTGTCTTTTCACGATTTATAGGTACATAAGTGTTATTTCATGTAAAGCGCTTTTGAACGCACAATCCCTGTGTGAAAAGAGCGCTATATAAATCTGGTATAATAATAATAATAAATAATAATAATAATAATAATAGTATGGCCTAGACCATTTATATTTGGCATGTAGCTTTGCCTTATGGACCTCTACTAAGATTGTTCAAATCATGACCCCAGGGTAAAAAATAGCCCCACCCCGGGGCTTATCAGTTTTACATAGACTTATATAGGAAAACCTTTAAAAATATTTATCTCTGAAACCCTATAAGACCCAGACCTTTTATATTTGGCATCTAGCTTTGCCTTATGGTCCTCTACCAAGATTGTTCAAATCATGACCCCAGGGTAAAAAAAGGCCCCGCCCGGGGCTTATCAGTTTTACATAGACTTATATAGGAATATAGCTTTAAAACTCTTCTTCTCTGAAACCCTATAAGACCCAGACCTTTTATATATATTTGGCATCTAGCTTTGCCTTATGGTCCTCTACCAAGATTGTTCAAATCATGACCCCAGGGTAAAAAATGGCCCGCCCCGGAGTTTATCAGTTTTACATAGATTAGTTTCTACAGGAAAACCTAATTCCGAGTTGTTTCAGTTTCATGCAACAGTCCACATACAATCAGGAAATGACAAACTTCATTATGCATCAAGTATAACATAATAGTTCCTCAGGTGAGCGATTTAGGGCCGCATGCGGCTCTTGTTTTGCTATTCTTTTGATATTGTGTTTTGAGAAAGTTCAGCTGATTGCATTGTTCCCCATGTCTGTTAACTCTTTATTCCATAGTCTGGCTCTAGTTTTGAAGATAGGTGACCACTTAAAGCAGGCTGAAAGTAAAGCAGAATGACATTCTGCTTTACTTTCAGCCTGATTTAAGCTACCATTTGCAAGGATATGTTGCATATTCATTACTATATAAAATTGACCTATTTTCCTCAGTGAAGAAATTAATAAAATATTTGAATAAAGGGTTAATGGTTGAGTTCAGAATAATTTATATCATAGGTACTGTTTTGAATGTAATAACAGGGCTTAACCCATTACCCCATTGCGTGTTTCTAGTTTTGAAGATATGTGACCACTTAAAGCAGGTTGAAAGTAAAGCAGAATGCGTCTAAATGCGCATTCTGCTTTTCTTTCAGCCTGCTTTTAGCTATAATCTTCTAGAATATAGAAAATATTTCTTATGATTTTTAATTGTGACAGTATAAATTGAAACTATTTTGTTCAGTGGATGAATTAATTAAAGGTGTAAAAAAGCATATTTATAGGATAATGGGATTAACTGTATGTGAATGTTCGGTCTGACTAATAAAATATTTAATTTTAAACTACTAATGGTAGTAACTAAAGATGTATAATGTCATATTTAATTATTGAATGGATAGTTTAGTTAATTAAACAGAGTTTAGTTAAGCACTTCTTGACAATAGGTCAAGTTCATTAACCCTCATCAGTGTCTTAACTCATTCAACCCTAGCGACGAGTATACTCGCCATTTACAAACAGTGTACCTGTGATGATTACAATTGTCCTATGCAAACAGTGTAGATCAGAGGGCTTCTTAAGGATCAGGGTCTACACTGTTTGTCATTTTGAAATATATTGTTAAAATCATCCCGAAATAGTCAAAAATGGACTAGACGTATCTTGAAATTAGAATTGTCCATTAAAAGCTTCAGGGGTGAATGTGTATAACTGTGTCATGTCTTTCATATTTTAGTACATTATTTATCATAACACAAAAAAGTTTTAGTGGTTTGTCATATTGATAGTTACTCATTAAATCAATGCATTATGATATGTATACAGTAAAAACTTGAGTGTACAATATATTGCTGTTCATTAACCCTTTCCCCTTAGAAGTGCCTTTTGAGGCCTATATCATGTTCTTCATGGAAAAGCCTTTCCATGTTTCTACCATATCCAGATGTTGAACCCCTGGAAAATTTTACAGTATCTTGACAGGTGGACGCTTAAAGCAACTGAGCCCTTTGAACCCTAGTTACATATAGGCATCCTTTGCAAACAGTGTACCTGTGAATAGTACACTTGTACTATGCAAACAGTGAAGACCCAGATCAGGGGCCGGTTTTATGAAATATCCTACGACAAAAACGGTTGTAAATTCAAAACTTTAAAAAACATCTAATTTATGATTTCTCCATCTAATCCCGTCTTAAAAAGACGATTCCAAAGAAATGTCACAGGACGGGATAAGATGGAGAAATAAATAACTACATGTATTGATAATTTTAGAATCTGACTAACGACCATTTTTTTCGTACAATGTTTCATAAAACGGGCCCCTGAGTCTTAACTGTATGTCATATAGCAAGACCGTCACAAATATTAACAACCCTAAATAGTCATAATGCACTACACTAAATTGGAAACTTGAACTACATTTGTATCTAGATCTATTGAAGTTTCAGGGAGGAAATGTTTAAAGTTTCTGCTTTACTGTCAGCCTGCTTTAAGCAACCACCTGTCTTGAACATTAATAATATACATGCTATGGGGTAAGGGTTATAAGACACACTTTGAATATCACTCATATACTTGATTACACCATCAAGATGTGTATGTAGATCCTTAACACTTTCAATGCTATTGTCATCAGTTACTGTTACTGTTCTAAAATTAGATTTCAATTTAGGGTCAGATGAGATGCAGAGTCACTCTGCATCTAATGTGGATCAAATTGTTAACAAAGATTATCACAGCTTTGCTGTGTGCAAAGAGTTATCTATTGCCTTAAACCTTATTATGCTGGGTTGTTGTCTGCTGAAAAATTATATAAAATTGTTTAAACGGTTTAATAATAATAACAATAATAATAGCGACTTTATTTACTGAGGCTACACATCATGGCAAGCTCAATTTTCCATGTGGGCCGTTTTAAACTGAAACAAGTTTAATATGAGTGCATATACACAGTTTTGATCCAGATTTTGCTGCATTGCATTGCAATACAGATCCAAACTGTTTTCAGATGTTGAACATTAATGAACAAATCATGCTTAGTATAATAAGGGTAAAACTACCTACTTTCTTTTCCTACATCACAGTAACCAGGTGCTTTATTAACTGTTTGGTGAGGGTTTCATTTTCACTGTACTTGTATTATAACATTGTCATGAATCCTGTAAGTAAATGACACAAATGATTCAGAGTCAATTCACTCCTAAGAAGCCTAATTCATGGTATTTAAGACTGGTGGCATCTTAACCCATTAATAAATAATAATAAAACTGAATTCTTGAATGAATTGCAGCTCTTCCTTAATATGATGTCAGTAAATGAGATATTCAAGGGCTGTAGTCCTACAGCTTTTAAATGCAGACCCAAATCAGAGGGCTCTTTTAGGAGCCCCCTGATCTTGGGTCTATACTGTTTTCAAATATGTTTAAACTCTGTTCTATAGTCCAAGGGTAACAACAAGATGAAAGTAAAGCAGAGAACTTTCTCATTTTCTTCCATCTTTCTCTAAGCTGCCACATACCTAAGAGACCAAAAACAAACATCAAGTGATTGCTGTAGACTAAGCTAACTTGGCAGTGTGTCTCTTTGCCAACAAATCTAGGAATGTTATGATATGAATAGAACATTGTACTGATTATTAACCCATTATCCGATAGCCTGTGTCTAGCTTTGATAAAAAGTTGCTACCTAAAGCAGGTTGAAAATAAAGCAGAATTCGCCTTAATGCGCTTTCTGCTTTATTTTCAACCTGCTTTAATCTACCATCTGCTAGAATACAGAAAATATTTCTTATTGTACATATTCATGACTGTATTAAAGGGAACTATTTTCTCAATGGAGGAATAAATTATAGGCGTAAAAGGTGTATTTATGTATTTTACACTGATTGCTATATGTATTGGTTTGATCGATCATCATAAACATAAAATTTGTTTCCTTGAGAAAGAATAATTACTTTTGAAGTACATTTTTAGCTCACCTGAGCTAGCTCACCTGAGCTAGCTCAGGGTGAGCTTTTGCAATCCTTGAATGTCCGTCGTCCGTCGTTCGTCGTCAACAATTTTAGTGTTTACACTCTAAAGGCCACAATATGTATCCAATCTTTCTCAAACTTGCTCAGATTGTAAATTACTATAAGAGTTTGGATGAGTTTGATTATGGTTGTAATCTGACCAATAGGTCAGTAATAATATACCTTTGAATTGCTGAAAATGCCATATTTAACAGTGTTTACACTCTAGAGGCCACAATATTTAATCAATCTTTTTTAAACTTGCTCAGATTGTATATTACCATAAGAGCTCGGACGAGTTCAATTATGGTTGAAATCGGAATAATAGATCAAGAGTTATATACCTTTGAATTGCTGAAAATGCTATATTTAACAGTATTTTCACTCTAGAGGCCACTATTTGAATCCAATCTTTCTCAGACTTGCTCAGATTGTGTATGACCATAAGAGTTCGGGTGAGTTTGATTATGGTTAAAAGCAGACTAATAGGTCGTGAGTTATCTACCTTTGAATTGCTGAAAATGCCATATTTAAGGGTGTTTACACTCTAGTGGCCACAATATTTATCCAATCTTTCTTAAACCTGCTCATATTGGATATGTCCATGAGAGTTCATGTGAGTTTGATTATGGTTGAAATGGGATGGATAGGTCAAGAGTTATCTACCTTTGAATTGCTGAAAACACCATATTTAACAGTTTTACACTCTAGTGCCCACAATTTTGATCCAGTCTTTTTCAAACTTCCTCAGATTGTATATTACCATAAGAGTTCGAATAAGTGTGATAATGGTTGAAATCATACCAATAGGTCAAGAGTTAGCTGCCCTTGAATAGCTGAAAATGCCATTTCTAACAGTGTAAACACTCTTGCAACTATGTACAGATTACAATGGATTTTGATTATACTTGCACACAAAGTATATAGCTATAAGTTCTCGAAGCAGTGCAATTATTGTTGAAATCTAGTAATTGTGGCAATAGTTATCTGCCCTTGATATACTTTGAAACGCTAGAAAAGGCTTCATTTCAGTATTGTTTAGGCTGCAGTTATCAGCCCCTGATGTACTCTACTATACTAGAATTATGAGATTGTAAAACAAAATTGTTTGCATGCTATACTACAAATTTGAATGGAATTAGATTAAAATAGATGAAACAGAAATGTAAAGCTATCAGACTTCAGTACAGCGATATCAGGGCCTTCAGGCCCTCTTGTTATTAAGGTGCTGCTATTTCCCTCTGCAGGATTTTCTATTAGTTCCAGAAATTGGAGAAGTTTGGTTTATCTTTACTAATAACAGAATGAAATATGTGTATTCTTTAAGAGACACTAATTGTTTGTTTGTTTTTTTGAGCACTTCTGTGCGTCATTTGCAAACAGTGTACCTGTGAGGAGCACACTTGTCCTATGCAAACAGTGTAGACCCTGATCAGGGTCTATACTGTTTTTCATTATGGCATATACAGTGTATTGTAAAAATCAATTCTTAAAAGTAAAAAATGGGCTTAAGACAACTGGTAAATTGAAAACTAAGATTTTCCATATGAGGCTTCAGAGAGGAAAGGGTTAAACATTGTGAAGAGCTACAGATATACATTTGTACATTGGTAATGATTGTAATATAAGCATTGCATTTATGATTTCCCATCAAATTAATTTGGGTATGTGATCATTAAATGACAAAGCATTATAACACTTTTCAAAAACGTTTTAGCACATCAATCAGATTGTAACTGTTATTAATATGTAGGGCAAATTACTACATGTATTACAATTAGGTATAATCTATACAATATTAGCTATCAGTTTATATTGATGGTAACAATGAGTAAGGGTATATTGGGTGAGACAATACTCTTTAACTCTTTCCTCCCTGAAACTTTAAATGGAAAATTCCAGTTTCCATTTTAGTCTGGTCCATTTCTGACTTTTAAGAGTTGTTTTTGTCAATGTTTGGAATTATGACAAACAGTGAAGACCCTGATCAGAGGGCTCCTTTCGGAGCCCTCTGATCTGGGTCTTCACTGTTTGCATAGGACAAGTGTACTTTTCCCATGTACACTGTTTGAAAAAGACGCCAATATGCGGGACTAGGGTTCAAAGGGTTAATGAGTTGTTCAAAAACCAAATATGTCAAATGCAGACAGTTTTGAGCTAGATCAGATGCTAAGAAAATTTGGATTGGATCAGACTGTTGGTAACTCGGAATTTAGTAAATCCTCATTTTCAACTACCAGTCATTTTCTATATTTTTATTGCCTTGTATTTTGTCTTTAGTTTTGTTTAATCAGAAAAGTGCTTGCTGTGTGTTGGTAACTTGGTACACTGGGGGCCAACTAGGTATTACGATGAAATGTTTTGCTACAACAATTTATATGGGTATTACAACAGATTTGTATAGCTACGAAGGCAACTTTGTTTTCGTAGACAAACATTTTTCACTGTATACACTGACTTCGTAGCAATACAAATCTATTATTATAATACCCATATAGGTTGTCGGAGTAATACATTTTGATGATAATACGTAGTTGGCCCCCTGTGGTTAGCATTATAGATAAGTGTATGATATTATATATATATCTCATTACAGTCACTCTGATAGACAAGCTGTTTGATGTGAAAGGCAAAGTTCTCAGTGTACATGGACTGAAGTCTAATGAGGGCAGCATCTACTGTAAAGTCAGAATCATGGTGTAAGTACAACACACTGAAAGTCTACATTCTGAACCCAGTACTCCATAGCAGGGCTGCCATAAGTTGACATGAAAAATCCTAAGATTTCCAAATTTGCATTTTTCGAGACAGTGCGATTTTACGAATCGTACCTTTACCCCATAGCCTTTTTCTTGTTTTGTTGACATGCGACTACTTAAAGCAGGCTGTAAGTAAAGCAGAATGCGCCTTAGGGCGCATTCTGCTTTACTTTCAGCCTGCTTTAAGCTATCATGAACTTGAGAAAATCCGGAGATTTAGGAAAAATCCGGAGAAATGGCAGCCCTGCCATAGATACGCAATTTAGCTTATCCAACAGAAGAGGAAAGGGATCAGACTTCCATTGTGTAGATCGAGTTTCCAATAGTTTCTAGAAAAAGGCAATTATTCAGTGTTTAAGGCAGAAGGCTATTCAAAACAAGATGACTGTGAAGCATGATCTTCCTACTAAAATACTTTCAACTGGCTTTTAACCCATTACCCCATAAATATGCCTTTTTATGCTATTAATTTATTCCTCCTGAAGAAAATAATTCAAATTTATACAGTCATACATAAATATGTACGGAAAAAAATATTTTTATATTTTAGAAGATACATGTATTAGCTTAAAGCAGGCTGAAAGTAAAGCAGAATGCACCCTAAGGTGCATTCTGCTTTACTTTCAACCTGCTGTAAGTGGTCACTTATTTCCAAACAGACTATGGGGTAATGAGTTAAGCTATCCCTTGTCTTTAATAGCATCTATGTGATAAGTGTTTCATATGTAGTTTCAGTTGTTATTCTGTCTTCCCTGTACTTCAGATCACAGAAGCACAGACTGCGGCAGATATTCGGGAACAGAGTGATAGCGAGATCAGCGCTGGTCAAATCAGCACAGCCACTGTTCAATGTACCATTTGATGTGAGTCAAGTAGTCCTGCTTACAACGGCAGCTCTCTTAATGTTTTACTTTGCTTTGACATGTAACCATGCTTTTTGGCCGGATTGAAAATGTGGTCTATAGATTGGCGAATGCCGTCCGTCTGTCTGTCCGTCCGTCTGTCTGTCTGTCCGTCCTCACTTTGGTTGACCTTTTTGTTAGTGTCAGTTTTAGCCAAAGTCCTACAGCAACCAAAAATGGCATGTACAGTTATAGTGATGTCATCATCACATGCTGTGGGTAACAAGGTCACTGTGACCTAGATTTCATGGTCCAATGACTTAGAGAATTCTTGGTTAACCTTTTCGTTTGCGTCTTGGTTTACCTTTTGTTAGTGTCAGTTTTAGTCAAAGTTTAAGTCCTACAGCAAACAAATTTGGCATGTACAGTTGTAGTGAGGTCATCATCACATGCCATGGGTAACTAGGTCACTGTGACCTAGATTTCAAGGTCCAATGACTTAGAGAATTCTTGGTTAACCTTTTCGTTTGCGTCTTGGTTTACCTTTTTGTTGGTGTCAGTTTTAGTCAAATTTAAGCCCTACAGCAACCAAATTTGGCATGTACAGTTGTAGTGAGGTCGTCATCACATGCCATGGGTAACTATATTATATATATATATATACAAAGCAGACAATCCGGCCATACCGAGATTGGCGGTTTCTCGTTAGGGGGTAAGATACCAATTCTAGGCATTCATGGAATCATTTACAGGGAAACAACCCTGCCCTGAAACATCATACATACCATTAACCCTTTCAAAACTAAATTTCTCTAGTGGGTCATAATAACCCTTTTATAACCCTTTTTGACACTTCTAGTACAGACATTTTGAACCAGTCTCCTGTTACATTGAAAATATCAAACAGTGCAGACCCTGATTAGAGGGCTCCTTAAGGAGCCCTCTGATCAGGATCTACACTGCTTGCATATGTAAATGCTCTTTGCACATGTATACATAAAGCTATCGGTATTTTAATGCTTTCATTTTGAATAGTATAAAGCATTCTTTAGTAAATGATAATTCAATCAAGTAAGCAAGTTAGACACACTGACAAGTATCTGAGCGTAAACAGTTTAGATCTTGATCCAAAAAACAATGTAATATTTTGTTTTTACTATACAGATACAGTCAAACTTGTATCAAAGGACTACTAAACTAAGATATATTTGTAGCCTATTTAATAGGTGGCAGCTTAATGCAGGAAGCTCCTATAGGAGCTTTGTGCATTGTTTTTGTCCTGCATTAAGCAGTCACCCAACTTCTTTATTCAGAGGTCACTTAACACATTGAATCCTTGCGACTAGTATACTCGTCATTAACTAATCATGTACACTTGTCCTATGCAAAGAGTGTAGACCCTGACCAGAGGGCTCCTTAAGGAGCCCTCTGATCAGGGTCTACACTCTTTGTCAAATGGACTAAATTTAATTGTCAACTGGAATTGTTCATTTAAAGTTTCAGGGGTGTTAATATAAGTTTGACTGTATGCATTTAGGAAATATTCTTTTTGAAAATAGGATTTATTTCCTAGATCATGCAAGCTTAAATCAAATCTTTCATCACCTTTGAAAACAGTGTGGATCCAGATGAGATGCTGAGTATCTTGGATCTCATTAGGACCAAGCTCTGACACTACCGCCGGTTTGATTCATGAGAATCACATTTATATTTTTTCATTGAATTCACTTATTTTGAATATACATGTAAATCATTATCCTAAACTAAGGTTTGCTAATTTATATAGGCAACAGATATCCAATTATAAAAACATGTTTTAGGCTAAATCAAGTAGTGCACCTCTTTAAATCTCGTAACCTTAGTTTTGATATAAAATTCATTTCCTAACTGATCTATGATGAAACCAATATAACTGCATGTTTATTCAATCTGTATGTACCATGGCAGGTTGACAAAGGTATGGGAGTGAGCAGAGACACTCTTATCAAGTTTGACATCAAGAAGGAAGGGAAGGAACACCTAGCCTCTAAAGCCTTCCCCTTGAAATCATTGTTCCAAGGTATTTCATTGTTCCAAGGTATTTCATCTTCATTAATACATTTAATCCTAGTGACGAGTATACTCATCATTTACAAACAATGTACCGGTGAGGATTACACTTGTCCCATGCAAACAGTGTAGACCCTGATCAGAGGGTTCCTTATGGATACTGTTTGTCATTTTGAAATATATTGTTAAAATCAACCCTAAATAGTCAATAATGGACTAGACATATTTTGAAATTGGAATTGTCCATTAAAGTTTCAGGGGTGAATGAGTTAATTCCATTATTCCATTGCCTGGTTCCAGTTTTCAAGATACTTGTAAAGCAGGCTGAAAGAAAAGCAGAATGAAATTTACTTTTAAACCTTTTCCCCATGGCCTGTTTCTAGTTTTGAAAACAGGTGATGACTTAAAGCAGGTTCTGCTTTATTTTCTTCTTTCTTCATAGAACCACTTAAGTATCTTCACACTTTTCAGCCTCCATCTTCTATGATGGGGAAAATATCTTAAGGTGCACATTCATGACTGTTAATTATAAGAAATAGAAGGCTACTTGATTGTATAGAATACAGATAACAGCTTAAAGCAGGGTGAAAGTAAAACAGAATGCTCCTAAAGGAGACTTCTGTTTTACAGTCACCTTGCTTTAAGCTGTCACCTGTCTCATTTTAACACCTAATAAGTAACACACTTTAGTGGTCATAATTGACAGGTATAGATAATGGATATATTGTTATATTCTACAGGTCCTGGAGGGGAGGCAGACAAAGTCCAGCAAATGTTACCCCTAGACAACAACCTACAAATAGAGGTCCTCCTGCAACACTCTCAGCTCAACCAAAACGACATCTTACAGCGACGATCTAATGGCAGAATATCAGCAATATCAAGGTCTTTTCGAAGGTAGCAGGACACACAGCATAGTGAAAAGAGATCACAAACAACATACTGCCTAGGAAGACATTTTATCTAAATGCTTGAAGTTGGCAGAGAACTGGTTACAAAGAACAGTGAAATTTGTGTAAAATGACTATTCTGTAAAGGAGCATGGCATGACTGCTTAATGCATAAAGGGGGAAGCTGGATGCAGGGCTTTGGTAATGCAGAAAGGATAGCAGCATGAGGCTGACATCTTTGGACAAGATTCTCTATTCATGATATTTTAAGCTATCTCTTAACTCTGTACTCCATAGCCTGTTTCTTTGTTTTAAAGACAGATGATCGCTTAAAGGAGGTTGAAAGGAAAGCAGAATATGCCTTAAGGTGCATTCTGCTTTACATTCAGCCTGCTTTAAACTACCATCTGCTAAAACATAGAAAATATTTCTCATGATTCTTATTGATGACTGTATGAATTGGAACTATTTTCTTCAGCGGATTAATAAACCAAATGTGTATCTATGGAGTAAAGGGTTAACTCAAGTTTGCTGTGTGCTGTTGAAATTGTAGGATATTATCAGACTTAATAGAGGTGCTGTGCTATTAGGAAGTGATCTGTTTGAGTTAACCCTTTCCTCCATGGTCATCAGTGTAATTCATATACAATAAAACCCTCTAAATACCGGAATTCTCTCTAAACCGGACAAAAACTAAAGAAAATACATTCATGAACATATATCATCAGAAATATTTTCTATATTGTAGCAGATGATAGCTTAAAGCAGGTTGAAAGTAAAGCAGAATGCGCCTTAAGGCGCATTCTTCTTTACTCTCAACCGGCTTTAAGTGGTCAGCTACCTTCCATACTAGAAACAAGCTATGGGTTAAAACCCCTCTAAACCTGATGTTTTTGTTGTCTCCACACATGTCCGGTTTAGAGGGGTTTTCACTGTACTGGTACATATACCGGTGTATCAAAGTGATAAAGCAGATACCTGTATAGTAATTCTGTGTTTAAAGCAATTCTAGAAGCTTTCTACTTTACTTTCAACCTGCTTTAAGGGGTCACCTGTCTTCAAAACTAGAAGCAGGTGTAAAGGGTTAAGTTATGACATAAACTTAAAATAATTATTGAATCCTCATATGAGTGCATTTATCAATACACAATATAACCCATTACCTTATAGCCTAAATTTATTTTTGAAAATAGGTGGCCACTTAAAGCAGGTTGAAAGTAAAGCAGAATGTGCCAAAGGCACATTCTGCTTTACTTTCAGCCTGCTTTAAGCTACCATCTGCTAGAATATGAAAAAGATTTCTTATAATATATATTCATGACTGCATATTTTCTCGAGTGAAAGAATAAATTAAAGGCATAAAAAGGCATATTTATGGGGTAATGGGATAAGCTTCCTTTAGTACTTATGCAGGTAAATACAACACATGACATGTGGAGGAAAGGATTTAACAATCAAACTGCAGAGTTGTTTGTTTTGTTAAAAAACTGTTGCCTTGTCCCCCTCTACCTTTCATTATAATCCTTTCTTCCCCAAATTTGTGAGATTCTATCATTCCGAAAGACATGTTCTCTCATTCCTTTTTAAACCTGGGTAAATTTGATTCAAAATCTTTGCCATAACGCAAGGACAAATTCACTGTTCCATGCTTCAGACCAAAGTGCAATCTCTAACCCTTTGTTTTGGCTCCCAGTCTCAGTCATTCTGGTAGAAGCTGGGAGCCAAACATAAGTTTGGAGATTATTCATGAGTCTCAAACATAAGACTGTGCCTGTTAATTACAGCCTTCATCTGGACCAGAAACATTTTGTTGCCCTGATATTAATTTTCTTTACGACTGCATTTTATGCCTGACAATTCAAAATTCATCATATGCATATCATATCTATGCATGTGAATAAAAATGCATTGGTAAAGTCACAAACCATCATCATCAGACCATTTTGTCACATGTAAGTACGTGCATGTTTACCTATAAATGTTTCATATAACTCATTTGTATATGAAGGAAAGGGTAGAAATAGAGATTATATTTGAAAATAAAATGTTCATTGATTACCCCATAAATACGCCTTTTTACACCTTTTATTCCTCCACTGAAGAAAATATTTCCAATTTATAGTCATGAATAGGTACCATAAGAAATGTTTCTTTATCCTAGCAGCTATTAGTTTAAAGCAGGTTGAAAGTAAAGCAGAATGTACCTTAAGGCACATTCTGCTTTTCTTTCAACCGGCTTTAAGTGGTCACCTATCTTCATTACTAAAAAAAAACTGTGGGGTAATTGGCAGTTATGAAGAAAATATAAACTTTTTCAGAGAGAATCCAAAAGCCTTATAATTAATTAAATGTTATAATTATTATAATTATAATTATTAAATTATAATTATTAAAGGCCCATAATGTGAAAGAATAAAGTTTCAAAGAAAAATATCCTGTATTCTGAAAGGTGGATGCTTTACACAGGCTGAAAGTAAAGTAGAAAAGTTCAAATATAATGCAATCTAACCCTTCCTTAACTCTTTCCTCCCTGAAACTTTAAATGGACAATTCCAGTTTCCATTTAAGTCTAGTCCATTTCTGACTTTCAAGGGTTGTTTTTGTCAATGTTCGGCATTATGACAAACAGTGAAGACCCTGATCAGAGGGCTCCTTTCGGAGCCCTCTGATCTGGGTCTTCACTGTTTGCATAGGACAAGTGTACTATTCACATGTACACTGTTTGAAAAGGACGCCTATATGCGGGACTAGGGTTCAAAGGGTTAAAACTTGCCTTGTATCTCCTTTGTTCTCTAATTGAAGGTTGCATGTACAAGTATAGTAGTTGCTAATAGTTTATGAATCTCATTTGTTCAGCTACTATCATCATATGGTGGTTATAGTGTATGTCATATTAACTGTTATGTTGAAGTGAATATCTTCAAGGTTATGATTGTAATCACCCAATCAGCAGCTATTACAGTCAGTCTTGTATTCAGTGACCACTCAATGGATGACTGATACATGTAGTTAGTTAGTTAGTTCGATCCAGACTTTAGTTTTCAATTGCTGCGGGTGGCTAGAGTGTCGCACTCAATGGTCATATGGCGCTGAGCTACTAACTTGGAAGTTGCTGCCTGCTTTTAACATACAGTCAAAACTCGATACTTGAATTTCCACATCGCTTTAGTTGAACATTATAGCTGTATTTCAAAGTTAAAATGTGGCTAAGCCACTTTTAACTTTGAAATATGGGTAGGTTTGAAGTATCAGCTTTCCACTGTATATTGAAAAATTTTGAGTTCGTCACTATGAAGGTTAACCTAGAGTTGGATGGTGAAATCACAATTTAGTGATTATGGTCCATTGTCAGTTTCAGCCATAAATTAAAAATTTATTTAATTATTGTTTCCAAATGTCCTTTAACTCTGTCTATGCTGAATTTTTCATTAGGACTTTGCCAATTTTGAAAAATGTTTTGTTTATTTTGATTTTATAAGGGCTCTTTTTAGAAAATATTTAGAAAAAATAAAGGTAAGTCAAACAGCCTGAAGGTCTATACTGTTTTATACTGTTTTCCAAACACTAGATGTACATATCCTGGTTTTCTGCATAGACAGGGTGATTATAATGCTCTTGTCAATTGAACCGATGGACAGCAGGGCCCAGTCAGTGTGAACGGCGTGTCATATTTTATATAACCCTCTGTGATAACCTTTTATTGCCATAATAAGTTTCTATTCGATATCATCTATATCATTACTAATTTGTTAATCAAATGATACAGAGTCTAATACTTGTAAGTTTAATTGTGTTAATGATTCTAAGTGTGGAAAATATTCTGGAGATGTTACTACATGTGCAGTAAAACGTCTCTATTATGACCACAAATTGTTTTATTTATGACAGGTGACTGCTTAAAGCAAGGTGAAAGTAAAACAGAAAGCTCCTTTTGGAGCTTTCTGTTTTACTGTCACCTAGCTTTAAGCTGTCACCTGTCTTTTAATTAATCAATTAGCCTTCGTTTTAGTGGTTATAATAGAGAGGTTTTACTCTATTGTAAGTTTTTAACATAGAGTCAATACTGTATGAAGCTGGAATTCAAAAGAAGACCCATATGCAGTATTTGAAACAGGTGGTTACTTAATGCAAATGTAATCATGCAGAAAGCATCTATAGAAGCTTTCTGCATTGTTTGTATCTGGCATTAAGCAGGCACCTGTCTTGAGAAGTATCAATGATGCTTTTAACTGATCTTGGTCTGCACTGTTTGTCATTTTGTCATTAATTGCTAAAAATGAATTTTTTGGCAGTTGGGTTTTCCATTTGAAATTTCATAGGTAAATGAGTTAAAATTGTATTTGAAAATACAAATGTTATTTGTTGGAACGTATGTTCTGTTATTAGTGTACATGTGAACAGTTTATTTATTTGTTATTTGTTATTGAAAGCAGTTCAAAAATTGCCCCGCCCCGGGGATTATCAGTTTTACACAGGCTTAAAAATCTTCTCTGCAACCGTAAGGCACACTATTATATTTGGCATCTACCAAGATTGTTCAAATCATGACCCGGGTCAAAAATGGCCCTGCTTATCAGTTTTACATAGACGTATGGAGTAAAACCTTAAAAATCTTCTATTCTGAAAGCGTAAGGCCTAGACCTTTCTACTCTGAAACTGTAACCATTGTCAGAATATCTGAATGAATTAAGACACCCTTTCAATCTGCTTCAAGTGGTCCCCTAACAAATGGTAGTTTAAAGCAGGCTGAAAGTATCTAGCAAAAATGCACCTTGAGGCACATTCTGCTTTACTTTCAACCTGCTTTAAGTGGTCATTAAAAGAAACAGGCTATGGAGTAAAGGTGTCAATTAAATTGGATCTGTATCCAAACTGTTTTACAATATCAATATCAGTGTGATAAGTGTTAACTAATGTTTATGCACCATAATAAATATAAATTCCATAATTATGCTAGCAGACAGTAGATTAAAGCAGGCTGTTCTGTGCATTCTGCTTTACTTTCAATCTGCTTCAAGCTTTCTTTAAAGCTAGAAACAGGCTATGGGGTATTGGGTTAACCATTATCATTTTGCCCAATCATTTTTCACAACATTGGTGGAAGATTATTTTACCAGTACTCTTTGCTTTTTGTTGGTACTACTTTCTGATGGCATTTAAGTGGCATTTAACTAAAGATTACCGGTAAACCATTTACAGGTATAGTATGCCATTGCTTAGTATTATACCGGAATGTTCTGGTTTTTTCACGCTGCATTTAGAATGGTTTGAGTACTTAAGAAAAGCAGGTTGAAAATAAAGCAGAAAGTTCCCATAGCAGCTTTATGCCTACTTCAGCCTGATCCTATAGGAGCTTTCTATTTTACTGCCATCTTGCTTTAAGCTGTCACCTGCCATTTATACAATCAATTAGCATTCATTTTAGTGTTTGTTACAGGGCTCCAGATAAGGGGAATATTTCAAAAACTAAAATCTTTATTTTTGTTTTAAACCCTATGATGTCTTCGAGACGATTCTAATGAGTAGTAACACCATAGGATTTGGTGCTGAAATGAGTGAGAAAATTTGTATCAATTTGTATCAAGTGTATAGTGTCTGTAATTAGACTGCTTCATATTTGGCAGCAGAAAGATTAAGTAACACGTTTATTTCAACACATATGTGGCTATGATAATATTGATGTAAAAAGTATAAACTATCTAAATATCTGACATATACATTAATTCTACATTATGTTCTATCGTTGTGTTCAACGGTTGGGAGTTGTGGTGCGCAGGAATTGACCACGAAGGCCGAAGGTAGAACAGAGATTATTTCGATTCTAACATGACCAGATTTAAAGAAATTCATTAGAAAGGAAATCAAATGTTCGACCGAATAACTTTTTCCGCGGCATTACAAGAATCTAACACCCAACAGCAAATTTACATTTACCGATCCACAATCTGGCATAGAACAAACATTATATGAAACAAGACAGAAGAATGGGAAAATTACAGTAACATGGCTGGTTAAAAGTATATGGTCTTTACGGGCTATATGAATAACGTTAGAAATTTAAAAAACATAATGCATAACGTATGGATGCATGAGGTCACGTCATGTCATCTAACTGCAGTAGGCGCAGGGTAGACCACGATGAGCTTGTTCTATTTTTATAGTGACCAAAATGTGTGTCATGTTAGAATTATAATTATACATTCCACCCACTATGAAATTATGAATTATGAAATTGTCGTCTGCAAAATTTGTTAAATTTAAATAGTGTCTAACAGTTTGGGTCAAGATCAGATGCCGCATTACACCACGTCTGATCTGGATCCAAACTGTTTGCAAACAATCAGTGAAGTCGTGATCATGAACATGTGACCTATTCATAGTGAGCAGAGTTTTATAATTATATGAATATTTAGCAGGAGAAAGTTTAGTAGACCACAAGAAAATGCTTCTTTTGTTTTTCTGTTCAGATTGTGAGCTATTGCAATCTTCCTGTGTCTGTAATCAGTTGTCAACTTTTTGTTTCACGGCTTTAATTTATTCCTCAACTGAAGAAACTAGTTCCACTTTATGCAGTAGTGAATAAGCACCGTAACAAATATTTTCTATATCTTAATCTAATCTAAGTGGTCAGCTGTCTTTAAATCTTGAAACAGGCTATGGGGGGAATGCGTTAAAGCAGGTTGAAAGGGAACCAGAATGCACCTTAACCCTTTACCTGATAGCCCATTTCCATTACTTAAGATAGGTGACTACTTAAAGCAGGTTGAAAGTAAAGCAGAATGCGCCTTAGGGCGCATTCTGCTTTACTTTCAGCCTGCTTTAAGCTATCATTTGCTATAATATAGAAAATATTCCCTATAATACATATTCATTACTGATTAAATTGGAACTATTTTCTTCAGCGGATGAAGAAATCATATCCGCTAAAAGGCGCTTCTATTGGGGAAAGGGTTAAGGCGCAATCTCCTTTACTTTCAACCTGCTTTAAGTGATCACCAATCTTAAATCACCTGTCTTAAAAACAAGAAACACGCTATGGGTTAATAAAAAATTTATTTTAGAAACTTCATAAGATTGTTCCAAAGATTTCTTCAAATAGTTAGTTGGTAGGAAGGATTTCCTTATATGACTTCTGTGAAAGCTTACAGATCTTCTTTTCAGGTCATCATGGCCCTGATAGCATTCATACCTTTGATTTCTTAAGGATTTGTAATTTGTGATATCATATTTTTGTATTTTAAAGGTAAGCTCGTAATACTGGTTATGATTTATATTAATGGAAAATGTTATATATCTATTTTATTACAAATAAATATGATTAAAACGTAAATTGGTGTTCTTATTTTCTTTCTAACATTGCCCAATACAGATTTAACCCATTTATCCCTCGTGGTGTGTGGTGTATTTGTGAAGAGTATTTAACCCTTTACCCATAACCTCTTTCTAGTTTTGAAAATAGGTGGCTAAACCCTAAGGGACATTCTGCTTTACTTCCAGCCTGCTTTAAGTTACTATCTGCTAGAATTAAGAAAATATTCCTTCTGATACATATTCATGACTGTGTAGATTTGAATTATTTTCTTCCGAGGAGGATTATATAACGGAATGCTACTATAAGGTAAAGGTTTAAAGCACACCAGAGTTTTTATGTGAGCTATTGGGATGGCCCTGTGTCCATCGTCATGCGTTGTGCGCCGTCCATCATTGTTAAAAATTGCTTAAAATGATTTCTCCTCCTATACTGCTGAACAGATTTCAACCAAAATTTACAGAAATGTTCCTTGGGTCAAGCTCTTTCAAATTTGTTCAAGAATTAAAAACGATGCAGAACTCTGGTTGCCATGGCAAACTTTTTTAAAATTTGGGTAAAATGCATACAATTTCGGCAACATTAACATAGGGATTTAAATATATATATAAGGCTTAATTAAAATTTTCGATTAAAATTTAAATTTAATTTAAAATGTAAATAAATAAATTTTACTATAGAATACCTTATAACTTGATATTTCATAGGAAACTGTAGTTGCAAGTAAGACAAATTTGCTGAAAACATAATTTAAATCACGCTGTTTATAATTCCGTGTTTAAATCATATTTTGTACTTTAAGCAAGGACACATTAAAATGACAAAAAAAAACAAATTAAAACAGCAAAACCAGTACTTTATTGACTACATTCTGCATATATACTTTTGAACACGATATGAAATTGTTTGCTAACATAACAGCTCAACCCATACTTATCTCCTTATCCAGGTAAGTCACAGCCCGTTAACCACTATATAATCTAACCATCGCCAGCGTTTTTCGCACCCCGTAAGCGTTTCTATCCATAGTTTAACTGGTGTAAGCGAAGCGCCAGCGTTTTACCTAGTCCCTCTAGAGTGTAAATACTTTTAAATATATCATTTTCAGCAATTCAAAGGTAGATATAACCTATAAATCAGATTACAACCATAATTGAACTCATCCGAAGTCTTATGGTAATACGAGTCAATATTTTTTTATGTAACAATTCTGATGTCAAGGATGAGATTATTTTTATATTCTCTCTGAGGTTAATGGCTTACATTATAGCACCATGCATGTTCATACTGTGGAAATATGTTACAGAAAGGGCTTAAATGTACCCACGTTGTCGAGATGTGGCGTATATTTAACACAATAGCAAAACTATTTCCTTGATGTAACAATCCTTTAAACAAGTGCAATGTCATTAAATGAATGAAAACAATTATATTAGGTGTTCCATCACAATGAATAATATCTAATAGATTTCCTTAATAGTAAGTTTTGCAAATTATATCAGATGATTTTATTTTCCAATCATGTACGGTGTGCCTCTAAAATAACTGTCATAATTGACATTTTGTTTTCACACTGACAAAACATTCAGGACTTGAACATGATTCCTCTGATATTCCATACTGTAGTATAATAAATACAATCATTTGGAGCAAAAGCTGCACCAAACTGCCATCACCTGTGAATTGTATTTGCTAAAAAGAAGATGGTTACATCAAGGAATCTGCAGCTACAGCAATGTTACATTAAGGAAAATACAAATATATATCAAACGTCAAAAGTTTGATAAACATTAACAAACTGTAAACAAAGCAATTAAACATTTTAGAACTAATAACACTGCTTAGCCATTGCTTACTTAGTATCAAAACTTGGGTTGTTTGAAAGTTATTCCATATTATTAGCGACAGGCTGTTACAGTAAAGAAGCAATTATGTTACATTAAGGAAATAAATGACTCTTCTGATACATAAAGCTTAAATAAAGAGTTTGACTGCCAACTTAGTATACATATAGTCTCTTCAAGTATAAATGCTTTACTATTACATTCATTTCGGGAACTAAAATACCTATACAACTATAATTTTACGGTCCCGTTACATCACTGAATTCATATTGTTATGGCAAGGATTACAATATCATTGTGTACTTGATTTGCCAATTTCTAAATATAAACGGATGCATGATATATTCAACAATGAGCAGAATACATGGACCAGGATTTCCTATCTAGTTTACACTTATTTTTTAAGACTTGGGTTTACTGTAGCTTATAAGAAGAAACAAATAGTGTAAATGTGTTACAGAAAATATATAGAGATATTAATTCCTTGCTGTAACACAAAGTAGGCTATGAATTAAATGCTTACAATACAAAATTCATGCCATCTTTTTAGTTTCTTGTCAAAAAATAAATGGAAAAGTTTGTTCAATTACTAATCCAACATAGAAATGAAAATATTGAACTGTTTTGCAATTTATTTTCCTTTATGTAACAATGTAATTTCCTTTATGTAACAATGTTATTCCTTGATGTAACAGCTAAGGAAAATAGCAAAGTTTTTGGAAGATTTTGAAATGATTTTCATAATAATAACTGTTGAAATAACGCCTACCAACTTAAAAAAAAAGAATTTTCAAATTCTGTATAAAGTCTTCCTATTTTGTTAATATCTTATAGCTGTTTTCCTTAATGTAACAAAATACCTCCTTGATGTTACACACGTGAAATAGGATTTGTCCTGTGGCTAATACTAGTAAGCTAAAGCAGCTCATGTTTCTTTAATCACATGCTACCCTTATAAAAAGTATTCTTACCTGTATACTTGAAAGAATTTTTCTTTTATTGATTTTTGGTCACTGGTTTCCTTGAAATAACAGTTCTGGTCCTTGATGTAACAATTTTTACTGTTACATCAAGGATGTATTTCACCTAATTGACCTTCTAACCTCATTAATTTGCATTAAATACTGAAACTACATGACACAACTTATTATACCTCGAATGCATACATTTTGTGCAAAAAGAGAATAATGACTATTGCAGTCAAAGGCAGAATAATACATCGTTACATCAAGGAAGTGTTCAAAATGTATGGTACCAGCCTCAGCACTAAAATTGTCAGTGATTCCCTATTTCAAATCACGTTCTTAAAACTTCTTTCCGCCATTGTTGCTTCAATGTTCACTCTTCAAAATGGAGATGTTTTACTATCAACACCGAGGGAAAGCAACTCTGTACTTAACTATAATTGTAAATTGTTACATCACTGAACAGGATCCAGGGACAGTGATTAACGATGAAAAAAAGTATTGAAACTGAGGAATTCCCACAAGTTTACTGTTTAAATGAAGGCAGATCTAATCAAAGTTACCTATATTGGCACACTACTGAAATATTTCAGATATATCACAGAAATGCTAATGATTGAATCAAAAATAACTGTTTTAGGGACACTGCAAAACTGACTTTTCTTCTTTTTCAATGTCAAATTATTAAAAGATTCTGCATATCTCTTGCTCTTCTTTTGATAAAATGTGAATATAAACACGTTAGTATTAGTTTAAGATGACAATTATCCCTTTTTTCGAGTATGTTCTTTCTAAAGTTTACAAGGACATGATTTTGTTACATAAAAACATATTGACTCATATACAATCTTAGTAAGGTTGAGAAAGATTGCATAAAATGTGTGGCCTCTAGTCAGGGCGTGCAACCATTTCATAGATTCATAACGTGTACATTTACATTTTTGAAAGAACAGGATATCTAGTACATTCTTATTTGTTAATCATTAATGTATACATGTAATTGACTCTTGAACTGTGAGTGTTCTCTTTGTACTGCAATTTTTCATTGTTCATGCACAGGGCGTGCAATCATATATCGTAGTTTTAATTACGTGTACATTTAAATGTTCAGAAATAACTAGGCAGTAATTAATTTTCATATCTTTCATCATTTATCATAGCTTATCTGCTTATATATCAAAAGTGTTGTAGTTATTGATAAGCATGGCATATGATCAACTAATGATCCAGGACGGAAGTTTAATATATCTTTGTATGGCTCAGAGCGCGAATGCACGTCAGTCACCAACAATCTGAAATTCATTAAGTCGAAACTGAAAGAGAGTGGATTTGTAAAATCCAATTTATTAATTTTAGATACAATTTTGGCAAAATACAGTGACGATTTGAAACAAAGTGACAGTAATTTTTCTGTTCAAAAAGATTGCAGCAAAGATGACTTCCATACCGATTTATTGATAACAACACAATCTTCTATTGAGTATTTGAATAAGATATATATTTTTCACAATAGACATTGTTGTTATGACATTTCACAGACACACAAAGGGTCTGCAAAAGACTTGTAAACAGACTCACATTATTGACTGTCATGCAGCAAGTGCTCTTGGCATGCTACCTGGAAAACTTCTCCATCTTTACCAAGTGGTAAAGACTTAGTAACGCTTCGAGTAATGCATGGCGTTATTTGCAGTGGAATTGCTAGTTCACAATTTCAAAAGTTGTGTAAGATTGCCAAGTTAGGAAGTACAAGAATTGACAATATTCTTACTTCGTTCATTGACACATTCAACAACTTAATTGAACAAGAGAAAGAGTCCTCCTGTTCAAAAGCATTGTATCAGGAAATTCAGCACTACTGATAATAACAGTGTTGATATATTATCACTGATGCAAGGCATACAACAAGGAGAAACTCCAAATATACAGATGTTGTGTGTGTTGGGTTTAAAACTGAAAAGGTTTTAGACTGTAAAGTGATTTCTCGTTCGGAGGACCCTTGTGCACAAAGGCATGAACTTTTAGGTACAAAGGCCCTCTACAAAACATTTGAAGAGAAAAATGTGTCAGTGAGACGTCATGTGCATGACAGGAATGCAAGTGTTAATAAATTTGTACGTGGACAACAAAAGGCAACAGTAAACCAAAATGACACCTGGCATGTTTCTGTATCAATTGAAAAGCAATTGAAGAAAGTTTCCAGTGGCGCAAAATGTCGAGAAGGAAAACCATGGTCAAGGCAGCTAGCTGATAAAGTAGATCCAGTGAAAACCCATGTGCAGTATGCCCTTCGTAGTTGTGAGGGTAATAAACACAAACTGCTGCACATGTTAGACAATATTGTTCCTCATTATGAGAATAATCACAATCACTGCCTACCTAAGTCTAGGTGCCAAACAGACCCAAACTATATGCCCAGCAGAATTATGTTGACTGACTCCTTTGCTAAGCAAATACTTAGTACCACTATAAACATCCCGATAATTACGTCCATGTCATGGGTACATATCCTGTTGAGTCTTTCAATAATACCATGAACATTTTTCATGATAAACGTATTGGCTCATATGGTGATAAACGTTATATTCTAAGAACAAATTTAGCTGTGTGCCACTGGAATGAAAGTGTTAAATCGAATATGAAGAAAACTACATATAACTATGCAGACAACATCTTAATTCGCTGTAAAAGCCAAGAATTTTCAACATGTGTATGGAGACCTATCTAGTTTTCCATGATCAGGAATGTTTTGAATAAAGGTTGGTGACAGAAGGTAACCTTGCCTCACCCCAACTATGGTTTTGAAGTCCATTTGAAAGGACCACAGGGACCCGACACGATTGATGTTTGAGAGAGAAAAATTGTCAGAAGGTATATATAGAGGCAAGGGGTACAACTGATCGTCAGTATATTCTCACCCTATCTCGACAAAACTGGGCATATCATGAATAATGATTAATGAAACGACCCCTTTTTGCATTTCTGTCTAGCTAATATAATACCCTTCCATAAAAACATTACATAAAGCCAACTGTAAGCATGCACTTTCAAAAGTAATTGTGTCTACTTCCTGAAATCACCGATTTTCGGAAAACGGGACAAGGGTTCGTTCATAACCGACACAGCATTGACCACTACTGTACGCTTGTTAAGGCGGTAATTCATCGACACTCATACCGTTCCATAGATTAAGCGAACAGTAGTGGTCAATGCTGTGTCGGCTATGAACGAACCCCTGTCCCGTTTACAGAAAATCGGTGATTTCAGTGAGTAGACACAGAACTGTTGAAAGTGCATGCTTACAGTTGGTTTTATGTTATGTTTTTATAGAAGGGTAAAATTACCCGGGGTCAGTTCTGAATGTTGTATGTAACTCTACCAATATGATAATAACTGCTAAAGAAATTCGTAATCTTACGACCAATGATGAGAGTGGGTCATTCATCAACGATGGAGGGCGGGGGTCATTTTTCAACGTTGAAAAATAACCCGGGGGCAGTTTTGAACGTTAAATATTACACGTACCAATAAGATAATGGCCCCTTAATATATTCCTTTTCATAACGATAGGGGGTCATTTTTCAACGTTGAAAAATGATCCGGGCAGTTCTGAAGGTTGAATTTTAAAATTACCAATATTAACAAATGATAGAGGGGTCATGTTTCAACGTTGAAAAACTACCCGTTGCTTTATTCTGAACGTTGAATGTTAACTCTACCAATAAGAAATTTATTGCTGAAGAAATTCGTAATCTTATGACCAATCATCAGAGTGGGTCATTTTTCAACGTTCGGAAGGGAACATCCCCATTGATTATCCTCGAGACAATGCTTATTTCTTATCTAGCCAAATAATCAAAATAGTGGGAAAAAAACATTAGGCTACATGTAGATCTATTATGATAAAATCTGCCGTGTTTTATCAGGATCAGGATGTTCGAAGAGGCTGGTCTGGTGCCCGTTTCATAAAAGTTCGTACGATAAATGTTGTCGTAAGTCAAAACTTTAAAATACATTTAATTTCTTATTTCTCTATCTAATCCTGTCTTTTGACATCTCTTTGGAATCGTCTTTTCAAGACGATTCCAAAAAGATGTCACAAGACAGGATTAGATGGAGAAATAAATAATAATTGAGACTTTTATAATCTGACTTACGACAACTTTTATCGTACAAAGTTTTATGAAACGGGCCCCCTGGCCCCGATGTTGTTGAGTGAGATCGTTCTCAAGCATTTGATTGGTAAGATTTAAGCAGTACCTTAAATCTGACCGATCAAATGCTTGAGAACGATCTCAACTCAAACGCGGCCTCTGATCGGGACTCAAGCTGTTTGTCACTCGTCATTATGGTGTGTTTTTTTCTGTCAAAGTGTCCAATATGTGACAGAAAAACAGTAAATGACAGTTTTAAGCAGACGATCTTGCAGCAGTGAAAATGTTGGACAAAATCGTCTTGTTAAGGGAACAGCGACTATCATTGTTGTAAGGAGGGAGTCGTTGTTCAGAGGACCGTTGTAGAAAGGGAGAACTGTCTATATTGTTGTTACTGCAATAATGTTCGTTACCTTTTACGAACATTTCATAACGGTTTTAACTGGAGCTCGAGATAAGGTGAGTGTTTCATATACAGTCGAACTTGTAAAACTTCAAACTCGTTTAAATCGACCTTACCAGTATTTTATAAGTTTAATTTCGATAAATCGAGCTCGCTTAAGGTGGTTCGACAGCGGGCGGCCCGCATCTCGAGTTCCGGAAATGCTGATGACTTTCACCTGACCTTTCGGCACGTGCTTATAGTAGAAAATTTAGATAAAGAAAAAGTTTGATCTTACTCAGTGTCTGCTCTGTTAGCGCAGTGGATACGGTGATAGACTTGCAATCCAAAGGTTCTAGGTTCGATTCCCACTCGGTTCAAAACTCTTTTTTTAACAAATTGTCTGATTTTAGTGACTAGTCATTTCATAACGCAGTGATCAAAGGACAGGCTATGTTTAGTCAAGCAATAATGAATAATATCAGATGCAAGTATAGTCAAGTGACAACTAAATTTGTGAGTATTTATAGCCTATATGACAGATGGCAGTTTAACACAGGACAAAAATAATGCTAAAAGATAGATCCTAAAGGAGCTTTTATGCATTACTTTTGTTATGCATTAAGCAGTCACGTGCCTTTAAAGATCTACAGGCTATCGTATTCAATGGTCCCTTATTACAGGTTTGACTTATGGTATTATTTAGAGCTGACGGCATTTTAAAGTTGAACTCAAGGGAGGTTACTCGTTTTGTGTTTACATTTTGTCAGAATTTCAGGAAATTATGTATAAAATGTAAATTCCACTGTAGATTTTCATTAAATTTTTGTGACTAGTAGAATTAAGTTATATCTATCTAATAAGAGTAAAATAAGTGTACGTTAAACAGCTAGATTTTTTGTGATTTGAGATTTTCAGAATTTGACTTTTTTTAAATATTGATATTTCCAACAAATATGTCATAAAATACTTTTGTTTGCCCAATATCTTATAGTCTATGTAGATCTACAGTTTACTTGAATGTACAGAAATAATTGAGTTATATCATTTTATAAAGAAAATATTCCTGTTTATTAAAAAAGGAGCTTTTTTCGACAAAAGGTCCTGTCAGAAAAAAACGGCACTGTAACTTTTTTTTATTTTAACGATTTTGCACTCTCCATATGATATATTTCAATTTAATCAAGGTTTCAAAGAATTCTGACACAGAATAAGCTGACCCGCGAACCACCTTAAGTCAATCATACACAAGCCACGTTTTAACTTTGAAATATGGTCATGTTCGAAAAACAGCGAGTTTGAATTATCGATTTTTTAGACTCGGACTTATATTTCTCGTACGACGTTTCGTAAGACATGATCCTTATAAGTTATCGGATTAAGACTTGCACTGTTTGCATAGAACAAACGTCTCCGTTTCTTTTTGGTATATTTTAGTAAATTACGCTTAAATATCCGTCACTAGGGTACATTGGGCTAAATAATCTATAACGCTGATAGAAATTTAATCCACACCACTTTTTTTTCTTTCATTCAATTGATTTGTAGAGATGATATATAATATCTTGGAAAGCTGAGAAATTATGACAATATGATTATGCCAATTGCTGAGTAGATGGTCATGTGTGCGAAATGACAAGAAGGTTTTTATGCCCCCGGCATCTGTAGATCTATGCGGAGGCATATAGAAATCGTCCTGTCCGCCCGTCCGTAACAAGGTTAAGTAGATTTTACCGTTTCGTCTAGCATCAACACGAGTATTTTGAATGGGCTATTTCTTGGTTAAAGACATCTACTGACGACCTTTTGGTCATAACGCCTTGCCAGACAATTTCCTTGCAAAAAGCATGGGACTTGTGGACATACCGGTAGCACAGAACCATTGATGCGTCTCATGTGAGACCGACCTTTATATTTGATAGTTTGGTTAGAAATAACCATTGAAAAGCACTAGAACATGAGTATTATCTGGCCTCACCAGGTAAACTGAGATTGGTAAACCCGATGACAGCTTATGCTGCATGCTTTATCACACCTATCGAGAACAATGGGGGGACTCCATCAATGGACTGAGGAAATATCTTTAACTAGATTTTACCGTTTCTTCAAGCATCAACAGTGCTTACTCAAATGCTTGGATACTTATACAGTTGTTGCCTTGGACCATTCTCTATCCACCACTATCACCAACCTTGATTTTGACCGTGACCTTGACCTAATTTTGACTTAGAATATTTTGAATAGGCTATAATGTATTTCTTTGTTAACTAGATTTTACCTTTTCGTCTAGCATCAACACTACTTACTACAATGCTTCAATACTTATACAGTTATTGCCATGGACCATTACCAACTGATCCATATTACCCAGTTCAGTTTGAACTTGCCCTAATTTGGACTTAAAAATATTCAGAATATTATTGTCAAGGATGCCACCGGGGGCATAAGCGTTTATTGAACGCGCAGTCTTGTTTTTAAGTTTTAATTGAATAAATCTTCTTTAGGTCCTGTGACTTAGATATGCAAAGTACCAGAACCATTTGTATATTATTGGTGAAGTACCTCTAGAAGTTTCACCATGCAAAGTATCAAAGCTATGGCCATACTGCCGGTAGTTTCAGAGAAGAAGATGTTTGAATATTTCACTATATTATTAGTTATACAATTTCTTCACATGGTACATGAGGTTTTTTTTCCAAGCTGAGGAAAATCATGTTGCCCGAGCCGTTAGGCGAGGGTAACATGATTATACCAGCCGGGAATAAATCCTCATGTATCCTGTGAAGAAACTGTACGGCGAATGTATTATATACTGTATGGCGAATGTATTATACTGCAAAGTTTTCACTGTTCAAATGAAATATTTCGGAATTTGTCGTGCACAGCGCTCAAAGTAAACAGAAACAAAATCGCGTCAAAATATATGACATTGAGCGTAAATGACGTCATGTTTCTGACGGTTGTTATTCAAAGGAAAATTGGACACGCTCGTAGACGTCGGCGTCAAACTTTCCCAGAACAAACATGAATGTTGAAAGATCCGCTCTGATTAGTTCTTAGCCGAAATGGACTCAAAACGGATGATGCACGGTTGAATGCACTCAATCCTGTCGAGCAGTCGGTCCTTTTATTTTTAGCAAATACTCAATGGCCTGTCAGCCAATGAAAATAGCTGCATTTCTACATACCCTGTCAGCTCACAGGGAACTTGGTGTCACGTCTATAGACTGTGTACCGTCCCCTGTCTTCAGACAGATAGGGACAGGCAACGGGCATTAATGGCGGCACCCACGAAATAGAGGAAACCGGGAACCATAATGATAAATGGTGGGTGGAGTTATATGAGCTTAATAGGGCGTTTTCTTATATTAGGTGGTTCACGATAAGCCATTGTAGCGAATGAGAAGAGTTTTATACAATATTACATTATCAATTCAAAAACACGAGCGAACCAGTTGAATTCAGTATTAATTCGGGCAACGAATTTATTTCAAAACTAGCCCTATTATCAGATATTATACAGGTCCGTTGACATATCGGATAAATAAAACCTCGCCAGATTGTATGATTATTGACTTAAGGACATACGCGCCCAAATTAAATCTTCGTAGGATCTCTATGAACATTTGTGCATAGGGTTTTCGAACGAACCTTAGTACCATGGTAAAAAGAAAAACATAGGTTATAATGTTCTTTTTTGTCTATGGGCATTTGAAATGTATAATATAGCCATTCTCGGCAAAGAGTCGGCATGCATTATATTTGGCTTTCTGAAATAATGTTAAGTAACCATTGGCACAAAACATACATTGAAACAGTTAAAAGATGATGCTTACTAAAAGTATGATGCAAAGTGTATTCATTAGCGTTTGTTGCCTGAAGTATGTGCATTTTTCTTAATTGTTTTTTTGCTCAAATTCAATGAATACACTTACAAAATTAAAATATATCCGTAAGAAATTGATCAAACTTCTTAAATAGATATAAATGATTTAGGTGTGAATAATAAGAAAATGGTAAAAAGGCATAATTATATCTCGTATAAAAAACGCCCTTAGATAGCACCAAAGACAATAGAAATAAAAGATGTCCCGGGAAGCATGCCCCGGACACCCTAGTAAAAGTGTGTACACTTATTGGAGGGGGGGAGAGGTAGCCTAGGCTAATAGCCGAAAGACAACGTCAAAAAATATGATCCTATATCATTAATAATTTGTTATTTTAAGTTGAACATTTACCAGATTTTTATTAGTATTTTACCTGTTTTTAATGCACAGCACGACCCTGAACGCTTCTGAAGTCATCTAAGAATAAAAATTTCCCCGGGGGAGCATGTCCGCGAACCCCAACTAGTTAGAGGGGATATGCTAATATGAGTATGTAGGGTAGGGGTTGGAGCTTAATATCTGGAAAGCAACCTGTCGAGAAACGTTGTCCAAGATTTAAATATTTGGGATCATTTGGAGTATTTTTACATATGCTGAGCAAAAGTAGAAACACCCCACACGATTACAGGAACATTTGCTGGAAAGTTTTAATGTTGATGGTCTAAAACCTATACCGAAAATGAAGTTTATCATTTTTAATCCATATCAGTTAACCTCATACTGCTGTGATGAATTTTTTTTCGAGTGATGTAATGAAGAAGTTGGTAGGGGTCTGAATAAAAGTTATTTTTCTTAAAATGTTTAGGTGTTTAATGAGTTATCATAAAAGTCCAAAGTTGTATTCAGTATGATTAATATCGTGAATGGCCAGTATTTGCACCAACCAGCGGCGTAGCCAGGCTTGAATGAATGTTACGCACATCAGGGGGAGGGTGCGGGAGGGGGTACTCACTCCTGCTGGTGGGGGTCCGGGGGGCCTCCCCCGGGAGAAAAAAGTAAATTAGAAGTAAAATGGTGAGCTCTGAAGTGTGTTTAGAGGGATTTGGAGCACTGAATACGATCTATGAGAACTATACAAATGTGTCCAACATATGATTAAATTTTGTGATTAGCGTTTTTTTCTGCTAAAATAATTTGACTTTTAGCCGCACGAGTGGTATATACAAGAAGCACTGCAGTCTTTTATGATGTCGACTTAAATTTGTAGTTGTGGAGATCCTGAGTTTCCGAAACTCGAACTTGACAAATGCAAGTGGGGGTTCGGGGGTCCTCCCCCGGGAGAAAAATGGAAACACTTGTGTGCCAACTATCGTCCTGTAAGTTTAACAGTAATTCTTTGCAAGGTACTTGAGACATTCATAAGAGATGAAATTGTAAAGCATATGGACGCAAATAATCTTTTTGTCAACAGTCAACACGGTTTCAGGGCAAAACGATCTTGCACAACTCAACTCCTAGTGGTTATTGATCGCTGGTCGGACATTCTCGAAGAGGGTGGAAATTTAGATTGCATCTACTTAGACTTTGCAAAGGCCTTCGATACGGTGCCTCACCAAAGACTATTAAAAAAGTTACATGCTTACGGAATTCGGGGGAAAGTTATTAGATGGATAGAGACTTTTTTGAATGACAGACAGCAACAAGTGCGCATCGGAAATTCATGCTCCAGCTGGGCTCCAGTCCTAAGCGGTATCCCTCAGGGAAGCGTTCTTGGGCCAACCTTGTTTTTAGTCTTTATAAACGATCTTCCCAGTGTTGTAAATAATGTGGTAAAACTCTTCGCTGATGACACGAAATTAAATCGCCAAATCAACAGTCAGACAGATATTTCATCTATACAAACAGATCTAGATAACCTGGCAGATTGGTCCAACAGATGGCTATTACGCTTTAACGCTACTAAATGCAAGTGCCTGCATATTGGTAAAGATAACCAGAACCACGTGTACTCTATGAAAGACCCAAATGGTGAATCCAACATTGAAAATGTAAACCACGAAAAGGATCTGGGGGTTACCTTCGACAACAATTTATCTTTCAACGAGCATATAGCAGCTAAAGTAAAAAGAGCCAACCAAGCATTAGGAACTATCAAGCATACATTCACATATTTAGAGAAAGACATTTTCTTACCTCTCTACAAGGCTTATATTAGACCTCACCTTGAATATGCGAGTGTCATTTGGGCACCAACCTATCAGAAAGATATCATAGCTATTGAACAAGTTCAACGAAGAGCAACTCGCCTTATACCTGGATTAAAGAACTTAACATATGAAGAAAGGCTAAAGACATTGGGGTTACCCACATTTATGTGCAGACGAGAACGGGCTGATATTTTGCAAGTCTTCAAAATCCTGCACAACTACGAAGAAGTAAACATTACAGGGAACCTTCTGCGCAGCAGTAATACCATAACACGAGGGCACGATTACAAACTTGAAAAAAGTCGAGCTTATACAAGATTTGGACAGCACAGATTCAGTAAAAGGATTGTTAACCCCTGGAACTCCTTGTCTAATGACACAGTATGTGCTGGTTCTATAAACGCTTTTAAATCATGCTTAAATTCCGACTGGAAGCAAAGGGACTCTAAATGGGATATCCCAACTAGTAGACAAACACTTCCATCCCGTGAGGGCTACGCGTCCTATACAACAAAGAAAGATAAAGATTCAAGATCTCGATTGGGCCAAGACGAGTTATCAACTCAATAAAGGCTATCAAGGAAAGGTAACTAAAAGGTTACTAAAAGAACTGAAATGGTGAGCTCTGAAGTGTGTTTAGAGGGATCTGGAGCACTGAATACGATCAACGTGAACCATACAAGTGTGTTCAAAGCTCCGTTATATAACATAACAATAAATTTAGTGATTAACTTTTTTTCCGCTATAATAATTTGACTTTGCCGCACGAGAGGTGTATGAAGCACCGTGTTTTTTTCATGATGCTGATTTCAATTTGTAGTTGTTAAGATCCTGAGTTTCCAAAAATCGAACTTGAAAAATGCAAGTGGGGGTACGGGGGTCCTCCCCCGGGGAGAAAAATGGACACAAGAACTGAAATGGTGAGCTCTGAAGTGGTTTTGGAGGGAATAGGAACACTGAATACGATCAACGTGAACCATACAATTGCTTTGAAGGCTCTGTTTTATTCGATACAACCTTATTTTGTGACTATTTTTTCCACTGCTAGAACTATTTGACTTTAAGACTCACGAGAAGTACTCGAAACACTGTAGAAGTTTTTCAGGCTGCCAACTTTCTAGTAACTAAGTTCTTTATTTTCTGAAACTTGAACTTGACCGATGAAAGTGGGGTCCGGGGGTCATCCCCCGGGAGAAAAAATCGAAATAAGAACTGAAATGGTGAGTTCTGAAGTGTGTTTGTAGGGATTTTCGACACTAAATACGATCAATGTGACTAACCTATATATTTCCAAGAACTTTCGACTTTTAGACGATTTAGGTATACATTGTACGTACGATCCATATGTATATGAACTATGAAAAATTGTTGGTGGGGGATTTTGGGCACTAAATACGAACTATGTGATCCATACAATTTTCTTCAAAGGTTCGTTATATAAGACATAACATTATATAACTATTTGACTCAATGTTTAGACGCACGAGAGGTACATGTAGCAGATTACATGTAGCACCGAAGTTTTGAGCTGCCATCTTTGTAGTTACTAAGTTATTGGTTTTCTAAAACTTGAAATTGATCAATGCTGGAGGGGGGTCCGGAGGTTCTCCCCCCGGGGAGAAAAATGGAAATTAGAACTGAAATGGTGAGCTCTGAAGTGTGTTTGAAATCTTCATTTTAGACTTTAAGGTCTAACCCCCCTTAGCCTTCGGTTTTTATGCCATTTTTGGCCATGTTTGATTTTTCATTTTTCAAACTGATGTTACGCACGTGCGTACGTGCGTATCGCTGGCTACGCCCCTGCCAACACACGCTACATTTCTACGGCGTAGCGTAACGTCAAATAAGTACCGCAGCCCTCCACTCTTGCCTGTGAAGTCTGTCTCAAATTTTGACTGCTGAATCTCGAATGCAAAAAAATAATAAAATACGTAGCCTACCATCTGCATTGCTCGGTGAGATTCGTCAGGAAAGAGAACTCGGTGCCAGTCAGTCTGCTTCCAATTCAAATGTCGTCGTGACCACAATTTAACATAGCACCACGCGTCTAAATTTTGACCGAAAGATGGGCGTCGTGCTCTGATTGGTTGAGCGTTGGATCGCAAGCGATTACTAAGGTCTGTGTGTCTGTATGTGTTCTCATGTTCACACTAAATTTCACGTTTATAGAGATTATTTGAAACCGAAAGTATCCACGAGAGGTAACCGACACGCACAATTTCGTTGAGTAACGATTCTTGAATTATCGTACTTTGTTAGCAAGAATTGGGCGCGTATGCCCTTAAGTTGTCTTCTTTGTTGGAACACTAGCCTTATTTTCGGCTGTTATATATATCGGTTTGATTTAATTTCCGTACTGAGCCGTTGATGTATTGGTAAGGATCCCTGCTTTTCGTTCAGGCGGCTCATGTTCGATTCCCGTCACCGGAATGTATTTTTCTTTTTTGGCCAAACTAATAAATATCATCTATTTAATGATTTATTTTTCGGAAAACCAATAAAAAATAATTAAACCAATATTTGATTTACTACTCAAAGTTTAATTAGCACCAACGGTGTACGCCTTCATAGATTGGCTACCAATTAATGCATTGGCCCTACCACTGTCTCAACGTATAACTTCCAAAATATTTTGTTCAATGCCTGAAGTATGTGCATTTTTCTTAATTGTTTTTTTGCTCAAATTCAATGAATACACTTACAAAATTAAAATATATCCGTAAGAAATTGATCAAACTTCATAAATAGATATAAATGATTTAGGTGTGAATAATAAGAAAATGGTAAAAAGGCATAATTATATCTCGTATAAAAAACGCCCTTAGATAGCACCAAAGACAATAGAAATAAAAGATGTCCCGGGAAGCATGCCCCGGACACCCTAGTAAAAGTGTGTACACTTATTGGAGGGGGGAGAGGTAGCCTAGGCTAATAGCCGGAAGACAACGTCAAAAAATATGATCCTTTATCATTAATAATTTGTTATTTTAAGTTGAACATTTACATGGATTTTTATTAGAACTTTACCTGTTTTAAATGCACAGCACGACCCTGAACGCTTCTGAAGTCATCTAAGAATAAAAATTTCCCCGGGGGAGCATGTCCGCGAACCCCAGCTAGTTAGAGTGGGTATACTAATATGAGTATGTAGGGTAGGGGTTGGAGCTTAATATCTGGAAAGCAACCTGTCGAGAAACGTTGTCCAAGATTTAAATATTTGGGATCATTTGGAGTATTTTTACATATGCTGAGCAAAAGTAGAAACACCCCACACGATTACATGAACATTTGCTGGAAAGTTTTAATGTTGATGGTCTAAAACCTATACCGAAAATGAAGTTTATCATTTTTAATCCATATCAGTTAACCTCATACTGCTGTGATGAATTTTTTTTCGAGTGATGTAATGAAGAAGTTGGTAGGGGTCTGAATAAAAGTTATTTTTCTTAAAATGTTTAGGTGTTTAATGAGTTATCATAAAAGTCCAAAGTTGTATTCAGTATGATTAATATCGTGAATGGCCAGTATTTGCACCAACACACGCTACATTTCTACGGCGTAGCGTAACGTCAAATAAGTACCGCAACCCTCCACTCTTGCCTGTGAAGTCTGTCTCAAATTTTGACTGCTGAATCTCGAATGCAAAAAAATAATAAAATACGTAGCCTACCATCTGCATTGCTCGGTGAGATTCGTCAGGAAAGAGAACTCGGTGCCAGTCAGTCTGCTTCCAATTCAAATGTCGTCGTGACCACAATTTAACATAGCACCACGCGTCTAAATTTTGACCGAAAGATGGGCGTCGTGCTCTGATTGGTTGAGCGTTGGATCGCAAGCGATTACTAAGGTCTGTGTGTCTGTATGTGTTCTCATGTTCACACTAAATTTCACGTTTATAGAGATTATTTGAAACCGAAAGTATCCACGAGAGGTAACCGACACGCACAATTTTGTTGAGTAACGATTCTTGAATTATCGTACTTTGTTAGCAAGAATTGGGCGCGTATGCCCTTAAGTTGTCTTCTTTGTTGGAACACTAGCCTTATTTTCGGCTGTTATATATATCGGTTTGATTTAATTTCCGTACTGAGCCGTTGATGTATTGGTTAGGATCCCTGCTTTTCGTCCAGGCGGCTCATGTTCGATTCCCGTCACCGGAATGTATTTTTCTTTTTTGGCCAAACTAATAAATATCATCTATTTAATGATTTATTTTTCGGAAAACCAATAAAAAATAATTAAACCAATATTTGATTTACTACTCAAAGTTTAATTAGCACCAACGGTGTACGCCTTCATAGATTGGCTACCAATTAATGCATTGACCCTACCACTGTCTCAACGTATAACTTCCAAAATATTTTGTTCAATGCCTGAAGTATGTGCATTTTTCTTAATTGTTTTTTTGCTCAAATTCAATGAATACACTTACAAAATTAAAATATATCCGTAAGAAATTGATCAAACTTCATAAATACATGTAGATATAAATGATTTAGGTGTGAATAATAAGAAAATGGTAAAAAGGCATAATTATATCTCGTATAAAAAACGCCCTTAGATAGCACCAAAGACAATAGAAATAGGGGAGACTGGGGCTAGTTGATACACGGGGCTAGATGGTACAACAAACATACTAATGAGTGACGTCACAAATGACGTCTTGTCGCTTAAATATTTTAAACAGTAAATGATTGCGATGATTTTGCTGTGAACGCCAACGCTCTACGACGATAACTGCTTTTGTTAAGTCCATCTGTACGATTTATATCAACGTAAGTAAATTTGGTGTATTTTGTGTAATCTGTAACTAAGCGTTTACTTATGTGAATTTACGTTATGTGTAAGGTTCAATTTAAATTATGACGTGTTAGTAGCGATGGCATGAGCGTAATTTGGAACTGTCGTCATCGAGATAACAAAGACGAGTCCACTTTTATAGGAAGGTGGCATGGGGCTAATTGATACACATGGACTGGGGCTAGTTGATACAGTGTATCAACTAGCCCCGTCAAACCATAACATCATTATATTTCAAAATTAATTAAATTCTAACCTTTCTAGGCAGATCTAGAGATGCACAATACTTTAATTAAAAAGAGTGAGGTTGAAAATAGGATGCATTTTGGGTAATTTTTGTTTTAGGATGGCCCATATGTATAAAAAGAAAACCAGCAGGTATATCAGTTGATATATAACCAGATCACGGTACAGTTATGTTAGCAGCAACAACGGTCATTGGAGGGGTAAAAGCATTCGTTCCCTTGCCATACCTGTAAGCATGGACCCTTTGACATTAAGTCCATAATGTTAAGGAAAGTGATTATGAGAGCATTATGGTTGGCTATGACATCCCGTCAGTTGTAAGGTAAACATAGGGCCGACCGAAAGCAACCTTACTATCAAACAATATTAAAGGTTTTGAAGTAAATCTGTCTGGGATAGATCTATATGCCATTGGGATATCGTTTTACTTTTATTTACACTTTGTAATATCACCTAGTTATATAAGCCTACCATTACTCATTTAAAAGGTGATATCAGTATCATATCACTCATTCGAACAGATCGTATCACTATATCAGAAAGTTAATGGGCGATATCACGTATTCAAATACATGTAAGTGATATCACCTAATTAAATAAATGAATTTACTATCAACTCGAATAGGTGCTATCACTAATTCGAATAGATAATATCACGTAATCCAATAGTTGATCAATATCACTTATCACAATAGGTGATATTACTTATACGAAAAGGTGAAACCACTCAAGAAAACTCTTAACTTATATCACATACTAGTATTCGAATAAGTGAGATAACCTATTCAAATTATCGATATCACAAAAGGGGAATAAAAACTAAAACGGCACCTTGGTGATATCACAAGCCTATTCAAATACATGTAGATTATATTATTTGTTCATTAGGTGATATCACCCATTCAGTACAGGTGATATCACTTTTTTCAGAACGTAAAAAGGCGACATAACCTATTAGAATAAGTGATATCACTAATTCAAATAAGTGATATCACTTAAGAAAACCAGTAGGTGATATCACCAGTTTGAATATGTCATATAACCTTTTCTAATAGGTGGTATCACTTCCGCATTTTCTTGAGTCAAAATATCTAAAAAGTGATTGTCAAGATCTTTTGACACAACTTAGAAAAATGGACTAAAAATTCGCAAGAAGCCAAAGTGGGCAATACTGACAGACACATTGGAGAAAGAAGCAATTGAATAAGAACAGCTGTAGAATGAAAGGAAGTACAAGCAAACAATAAGAAGAAGAAACTTTAAGCGCATAAAAACTTTAAAAGAAGGCAAAACGTCACGTGTAGAACCCTCTGATGTCGACGATCGGTATTGCCTAGTCAGCATTGAACACATACTCTTACTCGAAGCCCTGTGAGAAACGGATTAAATATGTTGATTGCAGTGAATAGGCCCCATGTCGAATCTGCAAATGTTTCAAAATTAAGTGAATGGTGTGTTTATGTGTGCCAGAATTGCAATTCAGACGTAAATGACGTAAGCTAGTGACGTGTATCAAGTAGCCCCATGCTATGTACCAACTAGCCCCGAGCATGGGGTTAGTTGATACACTATAAAGCCTATTTAACTCTGTTGATATATTCGTTACCTTTAGTTCTGTGTCCTAAACAAACCCTTGTTTAAATAAAGCGCATGTAATACTCTCAGAATTGCACCACTGATTTTCTATATTTGTTAAAATGGTTGAAAAAATACACAAAATGTAAAAAATGTAACAACTAGCCCCAGTCTCCCCTAAAAGATGTCCCGGGAAGCATGCCCCGGACACCCTAGTAAAAGTGTGTACACTTATTGGAGGGGGAGAGGTAGCCTAGGCTAATAGCCGGAATACAACCCTATATCAATAATAATTTGTTATTTTAAGTTGAACATTTACATGATTTTTATTAGTATTTTACCTGTTTTAAATGCACAGCACGACCCTGAACGCTTCTGAAGTCATCTAAGAATAAAAATTTCCCCGGGGGAGCATGTCCGCGAACCCCAGCTAGTTAGAGTGGGTATACTAATATGAGTATGTAGGGTAGGGGTTGGAGCTTAATATCTGGAAAGCAACCTGTCGAGAAACGTTGTCCAAGATTTAAATATTTGGGATCATTTGGAGTATTTTTACATATGCTGAGCAAAAGTAGAAACACCCCCACACGATTACAGGAACATTTGCTGGAAAGTTTTAATGTTGATGGTCTAAATCCTATACCGAAAATGAAGTTTATCATTTTTAATCCATATCAGTTAACCTCATACTGCTATGATGAATTTATTTTCGAGTGATGTAATGAAGAAGTTGGTAGGGGTCTGAATAAAAGTTATTTTTCTTAAAATGTTTAGGTGTTTAATGAATTATCATAAAAGTCCAAAGTTGTATTCAGTATGATTAATATCGTGAATGGCCAGTATTTGCACCAACACACGCTACATTTCTACGGCGTAGCGTAACGTCAAATAAGTACCGCAGCCCTCCACTCTTGCCTGTGAAGTCTGTCTCAAATTTTGACTGCTGAATCTCGAATGCAAAAAAATAATAAAATACGTAGCCTACCATCTGCATTGCTCGGTGAGATTCGTCAGGAAAGAGAACTCGGTGCCAGTCAGTCTGCTTCCAATTCAAATGTCGTCGTGACCACAATTTAACATAGCACCACGCGTCTAAATTTTGACCGAAAGATGGGCGTCGTGCTCTGATTGGTTGAGCGTTGGATCGCAAGCGATTACTAAGGTCTGTGTGTCTGTATGTGTTCTCGTGTTCACACTAAATTTCACGTTTATAGAGATTATTTGAAACCGAAAGTATCCACGAGAGGTAACCGACACGCACAATTTCGTTGAGTAACGATTCTTGAATTATCGTACTTTGTTAGCAAGAATTGGGCGCGTATGCCCTTAAGTTGTCTTCTTTGTTGGAACACTAGCCTTATTTTCGGCTGTTATATATATCAGTTTGATTTAATTTCCGTACTGAGCCGTTGATGTATTGGTTAGGATCCCTGCTTTTCGTCCAGGCGGCTCATGTTCGATTCCCGTCACCGGAATGTATTTTTAAACGCAGTAAATAATAAATATCATCTATTTAATGATTTATTTTTCGGAAAACCAATAAAAAATAACTAAACAAATATTTGATTTACTACTCAAAGTTTAATTAGCACCAACGGTATACGCCTTCATAGATTGGCTACCAATTAATGTATTGACACTACCACTGGTCCAACGTATAACTTCCAAAATTGTTTGTTCAATTCAATCCAAACATGAAGAAATCAATGCTATAGGTTCATTTTACAGATTCTGATACATACCACGAATAAATCGCGTCGTTTTTCATTCGGGTACAAATCTACACCTTTACATTTGTCAGGTTCCGTAGTATAGGGGGAAATTGAGGAAATTTTGAGATTTCATCATCATTTTTAAACTCATTGAATTTTACATTCTAATGTTTTCGATGGTAAAACTATTTAACGTTTTATATTGAAGATACATTTCCAAATAAAGAGTAAACAAATATTGAGCCAACTGGGATTCGAACCCAGGTCGCCCGGACGAGAAGCAGAGACGCTAACCACTACACCAACGATAATCCAACTTATCTTTATAATAGTCGAAAATAGGAGTGCTTTAAAATGATTCGTTGCACGAATTTCTGCTGAATTCAGTCACTTACCACATATGTTTGATTTGGTAATTTAGTTTTGAATAACATTGAACCCGTAGGTTACAAAAAAATATTGTGAACCACCTCAAATAAGAAACCCCCTATTACAGCTCATATAAATCCGCCCATTTTCCTCTACTTCATGGGGCGGCCATTATCACCCTTCGCCTGACGTACTGTTTAAGTACGACGGGAACCAGACTATCACGTCTACGGCTCGGTAGCCTATCAGAAGTAAGGAATTTACTTTGCAATATAATAAAACTCTATGTGTGACTCCGGGCAGTGTCATTGTTGACCCCAGGGACATAACTTGAACAGTCTTGACCAAGGACCTGTAGATGCTGCTTTGTGCCAAATATCTAAGCTCTGGGTACTGTGGTTTCAGACAAGAAGATTACAGTTTTAATTGAAATTTTTTTTTTAACTCCTGTGACCTAGATATGCAATGGACCGGAACCATTTGAACATAAAGGTAAAGTACCCCTGGAAGTGTCACAATACCATATTTCAAAGCTCTGGTCATATTAGTTTCAGCGAAGAAGATGTTTGAACATTTTACTATATTACTCTATGTAATTTTGTGACCCGCGGGGCGGGGTCATTTTAAACCCCGTGGACATAATTTTGACAAACTTGATAGAGGGCATGTAGATGTTGCTTTGTGCCAAATATCTAAGCTCAGGGTACTATGGTTTCAGACTAGAGTTTTTAAAGTTTTTATTGGAATGATCTATTTTTAGCTCCTGTGACCTAGAAATGCAACAGACCAAAACAACTTTTAAAGAGGACCGTATAAGGATCATTCCTGCCAAGTTTTGTAAAAATATATCCAGCATTTAAGGAGAAGTCGTTTAAAGAAATTGTTGACGACGGACACAGGACGACCGAAATAGCTCACCTTCGCTTTTTGTGCCAGGCGAGCTGAAATAAGTTAAATGAGAAATCGTGAGACGGGCGTATTATTTCATGGCTTTCTCCGTCCTTCTGTCTGGGAGCTTCTGGTTTGAGGTGAGTCTGAAATCCTTCTCAAGCATTTGATTGGTCAGATTTGAGCCTATGTTCAAATCTGACCAATAAAATGCTTGAAAACGAAATCAAGACTCAATTCAACCCCTTTCTAAGCGCTGGGCCAGATTGTCCTCCCAAATTGGCAGAAATATTAGATCCAGCTCGATAACTAGCAAGATTGCACCAGATACACCGGATTTATGCTCCTTGATTCACTGAAAATGTTTGGATGAAACAAGAAAATAAAAGAACAGAAATTGGTGGCATGGTAAATATTTAAGAAATAATTAATTCATACCAGTGTTTTATCGTGTAATAAACACGGGTAGAAGTTTAGATGCGTAGTAATAATAAATTAAATCACACCAGCATCTTAACGACAACTCGTGTTTTATTGCACGATGAAACACTGGTATACTGAATTATTATTTCGAATCTAACACTTTTAATTTAAGCACAATTTGAACGAACGCAACGGCGCTACATTTCCTGGCGTACGCATTTTCGAAGCCATATGACGTCACTTTAAGACGTTACAGCGCGTGCGTGTTTTATTGAGAATTAAAATACTGAAACGTTCATTCTTTGCTTATAAAGCCCTGGCATGCGCGAGGTGTGTTAGATAAATTTCTTTCTATGAGAAATTGCTCAAAACAACAAATACTGCACCCGTTTGCAATGTCAAAATGCCATTTTCTAATGTTATTTAATTGCGTTTACTTTCGTTTAAAACAGGAAAGAATATCACCTGCAATTAATAACAGCGTTTCTTATTAGTACATGTAGTTACAACAAAGGGTTTTGCACAGACATACATATGTAAGAAAACTACGTACACTACTTGCCGTACTTGGTATGTTTTAGTCTGATTCTGTTCTAAATACAGACGGTTTTCTAAATTTCTGTTATGCGACGTCTAATGAGGATCCAAGCTGTTTGCAATGGATTTCATTCCACCGCTAGCATGCTAATAGTTAAAGCAGGTGGCAACTTAAAGTAAAGTGAAAGTAAAGCATGAAACTTACTTAGTTTCTGTATTTCTTTCATCTTACTTGTATAGGGCACCATCAATAGACATATATTCAAGAATTGTGGAGTGGTAGACAGGTTCTTCTTGGATGATATGATAACGGGGTTTGGTTAGACGGACAGGCCCCATCCACACAAATCAGCTGAATTCGTGTATCACTAAACGATACTTATAAGTGTGCCAGTATAAAAATGTCATCTTTTTGTTTATTCCTGGTTTATATTTAATCAGATTTTACCAAATATTAAAAACAATAATGCAAATATAACTCGTTATTCATTTTTTAAAAAAAACGCGACAACTTCATGGTCCAGTGCGCAAACAAATTAAAACATAAAAATACACGTAGAATTTACATAGCGTGCAAAATGATATTGCACGTGGCGTTAAGTAATGTAATAGCTCACGGTTGTATGAAAAACAGAAAAAAATCAAGTTATCTATCCCGCAATATCCCACAAGGAGGCGTAGCCATGGGTTTAATTAAAGACGGTGTCTATCAATGCGAAGTTTGTATTTAAATTTTGATTTGCAGATCAATCTTTTGTTCGAAAATCACAAACTCACAAGTGAATAATAACATTTATTTGTTCAACAGACTGGTATAATTTAATTTGCAAAATAGTCTCTCCTATTTCATAAAAATGAATTTTACTTGCTCTTATATCGTGCCATCTTACACGATACATAGTCCATGTAGGTAATTAACTTTTGGACACAATATATTTAAAACATTTTCTAATGAAGTCCAAAAATACGTATGCAACATCGCGCTTAAGAGAAAATACACAGGGTTCTGAAATTGTTCGAAATTTCGATTCTATACCGATTTATACTATCGACCTTAACACACGCCAGCAGCGGAAAAATCGATAATCGAATGTATTATCAAAAAAAAGTATACAGGTAAAGGGCGCAAACACTGTATTAGTACAAATAAAAAAGTACAGGTGTTTCCTATTACATGCCCCAAAAAATTAGGGACGGTAGGTAGGAAAATCATTTTTTATGTAGAAAAAGGGAGATAATTCAATATGGGGAGGTAGCAGAGTTATGGTTCTTGAGTACATCACTCCCACTTTCATCCTGTATCACTGTATCAAGATTCATCACCTTACAATGCAATGCTCAGGAGATATGCTCCAGACAAAATTAAGATTTTTTTTAAACAGAAAAGGGGAGATAATTAAATATTGGGAGATATACTAGTCGTACAACTAGATAATACCACCGAAACAAGCGTACAGTAGTGGTCAATGCTGTGTCGGCTGTGAACGAACCCTTGTCCCGTTTTCCAAAATTCGTTGACTTCTGTGAGTAAAAATAGTTACTGTTGAAAGTGCATGCTTACAGTTGGTTTTATGTTATGTTTTTAAGGAAGGGTATTATATAAGCTAGACAGAAATGCAACAAAGGTGTCGGTTCATCAATATTTATTCATGATATGCCCGGTTTTGTCGAGATAGGGTGAGAATATACTCATAATCAGTTGTACCCATTGTCTCTATATATACCTTCTGACGATTTTCCCCCTAAAAATCGTATCGGATCCCTGTGGTCACAAGAGGTAAATGTTTCAGGATAAAGTTTATGTGTGCACCTAATTGCTCCCTAACTTGAATTTATTTTAACAAAGGGCAACAATTGCAAAATAAGCTCTTACAATTTGGAAGTTGTGCTCCGGACAAGCCTAAATTGGATAAAATATAACAACAAAGGGAAATAACTGCAAATATATAGCTGACAGAGTAAACGTTATTATGCATGCACTCCTAGTAGTCAATGAGATCTATTTGAACTGTCGCTATACGCTTGTGATATTTCAACACAGCGGAAGTCGGTGCGAGCGCCTGCGCTTTGTCACCCTATCATTCATTTAAATGTTGTCACGTGATAGCGGCGCAAATAAATTCAAAACTATACACATACTAGACTGCATATATCTTGTTTCGTTTAAACTGATAGTAAATCTGATATCGTTATAAGTGTGTATCGTTTCGTGTTGGCAATGCGATGTACTCGGACGCAGTGTATATTGCATATTGTGTACTTTCGGTTTCAAAAAACGTGTTCATCATGAAAAATCCTATGTTTACGATAGAAACCGTATATAAAAAGCAAGGAAATTAAATAAACTTTAAAAGAAAATCGTCTCTTGGTAAAAATTCGAATTAATATGTATCAAAAAATTAAAATACTCTATTATTTTTGTCTATATGAAAGGGGAGTAATTTGGCCGAGTTTAATAGCAGTTGTCTTTCGTGCCGATTAAAATTTTAGAAGTTTGTGAGTGCTCCGGACAAGCCTAAAGTGGGTAAAATATAACAAAGGGCAATAACTCCAAAAATACTGATGCTAGAGTTATGGATCTTGTGCACTACACTCTTAGTCAATGAGATCTATCTGTATATGAAGTTTGAAGGCAATAGCTGTCATACTTAAGAAGTTATGTTCCGGACAAGCCTAAATTGGGTAAAAATATAACAACAAAGGGCACTAACTCCAAAAATACTGATGGCAGAGTTATGGTTCTTACGCAATGCACTCCTAGTCAATGAGATCCATCTGTATATGAAGTTTGAAGTCAATAGCGGTTATACTTTGGAAGTTATGCTCCGGACAAGCCTAAATTGGGTAAAATATAACAATAAAGGGCAATAACTCAAAAATACTGAAAACAGAGCTATGTTTTTTGTGCACTGCACTGCATAAGTCAATGAGATCCATCTGTATATGAAGTTTAAAGTCAATAGCTGTTATACTTTGGAAATTACGCTCCGGTCAAGAATAAATTTAATAAAAAATAATAAAGGGCAATTACTCCATTAATACTTATAACAGAGTAACGGTTCTTACGCAATGCACGCCTGGTCATGAGATTCATCTGTATATGAAGTTTAAGGTCAATAGCTCTTATACTTTAGAAGTTATGCTCCGGACAAGCCGGCCGGTCGGACGGACATGGTGACTCCAGTATAAAACCCCAAACTTCGTTTGAGGGGGTATAATAAAATATAATTTAGTTTGAGACATGGCCTCTTAAACACAGATTATGAAAATTTGACTAAATTCGGCTGATGCGTTCATAAGATATATTTAAAAAATAATACTGGCACACTTATAAGTGTCGTTGAGTGTAGATCTACCTTGATAAAGTGGATGAACTATTTACTAACTTCAATTAACTTCAACGGAAAATTCCAGTTTCCAATCAAATCTAGCCAATTTTTTACTACATGTAGTTTTACAATAGTTAGCAAAATGACAAACGGTGCAGACCCTGATCAGAGGTATAGGAATCCTCTGGTCTGGATGGACATTGTTTGCTGAGGACAGGTCACAATTGTAGATACACTGCTTGTAAAGGAAGAGTACAGTAAAACCTCTCTATAACGAGCACACAATTGTGCTAATTATAAGGTATACAATTACGTCAGTCACAGGTGATTGCTTAACCCTTTCCCCAATAGAAGCGCCTTTTAGCGGATATGATTTATTCATCCGCTGAAGAAAATAGTTCCAATTTAATCAGTAATGAATATGTATTATAGGGAATATTTTCTATATGATAGCACATGGTAGCTTAAAGCAGGCTGAAAGTAAAGCAGAATGCGCCCTAAGGCGCATTCTGCTTTACTTTCAATCTGCTTTAAGTAGTAACCTATCTTAAGTATTAGAAAAAGGATATCAGGTAAAGGGTTAAAGCAAAGTGGCAATCAGTAAATCAGAAAGCTCCTTAAGGAGCCTTCTCTTTTAATGTAACCTTGCTTTAACTGTGACCTGTTTTTATAATAACAATTAGCCTGCCGTTCGTTTTAGTGGTCGTAATAGAGTGGTTTTTTCTGTGTATACTCATAGCCAGGGTTCAGTGGATTAATTGGTCAAATGTAAAGAATAGAAGGCTATCTAATTTATCAAATTTAATTATTCAAGACTTTACGAATAAGTCAAATTCTTATTTCTTTTGTTTCACTGTACGTATTTCCATAATGTCAAGCTGGTTTATGCGTCCATAAGAAATGGTGTTGTCATGATAGCTGTTTTTTGCGCATGCTCTTGCTCTCTAGTTCGGGAGGCGGCAGTAGGTCCTTCAGATGTTCATGGTCACGGAGAGCGTGACGCATGTACTTAATCCGGATATTATGTTCTGAAACAGTAAAATAAACATAATAAATTTAATACCTAAAGCATTTGGAAAAGTCACATGTTTGTACTTTTAAACCCCTTCACTGCCATGACGTCATCAATTTTAAACAATTGTCGTCTGCTTTCATTTCTAAAATTAAATATTTAGTTATTTTGACTGATGAAATATTGAAATGAGTGTAAAACAGTGTGTATCCTGATCAGACGTCGCGTTTCGCGGCGTCTGATCAGAATACAAACGGTTTTCAAATGACCAGTGTACTCGGGGTAAGGCAGTGAAGGGGTTAAGTTAAAGAGGAATTATGGTGGGCGTCTTTCGGCTGACATTTTAGACTGAACTCTTTGCACGTTAACGGCGAAAAGTTTTGACACTCTGATCCTATTTTAACCCTTTCATAATCAAATAATTAGGGAGATTTATACCCCTTCACCGCTTCATTGCCGTCTGCTTCAGTATTGTTGTCTGCAAGACACGTTTCAAAGTTACATTTATGGTTGTATGTCTTACAAAACATCGATACGCGGCGTCTGATCAGGACCTAAACTATCTACAAAGGCGATTTAAGGCGTCATTGAGAGTGAAAGGGTTAAGCGGTTTTAAAATTTCAGACTGTGACAGTAGCAGGCAATCGTTTCGACGTCAACTTAGCATTCAATAAGTTACCCCCACCCCATGGAAGCCCCTTTTAGCGTACTTAATTTATTCCCCATGAAGAAAATAATTCCAATTTATATAGTCGTGAATTTGTATCATAAGGAATGTTTTCTGTCCTAGCAGAAGGAAGCTTAAAGCAGGCTGAGTGTTACAGTAAAGCGGTGTATCAAACCAATAAGTATCTAACTTTTTTTCTTTCATGTTTATTTTGAAAGAGCTGTTTAGATAAATGAAAAAACAGGGAAAAGCAATATGTTGGTGTGCATTATTTTGCATTACGAAAAGATGTGTCAAATTTAGACTTTTTCTCAAATTTCGTCAAATTTAAAGCTTCAGTAAAATCTATTCTAAATAAAAACAGACATGGTAATTTTGTTTTTCATTATGTATTTCATGTCTGTGGAAGTAGTTTGACATAAAGAAACTAACTCAAGACCAAACAGGCACCTGATTTGGAAATATGAATCTCTGAATCAACAACATTTTTTTATGGGTAATGATTTTTTTTAACAAAACATTATGAGAAATAGTAAAAAATTACATATTTCTAGTATCTAACTTTTTCTTCAATTGTATTCTATCGGATGAAAATCCATACAAAGGAAATTAAAAATATGAAAAGAAATTGATAGGTTAGTTTTGAAAATGTTGAGTTATTGAAGAAAAAGGAGTTATCTCCCTTTACAAAATTTACAAAAAAGTACCATATCGATGATATTTAGAGCTCTATAAATATCACAGTTGGTGCCTGTTTGTCTTAAATTAGTTTTTGTATGAAGAAATACTACCATAGACATGAAATAACTAACACAAAACGAAATTATCATGTTTTTTAAATGGATTTTATTGAAGCGGGCTGTTTGAAAAGGACAACATAAGCAAAAGTGGGTGGGGTAAATTTTACACCTTTTAAAAATGGCCGTAGAGCCAAAAGTTGTACACTTTTCTATTTTTTCATTCATCATAAATATCTCTTCAATATAAAACCGTCATAGAGAGTTTTCATATACTTTGAAAAATTCCCAAATTCATGAGTTTGATACACCCTTAAGACGCATACTGCCTTACTTTCAACCTGCTATAAGTAGCCACTTGTCTTCAAAACCACAGGGGACCGTCACAATAGAAGTCTGAACCCCAAAAGAAAAAAATGTATAAAACACTAGATGTACATATCTAGTGTTTATACCTTTTTTCTTCTTTTGGGGTTCAGACTTCTATTGTGACGGTCCCCTGTGTTCAAAACCAGGAACATGCTCTTGGGTAAAGGGTTAAATTTTCTCATCGATCCTAGTGACGTGTATACCGGTACACGTCTTTTAAAAACGATGTACCTGTGAAGAGAATACTTTTCCTTTGTGCAAACAGTGTAGAAATAGATCAGAGGACACGAAAAGGAGCATTCTGGTCAGTGTATGCAATATTTGTCATTTAGCAATCAATTTTAACAAGGACGGTCAGAATGGTTCTTAATCGCTCTACTGAGCATCATTGACATTAAGACTGATCAAGTAATTTCAGAAAAGAAGATTTGCATGGAAAGTTGATAGATGTTATAAGGAAAATCACTCATCCACTGGCAGCCATGTTTTTTAAACTAAGAAATTTATTTTCAGAAAACTGGTTGAGTGTCACCTATGATTGGGTATGAATAATTTGTATGATAATACTTTTATATGGCGAAAGTGATTTCAGAAGATTATTCAAGCTTTCTTTTTAAAAAATCTATTTTAGCTCCTGTAACCTAAATACCAAACAGACATTATTAACAGTTTTAACAACATTGGTGAAATTGACTTCTAGAAGTATCAAAATACCATACTAAATATCAAAGCTCTGGCTATGAAACTAAAAGCCGTTAGCGAAATCGGCCTAGATTGTAATTGTACGCATCTATACTGCGTATTCTATAAAAGGCTTGCGTAATTGATACGCACTGATTTGATTTTCAAAGTGTGTTTGGCCGTTTTTAATGCGTAAAATACGCCGATACGCAGCTTATCTGGGGCACTGTATTATATGTGTTTCAGAGAAGAAGATATTTGAAGATTTTACTATATTTCTTCTTCTTGATACTTCTCTCAATCAAGAATTATGATTATGAGAGGGCGTTTAAAACTATGACTCCCGGAACGGGGTCATTTTTTACCCCAGTGACATAATTAATACTCTTTTATAGAGGACAAGTAGATGATGGTAGTGTCAAATATCTAAGTTCAGTTCATTGTGGCTTTTGATTAGAAGACGTTTGAAGATGTCACTATATATACTGCCGAGACTGGCACGAAAACCAAACTGCACTTTTAAATTGAGCGTAACATTTCAGGGCTGCCATAAGTTGACATGAAAAATCCTAAGATTTCCAAATTTGCATTTTTCAAGTGCGATTTTACGTATCGTACCTTTACCACATAGCCTGTTTCTATCTTTGTTGACATGTGACTACTAAAAGCAGGCTGTAAGTAAAGCAGAATGTGCCTTAGGGCGCATTCTGCTTTACTTTCAGCCTGCTTTAAACTACCATGTACTGGGAACAAATCCGGAGATTTAGGAAAAATCCGGAGAAATGGCAGCCCTGACATTTTTGTTACTAAGTTTAGAATGACAAATCTTACCATAATGAAAGATTAAATAATTCGACACACATTGCACTAATTTGCCTAATATTAAAGCACCTGGATGTCATTCAAACGTACTAGCTGTATGTCATTCAAACGTACCAACGTCTATTATGCAATATTATGCACGTGCTGTCTGTGCAACATGTTTACAAGTACAGTTTTCACTGACTGATATCTTTACTGAATATGCAAAATTACAGTACATTTGAAATACTCTCGTTAACAAGCTGCCACGGCTTCAAGAAAACAAACGAATTCAAACACTTCAGCAACTTTCATCCGACGTCAGCGTCTCTGACGTCACTAGGCAGTTTAATTGCCACCGAAAATCAAATACAGGATCATGGCCCTTTGGCATCGTACCCGTTAAAATGGAAGCGTTAGAGATCAATAACGATCCAGCAAGTCAGCACGTCAGGGTAGATACATGACGCTCACGAATTTACGTCACAAGGCGTTAGGTCAGGCCAATGCCACTCCCGGTCAACTATGTTACAACGAGGGGTGCGCCTGCCTGAAGTCATGTTAAGGTTTCCGTTCGAAAACCGTTACCGTGCCTGCCCATACTTAACCACGCGGGAAGAAAAGGAACAAAAATTGACGTTGTCAGGTAATTAAGCACGATACTTGTTAGTCTCAATACTGGTATTTGATTTATCTGTGGTTTATTTCATTTGATTTTATTCCAATTTCATCGATTTTATGGAAGATTATGTGAATAATTAGGACCATTGCAAAATAAATGGCATATGCTTTCTAATATCAGATAAAAACACAAATGTTATGTACAAGCGCCTTAATGCGCTTTCTACTTTACTTTCAACCTGCTTTAACGGTAACCTATTTTCAAAACTAGATAGAGGCTATGGGGTGAAGGGTTAATACGAATATGCCAATGTGCATCACGTACTGGTTGACAAACAACTGAAAAGTGACATCAATTGCAACTCGCAAATGGTATTAAAGTAGACCACCCGTAATGCGCCAATTTAAAAAAAAATTGGGACAACGTACGATCTCGGAACTTTTCGACATTTATCGAGATTACGATTTGTCGCTGTCGACCAATAGGCATAACGGAAAACATCTAAGTCTACCAATCGTCAATCCAGAAATTTTCAGACGTCCTACGATGTTCTGACATTTTCCTTTGCGCCTTGGTTGTTGTTGTTGTCAACTTGCCCGACAACTTCGTCACTGATGTCCAGGAAACTAGTTTCCTCGAACGAAATTTCCATCAAGGACATTGTGGAAGATACCGTAACGCTGTAGATAAGATACGGCAACATGCGTCAGTTGAATCGGAAGAAACCGTAACATGTACACGGTTGTGTTATGAAGGATAAATGCGTCAAAATCTAATTCAAAACCTGCATATTATTTGTAGAGGCGGACGTTACATGCTGATTAAGGCACAATTGGTACATATCGTTTAAGATTTTTCTATCTCATTATAACGCACTATGATCCGCATTCGAATACAACGCTCCTGCTCCAAGTCAACTAATGTCATACAGTCCATTGTCGTAACAAGAGTACTATACCAATTTTATTTAGCGTACAAAATTTAACTCATAGCCGCATAGTTTTGCACGAGTAGTTCTATATTAAATTACTTGTACAATAGATTATATTACTTTTCCTCGCCTTGAAATCCAGTTTCAAATTAAGTCTGGTCCATTTTATTGCTAGATCTATTTAGGGGTTATCTTTTATCTTTTCTTCATACATTGTAAAATGACAAACGGTGCAGACCCTGATAAGAGAACTCCATTAGGAGTGCAGTGATCTAGGTATTCACTGTTTACATAGGACAAGTGTACATATTATTATTCTTCATGTTCGTACTTTACTCCTTTTCTTGAAATATTGAGTGAAACTACTATATTTGTTCGGAGTAACCTATTTTGACGCTTCTGATTGGCTGACCTATATTCAAGTTATTTTTAGAGTCATATACATCCATACTGTGCTGCATTGTTTATGCTGGGTATTTCAAACTGGGAAGTCAAAAGGAAGTTTGGTTTATCAATTTCTGTTTCATATTTACAATGATTTTCGAACAATTTAAAATAGAAATGAAGAAAAGACTAAATATAACTAGGAACTCATAGAGTTTCCAACTCTCCCTGAAATTCTCCGAAGCCTAAAACATGAATGTTAGGGAGAAGTTCATGTAATTCGGATTGGATGCCTGATATGAAAATAATAAACTTAGATGCATTTCTAATTAATTTAAAGCGCATATATGAACCAATTATAGTAATCACATGTAATCCGATCGGCATGTCCTCACTGATTCCTATAGGATATACCCACCCTCTAATCAGTGAAATATTTCTAATAGCGGAACAATTGTTTGTGGCGTGACTTTCATGTGACAAGAAAAACAAGAGCACCGCAAGCCGGGCACATTATACGCCCGTCACATCGATCTTAGAATGTAGTCATACTAAAACCCTATCAAGGTTAAGTGAAAAAGGGGGAAGAACCCGGAAAGTTAGTGGTCATATGCTGACAAAGTTTCAAAAGGATTGGAATAAATTTGTTTGAGTAAGAGAGCGGACAAACTAAAAATGCCAGTTTTTTACGATAAAAGGGGCATAACTCTTGAATGTCTAAAGGAATCTTGCTGGTTATCAATCTTGACCGAGACATTATGGGCATACACATGCTGACAAAGTTTCAAAAGGATTGGAATAAATTTATTTGAGTTAGAGAGCCGACGAACTTAAAAATGCCCGTTTTTGACGAAAAAAGGGGCATAACTCTTGAATGTCTGCGGCAATCTTGCTGGTTATGAAACTTGACCGAGACATTATGGTCATACACCTGCTGACCAAGTTTCAAAAGGATTTATATAAATTTGTTTGAGTTAGAGAGCGGACAAACTTAAAAATGCCCGTTTTTGACGAAAAAATTAGCATAACTCTTGAATGTCTTCCGCAATCTTGCTGATTATTGAACTTGACCGAGATATTATGGTCATACACATGCTGACTAAGTTTCAAAAGGATTTGAATAAATTTGTTTGAGTTAGAGAGCGGACAAACTAAAAAATGCCCGTTTTTGACGAAAAAAGGGGCATAACTCTTGAATGTCTGGGGACTATCTTGCTGGTTATCGAACTTAACCGAGATATTTTGGTCATACACGTTTTGACCAAGTTTCAAAGGGATTGGACTAAATTTGTTTGAGTTAGAGAGCGGACATGAAAAAGTTAACGGATGGACAGACGGACGGACGGACAGCGCCACGACATAAAACGTCCCGTCTGAAGACGGGCGTATAAAAATGATTGGGGGTTCCTGACAACTGAGCCTCGAAGTGTCCATGAACATTTAAATACAGAAAACGGCTTATAAACTTCCGCACTTAAGGCGTTTCGCATACGGAAGTCGGTCTTGCGGGCGAGCTGATATGCGTCTTGACGACAAAGACTTTTTCCGCACGTGCTTATACTAGAAAATTTATATAAAGGAAATGTTGATACGATATAGTATAATCCTTCATAGCGCAGTCAATAGAGTGATTGACTAGCAATTCAAAGGTCCCATCCGATCAAAATATTTTTTTAAGTGTCCGATTTATTGACTTGTCAATCCAAAACGCAGTGATCAAGGGACATGTTATGTTTAGTCTTCGTTGATTAGAATTAGTGATGTTATATACGGTCCAACGATATGTCCACTAACATGTACGTTTTAGTTTAATGACCTACACTATAAAGCCACACATTGAAGCTTATCAATACGCCAACCTTTTCAAGATCGATAGTTCCCATTATTATTGTGTTTCAACAATATAATAAACCTTGTACGCAGACTGCTGAACATAACATCACACTGGTAAGACGTAACGTCGCCGACTGCTGTTCTACGTTCCCACTGCTGTAAAATCTACGCTATAACTGTGGAACAAAAATGGCTGCGCCCTTGATAAACAACGAGGTAAGGTCAATGAAACGTCGTTTTTGAGAGTCTTTCTTTATAATATCAAAAAAGGAGTAGTTGCACGGAATATCCCGGTTATATGTTCATGCTCCGGCGTTGTGTTCTCGTTGGATATTCGCTTAGTTAAGACGTTTAACCCGATAAAGTTGCGACAGATACCGGATTTCTTGAACATTTACGTGTGAAGAACTCCGAAAAAGCTTCGTAAAGCTGGTGTATTAGAGATTCTGCAATATTATCCAAACCAAAACACTCCCTGATGGACAGTATTGATAAATTGATATAAAATGTCCCCTTTACGTGAATATAAAAACTTTATAGGTTATTTTTCAAATACAACGTTCCTCCATGCCGGACACGATACAACGTTCAGACTGCAGGGTAAAAAATGCATCGAGCTAGTACTATACGTATACGCGACTGTGGTCTCACTTACAAGACAGTTGAAGACATACCTTCAGTAGTGTGTACCTATAGACCTTTGTTGCGTATATTTTTAGACAACCTCCCGGGTAACACTTAACAATGAACTTATAATCGTGGAATTAGGGCATGCATACAAGTGTTTTAAAGCGATTTTGCGAGGCAACTTGCATAACATATCACTCATACTTAAAAGCAGGCCCGGCAAAGTATGTCTATGTGCTCTGTTAGTTGGTTAACCCTTTCGGCGCCGTAGTCGCATAAAGTAGACTTTGCAAAGAGTTCGGATCCAGATTAGACGCCGCGCAACGCGGCGTCTGATCAGGATCCAAACTGTTTGATACTTTTATCGATATTTCGTAAGTCATAAAACACCTTAAATCTAACTTTGAAACGTTCTTGCAGAGAACAGTACTAAAGCAGACGACAATAAGGCGGCGAAGGGGTAAATATCTCCCGAATAATTTGGCGCCGAAAGGGTTAATGATTATTTGTACTGAAACACCACTCTTTCCTGATGACACGTTGTTTTACTTTTCAGAACATGCGATCATTTATATGCGAAGAGTGTGGAGAAGCAACAACAACAACTATACCGTCAGCTGACGCTATAGAAAAACGATGGAAAATATCTAAAAAAAACTAAGATTCGGTGACGATTCTTGAGACTTTTTTTGGACTGATCATATTTTTTTAATGTCAGAAGCCAAATATTGCCACAAATTTGCTTTTATTTGAGTATTTTATTTCATTTTGACAAGTACACCATCCGGTTGCGAGTCCCTTTAAATAGAGAAATACACAACATATTTTGACAATGTATCTATAGCTAATTTAAACGCGGTAAGTTTAGAGCGTGTAATAAATGTTGCAATTTTTCACAACCAAGCAATCTTGCGTGAACTCAATTTCGCGGTATGCCACAATTCCTAGTTGGCATTAAAGTAATTATTTTGTGTGCGCAATAATTTGCATATTCATCCATTCGTGTTATACGCGAAAGTTACCACACAGGAATAGTAGAGAGGAAATTTCATGTTGGGTTCAAGTGAGCGCGGCTAAAATTCTTTTTCTAAGTCCAAATTGTAATGTCGAAAAGCATGAAAAATCCTAGTAGACTTGGAGATTCACTGAAATACACACTGTGAATTTGCATTATGAAGAAGACAATGAATAAAATTGATGAGTTCATCGGAATACCTGTGTCACCTGCCAGCAAGCATCAGCTGAGCATTCTCTTTCGATAAGAGAAATTTCATTTCAAATTCTTTAGTAAAACAGAAGAAATCTGCAAGAAACGGAAATGTTGAAAAGGAGAATAAATCTCACAATATTGATGCAAGAGTTATGAACCTTGTGCAATACACTTCCACTTGTCAGGCTCCATCTATAAATGAAGTTTCATCTTAAAAGCTTCAGTAGAACAGGTGTTATGAAGCGGGACGCAAAAAGCATGACGGACAGAGAGACGGGTGGACAGACAGACGTGTAGGACGGCGGACAAGTGATTCCTTAGTGTCACCTCTGCCTACAGCAAGTGACAAAACAGTATGTAGAATATAGACCAAAATGTCTTGTTACAACATCCCTGAAAGTTCAATAATGTGCACACGGTACAGATGTAATGTTTTCAAAACATAGCCATAGATTTCAAAAGGGCATTTTTCCTTTATGTTTGCTGTGCAAAAAATGGACATTTGTCCACATTAAATAATTATTTAACATGCGAGGATTAAGAAGAGAGCCCCGAGATATCGGAAGTACAGTTATTTGGACAGTAAATTTCCATTTCCAAATGCCCCACCTCCCCAATCTGGTGTGTTTGGCTTCCTCTCGTTTAGGCATGAATCCCCCGAATGGTAACTAAAACCGTTCTGGTTCCGCGCCTTTATGAACAAAATGCCTTTTTCGAGTGCATCTGTCGGTGCCTCTGACAAAGCGAATGCATACGTAGAATAGACCACACCAATCCATATTTGATTATTTGCTAAATATATGCATATAGCCATGTAGATTTCAGAATCAAAGCGTTCTTAAATATACGCTACAAAGGTCTATAGGTACACACTACTGAAGGTGTGTCTTCAACTGTCTTGTAAGGGAGAGAACATTAGTCATATACGTATAGTGTTCTGAAAAGTAAAACAACATGTCATCAGAAAAGAGTGGTGTTTCAGTATAAATAATCATTAACCCTTTCGGCGCCAAATTATTCGGGAGATATTTACCCCTTCACCGCTTTATTGTCGTCTGCTTAGGTACTGTTCTCTGCAAGAACGTTTCAAAGTTAGATTTAAGGTGTTTTATGACTTACGAAATATCGATAAAAGTATCAAACAGTTTGGATCCTGATCAGACGCCGCGTTACGCGGCGTCTAATCTGGATCCGAACTCTTTGCAAAGTCTACTTTATGCTACTACGGCGCCGAAAGGGTCAACCAACTAACAGAGCAGGTATTAATTACATAGACATACTTTGCCGGGCCTGCTTTTAAGTATGAGTGATGTGTTATGCAAGTTGCCTCGCAAAATCGCTTTAAAACACTTGTATGCATGCCCTAATTCCACGATTATAAGTTCATTGTTAAGTGTTACCCGGGAGGTTGTCTAAAAATATACGCAACAAAGGTCTATAGGTACACACTACTGAAGGTATGTCTTCAACTGTCTTGTAAGTGAGACCACAGTCGCGTATACGTATAGTATTAGCTCGATGCATTTTTTACCCTGCAGTCTGAACGTTGTATCGTGTCCGGCATGGAGGAACGTTGTATTTGAAAAATAACCTATAAAGTTTTTATATTCACGTAAAGGGGACATTTTATATCAATTTATCAATACTGTCCATCAGGGAGTGTTTTGGTTTGGATAATATTGCAGAATCTCTAATACACCAGCTTTACGAAGCTTTTTCGGAATTCTTCACACGTAAATGTTCAAGAAATCCGGTATCTGTCGCAACTTTATCGGGTTAAACGTCTTAACTAAGCGAGTATCCAACGAGAACACAACACCGGAGCATGAACATATAACCGGGATATTCCGTGCAACTACTCCTTTTTTGATATTATAAAGAAATACTCTCAAAAACAACGTTTCATGGTCCTTACCTCGTTGTTTATCAAGGGCGTAGCCATTTTTGTTCCACAGTTATAGCGTAGATTTTACAGCAGTTGGAACGTAGAACAGCAGTCGGCGACGTTACGTCTTACCAGTGTGAACATGGCAGGACAAAGTTACTAATACTGATGTCCTCAGCAAAGCTGCCACAACCAGAATCCAAGCAATGCTCACTGAAAGGCGTCTTCGATGGCTCGGACATGTGCACCGCATGGACAAGGGACGCATTTCCAAAGACTTGTTATATGGCCAACTTGAAGCTGGAACTCGACCAACCGGCCGCCCATTTCTTCGCTTCAAAGACGCCTGCAAGAGGGACCTTAAGTCTGTCCAGATAAATGTTGACAGCTGGGAAAGACTTGCTTCAGACCGCAACCAATGGCGGCACACTATAAAAAGCGGAGTAAAGAAGTCAGAAGGGAAACGATCGGAAAAGAGGGACCTCAAGAGGATAAGCCGGAAGGCATCATATGCTAGAGATTACACAATATTCATCTGCGTGGATTGTACAAGGGACTGTCACTCAAGGATTGGTCTTCACAGCCACCGCAGACGCTGTTCCAAAACAACAAATGAGCGCAATCCATCGCCTACAGAGACGGACGGAGGCCGATGATGATGACGCAAGTCCATGAATAAATGATAATGCATTTTTAATTTTAAGATAGGTAACTGTATCTCAACATCAAATATCCAAAATTTTAATTGTTATTACAACAAATCCTGACTGTAATATTTTCTAATTTTTTCAGACTAACTATTTCATCAACCATATATTTGAATAAGATGAAAACAAATATACATTGAATGAGTCAGTTTTTTGTAATTCAATTTTTTAGCATTTTGCAAAATTTAAATAGCTAATAACATCTTTCTGAACACCTTTATTCAAAATGTTTTTAGCTTTTCTTGTCATGAATGTTGTGGACTACTTATTGGGCGATATTTATAGTCATTAGCTTTATTTATTTTTGAGAAAAATAAAATCATCAAAATTCCAGGTTTTTGTCAGAAAAAGAGACCTTAAAGACACACCACACGATAAATTTTGCCTATATTTTCACACATTGTTTCTTAGGCTATTATCATTCTTCATGAAAAGTTTCATTACACCTTGTATGGAAACTAAGCGCACCTGCGAAGTACCTTAATGGCATTAGTGAAAATACATAAAAATGCATTGAATTAGACAAAATGCTACATTTCTCCCTTTGCATCTCTTATTATTCACATGTTTGAAATATATCGTAGTTTTTCGTGTTTACAAACGATAGCAAGTGTGCATGCTACGTCAAGGGGGTCGCTTAGGTCAAATGACAAGTAAACAAATAAGGCGTCAAAATAGGTGAGTGCCAAATTCGATATCTTGTGTTTGTTTTATTGGTGAATTTATGTTTGCAAGTTGCTGACGAGTAATTGTGTGATACTGTTCATGTTATTGCACTCGTTATTTGTGTTTATTTTGTCAAATAAACTTTGTCCAAAAACTATTTGCACGTGCATGACCGGTCACAGTGCTGTTTATTTATGTTTGTATTTCAAATTACGCGCTCTGTTTTCTATTTGGAGCTTTATTCTGAAAGGCCTGCTTTTCTTATACATGGCCATGTATGAGAGTAGAGTTGGGATAATGAGTTACGTCCGGGGGGAGTCCTCCGAAAGTGAGACAGAGTATGAGGGTCATGCAGTCAGGGTCAAGAACAGCAGGATAATGGCTTCATCCGAACTTGGAAAACCCCAAAGTTCAGATCACAGAGCCAAGGAAATCTTATTAAAGGGATATTATGCTTACGGTCCCAAAGCACCTTTCATATGAGGGAAAGGGGAATTGGAAAGTTCATTTGGTGTGCAAAGCCATATGAATGGACTGAGGAGGAATGTTTGAATTGCCTGTGTTGGAGCCTCAAAGAGAGAGCACAGGTAATATTCAACGAGTGCGAACAGGTACATTCAGCCATGTATGGTAAGGCAAAGGCTGACCGTCCAAGAAAACGAGATTAAGAAAAAGAACTGAATGTTACCAGGTAAGTCAGGTCGTATCAGATCAAAAGTCATCTGTAGATTCCATGCTTGATTTGGAGGAAAGACTAATAGTCTTTAGGAGCTAGACCAAAGTTTAGGGGTGGACAGAAGTCTAGTGCGTATTTTGCATGCGAGTCAAGGAAACCTACTAAGTTTTAGCGTCCCACGTGTGACTAAAACTTAGTAGAACAACAACAATGCAGAAAAGGTCGAGGATTAGCCGGTTTCCTTGACCCGCACGCAAAATAAGCACTAGACTTCTGTCCACCCCTAAACTTTGGTCTAGCTCCTAAAGACTATATTGGTCTTTCCTCCAATGACCTTAACTGCAATAGGCCAGACTGGGGCTATATAGTAGAAGAGGTTGTGATTTGACAGGTTAAGTCATGTTATTGCACTCGTTATTTGTGTTTATTTTGTCAAATAAACTTTGTCCAAAAACTATTTGCACGTGCATGACCGGTCACAGTGCTGTTTATTTATGTTTGTATTTCAAATTACGCGCTCTGTTTTCTATTTGGAGCTTTATTCTGAAAGGCCTGCTTTTCTTATACATGGCCATGTATGAGAGTAGAGTTGGGATAATGAGTTACGTCCGGGGGGAGTCCTCCGAAAGTGAGGCAGAGTATGAGGGTCATGCAGTCAGGGTCAAGAACAGCAGGATAATGGTTTCATCCGAACTTGGAAAACCCCAAAGTTCAGATCACAGAGCCAAGGAAATCTTATTAAAGGGATATTATGCTTACGGTCCCAAAGCACCTTTCATATGAGGGAAAGGGGAATTGGAAAGTTCATTTGGTGTGCAAAGCCATATGAATGGACTGAGGAGGAATGTTTGAATTGCCTGTGTTGGAGCCTCAAAGAGAGAGCACAGGTAATATCCAACGAGTGCGAACAGGTACATTCAGCCATGTATGGTAATGCAAAGGCTGACCGTCCAAGAAAACGAGATTAAGAAAAAGAACTGAATGTTACCAGGTAAGTCAGGTCGTATCAGATCAAAAGTCATCTGTAGATTCTTTGCTTGATTTGGAGGAAAGACTAATATAGTCTTTAGGAGCTAGACCAAAGTTTAGGGGTGGACAGAAGTCTAGTGCGTATTTTGCATGCGAGTCAAGGAAACCTACTAAGTTTTAGCGTCCCACGTGTGACTAAATCTTAGTAGAACAACAACAATGCAGTTAAGGTCGAGGATTAGCCGGTTTCCTTGACCCGCACGCAAAATAAGCACTAGACTTCTGTCCACCCCTAAACTTTGGTCTAGCTCCTAAAGACTATATTAGTCTTTCCTCCAATGACCTTAACTGCAATAGGCCAGACTGGGGCTATATAGTAGAAGAGGCTGTGATTTGACAGGTTAAGTCTGTTTCTCAGTTGGGTAGTGTTCCAGTAAAGGCAGTAGTAGATACAGCGGCTCAGGCAACATTTATATCCAATTGGATATATGATTCATTAAAGAAGCCGCGAAAGGCGTCATTAAAGAAACAGAAAGGCGTCAAACTTCTAGCTGCTGGGTAAAGATATGTCAATGTCTGGATTTATTACCGAACCAGTTCAACTCAAAATTGGGGATAGATGGTATGCTGAGAATATTTATGTAGCACCAATCGAGCAAGACATGTTGCTTGGATTTGATATTCTGCAGGGTACAGGTAAATACATAGGTATTAGATTTAGGTATAGGAGCGTTGCATTTTGACGGCATGACGATTACCTTATCCCTTTAACCCATAGCATGTTTCTAGTTTTGAAGACAAGAGACCACTTAAAGCAGGTTAAAAGTAAAGCAGAATGTGCCTTAAGGCACATTCTGCTTTACTTTCAGCCTGCTTTAAGCTAAATTCTGCTAGGCTATATAAAATATTTGTAATAGTAATTGTTCATGAAGGTATAAACTGAACTATTTTCTTCAGCGAAGGAAAAAAATAAATACGCTAAAAGTCGTTTCTATGTGGGAAAGGGTTATATAGATGGGGATACAACTTTAGGGTTTAATGGGGTTTAGCGAGCGGTGGCGAAAGTTAAATGCAAAATGGACGCGCAGCTGCCAGACTACGTAGTCGAACCAGCTGGTAAATAAATCGGTAATCTAATTTGGATCCTATCCTTTGTTTGATAAACCAGGCTTGGAGATCTGTCGGGCATACGCAGTGGCCGAGGTGTTACGTGAAGAGTCAGATACACCAATCGGAACCGACTCAAAAATGAGTCCACAACATGAATTATACACACAAAAGCGGTGTAATAATGCATCGGGAAAGGCTACACAAGAGGTCCCTGGACATCTAACAAAAATGTTTGAGGACTGTAGCAAGCCTGAAGCGGTTAGACAAGGAGCAGTCAACTGGCATCACTTTTAATTGAGTTCTAAGATAATTTTACCAGTTTGGAAATGTCTGATCATGACATTGAAACAGTGAAAAATTGATCTGTACCGTCCAGAGCAAAGGACGAAGAAATTCGCTTAAGGTATAGATATTGTACAACTCGGAAAGAATTGCTAGCAGTAGTACGATTTACAAGACAGTTCCGTTATTATCTGTTAGGCAAACCGTTAGTGGTAAGAACTGACCATTCAAGCTTAAGGTGGCTTATGATATTCAGGGAACCACAGGGGCAGCTTGCGAGATGGCTCGAAGAGCTGGCGCAGTATAACATGGTGGTCAAACATCGTGCAGGGCGTATGCACACTAACGCTGATCCATTGTCCCGAATTGCAACCAATAATTATTCGGAGCAGTGCGATGCTTATCGTGCTGGAGAGCGTCTGGGAGATTTGCCGTGTGTAAGTATTGTGAAAAGCACATGAAAATTGGGCGTCTTTTACGGAAGTAGTGGATGATGTGGTACCTTTGGCTAATATGAACGGGTCTAGATCTGTTTCTATGATGTATAAGGGTAGTCAGGTCATCCATGAGGAATACATCGAATCTGTAAGTCAAATTGGCGACAATGGCCAGTTTATTCTTGAACAAAAACGGCCCGGTGGGGGTTGCATAGAATAACAAATATTCACTAAAATTGAAAACCCAAGTTTAGTGGATCTGCAAGAACACTCAGATGAGCTGGAGGCTTTTCAAAATGTGTCGGAAAATAGTCCATGGGAAGCCACCGGGGTCAATAGTAGCCCAGAAGTGGTAAGTATCAAAATGGTTTCCACAAGAACAGGTTCTATCAATCCTAGAGTAGGAATTCAGGGTAATGTGGAGACTGGATCCAATAATCCAATAGGTGGTGTAGGACAGTCAGATTCAACGGGAGCAGAAAGGCGAACATGTTGGGGTTTCTCTCTAGATAAGCTTGAAAAAAGCTCAAGCGAGTGATATTGACCTGAAGGTAAGGTACCTTCAGGTCACTATCACTCGTTTGAGCTTTTTTTCAAGCTTATGTTATAGTTAGAACATATTAAGTGAAATCTTAATGATTAAGAAGGGGTGTAACGAGCGTTAGCGAGTGGCCCCTTCTTAACCATTAAGATTTCACTTAATATGTTCTAAATAACTTAGAATATAACCTATATTTTTATTGGCCGAGGACTAATCTACATAATTCCCACGTATCGTAAACAAAGCTGGCTTATTCTGGTTTTGAGATCGCCCAAATATGACATTCTTTACAACTAGTTGCTACGAGGTGGGGTTATCTATACCGCGCGCAAGACACCACGCGACGTCGAAACACAACACAATTATTAATGATTAAGTGCCGTACTTAATGGGGCGCAAACGGCAGTTTGATTGGTTAAAAATGTAGGTTATATTCTAACTAGAGAGAAACTCCAACATGTGCGCCTTTACTGAAAGCATTACCGAAAGCATAACCGGATGTCCAAGGCCTTTTAATATGGAGGGGAAGAGTGTAGTGAACACCGGTTCAGCTAGTAACCGATTGACTGTGCCGATAGCCAGTAACGTACCAAGGTCAAGGACACCTGTCATTCGGGAGCTTTGAGCAGTCCAGAGTCACTCCTGACGGTAGACCCTCTGGTTGTACGGACGTGCTCATGAACAACTAAGAACACCCATCTCTACGCTGAACATCTATGGTATGTTTTAATATAGAATAGTATTGAACTGTGTAGAAATAGAAAAGTCTAGAGACCTAGATCTAGTAGATCTAGATCTATCTAGATTTACAAATTAGATCTACAACTTGCACTAGATCTACATAAGTATCTAGATCTATATTTGTTTTACTCATATGATTCTGATTTTCTCATTGCACGGCCCAAGTCACTTGGAATCAGCCCATAGTCAAAGTGCCCCATAAAGAGATAGAATATGAGTCGATTCCCTGTGGCCCAAATAACATGTAAAAGAAGAAACACTTACTGCTGTTGGGAAACCACTTAGCATACTTATAAGCCCATTTCATTTTCCAAATAACCCAGGGCATTGGCCTGCTCTTTTGGTTAGGTTGTCCATTTATAAACGCCTTTTGGTTTATATTGGACAAGTCTTTCACGACGAGTCGACAAATCTTTGTTCGAAGGACACTAGCCATTTTGAACTTGAACTGTATTTGGCTCCACGTGTTGTGACGTCACTAGACGTCATATTTATCATAATAAAGAATTTCGTTAATAAAAATGCTACGGCGGACAAACTTACTTTGTTTTATATCCTTATGATGATTAATTGATAAATTTTATTGGATAATTAAGTATTAACTTTTACCAAGAAAAATTTGCTTTCTTATAAGTTATAATCCATATAGATCTACTTGCTAAATCGGGTTTTTACTGAACTCTTAGACTATTTTAATTGTTTTTAACGCATTATTAATTATTATTATTGTATACCTTACTATAAATAGTAACAAAATTGCCGTTGAAAACTGTCATTACGGAGGTCATGTGACCAATCCATAATGGCCCAGTGGGCCGATTATGGATAATCGCCCACCGAAGATTTTCACGTGCAACTTATTCAAACATGGCAGGAGAAGGGGTTTGGCGTCGTTGTCAAATCGTATTCTGGAACTTGAATTCTGAGACAGAAGGGTCTTAACGTAAAAGGTACAGTTCCTGTTTGAATTAGTTTATACAATGGTCAAGTCTTATGTGTGTCACAGTGTGAAATTACTTGACGTTGTTTATGTTATTCAAAACCACAGTTATGACGTCATTATTTCACGCCATTCAGCGGAAACTTCAAAAGATAAAATCGACGTCGTCAAAATGTAGAGTTCTAATCGATATAATAGTGTAGCGGTTTGTAATTCTAGATCACTCTACTATACTAATTTTCTGCGTGGGCTAAACTTCCCATAGCCAACTTCATATGTTCGAGATCTTACGATCTGAGCATTTCTGAAAGATCTAGAGCTAGATCTACCCATACTTTGTCAGCGCTGTCGTTTCAAATTGTTGAGCAGTTGATAGCAGTTAAACGTTGTTTGAAACCACGTCATTGGCATGAAGATATACAATAAAAAGGTCAAAACATGACCCAGGCGTGCCTTCTGCCCATAATGGCACGCCTGGTGTCACAATAGCCCTCGGGCTAAAGCCCTCGGGCTATTATGGCACCAGTTGTGCCATTATGGGCAGAAGGCACGCCTGGGTCATATTTTAACCTCTTACTATTTGCTCATGAAAACTCTTAACTCCGCTCCAGGACCAGAAGCATAGTTTTCTGGGGCGGAGAGGGGTCTGAGTAATGCTAATTTATTATTTTCAAGAAACTCTTTAATACCTAGATCTAGATTTTTAACTCCTAAACTTGTAATTTATTATCTCATTTTGCATGGGATTGCTATATGTGATAAATGTATGGGCTTTGTGATGTTTTCTTCTGTTCTTTATATCGGTAAAAAGCTATACATAGCTTATGTTACATGTTATGAACTGTTCCGACAATAAACACATTTTTATATTGATTTGATTTGATAATAAATCACATATAGGCTATGACCTTTCACTTCAATCATAGTATTAGAATAAATTTGTCCCGCTTTTATGTGTGAGTAGATCTACATCAAGTGTAGCGTGTCGTTTCTAGGTCAATTGAAGTCAATTATAGAAAATAACTGTCCGTAGTCGTAGATTATATCCCATACCTCATCAGATCCAGGAAACTGCCTACATAACCCATGATAACCTATATAAGACCTAAACTATAATGCTAGTCTGTAGCACTGTCTGGCATCATTGGTAGAAGAATCTTACATATATATGAACTGGAAAATAATACAAAGAGCAGGGGCCCGTTTTACTAAACTACTTACGCAACATTTTTGCGTAAGCCAAATTTTAAATTTTAATTTAAATTTTTTATTATCACTTGCTACAAAAGCAAATAGCCAGGTCAGAGGACGCGCTTTTAGAGTTAAACGATTTTGACTTACGCATCGATTTCTTTACTGAACTCATTGCAGATATTGGAATGCCCTGTCAAACAGCGTCCATGTCAGTGATAGCCCGTCATGCCTCACTACTTGCCTTCTTAAATATTCTAATGCAGCTTTTCTGTTCTTGTATTTACCCGACTTTATCTGTTTTATTGTATCGTTTAAATTAACCACCTGTTGTTGTTGGGTGTTGTTTTGTTGTTGTTTGTTTTTTTTTGTTTTTTTTTTAATTTAACATTATTTTTAACTTGTCACCGACCTATCAGTATACATGTAGTCAGAGTTTGAATGTTGTTACAGCGCTCCCTCCCAAAGTAATGACAATTTTTTTTATTAAATTCAGCCTATTTTCCCTAAATGACCTTGACCTTGGTCTGACATGATCCAAGTTGGGTTAAGCTCAAGAGCTCCTTGGGTTGAATACACATGCCAAATATTAAGTCTCTATCATATGTAGTTAGTTCCAAAGTTATGGCCAAGGTTAAGTTGACTTAGTCTTACGCCCTTCTTGCATATAAAATTTCTTCCGATTTTCTTGAAAAAAGCATGCAATAAGGGCGTAAGTCAGTTTTTTTTTTAATATACCACTATTTTGTAAAATTTTAATATTGTTTTTTAATGTTTCATTAAGAATAGATTATTTTAAAACAAAACACATGGTAAATATGTATACAAGAGGGCCTGAAGGCCCTGATATCGCTCACCTCTTGTACTGAAGCCTGATAGTTTTACCTTTCTGTTTCACCCATTTTAATCTAAATCCATTCAAATGGTAGTATAGCATGTAAACAATTTTGGAATACAACCTCACAATTCTAGTATAGTAGAGTACATCAAGGGTAGATAACTAGAGCCTAAAAAATACTGAAATGAAGCCTTTTCTAGCATTTCAAAGTATATCAAGGGCAGATAACTATTGCCACAATGATTAGATTTCAACAATAATTGCACTCCTTCAAGAACTTATAGCTATATACCTTGATTGCAAGAATAATCAAAATCCATTGAAAACTGTAGAACTTTGCAAGAGTGTTTATGCTGTTAGAAATGGCATTTTCAGCTATTCAAGGGCAGATAACTCTTGACCTGTTGGTCTGATTTCAACCATAATCACACTTATTCGAACTCTTATGGTAATATACAATCTGAGGAAGTTTGAAAAAGACTGGATAAAAATTGTGGGCGCTAGAGTGTAAAAAACGTTAAATATGGCCTTTTCAGCAACTCAAAGGTAGATAACTCCTGACCTATTCGTCCGATTTTAACCATAATCGAACTCATCTGAACTCTTATGGTCATTTACAATCTGGGCAAGTTTGAGAAAGATGGGATAAATATTGTGGCCTCTAGAGTGTAAACACGCTTAAATATGGCATTTTCAGCAATTCAAAGGTAGATAACTCACGACCTATTAGTCTGATTTCAACCATGATCAAACTCATTCGAACTCTTATGGTCATACACAATCTGAGCAAGTTTTAGATAGATTGGATTAAAATTGTGGCCTCTAGAGTGTAAACACTGTTAAATATGGCATTTTCAGCAATTCAAAGGTTGATAACTCCTGACCTATTGGTCCGATTTCAACCATAATCGAACTCATCCGAACTCTTATAGTAATATACAATCTGAGCCAGTCTGAGAAAGATTAAATAAATAGTGTAAACACTAAAATTGTTGACGACGCACGACGAACGACGAACGCCGGACATTCAAGGATTGCAAAAGCTCACCCTGAGCTAGCTCAGGTGAGCTAATAACTTTCAATCTATAGAAATAAATTAGTTTTTTTCACTTCCTGTAAAATTTTCAAAAATGTAGTTACGCCCCTCTTGCGCCGAACCCTCGATTTTGACTAAGTTTTATGAGATTTGTAGCCTATAGTATAGAGCGTTCCTATGATTTGATCTAGTGACCTAGTTTTTGACCTGGCATGACTCATATTCATACTTGACCTAGATATCAATTAAGCAAACATTCTGACCATGTTGCATTCAAATCCAATGAGATTTGTAACCTTACGAGTGTTAACTGTAACAAGGCTGTGAACGGATGGACGGACGGGCGGACATAGCTCACTTTCGTGCCAGATGAGCTAAAAAAGCTTGTGAACACTCTAGTAGCCACAATCTGAGTCCTATCTTAATCAACCTTGGTAAGAATGACCATCTTGACAAAATCTAGGTCGATTTCGATAATGGGTTATGTGTGGTCACTGGGTCAAATATTTAAACAAGAGGGCCATGATGGTCCTAGGTCGCTCACCTGATTGAAACGTTTGATTTGCCAACAGTTGAAACCTTTTATTTCCTCTCACTTGACATAGGGACCTACTTTATAATCCCATATAAACCATATTCAAAATTGACCTAGATTTTGTCAAGATGGTCATGGTAAAGATTGGGCTTAAACTGGTGTTCACCAGCTTTTTCTCAGAGTTGACATACTAGTTACCTACTTTTTGGCCCCACATAACCCATACTCAAAATTGACCTTGATTTTGTCAAGATGGTCATTCTGACAAATTCTTAAAATGATTGGGTCAAAATTGTTGCTACTAGAGAGTTCACAAGTTTTTCCTTAGCATTGACCTAGTAACCCCCATAACCCATTATCACCCTTGACCTAGATTTTGTCAAGATGGTCAGTCTGACCATATTTGATCAAGATTGGACCAAAAGTGTGGCTACTAGAATGTTCACAAGCTTTTTCTAAGATTTGACCTAGTGACCTACTTTTTGATCCCACATAACCAATTATTGAACTTGACCTAGATGTTGTCAATATGGTCATTCTGGCCAAGTTTAATAATGATTGGGTCAAAAGTGTGGCTACTAGAGTGTGGCTACTTGAGTGTTCACTAGCTTTTTCTAAGATTTGTCTTGTGACCTACTTTTTGACCCCATATAACTCATACTCAAACTTGACCTGGATTTTGTCAAGATGGTCATTCTGACCAAGTTTGGTAAAGATTCGGTCAAAATTATGGCTTCTTAAGTGTTCACAAACTTTTTCTAAGATCTGACCTACATGTAGTGACCTGTTTTACCCCACATAACCCATTATCAAACTTGACCTAGATTTTCTCTAGATGATCACTCTGAGAAAGTTTGATAATGTTTAGGTTAAAATTGCGGCAACTAGAATGTTCACAAGCTTTTTCTAAGACTTGACCTTTTTAATCTTTTTATTCCCAAAGGAATCCATTATCAAACGTGACCTAGATTTGTCAAGATGGTCATTCTGACAAAGTTTGATCAAGATTGTGGCTGCTAGAGTGTTCACAAGCTTTTCCTTAGATTCGACATAGTGACCTACTTTTTGATTCCACATAACCCATTATCAAACATGACCTAGAGTAGATTTTGTCAAGATTGGGTCAAAAATTGTGGCTAGAAGAGTGTTTACAAGCTTTTTCTAAGATTTGACCTAGTGACCTTCTTTTTGACCCTATATAATCCTTACTCAAACATAACATGGATTTTGTCATAAGCAATGGTCATTCTGACCAAGCTTGATTAAGATTGTGTCAAAATTTTGGCTACTAGTTTTCACAAGCTTTTTCTAAGATTTGACCTAGCTACCTACTTTTTGACCCCATATAACCCATTACTAAACTTGGTCTAGATTTTGTCAAGATGATCATTCTGACCAAGATTTGGCCAAAAAAGTGTGGCTACTAGAGTATTCACAAGCTTTTTCAAAGATTTGACCTAGTGACCTACTTGTTGCCCCCCCCCCCCCCCCCCCCTAACCATTATCGAATTTGACCTAGATTTTGTCAAGATGGTCATTTTGACCAAGATTGATAAAGATTGGGTCAAAATTGTGGCCTCTAGAGTGTTCAAAAGCTTTTTCTAAGTGGTTAAATCTTTGAAAAAGCTTATGAACTCTATAGCTGCCACAATTTGAACAAAATGGGTTATGTGGGGTCAAAAAGAATAGTTTAGGTCAAATCTTAGAAAAAGTTTGTGAATTAAAGTTTTACCCCTATCTTTACAAACACCATCTTGACATAATCTAGATCAATTTTGAATATGGTTCATTTTGGATCATTAAAGAGGTCACTAGATCAAGTGAGAAGAAATGATAGGTTTCAACTGTTGGGCAATCAAGCTGATTCAATCAGGTGAGCAACCCAATGCCATCATGGCTCTCTTGTTCTTGGTATTGTGCATAGTTGCCATGGCAACAATACCAATAGCCCAGACCAATATCCTTGAACAGTTTTGAAGCTCAGCCCAACAGTATGTTAATACAAATGGGCTGTTACTTTCACAGATGTTGTTTGCAATTGTTTAGGTACGCACACAGAATGACAGACGGTTGACGGACAGAGGTGTTATCACAAAGACTCACCTTAAGCAATTTGTGCTCAAGTGGAATTTTCAATGGCTATTCAAACTTTCAGGGATCAATAATTAAGATGTGTACAAAAAGCAAGCAATGTGATATAATTTTTATGACTTTTTTATTGATATAAAAACTATCCTTAATGACACAAAAACTTACAGCTGATCACTCACTTATACTTCAGCGTACTCTGAGACTTGAATAAAAGTCACAATTATTTTTTTTATTAATAAATCAAATGAATTTTCTTTTGAATTTTCTTTTTCTTGGATTTACATCTTTGAATAAACATCTATCTGATCTTAGTTTTGATGACATGTCATTACTTCCCATGCAAGTATCCAGAATTGTTGTAAGGCAATGGCTAACGTGAGTATCCACGGAGTTGTTGTTAGTCACTATCACATAAATGTTCCTAGATTACTCTCTGCCTGCATATTTTGGTACATTGTAAGTGATCCACATAGATGGTAGTATACATGCACTCATCATTGCTCCAAATACTGCATACTTTTTCTGAAAATAGACAAAAATGACCAATTAATAAAAATAATAATTTACACAGAAACAAGAGACCAATGGCCCTTATTTCGCTCACCTGAAGATAATTGTACCTATTAAAGCTGACTGGGCAAGACAACATTTTGATATAGCTGTAAAAGACAAGGGCCACCATGGCCCTAAATCGCTCACCTGGTACACCATGTAAAACTTGACATATAGTTACAGTGCCTAGATATCGACTGGACATGACCCACAATCTTTAGAGTGTTAACAAGGTTTTTCTATGATTTGACCTAGTGACCCACTTTTTAACAGACATAATCAACATTTGATTTTGACCAAAATTTGGTGTAGGCAAACATCCTAACAATATTTCATTCAGATCTAATGAGATGTGTAGCCTCTAGAGAGTTAACACTGTTTTTCTTTGATTTGACCTAGTGACCTAGTTTTTGACCTGACATGGCCCATATTAAAACTTGAACAAGATACTAATTATGCAAACATTCTGACCAAGTTGCATTAACATCCAATGAGAATTGTAGCCACTTGAATGTTAACAAGGTTATTCTATGAAATGACCTAGTGACCTAGTTTTCGACCTGACATGAACCACATACACATTTGACCTAGAAATCAATGAGGCAAACATTTTGAATAAGTTTCATTAAGATCCAATGAGATTTCTAGCCTCTAGAGTGTTAAGGTTTTTCTATGATTTGACCTAGTGACCTAGATTTTGAGCGGACATGACTCACATTCGAGCTTGACCTAGATTTTTTAAATATGTCATCAAGTTTCATGAAGACTGGATGAAATTTGTACTGCTAGAGTGTTAACGAACCAATTGTGAACGGATGGACAGACGACGGATGACGGACATCAAGCAATCCTCAAAGCTCACCTTGGCACTTCGTGCCAGGTAAGCTACATGTAAAAACACAAAAAGACACTTAAAATGTCACAAAAGGTCATGCTTAATGTGGTCAAATGATCTAGATATTTGTCAAGGTGGTCATTTTGAGTAAGATTTGTCAAGTTTCAGGTTTTCAATATGGTCTCAAGTGCGTAAAAAGCTTTTCCCACGATTTGACCTAATGGCCTACTTTTTGACCTGACATAACTCATTACTTCATTACCTAGATTTGGTCTAGGTGCTTATTCTGAGCAAGTTTCATGAATTTGAAGCTAAAAATATGGCCCCTAATGTGTTCAGAAGCCATTTCTTTGATTTGACCTACTGACCTACTTTATATTCCGACATAACCCACCTTCATATTTGACCTAAATTTTGTCTAGGTGATAACTCTCAGCTAGTTTCATGAAATGAAATTATGGCCAAAAATGTGGGCTCTAGAGTATTCTGACGCTTTTTTATGATTTGACCTACAGACCTACAAGTACTTTTTGACCCCAAGTAGTCCATATTACTATATTGCCTATATTATGTCAAAGTGGTCATTCTGGACAAGTCTAATGAATTTCTGGCTAAAAGTAAGGCTCCTACAGTGTTTAGAAGAATATTGCATGTTTTGACCTACTGACCAACCTTTTCATTCTAAATAAACCATATTTATATATTGCCTAGCTTTTGTTAAGATGATCATTCTAATCAAATTAAGAAGATTGAACTAAAGAAATGGGCCCTGGAGGGGCCAAAAGCTTTTTCTGCGATTTGACCTACTTTATGACCTGATATGACTTATATTATTATATCAAGGACATGACACCCACAGAATCTCAAAGATATAGCAAAAAATATCCTAGAAGGGTTTTAACTTTAAGAAGTTTTTTCAAAATTTAGTGCTTGCTTGCCATGGCAACAGAAAAAATTACCCCACCCACTTTCTTTGAACAGCTTTTTGTTCCCCTACCCTACTGATGCTTCTCATGAAGTTTGGTTAAATTGAGGTTTCAGCGGTGATGTCGTTTAACAAGGGCCACTATGGCCCTATTGCACTCACCTGGTACACCATGTAAAACTTGACCTAAAGTGACATAGATTATGACCCAAATTCAACTGTGGCCATTTTCATGATTTAACCTAGTTTTGGACCCTAAATGACCCACATTCGACCACGACCTAGATATCAATAAAGCAAACATCTTGACCAAGTTTCATTTATTTCAAATGAGATGTGTAGGCTCTAGAGTGTTTACAAGGTTTTTTCTATGATTTGATCTAGTGATCTAGTTTTTGATCAGACATGACCCACATTTAAAATTGATCTAGATATCAATAGGGCAAACATTTTGACCAAGTTTCATTCAGATCTAATGAGAGTTGTAGCCTCTAGAGGGTTAACAAGGTTTTTCTATGAGTATGATTTGACCTAGATGACCTAATGACCATGACCCACATTCATACTTGACCTAGATATTAATAAGGCAAACATTTTGACTAAGTTTCATGAAGATCAAATGAGATTTATGGCCTCTTGAGTGTTAACAAGGTTTTCTATGATTTGACCTAGTTTTTAACCAGACATGACCCACATTCTAACTTGAACTAGATTTCATCCAAACATAATTATGTTGTCATCAAGTTTCATGAAAAATAAATCAAATTTTTCACGCCAATGACATCATTTAACAAGAGGCTCATGCGGGCCTAAATATCGCTCACCTGGAAAAACCAACACAAGGGTCACATGACCCCTGGGGTGAGATCAATTTTTAACCCAGAGACATAATTTCCAAAATCTTGCTGATGAACTTGAAAATTAAGTGTTCTGTCAAATATTTTGTACATGGATGGTTTCAGACAGGAAGACTTTTCATTGAAAAAAAATCTATTTTTAGCTAATGTGACCCAGAAATGCAACAGACCCGAACCATTTCAGCAATATTGGTAAAAAAAACAACATCAAAAAGTGTCACTATGCTAAATATCAAAGCTCTGGCCATAATAGTTTCAGAGAAGATTTCACTATATAACTCTAGTAAAACTGCAAACCCTAGGGCCTTGGCAGTTTTGACCCCAGGGACATAATTTGAACAACATTGAAAGAGGACCTAAAGATTATGCTTTGTGCCACATATCTAAGCTCAGGGTATTGTGGTTTCAGACAAGAAGATTTTTTTTAGTTTTCATTGAAAAAATCTATTTTAAGCTCCTGTGACCTAGATATGCAACGGACCGGAACCATACATTCAATATTGGTTAAGGGCTTCAAGAAATGTCACCATGCCAAATATCAAAGCTCTGGCCATATTAGTTTCAGAGAAATACATGTTTGAAGATTTCACTATATAACTCTATGTAAAATTACGACCCCGGGGTGGGGTCATTTTTACCCCAGGGACATAATTTGAACAGTCTTGATAGAGGACCTAAAGATTATGCTTTATGCCAAATATCTAAGCTTTGGGTTCTGTGGTGTTGGACAAGAAGATTTTTTAAGTTTTAACTGGAAAAAAATCTATTTTTAGCTCCTGTGACCTAGATATGAAACAGAACGGAACCATATTTACGGAAATGTTTGAACAACTTTGAAAGAGGACCTAACAAGAATCATTCCTGCCAAGTTTGGTGAAAATCCATCCAGTAGTCTAGTAGGAGAAGTGGTTTGAAGAAATTGTTGATGACGAACGACGGACGACGGACACAGCACAATCAAAATAGCTCACCTTGGCACTATGTGCCAGGTGAGCTAAAAAAACTTGCTGGTGAACCTGCAAATGGTGTGCTCTGTCAAATATCTAAGCTCATGACTCTATAAATGGTTTCAGACAGTAAGACTTTTCATTGAAAACAAGAGCTGCATGCGGCCCTAAATCGCTCACCTGAGGAACTAATGTGTAATACTCAATGCAAAATGAAAATTGTCATTGCATGTATGTGGACTGTTGCATGAAGAAGTAACTCAGAATCAGTTTGTCATTATTACTGTTTGAGCAAAAAGGAAAAATATGGAAACTATATAAAAAGTCCTTATAAAGGGTGTTAATTGAATTCTGACAATGGTTACAGTTTCAGAGTAGAAGATTTTTAAAGGGTTTCCTGTATAAGTCTATGTAAAACTGATAAGCCCAGGACGGGCCATTTTTGACCCTGAGTTCATGATTTGAATAATCTTGGTAGATGACTATAAGGCAAAGCTAGATGCCAAATATAAAAGGTCTGGGCCTTACGGTTTCAGAGATGAAGATTTTTGAAGGTTTTACTATATAAGTCTATGTAAAACTGATAAGCCCTGGGGCGGGGCCATTTTTGACCCGGTGGTCATGATTTGAACAATCTTGGTAGAGGACCATAAGGCAAAACTACATGCCAAATATAAACGGTCTAGGCCATACAGTTTCAGAGAAGAAGAGTTTTAAAGGTTTTCCTATATAACTCTATGTTAAACTGATAAGCCCTGGGGCGGGGCCATTTTTGACCCCGAGTTCATGATTTGAACAATCTTGGTAGAGGACTACAAGGCAAAGCTACATGCCAAATATAAAAGGTCTAGGACATACAGTTTCAGAGAAGATGAGTTTTAAAGGTTTTCCTATATAACTCTATGTAAAACTGATAAGCCCTGGGGCGGACCATTTTTGACCCGGGTTCATTATTTGAACAATCTTGGTAAAGGTTCACAACATGATGCTACATATGAAATTTGGTTATCCTAGGACTTATGGTTATTGACAAGAAGATTTTTAAAGTTTTGACTTTGGTTGTCAATATTACGTAAATACGGAAAATGACCACGCCCTCTGGTGGCCATGTTTTTTGACGGATCAAAATTCTTTGAACAATTTTGAAAGTATATAAATTGAGAAATATTTTGGTGAAAACGAAAATGAAATCGGACCAGTAGTTTTTGAGAAGAAGATTTTTTTTAGATATTGTGCATGGTTGCCATGGCAACAAGACTGATAGCCCCACCCACTTTTTTTTCATTAAATTTTAAAGCTCACAACTACAGTATGTATCTGACCAAGTTTGGTTAAAATTGGGCCATTGGTTTCAGAGAAGAAGTTATTTGAAACAAAGTGTGAACAGATGACACCGACACGGACGGCGACCGATCACAATAGCTCACCTACTTTTAGCTAATGTGATCTAGATATGCAACAAACTGGAATTACTTTAACAGTATAATATTCTATTGGTAAAGGATCACTAGAAGCGTCACCATGCCAAATATCACAACTCTGTGAATGTTAACTGACTTTCAGAGAAAAAGATGTTTGATAACTACCCGTATATAACTTTATGTAAAACTGTGAACCAGGGGCGGGGCATTTTTTACTCTAGGGACATAATTTGAAAAGTCTTGACAGAGGACCTGCAGATGATACTTTGTGCTAAATATCTAAGCTCAGGGTACTGTGGTTTCAGACAAGAAGATTTTTTAGGTTTTTTTGGTTTTTTAAGACAAAGGCCCGTGAGAAATGTCTACAGAGTGACCTGTTTTATATGAATGCCCAAGGCTATAAATAGAATATGTGATATGCTTATAGATAGATAGATAGATTTATTTCGGTAAAAAGTGTATATAACATGACAAAGCATAATTAAAGCAAACATATAAGAGCCATGTAATGCGCACTAGAAACCAAGGATAACACAAACAAGAGGCCCATGCGGGCCTAAATATCGCTCACCTGGAAAAACCAACACAAGGGTCACATGACCCCTGGGGTGGTATCATTTTTTACCCCAGAGACATAATTTCAAATATCTTACTGATGAACTTGAAAATTAAGTGTTCTGCCAAATATTTTGTACATGGGTGGTTTCAGACAAGAAGACTTTTCATTGAAAAAAAATCTATTTTTAGCTAATGAGACCCAGATATGCAACAGACCCGAACCATTTCAGCAATATTGGTAAAGAACATCTAAGTGTCACTTCATAATTCTAAATATCAAAGCTCTTGCCATAATAGTTTCAGAGAAGAATATTTCACTATATAACTCTATGTAAAACTGCGACCCCTAGGGCCTTGGCAGTTTTGACCAAAGGGGCATAATTTGAACAATCTTGATAGAGGACCTGGAGATGCTGCTTTATGCCAAATATCTAATCTCAGGGTATTGGGGTTTCAGACAAGAAGAGTTTTAAAGTTTTCATTGAAAAATCTATTTTTAGCTCCTGTGACCTAGTTATGCAACAGACTGGAGCCATAATTACAATATTGGTAAAGGGCTTCTAGAAGTGTCACCATGCCAAATATCAAAGCTCTGGCCACATTTGTTTCAGAGATAAAGATGTTTGAAGATTTCACTATATAACTCTATGTAAAATTACGACCCCTGGGGTGGGGTCATTTTTTACCCCAGGGACATAATTTGAACAATCTTGATAGAGGACCTGAAGACAATGCTTTGTGTCAAATATCTAAGCTCAAGGTACTGTGGGTTCAGACAAGAAGTTTTCATTGAAAAAATCTATTTTTAGCTCCTGTGACCTAGATATGCAACAGACCGGAACTATTTGAACAACTTTGAAAGAGGACCATACAAGGATCATTCCTGCCAAGTTTGGTAAAAATCCATCCAGTTATTTCGGAGGAGATGTCGTTTAAAGAAATTGTTGACGACGAACGGACGGACGAACGACGACGGACACAGAACTATCAAAATAGCTCACCTTGGCACTACATGCCAGGTGAGCTAAAAAGGAAAAATATTTTCCTTATTTCCATTGTGGTCCTTGATTCTAGTGGCAAGACACAGAGAGTCACGGTAAATTATTATAAATAAATATCACAGATAGTATCTTAAATTAAAAGTATCACAGAAGCTGAAAGTTAGTCAGTTTCAGAATGACTAGACCATGTTCACAAATTAACACAGCAGAGTATCAGAACAAATCATAAGAATAATGATAAAATGAAACAAATCTATCTTAAATAACACAGATATATCAGAAGGCAAATGAATAAAAACTAATCAAGTAAAGAACTTATTCTTACAATAGCTAACAAGAAGTTTTTGACATCAAATCTAAATTGAGTGGAAGATTTACTCACTCTTAAATTCTGAGGAAGACTATTCCACAAGTGAACACCTCTGAAAAGAAATGACTTCTTACCAAAGGTGTTTACTCTAGGAATGGCATAGCGTCCATTATCAGTAAAAGTAAAAGAAAACGAATCCTCTTGAACGGGAATGGCTGTCATGTTTGACCTTGTACAGCGCTTGTGCACAGAGCTTAAAGGAATAAAATAATCACCAAGATATATAGGAGCAGTGCCTTTTGAAATATTATACACGTGTGAAAGGGTTATTTGATCAACTCTTTTTGATCAACTTATATTTTGTCAAAATTATTATTTCTGTCCATTAGGTTGTAGCAAGATTATTTTTTACTGAAAAATCACTTATACTCGTTTTGAGATTCCCCTTGTTTGGATCCAGATTAATAAATGAAAATCTCTGATGTGGGCGAGTGGCTTATGTGCCAATATTTCGTCAAAAATTTAAATATGTCTGTAAGTTTGAATCAAGAGTATTAAAAATAACATTATATGGTGATTCAATTGGTTTGGATCCAGATTAATCAATAACAAGAGCCCCATGGGGGCATATTTCGCTCACCTGAGAATAGCTGAAAAAATGGAGATAATGATTTATGTCCAGGACTGACCTAGATATGCAACAGACCGGAACCATTTGAACAAAATAATTATGGGTGTGTTCGATTATCAGTTCCAGAACTGTTTGGAACGATTCCATGGAATTAGTAAATCAAATAAAAACGGAATTGAACCCTTGCAAAGATGGTAGTCTGGTTCCCTACTTATTACAACTTTGCTGTCGAAGCGTTCGTAAATTGTGCCGGGAACCATGATGATATGTCACAATTCTGCTCACACCACCTCCTCGGGCAGAATTGATAGAACAGTTCTGGAATTGAATTCCGGACCATTCGATTTGGATTCCGTCAATCCCGTCAATTCCGGACTGATAATCGAACACGCCATGTGTAAAGGATATTTAAAAGTGTCACCATACCAAATATCAAAGCTCTGGCCATATTAGTGTCAGAGAAGAAGACGTTTGAAATTTTCTCTTTATAATTTTATGTAAAACTGCGACCCCCGGTGCGGGCCAATTTTGACCCCAGGGGCATAATTTGAACAAACTTGATAGAGGACCTGTAGGCAATGCTATGTGCCAAATATCTAAGCTCTGGCCCTTGTAGTTTCAGACAAGAAGATTTTTTAAGTTTACATTGAAAAAAATCTATTCTTAGCTCCTGTGACCTAGTAATGCAACCAACCAGAACCATTTGAACAATTTTGGTAAAGGACATCTAGAAGTGTCATCATGCCAAATATCAAAGCTCTGGCCATATTACTTTCAGAGAAGAAGACGTTTGAAAATTTCACTATATAACTCTATGTAAAACGGTGACCCCCCCCGGGCGAGGCCAATTTTGACCCCAGGGGCATTATTTGAACAAACTTGATAGAGGACCTGTAGGCAATGCTTTGTGCCAAATATCTCAGCTCTGGCCTTTGTAGTTTCAGACAAGAAGATTTTTTAAGTTTTCAATGAAAAAAATCTATTCTTAGCTCCTGTGACCTAGTTATACAACCGACCAGAAACATTTGAACAATTTTGGTAAAGGACATCTGGAAGTGTCATCATGCCAAATATCAAAGCTCTGGCCATATTACTTTCAGAGAAGAAGACATTTGAAAATTTCACTATATAACTCTATGTAAAACTGTGACCCCCGGGGCGGGGCCAATTTTGACCCCAGGGGCATAATTTGAACAAACTTGATAGAGGACCTGTAGATGATGCTATGTGCCAAATATCTAAGCTCTGGCAGATTTTGACAAGAAGATTCAAGAAGATTTTTTAAGATTTCCTTATTTTTTCACTTTGGTTGCCATGGCAACCAGAGTTCTGCATTGTTTTAAATTCTTTGAACAAATTTGAAAGAGCTTGACCCAAGGAACATTTCTGTAAAGTTTGGTTGAATTCTGTCAAGAGGTATAGGAGGAGATGTCATTTGAAGCAATTGTTAACGACGACGGACAACGCACGACGCCCGACACAGGGCCATCCCAATACCTCACCTTGAGCCTTTGGCTCAGGTGAGCTGAAAATGTCTTATGTGGACGCATGGCGTCTATGCATATATTTGGTCAAAATTTGTTTTTAATTCTGTCAGTTTATGTGGATCCAAATTAGTAAATAAAACCTCTTCAGAGTCTTCTATTTCTGTACATAACAGTTTGGATCCAGATCAGTAAATAAAAATCCATTATGTGGCGCACGGTGTCTGCATATTAGTATATCTACACAAGAGGTGTGAAAAATAAAACGTTGTAGCGAAAAAGTCTAGGTTAGCTAAAAAGAGCAGCCGTGATAGCCACAAGGTAGAGAACATGCTAAGGTAGCAAAAATGGGTGCCGGACATTTCGGTAAATGACCAGTTCGGTAAATTGATTTTATATAGTAATAGGTCTGGACGTTTCGGTAAAAAGGTAAATTAACCTACTTAAAGGCGAAATGTCGCCCAAATGGATGTTTAAAATGCGCAATTTCTTATATATGTACATTTTCTATGTATTAAAACTAAGCGAAAACAGTTGTCAGATGCCTGACATATGCCCCCCTTTCTTTAAGAATCATACATAAATGTGCCGATTTCTTATCGAGATGGTTGGAAAAATAAGCTCTTTGTTTAAATAACAAATCTTCGTGTCGGCTTCCGAGAATTTCCGCATGGTCGAATAAGAGTCACGTGATCGATCCGATTTTTCTGACTTGTCTGTGTTACTTTAGAACAGAATAGTTAATAATGGTAAATAGGTAACAGTGGAGAAAACGTTATTCTTTCCCGTTTAAACGCAAACGCATCACAATAAAACGCATAAAAACACAACCTTTAGACAATTATGACCATTCATGTTAGTCTGAGTTGCAAACAGTTTGGTGCCTGATCAGACGCCGGGTTACCCGGCATCTGATCTGCTCCAAACTGTTTGCAATTGAAATCATGGTTTTAGCGTAAGCGCGTTTATTGGGAAATAATAACATTTTCTCCACTGTAAGGAAGGTAACATCGAATACATAGTCCGAAAAGTCGTACACATTCCTACTTGAGATAAGTATGATCATCGTGCAGCACGAGAACGCTGCGCTAACTTTACTGATACTTTATTCTTTCAAATTAAACGCATTTATAAACAAAACTATTATTACCATTGCAAACAGGTTGGAGCCAGATCTCAGTAACCCGGCGTCTGATCAGGCTCCAACCTGTTTGCTACTCAGATTAAAAAAAATAGTTAAAATTTCTAAAAGTAAATTTCCACAGTGTAGTGAATTGCGTTTGCGTTTAAACCGAAAAGAAAAATGTATTCTCTACTGTATATTGCGCACAATAAATACAGCTATCAATGTCTCTTGCTGAATGTAGGGAATACTCATCCCTTTTAAAGTTTTAGAATGTTCCAATCTAAAAATAACTCTGCCAAGTCAGAAGAAAACACTATGAAAACATCTTTACCGGGCGCAAGCCGAACGAACTCGGAAAATCTCCGCCGTTGATCGGATGTCAACAAACCGATTTAAAAATCGACTTCTTTCCACCAAATTCATGGGTTTGTAAGCAATGTTGTCTCCATATACATAGCGGATTACTTCTTTTTATATGTTTAGATTACGTATGTGCCTGAATGTTCAGGTTTAAGAAATGCGCGATTTTGGCTACTTGACAGCCACATACTGGCTTTAAAGGTTTATGTACATGTACCTGTATATCACACCTCTCGCTTTATCAATAACCAATTGATATGTAATCCCTTGTACCTTTTAATGCCTCACAAATGGGTTGGATCTACACTATGCAATATTTTTGTGTTATCATGTTATGTATCATTTTAGTATTATTCTGTAAAAATACATGTATGTTAAAAATGAAAGGAATTGAATACACCAATAAGTATTTAAAAAAAAGTTCAGTCATTAATTAATTTGAGAAGTAGACAAACACCTCCTCTCCTCGTGGAAGAAATGGAATCAATATATTTAAGAAATCCAGTTACTTTTACCCCATTCACATGTCTATCTATTTCGTTGGTAGATCAGGATCCATGCATACTAAAACAACCCTGCAAAAGTGGCACAAATTAATACCGTGACATAGTCTCATTGTTACCGGAAGAGGTGCCATATACTTAATCCTTTAATTACTATAATTTATCTTTTTACCGAAACGTCCAGACCTTTCACTATATAAATTCAATTTACCGAACTGGTCGTTTACCGAAACGTCTGTAAATCGCGAAAATCCAGGTAGCGTCCTGAAATCATAGTTACTTGTTTTTTCACAATGCCATTTCTTTACCGGGTGGATTGAGTAACTTGGGAGACATGGTATCTATCTCTTTTCTAGCCCCCCACACATGGCCAAATAATCATTGTGATTGCTTGCCATTATTATAAAAGAAGAAGAAGAAGAATTCAATTTGAAAGACAATTATTGAATCAGAGGGCAAACGGTCACGTACTGTACTCTTTAAAAAACACATGGATTACGATAGGCAAAGTTTTGCTAATGGGAGTGTAACTGAAATAAAAAGCTTTACATGACATTTTTGGTAAACATTGGAAAGATAGGCAAAAGTATTTTTTACATAAGAGAAAGTGCTAATTGGATACTAATTGAAAGACAAGAGTTATTTCCCTTCTTTTGACAAGCAATCATGTTTTGATAAAACTGAATGAAAAAAGTATTTACCCAAAGTGGCATTCTGTACATGGGTTTACCATATACAAACGTTGCCTTCTGTACAACATTTTGAGAGACAACTGGCTGAAGCCGACACAGTCCTGTTCTCAATACACCCGACATGTTTGATGTTTGCCGCAAGGTCAATGGTAAAACGGAAGTAGATATCTGCATATATAGTGACGTCATGAACTTTATTTTCTTGCCGAACATTTACCATATATTATTACGCATTATTGAATAATTAATCAGGTCTTTTCTCATTTGGTTTGTACTAATAACAAACAAATGTAGTATTCATATGATTTCCTGGACATTTTAAGAAGAAATATCGAATCATTTGGATAAAAAATGTGTGAACCTATGCATTTCGTTTTTACATCAAGAAAAATAGTGCAAACATTCGGTTCGAGTAAATAAGAAACAGCAAGTAGTGGAGAAAAAATACATTTTTTCTGCTAATTACATCAAAATGACCAAAATCAAGCAATCGACATCGGATGAGAACGGTAAGACTTGAAAGGCTTGGCTTGCAATATTATCATTAGCACGTGCTATTGTTGTAACAAACCCCAAACTTTGCAAAACAGATTTGCAAATTTGTGTACCCCACCCACCTTGATATGCCGTTGTCGTAAGTGTCAAGAGTACATGTCTATTTTATGCCAAAAAGCGTGGTAGAATCAGACAATTGTATGCATTCCACTGTGTAAAGGGATTGTCTTTGATTAGCTGAATCATCTTTGCCCTGATAAGCTGTAGAAAAAGGAAGAATACTTTGCGTTTTTAAGTAAAATGAAGATGCCATTTGCTAAATTATGAATTGCAGCCAAGATCGTTATGGGCAATTATAATGTCAGATTTGATTTTCCCAGAGTCTATCTATCTTCCAATGAGATAAACCCAAATTGTGGACCTAGACTTGTCCGGTGACAAGACGTTTCGTCCCCAAACAATTTCCTCCCTGGTCGTTTGTACCCTGGTTGGTAGCTAGGCGCTTCAAAATTTCCAAAATAGATTAGACACAGAATAAACTCAGAATTTCATCAGGATCCAAACTGATGGGCACTAATCACCTGACGATAATCTCTAAAAATGTAGTTTAGATAAACAAAATCTTTTTCTTTCTTTCTTTCTCTATATACTGCTACACGCCCCTTTCGGGTATTACGAGCAGGGGCACTTTTTAGGTGCACCAATGGGACTGTACCCGGCCGGTCACTTTATCCTGACACCGACGAACCAGTTGTAAATGCTAACCCGAAATCCTGAGCGCCAAGGAGGGAAGCCATTACTACCAATTTTTAAGTCTTTGGTTTGACCCGGCCTGGGATTGAACCCACAACCTCCCGCACTGCAAGCGGACGCTCTACCACTAAGCCACGCAGCCGGTATTTTCTTCCGGTGAATTTATCTATCTATCTCTCGTATAGTGCGGACCCCTCTCTCGAGTGTTACAGGCACGGGTGCGCGTCGGAAGTGTTAGTATAAGAAAAAGTGAGAGTTTAAGAACCTGACATAAAGCCAATAAGCTCTAGCAGGCGAAAAATTTATGTCTTTAAAAACCCGTTGGTAAGCAAACTTTATTGTATTGGAGTTTTCAGTCAGTGAAAACCTGCTCATATAAGATGAGGTAGCAGGTTCAATCCCAGTCCTAGTCAAACCAAAGACTTAAAAATTGATAGTAATCGCTTCCCTCCTTGGCGCTCAGGATTTAGGGTTAGCATTACAACTTGTTAAGACATCGCTAAGAACAAAAACAGTATTGCCTCGAATATAGATCAGCGAGAGCAACTCATTGTAACGAATCGATTATAGCCACTTTGTGCTGTCTGACCATCCATGCATATATGTCCGATTTGAGTCACTTTCCACTATCACTGCTGCTGGAACTAGTCACTGGTTGTTTCTAAGAAGGATTTAAGTCCACTCAAAGCCTTGTAGTTTGATAATGATGCATACCCCATTACTTGAAGGTCTGGTCAACATTGTTGTCACAAGTTGAAACATGCTATGGAGGTAATGGGTAAACAGCTGCAGGAGTGACTGTGTTTTGCATTATTTATCACACATTAATTATAAATAAGTAATCTGATTTCAGAGTTCACCATTCTCTTCAATGAGTGGTAGCTTAATGCAAATTAAACTGTATGCTTATTGCTTATCCCTAAGCCTAAACTCCATAGCTATGCCCTTTTATGCATTTAATTCATTCCTCACTTGAAGTAAATAGTTCCATATTTTATATAGTAATTAGATATCATATGCATCATAAATATTTCCGATATCCAAGCAGATTTATGGTAGTTTAAAACAGGCTGAAAGTAAAGCAGCATGTTATATTCTGCTTTATTTTAAACCTGCTTTAAGTGCTCACCTGTCTGCAAAACCAGAATCAGGCTAATAAATTGATCCTTCCTAAACTTTAAATACTTATAAGCCCTCACTCCATAGCCAGGCTATATGGAGTGAGGGCTTATAAGTATTTTAAGTAAGGAAGGATCAATTTGAAAATCTTGAACATTCTTCATAATGAATTTGTAGAAAGTTTGCACACAATGGAAAATGTAACGAGTATGTAAATCTTTATAAACTGTTTAATCTAATATTGAATGATACTTATTACTATAATTATAATATATTTGTTACTAATTACAGATGAAATAGTGAGGTAAATCCAGTTCCAATGTGAAGATGGAACCGTCCAGTCATCCAGGTCTAATGACGTCACCAGAAATGACGACATCTGGAAACCTGGATATTTTGGCCCATACAGCAGTATCACAGTCTGCTGACATGACAGGATTGACTGATACTTCAACACTGTCAGGTAGCACAGGCAGTTTCCCTCGGTTTTACGGCTCATTGGGCCCTATTCTCCTCTATGAAGTACAGTAAAACCTCTCTATTACGACCACTAAAAAGAAGGCTAATTGTCTGAATAAACAACCGGTGACAGCTTAAAGCAATGTGAAAGTGAAACAGAAAGCTCCTGTTGGAGCTTTCTGTTTCACTTTCACATTGCTTTAAGCAGTCACCTGTCTCAAACGACTAATATTTGACACAACTTAGTGGTCGTAATAGAGAGGTTCTACTGTACATTCTTTCTTACATATTTCAAAATAAATTTCCTTTAAAGAAAATTTTATTTTTGTTCATAACAAATTAATCAGTTCTATGTTTTCCTTAATAGAAAATTGAGCGGATCAGTTCACTAAATTCTGAAGCAGCATACTCATATTTGCACCATTAAAATATTAAGTTTTTCCATTGTTTAAAATGCAGTGCTGCCATTGTTGAGAAAAGGTGGGGCTTGTGAATGTTGTTCTCAGAGGAAGGGGGGCTTAGGGGTCTTTCCTCTGCAAATTAAATTTCAAACTCGGACAGCAGACATTTGTTGGAATTTTCAAAAATTGGCTTTTAGATAGATAGATTTATTTCAGTATAAAATGTAACAATACATGATAAGACATTATTACAAACATTGTAAAATAGATAAATAGTACATGAATGAAATAATGGACCATGACAGTCACATCATACACCAAGGATAACACAAAAAGGGAAATCCCTTACCCATTGTATGCTGGGTAATATTTGGCGACCGTTTTAAAATGTTGTCTGCAGCGGGTATAACTATTACTCAAATATTTGTTAAAGATTTTAGCAGTTTCTGATAGAATATTGACTTAGCTTCAAACAGTTTTGATCTCAGATCAGGCCCCACAATGTGGGGCCTGATCTGAGATCAAAACTGTTTGCCTAGAGGTACACCTAAAAGTGTATCACGCACAAAATGGGTTAAGTAATCAATTGATGTCTTCCTATTACTGGAAACATTGATTATCTTCTGAATGTCTTCTAATCTTTATTAATAATAGACAGTTTTCAAGAACATATGCAATACTTTATAAACAACATTTGTCTGTATTTATTTTTGCCTATCTTAAAGCAGGTTGAAAATCAAGTAGAATGATCTTTAAAGAGCATTCTGCTTTAACACATTGTGGGGCCTGATCTGAGATCAAAACTGTTTGCCTAGAGGTACACCTAAAAGTGTATCACGCACAAAATGGGTTAAGTAATCAATTGATGTCTTCCTATTACTGGAAACATTGATTATCTTCTGAATGTCTTCTAATTTTTATTAATAATAGACAGTTTTCAAGAACATATGCAATACTTTATAAACAACATTTGTCTGTATTTATTTTTGCCTATCTTAAAGCAGGTTGAAAATCAAGTAGAATGATCTTTAAAGAGCATTCTGCTTTACTTTCAGCCTGCTTTAAGTGGTCACAAGTTATCAAAACTAGAAACAAGCTATTAAGTAACACATTAAACAGTTGCCTTGGATCATTCTCAATCCACCCATATCGCCAATGGGCTCAAACTTCAATTTCACCATGATCTTGACTTAATTTGACATAGAGATTAGCTAACCCTTTCCCCCATAGCATGTTTCTAATATCGAATATACATGTTGGCGTCCACTTAAAGCAGGTTGACAGTAATGCTTAAAGCACATTCTGCTTTACTTTCAACCTGCTTTAAGCTATCATCTGCTAGAATGTAGAAAATAATTTGTATGAGACATATTCATGACTGTATAAATTGGAACTATTTTCACCAGTGGAGGAATAAATTAAATGCGTTAAAAAGGGCACTTCCATAGGGGGAAAGGGTTAAGGAAAAGGATTAATGCTAAAATTTGGGTTTCAAAAAAGAAGAAAATAGGTAAATAAAAGGCATAAAAAAGTGTATATATGGAGCAAAAGGTTAAAAAGGTTGTAATTGGAAAGTTGAAAGGACTTGTTAAAACTTCAGTAGAAGCTTATCGAATGGTGGATAATTTGATAATAAATCTGAATAAAGATGAGCTTACAACTGTTTACATCAATTAACGTAATACTATTCTTTCTATTTAATAGAAAGAATTTGAACGTTGGAAATGATAATTTGATTTTTACTATCTAAATGTAAAATGAGATTCTTTGAAAATACATGTACATATAGACACCCTGTCTGGAAAGCTTTTACAATGTGGTATTGTTATAAATATTCAGGAGTTCAGATAAAAGCAAATCAAACTGAAAACATCTAACATTTTCTCTTTTATGTCACAAGCAAACCCTAATACTATTCATCCAAATCATCTTGAAGAGACAGTTCAAATGAATAGTCACATCATTCATAGGTCTTTGTGGACACATAAGGGAGTGAGTACAGTCAAACTTTGATATCTCAAGTTTGTTTATTTGTCGATCATACCTGTATTTCAAAGTTCAAACAAGGTTTAGCTATGTTTGAACTTTGAAATACGGAGATTTTTGACTTAAGTGAATTCAATATAATGAAATTTAATTTTAAAACTACATGTATAAGAATTTTGACTTAACCCATTACCCCATAAACACACCTTTTTATGCCTTTGATGTATTCCTCCACTGAAGAAGATAGTTACAATTTTCACAGTCGTAGATATGTATGTTAAGAATTATTTTCAAAATTTAGCAGATGTTAGCTTAAAGCAGGCTGAAAGTAAAGCAGAATGTGCCTCAAGGCACATTCTGCTTTACTTTCAACCTGCTTTGAGTGGTCACCTATTTTCAAAACTAGAAACTGGCTGTGGGGTAATGGATTAAGACTAATAAGAGAGTTTGAGATACTGAGGTTGAACTGTATTTGAAATATTGAACTGATCTGGAGCTATGATATTGTATTTTCAGGATTTCCGGTGCTGAATATTGCTGAAAATACAACAGTGAGCCTTCCATTATTATCACAACAGATCAGGATTGAGGGACAGCCAGGTGGACCAATGTTGAGTCAAGCACAACTTCAAAAGATTCTGGGGTCTGCAGACCCAGAAAAGAGGATGTCCCCGGGGCCACTATCAATTATCCCTACAACAGGGTTCAGCGATCCTGGTCAACAAAGCCCGGCCTCCTTGTCCCAGAACTCTCAGATTATGCATTATAGATCGACAGGATCATCCGGTGATGCTATGTTAAGTGCAATTAACTGTAATGAAAATGAGATATTACAAGATGGTGGATTTGATGTTACTAGTAATCTAGGCAACCTAGATGATGGTTTGTTAGGAAGTATGGGTAATTCTGGGCGACTGTCAGAGAATCCTGGAGGTAATACATTTGATCTATTTGATGGTGAAAGTGACACTCTAACTATGGAAGCACTGTCTCCTGGATTAATTATGACAGACTCTGGCAGCCTGAGTACAGTCAATACAGTTACTGACTCCAATGACTCAACAGGTACGGTAACGCTATCACACGTTGGTACAGTGCGGCTGTCAGCAATATGTTTCTCTCTCCCGTAGTTCTCTCCTCATGAAGTAGCTTCCTGCTTTACTTTGAGCATGAACCATTACCCCATAAATATGCTTTTTACACCTTTAATCCTTCTCTGGAGAGAAAATAGTTGCGCTTTATACTGTTATGAATATGTTCCACAAGAAATAGTTTTTATATGCTAAAAGATGGTAGCTTAAAGCAGGTTGAAAGTAAAGCAGAATGTGCCTGAAAGCACATTCTGCTTTACTTTCAACCTGCTTCAAGTGGTCACCTGTCTTCAAAAAACATCAAGACACTCTGACTCTATATTTTGAAGCCATTTTTTCAGCAATTCTGTTAGGATCCATGCCACATCAAGCCTTAGGCTTACCTTTTGACATCCCTTAAGACGAAATTCTGCTTTACTTTCAGCCTGCTTTAAGCTACCATTTGCTAGGATAGAGAAAACATTCCGTTTGGTTAATGTCCATTATACATTGTAATATATAATAAATAATCGTGATAACAGTATTGCAATAGTGTATCCAACTATCAATAGTCTATTGTGATAGTGTTTTCAACTATCGATAACTATCGTGATGGCGATTTTGGACGCAATATGATGATAGTCAGCCCTAGTTGTTAGCAGGGCTTCAGATAACACTTGCCGTACTGTTAGTAAACTGCATAGTTCCAACATTTCTCCATTATGCCTCCACCAAACCTTATGTTGTGACTGTGCATTAGAATCATCTCTTTGAGTGTAGTGGAGACATATAGGGCTGTTTGTATGTGAAATTAATCACCTTATGAACCCTGTTAAATTCATTTAGTAGTGTACAATTAGCATACACTGATGACCTTTGCAAACATGCAAACATTTTGAGTTAGGAAGAGATGTCATGTAGCTCTACTGTGAGTCTACATCTCATCCCGATCCTAAATGTTTGAGCATGATAAGGACCAACCATAGTAGACTTATGTTGTTAGTTCGTTCGTAACTTGTTTATTTGTTGGTTTTCATAATAAACATATACATGTATGATATCATTTATATTTCAGATGCATCTCTAAGAGATGATAAAAAGAAGCAGGGAAAGCCCAAAGGCAAAGCCATGAAGGGCCAGGTGTCCCCGGGGAAAGTGGGGTCACTTGATTGTAACATTTGTCACAAGGTGTTCAATAACACAAGTGCCTTGGCAAAGCACAAGCTGACCCACAGTGATGAGAGGAAATACCTGTGTACCATCTGTGAGAAGAAGTTCAAACGCCAGGATCATCTGTGAGTGAGAGGGTGCACACTGTGGCCCTTTTAATTCTGCTAATTGTTCTGTTATCTGATTTTGTGTAACACGTAAAGGGGAATGGAGGCGTTAAACAGAAAGCTCCTACAAAAGCTTTCTGCTTTACTTTCAATCTTTAACATTCCACCTGTCATGATGTAGGAAAATACTTTAACCATTCTATCTATAAAAGAATGGATATAATATATAATTTGACATACGTTTTTCTCTGAAACAAAGTCTAGCAGATGATTAAATGATGATTAGCAGATGATTAGGACTGAATATTTATTGCTTTTAAATAAAGAAACCACACAATTTTAAGTCTTATCAGACATTGAATTACTTAATATCTGATCTGAATAAAAATCTATTTTCAAATTCTAGTCAATTTGCATTTAACAGGTAGGATTAAAGTTTAAGTATCAGACTGGACAAAACTGTCAGTGTACATGGTTTTCAGAAACATTAAAACGGACTTTTAACCTTTTGGGTAAATTGTGACAGAAAATTTGTAAAAGATCCTTTTCTTAGAAATTTCAGAATTTTCATAATTGAAATATTGAATGTTGTTTCTGTTTTCACAAGCTTGCCGTATATTTTGTACTGCATTAACCCATTGTGTACTAAAGAGGACATTGGTAAACAGTTTAGACCCTGATGAGACACTGAATTATGCTGTGTCTCATCAGGGTCCACACTGTTTGCTATTTAAATATAGGATATTACATGAGTGTTCATAATTTATTGGATTTATTAAACGAGTCTTTTAGAAAACGATAAAAACGAGGCTTTGCCAAGTTTTTAACGTTTTCTAAAACGACGAGTTTGATAAATCCAATAAATTATTAACACGAATGTTATATTCTTTTTATAACATAACCTAGAAATGTTATTTATCGCAGCCTTTGAGGTCAAGTGAAATCGATATATAAGTAGATCTATACAGGAAAAAAAGTTGTTCCAAATTAACCCCGTTCACTAGCATAATGTTTATGTTGTTATATGTATTAATAAACACTTTCATGTCGATCTAATATTGATTAATTACACCAAAAATCTATAAATTGAATCTACATGATGGAATGAAGACGTTGGAAATCGAATGTCACAAGTAAACGAAGTCGTGGCGTACCTCATTTGCATAGTTATATAACTAGTTATATATGACATTTAAACAATGGGTGTTATTCAACGCTCACGCCGTCTGTTATGTTATAATATGAATTATTCAGCTGTGTGGACAAACACTGCAGTGTCTTTATATACTGAGCGAAAAAAGTTTAGTCAGTTGTTTAACATGGGATTTCCTATAGAAAACATTCTAAGTTGTTGTATAAACTGGAAATCAATATCAAAGAAATATAGAACAGCAGAAAATAAAGAAAGGTAAACAGTTAAGGGAAATGCATTGAGAGACGAATCAACGGATGATTGTGCACACAGTGCTAAAGAATGATTCTCCAATATGCTTTATTTTTGTTCCTGATTACTTTTTCAACATTACTGCTAACTTTCATTAGAAAAGCATGACTGACATTTCGTGTATGACTAGTAAAGCAATTGCAATACAGAGGGAGTTACCTCCCTATACACAGATGTTTTAAGCGCAATCGATGTTTCTCTCTGTTCCATGACGTTTGTTTATTTATGTCATTATGCAGTATGAGTGATACAATGTACCACACAGATGTGGTTTGCATCTTTAATTTATTTAATTTCGCTCAGTACGAGGGTTGTTATTTAAGTTCGTAAACTTTTTTCACAAAAGCGTAAGTTATCGTAGCTGAAAAATAAAACAAGCACCACTGGAAAGGTTGTTCTTTTTCTGATTATAAGATGTACTTTCATATCAGTACATAAAGCCATGGTAAAGTTATAGGGATTTAAATAAAGGCACCTAAGCAGACCCGGGGCACGGTCGAGCAATAAAAAGACGTCAAAATGACGTCAAGTGTTTTTACAACAACTTAAAGGTTCATTATTTTTCAAATAACTTCCAGTGAGTTTGATACATTTCTCATGGTGCTTTATCTATTTGTCATATGTGTCTGTATACCCCTGTTCATTTACGGTTGACGCAATATTCTTTGATCTGTTCCCTAATTTGTTCACTTAGTCAAATTAAATGAATGTTTGCCTTACATTACCAAAACGCCCCCATAGTTTGATCTCTTTAATTGATGTTTGTCATTTTTAAAACCGTCCATTCAGTTTGAAAACAAGTGCCAGACAACAAGTTAATTTCATATTAGTTTTCCGAAACATGTTCAATGTCTCTGTAAGTGATTTCCCTAATTGAACACACACTTTTCTCAACACTCTTGATTCGACGTCAACTGTTAACATCATTTTCATTAAACAAAATGCTTACGGCGATAGATTAAAGTATCATCAAAACGAGATGCAGCAGCGTATTATTTTCAAATTTAAAGGACATTACGTCATAACGTCGTTTTTGTTGCATACGCTTTTGCACTGAATTTTAACGTCAAATGGCATACTTATGGGAATGATTTTAGAACAGAGCAAAATTTGAAAATGGCGTGCCCCGGGAAGCGTTACATGGGTTGCTATGGAGACAATTTATCACTACTTGCAAATAATTATTTTGAAAAAATAAAATATTTTCGGAACAAGAAGACGTTATTTATCATTAATGTACCATTAGATACCACATAATTGATGACGTAGAAAAATAAGGACAAAAGTCGACGAACTTAAATAACAACCCTCGTATATATTATCATCATTGCATATCTACAATAAAATCTTCCAGCAAGCGCACGGGGAATGTTCATTGCAATATCCAGACATAAATTGGTTGAGACAAATATTACATGCATGCTACTTTCATTTCAGAAATGGTCATCTAATGACACACCGTGACAAGAAGCCATATCAGTGTATGGTGACTGGCTGTGACAAGAGCTACTGTGATGCCAGGTCACTGAAACGCCATCTGGAGAACTATCATCAACATACTGTGGAGCAGATAGCATCAGAAATGGTGGCAGCAGCTAGTACTGCTGCAGAGGTACTGGCCGAGGTCTCCTCCTCTAACCCAGTGCCCCCAATACAAGTGACAACCACTGCAAAGTCAACAGTACAGGTGAAGATAGGTGTACCAGCTGTGAACAATAACTCAGTGAAAGATGCACAGGTTGTTTTGAGTGATTCTAGTTCACTTGTGGAAGCTTTCCAAGGTGCTAAAACAGACAATAAGATAAGTACACCACATCTAATGCTTACTTCATCAACAAACCCGTCTGGGACTATAAGGGTTGCAGTTCCGGTGAGTATCCCTGTGATGTCCAATCAAAATGCAGTATCAGACTCGCAGCAGGCAGCAATCGTGTATGAAGCTTTCCTTAAACAACAGCAGCTGCAGGAGCAGCAGCAGCAGCAACAACAGCATCAACAGCAGCAGTTGCAGTCAGTTCAGGAACAACAAACCCAGGTGAAGAAGGACCCAGATCAAGACCATATCCAGCTTTTAAAGGTAGAGCCAGAGCAGCACATATTAATAAATGGGGAGTTACAGTAAAACCTGACTACCTACAACCACTAAAATTAAGGCTAATTGATTGTACAAAAGACAGGTGACAGCTTAAAGCAAGGTGACAGTAAAACAGAAAGCTCCTAAAGGAGCTTTTCTGTTACCTTACTTTAAGCAGCCGCCTATCATACACACCTAATAATTAACACAATTAAGTGTCCGTTATAGAGAGGTTTTACTGTAACTAACTTGCCCAAATTGTATCCTTTCTCCATTGCTGAGACTGCTCATTGGAAATGTTTCTTTTAGAGGATTTTAACCCATTACTCCATATATGCATTTGATGCATTTAATTTATTCCTCCACTTAAAAATATAGTAACATTCATATATTATATGTATCATAAGACATACTTTCTATTTTTCAAGCAGATGATAGCTTAACTCTTTCCTCCCTGAAACTTTAAATGGAAAATTCCAGTTTCCATTTTAGTCTAGTCCATTTCTGACTTTTAAGGGTTGTTTTTGTCAATGTTTGGCATTGTGACAAACAGTGAAGAACCTGATCAGAGGGCTCCTTTCGGAGCCCTCTGATCAGGGTCTTCACTGTTTGCATAGGACAAGTGTACTATTCACATGTACACTGTTTGAAAAGCACGCCTATATGCGGGACTAGGGTTCAAAGAGTTAAAGCAGGCTGAAAGTAGTTTCAACCTGTTTCAAGTGGTTACATATCTTCATTACTAGATACAGGCTATGGAGTTAACCCATTATCCCATAGCCACTTTCTAGTTTTGAAAATATGTGACCGCATAAAGCAAAGACACATTCTGCATTGCTTTCAGCCTGCTTTAAGCTACCATCTGCTAGGATATAGAAAATAGTTCTTTTCATACAGTCATGTTCATGACTGTATAAATTGAAACTATTTACTTCAGTGGAGGAATAAATTAGAAGTGTAAAAAGGCGTACTTATGGGGTTAAGGGTTAATGAGTAGTTGTAAGATTGAGTAAACAGAAAACACACAAATAATGATTTAAGGTGGTTCGCGGGTCAGCTTATTCTGTGTCAGAATTCTTTGAAACCTTGATTAAATTGAAATATACCATATGGAGAGTGAAATATCGTTAAAATAAATAAAAGTTACAGTGCCGTTTTTTTCTGACAGGACCTTTTGTCGAAAAAAGCTCCTTTTTTGATAAACAGGAATATTTTCTTTATAAAATGATATAACTCAATAATTTCTGTACATTCAAGTAAACTGTACATAGACTATAAGATATTGGGCAAACAAAAGTATTTTATGACATATTTGTTGGAAATATCAATATTTAAAAAAAGTCAAATTCTGAAAATCTCAAATTACAAAAAATCTAGCTGTTTAACGTACACTTATTTTACTCTTATTAGATAGATATAACTTAATTCTACTAGTTACAAAAATTTAATGAAAATCTACAGTGGAACTTACATTTTATACATGATTTCCTGAAATTCTGACAAAATGTAAACACAAAACGAGTAACCTCCCTTGAGTTCAACTTTAAAATGCCGTCAGCTCTAAATAATACCATAAGTCAAACCTGTAATAAGGGACCATTGAAAACGGTAGCCTGTAGATCTTTAAAGGCAAGTGACTGCTTAATGCATAACAAAAGTAATGCATAAAAGCTCCTTTAGGATCTATCTTTTAGCATTATTTATGTCCTGTGTTAAGCTGCCATCTGTCATATAGGCTATAAATACTCACACATTTAGCAGTCACTTGACTATACTTGCATCTGATATTATTCATTATTACTTGACTAAACATAGCCTGTCCTTTGATCACTGCGTTATGAAATGACTAGTCACTAAAATCAGACAATTTGTTAAAAAAAAAAAAGTTTTGAACCGAGTGGGAATCGAACCTAGAACCTTTGGATTGCAAGTCTATCACCGTATCCACTGTGCTAACAGAGCAGACACTGAGTAAGATCAAACTTTTCTTTATCTAAATTTTCTACTATAAGCACGTGCCGCAAAGATCAGGTGAAAGTCATCAGCATTTCCGGAACTCGAGATGCGGGCCGCCCGCTGTCGAACCACCTTAACAACCAAAACAGCACTTGAAATATTAATAAGGCAGGTTTGTGATTTTTCAACCGAAAAAAGGTATTTTAAGAAAGGTGACTGATTAAAGCAGGTAGAAAGTTAAACAGAAAATTCCTAGAAGCTTTCTGTTATTCTTTCATCCTACTTTAAGCTACCTAGTAACTTTCATAAAATTTATTGTGATCATTATTTTGTTTGAGATTACACTTTAGTAAACTGCTGGTCTTAACGTGTATAGAAATACTATTAATTATTAATCGGTTATTGCGAGATGTTCAATTATCAATAGTCATTATCTGCTTCAATTCCCATCACTAGGTAGAATATGCTTGACTAGTGTCATCAGTCCTTGGCTAATAGTAGTTTCTTTAACCTATTACCCCATAAATATTCCTTTTTACGCCTTTAATATATTCCTCCATTGAAGAAAATAGTTCCACTTTATATAGTCATGAATATGTACCATACAAAATATTCTCCGTATTCCTATAGATTATAACTTAAAGCAAGCTGAAAGTGAAGCAGAATGCTCCTTAACACATATTCTTCTTTACTTTCAAGCTGCTTTAAGTGGTCACCTATCTTGAATACTAGAAACATGCTATTGAGTAATCTGTTAAGCTGGTAAATAGCAGATAGCTTTTACAAAAGCCAGAAGTATGTAGAGTGGGGGAAGGTGTTATTCTTTTTAACCCTTTCCCCCATAGAAGCGCCTTTTAGCGCATTAATTTTATTCGTTCGCTGAAGAAAATAGTTCCAATTTATACAGTCAAAAATATGTATTATACGAAATATTTTCTATATTATAGCAGATTATAGCTTAAAGCAGGCTGAAAGTAAAGCAGAATGCGCTTAGGGCGCATTCTGCTTTACTTTCAACCTGCTTTAAGTGGACACCTATATTCAGTACTAGAAACAGGCTATGTGGGAAAGGGTTAAATAAACATTTGTCAAGGTTTGATTATAATGATTTGATTGGGACATGGGAATGACATCCAGATAAGTGCTTGTTTAAAACAGCTTGAAAGTAAATCAGAAAGCTCTTTAACACATTACTCCATATAAGAAAACTCTTTAAGCTTTTTATTCATAGCCTGTTTCTAGTTTCGAAAACCGGTGGCCATTTTAAAGCAGATTGAAAGTAAAGTCGAACGTGCCTTATGGCAGGGGCATTCTGATTTACTCTCAGTCTACTTTGAGCTACCATCTGTTAGGATATAGGAAACAGTTTCTTCATTGTAGGAATGGATAAAATAGTAAAAGAGTGAAGTCCTGGAGTAATGGGTTGAAGCACTGTCTGTTATTTTCACTCTGTTTTAAGCATTTATCTGTATTAGATATTGTAAGAGGTTGTAAAGGAAAAAGTTCGATGATTCCAAGAAGAAATTAGCGGTATGCTACTGGGAATGCATTCTGTGTCAGTTGACTAGAATACTAAGAATAGATATATTTTATTGCCTTAACTCTTTCCTCCCTGAAACTTTAAATGGACAATTCCAGTTTCCATTTAAGTCTAGTCCATTTCTGACTTTTAATGGTTGTTTTTGTCAATGTTTGGCATTATGACAAACAGTGAAGACCCTGATCAGAGGGCTCCTAGGAGCCCTCTGATCTGGGTCTTCACAGTTTGCTTAGGACAAGTGTACTATTCACATGTACATTGTTTGCAAATGACGCCAATATGCGGGATTAGGGTTCAAAGGGTTAAACATTTAAGTTTCTGATTAATAACTATTACAGCAAATACAGCTACAACAGATAGAGCAGCAAGTAATAGCAGCTGCAACTCAGCTCCACCAAGAGCAGCAACAAAAGCAACAACAACAACAGCAGCAGCAGCAGCTTCAGCAGAATCTGAGCGCAATAAACTGGCAGGACCAGTCATCTGTCAAGAGTGACACATCCCTCATCCAGAGCCCGACTAGTGGAGAAAGATCCCCCGCCTACACAGAAATGAGCCCAGGGAATCCAGATGGTCAGCCAGGGATCCCAACTAGTCCAATACGGTCCCCAGCTAATATATGGTATAGTTCCACTAGTACAGGGCAACAGCTAGTCGGAACTACACCTAACAATGTCACTGTAGCTGATGTTAAGATTGTGTAAGTACTAGAGCATAAGCTGCAGTACATTCGACAGTTTTCAGTATCCTTCTGCATAGTGCACTCAAACCTGTATTAAATAACAATTCAGTACAATGCCCATATTAAAGCAATATTTTATAAAAAGCGGTAACTAAACGCATGATAAAAATAAGGCATTGTTTTGATGATGCATTTAGCAGTTACCTGTCTTTAAATACCTCCATGTTTCTTTAATGAAAATTCACTTAATACAAGTTTGATTATATATGGTTGATCTGTCAGTTTTGAAAAAAAAATTGAGCAAAATCAGGGAATGGAGCAGTTTGGATCTAGAATCGCTCGATGTCTTGGCTGGATCGAGATTGTATGCAACAGTTATCACAAAGTTGAACTGGGTCAAATATTATAGATAGAAAGTTCATGAGATTAACTCTTTCCTCCCTGAAACTTTAAATGGACAATTCCAGTTTCCATTTTAGTCTTGTCCATTTCTGACTTTCAATGGTTGTTTTTGTCAATGTTTGGCATTATGACAAACAGTGAAGACCCTGATCAGAGGGCTCCTTTTGGAGCCCTCTGATCTGGGTCTTCACTGTTTGAGCAGGACAAGTGTACTTTTCACATGTACACTGTTTGAAAAGGACGCCTAAATGCGGGACTAGGGTTCAAAGGGTTAAAAGGGTATTCTTTCCTTCAACACAAGCACTTCTGTTTGATATCTTTCAAGTTTGAAGAACTATTGATAACTAGTGCAATATATATTAGGGATGTTAACGGTTAATGGGTTAACCTTTAGAAGCGCGGTTAACCGGTAACATTTTTCCTTCAAAAGGTTAACCTGAAAAAAACAAAAATTTGGAAGTTAGATCATAAAATCTGCTGTACGTAATCAGCGGACGACATCTTTGCTCGTTTCAACTGCTTTGACACCTCGTCGAATAACACGCCGCGGGCGTGTACTACCCCATCTACAGAGGTTACCAGGTAACCCTGATATCAACCAGTGGGATGAGACAAATGACAGGACGTGAATTAACTGACGTTATTTTGTGATTTTACTAGATTAAGATTAGTGTCCTATTATTAAAAAATGTGTAGAAAACGTTTGAACAGAATCCAATATCATATGAATCATATAAATCTAGCAATTAAATACAGTACTTGAAATTTCGGAGAAAATAGATCTACACGATAATCCGAGCTGAAAATGACATGTTTATCCATTCAGCAGCGAAACGGTTTAGATCTAGATGAGACACCTATTAACTCTGCATATTTTATTATTCAGAATCACTTGTAAAAAAGTTGTACTGTACCATTCACAAACAGGTTACATAACTTACGCTGTGTATTGCCGTCTGCTATTTTTCGTAGGAGTGGCAAAAATGTAATCAGAAAATTTCTTCTACTTTATACATGTATGTTAAACTGCTTCTGTTTGGCTTTATTCAGATCAAATTGCCATGATAAGGGTTTAACGCCCTCATATTTACTTTAAAATCGAGTTTAACAATGAATGACTCAAGATCCAGATCGGATGCTTACCAGTGCATGTATATTCTTTGTATCAAACACAAATTTAGGGTGCTGATGAAAACATGTAGTCTTTCAGAACAGGAACAGGCTCTTTGAAATTCAGTTTCGAATTAGATCTAAAGCCTAATAGAACATCGCCGAATATTTCATACATGCATGTGAAGTCGGAGAAATTTAATGATTTTGAAAGCAGCCTGGATCCAGCTCGGACGCAGTTTCAATCGGCGTCTGATCGGAAATCAGACTATTCGACCTTTTTCAATAGGATTCTTCAAAGAAAGGATGGTGTTCAGTAACATTCAGAACTAACAGTAGGTAGACATTTTTTTCTCGGCATTACAATGGTTTAATTTATGTCAGGTTAACTGGTCGGTTAACCGGTTTTTGCTTGCGATTAACCGGTTACAATATCCGTAACCGTTAATATCGCTAATATATATACTATTTCATGTTTTGTACAAAAAAACAGAAGAAGAAAGAGTGTTTGAAAAATAAACATTTTAGATAACATCACACCATAATTACCTAGAGCCTGTACTGTTATTCTTCTTATTGTGTGATTCACCTGTTATTGCAGGGAGGAGCAAAGCAAGCCAGTGGTATGCACCATCTGCCAGAGAAGGTTTAAGAATGTTCCTGCTTTAAATGGCCATATGAGATTACACGGAGGTTATTTCAAAAAGGTATTCATGAGTAAACCTAGTCTAGTGGTCACTGGTCAGGATGGCTACCTTACAAGTAGTCAAATCTGTGTTAAACCTTTTCCACATTAACATAGCATTTGCTGTAGATCCCAACTTTTTTTTCGACTTAAAAAGGTTTAAAGAATTCCATGCTTTGTCATTAAATGACCACTAAACATAGATTTCTCTGTATATTCATGTTTAGCACTTTCTATAATTCATTACTTGTATTTACCCTTCTCCTGCTAAATATGCATATGTAAAAGTCCATCCACTTTGAATATTTTTCTTAATGAACTATTATATTGGCTAATGAAATAAAAACATTTTTCGACATGGAAAAAATCATACTCCTATCAGAACTGAATAATATATACCAGACAAAAAAAGAAACGTCTACAGTTAAAAAGTGTGTGCCTATCATTTACTTTAATTCAACATTTTGGCGAGAAATGGGAGCCGCATGTATGAATTAGACAATTGAAATTAAATTTGTTTTGATACAGAAAAAGGATGTCTGCATCAGTAAAAGAAAACTTTAGTGATAAATACGAAGTTTTTATTTAGATCTGGTCCTATGAATTAAAGCACTATATATTATAGTAGACGTTTCTTTTTTTGTCTGGTATATAATCATATAAGAAAATAGTGTAGACCCAGATCAGACATCTCATATAGAAGCTGTCTGATCTGGTTCTACACTGTTTAAAAAATTGTCAATATCGGCTTTACACTGGAGAAGGGTCAGTTTACATTCAATATTGGTTGTTTATAGGATACTGCTTTGAAGGAAGAGAAGAAGAAGCAGAAGGTTGAGATGGCTCCCCCCTCCCTGGTCCCTGCTCGCCAAGGTCTTCCCTCCCATATGACACCCCAGTCAACGGCTGCAGTGGTCAAGAAATCCAAAGGAACTCCACCAATGCAATCTCCTCCCTCTGAAGAGGTAGAGGAAATATTACAGAAACAGTTGAAAGTAAACTAAGTTTCGAAACTCTTAAGCTTGCTGTGCTTCTGTGGTTATACAGTTTTCAGCATGCTTTTGTGACGCAGTGGGTAGTATGAATAAAACAAAACAATCAATCAAGAGGGATAACTACAGTTATGATTGAATGTCTTATGTAGGTCTTATTACATGGCTGATTGAGTGCCATGAAACTTTAAGTCACTGTGAGTAACATAGATTATAATTGGGGCTTTATCCTGAATTCCTGATGACGAATTTTAACGAATAGTATATTAAAGATTCACAATAGCTTAAATAGATTGGGAAAAGCAACCTGTAAGTAAACCATTATGAAAGATTTTAGTATGGAGACAATCAGATTGTCAGTACATATGGCACTAGAAATGATGTAATGTATTACCCTTGTCTTGTATATCCCTTTTGTTTTGGTTAAGATACAGATAAAATTGGTTTAATTATGATTTCACGCAGTAGTAATTTGAATGTTTTCACAATAGCTTTATCAGAATTCTCCCTGGCTTTGTCTAAGGACTTTGAATATGTGTAGGTGTTGTTAGTGTCAAGCACATACATGGTTGATTTCAGCAATTAAGGAAATTCAGTAGAAGTTTGTGAAGCTATAAGGTTGCCATTCCAATCTCCTTGTTTGTGCTTTATTGTGATAGTTACCCGATGTTGTGATCCAGTACCATTTCTTCTTGATGCACCCACAGTTAGGCATCCATGTGGTGCTGAACATACACACAATGACTGCACACCCTGCTAAAGTAGTCTAGACAGTTATAATGTATACCGGTAGTCACAAAAAAGTTGATTCATAGTTCCAGATAGTGGGGATTTTTTCCTACACAATTCGAATGAGTAGTCACAACACAGAGTTTAGTTGGAACTGAAGGTACGAATGTTTGAGAATTTGTAGTATACTTACCTGGAGCCCAGGAACATTATGTATTAACCAAACTTAACATCCAGCAAGGTTGCTAGAATCATTTAACCCATTACACCATAACCTGTTTCTACTTTTGAAGACAGGTAATTACTTAAAGCAGGTTAAAAGTAAAGCAAATTGTGCTGTTAGGTGCATTCTGCTTTACTTTCAGCCTGCTTTAAGCTACCATGTACTAGGATATAGAAAATATGTACATTTGTATTACAGTACATGTTCATGACTGTAAAAAGTGGAAACATTTTCTTCATTAGAGGGATAAAATAAAGGTGTAAAAAGGCATGTTTATGGGCTAATGGGTTAAGAGTTAATGTCTTGTACTGCCGTTTTTGCTATCTTGGCAGTATTGACTCAATTTTCACCAATTTTAGGGATGCTGTGATTTTGGTTTCTATTCCAATACATGCATTTCATATCGGGGCTTCAATTAAGAGACAGTAAAGTAAAGATATCCAACATGTTGCCTTTGTGTTCCCACCAAACCCTGTGTTATGACAACTCAGTAGAATTGTATATTCAAGATAATTATTCCGCTCTAAATGACCATCTTGTGTCGATGGGCCATAAAACGCCATTCATTCATTCAAGATTATTCTAATGACAAGTGACATCTGAGTTAAGTCACATGCACTGTCTATCAAAGGTGACTGTAAAGCAAACAGAATTTTCTAGATGGGAACTGAAAATAACTTTGAACATGGACAAGATGATTTTGTGGATTCAGTAGACGTTGATCACTTTTTGTTGCTTGACAGCTTTCTATATCCCTTCCTATATCCCTAGATATTCCCATGGTGCATTTCAAGTGAACCAGAAGCTTTCAGTATGCTTGTTTATTACTACTTGGTTATACAATTTAAGTTAAAGCATGATATTTACCTCAGTCCGTGGCTTTTGAAATTTCAGTCAAACTTGTTTTAGGTGACTATTGAAAAGATAGTACATTTCTTACATTGGTAATAACTAGGAAAAGTGAGTGGTAAATGCCAGACCAAACTCTTTTGAGTCAACTTTTGTCAGAAAGCTAAGCTTTAGTCATAGTCATGACTTTTCAATCAATGGCTGCTTATTACAAATTTGACTGTGTTTAAATGAATTTCTATTGATGATGGACAGTAAGTTTTAGGCTGATGTTAGTATAATAGTACACTCTTGTCCTGCCAGTATAATGGTAAAAACTCTTATCCTGCCTTAGACAGTTTGCTTCAAAATTGTCTGGAGTAATGCTCAAATATAACTATTTGTAATTATCAGAACTCTAGTACATAAGGTTGATTTTTCTGGTACAGTGGAGAATCTGTTATTCTTTCCCAATAAACGCGTTTACGCTAAAACTATTATTTGCAGTGCAAACAGTTTGGAGCCAGATCAGACGCCGGGTAACCCGGCGTCTGATCAGGCTCCAAACTGTTTGCCACCAAGATAAACATGAAATATCAGAATTGTCCAAAAGTTGTTCTTTTCTACGTTTTAGCGCTTTGCGTTTGCGTAAGTTTGCGTTTAAACGGGAAAGAAGAACAGATTTTCCACTGTACCAACTTCTTATGCCTCCACCAAACTCTTATGTTGTGACCACTCTTTAGGTTTGTCTCTTTGAGATGTTTTATCGTGTAGTCACAACATAGGGTGTTGTGAAGAGAAATAAGGAGAAAATGTTGGGACAGTTTTCACTTTACTGCCTCATATTTCAAGGTGTAATTAAGAGTGTTAAATATTTTTGTTAGGCTTATCAGATGTCAAATTGTTGTTTCTACCAGGCAGGACAGGAGTTGTTGCCTGGGACCAGTTTCGTGAACATGTTTTTAAATGCAGTAAATCACAGCTACTTATCGGGTCAAAATGCTTGAGGAAAATGTAGAAGAAAGCTCCTCCTTTTCTTGTATCCTGCAGTAAATTTACTCCATAGCCTGTTTCTGAGACAGGTGATTATTAAAAGCAGGTTGAAAGGCACATTCCAGTTTACTTTCAGTCTGCTTAAAGCTACCATCTGCTAGGATAAAGAAAATATTTCTGATGGTGCACATTCATGACTGCATAAATTGGAGGAATAAAGTTAAATGGGTTAAAATGCATATCTATGTGGTATAGGGTTAAACACACCAAAACAAGTATTTTGTTGAATGGCTGGTTTAACTGTATATAGATGTACATTTACATGTCTATGAAACTGGGCACTGGTCTAATGGTTAGCTGGTTTTCAAAAGAAGGTAACTTCTAGAGATAATTAAATTCCGTGTGCATTAGAACCAGGGAACAACCAGTGCTACTCTAAGGAGCTGTTGTAAAGCTTTTTAACCCATTACCCCAAAAATATGCTGTTTTACAACTTTGATTTATTCCTCCACTGAAGAAAATAGTTCTAATTTGTACAGTCATGAATATGTATCATAAGAAATATTTTCTATATTCTAGTAGATGGCAACTTAAAGCAGACAGAAAGTAAGGCAGAATGCGGCTTAAAGCTCATTCTGCTTTTCTTTCAACCTGCTTTAAGAGGTCATATATCTTCAAAACTAGAAATGGGCTATGGGGTAATGGGTTAAATATGTTACCAAAAATAGTAACCAACAAAGTAAGACTAACCACCGTGAGATTTCATTGCCATTGTTCTGTCGCTGTTATTCCTTCAGATGCATGCTCTTCACTGGCAACAGAAACAGCATGAGCAGCAGTTGCATCAGCAACTTCAACAGCAGCTGCAACAACAACAACAACTACAGCAGCAGCAGCAACAGTTGCAACAGCAGCATGAACTTCAGCAGCAAGAGCAGCAGCTTCAGCAACAACAGCAGCTGCAGCATCAGCTTCAACAGCAGCTACAACAGCAGCAGCAGCAACAGCACGAGGTGCAGCAACAGTTGCAGCAGGAACAGGATGAGCAACAGCAGCTGGAACTGCTACAGTTACATCAACTACAGATACAACAAGCAGGGCTTGATGCTCAACAGATAGAACAGCTCAAGGTCAGTAACTCAATCTCACCCTTTACTCCATAGATACATGTTTATACACATTTAATTTATTCCTCCACTGAAGAAATAGTTCAAGAATATACATCATAAATAGTTTCTATATTCTAGCTGATGGTAGCTTAAAGCAGGCTGAAGGTAAAGCAGAATGTGCCTTAAGACACATTCTGCTTTACTTTCAACTTACTTCATACGGTCACCTGTCTTCAAAACTAGAAACAGGCTATGTGGGTAAAGGGATAAGCATGAACAGACTTCTTAGAGCATTTTCATACATTTACTTATTGCCAATATAATGCCTTTTATTACTTCATCCATAAAATGATAGAATTGAAGGAAATAGTTCCTACATTTGAAGTAGCTGCTTCAAGCAGGTCGAAGGTAAAGCAGAAATCTCCATTTTAGAGATACCCGCCATATTGTCAATCTGCTTTAATGCGGGATTGTACAAATAAATTTATGGCCCTCAATTATAAGTCGTGGTAAATACTGTTTAACTATCAGTCTATCAGTCCGTCTTTTGGTTGATTCATTTATTCCATGAATTCGATTACTTTGATGTTGAGTTATAGTGGTTCGACTGAATAATATATATTACAAATGTTTGAGTTCTACCAGGATTTGGTTTTCAGTTTGTAAACTTTGTATATAGCTATAGAAAAGTGACCCAACTTTTCATTTGTAGCTCAAAGTTCCAGAAAATTACAAATCTGTTTTTGGTTATAAATTGTATATTTTCTGGTCGTAATACCTTGAGCCTTCATTGTCAAATTCAATTGTCTTTAGTTAAAGTTGTCATTATAAATGCAGAGCTCCAGATAAAGGGAGTATTCTTTATTTCTATTAAACCCTATGATGTCACTCCTCGTTAGAATCGTCCCTTCGAGCAAATTCTAATGAGTAGTTTTATCATAGGATTTGGTGCTGAAATGAGTGAGAAAATGTTAGATTTGTTTACTCCCTCTTATCTGGAGCCCTGTAGATCATATATTTGATGTTATTTTGTTTTAGCTGCAGTTGCAACAGACACAGCTCCAGCAGCAGCAACAGCAGCAGCAAAGTCATCAAGAAAGACAACTCCTGTTTGAGCAGCAGCAGCAGCCACAGTTACTGCAGCAAGAACAGAGCAGCTCGTTTGTTCATATGGATCCTTCCCCTCAGGTGCCTCAGTCCCCACATCTGCCAACTTCCCCTCACTACCCTCAATCTCCACATATTCCACAGAGCCCTCGTGTTCCTCAGTCCCCTCAAGTGCCCCAGTCTCCAGGGCTGGCAGGTCAGGGCACAGTGGATCACCTACAGAGTCCAGCCATAGAATACAGACACCAAGGTCTGCAGCAGAGGCTGGTCACAGAAGGTGTAGACAGAAATCTAATTCAGACTATACAACAAATGCAGTTACATTCCCAAGGTGTAAGTTTAGATAACATACAGACTCTTAATTTACAAAGTGCTCCTATTAGAAGTGTACCTACTATTAACCAGACAGGACTGCAGGATGGTGTAAGTGATCAAGATACATTACAACATCTAAATGTTGAACCATCAGTGAATGTACACCATGACAATAGTGCTTTTCAGTCTCAAATCTCGGGATCTTTTGTTGCAACTGGACATATATCCAATAACCAGATCTCATCAGTTGCACATGGTGCAAACAACCACACAAGTGAAATAGTTTCTCAAATTATTACAAGTCTAGAAAATTTAGGTGAGGTTCCGCGAGGGTCGATGGAGCAAGTGCACAAGTCCGAGCCTGCTCCGTCACCAGGTGTTTATACTGCTGGCAATGGAGACTTCCAAACACAGTTTACTTCCAGTGACAACAATGGCATGTTGAAGAATTCCTTCACAGAGTTTGCTCAAAGTAATGTAGTGCATAATAGTGAGGCTACTGGGAATCACACCCCACAGTATGTACCTCACCTACAATCACCGCCAGTCATTGACTCGCATGCGAGTGTCAAACAAGAGATTCTTAAGCACTTGACTTCAAAGCCAACTTCTCCAAGGGCAGCACAAAATGCACAATTTTCATTCCATTCAAACACAAATTTCACAAGTGTGAAACAAAAACTTCATACTGACCATGTAAAACCAGAGCCTGTTAGTAACCCCATTTCTTCTACACAACAGAGAAATAGTGAGATTAAGAGGAGACTTTCTGCTGGTCCAGAAGATTTTAGATCAACTTCCCAAATTCATGCAAGTGCTTCATCTGACAACTTGAGGGATCATACAACATCTGGGCATTCCCGTGCTAGCTTTATGTCCCAAAGTGATAATTTTAAACCTCGTATGAGAAGTAAATCTGGGGATGATTATAGGTTACAAAAATGGCATAGTGAGGACCCATCTTTTATGAGACCTAGGGCACGAGTTGAAGACTTTGCACATCGACCTAGAAGTAAAACGGATGAACATCTAGCAAAATGGAATAATCGAGATATGTTATCTAGGTCAGATGGAGCGGGAGTGTTTCGAAATCCTACTTCCTTTGCTCCAAACTCCTTCAAAATAAAGCGGAAAAATAGACCAGCTCCGTTAATAATTCCAACTCATGCAAACATGTGTGGATTTCAAAGTCGGCTTAGGTCTCCGAGGATTTTGACAGAAGGGACAGACAATCAATACACTGCCCCAGTGCCATATACTCCACCACCTATGTTGAGCCCTATACGACGGGGATCAGGCCTGTTCTGGTCCTTGTCAATGAGCGGTACTCCACAACTCCCAACATCAGCAGCCCCGCCGACACCAAGAGCATCATTGATCAGATCAGGTGAGTACACACAAACTGGTCATAAGCAAGGGAACTGTGCCATGAGAAAAATAGAGGATATTGTATGAGTGTTCATTATTTATCATTTTTAATAAACGAGTTGACTAAAATAATATGACGCGAGCCTTGGCGAGCGTCATATTCATTTTAGTCAACGAGTTTATTAAAAATGATAAATAATGAACACGAATGTGATATTCTATTTATCACATTACAAGTTCAAGCACCTATTAAATTGATTTGTAGCCGTAGTTTGTAGACCTTACGCTATATAGATTTTCCGCCAAACGTTACGTTGTTTACGTTAACGTCATAGTAAATGACGTCATTTGGCACCCCGCTACATGCAGCGCTTATGGACGAACAAGTTAGGCCGGAGCCCAAAAAACGATATTCCACTAGTGGATTACGATATTTATACAATCGCTTTATGCAACTCCCAGAACGCAAATTATGTGATAACTAAACTTATTGCTTTGCCAAACAGTGTAGACAAAGCCAGGGTTCCAGATAAAGGGGAGAAGTCTGAACAAATCCAACATTTTCTCTCTCATACTGCACCAAATCCTATTCATTAGAATCGTCTCGAAGAGAGGATTCTAATGAGTAGTGACACCATAGGGTTTAATGCAGAAATAAAGATTTTAGTTTTTGAAATACTCCCCTTATCTGGATCCCTGCAAAGCCTAGCCGTCGGGTATGACATCTGGTCAGGGTCTATACTGTCTGCACAGCATCTGATCAGGGTATACACTATCTAACTAGTAAGATAATAAACTACTTGTTATGCTTGTGGGTGTCAAACAGTTTAGACCCAGACCAAATTGCTTCATCTCTGTACTTTAAAATGGTAGAAGGTTTGGATCTACACAGTTTGTGATGCAACAAGTCTGGGTTTTTCAAGGCATGTTTCATAAATAAGCATATATAGATATCCAGCAAGCCATTTGTTATGACTACACACTAGAATTGCTTCCAAGATAGTTGTAGTAGTCGTAACACTTGGTGGATATATTAACCCTTTACTCCACAGATACACAGTTTTACACATTTGTAGCATAGTCTGATGTTTTAATCCACTTCGCGTTGTGTAACCCAGGTTATGGAGCTGTTTTATAACAAGGCAAACGTTTCAGTCTAGCTTTTATTTCCTAAAGAGTTCCCAGGCACGTCTCTATAAACACCAGCACTTTATAACTTCACCCCTACATCTCTCCAAGAGCTGTACTAAACGTATCCCTACATCTTGCCAGTTCTCTCTCTAATCCAACTAAAATCGCAAGTTCCTTTCTACTCTCTCCCAGAGCGCGCAGCTCTTTATAAACAGTATGTAGGAACTCGAATGAATAACGTCAGAGCTACGTACGCACATTCCAGCCACGTCTTAGCAACGTAACCAGGCGTAGGGTCTCTGGCTCCCTAATATGGGAATCTATCCCCGGCTCATTGCCTTTTCCGGGATAAGGGGAGGTACCAAAGTCTGACTAGTTAGTGACGTAGTTGACCTTTTCGTAATCCCCTGCACATTCCAGAAGGCGTGACGTAGATTGAGTAATAGTTTAATATAGTAACATAATGTTAAAAATAACCACTGAACAGATAAGATGTTCTCCAGCATTTTCTGTCTGCTGCTATAAAGTAACTACGTTACACATTTAATTAATTCTTCCACTGAAAAAAATATTTCCAATTGATACAGTCATGAATATGTATCATAAGACATATTATCTATATTCTAACAGATGAATGAGATGATAGCTTAAAGCTGGCTGAAAGGAAAACAGAATGCACCTGCTTTACTTTCAAACTGCTTTAAGTGGTCATTTGTCTTCAAAACTGGAAACATGCTATGGAGTAAGGTTTAAGTAGAATATTTTACCTTGTTCCTATCTAGAGCCCTAATTAACAATTTAAAGCTTTTGTGATATTCATATTTTGAAAATTATGGTTCCCTATACCGTTAGTTGTAATTTCTTTAATTTCTTTGTGATCAGACCAGCTTTTAAGTGTTTTTCCTTCTGAAGAATTTAAATTCAGTGTTTTAGAACTTAACTCTGTACACTGAGGACAGATTCTGCATTGCCTCATTTCTTAATTGAATGTAGCTATTATATTCTTAGTAAAAGTCATAAAACTTAATCTAAAGCTACCACCCAAACGAATATGAATTACCAATATTTGGTACAAAAGGCATCTTAATGCAGGACAACCTTCTGCTTTACTCTTGGCCTGCATTAAACTGTCCACTGCCTTTAGAAAATTCATTGCTTTTTAAAAGAGGACCACGTAACAGAAGCCTGTAATTTCAAATGTTACAAAAATTGATTTGAATAATGCTTTGTTTTTCCCTTAGTTTTTATCAAGATTTGTTTAAAAGTACATGTATATGATTATTTTTAGGGAGTATTGCATCAGCTGATGATTTATCCAGAGATTTGTCAGCTGCACCTGACCAGGGCAAGCCTCTGGAATCAGATATATTACCGTAAGTACAGGCTTTTAGCTTTATCCCTTACCTTGTGTGTGTGTGAAAGGGTTGGGTGGGGGTATATCCATCATTTGCAAACAGTGAAAACCAGATGAGAAGGCTACTGCATAATTTTAAATGTTTCAGGACAAACCCCTTAAGAGTTAATGTATAATGATCAATGTTTAGAAAATGGACAAGTCTGGAAATACAATGTACAACAAAGTAAAGGTTACGGTTAGGGCAGGGCTTCAGATAAGGAATATTTCAAAATGAAAAATCTTTGTTTCTACTTTAAACCATATGGTGTCACTACTCATTAGAATCGTCTCTTCGATACGATTCTAATGAGTAGTAACACCATATGATTTGGTAGTAAAACGAGTGAGAAAATGTTGGATTTGTTCAGTTTACTCCCTCTTATCTGGAGCCCTGTAAGGGTAGAAATTAAACAATTATGTCTGTTGCAAACAGTTTGGAGCCAGATCAGATGCTAGGTTACTTTGAATTGACCAAGCTCCAAATTATTTGCCCCTCAGATAAAAATAAATTGTCAAAGTTATCTACATTTGACTGCATTGGGTTAGGTTTGTTTCAACCTTGAAGGATAACATATTTTGTGTGGTTCCTTTCAGACATGTCAATATCGGGATACAATATCAGGCAGCCCTTCCAGCTTTCACAAGTAAGTATAACACACAGTGATGATAAGCAGATCACACATATGCAGAGACATGTTGCATACACAAGCAAACACTCTTACATAGAGCCCCAGTCACATTATAGTAAAAACTCTGAAATATTGACTCTCCCGAACCAAGTAAAAAGTTTGGTTGAGAGAAATTTCCAGTTGAGAGAGGACAAGTTTAGCAGTCTTTCAGAAGTTAAATTGATAGTTGTTTAAAACAGGTGACTGCTGAATGCAGGACAATGGTAATGCAGAAAGGTCCTTTAACCCATTTCCCCATAAATACGCCTTTTTACGCCTCTAATTTATTTTTCCACTGAAGAAAGTAGTTCCACTTTATATATTCATTAATATATACCAGAAGAAAAATATTCTGTATCCTAGCAGATGGGAGCTTAAAGCAGGCTGAAAGTAAAGCAGAATGCGCCTTAAGGCGCATTCTGCTTTACTTTCAACCTACTTTAAGTGGTTATCTGTCTTCAAATCTAGAAATAGCCTATGGGGTAATGGGTTAAAAGCTTTCTACATTACTGTTATCCTGCATTAAACACCAATTATTTGATCTTAGACTCTGGGTTGAATTATTGATTCAGAAAGAAGAGCATGAACACTTTGGGACCAGAAAACTTGTTTTCAGAGACTTTATGTACAGCGCTCCCTCTCTACAACAATATCCAATGGAATACAAAAAATGTGTGTGTTGTTCAGAGTGAGTCGTTATAGGGAGGAAAATTGGCTTACATTTGCAAAAAGCTTGAATCCAGATCAGAGGCTGTGTCACGCGACGTCTGATCTGGATTCAAGCTGTTTGTCACTCGTCGATAAGGTTTTTTCTGTCAAAATGTCCAATATGTAATTTTGAGAAAAACAGCAGACACAATTTTAAGCAGACAACATTGCAGCTGTGAATCTGTTTGACATAATTGTTGTGTAGGGAACTGCGACAAGGGTCACTGTAAGGAGGGAGTCATTGTAGGGAGGGAACACTGTAGTTCAGTTTTCAGAGGTTATACTGTCAGACTGGTTTGGTCAAATGAGGTTTCCCAACATTGCTGTTGCAGCTATTTTTCTTTGTATTTAGCAAATCATGGCAATGTCTTCATTATAGTTAAATAATATGTGAGGGCTGTAAGTAATGTTGATAGAACTTGTGGCTCGCCCGTTTTCATGGAATTTGAAATTATGGTTTAACTAACACTGCATAAGTTTTATTTGAGTCATATTTCTACTTTTCATAGATATTTAGCTCATCTGAGCCATAGGCTCAAGGTGAGCTATTGGGATGGCCCTGTGTCCGGCGTGCGTCCTGGGTCGTCGTTAACAATTGCTTCAAATGACATCTCCTCCTATACCGCTTGACAGAATTCAACCAAACTTTACAGAAATGTTCCTTGGGGCAAGCTCTTTCAAATTTGTTCAAAGAATTAAAACAATGCAGAACTCTGGTTGGAAAAAATAAGGAAATCTTAAAAAATCTTCTTGTCAAAAACTGCAAGGACCAGAACTTAGATATTTGGCACATAGCCTATCTACAGGTCTTCTATCAAGTTTGTTCAAATTATGCCCCTGGGGTCAAAATTGGCCCCGCTCCGGGGGTCAAAGTTTTACATAGAGTTATATAGTGAACTTTTCAAATGTCTTCTTCTCTGACACCAATGTGGCCAGAGCTTTGATATTTGGCATAGTGACACTTCTAGATGTCCTTTACCAAAATTGTTCAAATGATTCTGGTCCGTTGCATAACTAGGTCACAGGAGCTAAAAATAGATTTTATCAATGAAAACTTAAAAAATCTTCTTGTTTGAAACTGCAAGGGCCAGAGCTTAGATATTTGGCACATAGCATCATCTACAGGTCCTCTATCAAGTTTGTTCAAATTATGCCCCTGGGGTCAAAATTGGCCTGCCCTGGGGGTCACAGTTTTACATAGAGTTATATAGTGAAATTTTCAAACGTCTTCTTCTCTGACACCAATGTGGCCAGAGCTTTGATATTTGGCATGGTGACACTTCTAGATGTCCTTTACCAAAATTGTTCAAATGATTCTGGTCCGTTGCATAACTAGGTCACAGGAGCTAAAAATAGATTTTTTCAATGAAAACTTTTATGCCCCTGGGGTTAAAATTGGCCCGGCCCCGGGGGTCACAGTTTTACATAGAGTTATATAGTGAAATTTTCAAATGTCTTCTTCTCTGAAACCAATGTGGCCAGAGCTTTGATATTTGGCATAGTGACACTTCTAGATGTCCTATACCAAAATTGTACAAATGGTTCTGGTCTGTTGCATAACTAGGTCACAGGAGCTAAAAATAGATTTTTTTCAATGAAAACTTAAAAAATCTTCTTGTCTAAAACTACAAGGGCCAGAGCTTAGATATTTGGCACATATCATCGCCTATAGGTCCTCTATCAAGTTTGTTCAAATTATGCCCCTGGGGTCAAAATTGGCCCTGACCCGGGGGTCACAGTTTTACATAGAGTTATATAGAGAAAATTTCAAACGTCTTCTTCTCTGACTCTAATATGGCCAGAGCTTTGATATTTGGCATGGTGACACTTTTAAATATACTTTACATATTTTGTTCAAACTGTTTTGGTCTGTTGCATATCTAGGTCAGTCCTGGTCATAAATCAATATCTCCATTTTTTCAGCTATTCTCAGGTGAGCAAATTATGCCCCATGGGGCTCTTGTTTGTTTGACTACAGTAAATAAACTATAACTTTGCTGGTGTAACGATTACAGAAAAAACTGTATAGTGTATGGAATTTGTTGTGCTTGGTCAAAGAGACAGCTTGATGAAGGGCAAAAGTAACACAGAAAGCTCCTGAAGGCATTACTTTTATCCTTTATTAAGCAGTATTCTTGTGATTAAAGATTGACATTTTCCTATATGGACTGGTTGCTTTACACAGGTTTTAACCTATTACCCCATATCCTGATATTTTTTTGAGAACAGGTGACCACCTAAAGCAGGTTGAAAGTAAGCAGAATGTGCCTAAGGCACATTCTGCTTTACTTTCAGCCTGCTTTAAGCTACCACTGCTAGAAAACAGAAAAAATTCTAATAAAACATATTCAAGAATATAAAGTGGAATTATTTTATGTAGTGGAGGAATGAAATTAAAGGCATAAAAAGGCAATGGGTTAATGTCTCCTATTATCAAAAGTGTAAGATGTTTGCCATATCAGATCCTGATGGTTATTCTGGTTTCTGTGTTTTCAGCCAATAGATCTGCTGTGTATCGGGAACCAAATCGGGAAGACATGGTCTGGGATCCAGCATGCATGAAGGAGAACACAGAAGAAGATTGTATGTATATGTTATGTACATTGACTACGAAATTATACACCTACGGAATTGCAACCTCGCGCTATATCGCAAATCTCGTGCGGGGCAAACGAGACTTCGCGAGACTTGATAAGATAATGTCTATTGGTAGTCAATATGATTAATGTCTGTTTCGAAGCATTGTTCACGGGTTTATATTCCCGTGAATTGATAGGAATGTCCACAAAGTCGTTTAAATCCACTAAAATGTCAATAAATACACTCGAGTCGGTAAATTTTCACCCCAGAAATGACGGACAACGAGGCAAAAAGTGAAGATGTTGTCACGTGACACATAATTTCGCAAAATTCAACCGCCGCGAGAGCTCAGATGTTCGCCTTTTCCGTCTTGTATAATTCCGTGCATTAACTGTGCTACTTGAATGATTCCAATACAAATTCATTCCACTTAATATAATGAGTCACCATGGCATGTTTATAGTAATTATATCATCACCATGTTCAGTTAGAATCATTTCTGTACTAAGAAATCACCTGTAGTAAAGATAACTTGTCAGTCTCCTGTTTAATGGTTGCTTAATACAAGAAAGACCATACATGTATTTTCAAAATCTTTTCCAGGTTTTAGTGAAAAATTGAAAGAATAAATTTGTGATATTAACCTTTTCCCACATAGAAGAGCCTTTTAGCGCATTCAGCTTATTCCTTCGCTGAAGAAAATAGTTCCAATTTATACAGTCATGAATATGTATCATAAGGAATATTTTCTTTATTCTAGTAAGTGGTAGCTTAAAGCAGGCTGAAAGTAAAGCAGAATGCACCTTAAGGTGCATTCTGCTTTACTTTCAACCTGCTTTAAGTACACACCTATTTTCAAAACTAGAAACAGGCTATTGGGTAAAGGGTTAAGACTCATTTTGAATCAATTTCTTCAGATTTACGTGAATTTTGACGGAGAAAATGTCTTGTTTAAGTGTAACATGTCGGTATTCCTGCTTTACTTCAGTACAAGCATATCAGGAGTTGGCTTGCTGTGCAGCAGTGCGGGGAAATGGCTCAAATGTAGAACATGCACTTCACTTACTGTACCTAGCCAATGGTAACATACAGGTAGGTCACTATGTTAGGAGACATAGAAAGATTCCAGATCAACAACTTCTCCTTTATATCTATATCAAACTTGTGACTACTGTCTTTGAGACAGTTCTAGTGAGTAGTCACAACATTGGGATTTTGTGAGACATAGTAGTTAAGTATTTCAATACTCCCCTCATCTTGGGCTGTGAAGCATGTCAATCAAAATATGCTGGATTTGGTAGTCATTTTAATAGCCTGCCTTTAACATTTTGTATTTCACCTGGGGCCCGTTTCATAAAACTTCGTACGAAAAAATCGATCGTAAGTCAAAACTTAAAAATGCCTTTAATTTCTTATTTCTCTATTTAATCCGGTCTTGTGACATATTTTTGGAATCGTCTTTTCAAGACGATTCCAAAAAGATGTCACAAGACAGGATTAGATGGAGAAATAAAAAAATATTGAGACTTTTATAATCTGACTTACGACAACATTTGTCGTACGAAGTTTTATGAAACGGGCCCCAGAGCTCCAGATAAGAGTGAGTAAACTAAATCTTTCCAATATTTTCTCCTTTATGTCTCCACAAAACTCTTTGTTCTGACTATTCATAAGAATCATCTTTTTGAGATACACATGTAATTCTAACAATCCTCTTGTTGAGATTATTCTAATGAGTAGTCTGTCACAACATATGGATTAATTGAGCAATAAAGAAGTAAGTATTTGAAATACTCACCTCATTTTCATCTATAAAATCAGAATAGATCGGAATGTTTTAAAGCCCTTGATTCTCTTTTGTATGCTAAGTAAGTCTGGTCTGTTTAGGAAATCTTGCCTTGAAATTTTGATGTATACATGTACTCATTTCCCTGTACATGTCCAGAAATATAGTCGGTGATAATAGGACTCCTGATCTAATATCAGGTTACTTAGCCTATGATCTAGAATTCTAGATATATTTGCACATGCAAGTGAAGTATCTGAGTTTCAATTATCATGAATTTAAATTATGTTTAAAGCATGTAGTTCACAAAAACTGTATTTCTTTACAGAAAGCCATGTTGATGTTAATGACTGGATCTTGTCAGGTTCCCAGGAAGCATACTCTGGCCTCCTACACTTACCAAGGTAAAGTAATGTTCACCAGTGGGAGCCATCTTAATACAGGACCTGGTTATGTCTGGGACTTCTTTTCCTTTTATTAATTCATTTTTAGCTCACCTGAGCCAAAGGCTCAAGGTGAGCTATTGGGATGGCCCTGTGTCCGGCGTCCGTCGTTAGTCGTCCGTCGTCGTTAACAATTGCTATAAATGACATCTCCTCCTATACCGCTTGACAGAATTAGACCAAACTTTACAGAAATGTTCCTTGGGTCAAGCTCTTTCAAATTTGTTCAAAGAATTAAAAACAATGCAGAACTCTGGTTGCCATGGCAACCAAAGTGAAAAAATAAGGAAATCTTAAAAAATCTTCTTGTCAAAAACTGGAATGGCCAGAGCTTACATATTTGGCACATAGCATTATCTACTGGTCCTCTATCAAGTTTGTTCAAATTATGCCCCTGGGGTCAAAATTGGCCCCGCCCCGGGGGTCACAGATTTACATAGAGTTATATAGTGAAATTTTCAAACATCTTCTTCTCTGAAACTAATGTGGCCAGAGCATTGATATTTGGCATAGTGACACTTCTAGATGTCCTATACGAAAATTGTTCAAATGGTTCTGGTCAGTTGCATAACTAGGTCACAGGAGCTAAAAATAGATTTTTTTTCATTGAAAACTTAAAAAATCTTCTTGTCTGAAACTACAAGGGCCTGAGCTTAGATATTTGGCACATACCATCGCCTACAGGTCCTCTATTTAGTTTGTTCAAATTATGCCCCTGGGGTCGAAATTGGCCCCGCCCCGGTGGTCACAGTTTTACATAGAGTTATATAGTGAAATTTTCAAACGTCTTCTTCTCTGAAACTAATATGGCCAGAGCTTTGATATTTGGTATGGTGACACTTCTAGATGTCCTTAACCAAAATTGTTCAAATGGTTCTGGTCCGTTGCATAACTAGGTCACAGGAGCTAAAAATAGATTTTTTTCAATGAAAACTTAAAAAAACTTCTTTTCTGAAACTACATGGGCCAGAGCTTAGATATTTGGCACATACATCGCCTACAGGTCCTCTATCAAGTTTGTTCAAATTATGCACCTGGGGTCAAAATTGGCCCCACCCCTGGGGTCACAGTTTTACATAGAGTTATATAGAGAAAATTTGAAACGTCTTCTTCTCTGACACTAAAATATGGCTAGAGCTTTTATATTCGGTATGGTGACACTTTTAAATATACTTTACATAATTTGTTCAAATTGTTCGGGTCTGTTGCATATCTAGGTCAGTCCTGGACCTAAATTATCATCGCAATTTTTTCAGCTATTTTCTCAGGTGAGCGAAATATCCCCATGGGGCTCTTGTTTCCACCAACCACACACATTCTGTGTGTAAAGAAACTAGGAAAAAGCTAATGCAATCTAAAGTTTCCTGAAAAATGTTACTTTGGCATTATAAGTAAAACCTGTGTTAAGCAACTGTTCATATTAGGAACATGGCGGACACCAAAGACAGATTGGTATAGGACTTTTCTGTAATATTTTTATCCTGCATTAACTGAGTAACCCTAATTGGAAGGTATACTAATCATTCACAAACAGTGTACCTGTGAAGAGTACACTTGTTCTATACAAATAATTTAGACTCTGATCAGACATCTCTTATAGGACTCATCTGATCAGGGTCTGTCTTTTTGAAATATTTTGTTAAAACAATCCTAAATAGTCAAAATGGACTAGTGTAAAATGGAAACTGGAATTGATTAATTGAACATCAACTTTTTAAACCATTAACCCCTAGTGATGCAACATTTATTGTGTATATGTAAAGGGTAAATTTGCAAACAGTTCTAATTATGCAGTATATTTTTAAAAAGCCTAATTAGAAAGAGTGGACTGAACTTAATTGTCATTTTGAAGTTTCAGTGGTGAATGAGTTAACAGTTGGTGGTTTTTAAAATGTTAAACATGTTAAATCAGACTTTGCATGTAATTTAAATTGATTACATTTTTCAGACTTTCAGGATCGTTTGCAAATATTACTACATTTACTTTGAGACTGACTTGCATTCTTTTTCAGAGTCCGACACATGGGGATCAGAAGAGGTGGACAACTATACTCAGGCTATACTCAAATATGACAAAGATTTCTTCAATGTTGCCAAAGAGGTAAGCCAATTGTTCTCTACAATATACATGCATATTTGATTAGTGGCCATTCCTTGAAGCATAAACAAATCCTGAGAAAGATGAATGCCAAGTGAAAGATACAATTAAAGCAGAAAGGTTATTAAGGAGCTGTTTGCTTTACTGTTGTCCTGCATTAAATTGCCACTTGAATTGAAGATGAAGTCTTTTTTTGAGAGGCTTCTATATATTGAAGATGATTAGTTGATATAATAATTTATTAAAAAAAGAGTAACAACAGATAAAGCCAAACAGCTTAACCCCTTCTGTCCTTAAAATGCCTTGATACTTTCTTACATTGTCCTTTTCAATGAGCTGGGGTGGGGGTGGGGGGGTTCTACATCCTGTCAAGTGGCTGTTGAAAGCAGCCTAAAGGTAAATCAAACATTTTGTTAATGAGATTTTCATCAGAGATATTTAGTTTCTTTTTAGGATGCCTTTCCTACAGTAGTATGCCCCTAATGAGATGAGGCCAATTGTTGTCAATATCAATACTCTACGCAGAGGTAATAGAGTTCTCATATTGACGGATATTGGACTGATCTCATTAGAGTAATACTACCTCAAATACTGAAAACAGGTTCAGTGTAGTCCGTAAAGCTGCGCATCTGATAAGCCTGCACACTCTAGTATGGTGTCTGATTTGTGAAAGTTCTACAGCTGATCTTTCTCAATTGAGTGAAATATACATATATATATATCTTTGTTTTGAATAATGAGTTTTGTGTCAGTAACAAGAAGCCTCAAATGTTGGCTAGACTGAAAGTAGAATGTGCCAAACAACTCATCTATTGCCATACTCTTTGTGTTTCCAGGTTAAAACCAAAACAGTTCGTCAGTGTGTTCAGTTTTACTATCTATGGAAGAAGGTGCTAATTGATGACCACAAGCGATTGAGGGTCATGCGACGTAAACGAGAGCAGGACTACAACTTGAGGTCGACTCGACAGCAGCCCATGCAGCAGGAGCAGGCTGTGAGCAATAAAGATGATACAGAAAGTATTGCCACAGAGGAAGGAGGGCGCGAGGTAGAGGATGAGGATGAAGACATGATGGATTCCTTGTCCAGTTCCTCTGAAACCCAGGAGGAAGAAGACCAAGTGGTGAGTGAAGGCAAATCATTCACTGTAAATACATTCCATCATACAGGGCTCCAGATAAAGGGGAGTAAACTGAACAAGTCCAACATTTTCTCACTCATTTCAGCACCAAACCCTATGGTGTTACTACTCAATAGAATCGTCTCTTCGAGACGATTCTAATGAGTAGTAACACCATGGGGTTTAAAGCAGAAATGAAGATTTTAGTCTTTGAAATGCTCCCCTTATCTGGAGCTCTGCCATAGACACAAGTGCAATTAACTTTTATCTCACTATGTCTAAGGCAGATTGCTGTTAAAGCATGATGAAAATAAAGCAGAAAGCTCCTATAAAAGCTTTCTGCTTTACTTTTATCCTGCTTTAAGTCTATGTTACCCTTTGATGTTTATTTATTTGGAGGAGTTGATAGAGATGCCCTTAACTCTTAACTACCCAGACACTGGTTCATGTTTTGGTAACTAAATATATCCACAAGGGAACTTATAACCCACAAGAGTTACTTCGTATTTAAATTCTTTTCTGTAGAGGAATGAGTTATGCCTCCGTAGAATCCTTGAAAACTGAACTCCACAAATCTGAACCTATCTAAAAACCAAACAGACTTCTCTCAAAACATTTGTTTTCTGACCAACTTTCAATGAAAATGCAAAAGGAGTTACAGAAACAGGTGGGCTATTGGTGCATGACAGCCATATTGATTAGCACTATTAAGGATGTTAGTAGTTCACCCCGTTACTCCATAGATACTCATTTTAATTAATTATTGTTATACAGTCATGAATATGTATTATACAAAATAGTTTCTAGTAGCCTAAAGCAGACTGAAACTAAAGCAGAATGTACCTCAATGTGCATTTTGCTTTACTTTCAACCTGGTCACCTATCTTCAATAGTAGAAGGGGCCTCCGTGGCCTAATGGTATAGTCACTGTGACTTACATCACTAAGCTCCTCACCGCTGTGAGTTTGAATCCCAGTAGGGTCGTTTGGATTTTTAGCTCACCTGAGCTAGCTCAGGGTGAGCTTTTGCAATCCTTGAATGTCCGGCGTCGTCGTGCGGCGTCAGCAATTTCAGTGTTTACACTCTAGAGGCCACAATATTTATCCAATCTTTCTCAAACTTTCTCAGATGGTATATTGCCATAAGAGTTCGGATGAGTTTGATTATGGCTGAAATCTGACAAATAGGTCACGAGTTATCTACCTTTGAATTGCTGAAAATGCCATATTTAACAGTGTTTACATTCTAGAGTTCACAATTTTTATCCAACCTATCTCAAACTTGCTCAGATTGTATATTACCATAAGAGTTCAGATGAGTTTCAGTGTTCATTCTGGGATGCGCCCTTGCGGGATTCCCGCATAAAAATCACAAATGGCGCAAATAGAATTTTGTATGTGGGCCATATCGGCGCACAGAAATCCGTAATCCCGCAACGAAATCTTACTTGAAGGGCCATAGATTTGTCTAGTTTCACTTTCGTGTCCAAATTTCCGTGTGAACAGCAGCGAATACTAGACCCAATTTCATTGGTTTATTAATAAAATCACGCTTCCCGGTAATATGGTGCTCAATCGAGATCTCTCTTCGACATTCGTTTGATCTGTACATGTCCGAGTAGCTGCGATTGCATGTTGCTTAGTTACAGCCTCCGGTGATAAGTATTGATAACTTTGATTGGTTGTTGATATATTGCGGCCGGTTTCCGGTCTGCGATTGAATCACATGTCAGTGTTGTTTTGAAAAGCGAAGTATGTCGAAACGAACCAAACATGGATGCGAGGGTGAAACTCTAAACTGCATTTCTTTATTACACAGTCGAAAACAAATTATAATGTCCCAACACAGATCGAGAATGCGTCTGAACGACTCGCACCCCGACTAAATCGAACTCGAATGGCCGACGATCACAAAGCCTAGCTAAATTCAAATGGCTACGCTACAACAGTGGTAAAAAATAATTAAGTTGTGAACTATGCAAAGAGAACACTCGGCTAACCATTTTTGTTAACGGCTGTGTGAATTTTAGGAGAAACACTTTAATAACACATGCTTCGAGTAGCGATCGCTAGTTCTGTATTAAAAGTCAGCAAAGAATAAGCCATTATCAATTGCATGAAGACAGCTCACTATTTGGGTACAAGTCAGACCTCCCACTTACCAAGTATGGATTTCTTGTGTCAGGAATACACCTGATATTCATGAAATAGACAGTGTATACTGCATGGTCATCACTATAAGAGACAACAATAGGTAGGAAAGTGTAATTTTATTTCCGCATTGGTTTATTTCAGTTCTTAATGCATGTTACTGTTTCTGTTCTGCTTGTTTTTTCAGTAATCTAGGTGTTTTAAGCTCGGCCCACCAAAAATGCCAAATGGCCCACTTCTCTGATGACTGGTGGGCCAATGGCCCACCAGTCATCCTGTCCAGAATGATCACTGGAGTTTGATTATGGTTGAAATCAGATAAATAAGTGGAGAGTTATCTACCTTTGAATTGCTGAAAATGCCATATTTAAGGGTGTTTACACTCTAGAGGCCACAAATTTTATCCAATCTTTCTCAAACATACTCAGATTGTATATTACCATAAGACTTCGGATGAGTTCAATTATGGTTGTAATCAGATCAATTGGTCGAGAGTTATCTACCTTTGAATTGCTGAAAATGATATACTTAACAGTGTTTACGCTATAGAGGCCACAATATTTATCCAAGCTCTCTCAAACTTGCTCAGATTGTATATGACCATAAGAGTTCGAAAAAGGGTGATTATGGTTGAAATTGGACAAATAGATCAAGAGTTATCTACCTTTGTACACAAAGTATATAGCTATACGTTCTCGAAGGAGTGCAACTATTGTTGAAATGTAATCATTGTGGCAATAGTTACGTGCCCTTGATATACTTTGAAATGCTAGAAAAAGGCTTCATTTCAGTATTGTTTAGGCTCTAGTTATCTGCCTTTGATGTACTCTACTATATTAGAGTAGGTCGACAAATTTGAATGGATTTAGAATAAAACGGGTGAAATTCAAAGGTAAAGCTATCAGGCTTCATTACAAATGGTGAGCGATATCAGGGCCTTCAGGCCCTCTTGTTCATGTGGGGAAGCCTTCCTACTGGCTTGCGGAAGGTCGGTGCTTCTACCCAGTTGCCGATTTGTGCCTGAAACAGTGCATAAAGGACTTCTGGGGTCTTCTTCCACCTATAATTAGCTGGACGTCGCGATATGACTGAAATACTATTGAAAGCGACGTAAATTCAAAACAAATCAAATCAAATTCAATAGTAGAAACGGGCCATGGAGTAAAGGGTTAACCCATTACCCCATAGCCTGTTTCTAGTTTTGAAGACAGATGACTTCTTAAAGCAGGTTGAAAGTAAAGCAGAATGTGCCTTAGGGCGCATTCTGCTTTACCTTCTGCCTGCTTTAAGCTACAATCTGTTAGAAAATGGAAAATATTTCTTATGATACATATTCATGACTGTATAAATTGTAATTATTTTCTTCAGTGGAGATATAAATCAATGGAGTAAAAGACGTATTTATGGAGTAACGGGTCAGATACATTATGTGGACCAGATATATGTGTAAGTGTAGGCACCAGTTCCTTTTATCACTTATTACTCTGAAGCATTATAATTGATGTGTTTACAGGACAAGATTGACATGGAAGATATCAGGATGCTCCAGACTGTGAGTCCAGTAACTACCCCACCCTCCTCTTCCCCAGCTACACCTCTCTTTGCCTGTGATCACCCAGAGTGCAATTCTGTAAGTAGAAGCTTGTCTTCAGCTGCTCAAATATTTCTTCTTTTTAAATTTATCTCTAAAAAGTTAAAAATCGTACTGTCACTATTCACATGAATTAAGAAACCTGTGCAGAATGAAGGAAGTAGTTTCTCAGTGAATAACGATCTTGCAACAGTGAAAGGTTCATATTGAACCTAAAGTAATGGTCCTAAGTATTTGAACAGAAGGCCTGAGCAAACAATGTAGCCCCTGATCAGACTGCTCTCTCCGGAGCTGTCTGATCAGGGTCTACACTATTTGCCATTCAGTTTGCACTTTTTGGACAAATTACTGTGTGAATGAATATAGGAATTACATTAAATTATAAGTCATAGTTTTGTAAAATTGTATCCCTTCTGTTGTTTTAGAGTTTTTCTTCCAAGCCGGCCCTGAACGCCCATCTTAAAATCCATGTAAAGGTAACTAAGCCTGTACACACATTTCCTAGTCCACCGTATGACAGTGGCCTGGTGAAACAACAGAAAACTTCCACTCCACCATATAGATCTCCTGTGAGAAGTGATGCACAGGAGGAATCATTTCCTTGTAAACTTTGTGGCAGGTAAGTGAACCGTATAGGCATTAGAAGAGTTGACCTGTTTGTTATACCTTTCCCCAATAGAGACAACATTTTACCCTTTAACCCATTACTCCATAGCCTGATTCTTATTTTGAATACAGATTTACAGCACATTGAAAGTAAAGCAGAATGCGCCTTCAGGCGCATTCTGCTTTACTTTCAGCCTGCTTTAAGCTACCATCTGCTTGGACATAGAATATATTTCTTACAGTGCATAACATAACTACATAACTGTATAAAGTGGAATTATTTTCTTCAATTGAGGAATAAATTAAAGGTGTAAAAAGGCATATTTACGGTGTAATGGGTTAACATATAGAAATATTTTTCTTGCTTACATCATAGCCTGATAAAAGAGTCATGAGAAACTTTGGGTTGAGAGTAATAACACCAAGTGTAAATAGCCTATATCCAAACTGAGAATTTTTGAGATAGTTCAAGATGAGATTTATTATCTTCTGCATTCAGTGCAGACCCAGATCAGAAGGCTTCTTACTGAGCCTTGTGATATGGTCTGTACTGTTTGTCATACTTTAAAATATATTGGGGACATAACCTTTGAGAGTGTAAACTGTTCATTTATCAGGAAATTGATGAGTTCTATTGAACATTCAGACTTGTTGTAAGCTGTTATGGTACCATAGTCAATGAGAACTTACATGTAATATGACGTGTCTTTTTTGCAGGGTATTTCCTAAAGTAAAGAGTCGTAGTGCCCATATGAAAGTTCACAGACCCGACCAGGACAAGGAGCGAGAAAAGAAAGCAAAGGCAGCAAAACAGCAGGCATCTGCTCTGGAGAAGTCTGTCCTAGACAGCATTGTGTACCCCACCCACAACCTAGCCAATGGTCCCTCCAGTCAGCTGTGACATCAGTGTGTCAACGGTGCTTCATAGTGTTTCATCAGTTATATCTTAGATTGGTAGACATCTATACGTCACTTGTAAACCCATTGTTATCATCAACTCTTGTCCTGCACATTGTAATGATAGTAAATCCTCTTCTGAGTAACCAAATGATCACATGTATTAATGGGCTATATTACAGCAAACATTCTTTCTCTAGGGTGACTAAAAAAAAAACCTCTATTATGACCACTAAACTGTGTTAATTAATTGGCATTTACGACAGGTGGCTGCTTAAAGCAAGATGACATTAAAACAGAAAGCTCCTTTAGAAGCTTTTTGTCGACTGTCACCTTGCTTTAACCCTTTCCCCCATAGAAGCGACTTTTAGCGTATTTAATTTATTCCTCCGTTGAAGAAAATAGGTCCAGTTTATACCCTCATGAACAATTACCATAACAAATATTTTATATAGCCTAATAGCTGGTAGTTTAAAGCAGGCTGAAAGAAAAGCAGAATGTGCCTTAAGGCACATTCTGCTTTACTTTCAACCTGCTTTAAATGCTCACCTGTCTTTAATATTATAAATAGATTATTGGGTAAAGGGTTAAGCAGTCACCTGTATTTTATACAATCAATTAGCCATCATTTTTGTGGTCATAATAGAGAGGTTTTACTGTTGTTTTATAAAAGAATACAATTCCTGAAAGGCATGTACCTGTTGAATGTAGGATGAAAGTAAAGTAGAAAGTTTCTACACCCTCTTTCCTATATTGTTTCCAGTCTTTACAGGTAGTTGCTTAAAGCAGGCTGAAAGTTAAGCAGATAGCTCCTTTATGACTTGAACACATTCAACCCTAGCAACGAGTCAACTCGTCATTTATAAACAGTGTACCTGTCGAGAACACACTTGCCCTATGCACACGGTGTAGACCCTGATCAGAGGGCTCCTGCAGGAGCCCTCTAATCAGGGTCTACACCGTTTGTCATTTTGCAATATATTGAAAAAATCATCCCTCTATAGTCAAAAATGGACTAGACGTCATGAGAATCGGAATAGTCCATTAAAAGTTTCTGGGGCGATTGAGTTAAGCCAGCTTTAAGCCTCTACATGACAGAATGCCAATGAATCCTTTGGGGCTTTAGAAGCAAGAAAAGACATTTGTATGAGGAGATTTATCTGTGTCTGTTCTCCTGCCAAAGCTGTTTGATACTGTTGTTAGTGCTTCCACAGGCATTCCATTTCCTCTATAGCCAGCATTGCCAATGAAATCTAGCTGTAAGCTCCAGAAGGAGATTTCTGTTTTACTTTCATCTTGCTTCAAGCTGCCACCTGTATTTAATTCATCAGTGAATCTTCCATTGAGTTTATTATCAGGACAAGGAAGAGGTGTCCAATTTAGAAGAATTGATACAGGGCAATGCACTTCTGTGGACAAAAGGATCATCTCCTCAGTAATTTTTATGCTCCTGCATGGCATAGTCATGGGCATTTTGTTTTTGGTCATTTTGCAAAAGCTCAAATCTGACCAATTAAATGCTTGAAAATGATCTCAGACTCAACTCAAAAACTTTATAACCTTGGACCCAGATCAGGAAAAACAATGTCATTCAAATTCTGAATATATAAACAGAAACTCATAATTAAAATCTGAGTCTTCTTGAGATCAGCAAAAGCTCAAATTGGACCAATCAAATGCTTGAGAATGATCGCAGACCTAACTCAAAAGCTTTATAACCTTGGGGCCTGATCATGTAACTTATTGATTTGGTCCTCCGCAGAAGTGTATTGTTAGGCAATGATATATTCTTCCTAAAAAATATTTAGAATATGACTCCACTCACTGAGGGTATATAAGGCAGGTGGAAGCTTAAAACTGGGCAGAAGTAAAGCAGAAAACTCCTTAAAAACAGCTTTTTGATTTACTTTCTTCCTGCATTAAGTAGTAATTTGATTATTATTTATTTTTGCTCTGTTGACTAGAGGGAAACAGGCTAAGTTGTCAACTTGTTCAAATTTATTTGAAACTTTCTCAAAGAAAGAAATTTACTACATGTCTGTAGATTGTAAACAGTTTGTGATGTTCATTTTCTAAAACATGTTGATACAGTAAACTCCTACTGCAACCATTGAAAAGAAGATTAACCCTTTCCTCCCTGAAACCTCAAATGGACAATTCTGGGTTCCAATGTTGTCCAGTCAATTTTTGACTTTTCAGGGATGATTTTAACAATATATGTCAAAATAGCAAACAGTTAGACCCTGATCAGAAGGCTCCTTAAGGAGCCATCTGATCAGGGTCAACACTGTTTGCATAGGACATGTGTACTCCTCACAGGTACACTGTTTGCAAATGATGTGTATATGCATGACAAGGGTTCAAAGAATTAAGTGATGATACCAAGACAGAAAATTTCCTAAAGCCAGATGAAGGTAAAACCAAAAGCTGTTTACTTTAAAAAAAAATTTAAAGCATTTTTCTGCCTTAAACATTAAAGACTTAGTCTCATTGTTTTCTTGTAAACGAATATTGACAGGGAAATTTAAGAGCACAGCATTTTTTATGCAAATGTCATAGAGGTGGTCAAAACAGTTGTATAAGCTACATGACCTGTCATATATCTGCTGTAACATTCTACATGTCAAAGTGTGAACATAAATGTTAGTTTTAGTGGAAACTTTGTGTTGAACAACCATTCAGTAAAAGATGCATAGGCAGTGTTTTTGACAGCTGGTGGTTTGGTACAGTACAAAGGTTATTACAGTACTCCCTCTCTACAACAGCCCTCCGGACAACAATGCTTGCCACTGTTCCCCAAACAAGAGCATTATGTACACTCTTTCGCTACAAAATTGTCTGCTTAAAATTGTTTTTAGCTGTTTTTCTCAAAATTATCTATTGGACATTTTGACAGAAGAAAATAAAGACGAGTGACAAACAGTTTGAACTGAGATCAGATGCCGCGTTACACAGCATCTGACCTGGGGATTCAAACTGTTTGCAAATGTCAGCCAAGTCATGCTCAGTACTCTAAAGGTAATAACTTTCCCTTCTATAACGACTACCTTCGAACAACACACAAAACGGTTGTCTCTCATTTGGTGTTGAGGGAGCACTGTATACAGTTTCTGATGGGAAATTTACCTTTGTTCAGCAACAAGCTGCCAACTCTGTAAACACTGTACATGCATGTTTTTCATGGTAATCAGGGCTCCGTATAAGAGTGAGTTTTTGAACATTTCCAACATTTTCCTTTTTATATCCCCTTAAAGTCCTATGCTGTGACTACTCATTAGAATTGTCTCTTTGAGATGATTCTAATGAGTAGTCACAACATAAGATTTAGTTGAGATATAAAGATGATAATATTTCAAAATCTGACCTTATTTGGAGCTCTATTTGTTGTTGATAATATTGTGTTTAATGAGTCTATAAAAATGTAATTTTAACTTTAATAGGGCTGATGTATGTATATGTTGTTACTCATTTTATAGATGAAAAACAAACTTCATGAAATTGGAATTAAAAAAGGAAACAATAGATTTTTATATTGTTTGAAAATTCTTGTTTTATCAACTAAATCGTGGTTTCTGCATGGCACATTTTACCAGAATTTTGTCACATGCAATTCAATAATTTTTGTTTTATTGTTTTATCAATAAGTAATGTTTTGGAAAAATATGCTTTATCTCTTGTTAATCAAATGGTTAGCACATACAGTAAAGTTTCCTAATTATGATGTCTCATGATAGTTCAGTGTTTAACCCTCTACTTCATAGATACACCTTTTATACACATTTAATTAATTCCTGTACAGAAGAAAATCTTCCACTTTATACAATAATGAATATGCAATGTGAGAAATAATTTTATTTCCTAGCAGATGCTAGCTGAAAGCAGACTGAAAGTAAAGCAGATAGTGCCTTAAGGAGCATTCAGCCTTACTTTCAATCTGCGTTGAGTAGTCAACTGTCTTCAAAACTAGAAACAGACTCAAGAGTAAAGGGCTGAGACAGGTTGTTGCTAACAGCAAGTTGACCCTCTGCTCCTATAGTTTGTTTACAGTATTAGAGACATATGATTGCCTAAAACAGCTTTAAGCTACCATCTGCTAGGATGTAGGTACTATTTCTTATGGTGCATATTCATAACTGTAAGCTGGAACTATTTTCTCTAGTGGAGGAATAAATAAAAGGCATAGAAAGGCATATCCATTAGGTAATGGGTGAATAGATTATCAGAAAGCTCATGTAGGAGCTTCCAGGGTCCAAGGTTATAAAGCATTTGAGTTGAGTCTAAAGTCGTTCTCAAGCATTTGCTTGAGAACAAACTCAGACTCAACTCAAAGGTTTATAACCTTGAGGCCTGGTGTACTGTAGTCTGGCTCGAACCATCCACCTGTCTTTGACATCAACAAATGTTTTCAGTATTGAGTGGTAGCAATATAGCGACTTGCTGTAGCTAGCTTTCTTACATTCTTCATTTAACAAACTGGGACTCACAGAATGAAATGGCTTTATTGGTTAAATTGCTCAAACTTTTTATCATTGTGTGGGACAGGACTGCCATTTTCCCCTGTTCAAGTTGTGATGATCAAATCTCTGTAGCGGGATACTATAGATTTAGTTCACAGACTGTGATGAATTCCTAAGTGTAAAAGTCAATGGGCTTTATCCATTTCCCTGAATTATATACACCAGAGGTGCGCATTTATAAAACATTTAGTTGAAATTATTTTGTTTTGGCTTTTATACCTAAAAGCATTCATACTCTGGATGCATTTCCAGCTTTATTTTAAATTTCATTATCTTACAGAAGTTAATAAGCTGAATAATCTGGTACCATTTGCAAGTGAAGATAAGGAGAATTTAATAAAGAGATCAAATAAACTGAAAATAAGATTTCTGGGAATGATTTTCAGTCATTCTCTTGCCAAAACGAGCTACAAGTTAAATAGTAGGGTAATTCCTGTCCTATTGATAATGTTTGTATTAACAAAGCTAAGTATTTTTTGTAATACATAGATTATGTAAGGGTCATTTTCAATGATAAGTGTACATGTAATGTACATGTATAAGGCAGCTGACTGTGTCATAGTATGAGCGGACATCATATTTCAGAGCTCCAGTTATGGCGAGTATTTCGAATACAGTCAAGCTTCAATATCTCGACCTCACTTAACTCACATTTCTATAATTGAATGTTATTATTTGCTAGCTGGCTTATGTCGAACATATCTTTATTTCAAAGTTTAAATGTGGTTTTGCCAATGTTTTAACTAAAATGTTGATATGTTTGACCTAAGCGAGTTTGAGATGTTGCAGCTTTACTGTACTAACTGTCTTATGTCTCAACCAAACACTATGAAGTGACCACTCATTAGAATCGTTTCGAAGAGACGATTCTAATGAATGGTCACAACATAGGTTTTGGAGAGACATGAAAGTTGAAATAATTTATCTATATTCGCTGGTATCTGGTGCTCTGTCTGTAGTGATACTATGTATATAACTATGTGTATTCTCCCTATATGTATGTGCTAATGCTTTTTATTGATATTTTCAAAGTTTACTGAACCAAAATGTGATGTGTAAGTTGTTTTTATTTTTCATTCAGAAATATTTTATTTGACAGAATATGAAACGTTTAGTTTTTGTGTAGAGCATTGTTTGTTAGATTTTCCTCTCTATATATTTGGGTACTTAGTGCTTTAATATGCAATATTATTATTTTGATCTCTTTGAAGCTCATCACAGTTCATTCTGTTTTAAGTTGCCATTTATTGGAGAATGATAGAGAAATCTTTGAGACTGGTGCATACTAAATTCAGGACATATTGAATGCATTAAACTCAATGTGCGTTTTCTGCATTACATTTGTGCATCATTAAGTAGTCACCAGTCATACAGACTGTTGATGTATCTTGTATGGTTTTAACCCTTTTCCCCCTCATTGCTTGTTTTCAGACATAGTTATACCTGTTGAAAGCAAGTACAGTGAAACCTCTCTGGTACGACCACGATCTCAAGTTACATTTACGCTGTTTATTAAGGCAGATGGCTGCTAAAGCAAGATAAAAGTAAAGCAGAAAGCTCCTGAAGGAGCTTTCTGCTTTACTTTCATCTTACTTTAATCTGTCATCCATGTGAAATCACCAATTAATGTTCTTTTAGTGTTAGCATCAAAGAGGTTTTATTGTAGAAGTAAGCCAGAAAGTTCATGTACCTTTCTGCTTCACTTGGGGAATGGTGTTTACACAGGTATGGCTGTATTTAGAGGACGGCACTTTCTTAGTTTTGTCAAACGTTTTCTCCGGGTTATTACTGCCTAATCTTGTTAACTATATCATACTAAACATGATTTCTTCAAGTGGAAATACTGACATGGGGTTTATTCTACTGCATTATTCTCTTGTTTCTCTCTCCATGCTGTTTAACTGAATGGTTTTTGAACATCTTTAACCGGTACCTGAAATGTTAATTGGCTAATACAATTAAGAAACTTTTTCCCAAGCAAGAATGCAGGATCATGTCAGACATACCTGCATAAAACGAGTGCAGACCTGAAGGAGTAGACCCCCTCTATAACCACCACTAAACTGTGTTAAATATTAGGTTTTTATGGCAGGTGACTGCTTAAAGCAAGGTGAATGTAAAACTGAAAGCTCCTTAAGGAGCTTTCTGTTTTACTTTCACCTTGCTTTAAGCTGTCACCTGTCTTTCATATATTATCCTTGTTTTAAGTGGTCGTAATGGAGGCTTTTACTGTATGTAAGTGTTTCATGGTAAAGCATGTGTGGTCTTTTGAAACGAGAACTAGTAGAGGATCAGGCACTGCAGTGGGACCAAAGCAACATTGCAAACATTTGTACTTGATTATTTCACAAATTACATTTGCTCCAACCCTGTTAACATGTATCATTGGTGGACACTCCTGCTATACTGTTTGGTTTAACTCATTATCCCCTGAGACTTCCAATGGACATTTCCAGTTTACAATAAAGGATGGTCCATTTTAGACTATTTAGGGTTGTTTTTTATAATACATTACAAAATGACAAACAGTTAAGTCCCTGATTAGAGGGCTCCTGTAGGAGCCCTCTAATCAGAGACTTCACTGTTTGCATTAGACAAGTGTACTCTTTACATGTACACTTTTGGTAGATGACGCATATATGCGCCACTAGGGCTCAATGTGTTAAATTATTTATGGAATGAAATGGAATTTGTGCATAATTTTATTAGGAAAATTCTTATAGGAAATATTGAAATGGAGTAGACAATATTCCTCTTTAACTGTACACTTGAATGATTGGTAAACATGCTTCAATTATTATTCACTTTTAATGAAAACAAAGTGGTTGAGATTTGTAAATGATGTACACACTCTTCTTTGACACAATCAACTCTTGATACATAGACCATGTTAGTTGTAATGAAATTTGTGGTAGAATTAACTGGCATTTTTTTAGCTCACCTGAGCCGAAGGCTCAAGGTGAGCTATTGTGACCGCTCATTGTCCGTAGTACGTCTGTCCGTCTGTCCGTTCACTTTTACTTCAAACGACATCTCCTCTGAACCCGGGGATTGTAGGGCGGATTCAAACTGCTCATGATGTTCCTTGGATGCTTCTCTACAGAAATTGTTAAAATGAAACTTTCAAGTGGACTACTTATTGTAATTTATTTAAAAAAGTGAAAAACTTTAAACAATCTTCTTGTAAAAAACTGCTAGGCCCACAGCTTTGATATTTGTTTTTTAGTATCTCCTGGTGATTCTCTCTCAAAATTGTTAATATCAAAACTAAAACTGACCATAGGGATTCACCATAGGGATTTTTTCATTGCCGCTTTATGCAGGATTCATTGCCGCTTTATTCAGGTTATACTGTTTTACTGAAGGTTTAAGCAGGGTTTCAAGCACCCTTATACTAAATCACCTATATTTGCAAACAGTTTGGATCCAGGTCAGATGCCACATAATGCAGCATCTAATCTGGATCTAAACTATTTGCCACTCATTTACATATTTTCTTATATTTAGAAAATATAAGTTATTATTTTTTACATATTTCACATACAAACATTTGGAGCAGACAACAGTTCAGCATGATAATAGTCAGTTCTCCCTGAGACGGTCTCTTATTGCATAACTGACCCAAAGCTAGCTCTGAACTCAGGTCACTGAGATACATAGCAGAAATTATGATGTCTGCTATTTTATGCTCAAGCACAACTTAGTTCAAGGCATATTACTTTTGGTCTGTCTGTTTGTTTGTTTGTTTATCTTTCTGTCTATCAGTCCACAATTAATTCTTGGCCATAAACAGTATGGATCCAGGTCAGATGCCACATAATGCTGCATCTAATCTGGATCCAAATTTGCCACTCATTTACATATAGTTTCCTATATTTAGAAAATGTAAATAATGATATTTATTAACCTATTAACGCATACATATTCCTTTTTATGTCTTTAATTTATTCTTCCACAGAAGAAAATAATTTCACTTTATACAGTCATTGTTGTCTTTAACAATTGCTTCAAATGACATCTCCTCATATATTGCTGAAAAGATTTCAACCATGTTCCTTGGGTCAAGTTGTTTCAAAATTGTTCAAAGAATTAAAAACAATGTAGAACTCTGGTTGCCATGGCAACCAAGTGAAAAAATAAGGAAATCTTAAAAAATCTTCTTGTCTGAAACTACAAGGGCCAGATCTTAGACATTTGTCACATAGCATCATCTACAGGTCCTCTATCAAGTTTGTACAAACTATGCCCCTGGGGTCAAAATTGGCCCCGCCCCGGGGGTCACAGTTTTACATAGAGTTATATAGTGAAATTTTCCAACGTCTTCTCCTCTGAAAATAATATGGCCAGAGCTTTGATATCTGGCATGGTGACACTTTTAGATGTCCTATACCAATAAGGTTCAAATGGTTCTGGTCGATTGCATATCATCTACAGGTCCTCTATCAAGTTTGTACAAATTATGCCCCTGGGGTCAAAATTAGCCCCACCCGGGGGTCACAGTTTTCAAACGTCTTCTTTTCTGAAGCTAATATAGCCAGAGCTTTGATATTCGGCATGGTGTTACTTCTAGATGTCCTTTATCTATTTTGTTCAAATGGTTCCAGTCTGTTGCATATGTAGGTCACAGGAGCTAAAAATAGATTTTTTCAATGGAAACTTAAAAAAAATCTTCATGTCTAGAACCCTAGTACCCTGATCTTAGATATTTGGAACATAGCATCATCTACAGGTCCTCTATTAAGATTGTTCAAATTATGCCCCTCGGGTAAAAAATGACCCCGTCCTGGACATAAATCATTATCTCCATTTTGATGTACAGCTATTCTCAGGTGAGCGACATATGCCCCATGGGGCTCTTGTTTAAAGAATGACTCTGATCATTTTTAAGATCATTCATCTCCATTCAAAACTCTTTCGTCTCAGTTTCTAGCATGGTATGTGCAAGAAAGGCAACTTGCATTTTGCCTCTGTAAATTCCCAACAGCAGGAAAATAAACAGGTGTGCTATGATTTCAGCCTGTTTGTGGACTAGTGGAGTATTGTAATACAGAATGGTTTTGAAAGTTAATTTGCAGTAAGAATGGGCACAAAGGTCACACACTGCTTTATGTAGAATGGTTTCCACTGAATTTTGTAAGATTCTAATGTAATGAATGTCTGTGTATCTGGAGTTGACTGCAAAACTCAACAGACTGCTGAGGTACTTTCAAACTTGTGTAAAGCAACCACAAAATTTCAAAAGACAATCTGTAAAGGCTTAATATAGGACAAAAGTAATGCAGATAGTTCCTTTAACCCATTACCCCATAGCCTGTCTTCAGTTTTGAAGATGGGTGACCACTTAAAGCAGGTTGAAAGTAAAGCAGAATGCGCCTTAGGGCGCATTCTGCTTTACTTTCAACCAGCTTTAAACTACCATCTGCTAGAATATAGAAAACATATCTGATGATGCATATTCATAACAGTATAAATTGGAACAATTTTCTTCAGTGTAGGAATAAAATAAAAGGCGTAAAAAAACGTATATAGGGGGGAATGGGTTGAAGAGCTTTCTGCATTTTTTTGCTCTGCATAATACTTTTGCTAAGACCTGTTACAAAGACAACCACTGTATCATCATTTCTCAAAGGTTGTTTTGCTCAAGTTTGTCTGTATTATTTCATATTGATTGAAAGTACATGTGGATATTTTATTTTTCTGTATCTGTTCAGATACCTCTCTGTGCAATATGACTTTATATAGTATGATGGTTTAGATCTTTCCCCTCTGTATGTTCTGCTTTTATTGCTTCTGTCTTCTTATAGCTGTATGAAATACTAATAGTTACCATAATCTAGTCAATTGTATAGTTCAACAATATTAGCTCATCTGAACACGTGATGTCCAGGTGAGAGATTGTGACCACCGGGTGTCTGTCTTGCATTCCTTTCAAACATTTCCTTCTCTTCACTGAATTGAAAAAACAACAAAACTCACTCCTAGAACACCACAAATACAAATTATAAAAAGTATTTGGGTCCTAAGTTGTAACACCAACATTTGATATGTGAAAAACTTAATTTGTGCTTTCACGGATGAAATTTGCATAAAATTTTGAATTGGATGTAATGCAATAAAATGTAAAACATGACAACATTTTGGAAAATGTGGATTAATTGTAGACAGTTGGGAGCCTGATAAGAAACTGATTTACTTTGTATCTTATCTGGGTCCAGATTGTTTGCAATGGACATACAATAAAAACCTCTCTATTTCGATCACTAAAACGAATGCTAATTTATTGTATAAAAGACAGGTGACAGCTTAACTCTTTCCTCCCTGAAACTTTAAATGGACAATCCCAGTTTCCATTTTAGTCTGGTCAATTTCTGACTTTTAAGGGTAGTTTTTGTCAATGTTTGGCATAATGACAAATAGTGAAGACCCTGATCAGAGGGCTCCTTTCGGAGCCCTCTGATCTGGGTCTTCACTATTTGCACAGGACAAGTGTACTATTCACATGTACACTGTTTGAAAAGGACGCCTATATGAGGGACTAGGGTTCAAAGGGTTAAAACAAGGTGACAGTAAAATAGAAAGCTCCTAAAGGAGCTTTGTTTTACTGTCACCTTGCTTTAAGTAGTCACCTGTCGTACACACATAATAATTAAAACAATTTAGTGTTCGTAATAGAGTGGTTTTGCTGTAACTGCTTAGCACAAAGTTGTTTATTGGGCAAAATAACAGCTTACCCATTGTACATACACAAAGTAATAAGACATACTTTGATGGTGGGTCATATAGAGCTAAATATTCCTAGGTTTTCTTCTGTTACTCTATGTTATATCTTACCTTTATGATGTACAATTACCCAGTGACTCCAATGAATAATGTCCCGGATATCCAGATAAGGTGAGTATTGTCAAACTTCGATACTTTAATCTCAGTTAAGTCCAACATACCCGTATTTCAAAGTGAAAACATTGCAAAGCCTCATTTTAATGTTAAAATATGGTTATCTGTGACTTAAACCGAGCTTGAATCAATACAATTCATTCGTTGTAATACTGGTTAGTTCAAATTGAGCATGTTCGAGATATCGAAGTTTGACTGTATTTCAAAAACAAAAATCCCTACGCCTACACCAAACCTTATGATGAGACTACTGGTTAGAACCATAGCTTTGCAAGGATCCTAATGAGCAGCCCCAACATGGATTGCTTTCTGCGATATATTGCATAATGACAAACAGTGCAGACCCTGATCAAAAGACTTCTTTAGGAGCCTTCTGGTCTGGTTTTGCCCTGTTTGCATGGGAAAAATATACTCATTACTAGGTATACTGTTTGTAAATGACGAGTATACTCGTCACTAGGGTTCAATGTGTTAAGAAATTTTAACATGATTGTGAGAGATAATTAAGTGATTGTTAACATTACTCTTTTGTTGATATGTTGGAACTTAGTTTAATAGTGTGTTAAAGTTTATACTTGTGCTTCAGACTTGTTTCTTTCCAAATTTCAACATGTAGTTTTAAATATAGCTTTAGCATTGTAAGTGTACATTATATACAATGTGTACATAGAAAATACAGAGTAGCTTGATTTTATACTTGATTTGTACAGTGTTTATATAAATGTTCATTTTGTACACATTTTAAGCAAGAATGTATTGAGAGTTAGACGATTTTTGTGCAATAGATGTGGAAAACAATTTTCCACAAAAGATACAAAATAGTAATAAAAATTTACATATTTTGATTTCTGGAACTTTTGTTACAGCATTCTCACTCTTTGCATGCTAGTGGTTAAACCATGATAACCTTTACAAACAGTTTGGATCCTCATGAGACTCCGCATACCACAGTGTCACATCAGGATCCAATCTGTTTGGTGCTCTGACCCTGTTTTAGAACAGTAGCAGGCCATAACTGTTATAGATGAAAAAATTACCCAGCATGCAAAGAGTTAAGATTCATATTACAGTCAGGCTCTCCATTGTTTAATTGACAATTCTTTGAAATAGGATGACTTCTCCTATGACAGTGACTGGTTATTGCTGATCAAAAGTTCAGTAAACCTGTCTATTACGACCACTTAATTGCATTAACTATTAGGTGTTTAGGACAGGTGACTTGCCTTAAGCTGTCACCTGTCTTCTTTACAAGCAATAAGCCTTCTGTTTAGTGGTTGTAATATTTACTGAAATAATGTTTAAAATACCATGAAAACTAGAATCTTTCACAGTCAATGGTGGCTTTACTGGGAGTTTGAGTTTACAGTTTGGATCAGATCAGAAAAGTCAGTTGCATCTAATCAAGATCTAAACTGTGTACACTCAAATAAATGTGTGTGTAAGATGCCAAAATTCTAAATTTGTGAAAGTTACAGACAGCAATAGTAACTCTATATCTGCTTGTTTGTAAAGAAAGTTATACATGGGATAACCTTTAATGCTTACAGGCCATGGTTGAACCAGTGTGCTGTATGACATGTTTAAATGTAGTAAGTTGCTATTCTGGCTTGTTTAGTCCATAGAAAATAAGCTTATACTATAGAGTCTGTCAGAAATGAACTTGTACAAACTTGTGTTAAGAGACTACAATGTACTTGATAGAAGAAATTGTCATCTTAACCCTTTCCACCCATAGAAGTGCCTTTTAGAGCATTTAATTTTTATTCCTCCTCTGAAGAAAATAGTTCCAATTTATACAATCATGAACAGGTACCGTAAGAAATATTAACTATATGTTAGTAGATGGTAGCTCAAAGCAGGCTGAAAGTAAAGCAGAATGTGCCTTAAGGCGCATTCTGCTTTACTTTCAACCTTTTTAAAGGGGTCACCTGTCTTCAAATTTAAACACAGGCAATGGGGATAAGGACAGGTAACTTCTAATTGCATAACAAAAGTAATACGGACAGCTGATATTTGAACTTTCTGCAATAATGTTACTCTTCATTAGGTAGCTACCTGTCATGAAGACTGGCATAGTATCTGTCTGTAGGCACTTAACACCAGTTTGATTGTATCCTAACTACAATACAGCAAAATAGATAGCATGTATAGTCTCACGAAGGGAGACTTGCTTGCTGGGTTTAACCCTCTACTCCATAGCCTGTTTCTACTTTAAAAGATAGGTGACCACTACAGCAAGTTGAAAGTAAGGCAGAATAATTCTGCTTTACTTTCAGACTGCTTTGAGCTACCACCTGCTAGAATATAGAAAATATTTCTTACATTGCACACTATAAATTGGAATTATTTTCTTCCTTGGAGGAATAAACTAAAGGTGTTATAATGCATATCTATGGAGCAACGGGTTAAGATAGGTGGCTTTTTAAAGCAGGATAAAAGTTAAGCAGAACATTCTTGAAAGACCTTTCTATATGTCCATGCTTACTCTGATAAAAGCTTTGTTTGAGGTTTACACAAGCTTTTCCAAATATGCTTTTAAAATTCTTTTATATCAAAGTTTAAGAAGATACAAAATCACTGTTTTAGAAGAAAACGACCATTTTGAAGTGGGCGATTGATTGGATATCACAGGTTTGAACTGTGTATCGAGCAATATAAGATTTATTTGCAACAATCTACAAGCTTTATTTTGCTGCATTGTAATGGGTGTGTTGAATTCCCTTGTGTATAAATTGTGTTGGTTTGGTGCTCAGTCAAGTATTTTGCTCACTTCAGCTGAAGCTGTCAGGCTGGAACATGTGTTACTTCTTCCCTAGTTTTGTACCTTGTTTTTATACTGAGTTAGAGTTGTTTGCAATATGTTGAAGGTTTAGTCAACTTTAATCCATAACCCCATAGCCTTTATCCAGATTTGAAGAGAAGTGACCACTTAAAGAAGGTTGAAAGTAAAGCAGAATGTGCCTTAAGGCACATTCTGCTTTACTTTCAGCCTGCTTTAAGCTACCATTTGCTAGGATGTAGGAGATAATTCTTATGGAGTATAGTGTTTTAGCTAATGCGGAATGGCGGGGCGGCCCGCCCTTCTGCCCTTTTGATCCGCCCTTCTGCCCTATTCTGTGCCCCTATCCATTTGATATAGACCGCCCCGCTGCCCGGAGCGATACCACTTACTGTCGCTAATCCCATTATTGCCAATCAGTGCAATGCGACACGCGCGTGTCATAGACAATCAACAATTACAGTGTGTAATCGACCGATACACATATGTACCTGGTGTGGTACCCCGCATAGCGAGAGTGTACGACTGAAGCCGGATTAAATCCAAACGCACATGTTGGCCTCGTTGAAAAACAGAATATACGACACCCTTTTCCCTAAATTTAAACATTCATATGATTATTATCCATTATGAAGACTGAAAAAAAAAATCACAGATTAAAACGCAAACGCGAGTCGGATCTTGGAAAAAATATGCTCGATACAGGGCCAATAAAGAATGCTCGACGAACGAACATTTTAGGTGAATATAGATCTAAAACCGAAATTAATTTTCTTAGAAGGAAATACTTTCCATACAAATCTTTATTAATATTCACGTACCAGAAACGAACAGTCTTCCGAATTTCGGAAATGGAATATTCAAACGCGCACTGTGCTTCGAACTTTTACACAAGTTGTCTTTACTCGTTTTATTGGCTATAAGAAAGGTAATTCCCCGCATCTTTTTTTTAAACATCCAATGAATGTAGACGTTATATACACCCATTTAGAAAGACACAGTATTGATGATTGACGTGAAATTAACAAATTACATCTTACAGGTGTATATTTCGCTGGAGTTTCGGGAAATAAGTTACGACCGAGAGAGGTTTGGTTGGTTTGATAACGTCCGTTTCTGCCATCAAATTATGAAATACTACATACGCGCGAGAATCGAAGAATGGGATATTTCTATTTCAAAAAGTATCGGTTCTGTGCTGTTGTTTTTATTTTGGTAAGTTCATATTGAATGATCTATTTGAAACAGAACATCAGCGTGACAACACATATCTAAGTAGATCCTGTTTAATTTTTCCCGTGATGCAGTCTAATTAATTGTATTCTGTTTTATGACAGGTGGTTGCTTAGGGAAGGCTGAATTTTATTAATAGGAAAATCCTTAAGACACCCACTTGCCTGGATACAGCAAAAATCCAATGCCAATAATTATTGTACGTTAATAAATTATAATAATCGTTATAGTAGATCTAGACTATTTGTCTGTGTGCATGTTTAACTGTGTGCGATATTAGAAAAATCTCAAAATAATTTTAAATCAGACAAACAGGTAATACACCCTATACAAAGGACTTACCCATGGCACTCTGATCTGGGTCTATACTATTTGCATAAAGGTAAAGACACTCCATAACCTAGTTTCTTGCTCTTTTTTTAAAAAAAAAATTAAGTAAGAGAATTGATATTTTCTAGTATTGATCGTTTTGGGGCTTTTACACCCCTGTTTTACAAAATACATTGTTGCAAAAGAATGGAATACTAGTTTAAATGCCAACCTCAATCAACAGCTGTAATGGGAAATCATCAGGTGCTGGAGTAAAATTTAGTTGTGTAACTTTAAATATTAATAATGTGTGATTTAAAGAAAAAAAAAATCTTGATCTGTTAATATTCTATTTGCAAACATTGGCTGATTTCATCCATTTCCCATAATACTTGTATGCATCTGTATAATGTACATGTATAGCTAAAATCCACTACATGTGCATACATGTTTATTATATATCTCTGTATAGCAAAATTGCACTATTTCATCATTTAAAGTCCAAAAAATTTCCGCCGCAGCGCAGGAGGGGACGCCCCTCCCGCACCCTCCCCATTGTTCTATTGCCACATGTATAACCTTTATCTTTACAGACTTATATGCTGAATACATTAAAAGTACTTATGGACCTATAAGACTTCCAATATGATGAAAATACACCTAGAAATGTTAACAATCCCCTCGCCGAAGTTGCGGGTCCGCACTTTGTTTGCACCCTGCCCTTTTTTGGTGCCCCCCTGCCCCTTTTTGGTGCCCCCCTGCCCTTTTTGAGAGTCTGGCTAAAACACTAGGAGTATATTCATGACTGTATAAAGTGATTTTTTTTTCAGTGGAGGAATAAATTAAAAGCGCAAAAAGGCATATTTACAGGGTAATGGGTTAAAGAATCAAATCTTTAAAGAATGTAATAGTTGACTGATATGATGTTCTTATGAATATTTTAGCTGAAAAAAAAAAGACTTCAAAACTTACATTTAGACTCACAAGTTTTACTTGATGGCACAAATAAGATGCTGAGAATATCTACAAGTAATCTTGTTAACAAATCTTCCCAAAGCTAGGCTTCCACCAGTTTTTGTCTCCATTTTATCAACTTCCAGTAATACATCAACCATCTTATGCTAAAGAAGTAATTCACTGTTAGTAAGTTTTCCTCTTGGACAAATTCTGTCTTTTACATGTCTGAAAATGATTACTCCTTCCCTACTGTTTTAGTCTTTAGTGTAAAATAGTTTTGATCTAGATAAGAGGTCATTTACTCAGCTTATCATCTAGATCCAGACTGTTTGGAAAAGTCAAGAGTACACAGTGTGAGAAGGATTAGTCCAAGATTCAATGAAAAAGAGCTAGTCAAAACAATTGTTGTAACTTTTACATGATAATGTGGCTTAACCCATTACCCTATAAATACACCTTTAAATTGTTCATCCACTGAAAACAATACTTCCATTTTATACAGTCATGAATATGTAAAATAAGAAATCTTTTCTATTTCAAAGCATATGGTAGCTTAAAGAAGTCTGAACTTAAAGCAGAATGCGCCTTTAAGGCGCATTCTGCTTTAATTTCAACCTGCTTTAAGTAGTCATCTGTCTTCAAAATGAAAAAATAAGGCTATGGGGTAATGGGCTGTATAGCTCTTTGCACACTAGCAGCAGAATAGTGATTATATGTGCTAACAATTTAGGTTCAGATTACATGCTGCGTAAAGTGGCGTCTCATCAGGATCAAAACTGTTTGACACTCGGACCCTGTTTTGAAAAGAAATTTTGAAAATTCTATTTTTAGAACAATACCAGACAATTGTTATAAAAAAAAATTGTGACGAAAAAAAATATCAACATCATGCGATGAGTTGAGCACAAATTATTGGTATGAAGTCTAATGGTAAGGAGTCTAATCTACTTGGTATTTTTATATATTTATATTTTTCTGAGTAATTACTGTTAAATATATAACTATGACAAGAGGCAAATGCAATGAAACTGTTTTCAGTATGTTTATCGACCTGTATTTTTGCATTTGTCTTGCAAGATATACTTTTTGTTAATTTTAAAATTGGAGATTTTTTTTAAGAGTTCCTGAAGAATGACCAACTTTTAACTGAAAGGCAATTGAATTAAGCTGTATTTGATATCTGCTTCAAAGTGTTTTATGCCCTTTTCAAAGTACTCTTAATCCTTTAATTGATGTATTTAATTGTTTTTAAAGGTTTATTTGTGCTTTAGATTGTACAATATAGACTTCAGCTCACTTATTTAACAAGGATATTTGTTTGAAGCAAAATCTGTGTTATACCGCCAAACAAAAGATGAATTTGACAGTCTTTAAGAAATGCAGGATAATCATTAAAGTAATGCAGAAAGCTCCTAAAGAAGCTTTCTGCATTAATTTCATATTGCATTAAGCAGTTATTGGTCTCTAAAGATCTCAATACATCTTCAGTGAATGGCAGCTTAACACATGTTTCACTGTAATACTACTTAAACCTTTCCCCTATTAGCTTGCTTCCAGTGTATAACAGGTTGTTGCTTAAAGTAGGCCGGTGGTAAAGGAGACAGCTCCTAATGGATATTTCTGCTTTACTTTCATACTTAAGCATCCATCTGTCTGGTTATATTTTCCTGCTTTACTTTCAACCTTCTTTAAGTGCTCAACTGTCTTCAAAAACTAGAAATAGGCTATTGGGTAAAGGGTTAACAGAATTTAGCAGACAAATGAATATTCATGCTTCGGAGGAATAGGTAGAGGTGTCAAAAGGTGTTTCTATGGGGGAAAATCTTAAATACTATGTTAACCAGAATTTGGTGTGGATCTAGATCTTTTGCAATTGTCAATCATCTTTCTCCCAGCCATTGGCTCATGACAGAATGTTTTATGACTTCCTGTATGCCTGCTATAGTCATTCCATGTCTGTTACATGTACCCCCACCCACCTTTTGGCTATGTAAATTGCTGTCTTGGTAAAAACAAATTATTTGTGAATGTGCTTTGTGTCCAGATTAAACTCTATTCTAGTGTCATGTAACCAATTCTGGCTTGTTTGTTGATGTATGTACTTGTTTCGGTGATATTTGTATAATCTATAACTTGTAGTTGAGCTGTATAGGTAGCAGGAGTATTTTTTAAGAGTTCCCTCGCTCAGTTAGCACCGTACCCCCGACCAGGTGTAGAAGTTTCATATTAATATTGCTGAGATTAGATTAGGTTGTGGTCATATTCTGCATTTGTAAGTACCCATCACAGCATCAGTCTAAACATCATCATTCAGTATCATTATTCACGTAATCAATAGCAACTTGAGTATGGCTTGTTTTTTTGTCGTTTATTTATGTGGTACTTTGTCAACACACATTTTGTACAGAGTTTTTAGATGGCATATTTTTCTATTTACTTCAGTATATATCAGCTGTATTGTGTGAATTTTGTGTCTGTCTGAAGACCCAAAACCTCCCCAAACCACTCCAAAAACAAAACAACCCAAACTACTTAAGTTCCTTATTTATAATCAAATAAAGTTTATAGATGACGAATTAAGGCTGAAATAATGACAAAAATGTTAGATTAGGATTAAATCTATGATGTTTTTAATTTCAAGGGGGAGCAACTGGTACAAATAGCTATAAACAGTTACTACTAAATATTAACTCGTTAACCAATAGCCTGTTTCTGGTTTTGAAGACATGTATCAACTTAAAGCATGTTGAAAGTAAAGCAGAATGTGCCATAAGGCACATTCTGCTTTACTTTTAGCCTGCTTTAAGCTACCATCTGCCAGAGTATGGTAAACTTGTTTTTAAAAGTGGTTTGGGGAGGTTTGGAGAGATTTGGGGAAGTTAGGGGTCTTTAGACGGGCCGGTGAATTTTTGTTTTTCTCTCTCTCTCATGCTCCAGTCATGACATTACCAGTTGTGTATTGTTTCCACTTGGCCAGTTGTGTCTACAAACTCAATTTGTAATATTCTCATTCTGTACACAATCCATAAACTTTTCAATAATCAAAGATTACCTGATTTTTGTTATGTTCTATGTTTGTAATTCACTACGAATTTTTGAAGCAATTTCTAGCAATGATTTCATTTTCATACATTGTAATTGTTTTTTTTATCATTTTTAGACTGGATCAGGAGTGGTTACATATTGACTGCTATATATCAGACTGGTACCCCGCCATTTGTTAGTGCACTTACAAGCACACATAGATATCAACCGTTCTCATCTCTCAGTATTGCTGTCCATACAGTCTCTTGATAATAAAATGCTCAAAATTTGCCTGGTCTTTGTGATTCATGTCTTTTCCCATGTACAGGTATATTAAAGTGAAATAGTCAGATTTAGGCTTGTAACTCTTTCAACACTTAATAACTCTTTGTTAGTTATTAGGTTCCGTTGTAGATCATTTAAGTTACCAAAACATGAACAAGTCTACTTGGGGGTTCTGGGTAGTTTAATAAATATTGCTCCAAGTTACCAAATAGTGTATACCCTGATCAGAGGGCTCCTATAGGAGCCCTCTGATCTGGGTCTACACTGCTTGTAAAGGTAATGGAGTATATTGTAAACAGGTCCATGGTGTTGAAAGAGTTTACATCAAAATCGTGTAATTCTAAAACTAGAGATGCACCTGTAAGACACATAGGATGCACCCTTGCTGCTTCAATGTCCATTAAATATAATACATAAACCCTTTCCTTCATAGCCACTAGAGCAGATCATCTACATGTTGATCCAATCGATATACCCATAGCATTATATGTTGCTTCTGTTTAAAGCAGGAGACTGTCGAAAGTAAAGCAGAAAGCTCATAAAGAGCTTTCTGCTTTATTTTCATATGGCTTTAAGCTTAGCTACCATCTGAATTTAACACCACAAATGAATGCTTATTTAAGTGTATTATCAGGACAATGTAGAGGTCCTTAGATTAATATGTGAAGGAAGGGAATGCAACTACTAGTAGAGGCATCCTACAGTGCTTGTGCAGATTAAAGCATAATAGCTCTTCATATTCAAAACAAAATAACTCTTATAGTATGGCATTCAATTTATAAGTATATTTTCGTACATGTATATGAGAAATTAATACACTGATGTTAAAATCCACCAATAATGAAAGTGAGAATCACAAATAGAAGTACTCTTTACATCCCAAAGACCTTCACTACTAGACTTCTGCAATTAACAATGAAGATAATGTAGGCACTCCCTTCAAACATTTCAATCATTTAGTATGAAAATGGAAGTGTTCTGATGAACAGTTTCACTACTAAATCTGGAAGGGCATAAAGTTTCACTGAAGCCTAATTTCTTATGGCAACCTAAATATCTGCATACAAAATTCTAAACGATCTAAATACTTGGGAAGCTTTTTAAACAGCTGGACATTTGTTAACATCTCTTATAAAAGCAACAGAATTATTTGGCAATACATGTACATGTATAAACAATAATCACAGTTATAAATATTATGCTGAAAACTCTCACAAGCAGGTATTTTAGCATGAAAATGAGATCCAACTGTGTACCAGAAATTGCTAATCAAGTCTTAAAAGTGGAAAACTGTGTGCATAAAGTATGCCCCCTAAACAGGTGCTATGTACCTTGGATAAAACTTATTGGAAGATTCACTTTGCAAAAACAGTAAAACCTCTCTATTACCAAAACTAAAACAAAGGCAAATTAGTTGTATAAAAGGCAGGCGATAGCTTAACGCAAGGTGGCAGTATACTTCACAGGTATACTATTTGTAAAGGATGAGTATGCTCGTTGCTAGGGTTCAATGTGTTAAGAGAGGTTATACTTTATAACTGATTTACATACATAATGTACATAACAACGGATTATTCAAGAAAAATCAACAATATATTTGACATTACATGTACGGGAGTCTTACATTTACATGATATACTATTTAACTCCAAACAATCAAACTAAGTAGGTACTGAATGTGTGACAGTCGCAATAGAATCAATGTACCATATACATATCCCTGTTTGCTTTTTCCCCTTTAGTTTGTTTTCAGTATTAAGGACAGATGGTTGCATAAAACAGGTTGAAAGTAAAGCAGACAGCCCTTTATGAAACATTTTGCTTTACTTTCAGCCTACTTTAAGCTGTAAGAAATTTGCATCACCCAGGGTACATTTAAATGGGGATATACCATGTATTTCTTAATCAGTGTATTATACATATAGAAGTAAATAATCAATTTCTCAATTCTGTATTTTGTAAAAATGCTAATAAATAGTAATCAGTATTTTGTAAAGATACAACAAAATACTAATTATTAGTTGATTTATTCTTTAAATCTATGCTAGCCGTGATTTTGTAAAATTGTTAATTAACATTGCAAATAGTTTGTATCCATATCTGGCCCTGTAAATGTGTGACCCAATCTGGATTTAAAATGTTTAACTCTCAAAACAAACTCCTGCAAAACTTAAGGTTGAAAACAAAAAAATTTCCTTAGACAAAGAGAATGACAAAATAAAAATGGAATATCACTTTGCATGTAAAGAGTTGATAGGGCACCTAACAATTGGCATCATGTGCGGAAGACACTTGTAGAGAAGGTTGAGCTCAGTGCACGTAGACTGACAACACGACGTCTCTGCACCATTCTACGGCATATTGGATATTTGCCGTGTAAACCTACTAGAGCTGTGAGCAGTACAACAAGACAAAGCAGGAAGAATCCAAACGTCATGGATGGCACTTCATTCTGCAATACAACACAGTCACATACATGTATAGTACAATCTGTCTTGAGTAACCAACCTGTAGGAAGAATGGAAATCTTTACAGGCAAGGATGCAGGTTAACCCTTTACTCCATAGATACACCTTTTTACGCATTTAAATAATTATTCCACTAAAGAAAAAAGTTCCATTTTATCAAGTTATGAATGTGCAACATAAGAAATATTTCCTACATCCCAGCAGATGGCAGCTTAAAGCACGCTGAAAGTAAAGCATAATGCGCCCTAAGGCACATTCTGCTTTACTTTCTGCCTGCTTTAAGCTGCCATCTGTATCACATGTAGTTCTAAAGTAATGGCAAACGTAAAGATTTCAGACTAAGACAATAACAACGCCGACGCCAGAGTGATGACAATAGCTCGTATTTTCTTTTGAAATAGATGAACTAAAAACAGTTCTGTTGAATGATGGTAAAGTAAAGCTCCAGACAAAATTTATATAATAAAATTACTAAAAAGGGAGATAATTCAAGAACGAAATGACGAATCCAAACTGCAATTGCAGGTGCACAACTTCAGATGGTGATCAACAATACATGTACTGCATAATTAAAAAAGAAAAAGTTCTTTTGAAGGATGGCAGAGTAAAGCTCCAAACAAAATTTATTAAAATTACGAAAAAGGGAGAGAGAACGAAATGAGGAATCAAAACCGCAATCGCAGGTGCACAACTTCAGATGGTGATCAACAATACTGAATAATTTAAAAAAAAATTGTTCAAGGATGGCCGAGTAAAGCTCCGGACAAATTGTGGACAGACTGAGAGATTCCAGTATCCCCCCCCCCACCCACCAACAACTCGTAGGGGGTATAATTAAACTTTGCAAAGTTACTAGATATATGTTACTGTTTAATCCAAACAGATACTACACTTATGAGCATGAAATAAAGATTGTTTTCAATTTGTAGGAAGATGGCTTCCTAAAGCAAGAACATTTCTTATGTGTGCTCTTCCTGCTTTAAGATGCAACCTGTCTTTAACACCCTAGAGCTGAATACACATTTGAGTAACTGTTATAGAGCTTAAACAATATTCATAAGTTTGAAAATAAAATATTGTAGATACAAATGTGTGATCTCTGATGTAGACGGTTGGTCTGGGTCTACACTGTTTGCAATGCAGCAAGTCTAACTTGTCCCATGTTGTGGCTAACCATGAATATAGTAAAATCTCTTGATTACGACCACTAAATTATGATAATTATCTGTATAATCAGGTGTTGAGGCAGGTGACTGCTTTAAGCAAGGCGAACATAAAACAGAAAGCTCCAAAACGTTCTGTTTTACTTTCACCTGTCACCTGTCTATTAAGCACTCAATTAGCCTTCTTTCTTATGGACGTAATAGAGACGTTTTACTTTCTATGACATGACTTGTGGACAATTTGGTAAAACTCATAACAGAAAATTGTAAAACCAGCACTTTTTCCTTAGGTCTTCAAATAAGCATACCTCATTCTCAACAGCTTGTTTATCAGAAAAGGTGAGATCTGGATGGAAAGGGGAGTGTACTACACTATCTCTATTGATGTTTGGCCAAGGACCAGCTTTCGTCTTCCAGCGTATCAGCTGCTCAAATAGGGTTGTATATAATGGAAAAATATTCTCTATCACAGTCTGCAACAAAATATAATAATCCAATTACATGTACAGTCGAACTTCGATATCTCAAACTCGCTTAATTTGAACTATCCGATTTGTTGACACATGAATTGCATTATTTCATGCTTGGTTAAGTCAAACATACCCATATTTCAAAGTTAAAACGTGGCTAAGCCATGTTTTAACTTTGAAATACGGGTATGTTATACCTAACCGAGTTCGAGATATCAAAGTTCAACTGTACTTGAAAACTCAGTTACAGCATCAGTCAATTGCATGGTATAATCACTTCCACTTTTGTTTTATATTTGACAATGAATTTATTAATTCAATATTCTTCAGAATCGTATTGTGTCCCACTAATATAACTTTACGGGATCTTAATTCCTATTGCAAATTCTAAGAACGCCACTACCATTGTACCATCTCAACTGCAAACCACACACATGTAAATCCAACTGTAAGGCAACCTATTCCTTTAAGTATTATAGCTCAAGTAATATTTGAGAATTTTAGAACCTGACTTACGACAACAGTTGTCATACAAAATTTTATAAGACGGCTCCCAGAAACCCTAATATAAGACTCCTAAATAGACTTGTCTCTTTGAGACAATTTCATGAGAAGTCACAATACATGTAATGGGTTGTGAGGTATCATAGAGAAGATGTTGGATGTGTCCAGTTTACCCACTCTTATTTAGAGTCCTGGATCCAAGATTATAAGTCTAAGATTGCTCTCATGCATTTGATTGATCAGATTTGAGCTTTTGGTCAAATCTGGCCAAGCAAACACTTAAGAATGACCTCAGACTTAACTCAAACTTCAAATCTAACCAATCAAATGCTTGAGAACAAACTCAAACTCATTTCAAACTCTTTATAACTTTAGACCCTGAAGATGTAAACTAGAGAGAAGAACAGATAGATTAAACAGTATGCCCCTGACTTATTGTTGCGGACACATTTATACTAATGATATGCTAGGGACATCTTAATAAGGCTGTAAGATGGGAGTGTCTTACCTGTAACTTCTCATTGGGAGGGTTAAACAAATCAAAACAAGAATTGCCCTTGTAGTTGTCTGGTCCCCACAACTCTATTGCATAGGAGAACGGAATCTGGAAGATCAAAACATAGCAATTATTACATAACAGGGGCCCGTTTTACGAAAACGTTGTACGACAAAAACGGTCTTAAATCAAAACATGAAAATATTTTTAATTTATAATTTCTTTGTCTAATGCTGTCTTGTGACATCTCTTTGGAATCGTCTTGAAAAGACGATTCCAAAGAGATGTCACTAGACCGGGTAAGACGAAGAATTAAATAATAATTGAGAATTTTAGAATTGGACTTACGACCGTTTTTGTCGTACGACTTTTCGTAAAACGGGCCTTTCTGACACTTATATTAGGCAATCACTCAAAAGAAGGAACAGTATACAAATTAGATATTAGGCATGAAATATTAATTTAACAGAAACTGATAGTGTTATGACTTCGCTTACCTTCCTGTGTCCAGCCATGTAGTCAAACACAGTGCCATCAGCAGAGTAATCATTAAGACTAGCTGCTCTTCCATACTGGTACCCTGGTTTTGTGGAAGATGCTAGGGTTTTAGCCAGCACAATCATGGCTTTCAGATTATCTGGTTCCCTGCCTATCTTTACAGATCTTGAATCTGAAAAGGAAGACGTATTTAACTCATTGAACCCTAGTGACGCATATATGCATCCTTTACCAAAAGTGTACCTCTGAAGAGTACACTTGTCTAATGCAAACAGTGAAGTCCCTGATTAGAGGGCTCCTGCAGGAGCCCTCTAATCAGGGACTTTACTGTTTGCCATTTTGCAATATATTATTTAAAAACAACCCTAAATAGTCTAAAATGGACTAGGCTTTATTGTAAGATGGAATTGTTCATTTGAAGTTTCAGGGGATAATGGTTTAATACACAAACATTCAGTGGTATGAGATGTCTCATAATGACAAAGAGAACAAAAGCATGCTCAAATATAAAATTAGATATATTGTAAGACAAAAAATTAAACTCTGAGAAGTTCAAATTCTGATGCTGCTAATACTGTCGACAGAAAAACAAAGCCTTAAATCTTTCGTCACAATGTGACTTAAATTAAAGTTTCAAACACAAAGACAGAAAGAAATATCATAAAATTAAATAAATACAAGTATTTGTGTTACTTGAAAAGGCCATAAATGCAACACTTTTAACTACAGTTTCTACAAACTAATCAAGGAAAGAAGTCATAAGATAGATTGATACAGGAATATAAATCTGCCGAGACAGTTGGATACAAGGCTAGTGAGGAAGAAACAGAGTATATCTGAACTAAATCCTATGCTGTGAAGTCCAACTCATTTAAATTGCTCAAAGAGTCAAAACATAGGATTTGGTGTAGACATACTAATGCCTGTATTTGACCTACTCCCTTTATCTACAGAGTGAACTCTATGGCTATGAATTTAACCCATTCCACCATAGCTTGGTTTCAATATTGAAGACAGATGGTTGCTTAAAGCAGGCTGAAGGTAAAGCAGTATGCACCTTAAGGTGCATTCTGCTTTACTTTCAGCCTGCTTAAAGTTACCATCTGCTAGGACATAGAAAATATTTCATACCGAGCATTTTCAAAGCTGTATAAATTAGGCTTATTTTCTTCAGTAAGGGAATAGATTTGAGGAGTAAAAAGGCATATTTATGGGTTAATTTACACAATACAGTACAACCCCTCTATTACGACCACTAAAACAAAGACTAGTTGATTGGATAAAAGACAGGTGACAGTTTAAAGCAAGGTGACAGTAAAACAGAAAGCTCCTGTAGGAGCTTTCTGTTTTACTGTCACCTTGCTTTAAGCAGACACATGTAAACACATTATAATTAACACAATTTAGTGGTCGTAATAGAGGGGTTCTACTGTTTGTCATATTGATGAAACTACCTCCTAATTTCAAAACATGGTAGTATACTCACCTGCATATGGAATGTATATCTGCCTTATACCCGAGTGTAGTGAAACAAATGCATCAAACTTGACCCGCTTTGTGAGCTCTACATATACGTTGGTCTCTGGCTCTGCAATCAAATATCATATCAAAACATGAAATCTCAAACGACATGTCCACTTTTATCTGATTTGCATAAAAAAGCAAATGTTTTACATTCTAGAGGGGAATGTCCTTGTTCTGCTAAATTAACCCTTTCCTCCACAGATACACATTTTTACGCCTCTAAGCTTATTAATCCACTGAAAAAATAATTTCACTTTATACAGTCATGAATATGTATCATAAGAAACATTTTCTACATTCTAGCAGATGGTAGCTAAAAGCAGGTTGAAAGTAAAGCAGAATGCCCCATTAGGGGCATTCTGCTTTACTTTCAACCTGCTTTAAGTGGTCACCTGGTTTCAGAACTAGAAACAGGCTATTGAGTAAAGGGTTAAAAGCTCCAAACCTTAGTATCACCAACTGTTTATGAAGGGCAGATATCTTGACAAAAGCATTTTTTTTCTCTCTTTTAACCCATTACCCCATAAATACACTTTTTTTACACCTTTGATTTATCCCTCCACTGATGAAAATAGTTCCCATTTATACAGTCAAGAATATGTTCTATAAGAAATATTTTCTGTATTCTAGCAGATGGTAGCTTACAGTAGACTGAAAGTAAAGCAGAATGCGCTGTACGGTGCATTCTGCTTTACTTTCAACCTGCTTTAAGTGGAAAGATGAATTCGAAACAAGAAACAGGCTATGGGGTTGTGGGTTAGATTAGCTAAGATTGTAACAAACAGTTCACCTGAAAATGCATATTGGCCTCTATATTCTTCATCTGTCTTGTCTGCTGAGCTGCCTTTACCTCCAAACTCCCAGTCAAAGTTTCTGTTTATATCTACACCACTGCTTGTGCCTCGCCAACAATAATTGTGTGTCCTTTCTACATACTGGCGACCATCAGGGTTCGCCATCACAATTACGTAGATATGTAATTTATTAAGATCTATTTTCATTGAATTATTTTGTTGATCATTTTGTGTAATTTTTTTCAACATATAAAACAGCGTTTCCACTGGTAGAAACTCACGAGCATGTTCCCCCACAGATAGTAAAATCTTCACTGGTTTGGTAGCTTGAGTATTTTTCAGTGTCCTTGTAAAATTTGTTAGTTCGATAACATACTGATGCTTTTTTTGCCTTGAGAGAGAAGACAATGAGTAGCGAATTATGTTTGGATGTCTTTTCACAAATTCATCCACTGTCACGCCAATAGATGACAAGTTGTGGTATACATGGTAATCTGGAACATATATCTCTTTCTGTGGTTTCACATCTACAGATATCACTGTTACTATTGTCAAAAGTATGCATAGCTGTAGTATGCTCATAAGATGGTACCATGTTAGAGTGTGTGCCGTCATAACCACATCTTTTTATACAGATATCCTGAAAAAAACCGAATAAAATCATGTGTTACAGGTGGAAAATGTGTTTCTAAAACAAGGATGCCATATGGTATGTTTGACCCTGGCCGGTCCATAACTGAACCAACCCTACAACTTAAACTAGATCACAGAGATCAAGGTAAAAATGTCATACAACATGCTGTACTAATTGAGGCACATACATGTACAGTGGAGAATCTGTTATTCTTTCCCGTTTAAACGCAAACGCAAAGCACTAAAACGTAGAAAAGAACAACTTTTGGACAATTCTGATAATTCTTGGTGGCAAACAGTTTGGAGCCTGATCAGACGCCGGGTTACCCGGCGTCTGATCTGGCTCCAAACTGTTTGCACTGCAAATAATAGTTTTAGCGTAAACGCGTTTATTGGGAAAGAATAACAGATTCTCCACTGTACCGTATATATGAAATTTTGTGACCCTAGCTACATGTAAGGTTATAAGTCCATAACTGACCTTAATGCAAAAACCTAACCTATATCACAGAGGTCAAGGCCATCAAACTGCAATCTAACCATACTGTACTAACTGAGGTGCATTAAAGATAAGAATTTGAAATTGGGTCACAGACCCTAGCTGCAGTACAAAACTGACCTAACTGCAAACACATTACCTGGGTCACTGAGTTCAAAGTCATCAAACAGTGATTGAATTATTTTACATGCTTTACTGATTGAGGAACATTAAGCATGTGAAGCTGTGTGATCCTCAGCAATAGACGCTCTAGCATTTAGTCCACAACTGACCACCTTAACGCACAAACTTAACCTTGGTTCACATGGACAAGGGTATGTAAAATTACACTTCATGGTGGGGCATTAAAAATAAACAGAGCTCAAACCCAGGCCTTAATTCTTAACCCCATAGCCTCGTTCTAGTTTTGAAGACATCTGACCACTTAAAGTAGGTTGAAAGTAAAGCAGAATGTGCCTTAATGTGCATTCTACGTTACTTTCAAACTACTTTAAGCTATCATCTGCTAGGATAAATAAAGTAAGTTGCTTATGGCACATATTCATGACTGTATAAGATTGAGTTATTTTTTCAGTGGAGGAATAAATCAGTGGCGTAAAAAGGCGTATTTATGGGGTAATTGGTTAATACCATTCTAAAGCTGTACTGACTGAAAACCAGTGGTCACTTACAAATTCCTCTACCTAGACTGTGTTACTGGTTTGAACAGTAATGAAACACACTTCCCCACTTACCGTCGACAGCTATTCATCGTTCTTTTCACTCTGCATGAAAGAATTTGAATTGTGTGCACTTTATATAATACATATGTCACAGGGGGGAGAAAAGATGCAGCCTGACCGGGGCTCAAACCTGGAACCTTCGGACTACCGTTCCAATGCTCTACCGACTGACTACAAATTAATATCCCCAACTGTGGTAGGCTCAGTACCGTGATGCGTGACATACTTCCCCACGAAATTGAAATTCGTCCTCGAATTAACCTGTACATGTATGAAAGTAGTTCAATTGTGTTGTTAGTCTATAGTTTATTAGTTATATATGCAAGTGCTCTTAAGCTGACCATACAATAACAGTCAAGGTCCCTCATTGGGGGCCAAATGTAACAGGGGGAGAAAAAGATGCAGCCTGACCGGGGCTCAAACCCAGGACCTTCAGACTACCATTCCGACGCTCTAGCTAGCCGGCTGACTACAAATTAATCTCCCTAACTGTGGTAGGTTCAGTACCGCGACACATATATATTATTGCAGGCATGTAAACTAACTGTAAAATTAGTCAAAGTCCCTGCTCCTTGACCAGTTGGGTGTCAAATGTCACTTGTAGGGAAAAATCTGCAGCATTACCAGGGCTCAAACCTGGGGCCTTCAGACTACCGTTCTCATCGTGCTCTATACTGACTGGGCTAACCAGCCGCTCGAAAAGAGGATTCTATTGAGTAGTCACAACATAGGGTTTGGAAGTGACATAACAATGCTAGTGTTGGAACAACCTGCCTAACTATGCAAACACAAACTTACCAAATTGAAGGATTTTACTGTTAATACACGAAAATACAAGACGTCGAGGTATTTCCGGGGATACAAATCCACTACACTATTATTGAGAATTAAAAGTAAACGTATTTTGTCGACTTACAATTAAATTAGATAAACTTACCTTTTTGCATTGCTCTTCGATCAAGATCGATCTCTGTGAAAATTGTCTTTGACGTGTTACGCTGGTAAACAAAACATTCCAGTATTGACAGGCCGACGCACGTGTTTTCTCGGTATGTGGCTAGATAGCTGTACAAAATAAGTTTGCCCGTTACCGAAACCAGGTTTATGGTAATTGTTTATTTGCCAAATCGTTTCTAAACACTATTCACTGAAGTCTCAAAACACTCAAAGATATTATTAAATAAACTAGGAATTTGCTTTTATATGTATGACCTACATTCGACAATAATGCGCATGCGTACGTATACGGACAAAGTGAAAGTAGACGTTGAGTTGAGGACAACACTCGTCTGCTTACCAGTAATGCCATATCTGGTCAGTATTATGTTCGGTTCCCGATTGTTAATTGTAGTTTGTATATATTTAATGCTTTATGACCATACTACTATTCCGTATAGTGTGTGGTATCATTATGATTAAACAATTTCTCTATAAGTGTTGAGTATTAGCAATGATTTAACATGATCTCTGGTATTAGTGTACTTGTGTCATTGCTATTTGTTTACGTTTGACTAGTTAACTTATTTGTAGTAATTTATAGCTCTCTGTTTGCAGGCAAAAATTGTGCTGGCTTGTTAATTCAAGTTTTCATCTGATTTACACCAAACTTCATATAGAAAGTTCCTTACCACAATGTGACCCTTTGCTCATAATTACTAAAATGGGTTTATATTGTTACAGTTTAGCAATTGTTTTTGTTACACGATAAACCTACACACTGTAACATTCAAAATTATCAATTCTTTTTTCAGATCTACTAAAGATGTTGCTAAATGTTTGGAGAACAAGTTTGCGGAGGAATTTTGGCATTTTTGTAAAACAAAGAGGAGTTTGCATCAAAACATCACATAGGGCATTTGTATGCAACAATTTCATTTCAACAAATTCAAACGGTGATGACAACTTAAGTGACAATAGTAGTTCAGCAAATGAAATAAAAGAACACTCAGAAGATTCAAGCTGCAAGTCAAGAAAAACTAAGGATTTTACAATGACTAGACTGAGAGTAAAGAGACATACATCTCCATCAACAAGACTCCAGTCTATTCTTCCCGACAATTTTACTGAGAGTTTAACAAATGCCTCTACCAGGAGTAATGAAAACACGGTAGACAGATCACAGACAGAAGAAGGAAACGAAACAGTATCTAAGATATCCAAGGATTTCATAATAATGCGACGTGGCTCAAGTGTTTCACCATCAAAACGTTTGTCCAATCTCATTCCAGAAGACTACTGGGATGAAGTCACTGATACTGAAACTAAGCAGATTGTTGATGAGCTTGGAGCACAATCAGAATCTTCTTCAGATAAAAAGAAAAGGTGACAAATAATAAGAATAAACCATTACAAATAATTGTCAAATTTGTAGAAATTTAACAGATGCCCACTGTACTACTAAACAGGTGGACACTTAATGTGGAGTCAGAAAGCTCCTCATTTTATCTTGCATTTAACAGTCACCTGGCTAAAGAGATCTCAAGTTCTCAAAAACAAGGCCTCTAAACATAATAGTTTGACAGTACTTTATGTACATTAAACCTTTCCCCCCATTAGTAGCTTATTTAATTATTTCTCCACTAAAGAAAATAGTTCAAATTTATAGTCATGACTCATGGATATGTATTGTAAGAAATGTTTGCTATATTCTTGCAGATGGTAGCTTAAAGCAGGATGAAAGTAAAGCAGAAAGCGCCTAAAGGCACATTCTGGTATACTTTCAACCTGCTTTAAGTAGTCACTTATCTTCAATACCAGAAACAGACTAGGGAGTAAAGGGTTAACTAATTTCTACAGTAGGTTTGGATGAAAAATAATTCTTGAGAAATTGTCAACATAATTTAGTGCAAGGTTAAATGAATGCCAACATCAGTTGTAGGTACATATGAGAATGATGGGTGACAGTGATAAGGAAACATGTTTTTCCAAGGGTAAACTAGTATGGAAAACTTTTGTCAGTATTGACTGAAATTGAAGTGTCAATGTATAATTTTGTAAGTGCATGTGCAAGAGGTTACACCATCAACGGCAAATACTTAGTTTAGTTAGTGCATCATGTTACACAAACCTATACAAAGTGGGAGCTATTCCATACTGTATAAAGTTTCAGTGTAGAATTGCTATGTTTGGAAAGTGGTCAAAGTAATGACTTTATATAACCAAGAAACCCAAAATATAAATACACTCTTTATAATAGCATGCTATACATGTTATTAGTAATACATTCAAATTATTCACTGAAGTTGTTGAATTGTTTTTACTTTGTATAGTTGCAATGAACTTGATAAGATATAAATAAAAAACACTTTTTTACGCTTCTAATTATTTATACACTAAGAAATGTAGTCCCAAGCTATGAACTCCTGAACACAAAATATAAAAGGCATTTCCAGTACCTTTCAAGTCTTAAGGGGAACTTATAGCAGGATAAAAGTGAGCATTCTGCTTTCCTTTAACCTGATTTAAGTGGCAATAAATCTGTAAAACTAGATACAGGCTAAGGGCAACAGGTTGAGGGTCTCCATGTAAGGTAATCTTGCCATGCACAAAGTATGGTGGCATCTTGTGTTTATAACTTTTTGTACATTAAGCAACACTAACGTTGTTCTTGAACCAAATCATCATCCCCCAGGTTCGGTGACAATAAGACATTTAAACTCCTATTATAAAACTGTATTCTATAGTTTCATTGAATGTGACTTACAAAGTTTAAAAGTTATGGCTTAATTTAAAATTGCAAGAATTTGACTGTTTGATCAGTGACCTTGATCTTTGAAATTAATATGTCTAAAATATACCTATTCAAATTCCTTTTAATTAAACAAGGGCATATCCCAGATACAAATGGTCAAACAAATAGGTATGGTTGGAAAGGTCTTGACACAAGAAATATTCATACCAAATATGAAAGCCCTAGGCCAACTGGTTAAATGTTACAGACATTTAAAATATTTCTTACGAAAGTAGGTCACAAGGTAAAAAAGATTGGTATGTTTGGAAATGTCTTGGCTAAGGTAATACACATGCAAAGTTTAAAAGGTTCATGTGCAATAATACAAGAGTTATAGCCAAGGTTAAGGTTTTCGGTTTAAACTTAATTAAATAGGTTAAAGGTCAATGTCAAAGTCACATGATAAAAACATGGTTATTGTTGGAAAGGTCTTGACACAAGAAATATACATACCAAATATGAAAGCCCTAGGCATACTGGTTCAAATATTATAGCCATTTAAAGATTTTTACAAAACTAGGTCAGAGATCAAGGTCACAATGTCAAAAAGGTTGGTAGTGTTAGAAAGGTCTCGACACAGGGAAAACACATGCCAAGTATTAAAGGTTGAGGTACCATAATGCAAGAGTTATAGCCAAGGTTAAGGTTTTTCGTTAAAGTTTTATTAAATAGGTCAAAGGTCAAGGTAATATGGTCAAGAACATTGGTATGGTTGGAAAGGTCTTTTCATAAGAAATAATACATACCAAATATGAAAGCCCTAGGCCTACTGGTTTGAATATTATAGATAATATTATTTAAAGATTTTTGCAAAAGTAGGTCAAAGGTCAAGAGGTCAAAAAGATTTGTATGGTTGGAACAGTCTTGCCACAGCAAAGACATGTGCCAAAAGGCCCATGTGCATTAATGCAAAAGTTATTGCCAACTTAAGCCAAGGTTAAGCTTTTTGGCACAGACAGGTGGATGGACAGACACACACAGGGCAAAAAATTTATGCCCCCGAATCGTAAATTCTGGGGGCATAAAAATATGTTATTGCCATTTCAAATAGTTGCATGACCTCTGTGACTTTGACCATCATACTCAAAACTTGAATATTCATTATATACCTTTTCCATAATTTATGGGCAACACATATGCCCTGTATTCAGTGTGTATTGGTTATAATTTAAAATTTATTGTCAATGTTAAGGTTGCAAATAAATTTCACCACTGTGACCATGACCTTTGGCATGTCTAAAAATATACACAATTCAAATTCCTCTTAACTAGAGCAATATGTATACAAAAAAAGAAAAAGAATTCCCTATCACTTGGGAGTCATATGTATTGCCATTGAAAATATTTGGCCTTGACCTTTGACTCAACATGCCCACATTCTACATATTGATAATTCATATACTTCTTGCTCTCTTAATATGGGCAACACATACACCATGTATTGAGTGTATATTGGTTGAAGTTGGTATCACTTGAGGATCAGAGTCATTTCTTTACCTCTGTGACCAGTGTGACCTCGATCCGACATGCCTAAAACCTGCATATTAGTATACTGTATACCTCTTGATGTGGGCGACACATATGCCATGTATTGGTTATAGTTCAACTACGAGGCCCAATCTTTGTAAGCACAAACACGCAGTTGGTATCAAGAGTTTTGTATGAATATAAAAGGGGGATAACTTGAATAAAGTTCACAATAGAGTTATTAGATAGCCTTGGGTACAAGAAACACCCCTCTAAGGGCATAACTCCACCAAAGACATTCAAAATGTAACAATTTACAAACTTGGCCAAACAATTTAGGCAAAGAAGCATCCTACCAAAAGTATGATGAAAATTGGGCAAAATTGTTTGAGTTATAATCTGATGATGAGTATTGTAAGCAAAGGAAAAAGACAAATGGACAACACTATAGATCTATATTACATGACATCTTATTTTCAAAAGGCATATAAAAACTATATGTACATGTAGTTGACTGAATGTATGCTTAATATATTGGTAATTATTACATAAATAATTAAGTAAACACCAAATAACTTCAGGTCATGTTATCTTTTGTACCTTTTATTGATTTCAATAAATTACAACTTATATACATACATTTTTACAAACACCGTCCATTTTTAACTGACAACAGGCATACTTGTTTAAGTTATCCACTCAAAACAATTTCATCATTCAATTTGATATCATCATTCAATTTGATAGGCTAAAAGTGTTTTTGTTGAATCCTGCTCACCATTAAACCTTCTCATACTGTTCATAATACTGCAGGGCTCTAGATAAGAGGAAGTTTACTGAATAAATTAATTTTTGTCTCACTCATTTCAGCACCAATTCTATGGTGTAACTACTAATTAGAATCATCTCTTTGAGACGATTCTAATGAGTAGCAACACCAATGGGTTTAATGCAGAAACAAAGATTTAAGTTTTTGAAAAACTACTCTTATCTTGAGCCCTGTACTGTATGCAAAACATATCTATCATCTGTACCAATAAATTGGCTAATAAAATAAGGAAAGAGTGTATACTCATGTCAGACAGATCCTTCATGAAAATGGCAGATCCTCATCAAAAAGCTCCTTCAGAAGCTGTCTGATCTGGTTCTAAACTATTTTTAAAAGCATAACTATATACTAATAGCAGGAGAAAGGTTTACTTCTGACAAATTCTTATATTCAAACAGAAAAGGAAAAACAAACATATGCTACAGGTATCACAGTGTTGCTTGATTCTACTTTTAAATACTAATTTAAAATAACTACTAGTGTAACAAGAGCACCGCAAGCTGGGCACATTATACGCCCGTAGCCCGACGGGCAACCAAATTTTGGGCTTGGGCAACCATATTTTTTAAACTGAAGCCCGACGGGCACCCCCTAAATTCCAATTTGAGTAGCCCGGGAAATTCCTTTTTCAGAAAACAAAATACGTTTAAAATCTAAAATTTCGATTGAGTGTAACGAATTTTGCCAACTAGATCATGGCTAATTGTCTTATTGAAGGAAGAAAGACCCCCGTTGACACTTATCAGTGTTTGTATAGCAGTGCGGGTGACACAGGTCATGATAATCTCTGATTATACCGTCCAATTAGCACTTCACGGTCAAATAAACACCGCACTTCCAGGTTGTCATGGCGGCAAATATAATTAAATGCGGTACAAGTTTGTTTTGAAATTTGGTTGTCAAAACTTTCTACTGGCTAACCAACCACACCTATTTCATGACGTATGCAATGGTCGTCTGCACAATTTTATTGTCTGCAACTATTCTGAGTTTCTCTGTTATGAATTTTCTTCCAGAAAATATCAGTGTCAAACAGTTTGATCCAGATGAGATTTCGCGCGACGCGGCGTCTCGTTCTAAACTGTTTGCAATATATAATTTATATATATGAAACCAGGGACTTTCATAATTTAACAAGCACCTTAGAGCTGATATCCCCTGCCGCAGTGATTGTCCAGAAGAAAGTGGCAAACTTTATTGTGGGAGGAAGGGGCAAATGGTGATCACCTGTCTTTAAAGATCAACATTGAAAAGCTTTTTACAAAGTTTTATAAAATCCATTCAATTTTGTACATTTTAAAGCCTAAACAATACAAAAAATAAAGCCGTTTGTAGCATTATAAATCTAAGTATGACAGGGGCAGGTAACTCTTGATTCAAATTCAACAGTAATTAAACACTTTCAAGAACTTATAATTGTGTGCAAGTATTATTAAAAAAAATTCAGAACTGTAGAATTTACTAGAGTGTAAACACATTTTCAACTCATCAAGGGCAGAGTATTCTTGACTAATTTGCACATTTTCGATAATAATTGAACTCATTCTATAAATAATAGCCATATATGATTTAATTTTTTTTTCAAAATCCATTCACATTTTTACAAAATAGCATGTAAACAATAAAGCCATGTTGAGCATTACTAAGTAAATAAAGGGCAGATAACTCTTGCCACAAAGTATCCTATTTTGACAATAATTGCTACCCTTATGTTTATATACATCATGTGTAAGTTAAATCAAAATCCATTAAAGACTGTAGTTTCTAGATGGTAAAAACTGTTAAATATGGGTTTTTTTACTCATCAAGGGCAGATAACTGTTGACTAGCTTCTCCGTTTTCAAAAATGATAACAATTATTTGAAAACTAATAGCCATACATAGTTTAAGAATTTGTTTTATCAAAATTCATGCATATTTATAGATACTAGGATGTAAACAATTTTAAAATAAAGCATTTTCTATCATTTCAAAGTACATCAAGGGCAGATAACTATTGCCACAAGTATCCTTTTTTGACAATAATTGCACACCTTCAAGAACTTTTACTTATAGACATCGTGTGCAAGTATCATTTAAATCCATTCATAATTGTAGTTGCCAGAGAGTAAAAACAGTTAAATATGGCTTTTTTTACTTATCAAGGGCAGATAACTCATGACTAATTTCTCCGTTTTCAACAATAATCAAATTCATTTGAAAACTAATAGCCATACATAATTCAAGAAAGTTTTTTCAAAAATCCATGCATATTTATAGGCTCTAGTATGTAAACAATACCAAAATAAAGCATTTTCTAAGTACATCAAGGGCAGATAACTCTTGTCACAAGTATCCTTTTTTTACAATAATTGCACACCTGCAAGAACTTGTACTTATAGACAATGTGTGCAAGTATAAACAAAATATGTTGAATACTGTAGTTGCTAGAGTGTAAAAACTGTTAAATATGGCATTTTTAACACAAAAAGGGCAGATAACTCATAAATTCCTACAATTTTCTGAATTTTTTTTGATTTCCCACGGTGCTCCTATGATGACAAATAAGTATACCAAGTTTAATCCAAATCTGTTTATAGGTTTCCGAGATACAGTTGCGGACGGAAAACGTGACGGACGCACGGACGGCATTTTTAACACAAAAAGGGCAGATAACTCATAAATTCCTAAAATTTTCTGAAAAAAATTTGATTTCCCACGGTGCTCTTATGATGACAAATAAGTATACCAAGTTTAATCCAAATCTGTTAATAGGTTTCGGAGATACAGTTGCGGAAAACGCACGCACGCACGCACACACGCACGGACAGCCGGACGGACAGACCTAAAACAGTATCCCTCTGCCTTTCGGCAGGGGATAAAAAATAGGATGAATAACCTTTTTTTTATTATTAAAGTAGTCTTAATGGCGTGTAAAACTGCTCAGTTTAGAACAAAAATTTACAACAACAATGAAATTACAAGCTGTGACTTACCAATGGTATTTGAGTTCGCGTTTCAGGCGTTGGCGGCTATTTTTAGCAGAGTTATGCCCCTTTATTGTCAAAAATAGGCATTTTTAAAAAAAAAAAACAGAACTTTTTTTTTTTTATTCAATTGATTTCAAATTTGATATGGTGATACAATGAATGAAGTTACTTAACATATATTACGGGTTTTTGGTTTGACTCCGTATTTTCAGAGTTATGCCCCTTCACACAATTTTTTTAACAATATATTGCTTCCTGATAATAGTTTTACTTACATTTTGTCTATTGTAACCAAATTTCATATTTATCTTTTTCATCATGCAGGGAAGGCGCCTGAGAATTTTGGTTCCTGTTAAATTATTTTTCTATGAGTTATGCCCCTTTACATACCGTACATTTAACTTCTGATTTCTCTATCTAATCCTATCTTGTGACATCTCTTTGGAATTGTCTTTTCAAGAAGATTCCAAAGAAATGTCACATGAAAGGTTTCGATGGAGAAATAAATAATAATTGAGACTTTTATAATCTGACTTACATTTGTCGTACGAAGTTTTATGAAACAAGCCAAAGTATCAAAGTTTCTTTCATTTAGAATGAGACATAGAACCAAAAATAAGGAAAACAAATTGCCAAATATGGATTCAATGCAATATAGTTGAAGTTAGTTTTTTGTTATTGGAAGTTTCTTGTTATTGAAACTTTTTTATGTTGTAAAACTTGTGCTTGACACATTTGGCACTAAGAAGTCTGTTATAAAGTTCTTTATATCTTATTCTTCAGCATGGAACATTCCACATTCAGGAAGAGTCTTCTTTAGCCCTGAAAGATAAAAAACTTTCCATCATTAGAAGTCCTGCTGAATATTTCAAATTGTATTAGTCTTTTCTTGATCCTTCAAAAATCACAAATTAAAAGAAAGGAACAGAAAAAAGGACAATTCATATAAATATTTTAAAGCAAGCCATATATAAATTCCACTTCTTAGAATTGATACATTATCTCAACACATTGTAACATTTGCATGCTTTCTGCAATTGTACACATAAACTGGTATAAAACAGTATGTGAAATCAATTAGACAAAAGGCAAGCAATAAGTGCACAGTCAATTCTGTAGCAACTACATCACACTGGTATGGCAGAACGAACGGGCTCCCGCTTAACGATTCGATTCCCGTTAATCCAACGCACCCGCTCCCGTTAAAAAATGGCGCAAGTTGTAAAATCGACACAAGTGAGAATATAAATATGATGTTTGTCCTTGGATATTGCTTGAAATGTAGACCAAGACTACTCTTACGGAGTGTCTCACACACTGAGGCATGCAAACGTACAACTTATTTATAGGATAAATGCTTGAGGTCGATGTTTAACTTGAAAAAGTTTCGACTGTTACGGCAAATTCTGAAAAAACTGATGCTCATTGACCAAAAATTGTTCTGAATAGGCAACAAAATCCTTTAATTGATACCAAATATGTCCGTCGAGTAGTCTGGGTACAATTGTCAACTGTATATACAAAATAATCCGTTAAGCTATTAAACAAATAAAGATTTTGATTGTTTTTCATTACAACGATCCACGCTCCAGTTGTGTGTACAACGAACAAGCTCCCGATCAAAATAATTGTAGATATTTTTTTCTCAAAAACGTGGGACCATTTTGAAATTAACATATGCATCTGAAATAAAATATCGTCTCCATTGCTATCGCCGGCATGTTTTTGTAATTTTACCCTGTTATTTAAAGATTTAGATCTCTTACTGAGACCGTTTGAATATCTCATGCCAGGGCACCCAGATTTTTGGAACTGTTAACAGACTATAGGGACGTGTATGTACGTAACGCCCTCCGACTGAAATTAATTTTAAAGCACAGGGCATTATATCCCGTTGCAGGTATATATAAGGAAACGAAAGCGAAAGGTCCACCTGTGGCTGTTACCGCATCCCTTAAAATGTATCTTTGAGCAGACAAACACCAAGCACGTGGAATAGATCTTCATTGGTCGTCAGTCCTAATCATTTCATTGTATTTAAACCACAAAAATATAAACTGACATCACAATCAATAAAAGAAAAAGAAAGTCGAAAAAGACTTAATTTAGATGTTTCGATTGAAAGAACAAATATGAATCAACTGATGCAACTGAAGAATGTTCTCCTCTCTTGTATCAGGATATTCACACCGGTTCAACGGAGTTTATTGACATTCCAACTGATATTTAGGTATTGAAGACTTCGTCTAATGCAGAGCTGTTAAAATCTTTTCCTGAATTCCTTTCATTGGTTGAAGAAAACGAGTACCCAGTGAAAAACATAGCGCTGCTGTTATGGATAGAAACAGTGTTTAACAGCCCAATCAATTCAGTACTTCGAAGAAACATAGCGATTTTGGTGTGCGGGGTATCCATTGTTTCATGGGAAATTCGCATGCTTTATGTCTGAACAAAGTGTTTCTAAAGGAAACTACTTTCGGAAAATAAAAAAGTTCGGACATAATTTATCCTTTGCCTAAAGCGCGTTTGAACGCGCAACTCCTATGTGAAAAAGTGCTATATAAATCTTGAATAATAATAATAATTCTAATAATAAATTGCAAACTGAAATAACCTTTGCAGTTTCGAGTAGAAATTCGTCAGAATAAAACAACGAGAACCAATCCACCATGATTTGGTGGTCTGCTTTGACTGAAAGAAGAAGAAGGTATTGAACAATTTATCCCATCAAAGCGGTCATCTACAAAAAACAAACTCCCCTGGATAAAGGCTGATATAAGACGTTTATATAGGAAACGGGACAAAGCGTACAAAAATACAAGAACATTACCTAAATCTAAAACATTTATGTAGAAAGGAAACTAAAACTGCTTATAAGCATTACTTAGAAGAAATCCTCGATACAAATCCACAAGACAAAAAAAACAAGAACAACAAAAACAAAATAGACCAAATACCAAAAGACTTTACTCATTACTTAAACACTCAAGACAAGACTCCACTGGCATAGATACACTAAAAAGAAATAATAAGACTTACACTGATGACAAAGATAAAGCCAATATTCTAAATGAACAGTTTCAATCTGTATTCACTCCGAAATCTCCTCTTTCTCTAAAATCGCTGGCTAAAACGACGGTCCAGGGATTTGCGGACACAGGCAGAGAGATACCCTCAAATACACCCCCACAGTACCATGCCAGATATTGATATTTCTGTAAATGGCATTGAGAAACTCCTGTACAATTTAAACCCTCATAAGGCTGCAGGACCAGATCAAATTAGACCTTCAGTACTAAAGAATGCAAGTAAAGAACTCGCTCATATACTCACATAACTCTTCCAAAAATCCCTTCATACCAGCACCCTACCTGCAATTTGGAAAACGGCAAACATATCTCCTATATTTAAAAAGGCTCAAAGTCAGACCCAGCTAATTACCGGCCCATCTCTCTCACCTGTGTCCTATGCAAGACCCTGGATCATGTTGTTGCCTCTAGTATCACTAAACATTTTACTAGTGCAAATCTCTTCTACAAGCTGCAACATGGCTTCAGGGAAAAACGCTCATGTCAGACCCAGCTCCTCATACTTATTGATGACATCCTCCAATCGAGTAACCTTGAGAGCCAAGTAGATCTAGTACTACTTGACTTTTCAAAGGCCTTCGATATGGTGAACCATGAAAAGCTTACATTTCTATGGCATTAAGGTTCAAACTCATAAGTGGGTAAAAAGTAAAAAGTTTCTTAGACAATCGAACACAGTCAGTAGTAGTAAATGGTGAAACATCTAACACAATCCCAGTCTCTTCAGGTGTACCCGAAGGCTTAGTCCTGGGGCCGCTTCTGTTTCTTATCTATGTAAATGATCTCCCTGACCACGTACAATCTTCTTAAGTCCGTCTCTTTGCTGATGACACAGCACTCTATCTCTCCTTACAAGTCGCCTCTCACTCCAGTCTATAATACAACATGATTTACAAGCGCTTTAGATATGGGAATCAAAGTGGGACATGAAATTTAACCCATCAAAATGCCAAGTTCTTCAAATCACTAAGCGCAAATCAGTAATTCCTACACAGTATACATTACACAACACCAATATTGAAACAGTTTCTTCAGCTAAATACTTGGGCATAACAATATCAAATAACTTAACTTGGAATACTCATATAGACAATGTTACTAAAAAAGCAAGTCAAACACTAGGTTTTCTACGACGTAATATCAAAATTCACTCAGAAGGACTAAAAACAATGGCTTATAATTTGTTATTAAAAACTTGCCATGCCCCAGCTGGAATATAGAAGCACTGTTTGGTCCCCGCACACATCTGCTCACATCGAGCAAAATGAACGTGTTCAGCGGAGAGCTGCTAGATTACAGCCGCATGTTCAGCGTAACAAAAATGCTAAATCACCTGCAGTGGAGACCTCTTGACCTTCGGCACATCGACCATTGATTGACCATGTTTCATAACATCTTAAATGGTCAAGTTGCCATTCCATGCCCAGGATATGTTATCCCTAACAAAAGACCATCCAGAACTTCACACTCTCAGGCTTTCCAACACATTCAAACAAATACTGATTATCACAAATTTTCTCTATTTCCCAGAACTATCATCCATTGGAATGCCTTACTGCCAGACACAATTTCTTTTTCTGATCCAGAGTTCAGTCTGGCAGTAAGTAAGATTGAACACATGTCTCCCTAGATATATCTGCTCTGTTTTAACCTATTTTAACAAATCCTTCTCTTTTCTTTCTTTTTAAATGCTTTTAACTCGTCTTATTAACGTCTTGTCAGTAGACCCGCGTCAAAGTCTAAGTCCCCAGTAGGAGTTCGACGTAATGGAAGATAGATAAAGGACAAGGACAGGCGGGCAAAGAACATTTATATTTCGACGTTCTTGGTGTTTTTGGTTTGGTCAAAGATACATTTGTAAGGGATGTGGTAAACAAAGCCGGGCATTCTCAGGCCTTTTTAGTAGCAGGCGAGCCTTTCGCTTTCGTTTCCTCACCTATACTTGCAACGAGATATAATGCCCGATGCTTGAAAATTAATTTTATTCGGAGGGCATTATGCACAGACACGTCCCTAACGTCTGTTAGCAATTTGGATCCCAAAAATGCTGATGCCCTGAGGATATTCAAACATTCTCAGTTAAAGATCTATATTTTAAACCGGCGATAGCAATGGATACGATATTTCATTTCAGATGCAAAGGTTTATTATAAATTGGTCTAGAATTTTTGAGAAAAACATCAACACTGATTTTGATCTGGAGCGTGCTCGTTGTACACACAACTGGAGCGTGGTTCGTTATAATAAAAAACAATCAAAATCTTAATTCGTTTAATAGCTAAACGGATTAATTTTTATATGCAGTTGACGATTGTACCCAGACTACACGACGGACATATTTGGTGTCGATTAAACCTGATTTTGTTGCCAATTCAGAACAATTTATGTTCAATGAGCATCAATTTCCTCTGAAATTGCAGCAACGGTCGAAACTTTTTCAAGTTAAACATCGACCTCAAGCATTTATCCTGTAAAAAAAATGTACGTCTGCATGCATTAGTATGTGAGACACTCCGTAAGAGTAGTCTTGGTCTACATTTCAAGCAATATCCAAGGACAAACATCATATTTGTATACTCACATGTGTCGATTTGACAACTTACGCCATTTTTTAACGGGAGTCGATGCATTGGATTAACGGGAATCGAAGCGTTACGCGGGAGCCCGTTCGTTTTGCCATACCAGTGTGTACATCTAGTTGTTGTGGAAACCTTCAACCAAACTTGAACTAGACCTATCACAAATTCGGATTCATACCCCCAGTAGGGTCTTGTCACACGAGGTTACTACAAATCAAATGAACCTGAAATTTCACTCAGCTTCATATCTTGATGCTTATAAGATTTGTGTGAAGTTTCATTAATATCCTTCAAATAGTTTTTCCAAAAAAACTCCGGACAATCGGTTTATAGCAATTTGAGTATATCAAGGGCAGTAACTCTGTAGGTCAACTCTGTAACCAAAAATAGAATAAACCCCAAACTTGGCTCAGCTTCAGATCTTTATGCATATAACATTTGTGTGAAGTTTCATAAATATCCTTATGATAATTTTCCGTAAAAACTCCAGACATACAAAATGTTGACGGACAAATGGACAGGTTCATGCCAATATATTATTTTACAGTAACCTTTAGAGATGGGCGTATAAAAAGAAAACAAGAATGGTGTCACAGCAAGTAACAAATGCCCCGAGGTATTTTGTTACACTGCAATGTATTAATTTGGCTTTCGAGTAAAATCATAAAGCAGGTTATCATTGTACTCCTTGCTGTTGGTGTGATGAAAATGTACAAAGAAACAAGCCTTTTCTAGCTTAATAAAAAGCATCATCACCATAGAAATGATCACATGATCAAAGAGTAATGGCCAGTTAGGATGAGTTATCTCCCTTTCTATTCCCTAGAAATAATTTAGGATGAATTATATCTCCCTTTCCACCTGATTTACCGCTAAATGACCTTGACCTTTGTCAGACATGACCCAAATTGTACTGAGCTCAAGAGCTCTTGAGGTGAGTACACATACCAAATATAAAGTCTCCATCCTATGTAGTTCAAAAGTTATGGCCAAGGTTAAAGTTGTGTACTGACAAACAGACAGATAGATAGAGAGACAGACCAAAAACAATATACCCCCCGACTAAGTCGTGCAGGGGCATAGAAATTAAGAGGGTCATGATGTCGACTGCTGCATGAATTAGTAATTGAGTTAGTTTGTCATTAATTCTATTTGAGCAAAATGGTAATTTATGGAAAACTGACTGATTTGTTAAGTTTTCAATTTATATACCTATTAAAGGCTATATATATGGACTACAGTGCTCCCTCTCTACAACGGCCCTCCCAACATCGGCTCCCTCCTTACAACCACCCTTGCTGCAGTTCCCTAAAAAGGACATTTGGTCTAACGCTTTTGCTTAAAGTTGTCGTCTGCTGTTTTACATAATGAACATTTTGACGTAAAAAAACTTAATCAGGAGTGACAAACAGCGTCAGGCAGCGTCTGATCTGGATTCAAGCTGTTTGAAAATGTATGCCAATTTCCCTCCCTATAACGATTCCCTCCAAACAACACTCATAACTGTTGTCTCCCGTTGGATGTCATTGTAGAGAGGGATCGCTGTATCTAGTGTTTAGAAGCCTTTTCTATAAAACTTTTTCTACTGACCTACTTTTTGACCGAATATATACCATATTCACACATGACATAAATATTGTAAAGGTGCTTATTCTGAGTAAGATTAATCAAGCTTGGGTTTGAATATGGCCTCAAATTCCCATGAATTAACCTAATGACCTCCTTTTTATCCCCTGACATCTCTATTTGGTCTAGGTTATTATTCTGAGAGTTTCATGAAATTTGGGCTAAAAATATGGCCTGTAAAGCAATCAGAAGTCATTTCTTTGATTTGACCTACTGAATTACTTTCTAGTCTGATTATTCTCAGCTGTTTCAAGAAATTATGGCCAGAAATGTTGGCTCTAGACTACTCTGAAGCTTTTCCTATTATTTGACGTACTGACCCACTTTTTGACCCCAAGTAACCCATATCACAGTACACTACACTGCATTAATTTTATCAAGGTGACCATTCTTAGAAAGTTTTGAAAACTATCTATGGGTGAAAATATATGGCTCCTAGAGTGTTTCGAAGCTTTTTCTATGTTTTGGCCTACAGATCTTCTTTTTAAACCTACATAACCAATATTCCCACAGTGCCTACTGCCTAGCTTTTGTCAAAGTGGTCATTCTAAGCAAGTTTCAAGAAGATTTGGCTAAAAAATGGCTCCTGGAGCAGCCAAAAGCTTTTCCTGCGATTTGATCTACTGACCTGATATGACCTATAACAAGAGCACCGCAAGCCGGGCACATTATATGCCCGTCAAATCGATCTTAGAATGTAGTCATATCAGAACCCTATCAAGGTAAAGTGATCAAAAGGGGAAGAACCCTGAAAGTAAGGGGTCATATGCTGACCAAGTTTCAAAAGGATTGGAATAAATTTGTTTGAGTAAGAGAGCGGACAAACTAAAAAATGCCCGTTTTTGACAAAATAAGGGGCATAACTCTTGAATGTAAGGGGCAATTTTGCTGGTTATGGATCATAACAGAGACATTATGGTAATACACATGCTGACCAAGTTTCACAAGGATTGGAATACATTTGTTTGAATTAGAGAGCGGACAAACCAAAATATGCCCGTTTTTGACAAAAAAAAGGGGCATAACTCTTGAATGTTTGGGGCAATCCTGCTTGTTATTTAAATGACCCAGACATTATGGTAATACACATGCTGACTAAGTTTCAAAAGGATTGGAATACATTTGTTTGAGTTAGAGAGCGGACAAACTAAAATGCCCGTTTTTGACGAAAAAAGGGGCATAACTCTTGAATGTCTGGGGCAATCTTGCTGGTTATTGAACTTGACCGAGATATAATGGTCATACACATTCTGACCAAGTTTCAAAAGGATTGGACTAAATTTGTTTGAGTTAGAGAGCGTGCATGAAATGCCCGTTTTTGACGAAAAAAGGGGCATAACTCTTGAATGTCTGGGGCAATCTTGCTGGTTATCGAACTTGACCGAGATATTATGGTCATACACATTCTGACGTAGTTTCAAAAGGATTGGACTAAATTTGTTTGAGTTAGAGAGCTGACATGAAAAAGTTAACGGACGGACAGACGGACGGGCCTACGAATGATACATTGTGTGTCTAATATTTTGTGGGACTATAAAAATCGTATTGTGGGGCTTTTCTCCTTTTTTCTTAGACACACAGTGTATATCTGGGCGAACAAAAAATTGTACAATGTATCATTCGTAAGAAAAAATTGATGGACATTTTGACATGGACATCACATTGGACAAAAACATTGTGCAACTTCTACCAATAGGTTCTATGTTGGAAAACACAAATTTTGAACATACTTTGACAACATGTTTTGTGTGACTAGTTGCACAATGCAAAAAAGACACACAGTGTATATCTGGGCGAAAAAAAGTTGCACAATGTATCATTCGCGAGAACGGAGGGACAGACGGACGGACAGACAGCGCCACAACATAATACGTCCCGTCTGAAGACGGGTGTATAAAAAGGTAAAGGTTATAAACATATAGCCAAACATACTTTTCTATGTGGCGGCCATATTTTTTGACGAATCAAAATTCTTGGAACCACTTTGAAAATCTATCAATTGAGAAACTTTTGGTGAAAACTTTGAAAAATTGAAATTGAACCAGTAGTTTTGGAGACAATGATTTTTCTTCATTTTGTGAACAGTTGCCATGACAACAAGAAAAATTCCCCATCCACAAACTTTTAACAATTTTTTACCCTACTGATGCTTCTGAAGCAGTTTGGTTGAATTTAGGTCTTTGGTATCAGAGATGTTCTTTGAAAATGTGGCTGGACGAAGAGCAATCACAATAGCTCATTCTATCAACTTACCTTTCATATCAAACTTGGACTGTACGACTTGCTGCCTATCAAAGATGTCCTTTGCATTGTCCCTAGGACTTGATTCTCCAGAGGAAACATACCAGGATACACTGTCAGGACTTGCAGAGTCATATTGACTATCAGAATCACATTTTGAGCACTTTCTAGGAGTACCACTTGGTCCACGAGGAATATCATCATCACTAGAACTCTTCAAGTAGCTTCGAACAGCACCACTATGATATTCTGGACGGTTCCTCTTCCATATGGAATGATCTGGTTGAATCGAGAAGATCTACAAATGAAGATTGTTGTGTTGATTTAAGTATAATAATCTTCAGCTCTTCTGTTTTGAAGAAAATCAATGAGCAGAGCTATTCAGTGTCATCACTCCTGTGTCTGCTTTGTCGTCGTCAGAAATCTTAACAACTTGGGTCATGTACAACAAGGTTCAAGGTCATTTAGAGGTAAATAGAGTGAATTTAACATTGGCCATAACTTTGGAACTGCATGTGATTTAGACTTCATACTGTATTTGGCATGTGTACTTTACTGACAAAGCTCTTGAGCTCAGTACAACTTGGGTTATGTCCGACAAAGGTCAAGGTCATTTAGAGGTAAATTAGGGAGAATTTAACATTGGTCATAATTCTGAAACAACAAGTCATAGAGAAGTCATATTTAGCATGTGTGTTCAACGCAAGAAGCTCTTGATCTCTGTACAACTAGAGACATGTCAGACAAAGGTCAAGGTTTTTTCAGAGCCCCACAGTAGACAGATGGACAAATAGCCAAGACAGACATAAGCAGTAAGAATATCTCACTGTTCCTTCTTAATCTATTAGGATAATAAAACAGACAAGCATTGGCACCCGCATCTGCTGTTCTTGTTGTAAGGAAGTTTTTCCCGTCGCAGACGGGTCTGTTTTGTATTTTGACCGCAACTCTATGAAACAATTTAACCAATCAGGAATGATCAGAAATCCTGGTCAATGACCATGTGCTTGAAATGCAGTACTCTTATCGGCCAATGTGCCCAAATGGCCTAGACTGGCGTTCTGTTATTTTTTCACATCTATCTTGCGAGTGTAAACCTGGCAAAACAATGAGATGCAGTCTAAATTATTGCTGTGTGTTACAATGTCATCATTTCTAAATTTAGCGTGGATAGGCTCTAAATTTAGCATGAGGGAAAGTCTGTTTACGAAAGATGTTAAGTCAGAATCAGTGCAGGGCTGCCATTTCTCCGGATTTTTTCCCAGTATATGATAGCTTAAAGCAGGCTGAAAGTAAAGCAGAATGCGCCTTAAGGCGCATTCTGCTTTACTTACAGCCTGCTTTAAGAAGTCGCATGCCAACAAAACAAGAAAAAAGCTATGGGGTAAAGGTACGATTAGTTAAAATCGCACTTGAAACATGCAAATTTGGAAATCTTAGGATTTTTCAGGTCAACTTATAGCAGCCCTGTCAGTGTATACACTTGTCTCTGGTTAAGTGAATACTGTACCCCACACAAAACCTTTAACCTGCGACGGAATATCTTTTTTAAAGATATTTCTTGTTACTTTTCACTATTGATACATAAAAACATTGTAACATCATCGTTACATGTTTTGTTGCTATTATAACTCATTCTTAAACAATTGGCATAAAAAGGCATTTTGCACATTTTAGGTCATTATATACTTTGGTGTTAATTTGTTGTATAACACTTTACTCAATAGCCTGTTTCTAGTTTTGAAGACAGGTGACCACTTAAAGCATGTTGAAAGTGAAGCAAGATGGGCCACAGTGAGCATTCTGCTTTACTTTCAGCCTGCCTTAAACTTCCATTTGCTAGGATATGTCATTTATAATGTACATTTGTTTAAGTTTAAATCCGCTGTATAGAATATGCTTATGGTGACTTAATGTTAACCACCTGACTAATATTGTCCCTCCGATAGTGACGTCTGACTGCCACATTTTAACCATTTTGTAGTTTTAAATTTTTTCCTCTCTAGATCTATCTCATTATTTGCAGGAGTAATAATTTGTGTTGCCTTGTATGTAATTATTGTAACAACTTAACAAAGGGGAGAACTCAATATTATTCCTGTAGTTTGGTTGAAAAATACCAAATAATTTTAAACAAACTTTGGTCAGGCTAAGTGACAGTTGATGGTGGTTACCATGAGCATAATAACAGTGCACAGGTATCCTCTAATGAGAGACTACCCATTTGGTTTTGTCTCCATGTAGAAAACACATAAACATAATAGTCCTAAGCAGTACTACTGCATGACTTAATATAAAGTCGCCATTTCCTCTTCTTTTGAAAAGGATACCAACTAGTGTGATTGTGAATTAAAATTGCATTGCAACAGTGATACTGTTGATAATGTTTTAAACATTTCTATATATCACATTACACAACACCTTTTTTTTTATATATACATCATATTCCAAAGCACGAGTCCTGGAACTCTTTTAAGTAAACTCCCTAATGATCATCCATCTTCAATAGAATCAATACACTTTAATGTAGGGATGTGCAATAAAACCGGTTTTCCAATATATTGCAATACGTTCTGAAAACAATACATTATACAATACTGAGGCTCAAAAAACCGGTTTTTTCCAATATTAATAATTTTGTTTTGTTCAAACTAAATAAGCCACTTGCAGAGAAAAGGATTCCCCCCTTGTTGTTTTTAGCACAAGCATGGTGTAAGTTGATTGCATACCAGATTTAATATCTTTATAAAATATATAAAAAAAGTTTACAGATCTGAATGAAAAACATAGTTTCCAACAAATGTGTATCAAATACTGAGAACTTTGTCCGAGTCTGAACATTTTTGCCCCAGATGCACCGTTTTAGTTCACTTTGATCATTTAAACACGCAATATATTGCGATACATATTGCAATACAGTGATGGAGTATCGCAATATATTGCAATACAAAATTTCTGGCAATACCCATCCCTACTTTAATGTAATATTATAATAAATATATTTCATAAAAGTCACCTGATGCTTTTAATTTTTACACATTTACAATCGGTTTGTAAGCTAGAAATCCAGAGGAACGTCAGTCCTAGGTAAGTACACATCCAGTAAGTGTAAAACAATGAGTCCTTTAGGTTCAATAGAATGAATAAGTGCCAAATTTTATGGGACTCAAAACTTTTCCACAAATGAATCCCTGAAAGTCCATTTGATTTGATTTGTTACGATTTTACGTCGCTTTCAACAGTATTTCAGTCATATCTTGACGTCCAGCTAAATACAGGTGGAGGATTTCTGACCCCAGAAGCCCTTTATGCAAAATGTTTCAGACACAAATCGGCAAATAGGTAGAACCACCGACCTTCCGCAAACCAGCTGGAAGGCTTCCCCACATGAAAAATCCGAACGACCCTACTGGGATTCGAACTCACAGCGGTGAGGAGCTTAGTGATGTAAGTCACGGTGACTATACCACTAGGCCACAGAGCTCCCCCACCTCCCCCTGAAAGTCCAGAACACAGGGTGTGCAAGTATAAAAAAATCTAAAATTAAATCCCTATATAACACATCTAGTAATCACCTCTTCACAGCAGCGTCCACTGACCACAGCATTGTGATCTATACGAGCCCACAGTTTATCCCTCTTCCTTAGAAACTGGGGATATCTGTCCCTCCATCTGTCACCAAGGGCCCAAGGAAATATTTCATACTTCAGCTCCTCCTCATCCTCTTCCATGTCGTTTGCCAGGTATCTGAATCAATAAATGTAAAGAAATAATGAACAGGTTGACAGTCCTTACTCATTGGCATAGAAACACAGAGCATAACTCGTGAATGTTAGGAACCAACAATGTCCCCATTATCTTAAAATATGCATAAATCATAGTTGTTTTTGTTTAAATCAAGCACACATTTAATCATGTGCGGGAAAAGCATCCTTATCGTCATCATAAAACACTTGAATCCGAAGTGGCACGTTTGGAATTCCTTGTTTTCTTGGCAGACAAGAATATCATTGGAAACAAATAATTATGCAGTGTTTTCTCTAAGTGTTGACAAATGGCCTGGGAGACATTGTGTACCCCAGATTCCTTAATTTGGGGGACAAAACAAATTTTTGGGGGTCACTTGTCTCGACACTGCTTTTTACCTTTCAAATAAAATTATAGGAAATCATGCACTTGCAGCATTGCTGTTTGGTACGTAACTTATTTTATAATACTATACCCTTCAGTCTCTAAATAAATCCTCTGAAAACCAGACAACTAGTTATATATGAATGATCTACAGAGATGTAAAGAGTGTTGGTTGCTTAATGCAATATTGCAGAAAACCAACTATTAAAAGACAAAGGCTATGGTCTTCAGAGTGAAACATTAATTGATCAATGAATCAGACAATGTAATGGATTTTTGAAGTTGCATCAAATTTGACCCTCAATAAAAAATATTTGAGGGACATTTTAACAACAAGAGGGCCTGAAGGCCCTGATATCGCTCACCTTTTGTACTGAAGTGTGATAGCTTTACCTTTCTGTTTCACCTGTTTTTATCTAAATCCATTCAAATTTGTAGTATTAGTAGAGGGGCCAACTCAATAAAAGTGCCTTAAAATTGATTCTTTTTTAACCCATCTAGTATAAAATTTCTTCTGATATTTTCGAATAGTTGAGACCATAAGGCTTTATTTTATGGTAGATGCCAGATCTGGAAGTGGTGCAGATTTTTTTTTAAACAAGGGCTATAACTCTTACATCAGATTTAACATTGTTTGATACATATAGTAATTATTTGTTATAATCAGCACGCAAGGTTTCCGATTTGCATGAAACTTATACTATTTGCACCTCTCTACATGAAATGGAAAATAATACAAAAAAAACCTTAGTTCCGGTCTCCGGTTGCCATGGTAACGCGAACACATTATTTTCCCCTTCAAATCAGTGTTTTTGGTAAGTAAAAATCATCAAATTCATGGCATTTTCAGACAAAAATGTACAAGTTTTAGATACAATAACATCTGAAAATGAAATATGACATACATTTGTATTGACAATAAAATAACACTGTAACTTTCAACTCAACATTACACCCGATTGGTACACACGTGCAAGGTTTACGGGCCAATATACTGAAAGCAAGAAACCATGATTTTTGTCAAAGTTTAAGGACTGGTACAGAAAATTTATGCATCCTTGCTGAACATAAATGGTTATCAGTTGCAGTTTTTATTACTATTTCGGAAGAAAATCTTTGGGATTGGAGTTGCTAAGTAGGTAACCATGGAAACGAAACTATAAACTTTTCAATGTTTTTGTTGCCTATTTAACTGAGCTGTATTGCTTGAAATGAATCCGAGTCACTCTTTAGTAGCTACTACCACATATTGTAGTGTTATGAAATAGAAATAGAAGACAAAACAAGCAGATATTACTTGGTAACTATGGTAACGCATGCCAAAAGAACAAATTTTACTGGAAATGTGTGTCAAATTTATGACTTTTGGCACCCAATATACAGCAAACTATCAGAATCCTTGCACACTCACTTTAATTAGTTTTAGTATAATGTTTGCAAAAAAACATTGTCATATACACATTTGCGTGTAGCCTGAAAATTATATTCGGTTACCATAGCAACCACTTACAGCAATTGCCTGGTAAGAGCATTATATTGAAAATATGAGAGGTATCCTAGCATTTTTAAGTCAAAGTACAACAACCTGTCAGAACCATTGTACATGTACTTTAGGTTCCATATCTGGTTTGCAAGTTAACATAGTCATAAAACATTCACTTATAACATGAAAGTAATATTTGGTTACCTTCGCAACCATTCACAGTAATTGCTAAATAAGAATACTTTTTGAAAATTTGTTTCAAAATCAAGCTATTTGAAGGCAAAGGAGAAAAACCTATTAGAACCAGTGTTAGTATTGGGTTTGCAAACTAACATTGTTTATACCGTTAAACTTTTAATAATAAAATTGGTTACCTTAACAACCACTCACAAGATATGCCAATTAAGAGTATCATACTGCAAGTATGTGTAGAATTCCAAGTTTTTAAGGCACAGTTACCTATTAGAACCACACTACGGAGGCAACATTTTAGACCGATTTTATGAAACTTACTCAGATTGATAACATTGACAAAAAGCTAGGTCATATTGTGTGAATAACTGAATATTGGTCATGTTGAGTCATAAAGCAGGTCAAATAGCAGAAGAAAGCTTCTGGAGACAACCATTGTGCAATTATATTTTTTCATTTCTCATGTAAGCGCTTCAGAACCTTATATCCCTCTTTTGCTCAATTATCTCAAAATGAGAGAAGTCTAGCAGGTATGATGTAGAGGCTGCTGAAGCAGAGGATAGCAAATATCAGATACAATTGTATGAACAGAACATTCTAACTTGAAAAGTCATCAAAATGTGTCAGCTATACCAAGGATAATAGAGAAAGACAAACTAGGGATTTAGTATATTCTTTTGTCGGCTTTTCAGTGATTAATTTAAAAATCAGAATGGTGTGTCCTGGGGATGCACCTTTTGTAAAACATTGAGTCCCTGTTTTTCAAATTTGATTATAAATAAAGGACAAAACATTATGAGTCCATGGGACTCATAGGTTTTTGACAAATTAGTCATTGGCAATTTTAGTGAGTATAGGACTCAGGACTCAGGACTCAGGGCTAAATTAACCGCTGCTATATTGGCATTTATGTGACTCCAGGTTGATAAGATAAACCAATTTAAGGATTTCCTTTCATATTTAAAGTGTATGTCTGACAACAATGTTAACTCGTATTTCTTACAATAAATGGTTCCAGGAGCTTGCTGTATTTTACCTTAGAAAGTTATAAAAAAGACAGTGTTTGACGTAAGTTCAGTATAATGTTATTATTTAGCTTATAGTGTCGGTGGTTGCTAAGGTACCCACATGTTACTTTGATGCAAAAAGTGAATGTTTATATAACCCTGTTAAGTTGCCCAGATGATAATAAAACTGACGTACACTAATTCAAATAAGTTTTTTATACTTTGTCTGAAGAAAAAAAACTTTGAATTTGATAAATAAGTTCAATATAATGCTCTTATTTAGCATATAGTGTCAGTGGTTGCTAAGGTAACCAAATGTTCTATTCTTGCCAAAAGTGAATGATTAAATGACATTTTTAACTTGAAAACCTGATAATTAACGTAAAGTACAATGGTTCTGACATGTTGATGTTGCTGATAGCGAAGTGGCTGGTGCACAGGGGGACAGGTTTCGAATCCAAGTCAGAGTTTGAATATTCATGAATAATAGCAGCTTTTATACCCGTATATTTCCTTATGCCTATTACACACCCTGTCAACTTATTAGGCATCTCTTTTAGAGCTACTACGATTTAGATGAGAGGCCATTTCCGGGCGTTGATAGAGGCCACAAAAAACATGGCAGAAAGGTGAGTCAAGTTTCGATTTTGCTTCAAAACAGTATTTTTATGCTTTTTTCTAGAAATCGGGGAATGTAGTTCCACGTAAAAATGTCCACTGGATGAATTAGTTATCATCGTATGCTCGATTATTGCGATGTGGCGCCCCAATTGCATTCGGCGCAAACGTTACACGATCATTTTCAAACCGAAAGTGGTCAAAACATCAACATTTATATGCATAACAGTGCAGTGCGCATCTTTATCATGCATCTAACGCAGATTTAAGATGCATACGATTACTATTGAGTGTTTGGTATACTTTATGTGCATCGCAACACGGAACATTGGATATTATGTGCCAATTTTCTAAAAGAGGTGCCTTCGATGCTATGAGGTGCCTGATAAGAGCCGAGCACCCTACTATGCAATGAAACGGATATAAAGAGGATTGATTGTTAGAAAATTGGAACAAGAACAATTTTCTGATTTGCAAATAGATTGAAAATGTACTTTAAATATGTACTTTTTTGTACACAAGTGAGATTCAACAACAACGTCTCAAATACATAAATGACGAACAATTCATGAAAAATGACATAGAATGATAGAAGCAGTAGACCACTTACATTTTCCTTTCGTTTCAGATGGGTGTGTTTCATGGTATTAGAAGAAAATGCCTGTTCCTGGCGAAGAAACAATCTAGATTTGCACATCAGAGACAGAGCTACACAGCTCAAATAAAGTATTCATATTCTAAATCAAATATTCCACCAAGTAGTACCCCAGCAAAGGTTAAAAGGACACTTCAAGATATCAGAAATGACAGTAAATACTCATCAGACCTAAAGCGTGTTCGATTTTTGTCCCCAATATCTGAAAACGATGAAATTGATTTCAGCACAAACAACTCAAAAACTAGAGGAACATTATTTGACAAGAGTGCAGACATACCAACAAACAATCACCTGACGACAATTCCAGAGAAACAAACAGTACCAACTTGTTTAGACGATGAAACATATATGTATTCTGAGAACTCATTGGGTGACATAGATATGAACAATAACTCAGATGACTCAGAAACCAAGTCGTCGAATCAAGAAAGTATAAAGAGAGAAAGTTTTCTTTGAACAATGTAGCGTTTACTCTCTTTCTAGATGTCGTGAAATGGTTCAGCAGTGATGACACAAAATGCATGAGGTATAGCGACACGAGCTTGAAATTATTTTGGCTTGGGAAATTCTTTTCGGAGGAAAGTTTTTACGGTTCATGGGTGGGATGAAAAATGAAACAAGTGTTCTACTGGGGATAAACCAGCTTCTACCATCGGAGTCCAAAATAAATTGTGCACGCCAAAGCGAAAATACGTTGTCAACTTTCAATCCAATTGGGACAATATCAGTCGTAAATCTGTACAACAGAAACCCTCCTCTTAGTAGGGTGCTCGGCTCCTATCAATCACCTCATAGCCTCGAAGGCACCTCTTTTAGAAAATTGGCACATAATATCCAACGTTGCATGGTCCGATGCATATAAAGTATACCAAACACTCAATAGTATCCGTGTGCATCTAAAATCTGCATTACATGCAATGATAAATTCGTGCATTGCACTTTTATGCACACAAATGTTGATGTTTTTAAATGATCGTGTAACGTTTGCGCCGAATGCAATTGGGGCGCCACATCGCAATAATAGAGCATACGATGATAACTAATTCATCAGGTGGACATTTTTACGTGGAACTACATTCCCCGATTTCTAGAAAAAGCATAAAAATACTGTTTTGAAGCAAAATCGAAACTTGACCCACCTTTCTGCCATGTTTATTGTGGCCTCTATCAACGCCCGGAAATGGCCTCTCATCTAAATCGCAGTAGCTCTAAAAGAGCTGCCTAATAAGTCGACAGGGTGTGTATTATACTCATCTATTGAGTAAATAAATTCATCAATGTCACTATCTCAAACTTCAAGTCAAAATGGTCGCAGTCAAATTTCCAAACCACCTTTTTTTTTATACACATTCACATGTGATAAATATGAATGTATTCGGTCTGATGCTCATATTGTTAAAAATAGTACCGAAACATGCCACGATATTTAAATGTACGAGTATAGTCAACAACAGTTGTATAAATAATCCTGTGATGATGTATAGAATTAATGTATGTTTTAACATTTTTAGCATGTTATGATGAAGGTTTAATTGTTTACAGTTTTAACTGTACATTAAGTTGCATGATTTTAATTAAAGTCCTGTTATTGTGTAATGCGAGTTTATAAGCTCCACATGAGTTTTAACAGACGGACATACAGAAATCACTCATTAAAATGTCTGCACTTCTCAAAAGGTTTGAAAAGTGGGGATGAAATGGGGGGGTATAATTTGACAGTAGGCAACTTTTTAGATTATGATTCTACATAAAATTATATAAGAAGACTTATTTGTTGTGTATTTAAGTCAATTAATTTATAACCTGACTATAAGACTTAATAATCAATGGACTGAAGTGGGTGGATGGGGTAATAAAACAGCTCTTGCAACATTCTGCACCACTTCTGAATCTGGCATCCACTGTCAAGTGTCATGTCTGTATATATATTATTTCCTCATATCAATAGAAATATTATATTGGATGGGTTGGAAAAAAACCCACTTTGCACCCATAGTTCCTGAGCCCCTTCTCTATTACATTTTATTACATTCTATGAGCTTCTAAACCTTCTAAATACTAAAATGTTGCATTTTAAAGCATTTTATACCCAATAAACAACACAGTTCAAACGATAAACATGTTTACATAACAACCTTGTCATAAAATTTAACATGGGTATTAAGCATTGAATTTCAGAGGGTGGGGTAACAAAAAAATGCTGTAGAAAAAATTTGCAACACTTCTGAATCTGGCATCCACCCTCAAGTATCATGTTTGTATATAGACTATTCCCTCGTATCAACAGAAATTTTATACCCGATGGGTTAAAAAAAAATTTGGATTCAGGGGGTCAGCCCCTCTACTATATAGCATGTAAACAATTTTGGAATATATATACAACCTCATAATTCTAGTATAGTAGAGTACATCAAGGGCAGATAACTTATAATAGAGCCTAAACAATTATTAATAACTGAAACGAAGCCTTTTCTAGCATTTCAAAGTATATCAAAGGCAGATAACTATTGCCACAACGATTAGATTTCAACAATAATTGAACTTATAGCTATATACTTTGTGTGCAAGTGTAATCAAAATCCATTGAAAATTGTAGTAACAAGAGTGTTAACACTATTAGATATGGCATTTCATTAGGGTTGCTCAACCTTAAAAGAATTATTATCTTGTATTTGTTTGTTCAAAAAAGGCATTATTGATAATTGGAATCTAGAAATGACAGCTTAGGCAACACTTAACACAATAAAGAGGTACCGGTAAATTATGTACATACAAAGCTATAAAAAATTTCATCCTGGTGTATTCTCTAAGAGTGTATCCAGCTCTCTTGAAGTAGACAAATACCATGGCCAGCAAATACTGAAAGGAAAGATTTAGTAGAAATTAATAACCAATTAAACTACAAAATTTTCTTTTTCTATTATTAGTAGTCAATATTTACCTGTCAAAAAAGCTTCTTGTGTTGAGTACACAAGCTAAATATAAAGTCTCTAAAGCCTGTCTCACACAGAACACGGTTGGCCATACGGTATACTCGGTTATACAAGGGTTGACTGGTACGAATGTAGCACGAGTATGTACGAACAAAGCACCGATATACACGGTCAAGCAAGGTTTGTCACGGTTTGAACACGATTTGCAAAACGATTTTCATACGGTTCCAAGTACGGTCTAGTACGGTCTGTTACGGCCTAGTACGATTAAACACGGCTTTAACTGGATTAATTGGACATTTACAGGGTTTACATACGGTCCCACTGACTTTTGCTCCATACGATTTATATACGATATTGACACGGTTGAGCTCACTCGTGTTAAGTGGAATTCATGTGCGGTTGTGTATACGGTCTCGTACGGTCTTGTACGATCGCTTATACGATCATACACGGACATGGCACCCGTGCCAGTTTTTTAATAGTTTTAAAAATCATACACGGCTTTCACAGATACACTCGAATGGCCTGAGTGTAACTCGGATAAGGCCACGGTTGGTTCGGTTGTATGTACGGCTTACACGGGTGGCCAACCATATAAGCCGTGTGTTCTGTGTGAGAAGGCTTTACGCATGTTGTTTAAGAGTTATGGCCAATGTTAAATTATCTCTATTTGACCTCTAAATGACATTGACATTTGTCGGACATGACCCAAGTTGTACTGAGCTCAAGAGCTTCTTGAGTCGAGTACACATGCCATTTACAAAGTCTCTATCTATATCACATGCAGTTCCAAAGTTATGGTCAATGTCGATTTCACCCTATTTAACCTCTAAATGACCTTGACCTTTGTCAGACCTGACCTAAATTGTACTGAGCTCAAGAGCTTCTTGAGTCAAGTACATGTACACATGAAAAATATAAAGTCTCTATCACATGCAGTTCTAAAGTTATGGCTGATGTCAAATTCACCCTATTTTACCACTAAATTTATGTATCAAAATTACAAAAAGGGGAGATAATTCAAGAACAAAATAATGAAACAAAACTGCAATCGCAGGTGCACAACTTCAGATGGTGATCAACAATACTGCATAATAAAAAAAATATCTGATGGCAGAGTAAAGCTCCAGACAGAACTAATGTATTAAAATTACAAAAAAGGGTAGATAATTCAATAACGACATGACGAATCAAAACCGCAATCGCAGGTGCGTAACTTCAGATGGTGATCAACAATACAGCAAAATTTAAAAAAGTTTCGTTCAAGGATAGTTGAGTAAAACTCCGGACAAATTTCCGTCTATACAGACGGACTATCTTATGAGACAGTATTTATGTGGCTAATCCTGATGCTTTCTGTTGCGTGGCTATACAATTTCTTTTTGCTCTAACTTTGGAATAGAATGATCTGGAGACTAACCCTACCCCTATGTCCCACAACTGGCCAGGTTAATATCACAAGAGACGGCTAAGTTAATGTTATTTAAATTATAGGGCTAAGAATTTTAGCCACATTAGTACGGTCCCTCTCGTAAGCACAGACAGACAGACGGAGAGATTCCAGTATACCACCCCGCACAACAACTCATTGTGGGGGTATAATAAGCACTGGGTTCACAAAAGACATAGAACTCAGATGTATACTTAAAGCGACTCGCAACCAGATGGTGCATTAAAAATAGTAATTTGTAAATATGTGTCAAACGCTTATATAAATGGTAAAGAATTAGTTTAGGATAAGAAATTCTGTTTAAAAAAATTGTATTTCAATAAAAAAAAAAATATTGGTCTGGTGGGATTCGAACCCGGGGCCCGGCATTGGCGGACAGAAGGCAAAATAACTATCCGTTTATCTCGGATCGATTTAACGTATTTCAATGTGTAGCGATCGGAAGTGCATACAACTTCGTAATTCGGCTCGTTTATGTCTGACCCCGTGTCGAGAAGCAACAACAACAACTATACCGTTAGCTAACGCTATGGAAAAACGATGGAAAATATCCAAAAAACTAAGATTCGGTGACGATTCTTGAGACGTTTTTTGGACTGATCATATTTTTTTAATGTCAAAAGCCAAATAATGCCACAAATTTGCTTTTATTTGAGTATTTTATTTTATTTTGACAAGAACACCATCCGGTTGCGAGTCCCTTTAACCAATTACCCCATAACCTGTTTATTAAAGACAGGTGACCACTTAAAGCAGGCTGAAAGTAAAGCAGAATGCGCCTTAAGGTGCATTCTGCTTTACTTTTAGCCTAAGCACTACACATCACTTACCTTGTCCGTTATCTGCATACATTTATCCCTTGATAAGAAGTGTTGAATGAGTTCATCTTCCTCTGTAAAGTATAAAATATGTGCTGGAAATTACTTTGATGTATAGATGAATTCATGTAAACTCAAGATGTGTTTGGGAAACACTTTGCCCCCTGATGAGACCATGAACTTTGTCTGACAGTCACAGACATGACCAAACTTGTACTCAAAAGCTGCCTGTGTTTAGTACACATACCAAAACATGAAGTTAATTCTATCACATGTAGTTCCATAGACTTAATTAGTTATTGCCAAAGTTAAAGTTGGGAACAGACAGACACACAGGCAGATAGACATAACCAAACCAACCAAATATTATTGCGACTTTGGTAAGGTTGGAAAGGTCTTGATTCAAGAAATAAACAAACAAAAAATGAAAGCCCTGTGCCTTCTGGTGCAAATGTTATAGCCATTTCAAGATTTTTACAAAAGTAGGTCAAATGTCAAAAATGTGTGTATGGTTGGAAAGGTCTTGACACGAGGAATACACATACCAAATATAAAAGGCACAGATGCAAAAGTTATAGCCAAGGTTAAAGTTTTCGGTTAAAGTTTTATTAAATAGGTCAAAGGTCAAGGTCACATGGTCATAGACGATGTTATGGTTGGAAAGGTCTTGACACAAAAAATATACATGCAAAATATGAAACTGACCTTGGCCTACTGGTGCAAATGTTATAGCCATTTAAAGAATTTTACAAAAGTAGGTCAAATGTCAAGGTCAAAAAGGTTTGTATGGTTGGAAAGGTCTTGACACGAGGAATGCACATGCCAAGTATAAAAGGCACAGATGCAAAAATGCAAAAGTTATAGCCAAGGTTTTAAGGTTGTTTTTGTTTAAGTTTGATTAAAAAGGTCAAAGGTCATGGTTAATGTCACATGGTCAAAAATTGCATGGTTGGAAAGTCTTGACACCAGAAATATTCATAGAAAATATGAAAGCCCTGGGCCTTCTGGTGCAAAAATGTTATAGCCATTTAAAGATTTTTACAAAAGCAGGTCAAAGGTCAAGGCCACAAGGTCAAAAAGGTTTGGCTAGGGTTTACAATTGGTCCGCCATCAAAACCTAGGGTTAGGAAATTTTAAGGGTTAGGGTAAACTTTACAATCTGTCCCCAGGTCTTTTTTGTATTTTCGTAGAAATAAACTGGCCATCTCTTGTGACATTAACCTGGCCATTTATTGTAATCTTAATCTGGCCATTTCTTCTGACATTAACCTGACCATAAAAATGACATTTTTGGTGGCGGACTAATTGTAAAAGTGCAGCAAAGGTTTAAATGGTTGGAAAGGTCTTGATACAGGGAAAACACATGCCAAGTATTTATATAAAAGGCCCAGGTGCAAAAATGAAAGAGGACAAAAACTATATTCCCCCGAATCGTAGATTCTGGGAGCATAAAAATTAAGTATTAAAAGGGCGTAACTCGAGATAAAACAATCCGAGCGAACCCAAAATTAGAATTTTTTTCCATGTATACTGAGAAAGTAAAGTATGAAATTTGATTACAATATGCCAAATGAAACTAGAGCTATCACTAAAGGTGATTGATACCCCCACTCCAAACTGACCTGTCACAAACAGCACAATGACATGTTGAAAGAATAATACATGCATATTAAGGAACTAAATTTCAAGTTGAAAAGGGGCATAATTCTGTCAAATTTAATGCAAGAGTTGTCACACTTGAAGAAAGGTCTCACAATACAACATTACTAATGTGTACCACGTTTGAAGACAATATCATGAATAGTTTTCAAGAAAATGGCATGTTCCAAGAAAATAGAACAAAATTTCAAGTTAAAAAGGGGCATAATTATGTCATTTGTTGGCAAGAGTTATGTAACTTCAAGTAGAGTCTGCAAACATCACACTTATAATGTGTACCAAGTTTGAAGACAATGTCATAAATAGTTTTCAAGAAAATGACATGTCCAAAGAATAAATTTATGCATATTGATGAACAAAATTTCAAGGTATAAAGGGGCATAATTCTGTCAAATTTTGTGCAAGAGTTGTCAAACTTTATGAAAAGTCTCACAATACAACTCTTATAATGTGTACTAAGTTTGAAGACAATATCATGAATAGTTTTCAAGAAAATGGCATGTTCAAAGAAAAAATTATCAATTAAGAGACAAAAAAATATTAATCAATTTAAAAAGGGGCATAATTCTGTCAAATTTGGTGCAAGAGTTATGAAACCTGTCAATGAGTGTCCCCAAATAACATTGATAATGTTTACCAAGTTTAAAGATCGTATCATAAACAGTTTTCAAGACAAGGGCCACTATGGCCCTAAATCGCTCACCTGGTTCACCATGTAAAATTAACCTATAGTGACCTAGATTATGACTGGACATGACCCACAATCAACCTTTAGAGTTTTAACAAGATTTTTCTATAATTTGACCTAGTGATCTAGTTTTTGACCAGACACAATCCACATTTGATTTTGACCTAGATTTGATGTAGGCAAACATTCTGAAAATATTTCATTCAGATCTAACGAGATTTGTAGCCTCTAGAGGGTTAACACTGTTTTTCTTTGGTTTGGCCTAGTGACCTAGTTTTTGACCCGACATGACCCATATTCGAATTTGACCTAGGTATCAATTGGGCAAACATTCTAACTATGTTACATTAAAATCAAATAAGATTTGTTGACTCTGGAGTGTTAACAAAGTTTTTCTAAGATTTGACCTAGTTTTTAACTGGACATTACCCACATTCGCACTTGACCTAGATTTCATCAAAACAAACATTTTGATCAAGTTTCATAAAGATCCATTGAGATTTGTAGCCTCTAGAGTGTTAACCATGTTTTTCTATGATTTGACCTACTGACCGAGTTTTTGACCAAACATGACCCACATTCCAAAATGACCTAGATATCAATAAGGCAAACATTCTTATCAAGTTTCATTAAGATCCATTGAGATTTGTAGCCTCTAGAGTGTTAACGAGGTTTTTCTATGATTTGACCTACTGACCTAGTTTTTGACCGGACATGACCCACATTCAAACTTGACCTAGATATCAATAAGGCAAACATTCTGACTAAGTTTCATTAAGATCCATTGAGATTTGTAGCCTCTAGAGTGTTAACGAGGTTTTTCTATGATTTGACCTAGTGACCTAGTTTTTGACTGGACATGACCCACATTCGAACTTGACCTAGATATCAATGAGGCAAACATTCTGTCCAAGTTTCATTAAGATCCATTGAGATTTGTAGCCTCTAGAGTGTAAACGAGGTTTTTTTTATGATTTGACCTAGTGACCTAGTTTTGACTAGACATGACCCAGGTTCGAACTTGACCTAGATATTAATGAGGCAAACATTCTGTCCAAGTTTCATTAAGATCCATTGAGATTTGTAGCCTCTAGAGTGTAAACGAGGTTTTTCTATGATTTGACCTACTGACCTAGTTTTTGACCGGACATGACCCACATTCAAACTTGACCTAGATATCAATAAGGCAAACATTCTGACTAAGTTTCATTAAGATCCATTGAGATTTGTAGCCTCTAGAGTGTTAACGAGGTTTTTCTATGATTTGACCTAGTGACCTAGTTTTTGACTGGACATGACCCACATTCGAACTTGACCTAGATATCAATGAGGCAAACATTCTGACCAAGTTATATTAAGATCCATTGAGATTTGTAGCCTCTAGAGTGTTAACGAGGTTTTTCTATGATTTGACCTAGTGACCTAGTTTTGACTAGACATGACCCAGGTTCGAACTTGACCTAGATATTAATGAGGCAAACATTCTGTCCAAGTTTCATTAAGATCCATTGAGATTTGTAGCCTCTAGAGTGTAAACGAGGTTTTTTTATGATTTGACCTAGTGACCTAGTTTTTGACTGGACATGACCCACATTCGAACTTGACCTAGATTTCATCAAGACAAACATTGTCATGAAGTTTCATGAAGATCAGATGAAATTTGTAGGCGCTAGAGTGTTAAGGAACAAATGTGAACGGACGGACGACAAACTATTTTATTGAAATGTTTTTTTCTAAACCAGTGACGTCACATGTAGGAGTTAAAGCTTGTTCGGAATTAGGAACATAAACTTTGAGGATGGATCTAATTCCGAACATTTTTTTTTAAAATCAGCACACTTGCTTTTGAAAAGATATAGCTCTAGATCACCAGTTTATCTCGTTATCTTTATAAATAGAACTAGATCTACAATGCTTCAGAGAAATTATGACAAACCTATAGTTGATCTGCTTACTTTTACCTCAAGCGGTTTAATAATATCACCAGGCAAACTGTTAACGTTGGAGTCATGGTGACGATGTCATTGACGTCATCGTCGATAAGTCCAAGGAACACCATTCAGTGTGACGTCATAATGAACTTTTTATTGATATTATGTTCTGTTCTGTTCTGTAATATGACAGGACTCCAGATAAGACATATACCCAGTGACCTGGAAACCCACGCGCCATGCGCCATAGTCACATAAAAATAAAAAATGTCACATAGAATTTCCAACTGGTGCGCCCAGCGTCTCGCCGATTTAATCTTACCATACAACTTAAATTGCCTTTGGCTAGATTCATCCAGTGCTGGGAGATAAGCAATTACGTAATCAAACAGTGTGCATGCCAATATTTTCCAGTTAGAATCACAATTCCTTGAATACACACCTGTCATGATTTCGAGTAAAATCCGCCTGGCTACACTGATGATTTCTCTGTTGATATATTACCACAGGGGGCCACGCACAAATTTAAAATGTATCCTGTTACTATGGTATAGTCTATTATTATAGTAGGCTGCTGTTCCCCTATTTTTGTGTTCCAGACCCTTGTGGCCGATATTCTGAAGAAGTCGCGGCGTGTCGGGAACATCAAAGGCAATGAAAATTTGGTGACCGTCTTCAACCCTAGTGACGACTAGAGTTCAAAGGGTTAAGATTTTGGTGACTGTCTACGACTTTTTGTCGATTTCAGTGTCAAACTGCAGCTGCATATTTTGTCCAGTGTCAGATATATATCTAGATAAATATATGTAAGTGAACCGGGCAACCCACAGAGCTAGGTCATTGAATCAAAATGGGCGGAGCTCCTCAAATCTGCTTTGATGTTTTAACACCTTGCGTGTAAATCGTGTCTGAGTAACTCAGTATGAAAAGTATCATGTATAGAGAGGATAATTTTGGATGCTATTAGAGGCAAACATTCAAGGTGATTATCTGATATAATTTATTTTAGACTTTTTACTGTCAACTTAATCAAACTTTCAGCTGTTTGGGAAAACATCAGTAGTTAAGAGATGCTGACGTTCCGCCATATTGGCATAAGTTTTACTAGTAGTGATACGTTTCAACATTGATCTAGATGTTGGACCAAACATTTTCAATTTTTTCTTGGGACACTGATAAAAATAATTATTTTTTGCTGGCCCAAGACTTGGAAGAAATAGATTTTTATCGAAATCTAAGCATTTTAAAAATTGGCCCATAAAATTTCAAAATGTCACATAGATTTTTGAAATGTCACATAAAAAATTATAGATGATGGGCCATAGTCACATAGAAAAAAAATCTTTCCAGGTCACTGTATACCGGTAGTAAACTGAAAAATAATCAATCTTTTCTAACGCATTTCAGGACCAAATCCTAGTTTTACTACTCCATAGAATAATTCAGGAAGAGAAAATTCTAATGAGTAGATCTAGTGACACCATAGGTTTAATGCAGAAAAAAGATTATCTTTTGAAATACCCCCCTTATCTGGAGCCCAGCTAAGAGTTCATAGATCTGTCACCATAATTATTGTGTCTCATTTTTATGTTTTTGCTCTTATTTCCAGATGAGTCGCCAGGTTGGAGCGAAACGGCGCAGATATGATGCTAATTTAGTGGACCATGCAGCAGAGTTAGTTTCAGATGGATCTTTGTCACTTTCACAAGCAGCAAAGTCATTTTGTATTCCAAAAACAACTTTGCATGATCGCATTCACAAAAAATACTCATCCTCTAAAATTGGAGCAAAGCCAGTGCTCAGTCAGATGAAGAAGAACTGGGCTATTCACATGAGTAAAATTGGTTACGGGTGTACACGGATGGAGGTATGCAATGTGATTAAGAAGATAATTGAAGCTGATCGTAGACCAAATTCATTTGTTGACAATCGCCCAGGGAAAAAATGGCTCAAGAGTTTCTTTAAACGTCATCCTGAACTCACTCTAAGAACTACAGTGCAGCTTGGCAAAGAAAGAGCTATTATTAATAAGGACAAAATATCCAAGTGGTTTGATGATTTCTTTGCCTATGTGAATGATGAACTGAGAGACCCAGACCTACTCCAAGATGCAACAAGCACCTTAGAGCTGATATCCCCTGCCGCAGCGATTGTCCAGAAGAAAGTGGCAAACTTTATTGTGGGAGGAAGGGGCAAATGGTGATCACCTGTCTTTAAAGATCAACATTCAAAAGCTTTTTACAAAGTTTTATAAAATCCAATCAGTTTTGTAAATTTTAAAGCCTAAACAATACAAGAGCCCCATGGGGCATATTTCGCTCACCTGAGAATAGCTGAAAAATTGAGATCATGATTTATGTACAGGACAGGGTCATTTTTTTACCCGAGGAGCATTATTAAAATTGAACTATCTTGATAGAGGACCTGTAGATGATGCTTTATGCCAAATATCTAAGATCAGTGTACTAGGGTTTTAGAAAAAAATTTTTTTATAAGTTTCCATTGAAAAAATCTATTTTTAGCTCCTGTGACCTACATATGCAACAGACTGGAACCATTTGAACAAAATAGGTAAAGGACATCTATCAGTGTCACCATGCCGAATATCAAAGCTCTGTCCATATTGGTTTCAGAGGAGAAGATGTTTGAAAATTTCACCATATAACTCAATGTAAAACTTTTACCCCCCCAGGGTGCGGCCAATTTTGACCCCAGGGGCATAATTTGAACAAACTTGATAAAGGACCCTATGTGCCATATATCTAAGGTATGGCCCTTGTAGTTTCAGACAAAAAGATTTTTTAAGTTTTCATTGAAAAATCTATTTCTAGCTACGGTGACCTAGCTAGGTATGCAACCGACCAGAACCATTTGAACAAAATAGGTAGAGAACATCTAGAAGTGTCACCATGCCAAATATCAAAGCACTGGCCAAATTAGTTTCAGAGAAGAAGACGTTTGAAAATTTCACTATATAACTCTATGTAAAACTGTGACCCCAGGGGTGGGGCCAATTTTGACCCCAGAGGCATAATTTGAACAAACTTGAAAGAAGACCTGTAGATGATGCTATGTGCCATATATCTAAGCTCTGGCTCTTGTAGTTTCAGACAAGAAGATTTTTTAAGATTCCCTTATTTTTTCACTTTGGTTGCCTTGGCAACCAGAGTTCTACATTGTTTTAATTCTTTGAACAAATTTGAAACAGCTTGACCCAAGAACATTCCTGTAAAGTTTGGTTGAAATCTGTCAAGCGGTATAGGAGATGTCATTTGAATCAATTGTTAACGACAACGCACGACGGACAACGCACGACGACGGACACAGGGTCATCCCAATAGGTCACCTTGAGCTTTTGGCTCAGGTGAGCTAAAAACAATGATGTCAGAGTTATGGCCTTTGCCAATGGCACTTCCTCTCATTAGGCTCTTTCCAAATACATTTTTATGCAATTTCATTTTACCCATTACCCCAAAGCCTGTTTCTAGTTTTGAAAATAAGTGGCCACCTAAAGCAGGTTGAAAGTAAAGCAGAATGCGCCTTAACCCTTTACCCCATGGTCTGTTTCTAGTATTGAAGGTATATGACAACTTAAAGCAGGTTGAAAGTAAAGCAGAATGTGCCTTAAGGTAAATTCTGCTTTAAATTCAGCCTGTTTTAAGCTTTTATCTTCTAGAATTAAGAAAATATTTCTTAGGGTTCATTTTCATGACTGTAAGATGGTAACTATTTTCTTCATTGGATGAATAAATTAAATGTGCTAAAAGGCGCTTCTATGTGGGGAAGGGTTAAGGCACGCCGCTTTACTTTCAAACTGCTTTAAGCTACCATCTACTATAATATAGAAACTTATTTCTTATCTTACATTTTCATGACTGTATCAAGCGGAATTATTTTCTTTAGTGGAGGAATAAATTAAAGACCTAAAAATGCATATTTTTATAGAACAGAACAGAACAGAACAGATGTTTTATTTTGACTTAAGCATACAAGCTCATCATCATAACATATATACATAATAACATAAAACTGATGGTCTACTAAAATTATGAGGGTGATTGGGTCAACAAACATCAGTATTTATGGGGGAATGGGTTTTTAATTAGATTATCTCCTGGACAAAAAAAATGACAAGACATACAGATAACTCTGATAAAACCAATATTAAACATATGTATAAATATGGAATAAGACATAATTACATAACTGTCAGTGGATCACCTCCAGATCCTGTTTCTCTAAGTATGAAGCAGACTGAACCATTTCTAAACTTTAGCAGACAACATGTCCAGCAGACAGTTCTGTTGGTGTACAACAGCTGACCTGAGGTCAGTTATGCAATTCTGCCACTAGCTGGAAACTTAACTCTTATAATGCTGAATTGATGTCTGCTATACATATTGTACGTGAATTTTGCAAAGCAAATCATACCTTACATTTTCTAAATTAAAAAAACTATGTAAGTAAATGGCAAATAGTTTGGAGCCAGATTAGATGCAGCATAATGTAGCATCTGACCTGGATCCAAACTGTTTGCAAATATAGGTGATTTAGTATTAGGGTGCTTGAAACCCTGCTTAAACCTCCAGTAAAACAGTATAACCTGAATAAAGCGGCAATGAATCCTGCATAAAGCGGCAATGAAAAAATCCCTATGGTGAATCCCTATGGTCAGTTTTAGTTTTGATATTAACAATTTTGAGAGAGAATCACCAGGAGATACTAAAAAACAAATATCAAAGCTGTGGGCCTAGCAGTTTTTTACAAGAAGATTGTTTAAAGTTTTTCACTTTTTTAAATAAATTACAATAAGTAGTCCACTTGAAAGTTTCATTTTAACAATTTCTGTAGAGAAGCATCCAAGGAACAGGGTGAGCATTTTAGTTTTCCCCTCAGACTCACGGTTTCAGAGGAGTTAATTTGAACGGACGGACAGACGGACAGCGGACGGCGGGCGATCACAACAGCTCACCATGAGCCTTCGGCTCAGGTGAGCTAACAAAAAATAAAGCCGTTATCTAAGTATGACAGGGGCAGGTAACTCTTGATTCAAATTCAACAGTAATTAAACACTTTCAAGAACTTATAATTGTGTGCAAGTATTATTAAAAAAAATCAGAACTGTAGAATTTACTAGTGTAAACACATTTTCAACTCATCAAGGGCAGAGTATTCTTGACTAATTTGCACATTTTCGATAATAATTGAACTCATTCTATAAATAATAGCCATATATGATTTTTTTTTTTTTTTCAAAATCCATTCACATTTGTACACAATAGCATGTAAACAATAAAGCCATGTTGAGCATTACTAAGTACATAAAGGGCAGATAACTCTTGCCACAAAGTATCCTATTTTGACAATAATTGCTACCCTTATATTAATTGTGGCCTGATCAACAAATAAACCGGATAGTGAGTGAGTGAGTGATATTTATATACATCATGTGTAAGTTAAATCAAAATCCATTAAAGACTGTAGTTTCTAGATGGTAAAAACTGTTAAATATGGTTTTTTTGACTCATCAAGGGCAGATAACTGTTGACTAGTTTCTCCGTTTTCAAAAATGATAACAATTATTTGAAAACTAATAGCCATACATAATTTAAGAATTTGTTTTATCAAAATTCATGCATATTTATAGATACTAGGATGTAAACAATTTTAAAATAAAGCATTTTCTATCATTTCAAAGTACATCAAGGGCAGATAACTATTGCCACAAGTATCCTTTTTTGACAATAATTGCACACCTTCAAGAACTTTTACTGATAGACATCGTGTGCAAGTATCATTTAAATCCATTCATAATTGTAGTTGACAGAGAGTAAAAACAGTTAAATATGGCTTTTTTTACTTATCAAGGGCAGATAACTCATGACTAATTTCTCCGTTTTCAACAATAATCAAATTCATTTGAAAACTAATAGCCATACATAATTCAAGAAAGTTTTTTCAAAAATCCATGCATATTTATAGGCTCTAGTATGTAAACAATACCAAAATAAAGCATTTTCTAGCATTTCTAAGTACATCAAGGGCAGATAACTCTTGTCAGAAGTATCCTTTTTTTACAATAATTGCACACCTGCAAGAACTTGTACTTATAGACAATGTGTGCAAGTATAAACAAAATATGCTGAATACTGTAGTTGCTAGAGTGTAAAAACTGTTAAATATGGCATTTTTAACACAAAAGGGCAGATAACTCATAAATCCCTAAAATTTTCTGAAAAAAATTTGATTTCCCACGGTGCTCCTATGATGACAAATAAGTATACCAAGTTTAATCCAAATCTGTTTATAGGTTTCGGAGATACAGTTGCGGACGGAAAACGTGACGGACGCACGGACGGCATTTTTAACACAAAAAGGGCAGATAACTCATAAATTCCTAAAATTTTCTGAAAAAAATTTGATTTCCCACGTTGCTCCTATGATGACAAGTAAGTATACCAAGTTTAATCCAAATCAGTTCATAGGTTTCGGAGATACAGTTGCGGACGGAAAACGCACGCACGCACGCACACACGGACAGCCGGACGGACAGACCTAAAACAGTATCCCTCTGCCTTTCGGCAGGGGATAACAAGAATTTATAATGCAGATGAGAGCGGGTTCTCGCTGTGTCCTAACAAAGGTGGTAAGGTAATTGGACCAAAAGGGGCACCAGTTGTTTACCATTTTGGAAACTCAGACAAGTCTCAAATGACTATCATGGCGGCTGCGAGTGCTTCTGGTCATTTCATACAACCAATGATCATATTTCCTTGTCAGCGCTTTGGATATAATCCATTGGAGGGGTTTGAAGAGGCCGCGCTCGGTCGAAGTGAGACTGGATGGATGGACTCCGAGGTATTTATCGGTTGGCTCCCAAACGTGTTTATTCCCGGGGTGGAAGCTAGGAAGGTAAAGAAACCAGTATTGCTTCTCCTCGACGGACATAAAACCCATGTTTCGATGAAGGCTTCTTATACTTGTATTGCAAACGGCAATGAATTATATTGCCTACTTGAACATTCCTCCCACGTCCTACAGCCGTTAGATCTTTGCTTCTTTGGTCCGCTTAAGTTAGCTTGGAGACAGTCAGTGCGAGACTGGCAGCTCGCGAATGTTGGCGAGTTTGTCACCAAACAAACATTTGCAAGAGTATTTAAACCTGCATGGCTAAAAGCCTCAACAATAGACGCAGCTGTAAAGGGATTTCAGGAAGCAGGCTTGTTTCCTCAAGACCCATCTAGGATCATGATGTCGACCAAGTTGGAACCTAGTAAAATGTTTCAAACAGTGTCGAGTGTATGTAAAAAATCACTGCAGTCTGAATCAATATCAAATGAAGACGCCGACTCACCTACTGAAAGTCAAAAGGAGAACCACTCTGAAAATGATAATGCCATACAAACAGACAACAATTATTATAAGCCACAGCAAAGTGATGAAACGGCTACCATTTCTAGTGCTTCACTTGATGATATTACAGTCCTCACAAAGGAGCCCTTTGAAAACACCACCACGCCATCTTTTTCAACATCGCCGCTCAAGGCAGTCATAAACAATCAAACTTGTACAAGTGGCAATGTATCACCATTTTCAAAGTTCTTAAAGGTACCTCAAACAACCCAGAAATCTAAACCAAATGCCCAGACACTCAGACAGTCATCATGCCTAAAGCAATCACTGGGTTGATTAGTATAGGCAACTTGTTCAAGAAAAATTGGATAAAATGGCTGGGGAGCTCAAAGAAAAGCAAAAACGCAAACAGGAACGTATTGAAAAAAAGCAGAAAAAAGAAGAAGAAATCAAACGCAAGAAAATAGCCTTAGAAAAGAAACGTGCAGAAAGAGAAGAAATCCGTCGTCGTAAACAAAAAGAAATTAAAGAAAGGAAGAAAGCCAGAAACGAGAAGTTACTTAAAGAATTAGAAAAAAAGTCAGACAGCGACGATGACGTGCAAGTTGCACCATCAAAATGTTTTCAATGTGAAGAAGTGTACCAAGAGTACATACAGTGTACAAATTGTTTTCGTAGGTTCCACCTGAAGTGTGTCATCATCATCATCATCATCCAGTTTAGTTTAACCAGGCCATTGATTAATTTTTCTTATAAGGGTGAGGCCTGAAGAAATTATTAGTGGAATTGATGAGTTGCCATTTGAATGCAAGTACTGTTAACCCATCACCCCATAGCCTGTTTCAAGTGTTTAAGACATGTGACTACTTAAAGCAGATTGAAAGTAAAGCAGAATGCGCCTTAAGGCGCATTCTGCTTTTCCTTCAGCCTGCTTTAAGCTACTTTCTGTTAGAATATAGAAAATATACACCGGTATTAAGATATATAGATCTACCTTGATGACTCTTCTACAGGAAAAAGACTGTCGCCTGTGACTCCAGCTCAGGTCTTCTCCTTAAACTACTTTATATATATTGCTGACTGTACAAATTGGAACTTTTTTCTCTAGTGAATGAATGAAATAGAGGCATAATAAGGAGCATTTATTGGGTTGCGGGTTAAGTAAATTTTAAAGTATAATTTTCAATTCACTTGTTATGTTAAACAAGATTTACAAGCTGTTGAAGCTGATCTACTAGACTCTGTACATAAAAATGTTTTCATTAATTTCAATTTTATTCACATGTACTTTACAATGTGCAAATTACGTGTGTGTTTTCCTGATTTGTAACCTAAGTTTGTGTTTTACTAACATTTCATATGCATGTCTTTGGTATATGCAGACGTTTGATTAATAAAACTATTGTCATCATCATCATCGGTGTTTAGATTAACGTGCAGGTGCAGGAGCGTCATCCACATCAGTGGGCCCCCTTCCAGGCAGCTGGCTGGCTGCACGCATACAAGATCTCACATTTGATCTCCACACATCCCTATCTGATTGTAAGAAGAAGAAAGTTGGCCACTTTTTTTAAAAACTGAATCTTTGTTCGGAATAAGGAACCGTTATGTTCGGAATTAAAACCATTGTTCGGAATAAGGTACACTGACACCCCTTACTCAACTCACTATATCTGCTCTATTACTACATGTTTAACGACCGTAAGCATAGTAAACGGACCGAGAGACGTTACCTGTTGGATGATTTTACAAATGTGCTGAAATAATGGACGTTTACCGAACAGTAAAAAAAAATGCGTAGCTGTTCGGTAATTGGTGCACCCGCTCTAGATACTATTTCTTATATCTAACATTTTTATGACTGTATGAAGTGAAATTATTTTCATCAGCGGAGGAATAAATTAAAGGCATAAAATGGCATATGTATTGGGTAATGGGTTAATTAACATCAATAGATTTAGAGTTACCAGTGACAATAGCTCAGACGACTGCGTTTCAGACGTTTTTCGAATGATTTTCGACAGAGTTACCATGCCCCCTTTGAAGTCAAATATGAGCATTTTTAAAAAATTTAGACCTTTTTTGTTCTATTTTTAATTCCTTCCAAATTTAATATATTGATACAGGGAGTGAAGCTACTTTACATAATTATATTACAGATTTTTTTTGTGTCTCAGTATTTTCAGAGTTATCCCCCTTTACACATTTTTTTCTAGCTCACCTGAGACGAAGGCTCAAGGTGAGCTATTGTGACCACTCGCCGTCCATCTGTCCGTTCAAATTTATTTCAAATGACATCTCTGAAAACACTGAATGGAAGTTTATCCAATTCAGTGTAGATGTTCCTTGGATGGTTCCCTACTTAAATTGTTCAAATGAAGTGGAAAAATGTCAGATTCTGCTTGCCATAGCAAAAAAAGCTTCTTGTCAAAAACCACTATTCCCACAGCTTAGCTTTTTGTTGTATAGGCTATTTTCTACTAGATCACTTTTAAAACTGTTAAAATCAAAAGCCCTCTGGTCAAAATAGATAAAACTAGAACTATCACTAAAGGTGATTGATACCCCCACATCAAACTTCCCTGTCACAAACCCCACATAAGGTCATAAATAGCAAGTAAAAATTTGACCTTCATCTTGATTTTGTAAATTTGCAAATTTCAAGTTAAAAAGGGACACAACTCTGTCAAATGTGTAAGAGTTATGAAACTTGGAGAAAAGCATACCAACATAGCACAAATAATGTGTTTCAAGTTTGTAGTCAATATCATAAATATTTTTCAAGGAAATGGCATGTCCAAAAAATTAAAAGTTAAAAAGGAGCACAATTACAAATTGAAAAGGGGCAAATTTCTGTCAAATTTTACGCAACAGTTGTCACACTTAAAGAAAAGTCACACTAATAATGTGTACCACATTTGAAGACAATATCATGAATAGTTTTCAAGAAAATGGCATGTTCCAAGAAAAAAAGAGTGAACTTTCAAGTTTAAAAGGGGCATAATTCTGTCCTTTTTTGCAAGAGTTATGTAACTTAAAGTAGAGTCTGCAAACATCACACTTATATGGTGTACCAAGTTTGAAGGCAATGTCGTAAATAGTTTTCAAGAAAAAGATATGTCCGAAGAATAATGTGCATATTAAGGAACAAAATATCAAGTTATCAAGGGACATAATTCTGTCAAATTTGGTGCAAGAGTTGTCAAACTTTAAGAAATAACTCACAATACAACACTCATAATGTGTGCCAAGTTTGAAGACAATATCATAATTAGTTTTCAAGAAAATAGCATGTTGCAAGAAAAATGTCTCCATTTATTAAGAGACAAAAAATAAAGTTAAAAAGGGGCATAATTTACTAGTGCAAGAGTTATGAAACCTGTCAATGAGTGTCCCCACATAATACTGATAGTGTATACCAAGTTTGAAAATTGTATCATAAACGGTTTTCAAGAAAGGGCAAATGTCCCGAAAAAACGTGACAGACTGAGTGACGGACGGACGGACGGACAAGCCGTTTCATATATAGCCTCCACCACTAGTGGTGGGGGTATAACAAATGGTGGAAAAAAACTAGCTAACAAGCTTTTTTCTGGTCCTTAAGTTTAAATAAGTGAAAATAATTGATATTCCCCCCAAAATTTCCCAAATCATTTGATTTTTCGCGCAAAAAGTTCCCAAATAAAATATTGCAGTTTTACTTGTGTTGTACGATTCTATAAATGTCCGTACGGAGAGTTGTATCCCTTGTTAGAATATATTCAGTAGTGTGTAAAAGTCGAGGAAACGTTATAGACCCCTATGGTTTGACCCGTCACTTTCTGTCCTGTTGTAGAGGTGGGATCGACTGACTGTCTGGTTAGCTTGGTAGAGCGCCGGACTAGTGTTGAGGTGGCCATGGGTTCAAGTCCCACCTCGGGCTGACATTTTTCCTGTTTCACTTAAATGGTGTCAGAAGTGTTTGATGGCCAATGCAACAGTAGTCATTCTGTCTTAGTGAGAGCTTGTAAAGCTCTGAAAACTGGGGGAGGGGGGGGGGGGGAGTGTTTTGGCTGTAGAGGTGAGATCGATAGACCACGACAGCTCAGGCGGTAAAGCGCGGGAAATTCCAGAGCTGCCATAAGTTGACATGAAAAATCCTAAGATTTCCAAATTTGCATTTTTCAAGTGTGATTTTACGAATCGTACCTTTACCCCGTCGTCTGTTTCTAGTTTTGTTGACACGTGCCTGCTTAAAGCAGGCTGGAAGTAAAGCAGAATGGGCCTTAAGGCGCATTCTGCTTTTCTTTCAGCCTGCTTTAACTTAAAGTTTAAGCAGCCACGTGCAAGAAAAAAATGCCAAGATTTAGGAAAAATCCGGAGAAATTCTGAGTGCCAAGGAGGGATTGAATAATTGTATAAAAACATGTTTATTAAAATTACCAATTAGTCGGAAGAAAGATTTCATTTCCTTCCATCTGATAAAATATCTTTGTTTCTTCCTTCTGGACATCCCAGTTGCTGGGTTTTCTGGTGTTTTGGCACACGCTCCATTTCCAACTCCACTGTCACCATATTCGTTATTTGAAAAGAATAGCAAATCCCAATCTGACCTAATCTTTTTAGCATGGTGAATATCTGTTTGGACTGGCTGAACCAAAACCTTTTCTTGTTCTAAATGCCGTTTCAGTGCAGTTTTCTTTGGATGTTCTTTCGGGTGCAGAGGCGGTTTGCGTTTGTTACAATTCACGTTGATCAAAGTGTCTTGATATTCGTTTGGCACTGAAAATGTCTTCTTGATGAATGTTTCTTCATAACTCGGAAGAATCACCGAGTCGTTGTTTTGTTTAAAGAACTGTTTGAACTGTGTTCCAGCTGCTGATGTCATTTCAAGTTCCAATTTCCTATCGTCTGCAAACAATGTCATTCGGAAACCTTTGTCCCATATGTAGTTGGTTTCGGACCCAAGTCGTTTCGGACCACTGTAAGAATGTCTGCTTGTTTGGATCTAGAGTGTTTTTCGGCTCCAAAGACATTGGTCGTTTTGGGCTCAATAAAAAACAACAATCAGACACATACATAGAGAGACCGAGACAGGGACAGGTTGGCATTGAGACGGACAGAGATAATACAGATAGACCGACGCACAGACAGACACACAGATAAACATACAAACAGAGAGAAAGAGAAAAACAGACAAATAGACAAAGAGACAGACATATAAAGAAACAGAGATACAACGGGGAAAGAGAGGCAGATAGAGATAGAGAGACGGAAACAGAGACACACCGGCAGACAAACAGAAAGAGAGAGAGAGAGATAGGGTAAGTGTATGTGTGTGTGTGTGTGTGTGAGAGACAGAGGTAGATAGATAGACAGACGGGCAGAGAGAGAGGAGAAAGAGAGAGAGAAAGAGAGAGAGAATGGGGCATACAGACAGACCGACGCACAAACAGAAATACAGACAGAAAGACAGAGAAGTACAGACTGCGAGAGACAGATGGGTAGAGAGAGAGAGAGAGAGATGTAAGACAAACAGACAGAGACAGTAAGACAGAGACATAAGGATACAATCGATAAAGACAGGGAGAGTCCGAGACAGACAGGCGGATAGACAGACAGACAAATACTAGTATCAGAGAGAGAGAGAGAGAGACAGCTAGACAGACAGGCACTGAGAGAAAGAGAAACAGTCAGCCAGCCAACCAGACAGAGACAGATTAAGAGACATAAAATCAAAGAGAGAGAGACAGAAACATGCTGAAAGACAAACAGAGAGAGAGAGAGAGAGAGGGAGAAATGTATAGAGAGATAGAACCAGACAGATTCAAATTAATATACACATGTACAGGGAGAAACAGAGAGACAGACATGGAGAGTCAGAAACAGAGAGACACAGAGATACAGACAGGCATACATACAGAGAGACAGAGGCAGAGACAGACAGACAGACAGACAGACAGAAAGAAAGAATGTACGGACAGACAGACACACAGACACACACACACGGACAGACAGACACACACACACACACATAAAGAGACAGAGACATAATATACATAATATATAGAGACAGAAAGACGGAACAGAAAAATACAGACAGACAGTCATGGATAGAGGTAAAGATGAAGGTAAAGAGAGAAAAAAGGGACAGAGAGAGAGACAGACAGATAGACAGACAGGCAGGCAGGCAGACAGACAAACATACAGAAAGACAGAAAGAGACAGAGACATGATATAGAGACAGAAAGACGGAACAGAAACATACAGACAGACATACAGTCATGGATAGAGGTAAAGATGAAGGTAAAGAGAGAAAGAGAGAGAGACAGACAGACAGACAGACAGACAGAGACAGACAGACAGACAGAAAGAGAGAGAGAGAAAAAGAAAGAAAGACAGACAGACAGACAGACAGACAGACAGACAGATAGATATATAGAGATAAAGAGAGAGAGAGTGAAAATAAGAGAAAATGGGAGAGACCCACATACAAAGAGAGAGAGACACACACATACAGAGAGATACAGAGAGAAAGAAAGAGAAAGAGAGACAGTGAAAATGAGAGAAAATGAGAGAGACACACATACAGTGACAGTATAGACACACTGAGATAGATACATACACAAACAGAGGCAGTATAGACCCCCCCCCCCAATACAGACAAACAGGCAGACAGGCAGACAGACAGAGGAACATAGTGATATAGAGAGACACAGACAGACAGATCTCGACAGATAGGGGAGGGAGCGTGAGAGAGATGGAGAGAGAGAGAGAGAGAGAGAGAGAGAGCGAGAGAGAGATTGCAAATTTAGTAAAATTATTAAAATGAATTAATTAGATTCAAATGATTTCATTTGAAATACAAATCTTCTGTTTGGGGTTTTCACTGTTTTGAATGAATGGAGGCCCATTACGCCAGAGTATTGATCTACTATTTCTTTTTATAATTAAAATATATTCTTCAACTTCTTCAACCCTCATTCTCGCTTAAACCCTAGAGGGCGTTCACAGCGAGTTCCGTTGCGATGGTGTGGCTTAAAAACTTGTATTTACACGGTGCTAGAGAAAAGTGGCTATATTGTGTCCGAATCGAAGAATTACCCAATAATTAGGATTGGGTCCGTAACAACTTGGGTCCGAACTAACCCGTTACCCCATATCGATAAAAGGGATTCCCCATAACTGGCCAATAAAATAGAGACACACTAGAATTTTGTTTTCATTCTAAAAATAGATGAGAACCGGATACGCGGCCATTTGCTCATTCTTACAGAAAAAATGAGCGAGATGCGGATGGTTTTGTTGACTTGTGGCAGTTTTGCCCTCACGGCAATGGTTCTAGGAAATGCATTCTATCAGAAGCAACAGTTTTATCCCTCAGTTGTTTACATAACAAAGTCAAATCCTAGTATGGCGGTAAGTCCACTGCTTGGTTTCAATTTTGTTTTAGCTGACAACCATTTCCGGTCAAAATCTTACCAGTGTCAAACTGTACAAATGAAACCAAATTTAATCATTAACTTGTTAATTTCTAAGTTTCTTGTTTCACACGCTGTATTAAAACATGTTTTCATCACGTTCTTTGGATTTGACCCAGTTATCATTGGTCTAAATGTACACAACCTCAATAAAACCCTTTAAATTCTGTTATTTTTAAGCTATAATTGTCACTGTTGACTTCTACTTCTCTATATATACTGTTGTCTCCTATTCTCGTGTGGCTAAGCCTTAGAATATAAAATATGAAATAGGCACAGCCTACAAGCGAGCGAAGCTGTTGTTGTGATGCCGAGAGCTATCTAATACATGTAACCAATATGATGCATGAAATAATACATGGATATACAATGAAACTTACCTGTCCATAAAGAGCGTGGTCTTGTTGGGTAAGCAATGCTGCAGGAAAGAGGCTGAGAGCGCCGGGAACCACTCGTAGATACCTTATATGTCTTTCGGCCCCGGCCTCCTCATACTATGTCCCTGGCGTCCTCGCATCACTCTTCCCCCACTTCGTTTTTAAAGGGATTATAATATATTTGAGGTTAAACTAGACTAAAAGAAATCCCTTTTAAAATGTTTGGAACAGAACAAACTGTGTTCTTATGATAGGGTAAAAAAACATAACTAAACTTGTGCACCTTTCCATTGAGACTATACATAGTCGTCAATAAAAAGGTGAACATAGTTGAAATGAATTTATTCAGTGCAATCAGTATAACAACTTATAATTTAAACCATCACAAAGATTGTTCTTTATAACTACACAGAAATGGGCACCATCTATCAAATAAATGAACCTGACCGGCTGGTTAAAAGATAGATAGCCCCAAAACAAATAACACAATTCCAATAATCGACAATAAGGAACCAACCGGCTGGATTGCCGACCAATAGAAGTAAACATTACAATACAAACAACATCATCCACATCTATCAACTAAAATGAACTTTTCAGCCCATGGTTTCCTTCTACCTGAAGGTTCGGACCTGAAACTTAATATATGTCATAATCATAATCAGACAGAGAGAGAGAAGAGATATTTAATGTACTACAAAATAAAATAATGCATACATAACAGAAGCCTACACCAGCTTCCCATACTACAGACCAACAAAAGAAATATGCCAATACTTTTGACAGCTGAAAACATTGGTAATGGTAATTAATAAATGTAGGCTATTTCTATTGACTAGACAACTTAATTGTTCGGAGAACAATCAAATTGCCTAGTCGAACAGAGAATAGAGTAACAGAACAGTTTTCCTTCACTAATCCAAAATTTACTCCAGGCCAAGCTTTCTTCCCCCATCCAAAAGAAATGAATAAATATATATCAATACTGATCATCATAAACCGACCGGCTAGATGAAGTAATCAGTATTAAAATAGAAACCCTTATTAAACTGATAAGATTTACAAAAAAAAAAAAAAAAATTAAACCGACCGGCTGGTTAGATGACAAATATGGAATATATAAAAAAAAAGGAACATATAGAACATGACACCAAAGATATGACAATAGAACATGAAACATGACAAATAGGAACAAAACACCCAAACTATCAGCTAAGTAAACCGACCGGCTGTATAACTGAAAGGAATGGAACATTAAACATAGAACATATAAGAATGATGACATCCTGAATCAGCCATATAAACCGACCGGCTGAACAGCTGAAAAAGATGTCACATGAAACAATGAACTCACAAATAACACGACGCCCATCCACTAGTTATATAAACCGACCGGCTGGACAGCTAATAGATAGGTACACTAAAAAGATCAAGAAAACGTAGGACAAAGAATATACTCATCAGTCATGATAAACCGACTGGCTGGATGACTGAAGGTAAGAATAACAAATGGCACAAAGACACTTCACCCATCAACTATGATGAACCGACCGGCTAAATAGATGATGGACAAATATAGAAAATACATTGAACTAATCTCTCAGATGAGCAGGAAATCTTATATTCCAAGCACCCCAGGATTTTGGAGTTGGATGCTCAGGTGCCTGAGGAGGAGCCGTTTCCACCTCCAAATCAGTGTCAGACAAACAGTCTGGTGTTTGCGTCTACCAGGACTTTGACTATGAGATGAAATAGACAATTTTGAATTTTCTGGTATTGGGGGTGTACGAGACTCATTGCCTGTGCCTGCCTCTTCCCCACCATGATATACCCCTTTTTTGGTTTTGCCAGAGAGAGATATCTGGCCAGCTTCCTCTTTTACAAATTGAGGCTCTTTGTCAGGGGGTGGGGGTGTTGGTTTTTCATTGCCTGTGTCTGCATCTACGCCAACATATACCCCTTTCTGGGGTTTGCCAGTGATATACATCTGACCAGCTTCCTCTTTCACAACTTGAGTTTCAATGTGAGGGAGTGGGGGTGTTGGATTTTCATTGCCAACATACTGAACACAGACACCATCTGTGGTGGTTCCAGATAAAGAGACCTGCCCGGTTTCTTCTTTTAGAACTAGTGGTAGTTCTGTTGTAACAGACTGACCAGGTGACAAAAAATGTTGTGGAGGTGTGATACTGTCAGGCAGCAATTGTGCAGGCTGCATGCAATGGGTAAATTGATCAGGAGCACATCCAAGAGGCCGGATTACAGACTCTAGTCTGGAATCCAAACTCTCAAAGTCCTCCTGGATCTGAGGTTCCATTGAGTCCTGAGAGATATTAACAGGCTCTAATTTTTCATCCAAGTCAAATTTAACCTGATGACTTTGCTGTGTAGCAACCAACTTCTCCTCAGTCACCCGTCTTTTCTCCTGCCTTGATAAAAATTCTGCTAGATTTTTGGCTGACTGCTCAAGGAAACTCTTCAAGATCGACCTGCTATCAGCGTGTATCTCCTGAAAAGTCTGCTCAAACTCTGTCGATTTGACACCGATTGATGAGACCAATTTCTCATCACTAGTTTTCTCAGCCATATTTCATAAGAGAAAAAGACTAAAGAAAACTAGAATAGTACAAATAACACTGAACAAATATACAAACTGGACGTAAATGTTACGAAAAACAACAATTATCAAACGCCGGTGACACCGGATGTGATATGTACGAACACAAACAAACCGAAAGTAGCGTGACAATATTCAAAGAATTTGTTCACGCCAAAAACACAAAATACAAAAATACAGATAAAAACTACAATAATAATGAATATACAGTAACAATAAATCAATATCAGCATCCGATGATATCGGATGATGACAAAATACAATGGATATAAATGTGAATGAAAAACAGTGGAGACCTCGTGAAAAATTCCAAAGAAGTTTTCACAAGAAAAATACATACAATAGATGGCAATATTAATATGTTTTGCTCGCAGTGTCAATTGTTGTGATGCCGAGAGCTATCTAATACATGTAACTAATATGATGCATGAAATAATACATGGATATACAATGAAACTTACCTGTCCATAAAGAGCGTGGTCTTGTTGGGTAAGCAATGCTGCAGGAAAGAGGCTGAGAGCGCCGGGAACCACTCGTAGATACCTTATATGTCTTTCGGCCCCGGCCTCCTCATACTATGTCCCTGGCGTCCTCGCATCACTGTTAAATAATGGAGCATTTTAACAAATTAACACCTTACCCCATAGGCCATAGCCTAATTCTAGTTTTGAAAACAGAATGAAGGGTTATTTAAAGCAAGTTGAAAGTAAAGCAGAATGCGCCTTATGGCGCATTCTGCTTTACTCCCAACCTGCCTTAAGTCAGAATCTGCTAGGATATAGAATATAATTTTATGGTACAGATTTTGGACTATCAAATGGAACTATTTACTTTTTGAACATTTGGATCCTGATCAGAAGCCTCGTAATTAGAGACTATATTTTGCATGGGCGCGAAATTTATTTTTCAAGCAGTTTGGATCCTGATCAGGAGCTGCGTACGGCGGCGAATGATCAGGATCTACCGTACACAATTGTTGACACTAATGTTAATATTTCGAAATTTTGAGAACTGAATCTTCAAAGATACTGTGGTGCATGGGTGCACAATTTATTTTCAAGCAGTTTGGATCCTTATTAGAAGATTTGTACGGCGACGCATGGTCAGGATCAACATAATTATTGGCACTAATGTTAATATTAATAATTTCGAAACTTTGAGAACTGATGATCATAATTGCAAATTTGTTCCTAATGACTAAAGTTTCAAAGATACTGTTGTGTCTGGGTAAAAACTATACATCAAGACATATATTTAATACACTAGATCTAATTACGATATTTACGCGAGGTTATATAATGTGCGAAAAACAATAAATTATCGACTAATAACATATTGAAAATGTTCCCTATGTATGCTTCGACCAAAAATGGTACGTTTTGACTTGGTACGCTTTAACCATGGTACGCTTTGACTATAACCCATTAAAGGCGTAGTTATTGGGTAATGGGTTAATAAACCAAATGATTTAATAACCTGAGGGCCCTGATATCGCTCAACTGTTGTACTGAAGCTTGAAAGCTTTACCTTTCTGTTTCATCCGTTTTAATCTAAATCCATTCAAATTTGTAGTATACCATGTAAAACTTTTTGGAATACAACCTCATAATTCTAGTATAGTAGAGTACATCAAGGGCAGATAACTAGAGCCTAAACAATACTGAAATGAAGCCTTTTTAGCATTTCAGAGTATATCAAGGGCAGATAACTATTGCCACAATGATTAGATTTCAACAATAATTGCACTCCTTTGAGAACTTATAGCTATATACTTTGTGTGCAAGTATAATCAAAATCCATTGAAAACTGTAGTTGCAAGAGTGTAAACGCTGTAAGATATGGCATTTTCAGCAATTTAAGGGCAGACAACTCTTGACCTATAGATCTTATTTCAACCATAATCACACATATCTAAACTCTTATGGTCATATACAATCTGGCCAAGTTTGAAAAAGACTGGATAAAAATTGTGGCCTCTAGAGTGTAAACACTGTTAAATATGGCATTTTAAGCAATTCAAAGGTAGATAATCCTCAACTTATTGGTCCGATTTCAACCATAATTAAACTCATCTAAACTCTTATGGTCATATACAATCTGAGCAAGTTTGAGATAGATTATATAAAAATTCTGGCCTCTAGAGTGTAAACACCGTTAAATATGGCATTTTCAGCAATTCAAAGGTAGGTTACTCTCAACCTATGGGTCCGATATCAACCATATTCAAACTCATATGCACTCTTATGGTCATATCCAATCTGAGCAAGTTTAAAATAGATTGGGTAAAAATTGTGGCCTCTAGAATGTAAACACCCTTAAATATGGCATTTTCAGCAATTCAAAGGTAGATAACTCTCAACCCATTTGTCTGGTTTCAAGCATAATCACACTCATCTGAACTCTTATAGTCATATACAATCTGAGCAAGTTTGAAGAAAAAGTGTGGCCGCTAGAGTGTAGACACTGTTAAATATGGCATTTTCATCAATTCAAAGATAGAAAACTCTTGATGTGATCTAGATCTATTGATCTGATTTCAAGCATAATCGAACTCATACAAAATCTTATGGTCATATACAATCTGGCCAAGTTTGAGAAAGATTGGAGACATATTGTGGCTTCTAGAGTTTTAAAAACACTGTTGAACTTGGGTGGATTTGGGTGAATTGATGAATGAGGATAAGTGTATAGTTGGCACTAATATTATTACTGCCATATAGCTGACTGGCATTCAGATAACGAAAACTATTACAGAAAATGACTTTTTTTCATGGCTATTGGACGGTGGGTTTTAATAGTGGATAGCCCTTTCGAAACCGGCTGAAACTGTCAACACTGCCAGACTATCTACGTAAATCTATCCAACCTGGCATGATCGAGCACAGTGTTGAAATCATCTGTTTATTATACACATGCACTTTGATATTGACAAGATTTAGAAACAACATATCTGATATCACAGAAATAAAGATCTAGGCCTAGTCGAAACCGGTCGAATGTGTGTGACATTGTACTTTTCTAATCGTAGGAAGTGACGTCATAAACATCACAACTGATAAACAAAGGGGGGAAACTCAATAAAACAGTTTTGACTGTGTTGATAATTTCAGTAGGATGGTATTAACGAGCGAGGTTTTTTTATTTAAATTTGATGTGTGATTCTCGCAATTAATTATGTTTTCTTTGGAGATAACCGGAAATGTGCACTTAAAAAATCTCAAATAGACTTGTCCAGAGCTGAGAGGTCAGTCAGAATAGTCACGCTTGTTAGACAATAACATCCGGGTCAGCCTATGGGTAACCGGAAGCAAAAATTTTAACGAAACTTTTTTTGGTCAACATGTTCATAAATAAAACGCGAGCAGGGTCGACCGGTATGTGAAAAATAGCTGAGAGGTCGCAAGTGATAGACAATAACTTCCGGGTCAACGTATGGGTAACCGGAAGCAAAATTTTTAACGAAACTTTTTTTGTTCAACATGTTCATAAATAAAACGCGAGCAGGGTCGACCAGTCTGTGAAAAATAATGTAGCAAGTAGATCCGGCGGAAGTACAAAAAACCTACGAAGAAAAATCTATTCAATGTACATACAGGTCTAATTTAACATACAGGTCTAAAAATGTGAATTTTAACTTGAAATTTATTGTATACGTAACTGTAGAAGCTCGCTTCGCTCGTTATAAAGCACATACATTGCTTTAAAGAATTCTTCTTTGCGGCTTAAAAAACAGTTGAAACTCCCAATAAAGTATAACATCCATAAAAATAATAATAAAAAATAATATCTAGGTCATTTCTACGTTTGAATACGCCTCCCTGCATGATCCGAATCAGTGAAATGTTTCTCGTATTCTCGTGCCTTCTGATTGGTTGTCAGTGTTTGTTGCCATGGAGCGGGTTAACTCTTCAGTTCAGCTAAGTGCTTTTAGAGTCACTTTAAATATATCATATGGACAATTTCTGCGTCTGTGGCATCAAGTTTTGTTTGTTTATTTATTTTTAACTATGCACTAGTATTAAATGAATAACAATATCCAACACGTTTTACATGTGAAATTTCGAAAAAAGATACTTCAAACCCAATTGATGTTTTATTGGTCCTTACAACATTTTCCACCATGAATTTATCCGAGGAAAAGAGTTGATATATTTCTGGATGTCAGGAGTGTCCACTTAATGTGTTTTTTGTAAGACACGAGAATACGAGAATTGACGATACTAATACACACCCCTCTCAGGTATTACGAGTGATTTGCAGACGTTTCGGTAAATGACCAGTTCGGTAAATTGATTTTATATAGTGAAGGTCTGGACGTTTCGGTAAAAAAGGTAAATTATATATAGTAATTAGAGGATTATAAGTATATCGCACCTCTCCCGGTAACAATCAGACTATGTCACGGTGTTTGTGCCACTTTTGCAGGTTTGTTTTAGTATATGTGGATCCAGGAACGTTCCTGGTGGATCCTGATCTACCAACGAAATAGAATCAAATAGATGGACATGTAAAGGAGGTAAAAATAATTGGGATTGCAAATACTTTCAAAGGACTCTCAATGTAGGTCAAGTTCGAATGTGGGTCATGTCCGGTCAAAAACTAGGTCACTAGGTCAAATTGTAGAAAAACTTGTGAACACTCTAGCGGCTATAAATTTCATCCGATCATCATGAAACTGTATGACAATATTTGTCTTGATGAAATCTAGGTCAACTTCGAATGTGGGTCATGTCCGGTCAAAAACTAGGTCACTAGGTCAAATCATAGAAAAACCTTGTTAACACGCTTGAGGCTACAAATCTTATTAGATCTTGATGAAACTTGGTCAGAATGTTTGTCTCATTGATATCTAGGTCAAGTTTAAATATGGGTCATGTCCGGTCAAAAACTAGGTCACTAGGTCAAATCATAGAAAAACCTTGTTAACACTCTAGAGGCTACAAATCTCATTGGATCTTGATGAAATTTGGTCAGAATGTTTGTCTCATTGATATCTAGGTTAAGTTTGAATCTGGGTCATGTCCGGTTAAAAACTAGGTCACTAGGTCAAATCATTGGAAAATCTTGTTTACACTCTAGAGGTTGATTGTGGGTATACATGTCCAGTCATAATCTAGGTCACTATAGGTCAAGTTTGCCATTGTGTACCAGGTGAGGGATTTAGGGCCATAGTGGCCCTTGTTCCATTTCCCACTTCATTATCGACCTTAAAGCCCCGATTCGGCATAGAAATTTTACCCTTTCCAGAACTAGATCGTATATTTAGTTTAGATCCAACCTAGGTATTAAAAGGTACAAGTTATTACATATCAAGCGCTATCAGTTATTGATCAATGGAAAGGTGTGATATACAGGTACATAAACCTTTAATTACTATAATTTATCTTTTTACCGAAACGTCCAGACCTTCACTATATAAAATCAATTTACCGAACTGGTCATTTACCGAAACGTCCAGCACCCTTACGAGTAGTGGCACACATAGCTTCTTCTCAAGTGTCATACTCTTGTGGAACAAGCTCCCAGCTAGAATAGCTGAGGCTCCCTCTTTGGCATCTTTGAATAGGGAGATGTCAACCCAGCCCTTCTAAGGGGAATTTCCACTCCAGCACCTCTGTACCAGGAGGGAGCTGTGCCGGCGGGACCTTGTGTCCTGGTAGAGCCACACAAGCCGGATTGGTCTCTCTGATGAGCTCTCCTCTTTCTGTCTTTTAACTTTTGCAGTTCTTTTTCTTGAGGCAGAGCACTCTTTTTTTCTACCTTTACTATTTTTGCTTTGTTTCTTCTGTTTCTTAGCGCACCACCAAAGTATAGTCAAGGTTGACTGATTGATCAATGTACGACAGATGTATTGAGAGTTGTCATATTTTATACATCATTCAAACATTAAACTGAAAGAAGTTGACAAGTTCACCTACCTTGGAAGTACACTGTCAAGGGACATGCACATAGATGAGGAAATCAACAATAGACTTGCGAAGGCCAGTGCTGCTTTCGGCAGACTCCGCTTAAATGTCTGGGAGCGTAGAGGAATAAAACTCAGCACCAAAATCAAGGTCTACCGTGCAGCTGTTGTTACAACTCTCCTGTATGCATGTGAAACATGGACTGTCTACTCAAGGCATGCCAAGAAACTCAACCACTTCCTCATGACATGCCTGAGGAAGCTTCTCAGCATAAGATGGCAGGACAAGGTACCAGACACAGAAGTTCTAACTAGGGCTAACCTCCCATCTGTACACACCATGCTTCAGCGTTCCCAATGTCGCTGGGCTGTCCATCTTTGCCACATGCCAGACTCCCGCATACCAAAGCAACTGTTCTATGGAGAATTGTCAGAAGGGAAGAGACGAGTTGGAGGACAGATGAAACGCTTCAAAGACAACCTTATGTGCTCACTGAAGCTTCTCAGCATCCCAACAGACACATGGGAGTCACTTGCAGAAAACAGGTCGTCCTGGAGGAGTTCAATAGCTGCTGGGGCAAAGGCAGCTGAGAAAGCCCGTATAAAAGAATCTCAGAAGAAACGTGCCATCCGTAAACAGAGGGCTGACATTACCCCTACAACTGAGCCAACCCACATGTGTTCCATCTGTGGCAGAGCGTTTCATGCACGCATAGGTCTGACGAGCCACATTCGGTCACATGGCACCTTGCTAATCCAGTAGTCACGGTCATCTTCGCCTAGCGATGGACGAACATCATCAAACCATCAGCAGTTCTATCTATGGCACAAATCTGGTATGCAAGTCAAGTAAAATCAATGATAATTGATATTTGGTCTTCTCGGAATACTAAAGTGGTATACATAATACAAATCAAATCGAATCAAATAAATTTTATTTTGAGTCGGCAAGACATAAAACATTGAACATAAGCTGCAAAGCTTTTTAACCGACTAACAAACAGTTGTAATCAGTAAAACAAAGGTAAAACAGCTGCTAGGAGAAAGGACATATTAAAAGGATCACAGCGAATTACTATTTTGGCTTTTAAGATAAAAGCTTGAGACTGATTGAAGCTAAAGCAGGATGCTCCTTAAGGCTCATTCTGCTTTATCCCCAGCTCAGGCCAAGTGGAGACCTGCTCAATACAGGCAGCCACCTCCCCATAGGGGCCGAAATTTGACCCGACACCCACAACTTTTAATGATATAAACAAGAGATTTTACTTCTGCATTCACCCCACTAACAGAAAGTATTACTTTTCTCAATTAACAATTTAACATTTTCTCCCAGAGGTGTTGATAAGCTGTTGAATGCCTTTACTTTGCCAGTTTCCAAAAAGTCTGGGAAATAATGACATTTTACTCTTTGTATAGAACACCCGTGAGAAATAGGCTATCTTGGAAAATAAAGGGATTTTGACCTCGAAACCGGACTCAGGAAACCTTTTTAAACAGAATAATCAGCCCCCCGGTCGTTTCATAATGAAAGACAAAATGGTGGTGTGTTTACTCTTGTATGGCAACCTGTCTGGATGAGCTTGGCTCACATAGTGCCAAGGTGAGCTTTTAGGATCGCTGGATGTCCGTCGTCCGTCCACAATTGTTCGTTAACACTCTACCAGGTTCAAATCTTATTGGATCTTGATGAAACTTGGTCACAATGTTTGCCTCAATAAACTCTAGGTCAAGTTCGAATGTGGGTCATGTTCGGTCAAAAACTAGGTCACTAGGTCAAATTATCGAAAAACCTTGTTAACACTCTAGAGGCTACAAATTTCATTGGATCTTCATGAAACTTCATCAATATGATTGCCTCAATGAAATCTAGGCCAAGTTCGAATGTGGGTCATGTCCGGTCAAAAACTAGGTCACTAGGTCAAATCTTCGAAAAACCTTGTTAACACTCTAGAGACTACAAATTTCATTGGATCTTCATGAAACTTCATCAAAATGTTTGCCTCAATGAAATCTAGGCCAAGTTCGAATGTGGGTCATGTCCGGTCAAAAACTAGGTCACTAGGTCAAATTATCGAAAAACCTTGTTAACACTCTAGAGGCTACAAATTTCATTTGATCTTCATGAAACTTCATCAATATGATTGCCTCAATGAAATCTAGGCCAAGTTCGAATGTGGGTCATGTCCGGTCAAAAACTAGGTCACTAGGTCAAATCTTAGAAAAACCTTGTTAACACTCTAGAGACTACAAATTTCATTGGATCTTCATGAAACTTGAACAAAATGTTTGTCTCATTGAAATCGAGGTCAAGTTAGAATGTGGGTCATGTCTGGTCAAAAACTAGGTCACTAGGTCAAATTATCGAAAAACCTTGTTAACACTCTAGAGGCTACAAATTTCATTTGATCTTCATGAAACTTCATCAATATGATTGCCTCAATGAAATCTAGGCCAAGTAAAAATGTGGGTCATGTCAGGTTAAAAACTAGGTCACTAGGTCAAATCATCGAAAAACCTCGTTAACACTCTATAGAGACTACAAAATTCATTGAATCTTCATGAAACTTGAACAAAATGTTTGTCTCATTGAAATCGAGGTCAAGTTAGAATGAGGGTCATGCCGGTCAAAAGCTAGGTCACACGGTGTACATGGTTACATGGTTACCAGGTGAGCGATTTAGGACCATAGTGGCCCTTGTTTTAAAATCTGTCGGCGTAATAGAAATAATATGAGATAAAAATCAGTCTAAGCATATCCTTCAAAGTTCAATGCGGGGGCCTCCATGGCCTAGTGGTATAGTCACTGTGACTTACATCACTAAGTTCCTCACCGCTGTGAGTTCGAATCCCAGTAGGGTCGTTCAGATATTTCATGTGGGGAAGCCTTTCAGCTGGCTTGCGGAAGGTCGGTGGTTCTACCCAGTTGCCGATTTGTGCCTGAAACAGTACATAAAGGACTTCTTGGGTCTTCCTCCACCTATAATTAGCTGGACGTCGCGATATGACTGAAATACTGTTGAAAGCGACGTAAAATCAAAACAAATCAAATCAAATCAAAGTTCAATGCGTAATGATAAGCAAATGTTTGCATGTAGTTTCTTTTGAGTTTACTAAAGCTTTCTTCCTGTTTACAGACAGTATCTGAGTATGCATTACGTCACCCGTCAGTGCGCATTATTGCTTCCTATTGTTAGACTGGTATAAAATCTTATTATTATCATTGCTGTTGCAGCTTATCGCACTGCATATAAGAGCATAGAGAAAGAGTTCAGAAAATCACCATGAGTTGTTTTTAAGCAATTAACCAAATATCAGTGGGGTAACAAAATATTTTTACTCTATAAAAAAACTACAAAAGCAATTACCGAAAACTAGTTGAGTAAAATACCCTATTTTAACCCTTTGCATGCTGGTCGCGACTTTATTAATTTTTGTAAACAGTTTAGATCCAGATCAGACCCCGCGTAACGCGGCATCTGGTCTGAATCCAAACTGTTTGAAATTCTTTTTTAGGTTTCTTCACTTAAAAAATGTATAAATCTAAATTTAACAAACTTTGCAGACGACAATTTCGAAGCAGACGACATCACAGCAGGATAAGGGTTAAGAAAAGTTATCTACAGCTGTTTTCTCCAGATTCTTTCTGCAACAGAGAGCTAAAACATTTATCTACAGGGCTGCCATAAGTTGACATGAAAAATCCTAAGATTTCCAAATTTTCATTTTTCAATTGTGATTTTACGAATCGTACCTTTACCCCATCGCCTGTTTCTAGTTTTATTGACATGTTGCTGCTTAAAGCAGGCTGGAAGTAAAGCAGAATGAGCCTTAAGGTTACAATGTACTAGAAAAAAATCCGAAGATTAAGGAAAAATCCGGAGAAATGGCAGCCCTGTATCTACTTGGTAAACACGACTGTTGTTCAACAACAAAAGTGGTCTAGATTCCACAATATCAAGGGCTCCAGATAAGAGGGAGTAAACCGAACAAATCAAGTATTTTCTCTATTATTTCAGCACCAAATCCTATGGTGTTACTACTCATTAGAATCATCTCTTTAATGCACAAATAAAGATTTTATTTTTTGTAATACCCCCCTTATCGCTGAAACAGTTTGTACATGTGAATATCTGCATCTGTCTTTGTCTTTCAGGTGTTATACCTCCAGGCATTTGTCTTCATTGTCCTAATGGGAAAGATGTTCAGAAAAATATTCTTTGGACAGCTAAGAGCTGCAGAGATGGAGGTAAGAGAAATAAAGATATGAACAAAGTATTAATTATTTAATCTTACTATTGATTTATTCCGGACTTTTCACTGTGAGTTGTATGTATTATTTACTATTTGTTTGTATTGTATTATAATTTATAGAAGCATACTATGGGCTGAAGGCCTGAATCATGAAATCAGGTTATCGACTTAAAATTATCAATTCTTTGAGAAATACAATATCTAGATGATACGTAGTAACATACAGTAAAACCTCTCTATTACGACCACTTAAAAAAAGGCTAATGGATTATATAAAATACAGGTGACAGCTTACAGCAAGGTGACAGTAAAACAGAAAACTTCTTATTTAGATTTCTGTTTTACCTCACCTGGCTTAAAAACCTAATAATTAACACAATTTAATGGTCCAGGTAGTGATTTTACTGTAGTTTCTTCTATTTTTCAGCATTTGATTGAGAGGTCCTGGTACGCAGTCACAGAAACATGCCTAGCCTTCACAGTATTTCGAGATGATTTCAGTCCCCGTTTTGTGGCCCTGTTTACATTTCTTTTGTTCCTGAAGTGCTTCCATTGGCTTGCAGAGGATAGAGTGGACTATGTAAGTGGTGTTACACATTAACCCATTTATTTATATTGCAATGATCTCTCCCTAAGTGCTTGTCCGAGGGTTTCATTATAGCTGTACAAGAATGCGATCAAAACAGCCCACTTCCAAAACGGCCCGGTTTGTTTAGGTCTTTATTATTTGCAGAACTTGTGTTATAGGGTTTAAATAATAGCTCATAATGTACAACATGTTTTTAATCTCATTCTGATTCTTCTTGATGTTTTTTTACACAATATGACTGCATTTTCTCAAAAATCACATTGACTTCAGTCAAAAATTAGGTGTGATCTAGTTAGCTAATTTACCAATGCTGCATGGCCGCTACTGTTAATAGTAGAAACCTTTAACACCATAATCAATTCTCTTATTTCTATATCTACTTTCACTACTTCTAAACTGGAATTATACTACTGCCACAAGGATGGTCACCATCATCAATAGTAAAATGCTAATTTATGGGGTTATTGGTAAAGCTATCACCTTTGTTTTAGACAGTGAATTAATTTTCTTTCTGGTGACTGCTGGCAGCACATATGTTGTACAGTAGTGATAGGAATACTTTTCTTGAAAAGCAAATCGTAATTGTCAGTTACACCAACTGTGTCTTAATGCTCAAAGTGCTAGAAAAAGTGTTTCTTTTTTCCAGATGGAGAGAAGTCCAGTCATATCCGTCTTGTTTCATATCAGGGTTGTTAGTAAGTATCAACATTTTTATTTCTCTGTATAAGGCACAAGATAGTAGGCCATGTTCGGAGGGTGGAAATAACACACTGTATTTCGACACGTGTGTCAAAACAGATGGCTGCTAAACCCATTGAATCTTAATAATGAAGAGTAAATTTGTCCCATGCAAACAATGTAGACTCAGATCAGAGGGTCGTAAAGGAGCCCTCTGAGCAGGGCCTGTACTGTTGGTCATCTTGCAATTTATTGTGAAAAAACAACCATATTAGTCAAGAAATAGACTGGACTTTATAGGAGTTCATTTGAAGTTTAAGGGGTGGATAGGTTAACCCTTTAATTACTACACATCCTGTTTCCAGTGTTGAAGAAAGGGGACTACTTAAAGCAGGCTGAAAGTAAAGCAGAATGTGCCTTAAGGCGCATTCTGCTTTACTTTCAATCTGCTTTAAGCTACCATCTGCTAGGATATAGAAAATATTTCTTATGGTACATGTTTATCACTATATTAATTTGAAACAATTTGCTTAACGGGTAGGTGTAGGAATAAATTACATGTGCTAAAAGGCACTTCTATGGAGAAAAGGGTTAAAGCATACTATTTTCTGTAAGTAGCGGGCTATCAAGATACAGGAAACTTCCTGTAACTAATGTATCAAATAAGAAAAGGGTATAAATGACTTGTACAATGAAAAATATATTCTTTTAACGGGAAAGTTCCTTACAGAATATGTATTTGAGCTGAATTTCCAACTCAAAACACACAATGTATCCACTTTCCAAAATACACAGTTTTGCAGTTGATCAAAGGGTAATGGCTCTGATTATCCCCCTTGTCTGGGCTATTATGGTAATATGAACCTTATTATGAAGTTTAAAATTAATCTGTTGAAAACTGTACAGGGCTACAGATAAGGGTAGTATTCCAAAAACTAAAATATTTATTTCTTCATTAAACCCTATGGTGTCACTACTTATTAGAATCGTCTCTTCGAGACGATTTTAATGAGTGCTCACACCATAGGGTTTGATTTAAAAATAAAGGAGAATTTGCTGAAAATATTTAGTTTACTCCTTATCTGGAGCCCTGTTATAAATTAAGGGGATACCAACTGTGTACGCCTGCCACAGAAAGTGACAACATGGCATAATAGAACACCCGTATTTCAATGGGTGTATGATGAGTACATATTACATGACAATATTTACACTCTATAATTTCAGGTTTGATGACAGTGTTGTCAGTACTGGACATGTATTTCGTAAACCATGCCTACTACAGCACACTCACCAAGGGGGCATCTGTACAGCTGGTGTTTGGCTTTGAGGTAAGCTGTCGTAACTCTTACCCTGCCATAATATTGTATACTTTGAAAAATTGTTGTCTGCCGAGTTTGTCTAGTAAAGATTTGTACATTTATAATTCAATGAAACTAAAAGGCGAGTGTGAAACAGTCTGGATCCAGATCAGACACTGCATTCAGTTGTCGGGCTCAAGCGGTGTTAAAAGCAGTGCAAAAGACTACACATATAGCCAGCAACTCAAACTACCTTCGCCAATACCCGCAATCTGCCCAAATGCAATATAAATATTTACATATAGGACAGAAGAGGAAGAGATGTGCAAATGTGTATGTAGCTAAACTTCAAACTGGTCAGTTGTAATGTCCTAAAATAACAAAATTACAAAAAAAGAAAGAAAAAACAAACATTCATATACATTGTACAATCATTGATAGATTAAGGGATGGTGTGTGTGGGGGGGAGTTATAATCCTTGGAATAAGGACTGATTGTTGTGTGTCATGTATTTTCAGTATGCTATATTATTAACAATCATCATGATGGCCCTGATGAAGTACCTGCTTCACTCTATAGACCTGCAGAGTGAGAACCCTTGGGAAAATAAGGCTGTCTATCTTCTATACTCCGAGCTCATCTTGGGTAAGTTGAAAAATATATAAGCAGAGCTGCTTCACTTGCACTATTGCAAAAGGAAAGAATTGGCTCACACAGAGTTCCAGATATGGGGACTAATTCAAAAACTAAAATCTTTATTGTTGTATTAACCAATTACCCCTTAAAAACGCCTTTTTACGTCTCTATTTATTCCTCCACTGACGAAAATAGTTCCAATTTATACAGCCAAGAATATGTACCAGAATAAATATTTTCTATATCCTAGCAGATGGTAGCTTAAAGCAGGCTGATAGTAAAGCAGAATGTGCCTTAAGGCACATTCTGCTTTACTTTCATCCTGCTTTAAGTGGTCACCTGTTTTCAAAGCTAGAAATAGGCTAAGAGGTAATGGGTTAAAACATGGTGTTACCAGTCATTAGAATCGTCTCTTTGAGATGATTCTAGTAAGAAGTAACACCATAGGATTTGGTTCTGAAATGAGTGAGAAAAAGTTGGGATTTGTTCAGTTTACTCCCTCTTATCTGGAGCCTTTTAACATTTCTGAAATTCAACTTCACAGCTTATCTGATATTTGCAAATGGATTGCATTTATTCCAGTTGCTTAGTAAACCTATTAGCTTTATTTCAATGTTTCAATAAATAAAGAGAAAAAAAAGATAAAATGAAATAATTTCCCGGTTTCAAAATTCATTGATACATGTAGTTTATACCTGTTACTTTATAGTTTAGATAACATGGGCACAAACTGAAGCGAAACATTTGCCAATGGTAAAACTTCTCAACGACACTCAAAAAAATTATTATTATTGTGTTTAAAGACTGGTGACTGGCTTCATTCAAGACAAAGGTATTTCAGAAAGTACCTTCAAGGTTAAACTGCCTATTGCCTATATAGATCCAAATCTTTTTCTTTTTTGCATTTTCCTCATGGGGGTTTCACTATTAGATTCTGGTTGTTTGTTGGTGTAAAACTGAAGGAAACTTTCGTGGAAAAAAGTCATTGTATTGCATGTCCAGATTATGGAATTTTAAACTTCTCTCTGTTGAAACATGATGAATAATTCCATTGTTTGATTTCAGGTTTTATCAAGGTGATACTGTACATGACATTTATGATCATTATGATCAAGGTCCATACATTCCCACTGTTTGCCATCAGACCTATGTATCTGTCAGTCAGGTAAGAAAATACAGTAAAACCTCTCTACTACGACCAATAAAATGAAGGCTAAGTTATTGTATAAAAGACAGGTGACAGCTTAAAGCAATGTGACAGTAAAACCTCAAGGTGCTTTCTGTTTCTAGTTTTGAAGACAGGTGACCGCTTTCAGTCTGATTGAAGCTACCATCTGTTAAAATGAAGACGATATTTCTTATGATATATATTCATAACTGTATTATATGGAAATATTTTCTTCAGTGGAGGAATAAATTAAATGCACTAAAATGTGTATCAGTGGAGTAAAGGATTAATGCAAAATAAAAGTAATAAAGAAAGCTCCCAAAGGAGTTTTCTGTGTTTATTTGTTCAGCAAAAACTTGCTTCCCACCTTAGATATAGCCCATGGCAGTTTGAGTGTAAGCTATCAAGGGATTGACTTCTATTTCCAGGTCCTTCAAGAAAGCACTACATGATGTCATTATGTCGAGAAGAGCCATCAGACAGATGAATACACTGTAAGTAGAGTAGCTTCAGGTCATATCATAGGCTTTGGTGGAGACAAAATAGAAACTGCTGATAAGTTTTAGTTTGATTTCTCTTTTGTGGAGCCTTTAGTATTAAAGCTCATAATGTTTTCTGATATTTTTGCCACCTGGGGACATATTGTTTCACGTCTTGTTTCTGATACTGTATAAATTCATATGAGCTATTCCAAATATGAGAATGAAATATATTTAATTCAGTTAAAAGTTGATTTGAGTAAAGTTGTCACAATCCAAAAGTAAAACTTCATAAGTGGTGCAGTGCCAATAGGAGTCAAAACATTAAATTGTTTTGTTTTTATTACAGAAAATAGTTGTGATGTGCATTTTTGCACCTGTTTATGTGTTTTCACTACTGACCCACCTATTTTCACGTGTTTTATCAGGTATCCTGATGTTTCTGAGGAAGAGCTACAGGCTGGAGACAATGTTTGTATCATTTGTCGTGAGGAGATGGTGACATCCTGCAAGAAACTACCATGTAATCACATTTTCCACACCAGCTGTTTGCGGTCGTGGTTCCAGAGACAACAGACATGTCCTACATGTAGGATGGAAGTGTTACGGATGCCTCAACCTCAAACACCTACGCCACCTCCTCAACCTCAACAGCCTCAACAGGTGCCCATACATAACTGTAAGTACATTGCTTACTGCTCTTAATGCTGGAAATCAGTACTGTAAAACCTCACTATTACAACCACAAAATTGGGGTAATTATAAGGTGGATACGACAGGTTACTACTTAAAGCATGATGACATTGAAACAGAAGCACCGTTTTACCGTCAGCTTGCTTAAAGCTGTCAATTGAGTTTTATACAATCAATTATCCATCATTTTAGTGGTTGTAATAGTGAGGTTTTACTGTATATGTATATGTTTGCAAACATTTTATAACCTGATCAGAGGGCTTCTTAAGGAGCTATCTGTTTAGGACCAAGGGGTTCCTTAAGGAGCCATCTGATTAGGGTCAGAGCCCTCTTATCGGAGTCTGCACTGTATGTTTAACTTTTGTTTCTATACTTCAGCCACAATTATAGAGGGGTTTTAAGTGTTTGCCCTTGTCTTCCATTCCTTTGTACAACTTGGTTAGACTTTGTGTTTTAAAATTCCTCTGGTTACACTATTGTCAAAATATCATTTTATAGTAGTGAAGTTACCATGTAATTTGTGTGTTGCAGTGTTCCAGGCAGGATTTCCTCAGATGCCAGGGCAGCCATTTGGTTGGCCCCAACAAATGCCCCAGCAGGGAATGCCACCACAGCAACCCCAGGCAGGTTAGTATGATCTTTTACCCATTTCCCCATAGTCTGTTTCTAGTTTTGAAGATAGGTAGCCACTTAACACAGGTTGGAAGTAAAGCAGAATACACCTTAAGGCACATTCTGCTTTATTTTCAGCCTGCTTTAAGCTACCATCTACTAAGGATCAGGAGGAACTTTTGAAAGAATCCCTCTGATCAGGGTCTGCACTGTTTGTCTTTCTGCAGCATCCCTGAATATTTAGTTAAAATGGACTAGATTTAGTTTTTCATTCAAAGTTTCAGGGGTGAATGGGTAGTACTGGTAACTGCAACAAAACCTATATTTTTAGAATATTCTAATGAGTAGTCATACAATAGGGCTTTATGCAGACTACTTTTCCTCAGCCCATTGATGGACCCCCCCCCCCCCCCCCCCCCCCCCCCCAATTGTCCTGGATAGGTGAGAAAAAGCATGCAGCTAATGCAAAAGCGGGTATACCAATCTCAGTTTACCTGGTGAGGCCCAGATTATACTCATGCTCTAGTGCTTTACAATGGTTATTTCTAACCAAACTATCAAATATATAGGTCTGGTCTCACATAAGAAGCTTCAATGGTTCAATATGCACAAGACCCATGCTTTTTGCAAGGAAATTGTCTGGCAAGGCGTTATGACCAAAAGGTCGTCAGGAGATGTCTTTAAGATTAAACTTTGGAAATACTCCCCTTATCTATAACCGTGTAGTTGTATGTTTTGTTTTGTATCAGGTGGTGCACCATCAATGCCAGCATCAACTGCTGCGACTACATCCACACAGTCATCGCCATCAGCTGCTGCGGGAACTGCAGCTTTTACAATGCCATCAACTGTACCTACATCACCAGGATTTATGCCAATGTTTCCTATGTTTATGCCAAACAGTAAGTCAATATAATGTGCCTTGTTTCCAATGTTTGCTTACCAATCTTACATTTACCTTATCTACAGCAGATAAAACATTATTCTTCCCATTTAAATAAAACATACTTCTTGCAACATTGTGGACCTGTTTAAAATATGCTCATTGCATTTGCATGTAGATGTTACTGTGATATAAGGAAAAAATCGACACAGAATGATTTCAATATTTTGTACGCCCAGGTTTTCCACGCCCACCATCATCTTTAGCTGGTGTCTCTGAGGAAGAACTCCGTGCAATGGAAGGTGCAGAGAGGCAAAATATTGAAGCGAGAATTCAGTGGTTACGTGATATACAAAGTCTACTGGATGGAGCCATGTTACTAATGCAACAATACAATGAAGTAGCAGCTAATAGCAGGTGAGAGAGTTTTCTGTACAGGCACAATGGCATCGCTTGATGATTTACTTAACCCATTACTCACGAGGTACACCTTATTATGCCTTTAAATTATTCCTACTCTCAAGAAAGTAGTTCTACTCTGAAAGAGAAGGCTTTTACAATCTCTTAAGACCACTAAAAACTGGACAAATTTAATGCCCAAAGGTAACATAGGAGCTTCCTTTTAAATCTACATTTTTACACAATAAAACATGTTTCTTATCATAGGATGGGTCGGGTGGGGCTCATGTCCGCACGCGCAAAACAGACAGGGGACTCGTGTCTGCCCGCACAAAATCGTCCGGGGGGGGGGGGGGGGGGTGGGGGGGGCTCGTGCTCGTGTCCGGTGGGGGCTCATGTCTGCTTCCTGAGCTTCCTACATTTTTCCCCCTCTATATATAACTGTCCCCTGTCCGAAAGACATTTCTATCTTCATTTCAGGCCACTTGCTTGGAACTCACAAAAACTGCTTTTTCACTGTAATACATGTATATGCCAAATTCTGATGTAAATATAACTTATTCTGATGCAAATATCACTTGCCCAAATCAGAAACCACTTGCCCAGGGCTTCGGGCAAGTAGGTTTAGGAGTTGTTTACCATAAGTTTGGTTGTATTTTATTTTACTTTTATTTGTTGTACATATTGTTGTTAGCTGTTTAGTTTTCTGTGTTACAGTGTACCTGGTATAAATATTCCTCGGCCCACTGAGATACCTACTCAGCCCAGGCAGCAAGGGACATCTAGTGGTGCTCGGCCAAAACAGAGTACACAAAATACAACAAATACTAATGTAAATAAAAATGCCAGTGTAAATAAAGATAATAAAACAGGTAAGCTCTTCAAGACTTGTAAGGTGTCTGTGCATGCTATGAATTACATTAGATTTGTCTTACAGTTTCCTCTTAATTTCCAATAGATATATCTTACCTCCTAATTTCCATGCCAGATATCATACCACTTAACTTCCATACCAGATATAAATAGACTTATCTTGCCACTTGATTTGATCATTTTGATGAAAGAAATAAATAATATTATTTTGCTCACTAATTTGCTGAAGGATATAAATTGATAGAAGGTGGTGTTAAATTGTTAGTTTTTGAACAGTTTTAGAAGTTACAATCGTTGTAGAGTATTGCATAGCTTAACTCATTATCCCCTGAAACTTTCAATGGAAAATTCCAATTTACAATAAGGGATGGTCCATTTTAGACAATTTAGGTTTGTTTTTCATAATATATTGCAAAATGACAAACAGTGAAGTCCCTGATTAGAGGGCTCCTGCAGGAGCCCTCTAATCTGGGACTTCACTGTTTGCATTAGACAAGTGTACTCCTCACAGTTACACTTTTGGTACACGACGCATATATGCGTCACTAGGGCTCAATGAGTTAACTCTTTGTATCCTAGCAGTGGAATCATGATTATCTATGCAAACAGTTTGTATCCTGATAAGATGTCATGTTACAGCGGCGTCTCATCAGGATCCAAACTGTTTGACACTCTGACACTATTTTAAATAGAAATTTTGAAAATTCTATGATTAGAGCAATAGCAGACTTCAATTGTTGCTGACGAAAAGATTACCCAGCATGCAAAGAGTTAATATAGTTATGTTATCTTTGTGTACTTTGCAGATCTGTCAGATTTAGAAGGTGCCAGTGGTTATACAGCTCCTAAAGAAGAACTCATTCCAGAGTGGGAAGACCCTCGTAAGGAGGAACATTCAGATGAAATGGACGAAATCCGACGGCGGAGATTAGAGAGATTTTTAAGTGACAGTTCTAAAGAGACTACAGTGAATAGCCATCGTAATGAACATGAAGACTGAAGAATGTAAACTTGTGATAATAAGTGCTGTTGTTGAACTGTGTTCAACTGTTTATGTCCAGTGATGAGTCAGTCTCCGTTACACAAACCTCATGCATGCAAAATAAACAACCCCTCCAAAGCTTTGTACAGTCAAACCTGTGTTAAGGGATTCCTGAATTTTGAATATGTGTGGTGATCCTTGAAGACAGGTGACTGCTTAATGCAGGGCAAAAGTCACGCAGAAGGCTCCTATAGGAGCCTTCTGCATGACTGTTGCCCTGCATTAAGCTGCCACATGTGATCAATACCTCAAATGTATCATTCAGAGATACAGATAAGCTGTTGGGGGGGGGAGCATTTAGCAAATTAAATTTATGAAAAAACCAGTTGTTATATAAACTTAAGGTAACAAAAAGCAAAGACATTTCTTAATGCCTTATTAGATTATGAACACTACCCAATTAATTCCTAGGCTAATACTCAATTAAAATTTGTAATTCTATAAAACATCAAGGGTACTAAATACCCAGTAACGTAAAAAAAACCTTATCTGTACCCCTGTCATGTTTTATCATTTATACAGTGGTCACTTAACACAGGTATGACTAGTTTTATGATAAAATGTGACCATGCAACAGAGCTTCAGATATGGAGAGCATTTCAAACTGTACAATACTTAGGTTTCCAACAAATCATGTACTGCAAATGAGTAGTCTCATAATATGGTTTAGTGGAAGCAAAGGCATCAGATAAGTACTTCAAAATAAAAAATCGTTATTTCTCCATTGAACCCTATGGTGTCATTACTCATTTGAATTCTCTCTATGAGACAATTCTAATGATTAGTAACACCATAGGATTTTGTGCTAAAATGAGTTGAGAAAATGTTAGATTTGTTCAGTTTACTCCCTCTTATCTTGAGCCCTGGTAGAAGCACAATTGAGAAAGCAAAGGAAATAATTGATTTACTTGCTCTTACCTGGTTCCTTGCCATGTCACTGAACAACCTTGTCAAATACTCTGATGGTGATAGAAGAGCTCACATGTATGTTTATATTCAATGACCCTCATATGATTTCAGTGAAATTTGGTGAAACAACCAGAGCGGTTTTGTTCTGCATATTGTGTTTAAAAGAGACCTAAAATAGACTTAATAGTATGTTGGTAGATTGGGGCTTAATGGGTTCATTTTGTTCAGTGACAAACAATGGGATGAAAAGTCATCCTGTTTTGGTGAATGCTCAATTGTATATAGATCGTTCTTCCAAAGCTGATGGTTGTAACTTACTTAGCCTTGATCATTAAAACCTATATCATGCCATGGGTTAGTTTGTGATGACTTGGCATCTCACCTGAATCAAAACTGTTTGACCATGATCCTTGCAGATCAATCAACTCACTGAGAATTGTTTCAGAATAATTAATTGGAAACTGGAATAGTTCATTGAAAGTTTCAGAGGTCAATGAGTTTAAACACCCAGCACAGCACAAAGTGAGTCCACTCACACTCACTATCCTAGTGAGTCCAAGCATTTGATTGGTCAGATTTGACAATCTCAGACTCAACTCAAATGCTTTGTAAGATGTACAAAATATAGAGAATCACTTTTTGCCTCTTGTTTTAAACACAATGATATGAAAGCCTGGCTCAAGATAAGGCTAAGGTATTGCTTTCTGATTGTGGCAGTGTATTTCAATTCACCCCAAATATAAAGTTTTTTATTTATGCCCCAGCGTAACATTTTTGCCCCGTTTGTCCTCAATTTTTAATCCACCGACTCTTCGTCACTGATGACTCATTGGTGAGTAATGGTCTCTGGTGTGTAAGTTTCTCTTGTCTGTCTGTCCTAAACTTATGGTCATAACTTTCAAATTATATTTGATATATTTGATAGAGACTTCATTTTTGCCATGTGCACTCGACTCAAGAAGCCCTTGAGCTCAGTAGAAGTTATTTCATTTCAGACAAAGGTCACGTTCATTAAAATATCAAATATGCTAAATTTTCATTGGCAATAACTTCAAAAAAACCCAAAAAAAACAACTTCAGAGCTTCATGTGATAGAGACAAGTTGGGTCACATCTGACAAAGGTCAAGGTCATTTAGAGATCATGGTAACATCAGAAGGCATAGTTTGTACAAACCGTCTTGTTTACACTGTTTCTTAATGCAATGCCTTAGTTTTGAGTAGTCATACAACAGAGTTAATGTTTATAAAGCGTGTAAGTTGAGTCTTAAATCGTTCTCAAGCATTTGGTAGGTCAGATTTGAGCCTCGGCATGATCAAATGTTTGTAGAACGAACTCAGACTCAACTTAAATGCTTTATAAGCGATGGGTCTGGATTTAGTAAAGACATAAGGATGTTGGTATTTGAAACACTCACCTTATCTGGAGTTCTTATAGGTTTTAAGGGTTGTGAATCATTTACATTACCCCTATAGAAAACCACAAGCAAAGATTTAACCCATTACCCCATAGCCTATTTCTAGTATTGAAGATAGTTGACCACTTCATGCAGGTTGAAAGTAAAGCAGAATGCGCCTTAAGGCGCATTCTGCTTTACTTTCAGCCTGCTTTAAGCAATCATCTACTAGGATTTAGAAAATACTTCTTATTGTACATATTATTGAATGTATAAATTGGAACTATTTTATTCAGTTAAGGAATTAATAAAAGGCATAATTATGGGGTAATGGGTTAATTCATCAAATGATTCACTTTAAGTGTAACTAGCATTACAGGGCTTACACAACGGGTACCTAATCAGCAGCTGTCTATCTGTCGGGAGTCACATCTTGTCAAAATAATTCACTACACCCTTTTGTAACTTTGTTTGTTACTAAGCATGTGTTAATTATTATTATCTTAGCATACATGTCTTAATTACTTTCAAAATACCTATAGATGCCAACAAACTTGAAATAAATGTGTGTGTTGATTTAAAAGAAATTGCCTGAAAAAAGAGTTACTTTTCCCATCTCATTGTGTGAATGGTTCATTTAAATTGCAAGTAGAATTCATATCATAAGTATAGTGCAATCTCTGAATCCGGAATCCATAAACCATTACCCCATAGAAGCGTCTTTTAGCGCACTCAGTTTATTCCTCCGCTGAAGAAAATAGTTCTAATTTAATAAGTCATGAATATAAAGTATAGGAGATATTTTGTATATTCTAGCACATGGATGCTTAAAGGAGGCTGAAAGTAAAGCAGAATGTGCATTATGGCGCATTCTGCTTTACTTTCAACCTGCTTTAAGTGGTCACCTATCTTCAATATTAGAAACAGGCTATCGGGTAAAGGGTTAAAACAGGAAATCTTATTACCAAACAAAACTCTTAGTACTAAACATTTAAAATATTTTCAACCAATCTTTAATTTAGAGGTTTGCTTTTTGGTGCATAGGACAAGTGGCTGTTAAATGAAGGACACCAGTATTTCAGAAAGCTCCTAAAGTAGCTTTCTTTATTAGTGGTGTATTTCATTAAGCTGCCACCTGTCTTAAATGGTTGCTAATTCAGCTCCTTTTGAATGGTTTCTAGACCTTCCTTATCTGGAACCTTTCTTAACACATTGAGTGACAAGTATTCTTGGCCTGTACAGACAATGTAAATGTGACAAGTACACTTGCCCTGTGCAAACAGTAAAGACCCAGATCAGAATTTTCCAAAGGAGCCATCTGATCAGGATCTGCACTGTCTACCATTTTGCAATAAATTTTAAAAAACAATGATAAACAGTCCAAATAAACAAGACTTTTTGATGGATCTGGAAATGTCCGTTTGAAGTTTTAGAGGTGAATAAGTTGCTGGCAGTCAGTGTAGAAGCATGAAGGGTTCAGTATTCAGAGATTGTATTATAGAGCTCTACTCTAGTGTTTGATCAAGTAGTTTGGTACTCATGTTCATCTTTACTTTATTCATAGTTCAACAGTATGGTGCAGGTATCAGAGGGTTATTCTTTATCATCAAAGTTTCATAAACATCATTCACATCAAGATCTTTATTACTATTATATGTCCCATTATCAGTTACTTCAGAGTTGCTAATCATAGAATGGTTTTAACTTTATCAATTTTGAAGTACATGTAACTTATCAAGATTGTGTATTGGGATTCTTTCAAGAAGCATTTATGTATTAGGACAAATGATTAATGCAGAGCACATGTAGACAGAAAGCTCCCAAAAGATCTATTCTCCTTTAGGAGCTTTTGCTCTACTTTTGTCAGTATTAAGTTGCAATCTATACTTAAGACTGATAATTCATCTTCTCTTTTGTGTCCACTATACACAATATTGCATAATGATTTTATTTATTCATATTAACTTGCTGAACTCAAACTGAAATATATATTCAGTTCTTGCTTATAATTTGTAGTTTATTTATCCAGAAATCCAGGAATTTCCAGTTATAAAAAACTAAAACATAGCTTGCGTGTGGTTAGATATTGTAGAAACAACCTGGGCATTGACTGATTTTATTTAGCCAGAGTTAAGAAATCGTATCCCTGTATCAACCTGACAAGTGTGCAATATAAATTCACTGGGGGCCAACTACTATATGAGTTTTATAATAGATTTGTATTCCTACGAAATCAGTGTATTTACTGGGAAATATTTTGCTAGGGAAACAAATTTGCCTTGTAGGAATACAAAATCTATTATAATACCCATATGAGTTGTGGTAGCAAAACAGGTGATGATAATACCTAGTTGGCCCCTAGGTAAATTGTGTATTGTTATCACTTAGATTAATACAGATACATTTGCTGAAAGTTGAATAAGACAAGTGCCAAAAGCTCTTATAGGCGCTTCTGTGGTAGCTTTATGCATTACCTAATAAATAAACCTTTGTAAGCCTTCAACATATTCTTCAATTGAAAGTTTTAGCTCCACTTTACAGACATTTGCTGAATGCAGAAGACTAGCGCAGAAAGCTTCTGTAGGAGCTTTCTGCGCTAGCCTTCTTCTGCATTAACTCAATACTCAATGAATTACGCCTTCAATTTATTCCTCAAATGAAGAATATAGCTCCACTTTACAAAGTCATTAAAATGTACTGTGAGAAATATTTTCTATATTTAGTAGATGGGAGCTTAAAGTAGGCTGAAAGGAAAGCAGAATGCACCTTAAGGTGCATTCTGCTTTACTTCCAGCTTGCTTTAATTATGCGGTCACCTGTCTTCAAAACTAGCAACAGGCTATGGAGTAAAGGGTTAAGCCTCACTTGTCTTGTTAGATTACAAGATGATCCAACAATATAAACAATCATGTTGACAGCCAGTATGTAGATGTTTTTTTTCTTGAAAAAGACCAATGGTCAAACGTTTGAAAAAGTTCTCCCAATACATTAAACCCTCTCTATTACGACCACTAAAGTGTACTAAATATTAGGTGTTTATGACAGGTGACTCACTGGACGAGGGACAACTACCAATAGAATGGAAAAACGCAAATGTTACCACAATATATAAAGCAGGAGGAAAAACAAGTGTTGAAAATTACAGACCAATAAGTGTCACTTCCATCTGTTGTAGGGTTATGGAAAAATTAATAAGAAATGCATTAGTAGAACATCTAGAAGAAAATAATTTACTATCAAATTACCAACATGGGTTCAGGAAACACAGGTCATGTGTAACACAGTTATTAGAATGTATAGACGACTGGACAAATGCTTTTGACGAAAACAAAGAAGTAGATATTATATATTTAGATTTTAAAGCAGCTTTTGACAAAGTACCTCATAAAAGATTATTGAAGAAAATTAAGAGCTTCGGGACTGAAGGTAAAATTTACACATGGCTGGAACAATTTCTTAGTAATAGATTCCAAAGAGTAGTTGTAGGCGGTGAAAAGTCCCAATGGCAGAGAGTAACCAGTGGAGTTCCTCAAGGAAGTGTGCTGGGACCTCTCCTGTTTCTTATATATATAGACGACCTCCCAGATGCTGTAAAATGTACTATTAAACTATTTGCAGATGATACTAAATTATATTCCGTTCACAGTGAACCAAATGATGAGGAGAGATTACAAAATAGCATTTTCGAAGCAGGAAACTGGTCAAATAAATGGCAAATGATTTTCAATACAAAAAAATGTAAAACAATGCACATAGGTGGAAAGAATGCCAGTGAATACTTTATGATAAATTCAGATAAGGATGTAGTGAAAATAGACCAAATCAATGCAGAAAAAGACCTAGGGGTAGAATTTGACAATAGGTTAAAATTTGACAAACATATATATGCTAAAATAAATAAAGCTAACAGAATCTTAGGTCTAATAGCAAAAACCTTTACATGCATGACAGCTGACATGTTCCTCCACCTATACAAAGCATTAGTAAGGCCACACTTAGAATATGCTTCCGTTATATGGTCACCCCATTACATAAAATACCGTATAGCTATAGAAAATGTCCAGAGGCGTGCTACAAGAATGTTAAACAGTATGAGAGGTTATAGCTACAGTGAGAGAATACGGCAACTTGGCATACCTACCCTGGAATACAGGAGGGATAGGGCAGATGTAATTCAAGTATACAAATTGTTAAATGGGTTAGACAAAACTGCAACCAGTCTATTTACATTATGTAGTGAGAATAACACAAGGGGTAATAATTGGAAGTTGTATAAACCTAGAGCTAGGACGGAGCTAAGGAAAGGAGTTTTCAATCATAGGGTTGTGAACCAATGGAACTCCCTCCCAAATAGTGTTGTAGTAGCACCCACACTTAATGCATTTAAAGCCAAGTTAAATAGTCACTGGGGACCCAATAAAAAGCCCAATAAATTTAATGCCAAGTGCTACCACCCATATGGTGGGAAATGAAGACAATAATAATGATATATGTTTTTATCACCTGTAAATAAATATTGACTGAATGAACAATATATGAGCTGTGTATATAGAAAAGAAAAGTTTTAAACATATCAAGTAACCGGATGCTTTTTATATCAAATATTAATGAAAATGAATACAATGGAAAATTCTGTGAAAAGGCACATAAACCAATACGGAACAGAAAACATACAACAGAAGAAAACAAATACAAATGGACCTAAGAAGCTGAGATAGCTTATGCATCGACACCAGATGCATCCGGTCTCGACAACTATGTGAACTATGTGAAAGCAAGGTGACAGTAAAACAGCAAGCTGTAGCTTTCTGTTTTACTATCACCTTTCCTTTAAGCTGTCACCTGTCTTTTATACAATCAATTAGTATTTGTTTTAGTGGTCGTAATAAAGAGGTTCTTTTCAGGATTTCCTTGTTTCTTCAATAGTTAATTTAAACAAGTTTGACTGTACTTACATATTGATGCATTCACTTGCCTGTGGCCAGAGTAAGCAGACTTTTATTGATTGATTAGTTCAATAAACTATGAATGAACAAAACACTACCTTGTTTATTACATTGGTTTTACATTCTTCTTACAGTGGAGAATCTGTTATTCTTTCCCAATAAACGTGTTTACGCTAAAACTATTATTTGCAGTGCAAACAGTTTGGAGCCAGATCAGACGCCGGGTAACCCGGCGTCTGATCAGGCTCCAAACTGTTTGCAACCAAGATAAACAAGAATTATCAGAATTGTCCAAAAGTTATTCTTTTCTACGTTTTAGTGCTTTGCGTTTGCGTACATTTGCGTTTAAACGGGGAAAAAATAACAGATTCTCCACTGTACACCTCAGATTATTGATAATTACTTAATTAGTAATACCAAATTTCATGGCATTCAAGTCAGTGATTGCTGAGAAACGACCTGGAAAAATCATTAGACCGTCCCGACTGACCGTCGGGCTGGCTCCTATATACAGAACAGAACAATAATTTTAATTGACTTATATACAACATACATGGTCATACTTGTACAATACAATATATATACATCCCCTAAACGTTATTTGGTGGGGTATAAAATTGTAAAAGCCATCGACAAAGGCAAAACATACAACATGAAAGCTTTAAGTAGAAAATAAGTCTTGTGACAACCAGACTCCCCTGAAGATCTAGTGCATGTATATATGCGCTTATTTTACAATATACCGTAAAACCTCTATTAAGACGACTTAATTGTTCGACTTATTACGTGCTCAATACAGGTAGCTGCTTTCAGCAAGGTGGCAGTAAAACAGAAACTTCTTTTACTGTCACCTTGCTTTTAGCGGTCACCTGTCTTCTATACAGTCAATTAGCTTCCGTTTTAGGGGTCGTAATAGAGAGCCTTTACTGTAGTAGACGTAAATGTATATCTTAGTAATGCCTTTTTCGGAGTTTCAATTTCACACAGGACACTTCAAACTGGCTGCACCAAACCTGGTCGTCTTTAAATCAGTATTTATTGAACTACCCATAATTCCAAATAGATTGGTTCGATTTACAGTCAAAACGCCCCCAAGTCAAAACGCCCCCATTTTGGTCAAAACGCCCCCATATGCTAGTCAAAACGCCCCCATATTTTTTTCAGAACGCCCCCAAACCAAAACGAGTTGAATCTACTACATATAGACATTTATATATGTTTTATAGTATTGAAATCAAAGTTTATGACCATATTAAAGTAGTTTTATTATCTATTCCCCAAAAGATCGAACATATATACTGTTATACTTGTCATAATCCTAATGTACAACATCTCGACATCACCCCCTAAAAAGATGTTGCGAGGCACTGAACCCAAAACAAGTTGACCTTACTATATATAGTATTTTTTCAAACTTATAGTACGATCGATGTATAGTTTATCATTTATTCCCAAATAAATCGTATTTGAAGAACTACCTATTGAAGAAACAAGGACATCCTGAAAAGAACCTCTTTATTACGACCACTAAAACAAATACTAATTGATTGTATAAACTTGTTATTTAAAACAAAATTTCCTCTTTAGCCAACTACATGTAACAGGAGACACTGGTCACCTAGATTTCACACGTTTTGTAATCACACAATGAGTTTGCACACGTGCCGATAATAGCATGTGCTTAAGAACAGAACATATTAATTTCATTCAGATTTGTACAAAGTAGATCTATACATCATATTAGTCACATATAAATATTCATATAAAGTAGATTAAGAAATCCGCCACATCATCTTATATATTATAAGCTTGACGTGTTTAGCGGTCACCCAATGAAGTGTGGCTGGCGGTTTTAATATAGTATATTGCTTATTTTTGTCTCATAAATGGCCATACTGTCGAATACATAATGCATGATGAAAAAGTGCAATGCCACTCTATACCGAGTTATGGGAGACTATATAGAACTTTAGAACCTTCAACTCATGAGTACAGTAAAGTTGCAGGATTGAAAGAGAAACAGTGGTCTCCTTTGCAGTTCGATAATTAAAGTCACATGTATAACCATTTTTTAATAAAAGAAAGATGTTCCTTATTCAAATTTAATATTTACAGCATTCGTTTATAGACGATTTACTCATAAGTCAAAACTGGCTGGCCCTTCAATTAGTCGGTTATAAAAGCTCTTGAGAGCTTATGTTATTTGTATATGTCTTGCCGACTCAAAATAAAGCTTATCTTATCTTAATAGGGGTGACACTATAACAAACAAAGCCTTTACCTTTTACTTTTCCGAGAGGAGAGTGTGGCCGCATTTCAAACTGTTTGCTACTGCAATTTTCTTCTAGAAACTGCAGACTTCCGTTTTTATTAGCTCGTCTGTTTTTCGAAGAAATAAAACGGGCTATTGTCACGCCAGCAATGTCCTCGTTGGCGAAGCCGTCCGAAATCTTAACACTGGCCATAAATTCTTTAATGTTTTCATCATTTTTGTTACAAGACAGGAATAGATAGAGAAATACATACTAATTAAGACTTTTATAATCTTGACTTACGGCAACATTTGTCGTACGAAGTTTTATGAAACGGGCCCCAGATCCCAAGTGACTCGGCGTATAATCGACACGCTCGTTTATTTATCAGCTCACTAGGACCAGGGCCGTGATGAACTCTATACAGTGAAAATCAATATGACTTCTTCAACCCCTCTCTACACGAGCGTCACCTATCGGGATATTGTAGCTTTAGTCAAACTGAATGTGTTAACCTCTTATAGAACATAGATCTAGGCCTACTCTCAGGATAACCGAAATGTGGGTACTGGAATCGCTGTTGGACGAACAAAAGCAAAAGGTATATCTACAGATTGAAGAGTTCTTAGTGTTTTCTTGAATGAATGATGTATCTTCCTCCATTAATTGTTCAACGACTAGTCGATTTAAAAATACAGAGAGTGTAACATAATACTACTCAACAGTTTGTATGCTGGTTAATGGTTTCGACTGCACCATTTGTCGTCTGCTTCTGTCCTTAAAATAGAATGTTTAAAATTTCTTTTCAAAACAGGACCTCCTTTGCAAACAGTTTGGATCCTGAATAGACGCCGAGTTACGCGGCGTCTCATCAAAATCTAAACTGTTTGCAAAGGTGATCAGCTTCACCGTTAACGTGCTAATAATTAACCATGCATGACCCACACATGTTCTATGCTTAACCTTTAACTAGGTTAGACCAGGAACGTAGATTAGATGTACGTTCCTGGTTCGACACTTTGACGAGTATTATTGTAACCTGTTTCGATAAATTTAAGTCGCCGGGTCAATCGGGTCTAAACTGTTTGACATCATGCTATTTCCAGAAGGCAAGTAGCTGATAAAAATACTGAGAGATTTTGCATACGAAAATTGCCTATCGTCTGTACTTAAATGTTTTAAAATTAGTTCAGACAACAGACCTATGGATCGTTTCCCCTGAAAAAGTGCAGTGAAGTCAGGAGTAAATCGTTATAAGGCTAAAGAAACGTTTTCTTTTTATCATAGATCTAGACTAATTAGTTCCCAAAAAAATCAAATTTAGTTTTTATGTACTTTTGACCCACCGAGAATTACTACGTTGTCAAATGGTTTGGATCCTATTGTGCTTCTGACCTTGATCCGAACTGCCTGCTTGTTCGTTGAGAGAGCAGGGCTGCCATAATTTTATCATAAAAATCCTAAGATTTCAATTTTTCAGAGACAATTTTACTAATCGTACCTTTACCCCCATAGTCTGTTTCTTGTTTTGAGTACACATGACTGTTTAAAACAGGTTGAAAATAAAGCAGAATGCGCCTTCTGCTTTACTTTCAGTCTGTTTTAGCTACGATCTGCTGGGATAAAAATCCGAATACTTAGGAAAAATCCGGAGAAATGGCAGCCCTGCAGAGAGTAATGACAGGCTAGTATAGATCTGGCTATATCGTACACGTTTAGTTCAGTGTTCAAGTGATATTTCGTGCAAGTAATCTATATTTTTATCCTCTAGGTTATTGAGATAGATAGTTTATAGCTGTTTATTGCTTAATTACTGTGCAGAAAAATGTAAACTACTAACTCTTCGAACGCAAGGTAATATTGTCGTCTGAACTATTGTCGCCTGCTAGTGTTAAAAATTAGAATTTCAAACAGATTGGGTCCTGATGAGACGCCGCATGATGCGACGTCTCGTCTGGATTCAAACTGTTTGCAAAGGTGATAACGGTTTCGCCGCTAGCATGCTAAGAGTTAATACAAAACAGTCACGCCATTTCTAACGAAATGTCTCGAATGCAAAGGCTGTGGCTGATTTAGGATACATATTTTATCTATCCTGAATCGAGTCGACACTGTTTACAATGTCTGAGAGGCTAATAGTCGTATTCCATGTTCAGGAAACTCGGCTGACATTTTGTATATAATTATGATGCCTATGACATTGTCCTATTGTGTTTGCTCTATTTTTCTGTTTGTGTAAATCTTTACCTCATTATTGTCTGACCATGCCTCATACTGGTACAACAAAGTCGTGCTCTACTCAAACGAAGCTCTGTATCAATATATTGAACCCTAGCGACGAGTATACACTTCATTTACAAACAGTGTATCAGTAAAGAGTACATTTGTCCTTAACAGTAAAGATCCAGATCAGAGTGCTAGGGGCCCTTTGTTGAGGATATGTGCAGTTTGAAATTGTGCAATATATTGCAGAAACATCAATTTTAAAAATGGGTTATTCTTAATTTGAAACTTCAATTGTCTAGTAAAATTTCAAGCGGGATGGGTTAAAGTAAAGACAGGTTGCAGCCTAAATTAAGAAGTACAAAAGTTACTGTTCAATAATACAATAATCAATATTTAATTTCCATATTAACATATCGTATTTCACCATGCTCCCACCCATTGAATATTCTAGTGCATAGTATACGCGTCATTTACAGTGTACTTTTGACCATTTAACCCTTTACCTCATAGCCTGATTTTGGTTTTGAAAAAGGTGACTGCTTAAATCAGGTTGAAAGTAAAGCAGAATGCGCCCTAAGGCGCATTCTGCTTTAATTTCAACCTGCTTTTAAGCTACAACCTGCTAGAATAATAACAATATTCCTTCTGATACATTTTCATGACTGTATAGATTGGAATTATTTTCTTTCGCGGAGGATTAAATGGAATGCGCTAAAAGGCGCTTCTATAAGGTAAAGGGTTAACATAATTATACAAAAAATTATATTCATGTCTATGTATACAGTATATATACTTTAAACAGAACTGAATAGAATTGGTTGTTTAAGGTCCCTATGGTTGTTATAGCAGGAGTAATGTGTATGCTGGGTGACTTATTACACGTACTGACATGTTCGTATTCTTTACAGGCCTTTGAGAAAGCCAAACAAGAGGCTAATTTTAAGGTAGGAACCCTCGTTCGTGTCACAGAACAATACCACGAAGCGGCTATCGACTTCGCCCGGAAGTTCTTCTATACGGACGAGCCGGTTACCTCCAATGCTGGTGTCATCTGGGGTCCGGATGTTGAGAAGGAGTGGACCGACGTCTTCCGAATGGGCTATTCACTCATGTTGATCGACGAAGCCAATGACAACAAAGTGATAGCGTTCCGTATCACACGAATACATAAAGACATTCAAGACCCGTATGAATTAGAGCACATGACAGACGAAGGAACGAAACGAATATGGTCATATGTTGAATACTGTGACAAAAGAGCAAAGGTATTCGAACATTTTGGAGTGAAGGAGTCATTGCACCTAGTAGGGTTGGCTGTTCATAGTGATTACAGACAACAAGGTATTGCTTTCGACATTATGAAAACTGCTTTAAACATGTACCAGTACTTAGGTGTTGACCCGATATGCATCAAAGGTGAAGCATCGTCAAATTTCTCAAAAATAGTGTACAAAAAATGTGGGTTTACGGAGTTTTATGACAAACGTTACGACGAGTATAGTGTTGATGGGAAACAAGTGTTTATGAATACTGGAATACACGAATCAATGGCCGCATTTGGACAATTGCTCAAAGCGAAGACAATGTGAATGGTACACTTATGGACAGTCACGGCCCAGATATAGTGGGGAAGACGTTATTCTTTCCCATTCGAACATGAACGCAAATGCAATGAAATGGTGAAAAATGACAACTTTTTGACAATCCCTACTATTCATTTTAATTTGCGTGGCAAACAGTTTGGAGCCTGATCAGACGCCGGGTTACCCGGCGTTTGATCTGGCTCCAAGCTGTTTGCAATGTAAATAATAGTTTTAGTGTAAAGGCGTTTATTGGGAAAGAATAACAGATTCTCCACTGTAAGGGAGTAATCTATTGTAAAACAATACTCCTCATTATACCTACAAAATACTATTTACAAACCCAGTGTTGTGACTAAGCGGAAGAATAAGTGACTTTAAAGGCACCCTTAAGTGTTTATTTGGATGTAATGGTTAATGTGTAGTCAATGATACAATTACACACGCGCACCTATAATTACTACATGCATATATTATGTAAGTGGTCCGTAAAGATATATAGCAAGATACCTATATATAGCAAAACTTATGTTAACTCTTTGAAAACTAAGTATTATTGTCGTCTGCAATAACCAAACCCTCTGCTACTATTCTTAAAATCGAGTTTCTAAACTAAAAATTATTTGTCAAAATAGAGCCAGAATGTCAAACAGTTTGAATCCAGACGATATGCTGTGTTACACGGTATTTCATTTGGACCTAAACTGTTTGCAAATGTGATGAGGGATTTATCGGGAGCGTGCAAAGAGTCTTTAAAATGTGGGTAATTAATGTAGACCATTCAGCTTGTTGTACTTATTGCAAACGACATGTCGGTACTATAATACTTCTAAATTGTATTACCGTATTAAACCCTCCTCTGTCTCTCTATCTCTGTTGATATTACAATTACTATAGTGCATAGTCTCTACTGGTCAATTTCAAAACAATTTTAGCACCTATTTCTAGTGCTGCAGAGGGTAACAAATACGGATGCTCATAGATTTTAGTATCAAAGAACATTTATGTTTGCCAGCCAGACAGAGGCTGTAAGACAAGGATATGATGTGTGCAATAATTTCTGATTCAGTATTGTTAATTTTCATGTCTCTTATAACCCTATTTAAATTGAAATGAATAACTTTTTATCTTGGATATTAAGTTTTAGGAAATATGCTTTTTCCTTGAAAAAGTTTTAAAAATACATTCTGTAATTGGTAATCGTCTCTTCTTAGATGGGATCCTCAAGGCTATCTGGAAGAGATGGTCTCTCATTACAGATATGGTACTATTTCTTTTTGCCTCTTAGGTGCTCTGTTGGTGGAGCCCTCTTGAAAATCAACCTTGTTATTTTCACAAAGGAAATGGAATAGGCCTGAACAATATATCTCTGCAAGTGAAATAATGTTCAGGGCTCTTCATCTGAAACTTCCGAAATTGTATAGTGTGATAAGTACGATTTAAGTGTAGATAGTCTCTTATAACTCTATCTTAGAGTGGCAGTGTACATCTTATGTTGAACTTTTAACTGTGATATATTGTCATGTTGTATACTGAAGAGAAATAAATAAATAGTCCTTGACCTTGGCCAATAGTTTGTTGATGATCAAATATAACCAGTTCCGTTTATCAAGATTTTAAAAAATACAAAACAAGGAGTAACTGTAGTCAGTTGTAAATGTTTTTAGAACAATCTAATTAGTTTTATCCGGTCTACTTTACATGTACAGAAACTGAATCCGACAAACGGTTTGGATCCTGACCAGGTGCATGTTGAGTGTGATCCAAACGAATTGCAAAGTTCAACAAGTTTTCAATATTGAAAGACGTTTATACTGTGACTGCTGAAAGCTATTGATTACATTTTAAAAACACCGAAATGGTTTGTTTAAATTGGACTCGTTAGGCCTGTGTTAGTATGATTCTATTTAAATTGGTGGTATTAAAGGAGAACATTAACCATTGCGTACTCTAAATTTTAATACAATATTTAACAATGTAAAGCAACATTTTGGATACGTAAAGGAGGCAAGGCTTGATAAAAATATACAAGCTATCACATATCAAAATACAAACAGTGAAGAAGACGTTGTTATTTCCCATTTAATTGAAATTATACGTAAAACACAAAGTATTAAAATTTAGAAAAGGACTGCTTATTAAACTTTTTGACGATTTATTCTAGTCTGATCTTGCTATGGAACTGAATGTAGATTTTTCAACACAAGCATTTACTGGAAAAGAATAGCGTCTTTTACCAATGTTCTTACAACTTCCCTTGGTTATTTCTTTATTTGAGTAATATCAGCAGATCACAGAGCAGATTTATCAACCATTCTTTAACCAGGATGTCAAACAATTTGAACCCAGACTAGACATCTAGTTAAAATTTCATGTCATCCGGATCTACACCGTTCGCAGTAGCTGTCACATACTCAACCACAGTTAGCTGGAGGTTAATATTGATAAATACTGCATACTGTTATTATTATAGGACTTTCCATTTATAGCCTTAAGAAAGTTCAATCATGATTTATCAACAGACTACATGTATTAAGTATGCATGTACATTAACAAAGGTCGTGTATTAACATATCATGGCTGTTTAATTAAAACTCATTACTCCATTGATACTCATTTTAACGCCTTCAATTTATTTCTCCACTACAGAAAATGGTTCAAATGAATACAGTTACGCACGCGCACCATAAAATAGTTTCTTTATTCTAGTAGATGGTGGCTTAAAGCAGACTGGGGGTAAAGCAGAATGCGCCTTAAGTCGCATTCTGATTTAGTTTCAACATGCTTGAATGGGGTCAGTTGTCTTCAAAACTAGAAACAAGCTATGGGTTAGGGTTAACCCTTTTACCACACAACCCTTTTAAACTCTGGAAAAACATGTTCACGTAGTTTTTCTTTCATTAACTCATTCACCCTAGTTACGCGTAGGTGGACTATTCACGAAAGCTATACATATGCTGTCCATACGGTGCAGACTCGGATCGGAGGGCTCACGCAGGAATTTTTTACCAGGATGCGCACTGTTTGGCGTTTTGCAATGTGTCGTAAAAAGTCATAATTGGACTGGACTTCATTGGAAACTGGAATTGTCCAATTGAAGTTTCATGTTTTAATGAGTTAAGGATATGATTAAGCTGCTATCTTCAAACAAAAGCTATGTTACCACCTGTAAGTTGAATAGGTATATAAAGTAGCACATCGATAACATAGTTGTAACTCGCTAAAGTCGAACGCGCTCGTATTTAAAAGTTATTTTGAAATACGGGTATATTCGACGTAAGCGACTTCGAATTATTGATATGCTTTTGTAGAAAACATGTTATATCGACCTAAGCTCGGCTGTAATACAATTAAAGAGTCTGAGATGTGGTTTGCAGTATTTAGATTCAAAGAACAGAATACTTCGGGGGCTGTCTATTAAATGCGGGAAATCACGTGGTTTGTTGTACTTCGTCATCCCCTTCCTTCTTGACGCCCCTCACCATTCTGGCCAGTATGAAGGCGAGCACTGAAGACACGAGAGTGATCACCATGGCCAGTATCACGAGCCAGTAGGCGGCGTACAGGTGCTTCAACTCGAAGTTAAGTTCGTCCTTGACCTTTACACCATACACCGCCAGACATGCTGCGCTCAAAACAACTGAAAAATAAAGTGAGAATAATATAGTATCTACCTTATCGATATGTATGGTGGCATACTTTTTGGTTTCTTTGTTTTCAACGTTTGCTTATTTCCTTATCACATGCCTCTACAGATTTATTTATTCATTTATTTATTCATTTATTTGTATTTGCTTAGATATTACTGCCGATTTATCACTTAGCAGTCTGAAAAAGTGGAATATCTTCATGAAACCTGGCCCAACACTATAACGTGGAAGTTTTTGCTAAAACTAATAAGCTAAGTATCCATATGTTTGGGATATTTAACAATATACGTTTATGAGATTTAAGTGATTAGATGGTATCAGAAATATGCCATCATGTTGATTTCTTAGTCACTGAAAAATCTCAAGAGATTAGATTTTGAGTCATTAAGATTCAGTAAATATAATTTTTTATAGACATGCTATTACCACAAAGCAAATACATATTTTTGTTGAATAAAGGCATATGACAATAAGATGGAATCTAGCAAGATGGAAGTAAAGTAGAAATAATCCATATTTAGTTCCATCTTGCGGGACACGCAATATTTGTATTTGATATTAGTAGATACATGTGTTATCACCTTCACAGACAAAACGATCTGTGCCAGTGTAAACTGTATATTAAATTAGATGAAAACCGGCGTTTTCAACACCAATGCTAAATTGTCAGTGACTTAACTAAAACCCGACGCAAAATACTTTGAATGACTGAGTTTTCTTGACTTGGTCTATCAGATGAGTTGTGCTAAATACATGTGCTTGAATTACTCATATATGCTAGGTACTTTTTAAAGGAGGTTTTGCTCACGCCTCGACAAAACTTTGAAAGAATTGTTGTACATAGCGTTGATCTATACTTTTGAAATACACGTTCAAGTCAATACAACGTTCCTTATTGATGTTCTTGATTGTCACAGTCGTGCGTGTGAGAAACTAGTTGTTGTTTGTTTAGTATACAACGCTCCCTCTCTATAACGGCCTTCCCAACAACGACTCCCTCCTTACAACGTCATTTATCACAGTTCCCTAAACAGGACAGCTATGACTAACACTTTAACTGCTGCAATACCGTCTGCTTAAAATTTTCGTCTGCTTTTTTTCTCTAAAAGCTACATATAAGTGGACATTTAGATAGAAGAATTATATTGGCGAGTGACAAACAGCTTGTTTCCAAAGGTAATCCAAGTCTTAATTTTCTCTCTCTATAACGAATTTCTCCGAACAACGCACACAATCTGTATCTCCAATAGGGTGTCGATGTAGAGAGGGAACACTGTAATTCCATAGCGATGAGTCAAATTGTGTCATACGGTGATGGAGCGTGGACATTTCTCAAGATATATTACTTCTTAATGCAAGATAACCTCTTTATGGGGTTTTCTGCATTGCTTTCCTCATATATTAATTCGTGAACAGTAATATTGGCAGTTAACCCTTGTACCACCATAGGCGACAAAAATCGACTTTTAGCAAACAGTTCGGATCCAGATCAGACGCCGCGTCACGCGGCGTCTGATCAGGATCCAAACTGATTGAAAATGGTATCGAAATCCCGTCAGTCATACTGTATATAATCTAACTTTCAATTGATATTGCAGACACCAATATTGAATCGGACGACAATATGGCGGTGAAGGGGCAAACGACTTACGATTAATTTGGTGGTGAAACTGTTAGTTTATTCGAATGGCTGCTGAACATAGTAATATAGGTTATACTGGACACAGCACTAACATGATTCCCTCAAGTATTAGGTTTGGAAAATGAGACTTCTGTGATCGGTGGTGTATGTTTGAGTTATAAATTAACCCATCTTCTGCTACTTTATCTTCTGATTCAATGTTGCCGTTTGCTATATACTATAGGTCTAGTTTTCACAATTTAATTTTATAGTTTTTATGGTAAAGACATTTAAATATGAGGGTCAACATTTTGGATCCTGATGGGATGCCGCGTTTCTCGGCGTATTATCTGGATTCAACTGTTTGCAAATCGTGACTAGCAGGCAAATGGTTGAATCAAAACTAATATTAACTAAGCATAAAATGTCATTGAATATGTTTACATATTGTCCCCCTTGTATGACTGTGTATACGTATTCAATTATTTCAGGAAACTTGACTTGCCACCTCTCAATACCGGTGGACAAACTCACTGCCATAACGTCAACTGCCGCTTTAAACACTTTTTATTTCTCAAATTATTGTTAAGGTAGTGATCTAGCTATCAAACCTAAGAAATATTGTAATGAGTGTCAACCAGTTTCCTGATCAGACGCCGCGTAAAAAACGGACTAGACTGTAGTTTACTCATTAATCCACAGCATGCTTCTAGAATCTAGTTTTAAAGACGTGTGACCACTTAAAACAGGTTGAGAGTAAAGCAGAATGCGCATTTTGCTTCACTTTCAGCCTATTTTAAGGTACCATCTGTTAGGATATAGAATATATTTTTTATGGTGCTTATTCATGACTGTATAAATTGTAAGTGTTTTCTTTAGTAAAAAAGTAAAAAGATGGGTTAAAACACGTCTGATTACAAAGCCAATCATATGTACAGTTTCTATAGCTAATGGCAAGGAAGTGAAAACGACTGCATCTTGTACTGTTAACAAGATGTTATGAGAATGTGAAATAAACTAATGTATTCATTGAAACAGTCGACCGTAACAAATGAACTACAGTACCAATAGTCGGTGTCATATTATACTGACGGGGAAAGAAATACCCTCTACAACCCACTTTGTGTTAAACGGCCATTCCTTGAAGAAGTATTACAGTGTTCCCTCTCTACAACGGCCCTCCCAACAACGACTCCCTCCTTTCAACGACCTTTCCGCGGTATAATTGACATTTTGACAGAAAAAAAATTAATGACGAGTGACAAACAGCTTGAATCCAGATCAGACGCCGCGTTACGCGGCGTCTGATCTGGATTCAAGCTGTTTGCAAATGTAAGCCAATTTCCCTCCCTATAACGACTCCCTCCGAACAACGAACACAATTTTTGTCTCCCATTGGATGCCGTTGTAGAGAGTGAGCGCTGTTTTACCCGAAAACATAGTTGACTGTTCAATATTGGACAGAGGCAAAGCAGAACACTCCGATAGGCACTTTCTGCTTTACTTTCGATCAGCATTACGTATCAGCGTGTATACAAACTGTTTATTCATCTACCTTTTGATGGTGGGTTATAACATGTTAACTTAAACTGTATTTAAATCATCTAAATGTATTCCCATGTTGTAAGAATAATGAAGCACATAATTGAACTCTTATCATGTCGGAATTTTCTGCTTTGGAATTGGTGTCTGCAAAGATTGTCAAATTAAGAGTGTAATGCAGAAAACTAAAGACGAGTGGAAAACAGATTGGATCCAGATCAGACGCCGCGGCGTCTGATTTGGATCCAAACTGTTTGCAAAATCCAGCGAAGTCGTGATCGGCAGGATAAGGGTAAAATCATACATATTAATATGCAATATAAATACTTACGAAATTACACTTCAAAATGTAATATAATATTCATCTATATAATTATTACACTGTATGATTTATTTATATGAGTAGTGAATATATTTAAAACAAGATGCAATCTATGCACCTACAGACGTTTTGTATTATACAATTAAGATACACATTTTAAGGCAGATATACCGAACATTCTCAAATGGACTTTTCGGACTGAGATACTATACAGCGCTCCCTCTCTACAACGACATCCAATTGGAGGCAAAACTTGAGGGCGTTGTTCGGATGGAATCGTTATAGGGAGGGAAATTGACATACAGTTGCAAACAGCTTGAATCCAGATCAGACGGCGCGTAACGCGGCGTCTGATCTGGATTCAAGCTGTTTGTCACTCGTCATTAAGTTTTTTTCTGTCAAAATGTCGATTGTGTATCTTTTGAGAAACACATCAGGCGACACTTTGAAACAGACGACATTGCAGCCGTGAATATGTTGGACATAATTGTACTGTTTAGGTAACTACGACAAGGGTCGTTGTAAGGATTGAGTCTTTGTTGTGAGGGCCGTTGTAGGGAGGGAGCACTACATATATTCATATGGCACACAGACAGGGAGGCACTGCTTTATATTCATTAACAAACACGTAGAGTATGAAGTTGTAGATTTTTACACAGATATAAATGGTACATATTTAAATGTATTACATGATGTAACAGTTTATATGTAATATTCTATATAATGATTAATTAACGTTTATGCAAATAAAGATAAAGCAAGTAGACAAGGCTTTTTTTCTTCAAAATATTAATACTCTTCTAGAATAAAATACTCTCAATGGAGACATGGATAAAGTATCTAGATAAACAAAGACCGTTACACGTAAAACTTTTGAGGAAATAGTAGAACGTCCGACGGTTTGGATTTGATCTTTACACTTACTTGACAGAAGTCCAAACACCCCTGCTGTGATGTAGGCCTTCCTCTCCTTCTCCATGAGGGCGGCCCCTGCAGCCAGTATGGCTATTCCCAATGAACCAGCAGATACCATCAAGATCCATCTACATGCCTTAATGGCTGACGTAGCTGTAATAGAATACAGTAGAACCTCTATATTACGACCACTTAAAAGAAGGCTAATTTTCTGCATAAAAGACAGGTGACAGCTTAAAGCAATGTGAAAGTGAAACAGAAAGCTCCTGCAGGAGCTTTCTGTTTCACTTTCATATTGCTTTAAGCAGTCACCTGTCTTAAACGACTTATATTTGACACAATTTAGTGGTCGTAAAAGAGAGGTTCTACTGTATAATGCAATAAAACCCTGTGTACAACTGCCACATCATTCAGAAACATGTTTATTGACAGACAAGTTAACCCATCTCTAATCTATTCCTCTATGAAAAAAAACTAGATCTAGTTCCACTTTATACAGTCATGCATATGCATCATAGAAAATATTTTCTATATCATTGCAGATGATAGCTTAAATCAGTCTGCTTTAAGGGGTCACCTGTCATTAAAACTAGGAACAGGCTATGGGATAATGGGTTAAAAACGCGCGAAACATGACAAGATATATCAACGATTAATGCAAGACAAACCAATACAGACATTTCTCATTGAAGTTGCATTTTGTTCCAATAAAAAGCAAACTTTATTTTATGCAAAAGCATATGAATATTGTTTGAATATCCCTTGTGTATAAGATTTGTATTATGTCATGGAAATGTATTGGTGCAAAGAATGTAATATTTATAAATGAGAGATCATGTCAGATGATGAACTACAGACGAAACCATACTCCACTATTTAATTGTCTATTTTAACCCCATCACCTATCTCTCATTATCTCTATTTTTCTTTCCAGCATTTGTCGCTTCTTTTTTCCTCATTTTATGTGTCCCATTTGTCTACCAGTGCCTCTAAATATAACCCTTTTAAATTTCTTAGTGCTCCCCGTCTCTTGTCCTGGCACTTTCACTAAATGTGTGTCAGACTGTCTGTCTGTCTGTCTGCCTTTCTGTATGCCGTCTGTCTGTATGCTGCCAGTTTGTCTGTCTGTCTGTGTGTGTGTTTGATTGCTTGTTTGTCTGTCTGTCTGTCTGTCTGATTATCAGTCTTGCTTTCTTAACCATTACATGTGTTTGTTGTCGCTATACATAATAAAGTTGGGTATTTACGTTTTTACAGTCGGTCTTGGCTCGGGTGACAATCTAGTAATTTGGCATAAAACAAGTAGTTTACGAGTAATGTAATGCATACATATGACAGAAGGTTGTTATTAAACCATTTCTTCATTGTTTTGTTCTATTTTTTAGCTATATTCGTCTTTCAGACTCCTTTGGTATCTTCTCTTGGTAACAATCTGCTGCACCCAACAGATCCAAATGACACTCAAAGTTAAGAATAATTGGTAAGCAATTTCTTAATTTCTTCTCTTCTCTTAATTACCACTCACTTTACTTGTTACCATTAAATAATCATGTATGTTCAGAGTCATGTTGAAACCATTGTATATCTACTCTGAATGGGAATGGTCGAGAACTTGTTGCCAAACCCCATTTCACTGTAGATCTATATATTTTTTAAAATATATGTTTTAACTAAACGAAACTAAAGCAGTGGTGTATAGTACTTTGTGAAAAAAGACACAGTCTATATCGGTTTATGGTACTAAAGAGTTTGTCCACTTGGTATTGATTGTAGACCGAAAAATCAATAAGAAACCATTCATAACTATATAAATATTTATGACCATTGTTTATAAAAGCCATGCTCTGTGACAACAGTCGACCTTCGACCACTACAGATAGGGTTTACCCAGATCAGACGCGGCATATGATATGAGTCTGAACTATTTGTTAATTGCAAGTCCATCATGTTTGTTTTCTATCACTGGAAACGGTCGTTTATGATATGACCATGTGTTTCAATGTTTAGAAGTGTTACCATTGTTTTATAACGGTTTCCTATATCAGACTATATGGGGTCAACATATACGGTCTTAACCCTTTACTCCACAGCCTGTTTCTACTTTTGAAAACATGTTACCACATAGAGCATGTGAACGGAAAGCAAAATACATGTATTCCTTAAAAAGCACTCTGCTTTAAAATAGACCCAGCTTGATTTAAGCTCCCATCTGAAAATGTACTGGAAATGCTTTTTATATTTCAGGTTTAGGACTTTTAGCTTGAGACTACTTTTCACAGTGCGTGAATAATTACAGGCGTACTAAGGTGTGTTTATAGGTTAATTGGTTCAGTGTAAAACTTAACTAACTATTTCAGGGCTGCCATACATTGATCTTGAAAAACCCTAAGATTTCCCAATTTTCTATTTTTCAAGCGCTACATGTATAACTTAAAACATGTTGAAAGTAAAGCAGAATGCGCATTAAGGCGCAGTCTGCTTTACTTTCATCCTGCTTTAAGCTACCATCTGCTAGGATAAAAATACAAACATTTCGGAAAAATCCGGAGAAATGGCAGTCCTGCTGTTTTGTTCTTTAGTTGACCGTTTCGTGTATGGTTAACCGTTCAGTAAAGCTTATGTTTGTGTTTACCGTCATTGCTTGCACAGAAGGAAGAGGATGACGTGGAAGAATCCAAGTCTGTACAAGTTTTCCACAAGCCCTCTCGGATCGTTGTCTTCAGTGTTCCTGACACATCTGCAGATTCAGTCGTGTCCCCTTTGTACCAGTATGGGATCCCTAATCCAACCAGTGTTGCGACCATGGCTATGATTTTCAGCGTCACGCACGCGTACCCGGAACTATTTACGCATGTCATATTTAAATAATATCCTCTGTGTATATAAATATACACTGATGTTGTAGATGGTTTTACCCGTAAACTCCGCAAAAACTGCTTCTTTATAACGTTGTCTGAGTTTAATCCAGACACTAACGTTTAATCCATTCACTGACTATGGTATCACTTTAACCATTAAAAAACTTCTCTCACGTGATATACCCTGTACCTAGAGAAAATATTTCCATTAACGTACGACTAAACGATCCGGAAAACACTACCTACCCGATACTTGTAATACGACAATACCCGACTGCCCGTATTATTTTAATATGCATTGTAGTGCTTAATGTAATAAAGGCTTGTTTATATAGTAAAGTCTCGCTCTGGTGGCCACCAAATAGCTGGTCATTGTTTAATGTTTGAGACACAGATAATGCTTCAAACAGGATGAAAGTAAAGCAGAAAGCTCCTTTAGGAGCTTTCTGCTTTACTTTTATCCTGTTTGAATCAACTATTTCCTTAACGCGAACAAACATTCTATTCAGTGCTGGTTTTTACGGGAAGTTATTGTATGTATTTAAAATCGGTTTGCTTTGGGTTTCAAGGTGTACAATGCCGTGGATTATAAAACCATTGGAACCAAATGTCCTTTACACTGCTCTTAGCTAACTAATAAATGTGCGTAATCGGTTAGATTTCGACAGCAGTTGGAACAAATGTCTTAAGTATTGATCTCCAAATTGATCTTTGACCGGGCTGGATTTGGCTGAATAAAGAAGTCCGGCTTATATGGCGTGATCATTGCAATTGAAAATGTGTCGATTTTAACTGACGAAAGGAATATTGATCGTGCCTTCAAGCGTGGACTAACGCTCTGTCTTTAAACATGAATTATTGACCACTTCAAAAGTTATTGTTTGTAGATATATCACATTTATCCCATGTCAGATGTAGAAACATATAGATACATTTGTCAATCAAATTGTTTCCCGATCTGAAGACGACTGGTGTCTTGTTGCGATACATGTGTAATTATGTTGTTCGCAAATTTATGCGAGTTGATTTGCGCACAGCACAATAAAGTTTTAATACATATTTGTTATTTATGGCAGAACACTTTGGTTTTTCACGCTCGTAAAGTTTGTTGACCAGTGATAACTATGCCTACTTGTACGGGTGTTCTTGACTTACACATAACACTAACAGGGAAGATATACAACCTTAAAATGTCAAAGTTGTGCTACGACATCATTCTTTGAATCCTCGACCTCTTTAACCCATTGCATGCTGGGTTATATTTGCCAGCCATTTTAAAATGTCGTCTGCAGCGGGTATTACTCAAATATTTGCGAAAGATTTTAGCAGTTTCTGATGATAAAATATTGACTAAGCAGCAAACAGTTTTGATCTCAGATCAGGCCCCACATTGTGGGGCCAGATCTGAGATCAAACCTGTTTGCCAAGAGGTACACTTAAAAGTGTATCCCGCATAAAATGCATAAGAATGCAGAATAAAACTAGATCTATTAATGCGGAAAAAATAAAACAAAAACCACCTGTAGGAGCTTTGTACTTAACGTATGTCGTACGCTGATCTGCAGCATATATGGATTGAATAATACTTATTCATTTTCGATTGAGTAAGGTTTGTCTGTATTCTGTTGTGCATTTAGGTTAGGTTTCTAATATGTGACATTTTCCTGTGGTTTGACTATGGTTGGTTTAATTTGCAAAATGCATAACGACACCTTATATGCAATTAAAATAAATCAAGCCATTTAGTAGTAATTTTGCTAATAAAACAGACAGCTGCTTATCGGAAGCTGCCGATCATGACTTCGTATGTTTAAAAACGAGGGTTGTTCAAAAAGTAACGATACTTGATCAACAACTTAAATACATTTAATGCTAAATGCATGTACGATATATCATTTTAAAGATGCCTACACGATGGTATAATGCACGATAACATCACTAAACTCGATAAGTAACAACATGAACCTTAATGACCCTTCCTCGAGGACACAGGAACATAGCATTTTCAGACATAATTGTTTTGATGTAATACCTTCTTAAAAAGTAAACTTTCTAAAAAATTGTTTTTGAATATATAAGTTTATGTCTGAATACTAATATAAATAAAATTTCATTTCAATTGAAAGGTTTTACTGTAAAAATCTCAATTTTTCAAAATAAACATTTCTTATTTTTGCTTATGACCAAAGTATACATATGCTTTCGAACGCTATGAAAATTTTCTAGATCAGTATATCTACATTTTGATTTTAAAACATAAAACCTACTTCACATGGCAATGGCTTCAATTATAGTTTAGTTTAATATAAATATGAGTTTGAACATAACAGTTTATTTTTATTTTATGATATTTTAAGTACATGTAAGTGTTTAGTATTAGTTATATTTTGTATGTCTAATTGAATAATAACATATTAAACTATGTAGTATTTGCATAATAGTATTATATTTTTGACAGAAAGTTTCATATACTTATTCAAATTAATAAGGCCGCAATGATAATTATAGTATCAATCATTTTTCAGAAAATTGACATAACAAAACACAAAAAGGCCCAGTATCCTCGAGTACGGGTCATTATGTTCCTGTTGTGACTTATTGAAATATATGATTTTGTCGTGCATTACACCATAGTGTAGGCAAATAATTGCTCTTTAACCCATTACCCCATAGCCTGTTTCTAGTTTTTAAGACAGGTGACCACTTAAAGCAGGTTGAAAGTAAAGCAGAATGTACCTTAAGGCACATTCTGCTTTACTTTCAGCCTGTTTTAAGCTAAAATCTGCTAGGTTATATAAAATATTTGTAATGGTAATTGTTCATGAGGGTATAAACTGGAACTATTTTCTTCAGTAGAGGAATAAATCATATACGCTAAAAGTCGCTTCTATGGGGGAAAGGGTTAAAATGATATATCACACATGCATTTTACACTTATATTTTGAAATCATTGATCAAATATCATTACTTTTTAACAAACATCGTATTACTGATGCACAACCATATTATACGATAGTTTCCGCTGTGTATAGGACCAGTCTAATTATTTTCAAAGGAATTCCCTATCAGGGAAAAGCTTCCTTATGAAACTTAACCACTCCGCTTCGATATGTGACTAAGATCTACTTACAGCGAGTTTGAATCCTGATCAGACGATCAGGATCCAACAAATTTTATATTCGTTTCGATATTTTAAACTGCTTTAAATTATACTCTGAAAGAATAGTTTTGGAAACATTTTATAGCCGACAATATAATGGCAGTGAATGGGTTAAAACAGACAATAACATTAACATGAAATGACTTAACTCTTTCCTCCCTGAAACTTTAAATAGACAATTCCAGTTTCCATTTTAGTCTAGTCCATTTCTGACTTTTAAAGGTTGTTTTTGTCAATGTTTGGCATTGTGACAAACAGTGAAGACCCTGATCAGAGGGCTCCTTTCGGAGCCCTCTGATCAGGGTCTTCACTGTTTGCATAGGACAAGTGTACTATACACATGTACACTGGTTGAAAAGCACGCCTATATGCGGGACTAGGGCTCAAAGAGTTAAGAAGGCACTAGTGTAGGTCAACCCAATTGAAAGCTATAAACCAATATTCCGTTAATCGAATAATGCAGCCCATAGGAACATTCATATGTTCTAGTTTATCACTTATACGCTATACAAGAGTCAGGTTATCCCGCCACACCCAACATATTGTGCTGCCTTCAATTTCAAGTCAAGCCATCTCCCGATTGTTTGCCAATTAATCCTCAATTTCTTAAAAAATCCAGTTACTTGTTTCTCATTCAATTCAAACCCGATGGTTGCAAATAACACAACGTAATACACTTCCAGGAACATGCATTTTGCAAGAAAATGTTTAAGCCATTCAACCATCACTGATAAACGCTCAAGCATGAGGAAAAGTATGACGAAAACGCGAAGCAAGCTTTATCCATAAAGTTTAACACATTGTAACTTAGTGACGCTTATATATATCCATTTACAAACAATGTACAAGTGGAAATTACACTTGCCCTATGCAAACAGTGAAGATCCTGACCAGAGTGCTCTGATCAGGAACTGCACGGTTTGTTATACATATACACTGAAAAACAAACCTAGTTAGTCAAAAAATGGATCTGACTTAATTGGAAACTGGAATTGTCCGTTTGAAGTTTCAGGAAAATGACAGGTGGTAGCTTAAAGCAGGTTGATAGCATTTTAACAGAAATCTCATGCATGCGCTCTCTGTTTTAATTTCACCCTACTTTAGACAGTCACCTGTCCTCAACACCAACATCAAACATTGCTGTGAGTGGTCGTTATAGTTATTACTGCACATGTACGTGGTAACCATCACAACGCTATATGTTTATAACGACTCAGTGGATACTAATAAAGGCAGCACTAATCGTATCCTATACAATGTCGGCGTACATCAAGCTACTGTCTAGACATATAAATGCTAACAATTTTCTAAGTATAGCATTATACAGACATCTTTTACAGTTGAGAATACGTTATTTCTTATTTAAAAAAACAAAACAAAACACTTTAATGGTGCTTTTTGTGTTGTATGAATACACTGTTTATTAGTACTTTCAATAGACATTTTCAACCGATTTAACCAACAAAATGCTTGAGAACGATCTCAGACTCCACTCAAACACTTTATAACCTTGTACTTAAGGTTCCTATTGAGAACCCGATTTCTCATGTCGTATGTCAAATAATATCATGTTTGTAGTGAATTGCATCTAATGGCGGTCAAATCTTTTTTCAACGACCATTCATTGAAGAATTGTGGACAATCATTAAGACATTTCACTTCTTAATGCACGGCAACGATAATGCAGAAAGCTTCAATTGGAGTTTTCTGCTTTATTTTTGTCCCGCACTAAACTGTTTTATATATGCTACAATGCAATACAATGCAATGCAATACAATGCAATACAATGCAATACAAAACAATACAATGCAGCTGTCGACATGAATGCTTTTTTATTGTCGTGTACAGTAAAATAACAATAGAATAAACCCAGCTCGCCTAAGTCATGAACTCAAATATGTAATTTATAACTGTCCATATAAAGGGAGATAACTGTATTTCAGACAACGTATTTATGATTTGCAAATTACAACCAGTTCTGCACAAGCTATAACTTGTACAGACCATGAAGGATTAAGTGGTGTCAGCTAGAAAAATGGCATTATAAAAATTGAAAACAGTTCAGACCAAGATCAGTCACCAAACGTGTAGCCCAATCTCCTGCATATATAGTGTATGCAATTAATATGTTCAAACTATCAGACGCCACGTCCAAACGCGGTGACTGATCTGGGTCTTCACTGTTAACAATGTTCGGTTATCGTTTCCACGCAACGGGAATCTCGTTAAATCTACATTTACTAAACGGGTTGGAATAAAAATGAAACTTGATATTAAGTAGTTTTATTCACAAATGCGTTAACATAATTATAGAGCAGTAATGGCCTTGTCCCTGGTATCCAAATCTTCCGTCGAGTTAACTACGAGCCAACCCCGATACCTCCACCTCGCTTAAGTAGAACTTTCCCTAATTCCAAAGGAAAAACATTACAACGCCACGTTGAGCTAAATGTCTATTCGGCTTGAGCACGCTGGACTTAATGAAATTTATTTGTAGAGTCATGTAAGTTTAATTAATGCCTTCACTGCCTTACACCGAGTACAATAGTTATTTGCAAACAGTTTGGACCGTAATCAGACGCCACGTGACACGTCGTGTGACCAGAATCCAAACTATTTGACACTCCTTTTAATATTAATAAGTCAAAATACCTAAAATTTAGATTTGAGAAATAAAAGAAGACGAAAATTGTTTAAAATTGATGACGTCTTGTCATGCCATTGAATGGGTTAAGCGATTTCGAGTTATCGAAGTTCGACTATATCATAGTGTCAATATATCAGGACCAAATCTTGATATATTCACAGTCATATGTACACAATGTCTAATGGTTAATGCACATATTTCTCTCCATTATCACAAAAGGGGTACAGATGTGTCTTGATGATGTGAAACTGAAAATATAAATATACATACTAGTATTACATTAAATTAGCCAAGCGTCGATTACACATGCTATTTGTTTTAGTGGAAGTCGAATACATTTAGATCTATTTCCTATAAATATTCTACATGTAATTTAAGGTAAAAAGATTGAAGAACCAAATATATGTAGCTCCTTATTCAGTTTGCAAGCTAGAATCTACAGCCTTGTACTTTTCAACCTTATGACGTTTAATATGAATAGTGAAACGTTTGGAGCCATGTAAAATGATGATTTGCTCTGAGTCTGATATGGATCCAAACTGGTTTTGCGATGTGTATTTTTAGACTGTTAGGGTTCAATGTTATCAAGCGTTTGAGTTTGAGTTGAGTCTGAGATCGTTCTCAAGCATTTGATTGGTCAGATTTGAGCATTCGCTCAAATCTGACCAATCAAATGCTTGAGAACAATCTCAGACTCAAGTTATACGTTTAATAGCCTTGGAGCCTGCACACTTTTTCTTTGAAAGAATAACGCTTACCCATGTCTCTGATGTCTCTACACACTCATCATTTACTGAAACATTGTCTTGACGAATTCTGAAATTGAGACATAAACACATCATATATGAGTTATAAAGATAACCACACATTAATGCAGTTCGGAATTCATAGACTATCTTACATCTCGGGGTAATTACTCCTTGCTAACATTTAGCATTCTTCGTATTTATTGTCCGTATCAATATATGTATCTATGTATGCAATGTCATGTGTATCTAGAATATTTCTTCAAATCACAACATTTTTTAAGTTTTCAGTACTGTTGTCATCCACAAAGCTACTGGCGACGTGACAATTTCTCTCTCGCGGCCTTTACCATCAACTTTGAGGTTGTCCACTTTTGTGGACGAAACAGGCAGCAATATATTAAAAGTAAGTGATGTGATTTGATGCAAACAAATCTAAATATGGATTTACCAAGACAATGAAAACTTTCAAGAATTCCAAGTTTATTCTGTATCAAATACTCATCTGGTCTTTTGAGACCTCTATACTATTTTAATGAGTGGTCGTTAAGATTGACATTTTCTCCAATAGAAGCGCCTTTTAGCGCATTTAATTTATTCCCCCGATGAAGTAAATAGTTCCAATTAATACAGTTGTAAACATGTACCATTAGAAACATTTCCCAGTAGATGGTAGCTTAAAGCAGGCTGAAAGCAAAGCAGAATGCGCCTTAGCCTTTCGGTCACCTTTGTGCAAAACTAGAAATAGGCTATGGGTTAATAGGTTAACTGTATTTCAGAGTAATGTTCTCACCATTGTAATTGACCATGCCGCTACCCTCGGTATCTGCTTCCTTTATCATCTCATCCACCTCCTCGTCAGTTAACTTTTCTCCCATATTCGTCATGATGTGACGCAATTCCGCCGAACTTATCATACCTTCAAATATCCAGAAAGAAACGATTGTCAAAAGTACAATATGTATAGATAACCAAACCATAATAACAAGTAGATCTAGTATGTTATAATGTGTTATGTTATGCTCTATTAGACCTATGTAACGACAACAAACCTCCTGCTTTCTAGGCTAGTCAAAGCTTTTCTCGTTTTCAGTATTAAAGACAGATATCAACTTAGAGTAGAAAACTCACGGGGCTTTACTTTACTTTCGCTTGCTTAAAGCTGCCACCTGTATTAAACAATAGTCGCATTAACCCATTCACTGCAATGGCATTATCAATTTTAAACAATTGTTGTCTGCTTCATTTCTCAATTTTAAATTTTAAGTATTTTTACATAATAGATATTGAAAAGAGTTGCACACAGTTTGGATCCTGATCAGACGCCGCGTTAAGGGGCGTCTGTATCAACCTTAGATGTAATAAAACAGGAATTGTAATAATTATTACAAAACCTGTTGATATAACGATTCAGGTTGACATCTATAGTCAACAGGAAATGCAATAAAGTTAAAAATGTTGGCATCTAATCAGGATCACAATTGTTTGCAAATAAATATTTACTCGGGGAAAGGCAGTGATAGGGTTAACGAGAAGAAGAATTAGGACGAGTGTGATAATAATGATAATGATGATTGTCGTGGTGATTGTAATAATGGTGTCATGGTTATGATGGTGACATGGCCAGCCTACCGTTTCCCTCCTTGTCGAAGACTCTAAATGCCTCTTGTAGATCGTCTTCCGTCTCCGACTCTTTCATCTTTGTTACCATCAGTTTTAAAAAGCTTGAGAATTCAACAGCTAGAACAGAACAAAACATAACATGATCTGATCATAAGTACATTAATTAAGTCTAATTATAACATTGAACATAGCTTGTTTTTTCCATTCTTAGTTCGTCTTAAACCGTTGTTATTTCCCATGGATTTTTCAACTATGCTATAGTTACTTATTAGGCACTTATCATTAGAACTGCAACTTTACGACATTTTGAGCCGTACCATGGCAAAACCTGCCTTATTGCATTGCAACAGTCATCTCAGGCTCTGTATCTGAGCTTGGTCTACACTTGGTCACGTACCAAGTACCGTATATAATATAGCTAAGATGCGTGTGGGTGTCAAACAGTGTAGATCAAGATCAGCTAGGGTATAGAAAATATTCCTTATGGTGCATATTCATGACTGTATAAAGTTGACCAACTATTTTCTTCGGTGGAGAAATAAATTAAAGGCATAAAACACGTATTTATGGAGCAAGTATTTTTTTTTAAGAATTATATGTTATCCCCTGTATAGTATGTTGGTATCATCTGCAGTCTTACATTCGCTCTCTAGTTCCGCCCTCATGTCATCTAGCTCAGCTATACTAGGGTTTTGTCCCAGGGCCCTCATCACTGTCCCCAGCTCCTTGGCCTCTATGGCCCCTTCTGCAGACTTGTCATACAGACTGAACGCCTCTTTGAACTCTGGAAACAAGGAAATAAAACTGAATTTTCGTCCGCATTAAATGTAGTGCCTGTCCTTCCCCTCGCTCCAACCCCTCCCAAAATAATAATATCGTCGGAACTCGGTACTTCGAACTCGCTAAGATCTGGATCTAAACTGTTTGCAAAGGTTTGCCAGGTCAAGCTTAGCACGGTAAGGGTTTGCTGACATGATATCATCATCTTATATTTCTTATGTTTTACATTTCAGACACTTTGGCGGAAGATATGTCGATTTAAATGACAAACAGTTTTGGCCTACAACAGTATAAAATTGGGTCTTCTTTATCTGATGAAAAGGTAAATAAGAATGTCAAACAGTCTGATTCATGATCGAATGCAAGCCAAAAGCCATAAGGAGAGAAAACATTAAACTATATATATTTTTGTACAGCTAAAAGTCAAAATGATGAAATACAATGTATATGAAAACATCAGTTTGTTCTTAAACAAAAGCAACCACATTTTTAAACATTTGCATTAAACAGGACCACTGCTAACAGTGTAGACACAGATTAGAGATGCACACCAGAATAAGCACTGTTTGCTAAGACACATGTCATTATATTATCTTAACTCTTTGCATGCTGGGTAATTTTTGGTCTGCAACAACTATCGTCTGCCACTGTTCTAAGAATAGAATTTTCTAAATTTCTTTTCATAATAGGGTCTGAGTGTCAAACAGTTTGGATCACCGCTTGCATGCTAAGAGTTAAACGCTGTATCTATACATGCAGTTTATAAATATGCAGTTTATAAAACGGTTGCTGTTAAGAGCAGAACCAGATTAGTCCGAAAAGCTAAAAACAGTGATATTTGGTTAGAACGATGTCCATGTTTCTTCATTGAGTGGCTTATGCACGTAGTATTTAACCTCTTCAATGCCATCAATTTTAAACAATTGTCGTCTGTTTTTATTTGTCAAATTTGACCAGACGCCGAGCGATGCGGTGTCTGATCAGGATTCAAACTGTTTGCAAATAACCACTGTATTTTGGGTAAGGCCACGAAGTAATTACTCCGAGTTAAGGCAGGGAAGGGGTTAATGTGTGTAAAGGGGCCATGACCATGTTTTCGCTTATAAATGTGACCTTATATAAATCCAAACTTACCAGCAATCTGCTCCTCTGTCAACGAATCGGCCTGCAACATTTTTAAGAAGTACATGTAATGTTATTAATGCGCTTGAAGTTAAAATACCAGATACATTTAATAACAGTGGTTGGCACAATGTAAAATATGATAAATATACTGAATTGACAATTCTAGTTCACTGATGGTATTTGCTAAAAGAAAAGACTCTTCTAACCATCTCATTGCCAAATTTGTCGTGTTTTTTACATTTTCACGACCATATTGTCGTCTGCTTCAATATTGCAGTCTACAATATCGTTCCAAAGTTAGATTTAGTGAAGACTGTCATTTCGAAAGAGTGTCAAACAGTTTCGACCCTGGTCAGACATCGCATTACGCAGCGTCTGATTAGGATCCAAACTATTTACACACGCATATTTTGGTGTAATTGACAGTAAAGGAGTTAAATATACCATGAGATGTGCGCCAGAAGAAAGCTGGTATGCAAAATGATCAAATGCACAATTGCCTAAATTTCTCGTGTTTATTTTTTAAATGTATTTTTTCATTACTTCCCTGCGAAGAACAGAATTGACAGCCATGCTTGTTTGTGTTGACTTTAGTGTTTACACAATTTGATTATTACACTATTTCTTACACACTATAACTCAAGTTTGTTAATATATTCTACCGATTGTTTTGTGTGTATATGATGCCAGATATTGTATGTTATTTTAAGTGATGAGGATACAAACAGACACAGGTAACCCACTCACCATGGTGTTAACAACTCCTGATCCACTATTTACACAGACTGCACCATTTACAATACACTGAATTGTTCTAACCAGTCATTCTATAGCCATTGTTACAGGATTGGACAGATCTGAATTGATGAGGGACAATTGTCTTTGATTAAACCCTTCCTTAACCACCATATAGTCTGCGTATACAGTGTCGCCTGCAGTATTAGTTCAAATTCTCGTTGTAGGTATTTTGAATGATGGAAACATAGATCTGATTTCAATGGTAAAGGTACTGATCATACGCCGAGTCAATCGGCATCTGGTCTGGATCTAACATGTTTACTAATGCGAGTTTAATTTGGCATGGCACTTGAAGGGGTTTACCTTTAACACAATACGCACAATTTGATTTGTCCACTGCAGCAGACGTAAAACATATGCATTTTCCTTATAAAAACGACTAGATCTACCCAGACTATCAAACAGTTTGGATCCAGATCAAGCGTCAAATCACTTAGAATGATATGAATTCAAATAGTTAACAAGGGTAATCACAATATCCCAAAATCTCCCGATAAATGCTAAAGGTATAAAGAATCAACTGCATTCAATAGCTGGCAAACCATAACGGTTTGATTGTAATCTAAGCTAGTCGCGTACGAGTTGCCTCCCTTCGTTCACTACCGCTTAACTTAACCCATTAATGGCCATTATGCCTGGATATTGCAGAACAGAACAGAACAGAACCCTTTATTATCGCCACACGTTACATACAAAAGCAACAATATGTGAGCATATAACGTAGATTTCTCTATAAAGCGTAATAGAATTATAGAATATCAGAAGCTTGCTTCAGATGGATCTAACAGCAAACTGGTTTAGAGTTATGGAGCAGCAAAATAAACCGAGTCAAATCAGGGCTGCCACAAGTTGATCATGAAAAAACCTAAGATTTCAAAATTTTCTAAGTTTCATGTGCGATTACTTAAAGCAAGTTGAAAGCAAATCAGAATGCGCCTTAATGCACATTCTGCTTTACTTTCAGCCCGCTTTAAGCTACCGTCTGCTAGGATAAAAATCCGAAAATTTCGGGGAAAAAAACGGAGAAAAGGGAGCCCTGTCAAATAATAACATGAATTAAACCAATAAATGTAATGACGTAGATCTCTAACTGCACATGTGCTTGCTAAAAGATTTCAGTATATACAAGGGCGATCTAAGGACAATGCGGCGTTTGTCCATGACGAAGAGTATTTCATACAACAGCAAACAGTGCAGCGGTGTCTCATCAGGGTCTACATTGTTTGCTAATATCTGATTGATTAATGGCCCGTTCAATTGAAAACAAGTTTGGTCCAGATGACACTCTGATTACAAGTATAGTTTTTCCAAAGAAATGACAGATAGACAAACGGAGGACAAGGTTTGCTGACGAAAGCTGCGTACTAATGCCAAGCATGCAAGAGTAAAACTGGATAAATTAATTATATGTTTGGAACTCGTGTCCTTGGGCTAATTCTTTAGCCGTGCTACCTGAAATCTAACTAACCACGAAAGTATATACATATCAGCATCAAAGAAGACGATGTTTTGACAAGGGAGGCGTTGAAGCCGAAGGAAAAAAAACTTTTAATAAATAATTTTGCAACACAAACGTTCCTTGTTACTATTTAACAACTTCTTGCCATGGCAACTACAATTTCAAAACAATTTGCGTCTGCTTAAGTATCAAACAGTTTGGATCCTGATCAGACGCCGCGTGACGCGGCATCTGATCAGGATCCAAACTGTTTGCAAAAAAATTGTACTCGGCATTACTGCAGTGAAGGGGTTAAACTGGTATTCTGTCGTCTTCTTAAACAGTATTGTTCGCATGGTTTAAGTCGAGTTATTCCGTATCGGACTCGAATATTTTGCAAATGAAACGAGCAATAATGTACAAAGGAAGATAACTCGTCTTTCAATGTACCAGTTGTACCAAGGGAGATAATCGAGATACTGTATGTATTTATTTTCAATTAAGTATTTTCCCCTATGAAATGGTGTTTTGGTTTAATTGTTAGCCGGCGTCTGACCTGGCTCCAAACTGTTTGAAATGGAAATAAAACATCTATCACAATCGCATTTTATGGAAAATAATAGTTTGTGTTCTGTACAGTAAACTTCCAGGGCTGCCATTTCTGTGGATTCTTCCGAAATCTTCGAGTTTTTCTGATTTTCTCAGGATCTACGTTTTTCCCGAAATATTTGGATTTCTGTTCTTACTTTTAAAAGTTTGAACTAATGCGCTTTTTAATGAAACATTGATATGGCTGTAAAACAGTTTAGATCCAGATCAGACACCGGGTTACGCGGCGTCTGAGCTGGATCGAAACTGTTGGCATAAATATGCTAGTAATATAGAGCCTGGCAGGCTTAAAGGTGCGATTCCATAAATCGCGCTTGAAAAATTGGAAATCTTTGGATTTTTATGAGCAACGTATGGTAGCCCTGAACTACACAGCTACATGTATCACTGCTCACGTATGCATAAAACCTTCTCATTTATACCGCTCATTACCATGAACTGCTATTATATGCATAATCACGTAACGTCTAAAATACAACAGGTTGGCTCGCTGACTGTAAAAATGACGGAAGAAATTAAAGCTTTCGATGCTCAATCTGTTTGAAGCCGATGTTATGGACAACGAAAATACTGCTGTAGTTTAAACCATTTTGATAAGAGGGCACTTACATTTACAAGGGCAGTGATAACTGCATATAAACTACATTTTATGTAGTTATCATAAAGGGCTTCAATTTTGCTAAATGTATGTATAATGTATTTCTCATAAAGGTCTAATCGGTTTGCTATATTTTTGTTATTCTCGCCTAAATCTGTAAAGTTTGTTATGCCAGTAATCTCATCAATGTCTGCACATTTTGCAAAATAAAACATTACTCGTTAAATCCTGTACCGTGTTCTACGTAAAAGAAAAATGTCTTTGTCATATAAGCAATTAACTTCTCTATGGCTAAAACAATACATGGACATGTCGAACTTCGCTATCTCGAAGTCGGTTTTGTCGAACATACCCGTATTTCAAAGTTACAACGTGGCTAAGCCACGTTTTAACTTTGAAATTTGGGTATGTTCGACTTAACCGAGCATGAAATAATGCAGTTCATATGTAGAACTAACGGATAGTTTGAGTTAAGCGAGTTCGAGATATCGAAGTTTGACATGTAGGCCTACGTGCATTGACTATGTATCAACCCTTTATTTGAAATTCAAACCGTGTCAGGGACACAGTGGAACGTTAGCTCTTCTGCTCTTAAAATAAATCGTTGTTTAAACTGACAGTGTATATCCAGATCAGACAGTTCCTGTGGGAATCTCTGATCAGTGTCTGTGGTGTTTTCTTGCAGGAGCTGCCTGGCGTGAGTCTCAACTCTTTCCTAGGGGTTTACCGTAATATTTCAGATGCTAGATGTTCACTTCATATGTAGCGGTTTATTTATGGATATTCAGGAGAATGGTTGAGCATCCAGCTTAAAGCAAGGTGAAAGTAAAGCAGAAATCCCCTAAAGAAGCTTTCTGTTTTATTTTCATCTTGCTTAAAAGCAATATATCTTGCCTAAAACACTGTTAAAATAGGAGAGTTCAATATACTTCTGGCTATCGAGAAAGGGTTCTGAGACTGCGGTGACAGCTTAAAGCATGATGACGGTAGACAATCTCTTTTATGAGCGTATGAGATTTCTGCTGTACTTTCATCATGCTTTTTAAAAGCAGCCACTTCCAGGAAGAATCCTATTTTATATTTTTAGTTGCCGTATTAGCTGGACTCTGGTCTTTATCATACACATGTTATGTAGGCGAGGTAGTGGTGTCAAGCAGAGAGACGCTGGGCAGCCAAGCAGAGCTGTTTAGTCAACTAGAAAACACAGCTACTCCCCAAAACTTAAATTCAGGTGTACAGCTTCATTCAAACATGTAATAAATGACCATTAAAATGTTCTACACAGCTAGTTTTTAAGATCTGAAATACAGTGTTCCCTCTCTACAACGACCCTCCGAACAACGATTCCCTCCTAACAACGCGTTACGCAGCGTCTGATCTGGATTCAAGCTGTTTGCAAATTTATGTCAATTTCCCTCCCTATAACGACTCCCTCCGAACAACGCACATACTGTTTGTCTATCATTGGGTGTCGTTGTATAGAGAGGGAGCGCTGTAGTAGCTTCGCGCAGGAACATAGAATGATGATAGTGGGTAAACAGCGGCGTCTGGTCAGGATTCAAACTGTTTGCCACTCATTTCAATACTTCTTAAGTCAAAGGGTCTAATATTTAAATTTGATAAATAAAAGCAGACGGCAATTGCACGAAGCAAATGACGTCAGAGAATGGGTTTAAGTCTCCACAGAGAGGGTGAGAATGGTAATGCCCTGCATGTCAGCTGGGTTGTTGTGGTTATTGCGGTGTAACTAGACAATACAATGTACTATAGCAAGCATGTTGTACTCGGTATCTGACCAACCTTTTCGATCACTGACCACAACTATCCCACAGTCTAATGTCTGCAACAATTTCTATGCTGGGAGCCAGTGGATGTATATACTGCAAACAGTGTAGATCCTGATCAGAGGACTCCTTAAGGAGCCATCTGATCAGAGTCTGCACTTTTTGTTTTACTTTTATTTTTTCTGAAAACTTTTAGAATCTATAAAACAGCCATAAAACTCATTACAAACATGGTCGTTTTTCAAAAGTGGAATAGACTTAGTCCATGTAAACTATTCAGCATAAAAGTGGTTAACGATTTACGTCAATGTTTGATTTAAACGACCAAAGCATATTGTTTGCCAAAATCTGAAAAGTTGTGAACTTAATGCAGAACAAAATCAATGCATTATGCAGCCAATCCGGCGTCTTTTGAATATTCTTAATAATGGCCGCTCAACACAAGATTGACTGACAAGGCTTTACTGCCAGCATCTTGACTAACATCACCAGGAAAACATCGTCTATCAATTGTAAACCGTATAGACCCGGCTCGACCGCAGTGTTGTGGCATGGCGTCTGAAGATGGTCTTCAATACTTTTTCAGTATAACAGCGCTCCCTCCCTACAACGACATTGTGTGCGTTGTTCGGAGGGAGTCATTATAGGGGGCGGGGGATTTGCAAACAGCTTAAATCCAGATCAGACGCCGGATTCAAGCTGTTTGACACTCGCCATTAATTTTTTTCTGTCAAAATGTCCATTCCGTAACTTTGAGAAAAACAGCAGACGACAATTTAAAGCGGACGATATTCCAGCCGTGAATAGGTTGGACATAATTGTTCTGTTTAAATGCAAGGGTCATAGTAAGGAGGGAGTCGTTGTTGGGAGAGCCGTTGTAGAAACGGTACCTTGTACCTTCTTACAAGGTGATTACTCAGGCGTTGAAAACAGTGCAAACCCTATCCAAATGCGGCATTTTCAATCTTTTTTTCAACCATACTGTGCTTCTTTTTTTAATACCCTTCAATAAATGCTGATCGAAATTTGTAGTGCTTTAGATGATCTTCGACTACACTGTTTGCAATTCCAAATTGTTGCATCTCTCAGGACGAGTCTTGGAGTCTGATATGACTCTCTAACCCTTTCACTGCCAATTCTTTCGTGAGATTTTTACCCCTTCACAGTTTCATTGTCGTCTGCTTCAATTTTGTTGTGTGCAAGATCGTTTCAAAGTAAGATTCAAAGTACATGTAGTATGACTTAAAACATATCGATTCCAGCGTAAAACAGTTTTACGCGGCGTCTGATCAGGATCCAAACTGTTTGCAAACGCGCTTTCAGCTGCATTATAGATTTACCAATTAATGCCTGATATCGCAAAAAAAGGTCCGGCCTATGTGCTTGCTTGGAGATATCATTATCTAGAAAGGATAATCTAAAGACACTATACAGTGTTTTGTACATGCATCAGAATATTTCATATGAAATAGCAAACAGTGAAGACCCTGATTAGACGCCGCGTAACACAACGTGTCATCAGGGTCTACACTGTTTGCCAATGTCCCTTTCGATAGACACTAGGTTTAAATGGGTTAGCGATGTGTATTTAGTTAGACGTAGAAAATTTATGTAATGAATCATCTTTACTCCGGAAATAACCATCTCTGTCTGTCCCTTTGTTGTATAATATTGTTGATGTATTGTTAACTGATATAATACATGTACCTAGTAGAATACACATATTGATGTTGAATGTCGACCGGTACGGCATTTTATTTACTGCTTTATTTGATCCAGACAATCTCAATTACAATCAGATGTGTGTTTTGAGACATGGGTCGCGTTTCATAAAACTTAGTACGACAAAAACCGTCGTAAGTCAAAACTTGTCCTGTGAATTTCTTTGGAATTGTCTTTTCAAGACGATTCCAAAGAGATATCACAAGACAGGATTAGATGGAGAAATAAATAGTAATTGAGATTTTCATTATCTGACTTACGACAACATTGTCGTACGAAGTTTCATGAAACGGGCCCAGTCGTCCAGTGAAGGTATACATGAAAGCCTCTCTGAAAAGACAGGCGACTACTTACCTTGGACATTGTCGACTGATTATTTGGCTTTTTCTGAGTCTCCGCTTGAAGACTAATACATGTTAATCAGTTTGGTACCCGTTTAACTCAATTTTGACTCAACCCATTGAAATATATTATTTTATTCGTCAGATATTCAAGATGCAACCTGGTACAATTCTCAATACAAGGCACAATCAACCTGATTATGGACGACTTGTCATTTTCTTAAATATTTTACTTATTAACTCATTGTCCCCTGGATAGTTCAAATGGACAATTAAGTCTAGTCCATTTTAGCCTATTTAGGCTTGTTTTAAAATATATACATCATAACAGTAACATGTATTGCAAAATGACAAACAGTGCATGCTGACCCTGATCAAAGGGCTCCTTTAGGAGCTAGCACTCTATTCTGGATCTACACTATTTACAAGTGTACTCTTTACAGGTACAATGTTTGTAAATGTCGCATATACGTGGCACTAGGGATTAACGTGTTAACTTATAATGATGCGTATATATACACGCAATTTTTAAAACAGTGTGCTGTCGTGAAGAATACACTTGTCCTATGCAAACATTGTATACAAAGATCAAATGCTTCCAAAAGAACCCATCTGACTAGTATACTGTACATCATTTTGTAATATACATGAATCGTAAAACAACAGTTGATGCAGATAAAAAAGATTAATAGGATACAAAGGTTTGGAGATCAGTATCGGGTCTCAAACCTTCGAATGTGCCCCAACCACTGATATAGTCTCTACCTTTTCACCCCTTATCGGACATCTAGCAACTCCGTGTTACCTATTAGACCCCTAGCGAAATTATCGTAACCAGGCATCATCATCTCTTCGCCAAGCTGGTCAGAGCACTTCAGACCTAGTCAGATCCCTTACGACTATACCGAACAAAACATCGTGATCCTACTCTGAAGTGCTCTCATTCAATAGTCCTACAACTACTGGCCATTTAACACTTATATCAGCAGTTATATGCTTGTAAAACCGAGACACAAAATGCTATTTGTCTGTCAAGTCCCATTAAAACCGACCTGCAGTTACGAAATAGCCCTGGGGCGAAACGGTTATTATAATAATTTTTCATCTTTACACCTTGGCGACATCTCTGATAATGCTCTGCCAATCTACGTGTCACGCATTTGTCTGTGGACAGACTGGTGAATGAAGTTTCGTCTGTTGTATCGTTTCTCCTGATATTAAAGTATAAAAATGCTTTTTGAAAACAGTGTAGATCCAGATTAGACACTTCTTGAAGGAGCTGTCTCATCAGGGTTTCCACTGGGTTTTTTCCCCAAAGAAAATGTCTGGCATTAGTCTGTATTCTTTAATGTTCAAACGTTTTCTTATGTCATTAGTCATTGTATACGCTCACGTTATGATAGATGTTCAAAGTGGGTTATCTTTAATATATTCATTTCTTTATTAGTGTCTCATCATGATTTTAACATGAAATACATAAACATTAATTTCAATTCACAGGAAACCCATGCCATTCAAATAAGAATTATAAGAGACTATATGCATAATGTACTGATCTCAATCATATTCATTGCAATTTTTAACTTAAAATCCATATACTACAGATTTTATTAACCCTTAGCCCGCCAAATAAATTGTCGTCTGCTATATTTCTCGTCTGCTGCAAGTTTCAAAGTGCTTCAAAGTTACTCAAAATTGCTGAAAATGTTGTCCGATTGTCAAACAGCTTGGATCCGGATGAGACGCCGAGTTACTCGGCGTCTCATCCGGATCCAAGCTGTTTGCATATGGAGCTATAGTCGTGACTGGCAGGCTAAGGGTTAATATGAGTAAGAAAATGCTATAGTAAATGCTTGAAACGAAATGCACAAGAAGTGCTACCTTTCTTTAAGCATTACATATTGTTTGTCTTTATAAAGTGTTTGCAAAATCAACCCTTTTGTCGGAAATTGCGATCAAAGTCGACTTTGCAAACAGTTTTGATCCAGATCAGACGCCGAGCCACTCGGGGGTTGATCAAGATCCAAACGGTCCCACAATAGGCGTATCGATATTTCTTTGAACAGCCAAACTGCCTTAATCCGCACATGCCTATTAGTGCGACTTGCGTAATATTTGTAAACAGTTTGGATCCAGATCAGACGCCGCGTCACGCGGCGCCTGATCTGGGTCCAAAATGTGTGTCACTTGTATTAAATTTTTCTTTTTCAAAAGTGTGAAAATTAATTCATAAATATTAGCAGACGTTATATTTGAAGCAGACGACAATTCAGCTTGATGAAAAATGAAATAAATATGCAGACGCCAGTATTACAGCAGACGACGTTTTGTAATGTGAAAGGGAAAGTAATGGCGGCGAAATGGTTAATACAATTAGCTTTGTGCTTTGTATTTTGAAGAATCATAATAACGAGGGCAAACAAGTTCAAAGTCACCGGGTGTCTGATCTGATCTGATCTGATCTGGTACCGACATGTTTGCAAACTACCAGCAAAGTTGCAATTTGCAATATGCTTTAACAAAAAAGATAGGAAATCAACTCAAGTAAATATTTTGAATAGCAGACGATAGATATGAAGCAGATGGTACTCGGCTACATGTATATTCCAGATGTAAGGCCAAATGGCGTGTTATGTCTGCATAATCCTACATCAAAGTAAATGTTTTTCTTAATAAGCTCTTGGTTTATTTACTTCCAAGTTGCCTTTGACAAAAACGGCGTCTCAGCGAAAACTTTATCGGATTAAATATACTATGAAAACAGTCGTAATGTAAAGTACATATGTAAACATAATCAACACGTCATTCTGAACTCGCCATTGGTAAATCGTTTGCTCACTGTGTTGTCTGACAGATATCAGATATATACCCTGATAAGGATCCACACTGTCTGCATAATTATTTCTCCAGCAGAAAGCAAATGTTAGCGTGTAAAAACATTTGAAAGGGATTTACATTTAACAAAACAATTTTGAACTAGCCCATCGGTTAAATATAGTTACAGTAAACCCTCTCTAATACGACCACTGAAAAAGAGGGGTGACAGCTTAAAGCAAAGTGACCTGTCGCAAACACCTAATAATTAACACGATTTAGTGGTTGTAATAGAGAGGTTTTACAGTATATAACCCACGTCTCATTCACAAACAGTGTGCATGGGAAGAGTATATTAATTTTGTTTTATGCAAACAGTATGGATACATATCAGAGGTATCCTATAGAAGCTCTCTGATCAGGGTCTGCACTGTTTGCCTTTGATTAAACTCAGTCAAAAATAAACTACATATAACTATAAACTGACATCAGGGGTTGTTGAGTTTAGAATTAGGGCGCTCTGTGCATAATTATGGTTTAAACGACTCAAGACATAATTATGGCAAAACATAAGCATAGGCGACATTCAGTAAGAGACAAAAGACTAGAGTATAGCATGGAGAAATGACATTTCTCCATGAGTATAGCATCCGATCATTCGTGTTCAGCGTACAAGTAAGTATCTGCCACTGTTCAAGTGACTTATAATGACCTCCCCCGTGGGCCACCAGAACTGCGCTACAGTCCAACTTCGATAATCCGAACTAGCTCTTGTCGTACTTATCCGTATTTCAAAGTTAAAGTGTGGCGTAGACACGTTTTAACTTTGGAATACATGTGCGTTCGACTAAAGCGAGCCCCGGTTACAGAATTTCAACTTAAGAAGTAGTGGTAAATCTGAAGTAACCAAGTTAAAGTAATAAGAGGTTCGACAGTGTTTTTCCTGAATTTCCCAAATGACCCGAGCCATTAGTTATGGCTGGTATTCAGCTACATAATAATATCATCCTCTACACCAAAGAACAATCTTACCCTTTGGCTTGAGAGTAGAAAATAGGTTGAAGACTAATCTCTTACCCTATGGCTTGACTCACATCAACTCTGAGAGTCGATAATAGTCTCTAACCCTTCTTTCAGATTTTGACAGAACTCAGTGACCTTTAAAACTTAAGAAAAACAATGCCAATATCTAATAAAATCTAGTTCACTGTTAAGTATTTTGAACACATTGTCAAATGGCAAACCCTAATTAGAGAACTCAATTTCACTTTCAGAACAGTATCAGAGACCAATTGTTGCAGACCATATTGACTAGCATTCAAAGCGTTAATGCAGGACAAAAACAATGCAAAAACTCCTATATGTGGGATTTGATCTTTATGAGAATGGTCAGAGAAAGTTTCTAAAACTTTATGGTGAGAACTTATCGTTGTTTACAAATTGTGAGGAAATGAAACAAAATAGGTCTTCCTGATTCTTATCTGCCATGAAATTGCTTGCGTTCACCCTTCGCCGAATAAAACGTCCTTTTACGCCGGAACCATTTGCTTGTAGACGTGTCATTAGTGCTGTTATACTGTACTTTATCCCGACAGATGGTTGCTTTCATTCGGTTGATAGGCAGCCAGACATCTATCTGGGCTCCAGATAAGAGAGAGTAATATGAACAAATCCAACGTTTTCTCACTTATTTCAGCACCAAATCCTATGATGTTACTACTCATTAGAATCGTCTCGAAGAGACGATTCTAATGAGTAGTGAAACCATAGAATTAATTGCAGAAATAACGATTTTAGTTTTTGAAATACTCCCCTTTTCTGGAGCTACTTAGACAAATGGAATAAAAACAAAATACATTCATGGATTTTATTGTTCAACTATGATAACAAATGCTTCAAAAAATAAAAAATAAAGATTGGCTTGAAATACTTTCGACTGTTTACAAAAAGGTTTGAGCGAAGCAGTTGAGAAGGAGCACAGTTAACCCTTATCCTGCTGTAATATCGTCTGCTTTGGAATTATCGTCTGCAAATTTCGAAAAAATAGACTTATACATTTTTTTAAATAGCAGAAACCTAAAGACGAGTGTCAAACCGTTTGGATCCAGATCAGACGCCGCGTTACGCGGCGTCTGATCTGGATTCAAACGGTTTGCAAGTTCTGGTACAGACGGGTTTAGCAGGCAAAGGGTTTATACATTGGTTATAACTATATACACACAGAAAGTGGAAAACACAGCCGGTTTAGGCCATTAACATTATGATGATGCATAATGATACAGGGCGTATAAAGAGTACTAAATTGCACCATTATAGCTGTATATTTACAGTCTAACAGTTACCACAATTGGCCCAATACTGAATGCTACTACACTGAGAAATACAGGCGATCTCATGTTCAACGACCATTAGTTATTCTAAACCAATTCAAGAGCAGAGTTCCCAGTTACTATTTTACTACTACGTACTAGTAACTCTTGTAGGTTATTTGGTTCCCTTGTGGGTCATTTTAGTTACAAAGAAAACTAACCAGTATAATTTGAATTCTGGGTAGTTTAATAAAAACTAGTCTAAATAAGCAAACAGTGTAGACCCAGATCAGAGGGTTCATATAAGAGCCCTCTGATATGGGTGTACACTGTTTGCAAATGTAATGAGTATATTTTATACAGGTACATGGTGATGAAAGAGTGGTAAGTGTTTTTTCATTTGAAAATAATGTCGACATAAAGTGTGTTTCAGACATACAACTAAACGAAAATACATTCCAGTCCTGGGTATGTTTACCAATTTCTTGCCAGATATGTATTGTTTGTTTGTTCATCCTATCAGCATCATTTTATACAAACATTATTTGTAAGTCAGTTTTGTCTCTAGTCAGGTGGCCTTCTACACGATCATATGGTCTTGGATTATATCATTTACGGGGGACTTTTTGTGTTACTGACACAAACAGTTTCGATCCTGATTGACGCCGAGTAACTCGGTGTCTCATCTGAATCAAAACTATTTGACACTTTTTAAAGAAAATGCCTTTACAACAATTTTGATTTTTTTGTCAGATGACAAATTTTGCAGACGTCATATCGAGAAGAAGCCTAGAATGAGATTAGAGAAATTCTGATTAGTGCGTTTCAACCTTATTGACTGCTTAACCCTTTCCCCCATATAAGCGCCTTTTAGCACATTTAATTTATTCCTCAACTGAAGAAAATAGTTCTTATTTAAACAGTTATGAATATGTTTTAAAATAAATGATTTTCATATTCTAGCAGATGGAAGCTTAAAGCAGGCTGAAAGTAAAGCAGAATGTGCCTTAGGGCACATTCTGCTTTACTTTCAACCTGCTTTAAGTAGTCACATATCTTCGAAACTAAAAACAGGCTATTAGGTAAAGGGTTAAATGTAAGTTTGCAGATTGTTTCCAAATCTAGACTTGAAGCATTATAGCTGAAGAAATTTAGGTATAAGTGTCAGACAATCTGTATCCCGACCAGGCACCAAGTTGCTCAGTGTTCAGTCTAGACCAACGCTGTTTCAAAATTCACATTAAGGCAAGCAGTGAAAGGTTTAAATGAGTCTGAAGAACGAATGGACTAAAGGAGGAGAGTCAGGATGGGTTTATGATATCTATAATACACTGCAATAATGTTAACATACAGAGCTCCAGATAACACAAGCATACTTGACAATGTCTCCATCAAACCCAATGTTGTGAATATTTATTAAATTCTGATTTGATAAGACATCTGATTTGACTTGATACGATTTTACAGCGCTATAACACCATTTCATTCATATCGCGGCGTGCACCTAATTAGTAATTACAGGTGCAGGAAAACCCCAGATACCCTTTATACACTGTTTTACGCAAAAATTGCAACAGGGTATAGAACCATCGACCTTCCTTAGAACTTGATCCACTCGAAGAGATGTATCTAGTGAGTAGTCACAACATTGAGTTTAGTAAATACATACAAAATAATATTCTGAAAAATACATACTTCGGCACTCACTTATATCTGGAGCTCTTAACATAACATAGCGTTCTTATAATATGATCTGAACACATCTAAATCAGCAAAAGTATGAAATTCTAGGAATGTTTATGAAACAGTATTAACATCTATTCTACAATAACGTAACACGAAATTCTCTGAACTACTTTGGAAATAGTTTGGCAACAAAGCAAACTGAAATACAGTCAAACTTATATAACCCGAACTTGTTTAACTTCGAAATAAGAGTAAGTTCAACATAAGCGAATACGAGTTATCATCAACTGAAGAAATACAGATACATTCGACTAAACAAGTTCGAGCTATCGAGGTTTGACTGAAATTGTAAGTTAAAAGCAAACATTCTTTTACCAGCACTAGTTACTCAGCTATAAAATTCCTCATCAAACACATACACACACAAAGTACCCTGTCAGACTGAAATACCAGCAGTTGTAATAAGCAAAAACTGGTTTGCCTCGAGCAAGTTAAGTTTTACAAATTCACTTGGGGCAGAACTTCTTCAACATTCCCCAATATGAAAAGCAGGTACAAGTATCTTTTCATTAGCAATTGTGCAATTAATAATTACTCTATCATAGAAAATTCATTTTTTTCTTTCTTGTGCAACTAATTATTAGTAATTACTTAGATCTACTCTATCAAAGAAAATTCATTTCATTTGCAAAACAACCCGATTTTACCATTTCCTTCATTGATAAATTTCCCACAGCTTGACAGGTGACCATGTAAAGCAGACTAAAAGTACAGCAGATAGCTTAGTCAAGACCTTATTATTTTATATTCAGTCTGTTTTATACAGCCACCTGTCTTCAACACAAACAATTTCTAAAACAAGGCACTTTTCCCCATAAACTCCGGCTATCACTCTTTTACAAGTGAATAAGACAATGGTTTATTGTGTACTTTTTGTCAGATTCTGTAAGTTCTTTGCAATCATTGTCCTGTAAGCAGAGTCCACAGGTTTTCTGTCATTCTGATTGTGATGTATGCAAGTTTGATGATAACAAATATTAAATGAACATACTGCCAAGTCTGTGTTGAGCGATCAATGTAAAAATATGCTTTACAAGCTATATGGCTGCTTAATGCATGACAAGTTATGTGGCTGTATTATTATAATGCATGACAAAAGTAATGCATAAAGCTCAGGTGGGAGCTTGATGTATTAAATGTGTCATGCATTAAGAAAGCACATGCCTTTAGATATAGAAATGCTCCTTCAATGAAGTGTTGATAGATACAGCTTTGGATGTACAATGTATTTGTTATATGATAATTTCAATGTTGTTAAGATCACTTTGGTTATTGCACTAAAGATCCAGCTCTACGATAAGGCCATGGGTTAACAAGTATTTCAACCAATCAACTATCAACCAACCTATTTGCACAAAACTCTGCCTTTTTAAAAATCCTCATTTTTTATGTGTATAATTAATCCATCGTAATTTCTACACATGTGGTTTCCATGTAAACATTGTTTACTTCAAATTTCCTGTCCAAGCTGCTCCAAATGTCCCCCTTTTCGGATACTGGCTTCAGAGAACTCCGTACAATTATGGTACAGTCTTTCTACCACGGTCACTCAAAAGAACACTCATTGACTGTATTTAAAAAGGTGAGAACATAAAGCAAGATAAAAGTAAAGCAGGAAGCTCCTGTAGGGGCTTCCTGCTTTACTCTCATCTTGCTTTGAGCAGAATTCTACCTTTATCAACGAGGACAAGCATTCCATGGAGTGTTCGACATATCGGGGCAATACTGTATTGCAACAGGCACTGTTTAACTTCCAAGTACATGTAAATCGGAACATTGTACTCAAAAGTAAAAATCTCTGAGAATCTTGGAATTATTTTGTTTCATAGTATAACACACTTCCGTCGTCTCCTACGTGTATCCTTGCGCTTTATTTTAGGTTCCAACACGGCTAACATTGCTTCATCAAACACGTCCTTTAGTCCTTGTTGCGATAACGCGCTGCACTCAACATAACAATCGGCGTTTACACGTTTTGCAACTCTAGCGCCATCTTCAGCAGTCATTGGCTTTTGCCTACGTTTTTGTAATTTTTGGCGAACTTTTTCGTCCTCTCGGAGATCGACCTGAGTACCAACAATAAGGAAAGCGGACGTAGGAGAACTCGACCGCACTTCCGGTAGCCATTTTTGTTCCAGATTTTTCAAGGTATCCGGCATCACCACAGAGAAGGCAAGCAAGAACACATGGGTGCCGGGATACGACAGCAGCCGGAGACCTTCATACTCCTCCTGTAATAAATGAAAGAACATTACAAACGATTAGTTATCGGCGGCAATATTATTTCAGCTTCTTTTTATATTCAAAGGTTGCATATTATCACATTCAGTTAATTTATTAGACAAACAGTTGAACTTATTTCTTTGTCATACGTGACAATTCTCATGAATAGTGGACCTATTGGAGAACGTCTTGAGATTTGGTGCAACATTTCTTCCGACCAACGGTTACCTAATTAAGAACCTCTCTAAATAAATACACGCCACAATCATGGCGTCACCGATGAGTTATTGGTGCCTGTCAATGCAACTTATAGAGTATTGGTGGAAAAGGAACCCTGGTACATACAATTTTGACAGCAGGACAGTGACCAAGAATAAAACACATAGGCGGATCTATAAATAAAACTCTAAATGAGACGAACTGATTTGGGATAGTTTTATCGTGACAATGCTTGTAATTATACTTGAGTGGAAAACCACGATTGAGTTCTATATCATTCGGTTTCTTTGCTTACTTGTGCAAAATATCCACTAAATTTTCGCCCCCTTGAAGTTGAATCCTAGACCCGTTCCTTTATACTAGAATTTGTTTTTTTATTTCCATAAACACGATATATATGTGCTCGAAGTGTGATAAACGGCCTGACCTTTATGAAGATAATAGTTCTCTCAACACAACTGATTAGAAACATAAATACGTGGTGACAAGGTGACAACCACCCACTATTTATGACATAAACCTGTCGTCTGCTTTAATTCATTCCATATATTTCGAAATCGATCGTAACAGTATTTCATAAGATGACTTGCAACAATTCAATCTCCCAAGTCGAACTTATCCTTTTTTCAAAATAAAAACTTTGAAATATGGATATATTCGAACTAACGCAAGTTCGAATTATCGGGTGTAGACTGTTCATGTTTATATGCTTCCTCTGTAAACGGTATACCTGGTGGACAGTATATAGGCCCACGAAACCCGTGTAGACCCATAATAGATTATTCGGAATTTATTTATAACGGAATCCTTTGACCAGGGTCTACGCTGATTTCCAATTGTACATGCTGTAGTTTGTAATTTCTGAACAGTAAAAAATGATTTGATTTCAATGAAAACTGGAATAGCCCAATTTCACTTCCACCAGTTATTGGGGAAAGCTTGACATCATTTATAGCGTCTATACGACTCTACATCTTTACTTTACAAATTCTTAAGATAAAAATCCTTATATCTCAATCGAACAATACATTGTGGCTACTGATTAGAATCGTCTATTCGATACGATTCTAATGAATAACTGAACTATATACGATTTGGTGTAGGCATGAGGGAAATAATGCTAGAAATGTCTAATTTAGTCCCGGTTAAACAGACCTGATCTAAGTTATAAAGCTTATGAGTTGAGTCTGAAATCGTGCTCAATCATTTGATTGGTCAGATATGAGTTTTTGCTCAGCAAAAACTCAAATCTGACCAATCAAATGCTTGAGCACGATTTCAGACTCAACTATAAAGCCTTATAACCTTGGACCCTTAGTTAGAGTGCACCTTAATAAGACACGCAGTTACCCAACATGTAATTTAGACGAATGTTGCTTGCAATAGCTGATCACATATACATGAATATGCAAAACAAATGTCGCGGCCCTCGGTGAAAATAACTTGCCTGACAACTATAGCAAATACAACAAAGTATTTATTGTTGAAAGCGATGTCGGCGCTTTGGGCTGGATTTCTCACATATTATGCGAGCTATAAATCAGACGAGTTGAGATTTACTTTACACAAGTAAATGAAATAATTCACAAAACATATTTGGCTTAAAGGGTATACGTGTACATACGGAAAACCAGACACTCTGGTTCCCTCTCATAAAACTTCGGGATTAGGAAAAACATCACCGCCAAATGGAAACTAATAAACTGCACCAACTCTTTCATCGTGGTTTTAATACAATGTTGTACATTTTGCAACGCATGGGTCGCTCGTTCAATCCCGGGTCACGTCTGTCTTTCAGGGGAGACAATTATAAATCATACGTCCCGACCTGATATGACCTCACTGTTAGGCCATTGAACCCTAAAGGCGCATACATACACGTTCTAATAAAACAGGGTATGTTTGAAGAGTACGTGTGCCTTTAATGCAAACAGTGTAGAGCATGACTAGAGACCTACACAGAGTCTGCACTGTTCGTCTTTTTGTAATATATTGCAAAAGTATCCCTTTAAATAGTCAATAATTGACTAAACTAAATTTGAAACTGGAATTGTTCATTTGAGTCTCTGGAGGAATGAGTTAAAGAGGCGTAAACCCCAACTAAAGATACATGGACACTATAGGTAAATGGGTTATCAAGGTCAAATGTGATCAATACAGACAAAGATTGATAATAAGGCCATGTTTTAAACAATGACATGGCGGTGTCTAAGGCTCGTTGATGACGTAAGTAAACTGCTGTAGACAGATAGCAGCTGAAACATGATTGGCAGTATACACAGATAACGGCCATTTCAAGTATTATTTGAATTACAGTAAAACCTCTCTATTACGATCACTAAAAAGTAGACTTATTGCTTGTATGAAATACAGGTGACAACTTAAAGCAAGGTGACAGTAAATCAGAAAGCTCCTGATGGAGCTTTCTGTTTTACTGTCACCTTTCTTTAAGCAGTCACATGCCGTATAACCCAATAACTAACACAATTAAGTTGTCGTAATAGAGAGAATTTACTGTACGTGCAAGTATGTTATAACGAAAGGTTTGCAATTTAATTCTTTTCTACAGAGCCAATATTGCAAATTGCCTATATCTGTGTTAAAAATGCAATTTAAGCAGAGATCTCCTTTAGGAGCTTTCTGCTTTACTTTCATGACGTTTCCTTCAAATTCCAGTGTGATATAAAATCCTACACTTAAAGTGAGTTATATATAAGCTTCTTCTTGGTACAAGGCTCTTGGTGCTACATTATGTGTAGGACTAAATGAAAGACATCACTCACATCAGCCAATATATTAACATTACTTAAACAACAAAGTATGTACCAACAATAAGGAAAGGGGACATATACAGTGTAGACAAGAATCAGTTGTAGCATTGATAGGAAATATGCCCACAAAGGCTGCAAGTTGTTCAAATAATTATCATTTGCAGTTTTTCAGGTGGTTAAGGTCTACACGGTGTTTCCACTGGTTGACAGCCCTTTCTCTCATGACATGTTGGTATAATCTGGAACTTACCTGGCCCGCGGTATCAAACAACCCAAGCTGGTACGACGTCCCCCGGACCGCTACCGTCACTGAAATGGAAAGAAATCAATAGTCACCAAAAGTTCCTTCAAGAGAAGCGCCCTGGGGCCCGTTTCATAAAACTTCGTACGACAAAAACGATCGTAAGTCTAAACTTTAAAATACATTTACATCTGATTTCTCAATCTAATCCTGTCTTGTGACATCTCTTTGGACTCGTCTTTTCAAGACGATTCCAAAGAGATGTCACAAGACAGGATTAGATGGAGAAATAAATGACAATATTGAGACTTTTATAATCTGACTTGCGACCACATTTGTAGTGCGAAGATTTATGAAACGGGCCCCAGATACACGCTTACATTTTATTTAATTTACGATACAGCAGCGAGCAGAACAGAGTTTTCTTAATTTACGAGGACACAGCTTATCTCAATGCAATCTTAACTCTACATGTCATCATGATGTCATGATGTCCGCGGGACAATTGTTGATAGCTCAATACCATCTTGTACATGTCTTCATTTTTGCAACTAGCTGGATTATAACCCCCAGAAATGGTAAACAGCTAAACCTCTAAAAACTGTACTTTTTAACCCATATATATACTCCATAAAAGGTATTGAATGTATTTCTCCACTGAAGAAAATAGATCCACTTAACACAGTCATTATGCACCGTAAGAAAACTTTCCCATATCCTAGCAGAATGTAGCTTAAAGCAGATTATATGTAAAGCAAAATGCATCTTTAGGCGTTTTCTCCTTTACTTACTTACAGACTGCTTTAAAAGGTCACCTGTCTTCAAAACCAACTAGAAACAGCCAATGGGATAATGGATTTGGTCGCTCTAAACCAATGTTTTTGGGTCCCATTTTTCTGCTTCTTCACTAATTCTAATTAAAGATGTACTCAGAACTCATTGGACAGACAGGTGGTTGCATAATGCAGGACGACATAAACACAAAACAATAGCAGTCAGCAGTGTTCCCTGAATCATAACAAATGGCTACTTTAAAGCAGACTGTAAAGGGTTCAAACGTTTTCTTCATAAAGCAGCCATCTGTCTTCATATAGATTGAAAACAACTCAAGTAACCAGTTGAATACGGTTCGAATGACCTGACAAAACCAATTCCTTCCATAATTGTGATAGTGCCTCCATTGGTTCAAAGGGAATACCAACATGAATCATGATCTTCCGAGATTTTTTCCAAGAAACCTGATCTTATGTAAGACTCTCCCAACAAGTCTGTCAATGAGTTTTCAAGTACAAGGGTCGTATTCAAGTGTCCTCCAGAGTTAGGCGGACCTAGACAATCCAAAATACAGCGCTAAAACTTGTGTCATGTGGAGCTCCACTGAACAGCATTTCAAAACGATTGCACTGTATTTCAAATCATAATATTATTATTTTCATTCCCAACCCTATGCCGTGACTATTCAGTAGAACCGTCCATAAGAGACGATTCTAATGAGAAGTCACAACACAGGGTTGTGTGGCAGCTTAAAGGGGAACATGTTTAATGTATCACTAACTCTTATCTGCAGCCCTGGTAATGTTTTTGAAACGTGCAACAACGCTTTACATGATATCAAATAAATTATTTATATCATTGTCACAAAACCAATGACTAAGAATTTTACATCCGTAACCTTTTGCATGCTCGGCAGTTTTCGATTTTACGAACCGCCGATTAAGCGGTGTCTTATTTTACTAAATTATTATAATGTTACACATATCATATGTGTAGGAAATAAAACATTGACTTGAATTGAATTGTGACAGACTAACAGTAACATATATATTTATATAACAAATATGTCTAAAGCGTGCTGAAGTTGAATTAAATTGTAAAACAAATTGAAGGTTTACCGTTTAACGTATACCTATTAAACATTAAAGCAGAAAGACAAAGGCGAATGATTCTGATATTCTGAAGTCATTAAATGACAATAATTATAGTGGTATCATATGCCATATATCAGATTGTTAACTCAGGACAGCAATTACAGAGTTCCTTCTTCAAAGATCGCAAGTGTAGTTTCCTTTTCATTTTCAGTGTTTGCTACAAGTCTGAACGCTTTTGAAAATGTTTGATTAAGTACATGTACATTTTGCATCTTGAATCATGCCCATTAATGTATAAATGCAGTTTGCTTCCCAATTTTTCAATGGCTTAATATCCGATTCTTTTATTAGGTATCTCGGAAATAAATCAACTATTGCAATCCCAGTAATAAATCTCTTCAACCCTGGATTGGTTTCCGAGGTTTGTTTTAGTGTTTTAACTAGTTCCAAAGTATGTTCATAATTATATCAGCGGTTCAAAGGTTATCAATTGTTAAGTGTGCAATTTCTTCCTGGTAACACTAACAGAATGTTTCCTCATTTGGTGAATAAATGTTTTTTTTTAAACACGTACATCATTAATTCAATCCACCAAACAGAGAGAGGCCATTGCAATATACAGGTATACATAAATGGACTAAGAAATACAAACTACAGTGCTCCCTCTCTACAACGACACCCGATGGGAGACAAACAATGTGTGCGTTGTTCGGAGGGAATCGTTATAGGAAGGGAAGTTGGTTTACATTTGCAAACAGCTTGAATTCAGATCAGACACCGCGTAACGCGGCGTCTGATCTGGATTCAAGCTGTTTGTCACTCGTCATTAAGTTTTTCTGTCAAAATATGTTACTTTTGAGAAAAACAGCAGACGACTACTTTGAGTAGACAATATTAAAGCAGTAAAAGCGTTTGACATCATTGTCCTGTTCAGGAAACTGCGACAAGAGTCGTTGTTCGGAGGGAGCCGTTGTTGGGATGGCCGTTGTAGGGAGGAAACGCTGTAATTCGACTTATACGAATTCGAGATAATCAAAGTTCGACTGTAGATGTATATGCAGTATGGACAGTCTGCTTATTGTTGGATGTAAGCATGTAGAAAGCTCCTACAGAACTTTCTGCATTACTTTCTGCATCAAGCCTGATCAAAACTGTCATCGGAACTAACATGATGTTTGTGAAAAATGTCACACAACTCAGAATTGTCTTTACTTGTTTATTTTTGTTATTAAATAAAGAGAACATACACGCAGTCCGGATGTCAAATCATTTCAGATCCAGTGATGATAAAAGTTTTGGTCGAAATCCAATCCTTGTATTTGTTAATGTTACTTTAAATTAGGCCTTATAGATAGATAGAATCTTTATTTACATCTCATCAATGCACATTCAATACATATATAAGAACATATACAATAGAATCTTAAAAATAGCGCAAAGCCATTCCTTAAAGGAATTATATGTACAGTCTAGTCTGTATGAGGCGGCCATAGAAGGGAGAAGCATCATTATTGATTAAGGTATACAGTAAAACCTCTCTATTACGAACACTAAAATGTGTGAATTATATAAGGCGTTTAAGACAGGTGACTGCTTAAAGCAAGGTGGCAGTAAAACAGAAAGCTCCTTTAATGGAACTTTCTGTTTCACTGTCACCATGCTTTAAAACCATTCGTCTCTAAAACAACATACACGTATTTCAAACTTCTTAATCAAGTCACTATATACCAATATGTCCACTCCAATAACATTCGATATTGCGTGAAAATATTGACGATAAATATTGTCGTTGTAGTAACTTGAGAATGTTTTAAAGGTAAATGAGCAATAGTGGTTGTTATTTAAGGTTTTAAACTTCATATAATTGCCTAGTTCTCGTTCATGACCTTCAATATGGTACACATTACACTGATCTAACCACCTGTCATGTTTTATCTGCTGTTTATCCAACACTCCAACAACATGTAAAACCACTGATCTGCTACTGTATCGTCTGCTTCAAACGTGTCGTCGGCATTCGTTTTAAAAGATAATTTTGAAGCCAATTTTTTTGAAATTATCTGAACCTGTGGGTCAATCAGTTTTAGACCCTGATCAGACGCCGCTTTTCGCGGCGTCTGATCAGGGTCCAAACTGTTTGTATATTATAGCATATTCGCGATAATAGCAGGCGAAAAGATGTTCGTACAATATACAGTATATTATATACTGTAACTGGAAAGTCTCGCTATTAGGTCACTGGAAATAATGACTGTTCTCAGTGTTTTAGCATGTGTTTGCTTGATACAGGATGACACTAAAGCAAAATGCTAATGTAGGATGCAATCAAGTCTAAAGCAGACGATCAATTTAGATGTGAAAGAGCTAATCTGTATTGTTTACGTGATGCACTAAACACACCTGTAGAGAAGGTAATAATTTTTCCAGAAAGATTCAACAAGGGGTTTTATTTCCTTTCCACCATAAATCATATCTGCTCAAATGTAAGATTAACATGTTGTGATAAAAATATGGGGTAATGATTGCCGGAAATATAGAGACATAGAAACTCACAAATGACTTTTACGAACGATGTGTTACATTCTTTATCTACGATATGATCCATCTTCTTGTATTGAGAAAACAGATTTACCAAAAAAAAAATATCTGTACGTAAGGCAGGTGGCTATAATAATGTTAACGTCACAGCTGAGTCTTATTCTATGGTGGAGTAATAGTGAGGTTTTACTGTTTTTGAGAAGAATACTTACCCCAGTCGAACACCATTTAAGTGGTTCCATTATGATTAAATAGTATTCATATGGTATTAAATAAATGCCACTCAATAAATGAGCATGTCCTTCTATAAAGGTGTTCCCCTATTACTTTTGTCTTAAAACATAAAACTTCAATCTTTAAAAGAGACTGTATACAAAACACATGAATCTGTTTATTGACCGCTGTACACATGTTTTACTACAGTACAACCTCTCTATTAACACCATAAACACGAAGGCTAATTGATTTAAGCAAGGTGGCAGATGACTGCTTAATGCAAGGTGGAAGTAAAACAGAAAGCTCCTGAAGGAACTTTCTGTTTTACGTCCACCTTGCTTTAAGCAGTCACCTGTTGTGTAAACATCTATGACAATGACAAAGTTTAATAAAGCACACAATTGAGAGATTTTAGTGACAGTCCTATATAATTGGCTGTTGGTATATAACTGAGTCACACTTCCTGGGAATGTAAATGTTAGGGGTATTTAACATAATTTGTTAGCGACAATCCGCACAATGGTTTGCGTAGGACCTACCTTATCTCTGGCACTAGTGTTTAAACAGGACAGGACAGAATACACACATCAGAAAAGTACATACATCGCAATTACACGAACAAACAGAACAGTCTAAATCACAACCACGCGTCACGAAAGACAGACAAAACATTGGTAAATTGTATAGCAAACAGTGTCAACCCGGATCGGCCCCAGCGTTTTCAACGCACCTCCTAGTCCGGATTGACACTGTTTGCCAATCACCAAGTTTGTCATCTGGAAGAGACAACAAATAATAGCCACAGCTCGAGTTAGGACGTTGATCGTACATATGGGTTTACACTGTTTTCAAGGTTTTATGTTATTTTCCTTTCATGAATCTTGAATGATTTATTAAGCAAAATAAATGTAAAATAGAAAACTCTTTGATACAATGCAGTATCCAATGACGTACGAATTCACGCCACTATTATAATTATCGTTCCAAAACGATGATACACCAGTGCATGTTACCGGTACCTTAGTGAGAACTGATCTTGCACATTCTGACTCTGTTAAAACACATATCGTGAAATCTTTCCTTGTGATTTTATGCCGTCTCATTTTTAATATACAATGTTTCTCAATAACTAAAGAACAATAATGGGTTAAAGTTCGCCACACATATATATTTCACATACACTATAATTATGCTCCAGTACTCTCTTAAAGCTTCAAATCCCAAATGAAGCCACTAACCATGGCAGATACAAGGCTCCAGATAAGAGGAAGTTAATTGAACAAATTCAACACTTTCTCACTCATTTCAGCATCAATCCTATGGTGTTACTACTTGTTAGAATCGTCTCGAAGAGACGATTCTAATGAGTAGTAACATCAAAGGGTTAATGCAGAAATAAAGATTTTACTTTTTTTTTTAAAAAAAACCCAACTGTTATCTGGAGTCCTGAGATCAATATCGACAATTGTTACTTTGTATAAGCAACATCAACAGTTCGTCAGATTATTCACATGTTCATTCCAGAATCGATACCCCGCATCCAAAACCATTTGACATGCAAACAATACAGGCTCGTTAAGAAGTCATCGGTTCTTTGCCTGCATTCTATGTCTTCTAGTAAGAACCTAAGACACATCTACAAGTATTGCATCTTCATCCGATAAATCCCCTATCCCCTAAACTTATAATCAAAATGTTCAAAGTGTATTAATTTGACGAACGTATCATGCAATAATGGGAGTATATACATGTATTTGAAAACGTTCGGACAGGTCTCACTTTTCGTCGGTATGTGTGTGTTAGTCAAACTCCAAATAAATTATTTCAATTTCTTTGCGACTGATTACAGCTAAAAGCGAAACGAAAGTATTGTATATTTCATTTGTATTCAGAGCAAGAAAAAATAATGTTTAGTGACATAGATGTTTCTACATTTAATACCTATAACTGTATGTTAAATTGTACATGTTTGTATGTCATGAAAAACAAGAATAAAAGCCAAAGGTGTGTCGTGTACGTAAAAACGTTAATAATTAGTGGCGTGGAACCTTCATACAAGGTAAGTGTACGCACTAGTGCAAACCAACGAGCAGGATCGTTTGGATGTGTTGATATAATGACATTTATGACAGAATAATAATCGCAACAATAATAACATTACTGCTTCACCTAATTCAAGTACATTAAATGAGAGGGCTGGTCGTCTAGCGATTCTGATAGCACATAAGTTGCAAAACTGGGTTTCCTTTGCAAACACTTTAGACCCAGATGAGACGCCGCATATTGCGGCCTCTCACCAGGATCTAAACTGTTTGACAATTTGATCCTATTTTGAAGAATTTTTTTTTTTAGAAAATACTAATCTTTGAACAATAACAGACGACAATTGTTGCATACGACACACATTTAAGTTGCATTCAAAGAATTAAAATGCATGGCGCCGTTATGACAATGGTTCGAAAAAAGCGGATTTTAGTACCATTCTACCGTGCCTTAGGCCTCTGATAAATTGGGCGCCATAGCAAAACAAACATCTAAATGTATGTTTTTTATGAAAGCTGCACTTGCTTATACCCGTGTTTCATTAGAATTAGTGGCTTAGAACCGTCAAAGGCGAGACATGTGTATTCTAACAAGACCGATGAATGTGTGACGACGATCTAGGTGTAGATCCTAATCTTACGATCTTTGTCGCGTAATCTTTGTCTACAATATTTACAAGAATACTTTAATTTTTATTAGGGACCTGTTAAGGGATGAAACTTAAATACTGATTGATTGAAACACTAAAACCACCTGCATCATGCAATACGTGTCGAGATAAGAGCAGTATAAATAACGGTGATAAATCACGAGTCAACCATTCAATTACAGAGAGACTTTGAAAACGAGCCTAAGATCAGTCGGCTTCAACACGGATATTGAACGAGATAAGTCCGATCCCACTAAGGGTGTTCTACCTTAACATAGGTGACCCTTCAGTTTGCTCAACACAGTGAAGTCTCAAAACAACCACTCTATAACACACTCATCAGGTTACAGCGAACGTGTGAAATTAAAAGCTATAATTCCAAATACGTGTAATGTAGAAAGCTAGCATGTGAGCTTACTACATCGTTTCGCCGTGCTTTACGTAACGGGACTTTAAATATCTTTTAGTAATACTTACTATTGGTTTTCTCCAGCATAGAGGCATCCATTATAGAGGAATACATGTGCAAAGTCATGTTGCGGATTACCATTTGTTAAGGTGCAACATGAGTTATGGTTAGAAAATGCAGAAAGCTCCTACAGGGTTTAGTTTAGTTATAAAACATAACCACATCTGACAGTTTGTCCAGTTGCCATTTAAAGGTTAACGACAGAGCTCTCCAAAGACACTTGATAAGGCACCTTTCTTAAGTGTCTTATGAATGGTACCCCACATTTGACTGTACATGTATTTGGACGACTGTAGTGTTTCCCTTATGTTATTAACTTAAAACCATATTATGCCTTCCAAATGAAGATATTTACATTCACCCTGTAAAGTCTTTATGTAATCCTATTAAAAATATGCAGTACATCTGCCGATGAACCTACACTTCCAAACTGGTTTTAGCCAGTTCGGATTTCCCCCGTGCTATTCGTGGACTTCTTCAAATAGACTACATCGGGCACTTAACACTAAGCTCCCATTGGTCGACAGTCATATGTCACTAGCGGGGTGACACAGACCCATAGGTCGTTGCCATCGCGTTGCTATGTGTGTAAATGGGTTAAGAAAACAACCGCGACCTGTATTTTTAGAATGTGCTTTTGCAATAGATATTCAAGTTGCACTGTTATTTGTTTGCCTTGTAAGTCTTTTCCATTCACAGAGAGAAAGTTTACTGGAAAAAATCCTGAATTTTTAATACAGTTACAGTACATGTAGTTGGGACTACTTTTTCACCATATTTAGAAACTGGAATGGCTATTACATCGACATTACATCTATCAAACCTCTTTGGCCGGTATATGATAAATTCTTATACAGAAAAACAAATCTGGCCAATAAACACATTAAATTGACAAGACAGAAAATATAAATATAAACATAAGGAATAAACAACATCTCTTTGCCGCTCATGACGGTATGACTACATTAGCTTCGGGGGGGGGGGGGGGGGTAAATTAAACGAAAACGCCCTTCGGGCGTTTACGAAATTTACCCCCTGAGAAGCTAATGTAGTCATACCGTCATGAACGTCATGAACGTCAAAAATATGTTGTTTATTCCTATAATGAAAACGAAAAGCCATAACTAGAAGTAAATTCGCAGAAAGGTTATAAGAGTACTAAAACCGTTTCAACAATTCGGACAAAACTAGAATGCAAAGATACGTAGACTAACTTAGTCCTGTGATTTGTTCATTTGTCCGTATGTGGAAACTAAACTTTGACCCTATGTACTTAAACAAGATTAAGTGGTTGTTCATACGCTGCTAGTACAAGACTTGAAGTGTCAGACCTTTCACTTATATGGGAAGTATTCCATAATATAGATACTGATACTGCTAATTACGGGGCTCCAGATAAGGGAAGTATTTCAAAACTAACATCTTTATTTTAACGATTCTAATGAGTAGTTACACCATAAGATTTGATGTTGTATAAGTGAGAAATTTGATGTGTTCCAATAACTCCCCCTTATCTGTTGCCCTGCTAAGTTGCGAACTAGAATATATATAAAGTCTGGCTTTTGCAATCACTAAAATGTGCCAATGTACAGTACAGCTTCTAATGCCAATAATAATTGACTATACAATGCAGGGTACAATCAAAGAAGTTGTTCAGAGGTTTAGTCAGGGAGTCTTGGTGTCGTGACTCACTGGAAACAATATGCACATACATGTATAGTACAACCTTTGAACAGCAGTCACTGCATGGATAACAAATGCATTTAAATAAAGACGGCAGATTATTGCAAGACCAACGCAATGCATTGACTTGCTAGGAGCATTCTGTATAACTTTTGTCCTGCATTAAGTAGTGATCTGCCTTAAAATATGGCCAACTTTATCCATTGAGTGGCAGTTGTACACGGGTTTTACTGTCTAAACATTGTGTTAGGTTCAAAGGGCGATAATCAATGGTAATACTGTCAAACCTCGATAACTCCAACTCGCTTTTAAAAGTCGATCTAATCGATTGTTGTACGTTGAATTTCGATTATTCGATCTCGATAAAATCGATTTTAACCGCTTTTCAAAGTTAAAACGTAGCTACGGTGTGTTTTAACTTTACCTATACTCGGGTAAGTTCGAGTCTAGCGAGTTCGAGTTACCGAGATTGGACTATACATTAACTTCATCAGGACGGAAGACCCACTATAGAACAAAAACAAGAGAACACAATTGCCATAAGTAGGTTTCTTTTCTTCCCTGTTTCGTACATGGTATATCATTTTGAAGATCAAGTGGCGTATGCTTACAGAAGTGTCGCCTGCTTTAGTTTAAACTTCAAGTGCAAACGTTATATATCGTAGAATTATTAAATATACCCGATATCATTTAGCCTATGATATACACTCAGACATGTTAAGGTCATTCTTTGGGAACTGATTGACGTCTAAGACCACTGCTTGTCTGTGCTTGACGCAGTCAGGTGACGGCTTAAGGCATGACAAAAATAAGGCATGTTTAACCCATTACCCCATAGCCTGTTTCTAGTATTGAAGATAAGTGATCACTTAAAGCAGGCTGAAAGTAAAGCATAATGTGCTTTAAGGCGCCTACTGCTTTACTTACACCCTGCTCTAGCTATACCACCTGATAGAATATAGGCAACATTTCGTATAGTACATTTGTACATAGTCTTGCTTATAAATTGGAACTATTTTCTTAGTGGGGGGATAAAATAAAGGCGTTAAAATGCATACTTATTGGGCAGTGGGTTAAAAGCTTACATGTATATTTTAAGGCTGCACATTCATCGTCTTGCGAGTCGCCGCTTGAAACAAGTTTGTTTTGTAGAAAATTAACATATACTGGTTCAAAATTCAGCAAGTTGACACAGATGCGCCTAAATATTCATAATTAGAATACAATGGTGCAGACATCGCTCTTCATTGGCCTGTTAAACAAAGACTCGTGGAAAGTTCTGAACACTGCTTGGCTCTTATAATGGCTTTATAATATAAATGGGTTTTGCTCTGTGTTTTAGTAAACTACCTTTTCTCGTACAACTAACGATAACTCCCTTTTCCATCTAAGACAAATGCATGTATTCATAATTGCAACGCATGTGTTCACGTGCAGTATTTACGAATGACTACAGTCTGTCTCTTAAGCACATTAGGGACCTTTCTGCATGCATCATGCCTTTCCTGCATTAAAATTTAAATAGTATTTTTTCTGAGTAATACCGCCTATAGATTACGTATGGAGCCTGAGACTGGACTACGTTTAGTACGTTATACTGTGTGTTCGAGCTATACAATGGCAGATCACCCAACAACGAAGCTTGGCACTGAGCTTATGTGAGTGTTGTGTACATGGTTGCCCAAAAGCATATTTAGGTATCTTTAAACAAACTTCATTTACTCCATTGTACTCAGTACTGACAAACAAGGGTCTCCATCCATGTAAACCAATTACTACATATCGTCCACAAAAGCAGACATTGACATACATGGTCTACACTGTTTGCTATTTCACAGATAATCTTCTGCTGCATGTACACACACAGCTGAGTCTTTCGGTCACCCTTGTATATCTCAAATGAAATCTTCCAAGTAAGCAATGGCGAGAATTCATTGCAAAATCCAGGCATGAGGGTTTTTTAACCCTTTGAACCCTTGTCCCGCATATAGGCGTCTTTTTCAAACAATGTACATGTTAATATTAAATTGCCATGTGCAAACAGTGAAGACCCAGATCAGAGGGCTCCGAATGGAGCCCTCTGATCAGGGTATTCACTGTTTGGCATAATGCCAAACATTGACAAAAACAACCATTAAAAGTCAGAAATGGACTAGACTAAAATGGAAACTGGAATTGTCCATTTAAAGTTTCAGGGAGGAAAGAGTTAAACTGGTGTCAAGATTAACTGATAAAACACGGATCTCCGTCCATGTAAGAGGACATGACGTCCATATAGATCTGCATGTATAGATTTGCTATTTGATCCGGATTAGGATATATGAACTGATTTATGAAAATTAACTTCACACATAACAGTGTAGAATCCGATCAGCGTTCTAGATAAGGAAGAGTGTCATAGATACTAAGTTCTCTCCTATGTATGCACCACACCTTTTGGACCGACTTCTAACAAATACAGTAAAACGGTTTAAGGTACTTCGCATATGCGCGTAGTTTCCATACGATTGTTATGAAACTTTTCATGAAGAATGATAATAGCCTAAGAAACAATGTGGGTAAATATAGGCAAAATTTATCGTGTGGTTTGTCTTTAAGGTCTTTTTTCTGACAAAAACCTAGAATTTTGATGATTTTATTTTTCTTAAAAATGAATAAAGCTAATGACTATAATTCTCGCCCAATAAGTAGTCCACAACATTCATTACAAGAAAAGCTAAAAACATCATGAATAAAGGTGTTCAGAAAGATGTTATCAGCTATTTAAATTTTGCAAAATGCTAAAAAATTGAATTACAAAAAACTGACTCATTCAATGTATATTTGTTTTCATTTTATTCAAATATATGGTTGATGAACTAGTCAGTCTGAAAAAATTAGAAAATATTACAGTCAGGATTTGTTGTTATAACATATTTTCTTATTAAAATGTGGGATATTTGTTGTTTAGATACAGTTACCTACCTTAGAATTAAAACTTTGTCATTAAAATGCATTATTATTTATTCATGGACTCGCATACAAGGTTTATTATATTGTTTGAACATAATTATAATGGGCAATATCGATATTGAAAAGGTTAGCGTATTGATAAGCTTCACTGTGTGGCTTTATAGTTCGATCAAATCGTTTACATGTATACCGATTTAATTGACTTGTAAGTCATTAAACTAAAACGTACAGGTAAGTTGACATATACTTGGACCGTAAACATCACTAATACTAATCAACGAAGATTAAACATAACATGTCTCTTGATTACTGCGTTATGGATTGACAAGTCAATAAATCGGACACTTAAAAAAAATATTTGGATCGGATGGGTCTCGAACCTAAGACCTTTGGATTGCTAGTCAACCACTATAGTCAACCACTATACTAACTGCGCTATGAAGGATTATACTAATTCGTATCAACATTTCCTTTATATAAATTTTCTAGTATAAACACGTACGAAAAAAGTCTGTGTCGTCCAGACGCATATCCGCTCGCCCGCAAGACCGACTTCCGGTAGCGAAAGGCCTTAAAGACATCTCCTGACGACCTTTTGGTCATAACGCCTTGCCAGATTATTTACTGTCAATTTCCTTGCAAAAAGCATGGGTCTTGTGCATATTGAACCATTGAATCGTCTTATGTGAGACCGGACCTTTATATTTGATAGTTTGGTTAGAAATAACCATTGAAAATCACTAGAGCATGAGTATAATCTGGACCTCACCAGGTAAACTGAGATTGTGTTGAACGTGCTTTACAGTTACATTGACACCTCCAGAACAATGGGCTGGTGGTCCCTCAATGGACTGAGGAAAAGTCTTTAACCTCTCTATTACTACCACTAATTTTTTTAATTACATGACGATGTACTAGGTGTTTAATGAAAGCAAGGGAAAGTAAAACAGAAAGCTCTTTTAAGAGCTTTCTGTTTACTGTCACCTTGCTTTAGGATGCCACCTGTCTTTCATTCAATCAATTACCCTGTTTTTAGTGGACGTAATAGAGAGGTTTTACTGTATTTATATAAACAGGTGTATGGTGGTGACCAGTGTCTTTTATGCCCTGGTTATTTGAAATGCTGATGAATTTAGAAAAAAGAAATAACAATTAATAAATCAGTTATTCTGAGCACTTGCTGAACAAAGTCATTTACATATATAATTCTGAATGGTAGTATTAATTAGTACGTGAGTAGTAATATACCAATTATGACTACACGTCCAGGTATAATTGTAAGCGGGTGGGTGGGATATCTTAGATGTTCGCCTATTTATAAAATAGCAGGCATTGTTCCAGGAACCGCAGAACATCCGCATTGAGTAAACCAACGTACAAGCTAGCTGGGTGGATTCGGCACACATTTATAGCTCATTAGCTAGAACTTGCACTTTCGTCGGGTGCATTTGAACGCCGATACCTAGTCCTCCTAAAATACGATTTAGAGCGCCTTTTCACAGTGTTGATGACATGTGACAGCTTCAAGAAAGATTAAACTTAACAGAATGCTCAAAAAGGCGTTTTTATTTTACTTCCAACCTGCTTTAAGCAGTCTCATCAGAGCTCCAGATAAGGGGAGTATTTCAAAATCTAAAATCTTTATTTCTGAATTAAACCCTATTTAGTATCGTCTCTTCGAGACGATTCTAATAAGTAGTAACACCATACGATTTGGGCTTATATAAGTGAGAAAATGTTGGATTTGTTCAGTTGACTCCCTCTTATCTGGAGCCCTGAGTCTCATATTATCCTCACTTTAAACCTTATTATTTGGCTACTTATAACCTATCTAAACGGGTTACGATATAACTGACGTACACTATAGAAACAAGTCTAACTGAAGAAACCCTACAAATGTTACATGCGGGCAATCTGGTGTATAACTGTCATGTTATATAACCCGTCAGGCATTATTACATGTACATGTAATATAGACTTGACCTACTAACGAGTTCACATCACTAGTTGCGTCAAATTGATAGCATTTCTGTGTACAGAGTCGGCCCTCGAGGGCTAATCGACAATAAAAACAACTACCAGAACCATTCTAGACTTACTTTGAGAACCTGTAACAATACTTTTAGACCTATCTGTTTTAAACCTTTATTTTTAACGTCTAACGCCTGAAGACAATTTGGATTTAGCGAATCTATCCTGGGTCGGGAATGGATCTCTGAGAATACAGTAATGTAGAACACCCTCCATTGAGTGCCCAACAAGTAGATCTACAGAAGAATGTAAATCTTTAATCCATTACCCCATAAATACCCTTTTATTTATTCTTCCACTGAAGAAAATAGTTCCTCTTTACAAAGTCATGAATATATATCATAAGAAATAGTTTCTATATTCTCAAAGATGGTAGCTTAAAGCAGGCTGAAAGTAAAGCAGAATGCGCCTTAAGGCGCACTCTGCTTTACTTTCAACCTACTTTAATTGGTCACCTTTTTCAAAACTAGAAACCGGATATGGAGTAAAGGGTTAAGAGGAGATGTGTGCATAATGCAAGACAAGCGTAATATAGAATGATCATAATTGTGGAGTTTTTCCATTACTTTTGTCTTGCATTCAGCTGTTATCTGTCATTCAAGAACTACAGTGAGACATTTAAGTGTCGCATATGAGGAGTTTTACTACAGTTATACATATAACTGCAAATGGAAGTGTCGTATTATTGCATTTTACCCCAATTGGGGGCACATTTTTGACGCATTACTACATTGAGTACATTCTATTACCAAATTGCCTTTACCTTATGGTTTTTTAGGCTACCATCATGGCCTGATAAAGAACAATAGAAAACGGTTCTTGCATCCTGATAGGCGGGTGCTTCAGGCAGGCTGAGAGTAAAACAGAACGTCCCTGAATGAGCGTGCTGATTTTCTTTTAGTCTGCTTTAAGCGACCACATTTCTTCTTTAAACATTGAAAACAAGTTATGTGATGGCTTAAAGAATAGTTCAATACAAAATTATCTTGCACGGTTGGCTTGACTTTTAATGTACTTCAAATAGCATCCTAGTATTAACAAATTACAAATGATTGATGTCAAATGACCGGACCTATCCTTGTCCTATCGGATAAGCTCATTTTCCATGTACAAACGGGTAGTTTGTTGAAAATCGGTTCTCTTCTCGGCATTAATACCCAAAAGATGGGCTTGTGTGTGGTGTTTACGGAGTATGACTGCTTAAAACAAAATGATAGAAATCTGCTTTCCTTCAGCCGATTCGTGTATCTGAGTTTAACACTAACACTGACTAGATCCTATTTAAATGGTAGCCGGGGTCATCATATACGTCTTTACTTAGCCACGACAATCCCTTCCTGTATATTTACGCAATAGCCATGATTGTTTACTTTTGTTTATATTTGTATACGTGCCAGTATACACCATGTAAACTATGAAATACGGGTGGTGTTTATTTGTCACAAAGTCAAGTATACACTTATAGTTTGATATGTAAAAAATTAAGTATTTTGTTAAATTATGCTCAACATAACGTTTGCGTTCGACATGTTTGTGGTACTTTCAGGTACAAACAGTTACCACATCAACAATGATGATAAAAAGATAAAATAACGAACTGTTTAATCTGAAATGTAATCTGTTTACTCGTAAGGAAGACAAACACTTGAAACATTGTTTTGCGTCTTTACACAATAAGATAGAATAGTTGAATCTCGAGAACTTACCGTATTTCAAAGTTAAAACGTGGCATAGCCACGTTTAAAAAACTTTTAACTTTGAAATACGGATAAGTTCGACTTATAGGGCGAGTTCAAGTGATCTAGACACATCGTATTCCAAGCGAAGACATACGAGGATATTCGACAGAAGCGCGTTCGAGTTATCGAGTTTCGACTTAAAAGTAGTTTTTTGAACTTAAAAAACACTCCCCTGCTGGAGAGCTGATGTCCTTTTCAAGCAGTTTGAGGTATTTTGGGTCATTGGTCTGGATCATAGTTGAAAATATACTATTCCGTCAATACAACAGGACCAGTGCGTGTGAAAATAGTTCAGGATGTAAAACTGATCATGTATGATGTAGAACGTATAAACAACACCTTTAATGGCATGATTTGGCGAATTTGTCACACTTGTTGCAAACAGTTTGGATCCAGATGAGACGCCGAGTAACTCGGCGTCTCATCCGGATCCAAACTGTTTAGCCCGCTGCTGTATAATATATATTCCTGGTAGAAACCAAACGACAGGTGTATCTACTCTGAGATTTAACTACTTCGCAGATGAATCTGTCGTGTGTGATAAAGGTAAGGTTAAACCGCAATACCATGAGGTATGTTTCAAAATACATGTATACATGAAACTACACAACCTTATGAAACTACATGTATTTCAAAATTACCCATTTCCGATAAAAGAAATATTATTGAAATATGAGTCCGTTATCGATGTTAAGCTGCAATGATTAACGTTACACGTTAGGCAGTTCAACACTGTTAAATGTTTCGTCAGGGCTCCAGATAAGATTTCATACTCCAAATAACAATGAACTTATGACCAATCCGTAGGACTTTAGTATTATAATAACTATTTGTTTATTTTTTGGGAGAAAAAAACCCTTCAGTTTCTTGAGATCCGATTCCAATAAATGTACAAGTAAACTTCCTAGATGACAATCGTTTAACGTCAGATGGAAACAGTTTGAACATTTCTGCTACTTTATATTGCTTTATGCAGCCACCAAAATAACGAACTCTGAACCGCATTAAGTGGTCGTAATATACGGGGCTCACTGTAGTTTACTGAATCTCTTTATTACGACCACTTAAAAGAAGGCTAAGTGTCCGTATAAAGGACAGGTGACTGCTCAAAGCAATGTGAAAGTGAAACAGAAAGCTCCTGTAGGAGCTTTCTGTTTCACTTCACATTGCTTTAAGCAGTCACCTGTCTTAAACGGCTAATATTTAGTACAACTTAGTGGTCGTAATAGAGAGGTTTTACTGTATATACATATCAGACATTACTTTCAGTTACATGGGAATTTGAACGGTGTGCAGCATGTACGTACATGTAAAACAAAGCCAAGGTTCAAATATCTGCTACATACGTTCTGCTACACATATAGTGATCTGATAGTAGTTTCAGTGAAGACGATTCAGATTGGAATTTATAAACTTTAACATGCAGTAGTACATTGTATTCAGTTCAGGCCAAAGATACGGACTGCTTTCTCAGTAGAGAAAAAACATTATACTTTCTCGTTAAGACCAAACGAAATGGAACGCAAAAATGTGCGCATTTTGAAAAAAAGTTAACGATTTAATTTTTAAAATATTTGAATGTTAGAAGTCTGATCACAGCAGAGTTACTCGGCGTCTAACACAGCTTCAAAACTATTTGCATTGGACAAGTTCGCCGGAATACAATTACGTAAGCGTTAAATGATTTATTGCATGGAAATAATGTTTTCCTCGTGGATATTAGCGTCAACCACGTACTATGTTGTTTTGAATTGTCATCCAACCAAGGTGTAACTGTATGTGTAGTAACTGTTAAAACACACTACACGGTAATAGGCCAATTGGTGTAATAAAACTTGCCATGAATGAAAATTACCCCACAGAGTATAAGCGAGGTCATATCTTGCCATCTGCGAATGCTATCAGCCTAGCGATCTTTGTATAAGATGACTGCTTTATGCAGGACAAAAGTAATGCAGAAAGCTCCTGTAAGAGCTTTCTGCATTATCTTTGTTCTGCATTAAGCTATCATTTGACCTAAATCGTCTTTTTCAATTGTCGCTTATAACATGCAAATTTGGCTGTCCTTATTATGACACAAATCAGAAATGACGACCCAATTTCCATACCCCTACAGTTTCTGTATTATGATAATGCATGCTAATGAATTAGATGTTTATCTACCTGCATATAGATAGGCGTGTCAATTAGTGTCAAAGGTAAAACAATACGGCAATTAATGCCAAAACGATATACGATATTAGTGGGATGTAAAACAATCGAACTGGAAGGAAAGGAGCATGGGGTGAAATGCATCATATGTGTAGATATAATGATGATTGATAATGGTAGCCGAGACATTTTCTCTATATTAAATGTTTATTTCTAAGTCTCTGATGGTAGCGAGTTGATGATGATGATGAGGTGATAAGTGGTAAAGCTGTGATGGTAACCAGTCCACAGTTTGCATTGGCCATAAATTAAAATGCTGAGCAAGCAGTTAAATATCATATATATTATATATGATGTTATGAATATTAATTATAGTACAGAACAGAATAGTATGTGTTATAGCTGAATTAGGGACGATGTGAACCACCGCCGATGTGAACCGATTTACTAGACGATGTGAACCACCCCTAAAGACGATGTGAACCTACTTTTTTAGTTTTATAAGTGAAATATCAGATTTATTTGTAACAATTGGAAACTATGTATATTTTTATACAAAAACACATACAATGAAACATGACTAATGCACAATATCTGGATCTAGTTCGGAGCCAAATCGAACGCCATGAAATTTTACCAGACAATTTTGGAAATAAATAAATAACAAGAATCTACAAAAAATTATGTACAGTGATCTATTGTGTATTTGTTCGAGTAATGGCGAAATTATAAGAAACCTAATCATACGTCGGGTTACCCGGCGTCTGATCTGGCACAAAACTGTTTGCAAAGTCTTTAAAAGTGAGTGGCAACTAGTTTAAAACCTAATCATACGAGTTACCCGGCGTCTGATCTGGCACCAAACTGTTTGCAATGGAAATATTGGATTATTGATTAACTTTGCTTTTTGCACGTGTCACTTTTCCCGCGCTTTTGTTTTATAGACACAGCATTTCAAGAAGACAAATTCATTAGGATTAGTTAGTGAGTGGCAACTAGTTTAAAACATAATCACGGGAACACTCTTCACTTTTGAAGGGGTATTGTTTAATCCAAGGGAAAATAAGAAGACGTGGGTCATTTTATTTTGAAAAAAAAAAATGGTTCACATCGTCAAATAGGGTGGTTCACATCGTCCTGAAAATCGGTTCACATCGTCAAATAGGGTGGTTCACATCGTCTAGGTTCACATCGGCGGTGGTTCATATCGTCCATATACCTTATAGCTGATCAATGTTCAGACCTAAGAGAGAACTTGTACGGGTCATATCTGTTGGTAAGTCAATTTCAAGTTGTAGTCAAGTTTGGAGCCTGTATAGGTTCCAGTCAATACTGGAGTCGGCTGTAGAGTTGAACAGGGATAATAAATAGTCTATTTATTATCCCCGAGTTGAAACAGTGTCCAAAAGTTAAAACAGTCAGGATAGGTTTTTTAGCAATAGATCTATCAGTCAATAACCAATAGGGCGTAAGTTAGTGAGCTTTATTAATGGCAAGAACATGCAGATAAAGTAGCAACTACTACTACTACCACTACTAGATCTACTACTTGACTACTTCTACTACTACAACTACAATGTAATATAACTAGATCTACATATTCTTTTACTTAGATCTTCTACAATGATGACAAAATAATGGTTTTACCCCACTACCAACATAGCCAGTATTAGCCACTGGCATACAGTCGAACTTCGATAGCTCGAACTTCTTAATATTTAATTTAATCTGTAGAAAAACGTGTTATTTCGACTTTAGCGAGTTGGAGTTATCGAGATTCGACTGTAGATAAGCCCTACTTGAATTGTCAGTCTGCTTTAGGGGGGCAATTGACCAATAGTAATTTCCTCTGTTAAAGTGACATCTCTTGCAGATGTCAGCTGAATGTAGAACTTAGAAGATGCAACAAGAGCTTTCTGAATTACTTTTGCTCTACATTAAACATCCCTCTACATTTAAAGATGTTCAATGCCCTAGATCTAGTCACAGACCAGAGCTCCAGATAAGGGGAGTATTTCATAAACTAAAATCTTTATTTCTGCATAAAACCCTTTGGTGTCACTACTCATTAGAATCGTCTCGAAGAGACGATTCTAATGAGTAGTAACACCATAGGATTTGGTGCTGAAATACGTGAGAAAATGTTGGATTTGTTCGCTTTAAATATTCCCTCTTATCTGGGACCCTGCACAGACCACTTACAGTAAACACAGTTTGAACTTTCAACTCGACACTCGCCTCTACACACACAATACACAAGAGACACTGCCTGAATAAAACTGACCTGCATAATTGTCAAAAACTGTCGGGATGTACTCGGTTGGAAACCTGTTGGTCGCATAACTCATCAGCATACACGTCTTCCCGACTGCCCCGTCTCCCACAACAACACATTTTATAAACTTTTCCTCTTCACCCCCACTCATACTAGATCTGGCGAATAGGTTTTAGTTCCAATCACTGAAAATATAGACTCCAAAAAGTTTTCCGAAATCACATATCTTGCGATTCAGTGTGTACACGACCTTTCTAAGTTTACAAATAGCATTCGCTGAGGCATGTATGTTGCTTAAGGCTATGGAGCTAAAAATAGACACTATACTGAATTTCTAACCAATCGCAATGGATTTATTTTTAACCAGCGTGATTTCCCCACACAACAGAACGGCACTTTTGATTCTGCTAATGTTAATGGTGTAATATTATCTATGTAAGGAGCGGCAAAACATGAATCACAGATCAAGACCAATCCGCATTTATTGGTTTCATTTTCAAGCGAGTCTTCCTCATGATGTATACATAAACAGTTACTGTACAAGAAAAAATATGTGTTACTTGTTAGATATACCTGTAAACGTATATGACCAGATAGAGAGAAGAAACATAAATGTAGCCAGATGGGGATAAACAGACAACATACATCTTGACAGTCAGAGAGAGAGACAGATAGACAGAGACATACAAACAGAGACAGACAGACTGAGACATAGAAACACAGAGTGAGAGACAGACAGACAGATGCCGAGAGAGAGAGAGAGAGATGCAGACAAACAGACAGACATAGGCAGACAGACAGACATAGACATGTCGAAGCTTTAGTCATAATTCCGTAACATTGGTGACTATATAACGTTTGAAATGTTGTTTGTGATCTATCAAGATCAACTCTATTTGTAAACGTCAGAATTAACAATGTTTGATACATTATAACTATTCAAATAGACCAGATCCAGGTGGGACAATACCGTACATACAGTGGAGAAAACGTTTCCCGTTTAAACGCAAACGAAACGCAAACGCAAAGCACTAAAACGTATATAATGATAATGTTTTGATAAGTCTGACTATTAATTCTAATCAGAGTGGCAAACTGTTGCACTGCAAATAATAGTTTGAGCGTAAACGCGTTTATTGGGAAACAATAACGTTTTCTCCACTGTATCAATGCACTAACTTTGATCAGATCCCGTGGTTGTTAAAACGTCTACACTTGAAATGTTTACTTTGTTGGTCCACCAAAAGGACAATTGCTTATTAAACCAGAGCATACACAGTCTGACAAGAGGTGCAATGTTTTCTGGTGTTCGACTTAATTAAAGAAAACACGGTACCTTCTAACACGAATGAATAACGACGTTAATTATTCATTCGTGCTTCTAAAGACAAATGCTTGATTGATTTGATTAATTTTTCTTCAGGTTAAGCACACAGCATGTAAACATTAATATTTAGATTTCGGGCTTTTTTGGCTGTAAAAACGTCGGTATGAGTGACAAACTGTTTGGATCCTTAACTTAACAGATAGTTGTGACTTTACTAGCATTTGTAAATAGTTTGGATCCAGATAAGATGCCGCGTACAGTGGGCGCGTCTGATCAAAATCCAAACTGTAAATAACCAGTGTACTTGTGATAACTGATAAGGCAATGAATGGGTTGGGTAAATAGTTTGCTATTTGACTTTTATCTAATGCATGGCCCCACTTGATACAAATGTGACTAACATGGCAGCTAAAAGCAGACTCAAATTAAAAAGAAAAGCTCGTATAGTAGATCACAGTGTCTAAATGTATTCTGGTGTCTCACAGTGGAGACACTGGCACAAGAGTCATGGACTTATTATTTCTATGTGTTTACTGTTTATATAACACATAGAAATAATAAGTCCACGACTCTGGTGCCAGTGAGCGGAAAAGACGTTGTTTATTCCTTTTACACGGAAATGAAACGCAAATTGCAATAAAATAGAGAAAATGACAACGTTTTGACAGTTCTGACTATTTATTTTAATATGAGTGGCAAATCGTTTGGAGCCTGATCAGACGCCGGGTTACCCGGCGTCTGATCTGGCTTCAAGCTCTTTTCAATTGAAATATTAGTTTTAGCGTAAACGCATTTATTGGGAAAGAACTGTCTACATACCATCCTCTTGTATACAATGGGCAGACATGTTTCATTCCAGTTTAATCGAAATTAAACGCAAACACAATGGAAACATGTCTTCTTTTTTTTCTTTTTTTATTTTACCAAAGATGGTATTTAGACAAAGATAAATATTACAGTTTAGTTATATAGTAATGTCAAAGAGGTTTTGGGTTATGAAACATACTTAGACATATTGCCATTTAATTGGTGATTAAAATACTTACAGTATTTTATAACAGAATGACATTAAAGCAGAACGCTTCTACATGGGCATTTGTTTAAGACTCACCAGGTTTTACTCAACAATCTGCCTACTTAACATTTTCATTTCAACTAGATCTACTCTATTACTACTATATCTATATCTATATTAATACTTATTATACTGCAAAGTAAATTCCTTACTTTTCATTGGTCAACGGGCCGTAGACCTGGCACGAAATACCCTGTGAGTTGACAGGGTACATAGAAATGCAGCTGTTTTCATTGGCTGACAGACCCTCCAGTCTTTGCAGAATATAAGGCGGCCAACTGCTCGACAGGATTGAGTGCATTCAATCGTGCATCCTCCGTATTAAGTCCATTTCGGATAAGAACTAATCGGGTAAGGATCTTTCAACAGTCAAAATTTTTCTTGGAACGTTTAATGTCAACGTTTTTATACGAGTGTACCCATTTTTCTTTTGAATAACAACGTCATAAACATATGACGTCACTTACGCTCAACGTCATATGTTTTGACGCGATTTTGTTACTGTTTACTTTGAGCGCCTAGCAAGACAAATTCCGAAATATTTAATTTGAACAATGAAAACTTTGAAGTATAATAAATTCATTATACAGTTTCTTCACAGGGTACATGAGGATTTCTTCCCGGCTGGTAAAACCATGTAACCCTCGTCTAACGCCTCGGGCAACAATGGTTTTCCTCAGCCGCGAAGAAATCCTCATGTACCCTGAATGAACATCACGCAACTCAGTGGACTAAGGGAGACAACGCAGGAATGACTACAACCGGTGTTACAGTAAGAAGGCTATATGCGTGGAAAGAGCCTCGACCGTATTTGATCTTCATGATGGCGAGCCAGCTAGGAAGATCTGAACTGGAATCTAAACTCAAAGAATGGAACATAGAATTCAGTACAGTTGAACACCCAGAGGTATGGCTGTAAGGCTTCTTATTGAATATGACATGGCGAACGAAGTCATGAGAAATTGGCTTTGGTTGAGCTGTCGGTGTAACAGTACACATTTCTCGTATAATGTATCCTACTGTACAATTATTGCCTATAACGGTTTCGGTCAAGATCAGCGTCTGAATGTGCATTAATGTAAGAACTCATTCACAAGGGCGTACCATGGTAAATATATGTTGAGTGGCGACTAAGAGAGAGAGAGCGAGAGGTGTGTGTGTGTGTGTGTGTGTGTTGGGGGGGGGGTCTACTAGTACTAAATCGAGAGAGAGGAGAGAGAGGGGGTCTGCTAGTACTACCAGCGCTCCCTCTCTACAACGGCATCCAATGGGAGACCAAAATTGTGTTCGTTGTTCAGAGGGAGTCGTTATAGGGAGGAAATTTGGCTAACATTTGCAAACAGCTTGAATCCAGATCAGACGCCGCGTAACGCGGCGTCTGATCTGGATTCAAACTGTTTGTCACTCGTTGTTAAGTATTTTTCTGTCAAAATGTCAAAAATGTAACTTTGAGAAAAGCAGCAGACGACTATTTTAAGTAGACGGTATTGCAGCCATGAAATGGTCGGACATAATTGTCTTGTTTGGGGGAACTGCGGCAAGGGTCGTTGTAAGGAGGGAGTCGTTGTTGGGAGGGCCGTTGTAGAGAGGGAGTGCTGTAGTACTAAAGGGAGAGAGGGATTGTTAACGGTTTACGAGTGTGTGTGTGAGAGAGAGAGAGAGAGAGAGAGAGTAATGATTGACAAATACATGTGCAAATGTTGTGTATCCCCGATTCTCAAGGCCAGTTCGTCGAGGTTCGAGTTCGAATACCGGATTTAGCCCCATACTGTCTCTTCAAAATGATGTTTGGTGCTAGTGTGAAAAAAATTGCCATTAATGTATTGATCATGCAAGTATCAGTTCTCAAAAAAAAATTTTTTTTTTAAAAAATCATAAGTTCGTCAAGAAATAGAATCTATAGTATGCCTTTAACGCTTCTTATAAGAAGAGTTCAGCGAAGACTTATCTCATAGTCCCCGGGGCCACGTAGATCTAAATCCACTACTTCATGGAGGCATAGATTTACAAGCATCAGTTCCCATATTGTATTAGAAATAGAATCTATAGTATGCCTTTAGCAGAGAAGATGCCTTTCTTTCCCGTTAAACGCGCAAACCTGTGCTATGTACAGCACGTACTATTATGTTCATTGCAAACTTCCAGTTTGGAACCTGATCAGTCGAGTTACTCGGCGTCAAATAAAACAAATGTTACACATTTTTGAAAATCCAATTTTAATGCCCCCGGCATCGACAGATGCGGAGGCATAGTGATTGTCCTGTACGTCCGCCCGTCCGTGTGTACAAGGTTAGTCCGTTTCATTTAGACTAGCATCAATACCACTTACTAGATTGCTTTCATACTTATACAGCTGTTGTCTTGGACCAGTCAAAATCCTCCCATATCACCCAGCCTCAATTTGACATTGACCTTGACCTCTTTTGGACTTAGAATATTTTGAATGGGCCATATCTTGGTTAATTAGATTTTACCGTTTCCTCTAGCACCAACACCATTTACTAGAATGTTTTTATACTTATACATGGTTTACATTGCAGGTGTTCACAGTAGAACAGGCATTGCCACACGTGTCTCACCTAGACGGCATTTTCGCAAAGAATCTCTTTCTGAAAGACAAGAAGAAAAAGCTGTATTTGTTCTGTGCTCCTCATAATGCGGATGTCAAACTGAATGACCTTGCGAAGCTTGTCGGTGCGTCCGGGGGATTGCGATTTGCAGATGAGAGCATACTCCAAGAAAAGCTTGGCCTCACACAGGGATCTGTCACACTATTTGGAATTATAAACGATGTCAACAATGACGTCCAACTAGTTGTGGAATCTAAACTTCTAGATGGTACATACTCAACTTTATATTTTCATCCAATGGTAAATAGTGCTTCGACCGGTGTAACTGTTGAAGGGTTGAAACTGTTTATACAGAAAACTAACCATGAAGCGAAAGTAATCCATGTTGCCGGAGACAGCTGATGTATCCTCTATTAGCAGTGTCTATATCATCAGCAAGCCTGACATTTTAATATATAGGAAATACAGTAAATCCTCTCTATTACGACCACTGAATTGTGTTGATTATTTGGTGTTTGCGAAAGCTGACTGCTTAAAGCAAGGTGACAGTAAAACAAAGCTCCATTAGGAGCTTTCTGTTTAACAGTCACCATGCTTTAAAGGGACTCGCAACCGGATGGTTGTCAAAATAAAATAAAATACTCAAATAAAAGCAAATTTGTGGCATTATTGGGTTTCTGACATTAAAAAAATATGTTCAGACCAAAAAAAGTCTCAAGAATCGTCACCGAATCTTAGATTTTTAGATATTTTCCATCGTTTTTCTATACCGACTAGTAGACGGTATAGTTGTTGTTGTTGCTTCTCTACACGGGCTCAGACATAAACACTAGCCGAATACGAAGTTGTATGCACTTTCGATCGCTACACATTGAAATACGTTAAATCGATCCGAGATAAACGGATAGTTCCGTGGTCCATTGGTCTAAGCGGTTTCCCCTATTTTGCCTTCTGTCCGCCAATGCCGGGCCCCGGGTTTGAATCCCACCAGAGACCAATATTTTTTTTTATTGAAATACATTTTTTTAAACAGAATTTCTTATCCTAGACTAATTCTTTACCATTTATATAAGCGTTTGACACATATTTACAAATTACTATTTTTAATGCACCATCTGGTTGCGAGTCGCTTTAAGCTGCCACCTGTCTTTTATAAAATTTATAGATCAAAACTATTTGTAAAGTCAGCCGTAAAGGCTGTTTTATTGAATGGACACATACAGTGGAGAATCTGTTATTCTTTCCCGTTTAAACGCAAACGTACGCAAACGCAAAGCACTAAAACGTAGAAAAGAAAAACTTTTGGACAATTCTGATAATTCATGTTTATCTTGGTGGCAAACAGTTTGGAGCCTGATCAGACGCCGGGTTACCCGGCGTCTGATCTGGCTCCAAACTGTTTGCACTGCAAATAATAGTTTTGGCGTAAACGCGTTTATTGGGAAAGAATAACAGATTCTCCACTGTACCGTATATCTACAGTGCTCCCTCCCTACAACGGCCATCTGAACAACGATTCCTTCATTACAACAACGCTTGCCGCAGTTCCCCAAACAATACAAGTTTGTCCAACCTTTTCACGTCTGCAATATCGTCTGTTTAAAAGTGTCGTCTGTTGGTGGGTTTTTTTCAAAGTCACAAATTGGACAGCTTGACAAAAGAAACATGACGAGTGGCAACCAGCTTGAATCCAGACGCGGCGTATGATCTTGATTCAAGCTGTTTGCAAATGTAAGCCAATTTCCCTCCCTATAACAACTCCCTCCTAACAAGACACACACTCTTTGTCTCCCATTAGGCGTTGTTGCAGAGAGGGAACATTGTACATGGAGCTGTGAAAATTTAGAAAAGAAAAAATGTGAAATTATATTTTTAAAATAATGGAATGGTATGCCTCGGGTTTTGTCGAAACCTTTTACGAAGATATGTCTACTATTTAGTACAACTATGTGAAGATAATATATTTCAATAGTACATTGTATGAACTGCAATAAACTTGAAGAATACACTTTTGATCATCACTCTCAGTTAAAGCAGGACCTCTCGTCAACTCGGACTTATGATCATGTCCACCAGGATCCGGATTTCAGGGAATTTACTTTGCATCTAAGCTAGTGAATTTAAGTGTTATATAACCTGAACCTATTATATATCAGTTTAACTCTTGCTACACCATGTACATTTGTAAACTATACTCATTACATTTGCAAACAGTATAGAGCCAGGTCAGACGGCTCCGATAGGAACACTCAGATCAGGGTCTGCACCGTTTGCTAATTAAGACCAGTATTTATAAAACTACCCAGAATTCCAAGTAGACTGATTCATGTTTTGGTTACTAAAAAGATCCACAAGGAAACCTAATAACCCACAATAGTTACTTACTGTTAAAATAGTTAATATATAATTTGAACACAAATATGTTTATTTCCGCTTTTATCAGTTTCTTCATTGCCTGGGCTCTAAATGTACTAAGATTTGCAAATAGTTTGGATCCTGATCAGACGCTGAGTAACTCGATATCTGACCAGCATCCAAACTGTTTGTTTGCCACCCTTGCCGATGTAGCATAAACCAAAAGTTCAAAACACTTAACCTATTTATGACAAGTTGATTCTTCCATGCTTGGTCTACATTTTCATTTTGCTTTTATATTGATATTCCTATTAGCAAATAGTGTAGACTATGATCAGACGCCGCATTATGCGGCGTCTGATCAGAGTCTACACTGTTTGCCTATGTCCCTTTTATAGGACGCTAGGCACAAATGGGTTAAAATCTGATAATTTGCCCAGAAAAACGCTGGGATTAGAAATCCTTTGATACAAACATAATTAACATCCTTTTCTTTTGTACACTGGAATAAACAAATATGATGTCTTATAACATGTTCTGACAGAAACGATATATAGCTTTGTTTGTAAACAGAACATTTAGCCTCGCGCTAAATGATTTATCCCCTCGCAGAATAAAGGCCTCCTATCTAATGCAATGACATATTATTCTCTATTTGTTTGTAAACAGAACATTTAATGAAAGAGTGTATAGCTATAGCATAACAAATATAAAAGGAAAGGGTAAAGAAATACATACATAGTTTCAATTTAATGCATTCCAAACCAAACAATATGAAACCCATTTCAGTTTAGTTGTCAATTTATATTCTATACTTGGCTACACTCGGAAAGGGTTGATTGATTGATTGATTTTATTTTGGCAACAGTGGCATATCATGGCAATACAAATACATATTATTATTATTATTATACGAGAATGCAATCTATAACAAACAATGCATATATATGAAAATGCACATGGTATGCTCATAAATACCAAGGATTACACAAAATCAGGAAAATGGTACTTTCCCCTTTATTCCATAGAGGTCCCCGATATTGGTTGCAGATCCATGAAAATCATATACATGTATTGATTATACATGTAACATGTACATGTATATAGAAAATTAGCCAAAGTATTCATGATCATATGAAAATGTCCAGTAGGAATAAGGTAATTATTATTATTCATATATTTGCTGTTGTTGTTGTTGTTGTTGCAATACAGACTCTTTTTTTTTTCCCTTTTTTTTTTTTTTACAGTAAACCTCTCTATTGTGTGTAAGGCAGGTGGCTGCTTAAAGTAAGGTGAAAGTAAAACAGAAAGGGAGCTTTCTGCTTTACTTTCACCTTGCTTTAAGCTGCCCCCTAGTATTCTATACAATTAACTTGCCTTCTTTATGTGATCTTGTTACAGAGGTTTTACTGTATTTCATAATTCATATTAATATTAAAAACATTAATAATTGGTGTTACACTTCGGGAGCGAATGTCACAGTATTCCGCTAGTAAGGGTGCGTACACCATTTGCCCTATTAGTTTAGGATAAGAAACTCTGTTTAAAAATGCATTTCAAAGAAAAACAATATTTAGCTTGGGTGGGATTTTTTAATTTTTTATTAGCTCACCTGACACGAAGTGCCAATGTGAGCTATTGTGATTGCCCTGTGTCCGTCGTCCGTCGTCGTCAGTCCGTCCGTCAGTCCGTCCGTCGTCAAACTTTTTCTTTAAAGATCTTCTTCTTGGAAACCACTGGGCCAATTTCTTCAAAACTTCATAGGATTGTTCCTTGTAGGGTACTCTCTCAGATTTCTTCAAATATAGGTCATCCAATTGAAATTGTGGTTGCCATGGCAACCAATTGAAAAAACTTTAAAAAAAATCTTCTTGTCAAAAACTACAGGTTCAAATTGAAAATAGTTTTACCCAAATGTGCCATTGGCGACCCTCTATCAGATTTCTTAAAACAATTTTCCTATTTAAAAAAAACATGGCCGCTAGTGGGTGGGGCAGATTTTCCTTATATGGCTTTATAGTGAAAACTTTAAAAATCTTCTTGTCTGAAACCGCTGGTCCAATTTGAAAGTAATTTCACACAAATGATCCACGGTTGACCCTCTACCAGATTTCTTAAAATAATTTTGATATCTAAAAAAATATGGCCACAAGTGGGTGGGGGCATATTTTCCTTTTGTTACTGTATAGTAAAAACTTTAAAAATCTTCTTCTGTGAAACTACTCGTCCAAATTGAAAATAATTTTACACAAATGTGCCATTGGTGACCCTCTATCAGATTTCTTAAAACAATTTTCCTATTTTAAAAAACATGGCCTCTAGTGGGTGGGGCAGATTTTCCTTATATTTCTGTATATAAAATCTTTAAAAATCTTTTTCTCTGAAACTATTGGTCTGATTTAAGAATATTTTTACACAAATAATGATTCATGGGTGACCCATTGCCAGTTTTCTTCAAATAATCTTCCTAACTCATAGCCGCCAGAGGGTGGGGATGAATTTACCAATGATAGCGTATAGTGAAAACTTTACCATTACTGGTTCATTACCGTGACCGTAACCATGGGTACCAGGTGAGCGATTTAGGGCCGCATGCGGCTCTTGTTTTCATTTGGTTGCAATGGCAACCACAATTTCTATTGGATGACCTATATTTGAAGAAATCTGAGATAATTCCTTACAAGGAACAATCCTAGGAAGTTTTAATGAAATTGGCCCAGTGGTTTCCAAGAATTTCTTCAGCAAAGAAAAGGTTCGACGACGGACGACGACGACGGACCACAGTGCGTTGGCACCTCGTGCCAGACGAGACAAGAAACTAAGATTTGGTCACTTTTCCTGAGGATGTTTTTAGACTGATCATTGTACGATAATGTTACTCGTTTGCTTTTATTTCAGTATTTTCTTTTCGTTTTGCAATAACACCATTTGGTTTTCAGTCGCTTTAAAACCTGTGCACAGCGGACACTCAAAAGAAGATCCTGTTTAGTGTGTTAGACAAGTGGCTGCTTACTGCAGGACGAATGTAATACAGACTGCTCCCTGGGGGCGTCTGAACTACCTTTGTCTGCCTTAAGCAGCCACATGTCAATAGAGATATCACTGCTTCGACGTTGAATTGACATGTACAACGATTTACATCTGAGATCTAAAACATCACCTAAAAGGTCGAAATTTGGCTGTACGTCGGTCTTTTCTGAAGGATTAACACACGGAAAACTGGCCAGGCTGGTTGCCCCTAGCAACGAGTGCCAACGACTGCGAGTAGTTCACTCCGCCCATATTATAATTACATGTACGTCATGTTGCTTCACTCCACCGCATGTCCAAAAATAATTAAAATAAGTTGATCGCTGTTTTTCGTTCGCTACACTTACGGCATTAAATATTACTAAATCTTACTTAAACCCCCAACACACGCTACGGTGGTAGCGTCAATTTGTAGGGAGGAGCTTGTTCTTTATTCTCCCAAGGGCTCTACCTGTCAGTAACAGCAGTGTTTCTAATAATAGCTACACTACGCTGGCAGTTTATAAACAATACTGATTAGCAGCCGATCACAAATGGAGAGCAAAAAGTTAACTAACTTTCATACAGAGCTCCAGGCAAGGAGAATCATATTATTATATAAGTAATTTTACTTCCATATCATGGCATTGAAAAATGTATTTTATACTGTATGGTGCAAAACCAAACTTCTAGTTATGTACAGCAAACATGCCTGTCACCTATGAACTTTAGAAAGGTTTCCGGTGCAGACAGAGGGTTCTATATGGGTCTTGATAAATATGGAACTGGATACTTTGATAAATCACATTGTCCTGCCCTGGTTTGGGTTGATACACAAGTGTACACACAGTGGCACCTCTATAAAGCAAATGCCAACATAGACATACATGTAGTAAGTTAGCATCTCTTGTGCAGGTGTCTATTTAAAGCATATATAAAGTAATGCAAAAACGGGTTTTTTGTTGTTTTCCTTTTAAGTGGGTGATCCTGAATAACCATTGCAATGCAGTCAAGATGAGAGGCTCATTCAGTGATGCTAATTTTATAGAGGTTTTACTGTATAAACGTGTATTGTTTCAATCTAAAAAGAGAGGGAATCTGAACAAAATGGCTGAAAGTAGTCTGTGTAAACAAAAACATTTAGTTGACCTTACTCAGAAACAAAAGGAGACAATTATTGGGATTTCCACTTTTCATGGATGGAATATTAAATTGTTGCTGTAGATATGGATAAGTTTCCCCATTGCTTTAGCTCTTCATGTGTAAATTCAAATGTGCTACGTAGGCTTTGGCATGAATGGTTGCCACAGCCTGGTAATAATCTAATAATGATTGATTGATTGATTGATGAAGTTGGGTTTTACGGCACCGCAACACATAAGATTGTCATATGGAGAGAAAAGCGCTAAATATGAAATAGTGGATCATGCTCAACAGATGAGGACTCTTGAATAATCCTCTCTATTTACAAAGAATATGATATATTTACTAGGAAAACAAGAACTTAATCATGCAAGAATCCCATGTTGAGCTGACTGTTAGAGAGATTATGCCGCAGTGTGTTCTTGGTCAAGTGAGAGGATTGTATCCAAACCCAAATTATATTTAAAACACTCCATATATGGGACAGGGTTTGGTAATAATATCTGCTTATGTCGCCCCGGATGAACTCATATAATTATACTAGTATTATAGTTTACTGATCAGCCTGACTTTTGTGTTTATATTGTGGTATATGATACAAACACCAAATTCACATACTATTTAGTTTTACATAATCTTAGGCTGTCATTTGGGCACATATTCTGGATTAAAACAGTGCTTTTATTGGATTATCTTGATCAAGGTCAGTGAGGTTTTTATATCACCCTTTTCTAACCCTTTGCCCTTTATCAAATAAAAATGCCTTTTTACACCTTTCATTTATTCTTCCACTGAAAAAAGTAGTCCAACTTTATACAATCATGAATATATATGTATGTATATATATCATAAGAAATATTTTCTATATCCTGGTAGAAGAAATAGCTCAGCACATTATTACACTTTTTGGGGTGAATCATGCACTTAGTGATACAAGCATCAAACTTGGCACACTTGCACTTCTATCTGTTGTTTTTCATAAAAGCCCGTTAGCCACTTGAAAAAATCAAAATGGCGGCCATTTTTCAAGATGGCCGCCATTGCAGGTTCGAAAATACAGTTTTGTTGCTAATATTTGACATATATGGCCGTTCTTTACAGTTTTGGTGTCTAAGTATATGTTTTAAGGTATAAGGAAACTAACTAAGTCTATTTCAAAGTGTTTCAAAACTTACTTTATCATGTAATGGCCAATTTGTGACCAAAATACATAGTTTTTTCGAAGATGGCCACTATTTTTGGTTCAAATTTACGATTCGCTTTCTTACATTTGACGTACATTGCCATAGTTTTACACTTTTTGAGTCTAAATATATTTTTACAGCAGAAGGAAGCTAATTTTGTCAGCATCAGACTGCTGTGTTTGCACAATAACAAAAGACAGTATATTTTTTTTTAAAATTACTTAACTGCGTAATGACAAATTTGTTGAGTTTGTTTGCATATGTTTGCCAACATATTCTCTAATGTAGAATATCTTTTCTTTCATCTGGTTTATATGACGATTTGTCATATTTTTGGTGTCAAATATTGTTTTAAACAGGATGAGAGAACTATTCATGGGAGCCTCCGGTCGGTTAGAAACTCATATCATTGTCTAATGACCTATTTTAGCCACACACATATTTTTACTCCGTAGCTGACCAAAGCTTGTTGTCTGTTGTTATGTGACTGCTTATGCTGAATGCTGTTTTTTTTATAATTATAATTTCATTTATCTGAACAATGATTGCCCAAACTATACTACTTTATCTGACACTGCAATTACTTTACTATACAATATTCTACCTTTCAAGTAAACTGACAAGTCTTGAATATGTTTCTTTTTTCTCAATTTAAATATAATTGCATTAACAAACAAACAAAATTCCTTAATTATCGAACATAACAATTAATCCCTGTACCAACAACAAACATCATGCTAATTCTGAAGATCATTTAACCACTTTGTAACTTCTTACCAGAAAAAGTACATGTATATGTAAGACGCACGTACATGTATCTGCATTCCGGCACATGTTATAAATTTAATACAGTCTAGCATATCCCAATAGTCATTATTATATTTAAATCAAACAGTGTGCCTACAGAGTTGATGCCCAGTATGACTCATGTCTATAGTAATAGTGACTAGATAATTCATGGATACCATTTATCTTACTACTACATGAGCGTGTAAGTAATCATGTGAACAAGGGAGCATCTGATAAATTGATTAATATCGTTCAAAAGACAGACAAGTAATCGGACGACAAACCAGTGTTTCTTATATATTTTGAAGAAAATCAAAATTTCAAAGTAAAAGATTCGGTGGTGGAATTTGAATAAAAAATGAATGAATATACCCAACACCTAAATCAAAATGGTTATCAAAAATGAAGGCAATGTGGACTCCTTTCAATAAAATCAGATTTCAGCAATGTTGAGAAATATACTTTACACGAAAAGTCTTGTCTCTTCTTCAAAGTCAATACATGCAACCATTTGAGAGTATGACCCTTAAAACTCCGCATGAATCTTTTTAAAGAATTTCCATTCCTGAGTTTGGTGTAAAAAAGGTATCAGTTCTGTTCTGCAAACATAGGGACGGATGTATAGTCTACCTATTCTGACAACAGACTTTTAAAAGCGATATGATGTGATACACAGTCAAATATAGTATACGTTTCTTGTGGTACAATTGCATAAAGACAGAGCGTTTCAGCTGTTTGCTAAAGCTATTTGATGTGGACACATAGTACTGCTAATATCATATTTGAGATTGATCCCTGTGTAATCTTCAACAACATTTTAAGAAATTATACAATGTTAACATGAAGAAGTGTGTGCACAAATGTTCATGCATGAATTGCAAGCCATAACCGGAGACCACACTACTCCCATGTTAAAAGCTAATGACATAAAATTTCATGTCGATGTGAATTTCAAATGCTAATTCAAACTATCTTGTTCTACAGAAAGTGTTTGTTGCAATTGGTCAACGGTCAAACATGAGCTAGTTTCACGCCAAATTTCCATATAAGAAAGAGAAAAGGCTACATAGAATACATAAACTGAAAGATATGGTGCATGTGCAAAGTCCAGTCTATAATCATAAATCATAATGTACAAGCAATAATGTCTGGAAATCATTGCATCAATTATGCCAAGTCATGGGATAAGATTATTGTGTTTGATTGGACGTCATGTTAGCTTGATGGTATAGATCTTAAGGTGCAGTTCCTAAAGGTCAAGCCCCTCTGTTGAACATGCCAAATGTTCTGCATACCAAATACATGTAGCTTGTGTCATGTTGGAAGTATCTCATAGAGTTGAAATGAATGAAACAGTGCTGATACATTGGACAACCCTGTTACCTAGTGATATGATTGCAAATACCCGATTAAACATAGATACTAAAGTTAAGTGTTTGCAGGGACAGATGCAAGTACAAGTATTTAGGATGTGGCCTTCCTTGTTCAGACTAATATACCGATATTTAGAAATGTGAAAATGAACACTTACATAAGTATAAGCGATTATACACCAACTCCAACATGTACACTAAGAAATAACTGCTAAAATAGTCATAAACCACATGCCATTAAAATAAGTCATTACCATAAAGAACAAGATTCTTAATAAAGTAAATGATCACATAATTAGCTTTCGGTGTTCTTATCATAATGCTTTGACACCAAAAGTATGACAAGTGGCCAGAAGTATATACGGTAGAAAAGATCAGAAAGGATATTATAATCACTATTGCAAAAAGGAACGATCAGCTGTGAGCAAAAAACACTTATTTTGTCTAGATTGGTGATTGTGCAATAAAATTAGTTTCAATTCAGAAAGAAGTTGTCTGAATTAGCTTCCTGATACTTTATGTCATCTATGTTGACACAAAAATCATAAATGTTGATCAAATTTAAGAAATGATTTTGCTTATACCAATATAAAATGGTGGCCATTTTGAAAACAAACGATGTAGCTTTGCTATTTTGCTTTAAAGCGACTCGCAACCGGATGGTGTACTTGTCAAAATAAAATAAAATACTCAAATAAAAGCAAATTTGTGGCATTATTTGGCTTCTGACATTAAAAAAATATGATCAGTCCAAAAAAAGTCTGAAGAATCGTCACCGAATCTTAGATTTTTAGATATTTTCCATCATTTTTCTATACCGACTAGTAGACGGTATAGTTGTTGCTGTTGCTTCTCTACACGGGCTCAGACATAAACACGAGCCGAATTACGAAGTTGTATGCACTTTCGACCGCAACACATTGAAATACGTTAAATCGATCCGAGATAAACGGATAGTTCCGTGGTCCATTGGTCTAAGCGGTTTCCCCTATTTTGCCTTCTGTCCGCCAATGCCGGGCCATGGGTTCGAATCCCACCAGAGACCAATATTTTTTTTATTGAAAGTCATTTTTTTAAACAGAATTTCTTATCCTAAACTAATTCTTTACCATTTATATAAGCGTTTGACACATATTTACAAATTACTATTTTTAATGCACCATCTGGTTGCGAGTCGCTTTAAAGTAAACTTCTGTTCAGCTTGAGGTGACTGAATTGGCTTCCTTATGCTTTTTAAAAACATTTTTTTAGTGAAATTTGGTCAAACATGTCAAATATTACAAAAGAATTGGCCAACGATCATAGTCGATTATAAAAGCTCTTCAGAGCTTATGTTATTTGTATATGTATTGCCGACTCAAAAATAAACCTTATCATTTGCATGGCAGTCATCTTGTAAAAAATGGAGGACACTTTGAATTTTTACGTGGCTAACGGATTTTGTTGAAAGTAGGGTCATACCAGTATACATACCAAATTTGATGCTTGTATCACCAAGTTCGTGATTTTGTTTTAGAACTGATGTGTACATATTTATGTAGTTGTTATGTGAAAAATAGCATCTTCAGACAAAAGCAATTGAAGACAATATCATTAAATAACATGACAGAAGGTAAATTGAGTGTATAATCTATAAAATCCTATGAATTTGGTTTTTACCTTGACACACACTTCGCTTGTGTACAGTTTTGCTTATAACACGATTAAATGAACTTCTTACAAGTCTATGGATCACATTATTAGCTTCTTTATGCTTGAAAACATATAATTAGACACAAAAAGTTTGAAAATCGGTCAAATATATCCGATGTTAGAGATAAAACTGTATAATAGAGCCTGAAATGGCGGCCATCTTGAAAATTGGCCGCCATTTTGAATTTTGACGTGGCTAACGGGCTTTTTGTTGAAAGTAGGGGCATACTAGTATACATACCAAATTTGATGCTTGTATCACCAAGTGCATGATTTTTGTAATAATGTGCCCAGCTAAAAGGTTAAAGCAGGATGAAAGTAAAACAGAATGTGCATTAAGGCAGATTATGCTTTACTTTCAACCTGCTTTAAATGGCCATCTGTCTTCAAACTGAGAAAAGGGCTATGGGGTAAAGGGTTAAAAGGCTATCTGCATGCTATATAGCTATGCACCCATGTACGCTGCTAAGGCAGATATAAACACCCAGCACGTGGCTATGTTTACACTGGAGAGGTTATGACCCCATATACACCAATAAGCCACTCCCCCGGCAAATTCAAATTCTTACCTGTCAGTTGGGATTTTGTTCTGAAAGTCATATTTTTACTGCTTGAGGAGTCTATTTATTGGTATGTACAGGATCAATAACATTTTCTCAGCATGTATGCTAAAATTTATGTCCATTTATAATGTATTGATTATGTATTTTGAAAAAGATGGTCCCTGACTTGAAACATGCTTGAAATCATTGAGAAATTGACAAAAGCGCCATCTTGTGGTATTTATAGTCCTGTTGGGCCTTTAATCAGACACCAATTAATACACTGTGGCAATTCGCGAGACCTGTTACGTAAAAGCGTTCTCTTGACCATTTTAACTCTACGAATCATCAACAATTGGTAAACAGCCTTGTACACAGTCACCTAGGCTATACGCGCGCAGACAGACAAACACTACACATCTGTAGGCTACTGCACGACGAGAACAACACACAGCACTTGGCAACTCGAGGACGATCGCTTCCATACAACGAAACAGAAAAGAAAGGTAGCATTTACTGTTATTTAATGAATTGGGTTTCTTTATTATAAATATTCGATTGAAGATAAATTTCTGTGCTTTTGTTGAAATTGTTGTTCTTTAAACGTACGGTAGATTCTACGTTTTATCTATTTTAAACACATTTTATGCTGCGGTATAGAAATACCGAAAGGCAGAAAGGTACTCTAAAAATTTGTTTCAAGTACTAGTGTTGGTAAATATGGAATTCCATATACGACAGCCAACTGCTAGCTGCTAATTGCCAACTAGTTGCTACCCATCATCACTTATACAGTAAGCATTTGGCGGTTAGCAGTTGGCAGTACTAGCACTTGACAGTAAGTAGTTGGCTGTAAGCAGTTGACTGTAAATAGTATATACATTTTTGTAAATTGCCGCAAAAAGAGTATTTTTTCTTATATTTCGACTGTAAGGACTTTTTTATATATTGATATTATTTTAATTTTCCAGGGTTCCAGATAAGGGGGAGTAATCTGAACAAATCCAACATTTTCTGACTCATACTGCACCAAATCCTATGGTGTTACTGCTCATTAGAATCGTCTCTTCGAGACGATTCTAATGAGTAGTGACACCATAGAGTTTAATGCTGATATCAAGATTTTAGTTTTTGAAATACTCCCCTAATCTGGATCCCTGATTTTCTATCTGGAATATTGAAAACAATTATTGTAAACAGTAGACAGTAAGCAGTTGACTGTAAGCAGTAGGCTGTCGTATATGGAATTCCATAGGTAAATGCAGTTAAATACCAGTAAAAGAAAAACATCTGTTGATAAATTTGACTATCTAGAGATGTAACTATACAGTTTCTCGTCGTATTAGAAACAAGGTATGGAGTAAAGGCTTTACCAATTTTCCATTTGGACTAGATCTTCAATGTAGTTTCCACTCTTGAAAAAATGACTGACTGACGATCTAAGTCCAAGGTTATAGAGACTCTAACGCGTTTGAGTTGAGTCTTGAGATCGTTCTCAAGTATTTGATTGGTCAGATTTGAACAATACGCAATTGTACAAATTTATTGCAAGAGGGCGTCTGATAAACTGATGTAACTTTGTTTCTTGCTTTATTCGTTTTAACGTTTCAAGTTATCTGTTAAGACTAAACTATTGCGGGGGAGCGTTATGTAACATTGCAGCGTACGTACACTTTTTATACTCTCGGAAACGAAGTTTGAGAGAACATTTCTTTACCGAGTTACATCTAACTGGTTTGGCATTTAAATTGAAGTGCCTAGATATTTGTACAGTTAAGGTACTTCGCAGGTGCGCTTAGTTTCCATACAAGGTGTTATGAAACTTTTCATGAAGAATGATAATAGCCTAAGAAACAATGTGTGAAAGTATAGGCAACATTTATCGTGTGGTTTGTCTTTAAGGTCTCTTTTTCTGACAAACACCTGGAATTTTGATGATTTTATTTTTCTCAAAAATAAATAAAGCTAATGACTGTACATCTCACCCAATAAGTAGTCCACAACATTCATTACAAGAAAAGCTAAAATCATTTTGAATAAAGGTGTTCAGAAAGATGTTATCAGCTATTTAAATTTTGCAAAATGCTAAAAAATTGAATTACAAAAAACTGACTCATTCAATGTATATTGTTTTCAAATATATGGTTAATGAAATAGTTACTCTGAAAAAATTAGAAAATATTACAGTCAGGATTTGTTGTAATAACAGATTTTCTTATCAAAATGTGGGATATTTGAAGTTTAGATACAGTTACCTACCTTAAAATTAAAACTCTGTCATTAAAATGCATCATCATTTATTCATGGACTTGCACACAAAGTTAATAACATTGTTTAAACATAATAATAATGGGCAATATCGATCTTGAAAAGGTTGACGTATTGATAAGCTTCAATGTGTGGCTTTATAGTTCGATCAAATCGTTTACATGTACATGTATATTGATTTTATTGACTTGTAAGTCATTAAACTGAAACGTACATGTAAGTGGACATATAATTGGACCGTATATAACATCACTAAATCTAATCAACGAAGACTAAACATAACACTTTCATTGATCACTTTTTATGGATTGACAAGTCAACAAATCGGACACTTAAAAAAAATTTTTTTTTTGGATCGTGTGGGTTTCGAACCTATGACCTTTGAATTGCTAGTCAATCACTCTACTGACTGCGCTATTAAGGATTATACTGAATCGTACCAACATTTCCTTTATATAAATTTTCTAGTATAAGCACGTACGGAAAAAGTCTATGTCGTCAAGACGCATATCCGCTCACCTGCAAGACCGACTTCAGTATGCGAAAGGCCTTAAAGCATGCGTCCCATCCTTTTAGTCTAACTTTCTACTAGGTATTTAAAGCGACTCGCAACCGGATGGTGTACTTGTCAAAATATAATAAAATACTCAAATAAAAGCAAATGTGTGGCATTATTTGGCTTCTGACATTAAAAAAATATGATCAGTCCAAAAAAAGTCTCAAGAATCGTCACCGAATCTTAGTTTTTTTAAGATATATTCCATCGTTTTTCAATAGCGTCAGCTGACGGTTTTGCTGTTGTTGCTTCTCTACACGGACTCTGACATAAACCGGAGCCGAATAATGTAGTATTAAGCGCTACCAGTGAAGTACGTTGATTCGCTACCATATATATAGAGAGCGTCCGTGGTCGAGGCGGTAAAGGCGTGTCCTCATTTTTCTTGTTTGTCTCCGCAATGGAGGGTCATGGGTTCGAATCCCACCAGAGCTTCTTCTTCTTTTTTTTTGGAAATGCATTTTTTAACAGAATTTATTATCCTAAACTAAATCTTACCCATTTATATAATCATTTGACATATATTTACAAATTACCATTTTTAATGCTCAATCCGGTTGCGAGCCTCTTTAAGGCATTACTTTACCTACAGCTAGTGGACATAATTATTCGCCACCATGCGAAAAAGTTGCTTATTTTTATCAGTATTTCTCAATTGTTTATTAGAATTAAAACTCTAAACAACATGCATTGTACTTATGTTTGGTTTTAAGAGTTTGAGCAAAGAGTCGTTAAATGGTTTCTAGTCTCGAATTAAGCATTTGGTTCTCTGGTTCTTGTTGCTAGATAATTTTAGAATGTACGTGCAAAATTTGAACCATGTTCACATTATATGGTTTCCATGGTAACAATAGATGAAAACTACACCGGATTAACGAACACCTTACATATGCGATTAAAAGTAAAATAAGAAATTGTCATTCTAAAGCTCTGTAACTTCATAGTCAGTCACACAGTTCTAAAATTTAATCGGCAAACTTGATTTCTCATAGACTCCCATGTTTATTTTAGCATTTATCGCATGTCGGTAAACTTAAACATTAACAATTTCTTTAACTTTCTTTATTTTCCTTTTGAAAGTGCACTATTGTACGAGAGAATATGTTTTTAAATAAAAACGTTCTTCAGATCTAATTATTTGTCCTATTTGCTACCATGGCAATCAGTTTAGTGGAACGAGTCGATTTTTTAGCTCACCTGAGCCAAAGGCTCAAGGTGAGCTATTGGGATGGCCCTGTGTCTGTCGTCGTGCGTTGTCCGTCGACCGTCGTCGTTAACAATTGCTTCAAATGACACATCTCCTCCTATACCGCTTGACCAAACTTTACAGGAATGTTCCTTGGGTCAAGCTCTTTCAAATTAGTTCAAAGAATTAAAAACAATGTAGAACTCTGGTTGCCATGGCAACCAAAGTGAAAAAATAAGGAAATCTTAAAAAATCTTCTTGTCTGAAACTACAAGGGCCAAAGCTTAGATATTATAATTTAGCACATAATTATCATCCTCTACAGGTCCTCTATCAAGTTTGTTCAAATGATGCAACAGGGGTCAAAATTTGCCCCGCCCCGGGGGTCACAGTTTTACATAGAGTTATATAGTGAAAATTTCAAACGTCTTCGCCTCTGATACTAATATGGCCAGAGTTTTGATATTTGGCATGGTGACACTTCTAGATGTCCTATACCAATAGTGTTCAAATCGTTCCGGTCGGTTGCATATCTAGATCACAGGAGCTAAAATAGATTTTTTCAATGAAAACTTAAAAAATCTTTTTGTCTGAAACTACAAGGGCCAGAGCTCAGATATTTGGCACGTGGCATCACCTACAGGTCCTCTATCAAGTTTGTTCAAATTATGCCCCTGGGGTAAAATTGGCCCCGTCCCGGGGTCACAGTTTTACATTGAGTTATATAGTGAAGTTTTCAAACGTCTTCTCCTCTGAAACAATATGGCCAGAGTTTTGATATTTGGCATGGTGACACTTCTAGATGTCCTTTACGTATTTTGTTCAAATGGTTCAGGTCTGTTGCATAATTTATGTAGGTCACAGGAGCTAAAAATAGATTTTTTCAATGGAAACTTTAAAAAATCTTCTTGTCTAAAACCATAGTGCCCTTATTCCTTAGATATTGGGCACATAGCATCATCTACAGGTCCTCTATCAAGATTGTTCAAATTTAATAATGCCCCTTGGGTAAAAAATGACCCCGTCCTGGACATAAATCATTATCTCCATTTTGTCAGCTATTCTAGGGTGAGCGAAATATGCCCCATGGGGCTCTTGTTTCATTTATATTCTAAAGTTGCCTAGCAACAGATGTACTGGTCAGAACATCAGAGAATAGATATATATTTGAAAAGGCAACACCCCAACTTTTAAACTTACCTACACTGTTGTGTAATATTTTGTTCGACAATTGTGTGACATCACCAGTAATGTAAAAAATGTGTGGAAAAAATGCCAAAAATTCGTAGGGTGGCGAATAATTATGTTCTATGACTGTAGCTCGAGTGGTTATACCTAGTCAATTAAATTATATGCAACCCTTGCTCACAACTGTGGTAATGTCTGTGCAAAGAATCAGTGAAGCGTCTGCTATGCGAGGCCCGTGCCTTAATTTGATAGTTTGGTTAGTAAAACCTATTGGAAAACATCTTGAGTGTGAGTATGTGGCCTCTCTAGACAACTTGAGACTGATGACATTGGCTGTGCACACTTTACTCCTGTTTTACTGTTACTTTCACGCCTAGTTAGAACAATGGGGATGGGGGATTATTGAATGGACTGGAGTAATGTCTTTCTAGAATTAGCTAATCAAGACATATACGATGAGATTGTTGAACAAACAGTTTGTGTCTAGATACACATCAAGTAATTCGGCGTCTCATGTAACGAAATTGTTCGACACATTAAAACCTCTCTATTACGACTATAAAACAGAAGGAAAATTGATTGTATAACGACAGGCAATAGCTTAAAGCAAGGTGACAAAACAGAAACCCCCCAAAGCAGTCACCTCTCGTAAACACATAAAATGATTAACGGAACTTAGTGATCGTAATCAGCGTTTTTTTTCTCACCCAATTGGGAACGGGTCCGGTACCCCTCAGATTGGGAATTTTTCCCCTCAGATTGGGAATTTTTCTTGTCGCGTAAACTTCAAATTGGGAAAAAACGAGTCGTGAAATGATGACAAAAAAGAAATTTGAAGTTATGTTTTATAATATATGTAGGCCTATATTGATCTAACTTATCAAGTAGCAATTATACAGTTCATATCAACAGGCAATGCTAACAATAGTAACAGAAATTCTCTTTTTTTCGCTGAAAATACTATTTTTACCATATTGCCAGGTCCTTTCTTTGAATTGGGAACGGGTCCTGTTCAAATTGGGAAGGGTCCTGTTCCAATTGGGAACGGGTCCTTTCCCGGGTACCGTCCAAAGAAGGAAAAAAAACGCTGGTAATAGATATAAGACATAAAGATATAAAAAAAAAAGACAGGTGAAAGATTAAAGCATGGTGACAGTAAATAGAAAGCTCTAAAGGAGCGTTGTTTTACTGCCACCTTGCTTTAAGCAGTCGCCTGTCGTAAACACCTAATAATTAACGGAACTTAGTGATCGTAATAGAAATGTATTACTATGCTTTAGGTTCAACAGCTTCACTTTTGGTCTACATTACGTTATACACTTTGTTGTAAACGTGCTGTTATTTACAGGAGAAGGTCATTCCTCAAACGTTTTAGAGAAGCAACAAATGGCGGTTACACAAGACAAGTTAAAGTCTATGGAAGAGGACACACAGCCTACCTTCGTAGCCATAGATCTGGAAACCACAGACTTCAGTAAGAAAATATATTTTGAAATCACATTCTGTTTCAGTGGAAAACCGTTATTCTTTCCCGTTTAAACGAAGCTAAAAGTAAACAAAGTGCAATAAAATGTAGAAAATGACAGGCTCTTGAAAATTACGACTGGTTCCAATCTCAGGGAAAAACAATTTTGAGCATGATCAGACACCGGGTTACTAGCTTCTGATCTGGCTCCAGTCTGGTTGCAATGGAAATAAATGTTTTAGAACAAGTGCTTTTGTTGGGTAATATCAACGTCTTTTGCACCGTGTTCGACATTGAATTGACACTTACATTCAGTTTTGATCCAAATCAGATGCCGGAGAATTTATCACCTGGTCAAAATCAGAACTGTTTAAAACTCGTAAACATTTCTCCAGTCAAATGGAGTTGAAAACAAATGTTTTAGTTGACCGATTTAACACCTTCGCTGCCAAATTAATGTGGGTTTTTTACCCGTTAACCGTTTCATTGTCATCTGCTTTAATTTTGTTGTTTGCAAGATTGTTTCAAAGTAAGATTTAAAGTAATATGACTTAAAACATATCGCAGGCCCGTAGGAACAGGGGGAGGGGGCAAGGGGGGCCGTACCCCCCCCCCCCCCCAATTATTTTGCCAATATTGGTTGCAGATTTTTTACATAGATTTATGTTAGTATTTTACCTGTTTTGCATGAGCAAAACGCCCCCCCCCCCCCGAACGCACCAAAGACCATCTAGAAATAAAAAATTTCCCGGGGAGCATGCCCCGGACCCTCTAGTAACAGTGTGTACACTAATCGAAGGGGGTAGGGATAGGCTTTTAGGCTAATACCCGGAAGACAACGTCAAAAAATATCCTATATTATTAATAATTTGTTATTTTAAGTTGAAAATTTACATTGATTTTTAGCTCACCTGAGCCAAAGGCTCAAGGTGAGCTATTGTGACCGCTCACCGTCCGTAGTACGTCTGTCCGTTCACTTTTACTTCAAACGACATCTCCTCTGAACGCGCGGATTGTAGGGCGGATTCAAACTGCTCATGATGTTCCTTGGATGCTTCTCTTCAGAAGTTGTTCAAATGAAAGAGAAAAAGCAAAAACTCTGCTTGAAAAAGCAAAAAAGCAAAAAACTTTAAAAAATCTTCTTGCTAAAAACTACTAGGCCCTAAGCTTTGATATTTTTACAGTAGAATCTCCTGGTCGATCCCTCTATAGTTTGTTAAAATGAAATCCCTAGGTTCACACTTGACGCCACTCTGCGCAGTTTAAGTGCTGCTCTAGGCAGGTTTCACAGTATTTTTGATGAAGCAGAAGCAGAACTGTATTTTACCTGAGTTACTCTTAATATACTAAGGGCAAATAGCCAATATTTGCAAACATTTTGGATCCAGATCAGATGCAACATAATCATAATGCTACATCTAATCTGGATCCAACCTATTTGCCACTCATTTACCAACTTAACATTTTCTAAATTGTTTTTTGTACACTTTTCACATACAGTAGGTTTTAAGCAGACATCATTTCAGTCTGGTAAGGGTAAGCCCCAGAGCTCTAGCCACTGAGGTAAAATATTATGCAACTGGTAGGGAGTATCACAAAACTGGTCATGATCAGCTGAACATGTTGTCTGCTAAAGTTTAGATATGGTTCAGTCTGCTTCATACTTAGAGAAACAGGATCTGGAAGTGATCCACTGACAGTTATGTAATTATGTCTTATGCCATATTTATACATATGTTTAATATTGGTTTTGTCAGAGTTATCTGTATGTCTTTTCATTTTTTCTTGTCCAGGATTCAACCCTTTCCCCCATATACTGACGTTTGTTAACCCATTACCCCATAAATGTGCATTTTTAGGCCTTTGATTTATTCCTCTACTTAAGAAAATAATTCCACTTTAAACAGTCATGAAAATGTAAGATGCGAAAGTAAAGCAAATTGTGCATTAACCCTTAGCCCGCCAAATAAATTGTCGTCTGCTATATTTCTCGTCTGCTTCAAGTTTCAAAGTGCTTCAAAGTTGCTCAAAATTGCTGAAAATGTTGTCCGAGTGTCAAACAGCTTGGATCCGGATGAGACGCCGAGTTACTCGGCGTCTAATCCGGATCCAAGCTGTTTGCATATAAAGCTATAGTCGTGAGTGGCAGGCTAAGGGTTAAGACACATTCTGCTTTACTTTCAACCTGCTTTAGGTGGCCACCTATTTTCAAAACTAGAAACATGCTATGGGGTAATTGGTAAAATGAAATTGCCTATTTGGAAAGAGCCTGATGAGAGGAAGTGCCATTTGCAAAGGCCATAACTCTAACATCATTGTTTTTTTAGTTATTTCCCTTTGTGATATTTTCTTGTCAAGAAGACAACTTCAGTTCTACTGATGCTATTGTAATGAAATTTTATGTATGGAAAGAAACTGATGAGAGAAAATGCCATGCACAAGGGCAGCAATATTTAGTTTTTCCCCTTTGTCATATTTAATTGTCAGGAAAATAATTCCAGTTCTGCTGACGCTAGTGAAATAATTATCATTTATTGGAAATGGAAATAGCTTGATAAGAGGATGTGTCATGGATAAGGGTCATAAGCTTGGCAACAAAATTCACTTTTGTCATGTTTTCTTGTCTGGAAGATAACTCCATTTATAGTTATATTAAAATGTTGTCTTGCCCAGTCAACTTAGGTACAAACTTCAATGTCCTCAGGTGAGCGAATTTAGGGCCATGGCCCTCTTGTTATTAATGTTTTACCTGTTTTAAATGCGCAAAACGCCCCCAGAACGCACCAGAGGCCATCTAGGAATAAAATTGTCCAGGGGGAGCATGACCCCTTGTGCCCCCAATCGCAATTTGCTTCCTACGGGCCGTCGATACGAGTTTCAAACAGTTGGGATCCTGATCAGACACGTGCCTTATACATGTAGTATTTACCACCAGCAGTTCTGGAAAAGACAAAATATTCGTTTTTACTCACCGAGTCTTTGTTTGTCTTAAATACATACCCCCGTGCGCCACATCACAGTCCCCCATGTGTGCGTTCTACACGGTGATATCTCACATGAGGTCGTGTGAGCTATATTGCCACCCGCCTGTGACCGTTGTGGGTTAAATCTTTCGCTGCCAAATTAATCGTGAGATGTTTACCCCCTCGCCGTTTCATTGTTGTCTCCTTCAATTTTGTTCGTTTCAAAGTAAGATTCAATGTAGTATGACTTTCAATCTTTTTGGCGTCATTAAGAGTGAAAGGGTTAACTTTTACGCTCTAACCTTAAACTCAATTTCTCCTAGACCGACGGTGTTGAAACTTTAAATAAATGATCAATGCATGAGCCTGTATCCGATATCAAATGTGTCAGCTATGGCGGGTAAATATATCTCGAATATCTATTTAAATATACACTTTAAGTGTACAAGACCAATTTTGTTGAAACTTTGTTAAAATGACAAGTGCATGGTCCTGGCCAAATTTGTTACATTCATGTTGATTCGAAATCCAATATGGCCACCATGGCGATCGTCTTGAAAATATGTATCAAACTTAAACTCAAATTCTACTGGGCCGATATTTTTAAAACTTTATAGGAGGGCGGTTCGAAAAGTAATGACACTTGATCAATAACTTCATTATAATAAGTGCAAAATACATGTGTGATATATCTTTTTAAAAATTAAATTATTTAACTACAGGATGGTATAATGCCCGAAATTGGCATACATTTGTAAACAGCATGAATCAAGATGAGATCAGACGCCACGTAACGCGGCGTCTGATCTCGATTTAAGCCGATTGTCACTCGTAATTACGATTTTTTTTCTGTCAAAATGTCAATTATGTGACTGAGAAAAATAGCAGACGATATTGCAGTGTTGAAAAAATAGGGCATACTTGTCTGGTTGGGGACAGCTTCAGGCGTTGTTGTAAGGAGGGAATCATTGTCCAGAGGGCCGTATTAGGGAGGGGCACTGTGCTGTAAGTTTGAAGGTTATTGGATTAATAGTCAAGGTCGCAGATATTCAAATCAATTTATAGAATAAAGAAAATAGTCAATTATCTTGAAAAAGTATTGATCTTATACGTACATGTATATATTTCGGAAACTAATAGGTACTGTATAAATATAAGGGGCATTTTAGGGTAACTGTCCAGCTCGAAGGTCAAGGTGATGGACATATCAAACTATTTGAATTACTCCAAATGTTCTTCAAAAGGATAGGCCTTTTAGCTCACCTGGTTGTAAATAAGGGTCTCTGTCATTCCTGTGTACTGTCAAAGCCCGTGAACCATACACAACGCTGGACGCCCTAACATGGTTGCATTTCCAAGTAGTCTGCCTAACCAAGTTTGATTTGAATGAAGTTGCTATCGATAAAAATTGTCTTCCAATTACAGGTGTATGTGGCACAAACGATGCAAGTTGTTGGGGGATTTTTTTTATCAATAGCAACATTTTATAACATTCTCTGGAAATGAATCGCTTCGGATGTATTAATTGAGCAGCCTTTTCTAATGATAAACACATTATTTATGTCATTGAGATTAAAATTGTGATCAGCTTAAAAGTGATTTAATGCCCAATCGTCATGTAAGATAAGGTTTCAACTTCAAAATTGTTCAAGACAATCGTTATAACATTATTACTTTACATAATTTACATTAAAGTTAACTTTGAGAAATAAAAGCAGAATACAATTATTGTTTAAAATAGATGACGCCAGTGCAGTGGAGGGGTTAACCCATAGCCCGCCAAATAAATTGTCGTCTGCTATATTTCTCGTCTGCTTCAAGTTTCAAAGTGCTTCAAAGTTGCTCAAAATTGCTGAAAATGTTGTCCGAGTGTCAAACAGCTTGGATCCGGATGAGACGCCGAGTTATTCGGCGTCTCATCCGGATCCAAGCTGTTTGCATATGGAGCTATAGTCGTGACTGGCAGGCTAAGGGTTAATACTGGTTAGATGTAAACTTATCTCAGGTTCTAATCTATTCTATTATTATAGAATCAAGCACGGGTTTTGTTGAAGGCGTGGGCTTATGTACTCGCGAGGTGGATCTGGTTTTAGTCGGAAATGAGCTTTAGCGACAGACAAGTATACAATTTACTGAACAATTCTCGATCCTGTGATCGCTTAGCAGACGGTCCGATTTAATTTTTAGAATATTTCTGTAAGAGTAAATTCCCTTATTTTGTTTATTTTAAAATACAGTGCTCCCTCCCTACAACGACCCTCTCCTTACAACTACCCTTGCCACAGTTCCCTAACTAGGACAATTATGTCTATCGATTGTACTGCTGTAACATCGTTTGGTTAAAGTTTGTCGTCTGCTGTTTTTCTCAAAGTTACATATCGGACATGTTGACGGAAAAAAAACTAAATGACGCGTGACAAACAGCTTGAATCCAGATCAGACGCCGCGTTACACGGCGTCTAATCTGGATTCAAGCTGTTTGCAAATGTAAGCCACTTTCCTTCCCTATAACGACTCCCTTCGAACAACGCGCACATGCTTTGTCTCCCATTGTATGTCGTTGTAGAGGGGAACGCAGTATCTATTATTTTACCCTATCTCACGGATGAATACAGTTCCAGATAAGATTTTTTTTAATTTAGCTCATCTGGTACGAAGTGCCAAGGTGAGCTATTGTGATAGCCCTGTGTCCGTCGTCCGTCTGTCGTCAACTTTGTCTTTAAAGAAACTACTGGGCCAATTTCATCAACACTTCATAGGATTTATTTCTAATAGGATACTCTCTCAGATTTCCTCAAATATAGATAATCCCGAATTTAAAATGTTGGTTGCCATGTCAGCCAAATACAGTTAAACTCATTTATAAGTAAGTCGTCTGGATCGTCTGATTTCTTTCATTATATCCAAATTTCGTTATATCAGGTCCTTTTTACTATCAGTTAATTAGAGATGGAAAATACGATATGTTTTGTTATATCAAATATTTCGTTATATCCAAGTTCGTTATAAGCGAGCTCCACTGTAAAAACAACCATAAAAAACCCTTCTTGTCTTAAAAAATGTCCACCAGTGGTTGAGGCAGGTTTTCCGTATATAACTGTTTTAAGAAAACTGGAAATATCTTCTTCTCTGAAACCAATGGCTTGATTTGAAAGTAATTTCACACAAATTATTAATTGTCGACCCACTACCAGATTCTTCAAATAATTGTGCTAGCTTAAAAAAACATGGCCGCGAGTGGGTGGGGAAAGTTTTATTTGCATTACTGTATAGTAAAAACTAAAAAAAAATCTTTTCTCTGAAACGACTGGTCTGTTTTGAAAAATAATCGACACAAATGACCAAATGATGAGCCTGTACCAGATTTTCCCAAATATTTTGCTAGCTTAAAAAAAATACAAATCTGAATTAAAGATAACTTTACACAATTGATTCATGGTGAACGTCTGCTAGATTTCCTAAAATAATTTTACTAACTTAAAACCATGGCTGCCAGTGGGTTCGGCAAGTTTACCTCTGCACTGGCTGATAGTGAAAACTTGAAAACATCTTATTGTCTGAAGTCACTGATCATGGGATACCAGGCTCCAAGGTTATAAAGCTTTTGAGCTGAGTCTGAAGTCATTCTCAAGTACATTGTATTAGACACAGGTGTCTTTCGTGTGCTATCCCCCTACTCGCTCATTTGCTACCCCATCTGTAACCATACAGAAAGATATTGGTCAAAATAATCTCAAACATGTCAAAATACCATAAAACAACATTTAAAAGTTAACTGAATAAAATATATTCGCCGATTACCGGACAAATTCTAGTCATATCGGTCAAAAACATTGTTTTAAACATCTAACCTTAACGCACATGCATCAATTTGCATGATTGTGGCCAAAACTAATCCTTTTTTATCCGTCTAAGTTCGGTCATCTAGACGCTTGCAAATGTGAAGTTCTGGAGGTGTGTCCCACGCGGAACGTTAGCGCTCGAAAGATGCTGATTTCATTTGAACATAAATCAGAATATAACGGATTACTATAAATGTAGTAAAAGATAAAACTTTATGGTTTTTGTAACGGTAAGATTATTAAAACAATGTTTTTGACCGATATGACACGGAATTTGTTCGGTAACCAGCGAATATATGTACTTTCACTTTCGCCCTATACAAGTAGTCTATCAGATCGGAGCCGACTAACTTGCTTGAGCAGTATGGGGACGGTTTTCGAACAAATAAGTCTTTCAGGGAAGGTTTTTTATGTTGCATGTCTCGAGGCGTCCCTCCCAAGAAATACAAGCTACATGTTTTTAGAAAATCGGGGAAATTGACAAAGTTACGGCGCCTGTAGTGACCCCATGCCTGTTTTCAGCGTTCAGAGATACCTACCTTGTTATTATATGTTATCACAAACTGTCGGTGATGCAAAAATGTTTATATTACTTGTAAAACAAAGGTTAAATGGATCAGTTTGTACAGAATTGGAATAATAGGCTTAATGAATCAAGTAGAGCTCTGTGTTACAGAAAAATATCCAATTTTGGAATACAGCCATATCTGAATATTGTTAATATAGGGAAGTTTTGTACATCTATGAGTAGACTTAGATTATCCTCCCATAGGTTAGCAGTTGAAACAGGGAGATGTAATAAACCATTGCCAATAGCATTCAATGATAGAAAATGTAGTGCATGTTCCACATTGGAAGATGAATTTCATTTTGTATTAGAATGTATTCAATTCCAAGATCTAAGAATAAAATATATTTCAGAATATTATTGGAAAAGGCCAAGTATGTTGAAATTTACAAAGTTAATGACTAGTTTTGATGTTAAGACTGTTAGAAATTTATCAATGTTTGTTCACTATGCATTTCAAGCTAAACCTCTTTGATCTGATGACTATTACGGTAGCTATGATGAAGATGATTCAGGTTAGCAGTTGAAACAGAGAGATGGAACAAACAATTGCCAACAGCATTCAATGATAGAAAATGTAGTTCATGTTCCACATTGGAAGATGAATTTCATTTTGTATTAGAATGTATTCAATTCCAGGATCTAAGAATAAAATATATTTCAGAATATTATTTGAAAAGGCCAAGTATGTTGAAACTTACAAGGTAATGACTAGTTTTGATGTTAAGACTGTTAGAAATTTAGCAATGTTTGTTCACTATGCATTTCAAGCTAAACCTCTTTGATATGATGACTATTACTGTAGTTATGATGAAGATGATTCAGGTTAGCAGTTGAAACAGAGAGATGGAATAAACCATTGCCAATAGCATTAAATGATAGAAAATGTAGTGCATGTTCCACATTGGAAGATGAATTTCATTTTGTATTAGAATGTATTCATTTCCAAGATCTAAGAATAAAATATATTTCAGAATATTATTGGAAAAGGCCAAGTATGTTGAAATTTACAAAGTTAATGACTAGTTTTGATGTTAAGACTGTTAGAAATTTATCAATGTTTGTTCACTATGCATTTCAAGCTTAACCTCTTTGATCTGATGACTATTACTGTAGTTATGATGAAGATGATTCAGGTTAGCAGTTGAAACAGGGAGATGGAATAAACCATTGCCAATAGAATTCAATGATAGAAATTGTAATGCATGTTCCATATTGGAAGATGAATTTCATTTTGTATTAGAATGTATTCAATTCCAAGATCTAAGAATAAAATATATTTCAGAATATTATTGGAAAAGGCCAAGTATGTTGAAATTTACAAAGTTAATGACTAGTTTTGATGTTAAGACTGTTAGAAATTTATCAATGTTTGTTCACTATGCATTTCAAGCTAAACCTCTTTGATCTGATGACTATTATTGTAGTTATGATGGAGATGATTCAAATTCTTCATTATTACATGTACTTACATGCAAAAGGAGTGTACCAGGTTGAACTGCTTGTTTTGGAGTAGTTTAGTCTACGTCTAGTCTGTTTGCTTGGTTGTAAAGGTTTTTATGTAAATTAATGTTTTTGTTTAACTTCGAGATCTAATAGCTGTTTAAATGTTACTAGTATAAGTTTTCGGTGCAAATGAATGTTTTAATTTAAATTCGAGTTCCAATAATTGTTTAAATGTTACTAGTGTAAGATTTATTTTATTCTTATAACATCAGTATTTTCTAACACAAATATAACAGATATTTGATTTAAGAAAATAAGTTATGATAATGGTGATATTAAAATGATATCAATTCTGATTAAAGTCAATATCACTGAAATCATAATTTTAATTTTGTCTTTACTTACATCTTCTCCGCTAATTGCATCTTTATTGTCATAACTGTTTGTTTGTTTATCTAGTACATGCCTATGTTTGTTTACAACATGTATTACATGCCTCATGGACTTGTTAGTCTGAAGGAAGAATAAAATCATATCATATCATATCATATCATTATATAACATTGACGAAAAAAGTTTTTTTTTTTTCAGTTCACTTTTAAATGTTGTTTTATGGTTTTTTGACAACGTTTTGACATGTTTGAGATTATTTTGACCAATATCTTTCTGTATGGTTGCAGAGGGGTAGCAAATGAGCGGGTAGGGGGTAGCACACGACAGGCACCTGTGGTATTAGATTGGTCAGATTTGAGCCTAGGCTAACATCTGACCAATCAAATTGCTTGAGAACTCAGACTCAACTCAAACGTTTTATAACCTTGGAACAAGGTGAGCAATGTAGGGCAATCAAGGTCCTCTTGTTATTAAATAACAAAGTTTATCTGTAACACATGAAAAGCAAGAATTGTTTGTTTCAGTTCGAGGTTCCGTGATGCCCCACATCACTCAGATTGCAGCAGTGGAAAAGATGTCTAGAGCACGTTTTGCTGTTTATACTAAGCCAAAGATTCCCATATGTGTCGGAGCTCAAAACAAAAATGGCATCCGGATGGATGAGAATGGTGGTATGTTGGTTAATGGAAGCCCCACTGTCTGTGACCCAATACTCACGGCCATTGAGAAACTATGTCACTGGCTCAAACAGTTTCCAAATGTAGTTCTTGTTGCACATTACGGAAGGTGGTTTGACTTTCCAGTATTGATGACAGCAGTTCTGAAAACCAACATGGAAGACATGTTTCTCAAGGCAGTATCTAGCTATGTGGACAGTGTGGCAGTGTTCAGAGAGAAGTGTCCAGGCCAGTCCCTGAAACAAGAGAACCTCGTTTGGTGCCTCCTAGGCCGTACATACAATGCGCACAATGCTATTGATGATGCTGATGCATTGAGAGATCTTCTTGACTTATGTAAAGAGGAAGACATACTTAGATTGAGATTTTCTCACTCAGTTATCAAAAATTCGTTATCACTTTGATAAAAAAACTAAAGCAATGTTTGGTCATACATATGTTTGTAAAAGCTGGAGCCCAAATACTACAGATATATTGCTTTATTTTAACCTGTAACCTATATCTCTCTCCATATATCTGATTTTTTACACATTTAATTAATTCATCTAGTGGAGAAAATAGTTCAGCTTTATACTTTGAAGTACCATAATAGATAGTTTCTATATCCTTGAATATGGAAACATAAATCAGTAAATAAGGCTGAAAATGAAGCAAAATGCGACTTAAGGCGCATTCTTTTTCATTTTCATTTTGCTTTGGTCACCCATCTTCAAAACTAAAAACAGACTCTGTGATAAAGGCTATACGCTGATAAATTCATTACATCATGTAAAAAGAAAAAACGAACTAGATATTATACATGTATAACAACATGATTTTGACCTGGGGCCCGCTTCATAAAACTTCGTACGAAATCAAAACTTAACAATACATTTAATTTCACCATTTCTCTATCTAATCCTGTCTTGTGGCATCTCTTTGGAATCGTCTTTTCAAGACGATTCTAATTAGATGTCACAAGACAGGATTAGATGGAGAAATTAAAAAAAATGGGGTATTTATTATCTGACTTTCGACAACATTAATTTTGTCGTACAAAGTTTTATGAAACGGGCCCCAGAATCGTTTATCAAGAGTAAGATGGTTATTGAGTAAACAATATCAAAGCTGTCTTTCAAAGTGTATACTGCTGAAACGGAAGCTGTTTTATGTGACAATTATACTAATAAAGATAGTCAACAATAGTCAAAAGATATGCCAACGTTTATCTAAAACAAAACACTGGCAAACGATTTAGAATGAACCGGCATGGCTTCTAGCACAAAGTGCTGTGCTCAGAGCTTCATATAAGGGGAGTATTTCAAAAACTTAAATCTTTATTTCTGTATTAAACCCTATGGTGTCACTACTTATTAGAATCGTCTCGAGGAGGCGATACTAATAAGTAGTAACACCATAGGATTTAATGCTGAAATGAGTGAGAAAACATTAGATTTCTTCAGTTTACTCACTCTTATATGGAGCCATGTGTGCTGTGTGTTGAATTTGGTCCACATTGCCAAAACCGTTTATAATACATTACGATGAAATGCTTTAGACACACGCGGGTGTCGAACAGTGCAGATCAAGGCTAGCCGCCGCGTCTTTTGTCCGTCGGCGGGCATTGATCTACACTGGTTGCAATGCAATAAGGCTGGTTTTGTTATGGCACGGCTCAAGTATATATATCTTGTCCCGCATTACGATGGAACAGGACAAGGAACCATTTTTTGGTAACTGCTTAAGCCATTAGAACCTAGTGGCATGTGGGTGTGCCATTTACAAATAGTGTATTAATGAAGAGTATTCGTGTCCTATACAAGCGGTATAAACCCTGAACAGAGAGCTCTTTCAGGAGCCCTCTGATCAGAGTCTACATCCAGGGTTCCAGATAAATGGGAGTAAACTGAACAAATCCAACATTTTTTTGCTCATTTTTGCACCAAATCCAATAGTGATACTACTCATTAGAGTCATCTTTTCCAGACGATCCAAATGAGTAGTGACACTATCGGGTTAAAGGCGGAAATAACGATTTTAGGTTTTGAAAAACTCCCCTCATCTGGAGCCCTGACACCGTTTCTCATTTTGCAATATATTGCTAAACACCCAACTATATAGCGTCCAAAATGGACTAGACTTCATTTGTAAACTAGAATTTTTCATTTGAATGTTCAGGGTAGAACGGGTTTATAATGTTACGATTTACCTTAGCAACCTATGCGTATTCGTTTGATTATAGGCTATGGTAGCTAAACACAACTGATTGTAATAGATGACATAACATTTCAAACATATACTTGACCTTTCCATGGTCAAATTTATCGTAAGGTGTTTGCCTTTTCACCGTTTTATTATCGTCTGCTTCAATATTCTTGTTTTGATTCTTAGTTGGATTTAAGGCAGTATGACTGACGAAATTTCGAAACGAGTGTCAAATAGTTTGGAACTTGATTAGACGCAGCATTAGGCGGTGTATGATCAGAATCCAATCTGTTTGCAAACATGCAATTTGGCGTCGTTCGCATTGAAAGAATTAAACATCGTTTCAAAGAACTAATTATGTATATTCAGTTATTCACTCTGCTAATGGTTAATAGTCATTGCTTTATTTCAGTATACTTGTATTGTTCCATTGTAGTGCTTATTACAGTTTATTTGTATTGTTTCATTGTAGTTCTTATTTCAGTATATTTGTATTGTTCCATTGTAGTGCTTATTACAGTTCATTTGTATTGTTCCATTGTAGTTCTTATTGCAGTATACTTGTATTGTTTCATTGTAGTTCTTATTTCAGTATATTTGTATTGTTCCATTGTAGTTCTTATTGCAGTATACATGTATTGTTCCATTGTAGTTCTTATTGCAGTATATTTGTATTGTTTTATTGTAGTTCTTATTTCTTATACTTGTATTGTTTCATTGTAGTTCTTATTTCAGTATACTTGTATTGTTTCAGTGTAGTTCTTATTTCAGTATTATTTGTAATGTTCCATTGTAGGTCTTATTTCAGTGTACTTGTATTGTTTCATTGTAGTTCTTATTTCAGTATTATTTGTATTGTTTCATTGTAGTTCTTATTTCAGTGTACTTGTATTGTTTCATTGTAGTTCTTATTTCAGTATTATTTGTATTGTTCCATTGTATTGATTATTACAGTTTATTTGTATTGTTTCATTGTAGTTCTTATTGCAGTTTATTTGTATTGTTTCATTGTAGTTCTTATTACAGTTTATTTGTATTGTTTCATTGTAGTTCTTATTTCAGTATACTTGTATTGTTTCATTGTAGTTCTTATTTCAGTATATTTGTATTGTTTTATTGTAGTTCTTATTTCAGTATTATTTGTATTGTTTCATTATTTGTATTGTTGTATTGTAGTTCTTATTTCAGTATTATTTGTATTGTTTCATTATTTGTATTGTTTCATTGTAGTTCTTATTTCAGTATACTTGTATTGTTTCATTGTAGTTCTTATTTCAGTATACTTGTATTGTTTCATTGTAGTACTTATTTCAGTATACTTGTATTGTTTCATTGTAGTTCTTATTTCAGTATATTTGTATTGTTTCATTGTAGTTCTTATTTCAGTATACTTGTATTGTTCCATTGTAGTTCTTATTTCAGTATATTTGTATTGTTTCATTGTAGTTCTTATTTCAGTATTATTTGTATTGTTTCATTGTAGCTCTTATTTCAGTATTATTTGTATTGTTTCATTGTAGCTCTTATTTCAGTATTATTTGTATTGTTTCATTATTTGTATTGTGTCATTGTAGTTCTTATTTCAGTATTATTTGTATTGTTCCATTGTAGTTCTTATTTCAGTAAACTTGTATTGTTTCATTGTAGTTCTTATTTCAGTATATTTGTATTGTTTCATTGTAGTTCTTATTTCAGTATTATTTGTATTGTTTCATTGTAGCTCTTATTTCAGTATTATTTGTATTGTTTCATTGTAGCTCTTATTTCAGTATTATTTGTATTGTTTCATTGTAGTTCTTATTTCAGTATATTTGTATTGTTTCATTGTAGTTTTTATTTCAGTATACTTGTATTGTTTCATTGTAGTGCTTATTACAGTTTATTTGTATTATTTCATTGTAGTTCTTATTTCAGTATATTTGTATTGTTTCATTGTAGTGCTTATTACAGTTTATTTGTATTGTTTAATTGTAGTGCTTATTACAGTTTATTTGTATTGTTTCATTGTAGTTCTTATTTCAGTATATTTGTATTGTTTCATTGTAGTGCTTATTACAGTTTATTTGTATTGTTCCATTGTAGTTCTTATTTCAGTATACTTGTATTGTTTCATTGTAGTTCTTATTTCAGTATATTTGTATTGTTTCATTGTAGTTCTTATTTCAGTATACTTGTATTGTTTCTTTGTAATTCTTATTTCAGTATATTTGTAATGTTCCATTGTAGTTCTTATTTCAGTATTATTTGTATTGTTTCATTTTAAGTTCTTATATCAGTATACTTGTATTGTTTCATTGTAATTCTTATTTCAGTATATTTGTAATGTTTCATTGTAGGTCTTATTTCAGTGTACTTGTATTGTTTCTTTGTAATTCTTATTTCAGTATATTTGTAATGTTTCATTGTAATTCTTATTTCAGTGTACTTGTATTGTTTCATTGTAGCTCTTATTTCAGTATACTTGTATTGTTTCTTTGTAATTCTTATTTCAGTATATTTGTAATGTTCCATTGTAGTTCTTATTTCAGTATTATTTGTATTGTTTCATTTTAAGTTCTTATATCAGTATACTTGTATTGTTTCATTGTAATTCTTATTTCAGTATATTTGTATTGTTTCATTGTAGTTCTTATTTCAGTATTATTTGTAATGTTCCATTGTAGGTCTTATTTCAGTGTACTTGTATTGTTTCATTGTAGTTCTTATTTCAGTATTATTTGTATTGTTTCATTGTAGTTCTTATTTCAGTATACTTGTATTGTTTCATTGTAATTCTTATTTCAGTATATTTGTAATGTTCCATTGTAGTTCTTATTTCAGTGTACTTTATTAGTTATACAGTTTCTACACAGTGTACATGGGGTTTTCTTCCCGGCTGAGGTAAATCATGTTGCCCGAGCCGTTAGGCGAGGGTTACATGATTTTACCAGCCGGGACGAAATCCTCATGTACACTGTGAAGAAACTGTATAACGATTTTATTATACTGCAAAGTTTTTATTGTTCAAATGAAATATTTCGGAATTTGTCGTGCTCAGCGCTCAAAGTAAACAGTAACAAAAGCGCGTCAAAACAGATAACGTTGAGCGTAAGTTACGTCATATGTTTATGACGTTGTTATTCAAATAAAAAATGGACATACAAGGAGACTTCGACTTCAAACTTTCCCAGAAATAATGCGACTGTTGAAAGATCCAAACACAGATTGGTTCTTAGCCGAAATGGACTTAAAACGGAGGATGCACGATTGAATGCACTCAATCCTGTCGAGCTATCGGCCATCTTATTTTCTGCAAAGCAAGACTCAGGGACCTGTCAGCCAATGAAACAGCTGCATTTATATGTACCCTGTCAGCTCACAGGGTACATGGGATTTTGTCTAGGGCTCGTTGACCAATGAAAAGTAAGGAATTTACTTTGCAGTATAATAAGTATTGTTTCATTGTAGTTCTTATTTCAGTGTTATTTGTATTGTTTCATTGTAAGTTCTTATTTCAGTATACTTGTATTGTTCCATTGTAGTTCTTATTGCAGTATACTTGTATTGTTTCATTGTAATTCTTATTTCTTATACTTGTATTGTTCCATTGTAGTTCTTATTTCTTATACTTGTATTGTTTCATTGTAGTTCTTATTGCAGTATATTTGTATTGTTTCATTGTAGTTCTTATTTCAGTATACTTGTATTGTTTCATTGTAGTTCTTATTTCAGTATTATTTGTATTGTTTCATTGTAGTTCTTATTTCAGTATACTTGTATTGTTCCATTGTAGTTCTTATTTCTTATACTTGTATTGTTCCATTGTAGTTCTTATTTCTTATACTTGTATTGTTTCATTGTAGTTCTTATTTCAGTGTACTTGTATTGTTTCATTGTAGCTCTTATTTCAGTATTATTTGTATTGTTTCATTGTAGTTCTTATTTTAGTATACTTGTAATGTTCCATTGTAGTTCTTATTTCAGTATTATTTGTATTGTTCCATTGTAGTTCTTATTGCAGTATACGTGTATTGTTTCATTGCAGTTCTTATTTCAGTACAGTTGTATTGTTTCATTGTATTTTTTGCAAGACACTTCTGGTTTTAATTTGTATTTTTATTATGTTATGTACAAGGGACAGGAAGTCTAGCGGTTCATATATTCAATACTCTGTAGTTGTGAAATAATAAAATAATCGTAAAAAATATGTTTCTGTATATTTCTTAGTTACCTTTTTGCCTTTTTAGCTCACCTGAGCCAAAGGCTCAAGGTGAGCTATTGTGACCGCTCACCGTCCGTAGTACGTCTGTCCGTCTGTCCGTTCACTTTTACTTCAAACGACATCTCCTCTGAACCCGCGGATTGTAGGGCGGATTCAAACTGCTCATGATGTTCATTGGATGCTTCTCTACAGAAGTTGTTCAAATGAAAGAGAAAAAATCAAAAACTCTTCTTGAAAAAGCAAAAAAGCAAAAAACTTTAAAAAATCTTCTTGCTAAAAACTACTAGGCCCTAAGCTTTGATATTTTTACAGTAGAATCTCCTGGTCGATCCCTCTATAGTTTGTTAAAATGAAATCCCTAGGGTCACACTTGACGCCACCCTGCGCAGTTTAAGTGCTGCTGCTCTAGGCAGGTTTCACAGTATTTTTGATGAAGCAGATTTTACCTGAGTTACTCTTAATATACTAAGGGCAAATAGCCAATATTTGCAAACATTTGGATCCAGATCAGATGCAACATAATCATAATGCTACATCTAATCTGGATCCAACCTATTTGCCACTCATTTACCAACTTAACATTTTCTAAATTGTTTTTTTGTACACTTTTCACATACAGTAGGTTTTTAGCAGACATCATTTCAGTCTGGTAAGGGTAAGCCCCAGAGCTCTAGCCACTGAGGTCAAATATTATGCAACTGGTAGTAGGGAGTATCACAGAACTGGTCATGATCAGCTGAACATGTTGTCTGCTAAAGTTTAGATATGGTTCAGTCTGCTTCATACTTAGAGAAACAGGATCTGGAAGTGATCCACTGACAGTTATGTAATTATGTCTTATGCCATATTTATACATATGTTTAATATTGGTTTTGTCAGAGTTATCTGTATGTCTTTTCATTTTTTCTTGTCCAGGATTCAACCCTTTCCCCCCATATACTGACGTTTGTTAATCCATTACCCCATAAATGTGCATTTTTAGGCCTTTGATTTATTCCTCTACTTAAGAAAATAATTCCACTTTAAACAGTCATGAAAATGTAAGATGCGAAAGTAAAGCAAAGTGTGCATTAACCCTTAGCCCGCCAAATAAATTGTCGTCTGCTATATTTCTCGTCTGCTTCAAGTTTCAAAGTGCTTCAAAGTTGCTCAAAATTGCTGAAAATGTTGTCTGAGTGTCAAACAGCTTGGATCCGGATGAGACGCCGAGTTACTCGGCGTCTAATCCGGATCCAAGCTGTTTGCATATAAAGCTATAGTCGTGAGTGGCAGGCTAAGGGTTAAGACACATTCTGCTTTACTTTCAACCTGCATTAGGTGGCCACCTATTTTCAAAACTAGAAACATGCTATGGGGTAATGAGTAAAATGAAATTGCCTATTTGGAAAGAGCCTGATGAGAGGAAGTGCCATTTGCAAAGGCCATAACTCTGACATCATTGTTTTTTTAGTTATTTCCCTTTGTGATATTTTCTTGTCAAGAAGACAACTTAAGTTCTACTGATGCTATTGTAATGAAATTTTATGTATGGAAAGAAACTGATGAGAGAAAATGCCATGCACAAGGGCAGCAATATTTAGTTTTTCCCCTTTGTCACATTTTATTGTCAGGAAAATAATTCCAGTTCTGCTGACGCTAGTGAAATAATTATCATTTATTGGAAATGGAAATAGCTTGATAAGAGGATGTGTCATGGATAAGGGTCATAAGCTTGGCAACAAAATTCACTTTTGTCATGTTTTCTTGTCTGGAAGATAACTCCATTTATAGTTATATTAAAATGTTGTCTTGCCCAGTCAACTTAGGTACAAACTTCAATGTCCTCAGGTGAGCGAATGTAGGGCCATGGCCCTCTTGTAATTAGTTTTAACGCACTGATTCCTGAAGCTGTAATGACAAATTCTAGTTTTCATTTAAGTCCAGTCCATTTTTAGCACAATGATATAAAATATCAAACAGTGTAGACCCTGGCCAATCTTTTAATGCCAAAAGTCACTGTCTTTGCTAAATTGATTCTGCAATACATTAACTGATCAATGTACCTCATCCCTAAATTAAGACAATTAAAGTCCAGGAAACGCCTCTGTTGCGGTGTCTATTCTGGTTGTACACTGTTCGCTATTTTATACATAACAGTTCTGTCTGCTGATTGGACAAATATTACAGCGATCTCCCCTTAGTCTGCTATTGAAAATGTTCAACGAGAACAAATGGACTATTCACTGTTCTACCCAGACATATGTGTGATAGATGATTGTCTTGGTCTACTCTGTTTGGCAATCAGCAGATTGTTCAGTATAGTAAAACCCCTCTTTTACCACCACTAACAAGGCCAAATTGATTGTATGAAAGGCAGGTTACAGTTTAAAGCAAGATGAACGTAAAACAGAAAGCTCCTAAAGGAGCTTTCTGTTTTACGTTCATCTTGCTTTTAGCAACCACTTGGCTAAAACATAAATTATTCACGCAACTACGCTACAGGTCGTAATAGAGGGTTTTACTGTATATTGTCACCTAACGTTTTTACAATGATAGACGCACAGAAAACTGATTTGCAGTTAGTCTCATCGTGCGACTCGTATCTAACCTTAGCATGAATTGTGTCAATTAAGACTTGCACTTTGTTCGTAGCCGCAGAAATACAGCATTATATTATATTATAACGTACCCATATTTCTACAGTAACCGAGTAGCCCATTTCCGGCAAGTGAATTGGGTAAACCATATCAGGGCTGTAATTTTGAAAAATCCTAAGATTTCCAAATTTTCTATTTTTCAAGCGTGGTTACTTAAAGCAGGTTGAAAGTTTCAGGTCTGCATTCAACCTGCTTTAAGCTACAACCTTCCGAAGATATCGGAAAAATCCGGAGAAATGGCAGCCCTGCCATATGCCACTGATCTGCACTGTTTGCTTGATATAAGATATGAAATTATCCGATGTTTGGATAAACTCTGCTGTTTCGTAGATCACGCTTGTGTATATTTATTATGAAATCTTCCAACAAGCATTAAGGCAGAGTTCATTGCAGGATCTAAGCGTAAAAATATAAGTAATGTAACCATACCCAGGGCCCCAGATAAGAGGGAGTAATCTGCAGAAATCTAACATTTTCTCACTTATTTTAGCATCAAATCCTATTGTGTTACTACTCATTAGAATCGTCTCTTCGAGACGATTCTAATGAGTAGTGACACCATAGGGTTTAAAGCAGAAATAAAGATTTTAGATTTTGAAATACCCCCCTTATCTGGAGCTCTGCATACCGGTATGTGTACTGTGCAAAACGCATTTCCATTTTCAAGGTCATTTCCGATTCAGTCGCTCCAGTCCTTCATTTATTTAACCCTGATCCATTTCAAGATCATTACAAAAATACTCGGTGTCGTTATTTTTGGAAGCAAGACTAATCTCGCGCATGCATGACTTCCGATTATCAATAGCGCGTTCAAGTACTGTATCGGAGAACGGCAACGTTAACCGATGCAAACAACCCTTATAGTAGATCTAACGTTCTCCAATACTCTTCAATAATAACTCATTGCGCCCCCATGTTTATTTACTTTTCAAGGGTACGAACGAACTATTTACGATTCGGAATAACACACGCAAAAGTGTACAAATCAACTGAAATGCATCAATTTTACCGAATATAAAAATAAGATTTAGCTGCTTAGTTTAACCATATTTTATTTCAAATTCATGAAATCGGGTCGGGCCACAAGTTCTACCAACAGCCCTCCCCTATTCAAGTAGTGATACAAATAATATACAGATGGTCACATGATATGGAAATACAAATTATGTACATTTGCACAGTAGTCACTCTGTAAGAAGTAGAAGAACCACGAATGGTTTACGGATGTATAGTGCTGCAGGACACAGTGACGCTGAAATCATTCCACATCATCCTGTGTCCGCATATGATTACCAAAATTCTAGTAAGATTTCCTGCACACCTGTTCTAGAGTGTCCACTGTACATTGACCTTACACACATACTCACACACACGCACACTAACACGAACCAACAGTTATGACGTAAACATAAGTGAGGGCTCCAGATAAGGGGTATTATAATAAGAAAAGGTTGTCTCTTCATTTAGCCAAAGGTGCCAGCCATCTTAAACTATTGTCTATTAGAGACGTTATTCAATGAGTAATTACTTCGCATGGTTTCATAACTCAAATGAGTTAAAAAAAATTATTTGATAATTTAGTCCCTCTTATCTGGAGCCCTGTGCATAACTATTCAAATCGACATAACAAGAAGATAAAGAAGAAGAAAGTGAATGTAGAGGAAGAAACAGAAAAAATAAAATAGATAAGTATTGAGACAGGGAGAGAATAGATAAGAACAGAAGTTTAAGTACTATGTAGTCTACTTGAGGATACAGCCAGGCCTGTCCCGAACGACCACTTCTAAACATACAAATAAATACGAAAGACTCAAGCAGGAAACGCAACACAAACAATACACCCACCTCTCAAGCAGAACACACACACAGTCATACCATAACAAACACACACGCACACACACGCACACTCCCATTCCTTCATCTACACACTAAATAGAAAACAACACGCAAGACAAACATAAAGCAAAGTGAACATAGGAGCCCGCCTTGGTACGGTCAGTATCAATCAATAATTAATTATAAATTAATCATTAACTACCACTGGGGGGGGGGGGGGTAAACCTGGGTTTAGGGGCGCCCAACCTCACACTTATCTCCTATATTCACCTATAAAGACGAACAGTGTACATAAAATATAAACCCTGTTCCACAACCTCACAATCAAAAAGACCGCCAGCACAGTAAGTAAATACATGTAAAACATTTAACAAAAATTATATGACAAGATCATTAGTAACATGGGAAAGAATTAAACATTCAAGCCCGTGTTAAAAAGAACCCACTATGGCAACGGTCAAATTGTACTCAAGCGACTAGTCTGTAGTTACGAGTAACTGTAAGACATGGAAGGGTCCAGGGTACGACAGAAAGGGAGAGAAAAAACAAAGCACGAAAATCCGATATAACTCTCCCGGTTAAGGAGGGCTTTAGAGATACATCATCATGTAGTGCTAAGCCCTGTCTGTCGTCGCACAACCAAAGAGGAAAGCATAGTTATCAATTGTAGATTGATCGATAACCAAACGTGAAGTGCGCAGCAATATAGTTGGATCATAATCTTTTTTGAGGAAAAATCTAATACGTTTCACAAATAGGTTTTGAAAATGTATATGTCCAAGAATCTTACGAAGTCTGTAAATCACATCACCATAAAACTCCGGAAAAACTGCATGTCTTTAAAACTTATGTCTGCTTTCTTATCGGAATTACCTATTTAAAGTACTAGCTGCTTAGATGTATGCTGCTTTGTTTGATACATTAACTATCGAAAAATGTTGGTTGGTTAATTGATGAGAATTTAACTTGGGACTGTTCGCTGTTTTTGTAAACTCATTTGGTCGCCATTATTTTTTTGCAAATCGATATCGTGCAAACAGGTCGTTTTAGTTAAATTGTTGCGTTTTTTATGCAATCGATGGCCATCGACACGGTAACTAAACGCGCTACAGGTCGGCATACAAAAACAAAGTCCATTTCAGTGCATGTTTTATATTCTTTGAGAATGAAGCACGTCTGTTTCGTTGTTTTCCAGAAATCAAGGACATTCGTATACAGTGCGTCCTGTATTAAGATACTTGGAGAAGCTTGAATACAAGTGGTGGCTTAATGCAGATAAAACAGTTACTATTGCATAAACTCCTATCGAAGTTTTCTGCATTATTTCTATCCTCAATTAAGCATTCAGTCGTCATCAACGGTTGCCATGCCACTTCATTTAGTGGTTATTGTAGTTAAACTTTTATTTGCACGGAGGTAAACCTCCGTGCAAATAAAAATTCAACCACAACAACCATATTGATGTTAAACGGTTAGCCGGGTGAAAATAAAACAGATAGTTTCTACGAGACATTTCACTCTGCTTGAAGAAGCAAAAAACGGTGACATATCTTAAACACAAATGCAACCCCTATTAATTATGAATTGTCGCAAATAAGCGGGACCAGTTTGACTCTTGTTTCATTTTCAATTCTACGAACCATGCTGAAGATAACCTATCACCTATATATGCGCGTAGGGAGAATAACAAAACACTGCACAACTTCACTGCACGTCAACAACAACACACTATGGCAACTCTAGGATTTTACGTGTCTCGCACCGGTAAAATCAAGCAGAAAAGAAAGGTAATATTAACTTCAATTAGGAGTCATATAAATTCTAAATGTTCTATTTAAATTCTGTTTGAAGTATCAATTTCTGTAATTTTGGTGTACGTTTGTCTAAACTCTTTGTATGCTAAATATTCCATATTGATTAATATTGATTCGGCTTTTGAAAAGTGGCCAATTAACAGTTCATGCTGGGTTTTAGGGGTGTTTTCAGAAAAGATATAAGAAAATTTAATCTAAAGTAACATGTTGACAAAATAGATAACTTTTGAAATATCTCGTATGCAATGTATGGTGATTTTAACTTAGTTTTGGGTCGAGATAAAGATTATTATAATTATAAACATATCAACAATAAAAATTCTGTATAACAATATATTTCTAACAGAGAGCTAATCGACCTTTTTAGGGAGCTTAATCCACAAAAACAACTATACAATTAGAGGAAGCAAAAACCTATTCAACAAACTCGACTTAACTTCTTTTTAATTTCTTCATCTATTACAATGTATTTGTCAGATTTAAAAAAAATCATCATAGTTTCTGCTCCGATCATCTATAATATCATCAACGTTTCAGTTTAATGAATTCCAACATAGTTCAGGCTTGTGGAAACATAACAACTCATTGTTAAATGATTTAGAATGTATAAATACAACAAACAAGAAATTGAAGAGATAAAAGAACAATATGCATTACCCATATACAACAGAGATACAATTAACTATATATTAAATACATGTAGTGAAATTCAGTTAAGTATAAGTGACCAGTTATTTCTAGATATATTATTGATGGAAATGCGAGGTAAATCTAATTTCATATAGCTCATATCAGAAAAAATAAAATCAAACGAGGGAAGAAAATCTAAAACAAAGCAAAACATAAAATAGAACAAAATTTAACAGAAAACAAAATTCAGGAGAACTTGTTTCTTTACATGAAGAACTAAAGCAAATAAATGAAAATAAAATGAAAGGTTACATGATCAGATCAAAGGTTAAATGGAGCATTGAAGGTGAAAAAACCAACTAAATGATATTGTGGCTTAGAAAAAACAAAACATTAGGAAAAAATATGAAGGGTGATGAAAGTGATATTACCAAACAAAATAAGATTCTAGAAGAGATCAAAACAATTTACGAAACTTTATATAAATCTAAAGATGTCAATACAAAACCTGAAGAGCAAATTATATTTTTGAAAATGAAAACATACCGAAACTTAGTAAAGATGAATCCGAATGCATTGGCGGGGATATTACTATTGAAGAAGCAACAACTATTTTGAAAAATATGAAACAAATTCGAAGTCCTGGTACCTCGGGCTTTAGCGCTGACTTTTATAAAGTATTTGGGTAAAAATAGGTGGGTGTGTTGTTAGAGCATTAAATGAATCGTATCGAATAGAGCATTAAATGTATCGTACCGAATAAATAAATTGTCAGAAACACAAACCAAATGTTTAAGTACATTCATTCCAAGGAGACAAGCCTAGGCAGTATCTTAATAATTGGCGGCCTATTGTTGAATACAGTGTATTAAATAGGTACTGGTTGCATAACATACATAATTAAATATTTTCTTCCTAAACTGAGTAAACTCATTCATCAAGATCAAACTGGTTTTCTGAAAGGACGTTTTATAGGAGAAAATACTAGGCTAATATATGATTTGCTCCATTATACAGAGGAAAATGATATACCTGGTATTTTACTTTTAATCGATTTTGAAAAGGCATTTGATTCACTTTCTTGGTCTTTTGTAAAGAGAAAACTGACAACCTTTAATTTTGGCTGCTCAACACAAGCATTTGTTTGACATTTTTTATAAAGATACAAAATCAACTGTTAGTCAGTGTGGTTACCTCTCCGATTTTTTTAAGATTGAAAGGGGCTGCAGACAAGGCGATCCTTTATCTTGTTACATCTTTATTCTGTTTTCCGAAATATTATCAATTAAAATTAGGTCAAATCCAAATATAAAAGGTATACAAATAAATCAAAATGAATTTAAGCTTTCCCAATTTGCTGACGGCACAAGTGTAATTTCGGATGGTTCAAGCGAATCGCTTAATGAAACGCTAGACACTCTTTCAAGATTCTCAGAAATTTCAGGTTTAAAGGTTAATTTTGAAAAAACGAAAGTAGTTTTGATAGGTAAGAAACACTATAGCTCTGATACAATTAAAACTAAATGGCAACTAACATGGAATCAGAATCCATTTGAGATGCTAGGGGTACATTTCCAAGTAGATTTAGACAGGATTACAATTTGAATTACAAACCAAAAATAACTGAAATAAAAAACACAATAAGAAAATGGAATAGAAGAATATTAACACCTATTGGTAAAATAACTGTCATTAAAAGTTTACTAGTGGCAAAACTAAATCATTTGTTTCTTTCTTTACCGAAACCTTCAGAGAAAATGATGAACAACTTACAAAATATATTTTATACCTACATCTGGGGCTGATTGTAAAAGACTATCATGAGCTTTTATTGATTCGCTTAAAACAACATGGATCAGACGGTTAGTAATAAAAAGTGGCGGATGGGTAGATGTTATTAAAAATAACATAGATGTTAACAAAACGCTACATTGTGGAAAACATTTCTATGAAATTTTCGCAGGTAAATGTAGCAATAAGTTTTGGGCTGAAACATTCATGGCATTTTCAAAAGTTATCGATAATCATATACATGTAATAGATAACAACACAATTCAAGATTACCCTTTATTTTATAATCACATGATTTTGGTTGGACATAAAAGTGTATTCCTAAAGTATTGGCCCAAATAAGAAAGGGCAGTTTAAACCCTATACAGAAACCAGTTTACCCGCCTTATTTCAAACACATCTTAAAAGATTATAAAGGTTCAAAAACAATAAATAAATGCTTAAATAGAAATTATGACACGCCGACATCTATAGAGAAATGGAATAAAACATTAGAGATAACAATTAACAAAAATGATTGGAAAGACATATTTCAAATACCTTTTTAACCCTTTCCCTGATAGAAGCGACTTTTAGCACATGCATTTTATTCATCCGCTGAAGAAAATAGTTCCAATATAAACCGTACTGAATATGTGTCATATTTAATACTTTCCTTATTCTAGCTGGTAATAGCTTAAAGCAGGCTGACAGTAAAGCAGAATGCGCCTTAGGGCGCATTCTGCTTTACTTTCAACCTGCTTTAAGTAGTCACCTATCTTCAATATTATAACTAGGCTATCAGGTAAAGGGTTAAGATATCAAATGATACAGAAATACAGTGGTTTCAGTTCCGTATTACACATAGAGTACTTGGCACAAACTACTATCTATTCAAAATGAACTATGTAAATAACCCATTGTGTATTTTCTGTAAAACCTATTGAGAAAATATCGACCATTTGTTTTGTACGTGCCCTACCAGTCAACAATTAATTAAAAGCTTTTTTTCTTCCCAAAAGAAGGAATTTCATAATCTTAATATCGACACAATGATTTTTGGTTTTAGAAATACATTAGATACTGTAAAAAATCTTATTCTCATTCTTTTTAAAATGGTTATTTTCCAATGCAAATACAATAAATATTTACCTACAGTACAAGGTATAATACACTACTTATTCTTTAAATACAACTTATTTAAGTCAATAGCAGTTAAAATGACTCTACGGATCGTTTTCATAATCAATGGGATCGCTTTAAAATTATTTTTGTAACTTAAAATACCTAAATTAAAATTATATTTGTGTATAATTTATTAAATTATGAAGGGATGTAAACGTCTGTGTCCAAATATGTATGCTTAAAATGAAAAAAAAAATGACGTTAGAAGATGGTATGCAATATAATTTACATGAACATATGCCAGGCTACAAATGTTGAATTTGTTTTTCATTTTCTTTACATTTTTTCTGGTCTAAGTGATTGAAAACTTAGAGACCTTTGTCAATGCAAAGTTATATTATATTTCTATGTTATATACATAGTTTTGTAAGGTGTGCAGGAGGATGGCTCCCCGAACCCAACACACCTATGACGGGGGAAATAAACGATGTCCTGCTTTTTAACAAGGCCTGAAAAAAAATTATGCTACAGAAAAGCGGAATTTATTGCATTACCCCATAAATACGCCCTTTTACGCCTTTAATTAATTCCTTCACTAATGAAAAAAGTTTCAATTTATACAATATTGAACATGTACCATAAGAAGTATTTTCTAAATCCTAGCAGAATAATGAGATAATAGCTTAAAACAGGCTGAAAATAAAGCAGAATGCAGCTTCATTTGCCATAAAAACTAGAAACGGGATATGGGATACTGGGTGCGAAAATATCTTCCTGTTAATACTGTAATGCACATGTTAAATTCCAGTCAAACTTGTGTTAAGTGACCATTTAACCCATTACCCCATAGGCTGTTTCAAACTTTGAAACAAGTGACCAATTAAAGCATGTTGAAAGTAAAGCTGAATGTGCTTTAACGCGCATTCTGCTTGACGTCCAGCCTGCTTTAAGCAACCATCTGCAATGGTATATAAAATAGTATTTGTGGTATATATTCGTGACTTTACAAAGTGAAACTATTTCTTCAGTGGAGGAATAAATAAAAGGCGTAAAAAATGTATTGATAGAGGGGAGAAATGGGTTGAAAGACGATTCATATATACAGTCTATATTACAACGGATCGCTTTCTTTATTATCTAATATTACCTGACTTTAGATATCTCGAATATTCCCCAATGAATGGTAGCTTCATACAAATTTGAATGTTTTTAACCCTTTGCCTGCTGGTCGCGACTTTATTGATTTTTGCAAACAGTTTAGATCCAGATCAGACGCCGCGTAACGCGGCGTCTGATCTGGATCCAAACTGTTTGACACTCTTATTTCGGTTTATTTACTTAACAAATGTATAAATCTAAGTTTAACAAACTTTGCAGACGACAATTTCAAAGCAGACGACATCACCGCAGGATAAGGGTTAATTGCTTTCAGGCACTTACATATATACGGTCGAACTCGATACTTCGAACTCATTTAAATCGACCTTACCATTATTTCAAAAGTTTAATTTCGATAACTCGATCTCTCTTAAGTCAAAGATACCCGTATTTCAAAGTTCAAAGTTGCTAAGTCACGTTTTAACTTTGAAATATGGGTATGTTCGAACTAACGCGAGTTCGAAGTATCGAGTTTCGACTGTATGTTTATAAAACCCGCACGCATTAGGAAAAATGATTAATGTAAAATAGACGAGTCAATGGGAAAGGAAAGTTATCATGGTTTGAATTCGAACACGTGATCCTAAATAAAAAGTCAAAAGTCAAAAACTAAACTAACCTCTTAGCCCACTGAACCATTAGGACCATAATCACAGCAGCCAGTTCCGACACATCGCTTTATATGTAGTAGTAGTAGTAGTAGTAGTAGTAGTAGTCCGACATATCGCTTTATATGATGATGTAGTAGTAGTAGTAGTAGTAGTAGTAGTAGTATTCCGAAACATCGCTTTATATGATGTAGTAGTAGTAGTAGTAGTAGTAGTAGTATTCAGTAGTATTCCGACACATCGCTTTATATGATGATGTAGTAGTAGTAGTAGTAGTAGTAGTATTCCGAAAAATCGCTTTATGTGATGTAGTAGTAGTAGTAGTAGTAGTAGTAGTACTAGAAGTAGTAGTAGTAGTAGTAGTAGTAGTATTCCGACACATCGCTTTATATGATGTAATAATAGTAATAGTAGTAGTATTCAGTAGTATTCCGACATATCGCTTTATATGATGATGTAGTAGTAGTAGTAGTAGTAGTATTCCGACACATCGCTTTATATGAGGTAGTAGTAGTAGTAGTAGTAGTAGTAGTAATAGTAGTAGTGGCAGTAGATCTTTAGAAAAGGCAATTCAAATCATATTGATTATTGCATGATGTTTGTTGGACAATGTTATGTCAATAATCATCTCTCAATGTACTTTGTACATTACTACCATATAATTCCTTGATTGTATTGTGCTAGATTCCTTTTCATTTTTGTTAATTTACCATCTGGTTTTCAGTCTCTTAAAATTATCAGTTTAACTATTAAACCATTAGAGAAATGAGGCAACTGAGTCGTCCTGTGACAGTAACAGCGATGATAATGACCAGAAACCTCGCCGAACCAAACTTAAAGACCAGGGACCTACATCTGCAAAGCGACACAAAATTACAAAGGAAGGCTCGAAAACAGCAACCCAAGGAACCCGTGGTACCTCAAAAAAGGCTTCAAATGAACCAGGTAAATTATGCATGGCAAACTCACCAAAATTTTTAAATAAAAATTCCAGATGCTTGGTGTAGAAGTAATTAAAAGCGTAAATAGGCGATTTTGTGGAGTAATTGGTAAAACAAGTTTTAGATACCGAGACTAGACGGTATATCCTAAAATAACAATATACAGTCAAGTACCAATATCTTGAAATCGCTTGAGTCGAACTTATTTGTACTTCTATTTACATAGTATAGTGGAATTAACATATAGAATCGAATTATCGCGACTCTATTGTTTATCATTCTAAATAGGGTAAATCAAGCCATATACGATGAGTCCAAGTTTTGGTACAGAGTTAACGTAATAATGTACTTTAGGTTCAACAGTTTCACTTGAGATATAAACTTTGCTATAACTGTTCTGTTATTTACAGGGGCAGGTCATTCCTCAGACGATAAAAGAGAGAAGAAACAAATGGCTTTTACACGTGGCAAGTTAAAGTCTGTGAAACAGAAAAGGCAGCGTACCATCGTAGCCATAGATCTGGAAACCACAGGCTTAAGTAAGAAAATGTAGTTTGAACTCATACACATAAATAACGCACATTGTGCTTCAGTGGTGAAAACGTTATTCTATCCCGTTTAAAGGAAGCAAAACGCAATGCAAATCAAAATTAGAAAATTACAGGATCTTGTAAATAATGACCACTGATTTCAATCTGATTAAAAAACAATTTCAAACCTAAAGAGACGCGGAATTACCTGGCATCTAATTTTGCTCCAGTCTGATTGCAATGGAAATAATTGTTAAGGTACAAACACTTTTATTGGGAAAGGTCAGTCTTCTCCACTGTATGGGACAGTGAATTGGCAATTGCATTCAGTGTAGATCCAGATCAAACAAACGCCGGGGAACAAAGCACCTAATAAGAATCTTATTTATTATTTAAAACTCTTAAATATACATTTAAAATGATTTGAAAACTGCTGTAGATGATTGATTTAAACGGACGATTCTAATACGGCAGGATAATTGTTAATAAAAGCGCATCTTTCCTGTGGTCACTTTGATTTGTTCCACTGATTGTGGTCGTCGTCAGTGCGCCATTTAACCCTTTCACCGCCAAATTATTTTTGAGAATTTTACCCCTACACCGTTATTGTGTCGTCTGCTTCAATATTATTGTCTGCAATATCATTTTAAAGTTAGAATTAAGAGAGTATGACATAGGAAATATCGAAACGTGTGTCAAACAGTTTTGATCCTGATCAGACGCCGCGTAACGCGGCGTCTGATCAGGATCAAAACTGTTTGCAAATTCGACTTTAGGCGATTCTGGCGGTGAAAGGGTTAATATTATACAGTTACTACTACTATAGTAACTAACTACACGACAATAGGAGAACCTATCAGTGGTTATTGGCCTGACTAAGGTTATTTTTGGCACAAGGGCTTTAAAATAGCCCGAGTGCCGATAAATCCCTTTTTGCAGGTCAATGACCAGTAAAAGCCCGACATTGCCATGTGGTGACTTGTTTATTGTATACGTTGCAGAAATGGAGACATAGGAAGTGCACTTTTAAAAGTCAAACACACTAGATTTAGATCAACATAATTGTATCGAATTTTATGTTCCGCAGTATCTTGTAAAGAATTTTAAGTCTTAGCTCACAACATAAATCTCAACAAAATAATGTACTAAATGATTCCTCGTTGTTCTCACTTTATCATTGTCTCTTTTTATGCACTCATATCCTTTGACTGTATTTTCTATTCTTAATCAAACGAACGGTGTTCCAGAGTACCGGATGTCACTTAACGTTTGCAGCTGCCATCTTTGTATTTGTTTCAAAATTCGACGTCATGAACGTATATAGAACAAGAATGCACGTGCATTGGTTCCGTTTCTAGATACCGTATTTACGGTGCCAATATCCAATTATTAGGCATCTTTCCGGTTATTGACATCCGGCTAGTGAGTAACTGACATTTTTCCTAGACAAATTTGTTACTATTTGCAGTAATGTTTACAGTAATATACAGTTACCACGCAGCAATAGGAGTGCCTTCAGTGGTTAGTTATATTCGACAGGAGGGCTTCAACCTTGAGTGCCAATATAACCTTAGGAGAGTCAATGAAAATCTTGAAAAATCTTCTCCGAAACCACTGGTCCGATTACAATTCGGTTCTCACCAAAATGTTTCCTAACTGACAGACTTAAAATGTTGTTCAAATAAATATGATCCGTTAAAAAACATGGCCACCAGAGGGCGTGGTCTTTTTCCGTATTCGGTAATATCGAATTAGCCTTCTAAAATGTGTAATTTTGGCTATATCTTTTTTAACATGGTCAGTATCATGTCCTTAATAAAAGGTCATAGATGAATATAGGTCATCAGATGATGAAGTAGGTCATTAGGTCAAATCGCAGAAAAAGCTTTGACCACTCCATAGGCCATATCTTTGAAACATGCTTAGAATTATCATATTGATAAAATGGTAGGCAATCTATGAATATGAGCATAAGGTCAAAAAGTAGGTGAGTAGATCAAAACAGAAAAAGCTTCTAAACACTATTTGAGCCATTTTGAGCCGCAAATGTATAAACTTGCTCAGAATGATCAACTTTACCAAATCTAGGCAATGTAACAACATGGATTACATTGGGCCAAACAGTGGGCCAATATTTTGCCATAATTTCATGAAACATGTTCAGCATGATCACCTTGACAAAATTTAGGTCAAGTATAAAACATGGGTTATGTCGGACTAAAAAGTAGGTCAGTAGGTCAAATCATAAAAATGCTTTTGAAAACTTATGGGACATACTACTTTTAGCCCAAATTCATGAAACTTGCCCAAATGATCACCTCGACAAAATCAGGTAATGCATGAATATGACTTCTGTCAGTTCAAAAAGTAGGTCAACTCATAGAAAAGGCTACTGAACACATTAGCTGTTACAACTTTAGCCCAAACTTCATGAATCTTACTCGGTATGATCAGCTTGACATCATTTAGGTCACGTATAAATACTGGTCATGTCGGGTCATAAGGCATGTCAGTTGGTCAAATGTTAGAAAATGCTTCTGGATACAACCATGTGTACAGTTCTAGTTCCTTCCTCTGGTGAGCGCTTCAGGGCATCGTGGCCCTCTTGTTTATTGTATGTATCCACAGTAGAAATCTATCCTTTAAAGAATGTGTAGAGTTTTAGTTCAAAACATTGATCGCAACGTCCTAAGATCAAACTGCCAAGGGAGAAGTTATTATCTAAAAATACAAATTTGACTTCAATTGATACCCCTCTTTACGACAAACTATTTGTATAGTTTTCTGTGTCCATTTCATACCAGGCCCAGCGCTTATAAAGCGTTTGAGTTGAGTCTGAGTGCGTTCTCAAGCATTTGATAGGCTCAAATCTGACTAATCAAATGCTTGAGAACGATTTCAGACTCAACTCAAACGCTTTATAAGCATGGACCCTGGACTGTTTGCAGAACCACCCACTTCCCCTATTTGAAAACCTCTATCCTTGCTTTTGAGTGTCACCTGTAATGAAGGCAGCTAATTTAAATTCCGATGAGGTGCAGTTTAGCCCATACACTGCCTTAAACCCGGGTATAACGGTTATTTGAAAACAGTTTAGATCCTGATCAGACACCACGTCACGCAGCGTCTTATCAAGATCCAAACTATTTGATACTCATAACGATACTACTTTAGACAATTTACCTAATATTTAACTCTTTCCTCCTTGATACTTTAAATGGACAATTCCAGTTTCCATTTTAGTCTAGTCCATTTCTGACTTTTAATGGTTGTTTTTGTCAATGTTTGGCATTATGACAAACAGTGAAGACCCTGATCAGAGGGCTCCTTTCGGAGCCCTCTGATCTGGGTCTTCACTGTTTGCATAGGACAAGTGTACTATTCACATGTACACTGTTTGAAAAGCACGCCTATATGCGGGACTAGGGTTCAAAGAGTTAAATTGGAGAAATCATAACATACTACAATTGTGTAAAGCAGATGACGTCATGGCAGTGAAGAGGTTAATACTGTTTTAACTGTAAACTGTCTCTAGTTGATTATTGGATTTGTTCGTTTCAGTTCGAAGTTCCGTGATGCCCCACATCACACAGATTGCAGCAGTGGAGAAGATGTCTAAAGCACATTTTGCGGTTTATACTAAACCAAAAGTTCATATAACTATCGGAGCTCAAAACATAAATGGCATCCGGATGGATAAGAATGGCGTTATGATGGTTAATGAAAGCCCCACTGCCTGTGTCCCAATACTCACCGGCATTAAGAAACTCTGCCACTGGCTTAAACAGTTTCCAAATGTAGTTCTTGTTGCACATTACGGAAGGAAATTTGACTTTCCTATATTGATGACAGCAGTTCAGAAAACCAACATGGAAGACATGTTTCTCAAGGCAGTATCTAGCTATGTGGACAGTGTTGAAGTGTTCAGAGAGAAATATCCAGGCCAGTCCCTGAAATTAGAGAACCTCGTTAGGTGCCATCTAGGCCGTACATACAATGCCCACAATGCTATTGATGATGCTGATGCACTGAGAGATCTTCTTGACTTATGTCAAGTGGAAGATCTACGTAGATTTAGATTTTTTCACTCCGATGTAAGAAATGAGTTTTAACTTTGATATAACAAATGAAGCAATGTTCGGTCATACATCCTCTTGTAGAAGGTGAAATCAGAATTGCTGCAGCTACATTGCTTTAATAAATTTTGCGAACCTTTAACCCATTTCTCTCTCCATACGGATTTTACGCATTTGATTTATTCCCCTACTGAAGGAACTACATGTAGTTCCACTCTACATAATGATACGAACCATAAGGAATACCTTCTATACCCTTGCAGATGGTAGTTTAAAGCAGGAAGAAATTAAAGCAGAATGTCCCTTTAGGTTATACGCTGATAAATTCATTAGAGCATATAGAGAAAAACAAAACGAACTACTATATATCAACATCTTTGTAATCTGAATCGTTTACCAAGAGTAAGGTTGTTATAAGAAAACTAACTCGAAACTTGTCTTACAAATGGTATGCTGTTGAAACTAAAGGTGTTTAACATGCCAAAGCTTATCTCGTAAAATGTAAATACTGACAAAATGTTTTAAAACATATTAGACATGTTAACTGGTATGACTTCTTATGGATTGAGTGTATTGCTGTGATTAAATGATTCATAATGTAAATATGGAGCCGTCCTGATCCAGATCTTCATTGTTTGAAAACAAATGTTTTTAGTTTCAAGCATAGAAATGGAGAAGTCCAATAGCACCGAAAATGTTGTTTATGTACCCTATAGTTTCATACGAAGTAAAGCACATATTCACCTTAATTGCTTTTATATTAACTGGAATTCACAATATGGGATATTTTAACCCTTTCACTCTCAATGACGTCATAAAGCGCACTTGTAAACAGTTTTGATCCTGACCAGACGCCGCGTAACGCGGCGTCTGATCAGGATTAAAACTGTTTTCCACTTGTTTTGAAATTACGTCAGTTATACTGCCTTAATTCTAACTTTGAAACGATATTGCAGACCACAATATTCAAACAGACGACAATATGGTGGTGAAGGGGTAAAAACCATACGATAAATTTGATCATGAAAGGGTTAAGGACAAACAGAATTGATGGCATTTTGTCCCGCATTACGATGGCATTGTATTTTAACGACTAATTACTCCCTAGTGGTCATTAAATTTTACAAGTAGCGTATTAGTGAAGAGTATTCGTGTCATATACAAATTGTGCAGAACCAGATCAGAGGGTTCCAAAATGACCCCTCTTATCAAGATCTGCTTCGTTTGTCATTTTGCAACCTATGTTAAACATCCAACTATATAGCGTCAAAAAATAGACTAGATTTGATTTCCATTTGAAGTTTCAGGGCTGAATGGGTTAATAATATTATGATTGATCTTCAACAGCAAAAGTAGTGCGTATATGTCTTGATCCAAGGATATACATGTAGTAGCAAAGCACTGCTGATTGTAATATTTGATTTAACATAGAGCGGGTGCATGCATTGCCGAATATGTTTGTAATACCAATTATACTTGCTCTGAATACAAGCACATGACTGATTGTGTTCGGCATTACAGACAGTAGTCGGTAATTAAAGCATTTTGGTCTGGTTGCAAAACTGACTTATTCTCTGTCAAATTTAGCGTTATGTAGGACAGTGATGCTCGAGAATGCTTATTACAGTTGTTCCTTAAACTGCGTTGCTAACATTGAATACATATGCTTATATTATCGATCATATCATATAAAATTGTTTAAGTGGTCGATAATACCCACACCAGCTCTACTTAAATATTGTTTCAAAGATAATAACTGAACATGTACATACATGTATATTCACTCTGCTATTGGTTTGTAGTCATTGCTTTATTAAAATCATACTTGTATTGTATCATTGTAGATCTTGCAATGGCACTGTTGTTTTTAATTTGTATGATCATTGTGTTATGCACCAGGGACAGGAATCCTAGATGTACATATATTCATTAGACTGTAATTATAAACTTATTATAAAATAACAAAATAAAATAACATAGCATATTTATTAGTTGAGTTTGTGCCTTTTATTGTTTTAACTCACTGATTCCTGAAATGTTAATGTCCAGTTCCAGCTTCCATTTAACCCTTTACCTGATGTCCTATTTCTAGTATTGAAGATACGTAACTACTTAAAGCAGGTTGAAAGTAAAGCAGAATGCGCCTTAAGGCGCATTCTGCTTAACTTTCAGCCTACTTTAAGATATCATGTGCTAGAATTTAGAAAAAATTGACTATGATATATATTCATGACTGATTGAATTGGAACTATTTTCTTCAGCGGAGGAATAAATCATATTCGCTAAAAAGCGCTTCTATGGGGGAAAGGGTTAAGTATATTCCATCTTTTACGATTAAGGGGATGTTTTTACTATTGCTAACAAACAGTCAGAGGGCTCCTGTTGGAACACTCTGGTCTGGGTCTACACTGTTCGCATATGACACTTGTACTCATCTCATGTACACTGTAAAGGATGCATATATGCGCCACTAGGATTCAATAAGTTAACCATTTCACTGCCCTCGAGACCGTCCTATCGTGTCATGGTTCTGGGGCTTAATTATCATAGGGAATTGTTTCTGTTGATTAGACTGAGGTTATCCCCTTTGCAAAGAATTACAAGGAAGGAATGCAGGTCGGTGGATTTGATCCTATGCGCTGCTTTTCAACTAATGGGATTAACCGAAATCATCTTCCTGAAATCATCATAATCTCATCGCATCATCCCTCATCATTCATTGGCGCTATATGACCTTTTTTATATTGGTTACATAAGATCAAAAAGTAGGTCAACACATAGAAAAAGCTTCAAAACACTGTAAGCGTCATGTTGTAGCCACAAGTTCACAAAACTTGCTCAGATTGACCACCTTGACAAAATCTAGGCAGTGTAATAATAAGGGTTACATGGGATCTAAACGTCAGTCAGTAGGACAAATCATAGGAAAAAATCATATACATGTAGTACTCTTTTACCCTGTAACTATCTCAGATTGATCATCTAGACAAAATCTAGGTCAGTTATGAATATGGGTTATATCTAATAAAAAGTAGGTCAGTAGGTCAAATCATAACAAGAGCCCAATAGGCTCTAAGGCGCTCACCAGAGTACACAGTTCCCAGATTTAACTAGACTTAACACTAAAGACGATTAAGTATTAGTTATAGTTCATTTTTTGAAAATTATGCAATATAACCTGGAGCGACCGTAGGGAGCGAACAGGTTATGTTGTATAAGTTTCAAACAAATGAACTATAACTGATTTACCGTTTGCCTCAAATATGGCACGTTGGCTAGTGTATGGCAGTTACCGTTCAACCTACTTTACATATACTAAGTTATCGCTCAACCCAAATTACCGCTCGACCTAGTTTGTCAGCCAATGAAAGGGCGATGGGCGGTGCTTTGTATTTTCGGAAGCCGGCGAGTTCACTTTTACATATGACGTCACACGAAAAACTAGAAAATCGACCGGGAACCCTGTACGCGTGTAGAGCTCGCTGTAGGCATTTCCAATTAGAAACAAAACCGAGCATGAGCTAGCGTGTCACCCAAATGGAATTTAAAAATAGATTCAATTGAGGACGATTTTTATTTGTGTTCCGACAGTAAAGTGTTGAAAACTGTCGTGAAAGAGCTGCTGTGGACTGGCGTGACATGAAAATGCTTTATCAATTGATTTGCTAAAAAATACCAAGCATTAAGCACCACCTGATCAACCAAGATTCGAGTCCTTTCTTCATTCATGCACTAATGGAGCCAAGCAATAATTGTTTTAAATTCAGTTTAGAAACCTCCCCACAAATTATAGGGTTAAAACATCCTAAGTCAAGAGCATTCTTGGTTTTTAAATGACATTCATCTGGACTGTGTTGTTTAGTGCATTATACTATAAATGACAAAAATGCACATGTCACCGAAAGGGTTGAAGACGGGTGGCTGTTAAACGCAAGAATTAAACGCTTATAGGAGCCTCTGTATTGTTTGCCTTATGCATTGATAAAACGCAACCGTATTTTAGTACAACATTGAAAATAAGCACATTTCTTTCGAGACGTTTTACAGTCAAATATTTGTAAAACGATTACACAAAAGAAGACAATACCCACAGGTCGACTGCTTAACCCTCTCAACCCAACACTTATACAATGAACAATTCGAGTCTAGGCCATTTTGTAATAGGAGATCTGCGATGTGGTTCTACAATGTTTGCAGTGGACAAGTGTAACGGGTACATTTTAAAAGACGAGTGTACTCGTCACCTAGGGTTCAATGAGTTAATGCAGGACATGATTAATGCGTTTCATATTAATTTCATTATGCACTAACTATAGTCTCCTGTCTACAGAAATATTTGATTTATTCGGACTTCTTCATTGAAAGGCCGCAGTACATAGGTTATACTGTAATTCGCAGCTGAGCGGTTGCTGTATGACGTAATGATGCGCTACGCTCCTCCTTAGCACGCGGTGTCCTTGACCGGTTCATGACTTGTTTATTTCTCTGCCATACCCAAGTACAAAATTGAACGAATATGCGATATATTTTTTCATTTCTCGCTGAAATGGAGCCCTACCATTGGCTGGTAATCTAGGGCAAACGGTAATACCCCCGCTAGTGCCTTGTCACAAGAAGCAAATGTGTCAGGATAATGTTGATGCGTGTTCTCCATGTGAACTAGAGGGTTCAGAAGCCTTTTCTACGATTTGACCTAATGTCCTACTTTTTAATCTGACATAACTCATAATCATACATTACCTAGATTTTATCAAGGTGATCATTCTAAGCAAGTTGTATGAAATTATGGCTATAAATAAGGCCCCTACAGTGTTTAGAAGCGATTTCTACGTTTTGATCTACTGACCTAATGTCTAATCTTATGTAACCACTATTCACATAGTGCCTAGATTTTTGTAGATATCGTGCACGGTTGCCATTGCAACAAGACTATTAGCCCCATCCACTTTCTTTGAACAACTTTTAAAGGGACTCGCAACCGGATGGTGTACTTGTCAAAATAAAATAAAATACTCAAATAAAAGCAAATTTGTGTCATTATTTGGCTTCTGACATTAAAAAAATATGATCAGTCCAAAAAAAGTCTCAAGAATCGGCACCGAATCTTAGTTTTTTAAGATATTTTCCATCGTTTTTCTATAGCGTTAGCTAACGGTATAGTTGTTGTTGTTGCTTCTTTACACGGGCTCAGACATAAACCCGAGACGAATAAAGTAGTAAAAGAGTACTATCGATCGCTACTAGTGAAGTACGTTAATTCGCTTCTATAGAAATAGAGAGCGCTGGTAGTCGAGGTAGTATAGGAGCTTCCTCATTTTTTCACGTTTCTCTCCGCATGGAGGGTCACGGGTTCGAATCCCACCAGGGCTTCTTCTTTTCTTTTCTTTTTAAATGGATTTTTTAACAGAATTTATTATCCTAAACTAAATCTTACCCATTTATATAAGCATTTGACATATATTTACAAATTACTATTTTTAATGCTAAATCCGGTTGCGAGCCTCTTTAAAGCTCAAACCATAAGTATGTATCTGAAGAAGTTTGGTTACACTGGGGATATTGGTTTCACAGAAGAAGTCATTTGCAATCGTTGACGGACAGACAGACGGACGACGGACAGCAGGTGTATCACAAAAGCTCACCTTGAGCACTTCGTGCTCTGGTGAGCTAAAAATGGCTTCTAAATACTTTAGAGACCATGGGTTTTTTTTGCCCCAAATTCACGAACCTTGCTCAAAATAATCACCTAGACAAAATCTAGGTAATGTATGAATATGAGTTATGTCAGGTCAAAAAGTAGGTCAGTAGGTCAAATCATAGAAAAATCTTCTGAACCCTCTTTAGGTCATATTCTAGCCAAGACCTCAATAATCTTACTCAGTATGATCACCTTGACAATATCTAGGTCACGTTTGGTCATGCCAGGTCATAACGAAGGTCAGTTGGTTTCTCATTTGTCTGGTGAGCGCTTCAAGGCCCAGTGGCCCCCTTGTAATGATAAGTTAAGGTGTAGTTTGATTTCTATACAGCATGCCCATCCGTATATTGTATTTTCACTTTCGATTTCCCATTACAACGGGTTTTCAATTCTCATAATCGCACTACTTTCATTATCATTTTCCGTAAATCGGTGCACATAATTTATGCAACCACCATTGATAAGAATAGAAGGTCTGTAAAGTAGCGATGACGCAGTAGACCGTATTTCACAATTACAACCACAACATCTAAAGATGGCAGCTTACGGACCAGGGCCCCGTTTCATAAAACATCTTACGACAAATGTTGTCGTAAGTCAGACTATAAAAGTCTCAATTATTATTTATTTCTCCATCTAATCCTGTCTTGTGATATCTTTTTGGAATCGTCTTGAAAAGACGATTCCAAAAAGATGTCACAAGACAGGATTAGATAGAGAAATAACAAATTAAATGTATTTTAAAGTTTTGACTTACGACAACATTTGTCGTAAGAAGTTTTATGAAACGGGCCCCAGCTGTTGGAGGTGTTACACGCGATGACGTTCTCCAATCAACAAGAAAAATCAAATTGGAATCAGCAGTAAGTCTAACTTGTAATTTTTTAAATTGGCGATGATTTTAATTCAGTTTTTACATGCAGACTTTTACTTGTACCATTTGATGCTGTCTCGATCGATTCAATTATTTTCTAAATAAAGAAATTTGATTTTAGATTTCAGTATTTGAGTCAGAAACAAATGATCCGAATGACCATTTTTGGTTTGCTTGAAAATGGTTACGCTCATCAATTGATCTAATATGAATCTAGTACTCTTTGGAAAACTCGACATACCGCTCCCACCTAGCACCTCAAATATTGCAATTATGTTCATTATACTTTTACAGGAGACTTTCAAAGATTATAGGGTGATTCTTTTTATGTCTTAGACCATTAATTTAATAAGCTGGGAAAAAGATGAAATCTTATTTCTGTAATGTGTTTACATACACAAAGTTTATGAATATATAGTTCAGGTTTTCAAATAAGCATTATCTAGGTCATTAGGCTGTTTCATTGCTAGGTCGCATTTCTGAAAAATGCCTATGTACCTGTGTAAAAGTATTTACATCCTAAGTGTGCTTTCTCAACTTTGAATACATTTTATCTGATATAATTAGACAGACCTACGGGTGATGTTTATTTTCATAATGTCATAACTGATTGTCTGTACGTGTGTTGTTAATAGAGTGACTACGATGAACCCATCGACAGCAGACATATTGGGTCTCGCTTTAATCAATGGCGTAAACCCGTGGCAGATTGGGGCAACAACAAAGCAGGATGGGAGGTCAAACTTAAATCGTCACCATATGTAGGTTAGTAGATACAATTTATAAGAATAATTAACACGTATGTGCAATATTTGAACTGATCTTATTCGTTAAAGCAATTTGATATGCATTTTCATTTATAACAGAACATTCTTTATAGTCTTTGAATAGGGATACGGGTAATAACTTATTGTTTAAAAAAAAACATGTCTCATGTATACTCTCTGAGAAGAATTACGATGAAAAAAAACCCGTCAAATGCTGTATTTTCAACTGATCTCTTCAATTTCCTAGGGGTGTCTCTCGAGGTCATCACATAATGTAAAAGTACATGTATGCCAAGCAGAGCAGTCCCAATCAGAATGTTCCTTTAGGTGCCATCCTCTGATCAACCTATACACTATCTGCAGCGGAAATATGGATGTGTAGTCTTATGATAATCATGCCCGTGCTCATCTAGCTACATGCTTGTATAAACAATTCAGATATCTTTTAATAAAACCGCACCAATAAACAAATGCACATAATATTATTATGTTATCCCTTTATCGCAATAATGACTTTGTACCAGAACGCTGCCTCAGATCAAACATTTATTTCTTATATTGATGATTTCTCTAATACTTCAAATACAAATGCAAAGATATATGCACATTGTCAAATAATACATTATAGAATTAAAACCGAAGTTATCTATAGATATAAGTAAAAATTGAATACGCCTACATTAAGTAAATAATGACTGGACGAGTTATCAGTTTGTGAATAGATTAATCGGCAAATGTAAAACCATAACAAGTCTGGCTATTTCAAACTGGCAATTTCTCTTTTTAACCCATTGCCCAATAAATACGCCTTTTACGCCTTTAATTTATTCTTCTACTGAAGAAAGTAGTTCCATTTTATACAGTGATAGATATGAGTCAACAGAAATATTATCTATATTCAAACAGATGGTAGCTTAAAGCAGGCTGAAAGTAAAGCAGAATGCGCCTTAAGGCGCATTCTGCTTTACATTCAGCCTGCTTTAAGTGGACACCTATCTTATATACTAAAACAGGCTATGGGGTAATGGGTTAAGAATTATCTGTTTGTATTGATGATTAGAACGGTTTCCAGAAAAACAGTGCAGAACCTGATTAGAGGGCTCTCTCAAATCGGGGTTCAAACTTTTTGGAAACTATACATGTAATGGTTTCCCAAACAGTACTGGTGGAACGTTGTACGAACATATGTCATCGTTAGAGTGTGTTTCCCACAACTGTAATGGTTTAAGATAAGCTATTCGTGGTGATAGTAGTTTGCATGAGGTGCAACATCACTGTGTCGTCCCCAAGTCACTGCTACTTGCGAACAGTTTGCACCCGATCATTTTGCAATACAGTTTATAATAACTGTTTAGTCAAAATGGACTAAATTTATTTGGAAACTAGGATTGTCCGTTTGAAGTTTCAGAAGTATTTGAGTTTACTCCATTTATGTTGATATTCATTATCCAAAAAATCAGAGAGCTATCTAAATTGATTTATAACATAATGTTCAGACGGCACCGGCATTGAATAACACTCGTTTTTGTATATAACTAGCTCTAGCGATATATAATATATATAAACAACTTCACTAGTTTATGTTATAAAACGGATAAAACATTTGCTTCAAATGTGTGTTCATCGTTTTAGAAAAACGCTAAAAAAAATCCTTGACAAAGCATCGATTTTATCGGTTCCTGAACGACTCCTTAAATAAATCCAATACATCATGAACATTCATGTCCTATATACATATACAATCAAAGCTTGCTATTTCTTCCGATTCGGCGCCATATGAAAAGTTTATGTGTCGCGGTGCCGTAAAATCCAACTCAATCAATCAATCAATCAAAATAGCTCTCTTCTGAAACAATGAGATCGGTATTATTCATTTTCAGGTGATATTGAGTTTAGCAAGAAACAATGGTCACTAGCGCGCTCTGTCGTCGACGGTGTCCTTGACCTCTTGTTGAAGGAAGTACAAGCAATTTCGTCAAGCTACGAGGGTCTGAAGGTTGAACGGTATGTGCGCCAAGGCAGTGCCAGAGAAGGTCTCAAAGTTATCGCCCCTGATGAATTTGACACCATACTTCAGTTTCACTTAGAGGGTCTTTCATTGAAGCCCGTCATGTTTAAAAAAAGTGGCGCCATGATAACAGAATTTTGTTACCTAGAAGTAAATCAGTCCATGGAAGTGCTCCAGAGGAGACTACCAAGGCTGTGTAAAGCTGGAGCCTTCTATCAAGATGGGAGTCGTGTTCTAATCAATGCCCGTATGATGCACGAGGGAGTCTTCAATTCAATCATTGACAAGGCGAGTGACAACGTCATAAGCAAAGTTAAGGACTCGTTAAGGTCAGAGGAGCAGGTTTTCAGACTTAGGCGGAAAATTAACCCACCATCCATCAACATCACCATACATCTAAATGAAAAGGCCACTGGGTATTTTAGGCAGCAAGGTTCAATTCCGAACCCACAATCTGACATGACAACCATCGACCTGGATATTGTCCCTGGTCTTGTGATTGGAAACGACCAAGTATCGGACCCATCTCACCCAGGCCAAACCATGGACTGTCCTGTTTATGCAGTTTTCAAATGGGTTGAAGGAAGCAGTATGAAGGCTGCCGATTTTCCGAAACCAGACATTGTTTGGCGCATCAGTTCTTCTGGTATAGAAAAACATACACTGGATTTGGTACGGAGCGACCGAAAACAACTGTACATTATTACGGCGATGAGAATGATTAAGACGTACTTTGTGAAGACTAGGAACGCTTCCAGCACACCGCCACAGATTGGAACAGTTCTCAAGTCCTACCACCTGAAGCACATTGCCTTCTATATTATACTGTACACGTGCTATATCTACCCAGACGCCAAGATATTCGGTGTAGAAGATGCTCTGAAGTATTTCTTTGCATTTTTAAGAGAAAGTCTTGAGAAAAAACGGCTGCCACATTTTTTCCATTCAAATCCACTGATCAATAAAATGTACCCTACGTACAAACCAACGACGGATCAACTCCGCTTCAATCTTCTGAGGAACAAATCAGACGAATCCCTTAACCAAGCGAAATTATCCCTGGACAACCACCTACTGCCAGATTTAAGATTCGATGGGAACCCAGTTGATACATTTGGTTGGCTCTCAGATGATGATGAATATGGTGGGCACTCGGTTGGGGGGTTTGGTGGGACCCGTAGTTCAGGAAATCGTGGCGCTGATGATATTGATGCAAAACTTGAGAAAATCAAGCGAGAATACTCTCATGGTATTTCTGTCGGCATGTTTTTCTGAGTGAAACAATAGTTAAGGCTAGGTATAAGCCATAAAGCAATACAAATTAATTTGAAGACTTAGAAAGAAGTGTTGTTTGAACGTACTGTAAATGATTTCCGAACTCGATGCAAGATGTGTTGTGATAATATTCCTATATGTTTCCCATATTCAGAAGCCCGTGTACATGTATGTGTACGATCTAAACTGATTGCCTGTAAATTTTACAACCTATGAAAAGTGTTGTTGACACTTGAAGAATCATTTGTAACCATTTCTTCTAAAAAAAAAAATTGCACAATTATGGTTTGAACCACTCCACTGCCTTTCACCGAGTAGAGCTACAATGTTTATATTTACAAACAGTTGCATCCTGATCAAACGTTGCGTAAGGCGGCGTCTGTTCGGGGTCAAATCTGTTTAACACTTAATTTCTTAATTTCATATTTCTTAACTCACAATACTATACCTAAAATTCAATGTAGAAAATAAAAATCCGACGGCAATTGTTTAACCCATTACTCAGTAAATACGCCTTTTTACAACTTCAATTTATTATTCCACTGAAGAAAATAGTTCTACATTATACAGTCATGAATATGTAGCCTAAGAAATATGTTCTATAATGTAGCAGATGGTAGCTTAAAGCAGGCTGCAAGTAAAGCAGAATGTGCCTTACGGCACATTCTGCTTTACTTTCAAACTGCTTTAAGTGGTCACCTCTTCAATACTAGACTGTGGGGTATTGGGTTAAAGCTGATGACATCATGGTAGTGAATGGGTTAATATGACATAGATGTATGAGTCCATGCGTTCTTGAAATGATGCGTATCTTTATATGTTAGCTATTATATACAGTACGAGGTACATATATACGCAGCTGTAGAATACGTGATTTACTGCCTTTTCTCGTTATATTTTATAGGGATTATTTTTGTAGTATTATATCAGTTTATCTGTTTGCTATAAGGACTGCCGTTTGGGTATATAAATTGACCATGTCTAATGTCTAGTATACTATTAAAGAAACATTGCAAAGTTACCCACTCAGTTTTGGCAAACAGGTGAAGAGGCTATTTTTATTTGAAAACCCATTGTTGACCTACTTCTATTGTTGAATACAACTGCTTCACAGTCTGTCCTATTTATAAAAGAAATCATGTGATAAAAATGTTTGTCTTTTGCTAACAGTTCTGTTCATACTAGACATTAGACATAAGAAATACGCCTTTGTCATTGGAATGTAAAAGCAAAGTAAACTAGAGACGCTGCGGTTGGTCTTGGGGTACATTTTTTACAGTGCAATAAATATTGTTTTCTCATGACACATTTATCAACACAATATTGATTGGATGAATTTGCATAATTTATTTTTACTCAATTTTATTGATAGTATCATGCATGGAACAGGATAGGGCATTATGACAAAAATCGCCGGCATCGTACAGAATGCTAATACAGCGCTACAACGCCACCTTAACGGAATACAAAAAGTATGTGCGTTGTTCAGAGGGAGTCGTTATAGGGAGGGAATATTGCAAACAGCTTAAAGCCAGATCAGACGCCGTGTAACGCGGCGTTTGATCTGGGTACAAGCTGTTTGTCACTGGTCATTAAATTATTTTCTGTCAAAATGTTCATTATGTAACTTTGAGAAAAACAGCAGACGGCAATTTTAAGCAGACGATATTGCAGTCGTGAAAAGGTTGGACATAATTGTCCTGTTTTGGGAACTGCGGCAAGGGTCATTGTAAGGTGGGAGTCGTTGTTGGGAGGGCCGTTGTAGAGAGGGAGCACTGAATCATCTTTCCTTTACCTTTATGCGATCCAATCGATATTAGTGCTTGATGCATAGTGATCCATATATTTTGATGTTTATAAATATATATTATAGATGGAAATATTATTAAAGACACTGACAACCAGATGACAAATTTACATTATTTTAGAAAATAATCAACGACAAAAGAAAAATACAGTACCTTGGTGCATTCGTTAAAATTTGCTTGTTAACGTAAACTTAGCACAAGGAACATCACTGGGATGAATTTAGTTCTACTTTTAATTAACCCTTTCATGATCAAAATATTCGGGAGATTTTTACCCCTTCACCGCTTTATTGTCGTCTGCTTCAGTATAGTTGTCTGCAAGACACGTTTCAAAGTTAGATTTAAGGTTGTATGACTTAATAAATATCGATAAGAATCTCAAACAGTTTTGGTCCTCATCAGACGCCGCGGCATCTGATCATGACCCAAACTCTTTGCAAACGCGCTTTATGACGTCATTTAGCGTTAAGGGGTTAAATCGAGTTTACAACCCATCGCTTCGTACATTGCTAAAATCATTTTATTCATCTCCAGTAATGAAGAGCAATTACATGCAACAGAAATAGGATATAATATAATTTCCATTTATAAAAGTTTTATAAAATAACGGCCAACTCTAGATCTGATTGTCAGTCTTTTTAATGTTTATTTCACAATTCTGTTAAGATATTAAGGTTTGTTTGATGTGAAATGCTACCTTTAAAAAGCTTATTTGTTTTAGTGGGCTCTTAATGTTACCCTTTTTGTTCCTACAACAATAAAACCGTTGTCTTAAATGTTTATTATATGTTTTCTTTGATGAGAATTCCAAATAATCATGGCATTGTTTTGCAATGTCATAAAATTACTGATTTATAACCATCTGCAGTACCCTTGACAAATTAATTTCATGAGAAGCTACCTGTTTTATTTTTATTCAGCAACAAACAGTCATTTTTTTGTTTGAAATATCTACTCTGTTTCAACACAAGTTTTGCTGTAATCACACTGAAGACAACATGAAAATATAGAGGCTCCTCAATGTAATTATCCGTGTCTTTAACAAGTGGATCCCTTCATGGTTTGCCCTGTTTGTAAGTTTGCATATTTTCCTTGTATGTAATTTGCAACATATTGGACATGCAATAAAAAAACCTAAGTTGTCAAATATAGATTACACGCAATTGGACACTGGAATTGCCTTTGAAGTTTCAGCGGTCAACGAGTTAATTAGTAATAATGATCAGGGTTGGCCAGTAAAAACATGGGCGGTTAAAACCACCCCGGTCAATACTCCATGAAGTGGTCAATACCGGTCAATACTCATTTTTTGTTAAAATAAAGCTCTCAAAGCTTTTTAATTATAGTGTAATGATGTATTACAGATACACAGGAAGCTATTTCAAGTGAATATAGGGCGTATAGGAAGCACAAAGTGGATTTTTCAAATCTGAAAAGACCACCCTGGTCGATTGAACTGACCATATTTATTGAGTGAACTGACCGCTTGTTGTCGATTGAAATGACCACTTGAGGTGGATTGAAAAGGCCACCCTGGCCAATTGAATCAATCAGGTGTATGGTGATTCCTGAAGTGTTTGTTACTTCTACAACTTGCTTTATCACCTGGTCAGGAGTAATATCATGTCCCAGCAGATTCAGCCAGTGTGCAGAGCAACCATAAACTGTCAGACTGGGGTCGTCCTCCTTCAGGTTCTGCTTCATCACATATATCTTCTCATTATCTGTGACTACGCTAGTGACCCTGCAGCCATACTTCTCAGTAGACTCATTGATGGCTTAGGAGTAAAACAAAGTGTCAGTGTATAATACCCCTGTCAGTGTACAATCCCCCTGTATCAAGACATTTGAGTGGTCACAATCAGATCTATGCCACTCCCACTGCAGTGACATGGGGCAATCTAACACATGATAATCTATTTTGACAGCAATTTACAGGTGTTGCAAACTTGCAAATACTTATGATTTTCCCATGATTGTAAATAATAGACATCAATGAATCTTTAACATTTAAGTGTTGATTGACTATGGTTATATGACCTTAATGGTTAATAATTTGCAGTAATATATTCTCAAAGTGGTCAATATTGATCAATTGAAATTTTGAGTGGTCGATTGAGTTTTTTAACGGTCAGTTCAGTTGTAAGTGAACAGTTGATCGAGTTGAAGTGTTAAGTGGCTGGTTGATTATAAGTATAGCTAGCCTTTTGGTTGGTAAACTCCCAAACTGATCCTAGGTGGTCAATACAGATCGATTGTCAGTTGACAAGGCTGGTCATTTCAATCAACCATTTTGTAGTCCTGGTTTTTATCGAATATTTACAAAATATATTCAAATTCGATATTTAGATTAAATCATTGATAGTATGATTATTATTCCCAGTATGCTCATAATGACAATGTATGAATAAGATAGGTATGGTACTAGTACTTTATTTTATAAGTAGTCTGATTGAATTGACCACATCAAATGGCCACCCGGCAAAAGACCACTTGTGGTCATTAAAGAAAAACTTTGAAAACAACATCAAAATAATATTCTGTTATTTAAAAAGAGTCTTAACAGTACAGTTTGTATGTGCTGTATAATATTTTTAAACAACAATTTACATTGCTAGGGGTATGATACATAGGTTATAAGTTGGTTCGAAGTGGTCATTTCAATGGACCAGTAATGACCGGTATTGACCGGTTAAAACCAGTATTGACCGCCCAGGTCTTATTGACCGGTCGACTGCCAATCCTGATAATGATAGTAATAATAAAGACTTTATTTCATGTAGATTACATAGTTGGTGTCAAAAACCAATTTTCAATACGGTCCACAAACAACATTAACATATATACAATCATGTTAGAATGAGGCAAAATCACCATGCAATCAGTATTTTTAAAAAACCATTGCAAACAGAATAGATCCAGAAAAACAGCTTCTGTTAGAGCTCTCAGCAGGGCCTACTCTGCATGTTTACTTAGGCAAAATAAAAAAGAACCTGTGTTTCCGGTAACCCGACCGATCCTAGTTTTTTTCCCCGACCCTAAACTTTTTTTTCACTTTTCGAAAAATGTGTTGGCGAATGTCGGTCATTTTTGCGACAATCGTCTTTTGAGGAGCGTGCAATAGAATATATTCTCTGTTAAATTGTTTACAAAGCTAATTAAGACGTTTAAGTGTTTTAAAATTGATTGTTAAATAAAAATTTAGCAAATACCGAAGTGAAATTTGCTCTAAATCTGTCATAAAGTAGCTTCCTTGAAGATGTGATGTGCTAGTTAGTTAACCATAAACACATTCAACATGCAGCCGGCACATATCAATGACACATTTAACATGCATACAACACATTTCAAAACATCATTCATTCCATCTGTCACTACTTTGCCGTCTTGGTTTATAGATATTATAAACAATCATAACGGTTTAGATTTTTAAGATAATTTTGGTACAGGGACCTATCAATAAAATCAAAAATTTGAATGGATATTTATAAGGTTTGTATGTATGGCCCAGGGCTTTGCACACTAGAATACATTCATGCATGTCCATGTAAAAAATACTCCATCAGAAAGTTATATGTATGATTGTTTGTTTTTATAAAAAAAAAAAAAAAAAAAAGATTTTCCGACCGTCCGTCCCTAATATTGTTGGGTATGTACATGTTATAATATTTTGAAGGCCTCATGGAAGATTGGTTTTTACCAAATGAGCTCTCTCGTTAAATAAAGTTTTTATTATTATTATAATTATTATTATTATACTAATAGGAAACACAGGTATTTTTTTATTTGGCCTTAGAGAAATTTAAAGATCAAGCTAAAAATGCATTGTTTAATTGTCATAATGAACCTCGTAACTCAAGATTTGTTATTTATACCAGAATATTCAATACTAGTAGGTAGAGGCAAGATAAAGCCCAAATAAAACGACGTTATAGCAAATAGCAAAGATCTAGACCAGTGAAATTTCGTATCAAAGGAGAAGGAACATACCAAATTTACTTTAAACCATTTTCTCCAAGGTATATTTCTAGTATTGAAGAGAGGTGACCCCTAAAGCAGATAATGATTGAAAGTAAAGCAGAATGTGTCTAAATGCGCATTCTGACTTACTTTCAGCCCGCTTCAAGCTACCATCTGCTAGAGAATAGAAAACATTTCTTAGTGTTTGGTGGCGGACCAATTGTAAACACTAGCCCAACTCTCTTTGAACAGTGGCTCAGTCTTGTAGACAATGAGCAGAGTAGTCAACCGCGACCTTACGAAAAACATAAACAGTCTAGATCCAGATGACACACAGCATTTTACCAGGGCTGCCATTTCTCCGGATTTTTCCGAAATCTTCGGATTTTTATCCTAGCAGATGGTAGCTTAAAGCAGGCTGAAAGTAAAGCAGAATGCGCCTTTAGGCGAAGTCTGCTTTACTTTCAGCCTGCTTTAAGCAATCGCGCTTGAAAAATAGAAAATTTGGAAATCTAAGAATTTTTCATGATCAACTTATGGCAGCCCTGTTTTCGCACAGACTGACAGTGAACTAACTACCCACTTGGTTAACCCTTACCATGCTAAGCGCGAGTTGCCTCACATTTGCAAACAGTTTGGATCCAGACCAGACGCCATGTAACGCGGTGTCTGATCTGGATCCAAACTGTTTGTCACTCGTATTGAAGTTATCCACTGTTTAAAAAGCATGAACATTTTTCATTTTTAGCAGACGATATATTTGAAGCAGACGACACTTTAGCATGATAAGAGTTACATGTATATCAGTATATGTCAGAGGGCGCTTGTTCCTGATTTACACTGTTTTTGTGTGTGCATTATATACTAGGCCAAAATGCCAACGCAACACCTCCGAGTTCCCTTCTATTTTCATATCAGAGCGGGTGTTTTAAATCGATGGAAAAGTTGACACAAATAAACTTTGTTTTTATTTGTGTTTTTAAATTGATGTACTGTCCTCAAAGGTGTTAATATTGGCAACGAATTTTCATTGACACTTTCCCCATTGTAAATGCATTGGAATGAGATTTCTGAAAACTTATTTTCACAAAATTCCATATTTTCGGGACCAAATGCCAATTCATTTTGTTTTTGTTTACCAAAAGTATTGTCCATTGATCACTCTATGAATCGCAGAAGAAATTTATTCAGGATATGCATAAAGTACAGAATTGACCAGACTAACTTAAGACATGTTTAACATTGGAAGTAATGGGAATATCCGGGGTGTTGCGTTGGAAGTTTGGCATAGTATATATATATATATACATGTATAATATATGTAATTGGCCGATATTAGCCCATTCCCCAAAACAGGTATGACATGACTTGTTCATATAAATATAAAACCTTGAAAACATGCTTTCAAATAAGGTCACCAAATTTATCAGATTGTAAGATAATACCAATATTGAATAACAATGTTTAAACATTGAACTGAGCAAAGAATCGTTGTTTGTCGGTGTTCGGAAAATGCAATGAGGTGTCCTCTCCAGCAATTGACTGTTTGGGGTAAACATGTTGATAACTGACCTAAAATTTGTTTTTCAGATTTTGTTAAAACTAGTTCATACATTTGGATAATGTGAGTATTGAATTACACAGTCCATTCATTTAACCCTTATGAAGTTATGACGTATACACTCGTTCCTTACAAACAGTGTATCTGTGAAGAGTGCAATTATCCTATGTCCTCAGACCATGGTCTGCATTTGTTGGTCATGTTACACTATAAAGTAATATAAACCGCCCTAAATTGTCAAAAGTGGACTAGACTTAAATGGAATCTGAAAATGTCCATTTAAAGATTCAGGGTACAGTCAGTTAAACTATATACTATATATATGAAGTTCAAATCAATTGTTTAATTTCAATTATACACAGCTATACAGCATGCATTAACATGCCAGTTTAGTTTTTAAAAATGTGCAATATAACCGTCCGCTATAATAGTGAGGAAGACGTTATTATTATCCATTACAGTAGATCCTCTCTATTACGACCACTAATACGAAGGATAATTGATTGTATAATAGACAGGTGACAGCTAAAAGCAAGGTGACAGTTAAACAGAAAGCTCCTAAAGGAGCTTTCTGTTTCACTATCACCTTGATTTAAGCAGTCACCTGCTTTAAACATCCAATAATTAACAAAATTTAGTGGCCGTTATAGAAAGGTTATACTGTAGACTTCATTAACCGCCAAATTTTGTCGATTGCTCCTTTCAAGTGTTTCAAAACTAGAATAAAAGACCGAATGACTGAATCAATGGCGATACGTGTGCCAAACAGTTTGGATCAAAGTTTCTTCAGTCAAACTACCAAAAGTTCTTAATTTAATAAAATTCACCCCAGAACTAAGGGCTCCAAATGAGAATGAATAAACTGAACAAATCTTACATTTTTCTCACTCATTTCAGCACCAAACCCTATGGTTTGACTACTCATTAGAATCGTCTCCAAATGATTCTAATGCAGAAATAAGGATTTTAGTTTTTTAAATACTCCCCTTATCTGAGGTCTTGGTTTTAACGGTAAACTGATACTCGGTATTTTTGGAAAATGTCCTATATCGTAAAACTGAAACCCATTGAAACCAATACATGTATTAATTACCAGGGCTCTAGATAGGCGGATACTTCAAAAACAGAAATCTTTATGTTTGCATTAAACCTTATATGGTATCCCTATTAATTAGAATCGTCTCTCTTCAAGACGATTATAATGAGTCGTTACACAATAGGATGTTGTGCTTGTATGAAGTCTTCTCGCTCTTATCTGGAGCCCTGTGGTAGGCCCTATACTGGTGTTAAAATATGGTAGTAAAGAGGAAGACTTCAAGATCGACAAGAAAACCTGTTTTAATTTCATCATTCATTAACCCTCAGCCAAAATGCCTAAAATCTGATTTTAAGGAATACTATAGCAGAAGATGAAATCTATGTACATGCTGTACATGATGTTAAGCAGCCGGAAACCGTAAACACCTTTGAAGAGTGGACCGGACGAAGGCTGGTACATGGTGCAGTATTTAGGTGCCCCGGCGGTTCTACCAGGAACTAAGGGACCTAGACAAGACAATGCATAAAACAACAAAGTTCCCATTAGTGTCAATTAACGTATTGGGGCCATTTGTCACTTATTGTGCTAAGTACTACATTTATAAATACGTATATGTACTTTGTTGTTGTTTATCTTTTGAACATACTAAATCGTTAGAAGTTTTGACCCTGCTAAAATAATACTGGGCTCTTTGAACATAAAAGTTATGCAGAAAGCTTTTTCATCAGCTTTCTGTGTTGCTTTTGACCTGTATGGTCTGCTTGGATAACTGCTCAATCCAGGATAAAAGTTATGCGGAAGGCTTTTTCAGGAGCTTTCTGTGTTGCTTTTGACCTGCATTGACAAACTTTATATATAAAGCGTTTTTATCAGCTTTCTATGTTGTTTTTACCTGTATGGTCTGCCTAGATAACTGCTCAGTCAAGGATAAAGTTATGCAGAAGGCTTTTTCAGGAGCTTTCTGTATTGCTTTTGACCTGCATTGACAAACTTTATATGTAAAGCTTTTTCATCAGCTTTCTATGTTGTGTTTGACCTGCATGGTCTGCCTAAATAACTGATCAATCCAGGATAAAAGTTATGCAGAAGGCTTTTTCAGCAAACAGCTTGAATCCAGATCAAACGCCGCGTGACGAGGAGTCTGATCTGTACTCAAGCTGATTGCAAATGTTAGCCAACTCGCGCTTAGCAAGATAAGGGTTAAAACACTTCTTGTATTATTGATCCGTTTTCCTTCTCGTGATCGCTACTACTTTGGAGCAAACTTTCACTTTCGTTTCTATGCTGCATTGTTAGCCACAATTTAATGCGCATTTAAATAGATAAACAGATAAACACCACTGATTATCTCTTTAATTAACTATATAAGGCTGGTAAAGTAGCGCTGAACAGTATTGCACAACTAGATTACACCAGGCGGAGATGGCAATGTATTTTGGACCACCTGTTGGAGGTGTTACAAGAGATGATGTTCTCCAATCATCACGGAAAATCATATCGGAATCAACAGTAAGATTATTTTCTTTTGTTGTCAATTAAGTGGTGACTGAAATATCAATAGTTTTATCATTAGATGTTTTGGATTAATTTATAATTATTTTATAAAAATGGATTTGTAAGATCCTATGAATAGAGATACAGTGCTCCCTCTCTACAACGACATCCAATGGGAGCCACAGATTGTGTGCGTTGTTCGGAGGGAGTCGTTATAGGGAGGGAATTGACTTACAATTTCAAACAGCTTGAATCCAGATCAGACGCCGCGTAATGCGGCGTCTGATCTGGATTCAAGCTGTTTGTCACACATTATTATGTTTTTTTCTGTCAAAGTATCCAATGTGCCACTTTGGGAAAAACAGCAGAAGACAGATTTTAGCAGACGATATTGCATAAGTGAAAATATTATACATATAATTGTCTTGTTTGGGGAACAGCGGCAAGGGTCGTTGAAAAGAGGGAATCGTTGTATCATAGAACGTCGTAAGCATATGAGTGGCTCGGTTTCCGAGAGAGTTAGAGCACATGGTTTGTACTGGACTCTTCTCTACAACAACACCCAATGGGAGACAAAAAGTGTGTGTGTTTTATGGAGAGGGTTGTTATAGGGAGGGAAACTTAAAACACTTAGAGTGATGAGCATGACTTAGCATACATTCGCAAACAGCTTGAATCCAAACATCGCGGCGTCTGATCTAAACTCAAACTGTTTGTCACTCGTCATCATTTTTCTTCTGTCAAAATGTCCAATATCTAACTCTGAGAGAAAAAACAGCAGACGATATTGCAGCACTAAAAAGGTTAGACATAAATGCCTTTTTGGGGGGACCAGTGGCGAACATTGTTGTAAGGAGGGAATCGTTGTTCGGAGGGCCGTTGTAGGGAGGGAGCACTCCACATGGGTTCGAATCCCGACCGAGCTCGTTATTTCTCTGTAAGTTATGTATTTTTAAACAAAAATCCTTTTTCCAAAGCTAATACTTACGTGTTTATAAAGTCGCCTGATATCCATTTACATTTTAGGCCAAATCTGTTTTAATCTCTTTAAATAATCGTCCAATGGCGATAACTATTTCGCCTTTCAGTCTGCAAATCATCAATCTTTGTACCGAGGTCAACTTTTACCCATTCACCATACTGGCACAATAACCGATCTAACATATTCACTGCCTTACTATCGTATTGTCTATCGTGTATTTTAGGCTTTTTGACAGTAAGTAACATTAGTTTTAAAGAGGCTCGCAACCAGATTTAGCATTAAAAATAATATTTGTAAATATATGCCAAATGCTTATATAAATGGGTAAGATTTATTTTGGGTTAATAAATTCTGTTAAAAAATGCATTTCAAAAAAAAAGGGGGAAGACGCTCTTGTACGATTCGAACCCGTGACCCTCCATGCGGAGACAAACATGAAAAATAAGGAAACGCCTTTACCCACTCGACTACGGGCACTCTCTATATATATGGTTGCGAATTAACGTACTTCACTGGTAGCGATTGATAGTACATCATTCGGCTCGGGTTTATGTCTGAGCCCGTGTAGAGAAGCAACAACAACAACTATACCGTCTACTAGTCGCTATAGAAAAACAATGGAAAATATCTAAAACAAACTAAGATTCGGTGACTATTCTTGAGACTTTTTTGGGACTGATCATAATTTTTAAAAGTCAAATAATGCCACAAATTTGCTTTTATTTGGGTTTTTTTTTTGACAAGTACACCATCCGGTTGCGAGTCCCTTTAATGTCAAGCAGTTTGACCAGACATCGCGTCACAAGGCCTCTAGTAAGAATCCAAACTGTTTGACCATACGGGCTTGGCAGTCTATATACATGTATACGGTTCCGTGTTTTATCGTTTACATTGTTTTGGTTGGCGTATATATATATATATTATATATATAGATAATTAACTAACTCAAACAGCATGCTTTCCATTCTGTAGGATCTTTGCAGATACAAGTTCACTGTACAAATTATATAGAGAGAGATAGATAATGTGAACACACTACACAGTCAGACATACACATACTCGGTCAGATACGGCAGCGCGCCTAGCTGTAACAATGAAATGTACCAACAAGAATGAACCATCCACATCCCCAAAAAAGGATGCTTCAAGTTCATCTTATAAAGTACACCATTCATCACAACACTCCGAACCGGTACAGTATATTAGCATACATACAATTATAGCTTATATGCATGGTGCCCTTTTAGGGTTTCAACCATAGCACATGCTACGAACATTCATTCGGATGAAAGCCGCTGGATCCATAGGATACAGAGTTAGACGATATAATATGTGATAAAGGGAGATAATTAACTAACTCAAACAGCATGCTTTCCATTCTGTAGGATCTTTGCAGATACAAGATGAACTTGAAGCATCCTTTTTTGGGGATGTGGATGGTTCATTCTTGTTGGTACATTTCATTGTTACAGCTAGGCGCGCTGCCGTATCTGACCGAGTATGTGTATGTCTGACTGTGTAGTGTGTTCACATTATCTATCTCTCTCTCTCTATATATATATATATATATATATATTACGTTTTTGTTTTTTTGATTGCGTTTTGTAGAAAGACTACGATGAACCTATCGACAGCAGCCACATTGGGTCTCGCTTTAATCAATGGCGTAAACCTGTGGCAGATTGGGGCAACAACAAAGCGGAATGGGAAGTCAAACTTAGAGCATCACCATATGTAGGTTAGTTTGGGGTTTTTTTTGTTGTTTTTTTTATTTTACGTCGCTTTCAACAGTATTTCAGTCATATCACGACGTCCAGCTAATTACAGGTGGAGGAAGACCCCAGAAGTCCTTTATGCACTGTTTCAGGCACAAATCGGCAACTGGGTTGAACCACCGACCTTCCGCAAGCCAGCTGGAAGGCTTCCCCACATGAAAAATCCGAACGACCCTACTGGGATTCGAACTCACAGCGGTGAGGAGCTTAGTGATATAAGTCACAGTGAATATACCCCTAGGCCACGGAGGCCCCCCATATGTAGGTTAGTAGATATTTCACCATTTATATCTGTAATGATTTGAACCATAAACCCTTCTGGCACAACTCTGCCAATGATGAATACCTATCGTGTAAACGATTACATTGGCTAATGAAATAAGGAAGTTTTGCCCTGGAAAGAGTGCGTGCGGACTCATTTTAGACAGGTCCTATAGGAAAACAGTATAAACACATATAAGACAGCTCCTTTTGGAGTTGTCTGATCTGGGTCTACACTATTTCCATAAAGCGTCAATAAACGCGAACAGCAGGAGAATGATTAACACAATCCTTTATTGTATGATATTGTGTTAGTGTGTATTGTACGATTGATAGGTCAACAATAACTTGATTTAAAATACGACCTTAATACTTAAAACGTTTCTAACCATGCTACTGGTCATTGTAATAGTCTGCTTGCAAAGCGATTGACACAATTATTCCTTATTATAAAGCTGATGCATAAATGATGCTTGTTTGAATGCATGTTTAATTAGTGCCATGCCAATCATACGTGTATATATCACTATAGAGTGTTGGCAGCATAAATTAAACGAAGTTAATAGGAATGTCTTACGAAACGTCGCACGGCAACTATTGGCTAAGTCATATTCTAAAATTATTTAATTTGTTTTACTTATTTCACGATTTTGCTATTTCAGGTGATGTTGAGTTCTCCAAGAAACAATGGTCCCTAGCGCGCTCTGTCGTAGACGGTGTCCTTGATCTCTTATTGAAGGAAGTCCAGGCAATTTCATCAAGCTACGAGGGTCTGAAGGTTGAACGGTATGTGCGCCAAGGCAGTGCAAGAGAAGGTCTCAAAGTTATCGCCCCTGATGAATTTGACACCATACTACAATTTCACTTTGAAGACCTTTCATTTGAACCCGTCCAGCTTAGAAAGAATGGCACCATTGTACCAGAATTTTGTTACCTACAGGTAAAGCAGTCCATGGAAGTGCTCCAGAGGAGACTACCAAGGCTGTGTAAAGCTGGAGCCTTCTATCAAGATGGGAGTCGTGTTCTAATCAATGCCCGTATGGTGCACGAGGGAGTCTTCAAATCAATCATTGACAAGGCGAGTGATAACGTCATGAGCAAAGTCAACGAATCGTTAAAATCAGAGGAGCAGGTTTTCAGACTTACACGGAAAATAAACCCACCATCCATCAACATCACCATACATCTAAATGAAAATGCCACTGAGTATTTTATGCCACATGGGGGTATTGCGAACACAAAGAGTACCATTACAGAAATCGACATTGATATTGTTCCTGGCCTTGTGATTGGAAACGACCAAGTACCGGACCCATCTTACCCAGGCCAAACCATGGACTGTCCTGTCTATGCAGTTTTCAAATGGGTCGAAGGAAGCAGTTTGAAGGCTGCCGATTTTCCGAAACCAGAAATAGTTTGGCGCATCAGTTCTTCTGGAATGGAAAAACATACACTGGATTTGGTACGGAACGACCTAAAACAACTGTACATTATTACGGCGATGAGAATGATTAAGACGTACTTCGTGAAGACCAAGAGCGCTTCCAGCACACCGCCACAGATTGGAACAGTTCTCAAGTCCTACCACCTGAAGCATATTGCCTTCTATATTATACTGTACACGTGCTATATCCACCCACATGCCCAGGTTTACGGGGTAACTGACGCTCTGAGATTTTTCTTTACATTTTTACGAGAAAGCCTCGAGAGAAAAAGTTTACCACACTTTTTCCATTCCAACCCACGGATCAGAGAAATGTACCCTACGTACCAACCGAGAACGGACCAACTACGTTTCAACCTTTTGCGGAACAAGTCAGACGAAGCCCTAAAACAAGCAACATTGTCCCTGGACAACAATATGATACCAGACTTCAGATTTGATGCAAGTGGATATGAAAATACAATATTCAACACTATTAAACGAGAATACTCTGGTGGTATTAACATTGGCAAGTTTTTCTAAACTGCGAACGTTGGACCGTTTTAATAACGGAACTCTTTCAAATAATTTACATTAAGTGGTTTGAAGGAATCATGAAAAGACAGAACCTTTATATACTCTGAAGTTTGACAAGTTTGACCTCAAAATACATTTGAAACTCTCTTGAGCAACCAAGCCGTTTTCTACATCACTGTCATCTTGCAAAATCTACCAACAGGCTTAAATCAGCGTTCATGAATTAAATGTCATTTAAGGGTGTATCAATGTCATGAATTTGGGAACTTTTCAAAGTATATAAAAACACTCTATGATGGTTTTGTATTGAAGAGCTATTTAGGATGAATGAAAAAATAGAAAATGTGTACATTTTGGTGACCAACAGTTGGCTCTACGGCCATGTAAAATTTACCCCACCCACTTCCTCTTATTTTGTCCTTTTCAAACAGCCCGCTTCAATAAAACCAATTTTAAATGAAAACAAATATGATTATTTGGTTTTGTGTTATTTATTTCCTATAGATGGTAGTTTTTCTTCATACAAAAACTAATTTAAGAAAAAAAAGGCACCAAATGTGAAATTTATAAAGCTCTAAATATCATCGATATGGTACTTTTTTGTAAATTTTGTAAGGGGCGATAACTCTTTTTACTTTAATAACTCAAAATTTTCAACACTGACCTTTCAATTTCTTTTCATATTTTGAACTGCCTTAGCATGGGCTTTCATCTGGTAGAATATAAGAAAAAGTTAAATACTAGAACTATTTCATTTTCAAACTTTTTCACTTTTTTTCATAAAATAAAAAATCTAATAAAATCATGCCCTATACAAAGCATATTTTTGATATTCAAGGATCGATATTGTTCAAACCTGGTGCCTGCTTTGTCTAAATTTGGTTTCTTTATGTGAAAATACCACCATAGACATAAAATAAATAATGGAAACCCAAATTATCATGTTTGTTTTGTTTCGAAATAAATTTTACTGAAGCTTGTACCCTGAATGGGTAAAATTTGGAGAAAAAAAGTCCAAATTTGACAAACCTTTTTCAAATCGCTGTAGCTCGAAAACAAGGACACCACCATATTTTTTTTTTTTCATTTTTTCATTCATCATAAACAGCTCTTCCAAAAAAACAATGTTAGAAAAAAAGTTTAATACTTTGAAAAAAATGGCTCATGACATTGATACACCCTTAAGAGATAATACTTAGCAACAACCGCAGTACATGCGAGATTGTGTAAATGAAGAATAGACACATAATTAACACATATCTATGTATGTCTGTATATTTCAATAACATATCCCTATGTGCCTGCTTGCTCGAAGATTTCATTATATAAGGGTGATTTGAAACTCTACAGTATTAAATTTTGTCAATACAGCGGATCATTTCATACGTATGGGTCTACCTTACTTGCGAATATCTACTAGTTTGTGGACAATAGGCATTTATGGTTTGAATGTTGAAATTTGAAAAATTATCAATACATTGTTTAAACTTTAGAAATTAACTAAGAATATATGGTTGCATCAACAATGATATGGCGATCAAAGGATTATACAATGAATTGCGAATTGTTACACGATAGACGTACATTATTAAAACAGGTGTACATATGGTATCAACAGTTTTACATTTACGACCATCATATAGATCTACACTGTAAAAAAAAACAATATTATCAAAGTTATTTATTTCAGATAACAAAATGATAATATCAAGTATTTGGCCTAGATCTGCATTGAAACTATATGAGTTCAGTAGATAGCCTAATATGTCTGATAATTCACTATATTAATCACTTCTATATAGATCGGACTGCTGTGAGCGCACACTGCGTCTGGTCTGGATCAAACCTGTTTGCTACTCATCTTCAAGCTACTTCAATTTAAAGATAAATGCATATAAAGCTGAATAGTTTGCAGAAGATAGTTTCAACACAGACGATAGTTCTGCATGAGAAGTGTTAAGTGGCATCACGTGTAGTATACATGATATATATTATAATTTATATATAGTGTCAACCATCATGTAATTTTAACCAAGGATTTAGTTTTGAGGCCAACTTTCAGCTGGCTTGCGGAAGGTCGGTGGTTCTACCCAGTTGCCGATTTGTGCCTGAAAAAGCGCATAAAAGTTGTTTTTTTCTCTTCCTCCGCCTCTAACTAGCGAGACGATGCGATATTCCTGAAATTATTTTAAAAGCGACGTAAAATCATAAATCAAACAGACAGACACAAAGTCATATTGGATACAAATTAACGTTTTATAACGAAATGACCAACAGATAAATTTCTCATCGGTTTTCTTTTCCGCATGGGGCAGGAATCAACCTTATAACACAATTAATTCAAAGATACAAACCACAATTGTTTTGACGTTTATTTATCGACGTTGGTTTTTTATGATCATATTTCACTGATTGTTTTGTTGATCTAATTCAGAGAACGTGTCAATATATGAGTCATACTAAGAGAAAACCTGACATATTGCATAGCAAACAGTGAAGAACAAGACAAGCCGCCGCGTCATAGACGCGACGGCTGGTCTTGATCTCCACTGTTTGACACCCACATGCATCTAAGGCATTTAATATAGCTGTGTTATATAGGGTATTTGGCAGTGGAGAACGCAGGTACTTAACACATATATCTAGATCTATAACCACCCCCCCCCCCCCAAAAAAAAAGTTTTTTGTTTTTTTACTAGACTTCTATTTTAAAGACAATGTATACAAGGGAATCCAACAGGTAGTCTTAACTATTGCCTTATACTGATGCTTAAATATTCTAGATCGCCGAGTCTCTTGTGGTACCCTCGGGAAATTATTAATGTATCAATGTCTGCTTTTTACTTCATCAAATTCCGTCAAATAACGCCACAGTTCGTACATCTATAACGATAACTATGTGTCAAGTACCTGTGGTGGAGACCAGGCTCAGATACAGAGCCTGTGATGACAACAGCTTTTTGTCTGTACAATGTTGCAATGCAATAAGGCTGGTTTTGTCATGATGCGGCTCAATATTATTCATTTGCAATATATCGCAGTATAATGCCATGAAAAAACACTTGTGCTCATTGAAAGATGGCAAGATTTTTAGGTATCTCACTCAGACGCAACCTAGTGGTTGCGTATGAGTGAGATACCTATAAATCTCGCCATCTTATTGGTTTCAAACTACATGTACATTGTATCTGACAACAGTTGGGAAAGATAATCTGTTTTCATCCCCAGACTGTGTTGTATATTTAGTGATTAAGAAATAGTATATAGGGTTAGAACATCAAGAGTTTCGGCCATCTTGTGTTGAAATTTTTCATTTAAAAGTTTTTTCTATAGATATAAACCATTCATCGCTATTATTTCAAACAAATGTATATTAGGTACAGAATAGGATATGTGTATTTGGCACGTTTTTGCTGCTGCCTGCTGGTCATTTTAATTTGGGAATAGTTTTATACTAGAAATACAATTTGCCAGAACCAAAATTACAATGTGCATGAGCGGTTGTCGGTCTGAAGTACGAGAGCTGATTGATAAGTCGTGAGCCTCATATCGTCATTTATATGTAAGAAATTGATTTTTGGGAGACATACAGTAGAACCTCTCTATTACGGCCACTAAAATGAAGGTTAATTGTCCGTATGAAGGACAGGTGACCGCTTAAAGCAATATGAAAGTGAAACAGAAAGCTGTCACCTGTCTTAAAATACTTATATTTGACACAACTAAGCGGTCGTAATAGAGGTTCTACTGCAATTGTTTTATTAGTCTTCAAGATAATCATTTTCAGTGTCAATACACTTGACTATTGTGACGTATTGTATAAGCTTGTGATATATGGCTGTGCCATAATGCATGTGTGTTTATTTAAGACATTTCATTTACTTAGACTGCGTGGTCAACCATGCCTTAGTCGGTCAGACAAATGTGATATGTCTATAGTGCTTATGATTGGTGGCAGCTTGGTGCGGGACAGAATGGGTGTTTGGGGCTTCTATAGGAGCCTTCTCCGTGCTTTTGTCCTGCAGTATGCGGTCAACTCCCTTTGGCAATCATCGGGCTCTTTTTATTGTGTGGTCACTGGGTGGGTTTGACCTTGGCATGTCAAATGTGATTTTTAATTTATTTTAGCTCATTTAATTAGTGTTTCAGTGTTCCCTCTCAACAACAACAACATCCAATGGGAAACAAATAGTAAATGTGCTGTTTGGAGGGAGTTGTTATAGGGATGACAATTGGCTTTTATTTCCAAACAGCTTGAATCCATATCAGACGCCGTGTCTGATCTGGATTCAAGCTGTTTGTCACTTGTCATTATGTTTTTTTCTGTCAAAATGTTCAATATATGACTAAGAAAAACAACAGACGACAATTTTAAGCAGTAGATATTGCAGCCGCAAAAAGGTTGGACATAATTGTCTTGTTAAGGAAACAGCACCAAGCGTTGTTGTACGGAAGGAATTGTTGTTTAGAGGGTCGTTGTGTTGAGGGAGTACTGTAGTTATGCGGTCAGACCTGTGCTAAACGAACATAAAAATGTGATATTTCAGCAGAGTTAAACTATGGCACCTTGGTGCATGGCAGAAGTGGTGCAGATGGCTAATGAGTCTTCTGCACTAGTTTTGCCCTGCATTCAGCGGCAACCTTTCGCTAACAATCACTGCGTTTGTTTCGGTGGTCCTTGGCCCGGGTCTGTCTGTATCTCTCCTTTCTGCTGTTAGTGCTGTGCTTATGTAACAACCACTTAAAGTGATGTGTATATATAGCTTCTGTTTGTTGTTTGTGTTTGTTTTGTTCTCTCGAACTACCCAATCTTGGACCTGTTAATATACTCACATACAAACAGTGCAGAGTCCAATGAATCCACGCGCCTAGTTCTTGAGAACAAAACAAAAACCAACTTAAATAGTTTATATGCCTAGGTTGCATCCACCTTTTATATGTAAACCCTTTTCTTTTTACAGCCTTTTTACTCTTGCTTATATTATACATGTACTTGTGTTTGTCGGAAAATAGCCGTTACAGCTAATTTTTACTGTTATCCCTTTACCCCATAATCTATTTCTAGTATTGAAGATAGGTGACCACTTGAAGCAGATTTAAAGTAAAACAGAATGCGCCTCAAGGGCTTTACTTTCAAACTGCTTTAAGCTACCATCTGCTAGAATATAAAAACAATATTTCTAATAATAAATATCCATGACTGTATAAATTGGAACTATTTTCTACAGTGGAGGAATAAATCAAATGTGCAAAAAGGGCGCTTCTATGGGGGGAAAGGGTTACATTCTATCCGACAGTAAATAAATCTTCTTGTATCTTGTACTCTGACTAGTGATGTTTTAGGGCCTCAGTGCCACTTCTCTTGACTGTCCTTAAAGCTATCCGCTGCATGACTTCATCATCTGACTGAAAGTGGGGACCGGAAATGGGTTTTTCTATTTTGGAAATACAGGTAGATAGAAGGTCTGGTGTAACGGGTCATATAAATGACAGACCTCTTATTAGAGGCATTTCCCTGGTGAAACTGAGCTCTCCCCATGGTGCGGCCATTGATCTTAATATTTTTGTTAACTGCCCACGGAGTGATGCATAATATGGATAGGAATACATATTCTTGTGATATCATGGACTTTAGTGACCATGTCAGGAGTGACCATAGTGACAGGTCTTCCAGGACGGGGATCATCCTAAAGGCTCTGTCTACCAGGTTTAAATTCTGCCACCCATCTGTTTACGGTAGCATACGAAAGGTCATCCTTCCCTAGTGTTGCTACTATATCAGCAAAAACTGACCAAATGACACAGGTTGCTAGCTACAGAGCCTTTAATAGTCAAACAAAAGTTGGTCTGAAAATGGGCAACCTTGCTCAAATCCTTCAATACAAAGTTCACTACTTATCAATCAGGGGCCCGTTTCATAAAACTTCGTACAACAAATGTTGTCGTAAGTCAGATTATAAAAGTCTTAATTATTATTTAGTTCTTCATCTAATTCCGTCTTGTGACATATCTTTGGAATCGTCTTGAAAAGACGATTCCAAAGAGATGTCTCAAGACAGGATTAGACAGAGAAATCAGAAATTAAATGTATTTTAAAGTTTTGACTTACGACCGTTTTTGTCGTACGAAGTTTTATGAAACGGGTCAAGTCCTCGTAAAATGTCCGATTGTTCTTCTTTGTAGTGATTACTAAGTAGCTGACTTTAACGGCACAACGACACTGAAGATGTCGCACCACCGATCAGCATTGTGTGTATGATTTTGATTTGTCTATGTGTATTTGTATTGAATTAAAAGTTAAATTGACACTAAACTGTTTTACACTCTGGTGATATTTTTCTGAAAGAATTAAAATCCATAAATTGTTGCAGACGACACATTTTGCAGACGACAATTACATTACATGTAGAAGGTTAATCATGATGGTCTGTGAACATATTTAAACAAGATGCGTGTGTGTACTCTGTGTTCCAACACATCTACATGACCTTAACCCTTTCACTCTTAATGACGCCATAAAGCGCAGTTTGCAAACAGTTTGGGTCCTGATCAGACGCCGCGTAACGCGGCGTCTGATCTGGACCCAAACTGTTTGACACTCTTATCGATATTTATTTAAGCATACAACCTTAAATCTAAATTTGAAACGGGTCTTGCAGACAACAATACTAAAGCAGACGACAATAAAGCGGTGAAGGGGTAAATATCTCTCGAATAATTTGATCATGAAAGGGTTAACCTTATGATCCCGGTTGTCCTGATATAAGCTGGCGAATGGCATGCCATTTCTGAAGTCTCTATCACATGTAGATTCAAAGTTATGGCCAAGGTCAAAGTTGCGGACAGACAGAAAAACAGAGCAAAAACAATACCCCAACCCTCAAGTCGTGCGGGACGTAACAATTACTAAAAATATTTTGAGAGCTGCCACGTGCAGCGTATCGAAATATATTTTGTGCAAATATGCATTCTGAATTTATTGCCCAGACAAAAAGAGACCAGGCAACATGCGTCCCACGTGACCATACCCCCCCCCCCCCCACACACACACACACATTCTTCCAACAAACTTGTCAGGCTGATATAAATAAATAGTTTTAGAGACAGATCATTTCTAACGGATGAATACAATATCAAGCAGAAAATTCGTATATGAGCTTGGTATTTAACTTGCTATAGAGCGGTGCCTACCTTAACCCATTGAATGTAAGGTACATGTATGCATACTTTTTAAAACCATGTACCTGTGATTAGTTCACTTGTATAATGTATATGAAAGAGCGTAGACCCAGATTAACCAATTTTTGCATTGAACTTTTTTCCTATATGCTTGATCGAAGAATTCATAATAGATACAAAGCTGATCTAAAGACACTTTGATTTTCCATAGAAGAACACATCATGAGAAATAACAGTGTAGACCTTGATGAGACGCAGCGCAATTCTGCGTGGCATCAGGATCTACGATGTTTGCTAATGTCTACTTTTGTGGACGGTAGGCATTGGTGGATTAAAGGGCGCTTATGTAATCACCCTGGAGTCAGTGTTGGTTAAGGTTCAGAGCAAGTGTTTCCATAGATGAACAATAGTGTTCTCTAACAGCTCTTGTTTATGTTATGAGTTATAAAATAGTAACAGCTAAGCGAGACATGTCCAAGAATGCAGGACATATAAGTTGTCTCCCTCGATCAGTCTTGATTTTGATACGTAAACATTATCTCCCTTAGTCCGCCAGATCTTTAATCGATTCGTTAGGCATACTATCGGGCACCGCTTGATCAGCTCTATAAGCCTTGATAAGAAATCACGAATGCTTCGTTATCGCTCGGCTGCTTCCGGAACACTGCTTCCGAAGTATTTCTTGTTCTCAGCGGGGTCTCGTGTATCAATGCTGAATAAGTTATCACCAAACATTCGCGTTTTATAACTATTATACCCCGGTGGTATGAATTATGATTAATTGATCAGACTAAGTATTTTGTCCATACGTCAAGTTGCAAACTGTTTACCAATCTGATCAAAATTACTTGATAGCTAAAAGGGTTAAACAAAATAATTTAAACATACAATGTACTTTTTTCGAATTTCTTTTTAAGGAGTGATTTACATATATAAGAAAAATATGGTGGAAATGCGTAGATATGTTTTGTAGAAGATAGAGTTGTATTAAAATGCAGAAATAATCTGTTCTATTGCAAACAGTTTGGAACAAGATCAGACCCCAGCGGGTTTGTATTTTTAGGGGGCCCGGTCCCAATTTAAAACAAGGGCCTTTTCCCTAAATGAGTATTTCACGCCAGGATTTTTCCCCAAAATGAATTTGACGACTCATTTTCCCCCGAAATCAAGTATTTTACGTTGATTTACCACCCAAAGTGGTGGAAGAAACCACTGGACCCCGAGAAATTATGTGTTGGGATATTACTCTGAATACTTTGTTTTAAAGAAAAAACACCTTGAAACTGTGTGCAATTTAAGAAACAATGTCTTGTTCATTTTAGACTATCAGTGTCGGGGCATGATCCAAACTGTTTCAACACGAATTTTGTCATGGTAACTCGGGGCAGCGTTTCTGCTCCGAGATGGTAAATAAGGCTCCCGGCAAGTTACAATTACACAAAGGTGCAAGACCGCTCTCCTAAACCCTTATCGTGCTAAGCGGGAAACGTATTAGATTTTTCCTCAAAAAAGATTATGATCCAACTATATTGCTGCGCACTTCACGTTTGGTTATCGATCAATCTACAATTGATAACTATGCTTTCCTCTTTGGTTGTGCGACGACAGACAGGGCTTAGCACTACATGATGATGTATCTCTAAAGCCGTCCTTAACGGGGAGAGTTATGTCGGATTTTCGTGCTTTGTTTTTTCTCTCCCTCTCTGTCGTACCCTAAACCCTCCCATGTCTTACAGTTACTCGTGACTACAGACTAGTCGCTTGAGTACAATTTGACCGTTGCCATAGTGGGTTATTTTTAACACGGGCTTGAATGTTTAATTCTTTCCCATGTTACTAATGATCTTGTCATAGATTGTTTGCTAAATGTTTTACATGTATTTACTTACTGTGCTGGCGGTCTTTTTGATTGTGAGGTTGTGGAACAGGGTTTATATTTTATGTACACTGTTTGTCTTTATAGGTGAATATAGGAGATAAGTGTGAGGTTGGGCGCCCCTAAACCCAGGTTTAACCCCCCAGTGGTTGTTAATAATTAATTAATTTATAATTGATTATTGATTGCTACTGACCGTACCAAGGCGGGCTCCTATGTTTACTTAGCTTTATGTTTGTCTTGCGTGTTGTTTTCTATTTAGTGTGTAGATGAAGAAATGGTATTGCGTGTGTGTGTGTGTGTGGTTGTGTGTGTGTTTGTTATGGTATGGCTGTGTGTGTGTTCTGCTATAGAGATGGGTGTATTGTTTGTGTTGCGTTTCCTGCTTGAGTCTTCTTTCGTATTTATTGGCAAATATTTGTAAACAGCCTGGATTCAGATCAGATGCCGCGTAACATGACGTCTGATCTGGATCCAAGCTGTTAGTCCCTCGAATAGTTATTTTTCTCAAGATTAAAAATATCAAAATTTATTATGATATTTTTCGCTGACGATATATTTTAAGCAGACGACAATTGAGCACGATAAGGGCTTAATTGTGACACTTTTCCTGTAAACTCGTTCAACCATAATCTAATGTAAATGGACACTTCCGATTTCCAATTAAGTCTAGTACATTCTTGACTTTTTACGGTTGATGTTAACAATATATTGCCAAAAGATAACAGTGCAGACCCTGATCAGATGAATTCTGTAGCATAGGACAAGTGTACACTTCACAAGTACACTGTTTGTTAGTGGCAATGGGTTAATATATTGTTATTGTTTTGAAATTGCTGTACTGCAAGCCGGCTTAATCCAGGTCAGATGAAAAGTTACTTGGTGTTTGATCTGGATCTACATTATTTGCTAATGTAATTCAAGTGGCATTCAGCCACAGAATTATACAACACAGTTTCATAATTCCGAATATACAATACAGTTGTATAAATCCGTGATTCAGCAAAGAAATGGTTAATTAATTGGAAAGAAGAGTCGATTTGGAGTTGAATCTGTATCCAAACTGTTGGCAAATATAACTGACTCTCTCTCTCTCTCAATGTTTGTATGGATCTCTTTCTTTCTTCCCTCTCTCTATCGATGATCTGATCTGAATCCAAACTTGAGGCCTGATCATGATATAATGTATCATGTATAATAGACATAAGTTTCTAGGGTCCTATACCCCCTCACTATATATGGCATTTATTTATCACACATGGACATCAGCCCCAATCAACACACAGCGGGAATCAGATTAGTGAGATCACTGCCCTGTAACGACTCTTTCTACTATGATTTACGGAAATAGCCGATTATGGGTTGAGGGAAAATGACTAAGTCCGATTTCAGCATCACGACATTAATTTGTCAATATTCAAATCAAATTGGAAGCAAAAAGATTTTTATTCAAATTCAAAGCAAAAGAGATTTTTGAATTGTTTTTAAAGCATTCTTTCTTCTCATAACTGCTAAAAAATTCGCAGATATTAAAAAGGATGCTTTATTTGCGTTCAAAATCAGCAAACTACACACTTTCACTTTTTTTTACTATAGGTTTAATGTGTCTGACACCAACCATTTTCAATCAAAATGGAAGCAAAAAGTCGTTAAAATAGAAAATTAAAATTTACACCATATGAAAAATAAGAAAATAAAGTTTATTGCTATAACTGCTAAAATATTGACAAATATATGCAACGCCTTAAAATATGACTGAAAATTATTCCCTTATATATTCTATATAGGGCAGTCAGGCAAGAAATTTATCGATACCGATTTTATCGGCTTTTTGCAAGGGAGACAACCTACTTGATTAAGCCAGTCAAAATGGACTGAAAGTTGGGTATGATTCCAAATGGGTATGGGCTATTGAACTGATTCACCTCTTAGACTTCACATGGACATTTCCAGTTTCCGCTGAAGTCTAGGCCATTTTCTAATAATGTGGATTGTTTCTGCAATTTATTGCAAAATAGCAAACAGTGAAGACCCTAGTTAGAGGATTTAGGAGCAGAATAAAGATATTACAGCGCTCCCTCTCTACCTCTCTACAACGACACCCAACGGGAGACAAAAATTGTGTCCGTTGTTTGGAGGGAGTCGTTATAGGGAGGGAAATTGGCCCACATTTGCAAACAGCTGGAATCCAGATCAGACGCCGCGTTATGCGGAGTCTGATCTGGATTCAAGTTGTTTGTTACTTGTCATTAAGTCTTTTGTCTGTCAAAATGTCCATTATGTAACTTTAAGAAAAACAGCAGACAACAAAATTAAGAAGACGGCATTGTAGTCTGAATATGTTGGACATAAATGTCTGTTTAGGGAACTGCGACTTGGGTCGTTGTAAGGAGAGAGTCGTTGTTGGGAGGGCCGTTGTAGAGAGGGAGTGCTGTACAATTATGGGTTAGTTTTACAGTACTCCCTCTCTACAAAGACACTCCAAACAATGACTCCCTCCTTACAACACCCTTGTCGCAGTTCCCATGCTTTTACTGCTACAATATTGTCTGCTTAAAACTGTTAACTGCTGTTATTTTTTCGAAGTTACATATAAGTGGACATTTTCATAGAATTGAATAGAATAAATACAATGACGACAGACAAACAGCTTGAACCCAGATCAGATGCCCCGTTAAGCGGAGTCTGATCTGGATTCAAGCTGTTTGCAAATGTAAGCCAAATCTTAATTTTCTCTCCCTATAATGACTCCCTCCAAACAATACACACAATCTGTGTCTCCCATTGGGTGTCGTTGTAGAGAGGGAGCACTATACCACATATCTCAAAATGGCAAGCATTCTTCCGTTATATACGGTATTTCATTATCATTTTTACTATTCATGACCTGATTCTGTAAATTCTATGTCTAACATGTCATATTACAGGGAATCATACTAACAATACAAGAACTTGATTCATTTCTGTCGTTTTTATTTCTTTCGATCAATAAACATAAGACTACAGTCTTGATTTTTTAGGAAATATTCTCCAATAGATTTTTAACCAGTGAGGTTTGAATAAATCAATAAATCTGACACATTCATACAAGATCAAATAATGAGATTAAGAATCTATGTACAAACATGGTGCCATAAAATTGATGAAAATAAATGATAACAAAACTAGTTTGAAATATGAGAAGCAACAATTGTAAAACAAAGCAGGTGGGGATCAACAGCAGTAGAAATTCATACAGTGGAGATGACATATAGGATCTGTCATGAGTTGATGTTTAAGACAAGCTGATCTCAAACGAGTCTAGAATTGAAATGTTATTAAGCGAGCCTTGGCAAGCTTAATAACTTTTCTATTCTAGACTCGTTTGAGATCAACATCGACGAGTGACAGATTCTTTTTCTCACATAACGATTTTAAGTTTTTTTTTAAAGCAATGGGCTTTTGTTTGGAATCCCAGTGGCATAATAACGCCTTTATAAATAGTGACGTCATCAAATTGATACTTTTTAGGGTTGATTTTGACAATATATGTCAAAATGACAAACAGTACAGACCCTGATCAGAGGGCTCCTTATAGAACACTCTGATCAGGGTCTACACTGTTTGCATAGGACATGTGTACTCCTCACAGGTTAAGTTGTTTGCAAATGACGCATATATGCGTGACTAGGATTCAAAGAGTTAAGGCAGGTGACAGCTTGAAGCAGGAGCTTTCTGCTTTACTTTCATCTTGCTTTAAGCCGTCACCTGCATGTAACACGCAAACTTTTACCTCATTAACCCTTTGAACCCTAGTCCCGCATATAGGCGTCCTTTTCAAACAGTATACATGTGAAAAGTGCATTGTCCTATGCAAACAGTGAATACGGAGCCCTCTGATCTGGGTCTTCACTGTTTGTCATAATGCAAAGCAGTGACAAAAACAACCCTAAAATGGCAGAAATGGACTAAACTAAAATCGAAACTGGGATTGTCCATTTGAAGTTTTAGGGAGGAAAGAGTTAAGTGATGGTAATCGCGCGATTTTACTGTAAATGAAATTAAACACAAATGCAATTCATTACAATGAAAGACAAATAACAGTAATTTAACAGGGTTGACAACTTTTTAAAATCTGGGCGGCAAACATTTTGGAGCCTGGTCAGACACCTGGTTACCCAGTGTCTGATCAGGCTTAAAACTGTTTGAAATGGGCTTAAGGTTTTTAGCATATATGTGTGTTTTGGGAAAGAATAAAGTCTTCTCCAGAAAAACGTCTTCTCCACTATCATGTACTGTTAAATTTGAGTCCTGCGACCATTCAAAATGAGATACATACGCAGTTTGGAGACAATGGCCTACAAACTGCATGGCAGATATAATGCAGAAAGCTTCAATTGAGCCCTTCTGCATTTCTTTTGTTTTGCATTAACCCTTAGCCCGCCAAATAAATTGTTGTCTGCTATATTTCTCGTCTGCTTCAATTTTCAAAGTGCTTCATAGTTGCTCAAAATTGCTGAAAATGTTGTCCGAGTGTCAAACAGCTTCGATCCGGATGAGACGCCGAGTTACTCGGCGTCTCATCCAGATCCAAGCTGTTTGCATATGGAGCTATAGTCGTGACTGGCAGGCTAAGGGTTAAGCAGCCCATCTGACTTCATATTGTTGCATGCCTCTTCTCTGAATGGTTGTCATATACATATTTGACTATATTAGATAATCCTGCAGGGTTCCAGATAAGGGGAGTATTTCGAAAACTAAAATCTTTATTTCTGCATTAAACCCTATGGTGTCACTACTCATTAGAATCGTCTCGAAGAGACAATTCTAATGAGTAGTAACACCATAGGATTTGGTACTGAAATAAGAGAGAAATTGTTAGATTTGATCAGTTTACTGCTGCTTATCTGGAGCCCTACTCCTGGTCAAATTTGACAACATTCTGTTGTGAACTAGCATGGTATAAACCATGTACAGTAATACTTCTATTGAGCAACACTAAAATATTTCTTATTCTTGATCTTTATGACAGATGACAGCTTAAAGCAGGACTACAGTAATGCAGAAAGCTCCTAAAGCACACTTCTGCATTACTTCCTCCTGCTTTAAGCAGTTTCCTACTAATTTCTCATTCTTTCGTATATTTTTCTAGAAATACGAAGCAAGTGACTAACAGTTGAGATCCTGATCAAATGCAGAATGTTCAATCTCTGACCTAGGCCCAAACTTCACCTCTAGTACACAGAAGAGTTCAGTTTGTAACTTTTCTTTTCCCGTAAAATAGTTACTGATCTAATATCCAAGCATTACTGCATTTCCCTGTTAAGTTCTCTACTTTTCAATTCATGACAAAAGTATTACAGAAAGCTTAGCTTCTTTATGAGCTTTTTGTAATGCCTTTGTCCAGTTTTAAGCAGAAATCGGTCTTTAGAGACGGTCATGTTTCTTTCTTGAGCAGAAATTGAACACAGTTTTACTGTACAGTAAAACCTCACTATTAAAACGAAGACTAATTGATTGTTTAAAAGACAAGTTATAGCTTAAGGCAGTCATCTGTCGTAAACATCTTATAATTAAGACAATTAAGTGGTTGTAATTGAGAGTTTTACTGTGTTAGAAGACAATTGCAAAAGGTTAGAAATCCACGGTCTCAGTGGAATGGGCATAAATTATTGTGGGGAAAACAAACACCAGTTATTCCTATACAACTGTAAGCATGTCATGGAAGTCAAACAAGAAATGATCTAGAAACTCTTTTCTTCTGGAATTTTTTTGCTCAACTCATTCACATAATTATATGAACATAGAGTTAAAGCTTGTGTTTTGAGACCATTAAATCATTTGGCAGATTTAAAGACAAGTTGAAGCTTCATGCAGTACTCCAGTTATGCGAAACACTAAATACACCTTTTTACTCCTTTGATTTATTCCTCCACTGAAGAAAATAGTTCCATTTTATACAGTCATGAATAGGCACCATGAGAACTATTTTCAATATCCTAGCAGATGGTAGCTTTAAGCAGGCTGAAAGTAAAGCAGAATGCGCCTTTGTACATGCTTTATGTGGTCACCTATTTTCAAAACTACAAACAGGCAATGGGTTAACCCATTACCCAATAGCTTGTTTCTAGTTTTGAATACAGGTGACCACTTAAAGCAGGTTGAAAATAAAGCAGAATGTGCCCTAAGGCACATTCTGCTTTATTTCCAGCCTGCTTTAAGCTACCATCTGCCAGGATTTAGAAAAGATTTTGTTTGTTACACGTTTATGTCTGTATACATTGGACCTATTTTCTTCAGCGGAGGAATAAATCAAATGCGCTAAAAGGCGCTTCTATTGGGGAAAGGGTTAAAGAAGCATACTTTTGTACTGCATTAACCCATTACCTCATAGGATGTTGCTTGTTTTGAAAACAAGTGACCTCTTAAAGTGGGTTGTAAGTAAAGCAGAATGCGCCTGAAGACACCATCTGCTTTACTTTCAACCTGCTTTAAGCTACTATCTGCTAGGATAGGAAAAAAAATCTTATGGTGCATTTTCACAACTGTATGAATTCAAACATTTATTTTTCAGTGGAGGAATATATTAAAGCCATTAAAAGACATATGTACGTGGTAATGGGTTAATATCAGAGATCTCCAAACTTTCACAATGACAAAGGATTGAGTGGCGTCATAAATAGGAAGGTGAAAACTTCATGAGAAACTGTGTCTGCAAGACACATATGATGCCCCCTAGCTGTATGAACCGATTATGCAAAACATTACTAAATTCAACTGGCCTTAATCTTTTGAAAAGCATATCAAAATCCTGACCACATGCACATCTGTGGTATATTAGCAAACATTTCTGTAAAATTATAACATTGAAAACTGTAGGAGGAGATAGAAGGACAAAGTATGTACCACATACATAGACGGACGGACAGACAAGCAGTAGAATGAAAGAACGAATGGACACAAACAGATGGACATAGGTAAATAAGTAATTACCCAACTAATTGTTGCAGTGGCATAAAAATGACCTTCTAAAATTGCAAATAGTGTAGACTATGAGTAACCACAGCTTTAGAATTGTGATAAACCAGGGGCGTGTCTGGACCAATTTTGAGTTTACTAACATGGCTAGGGGTGTCCGGGGGCATGGTCCCCCGGGAAAAAAATTTCCATTGGAAAGCCGTACGTGCGTTTTGAGGGGTATTTAGAATATAAAAAACCTTTCTAAAATGATAGTTAAACTATCGTTTTAGAAAGGTTTTTTTTATATTCTAAATACCCCTTACAATGCACATAATAATATGTAATAAAATACATAAATCATTTTTAGATACATATCAAAACACAAAATACTAGAGCTATAAGAATAATCTTCGCTTGAATTAAACTGTTTAACTATTTAATTAACAGGGTGTCCATCATTTTAGCGAGGCAAGATTCCCCGACATTTCCCTGGCTTTTCCCTGACTAAAATCAAATTTCCCTGACTAACCAACTATGTCCGTACGGTTCTGACATGTGTTAGCCTCCTCCTCCCCTACACCAGGAACCTATATATACGTTCCTGTCTCCAACTTTTATATTACCAACTGCAATTGCATTACCCTCTATTCATGTTTCACTTTTGTCTGTTTACTTTCCCTTGACTTTACCTTCTATTGTACTTGTTTTACATACATGCACTTGCATTTTCAAAACTTATTTACACTTTTGAATGAGTGCTTGAAATGCACATCAAAATACAGAGAAAGATGCTTGCTCTCCTGACCCCCCCCCCCCCCCCCCCCCCTCCCCCAACACACACACACACTTTGTATGAAGGAATATACGATGGGGGCACACGTCACGGGCGTAGTTAAACAAAATTAGTGTGTGCAAGTTTACTATAGGGGGTCCCAGGGGAAGCTCCCTGGGGAAATTTGTACACCTAAATGGTCTCTTGTGCGTTTTTCACATCCAAACCAGGTAAAGTACTACCATAAATGTATGGAAGTATTCGACTCCTAAATAACATGAACTGCATAATATTTTATATTTTTGATAGATTATCTTCTGGCCTTTTTTCTCTAACCCCTACCCTCACCAATAAGTGTACACACTCTTACTAGGGGGAGGGGATGCTCCCCTGGAAATTTTTTTATTTCTAGATGGTCTTTGCTGCGTTCTGGGGGCGTTTCGCACATTCAAAACAAGTACAATACTAACATAAATCTATGTCAAAATTCTGCCGCTAATAGTTTAAATTGTAAGAAACGCCTTAATTGTTATGGGCAATTTTACCAGGTAAAATCTACATTCTCGTAAACCTGAAACCTTATCAGAGGGTGAATTATGCGCGTTGTGTATAATTTGAAGTAGACTAAAGACACTTTAAAAAAAACACTATTTATGCCTCACCCGGGTTAGGTGGTGATTTTTATTGCATTTTTAGCGTTTTTTAAATTTTCGACTTTGTCAATTAACTTTACGCACGTGCGTGAGTGCGTAAGCCAAGACACGCCCCTGTGAACAGGATATGACTCAAGAGCAGTTGCTGATCTGGTTCTACACGGTTTGTAATGGATTCAATGTAGGGCCCTTTTTTCTGGTGTTCTGTCTTTTTTATATCATACAAGATCAATACATCCTGCTTAACCCTTCTCCTAGGCTACTATATACGTATATTGATGCTGTTTGAAAACAATGTAAACCCAGATTAGACTACTCCTGTCTAATCAGTGATTTATCTGTTTTCTTATAGGATGTGTCTGACATGAGTCTGAACTGTTCCTTGGTAAACAGTTTCCTCATTCTGTTAGTCAGATGATAGTTAGTCATAGTGGGTGGAGTTTTATACAGTAAAACCTCTCTATTACGACCACTAAAATAAGGCTAATTTATTGTATGAAAGACAGGTGACAGCTGAAAGAATGGTAAACATAAAGCTCCTAAAGGAGATTTTTTATGTTCATATTGCTTTAACCCTTTGAACCCTAATCCCGCATATTGGCGTCATTTGCAAACAATGTACATGTGAATAGTACACTTGTCCTAAGCAAACTGTGAAGACCCAGATCAGAGGGCTCCTAGGAGCCCTCTGATCAGGGTCTTCACTGTTTGTCATAATACCAAACATTGACCAAAAACAACCCTTAAAAGTCAGAAATGGACTAGACTTAAATGGAAACTGGAATTGTCCATTTAAAGTTTCAGGGAGGAAAGAGTTAAGCAGCCACCTGCTTTAAACACTGATAATTAACTCAATTTAGTGGTCATTATGGATATTAAGCCAGAGAAGGGTAAACATAATAAATTATGTAATTTTCTTATGTAAGAATTGTTGTTTCCTTATTTAACGCATTGAAATAATTCCTCCACTGAAGAAAATAGTTCCAATTTATACTGTCATGAATATGTAAAATAAGAAATATTTTCTTTATTCTAGCATATCATACCTTAAAGGTGTATTCTGCTTTACTTTCAACCTGCTTTAAATAGTCACCTATTTTCAATACTAGAAATAGGCTATGGGGTAAAAGAGAATATGATAAAGATGTTCATTTTACTGACTCTTATATTGAACCTTGAACAAAAATTACTGTTAGAATTCTTGCACCTGTAACATAAATACAAAACAAAATAACAATTAACAAAGGACAATGAATAAATATGATTGCACTTAATATGAAAATTGCAATGGTTTATGTACACATTTAAAACCAGTATGAGCTTCAAGCTATTGTCCCAAGGTTTATTTGAACTACACAAACATTGGAGTCAGCGAAGTTCAGCTTCTGCTATACATGTTGCTGTAAGAAGCAACATGTCTAATACATGTAACATAAACATAAAGGAATAGTATGCCTTTTTCAGCAAAAATCTAACATGGCCAGTTTAACCCATAACTCCACAGATACGCATTTGATTTATAAAACAGTTCCATTTTATAAGTCATGAAGGTGTTCTGCTTTACTTTCAAACTGCTTTTACTGGTACTAGATTCAGGCTAATTGAGATATATGCTGCTACAATGGTCATTTTAGACTAGTTCAGGAAAGAACCTCTATTACAACCACTGAAAGACATATTGACGAGTTAACACAATACTCCACATCTACGCATTTAAAGACCTCTAATTTAGTCTTCCACTGAAGAAAATAGTTCCAATTTATGCAGTCATGAATATGTACTATAAAAAATATTTCCTATATTTCCTAGCAGATGGTAGCTTAAAGCAGGTTGAAAGTAAAGCAGAATGCTCCTTAACCCATTACCCCATAAATACGCCTTTTAACGCCTTTAGTTTATTCCGCCACTGATGAAAATAATTCCAATTTATACAGTTATGAAAATATATCAGAAGAAATGTTTTCTATATTCTAGCAGATGGTAGCTTAAAGCAGGCTGAAAGTAAAGCAGAATGCGCCCTGAGGCGCATTCTGCTTTACTTTCAACCTGCTTTAAGTGGTCACCTATTTTCAAATCTATAAACAGTCTATGGGGTTTAGGGGTATTCTGCCTATGGGGTTAAGGAGCATTCTGCTTTACTTTCAACCTGCTTTAAATTGTCACCTGTCTTCAAAACTGGAAACACACTATGGGGTAATGGGTTAAGCAGCCACCTGTCTTTCAAACTGGAAACACACTATGGGGTAATGGGTTAAGCAGCCATCTGTATTCAATACTGAAAACAAGATACAAGGGAGAGGATTAAAACAAAACTTGTTGGCATCAAGTTTTAATTTCCATCTGATGGAATAACAAGAACTCTTCAACACAATATTACACTTACTACAGGTAAACCTCTTTAATATGACCACTAAATAATGTTAATTATTTGTGTGTAAAGCAGGCGACAGCTTAAAGCAAGATGAAAGTAGAACAGAAGATTTTTGTTTTACTTTCACCTTGCTTTAAGCATGCACCTGTCTTTCTTACAGTCAATTAGCCTTCTTTTTAGTGGTCTTAATAGAGAGGTTATGCTGTATTTGAAAATAAAGTACACAAACCAGTTGTGTCTCATGTACAATTTTATATACGGATAAAAATGGGTCTAAAGCTACCCATATAAATAAAACCTTAAAAAATTACTTCATATATAACAATTTTGACATAAAAAGTCACTTGTAATTTAAATACTGAAAATATTAAATAGATAAATTAACCTTTGCCTTTAGTGTCTATTAAAAAATCTTATACCATTATGCATTTAAAAATTCTTTAACTTCAAAAACTATTTCATCAATTTGACTAGCCCAACACTATGAGCAAGTCATGAGCAAGAAATATTTAGATAACAGTCACAGCTGTCATCAAAGGACTGGAATTTTTAGACAGAAAGCAGCTAAATAAACCAGTTGTAAATACAGGCGGACTTTGATAACTTGATCTCACAAAAGCCAAATGTTTTAACTTACTGGTATGTTAAACATACCGGTAGGCGAGCTTGAACTATTGGAATACCAGAGCTAGAGTTATCAAAGCTTGACTCTTTTCAACCATTTAAGAAAGAATTAAGTCATTGTAATAAGAATTTCTAAAGCAAAATGATCAGGCAAATGAATAATAAAGTTAGCAATTCAAGAATGATTTGCTACAAAGAACTATTCAGCTTTTTCTTGAACTGTGCTGCTGACACCTAAAGGAGCCTTATACATTTGTTATTATGCATTGAGAAACCAGCTGGAATAGTAATTTCCCCGACTCCCAATGGGTCCTCTTTTGAATACACACTTAACCCTTAGCCCGCCAAATAAATTGTCGTCTGCTATATTTCTCGTCTGCTTCAAGTTTCAAAGTGCTTCAAAGTTGCTCAAAATTGCTGAAAATGTTGTCCGAGTGTCAAACAGCTTGGATCCGGATGAGACGCCGAGTTACTCGGCGTCTCATCCGGATCCAAGCTGTTTGCATATGTAGCTATAGTCGTGAGTGGCAGGCTAAGGGTTAACCTGTTACCCCATAAATAAGCCTATTTACAACTCTAATTATTCCAACACTAAGACAAGTAGTCCCAAGCTACAAAGTCCTCAACATAAAAGCACAGAAGAAGGCATTTACAGAATATTTCCAGATTTCAGCTTAAAGCAGGCTGAAAGTAAAGCAGAATGCTCCTAAAGGAGCATTCTGCTTTACTTTCAATCTGATTTAAGTGGTAACATGTTTTCATTATTGTAAACAGCTTATGGCAGAGCACCAGATAAGGGTAGTTTTTCAAAAACTAAAATCTTTATTTCTGAATTAAACCCTATGGTGTCACTACTCATTAGAATCGTCTCTTTGAGACGATTCTAATGAGTAGTAACACCATAGGATTTGGTGCTAAAAAAGTGAGAAAGTGTTGGATTTGTTGAAATAACTACCTCTTATCTGGAGCCCTGTTATGGGGTAACTGTTTATGGGTGACTGTTTACAGAAGAATGCTACTACTGGTTTTGTTGACAGCCATTTCTTGTCCATTATATCTCCAGTTGGTGTAAAGTGTCCTGACAGTGTAACGGAACACATTCATAAGTGAAAACAGAAACTAGGAGTTTTATCATCTAATCCAGGTGGATGACAGTTGATTAACTTATAACCTAACTGGAACAAATATAAGAATGAGTCTCATACACTAACATGGCCAGTCACACCCAGAAAGTATTGCAGAGCTCCAGATAAGGGGAGAATTTCAAAACTTAAAATCTTTATTTCTGCATTAAACCCTATGGTGTCACTATTTATTAGAATCGTCTCTTCGTGACGATTCTAATGAGTAGTGAGGACATAGACTTACGTGCTGAAAATGTTGGATTTGTTCAATTTACTCCCTTTTATCTGGGGCCCTAGGTAAAGTAATGCATAACTGCATATACTGGGAGTGTTTCAAATACTGATATCCATATGATGTCTCCACCAAAACACTATCTGTGACATCTCATTAGATTTCTAATGACAGGTCACAACATAGGATTTGGTAGAGCCACACTGACATAATGGAGAACATTTTTGAAACAGTGTTAACTCCCTTTCATATGTAACCCTGACATGTAATTATGTATATATATTATAAATTGACTTGTTGTGTATGCTTTCTGATATTCACAGTGAAATTTGTGTTAAGTCTCTCTTTGAAGAAGCATGTGGCAATATAAAGAAAGGTGACTGCTTAATGCAGTATAAAAGTAAAGAAGAAAGCTCTCATAGGAGTTTTCTGCTTTACTTGTATCATGCATTAAGCAATCACCTGATGTTACAGGCTGAAAACTGATCTTCTTTCGAGTGACCACTTAACAGAGCTTTGACTGCATTGATTCTAACACATGACTATTCAATGGAATGACCCTTGTACTGCTCCTCCACAGTACACAGTGAAACCTCTCTATTACGACCACTAAAATGGGGTTAATTGATTTCATAAAATACAGGTGACAGCTTAAAGCAAGGTGAACATAAAACAGAAAGCTCCGGAAGGAGCTTTCTGTTTTACGCTCACCTTGCTTTAAGCAGTCACCTGCCTTAAATACCTGCTAATAAACACAATTTAGTGGTCCTAATAGCAAGGTTTTACTGTACATATTTATGCCAAATATTAAAACAACCTAGATATCTATCAATCTATGACTATTGTATCTGAGCGGGGTTTCTTTACACCTTGCTTTCTAGTAACGATTCTCAACGGGTCCTCTCCAGAATCATCACTATCGTCCTCTATTATTATGCATTCACCGTCATAATCATTATCACACTCATTGTCAGACTCTTCCTCCTCTTCCTCACTACTCTCCTCCTCGAGGCTATGTTTCCGTTTAACACCATGAGCTTCCTCGAATGGCTTACTGTCACTATAGCCCTCTGACTCAGAGGACGTCCGTACTTCTTGAAATGGAACAGCACTAGAGGCGGGCTCATTAATAGCAGCTTCATTATCGTCCAGAACTAACAATTCCTGTGTAGCCAGAACCTGCTTGTCTATAGGTGTAGTTCTCTGAGGCACAAATCCATAGCTATGAGTGGAACTATGTGAAGCTGATGATGTGTTGGAGTGATTAGAACTATTGGAGAAGTGTCTGACAGGAGACAGTTCCCTACCCGCCGCTACCGGTGCTACACTGACTGACACCTGTGATGACACTCCCGACCCTGAACCACTAGAATGACTACTGTCTGAAGATCCACTACGCTCATTAGAGTTCTTTTTCTTCTGACGACGTCTTGCCAGCGGTGCTTTAGACACCTCTTGCAAGAGAAATCCTTCCTTTGTTGCCTTGTGGAAGGCATCCATTGTGGCACATAACTGAATCTGCAGTGTATTGCTTGTACTACTTAAGATGCCTGGTGTCTGTAAACTTTTCTCAGAGAACAAACTATTATTGTTTCTCAATAACCACTCATTCTTTTTAAGATTAGCCATAGTTAGTCGCTTCTTTGGATCCACCGTTAATAAACCTGCATAAAAAACAATGGATTTAAACATATATACAGTCAATTCTCTCTTCAGCATCTCTCTGAGACATGCCTGCCTAACCCCTTTCTCCATCGCTGGTTTTCAATATAGGTGGTTGCTTAAAGCAGACTAAAAGTAGAGCATAAAACTCCTTAATTAGTTTTCTGCTTTACTTTCAGCCTGCTTTAAGCTACCACCTGTCAGATTACATGGAAAATTTCAGGTGGTTCTGTTACAGGATATGGTTAAAGCATAAATGTCATTCCTATGAAAAATAGGTAAATATGTCAAAAGGCAGAGAGTTGATAAAGAATGTAAATGATGCACAAAACTCTCCAAGGAACAGCATGATACCCCCTTTCTTAACCCTTTTAGTGTTTAATTAAAGTTGTCTGCTTAATTCTCAAAATTACATTTTCTTAATTTTTAAGTAGAATTTTATAACCAGAGTAACAAACAGCCATTTTTTTTCTAGAATTACATTTTGAATGCAGTGTTTCTACTGACCCTGTATCAATGACTTTGCAGCGTCTGAGACATCTGTCCATTCAGACCCATCAAAGCTGAAGTGGCCTGTCTTTATTTCATGCATGATGGCTTTGGCTTGGTCCTCTGAACTGACCACATGGAATGGTACTTTCCCTGATAACATGGTGTACTAAAAACAAGCAAACAAAAATAAGATGGTTGAACAGCTGGGTGGTAAATTTACTCTTCTCCTGTCGTGAAACAATCTCTTTTAATGTATTGAACCCAAGAGTATACTCGTCCTTTCCAAACAGTATACCCGTGAAGAGCAAACTTATCCTTTGCAAAAAGTGTAGACACTGATAAGAGGGCTCCTGGGTCTGCAGGGATGAATGAGTTGTTTGATTGCTGTCTGCAAAACTTGATATGAGAGAGGTTTTATACATATTTTTTTCAATTAACAAACTTCAATATGAATGTCAGATAGTCTGGATCCCCATCATCTCAAGTTTTTACATCAGGCGGATTCTTTAAGCAGGCTGAAAATAGAGTAGAAATCTCATGAGAGAAATTTCTAATTTATCATCAGCCTACTTTAGCAATCATTTGTAGGAAATTGTTTTTGATGTTCTATACGAGAAAGGTTGAAAGAAAAGTGAAACTGGCTACTGAAATTGACGCAAGATTTCTTATGCTGTGCACATACTGTGAGGTATAAAAACACAATGATATAGCCGAACTCTTTCAACACTAAATAACTAGTGTGGGTTATCATGTTCCCTTGTGGATCTTTTTCATTACCAAAATGTGAACCAGTCTACTTGGAATTCTAGGTAGATTAATAAATACTGCTCTAAATAAGCAATCAGTGTAGACCCAGATCAGAGGGCTCCTACAGGAGCCCTCTGATTTGGTCTACACTGTTTGCAAATGTAATGTGTATATTTTAAACAGGTCCACACACACTAATCCTAAGGTATAAGCACACAATCAAATGATATATCCACTTACTAGTATAACCCCTAGACTCCAGAGATCACATGACTCATCATAGCCTTCTTTAACCCGATTGGCTGAGGCCTGGGACAAGACTTCTGGTGCCCCGTATGGCAAGGTGAAGCAAGGAGTGCTCAACTGCTGGTTCCCTGCCTTCAGTCTCGCAAACCCAAAGTCTATGATCTTCACATTAGCTTGTTCATTATTATTGTCAAACAGCAGATTCTGTCAAAAAGAAATCAAAACATACTGAAATCTAATCAATTGTTGATTTGATTTGATTTTTATGCTTTTATGTTGCTTTTGATAGTATTATAGTCATATTGTGGCGTCCAGCTATTACAGTTGAAGGAAGACTCCAAATGCCCTTCATAAACTGTTAATTGCCAAATTTCTCCTATTTTTCAATTGATTAGCCTTACAAATACTTATGCTAATTGTAGTCATTTAACAAATGTGAAACAGCTATAAGCATACATTTAAAAGCATGACATGAGTCAAATGTGTATTTTCATACCATTTAGAAATGAAAATGCAGTACATGTAATTACAATCTAAAGAATTAATTCCCAATGGCCTGATTGATTATCACTGTACAAATATGCTCACTAGCTATCTGCATCCTCTTTGCTCTACATTAAACTGTTGCCTGTTTTAAAGACCACCACTACATCTTGTTTCCAATGGTCACTTAAAACAAGCTTGACTACATGTAATTACTGTAATACTAGACATGTAATAGTTGTAATGTTATATTAAACTTATTACCTTATAGATATGCCGTTTTAAGCCTTCAATTTATTCTTCTACTAAAGAAAATAGTTTCACTTTATATGGTAATAAATATGCACCATAAGAAATATTTCCTATACCCCAGCATATGGTCGTTTAAAGCAGGATGAAAGTAAAGCAAAATGCTCCTGCCTGCTTTAAGCTATCTATCATCAATACTGAAAACAAGCTATGTGTGGAAGGGTTACATTAAACTTATTGATGAAAGCAGTTAATATGATAAAGAATTCACAGTCTGTTTATCAAGCCTACCTCAGGTTTCAAATCCCTGTGTACAACACCCCTGGTGTGCATGAAGTCTACTGCCTGCACTAGCTTCCACATTATCTCACTAGCCTCTGGCTCCAGGAAACTCTTCTTCTTCCGGATTCTATTGAGGAGCTCCCCACCCCTACATAGCTCTAGCACCAAATATGTGTGTAACTGAAGAAACAAGACACAACCATCAGTTATGTAAACCACAGGCAACTGGCTCAGTCAAAGTGCCCTATATGTAGATAATATAATCTATCTATAGGGCATTTTGACTATGAGCCGATTCCCTGTGATATAAACTAGCTATCTAAAGTTCACAGTAACTGAATTAGTTTATACATTATTGTTTAACCCACTAGTCGAGTCCCTTTTTCAATATTTAGGCTTGATTTTAACAATATATGTATATTGCAAAATGACAATTAGTATAGACTCTGAACAGAGAGCCGTCTGATCTGGGTCTACACTGTATGCAAAAGGTAAGTGTACTCTTCACTGTTTGGTAATGAATCTTTTACAATTTGCTAATGATTAACATTAATATTTCCATTTTGGCACCAAAACGTTTTAGGAAGGGAATGATCTGGCTTGCAAAATAATTCAATTTGCAGAACCTTTTCCACCTAGAAAACTTATTCAGACATTTCTACTTATTCCAATTAATACCCAATATAAAATGCTTATTGTTTCTGATAGTGATGAAGTCATAAACTTGCTCAAAGCAAGACAAACGCAAAGTAGAAAGCTCCTAGAATTGTGATAAGGAATGTTAAATCTTACCTCATCTTGAAAGACATCAATTAATTGGACTATATTTCTGTGACCTTGACATAGTTTCAACAGGGCCACCTCACGGCTGACATCTATTCGCCGACTGACTATCTTCACTGCATACTGCTGAAGACTCTTCTTATGTACACATTTCCTGAACACAATCCAAAGGGAAAATATGTACATTCATTTCACACTTAACTATGTCTCTTATTTTGTCACTGGTTTAAATGCATGGCATACCGTTACTTTATTCTTCAACAAATTCATATATGCATATTGTCCAGCTTTAGTTTATTAAATCTTTGCACGCTAGCGGCGGATATACCTGCCATAGTGATTATCTCTGCAAACAGATTGGATCCAGATGAGACGCCGCGTTATGCGGCGTCTCAACAGGATCCAAACTGTTTGCCATTCTGACCCTGAATTTATAAGAAATTTTGAAAATGCTAATTTTAGAACAGTAGAAGACAACAATTGTTGCAGACAGAAAAAAATTACCACACATGCAAAGAGTTAAGAAAGGGGTACCACCAACACAATTTTAATTTGTTTAGGACCCAACCAACAGAACTTTAAGAGTTCAAATACCCCCAACCTACCTATATTTATTTCATGTGTGACCCACCACCAAGACCACTTAAACTGTTTCTTATTAAAAGTTGCTATATAAACTATGGCCTGGTAGTCTGATAATAAATGTTTTGTTAAAAATATGATGTACATTAAGGCGATTAAGTTGATTTGTATCTAAATTGTATAGTACATGTATACACGTGTATATGTACTTCAATACGTGATGTAACAAATATACCCTTCATCTGCCATTAAGGTATGTACATGTAAAGGTGAAACACCAAATAACTTGTCATCTGGATACATGCTGATTTTAAAGGTGCACTGGTACCACGGGGGCCAACTAGGTATTACAATGAAATGTTTGTCTACGACAACCTATATGGGTATTATAACATATTTGTATTGCTACGAAGGCAATTTTGTTGTCGTAGACAAACATTTCTCACTATATACACTGACTTCATAGCTATACAAATCTCTTTTAATACCCATATAGGTTGTCGTAGCTAAACAGTTTGATGGTAATACGTAGTTGGCCCCCCGTGGGTACTTCATATTAGCAGTTTACTCTGACGCAGGTATAAAAATGGTGACATATGTTTAAGCAGGTGACCTTTCAACATCACACTCCTTGTAGATAACAGAAACACTGTTTTTAAGGGAGTAATATTATACGAAATCACCACCGTGAATCTAACCTAAATGCATATCATAGTATATTGTCAACTGATTTGGTTTCACTCCTTGAATTTATGGACATGAGATTTTTACTTACCTACATATAGAAAAACTTCCATCTCCTAGTGGAGGTGTACTCATGTCTAAATCATACTTTTGAAAGAATAAAGAACTCTGAAATATTAAAACAAAAGACAAGTATTATAAGTATGCTCGAGAAAACTTCCATCTTCAAAGGAATACTGGAAACAATGGCCAAGCCTAAACTCACTAGTTCCTAGTTTCATATCAAACAATCATTATAACACAGAGCTCTAGTTAAAGGGGGGTATTTCAAAAACTAAAATCTTTATTTATGAATTAAACCCTATGGTGTGACTACTCATTAGAATCGTCTCTTCGAGACGATTCTAATGAGTAGTAACATCATAGGATTTGGTGCTGAAATGAGTGAGAAGGTGTTGGATTTGTTCAATTTACTCCCCCTCATCTGGAGACATGAACAGTACCTTCAATTTTCATATATTACAAAAGCATTTGCTTTCAAACATGCTGGAGATCATAATTAAAACTTATATAAAGAATAAAAACAAAGCATTAATTTGAAACATAGATCACATAGATCAAATATCAGTTTACGTCCATCAAATTGTTTTCATGAAGGCTTGGTATAGAACTATTTCCATTGGAGTTATTTTTGATATATGTGTTATAATAGTTAACCAAACAATCTCAGAATACCACAAATATAATTTCCATCAGCTAAGGATTGTTCACATGCAGTCAGATTTGTGTTAAAATAACATTAGTTTGCAGGGGGGAATCGATGGCGTGTTGAAACTGGATATTCCGGAGCCCTCATTTCAGGGTCTGCACTGTTTTGTCATAGATTATAATATTTTTGGGAGAAACTCCTTAATATTCAATGTAAACTGGTTATTTATCAGAAAAGAAATTGGTCTATTTGAAAATTGAGGAGCATAAAGGTTAAGGACAGGTGTTAATTTAACCCTTTACTACATAACATGTTATTTTTGATAAATGTGTTATAATAGTTAACCAAACAATCTCAGAATACCACAAATAAAATTTCCATCCGCTAAGGATTGTTAATATTAATCATACCTGTGTTACAAGAATACTAATTTGCAAGGGAAGACCCATGTAGTGTTGAAACTGGATATTCCTGAGCCCTCGGATCAGGGTCTGCACTGTTTGTCATACATTATAATATTTTGGGGCAAACTCCCCAGTAGCCAATGTAAACTGGTTATTTATCAGAAAACAGATCAGTCCATTTCAAAACTGAGCAGCATAAGAGTTAAGGACTGGTGTTAATTTAACCCATTACCCCATAGCCTGTTTCTTGTATTGAAGATAGGTGACCACTTAAAGCAGGTTGAAAGTAAAGCAGAATGCGCCTTATGGCGCATTCTGCTTTACTTTCAGCCTACTTTACGCTATCTGTATTTATTTCTGTTTTACTGCCACCTTGTTTAAGCAGTCACCTATAGTAAACACCTAATAAACTTAACACAATTTAGTGGCCACAATAGAGAGGTTTTTTCTTGTAGTTATACTACTGTAGCTGTTCTGTTTACCTTAAAATGGTTAGCATAGACAAGCTGCCTATTGTCTGGCTGCAGATCATTGCTCTGACACAGGAGGTCATTGCTTACTGTGTTATCACTGAAGATCACAGATGGTGCTACATACGAGTAACCCTGGAAACGACAAACACAATAATTACTTGCTCATTTCATAGCTCAAGATATATGACAAGTATTACAAATACCAATATCTTTGTGTACAAAAGATCTTTATACTATGTGAGAACTCATTACAATCCCTGCGTTTAACTCTTTCACTATCAATGGCACCAATAGGGGACTTTGCTAACAGTTTGGATCCTGATCAGACACCGGGTAAACCGGCATATAATCAGGATCCAAAATGTTTTGACACTCGTATTGACATTTGTTCAGTCAAAACAACCATAAATCTGACTTTAAAAATATTGCAGACAACACTACCGATGCAGACGGTATTTTGGTGGTAAGAAGGTTAAACTTGGCAGGGAAAGTCGGAGTTAAAATTGATATAAGAAAAAAAATGTGTGTGTGATGAACATGTATTTTGTCGTTTTGTCTCTCTTATTGCTGTCTATCAATTTTTCTACTAAAGACCGTATCAGCATGTGTTTAAAACAATGACTCATATGAATTATCACTGTTAACCCATTACCTCATAGATACAACTGTATACGCCTATAAAATGTCCCCCCACTGAACAAAACAGTTCCCTTTTATACAGTCATGAATATGTATCATAAAAAAATAATTTCTATATTCTAGAAGATGGTAGATTAAAGCAAGGCTGAAAGTAAGGCGCATTCCGCTTTACTTTCAACCTGCTTTAAGTGGTCACCTAAATTCAAAACTAGAAACAGGCTATGGGGTAATGGGTCATACACCACACCTTATTATTATTTATTGACTCAGATGAGATATTAAGCCTCCTTAGCCTGAATCTTTAAACCCTTTTCACGCTTTAATATTTTCAGCACATAAATTCAATTTTACTGCAGTTTTAACAATTCTTTAGTGTGAATACCTTAAGAAAGTCATGTGTAAAACAGTTTTGATCCTGATCCGACCAAACATAACTTGGCATCCAATATGGATCAAAACTGTTTGCAAATATCAGTCCAGTCATGAGTGTTGTGATAAGAGCTGTGTGACAGCATACAGTGCTGTAGATAAGGAAACCTAAGCTATCTCAGAGTTCAAAACTCACTAATTAACAATCAATTACTATGGTAAATCTCTCTTTAACTGACAAACAAAACATTGATTATTTGTTTATAGGATAGCTGATGGCTTGATGCAGGAAAACTCTTGAAGGAGCTTTCTGCATCAGTATTTTTTCCTGCATCAATTGGTCAGCTGCATTTAGAGATTCTAATACTCTCTTATTGAAAAGAGGTTGTACTTAACTTTTCAACACCATGGACCTGTTTAAACTATACTCATAACATTTGCAAACAGTGTAGACCTCTGACGTAGGTCTACACCCTTTGCTAATTTAGACCAGTTTTTATTAAACTACCTGAAATTCTAAGTAGACTGGGTCATATTTTGGTAACTAAAAAGATCCACAAGGGAACGTAATAACCCACAAAATTTACATATAGCTTTGAAAGACTCAATATGGATTTTATAAACAGGTCAGCTGCCTATTACCCCATAGTCTGTTTCTACTTTTGAAACCAGGTGAGCACTTAAAGCAGGTTGAAAGTAAAGCAGAATAAGCTTTGAGGCACATTCTGCTTTACTTTCAGCCTTCTTTAACCTACCATCAACTAGAATATAGAATACATTTCTTATGTTGCATATTCATTATACAATGTAGTTCCAATTGGAATTATTTTCTTCAGTGGATATAAATTAGCAGCGTTAAAAGGCGTATGTATGGGGTAATGGGTTAAGGCTCTATGCCTGCTCTGTGTGTTGTACCTTGAACAGTTTTTCTCCATTCATGGGAACAACAGCCGGGGAATCTGTAGCTGCCATATGTGTGAACTCCTCGGCAAAATTACTGACATCTAGTTCATGGCGGATCTTCGGCGCAAAAGGTGCCTTGATCTTCTTGGAGGCCAAATCATTCCATACTAATCCCTGAAAGTATTAACATCATCAAACTCAATAGCAGAATTATATAACTTGATAGGTGCATAATACATGATAAATCTTGTTTGTAAAACCTTTGCATGCAATTAGCATATATTGATGTTTTCATTCTGTTTTACTTTCATTTTGTTTTAAGCTACCACCTTTATTGAACATTTTCAGGGAATATTCATTTTTGTTGCTTTATATTAGGAAAAGTAGGTAAAGGATTTAAAAGCTTCTTCTGTAGATAAAAATGGTTACAACTATTTCTTGCCTGTATGTACATGTAATTTCATTAAAACTATATAGAAATGCTGGAAGAACTTACTCACACAAATTAACATTAGGTAAGACTTACCTTAAAGAATTTATGTGCCTTGACCTCTCTGGCCCCTCTAGCCCCTAGTCTGTGTTTAGGTTCCTTTGTGAGAAGGGAGAGAATGAAGTCCTTCACAACTGGGGAAAAGGATTTTGGAATGGGTGGCTTTGCTTTTATCACTCTTCTGTTATACAAAAATAAAAATAATTCATAATGAAAATGTGGAACCACACATACAGCAACACTTGAATACAACTGTCATTCAAAAAATGATTCGTTTGATGGATGGATGAGTTTGGTTTTAACCCTTTACCCCATAGCCTGTTTCTAGTTTTGAAAACAAGTTACTTCTTAAAGCAGGTTGAAAGTAAAGCAGAATGTGCCCTAGGGCACATTCTGCTTTACTTTCAGCCTGCTTTAAGCTATGATCTGCTAGGATATAGAAAATATTTAATATGATACACTTTCATGACTGTTTAAAGGGAACTTTTTTCCTCAGTGGATGAATAAATTATAGGCGTAAAAAGGCGTATTTATGGGGGAATTGGTTAAGACACTGTGACATAAAATAGGTCATATAGCATCGATGAATGATGAAGGATGATGAGATGAGATATTATTTCAGGAAGATGATTTTGGCAAATTTCATTCGTTGCCAAGCAGAACATGGAATCAAAACCATTGACCTGCCTTCCTTTAAGTTCTTGACAGAGGGGATTTATAACCTCAGTCAAATCAACAGAAACTACTCCCCTATGACAATTCAGTCTCATAACCACAGCAAGGTAGGAAGGTCACTGTCATCTCAGAGCTCCAGATAAGGAGAGTATTTCAAACACTAAAATCTTTATTTCTGCATTAAACTCATTCTATCATTTGTCTGAAATTAACAGTGTAAGATCAATACAAAAGTTGATAGCACAACATTTGTGTTCCTCTCATGTTAGTTAATCTTTTAATTACTGACACTGGGTGGAGTCGGTATCAAATGTTATTAACTAAACTTTCTAATTCCAATAATCAGATCTGACCTTTATCAGAGTGTTTTTCTACACTCTTGGTCTTGACAAGCTACACGCAGTCATGATTGCAGTATTAACCAATTACCCCATAAATAAGCTTTTATGCCTTTAACTTGTTCTTCAACTGAAGAAAATACAAATGAACTTCCATTTTATACAGTCATGAATATGCACTATAAGACGTTCTATATCATAGTAAATGGAAGCTTAAAGCAGGCTAAACATATAGCAGGCTATTAGCTACCATCTGCTAAGATATAGAAAATATTTATTTTGGTAAAAGTTCATTACTGTATAGATTGGAACTATTTTCTTAAAAGGAGGAATAAATTAAATACGCTAAAATGTGCTTCGATTGGGGAAAGAGTTAACAGTAAATAGCCGAGTATATCCAGTGTATTCTCTGCAAAAGTTCACACTTCAGTCAAGTAGACATAAAGATTTTAGTACTTGTAACTTGGTGTCTACTCAGCATCCAAACTGTTTGCATGTAACTATTATAACCCATTACCTGATAGTCTATTTCTAGTATTGAAGATAGGTGACTTCTTAAAGCAGGTTGAAAGTAAAGCAGAATGTGCCTTAAGGCACATTCTGCTTTACTTTCAGCCTGCTTTAAGCTATCATGTGCTAGAATATAGAAAATATTCCCTATCATATATCTTCATAACTGATTAAATTGGAACTATTTTCTTCAGCGGATGAATAAATAAAACACGCTAAAAGGTGCTTCTATTGGGGAAAGGGATAATTGGCAGTGATGGGTGTATTAGCAAATTCAGGGCTGCCATAAGTTGATAATAAAAGTCCTAAGATTCCAATTTTTCAGACGAAATTTTACTAACCGTACCATTACCCCATAGTATTTTTCTTGTTTTGAAGACACATGACTTCTTAAAACAGGTTGAAAGTAAAGCAGAATGCGTCTTAAAGCACATTCTGCTTTACTTTCAGCCTGTTTTAACCCTTTGAACCCTAGTCCCGCATATAGGCGTCCTTTTCAAACAGTGTAAATGTGAATAGTACACTTGTCCTGTGCAAACAGTGAAGACCCAGATCAGAGGGCTCCGAAAGGAGCCCTCTGATCAGGGTCTTCACTGTTTGTCATAATGCCAAACATTGACAAAAACAACCCTTAAAAGTCAGAAATGGACTAGACTTAAATGGAAACTGGAATTTTCCATTTAAAGTTTCAGGGAGGAAAGAGTTAAGCTACAATCTGCTAGGATAAAAATCCGAATACTTAGGAAAAATCCGGAGAAATGGCAGCCCTGCAAATGACACCATGAAACCTTTATCCAGGTAACTTTGATGGCGAGCTTTGATCAGCTTTGATGTAGCATTTATAAGTCTACCAAGCCTTTTCCACCTTACCTGGAAATTTCAGACTGTGTATTGCTTTCTCCTTCAACTGTGAAAGGTGAGGCACCAGTCAGAAGTTCATAGGTCAATACACCTAGTGACCACCAATCCACAGCCTACAATTGAACAAAACAAAACATAGTCAAAATAAAGAAAGATTTTTGGTTTGTTTTAGGGTTTGAAAAGAAATAGTGTTTAAAATTAACTAGATTTGGTTTCTTCTCTAATTAGCTATAATCTGTCCTAAACTGGGATCTATATAAGGTAAATAAAAGTATAGCAGAGTAATATTAAACGGTTAAGCTCACGAGAAACATACCTAGATTGTTAACCATAAAACATCAAACATAGAAAATTGCAATTAGAAAATAGACAATTTAACTCTTTCAACACCATTAACATATAATCATTACATTTGCAAACAGTGTAGACCCTGATCAGAGGGCTTCTATAGGAGCTCTCTGAGCAGGGTCTACACTGTTTGCTAATGATGTAGACCAGTATTTATTAAACTACCTATAATTCCAAGTAGACTGGTTCATGTTTTGGTAACCAAAAAGATTCACAAGGGAACCTTATAACCAAAAAGAGTTACTTAGTCTTGAAAGAGTTAACTTTAACAGAGCTGGATTCGTTCTAAAAAGTCTATTTACGTTTTAGAAAATGATCTGTTTATGTTGCTGTTTTGGCTATTTCTAAACAATTTTTAAAATTAAAACAAACAGTGCAGACTCTAATCAGAGGGCTCTTTTGGGTAAAGGCACCCTCTGAACAAGGTTTAAATTGTTCACTAAGGGTATATACACTAAGTTTTTATCACAGTTAGGTCAACTCTGTTTTCAAAGTACAGTATACGGTACATACAGTAAACTGTCTGAATACGACCACTAAAAGTAGGCTAATTGATTGTTGATTGTTTAAAATTCACGTGGCAGCTGAAAGCAAGGTGACAGTAAAACAGAAAGCTACTTAAGGAGCTTTCTGTTTTACCGTCATCTTGCTTTAATCAGTCCCCTGTCGTAAACACCTAATAATTAACACAAATTAGTGGTGGTAATAGAGAGATTTTACTGTATATTGGTTTCATGCACACTACGGGTTAAAGACATCTCCTGACGACATTTTGGTCATAATGCATTGCCAGACAATTTCCTTGCAAAAAGCATGGGTCTTGTGCATATTGAACCATTGAAGCGTCTTGTGTGAGACTCTACCTTTATATTTGATAGTTTGGTTAGAAATAACCATTGAAAATCAATAGAGCATGAGTATAATCTGGACCTAGCCAGGTAAACTGCATGTGATTTGACAGTTACACCGACACCTCCAGAACAATATGCTGGTGGTCCCTCAATGGACTGAGGAAAAGTCTTTAAACCCTCCATCTGCTGCCTGTATTGATGAGCTGGTTGTAATGTTTGCACTGTCAGCATGCAGCATAGCTTGACAAGAATCTAAGGATATTTACAAGGATTGAGCATGCCTATCACATACAGTCAAACCTCGGTATCTCAAATCCACTTCAGTCGAAATAACTTGAATGTGCAGAGTTGTATATCTTTCATTATATTGAACTTGTTAAGGTTAAACATATCAGTATTTCAAAGTTCAAACGTGGCAGAGCCACGTTTGAACTTTGAAAGATGGAAATGTTTGATTTACAAGAGTTAGGAGATATTGAAGTTTGACTGTACTCAGTCATGCAACCTCATACAAATTGGTAATATTACCATCCAACAGCATAAGACACAATCTTTATCACATAACACAAAACAAATTTACTATCTTACAACACAAGTCTACCATTAAACAACACTGGACAACTGTATACAATCCTGTTGATTTGTTTCCTGACAATGTGTAAGAGTCAGAGAGCTCTTTATAGGGCCCTCTGATCAGGGTTTACACTGTTTTCACTAGGGATATATATACTGGTCTCCAGCACAGTCTATGAAACAATTAAGGTTACAATAAAAACACTTCACTAATCAATATACAATAATACCTTACAATCAAAAACTATCAAACTGAACAACACAAGACAACCTTACAATTAGCAACACATCAAATAACAACATAAGACGACCATACAATTAAACAACAAAAGGCCTTACCAAAAATTAAACATGTACCCTGAAGAAGGCATTTAAAATGCCAAAAACTTTGTGTATTTAATTAAGTTTAATGAAAATCCGATGGAACTGTTTTTGTTGAACTCACTACCTGGAAGGTGTTCTACCAAAATTAAACAGTCAAAGGTAACCTTCCAATTCAACAACACTTCAAGGTTATAAAGATTATGAGTTGAGTCTAAAGTCGTTCTCAATCATTTGAGGCTCAAATCTGACCAATCAAATGCTTGAGAACAAACTCAGACTCAACCCAAATGCTTTATAACCTTGCGCCCAGACAACCTTAAAATCAAACAACAAAAGAAAACCTTATGAATGACCAACAAAACACAACATGACTATCAGTCAACACATGTTGCAATCCAACAACATCAGATAACCTTACATTCAAACAATACAAGATGTCCTAACCATAAAATATACGATACAATTCTGCCACCTAACACCACAAGGCAATGGTTTGAACTTTGTGTGATCCAACAACACAAGATAACCTCACCATTTAATAACAGAAAGCAGCCTTATAAAATAAAGCACAAGACCATCCATGCATTTTACGTTGCATTGCTGCCTACTACAAACTTTATTTTAAAAGTAATGAACAAATAATATCTTTTGAAGAACACACTATGTATAACTATTGGAAGAATTCATAAATCAAACTCTCTCCAGTTAAACTTCCTCACATTTCAAAGTTAAAATGTGGCCTAGCTTTCAAGATGCCACCTGTATTCAAAATAAATATCCATTTGCGGGCACTTAGGTGGAGGGGTAGGTAGAGGTGCTTCAAGACATGTCCATGGCGGAAAAAGTAGGAGCTTTCAAATTCACTTTTATCTTAATTTATGCAGCCACTGCCTTAACCCACTACCCCATAGCCTGTTTCTAGTTTTGAAGACAGGTGATTACTTAATGCAGGTTGAAAGTAAAGCAGAATGTGCCTCTGCTTTACTTTCAGTCTGAAATAAGCTATGATCTGTTAGGATATAGAAAATATTATTTTCTTCAGTGGAGAAATAAATTAAAGGCATAAAAAGGTGTATTAATGGGGTAATGGGTTAAATAAAGAAGTACTACAATGTCATGCTTTACTTTCATTTTTCTTTAAGCCTTAAACATAGAAATATTCGTTATGTAATATCAACAGGATATAGAAGCTCTGGCTATGAAGGTAAGGTTTATATCTGCACTAAGGTATGGAGAAAAAGCTAAACTGATATTGGCTATTCCACTGCAGTGTCTGCCAATATCTGAGGTGTGCCGCACACTTTATATGCAAACAACAGTATCACCACTCAACAAACGGAAACAGAATTAGCTAGTATAGCCATTGGGCTAGGCCATACAATATGTATTGATATAACCCTTTGACCATGTGATATTCATTCAACACCATGGACTTGTTTCAAATATACTCAATTTATAGGAGCCCTCTGATCAGGGTCTGCACTGTTTTATAATTTAGACAAGTATATATTAAACTACCCATAATTGTAAGTTGACGGGTTCATATTTTGGTAATTAAAAATATTCACAAGTGAACCCAACAACCAACAATAGTTACTTCTAGAGTTAATATGAATTACCTCTGCAAACAGATAGAATCTAGATCAGGCCCATAGTATGTGCTTCCTGATTTGAGTACAAACTATTTGTTACTCAGACAGTTTTTATGAAGAAATAGAAAAGTTATGAAATACCAGCTCATGGCATTTTGAGCAAATAACAATCAATCAGTGTTCAATTGGTTAACCCATTCCCCCATAAATACGCCTTTTTACACCTATAATTTATAAATTTACTGAAAAAAATAGTTCACTTTTATAAAGTCACATTTTTTGTTTGTTTATATGTATCATTAGAAATATTTTCCATATCCTACCAGATAATAGATTAAAGCAGGCTGAAAGTAAAGCAGAATGTGCCTTAATGCACATTCTGCCTTATTTTCAACCTGCTTTTAAGTGATCATATTTCTTTAAAACTAGAAACAAGCTAAAGGGCAATGGGTTAATGGAGTTTTGACATCGTATAACTTGCATCTAAAAACATTCCAAAACATTAGAAACTCTAGATGAACTACCAGTAACCAAACGGTTTGAAACCTGGACGAAGCAAACAAGAATCACTTAGTGGAGAAAAAGCAAGGTACCGTTCAGCTATATATCAATACTGTACCTGAACACTGTCAAACTTGTGCAACCACTCAGTAAAGAGGCATAAAACATGGCTACTTATTACAGGACAAAAGTAATATAGATAGTTCCAATTAATTGAGCCCATCATTAATTTGCTCATTCCCAGTTTATCTTTTTAGTGTTTGTTATACTAATTTAACAACATTTCACATATAGAGTAAAAGCTCTCTATTACGACCACTAAAAAGAAAGCTATTTTTCAAGACAAGTAGCACCTTTCTGTTTTACTTTCACCTTGCTTTAAGCAGTCACCTGTTCTAACACGTAATAAATAATGCAATGTAGTGGTCATAATAGAGAGGTTTTACTGTACTATAGAAGCAATTAAGAGAGATCCACATAATGAAGCAAGGTAGTGACTGATGTGCCTTTAAGAGGATAGATAACTCACAAAGTCATGCCCGGAGTGACCTCCCTCTACGACCTCTGGTGCCATGTACTCTATAGTACCACAAAAGGAGTAGGCTCTGTATAGGCTGTCAGTGGGCAAGAATTCCTTGCTGAGGCCAAAGTCTGTTAGCACAATGTGTCCACAACTGTCCAGCAGAATGTTCTCAAGTTTGATGTCTCGGTATATAATGCCAAGCTGGAAAAGAACGAAGGATATAAGTTATAATTTAGGTTTCTCAACATGGCTGAATAAATGCATTTTCTGCTGTCAGGAAAGTCAGGAAAGGTCCAACTCTTACATTGACTTTCTAAATAATGATGACGGCTATAGACTGACTCTTAAAGAACCTTGTTTCCAAAATACAGTAAAACCTCTCTATTACGACCACTAACAATAAGGCTGATTGTTTGTATAAAAGACAGGTGACAGCTTAAAGCAATGTGACAGTAAAACAGAAAGCTCCTACAGGAGCTTTCTGTTTTACTGTCACCTTGCTTTAAGCAGTCACCTGTTCTTAACCCCTAATAATTAACACAATTTAGTGGTCGTAATTAATTTAGGGGTTTTACTTTAATTAAAAATATGCACTGTGAAAAACGAGCAGACTCATCAGTCAACAGGGCTCCAGATAAGAGGACTATTTCAAAAGCTAAAATCCTTATACCTCCTCCAAACCTTTTGTACTCATTAGAATCCTCGCTTTATGTTATCGTATCTGGAGCCTTGAGATTCTGATCAGAGGGATCCTTAAGAGTTAAACAGAGTTTCTTTACATGATGCTTCACTGAATAAGATGAACATTAAATTGCAGTAATTTGACTTTCCAAAATCTGAACAAGCCTAACAGGTGGCTTGAATCTTTGAATGCTGAAAATGACTATAGGAGACTTATGCAAACAGTTTGGATCTAGATAATGACCTCATAAATGTGGACCTGATCTGGATCCAAACTGTTTGTCAATCTGAGAGTGTTTCTTTATTTACACAGAATAAAAAGAGATAAGTACAGAAATTTAACAGTTCTCTAAGATATTTTGAACAGGCAACCAATATTTAATAGTCAAAAGGTTTAATCCTTTCCCTTATAGAAGCGACTTTTAGCACATGCATTTTATTCATCCGCTGAAGAAAATAGTTCTAATATAAACCGTAATGAATATGTGTCATATTTAATACTTTCCATATTCTAGCTGGTAAAAGCTTAAAGCAGACTGAAAGTAAAGCAGAATGCGCCATATGGCGCATTTTGCTTTACTTTCAATCTGCTTTAAGTAGTCACCTATTTTCAAAACTATAAACAGGCTATGGGGTAATGGGTTAAACTCCAGAACACTCAGAACCTGTGCCATGCAAGTCAGAGGTAAAGTAAGGACTATTTCCTTCAGGGCTTCCTAGTACTACTATATCGACTAACACTAGCTCTCAATCTATATCCTGTGAAGGCTTCATATACTTCACTGCAAAAAAAAAAAGATGTCTGCTTTAGTTTTGAGATTCACAATAAGATCTTATATTTTTTCTAATTAAATCAGCACCCAGTATCAAACAGTTTGATAACTTTCCAATCATGATCATGAAAATGCCAAGATTTTTTTTGTCAAATGTCATTAATGTTTATGCTTGGGTGTGCAGCGAGTATAAGTTTAATAGGCAATGTGCAGCAGGGTGAATAGTATTAATGGTGTTGATTGTGGCACTTGATAACCCCCCTATAAAGCTAGAACAATTTCAGTGAATGACTGGGCTCCAGGTTACAGCCTACAAAATACAATGCTAGGCCCTAATATAAAACATTGTCGATCTTAACCCTTTCCTCCATATAAGCGCCTTTTAGCATATTAAATTTATTTCTCCACTGAAGAAAAAAGTTCCATTTTATACTGTCATAAGCATGTACCAGAGCAAATATTTTCTATATCATAGCAGATGGTGGCTTAAAGCAGGCTGAAAGTTGAGCAGAATGTGCCTTAAGGCGCATTCTGCTTAACTTTCAACCTGCTTTAAGTAGTCACTTGTCTTCAAACTAGATACAAGCTATCAGGTAAAAGGTTAAATGAAGTGGCCATTCAATATAAGACCCAAGGGTAGTCCTTTAAGTACTGGTGATTGCTTAACCCATTACCCAATAAATATGCCTGTTTACGCTTTTAATTCATTCCTCCACTGAAGAAAATAGTTCCAAATTATACTGTAATCAATGTGCACCATAAGAAATATGTTCTATAGCCTAGTAGATGGTAGCTAAAAGCAGGCTGAAATTAAAGTAGAGTGCACAGGTCATTTAGAGTGGAGACCAATCAAACTTTACAACACTGTACAGAGCTCCAGATAAGAGGGAGTAAATTGAACAAATCCAACATTTCTCATAGAGAGCATTCACATTCTCATTCATGTTGCATAGAGACTATTCCAATGAGTAGTGACACCATAGGTTTTAATACAGAAATGCCATAGGATTTGGCGCTAAAATGAGTGAGAAAATGGATTTGTGCAGTTTACTCCCCCTTATCTGGAGCCCTGCTGCTATAGTGCATTCTGCATTACTTTCATCTTGCATTACGAAGTCACAAGATGCTAATGTCACTTCAATTCAATGACTGATAACCACAAGTTTCTCTACTCAAAGAGAACAAGACTGTTTGATGTTAGTATTTGAAACGAGATGTGTTTGAAGGCCTGGTCAGTACATTTACAGTTAAGACTGTACTTATCATTTAATTCAATGAAGATATGAGATCAATAAACATAGCTGCTTACTGAAAGAGAAAAGTAATGCATAAAGCTCATTGTTGGTCTTTCTAAATTACTTTTGTTCACATTAAGCAAGCACCTGTTTTATGTTTGAAACGGTAGTTTAACACTGGTTTGCTAGTGTATGCACATACTGTCAGGTCACATGGTACAAATACTTATACAGTCAAACTTGTGTTAAAACAACCACTCAATAGAATACCCATACACACACTTTCTACAGACGGTTGCTTAATGCAGGATAATTATGATGCAGAAAGCTCCTACATTATATTTTTCCTGCATTAAGCAGACATTTATTTTCAGAGATCTGTACACTATACTTCAAAGAGTAGTTGTTTAACCCTTTCCCACATAGCATATCTCTAGTATTGAATATAGGTGTCCACTTAAAGCAGGTTGAAAGTAAAGCAGAATGCACTTTAAGCGCATTCTGCTTTACTTTCAGCCTGCTTTAAGCTATCATCTGCTAGAATATAGAAAATATTTTGCATGATACATATTTATGACTCTATTAATTGGAACTATTTTCTTCAGTGAAGGAATAAACGTAATGCGCTAAAAGGCGCTTCTATGGGGGAAAGGGTTAATATATTATTTACTGTATGATAACAAGCTATGTCTTCAAAAAAACCATTTCGCTGACTATTTGCAAATCATTATTTATGTACTTTACGACATCTTCATCACTCCATAAACCTTATATCCCCATAAGCGAGTATTGGACAGAGATACAACCGATCAACTATTAAATGGAGAGTTTAATGTTTTCTTCAATGATAATATTAATGATCGATGTATGCTTATAAACAGAGTAGATAAACAACACTAAACTATATGGGGTAAAGGGTTAAAGCAAAGTACAGTACAGTAGCCCTTGTGGGCTTTAAACCAGAGTTTGAGCAGTAAGAATCTTATCTTAGTAACTGTTCAATTTAAAAGTTTCTCTACGGGCTTTTACACTTCCAGTGGATTAAATTCTGCAACCAGCTGTAATACAGCCCTGTGCTTGTGTTAACCCCCTACCAATTAAATAGGCCTTTAAACACCTTTAATTTATTCCTTTAATGAAGAAAATAGTTTAAATTTATACAATCATGAATATGTACCATAAGAAATATTTTCTATGTCCTAGCAGATGGTTGCTTAAAGCAGGCTGAAAGTAAAGCAGAATGTGCATAAAGGCACATTATGCTTTTCTTTCAATCTGCTCTAAGTGGTCACCTATCATATATACTAGAGACAAGCAATGGAGTAATGGATTAAGAAGCACTGAATTCTTTAACCCATTACCCCACAGCCTGTTTCTACTTTTTAGACAGGTAACCACTTCAAGCAGGTTGAAAGTAAAGCCTTAAGGCACATTCTGCTATACTTTCAGCCTGTTTTAAGCCACTATCTGCAAGGATATAAATAATATTTCTCATATTGGCGCATATTCCCATGATATCTTAATAGTTATTAAGCAGGATTTAAGAAGAAATATCCCTTTAACCCATTACTCCATTAATATGGGGTTTTATGCTTTCAATTTATTCCTCCACTTAAACTATTGCTATTTCATACAGTCATGGAAATATGAACCATAACAAATATTTCCTGTATCCTAAAATATTGTAAACAAGTGTAAACTGGCTGAAAGTAAAGCAGAATGCTATTTAAGGAGCTTTCTAATTTACATTCAGCCTGATTAAATTTGAGGGGGGGGGGGGGGGGGGTAAAGCAGGTCATGAAACTAAAGCAGAAAGCTTCTAAAGGAGCTTTCTGCTTTACTTTCATCCTGCATTATAAGATCTTTAAAGCTACTAGCGAGTTGTTACCCTAGCGACCTTTAGTGGAGCAAGAAGTAAAGCTATTATAAAAGGCTTCTGTGGATGAAAAAAGTTAAAACAAGATGCCGGTAAAGAAGTTAATGAGAGACCATTGACATTAATAGTCTAGTTGATATGTAACAAGAGTAAAGGCATGACCTGTCACTCACCTTGTGTAGTGTCTCCAAGGCTAACACTATTTCTCCTATATATATCTTCACTTCTTTCTCTGTGAAGTGTTCTCTCTGGTTGAGGTGAGTGAACAACTCTCCTCCATTTACATAATCTGGAAAAATAAAACAAGTGACAATATGATATACCTGTGTAACTAAGCAACATATAGTTATGATGCTAATCACCAAATTCATTTAAAGTAAAACATGTGTACAGTGGGCCACTCATTACAGAAATATGATAACTTTCTTTACCCAAGTTATTACTCAGTTCTGGACTAAAGTAATGCAGAAAGCTCTTAACCCTTTGCCCCATAGCCTGTTTCTAGTTTTGAAGACAGACGACCACTTAAAGCAGGTTGAAAGTAAAGCAGAATGTGCCTTAAGGCACATTCTGCTTTACTTTCAGCCTGCTTTAAGCTAAAATCTGCTAGGCTATATAAAATATTTATAATGGTTATTGTTCATGAGGGTATAAACTGGAACTATTTTCTTCAGCGGAGGAATATATTAAATACGCTAAAAGCCGCTTCTATGGGGGAAAGGGTTAAAGGAATTTTCTGCAATAATTTTGTCATGCATTTAGCTCCCTCTTTTCGTAAAACCTTTGAATCTAGGTTTTGTTGACTGTGTATGGCCAAAGAGAATATGAACTAATTGGCATTTATGGAGAGCTTATTTCATAATTAGACACCTGCTACCAGTCAGACGAGTGTATCATTACCAGCTAACCATGAACTTATTATCATTGAAATTTTACATGTAAACCCATAAAACATTGAATAAGCAAATCGACTTATCCATTTGATTATCATTTTACACTGATTTTTTAAGGAAACGTCAAAAAATGTTTTAAACTATTACGAACAGTCCTCAGTGTAGCCCTACATCAAAGGGGCTCCTTCAGGAGCTCTCTGATCTGGGTCTAAACTGATTGAAAATGATGAATAAACTTGGTCTCCACACTATAAGGGTTAAACATATTTTGTTAACCCTTTCCTCTGCAGAAGTCCCTAGCTTTGAGCATCCCTACCATCACCTCAATAGATTGAACATTACAAATGAGTATTCAGTAATGCTGTTGAATACAGGTGTCTGCTTAAAGCAAGATGAAAATAAAGCAGAAAGCTCCGAAAGGAGCTTTCTGCTTTATTTTCATCTTGCTTTAAGCAGTATCCAGTCATAAAACATGGGATAGATATAGGAGATTAATACTTTGGGCTATGACTGAAAGGGTCAACATAGTTTTAGCATTGTCCATTGGTGGTACCCTGACAAAGGAAATGAAATATTATCAGTTCCTAAACCAGGAAGTACAGTTTCATGGAAAATCCAGTTTGACTGATTACTACCAAAAACACCTCAACCTATTTATATCTTTTATTCAGCTTTTTCTTATTCAAATGGTTTAAACTTTTTTAACTGCCCAACAACCCTTTGTGACTTAACTCTGTTCAAATTGGTATCAATTACAAGTATAAAAGCTGGCATGTCATTCTTCTCTATATTCACAGAAATATATGACTGAGCATGAATCCAACACCTAGGCACATTATCATATCACCACAACACATCTGCTTTTATTCAAATCTTGCTGTTACCCATAACCCCATAGCCTGGTTCTAGTTTTGAAGATAGGTGACCACATACATCAGGTTGAAAGTAAAGCAGAATGTGCCTTAAGGTTTTTTTCTGCTTTACTTTCTGCCTGCTTTAAGGTATCATTTGCTAAGATATAGAAACTATCTTATGGTACATATTCATGACTGTATACAGTGGAACTATTTTATTCTGAATTAAAGGCTAAAATGTGTATCTATGGAGCAATGAGTTTATGTTGCCATCTGTATGTATTATCATCAATGAGTATTAAATATTTGGTTGAGTAGTACCAGGTTGAGGTGTCCTATGACACTTCTGTGGAAGAAAGGGTTAAGTTTAAACTTTAACCCATTATTCCACAGATACATATTTAATTTATTCCTCCACGGAAGAAAATAGTTCAAATTAATACAACCATGAATATATATCATAAGAAATATATATTCCATACTCTAGTAGATTGTAGCTTAACACAAGCTGAAAGTAAAGCAGAATGTGCCTTAAGGCACATTCTGCTTTACTTTCAACTTGTCTTAAGTGGTCACTTGTCTTCATAACTAGAAAGAGGCTATAGAGTAAAGGTTTAACTCAACATTGAGTAAAAACAGTAACAGTTTATCCCATGTTATACAAATCACTCTTTAGTATAAGGCCATTTCTTTGATCACTATGAGCCACATTTTATACCTGATGGAAATTGTGCTTTTTTAAACACCCAATAAATTCAGATTTGAAATGCCATTAGTCTATGGTGAAAAAGAAATACGTTTTATTACTGGAAAAACAAATCCAACTCTGCAGAGCATTACTTTAACTTTCAAAGGAGACAATCATTTTCCCAAATCTAATCCAACACATCTGCTTTAGACATAAAATGAACTTGGGCAATCATCAATGGATCTTCCTAATAGAAATCATTTAGTAATTGTAGAAATTCATTTCGAATTGTTTGAAGTTAGAATTCTTATCTTTTGTAGTTTAAATTGGGATGGAACACACAAATACTAGATGTAGAAACTGAAAATACAAAACAGGTGCCATGATATACACAGAACACAACACTGTGAACAGCCAGTTAAAAGATTGGGAATTCACAGCTATATATTCACCCTTTACCCCTCAGCCTGTTTCTAGTTATGAAGACAAGTGACTTCTTAAAGTAGGTTGAAAGTAGAGCAGAATACACCTTAATCCATTACCCAATAGCCTGATTCTAGTTTTGAAAATAGGTGACCACTTAAAGCAGGTTGAAAGTAAAGCAGAATGCGCCTTTAGGTGCATTCTACTTTACTTTCAACCTGCTTTAAGCTACCATCTTCTAGAATATAGAAAATAATTCCTATCATACATATTCATAACTGTATAAATTAGCTATTTTCCTCAGTTGAGAACAAATGTAAAGGCATAACAAGGGCCACTATGGCCCTAAATCGCTCACCTGGTACACCATGGCAAACTTGACCTAGATTATGACTGGACATGTATACCCACAATCAACCTCTAGAGTGTAAACAAGATTTTCCAATGATTTGACCTAGTGACCTAGTTTTTGAACGGACATGACCCATATTCAAACTTGACCTAGATATCAATGCGACAAACATTCTGACCAAATTTCACCAAGATCCAATGAGATTTGTAGCCTCTAGAGTGTTAACAAGGTTTTTCTATGATTTGACCTAGTGACCTAGTTTTTAAACTGACATGACCCACATTCGAACTTGACCTAGATATCAATGAGACAAACATTCTGACCAAGTTTCATCAAGATTCAATGAGATTTGTAGCCTCAAGAGTGTTCACAAGGTATTTCTATGATTTGACCTAGTGACCTAGTTTTTGACCAGACATGACCCATATTCAAACTTGACCTAGATATCAATAAAACAAAAATTCTGACCAAGTTTCATCAAGATCCAATGAGATTTGTAGCCTCTAGAGTGTTCACAAGGTTTTTCTATCATTTGACCTAGTGACCTAGTTTTTGATCGGACATGACCCGCATTCAAACTTGACCTAGATATCAATAAGGCAAACATTCTGACCAAGTTTCATTAAGATCCATTGAGATTTGTAGCCTCTAGAGTGTTAACAAGGTTTTTCTATGATTTGACCTAGTGACCTAGTTTTTGACCGGACATGACCCACATTCGAACTTGACCTAGATATCAATGAGGCAAACATTCTGACCAAGTTTCATAAAGATCCATTGAGATTTGTAGTCTCTAGAGTGTTAACAAGGTTTTTCTATGATTTGACCTAGTGACCTAGTTTTTGACCAGACATGACCCACTTTCGAACTTGGCCTAGATTTCATCAAGACAAACATTGTCATGAAGTTTCATGAAGATAAGATGAAATTTGTAGGCGCTAGAGTGTTAAAGAACAATTGTGGACGGACGGACGGACGGACAGACGACGGACATTCAGCGATTCTAAAAGCTCACCTTGGCACTTCGTGCCAGGTGAGCTAAAAAGGCATATTTATGGGTTAATGGGTTAAGGAATGTGTACAATCTACTTTACTTTCTCACTGCTTTAACTCTTTACCCCATAGAAGCGACTTTTAGCGCATTACCCCATAAATACGCCTTTTTATGACTCTAATTTATTCCTCCACTGAAGAAAATAGTTCCAATTTATACAGGAATGAATATGCACCATAAGAAACATATTCTATATCCGAGCAGATTGTAGCTTAATCCTTTCTGCGTTTCTTTCAACCTGCTTTAAGTCGTAACATGTCTTCAAGCTATGAGGTAATGGGTTAAACAGAGTTTCTTTACATGATGCTCCACTGAATAGGTTGGACAGTAAATTGCAATAATTCCACTTTCCAAATCTGAACAAGCCTAACAGGTGGCTTAACTCTTTGAATGCTACTAATTTATTCCTCCGCTGAAGAAAATAGTTCCAGTTTATACCCTCATGAACAATTACCATAACAAATATTTTTATGTAGCCTAGCAGATGGTTGTTTAAAGCAGGCTGAAAATAAAGCAGAATGTGCTTTAAGTGTTCACCTGTATTTAATGCTACATACGGGTTATTGGGTAAAGGGATAAGCTACCATCATTCTGCTAGGATATTGAACATTTTTAGTTCAGATAATAGTTATTCATAATGGATGGAGTTTTATATATAAATATTCACAAGAAGAAGAGTTAAAATTATTACTCACCTAATATGAGGTGAAGTTTGGCATCTGTCTGAAATGCATAGTGCAGGGTAACTAGAAATGGTGACTGTCTAATGGCCTCAAGGACTTGTCGTTCTGTCTTTGTGTGTTCTGTTGTCTTCGTTTTCTGTACTATAGATGCCTTCTTCAATACTTTCATAGCATACAACTTGTTCTTGTCAGACCCATTGAGCTTTCGCACTAGAAACACCTTACCATAGGCTGAAACACACAGTAATATAATTATCAATGAGCTGTACATGTATCATAAAACAAATGTTTCAATCAGGGCAGAAGTTGTAGATATAGTATTGTACAGTCATGATAAGCAGCTACTATACAAATGATGACAGAGCAGTCTTGAATTTTTACACAAATCACAGCTTAATGCACATCAAAAGTAAAATAGAAAGCTTATAAGGAACGTTCAGCTTTACTTTCATTCTGCATTACACAATCTCCTACAGTAGAACCACTCTTTTACGTCCACTAAATAGAAGGCTCATTGTCCGTGTAAAGGACAGGTGACAGCTTAAAGCAATGTGAAAGTGAAACAGAAAGCTCCTGTAGGAGCTTTCTGTTTCACTTTCACATTGCTTTAACCCTTTCCCTTATAGAAGCGACTTTTAGCACATTCATTTTATTCATCCGCTGAAGAAAATAGTTCCAAATTATACCGTAATGAATATGTGTCATATTAAATACTTTCCTTATTCTAGCAGTCAATAGCTTAAAGCAGGCTGAAAGTAAAGCAGAATGCGCCTTAGGGCGCATTCTGCTTTACTTTCAACCTGCTTTAAGTAGTCACATATCTTCAATTCTAGAAACAATGCTATCAGGTAAAGGGTTAAGTAGTCACCTGTCTTAAACGATTAATATTTGACACAAATTAGTGGTCGTAATAGAGAGGTTCTACTGTATCTAAAAGAAATCACATTTAAAGTATTAAACATGCATTGGGTTTTTTTTTAAACGAAAAAACCATGGTCAATGCTTGTTTGATGTTAGTGCTGTTCAATGCTGACTATTGACAGAGGCAAAACCTTGTTCAAACATTGCGGTGTATTAACGCTTTCACTGTAACACAGGCTACTATAGACGCAATTCAAACAGCTTGTACCCAGATTAAAACACCAAGTAACATTGCACCTGATCAGGATCAAAACGGTCCACATATACTGATATTACTTTTGTCAGACTGTCTTAAATATGAATTTCAAGTGCAGACAACAGCTTTAATGCCTGTGACATATTGTCAGCAGTGAAAGAGTAAACACTGCAGACTCTGTGCTATGTAAATGTGCACAAGCAAACCCTTCTATACACTTGATAACACTGGAATATAACTCATGTACAGTCAATATTGTAGGAAACTTAAAATGCACCATTCTTGCACATTAACCTATTGTATATACCATTATTATAAACCTGATAAAACCAAAACATTCCATCATAGAAGCGCCTTTTAGTGCATTCAGTTTATTCCTCTGCTGAAGAAATTAGTTCCAATTTATACAGTCATGGAAATGTATTATATGGAATATTTTCTTTATTCTAGCAGGTGGTAGCTTATAGTAGCATCAGGCTGAAAATAAAGCAGAATGTGCATTAAGGGGTATTCTGCTTTACTTTCAACCTGCTTTAAGCAGTAGGCAGATTCTGCTTTACCTGCTTCATGTAGTCATCTATTTTCAAAACTAGAAACAGGCTATGAGGTAAATTGTTAAGGACTAAGTTTTAAAACCAGATAGTCGTTGAAAGCATGATTAAAGTAAAGCAGAAATTCCTGAAAGTGCTTTCAACTTTACTTATAAATATAATGCTTTTTTCTGCCACTTGTTATTCAAATTGAAACTAATTGTGCCCTTTTGCGCAGTCATATTACAATAAGATAAGAGTTAAGACCTTTGAGTTGATGACACGATTATCATTAACAGCAGCTCATGATATATAAATAGGAATATGAGCTGTCCAATTGTTTTATTCTGTTTTTTATAAGTTTAAACAATGCACTGCTTTATGACATGGGAGTTTAATATTAACCCTGTGCCTGCATTTTGTGCAACTTGGCAAGTATTTGCAAACAGTCTAGACCCAGATCAGATGGCACATTATCAGTAAAACATGACATCTGATCTGTATCCAGAAGGTTTGGAACTTTACAGATTTCTTCACTTTCAAAATGCATCAATTTTACGTGCATATTATAAGTATGCAGATGACATTTCCAAGTAAACAATATTACTGAAGACAATTGGTTAACATCTCGTCCTCTGTATTTATAATTTTTAACATCTCATCCTCTGTATTTATAATAGCTAAAGTGTTTTGGGATCCCAATAAGCTTGTGCCCCTACTAAAATAGCTATAGTAACTTAGTTGTTGGTTTGATACACATAATAAAATTATGCAACAAAAATAATGTATTTTCACAATATTACAAATACAAGTGCACCTAATTTGGATTTCTACTTCTGCCAAATACTGCTAGATCTACAATATATATACCTGTCACATAGTTAATATCCACTATTGACGTAACTCAAACTCTAATAGTAAAACTTTACTGCACTAATACTAAACACCTAGATATTTCATAGTGTTGACTCCTGACATAGAAACTTGCCAGCACTTAAACTTGTGTTTAGCATTTATTTAATTCAGAAACATTGGGATTCCTCAATCCTTCTCTTGAAAACAGTGTAGATCAACCCAGATCAGACAGCTCCTAAAAGAGCTGGCTGTCTGATCAAAGACTTATTTCTAAGTTCTCTTTTCTGGGCTTTTTCCAGCTTAAAAAATACTAAGTCCATTTTTTCCCTGTTTTTTTCCAGAGGTTTCCAGCGTTTTTCCATGATACGCAGGAAAACAGATTCCGCATTTTTTTATTTTCCGTGGAAAAGTTATGTGATTTGCCAAATTCCCTGGAAAAAGGCTATTTTCTGTGGAAAACCATGGAATATTGTTAGTTTTCCGTGGACAGCAGGGAAAATCTACAGCCAGGTATACTGTTTTCTTAAAGGATCTGTCTGCATGAGTCCTGGAAAAAAAATTGCCTTATATCATTAGCCAAAATACCGGTAATAATTCAGAGGATGTTCATTGTGCAGAGGGAGTTTGTATACGAATATTCATTGTGAGAAGGGTTTAAAACAGGTTACTGCTTTATTCCAGACAAATGTAATTTATGCAGTAGACTTCTTAAGAACCAAGCAACCACCTGCCAATGAAGCTTCTTTTAAACAGTTGTTCAACACAGATTAGAATTTAATGTACATGTACTCTCTTGGGGCCATGAATACAATCCTCCAGATTCAAACCTGCTGCCTCTAGCCAGAGAGACAAATGTTACAAGCACTTGGCAACAGCTGTATAGTGAATCTAGTGTATAGACCTGACACAAATATCAGACAACTTGCTAGGTTCAAAGAGAAGATTCTAATGAGTAGTGACACCATAGGGTTGAATGTAGAAATAAAGATTTTATTTTTTAAAATACTCCCCTTATCTGGAGCTCTGATGTTCACATGTCTATGCCCTGAAGAAACAGTGTTCTAGATAGCATACTTATAAAACAGATCTGAACCCATTCCCCCTATAGAAGCGCCTTTTAGCGCATTCAAATTTTCATTCAAATTTAAAAATGTACATGTACCATAAGAAATATTTTCTATATCCTAGCAGATGGTATAGTAGCTTAAAGCAGGCTCAGGCTGAAAGTAAAGCAGAATGTGCCTTAAGGCATATTCTGCTTTAAGTGATACCTTATTTTCAATACTAGAATCAGGGTTAACCCTTTACTCCACAGTTACACCTTTTATTTCTTTTTACCCTTGTAATTTATTCTCAACTAAAGAAAATGGTTCCACTTTATACAGTCATGAATATGTACAGTAGGAAATATTTTCTGTTTTCTAGTAGATGGTAGCTTCAAACAGGCTGAAAGTAAAGCAGAATGAACTTTAAATTGCATTCTGCTTTACATTCAGTGAGCCTGCTTTAAGTGGTCTCTTGTCTTCAAAACTACAAACAGGCTATGGGGTAAAGGGTTAGTGCTTTCAACGCTGTAGATCTGTATTGAAGATTTTTGCAAACAGTTTGAATCCAGATCAAGTCCCACACTATATGGGATCTGATCTGAATCACAACTGTAACTTGGATCCTTTTTCTGTAGGTTTAACCCATTACTCCATAGCCTGTTTCTAGATTTGAAGACAGATTACCACTAAAAGCAGGTTGAAAGTAAAGCAGAATGCGCAATAAGGTATATTCTGCTTCACTCTCAGCCTGCTAACATCTGCTAAAACATAGAAAATAATTTGTATCATACATATTTATGACTGTATAAATTGCAACTATTTTCTTCAGTGGAGGAATAAATTGAAGGAGTTAAAAGTCGTATTTATGGGTTATGGGTTAAAGAAGATCAAACCAATTTAAGATTTTTAGCATACCTCAGTTACTCAGCGTAGAAAAAGTTAACTTCAATAGAATAGGAAATAAATACAGTGACTGTTTCACAATCAATTTAAAAAATATACAATTTAAATTGTAAGGGCTCCAGCTTAGTAGAGAACTATTTCCAAAGCTAAAATCCTCATGTCTGCATCAAACCCTATGGTGTGACTACTGATTAGAAGCATCTTATTCTTGTATAGACTATTCTAATAGGGTTTAGTGCAGACATAACGGAGACAATGTTGGATATTTTTAGTTTACTTTCTCTGATCTGGAAACCTGATAGCCTAGTTACTTACCCTTACTGTGTGAGAAACAAGTATAGATATATACATCATTCGTAAACAGTGGAAGACCCAGATCAGAGGACTCATGAAGGAGCATTCTGATCTGGGTCTGCACAGTTTGCCATATAGTTTTAAAATACTGTTAAGACAAACCCCTGTCAGGAGTGATAGTAAACCTGTCTTTTTTTTTAAAGAATTGAAGAGTCTATTTGAAAATGCAGCAGCGTAAGATTTAGATCAAACTCTTACCATCCTAGTGGCTGATATGACTGCCACTAAGTGATATAACCTTTGCAAACAGTCTGGATCCAGATGAGACGCCGCGTAAAGCGGCGTCTCATCAGGATCCAAACTGTTTGACACTCTGACCATTTTGAAAAGAAATTTAGAAAATTCTATATTTAAAACAGTTGCAGACAACAATTTCTGCTGAAGAAAAAATTACCCAGAATGCAAAGAGTTAAGAAGTTTCAATGTTTACTCACCTCCTGTTCCAAGTACCTTTAGAAGTTCAAAGTCTTTCACTGTCACACAGTCCTTTGTTTGCATATTAACTGAAATATAGAAAACAAGACATTAACATCAATCATGGAATCACAGCAGTACAGATGTGAAGCCTAATACATGTCTATAAACTTAATATATAACCCCTAAAGATTCTATGCTCGATGATAAATTTGGTGCGGAGTTATATTTTGTGGGTTTTCTTGGTATTACATGCATCTACAGCTTTAACAACTCCGACTTAAAACTCATAACATGTTTACAAGTCATCACTTACTAGTAGTATTTATTGAAAGTATGAATCGGAAAATGACATTTCACTCAAAACAATACTAGTGGTCAATCATACTAAATTCTGTGGTCTCTCATTAACCCATTACTCCATAGCCTGTTTCTAGTTTCGAAAATAGGTGACCACTTAAAGCAGGTTGAAAGTAAAGCAGAATGCGCCTTATGGCGCATTCTGCTTTACTTTCAACCTGCTTTAAGCTAACATCTACTAAAATATAGAAAATATATTTTATCATACATATTTATGACTATAAATTTCAGCTATTTTCTTCATTGGAGGAATAAATTAAAGGCTTAAAAAGGCGTATTTATGGGGTAGTGGGTTAAAGGAATCATGGCTATCTCTAGTGATAGATTACTGCTTAATGAAGAATATAAATATTGCATTATTCCTGTCTTGCCTCTGGTTAACAACTTTGCCTAAGATTGCAGATTAATCTCCCCTGAAGAGACTGTCATCTACTCAAGTTTCACTGTATTTTCCTATTATGATTGCAATTTCATGTAATTTGGGAAACCTTGGATTGTTATGAACTATCCTGTTTTCAACTGTTTTCAAACTCTGTCATGATTTTGTGCGTACACATCATCTTATTAGAGTAGTAATACCATGTCGTTTGTAGTTGTTGTTTTGGATTCTGATAAAAATAAAGCTTTGTTATTTGAACTCAGTTCAGGTAAACTCTACAGTCAAAGTGAGTCCTGACCTTTCATTGGAAGACGAAGACGAGACGAACAAAACAAGTTTAACATGAGACTACTGTAAATTAAAAGACCGTGGACATCGAGAATAATTGGAGACTGATGATTACGTAATCTATTTCATATTGCACGATGCTAGGGTCACCACTTAAAGTAGTTACAAGTTTCAGCCTGCTTTGAGTTACCATCTGGTAGGATATAGCAACTATTTCTTATGGTACATATTCATGACTGTATACATTGGAACTACGTTCTACTGTGGAGGAATTAATTAAAGGCGTAAAAATGTGTGTTTATTGGGTAATGGGTTAAAGTCTGTTTACTTAGAAAGAGATCAAAATAAGATATACCGGTAGTACTACCAATACATATTTTCTGATATAAGAATATTATCTAGATTCTAGGTGACCAAATACCTTCAACCCATGATACACATCCATTCTCAAAACACTAGGATAAAGGCAAACACTGTAGAACCAGATCAAATGGCTCCATCAAGGTCTGCACTATTTGTTTTACTGTTATTTTTCTGAAATATTTTCTAATGGCAATAAGCTGGTTTTCTAACATAGGGAATACTGGTTTTAGAACCAGCTACACCACTAACAGAACTAATGGTCCTTTACTTGAGACCTTTTAACCCATTATCCCATAAATACACAGATTTACGCCTCCTAATTTATTCCTCCACTGTAGAAAATCAGTCAACTTTATTTAGTCATGAATAATACTATAAGAAATATTTCTATATCCTAGTAGATGGTAACTTAAAGCAGGCTGAACGTAAAGCAGAATGCGCCTCAAGGCGCATTCTGCTTTACTTTCAACCTGCTTTAAGTGGTCACCTGGTCTTCAAAACTAGAAACAGGCTATGGGGTAAAGGGTTCAACCTAGTGCTCATGTATTGAAGCTGTATACTAAGCATTTAATATAATCAGGTGCTTCTTTTCTAGCAGCAGGATTACGTCATCCTGTAGTACTTGCACCTCCCCTAAAATTATTAAAATAACCAAGTCTGCTGGGGGCATCCCTATGTTGACTGTCCCCGCAAGGGATGTCATGACTCATCATTAAGAAAACCTTGAGATATTAATCCTTCTTAGAAACAAGAAGACTAAATAACAGGAATAATAACCCCGAATTAACAGAACAGCTTGAAAGTATTGAAAAGTACCGGTCCCTTACAGGACTTATAATGACAACAGATCCAGATTTGATCCGCTACATCCTGTTCTGTATTGTATAATACTGCACTTGAATGAATGCTCAACTTTTTGCTCACTGGCAAATTATGAATTATTGAAATGTACTCAATTATTTTACCAACAATTTGGATCCAGGTCAGGCCCAAACACTGTGGGGCCTGATCTGGATCCAAACTGTTTGACACTTGGTTCCAATTTCTGCAAAGATGGGGTTGAACTACAAATTTTAACCCATTAACTCATAAATATGCCTTTCAACGTCTCTAATTTATTCCTCCACTGAACAAATATTTCCAATTTATTCAGTCATTAATAAGTACTGTACATAAGCAATGTTTTCTATATTCTAGCAAGTAGTGACTTAAAGCAGGCTGAAAGTAAAGCAGAATGCGCCTTAAGGCGCATTCTGCTTTACTTTCAACCTGCTTTAAGAAGTTGCCTGTCTTCAAAATAAGAAACAGGCTATGGGGTACTGGGATAATGCATTACAATTTTACAATGATATCGAAACTGACAAGTTAACACAAGGGAAACTATACTTAGAATACAAAGAGACAAAACTGATTTGTTTATAAAGTGACAGTTGGCATAAAAACACATAACATAAACCGTAAACCAATCAATATAAAGGTTTGCCAGATTGATTAAGGCAAACATTAAGCTAACCTTTCTCTAAATAGATGCATGGTATTCAGTGTTTATGACAGGTAACTGGGTATTTACAATGAAACAGTGTTAAAATAAAGCAGCAATTAAATCTCCCTTAGTGAGATAACTGCTGACAACTTTCAACCTGCTTGAAGCAGCAAGAACCCTGAAAGAAAAGTCTGCTGGAATAGAGGAAGTTCCCCTATATAGCTTGTTACCAACATTGGGTAGAAGCAGGCAAAGATATTTCTGAGAGGAACATTGAGTAAATTTCTCCAGGAATATTAGCATAGGCATGGAGCAAAATAATTTAACCATCAACTTCTTGTTCTGTTTTCATAACTTTTAAGGTTTTCAAGGGATAAATTTAAGGTCTTACTCTTTAAACCTGCATGTTATATAAACAGCACAGTTAGAAGTACAGGACACATTATAGACCATAAACAAACACTGTATCATGTCCTGTATCTGTGCTCTAGTTCCAGGACACATTTGTTACAATATTACAGTCAAACCTGGGTACAGCAACCATGAAATGAAAGAACCTGGATACAGTCAAATTGTGGTAACTCTTTCAAAACTAAGTTACTCTTGCGGGTTATTAGGTTCCCATGTGGATCATTTAAGTGACCAAACCATGAATCAGTCTACTTGGGATTCTGGGTAGTTTAATAAATACTAGTACAATGTATATAAATTAACAAACAGTGTAGACCCACATCAGAGGGCCTCTGTAGGAGCCCTCTGATGTGGGTCTACTCTGTTTGCAAATGTAATGAGCATATTTTAAACAGGTACACGGTGTTGAAAGAGCAACCACTAAAATCGAGATGGTTGGAAAAATAAGCTCTTTTTTTTACATAACAAATCTTCGTGTCGGCTTCCGAGAAATTTCGCATGGTCGAATAAGAGTCACGTGATCGATCCGATTTTTCTGACTTGTCTGTGTTACTTTAGAACAGAATAGTTAATAATGGTAAATAGGTAACAGTGGAGAAAACGTTATTCTTTCCCGTTTAAACGCAAACGAAACGCGAACGCATCACAATAAACTGCATAAAAAACAACCTTAAGACAATTATGACCATTCATGTTAGTCTGAGTTGCAAACAGTTTGGTGCCTGATCAGACGCCGGGTTACCCGGCGTCTGATCTGCTCCAAACTGTTTGCAATTGAACTCATGGTTTTAGCGTAAGCGCGTTTATTGGGAAAGAATAACATTTTCTCCACTGTAAGGAAGGTAACATCGAATACATAGTCGTACACATTCCTACTTGAGATAAGTATGATCATCGTGCAGCACGAGAACGCTGCGCTAACTTTACTGATATTTTATTCTTTCAAATTAAACGCATTTATAAACAAAACTATTATTGCCACTGCAAACAGGTTGGAGCCAGATCAGACACCGCGTAACCCTGCGTCTGATCAGGCTCCAACCTGTTTGCTACTCAGATTAAAAAAATAGTTAAAATTTCTAAAAGTAAATCTCCACAGTGTAGTGAATTGCGTTTGCATTTAAACCGGAACGAAAAATGTATTCTCTACTGTATATTGCGCACAATAAATACAGCTTTCAATGTCTCTTGCTGTATGTAGGGAATACTCATCCCTTTTAAAGTTTTAGAATGTTCCAATCTAAAAATAACTCTGCCAAATCAGAAGAAAACACTATGAAAACATCTTTACCGGGCGCAAGCCGAACGAACTCGGAAAATCTCCGCCGTTGATCGGATGTCAACAAACCGATTTAAAAATCGACTTCTTTCCACCAAATTCATGAGTTTGTAAGCAATGTTGCCTCCATATACATAGCGGATTACTTCTTTTTATATATGTTTAGATTACGTATGTGCCTGAATGTTCAGGTTTAAGAAATGCGCGATTTTGGCTACTTGACAGCTACATACTGGCTTTAATAAAACAGTGCCAATCCTGATCAGAGTATTTTAAGGAGCTGTCTTATCCCAGTCTACACAGTTTTCAAAAAGCGTCAATATAAACTTATTTTTGACAGGAGAAGGATTAAAATCCTATATATATGCAGTAATTTCACGACCAAGTTATCCAAGATGCTTCCAAGAATCTAGTACAAACTACAGTAAATACTCAAATTTTACCAAAATAGTGTACTGTGCAGAAGTTCATATTGTTTGATAACAATTATTTACAGTAGAAACCCGATACTTCGAACTCCCGTTAGGTCGAACATACCCCTATTTCAAAGTTAAAACGTGGCTTAATTATTAGCCACGTTTTAACTTTGAAATACGGTTATGTTCAACTTATCGAAATTCAATTTATGAAATACTGGTACAATCAATTTAAGCCATTTCGAAGTATCGGATTTCGACTGTGCTTGTTCCATGCAATGCATGGCTTGATAACTTGATCTATAAACATATCAACTATATATCACAATAAAACAAAAGATGATGGAATGTTAGGATCCGAGGATAAATATCACTGTAACCTTCACCAGGCATTATGTAAACAAACACATGCTGCTGCAGTATTTGAAAGAAAATATTGTCGAACTAAATATCGCCAAAACAACATCTTATATCCCTTACCATTATATATTAAACTTGTTAACTACACTAATACTTATTTGCATTTTAGGAGAATAAAATCATTCTATATTAACATGACAAATTTGGAATCTGAATGGCAAACAGTTTGAATCCAGATCAGGTCCAATATGCTTCATGGAGTCTGATCTGGATACAAACTGTTTCCAAAGGATAGAAGAACCTGTATCCTGAATGCGATGAGTTCAACTGAATCATCTTAACTCTTAGCATGCTAGCAGCATTACCATATTAACCTTTGCAAACAGTTTGAATCCTGATAGACGCCGCTTTATGCGGCATCACATCAGGATCCAAACTGTTTGACACTCTGACCCTGTTTTAAAAAAAATCTTTTTTACAGACAACAATTATTGTTGCAGACGAAAACTATTACCCAGCATGCAAAGAGTTAAGGCTTGAATGACGTGCTAAATGTCCTTTTCTCAACTGCAGCTACTTTACATTGTACGCCTATCTCAACACTTCAATGTCATAACAAGGCTTTGATGTTATTGACCAAATGAAGTACCAAAGACAACATAGCAAAAACTTACTTGCTAAAAACACTTTAAGCACGCTTAACTCATTCACCCCTGAAACTTTTCATGGACATTTCCGATTTCAAAATAAGTCTAGTCCATTATTGACCATTTATGGTTGATTTTAACTATATATTTCAAAACAACAAACAGTGTAGACCCTGATCAGAGGGCTCCTTAAGAAGCCCTCTGATCAGGGTCTACACTGTTTGCATAGGACAAGTGTAATCTTCACAGGTATGCTGTTTGTAAATGACGAGTATACTCGTCGCTAGGGTTGAATGTGTTAAATTAACCCTTTCCCGAATAGCTTACTTTCAGTGGTTTAGTCAACCTAAACATAGGCTGATGCTTTACCCATTCTCCCATAGAGTTTTTCTCCATTTAAGACAGGTGGTTGCTTTAAGCAGGCTGAAAGTAAAGCAAAATGCACCTTTCAAGCTGTTTTAAGCTACTTGAATAAAGAAATTATTTCTTATGGTGCATATAATTCTTGAATGTAAAAAGTGGAAATACTTTCTTGTAACCCAATACCCCATAAATACCCCTTTTCATGTCTTTATTTAACTCCTCCACCAAGAAAATAGTTCCATTTTATACAGTAATGAATATGTATCATTAGAAATATATTCTATATTCTAGTAGATAGTACCTTAAAGCAGGCTGACAGCAAAGCAGAATGCGCCTTAAGGTGCATTCTGCTTTACTTTCTACCTGCTTTATTTAAGTAGTCACCTATCTTCAAAATTAGAAACAGTCTATGGGGTAATGGGTTAAGTGGAGGAATAAATTAAACAACGTATTTATGCAGTAGCGGGTTAAGGAGCCCTCTGATCAGGGTACACACTATTTGCATATATCTCTACTGATTTCCAGCAAAGACAGTGTTAATGGATACTGCATGAACACAAAGTTGACTGTCATCGGATATGGATTGATGATATGGTATTGTAACAAACAAAATGACACTTTTATATAGCTCTGAACTTCATACCATAAACCCTTTCTCTGATTGTCGTTTTCATTGTTTAACACAGATAGTAAGTTGGTTAAAGCAAGCTGAATATAAAGCAGAAATCTCCTTTCAAACAGTCGATCAGCTGTTACGTAGGATGCAAAAAAATAGGCTACAGATCATCAGTACAGAATATGTATGAAAATGCCTTACTTTCAGGACTTGGTAAAAGCAAACCATTTAAAGTACATGTAGATGTTTATGAAAGAAAGTTTAATAAGCATTATGATGAGTAAACAAGGCTTATATAAATCTTATATGTTCTGAAACATTAGATGTAATGAGAAATTAATGGATCAATATTGCCCCTCACACTGCTGACTTTCCTTTGAACTTTCCCATTTTTTAAGAAATTACCAGCTAACGATTCGATTCTTGAAGGGTTTGTCCACAAAATTCAAAATAACGGTAAACAGTGCAGACCCTGATCACAGGGCTCCTTGCTGAATTTGCCCACAAAATTCAAAATAACGGTAAACAGTGCAGACCCTGATCACAGGGCTCCTTGCTGAATTTGCCCACAAAATTCAAAATTACGGTTAACAGTGCAGACCCTGATCACAGGGCTCCTTGCAGAATTTGCCCACAAAATTCAAAATTACGGTTAACAGTGCAGACTCTGATCACAATATTCCTTGCAGTGTTTGCCCTTCAAATATTTAAAATCATGGTAAACAGTGCAGACCCTGATCACAGGGTTCCTTACGGAATTTGCCAACAAATATTTAAAATTATGGTAAACAGTGCAGACCTTGATCACAGGGCTCCTTGTTGAATTTGCCAACAAATATTTAAAATTATGGTAAACAGTGCAGACCTTGATCACAGGGTTCCTTACGGAATTTGCCAACAAATATTTAAAATTATGGTAAACAGTGCAGACCCTGATCACAGGGCTCCTTGAGGAGCCCTGTGATCAGGGTCTACACTGTTTACAAATAATGACTATATTTATTTCCTACACAGTAAGGGTCACACGCCCACATGATGGTGACATTCTATCTGGATCCACATCATCACTGCTGAAACAGGAGAGTATGAGCACAGGAAATATCGTAAGCCAAACCTGTGTTATACAATTAATTATAATATACCATGGACAAGCATTTGGAGATCTCTAAATGCAGGTTGCTGCTTAATGAAGGATGGAAGTAATGCAGAAAGCTCCTACAAAAGGTTTCTGTAATATACTTTTGACCTGCATTTAACTGTCACCTGACTGTACGACTAACTACAGATTGCCAATTTAAGTTTGACTGTGGTAACTGTTAAATCAAGTGTATGATCACTTTTATATAACTCTTTGCATGCTTGGTAACGTTTTGTATCGAAAAATTGTTGTCTGCACCTTTTCTTACATACAATTTTCTAAATTTCTTTTCAAAACAGGGTCAGAGTGTCAAACAATTTGGATCTAGATGTGACGCTGCGTTACGCGGCGTCTCATCAGGATCCAAACTGTTTGTAAAGGTAATCACTGTGGCACATATATCCGCCACTAGCATGGTAAGATATAAGCACATTTGCACCATTAACTGTGTACTTTATGTGCTGAAACTCATAAATACTTTGTACTGGACTTTGTCAAGTTTAAAATGCCAGGCATTTAACCCTTATAATGTTGAACATTTCATAAGGACTTAATTCAACCTTCAAAAACAATCTGTTAATGATGACTTTTAGAGGTGCTTTTAGAATTTATTTCAAAATTTAAAGCAAAACAAACAGTGCAGACCCTGAATACTCAGAAGGTTCCTGTTGAGTCTTCTGATCAAGGTCTTTACTGTTTGCAAATCATACATATTGGTTTCCAGCATATAACGGGTTAAAGTATATTCCAGCATTCAGTATAAGTTCAAATGTATCTCAGCTGATGTATTTAATCAAAGCTGTTGTAGTGTCCACATTATTAACTCATTATCCCCTGAAACTTCCAATGGACGATTCCAGTTTACAATATAGGCTGGTCCATTTAAGACAATTTTGGGTTGTTTTTATATTTATATTGCAAAATGACAAACAGTGAAGACCCTGATCTGAGGGCTCCTGCAGGAGCCCTCATATCAGGGACTTCACTGTTTGCAAAATACAAGTGTACTCTTCACTGTGAGGTCCACTTTTGGTTTAAGGACGCATAATTTATATGTGTCACTAGGGCTGAATGAGTTAAGCATATGGATCATGGATTTTGAACATTGTTCTTAATGTAACAGGCTGCCTGCAAGTAATTCAATATAAACTCTGAAAGGTCTCAGCTCCCTGCATCACTTTTGTTTCAACCCTAGCAAAGAGTATACTCCTCATCTACGAACAGTGTAGATCTACATGTAAAAAGTATGCTTCTCCTATGCAAAAAGTGTAGACCCTGATCAGAGAGCCCTCTGACCAGGGTCTACAGTATTTGTCGTTTTGCAATATGTATTGTTGAAATCTAGCCTACTAGTCAAAAATGAAGTAGACCCATTACCCAATAAATACGCCTTTTTACACCTCTAAATTATTTCTCCACTAAAGAAAATAGTTCCAATCCATTCAGTCATGAATATATGCCATAAGAAACAATTTTAACATCTATTCAGATTGTAGCTTAAAGCAGACTGAAAGTAAAGCAGAATGTGCCTTAAGGCACATTATGCTTTACTTTCAACCTGCTTTAAGTAGTCACCTATCTTCAATACTAGAAACAGCTAGGCTATGGGGTAATGGGTTAATAAGAAATTGGAATTGTTGATCAAAAGTTTCAGGGGCGAATGAGTAAATACATAAGACTGAATGTGTCTTCAGGTACCACTATTCTCAGGAGAACATGCAAAAACAGGGCACTGCAAGTGGCGTAATTATTATCTTCTGCACTTTTACATTGTATACATAAATAGATCTACTGATCTAGGTCAGAACTATTTATATCAACTATTTCATCCAAACTACATTGTTCGATAAATATTTATGACATAGATCAACAACTACCCTTTGTTTAAACAGGAAGCTGTTAAATTTACAATAGGAAGTTTCTGGCAATAAACAAAATATATACATAATCTCTTCACCTAATATGTCATCCTGTAAACAAGCTGATCTGGATCCAAACTTCATTGATACTTATGGTGCTAGAACTGTATAATATAAACAATGAAACTTCTCTATTACGACCACTAAAAAGAAGGCTAATTGACTGCAATTAAAGTGGATGTCCACCTTATGCTTTAAGCAGTCAGCTGCCTTTAAAATAAACACCTGATAATTAACACAATTTACTGGACCTAATAGAGAGGTTTTACTGTATACATAATTTCTGAAGCTTATATGACATCCTTTATGTAAACTGATCTGGATCCAAAATTCATTAGCCCTTAAAAGGTGTTAGAACTGGAAATATACGTCATTTTATGCAAACAGTGAAGACCCAGATCAGATGACTCTTGAATAAATACATTTGGTGACAAACCACTTGAGAGTCACTTTAAGGTACTCAGGAAGTCATCAAACAGAAACCAGATGAATCCATTTGAAAATGCAGCATTATAAGGGTAATCATATCTGAGAAGCAGGATAAGGACTGACTCAAAACTTAAAACAGCCAAACAAGCAATCTATTTATGAGAAATTATGTAAGCAAACACCCATTACATTTACACACAACTACAGCATTCTGTTGGGATTTGTTTTCAGTGTAAATGGCAGGTGGTTGCTTAAAACAAGATGAAAGTACCGGTATAATAAAAAGCTTTAACAAGAGCTCTGTGTTTCATTCTGCTTTGAACTGTCTGTCAACTGTCTTTAAACAATGAAATATTGGAAAAGAGCAAACTTTTGCAAACAGTTTGGATCAAGATCTGAGTGAGGCCCAACAAAATGTGGGACCTGAGCAGGATCACACTGTTAGTCACACTGAAAGTATCTTATCTCATGTACAAAAGACAAAGTTAAATTCAAAATTTCAATAGGAAGCAATCAAGCAGATGACATTTATTATTTATTAAGTATTTAAAAGTTTAATCAATACCAGCAATTATTTTATCTATATATAATATGTATAGGAACTATTAGGAATGATATTATGAGACAAATGGCAACTAAATGACAACTTACAGTATTCTTTATCCAACCACATCATTCTTTGTCTCTATACCTTACAAAGGTATTAAAAGTTCTACATTTAAACCAGCCCTCAGTTCTCCCAACAAACTGAAAGTATATCCTCCACAGGTTCACAATGCAATAAGGTCAAACAGTATGAGATGAATAACATGTTCTATTTATAGATCGGCAAAACCCGAGGTGATTGGCTAATGATAGCATAAACAGTAAACAAGAAAACCCTGATACGGTCAAAATCCCCGAAATCTAAGATCCAGATATAAACATGTTTGTGTTTATGTTGCCAAGCATATCTATTAACCTTTTCAACACCAGGAAACTGACGTTTGCTGAAAACTTCATCTGCTGAAAAATGCTGTCAGCTAGGACTTTGAAATTGGTTAGGTTGTTTAAAGTATGCTGAAAGTGAAGCAGAAAGCTCCCATAGGAGCTTTCTGCTTCACTTTTTCATCCTGCTTTAAGCATCCATCTGTCAGGATGTAGAAAGTGTTCAATAGTGGGTATTTATAAGTTAAATGATGAACAGATTAATGTGCAAACGCCACCTCTATAGAGGAGGGGGGGGGGTTAATTAACAGATTACAGGATCTACAGTCAGATGATTTTGATCCTGATTAGGTCCAACATTTTGAAAGGCCTGATTTCGAGATGATTCTAATGAGTATAGTAACACCATCACCATATAGGATTTGGTGCTGACATGAGTGAGAAAATGGATTTATTCAATTTACTCCCTCTTATTTGGAGCCCAGTGATTTAAGATTTTACCATCGGGTCTTCTATTGAGTGGTAACTCTTTCCTCCCTGAAACTTTAAATGGACAATTCCAGTTTCCATTTAAGCCAAGTCCATTTCTGACTTTTAAGGGTTGTTTTTGTCAATGTTTGGCATTATGACAAACAATGAAGACCCTAATCAGAGGGCTCCTTTCGGAGCCCTCTGATCTGGGTCTTCACTGTTTGCATAGGACAAGTGTACTATTCACATGAACACTATTTGAAAAGGATGCCTATATGCGGGAATAGGGTTCAAAGGGTTAATACAAGGTTGACTGTACCATTCAGTAGAAGACCCTGGTTTGGTCAGGTCATGAATACAGGCAGTGGCTTCATGCAGGATAAAATACAGGCTCCTGCTAGAACTCTATGCCCATGTTTGTAGACAAAGGGTCCATGCATGCTAATAAAGCGTTTGAGTTGAGTAAGAAATCGTTCTCAAGTATTTGATTGGTCAGATTTGAGCCTAGGCTCAAATCTGACCAATGAAGTGCTTAATTGAGAACACACTCAGACTCAACTCAAACGCTTTATAAGCATGGAGCCAGGTTATACTGTATATTCAACAATAGGAGAAAAGTTTACATTGGAAAGTCCAGAAACAATATGCCTTAAGGGTTACGTCTTAATTGGTTCATCAAAAAACTTCATAAACAATTAACACTTTGTAATATGTAACCTGTCATGAACTTTTGCCTTCATTAAAGCCAAGGCAATGTCTGACATATAATTGTGCTGATTGAGCAATTCAGGTTTCAACCTATGCTCATGCTGTTCAACCAGTAGCAGAGTTCTGTGCTGACTGCATAGGCCATGGGTCTACATTACTTGCTACTAAAAGTTCTGCATTTATTTTCCACTGACTTTCCCCTTCTGTAAGCATAATTTAATTAAATTATGCTTGTATAAAACAGTGTAGGCCCTTCAGGAGCTGTCTGATCAATCTGGTATTCACCGTTAAAATTTCCTTACAGGATCTGTCTCTGACATAATTTAATTCTGCTCTCTTTCCTAGGAATTTGTTTTCCTTATTATATAAGCCAAATAATATATTTCAGAAGATTTATATGTCATTATAGTGGGCCCAGTTTTATACATAAACATGCATCAGGACATGTGTTGAGCTGTGACCTATGTTTTGAGGACAGTATGTCTCTTGAGCATGAGTGATTGATAAGCACAGGTCTGACTGTATAACAGGCAATCTTTGGTTTTTGAGGTTTTATACTCCGTCATTAACTTCACTTGTGATCAGTGGACTGCAGGTTTATTGTTTTTATTTTACCTTGTAACAATTTAAGTTTACTGATAAACAAGGTTTAACAGTCATCATTCATTTTAATTGCACAATATACCACAACTCCAGGTAACAAGAGTATTTCAAATAGTAACTTGCCTGTGTCTGTCATCAAACTCATGTTGTGACTACTTATTAGAACCGCTCTGAAGAGACATGCAATTGTAATGAGTTGTCACAGGTGGTGAAATAAAGGCGATATGGTCTGGAATAGGAGCCATGATATATACTGTGTTTGGGCATCAGGGCAGGTGGTTGTTTAACCCATTACCCCATAGCCTTGAATACAGGTGACTAGATCTGGAGTTAATTGAGTAATGGGTTAATGCAAAACAAAATACAGGAATATTGATTGAGATATTTCTTCATTGATATGTCATGTATTTACTGCCTGTTTATAAAGTTAACCCATTTGAATACGGAACAAATTTCATCTCTTCAAACTGTCTTCAGTCTGAATCTGAAACCGACTCTTTCATCTCACTCCATAGGCAGACAAATAACAGTTTCCACCCTGAGCTACTGATCAGCTGATGAAACTGCAAACTGTTTGTAAAGTTCAAGACCATTTGTTTTCCATTTGTTTTCAGCATCCAGATGTTAAGGAAAAGTGTGTCTGAAGGCATGGCCTGAACATTAAGGGCCATATACACTGATACTTCCTATTTCAGTTCCAGAAATTTATGACATAAATTTAGATTTTCTAAAAACAGTTCAACAGGTAAGATAATATTCAAAATTTAAACTAGGTCACTAGACATAATCAAATTACAGTCAATCTTTAAAGTAAACATTTAAATCTCTTAAGACAAGAGACTGCTTGATTGCAGGAGAGGAATAATGCAGAAAGCTCCTATAGGAGCTTTCTGCATTAGTTCTGTCCTGCATTAAGCAGCCACATGTTTTAACATTGCACATGGGTCTTTAATTGAGTGTTTGCTTAATGCAAGATTGACTGTAAATCAATAATCAGTAAGGGTTTAAATAGATATGACCATGCCCCTCTGTCTATCTTAGTAACTCCAAAATGACTTCATACCCTGTACCAGGGTATTACTAGCCCGGGCACATTTATTTCACCACCTATTGGAAATATTACAGTTAAACTTATTTTAACCCTTTAAATCCTTCCGAGCTATTAGAGAATATCACTTATATTTAACTGATACACAATAGATATACATGTAAGAACTATCAGGTTTAAGCAAATGACTGCTAAAAGCAAGATGAAAGTAATGCTGCTTTGCAGAAAGCTCCTCTTAGAGAGCATCTGCTTTACTTAGGTCATGTTTCATGTCTCCCCCTGTATTTAATACCATTAATTGGTCTCAGAAGTACTAAGAAGATTATTCTGATGGAAAAGCAAAGTTATCCTTGGAAGCTTATATGGAGAGACATGTTCATTTATCTCTTTACCCATTACCCCATAAACACGCCTTTTTACGACTTATTGCTCCACTGAAGAAAATAATTCTAATATAATTATATAATCATGAATATATAATATAAGAAATATTTTCTTTATCCTTGTAGATAGTAACTTAAAGCAGGCTAGAAGTAAAGCAGAATGCGCCTTAAGGCACATTCTGCTTTACTTTCAACCTACTTTAAGTGGTCACCTGTCTTCAAAACTAAAACAGGCTATGTTACGGAGCCCTCTGATCTGGGTATTCACTGTTTGCATAGAACAAAATTGCACTTTTCACATGTATACTGTTTGAAAAGGATGCCTATATGCGGAACTAGGGTTCAAAGGGTTAACAAATCAAGAATATACATATTGCACAATACACGGTAAAGAGTCTACAGTGTCAGTTGTGTTCAGTTATATGTTAAAAGCAAATATTTGTTTAAGATACATAAACTTTTAAATATAACCGATGGCTCTGTTTTAAAAACATCAGACATTGCCAAATATTTATCATCATGACAGCTTGTAGGTTCACCACATTACTGAGACAATTTGGTTGACATCATAACACATTATGTATATTACATGTACAGTAAAACCTCGCTATTAAGACCACTAAAACAAAGGCTAATTGATTGTATAATAGAGAGATGACAGCTTAAAGCAAGGTGACACTGAAACAGAAAGTTCCTAAAGGAGCTTTCGGTTTCACTGTCACCTTGCTTTAAGCGGACACCTACTGTAAACACCCTAATAGTTAACATAATTTAGTGGTTGTAATAGAGAGGTTTTACTGTAATCATCCCCCCCCCCCCTTTAGCTTGTTTTCAGCATCTAAGAGCTTTCTGCTTTACTTTCAGATTTAGCCCGCCACTTGTCATGATGTATGAATTGTTTTATCAGGACATGGTAGAAGCGTGGAAATATATTTCTATGAGGAATAGGTTAACCCATTACCCCATAAATACGCCTTTAATTTATTCCTCCACTGAAGAGAATAATTCCTTTTTATACAGTTATGAATATGTATTATAAGAAATATTTTATATATCCTAGCAGATAATAGCTGAAAGCAGGCTGGAAGTAAAGCAGAATGCGCCGTAAGGTGCATTCTGCTTTACTTTCAACCTGCTTTAATTGACCAGTGTTTCTTCAAAACTAGAAATAGCATATGGGGGAATGGGTTAAGGCGTAAAAGGTGTTGCATGTATGTTAAATCTATGTGGTCATAAATGAGTACATCATTTGCATAGACTTGAGCTGATCTCATAAACATTAAAATCATAATGTGCACCATGAAAATGATGATAACCCTGTCCATTATCCAATAAATACACCTTTTTAAGCCTTTAATTTATTCCTCCACTGAAAAAAATAGTCTTACTTTATACAATCATGAACACATATCATAAGAAATATTTTCTATATCCTAGCAAAATACATATTAAAGCAGGCTGAAAGTAAAGCAGAATGTGCCTTAAGGCACATTCTGCTTTACTTTCAACCTGCTTTAACTGGTTACCTATCTTCAAACTGTAGGAGCCCTCTCATTTGGGTATGACTGTTAAGTTTACATAGGACAAATGTACTCTTCACAGGTACACTGTATTCAAAGGATGCAAGGATTTTCTATGATGCCAGATGTAAGCTTGAGTTATCGGTTTTTGATTGGACTTACCCACATTCAAACCTGACCTAGATTTCAATAGGGCAAATATTTTTGTTCAAGTTTCAAATCTAATGAGATTTGTAGCCTTAGACTGCAGTGTTAAGCATTTTCTTTGATTTAATTGACCTAGTGACCTTGTTTTTGACAGGACATGACCCTTATTCATATCTGGCGTAGATTTTTAAAGAGGCAGATATTTTGACAAAGTTTCATTAAGATCCAATGAGATTTGTAGCCACTAGAGTGTTAATGAACTAATAATTGTGCACAGCCAGCCAGGAGACAAACGGCAATCCTAATAGCTCACACTGAGCTTTTGCTCAGGTGAGCTAAAAATTAAAATCCCTCTATATCTCGATCAATCAAACCAAATGATGTGCTCACTCATTATTATTTCTAGAAGAGAGGCTCGTGATGAGTGGGCATAATATAGGGTTCTGTGGAGACAGACACTGGTGGCAGCTTAATACACGACAAGAGTAATTCAGAAAACACAGTCCTGTAGAAGCATTTTCCATAGCCTATTTCTATAGTTTTTAAAAACAGGGGACCACTTAAAGCAGGTTGAAAGTAAAGCAGAATGTGCCTTAAGGCACATTCTGCTTTGCTTTCAGCCTGCTTTAAGCCACCATCTGTTGGGATATAGAAAATATTTCTTCTGATACATATTTATGTATAAATTTGAACTATTTTCTTCAGTGGAGTAATAAATTAAAGGCGTATTTATGGGGTAATGGGCTAACTTATTACCTGCCTTGCATTAACCAGTCACCTGTCATTAGAGATCTCCATGCTTGTTTCAATGAATGGCTGCTTGGCCCACATTTGACTGCACTTAATGTTCTCTGTATGATTAATGGAGATGCAATATAACTGTAACAGTATTACCGAGTGCACACACAGTAGATGGTGGGTTTCAGTGCAGTATAATACTGTTTATATATTACGTACAGTACAGTACGTAAATTTAAGTCCCACTATCACTGTTTCTTTTCTGTGCGCTGCTTTGAGATGGTGACTGCTTAAAGAATGATGAAAGTAAAGCTAACAGCTCCTTTAATCCTGTTTAAACACTTCCCCAATAGCTTGTTTTTTCAGCATTAAAGACAAATGATTCCATAAAGCAGACTGAAAGTAAAGCAGAATGCACCTTGAGGTGCATTCTGCTTTACTTTCAGCCTGCTTTAACCAAAGTTTCCATCTGCTACAGCCTATTAAGATATGGAAAATATTTCTTATGCTGCATATTCATGACTGTATAAAGTAGAGCTGTTTTCTTCAGTGGAAGAATGAATTAAAGGGCTGTAAGGAACAAGGCACACTATTGAGTAATGGGTTAAACTGTCAACCGTCTTTACTGTATTATCAATAGATGTATCATGTTTGTTTTGAATGTTTACAAGAATTACTTAAAAGAAGACAATATTTTCTGTGCTTATGTCAGGTAGACGCTTACAGCAATATAAAAGTAAAGTAGAAAGCTCCTGTTGAAGCTTTACTTTCAACCTACTTGAAGCTGTCACCTGTAAGTTGTCACATATTCTTTCACACTGTCAACTAGTGTTCATGATCATAATCATACCTCTATACCACATATATCTTTATATGAATGAGTCAACTAAGCAAAAAATGACAAAACATGACAACTACCTGTAATATTCTTCAGCACCATGGCTGAATGTTGACATCCCCTCATCCTTGTTGTATAAATGTCTAACTCACTACTGTTGTATTCCTATCAGCTTACAATTAATGCACTCACTGCAGGCTTACATAACACACAGCCTCGGTACTATTGTTTTCTCTCCTAGATCTGCCTATCCACTATATATCACAGCAGCCAGCACCCATACCCAGCTTCTGATCAGTAGTGATTGTACTAAGTAACTGTGCGATAGAACACTAGCTGACTGTGTGATTAATAAAACATGTTCAAATGTCCAATACTCTGCCTATATCCAATACTGACAACCTGTCAGGGAGCTTAGTACCTTAGTACTTAGTATGGATTGGCAAATTTCACTCAAATTTCTAGTAATATTCTCCAAGATTATTTTTTCGCCACAACTCAATATCTTCCAAGAGTCATACTATATGTATGACAGATAGCTATGATCCAGATGTGCCATTTGTTATTGGTTTTATCTTAGTGAGACACTTCTCTTAAAGTCTCTCTTCATATATTGGAGAGTACAGTGTAATATGTGGATCAAAAGGCCGACAAACTATGCTACAATCAAACTTATACACTACAACTAATTAACAAACACTGTCAACTGCTTAGTGCAGGATTAAAATAATGCAGAAAGCTCCTAGGAGCTTTCTGCATTATTTTGATCCTGCACTAAGCAAAATCCTGTATTCCAGACTGCTTACAGGTCTTCTATAATTGAATAATCGGTTTAATAAAAGTTTGGTTGTATTATCAAGGCCGGCTAATACACCAGCAGAGGAGGAGGCAATGGTCGGCAGAGGCCAATGGCCTAACAAACAGTAGAGTAACATTTGTTATACTATTTGATAAACCCAACTGGTTTGTTGTGGTTTAAATTAATGCCCCTTAAACAATTAGAGGTCATATTGAAATTCCTCAGAGAGTCAGACCTGGGTCAAGCAAAATGCTGGTTACAACAATAAGTGACAAACAGTGTAGACCCCCTTATCTAATGATATGTTCGGATTGTTCCTAACTCTGCAGATCATATACATCTATGTTATCTGCAGTGTCAAATAAATCTTCTTTACCTGGTCCAGAATATAAATAGTTAAATTGTGAAAGTTTAGTGGATAGCAAGCCAACCAGTGGCTCATCTGGTCTGGATTCCAAACCTTAAGTCAGTTAAGAGTATATTGGGCTATTATATATTTAGATTAGTAATGCTGAATTAAACAGCCACCTGCCTTTATATATCACCATGTGACTGCAATGAGTGATGTTTTATTCAAGATTCTGGTGACAACAAATTTTGCAAGTATCTCTTCAGTGTCTCCGAGTTCACTCGCATTATGTGACTGTCCTCTAGCAGACAAACTTCAACCTTGGTATTGCCTGACAATATTGACCTGACGTTGAACTTTATGCATGAATAAATAATTATAAAATGACGCAGTATAAATCAATAATCGATAGCCTACGTACAATTTCGGGTTGTTTCGGCTGATTACGTGACTCTTGTTACAGTTGTGCTCCTCAGTGGATTAACACTCAACATTGAGCAAGTTCAAAAAGTTGTTGTTGATAAACTATTATTCCTAAACGCATCTACTAAAACGCACCATGTTGCGCTTTCGAGTGGGTTTTAATACGGGTAAGATCATCGATGTCCTTACCTGCGACTCTTGCCAATATATACCTAATTTACAACCCCCAATGTAACTAATCTGCAATGGGTGTGTCAATAGAGCTATAGATTTGTAACATCGAGGTTCCGGGTTCGAATCCCGATAGAGGGGAAAATATTTTTATTTATAAAATGTTATTTTATAGACTAAACAGACGCTATGACATAATGTTTTTGAAAATAACAAAATAATCGTGTTCCAATCGAAATAGATGCTGTATGATTACTTAAAAGAAACAGTATAAATTGTTAAAAAAAAGTGAAAAAATGTATGAGTATTGCATGGGATTCGAACCACTGACTGTACGGAAAAATAATGAATAGTCGTCTCTCTTACCACTTGCGCTAAATACCTGTCGATATTTGCGGAATCGGACAATGCTATATTTTCTTGATTTCCTTGATGCCGATGTGGTAACAATGTGTGTTCTCGTATAAATAATAACGAAGTGTTCCGAAGCTATATTTAGAAATGCAACAAAGTGTGAAATTATGCTAATAGAGGTCACCAACGTCAGGTCAATATTGTCTAACAATAATGCAGTATTTCAACACTAATGACCAGCGGCTAGTTTCGTTATATCCAATTTGCAATATTAAAACCAGCTATTTACTCTTTCAACACAAAGTAGCTCTTGTGCGTTAATCACTTATTTGGTTACCTTGTGGGTCTCTTATAAGTTTCCAAAACAGGAACCATTAGAGTCTACTTGGAATTCTGGGCAATTAAATAAATACTGCTTTAAATTAGCAAACAGTGTAGACCATCATCTAGACAAGTATTTATCAAACTACCCAGAATTCCCTGTAGACTTGTTCATGTTTTGGTAATTTAAAGGATCCAAAAGGGAACCTTATAACCCACAAGAGATACTAAGTGTTGAAAGAGTTAAGACCAATCAGTAAACAACTTGTTTAATGTGTTTTAGACATGCAGTTATGCTTGCTTGAAGCAGGATGACAGTAGAGCACAAAGCTTCTTAATGAGCTTTCTGTTTTCTTTCACCCGTTTTATGCAGTCACATGTATTCAACACTTAACATGTATCCTTTTTAAAAGTTGCTTTAAAATTAGGTATTTACTGAAGCTTATGACATTATTTGTTATAAAACATTAGAGCTCCTTATAATATAAGATATTTGAAAACTTACATCATTACATCTCTGCCCAAACTTATGATGTCACTTCTCCAGGGCTGCCATTTCTCTGAATTTTTCCTAAATCTCCGGATTTTTCCCCAGTTCATGGTAGCTTAAAGCAGGCTGAAAGTAAAGCAGAATGCGCCCTAAGGCGCATTCTGCTTTACTTACAGTCTGCTTTAAGTAGTCGCATGTCAACAAAACAAGAAAAAGGCTATGGGGTAAAGGTACGATTTGTAAAATCGCGCTTGAAAATTGCAAATTTGGAAATCTTAGGATTTTTCATGTCAACTTATGGCAGCCCTGCTTCTCATTGAAATCGTCTCCAAGAGTTGTTCTAAAGAGTGGTCAAAACAAAGGTTTTTTGTGAAGGCTAAAAGGAGGAAATATTGGCAATGTTTAGCTTACATGGCCTAGATAATCTCAATGGAGCGCTGAAAAATGGTCAAATCCTATGATGCAAATACTTAAGCAATCATCTTGAAGAGTTTGGTGGAGACATTAAGGAGAAATATTGGAAATATTCAATTAACTCATTCTTATCACAAGTCCTGAAACACTGGCCATTGTCTCAATTAACAGTCAGAGTTCACAAACATTCGGTGACTGTCCTCCCGTAGAAAAACTTCACCTTGGAAATGCAGTATTTCAGCATTAATGACGATAACTAATTTATACGTTTCTTCAGGCAAATAACTTCAACAGGACTGTACGTAGTGAAAAATTTAAAACAGCAACATTGAACTGATATAGCAATCGCAATCAAGAACAATTACATATCGAGTTTTGTAACCTATTCTCAAATTTAGCAACAAATTTTAGGTGCAAAAAATAAAGATTAAAGACAAATTTAGAAACAGGGTTAAGTTAAAGGTCAACGTAATATTTGTTTTAAGATTTTGTTTTTACTTGCAGTTCTAACTGAACCTGATTTGTCAGCCACCTTATGACTTTATGCATGTTTTGACATTCTTTGCATGCTGATGGCATAACTTTTGCTAGACAAACTATTTACTTGGCTTTACTTACTTTACTTTATTTAATTGGGAACATTGGAGAAACTTAACGATCTAGGTTCAAGGTATATACTGTAAATTTTAAGATCAACATTTCAACCTTTATTAGGTCTTTATCAAGAATATGTAACTTTGAAAAATAATAGCAGACAACAAATTTAACTCTTTCCCTAAATACATGTAGAAGTGCCTTTTACTTTTTAGTGCAATCAATTTATTTCTCTTCTCCACAATTTATACAGTTAATATATATATGAACATGAAACATGAAATATTTTCTATATCCTAGCAGATGATAACATAAAGCAGGCTGAAAGTAAAGCAGAATGCACCGAAGGTGTATTCTGCTTTACTTTAAACCTGCTTTAAGTTGTCACATACCTGTCTTCAAAACTAGAAACAGGCTATCAGGTAAAGAGTTTAACCCTTTGAACCCTAGTCCTGCATATAGGTGTCCTTTTCAAACTGTACATGTGAATAGTACACTTGTCCTATGCAAACAGTTAAGACCCAGATCGGAGGGCTCTTTACTGTTTGTCATAACGCCAAACATTGACAAAAACAACCCTTAAAAGTCAGAAATGGACTAGACAGACGGAAACTGGAATTGTCCATTTAAGTTTCAGGGAGGAAAGAGTTAAAGCATCATTACAGCAGCTAAATTAGGGATGATACAGTTTCATAAGAGTGGAATATAACAAGATGAATACAATATACATTATCATCATTCATGTCACCAGTCTCACCACCAAACCATGTATCGTGACTACTCATTACAAACCAATGATTTATTACAGCATATTGAGACAATTGATGTAACTTAATGTTTGATAATTTTATTTTATTCTCTTGTATATCTGATGTCCTACACATACCCAGGGCTCCAGATAAGGGGAGTATTTCAAAAACTAAAATCTTTATTTCTGCATTAACCCTATGGTGTCACTACTCATTAGAATCGTCTCTTCACAATAGGATTAAGTGCTGAAATGAGTGAGAAAATGTTCGATTTGGTCAGTTTACTCCCTCTTATCTGGAGCCCTGCATACCAATTTGTTTCTTGGATGACATTTATTCAGCGAGACAATTATTCTGCCTATAAAGCCAATCAGTTTCTGGTCAGTGAAATACTACTTATAAACAAACAAGATCATAATGTTCATTTGAACAGGTATGCTATAGGTTACTGAACTCCACAAAACCATTAAGTAACCGCCTAGAGTTCAGTCCACGGCCTTCAGTGACATGCTGAACTTTTCCCACTATAGCAATATATAGATGGCAAGACCAATCCAGTGCAACGACCTCACCTAAGACCACAGGTTATATATACAAATCAATGAAATGGTCAAATGGTTCACAGAATTTATTTTTATGCATGCATTTTACTTAACCCATAACCCCATAGCATGTTTCTAAGATTTGAAGACAGGTGACCAGTTAACCCATTCCTCCCATAAATACACCTTTTTATGCTTCTAATTTATTCCTCCACTGAAGAAAATAGTTCTAATTTATAAAGTCAGGAATACTAGTACCAAATACCTGATGAAATGCCATGGCTCCTATAGGAGCCCTGAGGAGACTGATTAGTCTACTCTGTCTGTATAGTGGAAAAGTACTTTTCAATAGGTACAGTCTGTTTATAAAGATGATGGGTATACTCATCACTTTATAATACATACACCAACCAGAACCATTTGATATTTGAAACTTAACAATAATTAAGGTATTTTATGCCACAAAGAATAATGCTTGACTTGTCACATGTATGTCCACCTGAGGTTACGCTTATAAATCTAAAACAATATCAGAGTAAAATACAAACGGTATACGACACAAGACTCTCGTACCTGATTGTACAAATACACAGGCATCACAGGAAGATGTATAATAAATATTTATGACTGTATAACTTGAAACTATTTTCTCGAGTGGACAAATAAATTAAAGGCGTAAAAATGCATATTTATGGGGTAATTGGTTAACCCTGTACCCTTTAAATATGCTTTTTAATGCTATTTATTTATTCCTTAGATGAAGAAAATAGTTCCACTTTAAACAATCATGAACATGTACTAATAGAAATAAATTCATTATTCTTGCAGATAAAGCTTAAAGTAGGCAGCAGTCTGGCTGAAAGTAAAGCAGAATGTGCCTAACCTACTTTAACCCTTTGAATCCTGGTCCCACATATAGGCTTTTCAAACAGTATACATGTGAAAACAGCAGTTGTCCTATGCAAACAGTGAAGACGTAAGGAGCCCTCTGATCAGGGTCTTCACTGTTTGTCATAATGCCAAACATTGACAAAAACAACCCTTAAAAGTCAGAAATGGACTAGACTAAAATGGAAACTGGATTTGTCCATTTAAAGTTTCAGGGAGGAAAGAGTTAAGACAACTCTACAGTGAATGATGGCATTCAAATGGCAACTGCACTGCATCCCAACGTTTGCCCTGCATGTATAGAATGCTGCTTTCCCCTGGGCAGAAAGTTTCATATTTACAACACAGGGCATGGAGTTAATATAAATCCTTCTTAGAAACATTAATGAACATTCTGACCTTCAAGTAAGATGTGCTTTTACCTATTACATTGAAAGAACTTGATAACAGGGCTCCAGATAAGAGGTAGTTTTTTTTCAACAAATCCCACATTTTCTCACTATTTTTAGCACCAAATCCTATGGTGTTACTACTCATTAGAATCGTCTCGAAGAGACGATTCTAATGAGTAGTGACACCATAGGGTTTTATTCAGAAATAAAGATTTTAGTTTTTGAAAAACTTGTAACCCTTATCTGGTGCTCTGGATAAGCTTGCAGTAGGTTTGCAAGGTGGTCTATGAGCCATTTGTTGCATTTCCACAGCTTTTCTACATCTTCGCCATCTTTAAATACTACATTGCTTCTGTGATAATGACAATTAAGCTCATTCAATCCAATGGTGTACCGAGTTAACATGTGCTTAGGACTTCAAGCATCACTGTTCAAAACAGTCATTGACAGCCAGCGATCTCAGGCCTCCTTGGGGTCCCCTTGACATCTTTCAGCCCTATGCAGGGCTCCAGTTCAGAGGGCGTAAACTTAACAAATCCAATGTTTACTCACTCATTTTAGCACCAAATCCTATGGTGTTCAACTCATTAGAATCGTCTCTTCGAGACGATTCTAATGAGTAGTAACACCATAGGATTTAAATCAGAAATAAAGATTTTAGCCTTTGAAAAAATTCTCTTATCTGGAGCTCTGCCTATGGCATCATGGCAGTTCTACTGTTTACTGGGTTGTCATAAGAACGCAATCGGCTAAAACAAGGTATTTGGCACAGTAGGGTAAAAATGATGTTATATGATGACTGAAAGTAACTGAATAGAGAACCAATGCATTTCTTGCATTCAATATTTGAGGCTATGACCAATCTTGATAGCCTCAAAATTTTAAGTCAATATCTAACTCCGTTGTTGAGATATTGTAACAGATATGCCCCCAAAATGGCCATTTTTAAGCGTTATGCTGTCCCACTTCAATAAATTTTAATTTTGAGCTCAGAATACAATATTTTAACCACCTTAAAATCAGCTGTAATTAAGACAGTCTCATAGATGTATTTGTTTACTAAGTTTTTATAGGTGGATGATGAAAATAGACAGTATATTAAGAAAGTTATGACCGTATAACTGAAATAGGTGATTTGGCCTCATCATCAGATTCACAGAGGGTATGCTTTGTTATATGTCTGTAAAGAACTGCTATATTGTCAATAAACTGGAGGTTAGTGTTTAAAATGACTCATTTTTAATCAAAGTTTGAAATACCGAAATATCTTTGAATTTGCACTTTGCATTTATAAAATTTTAGCATTCGAATGCGGAAAAGCGGAAAATGAATTTTCTGTAGTGTCCGTAACAGTGGGTTTAGAAAGTCAATTTGTATTTACATTAGACATTTTAAATTTCCAAATATTATTTCTATGAAGGTTTGTATACAAAAGCTAAAATATTAAAGATTTCCTTGATTTGAAAGATAGTTGTTTTCGTGATTTTAGTGTTACGGACACTACAAAAATTGTACACTTAAACTGATAATTCATCATATCAAACTTCAAGAGCTTTTTTCTTAGTTTTGCTGCTTTGCAGAGCAATAAGTTTTGTTATGGATTATTCCATCACTTAAATACTCTTGGAAAATACAAGAAAATCTTGTTTGATGCAACAATAGTAAGATGTTATATTGCAATCGAAAGAGGGGTGTGCTTCCAAGAAATTTTCCAGTTCAACAGACCAGTGCCCAGTTTAACAAGAAAGGGCTGAAATAGTCTTCTATCATGTCAAACTGAAAGAAAGAAGTCATGAGTAATGGACAAAACCAACAATTTGAGTCCAAATGATGGCAAAGGTATGTAATAAAGACTTAAAGCATTGCTTGTTGATAAAATATAGTGTCCGTAACATACGGTATTACAGGCATTTCTTTGTAACCATGCTCAAGTAGCCCAACACTCAATTGTTACATCTGACTTTTTTAAATAATGTTCCGAAACAAAACAAATGTTGAAATTAACCCAATATAAGTGATCATTATCTTTCTCTCTTATATTTCAAACACCATTTAAGTCAAATTTAGTGATGCAAATAATCTGAAAGAATTTTTTGACTCATGTATTACATCAAATAAAATTGTGTTCCTTGTATCAAGTCATATAGGCCTTTTAAACAACATATTTAAAACCTTAGTGTCTGTTTGATTCATAGCAATCATGTCTTTCCTAAACTTATTTCTTCTTGTCAAAAATGTTACGGACACTACATGATCTATTTAATTTATTGAAGGCAATCTATTTAAGTATTTACACATCTGTTTCTTTCATTATCTATGCCATTTGACCAGGCTATACACTTACAGACAATTTTGACTTGGGTTTCTACAGAAACAAATGGTCTAAAGCACACATAACCCAACTCATGATGATCTGTGTTTGACAACATTTATGAATTCTTCTAAAATATAATTCTGTTCAGTCAGATCTGTAGTGCAAATTTTATAATGCTTAACATGTATGAGAAATTTGAAAATAACTAAATGTAAAGGTTCAGAGAGCTCTTGTTTAGATCCTTCTAATCAAAACTTATACTGCTTGCAAGTAAAAGAAGTGCAACTGTGTGGTCAAAGGTTACGAGATAGTTCAAATGGTATAGAATATAGACTCACATTATTGAGATCTTGAAAGGGCCCCAGAATCTAAGCCTAAACAATTTATGAAAAACGATTATAGATCCAACATCAAAAAACTCTTTTAACCCATTACTCCAAAGATACACATTTCAACACTTTAATTTGTTCCTTCACTGAAAAAAATTGTTCCATTTTCTACAGTCATAAATATATATTATAAAAACAACAACATTTTCTTTATTCTAGTAAATGGTAGCTTAAAGCAGGCTGAAAGTACAGCAGCATGCACCTCAAGGAACATTCTGCTTTACTTTCAAACTGCTTTAAGTAGTCACCTGTCATCAATACTAGAAACAGGCTATGGAGTAAAGGATTAAGAGCCCTTTGATCTGTATCTGCACAGTTTATTACTTTAAGTTGATAGCATATAGTGCTGCATATTTCAATTGGGTCTAATCATGAAATTATTATTATGAAATAATCGATTAACGATTGAAATGGCAATATATCTTAAATATATTTTGCAGACCAGAGCAAGAGTTCATCACTAGGACAAATTAGATCTGCTGTTAAGAAATTGTACTTGAAGTGGAAGCTGAGAAGAAAAATGCGAATACTACACTGAGAGTTAAGATGAGAAGAAATTGACAGAAAACCCTAAAACATATTCAGGGTTGAAGAAGACTGACTAAGACAGTAGAAAATACTACAGATTAACCTGATGGAATCTTCAGATCCTGAAGTACAAAATTTAATGTACAAGCTGCTCTTAGAAAGAATAGAGTTGTCAGAGATACAATAAAGCTCGCCGAAGGCACATTTGGAATCTTAAAGACAGAGTCTGAGGTCAAGGTCATAAGGGTCAGAACTTTTTGTGTTCATGAAAAGGCCTTGTCCATATACTCAAAACTATAAAAACAAGACATCAAGAGTCATAGCATTTATAAGCATTTTTTAAAACCTAAACACAGATTTCGAAAGCAAAAAACGGGCCCTAAGTTTGAGGTCAAGGTCACTGGGGAAAAGAGAAAACTTGCCATTACAGGTACATGCAAGTCAAAGGACAATCAGAGGGTGAATGAAGACCATCAAAACTATGCCTTCAGCATAAACACCTGCTTCAGAATAGGAATAGGATGATATAACCACAGGAAACAGAAACCGCTAAGAAACAGTAAACAGCAAAAAATACCACACAGCAACTTCAACAGTCCAAAAGTTACAACTCTGGGGATTTTTTTGCTTTTGATTTGAAACCAAAGAAGAATCCATATGTGTTTATGTGGCAGAAGTTACAAATATATATGAAGAGGAGTGTTGGCTTAAATACATGAAAAAATCAGGGGGTTTGTGCACATGGCCTAAACAAACAAATGACTTTGTCATAAGAGCTGATTGACAATACCATAGGGACACTTTAAACCCTGAAATTGTAAACAAAAGGGGCCTTTTAAGTTTCAAACAAGTGAATTAGACAATGTAAGGGTTACCCTTATATAAAAACACAAACAAGTCTGCTTTAAATAGTTTGGCATTGTAGCTTGAACGGTACAGTTTGGAATTGTAGTGTCTGTAACAAAAGTGGTTTGAGATAATTGTATGTCCAAAGAAAATAATTGAACACATTTTGAACATTGAAAAGTGACTGGAATATAAAACTAAGTCCTTGTACTAGCAAATAGATGTGATTTTAACATTGGGTTTGGAGGATGACAAATGTTAGGTGAAACGTTGCAAGTTCATTTTTTTGAAGTTTTGCGCCTGTACGTATAAAAATTAAAAAAAATCAGTTTTGAATTTGAATTCAACTATATTTCATTTCAGTTATCTTATTTACATTCCATGTTTGAAGTTATGTGTTTAAATCAATAAATATGTTATGTTTTGAAGAAAATTAGTGTTGTTATATGCCTGATGTAGTGTCCGTAACATTTAGGTGACGTATACTTTAAAACCTCTACAAAAATACATTTGTAGAAGCTGCAAACTTAAAACAAGATTTGATATGAGTGGTCAAAGCTTTAACTTTTTGATATTCTAAATTTCAAAATGCTACATTAAAGTTCATTTTTTGATCCAAGTGGGACACTGGTGTGCCAAATACCTTGTTTTAGCCGAATAAGAATGTGCAGTCAAATGTGACGGGTCTTAACTTATACCCAATAAAGAATAATGGTAATGACAAATTGCTGCTCACTTATGCAGGACAAAATAAATGCTACTTTGTTCTGCATTAAGCAGAAATTTAAGTGATGCATAAATGCGGGTTTCAATAAGAATCGTCTCTTCGAGAAGATTTTAATGAGTAGTGACACCGTAGGGTTTAATGCAAAAATAAAGATTTTATTTTTTGAAATACTCCCCTTATCTCGAGCCCTATGTATCATAATCATATTCACAATTATCAAATTCAAAATGCTACGTGCTTGAGGAAAGCAAAAAATAAAGCTCATTCTAAACCTGTCAGAAAGTTTTTAAATAGTGTCTCCAAAATTACCATTGTCTTATCAGAGAAGAATAATAATATCATACAATTAATATTCATGACTTTTCTCCAGGCCTGAATTGGTCTTCGATGAAACAATGGGGGATATAAACAGAGATTGACATAATTAGAGTCAAACTTGGTGTAAGCAGTCACCCAACAAGAAGATACATCATCTGTTATCATATACACAGAATGTCAGCTTAATGCATTCAGGGCTCCAGATATTAAAGGGGAGTATTTCAATAACTAAAATGTTTATTTCTGCTTTAAACCCTATGGTGTCACTACTCATTAGAATCGTCTCGAAGAGACGATTCTAATGAGTAGTAACACCATAGGACTTGGTGCTGAAATAAGTGAGAAAATGTTGGAATTGTTCAGTTTACTCCCTCTTATCTGGAGCCCTGCAGCATGATAGAAGTAAAGCAGAAAGTTCCTTTACAGATCTATGCAATTATTATTAATCCAAAAACTTTAACTCTGTCTATTCTAGCGACGGATATGTCCCACAGTGATATTAAAGGGACTCGCAACCGGATGGTGTACTTATCAAAATAAAATAAAATACTCAAATAAAAGCAAATTTGTGGCATTATTTGGCTTCTGACATTAAAAAAATATGATCAGTCCAAAAAAAGTCTCAAGAATCGTCACCGAATCTTAGATTTTTAGATATTTTCTATCGTTTTTCTATACCGACTAGTAGACGGTATAGTTGTTGTTGTTGCTTCTCTACACGGGCTCAGACATAAACCCGAGACGAATTGTGAAGTTGTATGCACTTTCGATCGCTACACATTGAAATACTTTAAATCGATCCGAGATAAACGGATAGTTCCGTGGTCCATTGGTCTAAGCGGTTTCCCCTATTTTGCCTTCTGTCCGCCAATGCCGGGCCCCGGGTTCGAATCCCACCAGAGACCAATCTTTTTTTTTTATTGAAATACATTTTTTTAAACAGAATTTCTTATCTTAAACTAATTCTTTACCATTTATATAAGCGTTTGACACATATTTACAAATCACTATTTTTAATGCACCATCTGGTTGCGAGTCGCTTTAAGGCTTAATATTGAATAAGCCTTTGCAAACAACTTTGGATCCTGATAAGACGCAGTGTAACGCTGCATCTCATCAGGATTCAGGATCCATATTGTTTGAAGCTCTGACCCTATTTTGAAAATAAATTTAGAAAATTCTAACTTTAGAACAGTAATGTTGCAGATGACAATCTTAACAGACGAAAAAATTACCCAGCATGCAAAGAGTTAAATGTGGGTGTCTTCATATGACAATGCTTGATGTATGAGCATTTCCAATGAACTTAACAAATCACTATCTATTTGTGATATATTGTAACACACCCACAGCTAAAAATAGCTCATAGATACCAAAAATAACATATGGTAATACATAAAACTTATTACATGGTCACCTTTTACTGTAATCCTCTTGTGCATAAATGAGAAAATGTTCACAAGCATCAAACTCTTTCATTAGTCACATGTACATGAGGAATGATCTTCAAGCAATATCCTCATTACAATTTGACTTTAACAATTCATCTGGAAGTAACTTTTTGTATGCTGAGATACTTTAATGTTTTGGTTTGCAACAATTGTCATGATCAACAGCTGTTCTTAAATTAGAATTGCATTACATGTATTTTCTAAATATTTATATTTCAACCAATTACCCTATAGCCTGTTTCTCGTTTTGAAGATAGATCATCACTTAAATCAGGTTTAAAGTAAAGCAGAATGTGCCTTAAGGCATTACTTTCAGCCTGCTTTAAGCTACCATCTGCCAGAAAATAGAAAATATTTTCAATGATACATATTCATGACTGTATAAAAGGGACCTATATTCTTCAGGTGAGGAATAATTTAAAGGCGTAAAAAGGTGTATTTATATGGTAATTGGTTAAATAGCCAAAGTTTCAAACAGTAGATGATATTCTGAGTTATGTAACTCAACATGTAATCTGGATTCAAACTGTTTGTAGAGGTGCTCTCACTGTTTTGCTGTTAGCCTGTACAGTGTTAATTGAGGGTAAGTAGTGTATTCAATTACAAGTCTTAACGTTTCTCCCTTAACCCCTTAAGGGATAAACAACAAGAAACAACATATGCATGTTACCGAGCACAGCGTATAGAACGAGGACGGTGTATATTTCATTTTGACCACGTACATATCAGTGCAGTATAGACTGGTTTACTGCTTGTAATCTAGCATACATATACATGTTAAGCACGTCTGAAAAATACAAAACGGGTACTCCAGGGATAATTATATATTACTAGAATTTTAGACAAATTAACGCTTAAAATGCGATTGGACTCGCCCAGGAACAACCAGAGGTAAAAACTATACATGTTATAGCAAAAAAACTCTGGAAACCTGTGCCCAAATTGTCTGCTGTCCTATCGCCAAGTGTTGGGCCTCACGAAAATAAAATGCGCCTTTGTCTATCGCTAACAAAATCAATAATGCGAACATATCAATATCATATAATTAGAAACTATGACTACTTGTATAATCAATTTTAAGAAGTTAAGCTTAAAATTGTTGTCCGTTCGATACAAGAGTGTCCGGTAGAATGACAAAACTACTTTAACAAGCGCACGAGGATCTTGTGCGCCCTGTCAAATAATGACGTAGAATATTGAAATCGTCAAGACAACATTTTCACGCTATACTGCGAATCGCGAGAAAATACTAGTCTTAACGTTTCTCCCTTAACCCCTTAAGGGATAAACAACAAGAAACAACATATGCATGTTACCGAGCACAGCGTATAGAACATGAAAAGACAGGGCTTGACGTAAATAATAGGGGGTTAAACTATAAACCCAAACTCTGTGACACTTCCAGTCTGTCTGCCAAACTGTCGGCAACATAGCCGTCTTTACTACTGTCTGACCTCCATCTTCCATGACGTTTTAAACACCTTTCGTTTACACCAGAATTAGCCGCCCTTGTGGCGCCACCTGCCCTCAAAGAATGCAAACCTATGTTTGAAGTTCCTGTATATGGTTTCAACCTTGTAAGAATGCATTCTCTAGCTCTCATATAACTGATTGACTTGTTTTTATAGATCAAACTACATGTTTTACGCGACCTAAAGCATGGTCTGAACAGGAACATAGAATCTGAACATGTTTGTCTAGAAACTGCGAAATAACGTTTTAGCATTCTGTAAGGGCAGGCTATACTTTCTCCTTTATGAATAACTACTTCGTTACCAGAACGATACTGATCAGTCTTACTTTTTCTAATTTTCACAGCAAAATAATCATCATAAAACTGAATGTCATTGCAATACAATGAACTTATCTCATTAAACCTTAGAAACCCGGAGTACCCTAATAAAATCATGCATAAGTCTCTAACAATGAGTAAATCATTTGAATCTGCATACTCTCGGCATAAAGCCTTAAGTGTCTCTGTGGATAACGGCTCCTTTTTACACACTGGTTTTGAAAGCGATCGTTTTGCGGATTCCAACATGTTGACAACGAAAGCGTTCTCTGTAGGATCAGCAAGACCCTTCAAACTATGAATCCATTTAATACTGTACACAGTGGCTGAAATAACATTAAAAGAACACATTTTGTCCATTAAGCTCGCTAAATATAAAGCCACATGAATTGGAGAAGCTGGTACAGAAGACCCTCCTTTAGCCAGAATAAAAGTTTCCCACTTCTTGAAATAAGATAAATACTTAGAGTTTGTACTGTCACTTCTAGCTTTAGTCAAAAGCTCTGCCATTACATCCGGTAGCCCACCGAAACGCTCAAGAGGTACCTCAGTCTGCTGCACACTGTCTTCAATGCATTTCCTCAGCTCTAAACCTGTAACGAAAAGCAAAATCTAAACATCCAGCATAATTTTAAACGCTACGAACCCGAATTTTAAGGGCCTCCCATCGAAAATACCATTTTTTCCCCGGCCCCTTCTTGTCAATTTGCCAGGTTTAAACTCGTAAACCTCTCTCACAAAATTTGCTGGATCCACTCCATTTGGATACAGAACAGGCCAAAAAGGCGCAGATCTCCACTTTGGAGCTAATAAAGTACATCTACATTTATCAACATTAGCCTTTGCAATGCAACGATTTATCAAACGTGGAGGAGGTGCTAACCAATTTACCTCCTCTGACCAGTTTTGCATAAATGCGTCAATGCCGTTAGTGCCCTCACACCAAAACCTTGAGTTAAATTGTACACACTTTGTGTTATAAGCATATGCAAATCGATCAACAGTGTGCGGACCCCACCGTGCATCCAGAGTCTTAAACACCCAGTCTTGCACTGCCCAATCATCACTGTCGCCACATCTGCTCAACATATCTGCTTGCAAATTATCTGCCCTTGGAACCCATGAAGTATTTAATGTAATATCATTGGATCTACACACAGTATCAACATTTAGTGCTATCTTCTGTAAATGATTTTTTCGGCTGCCAGACAGCAAAATATTTGCAATATTTTTGCTATCAGTCTTTACCAAAATGTGTTCACCCTTTAAAGAATCGACATGTGTTTGCAAAACCCTATAAACTGCCTCTATTTCCCTCCAGGTTGAGCTCAAAACGCTCTCGTCGGCAGACCAGCAGCCCGTTACGTCACTATCAAAAACGTCAACGACGTAGCCGCCAAAACCTACGTCGCTGGCATCCGTACAAACTGTACTATCAGCAATAAACTGCTCCTGCGAAAATTCGCAACTGTTAAACCCCCTTAAATGTTCCTTCCAGAACAATAGCTCATCAAAAGCTTCTGCCGTCAGCATTATAGGCGCATTCCAACTTGCACGCTTCTCTACACAGCCATACAAGGCTCTTGTTCTCAATCTTACAACCGGTCCCACCACAGCTTTCATAGACATTATGTGACCAATCAAACACGCAAGCCTGCGCACTGGTATCAAACGGTTCACCAGAGATACTGAAGCAAATACATTAAGCAACAAAGACTCAAATCTGTCTAACCTCTCCTCAGCTATCGACATAAGCCCTTTATAAGTGTCCCATACATAGCCTAACCAAACGACTACCTGTGTCGGTTCCCACAAACATTTATCTTCTGCTAAAAGAAATCCAAAATTTATCAGATCAGTTCTTATGAAATTTGCCATGGCAAACGTTCTCTCGTAACCATAATTTCCGCCCATTCCGTCGTCTAAAAACATAATGACCCTGTGACCCTTAAACGCCAATGCTTAACAACCTCCCTGAGCACTTTTGTAAAAATGTAGCCTGCTACAGAAATACCAAATGGTAAAACGTTGAAAACAAAATACTTTTTCTGACCGTTCATAATCCACGAAAACCCTAAAAACCTGCGATGATTTTCAAAAATCTCAATATGATGATATGCAGATCTCAAATCAAATGTGAATAAAAAATCACCTTTGTTAAACAACTTTCTGGCCGCTGATTGGTCTTCAAAAGTACATTTATATCTAAACAAGTGAGGATTAATGTGTCTGCAGTCTAATACTAAACGAGCTTTACCACCCCTATTGAATGCTACGGTCAATGGATTAACCACGTGCGGAGCGTGCTCGACCACACTAACACAACCCTTATCCAAAAGCTTTTGTATTTCTACAGTAACAACGTCTGGATTATCAATAGCTGATCTATTGTTCTTGATCTCTATGCTATCTGGGACAATTTTGAAAAGTAACTTATAACCCTCCTTAATTACCCCCAAAATATAACTGTTTGCTCCAGATTGCTCCCAGTGGGCTATATTTTCTCTGAGTTTTCCTACAGGAGAAACAACCTTTAGTTTACAACCAATATCACTCTTCTTAGAGCCCGTGTCATTTAACTCAAATGAGCAAATAAAACTTGTACTTATCTGTGAAGCTTTTCCGGCCTCTGCCGCTACCTCAGTGCCTCTGCTTCTGCAGTCAGCATGCCAATGCCCCGGAAATCCGCATTTAAAACAAACTCCTGGTTTGCGTCCTGTGGTAAACGGTGGCCCCTGCCGAGTCCGAGATGTCGTCTGCCCATTGCCATTGGAACCCTGAGTGTAGTATGGCGCATAACGTTTAGCCCTGGTGCGTCTCTCAAGCCTGACTTTGCGGTCTGCATGAAGATTTGCCCGGTAAATCTTCTTTTCGTCGTCCGAATCGTCAGCAAGTGGATGTGACTCGTATTCTTGCACCACTCGCCAGCCTAGCTCTGAGGTGTCGGCCATTTTGATTAGCTTCTGACGATGAAGAATAGTATCAATACCTTGTGCAAGACTCTGACGTGCAGCCTCCGCTCTGTCGGACCCGCTGCCCGAGTCAATCTGACTCAAATGTCCCTCTGCCTCTTTCATGCTGCCCAAAATGCGTACGTTGACCTTGAACTGCTCCTCATTTCCTTTCTTTCGAAATTGAAAATTGTCATTTGTCACAAAGTTCTGTTGGATTTTCACTAGCTGGGAGTCAGATATCTGCCTCTGGGACTGGCTTATCCTGTCCTCGAAGCCTTGAAGTCTGCAGGAAATGAGTTCCTCCATCTTGGATATCAATCTGTTCTCCATGTCCATTGCCAAAATGCCACGTGGTGAATAGCGAAGTTAAGCTTAAAATTGTTGTCCGTTCGATACAAGAGTGTCCGGTAGAATGACAAAACTACTTTAACAAGCGCACGAGGATCTCGTGCGCCCTGTCAAATAATGACGTAGAATATTGAAATCGTCAAGACAACATTTTCACGCTATACTGCGAATCGCGAGAAAATACTATTCAACACTGACAACCATGGCATAGCCAACTCATTAACCTTTTAGCACTGTTTTTAACTCTTTCCCTCACAAATTTTATCGTCTACTCTAACCCTCTGAATTACCGCCAAAATATAGTCTGCAATGGTAGTGTCGCCTGCAATATTTTTAAGGTCAGCTTTAGGGCTGTTTTAACTGAACAAATGTTGACTGCAGTATCAAACAGTTTGAACCGGATCAGACGCGGCATTACACGGCGTCTGATCAGGATCCAAACTGTTTGCAAAGTAGCCTTTAAACGTTGATGGCAGTGAAAGAGTTAAGACACAAACACATGTCTAAAGCTGATTATTCAAATGGAGATGAACACAAAGGTTTCCGCTTAGTGCAGGTCAAAAGTAATGCAGAAAGCTCCTATAGGAGATTTCTGCATTACTTTTGTTCTACATTAAGAAATTACCGGTGCTATAAGATCACAATACTGCTCGTGTGAATGAATGCCATTATTTCATAACTGATACACCTCATTAATAATCTTATTTATGAATGACAGAATAGTTGCCAAGTAATTCTGGCTAAAGCCTTAATATCGATACGGTATGACTTCTACATAAAGGTGTTACTCCTCTGATTTGCCTAGTTATCAAGCAAAGTAATCATCGGATTCATCCTAAGCTGCCATTCACCACTTTGTCACATGGTGCTGTTAAAAACTTAAAAGACATACAAAACTGGATGTGTTTTAACCCATTGACCCATAAATACGCCTTTTATTTATTCCTCCTCTGAAGAAAATAGATCCAATTTATACAGTAATGAATATGTATCATAAGAAATATTCGAGTTTTGAAGATAGGTGACCACTTAAAGCAGGTTGAAAGTAAAGCAGAATGCTTTACTTTCAGCCTGCTTTTAGCTACCATCTGCTAGCATATACAAAATATTTCTTATGGTACATATTCTTCAGTTTAAATTGGAACTTTTTACTTCAGTGGAGGAATAAATACAAGAGGGCCTGAAGGCCCTGATATCACTCACCTGTTGTACTGAAGCCTGATAGCTTTCTCTTTCTGTATCACCCATTTTAATCTAAATCCATTCAAATTTGTAGTATAGCATGTAAACAATTTTGGAATACAACCTCATAAGCAAGTTTGAGATAGATTGGATAAAAAAGTGTGGCCTCTAGAGTGTAAACACTGTAAAATATGGCATTTTCAGCAATTCAAAGGTTGATAAATCTTGACCTATTTCCGATTTCAACCATAATCGAACTCATCCGAACTCTTATGGTAATATACAATCTGGGCAAGTTTTAGAAAGATTGGATAAATATTGTGGCCTCTAGAGTTTTTGTTTTGTTTTTACGTCGCTTTCAACAGTATTTCAGTCATATCGCGACGTCCAGCTAATTACAGGTGGAGGAAGACCCCAGAAGTCCTTTATGCACTGTTTCAGGCAAAAATTGGCAACTGGGTAGAACCACCGACCTTCCGCAAGCCAGCTGGAAGGCTTCCCCACATGAAAAATATTGTGGCCTCTAGAGTTTAAACACTAAAATTGTTGACGACGGGCGACGCACGCCGGTCATTCAAGGATTGCAAAAGCTCACCCTGAGCTAGCTCAGGTGAGCTAAAAAGGCGTAAAAAAGGTGTATTTATGGGACCAGGGTTAAAGCAAGAAGCAAGTAAAACAGACAGCTTTTACAGTCCGGGGAACATTTTAATAACCCTATCATAATTATACACTGTATCAGTTGAATGATTTGCACCAGCGACTTATAATGCAGGAAAGGGTTACCGGTATCAAAACCATAATTTGTCTAATGAAGTTATTTTAGAGTTGTGCAATTATTCACACCCCAATTCATTTTCAATATTGGACCAATGGTGCCACGTTACCTGTCTATACTATGTTAGTAATTAATATTCATGACATACAGGCTGTGAGGCCAACTGTCTGTCAGCATATTCCAATGACAGACAAGCGATACTGTAAACTGGTTCATGCACTACTGTGGCCCAGTGACCAAGTTATGATAGCTAAAACTTTTATTGAGCGGGCTACAGATAAATAAATGATTTTTATAAAAAAAAAAGTCCATTAATGGCTTTATGTCTCAACCAAACTATGTCCTTTATGACAGTGGAAGTTAGTATTTGAAATGCTTAAACCTTAACTCTTTCCTCCCTGAAACTTAAAATGGAAAATTCCAGTTTCCATTTTAGTCAAGTCCATTTCTGACTTTTAAGGGTTGTTTTGTCAATGTTTGGCATTATGACAAACAGTGAAGACCCTGATCAGAGGGCTCCTTTCGGAGCCCTCTGATCTGGGTCTTCACTGTTTGCACAGGACAATTGTACTATCACATGTACACTGTTTGAAAAGAACGCCTATTTGCGGACTAGGGTTCAAAGGGTTAAGATGATGGTGGGGAATCTTTAAATACCTGGTGGGTGGCAGTTAAATACAGGAAGCTCCTCTGTATTGGGAACTTGTCCCACAAAAAGCAACCACCTGCATTTAACCTTCTCATTGTTTCTACATTAAATCATTTGAACAGTTTCTGATAACAGACTTGGCTAAGCTCAATACTATATAGCTCAATAATGTATAAGGAGAACATTTAAAATACCAAAATCTTTATGCATGATTCACCAAACCCTATGTGACTCACTCGATCAGACTTGTCTTTTCAAGATGATTGTAACGGTAAGTTATAAGATATATTTTGGTGGAGACATAAAAGCAAAAGCTTTTTGTTTTTGTTCCTCTTGTCTGGAGCCGTGCTAAGGTGTGCTGATGGAGATAATGTTGTTACAAAACTGTAAAGTTTTACTTTGTAAGGTGCAGTAAAACCTCTCTATTACAACCCCTAAAACGAAGGCTTATTCAAGTTATTGATTGTATAAAAGGCAGGAGACAGATAAAAGAAAGGTAACAGTAAAAGATAAATTTCCTAGCGAATATTTCTGTTTTACTGTCAATTTGCTTTAACTCTTTCCTCCCTGAAACTTTAAATGGAAAATTCAAGTTTCCATTTTAGTTTAGTCCATTTCTGACTTTGAAGGGTTGTTTTTGTCAATGTTTGGCATCATGACAAACAGTGAAGACCCTGATCAGAGGGCTCCTTTCGGAGCCCTCTGATCTGGGTCTTCACTGTTTGCATAGGACAAGTGTACTATTGACATGTACACTGTTTGAAAAGGACGCCTATATGCGGGACTAGGGTTCAAAGGGTTAAGCAGTCACCTGTCGTAAATACCTATTAATTATCACAATTTAGTGTTTGTAATAGAGAGGTTGGGTTTTATTGTATGCAAGTATAAGACTCCAAATTGAATAAACATGTTCACACAGAAAACTCTGTTGGAGAATCACTGAACTCATGCAGGATTATGCCAGAAGGTTTGACTTTTACTGCTGATAACATTTATTGAGTAGTAACAGATATATCTTTATGACAAAGCAACATACACTACATTGTATACATATAAATATGTATTCTGTTAGAATTTAACAATTGCCCAGACACAGTATTCAACAGTATTGAGTGGATTCACAGGCTGAAAGATAGGTATTAAATGTTATGTTTAACTCATCCCCTATAAATAAGCCTTTGTATGCCTATAATTTATTCCTCCATTGAAGAAAATAGTTCCCTTTAAAAGTTAAAACAGTCATGAATATGTACACAAATGTACCATAAGATATATTTTCTATACCTAGCAGATAATAGCTTCAATCAAGTTCAAGCAGGCTGAAAGTAAAGCAGAATGTGCCTTAGGGCACATTCTGCTTTATTTTCAACCTGCCTTTAGTGATAATCTTTCTTTAAAACTAGAAACAGGTTATGGGGTAATGGTTTATAGTTAAATCAATATCAGAAGGAATTCACACTTCCATACCTAGAAGTAGTTCAGGGATCAAGAGATCAGTAAATTGAACATTGTCCAAAGGTCTATGTATTGTTGCATCTCCACAAAATATAGGCTATGTTGTGACTACTCCATAGAATTCAAACTACTGAGCGTATCAACTGTTGTTATGCAGGTTTGACTGTACTAATACTAGTAGTAAAATAGTTAGTATCATCAGTTTTCACCACACCGCATGTTAATATACAAAATGTATAATAACTATTCATTAGAAATTCCATGAAGAAGGTCGATGAGAACAAGAGATCGAGGACTATGAGATGAGCCATCTGTTATAATCCAGTACATAATACATATGCAAACACTATAGGGCCAACTTGACACAAATTGATGGATCTACACATAATGAGCAAGCCAACCTTAAATTTACATGAAAACATGAATACTTAACTCTATCAATGGTCCTTCTGTAGCCACTGGCATTGACAGACTGTATACCTTGACCCATTACCCCATAAATACGCCTTTTAACGCCTTTAATTTATTTCTCCACTGTAGAAAATATTTCTAGTTTATACAGTTATTAATATATAAGAAATAATTTCTATTTGCTTAAAGCAGGTTGAAAGTAAAGCAGAATGTGCCTAAAGGCCTTAACCTGCTTTAAGTGGCCACCTATCTTCAATACTAGAAACAGGCTATGGGGTAATTGGTTAACCAAAATCACTTCTATATGATGAGAATTATTTTTTAACCCTCTTCTTGCAATTTATTTATATATTCTACATTGTTATGTTCTTAAAGATGTTATTGGTTGGTAAAAAACAATGTTTTACCTTTCAATGTTCAATTGCACCCATTATTTATAACATCTCTAAGAACATTAAAATGTAGAATTCAAATTTTGGTGAAATCTCAGAAAATTCACATTTGATCATTTCCTCGGGTTTGGCCTACAGGACCTGAACAAGTGTAAAAGTTATCAGAATGTGTAAAGTATTGAACCTTTGGCCAAAACAACTTTAAATTTGGAAGAAATCGAACAAAAAAGTTTGAAGTTATGTACAATGTAATGAGAAGTGATAGGGTCAATGCATTTGGTACCTATGGAGATTTTACCCTTGGTACCTAACAAACTGTACCCACTATGAACATCTATCATCTGAACTATTACAATGACTTTTTCAAATAAGGATAATGTTCTCCATGAAAAAGTGCATACTTGTGTTAGGCATATCCTATAAGAACACAGTGCAGACCCTGATCAGACAGCTCAGTGTGGAGTATCACAAGGCTTTTCAATTATTTTCCCTGATGAACTTTTGGACCGACATGACCTATATTCAAAGTTGAAACTCCTCCTAGATTTTGTCAAAATCATAGTTCTCAGCAAATATGATCAGGATTAAGGTAAAACTATTGCATGTGAGTGTGCTTGTTTTTTTTCTATAACTTAACCTAGTGACCTGCTTTTTGACCCCACATTATCCATGTTTGAACTTGACTTAGAATAGTTAAAGACTTTTCCTCAGTCCATTTATGGAGCCCCCCCCCCCATTGTATTGGAGGTGTCAATGTAACTGTTAAAGCATGTGCAGCACAAGCTCCATGTATACCAATCTCAGTTTATCTGGTGAGGCCCAGATTATACTCATGCTCAAGAAGCTTCAATGGTTCTTTGCTAGCAACATGTCCATAAGATCCATGATTTTTGCAAGGAAATTGTCTGGCAAGGTCTAATGATCGAAAGGTCGTCAGGAGATGTCTTTAAGAACACCCTTTGGAGCAAGTTTAACCATTTACCCCATAACCAGTTTTAGTATTGAAGATAGGGGACCACTTAAAGCAGGTTCAAAGAAATGATTTACTTTTAGCCTGCTTTAAGCTACCATGTGCTAGAATATAGAAACTAGTCCTTTAATATAATATTCATGACTGATTAAATACAAACTATTTTCTTCAGCCTAGGAATAAATCATGTGCGCTAAAAGGCGTTTCTAAAGAAAGGGTTAATGATGACTGACCTAAAGTTGTTGCCTCTAGTATGGTTCCTGGCTTCCAGAAAAGGGGAGTATTTCAAAAATTAAAATCTTTATTTCTGCTTTAAACCCTATGGTGTCACTACTCATTAGAATCGTCTCGAAGTAACACCATAGGATTTGGTGCTGAAATAAGTGAGAAAATGCTGGATTTGTTCAGTGTACTCCCCCTTATCTGGAATCCTGTAGGTTCACAGGATTTTTCTATGATTTAACAAAGTGACCTACGTATGTGTTATGAGATCGAGGCAAAACTGCACCTGACGAGTGTTCATTCATGAGGTTTTTCTCAACTTTTTCTATTAATTGACCAAGTGACCTAATTTTTTACCCCACATGACCCATATTAGAAATTGCCCCAAATTTTGTAAAGATGACAATTCTGGACATAAGCTTGATCAAGATTGAGGCAGGTTGCCTGTAGTATGTTTTCAAGCTTTTTCTATAACTTGAAGACAGTTGAACTAAATGACTTTCTTTTCAACATGACTCATATATTCAAACTTGACCTAGACTTTGTCAAGAACAACATTCATTTAGCAAGTTTGATGACGATTGACCCCATACTGTGGCCTTTTGTGTATTCATATGGTGATTTTACCTAGTGTCAGACCTATCGGTACATAATGTCATTACTACTGTAAATAATTTACAGCAACCACTCAATAAAGGTACAAGGCAGGACTCCAGATAAGAGAAAGTAAACTGTTCAAATCACCAAATCCTGTGGTGTTACTACTCAATAGAATCGTCTCTTCAAGACGATTCTAATGAATAGTGACATAGTAGGGTTTAAACTTTAATGCAGAAATAAAGATTTTAGTTTTTGAAATACTCCCCTTATCTGGAGCTCTGCAAGGGTAATCTGATAAGGTTGATTACTTATAACTCATCAATCCCTGAACATACACAGGACAGCTGAGTAAATTCAAATTTCCTATATTTAAAGTCTGGTCAATTGTTGGACCTACTAGAGTTATTGACTGCAAAAAAAATGCAAAATTGCAAACAATACAGACCCTTATCAAGACTCCTGTTATAGCCCTCTGATCTGGGCCTACACTGTCTGTCTGCATATAGCCATTAGGATATGTGTATTCTTTACAAGTACACTGTTTGCGAAGGATGTGTATCTAGGACCTGGGTTCAGTGAAGCATAAAAGTAATGCAAAAAGCTCATTTAACATCATCAGCATGACTACGGTACCTTTAATTAAGACTGACAATTTATCAGTTTTGAGAGACCACTGTAAACAGGTTTAACTGTATGTCAATGGGGCCCTACTGATATACAGAGTATTTCCCCTTGGCAGGTTAAGTCCCTTGCACACTGGGTAGTGATACATGTAAGCCAATTTGGTAGACTGGCGTGACACTGTCACAGTATATAAACAAATAAAATCTCTCTTTTTGTCTTTTTCTTTTTGTGTCTGTCTGTCTGACTGTCTTCCTCTCTCTATGACTCTCTGTCACTGTATTTGTCTCGTTCTGTCTGTGTCTGTTTTCTCTCTCTCTTACCTATCTACCCATTCTCTGTCTCTCTATATCTCCCTACATGTCTCTTTGTGTGTGTCAGTCTTTCTCTGTCTGTCTGTCTCTTTGTCTACCTGCCTGTCTCTGTCTTTGTATGTCTGTCACACTCTCTTCTTCTTTTTCTCTGTCTATCTCTCTTTCTCTACTTAATAAATTGTTTCAGTCTACTTTACATATCAAACATTCTCCTCCATCATAAGGCATCAGTGCAAATATTCTATATCCAAATAATAATGCAAGGTACTTCTTAAAGAAAGATGAAATTGGGGACGAAACACTGGCTGCGTGGCTTAGTGATCAGAGCGACTCCGCTTACAGTGCGGGAGGTTGCAGGTTCAATCGCCGGCCAGGTCAAACCAAAGACTGAAAAATTGGTATTTATGGCTAATTCCCTACTAGACGCGCAGGATTTCGATTAGCATTACGACTGGTTTGTCTATGTCAAAATAAAGTGACTGGGCTACTCATAAGTACCCCTGCTAGTAATACTAGAAAGAGGTGAAATGTACTAAAAGCAGTATAAAAAAAAAAAAAAAAAAAACCAACAAAAAAACGAAACAACCAAGCCTTATAGGGGACGAAACGACCAGTCTAATTAGGGAGCGAAACGACCAGGGATGAAACGCCCAGAGAGGAAACGTTTGGGGGGTGGGCGAAACATCTCGTCACCCCGATGAATAAGAGGGATGATGAGATGATTGTTATTTCAGGATGATGATTTAGGCTAATCTCATTTGTCGTAACTGTAGAAAAGAAGGAAGGTCTCTTGGGTATATGCCAGCTGGAGGCTTTCATTTGACATGTTGAATGCCTATACTGACATTTAATCTCAGTGGGCAACAACACTGAGCCCCCCCCCCCCCCCCCCACCACCACTCCTTCTCCTCTTCTTATTGCACACAGAGTGACAGAAAAATATACCAGGTCTGTTTGTCATTATTAAATACCAGCTGAGTATCAGTCATTTAGAGTTATCTCCCTTGCGCCTAGCAATTTTGCACTTTAAACACCAATTTGCGCATTAGGATAGCATCATTTTCAAGGAAATCGATTTTCGTCAACTATCTCATTTCAAATAAACTTCAAATATCGTATCTCTAAATTGTTAAACCGGCAGAACATATGAGCTGAACGAAATGATAAGTGCCCATTGCTGAAATCTGACTGACTTGTCAACGCATAGCTGATCGTGAATCAAAATCCACCGGTCAATCATGGGATAATGCGAGTCGAGGGAATACAACTTACAGTTTTTGAGCTCATGCGTAAAGGTGACAGCTTCCGTAGAGGAGGCATCGGGTGGTTTGGACGATGCCATCTCCCTAGATTTTGCAAATTCTTGATCCAATTATCTAGTCCCTACACAGGTGTCTGTTTCTACAACTTGACAGTAAACTTCCCCCACAATGCAATACGGTAAACGGAACTGTCACGTTCTGTCTAATTATAGTAACAAAACACGTGCTTTTGTTTTGGTTGTGTTCGCCTATTCATTCATCTCTCCAACTGGTTCCTAAGTTCGCACCGACTAAGTTAAAAGTCAAAACACATCTCAGCTCCATGTGTAAGAATATGTAGTATCTAGGATAACTTTTAATATTGTTTTATTGTGGCTGACATTTTTGAAGAAAATATTGCTATAACCTATATAGTTACCATGGCAACTGTTTAAACTTTATGACTAACCTAACAATTAGGATATAATTTAAAACACTGAACCCTAGCACCAATTATACTAGTCAATTACACACAGTGTAGCACACATAACTGTGTAGCTAGATTTATATAGAAAAATCAAGTTCTGACAGAGCTCTAGATATATGTAGATCGATCTAGGCTATATCTAGATCTATCCTTGCTTCTTGTCAATTCGCCACTTTCTTGTCAATTCGCCACCTAAGCAAACTTAGAATTCCGTCGCGAGCAGGCTACTGAGAATGTCCGAAAACAACAGAGGATATCCGAATACTAGGACAGTTTCACTAAGGAAGATTTAAACCGCTGAAAATGCGAAAGAAACAGGAAAAATAACAATAATTCAAAATAAGTTTCAAATCAACGGACATGTTGGTAATTTGAACTCTGCATGCCCGTTGTTACTTTTTTATTGTAAAGTTGTAAAAGTTATTATTCACTTTTAGAAAATTAAATATTTCAAAATCATTAAAAAATGTTCAAATTTCATGAAACAAACTATATAACATACTGACAGAGCCTACATTGACCTAATTATCGAACGACCAATCAGAGGTGGCGAATTGACAAGAAAGCATCCCGGTGATCCAGAGCAATGACCTCGTTCGAAAACGGTACAATTATCTACATTTGTATTTATTTCACAAGTTTTATTTGTATATATTCCTGTTATTGAAGGTTCAGTTCAGAATTATATCTGTGAACAAGTAAGAAATGTTACACCAGAAAGCGCATGCGAGAAAAATATAGCTTAGGGTGGCGAAAACACAGGTAAACAGGCTACTAGTTGTAGGTCTATTTTCATACTTAACTCATTCACTCTTGAAACTCCAAGTTCAAAATACGTCTAGATCTAGTCCATTTTTGGCTATTCAAGGTTGAATTTAATATATATTTCAAAATGACAAACAGTGTAGACCCTGAAGAGAGGGGTCCTTAAGGGGCCTCTGATCAGGGTCTACGCTGTTTGCATGTGGCAAATGTAATCTTTACATGTAGCCTACACTATTTGTAAATGACGACTATACTCGTCGCTAGGATTGAATGTGTTAATAAAGGGTAGGCCTATCCTCATTTACTAGAGGCAGGAACGTATATTATAGTCTACGTTCCTGCTAGAGGGTTAAAAGCGACCCTGCAATGATCGCTCACCTAAGTCACAGAGCAACTAGATGTTAGCGAGAAATTGTTTAACCCATATTCCGTAGGACACGTGCGCACTACTGACCACTTAGCAGCTTGAACCTAAAGTAGAATGTGCGTTAATTAAGGAGTAGTCTACGTTAAATGAATCCTGCTTTAAGCTACTATATATTTGCTAGAATATAGATTTATCTTCTTGAACTCATGGAGCCCTAGTAGGCTATATTGATAATTGGTCGTACTACAGAAGTATGCGCATTGTTAGTACACCTGTCCCGTGCAATCAGCGTATACCCAGGTCAGAGGGCTTCTTAATCTGGGTCTGAACTGTTTATCATTTTGCAATATATATTATACAACAAACTAAAAAACAACAAAACAAAACCAAAACAATCCTTAAAGGTAAAACCACAATGTACCCCCTACGTTCTGGCCCCCTGTGGGTAAAACAAATGGACTATCGATATTTCATTGAAAACTCGACTTGTCCATTCAAGTTTTTAATACTTCGCGTTCACGAGTTAATTAATGAAGGCATAAAGTAAAGACGTATTTACGGAGTAATGGGTTAAATAGCCAAGCATTGATTAGACAAGACTGGAAACTGGAATTGTCCATTAGGGAGTTTCAGGGTGTGCATGAGTAGAAAATCAATATACAATGTATAGTATACAAAGGCTTTCTCAAAGGTTTCAAATTTAGCGAAATTCGATTTTCCAAAATGTGGAATAAATTAAAACGTTTAATATCATAATATGGACCGTGTCATGACAAAACCAGCCTTATTGCACTGCATCATTGTACACCTCAAGAACCGGTTGTCATCACAGGCACTTTGTCTGAGTTTGGTCTACACTGCAAAAAACTATACACATGTATAATACAGCTACATAGAACTTTACTGCTTTAGATGCATGTGGGTGTAAACAGTGTAGATCGAGACCAGCCTTCGCTTTGGGGATGACAAACAGTGAATATCAAGGCCAGCTGACGCGTCTTTGACGCGGCGGCTGGCCTTGATCTACACTGTTTGAAATGCAATTAGGAAGGGTTTCTTATGACAAGGCTCATATACATGTAGACAACACGACTACAATATACTTGCGGTGACTGATCAAGATTTTTTAATGGTACCGTTCGAATGTCAAATCTCGTTTCGCACCTTGGACAAACCAAATCAGTATTTTACCAGATCTGTGCCCCCTTACTTTCACCACATGCAAACCACATCAAAATGATGCGTCGTTCAACCGTGATTGTAACAAATATAACGTCAAACCAGAGTTAAATTATCTTAGTGTATACATGTATGTAAATTTATCAGAAAGATATATGTTTGAAATAATTTTGAACAGGGACAGTCTATACCACACACACACACACACACACACAGTGATTTGATCTACAGTTTATATTAAATAGCTTATTTAAAAGTGGTCAGTCTAAATCTATTTTAGACCAGACAAGCATACTTTAATTTGATAATGAACGATACGCCGCAAGTCTAGCAGTGCTACCATAAGTTGCTCATAAAAATCTTAAGATTAGCGCGATTTTAGGAATCGTACCTTTAACCCTTTCGCTGCCAGGCTAGCCTATCATCAACATAATTATGCAAACAGTTTTGTTCCAGATCAGACGCCGCGTAACGCAGCGTCTAATCTGGATCTAAACTATTCGACACCCATAGAAATGCAAAATCAATGTATCCTAAGTAAACAAACAAGTTGCAACAAATACAATTTAAATATTTAAAAGTTAAGACCAGAAATCGGAAGATTCCGGAGAAAAAAACGAAGGTCCGGAGCATGATCGAGACATTGAGCGAAAACAATAAATTATTAGAAATTGTCCAAGTGCAAGAGGCACAACTCCGCAAAGAATTACTTAATCAAAACCAAATTCAAACTTGACCTGCGTATACTCATGATGTACATACAGTATACATGTATCTGAAATTTTAGTTCAAAATGTCTATGTATGACTGAGATAATGAGCGTACACCAAAAACAGTTTTAACAAGGGCCACCATGGCCCCATATCGCTCACCTGATACACCATGTATCACTTGACCTACAGTGACCTAGATTTTGACCCGACATAAACCACATTCAACTTCAATGAGGCAAACATTTTGAGCAAGTTTAATCAAGATCAAATGAGAAATGTAGCTTCTAGAGTGTTAATGTATTTTCATGTTTTAAACTAGTGACGTTATTTATGCCCTGATATGACCCACATTCAAACATGACCTAGGTATCAATAAGGCACACATTTTGACCAAGTTTCATTCAGATCTAATGAGATTTGTAGCCTCTAGAGTGTTTACAAGGTTATTCTATGATTTGACCTAGTGACATAGCTTTTGACCGAACATGACCCACATTTAACTTCATCTAGATATCAATGAGGCAAACATGTTGACCAAGTTTCATGAAGATCTGATGAGATTTGTAGCCTCTAGAGTGTTAACAAGGTTTTTCTATGATTTTTTTGACCTAGTGATTTAGTTTTTGACCGGACATGACCCACATTCGAACATGATCTAGATATCAATACGTCAAACATTTTGACCAGGTTTCATAAAGATCTGATGAGATGTGTAGCCTCTAGTGTTAACAAGGTTTTTTTTTTTATAATTTGACAGTGACCTAGTTTTTCGACCAGACATGACCCACATTCGAACTTTATCATGAAATCAATAAGACCAACATTTCGACTAAGTTCAATGCACATCTAATGAGATTTGTAGCCTCTAGAGTGTTAACAAGGTTTTTCTATGATTTGACCTAGTGACTTGTTTTTGACCGAGCATGACCCATATTCGAACTTGACCTAGATATCAATGAGGCAAACATTTTGACAAAGTTTCATGAAGAACAAATAAGATTTTTAGCCTCTAGAGTGTTAACAAGGTTTTTTCTATGATTTGACCAAGTTTTTGACCCCACATTCAAACACTTTGCCTAGATTCATCAGGGACGTCCCTGATTTCATCAAGACAAACATTGTCATCATGTTTCATAAAGATCACATGAAATTTGTAGCCGCTAGAGTGTTAACGAACAATTGTCGACGGACAGACAGACAGACGACGGACATCCAGAGAACCTAATTTTAAGCTTAACTTGGCACTTCGTGAAACCACAAATTATTGAACGCAAACTGAATGATGACGGAAAGGGGCAACACTATATGCCCCGGCCATAACATGGAGGGGCATAAAACTGGCAAAACTCTCAACCAGTGGTCTCCCTTTCTATGGTTTGAGAATCTCGTGCAGTGGTCTCCGTTACTACAATGGGAGGAAGCCTACACAACTCTCACACAGTGGTCTCCCTTACCACACTGTGAGGCTACCTACACACAACTCTCACACAGTGGTCTCCCTCACCACACTGTGAGGCTACCTACTCACAACTCACACACAGTGGTCTCCCTTACCACACTGTGAGGCTACCTACACACAACTCTCAGACAGTGGTCTCCCTTACCACACTGTGAGGCTACCTACACACAACTCTCAGACAGTGGTATCCCTTACCACACTGTGAGGCTACCTACACACAACTCTCACACAGTGGTCTCCCTTACCACACTGTGAGGCTACCTACACACAACTCACACACAGTGGTCTCCCCTGCCACGCTGTGAGGATACCTTAACACAACTCTCACACAGTGGTCTCCCCTGCCACACTGTGAGGATACCTTAACACAACTCTCACACAGTGGTCTCCCTTACTACACTGTAAGGAAGCCTACAAAACTCTCACACAGTGGTCTCCCCTACCACACTGTGAGGCTACCTACACACAACTCTCACACAGTGGTCTATCATACTACGTTGTGAGGAAGCCTACACAAAACTCTTCACACAGTGGTCTCCCATACTATGCTGTTAGGAAGCCTACACAAAACTCTTCACACAGTGGTCTCCCTAACTATGCTGTTAGGAAGCCTACACAAAACTCTTCACACAGTGGTCTCCCTTACTATGCTGTTAGGAAGCCTACACAAAACTCTTCACACAGTGGCCTCCCTTACTATGCTGTTAGGAAACCTACACAAAATTCTTCCCACAGTGGTCTCCCTTACTATACTGTTAGGAAGCCTACACAACTCTTCATACAGTGGTCTTCCTTACTATGCTGTTAGGAAGCCTACACAAAACTCTTCACACAGTGGTCTCCCTTACTATGCTGTTAGGAAGCCTACACAAAACTCTTCACACAGTGGTCTCCCTTACTATGTTGTTAGGAAGCCTTCACAAAACTCTTCACACAGTGGCCTCCCTTACTATGCTGTTAGGAAGCCTTCACAAACTCTCAAAACAGTGGTCTCCCTTACAAGGATGTGAGAAAGCCTTCACACTCTCACACAGTGGTCTCCCTTTCTAGGTTGATTTGATTTGCTATGATTTTACATCGCTTTTAACAGTATTTCAGTCATATTGCGACGTCCAGCTACATTCAGATGGAGGAAGACCCCAGAAGCCTTTTATGCACTGCTTCAGGCACAAACTGGCAACTGGGTAGAGCCACTAACCTTCCCCAAGCCAGCTGGAAGAAGTGCCCACACCAGGAGTATAACCCCCCCCCCCCCCCCCCCCCAACAACACACACTAGGCTGTGAGGAAACCTACACAAAACTCTAACAGAGTGGTCTCCCTTACTAGGTTGTGAGGAAGCCTACACAAGACTCTCACACAGTGGTCTCCCTTACAAGGCTATGAGAAAGCCTTCACAAAACTCTCACACAGTGATCTCCCTTACTATGTTGTGACGCAGCCTACAAAAAAATGTTCAATACATTGTATGTCCTTGTTCTTCACCCATATTACCCTTACATATTGCATGTAAACTACACTTGGCATATAAAAAACAACAAATATTTTTCAATTATCATTTGTTTTAATATAATGTATTGACTGTTAAATGTTGCATTTATGTACAACAACAAAAAAATCACAGTATCTCTACACAACCTATTATCTTTAAATTCCATGAAAATTGTTTCCATGGAAACTATGAATGCTTTTCATAGTTTATAAAGGCACAACATACTATTTTGCACAAAATCACATGAGCCTTTTTTATATAGGTAATAAATATTCTAATTCATACCATTTAACAAGCTGAGGTAAAACAAATTCTAGTAAAGTTCGTAGTACAAAGTAGTCAAGTCTTGGCAACTCAAGCTAGCTTTAACTCTTTCAAGCATGGACCTGTTTAAAATACACTCATTACATTTGCAAACAGTGTTGACCCAGATCAGAGGGCTCCTATAGGAGCCCTCTGATCTTGGGTCTACACTGTTTGCTGATTTAGACCAGTATTTATCAAAGTAGACCGATTCATGTTTTGGTAATTAAAAAGATCCACAAGGGAATCTAATAACCCACATGACTTACTGAGTGTTGAAAGAGTTAGATAAAACTTACCTGTATTTTCAAGTTAAAACGTGGCTTAGCCACTTTGAAATACAGGTATAATGTATGTTCAATGTTAGAGAGCTAGCTGGGCTTTTCAAATTCTAATGTAGTTGGGACATTGGTATAGCGATGTAGATTGCAAAAACTTCTTCCAAACCCTTTTAAAACATGGCCATACATGTACCAACATTCTAGAAAAATATTCACTAATATTAATAGAAAAATAATGTATTTGTCGATATTAACAGAGGAAATTGTTCAATCTACAGCGCACCACATACAGTAAACCCTCTCTATTATGACCACTAAAATGATGGCTAATTGGTTGTATAAAAGACAGGTGGCAGCTTAAAGCAAGATGACAGTAAAACAGAAAGCTCCTAAAGGAGCTTTCTGTTTTACTGTCACCTTGCTTTAAGCAGTCACCTGTCTTAACACCTTATAATTAACACAAATAAGTAGTCGTAATAGAGAGGTTTTACTGTTTAGCTTTGAAAGCAACTTTCAATGAAAAGAACTTCTAACTCTTCTCAAGCTGAACAAGTTAACTTTTTAGCAAATACACCACAAGTTGTTGTCTTAAAAGATGCTGTATTCTATAAAAATATTATTTAAATGACCTGTCCTTTTCTATTACACAGTCTAATCTGAGTGTCAAAAAGTTTGGACCCTGATGAGATCCAGTTACCCGACATCTCATCTGGAATCAAAAAATTTAAGTCTAGGTTGTATTTTCAAAGAAATAGCTAAGGAAAGGTCATTTTCAGATATGTTTCAATAACTTGCATCAAGTTGTTCACAGTTAACTATTGCAAACAGAATGCCTTGAGCCCAGATGTCAAGGGGCATAACTCGATCTTGTGAAAATGTTGCAATTTACAAACTCATTGAAACTGTTTAGGCAATTTTGCATTTTATTCGTTTTCAACAGGAGTATAAAACAAGACAACTTCTCTATCAGCATCAGAAAGGTCAAAGTGTGCTACTATTTAGTGTCAAAAGTTGAATTTAAAACTTGGCATTGGGCACAATGCAAAATATATAATGTTTGAATGTGGGTGTTGATAAGGAATTTACAAGGTCGAGGTAGCAGTTCCTTTACATTAAACCTTTTCAGACAGAACAATAACATTTACAGTAAAACCTGTATTTAAACTACCACCCAAAATAACATGAATTTTAAGTGTAATATAAAGTGGCAGCTTAATGCATGACAAAATTAATGCAAAAAGCTCCTAAAGGAGCCTTTCTGCATTACTTTTATCCTGCATTAAGCAGGCACCCGTCTTAAAAATTGCCATGTTCCTTTAATGAGTAGCCTCTGCAACATGCAGTAGATTTTCAAAATTGCTTTAAAGTACCTGTAATGTTTAGAATAAGAAGAACAAGAAGATGGAATGGCCAGATTTGCAAAGCAACCAAGGGGGTGAGGGGTGTATAATATACACAAAGAAAGTTAAATGTTGGAAGATGACCTACCAGTCATCACCATATCTATATATACCAGTTACATGGAAATCATGCAACAACCAATGGAATGTTATTTCAACAATATGACAAAACCCAAGGTAAGTTAAGTACAGTAAAACCTCGCTATTACGACCACTAAAATGAAGGCTAATTGATTGTATAATAGAGAGGTGGCAGTTTAAAGCAAGGTGACAGTGAAACAGAAAGCTCCTAAAGGAGCTTTCTGTTTCCCTGTCACCTCGCTTTAAGCGGTCACCTACCGTATACACCCTAAAAGTTAACATAATTTAGTGGTCGTAATAGCGAGGTTTTACTGTATTTCAAATACTAACATCTTCAAGTCTTAACCAAACCCTATGATGTGACCACTCGTTAGAATTGACTCTTTGAGATGATTCTAATGAGTAGTAACAGCATAGTGTTTTATGGAGAAAGAGAGAAGAAAATGTAGGAAATAGTCAGTTAACCTGGAGGCCAGATAATAGACAAACACACTTAAAAATATATTGTGTTGGCTATGGATATTGCCTGCATGATGTATATCTCTTCTGTATGGACGGAGTCGAGAAAAATCTCACAACCAGAATACATGGGTGATTTTGAATTCATGTTTGTGATATTTCCGTAGAAATAATGAATCAACATTGATGAACTATTGCAGAGTTGTGTACTTTATTTTGAATGTAATGACACTCACTATGAATCAGGGCTCCAGATAAGAGGGAGTAAACTGAATAAATCCAACATTTTCATGCTTGTTATGCACTGAATCCTATGGTGTGACTACTAATTAGAATCGTCTCGAAGAGACGGTTCTAATGAGTAGTCACACCATAGGGTTTAATGCGGAAATAAAGATTTTAGTTTTTGAAATCTTCCCCTTATCTAGAGCTCTGTGAATTATCCAATCAGGCATGTATGGCATAAGGCATGCTTTCTATCATAAACTGACTTGACACTATATAAGGCACAACCTTATATCAATTAAAAAATAGCTATTACTCATTGAAAATGGCTGTATGAAAATATATAAATGGAAACAAGAAATTGCTTCTTTGTTGAATCCCTTTATAAACTGAACTGGCACTATGTCGCACACAAAAGCAAAACCCTTGACCGTTCTAGCTCATGAATATTCATGTTGAATAATGAATATGTAATTTTTATAATAAACTTCTTTAATAAACCAATTCTCTTGAATTTTTCCCGAAAACTTACCATTGTTTATCAGCATAATTATTAACAATGTAATGTAGAGTAAACAAAACCTTACGTTAGATAATGAATGTATAAATAAATACCATGGGAGACTGTTTGTACATGTATATACATATGAGCAAAAGCTTAATGACTATTTACAAAATGTACATTGCTGCAAACAGCATGTAAGTTCAATAACAACAAACAGATATCACAATTCTTCATTGTTCCTCAAACTAAATGCATAGACACCATACACGGTGAAACTGTGACCATGTACATGTAATATATGGTCAACCAAATTAAGGCAATAATATAAGCTAACTGGTTTTCAATGGCCAGTCATTAAAATATCCATAGATATCCCAAATGTGACTACTTAAAGCAAGACAAAAATAATGCAGAAATCTCTATATGGCTTCATGCATAGTTTTATTCTTCATTAAGAAGTCACTTGACTTAACTCTTTCAACACTAAGTACCTCTTGTGGGTTATTTATTTCCTGTGTGGATCATTTTAACTACCAAAACATGAACCAGTCTACTTGGAATTCTAGGTAGCTTAATAAATACTGCTCTATATTAGCAAACAATGTAGACCCTGATCAGAGGGTTCCTATAGGAGCCCTCTGATCTGGGTCTACACTGTTTGCAAATGTAATGAGTATTGTAATTAACTATATTTTAAACAGGTCCATGCATTTGAAAGAGTTAAGTGATCTTTACAGTGTGAATTGTTGTTCAACACCCATTTGATTATACAAAGGGAGGTCACTCTTACATACATTTGGATGAGAAAATGGAGACAATTTTGCAGAGAAAATATAAATATTATTAACATAATTATGATACTGGTATACAAAAATATATAAACAAGACAAGAGAGATCCAGCTGACAGCCATGGCTCAACTTCTTTCTCACAACACTCATCATACACCCGTCGTATAAAAGCCTTAATTGGATTCTACGACATATTGATACAGATACAGATCCATCATACGATAACTCTTTGCATGCTGGGTATTTTTTCTGTCTATCATCTGAGATTGTGCTATTAATAGAACTTCTTCTCAGAACAGGGTCAGAGTGTCAAACAGTTGGGATTATGATGAGATGACGCATTATGCGGCGCTTCATCTGGATCCAAACTGTTTTCACAAATAATCACGATTCTGTCGCTAGCATGCAAAGAGTTAACCGTTAAAAGACCAGCAGATTGACAAACTGTGCTCTGCATCCCCGATTTTGAACAAAGACCAGCAATGATTACACATGTCTTATGTAGAGAAAACTCAATGATGAAGCATGGATTCCCCTAAAGATAAATGGCTACCTTATGCAGTACAAAGGTAATAAATGACTGTCATAATACATGTACATTACATGTACAGTGGAGAATCTGTTATTCTTTCCCAATAAACGCGTTTACGCCAAAACTATTATTTGCAGTGCAAACAGTTTGGAGCCAGATCAGACGCCGGGTAACCGGGCGTCTGATCAGGCTCCAAACTGTTTGCCACCAAGATAAACAAGAATTATCAGAATTGTCCAAAAGTTGTTCTTTTCTACGTTTTAAAATAGTGCTTTGCGTTTGCGTACGTTTGCGTTTAAACGGGAAAGAATAACAGATTCTCCACTGTATAACAGCTTTGAAACACCTGTTAATTGGGAGTCTAAACCATTTTTCCCAATATTATTCAAGGCTGAAACCAGAGGCTATGTTATACAGTTTCCCTGCAACACTTGTACCAGTAATTAGGTACCGGTAGTCCAAAAACCATGCTTGATGAATAAGTAACAAGAATGACTTTCTTCAGCAACAGTCAGAGGATCAGATTGATTTGATACAGATACAGGGCTCCAGATAAGAGGGAGTAAACTGAACAAATCCAACACTTTCTCCTTCATTTCAGCTCGAAGAGACGATTCTAATGAGTAGTAACACCATAGGGTTTAATGTAGAAATAAATATTTTAGTTTCTGAAATCCTCCCCTTATCTGGAGCCTTAACAACAAACCATCATATAAACTTCAAGTCACGAAACAATTTGACTACAAAGATACAACATACAAGCAGAATACAGTAAAACCCATGGTCAGCAGCCATTCAGTGACAAAGCATGGGCATGTCTCATGACATATTACCATAAACATGCTGTAAAATTGTGACACCCAATATTATATTAAACTGCTTTAATAATCTTAAAATTTTAAATTAATTTCTTTTTTAACACAGTAATTTGTCCAAAATGTGCAAATCTCAATGGGAAATAGTGTAGATCCTGAGAGAGCAGTCTGATTAGGGTCTACACTGTTCCCTAAGGCATATGTGTCCCAATACTTAAGGTAATTACAGTACAATGTAGCAATGGTATTATGTTAACTCTTTCCTCCCTAAAACTTTCAATGGACAATTCCAGTTTCAATTTTAGTCTAGTCCATTTCTGGCTTTTAAGGGTTGTTTTTGTCCATTTTTGGCATTATGACAAATAGTGAAGACCCTGATCAGAGGGCTCCTTTCGGAGCCCTCTGATCTGGGTCTTCACTGTTTGCACAGGACAAGTGTACTATTCACATGTACTGTTTGAAAAGGACGCCTATATGCGGGACTAGGGCTCAAAGGGTTAACTGCTTATTTACAGGTTAAATAAGAGGCTTTCTGCAATACTTTTGTACTGCATTTGTCTTTTAAGTTTGCTGCTTAATGCAGGACTTACGTATTACAGAAAGCTCTTATTGGAGCTTTCAACAATACTTTTGTCAGGCATTAAGCCACCACTGCAAATTACTGCTTATTCATCCACAGTAATTGTGTATGGCCGCCTTACATGGGTCTGACTGTAGACAAATGATCCAAGAAATAAACAAAGAAATAGTACCAAAGAAACAAGCACCTCAATTAACAAGAAACAATTAACCAAACAGCAAGCCAACAAAATGCACAGGTCTAACAACATAAACAAGACAAAGGTGGAAATATGACTGAATTTAAAGATTAACTCTTACAACACCTGTTTAAAATGTACTCATTAAATTGCAAACAGTGTATACCCAGATCAGAGGGCTCCTATAGGAGCCCTCTGATCAGGGTCTACACTGTTGCTAATTCAGATCAGTATTTATTAAGCTACCCATAATTCCAAAGTAGACTGGTTCATGTTTTGGTAACTAAAAATATCCACAAGGGAATCTTATAACCCACAAGATTTACTTAGCGTTGAAAGTTCAGTGTAGAAAAGGTTGGAAACTTTTTTTTACATTCTTAAGGAAGAAAATCTGCTTGGAAAAGGAAAAGGAAAAGGAAAACACAAATAAGAAACATTTCTATCAAAATGTTCACACATTCTTACAACTCACTAGACCGTTAACCCATTTATGCCCAGTGGATTCTTACGAGCTTATTTATTGAATTAGTCCATTTTTTTTAAATCGAAGAGTCCCCTGGTTTAAATTTTCATTTTGTTTTATATTGAAATTCCTAATGGCAAACAGTGTAGATTTTGATCAGATGCCGCATTATGCGGCGTCTGATCAGAGTCTTCACTGTTTGCCTATGTCCCTTTTATAGGACGCTAGGCACGAATGGGTTATTGAAAGTGTGTTGGTCAGTAAAGATATCGTCATTGACTGGTTGCTAGACGCAGGTTGGTAGGTACTGTACAGTGTCCGTTGACACTCTCTGCAGCTGCATCGACTCCAAGACAACAAACATGGTGAAATAGTAACAGGTGTTTGCATTTCAAATAAGGCAGATAAGAAAGCAAAGTATACATTCAGGGCTCCAGATAAGGGGAGTATTTCAAAAATCTTTATTTCTGCATTAAACCCTATGGTGTCACTACTCATTAGAATCGTCTCGAAGAGACGATTCTAATGAGTAGTAACACCATAGGATTTGGTGCTGCAATGAGTGAGAAAATGTTGGATATGTTCAATTTACCCCCTCTTATCTGGAGCCCTGTACATTCCGTTATCATATATTATTGTATATGGTGTCAGTGTTTGAACCCATTTATGTCTGGCATCCATAAGGGCCTATGACAAACAGTGTAGACCCAGTAGAGACACTACAAGATGCAGCTTCTCATCAGGGTCGGCACTGTTTTACGTAATACAGTAAAACCTCTCTATTGCGACCACTAACACGAAGGCGAATTCATTGTATAAAAGTCAGATAAAGCAAGGTGACAGTAAAACAGAAAGCTCCTAAAGGAGTTTTCTGGTTTACTGTCACCGTGTTTTAATCAGCCACCTGTCGTAAGTCATAAAATAGAGAGATTGTAATGTAAATGTTATAACAAGTTATATGAAACAAAGTTTCTGATGTCAAATTCTTCAAAGCATTACTGGAGGATGAATCCAGGCATAATTGAGTTAAGCTTAATAAGTTACTGATAGGTAACATATAAAAGGCCCCAGATAAGTTTTGAGTGAACAAAAAATTCCTAAATTTTCCACCAAACCCTACAGTGTGACTACTCATAAGAATCACCTCAAAGAGACAATTCTAATGAGTAGTCAAAGGATAGTATTTGGTTGAGATATAAGTATTTTAGTATTTGAAATCCTCTTTGTTATCTGGACATATAGCAGAGCTCCAGATAAGGAGTTTTTAAAAAACTAAAAGCTTTATTTCTGCATAAAACCCTATGGTGTCACAACTCATTAGAATCGTCTCGAAGAGACGATTCTAATGAGTAGTGACACCTTAGGATTTGGTGTTGAAATAAGTGAGAAAATGTTGGATTTGTTCAGTTTACTCCCTTTTATCTGGAGCCCTGTATAAGACATAACATGCAATGCCATACTGCTACATGCTGTTGTTTTCTCCGGATGCCCATCCTCATGATTAGCACAATATATAAGCACATAGTTTATAGACTCAAAACATTTCCAGAGTCTAAAAATACATGACTGTTTTTATTTTCGTGTTTTAGGACGAGGATGTTAGGTGTGTTACCATGGCTACAATGTGTTACATCCTGCAAGGGAGATAACTATAATGCCCCATTCCCTCCATGCACTATGCCTTGCTTGCAGGTCAAACAGAAATGGCCACCATTAGAGTCTCGTCGCAGCCCTGTATGGGAGAAAAAAAGAGAATACTACACCTAGAGATCAGCATAGGTTGTGCGGGGGAAACAATTGGATGGGAGTTATGACATTTGGACATTTATCTAACGGGAAATGTTGGGGAAACATAGTACACAAAAGCCACGCTATTACAACCACTCAAGTTTTATAATTTGTAATTCATCCTGCTTTTATGTTTTCAACACTGTAGACCCGTATTAACTCTTTCAACACCATAGACATGTTTAAAATATTCTCATTACATTTGCAAACAGTGTAGACCCAGATTAGAGGGCTCCTACAGGAGATCTCTGATCAGGGTCTGCACTGTTTGTAAAATTATAGAATATATTTATTAATCTACCCAAAATTCCAAGTAGTCTGATTCATGTTTTGGTAACAAAAATGATCCACAAGGAAACCTAATCACCCAGAAGAGTTACTTACTGTTGAAAGAGTTAAAAAGCTTTGCAAACAGTTTGTATCCAGATCAGATCCCACTGAAAGTGGCACCTGGTTGTCAACTGTTCAATTGTTTGTCACTCGGATCCTGTTGAAGTAAATATGAAGACCACCAAACCACTTTCAGTAATTTTAGCAGACAACAAATTAAGCAGACAAGTTACAGTTACTCGGTGTTGAAATTAAGCAGAATGAATGTTTTGTTGTTGCTTGCAGAAGATTGATGCTTAAACAAAGTGACACTAAAGCACACCCTCAATGAGTGTTTATATGAGTGGTACTAACAACGGGACTTTACTGTATTAACGATACCATTGCCTTGTCTATTTTTGTTCTAGCACAGGGAAAACCCAACCCTTGTGTCTACAATATGCAGATAAGCATATCTGGAATTCAAGCGAATAGTTACTCTAGTTTTCCTTTTAAACCATTAAATGCATTTGTTTCTAACTAAAATGTCCAAGAGTATGCCAAGAAAATGTTCTCTTATTTTCGTGTTTCAGACTTAAATGAACTCATAACTGGCCATTCCTAAGAAAGACTGTATATTGTACCAAGCAGTAAATGCAGAAAAAATTTGTCAGAAAGCATTCAATTATTGCATTACTTGTGTTGACCTACAACTCATTCAAAAAGCAATGAGAAACCTAAACAAAGTTTTGACGGCATGAAATAAAATCTACAAATTTTCCTAAAAGATGGAAGCAGTTTAAATCTCATCTTAAACTGCCAATATTAAGGAAAGTAAAATAGGGATCTGTAAACCCAAACAAGTATAGACAAGAAGTCTACATAATGTTATGTGAAATTTAAATAACAGCATATAAAAGTTGTTATAAAATGTTAAACATTCAAACTTAACACAAACCTTGTCAAAGTTAAGTTAATTCCATGCATTATTTGAAATATTGGTCCTGTAGTCTGGTTTTGTATAATGATTATGCAGTACATCAAAATATATATAGATGGTGCTTATATAAAGGAAGGTGCTTAAATAATTTAGATCAAACTTTGGATCAACTTTCATTTATCTGTTCTTTCTGATTATTTTGAATGGATGTGTCCATTGAGCTTGTTGAAGGCTACATTACAGTAATTGGGAGGGCCATGATAATTAATAGTACAGTAAAACCTCTCTATTACGACCACTTTATTTTGTTAATTACATGTATTTAGAGTTAAGGACAGGAGACTGCATCTTAACCCTTTCCCCCATAGAAGCGCCTTTTAGCGCATTCAGTTTATTCTTGCCCTGAAGAAAATAGTTCCAATTTATACATTCATAAATATGTATAATACAAAATATTTTCTATATTCTAGCAGATGATAGCTTAAAGCAGGCTGAAAGTAAAGCAGAATGCGCTTAAAGCGCATTCTGCTTTACTTTCAAACTGCTTTAAGTGGACACCTATATTCAATACTAGAGATATGCTATGTGGGAAAGGGTTAAAGCACAATGACAGTATAACAGAAAGCTCCTTCAGGAGCTTTCTGTTTTACTGTCACCTTGCTTTTAAGCTGTCACCTGTCTATTACGGTATACAATAAATTAGTTTTCTTTTCAGTGGTTGTAATAGAGAGGCATTACTGTATAGCAAACAATGCAGACCCAGATAAGATGCTGCAAATGCAGCCTCTCATCTAGGTCTGTACTGTTTGTCTATACATTCTTTGAAACGCTAGACATTACAAAGTGGACAACAATACTGATACTAAACACAACTAATAAACAAAATGTGCAGAACTCTGGCAACAAAAGAAACATTCCACATTGACTGTGTATTTTAATTCTAAATGTATTGTTTTCTATGAGCAAGATTTTGTCATGACAATAAGTCAAAGATGTATCCTGTTAAATTTCAAGGAAGAAGCATGGTACTCCTTTTAGGCAAGCAGTTGCTGAATGTAGGTCAAAAGTTATACAGAAATCATCCCATGGAACATTCTGCATTACTCTTGTCTGGCTTCAAAATGTGTCTTTTTCTAAATGCAGCACCATGGTCACTTAGCACAGATTTAACTAAATGAGTTATTTGTATCATTAAATCAATTCAACATTGCTTATAAATTCTGCCTTTTCTTTTGTCTTTATATTTTTGAACTTATGTGCTCTTTAAATTATAATAAATAAGTATTTTGCAATTTTCTTTAAATAAAATGTAACATAACATGGCAACACAACTAAAATGTTTGGTACTCTAGTTTTTCCCGTGTGTATGTGTGTGCTTGTGTTTTTATTTGAATTTAAATGCAATATAATACTTCATAATAAATGTTAAATTGAACCATTCCAGTACTCAACCTTATAATTATAAAACATATGTATGTGTTCACCTAATCACCATGTGTATAACTGGGAGAAGTCTCACTGCAGAAAGCACAATGTGAGAATAGCTGAAAGACATCTAAAGGTGGCTAGATCTGATTATACCCTTCCTCACTATACAATATGGTTAGTAAAAGAAGATAGGTATATGGTAAGTATTGTTGGTTAGATACAGGCAATATACTATATATTACACTACAGTACATATAAGTCTATCTTCTCTAACACTGCCAATCAAACAGTATAGTATTTTAGGCAGATGGATAGCTGTCATTTAGAGGTATCACCAAAGATTGACTCTTAAATTAAGTTGGCTGGACATTACTGATACCATCAATCTTGCGTTAACCCTTTGAACCCTAGTCCCGCATATAGGCGTCCTTTTCAAAACAGTGTTCATGTGAATAGTACACTTGTCCTATGCAAACAGTGAAGACCCAGATCAGAGGGCTCCCAAAGGAGCCCTCTGATCAGGGTCTTCACTGTTTGTCATAATTCCAAATATTGACAAAAACAACTTTAAAGTCAGAAATGGACTAGACTAAGATGGAAACTGGAATTTTTCATTTAAAGTTTCAGGGAGGAAAGAGTTAAGCCACCACTCATTGAAATAGCTTAGAGATCTCTACAGAGAGATGACTGTTTAATGCTTTAAATGATCATCTTTCTTTAAAACTAGAAACAGGCTATGGGGTAATGGGTTAAAAGATTGACTGTAGAAAGCTCCTTATATTTCCTTCTTCTGCTTATTCAGAGCCTGCTAAGAGAAACTGTCTGTAAATAAGACTTGCTGAAATAATAAAAACGAACCTATTTCATTTCTCAAACTTTTAATTCAGTTTTAAATCTTTAAAGCTTTAATTGTAACCCTTTCCTTCATAGAAACAACTTTACCCTATTCCTCAATCCTCACAGAAATGCTTTACCATGCTTCTAACCTAGCCTGATGCTTCAATGTATAAAATTGTTTCCTACATCCTGATAGTAGGCTGCTTAACCCATTACCTCATAAATACGCCTTTTTATGCTTCAAATTTATTCCTGACCTGAAGAAAATAGATACACTTTATACAGTCATGAATGAGTAAGAAAAGAAAAATTTGCTATATACATGTAGCAATTTATAGCTTAAAACAGGCTGAAAGTAAAGCAGAATGCTCCTTAAGGCACATTCTGCTTTACTTTCAACCTATTTTAAGTGGTCACTAGTCTTCAAAACTAGAAATATGCTATGGGGTAATGGTTTAAGAAATCTCCTACAGCAACACTCTGCTTCACTTTCTGATTGCTTTAAGCAACGCCTGTTTATTACAGCAAAAGTTAAGCAGGAAATAGTTTTAAATGTAACTGTGGTTGATCAATCTATATGAAAACTTTTTACATATAAAACACTTGCTCATAGCAGGCTGCCAGCTGGAGAAGATCTAAAGTTTTCTGTTTTCATGAGAAAGATATGTGTTCTGTTTTCATGAGAAATATCTAAGTATTCTGTTTTCATGAGAAAGATCTAAAGTGTTCTGTTTTCATGAGAATGTTGTGGTACCTAAGCACATGCCGCTGAAGGCAAAATGTGAAAGACAAACCACTGAATATAAAACCGTCGTAAATGTGTTCTCCTTTCCATACCCAATTAATACTTCTGTACCCAAACAATTTAAAAATAAAAATAAAACTGACACCAAAATTAATGTGAAACACAAAATGTAGTTCTACAAGGAGGACTTCACTAAACCTTATAGATAAATATCAGATTTTCAACTATCTCTAATTTTATCCTGAAATTGACCCATTTTCCCAATGTTTGGATTCTCATCAGATACCCAGTTACTCTTTGTATGATCTGAATCCAAACTGTCTGCATGGTTCAGAAAACTCATTTCCTGCATCAGAGACAATTCTAATGAGTAGCGACACCAAAGGGTTTAATACAGAAATAAAGTTTTCAATTTTTTTTTAAATACTCCCCTTATCTTGAGCCCTACTGCATTCAAAGTGTTGCAAAATGGAGTAGAAAAACTTTTCAAACATTTTCAAAAAAATATCCTAACTTAAGCATGATAGCTCTTAAACAAATTGCCACAAAAAAAAGCGAATAAATCTGATGCCAAGAACTAAACTCACAACAAAAGAAAATAGACTCTAACATTGGCCTTTGAGAAAGCTCATACAAAAGCTCACATTAAGCTTGTGAGAGCAAAACTATGGAGGAGAATGGAAGGAATCACTAGCCATGTTTGTCTACGAGAAAGGTTGAGCAAAGCGTAGTGCATAGTAAAACCAAACTTGTACGAAGTAGCCACTCGATAGAAAGTTAAATATTAGCCTTTAGTACAGGTGACTCTTCTCTTGTTACAATAGCATATATAGATTGTTTTAAAACAGTGTAGCCCCAGATCAGACATGGTCTGCACTATTTTCTTATAGGATCTGTCTGACATGAGTCTGCTTAACCCTTTCCCCAATAGAAATGCCTTTTAGCGCATTCAGTTTATTCCTCCACTCAAGAAAATAGTTCCAATTTAATCAGTCATGAATATATAGTATAGGGAACATTTTCTATATTCTAGCACATGGAAGCTTAAAGCAGGCTGAAAGTAAAGCAGAATGCGCCTTATGGTGCATTCTGCTTTACTTTCAACCTGCTTTAAGTTGTCACCTATATTCAATACTAGAAACAGGCTATCAGGTAAAGGGTTAATACAGCAGGCAGCTTAATACTGGACAAAAGTAAAACGGAAACCTCTTCAAGGAGAATTCTGCTTTACCGTTGTCTTGCATTAAGCTGTCACTTTTGTTAACTCTTTCAACACCATGAGCCTGTTATACTCATTACATTTGCAAACAGTGTTGACCCAGATCAGAGGTCTGATCAGGGTCTGCACTGTTTGCTAATTTAGACCAGTATTTAATTATTAAACTACCCAGAATTCCAAGTAGACTGGTTCATGTTTTGGTAACTAAAATGATCCACAAGGGAACATAATAATCCAAAAGAGTTACTTAGTGATGAAAGAGATAAGGAGTTCATCATGGTTGTTATAAAGAGTGGCTGCTAAGCACAAGTTTGGCTGTAGTCACGGCATCGTGTACATGGGTATCACACCTTGTTCCTCGCCCCGGGGACCTCGGGTCAGGGGAGTTATACTTCAATACTAGAGGTGTAGATGCTTCAATGTGAAAATAAAAACAGAAAAAATAACACATTGGTTATTTTGTAGCATTATTATCAGATAAAAACACTGCCATATCTCATGAATATTCAAATTACCAAATATGATAATGATGAAAGCGAGGTGTTCCTGACAAGTATGTATTATAAAATCCTCATATAATAGGAATCTCAACTCGTCAGAAACTTAAAATCAGACCTGTGTTCGAAAACCTTTATTGACATATGACTGTCTAATGCCAGATAAAAGCTTTCAGCATTACTTACATCTGCATTCAATTGCCATCTGTCTTAAACACTATCAATGCATCTATTTTGTTCTTTTATAAAAGTCTTTGTCCATAATCTTTAAAGCATATGAAAGACAAGTTTGAAGTTATGAGAAAGAGGTACTCATGAGATTGGCCATTATAACCATATCACCATGCAGTCAAATCATGCAGGTTGAGTAGTTGGTGCCAACAAAACACCATGCTCCAATCACTCCCCAATAACAAAACCCCTCAACTAGTAACACCATAATACAGTGGGCAGACAATGCTGAGAAATATGCATGTTAATATTCTAATAAGGAATTGATTCTTTTCTGCCGTAAAACTCGTATGTGATGCTTTATATAAGTCTCATTGTCTGTCTATAAGGTAGGTATTAACTTAATGCAGAACGAAAGTAATACAAAAACCTCTTAACCCTTTACCTGATAGTCTATTTCTAGTATTGAAAATAATTGACTTCTTAAAGCAGGTTGAAAGTAAAGCAGAATGCACCTTAGGGCGCATTCTGCTTTACTTTCAGCCTTCTTTAAGCTATCATGTGCTAGAATATAACAAAATATTTCTTTAATATATATTCATGACTGATTAAATTGGAACTATTTTCTTCAGCGGAGGAATAAATCACATGCGCTAAAAGGCGCTTTGATGGGGGAAAGGGTTAAAGAAACTTTCTGCATTACTTTAATCCTGTATTAAGCAGTCACCTATCTTTACACTCTCATTCTTCATAACTTGTTGTTTAAGAAGGCTATCTCTGAATTGATTTACTTTTAAAGTTTCCAATGTGCTTCATGATATATACCAGTTCTCAAACTGATCACCAAGTTTTCAAATGATATATCTTTTACAAAGCTCATTGGCTACTTTTAACTGTTTGTCAGACATCTTGTCCACTGCATCATGGGAAGGGACTGGTCTATTATATTTCCATAACAGGTAAAAAGGTACATGTGATCACACAAGGCTCCCACCCAACTTACACGCTTTCTCCGACATGCCAGCTGAAGTTTATGTGGAGTTATATAGCACATCTATATAGATATATATAGTTACATTTCTCAGTGTCTCTACAGATTGTATACTACTGCTATAACATGTCCATATGGGAAATATTCCATGGTATCAGATTATAGGAAATGACACAGTTAATATCGAGGATATGTGCATGATATTGAGAAAGATGATGAGAATGATTTTATTGATGATGTCATAATGAATGATAATGTTGTGATGACATGACAAAGATGTGATGTCATGATGTTGTGATGACATGACAATGATGTGATGTTATAATGTTGTGATGTGATGTTATAATGTTTGTGATGACATGACAATGATGTGATGTCACAATGTTGTGATGACATGATGACGCTGTGATATCATAATGCCGATGGTGATATATCACAATAATTTTAGTGTACATTGAAGTGACTTGGTCTTTGTTGAAAAGATAATGGTGAAGATGATAGCACAATAGTGGAAGAGGTGTTGGTGCTAATTACGAGAGTGGTGATAATGATTTGAAGATTGTGTATAAAGTTTACTTACATAAGGCTCATTGGGACAATGCCACAGAGAGAAGGTTGTTTAAATATAGCAGTAAAATGCCAAAACAATTTTTAATAAAAATTCAATGTAAAAAGAAACAGCAATAATCAATTGAATGTGTTTTCCACAGCGACAAGATAATGTGATGGATGGCGGTGCTTTGCAATGTGATAGGTACAGTAAAACTCCTCTAATACAATTACTCAAACGAATGCTTGCTCATTGTGTCAATAGCAGGAGACAGCTTAACCCATTACCCCATTCATATGCCTTTTAACACCTTCAATTTATTCCTCTACTAAAGAAAATAGTTTCATTTTATACTGATATCAATATGCACCAGAAGAAATGCTTTCTATATCCTAGCAGATAGTAGCTTAAAGCAGGCTGAAAGTAAAGCAAAAATCGCATTAAAGTGCATTCGGCTTTATTTTCAAACTGCTTTTAGTGGTATTATGTGTTTAAGGCAGGTGACCACTTAAAGTAAGGTGACAATAAAACAGAAAGCTCCTTTAGGAGCTTTCTGTTTTACTGTCACCTTGCTTTACCCAGTCACCTGCCTTTTATACAATCAATTAGTCTTCTTTTAATTGGTCATAATAGAGATGTTTTACTGTACATGACAAATGAAGCGTGATACCAAGGGGTCCATGTTGATATTATACACTGTGTATATATGCAATATTCCATTGAGGCTGGTGAAGTTGGGGGGTTGCCGATACAGCACACATGGTTTAATGTATTATGACAAACTCTAGATAAATATCATCATCATGTCCGAGCCAAGTACATGGGAGGTAGTATAAGCATTTGCAAAGTCACTGGTGCAGATATCTCACCCAACTCTGTACCAGAACATGACCATGTACCTTTTATACAGGAAAATAAATAACAGTGATCTTGAACTTCAGTGCATAGAAAAATGTCAGAAAAATCACTTTTTTACAATAAATTGTATGATTGTGTTTTCACACAAATTTAGATATCATTTTTTAACCAAGATGTCAGACAATAGGAAAGGGCAAACAACTAAAGTCTCTCTACTATCATGGCAGAGGCATGAACAACAGAACAATCAGAAAATTCATCATGGTAAGGGTTAAAATTCGTAATACTTCAAACACACCACTGATTTTTTGGACTGAGTGTTGCCATGTTCTGGTACAGAGAGAGGGTGTGCGATATGTGCTATTGTGGTTGATGATACCTTACTGGGGAAGAAAAGCAGTGTGAGACTAGCAGAAGAGCTCAGAGTATCATAGACTCTGGTAGGCCGTCAATATCAAATGTGACTCGCTTCGTTCGCCTTGAAAAAGTCAGATGAAAGAAATTTTAATACAAATAAATGAAAACAGTCAATACATAGAAAACAGCATGAAAACAGGATGAAATAATGATACAAATGAAAAGACAAACAAATGAACCATGTCAAGAGAAATCCAGACTTTGCATTGTAAGCAGTGTTGCCCATGACCAGCAGCCATGTAAGCCACATCAGCTGGTCAGGGTCTACACTGTTTGACCCACACCAGTATCTACTATAGTATTTAGCTCCCAAACTTTATTGTCAGTGAAACCTTAATCAGACTCCAGAGCTGAGCTGTTTTGCAATACAGTAAGTCTGGATCCATGCTTACAAAGCATTTGAGTCGAGTCCGAGATCGTTCTCAAGCTTCTGATTGGTCAGATTTGAGCATATGCTAAAATCTGATCAATCAAAAGCTTGAGAATGATCTCAGACTCAACTCAAAGGATTTGTAAGCATACAGACTGTTTTTCATGACATTACTAAAATGACAAACATATAATGAGATCATAATGGTTGGTGGGTAACAAATATGGACATGACAAGTGTATAAAATGCAGGTCATTTTTAACAGGCTACTAACAAGAAGAAACATTGGCTTGAACATGTAACTTATGGCTGATTTAATGAGGTATCATGCTCCGAGGTTATAAAGCTTTTGACTTGAGTCTAAACTCGTTCCCAAGCATTTGATTGGTCAGATTTGAGCCTAGGCTCAAATCTGACCAATCAAATGCTTGGGAACACACTCAGACTCAACTAAAACGCTTTATAACCTGGGAGCCAGGAATGCAAGGACACTATATCAAACAATATTATATACACTGTATAAAAATATTTATTGTAAGTACTGAAACAATGTATTAAATATTAAAATGACAAATTGATGAGAAAGTTTATAGCATTTTTCAGTACAGGATAAAATAACTTGTACATGGGTTTCATGGATATTTAACTGCATTGCTGCCTACCAAACAGAACGGTTGGTTACTTGGTGATAAAGCAAGGCTCCAAATAGGACAGAGTATTCTAAATATTTCTGACATTAGTTTTTTAGTCTCCACCAAACTCTATGCAGTGACCACTTGTATGAATTGTCTCCAGTGAGTGGTCACAACGGAGGCTTGGTGGCAATGTATGGAATTTAAGACCTTCACTGAATATTTAAACGGTTATGTTTGCTAATAAAATATGGAAACATTTCCCTAGAAAAGAGTGCAGACTCAGATCAGACAGGTCCTATAAGAAAACAGTGCAGACCCTGATTTCTTTAGGAGCTGTCTGATTTAGGTCAACATCATTCCAAAAAGAGACAACATATGCCAATTACAGAAGAAATGTGAGATTTTCATATCCATATATTCCGCCTATCTGGGGCTATGCACGGGAAACACGTCAAGTGACAGACAGTACAGGGTGCACATGCAAAACACAAGTTGTGTGTAAAGAGGAAACATATGAAGGGGAATCATGCATGCAATATGAGGAACAATGATCTACACATGTGACAAATTGTGATTTCTTTCAACTACATGCAGTATATAAAAGTAAGTTTGTAGCTTAATTGATAATAAAATAATTCTTTTGGCACTCATTATTTGTAGTATAAATCAATACTCAAACAGTCAATTCTGTGTAAGTTACCATTCAAACAGTTTAATGCAGAAATGTAATGCAGAATGCATTTTCTGCATTACTTTTGTTCTGTATTAATCTATCACATTAAGAGATGTACCATGCATGCTCGCTACGGAAAGAGTTTACTTTTCTTCCTCTTAACCCATTACCCCATAAATACGCCTTTTGACACCTTTAGTTTATTCCTCCACTGAAGAAAGTAGTTCCAATTTATACAGTTGTGAATATTTAGCATGAAAAATAATTTCTATATTCTAGCAGCTTGTAGCTTAAAGCAGGCTGAAAGTAAAGCAGAATGTGCCTTAAGGCACATTCTGCTTTACTTTCAACCTGCTTTACATGGTAACCTGTTTTCAAAGCTAGAAATAGGCTAAGAGGTAATGGGTTAATTTGCAATATAAAGACACGTATAAAGGCCCCATAAAAAGCATTGCCGATAATGTTTGTAATTATAAAAGTGCTTTCAATGCACTATTATTTTGTTTTTGTTTAAAACAAATAGGAATGTAATAGTTCAAATTATATATACACATGTATTCCTTTCACTGCTGTTCATGTCCAATATGTATATAAATATAAATAACAGGCTTGAAAAGTAGTGAATTTTTTTTATACATATAATATGAGATCATTTTATTTGTGTTTTATAACAAAATATATTATGTAACTGTACTCCTATATGAAATATATCAAATGATATTATAAAAATCTTTAATGTGTTTCCGCGGTTTTTATATTTGAAAAATTTATAAATTATTCTAAATTCAGTTTTAGGCTTGAAACAGTCAAACCATACAATTCAAAATAAGACATACTTTGGCAGTTTCATTGACATGTGTGTGTTTTATAATTATGTTTTCAGATGAAGTTTTACTACACTAAACCTAGTTACATTTAGAATAAGAACTGGAATACTACTTTACAACATCACAGTTACACTTCTTTTGGTACATCTTCTGCTTTATCTTGGAGATAATTCTTGCACTAAGCAACCATTTAAAAAATACACTTGGTAGTCTTAAGAGCAGAAAGCAGCTTAATTGTGGGACAAAAGTAATGCAGAAAACTCATACAAGAACTTTCTGCATTACTATTGTCCAACAGCTACCGCCAATCACTCAATATTGCCAAGCTTTTTTCTTTCAATGGTTGCTCAACAAGGTCGTATATATTTTCAATTCTAATCAATGATTAGGATAGCTATTACTTAGGTTTAACTCAGAGATATATACTGATAGAGTGCTTCTAATACTGTTCTTAAAATTTGATATTGTTTACAACACTAACATTGAGCTGAGGCCGTTTTATAAGCACTAAAATACTAGAAGAATACTTGGGCTAAACACAGCCATACTCATACCATATTGAATTCTTGGTTTCCCCATCTTCTGGCTTCATTGGCTTAGGGGCTGGTGGCTTACTGCTACCAGCATTCACAGGGGCCCCTAATCTGGGATCATGGGGTCTCTGGCCTTGATTAGGGGAGACTTGAGCATTGTTAAGTGGTGGTCCTCTGTTGAAGTTGTTCTGCCCAGGTTTTGTTGGGGATGTGGGCTCACGCAATATGCTGTAGCGGCCACTAGATAAAATGTCTTTAGTTTTGCGTGGTGGTGGGACTGGGGGTGTACGTTTGTGATTGGATGGAAATTCATTATTAAAACTTGAGTCAGAATCACTTCCTGTTGGTGGATTGAACATTGTAGGTGGCACTGACTTGGGCCGCTCAATTCGCAGCCCTGACGGTCGTTTATTGACTGTCTGTCCCTGTACTGGTCCGTTTGAATGAGCACTGTCTGGTCCATTGTATGAATTGCTATGATATGATGGAGCAATATCAGACTGACTTTGATTCAACATAGAACTGTTCAAATCTGATCTTCCAGACCTCGATGTATTTAGTGATGAATTATTTAGCGAGTCATTATTATGAAAAGAGTTGTTTACAGGAGCACCAAATGCACTGGCCGGTCTTGCCCTAGTAGTGTTTTTCTGGTATGGGCGAGGCCCTATGTTAGCTCGAGACACTAGAATATTGGCTTTCTTCTGAGGTGTGGATGGTGATGCTGGATTTCTGTCATCAACATTTGGTTGATAGGATGGACCAGGAGAGTGACTACGTGGGTAGGCAGGATTAGTGGCTTTCATAGGTCGCTGCCCTGGATTCTGTGGTTGACCTGGATGACCTTTGACCCACTGTTGCTGTGGTGACTGGGCTGACCTTACAGACATGTCAGTATCCTGTACCCTGGCTCTCTGATCTCTGGGACTAGAATAGTTAGGTGTAGATGTATTGGGTAAACTCTGGTTTCCTCGAGTGAGCATATCAAGTCGAGTGTTAGGGGTAAGTCTACTACTATCTCTCTCTGGAGTGGGCTCCCGTGAGCCCTGATATTGGGGTGGAGAGAACATATCTGTAGAATCATTCCTGAAATGTGTATTGGTTGGAGATGCGACATGATTATAGTTCCCACTCACTCTAGGATCAACACTGACCCGTGAGAATGCTGAACTATTTAAGTCCTCAAAAGGTTTCTGTCCATATGTAAACTGGGGTTTGGCTGGTGTGGAGGTGTTGGGATGTATGTTATATGATGGGGATGAGACTTGGGCAAACTCTGGTCGCACATCCTGGCTGCTACCACTACTGCCTGTAGACACACGGGACATTCGAGACATGCTCATGTCTGGTTGAGATACTGCTGCTACATCTGGGATAGAGCGTGGGCGATGATTGACTGGTGGGGGAGGGGCAGGTCGACGGCGTCGGGCACTGCCGTCTGAGTTCTCACTGCTGCGTGACTCATTGTCATCTTGTCTCAGCTCTATCCTTCTCTGTAAGGAAGAAAACACAGTATGATACATGTCATTACAGATGTGAAAACATCATTCCTTCATATTTAAGACATTACCCCATAGCTCGTTTCTAGTATTGAAAACAGGTGAAAACTTAAAGCAGGTTGAAAGTAAAGCAGAATGCGCATTATATAAGGCACATTCGGATTTACTTTCAGCCTGCTTTAAGCTACCATCTGTTAGAACATAGAACATAATTATTTTGTATGCTGCATATTAATGACTGTATAAATTAAATTGGAACAATTTTCTTCAGTGGAGAAATATATTGAAGGCATAAAAATGTGTATTTATTGGGTAATGGGATAAGACGAACAAAGCAAATTAAATAGAAGAGAGTACAGTTACTTGACAATGCTGATGCCTTTGTTTCATCTGAGTATCAAACAATTTTGGTTTGATTTGTTATGATTTCATGTTGCCTTAACGATACTTCAGTCATATTGCGACATCCAGCTATTTAAAGTTGGAGGAAGACCCTAAGATAACCTTTGAACACTGTTTCTGACTTGGTTTCTAATTTGGCTTCATGCTCATGCTGTATGAAATGGGAAGCATTTTTGGAGCAAAACTGACGAATATTTATGTTGAGAAGAACAGCGTTTCCTATCATTATAATTAGCCCCCTGAACACTGGAAAAATAAAATCTGGTTCAACATTGTTATTTGTCACGATATAACTCATTTGTTTACAAAATTTTAAAAATATCCAACTAGCTTAATGAAGGACAGAAGTACTGTAGAAAGTCCTAAAGAAGCTTTCTGCATTGTTTTTGTCCAATATCATACTGTCATGACTACCAATGCATCTTCTGTACAATGGCTTAACTCTACAGACTTGAGTGTGTTGGCCAACCTTTGACTTTGGAGAGTGTTTGTCTAAGCCCTCTGCCAGGAACTCCTCCAGTGTCAGGAAGTCTGCAGTCATCTTAGCATGGTTACTAGGCTTGGAGTTAAACCCTCCCTCATCATCACTTGCCGGCCGACCCATACCTATACAATGGAATATTGCAGTTACAATTAGAAATTGACCCACAGACAATATCTTGCAGTAAAAAGGGTAATTTATTGCTTGTCATATCCAAATTTATACCATGTGTGTCAACAATTGTCATAGTTGTTCGGTTTCAAAGATCTTATATATAACTGAACTAGCCTAGGTCATGCACACAAAATAGGGGGAAAATATGAACTGTCCCTTTACCAAAGTTACAATGAAGCTGACAGGTAGTATTTCATTTTTCTTATTCCAGAATTTATGTATTTGAAACCGAGGAAATATCAATACAAATGTGAAACATTTTGGGTTTCAATCAAAGCTGTTAGTTGAATTGCCCTAAGTATGATACATGTTTAATGTTCACTCTCATGTAAACCATGATTAACTAATTGTCTATCTTATCATTGTCTATCTAGTCATTCTATGTAAAACGAATTTCTCACATAAATATTTGATAATTACATGTAGTGATGGATGAATTTCAGTGCAGTTTACTCATCACTTTTCAAGGCACAATGAACTCTACAGTTCTTGCACATGCATTGCGGTCAAATGAGCACAATGCAAAACTGTAAAACCTCTCTATTACGACCATTAAAACAAAGGCTAATTGACTGTATAAAAGACAGGTGACAGTAAAACAGAAAGCTCCTAAAGAAGCTTTCTGTTTTACTGCCACCTTGTTTTAAGCAGCCACCTGTAATAATCAACAATTAAAAAAGAGAGATTTTACTGTATTTTAACACTTTTTTTCTGGTGAAATCCAATTCAACTGAAAAGTTTGCCTTTTTCTTTTCAACAATGATTTTACATGGTCAAAGGTTTCAGTTTCTAGAACATAAAATGCTTTTGAAGTTTCCTACATTATTCATGATTGCACTTCTCCTTCTTATTGAGTGTACAATGAACAGAGTCTGCACTTATATTGTTAAAGGCAGTTGCCATATTCCTTAAACCATACACTCCTGATTTTTCAAACACTCGTCCAAATTTTGAAAAGTGACCAGTTTATGTTGTGTCCACATAGCATTTAAAAAGGTGACTAACAGCGCAGACCCTGGTCAGATTTCTCTTACAGGAGCCCTCTGGTCAGGGTCTGCACTTTTTGCAAAGGATGCAATTTCTAGTTTCCTGATCTGGGTCTACACGTGTCCTATACTAAAAGTGTAGACTCAGATCAGAGCGCTCCTGCAGGAGCCCTCTGATCAGGGTGTGCACTGTTTGTCAATTTGCAATATATTGCAGAAAACACCCCTAAATTGTCATAAATGGACTAAACTTTATTGGAAAATGGAATGCTCCATTAAAAGATTCAGGGGTTAATGGAGTTAAAAAATGTCATCAGTCCTACAATGTCAATAATTGACCTACTATAGTTTGATGTGCTGCTTTTTTCAGCTTACATGAACCATTTTAGCAATTTATCTATCAATTCTCCTCCTGCTTTTAATGTTTACCGACACTTTCTGAAAACAGTGTAGACCCAGATCAGAGGGCACCAGAAAGAACTGTCTGATCAGGGTCTGTACTGTATTCTGTTTGTACTGTCTATATGTATACTGTCTATATGTATACTGTTTATCATAAGAGACATTGTAAGTAAACTACCCCGAAGCAACCAATCTCACTTTTCATTAGCCAAAACTAGCCTTCAAATAAAAGCATAAAGAAAATCTAAAAGCAATCTAAAACTAAAAGTAAAAGCATTTCAAAGATAGAGAGTCATGCTAGAAGCTTTACCTGGGAGAAGCATGAAATTAGTGGAGTTGCTAAGGGAGACTGTGTCTCCTTGACTACGAAGAGTATCACTAAGGAGATCTTCAGTAGACCTGGAACCTGGATGTGGAGAGATGGAAAAACACGGGTTGAGGATCACTGCAAAGTGTTATATAAAGCTAGCATATGAGAGGTTAGACTAAATAAGGCAAAATTGAGTTGAAGAGAAAAGTGGCAACTATTAGGTACATTTTATATAGAGAGAAATGAATCAATGATTTATAGTTAAACCTTTCCTCACACATCAATACATAACATAGAATAACAAATATGACTGCAAAGTCATTGGCTTTGCATTCTATATAAACATAAGAAACTATTCTTTCAATTAGTATTTTAGTTTTAATCTCAATATACCAATGTGCATACAGATTTGACTCCAGTAAAATACAAAGTTGGCAAATCTAACGCCCTCCAATGTTAATTTCTTTTTATTTCAGTCATGATTTTTTTTAACAGTTATCTAATAAGGTTTTCTTGAACAAACCAGAATAACCGCAACCAGTTTAACTTCTATTAACTCTTTGCATGCAAGTGGCGCATATGACTGCCACAGTGATTACCTTTGCAAACAGTTTGGATCCAGATGAGACGCCGCATAACGCAGCGTCTCATCAGGATCCAAACTATTTGACACTCTGACCCTGTTTTGAAAAGAAACTACAAACAAGCTATGGAGTAAAGAGTTAAGGAGAATTCTGCTTTACTTTCAGCCTCCTTTGAGCAACCATTTCTCTTCAAAAATGAAAACAAGCTATTGGGGGAAAAGGTTAAAAAAAACTTGTATGCACTTTAGTATAAAATTAACAGTAGGAATATTATCAAGTGATTCATTTCTCTCTCAAACCAAAGCATATTTATATTATTCTAATTAAAAAGATCCCAAATCAATAAAACATGTTGTTAAAGAATATCAGTAACAAATCATTTCTACAGAAATCAGAACCAAATCAATCCAGTTAACTTCACTCTCGTGAAGAGTACATACATATAACCACACCACCATAATTATCATACTATTATATATGCTGATGATACTGTTTATGTGTTCTTTTTACCTCTCAAATCTGATGGTGAGAGATTGCGCCTGTTATTTGACGGACTGGCATCAAGAGCAGTAGTGGATCGAGCAAGTGCCCGACTTTGCTTAGACAGCCTAGGACTTTCGCTATTACCCACAATGCCAGCTGCACTTCCTCTCCGTCGACTACGATATCGTCGTTTGTCTGTGAGCAGGGACAGGATGGAAAGTGCAAACAATTAGGTCAAAAATCAAACAGGTTAGAAAGGGAGAACTGTTTACAATCAAATCACCATTTAATAGACCAATTCATTCACCAATTATTATTATCAATAACATTACATGCAATGATTTGTGAAGGGTCTGCACAAAGGAGAAAACAGACAAGAAGGAACCATTTCTTTGTAGTAGTTCCTGATATCAGTATCATGGACTTGTGCCACCGAGCCATGAATAAGCTTTGGCTATTCAGACCTTTCAAACAACCAAAATGTTTATTGGCCAATACAAAGATGAATGGCAGTATCAAAGACAGCTGATACTTTCATGCAAGACAGGAATAGTTTAACTAATCAAATACCCTAATACTAAAACATTTGATGTAGCAGTTTGCAAATGACAATGAAGTTTTAAGTAAAATTCTAAATACTTAAGTATTAGATTGTTAGATATTTTCTCCTGAATGCAGACCCTTGTTTTCCATTATGTACATGCCCTACAACACTTCTAGTAAAAACAACCAATCAGTGAGGTGAGTGATTGTACAGCGCTAGGGAGATTAATATCAGGTGAATAATTACAGGCTCAAACTATGTCTGCAGCAGAACAACCGTCTCCACCAACTCTAGCCTATCAAATCATTTAACCCATTACCCCAAAAATACGTCTTTTTACTCCTATAATTTATTCCCCCTGTGAAGAAAATAGTTTCAATTTAAACAGTCATGAATGTGTATCATAAGTAATATTTTCTATATTCTAGCAGATGGTAGCTTAAAGCAGACTGAAAGTAAAGCAGAATGCGCCTTGAGGCGCATTCTGGTTTACTTTCAACCTGCTTTAAGTGGTCACAATGTCTTCAAAACTAGAAGCTGGATATGGGGTAATGGGATAATAAAGATATCCTATAGTATATTATCCACCAAACCCTATGTTGTGAATATTCATTAGAATGGTCTTGAAGAGACAATTCTAATGATCAACAACACTATATGGTTTATTATAGACAAACGAGCACCCCAGTTATTCTTCTATATGACACAATATTTATTATCATACCACTGCTTGTAAGTTGAAGGTGACAATTGAATTTTGCTGCAAACAATTTTGGCAGTTAAAACCAATGTTTTGATGATGTTATTGCCAGTTATTTGTGACAACATAAATGTATTATGACATCATACAATAATGATTTTGACACCCAACTATAACATGCTTCTGCCAGTGTTACTGTGTAACTTTTATAAAAGTACAATGTATTTCTATATCAGGGCTCCAGATAAGAGGGAGTAAACTGAACAAAATCCAACATTTTCTCACTCATTTTAGCACTAAATCCTATTGTATTACTTCTCATTAGAATCGTCTCGAAGAGACGGTTCTAATGAGTAGTAACACCATAGGGTTTAAAGCAGAAATAAAGATACTAGTTTTCTAAATACTCCCCTTATCTGGAGCCCTGCTATATAAGAGAATATCAAAGAAACGCAAGCATTTATGTGTAAAATTAATCAGTTTTCCCAATATATTTCCAGCTTTTGTTTGAAAGCATTTTTGTTATTTCAATTAATACTGTTTAGCAGTCTTGAAGAAAAAGCTTTCAGTAGAATAGGTGAGTTTTTGTGCAATTCTATAAGCATGTTTGGCTTGATTAACATCATCTATAATGCAGATCTTCAAAATCAACTGCGAGATTAGTGCAAGAAGTGTTGAGTTTGGGAATATTTTGTTTCTATTCATATACAATAAAACTATTTTGTCACTACTCATGAGCAAATCAAGCATCTGTCAGCCATTTAATATCTATAATGACCAGAAGCTGTTTAATGTAGGATGGAAGTAATGCATACAGCTCCTACAGGATCTGTCTGCATTACTTGCATCCACATTACACAGCTACCTGTCTTAACCCTTTCCTCCCTGAAACCTCAAATGGACAATTCTAGTTTTCAATTTAGTCTAGTTCATTTTTGACTTTTTAGGGTTCACTTTCACAATATATGTCAAAATGACAAACAGTGTAGACCCTGATCAGAGGGCTCCTTCAGGAGCCCTCTGATCAGGGTCTACACTGTTTGCATAGGACAAGTGTACTCCTCACAGGTACACTGTTTGCAAATGACGCATATATGCGTGACTAGGGAACAAAGAGTTAAAGGCAGTCTATGCATCTTAAAACCAGAATCACAGCATTACTTCTTTAAACATGTACATTATATCTGACATAGGGAAGTCCTTTTGGTATTGGAAAGACATTAACATCAATCATTTTTCACCATCTTCAACTCAAAGAGTATGTATTTATATATCTACATCTAGCTTCATGCAATATATTTGAGCCATTTCATGAGAACACAGAACTTGCAAACATTGAAAACAGCGTAGACCAACATCAGCCAACACATTAAATCATAGAGGGTAACCATAGCCCATGTGTGTTCGTTGTAAGTTATTAGTGTTTTGGCATATACTGCTGCAAACAGTGTAGACCCTTGTCTTGTTTCCAATGAGATAGATAATTCTGGTCTACACTGTTTGCAATGGTATGGGTGCCTTCTCTCTCATGAAGTGGCTCATAGTATACAGTCAATCTTATATTAAAACAACCAATCACTAAAGAAAATATGTAAATCTCAAAACAGCTGATTGCTTAATGCAGAACAAAAGTAATGCGGAAACCTCTTGTAGACACTTTCTGCATTACTGTTTTCCTGCATTAACACATTCACTCCTTGCAACGAGTACACTAGTTATTCACAAACAGTGTACATTTGTCCTATGTACTCTGATCAGGGTCTGCACTATTTGTCATTTTGTAATTTCTAACAAGAAACATCCCATAACTCTTTCCTCCCTGAAACTTTAAATGGACAATTCCAGTTTCCATTTTAGTCTAGTCCATTTCTGACTTTTAAGGGTTGTTTTTGTGAATGTTTGGCATTATGACAAACAGTGAAGACCCTGATCAGAGGGCTCCTAAAGGAGCCCTCTGATCAGGGTCTTCACTGTTTGCATAGGACAAGTGTACTATTCACATGTACACTGTTTGAAAAGCACGTCTATATGCGGGACTAGAGTTAAGAGTCATAAATGGACTGGACTTTATTGGAAACTGGAATTGTCCATCTCAAGTTTCAGGGCTGAATGATTTAAGCTCTGACATCGTCCTATATAGCACCTGAAATGTTTTCTTTTATTGCTTGGTTGCTTACACAAGTTTGACAGTACTGCTGTAAGAGTGTCATGCAATTCTCTACACATCTACAAACCCCTGTAAACTCTACCAGCACCTGTATCACGTGCATGCTACTACCCCACCATGCAGTGTGTAACGTCAACGTCATGTCTCAGTCATCAGTCTTCTTAACATTTTAATGCTCTCTCCTTCTAAGTAATGTATATTTAACCCTTAGCCTGCCACTCACGACTATAGCTCTATATGCAAACAGCTTGGATCCAGATGAGACGCCGAGTAACTCGGCGTCTCATCCGGATCCAAGCTGTTTGACACTCGGACAACATTTTCAGTAATTTTGAGCAACTTTGAAGCATTTTGAAACTTGAAGCAGACGAGAAATATAGCAGACGACAATTTATTTGGCGGGCTAAGGGTTAAGTGGTTTTTTTAAACACCATAAATTATTATTACTCAAGAGATAGTTTGGTTTATTTATGCAGGCAGGTGGCAGCTTAAGGCAAATTGAATGTGAAACAGTCAAGCTTTTCCTTTCTGCTGTAAACTGCCATCTGCCTTTTAATACTGTAAACAAGCATTCTTTTTGTGATTGTATAAGGGGGTTTTACTGCCTTGTAAAACTTGTTAACTGGTTACTATGGAGTTGAGATAAATGCCATATATCATATCATATCTGTTGACCATGCATACATGGTTTACATGTTTTAGTCAAAACTGTGTTCAAATACCAATGTAAAGAAGAAGCACAGGCAGACAGCAGCTTATCACAGAACAAACATGATGCAGACAGTCCTTGCTTGAAGGTTATAAAGCCTTAGAGTTGTGTCTGAGATTGTTCTCAAGCATTTGATTGGTCAGATTTTAGCCTAGGCTCAAATCTGACCAATCAAATGCTTCAGAATGACTTTTAGACTCAATTCAAAAGCTTTTTAACCTTGGAGCCTTATATAAGATTGTCTGAGTACTTTTGTCCTGCAACAAGCAGCCACTTGTCTCTAAAGATCGAAGTGCTTCTTCAGTTACATAGTTTCTGAATGCAGATTTTACAGTGTACATCTTAGGATGCAAATAATAGAATGTTAAATTTATAAACAAAAAGTTCATTAACTTGAATCACAAATATACTTACCATCCAATATACACTTATCAGATATTCAATGAAATAGAAATACCACAGACTTTCAGTAGTTTAGTTAGATTTCCACAACTTTTAACCACATGTATACAATATTACCCTAAAGCTCCTGACATGACGAGTATTTCAATTACTACGATGTGTACGTCTACAACAAAACCTACCTGCATGTTGTGACTTTTCTGGAATATTGTCTCAAAGACATATAGGAGAAAATTTAATGTTGGTAATGGGTCAATGCTACATACTTTTGTTTTCTTTACTTGTATCAAATTTAACAAAAGTTTGACTGTTAGAAAACATGATCAACAACATGACATTCCACTTACTAACACCCAATCATACAGCCATATACATACATACACATAGATGTATGTATGTAACACACCCTATTCAAATACAGTATAACCTCCGTTATCCGACACCCCATGGTTCCATGTTTGTAAGTCGGTTAAGAGAGGTTGTCGGTTAACGGAATTAGGCCTAAGTTCACAAGTTTACACACCCAAAGATTGTCGCTGCGACGCGAATTTCTCGATGCCGATTGACTTATTAAATATGCTTGCATGACTGCAGCATATCCTTGTCAGGTTACTCAAGTTTAAAATAGGAGTCTCCTGCTCTGGATCTACACGGTTTTCCACTGTTCTTTCTACAGTAGGCATAAACGTGTATTGTCAGTGTACAATCAGAAGTAACACGCATGCATATAGATATTAAGGGATCGACTAAAAAACCGGCACATTCGTATGTACAATTTTATATACAAGTACATTCTTCTCTCGTTATGTCGAACTAGCGGGAAAATAACAAAAACTTCAAATTGCGAGAATGTTTTCATTTTCTCTCAATATAACTTGAGCATACAATTTTACGCCTGCGATTATTACTATAGACTCGACCTATGCAGAGGGCGCATTAGATAATGTTTCTTACTTCTAATGTTGACAACTTGAGGGTGATGACGATTGGCAGATACCCTCCAATTTGAACACGAAATAATGGTTAGCTATTGTTGGTAAGGATTGATGAGTTGGTCTTTTCGGCACTGTGGCCCTGAATGGGCTGCTTACACGTGTTTGGCAGAAGATATCTTATGAACCCTCACATTATTCACTCATTGTTGAAACAGTACATGTTGTCTTACACGGCCATCCGAGCAATATGTGTCATTATCACCTGCGCGTGTATAGTCGGTCAATGATCAAAGGTCAGCATACCGTCGGATAATGGGGTGTGAAAAACCTCTAATTTGCCTTGTTTGGTCTGTCAAGGTATGTCGGATAACGGTTAACAGAGGATCCGATCAAGAGAGAGTTAGATTACATAAAATATATAGGGAAACTGCCGGGACCAAACAGCAGGGTCGGATAACAGAGGTTTCCGGTCAAGAGAGGTGTCGATCAACAGAGGTTATACTGTATCTACTAAGACTGAGGGACTGAGGGTCTGAGACCTGGCATACCGCCTGTTACCTGTTTTATTGAGATTGGCATCTGGATCAGTATACGACCCTGAACCCATGGAGGAGTTGTCTGGACTGCCCTCTGCCAAGTTAGGTCGAGATTTACTGCGCTGTGAAACAGAACATATATAAAATGGTTGTCAATAGTGTCTTAATATCATTTGAAACAGAAATTGTATAAACCAATGTTTAACAACTGTTCATTCAGGAGGCATGGGGAATCGCATAACAAGCTACAGCTTAACCCTTTACCCCATAGAAGCGACTTTTAGCGAATCTGATTTTATTCATCCGCTGAAGAAAATAGTTCCAATTTAATGATTTAATATATATTATAGGGAAAATTTTCAATATATTCTAGCACAGGATAGCTTAAAGCAGGCTGAAAGTAAAGCAGAACAAGCTACAGCTTAATGTTGGGAAAATAGAATGCAGAAAGCTCATGTAAAGCTTTCTGCATTCACATTTGTCTTGTATCAGGCTGTCACCTGTATTGCTGTGGCCTAACACAACTATTTCTGTCAAAGGAATTTCTCTAGCCACTGATTTACTATGATTTTGTTGTTTTGACAGTTTATGTCTCTCAGGGTGCAACATGAGTTATTATGCTGTGAAGCAGATATTTTTTTCAATGCAATTCCACTGTTTAATTTAACCCATTACCTCTTAACCTATTTCTAGCTTTAAAAACAGGTGACCACTTTAAAGCAGGTTGAAAGTAAAGCAGAATGTGCATTAAGGCACATTCTGCTTTACTTTCAGCATGCTTTAAACTACCATCTTCTAGGATACAGAAAATATTTCTTCTTGTACATATTCTTGGCTGTATAACTGGAACTTTTTTCTTCAGTGGAGGAATAAATGAGAGGCGTAAAAAGGCGTTTTTAAGGGGTAATGGGTTAAATATTTGCTGTCAAGCCTAAAATGGGATGTATATGAACAAACAAGAAGTATTTAGAGTACAATGGCTTATGAATAGGTAGAAACACCATTGGAAATGTGACGTTATCTTTACCTTGAGCCCTCTGACTTTCTGAAGCAGCATAGCACCAAAGCTCTTGTTTTTCTTCTGCTTGTCTCTCTGTTTGTAGTGATCCATGATCTTCTCCTCTAGTCGCTCTTTCTGTCGCCTCAGATCTGATAGCTGCTCCCTGATAAAACACATGTGACACAATGTTTACTGCTTGTTAGCTAAATGTCTTGAAATTTACACAATATCATGATTACTTAGAAGAAAGCTTGTTTTACACTTTTTACTGAAAATTCAAGTAATTCCAGAGACCTCTGATCTGGGTCTACACTGTTTGCTTAGAACAATTTAATGGGCATTGTTTGTAATATGTGTACACCAGTAACAAGGAGTCAGTGGGTTAGTAAAGTAGCTACTTAACTCTTTCCTCCCTGAAACTTTAAATGGACAATTCCAGTTTCCATTTTAGTCTAGTCCATTTCTGACTTTTAAGGGTTGTTTTTGTCAATGTTTGGCATTGTGACAAACAGTGAAGACCCTGATCAGAGGGCTCCTTTCGGAGCCCTCTGATCTGGGTCTTCACTGTTTGCATAGGACAAGTGTACTGTTCACTTTCTTCCATTGACTTAAACATCAAAATCAGGCATTCTTTACAGTAGGACTTTATGGTTTTATGAAGACATATGTAGTGTATACGTACAGATATGATTTTTCCTGGCCTGCCATCTGATCCTTGCTGCCCAGGACATGGTTCAACAGCTCCTGGTTTTTGCCAATCAACAGCTCCACCTGGTTCATCAGTTGTTCCTTGTCCTCCAAGGTCTTCTGGTGGGTGTCAAATAGTGACTGAAACATTGAAACATGGGTGTCAAATAGAGACTGAAACATTGAAACATGGGTGTCAAACAGTGACTGAAACATTGAAACAGGGGTGTCAAACAGTGACTGAAACATTGAAATGTCAAACAGTGACTGAAACATTGAAACATGGGTGTCAAATATGGAAATGTCACAAAGTAACTGTAATAAAAAGGATTTCAAACAGTGACTGAAAGTAACCGATTTGTCTCAATGGACCTATTCACAGCCTATATTTAGGAGTTTTTTGTTTTTTTTAAATCAAAACATGAACTGATGTGCAATTCATAAAAACATTGATTACACTGGACAAAGATTATAATTCCTGGGGTATTAGATGTATGGCCCATGTGAAGAAATGGTGAAATCAAGACTGAGGTACTGCAATGAAGAAATAGTTCAAAGAAAAAACTTAATACAGTAAAACCTCTGTATTACGACCACTAAAAAGAAGGCTAATTAATTGTATAAGAGACAGGTGACAGCTTAAAGCAAGGTGACCATAAAACAGAGATTAATTGTATACGAGACAGGTGACAGCTTAAAGCAAGGTGACCATAAAACAGAGATTAATTGTATACGAGACAGGTGACAGCTTAAAGCAAAGTGAAAGTAAAACAAAAAGCTCCTTTAGGAGCTTTCTGTTTCACTGTCACATTGCTTTAAGCAGTCATCTGTCTTAAACACCTAATAGTTAACACAATTTAGTGGTCATAATAGAGATGTTTTACTGTATTGGATACTTACATCATATTTATCTGCCAGGAAGTTAAAGTTAGTTTCCATAAGCTTCAACTTCTCCTTCAACTCAGAGTTGTCTTGCTGTAATAAGTTGTACTCAGTTTTTATGTTTTTATTTTCTGCTAACAAGTCTCGTTTTTCCGAGTCCGCTGCTGTATGAGCAGCTTTTAGTCTGTCATATTCACTCTTTAACCTATCATGGTCATCTCTCAACTTGTTATATCCTGTCTGTAAGTTACCCAGAGACTTTCTTTCCATCTGTAACTGATCTCTCTCACGTTGCAGAAACTCCCGCACTTTATTATCATCGTCTTTCCCATGAAGCAAGTTATCGATTCTTTGCTGTAATTCCCTATTTTCATGTTTGAGACTTTTATGCACTGACTTGAGAGAGCCATGTTCTGATATCAATGATTCATACTCCCCCGCTGACTGTTCATGAATCTTCTGTAACGCTTCATGGTCCTGTAGTAACTGTTCATGAGCACTTTGTAAATCTCTATATAACTGATTGAGACGTTTATGTTCTGTGTCTACACTGGTGAGTTGTTTCTGTAATGACTGGTTCTGTGACTGTAGTGATGAGCACTGGGCCTGTATTGTAGCGTTCTCCACCTGGAGCTTGGCGTTCTGGGACTGGAGCTGACTGTTCTGGCTCTGTACATGGGAATTCTGGGAATGGAGCTGGGAATTCTGAGACTCAAGTTTCTTGATTTGTTCATTCATGCCAGTGTTTTGAGACTTTAGAATGTCGTTCTCAGCCAATAAGGTAGCATTCTGTAAAACGAGATAACAACATAAACATTACTTTAAGCCATTACCCATAAATACACATTTTTATGCCTTTAATTCATTTCTCCACTCAAGAAAATAGTTCAGTTTTATACAATAATGAATATGTATCATAAGCAATATTTTCTATACTGTAGCAGATGGTAGCTTAAAGCAGGCTGAAAGTAAAGCAGAATGTGCCTTGAGGCACATTCTGCTTTACTTTCAACCTGCTTGAAGTAGTTGCATATCTTTAATACCATACTAGAAACAAACTGTGGAGTAAAGGGTTAACTGAACCTACAGTCTTTGTACATTTAAATTCACTGAAAGAAAGATTTGATTGACTACGGAATTATACAAGACGGAATAGCAACTCAGCGAAGTTGAATAGGCAAGCATCCGAGCTCTCGAGGCGGTTGAATTTTGCGAGATTATATGTCACGTGACAAAATCTTCACTTTTTGCCTCGTTGTCCGCCATTTCTGGGGTGAAAATTAACAGACTTGAGTGTTTTATTGACATTTTATAGGATTTAAACGACTTTGTGGACGTTCCTATCAATTCACGGGAATATAAACCCGTGAACAATGCTTCGAAACAGACATTTATCATATTGACTACAGAAAGACATTCTCTTATCAAGTCTCCCGAGTCTCGTTTGCGCCGCACGAGATTTGCGATATAGCGTGAGGTTTAAATTCCATCAGTGTATAATTCTGTGGTTTTATGCTATTTAAATCAGATTGCTGCATATAGCAAGATAGAAGTAAAGTAGAAAGGTCCTATGAGTTTTCTGCTTTATTTCCCTCCTGCTTTAAGCTGCTACCTGTCTTTACCATAATAAATTGGTCTCGTTTTAACAGGTCATAATAATGGAACTTTCCTGTACACGTACATTTTGTCTGGAAATACAATTCTGAGAGAAAAGGGTAAATTGAACAATTACAAACAACTCAAAGTACCATATTAGGTTAAAATATTTCATTTAGCCACAAAAATACTTGCAAACAGTAAAGACTCAGATAAGAAAATTAGAAATGTGTTTGTAAAACTCAGATGGCTTTGCCCGCTGTAAGCTTGATCATAAATGCAAACACTTTATTAGTCCATAATTGACCTAAACTCAAAAGCTTGACCTAGGTCACAGAGGTCAAGGTCATTAACACAACATGCTGCAGTCATTGAGGTTAATAAGTAAGTGAAGTTGTGTGACCCTAGCCCTAGCCCTTAAGTACTTAGGCTAGATACGCGGCCTCGGCAGAACACTGCTTAGCCAACAACTGACCTAAACGCAAAAACTTACATTTGACTTGTACAGACATACGGAAAAGGGTAACACCTTTGCCCTGCACCATTTTGTATAACTAATTCATTTTTTTCATCATTCTTTCTAGTTTGTGAATATCCATGTATAGGAAGACTAGGCATTATGGTACTAGGAGTTATGACAAGACTTACATTTCTTTCCAGTTTGACAAGATGACTTGTTTGTTTCTCACTACTGGCACCAGCATTCATGAATGGACTGCTTCTAACATGTCTCGACTCTTGTCTGAAACACATAATCATTATTACTTTCTTGGAACATGATATCTATGAATACAGTCAAATCAGTATTAAACTGTCACAAATAATGATTTTTACTTTCTTCGAACATGTGATCTATGAATACAGTCAAATCAGTGTTAAACTGACACTAACAAATCTTAAAGCTTCATCCTGGACAAAATAAATGCTAAAGGCTCCTACATGAGCTTTCTGCATTACTTTTATCCTGGAGTTAGCAGTAGCCGGTCTTAAGGAATCACAATTTAACTGTGTTGACCTTATAAAATGCTACTTGTGAAATAATTGATCTAGTTTTACACTGTTTGCTTGAAATCCAAAAGTGATTCTTATCACAACAGGTGTTAGTATTGAATGTTGATAGGTGTTGTGATAGTCAATGCTGTTGGTTAATTCATATGAAAAGATCTGCTCTTTGGACACTGTTGGCTTTAGATCACTCTTGTAATTCTAGACTGAAATTTTCCAGCAAGCACATTATAAGGTTTTATTGACCTATCCAGTTAAAGTATATGTTAGACCCGTACAGGTATCCCAGTTGTCTCCATACCTTTCTCTTTCCTGGCCCAGTGACTCCTCTTCAAATCGTTGTTTCAGTGACTCACACTCTCTCCTCGTTATACGTAACTCTTCCTGTAGTTTCAGATTGCGGTTCTTAGACTCTTCAAGTCTGCAATTACACAACAGTCAAATATTATAATATACAGACAGTAACCGATATCAATATATATTGGTGCTGACCAATAGTACAGTAAAGCAAATTCCAGTTTGCAATGAAACCCTTTTAATATCTATATATCAATGTATTGCAAAATGACAAACAGTGCCAATCCTGATCAGAGGGCTCCTTTAGAAGCTTTGTTTTTCTGTTTGCATAATGGCAAGTGTACTCTTCACAGGTACGCTGTTTGTAAAGGACGTTTATATGCCACTTGAGTTCAATGTGTTGAGTGAATGCTTAAATAATAATGTAGGACAAAGGCAAAGCAGAGAGCTTTTTTTTATTTTAAATATTCCTGCTTTCCTATAGTCCTGCATTAAGTGGTCAATTGTAATTTAAAGACAGGTATTCTTTTTGTTTTGCTACTTTATACTATCGACAATATCGTTCACCAATTATTATAAACAGGAGCATCTATGAGATGCACCAGGGACTGAACCCGGTCAGTCACTTTATCCTGACACAGACAAACTAACTGCTAACCGGAAATCCTGAGCGCCAAAGAGGGAAGCCATTACTACCAATTTTTCAAGTTCTTGGCTTGGCTCGGCCTGGGATTGAACCTGCGGCCTCCCAATCTGCAAGCCGTTATTTAGTGTACCTTTTAGAGGCTGCTGTACACAAGTTTGACTGTAGTGTTTTACACTAAAATAATAGCCTGATCATAAAAAATAATGATAAAGTTTATGCTAGAATGAAGCTAGAAGTCTTTGTGCTTTGGTCCTAGGTACACACTGGTGATCTGGTTTAATGTTGAGAGTATTTCTCCCATGTGTATAAATTTCAATGTGAATGGTGTATGATCAAAGAGCTAGACTAATTAACTCCATTTTGTATGTTAACAACAACGACCAATATCATAAATAATTAATTGTGTGAACTTTGAAAAAGGATTATCTCAATTGGCCCTTAGGCTGCTACACTGGGTATGGATGGCTGAAGGACCTATACAATCTGCAGGCATATGACCATACAACGTCATGGGCAGTCTTTAACCCACTCTGCATGTCATGTGATAAATATTTGACTGTGTTATAGGCAGACGAGTGCTTAAAGCAAGTTAAAAGTTAAGCAGAAAGCTCCAATAGGAGCTTTAAGCTATCATCTGCATTCAGTACCATCTATGAATGTCCATAAGTCTTTGTCATTAAGAGGAGTAGGTAAAAGGGCCCTTCTACTGCTGAATATTCGCATACAAAGCATCAGTTCTGCCCAATATGAACATCTATTGACTGATAAAATAAGGAAGTTTCTCCACAAGAAATAGAGCACATTCATGTCAAACAGATACTATAGAAAAACAGACTCAGTGTAGACTCAGTTCCAACAGCTCATTTAGGAGCTGTCTGAACTGGGTCTACATTGTTTTCAAAAAGTGTCAATATAGGCTAATGAGTTAAGTTTGTCTTCTTGACAATGAAATGGGGACAGCCTTTGTTACTACTCCGGGCTTTCATAGGTTAACTATGAGACATGTTGATGCACTCACCTGCTCTCGAGGGCACAGGGCTCCCATTTCAATTTTCCAATTTTAGGAATCATACCTGAAAAGGCAGCCCTGAGGGCATGTACCTTGTTAACTATGAGGCATGTTTTACATTCTCACCTGCTCTACTATGAGACATGTTTGATGTTCTCACCTGCTCTTGAGGGCATGTACCATATTAACTATGAGGCATGTTTAATGTTCTCACCTGCTCTCGAGGGCATGTATCTTGTTAACTATGAGACATGTTTGGTATTCTCACCTGCTCCTGAGGGCATGTACCTTGTTAACTATGAGACATGTTTGATGTTCTCACCTGCTCTCGAGGGCATGTACCTTGTTAACTATCAGACATGTTTGGTCTGCTCGCCTGCTCTCGAGGGCATGTACCTTGTTAACTATGAGACATGTTTGATGTTCTCACCTGCTCTCGAGGGCATATACCTTGTTAACTATGAGACATGTTTGATGTTCTCACCTGTTCTCGAGGGCATGTCCCTTGTTAACTATGAGACATGTTTGATGTTCTTACCTGTTCTCGAGGGCATGTGCCTTGTTAACTATGAGACGTCACATGTTTGATGTTCTCACCTGCTCTCGAGGGCATGTACCTTGTTAACTATGAGACATGTTTGGTCTGCTCACCTGCTCTTAAGGGCATGTACCTTGTTAACTATGAGACGTGTTTGATGATCTCACTTGCTCTCGAGGGCATGTACCTTGTTAACTATGAGACATGTTTGATGTTCTCACAGACTCTCGAGGGCATGTACCAAGTTAACTACCAGACATGTTCTATATTCTAACCTGCTCTCAAGGGCATGTATCTTGTCCTCCTTGATGGCCAGTGACTTGTTCAGGGCCTCTTCCATCATAGACTCCAGGGCCTTGAACCGACTGAAAATACACAAACAAACAACTCCAATATATCTCAATACAATTAAAGCTGCAATATGAAAATAATGTATAGGAGGGGATTTCTTATCTATAGATGATTTAGTAGCATTTTCAACATGCACCTGTAAAACTGTTGATTGTTAAAAATGTCAATATGTCATTAACTTTCCCTGTCAGACTTATGAACAAATACAGTAATGATGTACCAGTCTAACTCACAATCAACAACCACAAAATGAATAGGTAAAGTGATCTGCAAAGACAGGTGGTAGCTTAATGAAGGACAAAAGTAATGCAGAAAGCTCCTATAGGAGCTTTCTGAATTACTTTTGTCCTTCATTAAGCTGTCACCTGTTGTAAAGACAATGTATGTTACTGTCTTTTCAGTATTAGTGTAACTCGAGTGTGACTGTATCAGATAACAACTGAACCAAGAGAAAATACACCATAATCGATTCTTTGATATTTTTTCAGACAAAATCCCCAATTACTATTGTGATTTCTATCTCAATTAGCTTTTAACAAGCCATTCAAAAATGTCACCAACTACACGCCTATTGTTCACTGTTTCTTTAACTTTCACCACATTATTGGGAATATGTGCAATAAATCCTTGCAAACAGTTTGGATCAAGATGATATACCAAGAAACAATGGTGGCTAATATTGATCCAAACTGTTTGATACCCTATTGATAAACCTATTTGTATAGCAGACAAGATTATATAAATAAAATTTGCTTTGAGAAGTGCTATAGAAATATTATTAATATTTGTTTTAACAAACTGCCAAGAGTTTTAAGGTTCAACAGAAAATAGGATATCCAAGAAAATAATTTAGCTTTTGATCTAGAAGCAATCAGCTCAAGTTCACTGTCAAAATTGACCATTCATATAGAAGATGAATGGACAGTCTTCAAAACAGGTGGTATCTTAATGCAGGACAAAAGTAACGCAGAAAGCTAAAGTAGGAGCTTTAAGACGTCCGCTTTCTTGAGAGACCTCCACTCTTTTAATAAATGACCATTTACCACAAGTCAGACTGGAAATTCAGCCAAAGTAAGAGTTTAAGGTCATTATAACAATTACTGTGCGTGTGTCGGGCCATGTAATTGTTCAACTTTCAGATTGTATCAGTGAAATAACAAGCACACCTTTTTTTCTTTTTGGCTATAAACAGTTAAAATCAAATACAAGACTTTGAAAGTGTAACATTTGTTCAACCATAACCCTTATCTTGCGAAATATTCACATATAAAACTTCTATCATCGGAACTATTATAATGGCTAATAAAACAATATATCCTATGCGAGAACAGAGCAGGCTCTGATCTGACAGCTTCTTCTGTCAGGAGCTGACATATCTTGGTCTACACTGTTTTTAAACAATCAATGTATGATAGCAGGAGAAATTTTATAGTGTTTCTTTGTGTCCAAATCCTTAAATATTTCCTATACCTTAGAAGATGGTAGCTTAAAAAAGCAGGTTGAAAGAACAGCAGAATGTGCCTTCAGGCGCATTCTGCTTTTCTTTCAACCTGCTTTAAGTAACTATTTTCAAAATTAGAAACATGCATATGGAGTGACGGGTTACGGAAGCCTGAAAGTAAATTAAAAGCAGTAGATTTCTGCTTTACTTATTGGCTGCTTTACACAGACATCTACTTCAAACACAGAAAAAAGCTATGAATGGACTGGTTAAAGTATGGTCAATACAAAAGTAGGCTTAGCAGGTACTTGCCAGAATGATAAGAGTCTGATAATGATTTCTATGGTATTGTAAGTATGTGGAACAGTGTAACAGATCAAAGAAAAACTCTACCAAAGTATGCATACTTTACACAACTATATTGGTAAAGACTTTTTGAAGTGTGTTTTTCACAGGTGAAATTGATAACCTAAATTCAATTTGTATATTGGTTCTCAATTATTCCAAAACTGATTAGGTCAAGATGCAAACGATCCTGAGATACATGGCTAAATGTTTTACAAACATTGCATGCACATATAAATATGCCAAAATAAAAGACTGAAGAGAACAGAATGATACAGGCAAACTTGAATTAACCCATTACTCCACAAATGTACCTTTTTACGCCTCTAATTCATATCTCCAGTCTCCACTGAACAAAATAGTTCCAATTTATAGTCATTAATAAGTACATAAGCAATATTTTCTATATTCTAGCAGATGGTGGCTTAAAGCAGGCTGAAAGTAAAGCAGAATGTGCCTTAAGGCACATTATGCTTTACTTTCAACCTGCTTTAAGTGGTCACCTGTCTTCAATACTAGAAACAGGATATTGGGTTAGGGATTAAATGAAACAATCATAGTAAGACAATTCATAGGTAATCTAGAAGATGTCAGGCTTGTGCAAGGCAAAAGTAATATACTTTCCTTTGTCCTGATTCTTTAAATGTAAATTTTTGGCATGTGATATGAGTAAGGCAATGCCCCCACAAAAGAATCAAGCCATTCAGGTCAATATAGGGTACACTCTATTTGAAGACTATTTCCCTCTAATATTACTTACAAGTATGTCTCCACCTTGAATTTGTGTTCATCTGACTTTTGTCGCAGCTTCTCTAAAACATTATATTCTACTACACAGCGTGTGCAGAAATTATCCATGAAGAGTTTTAAGTCTCCTTCCTTCATTTTGTTCCTTCTTTGTTCAACACTTATCTATGAAACTCACAGTCATCCAGTTATTTTCCTCATGTAAATACTTCAATAATCCATCAGCCATCGATATTCCGTGCTAATTAAATCCCTCCACTGATGTTAAAGAAAGATTTTAACCGCTACCCAATCATGCGAACAAACATGTATGGTTTCAGTTAGCCTGAAAGTTAAACACACTTGAAAAACCAAGGCTATTTCCTTGTTAACTAAGAGTCCTTATTCAGCTAAGCACCCAACTCACATTTGAAAACAATTGGATCCAGATCAGACACTGAGTTTTGGCATCTGACTTTGATCCAAATTATATGACATGAGTTTAAAAGGTACTTCACAGTTAAAATGCCTTTTAAAACTAATTTTCAAACAAAAATTGACGGCTACAATTTTAAAGTAAACATAAATTCAGTATAATAAGGATAATGACCCTTACAAGACTGAAAATCTGTATTGAAAATCCTTGCAAAAAGTTCAGATCAAGATCAGGCCTCATTTAAAGTGGGGCCTGATCAGGATCCAGACTGTTTGCCACTCGGATATTTCTTAATATGGATATTTCTAAGTCATACTAGATTGAATCTTACTTGAAACTATCTTGCAAAAAAATATATTGAAGCACACAACAATAAAGTGATGAAGGGGTAAAAACCTCACGATTAATTTGGCACTAAACGAATAAATGATTAATGATTTCCTTTTCAGTCAACATCAGCATACGTTTGTCTAGTGCTGTTATAAGCCTTCACCAATGTAAATCATATGTCACGACAGAAGTCTTGTCTGTAAACATGCTTCCTATAATTCCCATACTTTTCCTACATATCGACCATCACCAACTAGCCATTATTGGTTAAACTATTGACAGATTTTATTGACAAAGTCATTAGAAATTCAGTATTAGGGGTGTTTGTATTCCATCTGTCCCCGTTATCAAAGTTTTCTTCAGGAATTCTTTTCACCGTGGCCACAAAGAAAGTCAGTGTTATATCAACAAGTTTGTTTAACATACGTCTCTATACATTCAATACACTTTAACCCATCATTGTACTAAGTTAAGGTAAACGCTACTTTCACCCTTAACATGCTATATATATATATATATATATATATATATTCCAATACCACTCCCTTATTCTGCCTAAACATTTCCGCAATAGAAGCGCCTTTAGGCACATTTAATTTATTCCTCCACTGAAGAAACTAGTTCCAAATTTATACATCATAGACATGCACCATAAGTAATATGTATTTAGGCTTTGCCTATGGACGGAAAAAAGCAAAATTGTACTAATGAAAACGGAATAGATCTATCTCCAGTGTGTGATCAGCGCTCTTGTATCAGTTCGTTGTGTATTCCAGATCACACTCGAGGCTACGCCTCTCGTGACTGAGATCTGGATTACACAACCGACTCGAACTTTTATTATAAACCTAAATTGTTTGGGACAAGATCTATATGTTGTTACCCAATAATCAAATAGATATATAAGTGTATACAATGTTAAAAGTTAAAACTCCTCCGTACAGCTATATTAATTCAGGGCTGCCATTTCTCCGGATTTTTCCTAAATTTCCGGATTTTTCCCCAGGTTATGGTAGCTTAAAGCACGCTGAAAGTAAAGCAGAATGCACCATTAAGCGCATTCTGCTTTACTTCCAGTCTGCTTTAAGTAGTCACATGCCAACAAAACTAGAAATCGGCTATTGGGTAAAGGTACAATTCGTAAAATCGCGCTTGAAAAATGCATATTTGGAAATCTTAGGTTTTTTCATTTCAAACAAGGTCCTGTATTATAATGCAATCTGAAACTATTTTTGGAAGTCATATGACCACCAATAATGACGTCATTATTTATATTGATGACGTGTTGGTAAATCCGTTATTTTTATCGGTTCGATTGAGAAGTAGCTTTTTGCAAATAACGTTCATTTTTAGCGTTAAAGGGTATGAATTGAACGGTTTGAAATTTTGTCATTTTGGAGGAAATCAGTACAAGTGAGTGTTGTGGGTTATTCATTCTTAAACTGGTTTAAAAAATATCACCGAAATCGGGAATTCCGAAACGTCACGCACAACTCTTCGTAAAAGCCGTGACGTCATCATCCAAGATGTCAGCCCCCATGTTTTGTAGTTGCCTAGTTTTGAGGAAATTATTCATGCGCAAATCAAACACTTTTCAAAGTCTGTCAGTGATTGAATAGAATTGGAATACCTTTGATTTTATCACGCATTACTTAAGAACGGAAAAAAGGCAAGCCTTTTTTCCGTAATATTTTCCATATATCCTATAAGATGGTGGCTTAATGCAGGCTGAAAGAGGAATAAAATAAAGGTTTATTAATGGGGGTAATGGGTTATGGCTAAGACTTAGACATGTTTTAACTTTGAAGTATTGGTAAGTATTAATGGAGGTTTGACTGTATTTGCTAATACAATTTAGGTTATATTTAGCAGGATAAGGGTTACAATTATTCCATTCCCCACTATCATCAAATAGTTGTATATTATTGTAATTAACATTCCTAGTGTTTTATATAATCAAACCCATGTTAAGTGATGCAGGTGTATTAAAATCATTGAGACATTCTGGGGACTGTATGCTTATGCTGCAGTATAAAGGTATTGCACTTCTACTTCAAATGGAATTTTCTGAATTACTAGAGATTTAATTCTTTGAATGCTAGCAGCAAAACTGCGATAACCTTTGGGCATCTCATCAGGATCAAAACTGTCAGTCATTATGGCCCAGTTTTGAAAATATTTTTTAATTTTATCTATTTTAATCCATAACTCCATAGATATGCATTTTTACGCATTTAATTTATTCTTCCATTGAAGAAAATAGTTCCAATTTAGACTGTCATTAATATATATCATAAGAAATACTTTCTATATTCTAGCAGTTGGTATCTTAAAGCAGGCTGAAAGTAATGCAGAAGGTGCCTTAGGCACATTCTGCTTTACTTTCAAACTGCTTTAAGTGGTCATCCGTCTTCAAAACTAGTTCTCCGCTATGGAGTAAAAGGGTTATAACAGAAGCTGACTGCAATTGTTGAAGTCTATAACAGGAGAAGGGTTAACTTTAAATTGAATACCTCAAATGAAGCATGTAAATTGTATTTTGCATCAGTCATGAATAAGCACAAAAGGGGTGTGTACCTATCACACATCTATATAGTCACATTCCATTCATAAAACTTCATAATTGGATTTTCTACATTTTTTTAAAATTAGAAAGAAAAAATAACTTCTTTATTTGTCTTCAATGGCTTAAAATATATCAAATCTTGTGTACACAGATTGACAAAAAAGTGTTTTATGCCAAAATATGTGGGAAAATCAAACCGAGCCTCGCAAAAAATATCTTGTCACTTTATGACCCTTTCCATGCTGGAAACCAGTGCCTATTCATTTTTCAAACAGAGCAGACCCTGATCAGAGGGCTCCTTAAGGAGCCCTCTGATCAGGGTCTGCACTGTTTGTTTTGATTTTAATTCTTATAAAGTATTTTCTGAAAATAACCCTAAATATGGACATTTACAAATGTACCTGTATTTTTTCCAAATCAGAAACTTTAGCATAGAAAGGATTAAAGCATCAAACAAAATTTGTGACAAGAGAGTCTTTTATAAATGCAAGACCCAGTCACAGCAAATGTGCTGACTTGCCAAAATATGCAAACTCAGCATGAACTCAGCAGTGTCTATGACAATGACTGACTGTTTATATAAAAAAAAAATTATACACTTGTAACTTTGTAAGGTTGGTGAAGATTTGACAACGGATGAATGTAGAATTATTTTGACAGTGAAAGACTTTTTTTTTTTTTATAAAAGTACAAATTTGGCCTGTACCCATTACCCTATGACTGCTTTTGAGGAACCAAAGATTCCTGCATCACATCATTTCATTATTAATATTGTATCAGCCTATTTAAATGTTTTCAACTTCAACCTTATGGTAATACATGTATCAAGATATTTATTTATGATAATCACAGTCTACAGTTTAATACAACTGTCTCCCTTTTTCAAGTGGTTATGAATAACACTTATAAACCTGCTCCTGCTGAATATTCATTTATAAAACTCTTATCATCTGAAATGCAAAAGGCTAAGAGCCAAATCTTACAAGGAAACAGTGCAGACTCTGATCAGGCAGCTCTTTCAGGAGCTGTCTGATCTTGGTCTATGCTGTTTTCAAAAGCATCAATATACGCTTGCAGCAGGGGAAGGATTTAAATCCGTCTGTCTGAAATATATCCTATTTTGTGACTATTCATTTGAATCATCTCAACGAGTTAAGTCCAGACATTATCTCTTCAACACCATGTTTAAAATATACTCTTTAATTTTGCAAACAGTGTAGGCTTGATCAGAGGTCAACTTTGATCAGGGTCTACACTGTTTGCTAATATAGAGCAGTATTTATTAAAGTTTGCTAATATAGAGCAGTATATTCATTAAACTATCAATAATTCAAAGTGGACTGGTTTATGTTTTTGTGACTAAAAATATCCCCAAGGGAACATAATAACCCACAAGAGTTACTTAGTGTTGAAAGTGTTGCAAAGATACTGCTAGAAATGGTAGTTTACCCCCTTCTTACTCCCTGTCATATGATTAATTGCACAAAATTCCCATAATCCCAATCATCAGGTTATCTTATATAAAATTCAATTATGTTTGTTCATCTTTCACACAAAATGTCATTTCATCCCATTCATAAAATGTAGTCCATATTCACACCAGTATTTCACTGTGAACAAGAGTAGATCAGTTATCTAAGTGCTGATCTTTAAGTGTGCCAAAATCTAACACCAATTTTCCCGTACTTTTATCCCCTTCAATACTCTAAACCGATATGATCTTTCCTGTCAATATGTTCCCGTATTACCACTTGAATTACCTAACACAACAGATTCTTTCCTAAAATTAAATGCTGCATTTTTTAAAGACCTTGGCAAAGTATCATGGGGTTCACAAAAACTAAGACCCACTTTAAGTGGTAATTATTTTCCTATTTATATACATTCATTGAAACGGGATGCCTTTTTGATAACATAATTTCATAACAGACAACTGGCCTACTAACAAAATTGTGAAAACTTTTATCTTTAACTTAACTCCTTGCATTCTCAGTGCAAAACTGTGATTACCTTAGCAAACAGTTTGGATTCAGATGAGGCACTGAGTAACTTAGGGTCTCATCATGATCCAAACTGTTTCACATTACGACATTCTGATCTTGATTTTTTTTAGAAAAATGTAATACCTAGAACAATAGCAGATAACAATTCTTGCAGCCTAAAAACTACTTTAGCTATCAAAGAGTTAGCCCTGCTGAGAAAGACTCACTTGTCAAGTCTCGAGACTTAGCTGGAGATCTGTGAACAAAACCCAATTAACCATTCTCTTGCTAATAATAGTGCATACAAATGACTTTTGCCAACAGTTCGTATCCAAATAACCCTTTACCACATAGCCTGTTTCTAGCTTTGAAGACTTGTAACTTAAAGCTGGTTGAAAGTAAAGCAAAATGCGCCTTAAGGCGCATTCTGCTTTACTTTCAGCCTGCTTTAAGCTATTATCTTCTCGGATTTAGAAAATATTTCTTATAATATATTTTCATGACTGTAATAATTGGAACTATTTTCTTCAGTGGAGGAATAAATTAAATGTGATAAAGGGCGCTTCTATGGGGTAAATGGTTAACTCTGCACCTCATCCAGGTCCAAACTATTTGGCACTCAGATTGGGTAGTTGTAGTACTAGGGATATTCAGCTACCAGTATATAGAAAAACTTTTTTCAACTTGTTTGAGTGAATTTCTTCTTTAGCAAGTGAAGGATTATTATTTAGCACTGCGGTAGCATTTCATCTGCAAAATTTGCCATGCAGCAATTTTCAAAGCAGACTTTTCTATATTTCTGTTATAAGATATAATTCAAACAGTTTAAATCCTGATCAGATTTTAAGTTACTTGTTATCTCATCAGGATTCAAACTGTTTGCATTGGTTATCAGAAAGTGCTCTAAAGGCAAAGATTACATAAGAGACTGAGAGACATCAATTTATAGTACATGTTGACAAGTTTGATAAGCAATTCTAAATCATGAACACTTTTCAATTGAGCCATGTAGCAAGTAAAAGGGGGGATGGGGTTGTTCCGTCAATCCAGCAAAGACTTTGAAATACTGTTTCTTATTTGGGTCTGTACAGTTCGCAAAGTCCGAGAGTTCTTTCCCCTTGTTAGTGGATAATTTAATACAACCTCTTAATACATTGTACTTAACTAACTGATTTTATCACATTATTAACTCTAACCCTTTCCATGTTTGATACTAATATGTATATACATTGAAAACAGTGTAGACCCTGGTCAAATGGCTTCTTAAGGAGCCCCCTGATCAGGGTCTGAACTATTTTCCTTACTATAATTTTTCTGAAATATTTCTTAATCTGACCTGATCAGGGTATACACTATTTGCAAAGCACTGGTTCCCTACATATATTTAGTGTTAATGGACTGAATCAAAGTTAACTGGACCAATAACTAATAAATTAATAGATTCTCATAATATTATTTAAACCTCAAACTCCTATGTGATAGCTATTATAGTCAACTTAGGTTAAGATGCAATTCAAAAGATGATGAATTAACAGTTTTTATAATGTCCACTGATTAATGCAAAAATAAATAATGCAGAGTGTTCCTGAAGTTTTAGACAATCTCCTCTGTATAGAGAGCCCATAAAATTGAAGAATGGCCTTTCAACCCCATATTCTGTCGTAATTGTCTGCTTTGACATTGTCCTCTGCAAATTATTGTTAAATTAGTTTCTAAATTGAAGCATCTGAAAGCCTAGTGTCAAACAGTTTGGATCCAGATCAGATGCGAATTAGGTATCTGATCTGAATCCAAACTGTTTGCTAATTCAAGTCAAGTCACAGTTGGCAGGAAAATCGGAAAAATAGTTTAAACTGTAATATTGTATAAAGGCATTTCTGGTTAAAAAGTGTCATCTGAAATTTTAATTATCATTTATTATACATCAAAGAAAACCTTAGTTTGAGATCTAGACTGCTCAATGTGAAGCTTATGAATTATACAGTCGAAACTCAATAATTGGAACTCATGTTAGTCCAAACATGGCTGAGTCAAGTTTTAACTTTGAAATATGGGTTACAGGTACCTTTGACTTAAGCGTGATCGACTTACTATAATGTACTTATGAAATATTTAAGCCTGTTCAAAGTATCCAAATTTGACTGTTACTTTTAGCTTGATTTTTTTGTTTTTTGAAACTGCAGTTCTTTTACATTTGTACGTGTAGCAAAGGTCATTTTGAATTTCTACTAAACCTTACCCACATATCTAGTGATTACAAATCAAAACGTCTTGATGGACATGTGCCAGGCAGATATAAGAACCATTTTCCATGACCTTGTCAAAACCACATCAAAATTGCCAACATAGCTATGACTGAACTTGTCAGATCTAATTGTACCAGAAACCTCAACTGTCCACCTTTGTATGCTTCTATTGATTTATAAATGCTTTGTGGGAAATGTTACAAGAAGTACCCTTTCTCAGGGCTCCAGATAAGAGGTAGTTTTTTCAACAAATCCAACATTTTCTCACTCATTTCAGCACCAAATCCTATGGTGTTACTACTCATTAGAATCGTCTCGAAGAGACGATTCTAATGAGTAGTGACACCATAGGGTTTTATTCAGAAATAAAGATTTTAGTTTTTGAAAAACTACCCTTATCTGGTGCTCTGCTTTCTCTTACTGTATATTTATATATAAAAAATCTGTCAAATTTATTGAAACATTGGCTAAAAAAATACTGATTCTATAAGAAAACAGTGTTTAAAGATTTCATCCTGCTTTAACTCTTTCAACAAGAAGTAACTCTTTTTATTAGGTTCCCTTGTGGATCATTTTAGTTACCAAACCATGTACCACATTCTACTTAGAATGCTGGGAAGTTTAACAAATACTGGTCTTAATTAGCAAACAGTGAAGACCCTGATCAGAGAGCTCCTATAGGAGCCCTCTGATCTGGGTCTACACTGTTTGCAAATGTAATGAGTATATTATTACCAGGTCCATGGTGCTGAAAGAGTTAGGCTCCTACTGTCTTTTATTCCATCAACAAATATTTTGTGTGGTCGTAATAGTAGAGATTTACTGTACAGGGAGTGGTCACATAAGTAATTACTCCAACAAATAGGCTACCATGTAATTACAAGAGGTTTATAATATGCTACCTTAGATATGTGTGGGCTAACTCAATCTATTCACTTCATATATTCTTCAAGTACAGTCAAACTTACCCTTTCAATCATAAGTTGGTTTCAGCTGGCCATAAAGCAGAAATCTCCATAAGGGAGATCATCATAGCTGGGCTTTGTGGTCATCCTGCTTGAACCTATTACCCCATAAATACACCCTTTTACGCCTTTAATCTATTCTTCCGCAAAAGAAAACAGTGCCATTTTATACAGTCAAGAATATGCACCATAAGAAATATTTTCTATATCCTAGCAGATGGTAGCGTAAAGCAGGTTGAAAGTAAAGCAGAATGCGCCTTAAGGCACATTCTGCTTTACTTTCAATCTGCTTTAACAACTCACCTGTCTTCAAAACTAGGAACAGACTATGGGGTAAAGGGTTAAGTATCAACATTCAAGAAATATGAAAGATGCCTTCATATTTTTAAAAGGCCAAGATTGATGTTCTTTATAGACTAGGTAAAGAAGTGAAACAATCAAGGAAAGGCTTCAGGTGCAGGGGATGCAGTCTGGTCGCCAATCATGCTATGTCCCTTTCAGTAAAGTTGAAATATGGGATTACAACTTCCGCTTGTTGATACAAGACAAGTGACACCTGTTACAATTTCTAGAAATCTTAATCCCATTCTTCTTGCAGTTCAGTAAATATCACTTTACAGAAAAGTAGTAACCTTATAAAAATATTTGGTCAATACAGAACCTATCAGATTAGTCTGGCCTCGTTAGCAAACAGCTGCAAGTGTTAACCCTTTACCTGATAACCTGTTTCTAGTATAGAATATAGGTGACCACTTAAAGCAGGTTGAAAGTAAAGCAGAATGCGCCATATGGCGCATTCTGCTTTACTTTCAGCCTGCTTTAAGCCATTACCTGCTAGAATAAGGAAATTATTAAATATGACACATATTCATTACGGTATATATTGGAACTATTTTCTTCAGCGGAGGAATAAATTAAATACGCTAAAAGTCGCTTCTATAAGGGAAAGGGTTAAATCAGAGTACCAATACTATGGCTTTGATATTTAAGTTCAGCTTGTATTAATCAACCATAAAATAGTCAATGAACATCATTTAATACACTAAGGCATAGCTGCTTGATGCAGGATAATAATGCAGAGAGCTCCTATGGAAGATTTCTGCATTGTGTTTATCCTGCATTAAACAGTCATCATTCTTAACCATTTCCCCAATAGAAGCGACTTTTAGCGGCTATGATTTATTCATCCGCTGAAGAAAATAGTTCCAATTTAATCAGTAATGAATATGTATTTTAGGGAATATTTTTCTATATTATAGTACATGATAGCTTAAAGCAGGCTGAAAGTAAAGCAGAATGCGCCCTAAGGCGCATTCTGCTTTACTTTCAACCTGCTTTAAGTAGTCACCTATCTTAAGTACTAGAAATAGGCTATGGGGTAAAGGGTTAAAACAAGAGTTGTCAGAAAACAAAGATCGCCTGTGGCACATTTTGCAAATAAAACACAGAAGCTGAGGTCAAGGTCAAAATTGTCACATGGATAGAAAGGTCTTGTCCCAAGGTATGTTTGCTGCAAGCATTAAGGCTGCAAGTCAAAGGATATAGCAGTTGTGAGCACTTTTCAAAATGCAATTTTAAACACAGTCTGAGGTCAAGGTTGTAGTTGTTAACATTTGCTTAAAACAGGCAACACAAACGGAAATGGATACAGGAATGTTAAAGTCAACAATCGGGTGACAATATAAGCTCTCCTGGACATTGTATGGATGCTTAAAATATAAACCAATGTGTGTTTCTATTGTGACTGTTGAAAGTGTTCATTCTAACATACAAGAGCTACAGGAGAACAGCTGAGCTCACAAACTGCAAACATTTCTCAACACTTGCAGCTAAACCTTAACCAATGCCAAAAACAACAACAGCACCCCTTTCCATCAAATAGGCAAGCCCAAAAGGGGTCAGGTAATACACTATCAGTCTCACAGATGATAATACAAGGACAGCAGCTAGTTGGAATACATAGAAAGATTATCCTAAAAATCCTAAAAATTGGGACACCCTGTATAACTGCTGTAATTATCCTAAAATTTAAACTAATTGCTTTTAAAACAAAGAAATTGATCCTAAAGGTGCAAACTGAATAGCAAACAGTGTAGACCCTGATCAGACTGCTCCTTAGGGAGCAGTCTGTTCAGGGTCGACACTGTTTGCTCATGCCTGTCTGTCCACATACATAGAGTCATTACAGTAGATACTAGACTAGATTCATGCAGTTTGACTCACCTATCTTGTTGGTCCTGACTTTTGGCCACCAGTTGGTTCTTGTGTAGCCCAACCTTCTCCAGATCTTGATGAAGTCTTTCCAGCTCATTAGCCAACTGCTGGCCCTTTATTTTCTCATTAACAAGGTCCTGTAACAAAGTGACAGACATTCTAGTAAAGCCTCTATTGAGCAACTCACAATAGGTCTACACAGGTAGCAGCATAGATAGTGAGACCTGGATATTGCAACAAGGTCAATGCAAACATTTGGGAAATGGAATCTTAACACGGAGCTTGATCAACATGTCAAATGATGCCATTGGCATCACCCATGAAAAAGCAATGCCTTAATTCTGATTTTCACTCCTTTATCAAGGCAAGAAGAAGCCACCAAAAATATATCAACAGTTAACAAGAAAGATTTAAGCTAGGAAGCAGTCTTCTAAATATTTATGCCACCTTTTTCTTTCACAATCTGAGGATTCAAGCATTAAAGGGTGCTTGATTAACACCATCAAAAAGATTACATTTAGTTTATGATTTGAGATTCAAGAATATCAAACCATTCCTTTGGATTGGCTTCAAACTTCCACTAGAACAATAATAACTCATCAATGGCATAAGCCTGGAACAAAACCACAGGTTGGAGATGTGTTTTTTTTATCTCTCAATCCTAAGACTGTCATGGTTTGAGACAAGAGGGAGTACAGCAAAAACTTCCAAACTTTTCTGACATGAAAGATGACTAACTGATTATATAAAATACCAGAGACAGTTCAAAGCAAAATGGAAGTAAAGCAGAAATCTCCTCATGAGCTTTCTGCTTTACTTTCATTTCTGCTTTAAGGAGCTACCTGCCTGAAAACTGGATACATAACCTCATTCAACTTTTTCAACACCATGGACCTGTTTAAAATATACTGATTACATTTTCAAACAGTGTAGACCCAGATCAGATGGCTCCTATAGGATCCCTCTGATCAGGGTCTACACTTTTTGCTAAATTACTAATTTAAAGAAGTATCTATTAAACTATTCAGAAATCCAAGTAGACTTGTCCATGGTTTTTTGTAACTAAAAAGATCCACTAGAGAACCTAATAACCCACTTACTTAGTTACTTAGTGTTGAAAGAGTCAATGGTCCTAATAAATGAGTTTTACTGTATTCATTAGAATCATCAGGAGTGCTAGTGTGTTCTACTCACCGATCTGAGCAATGCCACTGTCTGTTTCTCTACCTGCAGACCCTGTAACAGTTCCTTGTGCTCTCTATCTGCCTCTCTACTGTGTAGGACAGAATCTTTCTGAGCTGATCGCTTTAACTCCTTGTGAGACAGTTCTAGCATAGAATACTTTGTTGTGAGATCATCTATTGCATTTTCACGAGCTTCAAGAGTCACTTTATTCCGCTTATTCTCTTTAGTTAATTGTGAATTTTCTTTTTGCAATTTCATACACTCTTGTTCCAGTTCTGATATCTGCTTATCCAGCTCTGTCAGGCGTTTTTGTGAATACTTTGATGACTCAAGCTGTTCCTGCAGCTTTTCACTTTCCATTTCCAGATCTGAATTATCTTTTTCCAACTGTTGCACTCTGTTGGCTGTTATTTCCAGAGTTCTTTGTAATTTCATATTCTCGTTATCTAGATCCATCAAGTCTAATTCCATCTTTTCTAGTTTCACACCCTGTGTTTTACGTGCCTCTATTGCTTTCTGTTGTTGCTGCAACTCCTTTTTCAACAAACTATTTTCATTTTCAATTTCAGCTACCTTGGATGTGGAATGTTTGAAGTTTTCTAACATTTTCTGTAGTTTCTGATTTTCCACTTTCATGTTTATATTCTCTTGTTCAACTACATCCTTTTTCTGAATCACAGATTGTAAACTATGCACCTTCCTTTGCAGTTTTTGATTTTCAAGATCCATGTTGGAATGTTCCAGTTCAAGTTTCTCCGTCTTCTCCAAGGCAAACTCTTGAGTCTGTATTGTTTGTTTCAACTCCATGTTCAAACGTTCTAAATTATCTTTATCATTTTCAAGCTCATTTATCTTGTCAAAATTCTCTTTAGTTCTTTGATAAGTTTTCTGTAACTGCCTATTTTCAAATTCTGCCTTTGACAAGTTTTGGTTTTTCTCTGATATTGTTTTATGAAGCCTCTCATTCTCTCTTTCCAGATTCTTCAGTTTAGTATCATGAGTCTGAACGTTTCTACTTCTTAACACTTCAACAGTTTTAGTCAAATCTTCATTCTGTTCTTCCAACTCTTTGATCTGTCTTTCAGCACTGTCTTTAGTTATTTCAACAGTTTGTAAGAAATGGTCTTTGTCTCTTGTTAGTTCACGGTTTTGTTCCTCTAGATCAAAACACTTCTGAGACAATTGTCTTGTATCTTGTTGTAGTTTTTCCATCTTGCTGGAGAGTCTCTGGTTGTCTTTCTCGAGCTGTAGATGAAGAGTTGTATTTTCTATGAGGGAAGTCTCTCTCATATCTTCAATCTTTCTCAGTAGGTGCTGGTTCTCTAGCTCCAGTCTCAGTATTTTGGCATTTGTTGTCTCCTTCAGCTGATCAGATATGGCACCTCCAACACCTGTAATTACACAATCACCAGTAATGTAAATACAGTACTCCCTCCCTACAATTACCCTCTAAACAACAATGCCCTCCCTATAACAATGCTTGCTGCTGTTTCCCCCCTAACAAGACATTTATGTTTAACTCCCTCCCTACAACTACCCTCTAAACAACAATGCCCTCCCTATAACAATGCTTGCTGCTGTTTCCCCCCTAACAAGACATTTATGTTTAACTCTTTCTTGCTGCAATATTGTCTGCTTAACCCTTTCCCCAATAGAAGTGCCTTTTAGCGAATATGATTTATTCCTCCACTGAAGAAAATAGTTCCAATTTTATCAGTCATGAATATATATAACAGGGAATAGTTTCTATATTCTAGAGCATGATAGCTTAAAGCAGGCTGAAAGTAAAGCAGAATGCGCCTTAGGGCGCATTCTGCTTTACTTTCAACCTGCTTTAAGTAGTCACCTATCTTCAATATTATAATTAGGCTATCAGTTAAAGGGTTAAAATTGTCCTTTTTTGGTTTTTCTCAAAGCTACATATTGGATATTTTGACAGGAGAAACCTAGAGACAAGTGACAAACAGTTTGAATCCAGATCAGACCCCGGGTTACGCTGGGACTGATCTGGGTTCAAACTTACTGTTTGCAAATGTACTCTAAATGTATTAATCTTCCCTACGTATAACAACTCCCTTGGAACAACACACAGAATCTTTGTCTCCCATTGTGTTGTTGTAGAGATGGAGCACTGTACGGTCAAACTTAACACTCAAACTAGCTTAAGTCGAACATACCCATATTTCTTCCATTGAATTTCAATAACTCTAGCTTGCTTAAGTTGAACTTAGCCGTTTTTCAAAGAAATTGATTGAGTTGGGTTTAAGGCACCACAACACATAAAATGATCATATGGCTAAGCCGTGTTTTAACTTTGAAATATGGGCAAATTCAACTTCAGTGAGTTTGATTTATTGAGGTTTGACAGTATCATTGACAATAATACCACCATTAATATTTGCATATATATATAAACTATAACAAACAGTTTGGAACTCAATAAGATACTGAAAAACTTGGCATCTCATCAAGTTCCAAACTGTTTGACACTCATATTGTATTGCCACAACAAAGGATTAACCCTTAGCCTGCAACTCACGACTATAGCTCCATATGCAAACAGCTTGGATCCAGATGAGACGCCGAGTAACTCGGCGTCTCATCCGGATCCAAGCTGTTTGACACTCGGACAACATTTTAAGCAATTTTGAGCATCTTTGAAACACTTTGAAACTTGAAGCCGACGACAATCTATTTGGCGGGCTAAGGGTTAAAGTCAATTTAAGATACATAGATTAAAGCATTTTTCAAATATGATCTGTATGTTAACCTTCTATTCACTGAAGAAGAATTTGTGAAAACTGTTGTATAGTTTGGATTCAGATCAGATGCCAAGTAACTGAGTGTCTGATCTGGATCCAAACAGTTTGACATTCTGAGGGTTTATGACAATTGTGAGAACTGTTGCAGACGACAACTTTTGAAGACAACAATTACATAGCATGCAGAAGAATTGTTTTGACTAACCTGCTATCTTGGCCTTTGTGGCCTCTAGTTCCTGCTCTAGGTTGGTACTCTCATTCATACTTGTCTTCTTGTGGAAATGAAGCTGGGCATTCTCCTCCGCCAGTAACCTGATCCTCTCACGATCCTCATCTCTCTCCTAGTAAAACACACAAGAATACAATCACAGGGCTCCAGATAACAGGGAGTAAACTTAACAAATCTTAAGTTTTCTCACTCATTTCAGCACCAAATCCTATAGTGTTACTACTCATTAGAATTGTCTCGTAGAGACGATTCTAATGAGTAGTAACACCATATGGTTTAATGAAGTAAGAAAGATTTTAGTTTCTGAAATACTCCCATTATCTGGAGCTCTGCAATCTCAGATAGGCGAAATATAAGAAGTTTTGTTGTTGCATTGCTTAACCCATTACTCCATAAATACACCCTTTTTACGCCTCTTTTTCCTCCACTGAAGAAAAAAGTTCCACTTTATACAATGGTAACCTTGGACCCAGGTGATGTATGTTCATTATGATTGTAATGATGAGCACTCTCGCAATACATGGTCCATGTTTATTGTTATGTTATGTTAAGCATGGCTTGTTTCATATAATACAGTCAGGACTGGATAAAACAACTAAGTTCGTTCCCAACAAAAATGTTGTAACGAGGTTGTCGTTATATTGAATCTCATAACATTGTGCAGGTTTGTTTCTACGGAATGTGTGTCGATAAGTGAATTCTGTTGTAACGAATGTCAGTGTATCAAGTCCTGACTGTAGATCTAGTTCCATCATGTTTATGTTACGATGTAATGATGATGAGCTTGTACGCTTTAGTCTAATAAAAGATCTGTTCTGTTCATAAATATGTACCATAAGAAATATTATCAATATCCTAGCAGATGATGGCTTAAAGCAGGCTGAAAATAAAGTAATCTGCTTTATTTTCAACCTGCTTTATGTGGTCATCTATCTTCAACCTTTATGCCTAGTCATTTCACAATCCATCCATTGAGTTCAGAGTTAGAGCCCAGACAAGAATGGACCGACAGACAGACAAGTTCACACTAACATACAGTAAAACCTGTCCTAGCGGTCACCTGGTATAAGCGGTCACCTGGCTTTAACGGCCAGTTCGATCTCTCCCCGATTGAATTCATTCTATATTGCCCCTTGACTAAGCGGTCACCTGTATAACGCAGCCAGCGGCCAGAAAAATTCATCCCAAACACTGTTTCCACACTGTATTAAACGGCCAAGTGGCCGCCCGCTGAAGTGTGATATGCCTGAATACCTGTGTCATTCAACAAATCCACGCGTCGATCCGTCTGTAACCTCAACTTGTCAAATTACGTGCTCGGCGGGGCGTGTTATTATCAACAAGTTTGTCTGGGAGATTAGCGATTACGTAATCAACATTTTCCATATCAAACCCACTGTAATGAACGGTCAGGTAACTTGAATACACGTGTTATGATTTCTGTCGAACGTGTCACTCTTAATAACCGCCTAAATAACACAGCATATGCTACTGGTATCAAACTCCTTAATTAATCGTCAATTACACGGCCCGCGTCGTTCTTATGTGTAATGTACATCACTAAAATTAGATTTAGAGACTTCGGAGAAAATCTCGCGTTATTATGCAAATGAATACTATCCACCAATCAAAACTTGCGTAATTCGAGGATGCTGGGGTGTTCCCCCAGTGTAAAAATAGCCGGTGTTAAATTTCCCATCCTGCAATTAATTTCCTCGACAACAATCAGAACTGAACAAAATAATCGACCGATTTTTGACTTTTAATCTCTAATGCTGACTTGAAAGTACGTTTGACAACATTTGTAAAGTTTAACTGAGCTCCGGAAAATCCGTAGACACGCGCACATGGATTCTGCCTCCGTGGCACAGAAAAATACGTGTACATACGTAAGTGTAATGAAACAACATATAGATTCTACTGTATTCCATTTTCTGAAAATGAACATTATGTTACCAGCACATGTTGATATGGAGATCAGACGCCGAGTAACTGATGCTCGTGTCAATGTTTCTATAATCAAAAAGTGTACTGGTCATACACTTCTGTATGAGTTTGAGGACTTTTAATATGTTGTTGACTTTTTAAATAGGAATGAATAGCGAAACGAAACCGTGACCGTTTTCAAAATAATTTAGTCATTTTTCTTGCCCCTGGATTAAGCGGTCACCTGTCTTAAGCAGCCAATTTGGCTGCTTCCCTTCACTGGCCGCTTAAGACGGGTTTTACTGTATACCCAACATATAAGGACATTGTGGCAACTATGTCGAGCTCAATACAAGCGGGCTAGACAAAAACCATTTCTGTGAACTCATACAATATATGAGACGATGTGACTTACATTTGCCATTTCCTCAATCTGCTGCCTGTATTTAACCATCTCTTGTTCTAGCTGGACGACAGTCTCGATACGTTTGTGACTACTAGACAACTGTTCATCCAGCATGGCTTTGTTCTCTATCAATATGGCATTGTCCTCTCGAAGTTCCTACACACAAATACAGTAAAACCTCTCTATTACAACCACTAAAATGAGGGCTAATCGATTGTATAAAAGACAGGTAACAGCTTAAAGCAAGATGACAGTGAAAGAAAAAGCTCCTTAAACATCTGTAAACATCTTATAATTCACACACTTTAGTGGTCCTAAAAGAGAGTGTGTTTTTTTTGCATAAACATTCATTAACGCTTTCCACCACAGACCCACCATAGGACACCTTTTACCGATTCCGGGTCGTTTCGCGCCCAAGCCGTTTCCTCCCTGGTCGTTTCCACCCTGGTCGTTTCGCTCCCAAATGAGACCCGAGTCGTTTCGCCCCCTAAGGGCTAGTCGTTTCGCCCCCAATTTTATAAACTTACTTTATATAATGTATGTTATCCCATAAAACTTCTTTATATAATGTATGTTATCCCATAAACTTAAGTTTTAAGTTTCATGTAATAAAAATGAATAGAAAATCAATTTGTCTTTCTCTCAATTTGTATTTGTAAAACAATAAAAGTGTGGAAAATTTAACGTAACGTGTTATTTATTCTTAATATTTCTAATATTTTTGTAAATTTATGTTATATTTGAAATTTATAATCATATTTGTTAAAGATTAGCTACAAACAATTTAATAATAATTACATTGTTGTTGTTTGATTGTATTAACTGTTTAAACATAACATGATTGCCATAGTAACGCATATTTATCTTAACACTTGAATGTGTTAATATGACGACACTTTGTTATCTTTCACACACGTAAGTGTCAAATAATTCGCGAACGTGCGAGGGCATAAAGAATGTCCACGGTACCATCAAACAGGTGTTAATTTGCTTTGTTTATTGCACTTTGTTTGTTGCGTTTTTCACGAACTTTGATGTTTAATGAGGGATTATAATTAAGAAAACCAAACCCTTCATTTAAAATTGAAACAACGATTTGAATATAAATCGATTTTGATTGGTTTTAAGGTAATTACAGGTTGTGATTAAATATTTTTGAACGATGATTCGATGAAAATTAGAGTAAATCGAGTTTGATTGGTTTTTTGATAATTACAGGTTATGATTAAATATTATTGAACGATGATTCGATGGAAATTAGAGTAAATCGAGTTTGATTGGTTTTTTAAATAACTATATTGTATATGCAATTTTTTTTGATGACACAAAAAAAAGGATACTAATAAAAGGTGGTTTTCGAGATGTTCTCGTTATATCGATCTAATTGTTGATAGTCTATAATTTACGTGCGTGAGTGAAAAAAGTTCTAAGACAGGATTTGTGAACAGTGATTTAGATTACTGTTGTGTCTTTAAAATAATATTGGATTGAGGAATAATTAAGTAAGACAGCGGCATATGCTGTGGTTCACTTTGTTTTTTTGTGTTCACAATGAGTGATATTTGCATAGCATGCGAGAAAGTAGTACGTAGTAGAAGCAATAGCATCATCATCATCATCATCAGGCACCACAGGACGTGCAATTCAGGTTTTTCAGTATTTTATTATTTATTATTTTAAAAAACCATGTTACCACGTTCACTGCCATGATACTGTATTAACCATTTCACCAATTTATCCCGAATATATTGGTTAATTGCAAAAAGCTTGGATACTGATCAATTGCAGAATATAACTCGGCGTATAATCAAGATCAAAACTGTTTGACATTTTTTGAATATATAAAATAACATTGAGCATGCCCGAGAATGGATTATAGAAATTGTAAATGTTTATATCGTTACTCATTTAGCACGTGCATTGACGAATTTTCAATGTCATGAATTTGTTAGTTTGGTCATCTGATATAATATATTTCGATTTCACTGTAGTCATGTTGCCTAAGATTGAAGAATGAGAATTAAACTATTTTTAAAAATGTTGAATATGTAATATTGCCATGCACGTAAAACACGTGCATTATTACCATGGTTGTAACTATTATATTATTACGCTGCAGATTTAATTTTTGTGTATTAACTTTCACTGATTATCTCGAATACAAGTGGTTATTTATAAAAAGTTGAACCCTACCATGGTAGAAAATATCTAAAAATTCTGCAGATTTAATTTTTATGTATATACTTTCACTGATTATCTCGAATACAAGTGGTTATTTATAAGAAGTTGAACCCTACCATGGAAGAAAATATCTAAAAAATCTGCAGATTTAATTTTTATGTACTAAGCCCTTTACTGGTTATCCCGAATATAATTGTTCATTCATAAAGAAAGTTTGGACCCTAACCAGATGCCGAATTACTCGGCGTATGATCAGGATTAAAACTATAGATATTCCATCAATGATTTAAAATTATCAATTTACCGTTAATTAAATTTTTAGGAATAAGTGCAGACGATAAATAGCTAAATATGTTACATTTGGTAATATAATATTTCCGTACACGTTAACACATGCATTGCTACCATGGTAGAAAATATTATTTAATAATCGACAGTTTAATTGTTATGTACTAATCTTTTCATTGATTATCCCGAATATAAGTGGTTATTCATAAAAAGTTTGGACCTTAAAATCCTAACTTTTTATACGTGTTTCTCGTTAAATTGAGACATACATGTATACATACAGTAACATGATAAATATCCCGTCTTACAGTACTTGCTAACATCAAATTTCTATCTAAACACCCTTCGATGAAAACAACAAATAAATGTACGTTAATTTTTAACAGAGATATACCGTAGATACATAATTGATATTGGGTGCGAAACGACCAGGGGCGAAACGACCAGGGTGGAAACGGCTTGGGCGCGAAACATCCAAGGTGCGAAATTGTTTGGGCGCGAAACGTCTTGTCACCCCTTTTACCATTCCTCAACAAAAGTGCTTGAACTCACTAATTTGGTGGCAGCTACATGCAAGAAGATAGTCAAGTAGATTTTTAAAAAGTGGAACGTTTTGTATTCAAATAAATATATAAGACTGGTCTATAATGACTCTTTAAGGTGTAAGTCCCAAAAATAGTTCAGATTAGTGTAGATATAGATTGGAGGGTTCATTCAGGTCTACAATTCGTGAAAAGGATACATATATCTGATTCCAAGACTGTAAGTGTTAAATTTATTGAAAGTGAGACTAAATATTCTTTGTTCCTTAGTAACTGCAAATTATATCAAAGGGAGACAATTCTTGATATCAATTAAATTAACTGGTAAGAGTAGTCTCCCATATAGGAAGTACATGACTTGCATACCTCTACTCTAGCTTTGTAAAAGTCCATCTCATTGAGTCGTTCCTTGTACTTGAGGATTTCTGATTCATAGTTTTGTGATCTACCCGTCTGAAGGAAAAAAACAAACATGTTTAAAGAATTAAAGACAAAAAGAACAAATTCCATAGTGAAATTTCATGTATTCAAATCATCGAAACAAAGTTGACTGTATACCATCTCAACCAATTACCCTATAGCCTGTTTCTAGTATTGAAAATAGTTGACCCCTTAAAGCAGGTTGAAAGTAAAGCAGAATGCGCCTAAGGCGCATTCTGCTTTACTTTCATACTGCTTTAAGCTACTATCTGATAGGATATAGAAAATATTTCTTATGGTAACTATTCCTGACTGTTAAAAAAGAAACTATTTTCTTCAGTGGAGGAAAGAATAAAAGGTGTAAAAAGGCTTAGTTATGGGGTAATGGTTAAAGACTGAACTAACAGACTCAAAAAATAACTAATATGAGTTACATGTAATCATTACCTTTTCCCGTAATATATCCAGCTCATCTCGGAGAGATCTTGCTGACTTAGCATCTTTCAATAGCTCAACATTCTGCAAAGAAATAGAAGTAAATATCATATATTTCATTTACATGTCATCTAAAATAGTGAAGCTATTGATATTTGAAAACTATTATGTCCACTATAATGTGTTAATTATTAGGTGTTTAGGGCAGGAGACTGTTTAAAGCAAGGTGAATGTAGAACAGAAACCTCTTTTAGGAGTTTTCCGTTTTATATCCACCTTGATTTCAGCTGTCCCCTAGTTTTAACTGTCAGCTGTCTTTCATACTATCAATAAGCCTTCTTTTTGTTAACTGTACATCAAGGCATATCAGAGGAAAGATTGTCATCAAGCCGTACCTCATTGCGTAATTTGGACACTGTCATCTTCTGCTCCTCATATTCATCACGGAGGTCAGACAAATGTTCCTGCTTCTCATCCCTAAAAACAAAATCATTGTTGGTTATTAACATGGAACATTGTACTGAAAACAAATCAAAAACAAATGCTAGTGCAAACTCGATTTAACCCTTAGCCCGCCAAATAAATTGTCGTCTGCTATATTTCCCGTCTGCTTCAAGTTTCAAAGTGTTTCAAAGATGCTCAAAATTGCTGAAAATGTTGTCCGAGTGTCAAACAGCTTGGATCCGGATGAGACGCCGAGTTACTCGGCGTCTCATCCGTATCCAAGCTGTTTGCATATGGAGCTATAGTCGTGAGTGGCAGGCTAAGATTTAATGAAATGACTGAGACTGAACTTTTTTTAATGATAAGTAACATTATATACATTTTAGATGCTAGCGTTGAGATTCAAAATATTTGTACAAAATGTTGACATTTGGCTTGGTGGTTCCTTACATCAATGTGAATTCAGAGTGGTAAAACTTGAAAATACAGCCATAAAATGTATATATATATTTACATGTATATTGATAAAGCCTTCTTTGCATGGCAATAAAGGCAGAATTTCAATGAAAAAGAATCTTAGCCCTTTACTCCATAACCCATTTCTATAGTTTTGCAGACAGATCATGATGACAACTTAAAGCAGGTTGAAAGTAAAGCATTCTGCTTTACTTTCAGCCTGCTTTAAGCTGTCATCTGCTAGAATCAAGAAAATATTTCTTCTTATGGTACATATCCATGACTGTATAAATTTAGATCTATTTTCTTAAGTGGAAGAATAAACTTAAGAAAATAGATCTAAAGGCATGAAAATGTGCATGTATGGAGAAATGCGGTAATTTAGTTATACTACATCTATACTGAGTACTCACAGTTCTTGTTTTAACTTCCTGATCTTGGCTTTACACTCTGTCAGTTCTACGACCATGTGGTGTTTCTCGGGGCTACCTGTAGGGGACACTGGCATGGTTGTCTTCCCCTCGGCCTGGGCCTGATAATAGTCACGCTCCTGTTCCAGATCTGACATCACCTGAAAATACAGCAAATAATGGTTTACCCTAGTCGCTTTTTGAAAACTTGAAAACAGTGTAGATCCAGATCTGAGAGCTCCTTCATCGTTTTCTTATAGGATCTGTCTGACATGAGTCTGTATTCAATTAGCTAATGTAATAATTCAGATGATGGATGTTCAAAGTGGGCAGAGTTTTATATAAGGAATAAAACATTAAATATGGCATTTAAATATATATACCTTCTAATAGATATGACTTAAATACAATGAGCAATGAATGAAAATAGAAAACTGTCTGACCTAAAACAGCTTGAACAGTTAAATTAATTTAACTCTTTCAACATGAAGAAACTCTTGTGGGTTAATATGTTCCCTTTTGGATCTTTTTAGTCACTGAAACATGAACCAGTCTATGTGGAAATCTGGGTAGTTTAATAAATACTGCTCTTAACCCATTACCTCATATATATGCCTTTTTACGCCTCTTATTTATCCCTCCCCTGCATAAAATAGTTCCAATTTATAGAGTTGTGAATATTTAACATTAGAAAGAATTTCTACATTCTAGCAGCTGGAAGCTTAAAGCAGGCTGAAAGTAAAGCAGAATGCGCCCTAAGGCGCATTCTGCTTTACTTTCAACCTGCTTTAAATGGTACCCTATCTTCAATACTAGAAATAGGCTATGGGGTAATGGGTTAATTAGCAAACAGTGTAGACCCTGATCAGAGGGCTCCTATAGGAGCCAACTGATCTGGGTCTACACTGTTTGCAAATGTAATAAGTATATTGTAGCAAACATTGAACACTCCGTAAGCTCATTTAAAGTTCATAAAAGTTTGCTCTTTTGTAACAGTTAATTTTAAATATAGTTCAAATTGTGTGCAAAGTAACCATTCAAAATATCATGTACAATGTATATAGGCAAATAATTGTCTTTAGGCTAGCGGTCAAGGGGGACTTAATGCAGGACAATAGAAAAGCAGAAATCTCTGTTGCTTATTGCAATACAACAATTATGCAGGAAACTCACCAGCTTAGTGCAGAAAAAATTAATGCATAAATCTCCTTGCCTTACCGGTAATTCAGGATAAAAGTACAACAGAAAACACCTAAATGAAGCACTTTTGTCCAATATTAAGCTGACCCCTGCTTTAACTCTTTTACTGCCAGGTTTTATCATCTGTTTTCATTCTATTAGTGCCAAAATATTGTCTGCATTCATACTGTTGTCTGCAATAATTTTTTGAGTCATATTAAGCGCTATTTTGACTGAAGAAATATCGATACAAGTGTAAAACAGCTTGAATCCTGATCAGACGCCACGTTACCCGGCGCCTGCTCAGGATCAAAGCTGTTTGCAAAGTGGCCTTTAGGTGCCGTTGGCAGTGAAAGAGTTAAAAGAACTCTATGCTAGTTGAAAGGTTGCTTATTACAGTTCTAACATTGCAGATCCCTTTGCAAGGTTAAAGGAATGGTATTTAAATCCACCACTGAAATACTTTACCACTGTTGCTTCGTCTCTTGAGCGACATTCTAGTAAATAGTAATGCAGATCTTTAAAAGCAGGTGAATGCTTAATGGAGGACAAAGGTGATGCAGAAAGCTCCTTCAGGAGCTTTCTGCATTACTTTTGTCCTCAATTAAGCTGTCACCTATCTTAAACAGCCACAATAAGGTTTAATTTGGGTATCAATGAAGAGAGGTATTGCTGTAGAAGATATTTGTATCTGTTCAATAAGGTATAGAGGATAAAGTAGGTGACTCAGGCTATCAGTGTAATCTCTCCTTTTATCTGTAGTCAATCTGTTCTGATCAATATCCTACATACAGTATACAAGCTTTTAAAACATATTTCAAGTCTTTAGAAGAATATGAATTCAGGTTATACCATATGCACTAAGCCTTCGTTATGTACTATCCTGTAAGATAATGTATAAAGTGTGTTAATATGTCTACTGAGATAGGTGGACCAGAGCTCCAGATAAATGGGGGTATTTCAAAAACTAAAATCCTTATTTCTGAATTAAACCCTATGGTGTTACTACTTATCAGAATCGTTTCTTTGAGACGATACTAATCAGTAGTTATACCATAGGATTTGGTGCTCAAATAAGCGAGAAAATGTTGGATTTTTTCGGTTTTCTCCCTCTTATCTATAGCCCTGATGGACAGACATGATAAGTGTTTTATGTAAGACTGAATACTGTGTAAATGGGTAATGTGAGAAACTCCGATGCAGAAACCTTTTGTTTCTGTTTTTTTGTACTTTTTTTTAACCCAATCGGTTCTTTAAACAGGTACTAGTAGCCTAATTTTGAATCAATTAAATACACAATAAGTATAATCAAACATTCTTCAAAAAGTCTTAATCACGATTGTAATTTACAATGCTATTTCTGGTACAAAGTTTATAGATGTTTTCATCCTCAAGTATCAAAACTTCCTCAGTAGTGCACACAAACTTATTAACCTGCTTTTCAATATAGAAATGCTTTTTGGGGTCTTTACCAATTCCTCAAATGATATGCCTTTTCGTGCTTCTGCCATGTTCTGCTAAAGAGACAATGGAAAATAAATTTCTGCATCCTGACAGGGGGGTGTTTAAAGCAGGATGAAAGAAAGCAGAAAGCTCTTTCAATGCCTTTCTGCTTTACTTCAAGCCCTGCTTTAAGCAGCTGTCTCAAATATTGTAAACTAACTAAGGGTAAAGGGTTAAGTTAAGGACATAACACTTTACATAAATATAAGAATTTCAACACTATAATCAAGTATTTTCATGTAACACAGATTCAACCCAAAGCATTCTCAAATTACTGATTCCTTTGCAAATAATTTATGTCTACAAATATTGGACTTCACTAATCAATCCCAGGGCCTGATTTGAGATCAAATTTGTTTGATACTAAAATGCTATCTCTGACATTGATGAAATGGTTAAAAAAATCAAAATAAGGCAGACACATTTTAGCAGACAACAAGATAGTATACAGACTGGAAAGGATTAATCATTGTTAAACACACAGTAATTATTGACGTCTTCTAAATATGTTGTCTGCTGAAATTCTGAAATTTGACAGGAACGGGCTCTGAGATACAAACAGTCTGGATGCTGATCAAACCTCACGTTGAGTGGGACCTTATCTGGATAAAAATGGTTTGCAAATGTCTTCAAAACATGTTTTCAGTTTTCAAAGGGTTAACGAGGTTTTAATTCTTCGAACACTGAATACATCTTGTCGGCTTAGAAATTGCTGTTTGCTAAAATTCTCATTTTATGTCAACCTCTTTATAAATTCCAGAGATACAGTGGTAAATACGCTATTCCTACCCACTTTACACGTTTCTGAAGCGTTTCTTACGCTTTTATTATCCGTTTCGTTAAACGCGTTTCCTAGCCGTTTCTTTACGCGTTTAAAGGAGCCCAGATGAAAGGGTCATCACTTAGCCGATGGACCCCTTAGCCAAGACTGCATTGGTATAATTGTTTATTAACGTGTTAAAATTGTTAGGCGTTAACCGTCACTATGCGTTTCTTACGCATAGATTAACACGTATATGGATAGGAATAGCGTATTTACCACTGTACTACCAAAGGACAAACAGTTTGGATTCTGTTCAGAAACAAAGTAATTATTTATTTGATCTGTATTCACTGTTTGCAAAATACAAATCTAGTAATCTTTAGCAATATATGAGTTGAAACTGCACAGTCAGCACATCAAAGGGGTTTGAAGCACTGAGTGCATACAGATTACAATCTGTCTGCAACAAGAAACCTTTACCTCATAGCTAATCATCTCAGTATTGAAGTCAAGAAACTTCTTAAAGCAGGCTGAAAGTAAAGCAGAAATCTCCCTGTGGGAGATTTCTGCTTTACTTTTAGCCTGCTTTAAGCAGCAATCTGTCAGGACTTTCCTTTGGCTTATTCATCTTAAAAAAGTATTTTTTGAGAATATAAAAGTGTGTAATGGAAAAAGTGTGTCTATGAGGGGAAAGGGTTAAGCCATAGCAAAATTGTACATCTAAGCCGGCAGCAGTAATTGCAAAAGAATGTGCATGTGGATCTGAACCCTTCTATATTTGACACAAATACTGGAAAGCCTGGTAAGAAAGTGTTGATGTATACTTTACATGTAACCTTTCCATTCTACTAGAACAGTACATTCCAAATACATTGTAAAACAAACTCTCTAAACAATCTCTTGAAAGCAGAATGAAAGATATGCTTTACTTTCATCTCGTTCATTCTTCTTTAAGCAGCCACTTGTTTTTTTTCAAACTGGAAATGAGCCTTAATAAAGTTATTTAACCCATTACCCTACAGCTTATTTCTTGTTTTGAAGATAGATGACCATTTACAGCATTCTGCTTTACTTTCAGCCTGTTTTAAGCTACAGCTAGAATATAGAACATATTTCTTAGGGTACATCTTTATGACTGTATAAAGTGAAACTATTTTCTTCAGTGGAGGAATAAACTAAGTCGTATAAAAACATATTTATGAGGTAATGTGTTAAGAGTAGTTGTAATACTAGGGTCTTAATGCATGTGCTATAGATTGCAAATGTCATCTACAAAGTTTTGGATAATTCTACTATTTCATATTGATTTTACCAGGAATACAAACTGATTGGATCTAAAATTAGACCCAGTCTGGATGCTTAAATGTTTGCAAAGGTCTTCAGAATCTAAAAATTGAAAAGTGTAATGCAACTTAATCTATTCTCTACAGTAAAACTGACAGAAACAAGAGTATCCAGAAACAAAATTTCATTGGTTTTTTTTTATTTATCACTTTTTAACACTTATTTAAACAACCTGCTTAAACCTTTACTCCATAGATATCTAACCCTATCTTGTGCTATCTCTTTTGGAATTGTCTTGAACAGACGATTTCAAAAAGATGTCACAAGCCAGGATTCGATAGAGGTAATGGGTTAAAGCAGGACGAGAGTAAAACAAAGCTCCTGTATGAGCTGAATGCTTTACTTTCAGCTTACTTTATTTCAGCAAGCATCCTGTCAGGATGTAGGAGAAATATCCAATGGCTTGTTTATTTGGACAGGTTAGAAGCGTGCAATTTATAAGAGGAATAGGTAAAGTTTGAACAGGCTTTTCTTTAACCCATTACCCCATAAATACCCATGAAGAAATCAATTCCACTTTATAAAGTCATGAATATTCAGCATAAGAAAAAGTTTCCAGATTCTTTTAAATAGTAGCTTAAAGCAGGCTGAAAGTAAAGCAGAATTAAGCCATACTGACTCATATTGACTCATTGTGCAATAGCCTCATACTGACTCATTTTGACACACTTTAATCAACTAGCTTGTATTGAGATAAGCATTGATAATTGTTAATCGCTTATGAGTTAATAGTGGTCACCTGTCTCCAAAAATATAAAGGGGTGATGGGGTTATGGGATAAGAAACCAGCAAAGGAGCGAAACTATGATTCAATGAAGGAAAGGATTAATAGTCAAAAGACCTTACAGTTCATCTAATGAAGGCTATCAGAGACATGTAAATCATATGTTAAACTGAACACATGTTTAGTTAGCTCATTCATAGAGTATGAAGTAGAGACAGGTGTAGGACAAGTATGAAAGCAGGCAGCATAAATAACGTATAAGTGTTGGGGAGCATTTCAGCTTTACGGTTGTTAATGAACACTGTGGGAACCTAGAGAAATTCTGCTCATCTTTAAGCTTTACTTTGATTATGAAATAATCTATATATTATAAAGTATCATACAGTCTTGTAGCTGTCCATAGTGTAGAATCAATTAGAGGCTTAAAAGAAATGTATTTATCCCTTTACCTCATAGCCTATTTCTAGTTGTGAAGACAGGTGACCACTCAAAGCAGGTTGAAAGTAAAGCAGAATGTGCCTTAAGGCACATTCTGCTTTACTTTCAGCCTGCTTTAAGCTAAAATCTGCTAGGCTACATAATATATTTGTAATGGTAATTGTTCCTGAGGGTATAAACTGGAACTATTTTCTTCAGCGGAGGAATAAATTAAATACGCTAAAAGTCGCTTCTATGGGGGAAAGGGTTATGGAGTAATATTGGAATATTGGATGTACAGTAAAACCTCTCTATTACAACCACTAAATTGTGTTAATTATTAGGTGGTTAAAACAGGTGACTGCTTAAAGCAAGGTAACAGTAAAACAGAAAGCTCCTTTAGGAGCTTTCCGTTTTACTGTCATCTTGCTTTCATCTATCACATGTCTTTTATTCAGTAAATTTGTCATATTTTAGTGGACGTAATAGAGGTTTTACTGTAATTCTATTACATTCTCTATAAGAACCATACCTCTGCATATTCATTCCTCTCCTTCACCAGTCGTAACAGATGACCATACAGTTTATCTCTGTCTCTACAGTCTGCCGGTAACACTGACTGAGAATCATCGGTAATCTGAAACACAAAACAACAAATATTATAATGTGACAAATACAATTTTACCAGTATAGTGACAACTTATCTACTCCTAATTTTGAAATACAGTCAAACATCTCTATCGTGACCACAGTATTGTGTTAATAATTAGGTGTTTACAACAGGTGACTGCTTCAAGCAAGGTGACAGTAATGCAGTAGACTTAAAATCAATTACCCCATAATATGCCTTTTTATACCTTTAATCAATTTTATTCCTCCAGTGCAGAAAATAATTCTAATTTATAAAGCCATGAATATATATCATAAGAAATAATTTCTATATTCTAGAATATGGTAGCTTAAAGCAGGCACATTCTGCTTTACTTTAACCTGCTTTAAGTGGTTACCTATCTTCAATACTAGAAACAGGCTATGTGGAAATGGTATTACTTCTGCATTACTTTTGCCCTACATTAAGCAGTGAAATCTCTGTACCAGATTTGATTGTATTGATGATTTTTGCATCCCATCTGGATCCAAACTATCTTACACTCAAATTGTAAATCCTACGGCATAGCAATGGAGAAGACAAACTCATTTCAGCTATGTATCTAAGACAACATTTTTCCAGGAGACAATTTGTTTAAAGTGAAATTTCAGTCTAAAATAACTGCATTTTCAAACTTGAAATAGAATAAGTAGAAAATAATGTGATTAATTCCAGTGTACGACAATTGCAAGCCTATATTTGGAATATTTTATTCAGAATATGTGCGGTAGAAATTAACATGATTGTTGAATAAGACAAATATTTACCTTATTTACAAACTAGCAATCACGTCCAGTAATCACCACCTGATGTTATAACCAAGTTTGGGTGTTCAGAATTATTCATGATTAACCTAGATCTACAGGTTGGAAACTTAAAACTCTCAACAATAGATATGCTAGATAGTGGACCTTGCCTAATGATGGTGATTACAATGTGATTACAGGTTTGGGAATCAGGGATTTATACCTGACCTATTCAGTATGGTCCTACCGGGCTAGAGTTTTATTGTTACCACAGAACAATATGGACTAAAATGCCAATACTAGCTCGGTCTTTCTGATCTGTATTGGAATTTTGCGGATGAAATAAGCAATAAATAATTTACACATACTAGTGTGGATTAATGGAGTATTTGAATATTTCTATAACTGTGACCTGATTTCAGCAAGTGCTTTTACTATTACAGTGAAATATCTCTTAAGAAACCTCAACAAGAGTCTTCAAAGACAGGTGACAGCTGAATGCACGATGAAATGAATGCGGAAAGCTACAGTTTAGTTTTGTCCAGTATTTAAAAATCACCATTCTACCTTAATTATCGGTAGCTCAAAGAGGTTTATATGCTGTAGTTGATAAGTATCTTGGTCCTTTTAGTTTAAAATGTCAAATTGACCCGTTTCCTCAAGGGCAGTTTGAGTCATCTCTCTAGCCAATATGAGTCCACCAAATAATATGTTTTCTCTCATGACCGGCACTATTCAGGCACACATCTCCATGCATAAGCATTTCAGGACATCATGGCTTCAGATAAGGGGGAGTAATCTGAACAAATCCAACATTTTCTTACTCATACGGCACCATAGGGTTTAAAGCAGAAATAAAGATTGGAGTTTTTGAAATACTTCCCTTGTCTGGAGCCTTGGGACATCTCAAACTACTCTTCGACATACATTCCATAATAAATATTCCTTGTAGTGTTCAACATAGATAGCAGCTTAAAGCAAGATGAAAGTAAAGCACTATATATATATATATAATTATATAAGAGCTTTCTGCTTTACTTTCATCCAGCTTTAACCCATATCTTGTTTTCAGTATTGAAAACAGATAGCTGCTTAAAGCTGATTGAAAATAAAGCAGTATACTTTTACTAAGTTTTACTTTCAGCCTGCTTTAAGCATCATCTGCTAGGATAAACGAAATGTTTATGATGATTATGTACATGTGTATATAAAGTGGAATTATTTTCTTCAGAAGATGAAAATATTAAAGGCTTAAAAAGGCACATCTATTGGGTAATGGATTAACCAGTCATCTGCCTTAACTCTTTCCTCCCTGAAACTTTAAATGGACAATTCCAGTTTCCATCTTAGTCTAGTCCATTTATGACTTTTAAGGGTTGTTTTTGTCAATGTTTGACATTATGACAAACAGTGAAGACCCTGATCAGAGGGCTCCGAAAGGAGCCCTCTGATCTGGGTCTTCACTGTTTGCATAGGACAAGTGTACTATTCACATGTACACTTTTTGAAAAGGACGCCTATAGGTGGGACTAGGGTTCAAAGGGTTAAATACAATTAGATAGAGATCAATTTCACTTTGAATAATCGAGGAAAAGGTTAAGTGATTTTCCTGCTACTTTATTCAGTGGTCAGGGTGTATATACAGGTGTGACTGTATCAGTAGACTGCTCTATTTACCACAGGGTTCCAGATAAGGGGAGTATTTCAAATATTAAAATCTTTATTTCTGCATGAAACCCTATGGTGTCACTACTCATTAGAATCGTCTCTTCGAGACGATTCTAATGAGTAGTAACACCATATGATTGGTGCTGAAGTAAGTGAGAAAACATTGAATTTGTTCATTTAAAGATATCTCCTGGCGACCTTTTGATCATAACGTCTTGCCAGACAATTTACCTGCAAATCTCATGATTCTTATCCTTACCTGTACTACAGTAAATCATTGAGGCGTTTCATGTGAGGCCCGCACCATATAATTGATAGTTTGGTTAGTAAAACCCATTGAAAATCCCCTTGAGTGTGAGTATGTAAGGGCCTCTCTAGACAACCTGAGATTTGTGACATTGGCTGTGCATGCTTTGCTACTGTTTAACCGTTACTTTCACACCGACCGAGAAGAATGGGGTGGTAGTCCATCAATTGACTGAGGAAATATCTTTAACTCTCTCTTATCTGGAGCCCTGTACCTGTTTGATGTTCTCGACAATTTCCTGTTGTACATCCAGCTCCAGATCTCTGATGGCCTCAATGAAGTGTTCTTTGTACTCACACTGGACAGCACAACCCAGGATGAGCAGCAGGACTTTCTTGATCTCATTAAAACTCGAATCTGAAATACACGATCAAAATAACAATATCAATATTCTGCTTTAGAAAAACTTCAAAGAAACTAGCAAGAAACAGTCAAATATGGTATGATCTCATGACTTGCAAAGCAGATATAAGAATACTTCAAGCTTAGATTCTCCAGTCAAGGGGCATAACTCCACCAAAGATAGCCAAAATGTCAAATTTTAGAACTTGTCCAAACTGTTTCAGCAACAAAGAATCCTACCTAATATACTATGACAAAAATCAGTTCTTTTGGTTGTTTTTTTAGGTATTGCATAATCAAACCATACAGATGGACTGTATAATTTTTTATGATAACAAACAATATTTTTTGTTGACATACTAACAAGCTGATAAACTACCGATTCATTCAAAGAATAGAGACCACTGAAGACAGATGTCAAATTAATGCAGGACAAAAGTCATGTGGTAAGCTCCTATAGGAGCTTTCTACATTACTTTTGTCCTGCATCAAGTCATCACCTGTCTTAAAGTTCACCAATGCATCTTTTTAAAAGTTGGCTGAACACTGGTTTGCCTGAGATTATCTACAGCCACTTGAGATTGATAGTTTTCCTTCCACTACAAAGCAATCAATCAAAATGTACTTCTTCATAAGTCTTCATCAATACTGCTAACCCCTGCAGTCTGTCGGCAGAGCTGTCAAATCAATTACAATTGCTGCTAGAGACAATACTTATTGACTCTTCTAGTCATATTAAATCACACTCATGAGGCTTCTACAGTCCCTGATCACTAAAGCAATGACCAAGCAGGATTAACTCGCCTGACCAATATGCTGACAGGATTTTTGCATGGTGCAAGCAATGACCAAACAGGAATTTTGTAAGAGCTGAACATTCAACAATAAGGTGACAGGAATTTTTCAAAGTTGTCAATACTGTAGCTCCAATTATGGGGTATATTTCATATAGGTACCCAGATCCAGTAGCGCGTTCAAGTACCATATCAATTGCATCGATCGCATCAGAAAACGGTAAAAATTTACCTTTAACGACCGTTAGGCTGTTACCGATTGCGAACGACATGAACGGCCTCAGAGGTAGTTAGCCATCGCCAACAAGGAAAACAAAATGGCGACGAAATGATTTTGATAAAACCAGCAAACAGTCCCGACTTAATTTCTCATCAATAAACCAACATTTTCCGATACTTAATGTATCAAACAAAGCAGTTTTCATCTGAGCAGCTAAATCTTATTTTTATATGCGGTAAAATCGATGCATTTCAGTTGATTAGTACACCTTTGCGTGGGTTATTTAGATTCCTACATAAATCGTTCGTACTCTTGAAAAGTTGATAAACATGGGGGCGCAATGAGTTATTATTGAAGAGTATTGGTGAACGTTAGATGTCGTACTATATGGGTTGTTTGCATCGGTTAACGTTGCTGTTCGCTGATACGGTACTTGAACGCGCTACTGATGTCTCTACCAATATCTATGTAGCTGTTTTCTAGTTTTGAAGATAGGCGACTACTAAAAGCAGGTTAAAAGTAAAGCAGAATGCGCCTTCAGGCACATTCTGCTTTACTTTTATCCTTCCTTAAGCTACCATCTGCTAGGATATCGAAAATATTTCTTAAAGTGCATATTCATGATTGTATAAAGTGGAACTATTTTCTTCATTGGAGGAACAAAATAAAGACGTACAAATTAATTATCTACATAATAAAGGGTTAAACAGCATACTAAAGGTTGATGACTGTTTATTGATTCTATATTATCATGTCACAGTAACTCTACAAGCCCTTGGAAGTGGCTGTATGATTGTAATTACACATTCCACAATCCACCATAAGCACTTATAGAATAGAAGTAGATCATGATTGACACCTCAGAGCATCCCTTGTAAACTGGCCGAGCTATATAAACAAGGGAGATAATTGATATAATTGACATCAGCATGGTGGTTGACCCCTGGGTCACTGAGAGAACTGGTATTGAGTAGACAGGTAGACAGCTGATCTCAGCAAATAGTGTAGACCTAAATATGCTGGTACACAATATGCTGTAAGCTATAAACCAATAGTATTTGAGGGATATATGACAGTAAAAGCATCTTTAACCCTTTTCCATTATAGAACTACCATTTCATGTAAAGGGTAAGGAACTATTCTAACATCCTGATAGGTGAATGCTCCCTACGGTCTATTTATGCTTCACTTTCCAAATGCTTTAACCTCACTCTAAGAACGAGCTCTTAACAAGTTGGTATATTGTCTCATCTAAGAGATAGAGAATGTGGGATCAACCAAAGCAATATTAGAAAACCAGCAGCAGTTGCTTTAAGCAGCCAAATGTCTTGTTTAAAATATAGATATGAGTCAATAGCAGCATAAGCATGAAACTAATTGTCCATGTGGTATTTGTCTTCAATGATTGGGTACAGGTAGCTTGTGGTATTTATTGGAAGCCCAAAGAATTGACCTAACAGTAATTGGAGCTGGGCTAATGGTTTTGTAAGTATCCCAAGAATTTGCCATGACAAAGTCTGATTACTGTGATGTTTATTTTAAGAATACTAGAATAAAAGGCAACAGTTCATTTGGGCCATTTATAAAACATGACTTAAATGGTTTCAACAAAATAGTATTGAAGAAGGTTCAGTGTTTCAAACAAGAGGCTGCTTTAACCCTTTGAACCCTAGTCCCGCATATAGGCGTCCTTTCAAACAGTGTACATGTGAATAGTACACTTGTCCTATGCAAACAGTGAAGACCCAGATCAGAGGGCTCCGAAAGGAGCCCTCTGATCAGGGTCTTCACTGTTTGTCATAATGCCAAACATTGACAAAAACAACCCTTAAAGTCAGAAATGGACTAGACTAAAATGGAAACTAGAATTGTCCATTTAAAGTTTCAGGGAGGAAAGAGTTAAGCAAGATGAAAGTAAACCAGTAAAGTAAACTATAATGTTATTAAATAGAACTTGTGGTTCAACCCTTTTGCTCTTATATTAGCGAAATGTCACTATAATTATGTGATTGTACAAGTATATTGCAAGAAATTTATTAAGGTAAAATAGCCAGAAAACAATTCAGATTTATACAGCCACCTCCACACTCCATAAATATGCCATATATGCCTCTAAATGTTCCTACACTAACGAAAATAGCAGGAGTTGTCTGTATAAAGTTATTAAATGTTCAATAGGTTATGAAGAGCAATTATAGATAAGTTAACCCATTACCCCATAAATACGCCTTTTTACGCCTTTAACTTATTTCTCAACAGAAGAGAATAGATCCAATGTATACAGTTATGAATATGTTTCATAAGAAATATTTTCTATATTCTATCAGATGATAGCTTAAAACAGGCTGAAAGTAAAGCAGAATGCGCCTTGAGGCGCATTCTGCTTTACTTTCAAACTGCTTTAAGTGGTCGCTCATCTTCAAAATTAGAAACAGGCTAAAGGGTTAACATGTTTTAAAGTCATTTTGATCCATATACAAAATCTGATCCAATAACAATTCAGCAGTTTCAAGGTAAAGTAGTGTAGTCTTAGATAATGTAAAGTATTTTCAGATAACACTGTTAGCACACTTTGTTTTTAAACTATATAAACATTTTGAAAGGACACTAATGTCTCTGGTGTGTCTGTATAAGAGCATGTTTGATTTCAGTAAAGATGGAGAATCTAGCAACAAATGGACGAGGTAATGAGCTAATTTGCCGAACCAACAGGCATGTGCATGTCGGCAACACTTTTGTCTGCACTTAACCCTTCACATACTCAATAAACATTGTCTGCTTCAAAAGTGTTGCATGCTAAAAATTCTAAAACTGATTCCTTTCTATGTAGATTTCAACAAATATTTCCAAGTGACAAATAGTTTGGATTCTTATCAAATACCGAGTTACTCAGCATCTGATTAGAATGAAAACTATTTACAAATGTCAATGAATTTGCCATTACCACTGTAATGGTACACATTAACCCTTTCACTGCCAATTTTCATCGTCTGCTTTAAAATGTCGTCTGGAATATTTTAAGGGCTTTTTTGATTGAAGAAATATTGATACGAGTGTCAAACAGTTTGGATCCTGATCAGACGCCGCGTTACGCGGCGTCTGATCAGGATCCAAACTGTTTGCAAAGTCGCCTATTGGCGCCATTGGCAGTGAAAGAGTTAACCCCTTCGCTGCCAAGCACGTCTAAAATGATATTTGTAATGAGTTTAGATCCAGATCAGATGCCAAGTAACTTGGTATCACATCACTATCAAAAATGTTTTGATACTCAAATTGATATTTAAAGTCAAAATGTCTAGACTCCAATTAAAGAAATAAGTGAAGACAATTTTAATGCAGACAATATATAGGGAGTTGAGGGGCTAATCAGGCTCACGGAATAAAGAGTCATTAATTATGTATGGTATCTGTTTAAAGTAATTCCTAGTTTAACTGAGAAATGGTTTAATCAATACAGTATCAGCAGGTCGCACTTCTAGCTAATCTTGTCCCCACCCAGCCATGTTTGACCGAGGATCAATCGCTGGTCACTCCTTGTTATGGGTACGTTATTAATGACCATTTACGACTATTTTTAGAAATCATTAGCTCAAAATGTCTTAAGTTTCACAGAAATTCAATAAAGAAAATTATTTCTGTTTGTTCATTCTTAGCTAGTTTGATTGCATTTTGAAAAGTCAATAACACAATTATCAATGACACAAACACTTTTACGGTAGCTGATATTTCATTCTGTTTCTAAAGACCCTAAGACATTATCAGCATCCTGTTAGGAGTCCAGTCAGGACAAAGTAAAGTTAAACGCAGAAGATTTATGCAATAAACTGTCACCTTTATTCAAGACTGTAAATTAAAATTCTTCAAAGCTAAACATGATTTCCTGTTTTCAAAATAATTTATTAATATGGATGAAATTAACATGTGATTTCTGATTCAAACAGTATCGGAAATACAGAACATGAAATGAAAGCTGTGTCGTCTAATTATGCCTGATCGACCTATTGAATTTATCACAAATGTCTAACAAGTGTTTTCAATACTCTTGTTAAAGTGTAATTTATTTCTAGTCAAACACGACAAAAGATATGGAGACTTATGTTCATTACCTGGCCCTCTGTTTATGACATTATTCTGCGCTTTAAGAGTCCTACGTCAATGGATCATCGACAAGATAAAAAGTTAGTTACCTGATAAAATTCTGGCACTTAACCCTGACAGTGAGGGAACTGAGTAAATACATCTTTGCAAACAGTGTAGACCCTAATCAGAGGGCTCCTGAAGGAGCCCTCTGATTAGAGTCTACACTGTTTGTAATTGCTTAATGCTGCGAGAACACACACCCTTGAGATTCAACATAAACTGGTTATTTTTTAATGATGGGAGCATTAATTTGAAAATTCTGGGTTTCAAGGATTCACATTCCTGGGGTCAATATTTTAGTGGCCCTATACAGAACAATAAAATGTCGAGGTGAAAGTGTATATCATGTGATGGGCTTTCATGTCTTTGTTCTCCAGGCATGCCCCAATAGCGATGAAAGAGCCTGTGATTTACTTGGTATTCATTACACTGTAATTACTACAAGTTTATATTCATATTGTAATTAATTTCATAATCATGATTGACATCTTAGGAAAATCAAAGCAGTTCGTTGAAGGAAAATGAAACTGTAAAATTTTAGTTTTCATGACTATGAGATCTTCCAGTAAGTTAAAATGTCATAACGCTGCAGGGTTTGCATGGTGAAGACCTATAAGGTAATTAAGGATTTTAGAATCTGAAATACTGCCTCTAGTGCTAAGGGCACCCATGTGCCATATTGAAGTTCTATTGTCAGCATAATAAAGGATAATGACTACTCTTGTTGCAAAGAGACTGTATTGATCTGTCCCCAACCCCCTATATTGATTATGGTCAGCATGTACTGTCACGCCTATGCTCAGAAACCACTTTCTGAAAAGGCATGGATCTCTCTCTAAAGACAGATGACTGCTTATTGCAGGATAAAAGTAAAGCAGAAAGCTCCTATAGGAGCTTTCTGCTTTACTTTTGTCCTGCATTAAGCTGCCATCTTTATCAAAGGCTGATATTTTGTCATCATTTTGAGTGGCACCTTGACCCAAGTTTGATGGTTATCCTGACCTGACATGAGGCTTGAGGGGAAACTCCTCTTCCCATAAATTAATATAAAGTCTATTGAAAACTGACAGGATTTCGCAAGCAGTACAAAATCATCAGTGAATGCTAGGAAATTTAGAGCCTGGTCTACATCCGAAACAATTTGATGCCTGCATTGTAGTGTGATATTTATATAAATGTGACATTACTTTCTGTTACAAGTAGAGGAGATGTCATTTTTGGCAGGTTAATGGTTAAATTACAGTGGACATGCATCTCTGCCTTGGTCAAACAAAGAAACTATTGTCCTTGCCAACAAATGAGCTCAAAATGGACCATTTGTGTTGGAAACTTTTTCTTAGTCATTTGAATAAACTGATTTTTCAAATAAGGCACAAATTTAGTCTGTCATCTTTCATTATAGGGGTTCATTGTTTAATGTATTAAAACAGAAAAGTGATCAATATACTCATACATGTAATCAATCACTGATTAGTTTTTTCTAGCTCACAGTGACCAAGGAACGAAAGCGAGACTACTTGGTGTTGATTTTCCATTGCAGATGGTGGCAGAAGTATCAAACATTTCTGTTGCTCAAAAAGTATAATTGCTATACCAGCCAAAATTGTTATACAGAATGATTATCAAGTCTAAATGTGGACTGATGGGCACACAAAATCCTTCTTTAAATACTGTCCTCGACCTAAACTGATCAGATAGAATTGATAATAAAAGAAGCGCAATAAATTGTTTTTGAACAAACATCCCTATCAATGAACACAGATGCCATGCAAAAGATGACTTTTTTATAACAGCGTCTGTGACATGCTTAAATACCGCTACACTGTACAGCCAATAATCTTGACCTTCAGCTAGGTCTGGATTTCATGTGATACCAATGTCTAATAGTTTATTACTTACTCATAAGATAGTCATGTTATCATACAAGAAAATCTTTAAATTGGACAGATGTTAAACCTGTGTATAGCTGCCAATCAGTAAAATAATATTCATTTTCTAAACAGGCAATACTGCTTGATGCAGGACTAAAGTAATGCAGAAAGCTCCTATTAGGAGCTTTCTGCATTACCTTTGTCCCGATTAAGCTACCACCATTATATAAACATCAATCTAGTTTCTTTTCTATGACTTGCTAAATTTTAACATAGGTTTTACTGTTCTCAGTCTAAGGTAGAAGATCTATTTTATGATCGTCTCTACCATGAAATTGATTTGGTGATAATCAGAACTATTTCATACCACTGACCATGTAAATTAAAACCCCTATTAACTTGACTTTTGAGGTTCAACTGAGCATTTCATTAGCTCTCTTGAAAGTCGTTCAACTTGACAAAAGCCTTCTACAGTTTATCAAAGCTACATTAAATCTACATCAATCTTTCATCTGGTACATGTTGCGTTGGATTGCGTCTACAGCGAACAAATTGTCATAATGACTGCTATTTCAAAATATCGCTGAAAGTTGCTTCGGTTTTAAACTAACAGTCAAACTTGTCCTAAATAGCAGGAATTCAAAAATAGATTTGATACATTATAGCCTTTCACCTATTCCTAAATAAATACACCTTTTACTTCTTTAATTTAATCCTCCACTGATGAAAATAGTTCCACTTTATACAGTCATGAGTATGTAACATAAGAAATATTTTTATATCCAAGCAGATGGTTACTAGCTAACAACAGGCGGAAAGTCAAGCAGAATGGTGGCTTGCCTGAAGCCCTTTTCTGCTTCAAGTGGTCACCAGTGTTTTCAAAACTAGAAACAGGCTATGAGGTAATGGGTTAAATCTGGTAGCTGCTTCCTTCATGGCAAACAATAATGCAGAAAGCTTTCAACAAGCACAGTAGACACATTGTACATAATGATCTATGCAAAATATACTCCTACTTAATATAAAACTCACTACAAACACCTATCATCAGAACTATCACAACTGGTTATTGCAATAAGGAAAATGTTCTCTAGGAAAGAGAACAGACTTCTATCAGATAGATTTTGTACGAAAACAGTGCAAACCCAGATCAGACAGCTCCTTCAGGAGCTGTCTGATTTGAGTTTACACTGTTGTAAAAAAGTGTCAATACATATTTAAGGCAGAAGAGGGGGGTAAATTGTAAACATTCTCTCAATAAGAGTGATTCTCCTTAGATTGCTGTGTTACAGATATACCGATAGTCTATATATTTGAAGAAAAGTACTAACTAGTTTAATTTTATTATGCTTAATTGGAACATTAACATGCCTAATTGGACTATTTATCTCTACATTCCTATTAAGGAACATTTTCATTACTAATTGAGAACATTCTCGGATTTAATTTCTTTGCATAACTCAAAAGTAAATTTACTTAAAAAAAAAAAGTTTTTAAACAGAAAAAAAACCTTTAAACGTATTTACTAGGCACTTTATTAATAAAAAAACTTTTTAACTTGCTAACTGTCAGTCTTCGGGTAGTTTATAATTGTGATGGCAATTTTGAAGGAAATGTCACCTAAATAATTTACAAAACTTGTATGATCAGTGCCTCAAGGTACAGATTAGAGTGAAAATAATCTTTTACGCTGAACACAACAGGAGCACAAAGGATTACGTAAAGGATGACAAAAGGCTTATGATCGGTACCAAGAGACTTAAAGAAAATATCATGTAAGGTACGAAACGACCGACAGATCCTGTGACATGATAATTACCCGTAATTATTGCTTGCAACCTAGGTATCAAGGCCCCGCTTTATACACCATCATAAGACATTATAATCTGGAAACCAGTTATTGTAACCATCCGAATAAAAACAGTTAATCCTACATCAAGAGGCCATTCTTTAACTCTTTCTAAACCAATGATCTGTTTAAAATATACTCATTACATTTGCGTAAAGTGTAGACCCAGATCAGAGGGGATCTGAGTCTACAGTGTTTATTAATTTAGACCAGTATTTATTACATTACCCAGAATTCAAATTACACTGGTTTATGTTTTGGTAACTAAAAAGATCCACAAGAGAATCTAATAGCTGACAAGAGTTACTTAGTGTTGAAAGGGTTAATTAAAACATGGGTCTTTCAAATCTTAAAACCAAGTTTCACACAGACTGGATCCTGATCAGACACCAAGCTCCTCTGTAACTGTTTCCCAATATGTTCAGCACATAAAGGGGTAACAAGTTTGTTATTGTAGTCTTAATCCTATTGCTGAAAGGCCTGAATTACAAATTACCTACCATCATTATCATAAGTATTGTATATATTCATGTGTGTGTACATGTATTAGGGATTCAGCTAAACCTTTCAAATCCTTATGACCATTTTTAAATGTTTATATTTGGATGTTCAGAAACTTCAGATACCTATATACAGAAAGACATTTGCCATGATTAACCCCTTTACTAATTAGCCTGTTTCTGAGGATAGATGACCACTTTAAGCAGGTTGAAAGTAAAGCAGGGTGCACCTGAAGGTGCATTCTGCTTTACTTTCAGCCTGCTTCAAGCTACCATCTACTAGAATATTGAAAATATTTCTGATAATATATATTCATGACTGCATAAATTGGAACTCTTTTCTTCAGAGCAGGAATAAATTAAATGCATTAAAAGGTGCTTCTAATGGGGAAAGGATTAAACTAGCATGTGCTAAAAATGGACATTATAAATAGTTCTATTGATATTTATTCAAAGGGTTTGGATTCAGATGAGATGGAGAGTAACTCAGCATCTTAGCTGAAGCCAAACTAATTGAAATGCTGATTGTACTACTACAGAAATATGAAAGCAAAGTCTGTTTTTGTCTGATGGTATCTTTTTGATTTTTACTTTAGTGTGAGACAGTTTGGATCTTGATTAAAACATTCTAAATAAATTTAAGCCACAATTGATACATCACTATTGAGACCATCCTTGTTAAAATTACAACCATGTCTCAATTTCACCATTATCAAGGACAGAGATTGAGGTAAATGAAATGTGGAGGTAAAAACAAATATGAATACATTACACTCATCATATTTAACCTCATCATGCACGGCTAGACCTGATTGGAATGATCAAGGGACTTATTTGGATCCAGATTAGATGCCAATAAGGCAAATGATCTGGTTCCAAACTGTCTGACACTCATTTTAATTGTATCCTAATTTTTCAAAATGTTGGGGGCATTTTTTGACAAATCAGCTATCAGATTGATAAGGGTTAGTGTATAAGTTTAATGGATGTTGACCTCTCTGTCTTTCTTTGTTGTCTCCACATAAAACAGCTACATAAAAGTCAGGCACGTATGAACAACTGGTCACAAAAACAACTTCAGGCACGTACAGACAACTGGTCACAGAAATATCTAATAACATCTAATGGTCCTGGCATATCATTATCCCATTGAATGAGCAGAAGTTTTCTACACCTTATCAGTTTGGATCAAGATCAGACACCAAGTAACTTGGCATCTGATCGGGATCAAAACTGTTTGCCACTCCGATTGAATATCTGCAGATATAGCTACCGTAAAGTATAAAGAACCAAAGCAGCAGTATTTAGGAAATATTTGCACAGCATTTAAATGTTATATCTCCACCCGCTGTGTCTTGTCAGGGTCTGCACTGATTGCCATTTCATATGAAATGTTCTGCTGTATACATATAATGGACAAACGATGCAGTGTCTTTAGATCACCCTTGTTTGTCTATAAAGAAATCTCCCAGCAAGAACAAGAGTAGAGTTCATTGCAATATCCAGATATGGAGTTAACCCTTAGCCTGCCAAATAAATTGTCATCTGCTATATTTCTCGTCTGCTTCAAGTTTCAAAGTGCTTCAAAGTTGCTCAAAATTGCTGAAAATGTTGTCCGAGTGTCAAACAGCTTGGATCCGGATGAGACGCCGAGTTACTCGGCGTCTCATCCGGATCCAAGCTGTTTGCATATGGAGCTATAGTCGTGAGTGGCAGGCTAAGAGTTAATGAAATAAAGCAAACCTTTTTCAGGGTCACGGCTAATCATCTGGATGTTGGGTAACTTGACAATCAGCAGCTGCTGGAGAACATCCTGCAAGAAGAAAAGAGATTCAATCAAATAAAGAAAATGTACCTATTAGAATTCTGCACAATTGAATGACTTGCCTGTCCCCACTCTGCCCACCTGTCCACACATTTAGACTTAATACATCTTTATTCCAAGTTTGGTTGGTCTAGCACTTATAAATACTTTTTGAGCGACAGAGCGATATAGGAGCTAATTCTAAATTTTTGATGCTGACAATACTGCCTGTAATGGAAAAGCAACATCTTAGTCATGGCGAGACAGACAAGAATTTTATGGAATGAGATGTTTTGCCATTTTGACTAAGGAGTGAAAATAAGACTAGAATATTGCAGTGCGGTTTTACAGTATAATTATATGCAGTGAAACAAATTATGAAATGGGGCAACATGTTAGATAGACAGTAAAATAGACAATATAAAACTTCAAATGCAAGTGTCAAGCTTTTCAGTGTCTGGCATGGATCCTGTAAAAGATTAGGGAGTTTTCTAATTAACTTTTATCCTGAATTGTCAGCTTCCAACAGTGTTCGAGATATTGGATTACCTCTGAACACAAGTATGACTGTATTGACTGCATTAGGTATGTCTCAAAGAACAATTATCTGGTAGAGAAATTCCATGCATGTCTGCACATCAGACTGACCTACTCAATATGCTTCAAGACTCAACCATAGCCACCTTTGACAAGGAACATTTTTGTGTTGTTGTGTAAGAATGCAAATATGCTACTCCAACACAATAACTTATTTACAGTTTAATTCAGAAGCCTTAGAGATTGTGCGATAGCGAAAATCTACTTTGAATCTGTACACAATTGACTGTTGAATATACCTTTACAGGTTAAAGGTTCAAAATCAGGTATTGTGCCTGATCATATATGCTCTTTTAAATGCCATCTATAGGGTTTGTAACAACCTCCTTTACTAACGGTTTGAACTGATTTTTTCAGCAAATATCAAGTTGTAAGTTGTTTTTTAATTTATTCAGGATAAAGATTGAAATGAATCGATTTCCACTGCATGCTGAATACATTGAAAATGAGAACTACCTATGTAGAATTGAAAAACCTTTGAGTTTGTTTGATTTGAGTCGTGGATGAAAGACTTCTATTGATTGTAGGGTACTATACTGTGAGGACACACACCAAAGCCAGATTAATCCACATGTTTATATATATATACAGTATAAACCTCGGATCAGTAGCCATTCAGTTAAAACAATGTAGATTTATCATTGAACAGGTTGCTGCTTAATGCAGGACAAACTTAATGCAGAAAGCTCCTATAGGAGCTTTCTGCATTAAGTTTGTCCTGCATTAAGTTGTCACTCTCATGTAAGTATATTAAGAGGCCAATTAATAAAGGTGTTACTGTACTGATAAGGTGAAACTTATTTTCATTATTTCTGTCATGTTTTTCTCAACAGTCCATTTTGTGTTGGGCAACCACTACAGAGAAGGCAAAAATTGGTATTTGATGGTCACAGGATTACATGTAGCACAAAAGAAAAGCTGAAAACTCATACAGAAACCTTCAGTCTTATTCTTGTCACCAGTCGCAGCAACTGTTTTAAAGACCAACATGCTTATCAATAGAGTGGCCTCTCAACACAAGTTAGACTGTATTAGACATGTAATGAAATGTGGCTAATGTATGAGGTGTGGTTTGTCAATGTTGTAGAGGTTTGTCAATGTTGTAGAGATTTCCTGATCAATGGGACAAAGATAGGATCAAACAATTTGCAACATGATTGCCATAGATTCAGTTCTAGTATGGAGAAATGAAAGACTTGTATTACCTTTGATGTCCCTCTTTAATGTATCATAATGCATTTCCATGTCCTATTAGTAAGAACATTTAGATTTTACTATCATTGAAAGCTATAAAATTTATATGTTATGAGCACGTAATGCATTAATATTTGTGTCCGATAATTGTTGCAGCAATTGTTATCTCAAGGCTTACAAAGAATAGATCATGGGCAATTTGACTTAACCGTTCTGCTATTTACATAATTGTCATTTTTAACAGTGTAGACCCAGATCAGACAGCTCCTTCACAAACTTGCACAGTTTTCTTAAAGGTCATGTCAGATATGAGTCGGAATACTTTCCTTGGAGTTTTTTACAATCTTATTAGCAAATGCAATGGTTCAGAAGATAGATATTCAGAGTGGCTACAATTTAACCCTTAGCCTGCCACTCACAACTATAGCTCCATATGCAAACAGCTTGGATCCGGATGAGACGCCGAGTAACTCGGCGTCTCATCCGGATCCAAGCTGTTTGACACTCGGACAACATTTTCAGCAATTTTGAGCAACTTTAAAGCACTTTGAAACTTGAAGCAGACGAGAAATATAGCAGACGACAATTTATTTGGCGGGCTAAGGGTTAATATACCTGTATGAATATTCAGTGGAAGAAGGGGTAAAACACATTTCTCTGGTCCAAAGAAAAAAAATTGTTTGCAAGTTTGTTGGAAGCTTTATTTCCCATCTACAACAGTAAATCACTCTTATAATGACCACTCGATAAAGGGCTTTGGTATTTCCAAGAAAGAAAGCTAGTAGAGCTTCTGTAGTATATCACTTTAAATGAACGTAATCTTTTTTTTTTTTTTTAGTTTTTTTTCAACAAAATGTAGAAAACAACTGCTTCTTGATAACATATACATGTATGTTGTAAATTTATCAAAATCTCTGTGGCAAAAGGTTTGGAGCCTGATCAGACAGCAAATTACTCAGTCTCTTCATCTGATCTGGCACCAAACTGTTTGCAATGGACATAACAGTACTTGTAAACAGGTTTATTGATAAAGAATAAGGTGTTCGGACTGTATGGAGAACTCTATTTGATCTCATTATAGATAAATGTATGCTTATCTCTAACTTGTCAAGTATATTTATCTAAAGGAAGGGTTAGAGTTGAGTTTGTTCTAACCACAATATACCTGAAGCAGAGCTCTTCATAAGGTTTATAATTTCTCTATCAATCTCTACATAATTATGTGACTTACTCATTAGAATTGTTTTGGGCATACCTTAAATTGGTACCTGAGCTGGGACTTTTTACAGCTTGCCAAAATTAGTGAATCAGCATTCATATAAAACAGGACACTGGGTGCATAATATACATGATTTCAAATATTGGCCATGAAATTAAACCACCATTGCCTAATATACGTTAATCCATATTTAGCATAGTACAAGGTTTTGTTGGCTTTCAAAGAACTTAATTAAATGACCTACCTACAAGGTTTGAAGTATTGCAAATCATGGGGCAAACTGTTTGAATGCACCAACTTGACTTTTGAGTAGTAAATTTTTTACGCAAAGTTGACTTGGGAAACCACATTGCTTATATATTTGAACTGAAATCAATATTGACACATTATTTACGTCAGGGATCAGACTACATCATACATAAGGTTAATGCTAGAAAACAATTAACTTGTTTGTTTGATTCTATTTTATGAAATTCATGGGATTGACAAATACATTTGATCTCAATGATTCACACTTTAATTTAAATTGAACCTACCCTGGTTAAAATATCCATCATGACTTAAAGCCATGTTTTAACTTTGAAATATAGGTACATTAATATTGACTTACCCTGTCAGCTTCAATTATATAACTTATACTGACCAAAAGGTACATGTAAATTCAATTTAAGTGAGTATAATTAAGAGCTATGGAGGTTTGACTAAACTGAAAGTCCTATATGACTCATTAATCAGGAATGGGTAGAAAAAGACTGCATGGTGTCTGAGAGAATGGGCAAACGACTGATCAAAACATCAAATAATTAACCCATTACTCCATAAATATGCCTTTATTCTTACACTAAGAAAAGTAGTCCTTTCATTAGCTTGGACATTCTGGAACTTAATCATGGATGGCATATATCAATTATTTTTCCAGATAAAAGCTTAAAGCAGGTTGAAAGTAAAGCAGAATGCTCCTTCAGGAGCATTCTGCTTTACTTTCAATCTGCTTTAAGTGATAACCTGTCTTCAAATTCGAAACAGTCTATGGAGCAAAAGGTTGAAAAAAAGTTAAGATATTGACAAAATCCCATTCCTCAGTGAACATTTTCTCCTGTCCCAAGTAATATTGTGGCTCATACTCAACAACTTACAGAGACTGAGCCATTGCTAATATGGCAAAAGCCAGCATTGAAAGTCATAAATCATGTTGTAAAGAAGCTGTTTATTCAATACAAGTCTCTGTTAGAGTGTTCATTGTCTAAGGTTATGGATTCAACCATCATTAGGCATGTTGTAAATGTGCTTGTTGTGATTATAAAGTCAATACATTGATTGGACGTCTCCTGAAATTACAGCAATTGTCTTCCTTCAAGGAATGGCCATGTAACATTCTGATTGCTTGAAATTGAAGCTTCACACAAAGGTGACACATTTTCTCCCTCTGTACATGCAGAAAGCTTCCAAATCCCATGAATGACATTTTTAACACAGGACGAAAATAATGCAGAAAGATTCCAAAAGCCATGAATGACAGCTAAATGCAAAACAAACGGAATGCAGAAGTTACGCAACATGTCATGCAAAATGACCTGAATAAAGATATCCCTGTCAAGAAAAATGTCCTTGCTTCTTAAGCTGAATGGAGTCTGAAGATGTGCGACCTACGTATATACATTTGATGGGAATATATCCCCAATGTCTCTGAATATTCTAATATGATAGCAAGATGTAAAACCTTGGCAAATACTGCTGACTTTGCTATAATTCTCAGTTTTCCTCCAATTATTTTTACTAAGCATTAGTTGATCATCTAAATGCTGGTATAACATAAACATTTCTCTATCATTAAATAGTTTGGTTTGAACTTCAGTCCGAAAGGAAGTCTGAAAATGCCTTTTAGCATTTTTCTTCGTACCCCAGTGATAGCTTATTCAATATTAGCTCGAGTAATTAGCATAGGGAAATGACCATCAAACACTGAATCTATGTTCAAAGCGGGCACTGGTATGTGCTAGCAACCTGTCATTCCACCTTGTGTGATTGTTATAAGGTAAATATTTGATGTGTGACTAAATATATAACACAGGTTAATCCATGAATATAATATTAAACCATCTACAGTCCTACCTCTGATCAACCAATATTCAAAGCTGAATGAGTAGCCTTTAAAACAGGTTCAGTTTAATGCAAGGTACAAGTAATGCAGAAAGCTCCTTTAGGAGCTTTCTGCATTACTTGTATCTTGCATTAAGCACCATCAGTCTTTGACCACATCCATACTTCTTCAATAAATGGTACCTGCATACAGGATAGAGTGTTGCATCAAAGCAACCCTACAGGTGACACCTCTACTAAATGAACTGCAATTTATGCCGAAGCATTTTATTGAACTTGTTCAACAATATGACACTCACAACACCCCATAAAACCTGTCCACCCCGGCCTGCCTTCACATACATTACGTCCTTTATTACCAATAAACAAATGAGAATTAACATGAAATACGTCCACACAAAATGTTATGGCCGATAATACAGTCAAACCATCATTAATCTTCAATTTATTGAAAAAGTGTGGAGTTCTTTAAAGACAGATGACAGCTAAATGCAGGATTAAAATAATGCAGAAAGCTCCTAAAGGAGCTTTCTGCATTATTCAAATCCTGCATTAAGCAATTGTCTGTATTAAAGACTGCACATGAGTGTTTTTATTTTATTGAATGGTTGAATAATATAAGTTGGCAGTTAGTTTTAATAGCATTTTCAGCTTATTTTCACATTGTGGTATATAGTTGACCGTTTATAGCAAAGTGGGCATTAACAATGGATTGAATATTAAAATAAGATCAAAGATCAATAAACAAAATTATCAAGCAAATTTGGGGCAGATTATTTGAATGGAATAAATTGTTGCAATAAATCTTCTAACCTACAATAGCTGTTAATTTTGAATTTCTAGACTAGAAAATGGACCAGTTTGTTTGTGGGATTGAATTACCGTGTATGTTCGACTTTTTGCATGTTCAGTGCAAGAAGCTATATTCAATTAGGCGTCCTACAGCCAATCAATCAATAAAAAATCTTTCTACTGCAATTTGATGTAAACATAAGCTATAGTGCTCCCTCCCTATAAGGGCCCTTCGAACAACGATTCCCTCTTTACATCAATGCTTGCCGCTGTTCCCCAAAAAAGAGTTATGTCCAACCTTTTCACGGCTGTTATATTGTCTGCTTACATATTTATTAGACATTTTGGACAGAAAAAAAACCCAACAACGAGTGACAAATAGCTTGAATCCAGATCAGACGCCGCTTTACGCAGCGTCTAATCTGGATTCAAGCTGTTTACAAATATAAGTCCCTCCGAACAGCACACACAATTGTTGTTTCCCATTTGGTGTCGTTGTAGAGAGCGCCTTATATGCAAAACCATCACAATTATCTTGCAACCTTTATCGAAAACATTTTCAAAGTTTTTCTTACTCTGAAAACACGGTTAAAACTTTAATGTGAAGAAAGTTTGTTATACTTTTATATACCTGTCTATTTGTAGTGTAGTTTGTTTGGATTTCATTTGAATTAACAGTGTGACTTCACTTGTACAGGCTAAAACAGACGAACACCCTTGTAAACTGGTTCACCCAACCACGGTTGAACAGTCCAACGACTGACGGATTAACAAATACATGTGACATAAACTTGGTCTTACTACCGTTTCTTCAACTTTAACAAAAATTGTTTTGACATTTCAACATGACCCAGAGCTAACTGTGTTACAAACGTTTCCCATTAAACCATGAACAACTAACAAAGAATAACACTATATAAACCATAGAGTGTTTTGCAAGTTTTCAATTTTGTCCTCACTTTTTCATCAACACATAAATATAACCAAATACGTTCCAAGCTGCCAATAATAATCATAGGAATTCTTCAGACAGGTTGAAACTTAATGCAGAACAAAAGTATAGCAGAAAACTCCTTTAGGAGCTTTCTGCAATACTTTAGTTCTGCATGAAGCAGTCATATATAGAGATATAATGCTTAATAACTAATTGGCTGTTAAACACAGATTTTACTGTAATCATTTCAGCTGACAAACAATATCAACCCCATATGGGTTTAAGAATATGAACAGTGTACAACGTGGGGTTGAGAGCAATCTGACACCTGCGTCTCCCATTGCAGTTTTTTTTCCCCTTTCGTGATTATGCTTTGTGACAAATCACCTTTGTTTACTTACCATATATTTATCTTCTGATAAACACTTAAACTCTTAGAATGCTAACTATCATTGTTGTCTGCAATAATTGTCTTCAACAACTGTTCTACTCTTAAGAATTTTTGAAAATTTCTTTTCAAAACAGCATGAGAATGTCGAACAGTTTGGATCTAGGTGAGATGCCGAGTTACTTGGCGCCTCATCTGGATCCAAACTGTTTGCAAAGGTAATCACGGTTTCCCGGTTGGTGTGCAAAGTGTTTAAATAATTAAAGGTCTTCCTGACACATTGCTTTTGAAGTTTATTCGAGGACGATTCATTCTTATTCACACAATAACAATTATCTAACCACCTGAACTTTGTAAACTAGTATTGAAGACCTTTTGCACATACATGCATAGTTTGGATCCCTGGTCACCCCCTACTTAATATGGAGCCAGATCTGGGATCAAACCTGGTTGACATTCTTATGTTCTCTCTGCAAAATATATAGTTGCAAGAATAAACTTTTATAATTTCGGCAGACTGTATTCTGAGGAGATGATGTTTTTGTATGTTTAAAGGGTTACGGACAAAATGACATTAGCCTAGTATTTAAAATTGTCTTTCGTTGACAATTTGAATGTTTTTCAATGCGACTCAGACTGGTTTATTATATGCTTTATCTGAAATCTCAGCAGTACATAACAGGAAGATCCTGGGAAAATGTTTCATGCTGCTTCACACTTACTGTCCCCCTGGTTCCCTAATCCTTTAAATATATACCCAGGGAACCAGCACTGATCACCTTTGCAAAACAGTTTGTATCCAAATCAGACTCCAAGTTTAGTGGAGCCTGATCTAGAACAAAACTTGTTGCTTCTCAAATCCTGTTTTTGACAAGGTAAATTGCAGCTGATGACACTTTCATCAGAGGAGAGTTTAATTCTCAGTGTTAAAGGGCTTAACCCTTTCCCCAATAGAAGCGACTTTTAGCGTATTTAATTTATTCCTCCACTGAAGAAAATAGTTCCAGTTTATACCCTCATGAACAATTACCATTACAAATATTTCATATAGCCTAGCAGATTTTAGCTTAAAGTAGGCTGAAAGTAAAGCAGAATGTGCCTTAAGGCACATTCTGCTTTACTTTCAACCTGCTTTAAGTGGTCACCTGTCTTCAAAACTAGAAACAGGCTATGAGGTAAAGGGTTAAAGGGCAGGAGGATAATAGTTATAATAGTTTGGATCAGGATCTTTCTGCCATTATTTGTTAAATGAGCTCAGAAAACATTGATGCGATATTCAAAGTGGGCAAAAACATACTGTGGACATTTTAAATTGGCTGACTTTTTTGTTTAACTGATGACAATTTGAATGCAATTTTAACAAGGGTAAACACATTTTATCGGATGAAATCCAACGCAGAGCACTAAACCTTGCAGACACTTTCAATCTTTTGACGGATTGAAATGTCATTTGACAATGTTCTCCTTCCTTTTTATATTTGTAATTTATTCTGAGTGGAAATACTATGCAAAATAGTTTGGATTCTGATTAGACACCAAGTTGCTTGGCATTTGATCATGATCCAAACCATTTGCAAAATATCTGCAGCTTCTCATGTGTTCATAACTTTCCCCTTAACCTATTTACCCCATAGCGCATTTCTAGTTTTGATGACATTTGACCAACAAGTCTTAAAGCAGGTTGAAAGTAAAGCAGAATACACCTTAAGGGGCATTCTGCTTTACTTTCTGTCTGCTTTAAGTTACCATCTCATGAACAGCCAGGATACAGAAAATACTTATTATGGTGCATATTCACGACTATATAAATAAAAAAGTATTTTCTCCACTAGAGGAATAAATTAAAGGCTTAAATAGGCATATTTATGGAATAATGGATTAATTCAGGGCTTGAAATAAAAGTCAATATGTTGTCTCCTTTAATTTAGAAATCAGCTTTCTTTTTCAGTTTGGATCCCCATTAGACTCCGAGTTACCACGGCCAGGCTTCTTATCTAAGGATTCAAACTGTATGTTAACCCATAATTACCCAATAGCCTGTTTCTAGTTTTGAAAATAGATTATCACTTAAAGCAGGTTGAAAGTAAAGCAGAATGTGCCTTAAGGCACATTCTGCTTTACTTTAAGCCTGCTTTAAGCTACTGTCTGCTAGAGTATAGAAAATATTTCTTATCATACATATTCATTACTCCATTAATTTGAAATATTTTCTTCAGTGGAGAATCAAATTAAAGGCGTAAGAAAGTGTATTTATGGGGTATATAATAGGGCTGCAACGGTTCAGGTACTTCACGGTTCGGTTCGGGTTCGAGTAGACCCCTTCGGTTTTCGGTTATTTCGGTTCGGGTATTAGGATAAGAACTTGATAAAAATCAACCAGAAAAAAAATCTCATTTACTGGCACATGTCTACGCAGACAATAGATCTACACACTTTTTCGAAAACGCTATCACTGTCATCTATAATTTTATCATATGAACGAGAAAGATGTGCATTTCTTTCTACCATTTTAGGACAGATTGTAGCGAATTTAAGGCGTGGTTCGTCCCGACCTGTTTTCATTGATGTTTCGTAACTAAGCTTTCAGCCTATTTTGTTTGTCATTCTGGCTCGTCTTCCTTAAATGCCTCATCAGCCTTCTATTTATAAGCGCTAGAAGAACTACCTAGCTCCAATTATATTATTATTTTACTGAAAAGTCATTAATATTTCAGTTTAATTATTTACATCGCCATTCGCAATTTGCGGTCGCTAAGTAATAGACTGGTTACCCTTTTTCTGATGCTGATTCGACTTTGGTACCTTTGAAGCCGGGCTATCAATCGTGCGCATGCTTTAAGTGCTGGGTTTCCCGGAATTATAAATAGCCGATATGAAAAGAATGAGACGGACGAGAAGCGAACTATTTAAATTACTGCAAGAAGAAAAGGTTAGAACTGTGATTTAACCTTACATTATGGAACGTCTGACCATCAAAAATATACACGCAGACTGCACGCTGATTGGTAAATTAGCGGTCTAGTGTAAATGACCATACATCGACGCACCGAACCGATAATTTGCGGTGCCGACCCGAAACTCGAACCGAGACAAACTAACCGAAAATAACCGAAATTCGGTGAACCGTTGCAGTCCTAGTATATAATGGGTTAATGTGAAGACACCATGGTTTCCCACACTCTAAGGGTTAATGGTAGCACTGAATGATAAGAGGTGGGGAATTACTTGTTGACTCTTTGCAAGCTGGGTAATTTTTTCATCCGCAACATTTGTCATATGCTACAGTTCTAAAAATATTATTTTCAAAATTTCTTTTCAAAGCAAGGTCCGAGTGTCAAACAGTTTGGATCCTGATAAGACGCCGCATTATGCGGCGTCTCATCAGGATCCAAACTGTTTGCACACATAATCACGATTCTGCTGCTAGCGTGCAAAGCGGTAAAAGTGCTGACAAAATTATGATGATGGACAAAACATTATTGTTGCTAAATGAGATGCTGTAGACTGATACAGGACGTTTTTTCAGTACTCAACCCTTTCGCTGCAGTGTGTGAATACACTTGCATTTGTAAACTATTTGAATCTTGATCAGACTTTGAATAGCTCGGAATCTGATCAGGCACAAAACTGTTTGAAATTTTTATCCATATTTCAAAAGTCAAAATGCCTAAAATTTGATGATTTTGATAATGCAGCTAATAATTTACAGCAAACCATATTGTGACAGTTGACAGGGAAGTAAATAGGTAAGACAGAACAAGATATGCTGCAGATACACAGAGGATACAAGGTTTAAACAGCCTCTGTATTTATTACTCTTCCACTGTTACAATAGTTTTTGCTTCATATTTATCTGAAAAATTAAATTTTAAAACCATTTTAGAATAAGAATGATTTAGGGCCAAACAAATACCTAGTGGATGCTGATTTTGATCAAAAATATTTTGCAAAATTCTAGTAAAGTTGCAACTAGCAAGTGAAGGGTTAATATAATTATGAAGTGTTACATGACAAGAGTGTTTAAAAGTGACATGTTCACATTCATGAACTTCATTGTGACAACAAACATAACAAATAGAAGTCAAGTTTGTGGGCCTAATTTGTTTTATTTCTTCAAGCGATATGACTGAAACACTGTTAAAGCGATGTAAAATCATAACAAATCCAAATTGTCTACATGTTTGAAGTTGTACATGTATATATTGTCTACATGCTTGAAGCTGTACATGATACATTGTCTACATGCTTGAAGTTGTACATGTATATATTGTCTACATGCTTGAAGCTGTACATGATACATTGTCTACATGCTTGAAGTTGTACATGTATATAATGTCTACATGCTTGAAGCTGCACATGTTTATATTGTCTACATGCTTGAAGCTGTACATGATATATTGTCTACATGTTTGAAGCTGTACATGTATCTATTGTCTACATGTTTGAAGTTGTACATGTATCTATTGTCTACATGTTTTAAGTTGTACACATATATTTTGTCAATATGCTTCCAGCTCAAGTCAATGTCCCTAGGACCGTGTGTAACCCAGTGATACACATCTTACAGGTGCATGGAACATGGAATATACATCAAGACAGCCTCATCATACAACAATATCAGCTGGGGGACAGATCAATACAACACTTGATAGATGATATAAGTTCATATAACTACAGGAACAGTCACACTTGTCTTAAAATAGTATCGGAAATAAGAATGATGTAAAGAATCAATAATTATGCAAGGCAGTCTTTAGGACAGACGGCACCTTAATGCTGGATGAATCTAATGCAGATAGCTCCTATAGGAGAATTATATACATTACCTTTGTCCTGCAATGGGCAGTCTTATAGAGATGTCCATGCATCTTCATCGAAATGTTGCTAACTTGAATATCAGCTGTTACAGTTCAATTTCAAAGTTTCAGATGTGATATAATGCTTTTCAATCTCATAAACCCTTCCCATGCTTGACAAGTTAAAATGCCATAATTTAACAATTTTACATGAAATTAATAAGTGGACTTCTTGAAAATGCTGTTAACTTAAACTGTTCCTTCCTTTTTGCTGAGGAATACAATCGGAGTGTAAAACCATCTGGATCCATCTGTTTCCAGGTACATACATAAATACACAGAAATGAACCCACACAAACAACCAAACAAATAAAACAGACATAGCAAAGGGAAGAGATATAAATAAATCTGATTTAATCTGGGACATGGTGATGCCTTTGTGCACTGAAGCTGATTCTAATGTTGACATACAATAGTCTCTCATAACATAACTCAGTAATACAGGTATAGGTAACAGACACAAGTCGTTCAAGCTAGTCTCCTTTACAACTCCCATTAACTTTTACAACACTGAGTGACTGTCATCCACGGGAATATCATCTACAAATATTCTGAAATTGGTTTAGTCCTTTGTACATTTACAAGCATAATATCTGAGTGCCAAACAGTTTGGATCCTGATCAGGCCCCACTTTCAGTGGGGCCTGATCTGGATCCAAACTGTTTGCAAATTTCTTCAAGAAATGTATTCAGTGTGGAAAGGGGTAATTGCTGCAACAGCTTGAGATTAGCGGAAGCTGACAATTCATTCCGCTACTCTGTTTGGTGTTTATATTTAACTGGACAAGGCTGATATTTACACTCTTTACAACAACACTGCAATTATTGTTATTATTCGCTTGTATTACTGATCAATAGGCACACCTGTGTTAAATTGTCATTACAAAGATGACTAATTGCAATCTATGAATACAAGAGGAAAGGTACATGTTTAATACAGAACAAAAGTAATGCAGACAGCTCAAAATGAATTTTCTGCTTTGTAATTTCAGTTCTGCAATAAGCAGTTACCTGTACAAAATATAGTCCATCAAATTGCAGTTTTATACAGGTGTGACTGTACATTGGATACATTATATGGCAGGTTGCATTCTGCTGTAACATGCTCGCAACATGAACAATCAATCTTTATAACAAATTGAGGAAATGTGGGTTTCTCTACTGTGAAAGGGCTTCTATTCATCAATGCATAATAAATGCTACAATCAATCATCCTTTAAGAAGCCTGGACAGCTTTAATGACAGGAAAAAGCTTAATGTAAGACACATAATAATGCAGAAAGCTCCTACAGGTGCATTTATCAACCACCTGTATTGGCCATCTAATGAATGGTCTGTGGTATAATGGTCATGCACTCAACATAAATTTGCATTTAAATATTTGAAGAAAGTGCCAGATAAATCAATATAATATTTGATTATATAATTAAGATATTTGAAAGAAAATTCTACTAGTCTCTAAAACTCTGGAAAGGGCAGGTGGTGGCCAACAGTTGGATTCCATATCAGAGTCCGAGTAACCAAACCAAGCATTCAGATTAAAATTGATTTCAACAAGCAATAACCCTTACATTGCTGACTTTCAAATTTCATTGACTCTTCCATATTTTCTAAATAATGACCATTTTACATCAACTCTTGTGTGTTTAACAAACTAAATGTGTGACAAACAGTGCAGAGCATGACCAGAGGGCTCCCTGAGAAGGCTCCCTGAGGAGCCCTCTGGTCATGGTCTGCACTGTTTGCTAATGATGTAAATACTTGTTTCCAGCACAGTAAGGATTAAAATGTTAACTGATTAGTTGAAGGTAATCTTCAGAGTCTGTGTTGATTTATCTGTATCAACATGGTATCAGATTAGCATTTAACTATGTTCATTAGGTCTCAAGACCCACATAACTGACATGAGTTTTATAACGAATGAGAGTTTGTTAGGACCATCCATTAATTGCTTCTTCATATCAATTACTCGGCCAATTGTGGGCCTTATGCTATTTGGGTGGTAAATCAAACTTGATCAAGATTTTACAACAATCAACATTTCAACCAGTTTGGCGAAGATTGAACGAAAACTGTTGGTGATAACCCATGAAAACTGTTAGAGTGGACACAAACTGACAGACGGACTGATGGACTGACTGACATACAGACAAACAGGATTACCACACTCTAAGGGTTAATGGTAGCACTGAATGATAAGAGGTGGGGAATTACTTGTTAACTCTTTGCAAGCTGGGTAATTTTTTCATCCGCAACATTTGTCATATGCTACAGTTCTAAAAATATTATTTTCAAAATTTCTTTTCAAAGCAAGGTCAGAGTGTCAAACAGTTTGGATCCTGATAAGACGCCGCATTATGCGGCGTCTCATCAGGATCCAAACTGTTTGCACACATAATCACGATTCTGCTGCTTGCGTGAAAAGCTGTAAAAGTGCTGACAAAATTATGATGATGGACAGAACATTATTGTTGCTAAATGAGATGCTGTAGACTGATACAGGATGTTTTTTCAGTACTCAACCCTTTCGCTGCAGTGTGTGAATACACTTGCATTTGTAAACTATTTGAATCTTGATCAGACTTTGAATAGCTCGGAATCTGATCAGGCACAAAACTGTTTGAAATTTTTATCCATATTTCAAAAGTCAAAATGCCTAAAATTTGATGATTTTGATAATGCAGCTAATAATTTACAGCAAACCATATTGTGACAGTTGACAGGGAAGTAAATAGGTAAGACAGAACAAGATATGCTGCAGATACACAGAGGATACAAGGTTTAAACAGCCTCTGTATTTATTACTCTTCCACTGTTACAATAGTTTTTGCTTCATATTTATCTGAAAAATTAAATTTTAAAACCATTTTAGAATAAGAATGATTTAGGGCCAAACAAATACCTAGTGGATGCTGATTTTGATCAAAAATATTTTGCAAAATTCTAGTAAAGTTGCAACTAGCAAGTGAAGGGTTAATATAATTATGAAGTGTTACATGACAAGAGTGTTTAAAAGTGACATGTTCACATTCATGAACTTCATTGTGACAACAAACATAACAAATAGAAGTCAAGTTTGTGGGCCTAATTTGTTTTATTTCTTCAAGCGATATGACTGAAACACTGTTAAAGCGATGTAAAATCATAACAAATCCAAATTGTCTACATGTTTGAAGTTGTACATGTATATATTGTCTACATGCTTGAAGCTGTACATGATACATTGTCTACATGCTTGAAGTTGTACATGTATATATTGTCTACATGCTTGAAGCTGTACATGATACATTGTCTACATGCTTGAAGTTGTACATGTATATAATGTCTACATGCTTGAAGCTGCACATGTTTATATTGTCTACATGCTTGAAGCTGTACATGATATATTGTCTACATGTTTGAAGCTGTACATGTATCTATTGTCTACATGTTTGAAGTTGTACATGTATCTATTGTCTACATGTTTTAAGTTGTACACATATATTTTGTCAATATGCTTCCAGCTCAAGTCAATGTCCCTAGGACCGTGTGTAACCCAGTGATACACATCTTACAGGTGCATGGAACATGGAATATACATCAAGACAGCCTCATCATACAACAATATCAGCTGGGGGACAGATCAATACAACACTTGATAGATGATATAAGTTCATATAACTACAGGAACAGTCACACTTGTCTTAAAATAGTATCGGAAATAAGAATGATGTAAAGAATCAATAATTATGCAAGGCAGTCTTTAGGACAGACGGCACCTTAATGCTGGATGAATCTAATGCAGATAGCTCCTATAGGAGAATTATATACATTACCTTTGTCCTGCAATGGGCAGTCTTATAGAGATGTCCATGCATCTTCATCGAAATGTTGCTAACTTGAATATCAGCTGTTACAGTTCAATTTCAAAGTTTCAGATGTGATATAATGCTTTTCAATCTCATAAACCCTTCCCATGCTTGACAAGTTAAAATGCCATAATTTAACAATTTTACATGAAATTAATAAGTGGACTTCTTGAAAATGCTGTTAACTTAAACTGTTCCTTCCTTTTTGCTGAGGAATACAATCGGAGTGTAAAACCATCTGGATCCATCTGTTTCCAGGTACATACATAAATACACAGAAATGAACCCACACAAACAACCAAACAAATAAAACAGACATAGCAAAGGGAAGAGATATAAATAAATCTGATTTAATCTGGGACATGGTGATGCCTTTGTGCACTGAAGCTGATTCTAATGTTGACATACAATAGTCTCTCATAACATAACTCAGTAATACAGGTATAGGTAACAGACACAAGTCTTCAAGCTAGTCTCCTTTACAACTCCCATTAACTTTTACAACACTGAGTGACTGTCATCCACGGGAATATCATCTACAAATATTCTGAAATTGGTTTAGTCCTTTGTACATTTACAAGCATAATATCTGAGTGCCAAACAGTTTGGATCCTGATCAGGCCCCACTTTCAGTGGGGCCTGATCTGGATCCAAACTGTTTGCAAATTTCTTCAAGAAATGTATTCAGTGTGGAAAGGGGTAATTGCTGCAACAGCTTGAGATTAGCGGAAGCTGACAATTCATTCCGCTACTCTGTTTGGTGTTTATATTTAACTGGACAAGGCTGATATTTACACTCTTTACAACAACACTGCAATTATTGTTATTATTCGCTTGTATTACTGATCAATAGGCACACCTGTGTTAAATTGTCATTACAAAGATGACTAATTGCAATCTATGAATACAAGAGGAAAGGTACATGTTTAATACAGAACAAAAGTAATGCAGACAGCTCAAAATGGGTCTGCTTTATAATTTCAGTTCTGCAATAAGCAGTTACCTGTACAAAATATAGTCCGTCAAATTGCAGTTTTATAAGGTGTGACTGTACATATTGGTTACATTATATGGCAGGTTGCATTCTGCTGTAACATGCTCGCAACATGAACAATCAATCTTTATAACAAATTGAGGAAATGTGGGTTTCTCTACTGTGAAAGGGCTTCTATTCATCAATGCATAATAAATGCTACAATCAATCATCCTTTAAGAAGCCTGGACAGCTTTGATGACAGGAAAAAGCCTAATGTAAGACACATAATAATGCAGAAAGCTCCTACAGGTGCATTTATCAACCACCTGTATTGGCCATCTAATGAATGGTCACTGAAAATCAATGTGTGGTATAATGGTCATGCACTCAACATAAATTTGCATTTAAATATTTGAAGAAAGTGCCAGATAAATCAATATAATATTTGATTATATAATTAAGATATTTGAAAGAAAATTCTACTGGTCTCTAAAACTCTGGAAAGGGCAGGTGGTGGCCAACAGTTGGATTCCATATCAGAGGCCGAGTAACCAAACCAAGCATTCAGATTAGAATTGATTTCAACAAGCAATAACCCTTACATTGCTGACTTTCAAATTTCATTGACTCTTCCATATTTTCTAAATAATGACCATTTTACGTCAACTCTTGTGTGTTTAACAAACTAAATTTGTGACAAACAGTGCAGAGCATGACCAGAGGGCTCCCTGAGGAGCGTTCCCTGAGGAGCCCTCTGGTCATAGTCTGCACTGTTTGCTAATTATGTAAATACTTGTTTCCAGCACAGAAATGATTAAAACGTGAACTGATTAGTTGAAGGTAATCTTCAGAGTCTGTGTTGATTTATCTGTATCAACATGGTATCAGATTAGCATTTAACCATGTTCATTAGGTCTCAAGACCCACATACTGACAAGAGTTTTATAACGAATGAGAGTTTGTTAGGACCATCCATTAATTGCTTCTTCATATCAATTACTGGACCAATTGTGGCCTTATGCTATTTGGGTGGTAAATCAAACTTGATCAAGATTTTACAACAATCAACATTTCAGCCAGTTTGGCAAAGATTCAACGAAAACTGTTGGTGATAAGTTAGAGTGGACACAAACTGACAGACGGACTGATGGACTGACTAACATACAGACAAACAGGATTACCACCTTGTGTGGTGGTATTTGTTAATGTCAGAATCTAACAGATGGTATAAGGACAGGTGTTTTTCTTAAATAAAGTACTTTTTAAAGCTTTCAATTAGTGCATTGAAACTCATGTTTAAGCTGTCACTTTTGAGTGTCGTAAATACTAGGTATGCTATGCCTTTGTAGTAAAATTCATGAAGTGCTGAAAAAATAATGTCAGTCTTAAAATTGCAGTCTGCTGACATTCTTTAATAATTCCACACATCTGTTTATTAAAAGAAATAAATTCCAAGAGACAATCAGTTTAGATCTAGATCAGATGCTGAGCTATTTGGCATCTGATCTGGATCCAATCCATTTATAAATCTCACTGAGGATTTCATTAGCTGTATTAAGATGAATAGTAAATTTCTTTCAGCCAATCATTACTTATGTTTGTTATAAATTGAAAACCTACCCTGCAGTGAGTCACTTACACAATTATAATTCAATCATGTTGTCATGATTAATTAACATGCTTAAACATTTAGCATGCTCTATAACTGCTGTCTGCAAAATCTATCATATGAAACAATTATCTGGATTTGTTTTCCATTTTCTTTTAAACAATATCACTGTGTCAAATAATTTGGATCCAGATGAGAGGTCTATTGACTCTGTGTCTCATGAGGGTCTACACTGTTTGTAACTGTTATCATAAATTCATCTATAACCTGCAGACAAAGGTAACAAAGCAAGTTTCAACACCTTGCTATACTTTTCTTTCATCATATTTATTAACCCTTGCAGTGCTGGAAACCAGGATGTGTATCATTTGCAAACAGTGTAGACCCTAATCAGAGGGCTCCTTTAGGAGCCCTCTGATCAGGGTCTACACTGTTTGCTTTAAGTAAAATACAATTATGGTTCAATTATTGAATGATTCCTCAAAACTTGTAATATTCTGTTTTATTTTCCAAAAGTGGAAAAGTCCATACCATCAACAGGTTAATCAACAATTATATTCATAATTGTATTTGATACGAGGACAAAGAGGGAAACCTTACATGAGTTGTTTGCTAATGTTCAAAGTCCTCAAAGAAATGTTTTAGCGACCTCATGTTGACTTAAGATATTTGCAATGTAAATATTTTGTAGTTAAATTATACACGAGACCAGTCAACAGGTACATTAAGTCTTCGCAATATGGAGAAAATGATCACTACCCTTGCAAACAGCTTGGATCCAGATGAGATGCTGATCTATTTGGGGTCTCATCTGGATTCAAACTAAATTGACCCTACTGTGACCCTAGTTTGAAAAGAAATTTTGAAAATTTTGAGTCTTTAATTGAAGTAGACAACACTTATTGGAGACAAAAATATACTGTGTGTTTATAGAGTTAAGTTCAGTCTAGGACTCCAAGTTTGGAATTCACTTTTTAACCTGTTATCTATATAGCTTTTCATGACTAATGAATCTTTGACGTCTTTGAGGTACAGGTTTTCTTTTTAAACTGTATGTGTATTCACTCTAAAATACAATACATGTACAGTAAAACCTCTCTATTACGACCACTAAATTTTGTTAATTATTAGGCTGTTTATGATAGGTGACCGCCTGAAGTGGGATGACAGTGAAGCAGAAAGCTCCTTTAGGAGCTTTCTGTTTCACTGTCATCTTGCTTTTAAGCTGCCACCTCTCTATTATATAATCAATTAGCTTTCGTTTTAGTGGTCGTAATAGCGAGGTTTTACTGTACTCTAAATGCAAATCCTATAGCCAAACTTTTATTCAGCAGAAAACCTAGGAAGTACAGCAAACAGGTGATTGTCTAAGGACCTAACAAAAGAGTGCAAAAAGCTTTAAGATGTCAGCTGAGATAACAACTAAAATTCATAGTGTTTTCTCTGCTTAAGGAGCTTTCTGCACTTTATAGGTGAAAGAGAGGCAATCAAAAACTGGATTTCTAAATATCTGACCTCTCCCTTAATTATTTAATTTCTAATAATAACTTTGTAAAACACAATTGCAAGCATATTCGACCTAGATCAGATAGCTTCTGGAATATTCTGTTTGTGCTTGGCCAAGTTGTTTCACTGGAGCTCACTGTTTTCAATGTAATGTGAAGAAACTCCTTCGGGATCTGGTCTATATAATATTTATTCTATTGTTTATGAGATTGCTATGTTTCTTCATTGAATGGTCACCTAGAACAATATTGACTACAATGTACTTTACCCATACAGTCCTACTATTATGTTAGGGGCTTGCTGCCATTCATGCTGGGTATTTTTTTTCATCTGCAACATTTGTTGTCTGCTATTGTTCTAAAATTAGAAAATTCTAAATTCCTTTTCAAAACGTGGCCAGAGTGTCAAACAGTTTGGATCCTGACGAGACGCCGCGTAACGCGGCGTCTCATCTGGATCAAAACTGTTTGCAAAGTAAATCACTGTGGCCGATATATCCACCGCTAGCATTGTAAAGAGTTCAAGAAAGCATTGAGTTCTCTAAAGGCATGACAGAGAAATAAGTACTTATATCTAAGGAGCTTCCTGTTTTAATTCTGTTTTGCATTAAACTGTTACATGTATTTAAAGACTTAATTTCTGCAACATTTTTAAATGACTGCTAAACACAAGTTGCTGTTTAATGCAGGTTTGCCTGTACATCCTGGTCTTATACATGCATTACAAATACATCTCAGATTGATGATAGCTACTGTAGGGCTGCCATAAGTTGATCATGAAAAATCCTAAGATTTCCAAATTTTCTTATTTCAAGCGTGATTACTTAAAGCAGGTTGAAAGTAAGGCGCATTCTGCTTTACTTTCAGCCTGCTAGGATAAAAATCCGAAGATTTAGGAAAGATCCGGAGAAATGGCAGCCCTGTAATAGTTCTCAATGCAAAAAATTCTGTCTGCTTGAAAGCATTTAACAGCCCATATTAATCATCAATTTTCCAAGTTTAATGCATGTGTTAATCAGTTTAGATCATGGTCAAAATAATACTATATAGACCTTGAACACATGATCTGGATCCAAAACATTTCAAATCCCTAAAAGTGTTTTAAATAAATTGAATAGACAGAGTAAAGGGTGGGGGACTATTTCTGGTACAAAACCTGATCCATAAGAATTGTACAAGGATTAGTTTAGCTTTTAACCTTCAGAGGTTGCAACGCCTGTTACATTTATGTCTAATATAATTTTCTAAAATGATATTTCTCAAATTTCTCACCCAAAGTCAATTTATGCATAAAATAGTTTGGATATAGATGAGTCATTGAGTTACGCTGCATGTCATCTAGATCCAAACTGTTTGCAAAGGTTATCACATTGTAGCTAATGTAGTGATAAGGTTTAAGTTGATAATCAGTGATTGATTAGATTTCTGAGCTGGCCTAGAGCCAGGGCTAGATTTAGATCTCCTCCCAATGACAATGCTTCTTAGATCCCAGTCTTTACACTGCTGGCTAAAACTGTCTATAAAATACTCCACAAATAAATAAATATCCCTTTTTACGCCCCTAATTTATTCCAACACGGAACAAAAAAGTTCAAAATTATACAGTCATGAATATGTTTCACAAGAAATATATTGTTTTCTAGCAGACGGTAGCTTAAAACAGGCTGAAAGTAAAGCAGAATACGCCTAAAGGCGCATTCTGCTTTACTTTCAACATGCTTCAAGGAATCACCTGTCTTCAAAATTAGAAACATGATATGGGATAATGGGTTAAATGGCCATCAAGAAGCATTAAGTTTTCTATAGACAGGTGACTGCTTAACTCTTTCCTCCCTGAAACTTTAAATGGAAAATTCCAGTTTCCATTTTAGTCTAGTCCATTTCTGACTTTTAAGGATTGTTTTTATCAATGTTTGGCATTGTGACAAACAGTGAAGAACCTGATCAGAGGGCTCCTTTCGGAGCCCTCTGATCAGGGTCTTCACTGTTTGCATAGGACAAGTGTACTATTCACATGTACACTGTTTGAAAAGCACGCCTATATGCGGGACTAGGGTTCAAAGAGTTAATGCATCTTTCTGTTCTACTTTGCCTGCATAAAGATGTGAACTGTGTTTGAAAACTGCTAATTAAGCACCTTCACAAACTGACTCAGTATTGTTTCTGTTCTTTCTTTCTTCCTAAAATGTCATGAATACTCCCAGTCATGCTATAATCAAAGATAATAATTATATTATCAGAAAGATATTTTGTGATCTGGGTCTACAAGAATTAACGCTTCTGTTGAATATTCATACCGTACAAAAATTCTGCCTACTTATGAACATCTATCATTTGAACTATTACATTGGCTAGCCGCTGAGGAACATTTTCTGCAGGGAAGAGTGCAGACTCATGTCAGATATATCCTACGGGTAAACAGTGCAGATCCTGATCAGACATGGCCTTCAGGAGCTGTCTGATCTGTGTCTACACGCTACACCGTTTTCAAAAAGTGTTAATATACACTTATATTAAGGGTTCAGCAGATTTTGGCAATGATAGGATCATTACAGGGCTCCTGATAAGCGCGAGTAAACTGAACAAATCAAAATTCTCACTTCTTTCAGCACCAAATCCTATAGTGTTACTACTCATTAGAATTGTCTCGAAGAGACAATTCTAATAAGTAGTGACACCATAGGGTTTAATACAGAAATAAAGATTCTTATTTTTGAAATACTCCCCTTATCTGGAGCTCTGTAATGCTTTTCTTTCTTATAATCCTTCTCATGCTTGACAAGTTATTGCCATAATCAAACAAGTTACATGAAATTAATCATTCTAATGAGTAGTGACACCATAGTGTTTAGTGAAGAAATAAAGATTTAAAATTTTGAAATACTCCCCTTATCTAGGGCCGTGTAATTACTAGCAGTATAAAGACTAATCGCGGTCATTCCTGACAGGATCAGTATAATGCCAGCCTAAACAGCTTATACCACTTGTCACACCAGATCAGCCTGACATTCCAAAACCAACAACAGAATAGTTTATATTTAGCACAACAGGGTTCATGTACCTGTATACTGATTTCATTGTTTAGTTTGGACACATTTCAACCCCTTAATCCCTAATGTCTCCTTATAGGGAGTCACAAGCGGTTCAGGCAACACCTTACTTTAACCCATTACCCCGTAAATACGTCTTTTGACGCATTTTATTTAATCCTCCACTGAATAAAATGGTTCCAATTTATGCAGCAAACAAGAGCGTGTCCCAGTTACACAAATGCCCCCGATGATACAGGGAGGGGAATCCAGACTATCAAACGTAAAAGTTAGAGAGCTGAAACTGTAGTGGAGCGCCATTTTGAGGACTTCAAGGGCCATTACTCCAAAAGGCCTAGCATAAATTGGTGCCGCTGGTTATCCATTGGTCTCCATTTTATGTCAACAAACATTTTCAGAAAGTTTGGTGATGATCAGATGAAAAGCAATGTGTTAGTGAAACACAAATGCCCCCAGCCAGCATCATGTTCTGTAATGTAATGCTTATTTGCAAAAGTAGGTCAAAAGTCATGGTCGTAGGGTAAATGAAACATTGGCATGGTTGGAGAAGTCTTAACACAAGAAACCTATAAAGTATGGAAGCTCTAGGCCTACTGGTTCAAATGTTATAGGCGTATAAAGATTTATACAAATAAATGTCAAAGGTCAAGGTCACAAGGGCAAAAACGTAGGTATGGTTGGAAAGGTCTTGACACAAGAAATATATAAACAAAATATGAAAGCCGTAGGCCTACTGGTGCAAAAGTTATAACCATTTAAAGATTTCAACAAAAGTAGGTCAAATGTCAAGGTCACAAGGTCAAAAAGTTTTGTATGGTTAGAAAGGGAAAACACATGTCAAGTATAAAAGGCCAAGGTGCAAAAATGCAAAAGTTCTATCCAAGGTTAAGCTTTTTGGTTAAAGTTTGATTAAATAGGTCAAAGATCGAGGTCAAGGTCACATGGTCAAAGATGTTGGTATGGTTGGAAAGGTCTTGACACAAGAAATATACATACAAAATATTAAAGCCCTGGGCCAACTGGTGCAAATGTTATAGCCATTTAAAGATTTTTACAAAAGTAGGTCAAATGTCAAGGTCACAAGGTCAAAAAGTTTTGTATGGTTGGAAAGGTCTTGCCATGAGGAATACACATGCCAAGTATAGAAGGCCCAGGTTCAAAAATGCAAAAGATATAGCCAATGTTAATGTTTTTGGTTAAAGTTTGATTAAATAAGTCAACAGTGAAGGTCAAGGTCACATGGTCAAAGATATTGGTATGGTAGGAAAGGTCTTGACACAAAACATATACATACAAAATATTAAAGCCCTATGCTAACTGGTGCAAATGTTATAGCAATTTAAAGATTTTTACAAAAGAAGGTCAAATGTCAAGGTCAAGGTCAAAAAGTTTTGTATGGTTGGAAAGGTCTTGCCATGAGGAATACACATGCCAAGTATAAAATGCCCAGGTGCAAAAATGCAAAAGTTATAGCCAAGGTTAAGGTTTTTGGTTAAAGTTTGATTAAATAGGTCAAAGGTCAAGGTCAAGGTCGCATGGTCAAAGATGTTGGTATGGTTGGAAAGGTCTTGACACAAGAAATATACATACAAAATATGAAAGCCCTGGGCCTACTGGTTCAAATGTTATAGCCATTTAAAGATTTTTACAAAAGTAGGTCAAATTTCAAGGTCAAGGTCAAAAAGTTTTATATGGTTAGAAAGGTCTTGCCATGAGGAATACACATACAAAGTATAAAGGCCCAGGTTTAAAAATGCAAAAGTTATAGCCTAGTTTAAGGTTTTTGGTTAAAGTTTGATTAAATAGGTCAACGGTCAAGGTCAAGGTCGCATGGTCAAAGATTTTGGTATGGTTGGAAAGGTCTTGACACAAGAAATATACATACAAAATATGAAAGCCCTGGGCCTACTGGTTCAAATGTTATAGCCATTTAAAGATTTTTACAAAAGTAGGTCAAATTTCAAGGTCAAGGTCACAAGGTCAAAAAGTTTTATATGGTTGGAAAGGTCTTGCCATGAGGAATACACATGCAAAGTATAAAAGGCCCAGGTTTAAAAATGCAAAAGTTATAGCCAAGGTTAAGGATTTTGGTTAAAGTTTGATTAAATAGGTCAAAGGTCAAGGTCAAGGTCACATGGTCAAAGATGTTGGTATGGTTGGAAAGGTCTTGACAAAAGAAATATACATACAAAATATGAAAGCCCTGGGCCTACTGGTGCAAATGTTATAGCCATTTAAAGATTTTTACAAAAGTAGGTCAAATGTCAAGGTCAAGGTCACAAGGTCAAAAAGGTTTGTATGGATGGAAAGGTCTTGATACAGGGAAGACACATGCCAAGTATAAAAGGTCCAGGTACAAAAATGCAAGAGTTATAGCCAAGGTTAAGGTTTTTGGCACAGACAGACGGACGGACAAACCAACAGACATGACAAAAACTATATGCCCCCGAATCGTAGATTCTGGGTGCATAAAAATGTTTCATAAGAAATATTTTCTATATTCTAGCAGATGGTAGCTTAAAGCAGGCTGACAGTAAAGCAGAATGTGCCTTAAGGCACATTCTGCTTTACTTTCAACCTGCTTTAAGTTGTCAACTATCTTCAATACTAGAAACAGGCCATGGGGTAATGGGTTAATTTGTTCATTTACAGTGTTGAGTTAATGTGTTATTATAACGCTACACCAATACCGTACAAATTTATACAAAATGTTAATTGGAAATACATCCAATTAAGATTTACTATAATTACTATATATTTATCGTATACATATATCCAAATAATATCTAAATTGATCTTTACTTAGCCAACTTTACCGTTAATAAAACTTCTATGGTCTAGTACCTCGGAATTTGATAAAATTATATCCATGTCACATTTTTGTCCAAAACATCTTGTGACAAACAGTAAAGACCCAGATGAATTCTCAAAACGTGCATTCTTAACAGGGTCCACACTGATTGCAATAAAAAATGTATTTTTCAACTATCTATATTCTTCTACTGTATATCTATTGATCTTTCATTTTGCATGTTCTTCTGTTGAATATTCATACAATTTACCGTATATAAAATGCCATCCGCTATGAACGTCTACCATCTGAATTATAACATTATAGCTAACAAAATATTCGAAATTTTCCACAGGAAAGAGTGCATGTCAGACAGATCCTGTAACAGTGCAGACTCTGATCAGACAGCTCCGGAGCTGTCTGATCTTGGTTTACATTGTTTTCAAAATCCCTAGAAGCAGAAGATTTAAATTGAAACTATAGGCACAATGGAGGTACGTGTCCACTATCAGTATCAAGACATTATAGGGGTTAATACCTGTCATTATGACTTTGTTCTGTTAAACTCTGAAATTTGATGTTTTAGTGGGAGGATGGGGAAACGGTTTCCTGATTACATTATGTATAATACAAACTTGTTTTCATTTGGAATTTCACAATCTTTGACTGATAAATTATTCACACTACCTTGATCGCATGATATATTCCCTATACTGTTGGTATGAATAACAAATAACAATACAGTATTCTATTCTTCCAGCTATCTGCCTACTTACTAAAGCCTTGCCAACTTTAACCCTTTACTCCATAGCCTCTTTCAATTTTTGAACACTTGTAACCACTTAAAACAGGTTGAAAGTAAAGCAGAATGTGCCATCAGGTGCATTCTGATTTACTTTCAGTCTGCTTTAAGTCATCATCTGCTGTTTTAAAGAAACCATTTCTCATGGTGCACATTTTATGACTGTATAAATAGGAACTACATGTATTTTCTCCAGTGGAGGAATACATTGAAGGCATTAAAATGCATATCTATGAAGTAATGCGTTAAAACTCCTTGCCATGTGAGTACAGTCAATCTTGTATTACCCGACTACTCAAGTAACGTAGTTTGAAGACTTTCAATGACAAGGCAATCCTAAAAGTAGGCTAGAAATAATGCAGAAAGTTCCAATGTGTAGGCACATGTGATAAATGCTGCACTTTGAGTGTTTGCTTAACCCATTACCCCACAAATACCCATTTTTACACCTTTGATTTATTCCTTCACTGTAGAATATAGTGCAACTTTATACAGTTATGAATATGTTTCATAAGAAATATTTGCTATATCCTAGCAGATGATAACTTCAAGAAGGCTGAAAGTAAAGCATAATGCGCCTTCAGGCACATTCTGCTTTACTTTCAACCTGCTTTAAGTGGTTACCTGTATTCAAAACTAGAAACTGGCTATGGGGTAATGGGTTACAACAAGAGTGACTGTACATACGGAAATAGAATGTTTCAACTTCTTTTGTAGTAGAAAGTTCTAACAGGTCTACAAACAATTAGTATCAGGAATATACCCCGACACAAACCTCCAGAGATAGGCAGTAAGACACGCTTCATTAAGCGTATCTCGTTATCCGATCAACCAGCAAAACTGGTAGGTATGCATAGGAAATGAGTCTTGAAAGCTCCTCGACCAGTATCAAAGAGTTTACCTCTCAGACTCAGGCTTGACATCTACATGGGTCACACCTGTGTTAGTGGCCAGTCATTGAAGAGCAGGAAGACATTTAAAGTCATACAACTGCCAAATGCAGGATAAAAGTAACGAAGGAGCTTTCTGCATTACTTCTGTCCTGCATTAGGCTGGCACTTAAGTCACTGCATGCTGGGTTTTACTTTCATCTGCAACAATTGTTGTCTGCTACTGTTCTAAAAATAGATTAGTCTTAACTTTTTTCAAAACAGCCTGGTCAGAGTGTCAAACAGTTTTGATCCGATGAGACGCCGCATTACGCGGTGTCTCATCTGGATCAAAACTGTTTGCAAAGGTTATCACTGTAGGATGCATCTGCCGCTAGTATGGTAAGAGTTAAGTCTGATTTAATTTCGATTTGCAGCTGAGTGCAACAATCCAGCACGCAAAGCTATGATGAAACACTCAATATAAAATAACGTGAAATGGTACACACAGGATGTTGACACCAAGAAGAAACAAGACACTTCATATTCAATACAAGGCTGGAAAATTGTGTCAAGCTTAGAAAGCTCTTTCTATTTAACCAGGTGTTCAAGTTTAAAATACAATCTCCATAGCCTTAGGACATTTTTACCCATTCCTCTGTATAACTGCCATAGGACGCATCAACCCTATAAGTTTGACTGTATAATTATGAACATGTCGATTTTCTATTAGTTTACATACATAGCATGATACTTACAATGATAAACCTCTAAGATAAACTAGGATCTAATGTTCTCATCAAATTAAAACCCAATTCCCAAATACATTCCTGGAACAGCATGACAGCATACAGGAAAGACATTCTTTGATATTGTACAGTATAACATGGGTTCAGCAGTGAAGAATCAAGGTGATCTTTACAGATAGACTAGTCTGCTTAATGATGGACAAAAGTAGTAATATGTGAGCCTTCTTCATTATGTCTGACCTTCATCCTACAGCCAAAATTCCTTCAAGAGCCCAATTTCACCAAGTGTATTTTGAGTGACTGTTAACCAATATTTTTTAAATATTTAGTTTAATTATTTAGAAGAGCATTTTTCCTGTACTATAAAAGATCTGTTGAGCTGATATCATCACTCAGCTGAATTTGAGTTAGGGTTAGAACTAAGGCCTATGGAATGTAAAGAAGATTAGTCTTTGAAAGAAATTACGTAAAAAGGTCCAAATTAAGACCTTTCTGCATTTATTTTTTCATACATTAAGTAGCCATCTGTCTTTAGAAAAGCAATGTTTATTCATTGAATGGCCACATAATACAGTAACACTCAGCTTGAGATTAGATAACTTTTAAATACTAGAACTTAACCCATTACACCATTGATATTTGATTCATTCCTCCACTGATTCTTTGATGCAACACAATAGTTAGTCATGAATAATTATGTATCATAAGAAATATCTTCTATATCCTCTATAGCTCTAGGGTTGGAAAACATCAACCCACAAAACCGCCAAGCTTGGAGAGGGAGACTTTGTTCCAGACTGGACAGCCAGGCCTCACCCTTATAAGAAGGATTAATCAATGGCCTGGTTAAACTAAACTGGATGATGATGATCCTAGTAGATGGTAGCTCAAAGCAGGCTGATAGTAAAGCAGAATGCGCCTTAAGGCGCATTCTGCTTTACTCTCAACCTGTTTTAAAGTGGTTACATAATCTTAAATCCTAGAAATAGGCTATTGAGTAATGGGTTAATATGTCTCCAATACACCCAATGTTGATTATTCATTCATCTTTGAGATGATTCTAATGAGCAGTCACAACACATGTTACTGTGGAGACATTTCCTGCCTCTTATCTGTGTCTCAGACACAAGTATGGCCGTACAAGAGAGTACTTCAGTGCGTCTTTGATACAGAGAGCAGTGCAGTTCCTTAATGACTTTACAAAATAATCTCTTTACTGATACACAACAAACAACATCACTGTCATGCAACTACTTAACTCCACTTTAACTCAAAGGATCACTCTATAATGTTTTTCTGCTTTTCTTTCAGCTGCTGTATGCCATGATGTATACAAACATTTCTTACTGCGCTTTATCTGGACATGGGAGAAGCATAAAATGGCACTTGTGAGAAATAGGAAAATGCAATGTATAAGGCACTGATGTGAGTCTATTCAGTAATACTCAGGTACAATATAGCATAAATTTCTGAGAGAAATAGGAAAAAAGATGGGTTCCTCGGAACAAGTGTGTCACCTGCCAGCAAGTATCAGTCTAACATTGTCTTTCCATGAAAGAAATTCATTTCAAAATCTTCAGTAAAATAGAAGAAATCTGCATCAAAAGAAAATGTTGAAAAGGGGAATAACTCTCACAAAATTGATGCAAGAGTTATGACCCTCGTGCAATACTCTTCCACTTGTCAAGCTCTTTCAATAAATTGTTTCATCTTAAAAGCTTCAGTAGAACAGGAGACAGTTGTGAGGCCTGACGCAAAAAGACAGACAGACAGAGAGACGGACGTACGGACTCACAATCTCCATTTAAGTGGCCATATCCTTCTTTATTGTATCTCTTTTATGTGGCTAAAATACGTGTGGTTAGCCACATAAATGAATACTGTTATAGAATGATCTGGAGGCTAACCCTACCCCTAACCCTATTATATGTCCCACAACTGGCCAGGTTAATGTCACAAGAAATAGCCAGGTTAATGTTACAAGAAACTGCCAGGTTAATGTTTTTCAATTATGTGTCTAGGTTATGGACACAATTTTAGCCACGTATCTATCATATTGTGGGAATGGACGGACGGACGTCCTTCCATTTGGGCACTTTGTTGGGGTTTTCTTTTGTTTAAAAGTACCCAATAGCAACAAAAAACCAGACAATAACAATAGGGCAATCACGGAATGAATGGAATCTATTGTTCTCCCTACCCAACAAAGGACCTTTCGTGCGTGCGGACAGACAGACAGACAGCGGAAAAGTGATCCCTTAGTGTCATTTTAGTGAGAAACAGGAAAACTGCATAGTTAAGGCACTGCATGGTATGAGGAGAAGGTAAATGCATGAAAAGGCATATCTATCAAGGGAAGGTTTCAATGAAACATGTATCCTTCAATTTATAATTGTTTCACAAGATATCCTTCTCAGACTATTATTACTACTTGGATCTTTGATTCAGGTATGTATAGCCTGAGGCACAGGTGTAATTGTTTTTGGCTACAGGTAAGTGTTGCTGATGTTGAGGTCACTCTGCAGCATGATTAGTCCCTGATTTCTCCCTTGACGCCTCATCAACAGCCTCAGTCATTTACAAGAATGCCTGACAATTACTGCCATGCACATATAACAGGTGGAGTAATTGCTACAACAGATCAGCACAGAGATAGCCAGGCTCAATGAGAGATATGGCATTACCAATTGTATGATTGATCAAAAAGATAGGCAGATGGTTGGTGTAGGTTTTCACATGTATATACAAATCAATTGTTAATGCTGTACAAATTGTTTTTCAAAGTTTACTTTAACTCTTTCAACACTGAGCAGAAATTCCCTGAACCTAGATATCTTGCTGCAACGAAGAATACTAATGTATTGATTAATAAACTGGAACCAAACACAATGTGCATATCTTCACTTGATAGAGCTGCATCTTAGCAAGTTTCATAAAATTCCAACAAGCTATTAAACACAACTAGCCCAGTGTACATGAAAACTTGAAAGCAACACCTTTGTCTCACCATCACACCTTTGTACTGGCAAGAAGAAAACCTGTATTGCATTCCTATGTAAACAAATTGGGTCTTCATGAAAACTCTTAACTTTTATTTGCATTTAAAATTGACAATGCTCTTTCCCTCCAAACTATTGTCATGGAGTACAACTTGAGTATCCAAGTTTGGATCCTATGAGCCGAGTCACTGAGGTACAATCAACAAGTTCTACTACTATTCATCTAAAAGACATATTGCACATATTCTGCATATCTACAGGACATATCCATCAAAGGAACCAAAGTCATGACCCCTGTTGGAGCCATCCATTAAACTGTAAGCATGATGAAGTATAAACTGACAGAATAAACACATTCAAAGAATGATTAACATACTGAAACCACTGGATACTGTGAGTGAGGGTTATTTATGTCCCTAATGGTATGTACCTCATCCTGTATAAAACAATATTTCCTGAAAGAACCATGGTCATCTCTAAAGACATAGTTGCTTATTCAGGGCTCCAGATAAGAGGTAGTTATTTCAACAAATCCAACAATTCTCACTCTTTTTAGCACCAAATCCTATGGCGTTACTACCCATTAGAATCGTCTCGAAGAGACGATTCTAATGAGTAGTGACACCATAGGGTTTAATTCAGAAATAAAGATTTTAGTTTTTTGAAAAACTACCCTTATCTGGTGCTCTGCTTATTGCAGAATAAAAGAACTGCAGTGAGCTTTCTACAGTTCTTTTGTTCTGCATTAACCCATTACCCCATAAAACGACTTTTTACACCTCTAATTTATTCCTCCAATGATGAAAATAGATCTAGTTTATACAGTCAAGAACATGCACTGTAAGAAATATTTTTTTAAATTCTAGCAGATGGTAGCTTAAAGCAGGCTGAAAGTAAAGCAGAATGCGCCTTAAAGCGCATTCTACTTTACTTTCAACCTGCTTGAAGTGGGTTAAGCCGTAATGTCGTTAAAAGACTGCCTTTGTATCTTGTTTTCAATGACAGTCTAACTGAGGTGTGGCTGTATGAGGGCCACCCTAAGAACATGCTGTTTTACAGTCCCAGCTGCAATAAACCTAGCACCTTAAAAACTCAACCAACCAGAAATCTGTAATGACAGCACACCAAGACACATTGCTGCTCCTGAATGAAACAGCCAATAAAGCTAGCACTATAAAACACAATCCAACAACAGAAGCTGCAATAGAATACAATCACAACTGGCGTTTATAACAGCAATCCAATAAAGAGACAGATTTCTAGAGACAGACTTTTGCTTATCGTAGAATTATCTTTACTCTTTATAAAAAAATTTTTTTTATCTTTATTCTGCATAAAAAACAATTGTCACTTTTAGACTGCCATCATAATGTATTTCTTTTGAATGGGTGTTGAATATGAGATTGACTGTACAGTAAAATCTACCTACAGTGACCAATTAAGAAAGATGGTGATCAATAAAGACACCATTACTGCTTAATGTAAAACATAAGTTATCAATTTGGGTTGTAATCTTGTTTTAATAGAATGTCAATTGGTTTCTTAACCCTTTAAGTGTATACTGATGTTTGTCTGAAAACAGTGCAGACCTAGATCAGACAGCTCCTGAACGAGCTGTCTGATCAGGGTATGCACTGTTTCCTTACAGAATCTCCCTGTCATGAGTCTGTACTCTTTCCTTGAGAAAAGTGTCCTTATTTTATTAGCCAATGTAATAGTTCAAAATGATGACAACTGTTAATTATGGGTGGAGTTTTATATACAAATAATACGAGCTGTTGGCATTATACTTAAGTTCTGCATTATGCAGTACCCTGTATTGAATGATATCCATTATATTTCTTCAGTCAATTTTCAGTGAACATATACAGTGGAGAATCTGTTATTCTTTCCCGTTTAAACGCAAACGTGCGCAAACGCAAAGCACTAAAACGTAGAAAAGTACAACTTTTGGACAATTCTGATAGTTAATGTTTATCTTGGTGGCAAACAGTTTGGAGCCTGATCAGACGCCGGGTTACCCGGCGTCTGATCTGGCTCCAAACTGTTTGCACTGTAAATAATAGTTTTAGCGTAAACGCGTTTATTGGGAAAGAATAACACATTCTCCACTGTATCTGGCTGTATAGTATTTAACAAAGTTTGAATTGAATAAGTTGCAACCCGACATGACATTTTGAGAATTCCTCCCTCTGGGCCATTGATCAATACCAACCAACACCTATTGTAATATAGGCCTCAATGTTTACTCTACTATATAACATATTGATGAATCCATACAAAATTCTAAAGTCAAAATCCACTCAATACAAAGTTTTGTACAGAGACGATTGACAACCTACTACCCTTTCTAGTACTGTTAACCTCCTAAAAGCTATATAATTGTCATCTGCAAATGTCTGCAACAACTCTTAGATGTGCTTTATCTGCACTTTGTTTCAGAAAGTATCCCCAGAGTGTCAAGCAGTTTGGCTCCAGATGAGAAGCAGAGTTACTCGGCATCTAATCTGGATCTTTGCAACAGTAATCACAAGTTTGCCTGTAGTTTGCAGAAGGTCAACTTTTTTAACACTGGAACGGTCAACCTATAACAGAAGATCATTGCAAATAGGATCCAGATCAGGCTGAAACAAAATGTGAAGCCTGATCTGGATCCAAACAGTTTGTCACTGTGATACTGTTTCTGTAAATCAAAAGCATGAATTCTCAACACATCAAGAATATATAGCAGACCCGGTAAAATAACAGTAAAAATCAATTTTAATTTTCTGGAAAATAATGAAACGTGAAACAGACACACTCTTAGAAGTGAACAAAATTATGGCCTGGAATAACTAGTACAGCAAAACATATTTTCGCAGACACTCAAATAAGCCTAATTGCTTGTTTTATGCACAGATTGAACCTTAATGCAGGATAAATGTAATGCAGAAAGCTCCTACTGGAGCTTTCTGCATTACATTTATCCTGCATTAAGCAGACACCTGGCTATAAAGCTTCCTGTAATTTCATACAGGTATGTCACTTGGGAGAGGGAGTATTGTACTTCAAAAATTGTCAAACTTAAATCCCAGGGCCTCTTTTGTTTCGAGGCCGGGTCGATTTAATCTCAAACAAAACAACTACTTGTAAATAATGATCTCAAACTGTGGCATGTACATTATAAGCCATATACAATTACAACTAATAACCTCTGCACACCCCATTGTAGTGTCCTTTAAATAGCTCAAATACCTATGAAAATTACCAACTTGTTTCTTCTCTAGCACTATACGTTCTGTATGTCAGAGAAGAATACTCATAAGACGTGAGATACTACAGCTAAATTCTACAAAGTTTAGATGATAAAATGTTATTTCTATTTAATATTTAAATATCTAAATACACAACAATAGCAACGTAGGAAAACTTGTTTTGAGTTGTTTAAAGGCTTTAAACCCTTCTCATGCACAAGTTGTTTTTTAAAAATACAGTAAACCTTGTATAAAGCAGTTACTCAAAAGAAGATAAAATTTGTAATCTTACGTCAAGGTGCCAACTTAATGCAGGACAAAAGTAATGCATTAAGCTTCAGTGAGAGCTTTCTAAATTACATTTGCTCTACATTAAGCAGTAGCCAGACTTTACACATGCCAAGACTCTCATGAGCATGGCCACTGTACAGTTCAGTTCACTTTTAAAGTTTTTTTGAAAACGTGCTGATTTTGTATACACACGAATTTTTTGGTCTTCACTGTTGTTGTGCAAGTACAATCTGAGTATCGCACCAAGATATGATTCTCAGTAACATGACATTCAGAGCTCAAGATAAGTGGGGTATTTCAAAAACTAAAATCTTTATTTCTGCTTTAAACCCTATGGTGTCATACTCATTAGAATCGTCTCGAAGAGACGATTCTAATGAGTAGTAACACCATAGGATTTGGTGCTGAAATAAGTGAGAAAATGTTGGATTTGTTCAGTTTACGCCCTCTTACCTGGAGCCCTGACATTTCATCCTGATCAACTGTTTCCAAAAAGCATTATTAGTAACTCTAATGGGATATTAGGTTTCCTGGTGGATCTTTTAAGTTACCAAAACATGAACCAGTCTACTTGGACGTCTGGGTAGTTTAATAAATACTGGTCTAAATTAGCAAACAGTGTAGACCCTGATCAGAGGGCTCCTATAAGAGCCCTCTGATCTGGGTCTACACTGTTTGCAAATGTAATGAGTATATTTTAAACATGTCCAAGTTTAATTATACACTCTATCTTGTAGCATAAGAAGGGTTAACTGTGATAATCTATATCTACAGAGACCTGAAGATTGTTCTGTAATTATTTTACGGCCAATAACAATGATTGCGCATATTATTGTACCCTATGAAATGTCAACGTGCAGAGAGCTCAGTTCAGTGGTAAACAGAAAAGTTCAAACTGTTTGGGTAGCTATCAACCCTTATACTGCTTCAATATCATCCACTTACAAGATTCTGTCTAAAACAGATTAAAACCATTTTAACTGGTGAAACATTAATATGAACATCCAAAATGACTATCTTTTGAAACCTGATCAGATAGCAAGTTTCTTGGCATCTGATCTCCATCCTAACTATTTTCAAAGGATCTGAAAACTTGTTTAACATGCATTCCTGACACTTATTCTGATATCACTTACCCATCTGAAACCCAAGCTCAGATTTCAAATCAGTAACGTTAATTTCAATTTTGAAATTCTTTCCTTTTCTAAATGCATTATCTTTTCGAGTAGTTGATGACAAGTGTCTGGAATAGCAATGGTTAAAACATTCAAAAGGGTTACATGTATAAAAGAAGACTGTTCCTGTATGTCCATGGATTGCAAACAAGGAAGATCCAGATCAGCCTGTACTTTTCTCAGCAACTCACAAATCTTTATCACTGATTATGATGGGACTTTAGACAATAAATGTCTCAATGAGAGAGTCTTCAGCATCGATTGCTGCATTGATTTAATCCTTTACCCTATACCCTGTTTTCTAGTTCTGAAGACAGGTGACCACTTAAAGCAGGCTGAAAGTAAAGCAGAATGCGCCTTAACTCTTTCCTCCCTGAAACTTTAAATGGAAAATTCCAGTTTCCTTTTTAGTCTAGTCCATTTCTGACTTTTAAGGGTTGTTTTTGTCAATGTTTGGCATTGTGACAAACAGTGAAGAACCTGATCAGAGGGCTCCTTTCGGAGCCCTCTGATCAGGGTCTTCACTGTTTGCACAGGACAAGTGTACTATTCACATGTACACTGTTTGAAAAGCACGCCTATATGCGGGACTAGGGTTCAAAGAGTTAAGGCACATTCTGCTTTACTTTTAGCCTGCTTTAATCTAACACCTGTTAGGATTTAGAAAATATTTCTTATGGTATAATATTATGTTCATGACTGTATAAATTTAAAATATTTTCTTCAGTGAAGGAATAAATTAAAATGTGCTAAAAGGCACTTCTATGGGGTAAAGGTAAATGTCTCAATAAGACCGTCTTCAGCATCGATTGCTGCATTGATTTAACTCACAGCTCTGATTGATTCACAGTCAGGAATTAATCAAATGGCACAAGTGAACACTTTACAAAAGATTTTCTCAACAACACTGTTATGGGTAGTGAATACAGTCCATTGAGTTCAATATATGAATCATAATCAATTCAATGCCATATTTTTTATTCATGATGAAGATGGAAGCTATACTCTCTGATAGTTTCTATTATAAATCTGGTACCAAAACTGTATCCAGTGATGTTGTCTCTATCCCTACAATACTTTGATAGTAATGCCGAAAGCTCCAAAAGGAATTTTCTCAGTACTTTTGTCCTGCATTAACCCATAACTCCATAGATATGCATTCTTACGCATTTGATTTATTCCTCTAATGAGGAAAATAGTTCCAGTTTGTACAGTCATAAACTCATAAATATGTATCATATGAAAACATTTCTATATTCTAGAATTGTAGTTTAAAGCAGGATGAAAGTAAAGCAGCATGTGCCATGTCTATGGCACATTCTGCTTTACTTTCAACCTGCTTTAAGTGGTCACCTATTTTCAGTACTAGAAACTGGCAATGGGGTAATGAGTAAACCTGCCACCTTTATGCTATTAAACCTATCAAATCATTCTCTTTTTGAACAGTAATTTAGCATAGACTTTATTGTATGTGGATCTTGGTCTACATTGTTTGAAGTGTCAAAAGGGATCTTTATAATGAGACATAATTTACACAGTAGACCTAGGGGGAGCATTATATGTCTGGTTTTCTTAACACTAGATCCGCCCTTGATTATAATTCATTAATTGGCTCTTCTGATTATCTATCAGTTAATCAGAATTCAGATCTAATATTATAAATCTGATAAATTATGATCATTAATCACGGAAATCTACAATCATGGACATATTTGTAATCCTGTATGGTCAAATCTGTGGAAATTATTGTCCAGATTTAATTGGTGTACTTACCGAGTAATAGGCCTTTATGTTTCTGATGAGAATTTCCCAGTTTTGATATCGTATGTTGAAATCCCGTACAGTCCGTATCACATCTTGGTAGCCAGGGCTGGAGTCTCTGAAATATATATCATACATCTAGAATTATTACACATAGAAATAACCTTTTTTCTGGAAAAATTAACTCATTACCCCATAGCCTGGTTCTACTTTTGAAGACGAGTGACCACTTAAAGCAGGTTGAAAGTAAAACAGAATGTGCCTTTATGCACATTCTGCTTCACTTTCAGTCTGCTTTAACCCTTTACCCCATAGCCGGTTTCTAGTTTTGAAGATAGGTGAGTACTTAAAGCAGGTTGAAAGTAAAGCAGAATGCCTGCTTTAAGCTATTATCTGCTAGAATATAGAAAATATTTCTTAGGATTCTTATTTGTATAACAGTACAAATTAGAACTATTTTCTTCAGTAGAGAAATAAATTAAAGGCGTTAAAAGGCTTATTTATGGGGTAATGGGTTAAGTTACCATCTGCCAGGATATAAAAAATATTTCTTTTTGTACATATTCCTGACTGTATAAAGTGGATCTATTTACTTCAGTGGAGGAAAAAATAAAAGGTGTAAAAAGACATGCTCAATTATAGGGTAATGGGTAAACTTATCCTTCTGGCAGTGAAGAGGATAAATCTATCCCTATCATCTAGTTTGTCTGATTTGGTTCCTACCTGTCAGCAAATAAAAGTCTCGTCCAGATTGACAGTGAAAGAGTTTAATATGGTGCAGATGGTGAATCCATTTGACAAAATTTGAAGGCTCTGTTTAAATCAGGCCCCTGTATTTTATATTTATAAAGCTCTTAAGAATAAATGACATTCATCACTGACCACTTAAGAGCCCTTATGGCCCCTTGTCAATGTCTTTATACACAACACTACAAATTGCAGTCTTTATTCCAAATTTCTGTTTGTTGAGCTGCACATTTTTGCCTCAATACCTCAACCAAAACCCTACAGTTTATCCAGATATACTGAATTCAAATTACAGTAAAACCTCCCTATTATGACCACTAAAATGAAGGCTAATTTATGGTATAAAAGGCAGGTAACAGCTAAAAGCAAGGTGACAGTAAAACAGAAAGCTCCTAAAGGAGCTTTCTGTTTTACTGTCACCTTGCTCTAAGCAGTCACCTGTCCTAAACACCTTACACTTAAAACAATTCAGTGGTCATTATAGAGAGATTTTACTGTAAATGTAATGTCAATGTGCAAAGTGATTAGTCGGTATTGGAAATTCTGCATGATCATATTCTGCAGGAATATGTATTCATATGTCCATCCAAGTTCTGCTAAGGTCAGGCCCTGCCTTTCAGTTTTGCAAATGATTAATTATTGGGCTCAGCACATTCTAAAAGTTATTGAGTTTTAATTCAAGTCAGTAGACATTATATCTGTATCTAGGTTGCAGGTCTAAAAGCAATGGATATATAATAAAACATGTACATGTATAAATGGCCAGTCTTCTACTTTAAGCTATGTGGCTACCTAATAATGCAAGGCAACATTACGCAGACAGCTCTTTAAGTTGCATTAACTTACACTTTACCCCATTTTAAAGGCAGGTGAACACTTAAAGCAGCAGAATGCACCTTAACCCTTTTAGGAGCGACTTTTAGCGCATTCATTTTATTCATCCGCCAAAGAAAATAGTTCCACTTTATACTGTCATGAATATGTACTATAAGAAATACTTTCTGTATACTAGCAGATATTAACTTAAAGTAGGCTGAAAGTAAAGCATAATGTGCCCTAGGGCACATTCTGCTTTACTTTCAGCCTGCTTTATTAGGTCTCATATCTTAAATACTAGAAACAGGCTATGGGTTAAAGGGCTTTAAAGGTGCATTCTGCTTTCCTTTCAAGCTAGCTACCATCTGCTAGCCTAGGATATAGTAAAATGAAAATATTATATATTTTTATGGTGCATATTCACGAATGTATAAATTTGAACTACAGTGCTCCCTCTCTACAACGGCCCTCCCAACAACGGTTCCCTCCTTACAACGACTCTTGCAGCAATTCCCTAAACAAGACAATTATGTCTAACGCTGTAACAGCTGCAATATCGTTTAATTAAAATTGTCGTCTGCTGTTTTTCTCAAATTTACATATAACTGGAGATTTTGATAGAATAAATATAATGATGAGTGACAAACAGTTTGAATCCAGATCAGACGCCGCGTTACGCGGCGTCTGATTTGGATTCAAGCTGTTTGCAAGTGTAAGCCAAGTCTTAATTTTCCCTCTCTATAACGACTCCCTCCGAACAACGCACCCAATATGTGTCTCCCATTGGGTGTCGTTGTAGAGAGGGATCGCTGTATTTTCAATAGTAGAGAAATAAATTGGAGGTGTAAAGAGATTTGATTTGTTATGATTTTACATCGCTTTTAACAGTATTTCAGTCATATCGCGACATCAAGCTAATTACAGGTGGAGGAAGACCCCAGAAGGTGCAAAGAGAGGTATTTATAATGGAGTACTGGGTTGTGGACACTGAACACAGGTTCTACTGTCCTCCCCTTTGTTGTTCCTATCTATACTATATCTACCATAATAGCATTGAAAAATTTCAACTATTCTTAAAACCTTCTCCTGCTAACCCTAACTCAGTTAAAACAGTTTGGTAATTGGTTCCTGATCAGATGTCCCGAAACTTAGCATTTTATCAAGATCCAATCTGTTTGAAACTCAAACTTAAGATTTCTCCAGCTAAACAAACATTCAAAATACATTTGTAAAAGCATGAAGACAACAACTGTGAAGCAGATGATATGATAGGAAAAGGGGTGAAGTGAGAAAGGTATATCATTATTATAAATGTAGTAAATTAACCTCAAATTTCAACGGGGTTATTTGACAACTGTTTCTAATTTACGGTTTTATTGTTACGCCAAAATTGTAGAAAATAAACACCACAAATAATTTGCTCCATTCCTTATTCAGAAACAACCGTTGCATTGTATTTGTACTGAAAAAGCCTAGTTAAATTATTATTTCTATCCCAGTATTTTTTTTCTCTTTTCAATGTTATATTTTGAATCAAATAAACTATGATTGCTGTTTTTTAAAAATAGGAAAGATAGATTATTCCTGAAATCACTAACTTTATGAACAGGTTAAAGATCAAAAGGTATATAACTTATATACAGGTAAGTAGGCCAAAGATAAACATCAACTAGGTTCTATTGTATGTTTATTAAAATTTGACAGTAATGACACAAATCATGTGCCATATGTGTACATGTACATACAAAAGTACAGAGTTAGAGTTGATAAAGATCTTATTTTAAATCAGGGATTTGCCAGGCTGATCATATCCCATGCCAAAAATCAACATTTAAAAAAAATACATCTTGTTAAAAAATTATGAAAGGACCCTATGGTTGTATTTTTGCATAACTTTTGTCCTGCATTATGCTGTCACCTTTTACAAAGCCTTTCTATGCATCATCCATCAAATAGCTGCTTAACCCTTTCCCACATAGCATATCTCTAGTATTGAATAAAGGTGTCCACTTAAAGCAGGTTGAAAGTAAAGCAGAATGCGCTTTAAGCGCATTCTGCTTTACTTTCAGCCTGCTTTAAGCTATCATCTGCTAGTATATAGAAAATATTTTGTATTATACATATTTATGAATGTATAAATTGGAACTATTTTCTTCAGGGCAAGAATAAACTGAATGCGCTAAAAGGCGCTTCTATGGGGGAAAGGGTTAACACAAATTTGACTACCAGTATGCATTTGATGGAATTAACTATTTACCCCTTCTCCTGTTAAATATTTATAATCCCAAGTTATGAACATATGATCTATTATTATCTTACCTATTACATTGGTTAACAAAATAAATAAATTCTTCCCGAAGGAGATCTTACATGAAACAGCACAGACCCTGATCAGACAGCTCCTGAAGGAGCTGTCTGATCTGGGTCTACACTGTTCTCAAACAGCTTAATATGTACTTATTTCAGGAGAAAGATTAAGATATTCCTCTCGGAGTCAAATGGCCAACAGCCCTGTGATCAATCAAGCCAGGGTATTTGTATTGTAAATAAACAGTTGGTCCCCACCAGTGTGCACATCTCATACCATGAATTCCCCAGCCCCAATAAAACACCCAAATCAAAATTCACCTTTTAACCTCAAATTTACAAAATGACATCGGCTCTACATTCTACAAAAACATATCAGTGTGAAACATTGCCAGAAAATGAAACTTCAAATGTATATATAGTCCATTAAAATTCAAACCGATTTAAATACATTTCAACTTTTCCAATACGAATAGTCTTAATTTTGCTGGTCGAAATTCCGACAAAATTGTCAGAGTGTATCGTTTACCTCTTGATCTCTGAATGAATCTCTGCTCAAAATGTTGTCTGCTGAAGTTTTACCATTTCTTTCTAAGCCATCACTTTTGCATCAATTTATTCTGGGTGAAAACAGTTGGGCTCCAGATCAGGACCGTATTTTGTGAGGTCTGATCTGGATCTAACCTGTTTGCAATGTTCTCCAATACCAGTTTACCTGAGTTCATTAAGGGTTTATGGCAGTCCAGCAAGAGACATGATGGTTTTATCGGAAACTCTGAGATCTCTGTGAAGTGGAATTAGTTCTAAAGTGGACCATAAACTGGTGACAGTAATTACTAATATTGTAAATGTCCATCTCTTGTAAGTGTCACAGGAGAGTCTTGAGGAGTCTCGGAATTCCCTATACCCACTAAGCCCCATCTACACTTAAACTGAATTGGCAACCTTTGGCAAATAGTTTGGAGCCTGATCAGGTTCCACGTTAAGTGGGACCTGATCAGGCTCCAAACTGTTTGTCGATCGAATCCTGTTTCTGAAATGAAAACTGACTTAATCAGTTCTTCAGCGGATGGCATTTTCAAGACCAGTTACTAAGTGTTGACAGAGTGGACTTTTATGATCTGTAAACAGGCTCATATCATCAGTACTACAAGACCATTACTGATAAACAGCCCAGAAGAGCCCAGAGCCCGTTAAACTAGACAAGTCAAGCTTATTGTAACTCCTACAAGGCCAATATTTGACTTGCATATGCAAACAGTATAGATCTGGCCAGACGCTTAGTCTGGGGATATTTAAATATGACCAGAATTCAAAACGTTCATCACTTTGATGAAACAGATAAGTCAGTTTTGGGGGGGGGGGGGGGGGGGGGGGGGGGGGGGGGGGGTTTAAGGAAACTCCTTTAGAGCTTTCTACTTTACTTCCATTTCACTTAAACAGACTTTGCTTTAAATACTGTCAATGAGTCTTTGTTCCAGGTCACAATAGCAGGACTTGACCATACCAATAAGAACAGACTATTTCAAACATTTACACCTCTGGGAATCCTTGCAACTGGAACAAGATAATATAAACAAATTGCAAACAGTATAGACCAAGACCAGATGAGCCCTCAGATCACTGAAACCTTGGGGGTTGGGCAATAAGATAAAACCCGGGTTTTATGCCAACATTGTTGATCAGGGTCTGTACTGTTTGCATAATAATCATGGGATCACACCTGTCAAAGAGTCAACACAAAATCAAAGATTCCATATGCATAACATCAGGGTTTCTATGCTATAAAAGACATACCCTTCAATTCTATAGACATTTCCTTGTTGATTGAGGCCACTAAACCTATAACAACGCTGTCTACATTTTTTGCTATCAATGATTTGCTAAGGTCACTGTCAAAATAAAGGTAAACAACTTTCACCTCTATCCTATTCACTGTGTTTCCATATGCATCTGCCTGGAGATAAAGTCCTGAAATGAGATGCCTAAAACAATGCCATTTGGGTGGAAATGACCACAAATAGCCAGTTTTCATCAAGAAAACCATTCAAACTCACCCACAGGCAAAACTAAACAGTGCAAATCTTTGAAATTGTATTTTTCAAGGTACTACTTCAACGGACCCGGAAGTGATTCCTGACCAGGCCGACACCTTATGGTAGCCCTGTAACATTTCAGGATTGTAAGGATATCTGGCCAGTGGGCAAAGCTCTATGAAACATTAGCATCTCCCTAATGTCTACAATCAATTCAAAGTGCAGACAGAATAGGTCTGGACCACTAATTCCCCAGTTCCATGGCCATGATTAAGCTAAACCCACTAACTGCCTTCAATTACCGACACTGGGCCCTGGCCGGTAATTGGTTCAGCATCTGTCCAGTCTGTCTCATAGTACACACATCTCTGACAGCTGCCATCCCTGTATTGTATACCATTTAACTTTTTTGTGGCCCGATTCAAAGACCATCTAGCACTCTTTAACCCTTTACCCCAGATACACCTTTTTATGCATTTAATTAATTTTTACAATAATGAAAAATAATTCTATCTTATACCGTAACGAATGTGCAACATAATAATTGTATCTGTTTTAGCAGGCTGAAAAGATAGGATAAGTCCATGTTGGGGTGCCTGATCTAATTTAACATTTTCATTTTATTATTGAAAGAAATTTCTGCTAGCAAACTGCAGGCTTAGATCAGATACCACATTATGCAGCTTCTCATCTGAGTCTGCATTTTTTGCCTATATCCCTTCTAAGGGATGCGAGTCACAAATGGGTTAAAACCAATTATCAGGATCAACAGAAACGCTATACACATTCCTAACCTTATGTTTTGAGATTTAATATCTAAAGTAACACAGAAATTCCCCATGAAATATTTGAAGACTTCAGTCAACAAATTGGCAATCGCCTTCATTACCCCATTGCATGTTTTTAGTTTTGAAATCATGTACATGTATTCAATAACCCATTACCCCACATATACGCCTTTTAACCCCTCCTTATTTATTCCTCTACTGAAGAATATGATTCCAATTTATACTGAAATCAACGATAAACATATGAAATATTTCTATATTCTAGCAGATAATAGATTAAAGCAGGCTGAAAGGCACATTCTGCTTTACTTTCAGCCTGCTTTAACCCATTTCATGCGGGATACACTTTTAGGTGTACCTCTAGGCAAACAGTTTTGATCTCAGCTCAGGCCCCACATTGTGGGGCCTGATCTGAGATCAAAACTGTTTGCAGCTAGTTCAGTATTCTATCAGAAACTGCTAAAATCTTTTGCAAATATTTGAGTCGCTGCAGACGACATTTTAAACTGGCCGCCAAATATTACCCAGCATACAATGGGTTAAGTGGTCATCTGTCTTCAATACTAGAAACAGGCCATGGGGTAATGGTTAAAAGCAGGTTGAAAACACTTTACTTTCAGTCTGATTTAAGCTACCACCTAATAGAATAATAAGGAAAAGTGGTGGAGTAATTAATTAAATGTTTCAAAAGATGTATTAATGATATAATGGGTTAAGATAATTTCAGGTCATAAATGAGTGTTTCAGACAGCTTTAAAAACAGTATTGTACTCTGTAACTACTTCAGGCCAATCTTAATGTACTCTTAACGTCTTAAAGACAAGGATTTCCATTTACGTCATGTAAGTCATTTAACTCAGTGAAAATCCTCCTTCAACCTTTCTGAAATTCTATTCCCTATCAATACATATCAGGCCATAAATGTATTTCTCGTGTTTCTCAAGAGTCCCGACCCACAGACAAGGAAACAATGTTAGTCTTAGCTGTACAATATACAATGAACAGATTATCTAGACCAACCTTATATATGTTTCATTTTAATAACTATTTACAATTTGTATTAACCTTTACTTTGCAATCAGAGCACCTGCTAATGACACCTGTCTGCAATTTTCTTTAACCTTTTTCTCCAAAATTGCCCATTTTACACCTTTAACTTATTCTTCCATTTAGGAAAATAGTTCCACTTTATAGTCATGAATTCCCTTGCGGAAAAAAGCTATGCTTTAACGTCGCTAAAAGCTACGCTTTTAGTGACGTAAAAGCGGCGTAAAAGCAAGCTTTTACGCCGCGGTATTGGCACCCTCGTATTAGCGGCGTTTTATTAGGACCTGAAAAAAGTGGCAGAAACGCCACTTAAACGCCACTCCAGAAACGTGCCTAAATAGTATAGCGGCGTTTTTCTCAAGTGGCGTTTAAGCGGCGTAAAAGCATAGCTTTTACGCCGGTGCCAATACCGCGGCGTATAAGCTACGCTTTTACGCCACTTAAACGCCACTCAGAAACGTGCCTCAGTCACAAAGCGGCGTTTTTCTCAAGTGGCAGAAAACCGGCGTAAAAGCATAGCTTTTACGCCGGTGCCAATACGCCACTTAAACGCCACTCAAAAACGTGCCTAGTAGTAAAGTGACGTTTTCTGAAGTGGCAGAAAAGCGACGTAAAAGCTTGCTTTTACGCCACTTAAACGCTACTCAGAAACGTGCCTAAGTAGAGTGACGTTTTTTAAGTGGCAGAAAAGCGGCGTAAAAGCAAGCTTTTACGCCACTTAAAGCAGGCTTTTATGCCACTTTTCTGCCAGTCAAAAAGCAAGTTGAAAGAGAATGAAGCTTCGATACCATGATTGCTGAAAAAAATCTTATAAAAGCAAGATTCTACCAAAATGGGGAAATCAAACAGAAAATGCTACTATAGAGGTACAAAATATCACATAAATATAAAAATTCTTTGTATATTTATTTCAAACTTCATTGAAACAAACTTGATCAAGTAAATCATAGACTTGAGCCAAATCTCTAAAAAGGGCAGGGGGCAAACTGTTTGTCTCTAAAGAGGGAGGGGGGGGGGGGGAGAGACTTGCTTAAACACAAGACATATGAACATGAAAATAAACTGCTCTTATTCTGGACAGTTACTATTGACTTTTCAGATACAAGCATGGGTTGTTACTGTCTGGCTTTTATAATGACACTCAAATATATAAATTGGTGTGTGTAGTTATTACAACACTTAGACAATTAAACCCTTAGACATTTAAACCCTTTCCTTCACAGAATTGCCTCTACCTGCTCCTCCACAAAAGTGCCACAACTGAAAAGGTATTAATGGTTTTGAATACAGAAAGCATCTTAAAGCAAGATGAAAGTAAAGCTGAAATATTCTAAAGGAGCTTTTCTGTCTTACTCTTATCTTACTTAACTCTTTGAACCCTAGTCACCAATATATGTGTCATTTGCAAACAGCATACACGTGAGAAGTACACTTGTCCTATGCAAACAGTGTAAACCCTGATCAAAGGGCTCCTTAATGAGCCATCTGATCAGGGTCTACACTGTTTGTAATTTTAAAATATATTTTAAAAAATCAACCCTTAAAAGTAAAAAATTGACTAGACTTCATTGAAAACTAGAATTCTCCATTTGAGGTTTCAGGGAGGAAAGGGTTAAAGCAGTATCCTACCTTAAACACAATCCCATATAGATGCTTTGACATTTTGGTAACGAAGGAAAGGGTAAACAACAATTTAACTTTCAGTACATTTGTAATTTAAACACACAAAATAATAAAAACATATACATGGAAATAACAGACAACTGGCATGACAGTTACTCATTTCCCCTCTGTAGCTACATTTTGTCGGAGTTGTTGCACTAAGACAGCTTAAAAAAGATAGACTTTCAGCAGTTTAACCCATTACTACATAAATGCACCTTTTTACGTCTTTAATATTTTCCTACACTAAAGAAATTTTTTGCTTTTTATACTGTCATGAATATGAATTATAAAAAACATTTGCTATTTTCTAGCAGATGGTAGCTTAAAGCAGGCTAAAAATAAAGCAGAAGTGGCCGCCTATCCAATGTTAGAAACAGGCTATGATGGAATGCACTAATTGTAAAGCAAACTTCAATAAAAAAAGCCATTTATAAATTAAATACAAATAAACAAAGTAAGCTGCACAGAGTCAGGCAGTTGCATTTAATCATGGATAAAGTAAGCTGTTCTGTCGAACTAGTCATAGATAGATGAGACAAGCTGTTCTCAACTGAGTCTTGATATCTTTTTATTTTAGCAAGCTTTGAAGGTCAGCTTAACTCATTCACCCCTGATTCTTTTAATGGACAATTCCAAATTAAAAATAAGTCTAGTCCATTAATGACTATTCAGGGTTAGTTTTCACACTATATTTCAAAATGACAATCAGTGTAAACCCTGACCTTAAGGAGCCCTCTGTTCAGGGTCTACACTGTTTGCATAGGACAAGTGTTATCATCACAGGTACACTGCTTTGTAAATGATGAGTATACCCATCGCTAGGGTTGAATGTGTAAACTACTTGTGACTTTTCTATTTCAGATGAGGTTGAGATCAGCTTGTCTCAAACCTTGACACGTGACAGATTCTTTTTTTGCATACAAACAACAATTTTTAGGTATAATTTTCTTAAGCAATGGGCCTTTTTTGGAAACCAAAGGCCGTAATTACGCCTTTATACAAAATAATGTTATAATAGTGGTGTCATATAATTCATCTCACAAATGTTGGAGACAAGGATATTCGCAATTATTGTTCACTGTTTAAAAAACCAGGAACAGTTATATGAGAAAATAGGACCTGTCATGAGTCGATATTTGAGTCAAACTGATTTGAACCGAGTCTAGAATTGAAATGTTATTAACTAAATCAAGCGAGCCTTGGCAAGCATAAATTTTCTATTCTAGAATAGGTTGAGATCAAGGCTCGCAAAAGTTTTCTATTCTAGAATAGGTTGAGATCAGCTTGTCTCAACAAACGACAGATTCTTTTTCTAACATAACCAGCGATTTTAATCTATATATATATATTTTTTTTAAAGCAATTAATCTAACACATGTTGGAAACAAAGATAAACAAGATCAGTGTTTGCTATTAAAAAAGAATAGCTGCGTTTTTTTCGCCCAAATGAAGGCATAGTGTGGCTGCCATCTTAGTTTTAACTTTTTATAAGTCTTTACTAAAGTACATTCAAACTTACATAAACTTAACTCTTTGAACCCTAGTCACGCATATATGCGTCATTTTCAAACAGTGTACCTGTGAGGATTACACTTGTCCTATGCAAACCGTGTAGACCTTGATCAGAGGGCTCCTTAAGGACCCTCTGATCAGGGTCTACACTGTTTGTCATTTTGACATATATTGTAAAAATCAACCCTAAAAAGTAAAAAATGGACTAAACTAAATTGAAAACTAGAATTGTCCATTTGAGGTTTTAGGGAGGAAAGGGTTTAGTGATCATTGTATTACTTACATGAATCCCTTTAACTATACATGCTGGTGGTAATGTTTGAAATAATTAATTCACATGTAAAAACCTTTTTGTAAATAGTCTTGATCCAGATCAGCTATCACAAATGCTGGACCTGATCTGGCACTAGGCTATTGTACGTATATTGAGCTCCCACTGAACTTTAGATGAAAACAATATCCATTTTAGCAACTGAAGCAGACAAAATCACTTGAAAATTACTTAGCATGCAAAGCTAAAGCGTTAAATACAGTACAAAATAAAGAATATAACAGAATGACTAATACAAGGGGTGTTTCATAATAAATGCAACTTAATTACTTCCATACAGTGAGTGCCAAATGCATGTGTGATATATCATTTGAAAGAGCAATTATTCGCCTACACAATTAGTATAATCATAAATGCATGATAAGATCACTTGACTTGAAAAGTCACAGCACGAACCTAAATGACCAAGTTCAGGGCACTGGACGTTTTGTGTATTTTTGAGGTTATTTTTCGAACAAAGTTTATATTCAAATTATCAAAGTGGCTTTATTATTTGGAATACTTTAATGAATCTTTCGGTCATATAAAATTTGACAATTCTGCACATACTACTTTATTTAAAAAAAACATGTATTATTATTTCATAAATTGACCAAAAAAAAGCTAATACTTAAAACATACTGAAAATATCATTAAAAATACTAACAAGAGTGTTTGTTGAAAGCTAAAACATATGCTCTTTCATCAAATAAGGCTATATGTGAGGTTAATGAAGTATATCTGTAGCTATCCGAGTTTTAAAACCAAAACATAGATATAGGGATCCAGGCGATTTTCATAGCATTCGTATAGGTGGGGAATTACCGCATATGCAGATTACACTTCTTATATCGAAGTTATTTATCGAGTTGCATTAATTATTAAACACCACTCGTAATTCAGACAAGTTGTTTAAAACAAACTACATGTAGTTGTCCAAATGACAACCTCAATAAAAGGCTAAATTTATAGACAGTTTGCTACATACAACCAGCCAGCATATAAACCTAATGTGACCTGCTACATGCATTTATATAAGATAAAAGCACCCGTATAACTATAAAGACTATAAGTATGTTTCAATGAAGATCTGGTAAAGATATTAAAGAAACCAGAAATGGGTGTCAAAGCCACCTGATGCTCGCCTGCTTGAAATTTAAGTATAAAAACATTTTGTATCCGAAACAAATCAATTTTCAGTTTAGAAAGATTATTAAATGAATAATGATCAGTCTTAATCAAGTTATATAAAACTTAAAAACAACCCGTCCAAAAAACTTTAACCTGGTGATTTGAGGTGAAAACAACTATGTCCAAAACATGTCAAAAATTGAAATAAATTAAAATCATTTTTAATGCTAACTTCATAGCCTCAATGTTTGTTCCCAAATGAAGCTCCATACAAAATTTCAGCACCCTAACACAAGTATTAAACTTTAAAACAACACGTCCAAAAAACTTTAACCTGAGGTTTTGTAGCAAAAAACCTAAGTCTAAAACATGTTCAAAATTAAATAAATAAAAATCATTTTTAAAAATATAACTTCATAACATCAATGTTTAACTCTAAATGAACTTTGATACAAAATTTCAGCACCCTATTACAAATATTGAGCTTTAAGACAACCCGTCCAAAAAACTTTAACCTGGGGGTTTTGTAGCAAAAAACCTAAGTCCAAAACATGTTCAAAATTTAAATAAATTAAAAGTCCAAAACGTCAATAATTGAAAAAAAATTACATTATTTTTAAATTCTTACATCATAACACCAAATGAAACTCCATACACAATTTCAGCACTCTAGCACCAGTATTAAACTTTAAAACAACCCGTCCAAAGAACTTTAACCTGGGTTTTGTAGCAAAAAAATTAAGTCCAAAACATGTTCAAAATTGAAATAAATTAAAATCATTTCTAAATTTAAACTTCATAACATCAATGTTTAACCCCAAATGAATCTCCATACAAAATTTCAGCACCCTAGCACAAATACTAAGCCTTAAAACAACCCGTCCAAAAAACTTTGACCTGAGGTTTTTTGCTACATGAATCTCCATACAAAATTTCAGCACCCTAGCACAAGTATTAAGCTTTAAAACAACCTGTCCAAAAAACTTTAACCTTGGCCACGCTCACTCATGCCGGGGGTATGACATTAGCTCTGCTGTTCTACGAACAGGCGAGCTAAAAAGATTCACATTTTTTCTTTTCTTTTCTTTCTTTGAATAGAAGTCATAATTGCACTGTCTTAAAGCTCGTTAAGCTCACTGATATCTAATGTTTCGCAATTAACTGGCTTTGTTGTCGGCCTTTTGAAAAGCTTGCGGCATTTTCAACCTCAACCGTGTCTTCATGGTGTTATTCACAGATTGTTGTCTTGGCTGGCCACTGTCAGCAAAATAGTGTGGTCTTCAATTCTTCAACAGCTGCGAACCCTGGAATGAATTTTTGTTCCACACCAGTGTACCTGACATTCTTCTTGCAACATCTTGTCCCCATTCAACTTACTGAATGGACTGACAATGTCACTGATCAACACTCTTGACAGTTAATGTATTGGCGAAATACTGAAAGTTCTGTAAATGCGCTAACTTCTTGGTTTGTGTTCTTTAAAGTAGCTTTTAAGTTCAAATATCAAACCATTCTCCATTTCAATTTTCACACTGGGATGAAGGTACATTCTTCTTCTCCTTCTTCATTGTATAAGTGTGGATGATTTTTTTAATAGATCTTGTTTTGGCAGCACAGGACAGTAAATGCCAGGCCTCCACCCCATTTCCTGAGTTCATGTTGAGAGGTTGGATGAAACCTGAACAGAAATTTAAAGAAATTAAAAATAAGATTATAATGAATAAATAAGTGGGGTCCCATTTCCGATTTTGGTAATTTATCTTGAATATCCAACACAAGAGTTTATTAAAACCATTGAATGATTGATCCTAATAATTAAATTAAATAAATGTAATTACCGATTTATTTCTCTTATTTCTTTAGGTGTTCTGAAAAAAACATGAGTGACTACACTTCAAAGCCTAGTAAGTTAGTTTCAACATTGAAAACACCCTTTTTACATCTGGTCGAAGCCTGTTTCATACACTCTAATATACCTAGCAACAAAACAAAGACCTAGTCGTCAGTTTTAAGGGTGGGTTTAAAAATTCAGTTCGGGAAAAAACAGGTGCCCGCCGTTCAAATTTCGAACGAATTATACGTCTTTTTTTCACGATATCGTAATATTTTGTGAATATAATGTACATTGAAATAACGTGGGAGATTTCTTACAGCATTTATCGTGGTAAAATTACCTTTTTCGTATTGTTCACGGGGGTGTTTTATCAATATTATACTTGATAATTCAATATGGCGACGACGGGCCGGGCGTCGATAAATTCTCAAACTTAAACACAAGAGCCCGGCCTTCAAACGGATAATTAAACATAACTATTAACCTCAATAGAATAAGAAAAGTCTATAAATAATGATTGTATATTTGTTTTTGATACATACCCAAGGTTTTTAGCGAAAATCGACGCATATATGGTCACTGGATTCTTCTGTGAAATGTCAACAAAGCGGGACTTCCGGCGTGAAGAGCTGTCTTCTGATTGGTTGAAATGAATTTATGAATTATGATTCGCGCGGACTATGCTGAATCTGAATCGATACGTCGTCGAATCCTACTAAGTCCGTGGTTATATTAAACATTATTAAGATATACGTAAAATTGATTTAAACTCGTGATAGAATCTGAATGTAATACAGAATAGGTTTAATAGTTAATTTAAAAGTGAACTCAGATCTATTGTTCTTTTTGAAGACGAGGTCATACCACTTTCGTTCAGAGCTTAAAATATCGTCAAATTCACGTTTGGAGCTACGATACATTTGTAAAGTAGCCAAATTCCGATCAACGGAAATCCCTTGGGTATTAGTGGGCGAAACGACCCTGGTCAAATTTGGGAGCGAAACGACCAGGGAGTTAAACGGGTTTTGGGCGAAACGTCAATGTTACGACAAGGGACGCTACTCTTGCAAACCCATGGCGGACGATTTGATTTAGGCGAAGTATTGAATGATCGAAGACAAGATTGTCAGTCTGGTGAGCTGTTTTTTGGTTGTTCATTAAACTAACCCGCAAGACTGGTCAGCGATGAATAACAAATCTTGATAATCCCGATGTCATTTGCAAATTTTGCCCTAAATCACAGCCAATCGACCGTCGCGACTGACAGCTTTTTTGCATCTTGCACTGTAGAGGATTGAACTTTTAGAAATAATACGTGAGAAAAAGCCAAAGATTGTGATACTTACAGAACTTTACCCAAAGAACTACAGGTATGACATTGACAAGACTACATTCAAGATTGAAAATTATAATCTCTTTATTTCTGAATTAGGTACTGGAAGAGGTGTAGCGATTCATATTCATAACTCGGTCCAAGCAATCCAATTGAAACTAGAGCCATATGACTTCAAAGAAGCTGTGTTTTGCACTCTAAGACTAAAAAATAGTGATAAGATGTTAATAGGAGCAATCTACCGCAGTCCAAATAGTGAATCATCAAACAATGAAGCCTTAAATAAGCTTATGAAACTATCAATGGATGGATCCTATTCACATGTGCTGATAGCTGGAGACTTTAATTATAAGGAAATTAACTGGCAAGAGCTTACTACAAGTGTCACCATTGAGCATGAGGCCTCAGTTTTTCTGGAATGCATCAGAGACTCGTGTCTAACTCAACATGTTAAGCAACCTACACGATTCAGACACAATCAGAGAGACAGTGTTTTGGACTTAATATTCACCAGTGAGGAGGGTATGGTTGAAAATCTTGAATTTCTCCCAGGTGTGGGAGCGAGCGACCACAGTGTTATTTGCTTCAATCTTATGTGCTATATTCCAAATGAGGAGAGCGGTCCTCCGAGACCAAACTTTTTTAAAGGAGATTATTGTGCTGTGAGGGAGGATCTATCAAATCATGTGTGGGGTATAGGCTCAGAAATCAGTGTTGATGAAATGTGGAGTTTGTTCTCGGAGAAAATTAGTAATCTTGTCAAAGACTATGTACCAATGAAATCAACTAAACAACATTCATTCAGAAGTAAGTGGATGACACCAATAACTGCGTCTGTGATTGATAGAAAACGACGAGCTTGGATAAAGTATCTAAATTGCAAGAGTGACGAAAACCATGAACTGTACATTAAAGCCAGAAACGAAGCAACAAACACTGTTCGTTACGCAAAGAGGGATTATGAACGCGGTATTACAGACAAGTGTAAAGAAGAGCCAAAACTGTTCTGGAGCTACGTACGATCTAACACAAAAACCAAGGAGAAAGTGGGAGACCTAAAAAATACGGACGGTCAATTAACAGATAACCCCAAGGAGAAAGCTAATATTCTTAACAGTTTCTTCAGCAGTGTATTTGTAAATGAAAGCAAGGAAAATATTCCATCCCTAGATCTTGGATCTCTAGACTGTAACCTTGATTCTATAGAAATAACTGCACAAGACATTGCTAAAAAGATTAAAAAGTTAAAGGCAGCGAAAGCTCCGGGCCCTGACGGCATTCATAATAAATTTCTTATAGAGATCAGTGACCTTGTCTGTGAACCACTATCGCTTATCTTCAACAAATCGATAAAAACAGGAGTTGTACCCACTGAGTGGAAAACAGCCCATGTAACCCCGATCTTCAAGAGTGGTGACAAAACTGAACCAGGGAATTACCGCCCAGTGTCACTTACAAGCATCTGTAGTCGGTTGTTGGAAACTATTGTAAAGGAACATGTAATGAACCATATGGAAGAAAATAATCTCTTTACCCAGCACCAATTTGGCTTTAGGAGTGGTCATTCATGCGTTACACAGCTCTTACAGATATTCGAAGAGTGGTCTAAGGAAATTGATGCTTATCACAAAGTCGACGTTGTCTACCTAGACTTCCGTAAAGCGTTTGACACGGTACCCCATCTTAGGCTGTTGAATAAACTGGAAGCATACGGAATCAGTGGCAAAGTACTAACATGGATTGAAAACTTCTTAAGTGATAGGAAGCAGAGAGTCATGCTCGACGGAAAATTCTCAGAATGGGCCGACGTCACAAGTGGTATCCCCCAGGGTAGTGTTCTGGGTCCCACATTATTTCTCATTTTCATTAACGATCTCCCGGAAAAAGTAAACAACCTCGTAAAAATCTTTGCGGACGACACAAAACTCTACTCAATTGTTGACGATCAGGATGATATTGACTCGCTCCAAAGAGATCTAGATAAACTTTCAGAATGGTCTGAAACATGGAAACTGGGTTTCAATGCTAAAAAATGTAAATCCATGCACATGGGGTTCGGCAACGAGAGACACAAATATACTATGTTGGATATTACTACTAGTGAAAGGACAGAAATACAGCAAGTAGATGAGGAGTGTGATTTAGGCGTAATTTTCCAGTCAGATCTAAAGTTTTCCAAACACATAACGAAGTGCGTCAATAAAGCCAATCGGATGATAGGTATCATTAAGCGAACCTTCACGGCACTCGACAAGGATATGTTCCTAACTCTCTATAAATCCATGATAAGACCGTTTATGGAATATGCAACCACAGTCTGGTCACCACACCTCAAAAAAGACATCTTCATCCTTGAAAACACCCAAAGACGGGCAACACGACTAGTCAATGATCTCAGGCAGTATGAATACCACGAAAGGCTCAAGATTTTGGGATTACCTACCCTGACATACAGAAGGGAAAGGAACGACGTCATACAAGTCTACAAGATCCTAAATCATATCGATAGTTTGGAGAAGGGTGTATTCTTTAAAGAGTGTGTCGAGTCAAGGACAAGGGGCCATAGCCAAAAACTATTAAAATCGCACAGTAGGTTGGATATTCGACAAAAATCATTCTCCCAAAGAGTCGTAAATGTATGGAACGTAAACTTATCTGAGGAGTGTGTACAGAGCAGTACCCTGAACAATTTCAAATCTAACCTGAATGAATGTTGGAAAAATCACCCAAAGAAGTTCTTTGAACCTTCGATACCGCGGCGCACGCATAACAACACAACTAGAACCGTAGCGAAGAGGGGCCACTACATTCCTAGGGAATACCAGCGGCCGGAGGACCCGTAAGTTACCCCGTAAGTAAGTTACTGGTAACTAATTACGTACCGACTTACTTCGTTCCAACATTTTTATACACTAGTCTACATATATCTTCATGGTTCGCGATTCCGTCACACTTGACTACCTAAATGTCCTTATTATTTCAGTTAGAGTTTTCAATTTAATTTCAAACAAATTAAATAAATTTATCTATCATTAATTTACTGACGCCGGCGCCGTGACGGTATTTGACAGGTGACGAAAAATGTGATCCTGCTAGTTCTGAACCTTGTCAGCACTAAAAAACACAGATATTCTGATTAATAAGGGTGGTTGAATTGTTCTTTGCTATCAACTAAAAAATCTGATGATGTTAACTTAATCATGAAGATACTTTGCTGTCCTGGCATTGTCTGTCCCAAGTGAAAGAGGTTGTCATGAAAAGAAAATGTTTTTATTGTATGTGTCAACTCGTAATGATTCATTATAAAAAAATCTTCTTTATTTTTTCTTAGTATTGTACAACCAACTTAACATTCACATTCAAAGTATTTGATAGAAAAGTTTGATTATTTACGGATTTTTAATCGATAACATTCAATTCAATAATCAATTTTATTTTTTGTCCGATTCGATCTCCATCCCTAATGAATACTGTATTCATAGCACTTGGGAAAGTCTTTTATATTGCACCAGGGAAAGGGATTTTATATGCCTTTTTATGCCTCTTCATATCCCTCCACTGAAGAAAATAGAACTTTCCACTTTAAACAGTCATGAATACAAACCATAGGAAATAATTTCTATGTTATAGAAGTTAGCAGCTTAAAGCAGGCTGAAAGAAATTCAGAATGTGCTTTCAAGTGGTTGTCTGCACATGTATTCAAAATTCAAAACAGGCTATGGAGTAAAGGGTTAAATAAAAGAACTATTTATGTCAATTCTGTTTCTCTTTATTTTTTCATATACTGATGATGATATAAGGAGTAAATGATAAATACTGAACCTCAGAAAACAGGTTTATTTGTGTGCATAGAACAAACAAGAATCAGAAAAAGTGTCTATATGATTAATATACAGAAAAGACCCTGAACTGACAGCTCCTACAGAAGCTACCTTATCTTGGTCTGCTTGGTCTGCATTTAAAAGTGATGAAGTCTTAGTGATGAGGTTAAAGTCAATACGTGACTACAGCAAAGGTGTGTAAAAGTGGCGTATTTAAGATTTGAAAAACATTTTAAACAAAATTCTTAAATACGCCACTCCATGTCTCAAATATTTCACTTTTGAAAAGTGGCATCTTTTTATAACAACAAATATGTCGCTAAAACGCCACTTTATTGGAGTGGCATATTTAATTATCTCAATAAGAAAACAAATACGAGGCTTTTCTTTCACTTATGTAGAGCGGCGTCTTTTCATAATAACAAATACGTCGCTTAAACGTCACTTTATTGGAGTGGCATATTTAATTATCACATTAAGAAAACAAATACGAGGCTTTTCTTCCACTTTTTAGAGTGGCGTCTTTTCAACATGACAAAAACGTCACTCACACGTCACTTATCTGCCACTTTTCCATACTTATTATTAAATACGCCGCTTCAATGCAAGGCTCGTTTTTGCTACTGGCCCAAGTGGCGTAAAAGCTTCACATAAGTGGCATAAAAGCTGCGTTTTTAAATAGCGGCGTTTTTTTTCCGCAAGGGATATATGAGCTACAAAAAAATATTTTATTATAAATAGTAGTTAAATTTAAAGCAGACTGAAAGTGAAGCAGAATGCACCTTAAGGCAGCATTCTGCTTTACTTTCAGTCTGCTTTAAGTATTCACCAGTCTAGAAACAGGCTAAAGGGTTAACTCATAATGTTGTTCTGACTAAAGAAAACATTTCAAACAATTTTATTAGATCTAGATCAAATGCTCAGTTCTTAAACAATTAAATCGGATTATCTCTAGTGATGTGTATATGCATCATTTACAAACAGTCTACCTGTCTATATTGCACTTGTCCTAGGCAAACAATGTAGATTCTGATCATTGACGAGGGCTCCAGATAAGTGAACAAATCTAACTTATCTCACTTATTAATTATAGCAAAAAACCCTATGGTGTTACTACTCACTAGAATCATCTCTTCGAGCTGATTCTAATGAGTAGTAACATAATAGGGTTTAATGCAGAAATAAAGATTTAAGATTTTGAAATACTCCCCTTATCTGGAGTGGAGCCCTGGTGACCTCTGATCGAGGTCTGCACACTATGTCGGGGAAAGTTTTCCAAATTTTACAAGCCCGATGATATATGTTCATAGTGGGTGGAGTGTTATATATGGGTATTCAGCAGGATAAAGATTAAGCCTTTGACGCCATTGGAATGGAATGTAACATAATCATCGCCCTATGACACTAAAAAGGATTGAAACTAAATCGTGAACTATTTATCACCTTTATTTATAGTTTAATAATCAATAGTTATCGAGATAGACAGCACTACAAAATATTCATGGTATGATAAAAACACTGATAAGCCAAAGTGAAGTACTCATTCAATTGGAGATTCATGAGTTGTCCATGGGAAAGATTGCAACCCAATCTAGTTTTGTCACTTTGTTTTTGTCAATCAATAAGCAACGCTTTTAGAGACATTTTTTTTATTTTATGTTTTTGTCTTTAACGGATTACCCCTTAGCTTGTTTCTGGTTTGATGACAGGTAACCACTTAAAGCAGGTTGAAAGTCAAACAGAATGCACCTCAATGTGCATTCTGCTTTATTACAACCTGCTTAAACTTACCATCTACATGTATTAGGATATAAACAATATTTCTTAAATTTCATATTCACACATGTATATACAGGAAGCATTTTCTACTGTGAATAAATTAATTAAATTTGTAAAAAGGCATATCTTTGGAGTAAAGGGTTAAACATTCAAAACGAGTTAACTTTACACATTTTTGAACAATTTTGTCCGCAACATTTTTGGTCATGGATTCCATTTTATCCTACTTATTTTGAATTTTAAAGGTATAAATGGGTTTATAAGCATATGGAAAGTATTGGCGATATAAGGATAAGCCAAAAATCTATGGTATTAAAATGCCACCTGTAATTTCTCTGTGAATTACGTTACTTAACTATTACATTGGTAAATATATCTGTAATATGGGAAACAAAAATAAGAAATATGATTTTGATATAACGTGGCGTATATAAAACCCAAAGAATGGTCTACGAGATACAAACTATGTGACGGTTGCACCACGAACAAAAAAAAACACAATTCTAAATTAATCAATGTTAAGGATCACTAGAAATGTAATCAAAATGGAATAATAGTCATCTTCCATTAATCTTATGTAACAGTTGAACTGTCTAAAACATGTATGACTTAGCTCAACAGTTAAGCAAAACTCCATTCTCTTCAGAAAACGAAGGAAAACTGTAATTGATTTACTATTTCAAACATAATTTTAACATATGTTAACTATAACAAAGGTAACGTAATTCACCATTTTAAGCCTAATGATATCAATTAAACAGAGTATATGATATACAAAGACTAGATGAGATCCATAAACAAACAAAAACAAAATACAATGTAGTAACTAATGTTTTACCGCAATGTAATCAGCTATTCATTATAATTTCATTTTGTAATGTGTGCGTTTAAAAAGAAGTATTGTACATGCATAATGACCTTTATGTAAAACTTGTCATATTTTAACACAATTAGCTTAACTAAAACTAACAACATTGAAACAACCAGAACAAGCATCGTTTGTTTTAAAACTAGTACTTGATGGATTAAATGTTAACTACTTGACCAACGTAACATACATGTGTATGATTTGATACTGAATGGTAACGTAATTCACAAAAAAAACTAAATAACTTTTTTTTCTCGGAGTTATCTAACAGAAGATGCCCACTTTGTGTATGAATATGTTTTGAACAGTGTTTATACTGTTTGCACGTCTTCTGGAAACAATTTGCACACCTTTCTAGTGTTCCCTTGAAGTGCAGGCTCAGCTACATTGCAACAAAATGCCTGTTCCTGGATCCAGAGAGTATGACTTTGACTAGGCACTTAAATGTGTATGTTATCATTTTACTGCATTCAGTCACGAAGGATATGTTATAGTCATTATACCCCCACAAAGAAGTGGTAGGGGTATACTGGAATCAGGTCGTCTGTCCGTTCGTCTGTCTGTCTGTCTGTCTGTCTGTCCGTCCGTCCGTCCGTCTGTCTGTAGACACACTTTTGTCCGGGCTTCTTCCCCTACATTTTTTTGATCAATTTTTCCTGAAACTTAATAGTCATTCTTACCGTCATTAGAACCTGTGCATCTGCAATTCGGTTACGATTTTACAATTATTTCCAGAGTTACAAATGTATTACCCTTTTTCGAATTTCTGGAGTATGTTTGTTTTACCATATTGTCTGGGCTTCTTCTCCTACTGTTTTTATTGTGTCAATTTTGCTGAAACTTTACAGTCATTCTTACTGTCATTAGAATCTGTGTACCTGAGAGTTTTGTTAGGATTCAACAGTTGTTTTCATAAACTGCCGGCGCTTGGATTAACTTTAAATAATCGTGTCTCTAAATTTGTATCTTTTTCTTGGCTAATGAGAGATTTTTTCCCTTTTTAGTAAATCTAGAATTTCTTCTTGAAGGTCACCTTCACCTGTAATTTGCTTGTACTTGGCCCAGATGTTGAATCACATGGATCCTGGTCAATCGTTTCTATTGAGTCGCCTGGTCCAATAATATATCATGTATCGTGAACCTGTGCCTCTCTTCTCATTAATGCCACTTCTTTATGCCTTCTTCTTTGATTTTGCAAGCATTCTTTTATCTTCTTCCTTCATTTAACAAGTGCTGCATTGTTTATTTCAGTGGTTGGTTTGTTATAGCGTTTAACATAGCTCTGTCACGTTTTCTGTAGGTATTTGTTACTTTGGTTTGGCCTTTTTTCTTTCGCGATAAGCTCTTTGTATATAAGCATGCGACTTCGTCATTAACTTGAATCAGAAACACAAGCGAAACATAAATAGTTGAGTATGTGAATTACGTTACCTAATTGTGAATTACGTTACCAATATGAACGTAGAATTTAAAAACATGCGGTATATATATAGTTGATAATTTGCTATAGTACATTAGTATTACATGTAAAGTTGTTAAGCAATGCAGAAAAAATGCAACCGAAAGTGATTTTCACTGAGTTTCAATGAATTTACTTGTCCTACTCAATCCGTTTTCAATGAGTTTGACCATTCACTTTAAACTTTCAACATAGAGCGTCTGCAATGTACTTTACTACTACACCGGGAAGAGTAGAAAGTGTTAATACAAGAATATACCTCGTATATTTCATCTGGGTTTGAATATTACTGCCTTCTTTATTTTCACTGTAACGTAATTCATGGTAACGTAATTCATGAATGTAATGTAACTGCCCACAAAACAGTAAAAGCAAGCATTCTATAAAATAATATTTTGGCATTAGTAACATACGCTGGCACCCTCTCGAAGCATGAGGGGTAATAAACAACTGCATCATCAGACCATGCATAGAGTATGGTAACGTAATTCACTTTTCTTATGTATTTCCTCTATGCGTTTGAATAAAAACGTCACTGTATTTGTAATAAGGTGTGGAACATTTTTTAAGACATATAGCAACTTAGTTGATATTGAAACGATATTTCAGGCATAAATACCAACGAGATTGCATAACAATAACAAAATCACTTACCTTGTTCAATCATGGTAACGTAATTCACTTGATTTTTCTGGACAGCTGAATTATTTTATGGGAATAAAGACCTACATCGATTTGAAGTTTGTTGGTGTTTACTTTTCATCCACATCATATTAAGTTATGAAAAACAGAAAATTTGACTTCTTAGAACATGCCTGTCTGTGCACAATATGGTTAATAATCAGGGCACCCTGATTTTGGACACCTCATTTTGGCTTATAGATACATTGGTTCCCATGGATATTGGCGGGGAAACATGAAAGGAACCTATTTTTTTCATGCTGCACTTTTAATATTAGATCATTGTTTGCCATATATGCACTCCATACTAAGTGAATCACTGTATTCTATCCGCAATATGACATGGACATGCTATAATTGGAATGTGTAAAGTTAACTCGTTTTGGATGTAAAATGTCTGATATCTGTTTAACATTATTTTTGTAATTTAATTGTGATGACAAATTTAAGCTGATGATATTTATAAAATGTAAAGAATTAACAGGGCTGTAAGTCCATATTTAGATTAGCCAGTCTACAAATAATAAGAATTACCAATATAATGTACAAATTAATTACTTTTGGGGTAAAATGTTAGCTAAAAGATTTAAGCAGGCAGTCTGTGATTTGATTATGCAGTGTCTGGGTGTGCAGTAAATCCTGCCCGTGAAACTTCGAATGAACATTTCAGTGACTTTTCAAACAACCCTTGTCAACTTTTCTCAATTTAGGGTTGGTTTTCCAATGTTTTGCAAATTGACAAACAGTGCAGACCTGATCAAAGGGCTCTGATCTCATCATCTCACAGAGCTCCAGATAAGGGGAGTATTTCAAAAACTAAAATCTTTATTTCTGCAGTAAACCCTATGGTGTCACTACTCATTAGAATCGTCTCAAAGAGACGATTCTAATGAGTAGTAACACCATAAAATTTAGTGCTGAAATGAGCGATAAAATGTTGGATTTGTTCAGTTTACTTCCTCTTATCTGGAGGCCTGATCTCATTTTGGGTCTACAGAAACTGTTCTTGTATAAGACAAATATACTTGTCAAAGGAACACTGTAAAGGGTATGTATAAGGGTTTTCTATGGTTAAGCTATCACAAACAGTGATGAACCGGTTGTGTTACAGAAAGGTGACAGCTTAGCCCATTACTCCATGTAGCCTTTTTGTAGTTTTAAACACAGGTGTCCTAGAAGATTGGAAGCAAAGCAAAATGTGCCTTAATGCACATTCTACTTTACTTTCAACCTGCTTTAAACTACCATTTTCTAGGATACAGGAAATATTTCTTATGGTTCATATTTATGTGAAACTATTTTCTTCAGTGGAGGAATATATGAAATATGAAATGTGTAAAAATGTATATCTATGGAGTAATGGGTTCATTCATTGCAAGAAGAGAAATGCAGATCTAGCTCAAATAGGAGCTTTCTGCATTACTTTATGTCGTTTTAGCAGTAACCTGTCTTTAGTCTAGAGATCCGCATGTTTCATCATTGAGCACAAGTTTTACTGTAAATAATTGTCTGTCTGATCTTCCTGTCTGAGTTTGGAAAAACTAAAGTGAACAAAGATTGCAACACCCTATGGAAAACTAACAAAAACAAGTAAAGAACAAAACAATCCTTTGACGTGGACAATAAAAGAAAGCCTACGTAAACACAAAAAAGATTACACAACGTATTTCCGAAAACATTACACACTGGATATTGTTTGCCTAAACAAGTGTACAATCGAAACTTTGTTTATTGGACAACTCAATAGAAGATAAATTTACTTCCTTTAAGACTATAAGTATCTTAATGCAGAACAAAAATAATACAGAAAGCTCCTATAGGAGCTTTCTGTATTACTGTTGTTCTGCATTAAGCAGTTACCTGTTTTTGTATGATCGATGTGATAATTCAGAGATCTGATTCAATAGAAGTTTGGTTGTATGTCTTGTATAATGAGTGACAAATACTGACGGATTTCGTATTGATAGCTGCTTATTTCAGGATTAAGTTGTTCACACAGCATTGAACATTTACTACTTATCCATAACAGGATTAAGCAATAAGATCAGTGAATATGTAGGAACATTCAAACTTCCAGCAAAACAACCACTCCATGATATAATATGGCAATCTTTGAAAATAAGGGACACACTCAGTCTCTGGTGACCCCTTATTGCAGGACAAATATATAATAAGCAGCTTCTTGTATTGCACTTGGCCTGTATTAGCATGTCACATGTTGTACAAGAATACACTGTTTCTTATTCTCAATGGTCTTTTTCCCCGAATTAAATTGAAAAATACTAGCCCAATGAATTTCTCCATAAATGAATGAAAACATTTATTTCTTTATCCTGTAATTAAAATTGCTCAACTGTAAAGCCCTCTTGATTCCTATTTCTCATTTATATACACTCTCTTCTACCTCTACCCTGTGCTTTATTCTGATTCCTAGCCACTATAAAGTCCAACTTTATATTTAAGCAACAACTCTTTGATAAAGTTTACCGGCGGATGTAGTTGAGGGGTAAAGCGCTCAATTACGACAGGGGTCATGCGTTCGATCCCCCATCGGACCTAGTCCTTCGGATGAGACTTAATAAATCGAGGCCCGATGTATCAGTGCTTTACAAAGAACCAGAGAACTCTGTCGATAATAAGAGTAGGGCATCGGACCCAGCAGGGTTGGCCGGTAAAAACCGGGGCGGTTTTAACCGCCCGGTTTTAACCGGTTAAAACCGCCCCGGTCAATACTCCCTGAAGTGGTCAATACTGGTCAATACCGGTCAATACTCATTTTTTGTTAAAATAAAGCTATTAAAGCTTCAAAAAGGTTTAATTATAGTGTAAGGATGTATTACAGATACACAGGAAGCTATTTGAAGTGTATATAGGGGGTATAGGAAGGGTAAAATGGATTTTTCAAATCTGAAAAGACCATCCTGGTCGACTGAACTGACCACATTTATTGATTGAACTGACCGTTTGTTGTCGATTGAAATGACCACTTGCGGTGGATTGAATCAACCATGATTGTAAATAATAGACATCAATGAATCTTCAACATTAAATTGTTGATTGACTATGGGCAGGGTATATCACCTTAATGGTCAATTATTTGCTGTAATAAAAATAAATATATTCCCAAAGTGGTCAATACTGGTCAATTGAAATTTTGAGTGGTCAATTGAGTTTTTTAATGGTCAGTTCAGTTGTAAGTGAACAGTTGATTGAGTTGAAGTATTTAGTGGTTCGTTGATTATGAGTATTATAAGCTAGCCTTTTGGTTGGTAAACTACCAAACTTATCCTAGGTGGTCAATACAGGTCGATTTTCAATTGACAAGGCCGGTCATTTCAATCAACCACTTTGTAGTCCTGGTTTTATCAAATATTTACAAAAAGTTATTCAAATTCAATATTTAGATTAAATCATTAATATTATGATCATTATTCCCAGTATGCTCATCATGACAATGTATGAATAGGATAGGTAGGGTACTAGTAGTTTATTTTGAATTGACCACATCAAATGGTAACCCAGCAAAAGACCACTTGTGGTCATTAAAGAAAAACTTTGAAAAACAACATTAAAATATCATTCTGTTATATAAAAAGATCTTTAACAGTACAGTTTGTATGTACTGTATATATTAAGCAACAATTTACATTGCTAGGGGTATATGATACATAGGTTATAAGTTGGTTCGAAGTCGTCATTTCAATTGACCAGTAATGACCGGTAATGACCACTAATGACCAGTATTGACCGGTTAAAACCAGTATTGACCGCCCGGGTGGTCAATACTCTTATTGACCGGTCGATTGCCAACCCTGGCACCCAGGTTCTCTGTATCCGCTCCCCTCTCTCGGGGGCTCCAATTAGCCAATAGATGGCAGAAACAGACGTTAACAAACAAAAAAGTAGCAATTTTACAATTGGTCTCCCACCAAAAATGTCATTTTTTATGGCCAAAAATACGAAAATACCAAAAAGACCTGCGGACAGATTCTAAATTTACCCTAACCCTAGTTTTTGGTGGGGGACCAATTGTAAACCCTACACCCCCCCCCCCCCCCCCCCAAAACACAACCCAAATTGATAAAGTTTGGAGAGTTCTGTTATCCTTTCAATACTGAAAGTTGTCTGCTGAACAGCATCCTAATGAAACTGGAAACTAACCAGGTTCCACATTGAGTACGAGTAGGACTTGATCTTGATCAAACTATTTACAAAGCTCTATTATACAATTTCTAAGAGTCTGGATTTGAAAGGCAGCTTGCTATCTATAAAGATTTCTTTCTATTTTACATTATATTAGTGATGAACCAGCCATCTATCTATCGAGATTGCTATTCTACATCCGACACTGAAGGGTCCACAGACATGACTAATGCTAGTGAAACATCACAGAGATAACGCTATTTATCAGGTATCATAGTCACAAGGACTAAATTGCCTGTCTGTTTTGCTGTGATTGACTTGTACGACATAATGTGCCCATCGTGGATCTTTCAAGTGATGTTCCCATTGACGCTGAGGCTAATGTAATAATTGCCCACCTGTAGAGATAACAAGAGAGCTTGGCCAGAATCACAATACCTTGGAGATTATCCCTATCTCTCGTTACCTTTAGTCTGCACACATCTCTAGACCTGACCAATACAGGCATACTAGTACCTGTAGTCACATCATTCAAAACATCAATATTATAGACATGATTTAAAACAGGTAATTGCTTAATGCAGAACAAAAGTAATGCAGAAAGCTCCTGTTTGAAGCTTTCAGCATTACTTCTGTTCTGCATTAAGCAGCTACACTGGCATAAAGATCTTTATGATTCTTTGATGAATTGTCACTGAGCATAGATCTGCACTGCAAGGCAAATGGCGGACTAATTCAGAATCAAACGCAAACATTTCATATCAATATTGCTGTACTAATAGTATTAGAGAAAAGGATGAGATAGGAAGTGGACTATAGATCTTGCATGAAATGATGTTCACAGAGCAGAATAGTGAGAACATTAAAACTACTCTCCCATACAGAACACTGCCATAAATCACAACAGCAGTATAAGGCTAGTCATCCAATCTCTTCAATGTAACAAAAGCTGCACCACAATATGACCCTTTTCCTTTAAGCTTGTTTTATGTATTTCTGGTAGGCGGTGGCTACTTAAAGCATACTATAGGTAAAATGCAATTTTTTGTTGATTTATTTAAGCCTGCATCATGCATATAGGAAGGGTTCCTATGGCTTTTAATCAGGACAAGATAGAAGCTTGGAAAGGTGTTAAATATGAAAAGTATGTTGTATTGTCAATTTGATGAATTGATTAAAGTATGAAACACTATCTGTTTTAGGTAAAGGGTTAAGTAAGATACTTATAAGGGTACGAAGTGCTTGGAATGTTAAGTTGATGTTGATTTACATGCTTCTGACTAAACATGACGCAAAGCAATGCTGAACTTCTCCCAACATTTCCAAGGTTATCAGGTAATCAAATCAATCTGCTCGACTGGTTCACCATCTTCTCCCAGTTTTTGTTCCCAGGTGTACAGCCAGACATTGTACCAATCATAACATTATGTAACACATTGTTTTATCATGTACCAGGTAACTCATGTTAAATGACCATTCAAAATAGTTATCACATAAACAAAATGGACAGACAGATGAATGGGTGGACAGACAGAGAGAAAAAATGCCTTACTTTCAAAGAGCATATAAATAGCAATGCAGAAATACTTCATTGAAAACGTTATGCATTACCTATCAAGAAAATATTCTTAACCCATTAACCTTTAGCCTGTTTCTATTTTTGAAAACAGGTGACCACTTAAAGCAGGTTGAAAGTAAAGCAGAATGCGCCTTAGTGCGCATTCTGCTTTACTCTCAGCCTGCTTTAAGCTATCATCTATTCAAATATAAAATCTATTTCTTTTGGTAAATGTTTATCACTGTATGAATAGGAACTATTTTATTCAGTGAAGGAATAAATTAGAGGCGTAAAAAGGTGTATTTATGGGGTAATGGGTTAAGAGATCTCCATTCTTCTTCATGAAATGGTCTCTCAGCATTAAGTCTCAACAAGGGTTATAATGATAAGATTTGAGGGATTGTAGACAAATAATACCAATTAACCAGCCCCTAAACCCTTATCTTGTAAGATACAAATTACAGCTCATGTAATTGGCCATCTTCCATCTTTCAACAACTGATAAATCCAAGTGACTCAAGTTCCTATAATGATCCTGTCTGTATAGTTTATCATTCACACATAAACAACTCTTGTATTAAGTCTTCTGACTAGTTAACCATGCTAGTGCTGAAAATTGATATATAAAACTCTGCCCATTATGGACATCTATCATCTGAACTATTAAATTGGTCAATAAAATAAGCAAACTTTTCCCTTGAAAAAGTGTAGACCATCCATTAATATAGCCACATGATCTGGGTCTACATTGTTTTCAAAAAGCTTCAACATAATGCTTTAACCCTTTCCCCAATAGAAGCACCTTTTAGAGCATTCAATTTATTCCTCCATTGAAGAACATAGTTCCAAAATGATAGTCATAAATATGTACCAAGAGAAATATTTTCTTTATCTTAGCAGAAGTACATGTAGGAGAAGGGTTAAGTATAGATTGTTGTTTAATGCAGAACATTCTTAACGCAGGAAGATCCTCTGCATTACTATAGTCCAGCATTAAGCAGATATTATTTTTAAGAAGTCTCTCTGCATTTCACCTGAATTTTTCCCCAACACTGGTTTGACTGTGTGTCATATCTTAATTACCAATAACTATGAGAACATTTTCTAATTAGTATTTCAATATTTGTCAGTTCAATAGAATTTCAAAAGAAACTTTACAAAGGAACTCATCATTCCACTGCCAGTGAACACTTAACCTTTACAGTACAGAGACCAAATAAACATCATTTTATTTTTGCATATTTGACAGAAATATTTTTAATGACGAGTGACAAACAGCTTGAATCCAGATCAGACGCTGCGTTACGCTGCGTCTGATCTGGATTCAAGCTGTTTGTAAATGTAAGCCAATTTCCCTCCCTGTAACAAATCCCTCCGAACAACGCACATATTTTGTGTCTCCCTATGGGTGTCGTTATAGAGAGGGAGCCCTGTAGTAAATTGTCTCAATTTTAAACTGCCTGATTGTAAGCAGTCTACGGGACAATCAGTCTGTGGCATCTCATCAGGGTCTGCACTGTTTACTACTTCATTGGAAATAATCTGTCGTACGGAGTTAAGTTTAAGAATGCATGTGAGGCGACTTGTATGATACTTACATTCTCTGCATGACATCACACAAGAAGACTCCATTGTAGAGATCACTGTGCTGTAACCGTGGTGATCCAGGGGACCTAAAACTATCCACCTGAAATACAATTAACAAATACAGTAAGCAGGGCTCAAGATAAGAGGGAGTTGTTTCAACAAATCCAACATTTTTTCACTCATTTCAGCACCAAATCCTATGGTGTTACTACTCATTAGAATCGTCTCGAAGAGACGATTCTAATGAGTAGTGACACCATAGGGTTTAATTCAGAAATAAAGATTTTAGTTTTTGAAAAACTACCCTTATCTGGTGCTCTGTCTATTATGACCACCTCTTTATAACGATCACTAATTATAAGGTTTAGGACAGGTGACAGCTTAAAGCAAGGTGACAGTAAAACAGAAAGCTCCTATAGGAGCTTTCTGGTTTACTGTTACCTTGTTTGAAGCAACTTTTACGCAATTAATTGTTCTTTTTAGTGGTCGTTATAGAGAGGTTTAACTGAACTCTCAGTCTCTCTCATTGTCATGATAATGACATGATTCTATACAGTGATCCACCAATCATTCAATGATTTTCAGCCAAGAATGTAATAAAGTAGAGTTTGTTTTCTCTCAGGGATAGAAGTTTATGGAACGTTTGTGGAGAGTTGGTATATGCTAAATTGCTAATGAGCCTTCCCAAACATTGTTTGTTGGGAAGTAAGACAAAACATATAGCAAAACAATCACCTCTAAGTGCGAGCTTAAGCTTTGCATTGACAGGGTTTGTTGTTGCTGTGTCACTCAGTTTGCACATTACACCTATATAGCTTCAAAGACTGTTCAACGAGAGGGTATGAAAATTGACTATAGTCACTATACTGACTTATTTGTTTGTTAGTCCGGACTTGATATATTGGGCAAATGCAATAACGACTAAATGTAGGGCCAGCAAGTTTTCTAGTTAACTATTTTTGTAAAACGGCGAAAAAAGAAGTGAGATTTCAATTGTAACACAAAAACAAGGGCCACTATGGCCCTAAATCGCTCACCTGGTACACCATGGCAAACTTGACCTATAGTGACCTAGATTATGACTGGACATGTATACCCACAATCAACCTATAGAGTGTAAACAAGATTTTCCAATGATTTGACCTAGTGACCTAGTTTTTGACCGGACATGACCCATATTCAAACTTGACCTAGATATCAATGCGACAAACATTCTGACCAAATTTCATCAAGATCCAATGAGATTTGTAGCCTCAAGAGTGTTCACAAGGTTTTTCTATAATTTAACCTAGTGACCTAGTTTTTGACCAGACATGACCCATATTCAAACTTGACCTAGATATCAATTAAACAAACATTCTGACCAAGTTTCAATAAGATCCAATGGGATTTGTAGCCTCAAGAGTCTTCACAAGGTTTTTCTATGATTTGACCTAGTGACCTAGTTTTTTACCAGACATGACCCATATTCAAACTTGATCTAGATATCAGTTAAACAAACATTCTGACCAAGTTTCATCAAGATCCAATGAGATTTGTAGCCTCTAGAGTGTTCACAAGGTTTTTCTATGATTTGACCTAGTGACCTAGATTTTGACCGGACATGACCCACATTCGAACTTGACCTAGATATCAATGAGGCAAACATTCTGACCAAGTTTCATTAAGATCCAATGAAATTTGTAGCCTCTAGAGTGTTCACAAGGTTTTTCTATGATTTGACCTAGTGACCTAGTTTTTGACCCGACATGACCCACATTCGAACTTGGCCTAGATTTCATCAAGACAAACATTGTCATCAAGTTTCATGAAGATCGGATGAAATTTGTAGCCGCTAGAGTGTTCACAACCAATTGTGAACGGACAGACGACCGACGACGGACATCCAGCGATCCTAAAAGCTTACCTTGGCACTTCGTGCCAGATGAGCTAAAAACACGTCTATTGTAAAAACCTTTAAAAAAGATGAGAAATTGCAAGGATACACTATGCGTCTTGTTGCGGCTTGATATTTATGTTGTAAAAAACATAAAAAAAGATGCGAGATTGCAAAGGTGCACTCTCGCATCTTATTTATTTCAGTCCACGGATCCTATAGTAAGCTGATGTAAAAAATGTCGAAAAAACATGCCAGATTGCAAAGGTATAATCTCACATCTTTTTTCGATGTTTTACTCATGACATAAAAGGATGTCGAAGAAAGATGCAAGATTGCTCCGGTTCACTCTCGCATCTTTTTCCAGCATTAATTCTTAAAGATTTGTGGACAAAAATCATGGAAAAAAGATGCAAGATTGCACCTTTGCAATCACATCTCTTCTCAACATTTTGTACAACACAAGTAAACGCCAAAATAAGATCGAGATTGTACCCTCGCAATATCGCATCATTTTTCGACGTAGATCTATTTTACAATAGAATAGTTATACTATGTACAGGATTTGAGAACTAGAGGGATGACTTTGTTCGTAAAACAAATATGATGCCCCCGTCGGCAAATATTTGACAAGTAAGTTCATATTACTGTAATTTTGTGAAAAAATTAAAGCAGATCAAAATCTTGTTCACATGCACATCTATGGCATATGTGCAAATGGTCTACCAAGCTATAAGGTTGTAGCTTGAAAACTGTAGGACGAATTAGCCGGACAAAGTGTGTACTGTATGTGGGGCGAACGGACGAACAAACGGACGGACAGGGGTAAATCAGTATGCCCCTCGACTGATCGTGCTGGGGGCATAAAAAGTGAAATGTGTAATCTCGAAACTTTTTTTCGGCATTTTACTAAAATTGTAAAACAGAAAAATTGTTGGCTCTAAAAGGATCCCATAAACGACCCATGGACTGACAGGCTAATGCGTTAACAATAGACCAACTCATTTGTCTTTTCTTGTTTTAATTCTACAAAAACACAACTATGCCAAACATGGTTTATGGTGAATTCGCCTAGAGACGAACTCGCCTACAATTAGATATATAGTAAACCAAATGGTGAATTCGCCTAGAAAGCAATTATGATAGTGATTGTATTTCGCACCTATTGTAAGGTATTGATAACATAACAATACTTGTTTTCAGGTAGTGTTTACTAAGATGGGATGATAAGTGTAGCTCCTGATCATCATTAATGCAGGTGTTAATAATTTTTTATGTAGACCGGTGTAAGCGGCATTTTTACTTTCAATTTTTAACTTTAATTTCAAAAGAAACAGAGAAATAGATGTTAAATGATGTATTCTACGTTGGCATCGCCCCCTTTCAAACAGGTTGTCAAATCTGGGTGTAGTGATAAGGGGCTACACTGATATTTCATTTTGTTAAAGACCTATTTCTGGCTCAGCAGGATGTCTATCGGATTGTATATTGTGCCAGGGTCACACAACAGGCTTAATACACAACTGTTACATCATATTACCCAGAGGCACATAGGGCATCATGGGATAGGGTACTAGGTATTAATACAGGTAGATAAGGGATCTAGCTGAACCATTTCAACACTGTGATATTGTTGCATTAATATAAAGATAAGAATAGGCCTTCACAAAAAATCAAAAGTTTGCATCTAGATCATTTGCTTTAATTGTCAAATTATCAAGTTATGAAACCTTTTTCTACATTATTTAACATCTATATTTTGTCAACTAAAAACTGTCGTATAAGTTATATGTATACAATTTTTTCTAGAAGATTAACCCTTTAAAATGCTTTGTTTGAATACAGGTGATCATTTAAAGCAGGTTGAAAGTAGAGCAGCATGTGACCACATACAGCACGTTGAAAGTAAAGCAGAATGAAACAGAAGGCAAATTCCGATTAATCTCTGCTACAATCTGCTAGGATATATTATTTTGCATATTCATGTAGTAAAAAGTGGAAGTTTTCTCTTCAGAGTAGTAGATCTAATACATAAAATGTGTCAAATGTGTTTTTATGGAGTAATGGGTTAAATCACAAGAAAATGCCAAGAAAGTAAAGCATTTTCTTTATAGTTACAATGGACTAGACTTTTTGAGAAACTGGAATTGTTATTAAAAAGATTCATGCTGATCAAACATATCAAATATTTAGCTAATAACTATTTGCCCTAAAGTCTTTAGTATGGCTCCAGCTCATGTGCTTTGTAACTGAGAATTTGATCTGGATCTATGCAGTTTGCCTTTTTTAAATGTAGTTTGATAGTTGATGATTGTAAATGTAATGTTTTGACTTGCTTGGTATGCTTGATGTTATTTATTAAAGCTAGATTGCTAACCCACTGTTTTGTTATGTATTGTATTATAAGACCCAAAATTACAGATTAATAAAATAAAATCAATTTCATCAAGTTTTAATCTACAGACAATATCACTGTGTGCTTAACCCTTACCCTGCAGTAATAGCTTCTGCTTTTAAATTGTCGTCTGCAAACAATATTTAAATTAGATTTGTACATATTTCAATTAAAAAAGTCTGAGCGATAACTGGTATACAGTTTGGATACAGATCAGATGCGACATTATGAAGCATTAGATCTGGATCCAAACTGTTTGAAAAAATAACAGTCAACTCACGATCCACAGCTTAAGGGTTAAATGCACAGCTATCACTTGCCCCTATATTGGTCTACATCTATCAATTAGTACCCTGCTGTGATAATTTGTTTGTAATAAACATACCCTGATAAGGGCGATCTAATCACCAAGTATCAAGCTGTGATTGGGGGGGGACTGCTATATAGAACTTGATATAGGGCTTTAAATAAATATCTGGATAAGAAAATAACAATAATACCCGTGAGGGGAGTTCAGCAGTAATCGAAGATAGATAGATACATGTAGATAGACAAATTTATGAATTGATCCACAACAAATATTTTTATTTTATCTATTTGTAAATGGTAGATACACATGTACTACAAGGTGTGAAATACAATCACTATATAATTGCTTTCTAGGCGAATTCACCATTTAGGTTACTATATATCTAATTGTAGGCGAGTTCGTCTCTAGGCGAATTCACCAGCACCCCCAAACATATGCCTATAGCTTAAGTGTTGTTTCCATTTTCAAAATGACTTTTCTTCAGAGATGAGGCAAATATCCATTGACAGTCGGAGTCCGACTGATAACGCACGGGACCTGTAGCGTGCGGCAATTTTAGTGAAAAACTTTTTTTTGGACACAAAAGACAAATAAACCCATTTCACCAATTGTCATGTAAATGTTCTTACCCAGATGACAAGGGGACACTGCATAATGTTGGACTCTGTCGTAGCCATTATTACCCTGTCTAGTCTTGCACTAAAATCCCCACTTTAAAAAGGTCATAAATCCACGCGCGACAAAATCACAAATTCCACGGGCTTGACACGAGCTACATTTTTCCGACTGAGGTTCAAAGGTCATGAATGACATACAAACTGGCACAATACATATTAACAATTCATCCAAACTGAGTTTTTCTACATATTTCAAGTTTGGTGGACATAACTTTTAATCCAATTATTGTTGGTCCAAGTTTGTCGTTTCAATCCAGGTGTATGCTTCAACGGTTCCAGTCCCATGAACTTTGACCTGAGAAATTACTGCGCATTGTTTTGGTTTCATTTCTTAACTTCCCTATATGTACGCAAATGTAGTAAATATTGAAATATTTAATGGATTTTAGTGATAATTTGGTAAAATGGTACAATCATAAATACATTAAACTTATTTGTAGGGTAGAAATTATGGTGGATCCTATGCACTATTTTGAAACAAGTGCCCGCCTAATTGAGAAAAATAGTACCGGCTGATGCCAATGACGCAAAGGGGAGTGTACTCTTATCATGTCAAGGGAAGTAATTTCGTCGGAATTCGGAAAACTATTAGCCAGAGTTGGCTCCCTTGAACAATGGCGTTGGTTTCGAATTAGTATTTTTCAAGCTGTTCATTGTTTTAGATTAAACATTGATGTGCAAAATACAACCCAGTTGACCATTTCGAACTTCTATACAGAAATTAAATTAAATTTAACTGAACAGCTACAGAATATATTTTTTCGAAACTGCGGCTCTTATTAAATGGCAAACTGAAAGTAAAAACGTATACAATTTATTAGTGGAGACAATTTTGTTTGTGCAAAGATCAAATTACTAAAATTTTGACATTCTTTCAAGACTGGTTGCCACTGTCAAAATTAATAAAAATTGCTACTGTGAAAAAAGAGAATGATGATAATTTATTGGTAACAGTTTATTTGGAAGTTGTTCAAATATTTGATATTGTTATTATAAGGGTTTATAATATTGTACATGTATGGTGTATTTTAAACTATTTATGGCAAGTTACCCGGAAGAGTTAAAACAAATACATGTGTTGCAACTTGTAACTCGTAATGGTTTACATGGCCTTATGGTAATGGGATAAAGGAGAGAAAATGACAGATTTAACTAGTGAGGAATCTGATCAACAAACAGACACTAAACAGAAAGTGTTGACTACCAAGAAAAGATGCAGTTGCTGGAAGTGCCTGTTTTGGACGATATCAATCACAATAGCTGTTGTAGCAGCGTTCTTTGGCTATGTGTACATCCAAGTCAGAGAAAGAGTTATACCATCTCAGATAGCCGAGCAGCTTGGAGCAGAGGGAATTCAGATGTTCTATGCTTTTGACAGAGACAATGACGGCTATCTGTCTGTCGCCGAGTTTGAGCCGTTGTTTCATCGTATGGCTGGTAGAAATGTAAGTTAAAGACTTTTCCTCAGTCCATTGAGGGACCACCACCCCATTGTTCTGGAGGTGTCAATGTAACTGTCAAAGCACGTGCAGCACAATCTCAGTTTACCTGGTGAGGTCCAGATTATACTCATGCTCTAGTGATTTTCAATGGTTATTTCTAACCACACTTTCAAATATAAAGGTAGAGTCTCACATGAGAAGCTTCAATGGTCCTTAGCTAGCGACATGTCCATAAGATCCATGATTATTGCAAGGAAATTGTCTGGCAAGGCGTTATGATCGAAAGGTCATCTAGGGATGTCTTTAAGTAGTTACGGTAGACATACATGTACATAGCTCCAGACAGCAATTGAAATTTTAAATAAATTTATTTCCCATTACTAGAGACATCCCAGCTTCATCAACCCTTAATTGGGTCATTGCTGACTGTCACCCCAAGGGATGGAATGAGGTAATATTAAAAGCCTGGAGTAACAGCATATGAGTTACAGTAATTCTTCTTCCGTACTAAAACAACAATCCAATTAAAGTGGTACAAAACAGAGTCAGTTTAAGTCAGGTAGGGTTTAGTCTCATGACTCTCATCAATAAACCCCTGTGACATCATGCTAATTTTGTGACAGATGCCATCTCAGGGTCTCATTGCAATACTGTCTACCGGTATATGTGTGATACATGCAATACTAATAATTTTATTATACTGCAAAGTAAATTCCTTACTTCTGATAGGCTACCAAGCCGTAGACCTGACACCAAGTACTCTGTGAGCTGACAGGGTACGTAGAAATGCAGCTGCTTTCATTGGCTGACAGGCCCTTCAGTCTTTGCAGAAAATAAGACGGCCGACTGCTCGACAGATTGAGTGCATTCAATCTTGCATCCTCAGTTTTAAGTCCTTTTCGGATAAGAACTAATATGGGGTGGAATCTTTCAACAGTCTCCTTTTTGCTTGGAAAGTTTGATGCCGACGTCTATATACGAGCATGCTCATTTTTCTTTTGAATAACAACCGTCATAAACAAATGACGTCATTTACGCTCAAAATCATATGTTTTGACGCGATTTTGTTACTGTTTACTTTGAGCGCTGTGCACAACAAATTCCGAAATATTTAATTTGAACAATGAAAACTTTGCAGTATAATAAATTTGTTATACAGTTTCTTCACAGGGTACATGAGGATTTCTTCCCGGCTGGCCTCGCCTAACGGCTTGGGCAACATGATTTTCCTCAGCCGGGAAGAAATCCTCATGTACCCTGTGAAGAAACTGTATAACAGATTTATTATACTGTATAACTAATAATGTATATATTCATAATTGTATATAAAAATAAAAAATTATGCATTATCATTGCATATCCCCTGATGAACTGTCGAAAGCGCCCAGGAATATATATATTTAGGTAGAATATTGCAGCACTGTAAGAGTAACTTATATCTCAACCACATAATGTGACATTGTATATAAAAATCATATGTACTTAGTACAACTTTACATGCAATCTTCAGTTAACCCTGTCCTCCATAGAAGCCTTTTAACGCATTCCTCCACTGAAGAAAACAGTTCCAAATTATACAGTCATACACATGTAATAGTAAAGATATTTTCTATATCCTAGCAGATAGTGGCTTATAGTAGGTTGAAAGTAAAGCAGAATGCTCCTTACTTCCAACCTGCTTTAAGTGGTCACCTATAGCTATCTTCAAAACTATAAACAGGCTGTAGAGTAAAGGGTTAATACATACTACAGTACTTCCTGCTACATTGTACCCACAACATGCCTTTTTTAACCCATTACCCCATAAATGCACCTTTTTACGCCTTTATATTATTCTTTCACTGTTGATAATATTTCCACTTTATACAATCATGAAAGTGAATCGCAAGAAAAAGTTACTTTATCCTAGAAATTGAATATGATAGCTTAAAGCAGGCTGAAAGTAAAGCAGAATGCTTTAAGAAGTAACTTTTCTTAAGGGGGTATGTGCACCTTGGTAAAGTAAATACCAAATTCTTCAAACTTTGCATACTGATAGTAAAATTAGTTTCTATGACAAAACTGGTGAAAAAAGTGGGGGTACCGGACCTTTCTTATTCACAATTTGAGATTTTTCAAGGCTACCCCCCTAAAATTGAAGCTTCATAAAAACTCCTACTTTTTTGTACTACGGTTTTTCAATCTTTATTTAAACAATCTATTTGTACCAAAAGTATCCTAATTTATATTACCATAGTAAGAATAAACCCTGAAAATAATGTTTTTTCAAGATCCAAAATAAAAATATTTGATTTCACCAGAAAGGAGTAAAATTTACCCCACCCACTTTTTTATTATGGGAGATTAAAGGAAAACGGACAGCTGATGACAATATGGTCTTAGATCCTAGATTTTATCCTAAAAGCAACATTCATGAAGGTCCTGCAATTATTACTCATCGATAAGGTACGAAAAAGATCGATTTACTGCATACAGGTAAGCTATCGCTAATTGGAACGGGCGCCGCCATATTGGCAAAGCTATCATTCGGAACCCTCGATTTTTATCCATTTTGTGACGACACAAAGGCCTAAACGCTGATTGGCTCTTTCACTCAACAACTGTAACTTGGACGGACATTTCACACTTCGTCAGTAAGGGTAACGGCAAGCTTAATTCAAGGTCGCATGCAGTTAAAAAAAAAGATAATAGATAGATGATATATTCATATTGATTATGATGAACTTGAAAGGTCGTGTAGATCCAGAAACGATCAGAAGCTATCGTTAATCGGCTTAGAGAAATGTCCGTTCCAATTCCCAGCTATAGAATCTGGGAAAACAATGCTGCGAAATGGTTAACAGTAGAGTATGGCGACATCCATAGTACCTTGATTGATGATTATAATAATAGATCTAGATCTACAATAAAAAAAAATCTGATAATCAGTGCGATATTGTGCTGATCTAGACCTAAATGTTGAACTGGCTGAGATCTACCAACTCGTTTACAAATCAGCATTTTCTAGCTGGTTCGTCTCGGTTTAGGAATTCAACGCTACAGAAATTCTTAATGAAAAAAGTCTCATTACTAGATCTACATATTGTACGGGTAGATCTAGATCGGTTTTTTCTTTCTTAATTTAATCATCGCGATTCTCTAGATCCCGATCTGATAGAGCGATCTTACTTGAGTCCAAATCCGATTTTGATTGGATCTAGTTTTATCGTTCTTATTTCTGGGTGTAGTTTTACACTTGTCATTTCTGTAGAAAAAAATTCAAACAACTTTTAGATAGGCCTAAATGAATTTTAATTTAAGATTTAATTTCGAGTTTTATGGTAGACTCTAGCCTTTTTAAAAAAGCAGCTTACACATCTAGATCAATACAAAACCACAAGAGCTAGAAGTGTCCAATATTCTTTTTTTCTTTTTCTTTTAAAGATCTTGGCTTTTTTGTTTTGATGTAACCCTTTCCCCCATAAATACGCCTTTTAACGCCTTGTATTAATTCCTTCATATACTGAAGAAAATAGTTTCAATATCATACTGTCACAAATAAAAATCATAAGAAATATTTTCTATATTTTAGCAGATAAAAGCTTAAAGCAGGCTGAAAGTATTTTCAACCTGTTTTAAGTGGTCACATATTTTCAGAAGTAGAAACAGGGTAAAAGGCTCGTGGCGTGTAAACGCATATTTAAGTAGCCAAATTGCTAGCCTGTGTTTAAAATCACAACCCTGTTTGGCAAGTGCGGCTAATTAGATTACGTAATATGGATATTTATGCCCTGCAGGGCCTAAAGCTTCTTACTTCTTCACAGAGGGGGTCTTAGGCAGAAAGGGGTTGTGTATAATTATTTCCGGTCCATATCGTACAATTTGCAAGGCAGCTTAATTGATTAGTGGTTGATGATGAATGTCAGCATAAAATGCGATCTAGATCAAAGCCGCCTGCTGAAATATGTCCTGAATCTGTTTCGATTATGATTTTCATAGATCTTTATATAAGCTCAAGATATATAACGATAAGTAAAAAACGACATTAATACAATAAATGAGCACTCGGGTCACGTTATCTAGAGCGTTCAGTTTTGACCCAGATCAGAATATCAAATACTTTGTTCAGCAGACAATTAATCAGTTTGGATCTTAATCAGACATTGCCAGTCTCAATTGCTAGATGATAAATTGATATTCCACATTTGTCATGTCAATGACTGTGCAAAAAGTTCAGCAACAGTTTGGATCCAACTGAGATATTGAGAAACTCTGTGATTGAAAATCCAAACTAAGGTTTGAATGTATTGAAAAGCTCATTGAAGAAACTTTTATCCGTACGAGAGACTGACAAACAGTTAGGACCCAGATCGGAATCAAAACTGACTGTACTTAAAGATCAGCAACAGTTTGGATCCAAATGAGATATTGAGAAACTCTGTGATTGAGACCTGGATGTACGAAAGTTCCCGGATGTTGCGATACCGAGAATAAATGGTCTATTTTCTAAAAATGTATGTCCGATTGAGGGCCAGAACCGATGTTAAACGTCACGGAAAATTCATAACAGACCAGAAAAATAATTTGATCCCCCTTATTTTATTAAATAAAAACGTAATACCTCATCCGTTTTGTACTGGATGCAGAGACAGTGTATAGCCATATGGCTATACACTGTCTCTGACTGGATGTTATAAAAATCGGCACATGTATTATCGTCTTTATCTGCTCGTGTTTTAGTCGTAGCCCCGTAAAAAACGAAGATATCCTGGAGCCGATGTTTATGATTAATATTTACGGAAATATTAACAGATAAGACTAAATATATCGGAGAAACTTTTTTCGAAAGTCACAGGGCTTCGATGCCTTTATTCACAACCAGTATGCAAATATTATCAAGAGTATCCGTGCCCGATTCCGATGTCCTATGATATTTGCCTGATATACGCTACCTCAAGTATGGCTGGATTAAGCACTAATAGCTCGAAATTTTGATGGTTCTGCTATGCACTCATTGTCACCAAGACACCCAATCGTCATTTCATTTGTTCTTCAGCAAGTATTAACCTCCTTTATAGGCATTTATACACAAGTATTGCAGTCGCAAATTCGTCCGGCGAATGCGCTTTCTCTTCGCCCGACCCGTCGCAGTCTCTGTCTTCTAATATTACATTCTCTGATAATTTAGGATCGAAATCGTAACACTGAAGTTCTAAAGTGTTTTTACCTTCCTCCACATGACCAATTTTTCTCAGTATTTCAGTTTATTAATGTTATCGATGTAAATTCCGCGCACTCTACGGCATTCCCGGTTAGACTCGCTATAACCGGAAGGTCGCGGAAGGCCTTAGTTACGTCACACAGGTAAACAAAATGGCGGCCCCCATGGTCGCTTGCACAGTCATATATCACAAAGTTTAAACGGCTCTAACTACTTCATTTTTTATTATTTTTCAAAATTTCAAAGGCAGAAGGCGATTTTTTTTCAATATCTTTCATTTAAAAGATATTTATCACCAGCTGTCCATTTCCCTTTAAGGCACTGTGAAAATTGCCCTACAAATTGTAGCAAACTAAATACCAAATTTTTTATTTGTTGTTTTTAGCCTTGCAAACAAAAAGTTTTAGTGAAATAGCAAATGAAAACACAGGGTCCCGTACTTTTTAAAAAATATATAGATTTTATCTAAAACATCCATTTTTTCTCATTTTTTCAATTTTTTGTGTACTTTTACCAAAAATATTTTTTTTCCAAAAAATTTCATTTGATCTATTGAGTTATCTATAATTTATACTAAAACTGTACTACCATGAAAATTTCATGCTTATATTCTGAGAAATTGAAATGAAATCGGATGTAACAAAATACAACCTACCTATGAAAACAGTGTATGCTGTTAACTACGAATAGGACATAAAACTTAAAAAGTCCCTTCCGGAACGAAAATCCAAATTTTCCCCGGGAAAATAGTGATTTATTACTGTATGCATTCACCAAAAATGAGTTCTTACCATTTTTTTGAAAACGAGTTCGTAAAATTTTTCGGAAATTTCATAATGCTCAAAAAGACAGGCCGACATCCTTAACAACTCGGCTATGGGATAATTGGTTAACCTATGTGGGTTGTACTTTGACAGGCCTCTACTTCACTGTAAGTTTTAGTTTTTACAAAAGTTGGCTGTCATAGCATCCAATTATTGTCGACAGGCATATTTTGTGAGTGTTATTCTTGTTTAATAGTATTTATATTGCACTAGAATGAATGTATTTATTTTGTGACAGTTTTCAGTTGAAATTGATGAATATAACGTGACGGTCAATGCAACAGATGAAGTGTTAACAGTTACAGCTGCATTTGAACCTTTTGAACTTGACACCTTGACACGATCAAGCACGGATGGACCAGGAATAGAGGTATTCATATTTTCTATACCTTTCAAATAGTGTTCAAGAAACACTATGAATATACATGTACACATGTATAGTCAATCCTCTTTTATCCCATTACCCCATAGCTTGTTTCTAGTATTTAAGACAAGTGACCACTTAAAGCATGTTAAGGCACATTCTGTTTTACTTTCAGCCAGCCTATTTCTTAAGATTATACATATTCAAAACTGTATTTATTGGAACTATTTTCTTCAGTAGAGGAATAATCAAAGGCAAAAAAAGACATATTTATGGGGTAATGGGTTAGATGATCCTGGTTTCTTTCATTTCATGATGTTAACCCGTTGAACCCTAGTGATGCATGTATGTGGCTTTTACAAACAGTGTACCTTTAAAGAGCGCACTTGATCCTATGCCAATAATGTTACGTAGACTGACCCAGATCAAAGGGCTCCTACATGAGCCCTCTGATCTAGGTTGGTATTGTTTGTCATTTAGCAATTATAATGTAACAGTAAACACCAACCTATATGTAGTCAAAAATGGACTAGATTTAATTCAAACTGAAGTGGGCCTACATAGCCGAGTGGTTTTAGTTACTGTGACTGACAATCACTAATAGCTGCTCACTGCTGTTGGTTCAAATTCGGGTCTGGGCACTTTTAATTGTTCATTTAGAAAAGCCTTCCACCTGGCTTGCTGTAGGACGGTGGGTCTACCCAGTTGCTGATTTATACCTGAAACAGTGTATGAAGGGCATCGGGGGTCCTCCTCCACCTATAATCAGCTGGAAGTCGTGATATGACAGAAATACTGTGAAAGCAACTTAAAATCATAATAAATCAAATCAAATCGAAACTGAAATTCTCTATTATAAAACTCAGGGGTCATTGAGATAGCCTAAATTACCAGTATTACTACTGATTTTTACCTCCATGCAAACATACAGAAAACCTCTCTATAACGACCACTTAATTGTGTTAATTATAGGGTGTTTAAAACAGGCGACTGCTTAAATCAAGGTGTCAGTAAAACAGAAAGCTCCTTAAGGAGCTTTTTGTTTTACTGTCACCTTTCTTTAAGCTGTCACCTGACTTTTAAACGTCAATTAGCCTTCTTTTTAGTGGTCGCAATAGAGAGGTTTAACTGTAGGTAAAGCTACAGTTCATTTAACCCATTTCCCCATAGCTTGTGTTCAGTATTGAAGATAGATGGCTGCTTCAAGCAGGCTTAAAGTAAAGCAGAATGCTTCTTAAAGAACATTTTGTTTTAATATCAGCCTGCTTTAAGCTAGCTTACATCTGCTAGGATATAGGAACTATATGTTATGGTGCATACCGGTATTTATGATCGTATACTTTAATATTTTGTTTTCATTACATTGGGTTAGCTGTGATTGGCTGTAATTTTTGTTTCATAACCCCATGAAAAAAAAAATTCATGCCACGCCTTATCGGGACTACTTTCTCTTAGTCCAACTGCTCTCCACAAGCGCTGCATGAAGCAGGACGCCAAATGAAGCGGTTTCATACAAAAGTGTGACCAGGTTTTTTTTTCATACCTCCATGAATACAATAAATATTCCGAATTATTCCTTATAATTTAATATCAGTACTGAATTTAAGAAAGTACATGTAGTTAAATAGAGAATCTGACGCGAATATTCATTTTTAACGCTTTTAAAACGTAGGTTGTAGTCCCTCCGCCATATAAATATTTTTATTATTCCTTAAATAAAGTGGAACTTTTTTCTTTAGTTGAGGAAAAAGTTACAGGCATAAATTGTTAAATCTACACTTCTAGGTACAATAGTAACATGTAATGGATTCAAGAAGCATGCCATTCTCTGAAGAAACAACCACTTGCACCAAAGACTGACTCTGTGTTTTCTATTTGTTTTGTTGCTTAACCATTACCCCATAGCCTTATTTAAGTTTAGAAAATAGGTGACCACTTAAAGCAGGTTGAAAGTAAAGCAGATGTGCCTTAAGGCACATTCTGCTTTACTTTCACCCTGCTTTAAGCTTCCATCTGCTAGTATATAGCACATATTTCTTATTATACATATTCATAACTGTATAAATTGGAACCATTTTCTTCAGAGGAGGAATCAATGAAAGGCCTAAAAAGGCATATTCATGGGGTTAATACAAGTTTGACTGTTAGTAGACCAATCTATTATCTTGAGTAACCAATTATGTTTCCAAATGATGTTATTGTTTATGTTAAATATTCCTGTCTAGGATGACGTTTTATTTGGCCTGCGAGCTTGGAAAAAGCCCTATCATGACTGGATGAACTTTGGTGTACAGCACTTTGGATCTTTCTTCCCTCCAGAGGGATACAGACAGTCATTTGGTGAAGTCTACAACATTCTGCTGGAGGACATGAAACTGATGAGTATGATAAACTTAGACCCTTCCAGTAACAGGTACTTTCCAGCCCTAGTCAAAGACAGCCAGGTGATCTTCCATAGACTGTTTACCATGTTCCATCCCCGACCTTTCATCCTGTGTAGGTTCAAGCCTCGTGGAGGGTATGCCATAGTGAGAGCAGTGAATCAAAACTACATTGATATTGTCTTCAGGTAATTTGCTGACCATGATTTCCTGATACAGTGAAAGTCTGTGTTAACCCTTCTCCTGCTGAATATTAAACTCTTTCCACCATAGCCTCAAGTACAGATCATCTGTGTCCAACTGTGTTGATGGCATATGATTGCTTAGAGTAAAATGAATATAAACAGAAAAGCTCGATGTAAGTCCTCTCCTGAATTAAACACCATCAGTCAATATGCATTGGTAATGTTTATGTGGTGCAGTAGGTGGAAAGGGCATAAGCTGACTCTCCACTGAAGTAAATAGTTCAAACTTATAGTCATGAACATTACCATAAGAAATATTTCTATATCCTAGCAAATTTATGCTAGCTTAAAGCAGGCTTAAGGCACATTCTGCTTTACTTTCAACATGCTTTAAGTGGTCACATGTCTTCAAAACTAGAAACAGGGTATGGGATAAGGGTTTATGGAACCACCAAAAACAATATGATTTGCAATTTTATATAAAGGTGGTAGATAAATGTATGAATGTGTCACTGCCATGCAGTCCTGACTTATTTCATTTTTTTTTTTAAAACAATCTTTATTCTTGTCACAATTGAAATGATAGGGTAATCTTGAAATTTGAAGATTTTGGCAAACAGTGTGTCATTGGGACACTGTGTACAACTGCTGAGTGTAGTTATCCTAAAATTTTAAGTACCCAGTAATTGATTTTATCACACAGTAAATTATTCAAAAGAAGTAAACTTTATGGCAAATAGTGTAGACCCTGATCCTACAGAAGCTTTCTGCATTATTTATAACCAGTATTTAGCAATTTTGTCTATGATTACATGTACCTGTATACTTTTTCAAAGAAAAATCGTTTAACTCATGTATGACTGTATTTATTGTTGAAAGGGCTGTTTACTTGTATTTTTCACTGAACACTGCAGGATTCATGCTGAGTTCCAGCTTCATGAGCCTCCCCGGTACCCGTTCTGGTTCACACCAGGACAGTTCACTGGTAACCTGATTGTGTCTTCCGACCTCAAACATATCGCACACTTCCATATGTATGTGCCAAACAAACGCAGACTTAATGTTGGTGAGTTCAGTTTTTCTGTTGAAAAGCGGTGAACAAAAATACCATGGTGGTAAAGATATCTGTTCACATAATACATGTAGACAGTAATCACATTGTTTACTACACCCAAAATATTCCTATATTTAGGAAAGAAGTCTACACATAGAGAAGGCTGATCATAAAACACAGAAGGAATCTCTAGTATCATTTTTAGATGGTAGCTTGAAGTAGGCTAAAAGTAAAGCAGAATGCTCATTCAGGAGCATTCTGCTTTACTTTCAACCTGCTTTCAGTGTCACCTGCTTCCAAAACTGGAAACAGCTAGACTATAGGGTAAACTTGAAATCTTGAAGCTGTATACTTTGTTTCAACGCCTGTTTTTACATTTCATGCATCCAATGGCGTTCTACATCAAGATAAAATCAACTCAGTTAAAAAAAAATGAAAATAATAAAATGAGGGTAACGGGTTAATATTTTGTCTTTATACATGGTTCCGCTTCCCTAATTGAAGTGTTTTTCTCAAGTCTTTACCTTTTCCTCATAGAAACATATAAATGTTGAATGCAATGTCAAGTACAATATGAAAACTTGTAATAATTCCATGTACAATTTCTATAGTGTGCTGTACAATTAAGCTGTTCGTATAGATATTTGAAAGAAATTTTCATAGGATTGAGATAATATCAATGTGAGTCAGATAGATAAACATGTATAGATCACATTATTTGAAGTCTATTTCTCATTTCAAATTAATAATAAATTTTTACAGACATGGAGTGGTATCATAATGGTGAAAACATGGAGGTGGATATTGGCTATGTGCCAAAAATGGAGCTCAATATCACAGCGCCCTCTGTGCCAGCAGCAGACTTCAACATGGAGGGCAGGGTACCAGATAAACCATTTACAGCAGACAGCATAGTCTGGGACAAAGAGATCTCACTAGAGGAAGCCCACAGCAAGCTACAACTGGAGATGTATCCATTTACAAAGGTAACAGTACTGTCACGTGCAAATGGAGTGACCCAGCAACATAAACCCTGTCGATGCAAGGCTTAAGCTCTGCATCAACAATATTGTCAGTTGTCTGCTTATTCCTTCTTAAAGGAGCCAAAGTTACATGAATGTGCACCTCAGTATTTAAAGCATGTTGCATAGCAGTTTGATGACCATGACCTCTGTGACTTAGGTAAAGGTCAGACGTGATCTTATTACTGCACTTAAGCTCACACAATGTCACATAATTAGTATGCACCTTAGTGAGTACAGCATGTTGCATTGCATTTTGTTGACCTTGACATCGGTTAAGTTATTGCGCTTAGATCAGTTATTGTCAGGCATACTGCGGGGCATCCATGTTTTACAAACACACTTCTAGTTTTTATTCTGTATTATGTAATGATTTGTATTTAAGATAAAGCAAGGGTTGTTTATAGTGTGGTTTGTTAATTCAAGAATGCCTGTATAGCAAAGAAAACTTTCTGTTTCAGGTGAAGTACTACAATTTCACAGAGACCTTTGACCTTGCCCGCAAGGAGGACAAGTTAGTCCATTCCATAATGCTGTGGGGGGCTCTGGATGACCAAAGTTGCTGAGGGTCGGGGCGTACACTCAGGGAGTCCACCCTGCAGAGTACGCCCGTCCTCTCCCTCCTGGAGGAGAGCTTCATCAGTTGCTGGGCTCTGATAGCCGATCTTGAGGTGAGTGCTCAGGATGAATTAACACTTTCCCCCATAGAAACGCCTTTTGGCGCTTTCAGTATATTCCTTTGCAGAAGAAAATAGGTCCAATTTATAGTCATGAATATTTATCATAAGGAAAATTTTCTTTGGTCTAGCATGAGGTAGCTTAAAGCAGGCTGAAAGTAAAGCAAAATGCACCTTAGGGTGCATTCTGCTTTACTTTCAACCTGCTTTAAGTAGTCTCCTATTTTCAAAACTAGAAATGTGCTATGGGGTAAAGGGTTCAACTTCTCAATCTCATATGATTCTTGTTTGTCCATATAGCTTTATGTCATCAATAACCCTGGGAAGAACTTGCAGCAACTCATACTGGTCTTTATTGTTTACTAATGCATATTTACAGTGAATGCTGTGAAGAGGAAAGTATGAAGTACATGTACTCACATTAGGCCAAAGTCATATTTTTTTGTACATCCCCATCTCTTTGTCAAATGAGGTGCTGGGATGGGGCGTATGTATTATAAACCAATAACCCCTTAGCCTGTTTCTAATTTTGAAGATTTGTGATCACTTAAAGTAGGTTGAAAGTAAAGCAGAACATGCCTTAAAGCACATTCTGCTTTACTTTCAGCCTGCTTCAAGCTACCATCTGCTAGGATATAAACATTTGTTATGATACATATTCTTTACTGTATAAATTTGAACTATTTCCTTCAGGGGAGGAAAAAATAAAAGGTGTAAAAAGGTGTATTTAAGGATTAATGATACAGTAATTCTAGTTAATGTCAATTTAAGGTTACATATTTATATTGTTTCAGAAAAACATCTTTCTTATAATTATATTAACTTTCCTTTTTGAAATAATAAACATTAGAGAAGTTACACTAATCTGTTGTTTATTTCTGACTGTAGACCTTGAAAGAGGACTCGACGCAGCCAGAGTTAGCTACTATTTCTAAACATTTCCTCGAGCATTACGCTTTTCCTGTGATGATGATGGTGGCCTATCCAAATGGTACAGTCATCCATAAAATCAATGCCAACGACTTCCTGGATATGGGAGTTGACATCATGGATATAGGGTATGTTACAATTTTAACTCATCTTCTTGTATATTTATAAAAATATTAAAACTTATAGTGATAATACAATAAGAGAAGGAATTTGGGAGGTACTGTGTGCACAAAAAGATAGGTGTCTCATAAGTCAAAACTGGCTGGCCCTTTCAATAGGGGCGACACTATAATAAACAAAGCCTTTACCTTTTATGGCGCTAAAACGGGATAAATCCATCCTATGTAAACCGAAGATTCAGATCAGAGGGTTCCTTTAGGAGTCCTCTGGTCTAGAGCTACAGTGTTTATTGTAATTTTAAAGATTTGGGGAGACATGTCTCTCAAGAGTCAATGTAAACCTGTCATTTATTCAGAAAACGAAATCGTCCATTTGCCAATTCAGCATGGTAAATCTTCCTTCTCTTCGTCGTGTGATTATCATTTATAATGCCAAATAGGCAACAGTAGAATGTACATGTACTTTAAGTGATTAGAAGTAAAACAAACATGGAGATCTAGAAATGAATGTGCATTAATTTATCTTCTTTGGTCAAATTGACAGTGACTGAGAGACCAGTCATACTTTTGGACTTTTTGTTTCCTGGTATTTAGATCATTTTATGAGTTTTCTGCATTACTTCTGCCCTGCATAGGTAACCTGTTGTTGACTGAATGACCTCATAGCTCAAGTCTTGAATTGTAAATGCATTGTTCCAGGTTTACAGCACCGTCTACCCGTAACTATGCACAATTTCTCAAAGAAGGTATGGACAAAGCCAAGGCAGGAGAGGTTGCTGCCATAGGATAGGAGGTCTCCAGGCCGTTTGATGTTATATCAACAGACAGCCAAATCATTACTGGAAATTAGCTGTACCATGAGAAAACCAGTATAGACCTGGGTCCAAGGTTATAAAGCTTTTGTGTTGAGTCTGGTATGGTTCTCAAGCGTTTGATTGGTCAGATTTGAGCCTAGGCTCAATTCTGACCAATCAAATGCTTGAGAACTACATCAGACTCAACTCAAAAGCTTTATAACCTTGGAGCCTGGACCAGCCACTGTATGTCAGCTATTGCAGCTGATGACACTTAACCAGCATCTACAGTATTATGTTACCTAACTAGTTAGACAGTGTAAACCCTAATCAGACATCGTACTTGAGATGACAGCAAGTCTCTGTCTACACTATTTGCAACACAATCTGGTTTTCTTGTGGCATAGATCAAATATATTTTATGTTCATCACAATTTCATCGTACATGTAATGCTTTGTACTGGTTACAGAAGCAGTACCATTCCGATGCCTTTCCACCAGGTTATAACTCTTCCCATCAAAGTCACACTTATTCCAGCCTTACGCATTCCTCATAGAATTTACTTTTCATGCCTCTGTCTGTTTGCTTCTATATTGGCTTGATAACGGACAGGCCTGATGAGTAACTGTTTCTGCATCCTGATTAGTTGCTGCCTACAGCAGCAAGGAAAAATAGGGAGATTTATACTTTACTTCAGGGATCTCATAAAATATCCCTGTTTACTTTAAGCAGCCACCTGATCACAGTCTATGAGGGAAAGGTTTAACCCATTACCCCATAGCCTGTTTCTAGTTTTGAAAATAGGTGACTACTTAAAGCAGGTTGAAAGTAAAGCAGAATGCGCCATATGGTGCATTCTGCTTTACTTTCAGCCTGCTTTAAGCTTTTACCAGCTAGAATAAGGAAAGTATTAAATATGACACATATTCATTACGGTTTATATTGGAACTATTTTCTTCAGCGGATGAATAAAATGCAGGTGCTAAAAGTCGCTTCTATAAGGGAAAGGGTTAACACATTCAACCCTAGCTACAAGTATACTCCTCATTAACAAACAGCATACCTGTGAGGAGAACACTTGTCCTATTGCAAACAGTGCAGACCCTGATCAGAGGGCTCCTTCAGGAGCCATCTGATCAGGGTCTGAACTGTTGTCATTTTGATATATATTATTTAAATCAAGTTTATATTGTCAAAAATGGACTAAATTGGATTGGATATTGAAATTGTCCATTAAAAGTTTCAGAGGTGAACGAGTTAACAAACCTGTATGCTTTTTGTTTAGGTTCTTTATTCCACCTATTTTACAGATGTTACTGTATATTATGTAAATCTTCTGAAAACTCAAAACAAAATTTGATAGCTATGATATATATATTTCAAACAGGTTATTATGGACCATTATCATCTTACTCGCATATTGCGCAATACATGTACTAATACCTTGATTACCTGAGCTCTTTCTTTGTTAACTTATAACTTTGTTTCATGTTTGCTTGGTCAATAGGAATGAGTGTGTTTTAGCTATGATTGTTGTAAAAGACAAATTACTGTGAATCTCGGCATAGCCCAACATGCAACTGATCTTGTATAGCTGGTGTATATGGCTGTTTCATAAATGGATGTTTGGTATCATGTCTCTTAAGTCATATTGAAGGAACCATGGATTAACCTATTACCCCTGTTTCTAGTTTTGATGATAGTTGACTGCTTAAAACAGGCTGAAAGTAAAGCAGAATGCGCATTAAGGCGCATTCTGCTTTACTTTCAGCCTGGTTTAAGCTATTATCTGCTAGAATGTAGAAAATGTTTCTTAGGATTCTTATTTTCTGACAGTATAAATTGGATCTATTTTCTTCAGTAGAGGATTGAATTAAAGGTGTAAAAAGGTTTATTTATGGAGTAATTGGTTAAACACCAAACTTCGGAGCTAGAAAGCATTTTCACCACTATTCCACCGAGGCTCTTGAGAATTTCATGAATGATTCAGAATGTACAATGGTTAACTGTTTGTTAAATACATGTAGGTTATATGGATTTTATTTAATTATGTAAAAAATTGTATAAAGAGGTTGTGTCAAAAGTCAGATGCAACAAATTGCAACTTTGGTCATTGCTATTTAGTTGCCATGGTAACAGATACCATACTGATCAGGCATTGACGGTGTATGAAGACAGAATCCTAAAGTGGAACACTACTGGATTCTGTTGGATGGTTTACTGGTCAGCCGGTCAGTCTGAACATCTCAAGCCATGGCTAGCTGCTACCTGCAGAAAATCTGATTAACCCTTTCTCTAACGATGCTTAAAAGCGCGTTTTCAAACAGTTTGGATACTGATCAGATGCCGCGAAGTCTGAGCTGCTTCCTGTGGAAAAATTGTCTTATTTTATTCACCAATGTTCAAGATTTCTTTGAACAAAGAAGGGCAGTATTGAACACAGTTTTTATTCAGACTAAATCACACAACTTGTAAAAACAAGGGCGTCTGATGTGAAAAATGTCCGATTTATAGTATTTCTTTGTATGAATGTCAAAATGTGTATGTCCACATTTCAAACATTTATTCAGCATCAATAAGGAAACATACTGTAGATGTCAAAATGAATATGTTCAATGATCATTAAAATAGTAGACACGATGTGAATATGTCATATAAAAGAGCGGATTTGTGAATATAATCATATTATAGAGATCAATTCATTTGTCTTAATTGTATATACATACATATATGTCAAAGAGTTAATTGTTGTTGAAATTTTAGAGGCATATTCAATAGAGATAATATTTAGATTTTTTATAGGGATTTATGATAGATATTTAAGGAATCTTGCTGCAGATATTTACATAGATGTTTATGTATATATACCAATTGAAAGATTCATTGGGATACATTTATTGACATTTGGTTCTTTAACCTATTGCCCCATAGCTTTTGTTAAGTATTGAAGATAGTTGACCACTTAAAGCAGGTTGAAAGTAAAGCAGAATATGCCTTAAGGCACATTCTGCTTTACTTTCAGCCTGCTTTAAGATACAGTATCTACAAGGATATGGAAATATTTTTTATATGTTTTCCTGACTGTATAAAGTTTTAACTTTTTTTTCAGTGAAAGAATAAATTAAAGATGTAAAAAGGTGTATTTATGGGGTCATGGGTTAAAAAAGCATTGGGATATCAGTAAAGCATAAAGCCAGAATAGGGGAATGCTTCATACAGAACCAAAAATGTTGTCCTGTATTAAGCAATAATTTGAGATCCCAATTCTAACTGGTCAATGAGCTAACTTATACTATAAGTTATTTTCCTGTCATGTATACATGTAAACAGTAAAGACCAGTTATTGCTTAGGGCATTACTTTTTGATCTGCTTTAATATGCTACCTTTAACCCTTTACCTCATAGCCTATTTCCATTACTTAAGATAGGTGACTACTTAAAGCAGGTTGAAAGTAAAGCAGAATGCGCCTTAGGGCGCATTCTGCTTTACTTTCAGCCTGCTTTAAGCTATCATGTACTATACTATAGAAAATATTCCCTGATACATATTCATTACTGATTAAATTGGAACTATTTTCTTCAGCGGATGAATAAATCATATCCGCTAAAAGGCGCTTCTATTGGGGAAAGGGTTAAATAAGATATCAGTTAATCATGTTGTAAGTGGACGTTTAACACAGGTTTTACTGTATGTGTATTTCTGTCCACTGTACTTCTTATACTTAGACACCAACTTATACAATAAGTTATGTCCATATATTGTGCATAGTTCTGTCCATTGTACAGTAAATATCTGCTATTATTACCACTCAATGAAATACAAATTTACTTGTTTTGATGAGGAAGATACATGGCTGCTTAAGGCAAGATGAAAGTAAATCTGAAATCTTATAAATGAGCTTTCTGCATAGGCTTAGCTTTCAACATATTTTAAGCTGCCAATACCTTCCATCTACAAGTAAATTTTTCACATTCAATGTGATCATCATGGACAGGGTTATCTGTAGTACTTTTTCGCTATTCCACCACCATAGTTTTTGGCATAACAGCAATATTTAACATTGATGTGTTTCTTTGTTTCTATATAATTATTATTGTATATGCCCATGTCAAAAATGTAATCATATCACATAGATACCGGTAGCTGGTTTTACCTCATTTGCCTAGTATGTCAAAATATTATTATACTCGAATTATGCTGGAATTGTGTGTATATATCCTTTTCAAACAGTGTATATCCAGATTAGAGGGCTCTAAAGGAATCATCTGATCAGTATAGTGTTTGTCATTTTGCAATAAATAGGAAATAGCAACCAATATGAGTTAAAAATGGACCAAACTTTATTGAACACTGGCATTGTCCTTTTGAAGTTTCAGTGATGAATGAGTTTGAATGTCTCTGAAAATAGGACTGGTGATTGTTAAACACAGGGAAATAAATAAAATACATTAAAATCTTTGACAAGAGGCCATTCATAAGATAAGTAGTCTTTAAAACAGATGACAGTCTTATACAGGACTAAAGATATGCTGAAAGCTCCTTTTGGAACTTTATGACCATACTTTAATCCTGCGTAAAGCAACTGCCAACCTTTGCCATAGAGCCACTGAACACAGGTGTGTCTGTACTAGCAGGAAAATGGGGGCAGATGATGAAGTTAGATTCCAGGAACACATCCAGGGCTCCAGATAGGGGTAATTTTTCAAAAACTAAATCTTTATGTCTGCATTGAACCCTATTGTGTCACTACTCTTTAGAATCGTCTCTTCAAGACAATTCTAATGAGTAGTAACACTATAGGAGTTGGTGCTAAAATGATTGAGAAAATGTTGGATTTGTTCAGTTCTCTTATCTTGAGCCCTAAATCTTATTTGGTGCAATTTTGTGAAAGACCATACATGTATGTATCTTGTTTAGTAGTAATTATCGAAAGTAGAAAGAATATACATGTACATGTATTTGATATGACTAATATATTTTTACAATAAAACTTGTGCTTTACTGAAATGGATTGTTAGTTGTTGCTATTGTCCAGTCCACTATTTAAGCTTTACTTAAGGCCTTTGGCTACCGGAAGTCGGTCTTGCGGGCGAGCGGATATGCGTCTTGACGACACAGACTGTTTTAGTACGTGTTTATACTAGAAAATTTATATAAAGGAAATGTTGATACGAATTAGTATAATCCTTCATAGCACAGTTAGTATAGTGGTTGACTAGCAATCAAAAGGTCATAGGTTCGAGACCCATCCGATCCAAATATTTTTTTTAGTGTCCGATTTATTGACTTGTCAATCCATAACGCAGTAATCAAGAGACATGTTATGTTTAGTCTTCGTTGATTAGAACTAGTGATGTTTACGGTCCAAGTATATGTCCACTTACCTGTACGTTTTAGTTTAATGACTTACAAGTCAATTAAATCGGTATACATGTATTTTTACGATTTGATCGAACTATAAAGCCACACATTGAAGCTTATCAATACGCTAACCTTTTCAAGATCGATATTGCCCATTATAATTATGTTAAAACAATATAATAAACCTTGTATGCAAGTCCATGAATAAATAATAATGCATTTTAATGACAAAGTTTTAATTCTAAGGTAGGTAACTGCATCTAAACAACAAATATCCCACATTTTAATAAGAAAATATGTTATTACAACAAATCCTGACTGTAATATTTTCTAATTTTTTCAGACTGACTAGTTCATCAACCATATATTTGAATAAAATAAAAACAAATATACAGTACATTGAATGAGTCAGTTTTTTGTAATTCAATTTTTTAGCATTTTGCAAAATTTAAATAGCTGATAACATCTTTCTGAACACCTTTATTCAAAATGTTTTTAGCTTGTCTTGTAATGAATGTTGTGGACTACTTATTGGGTGAGAATTATAGTCATTAGCTTTATTCATTTTTAAGAGTGTTGATACCTGGACACGTCTTTCTTTTTCTTCTGCACTTAACAAGCGTGGCACCCATATAGCACCGACTCTCGACATGTTTAGTTTCTCACGTAAAAGTCGATATACAGACAATTTGCTGACCCGAGGAGTTCAGCATTCTATCTCACCGCAAGACGCCGATCACCATTCATGACGCTCCTCACGTTTTCTACAATGAAACCGTCAATTTCTTCCGGCCGTCCAATCTATACATTATTTTTCTCAACCCATCCTTCTAAAAATCGTGTATGCTATTTGAACACCAGAAAGCGAGATGCTGATTGATCAATTTCTGTTGATTGTAGTTGTTTTAACGTCTGTTTCGGGATCAAATTCAACTCAAAGCAGTATTCTATGACATTCTGCTGCTCCGCCTTTTCCTCTGACGTCGTCATTTCTGGCGTCTTTAGAACACAGTATCATTCGCCATAACTAGATATCTTATTTTTAAATGACGCTACGTTTACGATTTTTTCCAGGATGACATCATATATAACAACGTCAACATTCATGACGCAATTTTGCGCAAATTCCGTTTCGAAGTTGCTATGTAGGATGTTGTAAAATGTACCTCTTTAAATCTACCTTTAAGATTTTGGCGTGCGCCGCATAATCTAACCAACAATGAATATTTACAAATAAAATAGGGTCAGGTGTGTTCAGGAACCTTATTATTTCTTATTCAAATGTAAAAATGTTTGAAATAGCATTGGTAAAAAAATCAAAGAAATATTACGTCGGGTTCTTCAAAAAAAATATTAGTCCACGGTGTTTTGGGACAGCCCTCGTACTTATTGAAGTGTATCATATGAGTCCCGTACCTTGAATGTGTTAGTTTGGTTAGAAAAACCCATTGAAAAAACCTTGAGTGTGATTATGTCAGGGCCTCTCTAGACAACTTGAGATTAGTGATATTGGCTAAGCACACTTTACTCCTGCGTTACCTGTATTTTCACGCCTAGTGAGAACAATGGGGGGGGGGGGGGGGGGGGGGGGGGGGGGCTCTATCAAAGGACTGAGGAAATGTCTTTAAACAGAGCTCCTGTAGGAGCTCTCTGCTTTACTTTCAGTCTGATTTAAGCAACCACCTGTCCTAAACACTGAAAACAGGTTACATGTATTGGGAAAAGAGTTTGCAACAAAATGCAAACAAGAGGGCCATAGCCCACAAGTCGCTCACCTGAGAACATTGTATCTAAGCTGACTGGGCAAGACAATATTGTGATATATATAGCTATAAAAAGAGTTTTAAAGGTTTTCCTATATAAGTCTATATAAAACTGATAAGCCCCGGGGCGGGCCAAATTTGATCAAGGGGTCATAATTTGAACAATCTTGGTAGAGGACCATAAGGCAAAGCTAGTGGGTACATGTCAAATATAAATGATCTGGGCCTTACGGTTTCAGAGAAGAAGAATTTTAAAGGTTTTCCTATGATAACTAATATGCCCGAGGGCGGGGCCATTTTTGGCCCAGGGGTCATAATTTTACCAATCTTGGTAGATGACCATAAGCCAGAGCTATGTGTCAAATATTAAAGATCTGGGCCTTACAGTTTCAGAAGAAGATATTTAAAGGTTTTCCTATATAAGTCTATGTAAAACTGATAAGCCCCAGGACGGGGCCAATTTTGACCCAGGGGTCATAATTTAAACAATCTTGGTAGAGGACTATAACGCAAATCTACATGTCAAATATAAATGATCTGGGCCTTGTGGTTTCAGAGAAGATTTTTAAAGGTTTTCCCATGAAAAACTGATAAGCCCGAGGACGGGGCCATTTTTGGCCCAGTGGTCATAATTTGAACAATCTTGGTAGAGAACCATAAGGCAAAGCTATATGTAAAAATTTAAAGATCTGGGTCTTACAGTCTCAGAGAAGAAGATTTTTAAAGGTTTTCCAATATAAGTCTATGTAAAACTGATAATCCCCGGGGCGGGGCCAAATTTGACCCAGGGGTCATAATTTGAACAATCTTGGTAGAGGACCATAACGCAAAGCTACATGTCAAATATTAATGATCTAGGCCAAACAGTTTCAGAGAAGAAGATTTTCAAAGGTTTTCCTAAGAAAAACTGATAGGCCCCAGGGCGGGCCATTTTTGGCCCCAGGGTCAAAATTTGAACAATATTGATAGAAGATCATTAGGTTATGATACATACCAAATATCAAAGGTCTGGGCCTTTTGGTTTCTGAGAAGAAGATTTTTAAAGATTTTCTTATGCATTAAAAGTTGTCTTTACGATATGTTAGAAAATCTAATCCCAAAGCAAGGGGAATAACTCTAGCCAAAAACTTTGAACATGATTTCGTTCCCCCTTGTCACTAAAGTTTCTGATAAAGTTTGGTTGAAATGGGTCAGTGGTTTCAGAGGAGATGTTGTTTGAAAATGTGAACAGACGACGTACGACGGACGGAATGGGATCACAATAGCTCACCCTGAGCCTAAGGCTCAGGTGAGCTAAAAACACTTTCTCACTTGCGATAACCAAGGGACAGATAGACAAAAACAAATATGATAAATTATTAACAAGTTTTATTTCTAAAAAAGTTTACAAGCAGGATCACCTGCCTATTTGCAATGATGACACATTACTCAGCAACAATTCATGCAAAAATGAAAGGTAAAATGAAAGTACAGTACAACCTCGCTATTACAACCACTGAAACAAAGACTTATTGACTGGATAAAACACATGTGACAGCTTAAAGCAAGGTGACAGTAAAACAGAAAGCTCCTGTAGGAGCTTTCTGTTTTACTGTCACCTTGCTTTAAGCAGTCACCTGTTGTAAACACCTTATAATTAACACTATTTAGTGATCGTAATAGAGGGATTCTACTGTAACAAAGTCACCAAGAACTGTTTCTGAAATGATTCAATGACATGATTTAGGAAATTGTGTAAAGCACTTGTACAATCGTCTTCACACTCATTTGGCCTCAAATACACTGACATTGTCAAAAAGCTCACCATCTCTAAACATTACTGGACAAAAAGCCTTCATTCAACTGACAACAATTAACCTTCACACATACATAGTCTATATCTTAATCTCGGCTTTCAAAGTCCTAATTTTATAACAAAATCTGACAAAACAAATTGCTACGATACTTGGCCAGACCTATACTAAAATTCTTTTTGACCATATTTACAGTTTCTGAAGTATTTAATTTTATTTGGGTTGATCAACAATGATTCCAGGAGGATTCCAAATAAGTATTATACCCGGTATTCCAATTTTAAATATTAAGTTATTTACCATACATCAACCCACTACATGTACTTTCAGAAATTGAAATGAACAATATAACCAAATTTATTAGAAAAGGTTTAAGTTGTCCATGTAATAATTCACAATATATAAGTGTTCTACAAATAAAACAGTGCCAATTTCATTGACAATTATTGATGCATTACCCCATAAATACGCCTTAAATGTATTCCCTCACAAATACAATTAGTTTCACATCAAACACCCCATGAATATGCACCATGAGAAATATATTCTATATCCTAGTAGATGATAGCTTAACGTAGACTGAAAGTAAAGCAGAATGTAGCTTAAGGCACATTAAGCTTTACTTTCAGCCTGCTTTAAAAGTGACCACCTGTCTTCAAAATTAGAAACAGGCTCTGGGGTAAAGTGAAATACATTGGGCTTTCTTCATTCCTTTACTGAATAAAGCACATATTTTCATTGAATACCGTATTTTGGGAATAATTGGTCGTGGTTAATAATTGGCCTAATTGGCCACCTGACACGAATGGCGAAAATTCAACACCCCAAAATATCCTTATTATAGACCAACAAAGAAGTCAATTATCGCCGGCGACATATAACTCGACCCAAACATAGGCCTGAAGAGTCACACCTCCGTCCGTTAACCTGTAATTTGTATTAGGTAAACCGTGAACGATATGCAAACTAGGGCTATTGTTTACCTTTATTTTCTTTTATCCAAGTCGTTTGTGTAAGCAGATATCCCAAACTATAATTTACACGAGCGTTAATTCCTTAAAAACAAACATTCTCGAACACAAAATGAAACAGGAAACGTTCACTATTTACCTTAGACGGTGTTCTTATTTTAAGCACGTTAAAATCGATACAATCAGTGCGATGTATTGTAAACCAGTCTGACTGACGTTATTATTCGCCTTACGCATCGGAACAATTTACGAACTAAGTTGGAGTTGTATTAAATTGTAATTTTTGTACTCGAGGATTTTTACCAGATGTAAAATAGCCGTAAAAATCATTCTATTGTGAATATTTTTTCTGAGAACCGAATGCAATAACATACTGACATTTTCGGAAATAGAGTATTTTAGTCATTCCGTTTGAGCATCCGTTCTTCTTTCGAAGCCATTTTATCAACAAGGTTTTTTTTGTGTGACGAGTTTGGGGCCCGTTTCATCAAAATATACGATATATTTACAATCGTAATTATATTATATCGTTACGTATATATACGATACGGTACTATAGGTGGATTACGATCTTATATACCATATATCGAAATACGTTTCATCAAGGCTATCGTTAATAAGACAATGGTGCGTAATTATACGATAGGTTTACGATGTTTCATGAAACGGAACATTGATACATATAGGCGTTTAATTTTCGCCCCTTGGATCTCAGAATGGCCAAAATTAAACACACCAAAATAAAAAACGATCTTTTAGCACAAAATGGCCAAATTATGACGACGCCAATTATTCCCAAAGTACGGTAGACATTATTTGACTGTAAAGATTTTTTCCGCCATAAACTGATGAAATTAAATTGGGAAACAGTAAGACACAAAGAAACCTACAGAAACAGTCATACACGATTAATAATGATTTCAAATTGGTGTTTTCATTCAAATTGGCCATACATGCAAGAACTTAACAGTGCACTGAAGCTATACTTAAAAGTTCTTACAGGTACACTCACATTTTAGAAAGTCTAATGAAGACAATGAAAACAACCTGATACATGAAACAAATACTCGTTGTGTCAAAAGCAATTGTAAGATAGACTGCATTTTTAACAAAACTTAGTTTGGGATATATCTGGTCATAATTTCTACACCTGATTTTCCTACACAATCTTCTTTCAACATTTTACTAATGCCTTGTGTTTGCCATATGCCTGTAAAAGACATATATCATGATATATAAATAACGTCCTGCTAATATGACTACTCAAAGGAAGCTTTTACCCTTTCATGATCAAATCAATCCTCAGGTTTTTACCCCTCCACCGACATTGTTGTCAGCTTCAATATTGTTGTCAGCTTCAATATTGTTACAAATTTAGATTTAAAAAGTAGTATAACTGATGTAATTTCACAACAAGTGGTAATTAGTTTTTTATCCTGATCAGATGCCATGTTACGCTGCATCTGGTCAGGATCAAAACTGTTTGCTAATGTGCTTTATGGCATCATTGAAAGTGAAAGGGTTAATCCTTTATTTCATATATACACCTTTTTACACCTCTAATTTATTCCTTCATTGAAGAAAATGATTTCTCTTTACACAGTCATAAATAAGTATCATAAGAAATAATTTCTATATCCAAGCAGATGATAGCTTAAAGACCCTTAAAGTAAAGCAGACTGTGCCTTAAATTGCATTTTGCTTAACTTTCAATTGTCTTCAAAACTAGAAACAGTCTATTGAGTAAAAGGTTATGGTAAGGTGACTGCTTATAGCCATAAGAAAGTGAAGCAGAAACCTCATACAGGAGCTTTCTGCTTGACCATAACATTACTTTAAGACAACACCTATCAATTGCCTTAGTCTACCAATGAACCATCTAATGAGTGGTCACAATAGGGGGATTAACAATGCACAGTGGAGTTTTCCTATACTCCTAAAAGGTATATCATAGAACCTGTCTGTATTAAGCTTAACACCAAGGACTGATGAATAACACATTAATACTCTGCATGTACCAACATACACCTAGATAGCTTAGATAGCCAGCATGACTGACAGTTCCTTAAGTCCATATGAAACAAGTATTTTGATTGGTCACTGGGTTGCCTTGGCCTTGCTCTTGCCACTCTTCTTGTCCTTTTTCTTCAGTCCATCCATGTTGCCTTTCAGCAGATTTGTGTAGGCCTAAAATAAGGAATAAATTAGGATTAACACTTTACTCCATACCAAACAGAGCTAATCACATGTCCTCACTTAGGTTTAGCATTGATAATTCATCTGTGTACAGGCAGGTGGCTGTTTAAAGCAAGATGGTAGTAAAGTAGAAAGCTCCAGTAGGAGCTTTCTACTAAACATTCATCTTGCTTTTATCAGGACATGGTAGAGGTGTCTGAAAGCTAATGCTGAGGAAAGGGTTAAGAATAAACAAAAATAATGATCAGTCATATCATAGGGTGTGGCTGAAACATCAGGATGTTAGTAGTTAAACCTCAATGTCTCAAACTTTACCTGAATTTCTACTGTTCAATTTCATTATTTCGAAATCACTTAAAGCGACTCGCAACCAGATGGTGCATTAAAAATAGTAATTTGTAAATATGTGTCAAACGCTTATATAAATGGTAAAGAATTAGTTTAGGATAAGAAATTCTGTTTAAAAAAAATGTATTTCAATAAAAAAAAATATTGGTCTCTGGTGGGATTCGAACCCGGGGCCCGGCATTGGCGGACAGAAGGCAAAATAGGGGAAACCGCTTAGACCAATGGACCACGGAACTATCCGTTTATCCCGGATCGATTTAACGTATTTCAATGTGTAGCCATCGAAAGTGCATACAACTTCGTAATTCGGCTCGTGTTTATGTCTGAGCCCGTGTAGAGAAGCAACAACAACAACTATACCGTCTACTAGTCGGTATAGAAAAACGATGGAAAATATCTAAAAATCTAAGATTCGGTGACGATTCTTGAGACTTTTTTTGGACTGATCATATTTTTTTAATGTCAGAAGCCAAATAATGCCACAAATTTGCTTTTATTTGAGTATTTTATTTTATTTTGACAAGTACACCATCCGGTTGCGAGTCCCTTTAAGTCTGACATACCTATAATTATATCAAACATGTCTTCTTAACTGAACTGAAGGGAGTTGGCGATATTGAGGTTCAACTGTATTTCAAATACTTGTCATATCGGGACCACCTTTCATTTAATCACTCCTTTAACCAAACACAAAAGTTTACTTTTATGAATAATATAAAGTTTCAGAAATATTTCATTTTCCTAAAAAGACATAGCATTTCATGATATCTTAATTATAAGATATGTGATACTGCTACATTTAATCTGTCTGTTTAAGCAGAAACAGAAAAATGATCTTGAACCCTGCCGACATACCATGTGAAATTTGTTGACATCTTTCTGGTTGACCTGCAAAGAAAAAGGGATTCTTAATAAGTTATACTGGTGCCATATATTTGATCAAAGTATAATCTTGTATATTGAATATTACAGATAGCAGATGTAACAAACATTCAGAGAGTAAGTACAGTCGAACTTCGATATCTCGAGGTCGGTTTTGTCGAACATACCTGTATTTCGAAGTTAAAACGTGGCTAAGCCACGTTTTAACTTTGAAATATGGGTATGTTCGACTTAACCGAGCATGAAAAAATGCAGTTCATATGTCGAAATATCGAAGTTTGACTGTATATTCGTGAAATAACGTACTGGTAAAACAGAATCACGAACAGAGTCCAAATATGACTGAGTTAACCATTTACCTCATAGCCTGTTTCTAGTTTTGAAGACAGTTGACCACTTAAAGCAGGTTAAAAGTAAAGCAGAATGTGCCTTAAGGCACATTCTGCTTTATTTTCAGCCTGCTTTAAGCTACCATCTGCTAGGATATAGAAAATATTTCTAGTGGTACATGTTCATGACTATATAAATTGGAACTATTGTTTTCAGTGGAGGAATAAAATGAATGTGCTAAAAGGTGATTCTATGGGAGTTAAATCATCATTGTCAGGCTTTCACTCCTTTATGTCTCCATGAAACCCTATGTTGTGAGCACTTATTAGAAGTTAGAACTGTTTTGAATGGTACAGTTAATTGATTGTTTGAGGAAAACTAATGTAATTAAAGTTGTTTTTTGAAGTATGCAGATAATCTGGTGCCATATGATTTAAATTTAAGATTGATAACAATAATTTTATAAGCATTTGCACATCTTAAAATACTCTGTGACTGAGTGTCCATTATGAACATCTATCATCTGAAACACTAAATTGGCTAGTAAAAAAAGGAAAGTCAGAGAAAAAAGGTATAGACTCGTGCCAGACACATCTGTCATCTGAACAACTACAAAGCCTATAGAATAAGAAACTTTTTACACATCAAAGAGAGCAGTTTCAGAATATATTAGAAAACAGTATAGACCCAGATCAGACTGGTTTCAAAAAATCAATATTTATTGCTTACAGGAGAGCGGTTAAGAGTTTTACTATGACTATCTCACCACTGTGCTTAGTTTTCTGTTTCCCAAGGAGGCTCTAAGAAGACACTTGTACTCCGTAGGATCAGGAGCATGACCTTTCCTCGGCTTGGGCTTGTTTCTTCCATCATCTGAAAACAGTACAAAGTGAATAACTCTTTCCTCTCTAAAACTTTAAATGGACAATTCCAGTTTCAATTTTAGTTTAGTCCATTTCTGACTTTTTTTGTTGTTTTTGTCAATGATTGGCATTATGACAAACAGTGAAGACCCTGATCAGAGGGCTCCTTTCTGAGCCCTTTGATCTGGGTCTTCACTTTTTGCATAGGAAAAGTGAACTATTCACATGTACACTGTTTGAAAAGGACGCCTATATGCGGGACTAGGGTTCAAAGGGTTATAGATTTGAAATAAACAACTCTTACAAAAGCCAATGCACTGGTAGCTTTTTGTCTCCAAAATGTCTTTGTTCTCAAAATTAATTGTTTGCAACAGGTATCATAAATTAAGCTAAATCAAATTGTTCAAATATGATTATTTTCGTTGAGTCTTAAATCAATCTCAACCATTTTACAATCAAATGCTTGAGAACAAACTCAGACTCAACTCAAAGGCTTTATAAGCACTGGGCCAGAATACTGTCTACATGTGAAATACACATTAAGAATGTACACTTCTGTCTATTTACTCTATTATACAGAAATGTTCAGCTTATGAAAACTCAATAGAAAGTTGAGGAAGAAATTCTTGTAAGGGATTTCAGATTACTTTCACCCTGCTTTAAGCTGTCCCTGCCTTTAACACCATCAGTGAGAAATCATTTGGAAGCATTTAGTAGCAGGACTTGTTAGTTTACTGCACTCACAAATATGTACTTCCATAGCAGTTTTGATTTTGCTTGTCTTGTTTTTATTGGAGTCTGGCCCTGGGGTAAATAATATCCCCACACACCCCATAATTTGCAATGCATGAAAGGAAACTTCATTCAAGGTACATTTTGTAGAACAACTGAGTTTTACACTTTCTTCAACTCTTTTACATGTAGTTATGTAACTTGTCATACACACAAACAGATGGGCAAGCCGCATCTAAAGGCTTAGTAAGCAGGCTGAAAGCAAAGCAAACAGCTTCCTAAATAAGCACTCTGATTTTCATTCTGCCTATGTGTATATGGTGGGAAAAGATATGTAGACCCTTATCATTTTGTGGCAAGGCATTAACTCTTATTCTGTGGATAGCGGCTTGACTAGACATTCGCAAACAGTTTGGATTCAGATCAGATGTCGTGTTACACACTGACAGTGTCTGATCTGGATCCAAACTGTTGTCATCTACCTTAAAGTTTCTTCTACATGTACCTGTATTTAAAAATACAAAACAATTTAAGTTGAGAAATTTTGCAGACAACAATTTCAAAACAGATTATAAAATTACAGGATAAAGTTTAAAAACTGCTGGTAAGAGTACAGGAGACTTTGTATTTTACTCACATCTTTTCATGGTTAATGTAACAGTTCCTGATGATCTGGCTTTCTGGAACAATTTGGTAAGCTCCGTAAGAAACTGAAAAATAAAGTCATCAAGATAAACAATAACACACTACAAGGTATTCTAGTTTGAATAGTCAGTTAGCAAACTTATAAAAGTGCAAGTGAATGTAACAGGATTAAGTCATTCATTAATGAAACTTTTTGTAAGGGTGATGACCAGTGGAAAATTTTCATGTTTTGTCTTGTATAGCTTTCTCCTAACTTTATCTATCATTTCACATTTGTCTTTCCTTGCCCTTTAATGTGTGAAAATGAAGATTGTTTTCGAATGTTCTACGTGTTGTAAGGAATGCTTTAGTTTGTAGGGTGTAGTTACAGACCCTTTATAGGATAAAACGGCTTTGTTATTTTCACATTAGTTTAAAATGATTATTTTGTTATAAGAACATAATGGTGCTTTTAAGTTAAACTTTTGGTGCGGATTGAATGAATATTTCCTAGCTTTTATATGTTTTGAAGTTAGAACTTTTTTTTCTCAATTTTCAAGCAATGCAGACATTTGAGTTGAGATTTGTTATTTGTTGTCTAAAATTCATTAAAAATAGATGGGTTCCTCGGAACACATGTGTCACCTGCCAGCAAGCATCAGTATAACATTCTCTTTTCATACACCAATTATGTAAAGAATTACATCATAGATTTCACATAATTGTTTTAGATACAAACTAAACAATAAGGTACTTACTTAAACTCGTCGGCACTTATGTCACTAAACACGTTTAATTAATTGAAATTCAATTATTGTCAATCGATTTTCGCTTCAGTTTCGTTCTCGGGCGACGCACTGATTGAAAACAGCCAAGAAACTGAGTGATCGTCAAGATTCATACAAGTGCCTGTAAGATGATTACCTTCAACTACTACTAGTAATGCCAATTTATTTAAAGTTACTTAAATCTACCTAGCCTCCTCTTAAGTATTTAAGATGATTACCTTCTACTAGTTAGTATTTAGTAATGCCAATTTATTTAAAGTTTAGAATGGCTCCTGACATTTTACTTGTCCCCAAACCTTTTTTCAATTGAAAATGAAATTTATTAATGCCAGTACATAAAAATGCCATTTTGCTCGAACATGACTGACGTTCATGGTTTATTCGCATTTACTTTCTTTTTGCAAAAATTTACAAAACAACGGTCTTCAAACAGAAAGACTACATGCTTTTTCTTTAAATTTCTATCAAGATCATTCTAATTGAATAAGTTAACTAATCAAAACTGAAGAAAATATATTTCATCAGTTCTATGTAACGTGAAAACTGACTATCCTTCTCTATCGCAATAATCGCACCCGGTCTGCATTATTTGCTAAGAGTAAGGCTCACATAACTCGCGATTGCTCTGTTTTAAAATATGAAATCATGATTTTTTTTATACAGTTTCAAGATACAGATTTATGCTTTCATTTAAGACATTGAATGTAAAAATCGGATGAAAAATGAGTTTTCTATAGTTTTTTTATAACAGAAGGTAACCATTTCTTGCGCGAGAATCTGTGGTCAAATGCCTGTTGCTTCATTGGGTAAATTATTATTATACCAGATTTATATAGCGCTCTTTTCACACAGGGATTGTGCGTTCAAAAGCGCTTTACATGAAATAACACATATGTACCTATAAATCGTGAAAAGACAAAATAACTACAATTAGATCTGAAATAAAACATGAATAAACATATAAAAGACAGTCCCCCAAAACGGCGATCACATTACCCCCATCAATCAGCAATGAACCAACCGGCTAAGTATTGCCGACTGATATAAATAATGGTAGAGCGCCCAATGCAGGCCATCGACAAAACACAAATAACTATAATTAGATCTAAAATAAATAAGAATAAACATACAAAAGACAGCCCCCAAAACGGCAATCACACTACCCCCATCAATCAGCAATGAACCAACCGGCTAAAGATTGCCGACCAATAGAAATAATAGCAGAGCGCCCAATGCAGGCCATCTAATGTAACATAACTAGGAATAATAGCATGCGACCATAACTAAAAACTCTATAGAAGATCAATAACATTATTAAAAATGGTGAAAGCTGTCCACGAATTGTACCACAGACCAAGCCAGCTGGTTTCAAAAGAGATCAAAGTTGTATCCCTACCATCAAAGATCCACCAGACAGGCATTGGTCAACAGTACAACCCCAGAACTAAAAATTAGACCCATAACATATACAGAATGAACACAGCCCTAGGGTAGCAGTCATCTACCCTCTCCACCCAACACCCGCGGGACCTACATGCTCCATGGCTGAAATTACACCCTTACTTTATAAAACATCAAGATAAGAAGCTGTCCTTGAATTATACCGCAAACCCCAAGCCAGTCGGTTTCAAAGAGATCAGGGGCAATCCCTACCATCAAGATCCACCGAACAGGCATGGGCAAACGGTACAATTCCAGAACTCCCATTTAGACCCACACTATCTACAGCAAGAACATGGCCCGGAGGTAGCAGTCATCCATTTCCTAATGTGTTCTAATAATTAGTGTTGTAGCGATGATCGATTATAATCGATCATCGATCGAAAATGGTCATAATCAAAGATAATCGATCATGGTTTGCCGTAATCGATTATGTTCGATTAATTATGATAAAGTTATGAAGAAGCATAGTGCTTATAAAAGACAGGTTGTAGCTTTATGCAGGTTGGAAGTAATGCAGAACGCTCCTATGGGAGTGTTCTGCACTACTTCCAACCCACATTTAACAATAATCTGCCTTTCATGTGTTCACTATGTATCCTCAAAGTATGGAAGCTTTGACTGTAATGTTAATCTGAAAAAGTTGTGTTCTTTAATTGTTTATATGGGTTTAAAATAAAACCAACAATGTTCTTGAAATAATTTTTATTTGTTTAACTTACTTGCACCAAATATATAAATAAAACAGTTGATTTCCAACCAAGAGACTTTTCAAACAATGTTTACGCAGATGAACTGCCACAGCAATAGTAATTACAGGTAGTAAAAGAAGTGGTATACAATTAGTACAAAGCAAGCTCAATTAATTTGCAAATTAAAATAGGACACTAATTTAACTGTTTTATCGAATTGCTGCTTTGTTTTTCATTTGGATTCATATGGGTGCATTATATTTTATTGTTTGCAAAATTATGTAGATAATGAAAACATGAGTATCACATATATTCAACTTTTCAGAGTACATATATAATATTTTATGTTAAAACGATTATATAATCGATCATCGATCGATTATGGCTACCAATAATCGTTTATAATCGATTATGGTTTTCGGACCGATTATACAACACTACTAATAATAAATATTAAAGAAGTGTGTTTTCAGACGTTTTTTGAAGACTGCAACTGAGCTCGCATCTCTGATGTCTGATGGTAGAGAGTTCCAGAGCTTTGGGGCTGCATGCATGAAACTTAAATGCTCTTTAACCTGTCGTAAACAAATACTCGCTCAATATAGAACATTAATATTTTCACAAATAAAAGCTGAATATCATTGCTCTCATTTGAGCCCTATATTTTGGAAATCGGGTGAACATTAAAGTTCTAACACAATTTTAATTAACAATGTCAATAGCTAGGTAACCGTCCCAGGCGAGTGAGCACACTTCAGCTGTGTTTATCGATCGATTAACCGCGAGTCGGCGGACAGGTATCCATCAACGGCAGCATAATTGGGAAAATGCATGGTAAATAGGCCGTTTCCGATCCATCTGTTATTAATTCGTGGTTTGACTCGGCCGGGGATTGAACCTGCGACCTCCCGATCTGCCAGCGGACAGTCCACAACTGAGCTATGCAGCCAGTATTTTGATGGGTGATATGCTGGTTATGAGTGACATGATACCCTACAATGTGAAACAGCACCCCCAAATCTTCAGTTTGCCCATGTTGTCACCATGCTGTGTGACAAAAATATGGGTTGCCCACTAAACTTGATCCAGATGTTAGGTCCTAAGCAAGAAGATAATCTTAGGTCATCTTTTCAGCATTCACTTTTGATATCATCATTTTTATTTCAATTACAGCTCATTTGATACCTCAAAGGGCAGATATCTTACCGTATCGTTTTCAAGCATAACCATTTTCGATCTGTTATTTCACTGCCTTTCCACAATATCTTTGACACGTTACGGAAGTGCAAACATAGCCGAATATGTTGTGTTTTGATTGGTCAGATGTTCTGCACTGAACCAATCAAACGCACCAGAAAGTTAGTTTTACACGGGTCCGTCGATTCACCCCACAAAACCCAATAGACACCAATAGTAACCAACAGATACCAATAAAACCAAATATGAGTTGAATCTACTACATGTAGGCATTTATATCAATTTATAAGTATTATATTATGAGTTTATGGATATATTTAAGTTATATTTATCATTTGGAGTAAAAAATCGACCAAATATACATTAATACCGATCATAACCATATCGCTCCAAATCGACTATTCACCCAACAAAACTTTTGAGATGTGGTCACGTCGCAAAACGAGTTGAATCTACTACATGTAGGCATTTATATCAATTTATAAGTATTATATTATGAGTTTATGGATATATTTAAGTTATATTTATCATTTGGAGTAAAAATTCGACCAAATATACATTAATACCGATCATAACCATACCGCTCCAAATCGACTATTCACCCAACAAAACTTTTGAGATGTGGTCACGTCGCAAAACGAGTTGAATCTACTACATTTAGGCATATGTATATATATTATAATTAGAGTTTGTGGCCATAAGTTTCAAAGTTTATTACTATATTGAAATTTTATGTATCATTTAGCTAAAAATCAATCATTAATTATTCAGTTAAAGTCAGCTATAACTATACGCTCCAAATCTGGAATTCACCCAACAAAAGTTGTGCTATGTGGACCTGGACGATGAAAGAGTTGAAGCTACTACATGTAGCCATGTAATTATATTTCATTGTATTGTAATTAAATGTTTAAGTATTTTGTAAATTTACATGCATAAATTAAAAAAAAATTGATAATCAGGGTACCTCCTGTTAATTAAAAATTGATCAAACAGTGTTTCACACTAAATCAATAGCTAACTGCCACAGTTTATCACCTTTAACGAGCTGTGCTTTATTGATAATTGGATTAACAATAACACCACCCGCTGATAGAAGTGTGCCTTAGATGTACCGCCAAGATCATGTGTGATCAAGATGCATACTACAAGCCAAAGTATTGTGGCTATGTAGACATGGCCGTTTTGGTATTTATAAATAATTATTGTCGCATGATTTTATCATTAGTTGTATCTAGTAGAATCTTAATGGTTACCAAAAACAATTTGGATGCTGATCCGATGAGATCTGTGTAGTAGTTTCACGAGTGACTGTAAGAATCGTACCTTTAATTAATTAAAAAAGAATGGCGAAAGGGGAATGTTGATTTTGATGTACAGTGTAATTAAATAAAAAAAATGTACTTGAACTAAAACAGGATAGAAATAATGCAGATAGCAATTAGTTTGTTCATTTTGTTCAATCTAACATCTATATCTCGAACTCGCGTAATTCGAACTACCCGGATTTATCTTAGCCATATGTTCGACCGAACCGAGTTCGAGGTATCGAAGTTTAACTGTACTGAAATATAATCCTTATTCTAAACAGGGTAGAAAGCAACAAGTTCTTTATGTTTTTTAAAATGCATACATGTAACATATTTAATAAAGCTACAGCAATAGTTATATCGTATATTCAGTCTTCATTTCATATGTCATTCCTTCTTAACTGTATCATATTCAATAAATCTATAGAAATATAGTTATATAGTATATTTAGTATTCATTTCATATGTCATCTCTTCTTAAATGTGTCCATGCTTTTTTCCAGGTTCTTTCTTCATGATCTGTAATTAAAACAGAATATAAATCTTGGGTATATCGCCCACTCAATCATAACAGACAAATAATCAATTTCAAAATAAAGGCGCATTTTAAATATCTGACCTGACAAATTGCTTCCGATTTTTTAAAATGTATATTTCATGCGCATATTTGTTTATGTATTTTCATCATGGGCTTTTAGGCCTAACGGTACTACTGTTAATAAAGTTATAAAACTTATTTCAACTAAATTATAAATATTATTCGTTTTTACATATTAATATAATTACAAGGCATAATGGTCTGTATACATACTTTTCACAAATACACCGCATTTGGTGTGAATATCAAAGGGTTATTTGCTGATGTCAATAATCAAATAGGACTACCGTTAATCCCCTATTCACAAGTGGACAGTGTCATGCTGTGAGCGTTAATTGGATATACTCTCGTTTAATAGGTAGCTTAATGCCAGAAGTGTGCCGGCAGCCTGTTAAATTGGTTAAATTTGGTCATCACCTGTATTGATGACTAACAAAAAGTTTCAGGATTAGTTTATGTTAAGGCAGGGTCCCCGTCCCGAGCCCTGGGCACATCTACTTATACATGAATATGCTATATAAGATGATGTGGCAAATGCCTTCAATTACAGTCATTGTCTTTAAGCGAGCTTAAAGCACAGTCAATTAGCGGCACGTGTGCAACATCGTTATGTGATTACAAAAGCTGATAAATGTGGGAATCGTAGTCCGATATATCATGTAAGCGCGCCGCATCGCAATGCTTTTATTGGGTGATAATTGGAGCAGTAGATCTATATCGGTTATAAATGAATGTACAGTCGAGTTTTTTTAAATTATAAGGTACCTGATAGTTTAATGTAGTAACTAACTTGGATTCTAATAAATTTATCGATATAATTGCCTATATGTGGTAGCTTCAACTCATTTTGCGACCATGGCCACATCACAAAAGTTTTGTTGGGTGAATTCCAGATTTTGAGCGTTAGGGTTATAACTGCCATAAATGCATAAAATGATCGATTTTTTAAAATTAAATGATACATAAACCTTTAATATGACCATACACCTTGATTATAATACTCATTTATCGATATAAATGCCGACATGTAGTAGATTCAACTCGTTTTGCGACGTGACCACATCTCAAAAGTTTTGTTGGGTGAATAGTCGATTTGGAGCGGTATGGTTATGATCGGTATTAATGTATATTTGGTCGATTTTTTTACTCCAAATGATAAATATATCTTAAATATATCCATAAACTCATAATATAATACTTATAAATTGATATAAATGCCTACATGTAGTAGATTCAACTCGTTTTGCGACGTGACCACATCTCAAAAGTTTTGTTGGGTGAATAGTCGATTTGGAGCGGTATGGTTATGATCGGTATTAATGTATATTTGGTCGATTTTTTTACTCCAAATGATAAATATATCTTAAATATATCCATAAACTCATAATATAATACTTATAAATTGACATAAATGCCTACATGTAGTAGATTCAACTCGTTTTGCGACGTGACCACATCTCAAAAGTTTTGTTGGGTGAATAGTCGATTTGGAGCGGTATGGTTATGATCGGTATTAATGTATATTTGGTCGATTTTTTTTACTCCAAATGATAAATATAACTTAAATATATCCATAAACTCATAATATAATACTTATAAATTGATATAAATGCCTATATGTAGTAGATTTAACTCATATTTGGTTTTATTGGTATCTGTTGGTTACTATTGGTGTCTATTGGGTTTTGTGGGGTGAATCGATGGACCGGTTTTACACCTATCAGTTCTCACGGTGCACCTGCCGGGAAAAACGTGAAACAATAACAGTTGCAGAATGGTGGAGCAAGAAACTATTACTGAAGATGAAGCTGCCCTGTATGATCGCCAGATCCGACTATGGGGTCTTGATGCACAAAGACGGTATAAATTTTCTATTTTATCATCAGTAAAAACGATACCGGCTATGGTCTATTCACACACAGGCTCATTGTCCCAATTACCGGTGGTGATAATCAAAGCGCTTAACAGCGCCGAGGGCCTGGCTACTTTCTCTTTCAGTAGCAGGTCAACAACACTCTATTCTTAAAATACACCTGTTCTATAATCCCATTCAAAAATTGTCCATTTAATTTTAGGAATGGAAAGTTTGGAACAATTTGTTCGCAGATGATACAAAAATCTTCAGGGATGAAAGTGATTACAAAAAGACTTAGAAAAATTAACAGAATGGGGTAATAAATGGCTCCTCAAATTTCACCCAGACAAATGTAAATTCTTGCACATTGGCAAAAAGGAACTACCAGACAGCTTCAAATATAAACTAGTCGGGAAAGAATTAGAGCAAATAGAACAAGAAAAAGACATTGGAGTAATATCCTGGTTCACCCAATTACCGGTGATCTAAGGATTCGTCTGACTATTTCTCATCAATTAATAAGGTTTTTAACTAAAAAATATATTAAACATATAAAGTAAACATTTCTTTATGATTTTCAGCTTTAATATATAAATACACCCATAATATGACATAAATAATCATAGTCAACTGTAGCGAGTGCGCCGCCATGTTTGTTTTGGATACTCGTCCTATTATCGGTGATGAGGTAAAAATGACACCCGGAATAATTTTCAGGTATCGGCTTGAACTTCTATCAAACATTATTAAGAAAGGCTATCTGTTAACATAATTTTTAACTGAAAAGTTGTAATATTTTCCGTCACATTTTTTCACAGTGGGGGCAATGGAATATGTCACATTATACAAATAGGTTAAATGGTTTTATATGGGGAGAAAATGATTTATCTTGCGTAATTAATAAAAAAATGCACACTTTCCCTTTAGGAAAGTTTTTTTTGCATTATACACATTAGTCTTGAGCAGCAGCCGAAAGATAAACGGAAGTTACGATTTTACACTTGCGCGTAGCGGCGCTATGCGGAATACTTGGAAGTCACCGGTAATAGGATGTCCACGGTAAACGGGTCAATGGCGGTAATAGACGATAAACTAAGTTTTGAACAACATATATGCGAAAAAGTAAAAAAGGCCAAATCCATGGCAGCAATAATTAGAAGATCATTCCAAAATTTAGAACAGAAAACCTTCACGCCACTATACAAGGCCTTAGTAAGATCCCATTTGGATTACGCATGCTCAGTCTGGTTTCCATACAAAGAAAAGTATAATGAAATAATCGAGGGGGTACAAAGGAGAGCCACAAGACAAATTCCAGGATTCAAGGACCTAAACTACGAAGAAAGATTAAGAAAAGTTGCCTACCCTTAAATATAGAAGATACAGAGGTGACATGATAGAAGCCTACAAAATAATATCAAATAAATATGATTCACAAGTTACCGGATTCTTGAAATTTAGGAAAGACTATACTGAGAGATCCTCAAACAGAGGACATTCGAAGATGCTATTTACTCAAAGGCCGAAGTACGATTTGCGAAGATACAATTTCACAGTTAGAATAATAAATCTGTGGAATAGCCTACCAGATCACATGATCTCTGCAAATACAACTAACACGTTCAAAAATCGCCTAGATAAACATTGGTCGAACCAAGACGTTCTGTATAACTTTAAAAGTGAAATAATTATAAACCGGACCGGACACAACAACAAAAGTCAAGAAACAAATGAGTCTGACGAAGAGGACCTTGCAGGACCTGTGTCGGAAATCAACCATAAGTACAGTACAGGTCACATGCTTTTTTCAAAATCCTCTTGACTCCGCGATTTTGTCTTGCGTGGAATGCCTAAAATCGTCCGCTCCGCCGAGAGTCTAAACTCCCGACGCAGCGTCACGAGAGTTTTTTCCGCTGCGAAATTTACACCTCAATTTCGCAGCGTTCGTAACTTCGAACGCAGCGTTTGTCCTCTTGTTCGAGAGTTTAATTACCTGGCCCACGGGGGAGATTTTGGCGGATATTTTACATTATGTTGCTGCTTTTTAGCTTGCCTGTACGAAGTACATGACGAGCTATTGCAATACCCCCGGTGTAGTCGTCGTCGTCGTCGTGAACGGCGTAAACAATTTAAAGAAAATGTCTATAACTTCTATGTCCCTTGAGGTATTGCTTTCATAGTTGGTATGTGTGTGTATATGGACAAGACCTTTCCATGCACAGAAAAATTTGGACCCCTTGACCTTGAACTAAGGGCCAGCGTTTAGGTTTCGAAATCTGTGTTTAGGTTTCGAAAAATGCCTATAACTTCTATGTCCCTTGAGGTATTACTTTCATAGTTGGTATGTGTGTGAATATGGACAAGACCTTTCCATGCATGCACAGAAAATTTTTGACCCCTGTGACCTTGAACTTAGGGCCCACGTTAAGGTTTCGAAATCTGTGTTTAGGTTTCGAAAAATGCCTATAACTTCTATGTCCCTTGAGGTATTGCTTTCATAGTTGGTATGTGTGTGTATATGGACAAGACCTTTCCATGCACAGAAAAATTTGGACCCTTGTGACCTTGACCTTGAACTTAGGGCCAGCGTTTAGGTTTCGAAAAATGCCTATAACTTTAAGTTTCTAAATGTGCCGATGGCGAGCTTTGTTGTCTCTCTGACAACTCTTGTTCAGCTTTGTCCTTATGGTATACAAGAACACCTCTTTATTGCGTCGACTCAACCAGGCTATTTTAATTATTTTGTGTTTAATGCAAGTAACTGCTTAAAACAAGATGGAAGTAAAATAGAAAGCACCTTTTGGATCTTTCAGCTTTACTTTCATCTTTCTGTATTCTCCATCTGTCTTCTATAGATCTACAGTCAATTTAGTAGCCGTTTTGTCGATCTGTTAAGTAGTCGTGATAAATGGGGATTACTGTATAAATTGCTCAAGTAGTGTCTGATGTGGATTTTAATCGTTATCCTGTAGATTGTGGCCATAATAACATGACCACATAAATAAGATCCAGATCAGATGCCGAGTAAGTTGACCACGGGTCTAGATCTAAGATCCTTGACAATCGTCTCTATTAGTTTAAACATATTTATTGCATATAATATACATGCAGGGGATTGGGCTACAAGTTTTTACAACATTATATAATGCCCGCTCCCCAATCGTCTCTATTATTTCTCAGGACCATTCTCTCTAACAGCATCCAACATATCCTGTCGTTACTTGCTGTGGTTCAGCGTAGAATTATTTAATCTGAGTTAACTATCTCTCGCAATCCTGTTTCGTAACGTTAGCCATTGAATCGGTAAACCGTTCGTAATCACTTGATACTAGTACACAGTACAGTACTACTTCGAGGTTGCCACCCTAATCCTGGATGTTTCTGGTGATTTTTTCTTTCCTTTAATTCATAAAAAAGTGCTACTGGATCTATGTTTTGGAATGTTTAAACGACTTGCGCAAGTAAGTTTTCTAACCGTTCTTTCCCGTATTGTAACAACGAGAAAATAATTTTGCTGACTGTATGGGTTCCGTAACGACTTGGCCCCACCCAGGGGCTTATCAGTTTTGATAGGAAAACCTTTTTCTCTTAAACCATAAGGCCCAGATCATTAATATGTGACATATAGCTTCACATCGTAGTCCTCTACTGAGATCAAATTATGACACCTTGGTCATAGCTATATCAAAATGTTGTCTTGCCCAGTCAGCTTCTATGGTACATTGTCCTCAGGTGAGCGAAATGTGGCCCTCTGGGCCTCTTGTATTTACTAAAGATTTGTAAATTGAAATATCTAAATAACTGTCAAAGGTATTAACATGAAACTTTAAATACTTGTGTTATATCAAAAGAGCAGCTCATTAAAACAAGAAAGGTGACCCTGGGATGTGCCATTCAAGATTTATTGCCCTCGCTTTTATTTTCATTAAGCTTGTAAATTGAAATTTCTCAATAACTACCATAGGTATTAACTACTTTAGATACTTGTTTAGTATCAAAAGGACAACTCATTAAACAAGAGTTGTCAGAGAGACAACAAAGCTCGCCACCAGCACCTTTAGAAACTTAAAAGCACACTCAAGGTCACAGAGGTCAACCTTTTTGCCTGCATGGAAAGGTCTTGTCCATATACACTGGCAAATCAAATATGAAAATAACACCTCAAGGGACATAGGAATTATAAGCATTTTTGAAACCTAAACGCAGATTTCTAAACCTAAAACCTTTCGCGACCTTAGTTCAAGGTCAAGGACACTGGGCTAATTTTTTTGCATGCATGGAAAGATCGTGTCCATATACACATGCATGCCAAATATGAAAGAAATATCTCAATGGATATATGAGTTAAAGAAATTTTGAGAAACCTAAACGCAGACTTTGAAACCTAAACGCGGGTCCTTATTTCAAGGTCAAGGTCAGAGGGCTCAAACATTTTGCATGCAAGGAAAGATGTTGTCCATATACACATGCAAACTGAATATGAAAGGAATATTTCAATGGACATAGGAGAAATAAAAATTTTGAAAAACCAAAACACAGATTTCGAAAACTAAACATTGGCCCTAAGTTCAAAGTCAAGGTCACAGGGGTCTAAATTTTGCAGTGCCTGGAAAGGTCTTGTCCATATACACACATAAACCAACTATGAAAGCAATACCTCAAGGGATATAGAAGTAAAAGGCATTTTTCAAAACCTAAACACAGGCCCTAAGTTCAAGGTCACAAGGGTCTAAATTTATCTGTGCATGGAAAGGTCTTGTCCATATACACACACATACCAACTATGAAAGCAATACCTCAAAGGATATAGAAGTTAAATGGAATTTCGAAACTTAAACTCAGGCTCTTAGTTCAAGGTCAAGGTCACAGGGGTCTAAATGTTTCTGTGCATCGAAAGGTCATGTCCATATACACATACATACCAACTATGAAAGCAATACCTCAAAGGACATAGAAGTTAAAGGCATTTTTCTAAACCTAAACACAGGCCCGAAGTTCAAGGTCAAGGTCACAGGAGTCTAAATTTTTCTGTGCATGTAAAGGTCTTGTCCATATACACATACATACCAACTATGAAAGCAATACCTCAAGGGACATAGAAGTTAAAGGCATTTTTCAAAACCTAAACGCAGATTTCGAAACCTAAACACAGGCCATAAGGTCAAGGTCACAGGGGTCAAATTTTTTCTGTGCATGGAAAGGTCTTGTCCATATACACACACATACCAACTATAAAAGCAATACCTCAAAGGACATAGAAGTTAAAGGCATTTTTCTAAACCTAAACACAGATTTCGAAACCTAAACACAGGCCCTAAGTTCAAGGTCACACGGGTCTAAATTTTTCTTTGCATGTAAAGGTCTTGCCCATATACACATACATACCAACTATGAAAGCAATACCTCAAGGGAAATAGAAGTTAAAGGCATTTTCTAAACTTAAACACAGATTTCAAAACCTAAACGCAGGCCCTAAGTTCAAGGTCAAGGTCACAGGGGTAAAAAAAATTCTGTGCTACTGCATGGAAAGGTCTTGTCCATATACACACACATACCAACTATTGAAGCAATACCTCAAGGGACATAGAAGTTAAAGGCATTTTTCGAAACCTAAACGCAGATTTCGAAACCTAAACGCAGGCCCTAAGTTCAAGGTCAAAGGGGTCTAAATTTTTCTGTGCATGGAAAGGTCATGTCTATATACACACACATACCGACTATGGAAGCAATACCTTAATGGATATAGAAGTTAAAGGCATTTTTCAAAACCTAAACGCCGATTTCGAAACCTAAACGCAGGCCCTAAGTTCAAGGTCAAGGTCACAGGGGTCTAAATTTTTCTGTCCATGGAAAGGTCTTGTCCATATACACACACATACCAACTATTGAAGCAATACCTCAAGGGACATAGAAGTTAAAGGCATTTTTCGAAACCTAAACACAGATTTCGAAACCTAAACGCAGGCCCTAAGTTCAAGGTCATGGTCACAGGGGTCAAAAAATTTCTGTGCATGGAAAGGTCATGTCTATATACACACACATACCGACTATGGAAGTACAGTCAAACCTGTGAACAACAGCCACCTGTGGGAACTAGCAAAACTGGCCGTTGTTCACAGTTGGCTGTTGTTCGCAGGTGTGCAAAATGGCTAAGTTTTCATCAACTACATGTACTGAATTTTATATCTACAAGGGATAGTACAAGTACGCAAGTAATGAAAGAGAAACATTTGATACCTTTAAACTCTAAGTTATTTATCTATTTTAATATTAAAAATATTTATTTGCTTAAGAATTCAGAGTCTTTGAAGTTTCAATAAATATCACGACCATCATCTTTCTTTTGAACGGATATCCATGTTAAAAGTAAATGTCTCGGTAGATAGCAAACTCTGAAGGGTTTTGGTCACGTGATCGCATTTTCTCATTTTGATTGGTACAGGTAGATATGGATATTTGAATAATGTTCCATAGCCGCTTTCGAGAAAATACGGAAAAGGGCGGGTAACTCAAAGGACGAATAGCTTCGAAATCATCTCGTTTAATAAGAACGAAGGACTTTCAAAAGCCGATATTTTCATTATTTGCTTGCTGAATGATTAATTTGTTGCTCTGATTCTTAAATGTACTGGGGTTTTCTTCATTTCAATGGAAACACTCACAATACACCGTGAATTTATTGCTGGTGTAAAGTTTATTTGGAAAGGACGCCATTTATGATAATGAGGTTATGACTAAAACACGGACATTGTCGAACATAAATGTTGACGTGATATGACGGCAGTTGTTGAATATTAGAATCTATAGCACAGTCTGTTGGTTTTAGCACCTTTACCCGCTCAGCGACAATAACTCGGAAACTTCATCGACTAGAGTAGACGGCATTGTTAATTTTCCAATTTATCTTTGACTTTGTAATGTGTACCCGGGCCGGTCACCTATCCAGTTATTAACCGCGCAGAACGTTGCTTAACTTCGCCGGTCACCCATCCAGTTATTAACCGCGCAGAACGTTGCTTAACTTCGCAACTGAGACAACTTTTTAAAGCGTAATGATTAAACTAGAAATGACTTTTTTATTTCACAATTTCGTATCTGCCAAGGTTTCTTACATCAAAACAAAACAATTAATCACCAATGACTAATCTGGATAAGGCCATTTTAGAAATCGCCCAATCATTTGTTTAATCTGGACAACGTGATTATAAACCATCATACAAACATAAGCAGCAACGGACATCTTCAATATTAATTAGCCAACATATTAAAACAAACATTTTTTTTGAAATTCTTTCATCATAATGTGGCTTATTTTAAACCCAAAAGTCGGTTGCAAACTGTCATTAGCACTTTAGAATTTGCTTCCAATTATATAACCAAGCGCATCCATAACAAAGATGGCGGCCGACATTGGCGAAATTGCACCCATTCAATCGTGTTATTTGGCTGCTGTAAGAGGTGTTAAAAACAGCCGAATTAGTGACCGCCGGCCACGACCGGCAGGTGACACCTCTGTGTCTCAGCCTGGCCGCTGTTTGGGGTAAAAGGTGTCAAAAAGAGCCAGTTTAAGTGACCGTTGGCCGCGGTCGACAGGAGACCGTTATTCAGAGGTCAATTAAGAAGGAAATTGGCCGGGAGGAATTCAGACTGGCCGTTGTTGACAGGTGACCGTTGTTCGGAGGTGACCGTTCAGACAGGTTTGACTGTAATACCTTAATGGATATAGAAATTAAAGGCATTTTTCAAAACCTAAACGCAGATTTCGAAACCTAAACACAGGCCCTAAGTTCAAGGTCAAGGTCACAGGGGTCTAAATTTTTCTGTGCATGGAAAGGTCTTGTCCATATACACACACATACCAACTATGGAAGCAATACCTCAAGGGACATAGAAGTTTAAAGGCATTTTTCGAAACCTAAACGCAGATTTCGAAACCTAAACGCAGGCCCTAAGTTTAAGGTCAAGGTCACAGGGGTCAAAAATTTTCTGTGCATGGAAAGGTCTTGTCCATATACACACACATACCAACTATGAAAGCAATACCTCAAGGGACATAGAAGTTATAGACATTTTCTTAAAATTGTTTACGTCATTCACGCCGACGACGACGACTACACCGGGGGTATTGCAATAGCTCTTCATGTACTACGTACAGGCGAGCTAAAAAGGCAGGTAACCCTGGGTTTTGTGATTCCAGAGGAATTGCCATTGTTTTGACTCAGAATTTGTATATGAAATTATTCAGTAACTGTAGAAGGTTATTAATTTCAAACTTCCAATATATTTGAATACTTGTTTATATATAGTATCAAAAGGGCAACTCATTACAACAAGGCAGGTAAAGCAGGCAAAGCTATTTTCCTTGTTTTGACTTATAGTTTACTTTAAATATGGACAAAATCTTTCCTTGCATGCAACAGTTTGACCCAGTAACCTTGACCTTGAAGTAAGGGCTTGCGTTTAGGTTTCGGAAAATGCCTATTACTCCTATGTCAATTGAGATATTCCTTTCATATTTGGCAATGTGTATATGGACAAGACCTTTCCATGCATGCAAAAAAAATCAGCCCAGTGACCTAGAACTTAGGTCCCGGGTCTAGGTTTCGAAATTTGCGTTTAGGTTCCTAAAAACCCTTATAATTCCTATGTCCCTTTAGGTGTTACTTTTATATTTGGTTTTCATGTGTATATGGACAATACCTTTCCATGCAGGCAAAAACGTTGACCTCTGTGACCTTGACCTTAGAGTGTGCTTTTAAGTTCCTAAATATGCCAATGGGGAGCTTTGTTGTCTCTCTGACAGCTCTTGTTAGTTCCAACATTCTAGTTCCTATGTGGCTGCTTTTGTTTCAAAAGGAGCAAAGTAGGTATTATGTAAATTTGCACATGCATAGTTTTTATATACTTTTTAAATGTATTTTCAGGTTAAGGGCTTCAAGGGTTCTTCTAATCGGAGTCAGGGGGCTTGGAGCTGAGGTGGCTAAAAATATTGTCTTGTCTGGAATCAAGTCACTCACTCTTTTGGACCATACACTGGTATGTGTCATTATTTACTTTCATCTTGCCAATTACAGATATACTAGTATCTACGTACAGTTTTGATTGTTATCAGATGTCTATAAGAATAAAAACTGACCTTTGAAAAGTTTGTAGATAGAATTGGTTATTAGTTCCTTGTAGGTTAAACCAGATGGGACTCTTAACCCATTACCCCATAATACACCTTTTTACCTCTTTCATTATTCCTGCACTGAAGAAATTAGTTCCAATTTATACAATATTTTCATAATTGTAGAAGATGGTAGCTTAAAGCAGGCTGAAAGTAAAGCATTAAGGCGCATTCTGCTTTGTTTTCAACCTGATTTAAGTGGTCACCTATCTTTTATACTAGAAACGTCTATGGGGTTATGGATTATGTGTTTGTGTCTGTAAGCCAATGATTGAAACTTGTTATGGTGTTGCCTTGTGTGGATATCTAGGTTTAGAACACATTTGAAGTGAAATGGTCAGTTATGGAGGTCAGAATTACTAAAATATGTCAGATATTCAGTAGGCCAAATATTCAAATGGTTTGGTTTCAAGATGAAAACCTTGAGTCAAGGATGACTGTCAAGTTATAAGAAAGTATAGTGTGGGAAAAAGTCAAACACCTCAATTGCTTAGAATATGAGTTACATTTTCATGTGCTGATTTATTCTGATAAGTAATGTTGCAATCCAGGTCCAACTTTCTTGGAAAGTACAGATTATACCAATGGATAAATGTTGCATTCAACACTAGCTGGTTACATTTAGATTTCCATGAACTTTTATAGAGAATTGTCTAATTATATGTCAGGGCTCCAGATAAGAGTAGTTTTTCAAAATCTAAAACCTTTATTTTTGCATTAAACCTTATGGTGTCACTACTCATCAGAATCGTCTCTTCGAGACGATTCTAATGAGTAGTGACACCATAAGGTTTGGTGCTGAAATGAGTGAGAAAATGTTGAATTTGTTCAGAAAAATACCCCTTATCTGGAGCCCTGTATGTACAGCACTCCCTTCCTACAGCTGCCCTCCCAACAATGAAACACCCACTCTGAAAGATATTAATTATCCTCCCTATAACAACTCCCTCCAAACAACACACATACTTTTTGTCTCCCATAGGATTATGTTGCAGGGAGGGAGCACTGTAGTTAACTGTTAAATTTAGAAACAAGGTTTATCAACTGCATGGAAAGGTTATATCATTCCTAGACATGGACAGAGCTGTGTAAACACTGTTTATTCATTCAGTTCTGAAGTATCTGAACAAACACTAAGATACATGTAATGATGTTGTAAGTATTACTTGCCAGTTCCAGTCATACCAGTGTATTGAAAGTGTTTTGGGCTAAATAAGGAGCAATGTTTCCACTCCTTGTTCATGCAGTTTGAATGAAATGAAATTTAGACCAAGTGAAGTTTATCTTAAGTTTTATAAATCTGCATCAAGCATATTAAAGCGTGTTAGGTTGGTTTGACACATTTTGTCATGCATCATAGTAAATGATCTTTTGTTTTTAGCTCACCTGAGCTAGCTCAGGGTGAGCTTTTGCAATCCTTGAATGTCCGGCGTCAACAATTTTAGTGTTTACACTCTAGAGGCCACAATATTTATCCAATCTTTCTCAAACTTGCTCAAATGGTATATTGCCATAAGAGCTTGGATGAGTTCGATTATGGTTGAAATCGGACAAATAGATCAAGAGTTATCTACCTTTGAACTGATGAAAATGCTATATTTAACAGTGTTTACACTCTAGAGGCAACAGTATTTATCCAATCTATCTCAAACTTGTTCAGATTGTATATAACTATAAGAGTTCAGATGAGTTTGATTATGGTTTAAATCAGACATATAGGTCGAGAGTTATCTACCTTTGAATTGCTGAAAATGCCATATTTAACGATGTTTACACTCTAGAGGCCACAAATTTTATCCAATCTTTCTAAAACTTACTCAGATTGTATATTACCATAAGACTTCGGATGAGTTCGATTATGGTTGTAATCGGATCAATAGGTCAAGAGTTATCTACCTTTGAATTGCTGAAAATGATATATTTAACAGTGTTTACGCTCTAGAGTCCACAATATATATCCAAGATCTCTCAAACTTGCCCAGATTGTATATGACCATAAGAGTTCGAAAAAGGGTGATTATGGTTGGAATCCGACTTAGATCAAGAGATATCTACCTTGAATTGCTGAAAATGCCATATTTTACAGGGTTTACACTCTTGCAACTACAGTTTTCAATGGATTTTGATTATACTTGTACACAAAGGATGTAGCTAAACATTCTCGAAGAAGTGCAATTATTGTTGAAATGTAATCATTGTGGCAATATATACCTGCCCTTGATATACTTTGAAATGCTAGAAAAAGGCTTCATTTCAGTATTGTTTAGGCTCTAGTTATCTGTCTTTGATGTACTTTACTATACTACAGTAGGTTGACAAACTTGAATGGATTTAGAATAAAACGGTTGAAATTCAAAGGTAAAGCTATCAGGCTTCATTACAAATGGTGAGCGATATCAGGGCCTTCAGGCCCTCTTGTTATTTATGTGGAAACACTGTTATGTATTGTATACAGGTCTCAAGATAAGCAGGAGTACACTGGACAAATCCAGCATTTTCTCACTCATTTTTGCACCAAATGAAATCCTATGGTGTTACTAGTCAATAGAATTGTCTCTCAGATACAATTCTATTAAGTAGTGACAACATAGAGTTTAAAGCAGATTTAAAGATTTTAGTTTATGAAATACTACCCTCATTGGAGCCCCAACTGTACATTTAGAACACATTCGGTTTATCATGTTTACAGGCAACTGAAGAAGATACATGTTCCAACTTCTTAATTCCAAGGGAAGACATTGGCAAAAATGTGAGTGTGTTTTTCTTTTCAATCATCATGTGATGTATAACAAACTTTTATATGAAAAGATAGCATTACACATAAACGTCTTATTTTGGTGGCATGAATCAAGACTCTAATACATTGATGATCGTTGTAAGCTTGTGAAAGTGTCCCAACCAGGACAATGTTGACAGTTGTCCAAAGGACTGGATGAAACATCATTGTAAGCATTGAGGGACTTCACTCAACCATTCTTTCAAGAAGCAAGAAGAGCTCCAAATACATGTGATTGCTTAAGTTAAGAAAAGTAAAAGAGACAGATAGTATTATCTCGCAAGATGCTGCCACATGTATTAAAGACTGAGCAGTTTCATTGCACACATTCAACTCTAGCATCAGATTAGTTTGTACTAAATAGTTCTCAAAACAGCCAAACTGAATTAGCAGTCATTTACAATGTAAACAGGTAGATCTAGCAATTTAATGCAAGACAAAAATTCTGCAGACAATTCTGTGCGTCTTCAAAGAATGTTTGTTTAACCCATTACCCCATAGCCTGTTTCTAATATTGAAGATAGGTGAATACTTAAAGCAGGTTTTAAATACAGCAGAATGCACCTTAAGGTGCATTTTGTTTAACATTCAGTCTGCTTTAAGCTACAATCTGCTAGGGTATAGAAACTATTTCTTATGGTGTATATTCATGAATGTATAAATTGGATCTATTTTCTTCCATGAAGGAATACATGTATAGGAATGAATGTTTGACATGTTCCATCATGTATTTGTTGGCAGTAAAACCTGTGCTAAGCGACCACTTAAAACATGGTTAATTGATAGGCTTATATAAAAGAAGCAGCTTCATGCAGGACAAAAGTTATACAGGAGCTTTCTGCATAACTTATCATTAAGCAATAACTTGTCATTGAAGACTTCCATCCCTTAACAATTTGTGACTGCTTAACACAGGTTTCACTGTACAACATTTTTTCAGAGGGCTGAAAGTGCAAGGCACAGAACCCAGTTACTGAACCCGATGGTTGCAGTAACAGCTGATGCTGACAATGTTGAGGACAAGCCGGAAGCTTTCTTCAAGGACTTTGATGTAGTGTGTGCACTTTGCTGTCAACTATCTGAACAATACAGAATTAATGAGATCTGTGCCGGAAACAAGATTAAATTCTTCTGTGGAGATGTGTTTGGTTATTACGGATACATGTTTGCAGACCTTGGGTTCCATGAATATGCAGAGTAAGTATTAGATTTGGTTGTGTTTTATTTTTAAAATTCCTTTACCCCATAGCCTATTTCTTCTTTTTGTGGGGAATGATCTGGATTTAAAGTTAAACTGATTGCAAGAGCTACAATCAATTTAAAAAATTCATGGCCAGTGTACATATCATTAACTCTTTCAAAACCATAGACCTGCGGCTGCTTAGAATATACTCATTACATTTGACAACAATGTAGTTCCTGATCAGAGGCACTTATAGTCCCTCTTATCAGGGTCTTCACTGTTTTCTAATTTAAGGATTTAGATGGGTAATGCTCTCCCAAGTGAATCCGCAAAAGCTATACACCATCTTATTATTCAGAATTCAATTCTACATCATTTTCTAGAGTTAGAAGATGTTTCACCATCTATAACTGAAATTATGAGTATTTTTGTCTTGGTACCCTACTTTTCAAAAAACGTCCTAAAATGACTACTCCTCCTTTTTCTTTCCGAGGATAAAAATTACAAATATTAATAAAAAGATCAAAATTTAGTTACGCATTCATACCTAAGACATTGTTTTATACTAATACAAGCAGAAAAATTAAATATTTTGCATAATACATTAAAATAAAATCTTATATTTCGGAAAAACTAATTCATGAATCATGAGTCCATTTTTTTCTCAAAAATCATTTTTTACATTTTAGTAAAATTTAGATTTTTACAAAAAATAGGCAGGGGCATTCATAGTGACCACACTTAAAATTATCTACCATGTCTCTAGAACAAAATACAAAAAAATTTAGTAGGGTTGACCTCATGTAACTTGAGAACAATGAAATTGTGTTTGAGAGGAGTCAAACTTTGTGGGAAAGTAAAATCAAGGAAAATAATTAAATTGAAGTTTGTTGGTGTAACATGCACTGTCATTTGCAAATATTTGTGGAATTCACAAAAAAATGTCAATTTAATAGCTATTGTCAGTTTTACAAATTATTTTCTGCAAGATTATAAACAATATTCTCCAGCAAGAAATGTGAAAAATACAGTCAATCTTGTTTAAAGCAACCACCTTGCGAATCAGTCTGCATACCTCTTCATTATGACACTAGACTAATTAACTCAGGGTAGAAATAGTGAAGAAAACTCCTACTGAAGCATTCTGAATTAGTTTTGTCCTGCATTAAAAAAACCGCTCCATACCAGACAAAATATGGGTCTTCACTAGAGTGATCGCTTAATACAAGATTGACTGTAAAAGTTGACAATGATTACCAAGTTTCATAATAAACGGCTGGTTTGCTGCAACCCAATAATTGCAATAGATATTTAAACCTTTACTCCATAGCTTATTTTAAGTATTGAAGAGAGATGGTTGCATAAAGCAGGCTGAAAATAAAGCAGGATTCATTCTGCTTTACTTCCAGTCTGCCTAAACTATGTACAGTCTGCTTAGATAAAGGATTTTTATTGTGCATATTCATGACTGTATAAAATTAAACTATTTACTTGAGTGAAGGAATAAATTGAATGTGTTAACATGAGTGTAAATGGAGTAAATAGTTGATTTAAGAAAACATGTTTAGCATGAACCACAGGTTTGATTTACAGTCAGACCTGTATTTAATAGGCAGTTTGTTCATCTACCTTTGTTGTGGTTCTGGGGGAGTATTTGTCATAGGGAATGTTTTCTGTTTATTAGACCGAGATGATCCCTCTGCTACAGTGGAGAAAACGTTATTCTTTCCTGTTTACACGCAAACGTAAAACACTAAAATGCAGAAAAGGACACTTTTTTGACAATTCTGACTTTTCATTGTTATCTGAGTGGCAAACAGTTTGGAGCCTAATCAGACGCCGGGTTTACCCAGCGTCTGATCAGGCTCCAAACTGTTTGCACTGGAAATAGTACTTTTAGCGTAAAAGCGTTTACTGGGAAAGAATAGCGTTTTCTCCACTGTAAGAGCTAAAAGGAAGGTGGATTGGTGGTTTTAATCCAAACAGGCTGCTTTGGAACAAATGGGATTAGCCGAAATCATCTTCCTGTAATCATCATCATGTCATCTCATCATGCATCCCTCATCATTTATGGGAGCTTGTCTCGCAGATCCTGGTAAATCTAGCTCTTCATTGGCAGACTCAACAATTTTACCGCCCACACAATAGTTATGATCCACTAAAACATTGTTTTTCTTTTATTTCCGCACCGGCCACTCGTCGATTTGCAAACTTTTCCACTCAGGGCTCGATTTCTCACAGGGCCCTGACAAGATTGCTTTTTATGCCCCCAGAATCTACGATTCGGGGGCATATAGTTTTTGTCATGTCTGTTGGTCCGTCCGCGCCACTAAAGTGGGTTAGAGGGCCAGATACCGGTAAACATAACAAAAGAAGACAATAGAGTTCATTCCGTAACAATACACTAAGGGGCCGTGGCCCGTTATTCGAACAAAAGAAAATAACAAAAGAAAAGGCCCTCTAACCCAATTCGGTGGCACGTCCGTCTGTCCGTCTGTCTGTGCCAAAAACCTTAACCTTGGCTATAACTCTTGCATTTTTGTACCTGGACCTTTTATACTTGGCATGTGTCTTCTCTGTATCAAGACCTTTCCATCCATACAATCCTTTTTGACCTTGTGACCTTGACCTTGACATTTACCTACTTTTGTAACAAGAGCCGCATGCGGCCCTAAATCGCTCACCTGGTATCCATGATTACGGTCATGTAAATCGACCAGTTATGATTAAGTTTTCACTTATTCACCTCCACCCACTGGTGGCCATGTTGTTTCAGCTAGGAAGATTATTTGAAGAAAACTGGCAAAGGGTAACCCATGAATCATTATTTGTGTAAAATAATTCTTAAATCAGACCAATAGTTTCAGAGAATTTTTTTTTGAAAGTTTTTCTATACAGAAATATAAGGAAAACTTGTCCCACCCACTGGCAGCCATGTTTTTTAGATAACACAATGATTTTAAGATATCTGGTAGAGGGTCATCAATTAACCATTTGTGTAAAATTATTTTGAATTTGAATCAGTAGTTTCAGAGAAGAAGATTTTTAAAGTTTTTACTATACAGTAACATGCCCCACCCACTGGCAGCCATGTTTTTTAAGATAACAAAATGATTTTAAGAAATCTGGCAGAGGATCATCAATTGACCATTTCTGCAAAATTATTTTTAATTTGGACTAGTAGTTTCAGAGAAGAAGATTTTGAAAGTTTTTACTATACAGTAACATAAGGAAAACTTGCCCCACCCACTGGCGGCCATGTTTTTTTTATAACAAAATGATTTTAAGAAATCTGGTAGAAGATCATCAATTGACCATTTGTATTAAATTATTTTTAATTTGAACCAGTAGTTTCAGAGAAGTAGATTTTTAAAGTTTTTACTATGCAGTAACATAAGGAAATTTTGCCCCACCCACTGGCGGCCATGTTTTTTTAGATATCAAAATAATTTTAAGAAATCTGGTAGAGGGTCACCCATGGATCATTTGCATAAAATTACTTTCAAATCGGACCACTAGTTTTTGACAAGAAGATTTTTTAAGTTTTCACTATATAGCCATATAAGGAAAATCTGCCCCCACCCACTGGCTGCCATGTTTTTCAAGATAGGAAAATTATTTTAAGAAATCTGATAGAGGGTCACCAATGGCACATTTGGGTAAAATTATTTTCAATTCGGACCAGTAGTTTTTGACAAGAAGATTTTTAAAGTTTTTTCAATTGGTTGCCATGGCAACCACAATTTCAATTGGATTACCTATATTTGAAGAAATCTGAGAGAGTACCCTACAAGGAACAATCCTATGAAGTTTTGATGAAATTAGCCCAGTGGTTTCCAAGAAGAAGATCTTTGAACAAAAAGTTTGACGACGGACGACTGATGACGACGGACACAGGGCGATCACAATAGCTCACCTTGGCACTTCGTGCCAGGTGAGCTAAAAATCTTTAAATGGCTATAACATTTGCACCAGTAGGCCCAGGGCTTTCATATTTTGTATGTATATTTCTTTTGTCAAGACCTTTCCAACCATACCAACATCTTTGACCATGTGACCATGACCTTGACCTTTGACCTATTTAATCAAACTTTAACCAAAAACCTTAACCTTGGCTATGACTTTTGCATTTTTAAACCTGGGCCTTTTATACTTGGCATGTGTATTCCTCATGGCAAGACCTTTCCAACCATATGTAACTTTTTGACCTTGTGACCTTGACCTTGAAATTTCACCTACTTTTGTAAAAATCTTTAAATTGCTATAACATTTGCACCAGTTAGCATAGGGCTTTAATATTTTGTATGTATATGTTTTGTGTCAAGACCTTTCCTACCATACCAATATCTTTGACCATGTGACCTTCACCTTCACCTTTGACCTATTTAATCAAACTTTAACCAAAAACATTAACCTTGGATATAACTTTTGCATTTTTGCACCATGGCCTTTTATACTTGACATGTGTTTTCCCTTTCTAACCATACAAAACTTTTTGACCTTGTGACCTTGACATTTGACCTACTTTTGTTGAAATCTTTAAAAGGCTATAACATTTGCACCAGTAGGCCTACGGCTTTCATATTTTGTTTATATATTTCTTGTGTCAAGACCTTTCCAACCATACCTACGTTTTTGCCCTTGTGACCTTGACCTTTGACCTTTATTTGTATAAATCTTTATACGCCTATAACATTTGAACCAGTAGGCCTAGAGCTTCCATACTTTATAGGTTTTTTGTGTTAAGACTTCTCCAACCATGCCAATGTTTCATTTACCCTAAGACCATGACTTTTGACCTACTTTTGCAAATAAGCATTACATTACAGAACATGATGCTGGCTGGGGGCATTTGTGTTTCACAAACACATTGCTTTTCATCTGATCATCACCAAACTTTCTGAAAATGTTTGTTGACATAAAATGGAGACCAATTTGGATAACCAGCGGCACCAATTTATGCTAGGCCCTTTGTAGTAATGGCCCTTGAAGTCCTCAAAATGGCGCTCCACTACAGTTTCAGCTCTCTAACTTTTACGTTTGATAGTCTGGATTCCCCTCCCTGTATCATCGGGGGCATTCGTGTAACTGGGACACGCTCTTGTTGAGAGAAAAAATCGTCAGAAGTATATACTTATACCTTCTGACGATTTGTTTCACTAAAAAAACCAATCGTGTCGGGGCCCCTGTGCACAGTCAAGCATTACCCATCTAAGACCTTAAAGCAGTATTTAATTAAATTACCCAGAATTCCGAGAAGACTGGTTTAAGTTTTGGTAATTAAAATGAGCCACAAGGGAACTTTATAACACACAAGATTAACTTGTGATTAAAGTGTTAAAAGGGTTAAGGTGTAAAGGGTTTCTTCTGTGAGCAGGATTGTATGAATTTCTTTTTCCAGGGCTCCAGATAAGGGAAGTATTTAAAAAACTAAAATCTTTAAACCCTAAAACTAAAATCTTTATTTTCACTTTAAACCCTATGGTGTCACTACACATAAGAATCGTCTCTTCAAGACAATTCTAATGAGTAGTAACACCATAGGATTTAGCATAGAATGAGTGAGAAATTGTTGGATTAGTTCAGTTTACCCCCTCTTATCTGGAGCCCTGATTTCTACTTTGCACAGAATATACATAGTCATTAAGATTAACTATAAATGTAAGTAAATTATTTTTCTTATATTTTAAGAGAAGTGCAAAAGAAAGTTCCTAAAGCAGAGACTACCCAGCATGGTGATGATGGGGAACCAGACACCAAGAAGACCAAGGCAGAGGAAATGGAAACAGTGGTTGTCAAAAAGGTAACACAAACAGATATGATCAGTGTCATATCCTTCAATCATTGAAAACAGTGAAGAAACATATCAACTGCTTAAATAAAATTCAGACATTTGATCAGGGTCTACACTGTCAGTGTATGTTGTTGATTTCACTGTCTACTACATTCAATTCTGAGTTTTCGACTGAAATAGGGCTTACATGTTGTTATCAGTGTTTAAGACTGGTATTGCTTAAATTCTTATTTCCCTTTCCCCTATAGTTTGTTTTCGGTATTAAAGACGGGTTATTGCTGAAAGTAGGCTGAAAGTAAAGCCGAATGCTCCTTAAGTCTGCTAGGATGTAGGAAATATTTCTTATGGTGCATATTTTCTTTAGTGGATGAATAAATTAAACATGCTTAAATGTGTATTTATGGAGTTATGTGTTCAGCTGTCGGAATGAAGGAGCACTTTTCTATGGTCTATATCAGGACAAGATAGAAGCATGGAAAGGCATTCCTATTCTTAGGAAGTAATTCCTGGTTACTCAAGGTTATTTATAACAGTTATTTATTAGAAAAGAAGAAAGAAAATGTTAGTCATCATACATTTACAGATGAATTGTAGTGCTAAGCCATTGTCTTGCACTTAATGTTTTAAACTGGCCTACCATATTTAATTGTTATACATGTATACTTAAGGTATATAAAGTGCTCTGTGCAATCTATCTTCAGTAATCACTTTTTCATATATAGAAATAAGATATCAAACTTATGAAATACAGAGATATTCAACAAGATACTTGTTTCAGGCATTACAGTATACCAGATTAAAACCAGCAATGGAAGTTGATTGGCAAACTCCAGAAAATGCTAAAAAGCTCAGGAGAACTCCCAAAGCCTATTTTGTCACGAAAGGTAAGCATGTGTATTTCTAATACATGTGCCATCATGTCAATTTTTATGAACTTAAATGAGATAAGGACTAAAGTGTAAATAAAAACAGATAAACTAAGTGAAACTTGTACAGTCGAAACTCGATATTTCAAACTCTATTGAATCGACCTTACCAGTATTTCATAAGTTAAATAACGATAAATCAACCTCGCTTAACTCTTTCCTCCCTAAAACTTTAAATGGACAATTCCAGTTTCCATTTTAGTCTGGTCCATTTCTGACTTTTAAGGGTTGTTTTTGTCAATGTTTGGCATTATTACAAACAGTGAAGACCCTGATCAGAGGGCTCCTTTCGGAGCCCTCTGATCTGGGTCTTCACTGTTTGCATAGGACAAGTGTACTATTCACATGTACACTGTTTGAAAAGGACGCCTATATGCGGGACTAGGGTTCAAAGGGTTAAGTCAAACATACCCTTATTTCAAAGTTAAAACATGGCTAAGCCACGTTTTAACTTTGAAATATGGGCATGTTTGAACTAAAGAGAGTTCAGATGATCGGGTATGTTCAAACTAAAGATCAAGTTTCGGCTGTTTATGTTTCCAAGATAAACTGCAAGAACAATAAACCTTGCACCATTGAATCTCTTTAACAGTAATTGAAATGGGATATTCTTGAAAGCAGTATAGGTCTTATTTAGCCCTCTTGTTTACAGAAAACTTTTGGCTGTCATGGAATATAATATTGTATGTAAGACAACTGCGCATACATTCCCCAGAGTAAGAATTATGATTATCTCCCTTGTTTTACAGTGCTGCTGCAGTTCATGGCAGAGAAGAGTCGCAGACCAGAAGTGAAAACAGCTCAGGAGGACAGCCAGACCATTGTTGATCTGAAGAAATCTGTGTTAGAAAAGCTTGGTGTCAAAGAAGACACAGTGGATGATGAATTCTCCAAGTGAGTGTTAACAATGATATATCATAAACGGACAGCTGACAAAATAGGCATAACCCAGTACCCCATAGCCCGATTCTTGTTTTGAAGACAGGTGACAACTTAAAGCAGGTTATAAGTATAGCAGAATGTGCCTTTAGGCACATTCTGCTATACTTTCAGCCTACCATATGCTAGGATATAGAAAACATTTTCTTGTGGTGCATACTCATGACTGTATAAAGTGGAACTATTTTCTTCAGTCAAGGAATAAATTGTGGGCGTAAAAAGGCATATTTATTGGGTAATGAGATAAGTTACAGCAGAAGTCTCCCTTATGGAGATTTCTGCATTAATTTCAGCTTTCTTTAAACATAAATAGAGTGTTTATGGATCTGCCGTTCCACTGGCCTTCCGGCCAAGCTCAGGGGGTTCGAACTCAGGACTCAAACTCCAATCAAAGTATATCAGATGTTTATTATCAGTATGGGCTATCACATCACGACAAAGTCATGAAGAATGAATCTGCAAATAATAAACAATAATAAGAATATGGAAATGATACTCCATGCTACTATAAACAAAGTAATTGTACACAGATATATAGTAAACAAACATGTATATTCGGTGTCAGCTAAACAAAATACACCGACTTATTATATTACAAATAATTCCTGTTATACAAAAGTTATCTTATCCTAACTTAAAGGTATGAAAGCTAATAGTATCAAAATTATAAAAATAGTCTTAACAACATAACAACATGTATTTACCTGTATAAATATCCAATTTATTCAGACGTTAACAAATGCCTATATAATGGCTGCCATTTAAATTTACCGGATAAAGATGACCCGTAATCACGTGATAAAAAGGTTAGTCAAAATAATGTTAGTGATAGTTAGTTCCCCTAGACCGAAAGTACATATTCCTAACGACTGACAAGACCAAAACGTATAAACTAAGAGCTAAATATCTAAAGATACTAATAATTCTAATGGGGAAATCGAAATAACAAGAAACTAGGTGATTACATACAGTATTTTATTGATTTATTACTAATTTAACAGTTCATGGCAAAATCCACCCTACGACACAATCACATCTATTTGGAATACCAAGTAAGAAAAGGTGTTCCTGTAAGAGAAATTTAACATAATCCTAATTTAAAGCTTCACTACCAAGGTTAGATGCAAATGTCATAAATGTGTTTGCCTGAATAATACTTGTTGGACTTGTGGTTCTCTGATATAAAGTCATTACAGTATACAAGATTAGATTAGTCTACTATAGGAGCAACATACTGTTTGTATCTAAGTTCAAGAGATAATTTTGAAAATCGGTATCTATATAGACAGGTACATGTTTAACTCTTTCCTCCAGTCCCTGAATCTTTAAATGGACAATTCCAGTTTCCATTTTAGTCTAGTCCATTTCTGACTTTTAAGGGTTGTTTTTGTCAATGTTTGGCATTGTGACAAACAGTGAAGACCCTGATCAGAGGGCTCCTTTCGGAGCCCTCTGATCTGGGTCTTCACTGTTTGCATAGGATGTGTGTTCTACTCACATGTACCCTGTTTGAAAAGAACGCCTATATGCGGGACTAGGGTTGAAAGAGTTAACTTGATATGTTGAATATTATGCGACAATTTCACATGACATAAATTTGTAGTCTACATTGTCAGAGTTAATTTGATTAGAACCAGCAACATGCTTATCAGATTAAAGCCAGAAGTGGGATAATTGAACAAGTAATTCGTAATTAAAAAGTGCCACTGTTATAACAAATTATAATATTTGAATGAATGTCTTCCAGGAAATGTTTTGCTGAGCTCAGTCCAGTGTGTGCTATTGTTGGAGGAGTTCTTGGCCAAGAAATCATCAAGGTATTAACACCTGTGGCTTGTTGAACAATAACTAGTCAAGTATAGTTATTCAAGCCAATCAGTAGAGACTTGTTTTCAGTGTTTCAAGTGGGTGAATGTTTTAACATATTGAAACCTGCTGCATATACACATCATGAACAAACCATATACTTGTGAAGTGTACACTTATTCTATGCAAACAGTGTAGACCCAGATCAAATCAAATCAAATCCTACCAGAGTCCTCAGATTCGAGTCTGCTCTGTTTGTCACAGCAAAATATTGAGAGAGAAAAAAAACAAAAAAACAAATAGTCGAAATGGACTAGATTAAATTTTAAAGTTGAATTGTCCTTTTGATGTTTCAGGGATAAGAGTGTTAACCCATTACCTCTTAGCCTATTTCTTGCTTCGAAAACAGGTGACCACTTAAAGCAGGTTGAAAGTAAAGCAGAATGTGCCTTGAGGCACATTCTGCTTTACTTTCAGCCTGCTTTAAGCTACCATCTTCTAGGATATGGAAAATATTTCTTTTGGTACATATTCTTTGCTGTATAAACTGGAACTTTTTTCTTCAGTGGAGGAATAAGTAAGAGGCGTAAAAAGGCGTTTTTAAGGGGTAATGGGTTAAAGAAGGCCTACTATTGGAGCTTTCTGCTTTGTTTAAAAAAAAGCTAATAAAAGGTTAAATCGTCAGTAAGTCTGCTTTAGTTAAAGAATTGACTATAAAACAGTTATCACATGATAAATTTGTGCCAAAAGCAATTGCTGTGGGAGCAAATTGTTGTCAGCCTGTATTAATTAATAATTAATGTTCAGCTCAAACCATGATTAGGGATAATGAATGTGTTATGTTTCAGGCTGTCTCACAGAAGGATCATCCTCACAATAACTTCTTCTTCTACAATGGTGTGGATGGCAGTGGCCTTGTGGACACCCTGGGAAGTTGAACATTCCATGAACTTTCAGTTCTCTACACACTTTAATAATTCAGGGTCAGTTTAGGATGCTTGATATCGTAGGTTTGTACCGGTGGTACCAGTACCTACTTGTACATGCTAGTGACCATGATTGGACTGACTCTGTTATCAGTCTGGAATAATGTTTAAGAACCAGGGCCCGTCTTACGAAACCTTGTAAGACAAATATATCATAAGTCAGATTATAAAATTCAATTATTATTTATTTCTCCATCTAATCCTGTCTTGTGACACCTCTTCGGAATTGTTTTGAAAAAACGATTCCAAAGTGATGTCACAAGACAGGATTAAATGGAAAAATGAGAAATTAAGTGTATTTTAAAGTTTTGACTCAAAACCGTTTTTAGCTCGCCTATTCGGAGAATGGGGGGGCTTATGGAATCACGTCGGCGTTGGTTTTTCATGGTTAAAGTTTTGGGGTAAGTGTTGTAATGCACTAATACTACATGAAATATTTGTATTAGGAAGCTGATATTTGGAATGGAGGTGCCCTTGGGTTGAACATTGAAGTTGCGTAGTTATTTTTTTTTTAAAAGTTTAAATTTAGTCAAAATTACACCTTTTGTGGACTTAGAGTTTTGGGACTGAAATTTCAAATTGACTTAGAGTTTTGGGACTGAAATTTCAAAGTTAGTTAAGGAGTAAGTGTTGGAATGCACTTATACTACATGACATATTTGCATTAGGAAGTTGATATTTTGAATGGAGGTTCCCTGTGGCTTGAATATCAATATACTGATACACCTTTTCTTTTGATAGTTACCTATTTAAGAAAGGTTTAATAAGGCGAGCTTTGCTGTTCTCCGACAGCTCTTGTTGTCATATGATGTTTTGTAAGACAGGCCACAGGAGTCCTACATATGATCACAGGTACTTGACACATACTTTATTATCTATGAACCCCCTCCCCCCTTTAAAAAAAAAAAAAAAAAATAATTTACCTATACTTCTATTATAGATACAAGGTAAACAGCGCAATTCAACACCTAGTCTTTACTATCGACTTAAGCTGATGCTAAAATAGACTCGATCGCCGATATTCTCTTGTGGTACCCTCGGGAAATGATTAATTTATCAATATCTACTTTTTATTTCATCAAATTCCGTCAAATAACGCCACAGTACGTGAATTTTTTATTTTTTTTTAAAGGGGGGAGGGGGTTCATAGATAATAAAGTATGTGTCAAGTACCTGTGCATATGATATTGTGAGAACACATGGCAATTGTCTGTACTGTATTGCAATTCAGTGCTATTAACAGTGTAATGTTTTATTCAATAAAACCATTGTATCATGAATTCAGTGTTTGTGGTGTTTAAAGGCTAAACAGTTTTAGGCAAAATCTAATATACATGTATTCATTGGAAGCAAACTGTATAAATGTATATGTGTGTGATACACGTTTATATGCATGTAATTTATTCCTCTACTGATAGAAAATAGTTTCACTTTATAATGTACAGTCATGAAAGTTTCATAAAATATATTTTCTGTATTCTAGCAGATGGTAACTTAAAGCAGGCTGAAAGTAAAGTAGAGTGTGCCTTAAGGCTCACACTGGTTTACTTTAAACCTGATTTAAATTGTCCCCTATCTTCAATACTAGAAATAGGTTATGGAGAGAATGGTTGATTATGCTTTTATAAACCTCTGTGTGCCAAATGATTGATTATTGGTGCATGGCATTTGGGTGTGAGAGGAAGTTCCTAAAACTCAGTCTGATTTTTGATGGTTTCAAGTCTCTTACAGGCATTCTCCATTCATAATTCCTCTGCCTTTCTGTTCTTCGCACAGTTCATTGTCACGATGACCAACTGAGGTCCAGTTAGCTTTCTTGAAAGCCTTCCTTTGGAATGGTAGACGCTGTTGCATTCTTGGGTGCCCATTGTGACTGAATGACAATCACTAACCCCTTCACTACTTTACCCCGAGTACAATACATGTAATTATTTGCAAACAGCTTGGATCCTAATCAGACACCGCAACTTATCAGGATCCAAATTGTTTGACGCTCCTTCCAATATTGCTAAAGTCAAAATACTTAAAGAGGCTCGCAACCAGATGGTGCATTAAAACTAGTAATTTGTAAATATATGTCAAATGCTTATATAAATGGGTAAGATTTAGTTTAGGATACTAAATTCTGTTAAAAAATCCATTTCAAAAAAAAAAGAAAAGAGGAAGCCCTGGTGGGATTCGAACCCGTGACCCTCCATGCGGAGAGAAAACGTGAACAAATGAGGAAATGAGGAAGCTCCTATACTACCTCGGCTACCAGCGCTCTCTATATCTATTGTAGCGAATTAACGTACTTCACTAGTAGCGATCGATAGTACTTTTACTACTTTATTCGTCTCGGGTTTATGTCTGAGCCCGTGTAAAGAAGCAACAACAACAACTATACCGTTAGCTAACGCTATAGAAAAACGATGGAAAATATCTTAAAAAACTAAGATTCGGTGCCGATTCTTGAGACTTTTTTTGGACTGATCATATTTTTTTTAATGTCAGAAGCCAAATAATGCCACAAATTTGCTTTTATTTGAGTATTTTATTTTATTTTGACAAGAACACCATCCGGTTGCGAGTCCCTTTAAAGGGATACTTGCGTATTTGAAAAATTCAACAGAATCTCATGAAAAGTTCTACAAGTTGAATTAAGGTCTATATAAGCAAATTGCTAAAACAAAAATTGGGGGTTGCAAAGCTTTTTTCAGCTCTAGCTGGCTTTGAAAAGTGTTACGTTTGCCGCATTTGCTCATTGTCAGAGCAGAAAACGTCATAAGGGACAAAAATGCACTTAGATTACTACACAATAACATATTTCTAGTACACTTTTTAATTTTCTAGCATTCATTTATCACAAGCAAGTGTGAAATAAACTTTTTAAAGCTCTTTCTTGTGTTTTTAATGAGCTTTTGGGCTAAAATTAATGCTGAAAACCGGAAAAATAAGACATTTTTTCTTGCCAATTTCTCACAAATACATCAATTATGTAAAATAATTCCGAATAAAATTCTAACCCTACCCCCTTATATTTTATGCAGAAAATATACCTCCCCCAATAGCCAAATTGGGTCTCTGTTGGCCTAAAAATAAGAAATATTTATCCAATATTTGCTTAAATTGGTAAATATATGAGTGTATGTGAATACAACAGCATTTAATAAAGCTTTAGTTACTTAAAGCATTTACAGTGCTGCTGATAAAAACATAAACATAATTTCTACAAGAACTGCTACTCGGGACAGTTTTTTCCAAATCTTGAAACAGTGCCTGTATGGAAAGGACTTTATTTTACATAATTTACCAAAGGAGAACTTTTCAAAATTCATTTTTATGGCAAAAAATGTATTGCAAATCAGAAAATATATATTAATCAAGGTATTTAAGAAGTTTATTTTTCAACATTTTTAATATAGGCGAGTATGTCTTTAAATTTTACTGAAATTTGAGAAATAAAAGCAGACGACAATTGTTTAAAGCTGATGACGTCATGGCAGTGAAGGGGTTAAATGTGTCCATGAGTCAATGTCTGGAGTCCGTCTTACGATTCGCCGTGCGACAAAAGTCAAAACTTTAAAAAAAATTAAAAAAAATACATCTAATTTTTGATTTCTTTATCAAATCCTGTTTTGGATACCTCTCTCCTTTGGAATCGTCTTTTCAAGAGATGTCACAAGGCGGATTTAAACAGAAATAAATAAGAATTTTAGAAATTTGTCCAGATGATCGTATCCCCCAGCTGTGTGAATGGCTGTTGGGATCCATACACAGGGTACTGATACACATACAACAAGAACGCTCCGCCAATATGGTTTAGTCTTAACAGACAATAATAACTCGGGTAAGAGACGTAAAAACCTATCAACAACATACAAGAAAACAGTAATATGTCTATCCTCAGTTGTCCACTGTCTCCGGATAGAGAAGACAGAGTGTGAAACCATCTTTGCTGAGACTCAACACCTTGGAGTTCCCCGTGTGTGAAGTAGTCTGAATAGTACTGAAGGTGCTTCTGGCTAGTTAGATGTCAGCCCCTTCCTCCCTTGGCTTTTCGTGGAACAAAGGAGGGACCTCCAGTATCTGAGGGTGGACTCTTGTCAAGGCTCAGAGCCCGGCGGTATCGCCCAAGAGGGGCCTTTACTACTCCAGATAAAAGTAAATTAACTGAAACATTTCCAGCATTTTCTCCTTCGTTCCACCACGCTCCAACTACCCACATGGAGAACCATTTCAGAGAGACGACTCCAATGAGAAGTCGCACCGTATTATTCGTTTGTAAATTTCGACCCATTTTGAACTCGGTTACACTGTCCATTGGAAGAATTGCCAGAGTTTATCCCATTCACCTCGCGCGAAGCTCACCACGCATCAATTGACCGTTTTGACACACTCTGTAGCGCTTTGTCAGATTCTTCATCCTCATGAATACCTACTTACATCATATACCAATATGCAGTAAACACTACATGTACTAACAGTCGGAATTTGTATTAATCTATAATTGAAGAAAAATAGTATTTATAAAGGACCGAGTATCTACTTAATACAGTTACTTAATCAGTTAATGCAAGGCAGAAGAAAATTATAAAAGCTCCCAGATGAGCGTTGCTGTTTTCCCGCACTAAAGCACGGAGTAAAATTTATACACCTTATTTAACACATATGTAATTGGTAAAGCAGAAAGCCCTGCTTGATACACTTAATAGTTAACCCATTACCCCGTAAATACGCCTTAAGTTCAATTACAGAAAACATCCGTTAAATACAGTCATGAATATACATCATAAGATGTACATGTAATTAGTTTCTATATCCTGGTCGCTTAAAGCCGGCTGAAAGTAAAACAGAATGCGCTTTATTCTAACACGACTCGAAACCTACGGCATTTAGACAAAGAATACTGAGAAACGTATATTACGTCGCGATAATGAACTGCACGCGCGGCGTTTCCATCCGCTGTTCCATTTGCCCCATACGCGTAATACATAAATAGTAATTTTATAATAAAAGTCACGTTAGAATTAAAATAACAAATTCGTAGGTGTCCATTACCGTGCATTAGATCACAGTTAGTCGTTAAGATGTGGGTAATTAGATCACTCGGCCTAAAGGCCTCGTGATCTAATGACTCCACATCTCAACTCCTGACTGTGATCTAATGCACGGTAATGAACACCTACGAATTTGTTATTTCTTAAATAATGCACACTCGACTTTACTTCCTACCTACTTTAAGTGGTCACCTGTTTTCAAAAGACTCGGGGCGACATCGGCATTAAAGTATCTATGAGCGTAAATTTTGCTAGTAGAAAATTGCCGCTCACCAGAACTTGTTTCAGACTATCGTAGTTTTCTAAAAGTCACGCATACATTTTACTGCTAATACTGTGTAAAGCGTCAACTCAAATGCAGAATTATTAGCAGTCACTAATAACGATATGTACAGTTTAATTCAAAACAAAGGTAATGCAGAATGCTTCCTGTGGTTTACTGCCTCAAGAAAAAGTGACTAGATCTACGTCATGTGTAGGCCTACTTAAGAGAAAAAAATGTATATTTGCAGAATAAGAGAAAATGCTCTAGATCTAGTACAAGGACTTTGTTGGTGCCCAGTGTCGTGCATATTTCTTCTCCGACCTAAGGAGACTGTGCAACAAGATTGAACATAGACCGCCAAGATTAGAATACCTTAACTAGTGGTCAAGGCGGCAATAGCGTTTATTGCATATCTTGATTTGACTTCTCCGCACGTGTTCGATCCCGACCGAGCTCGTGTTTTCCTTTGAAATGCCATCCCATACTCCCTAAATCCTTCCTTTTTGCGATTTTATTAACTCTTCCGCTATAGAAAATAGTTCCACTTTATTTAGTATAATTATATGCACCATAAGAAATATCTCCTATACACCATCAGATGGTAGCTTAGTGCAGACTGAAACTGAAGCAGAATCCTCATTAACTGCCAGGGGCGTAGCTTGGCCAAAATGAAAGTGTAGGCATACAGTGGAGAAACTGTTATTCTTTCCCACTTAATGCGTTTTAAACGCGTTTGAAAGGCGTTTGAAACGCGTTTTATCTATTAACTTACAAACGCGTTTGTAAGTGCGTTTAAACGCACTTATAAGTTAATAGTCATAATATGGTTTTACATTGCATTTTGGGTGTTTAAACAACGTTAAGAAAGATATTTTCTCATTTTTGCACTTTAAAAGTGCTTTATATATACACAAGTTGTGCGAATTGTGTTTTTTAAAGAGTTTTATCTCATTCGATCGTTAAATTAGACGATCTGTGTTTCGTTTAAAAATATGGTGGTGCTTTTTGTTCCAACCGAAGTATTTGTTAATTGCTTGGATTCAGATCAGTTGTTAAATTACTGGGCATCTGATTCGCGTCAATGTTTGGATCCAGATCAGATGCCGAGTTACTATGATCAAATTTTGCACATTCTGATTTTTTACAAATATGTTGTTACACTCACACATTTGTACTAAATTCTATACATGGAATTGAAACAGTGTAGACCCTGTTAGGTCCATTCTTTTTGGAGTTTATATAATGATAGGTTATAACAAAACTAATCTAAAATTATCATAAAATCATCTAAACGCATACCTGATAAGTTCAGACGTTATTCCAGTGTCGAGTCAACATATTCAAAAGAATCATTAAGTCACATAACATTTAGATGAGCTGTAAATATGAAGGATTTTATCTATCTGTAAAGTATAACTGTACATGGTCAAAAACAGCAATATAATAATTGCCCATCGTGTAACCACGGAATTCTTGTATAATATAATTCTGTGGTGTAACTACCCGACATCTCGCTGCGTCATCAACCGGATGTGGGGTAATAAAACTTCGGCTTATCAAAGTAAACATAATCCTAATTAGGGGTGCGAGTCTGTTGGGGGCAATTTTACAATTTATAGTCCGCCACCAAAATTGTCATTTTTATGGTCAGGTTACTTTCACAAGAAATGGCCACACTAGTGTAAATCTATCATATAAAGTAGATCTAATTTGATGAAGCTTATGCGGGACTATAAACCTCAGCAGAAACAACAATTATCAAAGCTGTCAGTTTGGATCCTGATGTATTGCCGATTTAACATTTTACTAATTTTACCCCTAACTCCCCCAAAGTAATTGAAATAGATTCAAACCGTTTGAATAGAAATCAATATGATTTTAATTAATCTAATAAAATTTAACAGTTAAGATCTCGTTGGAACGCCGAGTCACTCAGCATTATGACGGAGAACAAAACTGTCTTTTAATCAAAATATTAATTCGTTCTATAACGTACATCAGTTTAGATCTTGATTAGATCATGGAGAAATCACAGACTGCTCCGTGATTAGATGGCGAACTTATCGGCGTCTCATCTACATGTACATAGAAAAATGTTTTCAAAGGTCACATAAAAATTGAGCGATATTGAGAAAATGCGTTTGCGTAGATGAATAACAGTATTTATTTGATCTTGACAAACTGCATACGTGACGCAATTTTCAGACGGGAAGATTTTCAAACAGTATCATTGATTGGAGCCAGATCAGACGCCGAGTTACTAATCATTTGATATGAACCAATGCTTGGATCAATATCATAAGCCGAGTTACTCATGTCCTGGTCTACATAAATGATTCCACCCAGTTCAGACGCCGAGTTACTAAGCATGACTAAAATGTCAATTATTGGTGACTGCATCAGCATGACCATATATGGGAGATAGTAAAGCCGGACGTGTACACAGCAGGCATTGTCCGCCCAAGGCCTCTGGCAATCTATACACCCTGTCATACTGTATACACTCACAGTTGTATCTAGGCATACATGTACATGTAGGCATAAGAAGGGTACTATAAACCTAGTATAATTATTTAAATACCTTTCGGATTTATTTTAATTCGTATAATTGATCGGTCTCGATAAAAACAAAGGTATGCCGAATGAAACGCAAAAATCCGCTTATAAACGCGTTTATAAACGCAAAACTCACTTATAAACGCAAAACGCGTTTATCGTTTATCGTTTCGTTTGCGTTTCGTTTGCGTTTCGTTTCCGCATGCGTAAGCATAAACGGGAAAGAATAACACATTCTCCACTGTACCTTTACTAGGGGGGTCCGGGGGCATGCTCCCCCGGGAAAATTTTGATTTCTACATAACTGGAGACGCATTTAAGGAGGGTCTTTGGAGACATTTATATGAAGATTTAATGAATTAAAAAGCTTACAAAACCAGACAGTTTATTTTTTTGCAAAGAATATGTCTGCACATATTTTCTTTCAAAAACAACCCCCTTCCCCCCCCCCCCCCCCCCCACCCCCCAACGTCTATCAATATATCATAGGGTCTGATACCGTAATTTTTCATTAACAGACTCGCTACTCTACCTTTACGTGTGTGTGTGGGGGGGGGGGGGGGGTGGGGGGGGGGGGGGGGGTCCGGGGGCATGCTCCCCCGAAAAAAATTTGAGTTTTCAAACACTGGAGACGCATTTAAGGAGGGTCCTGGGAGACATTTATATGAAGTATTAATGAAATGAAAAGCTTAAAAAACCAGACAATTTTCATTTTTTACAAAAGAATATGTCTGCATATTTTTCTTGAAAAAAAATACAACAACTACACGTCAATAAGTATATCATAGGGTCTGATACCGTAATTTTTTCAGACAAGTTGATCGAACACACTACAGGTCGTAGGAAGTCCAAAGTAACTATACCAATTTATGAAACGCACTCTTACTAGGAGGGGATGGGGGGTCCTAGATGGCCTTTGGCTTGTTCTAAGGACACTTTGCGCGTCCAAGACAGGTACAATTCTGCCATAAATCTATGTAAAAAGTCGGCTGAAAATTACATAAATTGTCTGTTCCAGGTTGATATAATGTAATTGTTGACAGGTTGTCTTCCATTAACCTCTAAGTTAGACTCTAACACCATTCAATTCCTATTTTATTGCATTTGTTTTACTTTTTAAAATGTTGCAAGTATGAGGACAGTCTGTACACAGTAGCGCGTCTTTTACAAAGGCAGCTAAATACATGAGTGCCAACGGGGTGACTAGACCAATTTATAAGTGTACGCTTTCTTACTAGGGGGTCTGGGGACATTTTTATTCCTAGATAGTCTCTAGATGCGTTCTGAGATCTTTTCCCGCGGTTGATAATGGCAAAATACTAACATGAATCTATGTACAAATAATTGGGGTTCACCCCTAACCCCCCTTAGATGTCAATTTTATTGCGTTTTCTGCATTTTTAGCCTTTTTTATTTTTTGGACTTCTGAAAAAAAAGTGTAGGCACGTGCCTACTTGCCTAATAGGAAGCTACGCCAATGACTGCATTCTGCTTTACATTCAATCTGCTTTATGCACACCGTCTGTTTTAAATCCTGAAAACAAGCTGCGAGAGAAAGGGTTAAAATGCAATTAAATAATCATCGATAGTAAATACATGAAATTTATCAAAAGTGTTATAAAAGTGAGAACAAGTCAAACAGCGCTTTTACCGCTGTCAGGCTGTTCCAACAGTCGAATAACACTTTATTAATAACAATTTCATCCTAGGGTACGTGAGGATTTTTTCCCGACTGAGGAAAATCATGTTGTCAAGCCGTTATAGTTCCCGGGGAAGAAACTATAACGAATTCATTATACTGCAAAGTTTTCGCTGTTCAAACGAATTATTTCCTAAAAATTCAGCATTTGTCGTGCAAAGCGTTCAGTAAACAGCAACAAAATCGCGTCAAAACAAATGGTGTGCGTAAATGACGTCATATTTCAGACGGTTGTTTTCAAAAGAAACAAGAAATATCTTTAAAAAAGATATTCGGCGGAGTGAGTGGTTGAACTAAGGCTATATAGATGAAATTGGGTGTGCAAAATTAAATGAAATTGAGGTTTTCAAAGAATTGTAATATCTTAGATTGAAAAGCAAAAAAAATTGAAACAGCAACTTTTATTTAAAATGCAAAACTATCATGTACAGAAATGCAAACAGAACAATAATTTAACTCATATCCTAGCTACTGGTAGGAGGTCCTCACATTAATCTATTGTTCTATATATCAAACTTCATTCATAGAGTTTCTTGAAACAAACTATAGCATACACAAATGTACAGATACAACAGTCTGCTGAACTTCGACTGCCACTCTTGTAAATAATGATGAAACAACACGATTGTGTTTAACTCACTTGAGGCCATTAATTTTATATATAATAATATAATGTATGGTACAGTAGTGCAACGATCGGATGGCGTTGTTTACAAAACATTGTGTATGTAAACAAAGAAACTTAACGATAAATACAACTGCGACATGTTGTATTGGTAAATCAAAGCAAGTGGATTGTGTGACTGTATGGTGTAGTGGATAAGCGTGCTGCCTAGTAGTAGTTATCACTATTTACTTTTGAGGGTCGTGAGTTCGAACCTAGAGAGCACCACTTTTCTTTTTCTTTCTTTTTTTGTATATTACACTGATATGCGCTGATTTACGTAGTTTAAAATAAAAATGGATAGAATGAGTATAGTCAAGTGATAACACAGACAATACAGAGCTACATCATGTTGTCTTTTTACAAAGATGTGTTTTGACCCTATTACTGCCAGATGTAAAAATGCAACGATAATGTGAAACAGACTAACGAATCTGTGAGAATGAAACTCTGTCGGAAGTGAAACAGAGCGTGGTTAATTTGAAATAAAAAAAAAATCACCGAATGTAGGATTCGAACTTGAGACTTCTGTATGAAAGTCTAACAGCAAAACCACTACGCCAATACAGCATATGCTAGTATGGTTGTCAAACTTGTACTTATCGGTAATTTAACTAATTTTCTTTGTTTACATTCGCACTGTTTTGTAAACAACGCCATCCGATCTATGTTCTCCTGTACAGTAGTGCAACGATCGGATGGCGTTGTTTACAAAACAGTGCGAATGTAAACACAGAAAAATAGTAAAATCACCGATAAGTACAAGTTTGACAACCATACTAGCATATGCTGTATTGGCGTAGTGGTTATGCTGTTAGACTTTCATGCAGAAGTCTCGAGTTCGAATCCCACATTCGGTAATTTTCTTTTATCAATTTTAAATTAACGACGTTCTATTTCACTTCCCACAGATTTTTATTCTCACAGATTCGTTAGTTATTAAGTCTGTTTTTCATTAGCTTTGCATTTTTACATCGTGCAGTAATCGGTTCAAAAACAAATCTTTGCAATCAGTAAAACGACACCGTGGTGTAACTCTTAATTGTCTGTGATACCACTTGATTTACTCATTCTATCAAAGTTTATTTAAAATTACGTCGTATATCAGCGCATATCAGTGTTATATAAAAAGAAAAAGAAATAAAAAGAAAAGTGGTGATCTCTAGGTTCGAACCCACGACCCTCAAAAGTAACTAGTACAAATGTAATAAGTACTACTAGGCAGCACGCTTATCCACTGCACCATACAGTCAAACAAGCCACTTGCTTTGATTTACCAATACAACATGTCGCAGTTGTATTTATCGTTGTTTTTCTTTGTTTACATACAAAATGTTTTGTAAACAACGCCATCCGATCGTTGCACTACTGTAAATGTGTACAAATAGTTAACAATTCAAACAAATTGGTAGTAAACAATTACAAAACACCTAGCTTCCTCTGTATATCTATAACAAGAAATATCTTTAAAAAAGATATTCGGCGGAATGAGTGGTTGAACTAAGGCTATATAGATGAAATTGGGTGTGCAAAATTAAATGAAATTGAGGTTTTCAAAGAATTGTAATATCTTGGATTGAAAAGCAAAAAAAATTGAAACAGTAACTTTTATTTAAAATGCAAAACTATCATGTACAGAAATGCAAAACAGAACAATAATTTAACTCATATCCTAGCTACTGGTAGGAGATCCTCACATTAATCTATTGTTCTATATATCAAACTTCATTCATAGAGTTTCTTGAAACAAACTATAGCATACACAAATGTACAGATTCAACAGTCTGCTCTACTTCACTCCTGTAAATAATGATGAAACCACACAATTGTGTTTAACTCACTTGAGGCCATTTATATTTAATATTGCTTTTAATGTATGGTAAATGTGTACAAATAGTTAACAATTCAAACAAATTGGTAGTAAACAATTACAAAACAGTCTGCTGAACTTCGACTGCCACTCTTGTAAATAATGATGAAACAACACGATTGTGTTTAACTCACTTGAGGTCATTAATTTTATATATAATATTGCTTTAAATGTATGGTAATTGTGTACAAATAGTTAACAATTCAAACAAATTGGTAGTAAACAATTACAAAACACCTAGCTTCCTCTGTATATCTATAAAAAGATTTCAGATGTCATATCTTAAAATAGAAGTATAATTGCATCATCCCAGTGTAAACAGTGCAGTCTGTATCTCTAAATTTTACACTCACAGTCCACATCTGGTTAAACTGTAATTGGACATAGACCAGCCTACAGGGCTCCAGATAAGAGGGAGTAAACTAAACAAATCACATTTTTTCACTCCTTTCAGCACCAAACCCTATGGTGTTACCACTCATTTTTTTTATCTCGAAGAGACAATTCAAATGTATAGTGACACCACAGGGTTTAATGCACAAATAAAGATTTTAAGTTTTGAAATAATTCCCTTATCTGGAGCCCTGGCTACTACCCAATCAGACTATTCAGTTTCAACAGGTGCTCTTAATTCTAAATTTCTGATCAAATATAATTGGTTGAAATGTGTGGCCAAATAGAAAGTGTGACTAAATAGAAACCAGTCAGCTCCGCCGAAAAAGATTTCAGATGTCATATCTTAAAATAGAAGTATAATTGCATCATCCCAGTGGTAGTAAACAGTGCAGTCTGTATGTCTAAATTTTACACTCACAGTCCACATCTGGTAAAACTGTAATTGGACATAGACCAGCCTACAGGGCTCCAGATAAGAGGGAGTAAACTAAACAAATCACATTTTTTCACTCCTTTCAGCACCAAACCCTATGGTGTTACCACTCATTTTGATTTCCTCGAAGAGACAATTCAAATGTTTAGTGACACCACAGGGTTTAATGCTCAAATAAAGATTTTAAGTTTTGAAATAATTCCCTTATCTGGAGCCCTGGCTACTATCCAATCAGACTATTCAGTTTCAACAGGTGCTCTTAATTCTAAATTTCTGATCAAATATAATTGGTTGAAATGTGTGGCCAAACAGAAAGTGTGGCTAAATAGAAACCAGACAGCTCCGCCGAAAAAAAAGTTGTTCAAAGATCCAAACCCGATTGGTGTATTAGTCGAGATGAACTTATTAACGAAGGTTGGGCGATTGAGGGTACAACATCCTTTCGAGAAGTCGGTTCGGGGAGCTGTCAGCCAATGAAAAATCTGCATTTTTCTACGTGCCCGGTCAGCTCACAGCCAGGGTAGAGAAGTAAGGGATAAATGTTGATATTGACCGACATTGGTCTGTAGACTGATCTCATTAGGGGCGTACTGCCTTAATATATTATCCCATTGGAAACATGTGGCCATGTAAAGACTAAAGCAGGTTGAAACAGGAGCTCTTCTACCTATAGTGATCTAATCTCCCTGGTTGAAAATACTGTATGCTGTTAGGAACAAACAGTCTCATACTAGTCTAAACTACTTATTTTTAAGAGTCATAAAGTCTATTTTTCAATTTTAATAATATTAATTAATAGCAATTTGAATGCTGTGCTTTGAGGAATCAAGCAAAAGCGGGAGACACCCTTTAGAGTTTTCTTAATTGACAGGGCTGCCATAAGTTGACATGAAAAATTCTAAGATTTCCAAATTTGCATTTTTCAAGTGCGATTTTACGAATCGTACCTTTACCCCATAGCCTGTTTCTAGTTTTTTTTGTTGACACGTGACTACTTAAAGGCGCATTCTGCTTTATTTTCAGCCTGCTTTAAGCTACCATGTCCAGAAAAAATCCGAAGATTTAGGAAGAATCCGGAGAAATGGAGCCCTGAATTGAGCACTGGCTGCTGTCCTGCACTGAGCTATTTCTGTCCTGGGGATTGACAAATCATGCGAAATACGTCACTCAAGTAAGTTTTTTGACTTTTGACTGTAACAATACTTAAGCATGTTTCACTTCATGCTTATAAAGCATTCTTCTTCTTCCGTTCTTCTATGTATTCATTATGTTAAATGTTTTAATTTCCTGTAATTTGTCGTATTCGTGTGAGCATTATAGTTATTGATTAGCATGTACTGAGTTCATGCATTTGTAGCAAAAGCCCTGGATTTGAGTCACAAACATTCCCTATGTTACACAATTGTAACATACATGTATCTCCATTCGTTATGTTAAAATGCTCCCCATATTGGAGGAAACGGATTTATATGAATGAATGTTACGTGTAGTTTAAATAAAAATAGTTGAAGTAGATCTAATATTAATATTTTGTCATAGAATTGATTTAATATTGTCTTTGAAAAACGTTTATAACATAAATCCTTTGCCTAAAATTACAAGTTTACATACATGTATGCGCCTGACAGTCATTTACTTGTTTATGCCGAATCTGGTTTTCAGTTTGTTAACCATTCACGCCATAGATATTTTACTCAATTAAATTATTCCTCCACTGAAGAAAATGGTTTCACTTAATATAGTCATGAGTAATATGAATCATAAGATATAGTTTCTATATCCTAACAGAAGGTAACTTAAAGCAGACTGAAAGTAAAGCAGAATGCGCCTTCTGCTTCACTTTCAACCTGTCATTTGTCTGCAAAACTAAAAGCAGGCTATTGAGTTGAGAGAGTTGTTTTAAAAAAAACACAATCAAACCAAAAACTGTGTAACTCAACAAGCGATACCCAGCACTTGCTCGGGAAGGATCAGTGTATGGTGGTCTGGACGGGTGTTCTAGTTGTCCTTCTTCGCAAATGTAAAATGCGCAAATCATGAAAAAATAAAGAAATAAAGAGAAACCAAACATATCTGCCTCACAGGGGACCGTCACAATAGAAGTCTGAACCCCAAAAGAAAAAAAATGTATAAACACTAGATATATTGTCTATATATCTAGTGCTTATACATTTTATTTCTGTTGGGGTTCAGACTTCTATTGTGACGGTCCCCTCTGATCTGCCTGAGCATTGCGAAATAGGATATTCCGCATGAACACAAGATATCACAAAGGTGTTGCTCGTAGTCAATATTGTTATATAACTTGAATTTTTCAAACGATTTTAGGAGTATATTTTTGAGGGTTTGAATGACATAACCAATTGACAATTTCATGCTTGTATGCACATAATAAAATTACATATCGTATGACAAAGGTTAAAGGGAAATGGACAGCTGGTGATAAATATCTTTTAAATGAAAGATATTGAAAAAAAATCGCCTTCTGCCTTTGAAATTTTGAAAAATAATAAAAAATGAAGTAGTTAGAGCCGTTTAAACTTTGTGATATATGACTGTGCAGGCGACCATGGGGGCCGCCATTTTGTTTACCTGTGTGACGTAACTAAGGCCTTCCGCGACCTTCCGGTTATAGCGAGTCTAACCGGGAATGCCGTAGAGTGCGCGGAATTTACATCGATAACATTAATAAACTGAAATACTGAGAAAAACTGGGCATGTGGAGGAAGGTAAAAACACTTTAGAACTTCAGTGTTACGATTTCGATCCTAAATTATCAAAGAATGTAATATTAGAAGACAGAGACTACGACGGGTCGGGCGAAGAGAAAGCGCATTCGCCGGACGAATTTGCGACTGCAATACTTGTGTATAAATGCCTACAAAGGAGGTTAATACTTGCTGAAGAACAAATGAAATGACGATTGGGTGTCTTGGTGACAATGAGTGCATAGCAGAACCATCAAAATGTCGAGCTATTAGTGCTTAATCCAGCCAATTCTCTCTCGACCCGCCGAGACGTGCACGTCGTGGGAGAGGCACAGGGATCTAGTCCATGGCTAAGCGTGGCAGGCTTAGCCAATGGCTGGATCCCTGACCAACATCGGCGGGTGTGGCCGTAAGAAGCGCCGTTTTTGAAGGATGTATCCTGGAGTCAGCCTTGTTTTCCTTTCCTCACCACTGGATCCAGAGACAACTTGAAGAAAATCAACTTTGGATTCCAGACCTCGTCGAAATTGAACTTTAGAAATCCATCATCTGATGTCGAAAAACAGCCACTTCGGGAACCCAACTTTAGACCTCTCCGCCGGCTGAGGAGACGTCCGGACGATAATAGCACAAGCTGCGGGATCCTAGAACGTTGGGATGCGGCAGCTATTAGACGCACGAGGGACGCTAATCCTTAGCAGAACAACAACATTAACCCAGCCATACTTGAGGTAGCGTATATCAGGCAAATATCATAGGACACCGGAATCGGGCACGGATACTCTTGATAATATTTGCATACTGGTTGTGAATAAAGGCATCGAAGCCCTGTGACTTTCGAAAAAGTTCCTCCGATATATTTAGTCTTATCTGTTAATATTTCCGTAAATATTAATCATAAACATCGGCTCCAGGATATCTTCGGTTTTTTACGGGGCTACGACTAAAACACGAGCAGATAAAGACGATAATACATGTGCCGATTTTTATAACATCCAGTCAGAGACAGTGTATAGCCATATGGCTATACACTGTCTCTGCATCCAGTACAAAACGGATGATGTATTACGTTTTTCGGCGGAGCTGACTGTTTTCTATTTCAACACACTTTTGAAGTTTCCAACATTTTCAACCAATCATATTTGATCAGATGTTTAGAATAAAGAGCACCTGTTGAAAACTGAATTGTCTGATTGGATAGTAGCCAGGGCTCCAGATAAAGGAAGTCTTTCAAAACTTAAAATCTTTATTTCTGCATTAAACCCCATGATGTCCTACTCATTTGAATTGTCTCTTCGAGACGATCAAAATGAGTGGTAACACCATAGGGTTTGGTGCTGAAATGAGTGAGAAAATGTTAGATTTGTTCAGTTTACTCCCTCTTATCTGGAGCCCTGGGCTACTGGTCTACTTGTGAGACACAGTGCAGTGTTTACTATACTGAGCTGATGACATCATATGCTTCTATTTTAAGATTATGACAATGTGTCTTTCTATAGATAGACAGTGGTTTGTTATGGTTTAGTACCCATTTATTTTAATTGTAATTTACCATACATTGATAGCAATATAATAAATTGCCTCAAGTGAGTTAAACACAATTGTGTTGTTTCATCATATATTTACAAAAGCAAGATGGTAGAACTATTACAGCAGACTGCTGTTACAAAATTGCTACAGTATCTGTATGAGGGTTAAATTATTGTTTTGCATTTCTGTGTAAGATGGAATAAAAACAGCTGACAAACAGCTGACAATTGCAGCAAAATATAGCCCGATCTAAAGCATAAACGTATGTAAATGCTCTCTGCTGTACTTTCACCTTCAGTCTTTGAGAGACCAACTGCCTTAACAAACTAATGATTAACCTCAGATCCAGTAGTAACTGTTGATGATTGCAAAAACTTATTCTTGGCGACTCTCAAGACCTTCAGTCTTTGATTATATGTATGTGGTCGTAGATTACTGTGCGTATCTTATTAGAAAAATATTGAGCTTAATATCCTGATTTATCATCCTATTTATTGCAATTCTTGGATAAAATCAATTCCATATACATCATTATCTTCACCACCCATACCGCCGAATATCTTTTTTAAAGATATTTCTTGTTATTTAATAAAATAAGGGGGATCAAATTATTTTTCTGGTCTGTTATGAATTTTCCATGACGTTTAACATCGGTTCTGGTCCTCAATCGGACATACATTTTTAGAAAATAGACCATTTATTCTCGGTATCGCAACATCCGGGAACTTTCGTACATCCAGGTCCGCTTGAAGGTTTGATAATACCATGGAGGAATTATATCATGGGTATAATTCCTCCATGATAATACGAAAACGGATAGTTTATATGTTTGTATGACACAAGTGACTTCGATCATTCTTTCTCAAAGAACGTCCACGGTGACACATCTCTATAATAGATCTAGTCGATTATGTATATATGTTATGATGATGAGCATGTATACTTTAAAAGTCAAATAAATCATTTGTTCTGTTCTGTTCTGATATCTGCCGAACTACACATTTCCAGTTACTTACCGATTTCGAAAAAAGTGACGTACTTTAAACAGCTAGACAGGCACAGTGAAATTATATTGTTCACACATAATTTATAATACGTACCCTAGCTATTTTCTCATAAGCCACAACCGTATTGAAGCCACAGTGTTTCTTTAACGGACGTCAAGGGTCATTACTGTAATGAAGATTATCGAAACATGATGAAGTTCGCGGGACACAAGACCATGTCATGTATTTAATGTGTGCAAAGTTTCATCAAAATCCATTGAAGCGTATAAACCTGTGAAGAGTATGAGATACAAAGTTACATCTACAGACAGACGGACAGTCAAGCAATCAGACACGCTGATACCGGGCAGCATCCCCTACCACTCGGTAACTTCGTTTCGGGTAGGATGGGGTATAGGCCATTCAATCTAGCCCAAAATAGGGCTTAACCTAGACAAAATTGCAAAAGTTTTTATTTTATCACAATATGATCCCCATATACCTGTACTACAACATACTAAAATTTGCATTTCCAAATGTTGGGGGAAAGTTCGAAATTCAAGATGGCCGACAAAATGGCCGCCAATTATGTAAATAAACGCATATGGATCAGTTATTACCGAAATTATCATCATTTTCAATCATCTGAGGTACTTTGTGGTATTTTTACTTCATCAGTACTAAATTTCAATGCATATTATACCATTTTTATGTGAATTAACATGTATTTCAGTAGAAAATGCTCCTTATTCGCGGAACAGAATGGACAAAAAGACAAACTTTTATGACATATTCATATTTTATTTGTGTTTTAAGTATATAAATATTTTTGTTCGTGAATTGCATGTCAAATTTCATTTAAATACATTAATACTTCATCATATTTATTATTAACATATTTATAAACAATTACATTTGAAGCTTTAAAGTATATTTAGTGGGTGGGGTAATTTGGGAGCTAGTCATTTCGTAACCGAGTCATTTCGTAACCGGTAAAATAAGTCATTTCGTAGCCGAATTTTTGGTCATTTCGTAACCGCGCAAAACCTAAAAGTCATTTCGTAACCGATTTTTTGGTCATTTCGTAGCCGACAAAAAAGTTGAATTAGTCATTTCGTAACCACCAAAAATTAAAAAAGTAATGGCCTCAAAGAAGGCATAAGTCATTTCGTAGCCTCGGAAAATTGTTAAAGTCATTTCGTAGCCGAATATTTTTTTCTTTATTTTTTTTATAATGTATTTGTGCAGTTTTCTGACATTTTTTCAACGAAAATGTGCAAATATGCAAAGTTAAAAAATATATGTTAAGAGAGTTTGGGGTCCGAAATAATTATAACCTTGATTAATAGAATTGTAATCAAGTTGTTGAATGTTTTTTAAAACAGGAATATTATTACTTGTCTTTAATTCAATTAAATGATCCATTTGTTAACAATGAACATGTATAATTGGTCGTTAATCGCTCAATGTATGTGAAGCGTGTCAAACATTAACTTGTATGTTGTTTTAACAGTTTACACATCGGATAAACACTCATACCAAGTCAATTATCGCCTCCCGCACGTGCCGGAAATGTGGATTTTTTTTCACTTTTAATTTCACAAATGACAAGAAAAATGACTTTGTAATCACTGTTTATTTGTTATTACAATCAATAAGCACATATAAGTTCAACTGTTGACAGCATAAATACAAACTGACGGTTAAAAACAGTGATGCAATTTTCAATTCAGTCTAGTCCATTTTTGACATTTTAGGGTTGACTTTCACAGTATATGTCAAAAGAACAAACAATGTAGACCCTGATCAGGTGGCTCCTTAAGGTGCATAGGACAAGTGTACTTATCACGGATACACTATTTGCTAATGACGCATATATGCGTGACTAGGGTTAAAAGAGTTAATATTTGATTGAAATAATGACAGGTGGCCGTATTAGAGAGGTTTTACTGTAGCTGGTAGAAAAGAAACTATGTATTGATAAATATCTTGGGATAAACATTTTCAAAAACGGGAATTGGTTCCGAACACAGCAAAAAATAGCAGAACGTTCACTATTTGCTATGCATAATATATTCATAATTTTTAACAAGCTAGACCTAGCTGTAAATGATAAATGTAAACTTTTTATGAATATGCTTATGCTATTTTATGCCGAATAAAAGATCTGTATCTGATAAGAGTGAACGGTTTTCTATTTTAGGCATTACACACCAAATTATAGCTATTTAATATTAATACAGTAAAGCATTTTAGTACAGATGGCCTGCATCAAATAAATCTTAGAAACGAATGTCTACATCAAAAAATGAAGAATTACTGAATCTAAGTAAACTTATTTATATTTCAAAGAAACTACAAAGTTTACTTAGTTTATAAAAAATTAAAAACAATCGTATTAATTCGTTTGCATCAGGTTATTCTTTCAAACCAATCAAATACATCTATATCATAAACCACACCCAATATCTAATTTTTATTGTTCGAAGTCTACAGGTTATTGTTCTCAAAACATTCAACCAATCAAATAAATCTTCTTCATAAGCCACACCCACTACCAATTTTTAAATGTTCGAAGTCTACAAGTTGATATCTCACACCTTTCAACCAATCAAATAAATCTTCTTCATAAGCCACACCCAATAACTACTCCTACAGCGATTGGATTTGTCACGGTCCATTTCACTTATCTCGCTAAATTAGACTAAAGCATCTTATTCATATTTACTTTTGTACCTGTAATTCAATTAAGCAATCACCTTGCTTTAAGCTGTCATCTGTCTTAAATACAAATAAAAAATGTTTGACCTGTTTTTCAACTTAAGTGCATATGAAGGCAACGTTATGTACAAGCGGCTGCTCAAGAATAAATTTAATGCACAACTAGTTCAATCTTTTATTTCTTCGTATTCTAAATAGCCAGTTCAATTAGGCAGATCACTGCTTAAAGCAAAATAAAAGTAAATCAGCAATTATTTATTTACTTTCAACTCAACTCTTATTCATATATACTTTTGGATCTGTATTTCAACTAAGGTGCGTACAGTGGAGAAAACGTTATTCTTTCCCAATAAACGTGTTTACGCTTAAACTATTTTCCATTCCAAACAGTTTGGAGCCAGATAAGACGCTGGGTAATCAGGCGTCTGACCAGGCTCCAAACTGTTTGCCACTCTGAAACAAATGAAAAGTCAGAACTTTCAAAAAGCTGTCCGTTCTACAGTTTAGTGATTTGTGTTTGCGTTTCGTTTGCATTTTAACGGGAAAGGATAACGTTTTCTCTACTGTATCAGTGTAACGTTATGTACAATTGGCTACTCAAGCTGGAATTTTCTGCATAACTATTTCAATCTTTTAAGTGAAAAGAAATATGATGAAAATATAACTATGTAAAAATATAGCACAAACCTTATTTCTAGAACCAGCAGAGTGGTAAAGGTAGCAAAATATATCCTGTTATTTCATGTTATTTTAAAGACCTTAATTCATTTAATGTTTCGAGATACATTTATACCGGAACTTGATCAGATGACGTTAAGATCACCGATTAAAGGCAAGTATATATGGTATCTTCTTTTTGCTGTTTATGACATGAATACCAAGTAAAATATAATTGACAAGAAAAGTTCTTCACTAGATTTGGAGCCAAACCAGACATCAATTAAAGGTGTGGGCAATATACTTCTTCGTAAGTGTGAGCACGTGATATAATGATCGATTAACGATAAATTAAACATCCAACTGTAAAGCAATCCCAAAAGATGAGACAAAACTTCTATTGAAAAATTAAAGGTGTGGACAATATACCTCTTCGTGATATAATGATCGATTAACGATAAATTAAACATCCAACTGTAAACCAATTTGTGTCGGTGTTGGGTTTCATCTTAAAACACGCGTAACATATAATGAGCGATTAATGATCAATTATACACCTTTTATATATCTATTTATGTCGGATGTCGGTTCCAATTTTGAAGAATAGTACACTCATATGAATTTAATTGCATAGAGACACGTAATATTATTTCTATTTAAAACAATATTCAACAACTTGATTATAATTCAAAGTTTATAATCAAGGTTTATAATCAATTCGGCCCCCATTACACTCTTTACATAATTTCTTAACTTTGCATGTTTGCACATTTTTGTTGAAATAAGTTCAGGAAACTGCACAAAAAAAATATAAAAAAAAAACAAAGAAAAAAATATTCGGCTACGAAATGACTTTAACAATTTTCCGAGGCTACGAAATGACTAATGCCTTCTTTGGGGCCATTCATTTTTTAATTTTTGGTGGTTACGAAATGACTAATTCAACTTTTTTGTCGGCTACGAAATGACCAAAAAATCGGTTACGAAATGACTTTTAGGTTTTGCGCGGTTACGAAATGACCAAAAATTCGGCTACGAAATGACTTATTTTACCGGTTACGAAATGACTCGGTTACGAAATGACTATAACTCGGTAATTTAACCCCAGGAATAGTGGATTAGACACTTTTATGAAACATACTTATTTTATGTGGGGGTTTTTGATTAAAATATTTTTCCTGAATAACAAGTCAACTTAATTTAACATGGTTAATCGGTTATGGTTAATATCTTTATCAGCAATAACATTTCAATTATTGTGAGTGGGGTAATTTGACCCAAGGCATAGTGGTTGATTGAACGGCTGAGTTGGGTTTTACGGCACCGAAACTCATAAAATGGTAATATTTAGAATAGATACATATAGCTGTCATTTAGACATAGATATGCAAATCATCATAATTGAAAACTATTCACGTTATTGAATTGCATATTAATCTTCCTTTAATACCGCCACCACCTGTTGTTGGGGCTATATAGGAATCCACATCGTTCGTCCGTCTGTGACGTTTTTCCGGGTCATTTGCCTTTTTCTTAAAAAACTATATATGATACCATCTTCAAACTTCGTACACATTATCCGTGTTATGAGGTTACACTCTGTTACATGTTTCACAACTCTTGCACACGATTTCCCAGAATTATACCCCTTTTTAATTTGAAATTGTGTCCCCTAATTGGGACATTTTGCTTGGAACATGCCATTTTCTAGAAAATTATTTAATGATATTGTCTTCAGGCTTGGTACACATTATCGGCGTGATGTTTGGAGACTTTATCTTAAATTATCACAACTGATGCAAAATGTTTGACAGAATTATGCCCCTTTTAAATGTTGTTCCTTAGTGTGGACATTTTTCTTGGTACACAAATATAATCTTTATAATGTAAACTTGGAGAATATTCTTCCAACACAACATTGAATTGATTTTTCAAAAATATACGTTTACAAGAGAACTGAAAACAAGATGCTTACCCATAACAAGTACACGTGCACATATGTTTCCGGGACTAAATGAGTTTAAGAATATAAAGTTCTAAAGAAAATGGTCAAATGTCCAGCACCATTCAATTTGAATAAGTTTTTGTGTTTAACCCTTTAAATCATAGCCTATTTCTTTGTTTTGAAGACAGGTGACCATGGTTAGGTTTTTTGGTTAAGGTATGTTATTTGTATTCTGTTGCACATATACTAAGAAATGCCAGGTTTTACTTGTTATTTATGACATTATGTCGGGTTTGTGACAAGGAAGTTTGGGGTGGGGGTATATACATGTATCAACTTTAGTGATAGTTGTCTACTTGTATGCAGGCTAAGTAATAAATGTTGTCGGTATCGCATTCCGATGATAAGCGATTGTTGGACTAGCGTGCTTGTTTAACTATGATAAACATTGTAACTTTACACATTAAATTTCGTTGCTGATGTTGTTCTCGAAAGCCTCTACTTCATCATGTTTGGGTTCGAAGACCCATCCATCTAAGCAAACTACACCACAACACAGAGTAAATAAACACGGAGAAGAAACCAGCATGCCTGAGATTTTTCTTGTCTTCCAGACGACCATTCAGCGAACCGGTCGCGATTGATTTACTGCTCACGCGCCAAAAAACATGCCTTCCGTTACAAAAACTTCAATACATTTCTAACTTTTCTTCCGATTCTGTAAATAATGGCAATGGCCTTGATAGAAAACCAAGACACTTATCTTTCGGTTATAGAAATACCAGAGTTTGTTCTTGCAGTAAACAAGTAGTTATTGTGACCTAATTAGGTTTGTTGGAAATTAAATGTGTAAAACCACAAAGAACCACTGTCTTGTAAATGGGTAATTTTAAATTCATGACTGTGAGAGTATATTCCAAAACAAATATTTAAGAAAAACGTATGAAGCGAAAGAACAAAATTTTGAGTGAAACGAAAACGAATCTGCATTTCTATGTCTTTGTCCCTAAAAATGACAGTATTGTCGAGAAATCACCATTTTCACGGCTCCACTAAACTTGAAATTACTTAACTAATCGCCTTAAATATGGCTTAGTGCAAAAGATCATGATCTCATTAAGTATCTGTGTTAGATTTAGAAGGAATATATCACAGAAAATGCCCTCCCATAAACCCACAATGTCATATAGGTATTAGATTTTTTCCATAATGTGTTGAAAATTGCATTTCGTCATTAATCTCGTTTATCGGCCAATACATTTGGCAACACCTCTTACTCGCCATAAAATCTTTCTAGTTAAAAGAATAGACTCTCGTAGCTTTAAAGCCCTTTTAAGACCATTATTATGCGAAAAAAGAGGATTTTATGTAAATTTAGCAAACAGTAGGTAATGATAACACATGGATGTCTCCGGCGTACTGAATTATCGATCGATTGAGCTATGTCGCGTTTACAGGTATCGGATTACCAACTCCGACGACAAAGGTTTTGGGAAAATGCATAGGTTATATAGGTCGTTTCTTCTCCATGTGTATTTACTCCATGTCCACGACACATGACACGTGTAGCGCAAACACAAGAAGACATCTTATATTAGTGTCACTATTTGTGTCAGTATTTCGTTTGCGAATAAAGTCACGTTTATAGCTTGAATGAATACACTGGTCACGTTCTGTTTCTATGTCGGCATCTTTACGCAAGCTTGCTCTGTTAAGGCTCTTAGTTCCCTTATCCCCCAGGTTTACAGCTGGTTGGTTCCCAATTTCAGAAGCTGCTCACACATAATGCACGTGTTGTCCATCTGAAACAAGAACAACATTGCAATAAGTCTATATGATCGACACATTTTATCCACAAGTACGATGCAACCCAAAGACCTTGGATATATTTAAACTGAACCATTGTCAAAAGTGCCTTTTAAAACAAAATAAATACATGTAAGTATTAAGCTTTTAGAGGTAGTAAAACAAACTGTATCAAACATACTATTGTAATTTATGCAATCGTATAACATACATATATACAAATTAAACGTAACTGTTATATATGTTAGATGGGTTGATATTTTGTGTATTTTTTTCATATACAAATTAAACCAGGGATATTTTATTAATAAAATATCCCTGATTAAACGTAACTGTTAAATGCATGTCATATCTCAAAGCATAAATTAAGCAGATGGGCGGATAATTTGCATAGTTTTTATCCTATACCTTCATATCTGAACTCATCTAGAATATAGTTAATTATGAAGCAGTCAATGACCAGAAAATATTGGACAGAACGTTTTGTTTGTACTGTTGCGCAATTGTACATGTATAGATAAGATTGTATTTTAATCTAATAAACCAAGAAAATCCGTTAAAACATAAATACATTAGATTTGATATTTATAAACGAAATACCACCACAGTGTGTGATCCGGGGTCTTGTATCAGTTTGAGTTGGTTGTGTATTCCAGACCTGGAATACACAAACCAATGAGGACTGATACAAGACCCCGGATCACAAACTGTGATAATATTCCTTTTATTATAAACCTTATCTTTATATAATGTTCTTATCTTACTTTATTTTATTAAATAAAAATTAATTTAAAACTAGCTTAAAATCTGGACTATATCTTCTTGCTCAATCGAATGACTAAATATATGCATATGATAAACTTATCTCATTCAAAACGTCATCATCTATATTGATGACGTGTATTGAATTGTTCTCGACCTGGTCCGCTTATTTTCATCGGCTCGATTGAGAAGTGTTTGTTTGCAAAAAAAAAGTCATTTAAGCGTTTTAGATCATGCATTAAAACTGTTTAAGCTTTATCCTTGGGAGGAAAACATAAGTGAAAGTGAGTGCTGTGGATTATGCACGCTTCAAACGGTAATAAAATGTATAAAAGTCATCAACGCTTGGTTTCAACTTTAAAAAAAAAAGCAGCATCAAAACCGAGAATACCGAACGTCATGCGCAAAGCTTCTTTATATAAATCTGAATTATGTGAGATAAGCATAATGAATTTACCTTCTACATAATGGTGTTTTCTGTTTGTCAGGGTTTAACTTTCACGTGCTGACTTCGTGTTGGGCTATCAGTTTCTGCTAAATCTGGAAAAAAATAAAAAATAATAAGACATAAGTATAAATGACTTGAAATCCGTGCAAGTCACTTTTGTTGAAAACAATATATATCGCGAAATCCAGTGAATTATGACAGAAATGTGCTTCCGTAGTTTTAAAAATCGAACAAGACGCCGTTTTAGTTTCATCATAATTTCGCTTTTATCGCTCTTTTCCTAATAATTATTATACCGATATTCATATCTTTAATACTATTACGCAAAAACCCAGTTATTTCATAAAAAATAAAGCAAAAGCGGCTATATTAAAAATCAACAAATGTGCGATGAAACTCGCCATTATATTAAATTACGTGTAATAAAAAATACACAGACGAAATCGTCCGTCTTCAGTGTTGCAATTGGGATACAAATGTATTAATTTTGACTTACCAGTATCGCTTCATCAGCTTTTTTCAAAATGATTTACACTCGGAAGTAAATTTAAAACCTAGCGATCGCCATTTTCTTAGACATAATGATGTCATATTGGTGACGTCATTAGCTTTTACGTCAGAAAAATACTTCTACGGTGTACTGTACAGGCCATCGGATTTTGCGTAAAGTAGAGCGGTTTAAAATCGATTTTATTTAACTTTCCCCACCTACTCCAACTTCCAACTTTTTGCAGTGAGATAATATTCATATCTAGTTTCGCCGACAACAGTCAGAAATTCTTTTGCAATTTTGTCTAGGTCGAATTTTATATTGAATGGCCTAGTAATAGTTTCCCTATAGCTCGGAGTGGGGTAGATTCGGACACCTAAACCGTTTATCCGCACGTGCGCACGTACACCTTGCATGAATGTAACATTTCAAAAACTCAAATACATTTACAACAAAAATTCCTTACAAAATTCAACTGAGAATCTAACCAATAACGCGAACATACCGAAAACAAACATCACTGAAGTTCTACCGGCAGATTCGGACGGTCTGATTTATGACGTCATAAAATTAACTTGAGACGAGGCTTGTGACGTGAAGTTTGCAACTGCAGTTCACATTTAGGATACTACGAGGTATTTTATTAAAATTATTTACACACAAAGGTCAGAGATAAAACATTTGTGGAAGTAATTTTCTCAAGACAAACGTGACTGTAAGTATGTGACGGTAATTTTGTATTGCAATATGAGTAGTAGATCTATAGCATAATTACGACATTGGGTGGTAAATCAGGGTAAATGAAACAGTCAATAATCATGGTTTTATCATGGCGTAATGACTTTCTTTCCAAAGTTTTGAAAGAAGTCTGACATGCTGAAGCGAGTGGATACATGTGTTCCATTTTTGGCCGGATTGAAAATGCGGTCTATAGATTGGCGAATGCCGTCCGTCCGTCTGTCTGTCCGTCCGTCATCACTTTGGTTTACCTTTTTGTTAGTGTCAGTTTTAGTCAAAGTTTAAGTCCTACAGCAACCAAATTTGGCATGTACAGTTGTAGTGAGGTCATCATCACATGCCATGGGTAACTAGATCACTGTGACCTAGATTTCAAGGTCCAATGACTTAGAGAATTCTTGGTTAACCTTTTCGTTTGCGTCTTGGTTTACCTTTTTGTTAGTGTCAGTTTTAGTCAAATTTAAGTCCTACAGCAACCAAATTTGGCATATACAGTTGTAGTGAGGTCATCATCACATGCCATGGGTAACTATATTATATATATATATACAAAGCAACAGTGCAGACAATCCGGCCATACCGACCTTGGCGGTTTCTCGTGTTAAATTTGAAAGTGTCCGAAACTACCGGGCTGTCCGAAACTACCAGAGTTGACGATATATGTTGCAAAATGTAGCCAACGCCTCTTCAAGTTTTATATCCCACCAACCCTCAACTCGCCAAAATCACACATTACATACATTTACATATTTTCAAAGTTAATACGCAGCTTAGCTGCAATTGAAATTAAACCCATTAGATCTTAGATCTACACAATTTACGCTAATTCATTCCGGCTCCACGTACGATAATGCTACCAATTTATACACCACATTTATGAATATACACCATCAGAATTATTTTTCTTTATCCTAGCAGATAAAAGCTGAAAGTAAAGCAGATTGTGCCTAGAAGACGCATTCTGCTTAAATACATTGAAACGTTTTCTTCATTACTAGAAACAGGCTCAGTATGGGGCAATAGGTTAAAATGTGGACCTGAGTAATTAATTTTGGTCAATGCCACAAACAAGCACCCACAAACACCGTCTACGTCCCGGTCGCCTGTATCGGTAAAGACGGTATACAATATACAGAGTTTATGCTAGTTTGGTTTATATTTAGCTTAACACTCAGAAGATAACTGCTAAGACGCAAACATGTGCAGTGCGAGATTACTTTCACAAGCTATTGGCCGCTGTTACAGATCAGGTCAGATTTCGCGTGGATTAAGAACAAGTCCTGGAATTATGGCACCAATCAAGGTAACGTAAATAGAATACAATAAGCACTTTTTAATTTACTTCCTTAGTGGTTGACATTCAAATGATGTAATTTCCACTGGGGGTCAATTAACCCATCTGAATCAAAGGACTGAAGGTACTGGTCATTTGGATTTAAATCTTTGAAACACGTCATATGCATTATGCACATCGTTAAGAAACAAGAGACTGGCATGAATAGTAAGTACTCTTTCATGGTTACAGATGTGTTTTTATTGTTGGAAAATGTAGCTTCGTTATATTTTTATGTCTGAAAGCTATTGATGCTAATGATATGAAATTTAATGTATGGAGTACGTTTGAAGAGAGGACTCAACATTTGCAAGGCCCATAACTCTGGAAGGAACATTTTTAGCTCGACTTTTTCGAAAAGTCAAGCAATAATATTGTCGCCACCCTGTCGTCTGGGTCAGCTGTTAAGTTTTTAGAATAAGGTTTTTGTAAGGGATCATTTCTCAATAACTACCAAAGGTATCCATTTGAAACTTGGAATACTTTTTCAGCATTAAAAGGGCAACTCATTACAACAAGGCAGGTAACCCTTGGAATTATCATTCCAGAGTAATTGCCAATGTTTTGTTTACTTAAAAATTGTAAATTAAAATGTCTAATTAACTATGAAAGATATCAACTTGAAACTTTGAAATCTTGTTGAGTATCAAAAGGGCAACACATTACAGCAACACACGTAACCCTGAGATTTGTCATTCCAGAGTTATTGCCCTTGTTTCATTTATTTAAAATTTGTAAATTGTAATATCTTAATAACTATGAAAGATACAGTATTAACTTGAAACTTTGAATACTTGTTTAGTAGCAAAAGGGCAACTCATAACAACAAGGCAGGTGACCATGGGATTTGTCATTCTAGAGTAATTGCCCTTGTTTTATATACTTAACAAATGTAAATTAACATATCTTTATATCTATGAAAGGTATTAACTTGAAACTTTGAATACTTGTTAAGTATCAAAAGGGCAACTCATTACAACAAGGCAGGTAACCCTGAGATTTGTCATTCCAGAGTTATTGCCCTTGTTTCATTTATTTAAAATTTGTTAAATTAAATATCTTTATAACTATTAAAGCAATTAACTTGAAACTTTGAATACTTGTTAAGTATCAGAAGGGCAACTCATTACAACAAGGTAGGTAACTCTGTGATTTGTAATTTCAGAGTAATTGCCCTTGGTTTATCTATTTTAAAATTGTAAATCAACATATCTAAATAACTATGAAAGATATTAACTTGAAACTTTGAATACTTGTTAAGTATCAAAAGGGCAACTTATTACAATAAGGCAGGTTACCCTGAGATTTGTCATTCCAGAGTTATTGTCCTTGTTTCATTTATTAAAAATTTGTAAATTGGAATATCTTCATTACAATGAAAGATATTAACTTGAAACTTTGAATACTTGTTAAGTATCAAAAGGACAACTAACTACAACAAGGTAGCTTACTCTGTGATTTGTGATTCCAGAGTAATTGCCCTTGTTTCATTTATTTAAAATTTGTAAATTGAAATATCTAATTAACTGTCAAAGGTATTAACTTGAAACTTTGAATACTTGTGTTTTATCAAAAGGACAACTCATTAAAACAAGAAAGGTGACCCGGGGATGTGCCATTCCAGAGTTATTGCCCTTGTTTTATTTACATAAAACTTGTAAATTGAAATATCTCAATAACTACCATTGGTATTAACTTGAAACTTTACATAGTATACTTGTTTAGTATCAAAAGGACAACTCATTACAAGAAGGCAAGTAACCCTGGGTTTTTAGCTCACCTGAGCTAGCTCAGGGTGAGCTTTTGCAATCCTTGAATGTCCGGCAGTCGTCGTCCAGCGTCAACAATTTTAGTGTTTACACTCTAGAGGCCACAATTTTAATCCAATCTTTCTGTAACTTGCCCAGATTGTATTTTACCATAAGAGTTCAGATGAGTTCAATTATGGTTGAAATCGGACCAATAGATCAAGAGTTGTCTACCTTTGAATTGCTGAAAATGCCGTATTTAACAGTGTTTACACTGTAGAGGCCACAATTTTAATCAAATCTTTCTCAAACTAATTAAAATTGTATATTACTATAAGAGTTTGGATGAGTTTGATTATGGTTGAAACCGGACCAATAGGTCAAGAGTTATCTACCTTTGAATCGCTAAAAATGCAATATTTAACGGTGTTCACACTAGACATAATATCAGATGTACTCAGCTATGCTGGAATATGTCATATTCCAATATTGTTTACATTCTAGTGTTTACAAATATGATAGGATTTAGATTATGTTTGTTTTGATTAATATGGGTGAAACTCAAAGGTAAAAATATCAGGTTCCAAGTTACAACAGGTGAGCGATATCAAGGCCTTAAGTTAAAGGCACTCTTGTTTTCTGAAGTACTTGTGATGGTAATGGTATTGTAACCAGTTGGTAATGGGAACCAACAGCTTGTCTGTTCAGTACAGGGTTGTAATGCTTTGTAACAGGGCTTGGCGATAGATAAATGGATTATTTATGGATCCAATACTAGACATTTCATACTTTATTAAAGATTTTCACAAAAAAAAATATTTCTGAAACTAATATACATGTATTTATAAATATGTTCATATTTTTAATATGGCATAAGGCTTTATTACAGATGAAAGGATTAAAGTCGGGGCTCCAGATGAGAGGGAGTTTCCAAACAAATTCAACATTTTCTCATTCATTTCAGCACCTAATCCTATGGTGTTAAGTTACTACTCATTAGAATCGTCTCGAAGCGACAATTCTAATGAGTAGGGACACCATAGGGTTTAATGCAAAAATAAAGATTTTAGTTTTTGAAAAAATCTCCTAATCAATTTTCTGGAGCCCTGAAAGTAACAAGGAAGTTGAAGGAACTAAAACCTTCTCAAGTTCTGTATGTTTGTATACCTTATCAAAGTGCTATCACAAGACTTAACTAAGTACAGTTAAATCTCTCTATTACAACCACTGAAACCAAGGCTAATTGAGTGTATAAAAGTCAGATGACAGCTTAAAGCAAGGTGAAAGTAAAACAAAAAGCTCCTAAAGGAGTAAACTGAGTTTGAATCCAGATCAGATAACAAGTAACATAATGTTAGATCAAGATCCATACTGTGATTTGGATCAGATTTAAAAAAAAAAATGATTTAGCAGAAATAATAGTCAATCCAAATATTAATTTCAGTAGCCCACAGTAAGCATAAACACTTTATTTAGAAAATCGGCTTTCGTACAGGGTTATAAACCCTTTCACTGTCTGGTAGTACCAGACATGAGGTAATCGTAATTGATTGCAATCAATTACATTTTTTCAAAGTAATCGAATGTATTCGGTTACTTTTTCAAAATCGATAACATGTAATCGTAATCGTAACCATTACAGGACCAAAAAGTGGTGTAATCAGCGATTACATTTCGATTACATTTCGATTACTTTGGAATGTTATCATAGGTCTCTTATACAGTTGGTCTTATGATCTTGGCCTACATTATTAGCATATCAAGTCTGGTTGAATGAGGTCTATATTATAAGTATATCCAATCTTATGACCTGGGTCTACACTATTATCACATCCAGTCTAAATGATCTGATTACTACCCTGAATACAACAGTTATTTGCAGACAGTTTACATCCTGATCAGACACCACATCAGATCAGGACCCAAACTTTTTGACACTCGTTTCAATTTTTCAAAAATATCTAAAATTTAAATTTGATAAATGATAGCAGACTACATTTGTTTCGAATTGGTGATGTCATGGCAGCGAATGGGCTAAGTATCATGGCCATATTTGGTCAGTGTAACATTAAAGATTAAACCCCCTTTCAACACTGTAAACCGGTATTGAAGACATTTACAAATAGCCTTGATCTTGATCAGACCCCGCAAAATGTGGGGCCTGATCAGGATAAAAACTGTTTGTCACTTAGATCGTTTATCTGTTATTATAAAGAAGGCAGTTTAACTCTTTCCTCCCTGAAACTTTCAATGGACTGTGATTCCGGTTTCCATTTTAGTCTAGTCCATTTCTGACTTTTAAGGGTTGTTTTTGTCAATGTTTGGCATTATGACAAACAGTGAAGACCCTGATCAGAGGGCTCCTTTCGGAGCCCTCTGATCTGGGTCTTCACCGTTTGCATAGGACAAGTGTTCTATTCACATGTACACTGTTTGAAAAGGACGCCTATATTCGGGACTAGGGTTCAAAGGGTTAACCCGATACTCCATAGATATGGTACAAATTTTTACACTTTTATTCTATTCCTCCATTGGAGAAACAGTTTTAATTTATACAGCCATTAACATCATGAGAAATATAATTTTTACTTATTCTAGCAGATGGTAGCTTAAAGCAGGCTGAAAGTAAAGCAAAATGCAACCTGCTTTAACCAATTACCCCTTAAAAACGCCTTTTTACGCCTCTTACTTATTCCTCCACTGAAGAAAAAAGTTCCAGTTTATACAGCAAAGAATATGCATCAAAAGAAATATTTTCCATATCCTAGAAGATGGTAGCTTAAAGCAGGCTGAAAGTAAAGCAGAATGTGCCTTAAGGCACATTCTGCTTTACTTTCAACCTGCTTTAAGTGGTCACCTGTTTTCAAAGCTAGAAATAGGCTAAGAGGTAATGGGTTAATCTATTCCTCCATTGGAGAAACAGTTTCAATTTATACAGCCATGAACATCATGAGAAATATAATTTTTACTGTATTCTAGCAGATGGTAGCTTAAAGCAGGCTGAAAGTAAAGCAGAATGCAACCTGCTTTAACTAAGTGGTCACATGTCTTCAAAACTAGAAACAGGCTATGGAGTAAAGGGTTAAGAAGTTCAGCACCCATCAGTAAAGTTGTAAGTGTTAACCCTTAGCCTGCCACTCAAGACTATAGCTCCATATGCAAACAGGTTGGATTCGGATGAGACGCCGAGTAACTCGGCGTCTCATCCGGATCCAAGCTGTTTGACACTCGGACAACATTTTCAGCAATTTTGAGCAACTTTGAAGCACTTTGAAACTTGAAGCAAACGAGAAATATAGCAGACGAAAATTTATTTGGCGGGCTAAGGGTTAAGCAAACATTCACGAGATTATCTATCCCAGCTAGGAAGTATCCAGTGAAAAGCCAGAGGTCACCAGAAGAACAGACCATGCTATCATGACTTGACATTGACCACTCCTTGAAGGACAAGATGTCTTGTTAACTCCGGCTCTCATACTGAACAAGACTCGGGTCTCATTGGAAAATACTGGTCACTTCAACCCATTACCCAAAGATATACTTTTTACACCTCTATTTATGCCTTGATTTATTTCTCCACAGAAGAAAATAGTTCCAAGTTATACTTATCATGCAGCATGAGAAATATATTCTTCATCCTAGCTGATGGTTGCTTAAAGCAGGCAGAAAGTAAAGCACTGTAAGGCACATTCTGCCTTTCAGTCTGCTTTAAAGTGGGCATTGGTCTTTAAAACTAGAAACAAGTTATGGATTAAATGGTCAAAGGAGCCCACCAACATGCACTTACAGTACAAGTGTCCTGCAGAACTAAAACAATTACCGTAGGTCATGACATATTAAGTTGTAACGTGATACAAATACAATGTAATCAAAATCTGTTAAAAATGACAACATAATGACTGTTTTATTCAGGACTAAAGTAAAGCAGAAAGCTCATTTATAATGGTAAGCAGCTTTCTGCATAAACGTTCAGCTACAACCTGTCCTAAAGATCTCTTCAGTGTTCATTTGATACAAGTTTGACTGTACATGACTTGTGTATTTGACAGTCGGATACATATGAATAATGTAGCATGTCGGACAATTAATGTGAAGAGAGGACTGGAGGTGGTTGAAGTTGCACTGCTTAAAATGTACTTTATAGACATAGTATACATTGAAGATGTAAAAACAATTATTATTCTGAGTTTTGGATATGGACTACTCCATTTTTTTAAAATAAACCGTTAATATTGATAATTAGGGCTGTTTAGAAAATATTTTGGAAAAGTAACTCTGGTTCAGATCCTGATTACACTTGGCTCGTTATAAGGGAGTCATCTGATAAGCGTCTTCACAATTTGCAAAATATAAATATCATGTCAGTGATTGCCATGATTCACAACAAATTTTGAGACTCATAAAATATGTTAAGTCTGTTATTAATCTCTATATCTTGAAACAATTTTAGCTAAAAAACACAGATGCACTTTGTCTTCTCACAATTAAGAATAAGGTCACCTTCAATAACATGTATGCTTTTATTTCTCTATATTTACAAGTTTGTGGTCAGACCTGTATCTTGACTGGAACCTGACTCTGAATTACTTGGCATCAGGTCTCAATATAAATATTTCCAATACTCATATTATACATTTGTTTCAGGCATTTAGCATGCTACCAATTACCCAAATCTTTCATACAAGTACAAATAATCAGATCAGTACAATGTCATGTATCATGTTAAAAAGTGCATTGTTAAACAGATGTATCATGACAGTTGACAACTTTAAAATTTCTACTGTATAGCCTGTTTCTAGTTTTGAATAACAGATGACTATCTGTTCTTAGAAAATAGGGTGAAAGTAATGCAGAATGCTTTATAGAGCTACCGGCTAACAGATACTGGAAATGCTTTATGTATTATGTGGTGAAGTACTTCCTACATGGGCACTACTTTCCTTAGTGTGGAAATAATTAGGGGCTATTTGTGGAGCAATGGGTTAATACAAGATGAATGTAATCCAGAAAGCTCCATCTTGTCTTGCATTAAATAGTCACCAGTTTCATTAGATATCTTCATACATCTTCATTCAATGACTATTTGACATAAAGAGCTTTCTGTTTTACTAGCAGCTTTCATTGCTTTAAGGAAATGCCTGCCTTAACCCATTACCCTATAAATACACATTTTTACACCTTTAATTTATTCCTTTACTGAAGAATATTATTCCAATTTATACGATCACAAATCTAAATCTGAAGATATAATATTTGCTATATTCTGCTTTACTTTCAACCTGCGTTAAGTGGTCAGCTATCTTCAAAACGAGAAAGAGGCTATGGGGCAATGGGTTAAACATTTATTTCAAGCTGGGGTTGGGGTAGGGGAAGGGATTTAGAAACCAATACTGGCACTCCGAGTTAGAACCAGACAGATACACTGTTAGGGCTATTTTTAGCACAGAATGTACTTTTTGTACCCTTAACCGTGTCATGGCCTAATGTTCTGACATTTACAGACAGTTTGGAACCAGATCAGATGCCAAGTAACTTGATGTTTGATCAGGATCCAAACTGTTGGACACTTATAATGATGTTTCTTCACTTAGAATTCTTAAAATGTAAATTTGAAATAAGAAAATAAGACAACAAATAGTTATGCAGAAGATAAAATGGCTGAGTAGATGATTATTTGCTGTGCACAGTATAACGTTTACTGTAACCTTGAGGTAACACATGCATAACAGTGGCAGGGAATACAGTCGAAACTCGATACTTCAAACTCACATTTGTTGGATTGGAACATACCCATATTTCAAAGTTAAAACGTGGCCTAGCCACGTTTTAACTTTGAAATACGGATATGTTTGACTTAAGGGAGATGGAGTTATCGAAATACTGGTAAGATCGATTTAAGCAAGATTGACGTGTCGTGTCTAGACTGTCCCAGTTTCTGCTGTGTTTCATGATTCAGTGGGCCAGTTATAATCAATAATAGTGATCTGATTTGAAATAACTAATATTAGGCCAAGTTGTGGGAAAAGAGAATATTCAGTTGTTGCAAACAGAACAGAACAGAACAAATCTTTTATTTTCACCCAGGTATAAACATACATGGGGAAATTACATAATTGCATAGATCAATATATTTACAGGACTGGTGTAAGTTCTGATATTGGCTTGTACTTTGGGGGTAAAATCTTAGGGGTTAAAATATAACGAGATATTCCGTCAGTGGTCTACCGCTAACAGTGAAGACTCTGTTCAGTCACAGAGGTTGAAACCATTTTGCTGACTCAGTGACTCGGGTCTACACTGTTTGTAACTCATCAGTTATTACTCTTCACCAGCATGATAATGATCGAGCTGTTCAACTTTATAGAAATTTGTAGCAAATTAAATAAAGAACAAGCTCTATTGGGCAACATATCAGGAAGCAAGAGTGGAGAACTTTAACCCTGACCCCCATTAGAAGTGCCTTACAGGTGTATCCTTAAAACAGGCTGAAAGTGAAGCAGAAACTCCTCAAGGGCATCCCACCTTCATTATCAGACTTCAAATTCATAAACAATGTACATGTACATTGTTTACTATCACAGCATAAGGGATTATAATACACATATATTATCTATGTTAAGACAATTATGGTAAGCTAAATCCAGGATTAATTTTTGGCACGTTTTAAGGCCAAAGGTGAAACTTTATTACATTTGCAAACAGTTTGGATCCGGAAAACACCCAGTATCTCTGTGACTGTCTGTGTTTCATTGGGATCCAGCTTGTTTAACTCTTTCCTCCCTGAAACTTTAAATGGACAATCCCAGTTTCCATTTTAGGATAAGGAGCCCTCTGATCTGGGTATTTACTGTTTGCATAGGACAATGCACTTTTCACATGTATACTGTTTGAAAAGACGCCTATATGCGGGACTAGGGTTCAAAGGGTTAACTCTTTCCTCCCTGAAACTTTAAATGGACAATTCCAGTTTCCATTTTAGTCTAGTCCATTTCTGACTTCTAAGGGTTGTTTTTATCAATGTTTGGCATTATGACAAACAGTGAAGACCCAGATCAGAGGGCTCCGTAAGGAGCCCTCTGATCTGGGTCTTCACTGTTTGCATAGGACAAGTGTACAATTCACATGTTCACTGTTTGAAAATGACGCCTATATGCGGGACTAGGGTTCAAAGGGTTAATACTCTGACCTTTAGTTTAAATTCGTTTCTGAATTTCCAAACGGAAGAACAAACAGATGACAATTCTTGCAGACAACAGTATTGCATTGTGGTCAAGTTTAAAGAGTTTTAACACAATTTTGAAGCTTTTGCCATGGATTGACCCAGAAACAATTCGGATATACCAATATTTATATCTTTATAGCTTTGAATTATAGATCTACATTATTTTCATTCTGCTTTAAGCAACCACTTGTATTCAAGACTACCAGTTTGATTTCTTGTTAGTGGTCCTTTAAATTTAATATACATTGTATATTAAATTTAAAGGACCACTAACAAGTAACATGTAGTAATGTATTTATATCTGACATGCAAATTATATTGAAATTTGGGAATTGTTGAAAAACCAACAGCAAATAGAAAATAATGGGTTCAACCTTAACCCTTTACCCCATAGCCTGTTTCTAGTTTTGAAGATAGTTGACCACTTAAAGCAGGTTGAAAGAAAAGCAGAATGTGCCTTAAGGCACATTCTGCTTTACTTTCAGCCTGCTTGAAGCTTCAATCTGCTAGAATATGGAAAATATTTATTATAAAACATATTTATGACTGAATAAATAGGAACTTTTTTCTTCAGTGGAGGAATAAATTAAATGTGCTAAAAGGTGCTTCTATGAGGGAAGGGGTTAATTGGACATCAGAATTTTCTAATTGAAGTTTCAGGAGTGAATGAGTTAACCCTCTACCCCAAGCGTCTTTTAGCACATTTACAGGACTCCAGATAAGAGGGAGTGAACTGAACAAATCCAACATTTTCTCACTCATTTCTGTAACAAATCGTATGGTGTTACTGTTGTACTACTCAGTAGAATCGTCTCGAAAAGACGATTCTAATGAGTAGTGACACCATAGGTTTTTATGCACAAACAAAGAATTTAAATTTTGAAATACTTCCCTTAATTGGAGCCCCGATTTAATTTATGCCTCCACTAAAGAAAATAGCTCCAATTTATATAGTCATAAAGATGTATCATAAGAACTGTTTTCTTTATCCTAGCAGATGGTAGCTTTCAGCAGCTTTAAAGTAAAGCAGAATGTGCCTGAAGTGATCGCCTGTCTTCACAATAAGAAACAGGCTATGGGGTAGAGGGTTATTGCTCAAGACTCTTTTCATGAGAGGATAAAAACATAAAAACTTAAAGGTATTTCTCTGAGGAATAGGTAGACATCAGAGAGGATTTTATTTATTTATTTCGTGTGGGGGGGGGGGGGGGGGGAGGGGAGTTAAGAAGCTACCTTTCTTATACACTGAAACTATACCATGAGGGAAACGGTCTGTCAAATCAGGAAGCACTTGGGCATGTGATAATTAGAAAGCGTATCATAAATTAGGTGGCCGTATAGATCTGATAACATCATCTACTCCATATCTATCAAAGTGTCACTGCATATTTGAACAAACTTGCTGCTCTCTCCTTGTCACAAGTAATTGAAATTTTAACCCTTTAAATGGAATATCATATTTTCCTTATGCTTATGTTGCTTTTTAAAGCAGTTTCAGAAAATATCTTAGAAAATTAAATACATGTATAAAGCAATCAATGCTGACCCTGATTAGAGGGACAGTGATCTTAATGATCAGGGTCTACACTGTTTGCAAAATATGTTTACTGGTTTTCATAGACATGGTTAAAAGATATAAAATAGGGATAGGATAGTGCACAGGAAGAACGTTCATTCATTCATTTTATGGCTTTATATAAAAAAGCCTTTCTTAACCCTTTACCCCATAGCCTGTTTCTAGTTTTAAAAATAGGTGACTACTTAAATCAGGTTGAAAGTAAAGCAGAATGTGCCTTAAGGCACATTCTGCTTTACTTTCAGCCTGCTTTAAGCTACCACCTGCTGGAATAAAGAAAATATTCCGTATGAAACGTATGTATAACTGCATAAACTGGAACTATTTTCTTCAGCGTAGAAATAAACTGAATTTGCTAAAAGGCGCTTCTATGTGGGAAAGGGTTAATACTGAACTGGTAGTAATATAGATATAAAAAATAAGATTAGTAGATACATGTACCATTATTCAAAGTACAGTCAAAACTCAATAATTCAAACTTGCTTTTGTCCGAACATTCCCATATTTCACAGTTAAAACGTGGCTCAAACGTGGCTCAGCCACGTTTGAACTTTGAAATAAGGGTATGTTCGACTTGAGCAAGATCGAGTTATCAAAATTGAAACATGAAATACTGACAAGTTCAATTGATGAGAGCTTGAAGTACATGTATTTAGTTTCGTCTGTAATTCTGTTTTTCATCAGTCCATGTCAGAAACCTGCACAGCTGAATTATGTAAAAAAAAAATGTCTGGGAAAATAGTCGTCTGCTGCTGATCTGCTGAACTAAAGTTTTCTTAATTTCTTTTCAAAACGGGGTCAGAGAGTGTGTTTTGATCCTGTTCAGATGCTGTGTACATGTAATGTGCCGTCCCCTCAGGATCCAAACTGTTTGCAAAAGTTATCATGGTTTCAATGCTAGCTGCTTTATAAGGGTTGAAATTGAACATTACATGATACTGTGACATTACTGTAAAACCTGTTTGAAATTACAGTGCTCCCTCCTGACAACGACCCTACTAACAACGATTCCCTCCTTACAACAATGCTTGCAACTGTTCCCATAACTAGAAATGATGTCTAATGCCTTCACTGCTGCAGTATCCTCTGCTTAAAATTGTTGTTTGCCATTTTTTCTCAGAGCTACATTTCCATATTGGACCTTTTAACAGAAGAAACATAAAGATGAGTGACAAACAATTTGAACCTTGATCAGAGGCCGCGTTATGCGGCCTCTGATCTGGGTTCAAATTGTTTGCATATGTACTCCCAAGAGTTTTAATCTTCCCTCCCTATAACAAGTCCCTCCTAACAACGCACACAATAGTTGTCTCTCGTTGGGTGTTGTTGTAGAGAGGGAGCACTGTACCATTCACTGAAGAATAATGATTTCTCCACTATGCTATGAGTTAATGAACGCTTCCCTTATATCTTTTTCAATATCAACAACGATTATACATACATGTCAGGGCCCCAGATAAGAGGAGTATTTCAAAAACTAAAAATCTTTATTTCTGCTTTAAACCCTATGGTGTCACTACTCATTAGAATCGTCTCGAAGGGTTTGGTGCTAAAATGAGTGAGAAAATGTTGAATTTGTTAAGTTTACTCCCTCTTATCTGGAGCCCTGCATGTGCATTGTATTACACTGAAACATGATCCTCTTTTGATTGATCTTAACTCTTTCCTCCCTGAAACTTTAAATGGAAAATTCCAGTTTCCATTTTAGTCTAGTCCATTTCTGACTTTTAAGGGTTGTTTTTGTCACCGTTTTGCATTATGACAAACAGTGAAGACCCTGATCAGAGGGCTCCGTAAGGAGCCCTCTGATCTGGGTCATCACTGTTTGCATAGGACAAGTGCACTTTTCACATGTATACTGTTTGAGAAAGACGCCTATATGCGGGACTAGGGTTCAAAGGGTTAAACAAAAGACTTTATATAAAGACATGTGTGTTATGATTACACTGTGCATATACTATTACATGTAATTTAAACTTAACCAATTACATAAGTTATAAGCTAGCTTGGGGAAGGCAATTGCCGATTTGTGCCTTAACTCTTTGAACCCTAGTCCCGCATATAGGCGTGCTTTTCAAACAGTGTACATGTGAATAGTACACTTGACCTATGCAAACAGTGAAGACCCTGATCAGAGGGCTCCAAAAGGAGCCCTCTGATCAGGTTCTTCACTGTTTGTCACAATGCCAAACATTGACAAAAACAACCCTTAAAAGTCAGAAATGGACTAGACTAAAATGGAAACTGGAATTTTCCATTTAAAGTTTCAGGGAGGAAAGAGTTAAACAATGTTTAAAACACTTCTGGATTTTTCTTCTACCTGTAATTAGCTGGACGTCGCGATATTACTGAAATTCTGTTGAAAGCGATGTAAAATCATAAAAAATCAAATAAATCCATAAGTTATATTAAGTACACCCTTTTACGCCTTTATGCTACCCCTCCATTGAAAATAATAATTCATGAACCTACACCAGAAGAAGTACGGTAGTGTGTTGGTAGTAGCTAAAGCAGTCTGAAAAGAAATGAGATTCTTTTAAGGTCCATTCTACCATACAGACTGAAATTGAAGTGCTGTCTGCTTTTCTTTCAGCCTGTTTTAAGTGGTCACCTGTCTTCAGATCTAGAAACAAGCTATGGGGTAATGGCTTAACAGGAGCCTGACTGTACATTGTATTTATTATCATGATATTATTACAACCACTAAAATGAAGGCTAAATGATTTATAAAAGACAGGTGACTGCTCAAAGCAAAGTGACAGTAAAACAGAAAGCTACTTTAGAGACTGACTGTATTTATTATCATGATATATGTAACAACCACTAAAATGAAGACTAAATGAGTGTATAAAAGACAGGTGACAGCTCAAAGCAAGGTGACAGTAAAACAGAAAGCTCCTTTAGGAGCTTTCTGTTTTACTGTCACCTTGCTTTAAGCAGTCACATGTCGTAAACAACTAATACATGTAATTAAAACAATTTTGTGTTTGTAGTAGAGAGGTTTTACTGTTTGTGTATCATGATATCACTACATATACAAGTATTGACATGTAATTGGCAGTTAAGTGGATAAAACAGTGATAATGCTCCTGTTACTGGGTTGCATAAGAGATACAATATTGATTGTATATCTGAATACTTGAAAAGACTACAATATGCTAAAGGCCTATTTTGCATATTAGCTACATTTATTTTAAATACTGAAATATTTATGTCCCCTGGAAACCCCATGTTATGAGTATTCATAAAAACCTGCTCAAAGAGATATGTAGAGAGGCATGCAGCTGAGACTTAAAAATATTTGTTAAACCTGCCCCAAATGCAAAAGTTAACTAGGATGTCATTGGTATGGATGAACAGCTGGTATTATTTACCATTTCCTGTGGGTGAGTCATGAATATGTGCAATAAGAAATATTTCCTACATTCAAGCAGATGGTAGCTAAGGCAGACCGTAAGTAAAGCAGACTCCTCCCGAAGAAGCATTCTACTGTACTTTCTGCCTGCCTTAAGCAATCCTGAAAACAAGCTATAGGGGGGAAAGGGTTTTATAAGTACAAAACATGTTTTACAACACAATTTGGTTAATGTTAATATTAAAGACCGATGACTGTTGAATGCTGGCTAAAAATGAGCTGTCTGCATTACTTTTATGCTATGTTAAGTAACAACTTATCCAAAATACTACTAGGTGACTTCTTTTTCGATGGTTGCATAGACTTGGGAGTAAGTACACGTACACTTACTCCGAGCTTGGATCTAACACATGTTTTGACTGAATAATTATAATACATGTATCTGAGGTCTGAAACTAGAAATGGCATAAGAAAATAAAGTAACTGGGGGTATAACTGTTTTATTGCAGGTTGGAGATGCACTACCCGATGTGGAATTGTTTGAGGGTACCCCTAATGGCAAGATTAACCCACAGAAAGAGTTTGGTAAGGGGAAACATCTGATCTTTGCCATTCCTGGAGCTTATACCCCTACCTGCACAGAGGTAAGACATTATAATGGGATGAAAGAATTAATCAGACAGGTTTAACCCTTTGAACCTTATTTTAGACATGTTTTTCTTCTGTTCACAACACAAACTTTGACTTAAAAAAACATGTCTAAAATTGTGAATTACCAACATAATGAATTCATTCAAGGAAAAGGCCTTTGAACCCTAGTCCCGCATATTGGTGTCCTTTGCAAACAGTGTACATGAATAGTACACTTGTTCGTTCTATGCAAACAGTGAAGACCCAGATCAGAGGGCTCCTAGGAGCCCTCTGATCAGGGTCTTCACTGTTTGTCATAATGCCAAAAATTTATATATTGACAAAAACAACCCTACAAAGTCAGAAATCGACTAGACTTAAATGGAAACTGGAATTATCCATTTAAAGTTTCAGGGAGGAAAAAGTTAACCCTTTTCCCCTTAGAATTGCCTTAAATTTATACAACCACTGAAGAAAATGGTTTTAATTTATACAGTCATAAACATGTAGCAAAAGAAATGTTTTCTATATTCCTGCAGATGGTAGCCTGAATGCTTTACTTTCAGCCCACTTTAACCTATACCCCATAGCCTATTTCTAGTTGTGAAAATAGGTGACCGCTTAAAGCAAGTTGAAAGTAAAGCAGAATGTGCCTTAGGGTGCATTCTACTTTACTTTCAGTCTGCTTTAAGCTATTATCTGCTAGAATGTAGAAAATATGTCTTATGATACATATTCATGCCTGTGTAAAATAGAGCTATTTTCTTTGGTGGAGGAATAAATTAAAGGCGTAAAAAGGCGTATTTATGGGATAATGGGTTAAGTGTTCACCAAGTGACCTAGTTTAACTCAGCATCTCATCCTAACTACAGATTGTTTCACAAAACTGGAAAGCAATTATTTATTACCGGTATATTTTTCAACCCATTGTTTGCATCGAATGTTCTATTTTTGGCTGCTTTATCTTTGTTATAATTATACATATGCTGTATAGTCGGTCCAAAAGCCTTTTATGGCTTATGTTGTCTATATTATGTCTTGCCGACTTAGCAATGTTTTTTAAATCAAACATGATCATTACTTCAAAGTTAAACTGGAACATTACTTTGTAACATGTGAAGTTTATTTGAGTTATGGAGGCGGTACTGTACTATTAATTTTTTCAGAACCACTTCCCTACCTTTGTGACAGACATTGAAGCCATAAAGAAGAAAGGGGTGGAACAGGTAGTATGTGTGTCCGTCAATGATCCTTTTGTCATGGCTGCCTTCCAGAAATCACTTGGTGCTGAGGGAAAGGTAAGCCTTAGGCTTAGGAACAAAGGCTCAAGGTGAGCTATTGGGATGGCCCTGTGTCCGTCGTGCGTTGTCGTTAACAATTGCTTCAAATGACATCTCCTCATATACCGCTTGACAGATTTCAACCAAACTTTACAGAAATGTTCCTTGGGTCAAGCTCTTTCAAATTTGTTCAAAAACTGCAAGGGCCAGAGCTTAGATATTTGGCACACAGCATCATCTACAGGTCCTCTATCAAGTTTGTTCAAATTATGTCCCTAGGGTCAAAATTGGCCCCGCCCCGGGAGTCACAGTTTTACATAGAGTTATATAGTGAAATTTTCAAACCTCTTCTTCTCTGAAACAAATATGGCTAGAGCATTGATACTCGGCATGGTGACACTTCTAGATGTCCTTTACATATTTTGTTCAAATGGTTCCGTTCGGTTGCATAAGTAGGTCATAGGAGCTAAAAATAGATTTTTTCAATGAAAACTTAAAAAATCATCTTGTCTGAAACTACAAGGGCCAGAGCTTAGATATTTGGCACATAGCATCATCTACAGGTCCTCTATCAAGTTTATTCAAATTATGTCCCTAGGATTAAAAATGGCCCCGCCCCAGGGGTCACAGTTTTACATAGAGTTATATAGTGAAATTTTCAAACGTCTTCTTCTCTGAAACTAATATGGCCAGAGCTTTGATATTCATCGTGGTGACATCTTTAGATGTCCTTTACATATTTTGTTCAAATGTTTCCAGTCTGTTGCATAAGTAGGTCACAGGAGCTAAAAAAAAAAAATTCAATGGGAACTTAAAAAAATCTTCTTGTCTAAAACCCTAGTACCCTGATCTTAGATATTTGGCACATAGCATCATCTACAGGTCCTCTATCAAGATTGTTCAAATTATGCCCCTCGGATAAAAAATGACCCCATCCTGGACATAAGTCATTATCTCCATTTTGTCAGTGATTCTCAGGTGAGCGAAATATGCCCCATAGGGCTCTTGTTTTATAACAATAATCTCTGCCTCTTTGGTTTGGCTCCCAGCTTTTGCCATCTGGGAGTCAAATGACACGGGTAAAGACATGGGACCGGGGTCAAGTGATAACACATTAGACTGCCAATCCAGGGGTCATGACTCATGAGTTTGATCCCCCGCTGGACCATGTCCTTTGATGAGACTTTTTATCAGTTCTATGCACTTGGCATGCAAAAGAACCAGAGGGCTCTATAGATTATGAATAGCGTGTCACCCGGGTTCCTCTGTATCTGCCCCCCTCTCTGGGACATCCAATTAACCCAATTATGGCAGAAAAAGATGTAAATAGAAAACAAACAAGGGTAGAGAATATTCTTTAATCTCAAGTCTTATGATTGTGTTTGTTAATGTTGAAAATTATGTCTTTACTGATTGTTGGCAAGTAGATATATATTTTAACTTTGTCATGCATTTAAACCATTTTCTTCGCAAAAAATGCATATTTACACCTTTATCTATTGCTCAATTTAAGCACCTTAGGATGCACTTGCTTACTGTTGGTGTTTTAATCAGCTTTCTACTTTACTTTCATCTTACACTGAAGTAATTTTAGTCTCACCACTACAAAGGAGAGACAGAGATTGATCAATTGCTTGTCTGTTTGATGAAACTTGGTATCAAACTCAGCTGTTTTTGTAACTATGCTGCTTCTCTGCAACCACTTGTTGGAATGTTATGAAACGTGCTAGGATGCATCACTACCAAATGAAGGTGTGCACATTACGCTATTGATAAAGAATAGCTTGGTCTCACTTTTGCTTGTTTATTGTGGCAAAGATTCCGCAGAATTCTTGTTACTTTAGGATCCTGAAAGAGGGGAGAAGTGTAGAAGTATTTTGACCCTGTTGGTCTATGATTGAATGTTATACAGCCCTTAACAGGGGCATTATCAGTGATAAATAGATATGTTTATAACTTTAACAGTATATTTGTTCCTGTTGGTACATGTATAAAGATTTTTTAGTACAAAATTATACAATCATTTACCCATTATCCCATAGTCTGTTTCTAGTTTCAAAACAGGTTACCCCTTACTTTAACCCATTACCCCATAGCCTGTTTCTTGTTTTGAAAAAGGTGACCACTTAAAGCAGGTTGAAAGTAAAGCAGAATGTGCCTTAACTCTTTCCTCCCTGAAACTTTAAATGGACAATTCCAGTTTCCATTTTAGAGTAGTCCATTTCTGACTTTTAAGGGTTGATTTTGTCCATGTTTGGCATTGTGACAAACAGTGAAGACCCTGATCAGAGGGCTCCTTTCGGAGCCCTCTGATCTGGGTCTTCACTGTTTGCATAGGACATGTGTACTATTCACACGTACATTGTTTGAAAAGCACGCCTATATGCGGGACTAGGGTTCAAAGGGTTAAGGCACATTCAGCTTGCTTAAGCTACCATCTACTAGAAAATAGAAAATATTTGTTTTGATAAATATTCAAAATTGTATGATTTGGAACAATTTTTGTCAGTGAAGGAATAAATTAGAGGCATAAAAAGGCATATTTTTGGGGTAATGGGTTAACACATGTTGATTGTATTGATATTGCAGGTACGATGTTTAGCAGACACATCTGGTGCATTTACAAAGGTAAGAGCTGTATCTTGATTCTATTACAAGAACTACTTTATTGATCACATTCTCTGGATATCAAATTTATAGTAATGAATAACAATGATGGGAATAATCCCGAATATTCAGTTATGCAACTACAGTCGAACTTCGATGTCTAGAACTCACTTAACTCAAACTATCCAATAGTTGACATATGAACTGCATTATTTCATGATCGGTTAAGTTGAACATACCCATATTTCAAAGTTAAAACATGGCTGAGCCACATTTGAACTTTGAAATATCGGTATGTATGATTTAACCGAGTTTGAGATATCGAAGTTTGACTGTACTATGTTAGCTTATTGAAACAGAGTTGAAAATGCAATGAACCAAGTACTGCTGAGTTATCATTGACATACAAACAGTAGTTCCTGATCATCAGTTTCTGTTGCAACCTAGTTACTGGTCTTGGTCTTTCTCATCATGTTAACAGGTCCAATATTAAACTGTACTAGAAATATACATCAGCATGCAATTTCTTCTTTAATTGTGTAATATCGGGTAATAATACTCAAATACAGTTTGTGTTCTGGATTTTAACCCATTACCCCATAACCTCTTTCTAGTATTGAAGATAGGTGACTACATAAAGCAGGTTGAAAGTCAAGCAGAATGCGCCTTAAGGCACATTCTGCTTTACTTTCAGCCTGCTTTAATCTATTATCTGCTAGAATATAGAAATTATTTCTCATGATAGATACTCACGACTTTATAAATCGGGACTATTTTTTTCAGCGGAGGAATAAATTAAAGGCGTATTTATGGGGTAATGGGTTAAAACTTAAATGCCCCACTACAAAGTGGTCAGTGGCATCAAGAGTGACTTATTGTCCATTGACCATCTTTCCATCCATCAAAATTAATAAGGTTAAGAAATTTGTTTTTATGCCCCGGCAGATGTGGAGGTATATAGGGATTGTCCTGTCAGTCCGTGAGTACGAGGTTGACCGGATTTTACTGTTTCGTTTAGATTCAACACTACTGACTAGAATGCTTTGATACTGATACAGTTGTTGCCTTTGCCCATTCCCTCTTCTCCCATATCACCCAACCTCAAATTAATCTTGACCTTGACCTCTTTTTGACTTCGAGTATTTTAAACGGACCATTTCTTGGTTAACTAGATTTTACCGTTTCTTCTGACATCAACACCACTTACTAGAATACTTGGATACATATACAGTTGTTGCCTTGGACCATTCCCAATACACCCATATCACTCAATCTTTAAATTACCTTGACCTTAAAGAGGCTCGCAACCGGATCAAGCATTAAAAATAGTAATTTGTAAATATATGTCAAATGCTTATATAAATGGGTAAAATTTAGTTCAGGATAATAAATTCTGTTAAAAAATGCATTTCCAAAAAAAAAAAAAGAAGAGGCTCTGGTGGGATTCGAACCCGTGACCATCCATGCGGAGACAAAAATGAGGCATCGCCTTTACGCCCTCGGCTACGGACGCTCTCTATATATATGGTAGCAAATTAACGTACTTCAATGATAGCTATTAATAGAACATTATTCGGCTCGGGTTTATGTCTGACCCCGTGTAGAGAAGCAACAACAACAACTATACCGTTAGCTAACGCTATGGAAAAACGATGGAAAATATCTAAAAAACTAAGATTCGGTGACGATTCTTGAGACGTTTTTTGGACTGATCATATTTTTTTAATGTCAAAAGCCAAATAATGCCACAAATTTGCTTTTATTTGAGTATTTTATTTTATTTTGACAAGAACACCATCCGGTTGCGAGTCCCTTTAAACTAATTTGGAAATAGATATGATTTTGAATATCAATATATTGGCAAGAATGCCAACCGGGGCATAAGCTTTTATGGAACGCACTCTTGTTTTATTGTCAAGCATGCCCCACGGAATGGATGTTTCACAAACACATTTCTAGTTTATTCCAAAGTTATAACTCTTCAATTTTTTATAGGCTATTGACATGGAGTTGGACACCGTAGCCATTTTGGGCAATATGAGATCTAAGAGGTATGTGAATATGTTTACAAATTATTTTAGATAAAAACTTACTTATTGCAACTTCAAAAAACATGAATTATTAGTTTTCTGACTTTAACTTTTGATTGAGACTGTTCAGAGGTACATATTAGTTTTTGCACGGCCGTTGGTTGAACAGAAGAGCTTATGTTTTAATCACAGTATGAGCGTGAGTGTGGAACAAGGTTATAGATTTTAGGATGTTTAATTTTTAAAGCTTACAAGTTTCCTATACAGACAGTGAAGACCCTGATCAGAAGCCCTCTAATTGGGGTCTACACTGTTTGTCTTATTGCAATACATTGACAAAAACAACCATAATTGTTCAAAAGTTGACTAGACTAAATTGGAAACTGGAATTGTTTGTTTAAGTTTCAGGGAGAAAAGAGTTAACACACTCAAACTGTTACCCCATAGCTTGATTCTAGATTTGAAATAAGGTGACCACTTAAAGCAGGTTTAAAATAAAACAGAACGCGCTTTAAGGCACATTCTGCTTTACTTTCAGCCTGCTTTAAGCTACCATCTACTAGAATATAGAAAATAATTCTTACGTTGCATATTCATTAATGTTAAAGTTAGAACTATTTTCTTCAGTGGAGGAATAAAATAGAGGCATAAAAAAGGTGTATTTATTGGGTAATGGGTTAACCATGTATTATTCTCTCAATTACTCAGATATGCAATGGTGGTGGAGGATGGAAAAGTTACAGCCTTAAATGTTGAAGAAGACAGCGGCAAAGCCACTTGTACAAACAGCTCTGAAATCATGAAGTCCTTGTAACACGGCAAGCACGTGTCATGGGAGATAACTCTTATAGAACTATTGTCATGACCAAAAATAATAACCAACTATCACAAATGCCTTGTAGCACGGCAAGCCTGTGCCATGGGAGAGAACTCTTACAGAAGTATTGTCATGACCAAAAATTACTACGGGCAAACTTGTGTTGTGAGATCAGTAGATCAAGACATATCAAGATTTCTGAATACATGTTACTATTCAATGCATCAGAGAGCTGGTCCATGCTTATAAAGCATTTGAGTTGAGTCTGGGTTCGTTCTCAAGCATATGAGTGGTCAGATTTGAGCCTAGGCTCAAATCTGACCAATCAAATGCTTGAGAAGGATTTAAGACTGAACTCAAACGCTTTATAAGCATGGACCCTGTTGTTGACTGCTTAACCCTTATCATGCTAGGCGCGATTTGGCTAACATTTATAAACAGTTTGAATCTGTATCAGATGCCACATAATGCGGGTCTGATCTGGATCAAAACTGTTTGGCACTAATATTCAACTTTTCTTCCGTTTTAAAAGCATAAATCTTGTTTTGAGTGTTTTTCGCCGAAGATATAATTGAAGCAGATGACAATTCAGCTTGATAAGGGTTAATGTATTAAATTTTGTCCTGCATTAAGCCAGCACTTGTGTGAAAGACCGTCCATATTTTGTCTTGTTTATGATCCCAGAAGACAAGTTTGACTGTATCACTATAGCTGGAGAGAAATATTTAGTTTTCAGGGGCCCATCTTACGAAACATCAAATGACAAAGCGGTCGTTAAGTCAAAATTTAAAATACCTCTTTTTCTGATTTCTTAGTCTAATCCTGTCTTGTGATATCTCTTTGGAATCGTCTTTTCAAGACGATTCCAAAGATATGTCACAAGACAGGATCAGATGGAGAAATAAATAAAAACTGAATTTTAGAATCTGACTTAATGCCAATATATGTCGTACGACGTTTTGTAAGACGGTCCCCAGACATGTAGTGTGATAAGACTAGTGAGAGGATGCAGTGTTGTTAGTCAATGGTATTAACCTTTGTACCACTGAATATTCAAATGGACTTCTGATTTCTGATGAATGAGCCCTGAATGACAACTTGTGTTGATGGGCCGTAAAATAACATTCATTCAGTCATTCTGATGAATGACAAGTTACAAATGTCCCCAAAATAGTATAAAGTATGACACGGTGCAGACCCTGATCAGAGGGCTCCTTTAGAAGCCCTTTGATCTGGGTCCACACTTTTTGCAATGGAAGACATTATCAAGTTCTAGCAGTACAAGGGTAAATATTATTGTTGATATTAACCCTTAGCCCGCCAAATAAATTGTCGTCTGCTATATTTCTCGTCTGCTTCAAGTTTCAAAGTTGCTCAAAATTGCTGAAAATGTTGTTCGAGTGTCAAACAGTTTTGATCCGGATGAGACGCCGAGTTACTCGGCGTCTCGTCCGGATCCAAGCTGTTTGCATATGGAACTATAGTCGTGAGTGGCAGGCTAAGGGTTAAATCATTGAACATAGGGTAAATGTGGTGTGCTATATCAATGCTGTATTGAACATTCAGTCATTCCTCTGTATTTTATTCTTCTTCCTTAAATAGTGACTGAACTCTGATTGGGACTTTATTCCATAGAAGTATTGAATGTGTTTTATATTGTGGAAGTGAACGAGCACTAATTAGCTTTAGCTTCACTTACAGCCAGTCTCATTAGCATTAAGTTAACATTTTACAAACATTTTGTTCATTGTGATAGAAGTTGAATATGAATACTGATCTTTTACAACTTTATTATTTGCTTGCTTTGCAGTTTAAACATGTTTTGATGTGCTTACTAACAACATAGATTTACACTGTATTATACTGCACTTGAACCTGTGTTAAGCGACCACTGTTTGAAGAACATATTGAACTTTAAAGACAGGTGACCACTACATGTAGGACAAAAGTAATGCAGAAGGCTCCTATAGGAGCCTTCTGCATTACTTTTGTCCTGCAGTAAGCTGCAACCCCTACAGATATATAAAATATTCATCTTTCAGTAGTCGCTTAGTATAAGTTTGACTGTAAAGCTGTCTCGACTGATTAGGGCGAGTCTCGCTCAAACTAACATTCATTGATTATCTTAGCCGGTCAACAGTTTTTGATGCAAGATGAAAGTAAAGCAGACATTTTGAACTACATGGTATGCAGAGATCTACGCATATAATCTGTTCTGAAAAAAAATTGGGTATTAAATTAGTGCAGTAACTGTTAGTTTCAGCATATCATGCTAGATGAAAATCATTCCTACCTTTCTGTTAGCTCATGTTTTATTCTAACCTAGATGAATGCTTTGTATATAGGCATTAACAATAGTGGTATTTGCAGCTTTAAAGGAGAAAAAATTACAGTATTGTCTCGCTATTACAACCTCTCAAAAGGATTGGTTTTGGCATTTGATGCAGGTGCGTGCTTAAAGCAAGATGAAAATAAAGCAGAAAGCTCCTTCATCTTGCTTCAAGTAACAACCAGTTATTTAAACAAAACATTTATTTTTGTGGTCGTAATACATAATCAGGGCTCCAGATAAGAGGTAGTTTTTTCAACAAATCCCACATTTTCTCACTATTTTTAGCCCCGAATCCTATGATGTTACTACTCATTAGAATCGTCTCGAAGAGACGATTCTAATGAGTAGTGACACCATAGGGTATAATTCAGAAATAAAGATTTTAGATTTTGAAAAACTACCCTTATCTGGTGCTCTGCATAATTATATTAGATCTTAGTAATACTTTATAATATTAGATCTTACAAAGTTACCAGTAAACTTGCACTTGTTTGAAAAGGAGGAAGATGTCTCCTAACACCATATCAACACCAATATACTACTATAGTCTCCTAATATAGTACATGTACATGTATTTACAGTAAAACCTCTCTATTATGACCACTAGAATTAAGGCTAATTGGTTGTATAAAAGACAGGTGACAGCTTTAAGCAAGGTTACAGGAGCTTTTCTGTTTTACTGTCACCTTGCTTTAACTCTTTCCTCCCTGAAACTTTAAATGGACAATTCCAGTTTTCATTTAAGTCTAGTCCATTTCTGACTTTTAAGGCTTGTTTTTGTCAATATTTGGCATTATGACAAACAGTGAAGACCCTGATCAGAGGGCTCCTTTTGGAGCCCTCTGATCTGGGTCTTCACTGTTTGCATAGGACAAGTGTACTATTCACATGAACACTGTTTGAAAAGGACGCCTATATGCGGGACTAGGGTTCAAAGGGTTAAGCAGTCACCTGTTCTTAACCTCTAGAAGTTAACACAATTTAGTGGTTGTAATAGCGAGGTTCTGCTGTACTTTAATTTGCACTTCAACAGGGAATAGGTACAGTTTTATTACCAGTATTTGTAGTATTGTTACGGACACCTTACACATGTAACTCCACATAAGAACTTTATTTTAAAATTCTAACCCCCTTATGTTTTCACATTATCCTTAACTCTTTCCTCCCTGAAACTTTAAATAGGCAATTCCAGTTTCCATTTTAGTCTAGCCCATTTCTGACTTTCAGGGTTGTTTTTGTCAATACTTGGCATGATGACAAACAGTGAAGACCCTGATCAGAGGGCTCCTTTCGGAGCCCTCTGATCTGGGTCTTCACTGTTTGCACAGGACAAGTGAACTATTTACATGTACACTGTTTTAAAAGGACGCCAATATGCGGGACTAGGGTTCAAAGGGTTAATTAAGGTGCGACTAGTCAATAGAATTGTCTCTTCTTAGGAGTGGTCTCACAAGGTTTGATGAAAAAATAAGCACTAAAAATACTTAAATTCCGTCTTATTCGGAGCCGTGCATTAGTTGAATGGTTGTGTCTCTACTGAACCTCTATATGTGGGGCATTGCTAGTATTTACTGTTATTTCTTGCATGTCTGCCACACATAATTGGTATACCAAGCCTAGTCAACAAGAAGTTTGTGATAAAACCAAGAAGTTTGAAATGACCAAGTTTTGTAACTTACAGTCCAACCTGTTTTAACTCATTCACCCCTGGAACTTTTAATGGACAATTCCAATTTCAAAATAAGTCTAGTCCATTTTTGACTATTTAGGGTTGATCTTAACAATATATTTCAAAATGACAAACAGTGTAGAACCTGATCAGAAGGCTCCTTAAGGAGCCCTCTGATCAGGGTTTACACTGTTTGCACAGGACAAGTGTAATCCTCACAGATACACTGTTTGTAAATGATGAGTATACTCGTTGCTAAGGTTGAATGTGTTAAGCTACCATACAATACAGTGATCAAAAACAGCCTTTTATACAGGTGATTGCTAAATGTAGGATAAAGATAATACAGAAAGCTCCAACATTATCTTTATCCTACATTTAGCTGTCATCTGGATTTGTTTACCTGAACTCTTCCTCAATAAATAGGTCGTTTATCACAGGTTTTTACTGTAGTTCCAGTGGTGCTTTCAATATAGTGGAGACACCAATAAATTAAATAATGGTATTGATGATGTATTAACCCTTAACCCGCCAAAAACATTGTCGTCTGCTATATTTCTCGTCTGCTTCAAGTTTCAAAGTTGCTCAAAATTGCTGAAAATGTTGTCCGAGTGTCAAACAGCTTGGATCTGGATGAGACGCCGAGTTACTCGGCGTCTCATCCGGATCCAAGCTGTTTGCATATGGAGCAATAGTCGTGAGTTGCAGGCTAAGGGTTAACACTTTTTACATTAATATTGGTTGTGCAGGTATAGAAAGTTCATTTTACTTGTGTCAGGAATAAAAAAAAAACAGGTATTAAAAACAGATAATAAAGACCTCCATTAGACAACTGAATAAAAATCATTCAATCGTATTATTCTGACCAATGTTGGAAATAGTTAGTGATCTAAATAGTACACTGTTATGACTGATTGTGGTAGAACCAGTTGACAGCAGAATGATGAAAGATAAGCAGAAATCTTATAGGAGATTTTGGCTTTATTTCCATTCTCTGCTTTTAGCTGCCTTACCCCATAGCCCTTTTCTAAATTTGAAGACATTTTACCACTTAAAGCAGGTTGAAAGTAAAGCAGAATGTGCCTTAAGGCACATTCTTCTTTACTTTCAGCCTGCTTTAAGCTATCATCTGCTAGAAAACATATTTCTTTTGTGAATATTCATGACTGTATAAATAAAAACTATTTTTTTCAGTGGAGGAATAAATGAAAGGCTTAAAAAGGCAGTACTAATGGGGACATTAGTTAAAACGAGCATTGTTTCTATTGGTCACAATAGTGTGAATGTTGTATTAAAGCAAAGAGAGAAGACCTTAAGATCAAAAGTCAGATTTTGCTCATCATCAGGGACTTCACTAATTGCAGATAATATTTTACAATCAAATTAAGTCTTAATATGGAGACCAGGTCATGTATAAAATTGTACTGAATTCTCTCGAGAAATGCATGTATATAGCTTGTGCTAGTCATACCAGTATTATTATAACCCGGTTTTGCAAAGATAGGTGCTGCTTTTTGCTTTTATGTTGCTAATGTAGTGGATTTATACCGTTCCCTTATTACTGACATATGTTTGAAATAAACATAAGACACTGCTTAGTTTGATGTTATCATTTGTATTCCAAATCTGCCTGTAAGGTCTTCTTGTCCACAGATTATCTCCAAAGGGGTAAACAATACAGTGAAACATCTCCATTACGACCACTAAAACCAAGGCTTATTGATTGTAGACAAAGAAGTAGATTCTATAAAAGACATGCCACAGTTTAAAGCAAAGTGACAGTAGTTAACAGATTTAAACAAGGCGACGGTAAAACAGAAAGCTAAAGGAGCTTTCTGTTTTCTGTCACCTTGCTTCTATTAAGCAGTCACCTGTCGTAAATACCCAATAATTAACACAAGTGGCTGTAATAGACAGGTTTTACTGTACCCTGTTCAAACCTTGTACAACCTTGAACAAGATTTTACCGTTTCGTCTAGCATCAACACTACTGGCTACAATGCTTTTATTATACAGTTGTTGCCTTTGACTATAACCAATTCACCCAACCTTTATTTGACCTTGACCTACTTTGGACAAGGATGCCTAAGGGGGTATAAGCCTTTATTGAACACAGTTTTGTTCATTTTTATAAGGGAATTTTCATGCAGAATATTTTCCTAAACTATGAAAGCCCAATTTATGAAACTTTTTGTTTATAGTGGAAAAGATAGTGCATGGTAAAGGGATACAACGTTCATTGTTGTCCTATAGGAACTTGCACCAGTAATAAAGGGAAACAACTATAGTTGCCTCCCTTCGCATGCTTATTTTATGTCATTTAGTTTTCGTTCTAATTATGCCCCCACACCACCGGTGGTGGGGGGCTATATAGGAATCGCGTTGTCCGTCCGTCCGTCGCATTTTTCCAGGACATTTGCATTTTTCTTGAGAACTGTTTATGATACCATCTTCAAACTTGGTTTACATTATCAATGTTATTTGGGGACACTCATTGACAGGTTTCATAACTCTTGCACCAAATTTGACAGAATTATGCCCCTTTTTAAATTGATTTTTTTGTCTCTTAATTGATAATTTTTTCTTGCAACATGCCATTTTCTTGAAAACTATTCATGATATTGTCTTCAAACTTAGTACACATTATAAGAGTTGTATTGTGAGACTTTTCATAAAGTTTGACAACTCTTGCACAAAATTTGACAGAATTATGCCCCTTTATAACATGCAATTTTGTTCCTTAATATGCATTTATTCTTTGGACATGTCATTTTCTTGAAAACTATTTATGGCATTGTCTTCAAACTTGGTACACATTATAAAAGTGATGTTTGTAGACTCTACTTGAAGTTACATAACTCTTGCCAACAAATGACAGAATTATGCCCCTTTTTAACTTTAACTTTTTTTCTATTTTCTTGGAACATGCCGTTTACCCCCCCGAAGCTAATGTAGTCATACCTTCATGAGCGGCAAAGAGATGTTGTTTATTCCTTATATTTATATTTTCTGTCTTGTCATTTAATGTGTTTATTGGCCAGATTTGTTTTTCTGTATAAGAATTAATCATATACCGGTCAAAGAGGTTTGATAGATGTAATGTCGATGTAATAGCCATTCCAGTTTCTAAATATGGTGAGAAAGTAGTCCCAACTACATGTACTGTAACTGTATTAAAAATTCAGGATTTTTTCCAGTAAACTTTCTCTCTGTGAATGGAAAAGACTTACAAGGCAAACAAATAACAGTGCAACTTGAATATCTATTGCCAAAGCACATTCTAAAAATACAGGTCGCGGTTGTTTTCTTAGCCCATTTACACACATAGCAACGACCTATGGGTCTGTATCACTCCGCTAGTGTCATACGACCAACGACCAATGGGAGCTTAGTGTTAAGTGCCCGTTGTAGCCTATTTGAAGAAGTCCACGAATAGCACGGGGGAAGACCGAACTGGCTAAAACCAGTTTGGAAGTGTAGGTTCATCGGCAGATGACTGCATATTTTTTAATAGGATTACATAAAGACTTTACAGGGTGAATGTAAATATAAAGGTTTATTGAATGCAGTGTCTTGTTTATTTTGCTTTTCTTATCTCTCTCTCTCGATACCTATAATAGTTAACCCATTACCCCATAGGCCATTTCTAGAAAATAATTCTGATGATACATGACTGAATGAATTTGATATATTTTCAGTGAAGGAATAAATAAGTGGAGTAAAATGAGTATTTATGGAGTAATGGGTTAATTAATTTCTCCCTAGAAAAAAACACTTCCACTGCCCAATCAGGTACAAGGTCTTCAGGTGAGGGAAATGAGGGCCATGGCCCTCTTGTGGTGTAATTTGATGTAGAAGTAGGAGCTTGTACCACTGACATGTGGCCTCCTGGGCCATATCGATGCTTGACCACGAGGGCTTTAGAGGAAAGAGTTAAAACACTTCAAGACAGAAAACAAGTCCCATTACAATGTATAAATCCTTCAGATCACAGGGAGAGCTGAAGAACAGAAGCCTGGATGGGCAAAATAAAATATAAAACTTCACAAATTTGAATTCCATCATTTTACTTTACAACTCTACATTTCATATTCTTAACAAATGTGAATGTCTTCCATTTGTTGTTGTGAATATTTACATGTTGTATTCTTTCTGGTCTAAAATGAACCCTTTACTTATGATATTACATACTATTTATACAAATATTACAGTCAACATAAAAACAGAATTGTTTCTTCTTTCACTAAAAACACTTCAATTTGTTAAAATAACATGCACATGATAATAACCTCCCGTCCATCGTCTGTAAAACATTATACATAACACGAGTCACGGCTATATACATATCAACTTCTGATAAAATTAACTGTACACCTCTTTTCTCAACTTTTACCAATTCACCAGTCATATCGCATTTCACCATAAAACAGAATTCATAACTTGATTTCCAATAATTCTTTTCCGTCTACTATCTACACCATTTGCAAGGTGTATATACACAAACTTTGACACTTACACGGTACACACCCACTATTAAAACCCATCACAGACTCATTCATAGTGTTCAATAAAGACAGGTGACAGCTTAAAGCAGGATGAAAGTAAAGCAGAAAGCTCCTAAAAGCAGCTTTCTGCTTTACTTTCATCCTGCTTTAAGCTGCCACCTGCCTTGACCATTTAAAACAAGTCATGCTGAGTGATTGTAATATGCGGGTGCAACTGTAACGAATGCTTAAAATGGCTACATAACATTTTCAATATTTATTCCTAATTTAACATTGGATAATGAAATACAGTCACACCTGTACAAAGTGACCACTTGAAAGAAGACTCGTGGACAATGCTTAACGCTTTCCTCATGAATAGCCAAAAGAACAAACTGTATTTAAGACTAGATAAAATAAAATCAGTTAAACATTAAATCTAGACAAAAGCAAAGCAGAAAGCTCCTGAAGGAGCTTTCTGCTTTGCTATCATCTTGAATTAGGCAGTTTCATTTATTCAAATACCATAATTTAAAATTCATTTGTGTTGTTTAATTGAAATAGTAATTAGAGGTGTCCTAAAGCGCTACTTAGGAGTGAAGATAGGTGATGTTTTAATGCCAAACAAAATTTATGCAAAAATCTAATTAACAAGCTTTTTGCATAATATATTTCCTGCATAAAGCAACCACCAGTCTTGCCACCCCTTGCTTCTTCACTGAATTGTCTTTGAGCATAGGTTTGTCTTTAAAGACATCGCCTAGTTTCTGTCTCTGAGTACAGGGTTGACTGTATCATACATTAGATTCACATGGGAAAAAACACAACTAACAAACCTGCAAATGAGAAAATAAAAACAAACAAAAAATTACACAACCATTGCTCTTTCAACACTATAAAAACAATACAAACGCGTAGTAGTTATGCTATGCATGATTTCTAAATACTTGTGGGTATATATCAGCAATATGGACTCTGGCTATGCTAGGCATATAACTGCCACTCCATGCACTCAAATAAAACATTCGTCTCACACGATTCTCTCTTCCAACTACAGGTAATCTTGTATTAAGTGACCACTCAATTGAATGCCCATGGGTAGTCTTAAATACAGGTAGATGCTTAATGCAGGATATAAATAATGCAGAAAGCTCCTTCAGGAGCTTTCTGCATTATTTTTATCCTGCATTAAGCACCAACTGGTCTTTACAGATCTTCATACTATATCAATTAGTGGTTGCTTAATACAAGATGTGTTCATAAACCTCATGATTTCGTCACTCCAATTGGCAAATTTGGTTGGTATTAACTTTCTGAATAGCAGAACAAATGTTACCAAATTGTTGTCTTAATGAAATTATTATGATCACCAGTTCCTCTTTATTATTATTATACCAGATTTATATAGCGCTCTTTTCACACAGGGATTGTGCGTTCAAAAGCGCTTAATTCCAGAACAAACACTTGACTTCAAATAAAAAACAGTTTGGATCCTGATTAGACACCAAAGTTACTTGTCATCTGATCTGGATCAGAACAGTTGTCAAACTATTTGCAAATGTTCATTGAGCTATTTTACATGAATATAAACATATGTTTAATAAGTTTTTATTTAAAATGTCTATAGAGCCAACAATTATGTTTCCTGAACATTTTGATAATCTGGAACACTAGGTCAGCAGTCTTGGTAAAAATGGCAGTGATTCTCGCACTCCAGTGGTATTTATGCCAAGAAATGTTCAGTAGATTCTGATACGGTGTTTGCTTTGGTATTTTATCAGTTTTGAGAGTGTTGTGTATATAATACCAATTTCTCAATACAGCCTATAACTACAGTTTTATATGTACAGTGGAGAGAATCTGTTATTCTTTCCCAGTTTGCAGTGCAAACAGTTTGGAGCCAGATCAGACGCCGGGTAACCCAGCGTCTGATCAGGCTACAAACTGTTTGCCACCAAGATAAACAAGAATTATCAGAATTGTCCAAAAGTTGTTCTTTTCTACGTTTTAGTGCTTTGCGTACGTTTGCGTTTAAACGGGAAAGAATAACAGATTCTCCACTGTAATAGCAAGACATCCCAATACTGATAAGAGACAGTGTTTTGCTGATTGCAGAACGAAAGTAAAGCAGAAAGCTCCTTAAGGAGCTTTCTGCTTTACTTTTGTTCTACAATAAGTTGCATACTTGTCGAAGACCGTTATTTCATATTTTGAGAGGGAGTTTATAACAAGTTTGGCTGTCAATAGGTTAACCCATTACCCCATAAATAATCCTTTTTACACCTTTCATTTATTCTTCCTCTGAATAAAAGAGATCAGATTTATACAGCTATGAATATGTATTATAAGAAATATATTCTATATTCTAGCAGATGATAGCTAAAAGCAGGCTAAAAGTAAAGCAGAATGTGCCTTAAGGCAAATTCTGCTTTACTTTTAACCTGCTTTAAGTGGTCATGTATCTTCAATACTAGAAACAGGCTATGGGGTAATGGGTTAACAATTTTGTCTATCATTTCATCACTAATTTAGCTATATGAGAACGGAGTTTTTTAAACCAGAAATCTGAGATCTACACCAAACTATCTACAGTAACACAGATGAACATGAGATCAGCAATGCGTGATGGAAAAAACCCAACTGAAACTACATAACAACACAAGGTTAAATAAGAATTCTGCAGAATTGGATGACTTGCTGCAACAAAGACATGAAAGTGAAACTAAAGGTATACTGAAGCAGAATTAAACTCATTGTTGCCATCTTTGCTGGAAAGGGATTTATCCAAGCAAGTTTCATAAAATTCTGACCAGCAGTTGCAGAGAATTTGATTTGATTTGTTTTAAATTTATGTCGCTTTCAACAGTATTTCAGTCATATTGCGACGTCCAGCTAATTAAAGATGCAGGAAGACCTCAGAAGTCCTTTATGCACTGTTTCAGGCACAAATCGCAACTGGGTAGAACCACCGACCTTCCACAAGCCAGCTGGAAGGCTTCCCCACATGAAAAATCTGATCGACCCTACTGGGATTCAAACTCACAGTGGTGAGGAGCTTAGTGATGTAAGTCACAGTGACTATACCACTAGGCCACGGAGGCCCCCTCAGTTACAGAGAAATATCTGGCCATGAAAACTTAACTTTGGAGCTTGATGCCACCAGTTTCACTGCCTCATTCCCTGCTTCTACGGAATAGTAATACCCTAGTCTCCTTTCGCTACTTTATCACAGCAAGACAAATGCCCCCTAAAGGTTAACCCCATCCTGATAAATGCACCTGTACAAGGCAGATATTTCATTGAAGCAAAATATTTAACAAATTCAAAACTGAATGTTAACCCCCTACCCCTCCCATCTCTGGACAGAAGAAAACAGGAAACAAGAGCCGCATGCGGCCCTAAATCGCTCACCTGAGGAACTATTGTGTTATACTCAATGCAAACTGAAGTTTGTCATTGCATGTATGTGGACTGTTGAATGAAGAAATAACTCAGAATCCGTTTGTCATTATTACTATTTGAGCAAAAAGGTAAAATATACAGAAATTATATAAATAGTCCTAATAAAGGGTCACCTAAATAATATTCATTCAAAATATTATTGAATTCTGTCAAGTGGTTTCAGAGAAATTTGTTTTTTAAAGGATTTCTGGTAGAAATCTATGTAAAACTGATAAGCCCCGGGCGGGTCCATTTTTGACACAGGGGTCATGATTTGAACACTCTTGATAGAGGATCATACAGCAAAGCTAGATGACAAATATCAAAGGTCTGGGCCTTACCGCTTAAGAGAAGAAGATTTTTAAAGGTTTACCTACATGTATATAAGTCTATGTAAAACTGATAAGTCCCCGGGCGGGGCCATTTTTTGACCTGGGGGTCATGATTTGAACAATCAAAGTAGAGGACAATAGCGCAAAGCTACATGTCAAATGTAAAAGGTCTGGTCCTTACGATTTCAGAGAAGAAGATTTTTTAAGGGTTTCCTATATAAGTCGATGTAAAACTGATAAGCCCCTGGGCGGGGCCATTTTTGACCCGAGGGTCATGATTTGAACAATATTGGAAGAGGACCATAAAGCACAGTTACATGTAAAATATCAAAGGCCTGGACTTTACCGTTTCAGAGAAGAAGATTTTTTAAGGTTTTTTTCATATACAAGACTATGTAAACTGATAAGTCCTGGGGCGGGGCCATTTTTGACACGGGGGTCATGATTTGAACAGTCATGGTAGAGAACAATAGCGCAAAGCTTTATTTCTAATGTAAAAGGTCTGGGCCTTACGGTTGCAGAGAAGAAGATTTTTAAAGGTTTTCCTATATAAGTCTATGTAAAACTGAAAAGCCCAGGGGTGGGGCCATTTTTGACCCCAGGGTCAAGATTTGTTCAATTTTGGCAGAGGACCATAAGGCAAAGCTACATATAAAAATATAAAATATCTAGGTCTGAAGTAGAGTTTAAAAGCTTTTCCTATGTAAAACTGATAAACCCCGGGGCGGGACCATTTTTTACCCGGGGGTCATAATTTGAACAATCTTAGTAAAGGTTCATGACATGATGCTTCATATCAAATTTGATTGTCCTAGCACTTACGGTTATTGACAAGAAGATTTTAAAAGTTTTGACTTTGGTTGTCAATATAATGTAAATGCCGAAAATGACAACGCCCTCTGGCGGCCATGTTTTTTGACGGATCAAAAATCTTTGAACAACTTTGAAAGTATATCAGTTGAGAAACATTTTGGTGAAAACCAAATTGAAATCAGAGAAGAAGATTTTTTAAGATATTGTGCACTGTTGCCATGGCAACAAGCCCGATAGCCCCACCCACTTTTTTATCAACTTTTGAAGCTCACAACTACTGTATGTATCTGACCAAGTTTGGACAAAATTGGGCCATTGGTTTCAGAGAAGAAGTTTTTTTAAACAAATTGTGAACAGACGACACCGACACCGACGGACAGTGACCGATCACAATAGCTCACCTTGAGCACTTTGTGCTCAGGTGAGCTAAAAATACAATAAAAACTTTAAGTTTAAGAAGCTTATGGTTCTGCTAAACTCTATCACTTTTTGCAAAATTCCAATTTCCAAGTAAGTTTTTAGTCTATTTGGGACAACTTATGGGGTTGATTTAAATAATAGTGCAGACCCTGATCAGATAGTACATTGTTTATTAATGATGGGTATACTTGTTGGTAAAGCAGTGTGGGTTCTCTTTCACTGTATGGCTGTTGAACACAGTTTTTTACTGGGAATCAATTTAATTGATACTCAAATATGTGTTGTAAGTGTTTTTGCACATTTGACATAGTGACTTGTCTAATTTATCATCCAAGATTTTACCCATCATTTACACAAAATATACAACTCTTAAACTGGGATTATTAACTGCCAGACAAACAGACAGTCATTTACGTAACAATTGAGCTGAGGCAAGACCAAAAGTACTCCAACACTACAACCAGTGTAGAACCAGATCAGTCAAGGTGTATAAAGCGTGGAGTCTGATATTGGTTTACACTATAGAAACGGAAAACCAAATGTCTAACAGTTTGGATCCTGATCAAATGTAGTATAAGAGTCTGATCTGGATCCAAACTGTCAAGCTCATTTGTGAACAGATATCAGATGACTGATATTTCCAAAATAGAAAGGATCAATACAGTAAAACCTCTCTATTACACACACTAAAACAAAGGCTAATTGATTGTATAAAAGACAGGTGACAGCTTAAAGCAAGGTGATTGTAAATCAGAAAGCTCCTACAGGAGCTTTCTGTTTTACATTCAGCTTGCTTTAAACAGACACTTGTATTAACCACCAGCTAATTAATACTATTTATTGGTCGTAATAGAGAGGTTTTACTGTATCTTCAATTCCCTAAAAATAACAAACCTTATAACGAACAACATGTAATGCCCATTTTATAACTGTCTGTTTCTTACGACCAGACCAGTTCACTCGTAACATGCACTGCACCAGGGTTTGTATTTATATTACATTAACTCTTTCCTCCCTGAAACTTTAAATGGACAATTCCAGTTTCCATTTTAGTCTAGTCCATTTCTGACTGTTAAGGGTTGTTTTTGTCAATGTTTGGCATTATGACAAACAATGAAGACCAAGATCAGAGGGCTCCTTTCGGAGCCCTCTGATCTGAATCTTCACTGTTTGCATAGGACAAGTGTACTATTCACATGTACACTGTTTGAAAAAGACGCCTATATGCGGGACTAGGGTTCAAAGAGTTAACCTGCTCACTCATAGATTGTATTCCATGTTTGAAATATACAAGATTGTATTCCATGTTTGAAATATACAAGATTGTATTCCATGTTTAAAATATACGGAGTCTTAAAAAGCAGGCTGATAGTATGGCACAAATTTCCCTTTGGAACAGTTGTGCTTTACTTTCAGTCTGCTTTATTCACCCAGCAGTAAGGACATAGAAAACATTTCCTATGACTCTTTCCAGGAGAGGGTAGATGCATGGAGTCATTTCTGATGGCAAGTTAACCAATTACCCCATAACAATGCCTTTTTATGCCTCAAATTTATTCCTCCACCGAAGGAAATAGTTTCACTTAAGACAGTCATGGATATGCATCTCAGAATTAGTTTCTATATCCTAGCAGATGGTAGCTTAAAGCAGGCTGAAAGTAAAGCAGCTTTTCTTTCAGCTTGCTACAAGTGGTCATCTATCTTTAATACTAGAAACAGGATATAGGGTAAAGAGTTAAAGGCATAAAAAGGTGTTTCTATTAGGGAATAGGTTGACGGTAGTTGTCAGACAAATGTTATTTCGAAATACTTGGCTTCCAATAGAACAAGCTGAGACGTCTTTTCGGAATGTTTTTGCGATAGATACTTCAATATAGCTACATATTTACTATGCACTTTGCATTGGTTGTGCACAGTTCACTTACATTTTATCTCATATTGTTCTATTCTAAGCCTAACCCCCTTCCTGCTATTAGTGTATATTGACACTTATAAACAGTGTAGATCCAGATCAGATAGCTCCGTAAGGAGCTGTCTGATCAGAGTATGATTTGTTTTCTTATAGGATCTGTTTGACATGTGTTTGACACGAGTCTGAATTCTTCTCTGATTTTTTTTTAACTTAACTTAATAGCCAATGTAATATACAATACTTATTAGCCAATGTAAAATAGCCAATGTAATTTATACACTCATAAACATGTTCCAAAAGAAATGTTTTCTATATCCTAACAGATGGTAGCTTAAAGCAGGCTGAAAGTAAAGCAGGCACATTCTGCTTTACTTTCAACCTGCTTTAAGCCACCTGTCTTCAAGAATAGAAACAGGCTATGGATTAATAGAGACAAAAGGATGTTGATAAGAGACACAAGGAAGTTAGAAATTGAAGCATCTTATCTCGAGCTTTTGTAACAGCTATTGTCCAACAACTCATAAAAGGGTACAGACATGATCAGGTTAGAGTTAATTGCCAATAACTCCTTTTAACCCGTTCCTCCAGTGAAGTAAGAAGTCTCTACTTAGACAGCTGTATATTCATTGATGGTGCTGAATACTGGTGGTAGCTTATAGCAAGATGAGAGTTAAGCCCCATTTGGAGCTTTCTGCTTAACTATCATCTTGCTATAAGCAGTCACCTGCCTTAAACGCAGGTGGATATACCTAATTTGCACTTTTTTCTATTGAAGGAAAGGGTTAAGTGCTCACTTAAATTGCATATAAACTAAATCTCGTTCATGTTTGAGACTAGATGTCTATATAAGAAACAATGTTTAACAAGGTTTTGAAAGAACTCTTTGCCCTATGTCAGTCAACATGCAGTCAAATCTGTGGTAAGTGACTATTCGTAATGATTAAATGGGATGCTTCCGTACGAAATATTTTTTCTATATTCTATCAGATATGGGGTATAATTTATGTAATAGGTTAAGGCATTTCTTCAAGGTATAGGTACAAGTGTGAATATACTTTGCCATTCATAAAAGGGTTACATTGTGAAAGTTGTTCTCCTTTCCTATTTAAATAAACACAATGCAATTGAAAATGCAAAGAATGTTACAAGATTTTTAACATAAAGAGGATTTATTTGCCAGTGGCAAACAGTTTGGAGCCAGATCAGATGCAGGGGTGCCAAACATCTAATCAGGCTCCAAATGGTTTGCAATGAACATAAATAACATATAACAATAACATATTCACGACTGTAGCCACTGTCCTTTGTTGAATGGTCACTCAGCACACATTAGACTTTACAAACAACCTTACCAACTGTTATACAGCAATAGAAACAGCATGATGTCATCAAATCATGTGCCATGCCAATGACAAACTGACCAAAATAAACATTTGTTAACAAGAAAACATCACATGGATATGATTCAGTCACCATTTGTAATCAGGCTGTAGCCATTTTGACATTCAGTTTTTCACAAAGATCTAAATAGTTTAACCCTTTCCTCCCTGAAACCTCAAACGGACAATTCTCATTTTCAATTTAGTCCAGTCCATTTTTGACTTTTTAGGGTTGATTTTTACAATATATGTCAAACTGACAAACAGTGTAGACCCTGATCAGAGGGCTCCTTAAGGAGCCCTCTGATCAGGGTCTACACTGTTTGCATAGGACAAGTGTACTCGTCACAAGTACACTGTTTTCAAAGGACGCTTATATGCGTGATTAGGATTCAAAGAGTTAACCAATTCAACCCTGAACTCTAAAGGAATAATTCCTGTTTCAAATAAAGCCTAGTCTGTATTTAAAATACTTGATTTTAACAATATATTGCAAAATGACAAAAAGTGCCGACCCTGATCAGGGCTCTTATCAGGATCAACACTGTTTGCTTTGTACAAGTGTACTCCTCACTAGTACACTGCTTGTAAATGATACATATATGTGTCACTAGGGTTCAAAAGGTTGAAGAGTTTATGTAGCATGAATCAAACAGACATTTTTCACTGAACAATTAATTAGTTGTTAACCCATTACCCCATAGCCTATTTCTGGTTTTGAAGATGGATGACCACTTAAAGCAGGTTGAAAGTAAAGCAGAATGTGCCTTAAAGCGACTCGCAACCGGATGGTGTACTTGTCAAAATAAAATAAAATACTCAAATAAAAGCAAATTTGTGGCATTATTTGGCTTCTGACATTAAAAAAATATGATCAGTCCAAAAAAAGTCTCAAGAATCGTCACCGAATCTTAGATTTTTAGATATTTTCCATCGTTTTTCTATACCGACTAGTAGACGGTATAGTTGTTGCTGTTGCTTCTCTACACGGGCTCAGACATAAACACGAGCCGAATTACGAAGTTGTATGCACTTTCGACCGCAATTCATTGAAATACGTTAAATCGATCCGAGATAAACGGATAGTTCCGTGGTCCATTGGTCTAAGCGGTTTCCCCCATTTTGCCTTCTGTCCGCCAATGCCGGGCCATGGGTTCGAATCCCACCAGAGACCAATATTTTTTTTTATTGAAATTCATTTTTTTTAAACAGAATTTCTTATCCTAAACTAATTCTTTACCATTTATATAAGCGTTTGACACATATTTACAAATTACTATTTTTAATGCACCATCTGGTTGCGAGTCGCTTTAAGGCACATTCTGCTTCACTTTTAGCCTGCTTTAAGATAGCATCTGCTAGGATATAGAAACTATTTCTTATGTTATATATTTATGAAGGTATAATTTGGAACTATTTTCTTCAGTTGAGGAATAAATAAAGGTGTAAAAAGGTGTATTTATGGGGGGGATGGACAATCAATTAGTTGTTAAATAGGCTTATCAGTGTGGTAATAAGAATATGTAGAGTCCAGCTATAGTGATGATCACTGAACAAAGTTCTGGCAACTTAAAGCAAAATGAAAGTAAAGCAGAAAGCTTCTTTGAGGAACTTAATGCTTTGCTTTCATCTTGCTTTAAGTAGTCATCTACCTAAAACACAGTTGGGTAGTCCTGTCATTACTCAATAAATATGACTTTTTATGCCTTCTAATTAATAGTAGTCTGAATCTAGAAAGTCTTGAATATCAAACACAGAAGGCATTTCGTAGGTTAAAGCAGGTTGAAAGTAAAGTAGAATGCTCCTTTAGGAGTATTCTGAACTACTTTCAACCTGCTTTCAGTGACAACCTGTCTTTCAAAACTAGAAACAGGCTATAGGAGTATGGGTTAAACGCCAACGGCAAGTGTTTATTGAAGTGATCAAAGTAGCAGTGCTTTACTGGGCTATATGTATGGTTTACCCAATTCACATGTACATGAATGGCTAGCACAGAATATGTACATTTTACAATATACATAATATATACGCATCATTTTCATTGATAAGGTATTCATATTATTTCAACCCTTCTCTTGCTATAGCTGAATATTGGTGCCCTATAAAAACAGTATAGACCCAGATCAGAAAGCTCCTTAAGAAGCTGTCTGATCAGGGTTTGCACTATTTTCTTACAGGATCTGTCTCACATAAGTCTGCACTCGTGCCTGGGGCAAAATTTCCATATTTTTTTCGCCATGTAGTAGGTTCAGAAAATAGATGTTTGTTGTGGGTGGTGTTTTACATATGAATATTCAGTGGAAAGAGGGCTACTAGACAGTTTTGTTTGTTTTAACATGAAACATGAATTCATTCTACTCCACATTGCAAACAATGTTCAGAAGTTAGTAAGAAAGAACTATTGTGGATCCAGTGATCATGACTTATGATATACTTGAGCTGTCATGATTAAAATGATGCATGAACATTGAAAACACTGCAGACCCCAATCAGCTGCTAACTCACTCAGTCATGCTCATCATATCAGCTGCTAACTCACTCAGTCATGCTCATCATCATATTCTAGTATTGTAAATTATTCGAAACTTAACACCTTGAATGCAGGCAATGTATTTTTCTGCATTTCTACAGCAAGTTTGTATCCAGATCAAGCACAGTATAACTGAGTATCCGATTAAGATAAAAACTGCTTTTCACTTGGATCGTATGTTTGCAAATAAAGAGTAGAAATTAACAGTCAATCTAAGAATAAAAGCACAGATGCTATATTAGGTAGATATCTGTTCAGCCTTCACAGAGTAAAATCAAACAAACATTTACAGAACTTCAGATAAGACCGAGCAAACTAGCTTTTTAATACAGTAAAACCTCTCCTTAACGACCAATAAATGGTGTGAATTATTAGTAGTTTAAGACAGGTGACAGCTTAAAGCAAGGTGACAGAAAAGCAGAAAGCTCCTAAAGGAGCTTTCTGTTTTACTGTCACTTTTCTTAAAGCAGTCACCTGACTTATATAAATCAATTAACTTTCTTTTTAGTGGGATAATAGAGACGTTTAACTGTAATTTTCCATGTCTAGAGAGTAACTTCTGTCGTGACTACTCATCACAATTGTCCAATAGTCTCTTCCATGCAACCCTAACGAAAGGTCACATGTTTAGTGGAGACAAGGATTACTTCCCCTTATCTAAAGCTATGATTTAATCCTTCCCTCCACAGTAATAGGGGAAAATCACATACATGTGTATTCAAATGCATTTAACTCTTTCAATACTAAGTAACTCTTGTGGGTTATTAGGTTCCCTTAAGGATCAGTTTAGTTACCCAAACATGAACCAGTCTACTTGGAATTCTGGGTAGTTTAATAAATATTTGTCTAAATTAGTAAACAGTGTATACCCAGATCAGAGGGCTCCAACAGGAGCCCTCTGATCTGGGTCTATCCTGTTTGCAAATGTAATGAGTATATTTTAAACAGGTCCGTGTTGTTGAAAGCGTTTAAGCAGGTGACTGCTTAAAACAAGATGAAGTAAAATAACAAACTCCATTAGGAGCTTTCTGCTTTATTTCATCTTGCTTTAAGCTGCCACCTCTATTCAAAACCATAATAAAATAAGCAATTACGGCATTGGAAGAGAAGGAAATGAAACCTAATGCCACTTCTGTGGAGGAAAGGGTTCAAACTTATTTCTATATATCACAGGTAAAAAGTGAAAGTCAAATAATGAACCAATCAGAACTAGCCAAACCATAACCAGCCAATCAACTAACTGCACACTCAAAGTGACAGTCATAATGGTGTCCAGGGTTTCAGATAAGCAGGATTACACTAAATGTTTCCAACATCTTCACCAAACCGAGTGTTGTGATTACTCATAAGAACTGTCTTGAAAAGATGATTCTATTGATGAGTGGTCACAGCACAGAATTTGGTTGAGGCATAAGATTCTTAGTACAGTAAAACTTCTCTATTATGAACACTTTAGCGAAGGCTATTGTGTAAATTACAGGTGACAGTAACACAAGGGGACAGTAAAACAAAGCTCCTAAAGGAGCCTTCTGTTTTACTGTCACTTTGCTTGAAGCAGTCATCTGTCGTAAACACATCATATTTTAACACAATTTAGGGTTGGTAATAAAAAGGTTTTACTGTATTTGAACAATTCCTCTTTATATGGAGCCATGGTGTCTCACAACATTGCATGCTCAGTGTAAGGACTAGACAACTCATTGCAATGAATCAAAAACTTGCTGTTACAGAAATACATCTATACAGTCTTGCATCAAACCAATAAAGATTGAAGAATAATTGGTGATTTTAAAAATCCATCGACTCTTTAATGCAGGACAAAAGTAATGCAGGTCGTTCCCGGGAACTTTCTGCATTACTTGTGACCTGCATTAAATTACCTTCTGTCCTTAAGTCAATAATTGTTATCTTCCCTTCAATGGTAGTCTAATACTAGCTCGACTGTATATTAGTAACAACCAAAGACGTTGACAATGCACATGGGAATTAAACTCTGTTGAAATATGGTCCATGCTCAAACTTCTGCCTGCTTTAACCCTTTACTCAATTTTTACGCCTTTAAGCCATAGAACAAAATAGATCTGTTTATATAGTCATGAATATGCATCTTAAGAACCAATTTCTATATCCTAGCAAATGGTAGCTTAAAGAAGGTTGAAAGTAAAACATAATGTGCTTTAAGGCACATTCTGCTTTATGTTCATCCTGCTTTTAGTGGTCACCTGTCTCCAAAATTAGAAATATGTTATGGGGTAAAGGGTTAAAATTGAACACTGATACAAAATATGTCTCAGTTTTTCAAACTTATATGTTTTCAAATTAATGTAATTTTTTCATGATTATTAAAGGAATCACACACTTTTGTATCCGACATACATATCTTTGGTGGCATTACTGATCCAGTTGGTGTCTCTTCTGGATCTATACTGCATACACATTGGCAAATGATGCCGCCGACCAGTCTTCATCTCAACTCATTGACCCTTATCATTTCGAATGGACAAGTCCACTTTCCAATTCAGTCTAGTCCCTTTTAGATAATTTATGGTTGTTTTGTAGACACTGCACTGCAAAATGACAAATAGTGCAGACTCTGATCAGAGGGCTTGAAGTGGAGCCCTCTGATGTGGGTCTACACTGTTTGCATATGACAAGTGTACTCTTCACAGGTACACTGTTTGAGAAGAGTATATGCTCGTCACTAGGGTTCAATGGGTTAAGCTTTATTGAGACAATATTCAGCTTCATTCAGTGGGCTTGTAGCCAATGGGCGGAGCTAAATGCATCTACACTCCTGTTTTCTCCACAGGGGGGAGGAAGGGGCGTGCCCAGAAAATTAGGAATAAATATCAAATCACTAGTTTTCAGTCCAAGGTTGACTCCAGCCACAGTATCACAGTCATATTGGTTTATACAGTAATGTTGTCACATATTTCTTCCGAAATCTGTGGGTTGCACTAAGAACCATAACTCCATCCTGAAAAAAGATCAATATTTGCAGGCTATTAGCATAATACAGTAAAACCTCGCTATTGCGACCATTAAAACATCTTAAAGCAAGATGACAGTGAAACAGAAAGCTCCTATAGGAGCTTTCTGTTTCACTGTCACCTTGCTTTAAGCAGTCTCCTTTCATAAACATCATAAGAATTAACATAATTTAGTGGTCGTAATAGAGAGGTTTTACTGTATGAGAATAAGAAACAACTATACAACTACTCTAAGATAAAGAAACAAATTTTATTACACTTACAGTCATGCTTCAATGAAAAGACACACATAAAGTTGTAGGCAGTAAAAGTAAGAAAGATAGCTCCTTTACTTTAATTATGCTTTAAGCTACCACCTGTATCCATCAGCATCACTGCAACTTAAATTTAGACGCGAGGTTGTTAAATGCATGACAAGACTAATGAAGTTAACTCCCTAAAAAGATTTCTGCTTTACTTTGTCTCTCCAGTACAGCACTCCCTCTCTACCACAGCATCCAATGGGAGACAAAGCCTGTGTGCATTGTTTGGAGGGAGTCGTTACAGGGAGGGAAAATTAAGACTTTGCTTACATTTGCAAACAGCTTGAAATCAGATCAGACACCGCATCATGCAGCGTCTGATCTGGATTCAAGCTGTTTGTCACTCGTCATTCTATTTATTCTATCGAAATGTCCACTTATATGTAACTTTGAGAAGAAACAGCAAATGACAAATTAAAGCAGACGATATTGCAGCAGTAAAAGCATTAGACATAATTGTCCTGTTTAGGGAACTGCAGCAAGGGTCGTTGTACGGAGGGAGTTGTTGTTGGGAGGGCCATTGTAGGGAGGGAGCACTGTAGTTGTTTTTGTAGCTCATTCACCCCTGAAATCTCAAATGGACAATTCCATTACTTTTATGGGTGTGTGAGGTTTTTTTTCCAATTAACTGTAACATTAACAAGATGTGTTTGTGAAACACTAATAGTTTATGCCCCCCTGATGTGACAATGACCTCTAAATGACCTTGACCTTTGTCACACATGACCCAAACTGTACTAAGCTCAAGAGCTTCAAAAGTTGAGTACACATGCCAAAATTTAATATAGTTCTCTGATCAGGGTCTATACTGTTTCCACAGGACAAGTGTACTTTTCATGGTTACAATTCTTCTACAAGGCACATACAAATGTTTCTGGGGTTCAATGGTTTAATGTTGCTCATCTATCTTTTACATGGTAACGTAACACTGGTTTGGCTATAACTGCCTACTTACCTTAATTGAAAGAGCGTATAAATGGTTAAGCATCACATGATTTGGTTCTGGTAACAGAGTGGGCTCACACTGTAAATAGTAAACAGTAAACACAATGATGTACATGTAGATTATAGCAACAAACTAATGTTTCAGTGGCAATGTATTTCTAAAAGTACAAAATGCTTTAACATTCTTTACGTACAGCCTAGATTCAGTCCCCCATTCAGTTGACAAGAGTGATACGTAACCATAGCCTGTTTCTAGTTTTTAAGAAGGTAACCATTTAGAATATACTGAAAGTAAAGAAGAATGCGTTTTATGGGGCATTCTGCATTACTTCAGCCTGCTTAAAGCTACCATCTGCTAGAATATAGGAAATATTTCTTATGGTGCATATTCAAAACTATATAAGTGGAACTATTTTCTTCAGTGGAGGAATTATGGTAATTAAAGGCGTAAAGATGCATTTTTATGGGACAAGGTGTGAAAACAGACTGAAAATCTCCTGTTGACTTTATTAACAGCATGCTTTACGCAACCACATGTCAGGATGTATGGAAAATTTATCAAAGGTGTTACATTGATTAAAGTATAGATAAGAAACTGTTGTCACCCTCTGTCAGGTAATATCCAGTTTTATTGCCTATGTAAGAATCAATAATGCATTGTTACTCCTAGTAACATTATCAATCTCTTGATACCAATAGCTTATAGTCGTTTCACTCATGTGATATTATCTAGAGTTGCACTAGCATTACACAATAATTCTCAGATCATGAATTTAACCTTTCGCGTATAAAAAGTTTATGTCTTTACCTATATGCTATTCTTCACAGAAAACTTTCCATGTTTCAACTTTATCCAACACAATGATCAAGGGAAACGTTTCCTACATCTGAGCCTGACAGGTAGCAGCTAAACCTGTTACTCCATAGCCTGTTTCTAGTTTTGAAGATATATGATCACTTAAAACAGGTTGAAAGTAAAGCAGAATGTGCCTTAAGGCACATTCTGCTTTACTTTCAGCCTGCTTTAAGCTGTTATCTGCTAGAATATAGAAAATATTTCTTAAGATTTTTATTTGTGACAGTATAAATTGGAACTATTTTTTTCAGTAGAGGAATAGATTTCAGGCGTAAAAAGGCGTATGTATGGGGGAATGGGTTAAAGCAGGTTTAAAATTATGCAGAATGTGCCTAAAAGGCACATTCTGCTTTTCTTTCAGCCTGCTTTAAGCTACCATCTGCTAGAATATAGAAAATATTTCTTATGATATATATTCATAACAGTATAAATATTTTCTTCAAAGGAGGGATAAATTAAAGGCGTATTTATGGGGTAATGGGTTAAAGCATCATAAGGCATACAGATCTTACAAGAACTTTCTGCCTTATTTTCAGCCTGCTTTAACCCTTTCCCTGATATAAGCGCCTTTTAGCGCATTTAATTTATACCTCCACTGAAGAAAAAAGTTCAAATTTATACAGTCATGAACATATAGCATAAGAAATATTTTCTATATCCTAGCAGGTGGTAGCTTAAAGCAGGCTGAAAGTAAAACAGAATGCGCCTTAAGGCACATTCTGCTTTACTTTCAACCTGCTTTAAGTGATAACATGTTTTCATAACTAGAAACTGGCTATTGGGTAAAGGGTTAAGTCACTACTTGTCTTTCACAGTGACACTGAACACAAGATATAGCGGGTCACTACATGTATACCCAAATCAAAGGGCTTCTGAAGGAGCCCTTTTATTCAGGGTCTGCAATGTCTGTCATACTTTAAATGTTTGGGAACAAGCCTCTAAAAAGTCACTGTTAACCGGTGACCAGTCAATTATCAGAGAATAGATTAGTTGATCAGAAAATTTAGTATTATCAGTGAGATAAGGGCAGAGCTCAAGATAAGAGGGAATTAACTGAACAAATCAAATCCAACATTTTCTCCTTCATGTCAGCACCAAATCCTATGGTTTACCACTCATTAGAATCGTCTCGAAGAGACGATTCTATTGAGTTGTGACACCATAGGGTTTGAAGCAGACATAAAGATTTTAGTTTTTGAAATACATTGTACTCCCCTTATGTAGAGCCTTGTTGGGTAGCACTTACATGAGCAGGTGTATCTTTGTTTAGCAGGACCTGCAGGAGGTGAGGAGGTAGAATTGGAGGGCCACTCTGTTTTTCACCAGGCTTTCTGATAGGGATGTCCTGAGCATAATCACCGGGTGGTGAACCTGATAACTCTGTGCCTGAAACAAAATATCAATATAAAAACTGTCTGTATAAGGACATGCAACACCTAATACTTTGTCACTTTAACAAACACTTCAGCCGTTCTGTTCAGTTGCTTTATTGTTACACTTCAAAGTGTTGTCAAACAATTTACAAACAGTGTACTATCTAGAAAACAAACATACACTGAAACATCAAAGTGTGCACATGTACATGGTACACTGAACTGACTTGCAACTTTAATCTGTCATGTAAGATTTGAGAATTTTATATCAAAATTTACTCGTAAAAGGATTAGGTACGCCATATCTGCTGTCCTATTTGAATAGTTTTATCTTGAAGATGATTTTTTTTTTATCCAAACCCCAATTTCCCCCATCCCAGTGTCCATCCCAGTGTCCATACACACAATGCTGTGTTACCAAACTTGATAAAGCAATAAAACACTTAAATAACACTTTTCTCCATAGCCTAAGAACACATCACCTCTACAAAACTATGTTTTATGGCTTGTGATTTTTTAAAGCAAGATGAAAGTAAAGCAGAAAGCTCATGTAAGAAATGTTTACTTTACTGTCATCTTGCTCTAAGTTGCTAACTGCATTCAATATTGATTCATGACACTTAACTGGAGTAGGTAGAGGTGCCATATGGTATTTCAGTGGAAGAAAGGGCGTAACCATTTACTCCATAGATATGCATTTCTACCCATTCAATTTATTCTTTTATACATGTACAGTATGAATATGTATCATAAGATGGTAGCTTAACTCAAGTTGACAGTAAAGCAGAATGTGCCTTAAGGCACATTCTGCTTTACTTTCAACATGCGGTCACCTATCTTCAAAACTAGAAACAGGCTATGGAGTAGAGGGTTAAATTATGATTGAAGCACTGCAATCAAACTTTGCAGAAATATTTATCGGCATGTGAAGTTACTCCTGTCCCTTGATAATGTCAAGATATGTGACCTCACTAAAATGTTGTCAGGTTTTTATCAAAGTATGTGACTTACTTTGTAAAAGTCATACCAACAGAAACATAAGCTTTGAAATCCTTTGTTTCGTTTTGCAGTTACTATACCATCGAAGCAATTCTTCTGTTTTGAAGCAAATAAAGTTCTTAGTTAGGTCATACTAGTCTTATGGATCTAATTTTAATTTATTAAAATTGGTAATTTAATTTATTAAAATTGTTAAATTTTAATCTCATTGTTTTAGAATTATAAGATAAATGATCAAATTATAAAATGCAAAGGTTACTGCATCATTCACATCCTAAATTAGCTTTGGAATTACTAACATGAAAGCTCTACTAGAGAAATCTGATGTAAGAAATTGTCTTGTTTGTATGTTCAGTGACCAGTCAGAAAAATATGCATGGGAACTCTTTAACCCTTTACCCCATAGCCTATTTCTAGTTTTGAAAACAGGTGATGACTTAAAGCAGGTTGAAAGTAAAGCAGAATGTGCCTTCAGGGGCTTTCTGCTTTACTTTCAGCCAGCTTTAAGTTATCATCTGATAAGATAAAGAAATATTTTCTATTAGTACACAATCATAACTTGAAAAATTGGAACTATTTCCTTCCGTGAAGGAATGAATTGGTGACGTAAAAAGGCGTATTTATGAGGGAACAGGTTAAAGACAGGAAGCAGCTAAATGCAGAGCCAAAATAATGGAGACAGTTTGTTCTGGAGCTTTCTACACTGCTTTTGTTCTGCATTAAGCAGCCACCTGTGCACATATACCTACATATGGCTTCACTGAAAGGTCAAATAAACACATGTTTCTGTTACATGATTTCATGTTTAGTAAAAATAATATATATAAAGGCAAAAAATATTCAGGAAAAATGTTTTAGATCAAACTATATTATGCCACGATCTTAGCTACCTTAAGGACAAGTCAGTTTACAGTTATCCCATCCAGTCATGTTATTGAAAAAGCAAAACTTTAAAAACAAAATTGTTAAAAGTAAAAACCACAAGTTGGTCTGCTAATTGGATAGATCACTACAGCAGGGTCTTTGTTAGACCATAAGTTTGATGATTGAAAGCAAAAACACCAAACCGTCAAAATCGGGTTTGAATTCAGAAAGTTCCTGCTCAGAATGAGGGATATATAGGATCTGTCATGAGGCTTATTTTAAGACAAGCTTATCACAACTGAGTCTAGAATTGAAAAGTTATTAAACAAGTCTTGGTGAGGTTAAGATCAGCTTGTCTCAATTATGGACAAGTGGCAGATTCTTTTTCTCATATAACCAACGGTTTTTAAAGCTATTTTTTATGCAATAGGCTTTTTCTGGAATTCCAGTGACGTAATATTACATGCCTTTATAAATAGTGACGTTATAGTGACGTCATCAAAATGATCTCACACATGTTGGAGACAAGGATATTCACAACCATTGTTCTCTATTGAAAACAGGGGTAGTTATGTGAGAACGGTACACTCCAGCATCTTCTATGACACTGACATTTTATTGCCAAACCTGTATTCAACAACAGTTCATCAAGTATTCCGCAGGAATTAGAGATCTTGCCAATATAAAAGAAGTCATGCTATATAAGCCTATATTGACGCTTTCTGAAAACCGCAGACCAAAATCAGACAACTTCTGCATAAGGTCTGTACAGCTTTCTTACACAATCTGTCTGACTTGTTCAGATATAATAGTTCAGATGATACTCATAACATGCAGAACTTTATACATGTATATGACTATTCAGCATGAGAAGTGTTTCAAGAGTTTTGAAATGTCAATACATCTCCAATGAATTGTAGCTATTACAGGTTTGATTGTATAGGGCTTCAGTTGGACTCTAATCTGGCTAGCTCTGAACAACACTAAATGAGGTAAACAGGGCTCCAGACAAATCTTTCCTCTTTTTTTAAGATTTTATGTCGCTTCAACAGTACTTCAGTCATATCGCAAGTTCGCAACATCAAGATACTGGAGGAAGACACCAGAAGCCATTATGCACTGTTTCAGGCACAAATCGGCAACTGGGTAGAACCACCGACCTTCCGCAAGCCAGCTGGAAAATCCAAATGCCCAGACAGGGATTCAAAGCCACAGCGGTGAGGAGCTTAGTGATGTAATTCACAGTGACTATACCACTAGGCCACAAAGACCATCTCCAGACAAAGTGGATTGAACTTGATGTCTTCATCAAATCCTATGTTTTGACTACTCATTGGAATCATCTCAAAGAGCAGTCACAGCAAGAAAAAGTAGTCACAACATAGGGTTTGGTGGAGACCAGGATTTTAGTAATGGAAATATCTGGATCCATGCATAACCAGTGACTTAACATAACCAAAAGACCTTTAACCCTTTCCTCCCTGAATCCTCAAATGGACAATTCTAGTTTTCAATTTAGTCAAGTCCATTTTTGACTGTTTAGGGTTGATTTTTACAATATATGTCAAAATGAAAAATAGTGCAGACCCTGATCAGAGGGCTCCTTTCGGAGCCCTCAGATCAGGGTCTACACTGTTTGCACAGGACAAATGTACTCCTAACAGGTACACTGTTTGCAAATGACGCATATATGCGTGACTAGGGTTCAAAGAGTTAAAGAAACACGGCATACAGCAATATCCCTGGGGTTTCTGAGTGAAGATACTATCACATGACTGTTTTTCTTCTGTTTGACACACCTGATCCCATTGCTACACCATGATTGATTTGTGAAAAATGAAAAAGCAAAGATGTTTAACGTCAGAGCACAAACCAAGAGAGAATTCTGTGTTAATTTCTCCAGTTCAATACTTACCAAACACTGGTTCCTCCGGTATTGGTTCTATACCTTATAGTATACAGATTGTATATAAAACTCACTCAATACTACAGGGGGTCAAAATTGAATAAAGCTTTTAAATAGAAATGTGTTTGTAAAACACAGGTTCCCCCTTAGTATAATACTTGACTATAAATGCAAACACCTTGTTAGTCCATAGCTGACCTATTATTGCAGACATTTAATCTTGGTTAAACTTTGTAAGTACAGTTGTACATAAGGTTAGACAGACAAGGGTAATACTATATGTCTAAAAATCATTTTTATAGCTTGGCATACTATTCTAACTTTTTTTTTTTCATCATAAACTTTGATTATTTTTTTACTCATTTCACATAATTTAATAAATTCAATGTTTGAAAAAAGAAAATGCATTACTGTTACTTACACTTATCAAACAATCTTTAAGGTGAAAGAGATGGGCATATGTAGTAAAATATGTGATCAATCTTTATTTAATAACTATTTTAGTGTTCTGGTTGCTGAAAGAAGACTAAAAGTAAAGCAGGTATTTCCGCTGAACAGTAATACCATGCCTCCTTTCAGCAACCAGAACACTGAAATAGTTATTAAAGAAAGACCACCATTAACTGGCTTTAGGCAACTTTTATTTGTGCGTGTTTATTATATACAGTGTGTACAATGCAAAAGCAAACAGTTTTTACAGAGATGGGAGTTGTAGTAGTGATGCATGTATTAAGGAGTTTCCTTTCTTTCCATGATGCAGTCAGGGCTCCATATATAAGAGCGAGTAAATTAAACACTTCCGGCATTTTTCTATCTATGTCTCCACAAAACCCTATAATGTAACTACTTATTAGAATCATCTCTTCGTAGGATTCTAATGAGCAGTCACAGCATATGGTTTGATTGAAACATAAAGCTGTAAGAATTTGAAATACAGTAACACCTCTCTATTACAACCACTAAATTATTTCAATTTTAACATGTTTACTGCAGTTGGCTGCTTAAAGCAAGGTGAAGTAAAACAAAAAGCTCCTTGAGGAGCTTTTTGTTTTACTTTCACCTTGCTTTAAGCAGCCATCTGTCTTTTTTACAGTCAATTAGCCCTTACTTTTAGTGGTTGTAATAGAGAGTTTTTACTGTACTCCCCTTATATCATATGAGGCTCTGCAGTGTTCACATGTAAGAAGAGTCATACTTACTTGGTTTCTTTTTATCTATACAACTGACACTATCTAAAGCTAATGCCTCAAACACTTCAAAGTCCGATTTTTTCACTGTGACTTTATTATTTAAAGATCCAATGTTGTTGCTAAGGGTAGGCTGAAAGTAAACAAGCAAAACACATTTCAAGTATCATTATCAATAGATTCATACTTCATAGTATATAAATCATACATTTGTTCATTACATTCAATTACAGATTGAGATCATAATTCAACCCAGAAAGTCTTAACCCAATACCGAATATATCAGGGCTCCAGATAAGAGGGCGAAACCTGAACAAATCCAGCACCAAATCCTATGGTGTTACTTCGAGATGATTCTAATGAGTAGTGAAACCACATCATTTAAAGCAGAAATAAAGATTGTAGTTCTTGAAATACTCCCCTTATCTGGAGCTTTGATATGTACAACTTTTTACACCTTTAACTTATTCCTTCACTGAAAATAAAATAGTTCCACTTTATCAAGTCATGAATATGCATAAGAAATATTTCCAGTAGCAGGCTGAAAGTAAAGTAGCATGCTCCTTCACCATTTACTCCATAGCCTGACTTTGGTTTTGAAGACAGGTGACCACTTAAGTTGGAACACATTTTGCTTTACTCTCAGTCTGCTTTATGTCACCATCTGCTAGGATACAGGAAATGTTTCTTATGATACATATTCATTACTGTATAAATTGGAACTATTTTTTTCAATCTAGGAATTAGTTAAATTTGTGAAAAGGCATATCTATGGGGTAAAGGGTTAAGCAATTATCTTTCTGTGGGGGAAAGAGTTAATTTTATATACCAGTATTTCTATCTTCCTTTTTTAATCTACATGGGCACAGAAATCTTGAAATTGAAAATATTAAATCTAGCAGCTGCTAAAACTATTGAAAGTTAAATCTTAAAATCAAATAAAGTCTAATAAATGTTAAAAGGAAAATGTGAGACAATACAGGCATAATAGGTGTTTTATTGTTTTTTGTTTTTTTTTAATTATTCTCTAAAACATTGTTATCAATAATAAGGCTTTGAGTCTCTGGTTGCTATATAAATATCTCCTGCTAAATAGCTCACTTGCTGGTAGTTTTGAGACAGATCTTTTACATATTCAGATACAATTCAAAGACTAAAGTCTGGGGTAAATGCAATCCTCTTCAAAATTACAGTAAGCCCTTTCTATTACAATTTTTTTTATTTACAACCACTATAATGAAGACTAATTGATTATATAAAAGACAGTTGACAGCTTAAAGCAAGGTGACAGTAAAACAGAAAGCTCAGCTTCTAAAGGAGCTTTCTGTTTTACTGTCACCTTGCTTTAAACAGTTACCTGTCATAAACACCTGATATTAAACACAATTTAGTGGCCAAAATAGAGTGATTTAACTGTTATCCCTTTCAAAGACAATATATTTTGTACTTCCCTTTCAAAGGCCAAATACAATCTACTGAAACTTGTCTGTGCCAAATTATGCCAAATTAAATTTTTTAAGTTTTGACTGAAAAAAATATTGATTATGATACCATTGTCAAACAGTTTGGATTTTGATTTTATGCAACATCTGCTCTGGATCCAATCTGTTTTCAAAGGCCACTTTAGTTGCATTGGTGGAGAAAGGGTTATACAAGTCTGATCTGGATCCAATCTGTTTGCAAAGTCCATTTTAGTCACCTATAGCAGTCACACTGATAAACTGGAAATCTCAGGAAAACCAAACACATTGATCAGAAAACTTTTTTTTTTCTTATTTCACCAACCAGTGATTGAATTCACATAGAGAGCTCTAAGGACAGGTGGTTGCTAAATACAGGACAACAGTTATACAGAAAGCTTATCCAGCTTTCTGTATTACTGCTGTTCTGTTTTGCATGTTAATGTCACATGTCTTAACAAGAGGACCTGAAGGCCCTGCTATCGCTCACCTGTTTTGAATTTCACCTGTTTTAATCTAAATCCATTCAAATTGTAGTATAGCATGTAAACAATTTTGGAATACAACCTCATTTCTTGTATAGTAGAGTACATCAATGGAAGATAACTAGAGTCTAAATAATACTGAAATGAAGCCTTTTCTAGCATTTCAAAGTATACCAAGGGCAGATAACTCTTACCACAAGATCAGATTTCAACATAATTGCACTCCCTCTAGAACTTATAGCTATATACATTGTGTGCAAGTATGATTAAATCCAATAAAACTGCAGTTGCAAGAGTGTAAACACTGCTAGATATGACATTTTCAGCAATTTAAGGGAGAATAACTCTTGACCTATTGGTCTGGTTTCAGCCATAATCCAACACATCTGAATCCTTACAGTCATATACAATCTGAGTAAGTTTGAGAAAGATTAGATTAAAATTGTGGCCTCTTGAGTGTAAACACCGTTAAATATGACAATTTCAGCAATTCAAAGGTAGATAACTCTTGACCTATTTGTTTGATTTCAACCATAATCAAACTCATTTGAACTCTTATGGTAATATTCAATCTGAGCAAGTTTAAGAAAGATTGGATTTTTTTTTTTTTTTTTTAAAAATGGTGGTCTCTTGAGTGTAAACATTGTTAAATATGGCATTTTTAATTTTTTAGCAATTCAAAGGTAGATAACTCTTGACCTCGACCTATTTGTTTGATTTCAACTATAATCAAACTCATCTGAACTCTTGTAGTCATATACCAGTTGAGCAAATTTGAGAAAGATTGGGTTAAAATTGTGACCGCTAGAGAAAGTTTGAGATAGATTGGATAAAAAGTGTGGTCTCTAGAGTGTTAACACTGTTAAATATGACATTTTCAGCAATTCAAAGGTAGATAACTCTTGACCTATTGGTCAGATTTCAACCATAATGGAACTCATTTGAACTCTTATGGTAAAAAACAATCTGAGCAAGTAACAGAAAGATTGGATTAAAATTGTGGTTTCTAGAGTGTAAACACTAAAATTGTTGATGACGGACATTCAAGGATTGCAAGAGCTTACCCTGAGCTAGCTCAGATGAGCTGAAAAACTGTGCATTCATAGTTTGTTCGAGGTTAACATAATGCAGGTTCCTATAAATGGTTCATGTTTGTGACACAATAAGCCCCATGATGTGACTATGACCTCTAAATGACCTTGACCTATGGCACACATGACTTAACTTGTACACATCTCAAGAGCCAAATATGATCACATGTGAAAGGAATGGCCAATGTAAAATTCAGTCTAATTAGCCTTTAAATGTCCTACAACAGAACAAAAATCTAAGAACGGAAAAATCTAAGAACAGTTCCCTCAAGAAGAAAATATCTGTCCATCTAAATTAAACAGTAAGTAAAATCACCCAAACTGTGGAGATATAGTTGCATCTTTCATGCAACCTGTAAGCCTTGACATTTATTAATGCCATGAAGTTTGACCTACAAACTCCAAACAAGGAACACAGCAAATACTCTGCTATTCATTTGTCTTTGCAAGCTGAATAGCTGGGGTTAGTATCATTAACTGTAGCATTTTATCACCATTCAAGATACAGGTAGGAAAAAAATTCAATTCTAAAATCTTTAAGGCCCCACATACTATACCCATGCTATGACTACTCATAAGACATTAGCTTTATCTTTTCTCATCAATTCTATTAACGAGTAGTCACAACCTAAGGTTTTGTAGTGACATTAACCCTTTACCTGATAGCCTATTTCTAGAATTGAAAATAGGTTACTACTTAAAGCAGGTTGAAAGTAAAGCAGAATGCACTTAAGGCGCATTCTGCTTTACTTTCAGCCTGCTTTAAGCTATCCTGTGCTAGAATATATTGAAAATTTTCCCTATAATATATATTAAATCATTAAATTGGAACTATTTTCTTCAGCGGATGAATAAATCAGATTCGCTAAAAGTCGCTTCTATGGGGTAAAGGGTTAAAGTGATGAATTGTGCAATTAACCCTTTCCTCCATAGAAGCACCTTTTAGTGCATTTGCTTTTTTGTTCTTAGAGATATCGTTTCATGCTTTTACCATACTTTGTTAAAGAGCATAAGGAAAGATTTCATGCATTCTGAAAGGTGGATGTTAACAGCACGCTGAAAGTAAAGCAAGAAGCTCCTGTTTTAAATTGAAAACAAGCTACTTGGGGAAAGGGTTAAAATTAAAAATAATAAATACTAGAACTGTTCAATTTTACTTCTTGTTATACTGAGCACTGTGTTACAGTCATCAGCTCCATACAATCCAGGTTATCCACATAAATACAGTTGTCATGCAGGTTAAGGTAACTAAAAGGACATACCACAACACCCCAAACAAACATGAAACAGAACTTTGTTAAATACAGGCTGTGTGTAGGAATCCTGACCAGAACATTAGGGCCTATGCTTATAAAGAGTTTGAGTTGAGTCAAAAAATCATTCTCAAGCATTTGATTGGTCAGATTTGAGCCTGGGCTCAAATCTGACCAATCAAATGCTTGAGAACAAACCCAGACTCAACTCAAACGCTTTATAAGCACTGGGTCAGTTTTAATATATAAACAACTTAAACATGTTATACCTTGATACAGCTGCCACTCAAAACAAAATAAGTCATATCAATTATAACGTTAACAGCTTAATACAGGACAAAAGTAATGCAGAAAGCTCCTATTGGGACTTTCTGCATTACATTTGTCCAGTATTAATAAGTGATCTGTCTTTAAAGATTCCAGTGTTTCTCTACTGAATCACCTTAACAGGATTTAGATAAATGCTTAAAAAGATTTGATTTTGTTAAAACATAATTTTATCTTAAATTTGTCCATCTTGGAAAATTCAATACTAATATCTTCACATACTCTTTAAAGCAATTTTAATAGAGGGAAAAGTTATATACAAAGAACAATTATCTAGATTTAATTTCTAGAATTAAGTGGCCAATGTTTTCCTGCTGGTTCAAAATTTGCCATGTGAAAAATAATTCTTTTAAAGCAAATGTTTAAATGACGAAGATGTGAATGCCAGGCTAACCTATGCCATCATAAATAAAATCTTTGTGTAAAAACCAAAACTTAACTTTCAGGCTAAATTGTCCTAGCTCAAAGGTAAGTTCTTATAAAACAATTTTCATAAATTTTGGTATTATAGTGTAAATTATATAATACTACATGTTTCTACGATAGATTTTTTAACTTCAGTGAAATGAAATTGAAAAAAAAAGAAAATTATCGCAGATTATATTACAGCATGAGATAGGTTAAATATAATTACACTGTATAGATAGACAGACAAAAGACGACAGGTGGACATCACTTGGGAAGCGTACTTGTATATATACAATGTATATAATATTTCTGTTCCCATTCCCCTTCCCTCGCATAGCTGGTTTTAATTTAAAGACAGGTGGTTGCTTAAAACATTCACCCCTAGGACTTTAAATGAACAACTCTAGTTCACAATTCTGGTTGGATTTTAACAACATATTGCAAAATGAACAAGCAGTGCAGACCTTTATCAGAGGACTCTTGCAGGAGCCCTCTGATCAGGGTTTCCGCTGTTTGCATCGGACAAGAGTACTCTTCACGGGTACACAGTTTGTAAATGGCTTGTATACTCCTCACTAGTGGTAAATGTGTTAAAGCAGACTGTAAGTAAAGCAGAAAGCTCCTTCAGGAGCTTTCTGCTTTACTCCAAGTCTGCTTTGAGCATCAACTTGTCAAGAAGCAGGAAAAGCTTTCAATAGCTGTTTATCATGCCAAGATTGCAGCATGGAATTTAGATTAGAAATACAGTAGAACCTCTCTAATACAACTACTAAATTGTGTCAAATATTAGTTGTTTAAGAAAGGTGACTGCTTAAAGCAAAGTGAAAGTGAAACAGAAAGCTCCTCCAGCTCAGCTTTCTGTTTCATTGTCATATTGCTTTAAGCTGTCACCTGTCTTTTATAAAGAAAATTAGCCTTCTTTTTAGTGGTAATAGAGGGGTTCTACTGTAGGTGTCCAGGGGTGTTTCTATGTGGGGGGAAGGGGTACTATCCAAGCTACTTACTGGGTTAAGTGGAGAAGAAATGTCAGTAAACAGTTCAAGACTTACGCTGTTTCCCTTTACCTCATTTGTGTTGTGAATCCATTGACCGTCAACATAGAACTTATATTGGTGTTCCCCTTCAGGCAAGTCCACAATCGTGAAAAAATCCCCATGGCTGAAAAACACATAACATTTTACATTAACTCTTTGCATGCTGGGTAATTTTTTCGTCTGCACCAATTTGTCATCTGCTATCGTTCTAAAATTAGAATTTTCAAAATTTCTTTTAAATTCAGTGTCAGAATAGCAAACAGTTTGGATCCTGATGAGACGCCTCGTTATATGCGACGTCTCATCTGGATCCAATCTGTTTGCAGACGTAATCACTATGGCAGGTATATCCGCCGCTAGCGTGCGAAGAGTTAATAACAGGGCTCCAGATGAAAAGGAGTAACATTTCTATCATCTACTCATTTTTGTCTCCACCACAACCTATCTTTATTTTCCTTTTTATGTCTTTTTGAGACAATTCTAATGAGTAGTCAAGTCATATGATTTGGTTGAGAAATGAAGATGTTAGTTTTTGAAATACTCACCTTACTTAAAACTCTTTAATTAACTTATTAGATTCTGACAAAAATCTATTTTAAAATTAAATAATAGATCATAATGAAAGAGTTAAAAAAAACAAGACTGCACGTTCAATAAACGCTTATGCCCCCGGTGGCATCCTTGACAATATATTCTGAATCTTTTCTAAGTCCAAATTAGGTCAAGGTCAAGGTCAAACTGAGCTTGGGTATTACTGGTGGGTTGGTAATGGTCCAAGGCAATAACTGTATAAGTATAGAAGCATTGTAGTAAGTAGTGTTGATGCTAGACGAAACAGTAAAATCTAGTTAACCAAGAAATAGCCCATTTAAAATATTCTAAGTCCAAATTAGGTCAAGGTCAAGGTCAAAATCAAGGTTGGGTATTATTGGTGGCTAGGGAATGGTCCAAGGCAACAACTGTATAAGTATCTAAGCATTTGAATAAGTGGTGTTGAAGCTAGACGAAACGGTAAAATCTACTTAACCTGGTTACGGACGGACGGATGGAAGGACAGACGGACAGGACGATTACTATATGCTCCCGCATCTGTCGATGCCGGGGGCATAAAATTAACATGAAATCTGCCATTTGAGAACCTTTGTTAACAATAACGAACATGAAAGATTCCATATTATAGTATCACTGTGGTAATAAAATGATTTACGTGACTAATGTCTTGTTCTGACCAAGTCATGTTTTGTTGCAATTATTTCATATATAGAACACATTGAAATCCTGCTATAGAGTTCTCTCAAGGGCTCCATAATAGTTAATTCAGGGTTCCAGACATTTTCTCACTCATTTCAGCAATAAATCCTATGGTGTTACTAATCATTGGAATTGTCCCACAGAGACGATTCTAATGAGTATAGTGACACCATAGGGTTAAACCAAGAAATAAAGATTTCAGTTTTTGAAATACTCCCCTTATCGGAAGCTCTTTTATGACAGATGGCAGCTTACAGCAAGATGTCACTAAATCAGAAAGCTCCTATAAGAAGATTCTGCTATACTTTTCTCTTGCTTTAACCCTTTCCCTCATGTAAGCGTCTTTTAGCACATTTGATTTATTCATCCACTGAAGAAAAAAGTTCCAATTTATACAGTTTTAAAAATGAACCATAAGAAAAAAATTCTAAATCCTAGCAGATGATAGCTTAAAGCAGGCTGAAAGTAAAGCAGAATGTGCCTTAGGGCACATTCTGCTTTACTTTCAACCTGCTTTAAGTGGTCGCCTGTCTTCAAAACTAGAATCAGGTTATGGGGTAAAGGGTTAAGCAGTTATCTGCCTTTAACACAGTTACAAAATTACAGGTGGTTTGCACCATTGACTATAGAGGATAGGGTTACATGCATTCTTTATTGTCTATTATTGCGTAACAAAAAGGCTGACAGAGATTGCACGGTTATATTAATGTTAGACAAATATTGCAGTTATATCATAAGCCAAATATGAGTCTTACAAGTCATGAACAACTGTTTCAGAAATGTAAAGAGTTGTCAAACATGACTGTTTTCAAGAGAAACTGGTTGTATGACACCTACAGTTGTCCAAGTCCGTGATGGAATGAAGTAAATACTTTAACCCTTTACACACTGAAACTTCAAATGGACAATTCCAGTTTCCAATTCAGTCGAGTCCATTTTTGACTATTTAGGATTGTTTTTGTCAACATATTGCAATATGACAAATAGTGCAGACCCTGATCAGAGGACTGATTGAGGAACCCTCTGATGCGGGTCTACACTGTTTTCATAGGACAAGTGTACTTTTCATAGGTATGATGTTTGCAAATAATGTGTAATCTGCATGACTAGGGTTCAAGGATTTAAAATCTGAAGCAGTTCTTGGAGGGTCGGTCTGCAACAAAAATCTTTGCACAGAGCCCTGGTTAACCTATTAACCCATAAATATGCCTTTTAACACTTTTAATTTATTCCTTCACTAAAGAAAACAGTTCCATATAGCAGATGGCAGCTCAAAGCTGAGGCTGAAAGTAAAGCAGAATGCACCTTAACCCTTTGAACCCTAGTCCCGCATATAGGCGTCCTTTTCAAACAGTATACATGTGAAGTGCACTTGTCCTATGCAAACAGTGAATACCCAGATCAGAGGGCTCCATACGGAGCCCTCTGATCTGGGTCTTCACTGTTTGTAATAATGCAAAACATTAACAAAAACAACACTTAAAAGTAAAAAATGGACTAGACTCAAATGGAAACTGGGATATTCCATTTTAAGTTTCAGGGAGGAAAGAGTTAAGGAGCATTCTGCTTTACTTTGAACCTGCTTTAAGTGGTCACCTATGTTCAATACTAGAAACAGGCTATGGGGTAAAGCATTCAGGACTACCTGTATTTTCACACCTAGTGAGAACAATGGGGGGAATCAATGAATGGACTGGCATAATGGCTGCTTTAGTAATTCATACTTTTATACCATATCTTAGATGTTTATGTTTTCTATTTCATGCCCTGATAAGTGATTCACTGAATAACCTTGAAACAAGAAAACACCTAAAACTAGGTCAATATTATGAGGTTATTTAACAGTGTTTAGTACAATACTGAATTCTATTGGACGAGTACACAGCAGTCATAACCATATTTGGACGACGAGGCGATAGCCGAGTCCAATATGGATTATGACTGCTGTGTTCGAGTCCAATTGAATTCAGTATTGTACTCTACACTGTTTAATTACCTCTTTATTTCACACCATAAAATGACAAAAGAAACCACATGCATTTTTTTCCTATTCATCTAGCCTAGCCTTTGACTTCGAAATTTCCCAAAACAAATTACTGTGTTCCTTCCCTACACTGGCCCTCCCCTTACTACCAGTAAATCTATTTCAAAACTATAATTGTCTACACGTATCATTTTGCATAATTTTCTGTTCTTGATCTAATTTTAATCACTTACTCCATCAAGATACTCTTTTTAAACACATTAAAGGTGTAAGAAGTCTAACAAAGGGCCGTTTTATAACGAATTTTATGGATTACCTCCCTTTAATAGTGAAGAAATATCTAATTTTATTCCCCAAAATCATTTTTATATTTTTTCTTTTGTTTGTTATCATTATAAAACTTATTAATGTTTAGAATTTCAGTCCAATCTGGCATAAATTATCTATATGCATTTTTAAAACATACATTCTGATAAACAAAAATTATATTCATATAATGGAGAAAAAAACTTAAAAGGTCGAGAACGTTAATTACTGTATATGACGTTAGAACGTTAATGCGCCAAAACGTCTACAGTATTTTGTTTATCGTTACGTCATTAAATTAGATAGATATTGCAAATGTAAGCCAATTTTTATTTTCCCCTCCCTATAACGCTCCGAGCAACACACACAATATGTGTCTCCAATTTGGGTGTCGTTGACTTGTAGAGATGGAACACTGTAGTAGACAAAGGTGAAATACCAAGGGAAGTAACTCTGAACAGAGTGTCGGAAGAGTTGTCCAGTCCAATATGAAAACAAGAGGGCCTGAAGGCCCTGATATCGCTCACCATTTGTAATGAAGCCTGATAGCTTTACCTTTGAATTTCACCCGTTTTATTCTAAATCCATTCAAGTTTTGTCGACCTACTGCAGTATAGTAGAGTTCATCAAAGGCAGATAACTAGAGCCTAAACAATACTGAAATTAAGCCTTTTTCTAGCATTTCAAAGTATATCAAGGGCAGGTAACTATTGCTACAACGATTAGATTTCAACAATAATTGCACTCCTTCCAGAACGTATAGTAATTTGTGGCCTCTAGAATGTAAACATCGTTAAATATGGCATTTTCAGCAATTCAAAGGTAGATAACTCTCGACCTATGAGTCTGATTTCAACGATAATCAAACTCATCTGAACTCTTATAGTAATATTCAATCTGAGCAAGTTTAAGAAAGATTTGATAAAAATTGTGATCTCCAGAGTGTAAACACCTTTAAAAATGGCATTTTCAGCAATTCAAAGGTAGATTTCTCTTGATTTATTTGTCCAATTTCAGCCAAAATCAAACTCATCCGAACTCTTATGGTCATATACAATCTGGGCAAGTTTTAGAAAGATTGGATAAATACTGTGGCCTCTAGAGTGTAAACACTGTTAAATATGGCATTTTCAGCAATTCAAAGGTAGATAACTCTTGATCTATTTGTCAGATTTCAACCAAAATCGAACTCTTCCGAACTCTTATGGTCATATACAATCTAGGCAGGTTTTAGAAAGATTGGATAAATACTGTGGCCTCTAGAGTGTAAACACTGTTAAATATGGCATTTTCAGCAGTTCAAAGGTTGATAAGTCATGACCTATTTGTCCGATTTCAACCATAATACAACTCATCCGAACTCTTATAGCAATATACCATCTGAGCAAGTTTGAGAAAGATTGGATAAATATTGTGGCCTCTAGAGTGTAAACACTAAAATTGTTGACGACGAACGACGCACGACGGACGCCAGACGACGCCCGACGGACGCCGGACATTCAAGGATTGCAAAAGCTCACCCTGAGCTAGCTCAGGTGAGCTAATGATATGGATTTTCTGGATCCGAGTCCAATATGAGACAAGAGGGCCTGAAGGCCCTGATATCGCTCACCTCTTGTACTGAAGTCTGATAGTTTTACCTTTCTGTTTCATCCATTTTAATCTAAATCCATTCAAATTTGTAGTATAGCATGTAAACAATTTTATAAAACAATCTCATAATTCTAGTATAGTAGAGTACATCAGGGGCTGATAACTGGAGCCTAAACAATACTGAAATGAAGCCTTTTCTAGCATTTCAAAGTTTATCAAGGGCAGATTACTATTGCCACAATTACTAGATTTCAACAATAATTGCACTGCTTCGAGAACTTATAGCTATATACTTTGTGTGCAAGTATAATCAAAATCCATTGTAAACTGTACATAGTTGCAAGAGAGTTTACACTGTTAGAAATGGCATTTTCAGCTATTCAAGGGCAGATAACTCTTGACCTATTGGTATGATTTCAACCATAATCACACTTATTCGAACTCTTATGGTAATATACAATCTGAGGAAGTTTGAAAAAGACTGGATCAAAATTGTGGGTGCTAGAGTGTAAAAACCGTTAAATATGGTGTTTTCAGCAATTCAAAGGTAGATAACTCCTGACCTATTCATCCCATTTCAAGCATAATCAAACTCATCTGAATTCTCATGGACATATACAATATGAGCAAGTTTTAGAAAGATTGGATAAATATTGTGGCCACTAGAGTTAAACACCCTTAAATATGGCATTTTTAGCAATTCAAAGGTAGATAACTTACGACCTATTAGTCTGCTTTTAACCATAATCAAACTCATCCAAACTCTAATGGTCATACACAATCTGAGCAAGTCTGAGAAAGATTGGATTCAAATAGTGGCCTCTAGAGTGTAAACATTGTTAAATAAAGCATTTTTAGCAATTCAAAGGTATATAACTCTTGATCTATTAGTCCGATTTCAACCATAATTGAACTCGTCTGAGCTCTTATATTAATATACAATCTGGGCAAGTTTAAAAAAGATTGAATAAATAGTGTGGCCTCTAGAGTGTAAACACTGTTAAATATGGCATTTTCAGCAATTCAAAGGTATATTATTACTGACCTATTGGTCAGATTACAACCATAATCAAACTCATCCGAACTCTTACAGTAATATTCAATCTGAGCAAGTCTGAGAAAGATTGAATAAATAGTGTGGCCTCTAGAGTGTAAACACTGTTAAATTTGGCATTTTCAGCAATTCAAAGGTAGATATCTCCTGACCTTTAAGTCAGATTTCAACCATAATCAAATTCATCCAAACTCTTATGGTAATATACAATCTGAGCAAGTTTGAGAAAGATTGGATAAATATTGTGGCCTTTAGCGTGTAAACATTAAAATTGTTGACGACGAACGACGAATGACGCACGCCGGACGCCGGACATTCAAGGATTGCAAAAGCTCACCCTGAGCTAGCTCAGGTGAGCTAAAAAATGTGGCCTTCTGGGATAGCTTTTTTTACTTTCCGGTACAATATAGGTTTCTCTTGTACCATCACGTGGTAGAAAGAGGGGCTACCGATTGGTTTAAACTATGTAGGTGTGAAATAAAAGGGGTTATTGTCCTTCATAACCCATTAAGTTTTCATTATCAGTTCAGCTTGGCTCATTCTTCCCTGGAAGACAAAATTAAATTACTCCCATATATTTTTTCTGGCTATCTTTATTCTTTCAAAATCAACTTTAACACATACACACACTGTCTTTGAAGATCAATACGGACGAGTGACTGATGCAAAAACAAAGTAAAGCAGAATTAATCACAGCATTATCCAGTACTATGCTGACTTTCAAAATGCACTCTTCCATTTTCAAAACAATTACCAGAGAGTTTATATTGTCTCATTAAGGATTTGTCCAAAACATATTTTAAATAGATGGGTTCCTAGGAACACAAGTGTCACCTGCCAGCTAGCAACAGTATAACATTGTCTTTCAATAAAAGAAATTTCATTTTCAAATCTTCAGTAAAACAGAAGAAATCTGCATGAAAAGAAAATGTTGAAAAGGGGAATAACTCTCCCAATATTGATACAAGAGTTATGACCCATGTGCAATATACTTTCACATGTCAAGCTCTTTCCATAAATGAAGTTTCATCTTAAAACCTTCAGTAGAACAGGAGTTATGAGGTGTGACACAAAAAGCGTGACAGACAGACGGATGGACGGACGGACATCCGAAAAGTGATCCCTAAGAGTCAACTCTGCCTACAGCAGGTGACACAAAAATTATGGTAAAAAGTACAGAACCTAGATCAGAGAACTCCTTCAGGAGCTCTCTGGTCCGAGTCAACACTGTTTGCAAATGAAGTATATACATGTTTCCCTGTAAGGGTTAAAGACAACTTATTTATCTTATTTTGAGTAGCCACAAGTATGATATCACTTAGATTAGAGCTCCAGATAAGGGGAGTATTTCAAAAACTAACATCTTTATTTCTGCATTAAACCCTATGGTGTCACTACTCATTAGAATATCGTCTTGAAGAGACAATTCTAATGAGTAGTAACATCATAGGATTTTGTGCTGAAATGAGTGAGACAATGTTGGATTTGATCAGTTTCCTCCCTCTTATCTGGAGCCATTTTAGATAACAGTTGAAAGAAAAAATCATAGTTGTCCCAACTTATTTAATTTATCTTACATGTATTATGTGTGACCTCTAAACATTAGTGTGATATCACTTAGATAACAGTTTGAAAGAAAAAACTCATAGTTTTCTCATGAAGGGTGGTATACTGCATGTGATAAGATTCTGGGCTGTCGGCACAAAAAAAGTCATGTCTTTTGAATTGTAGTCCACACTTACGTGTCAGAATACCTACCCATCAAGCTTGGCTGAATGAGATTTTGGTCCATTAAAGGCTGCATAGCCTCAGTGGAGAAATAAAGGCTTCAAAAGGCATATTTATGGGGGTAATGGGTTAATACCTCAGATAGGAGTTCATATCTATCTCTGGCCAAGAGATATCAATGCCTAGTATAAGAATAGATACAGTTTGGTAGCGACACACCCCTTAATCCAAAACTATAGCTAACGACATTACTGCTATTATAGCATAACATAGCTATAGCTTAGTCTGATCAGGATCCATTGATGTTTCTTCAGTTAAAAATTCATCAAAACAATTTCTGAAAATATTGCAGACAACCATTTTGAAACAGAGCAGTAGGATATAGTTGTTCACTATGTTTAACTCTTTCCTCCCTGAAACTTTAAATGGACAATTCTAGTTTCAATTTTAGTCTAGTCCATTTCTGACTTTTAAGGGTTATTTTTGTCAATGTTTGGCATTATGACAAACAGTGAAGACCCTGATCAGAGGGCTCCTGCAGGAGCCCTCTGATCAGGGACTTCACTGTTTGCATAGGACAAGTGTACTATATATATGTACACTATTTGAAAAGGACGCCTATATGCGTGACTAGGGTTCAAAGGGTTAACTTACTCATCTATCTAGTTCAATAGAATCAATACCCAAAGACACTGCACTTTAACAAATAACATTTCACTGTTTTCACTTAATGCTATTGGCAAGCTTAATACTTCAAAGTCATTTTGAAAGCCAGAGATACCCGTACCCGAGATTTCAACGTAATCCACTCTAAACGCCTTGAACACTTAATGATATTATAGTCTGCAGTACATTAAAACCTCTCTATTACGACCACTAAAACGAACACTAATTGATTGTATAAAGGACAGGTGACAGCTTAAAGCAAGATGACAGTAAAACAGAAAGCTCCTAAAAGAGCTCTGTTTTACTGTCATCTTCTGTTTTAAAATTCCTAATAATTAACACAATTTAGTGGTTCTAATAGAGAGGTTTGGCTGTACTGTAGTCTATAATAAATGTTGTTTGCTACTGCTCTAAAATTTATTTTCAAAGGCAGGTTAAAGTGTCATCTATTTGCAAAGGTTGTTTTGCTGTTAGTGTACATAGATTAGAGTCTAGAACAATGACTTACCTTTTAGCCAGGGGTATTTTTGTTTTCCAATTGTTGAAAGACCCTGATAGATACACATCCTTTCCTCCGCCCTCCCATTTGAAAACTGTTGGTAAATATTTACTTGTTTCTTGGACCTCTGTCTGGCTCAAAGTAGTAGCAGCCCGTGCTCTCTGAAAATAACAACAAAGATACGGGTTAGAAATAATTCATCATTCTGCTATATTTGGTCATGATGCCTTTTTACCGAAACAGATGGAAACATTGTTTTGTTCCCTAAGTCTCAACCATTTAGCAGGCTGAAAATAAAGCAGAAAGCTCATGATGGAGCTTTAAGCATCCCCGTTAAGGATCCAAACTATTTTCCTACAACATTTTTAACAGGACATGTCAGAAATGTGAAAATGCATGTCTAGAACTTGAAGGAATAGGTAAAGGCAATGAAATGTGTTTCTATGGGGATCAAAGTAAGGCACAGTGACAACTTTTAGTTTGGTAGAAACAAAGATTTCAGTAATTGAAATACAGTAAAACCCCTCTAAACCGGAACCTCTAAATACCGGAATTATCTCTAAACCGGACAAAAACTTTGGTCCCCTTTCCCACCCATTTTTACGCCTTTGATTTATTCCTTCACTGAAGAAAATACATTCATGAACATATGTCATCAGAAATATTTTCTATATTCTAGCAGATGATAGCTTAAAGCAGGTTGAAAGTAAAGCAGAATGCGCCTTAAGGCGCATTCTGCTTTACTTTCAGCCTGCTTTAAGTAGTCAGCTACTTTCCATACTAGAAACAAGCTATGGTTTAAAACCCCTCTAAACCGGAAACCCCTCTAAACCGTATGTTTTTGTTGTCCCCACACATGTCCGGTTTAGAGGGGTTTCACTGTACTCCCCAAAGGTGACTTTCTCTATAAGGTCACCATAAAATCTATACAAGAATTCCATGGAACACAGAAGAAGTGACATTGAGACTTTGGGTATTAACTCTTTCAACCCTATGTAACTCTTGTGGATTATTATGTTAGGTTCCCTTGTGGATCTTTTTAGTTGCCAAAACATGAACCAGCCTACTTGGAACTGTGGGTAGCCTTATAAATACTGCTCTAAATCAGCAAACAGTGTAGACCCTATTAAGATGGCTCCATAAGGAGCCCTCTGATCTGGGTCTACACTGTTTGCAAATGTAATGAGTATATTTCAAACAAGTACATGGTGTTGAAAGAGTTAATTTCCAAACTGGAATCAAAACACACTGAGCACATCTTCACTTGGTAATGGAGCATCCTAGCAAGTTTCATAAATTCTGACAAGCAAAGTTCTGCAATATTTTCATCATGCATTAACAGGTCATATACTGTTATTTCAATTAGTCATCAATGTGACACTTGTGTTATTCTTTTTAGTGCTTTGATTTAAAATACAGCACTTCACTTTGAAAATGCTCAAGACATCATAAAATATTCAAGCTGTTTACCTAACATGTAAACATCTCAGAGTCCCAGATAAGGAGAGTATTGTAAACACCAAAATCCTTATGCCTATATAATATTATATCCTATGTTGTGACTAGTAGTCATTATAAAATTACACATTGTTGCAAAACCAAACCCTATGTTGTTACTACTCAATAGTATAATAGCAAAGCCAGTGATAACATAGGTTTGAGGCGGAGGATAGATCAGAATAAAAAAATTGGAAATAATAGATTTACTCACTCTTACCTATAGAAACAACACCAATAGCAAAACACATCATGGAAAAACATCCTTTCAAACCATTCTCTATTCCTAACAGAACTACTTTTCCTGCTTCTACCCTGTTGTGATAAATGAGCCATAAGAAGCTATGCTAGGGATATACCTGCTTTACATCCAATCTGCTTCAATCAATCACTCAGGGTTCCAGATAAGAGAGAGTAAACTGAACAAATCAAACATTTTCTCACTCATTTTAGCATCAAATCCTATGGTGTTACTATTTATTAGAATCGTCTCGAAGAGACGATTCTAATGAGTAGTGACACCATAGGGTTTAATCCAGAAATAAAGATTTTAGTTTTAGAAATACTCCCCTTATCTGGAACACTGAATCACTGTTTTACGAACTGAATAGAAAATGAGGAAAAGTTTACAACTGTTAACCTTTTCCTCATAGCTTGCTTTCAGTTTGTAAGAATAACTTTATATCTAGAGTTCCTGTCTTCAATTCCTCATTAACCCATTACTCCATAGATATGCATTTTTATGCATTCAATTTATTCCTCCATTGATGAAATTATAGCTTAAAGCAGGTTGAAAGTAAAGCAGAACGTTCCTTAAAGCACATTTTGCTTAATTTCAACCTGCTTTAAGTGGTCATCTATCTTCAAGCTATGACGTAATGGGTTAATCCAATGAAAAGTGCCGAGTTAGCTCTTGAAGAGCATTGACAAATATTATAGAGGAAGATCAGACGGATCCTACAAAATTATTTGTCTAATCAGAATATGCATAATGACATATTCAAACTTTCAGCTTCAAGGAATTAACCAGATATTGCTTATTTAACCCATTTCCCCATAGCCTGTTTCTAGAAGATAACTGACAATTTAAAGTAGGTGAAAGTAAAGCAGAATGTGCCAATGAGGCGCATTTTGCTTTACTTTCAGCCTGCTTTAAGCTAGCAACTGCTAGGATATCGAAAATATTTCTTATTGCACTTATCCATGACTGTATAAAATGGAACTATTTGCTTCAGAGGTGGAATAAGTTAAAGGCTTAAAATGTGTATTTATGGGGTAATGGGTTGATATCCCTACAATTGACAATGACCCTCTCAAACAAGCTGGACAGATTCATCTATTGAATATATCGGTGAAGAAAACAGGTTAAACTCTTCACCATTCCTGAAGACTTACAAAAAATGAAGAACAGCACACAGCCAGAAATGAACAATATACATTTCTTCCTTGGCACAGCTGTCTGTGAACAACATACAGCGCTCCCTCTCTACAACGACATCTAATGGGAGACACAACTTGTGTGTGTTGTTTGGAGGGAGTCATTATAGGGAGGGAAAATTAAGACCTTGCTAACAGCTTGAATCCAGATCAGACGCTGCGTAACGCGGCGTCTGATCTGGATTCAAGCTGTTTGTCACTTGTCATTATATTTATTCTATCAAAATATCCACTTATATTTTACTGTGTAAAAAACAGCAGGCAACACTATTAAGCAGACGATATTGCAGCAGTAAATGCATGAAATAATCTTTTTGATTAGGGAACAGTGACAATGGTCGTTGTAAAGAACTAGTTGTTGTTGGGAGGGCAGTTGTAGGGAGGGAGCCCTGTACAACAATCCCAGTTCCTTGACAGTTAGACAGTTATCCTACTGGGCCTGACCTTACAATTATCCACCAGTTTCACTGCACAAGAACTTCACACATTATTGTCATCAGCTGCTGCCAAAACACTTATTCAGCTGCCTCATCACTTTGAAACTAATGCCCATCATTTCATAAAGGTGTTAAACAAATATATGTTGCCGCTGACAGGAACAGTGCTTAATCCATGTCCTATTATAAATACAGAAATTTGTGGTCCTTAAAATCCTTATTTCATTTCCAACCTATTTAACTTTTTACAATTCATGGAAAAAAATTCAAAAGAAGATTTATGTGACAGTGTAGTCTTTTACTCTTTAAGATTTTGTTACAGTTTTATATAGTGTAAAAGTAAAGTAGAACAAGACTGCGCGTTCAATTAACGCTTATGCCCCCGGTGGCATCCTTGACAATATATTCTGATTTTTTTTTAAGTCCAAATTAGGTCAAGGTCAAACTGAGCTTGGGTATTATTGGTGAGTTGGTAATGGTCCAAGGCAATAACTGTGTAAGTATCGAAGCATTGTAGTAAACAGTGTTGATGCTAGACGAAACGGTAAAATCTAGTTAACCAAGAAAGAGCCCATTTAAAATATTCTAAGTTAAAATTAGGTCAAGGTCAAACTAAAAGTTTGATGATATTGGTGGATAGGGAATGGTCAAAGGCAACAACTGTATAAGTATCAAAGCATTGTAGTCAGATGTGTTGATGCTAGACGAAACGGTAAAATCTAGTTAACCAAGAAATAGCCTATTTAAAATATTCTAAGTCCAAATTAGGTCAAGGTCAAGGTCAAAATCAAAGTTTGGTGATATTGATTGATAGGGAATGGTCCAAGGCAACAACTGTATAAGTATCCAAGCATTTGGGTAAGCGGTGTTGATGCTAGACGAAACGGTAAATTCTACTTACCTTGTTACGGACGGACGGACGGACGGACGGACAGGACGATTACTATATGCCTCCGCATCTGTCGATGCCGGGGGCATAAAAACCTTTTTGGAGCTTTCAGTATTACATGTACTTTTGAACTGCATTAATTTACTATATTATCCCAATGTCTCTTCAAAACTTCAGAAATCTCTCAGCATGATATAACGTGTGTTAATCATGTTCTCCCCAATGCATTGTTTTGCAAAAAACACCGAAAAAACACCAACAAATTACCTGTGTTAGTTTTTTCCAAGACATTAGTCTCATGCTATACACTTTATAGAACACTATGTCCGATGAGGGTCGAAAGAGCGGACAAAACATCTATATGTTCTGTTCTACAGGTAACGAGGTATTAAATATTACAGTCTAACTTGTTAAATCAGCTACACCATCAACAATAATATGACATCATTATCATCATAGTCTGCTATGCAGGTATCAGCCTAATGTGGGTCAAAGGTAAAGCATACAGTTCGAAAAGGAGCTTTCTGCTTCATTTTTTATTTGCATTTAGCAGTCATATATATCTCTTTAGACAATGCCTTGTTTCATAGAATGGCAAATTAAAATAAGTTTTACTGTTCTTTTTTTTCTCAACCAGATATAGCCCAGTGTTCTCAAAAACAGACAGTCAAACATTGAAGGCAAGCCCAACATGAAACACTTTGCATGTCAGAGTCAACACAGTCTGCAATATAGATTTCAAATAAATGTACAGATAGTGATAATGAGCCTTTCCAACAAGCATAACAGAAGAGTTCACTGCAATATGCAGGATAGAAGGGTTAGAGCACGCACTGAAGAATCAAAGATAAAATTCTGGAGGCATCATAGAAACCCTTCTGCACTGACAGATATATTTATTTGGTTATAAAAATGAAGCAGGAAAATTCATAAAGTTTCATACTTGTAATCTCCTTTGCCTTACACAATCATAAAAATGCCACGACCTCCTAAGCTGATATACATGACTGTGATGACTTCAACAAATAACTTGTTATTGCATAGCATATTATGCACATTGCTTCAGATACAAGTACAACAGGTCATTTTACATTTAAACAGTCAAACTTGTATTCAACAACCGCTCTTTGGATAAAAGTCTACTAAGACAGACAACTGCTTAATGCAGGACAACAGTAACGCAGAAAGCTCTTAAAGGAGCTTTCTGCTTTCCTACATTAAACTGGTAACTGTTTTTTATTGGTATCTGTCTCTATTTTGAATGGCCGCTATTGGCCCGCTATATATATACAGGTTTGATTGTATCTGTATTCTATTACAAGAGGGCCAGAATGGCCCTTGATCGCTCACCTGACCATGGTAACACTAGGATTGGTCACGTGATTTCAGAAAAGAAGATTTGTAAAAGTTGACCCCCAGGGCGGGGCCAATTTTGGCCCCAGGGGCAAAATTTGAACAACTAAGATAGAGGACCTGTAAACGATGATATGTGCAAAATATCTAAACTCAGTGTACTATGGTTTCAGAAAAGAAGATTTTTGAAGTTTTCATTAAAAAAAATCTATTTTTAGCTCCGGTGACCCAGATATGCAACAGACCAGAACCAATTCATCCATATATATGAAGGACCTCTAGAAGTTACATCATGCCAAATATCAAAGCTCTGGTCATATTGGTTTCTGAGTAAAAGATGTTTGAACATTTTCCTATGTAACTACGTAAAACGGTGACCTCCGGGGCGGGGCCAATTTTGACCCCAGGGACAAAATTTTAACAACTTTGATAGAGGGCCTGTAGACGTTGCTATGTACAAAATATCTAAGCTCAGTGTACTATGGTTTCAGAAAAGAAGATTTTTGAAGTTTTCATTGAAAAAATCTATTTTTTAGCTCCGGTGACCCAGATATGCAACAGACCAGAACCAATTCAACAATATAAGTCAAATACCTCTAGAAGTAATACCATGCTAAATATCAAAGCTCTGGACATATTGGTTTCAGAGAAAAAGATGTTTGAACATTTCACTATATAACTCTATGTAAAACTGTGATCCCCGGGGCGGGCCACTTTTGACCCCAGGGACAAAATTTGAACAAATTTGATAGAGGATCTGTAGACGATGCTATGTGCAAAATATCTAAGCTCAGTGTACTATGGTTTCAGACGAGAAGATTTTTTAAGTTCTCATGGAAATAAATCTATTTTTAGCTCCGGTGACCCAGATATGCAACAGACCGGAACCAATTCAACAATATAAGTCAAATACCTCTAGAAGTAATACCATGCTAAATATCAAAGCTCTGGACATATTGGTTTCAGAGAAAAAGATGTTTGAACATTTCACTATATAACTCTATGTAAAACGTTGACCCCCGGGGCGGGGCCAATTTTGACCCCAGGGGCAAAATTTGAACAAATTTGATAGAGGACCTATAGGTAATGACATGTGCCAAATATCTAAGCTCTGGCTCTTGTGGTTTGTGACAAGAAGATTTTTTAAGATTTCCTTATTTTTTCACTTTGGTTGCCATAGCAACCAGAGTTCTACATGGTTTCAAATTCTTTGAACAACTTTGAAGGAGCTTAACCCAAGGAACATTCCTGTGAAGTTTGGTTGCAATCAGGCAAGTGGTTTTGGAGAAGAAGATGTTTGAAGAAATTGTTGACGCACGATGCACAACGCACAACGCACGACACCGGACATTGACTGACCACAAAAGCTCACCTTGAGCACTTTGTGCTCAGGTGAGCTAAAAAGTGACGACATTATTTATTCATCCACCAAAGAAAATAGTTCCAATTTCATTAATCAGGAGTATCTATTATAAGAAATATGTCCCTATTCTAGCAGATGTAAGTAAAGCAGAATATACCTTAATGTGCATTCTGCTTTACTTTCAACCTGCTTTCAGTTGTCACCTATCTTACAATACTAGTAACAGGATATGGGGTAAAGGCCGTAAAGGGTTATTAACGTAATGCAGAACTTCAGCAGACAGTTATTCTGGAGCTGATGACATACATTTATACTGCGTTGCAAGGATAATTAATAGATCTGATGTTGTTTGTGGTTTGAAATCACAAACAAGGATGTCATATGGGAAATTAATCTTGGGGTTAAGTCTTTCTCAAAAAGAAGTGTTCAGCATGAGATACAATTATCTAACCAGACAAGTTGCAGAACGATCAAAGTCACACGTACAGGCTCCATTTCAGTTTGAATCAATGAATTGTAGAAAACACAACTATTTTATCAGTAACTGTTGCTGTTACTGAAATTATGTAATATGCTGCAGTATATATGGAGGCAAGCTCATTTCACACATGAGCAAACATCACCATAATGCTTAAGTATTCTGCTATTTTTCATTTTTTGGACATCAATTCATAACCTGAACTGGTTGAATTTCACTGTATTCTGTAATTTGTTTTGACATAATCTATGTGTTTTAACCAGTTGTCACATCGCCTGTTTCTTTGTTTTGAAAACAGATTACCACTTAAAGCAGGTTGAAAGTAAAGCAGAATGCTCCATAAGGAGCATTCTGCTTTACTTCTTACCTGCTTTAAGATACTAGCTAGAAAATACTGGAAAATGTTCTGTATTATATGTTCAGGACTTTATTTGTAACCTAAGAGTAACAATTTGAATCATGGTGTAAAAGACTTATATGTATTAAAATAGATTGATTCAACACATGGTGAGATTTATATTAAGTGAGTATGGAAAAGAATGAATATTTATCATTTTTAGAATCTAGAGAAGGTAACAGATGCAAAACAACTCCTAGATATATAAGCAGCTTTTAGCATAAACTTTTATCATACATTAACCCTTTCAACCCTAGTCCCGCATATAGGCGTCCTTTTCAAACAGTATACATGTGAAAAGTGTACTTGTCCTATGCAAACAGTGAATACCCAGATCAGAGGGCTCCATAAGGAGCCCTCTGATCTGGGTCTTCACTGTTTGTCATAATGCAAAACGGACAAAAACAACCCTTAAAAGTCAGAAATGGACTGGACTAAAATGAAAACTGGAATTGTTCCATTTAAAGTTTCAGGGAGGAAAGAGTTAATCATTCATAATATGCAGGGTTCCAGATAAGAGGGAGTAAACTGATCAAATCCAGCATTTTCTCACTTATTTCAGCACCAAATCCTATGGTGTTACTACTCAATCAATAGAATAGTCTCTTCGAGACGATTCTAATGAGTAGTGACACCTTAGGGTTTAAAGCAGAAATAAAGATTTTAGGTTTTGAAATATTCCCCTTATCTGGAGCCCTGATATGTCTTCAAATATTACTGCATTAATTCATTCATTATAAGCAAGACATAGTGGTTGCTTAAGATAAGTTTGACTGGAATACAGTTTAAAAGACATAAATTTGAAAAGAAAAGAAAAATCATCATTGTTTTTTAAACAGTGATATATCATATTTTAGACCATAATAACTTTCAGGTTGGAGAATTAATTATTTGAAACACTCCCTGGTGTAGTTCACTGAACGAGTGAACGTTATGCTAGGTCCACCCTGAATACCTAATTACGCCTGGTCTAATATTTCAAAATTATCATCATGTGAGATAAGCTGATAAACAAGTATTGGTAGAAAAATCACCTGGATCTCTGCCAGGCCACTTTCAATTTTATTAACTCCATTAACCCTTTTACTCTCAATGACGTCATAAAGTGCATTTGCAAACAGTTTTGATCCTGATCAGATGCCGCGTAACGCGGCATCTGATCGGGATCAAAACTGTTTGCCACTTGTTTTGAAATTACAGTGCTCCCTCCCTACAAAGACCCTCCCAACATAACTCCCTCCTTACAACGACCCTTGCCGCAGTTTCCTAACAGGATAATTATGTCTACTGCTGCAATATTGTCTGCTTAAATTGAGGTCTGCTGTTTTTCTCAAAGTTATATATATGGATATTTGATAGAATAAATCTAATGACGAGTGGCAAACAGCTTGGATCCAGATCAGGATTCAAGCTGTTTGCAAATTGATGTAAGACAAGACATAATACTCCCTCCCTATAACGACTCCCTCCGAACAACACACACAATCTGTGTCTCTCATTTGGTGTCGTTGTAAAGAGGTGACGCTGTACGTCAGTTCTACTGCCATTAAATCTAAGTTTGAAACGCTATTGCAGACTACAATATTGAAGCAGACGACAATATGGCAGTGAAGGGGTAAAAACTTCACAATAAATTTGATCATGAAAGGGTTAGCTGCCAATTAACCCTTAGCCCGCCAAATAAATTGTTGTCTGCTATATTTCTCATCTGCCCCAAGTTTCAAAGTGCTTCAAAGTTGCTCAAAATTGCTGAAAATGTTGTCCGAGTGTCAAACAGCTTGGATCCGGATGAGACGCCGAGTTACTCGGCGTCTCATCCGGATCCAAGCTGTTTGCATATGGAGCTATAGTCGTGAGTGGCAGGCTAAGGGTTAATAAGTCTGACAACATTGAGATTTTGAAACTGTTTGGATCTAGGAAATTCTGGATCAAAACAATTTACCATTTATCTCAATGTTTCTTTAATCAAAATTTCCAAGATTGTGATTTAAGAAATTAAGCAGACAACATTTTTAAGTATTCTCCAACTAAGTGAATATATATTGATATTTATACATAAAGCTCCAGCCACTGTGACTATCTATCATCTTAACTCTAACATTGGCTCATAAAATACAGAAAAATTCCCCAAGAAAGTGCAAACTCGTGTCAGACAGAATCAATCAGAAAACTGTACATTGGGGAACTGTCTGATCTGTGTTCAAGTGTGTTGACATTGTTTTCAAAAAGCATCAATACAAGCTAATAGTAAAAGGAGGCAGATTTAATAACAGATAGAAGTGAACGGGTTAACTCTTACATAGTGTGCTAAATGTGACTTAACAAACATTTGCAGTTTGGATCCCAACTGTATCTCGAGTAATTTAGTATATCTATTTTTGATCAATACTTCTTGTTAATTAGAATTAAATTTCTGGAAATAATCAAGATTAAATCTTAGAAATAATGGCAGAGATCATGCATGATGGCCTGGTAGCATGCAAATCTGTCCAAATACAATGGACCATGTGCCTTGTGTCACGTCAAGGTGGCCAAGCCCTTATACATTTCCATAAACATTTTCCTCAACCCCTTTTCTGTCAATTGTACAAAATGACCATTCAACATATTATGCCTATTCGTCTTTAAATTAAAGGGGGTTGCTAAATACAGGATACACAAATAATGAAGAAAGCACCTGCATAAGTTAACTTTTATTTTCATTTAGCAGTACATGAAGATTGTTTACTATAAGTTTGATGGTATGTAAATTATGTATCTGGATACCTGTGAGCCTGGTTAGAGTACATTTGTACCTGGTTCTACATTGTTTGCTGATGTCTTTTATCTGGGGACATTATACATGATGTGGTTGATACAGTCAACTCTGCTTTAACCCTTTCCCCCATAGAAGCGCCTTTTAGCACATTCAGTTTATTCTTGCCCTGAAGAAAATAGTTCCAATTTATACATTCATAAATATGTATTATACAAAATATTTTCTATATTCTAGCAGATGATAGCTTAAAGCAGGCTGAAAGTAAAGCAGAATGCACTTAAAGCGCATTCTGCTTTACTTTCAACCTGCTTTAAGTGGACACCTATATTCAATACTAGAGATATGCTATGTGGGAAAGGGTTAAGCTACCATTTAAGAAATTATATATTTGTAATACTATTGACAAGTGTCAATCTAATGCAGGACAATTATTGTAACACAGAAGATGTGCCATCTTCATTACCTTTGTCCTGCATTAAGCGGTCTACTCATGTCTCTAAGATTCCACCTGCAGCTTCATTCAATGGTCGTTTCACACAAGTTTGACTGTACAACTTTGTTCTGATCTTACCTATGTAAGTTATATAATATAAGTATGACTGTTGAGACTGTGCTTGTTTACTGATCTACACGAAGTCTTACTACTATTAATTGTGTGAAAATATGATAATTGGGTTCAATGGGAGAAAAATAGTGCAGTGTTGTATCGAGTAGGACATGCAGTAAACATGTCAATATGTTTACCTGCTGGTTGCAAGTTTTATACAGTCAAACCTGGGTAAATATGTCACTAATCTGTTTGCAACCACTGAAAAGTATGCTAATTGGTGGTACAGCGTTCCCTTTTTACAAAGGCCCTCCAAACAATGACTCCCTCCACTCCTTACAACGACCATTGCCGCAGTTCCCTAAACAGGATATTTATATCTAACGCTTGTATGGTTGCAATATTGTCTGCTTTAAATAGTCATCTGCTGCTTTTCTCAAAGTTACATTTTTGACATTTTGACACAAAAATACTCAATGACAAGTGACAAACAGCTTGAATCCAGTTTACAAATGTTAGCCAATTTCCATCCCTATAACGACTCCCTCTGAACAACATACACAATTTTGGTCTCCCATTGGATGTCGTTTTAGAGAGGAGCACTGTACTTAAAATAGACAACAGTTTAAAGCTTAAAACTGTTTTTAAAGCATATACCATAGCCATTTTACACAAGTTATGACTGTAAATGATATATTTTTAGCTTTTTAGGAAGATGGCCCCGGTAATGTCATATTGAACAATAAACATCACAGGAAGTATGAACACATTTAGATATTGAAAGCACAGTTTGACAATGAACATAAATTAACACTTAAGCATTACTTTGCTGAATTAGTAAGTCAACCATTTCTCAAAAATTACCTTTTCAGCTGACTCTTAGGGTATGTCCCCACAATAAGTGCTACAAACAGTGCAGACCCTGATCAGAGGGCTCATAGAAAGGTCTACAATAATTTCAAATTAAGTAAATACTTTGTTCCCTCTAAGAAAATAAGTTTGACTCTTTCAACACCATGGATCTGTTTAAGATATACTCATTACCTTTTGCAAACAGTGTAGACCCTGATCAGACAATACAGAGGGCTCCTATAAGAGCTCTCTGATCAGAGTCGACACTGTTTGCTACTTTAGAGCAGTACATAAATTTGTATTTGTTAAACTAACATGAATTCCAAGTAGACTGGGTTTTTTTTTGGTAACTAAAAAGATCCACAAGGGAATATAATAACCACAAGAGTTACTTAGTGTTAAAAGAGTTAAGCTGTCACATTGCAAAGACAGCTTTTCAAAAGAAAATCCATAGGCAGTCTTTTAAAACAGTGCCAGCTGGATGCAGAAAACAGAAATGCAGAAATGCCAAACAAATATAGGAGCATTACCCTTTACTTTTCTTCTGCATCAAGAACCCCATGTGACTAACTCTTTCCTCCCTAAAACTTTAAATGGAAAAATCCAGTTTCCATTTTAGTCTAGTCCATTTCTGACTTTTAAGGGTTGTTTTTTGTCAATGTTTTGCATTATGACAAGCAGTGAAGACCCTGATCGGAGCCCTTTGATCTGGGTCTTCACTGTTTGCACAGGACAAGTGTACTATTCACATATACACTGTTTGAAAAGGACGCCTATTTGCGGGACTAGGGTTCAAAGGGTTAATGAACCCCAGGATTCTTTACTGAAAAGCTGTTGAGGAAAGTTTGACTGTTTGCTAGTTTTCTCTATATATTTTTTTTATTTCACCAGCTTAGGTGCTCAAGGGTAATCACTCTTAATTCCATTGATGTTAAAATCACCTGATAAATTCAGTAAATACATAGATCTTAAACAAATACGCTTCAATAAGCAGTTCAATAGAGATGCATCAACTTCAACTTTTATTTATTCAAGCATAAGTCCTGCAATGCAGGAAAGTCCGAAACATCAGCATACAAATAATAATAATAATTACAGTCACATGACAACCATGCAACATTATCTCTAAAGATGTGTGGCTAGTTACACTAGTACAGAATTTTGAATGCTAAATCTGTCTGACCCTTGTCTTAAATGAAAAATATGCCACAGATCTAATTTAGAGACAGCTTGATATAAGTTTAACATTTGTTTTTGGGCCGATTAAATCAATCTTTATATATTCATATTTGTAACTTAGTTTGTACATTGATTCACAGAAACTGTAATAATGTGTACTAACAGGGTACATAGAAATACAGCCCTTTAATTGACTGACAGGCCTCTCAGTCATGCTTAACCCTTTCCCACATAGAAGCACCTTTTAGCCCATTGAATTTACTCATCCACAGAAGAAAATAGTTCCAATTTATACATTCATGAGTGTACATCATAAAAAATAGTTTCTATTTTCTAGCAGACAGTACCTTAAAGCAGACTGAAAGTAAAGCAGAATGTGCCTTATGGCGCATTCTGCTTTACTTTCAACCTGCTTTTTAAGTGGTCATCTAACTTCAAAACTAGAAATAGGCTATGGGGTAATCATACTAATGGGTTAACAGAAAGAAAGATGGCAGACTGCTTCACAGGAATGTCTGCTTTCAATCGTGCAACTTCAGTTAATAAGTCCATCTCTGCCAAGAATAAATCAGGGTTTCCATCTTTGGACAGTCAGTTTTCCTTTCTGGACAAGAATGTAGGCTGCCAGGCAGCATAATGAGAGACTTAAGTGATGCATAAAGTTCCTGTAGGAGCTTTCTGCATCACTTCTGGTTTTAAGCTACCATCTGTTTGTTTATAGAAAATATTTCTTCTGGTACATATTCTTGTCTGTATAAATTGGAACTATTTTCTTCAGTGGAGGAATAAATAAAAGGTGTGAACATGCATACTTATGAGGTACTGGGTTAAGCAAGACGATTCTGTTTTCCAGTCATCCGGGTATTTAATGTCATACGCATACTCTCAGTCCTTCATTCGGATGGCGTCGGTCTTACTCGGAGAAAAAATTAATTCGAATTTTCGGTAAAATCGCGATTTTGCAATTTATGTAAGACCTTCATAGTATTCATAGGACATATGCAGATAATAATGCGTAAAAAAGAATGAGATTAAACACCCTGCTGTACAAACTTATGTAGATTTCGGGTTTGTTGTCCCCGAGTGCGCATGCTCGCTAAGTGTAAACAAAGAGGGTATGACGTAGCACTGGAAAAGAGAATGTTTCTTCATTTATGTTGGGCAGTTGAACACAAGTTTCACTGAACACTGTAACCTGCATGGAGACTAGCGCTAGCTGTGTGCATTCCACATGATCATTATTTAAAAATATGCAATCTATATGCTAAAACATGGTTCATTCAGACAAAAATCAATGGACAGCCTGTTGTAATTCTACCCACCTGAATAATGCCAGATTCTTTCCATATTTACATGCAAACACTCAAAGCCAGGTTATGTAAACTACTCAAGGGTAGATTTGTTTCTGTGGGTTAAGACAGGTCTAAGCAGCAAGATCCTGTTAGTATTTGTATTGATTCTATTGAATTATGATCAATAGGCCAGTTCTGATATCAACCCTTCTCCTGCTAGAAGGGTTACTTTTTTGAAAACAGTGTAGATCCTGAAAGAGCTATCTGATGAGACATGTTACCTAACAGGACCTGTGACGTCACCTGTCTGAGCCCAGTCTGCAGTTTTCCTGTAACTTTGTTCTCCTTATAACAGAGAAGTAATAGTTCAGATGGCAAAGGTTCATATTCTACAGGAGAATGGCTAAATGCTATGTATGAATACATGTACATGTATTGTCAGTATAATAAGTGCTACAGACAGTACGGTCTAGCCATTACAACTTCTTGACAAAAAACTTGCTTTAAGGTTTAGGGGGTGTAACACCGTTCAAAACAAAATGAGAGCAATTTTTAACCAAAAAAAATTTCCTGTAAGAGTTCCTGCTTTGTACAGTCATGTATATTGTTCAAACTGTACTACAGTACTCCTTCTTAACTCTTTCCTCCCTAAAACTTTAAATGGACAATTCCAGTTTCCATTTTGGTCTAGTCCATTTCTGACTTTTAAGGGTTGTTTTTGTTAATGTTTGGCATTATGACAAACAGTGAAGACCCTGATCTGGGTCTTCACTGTTTGCATAGGACAGGTGTTCTTTTCACATGTACACTGTTTGAAAAGGATGCCTATAGGCGGGACTAGGGTTCAAAGGGTTAAAAGCATCGCCTGTCTTTAATATCATTAATAAGGGTTATTTCAGTTTATTAACCACTTGAAGCAGAGAATAACCTACTTTGTGGGTATTTCCTTGTCAGGAAACATAGTAAGCTTAAAGTTAAAACAGTCAAACCTAAATACCAAGTATTCAGTTTTCATACAGTGAATGATGAGATCTCTAAAACAATGGAGATAATAATTTCTAAAGATACCACAAAGTTTTGAGAAAAAAACCCACCAAAAACATGCTACCTGGACTCAGATCAGACAGGAGCCCTTTGGCTCTGATCAGGTTCTGCATTGTTTGCCATTTTACATTATCATGAAAAACCAGAACTGCAAGCAGTACATGATACACCCTTCAGGGTGGGAGGATTATCATGGATTTTTTAACAAATTTAAACTAAACGCAAACTCGATCACCAAGTGGTCAACAAAATGTAATACATTTTAACATTTCAGCTCAATATGTCATAGCATGTTGGGGGGAAAATGTGTGGAAAACGAAGTATTTCTAATATTTCAAGTTCCAAAAAGGGACATAACTCATGAATAAGTTAAAAAATTGTGACAACACATTAACTAATTGAGTATGCAGTTCATAAAACAATATCATACAATGTATACCAAATCTCAGCTTCATATACCAACAAATGTATGAGAAAAGTGTGGAAAACCTACTTTCTAGATGGACAGAAGAACATCACATATCACTATACCTCCCGTGACTAAGACAGGCGTATTAAAAACCTGCCCTAGATAGTCAGAAATGGACTTTGAAGTGTCAAGGGTTAATGATTTGAACTGGTCATTCAACATTGGAATGACAGTAAGAAGAGCGACTGTGTTTTGTTATATTATTTGAGTCTGACTGCCAGTGACTGGATTAATTTTCGTTCTGTAATAAAAGTTTTACAAACATAGAATATCAATGAAATACTGTAAAATCCTGTGTACTGCAATCTGCAGCCACACTGGCACTTAAATGAAAAGGCTTTTTATGATCTTATATAAAGGCAGCAGCCTGATGTAAAAAGAAAGTAATGAAGAAATCTCCAAATCTGCTTCTAAAGATCAGCATGTTTCGTTATAATTTATTCAGTAACTGCTTTTCACAGATTTCTCTGTAAACAATTGTAATTGTCCTGGCTTGCACATCCTGTGCCGAAAACATTTTCCGAAGAATATATGTTAGCATACATGTCTGTAATGGTAACTGGGCTGATGTTATAGAATCAATACCAGCTCTACGTTCTGTGAGTCATCCCATCAACCCATGTCAGGCTGTGTGATAAACACAATAAAGGAAACAACTTGGACCAAGATCAGAATAAGACTCTATTTTGATCATTGTCTACAGTCAAACTTATATTAACCCTTTACCCCCATAAATACGCCTTTAATCTATCCCTCCTGGCTCCTCTGAAGAAAATAGTTCCACTTCATACAGTCATGAATATATGCCATAAGAAATATTTTCTATATCCTAGCAGATTTGAGCTTAAAGCCGGCTGAAAGTAAAGCAGAATGTGCCTTAAGGCACATTCTGCTTTACTTTCAACCTGCTTTAAGCGGTCACATGTCTGTAAAACTAGAAACAGGCTATGGGATAATGGGTTAAAGCACCCAGTACTAAATGGAAAAGCCTAACAGTTTCTTAAGACAGGTGATCGCTTTAATAAGTCTTAATGAATGACAAAAGTAATAACAGAAGGCTCTCAAAGGTGCTTTCTGTATTTACTTATGTGCGGCATACAACTGCTACATGTCCTCTAAACTATTTAAACAATTCCTCTTCTGAGCAGTCACTTAACCCTTTGAACCCTAGTCCCGCATATAGGCGTCATTTCAAACGGTGTACATGTGAATAATACACTTGTCCTGTGCAAACAGTGAAGGCCCAGATCAGAGGGCTCCGAAAGGAGCCCTCTGATCAGGGTCTTCACTGTTTGTCAGTAATGCCAAAATTGACAAAAACACAGAATTTTTTTTTTTTAATGGACTAGACAAAAATCGAAACTGGAATTGTCCATTTAAAGTTTCAGTGAGGAAAGAGTTAATACAATTAACTTATTTTAATTTAGTTAGACTGTATCCTGCTTCACTCTGCATTAGAAATGTTGGACACTTTGACTAGCATGTAACAGCCCATTACCCCATAAATACGCCTTTTTTCTATTCCTCCACTGAAGTAAACAGTTCCAATTTATACAGTAAAGAATAAGTACTATAAGAAATATGTTGTACATCCTAGCAGATGGTAGCTAGCTGCTTAAAGCAGGCTGCTTTCAACCTGCTTTAAAGGGTCACCTGTCTTCAATACTAGAAACAGGCTATGGGGTAATGGGATTATATAAGAGTTGGACAAGCGCATTGTTCAACAGTTGTTTGTTTCATCAGTTGGTCATAGCTTGTTTTCATGTTTATGACGTTTAGCAGTGTCTGAAAGCAAAGCAGACACCTCTCTAAGGGATATTCCTGCTATACTTTCAACATTCTTTTATCAACACTTGTCAGGATGTAGGAAAGGCTTGCTGTGGCTCAATGATCAAGACAAGTGTAGTAGCATAATTTCGAAAAGGCACTTCTATCATCTAAGAGGAATATCGGTATGTACAATGTAATGGGCTAAAAGGAATTAAGATTGTTCAGCAACAGTTAAATTTCACTATATGAGTGTTTACAACTTATATTTTATTGAGAGGAAATATGTATTTTTCAAATTTTGGTTGGCGTTGTAATTCAACCATTGACACCCATTTAACATCAATGCAATACCGGTATCAAAACGTCAAAGGGGACGAAATCTGTATATAACCCATTACGCATAAATAAGCCTTTAATTAATGCTACAGCCATGAATAGGTCTCATAATAACCATTTACTATATTCTAGCAGATGGTAGCTTGAAGCAGGTAGCTTAAGTTAAAACAGTCTGAAACTTCAAAGTAAAGCAAAATGCACATTCTGCTTTACTTTCAGTCTGCTTTAAACAAATTAAAGTTAAACTACTATCTTCTAAGAAAAAGAATAAAATGTCTTACGGAACATATTCATTAATTTACTATATAAAGAGTTAGTGGAGCTATTTTGTTGCAGTTCAGAGCAGGAATACATTACTCACTTGACATTAGAGGCGTAAAAGGTGTATAAATGGGGTAATGGGTTGATTTTGTGGTGACGAGAAAAAAAGTACAGAAAGACAAGTAAACAATAAGAGATCAAATAGAGATCAAGTAAAACTGGCTCAGTATTGATTAATATTTTCTGGGCTACAACTAGAGATGCAACAATACTTACTAGTATGATTGATTCAATATTTATCACAATATTGAACAAGAGCCCATTGGGCTAAGGCGCTCACCAGAGTACAAAGTTCCAAGAATTAACTAGACTTTATCACTAAAGGGGATTAATACCCCCACTAGGGCCTTATGTCACAAGAAGCAAATGTGTCAGGATAATGTTGATGTGTGTACTCCATATGAACCAAAGGGTTCAGAAGCCTTTCCTATAGGGGTGTGCGATATTATCGATATTCAGGTATATTGTGATACGCTTGAAAACAATACGCCGTACTGGTACGGTTGGGGAATACCGGTATGCTCGGGAAACTTCGTAAGACGTTTGTACATTGCCGTTAACAGTTTAATTTATATTAGAGTTCAGCTTAAGTAAACGATCTTTTTAACTTGCCTTGTAACTGTTATTACTTGCAGTTTAATAGTAATACAGGCCTTGATCTAAGAGCTAACCCGCTATTGACAGAAAAGGAAATTTTTTCATGATTAAAATTCAAATACTATATGTTGGTTAATCAAGCACGCCGCATCTAATCTGAACTGCATAGAGAAACTATAACAAAGTGGACCGAGTTTTCCGAATTTTGGATAAATACATCTCGAGAGAGAATAAAACGTGTACCAGACCGCATGGACGCTAAATAGACATTTACATACGGATAAGTATGTCCTGTTTGCCATGATCATATTTGTTTTGAGAAATAAGAGATGCCATTCAACTTATCACGATTAAATAACTTCGCAGTACACCAAAATACTGTAAATTTTATTCCTTAATTATCGTTGTGACTGCGCTGATAACTTTGTCAATAGTTTTCGCGAACTGCCATGGCACTCGACAGACGAAAATGAATCGGCAGATAACATATGTTATGGCGGTCGCTGCAGTCTATCAATTTATGGTACATGTACATATTAAATCATTTAACTAGATTTCCACAAGAAGAAGAATAGTTCCATGTCATATAAACATACATTATTTACACAAAACTATCATATATTCAGCTAGAAGTTGGCAGAAACAGACTTCCTGATTGGAAAATCGGATAGCCCCCATCAAATATTGATAGCACCTAACTTTGATAAAACAGTTTTGAAACTATAGCAAAAACACTTACCAATAGTTATTATACAACTTTACAAGTACATGTACATATAGGGAAAAAGATGTTTGAAAATTTCACTATATAATCACTATAAAACTCTATGTAAAACTGTGACCCCACCGGGGCGGGCCAATTTTGACCCCAGGGGGCATAATTTAAACAAACTTGATAAAGGACTTGTAAATGATGCTATGTGCCAAATATCTAAGCTCTGGCCCTTATAGTTTCAGACAAGAAGATTTTTTTTAAGTTTTCATTGAAAATCTATTTTTAGCTAATGTGACCTAGATATGCAACCGACCACAACAATTTGAACAATATTGGTAAAGGACATCTAGAAGTGTCACCATGCCAAATATCAAAGCTCTGGCCACATTAGTTTCAGAGAAAAAGCTGTTTGAAAATTTCACTCTATAACTCTATGTAAAACTGTGACCCCGGGGCGGGGCCAATTTTGACCCCATGGGCATAATTTGAACAAACTTGATAGAGGACCTGTAGCTGATGCCATGTACCAAATATCTAAGCTCTAAGAAGAATCTTTAAGATTTCATTATTTTTATACTTTGGTTGCCATGACAACCAGAGCTCTAAATTGTTTTTAATTCTTTGAACAAATTTGAAAGAGCTTGATCCAAGGAACATTCTTGTAAAGTTTGGTTCAAATCTGTCAAACAGTATAGGAGAAGACGTCATTTGAAGCAATTGTAAACGACAATGGAGTCACATGGACAACGCATGACAACAGAAGCAGACACAGGGCCATCCCAATAGCTCACCTTGAGCCTTTGACTCAGGTGAGCTAAAAATGTGAAATTCTAAATTTTGAAATTTTATTAAAAAGATTAAGCCCAAAACAATGGAAAAATTAAAAAATAATTCTCCATTTTGAATGTTCCATCCTACAGCATCTATGGTACATCCCATAAGAACATTAACATTCATGAGTTTGTGATCAAAGCAATTAATTTTAAAGAAGTCCTTTTCTGTCCAAAGTCAGGATTCGAACCAGAGTTGCTATGGCAGTAACTCCAGTAAATAAAATAATTAAAATAAAGACAAATTGTCACTATTATTTTGTTTATCAGACAATCTTATCAAACAATTTTCTTGTGGTTTTTAACTTGTCAGTAATCAAATGTAAGTACCTTAACTTAAGATGCACAAATATAAGCGGGGTAGCTGGTTAAAGCATGATGAAAGTAAAGCAGAAAGCTCCTTTATGAGCTGTCAGATTTATTGTCATCTTGCTTTATGTTATCACTTAACAACACCACCAATGGATTGTAATCATTTTTGTTGCTTATAAAATTATATAGAGTAGAAGCTTAAGTCTACTGTCCTATATCGCTCATTTATAAATGCAGAGGGTATTGTAAATTAGTATCATAAATCAGTCAAAAATCTGTTTATTCCTCTTTTTTTATCACATTTTTCTGTCATTTGAATAATATCAAATTATGAAAATATTATTTGGAGGTCACTTTAAACCCAGTATCTTCCATCAAATAGAATTTTCCTATTTAAATACTGAAGCTCTAAGGGTTAATCAGACATGTACACACAAAATCTTTTACAAAGGAAAACAGTAAATGTTACGATCTGATAAAACATAAGCTAAGTAAGTGTTGCTTCCTGATAATGTGCTTGAAATTAAACAGGCCTTCCCTTCTTACCGCAGCTTCATTCCTTCTTGCAGGTCCAATTACTTTAAGAAATTCCTTTAAATCCTTATTAGATTTATAATGTTCACCCATCACTTGTAAATTTTAAACACAATTTCATGTTTCAAGTATCTCTTTTGCACCCTAAACGTTTCAAAAATACACTATATTCAAAAGGATGACATTCACACTATAAACATCAATGGCCTTGACCTTCATTCAATTTATGATAATAATGAACACACAGCCAATCAGATTTACTGTTAGAAAACCAACCTCGCTGGCAATATAACCAGTGAAGCAGGAGGCCCAATCTAACTTGTTTACTTGTTAATTCTACCCTAATCTAAAAGATATTAATCACTACATTTCACATATTTAGGCCTAAATTTGCAAAACAACTTATTGGCCACGGTGAACAGTCCTCAGAAACGACACACAGTGAAATGATCTTCACAAGATCATAACAGCAATCACATGGCCTGTGACTTGTTTACAATAAAACCAATATCACAAGATACAGTGAGAAAATAGGAAGAACAAGATTCTTACTCTTTGTTGATAGGCCACGTTTGGGTAGCTACCATACGATATGGGTTCTGAGTCAAAATGTGACGAGTCGATCAGCCTGCCAGCAGTGAGCGAGGGCCCGGAATCCTCCCCCGATGCATGGCGACCTTTCTGGGTCGTATTCCCCATGTCGATGTAGATAGGCTGGCAGCGCGGAGGTGAAAACGAAAAGTTGTCAAAGAAAGCCGTGGTTCAATCAGTCAATGATGATGTAATTACAAATCTAAACTAACGTACTGCACCACAAGGTTTCCTTCTCGTTATTTTAGTGTCTGAAATTGAGATCAGGAGGGCATCTCATTGACTCGACATTGTAAACATTCCGTACTCACTCTGTACGATCACTGTCATCAATAAAAGTCACACACTACGTTGTACTAAGGCAAAACATAGTTTTTATCTCCTAATTGTTCATAAAAACAAGCAAACTAAACAGGAAAATGGAAAACAATTGTTTGTAAACACTCCGTACTTCAGGTGAATAAACAAATATGGCCGAATGATTCGCGCAAACGGTGTCGTCTGTTTAACTTCCACGTATAATTAGTCCCACACGAGGCGCAGCTCACGTCACAGAGCGCATTCATAATCGAAATCAAACACTCATGGTCAGAAAATAGGTCATTCGAAATTAATTATCCGCAAAAATTAAGTCCGATTCGCTTTCTTAATAGGTTTTTTAACTTTTCATGTATGTTACCTTAACTCATTTAAATAGAATGCATGTGACGTGACAAATGTCACTTAAAACCTTTAGTGCACTAGCTATTTCATTATCGTCTGCAAAAATTGTCGTCTGCAACAGTTCTTAAAAAAATGTTTTATCTCCATTTTATTCCTGAAATTATCATCACTGCCAACAGTTTTGACCCAGATGAGGTAACGATTTCCTCGGCGTCTCATCTGGATCCAAACTATTGACACACAGACCCAGTAGCCTAATCACAGACTCATCCCAGCATACAGACGATAAAACCCCATCATCTGCCTTGACGCCACCAAGCTTAAAACAATCGTCGTCTGCTTTTATTTCTCAAATTTAAAGTTTGGGTATTTTTACTTTAAAATATTGAAATGAGTGTCAAACAGTTTGGACCCTGGTCAGACGCCGCGTTACGCGGCGTCTGATCAGGATCCAAACTGTTTGCAAAGAACCATTAACTCGGGTTATGGCAATAAAGGAGTTAAGATAAACATATATATCTGGCATTTGAATAAGGTTTATCAACAATACTATTTGGCTAATTCATGACCGCGATGATGAAATAGTTCGCTCTAATGGGAGCCAAAAAGTTGTTATCAGTATGTTGAAGCAGATAGCAACAAATAGTTATATACGCGAAGGCTTCATGTACATGCTTAACATGTTGCATACCACGGGCGAATTTTGTATTACTGCTGCAAACAGTTTGGAACCAGATGAGGCACCGAATAATTATCCTGTGGCTCGGCTGTATCCAAATTGTTTGACACGCTTGCAACATTTTCTTAAAGAAACTACAGATCTACACCTACACTGACAATTGTTGTAGACGACGGTTTTGGTTTTTTATTGCAGACGACTAATTCAAAACGTGCGAAATGATAAAGCACGGTGACAGGTGAATTTCTGTAGTGGCAGCGGCAGAAGCGCATTAAGTTACCTTCGCATAAGTGTCGTACAAGCGCATTAAACACATCTACCCTAGCTAAAAGATTTCATACTCTTAAATGCAGCTTCACTTATAGTACATACTGATTGTAGCCTCTGACATTTTCGCCACAAATTGAACTAATTCAGAGAATCGAAATATCTGGGTGTTTTTCTTACATTTTTGTTTAAAAATCGCAGATTTGATACGTTTTGGTTGTTAGATCTACATCTGAAACATATATATACATTGTATTGGAAGAACAAGAACTTATCTCTCCCCTTTCGCATATGAAAGAGTTAAAGAAGAGCCATTTGATGAATAATATCGAACTTTTGTTTTAAGTGAGAGAGAGAGAGTGTGTGTGACATACATACAGACAGATACAGTCACAGAGAGAGAGAGAGAGAGAGAGAGGGGGGAGAGAGAGAGAGAGTGGAGAGAGAGATATATATATATAGAGCCACACTCATCAGCAAAAGACTTTAAAAAAGATTTTTGTAATACAATTATGACTTCGGTAGGAGATTATGCTTGCTAAAAAAAGTTCAAAAAGGGTTTTCGAAAATATCACGAGGCTTTAGAAAATATTAGATGAAAAAAAAAATTAAAGTAGAAAACTCACATAAAAGGAGTTTTATTCTTTTCTTATATTATTTTTAAGCAGTCGTCTGTCAGAATATAGAATTACTATATATATGGTATACATGTATATAATGCCATAACAAGCGAACTCCAGGTTGTGACGGCCACATTGTTTCACATACATGTATATAATTATAGCAGAGTTCCGATCAGTTTGGATCCAGAGTTCCTCGATGTCTCATCTGGATTCAAAATGTTTTTAACAATTATCAAACAACCGCGGGACAAATTATGTTTCTCTAGTTGATATAGTAAAGGAAATATGCTCTGGACATGCTTTTTTTATAATTGAGGTCATAGTCAAGATCACAGTACTCTATAAAAGGTAAAATACACGTCGAGATGTAAATGTGTAGATTTTAGATGTTCCCAGGCAACAATTCGAACTTAGAAAATAGAAGATAGAAGTTAGATCTTAGATATTCCGGCATTAATTCGAACTTAAGACTTAGAACTTAAGTTCGAATTAGTGCCTTTTAACTTCTATCTCAAAAGGGCCTCAATGGGCTTCCGTACAAGACACATATTGTGTCCGCTGCTGATGTGATATAGGCAGTATGCCTCGGACAAGCTTCTTCCATAATTGAGGTCGAAGGTTAGCATCAAGATCACACCACGCAGTGACATTAAAGTGATATACGAGATACTATATGCCATCTCATGATGTCCTCTTATACTGATTTTGGTATCCCTAGCTGATGCTGTATATGACATATAATTTGGACAAGCCTATGCTATAATTAAGATCCAAGGTCATGGTCACAGTGACCTTAAAATGGTACTTGACACTATGTGACCCAAGTGTGTACAAACACACACAATTAGTTTGGTTTCATACTATAGGATTTGTGCTCAGAACAAGTTTTATCTACAACTTTATTAAAAAATCAAAGTCAAAATTACAGAGTATCTGAAAATTATATGTAGCACTCTGTCATCCTTCATGAACTCTCACCAAATTTGGCATCTCCTACTGTCGTAGTATGGGAAATATTTCCCTGACAATTCTTTACTATAATTGAGACCAAGTTGAAAACCACAGTGATCTGAAAATGGCAGTGAAACATCAACATCCAAAGATGTACTCACACACACAATATGGTATCCCTAACTGATGTAGTTTAAGAAATATGCTCATAACAAATTTATTCCATAATTGAGATCAAATGGCAAGACCAGGATAGCAGTGAACTAAAAAGTGTTCGTTACACTCCACCATCCAAAGATGCATCACACACAGCATTTTTCCAACCTTGCTGATATGTAATAGTAAATGGCACAGAAACCTTTTTACTTTTTTTTTTTTTTTATATAATTGACTTAAATGTCAATGTCAAAGGCACAGTGACCTGAACAAAAGTAGTATTCAATATTCCACCATCCCAAGATGTACTTAGACACTAAATTTGGTATCTCAAGCTGATGTGGTAGAGGAAATATGCCCAAACAAGCGTTATATACAAGTAAGGTTACATTAGCCCCAAAATGGTATGCCACTCTCCGCTATCCAAAGATGTACTCACTCTTGGCATATTTAGCTGACGTGGTGTAGAAAATATGCCCCAGACACGATTTTTTTCTGTAAATGAGTTCAAAAGTCAAGGTCATAGTTACCTGAAAATGTCACTGGTCCGCCATTCCACGATGTACTCACACGACAAATGTGGTACCCCTAGCTCATGTAGCTGATGTTGTATATGAACAGAACAGAACAGAACAGAACATCTTTTATTCAGACTTGTACATAAGTACATCATCTTAAAACATATGTAACAAAAGCACATATTATGTCATATTCAATTAAATTCAAGTAATTACTAATGGTAATAACTGTTTTAGTTACAGTGGAGAACACGCCATTCCTTCCCGTATACACGCATTCAAAACGCAAACGCGGTGCACTAAAATGTAGAAAATGGCAACTTTACTATGTTTCCACCTATTGATTTTAATATGAGTTGCAAACAGTTAAGAGCCTGATCAGACGCCGGGTAACCCGGCGTCTGATCTGGCTTCAAACTGTTTGCAATGGAAATAATAGATATAGCGTAAATGCGTTTATTTGGGAAAGAATAACGTTTTTTCACTGTAATATTAGTCAAAAGTCACTAAATATGCAATGCGTACAATATTTTCTATTTTATGACGTCTCATTCAGACACAGTATTTCTATAATTTAAGTCAAAGGTCAATGTCACAGTGTCCTGAAAATGTATCGGGCCACTCTGTCATTCCCAATATGTACTCACACACCGTACGTATATGTAAGGGATATCGTTTAGTTACCGATATATCGGAGCCCAAGAGGCTCCGATATATAAGTAACTAAAAGATATCACTGTTGTCACCATCTGTCACTAACCTGACCCCTTAGAATCATAATCTAGTAACAAATTACATGCTCTACCGAAAATCCGCTTCAACTATAGATAAGTCAACCAGAGCCTTAATGAGCATTGTCAGTTCTTAGATAAGATGAAACAATGTGTTTACACAATGAGTTAATAATCATGTAGTGGGATGGTATCCAGATCTGTAGCTCCTACATATAGCATTTGTTCTGGTGTCAACCAGAACCTATATTGGTTCATAATTGATTGTGTTTGCTTTTGATTGTTTCATTTAGCTTGTAATATAAGGTAGCAGACTGCAAGTTCAAGCAAAATAGTCACAACATGTAACCCGATATACTGTCTTTCTGTAGCTATCCAATGATGTAATAGCAACCAACCGAAACATTAATTGTTTCTTTTCCGACCGTATGCTGTCAGTCTAATCTTTTTCATAATTAGAAATTTATTAAGAGGTCAGATAAGCATGTGCTTGAGCAGTATGGAAATTTAGCAGTTCACCACATTATCGCTCATATACGTGAATATTGCATATATGGTGACAACGTAAATAAGCTTAAACAATACAATACAATTTTATTTCAGCATTAAACATTACATGAATGTTCTTTAGCCTACAATACATGTACATACAAAGTAATGAGATTATTGTAAAGAGAAATAACATGTCATTTACAGGAGCAAACAAAATCTGTCAATACAGGATCTAATTCAAATCATGTCAGTGCTGTATCAAGCGACCATCGACTGATGTAACAGGCGACAGCCATATGCAGAACAGAACAATGCTGAGAGCTCCGATATGTATGGAATGCCGGTCACGACATGCCAATTGCTAAATGCTAAATGCTGCTTTGCCAGTTGCTAAATGCCAATACATCCAAAATAGCTTATTTTGATGAAATTGTCAGATCAAACTACATCACAAGGCTTCACCAGATGATGTCCTTAGACATTGCCGTGGAGGTAAAGTGAAATATTGTAGCATGTTTTCCTTTACATTAGATGCAGACATGTATAAAACTATTAAGCAAATGGCAAGTGGCATATTGGCAATTGGCAAATTAGCGTTATAGAACATAATTATTAGCATTTAGCAAATGGCAATTTAGCAACTGGCAAACAAGCATTTAGCACTTAGAAATTGACTTATTTGGTCAAAACAGCGAACAAAGTATTGTGGGTTTATTGTTTACACTCATGACCCCAATCTAGTCGATTAGACGGTGTTACAGTACACATTTGACCCCGAAACAACACTCTTCAGTTAAAAGATATTAAATTAATGACAAATGGCAATTAGCATATTAGCATTAAGCAACTGGCAAATGGCATATTGGCAAGCATTCAGCAACTTGTAAATTAACAATTGGCAAACAAGCAATTAGCATTTAGAAATTGGCATGTCGCGACCGACATTCCATAGTTATGAGATCTCGGCATTATTCCGGCCACTGGTGAGCATCCACCTGTCCCCAAGGCTAACCAAATGTGTATTACTGCTTGGTCGTTTAATACAAGACCGACTGTACATTCAAACAACTGCATATGTTTGCAGTGGTTTGTAATTCATTCTTACTTGCATTTTATCACTCAAACGTAGATATTCGTTTTTCAGAGTAATATATGTATTTACTTAAATTATTTAAAACCTTTTTGGAATTAGAAGACATACGCATATCAAACTTTGTTAATGTTGGCCAGCGACAATAAAAGCTTTTGAAATAAGTTTAGTTAACGCTATTCTAAATTTGGTTTCTGTGATGATATTTAAATAAGGTTCTTGTTCAAAAGTGTGCTTAAGGCGACAGTAAGTTATTAGCATTGGAGAATTATTTATTTCACTATATCAAGTTTGCTTATGAATATCTAATATTCTTTGTTTAATCATTTCAAAAGAGTACATGAAGACATCTTGACTGAGCCACCCATAGCTTAATCCATGTGAGTCTAACAAGCACTTTACTTGCCACGCCCAATTATGAATTCCATAGGTAACATTATTTTCAGCATCACGTTTTAACATAAGATATATCATTTTGGGGATTTCAGTATAAAATCATTTTTATTACCTTATACCAATATGTTAACATAGCAATATTTCTGGACACTTGTAAAGGTGCTCTGCCAAAATCACCATAAAGACAAACCAGGCTAGTTGATTGTCGTACACATAGAACTTTGCGGCATAATTTTGTATGGACTTTGGCCTCACATGAGACGCTTGAATTATTCTTTTCACAGACAAAACCACAGTTTAACTTTTGAGAACGGGTTGCACAAGCCATGCGTTCACCAGCGCGAACTCAACAGAATCTCTCGCCGCGATCCTCTCGCCTCAGGGGGCCACAGGTTCACGTGGCTTCAAAATTGCATGTTTTTGTCTTTCTCTTGGTCACTCCTCCTTTGGGCACCCTGAGACGAAAGGATCGCGGCGAGAGGTTCTGTAGCGTTTGCGCCAATGAACACAGGGCTGCAGATGTAACTGACTAGGTGTAACAACTCAAGCTAGGTCCAGTAATGTCTGCGTATTTTATGCATTATATCTTATTGTCGGTTTCCAAGTACAAATGTACTTGAATAAAGAGTTGTAAATGAAGAGACCCTCTTCAGAGCAGAGGGTCAACAACAAGATGAACTATTGGCATTTTCTTGCCAAAGACGCTGTGTCAGGCGTCCTGGTTCTGCCGGTCCTTGCATTGAAGTCACACACCAGGGGCCCGTCTTACGAAATGTCGTACGACAAAAACGGTCGTAAGTCAAAACGTTAAAATACTTTTAATTTCTGATTTCCCCATCTATTCCTGTCTTGTGACATCTCTTTGGAATCGTCTTTCCAAACGCCTGCAATACGAGTCTCCCTGAGCGCGGCAATGTCGATGTTGTACCTCGAAAAATCATGTGCAGTGTTCAATGTCCGCCACCCTTTCAGGACTGATACTTGCTTGGTATATGTTAGAGTCCTGACATTTCTTTCTTCAAACTGCATACGAGATACACGTACTTACAAGATACAAGAAACTTTATTTATAGTCGGGTGTTTTCACAACATATATAACATTAGCTAAAAGCTATTTACCGACATAATAACATAAGTTTCTTAACAATAAGATTAACTAACAGCCTGTAAAAGAAATACATTATCATGTTAATACAGTAAAATTCTACAAAGTCTATTATAAAATACATTCATACATCACAGATTTTTGATATCACATATGAGATAGCATGCTTTAGCTGCTGCACAAATAGAGAATGAATAGTGGACAGGGGGGTTATAAGCAGACAGCATAGACCAGATCAGACATCAAGTAATTTGTTGCCCCATTAGGGTGAGTGATTGTCTGCATATACCACACCTTTATAAATCCACAACATACACACCTGTACTTACTTTTGTGTTTTATTTTCGACCGAATAGCAGGATGCCTGTCAGCAGCGGTATGTTTACAGGGTGAGGTTGGACAATCAATGTTTAATTGTTTATGCCATCTTTTCTGGGTCCATCCCTTAGGAGTAGGTCCTTTAATTAGTTGCAGCCGAGCAACGGCTTTGTCCCAGTAGACGGATGGTCGACCGATACACATTGGCTGCCTTAATAGGAGTATGCGCAGGTCTGTGGCTCGTAGTTCCCATTGCCACCCTGCACCTACCACCGTCACCACTCGTCTCTCGCCTCAGGAATAGTCCACGGCGCACTGAAACTTTGGCAGCATCTAAGGCGGCCCCGAGCTGCCCTGGCGTCTCAGCCTTAGCAATGGAGTCCAATCCATTGACCAAAATATCCAAACTGATATTGTGCTTGTGGATTTTGAAAAGGCTTTTGACAAAGTCTCACACAAACAAACTTCTCTTTCATAATTTAAAGTACAGTGATTTTCCTACTGATCGGACCCAGACTGTTGTTCTTGAGGGAGAACAATCATGAAAAGTTCCTGTAACATGAAGAGTCTCTCGGAGCACAGTACATTGGACAAGTATCTTCTTGATTTACATTTATGACTTTCCGGAGCATCTTCAGTACAGCACATTCAGACTATTTGCAGATGACGGCATACTTTATAAAGAAATTCACAGCAGATTAGCTGACGAACTTCTTCAAGCAGACCTAGAGGCTTCAGACAGGTGGAAAAATGATTGGTTAATGAAATTTCATCCCGACAAATGTAATGTTCTGAGTATTACTCAAAAGTAGACGCCTGTCAAATTTTAATATAAATAACATAACCACCACTTGATAAGGTGGATAGCTCTAAATACTTAGTAGTGTCACCCTTTAACATAACTTGAAATGGGACAAGCGTATACATTCTATCACTAGCAAAGCTTAGCAGGTTTCCTCAAGAGAAACTAAGGTGTCCGCTCAAAATGTTAAGGAGCATGCTTATAAAGCCCATGTACGTCACAAACTAGAGTACGCTTCAACGGGCTGGGTCCCCTACAATAGAAACAAAATACACCAAATAGAAAAGGCACAGCGTAGATCCGCCAGATTTATCTGTAACCGCTTCTATAACACTAGTTCAGTGTCTTACATGCTAGACAATCTAGGCTGGCCAAAACCTGAAACTCGTAGGACAAGAGCTCGCCTGGCTATGTTTTATAAAATGGTTCACCAATTCACTGCCATCCACCCAGGTACAAACCGCTTAAATACCAACTGGTCCCAGAACAAGATTTCATACCCCTGTACAGTTTTAGACCAACCAATTCGTCTAAAACATTAGATGGTTATAAACTTTCTTTTTATCTTAGAAGTATTCCGGAATGGAACTTATTACTAGTCACAGCCCAAATGGCATCAACTGTTAGTGCCTTTAAGACAATTGTTACTTTAGCCGTTATAGTAGATATATCTCACCAGAAACGTTCCTGATCTCACATCGACTACTACCTTGCTTTTATTTGTTACAAATTCTCCAAATATATTTGACACTTTCCTGTGTTAGACGAGATACTTTTTGTTTTGTAAATAAAAATTGTGACACAGAGCATTCTAATGAAATATTCTTGATGGAGAGAAGTAACTAAGAAGAAGAATATAAGTTTCCTCGTTTTGGGAATTAGGACAGCATCTCCCCGGTCCGATCTATCTATCTTTTTTAAACATAATTAACAAACAAACGTCTTTTTTTCCAAACAATCTCGAGTATAATAGTGTGGCCAAGTCTTTGTTTATTTTTTTTATTTAATGTGTTAGATCTAAAAAGTGTTTACATTTTTTTAAAAAAAAAGGAAAAAAAAAGGAAAAAAAAGAAGAAAAATCACAAAAATAATTTGATTAGAATCTAGTCTAATATTGAATATTCTTTTTCTAAAGACCTAATCATACGGGTAAAGGATCTTTACAGAGACTACAAACCAAATGGTGCCGTAAATGGATTTACTCCGTCTAGTAGACGGAGTAGAAAATTAAAAAAAAAAACCCTAGGATTTAGTGACTTATCTTGGGGGTATTTTTAGACTTGTCATATTTTTAATATGCCATATTCACGTTAATGCAACACATTTGACTTTGTTTTAGTAGTTTAATTATCCTTTTTTGCAAGTTCAGTCTCTTTAACCCTAGCCTCGACCTAACGGTGTCGTGAGAAAGTATATTACGTTAGACTCACACACCAATATGGCTGCCTCCAAAAACGAAAGTCAGACAAGAGTGAAGGCTTTCTTGAAAGTGGGACAATTCCGGACAAATGACCACCCTCTACATTTATTCATTTCAAGGAAAAATGCCCATTCTTTGGAAATCGCTCCAAACGAAGAGAAATTCTACTTATCTTTTTGGACAAATACGAGAGTGTCTGAAGATATTGACCAACCGTCACACCCACCCACTACAGGAAAGGGGAGCATTTTCCAAAGAATGCTTTCAAATAGTCAGAACTTTCCTGAAATTTTAAATCCGGATTCAGATGAGGTTGATATTGATCACAATCATAGCTATGTGACCGGTGCTGATGTAGAGCTGTTTACATATGTTGTCGTTGATGATAGTTTAGCAGAGGACTGGAGAGATGGTGATATTAACTTACAGTGCAGTGAAGAGTTTATGACACATTACAATATCAAGAGTCAGATTGTGTATGTACGAACTGTCAAGGCCTATCCTGTTAGCAATGTTGTTCTTGGTGTTAGCAGTCATGAGGCCTTTCAATGGATGACAAAGAAGAATTTCTGCAATCAACTGCTAGTGGAGGTGTGTTCACACACTGTGTTGGTTCGTGCCAAGGATGTGCTGTTAGCTCAATATGGACTGTTTCTTGATGATCCAGACTTCAAAAGATCTTTTTATTTTGATATTTATGTTCTGGAATGCTCCCCGGTGCAGCAAGGTCTGATGACAGTTTCCACAGAAATGGTTGTAACCTATATGGGTGACTTGGCTGCCGAGCGACAAAGATTTCAGGCCAAAATGGAAGCAATTGTATCAAACCCAAGGAAAAAGCAAATTGCTGGTCCGTTTAAAGACATTTTGATTTCTGATTTCAGTCATGCACTTAATCAGAATTTGAACACTCCCGATGTGGATGAGTCTGATTTCCACCCAGGTCAATCATTTAGAAAAAAGGCTCAAGATATGAAAAAACGACGAGGAAGAGGTGAAACTGTGGGGACTTTTGAATATGAAGTTGTGTCACAGAAGCCACTCTTTAAAAGAATGCTGTGGAGGGATCAAAAGAAACATCACTTTGACCCACTGTACTATGTTGGTATATCAAGAAAGATAATGCTACGTGAGGGACTGTTCGACAGTAGCTATGTGCTCATAACTCCTGACTATAGAGAAGATGAGTATGATGACATACAGAAAGAGAAAGTCTTTACTGAACGCTTGTGCATGGTGAGATGTCTAGGCAAGGAATATGACAGGTCAAAGAGGTTGTTTATAACCCCACTTTGCTTGTTTAACATGTTAAAAAAGCCTCCTATCGAGCTTCCAGATCGTTTGATATTGAAGGTAATAGCACAAGTGGGTGATGTGTTTCTCATAAAAGTTGGTAAAATTGTCGATGTCCAGAGATATTTTAAGTCAGCTGATTGTTTAACCCATTACCCCATAAATACGCCCTTTTACACCACTAAAATTTATTCATCCATTGAGGAAAATAGTTCCAATTTGCACAATAATGAATATATGTACCATAAGAAATATTTTCTATATTCTAGCAGATTTTTGCTTAAAGACATTTCCTGACCTAGTTTTGGGGCTTATAACTACTCAGGTAAAATGCTGCATGAGCTTGTGACTGTAGCAAAGAATCATCGAAGCGTCTCATGTGAGGCCCACTTCTTATAGTTGGTAATTTAGTTGGAAATACCCCTTGAATATGAGTTTGTCAGGGCCTCTCCAGACAGGATAAGATTGTTTGCTGTATATTGCACACAAGTCCCATGCTTTTTTTACAGTTGGTTTCACGCCTATCGAGAACAATTAGGGGGGGGGGGGGGGGGGGGGGGGCGTTAGTCCATCAATGGACTGAGGAAATGTCTTAAAGCAGGCTGTAACTTACAGTGTAAGTAAATCAGAATACATCCTAAGGCGCATTCTGCTTTACTTTCAACCTGCTTTAAGTAGTAACTTGTTTTCAAAACTAGAAACAGGCTACGGGGTAATGGGTTAATGCAAGACAAAAGTAATGCAGAAACCTCCCATAAAAGTTGTGTGCATTGTCCTGCAATAAGCTGCCACTGCTCATAAAGGCTATAGATATGGTATACCAAATTTTAGTGGTTGATTTGTACATGTTGACTGTAGTGAAAAATCCATGTTTTCCTCTTACATACAAGTGATTAACTTAACCCTTTCCCCCATAGAAGCGACTTTTTTTAGCGTATTTAGTTTATTCCTCCGCTGAAGAAAATAGTTCCAGTTTATACCCTCATGAAAAATTACTATTACAAATATTTTATATAGCCTAGCAGATTTTAACTTAAAGCAGGTCACCTACATGTCTTCAAAACTAGAAATAAGTTATCATATGGGATATTGGGTTAATATTTCACCTCAAGGACTCAATGTTTGTCTCAAGGACTCATTGTTTTACAGAATGTGCATCCCGAGGACTCGTTCATCTGATTTCTAAAATTATCACTGTCAGAACATGTACATCATAACATGTATTTGCATAAGGTTTTAGGCATATTGCAAACTTTGAAAAAGGTTTTCTCTTCTTTTGTATACAACATATATAATCAAGTATGTGTATGTGTATGACATACATATACCAGTATATGGTATTAAAGCGAGAGATGTATTATGTTTCTTTTAAGAGATAAAATCAATCAGTTTGGATCCAGATGAGATGATGAGACAATTGGCATCTAGATCTAAACTGTTTACACTAATTTGCTCACCATACTAAAAGTTAAAAGCATCTTGCTCCCCACAGAGATATGACCTAGAGGGCGGTACAGTGAGGGAAGGCGTGACAAGCAGCCATTCATGGAATGTGAAGATGCCCATTGCTAAAGAAGTGCACATCTCTATCATCCCATCACCCAACTACAGCCCTCGGGCTCCACATGACGAGGCCCTAAAGCAGTACTTCTCATGTCGCAGGTAAACTCAATCACATTTATAGTATTACTTGATGTTTATTTGTAAAGGTTTGTAAGTATGTTTTAGTTTATATTGTATCAAATGCTCCCATACTTTTTCCCAGTTAAAATGCAGTAATGTTTAAATGCATGAATTTGTATCCAATTTACAAGCAGCTTTCCAATCAGTTCAACCCATTTTTTCGATAGATGCTCATTTTTATGAATTTAGTTTATTCCTCCACTGAAGAAAATAGTTCCAACTTATACAGTCATGACCACTTATCATAAGAAATATTTTCGATATTCTGGCAGATGTGAGCATAATTAAGGCACATTCTGGTTTACTTTCAATCTGCTTTAAATGGTCACCTATCTTCAATACTAGACACAGGCTATGCAATAACGGTTAAAATATCATACTTATGTCGAGATCCTTGCTGCACCACATGTAGGATAGTAATAGAAATGTGTGATGTGTACAACATTAATTATTAACCATCATCCTTCTTTTAGGGTATTTGATGCTTTGTGATAACTGTGTAAGCCCAGATCTGACAGCTTCTGAAGAAGCCAGCTGCTCAAGGTCTGCACACTGCAGTTTTTCTGATAAGATCTGTCTGACATGAATCTGCACTCTATCATGGGATTTGATTATATATTTTATTAGCCAAAGTAATAGCTGAGATGATAAATGTTTATAATGGGCAGTGTTTTATTAACAAAAAATTAGGGTAAGAAGAGTTAATATGATATACATCTCCGCTCGATAAATCGAATTCGCTTGTGTCCAACATACTAGAATTTCAAAGTAAAAACTATTTAACTTGGCTTAGCCAAATTTTAACTTTGAAATATGGGTATGTTGGGTTAGAGATCAAGTTATCGAACCTTATCGAGTTATCCAAATTCAACTTAACAAAATACATGTATGGGTAAGTTGTACTTAAGGGAGTGCAATGTATGGATTTTGGGCTCTATAAATTACATATGTTATATTTGTTTCAGACTTGTGGCAGTTGGGGATGTCCTTGCTATCAGAAGTCTAGGTATGTCTGACATGACAAAAGCATAGACATTTAATTTTTAATGTCATTTCTGGCAGACTTAATGGTATCATCACTTACAAACAGTAATCTTAAGGTGATAGTTGTATCATTGTCTTCAAGAGAATTGATTTTAACCAATTACCCCATAGCCTGGTTCTAGTTTTGAAGACAGATGACCACTTAAAGTAGGTAGAAAGTAAAGCAGAATGAGTCTTAAGGCACATTTTACTTTACTTTCATCCTGCTTTAAGCTACTATTTGCTAGGATGTAGAAAATATTTCTTATTGTGCATATTAATGACTGTGTAAAGTGATCATCCATATCAGATGATGAGTGACTTGGTATTTGAACACGATCCATTCTTGTTGACTAGCTGTTATTGATGTTTCTCCAGTTAAACTCCAAAGTTTTTAAATCGAAAATCATTGCTGACTTTAATTTTTGTCTTGTAAACTCTTTCCTTCACAGCCATCAGTGCAAATCACCTTTATCAAACTGCGTTTAACCCATTACCCCATGGCCTGTTTCTAGTTTGAGATAAAATGATCACTTAAAGCAGATTGAAAGTAAAGCAGAATGTGCCTTAAGGCACATTCTGCTTTACTTTCAGCCTGCTTTAAGCTTTTATCTGCTAAGATGTAGAAAATATTTCTTGTGATACATATTCATGACTGTATAAAACTATTTTCTTCAGTGGAAGAATAAATTATTGGCGGAAAAAGGTGTATTTATGGGGTAATGGGTTATGGCAGGATACTGCTGAAAGCAAGACGAATGTATAGAAGAAGATGCTTGAGGAGCATTCTGCTTTACTTTCAACCTGCTTTAAGTGGCAACATGTCTTCAAACTAGAAACAGACTATGGGGTAAAGGGTTGCAGGTACATTTCGTAAAATCGCGCTTGAAAAATGAAAAATTTGGAAATCTTAGGAATTTTCATGATCAACTTATGGCAGCCCTGCCATGACATGAAACATGCTGTGGACATCGCAACCCTTGTGGGAAGTCTGATTTCTACATTATTTGAGAGCCATTGTTTATTTGAGAGCCAGTGCTTATTTGAGAGCCAGTGCTTATTTGAGAGCCATTGTTCTTGTGACAAAGCTGTGTCTGTATGTTTAACAGATGACCCACGATTCTGGCAGAACACTGGCGATGACACAGAGAACCGGTTCCCGTGTATCTACTTCAAGGTGGTCATTGTGAGGGGACCAGCAAACTTCCACAGTAATTATCTGATGGACAAAGATGATACAACTCTCATACAGGTAGTTCTTTTCATTTAATCCTTTACTTCATAGAAACTCATTTTTACACATTTAGAGCTTAAAGCAGACTGAAAGTAAAGCAGAATGTGCCTAAAGGTGCATTCTCCTTTACTTTCAACTTGTTTTAAGTACTCACCTGTCATCAAAACTAGAAACAGGCTATAGGATAAAGGGTTACCCAAACAATATGCCGTATAACGTACATGTAGTCAATGGGACATTATTTAGGGTCAAACAGTTGTTAATATTGTGCTTTAACGCCTTTCAGTTATTCCTTCACTGAAGAATTTGAAAATAGTTCACTTTATCATCATCATCATCGGATTTTTGATTAACGTGCAGGGGTGGGAGCATTGTCCACAACAGTGGGCTCCCTTCCAGGTAACTGGCCAGCTGCACTATATTTTGCTTTACTTTCGGCCTGCTTTAAGTGATCATCTGTCTTCAAAATTAGAAACAGGCTTTGGGGTAAAGGGTTAAAAGAATGACATATTCTCCTCTTTACAAGTACAAGGATGTGGCACATGTTTATTTCAGATTGGTACAGACCACAGTTATGTTCCGGCAATGATGCAGATTTACCTCAGTCCACTGCCACAGGGTTTCTGGGATAGAGATGGGCTCTCAGGGCTGACCAACTGTGTGTCTCAGTTGGAGAACTTCATTATTCCTCACCTCACAAGCGAGTGAGTACTTTTTCTTATTATACAGTAAAACCTCACCTCACAAGCGAGTGAGTACATTTTCTCCCTATAGTACAGTAAAACCTCTCTATTATGACCACGAAAATGAAGGCTTATTGATTTTAAAAAAGTCAGATGACAGCTTAAAGCAAAGGTGACAGTAAAACAGAAAACTCCTAAAATAGCTTTCTGTTTTACTGTCATCTTGCTTTAAGCAGTCATCTGTCGTAAACAGCTAAAAACTAACACAATTAAGTGGTCGTGATAGAGAGATTTTACTGTTTATTCAATCAACAAAATGAGCATTTGTCCGAGACAATTAAAATTTACTTGGTACAACCATTGTTAATCAGTAGTATGGTTGTCTGGTGGATAACCAGTCAGGGTACTAAGTTAACCCTTAGCCTGCCACTCACGACTATAGCTCCATATGCAAACAGCTTGGATCCGGATGAGACGCCGAGTAACTCGGACAACATTTTCAGCAATTTTGAGCAACTTTGAAGCACTTTGAAACTTGAAGCAGATGAGAAATATAGCAGACGACAATTTATTTGGCGGGCTAAGGGTTAAAGAAACGTTTTCATACATTTTGACTTTCCCCATAGAAATCCCCCATAGAAATCTCTTATACCTTTATATACTCTATATAGAAATGTCTCTTTAGTCTGTCAGAACCATGGGAAAACACTTGTGCATCCTGACATTTGAATGCTTAAATCAGTTGAAAAGTAAAGAAGAGAGCTACTGAATAAGCTTTTCTGATTTACTTCAGTTTGCTATATGCAACCACCTGCCGTAAAGACAGGAAACAAGCTGATGGGGAAATGGTTAAAATATAGTGAAAGTAAAGCAGAAAGCTCCTTTATGAGCTATCTGCAAAATAATTTCAGCCTGATGTAAGTTATCATTTGTGATTAATACAACTCTTTTGTTTATTGCACTCACTAAAATGAATATGAGCCGTGCCATGACAAAACCAGCCTTTTAGCATTGTAAAATTGAACAGACTCAGCACCGCTGTTATCCCAGGCACTGTATCTGGCTGACCTTGATCTATACTGTTTGCAATGCAATATTAAAGTCAGGTTTTCTCATGGTACAGCTCATATGTTGTGACAGCAGTAGTAACAAGGAATATTGATATTTTTCACCTAGACATGGCAGTAAAGGTTTATCCTCAGTCCCTCCAGCCCTCCTGGTGTCAGGACCTGTCGGCAGTGGAAAGACATCCCTGATTATTGCTGTGGCTAGGAGACTCTTCATACATGCCTTCAAGGTAACATACAAACTTTAGTAAAATAACTCAACTATGTTACAGTGTAGAAGATGTTATTCTTTCCCAATAAACATATTTATTATATGCTAAAACATTATTTCCCAAGTAAACAGTTTGAGCCAGATCAGATGCCGGGTAACCCGGCATCTGATCTGGCTCCAAACTGTTTGTCACTCAGATTAAAAAGAACATATAGAATCGTCAAGAAGTTGTCAATTTCTCCGTTTTATTGCAATTGATGTGTTTGCGTTTCGTTTGAGAAAGAAAAATGTCTTCTCCACTGTATGTGTCATTGGACTCATAGCTCCAGATAATCAGTAGAGACGTACGACAAACACTGAAATCCTTATGTTTACACTAAACCGTATGATATGACTTTTCGTTAGAATCATCTTGCACAGTTATTACAATTATGGTATGGTGAAGAAAAGAAGGAGTATATGTTTGAATTTTCAGTGCACTCTCTCTGGTATGAAAACCTTTTGCTATACTTACGGCTTTGGCTTAAGCTTATAGTGTTCTAATCATACATGTTCACAGTTAACCCATTACCCCATAGCCTGTTTCCAATTCTAAGGATAGATTACTACTTAAAGCAGGTTGAAAGTAAATCAGAATGTGCCTTAAGGCGCATTCTGCTTTACTTTCAGCCTGCTTTAAGCTACAATCTGCTGGAATATAGAAACTGTTTCTTAAGCTGAAGAATAAATTAAAGGCGTAAAAAGGCGTGTTTATGGGGTAATGGGTTAAACATCAAAGTGTTCCATTGCTATTGCTATGTTGATATCTCACTTGTTTTCTGTACAGGTGAACTGTCATGCACTGGCTGGAGAGACATCAGGAGCCACAGAGGCCAGAATGAAGAATGCCTTTACTTCAGGTTGGTAGTAGTGATAGCTGTGTTACACAGGTGAAAGTATGAGAGTCTAGCTCCTAGGATTGTAGATAGGAAATGGAGCTTAGATTTTCAGTCTGTCCACACCTAAAACATTACACATGAACTTTGATAATACGTAATATAGTTTGCGTGGTTTTCCTATTGAGAAAATTAATACCGATGTCATTATGACCTTTATTCTAAATAGACATTACATTGGTTTGTTTGTTAATGTCCCTTTCTGCCATCTATTGGCTAACTGGATGCCCCAGAGAGAGGGGAGCGGATACAGAAAACCTGGGTGTGATGCCTTACTCTTATTGACAGAATTCTCTGGTTTTTTGGATGCCGAGTGTAATGCACTGATACATCGGACCTTGATTTATAGTCTCATCCGAAGGACTTGGTCTGGTGGGGGATGTAACTCAAGCCCTTTTTTAGGATGCATGGTTGACACTTGACTGTTTGTTTATTTCAGCATGTCTGTACTCCCCTTGTATCCTGTTGCTGCAGAGTGTACACGCCTTGGGACGAGACAGAGATGGAAATACAGAGGGTAAGACTCGTATTATGATACAGTGGCTCCACCCTACAACAGCCCTCCCAACAACGACTCCCTCCTTACAATGACACTTGCCGATGTTCCCTAAAGAGGAAATTATGTCCAACCTATTCACGACTGCAATGTCGTCTGCTGTTTTTTCTCAAAGTTACATAATGGCATCTTTACAGAATAAACAAAACTATATTAAGAGTGACAAACAGCTTGAATCCAGATCTGATGGCGAATTAGGCAGCATCTGATATGTATTCAAGCTGTTTGCAACTGTAAGTTAATTTCCCTCCCTATAACGACTCCCTTCGAACAAAGCACTCATTTTTTGGATGTTGTTGTAGAGAAGTAACGCTGTAGTGCTGATTCAGTGTCTTACCCTTTCCTCCACATCAAATCACATGTTACTTTCTGTATTCATGTGAGGGAACTGCTTAAAGCAAAATGAAAGTAATGTAGAAAGAGCCTTTAGGAAATGTTAAATAGGTCATATTTTCTCTGTTTTAGAAAAAATCATAAAATTTGAAACAACAAATTAAAGAACAGGAGTGTTCCAAAAAAGAGGCTTAATTCGTTAACCTTTCTGGCTAAATTACCTTCAAGAAAACAACTGCTTGGTTTGTTTATACTTTTATCAAGAATATAATTATATGGTTGATTGTACATTGTATCTTAAAGGACATAAATCATGTCTATATCTTTATTTGTTTTTTTTGTTAGGAATTACAAATAAATTCAACTTTGAAGGATCTGGTAAGTTTCACATAAAAATGTTTCATCTTGAAATCTACTAAAGCAAGAGAGAAACATTGAACATGTACTGCAGCAGGTAACATATGTAATATACTTATATAATGTATGTGTAATGATGCCATTAAGTCTCATACTTTTGTTTATAGTTTGATTTACTTTGCTGTTTTCTGAGTCAGGGCTGGACATTTTATTGCTAATTATTAAAACAAAATATAGAACTATCACCAAAAAAAAAAGTTTCGTATCCAATAAATATGAATTTAAAATTTGTATCGGCAAAACAAACTGTATACATGTAAACAGCTAATATAACATCACTTAGTGACTATCCACAGTTTGAACATCTGTAACATGAAGCATCATACATGTACAACTAAATACTTCCTCAGGTGAACAGCGTGCATTCTTTTAGCATTTCTAAACTGAATTCAAACAACAAGTTCCATCATTGTTAATAATCTCAGTGACTTGAGATGCAAATGGTTCTCTTTTGATTATGCTTCAATAAATAATGCTTGTCAATGGAAAGGAACTGTATTATTATTTATTTATTGCGGCGTCTAAATCTTAAGTCTCACTTTGCTGTCATCTTTTCTTTCAGTCTAAGTCTTAATTATTATCTCCATTTTCAATGCTTTAGACAACTAAATTTGACTGGAAGATGTTTTGTGCATATTGCTCCAAAATTATTAACCTTCTCTGGTGTAACACATATTGTGTATTTTTAAATGCTTTTCTGTCTAAAACTAGTATGTCAGGACTAAGATCTACATCTTTTATGTTTACCGGTACTATTTAGTCTTCAAAATCAATGCTTTCTTTGTAAATGTACATTGATATTGTTTTAAACTTTTATCATGTTTTGAACTTAGTTTTTTTACAATGAGACATATTTTAGACTTAACTTTTAACCCGTTACTCTATAGTTTCTAGTTTTGAAGATAGGTGAACACTTGAAACAGGTTGAAAGTAAAGCAGAATACTCCTTAAGGTATACTCTGCTTTACTTTCAGTCTGCTTTAAGCTACCATCTGCTAGAGTATAGAAAACATTTCTTATGATACATAATATTCATCATTGTATAGTGGAACTTTTTTCTTCAGTGGAGGAATAAGTGAAAGGCGTAAAATGTATATCTATTGAGTAAAGGATTAAACAGGCCAGCATAAAATGGCTTTGGCACTATTTCTGGTGTGTAATTTTGATCCCTGTGCTGTAAATAATTTTGAAGAAATTAAAGATATTGAATTGAAATCATGTGATGTTTTATGTTTTCAGATCCACGTGTTGCCAGCAGTTTCTTGGCCAATGTCATGCAACTGAAGAATGACCTTCAGCAGTTTCCCATGGTTGTCGTGGCAACTACACACTCCACCAACAACCTCACACATGATATGTTAGAGTGCTTCTTACACCAGGTTAAGATAGAGGTAGGTAATGGTCCTCAGATATCAGTAGAAAGTATGTTATGCTTAACTCTTTGCATGCTGGGTAATTGTTTCATCTGCAACAATTATCTTCTGCTATTGTTCTAAAAATAGAATTTTCAAAATTTCTTTTTAAAACAGGGTCAGCGTGTCAAACAGTTTGGATCCTGAAGAGATGCAGCATTATGTGGCATCTCATCATGATCCAGATTGTTCGCATATATAATCATGATCCCACTGCTGGTGTGCAAAGAGTTAACCCTTCTCCCTCTGAATATTCATGTATAAAACAGGCCAATATGAATATATAGCATCAGAAGTATTACATTGGCTAATTAATTCAGGAAAATATTCCACAGGAAAGAGTGGAGACTCATGTCAGACAAATCTTATAAGAAAACGGTTTGGACACGATTAGACATCTCCTGTTGGAACTGTCTGATCTGGGTCTTCTCTGGGACAACACTGTTTACAATGGATGTGTATATCAGCCATTTCAAGGGTTAATTCTAATTAATACTGTTTCCTGCTTAGTGTGATGAATTGTATTTTCAAACAGTTTTGATGCATATTTTCTCATATGCATACCTTCTTGATATGGATTGTTTTAATGCTCATATTTTCTCATATTCTTACCTTCTTGATATGGATTGTTTTAGTACCCATATTTTCTCATATCCATACCTTCTTGATATGGATTGTTTTAATGCCCATATTTTCTCATATCCATACCTTCTTGATATGGATTGTTTTAGTACCCATATTTCTCATATTCTTACCTTCTTGATATGGATTGTTTTAGTACCCATATTTTCTCATATCCATACCTTCTTGATATGGATTGTTTTAATGCTCATATTTTCTCATATTCATACCTATTTAATATGGTTTGTTTGACTGCCCATATCACTCATCATCATCCTCATCATCATCCAGTTTAGTTTAACGAGGCCATTGATTAATCCTTCTTATAAGGGTAAGGCCTGGCTGTCCAGTCTGGAACGAAGTCTCCCTCCAAGCTTGGCGGTTTTATTGGTTGGTGTTTCCAACCCGAGAGCTTCCATATTTATAATATCTATTTAATATGGTTTGTTTTAATGCCCATATTTTCTCATATTCTTACCTATTTGATATGGATTGTTTTAGTGCCCATATTTTTAGCATGTCTGGGTTTTTTAGCTCACCTGAGCACAAAGTGCTCAAGGTGAGCTTTTGTGGTCAGTCAATGTCCGGCGTCCGTCGTCGTGCGTTGTGCGTCGTGCGTCAACAATTTCTTCAAACATCTTCTTCTCCAAAACCACTTGCTTGATTGCAACCAAACATCACAGGAATGTTCCTTGGGTCAAGCTCTTTCAAAGTTGTTCAAAGAATTTGAAACCATGCAGAACTCTGGTTGCTATGGCAACCAAAGTGAAAAAATAAGGAAATCTTAAAAAATCTTCTTGTCACAAACCACAAGAGCCAGAGCTTAGATATTTGGCACATGTCATTACCTATAGGTCCTCTATCAAAGTTGTTCAAATTTTGTCCCTGGGGTCAAAATTGGCCCCGCCCCGGGGGTCAACGTTTTACAAAGAGTTATATAGTGAAATGTTCAAACATCTTTTTCTCTGAAACCAATATGTCCAGAGCTTTGATATTTAGCATGGTATTACTTCTAGAGGTATTTGACTTATATTGTTGAATCGGTTCCGGTCCGTTGCATATCTTGGTCACCGAAGCTAAAAATAGATTTTTTTCCCATGAGAACTTAAAAAATCTTCTTGTCTGAAACCATAGTACACTGAGCTTAGATATTTTGCACATAGCATCGTCAACAGATCTTCTATCAAAGTTGTTCAAATTTTGTCTCTGGGGTCAAAATTGGCCCCGCCCCGGGGATCACAGTTTAACATAGAGTTATATAGTGAAATGTTCAAACATCTTTTTCTCTGGAACCAATATGACCAGAGCTTTCATATTTGGCATGATGTAACTTTTAGAGGTCCTTCACATATATGGATGAATTGGTTCTGGTCTGTTGCATATCTGGGTCACCGGAGCTAAAAATAGATTTTTTCAATGAAAACTTCAAAAATCTTCTTGTCTGAAACCATAGTACACTGAGTTTAGATATTTTGCACATATCATTGTTTACAGGTCCTCTATCTTAATTGTTCAAATTTTGCCCCTGGGGTCAAAATTGGCCCCGCCCTGGGGGTCACCTTTTACAAATCTTTTCTGAAATCACGTGACCCATCCTAGTGTCACCATTGTCAGGTGAGCGATCAAGGGCCATTCTGGCCCTCTTGTTTAAGAAATAAAAGCAGCTATTGTTCTCACTACGGCGTCCACTTAGTGGTCATCCCAAATCTTAACATTGGCCATAACTGCTTCAATTTTTCATCTACAACCTTCTTATTTGGTATGCATGTTTATCTTGACAATCCCTATCCAGACTTGCCAAAATATTTTACCAATTGACCTTGACCTCGACCTTTGACATAACTTTACTGTATTTTTTCACTTATCTTCAAAAACAGATGAGGGCTGGCATCCGCATGCAGTGCTCTTGTATTATATCCATATCTACTTGATATGGATTGTTTTATTGCCCGTATAATTATATCCATACCTGTCTATCCCATTACCCCATAATCTGTTTCTTGTATTGAAGATACATGACCACTTAAAGCAGGTTGAAAGTAAAGCAGAATGTGCCTTAAGGCGCATTCTGCTTTACTCTCAACCTGCTTTAAGCTATCATCTGCTATAATATAGAACATAATTCTTATAATACATATTCATAGCTGTATAAATCTGATCTTTCTTCTTCAGAGAAAGAATAAATGAAAGGCATAAAAGGTGTATTGATAGGGTAATGGGTTAATGTTTGTTTTGTTTGACCAGGTTCCAGCGGAGACCGAGAGGGTGGAGATGCTAGATGGCCTACTACAGACAACCAACTATAGTGGCAATATCTCCATACCATACATAGCCCAGAGGACTGCTGTAAGTAGTCTTTTATTTCCATTTCACAATACAGTAAAACCCCTCTATGACCACTATAATTAGTTAATTATTAGGAATTTAAAGCAAAGTGACTGCTTAAAGCAAGGTGACAGTAAAACAGAAAGCTCCTTTAGGAGCTTTCTGTTTCACTGCCACCTTGCTTTAAGCTGTCACCTGTCTTTTATTAAATCAATTAGCCTTTGTTTTAGTGGTCGTGATAGAAAGGTTTTACTGTATCTCCTAAGTAAGAGTACGTCTGCACAAAATAAAGACAGCTGTATCATTAAACTTAACCAAGTCCCTTCATAGAAATACAGTGCTCCCTCTCTACAACAACACCCAACAGGAGACAAAGATTGTGTGTGTTGTTCAGTGGGAGTTGTTATAGGGAGGGAAAATTAATACCCTTAGAGTACATTTGCAAATAGATTAAACCCAGATCAGACGCAGTGTAATGCTGCGTCTGATCTTGGTTCAAACTGTTTGTCACTCGTCTTTATGTTTCTTCTGTCAAAATGTCCAATACATAACTTTGAGACTCTATGATGCAGAAAAAATACTAAAACACTTTAGCAATGCAAAGTAGAATTACTAAAAGGTATGAATAGGTAAACGCATGGAAATATATTTCTATGAAAGAATGATTAACTGTTTGCAAAGGTTATCGATACAATATCCTATTTTAGTGTGTAAAGGTCCAGAACTGATTGTTGTCTACTCATTTCAGGGTTTTGTGCTTGGAGATCTGGCTGCCCTTGTGGCTCATGCTAAGAGGGAGGCATTCAGAAGAATAATGAAACTTTGGTGAGAATATACAAACACAGCCAAGTTTCAATATCTCTACATCTAATATACTGTCATTAATATATTGAGATAAGCATGGATCATTTAGTGTTGTTTGTTTCTTTTGTTAACGATCTGCAAACAATATGGTATCCTGAAAAAAAATACTTTCATGTAGAAGTAACATTCTTTTTAAATTGGTTGGTATTAATACACAAAAATGTTATTTAGGAGAAAGATATGCATCATGCTTTGTAGAGTAGTCTCTCATATTCAACCATCTGGTTCATGATTGGTAACTAAAATGATCCACAAGGAAACATAATGACCCACAAGAGTTACTTAAAGTTGAAAGAGTAAAGTGAGAAACAGATTGTCATACACCTTTTTAGCTCACCTGAGCCAAAGGCTCAAGGTGAGCTATTGGGATGGCCCTTCGTCCGTCGTCCTCCGTCGTCGTTAACAATTGCTTCAAATGACATCTCCTCCTATACCCCTTGACAGATTTCAACCAAACTTTACAGGAATGTTCCTTGGGTCAAGCTCTTTCAAATTTGTTCAAAGAATTAAAAACAATGTAGAACTCTGGTTGCCATGGCAACCAAAGTGAAAAAATAAGGAAATCTTAAAAAATCTTCTTGTCTGAAACTACAAGGTCCAGAGCTTAGATATTTGGCACATAGCATCATCTATAGGTCCTCTATCAAGTTTGTTCAAATAATGCCCCTGGGGTCAAAATTGGCCCCGCCCCGGGGGGTCACAGTTTTACATAGAGTTATATAGTGAAATTTTCAAACGTCTTCTTCTCTGGAACTAATATGGCCAGAGCCTTGATATTTGGCATGGTTACACTTCTAGATGTCCTATACCAAAATTGTTCAAATGGTTCTGGTCGGTTGCATAACTAGGTCACAGGAGCTAAAAATAGATTTTTTCGATGAAAACTTAAAAAATCTTCTTCTCTGAAACTGCAAGGGTCAGAGCTTAGATATTTGGCACATAGCATTGCCTACAGGTCCTTTATCAAGTTTGTTCAAATTATACCCCTGGGGTCAAAATTTGCCCCGCCCCGGGGTCACTGTTTTACATAGAGTTATATAGTGAAATTTTCAAATGTCTTTTTCTCTGAAACTAATATGGCCAGGGCTTTGATATTAGGCATGGTGACATTTCTAGAGGTCCTATACAAAAATTGTTCAAATGCTTCTGGTCGGTTGCATAACAAGGTCACAGGAGCTAAAAATAGATTTTTTTTTCAATGAAACCTTAAAAAATCTTCTTCTCTGAAACTACAAGGGCCTTAGCTTAGATATTTGACACATAGCATCACATACAGGTCCTCTATCAGGTTTGTTCAAATTATGCCCCTTGAGTCAAAATTGGCCCCGCCCCGCGGGGTCACAGTTTTACATAGAGTTATATATTGAAATTTTCAAACGTCTTCTTCTCTGAAACTAATATGGCCAGAGTTTTGATATTCAGCATGGTGACACTTCTAGATATCCTTTACCTATTTTGTTCAATTGGTTTCAGTCTGTTGCATATGTAGGTCACAGGAGTTAAAAATAGATTTTTTTTCAATGGAAACTAGATATTTGGCACATAGCATTATCTACAGGTCCTCTTACAAGATTGTTCAAATTATGCCCCTCGGGTAAAAAATGACCCCTACCTGAACATAAATAATTATCTCCATTTTGTCAGTTATTCTCAGGTGAGCGAATTATGCCCCATGGGGCTCTTGTATAATGTAACTTTTTTGCTAATTACAAGCTTACTATTGTATGTTACCAGCTGCAATGGTCGTGTACGGCCCACTCTGACAGAGGAGGAAGACCTATCAGCGGCAGGTATTGTTGTCCAGCATTCAGACTTCAACACGGCCCTAGACCAGCTCCAGGCTGCTCACTCTGATGCCATTGGAGCTCCAAAGGTAGAACTGTAAAACGTACCCATTACCACATAGCCTGTAACTAATTTTCTAGTATTGAAAACAGGTGACCACTTAAAGCAGGTTGAAAGTAAAGTTGAATGTGCTTTAAGGTGCATTCTGCTTTACTTTCAGCCTGCTTTAAGCTACCATTTGCTAGGGTATAAACAATATTTCTGATGGTGCATATTCATGGCTGTGTATAGTAGAACTTCTTTCTTCAGTGGAGGAATAAATTACAGGTGTAAAAAGGTGTATCTATGGAGTGATGGGTTAAAATGGGTTCCTGAACTGTAGCTATATGTCTGTAAGGATAATGTCTGTTGATTTAAAATCATATTCTACCTATGTATGTTGATGTACTTTACCTACTCCTCCCCAGAACACAAGGGGTTTCTTTTACCTAATCCTCTATATACACACCTTCACTAACTGGTTTTGATCAAGACAGGAGCCAGTGTAAAGCAGACAGGTTCTTATTAATCTTTTTGGATTGTGACAATATTAATGCTGATGAGTAAATTGATTCTGCATACCAAAAAATTATTTTGTTTCTCTAACTGTTCAAACAGTGAAACAAAAATTGTTTTCTTTTATATATAAAATGATTTCTATAGATCCCTAATGTTGGCTGATTTCTGTAGATCCCTAATGTTGGCTGATTTCTATAGATCCCTAATGTTGGCTGATTTCTATAGATCCCTAATGTTGGCTGATTTCTATAGATCCCTAATGTTGGCTGATTTCTATAGATCCCTAATGTTGGCTGATTTCTATAGATCCCTAATGTTGGCTGATTTCTGTAGATCCCTAATGTTGGCTGATTTCTATAGATCCCTAATGTTGCCTGATTTCTGTAGATCCCTAATGTTGCCTGATTTCTGTAGATCCCTAATGTTGGCTGGGATGATGTGGGAGGCCTGGCAGATGTGAAGTTGGAGATTCTCGACACGATCCAGTTACCCCTACAGTACCCAGAGATCCTGGCAGCTGGCCTGCGCAGATCTGGTAAGACTGGACAGATATACATACATTTACTGAATCCTTTAATTCCTTTGGATGAGACTTGAATGGAGATCCCATGTATCAGTACTATACACTTGGCATGTAAAAGAACCAGAGGGCTCTATCCAAAATAAGTAGGGCATTGCCCGAGTTCCTCTATATTCGCTTCCCTCGCACTGGGACATCCAATTAGCCCAAAGTTCGCAGAAATGGGTGTAAATTAAAACAAACATCCAATAGCCAATTAATTCTGTATGTTTGCCAGTGAGTCACAAGCTAATATAGTAGACCCAGATCAGTCTGCAGCTAAAGTATCAAGTGATAAAGTTTTAAATGGATTATAAGAAGCAGCAAACATCATAGGTACCTAGGTTCCCAGATTCAAATTTAACAAAGGTGTGACACATATTTTTGGTTTGAAAAGTAAGCTTTTTTCATGTTTGTGTATTATCTTTGACCTATATTAACCCTTTACCTGATAGCATATTTCTAGTATTGAAGATCGGTTACCACTTAAAGCAGGTTGAAAGTAAAGCAGAATGCGCCTTAGGGCGCATTCTGCTTTACTTTCAGCCTGCTTTAAGCTATCATGTGCTATAATATAGAAAATATTCCCCATAATACATATTCATTACTGATTAAATTGGAACTACTTTCTTCAGCGGATGAATAAATTATATCCGCTAAAAGGCGCTTCTATGGGGGAAAGGGTTAATCTACTACCTGTATTAAACTCCGACAATGACTCTTATTTTCATTTTGGGTTGCTGAAGAGATGGTTTAATGTTTGATAATTTAACACCTACTAGAACTTTTTATAACTGACATGAACAGGTGTTTATAATAGGAAGCAAAACAGTATACAGGACGTATATGACTTGTGTATTTCAGGTGTGTTATTGTATGGGCCTCCAGGAACTGGTAAGACCCTTCTAGCCAAGGCAGTGGCTACAGAATGCTCCCTGAACTTCCTCAGGTATGTCATAGCAGAACCTGTTCTCACCATCTTTATGTATAAGCATGTATAAGCCAATGTTGATCTTATAGTTCCAACCAATTTTCATAATGTAACAAAACAGTCACATATGAAAGAAATTTCCATCATTCTCTTAAACAAACATTTTAACACACCTCGTGCACACCCCTGTATGAACAAAGAAGGGACATAGTTTTGTTTAAATTCTTCATAAAACATGCACACACTGTAACAGCTTAAATGACATAATAATGGCTTCGAAAATTTGTGCACCAAGAAATGTAGCTGGTTTGCAAATGATAGTTAAATTGAAGTGTTTGAATCGAAATAATACCAGTGTATTCGTTGAGATGCTGGTAATTAAATCACTTGGCCTACGGCCTCGTGATTTAATTACTACGCATCGCAACTCCTAACCGTGTTCTATTGCACGATAATACACTGGTATGAATTTATTGTTTCTTAAATAATGTATGGTGCAATGTATGAGTTATTTACCAGTGTATGTTTACCTATTTCAGTGTAAAAGGCCCAGAGCTGATCAATATGTATGTTGGACAGAGTGAGGAAAATGTCAGAGAAGGTAACAATTGTTGGCATGATGACAAAACGTTGAGTGTAACATGCTTAACATGGTGATTTTTATGCAACGCTTCAGACATTATATTATGGTCAAAATTTTAAAAGGCAAATGAAAGACAGGGAAGATGTATACAGTATAACCTCTGTCGATCGACACCTCTCTTGGCCGGAAACCTCTGTTATCCGACCCTGCTGTTTGGTCCCGGCAGTTTCCCTATTTGTTTTATGTAACCAAACTCTCTCTTGATCGGATCCTCTGTTAACCGTTATCCGACATACCTTGACGGTCCGATGAAGGCAAATTAGAGGTTTTTCACACCCCGTTATCCGACGATATGCTGACCTGTGATCATTGACAGCGACTATGCATGCGCAGGTGATAATGACACCCGTCGCTTGGATGGCCGTGTAAAACAAAGTGTGTTGTTTTTACAGTGAGTGAATAATGTGAGGGTTAATAAGATGCCGAAAACCCAATTCATCAATCCTTTCCAACAATGGCTAACCATGATTTCGTGTTTAAATTGCACAGGTGTCTGCCAACCGTCCTCACTGTCAACATGAGAATGTACAAAATATATAACTAATTCGCCCTCCGCACAATTCGAGTCTGTATCAATAGTCGTAGGCGTAAAAATATATGCTAAAGTTATATTGAGAGAAAATAAATACATTCACGCGTTTTGAAGTTTTTGTTAATTCAGCGAGTTCGACATTACGACAATGGACTATACTTGTACATAAAATGTAAATACGAAATATGCCGATATCGAGCCCTTGATATGTACATGCGTGTTTACTTCCGACTGTACAATATACATGTTTTATGCCTACTGTAGTTTAAAAGAATAATGGGGAAAACAGTGTAGATCCAGACCAGGTGACTCTTAGTTTAATCTGGAATGATCTGATCAGGATATATGCTGTATGCTGCAGTCATACATATTTAATATGTCAGTTGGCATCGAGAAATTCCCCTCGCAGCGAAAAATGGACTGAATCTTTGGGTATGTAAACTTGTGAATTTAGGCATAATTCCGTTAACCGACAACCTCTCTTAACCGACTTACAAACGTGGAACCATGGGGTGTCGGATAACAGAGGTTATACTGTATCACAATAATGTCATAATTCTCTTGTAGACAAAACATTATGATTTAAATATTTATTACTAGCTGTTTTAAAAATTTATATAAATAAAGTGAGACAAGTAACAATAATTCCCAAGTTTAAAATCTATTGAGGATTGGAGCCAAGGGTTTATGTCTTCCATTTCAGTGTTCAGAAGAGCTAGAAGTGCTACTCCATGTGTGATATTCTTTGATGAGTTGGATTCATTAGCTCCTAACCGTGGTAAAAGTGGTGACTCTGGTGGAGTTATGGATAGGTAATTGTGGGAACTCAACATTGTATGTTGAACTCGGGGAGCTATAATTGTTCGTGCATTAACTCTTTCCTCCCTGAAACTTTAAATGGAAAATTCCAGTTTCCATTTTAGTCTAGTCCATTTCTGACTTTTAAGGGTTGTTTTTGTCAATGTTTGGCATTAGGACAAACAGTGAAGACCCTGATCAGAGGGCTCCTTTCGGAGCCCTCTGATCTGGGTCTTCACTGTTTGCATAGGACAAGTGTACTATTCACATGTACACTGTTTGAAAAGGACGCCTATAAGCGGGACTAGGGTTCAAAGGGTTAAGGCTCCAAACTTTGCTACTCAGATTAAAAAGAATCATCACTGTTTTCAAGAAATTGCCATTTTCTACATCTTATTGCATTGCGTTTAGTTTCATTTAAAAAGGCAGGGAAGAATAACCTCTTCTCCACTGTACAATAACTCAAACCTACACTTGGTATTTATGTCTTTTCAACTGTGGAAATATTAATAGCTTAAGGTGCATTCTGCTTTACTTGTCAACCTGCTTTAAGCTGTCAACTTTCTTCGAAACTGGAAACAGTCTTGGGGTAAAGGGTTAACACTGTTTTCCCTGTTACAGTATTTAACATGTACATGCCTGTTGTTTTACAGAGTGGTATCCCAATTACTGGCAGAGTTAGATGGGCTCAACAAGTCTTGTGATGTTTTTGTGATAGGGGCTACAAACAGGCCTGATCTATTAGACCCCGCCCTTCTACGTCCTGGAAGGCAAGTCTTATTCTATTGTATACATTATTGCAGAAAACGCAGTCAAACATCTTGTTTTAACTCAATGACCATTAGTGCAAATCACAGGTGATAGCTTCAAGTCAAAATAAAGCAGGAAACTATTTAAAGGGTTTCTGCTTTACATCCAGGCTGCTGTGAACAGCCATTTGTCAGGATGCAGGAAATAATCCTATGACTCTTTATCAGGACATGGTAGAAAGATGAAAATTAAGGAGAAGGTGTACAGCCATTAAAACTGTTTCTATGGGGGAAGGGATTAAGGCAAGTGACTATTTAATCTATGGTGTCTTGACTGGCATCTATAGATGCAGCAGGTACTGTCCATATATCGGTGTGTCCGTCAGTGCGTATGAGGTTAACCAAGTTTTACTGATTCTTCTAGGATCAATACTACTTGCTAGAATGCCTGGATGCTTATACAGTTGTTGCCTTGATCCCTTCTCAATCCACCCATTTCACCGCCTTGAGATGACCTTGACCTAATTTGGACTTATTTTGAAATGGGCTACTACTCAGTAAACTAGATTTTACTGTTTTGTATGACTTTAATAGTGCTTACTAGAATGCTTGGATACATATACAGTTGTTTCTTGGACCCTTTCTAATTCATCCATATCACTCAACCTCAATTTGACCCTGACCTTGACCTTGTTTGGAGATTTAGAATATATTGTCAAGGATGCTATCTAAGGCATAAGCATTTATTGAGCTTTTTTTGTTTCCCATGTATTCGCCTTGAGACTTCACTGATTTGAAGTGTGAGAGACCAATGTAATGTAAGTAGCAAATATGAATAATATCCTTTTAAGACTTTAAGTGAAGTGTATTATCTGGTACCTTGTAGGTTTGATAAGCTTCTGTATCTGGGGGTTAGTGAAGACCGGGCAGCACAGATGCAGATACTGAAGGCACAGACCAGGAAGTATGTGATCAACTTGTCTTCTTCTGTGTGAATAATTCTCAGTCTATATTGAAAAAAAAAATACTATGTGTACATTGTATAAATTTTAAGCAACACAAACATGAATTTCAGTTTGGTATTGCAACCAGTCTACCTGGGTGCATCATAATTACATGCTGCTTTTTTATACATATGAAAGTACACACATAAAAAAGCTTAAAACATTAATTCATATAATTATGTAATCAATATATTTTATATTAGGTCCTAAAGATTTTCATATTCTTAGTTTTAAGTGTTACAGTTCCCAATAAACATGTTTGTGCTTAAAAAGTTATGTTAACTCTTTGAACCATGGTCCCGCATATAGGCGTCCTTTTCAAACAGTGTAAATGTGAATAGTACACATGTTCTATGCAAACAGTGAAGACCCAGATCAGAGGGCTCCAAAAGGAGCCCTCTGATCAGGGTCTTCACTGTTTGTCACAGTGCAAAACATTGACAAAAACAACCTTTAAAAGTCAGAAATGGACTAGACTGAAATGGAAGCTGGAATTGTCCATTTAAAGTTTCAGGGAGGACAGAGTTAAATGCAAGCAGTTTCAAGTCAAATCATAATCAGAGTAACTTGGTGCCTGGTCAGGCTCCAGACTGTTTGCTGCTAAGATTTCAATTAACCAGTATTAACATTCCATCATATACTGTCATTTTCTACACAAAGGCCCATAACTACAAAATATTCACATTATAGATCTGTACATGTTTTGACATTTGCAGGTTTAACTTGGCCCCAGATCTTGATCTAGAGAGCATTATGGAGAACTGTCCTATGAATCTAACTGGTGCTGACATGTATGCCCTGGCCTCGGATGCCATGTTAAATGCTGTAAAGAGGAAGATACAGGCCCTGGAATCAGGTGAGATAAAATACTGACAAGTCTGACACAAAGCCAGGATTAGAAACTGTTTTATGTGTCCGAGTCAATAAATAAAACATGATTACTTAATCTCTTTCCCCCATAGCCAAAAAATCCAACCTCCTAAATCCAACCATGTTTAAGGCAGGTGACAGTTTAAAGCAAGATAAAAGTAAAATCCATTCCGTCGACTAACTAGGAGTTCAAATACAAGTAGGTCCTTATGTTTTATATAAATGTTTAATTTTGTAATTACTCAGAGGAGACCCAGGACCAGACTGTTGTTGTAGAACAGGAGGACTTCCAGCTCGCAGTTGACAACATCACCCCATCAATCACCATGGAGGAGCTGGACAGATATAAAAGACTGCAAGGCCACTTTGGGGTGAAAACCTGACCTTGAATATTTGCAGTATAGCCAATTAATACCAGCACAAGAGACCCAGGCCTATTAATCATAAACAGCTGATCAATAGCAGAAACAAAACCAACAAACAAACAGCTGATCAAAATTAAATGCTTAGTTTGCTTATTATGTGTGCCCTGAAGAGTTGCTAAGATGTGCTTGGGTTAGATGTGAGCAGTTACCACAGCACCAGAGAAAGAGCGTACAGTGCTCCATCCATGGGAGACAAATATTGTGTGTGTATTGTTCGGAGGGAGTTGTTATAGGGAGGTAACGTTATTACCCTTAGAGTGCTGAGTATACTCATCACTGGTGTTCAATAGGTGAAGATGTTTAGTCTACTGATTGTTACATATATTCTAAGTGCATTTATGATTTAACAAAACAGGGTAGATAAGATAGGGAAGATTAGATAAAATGGTTCTATGGAACTTCTGTGTAATAGAATGTCATATTTCACGTACATTTATATCAAACTTTTATAATATATTAAACAGACTTTAGGATTTTTGTTTGTTTTTGGAGACTCTAGTATTAATAGTCTAACTGATGTTAAGCAGTAATTCAATATGTATAAGGTGACAGCCGAATGCAGGACAAAGGTATTACTGGAAGCTCTTGTAACCCTTTCCTCCCTAACCAAAACTGCAAATCTATTATATCCTGCTATGTTTAAGTCCGGTGACTGCTTAAAGTAAAGCAGATAGCTCCTATACAGAGTTTCTGCATTACTGTCATCCTGTTTTAGACTGTCATCTATATTTATCTCTTTCAACACAATGAACCTGTTTAAAATATACTCATAAAATTTGCAAACAGTGTAGACCCATATCAGAGGGCTCCTATAGGAGCCTACTGATCAGGGTCTACAGTGTTTGCTGATTTAGAGCAGTATTTATTAAATTACCCAGAATTCCAAGTAGACTGGTTCATGTTTTTGGTAACTAAAATGATCCACAAGGGAACCTAATAACCCACAAGAGTTACTTAGTGTTGAAAGAGTTCAGTAGAGGAGCAGGTAGAACTACCGGTATCCTTTAGAGCTAATGTTAACCCTTTCCCACATAGAAGCGCCTTTTAGCGCATTTGATTTATTCCTCCACTGAAGTAAATAGTTCCAATTTATACAGTCAAGCATATGTATTATAAGAAATATTTTATATATTCTAGCAGATGGTAGCTTAAAAGCAGGTTGAAAGTAAAGCAGAATTCGCCTTAAGGCGCATTCTGCTTTACTTTTAACCTGCTTTAAGTGGTCGCCTATCTTCAATACTAGAAACAGGCTATGGGGGAAAGGGTTAAGGAAAGGCATGAACTACATGTGTAACTTGTTCTACATTAAGCAGTAACATGTTTTAGAGGTATTCATGCTTATGGCTGTTTAACCCTTTACTCCATAGTCTGTTTCTAGTTTTCAAGATAGGTGACCACTTAAATCAGGCCTTAAAGCACATTCTGCTTTACTGTCAGGCTGCTTTAAGCAACTACCTGCATGGATAAAGACAACCTTTCTTTTGTTGCACATTAATGCCTATAAATTGGAACTAATTTCTTTAGTGGAGGAATTAATTAAATGCAAAAAAGGCATATCTATGGAGTAATGGGTGTATATATGTTCCCTATTGCTTAGCAGCCATTCCTTTAACTCTTTCTTCCCTGAAACTATAAATGGACAATTCCAATTTCCATTTTAGTCTAGTCCATTTCTGACTTTTAAGGGTTGTTTTTGTCAATGTTTGGCATTATGACAAACAGTGAAGACCCAGATCAGAGGGCTCCTTTCGGAGCCCTCTGATCTGGGTCTTCACTGTTTGCATAGGACAAGTGTACTATTCACATGTTCACTGTTTGAAAAGGACACCTATATGCGGGACTAGGGTTCAAAGGGTTAAAGTTGCAGATGAAGATTGATGTTCTGCGATGAGTGCATAGGTTAAAAAGACAGATTGATACAGGAAGTATAAACAGCCATCTGCCTTTATTGATTTCCATGCTATAAGCATTCTGTTAGTTACCTAGTATATGTACATGTTTTGTTTCAAAGAAAATATAGATTGTGCAATTTGTAGTTTGTATTGTTGAAACTGGTATTTGATACATAAATTAATGATTTTTTAAGATAAATAAAAGCAACATGAAAAATGTATGTCAGTTTCCTTGCTTTCTATTTATGCCCAGGTGAATGAAAACTTGTCCATATTGATTATTTGACTAACTGGTATCATCAATGTATAAGGCCAAATCTCCAGATTCAACACAAGAAGATTCAATCTCAGCATTTGGATTTTTGCTATGATAACTATGATAAGAGTTTTTTTTCTCAAGTTTCTTAGTTTTGACATTTTAAACTGACACATGACTCAAACAAGCATTCTTTAAAACCTTTCCTTCGTAGCTTGTTTTCAATGTGCAAGACAGGTGGTTGCTTAACCCATTACCCCATAAATACACATTTTTACACCCTTAATGTATTCCTCTACTGAAGAAAATAGTTCAAATTTATACTGTCACAAATAAGAATCATTAGAAGTATTTTCCATATTCTAGCTGATAAAATAGCTTAAAGCAGGTTGAAAGTAAAGCAGAATGCGCTTCAAGGCGCATTCTGCTTTACTTTCAACCTGCTTTAAGTGGTCACATATCTTCAAAAGTATAAACAAGCTATGGGGTAATGGGTTAAAGCTGGCTGAAAGTAAAGCAGACATTTCTGATTTACTTTAAGTCTGCTTTAAGCATCCACCTGTCAGAATGTAGGAGAATGTTTTAATAGCTCTTGAACAGGGCATAGCAAAAGCATGAATGAGACATCTATAGGGAAAGAGTTAGAAGGGGACAAAACTATATTAGCAACATAATATGGCCTGTAGAGTAATGCCCCTTACCAATCTGTTTCTGACTGGCGCTATCCTGAGGGAGATTGATCTTGGAGTTTGGCAGTTTATGTTAAACTTTTTGAAATAATCTACAACTAATGTTGTCTGCTACTACATGTATTCTACAATTACAACTGTTTTAAATTTTATTTCCAAAATTAAGTACAGTGTAGATTGTAGATTGGTATCCTTCAAGCGGGAGCTATCTCCACTGAAGACCTAGGCGAGTATACTCTGATGATATCCTTAGGCTATGCTGGCGGGGACATATGGGCCCTGGTACCACCACGGAAGCCAGACAGGCTAGGGATAGAAGAGTGAAAGCCTTGGTCATCAAATCCTTTCTCTTGTTTCTATCTTTCCTATTAACTGTTTCTGACTTTCCTATAATTTCAATTACTCTCCTTTTTCTAAAGCAGATCAACGTGCTATAATGGTCAAGTGTGACGGCAGCGCGAACCATGTAGATGTAGGTCTAACAAGTTGGGTCCTGTTGAGGTGACGAGTTTTTGTTCAGAAAATGGAGATGTAGTTGCAGGACAAAGAACGTTTCATGCTCCAAGCTACAGGGCTGCCATAAGTTGACATGAAAAATCCTAAGATTTTCAAATTTGATTTTTTCAAGTGCGCTTTTACGAATCGTACTTTTACCCCATAGCTTGTTTCTAGTTTTGTTGACACGTGGCTGCTTAAAGCAGGCTGGAAGTAAAGCAGAATGCGCCTTAAGGCGCATTCTGCTTTACTTTCAGCCTGTTTTAAGCTACCATGTACTAGAAAAAAATCCGAAGATTTAGGAAAAATCCGGAGAAATGGCAGCCCTGAAGCTACCATCTGTTATGATATTTGTTTGTTTTGTTTTTTTGTTTTTACGTCGCTTTCAACAGTATTTCAGTCATATCGCGACGTCCAGCTAATTATAGGTGGAGGAAAAAGATTTAGGAAAAATCCGGAGAAATGGCAGCCCTGAAGCTACCATCTGTTTTGATATTTGTTTGTTTTGTTTTTTTGTTTTTACGTCGCTTTCAACAGTATTTCAGTCATATCGCGACGTCCAGCTAATTATAGGTGGAGGAAGACCCCAGAAGCCCTTTATGCACTGTTTCAGGCACAAATCGGCAACTGGGTAGAACCACCGACCTTCCGCAAGCCAGCTGGAAGGCTTCCCCACATGAAAAATCCGAACGACCCTACTGGGATTCGAACTCACAGCGGTGAGGAGCTTAGTGATGTAAGTCACAGTGACTATACCACTAGGCCACGGAGGCCCCCTGTTATGATATACAATGCTCCCTCTCTACAACCACACCCAATGGGAGACACAGATGTTGTGTGTTGTTTGGAGGGAGACGTTATAGGGAGAGAAAATTAAGACTTTGCTTAGATTAAAATTTTGCAAACAGCTTGAATCTAGATCAGACACCACATAACGTGGCGTCTGATCTGGATTCAAGCTGTTTGTCACTCGTCATTATATTTCTTCTATCAAAATGTCCACTAACATGACACTTTGAGAAAAAAACAGCAGACAACAATTTTGTATATTACAGCAGTAAAGACATAATTGCCTTGTTTAGGGAACTGCGACAAGGGTGGTTATAAGGAAGGAGTCGTTTTGGGAGGGCCATTGTAGGGAGGTAACACTGTATAAACTTTGTTATGGTGCATATTCATGGCTGTATTAACTCTTTCCTCCCTAAAGCTTTAAATGGACAATTCCAGTTTCCATTTTAGTCTAGTCCATTTCTGACTTTTAAGGGTTGTTTTTCTCAATGTTTGGCATTATGACAAACAGTGAAGACCCTGATCAGAGGGCTCCTTTCGGAGCCCTCTGATCTGGGTCTTCACTGTTTGCATAGGACAAGTGTACTATTCACATGTACACTGTTTGAAAAGGACGCCTATAAGCGGGACTAGGGCTCAAAGGGTTAATAGTGGAACTACTTCAGTGGAGGAATAAATTAATTGCGTTAAAATGCATATCTATGGAGTAAAGGGTTAAAATGAAAACAGCAAAGCGGAGTCCGTTGAGACTTTTATTACAGGAAAGGCTCTAAATCTGTTTATGATCCAATACACAAGATATAACCTATAAAATGGCTCATACAATATGCATAATATGATGGACTATTCTGAAATGGTTGTACAGAAAAACCTCTCTATCATGAGCACTGAAAAGATGACTAATTTATGGCTAAATTATGGTGACAGGTGATAGCTTAAAGTAAATCGAGATGGAAGTAATAGAGCAGAAAGCTCCTAAGCAGTTAGCTGCCTTTAAAACCCAAAACAAAACCTTGTTTAACTCTTTCCTCCCTAAAACTTTAAATGGACAATTCCAGTTTCCATTTTAGTCTAGTCCATTTCTGACTTTTAAGGGTTGTTTTTGTCAATGTTTGGCTTTATGACAAACAGTGAAGACCCTGATCTTTTTTTGGAGCCCTCTGATCTGGGTCTTCACTGTTTGCATAGGACAAGTGTACTATTCACATGTACACTGTTTGAAAAGGACGCCTATATGCGGGACTAGGGTTCAAAGGGTTAAGTGCCTTAGTGGTCATAGTAGAGAGGTTTTTACTGTATTTCACATAGTGTTTTTATTACAGAAAGTACACCAACAAAAGACAGATGCTTATCAACAAGATTGGCAGACAAAAAGACATTGAAAATACTGTTTTAAATTTATACATTTTTAGGTCTCATCCTACTTAAAAAAGAACAAGAGGGCCAGAATGGCCCTTGATCGCTCACCTGACCATGGTGACACTAAACTGGGTCAAGGAATTTCAAACAAGAAGATTTTTGAAGTTTTCATTGAAAATATCTATTTTTAGCTCTGGTGACCCAGACATGCAACAGACCAGAACCAATTCAACAATATATGTGGAGGACCTCTGGAAGTTACACCATGCCAAATATCAAAGCTCTGGCCATATTGGTTTAAGAGAAAAATACATTTCACTATATAACTCCATGTAAAACGGTGACCCCCGGGGCGGGGCCAATTTTGACCCCAGGGGCAGAATTTGAACACTCTTGATAGAGGACCGACAGATGATGCTATGTGAAAAATATCTAAGCTCTGGTCCTTGTGAATTTGACAAGAAGATTTTTTTAAGATTTACTTATTTTTTCACTTTGGTTGCTATGGCAACCAGAGTTCTGCATTGTTTCAAATTCTTTGAACAACTTTGAAAGAGCTTGACCCAAGGAACATTCCTGTGAAGTTTGGTTGCAATCAGACAAGTCATTTTGAAGGAGAAGATGTTTGAAGAAATTGTTAATGCAGGACGCACAACGACGAACGCCGGACATTGACTGACCACAAAAGCTCACCTTGAGCACTTTGTGCTCAGGTGAGCTAAAAAGAAAGTTACCTTCCTTCGATTTAATATACTGTCCAAGTTGGACAATGATACTGTGGAAATTGACTAGCATTTTGTTTTACATTATTGCTTTGGAGCGTAAGAAAAAATTGAAAATTAACTGAAATTAAGTTGTCTTACTTTCAGCAATACTGTTTAAATTCATTTAAATATCAGACAAGAGTAAATATTCATAAATATCTTCTATTCTAACACGACTCGAACCCTACGGCATATAGACAAAGAATACCGAGAAACGTACATTACGCCGCGATAATGAACTGCACGCGCGCCGTTTCCATCCGCTGTTCTATTTGCCCCATACGCGTAATACATGAATTAAATTCCTTAAACCACGTGATGTAAACACGTAGTAAAATAGTAAATCTGACCTCAATACGTTTCGTCTGCAACTGTCAAAATGCCGGCGATACGGATTGGGGCGATTTGCTTATTAAGAGGTTCAAAGGACGATTGGAGGGTGATAAACACTAGATTCGACGGACTGGTGTCGAAGTATATAGTTCAGTCAATGCATACAGGCGAAATTAGATGTGTAAATCATTTTGAACTATTTGAAAAGTATACAAGTACTTATGAAGAATTAAACGACTTTCTAAAACAAATGACTGGGACTGGCCCAGATGAGGATCTTGATTTTCTAGATGAACCATTTGAGACAGACCCATTACAAATACAAACTGAGGAGTCAGGCAGCAATTCAAACCCAAAGAGGTTCAAAACCACCACAGAGGACACCATCAACAAACTGAAAGCCCAAAACACGGAAAAAACAACAGATGCTCAGACAAGATGGACTGTGAATCTGTTGAAAGGTAGATCTACACATTCTATTAAGAACCTCTACAATTTATTTCAAACTGACTATTTTCTCCGCCTTGTAAGTTACTAGAAATATCATTAACCCTTTACTCCATAGCCTGTTTTGAAGACAGGTGACTTCTGAAAGCAAATTGAAAGTAAACAAGAAGAATTTATGGGGATCGGCAAAGTGAATGCGTTCCATTTGCCTTAGGGTGTATTCTTTTAGTCTGCTGGTGAAAAGAAAATATTTATTGTGATATTCAGCATCTGACCTCAATTTGTAAAGTCTCATGTCTCATTCGAAGGACTTGGTCCGGTGGGGGATCAGATGGCCCGATCAGATTTACGACCCCTGGTATCGTAGTCTACCATGTTACCACTGGACCATGTCACCATGGCTTTGTAATAAATGGGTTAAATTCTGATTTTATGATGATGCTAATTAAGTCCCTAATTCTCAAACCAAATATCTGCATTGACCCATTGCCATGATATATTCATGGTAGATCTAATTATTTCTTATAAACAGAAAAGAAAAATCAACTTGTTCAGTGCATTTGATCCTAAAAACCTCTAGATCTATATATAATAATTGCTATCAGTATAGATCTAGTTTTTAATATCAGGGCTCCAGATAAGGGGAGTCCATGTATTTCAAAATCTAAACTCTTATGCCTGCATTAAGCACTATTGTTACTGGTATCACTGCTCATTAGAATTGTACTTTGAGACGATTCTAATGAGTGGTAGATATAACGCCATAGAATTTGGTGCTGGAATGATTCAGCAAATTTTAGATTTGTACGCAATAGTCCTTCTAATCTGGAGCCTTGGTTTTTATTTAGATCTTCTACATTTATTACATTTCTTTAACCTTATCACCACATAGAAATTCCATTTGACACCTCTCCATATTCCTCCAATGAAATATTTTTCACTTAAGAAATAATAAATTCATACCAGTGTTTTATGGTGCAATAAAACACGGATAGGAGTTGAGATGCGTAGATTAAATCACGAGGCCGAAGGCCGAGTGATTGAATTACCAGCATCTAAACGACTATTGCACCATAAAACACTGGTATGAATTTATTATTTGTATTCTAACACTTCAATTTAACCAGGTTAACCACAATTTGCACCAACACAACGACGCTACATTTCTTGGGGTACCCATTTGCGAAGCCATTATGACGTCATGTTAAGACGTAACAACATGTGTATTTTATTGAGAATTTAAAAACAGATACGTTCCTTCTTTGTTTATATAGAGACGTGCACGAAGTGTGTTAGAATAGAGAAATATTTTGGTATTGGATAGGACTTGTCAAAATGAACATGCATACCAAATATGAGCTAAAGAATTAACTGGCTGAATATGAAAAATTGAAGAAATTATGGCTAACGTCAAGATTTCGGACAATAGTCACGACAACTGGAGTGACAACAATAGCTTGTTGATATTATCCAAAACAGACGAGGCTCAGAGTCATGGGATTTTTTCACATTTTAGCTCGTCACAAGCTAAAATTTTAAAAAATCCCATAACTCGAGTCTCCCCCCCCACCCCCCCCCCCCCAAAAAAAAATAATAAAAAATCCCCAACATAACTAAAGATCAAAATCTGCATTTTCCCTTGTACATTTATTTCAAATCTATACACGGACACACACACAACATTTTTTGTAGGACTCTTGGTACACGGAATTATACACACACGGAATCGCAACTCAGTGAAGTAAAATAGGCGAAAGTCTGACTTCTCGTGAAAGTGTGGGATTGTGCGAGAATTTGTGTCACATGACAACAATTGAATGTTTTCCATGATGTCTGCCCTTTTTTGGCAACTTGAGTTTATTTTGTGAACGGATTTAAATGACTTGGGGCATTTATATCAGGCTAATATTATCTATTATTTAAGAAATAATGAATTGTACCAGTGTTTTATCGTGGCAATTAAACACGGGTAGGAGTTGAGATGCGTAGTAATTAAATCCCGAGGCAGAAGGCCGAGTGATTTAATTAACAGCATCTCAATTTCTATCCATGTTTTATTGCATTATAAAAGACTGGTATTAATTTATGTTTTCGATTTTAACGCTTCAATTTAAACAGTTTAACCACACTTTGCACTGACGCAACGGCCCTACTTTTCTTGGCGTACGCATTTTCGAAGCCATATTACATCACGTTACAGGCCCTTTTCTGCTTATCCACCGGTCCGGTAAACAGACCCATTCCCAATGGAAAATTGCAAAAAATATTCTCAATTTCAGAAGAAAAAAAATCCCAATTTCAAAAAAAAAAAATCTGTTTTTATTACAGGTTTTTCCTGATAAAGTCAAATTCACATCAGAAATAATAAAACAAGTGAACAAAAATACCAAATGCCTTTTTTCTGGCTATTTAGCTCCAACAGGTGAAATAAATTCTAAAAATTATTCCCAAATCATTTGATTTTTGGCACTCAAAAATTCCCAAATCAGACATTGTAGTTTTTCCAAAATGACCAGAAAAAGGCCTGCGTTAAGACGCAACAGCGCACGCGTGTTTTATTGAGAATTAAAACACCAATATGTTTCGTCTTTGTTTATATAGAGACGTGCCAGAGTATATAATATTAGAATAAGTGATAATTATCTAAAAAAATTGTACTTAGCAGAAATTCATTATCAACTCTCGCATCCTACGGACCAAATTGGCAATTCCGTGTGTGTATTATACAGTATAATTCCGTGCTTGGTACATAACGCTGTTCTTATTCAAGTTATTGTTTATCTTTCACAGTCTGGATGCTGGAGAATGATTATCCAAATGACAACTTTGAAATTATGGAAGACTTTGATCTGGACACAGCGCTGCAAAAGTTTTATGCCAGTTTGCAAAAAAAGGGTGGAAAAGACTACTCCAAACCGTCACTAGTTTCAATAAGAGCAGGTATCAACAGATGGCTTACATCACCTCCGCACTCAAGGCAGATCAACATCATGCATGATCGAAACTTCATGTCTTCAAATCAGGTCCTGACAGGTCTAATCAAAGGCCTAAAACGAGAAGGAAAAGACTTGTCACATCATAAGGAACCCATATGTGATGAAGACTTAAACAAACTTTACCAAAGTGGGTTACTTTCTGAAAAAACACCACAAACTTTACAAAATAAAGTATTATTTGAGATAATTGCTCAGTTTGGACGCCGAGGCCGTGAGGGACTTCATCAGCTAAAGAAAAATTCATTTGTAATCAAAACTGACCCAAAAGGAAGGACATTTGTTACGATGGCATATAATGAAGCTGATAAGACCCACCACGGCCTAGACTCTAGGGAGCACGCCAAAGAACCTAGAATGTATTCATCTGAAGGGGAATACTGTCCAGTAAAATCTTTTCAATTGTATATATCCAAACTGAATCCCAATTGTGAGAGTTTTTTTCAAAGGCCTGTAAGAAAATTTAATGGGATAGAACAAGAAATATGGTATGAAAACTCTACTGTAGGTGTAAACAAGCTCTCAAACTTTATGGCCAGCCTGTCTACTGATGCCTGTTTGTCTAATAGATATACCAACCACTGTATTAGGGCTTCAGTAACTACAAGATTACACCACCAGGGTTTTGGCAACACAGCAATCATGTCAGTAACTGGACACAGAAACGTGCAAAGCTTAACTTCATACATAAAAACAACTGACGATGAAAGATTCAATCTAAGTAAAGCACTTACCTATCAGCCATCTTCTGACACAAACAACTCTCTTGTAACTGGTCCAGTTTGTCCAATTCCCACAAATGTCAATGTCACCGATACTAGATCGGATAATGACAATCGACAATTCCAGCTCTTCACATGTGCTATTTCTTCTAGTAACATTACTGTAAATGTTTACAGTTCTAAGTAAAAATCTGGATATAGTCTCCTGTTTTCATGTTCGAAGAAAATTTCAATCACACCAGTTGAAAGTTTCTGCTCCACGCGTGTATAGGCTACCACTCCAGAGTAAATTCACATTTCTAAATCTATAAACACGATAGCACTGGAAGAAATCAGTTCTGTCATGATGTTAATGGTATTTTTGTTCGATTCATTGTGACTAATAAAGCACTATTTACTTTGTATTGTTGTTTTGTTGAGTTATTGCCAGTTGCTCGTAAAATACCGGGGGTTAAAGCCGTGTAAAGTAACAGGAACAGCCAAAATGGCGTCGGTAGCTACTGACAACGCTTCCGGTTTGGTATGGCGTATTCTCCGGGAGAAGTTTTTTTATAATAAAAGTCGCGTTAGAATTAAAATAACAAATTCGTAGGTGTTCATTACCGTGCATTAGATCACAGTTAGTCGTTGAGATGTGGGTAATTAGATCACTCGGCCTAAAGGCCTCGTGATCTAATGACTCCACATCTCAACTCCTAACTGTGATCTAATGCACGGTAATGAACACCTACGAATTTGTTATTTCTTAAATGAATACTGTTTTCATGCTTACATTATTTAAAAAAAAAATACTTTTCCATCTTGGTCTTCTTGAAAACTGCTGTCTTCTATGAATATGTATTTGAGAATTTCATATTCTTCTCAGTTACTTAAAAATAACAAATCCAAACTGTTTGCAAAGGCCATCAATATATTTTAAACTATTCCCCCTTAGCCAGTTCATAGTTTTGATGATAGGTAACCTCTTAACTCTTTCCCCTATAGAAGCGTCTTTTAGCAATATGATTTAATCCTCAGCCGAAGAAAATAGTTCCAATTTAATCAGTCATGAATATAAATATAGGGAATATTTTCTATATTCTAGCACGTGATAGCTTAAAGCAGGCTGAAAGTAAAGCAGAATGCGCCTTAAGGCGCATTCTGCTTTACTTTCAACTTGCTTTAAGTAGTCACCTATCTTCAATAATACAAATAGGCTATCAGGTAAAGAGTTAAAGCAGGTTGAAAGTAAAGCAGAATGCGCCTTAACCTTTACTCCATAGTCTGTTTCTAGTTTTGATGATATGTGAACACTTAAAGCAGATTGAAAGTAAAGCAGAATGTGCCTTCATGCGCATTCTGCTTTACTTTCAGCCTGCTTTAAGCTTCCATCTGCTAGGATATAGGAAATATTTCTTATGTTGCACATTTATTATTGTATAAAATGGAACTATTTTCTTCAGTGGAGGAATTAATTTAAAAAAGCTGTTTCTATGGAGTAAATGGTTAAGGCACATTCAGTTTTACTTTCAACCTACTCTTTAATTAAGTGGTCACCTGTCTTCAAAACTAAAAACAGGCTATGAAGTAAAATGTTAAGAATACTGAAACTTTTTGATTTGGTTAATTTTAAAGTCAACAAGAAGAGGATAAAATATCTGTAGGTACTGTATATGAAATTTCAAAAAATTATGCAATAAAATATGCAAATTTGCTGTTTGAAATTGTTAAAACTTTCTTTAAACTTTGACCTCTGCGTATTAAAATTCTAAAACAATGTATTCAAAGAATGATACAAGAAAATATTATTTTTATAAAAAATAAAAATTGGAAAATTCTGCAACCAATTCCCTTGCCGTAAACTTTGACTACTGACTAAATATATATACGATATATATCACAAACCTTAAACGACAAGTGCTTTACAAATTAATATACTGCAGTAAAACCTTTCTTAAGTGACACTCATACAATCTCAATGCTGGTCTTTAAGACAGGTGATAGTTTAATGTAGGCCTGTATTAAGCAGCAACCTGAGAGTAAATTTTTCTCTATAACCAAAAATGATTATCACCTATATCCGACTGTGTTTACGGAACAATCCTGCTTAAAACAATATGAAAGTAAAAACAGAAAACTCCGAAAGGAGCTTATTTGCTTTACTTTCATCTTGTTTGAGGTTGCCTCCTGTAATTAATATGTAGAAGCCACATCCCAATATGCTTCTGTGGAGGAAAGGAGTATGGTAGTGCAGGATAAGAGGAATACTAAATATGGGCCTGCATTAATAGCCATCTGTCTTTAACTCATTGAGTCCTAGTGACACATATATCTGTCCTTTACCAAAAGTGAACCTGTGAAGAGTACACTTGTCTAATGCAAACAGTGAAGTCCCTGAGTAAAGGGCTCCTGTAGGAGCCCTCTAATCAGGGACTTCACTGTTTGTCATTTTGCAATATTTTATAAAAAAAAACAACCCAACCCTAAATAGTCTAAAATGGACCAGCCTTTATTGTAAACTGGAATTGTCTATTGGATGTTTCAGGGGATAATGAGTTAATAGTTAATTCTTCTTAACTTGACAGTCATTCAGAAATGTTCCCTTAAATTTCACATTACATAAACATGTATATATATATAAATTATAGACCACACAACACATTAACATGTACAGGGATTTCACAACACATAAACATGTATATATAGATCAATACAATTTTACAATTACTCCCCTCGAGATCATTAGCACCAATTATGTATGCAATTGAAGACTCACAAATAAGTTTATGGCAAGCTATATGAAAATGACAGCCCTCAATCCTCCAACCACTGAGTGTGTTTTTAGTGTGCAAGACAGGTGGTTGCTTAACCCATTACCCCATAGCCTGTTTCAAGTTTTGAAGACAGGTGACTACTTAAAGCAAGTTGAAAGTAAAGCAGAATGTGCCTTAAGGTGCATTCTGCTTTACTTTCAGCCTGCTTTAAGCTATTTTCTGCTAGAATATAGAAAATATTTCTAATGATCCATATTCATGACTGTATCAATTAGAACTATTTTCATGAGTGGAGGAATAAATGAAAGGCGTATTTATTGGGTAATGGGTTCAAGTAGGCTGAAAGTAAAGCCTGCTTTAAGCATTCACCTGTACGGATGTAAGAAAGATATCTCGTTGTTCATTCTAAGGATAGGTAGAAACATGATAAAGCATTTCTATACTCAAATGCAAAAGAAACTATGCATGCGTATTTCACACTATTCATGGCATACTGATTGATGAAATATGACTCATTCGGTATCAAACTTTCCTTCAATCTTTCCTCTTGATGATGGTTGCATTTCAATAAATTTGACAGGATACTGTTTGTTTAGTTTCAATGCAATCAAAGTAGGGGTCAAAATCAAAAGTAGCAAAATTGCTAAAAGATATTACTAAAACTAACCCTACATATTAAAGAATGAAAAAGACGCCTTTTACATTACAAGTATTCTTTAAATAGTATTAATACCTATGAGTATTTTCACTATAGCCTTTATCAATAGTTAAATGTAATTACATTGACAAAACATAACGGCTATTGACGTCAACGTCTAGAGGGCGGATTACATTTTCTACTTCTTATGCTCTACAACAGTAGCAAATGTAGTCATTAGGCAAGAATATTATCAAATTTATTTGTTCGCCATGTGCACATGAAGAAATTAGAGTATAGTGGCTGAAAATCAGCTTTTGCCAGTGACGTCAACGTCACTTTTTAGAATGTTAATTGTTTTGATCTACGCTACAGAAGTTCCTTTTAACAATGCATATGTTATTGTGTGTTTTTATCGCCAATGGAACAAAGATTTATGGTTCACACTATGTTTTGGACGGTTTGCATGTACTACACATGCTCTACATGCATTGAACATGCATTTCACATTTTTGTTGTTCATTTTATTTTTTCACAAAAGTCAACATTTCAATCAATTTATTGATGATAGCCAATGCACTGTGCAACATTATAAGCAGCTCCCTCGTCTTAATTATGCGACATAAAGGATTGAGGTATGCACAGTTTCTTTTGCGTTTGAGTATATGATGTAAGGGGAATGAAGTCCCAATTAATGAATTTTGAAAACAAAAAACTTTTGCCAAATACACAACCATGCAGGTAAACAAACCGTGTCAAGTAACAAGAGAAAGGACACCCTGAACAGAATAAAACAACCATGAATTGCCTCTAAAACATGAAACACATTATGATGCCAAATCTAATGAAAGGCAAACATTGTAGATCCCCCTATAACATGGCAAGTTAAGCAATCTAGAACTCATCTTGTTTTTGCTACAAGCTCATTAACCCCTTCACTGCCTTATCCCCAAGTACAATGGATATCAGCATACAGTTTGGATCCTGATCATATGCCGCATAACCCAGCATCTGATCTGATCCCAATTGTTTGACACTAAATTTTATATTTCTTAAGTCAAAATATCTAAAAATTTAAATATGAGAAAGAAAAGCAGATGACAATTGTTTATAGCTGATGACGTCATGGCAGTGAAGAGGTTACCGGTAGTGCTTCTGCTGCTGAACATCCATATAAAAAAATTAATACAGTACAACCTCTCTGTTACGACCACTAAAATGAAGGCTAATTGGTTGTATAAATACAGGTGACAGCTTGAAGCAATATGACAGTAAAACAGAAAGCTCCTAAAGGAGCTTTCTGTTTTACTGTCATTTTGCTTTAAGCAGTCACCTGTTGTAAACACCTAATATTTAACACCTCCCCTCTAAAGGACCTTTTTGTGTCGATGGGCTGTAAAACACCATTCATTCATTCATTCTAATATTTAACACATTTTAGTGGTCGTAATAGAGAGGTTTTACTGTACAGAGATCTCCATTCTTGTATAGATCTAGTTGCTGAACACAAGTTGGACTTATGTTCAATTTCAATAAAAATCAAAGAAATCAACACAAAATTGATAAAAACATACTGGAAAGAAACATAATCATGTAAAACCTCATTCATTCAAAGAAAACAATCACAAAATATGGTTAAATATTAAAGTACATGTACATTCACTCTCTGAGTGAAATTATCCATATATGTTGTCTTTTAAAAGGAGGTAAGAACAATGAATTGAAAACAACATTTTCTTGGCAAGCTTAGATACACTTGATCTTAAAAGACAAAGAGCATCCGATTCTTCATTCTCACACAACCAAAACAGTGTGCTTTCACTGTAAAAAATAACATGTAAGCATTGTACTATATTGGTTTCCCAAGTTTGACCAAATTAAGTATGATGTCATATATATTCTATGACGGTTTGTATGATGTCATATACACTCTAAAGTGTTCTTACATGTGTAACTGCTATGGGAATCTTAGCCCATTGTTCTAACCCGGAGTTAACTCATTCCCCATTAAATATGCCTTTTTACACGTTTAATGTATTCCTCCACTAAAGAAAATAGATCTAACTCCTTTTAATACAGTTATAAATGAGAATCATATGATTTTTTTTCTATATCCTATCAGATAGTAGCTTAAAGCAGGCTGAAAGTAAAGCAGAATGCGCCTTAAGGCGCATTCTGCTTTACTTTAAACCTGCTTTAAGTGGTAATTTATCTCAATACTAGAAACAGGCTATGGGTAATGGTTAAAGCAAGGGAAATTATGTAAGAAAAAATATCACCACTTATTTGACAGCTATTTGGAACACTTAACTCATACAGTAGTTGAACAGCAATGCTTAATTAAAACAAAACAATACTGTGACATAAAATAACTGCTACATTACATGATGTAATAAATATCACAAGCACCATTAATACTACACAAAGAAATATAAGAGTATAATGAACACATAACTAATACTGAACTGCATGTAAGCAAATTAGGTCTCACAGTTTGCCAAAGCCAAGCTTTGTAAAACATTGATCAATAGATGCATAATTTGAGATTCAACAGGAGAAATGAATTAAAATTAAGGTAAAACACAGAAAATCTAATTATGCAGCGCTACCACTCAAGGAGGAGGCCCTGTGCTAAAAAACCATTGTAGATGAGTCTGAGATTGTTCTCAAGTTTCTGATTGGTCAGATTTGAGCAGAATGCTCAAATCTGACCAATCAAAAAGTTGAGAAAGATTAAAGAGTCAACTCAAGTCCCTTATATGCTTGAGACCAGGTTAAATGTAGTAAAAATTATACAGCAAGCTTCATTCTTCATGGTGGTCCTGTTTTTAAAGGGAGTCATAGGTGATTTGATAGGTTAAAATATCTGTTCTTCATTGAATACATAAAACAGTATATATTAAACATTTCCTACATTTGAAATTCACATAATTTACCCACATTTGACCAATTTATGAAGTAAATTACTACAGATTGATATAATTCAACCAATTTTACAACAAACTACACAACCTGTAGAGTAATTTCTCACGCATATTTACAATACATGTGATAGATTCAAAATCCATGATAAAAATGTTAACAACAACAAATACTAATGACATTCAAATATGCTTGATAAGTACGAGAAACAAACAACAATACTTTTACATAATGCTGAAAACTACAGTAAAACCTCACTATTACATCCACTTGAAATAAGACTATTTAACCCTTTACCCAAAAACTATTGATAATATTAAAGACAGGTGATCATTTAAAGCAGGTTGAAAGTAAAGCAGAATGTGCCTTAAGGCACGTTCTGCTTTACTTTCAGCCTGCTTTAAACTACCATCTATTAGGCTATATAAAATATGTGTTATGGTAATTATCCATGAGGGTATAAACTGGAACTATTTTCTTCAGCGGAGGAATAAATTAAATGCGCTAAAAGGCGCTTCTATGGGGGAAAGGGTTAATGGTATTATTAAAGACAGGTGACAGTTTAAAGCAAGATGGAAGTAAAGCAGAGATTAAGATTTCTGCTTTACTTTCATCTTGCTTTAAGCTAAGCAGACACCTGACTTAAAACCCCCAATACTGAACATTATTTACTCTTTGTATGCTAGCAGCGGATATATCTGCCACAGTGATTACCTTTGCAAACAGTTTGGATCTAGATGAGACGCCGCGTAACGCGGCGTCTCATCAGGAACCAAATTGTTTGCCAGTCTGACCCTGAATTTAAAAGAAATTTTGAAAATGCTAATTTTAGAACAATAGCAGACGACAAAGGTTGCAGGCGAAAAAAAATACCCAGTATGCAAAGAGTTAAGTAAAATATAAATGTTATATTGCACACCTGGAAATGTTTCAAGACAAGAATGGAATGGAATTATATTTACAATTTCATAGAAGGAAGTTAGAATTGATAAACAAATATTAAAGAAATCTGTTTGATCATATTTGTTCTCTGATGCATTCTTAACTCTTTTCTCTACATTTATAATTACAACTAATTTGTAGCAAATGTGTACAGCATATTTCTGTGTTAACCAATTACTCAATAGACCTATAAACATTTTTATGCCTGAAAAAATTAGTTCCAATTTATACAGTCATGAATATGTAATTATGAATCACAAGTAATATTTTCTATATTCTAGGAGATGGTAGCTTAAAGCAGGTTGAAAGTAAAGCAGAATGTGCCTTTAGGCTCATTCTGCTTTACCCTCAACCTGCTTTAGGTGGTCACTTCGTGACTTGTTTTCAAAACTAGAAATAGGCTATGGAGTAAAGGGTTAAAAGCTTAAAGCAAGTTAATTTTAGTACAACAGAATGTTCCTAATACAGCTTTCTGCTTTACTTTCATTTTGCTTTTAAGCTTCCGCCTATAACTATAACTATCAGTAAATCATCATTTTAGAGCAATTATCATAACAGCCTTAAAATACATTGTCAATATGCTTGACATATATAAACCTCGAAGAGAGCTGCGGTCTGCGACTAAATCAGTATCGCTGGTTGTACCGAGGAGTCGTTTGGTGAGGTTTGGAGATAGAAGTTTCATGCATGCAGCCCCAAAGCTCTGGAACAGTCTACCATCAAACATCAGAGATGCGAGCTCAGTTGCAGTCTTCAAAAAACGTCTGAAAACACACCTCTTTAATATTTGTTATTAGAACACTGCTACCTATGCGATACGTTCTTGCTGTAATGTTGTGGGTCTAAATGTGAGTTCTGGTGTTTTATCTTGTTTATGGTCTCTTGATTATATAGAAATTTTTAGTTATTGTCGCATGCTATTTTTCTTAGTTATGTTGCATTGGGCGGCCTTCATTGGGCGTTCTGCTATTGTTTCTATTGGTCTGCAATCATTAGCCGGTCGGTTCATTGCTGATCAATGGGGGTAATGTAATCGCCGTTTGGGGGCTGTCTTTTGTATGTTTATTCATTATTATTTAAGATCTAATTGTAGTTATTTGTCTTTTCTCGGCGACCTGCATTGGGCGCTTTACTATTGCTTCTATCAGTCGGCAATCATTAGCCGGTCGGTTCATTGCTGATTGATGGGGGTAATGTGATCGTCTTTTGGGGCTGTCTTTTGTATGTTTATTCATGTTTATTTTAGATAATTGTAGTTATTGTCTTTTCTCGGCGGCCTGCATTGGGTGCTCATCTATTGTTTCTATCAGTCTGCAATCATTAGCCGGTCGGTTCATTGCTGTTTGATGGGGGTAATGTGATCGCCTTTTTGGGGCTGTCTTTTGTATGTTTATTCATGTTTATTTTAGATCTAATTGTAGTTACAGTCATTTCTCGGCGGCCTGCATTAGGCGCTCTACTATTATTTCTATCAGTTGGCCATCATTAGCCGGTTGGTTCATTGCTGAGAGTACGGTAATGTGATCGCAATTTTTGGGGGCTGTCTTTTGTATGTTTATTCATTTTTATTTTAGATCTAATTGTAGTCAATTTGTCCTTTCTCGCTTTGTAGGTACATTTATGTAATTTCATGTGAAACGCTTTTGAACGCACTACCCCTATGTGAAAAGAACGCTATATAAATCTGGTATAATAATAATAATTAAAAGGCATGATCACATGACACTTGATAGATGGATGGAGTGAAAGTGTCCAAAACATTTTACACAGAGGAAAGGGTTAAAAGCACCCTTTTACATTTGAGCCGTGCCATGAGAAAACCTGACTTATTGCATTGCAAACAGTGTAGATCAAGGTGAGCTGCAGTATCAAAGATGCAGCGAATGGTCTTGATCTACACTGTGTGACAACCACATGCATCTAAAGCATTTTATGTAGCTGTATTATATTAGGTATTTGGCAGAGACCAAACTCAGATACAGAATATGAGCTGACCATTACAGTGCTTGCTATATGTACAATGTTGAAAGGCAATAAGGCAGGTTTTGTCATAACATGGCTCATTTGTGAATGTGATTTGCAACAGAACTAATTGTTCAAGATTATTATTCACAGCCACAAAAAGAAACTGTAGAATACAACTGATCAACAGACCACCACTAGTTAGCTCTCATTTTGTTAACCCATTACCCCATAGCCCGTTTCTAGTTTTGAAATTATGTGCCTTAACCCTTTACCTCATAGCCTGTTTCTAGTTTTGAAGACATGTGACCACTTAAAGCAGGTTGAAAGTAAAGCAGAATGTGCCTTAAGGCACATTCTGCTTTACTTTCAGCCTGTTTTAAGCTAAAATCTGCTAGGCTATATAAAGTATGTGAAATGGTAATTGTTCATGAGGGTATAAACTGGAACTATTTTCTTCGGCGGAGGAATAAATTACATACGTTAAAAGTCGCTTCTATGGGGTAAAGGGTTAAGTGCCATCTACAAGAATATGGAAAATATCTATGATACATATCCACGACTATATAAATTTGAACTAATGTCTTCAGTGAAGGAATAAATTAGAAGCGTAAAAAGGCGTATTTATGGGGGAATGGATTAAACCTTTCTATGCCAATCATCCGAATAAACTTTTTTGAAGACATATACATGTAGGATCTGTCATGAGTCGATGTTTAAGACAGGCCGATCTCAAACGAGTCTAGAATTGAAATGTTATTAAGCGAGCTTAGTAACTTTTCTATTCTAGACGAGTTTGAGATCAACTTGTCTTAAACATCGACGAGTGACAGATTCTTTTTCTCACATTACCAACGATTTAAGCTATTTTTAAGCAATACATGTATGCATTTTTTGGAACCCCGGTGACGTCAAAAATAAATATATATATTATAAATAGTGACGTTATAGTGGCGTCATCAAATTGATCTTACACATTGTGGAGATAAGGATATTCATCATCATTGTTCGCTATAGAAAACAGGGGTAGTTATGTGAGAACAAATATTGTCTGCTAAAACTTGTTGTCTGCATTTTATGCCAAACTCAAAAGTTTTGACTTAAGAAATATTGAGGTGTCTGATCTGGATCATAACTGTTTGCAAAGTCAAGTTTTGTTGCACATGGTAGTAAAAGAGTTAAGCACAACACATTTCATACAGTGACAGTATGGTTTGCCATTCCAAATGCTTGTAGTAATCGATGTCTCCAGTAATAAGAATTACAATTACTTTTCACTTTTGTTCTTGGCTTAAATGTGACCTGTTTACACATATCATACCAGGTTATTGTATTTGCACAGTCCGTTTTGCCCCATTTGAAAACTGGAATTGGTAAGTTTTGTTTCTCCACCATCTCTACATTATATTCTCCCTTATATAGCCCCTCATAGTTTCCTCGAGATTCCATGGTCTGGTGAATACTTAGAACAGTCTTAGTGGCATCAATAACAGTGGCATTTTTAAGTCGAGCATAAGTTACCACCCAGTTATCATAACCTGGACGCCCAATAACCAATGGCAGAAAGCTGCTCCATGGAAACAGTTTATTAGTGATGAAATAGTCCTCGGCATCTGGTTGGAATAATTTCCCATGTTCGAGAGCCAAACTTTGCAGTCTTTCCCATGATGACGCAGCATCCTCAATGACTTTTGATGGAACATTTGTACGCTTGCCAGTGAGCAGTATTGCTTGTGACTTTAGCTCACTAGTCAGCTGACATAGAATAGCCTCCAATGTAGTAGTCAAGCTGTCCGTGAATAGAAGATCTCCATTGGCATAACCATAGAATTCACTTTTAAACTTCAACATCACTTGCCTGAACATGATGGGGAGAACAGGTGCACCATCAACTTCCTGAAGTATCGGCAGTGTTTGCCACCCTGCCTGCTTGCTAACTGAAGCTATAGAGGAATCATTGGTGAACACCACCAGTCTCACATTCTGTAATCTTCTCCAGTTATACAATGTGTTATTGTTGATATAAAACTTATCCTTGTCAAAAGTCCATGTTGTAAAGAGTGTTAATATTGCACTATCTAATGAGAGTTTATTCTGAGATTCACAACCATTGGTAGTATGACTATTGCAGGATTTGATCAATGTTTGAATCACATCTCTAAGGTCATATAAAGCCTTTTCCTTTATACTATCTGAGTGATAGGAGAGTTCTGGTATGTCATCAGGATCCACCAGACCATTGTGTTTCATGAGAGAATATGCTGGACCAAGCAGCTCATGAGATTCATATATCTTCTTAGAGACATATTTGGTTGATATTGTATAGAAGATTAGACATAATAAGAACAATATGGAGATCTTAATCCACTTGTGTCTCACCACCATTCTCATCATTCTTATCCCAATGGATCGTGGCATGCTAGTTCTCTGTTGCATCTTTAACTTGTCTAATATCAAATTCACTCATATACCCGTAATCTTATCAAACGACAGTATCTGAAAATACAAAAAAATACAAATTTGAGACGATTGATATTGAAACTGATAGCATGAAAAGACTTTATCAACTCTTACCATGCTAGTGTACTTGTATAATTATAGTGAATGAGTTGGGTGTTCCATCCATTAGCAGTATTCCAATTATGTGGAGACAGATATACCAGCAGGCTCCAATGTTATAAAGCATTGGTTTTGAGTCTGAGATTGTTCTCAAGAATTAGATTGGTCAGATTTGAGCCTAGCCTGACCAATTAAATGCTTGAGAACATCTTCAGACTCAACTCAAAAGCTTTATAACCTTGGAGCCTGTAGTGCTGCCATACTGTGATAGCATGTCATAGACACAGGTCATGATATCATGCCTAGTCACATTGAGCAAGTTGAGATTATCATTCCTACAACAGTTTTTCAATTACAACTCGATCATAACTAAAGTTTACAATAATACCTGCTGATCTCCCAGTACAGTTGCTGACTGCATCTTGCATTAACTAGTATTCCATTATTTTGCAACAAAGTAATTACATTGTAAAGCCTTACAGGTTGTAAAAGTACAAAAATGATAAATAGCTGAAACACATTAATTCACTTATTTTATACATAATTATACAAAAAAAAAAATATCCAGAAACTATGAATGCCTGGACCTATGGAAAAAGTGTAGACCCAGTCTGATCTCCTGGGTGAGTCCTCTGATCAGTGTCAGTGCCATTTACAAGATTGTAAATTCTTTGGAAAAATTATTTTTGACAGAAACTGCAAACAAAATGTAGTCTTTTAACCAAAATGGAAAAGTCTTTTTTTTTTAAATCAGATTTTGAAAGTTTAAAGCATGTGAAATGTACACACCTTTTCATTTTTCTCTGCCATACAGACTACACTACTGTCACACTCAATCAGATAATACACACAAATACTAGAAATACTCACTTTTGCTTTCAAATAAATAAATAAATTCTGAAACAGGAATGCAGAAACAAGTAGATAGAGCATGTGCTGCAAACAGTAGATCCAGAACAGGAAGCCCCTGATCAGGTTAGAACTGGTTGTCTTAATTCATTGTCATGGAAAAACATTCATAAGTTTCATAAACTTAAAGAATTTGTTTGAAAAAGTTTAACATTATCTTGCCATACACAGTCAAACATACACACAAACACCTACCCTTACTTAGAATTAAGCACAGTGCATGTATAATGTGATTTGAATGTATAATGTTTTACCTCTTATTCCTCATAGTCATTTGAGATAAGTTTTTATGCCTTTACTATTCCCTTGAAGTCAAAGTAAATAATTTTGTTTTTATTTTATCGAAGACAGATTCTATCTAGATACGGTAATATAATAGAGGTCTAGACTCTAGTAAACAAGAGGACCATGGCCCTTAATTCGCTCACCTGAGGTCATTGTGCCTTAGCTTAATAGGCAAGACAACATTTTAATATAGCTGTAAATGGAATTATCTTCCAGACAAAAAAAACATGACAAATTGGAATAACTTAAAAAAAAATTGTTGGCAGAGTTATGGCCCTTATAATATCCATGACACTTCTTCTTATCAAGCTACATGTATTTCCATATGATTATTTATTGCCCATTCTGCTTTACTTTCAACCTGCTTTAAGTTATCATCTTCTAAGATATAGATACCATTTCTTATATCTTACATTTTTATGACTGTATAAAGTGGAATTATTTTCTTTAGAAGAGGAAAAAATTAAAGGCGTAAAAAGGCATATGTATGGGGTACTGGGTTAACATCAGTAGAACTGGAGTTATCTCAAAGACAAGAAAATATGACACTGGGAAATAACTCAAAAATGACATTGACCTTTGTAGGACATGACCTAAGTTATAAAGTTTCTAACTTTAACAAAGTTATGGCTAAGATTAAAGTTGTGGACTGACAGACAAACAAATTGACAAACAGACAAAAATCAAAGCACTGAAAGTGCTGAAGGCTTTGGGGTTGCAGTTGTGTGGTGGCGAGTGGAAGTGAAAGACTGAGCACATTTTATATAGTGATTTAAGCATAATGAATTTACAAGAGAAAGGTTTAGCTTAAATCAGGACAAAAGTAATGCAAAAATCTTTCGCCCATACATTAAGCAAAGACTTCTATTAGAATATCCCGTGCCTTATCCTTGATAGAATGTGTTATTTAAAATCATTTAAAACATTGAGTCTCGGTTTATATGGTTTAGACCCTGATCTAATGCTAAAATTAACACAGAAGCAATGCTTTAGTAAGAAACGGTAGATCAAACATGACAGTTGTTTATCTGTAGAGCCACGTGCATATGGCTTTAATTTGCTTGGGAGTGTTGTTAATACGGTGCGAAAAGTTGATTGCCTGTTATTTCTGTACTGGTATTAAACTGTTAAAACAATTAACCAATTAATGTAATTATTATAGGGAAACGATACACTGGAATGTCATGCACAGTGATCAAACATGTGTCGAACAGTTTGGATACTGATAAGAAGTATTATCTTTATTCATGTACCCCAAATGCACAGGCTTCAAATAGGTAATGCATTTCTATATCAGAGATTAGTAGTTAAACAAATATTTTTTAAAAAATGAGTATAAATTAAGTGACATGTAATTAAATATTTGACTCTCTCTTAAAACTTATAGCACAAAATTACAAGAAGGATAACAGGTGCTCCTTTACAGAATGTTTGAAATATTATGACGAGCATGAATGTATTAAGTGTTTAAAACTTAAAATCTAATGTAAATTAAAAGTAAAAGGTAGCAGCTTTAAGCAGGACAAAAGTTATGCAGAAATCAGCTTAATGCATGACTTTTGCCCCACGAATGTCGACAAGTTTGGATACTGATAACACGAATGAAGCTTCTTCATTCGTGCTGATAATAAAGATAATCAGTCGTCAAACATGAGTAAGCCTTCTGCTTGCTAAGTAATTGTCGTCTGCAAATTTCGCATGAGGTGATTTAAAATAAATCCTTATAAAATGGCTTCAATGTGTCAGACCTCATCTGGATTCAAACTATTTCCAACAAAACTATGCTTTCATATGCTGTCAACTATATTTCTGCTCTATAGTATTTGGCATCTAGAACAATTGCCAAAGTTTTTTTTTCATCGTAAAATATCGTTCGAATGTCAACAGGTGATCCATATCTCATCTCGATCCAAGATTGTTTAATATATATAAAACACTTTAAATATGGGTTAGATCTAGCATTATGATTCCTATGTTGTTGTCGTCGGCAAACGTTGCTGTCTTAAACCATTTTCTAAGTTAGATCTAGATGCATTTTATTCAATCCGATTGTCAAACAGTTTGGAGCCAGATCATATCTGGATCTAAACTATATATTTGGTAAAGTATTACAAAATTGCACAATTAGCGTGCAGAAGGTTAATACAGTATTGTTAATTTATTATATGGATCTGAACTGTTTTTATCAGTAATCACAAATTCGCCCGTATAGCTTCCACCAGGTTATTAGCCTATTCATCTGGATCCAAACTGTCTGCAAAAATCTGTGTCAATTGCATACAAACAACTGGGAATTATAACACCTGTAGGTGTGAACAATATCTATAAATAAATCGGTATATAAAAACATTTTTGACGAGTTGACTTCCTTTTTGTACTATAATTCCTTTTTGACGAGTTGACTACCCCTGTTGTACTATACTTCCTTTTTGACGAGTTTGCACTTTGACGAATTGTCCATCACCCGCTTCAAAACGCTTCAATAAATGGGTAGATGTAAATTAATTTTAAGCAGAATAGTTTATGATTCTCCCGTGGCCAATAGATTTTACTACCGGTAACTTGCAATAATTATTAAAACATCTAGTTACTTGCAAACGTTAACGGCGATTCCATTGTTTCTGTTCACGTGTGTACTTTATTACTTTCAAATCATCGCATTATTCAGAGTAGAAGTTCGTTGAAAACCTTTATCAGAATATATAAAAAGTCTACTAACGTGTTTTTATTTTAAATTTATGCAGTGTTTAATTTAAATATTTGTAACACTTTTGGAATATCAATCAATACGGTATTTATATCGGACAGGTTTCCGAATATTTCAAACACAAAAAAGATTTAACTGTGCAAATCGAGCGCCGATATCAAGGGCCATTCTCGGTAAACTCTGGGTCAAAGGCTACACGTAATGAGTGCATGTCAATCAAACTAAGCCCCGCCTTCATTTATTTGGACGCTTGAAAATCAGACGACAGGTGCTACAAAAGAATGTCCAAATGTTATGACCTAATTACGCAAGTGTTGAAGACACACGTTTTCTAGACTGCACATTTACACGCATTAATTATGAAATATTACTGATTTATTTACATAGTTTTCTTTTGAAAATGCTTACCTAACCTTAGTGAAAAAATAACTATTGATGTTCCTATTAATGATTGTTGTTTCTGCTAAGGTTTATAGTCCCGCGTAAGCTTTAACAGATGCGTCATCCCATTGTCTCAGGATTGGGACATTGGTCAGCATCATGCCTATTGTTGAGTGGACTTTTCCTATTTATGAGGTGTTATGTGACCTGTGATAATTGCCCGAAACAATGCAGCCCATGCTACCCGGTTGATCCAGGCAAACTGTGACAGCCGCTATCAAAACAATGGCCTTTAATCAGCGGCAAAAGACACCACTACAATTAAATGCATGTTGTTTTAACTGGTGTCATAGGGCGATGATTGCCAACTCCACACACAAATGTATCGCTATGTCACGTTGGGCACTATGGGTACTGTTTCGTAATTTTGTTTGTTACATGTAATCTTATTGGAAGAAGTTTCTACGTTTGTGTAAGCATATTTATTGTATTATGTCATGTTCTTTATCTGTATGTAAAAAGCCAAAGGCAATTTTGTTGCCGATATGCTAATAAAGCTGAAACTGTTGTATTAACGGTATTTATGTAACAGTTTGATCGCTACCTGTATCTTCATGCAGTTTCTAAGTATATAGGAAAGCAAACTCGGATTTTCACGCCAGTTTAAACCAGGAACGTATAAAGATAATCTACGTTCCTGTTTAAACCAAGAACGGAAACTTCCGAGTGAGTGTCGTATCTCTATATCCTGGTCAAATTTTAGATTTTTTTCTCATGTTTTATCTAAAGGTTTATTATAGATGATAAGGATCCACGAAATTCTGTTTTGTCAGATTGTTAAATCTTCGCCTGGTTGTTGAAATAATCAGGGTCGAAACTTTGTAAAATTGGTGTCATCTGGCCGATAGTCTCTTGAACTGATTTCTAACCTAGTCACGAGATCGATTCAGGCTATTTTTAGACAGATCTAGCGTTACCAGGATACAGATCTAAGTCTATGTGTTAACTGTTAACCATGGTCTCTATTCACATTTATTTCTTATGGTAGAGATATTTGATACAGATTTACAACCTATAGAATGCTCCAGCTATAGGCAATGCACTAAAAATACACCTATATCACATGATCGGATCGTTTAGGGTATTTAGATCACAGAATTATACACTGTATAATTCCGTGTTTAGACGAACCCCAGTGTAGACGGCGCTGCGCTTTGAGAAAGCCTAGGGAGACCCCGTATGACAGAAATTATTGTAGGGGGAGCTAGACTCGCACCCAAATTCATCGTTACGAAAAGATAGGCTGTGGGCAGTCCCTGCCCAAAGCCAAAAAGCAGACAGACAAAAACAATATGCCCCCAACTGCAGGGGCATAAAAATGTAGCAGACAACACCATATGCTGCTGTTACAGTGGACCTCAGCTGACCTGAGTTCGGTTATGTAACTCTGCCAGTAGGAAATGTGGCTAGGGTCTAACTCTTATAATGCTGAATTGCTGTCTGCTATACATATATTGAATGTGAATTATGACCTAGATATTCAACCGACCAGAACCATTTGAACAAAATAGGCAAAGGACATTTAGAAGTGTCACCGTGCCAAATATCAAAGCTCTGGTCATATTAGTGTCAGAGAAGAAGACATTTGAAATTTTCACTATATAACTCTATGTAAAACTGTGACCCCCAGGGCGGGACCAATTTTGACCCCAGGGGCATAATTTGAACAAACTTGATAGAGGACCTGTAGGTGATGCTATGTGCCAAATATCTAAGCTCTGGCCCTTGTAGTTTTTGACAAGAAGATTTTTTAAGATTTCCTTATTTTTTCACTTTGGTTGCCATGGCAACCAGAGTTCTGCATTGTTTTTAATTCTTTGAACAAATCTGAAAGAGCTTGACCCAAGGAACATTTCTGTAAAGTTTGGTTGAAATCTGTTCAGCGGTAGAGGAGGAGATGTCATTTGAAGCAATTGTTAACGACGACGGACGACGGACACAGGGCCATCCCAATAGCTCACCTTGAGCCTTTGGCTCAGGTGAGCTAAAAAAAAATTTTTTTATTAATTTTTTTATGTTTCAAGAACCTGTGGGTTAAGAGCATATACAATTTCACTGCATCCCGACAACTTGATGTCTAATAGAGGATTCAATTTTACTTTAAGCCTGCTCTAAACAACGATCCATAATAAAAACAGAAAACCAATTTAACTTTGTGAAGAATTAAAACTGTATGGTATGACTGTGTCACGGGATAAATCCAGGTCTACTTAAATATTTGTTGTCTCCATTTTCTTTTTCAATATTTCATCACGAAGTATTCAATTTCTATATATACCAAAAAAAAACTTATTTCCCGAAACTCCCACGAAAAACGTCTTCCGCGTCGCTAGCGATTTCATACGAATAAGTGCTAATTTTAACCATCATAATTTATGTTAATTCCACTAGTATCAAAGCTGTCTTTCTAAATGGAAGTATATAACGTCTAATCTAATTGGATGTTTTCTAAATGATGCTGAGAGTTACCTTTTTGATAACCAATAAAACGAGTAAATACATGTGTAAAAGTTTGAAGCGTGCAGCGCAATTGGATTTCATTTCGGAAGTTTGGAATACTGTTTGTGTCTGTTACGTGATTATTAATACGGAGTTGTCGAGGAAATCAATTCTTAAAGGTAATTAATATCAATCTAAAATGTTCGTTTGTTCAATATATTCGGAGAATTTTCTTATTTAATAGGCCCCGTATCGAGTATTTTCCTAGGCGACAAGCGATTCCGCCGCTGTTACTCTCATCTCAATAAACGCGGCGAATTTTCAAAATGGTAAAACATCTTAAAGTTTAGATTGGGGAAAAATAATGTCTGAGATTCCGGTTTCGGTTAGTATTCATCTTTCTTTCAGCGTTATTGCCAGTACTAACATCCGTCGTGTAAAAGCCTTTATAGGATTCTACGACGTACTATATTCAGATTCAGATGAAGCGTCAATCAAAAGTTAATCTCAGTCAAACAGAAATAATCCAAGACCCTGTCAATCACCGTTTCGATAGGGAAATTCGGCTTTGTGATTGGTTAATGATGCTATGCTCACGCCCGACACGCGTGACGGTGTTTGACATATGAAACAATTTACTCGAGTACACAACACAGAGTCGTGATTAAGGCTAGTCGCTTTACAGATTAAGGCATGTCGGCAAGATCAAAGCATGTCGCGAAGAGACCGCCAGGAAGGAAGGCATGTCGCCCGCGACAGGCGAAAAAGGCCTGGGGAAATCCCTGACATGCCATGTAAATTTGTTCTAATAAAGGCACAGACCCAACCCCCATCCAACGCTACCTCTGCTGTGATTCAAAGAACCAGAAGTGATCACAGCCTGGAAGGATGACAGCACCAACAACCTCCCACACCAGGGGAGACCAGATGTTCATCCAACCATCCTGTGTGAGCCTACGGGGTAGAGACTTATGGAGTAGATATCGAAGTTTTACGCTCAACGTGAAATGGGAATCTGCTCCATATCTACAAAGAATATCTCTACCACCCCCCGACTACAGCAGAGAAGAAGGGCCGTTTTTGTTGTGGTCACAACCGCCGACTCCACCATGCACATACCTGGGATTTTCCTAGCACGACCTCAAAGGCTGGACGATTGATGCTGACTGGGTGATGCCTTGGATGCTTCTGCGCGGGGCTTTCCACCAATCCTTACCACACCACCTTTGCCTCATCCTGACATGAGTTCTGGAAACCATTAACATATAGGGATAAAATAGCAATTAGCACAATAATAAACTTCAAAATTTCTCTTTGGGTACCATCATCCGATGCTCAAAAACAGCCACTTTAGACGGGTCCATGGAAAAACCCCATACGACTGGCACACTACTGGTATACTACCGAGAGCCTGCCCATACGTATCCATACGAGTTGAATCTATACCGTAGGGCCATTTGTATGGATATTATTCTATCATACATGTTAAATATGATCATTATGAAGATATTCCATCAAAAAAATTAATTAAATCCCATTATTAATCCTATAATATCGATATTTCCAAATACGTATGAATATCCCATACCAGTAAATGACTATTAGGGCCCAATACGAGTTGAATCTATACTGTAGGTCAACGTGTGTGGATATAAGTCTATCTTAAAAAAAATATGATCATAATATACATTTGTATACAAATAGCTATTTTCTTCTTCAAATTATTTATAATACAGTATCAACATTTCCCAAAAGTTTCTGAAAAGGCACAAAACGAGTATTTTTTCTATTTTATTATAAATAAAAATTATAATTGTAAAGTAAACACGTTTTAGAAAGTTTCTTTTTCATTTTAAACCCATTTATTATACAGTTTCAATAGTTCCCCAAAAAAGTATAAAAGCGCCATACGAATATCGCCAGATAAACCTGAACCCCTACGAGTTGAATCCACACCATAAGTTCACTTTCCGGATTCCTTCGCAAACAGTGATAATGATAAACATAATTTATGAGGTCTTTTATAAAATATAAAATTATTGAACGAGTAATTCAAGCTAAAGCTTGTAAATTCCTATATAAGGATTAAACACGCTTGATCTCGCCGAGGTTTTAACACCTTTGACAATCACTTCCTTTAACACCTGTCACTTTAACACGTGTCGCTAACACGTGCCGCTAATTCACACAGTATACCGTTTTTGAAAGAGAGCATCCGCCACATCAAATCTTATACCGCCTGTTGCATATGCAAATTCAAATTTCAAATTATGTAAAAGTTAATGCACTCGGGGCTCGTGACGAGAACCCCACCTTCGTGAGTCCCATAATTTGGAACAAAATGCCGAATTATTTAACTAAATAGTGAAAATACCTAAAAAATGTAAAATAAAAAATAACTGTCATAATATGCTTGCGTGTATTGACCTCACACTCTCAATGATGCATGCTCTTTTACCCTATTCACTATAAATTGCCGTCTGCTTTTATTTCTACAATTCATTTTCAAGTAATTTGAACATTTGTCTGATCATGATCAAAACTATTTGCAAGTAATCAATGTACTCTTGGTTAGGGAGTGAATGGTTTAAGTAAAAAACATGGTAAGAAAAAATGCAATCAACATTTTTATGAACAAAGTTAAAGACAGTTTCAACAGTATATAATTACCGTTAAGTCATGCTTTAGCGAAACAATCGGGGTAAGTAAGCGCATTATTATGTAAGAGTGTGAGAGGTCGATAAACCCAAGTTTTTTGTGTGTTTAAAATGAGACTGATTATCAAATGAAGAATGAACCTGAACTGAAAGAGAACAAATTATCAAAATATGGAAACAAAGCAGAGGTACGTGTTAATGGGCTTTAAATGTTCAAATACAAAAGAAGAAAATGTATTTATAAGATGGAAACAATACATTAATAAAATACAGTTAAACCCTTCTATTACAACAACTAAAATATTTGTTAATGGACATTAACGCACGCTGATTTCTTAATGGAAGACTGAGTCTGGTTTTGAAGACATGTGGTCACAAAAAACATGTTGAAAGTAAAGCGTCTGAAGACGCACTCGGATTTACTTTCACCCTGCTTTAAACAACCATTCACCTTGGGGAAAGTAGATGGCTGAAGCCACCCATCGCAGCGGTAATTAATAATGAAATACAATATAACCATGTCCATATAAAGACTTTTCTGTATTACCGACTATCCCTGGCAAAATTTGGTTTCGATTATTATAAACGCCTTTCTTAAGAATCTCTGTTATAATGATACAGTATACTATATGAATGTTGAGCATTGCATTAGATTCAACTCGCTTGTTAACAAACAATACAGGTAAACGGTAACAGTTTAGCGGCACATTAAAGCCAAGAGCCTATCACCCAGAGGTATGTTAAAGCGGATTAGTGTTATGTATAATTGACGGTCTCAGCATGACACCCTTCACGCTTTATAGGTGATTATAGAGTCTAGTTGATATTTTGCATCATCATAAAAAAAACCACCAACATAAAAAGGACTGTGTCTCACATAATTTATTGAATAGTATGTATCCTTATCCTAAAAAATCTGATTTGCATATAAACCAAAATTATTCTATTCTAAATTAAATTTATTATTGCGTTTATTGTCGTTTTTATTGTCAACATTTAGTTTAAGAAAATATAATAAAATAATTCCTATTCAATTGTGAATTTATTTGTGTATTCCATACCTTACGAATTTTGTGTGCATTTAAAATGGGAACATGGCCTACAACTAATGTCTGGGACATTTCATGGTTCTGTGCATATGATAACTCCATTTTAAATTTCGTTTTATAATACCATATTGTCAAATAAAACAGGATTGTTTTGTATATAATAATATTTTTCTAATTATCATTTTTATTGAAATTAATAGAATTTAATTCACAAAAGTGGCCCTGTATTATAGATTTAACTCGTATGGGGCTCGGGTTCACATTTATAATCATATGATTATTATAGGATAAAATGAAATTTAAATTAAAACAAAATATGTAGATCTCTAATCATCAAATTTATTGTTTCTGATAGAATATTAGACATATAAATAATCCTTATAGTGTAGATTCAACTCGTATTTGGGCCCTGGTTCATGTGGTCATTTACTGGTATGGGATATTCATACGTATTTGGAAATATCGATATTATGAGATTAATAATGGGATTTAATTTAATTTTTTTGATGGAATATCTTCACAATGATCATATTTAACATGTATGATAGAATAATACCCATAAAAATGGCCCTACGGTATAGATTCAACTCGTATGGATACGTATGGGCAGGCTCTCGGTAGTATACCAGTAGTGTGCCAGTCGTATGGGGTTTTTCCATGGACCGACTTTAGACTATGCGATTAGGCCCTGCCGGCTGAAGAGAATGCTCCCCGACCATGGGTTAGATCTCTTAAGAGAGTACCCCGGGAAAGAGACGTAAAAACGAATAAAGCAAACCTCTGCCTGTCAATTTGTTCTTATTTGCTTTGTGTATCCTTCAAGAGTGGGATCTCCAGCCTATCTTTCTAGGGGACTTTTCCGTCCCGGTTACAAAGTAGCATCAAATGAGGGGCATGAGCTGTGTCAGCGGGTCTAGTGCCCAGGTAGCGCCACGCAAGCTGAATTGGTCATGCCCTGATGGTCGAAAAGTAACCGGACAAACTTTTTTCTATTTTCTCTCTTTTTAGTTTATCTATCCTGCACCGTTACTCTTGTCAGTGTCTCTTCTAACTTTTTCTATCGTTTCCTTTTGCCTTTCTTTTTTCTTATTTGCGCACCGTTGCATAGTTGTCAAGTCTGACAGAGCAACGTATCAACGTAGACGTAGACGAGTGCCTGCCACGCGCCTGTCTTTTACCTAGTCCCCCTAAATTTTGCTAAAATCGATCGCTCGACAATCCAACCACCAGTCCTGCATGTAAATTGAACTTTACTGGTCTTTTCGGATCAGTCTATCTATGTTCATTCTAAGACATGAAATTTATTACATGCGCATAGTTTTTGTCATATCGAGAGAATAATAACTTACCTTTGCTGCCAACACTGGGAAACTAAACATTTGCAACCATCTTTTCTTGGTTCTCTGTAATTACGCAGACACGATTGTAAAACGGGCTCAAGCTTAAACGGTGTTGTTGATTAAAACTACTTCCGGTGTTTCAGGGGAACCCAAAACAGGCAATATATTTTAATGAAATATTTGTGTGGAAAACATGAGAAACAGAATATTTGACCTGCCTACCTGTCACTAGCATTGATTATTTTGAATAAGGATTTGGAAAAAAGTCTTATCTTTAGATGACATTTACTGCAGCAATAAAATGCGACGGATTAAGCGTACCGAGTCAAAACGTACCTTTTTGGTCGAAGCGTACCATTTTTGGTCGAAGCGTACCACATATATTTCTATTTAATATTTCTATTTAATATGAAATAGGCACAGCCTACAAGCGAGCGAAGCTGTCAAATAATGGAGCATTTTAACAAATTAACCAGAGACAGTGTAAAGCCAGAGATTCACGACTCAAATGATTTATACATGCGAGACCGTTGAGCGAGATTTCGCGAGAACAGGTCCTCGCGAGTTATATAAGCTTTAGCGACGATCGGGGAAAAAGTCGATATTTGGAATTACTTATCAGTTGCTTCGTTAATACGGTCTACAGTTATTTTACAATACAAACATTCCTTAAAAAAGCCTCTTGGTCGAGTTTTAACACAAAAGAATAATAAGAATAAAGTCCGAGCATCAATTAACCCCTCCGCGCATCGCACACACGTTAATTAGTGTTTGGAAAATGCCGATTGAATGAAAAGTGACGGCAGTTTGCACGAAGGTGTGAATGGACCCATGGGTGGCCTCATTAAAATTTATTTTATAGCAAAATGCGTGGACAAATTGACATGAAAATTTCGCCATAACTGTATCTTAATATGAGCTACATGGACAACCCATTCTTATTCGTGTTTGAATGTTCAAACTGATGTTTAAGAGTTTACGGCAAGGCGATATTGCATCGATCTTCAATCGAAGCACCAGTGGGTCGCCTCATTAAAATTTAATTTATAGCAAAATGCGTGGACAAATTGACATGAAAATTTCGCCATAACTGTATCTTAATATGGGCTACATGGACAACACATTCTTATTCATGTTTGAATGTTTAAACTGAAGTTTAAGCGTTTACGGCAAGACGATATTGCATCGATCTTCAATCGAAGCACCAGTGGGTGGCCTCAATAAATTTTAATTTATAGCAAAATGCGTGGACAGATTGACATGAAAATTTCGCCAAAACTGTATCTTAGTTTGAACTACATGGATAACCCATTCTTATTCATGTTTGATTGTTCATACTGAAGTTTTAAGCGTTTACGGCAAGACGATATTGAATCGATCTTCATTTTTTTGGAACTTACCATCAACGTATCTTCCGTTGAGCCAGGAATACACTTTCTCGGTTTAATCCACAACTCATATTTTGGTTTCACTCGATTAGAATCACAAAATATCGTATAAAAACGAAATAAAGTCAATATTTATAAGTCAACTGGTCGATATGTGTATTTTTTTCCATTATCGCGACGCTGTCATTACCTGTGCTGGTAACGTGACCGCATCGACATACATCACTGCCTCTCAACGGACACCTGTTATATGGGGAAAGAAGGAAAATAAGGGAGTCGTGAATCTCTGGCTTTACACTGTCTCTGAATTAACACATTACCCCATAGCCTAATTCTAGTTTTGAAAACAGAATGAAGGGTTATTTAACTCTTTCCTCCCTAAAACTTTAAATGGACAATTCCAGTTTCCATTTAAGTCAAGTCCATTTCTGACTTCAAAGGTTGTTTATTGTCAATGTTTTGCATTCTGACAAACAGTGAAGACCCAGATCAGAGGGCTCCTTAAGGAGCCCTCTGATCTGGGTCTTCGCTGCTTGCATAGGACAAGTGCACTTTCACATGTATACTGTTTTAAAATGACACCTATATGCGGGACTAGGGCTCAAAGGGTTAAAGCAAGTTGAAAGTAAAGCAGAATGCGCCTTACGGCGCATTCTGCTTTACTCCCAACCTGCCTTAAGTCAGAATCTGCTAGGCTATAGAATATAATTTTATGGTACAGATTTTGGACTGTATCAAATGGAACTATTTACTCTTTGAACTGTTTGGATCCTGATCAGAAGCCTCGTAATTAGAGACTATATTTTGCATGGGCGCGAAATTTATTTTTCAAGCAGTTTGGATCCTGATCAGGCGGCGTACGGCGGCGAATGATCAGGATCTACCGTACACAATTGTTGACACTAATGTTAATATTTCGAAATTTTGAGAATTGAATCTTCAAAGATACTGTGGTGCATGGGTGCACAATTATTTTCAAGCAGTTTGGATCCTTATTAGAAGATGTGTACGGCGACGCATGGTCAGGATCAACATAATTATTGGCACTAATGTTAATATTAATTATTTCGAAACTTTGAGAACTGATGATCATAATGGCAAATTTGTTCCTAATGACTAAAGTTTCAAAGATACTGTTGTGTCTTGGTAAAAACTATACATCAAGACATATATTTAATACACTAGATCTAATTACGATATTTACGCGAGGTTATATAATGTGCGAAAAACAATAAATTATTGACTAAATTAATAACATATTGAAAATGTTCCCTATGTATGCTTCGACCAAAAATGGTACGTTTTGACTTGGTACGCTTTAACCATGGTACGCTTTGACTATAACCCATTAAGGCGTATTTATTGGGTAATGGGTTAATAAACCAAATGATTTAATAACCTGAGGGACCTGATATCGCTCAACTGTTGTACTGAAGCTTGAAAGCTTTTCCTTTCTGTTTCATCCATTTTAATCTAAATCCATTCAAATTTGTAGTATACCATGTAAAACTTTTTGGAATACAACCTCATAATTCTAGTATAGTAGAGTACATCAAGGGCAGATAACTAGAGCCTAAACAATACTGAAATGAAGCCTTTTTAGCATTTCAGAGTATATCAAGGGCAGATAACTATTGCCACAATGATTAGATTTCAACAATAATTGCACTCCTTTGAGAACTTATAGCTATATACTTTGTGTGCAAGTATAATCAAAATCCATTGAAAACTGTAGTTGCAAGAGTGTAAACGCTGTAAGATATGGCATTTTCACAAATGCAAGGACAGACAACTCTTGACCTATAGGTCTTATTTCAACCATAATTACACATATCTAAACTCTTATGGTCATATACAATCTGGCCAAGTTTGAAAAAGACTGGATAAAAATTGTGGCCTCTAGAGTGTAAACACTGTTAAATATGGCATTTTAAGCAATTCAAAGGTAGATAATCCTCAACCTATTGGTCCGATTTCAACCATAATTAAACTCATCTAAACTCTTATAGTCATATACAATCTGAGCAAGTTTGAGATAGATTATATAAAATTATGGCCCCTAGAGTGTAAACACCGTTAAATATGGCATTTTCAGGAATTCAAAGGTAGGTTACTCTCAACCTATGGGTCCGATTTCAACCATATTCAAACTCATATGAACTCTTATGGTCATATCCAATCTGAACAAGTTTAAAATAGATTGGGTAAAAGTTGTGACCTCTAGAATGTAAACACCCTTAAATATGGCATTTTCAGCAATTCAAAGGTAGATAACTCTCAACCCATTTGTCTGGTTTCAAGCATAATCACACTCATCTGAACTCTTATAGTCATATACAATCTGAGCAAGTTTGAAGAAAAAGTGTGGCCGCTAGAGCGTAGACACTGTTAAATATGGCATTTTCAGCAATTCAAAGATAGAAAACTCTTGATGTGATCTAGATCTATTGATCTGATTTCAAGCATAATCGAACTCATACAAAATCTTATGGTCATATACAATCTGGTCAAGTTTGAGAAAGATTGGAGACATATTGTGGCTTCTAGAGTGTAAACACTGTTGAACTTGGGTGGATTTGGGTGACTTTGGGTGAATTGATGAATGAGGATAAGTGTATCGAAAATTAAATTTAGTTGGCACTAATATTATTACTTCCATATAGCTGACTGGCATTCAGATAACGAAAACTATTACAGAAAATGACTTTTTTCATGGCTATTGGACGGTGGGTTTTAATAGTGGATAGCCCTGGGTTTCTAGGTGTTTCGAAACCGGCTGAAACCGTCAACTCTGCCAGACTATCTACGTAAATCTACCCCACCTGGCATGATCGAGCACAGTGTTGAAATCATCTGTGTATTATACACATGCACTTTGATATTGACAAGATTTAGAAACAACATATCTGATATCACAGAAATAAAGATCTAGGCCTAGTCGAAACCGGTCGAATGTGTGTGACATGGTACTTTTCTAATCTTAGGAAGTGACGTCATAAACATCACAACTGATAAACAAAGGGGGGAAACTCAATAAAACAGTTTTGACTGTGTTGATAATTTCAGTAGGATGGTATTAACGAGCGAGGTTTTTTTATTTAAATTTGATGTGTGATTCTCGCAATTAATTATGTTTTGTTTGGAGATAACCGGAAATGTGCACTTAAAAAATCTCAAATAGACTCGTCCAGAGCTGAGAGGTCAGTCAGAATAGTCGCGCCTGTTAGACAATAACATCCGGGTCAACCTATGGGTAACCGGAAGCAAAAATTTTAACGAAACTTTTTTTGTTCAACATGTTCATAAATAAAACGCGAGCAGGGTCGACCAGTCTGTGAACAATAATGTAGCAAGTAGATCCGGCGGAAGTACAAAAAACCTACGAAGAAAAATCTATTCAATGTACATACAGGTCTAACATACAGGTCTAAAAATGTGAATTTTAACTTGAAATTTATTGTATACGTAACTGTAGAAGCTTGCTTCGCTCGTTATTACTTCTACGCCATCTATTCTGATGATTATGAGAAGGGGCACTTTTTAGGTGCACCAATGGGACTGTACCCGGCCGGTCGCTTTATCCTGACACCGACAAACCAGTCGTAATGCTAACCCGAAATCCTGAGCGCCAAGGAGGGAAGCCATTACTACCAATTTCAAGTCTTTGGTTTGACCCGGCCAGGGATTGAACCCGTAACCTCCCGTACTGCAAGCAGATGCTCTACCACTGAGCTATACAGGCGGTTTTAATATGACTTATTTTAACCCATTCCCCCATAAATACGCCGTTTTACACCTTTAATTTATTCATCCTCTGAAGAAATTAGTTCCAAATTATACCTTCATGGATATTATAACATAAGATTTTTTTTTATTCTAGCATATGGTAGATTAAAACAGACCTTAAGGCACATTCTGCTTTACTTTCAATCTGCTTTAAGAGGTCACCTATTTTCAAAACTAAAATAAGGCTATGGGGTAATGGGTTTATATGAAATTTACAGGTATATACTGTGTGAAAATCAATTATCACCTTACAATTAATCGGCTGTCTTTTTAGTAGTCGTAATAAAGAGGTTTCACTGTACTCGGCTCACATTTGATCTGACCTCGGTCAAGCGATAACCAATCAGATAGCTCAGCACATACTGCATCGCTCTGCACATACTAGTTATCAGGTGAATGTCTGCTCTGGTCTGGACAAACCCATGCAGTATAAAGGGATCAAAAGTAGTGTTTCTGTTTCGGACAGTATAAACATGAAGTTGCAGCGCGGGAAGCATATTTGCTGCTTGCCAACAAAGTTTGTCTCTTATAAATTTCTTATAACGTGTTGAATCTCAGTTCATAATAATTGATGCGAAGTTTGTAAACGATGGTCGATTCCACTAGCTTGTTGAAGATAAATGATTACCACAGTTACATATGACACCCTCCGATACTTGTATCTAATCTTCAATAAGCAGTTGATGTTCTAAGTACTAATTATCAAATGCAGATGTGTAATGATTATGTGTTTAAAAGAGCTGGCTGCTTAATAGAGACTGACATTAAAGTAGAAAGTTTTTACATGAACCTGCCATCTGCCTTACTTTCATATCCGCTTTACTGATCTTTGAATAGAAACATTAAATACATCAATATCTATATTCATTGGGGAAAACAGTTACACCTCATACACACTTAGAAATAATTATTTATCCTTGCAGACAATTGCTTAAAGCAGACTAAAAATAAAACAGAATGCACCTTCAGACGCATTCTGCTATTCTTTCAACTTGCTTTTAGTTGTCACCTATCTTCTAAAGTAGAAACGTGCTATGGAGTTCAGAGTTTGATTTCTTTTTAGATCACCTGGCAGGAAGTGCCAAGGTGAGCTTTTAGGATCGCTGGATGTCAGTCATCCGTCATCTGTCCGTCCGAGCGCACGAAAGGTCCTTTGTTGGGTAGGGAGAACAATAGATTCCATTCATTCCGTGATTGCCCTATTGTTATTGTTGGGTATTTTTGTGTACTGTTGGGTACTTTTAAACAAAAAAAGTACCCAACAAATGTCCAACTGTGAGAACGTCCGTCCGCGCCACTAAAGTGGGTTAGAGGGCCAGATAACGGTAAACATAACAAAAGAAGACAATGGAGTTCATTCCGTAACAATACACTAAGGGGCCGTGGCCCGTTATTCGAACAAAAGAAAATAACAAAAGAAAAGGCCCTCTAACCCAATTCGGTGGCACGTCCGTCCGAGCGCACGAAAGGTCCTTTGTTGGGTAGGGAGAACAAAAGATTCCATTCATTCCGTGATTGCCCTATTGTTATTGTTGGGTATTTTAGTGTACTGTTGGGTACTTTTAAACAAAAAAAATACCCAACAAATGTCCAACTGTGAGAACGTCCGTCCGCACAACCGAAATGGGTTAGAGGGCCTTTTCTGGCCAGATAACGGTAAACATAACAAAAGAAGACAATAGAGTTCATTCCTTAACAATAGAATAAGGGGCCGTGGCCCGTTATTCAAACAAAAGAAAATAACAAAAGAAAAGGCCCTCTAACCCACTTCGGTGGCACGTCCGTCCGTCCGTCCGTCCGTCCGTCCGTTCACAATTGGTTTTGAACACTCTAGCAGCTACAAATTTCATCTGATCTTCATGAAACTTGATGACAATGTTTGTCGTGATTAAATCTAGGTCAAGTTCGAATGTGGGTCATGTCGAGTCAAAAACTAGGTCACTAGGTCAAATTATAGAAAAACCTTGTGAACACTCTAAAGGCTACAAATCTCATTGGATCTTAATGAAACTTTTTAAAAATGTTTGCCTATTTAAAATCTAGGTAAAGTTGAAATATTGTTCATGTCCGGTCAAAAACTAGGTCACTAGGTCAAATCATAGAAAAACCTTGTGAACACTCTAGAGGCTACAAATCTCATTGGATTTTTATGCAAATTGGTCTGAATGTTTGCCTAATTGATATCTAGGTCAAGTTTGAATATGAGTCATGTATGGTAAAAAAACTAGGTAACTAGGTCAAATCATAGGAAAACCTTAACACTCTAGAGGCTACAAATCTCATCCGATCTCCATGACACTATGTCAAAATGTTTTCCTGATTGATATCTAGGTCAAGTGTGAATGTGGGTCATGTCTGGTCAAAAACTAGGTCACTAGGTCAAATTATAGAAAAACATTGTGATATCTCTAGAGGCTACAAATTTCATTGGGTTTTAATGCAACTTGGTCTGAATGTTTGCCTAATTGATATCTAGGTCAAGTTCAAATATGGGTCATGTCAGGTCAAAAACTGGGTCACTATGTCAAATGAAAGAAAAACAATGTGAACCCTCTATTGACTACAAATCTCATTAGATCTGAATGAAATATTGTCAGAATGTTTGCCGACATTGAATCTAGGTCAAAATCAAACGTAGATTGTGTCTGGTCAAAATCTAGGTCACTAGGTCAAATCATAGAAAATTCTTGTTTACACTTTAGAGGTTTATTGTGGGTCATGTCCAGTCGTAATCTATATCACTATGGGTCAAGTTTTACATGGTGGCCATGGTGGCCCTTGTTGAAATACAACTCGGCTTAAATGTGCATACACAGGTGTACTTGAATATTATGAGGTCATATAGACAAACATAATATCGTTGAATTTTTGTACTGAAGTTGTTATTATAATGTTCTGATATGAATTTTTTTAACATCCTCAGATTTTCTGGATTTTCTAAAGATTCTAAGCATAAAAAATCAATTATATCTAATGACAGGTCCAAAGTACCATAAAAATGTGTGTTAATTTCATTTACTGATGTATTGAGTGACATTTCATCGTAACGAATGATGTTTAGAATAAAATGGATTGCACTCTAGATTTATCACCGTAGTGTGCAGAAGGTTAATTTTCATTTGGATCCAACCTGAATTTATCAGTAATCACTAATTCGCCCGTAAACAGCATGCAAAAGGTATAACTACACATCTGGATCCATTTGTTTCCCTTCTTTTTTTTATACGCCCGTCATCGACGGTCGTATTATGGTATACCCAGCGCTGTCCGTCCGTACGTCCGTCCGTCCGTCCGTTAACTTTTCTTGTTAGCGCTCTCTCACCTTCGTTTATTTACCGATTTTGATGAAACTTCCCACAAATATTCCATACCACAATAGTTCGGACGAGTTCGCGTTTCAGAAGTTGGCTGCTATTATTAGCAGAGTTATGCCCCTTTATTGTAAAAAATGGGCATTTTAAAAAAAAAAACAGAACTTTTTTTTTTTTTATTCAATTGATTTCAAATTTGATATGGTGATACAATGAATGAAGTTACTTAACATATATTACGGATTTTTGGTTTGACTCCGAGTTATGCCCCTTCACACAATTTTTTTAACAATATATTGTTTCCTGATAATAATTTTACTTACATTTTGTCTATTGTAACCAAATTTCATATTTAGCTTTCTCATCATACAGGGAAGGCACCTGTGAATTTTGGTTCCTGTTAAATTTCAGACGTTGGCGACCATTTTTAGCAGAGTTATGCCCCCTTTATTGTCAAAAATTGGCATTTTTTTTAAAAAACCCAGAACTTTTTTCTTTTTTATTCAATTGATTTCAAATTTGATATTTGGTTCCTGTTAAATTATTTTTTAATGAGTTATGCCCCTTTACATACTTAAAATTTAAGATAGCCACACTATCAGACAATAACTTTTAGTTTTCTTTCATCTTTGTATGACTAAGTCTAATAATGAGCAAGACTGAAGTCTTTTTGAGATCGATAGTCGGGGGCCTACACTCCGGGCGTCTTTTTCCAGTCGGCCTGAGTCCGGACGACTTTGACACCCGCCGGCCATGACGGGCGTATTTTGCCGCACTGCGGTGCTCTTGTTAAGGAAACGGGTCTCTTCATGAGAAACCATACACGCTTATGAATTTGAGTTTCAGTACTTCAACTGAAGAAATAGGGGTACTTGAGCGATTTCCAGCTTCAGCAAAGTTCATTGTTTCATGTTCAACTGCTTTTAAGAAATGTTTGTATCTGTAATTACATTTCAACAGCCAATTGCATACATTGTACTGGTAACTGCCAACTGCCAACTGCTTATAACTAACTTAATTTGGAATATACATGTATAAGCGTTAGCAGTTGACAATCCACAGCAAACAGTTGGCTGTCATGTATGGAACTTGAAATTCCATACATTTTTAACCAGTTTATTAAATACCTGGTTATTGTAATTGTTATGTCGGTGGGCTTTCGGGCCTGCATGCGCGGCATTAAACTTTGATTTCTATTTCTGGAATATAACGACAGCAGTTTTCATCAGATCATCTCCAAATTTGCTGGAAATATTAGTCAAGTTTGATATATACACAACTCTCTTTCGACAAGTCACAGTTATGGACCTTGAGTATTGGCTACTTCAGTTGTGACTGCTCTCTAACTGAAAATTAAAAATTATTTCTATACGACCGTATACCCCCATTCCACTAGACTGCACTCGATGGCGATCTCGGCGCTCCGACAGAGTGCCATAGGACGCCTCAAGATGAGGCGATCCAACGGCATCTATGATCCGATTGCGATCAGATGACGCTCCGATGTCGATCCATTAGCGATCTGTAAGATCCGATAGCGACTTCATGGTCATTGGTCGCCACCCAAATCATAAAAAAAGTTGTGACTTTGTATGATCAGATTGCGCTCCGTTGGTGCTCAAATGTGACTAAGGTGCGATTCACTACGGTCTATTGGCGCTCGGATGGCGACCACTGCGATCTATGGTGCTCAAAAGAGATCTGATAGCAATGTTGGCGACCATGGGAAATCCATTTCCGATCTCTACTTGATCTAAATTGGGAGATATCCTATGAAGATCTGCTGCGCTTATTCGTTTTAGAGTCGGCAGCAGATGTTTAGTCAAAAAGCTAAACACATAGCTGCTTTCTTTTTTACATGGGTCCACTTAATGCAGTAGCATTGTAATGCAGACAATTCCTATAAGAGCTTTCTGCATTACGTTTGTACTGCCAAAAGTCTTTAGACATCTCTGTTTTTTTCTTCATTTAATAGCTACTGCAGATGTTCTAATGCACAACAAAATCTATGTTGAACCCCATTATATTAACACACTTTTTGGTACCATCGTTGTATAGGTGTATCAAAGTTTGGATCTGGATGAGACGTTGAGTTACATCATGCAATTTGGATCTTTTGATAGAAAATACTACCAGGTATTTTAAGATGCTGAGAATCATTCTCAAATCGCCACGGAGCGCAAATTATCTACTAATGTGTTTTGTTGGATTATGGTGGCGCTCTTAGGTTATCCGTTAGCACTCCAGTTACGATCTTGGCGATCGAGTAGCGCTCCGATGACGACTTAAACAATCAATTAGCGATCTGATGGCGTTCTGGTCGGAGCTCCACAGATTTTTGTGCAAGGAGTAAACCGACAGCAACCTTGGCGATCATGGCATCAGGTAGCGATCGATTTGCGCTCAGTTAGCGGGTGATCTATGCGCTCTGTATGGCGACCTGTGGCCCTCTCACAGATCGCCGTAGATCGCAGTCTATTGGAATGGGGGTATTACCGTATACAAACTTGCTGAAAATGTTGATGTGTGTATAATCCTGGCAAAGTTCGATAATTACATATATCGCATAAGATGTCAAGATTATGTACCTTGAATTACCAGAAATTATCAGTGGTTGGATGCTCTCTAACTCAAATAATTTTCATCCATTCTTTATATTTTGTTGTAACACTTATTTAAATTTGATTTTAGATATTTGTACATGTACTTACTAACGAAACACCACTCTTTATTTCAAATTCACGGAAATAGTTATTATAATTGTTTCACATACAAATGGTTATGAGTATATAGCTATATTTAAACCATCATTGTTATGCCCCCACACCACCGGTGATGGGGGGCTATATAGGAATCGTGTTGTCCGTCCGTCCGTCCGTCGCATTTTTCCGGGACATTTGCCTTTTTCTTCAAAAACTGTTTATCTGTTTATGATACCATCTTCAAACTTGGTATACATTATCAATGTTATTTGGGGTCACTCATTGACAGGTTACATAACTCTTGCACCAAATTTGACAGAATTATGCCCCTTTTTATACGCCCGTCTTCAGACGGGACGTATTATGTCGTGGCGCTGTCCGTCCGTCCGTCTGTCCGCGCCACTAAAGTGGGTTAGAGGGCCAGATAATGGTGAACATAACAAAAGAAGACAATAGAGTTCATTCCGTAACAATACACTAAGGGGCCGTGGCCCGTTATTCGAACAAAAGAAAATAACAAAAGAAAAGGCCCTCTAACCCAATTCGGTGGCACGTCCGTCCGTCTTGTCAGTCCGTTAACTTTTTCATGTCTGCTCTCAAACTCAAACAAATTTAGTCCAATCCTTTTGAAACTTGGTCAGAACGTGTATGACCATAATTTCTCGGTCAAGTTCGATAACCAGCAAGATTGACCCAGACTTTTAAGAGTTATGCCCCTTTTTCGTCAAAAACGGGCATTTTAGTTTGTCCGCTCTCTAACTCAAACACATTTATTTTAATCCTTTTATAACTTTGTCAGCATGTGTATGACCATAATATCTCGGTCAAGTACGATAACCAGCAGGATTGTCCCAGACATTCAAGAGTTATGCCCCTTTTCGTCAAAAACGGGCATATTTTAGTTTGTCCGCTCTCTAACTCAAACAATTTTATTTCAATCCTTTTGAAACTTTATCAGCATGTGTATGACCATAATATTTCGATCAAGTTCGATAACCAGCAGGATTGCCCCAGACATTCAAGAGTTATGCCCCTTTTTTCTTAAAAAACGGGCATATTTTAGTTTGTCCGCTCTCTAACTCAAAGAAATTTATTCCAATCCTTTTGAAACTTGGTCAGCATGTGTATGACCATAATGTCTGGGTCAAGTTCAATAACCAGCAAGATTGCCCTAGACATTCAAGAGTTATGCCCCTTTTTCGTAAAAAACGGGCATATTTTAGTTGTCTACGCCCTTACTCAAAGAAATTCATTCCAATCCTTTTGAAACTTGGTCAGCATGTGTATGACCATAATGTCTCGGTTATGTTCTATTACTAGCTAGATTGCCACAGACAGTCAAGAGTTATGCCCCTTTTTTCATCTAAAACGGGCATCTTTTAGTTTTTCCGCTCTCTAACTCAAAGAAATTTATTCCAGTCCTTTTGAAATATGGTCAGCATGTGTATTACCATAATGTCTCGGTTATGTTCGATAACCAGCAAGATTGCCCCTGACATTCAAGAGTTATGCCCCTTTTATCGTAAAAAAACAGGCATTTTTTAGTTTTTCCGCTCTCTTTCTCAAACAACTTTATTCCAATCCTTTTGAAACTTGGTCAGCATATGACCACTAACTTTTAGGGTTCTTTCCCTTTTGTTCACTTTACCTTGATAGGGGTTTAGTATGACTACATTCTAAGATTGATTTGACAGGCGTATAATGTGCCCAGCTTGCGGTGCTCTTGTTAACTTAATTTTTTTGTCTCTTAATTGAGAATGTTTTCTTGGAACATGCCATTTTCTTGAAAACTGTTCATGATATTTTCCTCAAACTTAGTACACATTATAAGTGTTGTATTGTGAGACTTTTCATGAAGTTTGACAACTCTTGCACAAAATTTGACAGAATTATGGCCCTTTATAACTTGAAATTTTGTTCCTTAATATGCATTTATTCTTTGGAAATGTCATTTTCTTGAAAACTATTTATGACATTGTCTTCAAACTTGGTACACATTATAAGTGTGATGTTTGCAGATTCTACTTGAAGTTACATAACTCATGCCAACAAATGACAGAATTATGCCCCTTTTTAACTTGAAATTTTGTTCTATTTTCTTTAAACATGCCATTTTCTTGAAAACTATTCATGATATTGTCTTCAAACGTGGTAAACATTATAAGTGTTGTATTGTGAGACTTTTCTTTAAAACCTGATAACTCTTGCATAAAATTTGACAGAATTATGCCCCTTTTCAACATGAAATTTTGTTCCTTAATATGCATACATGTATATTATTCTTTCTACATGTCATTGTGCTGTTTGTGACAGGTCAGTTGGAGTGGGGGTATTTATCACCTTTAGTGATAGCAGTTCTAGTTTATAATTGTCTCCTTTATTACACATAGTAGGTGTAAAGATGCATAAGTGTTTTTACTAAGTTCACTTTCATTCAAATGATTCCTCAAAGAAATTTCATGATTCTAATTTATCCTGATAAAGAGCCTTAAACAAGTGTTTGGTGTAGTAGGCAAATAATAGCATCAAGTGAAATAAAAACAAAACAGAAAGCCCATGGATGTTTCTGTTTTACTTTCGTTTTACTTTAAGTTTCCACTTGTCTTCAAAATTGTCTATTTAGCAACCACCAGCATAAACTTATCTTAAAATTGAATTAATCATACTTGTCAGAGACTTATACATATAGTTTTACCACTGTAAACATCATAGAATTGTACAATGCTTTCTCTTTGTACGTTGACAGTCTTTCAGCGCTTTGATTACAATAATTGTTGGGGCTCCATGATATTTGCTACACGAAGTACGTTTATTTTATCAGTTAAAAAGTATTCCCCAGCATCGTTTTCTAACAATCAATTAAATTAAACATTGTTTGTTAATTCTTCTGTTTGTTACATAGGATTTGTGCAAATGTATATTATTAGGTAGATTTTACAACGAATCACACTCGTAAAATTGATTTACAATCAGTTTTCATGGTAGAAATTTTGATGCGTTATTTCATTGTTAAAACTTTTGAATTGCGAACACGCCTTCTTTATGACGCAAGTAGCTGTTGTCTGCAGACTTGGTCTCTGAGTTAATTTTTGTGCATTTTCTTTCAGAAAATATCAGTGTCATACAGTTTGTATCTAGATGAGATGATGATGCGTCTCATCTGGATCCAAACTGCTTGCAGCATTAAAAACAAAATTGTTAAGTTGCTACCTAATTCTAGATTTACTCCATAGATAGAAATCTAGACCATTTGAATACAAGAAAATAGATCTAGTTCCACTTTATCTATACTTAGTCACGAATAATATAAGAACCATAAGAAATATTTCTTACAGATCTATCCTAGCAGATGATAGCTTAAAGCAGGCTTACGGTAAACTTTCAGTTAAGCAGAATCATCCTGAAGAGCATTAATTCCTCTTTACTTTCAGCCTGCTTTACACAACAATCTGACTGCAATACTGAAATACTAGAATAATAGGCCCCTGTCAGTATTATAAGAACTATGTCTTTGTGGTCTGTAGACTTATCTATTCTCTTATTAAAGACAATAAACAATTAGTGATTAACTTATGAAATTATATAAATGTTTTGGATTTTCACCGCCTGCATCAGCGAAAAAAGTTTTGCGAAAAAAGCTCCCTATTTGGCACCCCAATCTCCCTATTAAAATTTCCACATTTCCCTTTTTGGGTCCAAGAAAATATCACATTTAAATATGAAAATGTATTATGTGAAATCTCTAAGGCATGTAGATCTAAGGTAAAATATTGGCAAGTATGCATATATGATCAGCATCAAAAATACTTCTAGCTGCTTAATAACATATTTGTACAGGTAAATCATGTTTTTACACTGATAATAGGTGTGAAAACGGATTAATTGCCACCAATACTCACTTATGACATCCCCGGTGACAGTTGAATACTTGTGTGTTTATATGTATTTTATACACTCAGCACGCCCAAGTTGTGGAGAAGCATTGGTAAATAAATGATAGTTTACCTAAACAGCCTAAGTGGTTAGTTCTTCTACTATTTCGTATGTTCCGTTTTAAACTTGCATATACAATGCCACTTTCTTTAACCATCTCCAGATTCTCTCCATCTACAAAGGCGACAACCAACACCTTTAACAACACCTCAGGCTCTGGCCCATCTTTACACCCACTATAAATATGTCTTTAAATTTTGCACTATTCAACTTTTCAATTTCTTTTTAAAACAAACAGTACACATCCCTAGTCATAATGCTTCTTAAGTTAAAGTCCACATGTGTACAGTACGATAATATGTAGCTTTTCTTTGACCCGACTTTATCCCTAACCTGAGGATGGCACCTGTCACAAAATTAGCCTACCGTCACAGGGGTTCAATGTTGAGACTACTCCTTTTAACCCTTTCCCTGATAGAAGCGCCTACTAGCACATTTAGTTTATTCCTCCGCTGAAGAAAATAGTTCCAATTTATAAAACCATGAGTACATATCATAAGAAATATAATCTATATTCTAGCAGATGGTAGCTTATAGCAGGCTAAAAATGAAGCAGAATGCGCCTTAAGGCACATTCTGCTTTACTTTCAACCTGCTTTAAGAAGTCACCTTTCTTCAAAACTAGAAACATGCTATGGGGTAAAGGGTTAAGGAGCCCTGTCCGTCTGATGAGGTCTACACTGTTTGCACATTAAACACATACTAGTTTCCATAGAATAGGTTTAAGTTGACTATCTCACAAGGTTTCCTTTCAGAGCTTTCTGCATTATTTTTATCCTGCATAAAGCGGTCACCTAGCTTCAGAGATCTCCATGTTACATACAATCAGTTTGAATATAAGGTTGACTGTACAGTAGAACCTCTCTATTACCACCACTAAAAAGAAGCCTTATTGTTTGTATAAAAGACAGGTGGCAGCTTAAAGCAACATGAAAGTGAAACAGAAAGCTCCTTGGGAGCTTTCTGTTTCACTTCCACTTTGCTTTAAGCAGTCACCTGTCTTAAATGACTAATATTTGACACAATTTAGTGGTCGTAATGGAGGGGTTCTACTGTATTCAAAAATTGTATTCAGGGAAATATAAACGTCAAATCTCAGTATATACATGGTAACATGAGATTGAATTTAGACTCTATCAGGGCTCCAGATTAGAGGGGGTAAACTGAACAAAACCAAAATTTTCTCAACTCATTTCAGCACCAAATCCTATGGTGTTACAGCTCATTAGAATTATCTCGAAGAGACAATTCTAATGAGTAGTGACACCATAGGGTTTAATGCAGAAAAAAAGATTTAAGTTTTTGAAATACTCCCCTTATCTGGAGCCCTGTCTATATCACTGTAACTGTCATTGTGATACATGTATTTTAATGAACACCAGAGTATCAAATACCCAAACTAAGTTGTATAAAATTAATGTATGAGAAGGCAAGTTACTGAAGCATAGAAATTTAATTTTCTACATTCTGTAAGTGGCCGGGTGGGGATTGTGGTTAAAAAGTTGATAGGCTTCACTGTGTAATAATAATAATAATAATAATAATAATAACGACTTTATTTTACGTGGATAACATATTTGGTGTGTAACCAATTTTCAATATGGTCCACAATCATGGCATGTACATAGTTAAATACAGAAAATTAGCACATAAGAACAAGAGAAACTAAGAATATGTACCAGTCATTGCCATACTCCAAAGATAATGGTGTAATCATATATGTTTCACTAAGTTTTAATAAATAGTTATAATTCATATTACTTAGGAAACATCAGTTACACTTACATTATTAACTTTATGATGGCTGAGTGGGTAGAGTGTTGGCATAGTATGTCAAAAATTCTAGATTCTAGTCCCACTCCAAGTCAAGTCACGACTTTTCTCTGTGTTACGTTTGGCGCCCAGCGTAGCCAAACTTTGTCAGATACATACTGTTGGGTTGAGCTTCAAAAGATATTCAAAGATAGTGGATTAGGCCATTGATCTTGTTGCCATTTTTCCATATCTTTATGAAATTTTTTGTCAGTGTCATGTTCTTGATAAAATGTAGGTCAAACATAAATATAGGTCATGTTGGGTCATTAAGTAGGCCAGTAGGTCAAATAGCAGAAAAAACTTTTGGCCATTCCAGGTGCTGTATTTTTAGATGGATCAATCTTCTTGAAAACTGCTTAGAATGATCATTTTAGGTCAAGGTCACTTAGAGGTCAACTAGGTTGAATTTAACTTTGTCATAACTATGAAACTACACGTGATAGACACTTTCATATGTGGCATGTGTACTCTCAAGGTGCACTTGAGCTCAGTAAACCTTTGGTCATGGAAGAAAAATGGCAAAGCCATTTAGGTGTCAAATAGGCTGAATTTAAAGACATACTCGCCTATATTAAAAATGTTGAAAAACAAAATTCTTAAATACCTTGATTACTATATATTTTCTGATTTGCAATACATTTATTACCATAAAAATGAATTTTGAAAAGTTCTCATTGGTAAATTATGTAAAATATAGTCCTTTCCGTACAGGCACTGTTTCAAGATTTGAAAAAAACTGTCCCGAGTAGCAGTTCTTGTATAAATTATGTTTATGTTTTATCAGCAGCACTGTAATGCTTTAAGTAACTAAAACTTTATTTAATGCTGTTGTATTCACATACACTCATATATTTACCAATTTAAGCAACTATTGGATGAATATTTCTCATTTTTAGGTCAACAGAGACCCAATTTGGCTATTGGGCGAGGTATATTTTCGGCATAAAATCTAAGGGGGTAGGGTTAGAAATTTGACCATATTTCATAAATGAACAACGCGACACCTAGGTTTCTTTACACCATTTGATAAGAAATACTTTAACCTAGATGCCTAGAAAGTTTAAAGAATTTTCATTGGATTTTTTTTACATAATTGATGTTTTTGTGAGACATTGGCAAGAAAAAATGTCTTATTTTTCCGGTTTTCAGCATTCATTTTAGCCCAAAAGCTCATTAAAAACACAAGAAAGAGCTTTAAAAAGTTTATTTCACACTTGCCTGTGATGAGTGAATGCTAGAAACTTAAAAAGTGTACTAGAAATATGTTATTGTGTAGTTATATAAGTGCATTTGTCCCTTATGACGTTTTCTGCTCTGACAATGAGCAAATGCGGCAAACGTCACACTTTTTAAAGCCAGCTAGAGCTGAAAAAAGCATTGCAACCCCCAATTTTTATTTTAGCAATTTGCTTATATATACCTTAATTCAACTTGTAGAACTTTTCATGAGATTCTGTTGAATTTTTCAAATACGCAAGTATCCCTTTAACCTTGGCCATACTTTTTGGCTTTGGGCAGGGACTTTTCGTAACGATGAATTTGGGTGCGAGTCTAGCTCCCCCTACAATAATTCTCAAAGCGCAGCGCCGTCTACTCTGGGGTTCCAGGGCTGCCATTTCTCCGGATTTTTCCTAAATCTTCGGATTTTTTTCTAGTACATGGTAGCTTAAAGTAGGCTAAAAGTAAAGCAGAATGCGCCTTAAGGCGCATTCTGCTTTACTTCCAGCCTGATTTAAGCAGCCACGTGTCAACAAAACTAGACACAGGCGATGGGGTAAAGGTACAATTCGTAAAATCGCACTTGAAAAATGCAAATTTGGAAATCTTAGGATTTTTTATGTCAACTTATGGCAGCCCTGGGGTTCATCTAAATACCCCAAGTGATCCGATCATGTGATATAGGTGTATTTTTAGTGCATTGCCTATAGCTGGAGCATTCTATATGTTGTAAATCTGTATCAAATATCTCTACCATAAGAAATAAATGTGAATAGAGACCATGGTTAACAGGTAACACATAGATTTAGATCTGTATCCTGGTAACGCTAGATCTGTCTAAAAATAGCCTGAATCGATCTCGTGACTAGGTCAGAAATCAGTTCAAGAGACTATCGGCCAGATGACACCAATTTTACAAAGTTTCGACCCTGATTATTTCAACAACCAGGCGACGATTTAACAATCTGACAAAACAGAATTTTGTGGATCCTTATCATCTATAATAAACCTTTAGATAAAACATGCGAAAAAAATCTAAAATTTGACCAGGATATCCTTAGCAAGCCCGGCCGATTTTGTACACATAACACAGACACTACCGGACTAGTTTTGAGCCCTTTTTCTGAATAAACATTACACTCTGACATCTCAAAACTACTCTGACTTGTCAACACGAAACCGAAAGTGACAATCTATTTTTAGAAGCGCTATATTTAAATCGCGTTCACGCAATACCCAAACGACTTAAAAAAAAAAAAAGAAAAAAAAAAGAAGTGGATCCTGAGCTCAGGTTGAGCTCAGTTTGAGCTTTGTGAGCTTTGTGTTGACATGTCAGTGTTACTGAATTCCAGCATGAGTGCTATTATAACGGGTTTTGACAAAAAGATCTAGTACATTTTAAACCGAAAGTAGAAAGATGGACCGTTTCGGCCCCTCTGGCATTCGCCTTTTTCCAATATTGCAAATTTGTGTCTGGATCCATTTTGGATGCTGCCTGAAAGTGTCACATTTTGCAGGAGACCATTGATATTCTAGAAATAGGCAGTGCCGAACCTGACCTTTCAGAAAAGTCTTCCAACGCGATGTGCGAATCATAACTTTGCATTCTACGGAAGCCAAACTGTGCCATAAATGTCAAAACGTTTTAATACGTTATGGGTGTGGAAAGGATATAGAGATACGACACTCACTCGGAAGTTTCCGTTCTTGGTTTAAACTGGCGTGAAAGTCCGAGTTAGGTTTCCTATATACTTAGAAACTGCATGAAGATACAGGTAGCGATCTCAGGGCCCAGGTGCATGACACATAGTTAGTGGCTACCTGTATGCTAAGTCCATCGCTGAGAGTTAAATATTGATTTTTTACAACTATACTCAGTATAGAAAAACTAACTGGTAAGGACTTAGCCACTAACTATGTGTCATGCACCCGGGCCCAAACTGTTACATAAATACCGTTAATACAACAGTTTCAGCTTTATTAGCATATCGGCAACAAAATTGCCTTTGGCTTTTTACATACAGATAAAGAACATGACATAATACAATAAATATGCTTACACAAACGTAGAAACTTCTTCCAATAAGATTACATGTAACAAACAAAATTACGAAACAGTACCCATAGTGCCCAACGTGACATAGCGATACATTTGTGTGTGGAGTTGGCAATCATCGCCCTATGACACCAGTTAAAACAACATGCATTTAATTGTAGTGGTGTCTTTTGCCGCTGATTAAAGGCCATTGTTTTGATAGCGGCTGTCACAGTTTGCCTGGATCAACCGGGTAGCATGGGCTGCATTGTTTCGGGCAATTATCACAGGTCACATAACACCTCATAAATAGGAAAAGTCCACTCAACAATAGGCATGATGCTGACCAATGTCCCAATCCTGAGACAATGGGATGACGCATCTGTTAAAGCTTACGCGGGACTATAAACCTTAGCAGAAACAACAATCATTAATAGGAGGTAACCGGACAAAATACCCCTCGGACAAAATACCCTTCGCTCATTTCTGTCTGGGTGGACAAAATACCCCTCACCTTTTTTCCAACATGGACAAAATACCCCTCGCCTTTTTTTCAAGCCGGACAAAATACCCTTCATGACTTTTGCAAGGGTGGACAAAATACCCTTCATATTAAACTTCATATATAACTGATGTTGAATTAATATAAAATGATGATTGATTATTGAAGCAAATTCTACAGGTGATAATTAATTTGATTAAAGTGCTATTAAAGGCAATAATTATAGTATAAAGAAAGTTAAGACTAGGTGCAACAAACAACAAAAAATAGTGCAAAAACAAACATCAAATTGGTGGTGATGACTAATTGGTAATAATTAGTCCATGCAAACATGAAAATGGTAATTGAAAAATTAGTCTGAATTAGTGCAAATAAATATTCTGTTAGTTAATTGCAATTATAATTACAATTATTGCAGTAATTAAAGATAAGTGAAAAATAAATAAATTTGTGACTGAATAGTAATAATTAGCGCAAAATTGCAAACTGCGTAGACTAAGAATATAATATCATGGACTTGGTTTCAATTTTCATCATTGCATTTGCAAATTACAAGTAATAAAGGCTCCAAGAAACTTTGCTATGAAGGCCATGCATATACTCTGAAGAACAAGACCAAGAGTGTACTATACAAATGTTGATGTGTTTGATCTTTATGTTTTTTATGACTGATTATAATTGATAAGCATTGTTAAATTGTTCACACCCACATAAACTGATAAAGGAAATCACCAAAAACTGAGACTTGTATTAGCCTCCTGATAAAGATGTTTTCTTAATGTTAATTATTAAAATGGATAAGCATTAAAGCATTGTTACTTTTTCTCACCCACACAAAACAAATCACCAAAACTTAGATTTAGGCATAGACATGATGTGTATGTCTTTGTTTATGACTCATTCAATATGAAGGGTATTTTGATATGAAGGGTATTCTGTCCCCCCCTTGCAAAGATCATGAAGGGTATTTTGTCCATGTTGGCAAAATGATGAAGGGTATTTTGTCCTAGTTGGAAAAAGGTGAGGGGTATTTTGTCCGCCCGAGCAAAATTGAGCGAGGGGTATTTTGTCCGAGGGGTATTTTGTCCTACACTCTTAATAGGAACATCAATAGTTATTTTTTCACTAAGGTTAGGTAAGCATTTTCAAAAGAAAACTAAGTAAATAAATCAGTAATATTTCATAATTAATGCGTGTAAATGAGCAGTCTAGAAAACGTGTGTCTTCAACACTTGCGTAAATAGGTCATACCACGAATGAAGAACGACGTTCTTCATTCGTGGTCATACCATTTGGACATTCTTTTGTAGCACCTGTCGTCTGATTTTCAAGCGTCCAAATAAATGAAGGCGGGGCTTAGTTTGATTGACATGCACTCATTACGTGTAGCCTTACCGAGAATGGCCCTTGATATCGGCGCTCGATTTGCACAGTTAAATCTTTTTTGTGTTTGAAATATTCGGAAACCTGTCCGATATAAATATCGTATTGATTGATATTCCAAAAGTGTTACAAATATTAAAATTAAACACTGCATAAATTTAAAATAAAAATGCGTTAGTAGACTATTTATATATTCTGATAAAGGTTTTCAACGAACTTCTACTCTGAATAATGCGATGTTTTGAAAGTAATAAAGTACACACGTGAACAGAAACAATTGAATCGCCGTTAACGTTTGCAAGTATACATAACTAGATGTTTTAATAATTAATGCAAGTTAGTAAAATCTATTGGCCACGGGAGAATCATAAACTATTCTGCTTAAAATTAATTTACAGACCCATTTATTGAAGCGTTATGAAAGCGGGTGATGGACAATTCGTCAAAGTGCAAACTCGTCAAAAAGGAAGTATAGTACAACAGGGGTAGTCAACTCGTCAAAAAGGAATTATAGTACAAAAAGGTAGTCAACTCGTCAATGTTTTTATATACCGATTTATTTATATATATTGTTCACATCTACATGTGTTATAACTCCAAGTTGTTTGTATGCAATTGACACAGATTTTTGCAGACAGTTTGGATCCAGATGAATATGCTAATAACCTGATGAAAGCTATACGGGCGAATTTGTGATTACTGATAAAAACAGTTCAGATCCATATAATAAATTAACAATACTGCATCAACCTTCTGCACGCTAATTGTGCAATTTTGTAATATTTTATCAAATATATAGTTTAGATCCTGATATGATCTGGCTCCAAACTGTTTGACAATCGGATTGAATAAAATGCATCTAGATCTAACTTAGAAAATGGTTTAAGACAGCAACAACAACATAGGAATCATAATGCTAGATCTAACCCATATTTAAAGTGTTATATATATATTAAACAATCTTGGATCGACATGAGATATGGATCACCTGTTGACATTCGAACGATATTTTACGATGAAAAAAAAAACTTTGGCAATTGTTCTAGACGCCAAATACTATAGAGCAGAAATATAGTTGACAGCATATGAACCGAACCGAACCGAACAACTTTTTTTCTGACTTGTACATATGTACATCGTCACACAAAACATAATATACATATTTTTACAGTCACGCTACAGTATTCGTACAACCCTCTGTAATAAAGACACCTTGTATATCAATACTCAATACTCCTAGCCAATTTTTATACAACAATGTAAATGTACATAAACCCAGAACGATAACACAGACCCGCGACCGACCAGTTTTGAAAGAGATCAGGGACAATCCCTACCGTCAAGATCCACCAGCCAGTCACTGGGTCTATGGTATCGCTCAGGATCCAAAGCTAGTTTATAACAGCATTGTATAAATATTAGCTTATGAAGGAGGATGAACTTAATAACAATTCAATTTACATGTGTAAATATTATATACGGTAGAAAGCATAGTTTTGTTGGAAATAGTGTGAATCCAGATGAGGTCTGACACATTGAAGCCATTTTATAAGGATTTATTTTAAATCACCTCAGGCGAAATTTGCAGACGACAATTACTTAGCAAGCAGAAGGCTTACTCATGTTTGACGACTGATTATCTTTATTATCAGCACGAATGAAGAAGCTTCATTCGTGTTATCAGTATCCAAACTGGTCGACATTCGTAGGGCAAAAGTCTTGCATTAAGCTGATTTCTGCATAACTTTTGTCCTGCTTTAAGCTGCTACCTTTTACTTTTAATCTACATTAGATTTTAAGTTTTAAACACTAAATACATTCATGCTCGTCATAATATTTCAAACATGCTGTAAAGGTGCACCTGTTATCCTTCTTGTAGTTTTGTGCTATAAGTTTTAAGAGAGAGTCAAATATTTAATTACATGTCACTTAATTTATACTCATTTTTTAAAAAATATTTGTTTAACTACTAATCTCTGATATAGAAATGCATTACCTATTTGAAGCCTGTGCATTTGGGGTACATGAATAAAGATAATACTTCTTATCAGTATCCAAACTGTTCGACACATGTTGGATCACTGAACATGACATTCCAGTGTATCGTTTGCCTATAATAATTACATTAATTGGTTAATTGTTTTAACAGTTTAATACCAGTACAGAAATAACAGGCAATCAACTTTTCGCACCATATAAACAACAATGCCCAGCAAATTAAAGCCATATGCACGTGGCGCTACAGATAAACAACTGTCATGTTTGATCTACCGTTTCTTACTAAAGCATTGTTTCTGTGTTAATTTTAGCATTAGATCAGGGTCTAAACCATATAAACCGAGACTCAATGTTTTAATTGATTTTAAATAACACATTCTATCAAGGATAAGGCACGGGATATTCTAATAGAAGTTATTGCTTAATGTATGGGCGAAAGATTTATGCATTACTTTTGTCCTGATTTAAGCTAAACCTTTCTCTTGTAAATTCATTATGCTTAATCACTAAATATAAATGTGCTCAGTCTTTCACTTCCACTCGCCACCACACAACTGCAACCCCAAAGCCTTCAGCACTTTCAGTGCTTTGATTATGATAAAGACTTCATATTTGGAATGTGAACTCCATTTAAAATGCTCTTGTGAAATTGTATGTATTGTCAGCTCTGACTGTATTTATAATGGAACTATAGGTCAAGGTCATTTAGAGGTCATAGTTGCATAACAGGGCATAGGTATTCACATGCACACATTGTTCTGTTGGTTTGTTTAGGCCCAGAATCACTAGATTAAGACTCAACATTCATTTAATAATCTTCCTTAACTGGAAGATTGCTTTTCAATCTGACATGTTTTTAGATTTTCGCGAAAAGAGGATTATATAAGTAGTCACATGATAGGATTATGTGGAGATGTAACCCTTTATTCCATAGCTTGTTTCTAGCTTTGAAGAAACAGGCTGAGTCGTTATAATTCTGCGTTTCTTCAACCTGACTGTATACGGCAGAACTATTTTCTTCAGTGTATGAATGAATTAAATGAGTAAAAAATGTGTATTTATAGAGTAATATGAAATGTTCAGTTTACTCACTATTATCTGGAACCCTGGGTTAAAGTCTTGGCATAAGTGTCTGACACTAGGCCCTTTGTTATATTTCCCTACTGTCAGACATGACAATTATGTGGGTCTTGTCAGACATTCAAACACAGTCTCCTGTCATTGAACTGGAAGGCTAAACTCTGCGACTACAGTCAACATTGTATTAATCGACCATTCAGTAGAAGATCCATTGATGACTTTATTGCAGGTTGTTGATTAATGTAGGATAGAAATGATGCAGAAAGCTCCTTCAGGGGTTAAATGCATTCTGCAGCATTTTTCTCCTGCATTAAGCAATCAACTGTCTGTTGAGGTCTCCATTCTGCTGAAATGAGTTGTTGCTTTATAATAGCCGCGCTGTGTGTAAATGTCTGGCTGTGTTTGTGTAATTAGCTTTAAACTGATATCTCAAGACAACTATTACTTAAGGTTAAGCCTGGCCAAGGAAAAGTGTTGAAGTTTTTTACTGTGTTTATATTTCTTTGAAAAAAACAATACCAGTATAGGGTTTAGTGGAAGTTTTAAAGAGAAACTGATTGAAATGTTTAGTTTTCAGGCTCTGATTATCTAGGGTCCTGGTTATAACTCTTTCCTCCCTGAAACTTTTAGTCTAGTCAGTTTCTGACTTTTAAGGGTTTTTTGGGTCAATGTTTGGCATTATGACAAACAGTGAAGACCCTGATCAGAGGGCTCCTTTCAGAGCCCTCTGATCCGGGTCTTCACTGTTTGCACAGGACAAGTATACTGTTCACATTCACATGACGCCTATATGCGGGACTAGGGTTCAAATGGTTAATGCATGGCAGAAGAGTTGCCAAAAACTACCACCTGTAAACAAAGATTGATAATGTACTGTCTTTAGAAAGGTCTACAGGAGCTTCTTTCAGGTACTTTTGTCCTGCAGTAACTTTTTGAATGCTGGCCAGGGCAATTTTTATGCCCTCACAACAATAGCATGTGGGCAGAATGGCAAGTAGTGGGGGCATTATATTTGTCTTACAGACAAAGCCAGGTTCATGCAATGGTACATACTTTTTCTGCCTATTACGGTACCACAGATGTGCATGTGAATAAGATGGCAAATAGCTATGTCTGTAGTTTAATCTGCAATAATTGTCATCTACTTTTCTGCAAATTTCTTTTCAAATAAAGGTCAGAGTGGCAAACGTTTTGGATCCTGATGAGATGCCACATTACAGTGCCTTGCATCTGGATCCAAACTGTTTGCAAAGATTATCACATTTTTGCCGCTAGCGTGCTAATGAGTTATGTTGCCACAAGTTATATATGTAAAGACTTCAGATTCATCATCCTTGAGTTGTTCTTTGACTTGAAGTTGACTACATTGATCTGCTGTTTTATATACTTCACTATGAAACAAAACATCAGCAACTCTAGTATAGACTTGATATGTTATGCTAGTTAGTTTTGATGGTAGGTTGTAAAAGAATAATGAGGAAGATTTCTGAGAGGATGACAGTATGTCAGTAAGCTGTGTGTTAACTTTCTGGTTGATTGCAGTTCTATGACTTTTGTGTATTGGCTGTTTGTCATGAAGCTCCAGTCTGACTTAATCTTTCGTTGTCCTGCTATTGGCATATATTGACACTTTTTGAAAACAGTGTAGACCCAGATCAGACAGCTCCTTCAGGAGCTGTCTGATCAGGGTCTGCACTGTTTTCTTATAGGGTTGATTTGAGTCTTGCACTTTTTCCTGGCAAACATTTGTTGTTGTTTTTTTAGAGTTATGCACCTTGAACTTAATTTTGTTAGACAATTTGTGATCATATTTCTTTTTAAGAATACTGGTAGTCTTAGCAAAGAGACAGAAGAAACCTGGGATCAGACTGCCATGCTGATTTGTTACTGTAACCATCTTGACCACAACATGGCAGAATCTGTTTACAGTAAACCCAGGTTGCTACAAATTCTAAGGGATGGGGATTTACTTCCCTCATAGCATTATTACTGCTATTAATACTACAAACTTTGTTTTAAGTTTATAATATAACCATAGTAACTATATGTCTGAAACTTTATGCAGTGGCATATGCAATACAGTCATGTACATTGTCACAACAGAAGTCTTACTTTTTAACTCACCTGGCACTAAGTGAGCTACATGTATTTTGACCCCCCATTGCTGTCTGTCTGTTTGTCGTCTCTTTATAGTATTGAAATGAGAATTTAAAATACTCACCTTAACTAGATCTCTAGTAGCTCTCTTCTTGAAAAGGTGAACACTCCAAATCGTAACTGAATCATTCCTTTTCAAAACTGATATTGGAGTTGACATTTGCCTCACCTGGTATTTAGCATACTTAGCACTGTGCCAGAAGTGGTTGGCTTGATGTCAGAAAGTTGTCACTGACCAAAGTGTTCATCCTCACTCACCAGCATCAGGAAATATGGTGATTGGCAGGAAGGAAAAACATAGTGACATACTTTAAATTAAGTGTTTTCGAGAAACTTTTCTCACTAAGAAAAAAATGCACACAATTCCTGCAGGAGCGCATTACACATTATGCACATTACAAGTACTTTCTTGTGGAGCAAACCAACTATGAAATTAGTGTCAAAAAGTTTGAATCCTGAACTTCAACATGTGATTTGGAAACTGTTGGACGTGGTCCAGTGGTAGCATACTGGACTGCGGTATCAGGGGTCATGAGTTCCATCCCCAGTCAGACCAAGTCCTTCAGATGAGACTTTATAAACCGAGGTCTGATGTATCAGTGCTTTACACTGGGAATCCAAAAGAACCAGAGAACTCTATTGATAATGAGAGTAGGGCATTGCACCCAGGTTTTCTGTATCTGCTCCCCTTTCTCTGGGTTGTCCAATTAGCCAATAGATGTTAGAAAAAGATGTTAACAAACTAACAAACCATCTGATCGGGAACTAAACTTAAAATTCTAGATAATAGCAGTTGGGAATGTAAAATACATTGTTTAGGGTTCAAAGTGTTAGCTATGGAATCCTGTTAGTACCACATTAATTGTACTATGTGGTGCATGTTGTGGTTTGAAGTAAGTACATGACATACGAAGCATACAAAATATGACACAAGACCATGCAACATGTGGAAGGATTGGATGCATGATGATGTGACAAGGTACACAATACAATGCACAACTACGCGACACAACACATGAAAATGCAAATTATAACACACAACATTTGAACACACAGTTTGCTCTGTCGCTCTACTGTGGCTTATAAATTGACCTAGAGAACATTATAGCGTTCTATCACATGTCTGTCTTGCATCTTACTGCACTGTGGTGTGTGGTATCTCATTGTCATGTATCGTGTGGCATCATATCATGTATTGCTTCATTAATGTATGTCATGTGTCGACTTCGACTTCAAGCCATGACATTCATCACACGATATGACAAAGTGATGCAACATAATACAACTGAAGACAAATGAAGTAACATACCATATTATGTGAGGCATATGAAGTGCAATTGTCATGTGTTGTGGTCAACACAGAATAATTTTACTACTACGATGGTCAATACTAAACAATAGTGAACATTTGCAGGATATAGTGTCAAGTGTGATGTCGCATTGTCATGCTTTCTGATGCAGAGTGTCATGGTTAAAACTATGGCACAACAAATGACAATGGCATGACGTTTCCGTAACATGATATTCTATATTGAGTAGTGTAGGTTGTCACACATCACATCGTGTTTCTCATCAAAATGTCATGCAACATAATTTATTATGGTGTGTTGCTTTATGTGTCATGTGTTGATCTGAAAGCACAATATATGAAAGAAAAATTTAATGTGGCACAGACAGGATTCTGTAGTCAACCCTTTACCCCATGTTTTTAGTTTTGAAAAAAGGTGGCCACTGAAAGCAGGTTGAAAGTAAAGCAGAATGTACCTGAGGGCACACTCTGCTTTACTTTCAGCCTGCTTTAAAGGGACTCGCAACCGGATGGTGTACTTGTCAAAATAAAATAAAATACTCAAATAAAAGCAAATTTGTGGCATTATTTGGCTTCTGACATTAAAAAAATATGATCAGTCCAAAAAAAGTCTCAAGAATCGTCACCGAATCTTAGATTTTTAGATATTTTCCATCGTTTTTCTATACCGACTAGTAGACGGTATAGTTGTTATTGTTACTTCTCTACACGGGCTCAGGCATAAACACGAGCCGAATTACGAAGTTGTATGCACTTTCGATAGCTACACATTGAAATACGTTAAATTGATCCGAGATAAACGGATAGTTCCGTGGTCCATTGGTCTAAGCGGTTTCCCCTATTTTGCCTTCTGTCCGCCAAATGCCGGGCCCCGGGTTCGAATCCCACCAGAGACCAATATTTTTTTTTTATTGAAATACATTTTTTTAAACAGAATTTCTTATCCTAAACTAATTCTTTACCATTTATATAAGCGTTTGACACATATTTACAAATTACTATTTTTAATGCACCATCTGGTTGCGAGTCGCTTTAAGCTATCACCTATCAGGATATAGAAAATATTTCTGTTGGAACATGTTTATGACTATATAAATTGGAACTTTTTTCGTGTGCGGAGGAATAAATCAAGTGTGCGGAGGAATAAATCAAATGCGCTAAAAAGCACTTCTATCAGCTAAAGGGTCAACTGTTTCCTCCTGAGTTTGCTGTACTGCACCTCTGTTTGCCCAGCCCTTCCACACTAATTAGTGTGTACATGAGAGGTGTTTATAGCAGCCTGGCAGTGGCAAGAGTATCAATTCTTCTTGTACCAAAATATTGATGGCCCTGAAACTGCTGTACACTGGACCTCTGAGTCACAGTTGCCCTTCTCTCTAGAGTTCACCCAGAAATGACTTTAACCCATTACCCCATAGCTTACCCCATGTCTAGTTTGAAGACAGGTGACCACTTAAAGCAGGTTGAAAGTAAAGCAGAATGTGTCTTAATGCAATGCATATTCTGCTTTACTTTCTGCCTGCTTTAATCTACGTTATAGGGACTATTATTTTCTCCAGCGGAGGAATAAAGTAAAGGCGTTTAAAGGCAAATTCATGGGCTAGAGGGTTAAGAACTGTATAAACTTTAGATCTTGTGTATAGAAAGGTTAGATACACACTTTATGGTTGATTGGAGGTTCGGAAGATTTCTAAGCAATTTCATGATAGGATGGAACTTCACTGCTTTGGAACTCTCTCCATGAAGCAGACACCTATCTTAAGAGATTTGACTGTTAAGTAAAAACTGTATGGTATGATAAATCAACAAAAGACTCATTCAAGGACAGAAGACAGTTTAAAGCAGGAAGAAAGTCAATTAGTAATTTAAGCTCTTACAGGAATTTTCTGCTTTACTTTCAGCTGCAAAAAGCAGTCATCTGACTGATAAACCTTGAAAATTAATGGTCTTTCTTTTACTGGTTTTAGCATTGGATATTCATTTTTGGTGTTGAACATTATTAAGGTGGTAGCTTAGAATGAAGACAAAGTAGAAAGCTCCTGCATATTCTCTCTGCTTTACTTTTGTCTTGCTTAAAGAAGCAAATGGCCTTAACACTACAAACAAGGCTTAGCCTTCTTTTAGTGTACTTTGCAATGGATACATAGGATTCAAATGGTAGCCTAAAGCTAGATTTAGCTTCTCTTTCATTTCATTTTAAGAAGTGACTTTTGATTGGATTTGTACAGCCACCTTCCATAAATATAGAAAGCAAGCCTTCTTTTGGTTGGCTTTATGGAGCCACCTTCCATGAACAAAGAAAGCAATACATCTTTTGGTTGGCTTTATGCAGCCACCTTCCATAAATATAGAAAGCAAATCTTCTTTTGGTTGGTTTATGGAGCCACCTTCCATAAATATAGAAAGCAAATCTTCTTTTGATTGGCTTTATGCAGCCACCTTCCATAAATATAGAAAGCAAATCTTCTTTTGGTTGGCTTTATGGAGCCACCTTCCATGAACAAAGAAAGCAAGCCTTCTTTTGGTTGGCTTTATGCAGCCACCTTCAATAAATATAGAAAGCAATACATCTTTTGGTTGGCTTTATGCAGCCACTTTCCATAAATATAGAAAGCAAGCCTTCTTTTGGTTGGCTTTATGCAGCCACCTTCAATGAACAAAGAAAGCAAGCCTTCTTTTGGTTGGCTTTATGCAGCCACCTTCCATAAATATAGAAAGCAAGCCTTCTTTTGGTTGGCTTTATGCAGCCACCTTCCATGAACAAAGAAAGCAATACATCTTTTGGTTGGCTTTATGGAGCCATCTTCCATGAACAAAGAAAGCAAGCCTTCTTTTGGTTGGCTTTATGCAGCCACCTTCCATAAATATAGAAAGCAAATCTTCTTTTGGTTGGCTTTATGGAGCCACCTTCCATAAATATAGAAAGCAAATATTCTTTTGGTTGGCTTTATGGAGCCACCTTCCATGAACAAAGAAAGCAAGCCTTCTTTTGGTTGGCTTTATGCAGCCACCTTCCATAAATATAGAAAGCAAATCTTCTTTTGGTTGGCTTTATGGAGCCACCTTCCATGAACAAAGAAAGCAAGCCTTCTTTTGGTTGGCTTTATGCAGCGACCTTCCATAAATATAGAAAGCAATACATCTTTTGGTTGGCTTTATGCAGCCACCTTCCAAAAATATAGAAAGCAAGCCTTCTTTTGGTTGGCTTTATGGAGCCACCTTCCATGAACAAAGTAAGCAAGCCTTCTTTTGGTTGGCTTTATGCAGCCACCTTCCATAAATATAGAAAGCAAGCCTTCTTTTGGTTGGCTTTATGCAGCCACCTTCCATGAACAAAGAAAGCAATACATCTTTTGGTTGGCTTTATGGAGCCACCTTTCATGAACAAAGAAAGCAAGCCTTCTTTTGGTTGGCTTTATGCAGCCACCTTCCATAAATATAGAAAGCAAATCTTCTTTTGGTTGGCTTTATGGAGCCACCTTCCATAAATATAGAAAGCAAATCTTCTTTTGGTTGGCTTTATGCAGCCACCTTCCATAAATATAGAAAGCAAGCCTTCTTTTGGTTGGCTTTATGCAGCCACCTTCCATAAATATAGAAAGCAAGCCTTCTTTTGGTTGGCTTTATGGAGCCACCTTCCATGAACAAAGAAAGCAAGCCTTCTTTTGGTTGGCTTTATGCAGCCACCTTCCATAAATATAGAAAGCAAGCCTTCTTTTGGTTGGCTTTATGGAGCCACCTTCCATAAACATAGAAAGCAATCAGAATCATTGTTTTGATTGGCTTTACCATGGTTTTACTGAAATTTATATTGGATCGATACATAGAATAGAATACATGGGATTCTCACAGCATTGTAAAGGTTAACACTATTAAAGTTTCTTTCTTATGGCATTCATATCAAAGTTTTACTGTACAGTTAATCTTGTATAGAGTGACCATTCAATAAAGCAACATGGTTATCTCTTTAAGACAGGTTACTGCTTAATGCTGGGCAAATATAATGCAGACAGCTACTTACTTAGCAGGAGCTTTCTGCATTGTATTTTATCCAGCATTAAGAAACCATCTTTACAAAAGACTACTTACAGGTCTTCTATTGATTTGTCATTTAACCCTTTACCCAATGACCTGTTACTAGTTTTAAAGACAGGCGACCACTTCAAGCAGGTTGAAAGTAAAGCAGAAAGACACATTAGAACTGCTTTACATTCAGCCTGCTTTAAGTTACCATCTAAGTTACTAGAATATAGAAAATATTTCTTATGATACACATTCATGACTGTATAAATTAGAACGATTTTCTTCATTGGAGGAATAAAGGAAAGGCGTTAAAATGTGTATGATGGAGTAAAGAGTTAATACAATGAAGATTGACTGTACCTAGTAATGGATACATGAGATTGCTAGTCAGGCAGAGTAAAGGTTAATGCTATTTGACTAATTGTTTGTTGTGAGAGCATGAAAACATTGGCTTGTGCCTGGTGCTGTAGCAGATAATTCCTCACGCCCTCCTGATAACTCCCTGCTCCATGGCTAATAGATGGCCTTTTGCTCACATACTCGGATGCCTTACAGATTAATCACCCCCATGTTACCATTGCTGAGGTCCTGAGAAAATTGAGTAGAATTTTTTGGAAAGATATTGCCTAGAGATTCAAGAGGTAGGAGTAAACATTCTTTGATGATTGATTTGTATTTTTGATATGGCAGATCGAGCTCTAGAGGAGGCCAGTATTTGAAATGTATGATTGCTTATGTCTGTACAAAGCTGTATGATGTGACTACATGTACTTATTTAGAAAAATTTAGTGTTCCAGATAAGGGGGGTATTTCAAAAACTAAAATCTTTATTTCTGCAATAAACCCTATGGTGTAACTACTCATTAGAATCGTCGCGAAGAGACGATTCTAATGAGTAGTAACACCATAGAATTTGATGCTAAAATGAGTGTGAAAATGTTGCATTGTTCAGTTTACTCCCTCTTATCTGGAACCCTGCTCATTGCTTTCTGAGGATTCAAAATGAGTTGTCACAACATAGGGTTTGGTTTACTAGCTTTTATCAAGAGGCCTGATATGTATTGTTTTCATCTAGATTCTTACAACACATGGGTCAACAAAATAATGTTGAAAAGTGTAAACTTGTGTTTATAATACAGTAAAATTATTATGACCTCTTAGTCTTAAAATGGATTTACTGGTGAAAGAGCTTTGTGCTTTACTTTCATTCTGCTTTAAGTAGCCACCTGGATCCATGCTGATAAAGCATTTGAGTTAAGCCGTAAATCATTCTCAAGCATTTGATTGGTCAGATTTGAGCCTAGGCTTGAGAATGAACTCAGACTCAACTCAAATGCTTTATAAGCGCTGGGCCTGGTCTAAATACTGAAAACAAGCCTTCTTTCAGTGGCCACAGTAACATTTTTAACCAGGCTTGTGAATTGGTGGCGTCTGGTCAATAACTTTAGTTTGGACAAACATACTTTGACCAAACTTGGTACATATGTAGCTAGCTTGTATGAGAACCTAGCTTGGGATTGTGTTTTGGGGTCATCTTATCAAGGTTAAGGTCACTGTTACTGAAAATAGGGGAAAAACAGTTTCCGGTCAAGAAATTCAGATTATATATTCCATTTTCAACCAAACTTTGTATTTAGCAAGCTTACATAAAGACCTAGCTTGGAATTTTGACAAAATTTGTATTTAGCAAATGTATATTAAGACATAGTTTGGGATTGTATTTGGGGGTTATCAGGTCAAGGTCACTGTTACTTAAAATAGAAAAATGGTTTCCGGTCAATTACTGCAGATTGGATATTCCAATTTTGACTAAACGTTGTATTTAGCAAGCTTACACTAAGACCTAGCTTAGAATTGTATATGAGGACTATCAGGTCATGTTCAAGGTCACTGTTACTAAAAATAGAATATTAGTTTCAGGTCAATAACTACAGACTGAATATCCAAATTTTGATTCGACTTTCTATTTAGCAGGCTTGCATGAAGACCTAGCTTGGGATTGTATATGGGGTTTATCAGGTCATGTTCAAGGTCGCTGTTACTAAAAATAGAAAATCAGTTTCAAGTCAATAACTACAGACTGGATATCTCAAGTCTTTGCATTTAGCAAGCTTACATTAAGACCTAGCTTGGGATTGTATTTAGGGGTTATCAGGTCAAAGTCGCTCTTACTGAAAATAGGAAAATGATTTCCGGTCAATAACTGCAGTTTGGACATTTTCAATTTTTGAATAGCAGAAGACAATTGCTGCAGACAAAAACATTACCCAGCATGCAAAGAGTTAAAAACTCCATTTATCAGTATCTGTGCTATTATAGATAGAATCATTCCTTAGTCATCATATAATTTAAATAAAAATAATCACTCACATAAAATCTGTTAAAATTTTGGAGAAATCATCTCAAGAAAGAAGATGTTAGTTTTGTTCCTAGAAGTAGGGCTATTTTATTATGTAACTCCGGAATCTCTTAAAATTTGGGGTTTGTATTACAGTAAAACCTCTCTATTTTGACTACTAAAAAGCTGGCTAATTGACTGCATAAAAGACAGGTGACAGCTTAAAACAAGATGAATGTAAAACAGAAAGCTCCTAAAGGAGTTTTCTGTTTTCTGTTCACCTCGTTTTAAGCAGTCATCTGTCTTAGATATCTAATTATTAACACAATTTAGTGGTCGCAATAGAGAGGTTTTATTGTAGTTTTGTCTAATCTGCCTGCTTCTCTTTTAAACATTTCCCAACCAATGGCTACTTGACTGGGATTTGTAAAAATTCTGGATCAGATGTGGTCTGAAATAGTGTCTGCTTGGGATCCAAACATATTTATACTCATCTTTAAATTTCTTCAATTTAATACATGTACTATATAAATCTAAATTTGACAAAGTTTGGAGACTATTTCCAGGCCTGCCATAAGTTGATAGAAAAAATCCTAAGATTTCAAATTTTTCGATTTTTCAAGCCCGATGTTCCTGATTATACCTTTAACCCATAGTCTGTTTCTAGTTTTTAAGACACGTGTTGCTTAAATCAGGTTGAAAGTAAAGCAGAATGCGCCTTAAGGCGCATTCTGCTTTACTTTCAGCCTGTTTTAAGCTTCCATCAGTTGGAATAAAAATCCGGAGATTTCGGAAAAATCCGGAGAAATGGCAGCCCTGTATTTCAAAGCTGATGATATTACAGCAGGGTAAGAGTTCAGAATAGAGAGATTATTTTGCTTGTGGACGTGGCAGCTCTTTGTGGGTTGATGTTCTGTATCAGTTCTCATCAAACAACAATTGATTTGTTGTCATGAAAGATTTCATCAAAATCTTGTAGAAACATTTTGTTCCCAGAAAAAAAATTGGCATTGGCTAGTAAAGGGAACAAAAGTTCTATGCAGTCACAGTAAGGCGATGGGATGCCAAATACGATAGGCTTTATTATATATTTGATATAAATTGAGTGATTTCAGGGCTCCAGATCAGAGGGAGTTAACTGAACAAATCCAACATTTTCTCACTCATTTCAGCACCAAATTCTATGGTGTTATTACTCATTAGAATCGTCTCTTTGAGACGATTCTAATGAGTTGTACCACCATAGAGTTTAATGCTGAACTAAAGATTTAAGTTTATGTAATACTGCCCTTATTTGGAGCCCTGGATTTTTAAGGTAAAGAAAGCTTATTTTTTTGTACATGGCTGCTTATCTCAACTATGACTGTACAGTGTGCATGTACATGTAACGATGTTCTGCATTCAGCTTCCATCTGTCTTTACCAACTGCCCATGTATCTTCATCGCCCAGGTTTTTATCTGTATCCACTTTCCTCTCACTGGGCTGTCCAATTAGCCCAAAGTTGGCAAAATACAAACGTAAATTAAAACAAACAAACAAAACCATATCTTTACAAATAGCTCTAGGTAAGAAAGTATTTTGACTTAACTAACGTTGTGTTGCCACACAAAGGAAGTAAATACTCAGACCTGAAACTTAAATCATCCATAATTATCATCTTGGTTTGGTTTATGTCTGGTTCTTAAAGGGGAACAACTTTTGTTATTTCAGATAATAGTCCAGTATAAAGGGAGGTAATTCACAGTTTGCCACAATGTGACACTGCTTGGTCAAGGGAGGACATAACCAGGAGTTATGGCCAGTAGCAGAGATGAGGTGAGGGAGTGGAGAGATAGATGTCTCGCCCTCGAGACCTCCCTCCACCGCTTTCGAATGCAGGCATCCAGGATCAAAGAGTCCCTAGGAGAAGAGGTAGGTCTGTTGTGATATCTTTGATCTGTACAATGTATTCTGAAGTCTAATCCATTAAAGTGGTAAACAGTGTAGACCTTGATCAGAGGACTTGATCCTACAGAGGACAAATGCCATTGCATTGTTTCTAAAGGGTTCTGTTGGTTAAGAAGCATGGCCATCAAACTTTGTTTAAGTTGTTTTAACCATTATCTAATAGCATTTAAAACTGGTTTTGACTGAAAATAGACTTGAAGTAAAGAAGAAATCTCTTTAAAGAGATATGTGCTTTACTTCAAGCAGTGCTTTTTATGCAGCCTCTTGTGAGAATTTAACATGAGTATTTATCAGGACAAGTTAAATCATGAGAAGACATTTCTAAGAGGAATTGGTTAAGGAATTATAAGGTGTTACTTTGAGGGATAGGGTTAATGGGTAATCTGTCAGGGAAAGGCATGACGGAAAACCATTGCCAGTTTCATGGTCAGGGAATTTGTTCTTGTTCCATGTCATCCATTCCATGAAAAAAAACCATGATCTGAGATTGATTTTATTGTTTTCAGTGGTCAAGTGATAATTAGAAAAGAAAACCAATTTCTCTCTCATTATCTGTATGTAAATGTATTTCTACAGTCACAGTTATGTGTAATAGGATAGGATATCATGGCTAATGACCATTTCTTGCTTTCTGCTCACAAACAAACAATAATCATTAACCCTTGTCCCTCAAAGATTGATTTTAGTGTTCAGGACACATGGCTGTTTAAGCAAGCTAAAAGTAAAGCAGAAATCTCCCTTTGGGAGATTTCTGCTTTACTTTCAGCATGCTAAAGCAGGCAACCATCTGTCAGCAGGAATGAAACATTTCCATTGGATCTTTGTAAGTACTGGATACTACAAAGAATTGGGTACCAAGACATTTCTTCAAGGAAAAGGTACAGGCGTGAAATTGTGTCTTTGGGAAAATGGGTTATAACTTAAGTGTATGTAAGGGTGAGACATTTATGAAAAGGATACACTTCAATGTTGTTTTAGCATGAGTTGTTCTTTTTCATCATTAGTTTGGAGGAATCTTAGACTGTTTGATGACCAATAATGGGTAAATCAGAGCTTCATAAGCAGAGTATTTCCAACACTAAAATCCTGATGTATCCATCGAACTGTATGATGTGACTACTTCATGATGATTCCTATAAGTAGTCACAGATATGGAGGTTTGGAGTAAAAAGGAGAAAACTCTAGAAATAATTACTAGAGGTCTCGATAAGGGGTGTATAACAGATGCGAACAGGTCTCTAATTCTTTATTTCTTTGAATGGTTGCACCCTTCTCTCGCAGAATATTCATATTTAAAACTCCGCCCTCAATGAACATCTATCATAATGATTATGAACTGTTACATTGGCTTCTAAATAATGGAAAACTTTTTTGGTAAAGAGTACAAATTCATGTCAGACAGACCCATTTTAAAACAGTGCAAACCTTCAGGAGCTGTCTGATCTGGGTTTACACTGTTCTCAAAAAGTGTCAATTCAAAAATTGTCAATACAAGCTAAATAGCAGGAGAAGGGTTAACCATACATGAATCTTTTGTTTTAGAAAAATGAGGAGATGTCTCTTGGCTGCTATTCTATGGTAATTGATGCCACAGAGAATAGATATAAATGGCTGCTTGTTTGGTGGCCCTCCTTTGATGTTTCTTGTTGAGTGGCTGCAAACAGCTGACTAGCTATGTTACAAAGAGGTTTAATCCTATTAGCACTGAGTTTTTCCAAGGGCAATCTTCTGACATTGAAAATGGCCTAGGAATATATATTAAATCATAGCTACCATTAAATCATTGTCTTTGAAAAAATCTCAAATTTTCTTTTTATGTTCATTTACTCACCAAATATAAAACTATGAGATTTCCTACATTCAATGTGAGAAACTTTACATGTGATCTTTGTCAGAATGTTATACAACATTTATCACACATATGAAGAAAAAACAAACAAAACCAGATTGTTTTTGAAAAGTAAGAAATTTTCAATTTCATCCACTGCGGTGCCAGAATGGTTAGCCAGTGGAAATTGGCATAATTTGAAAATTCATTAGCTTGAATATTTGGGGTAATTAATGTCCACAGAGTATATTATACATAGTTTGATGATGTCCTTTGATGTTGTTGATCATTGAAGTCCTAACAGCTGCCATGAAATGACTCATTGCAGGGCTCCAGATAAGAATTATTATTATTATTATATAAATGTACAAATCCAACAATTTCTCACTCATTTCAGCACCAAATCCTATGGTGTTACTACTCATTAGAATCATCTCGAAGAGTCATTTCTAATGAGTAGTGACACAATAGGGTTTAATGCAGAAATAAAGATTTTATTTTTAGCTCACCTGAGCTAGCTCAGGGTGAGCTTTTGCAATACTTGAATGTCCGTCGTCAGTCGTCCGTCGTACGGCGTCAACAATTTTAGTGTTTACACTCTAGAGGCCACAATATTTATCCAATCTTTCTCAAACTTGCTCAGATTGTTTATTACCATAAGAGTTCGGATGAGTTTTATTATGGTTGTAATCGGACCAATAGGTCAAGAGTTATCTACCTTTAAATTGCTGAAAATGCCATAATATAACATGTTTACACTCTAGAAGCCACATTATTCATCCAATCTTTCTCAAACTAGCTCAGATTGTATATTACCATAAGAGTTTGGATGAGTTCAATTATGGTTGAAATCATACTAATAGATCAAGAGTTATCAACCTTTGAAATGCTGAAAATGCCATATATTTAACAGTGTTTACACTCTAGAGGCCACAATTTTTCTCCAATCTTTCTCATACTTGCTCAGATTGTAAATGACCATAAGAGTTTGGATGAGTTCGATTATGGTTGAAATCGGATCAATAGGTCGAGAGTTATCTACCTTTGAATTGCTAAAAATGCCATATTTAACAGTGTTTACACTCTTGAGGCCACAATTTTTATCCAATCTTTTTCAAACTTTCTCAGATTGTATACTACCATAAGAGTTCAGATGAGTCCGATTATGGTTGAAATTGGATTAATAGGTCAAGAGTTATCTACCTTTGAATTGCTGAAAATGGCATATTTAACAGTGTGCTAGAAAGGCTTCATTTCAGTATTATTTAGGCTCTAGTTATCTGCACTTGATGTACTCTACTATACTAGAGTAGGTAGTATTCCAATGTTATTTACATGCTATACTACTAACTACTACTAAATCCTGAGTTTATTTTCAACTGCTGCGGGTGTCCCTACAGGGGTAGGCAGCAGGCGGCTAGATTTTCCCACACCTAACCTCCAGGCTTCTCTATTTTGCGGATCAATGCCGTCGAGGCTGCATGTCCTAATGTCAGCCTCGACACATTCCAACCAAGTCTTCTTTGGCCTCCCTCGCCCTCTGGATCCTGGCACTTCCATACCCATCATTGAGTTGATACAAGACTGTGCACAGGATACATGTCCGAACCATCTCAGGCGCCTTGTGCGTAGGGCCGTTGTCACATCCTGAATCCCCAGCATCGCATACAGTGCATCTGTAGTGATGTCGTCTTGGGACTTGACACCACAAATCCAACGGACCATGGCTCTGTCATTCCGACGTAGACGCTGCAAATCTGAGGCAGACGGTGCCCAGGTTTCACTTCCATGTAGTAGCGCAGAGCGCACACAAGCATCAAAAACTCTCCCACGAGCCTTGAGGGACACATGCCTAGATGTAAGAAGGGGCAGGAGTTTCTTGAACCTTCCCCAGGCCGTACCGCATCTGGTGATGATGGCGAGCTCACATCCTCCCCCTGCACACAGTGTATCACCTAGATAGCAGAAACTGGCTTCCACCTCGAGTTGAACACCATCCACGACAACTTGGGTGACTGGTCTACCATCAATAGGGCGTGCCATATCTCGACACCTGGGGCACACATAGTCCGGGTCGTCAGCAATTCTGCCTTTGATGCCACAGCATTTCTTGTGTACCCACAGCATGCATTGGGAACATTTGATGGAGTTCACCCCAACTCCAGTCCGGCACACAGCACAAGGAAATGCCCCAGAGTCACGAAGAAGATCAAGCCCTGGGCCAGATACCATGAGCTTGGTCTTCTTCATGTTGACCCTCAGCCCTTTACCTTCCATACCTGCTTTCCAAGCTGTCAGCTTGGAAATGCACTCATCGAGTGAGTCTGCAACCACGGCGAGATCATCCGCGTATAGAAGCTCCCAAGGGACGCCGGTACGAAACTCGCGTGAAAGCGCCTCAAGTACAAGGATGAAAAGCAGAGGGCTGAGGACCGAACCCTGATGTACTCCAACTCCGACTCCAAACTCGTTGCTGTACTGCCCGTTGACGCGCACTCGACTTCTGACATCAGTGTACATTCCTTGAATGACACGCACAGCCCACTCGTCAACCCCAAGACTTCGTAATGCCCACCAGAGGACTTTCCTAGGCACTCTGTCAAAGGCCTTCTCAAGGTCCACAAAGGCAAGATACAGTGGCTTGTTGGCTGCAATGAACTTTTCCTGTAACTGGCGGATGATGAAGATCGCATCAGTGGTGCCACGCCCAGGAATGAAGCCGAACTGCATAGCGTCAATGTCAACCATCCTTCGTACAAAGGTGTCCAGCACCCGCTCCAGTAACTTCATCACTTGGTCCGTTAGCTTGAGGCCACGGTAGTTCCCACGCTCAAGAGCATCACCTTTACCCTTGTACAGGTTAAGGATGTAGCTCTCCTCCCAATCATTGGGTATTACACTACTAGTGAAGACTGCCTCCTTCAGTTGTCTCAGCAACTCAACTCCCTCCTCCCCTGCTGCTTTCAACATCTCGGCAATGATGCCCGAAGGACCTGCAGCTTTCCCATCCTTCATTTTACCGAGAGCCTCACGAATTAAATTCGAAGTAATTGGAGGGGGAGGACCCTCTGTTGGGTTGACTTCTGGAAGAAGGTCACTTTGCCACTCAAACTCAACATTAAGCAGTTTAGAGTAATGCTCCACCCACGCCTTCATCTTCTCCTCGTCACTGAGCGATAGTTCACCTTTGTCGTTCTTGATACACTTCTCTCCCACAACATCCTGATTTTGCCTATCCATTTGCTTTGCAAGCTTGAAGATGGTTCCATCATTTGGAGAGACGTTCGCAAACCTGTCCTTTTCAGCCTCTGACTTCGCTTGCCAAACAGCATGCTTGGCAATGCGTCTAGCCTCATGGTATATAGCTTTGGCTGTAGAAACCTCGCTGCTAGGGCCAGTCTTTAATAGGGCTTTGTATTTCTTGAAACAGGATCGTTTCGTCTTCACCGCATCCTCAACTTTCTCGTCCCACCACCAGGTTTGGCGCTTCCACTGGTGGTTTTTGGAGAGTCCACACACCTCTGTGGCTGTTGTTAAGAGAGGTTGCTTCAGTCTCGCCCACACCTCTTCCGCAGTTCCAGTAGACACGTCATTTGCAGAAGCAGATACTTTTCCTGCGAAGGTTGCATGGAATTCATTCGCCACAGTTTGGTCCCTCAGCTTCCAGGTTCGTATACGTGGGGAGAACTTGCGCTTCTTAACTGTGGGAATGTGTACATTGAAGTCGCACAAAACCACATCCTTCATCCAAACTCTGTAGTTGATCATAGAATTTATCCTTAACAGCTTCCGGTAAGCGGCACTGTGGCACATACACAGAGATGAAAGTGAAGACCACCTTGCCAAGAACCAATCTAATGAGGATGATCCTGTCAGAGACCCGCTCGACGGCGAATACCTTGTCCGTCCATTTCTCTGCAAGCAACACACCAGCTCCACCTTGGCCCTTACTGTTGCCACTCCAGAAGAACTTGTAGATGGAATCCTTTCCATGGATTTGGCGAGTCTGGTTGGCTGATGTACTGCCTGCCCATCTGTGCTCCTGCACAGCACATAGATCCACACCCCTCCTGGTGAGGGTCTCCACAACTTCGCTTCCTCTTCTTTTTAGGGTTCCCACATTCCATGTGGCGACCCTAAACTTGGTCGGGTGCTCGCTAGATTTGCCACAAGGGCCGGACCACGCCTCCCGCACCCGAGAGTCGGCTAAGCCCGAGATGTTACCGACAGAACTATGTCGACTGCCGGCACCATCTAGCTGGTTACGTGTCGTTGTACTAGCCATGATTGCTGGAACAAAGGTTTTCCGGACCGCATGTCCTTGCTGACGTCCAACTCCGAACTTTTGCGGCGCCAGAGACTTCCGTCGTTCCCTCACTCGGGCAGTGCGCCTCGCCGTTGTCCCGAAACATGCAGGATCCTCCGTCGAGCCGCGCTGGCCCCAGGCCAAGTAACACCAGTCCATTGATGTCCGCCCTCGAAGCCAAAAACTACTACCCAGATTGTAGCAGTGTGATTTTCTGTCTGGGTTTACTCCCATAGCCTTTCCCCACCCAAAGGGTACCCACAAGACAGCGGAAACAGGAGCAGGAGCAGTACAGTCTACTGTTATACTGTAGCAGGACAACAAAATGCCTGGCCTGACAATACTACAAATTTGAATGGATTTAGAATAAAAAGGGAGAAATTCAAAGGTAAAGTTATCAGGCTTCATTAAAACAGGTGAGCGATATCAGGGCCTTCAGGCCCTCTTGTTGAAATACTTCCTAAGTATGATGCTTGAGCCCAACACCGTGGACCTGTTTAAAATATACTGATTACGTTAGCAAACAATGTAGATCCAGATCAGAGGACTCCTATAGGATCCCTCTGATCTGAGTTTATGCTGTTTGCTAATTCAGACCAGTAATTGGTATACTACCCAGAATTCCAAATGTAACTGGTTCATGACTGTTTTGGTAACTAAAATGGTCCACAAGGGAACCTAATAACCCACAAGAGTTACTTAGTGCTGAAAGAGTTAACTTTACTGTTCATTATTTAGATTCATTGATACTCTACTGATGTCCAAAATTGCTGTGAAGGTGGTAATTGTTAGGCCTACCTGAGCATTTTGTTGTTAAGTTGCACTTAGAGTTAAGATGACAAATATTTAAAGAATTCCACTCATGCAACCATTATGAGAAACAATAAACCATCTTAAAATATTGTAATTGAAAATTATGAGATTTACCAGAAAGTAAATTAGCTAGTTTTTCACTTACCTTGAATGTGAAAATACATTGATAAACAAAGACAGGGTTGATCATACTTGGACACTACTAAACCAACTTTCAAGTATGTAAATTTATTTTAACTATATTATGAATCATGGAACAATACAGGCAATTACTAGATGCATCTTTGGAAATGATTGTGTAAGAGTCTACTCTGTTTACTAAACCCTTTTCCCCATAGAAGCACCTTTTTGCGCATTAACTTTATTCCTTCAATGAAGAAAATAGTTCCAATTAATACAGTCATAAATATGTATCATACAAAATATTTTCTATATTCTAGCAGATGATGGCTTAAAGCGGGCTGAAAGTAAAACAGAATGCGCTTCAAGCGCATTCTGCTTTACTTTCAACCTGCTTTAAGTAGACACCTATATTCAATACTAGAAACATGCTATGGGGTAAAGGGTATAAACTCAGCAAAGTTTCACCAATATACAGTGCAAGTGGTAATGGTAGAGTTTGTGCCATAATCCACTTATCACAAACCTATTTACAAGCATTCCACTTGGCAAAATTCTACTTTAACCATCAAAATTTAGATACAGCGAATCCTCTCTATCACGACCTCTAAAACGAAGGCTAATTGATTGTAAAAAATACAGGTGACAGCTCAAAGCAGTCACCTGTCGTAAATACCTAATAATTTACAAACTTTAGTGGTCTTAATAGAAAGCTCCTTTAGGAGGAGCTTTCTGTTTTACTGTCACCTTGCTTTAAGCAGTCACCTGTCTTTTATACTATCAATTAGGCTTCTTTTTAGTGTTCGTAATAAAGAAGGTCTACTGTAATTATCATCAGGAATGATTTAGTTAGGGTTAGGGTTGTACAGCAAGTTTAAACAGAAGACATCTTTGGCTGCTAACTGCGACTCTCTCTAACAATTACAAATGGTTTGGATGCAGACCAGATACCAAGTTTCTCATAATCTGATCATAACTCGGATAATATTCTCTGGAATTACTAACATGAATTAGGAATCGGTTCATGTAAGAATTTTAATACACATCCTAACTTGAATATTTCCAACATTTTGTTCTTTAAATCTCAATAAACTCCTATGGTGTGACTACTCATTTCTAAGAATGATGTGTCTTTGAGATGATTATAATGAGTTAATTAAACATCATAGGGCTTGGTTGAGACATCAGGATTTAATTATTTGAAATATTTGCCTTATCTTGAGCTCTTGACAATGATTCTGAAGCAGAAGACCTTTGTTCGGCATTCCAAGGTTTGAAGAATTCTACTTATGAGAATTCCACTTAGAGTTGATGCAATGCCACCTTGCTGATTCTGATGGGAAGTGCAGAATTCTGACATATTTATGTGCAAGACTTGTAAGTGATCAAGTGATCTTAGATTATGGCCTACTTCAATTAACAGTGGTACAGTAAAACCTCTATCTCTAGTACGACCACTAAAACAAAGGCTAATTGATTGTATAAAAGACAGGTGACAGCTTAAAGCAAGGAGACAGTTAAACAGAAAGCTCCGACAGGAGCTTTCTGTTTTACTGTCATCTTGCTTTAAGTTGTTAAAAAAAATCTAATAAATAACACAATTTAGTGGTCGTAATATATAGAGGTTTTACTATATAATTCTGGATATGCTTTTTGTAAGGCAGACATTGTGTGAAACCCTTTACTCCATAGAATTAGGTACGCATATTAACACATTTAATTTATACATACCCTGAAGAAAATAGTTTCAATTTATACAGTCAGGAATATGTATCATAAGAAATAATTTTTTATATTTTAGCAGATAGTAGCTTAAAGCAGGCTGAAAGTAAAGCAGAATGCGCCTTAAGGCGCTTTCTGCTTTTCTTTCAACCTGCTTTAAGTGGTCACCTATCTTGAATACTAACTACAGGATATTGAGTTAAGGGTAAATAGACAGGTGAATGCTTATTGCAAGGCTTGCAACCCAGGAAAAAGGCAAAACGTAAAGGAGAAAGTTTCTAAAGTAGATAACTGCTTTACTTTGTGTCGCGCCTACGTTTTCTGTATCCCCTTCCCTCTCTCTGGGGTGTCCAAATAGCCAAAATATGGCAGTAAGGTGTATTAACAAACAAACAAACCAAACCTAAATTAAACTTCAAAGGTTGTAATGATTTATTCAATTTCCACTAAGTAACACAATTTTGACAGTACATTGTAGTTGTTTTCCATATTTGACAAGTTCAAAGTTTTACAGCTTTCTGTATACTCTGGCAATACAATCTCCAGATTGTTTGTTCTCTTGTATTTACTTAAAACACAATCAGAACTCAGAGTTGCTTATCATGAACTAGTCACAACTGATACAAAACAAATGCTATTTTGAATAGATCTCTCATAGTGTAAGCTATTTTGAATAGATCTCTCATACTTTGATTGATGTGTTGTTGGCTGGCAACAGATTTCTTTGCAAATACTATAAATGTTGTTTTTGCTGTAAAACTGTTTAATACTTGAGTATGTGTTTTGGCGTTCTTGGAGTGGTTGCTATGATGTAGGTTAGCTGAAGTTTTAGTTTGCAAATATTTGAAATTGATTGAGATTTAACTCTTTCAACACCATGGACCTGTTTAGATTAGAATATATTCATTACATTTGCAAACAGTGTAGACACTGTCTGCTAACTTGAAGCAGTAATTATGAACCAGTTTTGGTTGATGTTTTAAGTTTTGTACTGTCAGTTTTTGTCTAATCCTTTCAATGCTGAAATATTGTCAGCTTAAACATTTCTCAAAGTTAGATTTAGTTATTTGATCAAACATGTCAATCAAGTTGGATCCTGATCAGAAGTTGAGTTTCTTGTTGTCTGATCTGTATCCAAACTATTGCTAAATATTAGTAAAGTCAAATTTAAATCTTTCAACACCATGAACCTGTTTAAAATAAACTCATTACATTTGTAAACAATGTAGAGCCAGATCAGAGGGTAGTAACCCTCTCATCTGGCTCTACACTATTTGCTAATTTAGACCAGTATTCATTAAACTACCCAGAATTCCAAGTAGACTGGTTCATGTGTTGGTACTTAAAAGATTCACAAGACAACCTAATAACCCACACGAGTTACTTAGTATTGAAAGAGTTAAGAACCATTCTATAGAAAACAGTGAAACCTCTCATAACCTGACACTTATAAAACAGTTTCCATCTCTAAACCAGTTGGTAACAGGTGACAGTTCAATGTAGGATAAAAGTAAGACAGAAAGCTTCCTTTGGAACACCAGTACCCCATATATATGCCTAAAATTTATTCCTCCGCTGAGGAAAATAGTTCAAATTTAAATACATGTAGTCATAAACATATTTCATAAGAAATATTTTCAATAATCTAGCAGATGGTAACTTAAAGCAGGCTGAAAGAAAAGCAGAATGCACCTTAAGGTGCATTCTGCTTTACTTTCAATCTGCTTTAAGCGGCCACATAATTATCTTCAAAATAAAAAAACAGGGGTATGGGGTAATGGGTTAAGTAGTTACCTGCCATGTTTGATTTACTTTCTTTTCGAAAGTCAGTGTCTGGTTTATAAGGGTTTTGACTGTATGGCCAATGGTACTTACGTTTTGCCGATTGCCAATAAAATTGAGTTGAGTTGTACATCAACCTGCTACATCAACAACTGATTGGTTATTGTAAGAGTGACTGAAGATGTTATGAACGTTGAAATTCACATGTCAGATCTTAGGAAAATTCATCACTTACATAACATCTATTGATAGGGTCCGATATTGTTACGACTTGGAGAAACAAGAAAAATTGTTGGAAAAAATGGATGTGTGCATGTTCCCCAAAAAGAAATACCTCAAGTTATAACATATTTAGCTGAATAGCAAGTGAATACAATCCTGTAAACATGAGAATTGCATGCAGTGCATTCCATCAATCACATCAAAAACTAAAAGTGCTTGCATGTGGTCTAGCTAGAATAACAATTGCTGATCAATTGCTTTTGAATAGTAAATTAGAAGCAATCCTTTCTAGGGATATTATCTAGACAAAACTGAAAGTAAGGGAGATAATTCAATATTTGCAGAATTGTGGTTCCTGTGTGTTGCACTTTCTTATGTTATATGAACTTTCAAAGTTTCATTGCTGCACAATCGTAGTTGAAAGTAGGGAAAGGGAGATAATCCAATTTTGGAAGAAGGTAGAATAAAGGTTCTTGAACTCTGCACATCAATATCTCATAGCTTTTCCTTTCAAAGGTGTTGGGCCGAATTTTGAATTAAAATAAGATAAATGGAGATAAAACAATATTGGGAGACAGAGGTTACATAATAGTTCTTGTGTATTGTACTTGCCCCTGTCACCTTCTATCATTTCAGTTTCTTACAATTTGCTGTTCAGGAGATAAGCTCAGGACAAAAAAGAAAACAATGACTACCCTGCTCAGATACTGTTGTCAATAAACGCTATAAGCAAAAGAAGGGCGAAAGAAGCAAAGGCATCTCTAAAGACAAGTGACTGCATAATACAGAGTAAAAATACCGTTATAACACAAAGCTCTGGCAAGTTAAGTTGCCAACTGTCGTAAAACCAATAATTTACCTTCTATAGTCGTAAATATCTCTAAATGAATGTGACAGATAGCTAAATGCAGGAGTTATCCTTCAAGATTTTCATTTCACCCTATGATGCAAGAAGTCATCGACCAATTACTTTTGTTCTGAATCAGGTTGCCGGGCTCCTTTTAAGACTGATAATGTATCTTTTAAATAGTCAATAAACACTGGTTTGATGGAAATTCCAATCTATAAACAGATACGTAGCAAATGCTTTAGGTCATGTTATAGTATAAATCAAAATGTAAATAGATTAACTATCATTTCCACTAACCATGTTTCTGATTTATAGGCAGGAAGGAAGAAATATTCATTATTTGCTCTATCAATTGAGTAGGTTAGATATCTATATGAAATAACTCCCAATGGCCATATGCTTCTGCCAGAACTGGTTAGAGCAGTGGATGACAGTACATGGGTGGATCCAGAGGTGGATGCTGGAGGAACCAGACCCTTCCTTAAATTGAGTAAAACTGAGATTTACTGATTGTATTGAACGGACACCACTGTGGGGCTGTTGCGGTATTTTTCCCCCACTGTAGCCAAAGTGCAAATCACCAACATTTAACTGTGTTTAAAGCAGATGGCAGCTTAAAGTTATATGAGAATAAAGCAAAAATCTCCAGTAGGATATTTTTGCTTTACTATTCTTTTGCTTTAAGCTGCCATCTGTATTTGACACTTAAAGAAATATTTATTTGTGGAACGTCTGTGGAGGTATGGTAAGTTTTCAGGCATTTCTGTGGAGGAAAGGGTGTGGTTGTGGTTGGACAATCACCCTTGAAAAACATAGCATGATCCGGGCATGCATTGATATACAAAGTTGTCAGGAAACTGTGCCAGACCTTTCATGGCACAGAAATGAGTATTTGACAGTAACTGAAAAGTTTGGATTCTAATCAGGTTCAAAAATATGGGGGCCTGATCAGGATCCAAGCAGTTAGTCACAATGTGAGTGTTTCTGTATAAAAAAAATGAGATTGTCTATTTCTGCAATGTCAGCAAACAATTTTAAAATTAGACCAAATTTGTAAAGCATTGAAGGATTACAGCCATTCTGACCTTATTTTGAAGGAAATTTCAGAAGAAACAAATTTTAGAAAAAAGCAGATGACAAAATGGTGCAGACGACGGCAGATAGATACATTCTAAGAATTGCAGACGACAAATTGTTCCGGTACAAACTGTGCAGCATGCTAAAGGCTAAAGAGACCATAAGCAGCAGGATGCTTATAGTTGTATAGAAATTTGACAGGCTATAGAATTAGAGTGGACAGTGCTTTCAAAGGAAGTAGTACATCTAATCCTTCATTCTGTCGTCTGCTGAAAAATGTCGTCTGCTGAGTTTCTGAAATTTGACGGATTTTTTAATATTTACCAAAAAACAAGATATGAGTGGCAAACAGTTGGGATCCAGATCAGGCCCCACTAACGTGGGGTCTGATCTGAATCCAAACTGTTTGCAAAGGTGTTCAATATGGTTCAGTGTTGTAAGGGCTAAGAAGCCATTTGTCATCGATCAGAAGCTTTTAGATAACTCTGTGTGTGACGTTGGCAATTGTTCATATAGAAATGGGTCGGAAACTGTTGACAGTTAATGCAAATAAAACACTGTGATTGAAGGAGATAGAAGAAACAAGGAATTAGGAAGTTTCAATACAGTCAAACTTGGGTTAACCCTTTCCCCTGCCATAGAAGCACATTTTAGCACATGTATGCATCCTTAACAAACAGTGTACCAGTCAAGAATACACTTGTCACTTGTCCTATGGGAATAATGTAGACCCAGATCAAAGGCATCCTGCAAGAGTCCTTTGTATTTTGCAATATATTGTTAGCTCACCTGAGCACAAAGTGCTCAAGGTGAGCTTTTGTGGTCGGTCTTTGTCCGGCGTCCGTCGTCGTGCGTCGTGCGTTGTGCGTTGTGCGTCAACAATTTCTTCAAACATCTTCTTCTCCAAAACCACTGGCTGGATTGCAATCAAACTTCACAGGAATGTTCCTTGGGTCAAGCTCTTTCAAAGTTGTTCAAATAATTTGAAACAATGCAGAACTCTGGTTGCCATGGCAACCAAAGTGAAAAAATGAGGAAATCTTAAAAAATCTTCTTGTCAAAAACCAAAAGGGCCAGAGCTTAGATATTTGGCACATAGCATCATCTACAGGTCCTCTATCAAAGTTGTTCAAATTTTGGCATGGTATAACTTCTAGAAGTCCTTCACATATATTGTTGAATTGGTTTCGGTCTGTTGCATATCTGGGTCACCGGAGCTAAAAATAGATTTTTTCAAAGAAATCTTCAAAAATCTTCTTGTCTAAAACCATAGCACACTGAGTTTAGATATTTCGCACATAGCATCGTCTACAGGTCCTCTATTAAAATTGTTAAAATTTTACCCCTGGGGTCAAAATTGGCCCCACCCCGGGGGTCACCGTTTTACATAGAGTTACATAGTGAAATGTTCAAACATCTTTTACTCAGAAACTAATATGGCCAGAGCTTTGATACTTGGCATGGTGTAACTTCTAGAGGTCCTTCACATATATTGATGAATTGGTTCTGGTCTGTTGCATATCTGGGTCACCGGAGCTAAAAATAGATTTTTTCAATGAAAACTTTAAAAATCTTCCTGTCTGAAACCATAGTACACTGAGTTTAGATATTTTGCACATAACATCATCTACAGGTCCTCTATCAAAGTTGTTCAAATTTTGCCCCGCCCTTGGGGTCACCTTTTACAAATCTTCTTTTCTGAAATCAAGTGACCCATCCTTGTGTCACCATGGACAGGTGAGCGATCAAGGGCCATTCTGGCCCTTTTGTTAAAGTTTAAACACAACCCAAAATAGTAAGAAGTTAAAACAACTTGATTATGTCTCCTCAATGTTAGTGGTGGGGAAACCTTTGTCAGATATAAATAACTCTTTCCACACTTTAAAGTAACTCTTGTGGATCTTTTTAGTTACCAAAACATGAACCAGTCTGTAGTAGTTGAATAAATACTGCTCACAATTATGGGCAAATGGTATAGACCCTGATCAGAGGGCTTCTATAGGAGCCCTGGTCTGATCTTGGTCTACACTGTTTGCAAATGTAATGAGCATATTTTAAACAGGTCCATGGTGTTGAAAGAGTTGAAAAATGAAAACAAACAGTGCATATCCTGATCAGAAAGCTTCTTCAATAGTAATGACACACAGTTTAGATTTTGATTTCTGGCACATTAAGGGTCCTTAAGCAATCTGAGACAATGTCATAGATTTCCGAGTCTAGCAGTTTAAGATATTTCATCACTGATAGGAGATATTAGAATTCCATGCATATCTGTTGTAGACACTTTCTGACGGATAAGTACAGTAAAACCTCTGTACAAAGACCACTCAATTAATGAATACCGGTATGACATTCTCAAAATACAGCTTGTTGCTTAATGCAGGACTAACCTGCATTTAGTTCCAGTCTTTATTTAATGCTCAATTCATATTGTTTAGGTGGCTGACATTCACAGGTGTTTTACTGTGGTACTGTCTAAGATGTTGAGATTGGCAAGTGCTATTTTTCTCCCAGACATGGGGTAAATATTCATACAAAGTTAATCCTTATCTAATATAACCTATATGCAATGGTGGATGAAAAATGCAAGAACAATGTATAATCAGATAAGTTTTGACATACCATTTAATAAATCATCAATATCTCTTAAAACATAGGTGGCTGTTTAATGAGAAACAAAAGAAATGTTTAGCTCTTTGACCGTTTCTTCCATAAAAGACACCTTTACCTATATTCATCCTTCTACCATGGCCTAATAAAAAACCACAGGGAAAGTCCTGCATTTTGACAGGTGGCTGCTTAAAACAGCTTAAATGTAAATCAGGAATGCCCTTTAAGCTCCTTTCTTCCTACTTTCAGCTTGATTTAAGTAACCGGCTGTCTTAATCACTGAAAACAAGCTGTGGTAGAAGAGTTAAGGAGTTCTTGCCATTATTTTTATTCGGTATTTACCATTTAAACTTAGACCATGTCTTGCAGATCACCTATGTAAATTCATTTGATAAAATATATACAATAAAGTTCTGCTATTGAGGATACCAAACAGAAATGTTGTTTTTTGATGTTTTATAAAGATCTTAAGTGTTTGCTTGAAGCATAATTAGATCTAAGCCTCTTTAGGAGCTATCTACAGTTGAACCTCAACAACAGGAAATTGCATAAGTTCAACTTTAACCATATTTCAAAGTTAAAATGTGACTTAGTCATGGTCTGAGATTGTTCTCAAGCATTTGATTGGTCAGATTTGAGCCCAGGCAACTTCAAACTCAACTCAAAAGCTTTATAACCTTGGAGCCATGTTTTAAATTTTAGATATAGGTAGGTATATTCAACTACGACTAGCTTGAGTTATAGAATTTCAACTGACAAAATACCGCTAAGTTTGACTTCCAGCAAGAAAAGGGTGTTAACATGTCTCAGTGTGAGCTCTCGGAGTTTTAAGGACATAAAACCAGAAGCATTTGCACCATCACACATTCTTGAAATCTAATAAATTAATGAATGTTGAGGAATCAGAGGTTCTGAAATGATTCATGTGAAGTTTTTATGTCATATTTGCCAGGGATTGTCACTTTTTGACGCCATCAGTCACCTTTAACCTTCAGCATTCTTAACATTTTTTCACTGCAGAAACATTTTCTCAATGTGAATTGACTAGCCTGTCTAAACACTGAAAACTTGTCTTAAAGACCATTGCCAACAGATTTGATCCAGATGAGGTCCGTAAGACGTGGGACCTGATCGGGAAGTACACTCATGGTACATTTGTAACTGTTACTCAAATCTATAAATTTAAAGACAAAAGCGGAATGAATTCCACACTTTCCATCCAAAGCTACCAGTTAGTGTTACCCTTTCCCACATAGAAGCGCCTTTTAGCACATTAAGTTTATTCCTTCATTGAAGAAAATAGTTCCAATTTATACAGTCATAAATATTTATCATGCAAAATATTTTCTATATTCTAGCAGATGATAGCTTAAAGCAGGCTGAAAGTAAAGCAGAATGCGCTTAAAGCGCATTCTGCTTTACTTTCAACCTGCTTTAAGTGGACACCTATATTCAATACTAGAGATTTGCTATGTGGGAAAGGGTTAAGGGGTCAAAGATTAACCCTTCTCTTGCTGAATATTCATGTATAAAACTTTGCACAATATGAACATCTGTCATCTGAACTATTACATTGGTTAATGAAATAAGGAAAAGAGTTAAGACTACTGTATGAATACAGTGTAGACCTAGATCAGACAGCTCCTGAAGGAGGGTTTACCCCGTTTTCAAAAGCATCAATATAATATATAGTAAAACCTCTCTGACCACTTACAACAAAGGCTAATTTAACTGGTTGTAAAAGACAGGTGACAGCTTAAAGCAAGGTGACAGTAAATCAGAAAGCTCCTTAAGGAGCTTTCTGTTTTACTGTCACCTTGCTTTAAGCAGCCACCTGCTGCAAACGTCTTATTAACACAATTTAGTGGTTGTAATAGAGAGGTTTTACTATACTACAAGCAGGAGAAGGGTTATCACTTCTGAAGTTCAAATCATCTATTTCATTTCTTACTGATTAAATGATCTGCCATGGAAAATTAGTATACAAAAGAAAGAGGCAATAAATTTGAATTAGAAGTATAATTCAGTTTAAAGAGAAGAAAGCAATCTCCTAGTTTCAGGGGCTTTAGATTTTACATGTCTAGCTTATTCTAATTCCCAGGAAAGTTTGGCGTAAAGTAACTGCATAAAGTCTTTTATTTATCCCTTTGTGTTCAGGAAACTAGAGAACTTAGATGAAACAGAGAAAACTCCTATAGCTTAACCCAATAACCCATTACCTCATAGCCTGTTTCTAGTTGACCACCTAAAGCAGGTTGAAAGTAAAGCAGAATGTGCTTTATGACACACTCTCCTTTACTTTCAGCCTGCTCTAAGCTACCATCTGCTATGAATAGGACAAATTGGTATGTGTGTTTTCATGACTGCATAAAGTTATTTCTTCAGTGATTGAATAAACAAAAGAAGTCAAATTGCATATAGATCTACATTTGGTAATTGATTAACCCATTACCCCATAGCCTATTTCTAGTTTTGAAGATAGGTGACCACTTAAAGCAGGTTGAATGTGAAGCAGAATGCACCTTAAGGCGCATTCTGCTTTACTTTCAACCTGTTTTAAGCTATTATCTACTAGGATAAAGAAAATATTTCTTATGGTATATAATCATCACTGTATAAAGGGTAACTCTTTTCTTCAATAGAGGAATGAATTAGAGGCGTAAAAAGGTGTATTTATGGGGTAACGGGTTAAATCCTTTCCACCATATAGCCATCAGTGTAATTTAAATAATCTAAACTAAGATGGCATATTATATAGTTCTGTAAAGTGTTTAAGACTGGATGCTGCTTAAAGCAAGATGAAAGTTAAGCAGAAACTGTTTTAAGTCCTGAGCTTTCTGTTTTACTTTCATCTTGTTTTAAGCTGCCATCTGGTTTTAAAATATTCAGTGTACAAGGAGAATTATCAATATACGGTAAAGTTGTTCTATGAATGTGCTTAACCCATCCCCCCATCAATACGCCTTTTTACGCCTTTAATATATTCCTCTACTGAAGAAAAATAGATCCACTTCATACTGTCATAAATATGTTCTATAATAAATATTTTTTTATTCTAGCAGATGGTAGCTTAAAGCAGGCTGAAAGTGAAGCAGAATGCGCCTTAAGACGCATTCTGCTTTACTTTCAACCTGCTGTAAATGGACATAATTATGTCTTCAAATTGAGAAACAGTCTATCGGGGGTAATGGGTTAACCAGAGGAAGGGTTAGTTGAAGGGCTCCAATTGTGCTTATATAGAAGATAGGATTAAGATGCCACGTGTCTTCATAATCCTATGCATACAGTGAGCGAACATGTGATAACACTGTTGCAAACAGTTTGGATTCAGATGAGACGGATATATATATAATGTAATGAATCAATTTGAGCTGTGTCATGAGAAAATCTTATTGCATTAATTGCAGACAGTGTAGATCAAGGCCAGCCGTGTCAAGGCTGGTCTTGATCTACACTGTTAGACACCACAAGCATCTAAAGCATTGTATTTAGCAGTATCACAAATGGTATTTGGCAGTGTATACCAAACTCAGGTACAGAGCCTGGAATGACAACGGTGCTATTAGTCTGTATAATGCGGCAATGCAATAAGACATGTTTTGTTGTGGCACAGCTTTATATGCACATTATGATAGCAGGGTAAGGGTAAAGCATGGATAATTGAGTGCAGGTTCTTTATCTATACTAAATTAGTCTGACTAGAAAAAAAAAGCTTTTATTGTCTGCTATAAATTTTAGTTTGACCTCCTAGTTAGCTTCAAATGAGTTACATAATTGACTGAGAGGTTTATCTCATGCTTAATTCTTTCAATGTTGACATTAAAACAAATTTGCCAGTTTTCTACAAATGCCCAGTTAATACTCTCACAGGAATTGTCCCCATGATATTCAAAAGTAATCCAAAAAGTGCAGAGCCTGATCAAATATAGGGCTCCTTCAGGAGCCGTCTGATCTTGGTCTTCACTGTTTGTAAAGTATGACAATGATATATTCCAGCACTTTCAGGGCTAATAGATTGGCTGGGAAATCACAGATAAGTAAGCCCCAGTGTTTAATCCATATTCTTATCTGTCTGTAGGCAGTCACTGATGGCATCAAAAATCAACCACTTCAAACCCTTACACTGCTCACTTTCAAAATGACCTCTTCCATATTATAGATAATGGACCAGTTGACATTGACTCTTGGTGGATTGTTCCAAAAATATTTAAGTTTATGGCAAACAGTGTAGATCCAGATCAGAGGGCTCCTGAAGGAGCCCTCTGGTCTGGATCTACACTGTTTGCAAATGAAGATTATTTGTTTTCTGAATAGTAAGGGCTTTAACTATTGGAATGCTAAATAAATGTCTCCTAATGTTATCTGATGGAATTATAAATTTAACACACACTGTTGTATATTCTAAGTACAAACTAAGCGACAAACAGTTAGGAACCTGATCATGCCAGGGTTTCCTTCGCATCTGAAATGGATCTTAACTGATTGAAAATGTTAGTAAATTCCTGGTTTAAGCACTTAAAGAGTTCAATAATTTGGATAAAGTCTCTTCTTTACTTTCATCATTTATCATTACTCTAAGACTGTCATTACACAATCATATGTCTTAGTTAAAAACAGCTTTGTATAGACATATTGAACTCTAGATAATTGTATGGATTTGGTTTCTTCAAAATGTTGTATGCTTTGAATTTGTCTTAATTTCGTCTCTGTTTTTTGAATTGGTTATAACATTCAAACTCTGATCCGATGCTAAGTTACTCTGCCTCAGATCTGGATTTCCCAATACAAATGTAGATCTATCAGTAAATTTTGCTTTCAGAAAAATATGCAATTTACTTTGTCTTAATTTCTGAATTTGACTTTTGGTGAAATTATAACTTTGGCAAGAAAAAACAATTTAGTAACTCTGCATCTGATCTGGATTACATTGGCAAGAAATTGAAACATTAATTCCAAGCTGGATCCAGACTGTTTTCTGACATCAGTTAACGCTTTTGCTTGCTAATTGCATGATGACTAGAATATGCAAACTACTTGAATCCAGATCAGACACAACACAAAGCTCGGACCTATAATTATGACCTATTTGGTGTCGCAGTGCCTGACCCACTCACTCCCACAAAACAGCGTCTGTTCTGAATCCCAACTGCTTGGTACTTGTGACTGTATTTAGGTTTGTTAAGCCATAAAATCAGCTGAATTTGAAATAAAAATGCAAAACATGAACTGTGAAGCAGAGTATTAAATTTGTGACTAGCTTATCTAGTGCTAAATTTGTCTGCAATGAAGTATTAGTATGCAAAGCCTTGAAACAATAAATATTATTAATTTGAATCTGTAATTCAGTTTAAACAGGGCAAATCAATCTCCTATTCTCAGAGGCTGGTGCCAGTCTAACCTGTATTGGTAAACCATTCCAATCATGTTTGCTCAATCTTTAAAACCGGTGCTTACTTAATGCAGAACAGAAGTAATGTAGCTCCTGTAGGAGCTTTCTGCATTTCTTTTGTTCTGCATTAAACTTTCAGCTTGTCTTTAATATACAGTAAGTCTTCACTATTTATCAATAAATTATGGCTTAATGCAGGTTTGTCTGTCGACTGTGTATTTGGTTTATTGTTTCTGCGGGAAGATTTGTCCATGGATTTATTTTGTCTCTCTGAGAAAGAACTGTTCCCTGTTTGTTGAATATAACAGCACAAGTGTACTACCATGGGGGTTTAACGTTTGATTTTGTCGAAAAAATTAATAAATTTATACGAATAGATTCTCACTGATGAAATTGCTAATGCTTTTGATAATTCTCTGGAGATTTTAATTGGGAATGCAATAAAGTTTGAAGCTTGATATTGGACCATGGCCATTCTTGAGTTTTATAGTATTAGCTGCTTCATTAGAAACAGGTTTCTCAGGCCTCAGTATAGAGCTCCAGATAAGAGGGAGTAAATTGAACAAATCCAACAATTTCTCACTCATTTCAGCACCAAATCCCATGGTGTTACTACTCATTAGAATCGTCTCTTCGAGACGATTCTAATGAGTAATGGCACCATAGGGTTTAAATTGCAAATAAAGATTTTAGTTTTTGAAATACACTCCTTATCTGGAGCTCTATTAAAATGTAACAGAATCACAGTAGCAATGTACTAGACCCAAATCAGACTTTTTTCTTCACAAGGAAAAAGCTTAAAGTAATGGGTTATCCAAAAGAATACATTGGCAAACAGTGTAGACCTTGACAAGGCATATTAATATGTGGTCTCTCATCTGGGTCTCTGCACTGTTTGCTATTTCATATGAAGTGAATTGCTGCACTGAGATGTCTTTAGATCGTCTTGTAACTATATCTATAATGAAATCTTCCAGCAAGCACATAGGAAGAATTAATTGCAATATCCAGGCAGAAATGGGTTATTTTAGGATTAAAAATCCATAACAGTTACTGTGATCTGGAAAGTGTAATATGTTTGCATGACTAGACTTTGAGACCCATTGGTCCCAGTATAACACCTATGTTGCATGATTTGGCCAATATGAAGATACTTTATTATCTCTAGTCTCTCGCAATTGTACTGAAGCTGTCAAAGAAATTGTGATTATTGCAGACTTTGTTTATAGAAGACTTGTGATTGTCCATTTCTATCATAGCTTGTTTTTTTAAGCAGTTTAAAAGCTGAGACCTTCAGGAGCTTTCTGCTCAACTTCAAAACCTGGTTAAGCATTCCCCTGTCGAGATGCAAACAAACTTTACTTTGGCTCTTTATCAGGACATTGTAGAAACATGAAAATACATTTTTCGTAAAGGGGTCAAAATTTCTCTCAGTCATTTAAACTATTTTATTGGCTAATAAGATATGGAAAACTTCCTAGTTCAGACTCATGCCAGACAAATCCCGTAAGAAAAAATTACCTAGAGAAGCTTTCTGCATAACTTTTGTGCTGCATTGACCCATTACCTCATAAATATGCCTTTTACGCCTTTAATATAACTTCTTCCACTGAAGAAAATAATTCCAATTTATAGTCATAGCTATTCACCATAAGAAATAGTTCCTTTATCCTAGCAGATGGTAGCTTAAAGCAGGTTGAAAGTAAAGCAGAATGCACCTGAAAGTGCATTCTGCTTTACTTCCAACCTGCTTTAAGTTGTCACTTATCTTCAATACTAGAAACAGGCTATGGGGGGAAAGGGTTAATCAATGAATGTCAACTGATAGCAGGTTTTGCATATCTTCTCAGATCTTAAATTCTGGATAAAATTTGTTTCCATTATTTGTTAAAATACTAGGTGGGACCATTAGTGTTTTCATAGCCTGCTTGCAGTTAAATGACAGAATGTTGTAAACTGGCCCAGTACAAATGGTTGAAAATGTAAGCATAATTAAATCAGATGTGTAATTTAATTGGTAGAGGGGAAACCAATCCCCTATGTATAGGTGCTACTTGTATAACTTGCCTCTAGAGATATACTTTAGTTCTAGTACTGTTAAACTTGTATTAACCATTTGAATGTATACATCATGATCTATTTCTAGTTTAAAAGACAGGTGACCACTTAAAGCAGGTTGAAAGTAAAGCAAAATGCGCCTTAAGACATATTCTGCTTTACTTTCAGCCTGCTTTAAGCTATCATCTAATAGGATATAGAAACTTTTTCTGATCATACAAAGTCATATTCATTACAGTTTAAAGTGGAATTATTTTCTCCAGTGGCGGTATAAATTAAAGGCTTAAAAAGCATATTTATGGAATGATAGGTTAAATAAAGTACCACATGAAAACAAGGCAAAATACCAGATTTTAACCCGTAAATACGCATTTTTACACCTTTAATTTATTTCATCACTGAAGAAAATTGTTTCATTTTACAGCAATGAATATGTTCTAAAAAAATATTTTCCATATCCTAGCAGATGATAGCTTAAAGAAGGCTGAAAGTAAAGCATTCTGCTTTACTTTCAACCTGCTTTAAGTGGTTACCTGTCTTCAAAACTAGAAACAGGCTATGGGGTAATGGGTTATTAAGAATTCCCGTAGATCAGTCAAAACTCAATAGTAGTTTACATATTCTATGATGAAACCAAATCCGGTGCCTGTTTGTGGCAGTCTATAATTTTATGTGGGAGGCTTTGTCTCTCTGTCTGGCTTCATCAATGGGCCGCTGGAGATGGCATGTTTATCTTTTGTTGTCTCGCAAAAACAACAATAAACCTATCGTTATATAACAAGCAAAGTCAACTGTTCAGAAGATGCACATTTAACCCTTCTCCTACTATATGAAAACCATTCTTAATTATGACCACTAAATTGTGTTAACTATCATGGGTTTAAAAAGCATTACCCCATAAATACACATTTTTACGCCATTAAATTATTTCTTCACTGAAGAAAATAGTTCCACTTTAAACAGTCATGAATATGTATAAAAAGAAATAGTTTCTATACCTAGGTAGATAGTAGCTTAAAGCAGGCAGAAAGTAAAGCAGAATGTGCCGTAACCTGTTTTAAGTGGTCATTTGTCTTGAAAACTAAAAAGAAGCTAGGCTATGGGGTAATGGGTTAAGGCAAGTCTGCTTAAAGCAATTTGAACGTAAAACAGTCAGGTGGTAACTCGTTAGTTAAAACAGGATGAATGTAAAGGAGAAAGTTGCTTTAAACACCTTAATCAGTTTCCTATTGGTCTTTAACTCTCTGCAGGCTAGTGACGAAAAAGTGATTATCTGTGCAAACTATATGAATCCTGATGAGACGTGACCTCAGGATCCATACTGTTTGACACTCGGACTCTGTAGTAAAAAGAAAATTTTAAAACGGTAGCAGACGACAACTGTTGCCGACGAAGAAATTACCAAGCATGCAAAGAGTTAATAAGGCATGATTACTAAGGAAGCAGAAAAAGGCATCCCTATGAGGATTAAGAAAACGTGCTAAAAGGCGTGTTTCTATTGGGGAAAGGGTTTAATATTAGGACTGCAACGGTTCACCGAATTTCGGTTATTTTCGGTTCGTTTGAGTCGGTTCGAGTTTCGGGTCGGCACCACAAATTTTCGGTTCGGTGCGCCGATGTATGGTAAATTACACTAGACCGCTAATTTACCAATCAGCGTGCAGTCTGCGTGTATATTTTTGATGGTCAGACGTTCCAAAATGTAAGGTTAAATCACAGTTCTAACCTTTTCTTCTTGCAGTAATTTAAATAGCTCGCTTCTCGTCTGTCTCATTCTTTTCATATCGGCTATTTATAATTCCGGGAAACCCAGCGCTTAACGCATGCGCACGATTGATAGCCCGGCTTCAAAGGTACCAAAGTCGAATCAGCATCAGAAAAAGGGTAACCAGTCTATTACTTAGCGACCGCAAATTGCGAATGGCGATGTAAATAATTAAACTGAAATATTATTGATTTTTTCAGTAAAATAATAATATAATTGGAGCTAGGTAGTTCTTCTAGCGCTTATAAATAGAAGGCTGATGAGGCATTTATGGAAGTCCAGCCAGAATGACAAACAAAATAGACTGAAAGCTTAGTTACGAAACTTCAATGAAAAATAGGTTGGGACGAACCACGCCTTAAATTCGCTACAATCTGTCCTAAAATGGTAGAAAGAAATGCACATCTTTCTCGTACATATGATAAAATTATAGATGACAGTGATAGCGTTTTCGAAAAAGTGTGTAGATCTATTGTCTGCATAGACATGTGCCAGTAAATGAGAATTTTTTTCTGGTTGATTTTATCAAGTTCTTATCCTAATACCCGAACCGAAATAACCGAAAACCGAAGGGGTCTACTCGAACCCGAACCGAACCGTGAAGTACCTGAACCGTTGCAGCCCTATTTAATATTGAGCTTTCTATAAAAAGCAATCCATAATAAATCTCAGAATACAAAAAGTTCAACACCCTGAATACTGAACAAAAAATTAACCCATTCAAATATGAAGTCTGCTTAAGAATCTACAATTAATAAATATTTCTGACACATTCAGATACAAATAGCAAACAGTTTGGATCCAGATCAGACGTCGAGTAACTCGGCGTCTGATCTTGATCCAAACTGTTTGTAAATGCAAAACAGATTGTCATTAGCTGCTTTGTATTTGTTAACTCTTTGCATTCTAGTGGTGGATACATGTGCCTCAGTGATTAGCTTTGCAAACAGTTTGGATCCTGATGAGACGCCGCGTAACGCGGCGTCTCATCAGGATTCAAACTGTTTGATACTCTGACCCTGTTTTGAAAATAAATTTTTGCAAATTCTATTTTTAGAACAGTTGCAGACGACAATTGTTGGAAAAATTACCCAGCATTGAAAGAGTCAATCAGAACACAGGCAGCAGTCAACTTGGAACCAGCTGATAACATCTCCGATAGGTCCCATGAGAAGGTGCTATAAATTTGCATTTGGCGCAGTTATTAAGTTAGACAATACTAAAAACAAATAGTTTTCAACCAGGCACAGGAATTTTAAGAGAAAAGGCACAGATGATAAAACCAGTGCCGTAATTAATCTAAACTTTGTGAAAAATTGAATTTATTTTGTACCGAGGACAATGTAGGAATGATTGAATTTGACAGTTTGCATGTATTGATTGTTGAAAATTTACACAAAATGAAAAGTTTTAAATTTTGATTTAAGAAGAATGCCAAAGAAAATGCATATAGTTATCTTTCCTCCACATTATATAAAACACCTGGGGATGTCTAATTCTCTAAGTAATTGCATCAGGACTACTCTAGCCTCCCTGTCCTGATGTTTACACATACTAACTCTTTGCAAGGGGGAAATTTTCCATATTTTATTGGCCAGTGTAATTATTCAAATTGCAGCTATTCATAATAGGCAGACTTCCATGTATGAATATTTTGTTAGAGAAGGGTTAAGCATTAAGCTGTTTCTTGAAATAGCTCGTAAACTTGGTGCTCATGATGTAGGGGAAAAGTATAATCTAAGTCCTAATAAGGCATGGACCTCAAAAACTTCACAATCCAAAGGCTAATTAGCTGCGTAGCATGCAGTATTCTCTTAATTCACCTCATATCACAAATATTTTGAGTTACAATAAACGAAAGTACATTCTTTATGTGTGCATTTTATTTTCCTAATGCTCATTCCTGCCATTGTGTGTGTCGGGCTAATTCTCATTCTTACCAGCTAGAAGCTTTGTCAGCTTTGACAAATTGCCTCGTAAAAATGCTACAGATCTTTTTAGCACAAATAAACATTCTGGGTAATTGATGGAAGAAATATTGCATCATGTGATTACCTTTGTTTGCTGTGAACAGACAAGAGCTGTGTCTCATTGAATAGTAACCTTAACCCATTTCCTCATAGCCTTTTTCTAGTATCGAAAATAGGTGATCACTTAAAGCAGGCTGAAAATAAAGCAGAATGCGCCTTAAGGCGCATTCTGCTTTACTTTCAGCCTGCTTTAAGCTACCATCTGCTAGAATATAGAAAATATTTCTTCAGATATATATTCATGTCTGTATAAATTTGAACTATTTTCTTCAGTGGAGGAATAAATTATAGGCGTAAAAGACGTATTTATGGGGTAATGGGTTAAATATTGCAGCATCCAGTTCTCTGCCAATTGCAGTCAAACCATTACTCCATAAATATGCATTTTTACGCATTAAATCTATTCCTCCTCCGCAGAGAATTGTTGCAATTTATACAGTCATGGATATCTATGGTAAGAAATATTTTCTATATTCTAGCAGATGATAGCTTAAAGCAAGTTGAAAGTAAAGCAGAATGCGCCTTAAGGTGCTTTCTGCTTTACTTTCAACCTGTTTTAAGTGGCCACCTGTCTTCAAAACTATTAGTAAACTATAGAGTAAAGGGTCAATGGACCACAAAATTAGACACCAGCAAACAGTGTATAGACACTGATGATATGGTGCTATGGTGCAATTTGCAGCATCTCACCAGGGGCCCGTTTTACTAAACAACTTACACAAAATTTTTGCGTAAGTCAAAATTTTAAATTTTAATTTAATTTTTTTTTATCACTTGCTACAAACAGCAAATAGCCAGATCAGAGGACGCGCTTGTAGCGCGTCCTCTGATCTGGCTATTTGCTGTTTGCAAACGTTTATGATCGAAAAATAAGAGTTACACGATTTTGACTTACGCAAAAATTTTGCGTAAGTTGTTCAGTAAAACGGGCCCCAGAGCCTTAACTGTTTGCTGTTTCATTATTTTGCAGTAATCTGTAGTATGGATAAACACTGCAGTGTCTTTAGATCATATTTGTTTATCAGTACCTATAATGAAAGCTTCCAATGAAGACATAGGAAGAGTTCATTGCAATAAAAAGGCATAAATTGGTTAATCCCCTTTCTAAACTGGAGAACTGTGGTCTGCTATGATGTCTTTATATTTAGGGAGAGTGGAAGAAAATTAACATTCTAGTTCCTGATCAGGCTACACATATTGGAATTAAACTGCAAAGGTTTCAACAGTCATTCACTGATCAGGAAGCATCTACATAAATGAAGATTTGGCACTGCATAGTACTACAGGAAATTATAATGTAGAGATCTTCTATAAGCTGACAGAAATCATACTGAGGAATGGTTGCTTAACTCTTTGAACCCTAGTCCCGCATATAGGCGTTCTTTTCAAGCAGTGTACATGTGAATAGTACACCTGTCCTATGCAAACAGTGAAGACCCAGATCAGAGGGCTCCAAAAGGAGCCCTCTGATCAGGGTATTCACTGTTTGTCATAATGCCAAACATTGACAAAAACAACCCTTGAAAGTCAGAAATGGGCTAGACTAAAATGGAAACTGGAATTGTCCATTTAAAGTTTTAGGGAGGAAAAAGTTAAAGAGTCGCACTGAAAGTAAAACAGAAATCTTATGAGGGTTGGTTGCTTAACCCATTGCTCCATAAATACATTTATGCCTTTTAACTTCTTTGATTTGTTCTTCTACTAAAGAAAACAGTTTCACTATATACAGTCATGAATCAGCACCATAAGAAATCTTTTTTCTATATCCTGGCAGATGGTAGCTTAAAGCTGGCTGAAAGGAAATCAGACAAGGCTTATATAGATATTGTGCAATAAAAATGGATTACTGATATCTCACACTAATTTAATTACAATGTTATATTGAGTTTCTGTAACTATAGTTCCTAATCTTTAGATATTCCTAGAAGGCATCATGAACACTGGCTTATCAGTAAGTGTTTTTATGCCCCCAGAATCTACGATTCGGGGGCATATAGTTTTTGTCATGTCTGTTGGTTTGTCCGTCCGTCTGTCCGTCCGCGCCACTAAAGTGGGTTAGAGGGCCAGATAACGGTAAACATAACAAAAGAAGACAATGGAGTTCATTCCGTAACAATACACTAAGGGGCCGTGGCCCGTTATTCGAACAAAAGAAAATAACAAAAGAAAAGGCCCTCTAACCCAATTCGGTGGCACGTCCGTCCGTCCGAGCGGTCCGTCCGTCTGTCTGTGCCAAAAACCTTAACCTTGGCTATAACTCTTGCATTTTTGTACCTGGACCTTTTATACTTGGCATGTGTCTTCCCTGTATCAAGACCTTTCCATCCATACAAACCTTTTTGACCTTGTGACCTTGACCTTGACATTTGACCTACTTTTGTAAAAATCTTTAAATGGCTATAACATTTGCACCAGTAGGCCCAGGGCTTTCATATTTTGTATGTATATTTCTTTTGTCAAGACCTTTCCAACCATACCAACATCTTTGACCATGTGACCTTGACCTTTGACCTATTTAATCAAACTTTAACCAAAAACCTTAACCTTGGCTATAACTTTTGCATTTTTGTACCTGGACCTTTTATACTTGGCATGTGTATTCCTCATGGCAAGACCTTTCCAACCATATAAAACGTTTTGACCTTGTGACATTGACCTTGAAATTTGACCTACTTTTGTAAAAATCTTTAAATTGCTATAACATTTGCACCAGTAGGCCCAGGGCTTTCATATTTTGTATGTATATTTCTTGTGTCAATACCTTTCCAACCATACCATTATCTTTGACCATGCGACCTTGACCTTTGACCTATTTAATCAAACTTTAACCAAAAAACTTAACCTTGGCTATAACTTTTGCATTTTTAAACCTGGGCCTTTTATACTTGGCATGTGTATTCATCATGGCAAGACCTTTCCAACCATATAAAACGTTTTGACCTTGTGACCTTGTCCTTGAAATTTGACCTACTTTTGTAAAAAAAATTAAATGGCTATAACATTTGCACCAGTAGGCCCAGGGCTTTCATATTTTATATGTATATTTCTTGTGTCAAGACCTTTCCAACCATACCAACATCTTTGACCATGCGACCTTGACCCTGACCATTGACCTATTTAATAAAACTTTAATCAAAAACCTTAACCTTGGCTATAACTTTTGCATTTTTGCACCTGGGCATTTTATACTTGCCATGTGTATTCCTCATGGCAAGACCTTTCCAACCATACAAAACTTTTTGACCTTGACATTTGACCTTCTTTTTTTAAAATCTTTAAATTGCTATAAAATTTGCACCAGTTAGCATAGGGCTTTAATATTTTGTATGTATATGTTTTGAGTCAAGACCTTTCCTACCATACCAATATCTTTGACCATGTGACCTTGACCTTCACCTTTGACCTATTTAATCAAACTTTAACCAAAAACATTAACATTGGCTATAACTTTTGCATTTTTGAACCAGGGCCTTTTATACTTGGCATGTTCATGGCAAGACCTTTCCAACCATACAAAACTTTTTGACCTTGTGACCTTGACATTTGACCTACTTTTGTAAAAATCTTTAAATGGCTATAACATTTGCACCAGTTGGCCCAGGGCTTTAATATTTTGTATGTATATTTCTTGTGTCAAGTCCTTTCCAACCATACCAACATCTTTGACCATGTGACCTTGACCTCGATCTTTGACCTATTTAATCAAACTTTTAACCAAAAACCTTAACCTTGGATATAACTTTTGCATTTTTGCACCTTGGCCTTTTATACTTGACATGTGTTTTCCCTTTCTAACCATACAAAACTTTTTGATCTTGTGACCTTGACATTTGACCTACTTTTGTTGAAATCTTTAAATGGCTATAACATTTGCACCAGTAGGCCTACGGCTTTCATATTTTGTTTATATATTTCTTGTGTCAAGACCTTTCCAACCATACCTACGTTTTTGCCCTTGTGACCTTGACCTTTGACCTTTATTTGTATAAATATTTATACGCCTATAACATTTGAACCAGTAGGCCTAGAGCTTCCATACTTTATAGGTTTCTTGTGTTAAGACTTCTCCAACCATGCCAATGTTTCATTTACCCTACGACCATGACTTTCGACCTACTTTTGCAAATAAGCATTACATTACAGAACATGATGCTGGCTGGGGGCATTTGTGTTTCACAAACACATTGCTTTTCATCTGATCATCACCAAACTTTCTGAAAATGTTTGTTGACATAAAATGGAGACCAATTTGGATAACCAGCGGCACCAATTTATGCTAGGCCCTTTGGGGTAATGGCCATTGAAGTCCTCAAAATGGCGCTCCACTACAGTTTCAGCTCTCTAACTTTTACGTTTGATAGTCTGGATTCCCCTCCCTGTATCATCGGGGGCATTCGTGTAACTGGGACACGCTCTTGTTGTGTTCTAGAGTTATTTTTGCACCAATATTCCTTGTAGTCTGATCAGTGTATCTCTTTGTTATAATCCCATTTGCATCTGGGCAAGAATATGACCTACCTTATATTTTCAGGCAGATGCTTAAGAATTATAAACTTTTTGGCTTGGCTCTTTAAATTTTTCTACAGTGATACCAGGTTACCGTGAATTTAAGGGGTTTGACTTAACCCATTACACCATATCCTTTTTCTAGTTTTCAAGAAAGATGATCACTTAAAGCAGGTTGAAAGTAAAGCAGAATGCGCCCTATGGCGCATTCTGCTTTACTTTCAGCCTGCTTTAAGCTATTATCTGCTAGCATATAGAACATATTTCTTAAAATACATATTCATCACTGTACATAAGTGAACTATTTTTCTTCAGTTCAGGAATAAATTATAGGCGTAAAAAGGCGTATTTATGGGGGAATGGGTTAAAGTTGGTGTGTGGATACATCTCGAGATGGCAGAGTGTTGCATATCATTTTCAGTTCACTGTGACCTTGATTTTTTACCTCAATAAAAGGAAAACCTTGTTCAGAGTACATGTATATGTTCTATACCACAATAGCTAGAGAGATCAAGTTGGTGCATGAGCACATGTGATCTTGGGATTGCAGTGTTGGGTAACTTTTTTTGGCCTTGACCTCAATTATCGAAAAAGCTTGTCCAGAGCATATTTCCAATACCTCATCATCAGCAAAGGATACCAAATTTGTTGTGTGAGTACCATGTATCTTTAGATGGCAAAGTGTGCATACCTTTTTCAGGTTAATGACCATGACCTTTGACCTCTATATTAGAAAACCCCTGTCCAGAGTAAATTTCTAATAACAAATCAGCTAGGGGTACCAACGTTGGGGTTTGAGTACATTAAATGTTGAATTAAATACTATTTGCACCTTGCAGAGGGTAAGTTGGCAAGAAGTCAATAAACTTAGCAGTCAATAGAGTTAAGGCAATTAGCACTTTGATTGGCTTTGTCTCAAATGGCAGAAATAGTCCCTTATGCTGAAACTAGCTCTGAAAACTGTACATAGCAGTACGTTTTGATCCAGAGCAGGTCCCATATAATGCGTTAAATTGTCTGTTGTGGATCAAAACTCTTGTTTGTATATTAGCAAGTCATATATTAGCAAGTTGGGAGTTAAAATTGAGAAGATTGCCAGTAAACAAATTGTATAAGGTTAATCGCGTTACTTTGCTATATACCAAATTAACTATTCCATCTTTTAAAGAAAACGGTTTATGTGAATACATGAGCTGTGTGTTCGCATACTATTTAAATGTATGGCAAGGAGTGAAACCGCTAATCAGAGGGCACTTCAAGGAGCCCTCCTATCTGAGTTTACACTGTTTACTACTTATAATACTATTTGGTTCCAAGCACAATAAGTGTTAATCCTTTTGTACTTGTGGGTAGGTGGTGTTCTGTAGCAACAGTTTATTAACTCTTTGCGCGCTAGTGACTGAACCATAATATCCTTTGCAAACAGTTTGGATCCTGATAAGACACCGCATAATTCAGCATCTCATCAGGATCCTAACTGTTTGTCACTCTGTTTGTAATTTGGATTTTTTTCTTCAAAATATTTAATTTTAGAACAGTAGCAGACAGGAATAGATGCAGATGAAAATAAAAATACCCAGCATTCAAACTGTTAATTAACGTTAATTGCCAATTACTCCTTATCCTGTCAAACTGTCATCTGCTTCGATATTGTTGCATGTATTTTCTGCCCGAATTAAAATGTTGAATTGTTTCAAGGGAGAAATGTATGAAAATAATTCAAAACAGTATCAAATCAAATGGGAGGCTTAGTCAGTCATCATCTGATCTCGAGCCAAACTGTTTTTAATTACCTGACTGGGTAAATTGTGCAGGAAAGTGGTAAATTATGGCATGTGCATGCACCTGAAAGGCATGAATGATCACTGAACACCTATAGTGAAGAATTTGATTAAACAGGGGAGACGTCATTCTAACTGCAATGAAATGTAAATAACAACAGGCTCTCGAAAACATTTATAAGTCATTTCAATCTGAGTGGCAAACAGTTTGGAGCCTGATCAGATGCCGGGTAACTCAGTGCCTGATCTGGCTCCAAACTGATTGCAATGTAAATAATAGGCTATTAGTAGGAGAAAGGCTACAAAATGATATCAAAGTCTGTGGACTAGTTAGCAAGTCAATTTCTTGTGCAAGACCCTGTCAATTTGAGCAGCTTGCATTACAGACACACTTTTATTCAGCCCCAATTCAGGAAAAGAATATGCATGAACAATTTCTATAAGTCACAGCTTAATTGTTGAACTAAGTAATGCAGAAAGCTCCTTTAGGAGCTTTCTGCATTACTTGTGTTCTACAATTAAGCAGGTACCTGTCTACAGAGATCTTCATGCTTTCTGTAGGTTTATTTATTGAATGGTTACAGAATACTGAAGACTTGTGTTTACCACTGGTGGTTTCCATCATATCGTTCAGTGCCTGTCAAAACACAAGCTTGTCGAGGATCTGTATTGAAGTTCTGTGAGGATTCCTTAAATTCCAGTGCTAATTGCCATTTCTGCAGAATATTTTTGTTTCACAATTATCTAAAACAAAAACCTCTTATTGCTGTTTTACCCTACCGGGTGGGGACATCATTAAAACTGCAGGACTCTTGGATTGACTTCAGACATCAAGAACAGTCTTGTAAAACAGAGAGATCATTAGAATTTGCCACATGGATTTTTGAAATTCTATTTAAACTGAAATGAGATTTTGAGGAAATAGCCTTGATCTCGTAATATAATGCTGATTTGACAACTTAAAGAATATTTTGTACTACCGGGAAACATGTGTTCATTTACTAAAAGCAGGGTAGAGAAATCTTTATAGATTGGTTTTTGCTTAACCCTTTCCCAAACAGCATATCTCTAGTATTGAATATAGGTGTCCACTTAAACCAGGTTGAAAGTAAAGCAGAATGCGCTTTAAGCGCATTCTGCTTTACTTTCAGCCTGCTTTAAGCTATCATCTGCTAGAATATAGAAAATATTTTGCATGATACATATTTATGACTGTATAAATTGGAACTATTTTCTTCAGTGAAGGAATAAACTTAATGCGCTAAAAGGCGCTTCTATGGGGGAAAGGGTTAAATATACAGGACCAATATAGATAGGATTTTGCTTATACAGAACCACGTGTTATGCAGAAAACTCCTTTTATCCCATTACCCCATAAATATGCATTTTAACTCTTTTCATTTATTTCTTCACTGAAGAAAAGAGTTCCAATTTATATGTAGTCATAAATATTGATCATAAGAAATACTTTCTATATCCTAGCAGACTGTAGCTTAAAAAAGACATCAGTTTAAGCAGAATGCATTCTGATTTACTTTCAACCTGCTTTGAAGTGATCACGTGTCTTCAAAACTTAGAAACAGGCTGTTGGGTCATGGGTTAAAAAAACAGTGTAGACCTTGATCAGACAGCTCCTTCAGGAGTAGCGTTAACAGAGGTATGACTGTATTTACCAGGTACATTGATGGGTGCTTAGCTCTTAGCATGCTTAGTGGCGAAACCATGACAACCTTTTGCAAACAGTTTTAATCCGGATTTGACGCCGCATAATGCAGTGTTTCACCAGGATCAACACTGTTTGATACTCGATCTGAACCTGCTTTGGAAAGAAATTTTGAAACTTCTATTTTTGGAACAGTAGCAGACGACAATTATTGTTGCAGATGACAAAAATTACCCAGCATGCAAAATGTTAGAAATTTTGGCCAGCACAGCCTGTTTACCTCATCATTATAAATCGACATGTATAGTGGCATGCATTTCATCAACTAGTTCTTTGTAAAAATGATGAAGTGACTCCGCTGCCGTGGGAAAATTCTACCTGCAGGAATTTTGTAATCTGGCTTTCTACCCACTATGAAACACATCGCTGACATAGTTCCCGTGCCAGGTACAAAGAATATTGGAAGAGATTTGGCTCAATTGTTTCAACTTTGTACGCTTGCAATGAAATCCGTGATTACCGCTGCAAACAGTTTGGATCCTGATGAGACGCCGAGTAACTCGGCGTCTCATCAGGATCCAAACTGTTTGACACGCTGACATTATTTTGGGTAGATATATTAGAATATTTTGATTGTAGAACTGTAGTAGATGGTATTTATTGTTGATGACAAAATTGGCTTTAAAAGGTTTTACGAGATGTCAAGGAATCATAAAGTGTATGCCTTGCAGATGTGGAAGGTTTTGGGAAAAGAACCCCAGTATGTGAAAACTATCACTCATAATGTATTTGCACTTATTTCTAATGACAGTAAAGGTATTTTAGCAACTAAAAGTGCATCAAGGTAAAAGATGAGTTGTCTCTCTTGGTGATGAGGACTTGTAACAGTTGTTTCCCTTTGTAAATGTATAATACACTTACTCCAATCAGTAATTTGGTTGGCAATAAGTAACAGTGTATGAAATGATAGTTAAATAATGTTTTATACCCTTTCAACATAAACATGCCTTTTTTATGCCTTTAATTTATTCCTCCACTAAAGAAAGTAGTTTCACTTTATACAGTCATGAATATGCACCTTGCAAATGGTAGCTTAAAGCAGGTTGGAAGTCATGCAGGATATGCCTTAAGACACATTTTGCTTTTCTTTGAAACTGCTTTAAGTTGTCACCTGACTTCAAAACTAGAAACAAGCTATGCAGGGAAGTATTAAGAAAGATTTGTCTTCATACACAAGCTGAAAATTCTGCCATTAGTTTGATGAAATATCAGCTAGTGTATATAGCTCCAGATATGGTGAGTATTTCAAACATTAAAATCCTTATTATTCTACCAAACTAGACATTGTGACAAGTCATTAGAATTGTCTTGAAGTAGTGGAGACAAAAAGGAGAAAATATTGGAAGCCTTTCAGTTTACTGCTGTTAATCTGAAGCAGTGTGGATATGGCTTTGTTCCAGATTGATGATGCCATTTGGTTGAGACTGTTGAAACAATTCATTACCCTATCTAAACTATTTGGTATAATGGGCTTTCGTTACAGTCGCTTTGTGTGGCATCCATGCTTCAGACTGCTGCATGTGCTGGAAATAGATTGAGAATTCTTTCTGCTGACATCATGTAAGATACAAGATTTATGTTTACAACTAGTCAAACTTGCTCTTTAACTCTAAATTGCATGCTGGGTAATATTTTCCATCTGCAACAATTGTCGTCTGCTAATTTTTCTTTAAATAGAATTTTTAAAATTTATTTTCACAAAACAGGGTCAGAGTGTCAAACAGTTTGGATCCTGACGAGATGCTGTGTAACGCGTTTGCAAAGGTAATCATTGTGGTACTATTTTATCTGAGGCTAGCATGCAAAGAGTTAACTGACAATTCAAATAAGAAGTATTGCATTAGCAAATTACAAATAAACAGTACCGGAATGGCATAAACAAAATCTTAAATTTATGGACAGAAAACTTTGTTAAAAATTTTGTTTACAGAAAAATAAAAGTTAAAATTTTATAAAATTTAAAATTCCGTCAAATTCTGTCCTCGGGATATTTATGCTTTACCTATAATCAGCCTGCTTTAAGCAACCACCTTTCAGAATGATGAAAGCATTTCCAATACCGCTTTTTTAGGACACTCAGCTGGCATACTGCAAGTCTGTGAAGTAGAGGTAAAGATATGAGAAAGCAAACAAGCACTTAGTGGCATTCAGTAATCACACCCTTGTAAGAACTTACTCGAGTAAAAGCCAGTATTGGTTGCTGTGACATATTCCATTCAGATTCAGATACTCACATTAAATTTGACAAGTTCAATTATATAACTCAGTGCTGCTTTAAAGTCTGAATTAAATACTAACAGCTTATTTTCTGTCATTAAATGAATGAAGTTTTTGCAGGCTTCTTCATGTTACGCAAGTCCTATAAGTGCTTTGAGATTATAGAGCCATTTCATCATTAGATTCCATGTTCTAACCCATTACCCCATAAATACACCTTTTAATGCCTATAACTTATTCCTCCACTGAAGGAAATAGTTCCAATTTATACAGTTATGAATATGCAATATTAGAAATATTATCTGTATTCTTGCAGATGATAGCTTAAAGCAGGCTGAAAGTAAAGCAGAATGCGCCTTAAGGCGCATTCTGCTTTACTTTCAACCTGCTTTAAGTGCATGGTCACCTATCTACAAATTAAATGTTCATAATGCTATTTATAATTTTCTCAGGTCTGGATTAGGATTTTCTCTCAGAAAAGTTATGGGGGAAGATGTCTTTTTCACTTGGGAACATGACCCTTTGATTGCCATAACAAGTCAACAATGGGCTGAAATAAAAGCTGAGTTGGCAGTTTTGGTCCAATACCAGCAATTTTGTCTGTATGCTGGTATGATGATTAGCTTTAGTTAGGAATTAACCCCATTACCCCATAGCTTGTTTCTTGTTTCGAATACATCTGTCCACTTAAAGCAGGTTGAAAGTAAAGCAGAATGTGCCTTAAGGCACATTCTGATTTACTTTCAGCCTGCTTTAAGCTATACTTTTCTAGTATATAGCAAATATTTCTTATGAAATATATTCATTACTGTATGGTGTGGAATTATTTTCTTCAGTGGAATGATAAATTAGAGGCATAAAAAGGTGTATTTATAGGGTAATGGGTTAAATTGGATATACAGTAGAACCTTAATAATTCAGGCTAACTTAAGACGAACATCTCAACATGTGAATGTTCGACCTCAATGAATCTAAATAATGAACAGTAAAGTTAACTCTTTCAACACTAAGTAACTCTTGTGGGTTATTAGGTTGCCTTGTGGATCATTTTAGCTATCAAAACATGAACCAGTCTACTTTGAATTCAGGGTAGTTTAATAAACACTGGTCTAAATTAGCAAACAGTGTAGACCCAGATCAGAGGGCTCCCATAGGAGCCCTCTCATCTTGGTCTGCACTGTTTGCAAATGTAATAAGTATATTTTAAACAGGTCCATCATGCTGATAGAGCTAAAAGCATAATATCGGCTCTAAATGACCTTTTTGTGTCGATGGGCCGTAAAACACCATTCATTCATTCATTCATTCTAAAAGCATAATAAAAAAACATATAATACTTTATGCTGTAGTGGTTAAAGTACAAATTACTACTATAGTGATTGACTCAGAGGTCAATAGCTTTCACTCTTGATCTGGAATACAATCAAACCCCAGTTGAACAATCATTATAAATATTCACGAAACATTGTAATATAAAGACAACATGCAGCTTTAGAAAGTAATGCAGAAAGGTACAAAAGGAGCAGTATTCTGCATTACTTTTGTTCTGCATAAAACTGCCACCTGTCTAGATGCTGCCCATATTGTATTTTAAATTGTTCACCTGTTCAAGATTTTTACTTTCTGTTATATACCTCTTGTAAATGTGGATGGAAGTGTTGCTGATTAATAAAATTGCTGTGAACTCTAGTATGCTACATAAAACTCCCAATTATAAAACCATAAAATTTTTTTTATAACTACATAATGTACTGTTACTTCAATTATGAAGAATATTTTTATACTAGCAGCATATAAACATGTGTATTTCTAGGTATAGAATATCTGGGCTTAGGATAAAGGAGCATTATCCCATTACCGGCGTCTGATAAGGCTCCAAACTGTTTGCCACTCAGTTAAAAAGCTGTCATTTTACCCTCTTTAATGCACTGCATTTGTGTGTTGTCACAGGGGAGGAACGCGGTCACACGGTAAGCCAATTGTAGACTACATCGCGTCACAAATATTGGACTATTTACACCCGTTCAAGATGCTGACTTAACCTGAAAATTGCATGAAACATTTTGTATTCGATATTTTAGACCATCCAACAAAGAAATACAGTCAAACCTGTCTTATGTGACCTTCAAGGGGAGAGACACAATAAGGTCACATAAGACAGGTAGTCGCATAAGTCAGGTTATCAGTTTTCAGGGGTAAATTAGTATACAAATGAACACCATATGGATGTTTCTCTGAATAAAATTATATATTAACCCTTTCTACCAAAAGCAATAATTAAGATCATTTTCTATATTTTCAAACAAAGTTGCATTGCTATTATGACAAATAGATCTACTTATTTAACTTGTCGACTATTCATCCCCAGTTGATCAAATACTATAAATGATCCAATCAATCAGCTGAAATATTCGTCGGTCTGGTCTTTTTAGAGATTTATTCCGTAACAGGTTCGACGCAAAAGTTTAAATTTGTCCTTCAATTCCGTTGTATCTGATAAACATGTGTCCAATTTAGGATTGCTTTCTCAGTCTATTTACTGTATAATTCATATTCAGAATCGCGTCTTATGGAGTAAGAATTCGATCCCAGAGTGTGTTAGTTGTTTTTTGTCTCTGTTGTCTCTCTCACAGGTAAATCTTTCCCGAAATGTCCACGTTTAGTGTCGCGTCTATAATGTTATCGCGCCGCCATTTTGTTCAAGTCAATTTCAAAATATGACAGCGCTATTTTTAACGTCGTTTTATTTGTCAATATCTTCTATTAAAAAACAGTCTTACAAAGTAGAAAAAAATACTTTGTAAAACCGACGGAAGAAAGACGCTTAAGAACCATCTTTTTACTTGTAACACACTAATACACATATGCCGAAATCCAAGTGTTCGCAACGGCATATAGGAATGTGCATAGAAATTCTGCTACGCAATTTCGGAATATCGCTTTGTTTTCTAATGTGATTTTTCATAATGTATCGTACGAAAATCAATTCAAGAAGCTAACTGTCGGTTTACATGCATATAAAATGTTAATTACACGGGTATTTTCGCACAATTTACGATTATGATACGCCGGCGTTTATACGACATAATTTCCCCCATCCGTTCTTTCGTAATGGAGTGTTGGATTTGGAACGACTTTTTAACCCTTTTAATCGTAAATCATCCCCGGAATAGTTATTTTCGGGGTAAGAAAAGTATTTTTTGTCGAGTTCTAATAGTATTTTTATATTTAACTGCTTTTCGGTAGCTCAATTCCCCAAATTCATTCCCAAATCAAGATCGCCGTTGAACTATTTACCACAATTTGTCTATTCACAAACTATAACATGCAGTTTTGGAACGTGAATTACTTGTTTATAAAACAAAATTTCGGAAATCTTTTTTTCAGAATGAAATATTATCAAACATAATTTAAATAAATATTAAACAAAGATGTTGTATATCACTTTTTAGGATAACTAAATAAACACTAGACATTTTGATCTAACATACAAACAAAGGAATATTCGCCTCCCGGAAATGAAAACTGAAAAATCGATAATGACCGGCAATTATCGAGTCGCTGCAAACAGGTGCGTTAAATAGGGACATGTGACTTTGGGAGCGGCATATTACGGTCGTTAGTCGCGTAACACAGGTTTGTCGGTATACACAGTCTTAACATAAAGGAAAATGTGTTGGGAGGGATTTTTATGGTCGGCAAAGACAAATAGTCGTTATATAGGGACGGTCGCTATAACAGGTTTGACTGTATTGCAAACATTCATCGAGTATTGAAAAAGAAAGAAAAAAGGTATGTATTTCAATGACTTATCTGGATCATTGAAGCCTTAATTATCCTGGAATTGTAATAATCCATGGAGCGAAATGTGTCAAAAAGACAAATAGCTTACTTTTTAGCGTAATTTAAAGAGACCTGTGATTGACTGAAGCAATTTTCATTGAGTAGAGATACTTTTCGACCTTTACGAACACGTCTTTAACTGAAGCGATGCTTGTCCAACATAAAACTGTAAAAAATGGACGATGAAAACTCTTCCTATCGTTAGATTCATTGTCACGCATTTTTGGACGAGTTAAATGTCTATGTCACATTTTGTGGACTACAATGTCACGAACATTAGACGGTTAAAATGCGTTTATATTTCTTGTTGAATTACTTACATTAGTTACTTAAGGTCTTCTTACGGTTACCTTACCGGTTACTGCTGTTTCCGATGATTTTGCGGTGAGACGGGTTTCTTAATTATGCGTTTAAAATGTGTGTTTGGTCCCAGCATTCCAATTTAAAAGTTCTATCGTATTTTGATAAGGCCTTGCTTGACCAAACAAGGCTCCCCGGGGAGCTCTATTTGTACGAATGCAGCTTTCCGAGGAGGTCTATTTGGTGTACTTCGCATTAGAAAAAACGGGAATGCTTTTCGGGGAGACGCATGATCTTTACAAGTAGAGCAACTCTTACATGTAAATGAAACACTACTTTTGTAAAAGTGATACAAAAAAACTCGTAATGAAAAGCATCACTTTATATGAGGTGCGATATCTATTTGTTTGACTGTTTGTCTGTATGCGTATGCGGTTCTATCTAAATTTTAGCGTCTGATATTTTAATGAAAAAAGTCATGTTTTTCAACAGTGGGGCTCAGTGGTAGCACACTCGTCTGTGAACCAGGCATTGTGAGTTCAACCCCCGGTGGATCCTAGTCTTTCGTATGAGACTTTATTAACCGATGTCCGATGTTTCAGTCCTTTATACTGGGCATTCAAGGGAGCCAGAGAACTCTGTCGATATTGAAAGTAGGTCACTGCGCCCGGTTTTCTGTATCCGCTCTCTTCTCTATGGGGCGTCCAGTGAGCCCATATATGACATTACCATTTGCCCTAGATTGCCAGCCAATGAAAGGGCTCCATTTCAGCGAGAAATGAAAAAATATATCGCATATTCGTTCAATTTTGTACTTGGGTATGGCAGAGAAATAAACAAGTCATGAACACGTCAAGGACACCGCGTGCTAAGGAGGAGCATAGCGCATCATTACGTCATACAGCAACCGCCCAGATGCGAATTACAGTATAACGTATGTACTGCGGCCTTTCAATGACGAGGCCCGAATAAATCAAATATTTCTGTAGACAGGAGACTATAGTTAGTGCATAATGAAATTAATATGAAACGCATTCATCATGTCCTGCATTTACTCATTGAACCCTAGGTGACGAGTACACTCGTCATTTATAATGTACCCGTTACACTTGTCAACAGCAAACATTGTAGAAAGGGTTAAGCAGCCGTAATCTGTGGGTATTGTCTTCTTTTATGTAATCGTTTTACAAATATTCGACTGTAAAACGCCTCGAAAGAAAAGTGTTTACATGTATTTTCAATATTGTACTAAAATACGGTTGCTTTTTATCAATGCATAAGGCAAGCAATACAGAGGCTCCTATAAGCGTTTAATTCTTGCGTTAAACAGCCACCCGTCTTCAACCCCCTCGGTGCCATGGGCATTTTTGTCATTAATGCATTAAACAACACAGTCCAGATGAATGTCATTTAAAAACCAAGAATGCTATTGACTTAGGATGTTTTAACCCTATAATCTGTGGGACTTTTTTCTAAACTGACTTTAAAACAATTATTGCTTGGCTCCATTAGTGGGTTAAAGGACTCGAATCTTGGTTGATCAGGTGCTGCTTAATGCTTGCTATTTTTAGCAAATAAATTGATCAAGCATTTTCATGTCACGCCAGTCCACAGCAGCTCGTTCACATTTGGGTGACTCGCTAGCTTTTGTTTCTAAATGGAAATGCCTACAGCGAGCCCTACACGCGTACAGGGTTCCCGGTCGATTTTCTAGTTTTTCGTGTGACGTCATATGTAAAAGTGAACTCGCCGGCTTCCAAAAATACATCTAGCACCGCCCTCCGAAATAAAGCCCTTTCATTGGCTAACAAACTAGGTCGAGCGGTAATTTGGGTTGAGCGATGACTTACTATAGGTAAAGTAGGTTGAACGGTAACTGCCATACACTAGCCTACGTGCCATATTTGAGGCAAACGGTAAATCAGTTATAGTTCATTTGTTTGAAAATTATACAACATAACCTGTTCGCTCCCTACGGTCGCTCCAGGTTATATTGCATAATTTTCAAAAAATGAACTATAACTAATACGAAACGGACGTTAACAAACAAACCAAACCATGAATATGAAAAATCAGATGCTAAAGTCCTTCAAATCTGAACAAAGTTTAAGAATAAAAACTAAGAATAAACTTAGCGTGGAAAAGAGACAACCCTACTGTCCAGAATTCTTTTACGTCAGCAGTGAATCTCATGTTATGAACAGTTTTAATATCATTGTATTTGACGACGTCAAAAATAACTGGCTTGCTATGTGGTCAATATCCATATCACCAGTATCTACTTGTTCAAAAAGGATGTCCATTCTTTGATCCGGCCTTTGTCTAAAAAGTGTTGGGTTACAGATGGAAGCAACTCTCTCAATCGTTGGACAATACTTTTCAGTCGTTCACCTTGCACAGTAACAGGTATATGCTCCGAGTGATCTGAAATGTCAATGTCACTGCAAAATCTGGCTGCCTCATCATCGAAATGTTCAGGTTCTTCTGCAAAATCAGTATCAAAATTAGTATATGAACAGTCTCTTCAATCGATAACACAGTTAAGACATTTTCGTGAAGTTCTTCAAAGAGCTGTTTATGGACATGCTTGGTTGAAGTGTTTATTTTTTTATCTTATGTGTAGGGCTTTCTGTTAACTACCCAGTTGGAATTTGAATTTTTCCACTAAGTCTGTCTAAATTGAAGCTGTTGATATCACAGGCTACATCTTTGCCTTTAATGTTTTACAGTTTGGTCTTCTTTTTCTCTGTCTCAGCTGTATCCACAGTGACTGCAAGTCTACGTTGTGTGTATACTATAACCTGATGTCTTATCACATCTGCCGGCTTACAAAAGCGTTTGTAGCAGTATACACATTGGTTGTCTGTATCCTGAAAAATACAAAGGTGTAGTCTAAAATGCGTGACGGTAAAAAGTGAATCGTCTACAAGTGCGTTACGTTGTAGTCTCCAAAGCGTTACATTTCCTTCGACATGGTTTGATCAGAAAAGTTGGAATATCGTCATTAAAATGGCAAATATACAATACATTTGAATTGTGCACTTATAGGCATAGTCAATGATGAGTTCAGATGTCATTAGAGTCCAGTATAATAGGTATATTCAATACCAAGAGAACTTTAACACAGTTTTCTGATGTTTTCTACATTTTTTCACCGATTCGAATATAACTATCACACCCACATCAGGAGCTGACCTCCCTTGATATTCTCTCACTATTCACACAGACTTAAAAGTGAATTTAGAAGCATATGAAAGAAAATGTTACCATTTTGACGCGTTTCAGCTGAGCGGGCCATCACTGGAGCTAGTTCGTCTTCAAAAGCGTGACAAAAATCGTTCAATATTTGTGACGCGATGTAGTCTACAATTGGCTTACCGTGTGACCGCGTTCCTCCCCTGTGGTTGTTTGCATTTAAATGGGAAAGAATAATGTCTTAAGATTCTCAACTGTATTTTACTTTTGTGGACCATAGGCAAACAGTAGGTTATAGTAACTCTAAAATGCCATGAGACACCTGTACCGTCTCCTTTATAATGAGAATACCAAATAAATAGTGATTGATGTTATTAAATACAGGTGGCAGCTTAAAGCAAGATGAAAGCAAAGAAGAATTCTCCTGTTGGAACCCTCTATTTTACTTTCCTAAGTTACTTTAAGCAGTCACCTGCTTTTGAGACATTATTAACTCATTAGCCCCTGAACATTCCAATGGAGTTTGCAATGAAGGCTTTTGCAATAAAGGCTGGTCCATTTTAGACTATTTAGGGTTGGGTCTTATAATATATTTTACATAATGACAAACAGTGAAGACCCTGATTAGAGGGCTCCTTCAGGAGCCCTCTGATAAGGGACTTCACTGTTTGCATATGACAAGTGTATTCTTCACAGGTACACTTTTGGTAAAAGACATATATATACGACACTAGGGCTAATGAATTGATAGGATATAGATGATACACTTTTGACTGTGATGGAAAGGATTAAGTGATTTATAGCCAGACAGTTTTGATCTTGTCAAGGTGCCTTAAAAGCCAAAAATTGGATTTGAATCAATGCTGTTTATCACAACATAATGGTTTACGGAAGGCACATGAAAGCAGTATCTTTGCGGATGTTGCCATGGAAATAGAATTGAGCTCAGTGGCATTTTTAAGAGCCTTTAAGCAGTATGTGCTCTTTGTGCTTCTTTCAGTTCTTCTCAATGAATAGAAACCTTTCATAGTCCAGACTGGATTAGCTTATACAAGATTATAAGAGATTATTTCAAATATCAGGGCTCCAGATAAGAGGGAGTAAACTGCACAAATCCAACATTTTCTCACAAAAATTCTATGGTGTTACTACTCGTTAGAATCGTCTCTTTGAGACGATCCTAATGAGTAGTGACACTATAGGGATTGAAGCAGAAATAAAGATTTTAGGTTTTGAAACACTCCCCTTATCTGAAGCCCTGAAATAATTTTTCAAGTTTCCATCATTGAGAGAATTCTCATGAACAGTCACATCATAGAGACATAAAGGTTGATTGAGACTTGAAGTAGAAAATAAAATTATACAGTTGAAACTCGATACTCCGAACTTGTGTTAGTTCCAACATACCTGTATTTGGCTATGCCACGTTTTAACTTTGAAATACCGGTATGTTAGACTTAAGCGAGATCTACTTATCAAAATTCAAATCTATGATCGAAATACTGATACGATGGATTTAAGTGATTCGATGTAACGAGTTTCGCCTGTATATAAATTTATGATCAACTCGTTCTTATCTGCGCTGATTAACTCTTTGAATGCTATGTAATGTTGTCTGCTACTGTTCTTAAGAAAAGACGTATGACGTGGCATCTCATCTTGATCAAAACTGTATGCAAAGGTAATCACGGCTTTGCTGCAGAGACTCTGCTTTGGTGATTTAGCTTTGATAACTGACCTTGGTTAGTTAGGATTTACATATTAGGGTAATTTGTATAGATCAAAGGTTTGCCAGGATTCATAGGACTACATTTGCTGGGTCAAATTATTGTTAACTCTTTACATGCTGAATCTACTGACAGCAAATCTTTGATTATCTTTGCAAATAGTTTTGATCCAGGTGAGACACTGTGTCACACAAGGTATATCATACTGATTGTATATATTAAGCATGATCAGGGTGCATATTGTTCTTGGCCTTTCTGTTTGTCCACTGTCTTATAAAACGTTGGCAGTAGCTTTTGAACGACAACTAATACACATCAATACATGGCATATGTGTTGCTCATACAAAGAAGTATTTGAATATGCAAGTTTTGGGCATGTTAGGTCAAAGATTAATGTCCAAGAGGTCAAAAGGTCAAATATTTGAAAAGGCAATAACCTTTGACCCTCATGTGATAGGGACTTCATATTTGGTATACATATTGTTCTAATTAAAAGGAATTTAAATTTATATATTTTAGACAAGTTGAGTCAAAGGTTAAGGTCACATCTAGGTCAAAATGTCAAATTTATTTGCAACCTTAACATTGGCAATAACTTTTGAACTCTAACCAATACAACCTCAATACATGGCACATATGCTGTCCATAGGAAGAAGTATATGAATATCAAGGTTTTGGTCATGTCTAGTAAAAGGTCAAGGTCACAGGTAAAAAGGTCAAACATTTGAAATGGCAATAACCCTCAAGTGATCATTATTTGGTATACATATATATTGCTTTAATTAAGAGGAATTTGAATATGTATATTTAAGACATTGAGTCAAAGGTTAAGGTCTAAGATATATTTACAACCTTAACAATGGTTACTACTTTTGAATTATAACCAAACAATAGGTAAGGTCAAAGGTCAAGGTCACAGAAGTCTAAATGACAACTATTTGAAATGGCAATAACCTTTTATCATCATAATTATAGAGATATTTGATATACATATTGCCTTAATTGAGAGGAGTTTGAATATGTATATTTCAGACATGTCGGTCAAAGGTTAAGTTCACAGTAGTTAAGTATTGGAGCAATTATCTAGATCTTCTTGTGGGAGGGTACTACTAAGCTGTTTGTCAAATGTGGGAATGATTTCTTTTATCAGAACTGGATAGAAGCATTAATGGAAAGTAAGGCATGTCTATTAATAGTACTTGTATAGGCAAAGGTATTTTTTATGAGGGAAAGGGTTAACCCTTTTAATTCTGAATTTTATATGAAGTTTTCATCTTTTACAAAATGACCAGTTCTTGTTGATTTTAAGTGCTTTTTGAAGAAAACAGTCATAACAAACTGAAGTAAAGCAAACAGTGCAGACCCTAATCAGAGGGCTCCCTTAGGAGCCCTCTGATCAGGGTCTACACTGTTTGCAAAGTATACAAATTCAAGTTTCCAGGATAGAAAGGGTTAATGGATGACATTTGTGTTCTAAGTGGCAGTTCCATGGCAGAAAGAGAATTCAACATAGGCCACCTGTTCTGTTTATCCTTTACCACGTTATTCACCAATTTGTTATAACCTTTGCAGACATTTTGGACCGAGTTGAGATGCTGAGTAACTCAGCGTCTCAATCAGGTCCAGACTATTTGATACTCAAAGCTCATATTTCTCAAAAGAAATTATGAATAATATCTTCTGTGAAAGTTGTAGCAGATGACGAGTTTTGCAGACAAAAACTGCTTAGCAGGCTAAAGATTAAGCACATAAAGATAATGGACTATGACTTTAACTCTTTGCATGCTAGCGGCGGAATTGTGATTATATGTGCAAACAGTTTTGATCCTACGCGGGTCTCATCAGGATTCATACTGTTTGAAACTCTGACCACCGGTTTTAAGAAGATATTTGGAAAATTCTATATTAAGCACAGTAGCAGATAACAATAATTGTTGCAGATGAAAAATATTTTTTACCCAGCATGGAAAGAAGTTAACATTGAGCATGCTAGGCTAGTTGCATCTGTAAAATGTGTAAGCTTCAGAAACTCTTGGGAGTTTATATAATTATCTATCAGTTCTTTAGGAAAAATATCTCTGTGTCAAACAGTTTGAATCTAGATGTAACACTGAGTTATTTAGAATCTCATTTGGACATGATTTGTCTGCTACAGGTAACACAATTTTGTCTGTGGTATGATACAAGTTTAAGCTATTTTTTATTGCAGTGACCTTTTACTTTAACATACATCTTTCAGGCAGGCAATTTTCTGAGAACCAAGCAGTATTAATGTAAGATCTGTATAACTAGCTACGAGATTAGCCATTTTGAAAACAGTTTCCAGATCAGGCAAGTTACCGTACTAGGGTTTTGTTCAGAATGCACACCGTCAAATTTTGCTGACACCTGAGCATAATGGTTGGAAGAAAAGGACAGTCTCTAAATATAAGCAGACATTGTGGCAGAAGTAAGATGTACATCTTTTGAATCAATTCAGGCATGGAACTACATGTCATTACCCATGGAATGTAAGATAAATGTCTCCTGAACAAAATGCCAAATTTTGTCTTTCTTCAATATTTTTGTCAAACTACTATCCCAGTGACAAAACATTTAGGACCCTGATCAGATTTGGTTTACAATGTTTAACCCTCTCCCCCATAGAAGCACCTTTTAGTGCATTTATTTTATTCATCCACTGAAGAAAATAGTTCCAATTTATACAGTCATAAACATAATAGCAAAAAAATATCTGTTATTATCTGTGCGCGCAAAAGGGATACATGTCTCATAAGCCCAAACTGGCTGGCCCTTTCAATAGGGCCCTAAGGGGTGACACTGTAATAAACAAAGCCTTTACCTTTATATCCTTGCAGATCGAGGGTAGCTTAAAGCTGACTGATAGTAAAGCAGAATGCACATTCATTATTGTATAAGATGGACTTATTTCTTTCAGTACAGGAATGAATTAAATGAGTAAAAATGCATATCTGGGACCCGTTTCATAAAACTTCTTAAGACAAATGTTGTCGTAAGTCAGATTATAAAAGTATCAATTATTATTTATTTCTCCATCTAATCCTGTCTTGTGACATCTTTTTGGAATCGTCTTGAAAAGACGATTCCAAAAAGATGTCACAAAACAGGATTAGATAGAGAAATCACAGATTAAATGTATTTTAAAGTTTTGACTTACGACAACATTTGTCGTAAGATGTTTTATGAAACGGGGCCCAGATGGATTAATGGGTGAACACAAGTTTCCACTATTAGTTCAGTGTTTGTAGTAGGTTGAGGTGGAGTCTGAGAGCTGTTTCCTAAAATACCCACTGACATTAAAGATGTTAGTTTTTTGGCAATTATCTGCCGCTACCTCTTGTGATAATCTCGGGATAATCTCAGCTATGCTACTGCTACTTGAATGAAGCGAAATATGTACAAGTAAAATTGTATTGGGCTGCCACTGAAAGGAATCAAAACAGTAACTGTCATAGGTTGAAGCTGAATGCAGAATAAAGATATAATGCAGAGAGTTCTGAAAAGGATTATAAGCATTCTGCTGTGCTGTTGTCCTGCATTAACCCTTAGCCCGCCAAATAAATTGTCGTCTGCTATATTTCTCGTCTGCTTCAAGTTTCAAAGTGCTTCAAAGTTGCTCAAAATTGCTGAAAATGTTGTCCGAGTGTCAAACAGCTTGGATCCGGATGAGACGCCGAGTTACTCGGCGTCTCATCCCGATCCAAGCTGTTTGCATATGGAGCTATAGTCGTGAGTGGCAGGCTAAGGGTTAAGAAGTCGCAAGTCTTTTAAGATTGCACTACTGCTTCATTCTGTGGTCCCTTACCACCAATGTTTACTGTACACACTTTACAACCAAGAATTTAGGGTGGGGTAATTTGGTTAAGGGTAGAAAACAATACTCTTGATTTTACATCTCCCAAACATAGTTTAACATGCCTGGATATTGCAACCTCCCTCAAACTGCCAGTGCTTGCAAGAAGATTTCATGATACACGTAAATGTATCAGGAGGATTGATCTAACCCTTACCATGCTGTATTATCGTCTGCGAAAAAAATCAAATTTAGAATTATGCTTTTTTTAAACTGAAGATAGGTTTAATATGAGTGACAAACAGTTTGGATCCAGATCAGAAACGGCGTTGTCCAAATTGTTAACAAGGTCGCTTAGTTTGATAAGGGTTTGTCCATGCATTAGACAGGGCTGCCATTTCTCCGGATTTTTCCTAAATCTTCAGATTTTTTTCTAGAACATGTTACCTTAAAGCAGGCTGAAAGTAAAGCAGAATGCGCCATAAGGCGCATTCTGCTTTACTTCCAGCCTACTTTAAGTACTCACATGTCAACAAAACTAGAAACAGCCTATAGGGTAAAGGTACGATTCGTAAATTCGCAATTGAAAAATGCAAATTTCGAAATCTTAGGATTTTTCATGTCAACTTATGGCAGCCCTGATTAGAACATTTCATATGAAATATCAAAGAGTGCAATTCAACAAATTGCTTCATCTCATCATGGTCTCCACTATTAGCTAATGTCTGCTTTTGTGAACAATAGGCATTAATTACTGGGTTGAAAGAAGTTACAATCATTGGAATAGTAAGATGCAGAATACTCCTGCATTTACAGAATGTTCATTTGAACATAGATCAGAATAGAACAAAATGATGTTTTATTTGACGCATACATGCTCATCTGCTTTACATCATCTATTGAGGAAAAAGTTAAGACACATAAGCAATCACAAGATTATAGTTATTAACCCTTTACCCTATAGCATGTTTCTAATTTTGAATACAAGTGACCACTTAAAGCAGATTGAAAGTAAAGCAGAATGCGCCATCAGGCACATTCTTCTTTACTTTACACATGCTTTGAGCTAACATATGCTAGGGTATATCAAATATTTTTTATGGTGCATATTCATGACTGTATAGAGTGGAATTATTTACTTCAGTGGAGTAATGAATTAAAGGCATGAAAATGTGTATGTATGAATTTTAAAGCAGGCTGAAAGTAAAGCAGAATGCGCCTTTGGGCGCATTCTGCTTTACTTTAAACCTGCTTTAAAGTAATGGGTTAAACGGATCCATTGAAGACCTATACTGCTGAGCTTGCAGTTTTTAATTTCAAAAATGGCAATTCAGCATTGAATAATGAAAGACTATAGTAGGACACAGAACCAGGTTGGCAATTATAGTGGAATCAGCATGGATTACATTCCATAAATGGTAACGTCACAGTGTAACAAGATTCTCAGAAAGAAAGACAGAACCTTGTCAGGGTATTAGTGCTAGAAATAAACTACATATACATTGATTTGTCCTTTAGCAGACTTCATTGTATTACAATGCTTCCTCCTCATGACGGCCTTTGAACAACGATTCCCCCTTAACCCTTTACCTGATAGCATTGTTTCTAGTATTGAAGATATGTGACTACTTAAAGCAGGTTGAAAGTAAAGCAGAATGCGCCATAAGGCGCATTCTGCTTTACTTTCAGCCTGCTTTAAGCTATTAACTGCTAGAATAAGGAAAGTATTAAATATGACACATATTCATTACGGTATAATTTGGAACTATTTTCTTCAGCGGATGAATAAAATGAATGTGCTAAAAGTCGCTTCTATAAGGGAAAGGGTTAAAACCAGGCTTCCCCACACAAGACAATTATGTCAAACCTTTTCACTGCTTCAATATTGTCTGCTTAAAATTGTTGTCTGCTATTTTTCTTAAAATCACATATTGGACACAAACATAATGACGAGTGACATACAGCTTGAGTCCAGATCAGATGCCCAGTTACGCGGCGTCTGGTCTGGATTCAAGCTGTTTGCAAATGTAAGCTAGTTTCCTTCCTAATAACAACCCCTTCCGAACAACACACGCAATCTTTGTCTCCCATTTGGTGTTGTCGTATAGAAGGAACACTGTAGCGTGAAAGAGAATCAAGTAACTAATCACAATCCTGATTTGGCACGCAGTCTGCCTGTTAATGTTGTCACACCCAATATCCGTATTTGTTTTCATTTACACTTCTGTCAAACCAAGGAAAGAAGACATCTCAAACGTATGTTCCTTTTGTTTAAACACAACTGGTTGCATGAAGCAAATTGAAAGTAAAGTGGAAAGCTTCTAAAGGGCAACTTAATGCATGACAAAAATAATGCAGAAAGCTGCTACTGGAGCATTTTTGATTACTATTGTCCTGCATGAAGCAGTATAGTTATATGGGAGTTTTCTGATTCCCCCACAAAAAAGTTTTAGGGGATATAATGGAATCAGCCTGATGGTTGGTTGGTCCTTAGGGCAGCTTGTGCTTCAGTTTCAATCTGATTCGGCTGATACTTGGCATTATAATGTTAATCAGGAGTGGTAGATGTGCAAGACTCTTTGATCTTGACTTTGACATCTGGCCTTGAAATATTGGTGTCCATTCTGACTGCAAAATCTTGTGTGGTGAACTCCTCTTTCAGTTTCTATCTGATTTGCTTGATACTTGACATAAATGTTATGCAGTAGGCGAAGATGTGCAAGACACAAATAACAGGTCTCTGTAACCTTGACCTTTACCTCTGACCTTCATTATTGAAAAACCTTTTCCAGAGCATAACTCCTTGACTATGCCAGTTATGATAACTGAACCTGGTGTATGTACTGACATATTTGCATTGCACAATGTTGTGTACATGTTTCACTTTTATGTCAAATTTGACCTTGACCTTCGACCTTGATAATTGAAAAACCTTGTCAGGAGCATAACTCCAATACCATATCATTTACAATTACCATGTCTGATGTGTGCATATCTCTTTCACATCACTTTGACCTTGACCTTGGCTTTGACTATTGAACTTACTTTACCGGAGAATGTACTATGCCATCTAGGATTACCAAACCTGTTGTGTGGATACATAATTGGAATTGCCCAGTGTTGCATACCACTTTCAGGTAACTTTGACCTAGACCTTGCCTTGACAATCAATAAAAATCTTGTATGGAGCTTAACTCCTGTACCATATCAAGTATGATTTCCAAACCCCAAACCTTGTGTGTGCATATATTTTGAGATGGAAGAGTGTCCCATACCATTTTCAGGTCACCTTGACCCCTGACCTTGATTATTAAAAAACCTTGTCCAGACGATATATCTCCTATACTTTGTCATCTAGATTGTCAAACCTATAGTGTGGATACATTTTAGGATTGCAGTCAGTGTAACATTCTACTTTCAGGTCACCTTAACCTTGCCCTCTGACCTGGATTATTGAAAAAGTTTGCCCACAACATGTGACAGGGAACTGTAGTAGGGGTATCAATCACCTTCAGTGATAGTTCTAGTTTATTCTTCTTAAAGTAAGCAGCCATCTGTTTTTAAATTATAACGGATTAATTAATGCCATTGCATGTTTTTTTGACATGTTTTGAATGGATCCAGCTGAGACACCAAATTTTGATTTTAGAACAGTAGCAGATGACAAATATTGCAGAGGCCAATACTACTTAGCGTCCAAAAGAGTTTATATATTATATTTTTTAAAAAGACAACTTCTTAACAGTGAAAAGGATGAACTTTATAACACCATGGACCAAGGTTATAAAGAGTTTGAGTTGAGTCTGAGATCATTCTCAAGCATTTGATTGGTCAGATTTGAGTTTGAGCTTTTGCTAGCAAAGCTCAAATCTGACCAATCAAATGCTTGATAAGATCTCAGACTCAACTCAACCTCTTGATAACCTTGGAGCCTAGCTAGCTATTGTGCAAATTTGGCCTAAAACATCCACTTGTGCCAATGGGTTGTAAAACACCAAGCATTCATTCATTCTGTATTCTGAAGAATGCAGTGAATGGTTTTCCAGTGGAGTTGATTGAAGAAAGGATCCTTGAGAAACTGTGCATGCTCTTAAATCTCCTCATAAAAATAACAGCTCTCTATGGGCCAGTTTTTACTATGTGTCATAATACAAGCTAATTATGGCTGAACCCGTTAACCCTGGGAACCATTCTCCCCAAAATACAGTAAAACCTTGGCAACCAATCTCCCCAAAATACAGTAAAACCTGTCTGTTATGGACCACAAAAACGAAAGCTAATTAATTGTATAAAAGACAGGTGACAGCTCAAAGAAAGGTGGCATGAAAACAGAAAGCTCCTAAAGGAGCTTTCTGTTTTACTGTCACCTTGCTCTAAGCAGTCACCTGTTTTAAATTCCTAATAATTGACACAATTTAGTGGTCGTTATAGAGAGGTTTGACTGTAGAACTTTGCAAATGGCTTTTTAGCTCACCTGGCACGTAGTGCCAAGGTGAGCTTTTAGGATCGCTGGATGTCCGTCGTCCGTCGTCTGTCCGTCCGAGCGCACGAAAGGTCCTTTGTTGGGTAGGGAGAACAATAGATTCCATTCATTCCGTGATTGCCCTATTGTTATTGTTGGGTATTTTAGTGTACTGTTGGGTACTTTTAAACAAAAAATATACCCAACAAATGTCCAACTGTGAGAACGTCCGTCCGTCCGTCCGTCCACAATTGTTCGTTAACACTCTACCAGGTTCAAATCTCATTGGATCTTGATGAAACTTGGTCACAATGTTTGCCTCAATGAAATCTAGGTCAAGTTCGAATGTTGGTCATGTCCGGTCAAAAACTAGGTCACTAGGTCAAATTATCGAAAAACCTTGTTAACACTCTAGAGGCTACAAATTTCATTGGATCTTCATGAAACTTCATCAATATGATTGCCCCAATGAAATCTAGGCCAAGTTTGAATGTGGGTCATGTCCGGTCAAAAACTAGGTCACTAGGTCAAATCTTCGAAAAACCTTGTTAACATTCTAGAGACTACAAATTTCAATGGATCTTCATGAAACTTCATCAAAATGTATGCCTCAATGAAATCTAGGTCAAGTTCGAATGTGGGTCATGTCCGGTCAAAAACTAGGTCACTAGGTCAAATTATCACAAAACCTTGTTAACACTCTAGAGGCTACAAATTTCATTTGATCTTCATGAAACTTCATCAATATGATTGCCTCAATGAAATCTAGGCCAAGTTCGAATGTGGGTCATGTCCGTCAAAAACTAGGTCACTAGGTCAAATCTTCGAAAAACCTTGTTAACACTCTAGAGACTACAAATTTCATTGGATCTTCATGAAACTTCATCAAAATGTTTGCCTCAATAAAATCTTGGTCAAGTTCGAATGTGGGTCATGTCCGTCAAAAACTAGGTCACTAGGTCAAATTATCGAAAAACCTTGTTAACACTCTTGAGGCTACAAATTTCATTTGATCTTCATGAAACTTCATCAATATGATTGCCTCAATGAAATCTAGGCCAAGTTCGAATGTGGGTCATGTCCGTCAAAAACTAGGTCACTAGGTCAAATCTTCGAAAAACCTTGTTAACACTCTAGAGACTACAAATTTCATTGGATCTTCATGAAACTTCATCAAAATGTTTGCCTCAATAAAATCTAGGTCAAGTTCGAATGTGGGTCATGTCCGTCAAAAACTAGGTCACTAGGTCAAATTATCGAAAAACCTTGTTAACACTCTTGAGGCTACAAATTTCATTTGATCTTCATGAAACTTCATCAATATGATTGCCTCAATGAAATCTAGGTCAAATTTGAATGTGGGTCATGTCCGGTCAAAAACTAGGTCACTAGGTCAAATCATCGAAAAACCTCGTTAACACTCTATAGAGACTACAAAATTCATTGAATCTTCATGAAACTTGAACAAAATGTTTGTCTCATTGAAATCGAGGTCAAGTTAGAATGAGGGTCATGCCCGGTCAAAAACTAGGTCACACGGTGTACATGGTTACATGGTTACCAGGTGAGCGATTTAGGGCCATAGTGGCCCTTGTATGTAGAGCATATGCTGTGTAATCAGGATCCAAACTGGTTTTTTTTGCATGGATAATACTTCTGCACATTGAAACAGAATTAAAAAATGATTTTTCAGAACACACTATTTTAATGTTTGTGTATTGAAATGGTAAAAGGTTAAGATTTCGAACAATGCAGCTTTAAATGATTTTTGTTGTCCCCAGGACTTGAAGAATTGAGAAGTGTTGGCTTAACCATATATCTCATAGCCTGTTTTGTAACTTTTGAAGACAGGTGACCACTTAAAGCAGGTTGAAAGTAAAGCAGACTGCGTATTAAGGTGTGGTCTGCTTTACTTTTAGCCTGCTTTATTCTGTAGCTACCAAAATTTTAATTCTGCTAGAATATAGAAAATATTTCTTCTTGGGCATATTCATGAATGTATACAGTGGAACTATTTTCTTCAGTGGAGGAATGAATTAAAAGCGTAAAAATGTGTATCTATGGAATAATGGGTTAACCCTGAATCTGCTTTACACAGCATGAATGGCATTTGAAAACGGTTTTGATGCAAACACTAAGTAGCTTGAGATCTTAAATGGATCAAAACTATTAATTTGTATATTTAATTTCTTTTTTCTAGCATCTGCTAAAGAGTGCTACTAAATTTGAGAGAAAACAATTGCTGACAACATTTTCAAAGCAGCCATTATTAAACTAGGATAAGGGAAAATAGCACTGATAGAATTATCACTATGACAATTTGATCAATGAAAATATGATCAAGGAAAAGTGTGATACTAGACTATGCAATATGTTTTCCCATAATATAAATGTAGTGAAAAACTGAAAGCGATATTGTAGTGAGTGAATGAGTTAGGTCTATTGTCCCGCCGACAGTATTTCAGTTATATGGAGACGGTGTTTACTTCAGACAGATATTAACCCATTACCCCATAGTTTTGAAGACTGTTGTCCACTTAAAGCAGGGTGAAAGTAAAGCAGACTGTGCCTTAAGGCGCATTCTGCTTTACTTTCAGCCTGCTTTAAAAGTTTAAGCTATTATCTGCTAGAATAAAGAAAACATTTATTATGATTCATATTCAAGACTGTAAATTAAAACTATTTTCTTTAGGGGAGGAATTAATTAGAGGCGTATCTATGGTATTTATGGGGTAATGGGTTAATAAATGCTGCCATACTGCGATAACAATGCTTTAGGAACATGGCATGATAACAGACCCAGTCACATTACAAACTGACTTCAAGTCAACCAGTCATATTTCTTATTACTTACCTTTAATGACAAGCTTTAGCAATGCACTTCTTCCAAATTTTGACGGCAGTGGTTAGTTGTAGCCATGACTTGAACTCACGTCCTTCCATACCTGAAGCAGACGCTCTACCAGCTGAGCTAAACCAGCCGGTCTAGACATATTTAATTATATAAGGTCGTCCTCTCTTACTACCTGTAACCACTCTAAGAATCATTGATGGCAGCCTAAAGTATTAATTATTGTTAAACAGAGAGTTGTTGTGGAAGCTTTCTATATCGCATTAAATTTTGTGACTGTACTGTATTTGATATAAATTATCAAAATTAGAACCAAGAAAACTTCTCTCCTGTATTAAGGGACCACTTAGTAGAAGAGGCATGATTAATCTTAAAGTGCTGCTGATGATGGTCACCTGTCTTCAAAACTAGAAACTTGCTATGGAGTAAAGGGTTAAGAACTTGAGTTCGTCTTCTATGGAGTTGTCGTTATACAGAGCTCCCTCTCTACAACGGCCCTCCCAACAATGACTCCCACCTTACAACGACACTCGCCGTAATTCCCTTAACGGGATAATTAAGCCTAACTATTTTACTGCTGCAATATCGTCTGCTTAAGATTGTCGTCTGCTGTTTTCTCTCACAGTAACATATAAGTGAATATTTTGATAGAATACATATATTTACCAGTAACAAACAGCTTGAATCCTGATCAGATGCCGCGTTACGCGGCGTCTGATCTGGATTCAAGCTGTTTGCAAATGTAAGCCAATTCTTACTTGTCCCTCTCTATAACGACTCCCTCCAAACAACACACACACTCTGTGTCTCCCATTGGATGTCGTTGTAGAGAGGGAGCACTGTAGCATTAAATTGATTGTATACAGTATGATACAGTATAGTTATGATCCTTTGAATGCCATTCTCTGTCTATATTTCGTTCCAGTGATATTTGGTACAACATAACCTGGTATATACATGTATTTCAACAATCTATCAATTAACCAATCAGGTTGAGTCAATTAATTACAGTGTTTATCTCTCCAATTAGCATTAAAACCTGACTCAAGATCAGGTAAATAAGCAGTCCTGCAGCAGTTTTACGCAGGATAAAGGTACTGCTGAAGGTAGGAGCTTTCTGCATTATAGTCACCCTGCATTATGCAATAGCCTGTTTTAAACATTTATTCCATAGATACACCTTTTTACACATTCAATTCATTCTTCCACTGAAGAAAATAGTTCCATTTTGTACAGTCATGAATGTATTTACCATAAGAAATATTTTCTATATCCTAGCAGTGGGTAGATTAATTAAAGCTGGCTTAGAAGTAAAGCAGAATGTGCCTTGAGGTGCATTTTGCTTTACTTTCAACTTGCTTTAGATGGTCACCTGTCTTCAAATCTGCAGTGTGAAAGTTTGACTGTAGTGTAAGTTGCTGAATGAAGATCTACATGGTTGTCACTCAGTGCATTGTGAGGGGAGGTTTGACTGTCAGTGTCTGGTGTAAGACAAGGGCAGCCAGAGAGGATAAGTCAAGTAAACAAGACAGCCCTGGAAATGTAATAAAATTGCTGGGCAATTATTGCTATGTATACAGAGATGAGAGACTCAGGTATTGGCTGGTGGGATTCCACTGCAATAATCCCTCGCTCCGCTAAAACGTAAAATCTCCCTGCTGCCACAGTGTCAGGAGAAACACTGTACGACAGTGTCACATTTCGAATTCTGGCAGATTAGTCGAAGATTTTCAAAAAGTTTCGGAAGATGACATAGACCTGTCATGGAAAGAGAACTTAAATATGGATACAATAGAAAAGGGGCTGAAGGGATCTCAGGTCCCGGAAGTACCCATTTTCGTTTCTCCTTATAAAATGTTTTAAGATATTGGGAGAAAAGTTTTGTTTCGCGATACAATAGTGGAACAAAATAGAAGAGATTATTTTGTGTATGGGAATCTCTAGCCAGTATGTAGCCACTTGACAGCTGTTGAGAGTGGTTCGATAGCTTTTTCCATTTGATTATGGCCTATTGAAATAAGTTGGGCTGATACGTTCGGAAGTTAATAGGAAATTGGCAACATTGAGGATTGCGAGCTAGTTATAATAGGCAAGCATAGTTATTGGATAATTGATGGACTCAACATGAATGTAAAACTTTTCAAAGAAACGTATGTAAAAGTATCAGTGGAAGGCATTATGATATTGGATATCTGTAAATCAGGTCTCTGGCAAAATGGTCACAGTGACATATAAATAGAAGCAGATTCATATCGAGATCCGATGATAGGCAGGTAGGGATAATAGGATAAGGTTATAGCGGCTAGTGGGTGTTTGTGAAATACTAGTTCTTACCGTGGATATAAGTAGGTTGGGTGTGATGGCAGAGAAGGGTGATAGTAAGGAGGAAGAGGGCGAAGCCCTAGACAACACCCAGACCTACATTGTGCCCCATGGATTATACCTGTGGGTGAGTTCTACTTCAAATTCTCTCAAATTGTTAACCCATTTATGCATGGATATTGCAATTAACTTCCCCTATATGCTTGTTGGAAGATATCATTATAAATATACAAGGAGCCCTTACCATGTTTTGTACCGTGAAGCAGCAGCACATTTCATATGCAATAGCAAACAGCTTAGACTCTGATGAGACGCCATATAACATGGCGTCTCATCAGGGTCTACACTGTTTGCCAATGTCCACTTTAAAAAGTAGACAGTAGGCTTATATAGGCTAATCTTGTACAATAAAACTTAATATTGCAATCAATTGTAAGGATCAGGTACAGTGGAGAATCTGTTATTCTTTCCCGTTTAAACGCAAACGTACACAAACGCAAAGCACTAAAACGTAGAAAAATACAACTGTTGGACAATTCTGATAATTCATGTTTATCGTGGTGACAAACAGTATGGAGCCTGATCAGACGCCGGGTTACCCGGCATCTGATCTGGCTCCAAACTGTTTGCACTGGAAATAATAGTTTTAGCGTAAACGCGTTTATTGGGAAAGAATAACACATTCTCTACTGTATCAGTATTAAAACCTTCTGTATATATAAAACTCGACTGCCCACTATGACATCTGTCATCTGAACTATTACATTGGTTAATGAAATACATGTAATGGAAAGTTTCTGCAGGAAGGGGTGAAGACTCATGTCTGACAGGCTAAATGAAAAGCAGAATGTGCATTAAGGTGCATTCTTTTTAGCTCACTTGGCACGTAGTGCCAAGGTGAGCTATTTTGATCGTCCTCTGTCCGTCGTCCGTCGTCGTTCGTCCGTCCGTTCGTCGTCAACAATTTCTTTAAACGACATCTCCTCCGAAACTACTGGATAGATTTTTACCAAACTTGGCCAGAATGATCCTTATATGGTCCTCTTTCAAAGTTGTTCAAACATTTCCGGTCCGTTGCATATCTAGGTCACAGGAGCTAAAAATAGATTTTTTCAATGAAAACTTAAAAAATCTTCTTGTCTGAAACCACAGTACCCTGAGCTTAGATATTTGGCACAAAGCATTGTTTTCAGGTCCTCTATCAAGATTGTTCAAATTATGTCCCTGGGGTAAAAAATGACCCGCCCCGGGGGTCGTAAATTTACATAGAGTTATATAGTGAAATCTTTAAACATCTTTTTCTCTGAAACTAATATGGCCAGAGCTTTGATATTTGGCATGATGATTTTTCTAGAAGCCCTTAACCAATGTTGTTAATATGGTTCTGGTCAGTTGCATATCTAGGTCACAGGAGCTAAAAATAGATTTTTTCAATGAAAATTATGTCTCTGGGGTGAAAAGTGATCCCATACCAGGGGTTATGTGACCCTTGTGTAGGTTTTTCCAGGTAAGCGATATTTAGGCCCGCATGGGCCTCTTGTTTACTTTTAACCTGCCTTAAGTGCTCACTTGTCATCAAAACTAGAAATAGCAAAGGGTAAAAGAGAGGCAGAGTGAAAGTAAATCAGAAAGCATCAGATCTGTATTAGGTTTTGTGCTTTACTTTCATTTTTCTTTAAGATTCTACTTTCTTTAAATTTTAAATGGTTGTGCAAGCAAGGGATTACTGATATTATTAAGACTATTTTCCAACTTTGCCAGACTCTGTATATTGACCCACCTGTTGGTGCCAAGAGACTAACCTAATCCAGCTTTAACTCTTTGTGTGCTATTGACGAAATCAGGATCCTCTTGAGATGCTGAGATCTATACTGTACTGTTAGATAATCTGACACTACAGTAAAACCTCGCTATTAAGACCACTAAAACGAAGGCTAATTGATTGTATAATAGAGAGGTGGCAGCTTAAAGCAAGGTGACAGTGAAACAGAAAGCTCCTAAAGGAGCTTTCTGTTTCATTGTCACCTTGCTTTAAGCGGCCACCTACCGTAAACACTCTAATAATTAACATAATCTAGTGGTCGTAATAGAGAGGTTTTACTGTATTTCAAAAAACAATTCTTTGAAACAGTAGCAGAAGATATTTTGCAGAGGACTGAGTATTACATGTTTTCAAAAAAGTGAACTCCTTGGCTTCCATCATAGCACCTAAGTTTATTTGATATATTTAAAGCAGGTTGAAAGTAAAGCATTATGCGCCCCAAAGGTCAAAATGCTTTACTTTCAACCTGCATTAAGATATAGAAATTTTTTCTTATTATACATTATTCATGTCTGTATAAAGTCGAACTATTTTCTTCAGTGGAGGAATTGATTAAAGGTGTAAAAAGGCGTATTTATGGGGTAGTAGGTTGAACAAGATGGAAATAAAACAGATAGCTACTATATTACTGTCTTTCTTTAATTGGAGCTATTGTAATTACCTGTAGTTGATAGCAATACCTTCAGTGAATCCTTATTTAAGTGCACTTGCACTCAGTTAATTGATGTGTACTATATAAAGAGTACTTCTATTATGTTTGTTGGAGTTATTATTAGCTGTAGGTGTTATATGAAGTTACACGAATTTTGTCATTTTAGCAGAAAAAATATGTTTGAGCTGATCCATGAGAAAACTAGACAAATTGCATCACAGCAGTGTAGATCCAGACCAGCCACCACACCTTTAATTTTTTTCTCCACTGGAGAAAATAGTTCCAATTTATACAGCCACTAATATGAATCATAAGAAATTATTTCTATATTAAGCAGATGGTAGCTAATTAAAGCAGGCTGAAAGTAAACCAGAATGCACATTAAGGTGCATTCTACTTTACTTTCAAACTGATTTAAGAGGTCATCCAGCTGTCTTCAAAACCAGGAACAGGTTATGAGGTAATGTTTTAAAGCAAGATGACTGTAAAGCAGAAAGCTCCTTAAGGAGCTTTCTGCTTTACAGTCATCCTGCTTTAGGCTGTGACTTGTTAGCAATATCAGTGAATCTGTATTATTATAATTAGAGTGACATGGAGAAGCAAGGGTACTCAGTAGTTTGTTATAATGCAACATGATTGAGATTGCTATCTTTCTTGCAAAAGTTAATGAAGAATGGCGCGATGTGAGATTTCATAGGAGACAGAGTTGTTAATTCTAATTCTGAAACTTGATTGCTTTGAAAATGCCATTGTTTATTGAGATTTTAAATGTTTTCGAGACAAATATGGGTTCTCAAATAATACACGGCTGATTGATATGGACTTGTCGTCATTGTTCAATTGTTTCAAATGTATCAATTATTCATATTGGAAATGAAATTCAAAGTTCGTCTCTCAGGGTGATTTGCTACTTTATAGCCATGATGTAAAGTCATGGATCTCTATTTAATGATTTAAGTGTTACCAGGCTAGTGTCGGATATCATAATGTCCTACAGTGATTACCTTTGCAAACAATTTGGATCCAGATGAGACGCCGCGAAACGCGGCATCTCATCAGGATCCAAATTGTTTGACACTCTGACCTTATTTTGAAAAGAAAATTTAAAAAAATATATATATTTTTAGAAAAATAGCAGATGACAATTGTTGCAGATGATAAAATTACCCAGCATGCAAAGAGTTAGGAGAAAGAGAGAGCTAAAGTTCATGGATAATGGAACATTGAGAAGTTTACACTTTTACACTTCAAGAATCAGGCGTTGCTAATGTATTTTGCCATGAAACAAAATGACATAAAACCTTGGAATTGCTTGAAGAGATTGAATTGTTCTTGCAAAGCATAATTGTCCTGGTCAGAGGGTCAGTCATAGCTAGGAACTTGGTCTGGCAAAGCATACAGTGGAGAAGACGTTATTTTTCCCAAAATAAAATATATCTTTGTGCTAATATAACAATGTCTGTTGCAAACAGTTTGGAGTCAGATCAGACACAGGCTACGCCCGCATCTGATCTGACTCCAAACTGTTTGCAATTCAGATATGAATAGTGCAGTCAAAAAGGGGTAAAATTGTTCAAATATACACAAATAGAGCAGTGGACAGGTCAACTTCAGTTGTCAAGATTTTTAAGAGGACATTTATCCAGCCCAGCACTGAGAAGGTTACAGCAATAAACTCCAGTATTGTAATGAAGTTAATGTGGTCAGTATAGAAACACTTTCAAACTCTTCAATTATCCAGGACCCATCATAAAGACAGGCCATCTCAACCTCTTCACTGTCGTGATGTCATCTGCTTTAAATAACTGTCGTCTGCTTTTATTATTGCTTTAATTGGACCCTGATCAGATGTCACATTGTGTGGGGCAAGATCTGGATCCAAACTGTTCACAAATAACCAATGTACTTTGTATAAGGTTGCAGTCATTGGGTGAACTCTTCTTATGTTAAATTTTGCATTAAAATTGTTGTCCCGAGAGGAAGCATTAGAAAAGATTACTGTCAAAATGGTTTTGATCTAGATCAGAATGCTAAGTGTTTTGTTTGCACATGACATTGTCACCATTGGCTGTGAAAGAGAACTAAATTAATAAATGTCCAAAAGATGAAAACTGTTTGAGAACAGCCTGGTAAATCATACTTGGTGACACAGAGGTATGTTAGTGTTTGTAGAAATATAAAAGAAATGTAAAATTTTCAAACCAAAGAAATGTAAGAAACTCAAGCAGGCAATTAATAGCTTATCCTTTTCTGCAGCATATGAACGCCATAGGACACCCCTTTTTGCACATAAACACCAGAAATTATTGATGGTAGCTTAAAGCAGAATGTACGTAAAGCAGTAAACTCCATTTTGCTTTAAACAGCCACCTCTCTCTCAAACACAGTTGACTATAGATGATTTTAATTTGCGTCTTGAATAATGCCGTATGGAAAAGGTTATTCAATGAAGCAAGGGATATTATTCCATCAACCCGATGCAGCAAGTTGAAGCAGGTTTCTGATTCAGTCAAGTGGAATCACCACACACATTGTGAAATTGGTTGTGCTTAATCCAATTAGTATGTAGGGAAAGAATAATTAATTTCACGTCTCCTTCTCACCCTCCAGAAACAGGCAGATAGAAATATCACCCGAGATGTTGTTACTCTGACCTTTCCTCTCACTGAAATAGAAAGTACAGAAAAAACATGTATAGCCGCCACTATCTGTAAAGAATTTCCAGTCTTATATTAAGATAGAATCTTAATGCAGGTCTCAAGTAATGCAGAAAGCTCCTAAAGGAGCTTTCTGCATTACTTAAGACCTGCTTTAAGCAGTTGTCTGTCTTTAGGGATGAGCATATATTATATTTATTAAATGAGTGGTCATTGAAGATTGGTTTTTCTGAACACATATAACTGTATGGCTGGCAGAATCAATAGTTCATCTCGTCTTCATTTGTCTGAAGTAAGAAATATCTCAACATCTAACCTGTACTCTTCTCAAGTTTCAATAGGATGTTTTCTCAATTTTGGTAAAATAATAGCTTCTCTGTATTATTCAAAAAGGATGGCAAATAGTGGGGAACCTGATCAGAGGACTCTTCTGGACAAAAATGCTGGTAATGCAGAAATCTTTGAAAGATTTTAAGTCTCTTTGAATGCACAACAAAGTGATGCATTTAAAGATCTCCAAAATGAAAGTAAAGCAGAAAGATTGTACAGGAGTTTCCTGCTTTGCATTCATTTTGTTGTAAGCAGTCACCTGCTTTGAACACAAATTAAAACCTATATGCTTTCGTTATCAGCTGCATATACATAAGTAATATACAATAACGGCTGTAGAGGAAAGGGATATATAACTAAAGATTGCCTGTACAGTACTCCCTACCCACAATGGCCCTCTTAACAATGATTTCCTCCTAACAACAACACTTGCCGCTCTTCTCCAAACAAAACAATTATGTCTAACCTTTTCACGGCTGCAATACCGTCTGCTAAAAATTGTTGTCTATTGCTTTTCTCAATGTCACATAATTTGTTTTTTATTGGACATTTTGACAGAAAAAACCCCCATAATGCCGATAGACAAACAGCTTGAATCCAGATCAGACGCCGCCTTACGCGGCATCTGATCTGGATTCAAGCTGTTTGCAAAGGTAAGCAAATTTCCCTCCCTATAACAACACCTTCCGAACAACACACACAATCTTTGTCTCCCATTGGGTATTGTTTTAGAGAGGGAGCACTGGTGTTCATCCATGCCATTGTACATGGGGACAATTTTTTTTCTCACACAAGAAAACTGAAATAATTGGTACGTGTAATAGATGTTCTTCCCTGTGGCTAATGTGGTGGCACAGAGACAATTTATGTATGGCTTTTTTCTTCCTGTGTGTAATTTGTGATCTCTGAGACACGTAACTTGTCATTCTGCTGTTCCTTGGCATTGTCTGACCAAGGCTTCTCAGGTGGTATAGGGTCAATCTTTCATTACTTAGGAACTCTTGTGGGTTATTAGGTTCCCTTATGGATAATTTTATTTACCAAAACCATTGAACCAGTCTACTTGGAATTCTAAGTAGTTTAATTAATAAATACTGCTCTCAATTAGCAAGCAGTGTAGACCCTATTCAGCAAGCAGTGTAGACCCTGATCAGAGGGCTCCTATAGGATCTGGGTCTACACTGTTTGCAAATGTTCCAAATGAGTATATTTTAAACAGGTCTATGGTGTTCAAACGAAAGAGTAAAGTCATTCTTCTTTCCCAAGTCATACATTTGTGCCAAAACAATTATGTCCATTGCGAACATATTTTAGTCAGTTCAGACACTGAGTAAATCTGCATCTGATCAGGCACTTAGCTAAAAATCATCAATATTTCTAATATCTTGTCAGTTGTATTAATTAGCTGCTTCATGACTGTTTCCAGTATTCAAATAAGTTCAATAGCTCTTTAAACTTTTAAAAGTATAAAATGAAGTTGTCTAAAACTTTCACACAATCAAAGTTCAATTGTGTCAGATTTTGATTGAAACTTCTGCAATTGCCAGCCATGCCTTGTATAGAAATACAGGGTAATTTAATATCAGAAAATAGAAGTTCTTGTAATAGTTAGCCTGAAGAAATATTGGAGTAATTGTATTATGTGTTTAGACCTCTAAGAAGTGTATTTCTGCAAAGAATTTCTTCGTCAGCAATTTTCAAAGAAGACCTTTTCCATTTTCTATTAGAAATTGTGATTAGAACTCTTGATATTTTGAGAATTTCAGATCTTAATATTTTCCTTATAAAACGAAACTCTACATGTTGTTACTCATTAGGATTGTCTCGAAAGATATTTCTATTGAGCAGGCACAGAATATGTATTTTGGTTTTGTCGAGATGTTATAGAAATACATTGAAATGATAAGTAAAATAAACATTTTCAACCTGCTATTCTTTATGTCTAGGAGATAAAATCAGGGTCTGCATTGTTTTGTCTTATTAATTGCAAATTTGATTTGACCATATTGCCTGAATTGGGACTGTATGGACAGAGTACAAACAGAGCTCCTGATAAGAGGGAGTACAAAACTTAATCCAACATTTTCTCACTCATTTCAGCACCAAATCCTATGTTGTTACTACTCAGTAGAATCGTCTCAAAGAGACGATTCTAATGAGTAGTGACACCATAGGGTTTATTGCAGAAATAAAGATTTTAGTTTTGAAAGTTCTTCTCTTATCTAGAGCTCTGCTACAGAGACTCTTCTAGTGCTACGGTCCTAGGCTGAGACTGTTGTAGCGGGTACCGTCCTAAGGCTGGCCAGCTCGGTGCTCCATCATTGTCATTGATCAGCTGTCTTGGCAAAAGTAGGAGATAATAAACTATACCTATATCCCTCGCCAACAGTGACAACAACTGTCTGCCTCAATATACGCTGCCTGCCCAAGTGTTGAAAATCAATGCCAATTGAATTATTTGTAAAAATGATTACAATCCATGCTTGACCTGGTTATGTTTATACCATTTCCAAAATATACAGTAAAACATCTCTATTATGACCACTAAAAAGAAGGCTAATTGACTTCAGAAAAGACTGGTGACAGCTGAAAGCAAGGGAAACGTAAAAGAGAAAGCTCCTTTACAGCTTTCTGTTTATGTTTCCCTTGCTTTAAGCAGTCACCTACCTTGAACACCTGATAATTAACCCAATTTAGTGGTTGTACTAGAGAGGTTTTATTGTATGTGTTTGAAATGTGAAGGTTTAGAAGCAATACAGTAAATGCCTTGTTAACCCTTAACCCTTTGAACCCTAGTCCCGCCTTTAGGCGTCCTTTTCAAACAATGTACATATGAATAGTACACTTGTCCTGTGCAAACAGTGAAGACCCAGATCAGAGGGCTCCAAAAGGAGCCCTCTGATCAGGGTCTTCACTGTTTGTCATAATGCCAAATATTGACAAAAACAACCCTTAAAAGTCAGAAATGGACTAGACTAAAAAGGAAACTAGAATTGTCCATTTAAAGTTTCAGGGAGGAAAGAGTTAAAGTGCTGAATCAGGGGCTATACCCAACAGATACAACATATTATATACAAGTTAAATATTCCTTTATGATAAAAAAATGCATTGCCTTTATGAAACTTTCGTATAGCCACAGTTTCTACTGATGCATATGGTGATTTTCCTGTGCGTTACAATAATGTCTATATGCAAGGTTGTCATATAATCATTCCATTTTACACATTTGGATTAGCATTTGCAGTTTAGATCAGAGGTCATGTTTTTATCAAGCAAGTATTGCATCTGTGGATACACATGCTGCAATTTGATTTTCCATCAGTGAAGTTTGTATAGACTGAATGCAGCGTTATATATTATATAGCCTCTCCAATCAGCAGTCTCCTGGTGGTCATGACAGATTGATAGGTCCAGTCTTGATGGATGAAAATTACCACTGGCTCAATGGATATCACTCTTGTAAATTGACCAGGGCCTTGTGGAAACTCTTGACCTAGGTGTGAGTGGAATTAATAGACATCCTACATTGTACATAAGTTTATACATGTAGTACAGTCACACTTGACATAGGTGTGAAAGGAATTAAATACATACACCCTACACCTTGTATGAATACAGTCACTCTTGACATATGTTTGAGTGGAATTTATAAAGACATCCTACACCTTGTATGAATACAATCACTCTTGACATGGGTGTGAGTGGAATTAATACAGGCATCCTACACCTTGTATGAATACAGTCACTCTTGACTTAGGTGTGAGTGGAATTCATACAGACATTATACACTACACGTATACAGCCACACTTGACATAGGTGTGAGTGGAATTAATACAGACATCTTACATGTATACAGTCACACTTGACATAGGTGTGAGTGGAATTAATACAGACATCATACACCTTAATTACATGTATACTGTCACACTTGACATGGGTGTGAGTGGAATTAATACAGACATCATACACCTTAATTACATGTATACTGTCACACTTGACATGGGTGTGAGTGGAATTAATATGGACATCATACACCTTAATTACATGTATACTGTCACACTTGACATGGGTGTGAGTGGAATTAATATGGACATCATACACCTTACATGTATACAGTCACACTTGACATAGGTGTGAGTGGAATAAATACATACATCATACACCTTAATTACATGTATACTGTCACACTTGACATAGGTGTGAGTGGAATTAATACAGACATTATACACCTTACATGTATACAGTCACACTTGACATAGGTGTGAGTGGAATTAATACAGACATCTTACATGTATACAGTCACTCTTGACACAGGTGTGAGTGGAATTAATACAGACATCATACACCTTACATGTATACTGTCACACTTGACATAGGTGTGAGTGGAATTAATACACACACCATACACCTTAATTACATGTATACTGTCACACTTGACATAGGTGTGAGTGGAATTAATACAGACATTATACACCTTACATGTATACTGTCACACTTGACATAGGTGTGAGTGGAATTAATACACACACCATACACCTTAATTACATGTATACTGTCACACTTGACATAGGTGTGAGTGGAATTAATATGGACATCATACACCTTACATGTATACAGTCACACTTGACATAGGTGTGAGTGGAATTAATACATACATCATACACCTTAATTACATGAATACTGTCACACTTGACATAGGTGTGAGTGGAATTAATACAGACATCATACACCTTACATGTATACTGTCACACTTGACATAAGTGTGAGTGGAATTAATACAACATTAATGAAAACCTCTTTGCAAAGGCAGTAGATTAGTCCAATATTTCTTTACTCTTAAAAATGTGTTTAGAATATATCACAAAAGTTAGAAAATATTTTTTCCTAGGGAAAAAAGCTTGTTTCGGAGAGCCATTCAAGGTTTCTTCACGAACTGCTCCTCTACACAACTTTAACTCATTGAATCCTACAGCTACTTGTCAATTACAAACAGTATACCAGTACACTTGCCTAGGAGCTCTCTGGCCAGGATCTGCACTGTTTGCCATCTTGCAATATATTGTTAAAATTAAATATTAATCTTTATGAATGGTCTCGACTTTAAAAGAAAAAAGTAGACTTAATTTGAGTCTGGAATGAATTATTTGAAGTCACTAGTGTCAGGAGTGAGTGGTTTAACTGGATATTTAGTACTGATCTCGCCTTGCCAAGAATCTGAAAGTAATTTTAGGAATTGCCACCTGAAAGCATTTTAATTCTCCCTATCAATCACTTCAAGCATAATATATGGACAACATTTTCTATCATAGTCTGTGCTTTGCGGGGACCCAGTATATGCATCCCAAGCAAACAGTGCAGACTCTGATCAGAGTCTGCACTGTTTGTTTTTATCTTTAAAAAATGTTTGGAAAAAACACTGAAAAATCAACATAAACTGGTCTTTATTCAATAATGGACTAGTCTATTTGAAGAATTGGGCAATACAAGGGTTAAGCTGTTTATTTCTGGCCTGTTACATGTACACTTGGCAGTTTTTCTCTCACATTTCTGAGATTTCTTTATGACATTTATTATCCTATTTAACCTTTGGAAGACTGACATTTGCTGGCCTCATATAAATCTTCTCTTCTATCTTGGAATCAATTAATTGAAGCCAGCCCCACTGGAATTTTGTTAACCCAATCTCAGTATAAGTGCACTTTAATTGGCTTTTAACTTATACCTGACAAGGATCCAAACAAAGTGTAAAATTTCAGTTGTTTAAATGTTACTTGATTTTTTTCTCTCACAAATCTGCAACTTTTGTTGTTATAACAAAGTAATTTTCTTGAAAATGTACAGTTTTAACATAATTATATTTGTGTAAAAGCGAAACAGCTATTAAGGATCAAGCGGTTATCTCTGAAAGGGGCTCTTTTACTGCAAGTCAGGATTTCATTAGCATTTGAAAGCAGTTTGGATCCCGATCAGACACCTGGTAACTCAGTGTTTGATTAACCCATTCACTGCCAAAATTTTCGTGAGATTTTTACCCCTTCACCGTTTCATTGTTGTCTGCTTCAGTTTTGTTGTCTGCACTATTGTTTCAAAGTTAAAAAATAAGGCAGTATAACTGAAGAAGTTTCAAAACGAGTGTCAAACAGTTTGGATCCTGATCAGACGCGTGTAACGCGGCGTCTGATCAGGATCGCTCTTTTAAGCGTCATTGAGAGTGAAAGGGTTAACACCCAAGCTTTGACTCAGTGGAGAAGACCTGATTCTTTCCAAATAAGGGCATTCATGTTAGAACTACCAATATCCATTACAAACACTTGGATCGATCCAGATCAGACGATAGGTAATCTTATGCATAATCAGGCTTTAAATTGTCTTTTTTACTCAGGTTAAACATCAATATTTGCATGTATTAATTTATTGCAAATATATTTCATTTGTTTAAATGGTAAAGAATACAGTCTTCTTTTCTGCATCTATATTTTTTCAGTCAAAATGCCGAAAGTCTAAATTTGAAAATTAATTGCAGACATGAGGTGATAAAATGGCAGTGAAGGAGTTAAAACATAGAGATCAGAGACTACTGCTTTTACAACCTGTTAATTCTTTGCATGCTGGGTAATTTTTTTGTCTGCATTGATTATAATCATCTGTTATTGTTTTAAAATAGAATTTTCTAAATTTCTTTTCAAAACAGGGTCAGAATGTCAAACAGTTTGGATCCTGATGAGATGCAATGTGGCATCTCATCTGGAGCCAAACTGTTTGCAAAGGTAATCACTGTGGATCATACGCAGTTATCCTCTACTAGTAAGCAAACAGTTTATAGATTAACTCTTTGCACACAGATGCAAATGGTTTGGATCCAGATGAGACACCAAGAAATTTTGCATCCAATCAGGACCCAAACTGTTTGATATTATGACCCTGTATTAAAAGTGAATGTTTGAAAATTCTAATTTTAGAACAGTAGCAGATGACAATCTTTGCAGACAATAGACGATAGTATTGTTTCACATTTAAAGAGTTAATGCAGTATCGACAGTAAAACATTTTTTCAGTAACAACATATGAACAATCTGTAAACAAGTGATGCAAAAGTAATGCAGAAAGCTCCTTTTGCATTACTTTTGTTCTGCATTCAGCAATCATTTGTCTTAAGAGATACCATTGCACCTTGTTTAACTCATAACATGCTAGCAGTGAACCATAATGACATTTGCAAAAGGTTTAGATCTTAATGAGATGCTGCGTAACTTGGTGTCTCATCAGGATTCAAACTGTTTGATACCCTGAAACCATTTTGAAATCAAAATTTAAGAATTCTGTTTTTAGAACAGTAGCAGACAACAATTATTGCAGATGAAAAATATTACCCAGCATTCAAGAGTTAACCCTTGACCCTATAGACTATTTCTAGTTTTGAAAATAGGTGACTACTTAAAGCAGGTTGCAAGTAAAGCAGAATGCGCCTTAAGGCACATTCTGCTTTACTTTCAGCCTGCTTTAAACTACAACCTGCTGATATAAAGAAAATATTCCTTGTGATACATATTCATTACTGTATAAATTGGAACTATTTTCTTCGGTGAAGGAATAAACTGAATGTGCTAAAAGGCGGAACTATGGGGGAAAGGGTTAATGATGTCTTGTTTTACTGTACAGTAATTACTCATTTTGATGATTTAATTTTACTAGCTAGCCTATATTTAAAGTGCTTGAATTCTATTTCAATACACCACATCAATTTCGTTTGAAAGTTTTTCTGTTAATTAAAATTCATTGGAGTCTTGAATTAGACTCATATGTTCTTGGTAGAAGGCAATTAGGTTAGTAACAGCTAATCTTGGCTCCAGACATGATGGAGAGAACCAGTCTGACTCCAGACAAGATAGAGAGAATCTGTATGTCTCTTCAGTGGTTTCCTTAATTAAACCATTACTTCATTACAAGATACACATTTTTACACATTTAATAATGATTCCTCCACTGAAGAAAATAGTTCTATTTTATACAGGCATGTATATGTATCATTAGAATTATTTTCTATATCCTAGCAGATTGTAGCTTAAAGCAGGTTGAAAGTAAAGCAGAATGCACCTTAAAAAACAGGCTGTGGGGTAATGGGTTAAGGAGAAATCTTAATATATAAAACTCTACCCACTATGAATAGCTAACAATTCAACTACTACAGTGACTAATAAAGTTTGGATTACTAATGTTATATTACATGACATATCTAATCATTATTCATGAAACATCCAACTGCATTTAAGACTGCATGTATATTTTCCATTAAAGGGTCAATTAATAAGAAAAGTTTGAGAAAGAGGAAATTGAAACATTTTGCTCTATAAAGCAAGATGAAAAAAGCAGAAGGCGTCTAAAGGAACTTTCTGCTTTGCTTTCATTTTACTTTAAGCTGTTACCTAGCTTTTACCCATTACCCCATAGCCTGTATATGGTTTTGAAGCCATAAAATGACTTAAAGCAGGTTGAAAGCCTTAAGGCACATTCTGCTTTACTTTGAGCCTGCTTTAAGTTACTATCTGCTAGGATATAGAACATACTTGTTATGAAATAGTTGCCGGTATTCGTGACTGTATAAAGTTAAACTATTTTCTTGAGCGAATGAATAAATTGAAGGCGTAAAACTGTTTATTTATGGGGTACTGGGTAAAAGCCATCAACTAGACTTGTTTTTGGTGGCCATTATAGATGGGTTCTACATGTAGGTTGACTTTACTGTCAAGTAATTGTGTTTGGAGTAAAGATTGGGAAAGTTAATTGAATTACACCAGTCTCATCTTGTTTTCAAAGCCGACACTCTGTCCAGGTTAATTAGGCTTTACATCACTAAACCTACATGCAAGCTTCCTTCTTAGTTTTCTTGTACAAATAGTACATTGAGAGCTACATCTAAATCCTCATGCTAAACTGACCACTAGTTTTGCTGTAAATTAAAACAATATAGCCTATAATCGTAATTAACCCATTATTCCATAGGTACACATTTTTACACATTTAGTTCATTCCTCCGCTGAAGAAAGTTGTATAGTCATACATATGTATAAAAAGAAGTATTTTCTATATCCTAGTAGATGGTAGCTTAAAGCAGAATGAAAGTAAAGCAGAATGGATCTTAAGGCACTTTCTTCTTTACTTTCAGCATACATACTTTAAGTGATCACCTTTCTTCAAAACTAGACACAGGCTATGTGGGGAATGAGTTGATTCAAATTATTTAAAAATGCAAGACTAAGTTTTAACTTTTGAACAGTTTGAGTTGAACTGTTTAAAACTGATAGATAAAAAAGTCTTCTAACATCTTCAATAGCTTCTTTGTACACCCTAACGTATGATATAAACAGTACTCTTACTGTTTTTCTTTGGCATTAACTCAGATAACTCTTTGCATGTTAGCGGTGGATATATTTGACACAGTGATTGCCTTTGCAAACAGTTTGGATCCAGATGAGACGCCGCGTAACGCGGCGTCTCATCAGGATCCAATCTGTTTGACACTCTGACCATGTTTTGAAAATAAATTTAGAAAAATCTATCTTTAGGACAATAGCAGATGACAAATGTTGCAGACGAAAAAAAAATTACCCAGCATGCAAAGAGTTAAATAGGTATTTTATCTTCATAGACTTCACTTTGCTGGTTACAGACCATATTTATTACATTATTGTGTTACTGTTATATTCAATACTGACAGGAAATTTTCAGATATTTTGAAAATTGAATATAATATATTGTTTGAAAACTCAGGAGGCTTTGGCACAAGATAGCTTTATCGTAAATTCCTGTAATTTTGAAGTAGATCTATGTAGAAAACTGACATTTTAGATTTAGCCCATCACATGCTGAACAAGTTATTTTCAATTGTTCTATATTGGACGTAGCTGCTTAAAGTAAGCTTAAAATAAAGCAGAAATTTCTGCTAGGGAGTTTTATTACTGCTTTACTTTCAGCCTGCTTTAAACAGTCACTTGTTTGGAAGTATGAAATGTTTCTAATATGGGCTGACTTTATGCAGTAATAGCAAGAAATATTTCTATGTGTAATACACTAAAGCATGAAGAGGCAGTATGGTTAGAAATAGATTCAACAAAAATAGAAACTTCTACATTCAGATAATTGATGCCCTGTTTAAATTAATAAAATATGCGAGCTGCCAGAAATTCCTATAAACAATTACTGGGGAGTACATTGCAGCATGCAACATGTTTGGGCTGCAACTTGTAATATATTAGTGCATAAATGGCCACCAGATAGTATAGATATGTTTTCATCAAAGAGAATTATTCATGACCGTGCTGGACATGTAATATAGTAAAGTATTAAATACAGTAAACGCTCTCTATTACGACCACTTAAAAGAATGCTAATTGATTGCATAAAAACAGGCGGCATCTTAAAGCAATGTGAAAGTAAAACAGAAAAGCTTTCTGTTTTACATTTACCTTGCTTTAAACAGCCACCTTCTTTAAAACCAAATAATTAAGATGATTTAGTGGTCGCAACAGAGAGGCTTTACTGATTGTACTTGTAGCCTAGGGTATTTGCATAGTATTATTGCAAAAAAATTGCTTAGGAAGTACAGCCATATACTGTACATATGTACAGTGAAACTTTTATGCAGGGCTCCAGATAAGAAGTAGTTTTTTCAACAAATCCCACATTTTCTCACTATTTTTAACACCAAATCCTATGGTGTTGCTACTCATTAGAATCGTCTCGAAGAGACGATTCTAATGAGTAGTGACACCATAGGGTTTAATTCAGAATTAAAATGTTAGTTTTTGAAAAACTACTCTTATCTGTTGCTCTGTTTTATGTACATGTTCAGTACAAATTGTGTTCAAAACTTAAATGGCACAGAAAAGTTCATATACATGTATTAATTGGCAGTGTAAATGAAGTGTATTGTACATTGTACTCATAGCACTATGCCTTGTGCTAGGTGTATCTTGTACTCATAGCACTATGCCTTGTGATAGGTGTATCTTGTACTCATAGCACTATGCCTTGTGCTAGGTGTATCTTGTACTCATAGCACTATGCCTTGTGATAGGTGTATCTTGTACTCATAGCACTATGCCTTGTGTTAGGTGTATCTTGTACTCATAGCACTATGCCTTGTGCTAGGTGTATCTTGTACTCATAGCACTATGTCTTGTGCTAGGTGTATCTTGTACTCATAGGACTATGCCTTGTGCTAGGTGTATCTTGTACTCATAGCACTATGCCTTGTGCTAGGTGTATCTTGTACTCATAGCACTATGCCTTGTGCTAGGTGTATCTTGTACTCATAGCACTATGCCTTGTGTTAGGTGTATCTTGTACTCATAGCACTATGCCTTGTGCTAGGTGTAGCTTGTACTCATAGCACTATGCCTTGTGTTAGGTGTATCTTGCACTCCAAGTACTGTGCCTTGTGCTAGGTGTTTCTTGTACTCATAGCACTATGCCTTGTGCTAGGTGTATCTTGTACTCATAGCACTGTGCCTTGTGCTAGGTATATCTTGTACTCATAGCACTGTGCCTTGTGCTAGGTGTATCTTGTACTCATAGCACTGTGCCTTGTGCTAGGTATATCTTGTACTCATAGCACTATGCCTTGTGTTAGGTGTATCTTGTACTCAAAGAACTATGCCTTGTGCTAGGTGTATCTTGTACTCATAGCATTATGCCTTGTGCTAGGTGTATCTTGTACTCATAGCACTATGCCTTGTGCTAGGTGTATCTTGTACTCAAAGAACTATGCCTTGTGCTAGGTGTATCTTGTACTCATAGCACTATGCCTTGTGCTAGGTGTATCTTGTGCTAGGTGTAGCTTGTACTCATAGCACTATGCCTTGTGCTAGGTGTATCTTGTACTCAAAGAACTATGCCTTGTGCTAGGTGTATCTTGTACTCATAGCACTATGCCGTGTGCTAGGTGTATCTTGTACTCATAGCACTATGCCTTGTGCTAGGTGTATCTTGTACTCAAAGAACTATGCCTTGTGCTAGGTGTATCTTGTACTCATAGCATTATGCCTTGTGCTAGGTGTATCTTGTACTCATAGCACTATGCCTTGTGCTAGGTGTATCTTGTACTCAAAGAACTATGCATTGTGCTAGGTGTATCTTGTACTCATAGCACTATGCCTTGTGCTAGGTGTATCTTGTACTCATAGCACTATGCCTTGTGCTAGGTGTATCTTGTACTCATAGCACTATGCCTTGTGCTAGGTGTATCTTGTACTCAAAGCACTATGGTTTGTGTTAGGTGTATATTGTGCCTTGTGCTAGGTGTATCTTGTACTCAAAACACTATGCCTTGTGCTAGGTGTATCTTGTACTCAAAACACTATGCTTTGTGTTAGGTGTATCTTGTACTCAAAGCACTATGCCTTTTGTTAGGTGTATCTTGTACTCAAAGCACTATGCCTTGTGTTAGGTGTATCTTGTACTCAAAGCACTATGCCTTGTGCTAGGTGTATCTTGTACTCAAAACACTATGGTTTGTGTTAGGTGTATCTTGTACTCAAAGCACTGTGCCTTGTGTTAGATGTATCTTGTCCTCCAAGCACTATGCCTTGTGTTAGATGTATATTGTACTCCAAGCACTATGCCTTTTGTTAGGTTATCATGTTCTCAAAGCACTATGCCTTGTGTTAGGTTTATCTTGTACTCAAAGAACTATGCCTTGTGTTAGGTGTATCTTGTACTCAAAGAACTATGCCTTGTGTTAGGTGTATCTTGTACTCAAAGAACTATGCCTTGTCTTGGTGGTATCTTGTACTCAAAGAACTATGTCTTGTGTTAGGTTTATCTTGTACTCAAAGCACTATGCCCTTGTGTAAGGTGTAACTTGTACTCAAAGAACTATGCTTTGTGTTAGGTTTATATTGTACTCAAAGCACTATGCCTTGTGTTAGGTGTAACTTGTACTCAAAGAACTATGCCTTGTGTTAGGTTTATATTGTACTCCAAGCACTATGCCATGTGTTAGGTGTAACTTGTACTCAAAGAACTATGCCTTGTGTTAGGTTTATATTGTACTCAAAGCACTATGCCTTGTGTTAGGTGTAACTTGTACTCAAAGAACTATGCCTTGTGTTAGGTTTATATTGTACTCCAAGCACTATGCCATGTGTTGGTTATATCTTGTACTCATAGCACTATGCCTTGTGTTAGGTGTATCTTGTACTCCAAGCACTGTTTTGTGTTAGGTGTATCTTGTTCTCAAAGCACTGTGCCTTGTGTTAGGTGTATCTTGTACTCCAAGCACTATGCTTTGTGTTAGGTGTATCTTGTACTCAAAGAGCTGTGCATTGTGTAGGGTGTATCTTGTACTCAAAGAACTATGCCTTGTATTAGGTTTATCTTGTACTCCAAGAACTATGCCTTGTCTTGGTGGTATCTTGTACTCAAAGAACTATGCTTTGTGTTAGGTGTATCTTGTACTCAAAGAACTATGCCTTGTGTTAGGTGTATCTTGTACTCAAAGAACTATGCTTTGTGTTAGGTGTATCTTGTACTCAAAGAACTATGCCTTGTGTTAGGTGTATCTTGTACTCAAAGAACTATGCCTTGTGTTAGGTGTATCTTGTACTCAAAGAACTATGCCTTGTGCTAGGTGTATATGTACTCAAAGAACTATGCCTTGTGTTAGGTGTATCTTGTACTCAAAGAACTATGCCTTGTGTTTGGTGTATCTTGTACTCCAAGCGCTATTAATGCATTGTGTAGGGTGTATCTTGTACTCAAAGAACTAAATTGTCTTGTCTGGGATATATTTTATACTCAAACAAACTCTTTTTCTTTTAAATTATAGTTCACCTTTAACAAGATGTCTTCTTAAAAAATGCTATCTCCTACACATATTTTACATTGACTTTTCCTACCCAATTGTATTGGACAAAGGTGTATACAGTTTGGATCCATATGAAATTCACGGAGTTACTTGCCATCTCCCACAGATCCAACCTGTTTGCCAAAATCATCAATATACACTATTAGCCAATGGATTAACTTGATGGAAACTTTCCTAGCAACCTGTTCTGAGCTAATTGGTAGGGATAAATGGATAACTCCTTGCAGAAGCCTGGCTTTAATATAGCAGCAGAAATCTGTTTATCCAAGACCCCCTCTCTACAGGAGAAAGATGTTTAAATAATTGAGATTTATTGGAGAGTTTCTGTTTGCCAATGGCTCAGGTCTTCGATGGGTTCCAAACCAGCAATTAGTTGGGGAGTATGGAGGTATTTTGGGCCTGTGATAAGATAATACTTACCAAAATTACCCTGATTACAGTATTGAACTGATACAGTTATACTTGGGTTACATTGCAGGGCAAAACAAGTTCTGATGTCTTTAACCAGTTATTCCATTGCCTGTTTCTCAGTTTTGAAGACAGGTGACCACTTAAAGCAGGTTGAAAGTAAAGCAGAATGTGCCTTAGGCACATTCTGCTTTACTTTCAGCCTGCATTAAGCTATCATCTGATAGGATATGGAAAATATGTCTTATGGTACATACTCATGACTGTATAAAGTGGTACTATTTTCTTCAATGGAGGAATGAATTAAATGCATAAAAAGGCTTATCTATGGAGTAATGGGATATTACAGGCTGAAAGGACAAAAGTAAAGCAGATTGAACATACATATAGGAACATTTTGCTTTACCTTTTTCCTGCATTTAGCTATCCCCTGTCTTTAAAAGGCTATAAATAGTTTATTGAGGTTCCCCTGTTTGTTCTTCTATAAAGTACAGTTCAAAGCTTTGCTAAATTATTTCTACCTCAAAAAATTGAAAGTTTTTAATCTGCTGTTTAGATTATTCATGTATAAAACTCTACCCTCTGTGAATATCTATAATCTGAATTATTTTAATGGCTGACAAAATAAGGAAACAAATCACCAGGAAGTAGTGCTGTCAGACAACAGTTCAGACAGCTTCCTCAGCAGCTGTCTGATGTGGATCTACACTGTTTTCCAAATGTTTTAATACACCATTATGCTAATAGCATAAGGAGGATTAATTAAAAATGTTTACAAATCTCAGTTTGGTGCAAGTGAAAACTTACTTCACTTTTCCAAACAGTGGATCTTTTGTGTGCATGAATATCTGACTAGGTTTTCTGGTAAATTGATCCTTTCATAAAGTGAACAGTTTAATCTTTGTGAGAGCAGTTTGATAATCAGACACTTGTAAACATGCACATATTTATCACAGGCTAGTTTCTGATAAGTGACTCTCTACATGCAATATGAATATTGGAAGTCATTTAGATACAAGTGAATCATATGACCTCTTATGCATGCTAACGGGGAAAAACATGAATACCATTGCAAACAGTTTTGATCCAGATGAGGTGCTGAGTAACTCAGCACCTCATCAGGATCCAAACTGTTTGACACTCTTAAAAATCATAAGAAAATTTATTGTTTATAGCCTAGGAAGAAAATGCTGCATTTTATATGGCCGTTGAAAATGGCTGATATCATGATATAAGTTGACGTTATTCATCTGTCTATTTGTCCATCCATGGTTTTTGAGCATGATATCTAAATTTTCCAAATTTTCATCATGTAATTAAGGTGTATAGATTGCCAAAATTATTTAGTGTAGTTGTAATTTGCAACAATTCAACCATTTTGGATGGAGTTATGCCCCTTTGATGGATTTGACATTTAAAATATTTGTTTAAAAAATAAAAAAAAATAACAATATTCAAATCTTAAGAAAGGGAGTTTTTTTTTTCCTTTCCCCCAAAACTTGGAAAAACATCTCATACATTGTTTTCGAAAGAATTTTAGCTCTTTGCATGCTGGTTAATTTTGTTGTCTGCAACAATAATTGTAGTCTGTTGCTGTTCTAAAAGTAGAATTTTCAAAATTTTCTTTTCAAAACAGTGTCAGGGTGTCAAACAGTTATTATGCGGCATCTCATCAGGATCCAAACTGCTTGTACAGATAATCATGGTTCCGCCCCTAGCATGCTAAGAGTTAAAGTTTCTTGTTTTTCAAACACTCCCCTGCAGAACTGTTCTGAAGAAAAATAAAATGTCAAGGCAATTTCACCACATTTTATAACCTAAATAATATTGCTATATAATTTTTTGAGATTTGCAATGGGGAATTTGCCTTAGGTAATTGTGGGAATAAAAAGATGTCTTTTCCATGTGGAGATATGACCTAATTATGGCTAGAAAAATGGGAGAGAAAAAACAACTCACTGTCTTGTATAGAAGAATGTGTATGTTAGTCTTAACAATTAAGGGTCTAGATAATGGGAGAATTTAAAAACTAAAATCTTTATTTCTGCACCAATTAAACCCTATGGTGTCACTATTCATTAAAATCGTCTCTTTGAGACGATTTTAATGAGTAGTAACACCATCAGATTTGGTGCTGAAATAAGTAAGAAAATGTTGGATTTGTTAAGTTTACTACCTCTTATCAAGAGCCCTTAGTATAATTATATAACCCTAAATATAGTACTGGAAATTAGTATATATTCATTATTTGCAAATGGTGTAGACTCAGTTCAGAGGGCTCACAAGAAGGTATCTGATCCGCATCTGCACTGTTTGTCATCTATCATCTTTTAGGATAAAAAAATATTTTCTAATAGTACACATTCATAACTTAATAAATTTGAACTATTTTCGTCTGTGGAGGAATACATTAGAGATGTATTTATGGGATAATGGGTTAAACAGTCACCTATATTTAGCAGGGCTGCCATTTCTCCGGATTTTTCCTAAATCTCCGGATTTTTTCCCAGTTCATGGTACCTTAAAGCAGGCTGAAAGTAAAGCAGAATGCGCCCTAAGGCGCATTCTGCTTTACTTACAGCCTGCTTTAAGTGGTCGCATGTCAAAAAACAAGAAAAAGGCTATGGGGTAAAGGTACGATTCGTTAAATCGCACTTGAAAAATGCAAATTTTGAAATCTTAGGATTTTTCATGTCAATTTATGGCAGCCCTGATTTAGAGACACTGCACTATTTGATTGAGTGGTTGTTGAGGGTAGGTTTGATTGTAGCGGGAGTGGGAAGGGGGGGATTACTGTACAAGGAGTGATTGATATTGGATACAGTCAGACACACATGTAAATTACAATAGAGTGCAGCATCAGGCAATCAATAATAATTAAGTACAACATGACCTTTACAGGACTGTAAGCTAACTCGCCTTGGCTAAAGTCACCGCTTTAACCCACTTAGCACCTCACTATCAACCAGAGCATCTTCACTGTCTGGAGGCTCTAACTCAGTGCTCCAGATAATTATTATTATTATTATTATTATTATTATACCAGATTTATATAGCGCTCTTTTCACACAGGGGTAGTGCGTTCAAAAGCGCTTCACATGAAGTTACACAAATGTACCTACAATCAAGAAAAGACAAAATAACTACAATATGATCTAAAATAAACTTGAATAAACATATAAAAGACAGCCCCCAAAATGGCGATCACATTACTCCCATCAATCAGCAATTAAGCAACCGGCTTCTGGAAAGTATTTCAAAAACTAAAATCTTTATTTATGCATTAAACCCTATGGTGTCACTACTCATTAGAATCGTCTCTTTGAGACGGAAGTAGTAACACCATAGGATTTGGTGCTGAAATGAGTGAGGAAATGTTGGATTTGTTCAATTCACCACCTCTTATCTGGAGTGCTGCTCTAGCCTCTATCAACTCATACATCTTGACTGCAGAAACGACATGGGCATTTTTTGTCATGAGAAATGTAGCATTAACCCTTTGAGCCCTAGTCCCGCATATAGGCGTCCTTTTCAAACAGTGTACATGTGAATTGTAAACTTGTCCTATGCAAACAGTGAAGACCCAGATCAGAGGGCTCCGAAAGGAGCCCTCTGATCAGGGTCTTCACTGTTTGTCAGTAATGCCAAACACTGACAAAAACAACCCTTAAAAGTCAGAAATGGACTAAACTAAAATGGAAACTGGGATTGTCCATTTGAAGTTTCAGGGAGGAAAGAGTTAAGGTTTATTGATGATAAAAAAAAGTATGGCAAACAATGTAGATCCGGATGAGACAATGCAATGTCTTGTCCGAGTCGACACTGTTTGTCAGTATAAGTGTAGGTTTAAGATATAGATATGGATGAAATATATAGCGTATTCATATAAGTCTCAATAAATAACTTTCAACAAACTAAATTGAAGTAAAGTGGAGAAGATGTTTTTCTTTTCCAATTAACCTGTTTACACTAAAACTATTATTTCTAGTGGGAACAGTTTGGAGCCAGATCAAACGCTGCAGGCTCCAAACTGTTTGTCACTCAGATTAAAATTAAAAGTCAGGATTGTCTATAAGATGTCATTTTCTCAACTATAATGTAATGTATTTACGTTTCGTTTCGCTTTCGCTTTCAAACGAGAAAGAATATCGTTTCCTCCTGTATCTATCCTAGAAGTAAATGGTTTAAATCTAATGCTTCTAGACACGATGCTTTGCTAAGTTTGTAAAGCTATGTATAGTTTAACAATATCATATGTGGATCTTACAAATTTGTAATGAGATGAAAAAAAGAAATGTTATTGCACTGGAAATAATTTTTTTAATTTCTTTTATGGTATTTCCTAAGAGAATTAAGTCGTAGAATTATCAGTGACTTTTATATTCTTCAGGGCAAACAAAAAGTGTGCAGTTAAAGTTTACTTCATGTTATTGTCATAAAAAAGAAGTGTTTGCGATGTTTTCTATCATTATTTGCCTACTCAATGACCTTCAACTATGTAATTATTCAAGAATATGACTGTGCCCACATTTTAAAAGCCTTTTTTTTGGTCTGAATATTCATAATATAAAACTCAAGCCACTGAGAACTTCTGTTATCTGAATTATACATTGGTTAATAAATTAGGGAAATTGTATCCCAGAAAAGAGTGTTATTAAACCCTTATCAGACAGATCCTGCAGATTCCTCCCTGAAACCTCAAATGGACAATTCTAGTTTTCAATTTAGTCTAGTCCATTTTTGACTTTTCAGGGTTGCTTTTATAATAAATGTCAAAATGACAAACACTGTAGACTCTGATCAGAGGGCTCCATTAGGAGCCCTCTTATCAGGGTCTATGCTGTTTGCATAGGACAAGACTTAGTGTACTCCTCACATAAATGCTGTTTGCAAATGACGCATATATGCGTGACTAGAGTTCAAAGAGTTAATTTTAAAACTCTTCGGAAGTTCCATTTTGTGATAAATGACCAGATACATCTATTGTCTCTTGAGGGGTTTGTCCCCAATGAAATGTTTATAGGTAGGACAAATAATATTTTAATTTTATAACTTTTTCAACATGTTTGTCTTCTATTCAGCAGCTCTTGTAAGAATTGTTTATATCAATAAAATGAATGAAAAATGTTTACTGTATAATCAAAGAGAAAAGAAGTCACAATGTAGGGATTGGCTGTGAAGTAAAGGGAGATTTGCCCATTAAATTTTGTTCCTCCACTGAAGAAAATAGTTCGAATATTCTAGTAATTTATATAATTATAAGAAATAGTTTCAATATTCTAGCAGGTGGTAGCTTAATTAAAGCAGGCTGAGTGTGGGCACATTCTGCTTTACTTTCAACCTGCTTTAGTAGTCACCTAGCTGTCTTCAAAACTAGAAACAGGTTATGGAGTATAGGTATTAATTATATAGATTAACCCCTCTTAAACTGGAGCCCAGTTCTTAATTATTCATCAACATCTGACAAATGAAATTTAATCAACATCATATCAAGATCCAGACTACTGACAAAGTGTTGATTTCCAATACATGTTAAATATTCTTCACATGAAACATGATACATTGGTAGATTTTGTTGTAGTTTGGTGATAATATCAAACATTAACAGTAAACTGCCTCAGCTGGATTTCCATATACAGTCAAACCCTTATTCACCCTTTTCCAGCCTAATATTCATATACAGCAGAAACTCCCTATTACTACTGCTAAAACGAAGGCTAATTGATTGAAAAAAGACAGGTGACAGTGAAACAGAAAGCTCCTTCAGGAGCTTTCTGTTTCACTGTTACCTTGCTTTAAGCAGTCACCTGCCTTAAATACAAGATATTTAGCAAAATGTAATGGTCGTAATAGGGAGGTTCTACTGTATATCACTCTGCCTACAATAAACTGCTATCATCTGAACTATTACCATGGCTTATAAAATAAGGAAATGTTTCCCTGGGAAAGAATGAAGAATATTGTCAAACAGATCGGATAAGAAATCAATGTAGACCCTGATCAGACAGCTCCTACAGGAGCTGTCTGATCTGGGTCTACAGTCTGTTTTAATTAAGAAATGAACTGGGTTTTTTTGGCGTTCAAGCGAAATGAACGACAGAAAATTATCGGCAAATACCATGAATCGCGCTAGCCATCCATGGTAAATTTGCCGATAATTTTCTGTCGTTTATTTCGCTTGAACGCCGAAAAAAATCAGTTCATTTCTTAGATTTACAATATATTTGCTGTAATTTCTAACATTAAATAAACATTTTGTCAGTACACATGTATGTTTAATCCATATTAGAGGTCGATAACACGAATAATGTGTACCCTATAAGGAACAGCCATGACCTATTTACTGAATCTGTGTACATTCTAAAGCAGAAAAAATACGTTCCATTGTCAACAACTTGACAGTTTGGTGCGAAAAATGCCGATTTATGACGTCATTAGAAGTGACGTAATTTTAAAGTAGGATAAATATATCAGGGTTTTATTGTCATAAAGAAACGCAGATATAGGCTGCTGTTTATAAGGTAGATTCTTATGTCAATTTTTTTGCAATTTATCTCATTTATAAAGAAGAATATTATTGGGAATCATGGTTTCTACTAGTAGCAAGGCATATATCGGTTAAGAACAAATTTTGAAAAAATTCCGCCAAATGTTTGCTGCCCCAAGTTCCAAAGATTAATTCGCGAATGAAAACTGCATATGCCCCGCCTCCCCTTAGTAACTTTTCCACAAGTCCTTCCCTCTCGAAAATTGGTGTTTATATGAAATGAACACACTTTTTGTCAATGGAATTGAATGGGGCGATTGTATATATAAAAGCATCAATAAACGTTATTTGCAGGAAAAGGGTAAGTTTAACTATAAAATCTATATTAAAGTTATTTATATAACATCTGTTAGGAAACAATCTACTACAACTTATACAGTCACTAAGATGTCTTTGAGTTAGCACAGTACAATTTGGGTCATGTCTGACATGGAGGTCATTGTCACATTAGTGGGGCATAGTATTTCAAAACATACAGTTCCATAGTTACATATTCAGAGGTTTTAGCAATTGAGAATTGTTTAATGTGATGGAGTATGTGATGATCAGCTGTCAACCCAACAGTTGTATTTCACTGGTAAACCTGCAGCATTCCTAGTGTTTTACGGCTTCTACTTGTTGTCATTGAAATCAATAAATCTTGTCACATTAAACAGCTGAGGAGGCAGAAATGCTGACTCGACAGTTTGACGGTGAGTTATTGGCTAATACATTGCCATTGCAAGAGTTCCGTTAGACATAGACACTGATGGCTGAGTGCCACCCGGGGCTGCTAAATAGGGTTTTAAGTGACAAACTGTAATACGGGTTTTCATGCATAAATAACAGTCCATAGTAGGAGAGATCCAGCTGAGTCTATTTCACTTAGAATCAAAGTACTGGAAATACTGATAGGTTTTGTGCCTGAGAAGAACAGATTAATATTCTGTTAAGCCCTATTATTGTTATCGCTGGTAATAAAGAATCTTGTATGAAGAAAGGGGCTGCTAAAAAAAGATTTAAGCAGAAAGTTTATTGAGACACTTTCTGCTATTTTTTCTTCCTGCTTTTAGCATTCACCTGTCTTTACTATCATCATTTAGTCTTCTTTTGGGTGATTGAAATTTAGAGGGACTTTACTGTCCTTTAAATTGATACATATTCAATGCATACTTTTATGCCCTATCTATAAATGTGGTTTCACCCAACCACAATTTGACATTGACCTTGACCTAATTTTTGACTTAATAATAAGAATATTGTAAATGGACATGGTATATAATAATTTTTGGGTTAACTAGATTTTACTGTTTAGTCTATAGTCAACATTACTTGATATAATGCTTTGATACTTATACAGTTGTTGCCTTGGACCATTACCAATCTTCCCATGGCACACAACCTTTTGACTTTGACCTAATTTTGACTTAGAATATTTTAAATTGGCTATTTTCCTGTTAACTAGATATTCCCCTTTCTAGAATGGTTTGATACTTAAATATTTGTTGCCTTAGACCATTACCAATTCACCAACATCACCTGACCTCAATTTGACCTTGACCTAATTGGGACTCAGAGATTCAGAAATTATTTTTTTTGTCAAGGATGCCATCGGAGGCATATGTGTTCATTGAATGCAGTCTTGTTTATGCAAATGTTCTATATGAGATAAGTTTGCATTGGTCTGCTTCACTTCATTGCATTATTGTGATTTAAGTAGAACTGTTAATTTGGATTTCCATAAGCATTATTAAAGCTTTAAAAGTTCTCTGATAATCAATACAGTTGCAAAACAAAGTCAGTAAATTGATGGCATTCATATAACCATAAAACCCAGATTTTTTAAATTGTATCAACAAAGTGTTGCTAGACATGCATTTGTAAAAATTCAGATCCTGGGGCCCAGCGCTTATAAAGCGTTTAAGTTGAGTCTGGGTTTTTTCTCAAGGGTTTGATTGGTCAGATTTGAGCTTTAAGGCTGTGAACGTTTCTTTTTTTTAAACTTTTTGTTCTAAAGAGACTCAGCTGAGTACTTCTTGTTTTATCAACTACCAATATGAATTGGCTGCTGAATATTCCTGATCTGAACAACTCTAAATAGACTTGTTTGCCTGGTCCTTCATTGCAATATACTGTACTAGTATCTGTACTAGTCAACTTGCCATCTTTAAAATTATAGTTTACTAAAAATAGGTTTTAGAAAATTGCTATCTCTACATAACACAAATGACTCTCCTTCCCTACTGCTATGGATGTCCAGTTTGATTATTAAACAAATTGGATCTAGATTAGATGCCTTGTTGATCAGCATCTAATCTAGATCTAGGCTGTTTGCAAATTCAGCAGTATACATTATTTTTAGTTAAAGCACAAGAAGGAATATTGATTCAGTTTAACCCTTATCTCCATAGACAGTTTCTTTGTTTTGAAGACAAGTGACTTACAGCAGGTGAAAAGTAAAGCAGAATGCGCCTTAAGGAACATTCTGTTTTACTTTCAGCCTTCTTTAAGCTACCATTTTATGATTTACTATGTTGGATATACAGGGCTCCAGATAAGGGGAGTATTTCAAAAATTAAAATCTTTATTTCTGCTTTAAACCCTATGGTGTCACTACTTATTAGAATCGTCTCGAAGAGACGATTCTAATGAGTAGTAACACCATAGGATTTGGTGCTGAAATAAGTGAGAAAATGTTGGTTTTGTTCAGTTTACTCCCCCTTATCTGGAGCCCTGGATATAGAATACATTTCTTAAGATACATTCTTATTCATATCCTTACTGTATAAAGTGGAGTTATTTTTTTCAGTGGAAGAATAATTTTCTTACAGGCATATCTATGGAGTAATGGGTTAACAACAATTTTAATGTACACCATACTCACAGTACATGTATAATTCTGTATTGAGGGAGAAGATACTGAACATGTAATTCACATAGTGGGTGTTCTTTTATTCCGAAGCAATTTGTTGATGACATGTTGTCTATATAAAACCAAATACGGAAGGAAATACATACATGGTGACTATAATGTTGGGTGTCTCGAGGGAGAGCAATGTTTTGTTGGATGGTATATTGCAGGCCTTGTTATGGCCCTGTTATATTTCTGAATGTAATAAACTCTGGTGTGGCGTTGTTGTCCCCAGTGACTGACACTGGTACATCTTATCTGCTTCCTATTATTTGCTAGTCACAGTCAATACCATGTTCAGTAACTTTGTATTAACCCATTACCCCATTGATATGCCTTTTTAGGCCTTTAATATATTCCTCCGCTTAGGAAAATAGTTCTTATTTATAAGTCATGAATATGCAAGATAATATATTTTTTTTATATCCTAGTAGATAATAGCTTAAAGCAGGCTGAAAGTAAAGCTTAATGAGCTTTCTGTTTTACTTTCGCTTTGCTTTAAGCTGTCACCTGTCTTTTATGCAGTCTATTAGCATTCTTTTTAGTGGTTTTATAGACCTCAAAACCTGTTTCTAGTTTTGAAGACAGGTGACCACTTAAAGCAGGTTGAAAGTAAAGCAGAATGTGCCTTAAGGCACATTCTGCTTTACTTTCAGCCTGTTTTAAGCTACCCTCTGCTATGATCTAGAAAATAATTCTTTTGGTAAATGTTTATGATTGTATAACGAGGAACTATTTTCTGCAGCGGAGGAAGAAATTAAATGCTCTAAAAGGTGCTTCTATGAGGTAAAGGGTTAACTGTGTATTGATTCCATTTTGAGGAGTATGTTTATTTTCTGCCTGTTCATCAGTATTACATACATGTCTACATTGTAGATGGTGTGGTTAATTAGCTGTCACTTGCATGCCATGGACAAAGGCATAATTAGTGGTAGTGTATAGTATCTGTTGGTCTGTGCAATAAAATAGTGTAGGCTTCATTAGGTAATAATGTGTGCTTTAAAGACTTACATTCCACTGAATCCCTTCTAGAGCTCCAGATCCTAGTGAATAACCTGAACATTTCAAATATCATTACCAAACTCTATGTTGTGACTGATGATTCTAATGAATATTCACATCAGATACAGGTACGAGTTTGTAAACCTTATACTGTTACCACTCATTGAATCGTAGCTTTACAATGAATCCAATTATGGGTCACAGCATAGGGTTTGATGGAGACATGAAGATTTTAGTATAACTGACATACGGTACCTTAATTATGTGGAGCTCTGTTCTCAGCATTTAATCTTGATGGTAAATGCCAGTCTATTATAAGTGGCATGAGAAAGGTTAACTCTTTCAGCACTAAGTAACTCTTGGTGGTTATTAGGTTCCCTTGTGGATCTTTTTAGTTATCAAAACAAGAACCAGTCTACTTGGAATTTTAGGTAGTTTAATAAATACTGTTCTAAGACTAAGTTAGCAAACAGGGTAGACCCTCCTGAACGAGGGATCCTACAGGAGCCCTCTGATCTGGGTCTATACTGTTTGCAAATATAATTATCTTTTCAACAGGTCCATGGTGTTGAAAGGTTAAGTGAAATTCCTGCTATTTTCACTCTTTCCTCCCCAGCATTCCAGCCAACAGGCAGTGATATATTTATTCAGTTAATTGTCAAGTACTTTACCTACTTCTCTCTTCCCACTGGGGCCTCAACAGGTAGTTGTTAGCTCGGTACATCAAATCAGTAGGCAGCAACAATTTTAAATGAACCAGCTTCTACACACTGATTGCTTATAATTACAGGGCTACCATATCTCCGGATTTTTCCTAAATCTTCGGATTTTTTTCTAGAATATGGTAGCTTAAAGCAGGCTGAAAGTAAAGCAGAAAACAGCCTGCTTTAAGTAGTCATGTGTTAACAAAACTAGAAACAGGCTATGGGGTAAAGGTACGATTAGTAAATTCGCACTTGAAAAATGCAAATTTGGAAATCTTAGGATTTTTCATGTCAACTTATGGCAGCCCTGTAATGCAGGACAGAAGAAATACAGGAAGCTCCCATAGGAGCTCAGTTTTTGACATTACTTTTGTTCTTCCTTAAGCTATCATTGATTACTTGATTTTAATTGGAATCATTTACACAGGTCCTTACTGTATATCTTTCTCTTTACTTGCACTTAACTAATTACCTACTGAAAAAAGTTGTCTTTTACAAAAATGTAAGTTCACTTTTAAAACAAGTTGTCTTGTTGGAAAGAAATCTTGCTTCTATAAGTATGAAACTGGTATTGTCTACCGTATTAATGTGGAATTACAAACTGAGCGGCAAACAGGATAGATCTGGATGAGCTGCCTTACGCAATGGAGTTATTTGAACACTTATCCAGATAGAAACTGTTTGCAAAAGTCAGCAATTAGTGTGAAAAGGGTGAAGAAACATTCCTAGCAACATGTTAAGCACTAATTGGCTGGGATAGGATGACTCAAAACCCTAGTGCATTCGGTTTACCTTCCAAAAAATAAACCACCATCAGCTATATAATGATTGTGCATCATACAGGCCTCATGTTACATCAGCTTGAAAGAAGACTTATTGCTGTTGTCAAAGACAGGTGACAGCTTAAAGCATGAGGAAAGTAATACAACTGTTTCTGCAGCTGATCATGCTTTGATCATACTTTGATCATGCTCTTAAAAAAAAAAAGTGAAATAAACTCCAACTAGTACACACTCAGTATGTTGCATATGTGTTACCCATATGAGTTAAATGAATATGCAGGTTTTGGACATGTTGGCCAAAGGTCAAGGTCAAAGGGTCAAATATTTGAAATGGCCATAATCGTTGACTCTCAGCTGATAGGGACTTCATATTTAATGTACATTTTGCTCTATTTAGAGGATTATAAATATCTATATGTCAGACATGCCAGGTCAAAGGTCAAGGTCACATAGGTCAATTATTTGAAACTGCCATATTGTTACCATTGATCTTCAGGAGATCAGGACTTAAAATTTTGTTTACATCTTGCTAAAACTTAAAAACATTGTAGACCCAGATCAGAGAGCTCCTGAAGGAGCTGTCTGATCTGGGTCTTCCCTGTTCAGTTCACCTGGCACAAAGTCAGAATCCAAATTAATTTAAAAAACATTGTACATGTACTAATTTACAAAAGTCATTTTGGCGGTGAAAGGTTTGACCTTTATTGTACTGGAACCTGATATATCCGTCCATTGCAACAGTGTAGACCCTTCAGGAACCTCTGATTAAGGTCTGCACTGTTTGTCATACTTCATAATATTGTCAGAGTATAAATCCCAGAAAGTCAATTTCATTTATAAAATGGAAGAGTCTATTTGAAATTTCAGCATGCCAACTGTTAACCCATATACTTTTTATTACTGATAGCCGGTTTCTAGCATTTCAAATATGTGATCACTTAAAGCAGGTTGAAAGTAAAGCAGAATGTGCCTTCTGGCACATTCTGCTTTACTTTCAACCTGGTTTAAGCTAACATCTGCTAGAATAAAGAAAATATTTCTTAAGGTTCATACTCACATCTGTATAAATTGGAACTATTTTCTGCAGTGGAGGGATAAATTAGAGGTGTAAAAATGTGTATTTATGGGTTAATTAACCGTTACCGATCTGAACGGTTTACTGCTGCAAAAGGTTGATGCCTGAAGCACTTCTCAATAAATTATTGACTACTTTTACTTGTTATTTCTTAAACCCTCCATCCCTGGAACAGAGATTTGCAGATTAGAATATGTTCTAGACAAAAAATGCTGATTAAGCTAGTTTTATAAAATAGAATCTGACATTTTTTAGGCATCACTCTAGGGACTGAAAAGGCATCAGCTACAAATACAATCTTTTGAAATTCTGAAATAGATTTTCTTCATTCAAATGTATGGCTAGGGTTTACAATTAGTCCCCCACCAAAACCTAGGGTTAGGAACTTAAGGTTAGGGTAAACTTTACAATTTGACCGCAGGTCTTTTTGCTATTTTCGTAGAAATTAACTGGCCATCTCTTGTGACATTAACCTGGCCATTTATTGTAACACTAATCTGGCCATTTCTTGTGACATTAACCTGACCATAAAAATAACATTTCTGGTGGCGGACTAATTGTAAAAGTGCTCCAAATGTATTGAAGTAAATTAATAAGTTAACATTTATATATTAATGCCATTTGTACTTATTAACCCATTACCCTGAAAAACTTCATTTTACGCGTTTTAGTTTATTCCTCCACTATAGCTCTACTGTCCTTTTCACTCAGCTCTGTCACTCAATTTTTATCGAGATTTTTTTTGTTTCAAACAATATCAGCTTTGTACCTGCACGAGACAATCAGATTGTTTTTTAAGAACTCACATGTAAAGTTTCAGATTTATTCAGGCTGTGAATGAAAAATGATCGTGAAAAATGTATTTTCCCCATAGTGAAATAGGCCTCAGTTGTTTACAAAATGGCTGACTGTGTGAATAGTGTGTGACGTTGTGGGACAGTCTATTTTTACAGAGGTGGAGAAGGCCTATTAAAATAAAACATAAAAATGATATTGTCAATCCGTGAATGGTAATCTAAACGTGAAATTAAGATAAAAATAGATTTTTACATCGCTATTTTGAAGGTGATGTTAAAAAGAATATTAAAACACACAGCGGCCATTTGCAAACACAGCTGATCCCAAGTTTACTATAAGAAAAAACTATTTTTTTAGGATATCTCCCTACTCACGGTCCCGATATTAGTTTATTACTCAAACTTTGCATGTGAGTTCGTAAAAAACGATCTGATCGGCTCATGTAGGTACAAAGCTGAAATTGTTAAAAATAAAATAAAATTGATAAAAATCGAGTGACAGAGCTGAGTGAAAAGGACAGTAGATATTTACCATAAAAATTTAATGCTGGGTAAATGTTTTCGTCTGTAACAATTCTCATCTGCTATTGTTCTAATAATTGAATTGCAAAATTTCTTTTCAAAACAGGGTCAAAGTGTCAAACAGTTTGGAACATAACGAGATGCCGCTTCATCTAGATACAAACTGCTTGCACAGATAATCAAGATTCCGCCACTTCTGCTTGGCATGGTTCTGTTTTGAGGTGCTACCTAACTTAATTTAACCCTTTGAATATGCATAATAATACAGTAAAATCTCTCTATTACCACCTCTAAATTGTTTTAATTATTGCATGTTTATGGCAGGTGATAGCTTAAAGCAAGGTGGCAGTAAAACAGAAAGCTCCTAAAGGAGCTTTCTGTTTTACTGTCACCTTGCTTTAAGCTGTCACCATAGTGTATTCTATACATTTAAGAAATGAATTGATTTTTTTCGGTGTTCAAGCCAAATGAACGACAGAAAATTATCGGCAAATACCATGAATCCCGTTAGCGATTCATGGTAAATTTGCCGATAATTTTCTGTCGTTCATTTGGCTTGAACGCCGAAAAAATTCAGTTCATTTCTTCTATTTACAATATATTTGCTGTAATTTCTAACATTAAATAAACATTTTGTCAGTACGCATGTATGTTTAATCCATATCAGAGGTCGATAACACGAATAATGTGTACCCTAAAAGGAACAGCCATGACCGATTTACTGAATCTGTGTACATTCGAAAGCAGAAAAAATAAGTTCCATTGTCAACAACTTGACAGTTTGGCGCGAAAAATGCTGATTTATGACGTCATTAGAAGTGACGTAATTTTAAAGTAGGATAAATATATCGGGGTTTTATTGTAAAGAAACGCAGATATAGGCCACTGTTTATATGGTAGATTCTTATGTCAGTTTTCTTGCAATTTATCTCATTTATAAAGAAGAATATTAGTCGGGAATCATGGTTTCCACTAGTAGGAAGGCATAGATCGGTTAAGAACAAATTTTGAAAAAATTCGCCAAATGTTTGCTGCCCCAAGTTCCAAACATTAATTTGCGTATGAAAACTGCATATGCCCCGCCTCCCCTTCGAAACTTTTCCACAAGTCCCGCCCTCTCGAAAATTGGTGTTTATTTGAAATGAACACACTTTTTGTCAATGGAATTGAATGGGGCGATTGTAAATATTCAATTATAGTCTTCATTTTAGTGATCGTTATAGAGAGGTAGACCCTGATCAGACGACTGCCTGATCTGGGTCTGTACTGTTTTCAAAAAGCATCAAAATTTGCTTGGTTTAAGACTGACCATGCATTAATTTGGTTATTGCTGAGTGGTTGTTAACTGTACTGGCACCAGTATATGCATCTGGATAATGTACAGGGGAGAAATGGGATATAGTCTCTGTAGGACTATATATGGTCTGCAACAACTTGGCTTCATTTATAATAACTGTACAGTGTATACAGTAAAACTTCTCTGTTACGACCACTAATTTATGATAATTTTATTATATGTTTACAACAGGTGACTGCTTAAAGCAAGGTGACAGTAAAACAGAAAGCTCCTTACTGTCACCTTGCTTTAAGCTGTCACCTGTCTCTTTAAAAATCAATTAGCCTTTGTCTTAGCTGTCATAATAGAGAGGTTATACCCTTGTGCTATAATCAAGTTAACTATCATGATGCAGTCTTTGATATAGCTTGCAGCTTAATGCCGGAAAAAAAGTAAAGCAGAAAAGGTCATGCAGGAGCATTCTGCTTTACTTTAGTCTTGCACTAAGTAGTCTAGCTCCTGTGTTTAGAGAGAATCGTGCTTCTTCAAAGAATGGTTGCTTGGCATTCAGGTCTGTCTCAGTATATTGCCAAATTGATTCCACTGTAGGCTCTGGTCAATGTTCTCTGTTTACAATAAAACTTTGGTTTAACTTCGAATCGAATAAAAGTCTATAAGCAGGTTTGTAGACAGTTGTCAGCTAAATGCAGGACAAAATTAATGCAGATAATTCATTTTTTTAGCTTTCTGCATGACTTTAGTCATGCATTAACCCTTAGCCTGCCACTCACGACTATAGCTCCATATGCAAACAGCTTGGATCCGGATGAGACGCCGAGTAACTCGGCGTCTCATCCGGATCCAAGCTGTTTGACACCTGGACAACATTTTCAGCAATTTTGAGCAACTTTGAAGCACTTTGAAACTTGAAGCAGACGAGAAATATAGCAGACGACAATTTATTTGGCGGGCTAAGGGTTAAGCATCCAAATGTCTGTAAGATCTTCATGATAGTGAAAGAATCAGTGATCTCTGATCACAGGTATACTGTATTGTATGGAGAAGACTTTGCAAAGAGTGTCTGCTTGTGTTACTTGTATATCCCCTGGCCCTATGCTTGTAAAGCATTGGAGTTTAGTCAGAGATTATTCTCAAGCTTTTTATTGGTCAGATTTTAGCATAATGCTCAAGAGAATAATCTCAGACAAACTCAAGCGCTTTAATATGCTCAAATCTGACAAATCAAAAGCTTGAGAACAATCTCATCTTAACCCATTACCCCAAAGCTTATTTCTAGTATTGAAGATAGATGACTGCTTAACTCTTTCCTCCCTAAAACTTTAAATGGACAACTCCAGTTTCCATTTTAGTCTAGTCCATTTCTGACTTTTAAGGGTTGTTTTTGTGAATGTTTGGCTTTGTGACAAACAGTGAAGACCCTGATCAGAGGGCTCCTTTCGGAGCCCTCTGATCAGGGTCTTCACTGTTTGCATAGGACAAGTGTACTATTCACATGTACACTGTTTGAAAAGCACGCCTATATGCGGGACTAGGGATCAAAGGGTTAAGCAGGTTGAAAGTAAGGCAGAATGCGCCTTAAAGCACATTCTGCTTTACTGTCAGCCTGCTTTAAGCTACCATCTGCTACGGTATGAAAAATATTTCTTATTGTACATATTTATGACCGAATAAAATGGAACTTACAATTTTCTGCCTTAAAGGAATGAATTTAAAGGCATAAAAAGGCATACTTATTGAGTAAAGGGTTAAACATTGAAAAGCTATGAAAGAAATGGTTAATAAAGTGCAGAATATGTCATTTGATCAGAATTTACACTGTTTCACATTCGGATTGCATTTTATAGCCAACAATATATGCACAGAATATTTCGTTTTGCCAATCCTGCATCACGATATGCAGATTCGTAAGCATTGCAGTATCACATAGCCATCAGAATTCATCCTGTTGATCTCTCTGTCACACTTTATTGCAGTTTCCACATATCTGTAAGTCTCCTAAACTCTTTGCATGCTGGGTAATTTTTTCGTCCGCAACAAATTGACGTATGCAACTGTTCTAAAGAATAGAATTTTCTAAATTTCTTTTCAAACCAGGGTCAGAGTGTCAAACAGTCTGGATCCTGATGAGACGCAGCATAACGCGGCGTCTCATTAGGATCCAACTGTTTGCCCAGATAATCACTAATCAGCCACTAGTGTGCAAAGAGTTAACCCTGTGTACGCCAAATACTTCATATACACTCCCCCCACTTTTGTAAATTGATCGGTTTATGTTGATTTGAAAAGATGGTTTAGATAATATTTCAGAAAAATTAAAGTGAAACAACCAGCATAGAACCTGAGTTAATGAGGCTTTTGCTCGGGGTCTGCACTGTTTGTATAATGTACATTATACTGGTTTCAAGCATAGAAAGGGTTAAAATAAATACTGTATGAATATTCATAAGAGAAAAGTGCAAGAAAATTAGGTCCCTGGCTGGTGACTTGATATCCACTCAAAAGGAAGCTTGCTTTATGTGTGAGAGGTAGTTAGCTGCTTTAAACCACTAGAAATAAAGCAGAAAACTCATGTAGGAGCTTTCTGCTTTGTTTTCATCCTGCTTTAAGCCTTATAGTGTTTGAATCAGATCTATATTCATTTGATTTGACAACAGTGTATGCCCAGATTAAGTTCAGGAACCGTTGTATCAGAGTCTACACTGTTTGTCATACATTAATATTTTGGGGTCAAATGCCTCAAGAGTCAATTTAAACAAGTCATCTTTTAAAACAAGAATAAGCCCATTTGTAATTTCAACATTATAAGAATCAAACTTACCCTTCTGTTTGAAACACCATTGATGAATCTATTAGGATCACTATAGCTATATTTTGTTAATTATAAGGTGTTTACCACAGGTGATTGCTTAAAGGGACTCGCAACCGGATGGTGTACTTGTCAAAATAAAATAAAATACTCAAATAAAAGCAAATTTGTGGCATTATTTGGCTTCTGACATTAAAAAAATATGATCAGTCCAAAAAAAGTCTCAAGAATAGTCTAGGAATCTTAGATTTTTAGATATTTTCCATCGTTTTTCTATACCGACTAGTAGACGGTATAGTTGTTGTTGTTGCTTCTCTACACGGGCTCAGACATAAACACGAGCCGAATTACGAAGTTGTATGCACTTTCGATCGCTACACAACTCCATTGGTCTAAGCGGTTTCCCCTATTTTGCCTTCTGTCCGCCAATGCCGGGCCCCGGGTTCGAATCCCACCAGAGACCAATATTTTTTTTTATTGAAATACATTTTTTTTAAACAGAATTTCTTATCCTAAACTAATTCTTTACCATTTATATAAGCGTTTGACACATATTTACAAATTACTATTTTTAATGCACCATCTGGTTGCGAGTCGCTTTAACCCTTTGAACCCTAGTTCCGCATATAGGCGTACTATTCAAACAGTGTAAATGTGAATAGTACACTAGTCTTGTCCTATGCAAACAGTGAAGACCCAGTTCAGAGGGCTCCAAAAGGAGCCCTCTGATCAGGGTCTTCACTGTTTGTCATAATGCCAATTAAACAGTGACAAAAACAACCCTTAAAAGTCAGAAATGGACTAGACTAAAATGTAAACTGGAATTGTCCATTTAAAGTTTTAGGGAGGAAAGAGTTAACCCATTACCCCATAAATATGTCTATTTACGCATTTAATTCATTCCTCCACTGAAGAAAATAGCTCTAATTTATAATGTCACAAGTATGTATCATAAGAAATAATGTATATATTCTAGCAGATAATAGCTTAAAGCAGGCTGAAAGTAAAGCAGAATGCACCTTCAGGCACATTCTGCTTTACTTTCAACCTGCCTCAATTTAAGTCGTTAGCCTTCATTTTAGTGGTGGTAATAGAGAAGTTTTACTGTACTAGAGTTCAGATGATATTGATGTTCATTCTGAGCAAATATTTATATAATTATGAACTTTCAGCAGGAGAAGGGGTATAAGATGCAAAAGTTAGAAAAAACCTAAAAGCTTTTAGGCATTGGAACCTACTTCATTGATTTGATTTGACTGTATTCTTTCAGAGTCTAAAGGACTAGAGTGGATTATAACAAACAACAGGTCTTTTGGTGAAACACACAGTGCAATATGATAGTGTCTTGGGAATAGAAAGCTTGCTTAATTGAGTGTTTACAATATCTTTATTGATTAAATAGTACATTTAGTGCATGCACCAAGTACACTAATATTCAAACCATTGGAGGTTTATGAATCAGAAAAAGGAATGCTCTTGACATTTGGAAGCATCTAAGTCAGAAATAGAGATTGCAATTAATTGGATATCTTATTGATAAAAACATTGGTAAATTGTGTATTTGTAAAAATGAATTTGAACATCCAATTTAATTGTTTCAATTTCTAGGGAAAATGAATTGAGTTCTCAATGATTTCAGTGCTTCTTAACTGGTTCTCAAGCAATCTGTATTACAATTGAGTTTGTAATTGTTTTTGTTAAGCTTGTTAGATTAAATATCAGTGCTATAGATTCCATTCATTCTAAACAATATTGACATAGTTGTGCAACAGAGTATTTCACACACACAAAATGTATATTTACGGATCCACCATCTGACATAGGATACACATTACACAAAACAAGACAGAATAAAGGGCACAAAACAAGCCCAGGGCTCCAGATAAGAGGAGGGTTAATTGAACAAACCCAACATTTTCTCACTCATTTCAGCAACAAATCCTATTGTTATACTACTCATTAGAATCGTCTCGAAGAGACGATTCTAATGAGTAGTGACACCATAGGGTTTAATGCAGAAATAAAGATTTTAGCTTTTGAAATAGCCCACTTATCTAGAGCTCTGTAGGCACAACTTACAGTGCTTGCAAGTTTTCAGTTGTTGTCAAGTACAGTATAACTACTTAATTGTGCAATGGTTATAAAGCAACTGGTGCTTTTCTTTCCAGTGATTAGTAAGCAGTTGCCATGGTTCTTTAGTTTCCAATGGTTCTCAGCCAATCAGTGCTTTAGTTGCCATTATGGTTCTCAATTATGGTTCTCAAATGATTAGTGCTTTAGTTTTCATTGCGTCTGAAGTCAATGTTGTATAGTTTACAATCATGGTTCTCAAACAATCAGTGCTTTAGTTGCCAATGGTTATTAAACAATTGTTTCTCAGTCAATGAGTGCTTTATAGTTGCCATTATTGTTCTCAAACGATTAGTGCTTTAATTTTCATTGGGTCTGAAGTTGTTATAATGTCATTTGTTGCCAATAGTTCTCAAGTGATTATTGCTTTGATTTCCCATAGTTCTCAAGCAATTAGTGCTTTAGTTACAATTATAAATTATCAAGCAGTCATTTTAAGTTTCCAGTGAGTTGTAGTGGTTATATATATAGTAAGCCTTCAGTGTTTGAGTTTGCAATAATTTGCAACGACTATAGTTTGCAATATGGTTTTACAGCAATTAATGTTTGAGTTTCTAATGGCTTAAAATTAAGCAATGCTAGTATACCTAAAAGTGACCATTTCGCACAATTTTAACTGTAAATTATTCAATGTGTTTGTCTGGTAACATCTCTAGCATGTTTTTCTATTAAAATTCTACACAATTCCCGCAGGAAAAACAGTTCCAAAATCAGATATTCCGCCTTCAAAGTGATAAAGTGTTTTCTTGGCCCTTATCAGGAGAAGATCTATATTTTTAATCATTTGGCTTGAAGTGGCTGCAGCAGATTATAAAGTACATAATTGCACTCTTGGTGCTCTAATCAATACTCTTTACAAATTCTTGGCTCCTTAACAGGAGTATTAACCCTTGCGATGCCGAACTTTTCAAATGGACTCTCCCACTTTTTGACAAATGACCAGTTTATGTTGATGTTTAGAACTCAGCTTCCAGACAAAATTCAAGATAAAAGCAAACAGTGAAGACCCTGGACAGAGGGCTCCTGACGGAGCCCTCTGATCAGGGTCTTCACTGTTGTGCAAAAGATGCATATATAATTTTCCTGCGCAAAATAGGTGAATGGATCATTTGAAGAATATCAGTTCTTACGGCAGAAAAAAACGTCTTTTGAACTCGAATCAAACGAAGAAGCCACAGGTTGTTGGATGCAGATTTACTGATAGCCAGTCGAGTATTTTGTGAGCCAACAGTCTATCAAAGATGTATTGGAAATCTGAAAGATGATGCTTTCTGCAGGATAAATTAAGTTTAACCCTTAGCCCGCCAAATAAATTGTCGTCTGATATATTTCTCGTCTGCTTCAAGTTTCAAATTGCTTCAAAGTTGCTCAAAATTGCTGAAAATGTTGTCCGAGTGTCAAAAAGCTAGGATCCGGATGAGACGCCGAGTTACTCGGCGTCTCATCCGGATCCAAGCTGTTTGCATATGGAGCTATAGTCGTGACTGGCAGGCTAAGGGTTAATGTGGAATGTATAGGAACTTTTTGTATTATGGTTGTTCTGCAGTTAGATGCACCTATATTTGGAGATTTCCATGCTTATTTGTTGAGGCATATAACTATTTGACTGTTTATTTTGAGAGAAAATGACATCATTATTCTTTGCACTGTTGGACATTAACTAACTGGTACTTTGCACTGTCTGATCAGAGGAAATGATTTAGGAAGAATAATTGTCTTAAAGTTGTTTCATGAGACTTTAAATCAAGTTCTAGACCCCACATGACCTCTGTGTTATAGTTACAACAAAGAGATGAGTGTCAAACAAATAACAAAGTTTGAACATAATTGGTTGTTTATTGCCAATCACCAACGTGGAGATTCAGAGCCCAAGACTGCGTGGGAGACCGAGAAAATCATGGTCAGATTGTGTTAAGGCTGACATTAATGCATGCAACCTAGATGTGAACCCACTCGACAGAGCTGCTTGGCGATCAAGTATCAGACAAACTAGCCGCCTGCTGCCTACCCCAGATGCTGGGACACCCGCAGCAGATGACAAATCAAATCAGGATTAAAAAAAAATAAAAAAATTGCAGCATATAGAAGGAATCCTTACTGTGTGGGAAATATTTATCATATGCATCATTTGCAAACAGTGTAGACCCAAATAAGAGGAAGCTTTGAGCTCCTTAAGAACCCTTTGATTGGGGTCTTCACTGTTTGTCATGGGTAAGATTATTTTGGAAAATGTACTTCTCGAGAGACAATGTAAACTAGTCATTGTTTACTAGATGGAACAGTCCATTTGATATGTCAGCAGTTAAAGGGTTACGAATAGTTACTTCAGGAGATTTCTCTTTACTTTCCACTTGCTTTTAACCCTTTCCGTGCCCATAGAAGCGCCTTTTAGCGCATATGATTTATTCCTCCGCTGAGGAAAATAGATCCAATTCAATCAGTCATGAATATATATTATAGGGAATATTTCTATGTTCTAGCACATTGTAGCTTAAAGCAGGCTGAAAGTAAAGCAGAATGCGCCTTAAGGCGCATTCTGCTCTACTTTCAACCTGCTTTTAGTGGTCACCTAATTTCAATACTAGAAATAGTAAAGGCGCATTCTGCTTTACTTTCAACCTGCTTTTAGTGGTCACCTATTTTCAATACTAGAAATAGTAAAGGCGCATTCTGCTTTACTTTCAACCTGCTTTTAGTGGTCACCTATCTTCAATACTAGAAATAGGCTATCAGGTAAAGGGTTAAAGCAGAAACTTGGTTTCAAACATCAAATGTGATACTGCCTGCATTAGACACCAAATACCAAGCCTTCATCATTGTGATGGTAATTGCAGACGTTTTAATGTACTGAGACAAATAATTGAAGTAACTGCTTTTTAATCAAGCTTATATTGTTTTTCATTTCTTGGCTTTAATGTTGTCATTAATTGCCAATTATTTCTCAGACTGCACTTCAGATTTAGTGTTGTTATAGTTCTGTTTCAGTAAATTTGAGGAGTTAAATGAATTCTCCTATGAACCTATTCATGGGAAAGATGCCATAATTTCCTGTTTAAATGAGAAATGCAATAATATGTAGAAAATAACTGTTTATTTGTAACTGTTAGCAATTGCTTAAAATTCTGAGTTGTAAACGGTTTTGGGTCTGATCAAAATTATGGTGTAAAGGGGTAACTCAACACCCCTTTACACCATAATTTTGATGACAGGTGACCGCTTAGAGCTGGTTGAAAGTAAATCAAAATGTACCTTAAGGCGTATTCTGCTTTACTTTAAGCCTGCTTTAAGCTACTATCTGCTAGGATATAGGAAATATTTCTTGGTGCTTGTATCTGACCTGACTCCAAAATGTGTGCGATGAAAGTGTTCAAAGAGTTAATGCCAGTGTCATTCTCTTACTTACAACCAGGTCAGATGTGTTAAAACATTTGGAAGCATTGAATTCTGTGGATAGCCGAGTTCTAGATAATTATTTCAAAAACTAAATCTCTATTTCTGCATTAAAGCCTATGGTGTTACTACTCATTAAAGTAGTTACACCATAGAATTTGATGCTGAAAAGAGTGAGAAATGTTGCATTTGTTCAGTTTACTCCCTTTTATCTGGAGCCCTGAATAGGTTAATTTGCTTGCTTCCATAAACCACTTAAGTAAGTGTAACTTTTATGCCATTTTGAAAAGACTTCTCATTAGTGGCTGTGTTTTATGTTTAAAGAAGAGTGTGTGCCAGGTATAATAATGATTTGGATTGTTGGTATCATCACCCTCTCAAAGGCTGCAATAAATTGGCTAGAACCCACAGGAAGTGCAGGCCAGGCATAAAGGTTGTCTTTAGTGCTTGGTGCAGTTTGTCTTTGGAATACAGAAAACAAACCTGATTGCACGCGGCTGGCATCTGTAAAGACACATGACACTCTCTTGGAGACAATGATCTTATTCTAAATGTTGGACAGAAGTAATCATATAGGAAGTTTCTGTACTATTTTGTTCTGCATATACCGGTAGCTGCAAAAATGAATAAGAATCATGATTTAAAATTTGCCTTTTTGCTACCAAAGGTATACGATATGTCCAGTCAAACCTTACAGGAAAACTAATTCAATTAATAAGCACCTCTTTAAGACAGGTGGTTATTTAATACAGGAAAAACGAAAAGAATAAAGCTATAAAGGAATGTTCAATTTTGATAGATTTTATATAAAAAGAAGTTGAAAACTTTATAATACAACCCCTGCTATACGGGAAACAAGTAAACTAATCCTTGCAAATAGTGTAGACCTTGATCAATCAGAGAGCTCATTCAAGATATCTTTGGTTAGTCCTTTTGAAAACTTCAGCATTTTAAGGATTAAACATTGGAAAGATTGCAGCAACACAAAAGTACCATGGGAGAAAAAGCCTAAGAGCAACCAATTGATACGCAGGTTGACTGACTTTAATTAAATCTTATGTTTTCTTGCATTAGCTGTACAGAGCCGGGGCAGAAACTGTGTGTTTGCCAATGAAACCAATTTGCATATTTGAATAAGAAAAGAAAATCACTTTAAGGCATACAGGAGAACTTTTTGTTCCAATAGTTCTCCCATTTGTTGGAAAGTTTCGCTGAAACAGTCGAAAGCTGTGTTGTGCATCAATTTAAGATAATGCATAGACAGTCTGTAAAACATTGTAACAGCTTAATGCTGGACAAAAAATAATGCAGAAAGCTCTGCATTATTTTTGTCAAGCATTAAGTAACAACCTGTTCTTAGTCATTTCCATGCTTAATTGAATGGTTATTGGTCACAGGGTTTGGTTGTAAATTTTTATGGCCCTTTGGTGTCATATTTCACATAGAAATGTATCACATAAGCAATGGATATGAATAATATAGCCATTTTCATGGCCTTTGTGCAGAAGCTTATACCCGTTGGAGACAAGGGGGAGAAATATGGAATACCTTTGCAAACAGTCTAGATCCAGGTCAGGACCCACAAAATGTCAGGCCTGATCAGGATTTAGACTGTTTGTATCTTTGATTGTATTTCTTGAAAATGAATAAAGGAAACAGTTAATTTCAGATATCAACGGTGAACTTTTTTAGTAGACAGCATGCACAGCATTTGAAGGGTTAACCTTTAGAAGAACTCTTGTTTTATTATCTTGTGGCTCCAGAACTGTTGATCTAGTTTGGGTCAGTAGTTCTTGCATAGCTTATGATGGTTTAGAGCACCCCAGGAGGCTTTCCCTTTATTATGCTGGAAGTATATAACCCATATCTCCTGTAATGAAATGTGCTAATCACCTATATCCATCTGTGTTTAACCCATTACTCCATAAATATACCTTCATGTGCCTTCAATTTATTTGTACATTGGTGGAAAAAGATCTACTCTATACAGTCTTGAATAATTACTACAATAAATATTTTCTACAATTCCTAGCAGAATGTAACTGAAATCAGGCTGAAAGTAAAGCAGAATGCACCATTCTGCTTTACTTTCTATTTGCTTGAAGTATTCTTCTGTCTTCAAAACTAGAAATATGCTATTGGCGAATGGGTTAACACTGATATCGGCATAATGTGACTTGACTGTTTGGTTGCCTTTTGCATCATTTTACTCCTTATTTAAGTTGAAAACAAACTGGTAATCCAGCATTCTCCTGTATATAGCGTTGTCATTAATGTTGCCAGCTCTATCTTCAGATCCTATCAGCAGCCTGAGCTAGTAGTTTTAACATAATTCTTGTTGTATATTTTCAGATGAAGGATCTAGAAAGAAGGAAGACTGAAGCTGAACTTAGAGCTGACACTGCAGAGGAAAAGGTAAGATGATTATATGTATGGTTTATTTCATGCTAGTCCGGTCTAGGTACAGCAAAACATATCTTAACCCATTACTCCATAAATACACCTTTTTAAGCCTCTAATTTATTCCCATCCTGAAGAAAGTAGTTCCAAGTTATACAGTCAAGAATATGTACCTTGTTTTTTTTCTTCTAAATTCTAGAATATGATACCTTAAAGCAGGCTGAAAGTTAAACAGAATGCACCTTTACTTTCAACCTGCTTTAAGTGGTCACAAGTCTTCTAAATTAGAAACAAGGTTAACCTTATTTCCATTGAAGAAAATAGTTCAATTTTATACAGTTATGAATATGTACCATAAGAAGTATATTCTATATCCTAGCAGATGGTAGCTTAAAGCTGAGGCTGAAAGTAAAGCAGAATGCATTGTAAAGATGCATTCTACTTTTCTTTCAACTTGCTTTAAAAAGTCACATGTCTTCAAAACTAGAAACCGGTTATAGAGTAATGGGTTAACCCTTAGCCCGCCAAATAAATTGTCGTCTGCTATATTTCTCGTCTGCTTCAAGTTTCAAAGTTGCTGAAAATTGCTGAAAATGTTGTCTGAGTGTCAAACAGCTTGGATCCGGATGAGATGCTGAGTTACTCGGCGTCTCATCCGGATCCAAGCTGTTTGCATATGGAGCTATAGTCGTGAGTGGCAGGCTAAGGGTTAAGCACCACTAAAAATAAATCTGACAATACTGTATAACAGGTATTTTTCGCATCATGAATATTTTGCGTAATGCGATTTTGTATTAATTCACAACATCATGCAATATTTCAAGCAGGTGGTAGCTTAAAGCAGGCTGAAAGTAAAGCAGAATGTGCCTTAAGGCACATTCTGCTTTACTTTCAACCTGCTTTAAGAAGTCATCTATTTTCAAAAGTAGAGAGGCGAGGCAACACATTCCCGAATTAACGCGTAAATTATATTCTTGCGAATAAAACCGGTCTTACAGTATATGAGTTGGTACTCATATGAGCTACATTTTAGCTTTGAAGTAGGTGTATGTTTGACTGAAGCAAGCTAGATTGATCAAGAAATGACTTGGTTATTAGTGTGATGATGTTCTGGGATAGGAAAATTCTAAACTCATATGTTTCTTTAAGATAGGGAGAAACATCATTTGGTTCAGTAGTTATTTGATGATGAAACTGTCACTGTTGATATATGTTACAGTTCCACCTGGGGACTGTCGAACCATCAATTACAGTAACAACTCTCTATTACAACCACTAAAAAGAAGGCTAATTGACTGTTTAAAAGACAGGTGACAGCTTAACCCATTACCCAAAAGCGTGATTCTAGTTTTGAAAATAGGTGACCACTGAAAGCAGGTTGAAAGTATAGCAGACTGCTCCTTAAGGCACATTTTCCTTTACTTTCAGCCTGCTTTCATCTACCATCTGGTAGAATATAGACAATAGTTCTTATCATACATTATTATTCATAACTATATAAATTGGAACTGTTTTCCTCAGTGGAGAAATAAAGGCATAAAAAGGTGTATTTATGGGGTATTGGGTTAAAGCAAGGTGAACGTAAAACAGAAAGCTCCTTTAAAAGGAGCTTTCTGTTTTACGTTCATTTTGCTTTTAGCAGTCACCTGCTCTAAACACCTGATAATTAACACAACTCAGTCGTCGTAATAGAGAGGTTTTACTGTATAGTGTAATGAAGAGAGCTGACAACTAAGAGTACAATCATACTTGTAATAAGCAGCCTTGAATGAAGAAGCAAGGTGATCTTTAACCCATTACCCCATAGCCTGTTTCTAGTTTTGAGGACTGATGAGCACTTAAAGCAGGTTTAAAGTAAAGCAGAATGCGCCTTTAGGCGCATTCTGCTATACTTTCAGCCTGCTTTAAGCTATTATCAGCCTGCTTTAAGCTATTATCAGCTAGGATTTATAAAATATTTCTTATGGTATATTTTCATGACAGTATAAATTGGGACTAATTTCTTCAGTGTAGGAATAAATTAAAGGCGTAAAAAGGCGTATATTTCTGGGGTAATGGGTTAAAGACATGTATGTAAAATCTCTCTATATTGACCACTCATTGTGTTAATTATTAGGTGTTCATGACAGGTGACTGCTTAAAAGCAAGGTGACATTAAAACAGAAAGCTCCTTAAGGAGCGTTCTGTATTACTGTCACCTTGCTTTAAGCATCACCTTGTTTACACAATCAAATAGCATTCGTTTTAGTGGTCATAAAAGAGAGGTTTTACTGTATTTCTGATTGGAGTTTTTCATCAAGTTTGTATCAGATCTATCAGCTACTTATCCTGACAAATTTACCCCACCTGTTTCCCTTGGATAATTGTTGCTATAAATATCTTGGAAATCGTGAGGAAAGTATAATTGGTTTCGACATTTGAAAAGCATCGTATTTGTTAGTTTCTAGATGGAGCGTACTGTTGTAGACTGCCGTATCTTGTTATCATTGATTATCAGAGAAGCTTTCTGAATGGCTAATTGGGCTGACAGTTGACAAAATTTGTCAATCAAGTATCAAACATCAGATTAGACAAGACTGGAGGTTTCCAGCTGACAGAGTTGATTGCTCTTTAACTCTTTGCATGCTAGCGGTGGATATATCTGCCACAGTGATTACCTTTGCAAACAGTTTGGATCCAGATGAGACGCCGCGTTGTCTCATCAGGATCCAAACTGTTTGCCAATCTGACCCTGAATTTAAAATAAATTTTGAAAATTTTATTTTTAGAACGGTTGCAGACGGAAAAAAAATACCCAGCATGCAAAGAGTTAGTTTCTAGTGTTGAAATACTGATGCCTTTCCTTGGCTGTACTTTTTAAATGCCAAGTATTATTGTTCTCTGCAACAATGGTTATCTATTGCTGTTTTAAAATCAAAATTTTCAGAAAACTATTTTTAAAATAGGGTTAGAGTGTCGAAAAGTTTGGATCCTGATGAGACGCCAGATTATGTGGTGTCTCATCTGGATCCAAACTGTTGCAAAGATAATCAAGGTTTGGCCATAGCATGCAAAGTAAAACTGCTTTATGCCTTTACCCTAGCTTTTCTTAAATGTTCATGCTTCTGTTGTACAGTAAAATCTCTTTTTAAGGATCACTAAAACGAAGGCTAATTGTTGTGTAAAAGACAGGGGACAGCTGAAAGCAAGGTACATGTAGCAGTAAAACAGAAAGCTCCTACAGGAGCTTTCTGTTTTACAGTCACTTTCCTTTATGCAGTCACTTATCCTCAACACTTTATAATTACCACAATTTAGGTTTTACTGTTTCTTCCTAACTTACAGAGTTAGATGTGATGAAAAGTGGTTGCTTCAAGCAGACTGAGAGCAGAAATCTCCTACAGGAGCTGCATTGCAAACAGGAGTTATGAATCAGGCTTACTCACTCAGCAATTTGTTTGAATCCAAACTAATTTAGATGCATTTAAATATTTGTACATTCAGATTGCTTTATATCTAAATTTAAAAACATTCCGACAATCAATTTTAACTCATGCATGTGCAAAACAGTGATTACCTTTGGAAACAGTGTATAATAATGCAGATGAGATTCCTCATTACGTTGTATCTTATTAGTATCCAAACAACATGTCTGATACTCTGAGATCTTATTTTTAAGTGTCTTTTTAGAAATTCTAATTTAAGAACCCTAAAATATCTCCCTTGTGGCAGACATCAGTATTTGGAGATTTTGGATTCTGACCAGATGACTAAGTTACATTGCATCCACTCTTTACCCATTTACTGTTTCAAACTTCCAATTCAAGTCTCAGCAGGATAAGGGTTTGCCCTTACTATGTGAGGAAATTAGTATGTACAATAGAATAGCAATAGTGTGTACCTAGATTAAAGATTTCCTTAACCCATTACCCCATAGCCTGTTTCTAGTTTTGAAGATTATTGACCTCTTAAAGCAGGTTGAAAGTTAAGCAGAATGTGCCTTAAGGTGCATTCTGGTTTACTTTCAGCCTGCTTTAAGCTATTATCTGCTAGAATATAGAAAATATTCCTTATGATTCTTATTTGTGAAAGTATAAATTGGAACTATTTTCTACAGTGGAGGAATAAATTATAGGTGTGAAAAGGCATATTTATTGGGTAATGGGTTAAGGGTCTGCACTGTTTGTTATAGTTTTGAATTTTTTTTTAGACAGAATTCTTACAAGTTTAACCCATTACCCCATAGCCATTTTCTAGTTTTGAAAATAGGTGACCACTTAAAGCAGGTTGAAAGTAAAGCAGAATGCGCCTTAGGGCGCATTCTGCTTTACTTTCAGCCTGCGTTAAGCTACCAGCTGCTATAGAAATTATTTCTAATGTTAAATATTCACGACTGTATAATTTGGAACTCCTTTCTTCAGGGGAGGAATAAATTAAAGGCGTCAAAAGGCGTATTTATGAGGTAATGGGTTAAACTGGTATTTATTCAGAAAATAAAAGCAACTATTTGGAGTGTCAGCAGGATAATGGTTAAGTGGCAATCTTGAGTGAGGATAATCACTAGCTATTATTGTGGAATTGTTTCTATGTATAGCATCAATCTGGAGATAACTTTAATCTCAAGCAATTATTTAAAGAAAAAAATAACACATCCTCCTGATGAAAGATACAGAAGACTTGACATTTTGTAATCTTTGTTTAATCCTTTCAATACAGTATAGTTTAAACCAGTTTATGTATATGTTGCAAACACTGTAGACACTGATCAGTTTAACCGGTTACCCCATAAATACGCCTTTTGACGCCTTTGATTTATTCCTCCACTGAAGAAATTGGTTCTGATTTATATAGTAAAAAATATGTATTATAAGAAATATTTTCTATATCCCAGCATATGGTGGCTTAAAGCAGGCTGAAAGTAAAGCAGAATGTACCTTAAGGCACATTTGCATTACTTTCAACCTGCTTTAAGTGGTCACTTATATTAATAACTAGAAACAGGCTATGGGGTAATTGGTTAAGGAGACCTCTGATAAAGGTCTATACTGTTGTTTTTTATTTTTCTGAAATATTTTCTTTAATAGCCCAAAAAATCAAAATAAGATCATTTTTCAAAAGTGGAACAGTCTATGATTGTGAAAATTTGGTATAAAAAAGGAGAAACATTTCTCACTTACAGCTGAATGTGAATTCTATATACATGTATACAGTGACAGTAACTCAGATACAAACAGATTGAATCAATTCAGATGCTGAGATAGACAATATCTAATCGGGATCCTATGACTTTTCTCTTGAAATTAATTTTGTTCAGGAACACAATTAAGGTATGATGACAAAGTTTGAATCACATTGTTCTCACATACCGGTAGTTACAAAGTGTCTTAAGAACTAACCTCTGTGGTTCACCCATTACTCCATAAATATGCCTTTTTACACCTTTAATTTATTCCTCCACTGATTAAAATAATTCCATTTTATACAGTCATAAATATGCATCATAAGAAATATTTCCTATAACCAAGCAAGTGGTAGCTTAGCAGGCTGAGAGTAAAGCAGAATGTGCCTTTAGGCACATTCTTCTTTACTTTCAACCTTCTTTGAGTAGTCACCTGTTTTCAAAACTAGAAACAGGCTATGGGGTAATGGGTTAATCTGTTCAACATGGGTAAAGCATTCAATCAATGATTCCGCCTAACTTTTGGATGAGAATAATTTGCATCAAATTTAGATACAAACTGTTTGATACTATGTTATTTGTTTTTCATTTACAAAAATTAAAACAGGCTAGATCTACTGAGTTGAATTTCTAAGCAAATGCCACTGCATTTCAGCATGAACAGAATTAACTTTTCTCCTGCGATAAGTGTACATTTAATTTATGAAAACAATGTAGACCCAGATCATACAGCACCTGAAGGAATCATCAGATCAGGGTCTGCACTGTTTGTCACAATTTTACTTATTTGGGAGACAATTATCTCTCAAAAATCTATGTAAGCTCGTTGTTCTACAGAAATGGGTTCATTCATTTGAAAATTCAATACAGCAATGGATAAACTGATCGATATGTATGACCTTGTTTTTAAAAGGTATATAATTCAAGCCAAAACGAACTCAATCAAACTATAAACAAAAACATGGAAAAAGGAAACCAAAGATTGCAAGAGCATTATAAAACAAAGGGAGATAATACATACATGATAGAAAGATTTTGTGTTTAGAGTTAATGTTCCTGTTTGACTTCAGTTTTGATATCTCAACTAATTTACATGTTTTGCAAAGTAGATGCTGAATAACAGTGCATTATATTAGGATCCAAACTATCTATTTGATCTTTATTCTTGAAATATACATTAGAATAGGTTAACTTTTTGCATGCAAATGGCAATAACTGTCATCGGATTACCATTGCAAACAGTTGGGATCCAGATGAGACAATACATCAGGATACAAACTGCTTGATACACTGACCCTGTTTTGAAAAGAAAAGAGATGATTTATTGTTTTAACAGAAAACAACAGTAAAACCTCTCTATTACAACCACTAAATTGTGTTAATTATTAGGTGTCTACCACAGGTGACTGCTTAAAGCAAGATGACAGTATAACAAAAAGCTCCTTTAGGAGCTTTCCGTTTTACTGTCATCTTGCTTTAAGCTGTCACCTGTCTTTTAAACAACCAACTCGTTTTTGTGGTCATAATAGAGAGGTTTTTACTGAATTTTGAAGCCGACATTATTTCTAGCATTTAAAGGGTTTGAAACATGATAACTTCTCCCCAGGTGTTTCTCCTTGAAAATCTCACATTTGAGATTTAATATTTTCTGTCTGGAATTGACATAAACTTCAAAATTTTAGATAATTTTAGCTCAGTGTAGTTAAATGATGTTGCAGTGAAAGTATGTATGTACTTTTGGCTCATTTTATAAACCCAGATAATGTCTTGAAATACTGTAAAAATGATTGAGAAAAGGTTTACCTCCAATATTAACTCTTTCAACACTAAGTAACTCTTTTGCGTTATTAGGTTCCATTCTGAATCTTTTTAGTTTCCAAAACATGAACCAGTTTACTTGGAATTCTGGGTAGTTAATAAGTACTGCTGTAAATTAGCAAACAGTGTAGACCCTGAGCAGAGGGCTTCTATAGGAGCCCTCAGATCTGGGTCCACCGTTTACAAATGTAATGAGTGTAATTTAAACAGGTCCATAGTGTTAAAAGAGTTGAGCATTCACCTGTCTACAACAACATGCATTAAAGTTTGCACACATATTTTTCTCATTCATTGATGATCCTAATATACAGTCAGCTGTGTGCAAAACTAGAAACTGGCTGTGGAGTAATGGGTTAAATCCAAGTGTTGTCAGACCTGGCATGCAGTGAAGGTGTTCAGCTCTTTTGTATTTCTAATTAATTACAAGTTTACATTGTCTCTTGAGGGGTTTGATTAAAAAACTTATAAAATTTACTATTATGGCCCTCTGATATGGGTCTACACATTGCAGATGATGTATAAACTAAGTATTGAGTCTTGTTTTCCTGCACAGTATGAGGTTAAATACCCTTAGCTGTAAAACTCTGTATGTAAATTTAAATTGACACTTTGTGGGGGAGATTAGTTTTAAAATCCAAAATAAAAATGTTTTATGTGTTTTTCATCTCTGATTTCAAAGAGTAGACTAAACAATGGGTATTATGTGTACCAGGACATCCAGCTATGTATGAATTGAGAACACAGCCTTGGTTCACAATGACAGGCCTAGTTACAGAGAAATTGTTGTAATTGCTTTAACCCTTTCCTCCCAAATAGCCATAGGTGCAAATTAATCACCTATATTCAAATGTATCTAAAGCTGGTGGCTACTTAAACCTACAACCTGTGTCAATGAACATTCATTAATTTTGTGACTGAATTTTAAAGAAATTGTAGTGTCATGTCTATCATCCAAAGAAACCATACTTGTCAATATGCAGGAAAAAATAGAAATAAAACAAACAGAGACCAGACCCTTGTCAGGGGCAGGGCTCAATAGTACTCAATACTGTTTGCAAAGACTGAAAGTATACAAAATAGTACTTTATTATATGCCTTTCTATTATACTGAGATCAGTGTACGTCAATATCCTGTTTACAGTAACACATATATATTCAAGTTCCGCATTATTCTTTGTGACATAAAATAATTCTTGCTCTGCTTCAAATATCTAGTGTTTCTGGATATAAAATAATTTAAACATCTATCTAGTTGTTGATGATGTATATTGAAGGCATATAATAAAAGCATCACCATTTGGTGGTGCACTACAGGGCATCGTATTCAGCTCTCACAGTTTTTGGTGGAATCATACTTGCGCCAAGGCATTAATCTGATTGGATGTTTCTGCAAAAAATGTCTTGAGCTGAATACATTGTCCTTTATTATATGCCTTCGAGTGATAACGAGCGTTTCCGCGTGTATTTGCAGAGTAAAATACAAGAGTCTGTATCAGCCACCTTGTATCAGCCACTTTGTATTTTACTCTGACCTCGCTTTCGATTTGACGTGACATCATTTACGTACATGTACGACTGCCGCGTTATTCTTTGTGACATACAAAAAATCTTGTTCTGCTTCAAATAACTAATAAATTTTGGATATAAAATGATTTAAACAACTATTTAGTTGTTTCTGGTTTGTATTCAAGGCATATAATAAACACATCACCAGTTGGCAGTGCGCAAAAGAGTGTTGCATTTAGCTCTCGACGTTTTTGGCGGAAACAACCGATCAGACTCGCGCCAAGGCGCTCGTCAGATCGGCTATTTCCGCCAAAAACGTCTCGAGCTAAATACATCACTCTGTATCGCACTGTCAACTGGTAATGTGTATGTATCGCATGGCCAACTGGTAAGATGTGTAATACTGCTCTCCAGCATAGAAAGGGTTCAGACGTGTAGCAGTATGTCATTTACAGCAAAAATAATGAAGAAAGCTACATTCAAGGAATTCTGCATTACGCTTATATTTTACCACATGAATTATGTTTTGAAAGATCCGACTGTCTTCAAGGTGTGATGGCTGAAGATGTGATGATCAACTGTCGTATTACCTGGCTGAATGCACTGATTGTTCACAAACCTGTTAAAACTCTCTTGTCCATTACAGTTGACAAGATAATGTTCCCATCATTTTTTGTCCATTTCTGTTTTAAAATACAGTCAAGCTTGTGTTACTTCATAGCCTGTTTCTAGTTTTGAAGACAGGTGACCACTTAAAGCAGATTGAAAGTAAAGCAGAATGCACCTTAAGGTGCATTCTGCTTTACTTTCAGCCTGCTTTAAGCTACCATCTGTTAGGATATAGAATATAAATCTTAAGGTGACTATTTATGACTATAAATTGGAACTATTTTCTTCAGTAGAGGAATAAATTAGAGGTGTTAAAGGTGTACTACGGTAATTGGGTATGGGTTAAGTGGCCATTCTTTAAAACACTCTTAGATCTCAGGCAGTTGACTGCTTAATCCTGTAAGAGCTTTCTGCTTTACTTTTTACCTGCATTAAGTTGTCATTTATATTCTAATTAGTAGACCACTTAACCCTTTCAACAGTAAGTAACTCTCATTGGTTTTCATGTTCCCTTGTGGATCTTTTTAACCAAAACATGAACCAGTCTACTTGGAAATCTGTGCAGTTTAATAATTACTGCTTTAAATTAGCAAACAGTCTAGACCCAGATCAGAGGGCTCCTGCAGGATCCCCCCTACAGGAGCCCTCTGATATGGGTCTACACTTTATACAAATGTAAAGGGTATATTTTTAAACAGGTCCATGGTGTTGAAAGAGTTAACAGAAGTTTGACTGTGTCTGTTTGTAATAGACATTCAAGTTTCAATTGTTCTCATACTTTTTATGAGTGTATTTACCATGCGATTTTCAATTACTGCAGCATAAAAATGGCAAAGTTGCTATAAACCTAAATACTTATCTGTTAGCCAGTCTGTCATTCTATGAAACAGGACTTGGTTTATTCCAGTAGAGGATATGATAGCTAGACATATAATTTATAGTGTGTGACATGATATTATCTCAGATGAGGCGATGATAAGCATTTGTAACTGAAGTATACCGTTATTTATGATCCGGTAGACAGTCTAAAATTTAAAGTTTTATTTCTTTTACATTGATTATGAAACAAGCTTTAACCCTTTGAACCCTAGTCCCGCATATAGGCGTCCTTTTCAAACAGTGTACATGTGAATAGTACACTTGTCCTATGCAAACAGTGAAGACCCAGATCAGAGGGCTCCGAAAGGAGCCCTCTGATCAGGGTCTTCACTGTTTGTCATAATGCCAAACATTGACAAAACAACCCTTAAAAGTCAGAAATGGACTAGACTTAAATGGAAACTGGAATTGTCCATCTAAAGTTTTAGGGAGGAAAGAGTTAATCAACATAATTATACAAATCACTCTCACTGGATCAAATGGTGGTGTATTTGGTTATTTCTTTGGGAGGAAACCGGAGTTCTCGATAAAAACACAAGTGTCCGGAGAGGCAACCAATATTACACTCTCACATACAAGGAGAGAACTCCTTCAGGAGCTGTCTGATTTAGTTCACCACTGTATTCCAATGAAGTTGTTATACCCCCACTATGTAAAAGGGGGCTGTATAGGAACCACTTTGTACCTCTGTTGGTCTGTCCAAGAATTGTCCGCAGCTTTGTCCTACAGTTCTGTATGCCATCTAGAAACCAACCTGGTAAGTGGAAACATAAAGGTAATTGGGATTGCCAAGTGTTGCAAACTACTTTCAGGTCAACCTGACCTTGACCTTGATAATTGAAGAACCTTGTCCAGCACCTAATTCCTATACCATATCATCTATGATTACAAAACCTGATGTGTACAGACATCTTGAGATGAGGATTCACATACTACTTCCAGGTCACCTCTGACCTTGATGATTGAAAAACCTTGTCCAGAGCATAACTTGTATACTATGCCATCAAGTATCCTTGATGGTGTTCATTAAGTAAGTCTAATCCATTTGTATAGAAAGTTCTTTTTATATAGGCCCCCTCGTCCCTGTTCATGACCGAGTTCTTTCTATAGACTATCCTTAGAATTTTCTAAACATATGCCATCTAGGATTACCAAACTTAGAGTGTGGATACATCTTAGGATTGTGGAGCGTCACATTCCTGGACTTCTATGTCACTTTGACCCTGCCTCTGAACTTGATTATTTAAAAACCTTGTCTGGAGCATATCTCCTATACTGTATCATCTATGATTAATTAAACATGATGTGTGGATACATATTTGATTGCTTTTGTCGCATAGCACTTTTAGGCCACTTTGACCATGATCTCTGACCTTGACAATTGAAAAACCTTGCCTTGAGCATGACTCCTATTATCATCTACGATTACCAAACCTTGTGTGTGCATACAGTGTACATCTTGAAATGGAGGAGTGTCATTTACCACTTTCAGATCAATTTGACCTTTACCTCTGACCTTCAGATTATTGAACTATTTCCGGAGCATATATCTCTTTTATCATCCAGGATTATCGAAGCTTTACATGCTGTATAGATATATCTTGGGACTTCCACCTCTGACTTTGATTTGAGAAAAACCTCGTCCAGAGCATAGCTCTTTTACTATATCATACATGAATACCAAGCCTGGTGTGGGGATATATCTTTCAGGTCACTTGTGACAGGGTGCTTTAGTTGGGGGGGGGGGGGGGGGGGGGGGGGGTATGAATCATATTTAGTGATAATTCTAGTAAACTGTTAATGTCGGAAGAGATTAGATAATTTTATAGTTCAGAATGATAGATGTTCATTTTAGACTTGACTTCATCAGTCAACTTTCTGCATACTCAGGTTTTATATTTGTGCAGATGGCTAGTAGTGCAAATAAAAATAACTTGAGATTGATGTAATTATTTTGTCCCACAAATGATTCATTTGAATTTAAGCATAGAAATTGTCACATAACACTGTTTACTGTTTATATTCTGGAATCCAGTAAGTAAATTTTGTAAACAGTGATCAAGGAGACTGCTGATCAGAGTCTGCACTGTTTGTTTGACTTGTATTTTTAGCACTTATGTACAAAAATCAGCTCTTAAAATGAACATTAATTGGTAATTTTTCAAGAGTGGACGTCCATAATTATGAAAACTCGATCATCATGTCAAGGGTTAAACTTTTCTCACACTTTCTGCAGCTATTAGATATGATGTCTTGTGTTCTTTTGCTGATCAAATTGGAGCTAGTGTTGAATTTGCTTGAAATCAGTATGTATATGTATATTTTGTAAACAGTGTAGACACTGATCACAGGCTCATTTTAAGCTCATTTGAGCCAAAGGCTGAAGGTGAGCTATTATGAATTGGTCATGTGTCCCTGTTTCTGTAAATATAAATAAGAATAAATCATTAAGATGTTTAGCAGATGACATTTTCAGCAGACGACATTTAACCATCTGCATGCTATGGGACAATTTTTAGATAACCTTTTAACAAACAGTTTGATCCAGATGAGACGCAGAGTAACTCAGCATCTCATCTGGATCTAAACTGTTTGACACTCTTATGATATTTCCTGAAAGAAAATACGGATAATGTATTCTTGGAATTGTTGCAAACTCAAAATTTACTATTGCAGAACTGATGACAATTACATATAGCATGCTCTAGGTTAACTCTTACCTGCCAATGGCGGCAAAAGGCGACTTGGCATACAGTTTGGATCCTGATCAGACCTCGCGTAATGTGGTGTAGCCAATGGCGCCTAAAGGTGACTTTGCAAACAGTTTGGATCCTGATCAGACTACTCGTAATACGGCGTCTGATCAGAATCCAAAATGTTAGACACTCGTATTGATATTTCTTCAGTCAAAACAGCCCCTTAAAGCTGACTTTAAAAATATTGCAGACTTCACTACCAATGCAGATGATATTTTAACAAGGGTTAAACCAGACGGTAAAACTTGCCTTGGAAAGAGTTCAAGGGATTTAACCCTTAGCCTGCCACTCACGACTATAGCTCCACATGCAAACAGCTTGGATCCGGATGAGACACCGAGTAACTCGGCGTCTCATCCGGATCCAAGCTGTTTGACACTCGGACAACATTTTCAGCAATTTTGAGCAACTTTGAAGCACTTTGAAACTTGAAGCAGACGAGAAATATAGCAGACGACAATTTATTTGGCGGGCTAAGGGTTAATACTGGTGTAAAGAAGGACATTCATTCATTCTATTATAGTATTGAGATTGTAGTGAACTGTGCTATATTATAAGCTATGTATAAACTTTAAATAATGCAAGTTAAATTTGGATTGTGAATGATTTAATCAGAGTTTTTGGATGACAATAGGAAGTATGGGTGGTGATATTTTTATGAAAAAGTGTGGACTGAATTAACCTTAAGCACTTTGTTATCGTCGTCTGTATAAATGTTGCCTGCAAACAATCTTACTACTTTCTGGTGCAGCTTAGTCAATTAGTGTGGATTCAGATGAAAATTGTGAGTTAATTGGCATCTCATCTGGATCCAAACTGTTAACTCTTTTAACATTGAGAAACTCTTATGGGTTATTATGTTCCCGTGTGGATCTTTTTAGTTACCCAACATGAACCAGTCTACTTGGAATTCTGGGTTGTCTAAATTAGCAAACAGTGTAGACCCTGATCAGAGGGCTCCTATAGGAGCCCTCTGATCAGAGTCTACACTGTTTGCAAATGTAAAGGGTATATTTTAAAACCGGTCCATGGCGTTGAAAGAGTTAAATAATTATATGCGGAGTGGAGTTAAAATGGTGAAATATATGTTGAATTTTAAACTGTTGTAAATTCAGTTCATACTGAATTTTAAATTATATCGAAGGATATCGGAGTTAATTGAATTGTGTTGGTTTTAATCTGGTTGAAGTAATTGTGTAAAAATCACAGTAAAACGGTGTACAGCAGACTATTTAACCCTTACAGCTGATCGACTGTCCGAATAGACTCTTATGTTTTCTAAATAATTACCAGTTAACTCTTTAAACACCATGGACCTGTTCGATATACTCATTACATTTGCAAACAGTGTAGACCCAGATCAGAGGGCTCCTATAGGAGCCCTCTGATCTGGGTCTACACTGTTTGCTAATTTATACCAGTATCAATTATTTAACTACCTAGAAGTCCAATTAAGTAGACTGGTTCATGTTATGGTAACTAAAATGATCCACAAGGGAACCTAATGACCCACAAGAGTTACTCCAAGTGTTGAAAGAGTTAACATTGACTTTTGAGGGGTTTGTCACATAATTATTTGAAGTTATGACACACAGTGCAGATGCTCATTAGGTATTAGCCCTGTGATCAGGGTCTGCACTGTTTATAAATGATGTATTATAATAATACTTGGTCTCACAGTGCAAGGATTTAAATTCTTTATAACTCGATGAATGCTAAGTCTGCATCTCTATGCATAAGGCAAATGTTATTGTTATTGTGCTAGAAGGTTCTTCTTACACCGAAAAAAGGGTTAATGCGGGACAATAGAAATGCAGAAAGAATATTCCACACTTCAAATCCATGCTTTTTAGCTCACCTGAGCTAGCTCAGGATGAGCTTTTGCAATACTTGAATGTCCGGCGTCCGGCGTTCGTCGTCAACAATTTTAGTGTTTACACTCTAGAGGCCACAATATTTATCCAATATTTCTCAAACTTGCTCAAATTGTATATTACCATAAGACTTCAGATGAGTTCGATTATGGTTGAAATCGGATTAATAGGTCAAGAGTAATCTACCTTTAAATTGCTGAAAATGCCATATTTAAGGGTGTTTACACTCTAGAGGCCACAATTTTTAGCAAATCTATCTCAAACTTGCTCAGATTGTATATGACCATAAGAGATCGAATGAGTTCGATTATGGTTGAAATCTGATAAATAGGCTGAGAGTTATCTACCTTTGAATTGCTGAAAATGCCATATTTAACAGTGTTTACACTCTAGAGGCCACACTTTTTATCCAATCTATCTCAAACATGCTCAGATTGAATATAACCATAAGAGTTCAGATGGGATCGATTTTGGTTTAAATCAAACTAATAGGTTGAGATTTATCTACCTTTGAAATGCTGAAATTTGTCATATTTAAGTGTGTTTACTCTCCAGGGGTCACAATTTTTATCCAATCTATCTCAAACTTGCTTAGATTGTATATGACCATAAGAGTTCGATTGAGTTCGATTATGATTGAAATCGGACAAATAGGTTGAGAGTTATCTACCTTTGAATTGCTGAAAATGTCATATTTAAGGGTGTTTACACTCTAGAGGCCACACTTTTTATCCGATCTTTTTCAAACTTGCTCAGATTGTATATGACCATAAGAGTTTAAATAAGTGTGATTATGGTTGAAATCGGACCAATAGGTCAAGAGTGGTCTGCCCTTGAATTGCTGAAAATGCCATATCGAACAGCGTTTACACTTTCGCAACTACAGTTTTGAATGGATTTTGATTTTACTTGCACACAAAGTATATACCTATAAGTTCTCAAAGGAGTGCAAATATTGTTGAAATCTAATCATTGTAGCAATAGTTATCTGCCCTTGATATACTTTGAAATGCTAGAAAAGGTTTCATTTCAGTATTGTTTAGCCTCTAGTTATCTGCCCTTGATGTACTCTACCATACAAGAATTATGAGGTTGTATTCCAAAATTGTTTACATGCTATACTACAAATTTGAATGGATTTAAATTAAAACTGATGAAACAGTAAGATAAAGCTATCAAACTTCAGTACAACAGGTGAGCGATCATCATCATGAATACTGCACTCCTTCACTAAAATTGAAGTTTATGTGCAGGCGATATCAGGGCCTTCAGGCCCTCTTGTTTAGTTTATGACAGATTAACCCATTACTCAATAAATATGCCTTTTTACACTTTTAAAAAGTAAATTTAGACATCCACTGAAGAAAATAGTTCCACTTAATACAGTTGTGAGTATGCCACATAAGAAATATTTCCTATATCCTAGCAGATGGTATTTTAAATCTGGTATTCTGCTTTACTTTTAATCTGCTTTAGTGGTCACCTGTTTTCAAAACTAGGAACCGTTAACCCTTAGCCCGCCAAATAAATTGTCGTCTGCTATATTTCTTGTCTGCTTCAAGTTTCAAAGTGCTTGAAAGTTGCTCAAAATTGCTGAAAATGTTGTCCGAGTGTCAAACAGCTTGGATCCGGATGAGACGCCGAGTTACTCGGCGTCTCATCCGGATCCAAGCTGTTTGCATATGGAGCTATAGTCGTGAGTGGCAGGCTAAGGGTTAAGCTATGGGATAATAGGTTTATACAGTTTAACTGTATGTATGGTATGTACTTCATATGCATATCTTGAAAAACAGAAACAGCTGATTGAGTTTATTGAGTGTGATGTGATTAGTTTTGTTCAATGGATTATGGATAAATCTGGAGATTGTGGTTTTACTTTTGAAGTAGGGAATTACCTGGGCATGTTCAACACCATTCATGCTTAATTGATATCTTCAATGAATGTTACAACTGAGTTTGTACAGTGGCGGAGAATATTATTCTTTCACAATAAACACCTGGGACCAATCTTAAGAAACGTCGTATGACAAAAACGGTCATGATTCAAAACTTTAAAATGCATATTATATTTCTGACTTCTCCGTCTAAATTCTGTCTTGTGACATCTATTTGGAATCGTCTTGAAATCCTGTCTTGTGACATCTATTTGGAATCAGTTCCAAAGAGATGTCACAAGACAGGATTAGATGGAGGAATAAATAACAATTGAGAATTTCAGAATCTGAAAAATTACATTGATTAATAAAATATTGCAAATCCTGATCAGACAGATCATTTAGGTCTTCTGGGTATGCAGTTTTCAATGAGTATTACCCCATAAATATGCATGTTACAGTATATCTTTCTATTATACAAATTATTCGGTAATGAATATGCAGCATAAATATTTTCTATATCCTAGCAGACGGTAGCTTAAAGCAGGCTGAAAGTAAAACAGAATGTGCCTTAATTTTAAGGCACATTCTGCTTTACTTCACACCAGTCCTGCTTTAAGTGGTCACATGTGCATGTCTTCAAAACATTAGAGATTAAAATATGCTAACAACAGGTGATTTTAAGGTCAATCTTAGAATGAAATGAAGTGAAGAATATGGTATGAAGTTATTTTGATGAGTTCGTGCCATTGACTGTCAAACCTTGTGCAGTTTGAGTTGATGAATCTGTTCTGTCAGAGAGAGAGGATGTGCTGTCATACTATGAACCCATGGCATCAATTCCCTATTCATTTAACCCTCTCTTCCACTGCAGTACTGAGAGTCTATAGCTATATGTAACCTTCTACTCCACTTAACCCTTTACCAGATAGCCTGTTTCTAGTTTTGTAAATAGGTGGTGGCTTAAAGCAGGTTGAAAGTAAAGCAGAATGCGCCTAATGGCGCATTCTGCTTTTTCTTTCAGCCTGCTTTAAGCCACCACCTGTTAGAATAAAGAAAATATTATTTATGATACATATTCATGACTGTATGAATTGGAACTATTTTCTTCAGCGGAGGAATAAAATGAATGCGCTAAAAGTCGCTTCTATAAGGGAAAGGGTTAAGCACCACACAGTTTCAGTGAGTACAGGTGACGGTTTAAAGCAAAATGAAAGTAAAGCAGATAGCCTTATATAGCTTCCATTGGGGATTCTTTGGTTTGCCGAATAATTTCACAAAACACAGTAGAAGCACTTTGATCATCAGGGTCTGCACTGTCTATGTACTTTTATAAATATGTTTTGCAACATACTAATCAAGCATTAATGGCAGCTGGTAGTCTACCAGAACACTTAATAGCCCTAGATACTCAGTTTTAAACATTTAATTTATTCCTCCGCTGAAGACAATAGTTCCAATTTATACAGTCATGGAAATGTATCATAAGAACATTTTGATGCCCCCAGAATCTACGATTCGGTGGCATATAGTTTTTGTCATGTCTGTTGGTCCGTCCGTCTGTCCGTCCGCACGCACGAAAGGTCCTTTGTTGGGTAGGGAGAACAATAGATTCCATTCATTCCGTGATTGCCCTATTGTTATTGTTGGGTTTTTTTGTTGTTATTGGGTACTTTTAAACAAAAGAAAAACCCAACAAGTGCCCAAATGGAAGGACCTCCGTCTGTCTGTGCCAAAAACCTTAACCTTGGTTATAACTCTCGCATTTTTGTACCTGGGCCTTTTATACTTGGCATGTGTCTTCCCTGTATCAAGACCTTTCCAACCATACAAAACTTTTTGACCTTGTGACCTTGACCTTGACATTTGACCTACTTTTGTAAAAATCTTTTAATGGCTATAACATTTGCACCAGTTGGCCGAGGGCTTTCATATTTTGTATGTATATTTCTTGTGTCAAGACCTTTCCAACCATACCAACATCTTTGACCATGTGACCTTGACCTTCACCGTTGACCTATTTAATCAAACTTTAACCCAAAACCTTAACCTTGGCTATAACTTTTGCATTTTTGAACCTGGGCCTTTTATACTTGGCATGTGTATTTCTCATGGCAAGACCTTTCCAACCATACACAACATTTAGACCTTGTGACCTTGACCTTGACATTTGACCTACTTTTGTAAAAATCTTTAAATGGCTATAACATTTGCACCAGTTGGCCCAGGGCTTTCATATTTTGTATGTATATTTCTTGTGTCAAGACCTTTCCAACCATACCAACATATTTGACCATGTGACCTTCACCTTCACCTTTGACCTATTTAATCAAACTTTAACCAAAAACCTTAACCTTGGCTATAACTTTTGCATTTTTGAACCTGGGCCTTTTATACTTGGCATGTGTATTCCTCATGGCAAGACCTTTCCAACCATACAAACTTTTTGACCTTGTGACCTTGACATTTGACCTACTTTTGTAAAAAATCTTTAAATGGCTATAACAGTTGCACCAATAGGCCCAGGGCTTTCATATTTTGTATGTATATTTCTTGTGTCAAGACCTTTCCAACCATACCAACATCTTTGACCATGTGACCTTGACCTAGACCTTTGACCTATTCAATCAAACTTTAACCCAAAACCTTAACCTTAGCTATAACTTTTGCATTTTTGCACCTGGGCCTTTTATACTTGGCATGTGTTTTTCCTGTGGCAAGACCTTTCTAACCATACAAAACATTTTGACCTTGACATTTGACCTACTTTTGTTGAAATCTTTAAATGACTATAACATTTGCACCAGTGGGCCTACCACTTTCATATTTTGTTTATATATTTCTTGTGTCAATAACATTTGAACCAGTAGGCCTAGACCTTCCATACTTTGTATGGTTCTTGTGATAAGACTTCTCCAACCATGCCAATGCTTCATTTACCCTACGACCATGACTTTTGACCTACTTTTGCAAATAAGCATTACATTACAGAACATGAAGCTGCCTGGGGACATTTGTGTTTCACAAACACATTGCTTTTCATCTGATCTTCACCAAACTTTCTGAAAATGTTTGTCGACATAAAATGGAGACCAATTTGGATAATCAGCGGTGCCAATATATGCTAGGCCCTTTGGAGTAATGGCCCTTGAATTCCTCAAAATGGTGCTCCCGACAGTTTCAGCACTTTAACTCGTACATTTTACATTTGACAGTCCCGATTCCCCTCCCTGTATCATAGGGGGCATTCGTGTAACTGGGACACGCTCTTGTTCTATATTCTAACAGATGGTAGCTTTAAGCAGGCTGAAAGTAAAGCAGAACTGACCTTAAGGCACATTCTGCTATACTTTCAACCTGCTTTTTAAGTGGTCACTTGTCTTCAAAACTAGAAACAGGCTATGGAGTAAAGGGTTAAAGCTCATTGGAAAGTTCATTAATGTAAAGGATAACATGATTTTATGGCAAAAAAAAACCCGAATTTGGAATATCCTATTTTGTGAAGACATATATAGCTAAAGAAGTTAGCATTTAGCTCTTCTCCCACTAAATGTTTGTTTATAAAACTCTGCCTGTAATGAACTTCTATAGTCAAACAACTAGGTTAGACGTGTCACGGGGTCGCCGAGTCCATTTATAAGGGAGATCAGCATTTCGGATATCCTCGTGGCAATTTTTAAAAGAAAAGTTTGAGTTATTTGTACAAACAATAAACGAATTAGTTATCGGAAACATAGCGCAGTGGATAAGACGGAACGCTAAAAGGAAGCATGATCGGGAAACATTTTACCAAGCGTGGGTTCGAATCTTGCATCAACCTGAACTATTGTTTTTTGCTAAAACAATATTAAGGATTCTATAATATATTGCACTAAGGTAATGCGGAAGCCCCCTGAAGAAAACAACTAAAAGTTGTATTGATATTTGTATTTTATCATCCCTTTGTTTTTTGAAAATATGGCTAATATAGGACTCGAACTCAAACTAACGCACCCCTTCCCCAACATTGAAAAACATGTACATAAATAGTCAGTATAATTCAGTATGAAATAAGATAATGCTTTACTATTCATTCTATATAGATTAAAAAAAGTGTGAGGTTGACGCGGGATTCGAACCCACGCTGAACAAAATACTGTTATCATTCTGCGTACCTACATTTTACTTACTGCGCTAAAGCACTGACAACAATTCCGCCTTCATTTGTATCTAATATACTAAACTCGACTGTTTTAAAATGCGGAATGCTGTTATCCCTATGACATGGACTCGGCTGACCTTTGACACGTCAGACCTAGTTGTTTGACTATACCATCTGAATTATTACATTGGCTCATAAATAAAATAAGAAAAATTGTCACCAGGAAGAGTGCAGACTCATATGTCAGATGGTTTGTAAGAAAGAAAATAATGTAATAATAATAATAATAATAACGACTTTATTTTACGTGGATAACATATTTGGTGTCCCTTAGGAGCTGTGTGATCTGGGTCTACATTGTTTTCAAAAAGCATCAAATTTATGTTTATAACAGAAGAAGGCTAAAAATAGTGCCTATATCTAGGACTATCTATTTGATAGGTTTCCTATTGAGCGACTGACAGCTGTTTATTGTATGAACTTATCTTGATCTGACAGTTGCAGAGCAGCTGCCAGTGTAACACATTATAATGACAGACTGTAGTCTACTATCTGCATAAATTGTGCAGGTTAGACTGACTGAAGCAATGTGTCAAACACACGGATGCTGTAGTGTCTGTTCATTTAAATAGTTCACCTTGGCACAATAAATTGAAACAGTATTTGCATAGCATTTAACCCTTTCCCCAATAGAAGCGCCTTTTAGCGGAAATGATTTATTCATCCGCTGAAGAAAATAGTTCCAATTTAATCAGTAATGAATATGTATTATAGGGAATATTTTCTACATTATAGCACATGATAGCTTAGAGCAGGCTGAAAGTAAAGCAGAATGCGCCCTAAGGCGCATTCTGCTTTACTTTCAACCTGCTTTAAGTGATCACCTATCTTCAATACTAGAAACAGGCTATCAGGTAAAGGGTTAAATGTATAGCTTTCATGATTGACAAATTGCATTTCATTAACCTCTTCTCTCATGGAAATGGCTTTTCATGCCTTTATCTATTCTCATAGAAATAAAAAAAATTGCCATATTACTATTTGATATACCTGTTCCTTATAGAAAATGTCTTATCTTGCCTATATCTCATAGGAGACTTATAGGGGCATAATGGTTTGTCTACTGATTTGTGCATGCCTATTCATGATTGTAGATTTTTAGCTCACCTGAGCTAGCTGAGGGTGAGCTTTTGCAATACTTGAATGTCCGGCGTCCGTCGTGCGCCCTCCGTCGTCAACAATTTTAGTGTTTACACTCTAGAGGCCATAATATTTATCCAATCTTTCCCAAACTTGCTCAGATAGTATATTACCATAAGAGTTCGGATGAGTTGGATTATGGTTGAAATCAGACCAATACTAGTAGGTCAAGAGTAATCTTCCTTTGCATTGCTGAAAATGCCATATTTACACGGTTGTTTACACTCTAGAGGACACAATTTTTATCCAATCTATCTCAAACTTGCTCAGATTGTATATTACCATAAGAGTTTGGATGAGTTGGATTATGGTTGAAATCGGACCAATAGGTTGAGAGTTCTCTACCTTTGCATTGCTGAAAATGTCATATTTAAGGGTGTTTACACTCTAGAGGCCACACTTTTTATCCAATCTATCTCAAACTTGCTCAGATTGTATATGATCATAAGAGTTCAGATGAGTTGGATTATGGTTGAAATCGCACCAATAGGTTGAGAGTTATCTACCTTTAAATTGCTGAAAATGCCATATTTAAGGGTGTTTACACTCTAGAGGCCACAATTTTTATGCAGTATTTTTTCAAACTTGCTCAGATTGTATATGACCATAAGAGTTCAAATAAGAGTGATTATGGTTGAAATCGGACCAATAGGTCAAGAGTTGTCTACTGTTGAATTGTTGAAAATGCCATATCTATTAGCGTTTACACTCTTGCAACCACAGTTTTCAATGGATTCTGATTTTAGTTGCACACAAAGGAGTGCAATTATTGTTGAAATCTAAGCATTGTGGCAATAGTTATCTGCCCTTGATATACTTTGAAATGATAGAAAAGGCTTCATTTCAGTATTGTTTAGGCTCTAGTTATCTGCCCTTGATGTACTCTACTATACTAGAATTATGAGGTTGTATTCCAAAATTGTTTACATGCTATACTACACAAATTTGAATGGATTTAGATTAAAACGGATGTAACAGAAAGGTAAAGCTATCAAGCTTCAGTACAACAGGTGAGCGATATCAGGGCCTTCAGGCCCTCTTGTATGTCTTTATAATTCCTTAAAGAAAATGCATATAGATTTTTAAGCTGCCCTTCAGTGTTAAGTGTCTGTGTGTTTGTTGATAGGTTTGTCAGTATGTCCACAACAGTAACCTTGCATGGTCATAACTTTTAGAACTACTTGTGATAGAGACTGTGACTTAATATTTGTGTACTATTTTAAAAAAGCGATTGCACTCAGTGCAATGTTAGTCATATCTGACAACGGTCAAGGTCATTTTGGGGATTTTTAATTAGAGATCAAATTGATTGAATTTAAGGTACAGCAAAATAAAAACACCGAGCTTTCTACTGTACTTTCAATCTTCTTTGAATATCCCTCTGTCAGGATGCAGGAAAAGTTTTCTGTGACTCTTTATCAAGGCATTGTGGAAGCGCAAAGATTAATTATTTATATTATGAATATGAAAGGACATACATTATTTATGGGCTTTAGGGTGTAAAAATTAGTTGAATGGGTTAACACAATTGTGTACCTGGATTAAATCCAAGAACTCCTCAACATTTTATCTTGATCTGAACTGGCTGACACACTGTTTCTTCAATTATAGAAAAAGGAAAGTAAATTAGCCAAACGTTGCCAACAATTTTAGAGCAGACAATAAAGCATTGAGTGAGTTAATTGGAAGTGGGACCATTATTATGTAAACTCAGCGTGCAACATGTTTCAGGCAATGACAGGTATTTCCCATTACCTTGCAATGCACTTGCAGATTAATTCTATGAATGCTAAGTAAAATTGTTATCAGCAACAACCATCATTTGCTCCTGTTTTAACCCTTTCCTCCATAGAAGCACTTTTTAGTACAATTCATTCATTCCTGCACAAAGAAAACAGTTCCATTTTATAGTCATAAACATTTACCAAAACAAATATTGCTATATCCTAGCAGATGACGGCTTAAAGCAGGTTGAAAGTCAAGCAGAATGTGCCTTAACTCTTTCCTCCCTAAAACTTTAAATAGACAATTCCAGTTTCCATTTAAGTCTAGTCCATTTCTGACTTTTAAGGGTTGTTTTTGTCAATGTTTGGCATTATGACAAACAGTGAAGACCCTGATCAGAGGACTCCTTTTGGAGCCCTCTGATCTGGGTCTTCACTGTTTGCATAGGACAAGTGTACTATTCACATGTACACTGTTTGAAAAGGACGCCTATATGCGGGACTAGGGTTCAAAGGGTTAAGGCACATTCTGCTTGACTTTCAACCTGCTTCAAGAGGCCACTTGTTTTCAAAACTAGAAACAGGCTATGGAGAAACAGGTTAAAATTAAAATTCTATAAATTTTATTTTCAAAATTTGGTCAGAGTGACAAACGGTTTGGATCCGGAGATGCCGCATTATGCGGCATCTCATCTGGATCCAAACTGTTTGCAAAAGTAATCACGATTTCACCACTAGCTGCAGAAAGTTTGGATGAAAACTTTGCTTGTGGGATGCCAGTATTGAAGATCTTTGCAAATAGTTTGGATCTTGATCAGAGTATACACTGTTTGCATAGAAAATAGATATTTACTGTATTGCATGTAAAGTACATGGTAAGGTATCAGTGTTCCAGATAAGGGGAGTATTTCAAAAACTAAAATCTTAATTACTGCATTAAACCCTATGGTGTTACTAATCATTAACATCGTCTCTTTGAGACGATTCTAATGAGTAGTAACACCATAGGATTTGGTGCTGACATGAGTGAGAAAATGTTGGAATTTGTTCAGTTTACTCTCTGGTCTTTCCTGGAGCTCTGATCGAGGTATCACTTTGTTTCAAACTACATGTATATGAACTTAGTGGTTTTTTTGCCCAGGGATTTCTTGCATAGAGCATTGGATACAATAGGTGCATTCGTCTGGTTTTATCTATTGCAGATTTCAATTTCAACATTTATACAGTCAAACCTGTAGTGAATAATCCAAGATGTAGTATTTTAGACATGTGATAGCTTATACAGGATGAGAGTAATGCCAAAAGTTCCTACTGGAGCTTTCTGCATTACTTTATCCTGCATTAAACATTCACCAGTCTACAAAATAAATGCCTTGCTGTTAAGATGAATATATATTTTACATAGGTTAAGGTCCGAAGTCCAATCTTCCATGATATTTAAACTTGTTAAATTGGCTTTTCTCAGTGGGGTGTCATTATCTGTGGGTTTTATGGGTTGTTTTATGTCTAGAGATGCTGAAGCAATATCTGTGCTGGCTTTCAAAGCCAAGACTATACCTCTGTTTATTCTAAATACTGTAAAACCCTAGAGTTAGGTCCAACCAAAAGTAGGGTTGTTTTAGGTTTGTAAAACTCCGGGTTACTGTTTAAAGCAGGATAGCAGTAAAGCAGAAAGCTCCTAAAGGAGCTTTCTGCTTTACTGCTACCCTGCTTTCAGTTCAAAACTTGTAGTTAACATCTATAAAACTATAAGTTTCTTACGATTGTTCAGTATGTAACAATGTATTATTTTTTTTTGTACTTTTCCCATGTTGCCAGTATCAGTTTTGAAAATATAACTGTTTTATTTTTATTGTTGATATATTAAAACTGAGTGTCTAGCAACAATCTCATCTCCCATAGGTGTTAATCAGTGACTACTTAACTCTTTGAACCCTAGTCCCACATATAGGCGTCCTTTTCAAACAGTGTACATGTGAATAGAACACTTGTCTTGTGCAAACAGTGAAGACCCAGATCAGAGGGCTCCGAAAGGAGCCCTCTGATCAGGGTCTTCACTGTTTGCCACAATGCTAAACATTGACAAAAATAACCCTTAAAAGTCAGAAATGGACTAGACTAAAATGGAAACTGGAATTGTCCATTTAAAGTTTCAGGGAGGAAAGAGTTAAAGACTGGTGAAATATTGTCAAATGCAATCAAACTTATGAAAAGCTTTCACTTGAATATTGTTGTTAACGATCAATATCTATCATCTGAAGTATTACATTGGCTCATAAAATAAGGAAAAAGGATTGATACAGGTGAAAGCTAATTACAGGAAAAAAAGTAAAGAAGAAAGTCTGCATAGGAACTTCAGTTGTACTTTAGTGTTAGTGCAGCGATAATTTTAGAAATCGGATGAATGAGTCCTGGGGATGCACATTCTGTAAAACAATGAGCCCTTGAGACAAACATTGAGTCCTTGAGGTGAAAAATTAACCCAATATCCCATAACTTTGTCTAGTTTTGAAGACAGGTGACCACATAAAGCAGGTTGAAAGTAAAGCAGAATGTGCCTTAAGGCACATTCTGCTTTATTTTCAATCTGCTTTAAGCTACTATTTGCTTATGAGGAATAGGTTAATAAAGGCCAGAAAAGCTATGGGTCCATGGGACTCACAACTTTTTTAACAATGAGTCCCTGGCAAATTTAATGAGTATAGGACTCAGGATGCACAGGTAAAATTATCACTGGTTAGTGGTATCCGTCATTCAGCAATTATTTGTCTTTAGAGAGCATAATGCATCTTTTAACCTATTACCCCATGACCTGTTTCTAGTTTGTTTTGAAGACTGAGTTGACCACTTTAAGCGGGTTGAAAGTTAAGCAGAATGTGCCTTAAGCTACCATCTGATAGAATATAGAATATAATTGTTTCATGAAATTATGTTACATATTCATGACTGTAAAAAGTGAAACTATATTTTCTTCATTTCTTCAGTAGAGGAGTAAATTAGAGGCTTATTAACTCTTTCCTCCCTGAAACTTTGAATGGACAATTCCAGTTTTCATTTTAGTCTAGTCCATTTCTGACTTTTAAGGGTTGTTTTTGTCAATGTTTGGCATTATGACAAACAGTGAAGGCCCTGATCAGAGGGCTCCTTTCGGAGCCCTCTGATCTGGGTCTTCACTGTTTGCATAGGACAAATGTACTATTCACATGTACACTGTTTGAAAAGAACGCCTATATGCGGGACTAGGGTTCAAATGGTTAAAGGGCATATTTATGGAGTAATGGGTTAAACTAAGTTTAACTGTATTCACATTAAACATTTGCTATCCTTCATTTGATCAAGATCTATACCTGTATTTACAGGTTTATGTAAACTTGCAAAAATATAAAAGATTATCATTGTTAAATCAATTTGGCAGCCTTTAAGAACACTTGCAATTTTTATCCAGGACTTAAATTCTTTTCCTTAAGAAAAAAGATGTTCTTAAGGCATATTAGTTTAGATCATGATCACAATATCATGTCATTATTATAAGATTTTGGTCCACACTGTTTACATAATGCTTGTGATGTATTATGTGCTGTTGTAAGGACATATCATTAGCATCAGGGCTTGCAAATGGCATGTCAGAATTATGATTAACCAGGCAAACATGCATCCTAACTGATAAGCCCCATTGTAACAACAAATGTGCATGCATTTTACGCTTTTTTGAAATCCCAGTCAGATAAAACTTTCTGTATCTACGGTAACGTCTCTCTTCACTGACACTCAAACCAAGTCTAATTATCTGGTTTTTAAGCCATGTGTAAACTTAATGCAGGATAGCAGTAATGCAGAAAGCTCCTTTAGGAGCTTTCTGCATTACTTTTATCATGCATTAAGCATTCACGTTCCTTTAAAGACCTCTATCATGTGTTAGTGGTATGTCTAAGGGAGATTGCACGGTATCTCCGTGTAGGATCACTCTAGGGAGATGGTGTAGACATTTGAGGGCTGTGGGGAGTTGAAGAAGCCTCAGAACACTGTCACTGAAGTTTAAGCGGAGATTTTTTTGTTTCCCCAGTTACTTAAGTCTTTGGAATTGGATATTGATCGGAGTAAGTATTTGAATTTTTTGTGGGCAATTTTATAATGGTAACAAACTGTTACTTAACTTATCTAAGGCGTTGATAATTCCGTTCTATTAGAATTTGGGATTACTTAAGTTAAGACAGGTTGCTAAATACAGATAAAAAGTACAGTAAAATCTCTCTATAACGACCACTAACATGAAGGCTAATTGATAGTATAAAGGACTGGTGACCTTTTAAAGCAAGGTAACAGTAAAAGAGAAAGCTCCGAAAGGAGCTTTCTGTTTTACTGTCACCTTGCTTTAAAGAGTCACCTGTGGTAAACTCCTAAAAATTAACACAATTTAGTGGTCGTTATAGAGAGGTTTTACTGTAATGCAGAAAGCTCATCTGACAGCTTTCTGCTGTACTTTTCTTCTGTATTTGGCAGTCATATGAAGCTTTGTGGAAATGTATAGACAGATGGCTGATGAATGTGGTTCAAAAGTACAGGAAACAATGGTCACTTAAACCTTGTAGCCCTTTTCTAGTATTGAAGATAAGTGATCACTTAAAGCAGGTTGAAAGTAAAATAGAATGCACCTTAAGCCGGCTTTAAGCTTCCATCTGCTAGAATATACAAAATATACATATTCATGACTGTATTAATTGAAACTATTTTCTTCAGTGCAGAATAATTTAACGCTGTAAAAATATGAATCTTTGGAGTAACATAAGTTTAACCCTTTGAGTAAAAAGTACTAGAGGCAAGTACTGAAAACTTGTGTAAACAGTTTAGATGCAGATCAGACATGACTAACCCTTTGTATAAGCATCCTTTGCAAACAGTGGAGAGTACAGTACTGTTGTCATATGGAAAGAGTGAAAACCCAGATTGGCACTCTGGGTCGGCACTCTTTGCTATTTTGCAATATTGTGAAAGGGTTAAACAATGTGTCAATATCTCACAGTGTTTAGCCTTAGTCAGTCACCAAGCAACTCGACATCAGATCAGGCTCAAAGTTGCATGCCATACTGATAAAATGAATTGCATAATATCTACATTTTGTCTTATTTTATATGTGTTAAGTTACATTAATTTTGAACAGTAATACAGTAATGGATACTGTCTTCCCCATTGTATCCATTTAGTTCAGAGTATAACACTCGTATCAAGTTAAAAACTAGACAAAGGGAGATAATGCTGATAGTATTCATTATAAAAGAATCAAGGGAGGTAAGTCAAAGTGACAGAACTGATGAGTGATTGTACAGGTGCTGGTATGAAATTTTCACACGCTGGTATCTGCATGCATCATGCATTTTGCTGATCTTTAACAGACTGGAATACTTCTGTCATCATCAAAATGTCATCAGATGTGATTTATTTTAGATTGGCGTCAGATTTCCTATCTTTAAATCCTTCCACCATAGCTAGTTGTAGTTGTTTTAAGACCTGTGGCTGCTTAAGGAAGGTAGAAAGTAAAGCTGAAAGCTCCCTCAGGAGCTTTCTGCTTTACTTTCAACCTGCTTAAAGCATCCACCATTAAAGTTTGCTTTTGATCTTTTTAAGGACTTGGTAGATGAAAGAATGAAATGGCATTTCTATGAGGAATAAGTGTAGGTGCCTATATTGTTTGAAGGGGGGGGGGGGGGGGGGGTAAATGTATGAGTATAAGGCTCAAGGACAAGTTAACAAGGGCCAGGCACGATACAATTGAATAGTGACCAAGAATTTCAGTTTTATTGCAGAGTTCCTATCTGTTAGAGAAATATTTAACATTTCTGATGTTGTACTTACTTTCACTCTTCTACCTTTATACCGTGGCCCATTGAAATGAAACTTAACACAAATGCAATGTAATACAATGTAGAAAAAAGGACAGCTTTTTAGCTCACCTGAGCCAAAGGCTCAAGGTGAGCTATTGGGATGGCCCTGTGTCCGGCGTCGTCCGTCGTCGTTAACAATTGCTTCAAATGACATCTCCTCCTATACCGCTTGACAGAATTCAACCAAACTTTACAGAAATGTTCCTTGGGTCAAGCTCTTTCAAATTTGTTCAAAGAATTACAAACAATGCAGAACTCTGGTTGCCATGGCAACCAAAGTGAAAAAATAAGGAAATCTTAAAAAATCTTCTTGTCAAAAACTGCAAGGGCCAGAGCTTAGATATTTGGCACATAGCATCATCTACAGGTCCTCTATCAAGTTTGTACAAATTATGCCCCTGGGGTCAAAATTGGCCCCGCCCCTGGGGTCACAGTTTTACATAGAGTTATATAGTGAAATTTTCAAACGTCTTCTTCTCTGAAACCAATGTGGCCAGAGCTTTGATATTTGGAATGGTGACACTTCTAGATGTCCTTTACCAAAATTGTTCAAATGGTTGTGGTCGATTGCATAACTAGGTCACAGGATCTAAAAATAGATTTTTTCAATGAAAACTTAAAAAATCTTCTTGTCTGAAACTACAAGGGCCAGAGCTTAGATATTTGGCACATAGAATCGCCTACAGGTCCTCTATCAAGTTTGTTCAAATTATGCCCCTGGGGTCAAAATTGGCCCCGCCCCGGGGGTCACGGTTTTACATAGAGTTATATAGTGAAATTTTCATACGTCTTCTTCTCTAAAACTAATATGGCCAGAGCTTTGATATTTGGCATAGTGACACTTCTAGATATCTTATACCAAAATTGTACAAATGGTTTTGGTCCGTTGCATAACTAGGTCACAGGAGCTAAAAATAGATTTTTTACATTGAAAACTTAAAAAAGCTTCTTGTCTAAAACTACAAGGGCCAGAGCTTAGATATATGGCACATATCATCGCCTACAGGTCCTCTATTAAGTTTCTTCAAATTATGCCCCTAGGGTCAAAATTGGCCCCGCCCCGGGGGTCACTGTTTTATATAGAGTTATATAAAGAAAATTTCAAACATCTTCTTCTCTGACTCTAATAAGGCCAGAGGTTTTATATTCTGTATGGTGACACTTTTATATAAACTTTACATATTTTATTCAAATTGTTCCGGTCTGTTGCATATCTAGGTCAGTCCTGGACATAAATCAATATCTCCATTTTTCCAATTATTCTCAGGTGAGCGAATATGCCCCATGGGGCTCTTGTTGAAAATATGAGCAAGAAGCCGTCTGTTCAGGGTCTGCACTGATCATGATTGTCTTAGTTTTTAGCTCACCTAGCACGAAGTGCCAAGGTGAGCTATTGTGATCGCCCTGTGTCCGTCGTCCGTCCGTCCGTCGTCAAACTTTTTGTTCAAAGATCTTCTTCTTGGAAACCACTGGGCCAATTTCAACAAAACTTCATAGGATTGTTTCTTGTAGGGTACTCTCTCAGATTTCTTCAAATATAGGTCATGCAATTGAAATTGTGGTTGCCATGGCAACCAATTGAAAAAACTTTAAAAATCTTCTTGTCAAAAACCACTGGTCCGAATTGATAATAATTTTACCCAAATGTGCCATTGGTGAGTCTTTATCAGATTTGGTAGAATAATTTTCCTACCTTAAAAAACATGGCCGCCAGTGGTGGGGCAAGTTATCCTTATATTTCTGTATAGAAAAACTTTCAAAAAAATTCTCTGAAACTATTGGTCTGATTTATGAATGATTTTACACAAATAATGATTCATGGGTGACCCTTTGCCAGTTTTCTTCAAATAATCTTCCTAGCTCAAACAACATAGCCACCAGTGGATGGAGGTGAATAAGTGAAAACTTAATAATTACTGGTCCATTTACATGACCGTAATCATGGATACCAGGTGAGCGATTTAGGGCCGCATGCAGCTCTTGTTAATATATTGAGGCCAACCTATTGAGAATTAATTTGAAAAGTTCATTTATCAGCAAATGGAATTAACCATTCAACCCTATTGACGAACATACTTGGATCAGGGTCTGCACTGTTTGTCATATTGCAATATACGTGTATTACAAAAAACAACCCTAAATAGTAGAATATATACTAGGCCTAATTGGAAACTGGACTTGTTCATTTAAATATTTCAAGGGTGAATGGGTTAAGAGTTTATTTGAAAGTTCAGTATTGTAAAGGTCAAGTAGTTGAGCGTGGAAAGACCGTATACAAATGTAGTTTATTCATCAAACTCATTACATACAGTGTTGTACCGGACAGGTAATGGCACAACTTCATTTACTTTTCCACTTGTGATCTCCACTTACAAGAAATTAAATAAAAACACATTTCAAAATCCCCATTTCTACATTTAGTGGAAAAAACATTAACTAACCTTTCAAACACATCTGACAAGAGAATGCTAGATGTTTAAAGATGCATAGAAAAGTTTTTCTGCATCCTGACAAGTTAGATTTATGCTTAAAGCAGGCTCAGAATGTGCATTAAGGAGCTTTCTATATCACCTTGCTTTCTTAAACACCTAACAATTTAGTTGTCGTTTTAGAGAGGTTTTACTGTACTTTGAAATATTGTGATGACATACCTCTAAAGAGTCTTCACTGTTTTCAAAAATGGTAGATATATACTAATAGATATGGTAGAATAATAAGTATGTTGAAGGGTGAAGACGGGGTAGGTGGTGCTCGGAACACCTGGTGTGGCAGCTGACCACAGGATTGAGACTGGCTGGTCACTGCTCCTATAATATGGCCACAATGGTTGTGTCATGCTGACAGATGACCATGAAATGATCCTAGCCACTATGATGTAAGGAGTTTGGTCAAAAGAGCAGTTGAATGAACTTGCAAATCACTCTCATCCTTAACCCATTGAACCCTAGCAAGGAATGAGTATGCATTCTAACATTGTATCTGTGAAGAGTACACACATTGTCCAAGGCAAACCGTGTAGACCATGATCTTAGAGCTCCTAGCACCTAATTGTGTATTGGAGGTTTCTCTGACTTCCCAAGTCATCAGTAAAATTACCTGGAACTGTACTTAAGGCAAAATCCTGCTTAACCCTTTCCCTCAAAGAAGCGACTTTTAGCGAATATTATTTATTCCTCCGCTGAAGAAAATAGTTCTAATTTAATCAGTAATGAATATGTATTATAGGGAATATTTTCTATGTTATAGCACATGATAGCTTAAAGCAGGCTGAAAGTAAAGCAGAATGCGCCCAAAGGCGCATTCTCCTTTACTTTCAACCTGCTTTAAGTAGTCACCTATCTTAAGTACTAGAAATAGGCTATCAGGTAACGGGTTAAGAAAGATGGAAGTAAAGGATCTTTCTGCTTTACTTTTATCTTGCTTTATTTTTTTAGCTGCCATATATTTTCAACACTATGATTGAATATTAAGTTTTGGCACCTATGTGTGGAGGAGTAGCCGTTAGAGGTGCTCTCAGATTCTTTCTGTGGAGGAAAGGGTTATCCCACATTGTAGCATGTATGTACAGTAAAACCTCTCTATTACAACCACTATAAAGAAAGCTAATTGATTGTGTAAAAGACAGGTGACAGCTTAAATCACTTACTGTCACCTTGCTTTACGCAGTAACCTGCCTTAAACATGTGAATAAATTATCACAATTCAGTGGCCGTAATAGAGAGGGTGTTTTCCTGAGTATGTCCTAGTGTCACAGTTCATATACAAGTCATCATCAGCCAGGTGCTGCTGCTAACACCTTCTGGGCTGATTGTCTTACTTGATGGATGACAATTTTAATAATCAGATAGAACATGTGAATAAATCACCTCCTATATCATGTGAGCTGATTCACTGGGGGAAATAGTCGGTCACTGCAAGCAGTATAAACAAGTAGATCAACAGCATGAGTAAAAAAATCTGCATTGCTTTCTGCAGTAGTGGAAAAATGTTTTATGTCTATGATCCAGGGCTCCAGACAAGGGGAGTACGGTATTTCAATAAATGAAATCTTTATTTCTGTATTAAACCCTATGGTGTCACTACTCATTCGAATTGCCTCTTCGAGACGATTCTAATGAGTAGTAACACCAATAGGATTTGGTGCTGAAATGAATGAGAAAATCAGATTTCCCTCTTCTCTGAGACTGCACAATATGCGCCAAGTATCAATGTAATTGGGCAATTTATCAGACAATTTAGTTTAGTTAAAACTCGGTACTGTAAAGGTTAATTAAACTTGAATCAAGTAATTAGGGAAAGTTGTATTTTCAGTCCAGGAAGCTCATTTGGATAATTTGATGGGTTTGTTGCTGCAGCTTAATCTATCAGGTGTTGAAGGATGCATGCCAGAAACAACAGTGGGTGCATGCCTCACGCTGTAACAATAGTGGTAACTACCTCTAACCTGCTTTATAGTGTCTCCTCTTAACCCATTTCCTGGAAAATACACCCTTTTACTCTTTTAATTTAGTCCTCCATTAGAGAAAATGGGTCCAATTTAAACTGACATGAATATGTATCACAAGAAATAATTTCTATATTCTAGTAAATGGTAGCTTAAAGAAGGTTGATTTAAGTATTTTAGCATAATGCGGATTGTGCTTTACTTTCAACCTGCTTTAAGTGATTACCTGTCTGTAAAACTTGAAACAGGCTTCGGTATAATTGCCAATTGGTTGAATTAACATCCATATTTCATTAATGCCATTTTTTGGTCGACTGCAACATCATCACTTGCAACTTTTTTCAATGCAATTGCTTTCCCGATAATTAGTATATCTGCATATAAAGAAAAGACAATTAAATAGGAAACATTGTAACCATTAAAGTGCAGGGTCTGCACGGTTTGTCTTCAAATTTCAAGTAGTTGAGGAGTCAATGTAAAATGTTTGCATATCATATCTAAAAGTGGAAGAGTGCAATTTCAAAATTGAATATCCTAATTGTTTTAAGAGATTGCAGAAAATATTTGAGCTGTGCCAATAGACAATAAGACTGCACTGCAAACAGTGAAGAATTGGGCAAGTCTCCCCTTAGATAGGGCTACTGGTCAGAGTCTACACTGTTTTGCTTAGATCAATATGGACAGTATTTGTTCACCTAATTTGTTTAAAAGTGTTGACCTTTTCATGATCAGACTCTAATCACTGAGTTGGGGGAAGGGCTTAAATTGCTCTACACTATTTTTCAATGTTTTAACCCATTACCCTATAGTCCATTTCTTTGATTGAAAATAGGGGACCACTTAAAGCAAGTTGAAAGTAAAGTAGAATGCGCCTTAGGGCGCATTCTGCTTTACTTTCAGCCTGCCTTAAGCTACCATCTACTAGAAAATAGAAAACATTTTTTTTCAGTGAAGGAATAAATTAGAGGTGTAAAAAGGCATATATATGGGGTAATGGGTTAAGTCTGGTTTTCTCATGGCATGGCTATTCTATACATCAAAGTGTTAACCTTCCTGCTGCTAGCTGTGTCTGATGTTCAACCTTGTTTCTGATGTTCTAACACACTAGGTTCCAATTAAGAGACCTGCTGTGTTCAATTTACTTCAATGTAGTTTACTGTTAAGGGATTATTTCAATATAAATTATCTCTAAGTGCATACCTTGAAGCGATATAGGGCTTACTACAGCATTAACAGAACATTATGACTGTCCAGGGACATCATATGTGCAAGGTTGCAGCTCATTACCTCAGATGAGGAAAGTATTTCAAATATATGTAATAAAATTCTTACATTGCTTTGAAACTCAATAGTGTGACTACTCATTAGAAATGTCATTTGAAATGACTCAAATAGCCACAACATAGGGTTTGTTGAGCACTGTTTATTATAAGGGATATAATCAGGGTAAAAGATAAGAGAGAGTAAACGGAACAAATCCAACAATTTCTCACTCATTTGATCAACAAATCCTATGGTGTTACTACTCATTAGAATCGTCTCTTCGAGACGATTCTAATGAGTGGTGACACCATAGGGTTTAATGCAGAAATAAAGATTTTATTTTTGGAAATACTCTCCTTATCTGTAGCTCAGGATAATAATGTTGTCATCTGAAACTGTTTTCTGCTGAAATTGACTGTCTCTTGTTCAGGATATTGTCCTGATTATTTGGCAAACAGGAACCTGACCATGCCCAACTATTCATGGGGAGGGGGCCCGATCTGGATCCAAATGTCATATTTGCTTTCTTCCCTGCATGCAAACCCAGTGCTATAGGCTTAGTACTTAGCGTATTTTGCAAAGAACAGCAAACGTTTATTCTGGTTATATAAACCATCCATGTAGACCCAGATAAAGGTATAATAGTAGTGAAAGTTTGCTGCATCTGCACTGTCATACTCTTAACCCATTACCCCATAAAGATGCCTTTTTATGCCATTAATGTACCACAAGATATATATTCCATATCATGGTAAATAGTAGCTTAAAGAAGGTTGAAAGTAAAGCAGAATGTGCCTTAAGGTACATTCTGCTTTAATTGATCACCTGTTTCAAAACTAGAAATAAGCTATGGGGTAATGGAAGACCCAGAGAAGAGGGTCCCTTTTGGAGTTCTCTGATCAGGGTCTGCACTCAGTTGTCATTGCAATACATTGACAAAAAACAAAACTTTAAAGCAAAAAAAACCGAACGAGACTAAATTGGAAACTGGAGTTGTCCTTTTGAAGTTGCAGGGAGGAAATGTTTGAGCAGCATTAAATTCTTGTATTCTGCAGCATTACAAGGGTAGATAAAGAATTGCAATTAAGATAAATGATGAGATTTATTAGGTAATTGCTGGGGATCTGGTTAATTGGGTAATAACGAGACATGTAAGAGACCTTAGACTTCTTCCCATGCTAGTCAGGGCTCCAGATAAGAGGGAGTAAACTGAACAATTCCAACATTTTCTCACTCATTTCAGCACCATGCAAACACTATGGTGTTACTACTCATTAGAATCGTCTCGAAGAGACGATTCTAATGAGTAGTGACACCATAGTGTTTAATGCAGAAATAAAGATTTTATTTTTTGAAATACTCCCCTTATCTGGAGCCCTGTTAAGTACCTTGAGGCTGTATTGGTACTTGAAGAAATAGTTCTCAGAATAGAAACCACCAGTGAACCCACTTCTAACCGGCAATGTAACTGGGTACTAAAACCTTACACTGAGAAAAACTTGATGTGAGTGGCATTTGCAAACTGTTTGGATCCAGATCAGACGCCGAGTAACTCGGCGTCTGATCTGGATCCAAACAGTTTGACGCTCACCTTTCTTGTTGTTAAATTTAAAAGATACAAAATTTTGAAATGCTATTGCAAAATATGATGTTGGCTATTATAAGAATATGTTGTTGTAGCTAGAAAAGTTTAGCCCTTTGAGTGATCTATAAATCTTGTCTGCTCAAATGATGGCTAAAATTCTGAGATGGACTTGTTATTTTCATAGAAACCTTAGAAAAGTGGTCAGGGTGACAATCAATTTGAAAATTTACTCCGGTTTTAATCCGTTTCTGGGGCCTGGGTTTGATTGTAATCAACAAAAAAGTTCTTCAGTCTGTTTAACCATTCAAGGGGTTGTACACTTGACATAAAAGACATATAATTAGGACAAAACAAAACAAAGAGTAGAAAGCTTGCCAAGCTGTGTGTTCCCAGGATGTAAGCACTTGGTCCAGTGGCCTGTAATAGGCACAATCAATGTACTAGAGTCTTGGAGGCTTAACCCTTAGACTGCCACTCACGACTATAGCTCCATATGCAAACAGCTTGGATCCGGATGAGACGCCGAGTAACTCGGCGTCTCATCCAGATCCAAGCTGTTTGACACTCGAACAACATTTTCAGCAATTTTGAGCAACTTTGAAGCACTTTGAAACTTGAAGCAGATGAGAAATATAGCAGACGACAATTTATTTGGCGGGCTAAGGGTTAATGCCTCTCTTTGAGCATTCAACACGTATCTTTGCAATGTACAGTACAAAGTGAAGTTACTGTAGTATTGCATTGAACCATCAATATTGTAGCCACTGACATAGTAGGCAGAGTTAAATGTATGATTATTCGAATAATCATACATTTAACTTTGCCTACTTTTATTGATGATCAGCAATAGAAGGTTTAAAGAGTTGAATCCAGGTTTTTGTATATTTCTATTAATGTACTATAATAGTTTGTTGATGTCATTTATTGCCATGTTGTTTCTTGTGGTATTTGTTTGCCCTGGAATGCATACTGGTATTTAACCATAATCATTCATCTTATTAAATCATAACCCTTTTCAGTATTGGACTAGGTATCCACCATAAAAATCTCTCCACATTTCTACTTTTCTGCATATTGACAGATTGTTTTCTGTTTTCCTTTCAGCTTGTTTTACTTAATCACCTGTCTTAATTGGACACTGAAAAAAGCTATGTAAGATACCTTTGTTAGGTAAGATCAATCAGTCGTAAGGAAAAGCATGTGAGACATAAATGTCTCCCATGTAAACATTTAGATTAGGTCTTTAGCCTGAACAAACAAACCTAATAGGTGGCCTGCTGTGATTCTACATAGACTCATTACATCCAACAGTTGTCTTCATTTTCTCCTCATTTCATCAATATTGTATGGCATGGGACGGTCAGGCCATGGCTATTGATAAGTTTGTTGCTGGTGGCTGGTTTTGCATTATGATGTTGGTCAAAAAACACAATTGTTGGTAAATAAATGCTGTAAATCCTTCCAGCCATGACCAGGTCTCATATTACCATTTCTAGACTTACTTTAATGAAACTTCATACAACTAAACCAATTTGCGTTTCAAATATTTATGCCCTAGCATTTATAGACACACTGATATAGAGGCAATGTAGTGATTGCACTGTCCGCCTGTCTGTGCATTCATGCTTAAGAGGTCAACCAGATATTACCATTTCTTCTCGCATCAACATGACTATGCTTACTAAAATACTTTGATACTTTCATAGTTGTTGCCTAGGCACATTCCCAAACCACTAATATCACCCAGACATATTTGACCTTGACCTTATCTGAACTTGGAATCTTTTAAATGGGTTATTTCTTGTTTGACTAGATTTCACTGTTTCGTCTAGTGTCAACACTAAACAGACTACAATGTTTAGAAACTTATATACAGTTGTTGCCTTTTAACCACTATCAATTCACCCATATTATCCAAACATGATTTTGACCTTGACCTTGACCTAATTTGAACTTGGAATATATTAAGTGAGCTATTACTTGGTTAACTAGATTTTGCCGTTTTGTCCAGCATAAACACTACTGACTACAATGCTTTGATACTTAAACAGTTGTATTACCAATTCACCTATATTTCCCTACCTCAATTTGACCTTTACCTAATTTGGACGATAAAAGTAATTCAGAATACACTGTCAAGGATGTCATCGAGTGAGAGGCATAAACATAAATTATTGACTGCAGTCTTGTTATGATTATCTTTAGCAGAGTTAAGGGTTTACAGAGTTAAGTCCCTTCTTTAATATTGCCCAATATGGGCATTGCCAAAAAAAGAATAAAGTTTGAAGCACTCAAAAACTATAAATGCTAGAGCTACCAAACTTGGAATAGAGATGTATCAAATCTAAATGTGTGTACTGATTTAAGGAAAGCAGTCTCAGATAGGAGATATAGAATTCTGCGGAATTCTAGTTTGATATAGGAGAGGCTCAGCATTCATTATTAAGTCGACTTTGGCCTATAATTCACTACAGGCCTCCTCTTATTCTCTCTGACACAAACCAGTTATGTCACATTAATCCTGTTAGTATGGGAAAACAAGTTGCTGTAGCTTTTGCAAACAGACTGGATCCTGTTAAGATATTGATTAACTCAGCATTTTATCAGAATCCAAACTGTTTGTCACTCCAGTTGTATATCTGCAACTAAAGAAAAGAAATAGCCAAGTTCAGAAATAAAACAGATTACATTCTCAAGCAAACAACATTTATTGGGCACAGAAAGAGTTAATTAACGTGTTGCCTTAATTAGTCTCCCAGGGTATGTCAATTAATCTAGATCATGGCTTTACAGTACTAAGGCAACATGAAGCTGAGTTAACCCATTGAACCCTAGCAATACAATAGCTTATACACATCCTTTACAGTGTATTTTGAGTTTACAATTTGTCAATGGCTGAAACGCAATATATTGACTACATTACTTCCTGAATCTCTACAATACCCAATGCAGAGACTGTATAAAGCCAGAGATACACGACTCGGCTGATTTATACATACGAGACCGTTGAGCGAGATTTCGCGAGAACAGGTCCTCGGGAGTTATATAAGCTTTAGCGATGATCGGGAAAAAAGTCGATATTTGGAATTACTTATCAGTTGCTGCGTTAATACGATCTACAGTTATTTTACAATACAAACATTCCTTAAAGAAGCCTCTTTTTCGAGGTTTAACACAAAAGAATAATAAGAATAAAGTCTGAGCATAAATTAACCCCTCCGCGCATCGCACACACGTTAATTAGTGTTTGGAAAATGCCGATTCAATGAAAAGTGACGGCAGTTTGCACGAAGGTGTGGATGGACCCATGGGTGGCCTCATTAAAATTTAAGTTATAGCAAAATGCGTGGACAGATTGACATGAAAATTTCGCCATAACTGTATCTTAATATGAGCTACATGGACAACACATTCTTATTCATGTTTGAATGTTCAAACTGCTGTTTAAGCGTTTACGGCAAGGCGATATTGCATCGATCTTCAATCGAAGTACCAGTGGGTGGCCTCATTAAAATTTAACTTATAGCAAAATGCGTGGACAGATTGACGTGAAAATTTCGCCATAACTGTATCTTAATATGGGCTACATGGACAACCCATTCTTATTCATGTTTGAATGTTCAAACTGAAGTTTAAGCGTTTACGACAAGACGATATTGCATCGATCTTCAATCGAAGCACCAGTTGGTGGCCTCAATAAAATTTAATTGATAGCAAAATGCGTGGACAGATTGACATGAAAATTTTGCCAAAATTGTATCTTAGTTTGAACTACATGGATAATCCATTCTTATCCATGTTTGAATGTTCATACTGAAGTTTTAAGCGTTTACGGCAATACGATATTGAATCGATCTTCATTTTTTTTGAACTTACCAGCAACCACGCAGCAACGTATCTTCCTTTGAGCCAGGAATACACTTTCTCGGTTCAATCCACAACTCATATTTTGGTTTCACTCAATTAGTATCACAAAATATTGTATAAAAACGAAACAAAGTCAATATTTGTAAGTCAACTGGTCGATATGTGTATTTTTTCCCATTATCGCGACGCTGTCATTACCTGTGCTGGTCACGTGACCGCATCGACATACGTCACTGCCTCTCAACGGACACCTGTTATATGGGGAAAGAAGGAAAATAAGGGAGTCGTGTATCTCTGGCTTTATACAGTCTCTGACCCAATGGGAGACAAAGTGTGTGCTTTTTGTTCAGAGGGAGTTGTTATAGGGAGGGAAAATTATTACCCTTAGAGTATAATTGCAAACAGTTTGAACCCAGTTTGACGCCGCGTCTGATCTAGATTCAAACTTGTTGTCACTCTTCTTTGTGTTTTTTCTGTCAGCATGTCCAATATGTAACTTTGAGATAAAACAGCAAACAATAATTTTAAGCAGACGATTTTGTAGCATAAAAGCATTAGACATAATTGTCTTGTTTGGGAAACAATGGCAAGCATTGTTGTAAGGAGGGAAACGCTGTTTAGATGGCTGTTGTAGGGATATCGAAGGAGCTCTGTAATTCTTCTTTATATTTCCATGTATATTATAGCCAAAGTGACAAATATTTTGGATCAGTTTGGATCTTTCTCAGACACCAAGTGTTGTGACATATGATTTTGATTCAAACTTGGTGGCCAATTAGCAAGGTTGCTGATTAATACAGGGGTAACATAAAATTATGCAGAAAGCTTTCTGCATACATTTTACCTGCATTAATCAGGAATTGTCCATACTTTTTTTTTTATGGTAGTTAGTTTAGCGCAGGTTTTTATTGTAGAATGGCCTTTATAACAGCTATTAGTTTAAGACTCAAATGGTAAACTGTATAAGATATTTACCACCCCCATTTTGCAAAAGATCAAGGAAACCAGAAAATCTTAAATTGACAATTATGTACTGTCATCCTTGTGCTTAGCAATCATTATAAATATGGTTTGCAACTGTTCAGACATGTGACAATTTAATTAAATGCAGGTCAAAGTCATACAGAAAGCTCTTAAAGGAGCTTTCTGCATGACTTTGACCAGCATTAAGCAGGTATTGGTCATGATAGTTGTCCATGTGTCTTCAGTGAATGATGGTGCAATAACTGATTTGACTGTACACTAGAGTGGCCATGATCCTTCTTTAAACTCATTTAACACCATGAACCTGTTTAAAATATACTTAATTACATTTGCAAACACTGTAGACCCAGATCAGAGGGCTCCTATAGGAGCCCTCTGATTTGGGTCTACATTGTTTGCTAATTTAGACCAGTATATGTATTTATTAAACTTCCCAGAAATAGACTGGCTCATGTTTTGGTAACTAAAAAGATCCACAGGGGAACATTATAACCCATAAGTGTAAATACTTAGAGTGTTGAATTAGAGTTGACAAATATTATAAGATTCAAATTATAAATTGTATAATAAATACCACCCAAGGGGTGGGAGTGGCTACATGCCTTTTGAAGTGAAGGTTACATACTTGATCCCCAGACAGGTGGTAGAAAAATATTTGGGCTTCTTCAATTCTGAATATTGAAGAGGTCTGCTGAAACTTGAAAATAACTTATTCCATTGTTGAATCGCCTGGTGTTTGATCTGGATCCTGGCATGCAAGTACCTGTACATTCACCTCTAAACATTCTTTATATTAAGCAAATGATTCAAGTAAAACATATACCATTTAAATAAACAAAATAAACAACCTGGAAGTAAATAATCAAACAATCCAAAGAATATGAAAGTTCAAAGGGAAGTTTACCTATAGCACACTGTGGGTCAAAATGTGATAGCTGTTGCAAATATTTAAGACCAAGATCTGGGACCCGTTTCATAAAACTTCATACAACAAATGTCAGATTATAAAATTCTCAATTATTATTATGTCTCCCCCCTTTAGGGGAGGGAGACATATTGGTGTTGTGCTTTCTGTCTGTCTGTCAGTCTGTCTGTTAAAATTATTGTGCAGCTAACTCCTCCTACACTATTTGAGGGATTTACTCATGTACCAGCTATATGTGAGGATGGTCATGTGGTTTGGAATTTTGACTCCAACAATTTTGACAGAAGTTATGGCCCTTTGGAGTTTTTCCTTATATAGATTATATAGCGAAAAAGTCTTGTGCAGCTAACTCCTCCTATACTAATTGTAAGAGTTTTCATTCAAACTTTTACATATGAACCAGGTATATGTGTGGATGGTCATGTAGATAGGCATTAATAATGGGCTGCAACAATTATGACAGAAGTCACACAGTAAGTATACACACAATATTAATCTGAAAATGAATTGCTAACAATTTTACAATGTCAGTATTTTGACATATGAATTTATTCCTCTTATAGGTGCCAGGGTGGAGGTTTCTCGGGGGTGAATTTATTCCTCTTATGGTTGCTGGGGCGGGGTACCGGGGGGAGACATTTGTTTTACTCAAAAACAAGCTCTAGTTTATTTCTCCTCTAATACTGAATCGTCTTGAAAAGACAATTCCAAAAAGGTGTCACAAGATAGGATTAGATTGAGAAATCAGAAATTAAATGTATTTTAAAGTTTTTACTTACGACCGTGTTTTATGAAACAGGCCCCAGATGCTCTCAGTAACATGTTTGACACACTGGTGATGTTTTCTAAATTGCTGCAAATTTTGTAGAAGAAAATATGACTTAGCATGACTGTGAAAGGTTCCCTTTTCAATATTGTAAAACAGGTATTTTTCACGTCATGAATATTTCACGTAATGCGATTTTGTATTAATTCGCGACATCATGCAATATTTCTAGCAGGTGGTAGCTTAAAGCAGGCTAAAGGAAAGCAGAGTGTACCTTAAGGCACATTCTGCTTTACTTTCAACATGCTTTAATTAAGAAGTCACCTATTTTCAAACTGAAGATGCGAGGCAACACTTTCACGAATTAACGTGTAATTTATATTCTCGCGAATAAAACCGTTTTTTCAATAGTTATAGGAAACAGTATTGAAGACCTTTGCATCAGGTTGTACAGAACAGTTGACTTGACCTGACTCTGAAATGTTTGGCATTCAAGTCCTGTTTCTATCAATAAGACATCATTTTCATCAGTAAACTATTATCCAGTGTTAAAAGGGTTAACCCTTACAATGTTGAATTCTCAATCTGACTTGCCAATTAGTTGATAAAAGGCATGTTTATAATTGACTTTAAAAATGTATATGAGCCGTTCCATGAGAAAACCTGACATATTGCATTGCAAAAAGTGTAGATCAAGGCCAGCCACCGCGTCAAAGACGCGGCGGCTGGTCTTGATATGCACTGTTTGATACCCACATACATCTAAAGCATTTTATGTAGCTGTATTATATACGGTATTTGGAAGTGTAGGCCAAACTCAGATACAGAGCCTGAGATCACAACAGTGCTTGGTCTGTACATTGATGTAATTGCTATGCAATAAGACTGGTTTTGTCAATGGCACAGCTGATATGTATGACAAACTGCAAACCCTAATCAGAGGACACCTTTAGGAGCCCTCTTATCTGGGTCTACACTGTTTGCAAAGGATGAATACATAAATCCTGTTTCAAGGCTATAAGGTTAACTAAGTTTGTTTATTGATAGTAAAACTCTCCAATATGCACAATTAAACAAAAACCAATGACTTATTATACCATATGGTTTGTTTCTAGATCAAATACCAATACAAGTAACATTGTTTTATTTTGTAAGTGAGCTACTGTTGGATATAACATATTGGCTATTAAATGTTGCTAATATGCAAACATTCGTATGTTTCTACAATTACAACAAAAACAAACAAAAGATATGAAATATGTGAACTTGAATATGTTGTAAAACTTGTGATTAGCGGGTCACTCTTTAAAGATGCATTAATCCTTTTTATGACAGTTGACTGATTAATGCAGGATAAAAGTAAAGCAGAAAGCTCCTACAGGAGCTTTCTGCTTTACTTTTATCCTGCATTAATGAACCACCTATATTAAAGACTTGTCTTGTTTTAAGTGACAGTTCAATACTGGTTTGTCTGTACTGTACCGAGAGGTCTGGAGATTTTTGTTTGCAATGAACAGGTATCTTACATTCCAGTGTTTAAGTGGCTCATGTATTGATACAGAACATATGTTGTTAATGCTTGAAATGCATGTTTCTCTGACCCAGGTTAAAACATTAGAGAAATACAAGTATACAACCAAACTTGTATTAAACAGCCGTTCAAAACAAGATAATTAGGTGGTCTTTGATACAGGTGGCAGCTAGCTTATAACCCTTCCACCAGTATAGAAGCACCTTTTAGCACATTTATTATATTGCTCGACCTAAGAAAATAGATCCATAGCAGTCTTAAATATAGGTTGCAGCTTAATTAAGGGCACAAGTTATTCAGAAAGCTCCTGAAGGAGCTTTCTACATATAACTTATGTCTTGCATTAAGCAGCAATAGATGTTTGGAAAGTGCTATACTTCTTGATCTAATCAGAATGGTCAATTAACCCATTCCCCAATAGAAGCGTGTTTTAGCGCATTTAATTCTATTCCTCCACTAAAAAAATTAGTTCCAGTTTATACAGTCAGGAATATGTACCAAAAGAAATATTTTCTTTATTCTAGCAGATGGTAGCTTAAAGCAGGCTGAAAGTAAAGCAGAATGTGCCTAAAGGCACATTCTGCTTCACTTTCAATCTGCTTTAAGTAGTCAAATATTTTCAAAACTAGATACATGCTATGAGGTAAAGGGTTAACACGTACAGGAGCTGTTTCAAAGATCTTACTGAAGATGATAATTATAATATTAGTTTTCTTTTTAGTGGTCGTTATAGAGAGGTTTTACTGTACTGTCTCTGTCCAAACTTTCTTTTTAGTGGTCGTTATAGAGAGGTTTTACTGTACTGTCTCTGTCCAAACTTTCTTTTTAGTGGTCGTTATAGAGAGGTTTTACTGTACTGTCTCTGTCCAAACTTTCTTTTTAGTGGTCGTTATAGAGAGGTTTTACTGTACTGTCTCTGTCCAAACTTTCTTTTTAGTGGTCGTTATAGAGAGGTTTTACTGTATTGTCTCTGTCCAAACTTTCTTTTTAGTGGTCGTTATAGAGAGGTTTTACTGTACTGTCTCTGTCCAAACTTTCTTTTTAGTGGTCGTTATAGAGAGGTTTTACTGTACTGTCTCTGTCTAAACTATAAAACAGCCATAGCAAACCATTTCTGCATCCTGAAGGAGCTTTTTACTTTACTTTCAGTTTTCTTGAAGCAACCACCTGCTCGCAATATACTATATAGGTGATTAGGTTAAATATACTATAGGTGATTAGGTTAAATATACTATAGGTGATTAGGTTAATGTAGGACAAAAGTAGTGCAGAAAACTCCTGAAGGAGCTTTCTGCTGTACTACATACATGTCTTTAAGAGGTCTGCTCATTCAAGCATTTGGCGAAATTGAAACACTCGATTTAGGTTAGACTGTATGTTTTGTTTTGTGGTAGTATTGGTTAAACCACTTTCCTGCTGCTATATTAGCTGTTTGAGAATTGTTATCTGTATAATATATATTTCTCCGTTTTAAAATCGGAACCATAAATTGAGTGAAGACAGATTGGGTTTGAGTGCCAAACAGATAAGGATCCTGATTAGTTACTTGGCATCCGATCTGGATTTAGACCATTTTCATAATGCAGTTAAGTTAGGCGTTGGCAGCTGAGGGCTAAATGGATAATAAGCAGAAGGTGTTAGAAGGAAAACCTTAATTATATGATTTGTTTGAAGTTGTTTCAGGCGGCTGGCAATGCTAGTGTATGTATATCTGTATCCTACACATACATCAGTGGAATATACTCTTGTTACAAATACAGTAAAACCTCTCCATTATGACCACTAAAAAGAAGGCTAATTGACTGCATAAAAGACAGGTGATAGCTTAAAGCAAGGTGAACGTTAAACAGAAAGCTCCTGCAGGAGCTTTCTGTTTTACGTTCACTTTGCTTTAAGCAGTCACTTGCCTTTAACACCTGCTAATTAACACAATTTAGTGGTTGTAATAGCTAGGTTTTACTGTACAGTGTGGCTTTTGAATACAGATCTATCTCAATCAGTTGAATCACTTGGAGTCTCATCACTGGATACTAACTGTTTGAAACTCAAAATGGGATTTATTTGCTGTTAATATCAATGAGAATAGTATCAAAATTTGAGTAGTAAGTTGCATTTTCGAAGCAGCTGACACTTTCAGTGGTTCAAATGAAAATAATTCAATAGAATGTTGAACAGCTGCTTGTTGGGAGATTTTGTGTCTATAGATCTACTATATAGATGGACTTACACTATATAAGACGGATTATCCCGAGGAACAACGGGGATGGTGTGATGATCAGTGATATGGAAACATTTAATGTACAGTAAGATACGGGTTGCCTGACCAGTCAGTGAAGTGTGGACATCTCTGAAGAGTCTCATGTAGCTGCTTGATGCAGGACAAAAGTAATGCAGAAAGCTCCTTAATTAAGGAGCTTTCTGCATTATTATTGTCCTGCATGCAGCTGACACCTGTCTTTAACCTATTGGTCATGATAGACAAGTTCTACAGACATTTGTAACCATTTTGATCTAGGATAGATGTAAAGTATCTCAGCGGCTGATCTGGGTCTCTACAGTTTATTGTTGGGATATATTGTATTTCTGCATTAAAGGGAGGTAACGGCAACTTCAGATAAAAACAGGCAGTTATTTGAGCATATGGTTATGCATTTAGTGTTCTTAAAGGTTAAGACAGGCCATTCGTCGTAAAGGTACTATGAACAGCTGTTTAACATGGGTGTAACTGTAGATCTATATATACATGTTTTGTAAGGGAGGTGTTGTATTTGTAGTTTATTGACTGAGCTACGAAGATGAATGGCTTGTTATTTTTTATGTGCTGATTGTTAAAGCTGCGGCTATACGGTAATGTTGGTAAATGTTAGTGACAAGTGATTTTGTTAAGGTTAAAAATAGGACACGATTTTCTTTGGACTTGGGGAAAAAAGGTATTAATGCTGTTTCACCTATCATAACATCAAGTGATAGTGATCAGACAAGGGCACTGTTGGAAATTACTTTAGTTAACCCTTTCTGTGCTGGAAACAGGTATGTGTTATTACAGAGCTCCAGATAAAAGGGAGTGAACTCAACAAATCAAAAAAAATAAAATTCACTCATTTCAGCACCAAATCCTATGGTGTTACTACTCATTAGAATTGTCTCTTCGCGAGGGTTCTAATGAGTAGTGACACCCTAGGGTTTAATGCAGAAATAAAGATTTTATTTTTTGAAAGACTCCCCTTATCTGGAGCTCTGTTAGAATAACATATTTGCGAATGTTGTAGACCCTCATCAGAGGGTTCCTTAAGGAGTCCTCTGATTAGGGTCTACACTGTTTGTGTGACTTTTATTTTTCTGAAATATATTTCTAAGGTATCCCTAAATATTAACATAAAATGGTCAATTTTCAAAAAAAAGGATTATTCTACTTGAAAGATTCGGCACATAAAAGGTTAAAAGTGGATCAGTATTTATGTTTATTGTAAGGTGGGTTATGAAAGGAAATTCATGTAGCATAACAAAATGGTGAAGCTGACATAATCTATAACCCTTCTGAATGCTGAAATTAACTTGTTCAGAAATGCTTGGTTCGTTTATTTTTAATGGGATTACGACACTAAGCTATTTTGTCTGTTTGAGCTGGTTCATGAAATATATTAGATAAATTTCAGCATCAATATAATGCTTATCTCTTAGCACGCTCGTGGTGAAACCATGATAACCTAAGCTTTGCAAACAGTTAAGATCTTGATGAGACGCCTCATCAGGATCCAAACTGTTTGACACTCAGTCCCTGTTTTGAAAAGAAATTTAGAAAATTCCATTTTAATAACAGCTAGCAAAAGACAAATGTTGCAGACAAAAAATATTTTACCCCGCATGCAAAGAGTTGAGAATTTGCTATCTTGATTACAGTGATTCACTTGTAGTGACATAGGAATTATGACAGTGTTTTAACCTTGACATCAGGTGACCTTTCGTTTTAACCTTGACATGGTGACCTATTAAAAGACAATTTACTTTACGGCAGTGTATGATCCTGTGGTAATTTCAATGGCGATTTATCAAGTGTTCGGTGATGTTATCCAGTGACTTGTGCATTGTTTAGAAGTTTGGAAGTAGTCTGATTCACCTGTATGGTATACTAGTGACCTATATTTAATTTGAGTGACCTATATTTACTGGATAAGATGTTTCCTCTGCATGGCCAGGATGCTGTATGGTTTAGAATACAGAAGGTGAGTTTATGAGTTAATTTAACCCATTACACTATAGACTTCTTCTTCTTCTTGATACTTCTTTCCATCAAGATTGATGATTATGAGAAGGCGATGTATCCTAAATTATTATTTATAAATGTGAAAGTGATAAATATACAGTGAATTGATAACAAAATAAAAGCAGTATAGTAGTTTAGACTGTTTCTAGTTTTGAAGACAAGTGTCACTTATACCTACCACAATTGTATAACTCAGCATGCAAGGAAATAAAGCAGGATAATAATAAAGCAGAAAACCTGCTAATTAACCAATTACCCCATGAATACGCATTTTTACGCCATTAATTTATATCTCTGCGGAAGAAAATAGATACAATTTATACAGTCATGAATATGTACCATAAGAAATATGTTCTATACCCTAGCAGAATGATAGCTTAAATCAGGCTGAAAGTAAAGCAGAATGTGCCTTAAGGCACATTCTGTTTTACTTTCAACCTGCTTTAAGTGGTAAACTATCTTAATACTATAAACATGCTATGAGGTAATGGGTTAAGTGGTCATCTATCTTCAAAGCTATATACAGGCTATTTGGTAATTTAAAGCAGGATTTTCTTTATTTTTATATGAATATTGTATGGTATTATGAAAAACCACCTGCACCAGTGTTAGGTCATGATATAAAATTTATGTCTATTTTTAAGTTGAACTTATTTTACATCTTATCAATTTTAAGTGTGGGTATGTCATGTTCATTTTGAAGTCTTTTGTTATGATTGAATAGTACGCTTCACATGGACATAAAAACTTGGTCATTTGATATCTTGAATGATGCTAATCAGGGAATAAAAATAGATATTTACCTGTATGTTGACATTGCTTAATTGATAAATACAGTAAAACCTCTCTATTACAACTGCTACATGAGATAAAAGCTTTAGGTATATGGTTGCTTAAAGCCAGATGACAGTAAAGCAGAAAGCTCCTATAGGAGCTTTCTGCCTGACTGTCATCTTGATTTAAGCTACCACTTGTCTTAAATACTATCGTTAACCCATTACCCAATAAATACGACTTTTTACACCTTTAATTTATTCCTCCACTGAAGAAAAAAGTTCTGATTTATACAGTCATGAATATGTATCATATGACATATTTTCTACATGCTAGCAGATTGTAGCTTAAAGCAGGTTGAAAGTAAAGCAGATTGTGCATAAAGGCACATTCTGCTTTACCTTCGACCTGCTATAAGTGGTCATCTATCTTCACTACTAGAAACAGGCTATGGGGTAATGGGTTAAGCCTACATTTCAGTGGTAGTATTAGAGAGGTTTTACTGTATCATGAGACACAGATCACCATGTCTTTAGAAGCCAATCCATGAAGAAGTATAAATCTTTCACAAGACACCATATCATGCTAAGCATGACTTTGCAAACATTTGCAAACAGTAGCCCAGCGTCAGATCTGGATCCAAACTGTTTGCCACTCATATTCAACTTTTCTTTAGGTAACAATGCATAAAAACTGATAATGAGCTTTTCTGCAGACAATACATTTGTAGCAGACAACACTTCAGCATGATAAGGGTTAATACAGAAAAAAGAAATGCAGAAAGCATAAATGAAGTATAAATTATCTTTCTGGACTTCTTTTCATTTGCATTCATTCTCAAGTTCTTGAATGAATGTTTGAAAGTACACCTGATTAAAAAAAAAATGCATACCGTGTAAGAACTTTTATGAATAAACCCTAGAATTTAAAATAAACCTATTAAGAGTTGAGAATAATACCTATTTACTTCATTGATGACAACCGCTAGAAAGATATCGATCTTAATTTCAAGCGGCAACAAACCATATCAACAAACTTGTAATTATTTGTAATTTAATTGATAGATTTCGCTATAAGTTGTAGTTAATTGAACATTCAGAAAGTAGGTCAGCTGTTTGAAAAGCCTGAGTCATCTAATTCATTCATTTAAACAAGGTCATTTATTCTAATTCATAAAAATACCTGGACTAGTATTACATGCAGATCCTGTTATGGTGTTCTGTTTTGACCAATTTAAATGAATATAATATTATAGCGGAAAGGATGTACAGTCGAACTTAGATATCTCGAACTCGCTTAACTCAAAATATCAGATAGTTCCACATATGAACTGCATTATTTCATGCTCGGTTAAGTCGAACATACCCATATTTCAAAGTTAAAAAATGGCTTAGCCACGTTTTAACATTGAAATACGGGTATGTTCGACAAAACCGACTTCGAGATATCGAAGTTCGACTGTACTAGCAATTGGATGTGAAGAGTTTGACATGATAAACAATACAGACCCTGATAAGACATCTTGTAGAATGCCTCTTATCTTGGTCAACATTGTTTGAACAAGTGAACTTCATTCCAGTTTATATGTGGTCAAAGATACAATTGTAGATACCATTCAGTTGTGGAGTATGAAGATGTCTAAAGACAAAATTGTTGTTCCTGTATGACAAATGTACAGCAATATCTCATAGGAGAGCTAGCTTTTCACATTTCTTTTACCTGCAAAATGCATCCTAATACAGAGTTTATATAGAGTGGTTGAAAAAATAAATTGAAAATAGTTGAGCTGTCATGTAAAAGAAAATGTCTGTATCTTACATATCAGCAGTGTGTGGAAACAAGAGATGCCATATAATGGCACCTGGTCATGACAGATGAGATCATGCATTAATATTCGTATCATGGGCTATTGTCCAAAATAGCATATTTGAATAGGTAGCCAGGATACATGAAGCCTTGCATAAGGTAACCAAGCATCATTTCAGAACAGACATTGAAACGGAAAACATTAATGTATGCATGCTTAATTGTTGAGTTAGCATTTTGTTTCTTGTAAATGTATAGAGACCTTGTCAATTCTGGGTTATCCCTTTACCCCATGGCACACAGATACGCATTTATTGCATTCATTAATTTTTTTACTGAAGAAAATACAATACAGTAAAACCTCGCTATTACGACCACTAAAACGAAGGCTAATTGATTGTATAATAGAGAGGTGGCAGCTTAAAGCAAGGTGACAGTGAAACAGAAAGCTCCTAAAGGAGCTTTCTGTTTCACTGTCACCTTTCTTTAAGCGGTCACCTATCATAAACACCCTAATAATTAATATAATTGAGTGGTCGTAATAGAGAGGTTTTACTGTACTTCCTCATTTGCCTTCTAATGCCTCTACCATGCAATGTCCTGTTAAAGAACCAAAGAAATATTTTGTGCACCCTGACAAATGAATGTTTTAAGCAGGCTAAAATTAAAGCAGAAAGCTCCTTCAGGAGCTTTCTGCTTTACTTTCAGCCTTTTTAAAGCAATCAGTTATCACACTGATAACAATTTACCAGTATGGATAAAGGATTACAGTTGTAAGAAAACGTCATCAATCATATCTCTTGTCAATTAACTTTGATGCCTATCAATTGATGTTCATTTCAGTTGAGGGTGATGGAGCAACAGCTTGCTGCCATGAACTGGAAGCCCGATGACTTTGAGCGACGTATCCGTGACCTTGAACACCAGTGTGGCAACAAGGACAGACAGATACGGGATCTCCATGTACAGGTGGAGGAACAGGTAGCTATGGTTTATTGGTTTATAATAAATGTTTCAATTACATAAGTACCTTACCATTCCTTTACTTGTTCCTCAAGGGGATAGGGGGAACTTAAGATTTCAAACATAAGAAGAATTATTCTCCTTTAAATCTGAACCATACCTATGGTGTGACTACTCATTAGAAAAGTCGCTGTGTCAATTCTAATGAGTAGTCACACCATAGGGTCTGGTGTAGACATGGTTTTTAGCATTGGAGCTACTTTCCCTTTCTGGAGCTCACTGGCGGACATGGTCCAGTGGTAAATACCAGGTTCATGATTTGTGTCAGCTCCTTTCTCTCTGGGGCGTAGCTCAGATCAGATGCAGCGTTACGTGGCGTCTGATCTGGGTTCAAACTGTTTGCAACTGAACTCTAAAGGTATTGATTTTCCCTCCCTCTATCGACTCCCTCTGAACAACACACATAATATTTGTCTCCCACTGGGTGTTATTGTAGGGAGGAAGCACTACAACATGTATATGTTAAAAGCATGAGAAGGGGTTTAACCCTTTCCCATATAGCATATCTAATGTATTGAATATAGGTGTCCACTTAAAGCAGGTTGAAAGTAAAGCAGAATGCGCTTTAAGCGCATTCTGCTTTACTTTCAGCCCGCTTTAAGCTATCATCTGCTAGAATATAGAAAATATTTTGTATGATACATATTTATGAATGTATAAATTGGAACTATTTTCTTCCGGGAAAGAATAAACTGAATGCGCTAAAAGGCGCTTCTATGGGGGAAAGGGTTAAACTCAGCTTTAACTCTTTGCATGATACAGTGATTACCTTGGCAAACAGTTTGGATCAAGATGATATGCCGAGTAACTCGCTGTCTCATCTGGATCCAAACTGTTTGACACTCTGACCCTATTTTGAAAAGAATTATTAGAAAGTTATGATTTTAGAACAGTAGAAGATAACAGTAGTTGTTGCAGACAAAAATATAAACTAAAGGGTTAAAAAACATTAAAAGTTAAATTTTGCCTGAGGGGATGAGATGAAGATGTTGCAATGGTTTTATCTACTGCCTTCAATATGTGCATAACATGTTTATTTAAATGACAACGTTTTTTGTCACTTAAACGTTTGTAATTTAGGGTTTTAAATGAGTTAACCCTTTACCCCATAGCCTGATTTTAGTTTTGCAAAAAGGGGACTGCTTAAAGCAGGTTGAAAGTAAAGCAGAATGCGCCATAAGGCGCATTCTGCTTTACTTTCAGCCTGCTTTAAGCTACCACCTGCTAGAATAAAAAAAATATTCCTTCTGATACATTTTCATGACTGTACAGATTGGAATTATTTTCTTCCGCGGAGGATTAAACGGAATGCGCTGAAAGGCGCTTCTTTAAGGTAAAGGGTTAACATGCAAGCTTTATCAATCGGCCATTCAAAAGAGGATCCATGGACAGTGTTGAAGACATGGTGGTTCAGGAGCTTGAAGCATTTAGCTATTGTAGAGATCTTCATACTTCTTTATATACCAGCTACTTGGCTTTTCCCTTCATAGTAAATCACATAATATATCCAGCTCATGATGCTTGCTAAAAGCAAAATGAAAGTAAAGCAGAAAGCTCCTATAGGAGCTTACCTATATTCTAATAATTCACCAGTCTTGACAAATCTTGACCTTCTTCACTGATTTGCAACTGTATATAGATTTAGTTTCTGAGCCTGAGTGACTGCTTAACACAGGTTTTACTGTATTTAACCACTGAAGGCTGTTTTGTGAGAGCTGTTTTCCATATGAATCCAGGGCTGCCATTTCTCCGGATTTTTCCTAAATCTTCGGATTATTTTTCCAGTACATGGTAGCTTAAAGCAGGCTGAAAGTAAAGCAGAATGCGCCTTAGCGTGCATTCTGCTTTACTTACAGCATGCTTTAAGTAGTCGCATGTCAACAAAACTAGAAACAGGCTAATTGGGGTAAAGGTAAGATTCGTAAAATCGCACTTGAAAAATGCAAATTTTGAAATCTTAGGATTTTTCCTTTAAACTTATGGCAGCCCTGTGAATCTGTTCATTTGTATTTTCTCTTCAGTAGCCAGGTTAATCCCCTGCTTCACCAAACAATGGTGAATAGAAGTTTATATGAGTCATGCATCATTGTCTAGATCAGTGCAGGTCTGTCATATACAGTCAAACCTCAGTAACTCAAACTGATTTAACTCTGTCCTCCCTGAAACATCAAATGGACTATCCCAGTTAACAATTTAGTGTAGTCCGTTTCTGACTATTTAGGATTGTTTTTGTAAATGTATTGCAATATGACAAACAGTTTAGACCCTGATCAGAGAGCTTCTTTCGGAACCCTCTGATCTGTGTATATACTGTTTGCTAAGGACAAGTGTAATCTTTATAATTTATGTGCATTAATTTCAAAGGATGCCTATATGCGTCATTATAGGGTTTGAAAGGTTAAGTCACACTTACCATGTTTTAATCCATTACCCCATACCCTGATTTTTGGTTTTGAAGATAGTTGACCATTTAAAGCAGGTTGAAAGTATAGCAGAATGTGCCTTAAGGCACATTCTGCTTTACTTTCAGCCTGCTTTAAGCTATTATCTGCTAGAATATAGAAAATATTTCTAATGATTCTCATTTGTGACAGTATAAATTGGAACTATTTTCTTATGTAGAGGAATAAATTAAAGGCGTTAAAAGGCTTATTTATGGGGTAATGGGTTAACTGATGTATGAGTAAGTGCGACTGAAGGGAGTCCGAGTCTGTATGGGATTACAACTGAAGAATTTCAACTTGAGTGAGTTTGATTTATCAAGGCTTTACTGTACCTTGAATTGTGACTAGAATGGGCTGTATTTCAGTTTGTTACACTTTTCAACCTGAGGATTACCTAAAATTATAAAAAGATAATAAAACTCTGAATACAGCACATACTTCTTTTGATCTTGACAATAAAATTTGTAAACCCTTGGAATGCTGAAATTTTAATTGAACCCGCTGGTTTTGAAAACCAACTACAATATTGAAAAAGATGGTAAAATGTGCAGACCTAGATTAGAGGGCTTCTTCTGTTACTCTCAGATCTGGATCTGCACTGTTTGCAAAGGAATGTATAGATGCAGTCCCTGCACTGTAAGGCTTGTACACAGAAATTTCAAAATAAATGAAGCTGGCCGACACCCAAACATTACATATTTGAGGTCAACAAAGAGGTTTATATAAGAGTTGAGGCCACACACACAAAAAAACAGAATGTGTCATTCAGTCTCTATTCAGAAGCTGTATGGGCCATCTTTGAGTTACTAAGGCTTGACTATATAAGTTTTCAAAGTAACAAAATATACTTCTATACCATGACAAAACCTGCCTTATTGTATTACAAACAGTGTAGATCAAGGCAAGCCATCTTTGATGCGATGGCTGGCCTTGATCTACTCTGTTTGACACCCACAATCATCTAAAGCATTATTATATAGGGTATTTGGCAGTTTAGAACAAACTCAGATGCAGATTCTGTCATGACAAAGATGGTTGGTATATACAATGTTGCAATGCAATAAGGCAGGTTTTGTCATGGCACAGTTCAATTATGTTTTCCAGAAACACCTGCGACATGAGGATGCCAAGAGTGTGGAGGAGAAGGCTGCAAGAATCAAGGACTGGGTCTCCAACAAGCTACTACAGGTACACACCATGTATTACCAGTCACCATTGGATAGTAAAACATGCATTCAGTCAACTTGAAACAGTAAAACATGCATTCAGTCAACTTGAAACAGTAAAACATGCATTCAGTGACTAATCAAAAGATGAATTGGCAGTCTATATGTAAAGCGGAAGCTTAATGCAGGACATAAATAATGCAGATGTCAAAAGCTAGTGACATCTGAGGTTGAGCCAATTATGATCTCAGGGGTATGATTTTAACAAACTTGATAGTTTCATCTTTATAAGTCTATAAGATTAAAGTCCTAGACATGTCCTCATAGAAACCCTTTCCCATGCATTTACCTATGCCTCATAGACATGTGCCTATTCATGCTTTTACCCTGGCCTCATAAAGATACATAGGCAATGTTTGTGTACATCATAACAGGTGGCAGCTTAAAACAGACTGAAAGTAAAGCCTGATCAAAGGTATCACGTTTTAACTCTTTGATGCCATAGTATCATCTGCTTAAAACAATTGTTACCTGCTTTCATTTCTCAGATGTGTTTAGGACTGTAAATTTGATGAGTTTTCAGTGCATTCCAGTTAACCCATTACCTCATAAATACAACTTTTTACGTATTTCATTTAATCTTCCACTGAACAAAATAGTTCTAATTTATACAACCATCAATAAGCACATAACCAATATTTTCTATTTTCTATCAGATGGTAGCTTAAAGCAGGCTGAAAGTAAAGCAGAATGTGCCTTAACCCTTTCCCACATAGCATATCTCTAGTATTGAATAATGGTGTCCACTTAAAGCAGGTTGAAAGTAAAGCAGAATGCGCTTTAAGCGCATTCTGCTGTACTTACAGCCTGCTTTAAGCTATCATCTGCTAGAATATAGAAAATATTTTGTATGATACATATTTATGACTGTATAAATTGGAACTATTTTCTTCAGTGAAGGAATAAACTTAATGCGCTAAAAGGCGCTTCTATGGGGGGAAAGGGTTAAGGCACATTCTGCTTTACTTTCAACCTGCTTTAAGTAGTCACCTGTCTTCAAAACCAGAAACAGGCTATGGAGTAATGGGTTATAGGGAGTCCAGTTTCTTAAGGCACATTCTGCTTTACTTTCAACCTGCTTTAAGTAGTCACCTGTCTTCAAAACCAGAAACAGGCTATGGAGTAATGGGTTAAAGGAAGTCCAGTTTCTTAAGGCACTTAAGGCACATTCTGCTTTACTTTCAACCTGCTTTAAGTAGTCACCTATCTTCAATAATAGAAACAGGCTATGGAGTAATGGGTTATAGGGAGTCCAGATTCACTGTATGGAAGTGAGCTACCTTTATATCGGGGCAATGAACATCTATCCCATGTAACAGCTGTCAAGAAATCTATAGAACATAAAAACCTTGTTTGCCTATATGAACCAGACTTTCCCAAGTTGCATATTCAGCTCTGGAAAATGTCTTAGAGATAAAGTTGTACATTTTATTATCAAAATTGATTTCTTAACCCTGTCTGTGCTGAAATTTTCACATGGACTTTTCGACTTTTGAAAAAAGGACCAGTTTATGTTGGCTTTAAGGGCTGTAATAAGAAATTTTTTCAAAAAAAGTTAAACAAACAGTGCAGACCCTGATCAGAGGGCTCCGTAAGGAGCCCTCTGATCAGGGTCTTCATTGTTTGCAAACATTAACAGCATAGAAAATGTTATGGGAAAGTATATGCATCATAGATAGGCAGTATGGTTGTTGAAAAAATATTTAAACTATGGCAAACAGTGCAGACTCTGATCAGAGGGCTCCGTAAGGAACCGGCTAGATCTAATTAGGGTCTACAATGTTTGCAATCAATATAAATTATAATGATATAGATCTATACTGTTTTACAGCATAGAAAATGTTCAGGGAAAGTATATATAGGCCTTGCAGATAGGCAATATGGTTGTTTACAGTATTAGCTGATCAAGATTTATTGTCTGCCTCTAGAAATGCCAGATATAGATGTCTGGTAAAGTTACGTTGTAACAGCCAAGTAAATTATCATTGAAGTTAATTCTGTGTAACACGTTCATCCTAAATAAATAAATAAACCCTAGCCCTTTCCCAAAGAAGCCCCATTTAGCGCATTAAATATATTCCTCCATTGAAGAAAACAGTTCCAATTTCTACAGTCATGACCATGTACAGTAAGAAATATTTTCTGTATCATAGCAGATGGTAGTTTAGAGGAGGATGAAATTTTAAGTAAAGCAGAATGCACCTTATGGCTTATTATGCTTTACTTTCAACCTGCTTTAAGCGGTCACCTATTTTCAAAATTTAAAACAGGCTATTGGGTAATGGGTTTATACTGTCACTGCAAGGTAATGTGGTCCTTTAGGAGCTTTCTGTTTTACTGTCATCTTGCTTTAAGCTGTCACCTGTCTTTTAAACAATAAAATAGCCTTCATATATTAGTGGTTGTAATAGGGAGGCTAGCTTTTCTGTATTGAAGTAAACAAAACATAACTCTGTTAATTTTAACCCTTTCCCTCATAATCTGTCTTGAAATTTGTGAGACAGGTGGTTTCTTAACCCATACTCCATAAATATGCCTTTTTACACATTTAATTTATTCCTTTATTGAAGAGAATAGTTCTTCTTTATATATTCATGACTATGCACCATTGCAAATGATTACTAAATCCTAGCAGATGGTGATGTGTCTTAAAGCAGGTTGAAAGTGAAGCAGAATGCGCCTTAAGGTGCATTCTGCTTTACTTTTAACCTGCTTTAAGTCGTCACCTGTCTTCAAAACAAGAAACAGGCTATGGAGTATTGGGTTAAAGCAAACTGTATAATGGAAAGATTTTCATATTCGATATAAATGTTTCAGCTTGAGCATCAGAATGAGAACCTTCAACTGAAGAATGAGGAACTGTCTGACAATGTAGAGACACTGAGAGAGAGACTACAGTCCTTGCCAGCCTTCGCAGCCCAACACATCTACAGACTCAGTCAGGTACTGTAACAGAACACACAGTCCTTTACCCATAGGATGGTATAGGCGTTATTGTGATGTTGTTGAAGAAAACTTTTTTTCCTTATATTCTTAAAACATAATTAAATTCAAACAAAATGCAGTAAAATATAGATAAATTCAGTAAAAATCAAGGAATAGCTTCAATGGTTCTTCAAATAGATTTTGATAAAAGCATGAAAAGTCAATTCTATAGGGAAGGGTGATGGTGTTGAAAAACGTTAACATTGGGGAAAGAGTTAATATATGTGATTCTGACAGATGGAAGCTTAAAGCAGACTGTAAGTAAAGCAGAATTCTATTAACCCTTTGAACCCTAGTCCCGCATATAGGCGTCCTTTTCAAACAGTGTACATGTGAATAGTACACTTGGCATATGCAAACAGTGAAGACCCAGATCAGAGGGCTCCTAGGAGCCCTCTGATCTGGGTCTTCACTGTTTGTCATAATGCTGAAAATGGACAAAATTAAACAACCCTTAAAAGCCAGAAACGGACTAGACAAAAATTGAAACTGGAATTTTCCATTTAAAGTTTCAGGGAGCAAAGAGTTAACATACAGTAAAGCCTATGGGGAGGAGCCTTATTATTCTGCACTAAGCATTTGCATGCCCTTAGAGGTATTCATGCTGCTTTAAAGAGTGTACATGTATAAATAATTCAGTTTTCATTTGCACATCTTCAAGATCCTGCAAAGGTTCTGCCCTTATAAAGAGTTTAATGAGGCATCTTTAATTCAACATGACTGATCAAATCAGTCTACATGTCGACATTATAGACATGCATGCCTATTTTACAGGTGTGTGTAGTATCTGTTATTTAACTGCATGATCAAAGAACTTTTATTCAAGCAATGTGAAAAAGATAAATTAATAATCAAACCAACAATTTATTGGAAGTATATTTGGCGCTTGTATTAAATCAAGTATCTATCTATCTTATGTCAATTATGTTAGCTTAGAAAATAAGAAAACATTTCCCTAGGAAAAGCTGCAGAATCATGTGCAGACCCTGATCTGACAGTTACTTTAGGAGCAATCTGATCTGGGGCTACACTGTTTTAAAAACGCCTCAATAATCAATTTACACGAATAGCAGGAGAAAGTTTACCGTAATGATTCTAAGTATTGGAAAAGGCAGGCCTGGGCAAACAGTGTAGACCCTGATCAGACTGCTCCTTAGGGAGCAGTCTGATCAGGGTCTACACTGTTTGTCATTCAGTTTGTGCCTTTTGGACAAATTACTGTGTGTAAAAAGCAATTTGTTAAGTTGTATAATAATTACAGCTGAGACGCAAAGTGTCCCAAATTTTAGAATTTTTACAGTAAAATATATTCTATTCAAAGATGTTTTCTATATTCTGTAAAGAGATGTTTACAAGCTGTAAGTTTTCTTCCACCAAATATCTTCATCTAATTAGTTTTAACTATATTCTACATTTTTTTACAGGATGATCCTTTCCCCTAGTTTAACCTCACAAACTATTTAAAGGTCACACTTGTAACACATATACTCTCAATATCACAATAAGGAACAAGCGAAATCTTTTGATAACAGTGGTTGCTCAATATAGGACAAAAATGGAAGACATCTGTCTGCTTTAATCCATTACCCCATAGCCTGTTTCTAGTCTCGAAGACGGGTGACCACTTACAGCAGGTTGAAAGTAAAGCAGTGGCAACTTAAGGTGCATTCTGCTTTACTTTCAGCTTGCTCTAAGCTACCATCTGCTATGATATAGCAAATATTTCTTATGGTGCATGTTCATGTCTGCATAAAGCGGAACTATTTTTCTGTGGGGGAATAAATTAAAGGAGTTAAAATGTGTATTTATGGGGTAATGAGTTAGCCCATTACCCTGTAGCTTGTTTCTTATTTTGCACAGTGAGTGTAGTCAGGGCTGCAGATAAGAGAGGTTTTTCAAAAATTAAAACCTTTATTCCTGCATTAAACCCTATGGTGTCACTACTCATTAGAATCGTCTCTTCAAGACGATTCTAATGAGTAGTAACACCATAGGATTTGGTGCTGAAATGAGTGAGAAACTGTTGGATTTGTTCAGTTTACGCTCTCTTCTCTGGAGCCCTGGATCCAGTAGTAGTATGTGGTATTTATGTTTGTTACAGGATGACACAGAATCACCACCAGAGGGCACAAACTTCACACAGACCACAGCTCAGGAACAAGACACTCTATCAGGCTCACCACCTGATAATACACACATATCACAAGCTCAGGGAATTGTGGGTAATTCACAGGAAGCAGAAGAGATTGATAACCTTGAGAACTTAGAACTCGAGTCAGAAATGATTTTTGGTTCAGTGTCAAGGTTAAAAGGTGATGGATCAAGGCCAATTTCGAATGCAACAAGTTCGCGGCCAGTTTCGAATGTGACTAGTTCTCGGCCAGAATCTGAGCTGAATTCTAGGCCAGACTCTCAATCGACATATTCTAAACCACATAAACGGCCTTCATCGTCCATCATAGAAGCATTACAGATAGAACAGGAGTTGTTTAGTTATGGCCTTGAACAGGAAATGAATGCACTCAGTCGTGAAAGTCCTTGTATTGACATTGAGGACCAAGTGTCTGGCCACTCCAGTGATGACAGTATGGCAGATATAGACTATGACCCACTCTATCAAGAGGTGGATCAAAATCATGAAAGTACTTATGAGCCAAAGCGCTTTTTCCCTCCTCAGGTACGAATTGAAAGGAAGATATTCACTGAAATGAACAGAATGGATTCTTTTGTGAGTTCTAGTAATGACAGTGAGGATATGTTGGAACGGACTCAAAGGCCGTTATACTCCACTATAGAAAAACCTACAGTGTCCGTAGAACCCATGAGTCGTGCAGACTTCCAGCCTCAGGCTCGAAGTTCAGGGATATTACCAATAGATGATGACTTATTGTCTCCGTTACCTTCATCACCAGTGACCTTAACCCCACACTCACCTCGTTCACCGTTATCACCCATGTCACCTCAATTGCCTGACCTTGTCTCCACACCCACCTTACAACGACACCCTCACTCCCCTTTCCAGCATTTATCTAGCTCAAGTTCTAACAATGTCTCAGCCATAGCAACTCTACCTCGCCGACCCAGACCCCCTCCACCTGTACATTTCAATTATGAAGAGTCTGTGATATCACAGTTGGATGAGCCAATCAGAAGTGAGAATGGTAGTCAGGTGGTTTCAGCTGAAGTACACAGTGCCCCAGCAACTGTTTCTAGGCAACAATCACGGTCCAATCAGCATGCACCAAAGCCTGCAAGAGCCAGATTTAACACTTGGGTAAGTGCAATAACATAAGATGCTTTGAAATTGAAACCATTCCATGCAAAACAACTTGCAGGGCTCCAGAAAAGAGGGAGTTATCTCAACAAATCAGACCTTTTCTCACTCATTTCAGCACCAAATCCTGTGGTGTTACTACTCATTAGAATCGTTTCGAAGAGACGATTCTAATGAGTAGTGACACCATAGGGTTTAATTCAGAAATAAAGATTTTAGTTTTTGAAAACTACCCTTATCTGGTGCTCTGAACTTGTATTATGAAAAAAGAAGTTTCACTTTAAATAAGTTATCTTATCGACAAATACTTTCTTCCACATCTGTTACCCCTTACAGTGATTGAGTTTCAAAACGATTAGTTATGAGTTTTCTGATAAACAATCAGTTATCATTGACTGTCAAGGCATTTGTCTCCAAGGTAGATGAAAGCATTACTAATTACAATGTATTAAAAAATCACGTATGTAGAGGAAGTAAATGCAACAAAATTAATGTATTGAGTTCATGGAATGATATTTCCTTTATTGTAGAGTACCAAAGCCTACCCCAGCATTCACAGAGAGAGGAATAGACCAGGTAAATAACCTTCTGTTTGATGTTCTCTTTGATGTCTCTTGTCCTATCATAAAACTTGTCGTATGGTGTATGATATCCTGCACTGATAAATAAGCTATAGGAAACACTGAGTTAACCCATTACCCCATATATATGCCTTTTTACACCTCTAATCAATTCCTCCACTCAAGAAAATAGTTCTAATTTATACAGTCTTGAATATGTATCATAAGAAATATTTTCTCTATTCCTACAGATGGTAGCTTAAAGTAGGCTGAAAGTAAAACAGAATGCGCCTTAAGGCCCATTCTGCTTTACTTTCAACCTCCTTTAAGTGGTCACCTGTCTTCAAAACTAGAAACAGGCTATGGGAAAAACTGGCAGAGTGCAGCTTAAAACAGAGTTAAAGTAATTCAGAAGTATATGTATGTTTATAGTGTGTGGCATTTTGTACATGAATATTTAAGAAGAGATAGGCTTTTGAATAGCTTACAGCATATTTATGATGTAGATATATTGATTAAAGCTTCTGAAATAGTATTCTTGTCTAGAGCTAGGCCTGGTTGATAAGTTTGACTATTGTTATATGTTTCCAACACAGTTGGGCATAACACTTATTTAAATAAAATACCAGAGTTTCACTTGTGTGAAACGACCTTTCTGGAAGCATACAGGAAATCACAGACAGGTGACTGCCAAACGCAGCTCTTTGCATTATTTTTATCCTGCATTTAGCAACTGCCCGGTCAAAAGATTGCTTATTGGCATTGTACTTGAATGGTCGATTAATACTTGTTTGACAATATTGACATATGAATGATTTGAAAGTGAAATATTTGTAACATTTCTGTTTGTACAGAGAACAGTCTTTCTGAGGCATCAACAGCAAGGGAGTTGTACACAGATCCCAGTGTGCCAGTGTATGCCACTCTGAAAGGGGTAAGAATAAACATGACAGATCTAGTATTTCAAACACTAACATCCTTATTACCTGAGCAACAAACTCTTTGATGTGACAACTTATTAGAATCAGTGCTAAGTGTTGATTCTGATAAGTAGGTACAACCTAGGGTTAGGGGAAGGCATAAAAAAGAAAACTGTTGATACAATTCACTCTTATCTAGACATCTTGAATTTTAACATTTCTGTTCTTATGGAGTTCAATGTATATTGACACATTTTGAAAACAATAGAGAGATGCAGATCTGGTTGGCAATAATGAGTAGATAACTCCTATTTCTCATCCCATATTTTTTGGCTCTAAATGACCATTGGTGTCGATTGGCCGTAAAACACAAATCAATCATTTTAGGTTAGTAGGTCAAAGATCAAGGTCATTCAGTATTGTAATATGATAGTTTTTACACCAAATGGTTTCCGAGCAATAAATTATCTTTTATTCAACCTATAGTCCTTCGGTAGGCAGCTGTTACAAGACCAGTAGATGACCGCTATTTCTTTTAAGGTCAGTAGGTCAAGGGTTTGAGTGATTCAATATTGTAATTTCAAATTCTTTCTTTTTTGGGGAGCATACATGTTTACAAACATCTCTTGTTTACTCCTATGTTTGTAGAAAGCACGGCAGATCCGGAGTACCCCGTTCACAGAGGAGAGTGATGACTCATCTGAGGATGATGGAGTGAGTGATGAAGAGACAAGTAACACTATACTTCACAGCCCCACCCACAATAGACAGCAGCTTAATCAGAGCAGCTCAGGGGCCACAAAGAGAGGTCAGTTGGATGAGGATGAGGGAAGGTCTGGGGGTCCGTCTGTCCGTATGTGTGATTTGGACTTAGAATATTCACAGTGTGCCGTTTCTTGGTTAACTAGAACCATTTGATCTGACATCAACACTGCTTATTAGAATGCTTTGATACTTATACAGTTGTTGCCTTGGACTATTCCTAATACACTCATATCACCATACTTTTATTTGTCCTTGACCTCAAACTAGAACTTAAAATGATTCACAGGATGCCACGGGGGCAAAAGTGTTTATTGAATGCAGTCTTGTTTTTCTTATGTAGAAGCCAATGTAATTATTCACGCGATAGATGTTCATAGAGGGTGGAGATTTATATATGAATTCTGAGCTCCAGATAAGGGGAGTATTTCAAAATTAAAATGGTTATTTATGCATTATATCCTATGATGTTACTACTCATTAGAATCGTCTCTTTGAGATGATTCTGATGAGTAGTTACACCATAGGATTTGGTGCTGGGATGAGTTCGGAAAATGTTGGATTTGTTCAGTTTACTCCCTTTTATCTGGAGCCCTGTGAATATAAATTGTTAGAAGAGTAAACTCTAGTTTTACCATAATTTATGTGCTTGAATTCATTGCCTTGATGTTTTTCTGTTTAGGAGTTTCCCGACAGACGTCTGTGTCTGACGTGTCCGGTGACTATGCCAACCCTCCAGATGTAGCTACAGTCAACAGTGACTCAGACACGTCCGAACCAGAACAGAAATTGCTCAAGTACACTGATGACAGCAACAAACGGGTAAGTATAATGAACTAGAACACCCTTCACACCAAGGATATTGTCTACTTAAGTAATCTTGTCTGAAATTACTTGCCATACTTGAAATGACTTTACCCAAATGATTTGTTGGTGACTCTACCAGATTTCTTCAAATAACTTAACTTAAAAAAACCCATGGCTTTTAGTGGGTGGGGCAGGTTTGTCATATAGGTTATAGTGCAAACTTACAATATCTTCTTGTCTAAAACCTGGCTCGATTTGAAAATAGTTACATAAATAATCCTGTTGGTGACTCCCTGTCAGATTTCTTAAAATAAATTTAAAATGACAGTCTAACAAAACGTTACAAACTACTGCATTATCTTTGTCTGATTTAAGCAAAAGCCTGCCTTTAGAAATGTCCATGTGTCATGGTTTTACTGAACTTGTATCAACATTTGATGTATTTATTTACTTGAACAGTTTGGTATTGAAAGATGGATGATAATGTTTTCTGTCTTTGTAGTTTACAGTAGAAAGAAACAGGTACTTAAGAGTGGCTAGCATTTAATTATAATCCAGAAATGGCTTAGATACCTTGCTATTTATCTATTGTGTGACAACTGTTTATGGTTTTGCTGATGCTAGATGCAGGACATTAAAGACATATAGCCAAAGCTGTATTAAAGCTTTACTCCATAGCCTGTTTCGAGCATAGAAGATAGATGACAACTTAAAGCAGGTTGAAAGTAAAGCAGAATGTGGCACATTCTGCTTTGATTTCAGCCTGCCTTAAGCTAACATCTGCTAGGATATAGAAAACGATTTTCTTCAATGCAGGAATAAACTGAATGCACTGAAAGGCGCTTCTATGGAGTAAAGGGTTAAGCAACATCCCTTGTGGAAGCATACAGAAAATGACAGATAGCTGACTGCAAAAAACAAGATAAAAGTAATGCGGAAAACTCCTGCAGGAGCCTTTTGCTTTATTCTTGCCCTGCATTTAGCAACCACATGTGTAAGAGAATACTTATGGATGGATATTATTATTGAATGGTTGCTTAATACAGGTGTGACTGTATTACTATATAAACTCTTTGAACCAAAACAACATTCTTTTGATATATGATCAACTGTATAAAGCAGATGGAAGGTAAAGCAGAATGTGCCTTGAGGTACATTCTGCTTTACCTTCAGCCTGCTTTAAGCTACCATCTGTTAGAATATAGAAAAATATTTCTCTCATATTCATGACTGTATAAATTGGGACAATTTTCTTCAGCGGAGGAATAAATTATGTACATAAAAGGTGTATCTATGGAGTAATGGGTAAAGTATGATAAATGTATGGCGGATATTTCAAGTTGGAGTGTTCTGCTTTACTTCATCCTGCTTTAACATCTCACCTTTCCACTCTTTTCACTACAGAAGTAACGCAGAGCTCCTGTACCTACATTTACCCTTTGAACCCTAGTCCCGCTTATAGGCGTCCTTTTCAAACAGTGTACATGTTAATAGTACACTTGTCATGTGCAAACAGTGAAGACCCAGGTCAGAGGGCTCCGAAAGGAGCCCTCTGATCAGGGTCTTCACTGTTTGTCATAATGCCAAACATTGACAAAAACAACCCTTAAAAGTCAGAAATGGACTAGACTAAAATGGAAACTGGAATTTTCCATTTAAAGTTTCAGGGAGGAAAGGGTTAAGCAGTCACTTGCTTTAAACACAGATTTATAAGGAGCTAAGCTCTTTTGATCTGTGAAATGGAATTTAGACAATCATTGACTCATATTTTGAGTGATATACTCGTGAAAGCAGTGTTTTAATTGTGTACATTATTTTTACAGGACACTCTAGACAAGTGTGGGTATCTGTCTAAGCTAGGTGGCAAGGTGAAGACGTGGAAGAAGAGATGGTTTGTTCTCAGGGGTGCAGAGCTCTTCTACTACAAGTCACAGGTATATACACTCAATACCATGCCTATTAGCAGTCTATAAACAGGTGGTTGTTTTAATTAACCCTTTACCCCATAGCCTGTTTTTTATTTTTGAAAATAGGTGACTACTTAAAGCAGGTTGAAAGTAAAGCAGAATGCGCCCTAAGGCGCATTCTGCTTTACTTTCAGCCTGCTTTAAGCTACCACCTGTTAGAATATTGAAAATATTTCTTATGATACATATGCATGGCTGTATAGATTGGAACTATTTTCTACAGCGGAGGAATAAACTGAATGCGCTAAAAGGCGCTTCTATGAGGGAAAGGGTTAAGGATGAAATAATACAGAAATGTCTGCATTATTTCTTATCCTGCATTAAACAACCATTTATATTTGAGATTCACTAAGAGAATTGTATGAGTGGTCACTTAATATAAGATTGATTTTTCTTCAGTGGGATTAAAAGGTGTAAAAATGCATGTTTATGGGGGTAATGGGTCAATTTAGGAGCTGTCTGTTATAATTATGTTCATCTTGCTGCTGTCTACCTGCCTTAACCCATTATCCAATAGCCCCTTTTCTAGTTTTGAAAATAGGTTACCAATTAAAGCAGGTTGAAAGTAAAGCAGAATGCGCATTAAGGCGCATTCTGCTTTACTTTCAGCCTGCTTTAAGCTACCATCTGCTAGAATATAGAAAATATTTCTTTTGGTTCATGTTTATGACTGTATAAATTGTAACTATTTTCTTCAATGAAGGAATAAATTAAAGGTATATTTATGGGGCAATCTGTTAAACATTTGATAATTAAACAATTTAGTGAGTGTAATAGAGAGGTTTTAATGTATGTGTTTCAGTAGATTTGGATTGATTTAGGTCTTTGAGATATGCAAATCCACGTCTTACAACAATTTACATACAGCCGTTTCCTCATTTCAGCATGATATGCTCAAGAAACCTCAGGGATGTATAAAACTAGATGACCAAACAAAAATCTCCAGGACCCATGGTGAACTCACCTTTGAGGTATAGTAATGTATCTTTATTAACTGGCCTATTCAAAGAATAGGGGACACTTATGTAGTCACATTGATGATGGTGTTAGCTTTTAAGTTACATGTATAGCCCAATACCCCATAGCGTGTTTCTAGTTTTGAAGATAGATGACCGCTTAAAGCAGGTTGAAAGTAAAGCAGAATGCGCCTTAAGGTGCATTCTACTTTACTTTCAGCCTGCTTTAAGCTATTATCTGCTAGAATATAGAAAATATTTCTTATGATTCTTATTTGTAACAGTATAAATTGGGAATTATTTTCTTCAGTAGAGGAATAAGTGAAAGACGTAAAAAGCGTATTTATGGGGTAATGGGTTAAGTTAAAGGTATAATAAGGCATACTTATGGAGTAATGGTTAAAACATGAATGAATTATGTCTTCCCAGCTGTATATGTGCACTGATATGAACCTGTGTGGGCTTAATATTCAGGTGAATTTGGTGAGGGTTTTTATGTGTTCTCTATAATCTTGCACATCTCATAAATTTGTGACTATTTTATGGCACTATAATATGATGTGGTAACTATTAATTGCTCAACATAAATATCTTAGTGTAATCACAATTTAATGTTCTTGGAATAGATGATATTACCAAGGCAGACTTTACAGTTTAGATCAAAATCACATGGAGAGAAAATATGCACCTGGTCAGGATCCAGACCCAAGCAAGAGTAAATTGAAATGTTTCTGAAAACTGAATTATATGCAGTGGGTTATGATGGGGAAAAGCATTATGCCATCAAACACTATAAAAGCAGATCAAAATACAGATGTTGAAATATTATTAAATTTGACCTAAGTGAGTTTAAGTTTTTGAGTTAAAAATGTGCATGTATGTCATTTTGACGTAAAATGGACAATTTACTCTTACCATGCAAACAGTAACTTGACTGACATTTACAAACAGTTTGTATCCAGATCAGACTCTGAGTACCCTGGTTTCTGATAAGGATCTGCAAGCATCTGAACTGTATGAACGGTTTCCTCAGTTTTAAAGGAAGAGAAGAAACAATCAGACAATATTATTGAAGTAGGCTAGATATGAACAGAGTAAGGGTTTAAGGTTTGTTAAACCGCAAGATTGCCTGTTAAAAGCCTCATTTATTTTTGCAGTGTTGGTTAGCTAGGATGTGATTGACAAACAGTGGAGAAGACATTATTTTTTCCCATTTAAACGCAAACAAAACACAAACGCATTGTAATAAAATGTAAAAAATGACAACTCTTGTCAATTTTGAATATTCACTTTAATATGAATGGCAAACAGTTTGGAGCTTGATCAGACGCCGGGTTACCCGGCGTCTGATCTGGCTCCAAACTGTTTGCAGTGGAAATAATAGTTTTAATGAAATTGCATTTATTGGGAGAAAGAAATAATGTCTTCTCCACTGTATATGTCTATGTGACAAAGAATGACAATCGTGAACTGTGTTAATGATCCATTTCTAACCACATATGAAACATGTTAAACTAATGGCTAACCCTTTGAATGTAGGGAAAACAATTTACAGGTCCTTTGTTAACAGTTTGGATACAGATCAGATACCGAGAATCTCGACATGGCATTTGATCAGGATCTAAACTGTTTGTCACATGACTCATATATCTACAAGTCAAAGACAAATAGTTAATGGTAGAATTAAAGCAGGTGACACTGAGCAGATGGTAATTGTTCAGCTTTCATAGAGTTAATGGTTTTGATAAAAAGGTGAATGCATTATAAATGGGCAACAAGTACTGTCAAACCTGTTTTAACGGACAGTTTAGTACTGTGTCCTTGAGCAGCTTCTTATACAGGTGGTTGCTAAATGCAGGATAAAATAATGCAGAAAGCTCTTGTAGGAGCTTTCTGCATTATTTTTATCCTGCATTTAACAACCACCTGTCTTTGATTTCCTGACCGCTTCATTAAAGAAATGTCACTTAATTCAAGTGTAACTGTTTTCATTTTTGTACACCTTAATGGGACAGATTTAAAAAACTGAAATTGCAAGGTTAAATTACCTTTTTAATGTGAAAGGTAAAAATGACTTTTAGTTTCATTGTTACTCAATCATGTAGGAACAAACTTTGGTACAAAACATGGGATTGTTCAGATCTGAAAATGTTATCAGTACTAGATAGTTAATCTAGTGTTTTGATAAAACTAAATGGAAAGAAAAATGCCTTCCCCACTGTAATTTCTTTTACTGTTTTGCCTGCTTGTTATGCCTGCCGTCCACTAGAGTGCCGACAAGATTAGGAAGGTTTGGGGTATCAAAACATGGCTTTTCAGCATAGCGTCCGCATCTGGTGCGAAACAATGTCACAATGCTTGTTGTGACATCATTTCTAGATCAAAACAAGTAGACAACAGTAATGCATTGTTCAAATAGTTGTTCAGTTGTTTTGTGTTTACAGATCACTAACAACAAGAGGACATACTACCTGTCTGCAGACACCTACACAGAGACAGACAGATGGGTCAGAGGTAAGCATTCCCTGAACCCTGCCAGTATAGGCTCGCAACTATTATATATTTATCTTTTATGCCCTACATAGATAGTAGAAATTTACTGTTTGCCCTTTCTGTCTGCCTATACATCTTGGTTAGACTTTATGTTTAGCTACATTTTGATGTTTTTATGCCCCCGGCATCGACAGATGCGGGAGCATATAGTAATTGTCCTGTCCGTCCGTCCGTGCATCCGTCCATCCGTAACAGGTTAAGTAGATTTTACCGTTTCGTCTAGCATCAACACCGCTTACTCAAATGCTTTGATACTTATACAGTTGTTGCCTTGGACCATTCCCTATCCACCAATATCACCCAACCTTGATTTTGACCTTGACCTTGACCTAATTTGGACTTAGAATATTTTGAATGGGCTATTTCTTGGTTAACTAGATTTTACCGTTTCGTCTAGCATCAACACTACTTACTACAATGCTTCTATACTTATACAGTTATTGCCTTGGACCATTACCAACCCACCAGTAATACCCAAGCTCAATTTGACCTTGACCTTGACCTAATTTGGACTTAGAAAAGATTCAGAATATATTGTCAAGGATGCCACCGGGGGCATAAGCGTTCATTGAACACAGTCTTGTTGTAGACAACTTTTGTCATTTGATGATTTTTTTCATGACTGAGCAATATTTTTACCAAATTTACACAGGTAAAAAAATTACTCTGAGTCACGAAAAACTCATCAAATATTCAATTCTGAGCTTGTAAACAAGTCAAACAACCAATTTAGTTGTAACATTTGTCTTGTTTCTGTGCTTGTGATAAATTCTTAAGATTCTTTATTGTCTAGAATTTCCAATGCACTGTTACTATAAGGTAGATAACTTGTCCTTGTATTATGTAGGTTTGATTTCTTGATTAGCTCCCTTTGTCATTTTATCCTTTTGCTTAGAGTTGAGAGAGACAAATTCTGTTAACCCTTTACTCCATAGAAGCATCTTTTAGCACAATTAATTTATTCTTCCACTGAAGAAAACAGCTCCAATTAATACAGTCATGAATTATGTATTGTAAGAAATAGTTTCTATATTCTAGCAGATGTTATCTTAAAGCAGGCTGAAAATAAAACAGAGTGTGCTTTAAGGTGAAATCTGCTTTACTTTCAATCTGCTTTAAGTGGTCACTTATCTTCAATACTAGAAATAGCCTATGGGGTAATGGGTGAAAGTGAATTGAAAGGCACTTCTATGGAGTAAAGGGTTAAATAGGTTACTTCTAGAATATGATGTCAATGTTTTTGATGTAGTAATATATCAATTGGTTGTATTCAAAGAGTATCTAATACATGTATTGTTGTATTTTGTCAGTTCTACAGAAGGTATTGAAGCGTCAGGCCACAAGTTACCTGCTGGACCAGGTAGAGACCAAGGCTGTCATTAAAGGCTTCCTTACCAAGGTAATATGTACACCACACAAATTGGGTTTAACCAATTACTCCATAGATTCACATTTTTACGCATTTAATTTATTTCTCCACTTAAAAAAAATAGTTCCAGTTTATACTGCTAGGAATATGTATCATAACAAATATTTTGTATATTCTACCAGATGTTAGCTTAAAGCAAGCTTTAGAGCAATTCTGCTTTACTTTTAACCTGCTTTAATTGATCATCATCAAATTTATAAACAGACTATGGGTATTGGGTTTATCGATATGGCTTTGGATACATGTATCTGAATAAGCAAATTGAAAGTAAGGTAATTTTTTCTTTTAATGCCGATAGCTTTCTGCTTTACTTTCAATTCTTACACACTTTGCGCATGCCCCTATATAAACAAAGAAGGGATGTATCTGTGTTTGAATTCTCAATAAAACACTCCTGCGCTGTAACGTTCTAACGTGACGTCATATGGTCATATGGCTTCGAAAATGTGTAGGCCAAGAAATGTAGCCCTGTTGCTTCAGTGAAAATTATGGTTAAATTATGAGTTAGAATCGAAATAATACAGTAATACCAGTGTTTTATCGTGCAATAAAACACGGGTAGTCGTTGAGATGCTGGTAATTATATCACTCAGCCTTTTGCCTTGTGATTTAACTACTCAGCATCTCAACTCCTTCCCATGTTTTATTGCCAGGATAAAACACTGGTATGAATTTATTATTTCTCAAATAATAAAATTGTGTTGAATATATAATTGATTTCAAAAATCTTTTCAAGGTTAAGAATGGAGTTACCCGGAAGTGTTGGTGTGTGTTACTTGGAGGTTATTTCCTGTATTACCGGTCCCCATCAAACAAGGTAACTACTGAGCAGGATACCAGACTCTTCTGATAAATGCACATAACTGATTTTGTGCATAGTTTTAGGTGTTATTAGACTATGATATAAGTTACTTAAATAGAGGATCTTGTATAAGTGCTCATTATTTATCATTTTTAATAAACTCGTTGACAAAAATAATATATTCATTTTAGTCAACGAGTTTATTAAAAATGATAAATAATGAGCACGAATGTGAGATTCTATTTATCACATAACAAGTTTAAGCCCCATTTAAATTGATTGAAGCCATAGTTTGTTTGCCCTCCGCTATATAGATTTTCGGCCAAAACGTTACATTGTTTACGTTAAGGTCATAGTAAATGACGCCATTTGGCGTCCCGCTACATGCAGCGCTTGTGGACGAACAAGTTGGGCTGGAGCTCAAAAGCGTTATTTCACTAGTGGATTACGATATTTATACAATCGCTTTATGCCACTCCCAGACCGCAAATTATGTGATAAAATAATTTTGATAATTGTTTGTCATGTGGATGAGCTTTAGCTAGTAGTTCAGGTATTTATGAGGAAATTAACTCTTTCCTCCCTGAAACTTTAAATGGACAATTCCAGTTTCCATCTTAGTCTAGTCCATTTCTGACTTTAAAGAGTTGTTTTTGTCAATATCTGGCATTGTGACAAACAGTAAAGACCCTGATCAGAGGGCTCCTTTCGGAGCCCTCTGATCTGGGTCTTCACTGTTTGCATAGGACATGTGTACTATTCACATGTACACTGTTTGAAAAGCACGCCTATATGCGGGACTAGGGTTCAAAGAGTTAACACAGGCTAATTTAAACTTTAATATGCTTTGTGATCAGTGGATTAATAAATGTGTCATTATTGAGTCTTGTTATTCCATGCTTTACTATTTTAACTCTGTCCCGCTGTATATTCAAATCGTTTTTTATTTCTTCAAACAGACCCCATTTGGTCAGATCCACTTGCGGGATGCCAGGTTGGAGGAGATCGTGATGCCATGTGAGTCTGATGATGACTCTGATGTTACCATGCCAACCAAACATGTGATAGCAATATGGCCGCCATATCAAGGACCAACCTACCTCATTATTCCAACCAAACCAGAAAAGGTAAAAGTAAATCTAATCCTCCCTCTCTACATTGGCCCTCAGCAAACAATCCTCCCTCTCTACATTGGCCCTCAGCAAACAATCCTCCCTCTCTACATTGGCCCTCAGCAAACAATCCTCCCTCTCTACATTGGCCCTCAGCAATAAAGATTCCCTCCTTACAACAATGCTTGTCGCTGTTCACCAAACATGACAACACGATTATGTCTTTAGAGTTTTGACTGTATAGAATATCATAGGAATTAAATGGAGTGAAGACATTTTAATTGAAGATGTTTTAACAACTTAATAGAACTGAGATGAAGATGTTTTGATATAAGTTTTGGTTGATACCCTAAATATGTTGAAATGCGTCCTTTATACATCCTGTATACGAAATGATCCTTCTTGTTAGAGAAGTTGTTGGTTACTTCCTTTTCTGAAAAACCAACCTTAGCCCATTACCCCCATTATATCCACTGATGAAATTCGTTCTAATTTATACAGTCAAGATTATGCATCAACAAATATATTCCATATTCTAGAAGATTGTAACTTAAAGTAGGCTGAAAGTAAAGCAGAATGGGCCTTAAGGCCCATTCTGCTTTACTTTCAAGCCACTTACCTTAAATACTAGACACAGGTTATGGGGTAATGGGTTAATTGGTTGTATAAGTATGACAATGTGAACAGCTCCAAATGAGGGAAGTATTTCGAAAACAAAATCTTTATTTCTGCATTAATCCCTATGATGTCACTACTCATTAGAATCGTCTCTTCTAGAAGGTTCTAATGAGTAGTGACACTATAGGATTTGGGGCTAAGATGAGTATTTTGAAAACTAAAATCTTTTTTTCTGCATTAAACTCTATGGTGTCACTACTCATTAGAATTGTCTCTTCTAGAAGGTTCTAATGAGTAGTGACACTATAGGATTTGGGGCTAAGATGAGTATTTTGAAAACTAAAATCTTTTTTTCTGCATTAAACTCTATGGTGTCACTACTCATTAGAATCGTCTCTTCGAGAAGGTTCTTATGAGTAGTGACACCATAGGATTTGGGGCTAAGATGAGTATTTTGAAAATTAAAATCTTTTTTTCTGCATTAAATTCTATTGTGTCACTACTCATTAGAATTGTCTCTTTGAGACGATTCTAATGAGTAAACACCATAGGATTTGGATGAGAGAGAAAATGCTGGATTTGTTCAGTTTACTCGCTGTTATCTGGAGCCCTATTATGTGTATTTTTGTCAGGAATCTTGGTTGTATCATCTGACAGTAGCTGCTGGTGGGGGTACGGGTAACATAGGCTCACAGTATGAACAACTCATCGCTAAACTCATGCAGGTCGACGGAGATCCAAGTAAGAATTGGTAGTGTGAAATTTTGCATGAAGCTATACAGTAAAACTTCTTTATTACGACCACTAAATTATGTTAATTATTAGATGTTTATGACAGGTGACTGCTTAAAGCAAGGTGACAGTAAAACAGAAAGCTCCATAAAAGTGTAACCTGTCTTTTATACAACCAATTAGCCCTCGATTGTGATCTTAATAGAGAGGTTCACCTGTATTAACAGGTAAAAAAAATGTGTTTCTTTACTAAAAATTGATTGCAAATTCTTAACTCAGTATCTTCATTGGGACTTTCCTAACATAGTTATTCCTATACAGACTGAAAAGACATAGAAAAATCTCTTTTAAATTGAATCTTAGATCAGAAAATGATAGGGTTGCCATAGGTTATATTTATCATAAATTCTTCTAACTCAGTATTGCATCTGAGTTTTCTAAATTGTGAAATTTCAGACATTGGCAAATTTATTCATGTTGGCTCTTTGATAATAAAATAATAAAAATTCAAGGTTTGTCTTAAGTCAGGGCTCCAGATAAGAGGGAGTATTCTGAACAATTCCAACATTTTCTCACTCATACAGCACCAAATCCTATGGTGTTACTACTCATTAGAATCATCTCTTTGAGACGATTCTAATGAGTAGTGACACCATAGGGTTTCAAGCAGAAATAAAGATTTTAATTTTTGAAATATTCCCCTTATCTGGAGCCCTGTTAAGTTTGTGTTTATTTCCACAGACTGTATACAGTTGTGTATTATTTTCACAGATTGTGTATACTGGAAGCATCCTGTACTGCTCCATTCCAAGGAGTCCATCTCATCTCCTCTCACTACACTGCCCTCCAAACAGCTACAGAGACAGGCATTAGAGATCTTCCAGGTATCTACACTACACTGTTTATTCTTCATGTTAGATACAGGGTTCCAGATAAGAGGGAGTAAATTGAACAAATTCAACATTTTCTCACTCATTTCATCATCAATTCCTTTGGTGTTACTACTCATTAGAATTGTCTCTTCGAGACGATTCTAATGACTAGTGACACCATAGGGTTTAATTCAGAAATAAAGATTTTAGTTTTTGAAATACTCCCCTTATCTGGAGCCCTGAAGATACTGCTAGCTCTCTAAAATTAACATAAAATGTTAATTTTTCAAAAAGGGAATAGTCTATTTTAAAAATTCATTTTTGTAAGAGTTAGAAGTCTGTATGGCTGAAAAAGATATTTGCAGTAAGAGATGTATTACAGCCAACGTTGGCCATAACTTTAGAACTACACATGATGGAGACTTTATATTCGGTTTGTGTACTCACCTTAAGAAGCTCTTGAGCTCAGTACAACTTGGGTCATGTCTAAGAAAGGTCAAGGCCATTTAGAGGTCATTTAGAGGTAAAATAGGGTGAATTTAACATTGGCCATAATTTTAGAACTGCATGAGATAAAGACTTGATATTTAGCATGTGTACTCGACACAAGAAGCTCTTGAGCTCCGTACAATTTGGGTCATGTTCGACAAAGGTCAAGGTCATTAAGAGGTCAAATCAGCATAAATTTAACATTGACCATAACTCTGAAACAATTTTTGATAGAGAATTCATATTTGGCATGTGTACTCAACGCAAGAAGCTCTTGAGCTTTTCAGTAAAAGTTGGGTCATGTCAGACAAAGGTCAAGGTCATTTATAGCCCCACAGTAGGCAGACTGAGAAATAGTCAAGACAGAAAAAAGAAATATGAAATATCTCACTGTTCCTTCTTAATCTAATAGGATAACAAAATAGACGAGCGTTAGCACCCGCATGCGGTGCTCTTGTTCTTGCATCCTGTCTTTAACCCATTACCCCATAAATACGACTTTTTACGTCTTTCATTTATTCCCCCACTGAAGAAAATAGTTCCAATTTATACAATCATGAATATGTATAATAAGAAATAGTTTCTATATTCTAGTTGCTGGTAGCTTATAGCAGGCTGAAAGTAAAGCAGAATGCGCCTCTTGGCGCATTCTGCTTTTCTTTCAACGTGCTATAAGTGGTCACCTGTCTTCAAATTTTGAAACAGGCTTTGGGGTAAGGGGTTAACACAATCACAATCTTTTTGGTGTTCATAATATCAGTGTTTTACTGTGTTTATTGTTTGTTTCTGCAGACTGTGCAGCAGTTCACTTCGTCCATCATAGAGTCTCACTCACTGGAGGTTCATGTGACACTGGCCCAGTCCATTCTACATCAGTGTATACAACAACCTCAGCTTCAGAATGAACTCTTCTGTCAACTCATCAAACAAACCTCCAAACATCCCATACAGAGCAGGTCTACTGTACAGGTGAGCGCAAGATACAGGAAACATATAATACATTGTTGTCTTTACATACTTCATCAAATCATTCTTAAAACATCAGTTGGCTGAATAAACCCACACAAACGAAGCTTGAGAGTGGGTATATAGAGGTCATTGTGTTTGTTGGCTGGTCAGTCTGTCTGTCCATGACACAACAGATCTTGTAATCTGAACTACTCATACATTTCTTTATCAATTGACGTCAAACTTTACATATGTATTTATATTGAAGTATTCATAATTAAATGTAGATGTGCGTGACATATTTTTCATGTGAATTGTTCCATTAAGGACAGAGGTATGGCCCTTGATAGGACTTATAAAATCTTATGATACAAACCACTCTACATTTCCGTACCAATTAAATTTAATTTTGTATATGCATTAATAATGAAGTATAGATGTTCATTGCACAATTTTCTTTCATGTCTTCCAAAAAATTACAAGGTTATGGCCCCTGAATGAACTTTAAAAAAAAATCTTGTGAAGCAAAAGACTTCATACATATATTTCCTGTTTTGTTTTCAGAATTTATTATTATGCGGGAAGCACTCTTGGTATTTATGTCACACGTCTGCGACATCACCGACCAACTCCATCGTAGATCTGTCAACAGAGTCCAAGCTAAACCCTCCATCGTATGTACTGATACAAGGCTGGCAGCTACTGGCCATGTGTGTGTCTCTGTTTATACCCAAACAGAGTGTCATGTGGCTACTCAAGCTACATCTTCACCGCCATGCAGATCACAGGTACTATCTACCTACCATTGTTGTTGTTGTTTCTGCTAAGGTTTAATGTCCTACCTTAGTGCTAAAGGTGCCTCATTCCGTTGACACCAAAAGTAATAATCGTTTTCCTGTTCTATGCCATGATGATATAAAGCAGTCAACCATGTGAAGTAGTGTGGAGAGATCTTAACCCTTTACTCTATAAAAACACATTTGAACACACTTGATTTATTCTTCCACTGAAGAATATAGTTCCATTTTAAACGGTTACGAATATGTATCATAACAATTATTTTCTACATTCTAGTAGATAATAGCTTAACTCTTTGCGGCCTAACGCTAAATCTCGCCTTACAGTCGGTAGATTATTACGGGGTTCCAGTTGACCGGGTGTATATACCTATATAGACTGACTGCTGACAGATTCGGGTGCATAACTATTATAACAATTACTTACATAATTTGTTGACTATTCGACCATAAATGTACAAAATCTATCAAATATCTGAACAACCTCCTGAAATATCAGTCGGTTCGGTGTTTTCAGTGATATTTTTCAGTTACAGCTTTGTCCACAACTTCAAATTTTCCTTCGACTCCGTTGTAAACATGTCTCCAATTAGGTTCTGTTTCTCGGTCTATTAACTTGAAATTCATATTTGGAATCGCTACTTATGGTGAGAGAAATATCATATTTTTCTTTCCTGGCGTGTATTTGTTTCTTGTGTTGCCTTTGTTTTCTCTCGCCCATAAATTCTTCTCGAAATTTCCACGTTTCTTCGCATCAAGTATGGCGGCCATTTTTCTTGGGTGTCAATTTCAAAAAATGACAGGTTTATTTTTAACGTCGTTTTATATGTCAATATCTCCTTTTAAAAACACAAAGTGTCTTACAAGATAGGAAAAGAAATAATGCTTTGTTAAACCGATAACTTTTGGGAGGCATATTTTTTATATGTAACTGTAAACACAAGTAATACACACAGGCATAATTATGTCAAAATCCGCCATTTTCTCGCATAGAGTTATATAGCGTTGAATATCTTCGACGCAATTTCGACACATCTCTTTGTTCTCCTAACGGGATAATTCATAATGTTTTGTTGGAAAATCAATTCGAAAAGTTAACTTCCGATTTAGATACATATGAAATAATTATTACATGGGTATTAAGGAGAAATTTATGCTTATCTCACGTCGCTGTTTACACGACATAATTTTCCCCGTCCGTTCTATCGCACGTTAGATGGTCGGATTCGAAACGATTTTTCAACGGTTTTAACTATAACTTTATATGGGAATAACTATTTTCGAGGTAAGAAATGCATTATTCTTCTACTGCTGTTAGTATTTTTGTATTTAATTGCTTTTCTTGTAGCTCATTTCTCCAAAATCGTTCTGTATCGCTTGTAGAGTCTAACCATTTACCGCCATTTACTGCACAAATTAGAACATGTATGCGGTTTTTAAACGTGAATTACATGTTTATATGGCAAAAAGTCTAGAATATTTTTTCAGAATGGAATATTATTAGGTCTAATTTAAATGGATTTTAAACAAAGATGCTGTTAATCACTTTTTAGATAACCAAATAAACACTTAAAAACAACTTGTCAACATCACGCATATATGCGTGATTCGACTTGATATTGATATTGATAAACACACGCGTAGGCGTGACCGGACTGCAAAGGGTATATTGCCATCATGCATATTGGCGGGACTCGACTGCAAAGAGTTAAAGCAGACTGAAAGTAAAGCAGAATGTGCCTTTAGATGCATTCTGCTTACTTTCAATCTGCTTTAAATGGTAACCTTTCTTCAAACCTAGAAACAGGCTCTGGAGACTAAAGGGTTAAAAGACAAGTGACTGCTTAACCCTTTCCCCAATAGAAGCGCCTTTTAGCGCATATGATTTATTCCTCCGCTGCAGAAAGTAGTTCCAATATAATCAGTCATGAATATATAGTAAAGGCAATACTTTCTATATTCTAGCACATGAAAGCTTAAAGCAGGCTGAAAGTAAAGCAGAATGCGCCTGAGGCGCATTCTGCTTTACTTTCAACCTGCTTTAAGTAATCACCTATCTTCAATACTAGAAATAGGCTATCAGGTAAAGGGTTAACACCAGATTATAAAAAGAGCTGGTGCTTTTCAAAATCTCAACCCAACAACATGTACTGCATAGGTTACAAAAAATATTATGTCCACAAAAAGTTTCAGTTTTATACGGGATGATAGTAAGGCAGAATTGTAATTTAGCTACCATAGAAGATATGCCTTCGATCAAGCAGTCATAAAATTTTTAACTGTATTTGATATAAATATGTCTTTGTTTCTCTCTGCAGGTCTGATGTGGGTAAATATGCAATATTCTGCCAGCGTGCCTTGGAGCGGACATTGTTAAAAGGTTTACGTGATGTGAAGCCGTCTCGTATGGAGGTGATGTCGATATTGTTACGTCATCCATATCACCATTCTCAACCTCTCAGTATTCCTGTTCACTTCCTCAATAGCAGCTACCAGGTTAGTCTTATCGTATGTAATACCCACGGGCCCTTCTTACATCGTACGACAAAAAGTCGTAATTCAAAAATTTAAAATACTTCTAATTTCTGTTTCTCCATCTAATTCTGTCTTGTGATATCTCTTTTGAATCTTCTTTTCAAGACGATTCCAAAGAGATGTCACAAGACAAGATTATATGGAGAAACAAATAATTATTGAGAATTTAATAATCTGACTTAATCTGACAATATTTGTTGTACCATGCCCAGGCTTGTAGTTTGTCCTTCTTGAATCTCTTTAACTACAGGTCTCTTCGTAATGCTGAAGAAAAGTATATGTAAATAATAAAACTTTAAGGGGATGCTAGTATCAATTTGAAAAATAGGAAAATGTTTCTACCCACTCCAATGGCCCAGTTATCTCCTAGAGGAGCTTTCTGCTTTACTGTCACCTTTACTTTAACCCTTTCCCCCATGGAAGCACCTTTTAGCACATTTAATTTATTCATCCACTGAAGAAATAGTTCCTATTTTTACAGTCATAAACATGTATAAAAAATATTTTCTATATCTGAGCAGATAGCAGCTTAAAGCAGACTGCCTTAAGGCGCATTTTGCTTTACTTTCAACCTGCTTTAAGTAGTCTCCTACATTTATTTTCAAAACTGGAAATGATCTATGGGGTAAAGGGTTATGCTGTCACCTGTATTTTATTTAATCCATTAGCCTTCTGTTTAGTGGTTGTAATAGAGAGTTTTTACTGTATTGTATGTTTTGTTTTACAGGTGATAAGTTTTGATGGTTCTACAACTATACAAGAGTTTCTACAGACAATCAACAAGACAGCTGGGGTACAGGACTGCTCTCGCTCAGGATTTGCCCTCTTCTCTGATGACCCTATCAACCAGGATACAGAAATATGTCTGCAAAACCATATAAAGGTGTTTGTCTATGGATGCTATTACTAGACTATAATTATTCATTCCAACTAGTGTGTATCCTTTAACTCATTGAGCCCTAGTGACGCATATATGTGTCTTTTACCAAATGTGTACCTATGAAGAGTACTTTTGTCCTATGCAAACAGTGAAGTCCCTGATCAGAGGGCTCCTGCAGGAGCCCTCTTATCTGGGACTTCACTGTTTGGTATTTTGCAATTGATTACAAAAAAACAACCCTAAATAGTCTAAAATGGACCAGCCTTTATTGCAAACTGGAATTTTCCATTAGAAGTTCCAGGGGATAATGAGTTAATGAATGCCCATACTAAACGTTACCCATTACTCTATAAATATGGTGTTTTTTGTCTTTAATTTTTTGCTACACTGAATAAAATAGTTCCTCTTTATATAGTCATGAATATGTATAATAAGAAAAAGTTTCTATATCTTAGCAGATGATAGCTTAAAGCAGGCTGAAAGTATGGTGCATTCTGCTATACTTTCAACCTGCTGTAAGTGTTCATCTGTCTTCAAAACCAGAAACAGGCTATGGGGTAATGGGTTACAGTAGCAAAAGCTTTCTGCAATACTGTTGGCCTGAACCGTTCTATATTAATTCTTGCAGGTCTGTGATATTATTTCCCGATGGGAGGAATCTTTTCGTGAAAGACATGGAGGAAAACTGGACACAAGCAAGACAATACGTCTTCTCTATAAGAATAGGTGAGTAGGGATCTAAGGTTTTTATAACTTGTAACCCAACTTCCATTCCATGTATCTATGTTAAACTGTGAGTAACTGTTAGTATAATAGGACTGCCATTTTTCTGGATTTTTGAAAATTTCGAATTTTTCTGATTTTCTTCAGATTGCAGCTCTTTTAAAATTTCGAATTTTATGTGTTTTTAGCTCACCTGGCACGAAATGCCAAGGTGAGCTATTGTGATCGCCCTGTGTCCGTCGTCGTCCGTCGTCAGTCGTCCGTCGTCCGTCGTCAAACTTTTTGTTCAAAGATCTTCTTCTTGGAAACCACTGGGCCAATTTCATCAAAACTTCATAGGATTGTTCCTTGTAGGGTACTCTCTCAGATTTCTTCAAATATAGGTAATCCAATGGAAATTGTGGTTGCCATGGCAACCAATTGAAAAAACTTTAAAAATCTTCTTGTCAAAAACTACTGGTCCGAATTGAAAATAATTTTACCCAAATGTGCCATTGGTGACCCTCTATCAGATTTCTTAAAATAATTTTCCTATCTTGAAAAACATTGCAGCCAGTGGGTGGGGCAGATTTTCCTTATATGGCTATATAGTGAAAACTTAAAAAATCTTCTTGTCAAAAACTAGTGGTCCGATTTGAAAGTAATTTTATGCAAATGATCCATGGGTGACCCTCTACCAGATTTCTTAAAATTATTTTGATATCCAAAAAAACATGGCCGCCAGTGGGTGGGGCAAAATTTCCTTATGTTACTGCATAGTAAAAACTTTAAAAATCTTCTTCTCTGAAACTACTGGTTCAAATTAAAAATAATTTAAGACAAATGGTCAATTGATGATCTTCTACCAGATTTCTTAAAATCATTTTGTTATCTAAAAAAACATGGCCGCCAGTGGGTGGGGCAAGTTTTCCTTATGTTACTGTATAGTAAAAACTTTCAAAATCTTCTTCTCTGAAACTACTAGTCCAAATTAAAAATAATTTTGCAGAAATGGTCAATTGATGATCTTCTACCAGATTTCTTAAAATCAATTTGTTATCTTAAAAAACATGGCTGCCAGTGGGTGGGGCATGTTACTGTATAGTAAAAACTTTAAAAATCTTCTTCTTTGAAACTACTGATTCAAATTCAAAATAATTTTACACAAATGGTTAATTGATGACCCTCTACCAGATATCTTAAAATCATTGTGTTATCTAAAAAACATGGCCGCCAGTGGGTGGGACAAGTTTTCCTTATATTTCTGTATAGAAAAACTTTCAAAAAAAATTCTCTGAAACTATTGGTCTGATTTAAGAATTATTTTACACAAATAATGATTCATGGGTTACCCTTTGCCAGTTTTCTTCAAATAATCTTCCTAGCTCAAACAACATGGCCACCAGTGGGTAGAGGTGAATAAGTGAAAACTTAATCATAACTGGTCGATTTACATGACCGTAATCATGGATACCAGGTGAGCGATTTAGGGCCGCATGCGGCTCTTGTTACTTAGGAAACATTGATATGGGTGTCAAACAGTATAGATCCAGATCAGACGCCGTGATGCGCTGCATCTGATCTGGATCCAAACTGTTCACAGTTTGCACAATTATTTTTTTTTTAGAGCCAGGCAGCAATATGGTTAAAGGTAAGATTTCTAAAATTGCATTTGACAATTGTGAATTCGTAGGATTTTTATGAGCAACTGGGTATCCCTGGCAAGAAGGTTGCCTAACCCTTTCCCCAAGATAATTGCCATAGGACACCTTTAACCCATTACCTCTAGCTTGTTTCTGGTTTTGGATACAGATGACCATTTAAAGCAGGTTGAAAGTAAAGCAGAATGCGCCTTAAGGCGCATTCTGCTTTACTTTCAGCCTGCTTTTAACTACCCTTTGTCAGGATATAGAATAATAATCTTATAATGCATATTCATTACTGTATAAATTGGAACCATTTTCTTCAGTAGAGGAACAAATTGGAGGTGTAGAAAGTCATATTTATGGGATAATGGGTTAAGACACCTAAGGTCCTTAGGGCAACTCTATCCTGTCCTGATAAATGCATTTGAAATTTACGGGTATGTCGAGTATTTTGTTGCCCAACTTTGTTACCAGTGTAGACTTGTCTGTGATGGTGGCAAGGCTTGCTGTACCCAGTTTCACAATACAATGAGCCTGGATCTATCGAGGCATCGCTTGGAGGTTGTGACATGTGATGTGTTTTTCTCTTGTCTAGGTTGTACTATAAGAGTATGAGCCTGGATCTATCAAGGCATCGCTTGGAGGTTGTGACATGTGATGTGTTTTTCTCTTGTCTAGGTTGTACTATAAGAGTATGAGCCTGGATCTATCAAGGCATCGCTTGGAGGTTGTGACATGTGATGTGTTTTTCTCTTGTCTAGGTTGTACTATAAGAGTATGAGCCTGGATCTATCAAGGCATCGCTTGGAGGTTGTGACATGTGATGTGTTTTTCTCTTGTCTAGGTTGTACTATAAGAGTATGAGCCTGGATCTATCAAGGCATCGCTTGGAGGTTGTGACATGTGATGTGTTTTTCTCTTGTCTAGGTTGTACTATAAGAGTACGAGCCGTTTACAGACAGACAAGGAGAAACTGTTACTGACCTATCAGATCAATGAGGAGATAATGCATGGGAGATTTCCACTCAACAGAGACCTGGCCCTGGAGCTCGCCTCGTTAATGGCACAGGTATATAGTAAAAAACATGGCATACTATACAGTCACTTTAGCATTCACCCACGTTTTGCAAAGATGGAATAGTTAATCTTTAGAACAGATTGCAGTTTAACCCATTGCCCCATAAATACGCCTTTTTACGCCTCTATTTTATTCATTCACTGAAGAAAATAGTTCCCAATTATACAGTTATGAATACGTATGATAAGAAATAATTTCTATTTTCTAGAAGATGGTAGCTTAAAGCAGATTGAAAGTAAAGCAGAATGTGCCTTAAGGCACATTCTGTTTTACTTTTAACCTGCTTTAAGTGGCCACCTATCTTCATTACTAGAAACAGGCTATGGGGTAATGGGTTAAAGCAGTATAAAGGTATTGCAGAAAGCTCTGACATGTTTCGGTATATTAGTATTTTAATCCATAGATATGCATTTTAACGCCTTTAATTTATTTTTCCCCTGAAGAAAATAGTTCCAATTTATCCTAGCAGATGATAGCTTGAAGCAGGCTGAAAGTAAAGCAGGCACATGCTGCTTTATTTTCAAACTGCTTTGAGTGGTCAATTGTCTTCAGAATTAGAAACAGACTATGGGATAAAGGGTTAAAATGTATGAAATGATATAAAATGTTTGCAATTATCATGTACATGTATTACATGTCATGTGGCATCCATTATTTATTTAAATATTACATTTATACATATAACATAAATGGTATATAATTATTTTTACATTAATATGTAGTGATATTTATTTCCATGTTATATGTATATTTAGTTTTCACATATGTATGTATTTTAAACCTATTTAACGTACATCTATAAATGTTTTATGTAACATTTATTTTCTGTGTGTTGTTTTCAGATAGAGTATGGAGACATTAAGACCAGTGACACTGGCGTTACTCAACAGACTAGTCAGGCCCTGGAGAGGTTCTACCCTAAAAAATACAGAGATATATCAGATGATAGTAACAGGTCAGACTTTCAGAATGCAGGAAAACCTCTCTATTACAACCGCTAAATTGTATGAATTATTGGGTGTGTCAGACAGGTGACTGCTTAAAGCAAGGTGACAGAAAAACAGAAAGCTCCTTTTGGAGCTTCCTGTGTTACTGTCACTTTGCTTTTAACTGTCACCTGACTATTATGCATACACTTTTATTAGGAGCCCTTTGATTAGAATCTTTGTAAGCTTGCAATATATTGTAAAACAACACCCATATATATATATGTATAGTCAAAACTGGACTAGACTTGATTGGAAACTGGAATGGTCAATTAGACATTTCAGGTGTCTATGAGTTAACTAAACAAATGACTTGGCTTCTGATAAGGATACTTATTTTCAGGTTCTTCAGTTTAACCAATTACTTTTTAAACATACCTAATTATTATGCCTCTCATTATTCCTACACTTAGAAAAGTAGTCCTTTAGCTTGAAAGTTTTTGAAATCAATCATGGATTCAAATATATTTTCAGAATGATAGAACCATAACCCATTAGTCCATAGGTACACATTTTCACGCCTTTAATTCATTCTTTCACTGAGTCAATTGTTCCATTTTATACAGTCATGAATATGTAAAATAAGAAATATTTTCTATAGTCTAGCAGATTATAGTTTAAAGTAGGCTGAAAGTGGTCAAATGTCTTTTAAATCAAAGAAACAAGCTATGGAGTTAAAATAGCTTAAAACAAGGAGACTGCGTCTTTGACTTTGTCTTTCACTATTTATTACTGTTTTGTTTGTATTTGCAGGTGCCTCCATGAGAAGCTGATGGAGCGTTGGTCCTCACTGCGTGGACGTAATCACCAGGACTGTGTGCGTGTGTACCTCGCTGTGGCTCACAAGTGGCAGTTCTGTGGAGCCAAACTGTTCCTCACACGGGTACGTAAATCTACACCTCTCACAGTCTGTTAGGAATAAGTTTGTTTTCTTTAAAAGACAGAACTGCAGCTAGGGTGGTGCATCTCCATGTGCTCTTGATGAGTATAGCATGTTGACATTTTTATGCCCCCGGCATCTTTAGATGCGGAGGCATATGGTGATCGTCCTGTCCGTCCATAAAAAGGTTAGGTAGATTTTACCGTTATGTCTTGCATCAACACCGTTTACTCATATGCTTGGATACTTATACAGTTGTTGCCTTAGATCATTCCCTATCCACCAATTTCATCCAATCTTGGTTAACTAGATTTTACTGTTTAGTCTAACATTAACACGACTGACTACAATGCTTTGATACTTATACAGTTTTTACCATGGATCACTACCAATCCAGTCATATTACCTAATCTTGATTTTGATCTTGACCTTGATCTAATTTGGACTTAAAATATTTTAAACGGGCTATTTCTCCTTTACAAAAAGAGTTTATCGTTGCGTCTAGCATCAACCCTACTTACTACAATGCTTCAATACTTATACAGTTATTTCCTAGTACAATTACCAATTCACCCATATTATCCAAGCTCAGTTTGACCTTGACCTAATTTGGACTTAGAAAATATTCAGAATATATTGTCAAGGATGCCACCGGGGACATAAGCGTTTATTGAATGTGCAGTCTTCTACTTTGCTGACCTTGACCTCAAAGATCTTGACATCAGTGACCTTGACCTCTGTGACCTGGATTAAGTTTTTATGTTCATGTCAGTTTTTAGCTCACCTGACTGTGTCCCTTTCCCATTCGCGTTGGCAGTTTCAAGAGAAAAGTTATCGGCACATGTAGAAACTTAAAGGATACTCAGAGGTCAAGGTCACAGAGGTCCCTTGTTTCAATGAGTTGCCCTTTTGACAGGTATAAATATGCGTACGGAACTCTCTTCATTTAAAAACATGCGTTCATCTGGAGCAAACATGCGTACCAGAACTGACAGTCGTGCATAACCGAGAACCCTGTTAAGGCGCATTCTGCTTAACTTTCAGCCTGCTTTAAGCTATAATCTGCTAGGATATAGAAAATGTTTCTTATAGTACATGTTCATGACTGTATAAAATGGGAATTATTTTCTCCAGTGGAGGTAAATATTGAATGCACTAAAAGGTGCTTCTATGGGAGAAAGAATTATCAGAACTCAGCCTAACTACATTCTGTGATAGGAAGGATATCAACTGCTCCCTAACCCTATATAATATAGACTTAACCCTTTACCCTATAGCCTGTTTCTAGATTTGAAAATAGGTGACTATTTAAAGCAGGTTTAAAGTAAAGCAGAATGCGCCCTAAGGCGCATTCTGCTATAATTTCAGCCTGCTTTAAGTTACCACCTACTAGAATTAAGAAAATATTTCTTCTGATACATTTTCATGACTATATAGACATGAATTATTTTCTTCCCCGGAGGATTAAACTGAATGCGCTAAAAGGCGCTTCTATAAGATAAAGGATTAATTATCATCTCACCACATGTGGTATAGTTTGTCTATCCCTTCATTCATCTTAGTCCAATAACAACACACTTCTTAACCCTTTCCCCCATAGAAGCGCCTATTAGCACATTGAAATTAAACCTCCACAAAGGAATTTTTTTCCTATTTATGCAGTCATGAAAATGTATCACAATAATTTTTTTCTATTTTCCAGCAGATTGTAGCTTAAAGCAGGCCTTGAGGCGCATTCTGCTTTACTTTCAGCCTGCTTTAAACGGTCTCCCAACTTCAAAAATAGAAACAGGCTATGGGTAAAGGGTTAAATAACAGCATCCTCTGTACCCCTGTAACCTATTGTTTTTAGCTCACCTGAGCCAAAGGCTCAAGGTGAGCTATTGGGATGGCCCTGTGTCCGTCGTCGGTCGTCGTGCGTCGTTAGTCGTCCGTCGTGCGTCGTCGTTAACAATTGCTTCAAATGACATCTCCTCCTATACCACTGAACAGAATTCAACCAAACTTTACAGAAATGTTCCTTGGGTCAAGCTCTTCCAAATTTGTTCAAAGAATTAAAAACAATGCAGAACTCTGGTTGCCATGGCAACCAAAGTGAAAAAATAATGAAATCTTAAAAAATCTTCTTGTCAAAAACTGCAAGGGCCAGAGCTTAGATATTTGGCACATAGCATCACCTACAGGTCCTTTATCAAGTTTGTTCAAATTATGCCCCTGGGGTCAAAATTGGCCCCGCCCCGGGGGTCACAATTTTACATAGACGTTATATAGTGAAAATTTCAAACGTCTTCTCCACTGAAACTAATATGGCCAGAGCTTTGATATTTGGCATGGTGAGACTTCTAAATGTCCTTTACCTAGTTTGTTCAAATGGTTCTGGTCGGTTAAATATCTAGGTCATAATTCACATTCAAAATATGTATAGCAGACAGCAATTCAGCATTATAAGAGTTAGACCCTAGCCACATTTCCTACTGCCAGAGTTACATAACTGAATTCAGGTCAGCTGGTCAGCTGAGGTTCACTGAGTCTGTAACAGCAGCATATGGTGTTGTCAGCTACATTTTTATGCCCTGCAGTTGGGGGCATATTGTTTTTGTCTGTCTGCCTTTTTAGCTCACCTGAGCCAAAGGCTCAAGGTGAGCTATTGGGATGACCCTGTGTCCGGCGTCCGTCGTCGTCCGTCGTTAGTCGTCCGTCGTGCGTCGTCGTTAACAATTGCTTCAAATGACATCTCCTCCTATACGGCTTGACAGAATTCAACCAAACTTTACAGAAATGTTCCTTGGGTCAAGCTCTTTCAAATTTGTTCAAAGAATTGAAAACAATGCAGAACTCTGGTTGCCATGGCAACCAAAGTGAAAAAATAAGGAAATCTTAAAAAATCTTCTTGTCAAAAACTGGAAGGGCCAGAGCTTACATATTTGGCACATAGCATTATCTACTGGTCCTCTATCAAGTTTGTTCAAATTATGCCCCTGGGGTCAAAATTGGCCCCGCCCCGGGGGTCACAGATTTACATAGAGTTATATAGTGAAATTTTCAAACGTCTTCTTCTCTAAAACTAATGTGGCCAGAGCATTGATATTTGGCATAGTGACACTTCTAGATGTCCTATACGAAAATTGTTCAAATAGTTCTGGTCAGTTGCATAACTAGGTCACAGAAGCTAAAAATAGATTTTTTTTCATTGAAAACTTAAAAAATCTTCTTGTCTGAAACTACAAGGGCCAGAGCTTAGATATTTGGCACATAGCATCGCCTACAGGTCCTCTATTTAGTTTGTTCAAATTATGCCCCTGGGGTCGAAATTGGCCCCACCCCGGGGGTCACAGTTTTACATAGAGTTATATAGTGAAATTTTCAAACATCTTCTTCTCTGAAACTAATATGGCCAGAGCTTTGATATTTGGTATGGTGACACTTCTAGATGTCCTAAACCAAAATTGTTCAAATGGTTCTGGTCGGTTGCATAACTAGGTCACAGGAGCTAAAAATAGATTTTTTTCAATGAAAACTTAAAAAATCTTCTTTTCTGAAACTACAAGGGCCAGAGCTTAGATATTTGGCACATACCATCGCCTACAGGTCCTCTATCAAGTTTGTTCAAATTATGCACCTGGGGTCACAGTTTTACATAGAGTTATATAGAGAAAATTTGAAACGTCTTCTTCTCTGACACTAATATGGCCAGAGCTTTTATATTCGGTATGGTGACACTTTTAAATATACTTTACATAATTTGTTCAAATTGTTCGGGTCTGTTGCATATCTAGGTCAGTCCTGGACCTAAATTATTATCACCATTTTTTCAGCTATTTTCTCAGGTGAGCGAAATATGCCCCATGGGGCTCTTGTTTTGTCTGTTTGTCCATTTGTTTGTCTGTCAGTCCACAACTTTAATCTTAGCCATAACTTTGTTAAAGTTAGAAACTTTATAACTTGGGTCATGTCCTACAAAGGTCAATGTCATTTTTGAGATATTTCCCAGTGTCATATTTTCTTGTCTTTGAGATAACTCCAGTTCTACTGATGTTAACCCATTACCCCATACATATGCCTTTTTACGCCTTTAATTTATTCCTCCTCTAAAGAAAATAATTCCACTTTATACAGTCATAAAGATATAAGAAATAGTATCTATATCTTAGTAGATGATAACTTAAAGCAGGCTGAAAGTAAAGCAGAATGTGCAATAAATAATCATATGGAAATACATGTAGCTTGATTAGAAGATGTGTCATGGATAAGGGCCATAACTCTGCCAACAATATTTTTTTAAGTTATTCCAATTTGTCATGTTTTTTTTTGTCTGGAAGATAATTCCATTTACAGCTATATTAAAATGTTGTCTTGCCTATTAATCTAAGGCACAATGACCTCAGGTGAGCGAATTAAGGGCCATGGCCCTCTTGTCTTACCATTGCTGTAGCAGATCACCGGCTGTTAAACCAGGCCCTCAAAAGCTATGTACGTAAATAAGCTTGTTAGCTCACCTGGCACAAAGTGCCAAGGTGTGCTATGTCCGTCTTCATTCGTCGTTCGTTCGTCCGTTCGTCGTCAACAATTTCTTTAAACGACATCTCCTCCGAAACCACTGTATGAATTTTTACCAAACTTGGCAGAAATGATCCTTATATGGTCCTCTTTGAAAGTTGTTCAAATGTTTCCGGTTCGTTGCATATCTAGGTCACAGGAGCTAAAAATAGATCGTTTCAATAAAAACTTTAAAAATCTTCTTCTCTAAAACAACAGTACCCTGAGCTTAGATATTTGGCACAAAGCATCATCTATAGGTCCTCTATCAAGATTGTTCAAAATATGTCCCTGGGGTCAAAAATGGCCCCGCCCCGGGGGTCACAAATTTACATAGAGTTATAAAGTGAAATCTTCAAACCTCTTCTTCTCTGAAAATAATATAGCTAGAGCTTTGATATTTGGCATGGTGTAAATTCTAGAGGTACTCTACCAATATTGTTCAAATGTTTCCGGTCCGTTGCATATCTAGGTCACAGGAGCTAAAAATAGATTTTTTCGATTAAAACTTAAAAAATCTTCTTCTCTGAAACCACAGTACCCTGAGCTTAGATATTTTGCACAAAGCATCATCTACAGGTCCTCTATCAAGATTGTTCAAATTATGTCCCTCGGGTCAAAAATGACCTCGCCCCGGGGGTCATAAATTTACATAGAGTTATATAGTGAAATCTTCAAACCTCTTCTTCTCTGAAATTATTATAGCTAGAGCTTTGATATTTGGCATGTTGTAACTTCTAGAGGTACTTTACCAATATTGTTCAAATGTTTCCGGTCCGTTGCATATCTAGATCACAGGAGCTAAAAATAGAATTTTTTTTAATAAAAACTTTAAAAATCTTCTTCTCTGAAACCACAGTACCCTGAGCTTAGATATTTCGCACAAAGCATCATCTTTAGGTCCTCTATCAAGATTGTTCAAATTATGCCCCTGGGGTCAAATATGACCCCGCCCCGGGGGTCACAAATTTACATAGAGTTATAAAGTGATATCTTCAAACCTCTTCTTCTCTGAAACTAATATAGCTAGAGCTTTGATATTTGGCATAGTGTAACTTCTAGAGGTATACTTTACCAATATTGTTCAAATGTTTCCGGTCCGTTGCATATCTAGGTCACAGGAGCTAAAAATAGATTTTTTTAAATAAAAAGCTTAAAAAATCTTCTCTTAAACTACAGTACCCTAATCTTAGCTTTTTTGCACTCAACATCATCAAATCAGCAATTGGCACAATCATATTGTCATAATTTCTCAGCTTTCCAAGATATGTTACAGTTACATCAACGGTCCCAGGTGAGCGATTTAGGGCCGTATACGGCTCTTGTTTTGACAAACTTGTCAAGGCAATCCTATGTTAATAGGTCATTTAACCTGTTTATTCTACTAAGCTATTAATGCCAATGACCTGTCAAACTCTGTCTGCCTGCCTGCCTGCATGTCTGTCTTTCCACAACTTTTATATTTGGTATGTGTAGTCAACTCAGAAAGCCCTTGAACTCAGTTTAACTTTGGTCATATCAGACAAAGGTCAAGGTCATTTAGAGGTCAAATGGGTTAAATTTTAACATTTGCCATAATTTGGAACTACATGTGACAGAGACTTCATATATTGGGCATATGTACTCAATCCCAGAAGCCCATTTAGATCAGTGCAATTTGGGTCATGTCAAACAAAGGTCAAGCCATACTTGAAGTAATGTATTGTCTTTTAACCCTTTACTCCATAGGTATGCATTTTTTTCGCCCATACTTTATTCCTCCACTGAAGAAATTTTTTTTTAATTTATACAGTCATGGAGGTTTATCCTAATAAATATATTCAATGATATCAGGTGGTAGATTAAAGCAGACTGAAAGCAGAGCACAATGCACCTTAAAGACATTACCCCAGTCCATTAATTGATTCCCCCCCATTGTTCTCACTAGGCGTGAAAATACAGGTATAACATGAGAAAATTGTTGAGGCAAGGGGTCAGCCTTCTGAAGCTTTGAATAGAGGCCCTTACATAGTAGATCTCAATAGGTTTTCCAATGGGTTTTACTAACCAAGCTATCAAATATTAGGTGCGGGCTTCACATGAGAAGCCTGAATGATTCTTTGCCGCCACGAGCAAGTGCAGGGGTTCCATGCTTTGACTAAAACTTTCTACGGTATTAGGTGTTACCACCCAAGCTTGGTCAAGTAATGTCTTTAAGGAGCATTCTGCTTTAATTTCATCTTGCTTTAAGTACTATGGGGTAAAGTTTTTTCAGCAAGTAGAACAAATATCAGGCCCCTTGAAACTTGACTGGTTTTTGCAAATTCCGGTTTTAAACCAATTGAATCCTACCTACAAGTATACACATCCTTTACAGACAGTGTACCTGTGAAGAGTACACTTGTCCTATGCATACAGTTATCTACAGGATGATCTGATCAGGGTCTATACTGTTTGTCTAGATTAGAACAGAAAATCCAAAGATTTGGGAAAAATCTGGAGAAATGGCAGCCCTGTTGTTTGGCGGTTAGGCTGTATAATTATGCTGTAAAAGTTTGAAAAGTTGTTTTGCGCAGAATGATATAGAGGGAAGGTTTGAAGCTGTTCAAGTTTGGAAGAAGGCTTGGCACTCGCCACCTACTGTGTACAATAATATCTACATTAATTGGGGTACAGTATTTTGTTTTCATATCCCCCAGCAAGAATTTTTAACTGTAAACAAAGATTGTTTTGAATATTCAGTCAATCCTGTGATAGAATTTATTGACTAGGATGCCACCTGGGGTGTAAGCATTTAATGAACGCAGTCTTGTTCATAATGGCAATGCGTTTTTAGCTCACCTGAGCTAGCTCAGGGTGAGCTTTTGCAATACTTGAATGTCCGTCGTGCGGTGTGCGTCATCCGTCGTGCGTCATCAACAATTTTAGTGTTTACACTCTAGAGGCCACAATATTTATCCAATCTTTCTGAAACTTTCTCAGATTGTATATGACCATAAGAGTTCGGATGAGTTTGATTATGGCTGAAATCCGACTAATAAGTCAAGAGTTATCTACCTTTGAATTGCTGAAAATGTCATATTTAAGAGTGTTTTCACTCTGGAGGCCACAATTTTTATTCAATCTATCTTAAACTTGCTCAGATTGTATATTACCACAAGACTACACATGAGTTCGATTTTGGTTGAAATCAGACTAATAGGTCCAGATTTATCTACCTTTGAATTGCTGAAAATGCCATATTTAAGGGTGTTTATACTCCAGAGGTCACAATTTTTACCCAATCTATCTCAAACTTGCTCAGATTGTATATGACCATAAGTGTTCAGATGCGCTGGATTATGGTTGAAATCCGACCAATAGGTTGAGAGTAATCTACCTTTGAATTGCTGAAAATGGTCATATTTAAGGCTGTTTACACTCTATATAGAGGCCACAATTTTTATCCAGTTTCTTTCAAACTTGCTCAGATTATATATGACCATAAGAGTTCAAATGAGTTTGATTATGGTTGAAATCGAATCAATAGGTCAAGAGTTGTCTGCCCTTGAATTGCTGAAAATGCCATATCCAACAGGGTTTACACTCTTGCAACTACAGTTTTCAATGGATTTTGATTTTACTTGTACACAAAGTATATACCTATAAGTTCTCAAAGGAGTGCAATTATTGTTGAAATCTAATCATTGTGGCAATAGTTATCTGCCCTTGATATACTTTGAAATGCTAGAAAAGGCTTCATTTCAGTATTGTTTAGGCTCTAGTTATCTGCCCTTGATGTACTCTACTATACTTGAATAATGAGGTTGTATTTTAAAATTGTTTACATGCTGTACTACAAATTTGAATGGATTTAGATTAAAACGAATGAAACAGAAAGGTAAAGCTATCAAGCTTCAGTACAACAGGTGAGCGATATCAGGGCCTTCAGGCCCTCTTGTTCATTCATACCAGAGGAAGTCTGTGTTTGGTATGTAGTTTTCCAGATCTACATTTCTCCCTACCCTGACTTTTTTTTTAACACCCCCACCCCAACCCCCACAACAAAGTTACATTCCTGTGAGTGTCAACAAAAGTAGAGGGGTTATACTGGGATTGGCTTTCCTGTCTGTCTGTCTGTCTGTCTGTCTGTCTGTCTATATGTCTTATCGCATATACTGATTTTTGTGTCGCCAAAAAAGGAGAAAATTGAAAAACATTAACCTTAAATTGTCTTGTATCTGACTAATTATGCAAGAGCAAATAAAGGAGATAGCCGCGCAAGTACCCTAATATAAGTATGTACAGGGCTCTAGATAAGAGGAAGTTTTCCAAACAAATCCAACATTTTCTCACTCATTTCAGCACCAAATCCTATGGTGTTACTACTCATTAGAATTGTCTCGAAGAGAAGATTCTAATGAGTATGACACCATAGGGTTTAATGCAGAATTAAAGATTTTAGTTTTTGAAAAACTCTACTTATCTTGAGCCCTGATGTAGACAGAATTCTGTTCCTCCTACTCCTCCCAGGTTTATACAAGGATTTTGATGAATCTTTGGGTGCATGTTTACCCTTTACTCCATAGGTACACCTTTTTACTCATTTAATTTATTCCTCCACTGAAGAAAATAGTTCCACATAAATATGCACCATATATATTTTCTATATCCTAGCAATTGGTAACTTAAAGCAGGTTGAAAGAAAAGTAGAATGTGCCTTAACCCATTACCCCATAAATATGCCTTTTTACGCCTCTAATCTATTCTTCCACTGAAGAAAATAATTTCTCTTTACAAAGTCATGAATATTTATCATAAGAAATATTTTCTATATTCTAACAGATGGTAGCTTAAAGTAGGTTGAAAGTAAAGCAGAATGCACTGAAGGCGCATTCTTTAGGCGCATTCTGTTTACTTTTAACCTGCTTTAAGTGGTCACCTATCTTCAATACTAGAAACAGGCTATAGGGTAATGGGTTAAGGCACATTCTGCTTTACTTTCAACCTGCTTTAAGAGATCACCTGTCTTCAAAACTTTGAAGCGAGCTATGGAGTAAAGGCTTAAACATGACAGGGCTCCAGATAAGAGGTAGTTTTTTCAACAAATTCAACATTTTCTCACTCTTTTTAGCACCAAATCCTATGGTGTTACTACTCATTAGAATCGTCTCGAAGAGACGGTTCTAATGAGTAGTGACACCATAGGGTTTAATTCAGAAATAAAGATTTTAGTTTTTGAAAAACTACCCTTATCTGGTGCTCTGCATGACATGATATTTTGTTGCTGTTAATACCATTGTTTTATCAATTTTTACTAGAATTAGATAATATTTCCATTTTGTCCGATAACGATTATATCGTAGCTAAAATGAGATGTGAGCCGCGCATTTGTAGTCAGTGGGCTTAAGGTTTCTGCCGAAGTCAATCACGTTTTCTTAACTAACAAAGATCAGTGGATATTTTTCGGAATATTTTGTGGCAAAGTGGACGTAGTTTGCTGATTTTTACTAGAAATAGATAAGATACATGTACTGTATGTTGATATAATATCTGTCAGATATAAGTTAACGAAACGGTACAAAAATGTACTGAAATGGGATGATTTTCTTGGAAACAGTGGATGTATGAAATAACTACTCTATGTAATTATGCAGTAAAATTAGACTTCTCTCTGTGCCAATCTCTACCCGACAAGAAACACACATGAACTCACTCTGCGAGAGAGAGAGTGACAAAGAAAAAGAAAGAGAGATAGAAAGAGAAATCTAGAAATAGAGAGTTGTTGAGTGTTTGATTAGAGATTTTAACCCTTTACCCCATAGCCCGTTTGAAGTTTTGAAAATAGGTGACCACATAAAGCAGGCTAAAAGTAAAGCAGAATGCGCCTTAAGGCGCATTCTGCTTTACTTTCAGCCTGCTTTAAGCTATCATCTACTAGAATATAGAAAATATTTATTATAATTACATATTCATGACTGTATTAATTGGAACTACTTTCCTTAGGGGAAGAAAGACACTATCAAAGGCTTAAAAAAACGTATTTATGGGGTAATGGGTTAAAGTAGTTATATGTACAAGTAATGTAGGCATGTGTTTTACAGGTGCGAGAGTCTGTCTCACCAGATGATATATGGCTGGCTGTGCAGGAAGAAGGCGTGGCCGTGCTAGAGTACTCCACTATGGTAAGCTATGAGTGAATTGAAGCTTTGGATATAGTGAACAAATGATAAGATTTTAACAGGGCTCCAGATAAGGAAGGTATTTCATAAACTAACATCTTTATATCTGCATTAGACCATAATTATGTTGTCACTACTCTTTGAAATTGTGGAAAGGGTTAATATATTAATTTCAACACCTTTTCAAGGCTGCGGATAAGGGGAGTATTTCAAAAACTAAAATATTTTTTCTGCATTATACCCTATGGTATCGCTTATCATTAGAATCTAATGAGTAGTATCAGCATAGGATTTGGTGCTGAAATGATTGAGAAGATATTAGATTTGTTCAGTTCACTCATTCTTATCTGGAGCCCTGCCTTATTTTGCAGCAACCTATCAGCATGTATGACTACCGGTCTGTGGTGACATTTGGAGGGTGGAATGAGGACCTGATGATTGTAGTCAGTCAGTTGATAGAGTCAGGACCTCATCACTATGAACACAGTACAGACAAACTACTCTTCATTCTACCTAAACACAAGGTATACACTTTAAGGACCAATCACAAAGAGCTTTACTGACAATAGTTACTGTAGATATGCTGCAAGATTAACCCATTACCCCATAAATATGCCAAATATGAAGTCTATATCACATGTGGTTCCGAAGTTATGGCCAAGATTATAGTTGTAGACAGACCGAACAGACAAGGCTAAAACATTATGCCCGGACTTAGTTATGCAGAGAGCATGAAATTGAAAATGATAACATTCATTGATAGATCAGGAAACTATTGCAGAAGTTGTTGCCATTTTTGAAGGACTAAGGATAGAGTAATTTTGCTTAAGTTTCAAATTATTGTTTTTTACATTGATTATGAAACAAGTTCTAACTACTTAGGCAAATCGTTCTTGATGGTGTGAATGGTGGCGTATTTGGTCACTTCTATGGGAGTAAATCAGAGTATCCATGGAAAACCCATGCGTTTGGACAGGCAATCAATGTACACTCTCCCATACTGCCTGACAAGGGATCGAACTAGAGATGCCTTGGTTAGAAGCAAGCACACTAGCACTGACTATCCAAACATTCTCTGACCTTTTTCTATATCAGTACATCAGTTATAGTTTGATGTTTCCATGTAAATCATGAACTGAGAGAAATAAAGGAAATTTGAACATACACTCCTAGTTAATGGTTTCTGAACAAAGGCACAATAGTTGACGTATTTGTTAGTTTCAAATATTCTTGTTTACCAACAAGACAATCACTCACTCCCGTTCTAATAGTGGTGGGGGTAATTATCAGATATTAACCCATTGCCCCATAGCCTGTTTCTTATTTTGTAAGACATGTGATCCCTTAAAGCAGGCTGAAAGTAAAGCAGAATGCACCTTAAGGTGCATTCTGCTTTACTTTCAGCCTGCTTTAAGCCATTATCTGCTAGAATTTAGAAAATATTTCTTATGATAGTATTCATGATTATAAAAATATGATCCCTTTTTCTTCAGTGGAAGAATAAATGAATAGCATAAAAAGGCATATTTATGGGGTAGTGGGATAAAGGACTAAGTTTCCAACAATTGTCGACAATGATGTCATCAGACTATCCCTATAGAACAGTTTGGATTAAAAAGAAAGGTTACAAAGTACAAAATGGCAACAATTAAAAAATGAACTGAATTTTTTCAGCTTTTAAAGGAAATAAACGACAAATGATCGGCAAATATCATGAATCACAGGTTGTTAACACGAGTTATGTGTACCCGGAAAGTTTCAGCCATTTCCGCATTACTGAACCAACGCAACAAAATGATTAGCAGAGAGTGGATCCATAAGCTCTGCCTCCTCTGCGAAAGCTATCCACAAGTCCCGCCCTCTCAAGAAATTGCATCTATATTAACGAAAGGTCATTTTTTCCAATGGAATAGGCGAATGAAAATGTTTATTCTTAAATTGTTATTTTCCAATAAGCCTGTTGTGCTAAAACTTTTATGAGCCTGTATGTACATCGTAATCAATTTCAATTTCTTAATTACACTCAGTTTATGATTTTACAATCCAATTGGAGACTTGATCAATTTCCTGGGTATCTGATCTGGCTCCAGACTGATTGCCACTCAGATTTTATCATCAATGTTTTAACTCATTACTCCATAAATATGCCTTTTTACACCTTTAATATATTTCTCCACTGAAGAAAATAGTTATAATTTATACAGTCATGGATATGTATCATAAGAAATATTTTCTTTATTCTAATGTATGATAGCTTAGGGCGCATTCTGCTTTACTTTCAACCTGCTTTAACCCATTACCCCATAGACTGTTTCTAGTTTTGAAGAAAGGTCACCACTTAAAGGAAAACGGACAGCTGATGACAATATGGTCTTAGATCCTAGATTTTATCCTAAAAGCAACATTCATGAAGGTCCTGCAATTATTACTCATCGATAAGGTACGAAAAAGATCGATTTACTGCATACAGGTAAGCTATCGCTAATTGGAACGGGCGCCGCCATATTGGCAAAGCTATCATTCGGAACCCTCGATTTTTATCCATTTTGTGACGACACAAAGGCCTAAACGCTGATTGGCTCTTTCACTCAACCACTGTAACTTGGACGGACAGTTCACACTTCGTCAGTAAAGGTTAATTCAAGGTCGCATACGGTTAAAAAAAAGATAATAGATAGATGGTATATTTATATTGATTATGATGAACTTGAAAGGTCGTGTAGATCCAGATACGATCAGAAGCTACTATCGTTAATCGGCTTAGAGAAATGTCCGTTCCAATTCCCAGCTATAGAATCTGGGAAAACAATCCTGCGAAATGGCTAACAGTAGAGTATGGTGACATCCCTATTACATTGATTGATGATTATAATTATTAGATCTAGATCTACAATAAAAAAAATCTGATAATCAGTGCGATATTGTGCTGATCTAGACCTAAATGTTGAACTGGCTTAGACCTACCAACTCGTTTACAAATCAGCATTTTCTAGCTGGTTCGTCTCGGTTTAGGAATTCAACGCTACAGAAATTCTTAATGAAAAAAGTCTCATTACTAGATCTACATATTGTACGGGTAGATCTAGATCGGTTTTTTTCTTTCTTAATTTAATCATCGCGATTCTCTAGATCCCGATCTGATAGAGCGATCTTACTTGAGTCCAAACCCGATTTTGATTGGATCTAGTTTTATCGTTCTTATTTCTGGGTGTAGTTTTACACTCGTCATTTCTGTAGAAAAAAATTCAAACAACTTTTAGATAGGCCTAAAGGAATTTTAATTTAAATTCGAGTTTTATGGTAGACTCTAACCTTTTTAAAAAAGCAGCATACACATCTAGATCTATACAAAACCACAAGAGCTAGAAGTGTCCAATCTTCTTTTTTTCTTCTTTTTTTTTTTAAAGATCTTGGCTTTTTTGTTTTGATGTAACCCTTTCCCCCATAAAGACGCCTTTTAACGCCTTTAATTAATTCCTTCATATACTGAAGAAAATAGTTTCAATATCATACTGTCACAAATAAAAAATCATAAGAAATATTTTCTATATTTTAGCAGATAAAAGCTTAAAGCAGGCTGAAAGTATTTTCAACCTGTTTTAAGTGGTCACGTATTTTCAGAAGTAGAAACAGGCTATGGGGTAAAGGGTAAAGGGCCCGTGGCGGGTAATCGCATATTTAAGTGGCCTGTTTGACAAGTGCGGCTAATTAGAATACGTAATATGGATCTTTATGCCCTGCAGGCCTAAATTACGCTTCTTACTTCTTCACAGAGGGGGTCTTAGGCAGAAAGGGAATGTGTATAAGCATTTCCGGTCCATATCGTACAATTTGCAAGGCAGCTTAATTGATTAGTGGTTGATGATGAATGTCAGCATAAAATGCGATCTAGATCAAAGCCACCTGCTGAAATATGTCCTGAATCTGTTTCGATTATGATGTTCATAGATCTTTATATAAGCTCAAGATATATAACGATAAGTAAAAAACGACATTAAAACAATAAATGAGCACTCGGGTCACGTTATCTAGAGCGTTCAGTTTTGACCCAGATCAGAATATCAAATACTTTGTTCAGCAGACAATTAATCAGTTTGGATCTTAATCAGACATTGCTAGATGATAAATTGATATTCCACATTTGTCATGTCAATGACTGTGCAAAAAGTTCAGCAACAGTTTGGATCCAACTGAGATATTGAGAAACTCTGTGATTGAAAATCCAAACTAGGATTTGAATGTATTGAAAAGCTCATTGAAGAAACTTTGATCCGTACGAGAGACTGACTAAACAGTTAGGACCGAGATCGGAATCAAAACTGACTGTTCTTAAAGGTCAGCAACAGTTTGGATCCAAATGAGATATTGAGAAACTCTGTGATTGAGACCTGGATGTACGAAAGTTCCCGGATGTTGCGATACCGAGAATAAATGGTCTATTTTCTAAAAATGTATGTCCGATTGAGGAGCAGAACCGATGTTAAACGTCACGGAAAATTCATAACAGACCAGAAAAATAATTTTATCCCCCTTATTTTATTAAATAAAACGTAATATCTCATCCATTTTGTACTGGGTGCAGAGACAGTGTATAGCCATATGGCTATACACTGTCTCTGACTGGATGTTATAAAAAATCGGCACATGTATTATCGTCTTTATCTGCTCGTGTTTTAGTCGTAGCCCCGTAAAAAACGAAGATATCCTGGAGCCGATGTTTATGATTAATATTTACGGAAATATTAACAGATAAGACTAAATATATCAGAGAAACTTTTTTCGAAAGTCACAGGGCTTCGATGCATTTATTCACAACCAGTATGCAAATATTATCAAGAGTATCCGTGCCCGATTCCGGTGTCCTATGAGATTTGCCTGATATACGCTACCTCAAGTATGGCTGGATTAAGCACTAATAGCTCGACATTTTGATGGTTCTGCTATGCACTCATTGTCACCAAGACACCCAATCGTCATTTCATTTGTTCTGCAGCAAGTATTAACCTCCTTTGTAGGCATTTAAACACAAGTATTGCAGTCGCAAATTCGTCCGGCGAATGCGCTTTCTCTTCGCCCGACCCGTCGTAGTCTCTAGCTGTCTTCTAATATTACATTCTCTGATAATTTAGGATCGAAATCGTAACACTGAAGTTCTAAAGTGTTTTTACCTTCCTCCACATGTCCAATTTTTCTCAGTATTTCAGTTTATTAATGTTATCGATGTAAATTCCGCGCACTCTACGGCATTCCCGGTTAGACTCGCTATAACCGTAAGGTCGCGGAAGGCCTTAGTTACGTCACACAGGTAAACAAAATGGCGGCCCCCATGGTCGCTTGCACAGTCATATATCACAAAGTTTAAACGGCTCTAACTACTTCATTTTTTATTATTTTTCAAAATTTCAAAGGCAGAAGGCGATTTTTTTTTCAATATCTTTCATTTAAAAGATATTTATCACCAGCTGTCCATTTCCCTTTAAAGCAGGTTGAAAGTAAAGCAGAATGCGCCTTATGGCGCATTCTTCTTTACTTTCAGCCTGCTTTAAGCTATAATCTGCTAGAATATCAAAACTATTTCCAATGTTGAATATTCACAACTTTAAAAATTGGAACTATTTTCTTTAGTGTAGGGATAAAGTAGAGGCGTTAAAAGGCGTATTTATGGGTTAATGGGTTAAGTTATCAAATATCTTCAATACTAGAAAATGGCTATGGGGTAATGGGTTTAACAGGAGAGAGTTAAATGTCTTAATGTTGGTATGCACAGAAATGTAACATGGTGCTCAATATAAAGGAATGAACTAACCATTTACATCATTTATTTCCTTCATTTCTTCACTAAATCATATGTTATGACGATATAATTATAAAAATCACTTCTTTGGGAGACAACTTAACCATTACCCCATAACCTGTTTCTAGTTTTGAATATAGGTGATCACTTTGAGCGAGTTGAAAGTAAATCAGAATGTGCCTTAAGCCACAATATGCTTTACTTTCAGCCTGCTTTAAGCTACCATCTGCTAAAATATAAAGAATAGCTCCTCCTTTGTCACACCTATTACTATTGTAGTAAAACCTATATCGAGTGACCATTACCCCATAGCTTGTTTCCAATTTTGAAGACAGATGACCACTTAAAGCAGGTTGAATGTGAAGCAGAACGTGTCTTCAGGCACATTCTGCTTTACTTTAAGCCTGCTTTAAGCTAACATTTGCTAGAATATAGAAATCATTTCTTATGATTTATATTAATAACTGTATAAACTGGAACTTATTTCTTCAGTCAAGGAATAGATTATAAGCATTAAAGAATGCATGTGAGCCGTGCCATATGGTGCAGCTCATATCTATGGAGTAATGAGTTAAGCTGCCACTCAAAACAAGCATCATGGGCAGTCTGTAAGGCAGGTGGCTGTTTGATGCAAGACAAAATGCATAACCCTCCCTTTTGGTAGGCACCTGTCTGTCTATAAATATTTCCATGCTTCTCCATTTAACCCATTACCACATAAATACACCTTTTTACGCCTTTAATTTATTCAGCCATTGAAGAAAATAGCTCCAACTTATACATTCATAAAGACATGTCATGAGAATTTTTTTTATGATAGCAGATGGTAGCTTAAAGCAGGCTTAAAGTGAAGCCAAATGCGCAGGTGCATTCTGCTTCACATTCAACCTGCTTTAAGTGGTCATCTGTCTTCAAAATTGGAAACAAGCTATGGGGTAATGGTCACTCAACATTGGTTTTACTACAATAGTAAAAGGTGTGACAAAGGAGAAGCTTTATTTTATATTTTAGCAGATGGTAGCTTAAAGCAGGCTGAAAGTAAAGCACTATGTGCCTGAAGGCGCATTCTGTTTTACTTTTAACCTACTTTAAGTGGTAACCTATCTTCAATAACAGAAACAGGCTATGGAGTAAAGGGTTTAACATAGGTTTCATGTTTCAAATAAAGCATGCATTTGTTTGAGGGCGGTTTTGAACCATTTTTGAGCAGGAACATGAAATTTACTTGACACTTGGCATTTGGCCAATTGATACCCATTGCACCTTACAGATTCATATTTTATTTTTCAGGTACTTGAAGCCACTCATCTTATTGCTAGCTACATCAATGCCAGATGCCAGAGAGTTTCGCAGGAACCTAATGGAGTAGTCCCCCTTTAGTCTTATTAGTAGCTTCCCGTCAGTAGTCCCAACGTCATAATGAAAGTCAACTGAGAGAGCCTACACAACAGATTTGTTGCAGTTCTTCCAACAGTTAATGTTGATATATCATTGAACCTGATAGTAGAAGTGTTATTTATCTAGTATAGATAGTTTTATGTTTGATTCAATAAAGAACAACAGCATTGCTTGTCAGGTCTGCTACAAAAATATCAGAAATCATTCAGAGATGAACTTTTACATAAGGCAAAAGGCGCCATTCTTGGAAAAATTAGTGCATTAAACCTTAGTGACATATGTATGCATCCTATACAAATAGAATACTTGTGAAGAATATGCTGGTCCTATGCAAGCAATGTAGATCCAAACCAGTGAGCTGTTTATCATTTTGCAGTACATGTTTCTCATGAATCTAGCCATAAATAGCAGAAATGGACTACATTTACTTGGTAACTGTTTGAGGTGATACAGCGGTGAATGTGTTATTCTTTCCCAATAAACGTGTTTACGCTAAAACTATTATTTCCAGTGCAAACAGTTTGGAGCCAGATCAGACGCCGGGTAACCCGGCGTCTGATCAGGCTCCAAACTGTTTGCCACCATGATAAATATGAAATATCAGAATTGTCCAAAAGTTGTTCTTTTCTACGTTTTATTGCTTTGCGTTTGCGTACGTTTGCGTTTAAACGGGAAAGAATAACAGATTCTCCACTGTATGCCTTTTCATATTTCTACCATGTTCTGCTAAAGTCGAGCCATAGGAAAATATATCTGCAGGTCGGTGCTTAACTTTTTCAACACCATGGATCTATTTAAAATATACTCATTATATTTGCAAACAGTGTAGACTAAGATCAGAGGGCTAGGATCCCTCTGATCAGGGTCTACACTGTTTTCTAATTTAGAGCAGTATTTATTAAACTTCCAAGAATTGAAAGTAGACTTGTTCATGTTTTGGTAACTAAAATGATCCACAAGGGGACCTAATACAACCCACAAGAGTTACTTAGTGCTGAAAGAGATAAATTAGACTGAAGTAAAGCAGAACGCTTTCTGCTTTATTTTCAGCCTGCTTAAACAATCACCAATCTTAAAGTCTATGAAGCTATGGGGGATGGTTTAGCTGTCATCTATTGAGAGAGATATTAGCTATAGTTTGACTGCATTCTCTCAGATCTGAAGCTATATACTTTATCTTGAATGTCTACACAGTTTGCTGTGGCAGTGAACAAAACACATTACAGTATAGATCTAGAGTAGATACAACGGTTCATCTAGGTTTGTTTGTAAAATCCAGGGCTTCCATTTCTCCGGATTTTTCCTAAATCTTCGGATTTTTTTCTAGGACATGGTAGCTTAAAGCAGGCTGAAAGTAAAGCAGAATGTGCCTTAAGGCACATTCTGCTTTAATTCCAGCCTGCTTTAAGCAGCCACATGTCAACAAAACTAGAATCAGGCGATGTGGTAAAGGTATGATTCGTAAAATCACACTTGAAAAATGCAAATTTGGAAACCTTAGGACTTTTCATGTCAACTTATGGAAGCCCTGAAAATCTATGGCTATAAATACAGTAACATGTCTGAAATGTTGAAGCCAGTTGTATGGCAGTAAAGCAGAAATATATCTTAGGATAAGTATTGCTTTACTTTGTCAGCCTGCTTTTAGCAGTCATCTTAAAAGATTTACTTAAATTTCTCATTAATCCATTACTCCATAGTCTGTTTCAAGTTTTAAAGACAGGTGCCTTCTTAAAGCAGGTTGAAAGTACAGCAGAATGTGCCTTACGGCACATTCTGTTTTACTTTCAGCCTACTTCCAGTTACTGTCTGCTAGAATATTAAAAATATTTCTTCTGATACATATTCACTGACTGCATAAATTGGAACGATTTTATCCAGTGTGGGAAATATTTAAGGGATAAAAAAAGCGTATTTATGGGGTAATGGGTTTAACCATAGCATATCTCTAGTATTGAATATAGGTGTCCACTTAAAGCAGGTTGAAAGTAAAGCAGAATGCGCTTTAAGCGCATTCTGCTTTACTTTCAGCCTGCTTTAACCCTTTGAACCCTAGTCCCGCATATTGGCGTTCTTTGCAAACAGTAAACATGTGAAAATACACTTGTCCCATGCAAACAATGAAGACCAAGAACAGAGGGCTCCTAAAGGAGCCCTCTGATCAGGGTCTTCACTTTTTGTCATAATGCCAAACATTGACAAAAACAACCCTTAAAAGTCAGAAATGAACTAGACTTAAATGGAAACTAGGATTGTCCATTTAAAGTTTCAGGGAGGAAAGAGTTAAGCTATCATCTGCTAGAATATAGAAAATATTTTGTATTATACATATTATGAATGTATAAATTGGAACTATTTTCTTCAAGGCAAGAATAAACTGAATGCGCTAAAAGGCACTTCTATGGGGTAATGGGTTAAGCTGTTGAAATGGAGAAAGAGAATGCCATTGGGAGAAAGGTAATGTTGGATGTAGTGTAAAGGTTATCTCATATGATTAAATGATGTTTCAGAACGTGTAATCTTGACTCATATGTATGATTGTTATTTATGTACAGTTAATGTCTTACACTAAGCAGGAAAATGCCTTAATCCATAACTCTATTAATACATCTTTTTACACCCTGAATTACTTCTACACTGAGGAAATTAGTCCCAGCTAGGAAGTCCTAAATTGAAGACATTTCCAGTATCTTTCCAGGTACATAATAGATTGTAGCTTACAGCAGGTTGAAGGTAAAGCAGAATGCTCTATTAGGAGCATTCTACTTTAGTTTCAACCAGTTTTAAGTGGTCTTCCATTTTCAAAACTAACAACAGGCTATTGGGTAATACAAGAGAAAACTTTGTATGTTTTGAGTGCTGGAAATAGCAGTGTTTTACTGTGTTATAGGTCTCAGTTTCATGACTGATTGTTAGTTCTCATAGCTTGCGATGGGAAGGAGTATTTCATACTCTAGTCCAATTTCGATAATTCAAACTGATTTAAGTCATACTTACCCATATTTTGAAATTAAAAAGTGGCTTATGCTTGATCTACAGTATATATGAATGAGCTATCGTCATTCAACTTGTGGAATACGGATAAGATCAACGTAAGCAAATTTTAACTACTAAATTCGCCATGTCTCTGTCAAATTCTTGGGTGTAATAAAAGTTTTAGGAGTATTATGGTAAAGAGTACAATAATAAAACGTTTTTGATATACTCCCTCATATCTGGAGCCATGCTTTTGAATGCCAAAGATTGTTTTATTGATAAAATTTGTTATTTAATTGTTTTTTCTTGCATACTCATGGGCAAGTCTACTTATGAATCTCAATACTGTTTACAGATATGTTAAAATCATGTGAAGCTACCGTTTAATTAAGTACAGTAAAACCTCTCTATAACGACCACAAAAAGAAGGCTAATTGATTGTATAAAATACAGGTGGCAGCTTAAAGCAAGGTGACAGTAAAACAGAAAGCTCCTACAGGAGCTTTCTGTTTTACTGTCATCTTGCTTTAAGCAGTCACCTGCCTGACACACCTAATAATTAACAAAATTAAGTGGTCGTCCTAGAGGGGTTTACTGTATGTATTTAGCCCATTGTTAACAGACACATGGAGAGTGAAACACAACTATGCATATGTTAGTGACTTTGTTATACAACTGTTATTAGTTCTTGTTGTATGTCAGGATAGACTGTGAATTATCTCTATGCAATCAAGTGCGATATCTTGTTTTCCATTTCAATTAATCTACTACAATGTACAGATCTGCTGTTATGATCACTTATTTAAAAAAAAGAACTCCTTTGAAAGTGTACTTTTTTCATTCACATAAGCGAGCTATATCTCAGAAAGTTATATACCTGTCCAGTATTTCAGTTTGGTGGCATCTGACCAGGCCCCAAAGGTATAAAGCATTTGAGTTGAGTCTGAGATCATTCTCAAGCATGACATTATTTGTCAGATTTGAATTTTTGCTAGCAAATGCTTGAAAATGATCTCAGGCTGGACTCAAAAACTTTATAACCTTGAAACCAGAATCTACATCATTTTGCACCTATTGGAGTCAAAAGTTTGTTACCCACAACTACAGCAAACTGTGTAGACAACTGGGATGACTCAGATACTAATAAAGTAAAGTCTGTACAGCTGTCATTCAATAGTTAACTCTTATAACACCATGGACCTTTTTAAAATATGATCATTACATTTGCAAACAGTGTAGACAAAGATCAGTGTAGGAGCCCTCTGATCAGGGTCTACACTGTTTGCTAACTTTGACCAGAATTTATTAAACTTCCCAGAATTCCATGTAGACTGGTTCATGTTGGTGTAACTAAAATGGTCCTCAAGGGAATTACATAACCCACAAGAGTTACATAGTGTTGAAAGATTTAGTACTAAAGATAGGCAGGAGCTTCTGCTTTAACATTGCCTTGCATTAAGTTGTCACACAGATATTTTATTGTATTCCAATGATAACATTTCTAGGTCTGCACTGTCTGTAGTGTCTGAAGGGCCATAGTGTCTGAAGGGCCATTTACTGGTAAAGAGGCTCATAATGTACTTGTGATATTACCATAAATGGCTGATTTACATAGCGATATGTCTGTTGTGTGTATATTTTGCATATCTGATCACTCAAATGTTTAAGAACGTTGTCAGACTCGACTCAAACGGGCTTGTAATAACCTTGGGCCTAGACTTCGGTCATATAAGATAAAGGTCAGGGTCATGAAAAGGCTGAATTAAACCTTCACAAACACATCCTTGTGTCAATTAGTGAGTATTTTAAGTATACTATAATGAGTAAATTGTATTCCAAGAGATGTGCTTTTTATTGTTAAGCCACTTGACAATGAGCATTGTATTGTGCATGAAGATTAACAGAGCTGATTGTGTGATAAGTGAAAGTGTGCATGTTGGCTACTTCTGTTCAACTCTTACAACACCGAGTAATTGTCGTCTGCTTAAAATGTCGTCTGCTACTATTATGAAAACAGTTCAATCTTCTCTGAAGATTTTCATCTTTACAGAAACAGAACCTAGTTAACAAACAGTTTGGATCCTGATCAGGCCCCACTAAATGTGGGGCCTGATCAGGATCTAAACTGTTTGCAATGGTGTTTGATACATGTTTTTCAGTGTTGAAAGGGTTAAGTATTATATAAGTATAGCTGATCAGGCCTCCTTAAGAGGCTGTTGACATCGACTGTGTATGCGAAGTGTGTTGTGGTGCATGGATGATACATGTCGATACGTTAACTGATCCTTTATAGTAAAACCATGCTACAGTGGCGGAAGGCATTGCCATTTAACTCTTTCAAAACTAAGTAACTCTTGTGAGTTATTATATTCCCTTGTGGACCATTTGAGTTATCAAAACATGAACCAGTCTATTGGGAATTTTGGGTAGTTTAATTTTAATAAATACTTGTCTGAATTCGAAAACAGTGTAGACCAAGATCGGAGCCTTCTGATCTAGGTCTACACTGGTTTCAAATACAATGAGTAATTGCCCATGTTTTATTTACTTAAAAAGGTACATGGTGTTGAAAGAATTAACTCTTTCCTCCCTGAAACTTTAAATGGACAATTCCAGTTTTGATTTTTGTCTAGTCCATTTCTGGCTTTTAAGAGTTGTTTTTGTCAATTTTGGCATTACTGTCAAACAGTGAAGACCCTGATCAGAGGGCTCCTTTCGGAGCCCTCTGATCTGGGCCTTCACTGTTTGCACAGGACAAGTGTATTATTCACATGTTCACTGTTTGAAATGACGCCTATATGCGGGACTAGGGTTCAAAGGGTTAAATGAAAAATTAATTGCAAGCCCACTACTATAAAATTTCTAGAATGACAGGTTCTTGCAAAAGTTGATTTACTGAAATTTGGATGGCAAATAGTTTCGAGCCTGATAAGACGAGTTGCTCAGTTTCTGATCTGGTTCCAAACTGCACTAGACATGGTTTGTTGTCCTTGTAGAATAAAATTGTACAAAAAGACTGTGTGTACAGTTGATGATTGCTTTAAACAACATCATGTACCTGGTTTACATACCAAAAACAACCTCTTTGCAAGCATGGTGAAAATTATGATAAAAATACTACTTAAAGCAAGATAAAGAAAAGCAGAAAGCTCCTAAAGCTTTTTTCTGCTATATCATAATTAACCTAAGTATTATGACAGAGAGTCACATACCTGAGCAAATAGTGTAGACCATGATCAGACATCTCCTACACTGGTTGCCATTCAGTTTGCACCTTTTACACAAATTACTGTGTGATAAAAATGTAGTTCAATTTTTATGAAAATGACATCATGTATACATGATAGACCAATTTTTAGGATTTTTCTGGTACTTTTATTATGCTTTAAGCTGCTACAGTGGAGAATGTGTTATTCTTTCCCAATAAACGCGTTTACGCTAAAACTATTATTTGCAGTGCAAACAGTTTGGAGCCAGATCAGACGCCGGGTAACCCGGCGTCTGATCAGGCTTCAAACTGTTTGCCACCAAGACAAACATGAAATATCTGAATTGTCCAAAAGTTGTTATTTTCTACGTTTTAGCGCTTTGCGTTTGCGTACATTTGCGTTTAAACGGGAAAGAATAACAGATTCTCCACTGTACCTGTCTTTATTACCATCAGTGAGTCTTCCTAGGAGAGGGTATTTAGACAGTATGACTGAAGTGGTATGTGAATGTGTGCAGTCCTCTGATAAAATGGCAAGAGAAACAAACTCTCAGGGTGTTTAGCTCACCTGGGCTCAGAAAGCTCAAGGTAAGCAATACAAATCACTTTATGTATTATGAAATGAAAGTTGCTATGATTGTACATGTACTTACTCAGAATGTCACAAAGTCTCTTATCAATATCACTGTTTGCAAATTCGGACTAGATTCATGGTTATTCCCCTTCATTTAATAAAAAATTGTCCATCAATATTTTACCAATTATGACCTTTTTCCGTGTTTAAGACAGGTTACTGTTTTAAGTAGGCTGGAAGTACCGTAAAGCAGAAATCTCCTACATTTGACATTTCTGCTTTACTTTCAGCCAGATTAATGCCAGCGACCTTTCAGGATAATGGACATCTTTCCTAAGGCTCTCTTATATTTATATAATGACAAGCTAGAGGAATTGCTATGAGGTATAGATAAAGATGTGTAAATGATTTTCTATGAGGGGAAACTTAGGATAAAACGTATTGAAGCATTTTCCAAGCAGTCAAAAAGCTTAAATTGGCCACAAATTGTATCAAAAGGCAACAATTAGACTTGTTAATTTAATATTGTATTAAATGACCACATGTATATCTATTTGTTGTCTTAAATACAGGTGGTTGCTTAAGACAGGATAGAAATACTACAGAAAGCACTTTCTGCAGTACTTTGACCTTCATGAAACAGCCACCTGTCTTTACAGATCTACAAGCTAAATCAATAAGTGGTCATTTTATATGTGATTGACTGTACTCGTGAGTGGTGAAGGACCATTGTGGTCCACAAGGTTGACTGATACAGTGGAGAATCTGTTATTCTTTCCCAATAAACGCGTTTACGCTAAAACTATTATTTGCAGTGCAAACAGTTTGGAGCCAGATCAGACGCCGGGTAACCCGGCGTCTGATCAGGCTCCAAACTGTTTGCCACCAAGATAAACAAGAATTATCAGAATTGTCCAAAAGTTGTTCTTTTCTACGTTTTAGTGCTTTGCGTTTGCGTACGTTTGCGTTTAAATGGGAAAGAATAACAGATTCTCCACTGTATTCACTCATACCAAGACACCACGGCCATTTGTATATAGTTGAGTCACTTTAACTATTACCATTACTCAATAGATATGCATTGTTTATTCCACCACTAAAGAAAATAATTCCACTTTATACAGTCATGAATATGAATATGTCATGTACCATAAGAAACATTTCCTATATTCTAAAAGATGGTAGCTTAAAGCAGACCGAAAGTGAATGCGCCTTGGTGTGCTTTACTTTCAGCCTGCTTTAAGCATACATCTGTCTTCCATGCTTAAAACAAGCCATGGGGGAAAGGGTTAAACTGCAGCATGTAAAAAGTACAGAATCTACCTGGTAGTAATATCACAAATTTGATTGTACATGTACATCTAATATGTATTAGATGAAAGAAGATTGTGATTTTAGTTGCATTTATTTATTCCTTTATATATTTTTGAATAGGTTTTAGGAAGTTGAAATTTTAAGCAAAATGCTTTTGGGGCCTTTACTTTCAATTTGCTTTCGCCCTTTTTCTCCATGGCATGTTTCTAGTTTTGAAGATAGATTACCTCTTAAAACAGGTTAAGGCACATTCTGCTTTACTTTCAGCCTACTTTAAACTACATTCTGCTAGGATATAGAAAATATTTCTTATGGTAAGTATTCATGACTGTATAAATTGGAAATATTTTCTACAGGGGAGGTATAAATTAAATACATAAAAATGAGTATCTTTGGAGTAAAGGGTTATGTAGTCACCTACCTCGAACACAAAATAAGCTATGGAGGAAAGGGTTAAGGAGTCACATGTGATATAGATTCCCATGGTTCTCTGGGTTTAAACTTGATACGAAAATAATTAAGAAATAATCTATGCTCTACCATTATTAAATGGTATTAAACAATGGTTGGGAGTTTGGATGCGCAGGAATTGACCACGAAGGTCGACCAATGAGATTGTCTGTAGGCACCAGAGCTGGAATTCACAAACTCTCCTAAGCTAGAGATTCAAAAATAATTTCTCAACACTTATGTTTGGCTCCCAGCTTCTGCCAGAATGGCAGAAGCTGGGAGCCAAACAAAAGGGTTAGAGATAATTCTCAAGTCTCTAGCCTATGGGCTGGATGATTTCAGACATGATAGCATTTACACTGTGCAATATTTGATGAGCTTATTTGAATGAATCTCAGCCATAATGAGATAGGTGTGTAGTTAACATAATCAGTAGTTTATTTTGACCTTGTGTTTATACTCATTTGCTGGCACCTATCATCATTGGCACCTTTGTTTTTGGCTTTTTTGTTTTGCAATATTTATGACCCCTTTTTCAGTTACATGTACTTTTCGCAAACTCTTTAATGAAATAAATAATATAAAATACGATACAATCAGTGTTGTTGTGAATTTTCTATTTCCAAAACATCCTGTCCTAGAGAAATTTAACTTGTCTGCTATTTGTGTGTATAGAGCGTAGACCCAGATCAGATAGCTGACTTAAGTTTGGGATTTATTTGATATTTCGTTACAGAGTAATCTGCCCTTGGTGTACTCAAATATGCTTTACAAGGCTTATTTGACAGTGTTACACATTAGCAACTACAGTTTTGAATGGATTTTGAAGTTTGATCACAGTATAATTATAGAAGTATAAGTTCATGAAAGGGCTGATTATTATTGAAATCGGATCATTGTGTCGAGTTATCTGCCCTTGGTGTACTCAGATATGCTAGAAAAGGCTTTATTTCAGTATTGTTTATGCTCTCACAGCTCAAAGTGTCTACAAGTTAGAATAAGTTTTGATAATACTATATATTTCTTTGCCAGTGGGCGTATAATGTACCGCTTGCGGTGCTCTTGTATCCTATCTATTTCAAACTTGCTCAGATTGTGTATGACTGTAAGAGTTTTGATGAGTTTAATTATGGTTGAAATCGGACTAACAGATAGAGAGTTATCTACCTTTGAATTGCTGAAATGTCATATTTAAGGGTGTTTTCACTCTAGAAGTCACCATTTTTATACGCCCGTCTTCAGACGGGACGTATTATGTCGTGGCGCTGTCCGTCCGTCTGTCCGTCCGCGCCACCGAAATGGGTTAGAGGGCCTTTTCTGGCCAGATAACGGTAAACATAACAAAAGAAAACAATAGAGTTCATTCCGTAACAATAGAATAAGGGGCCGTGGCCCGTTATTCAAACAAAAGAAAATAACAAAAGAAAAGGCCCTCTAACCCACTTCGGTCGCACGTCCGTCCGTCCGTCCGTTAACTTTTTCATGTCCGCTCTCTAACTCAAACAAATTTAGTCTAATCCTTTTGAAACTTGGTCAGAACGTGTATGACCATAATATCTCGGTCAAGTTTGATAACCAGCAAGATTGCCCCAGACATTCAAGAGTTATGCCCTTTTTTGTCAAAAACGGGCATATTAATTTGTCCGCTCTCTAACTCAAACAAATGTTTTTTAATCCTTTTCAAACTTTGTCAGCATGTGTATGACCATAATATCTCGGTCAAGTTCGATAACCAGCAGGATTGCACCAGGCATTCAAGAGTGATGCCCCTTTTTTCGTAAAAAACGGGCATATTTTAGTTTGTCCGCTCTCTAACTCAAACAAATTTATTTTAATCCTTTTGAAACTTTGTCAGCATGTGTATGACCATAATATCTCGGTCAGGTTCGATAACCAGCAGGATTGCCCCAGACATTCAAGAGTTATGCCCCTTTTTTTGTAAAAAACGGGCATATTTTAGTTTGTCCGCTCTATAACTCAAACACATTTATTTTAATCCTTTTGAAACTTGGTCAGCATGTGTATGACCATAATGTCTCTGTTAAGTTTGATAACAAGCAGGATTGCACCAGGCATTCAAGAGTTATGCCCCTTTTTTCGTAAAAAACAGGCATATTTTAGTTTGTCCGCTCTATAACTCAAACAAATTTATTTCAGGCCTTTTGAAACTTGGTCAGCATGTGTATGACCATAATGTCTCGGTTATATTTCATAACCAGCAAGGTTGCCACAGACAGTCAAGAGTTATGTCCCTTTTTTCATCTAAATCGGACATTTTTTAGTTTGTCCGCTCTCTTACTCAAACAAACTTATTCCAATCCTTTTGAAACTTGGTCAGCATGTGTATTACCATAATGTCTCAGTTATGTTCTATAACCAGCAGGATTGCCCCAGACATTCAAGAGTTATGCCCCTTATTTTGTCAAAAACGGGCATTTTTTAATTTGTCCGCTCTCTAACTCAAATAAATTTATTCCAATCCTTTTGAAACTTTGTCAGCATGTGTATGACCATAATGTCTCGGTCAAGCTTCATAACCAGCAAGATTGCCCCAGACATTCAAGAGTTATGCCCCTTTTATCGTCAAAAACGGGCATTTTTTTGTTTGTAGCTCTCTTTCTCAAACAAATTTATTCCCATCCTTTTGAAACTTGGTCAGCATATGACCCCTAACTTTCAGGGTTCTTCCCCTTTTGTTTTTACCTTGATAGGGTTTTGGTATGACTACATTCTAAGAGCGTTTTGACGGGCGTATAATGTGCCCGGCTTGCGGTGCTCTTGTTATTCAATCTTTCTCAAACTTGCTCAGATAATATATGACCATAAGAGATCATATGAGTCAGGTAATGGTTGAAATTGAATGAATAGGTCAAGAGTTATCTACCTTTGAATTGCTGAAAATGCCATATTTAAAGTTGTTTACACTCTAGCGGCCACAATTTTATAGAGTCTTTTCCAAACTCGCTTAGATTGTATATTACCACAAGAGTTCGAATACGTGTGATTATGGTTGAAATCGGACCAATAGGTCAAGTGTTGTCTGCCCTTGAATTGCTGAAAATGCAATATCAAACAGCGTTTACACTCGTGCAACTACAGTTTTTAATTGATTTTGATTATACTTGTACACAAATTATACAGCTATAAGTTCTCGAAGGAGGGCAATTATTGTTGAAATCTAATCATTGTGGCAATAGTTATCTGCCCTTGATATACTTTGAAATGCTAGAAAAGGCTTCATTTCAGTATTGTTTAGGCTCTAGTTATCTGCCCTTGAAGTACTCTACTATACTAGAATTCTGAATTCTGTATTCCAAAATTGTTTACATGCTATACTACAAGTTTGAATGGATTTAAACTAAAACATGTGAAACAGAAAGGTAAAGCTATCAGGCTTCAGTACAACAGGTGAGCAATATCAGGGCCTTCAGGCCCTCTTGCTCTTCAGTGAAGGAATAAATTTAAGGCATATTTATGGAGTAATGGGTTGAACTATTACCCCATAAATGCACCTTTTTTATGCCTTTGATATAATGCTCCACAGAAAATAGTTCCAATTTATCCAGTCATGAATACATATCATAGCTTTAGATCTTGATGCATATAACATTTGTGTGAAGTTTCATTAACATCCCTTCAATAGCTTTCCCAGAAAACTCCGGACAAGCTTTTTTATAGCATATCTGTAAAGAAAATTCAGATGAACCTCAATCTCGACTCAGCTTTAGATCTTGATGCATATAACATTTGTGCGAAGTTTCATTAATATCCCTGTAATAGTTTTCCATAAAAACTCCAGACAAACAAAATGTTGACGGACGGACATTCTCACAGTTGGACATTTGTTGGGTATATTTTTTGTTTAAAAGTACCCAACAGTACACTAAAATACCCAACAATAACAATAGGGCAATCACGGAATGAATGGAATCTATTGTTCTCCCTACCCAACAAAAGACCTTTCGTGCGCTCGGACGAACGAACGAACGAGGGCCACGCCAATATATGACCACCTCTAGAGGTGGGCGTATAAAAAATTGTGGCCTGTAGAGTGTAAACACCCTTAAATATGGCATTTTCAGCAATTTAAAGGTAGATAACTCTTGATCTTTTGGTCCGATTTCAATTATTATTGAACTCATTCGAACTCTTATGATAATAAACAATCTGAGCAAGTTTAAGAAAGATTGGATAAAAATTGTGGCCCTTAGAGTGTAAATACTGTTAAATATGGCATTTTCAGCAATTCAAAGGTAGATAACTCTTGACCTACTGGTCAGATTTCAACCATAATCAACCTCATCCAAACTCTTATGGTAATATACAATCTGAGCAGAAAGATTGGATTAAAATTGTGGCCTCTAAAGTGTAAACACTAAAATTGTTGACGACGCACAACGGACGTCGGACATTCAAGAATGGCAAAAGCTCACCCCGAGCTAGCTCAGGTGAGCTAAAAAGTCTAGTCCAGCTTGAGCATTTAAGATTCATTTTATCAATATAATTCAAATGGCAAACAGAGGAGACTCTGATTAGCAATCTGCTTTATTTTCAGTCTGCTTTAAGTGATCACCTGTCTTCAAATTAGAAACAGGCTAAGGGCTTTACTCTCGCCCTGTTTAAGTATACACCTGTTTTTAACAATCATCAGTGAATTCTTAAAGAGGGTATAAATTGGGGCATGGTACAAGTTATCTTTGGGGATGGAGGGGTAAAAGCATTCAAAAAGTGCTTATTCAAGAGGAAATTATCAATGCTGTACACTAAAATTTCCTTAGGTCATGAACCTTCAGGTTTAAAATTGTATAGGATTGTAAAGTATAAACAAAAAAAGTTTATGAGCAATTTTTTCATAACTCATTTATTTGTATCCAATAATTTTAGTATATTAAATAATAAAATACAATTGTTTCTATGCAAATAACTTCTTACTATCGTTTATTCAACAAACTTCAACTAGTATCCGGGTAGTCTCATGTAAGTACCCAAACTCGCTCACTCACTCACATCAGTTAAAGTACAGTAAGACCTCTCAATTACAACCACTTAAACGAAGGCTAATTGGTAGTAGAAAAGACAGGTAACAGCTTAACCCTTTACCCCATAACCTATATCTAGATTTGAAGACACATGACCCCTTAAAGCAGGTTGAAAGTAAAGCAGAATGCGCCTTAGGGCGCATTCTGCTTTACTTTCAATCTGCTTTAAGCTACTATCTGCTAGTAAATAGGTAATATTTCTTATTGTACATGTTCATGACTGTATAAATTTGAACTATTTTCTTTGGCGGATGAATTAATTAAAAGCGCTAAAAGGCGCTTCTATCAGGTAAAGGGTTAAAACAAGGTGACAGTAAAACAGAAAGTTCCTAAAGGAGCTTTCTGTTTTACTTTCACCTTGCTTTAAGCAGTCACCTGCATTAACACCTAACAAATAACTATTTAGTGGACGTAAGTGAGAGGTTTTGTTGTAATTAACAAAGCTTTGCACTTTGTCTATCAGCTCCATTTTCTATTGATTAAAATCTTATTCAGGGGAAAAAATATCAGTAATTTTGTAAATAAAAACAATACTGAGATTTCTATTCTCCATATCAAAATTGCATTCTGGAATAGGTTTATTTCCCCCCCAGTATGTGAATAGTGAAGCTGAAACTCATTTCACTGTATCAGTATAAAATATACACACATCTTAAACAGATCTGAGCCAAAATATACAAGCTAGAGAACCCAATATACACATCGGTAACAGATACAAGCCGTTCAGTAGAACGGATATTTAAATCCGTTTTAACTATGCTGGCCTTTCAAATGAACTCTTTCATTTCCCCAAATAATTTGATTATAGCATCTCTTTTGAAGTTTGTCCCAAAAAATATTTAATGAGGATATCTGAAATTATGACAAACAGAGCAGAACCTGACCATTGAGTGATGAGAGGGCTCTTAGATCTGGGTCTACACTGTTCGCAAATGATGTGCAAATTAGTTGGGACAGGTGACCATTCAAAGACATGCAAAAACAGGTGACTACATAATGCAGAAAAAATGCAATGTAGAAAGCTCCTTTAATGAGCTATCTGCATTACTCTCTGTGTGCATATAGCTGCCTGTCTTATTCATGCAATGCTTTGAATGGTTGGTTGAAACAGGTTTGAATGTATTGGCCACTTTGTCACAATTTACTAGCCTTCCTACAGAACAGTGGCCATAACACATGTCATTCCTCAGATCAGCTGGAAAATATACTCTGATGAAATAGGTAAGTATTTAGTCATCTCCACAAATATTCACTTTCTAATCTGAATTTAAACAAAGGTTACAAGTAAGGAAAATTCCAGCTTGTAGAAAATTACCTTCTGTTAATGTCACACTTCCCTAATTCAATGTAATTATTGCCCTACCCCATCCCCCATTCTGCATATAAACATTCCTAACAGAGTTTCAGTTATCAATAAACATTTTTATTTTTTAATATTTTGCATGTGATTGTTTACTAGTACAGGTATGTTATTCTATTGTTATTGATATCGTCAAACCTGTCATGAGTGATGGCTCACAAGAAGATGCAAGGACTGGCTTTAACTCTTTGAACCCTAGTCACACATATTAATGTCATTTGCAAACGGTGTACCTGTGAGGAGTACACTTGTCCTATGCAAACAGTGTAGACCCTGATCAGAAGGCTCCTTAAGGAGCCCTCTGATCAGGGTCTACATTGTTTGTCATTTTGACATATATTGTCTACTAAATTGGGAACTAGAATTGTCCATTTGACGTTTCAGGGAGAAAAGGCTTTAACACAGGTGGTAGTAGTCTTAGACAGGAGTGTTTACCATTATTTTTTATCCTGTCTTCAGCAGCCACCAGTCTATGACAACCTGCAAGCTTCTATATGATCTGTTTTCTCACCAATGACAGTCAAGACTACTTCACATGCATAGGTAGAAAAACTATTTATTGTTGTTTGATCCAACCTCGATTAACCAGAACCTGTTTAAGTTAAACCTTCCCATATGCCATAGTTAAGATGTGGCTTAGTATGTTCAACTTTACCCTTTACTTCATACATAACACCTTTTACGCATTTAATTAATTCCTCAACTACAGAAAAGAGTTCTATTTGATACAGTAATGAATGTGTAACATAAGAAACATTTCCTCTATCCTAATATATAAGGTAGCTTAAAGCAGGTTAAAAGTAATGCAGAATGCGCCTTAGGGTGTATTCTGCTTTACTTTCAACCTGCTATAAGTGGTCATCTTTTTTTCATAACTAGAAACAGGATTATGGAGTAATGAGTTCACTCATTATCCCCTGAAACTTCCAATGGACAATTCCAGTTTGCAATAAAAGCTAGCCAATTTTATACTTTTTTGGGTTTTTGTTATAAATTGCAAAATGACAAACAGTGAAGTCCCTTATTAGAGGGCTCCTGCAGGAGCCCTCTGATCAGGGACTTCACTGTTTGCATAGGATAAGTGTACTCTTCACAGGTACACATTTGGTAAAGGATGCATATATGCTTAACTAGGGCTCAATGAGTTCAAGATATGGCAATTCAGTAGTAGAAATATGGGTAAGTTCCGTATAAGTGAGCTCTGTTATTGAAGTTTGCCTGTATGTAAATGTATATTGCCAGAGATTCACTTCAACTCTGTCCAATAATGTTTAATCATTTATGTAACCCTATTAAGCTTTTATAAAGCAGTCCCTAGCATTCATACTCGTGTTCCAATTGTACATATATACATATCTATATATATATATATATACTCGAGAAGGCAGACACTGTGATCACATGCACACATAAAGCACATTGCAATGGATGTGTTTATCGTAACATCCGATGTATTGACAGGATTGTCTCTCTCATGAATGCTCACGCATTCTCTCAAAGATATAATGTGTATTCAAGTACGGTTTTCCCTGACAGCTTTAAGTCACAACGCATAAAAAATCTTTACACTTAAAGGTAAAACTCGTAACTTCCAGATATTGATCATACATAATCATGCCCCAAGGTTATACAGTGTTAAATTGAGTCTGAGATCGTTCTCAAGCATTTGATTGGTCATATTTGAGCAAAAGCTCAAATCTGACCAATCCAACATTTGCAAACAATCTCAGACTCAACGCCAATGCATTATAATCTTGGATCCTAGTGTTGTTTTATTTCTAAAATATACAGGAATGCATTTCGGGATTAAAACACATTTTCAAAGAAACAATTACTGAATGTTTACCATTTCTTACTTTTCATTTGTTTTCACAACAAATTGATCTTTCTTTTTTTTTGTAGAAGCACAATTTTGCTGGTAGTTTTGAAAACCAGTTCTAGGTATGTACCATTTAAATCTTTGATAAACAGCCATTCAACAAAACATGGAGGTCTCAAAAGGGAAATGACTGAATAATGTAGGACAATATCATCCAGAAAGCTCCTTTAGAAGCTTTCTGGATAATGTTGTCCTTCATTAAGCAACTACCTTGTAAAGACTGCCCAGGCGTTTTCTTTACGTGACTATTTATCGAAGATTTAATCAGTAGCAGTTTGTGCAAGTAAATCATGTCGATTTCTGATGTGGTTTACATTTCAAGATCTGCACTTAATGCCTCAAAGTCAACACTGTCTGAATGTAAAGTGTTCAGTGTATTCGAACCAGTTAATAAGTGGCCATTTATCACCAGCACATATATACATGTACACTATGTGTAGAAGTCACAAACTGTAAAAAACACACAAATATACAGACAATCTAGTATCTAGTAACCATCCTATAGAAGACTTGAAGAGTTTAATCCTTGTCATGCTGAATTGTCTTCCGGTGAAAATAAATCAAGTTTTAAGTTTAAGTTTTTTAGCAGCTTTTCAAGTTGACCAAGGATTACAGGCAAGTGTGGCAAACAGTTTGGATCCAGATCAGACGCTGCGTAACGCAGCGTCTGATCTGGATCTTAACTGTTTGCAAATGTGAGCAATGTCGCACTGATCATAATAAGGATCTTTTTAACCAGTTTCATTGAGGATAAAGATAGTGCAGAAAGCTCCAACAGTAAGAGATCTCAAATGGCTGTTCAACCTCAATATCCAGCATTAAGCATTCACCTGTCTTGAAGGATCTTCACTCCACTTCAATTAGTGGTCACTTAACACTAGATTGGCTGTAAGTATTTCACTATTTCCTTCGCAGTCATATTTACCCATGTGGCACAATTAAGATAACTCTCATAATGTTTTTATAAAGTATACACAAATCTGTACACATAATTACATAGTGTAGAACTTTTAACACACATACTGACTCCAAATGCGTTATGTTCACAGCTCCTGAAAACAGAACACCCATTTTGTGTATGGAAAATAACAGTATGTTTGGGTCACCTTACAACCCTTAGGTATACAGTTAAACCTTTATATTATGACCACTAACTTGTTCTAATTATTAGGTGTTTATGACAGGTGACTGCTTAAAGCAAGGTGACCGTAAAACAGAAAGCTCCTTGCTTTAAGCTATCACCTGTCTTTTAAACAACCAATTAGCCTTCATTTTAGTGGTCGTAATAGAGATGGGTTTTACTACTGTACTTCATGTACAATTCTTTTCAAACCTGTGTCACATGACCTTTCAAAAGAAGATGCATTGTCAGTCCTCATAAAGGCAGATGGTAGCAAATGCAGAACAAAAGTAATTCAGAAAGCTCCTGTAGGAGCTTTCTGAATTACTGTTGTCATGCATTATATAGCCACCTGCCCCCAGAAATCAACACTGCTTCTTCAATCAAATGCTTCTTATCACAGGTATGACCTGTATTTCCATACACAAAACGATGAGTAGTATAGAGTGTAGATGACTGTGTGTGGACATCAGTAACATACATACAGAGCATCACAGGGATGGACAGACTACAGCACTCTCAAACCAAACAAACCAGCTTCCAATTGCCCACAGTAAAATACAAAATTAAGGTGCTTTTACTACCTAGCTGTTCACCAAACACTTTGCTCATGACCATCGTTAAAAGAAAGTACATTAAATCGAGAACAGGTATCAATTATTACATTAAGAGTCTAATTAAAGAGTCTCCACAGTTTGATATACAAAATGTTCAGCTCTTAGAAAATTAGTTGAGAGCTTTCTGCACTAGTTTCATCCTCCAAGGTTATAAAGCATTTGAATTGAGTCTGAGATTGTTTCAAGCATTTGATTGGTCAGATTTGAGTTTATGCTCAAATCTGACCAATCAAATTCTTGAAAATGATCTCAGACTCAACTCAAAAGCTATATAACCTTGGGGCCAGGTTTGAAACTGTTACAGTGTTTGGTGACACATCAATGAAATTAACCAGTCGTTTGAATGGATGAAGTGCTGTGCATTCTGCCCGCCCCTTTACAAAGCAAGGTACAAAATGTTTTAAGTATAAAATCAGTTGTAGTCTTGTCTACCAGTGCAGCTGCCTCATAAGGGGAGGTGATCACAAAAGTAAAGTATCGCAACATTCGCACATTCTGTCACAGAGTCTCACTATCACCACTGGCTATTAAACCCTTTGAACGCCCTTCTAGTATGTCAATCACCGAATATTCCTCAGCCTTAATTTAAAAGTTTTAAAATCTGATTTTCCCCTATCGAAACGATGAAGGAAAACTCAGATTTTCGAAGTCTGAAATTAAACCCTGAAGCGAAAACTATCAGGTCTGTTAATTGCAGAAATATTAACTAAGTAACAAACAGTTTTGATCCAAATCAGGCCCCACAAATGTGGGGCCTGATCTGGATCAAAACTGTTTGCAAAAGCCTTTCAGGACACAATTCCTGCACTCAAAGGGTTAACAAAGTTTCAAATACATTTAATAGCACTAAATCACAAGCGGTCTGTTAAAAACAATTAAAAACATACAAAAACAAAGGGACCCAAGTTCTATGATCCCAACTTAACTCAGACTTATTTCTTGCATTGTCTAATCATGATACAACTCTCTCATGTAATACCTGGAAGCCAGGGTGCTACAACAGACTTATTACCTGGAAGCCAGGGTGCTACAACAGACTTATTACCTGGAAGCCAGGGTGCTACATCAGACTTATTACCTGGAAGCCAGGGTGCTACATCAGACTTATTACCTGGAAGCCAGGGTGCTACAACAGACTTATTTCTTGCATTGTCTAATCATGGTACATATCTTTCATGTAATACCTGGAAGCCAGGGGGTAATACCTGGAAGTCAGGGTGCTACAACAGACTTATTTCTTGCATTGTCTAATCATGGTACAAATCTTTCATGTAATACCTGGAAGCCAGGGTGCTACAACAGACTTATTTCTTGCATTGTCTAAATATGGTACAACTCTTTTCATGAAAAACCTGGAAGCCAGGGCGCTACAATGGAGAAGAAATTATTTTTTGCCTCTCTAAACAAACTTAATGTAAATGCAATGCGATAAAATGTAAAAGAGTGCAGATTTTGAAAATACTGACGATTTACTTAAGTCTTGGTGGCAAAGATTTTTGAAGCCTGATCAGAAGCTGATTAATTCAGCATCAGATTTGGTTCAATTGTTTTCACTGGCAATAATTTTTATTAGCACAAATGTGATATTCAGGAAAGAATAATGTCTTCTCACTGTATCAGTGTAATTTCAAAATACAGGTTGAACTAGTGTTACTCGGCTAGTTATTGAATAATCATGACATGTGTATAAAGACAGGTAATTGCTTCATACAGGACAAAAGTAATGTAGAAATCTCCCAAAGTTACTCCAGTATGAAGCCACTACACATCTTAACCCTTAACTCTATAAATACACATTTTTATGCATTGATCTCATTCCTCCAAAGAAGAAATAGTTCCACTTGATACAGTCATAAATATGTACCATAAGAAATAGTTTCTATATCCTATCAGATGGTAGCTAAAAGCAGGCTGAAAGTAAAGAAGAATGTGCCTTAAGGCACATTCTGCTTTACTTCCAACATGCTTTAAGTAATCACATTTTCAAAACAGGAAACATGCTATGAGTTAATGGGTTAAACACTGACTCAGGATCTTTTATGAAATAGCCTTATTAATCAAGCTAGCCTGTGACACTCAAATTCTAATTTATACCTTTGGCTGTCCTTTTCTGTGATTTACTTTAAAGTGACTTCCTTAAATAAAATTAACTAGTACAGTTAGTGAAAAATGAACAAATGATTTAGCAAGTAAAATTACTGTTACATTAATAAAATTGGTGACCAAAGGCCAAGCCTACAGTGTCAGTAGCATGTGCTTTTAACAAACAAATGACAGAAACTTCAAGGCATCCATATATCTATTTCAAAGTTATGCATCTGTGTTTATTGCAATTAAATTAAAGCTTTTGAAATAAAACAAGGTAACCATGGTGTTGCAATGGCTGCCAAAGTTAAATAAAAGATAGAAAATGATCTAGGTCAACATAGCAGCAAAGAAGAAATTAAAATGAAGAGTAGTTTTTCATGTAAAGTAAAATATTGTAATAATTCATCATACTATTAAAGCTATATATGGAGTATTTCAAAAAGAAATAATTCTATTATATATTTAACCCTTTTCCTGATAGCCAAAAGTGTTTGAGGCAGGATACTGTTCAAAGCAAGATGTAGGTAAAGCAGACAGCTCCTTAAGGATCTGTCTGCTTTACTTTCAAATTTTTCAAGTTGCTTGCTACATGTACAATAGCATGTATGAATAATCCTTTGTGTCATATATTAAGAGATAAGCGTGAAGATATCCAGTGGCACTTCACTTACACAGAGGAAATGTTTGAACTTGGGAGTATAGTAGCTTGGTTCCTTGATATTCTGATAAATGCCAATAAAGTTGAGGTACTCCTCCAGTCAAATGCTGGCTTCTTAGTTGTCAAAATTCAGGTACTGAGGGAAAGCTTTAAAGAAAGTAAGTTAACTTCTTTAGCACCGGAAATAGATAGCTAAACTAGCATGAGATTACTACCATTGGTTGAAAGCAAAAGCAAAGTAGACAATGGGGCCAAAAAAAACCCAGCATGAGTGATCTGAAATCACTGCTTTACTGTCAACCTGCTTTAAGTGGTCACCTGTCTTCAATACTAGAAACAAGCTATTAGGTAAAGGGTTAAAAACAATTGGCTGCTTAATGCAAGACAAAATTACTACAGGAAATGACCACTGGTGTTTGAGACTGACCATGCATCTTCCACGGAATTATCACTCAATTCTTTTGACTGTACATTGAAGTGTAAATATCTGCTACTTAAAGTCTACATACAACAGGTCACCAAACAGCTTGCCACTATAGAGTCATTGTACCTTATAATCTTCCGACATTCAAAGTTCAAAAGGAAAATTAACTCAGGAGCACTTCAACTCACTGAATCCAGCAAAACATGCTAAAATGGCACTTGAAAACAATGTAGATCCAGATCAGAGACCTCAAGCAGCGCAATGCTTGTATAGTGTGCTAGTTTATGTAAAAGTTGTCTATGCATCTTCACATCATGAATGAGATGTCCATGTGTTTGTTGATAGGAGATGTTTAAAACTCTGTTAAAAGGGTTAACAACAAAACACTTAATTAAGTAAGCACAGTTTGAGGGGCACTTGGCTACTAATTAATTGGCAAGCTAAGCGAACACAATGTCTTTTTCAAGTGTGCGAGGAAGTTAAGACGTGATGTCATCTGTTTCTTTTATTACTCATCATGCCTTCATGTACAGTTAAACATGTCTTAATTGGCAATTATTTCGATGATGCAAACAGCTTAATAAAGACTGTCAACTGCTTAGCTTAATGCAGGACAAAAGTAAAGCAGAAAGCTCCTAAAGGAGCTTTCTGCTTTACTTTTGTCCTGCATTAATCTGGAAAATGTATAAAAAGATGGGTAATTTATCTTCGTTTGAGTGACTGCTTAACCTGAATAATAAATTTTGTAGTCATTAAACCGACACTCCCAAGTCAAATTAATCTTCCTTATGACTGCATTAAGAAGTCTACAATCTCATTTATCAATGAAACCCCATTTATCAATGAAACTAACAGCTTGGTTGTTAACATAATTCATATTTATAATTAATCTTTCTAAAATTAAACCTAATTTTCACAAAAGCCTTGCAATTCATAAACAAGCCTAGGAAGGTGTGTCAATGAAAGGATAGGGGAAAATGTCGACCAAACCAGAATGCTCCTTCTTCAATTTTACATAATGAAGTGTCATTTCTCTGTCAATCTTTTTGCTGCATCATTGTAGGTTGATTAACACATGTTAAGTTGGTTGACAGATGAAAATTATTGACAAGTACTGTATGGGCAAAACTTTTTGAAAAGGTCTCGCATGATGTCGTTCTAAGCACATACCCTGTGACGATCTATTCAGATGGCAACCTATATCATAGTTTCTCCAGATGCAGTCTTTGACAGTCTTTAAGACATGTGGGAGGTTAATAGATGAAACAAGATGGAAAATAATGCAGAAAGCTCTCTAAGGAGCTTTCTGCTTTACTTTTATCTTGCTCTTCATTGTCACCTGCTTTAAACTGTAACAGTTGGTTAAAGTTAATTTGTACTGATGGCTATGGTGCTGAAGCTTGCAGGTGGTTTCTTACAGCAAGATGAAAGTTTAGCAGAACGCTCCTTACTACTTTAAATAACCCTGCTTTAAGCAGCCTTAACCCACCACCCTATTTCTAGTTTTGAAGATAGGTAACCACTTAAGTTAAAGCAGGTTGAAAGTAAAGCAGAATGTGCCTTAAGGCACATTCTGCTTTACTTTCAGCCTGCTTTAAGCCAATCTTCTAGAATATAGAAAATATTTCTGATGGTACATACTTATGAATGTAGAAATTAAGACTATTTTCTTCAGTGGAGGAATAAATTAAAGGCGTAAAAATGTGTATTTATGGAGTAATGAGTAACACTAACAATTCGTTTGAGTTGGCGCACAAGCTATGCTCTATAGGAGTATAATCAGACATGTTACAAGGTCAGGGAGAGTTAAGTGGGTGTGAAACTGAAACACGTGAACGATGACTGTGTCGACATATCAAAGCTAGACTGGTACGGATTCACACACTACTCAACACTGCCAATGATTTCCATCGACTGAACAAGAAACGTTTGAAATTTCCAACAACTTGGGATCTCCAATTAGGGTTTCTTTACCATCAAAGAAATGTAATTTAGCAATCTATTTCCAGTGTATGAGTTATATCTATATATGGATAAAGGGCCAACTTCATAATCAAACTTACAACAGAAACTGTCTTAACCCCTTTCTGCAAAAGTGCCTTCACTTATGTCTTCACATCAACACTCCAAATTACAATTCAATTATATTGTTTAAGTGATGGTGGTAGCTTTAAGAAACTGCAAAGGAGTGATCTGCTTAACTTTCAACTGCTTTAACCCTCTTCTCCATAGCTTAACCTGCTAAGCACTTATATCCAACTATGTTAAATTATGTATGTGTACATTGTGTTTGACTTCATTATTTTCATTATTGAATATTTATTTGTGATGCTTATGTACAAATAGGTAGAGATGCCCAATTGTGCATATGGAGGAAGGGGTTAAGCAGTCACCTATCTTAAACATTGAAATAATTCTTCTTAGAGATGGGCCCCAGGATATGTGAGAATAAAAGAAATTCAAGCTCTCAGGCATAGTAACTATTTGTGTAGCACATAGAAATAACCTAACAGCCAACGGTCCAGACACAGGCGAGCTAATATGGTACATCCAGGATAAATCGTATAGTTGTGCAGGGCTCCAGATAAGGGGGAGTAAACTGAACAAATCCAGCATTTTCTCACTCATTTCAGCACCAAATCCTATGGTGTTACTACTCATTAGAATCGTCGTGAAGAGACGATTCTAATGAGTAGTGACACCATATGGTTTAATGCAGAAATAAAGAGTTGAGTTTTTTGAAATACTCCCCTTATCTGGGGCCTTGGTTGTGACAAGCATTTATAGTTAAAATATTCAAGCATCAAGGTAACAGTAATTGCATATCGATGACTGGGCAAATAGGCAACTCTGGATCATTTATACAGTTTTGAACTGAATCTACTACACCTTCTACACACGCATGCACATGGTCAAAAATACTAGTACATAAAAAAGTGTCTGAAATACTGACAAAAGTGGTCACCTTATTCCGTTATAATCATCTCTCACAACAAACAAAATTCACTAAAATTTCTTTAAACTGTAAACATTAAAGAACTTGCAGTGGCAGCGACATTCTTCTTTCCCAATTAATGCATTTGTGTTAAAGCCAATTATGTCCATTGCAAAAAGTTTGGAGCCAGATCAGACGCCGAGTAACTCGGCGTCTGATCAGGCTCCAAACTGTTTGCAACTCAGGTTAAAAAAAAAATTGACATTTACATGAACCTGTCATTTTGTAAATTTTGTTTTAATTTTCTTTAAATGAGAAAGAATAACTTCATTACCACCGAACAACATGTGAAACCATTAACTTTTTTTTCAAAATATTTTTGTTACAAAGATGAAACAATATCCTGCATGCTTGTACTGGATAAAAATCTATCTCATAATGAGTGTTGGTTAAAAAAAAAAATTAACACATAAAATTAGAAAATAAGAGAGTTATAAGAAGTATACATATCACTAAAAAGCACAAAACTGTCTGTAGGTCAACATCAACCAATGAAATCACAAATGATCATCTCAAACGTATTATACATCATATGTTGGATTAAAACAAATAGTTTTTACATGTATATATGTTATGTAAGCACTGATGAAGGGAACTAAGCAACCCAATAATAAAATCTTATAACTCATAACTCAGTCAATACAAGGACTCATTATAACAATTCATCTGTGTTTATTATGGGTAGCTCAAGTCATCCTTACTCTACTAGCAACTTGTCCCCTTTAATATTGCTATGTGATTGATGTCAGCAAATATTTGTCATATAAAATAATATTCAAAATTATCCATCAGCAATTTCGATAAAAAATCTTATCTGTGTCAAAGATAGTTTGAATAAATATGAAATGCCAAGTTACTTGGCATCTAATTTGGATTCAAATTGTTTGTAACATTTATCATCAACCAATTACCCCATAAATATGCCTGTTTACGCCATTAATTTATTCCTCCACTGAAGAAAATAGTTCCAATTTATACAGTCATAAACATGTACAATAAAAATGTTTTTTTATATTTTAGAAGATGTTAGTTTAAAACAGGCTGAAAGATTATCATTGAAAACAGTTTTGATCCTGATGAGACACCAAGTAACTCAGCATGTCATCTTAATTCAAACTGTTTGATAACGCCGGTCAAGTGATGCTGAGTAGGATAAGGGTTAAAGCTAAGGCAGGTACTCTTATGTACTCTTAGGTATTATAGCTAAAGTAGAGAGATCTCGCCTATACAAGTTGGCTTCATAGCTTATAGAGAGATCAAATCAACAAATTTGAACAGGTCAAATAAACCCCAAATTAAAATACTGTAATACTCCTAATGAATAAAATAATTTAAAACTCTTACAGTGGTTGACACCAACCAATTTGCATTGGCAAACATTTTGAATGCAGACAAGAGACTATCAAGTAATTTGGTATCCTATTTGATTCTGAACAGAATCACCAGAATTTCTGTAGATAGGCAGAAGCATTAGAAATTTTAGAATTTCATTAAAAGGCAATTTAGAAGTAGACAGCGCTAATAGTGTGACAAGAAATAAAATCTTTTTATATAGTTGAACGTTGAAAATCGAACTTGCTTACGTGGAACTTACCAATATTTCAAAGTTAAAACATGACTTTAAAATATGGATATGTTCAACTTCAGCAAGCTTCAGCTACATGTATCAAAACACATTTGAATAAATACACTTAAGTTTGACTCTGACAAGCAAGTTGGAATTATTGGGATGTGGCTGTATCTTATTCGTCATAAATTCTGCATCCAGAGCTCCAGATAAGGGGAGTATTTCAAGAAGTAAAATTTTATTTCTGCTTTAAACCCTATGGTGCCACTACTCATTAGAATCGTCTCGAAGAGACGATTCTAATTAATAGTAACATCATAGGATATGGTGCTGAAACAATTGAGAAAATGTCAAATTTGTTCAGTTTACTTCCTCTTATCTGAAACCCTGGCAGCATCAGCCTCTTTCTGTCCAGAATAAACAAACTGCATTCAACATCAATTGTCTGTTCGGTAAAAAAAATAAGGTAAAATCTTTCAGATCAAAACTATAATGATAATATGTAAATTGTTGTTTAAAACTAAACCCATATTTACACGATAATAAAATCAACCTCAACATTACTAAAAGAGCTACCCATTTCAAACACAGACTTTTAACAAATACAGGGAACAAAATAAAAAAATAATAATTTGGCACTAATGCAGGACTTATTGATATATTTAATGAACATAAATCACTAATAGGACTATTCCTTTTCACAGAATAAAGCCATACTGACGACTCCAGACAAGATATAAACCAAACATTTCAAATACTTTAATTCTTATGTCCCCACTAAACCTTATGCAATGACTACTCATTAGAAATTGTCTCTAAATCCTTCACTACATACATGTAGCCTGTTTCTACTCTTGAAGACAGCTGACTACTTAACTCTTTCCTCCCTGAAACTTTAAATAGACAATTCCAGTTTCCATTTTAGTCTAGTCCATTTCTGACTTTTAAGGGTTGATTTTGTCAATGTTTGGCATAATGACAAACAGTGAAGACCCTGATCAGAGGGCTCCTTTCGGAGCCCTCTGATCTGGGTCTTCACTGTTTGCACAGGACAAGTGTACTATTCACAAGTACACTGTTTGAAAAGGACGCCTATATGCGGGACTAGGGTTCAAAGAGTTAAAGCAGGTTGGAAAGTAAAGCAGAATGCGCCTTTAGGTGCATTCTGCTTTACTTTCAACCTGCTTTAAGCTTAGCTACTATCTGCTAGGATATAGAAAATCTTTATTATGTAGCATAATCATGACTGTATAAATTGGAACTATTTTCTTCAGTGGAGTAATGAATAAGAGGTGTTAAAATGTGTATATGTAGAGTAAGAGGTTAAGAGATAATTCTAATGAGTAGTCAAAGCATAAGATTTGGTGGAGACTCGAGGATTTTGGTATTTGAAATGCTCACCTTACCAGGAGCTCCGACACTACTGTCTCCAAGCAGAATCTCTTGTTTAATGTGTATGGTTCTATAGTGTGTAACAGTGTTAACAATATACAGGTAAACCTGAGAACAGCAACCACTTGAAAACATACCATTTTGCAGGCTCATAATACCATTCTTCAATACCATTATAATTTTGTATCAGTTTAACTTGCAGGCTCATAATACCATTCTTCAATACCATTATAATTTTGTATCAGTTTAACTTGCAGGCTCATAATACCATTCTTCAATACCATTATAATTTTGTATCAGTTTAACTCATTAACCCCTGAAATTTCAAACGGATAATTCCTTTTTTCAATTAAGTCTTGTCTATTTTCAACTATGTAGGGTTGTAACTTGTTTTTAAGCAATAAACTGAAATGTGACAAACAGTGCAAACCCTGATCAGAGGGCTCCTATAGGAGCCCTCTGATCTGGTTCTACACTGTTTGCCTAGGACAAGTGTACTCTTCACTGTGTAGGACCTAAGTTATTAAGAAAATAGCAATTAGCAATTTTTACATTACTTTCGTGCTACATGAAGCAGTACTGTTTTGCTTAGCTTGTTAATTGAATTAATTAAGTGGCTGCTGTGCCCATGTTTAACTGTTCTTGTCTTCAACAGAAACAAATGGGAAGTGATGAAATGAACAAAGAACTTATTCAACCTATCTAATACAACCAAAGCCTTTAGAACGTGTACAGAAAAACCCAATGTTATGACTACTCAAAGAAGACTGTTTGATGGGGTTAAGATAAGATGGTTGCCTAAAGCAGAATGTAAGTAATGTAGAAAGCTCCTTTAGTAACTTTCCGTTTGACTTTAATCTTGCGTTTCGTAGCAACACACCCTGACCAATACAGACATTTTGGTAAGTCATAAAACCAGGGTTTTACTGTATCTAACCATTATAATATTTACAATTATGTGGGTCAGTGAAATGTAAGTATTACTTGTGTTGAGATTTTGATATTAACAGTCTTTCAGTCAGTGATCAATTTATGCATAATGATGAAAGAAGCTTTTCCAGATTGACAAAGTGTTACTGATGTTCTTTTAACCCTTTGAACCCTAGTCCCGCATATAGGCGTCCGTTTCAAAGAGTGTACATGTGAATAGTACACTTGTCCTGTGCAAACAGTGAAGACCCAGATCAGAGGGCTCCGAAAGGAGCCCTCTGATCAGGGTCTTCACTGTTTGTTATAAAGCCAAACATTGACAAAAACAATCCTTAAAAGTCAGAAATGGACTAGACTAAAATGGAAACTGGAATTGTCCATTTAAAGTTTCAGGGAGGAAAGAGTTAAATGAAATTCTAAGGGCTCCAGATACGAGTAGCAAGAAAAGTTTCAATCTTTTCTGGTTTTTGTCTATTATTTCTAAGTAACCCTTGGTTTTCAGTAACCCTTGGTTTTTGTTAAAATTGTACTGTGTGTTTAATATTCGACTCAAGCTTTGCATTAATAGATAATGTAGATCCACATCTTGTCTTGTACCATCTATTAAACTGATTTTCAATAATAGTGTTCTATAACGTGGCCTGCATAAGGGAAGATAACTATGAATGAAGCCTTACACTGTGAACTAAATATTTTCTTGGACGGGGTACAGTAGAGTCCAGCTATTACTATCATTGAAAACATGCTTGATTACAAGGCCATCCATGAGTGCATCCTTAAAGCAACATGAAAGTAAAGCAGAAAGTTCCAATAGGGGCTTTCTGCTTTACCTCCATTTTATTTTCAATTGCAACCCATTTTATAATTAACAGTAATACAGTGGAGAATGTGTTATTCTTTCCCAATAAACGCGTTTACGCTAAAACTATTATTTCCTGTGCAAACAGTTTGGAGCCAGATCAGACGCCGGGTAACCCGGCGTCTGATCAGGCTCCAAACTGTTTGCCACCAAGATAAACATGAAATATCAGAATTGTCCAAAAGTTGTTCTTTTCTACGTTTTAGTGCTTTGCGTTTGCGTACGTTTGCACGGGAAAGAATAACAGATTCTCCACTGTAACATAAATGAGACTTTTTGAATGGTCAATATAACTGGACTTAATTGTAGTACAGTAAAGGTTCTCTATTACAGCCGCTAAATAGTGTTCATTATTAGTTGTTTACCACATGTGACTGCTGAAAGCAAGATGAAAGTAAAACAGAAAGCTTCTTTAGAAGCTTTCTGTTTTACTGTCACCTTGCTTGAAGCTACCACATTACTGTTTTTCTTACAATCAATTAGCATTCGTTTTAGTGGTAGCAATAGAGAAGTTTTACTGTAAATGTTTCAATAATAAAAACAAGAATTTTCCCACACAGGGTGTGTCAGTTGAAGTGATTCATGCCCATAGGGATCAGTTTTATGTTCACTACTAGTACAGCAACACTCACATTGCTTTTAACCTTTCTGACTGCTTGCTTCAGCACAACATGAATGGAATTTCAATGCACTTGTGGATCCAGATCCAGAGTAAACTTGACATCTGACATGGCTCCAAAATGTTTGACAATTATATTATGATTCAGTTAAAAAGATGTTTATTCAATTTACTTTGAAGTAAGAAATGTACATGTATATATATATTAAGTTTGAAGCAGATGTCATTTCCGTATGCTACGAGTTAATTGACATAAAAGTAATGCATTAATTAATGACCTCTTCAAATCCAATGCATATTATTATTTTTTGCCCTTGAGGATGTGACTGTTTTAATGACAGCTGAGATGCAGGCGATAAGGTAATTAATGTAAGGCCATTTAATACATCCTGTCCTCCATACCTACATAGGAGCAGTCGTGGAGGAAAATAGTACTATTGTTTCACTGTTAGATTTAACCCATTTACCCACAAATATTCTCTTTTACACCTCTAGTTTATTCCACCAATAAACCAAACAGCAGATGATAGCTTAAAGCAGGCTGAAAGTAAAGCAGAATGTGCCTGATTCTCACCGAAACAGGCTATGGGGTATTGGGTTAAGGCAGTTTGACTGTCAGAATACATTTTGCAATGAATATCAAACATTTTGGATCCTGACCATATGCTTATCGCTTTATAACCTTATAGTTCTGCTTTTAAAGATCTTAAGACTTACTTCTCTTGTATCCATTTAACCCTTTCCCCAATAGAATCGACTTTTAGCGTATTTAATTTATTCCTCCGCCAAAGAAAATAGTTCCAGTTTATACCCTCATGAACAATTACCATTACAAATATTTTATATAGCCTAGCAGTTTTTAGCATAAAGCAGGCTGAAAGTAAAGCAGAATGTGCCTTAAGGCACATTCTGCTTTACTTTCAACCTGCTTTAAGTGGTCACCTGTCATCAAATTTAGAAACAGGCTATGAGGTAAAGGGTTAAATAATTGACATCAAAAGGAACATTTAAGTTAAGCTTTTAAAGTCTGCATCTGTTTTATTTCTCTAAGCCATGTATCACAAATTATCTCCCTTTATGCAGTGCTTTTTTAGAACTAATATTATTATATCAGATTTATATAGCGTTCTTTTCACACAGGGATTGTGCGTTCAAAAGCGCTTAATATACAGGTTACATAAAATTTTCATAGATCTTTGGTCTTCCTTTTTCACCATATAATCTTCTGTCATCAAGGGTGACTGTTAAATTCCTCTGTTTAACTTTTTAAACTGGTTGAACCCTGAAACTTCAAATGGACAATTCCAGTTCCTAAATAAGTCCAGTCCAATAACAATTTATTGCAAAATGATAAAACAGTGCAGGCCTTGGTAAGATGGCTCCTGTAGGATCCCTCTCATCTGAGTCTACACTTATTGCATAGCACAAGTGTACTATTAATAAGTACACAATTTGTTTAAACACTGATATGCGTCATCTGGGTACACTGGGTTAAAGTCCTAACTTAACCCTTTGAACCCTAGTCCCGCATATAGGCATCCTTATCCAAAAGTGTGCATGTGTATAGTACACATGTCCTGTGCAAACAGTGAAGGCCCAGATCAGAGGGCTCCGAAAGGAGCCCTCTGATCAGGGTCTTCACAGTTTGTTCTAATGCCAAATATTGACAAAAACAACCCTTAAAAGTCAGATATGGACTAGACTAAAATGAAAACTGGATTTATCCATTTAAAAGATCAGGGAGGAAAGAGTTAATCCTATTTCACTGCCAATCACTAACCAAAGGTTCTGTGTTACTGATCTCAGTCCAGTATGATATTGTAAAAGAAATCATGTTATATTTGGTCTAGCATATCAAACAGATCTGAGAATGTTGAGTTCATCTTTAAACTTAAAATGAACAGATGAGAATCAAACTGAGAGATAACAAGAAATGACTGTATAGACTTGATGCAGTTCAACCTGTTTTAAGTAACAATCCAACTCGAAACCATTTGAATCTTTAAAGATAGGTGACAGCTTAATGCAGAATAAAGTTAATGCAGAAAGCTACTTTAGGAGCTGAATGCAGAACAAAAGTAATGCAAAAAGCTCCTAGAGGAGCTTTCTGCATTACTTTTGCTCTGCATTAAGCAGACACCTGTCTTAAAAAGATTGACAAAGCAGTAATTTTGAATGGCCCCTTAATACAGGTTTCACTGGACTCGTGAGCAATAGCATTTGCACATTCATTCCATTTGCATATATGGTTATTGAGAATTTTACGCTTTGCTTGCAGATAACGAGTAGTAGATCTCCGACATGAACATGTAATTTGTACATATCAACTTACATGAGAAACTTAATAAGTGTTAAATCTGTGCTGAGTGCCTACTCAAACTGCAGCTACATCAGAACCTCAGTTAAGGTGTATCTACTACTAATTCTTCATGTCACCATCAGATTTTTAGTTTCCTCTCATCTAAGACCCCAATTATACAACCACCTGCCTTTTCATGCTTCTTTATTTCCAATTCTATGCTGGAAACCACTATCTTAACTTTGCAAACAGGTAAGACCCTGATCAGAGGGCTCCTTAAGGAGCCCTCTGATAAGAGTCTTAACTATTTGCTTAATTTTTATCTTTTAAAATATTTTCCATTTCTAAAAACATGTCTAAAATTCAACATGAACCGTCCATTTTTCAATGGAGGAATGGTTCATATGAAATATTCAGCACAGAATGCAGAGCACCAGATAAGGGTAGTTTTTCAAAAACTAAAATCTTTATTTCTGAATTAAACCCTATGGTGTCACTACTCATTAGAATCGTCTCTTCGAGACGATTCTAATGAGTAGTAACACCATAGGATTTGGTGCTAAAAAATAGTGAGAAAATGTGGGATTTGTTGAAAAAACTACCTCTTATCTGGAGCCCTGCAGAATGGATCTCTGATTATTGAATGGACACTCAGCGCAGGTTTGACATTACATACCAGGTGTTACTACACAGTACTTCACATAAGTCTTATAAACATGAAAAACGAAAGAAAGAAAGAAACATTTGCAATTGCATTTGCAAATATGGACACTGAATACAAGCTGTGAATATCACATTGAATATCAAGAAACAGTCACTGTAGTTTGAGCACCAAGCGGGACATTTCTTTTGCAACCAGAGTACACAGGTACCTTCCACACAAGGCTTTCCTATATTGAACAACTCAATGCCTCAAGCGTAGAAATGAAACCCCCCCAACCCACCCCCTGAATTCTGGGAATATCCGAATTGCTAACTTTAAGGTATCAAGCACTTCCTCCTGTCTCCTGCCACATACACATAGCACATTTCCTGTTGTGCAGTATGCTCCATCTCTGACACACAGAGCTCCCATTACACTGGCCTCAGAACAGCTTTTACCCTTTCCTTCATGCAATCACCATGAGACATCTTTACCTCTTCCTCTACATAGCTGCCTTAAGACACCTCAATGCAGTACTAACAAATGCACCATAGGATGCATAACTTTAAGGTTTTATTCTTTTCCGATATACAAGAGTGTGCCAAAACAATTCTGTTCTTTAACAATCAGTTTGGAGTCAAATCAGATGCCAAGAAACTCTGCATCTAATCAGGTTTCACACTGTTTGCCACTCGGATATTGACGCAATAGCTAGACAGTACTTTATAATTATATCCTGTATAAGCTAGATGCACTTCTAACAATCCAACTATCAAACTCTTACTTCGAAAATCTATTATAAAATAGAATTGTAGACTCTTGATAAATTAAACAACTAGGATCAAATCTTAAGTTTAACAAACGGGAGTAGATTCCAACATTTTCTTATACATCTCCACAGACTTCAATATTGTAACTACTCATTAGAACTGTCTAAGAGACCATTCTAATGAGTAGTCAAAACAAATTGTCCCCAGGAGATTAAAGGATGTTAGGATTTAATATACTCCATTTATCTGGAGCCTGTCTGCATTTTAAGTAAGAGCGTTTGGAGACGAAAATGCAATAGTTAACCTAGAAATCCCTTTTCAACATATCCAGAACTGGATATTACAACAGCTGGCTGACTAAAACAATATAAAAGTAAAGCAAATATCTCCTATAGGAACTTTCTGCTTTACTTTAATCTTGTTTCAAGCTATTGCCTGTATTTAACACCACCAATTAATATTTGTAGCACTTATGTGGAGTAGTAGGTAAAGGTGTTCTATGGTACTTATGCTGAGGGAAGGGCTTAATCCCTAGCTCTGTGGCTCTGAATGCACCATCACTATTGGCCTTCCATCTTGGCTCTGTGCACCTTGTGTGGGACCGATTCCTTCATGAAAAAGGCGAGCATTTAACAAATACTAGCATGAGAGTGGTGTAGTTGTATTATTGTAGTCGTGTGTGGTGTGATGTTCAGCCAGCCTTGTGCCGTCCTCCACAACATCCACATGACACACCGCACATATGACATGCCTTCAAGGGCCAATAGCACCATAAGCATGGAAAAAACAAAGATAGAACAGACAACACTGTCCACTTCTTGCAGTTTGACTCGTCTGATGAATCACAAATACAGGGGTGGCCAAATTCCCCATCCGAGTCTGACATACAGTGATACATTAGGCCCTTGGCACACCAGACACACGTGACTATTTCTATACACTTTTCTACATTGTCTGGGGCCTCCTCACAGCTTCCACGCTGGTTGTCCTCATGTGAGAAGTTCTCATGACAATGTTTGCACCGTGCTTTAGTCAATAACCTACCTGTTTGCAGATTTTTGTGTTTGTCCTTTTTCTTTTTCACTGGTAAAGGAGGTTTCGGTTGAGTCGTTACTTGAAGTTTTTTGCTACTTATTGCTTCCCTCTTAGAGGGTGGTTTGTGCACAGGTTCTAAATTTGGGTAGCTGTACTCGTGCGGTTGTTTCCTAGCAAAGATAACATAAGAATATTCCTTTAATTCCACATTATCAGAGGACACAGAATCCAGTAGTCCCTGATCCGATTTTCCACTTATTGATGTCGGCTCATCAGCTTTCACCCATATGTCCTCTTTCGATTCAAAACTGTCTTTACTAGAACTACTTTTTTCACTCTGTGGGGATGTTCGTATAGATGTATGGCGTCCATGAGTGGGGAAGTAATGAACACGATGGAGGTGTGTCAGATGAGTGTTATTATGAGAGTTGTACATGGTGTCTGCCACTGACGGAGACACGAACGAGGTGGGCGACTGTGGACTACTGGTGGTCGTCGATGTCGTACTCTGTGAAGAACTGCCTGTCCGTGACATCGGAAGGTCCAGCTCCTGAAATATATAATACGGAAACATTTTATTATCACCCCACCGTAAAGTTAAACTCTTTCAACACCATGGACATGTCTAATATATACTCATTACATTTGCAAATAGTGAAGACCAAGCTCCCATAGGAGCCCTCTGATCAGGTCTACACTGTTTGTTAATTAAGAGCATTATTTATTAAACTAATCCAATGGTGTAACCACTTATTAGAATCTTCTGGAAGAGAAGATTCTAATAAGAAGTCATACCATAGGGTAAATGAAGACACAAATATTTTAGTTCTTGAGATACTCACCTTATCTGGAGCCCTGAAACTAATCAAAGAGCACCAACAGACAATTCAACAAGACAAAGTTAATGTTGATTTTTAATTTTTTAGGTTCGATCTTAGAAAATATTCGAGACAAATGAAAGTAAAACAAACAATGCAGACCCTGATCAGAAAGGCTCTTCATCCCTGGTCAGGGTCTAGACAGTTTACAAAATATGAATTCACATTCAGGGCCTACACTGTTTGCAATTATAATGAGTATATTTTAAACAGGTCCATGGTGTTGAAGTTTAGAGTTAAGATGGGATACATTAAAGACAGTTATAACATGCCTCATATCAAAAGTTTGGCTACATTACTTTCAATTATTGTACAAAAACCACATAGTTTCTGATTTATTCAACATGATGGGATCATTTCCTCCACAAAAGGCAAAACTTATCAAGTCTTCCTTTCATGTTGGGAAAGAAAGTGAAAGTACTTGTACATCTTACAGAACAGTAGACTTACCCCAAATACGTCCTCATCCTCGCCCTTAACTTGGTCATAACCTGAAATGCACAAAACAAAGCTATTAACACTTTCCTCCCTGAAACTTTTAATGGACAATTCTAGTTTCCATTTAAGTCTAGTCCATTTCTGACTTTTAAGGGTTGGTTTTGTCAATGTTTGGCATTGTGACAAACAGTGAAGACCCTGATCAGAGGGCTCCTAGGAGCCGTCTGATCTGGGTCTTCACTGTTTGCATAGGACAAGTGTACTATTCACATGTACACTGTTTGCAAAGGATGCCAATATGCGGGACTAGGGTTCAAAGGGTTAAACCAAGCCAAGTTCCAACTACAAACCACTTCTCACCATAACCGTCTGGCGCCTCATGATAACTTTACATTGTCTTCATAAATGTATTAAAGTGACCACACAAAAGAAAATATATGTACATATATGTAGTCTTAAAGACATTTTCTCAGTCTGTATAAAAGGGAACTGTTTTTTCCCAGATGAGGAATAAATTATAGACATAAAAGGGCATATTTTTTTTTAAGAAATGGGTATTTATGTGAGAAATGGGTATTTATGTGAGAAATGGGTTAAGCATCCATCTGCCTGATATACAATAACACTATATATCAGGTGTCAAGTAAAGTGATTTGCACTTATGACAGACTGTGTAGGACAGGGTTAAACAACATTGAATTTATGCATAGCTGTGTTAACCCTTTGAACCCTAATCCCACATATAGGCGTCCTTTTCAAACAGTGTACATGTCAATAGTACACTTGGTCTGTGCAAACAGTGAAGACCCTGATCAGAGGGCTCCGAAAGGAGCCCTCTGATCAGGGTCTTCACTGTTTGTCATAATGCCCAAAATCGACAAAAACAACCCTTAAAATTCTGAAATGGACTAGACTAAAATCGAAACTGGAATTGTCCATTGAAAGTTTTAGGGAGGAAAGAGTTAAGCAACCATTCAATGACAATTTCAAGAAGCATTCAGATCTCTAAAGACAGAGCTGTTATTAATGCAGAAAGCTTTCTGCATTACCTTTACTCTGCATTGACCAACCATTTACCACATTGCTGATTTTCAATGTTTAAGACAGGCGGTGGCTTAAAGCAGGCTGAAGGTAAAGCATATAGCTCTTACGAGTTTAACTGTACTCTCGCCTCAAGGTTATATGCACAGTACATTAACAGTACCATTCTATTTTAAGAACCACTTCTAAGGCTTCATTTCATGCACTAAGGCTGGTAGCAGCTTAAAACTGGATTAAACAGAATCTAAGGAAGGCAGAAAGCTTTCTGATTTTCTTTCATCCTTCTTTAAGCTGCCAGCTGTCTTTATGCTTTATTCAGGACAACTCTTCAGTTTAAAAGTAATATACCAAGTTAAAGTCTACTTTCAGTCCGAATGACCGCTCAGCCGACTGTACATATACTCCCCTGATCATTGAGCCATCTTGCCTATGAGCACTGCTAACATATGGCGCAGTCAAATGCAGCCGCAGTACCGACTCAGACCCTTCACAGGTACCCATTTTAACCCCTGGGTGGAGAGGAGCAATTCGCGGTACATGTCTTGCTCAAGGACATTCCTGTACATCATCGGGGATTTAGAAAAAATCCCCTAGTCAGACCGCTGGTCCGGCGGGGGATCGAACTCACGACCCCTGGTACCGTAGTCCAATGGTGTAACCATTGGGCCACTACCGCCAGTTTAGTCGTAAAACGTTTTAACTCTATTTGGTAGCATGCTGCTTAACCTTTTACTCCATAGATACACATTTTTATGCCTTTAATTTATTCCTTTACTGAAGAAAATATTTATACTTTATATAGTCATGAATGTGCACCTTAAGAAATAGTTTCTGTATCCTAGCAAATGGTAGCTTAAAGCAGGCTGAAGGTTTAACAGAATTTGCCTTATGACATATTTTGCTTTATTTTCAACCTGCTTCAAGTAGTCGCCTATCTTTAACCATTACCCCATAACCTGTTTCCAGTTTTGAACCGAAGTTGCTACTTATAGCAGGTTGAAAGTAAAGCAGAATGCACCTTAAGGCACATTCTGCTTTACTTTCAGCTTAGTTGCTTTATGCAAAAAATCTGCTAGAATATACAAAATATTTCTTATGGTACATATTTAAGCGTAAGACTGTGTGAACTGGAACTATTTTCTTTAGTAGATGAATAAACTAAAGGCGTAAAAAGGTGTATTTATGGAGTAATGGGCTAAAACAAAGAACCATGCTAAGGGGTGCAGGGTTAAGGTGTATAAGCCTCCATTAGACTGATAGTACAAACTTGTCAACCAGTTAGGGGCTGAGGTCTATTCCTCTCCTGGATTTTGTAATTGTCCTGAATTATTTAGCAGGTGTTTGTGCATGAATCACCCAGATACTGTACTGTTCCATTCTTGATAAAGACTTAAAACTAGGCTATGTTCATTCAGTAGCGATATACAGTCCAACCTGCTTCCCTCCAAACCGCCAATGAAGCAGCAGCATCCATATCTCTATACACAAAGAGTGTTAACCCATTACCCCATGGCCTGATGCTAATATTGATGATACATGACCACTAAAGCAGGTTGAAAGTAAAGCAGAATGCGCCTTTAGGCGCATTCTGCTTTACTTTCAGCCTGCTTTAAACTATCATCTACAAGAATATAGAACATATTTCTTATAATACATATTCATAGCTGTATAAATCTGATCTCTTTTCTTCAGAGAAAGAATAAATGAAAGGCGTATTTATGGGGAAACGGGTTAATTGGCTTCTTAACACAAGACAAAGGTAAAACAAGATGCTAATTCAGAGGCTATATGAAGTACTTTCGGCATTAAGCTGCAACCTGTCTCAAAAGACTAGCCTTGCATATTAGCCTGAACGGCGGCCTAGCAGAGATTTCACTGTACGCATTATAGCTGGAGTTAAATTATTAATAGTGTTTCCACAAAGGTGGAACCAAGGAAAGACAAAGAAGATTCTATTACACCAGAGACAACAAACCTCTATATATAAATGTTCATATGAAAATGAATAAAACTACATCAGTCTCTAGTCATCATTAGCCCTTCGAATGGGGGAACAGAGTGGTCTTAACCTTTGCAAACAGTGTTACAGTTCACTTACTTAAGCCTGAATATTGCAATGAACTCTCCCTATGGGCTTCCTGGAATCTTTAGTTACAGATATACAAGGGTGATTTGAAGAAACTGCAGAAATTGTCCATACAGCAGAATTTTCATGTACAGCATTCCCTCACTACAACGGTCCTCTCAAGACTCCCTCCTTACAATGACCCTTGCCACAGTTCCCTAACCAGGACAATTATGTCCAAAGTTTTACTGCTGCAATATCGTCTGCTTAAAGTTGTTGACTGCTGTTTTTCTCAAAGTTTCATATTGGACATTTTGACAGTAAAAAATTAATCACAATTGACAAACAGTTTGAATCAAGATCAGACGCCGCATTACGCGGCGTCTGATCTGGATCCAAGCTGTTTGCAAATTTAAACCAATTTCCCTCCCTATAACGACTCCCTCCAAACAACGAACACAATGTTTGTCTCCCATGTGAGGAAGCGCTGTACAATTGCAAACATGGAAGCCCCTGAAACACCATCCCAATAGTGGTGTCTAATCAGGGCCTACATTGTTTGCTAATGTCTACTTTTAGGGATGATACACATTAATGGGTTAACTCTTACACCCCTAAGACTTCACAAGGACTATTCCAATTTAGTCTAATCCAAGTCTAGTCCATTTTAAAATGGATCTATTAAGGATTGATTTTAACAACATATTACAAAATGACAAACACTGCAGACTCTGATTAGTGGGCTCCTGAAGGAGCCTCTTCAGTCTACACTGCTGCATAGACAAGTGTACTCTTCACAGGTACACTGTTTGTAAATTATGAGTATACTGGTCGCTATATAGGGTTGAATGTGTTAATTCAGCACAAAAATGGTTTAAACTTTTCCATTCTCGATACTTGCCATCTACACAAATAGCTACTGTATTGATTTTGGAAAATAAAAGTACATGTTTTCCAAATTAAAAGACAGATTTAGAAATCAAGTGTCATACAGCTTGGATCTTAACAAGGCAACATTCTGCCAAAAAAAGGTACAAAGAAGTACACATACAATACATGTACCCATGCATTATATCAATTGGATATGGTGCACTGAAGGGTATGGAGAAAATGGTTAACAGAGCCCCAGATAAGGGGAGTATTTCAAAACCTAAAATCTTTATTTCTGAATTAAACCCTATGGTGTCACTACTCATTAGAATCGTCTCTCCGAGACGATTCTAATGAGTAGTCACACCATAGGATTGGTGCTGAATCTACAAAGAAAACATTGGGATTTGTTCAGTTTACTCCCTTTTTATCTGGAGCCCTGGTTAACTCTGCACACTGGTGGTAATTTTTCAAAATTGTTGATAACTTTTGGCAAATAATTTTTATCAAAATGAGACGCCAAACATTAAGTAGTTTATGGGTGACTTTGCGATGCATTACAGTAAACCCAATTATTATGACCTCTAAATTGTATTAATTATTTGGTCTTTAATACAGGTGACTGCTCAAAGCAAGGTGACAATAACACAGAAAGGTTCTTTAGGATATTTCTGTTTTACTGTCACCTTGTTTTAAGCGGTCACCTGTTTTATAAACAATCAATTATCCTTTGTTTTGGTGGTAGTAATAGAGAGGATTTACTGTATCTGCAAAAACTGAGACTGAAAACTATACATACTACAATTATCAATATCAAAGCTGGTACAGGAAAAGTACTGAGCATGCAAAGAACATTATATCCGTTTCAAATTTGGTGTTGCCAAATATTTCCAGTCCAAAATTTCTGATTTCATAGCCTTTTTTTAAATCGAAATTAAGTGACTACTTAAAGCAGGTTGAAAGTAAAGCAAATCTATGGAGTAATGGGTTAAACAGTATAATGTTGACTTTGATGGAATTTTAAAAATTCCGACACTGCCATCAGAACCTGACCTAAACAGAAATTTTAAACAAAAATCAAGAAAGCGAGAAAGTTCTCTAAAACAACTAGACAAAAATACAAAAGCGCATTGCGAAAAAACTAAAAACACTTTAATACACCCATGAAAAAATTATCTGTGACAGCAAAAATATGTTTTAACAAACAAACACAATGTACATTGACACGAATATTCTGAAATTGTCTCATTAGCAGAATGTTTTCGTTCTTACTTTGAATGTGTACCAATAAATTAACAGAGGGTATTGCAAAGAGTCTACTGTTTAGATACAGACAGACTTATCATTCACCAAACATTATGTTGTGACTACACATAAGTCATCTAAAACACAGGACTCTAATGAGCAGTCACAACACTGGACTTGGTGCAGCCCTTTTGCAATATCCCAAAGACTTTTTCTCTCATAATGTGACTGACTTGGACAAAAATTATGATCAATGTTTACTATCCTTTTTTTTAGGGATGCAGACTGATCCTTTCATACTATAAGAATTAAATTTAAAAGAGTGTACTTTACCGGTGGGCTGAGAGGAAGTGGTACTGTCTACTACTGTGTACCATACTTACCAAGCAACAGCGAATTCCAAGCAGCAACAGAAAGAGAAAAACGCAGAGCAATAGGCAAGAGCAAACAATCAGTGATTCTAATTACCATGATAGACCTCTGTATAACAGTCATGCATGGCTATATATTTTGGAATAGTACTGTACTACAAATGTTGTCAGCTAACCATTGTTATGACAAATACATGAACAACTATGAATGGCAGTGCCTTCTTGAAACCAAAATGTTTAATTATGAGTAATTTGGACCCAAAAAGGTGAACATGTTGTACAAGTAAAGACTTTCTATTACAACGGTGAACCAATTAGACATCTGAGTTAATGCCTGACGTGAATATTCATTGACAGTATTGAATACAGATGGTAACTTTAAACAAGCCGAAAGTAAAGCATAAAGCTCTTCATAAAGAGCTTTCTGCTTTACTTTTTTCTTGTTTAAGTATAGCAGGGCTCCAGATAAGTGATAGTTTTTTCAACAAATCCAACATTTTCTCACTCTTTTTAGCACCAAATCCTATGGTGTTACTACTCATTAGAATCGTCTCGAAGAGACGATTCTAATGAGTAGTGACACCATAGGTTTTAATTCAGAAATAAAGATTTTAGTTTTTGAAAAACTACCCTTATCTGGTGTTCTGAAGTAGTATCCTGTCTTCCTTTTATAAGACTTGTAACTCCTTTACTGCAGAACAAACAAATCCAACGTTTTCTCACTCATTTCAGCACCAAATCCTATGGTGTTACTAGTCATTAGAATCGATTCTTCGAGACAATTCTAATAAGCAACGACACCACACGGTTTAATTCAGAAATAAAGATTTAAAATACAATATCTTTAAATATTCATTTCTTATATTTCTGCTACATATACATTATGGTGCTAAGAAGGTAGCAGCTTAAGCAAGACAATGGTAAAGCAGAAACTTCAAAGCAGAAATTACTACTGTCTAAAATTGCACATAAATATCAATTTTCTCTAAACCTGGATGCTCTTCAATTTATATCTTGAAATCAGTGCATGTATAATATAAACCGTATAAAATAAGCAGTAAGTGAAACATACTAGTATTTTCAAAGTCAAACTGAGGCTTAGCCACATTGTATCTTTGAAATACAGGTATGTTCAACTGAACTCATTACGTCATTTTATCAAAATGCAACTGTAGAAAATATTTCAGTTAAACAAATTCACATTACTGAAGAAATATAGATAAGTTCCACTTAACCCATTACTCCATGAATAATGTAATTTTATGCCTTTGATTTATTCCTGCAAAGAATAAAACAGTTCCACTATAGTCATGAATATGTACCTTTATTTCCTTGAACACGGTAACTTAAAGCTGGCTGAAAGTACAGCAGAATGTGCCTTAAGGTGCATTCTGCTTTACTTTCAACCTGCTTTAAGTGGTCACCTGTCTTCAAAACTAGAAACAGGCCACGGCGTAATAGGATAAGCCAGTTAGAGTTATATATAAATACTTACCATCTGTCAAGTCTGCTACTGCAGTGCGAATTCCAGAGTCAAACGCTCTTGCATCATCATACCGCTCAAACGTCAAGCCAAAACGTTTGTCATCAATATGCCAATGATGGAATTTGGGATTTGGCTTTGTGTATCTGATGTCTTTTTTTATGTCACATTTTAAGACAACCTGTAAGGAAAGAAATTAGTTCCTTTAATTATTGTGCAAACCAATTACAAAGTAAATATTTACATGATATCCGAAGCACAATTCGCACACTAACTGACATACATGCATACAGTGGGGGGAAGACATTCTTCTTTCCTATTTACACAAATATAATTTACTAAACACAAACTCAGTGCAATTAACGTAGAAATAATGGGTTCTTGAAAGTTTGAATTATAAATAAAATCGGAATATTATTTGAAGCCTGCTCTTAGAGGCGGAGTAATTGATCTAATTAATTTAACAGACACATGTTTATTTGGAAAGAATAACATCTTCTTCTCAAAGCATATATTTCTAAAACAATTGTAACAGTAAGTACTGCAAACAGTGTAGATCCAGATCACAGAACTCCTTTAGGAGCCCTCTGAATGGGGATTACACTGTTTGCAAAATATACAATTACATACAGTTAAACCTCTCTATTACGACCACTTAAGTGTGTTAGATATTAGGAATTTAAAACAGATGACTGCTTAAAGCAAGGTGACAGTAAAACAGAAAGCTCCTGTAGGAGCTTTCTGTTTTACTGTTACCTTGCTTTAATCTATCACCTGTCTCTTATACAATCAATTAGCCTTCTTTTTAATGGTCGTAATAGAGAGGTTTTACTGTATACTATGTACTGGTTTCCAGCACATACAAGGTTAAGTTACCGGTACCCTAATCAACAAACACTGAGCTGAGTACCTGTGGGTCATGACAAGCCCACATTTCATCATCATACGGCAGCTACAAGATTGAGAACACTGTTGTTTTATGACCTGGCGAGTAATCTTCATTCACAAGTTTCTCTGCCCTACTCACTGTAAACAACTGCCAGCAAGCAGGATGTCACTTCACTCTGTACCTTCATTAACAAAACCTAGCAACTAGTAGTGAACTACCCCAAAAACATGATGTCTGCACCACATAGTATCACTATCTCTTATTATCACAAGATTGTAACCTTAAACAATTACCCCATTGCCTATTTCTAGTTTTGAAGACAAGTGACCACTTAAAGCAGGTTGAAAGTAAAGCAGAGCTTTACTTTCAGCCTGCTTTAAACTGTCATCTGATAGAATATAGAAAATAGTTTTCATGGTCCATATTCATGAATGTATAAAGCGGAACTATTTTCTTCAATGGAGGAATACATTTAAGGCATAAAAAGTGTATTAATTTTATGGGGTAATGGGTTAATGTTGTTATGTCAGCTGTTACCTGTAGGTCAGTAATCAGTTCATATGATAGTAAACTGTTCTGTGGTTATTACACATTTGATCTGGTTAGAAACTAAGGATGGGAAATTACATGCAGTAGTTTCTGTGTGGTTAACCCTCCCAACACCATGGTTCTGTTTACAATATACTCATTATTCAAATTTGCAATGTAGATCCAGATCAGAGGGCTCCTTTATAGCTTAGACCGCCTTTTGGTGAAAGTGTGTGCCGTTGGCCAATCAGAGTGGGTTATTCAGTCTTTCCTTTTTCGTGAAGACTGGATTATTCCCGCCAAAATGAAAATCTTGTGAGGAAAATTTGATTGGCAGATTATCGTTGCTTGCAGCTTAAAACAGCTGAGTCAGGTGCGTGTATCGAATAGCAACCACCAATTTCACGTCACATAGTGGCGTAGATTTGTAAACAATATTCCTTATTTGGATTTATGGGCGGTCTAAATCGGTTAGACTGCAAAGGACAAGTCTTCGTGAAATAGACGGGCTCTGCTAACGCTCCGCCCCATCTATTTCACGAAGACTTGTCCTAATGCAGTCTAACCTATATTTATTTAGACCAGTGTTTATTAAACTACCAATAGTTCTAAGTAGACTGGTTCATTTTTCATAACTAAAATGATCAACAAGGAAGCCTAATAACCAACAAGCGTTACTAAGTGTTGAAAAGGTTAACCTTTTTTTATTTCAGCCCTTCTACTTATGAGCACCTGCCAATTTATTAGTTTACACTGGTAATAATTGTTATAATTTATCATTTCTTCAATTCAACGAAAAATAGCTACTGTTTCAGCACAATTCATATAGCTAGCTACTGTGTAAACAGATTTATCCATGTAATCTCATTATAGCCCTTTATTTTGGGCTTGTGCTTGAGTAATATCTAGCAATGCTGGCCCTCTAACAGAGGCTTTAATAGATTACACCCAAGAACAAGGAACCAGCACAACAGGATACAACATTCCCTCAACCAAGCCTGTTAACCCTTTACCCCATAAACATGTATTGTATGCCTTTTATATATTCCTTGACTAGAAAATATAGTTCCACTTTATACAGTCATATTAATGATGTACCATAAACTTATTTTCTATTTGCTAGAAGATGATAGCTTAAAGCAGGCTGAAACTAAAGCAGAATGTGCCTTATGGCACATTCTGCTTTACTTTCAACTTGCTTAAGGTGACTACTAACTTGTCGTCAAAACTAGAAACAGCCAATGGTTGTTTGTTTTGTTTTGTTTGTTAACGTCAGTTTCTGCCATCTATGGGCTAACTGGACGCCCTAGAGAGAGGGGAGCGGATACAGAGAGCCTGGGCGCAATGCCCTACTCTTATTTTGAAAGAGTTCTCTGGTTCTTTTAGATGCCAAGTGTAAAGCACTCATACATCGGACCTCGGTTTATAAAGTCTCATCCGAAGGACTTGGTCCATGGGGGATCAAACTCACAACCCCTGTCTTCGTAAGCGGGGTGCTTTACCCCTCAACTATGTCCGCTGGTACAAGCTATGAGATAATGGGTTGGAGCCATACCGATAGAGAGCCAGTATTGCAAGTTAATACCCAAGAACAGGCAACCACCCCAACAGGATGCAGTTTTCCCTGAACCCAGCCTGTTTGACAAAGAGAGCCAGTACTGCTAGATACTATGCCTGGCTCGGAGGTTATAAAGCTTTTGACTTGAGTCTAAACTCGTTCCCAAGCATTTGATTGGTCAGATTTGAGCCTAGGCTCAAATCTGACCAATCAAATGCTTGGGAACACACTCAGACTCAACTAAAACACTTTATAACCTCGGAGTCAGTAGAAGGAACCAGCACCCCAGGATGCCACATTCCATAACCCAAGCTGAGGAGGCCTGACTGACTGAGAAGTGAAGGATATCATTCATAAACATTAGCAATTCACACACTATGTTCCTCTTCCTCTGGTTTATTCATGGATGAATAAATTAGTTTGAATGCGTGAAGTATATTCTTGTCTGGCATAATTAGTGTACAGTCCTACTTTCTAGGAGTGTTCATGAACACAGAGAGGAAAAAAAAGAACAAGCACCTCGTAGAACTGAGTGAAAAACGGCAGGCACTTAGTGGAAAAACCCTTGTGTAGCTGAACAGTTACTACATGCCATTTCATAGAGCCCTCAAAATTAGCCCTAGCACGGAGTAATCAAGCTTCCGAGTAGAATCTAAACTGCTGGAAACACAGCTTATATTTTTTGTAGAGACAAAGCTTATAGTATGAATATGTAAGTGTTGTAGAAGACAAGAGTATTTGTAGCAGATAGCGTGTTTGGCCGTGATAAAGATATATGTGTGGTACACTCCCACGGGAGACCAGTCTAAGCTGAATGGTATTTCACAGGTATTATTCACCTTTACTGTGCAACTAACATTTATCTGTCTTAACCCTTTACCCAATAGATACGCCTTTATACGTCTTTGATTTATTTCTCCGCTTAAGAAAATAGTTCCACTTTATCGCATTTACCCATAGTCTATTCTAATTTTGAAGACAGGTGACTGCTATAAGAATATTGATGGTAAAGAAGAATGTTAAATAAGGTTTATTCTGTTTTACTTTCGACCTACTTAAAGAAGCCACTTTAAAATATAGTCATTTAAATTTGCAAACAGTGTAGACCCAGATCAAAGGGCTCCTGTAGGAGTCCTCTGATAAGGGTCTGCACTGTTAGCTAATTTAGACCAGTATTTATTAAACTACCCAGAATTCCAAGTAGACTGGTTCATGTTTTGGTAACTAAAAATATCCACAATGGAACCTAATAACCCACAAGAGTTACTTAGTGTTGAAAGAATTAATGAATACTTCCATTGTATATGCTGAATCTTTTAACCCCTTGAATGCTGGACATGAGCTTTCCAGGCTTTTGTAAACAGTAAGAAACTGTTTCAACCTTTTCTATTTAATTCATTCACCCCTGAAACTTTTAATGGATAATTCCAATTTCACATTAAGTCTAGTCCATTTTTGACTATTTAGGGTTGATTATAAAATCATTGCAAGATAACAAACAGTGCAGACCCTGGTTTGGTTTGTTTGTCGACATCCATTTATGCCATCTTTAGGTTAACTCGATGCCTCAGAGAGAAGAGAGCGGAGACAGAAAAACCAGGTGTAATGCCCTGCTCTTATTATTGACAAGAGTTCTCTGGTTCTTTTGGATGCCCAGTGTAAAGCACTGATCAATTGGACCTCGGTTTATTAAGTCTCATCTCAAGGACTTGGTCCGATGGGGGATCAAACTCACCTTAAAGTAGGCTAAAAGTAAGACAGAATGCGTCTTAATTCATTATCCCATGGCCTGTTTCTATATTTGAAGACAAATGACCACTAAGTCTTAAAGTAGGTTGAAAGTAAAGCAGAATGCTTTATTTTCAGCCTGCTTTAAGCTACTTTCTACTAGGATATAAAACTATTCTTATGGTGCATTTTCTTAACTAGGAATAAACTAGAGGCGTAAAAAGGCATATTAATGGGGTAAAAGGTTCAGGTGTGTTCTGCTTTAATTTCGACCTGCTTTAAGAGGTCATCTATTTCACACTATGGAGTAGGGGTTTAAACTTAAAGTCCCAGTTCCCAACTCAGCTCCAGAAAAGTTGAGTATTTCAAACAGGCCCGTAGGAACAGGGGGGTGCAAGGGGGGGCTGTGCCCCCCCCCCCCCCACCCCCAATAATTTTGCCAATTATAGTAACCAAGCAAATTTTTATATATTTGTACTAAAAAAGGCCTAAAAACGCTTGTTTTTACCTAAAATTTAACGCACAGCCAAAAAAAACAAAAAACGTCAAAAGACAAAAAATCGGTGGTGCCCCCCCCCCCCCCCCCCCCCAATGTTGAGTGACCAATATAGAGTGTGCCCCCCCAATCCAATTTTGCTTCCTACGGGCCTGTCAAATACTTACATTTTTACTTTTTAACAAAGAGCCCTATGATGTGACTACAAAATGTGATTAAAATAAATCATACATGTGCATTCTACAAGAGAGTGTGTGTTTTTTAAAGTTTGATTACACTACATTTGCATAGATTTGAGTTTGTTTTAACCCATTACCCCATAGCCTGTTTCTAGTTTTGAAGACAGATTTCTACTTAAAGCAGGTTGAAAGTAAAGCAGAATGCCCCTTTTGGCGCATTCTGCTTTACTTTCAACCTGCTTTAGGCTATCATCTTCTAGGATATAGCAAACATGTCTTGTGATACATTTTCATGATTGTATAAAGTGGAACTATTTTCAACAGTAAAGGAATGAATTAAAGACGTACAAATGTGTATTTATGGGGTAATGGGTTAAAGAGGAAAGTAGTAAGTCTAGGCGAGTGTACCACTGACTGTTAGAGGGCTCTGGGTGATAAGTGTGGTAATTTGTGGTTAGCTATATATGTAGATTAGGATCAGCCAAAAGCAGTTAACCCTGACTCTGCAGGCATCTAGTATTATACTTCCTTTGCAAACAGTGTACACCCAGATCACAGGTTGCCTATGGCACCTTCTGATAAAGGTCTTTACTGTTTGTAATACTTTCAGATATTGTAGAAAAATACCCCTCAAAATCCGAGTGAATTACCTGGTCTGAATTTATTTTTAAATCGGAACAGTTCATTTTGTAAATTCAGCATTGTAAACAGGTTAAGCCCTTAGCCAGATGACTATGTCTCTGGTGAGAAATTCTTGTGAACAATTCAAATTCATCCCAAAATCTTGGTTCCTCTAGACATAGGAATGCTACCAAAGTGCATGTGTTCCTAGAAAATAGATCTAAGTCAATCTTACTCAGTGGCCTTATAAAATATTCTCTGTGATAACTTGTATACCAGAGTTCCAGATAAGGGGAGTATTTCAAAACCTAAAATCTTTATTTCTGCTTTAAACCCTATGGTGTCACTACTCATTAGAATCGTCTCGAAGAGACGATTCTAATGAGTAGTAACACCATAGGATTTAGAGCAGAAAAAAGTGAGAAAATGTCGGATTTGTTCAATTTACTCCCTCTTATCTGGAGCACTGTATACTCAAAGAGAGCAAGGTATGACTGTAGTGTAACACAAGCCTTTTTCATGGCTACTGTCACAAAACAAAGATCAAAACAAAACAAACGCAAAACGACACACCCTCACATCAATAAAGGCCATTCCCAAAGAGGTTACAACAGCCTTATTAATTATGGATTTCAACTACAGACAAACTTTAGTAGAACAACCATCCTAAGTTAATTGAATTGTCAGTCTTAATGTAGACCGGTAGTAGCTTAAAATTAACCCCATCTTCCTCAGTCAAAAGAGCTCTTAGATTACTCTCAGCAAACTGTGTAGGACAGGTGTGTCAGGTGACTGCTTAACCCATTACCCCATAAATACCCCTTTTAAATTAATGCCATTAATTTATTCCTTTACTGAAGAAAATAATTCCAATTTATACAGTCATGAATATTTTTCATATTTTTTTTCTATTTTCTAAATGATTGTAGCTTAAAGCAGGCTGTAAAGCAGAATGTGCCTTAAGGCACATTCTGCTTTACTTTCCACCTGCTTTAAGTGGTCACCTATCTTAAATACTAGAAATAGGCTATGGGGTAAAAGTTTAAAGCAAAATACCGGTAAAAGTAAAGCACAAAGCTCCTCTACGAGTTTCTGCTTTAATTGTACCTTGCTTTAAAACACCCACTGTATTCAATACCATTAATTGAAATTAACCCATTACGGATACTTTTAAGCCTTTTTACACCTTTAATTTATTCCTCACCCTAAGAAATTCCCAGTTTATACAGTCATGAATATATATGAAAAATATTTTCCATACCTCAGCAGATGACAACTTAAAGCAGACTGAAGAAAAACCGGGATGTGCCTGTTTACTTTTAACCTGCTTTAAGTTATCACCTGTCTTCAAATCTAATAGCAGGCTCTGGATAAAGAGACACTGCTTATATGGAGATAGTTAGGGAGACTTTGAGGAGATTCTGATGAGAAAGGGGTTAACGCAGAACCAAAGTAAATTAATACATGTAAATACATCTTCTTAATGTGGGTTTGCTGTATTAGATTCGATCTCTATAGCTCATTTCTTTTTTTAAGACAGGTAATCACTTAAAGTAGATTGAAAGTAAAGCAGAATGTGCCTTAAAGGCACATTCTGCTTTACTTTCAATCTACTTTAAGTGGTCACCTGTATTCAAAGTATCTGGTAAAGGGTTAAGTGAAGAAACTGTTTGAAACTTTAAATAACTCTCTGTTATCTGTTATGGTGGGTTTGATTGTAGTTCTTCAAGCTATCTATGAATATTTCATGGTGTTTTTATCTTCATTTCTATAGTTTCAAGGCCGCTTAAAATGTTTGTTCATTTGTAGTAGTTGAATTTGTACCAATATCATGCTGACATCAGGCATGCACATAACCCTGAAAGTTTCTAGTTTTGAAGACAGGTGACCACTTAAAGCAGGTTGAAAGTAAAGCAGAATGTGTCATAATTAAGATGCAGAATGCTTTACTTTAAGCCTCTTTTAGCTACCATCTGCTAGGATATAAGGAGCATTTCTTAGAATTTTGTCTGGGAGCTAATTTTTCTGCCTTACCTTGATTGAACTTTTAAAAAAAACTTTTGTTTTTTTACAAGGTGGCATTACTGTTTCTTGGTTGTCAGTTTTATTTCAACTATGACTGCAAACCAGGCAGACTTTTATCATTATAACTTTGAAGTATAGCTCCAGATAAGAGTCATTAGAATAATTTATTTCAACCTTTTCTCCCTTATAACTGATATCTGCACCAAACCCAGTGCTGTAGCGTATCATTAGAACCGCATCTTCAAGGTGATTCTAATGAGAAGTAACAACACTTACTTCTACAGTGGAGAATCTGTTATTCTTTCCCAATAAACGCGTTTACCCTAAAGCTATTATTTGCTGTGCAAACAGTTTGGAGCCAGATCAGACGCCGGGTAACCCGGCGTCTGATCAGGCTCCAAACTGTTTGCCACCAAGATAAACAAGAATTATCAGAATTGTCCAAAAGTTGTTCTTTTCTACGTTTTAGTGCTTTGCGTTTGCGTACGTTTGCGTTTAAACGGGAAAGAATAACAGATTCTCCACTGTAAGTATGGTTGAGACATAATGATACGGAGGTTAGTATTTAATTAATATACTCATCTTATCAGCAGTTCTGTTTCAAGAACCACATAATTATGGAATTCTAAGAAACATTACATTATAATATATGATTAATTTACATTAAAATATATTTTTAAATAAGGAATATTTGAGAAACAGTACATTAAATTACATTCAATCATTTTTCAGCGCTTTTAATAAAACACTGATATCAACTTTCAAGAACCTGAAATGAGTTATTATTACCATTAGAAAGAATCTGAATACATACCGAGTTATCAGCAATTCTTTGGCCAAGTATGAGATACTCATTCTTTCGAATGGTTTCATCCGTATTTGGTCTGAATCTTTTGACGAGGCCAACATGGCTAAGACCGCCCCCACCCATTGGGACCCACCCACCACTGGAGTCGTCGCGGGTCATGACCTGTGCTTGCACTCGCACAAGTGTCTCATCACTGAAAAACAAGAACAGGTTATACATTATTACACCATACCTCAGACATTACACAATACTTATTGTTAACCCTTTAATCCATAGCTTGTTTCTAGTTTTGAAGACAGGTGATCACTTAAAGCAGGTTGAAAGTAAAGCAGAATGCGCCACAAGGCGCATTCTGCTCTTCTTTCAACCTGCTTTTAGCTACCATCTGCTATAATTTAGCCTTATTTAGGAAACATCTGCAATGACTGTACAAAATGGAACTATTTTCTTCAGTGGAGGAATGAATTATATGCGTAAAAATGTGTACCGGTATCTATCTATGAAGTAAAGGGTTAAGGTTTTTCTCCATATATAGCCATTTAAGAACAAATCAGTTGAAATCACCAATATCAAACTGGTAACATAAACGTATCCTAACTTTTGACAGGTAACAGCTTAATACATGACGAAAGTAATGCAGGAATCGCCTAGGTATTTTTATTCTTCAATGAGACCTGTCTTAAAATTACAGACCCCATACTTCTTCAGTGAAGTTTTCACAAAGAAATATATTGTAAACACTAACAGTCAGCAGCTTTCATACTCATGCAGAGTTCTGCCTTTTTCTTCAATGAATTGGAATTTGCTCTTGAACACAAGCCTGACTGTATGGTAGCTTTAAACTTTTCAGTACAGAAATCTATATCATTACACATTGAACTTTTGGTCTGACTGAGCTCAGCATACTAATACAGTCAGTCAGTCATGTATCGAGCCACTAACCCAGTGCAGAAACATTCCCATATCTTACACAAGTATAAATGTCAGCAACTGCTTAATGCAGGATAAAATTAATGCAGAAAGCTCCAATTTTACTGCATTAATTATATCCTGCATTAAGCTGACACATGTCTGTAACATCAGGGATGAATCTTGTATAGAGTGGTTGCTAGACACAGGTTATATAGTACATTGTCACCCTTCTACAATTACGGTATCCAGCAAATATCAATAATTAATGGGATAAGCTAAATTGGTACTCTGGTAGAAAAAAAAAGTTCAGGCACAAATTCTCCACTTCTCATCGTGAGGGTATAGAACAGTTTATTTAGCTGAACAGTCTGCATACATGTGTCTTCTAACTCTGGCACACGGACAGTCAAAGCAGACATGTTAGGGCTCCAGATAACAGTGAGTTAAAACATTTTCCACAAAGAAGCACCTTTTAGCGCAATTAATTTTAATATTCCTCCACTGGAGAAAATATGTCCGATTAAGTAAGTAAGTAATACATGTGTCTGATTAATACAGTTATGAACATGTACAATAAAATATACGGTATTTTCTAGCAGAATGGCTAAATGCACCTTACAGCAAATTCTGCTTTACTTTCAATCTGCTTTTATTAGTCACGTCTTCAAAACTATGTTAGATACCATGGGGTAAAGGGTTAATAAGAAATATCAAGCATTGTCTCCTTAAGACCTCTAGTAAACCCTATGTGACTATCAGTCCTCCCGAAACCTGCCAGTCCGTAAAAATTGTGTCATACTGGCATATATTTAAAATTTTAAACTTGCCGGTCCGAATGACTTGTAATTTTTTTTTAATTTTGTAAAGAATTGCATTGTAAGTCCTTTTCAGTCCGGTAAAATTTGTGTCTGACTGACATATATATTTTTCAAATTCGGACTGGCACCAATTTTCAACTTTCGGGAAGCCTGGACTTTTCATTAGCTTTGCAACAATTCTAATGAGTAGTCACTTCAAAGTCAATGGTTAAGTGGTGATTTAACTTATCTGGAGTCTTACAGAAACAGATTAGCAGAACATACAGCCCCAAATAAGAGTGAATAAACTCAATATTTCTCCTTTTAAGTGAATTTCTCCATCAAACTCGATGTTATGTTAACTTATTAAAATTACCTCTTCGAGACAATTCTTATGAGTAGTAACATTATAAACATCTAGGGTTTATAGTCAGGACATAAAGTATTTAGTACTCCCTCTCTACAGCAACACCAAATGGGAGACAAAGATTGTGTGTGTTGTTTGGAGGGGGTCGTTAAAGGGAGAGAAAATAATATTCTTAGTATAATATGAATAATATAATATTCTGAGCACAACTTGGCTTACATTTGGTAACAGCTTGAATCCAGATCAGATGCCGTGTAACGCTGTGTCTGATCTTGATTGAACTTTTTGTCACAAATCTAACTGTCTATATGTTTCTTCTAACAAAATGTCAAATTTATGTATAACTTTGAGAAAATTAAAGCTGCAGACGACAATTCTAAGGAGACGATATTGCAGCTGTGAAAGGTAGACACCTTAACCCTTTCCCCAATAGAAGTTCCAATTTATACAGTTATGAATATGAATCATAAAATATATTTTCTTTATTCTAGAAGGTGGTAGTTTAAAGCATGTTGAAAGTAAAACAGAATGCGCCTTAACCTGCTTTAAATAGTCGTCTATTTTCAAAACTAGAAACAGGCTATTGGGTAAAGGGTTAAAAAGAATGTAGGTCAAGATCAGATGGGTCTGCATTGTTTGTCACACTGTATCTTTGTGGATAAACCCTATGTGAGTTAACCCTTCTCCCATAAATATGCCCTTTTACGCCTTTAAATTTAATATATTCCTCCACAGTCCACTAAGGAAAATAGTCCAAATTTATACAATCATAACTCATGAATACGCACCATATTTACAAATGTATAAGGAATATTTTCAGATTTTTGCTATATCCTAACAGCTGGTAACTTAAAGCAGGCTTAAAGTAAAGCATATTTCCTCCTAAGGTGCATTTTGCTTTACTGTCAACCTGCTTTAAGTGGTCATTTGCCTTTAAGCAGAATGCGTCTTAAAAACTAGAACTAGAAACAGGCTATTGGGTAATGGGTTAAATTTAATGAAATCAAGTCATTTAATTAACAATTACTATGCTAGCGGTGGATAGTTGTTCCACAGTGATTACCTTTGTACAAGCATCTCATCAGGATCCAAACTGTTTGACACTATTATAAATGTTGAAAAGAAATGTTGAAAATTCTTTTTTGAGAAAAGCTGCGAACGAAAATTGTTGCAGAAGAAAACAATTCCCCAGCTTGAAAAGACTCACATGTAACAGATGGAGGATGTGTTTGTCAAAAAGTTGAAAAACACCTGTCACTGTCTGTCAACTTCTTGACAGTCACAACCATGGGGTAAGCCTTATTATTCTAATCCTACATTATCAAAAACTGAAATAATACATAATCTGTAAAGTTGTTTTGTATGTTAAACCATTATGCCATAGCATGTTTGTAGTATTAAAGCAGGTTGAAAGTAAAGCAGAATGTGCCCCAACTTAACCCATTAGTTACCCAATAAATTCACCTTTTTACAACTATATAATTTACTCCTCCACTGAACAAAATAGTTCCAAATTTATACCGTCATGCATATGTTGAATTATTGATGTTTCATAAGATTAAGAATTATTCTATGTTTCCAAGAAGACAATAGCTTAAAGCAGGCTGAAAGTAAAGCAGAATGTGCCCTAAAGAGACTCACAACAAGATTTTGCATTAAAAATACATGTAGTAATTTGTAAATATGTCAAACGCTTAAATATAAACAGGATATATTTAGTTAAGGATTAGAAATTCTGTTTAAAACAAGAGCACCGCAGTGCGGCAAAATACGCCCGTCATGTGTCAAAGTCGTCCGGACTTAGGCCGACTGGAAAAAGTCACCCGGAGTGTAGGCCAGACTATCGATCTCAAAAAGACTATGCTGTAGTATTGCGATAGCTCAAGTACTATCCCGATAGTATTGCGATAGTCAAGAAAAAAGTTCTGGGTTTTTTAAAAAATGCCCATTTTTGACAATAAAGGGGGCATAACTCTGCTAAAAAATAGTCGCCAACGTCTGAAATTTAACAGGAACCAAAATTGACAGGTGCCTTCCCTGTATGATGAGAAAGCTAAATATGAAATTTGGTTACAATAGACAAAATGTAAGTAAAATTATTATCAGGAAACAATATATTGTTAAAAAAATTGTGTGAAGGGGCATAACTCTGAAAATACGGAGTCAAACCAAAAACCCGTAATATATATTAAGTCACTTCATTCATTGTATCACCATATCAAATTTGAAATCAATTGAATAAAAAAAAAGAAGTTCTGTTTTTTTTAAAAAATGCCAATTTTTGACAATAAAGGGGCATAACTCTGCTAAAAATAGTCGCCAACGTCTGAAACATGAACTTGTCCGAACTATTGTGGTATGGAATATTTGTAGGAAGTTTAATCAAAATCGGTAAATAAATGAAGTTGAGAGAGCGCTAACAAGAAAAGTTAACGGACGGACGGACAGCGCTGGGTATACCATAATACGACCGTCGATGACGGGCGTATAAAAAAGCATTGCAATTAAAAAATATTATTGAGCTATGGTGGGATTCGAACCTAGGACTCTTAAGGCACATTCTGCTTTACTTTCAACCTGCTTTAAGAAACTGCACCTGAAAAATTGGAAATCTCAGGATTTTTCAAGAAAGGATGTTAGCATTGATAATTATGCTGATGCTTAAGAAAATAGCGCAGATCCTGATCAGAAAGCTCATTTAGGAGATGTCTGATCAATGTCTGCACTGTTTTATTAATAATAAAATTATAGAATCTGTCTAACATGAGTCTTCATTTTTTCCTAGGGACCTGTTTTATTAACCAAGGTAAAAGTAAAGATTAACGTTTAATAATAATGATTTATTAAATATATACTAAGTTATTGATAAATTATTGACCTGTTGTTAAACATAATCTTAATTATAATAACGACTTTATTTATTGTGGATAACATATTTAACCCAATTTTCAATATGGTCCACAAGACATATTATAAATGTATATTGAACTAATATTATATGATTCAGAAGAAAGAAAAAACACCAAAATATGGAACATGCATCATGCATGAGGGGCGCTAATTTGTTATTTTCATCAAAATAATTGTTTGGATACTAGAGGTTGTTCCTGGTAATTCAAAATCACAAAACAAATGGAGGAAAAACTAGCAAACATTATATATAAATTGTTAATTTGTAACCCTTTTCTTCAGCGGGAGAATAAATTCAATGTGTTTAAAGACGCTTCTATGCTGGTTTTGTGGCATGGGTTATGTTAACAGTTGTAACTTGCTTACAAAGCAATAAACATGCTAATTGGAAGCACTTATAAATAATCAAACAATTATCTCTTTGCTGACCTAATACGGCTTCTTTGTTTATATAGTAAACCGGTTTAAAGAAAATGGGCAGAATTTTGCAGCTTGTTTTTAAAACAAAAGTTAATGTAAAAATTGAAACGTTTTCCTCAAATATTTTCAAAATAATGATTTTATAAATCATAGAGCATTTAAGACAGTCTAACAAACTTTCATTGAGGGCACCATATTCAGATATTGTTTACATCATGATCTGTGAGATGTCATTTGTTACAACAAAGAATAAAGGACGTAGGCAGTTTGTGAAAATAGAATAACTTAAGTAATCTGGTCAACATTGCACAAGCTATTCTTCGTGAGCGATGTCAACAGTGTATTCCAGACATGTGGCTCATTTTTAAGTTACCAAAAGGCAAAACATAAACCAGTCTACTTGAAATTCTGGGTAGATAAGATTAAAAAATACTGGTCCAAATTTATAGCAACAGTGTAGACTCTGACCAGATAGCTCCTGTAGGAGCCCTTTGATTTGGGTCGACACTGTTTGCAAATGTAATGAGATATTCTAAACAGGTCCATGGTGTTGAAAGAGCTTATAAGACAAAATCTACAATATAAGACAGACTTTCTTCAAGCTGCCCATTATCCTTAAGGGAGTTAGTTAAATATAGGCACAATTAAGATACCTGTAACAGAAGGCGCATATATCCTGACTAGAGTAGATGACATGTTGATGTTGATGTTCTATGCCATCTTACCTGGATGCATACAGAACCCGGGACCTACCTCTTGCAAGGGGAGCGTTGTTACCATTAAGACAAAAGTCCAGACGATAGGCTTGAGGGCCTAACACTGCCTATATTTCACTACACTCGTCCCGATCTTAATTTTAAGGTCTTTTTAAGGCTTTTTATCTCTCAGAGACCATACCCGTTTCGACTTACAGTAGCTATCAGATGACATTTACGATGGCGATTCATGCATTGGGCAAGGGCAATCATCACCAGATGGGGCGGAAAAGGTCCTTTGCCGACAACGCCATTATAGTGACCGGACCCGGGACCTCCCCCTTGCAAGATGAGAGTTGTAACCATTGAGCCAAAAGTCTGGGCGTTAGGTTTGAGGGCTTAACACTGCCTATATTAGAAACGGTGTAGCTATTTAACTTCAAATATAATATAAAACATTATTTTGATTAATCGATAATTTGATTTTATAATTGATTTTCTATCGATTGATCACTATAAAGTATTTCGATCAATCATCGGAAATAATCGATCATCGTTTAAACACCACTGTGCACCTCCTGTCAATTTGTTTTACTTTTAACCAACTATATATGCATGTCAACAATGCTCAACCTTAAGAATGTTGCATATATAAAGTGAAAGAAGAGCACATGGGAGGAAACAGTTTAATATTAAAATATAGAATAAGTAATGCGGTGACACCCTATGAAAAATACACAGCTATGGGTATGCTACTAATTAAATTATTGTTTGACCTGCAGCAATAGAGAGAACTGACTGTCTTATACTGCCTTGCCCCTCCTTTACTCTAGATACACAACTGTCACTTACTCTTCTTTGGATACACACATGTCACCTGGGGAAGTACATCTTACTTTTAACAAGTTTGACATTCCTGACCATTGTATTACCACCACTTATCTGACGCTTACATCACTGTGTAATACCTTTATCAGATATCAGGTACAGTGACAGCTGACCCACATTGCCCTGCCATTTCTGGTGGTAAGAGGTCATGGCTCTGTGGAAGTTTAATATCTTATTACACGGTGTCCACATAATGCATGCACTCAACACAATTGGGTTTGGAACCATACAGCTCGTTTCAATTGATTGTTTGAATAAATATCTATTCATTAATACTAACTCTTTGAAGATAGCACACGACTGACCACTACCGAAGTTCAGGTTGACCACTATGACGTGAGAATCATTCATACCAATTTATGAATGAACTGCCTTTTGGTACACTTCCTGTCTAGCCGACTTGAATGTTTACGAAATTTCATGCAATCAAACCAAATGCTACAAAATCCATTCCACCGCTTACGAATAAATCAGTTTCTTAGAAGAGATTGCAAAAGTAATAACCGACTAGATTGTGCTATATTTGTGTAGTTACGAGTGGAAGTACTGATCTGGACGCCTCCATTACAGTTCTAACAAATGATGAAAATATCGCGAACTTAACGCTACATTGTGGGCGTTATAGCCCCGGGATAACCTTTACACTTAGAAATTTCAGAAATACTTACTTGTTAGGTGAAACCTCTGTCATCTTTTACTATCCATTTTCGTTTTAAAGTCTGTCTTTTAGCAAACAAATCTCACAGTTTTTGCCAATTTTCCACCTAACACAGGAAATGGCCAGGACACTATGTATAGATACGCGTTCGCGAAGAAAATAGATCCAATTATGCGAATGCATACATCCAAAGACGTTTCATCTTTATCTGTATCAACACACACATCTGACGAATAAACGTATTCTATGATTTTTCAAGTTCTATATCTGTCACAAATAACGCGACGTTATCATGTCTTTTTTGCGCAGTAATATCTTTTTGTGCAAGATGGCGACACTGGTTCAAATATAGTACCGACCCAATTATGCAAATTATACTGCAAACTTCAGTTCACACGCGTTATGAGATGATAGAGAACTTCTTTGAATGAAATAGCATACGGATATCTTACGAAGGGCCTACTTGTTTATCTGACCATTATGTTATACTATTTTGATTGATTTCATTCTTAACGTGAAACCCATACAGAGTTACATTGATAAAATTAGCACGTGAACCATCGCGGATGAATCCTGACCAATGAGGTGAAAGGTCAAATTGTTAGCTGTCAATCAATTTCTTGTGAATTAAATGTCATTTCCACCGCACGGCCATATGAAAACCTGGCTCGCGGGGCGTAACGTCAAATAAATTATGCGTAAGCAGACAAAACTCCACCCATTCACATATACTTTTGTTAATTAAGCCACCATTGTATGTTATTTATAATGAATGAGCACCTTCCGTGGATTTTTTATGTATATAATAGCCATTCCAGATAGAGGCTGTCTGTTATCGAATATTGTTTTTGCTTTTTCAAATAAGTACATTTGACTGTACATGTATCTAGATCTATGTAAGTTTGACTGTACACATTATACTACATAATTGCGGAAGAGGACATTTTAGCTGATTGTACTTTGTTTGCAAAAGGCGATGTATACATGTATAACTGTAACCAGTTCAAAGCAGACGGCATCTTCAGCTTGGACATTGTTAAAATGTAATTTGTGAACTTATTTAGGTATAACGGGTGCGCCGCAATTGTATGGTATGGTCAGGCATGTAAATAGACAATCAAAGGGGAGTAAGTGAATTTCAAACAAAGACAGAGACTAATTAATAATTATGAAGGATAGCCTACGTACTCTGGTACCAATTAAGCCTATATGCAATATCCTCCACATGTGACAGAAGCGCCTCTGGACGCCTCCACATACTCTTCAACATAAGCGCCAGAAATGGTTATTCGATGAAAATATGCGACAGCTTCAAGCTTGAAAGTAAAACAGAAAGCTACTGGTGAAAGCTATGAGCTTTCTGTTGTACTTTCATAACCACCTGAACACAGGATGAATATATACATGAAGATGATGAGTACTTTATTGAGGGAAGGGATAGATAAGATTTATAATATTTTCCAAGACGTGTTTGTGCCACATACAAAAAATTATTGGGATGCAAGTTGAACCCCTGAATAAAACAAATATGTTCTGCTCAAAATGTGCCAACTTAAACTTCCAACTTTAAGTCTTTCTTTATATATTCAGAAATACCTCTCCATTACGACTACTAAAATGAAGGCAATATCAAATTCATTGTATAAAAACAAGTGAAAGCTTAACACAGATAAGCCTTTTTACGAATGTAATACTTTCTTTTCCCCACTCAAGAAAAACAGTTATCAATATATACTGGTAGAAATATTTTCTATATCCCAGCAGATGACTGGCTTAAAGCAGACTGAAAGTAAAATAGAATGCGCAAATTAAATGGCCAATTCCAGTTACCAATAAAGTCTTGTCAATTAGGGTTAATTGTTAAACTAAAATCAACTTGAATGACAAACAGTGCAGACCCTGATCAGAAGGCTTATTAAGGAGCCTTCTGATCTAGGTCTACACCGTTTGTCTAGGACAAGAGTCTTCTTTACAGATACAGTCAGAGAGTGTAAATGACGAGTAAAGTATACTCGTCGCTAGGGTTGAATGTGTTAAGGCGCATTTTGCTTTACCTTCAACCTGCTTTAACCCTTTAACCCATAGCCTGTTTCTAGTAGTTAAGATATGTGGCCTATTAAAGCAGGCTGAAAGTAAAGCAGAATGTGCCCTAGGGCACATTCTGCTTTACTTTTAGCCTACTTTAAGTTACTATCTGCTAGTATATAGAAAATATTTCTTATAGTACATATTCATGACAGTATAAAATGGAACTATTTTCTTTGGCGGATGAATAAAATGAATGCGCTAAAAGTCGCTTCTATAAGGGAAAGGGTTAAATGCTCATCTGTCTTCAAAACTAGGATCATGTTATGCATAGGGTTAAGTGTTAAAGTGTTAAGTAGGGAGAACACAGAAAACCCCTAAAGTAACTTTCTGTTTTACTTTCACATTGCTTTAGGGTGTCACATGTCTTAAGCAGGACTATAGACTAGTAGTGCAAAAAGCTCTCCTGCGTAACCAGTGATCTGTATTAAAGACGCTAGAAAACAATATTTTCTTGTCCTTACCCCGTTGCTTACTAAGGGCGCAGCCATTTTTGTTCCACAGCTTTAGCGTTGCGTTAACAGCAGCCTGCACGTAGAACAGCAGCCGGCGATGTTACGTCTTACCAGTGTGGTATTAAGCAAACACCTGTCTTAAACGATTGACCATTTGAAGTATTATCAGTGACGGAAACATCTATCTAATCCGGATACCTCTTTTAACCGAACTTTTAATTCGGTCCAGACGAGTTCGGGGTTCGCAGGTACAGTCAAAACTCGCTTCGAACTCACTTTAACCCTTTCCCCTATAGACACGCATTCAAGTCTCCAGATAAGGAGAGTTTTCAAAAGCTGAAATCTTTATTTCTGCATTAAACCCTGCAACTCATTAGAATCGTCTCTTCGATGGGTGTGGTGCTAAAATGAGTGAGAAAAGGTTGATTTTGTTTAGTTTACCCCCCCCCCCTTATCTGGAGCCCTGACGCATTTTAGCGCGTTTAATTTATTCCTAAACTAAATAAAAGTTCCAATTTATACAGTCATGAACATGGACCATTAGCAATGTTTTCTTTATCCTAGTCTCGGCTCTAAATGACATTTTTGTGTCGATGGGCCGTAAAACACCATTCATTCAAATTCTTTATCCTAGTAGATGGTAGCTTAAACCAGACTGCTTAAAGTGGTCTCCTGTCTTCAAAACTATATACATACTACGGAGTAAAGATCGAACTATGCCGTATTTCAGAAGTTGAAGTTTGATAACTCGACCTCGATGAAGGCGAACATACCCGTATTTCAAAGTTTAAATGTGGCTAAGTTCGACTTAGCGAGTTCGAATCATTGAGTTTTTAGATAAAGTAGAACTTCTCTTTTACGACCACCGAAACGAATGCCAATTGAATGTATAAATGACAGGTGACAGCTTAAAGCAAGGTGACAGTAAAACAGAAATCTCCTTTAGGAGCTTTCTTTTTTACTGTCACCTTGCTTAAAGGAGTCGCCTGTCGTCTACTCCTAATATTTAACAAAATTTAGTGGTCGTAACAGAGAGGTTTACTGCCACATTGCTTTAAGGAATCACCTACCGTCAACACCTAATAATTAACAAAATTTAGTGGTCGTAATAGAGAAGTTTTAATGTCATCTTGCTTTAAGGAGTCACCTGTCGTTAACTCCTAATAATTAACACAATATAGTGGTCGTAATAGAGAAGTTTTACTGTTCTATAGAAAGTTTTATCAGGGAGACGAACAGTTTGGACCTTGAACATCCAACCCCATTTAGTGAGTATTTCATATGTATCTAAATGTTTGCATTGCTCTTCAATACAGTTGTGATTCTCCACGGTGTCCTTTACCCCATTACCCCATTACCTGTTTCTTGTATTGAAGATATGTTACCATTTAAAAGAGATTGAAAGTAAAGCAGACTCCACATTCAGGCCCATTCTGCTTTACTTCCAGCCTGCTTTAAGCTACAGTCTGCTGGGATATAAAATTGTTTCTTTTTGGTATACATGTACAGCGCTCCCTCTATACAACGACACCCAAAGGGAGACAAACATTGTGTGCGTTGTTCGGAGGGAGTCGTTATAGGGAGAGAAATTGGTTAACATTTGCAAACAGCTTAAATCCAGATCAGACGCCGCGTAAAGCGGCGTCTGATCTGGATTCAAGCTGTTTGTCACTCATCAATAACCTTGTTCTGTCAAAATGTTCATTATGTAACTATTAGAAGAACAACAGACGACAATTATAAGCAGACGTTACTGCAGCAGTGAAATAGTAAGAAATAATTGTCTTGTTTGGGGACCAGCGACAAGGGTCGTTGTAAGGAGGGAATCGTTGTTGGGAGGGCCGTTGCAGAGAGGGAGCGCTGTATATTCATGGCTATAAAAAAGTAGAACTATTTTCTTCGAAATGCGTATATGCCAAGAAATGTATACAAAGCCGTTCCATCGGCGCAAATTGTGGTTAAATGGAAGTGTTCTGAGAATCGAAATAAAAAATTAATACCGGTGTTTTATCGTACAATAAAACACTGGTAGGAGTTGAGATGCTGGTAATTAGATCACTCGGCCTTCGGCCTCGTGCTTTAATTACTACGCATTTCAACTCCTACCAGTGTTTTATTGTACGATAAAACACTGGTATGAATTTATTATTTCTTTAGTAACACACGCTGAATTTAGTACCCTTGCTGATGTAATATTGGAAATATGCCCCGAACAAGCTTTTTATATAATTGAGGTCGAAGGTCAAGGTCACCGTGGCTTGAAAATGAAATGTCACACTCCGTCACCATAGTATACCCCAGACAATTCTTTTTCTATAATTGAGATCAAAGGTCAAGGTCACAGTGAAATAAAAACTGTATACTAAACCCCGCCAATCTACCGCCATACTATTATGTACCTCACGCCTAATTTGGTGTCCTTAGCTGATGTGGTATAAGAAATAAACTCCGGAGAGACGAACTGACTGGCTGACTGATATGCACAATTCAACAACTACATGCACTCGTATATGCGTCCAAAGCTATGCCTTTGGAGAATACTGATAAACGAAAGGAAAAGAAGAAAAGAATAATGAGAAAAGTACGTGAGAAAAGGAGAAATAACTTTAGAACGAAGGGACTTGACCTAATTTGGTCTGAAACCCCTTTTTTGTAAATTGATGAAAAAATAATGAGCTCAGTCGGGATTCGAATCCGTTCGAAGAAGACAAAACAAATGGTGTATTGCAAAAGTAAAAGAAAATACTCAAATACAAGCAAATATGTAGCACTATCGTGCATCTAGCATTTAAAAAAAAACAAACTAAAGACATCCTCAAGAAAAGTAATCAAATCTAACTTTTTTAGATATTTTCCATCGCTTTTCCTTCTCCGTCTGTAGACGGAATGAATCCATTTCGACTCAATTGAAACCGTTCGCAGACGCGCAAGCACAAACCGAAACGAACACCGTATGCTCCATCGCTATAGAGTGAAGTAGTTTAAATCGATCGCCGTAAAATGAATAGCCCACTTGTATCTTAATTATCTTTTTCCGTCCCCGCATGCTGGATCCAGGGTTTGAATCCCACCAGAGCTAAATATTTATTTTTCATTCAAATGGATTTTTTTTAAACAGCCCTTGTTTTTTTCTTCATCCTAAACTTATATTTTCTTGTTTATATAAGCGTTTGACATACATTTACAAATTACTATTTTATCCTAAGTCTGGTTGCCAGTCTCTTCAAAGTTTAGCCAACGCTCTAGCCTACTCGACTACCGGACCATTCTTATCTGACGGCATATTTTATCCTATTTGAATTCACTGTAGAACATTTTGAAAATATCTACTCCGCCCCGGGACGGAGTAGAAAAAGCAGTAAAAAATATATAAAAAGTATAACACTCGGTAATTTTTCTTTGTTTTAGACCGATAATACTACAGTGTATTTCTTTCTCTGTCTCTCTGTTTGTTTGCAAGTACACAATTCTGTTTTCAGTCTCTTTTAAAGAATAATCAAAGAAGTACATGATTACCAAATACCATCAATACTGGCAACAACAAAAACAATACCTAGTCTATAATCAACCATGACGCCAAAATTTAACTAAAATGTAAATGCGTTTTTAACAAAAAAGACACCTTTTTAAAATGTAGGTGATTTATATATTTTATATGTTTATTCATGTTTATTTTAGATCATATGTAGTTATTTTGTCTTTTCTTGTTTGTAGGTACATTTGTGTAACTTCATGTGAAGCGCTTTTGAACGCACAACCCCTGTGTGAAAAGAGCGCTATATAAATCTGGTATAATAATAATAATAATAATATATTTACTCAAGGTTGCAGGCAGTTTTGAGCCTAAACGAACGCGGAGAGTAGGACAGGAAACGTCTTTCCACTGTATGTATGGATAGGATTTACTCGAGGTACATGTATTACTTTTCATGATAGGTGACCACTTAAAGCAGGTTGAAAGTAAAGCAGAATGCGCCCTAAGACGCATTCTGCTTTACTTTCAGCCTGCTTTAAGCTTCCATGTGCTAGAATATTGAAAATTTTCCCTATACTATATAATCATGACTGATTAAATTGGAATTATTTTCTTCAGCGGAGGAATAAATTAAATACGCTAAAATTCGATTCTATGGGGGAAAGGGTTAATACATTACTCCAGAAATACACATTTTGATTGAAGCACCCCTCCCCCGCTGTAGATGAAAGTTCCACTTCATATAGCCATGACCATTTACCATAAGAACTATTTCTTATATCCTAGCAGACGGCTCAACGTAAAGCATAATGCGCCTAGATTCTGTAGATATAATTCTTATTCTGAAATACTAGTTTAGGCAACAATATCAGGCAGACGATATTATGGTGATAAAAGGGGCTAAATCAGAAATAAACATGGCGGGCTGTAAACTCTTGCTCCAAACACTAAATGTTAACTGTCTATCGTCTGCTTTAACCCTCTGACCGCCAAAATATCGTCTGCATGGTAGTGTCGTCTGCAATATTTTTAATGTCAGATTTAGGGCTGTTTTGACTGATGAACGTCGATACAAGTGTCAAACAATTTGTATCCTGATCAGACTCCGCGCAACGCGGCGTCTAATCAGGATTCAAACTGTTTGCAAAGTCGCCTTTTGGCGCCATTGACAGTGAAAGGGTTAAGTGGACATTAAAAGAACATTGACATGTTTTAATACACGTGCCTACTATCGACTTACTGGACGTCTGATCTGGATCAAGACTGTTTCAAAAGCATGTTACGTCGCGATTATCAAGACAAGTGTTTTATGTCAATATGTCAAGCCCAATCAATATTTCAGATATATGCAATGTGGAGCATTTAGTGTAAGCAATCCTAGTGGTGCCATACACAAAATGGAGTATTTGTACTTTTTTATCCATACCCCAGCCCACGTTCAATGTTTACGACAGGTTGTTGTTTATAGCGAACAGGCAGTAAAGCAGATACCTCCTTTAAAAACGTGTGTTATTTGTTTCTTTGATCCTGATTTAAACAACGCAATTTAATGAGACGTTATAGGTATTCAATAAGAATAATCCAATGGGTTAGAATACCCTTTTTTGTGGGGGGGGGGGGGGGGGTGGGCGTGGATTACATTTTAAAACCTCAAATCTAATTAAACCAAATAGTTTATTGATACAATCAGGCACCCAACCCATAGTACAATAGTACACGAAATACTTTCAAACATGAATATACAACCAAATGCAGAAGAGCAGTATTGCAAGATTTATACACGGATACTTTTACCAACACATATACTCATTCAAGGTGCTTAAATGTTTAGAATCTGGGGTTTTTTCATAGCAAGAACATAGTGCATGTATTGAACAGTATTTTTAATTTGTGTTTCATTTGTTGATGCGAACAAATTGCACATTTGATGTAAGGATGAGTTGTTTTTATAAACCCTACACATAAAAATGAAAGAGGAACTCATCTTCACCATCACTATTTGAGCAAACACTGTACACGCGTTCTTCTCTTGGTGTACTCCTGTACCACCCATTTTCTGCTGTTGTCCCCTTCCAGTCTATTTCAGTAATAGACAAAGACAGTGTCTACAAGACCCTGATAATAAAGGAAGCAATACACAGTTCGAGTGAACAAGGACGTCATGAATCGAGACGAGGGGGCCCACCAGCTTTCAAGAGTCTACGACCAGGTTTTCGCCACATCAACTTAAAGTGGCGAAAATCGTCGATCATGACAGAAGTGTGCAGCTAGGCACTTCTGATAATGTATCCAGTGCATAGAGACGAAACCGTCAAATGTAGGTTAATTTTTCTTACTGTTCTTATAAGAAAATGATCTTCAAAATATAGATTTAACAACATAATGATATCGTATCCATGTATATAATAATGTAACATATCGTAATCCATATATATTATAGTGTAATGTTTCGCTAGCCATTTATTATACTAATGTTGCATATATATATCTATCTAAGTTTACGATAGTGTTATACCGGTACATGTATATCGCTTTCAATGTATATAATAGTGTAAAATATATCTAAGTATACGATAGTGTAATATATCGCTATCCATGTACATGTATATAATAATGTAACATATCGCTATCCATGTATATGAAAGAGTAATAATTCATTTTCCGCGTATATAATAGTGTAACATATATCTACCTTTGTATACAATAGTGTAATATATCACTTTTCATGTATAAAATAGGATAACATATCGCTTTCCATGTATATACTAGTGTAACACATCGCTATCCACGTATATAAACTAGTGTAACGTATCATAATACATGTACATGCACATGATAGTGTAACACATCGGTATCAATGTTTATTATAGTGTAATATATCGCTATCCATATAAAGGATAGTGTATTTGATATAATATACCATATATTTATCTCTGTATAAGATAATGTAATACCGGTATATCACTAGCCATATACATACTAAATTAACATACATGTATATTTATCCGTGTATATGAAAGAGTAATTTATCGCTTTCCATGTACACAATATTGTTCCATATCGCTTTTCATGTATAAAACAATGTACCGTACCATTAGCCAATTATATGATAGTGTAATATATCGATATCCATGAATGTAATAGTGTACCAAAATCGCTATTTATGTATATGAGCGTATATGTGTCTGAATTTTCTTATTGTTAATACATCCAATGTATAGTCAGAGCATGAAGTTAATGTAATATATCGCAAATCATGTACATAATAGTGTAACATAAGGCTATCAATGTACATGTATATGAAAGTGTAATACATTGCATACCACTATCATGTATATACTAGTATAACATATCGTTATCCATGTATGCTATATAGTGTAATATACCACAATCCATACATGTAATCAATGTATATAACAGTGTAACATATATCTTTCTAGGTATACGATAATGCGATATATCACTATCCATGTAAATAATAGCGTAACGTATATCTAACCATGTATATTATAGAGTAAGATATCGCTTTTCATCTATATAAGAATGTAAAATATCGCTATCAATGTATATAATAGAGTACCATATCATTAACCATGTATCTAATTGTGTAATATATCGCTACCCATAAATGTTATAGTGTAACATTTCGCTTTTCATATAATATAGTGAAACATATCATTATCCATGTATATGATAGTGAACTATATCGCTATCCATGAATATAATAGTGTAACGTATCGCTATCTATGTATATGGTAGAGTGATATATGGCTTTCCATATGTAATTGTATAGCGCATCGTTTTCTATATACATGCTAGTGCTTTAAATCGCAATCCATGCATATATAATAGTGTAACATATCTCTATCCATGCATATGATAGTGTATGTACATGTATATGGCTATTTCAGCAACGGGTTATCTACTGAACTTGGTCTGTCTAACAATTACGACGAGGACAAGCATGTTCTTAGAACATGCGTTTAAATATCAAATTATATGCAACCAGTAATGTTTCTTATTCTAAATTATACTAGCATGTCAATCAAATTGAATGCACCTTGCACACACATACCAAATATTTTCTACTAATTTTTGTCATTTCACTCATCTGGATGTCAGTTTCTATTAAATAGTCGTTGAACTTAACTCATTCTCCCCTTTTAATTCTATATGTATAATGAAATCTTCCAGCAAGCACACATAGAAGTCATTGAACTATCCATGCATAAATGAGTTATCTCATTCAACTCTAGCCATGAGGAGAAGGGCCGTAACTAGGAGAAGGGCCGTGACTAATGTTTTTGGAACTTGTGGCCCAACCCCATTTCCATGTTGATTTCACCCAACTTTCCCCAAATAGAAGCGTCTTTAAACGCAATTAATTTATTCATCCACTGAAGAAAACACTAAATTTATACAGTCATGAATAGGTATCATCAGAACAAAAATCTATATTCTAGCAGGTGGTAGCTTAAATCAGTCTGAAAGTAAAGCAGAAAGCGCATAAAGGCGCATCCTGCTTTACTTTCAACCTGCTTTTAGTGATCACCTATCTTCAATACCAGAAACAGACTATGTGGTAAAGGGTTAAGATGAATGAGTTAATGCTACATAGGGCAGTGAGCATTCTCTGTCATACCATCTCAAAATTCTCACTTGTGTGGCTGCAGATTCAGGAACCAAGAGATTGAAACCTTAGAAACGCGAATCGTGAAGGCATTACCGACAAACGGAAGACACTTTTCAAAGAGAACCATGCCTGGAAATGACACGTTCATTCTGTAGTTCCGCCATTGATACACTCATTGCTTTTTCAGCGATAGTCTTGGTTCCATACATCTTTTAGCCATTATTAATTTATTACGAATGTTTGCAACAGTCGAAACACTCTTTTTCACTTCCGGCTCACCTAAATACCTCTATCATAGGCTAGGGCCTATATTTGGCGTAGGTTTCTTAAGACTTATGGCGTTTCAGTCTCTGTTAGAGTCCTTTTTCAAGAAAATGTACCAAAAACACATTTCAAAAGCCAATCCAATGACCTACAGTAGCTGAGTGATTATGTTCTGTGTTTACTTACGATTAATACATGTAAATGCATATGAAATTCATCAAATGGTGAAACAGGTTTACTTTCAAAATACATGTACACGAAATAGTTCTAGACTAGGATTTGTCTGTAATATTTCATCTATTTTCAACTGAAAACTATAACACATATGAGATATATTTTACATAAAGAATTACTTCTGATTTTAATCGGAATGTTTTATTGCTTGCAAAATGTTTAGCCCATTTGCGCCCAGTGGATTCTTCCATGTTTATATATTTGATTAGTCCATTTTTTATCAAAGAGATGCCTGGTCAAAAAAATTCATTTTCAGTTTGTTTTATATTGAAATTCCTATCAGCAAACAGTGTAGACTTTGATCATATGCCGCATAATGCGGCGTCTGATCAGAGTCTACACTGTTTGCCTATGTCCCATATATGGGATCGTGGGCACAAATGGGTTAATAAAAGCTATGCCAAGAATCGTGACATTAGGAGATATAGACTGTGACAGAGGTGTATGTTGAGGAACGAATGGATACTCTCAGTGAAGGAGATTCATTGATTGCAATCAAACTTGTGTTGAGCGAACAATAAACAAAAGAAGCACTGTATAAGCAGATGGCTGCCCAATGCATCGGTGTCAAATACCGTAAATACACATTTATTGGATGTTTGTCTATAATTTGAACAATGCTATTTCTAGTTTTGTTTCTAGTAATCTTATGGTAGAAATGAATGTATACTGTTGTCTCCTATTCTCGTGGGACTAAGCATTAGAATATATATAAAAACACATTCATTGCTTTTAATTCTTCTTTGTGGCTTAAAAAACAGTTGAAACTCCGAATAAAGTTTAACATCGATAAAAATGATAATAATAAAAAAATATCTATGTCATTTCTACGTTTGAATACACCTCCCTGCAGTATCTGAATCAGTGAAATGTTTCCCATATTCTCGGGCCTTCTGATTGGTTGCCAAGGTTGGTTGCTATGGAGGGGGTAAATTCTTTCAGTTCAGATACGTTTTTTTAAGAGTCACTTTAAATCTATCATATGGAAAATTGCTGCATCTGTGGCATCAATTATTGTTTGTTTACCGAGATTTAACTATGCACTAGTATTAAATAAATGAGAATATCCAACAAGTTTTATATGTGAAATTTCGAAAAAAGATAATTCAAATTCAATTGATGTTTTATGGGTCCTTATAACATTTTGCAACATAAATTTATTGGAGGAAAAAAGTTGATATATTTCTGGATGTCAGGAGTGTCCATTTCATCTGTTTTTGTAAGGCACGAGATTAAGAGAAAACCTGAGAATACGAGAATTGGCGATACGCCTTTTAATTGTATTAGTCTAGCTTGTTCCTTTTCAGTCGGTATCAGAATGAGGATCAATGTGAAGCACCAGGGTTCTAGGTTATAAAGAGTTTGAGGTCGTTTCCAAGCATTTGATTGGTCAGATTTGAGATTTTGCTAACAAATGCTCAAATCAGACCAATCAAATGTTTGAAAACGGTCTCAAACTCAACTCAGAAGCTTAATGGCACGGGCCCTGGAATAAGTTCTGCAAACTTTTCATTGAACAGATAAAAAAAAGACTCTTTTAATTGCTTCCGGAAGTAGATGTTGCTGGACTGGTAGTTGACGCATATTGGGCAGATTCCACCGCACCCGTGGTAGCAGCCCTTCCGGTACAGTACATTACATTGACGAAACAAGGATTGATGCGATTTCGCAGTTTTGAATCTAAAATAAATGTCTGCGTCTAGAGTAAATTTCCTTACAGGTGAATTCAAAAACAGGATGACGGGAGTGGTTTGATAAAACAAATGCAGATGTCACATTTGATTACAACCGAAGATTTCCATCGAGTTTGATTTTGCTATACCTCGCAGTGCAACTTTTTCATCGCTCGGCTAATGGCGATAATAAGCAGTTTCTGAAATGCTAATACATGTACTAATAGGCTATAAGTCTTGTTTTCTATTATATAGAGTGTCGGTATGGACCGTCTTCCGTACAAAGTCAAAATGTTTAGGACACATGGTTGCCTTTTTATCATCTGAACCCTCCCACACACTCTTTCACGTCAAAAATCTGGTGTTCACTGCACACATTTCAGGCTCCAAACCGTTTGCCACCCTGATAATGGGTGAAATAATCTACATTCAAATGCATTGTCATTTCCCCATAGAAGCGCCTTTTAGCGCATTCAGTATGTTCCTCCGCTGAAGAAAATAGTTCCATTTTATACATTCATTACTTTTATCATAAGGAATATTTTTTTTATTCTAGTAAGTGATGGCTTAAAGCAGGCTGAAAGTAAAGCAGAATGCGCACAAAGGCGCATTCTGCTTTACTTTTAACCTGCTTTAAGAAGTCACATATTTTCAAAACTAGAAACAAGCTATGGGGTAAAGGTTTACTTTAATTTCGTTTATGGGAAATATTAACTGCTTCCATGAACAGACAGACACCGAATTTCTCGGCCGCTGGATGGCCACTCGGCTGATGTTCTGGATCTAAACTATTGCAAAGGCCAAATAAGACGTATAGTCAGAGGAAGGGTAAACATAATGAACCCGAGTGACGAGTTTACAGTCGAACTTCGATATCTCGGGCATACTTAATTTGAACTATCCGATTTGTCGACACATGAATGTCATTATTTCATGATCGGTTAAGTCTAACATATCCGTATTTCAATACGGACATGTCGAACTAACCGAGTTCGAGATATCGAAGTTCAACTGTACGGTCATGTAAATAGTACAGTAGTTGTCACATGCAAAAAATGAATGCGCAGAACAGAATGCTAATAAAGAGCCCTATTATTTATTATGCAATGTTTTGTAAAACACTCCAAAACATTGAAAAATAGACAACGTGAATTGTCCATTTCATAGTTTAGGGGTCTATAAATTAATGTCTTTTGACTGAATGATGAAATAGTTTACGTCATATGTTGCCTTAAATAAGTAACCCATTATGACCTGAGCCAAGAATAGCATGAATAACATCATACACTTGAAGTGAAAAAAATCCAGAAAAGCCAGATTTACGCATACAAACATCTGGAGAGAAGGAATGGACCCATGTTTTGTGAAGCTATTCCGTGTTTAATTGTGTAGTTATTCGTCAGTTTGTATCTCCAGATAGAAATACATTTTGTAGTTTCAAGATTTGGGAAGTAGAACGAATTAGGTAAACACCGTGTGGATCGAGTACTTTAAGGAATTGAAGGAGAGTGGAAAAGACGTTATCCCAATAAACGCTTTTATGCTAAAACTCTTAAGTCCATTTCAAACAGTTTGGCGCAAGATCAGACACCGGATAGGGATAACCCGGCGACTGACCAGGCTCCAAACTGTTTGCCACTCAGATTAAATTGAATAATAAGCATTTCGTTTGCGTTAATTGGGAAAGAATAATGTATTTTCCGCTATGTATGCTGTGTCAACCAGAAAAGCCAAATTTATGTCGCGCGGTCACTCTTTATATAAGCACTTTGATATTTAAAGACAGGCACATGCTTAATGCAGGACAAAAGCAAAGCAAAAAGCTCCTATAGGAGCTTTTTGCTTTGCTTTTCCCCTGCATTAAGGTGTCACCTGCATTAAAGACAGATATTTCAAGCTTATCTGAGTTGCCACTTGACAGGAGTCTGTTTGTAACGAGTATCTGACTTGCACAATGCTGATTCCGATAGTTGGTGTTCTATTTTTGGATGTCTCCAGCGCATCATAGAATACACGGCTGTCTCAAAATAGAATCTTGGTCGATATAAACCAAGAATAGTGGTGCTTACATCTACATGCAAAGAAACAGCTTTTTGTGAGCCAAATTGGACGATTGTGTTAATCAGGAATCTATTTCGTGTTCACCGAAACGATGCATATTTGTTTCGATTACGAGAAATGTCATCCACTCATTTTTTTGTGGTTTAGGGCAAATTTCAGCAAAAATTTGCATGTGCGTCATCAGTAAACGAAATTTGTTTCCATTGGCAACGGATTAGCGTAGGCGTTTGTCAGGAATCGATACAAGGAAAGGGAAATGAAACGAAAATTTTTGGTCTCTTAAGTCAATCCAAATTATCGCGAAGTGTGTTGGATAAGTTGGATTAACACTGTCGACAGGTATGATACACCCAGTTATCTCAATTCCTAATTTGTTAATGGGTTTCACGTGCTATTTAATCATTTACATCTTCATTTACATTCATAATGTGACATTTTGAAAAGTGTTTATGTACTGTTAGACCCGTGCTGAGTAGCCAGTCAAAACAAATTGCATGGTATTAATAACATTTGACAATTTGCACTCTAGTGGCGGACTCTTGATTATGTGTGCAAGCAGTTTGGATCCAGATGAGACGCCGCTTAAAGCGGCGTCTCATCAGGACCCAAACTGTTTGACACTGTGACACTATTTTGAATAGAAATTTTGAAAATTCTATTTTTAGAACAATAACAGACGACACTTTTTACAGACGAAAAAATTACCCTGCATGCACAGAATTAAGTCACGCGATTGCAGTTACGTAAACAGAGATATAATATTGGTTTGAAAGGCAAATGGCGATTACAGAAGGCATGACTGTAAAGCAGAAAGCTCGGAGCTTTCTTTTTTACTTTCAGCCTGCTTTAAGTTGCTTTATTTTCATATTCATATAAAACAGTCACTTTCTTAAAAATAACTACCATACAGTTGAGTATGCGTATCAAAATATCTTTATGTACAAGACAGGCGTCACTTAAAATGACCGAATGCTATACAGGAACGTATTATATTGCTGTCCTCTTTGAGATTTCTGAATTACTTTTGCCCTTCATTAAGCTGACACCTTGATTTATTAATATCCATGCCTCTTCAGTGAGTTACAATTGCTACAAGATTGACTAAAAGAGATACGTTGTTGTGATTTTGTGTTTGTTTTGTATAGTTTATTCTATTTTCTCCATCAGATGTTTTCACACTCTATTATTAGATGACAGCATGCCGTCGATTATAGAATCATTGCTTTTATAAGGATTCTTTTCTGGGCTTCCTGAAAGATGAAACATATGTACTCTTAGACTATTACTTGAATGAATCAACCCATTGGCCCACTGGACTTCAAATGGACGGTTCCAATTTCCAATTATATCTAGTAAATATGCCCGAATGTTTCAGTTACCATTTCCCTTGTAAATGTTGAAGGATTTCAATATGTGAAATACGTAACATTGCTCTTAACACTTTCACTCTCAATGACGTCATAAGCGCGTTTGCAAACAGTTTGGATCTTGATTAGACGCCGCGTAACGCGGCGTCTGATCAGGATCCAAACTGTTTGGCACTCATTTTGAAATTTCTTCTTTCATACTGCCTTCGTGTTAACTTTGAAACGATATTGCAGACAACAATATTGAAGCAGACGACACTATTGCGGTGAATGGGTAAAACTCTCACGATAAATTTGATCATGAACGGTTAAGACAGTGCAGTGAAATGACACACAGTGCATAACTATATAATACGCCGAGTACAATGGTTACTTGCAAACTGTTTTGATCCTGATCCGATGTCACGCAACGCACTCATTTCAATAAGACATACACTTTAAATTTGAGAAATGCAAGCAGACGACAATTGTTTAAATTTATGACGTCATCGCAGTGAAAGGGTTTAACACAGGTTCAACTGTATATATGTTATTTTAACCATTACAGAGTTAAGTTTCGCTAGACTAACACATGTAACAGATGCAATCAAGTTGGATGAAGGATCATGATCAAAACTGTTGATTCACGTATCAATGATTCTTCGATTAAAATGCCCAAATCCATTTTTTGACAACTAACACTTTCAACTAAACAGTTTTTAAGCAAACGATATTATAACAGCATTATAAGGTTTAAACAGTTTCACAACAAAAGAAGGCAGATGTAGTATGGATTATGGACTATACAAATACTTTTCGTTATTCAGTTGCAACATACTAAAGGAAAGTTGAAAACCAAATGGCAATGTTGGCCAGACGCAATACTGCTGTGACGTCAATTTGTCTTTCTGAGTGCCAGATATCGAACCGCCCGTAACCGGTAAAATTTAACCTGCGACTATTGACGATAGTTTGTCGAGAGCTGTATTGAACCGGTATAGATCTACGCGACCTTGACCTTTATAAGTACTATATTGGCTCTTTCGTATGAAACTGTCTGCTGCTTTTTCATAGAGTTATTTTCATCTGCCTTTTGTGTTAAATATTTTATGATGGGCTTTGTTGCAAAATGCTTGCCCTTTGCAAAGTAAATGTGCAGCATGTATACTGATTAGAGTTTATTTGGTGGTACATCCGAATCCATTTATTTCCTGAGTTCTTCAATTCAAAACCCAACTTATGTTGACCTATCATATAGTATTTTTTTGGAAAATGTTGAATATTTGCGAAGAACGAATTTGTTGTTTTAGTTTACAGAATTATAATCAACAGAATTGAATACTGCAGACGATATTCCGTGAGCAGACGACACTTGAACGCTATTGATTGTTTCTGGATACTGTTATATTTTTTTCTTCAGATTTCATTAGCAGTTTGCGAGAGACATTTCGACAGAACTTGTGACGTCATTCCCCATAATGTCATGTCGTCTGCCTTGTTAGCCTTCAACATGCTATGGAATAGTTTTGATAAATATTACAAACAGTTTGGTTACAGATTAGACGCTATGGTTTTGATAAACAGTGCTTCCTCCCCCCACGGCCCTCTGAACAACAATTCCCTCCTTACAACAACACATGTCGCTGTTCCCCATACAAGATTAGCAAGAATTATGTCGAACGCTTTCAATGCTTCAATAACGTCTACTTAAAATTATCGTTTGCCGTTTTTTCTCAGTTACGTATTGGACATTTTTCCAGAAGAAATACGTATAAAGACGAGTGACAAACAGTTTAAACCCAGACCAGACACCGCATTATGCGACGTCTGATCTAGGTTCAAAATGTTTGCAAATGTACTCTTAAGGTATACATTTTCCCTCCCTATTTCCCTCCGAACATCACACACAACATTATGTCTCCCATTGGGTGTTGTTGTAGAGGCATCATAGTTGAAACGGGTTGTACGGATGAGACTCCAAGGAACACGGCGTCTCATTTGAATCCATATTGTTTTAATATGTCGTGATATTTTCTGAAAATGTCGACAAACACATATTTAGAACAGCTGCAGACAACAAGAATTGCAGAAGACATCTGCTTAGCATGCTAAAAGTTGAGCGCAACATTACATAGCTTGCAGAAAATGAAATCAGGTTATAACTGCAGTTTTATGACCAGTGGCCATTTACTGTATATAGGCATACATACAGTAAAACCTCTCCATTACGACCACTAAATTTTGTTCATTATTAGGGTATTTACGACAGGTGACCGCTTAAAGCAAGGTGGCAGTGAAACAGAAAGCTCCTAGGAGCTTTCTGTTTCACTGTCACCTTGCTTGAAGCTGCCACCTCTCTATTAAACAATCAATTAGCCTTCATTTTAGTGGTCGTAATAGCGAGTTTTTTTTACTGTATTTCTAAAGGCAGGTGGCTGCTTAATTAAGACACACTCGTTCTGCTGAAACAGTCTTAAAACATCTGCCTTAGGAGATTTGTACCGCATGAAGCAGTCACATGAAACCCTAGCGACGAGTATACTCGTCATTTACAAACAGCGTACCTGTGAAGATTACACTTGTCCTATGCAACAGTGTAGACCCTGCTCAGAGGGCTCCTTAAGAATACAAACTGTTTGACATACGTAATGCCATTTCTTAAGTCATACCACATTGAATCTTACTTTGAACGATATTGCAAACAAGAGTATTGAAGCAGACGACAAAAAGCGGCGATGGGGTAAAAACCTCACGATGAATTTGGCACCGAAAGGGTTAAACGAAACTGAACAACTTAAGGCAAACCCAATGTACAGATAATAAACTGTAGAAATGACTGTTTTTGGAAAATGTTGACGCATCATTAATCCTGACTGGCAAACCAGTTGACATAAGTGTGTTAACAAATGCGCAGTGTTTTAGTAAATAAAAACGCATTATCCTATTCTTGCCAACCAACGGAGTATTTTTCCATTTTTTTCAACAAAACTCAATCACATATGTTTGCAGTGGATAAGACGAGATTGCTTCAAAATAAATGCATTTATGCTAAAATAAATTAAGTCCGTTGAAAATTTCTACATTTTATTATTTTGCGTTTCGTTTCGTTTTACGGGGAATAATATCTTCTCCACTGTACATCTATGGGAGTTATTCTGGTGTTTGAAGTTCTGCCTATGGCTTCATCTCTTTATTGGACGCCGTAGCCACTGGTTCGTAAACCCCATTCACGGCCTTACCCGAGTACAATTGCTATTTGCAAACAGTTTGGATTCTGAACAGACGCCGCGTCACGCGGCGTCTGATCAGAATCCAAACCGTTTGACACTCAATTATATATTTATTATGCCAAAATACCAACAATTTAGATTTGAGAAATATAAAGCAGACGACAATTGTTTAAAGCTGATGACGTCATGGCAGTGAAGGGGTTAACGAGACTAGCTCATTCATTTCTGCCATTCATCTATTCACCCATCGTTCAATTCATTTTGTTTTCCAAAAATAGAACAGAGCGCCATTAACCTTTTCATGTCCATTGATTGGTTGGCATTTGTCAAGTTTTTGGCGCGAGTCAGGAACAGATCCATGTTATTATTATGTCGGCGAGAATGCTGGTATGCAACACGAGCCATGAGTTCATGTGCGGATACAGAGGAGGGGGAATGTCCACCCAACCTGAAATTCTGGTTAAAGTGTGGGTATCGGGTTTGTTCGAATGGAGAGCATTGTGACAGGGCAATACCTTTCCACCAATGTCAACATGCTCATCACCTATTCCCAACTACATGTAGATCTATGCTTTAATTTTTCTTCTTCGATTATCGCCAGTCGACTTTGCTTATTGTTCGGATCCAGGTCCAACGTCGATATCGGTATTTCTTCAGGCATTCGATCATATTATCTAAATGTGAAACACTACTGCAGATAATAGTATTCAGTACTATTTACGCTGACAATGTTATGGCGAAAACGGAATTTATTGGACATTAGAATTACACACCGGAAAAAACCATGGTAACTCGCTTTACTCGAACCTCCAACTACACGTGGACTATCGGTATGTTCAACTTTAGCAAGCTGGGGTATCTCATATCGACTGAAGAAGAACATGCAAGTTTGTCTTAATTAACCCATATATGTGACATAGGCAAACAGTGTAGACTCTGATCAGACGCCGCATTATGCGGCGTCTGAATAGAGTCTACACTGTTTGTTGATAGGAATTTCAATATCAAACAAAATGAAAATGAAGTTTTTGACCAGGCATCCCTTTTATAAAAAGTGGACTAATCCAATATATAAACATGGGTTAATTAAGAGAGTATGAATTATCGAGGTTTTCCTGTTATAAATTATATGATGACAGAAAAATCGACAAAAACGCGAAAGCGGAAGAGAATTCATTCATGTTTGCTATCGGTATTTCGTTCATAGTGAGAAGTTGAAATTACTCACCAGCTATATACACGAATATTACCGATCGTTCCCACTGCAGCTACCAGCAGCTCTATTTTTAGCTCTATAACCAAGGCATGATCCAAATTCAATAACGTGTAGTGAACGGCGATGGTTGAAAAATCGATGTCAACCTGCGGACATGGGGAGGCAGGTTTGGTTTCCATTGATGTTTTATACAGCAGCTGGGTATTTTATGAATGGAAATGAATGACATGACAGCGCTGGCACCATGGCGAGTACATGGGCAGATCCGGTATTGGATGTAGTGCGGCGAACGTAAGGGGCGCTAAGTATACACTCTGCAATCGTATGTTAATGTTATAGTAAAAATATATGAACCACTTTACGAGATATAAAGCTCTATTGTATTGAAAACCATGTCGAACGTTCAGACATGGGCATCTGATAAAGGTCTATTTGTTTGGCAATGACCGTCATTCGTATTTTCCAGGAAGGGGTTTCTAGCGCCTATATTTAATAAAATATTGGAGGTTCTGGTAGCGTAGGTCTATTTTTGTCGACAAGAGTTGGTCCGCTCTTGGAGTATCTATGCTCCGTTATGGTTCCCATTGATCGTTTCAGTCTGAGCACGGTGCTATTCAAGGGAGATAGATAGAGGTTGAGCGGCGAAGGAAACGACATACAGAGTAGCTAGGCTAGCCTTTACAAAGCTCTGGAATTCTCGTCTGTAAACTATTGTAGTCTGCAATAAGTCTAATCTTTGATTTATCTCTATTTTCTTTCTGGTTCTATAATCAGAGTGTCAAACAGTTTTGATCAAGATGAGACGCCGAGTTACTCGGCGTCTCATCTGGATCCAAACAGTTTGCAATGATGATCAAAATTCGCCCGTATGGCGCGCAGGAGGCTAACATGCTATGATAGAAGTATTGGATTTTGCACAATCTGCAGACTCTTTGCGTGGGCGTTTTTCTCATTTCCAACGATGGCTGATAGAGGGAAAGCTTCATAAAATATTTAGTATTTATTCTACAAACATGCCATCGGCTGTCTTAAACGCATTAGGGGACGGATTATGAAGCTAGAAATTTTAAAGAATGGTTTTTGTTCGTGTTGAACAAATCCTGGGTTGGATATTGATTGCCGATAAAGAGCTTGTTTACTTATTTACAGCCAATCCTCTCTACACCAACCTTTTGAATCCCTATGTATTGTGACGTCCAGCTAAACTCGTCCTTTTTTCACAACAGCCAAAGCTATATATAGCGACCAATCACTGGAGAGAGTTGGAAGTCCCTATGAGCATGTGACCAGTTGATGTACACAAAATGCCAGTTAAAACTTTCTGCATTAATTCAATTTCATTAATGGCAGCAAGCTGTATTGTAGACTAACTGTCATTGGGTCTTCTTTTTGAACAAATTTGCTTACTAAACAATTTATACAGAAAGAAATACGTTATTCTTTCCCGCTCAAATGAAGCAAACACAAGCTCAACGCAATAATATGTAGGAAATGATAGAATCTTGTAAATGGGGACAATTGATCAAAACCAGACTGGCAAACAGTTCAGAACCTGCTCAGACGCCGGGTTTGCAATTGGAAATAATTGTTTTAACACGAACAGTAACGTCCTATATCATTGCACAGTTAACAATCGATTTTGATACCACTAAATGTGAAGTTTGACGTCAAATTACAATATCAGACCATGAAAACAATATGATGTGCGATGTTTTTGTTCTTACTATACATGAACCAAGAACAAATATTATAGTTTATCCCAATGAATGTGTTTATATATGAGCCATGCCATGACAAAACCTGCCTTATTGCATTGTAACATTGTACAGACCAAGCACCGTTGTCATCACAGGCTCTATATCTGAGTTTGGTCTACACTACCCAATAAGGTATTAATACAGCTACATAAAATGCTTTAGATGCATGTGGGTGTCAAACAGTGTAGATCAAGACCAACTTTGACGCGGCGGCTGGCCTTGATATACACTGTTAAAAATACATGTGCAATGTACGGCTCATATATAAACACTTATTTATCCATTGCAAACAGTTTTTAGCAGAATCAAAACGGTTTGCTATTCAGGCAGATTGAAACAAGTTTTCAAAAAGTTGCCATCGCCTTTATTGTGTTTGCTTTCGCTTAAACGGGTAAAAATAATGCCTTCGGTGAGGAAGACGTTATTTCCTGTTAACTGTCGGGTTCCTGAACATATTGACGATTTATGGAATTATTGAAACTTGAAATTAACTCTTTGCATGTTCGGTAATATTTTCGTCTGCAACTATTGTCGTCTGCTATTGTTTTAAAAGTAGTATTCTCTAAATTTCTTTTCAAAACAGTACCAGAGTGTCAAACAGTTAAACTCCTGATGAGATGCCGCGTTACGCGGCATCTCATCAGGATTCAAACTGTTTGCAAAGGTATCCACTGTGGGACATATCCGCAGCTAGCATGCAAAGAGTTTAGCATGCAAAACAGTTTGGAGACTAATTAGATACCGATTGAAAACAAACCATAGAATCATTGTTTGTACAGTACAGAAAAATCCACACTGTGTATACGAAACGCATTGAAAAGAATGCATTTTAAGATGCTTTAAAACTTTCATAAACTATTTTCAATACTATGCGACAGTATGATATTGAAGGCGATACTGAATTGTATATGAATATCTGTTGTTAACCAATTGCCCGATAGCCTGTTTTTAGTTTTGAAAATAGGTGACTACTTAAAGCAGGTTGAAAGTAAAGCAGAATGCGCCATATGGCGCATTCTGCTTTACTTTCAGTCGGCTTTAAGCTATTACCTGCTAGAATAAGGAAATTATTAAATATGACACATATTCATTACCGTTTATATTGGAACTATTTTCTTCAGCGGATGAATAAAATGAATGTGCTAAAAGTCGCTTCTATAAGGGAAAGGGATAAAAATGCAGCTTCGTGTGAAGTCATGAATCAAATGTTTAAAATGCAGTTCGTAAACGCTCAAATAAATCCTCGTGTTTACTAGTACATGTACATGTAACAAGATAATAGAATATTAAGAAATGTAGGAAGGGCTTATGTCTAATTTTATCTTGCATTAAGTAGTCGCCGCGAGTAACATTTTTTTTAAATGGTCGACATTTTGTCTTACTTTTCTCTCTTTTCAAGATATAAAACACATGTCAGCACGCACATACACAAAAACACGGACGTAGAAGAAAGTGAAAACTCCTTGTAAATACATATAGTATATTGCAAGTGTTATGTAATTTTCCAAAACATGAACGGTTTTCAATCGCATTAATTTTCGAAACCACGTTTGCTTTTAGAGTCAGGGGCCCGTTTCATAAAACTTCTTACGACAAATGTTGTCGTAAGTAAAAACTTTAAAGTACTTTTAATTTGTGATTGCTCTATCTTATCCTGTCTTGTGACATCTTTTTGGAATCGTCTTTTCAAGACGATTCCAAAAAGATGTCACAAGATAGGATTAGATGGAGATATAAAAAATCATTGAGACTTTTATAATTTGACTTACGAGAACATTTGTCGTAAGAAGTTTTATGAAACGGGCCCCTGATTTGAAGGATTACAATTGGACAATGTTGCTATAACAAGACACCATCGTCAACGGAAAATACCTTAAACAAAAATATTGGTGACAAGATATACGTTTTTATAATAATTATACTCGCCTTAATTTACGCTATATACATGTACTAGTAACTGACATATGTGTAAAATAATTAAAAACTGCTTAGGGATATTAAATCAGATATTTAATCGCTTTGTTGATTATTATATTATTGCATTACAATAAGTTCCTTTTCTTATTATTATCATTATATCATGATGATGTTGATGGCGACGATGATGACGTTGTTGATGTTGATAATTGTTTCATTATTGATTTTATATAATAGTAATAATGATAACAACAACAACAACAACAACAACACTATTGGTAATAATAATAATAATAATAATGATGATAAAAATATTAATTATGATAAAATAATAATAGTTATTATTATTAGTAGTAGTAGTATTTATGATCATCACCATTATTATTTTAATTAATTCTCATCGTTATCATTTTTACCGTTATCATTATTATTGCCATTATACATGTAACTACAGTAAAACCTCGCTATTACGACCACTAAAACGAAGGCTAATTGATTGTATAATAGAGAGGTGGCAGCTTAAAGCAAGGTGACAGGGAAACAGAAAGCTCCTAAAGGAGCTTTCTGTTTCACTGTCACCTTGCTTTAAGCGGTCACCTGTCGTAAACACCCTAATAATTAACAAAATTTAGTGGTCGTAATAGCGAGGTTTTACTGTATAATGATTATTATCGTTGTTATTTTACTATGATTATTATTGTCATTTTTGTCATTGCTATTATCATTTGCGTCATTATGATAATTATTTTTATTATTATATTTGTTATTATTTCAATAATAGCAACATTGTTATTATTTTTTATCATAGAACCACAATTATTATTATTATTATCATCAACATTTTCACTATGGTCACAGTAATAGTTTCTAGTATGAGCTGATAGAGGAAACGGCTATTGACAAGTAACAACTTGTTTGAATAGTTTTCAATTGTAGGAAACAACATATATTTTTTGTCCAGGGTCCAATATCTAGTCTGGCACACGACAAAACACTCAGAGTTTATAGATTAAATAGGTAGCTATAAATGAAAATTGTATACATAGAAAATCATTTCCCTCCAAAAAGGATGGAAACTTCGTTTAATTGTATATTTACATTGACATTATTTAGAATTCGTTCTACTAATTTTAAGAAACATTTTGTTTTTCTCGCAGTTATAGAATAGATGGAGAATTGTCTCTGGTGTCTTGTTACAAAAACTACAGAGATCATTTTCACGTAACTTCAGAGTAAACAAGTATGTATTAACTGGTAGTAGTCTATGAAGTATTCTCACTGGTAACCATTGTAAGTTACTGTCTCTACTAAACTTGAACTTAATTTTTTGTTCGGATACTTGACTTTTTCCAGTCAACATAATCTGGCAAATGGTAAGAAAGCATTGTGTGGCAAATGTGAGGACACGCAACAAGGTACAGCATATTGAAAATAATTTCAAGAGAAAAGACTTTTAAAAATGCAATTTCAGGTGAACATGTATATCGTTTTATGATATACTGTATATCAGTGTGAAGATCAGCGTATGCCTGAGATTTGTAGCATTATCACCATTAATGTTGGCATAAGCAAGCCGATGATGCTGGTTTTACATTGCCTATTCACATTAGCGTTTAACATTCATAAACCGGTGTCACCATAAAACTCCATATGCAATGCAGCTATATATATACTCCGGATTTTAAAATGAGAGGCATTTCGTTAGCAAATATCTCAACTTTCTCAAGGAATTTGTTTCTGTGACAGATATTTGGTATTGACAGTTGCAATTTAATGGACCCAAACTCAAAATACATTGGTCGCCTTGAAATAGGAAATTTGAGAGCAGCAATGCTTTATCCTTTCCTATACGTTGAAAGATAATGCGGAGGACAAAATATATACCGATGTAAATTGAAGATTGAGACCTTAATTTAACCCAACCATTTCATTTTATTGTTTATCTGCTGCTTTATTTTGTTATTCAGCTTTTTGGGGCCTCTATGGTGTCACATTTATGACGTCATTCAAACTAAAACATCACACTTTTATTATAGAAAAAATCATACAGTTAGATAGGTTTGTTGATTTCAAACGTTGATAACATACAGTGAGATATAATGTTATGACGTCATTCAAACTAAAACATCACACTTTTATTATAGAAAAAAAATCATACAGTTAGATAGGTTTGTTGATTTCAAACGTTAATAACATACAGTGAGATAGAATGTTATGACGTCATTCAAACTAAAACATCACACTTTTATTATAGAAAAAAATCACACAGTTAGATAGGTTTGTTGATTTTCAAACGTTAATAACATACAGTGAGATATAATGAGGACGTTGTTTTAGTCGCAATGGTATACAAATAAAAACAATCAGCCCCGGCGACGAGTATACTCGTCATGTACAATCAATGTTCATGTGTAGAGTATACTTGTACTATACATACAGTGTTGACCCTGATCCCTGTTTGACATTTTACAATTTATTGTTAAAATCAACCCTAAAAAAGTGAAATGGAGCATACTTTATTGGAAACCGAAATAATCTATTTGAACTCTTAAGGATGGATGGGTTATATTTTCTATATGAAATACCCAGAGTGAAGATCTAGTCTGGCACTCTACACTAACACTCAGAGTTTATAGATTACATCGGTAGCTATATAGATAAAAATTGTATACATAGAAAATCAAAGTATCATTAAACAGGTTATTGTAAAAGTTGAAAGAAATTAAAATATAATGAATAAACTAATTTTTCACTACATATGTCAACGGGCAAAGTGTATACTTGGACTTACTTATGAAGCCCATACCCCCATGAACGATCGAAAGCCGTCGTTGTTCTTAACCCATACTCCCTGAAACCTCAAATGGACAATTCTAATTGTCAATTAAGTCTAGTCCATTTTTGACTTTTAGGGTTGATTTTTACAATCGTATATGCCAAAATGACAAACATTGTAGAACCTGATCTGTTTGCAAACGACGCATATATGCGTGACTAGGGTTCAAAGAGTTAAACGAGTATTAGAGATGAAAGAAACAAACACGTTTTTACAACGTGTCGAGAAGTCATGAGTGAATGGTAAATAAGAATGACAAAGTGTTAACGTGAAGAAGGCGTCGTTTATTTCTAAAACTGAGTAGTAGAGATTTAAGAAACAAACACGTACTTTTGTCACGTGTCGAGGAGTCATGAATAAGGATGACAAAGTGTTAACGTGAACTATGAACCACGGCGTCATTTATTTCTTAAAATGAGTAGTAGAGATTTAAGAAACAAACATGTACTTTTACAACGTATCGAGCAGTCATGCGTGAATGGTTAATAAGGATGACAAAGTGTTAACGTTAACTATGAACCACGGCGTCGTTTATTTCTAAAAATGGGTAGTAGAGATTTAAGAAACAATCACGGAATTTTGCCACGTGTCGAGCAGTCATGAATGAATTGTAAATAAGGATGACAAAGTGTTAACGTGAACTATGAACCACGGCGTCATTTATTTCTAAAAATGAGTAGTAGAGATTTAAGAAACAAACACGTACTTTTACAACGTGTCGAGCAGTCATGAGTGAATGGTTAATAAGGATGACAAAGTGCTAACGTGAACTATGAACCACGGCGTCGTTTATTTCTAAAAATGAGTAGTAGAGATTTATGAAACAATCACGTACTTTTGCCACGTGTCGAGCAGTCATGAATGAATTGTAAATAAGGATGACAAAGTGTTAACGTTAACTATGAACCCCAGGAAGGCGTCGTTTATTTCTAAAAATGCGTAGTAGAGATTTAAGAAACAAACACGTACTTTTGTCACGTGTCGAGATGTCATGAGTGAATGGTTAATAAGGATGACAAAGTGTTAACGTGAACTATGAACCACAGGAAGGCGTCGTTTATTTCTAAAAATGCGTAGTAGAGATTTAAGAAACAAACACGTACTTTTGCCACGTGTCGAGATGTCATGAGTGAATTGTAAATAAGGATGACAAAGTGTTAACGTTAACTATGAACCACGGCGTCATTTATTTCTAAAAATGAGTAGTGGAGATTTAAGAAACAAATACAGTGCACCCTCTCTACAACAACACCCAATGAGAGAGACAGACTGTATGTGTTGTTCAGTGGGAGTTGTTATGGGGAGGGGAATATTTGCTTTCATTTTTGCAAACGTCTCTTCATTAATGAAACACTATTTAAATTTAAAAAAACATCCAGACGGCAATTTAACAACTGCACCACAAGAAAAGGTTAATCTAGTTTATAACAAGAGATGAAGTATGTCCTTCACATTGAACATCTAATCTATAACGTGGAGTTTCTTAACCCCTTCACTGCCTTACCCCGAGTACAGTAGTTATTTGAAACAGCTTAGATCCTGATCAGACGCCGCGTAACGCGGCGTCTGATCAGGATCCAAACTGTTTGACACTTGTTTCAATATTTCTTAACTTGAAATACCTAAAAATTGTTTTTTAGAAATAGAAGCAGACGACAATTGTTTAAAATTGATGACGTCACGGCAGTGAAGGGGTTAAAACGTGTCCTAACGCCTTTTCTTGAATGAACATTATAATAAAATAGTTTTACTATATTTTACTTTATATATATTATACTGAACTATTTCTTTTTCATATTAAATCTAGGAATTTATTCACTACCTAGTGCCAATAAAATTCCCATTGTTGATTTTAGTCTACAGATTGGTTTTGCGGAGGTAGTGAACATTTCCTACCCCCCACTCACTAATAAAACTCCTCTACAGTGCTCTCTCTACAACAACACCAAATGGGAGACACAGATTGTGTGTGTTGCTCGGAGGGAGTTGATATAGGGAGGGACACTGGCTTACATTTGCAAACAGCTTGAATCCAGATTAGACGCCGCGTACTGGATTTAAACTGTTTGTCACTCGTCATAATGTTGTTGGTTTTTTTGGTCAAAATGTCCAATATGTAAATTTGAGATAAACAACAGACGACAATTTTAAGCAGACGGTATTACAGCAGTGAAAGCGTTAGACATATTTTTATTATATGCCTTCGAATGATATCGAGCGTTTCCACGTGTATCTGCAGAGTAAAATACAAGAGTCTGTATCAGCCACCTTGTATCAGCCACCTTGTATTTTACTCCAACCTCGCTTTCGATTTAACGTGACGTCATTTACGTACATGTACGAGTGCCGCGTTATTCTTTGTGGCATACAAAACTTCTCGTTCTGCTTCAAAATAACTAATAAATTTTGGATGTAAAATGATTTAAACAACTATTTAGTTGTTTCTGGTTTGTATTCAAGGCATATAATAAACACATTACCAGTTGACAGTGCGCAACAGAGTGTTGCATTTAGCTCTCGACGTTTTTGGCGGAAACAACCGATCAGACTCGCGCCAAGGCGCTCGTCAAATCGGCTATTTCCGCCAAAAACGTCTCGAGCCAAATACATCACTCTGTATCGCACTGTCAACTGGTAATGTGTATGTATTGTTTAGGGAACAACGGCAATCATTTTAAGGGACATTGTAGGGAAGGAACACTGAAAATCCAATGTACATAATTAGTAGAGTTGGAAGATGTTATTCTTTTCAAATTGATGTCTTTTCAAACTATTGAATACTAACGCAATTTGCAATAAAAGTCAAAAGAACGGTTTGTTGAAAATGTTGACCAATTCATAAAGATATGAGTGTCAATCGGTCAAACTAGACAATACATACAGTCTGATGTTGGACCGAATTGTTGAACACTTAGCATGCTAGCGTTGAAACCATGATAAACTTTGGAAACAGTTTGGATCTTGATGAGACGCCACGTTAGACAGCGTCTTAACTGTTTGACACTTTTATCATGTTTTGAACAGAAATTCAGAAAATTCTAATTTAAGACCAGAATCAGACGACACTTGTTGCAGACGAAATAATCACCCAACATTCGGAGTGAAAATGGACACCATTCATGGGACACAAGCTCGTTTGTTAGAAAAAGACGTTTTACACCAGTGTAGGAAATTCATAACGAAAACAAATACGATAAGTACTAAACACGTGTTAACCCATTACCCCGTAAATACATCTTTTACGCCTCTTACCATTTCTACCCTTAGAAAAGTAGTCCCCACATAGGACGCCATGAATATAAAAATACAGAGATATTTCAAGTTTCTTTCTAAATGGTAGCTTAAATGAATTTTGAAATAAAACAGAGGATTCAAACTGTTTGCCACTCAGATTAAAATGGATCGTTAGAAATCTCTAAAAAATTACATTTTCTACATTTAAGTGCAATACATTTGCGTTTCGTTTGCGTTTAACCCATTTGTGCCCACGATCCCACACACATAGGACATAGGCAAATAATGTAGACTCTGATCAGACGCCGCATTATGCGGCGTCTGATCAGAGTCTACACTGTTTGCTGATAGGAATTTCAATATAAAACAAAATGAAAATGAAAATTTTGACCAGGCATCTCTTTGATAAAAAATGGACTTATCCAATATAAAATATGGAAGAATCCACTGGGCGCAAATGGGTAAAACGGGAAAGAATTACGTCTTCTGCACTGTACCAGTTTTAACTGTTAGCAGGCTGTGTACTTGTCGTTTGTAAAATTTGTCGTCAACAGGAAATGTAAATCTGTGGATTTATTTACTATGTCACCAGAATATCAAACGGATAGGACCAAGGTGAGAGGTCGATGCGTTATCCTTTCCCCAAAATGCGTTTATCCATTGTAACAGTTGGGATCCAATTTTAGACGCTGAGTTATTCTCTGTCTGACCAGGAGCCAACACATTGCCATTAGATACATATAAGTTGTCAGTATTGTCAGGAACCTTTCGTTTTCTGCAGCTCATTTTTACAGTGTCTGCGTTTTACTATTTTATTGTAAACGGAAACAAACTGTTTCCCCATCTTTAATAAATTATATATTACTACTTCTTTGTCTTTGTTTAATTCGGCATGCAACGCCGTCGAAAGATCTAGCTTTTTACGAAATCTAAACATATACCACACATGAAGGCGTCAAAACAACCCCTTTACTGCCAAGATTTCATCTTCTTAACTGTCTATACGCTATGTTATTGTCTTAAAATAAATTTAAAAAATGAAAATATTGAATCGAACATATTTGACTGCACAAATGTCGATATGAATGTCAAACAGCTTGTATCCGGCTTCTGATCAGGGTCCAAACTTTTTGCAAAGTCGAATATTTGCGCTATTAGCAGTGAAAGGTTAAAAAGGTTGAAATAAAAATGCGTTGTTTCTATAAGCTGAACGTTATTTTAGAGGGCTTTTACCAGACATTTACGTAACGAAATTGGATCTGGAACATTTGAAGATGTTATTATGTAGTGGTTTCCAGGCTTTTGCAGCCGTTATTTCGCCCACCCTCTCTGTGAAATAATATAAGACTGTAATTAATTTACTAGGGACATTTCACTTTCAGGGAAAATATTTACTCTTCCATTTCATTTGCAAGTGAAATTAACTATCCGAATATTTAATAATTTTATATAATATTTATAATATTAATATTCCGAATATTTGGGTACGTACGTAGTTCAATCATGTAACCTCACTTCCCTTTACGTTTCACAAGATAATATTTTCATTCACATATTATTTTTTTAAATCCCAAATATGTTTCCATTCTCTTAAGGGTGTATCCAACCCATAAGCGATTTTTTCAAAGTATCAAACGTTTTTTCTATCATTGTTTTTTTGGAAGAGCTATTTATGATGAATGAAAAAATGGGAAAAAAATATATGGTGGTGTCCTTTTTTTGAGCTACAGCGATTTGTAAAAGGTATGTCAAATTTTACCCATTCAGAGTACAAGCTTCAGTAAAATCTATTTCAAAACAAAACAAACATGGTAATTTGGGTTTTCATTATTTATTTCATGTCTATGGTGGTATTTTCACATATAGAAACCAAATTTAGACAAAGCAGGCACTAGGTTTGAACAATATGGATCCTCGAATATCAAAAATATGCTTTTTATAGGGCATGATTTTATTAGATTTTTTATTTTATGAAAAAAAAGTAAAATAGTTTGAAAATGAAATAGTTCTAGTATTAAACTTTTTCTTATATTCTACCAAATGAAAGCCAATGCTAAGGCAGTTCAAAATATGAAAAGAAATTGAAAGGTCAGTGTTGAAAATTTTGAGTTATTAAAGTAAAAGAGTTATCTCCCCTTACACAATTTACAAAAAAGTACCATATCGATGATATTTAGAGCTTTATAAATTTCACATTTGGTGCCTTTTTCCTCTTAAATTAGTTTTTGTATGAAGAAATACTACCATAGATAGGAAATAAATAACACAAAACCAAATTATCATATTTGTTTTCATTTAAAATGGGGTTTATTGAAGCGGGCTGTTTGAAAAGGACAAAATAAGAGAAAGTGGGTGGGGTAAATTTTACATGGCCATGGAGCCAACTATTGTTCACCAAAATGTACACTTTTTCTATTTTTTATTCAACTTAAATAGCTCTTCAATACAAAACCATCATTAAGTGTTTTCATATACTTTGAAAATTTCTTAAATTCATGACATTGATTCACCCTTAACTATTGCAATAATAAAATAAACTGTCTATCTCATTTATGTCAGGATATTGCAATGACCTCATGTGTTTGTTGGAACGTTTCATTATATATAGATAAACAGTCTTGATATAAAGACACTACCGTGTCTGACCATACAGCAGATATAGGATAGCCAAACAATGCAAACCCCATTGAAACACAGCGTAACCCGGCTCTCTTTAGACAACATACTTAGTTAACAATATTAGCTGTGCTGGTAATGCTGAAAATATATTTGAATGGAATCCGAAACAATGACAAATCACACCCACTTATTTTTTCATTAAGTTTTTCTTGGACATATCCTTGAACATTATTTCACGTCTGCCAATATGTACAACAAACTTTGAAAGACAAGTACATTTCGCACTTTCCAGCTTGGTTGGAAACATGTTGAAATAAGTTATATTAGCATATTATCGATGATGATATAAGCGCAATCAAATATTTCAAAGCAGAGCAATATATAAGGATTCATTAATAGGCTACACGCATTTACTCTTTAAAATGCAACTATTTAGGGTATTGAATAGTATTCACTGGGTATTTATCAAATATCAGTTTAGAAACATAACATTTCCCCACTTTTTTATTACTTTTTCTTTTGATTTATGTAACCCCCATATTTAAGCTATTCCTCGTTTAAAATCTCGACCAAACTTTATGCTGAGACAACTCATCAGACAAACCTCTTCGAGACGATTCTAATGAACAGTCAAATAAAAGGATTGAGCAATAAGAATGTATTTGAGAATTTGTTTGGAACTTTGCATAATGTAAACTGTATGTAAAACAGTTAAATGTCCATTTTATCTAGTCGTCTCTTATACAATACATTCGAATTACGGGTTGGAACTTTTTTTGTTTCATTTAACCCTTCACTTCCGTGCCGTCATCTACTTTAAACTATTGTCCTCTGCTTTTATTAATCTCTCAAAAATATATTTCAGGCAGTTTCATTGTAGAACCATCAATAACGCGATGTCTGATCAGGGTCCAAACAGTTTGCAAATAACAAATGTACTCGGGGTAAGGCAGTACATATACATACGAAAATCGATAATTCGAACTCGCGTTAGTTCGAACGTACCCATATTTCAAAGCTAAATCGTGGCTTAGCCAAGTTTTAATTTTGAAATACGGATAAGTTCGAATTAAGCGATATCATCTTACCTAAATTCAACTTATGAAAAACTGCTATGCTCGATTTAAGCGAGTTCGAAGTACAGAGTTTCGACTGTATATGGACACTGACTATGGTACTATTATACAACGATTGGCAAAGCGCATTATAAAAACAATGCGTCACGTGTTTTAACATGTCAATGTAGGACACGATATTCTGTAAGTCACTATTAAAATGTTTGTTCGAATTTAAATCACATGCTCAAACATGTGCGGTTAATGAAAAAATGGCTGTGTTGAAAAGGAAAAAAAATCACTACGCGTTTTTGCAAAATTTTACCCTAGTCGTATTTCTTCATTGCAACATTTACTTGATACTATTTGTCACATTAGCTGTATGTACTCTTAGTAATATTGTCTCCGGCAATAACTGACATCTGCCTTATAACCTTGCAACATTGTACAAACCAAGCACCGTTGTCATCCAAGGTTCTATTATCTGAGTATGGTCTACACTGCCAAATACCGTATACATGTATAATACAGCTAAATTAAATACTTTAGATGCATGGGGATGTCCATCAGTGAAGATTAAGGCCAGCTGCCGCGTCTTTGACGCGGCGGCTGGCCTTGATCTACACTGTTGGAAATGCAATAAGGCAGGTTTTCACATGACATGGCTCATATTTATGTCGGATGCTGAGTGGAGTACATATACATTATGTGTGTGACATACCCGGATGGTCTGTACTTTTTATTTACAATTATTTCAATAAAAACAGAATGTTAGACTACAATTATATCACTTCATGAAAGTGCATATGTATTTAATAATCATCCTTCAATGCAGCATAGCTATAATATTCATTTTGGAATCCTGTTAGGGCCAGCACTATTTCTGTTTTACGATTTTAGTAAAACACCGAAAAAGATGCGATATTGCAAGGGTGAAATCTCGCATCTTTTGTTCGGTTCTTTTTGGTCATCAAATCCTATAGTATTCATAGTAAAAAACATCGAAAAAAGATGCGAGAATGCAAGCGTACAATCTCACATCTTTTTCGGCGTTTTATTCTTGTTGTAAACACATCGAAAAAGATGCGAGATTGCAAGGGTATATTCATGCATCTTTTTCGGCGTATTACACATGACGATGTAAAAAGACCCTTGCAATCTCGCATCTTTTTTCGACGTTATTTCCAATAGATTACTAAAGGATTCGTGGACAAAATGCATCGAAAAAAGATTCGAGATTGCAAAGATTTCGACGTTTTTTTACAACACGAGTAAACGCCGAAAAAGATGCGAGATTGTACAATTTTTTTTCAGCGGTTTATTAAAATTGTACAACAGAAAATTTGTTGACCCCAAATTGGATTCCGTTATTTATAGTTTGTCTCCTAAACGAAAATTTTGAACTCAAACTATTTGTTGATTTAGGACTTTCGAATTTAAATATATATGGAAATGTCTGTCACGTTTTTTAAACTAATTAGTTAATATTATTATTTGTAAGGTGAACGTATGGAGTTTCAATGTGTTACACACGTTCGACTTCACAATGTTCCTACATACATACAGCGATTACACACAAATGGAACGCAAACACATTACAATGCACTGTAGAAAATGTTTTTGTTTTTTTAGAAATTCCTAATAATTCATTTTATTCAGAGTTGTAAACAATTTTGAGCCTGTTCAAACGCCGGGTAATCCGGCGTCTAATCAGGCTCCAAACTGTTTGCAATGGACAAAATTGTTTCAGCATAAACACATGTATTTGGAAAGGATAACGTCGTATCCATTGTATATTACAGTACAACCCAGCTATTTGAACATTCAAAGGCTCAATTACAGTGGGGGATATAATTTTAGTTCCCGTTTAAACGAAACGAATCGCAAATATAATGCCATTGAATATAGAAAACGACAATTTTCTTGAATATTGAAAACGGTTCTTGAAAGCTTTGATAATAATTATCAAAATGGCAATAACAAATAGTTTGGAGGCTAATCAAGCATTGAATTAAAACTGTTATGTAGTTGCGGCAACCTTTGTGGTTTTTGCTAATATTTACTCGATTGATAGAAATTTTACATTTAAGAATGATACAAATGTTAAAGGAAATTGAAATGTCTGTACGCTTTGTCTCATAAACATGTTTTTCAGTATTTCAAAATATTTCGGAGTGATTGTATCCGTTTCAATTAGTTTCAAACATTGTACATGTATTGCACAAGTTCCCCGCAAAGATATGCAGGAGAGAATACCTTGTTCTTTTTTAATAACATAACCTACGATGCGGACGGTGAATAACACTCATTGTTTATTTCTCGTATATAACTTGTGGTTGAACTATGCAAATGAGGTTGTCTTACTAACTGTGTATTCCGCTGTCAAAATTTGTAAATAAATATGGCGTCAAACGGCATTTCTGTTGGCAATTGAGTGGCTATATATATGGGAAGGGACAGGGAATGTTTGCTACCTAGATTAATTCTGAATAAATCGGAACTAACCTTGGAACTACTTTTTTAATGTTTTGTCACTTTTGGGTGATCCATTCACGCGTCGTCCACTGACTTATAAGGATATACTAAGCTAAAAATATACACTATCGAGATGGTAAAAACAACAGTGCCAGATTATGTTGTAAATATAATCTAACATTAATGTTCATAAATTATTGGATCTATAAACTCATCTTTTAGAAAACGTTCTTATCATTTTTATCGTTTTCTAAAAAACTCGTTTTATAAATCCAAAAAATTATGAGCACTCATATAAGATCCTATATAACAGCGTTTGAGCTACAACAATAAATCCAGTCATTGCCTTACCCGAGTACAATGATTATTTGCAAACAGTTTGAACCCTGACCAGGTGCTACATGACATGGCGTCTGATCAGGATCCAAACGGTTTAATATATATTACGATGTTTCTTTATTAGTCAATTTACCTATACTCAAAATCGGCAAATAAAAGCAGATGACAATTATTTCAAGTAAACGAGTCAATATCAAATTTGGGCATATTTCCTGTCCAGCAACATTGGTTGGAAAACAAAAAGAAATAACAACTTATTTTGGGCTTGATGTTAAAGCCTGTATCGAAAAGTTAAATCTTAACCACATTTCAGTGCTGTATGTTAGGTTGGTGTATTCGATTATACTGTTTAAAGGCACAATCCCGCTCAAATTGGTGTTTAAAACGCGCAATTTCTTATATTTGTGCATTTTCTATGTATTAAAACTAAGTGAAATCGAGTGTAAGAAGCCTGACATATGCACCCACTTTGTAAAGAATCCTACCTAAATGTGTCGAATTCTTATCGTGGTGATTTACATTATAAGCGGGTTTGTTTACAAATAAGATTACGGGCTGGTTCCGAGAACTTTCGATCGATCGCATAAAGGTCACGTGATTGATTCGGCCGCGACAATGTGTATACATTACATCAGTTTAACGGCCAAACTTAAAGGAGTTGTCTCTCTTTGGTTGTAAAGCACTCGACTTGTTGTATAGAATTATGCAAATGAGCTTTACCGAGTATGTCCGTAAATTTTCGTCGCTATTCAAAAATAAACAAACTTGATTACTTGTTTCCACAAATTTCACTGTTCGTTAGCAATATTGCTTCAAATATCAGCACGTATTACTTCTTTTTATATGGAACGCTTACGATAGTGACATAAATTTCATGTAAGAAAAATGTTTGATTCTGATTATGTGGGAGTAATATATTGGGTTTAAAGGTGTCACTTTAGTACATTTCTGCTGTCCCTAGATCACATATTTTGACAATAAGTATAACTCATTGGTACAAATTATCAAAATTGTTATACAGTATGCTTTCATATAGAATGCTTTATCCTTTGCCTTGGCTTTAAAAATATATGTCATCGCACAAATGTGTTTTACTCTTAGTACTGGTGCTCTAAAATGTGTCCCTAACAGTTCTGTCCTCGCAGTAACAAAAACGTTTACATCCCGCGTAATAACTTTAAAATGTGCATAACTGGGAATCAAGTACCTTCTAACAAAAGAGTGACGTTTCAAAACATTAGCGCATTTGTTTTTTGTCAAAGATGAATTTCAGAAAACAAAAGTTGACCATCAGAAGGTAATTGGTGTCTCCGTTCTTTGGAATAGTGTCTTAAATGTTACACAGCATATTTGCAACAGACTATTACAACGATGTGTTGTGTGTGTATATGTATTGATCCATTCATCGGGTTAAGTACGCACGTAATGTTGTTAGATTAGGACGTCAACTCAGTCATGCTATTTTTTAGAATTTTGTGGTAAATACCTCCTTGCAATAACAGTCTCTGCAATAACGCTTAAATTTGTTACGGCTAGGACTGAAATTATTATAGCAATGACAATATTTGTTGTGGCAGCATTTTACAAGAACAGATGAACAGTACTATAAACATTCTAAGTGCCTCTAGTCATTTCACATCAAATGAATAATACTGGATTAGATTTTGACTGAACTAATTCACGTTGTCACAATACTTGTTACAGCAACAACATTATATCGTTACTGCATAGACGGTTTGGGCTATGATATCATTTTGTGCGAACAGGTGAATGACATAGCAGAATTTCTAAGTGCATGTTGATACTATCAATTGAATAGAAAACACTTCTATAGATTTGTTTGCCCCAGAATCTGTGATTACGGGATAGATGTATAGTTTTTGCCTCGTCTGTTTGTCCATCTGTCTGTCTGTGTCACAAATTTTAACCTTGCCTATAACTTTTGCACTTCTAGACATATGGCTTTGATAGATAGCAATTGTTTCGCTTGTGTCAAATTTAAACCATGCTAACTTGTTTGCAATTGTGTCCTCGACCTTGACCCTTGACCTACTTTTAAAAAAATAAGTATTATATGCATAGTATGGCTATAACATTTGACCCAGTAGGCATAGGGCTTTCATACTTGGTGTGAATGTCCATTGGGTCAATAACTGTTCAATCATACCATCTCTTATTTACATTATGACCTTGACAATTTACTTACTTAACCATAAACCTTAACGTTGGCCATTACTTTAGAACTACTTGTGATACAGACTTTATATATGGTATGTGTACTTACTTTAAACAGATATTGAGCTCAAAACAATTTAGGCCATGTCTAACAAAGGTCAATGTCATTTAGAGGTCAAATAGGATACATTTAACATGTGCCATAACTCTATAACAACATGTGAAACAAATTTCATATTTGACATGTCCACTCAATAAAAGAATCTATTGAGCTCTGGACATCTTTGGTTATGTCTGACAACGGTCAATGTCATTGAATGTCAATTAGGTTGAATATAATAAAGGCCACAGCTTTGGAACTGCATGTGATAGAGACTTTATAGATGGCACGTGTACTCAAATAAAAAATATTGAGCTTAGTATAACTTTGGTCATGTCGTACAAATGTCAAGGTCATTGAGACTTCATATTTCGTATGTGTACTCAACACAAGTAGCTCTTGAGCTCAATACTAGTTGGGTAATGTCAAACAAAGGCCAATATCATTGAGGAACCACCATAGTAGACAGGTGGACAGATACCCAAGACAGACAAAAGCAATAAGAATACCGGTATCTCTCTGTTCCTCCTTACATCTATTAGAATAACAAAATAAACGAGCGTTGGCACCCGCATGCGGTGCTATCGTCAGTTAATTTTAAAGACAATCGCGGCAGTTTGTTCGAATTTTCAAAACATTCAGATTATTTTTTAATTTTGCATGTTGCTAGAATATACAATGTTATGCAGAAATATGAAATAAAAATTTGGGGGCCAGAACTGGATATTTTCTCAATAAGTTGTTTTGGGGTATACCCCTTATTATCCGGAAACACGTGCTTTTGATCATAAAAATCTCAGATAACCCCTCTTCAGCTTAGTAATTTACCTAAGCTGTTGGGTTAGTCATATATTTTCATAAAATAGAAAAAAATAGGAGCAAGTAGCACCAAAAAATGAAAGCAACACATTATCAGTCAATAAAGTGAACTAATCAAATGGTTATTTTGCAAAATCTTTTCTCCTACAGTTCAACTATTTTTTTCTGATTTTCTTTTTACAAATGTCTGCATAAAGAATAACGCTGGTCAATGCAACTACACATAGGGCTATCTACAAATGTTATATGATAACCACTTTTAAATGCTAGCATGTGTCCAAATCCATATTTAATTGTCAACAATAAATCACTATTCAAGAACTATTAGATTATATCACTAATCGTGGTCGCCAAATGCTGGTATGACCGCGCACTTTAACTTATCTAAGTAGAAAAAATACAAATTTCAAATATAAATTATATAATAGGGAATTGGTCAAAGGGAGACAACTTTTCAAAGATTTTAATTTTTACATGAGCTGCCTCCCGTTGACCGTAAACATTGAAACTAGCGCGACAGTCCTTAAATACGTCTACTTACTACACAACATTGTCTTTACAGTAACAATATTTCAAAACAGTCCATTTTCATATGTCGGTTGCAAGATAGTATATAGATGAACCCTAATGATAATGTTCTCCTATAATGGTAGAATATATCTGCAACAAAATCATTAAGATGAGAGATACAATTTAATTATTTCAACATTGTCTTTCATGCAACGGTTTATGTCTTTGCAATAACAATATTTTGTTATTGATAGAATAAGTTTTAGTTTTACGAAAGAGAAAGTTTATTGTGCCAGTGTCATGTATTTCTTTAAACAGTGTTTACTGTTTATGTTCAAACTTGTTTGAACGTTTAACACGTAAGATTAAATTTTGAAAATGCGACCGACTTGTTAAATGTTCTTTGCAGTAACTTATTTAAGTCATTCGTGTAACACCTTTGTCTATAGTGTAACGCACCTTTAAATTCTAAATATAGATCTAACAAAATGTAATTTAAGGTATATAACCTAGTTCAGTATAAAAAAGAGTTCACCACCTAATGTAAAATAAGAAGGTAGAATCATGATGAACATTATTTTGTAATGATTATATGATTATTTAATGTGAAATAAATCTCAAATTTTCTGTAGAGAGTATTCTATGATTAAATGCGAACTACAATTGTACAAACCCCTTTTTATCTGAGAAATACACTTCTCTGTGATTATTCTGATGACACAGTGTTAAGATTTTCCAAACCCTGAAGCAAGTATATTTTTGTCATGGCTTATAGGTGTGTTATGGCAAGGACACTATTTTGTCATAGGTGTAATATTTATTTAAAAATGACCAAATACAAATTGATTTAAGGGGCACCTCAATATGGTACCCATTCTGGACACTTTAGGGTAGCATATTGATACTGTTTCATAATGAGTTTGTCAAAGCAATATCATGGTCAATTAGGATACCAAATTATGCCCAAATTTGATATTGACTCATATGACGTCCTAGCAGGAGTCAGAACAAACAGCGAACTGACTGCCATTCAGAATTGGAAGTCTGCCATTCACTACATTTGTGCATTGCGTTGCTTAAAATATGTTGGATTGGTTAACACTTATTATGCTGAGCGTGACTTAACTAACATTTGCAAACAGTTTGGATCCAGATCAGATACCACGTAACGCTGCGTCTGATCTGGGTCCAAACTATTTGTTACTAATATTCAACATTTGTTCATTTAAAAAACATTAAAACTAAATATGTTCTTTTTTCGCCGACGATATATTTGAAGCCGGCGACAATTCAGCATGATAGGGGTTAATATGTTTGTTGTATTTTGCGTTACCACGTGAGAATCTGTGGAGTCGACTGCTGCAAACAGTCTTTGTCCAGGGACAAATATTGTCGTAAGTCAAAAACATCTAATTTCTTATTTCTAAATATAATCCTGTCTTATGACATTCTTTGGAATCGTCTTTTCAAGATAATTCCAAAGAGATGTCACAAGACAGGATTAGATAGAGAAATAAATACTATTGGAGAATTTTAGTATCTGACAATTTTTGTCGTACGACGTTTCATAAGGCGGGTCACTGTAGATGTTTATATTCTTTGTTATAGGATCATCATGGTTACAACATATTATATATGAACAAATCTTACTGTCAGTATTTCCAACCATGCCATTCTTTAAGAATTACAAGAGACTCAGCACATTACATAATCACTTCTAGTTATATTTATCAATGTAAATATAAGCGCAATTAAGAGCAACTAAAAACTATATATATATATATACCAATAGAAATGAAAGAAATATACGACTTTTCATTAATATAACGTCCTAAAGTTTTTCACAAAACGAGAAGTACAGAATTATTAATTAAAACAGTTTTTAAAGCAAATGAATCTTAAAAGCTGAGGAGGCACCGCATATCTCGGCGTCTCATCTAGATCTAAACTATTTGAAAACTGATGATATTTCCTCAAAGAAGCTAGACTACATATAACAATTTCACTGCCAAGTGTTATCGTTTGCTTGAACCTTTTCACCGCCAAATTATCGTCTGCATTCATAGTGTCGTTTGCAGTATTTTGTCAAGTTATATTTAAAGCAATTTTGACTGAATAAATATCGATACTATTGTCAAACAGTATGGATCTTGATCAGACGCCACGTCACGCGGGGTCTGATCAGGATCCAAACTATTTGTTAAGTCGCTGGATGGCGCCATTGGCAGTGAAAGAGATAACCACGTTTTAGATTAATTGCAATTACATGTACATAACGTGCAGAAAGCTGACTTCTTGGCAGTCTTACCTTGAGTTCAACGGGGTTTCTAATCATACCTCAACTGTTTGACACTAATATTCAATTTTTTCTTAAGTCAAAGTACGTAAAACAAGTTTTAGAAATAAAAGCAGATGACAATTGTTTGTTTGAATATGTTTGTCCACATATGAGGAAGTCATTGTCTCTGTGTAACGTCACACATCTACAGTTGAACTTCGATATCTCGAACTCGGTTAGGTCGAACATACCCGTGTTTCAAAGTTAAAACGTGGTTAAACCACGTTTTAACTTTGATTTACGGGTACGTTCGACTTAAACGAGAATGAAATAATGCAATACATGTGTCGACAAATCGGATAGTTCAAATTATGCGAGTTCGAGATATCGAAGTTCGACTGTAGTTATTATAGTGGATTTACATGACTTCGGTTGTGAGTTTATGTCAGAGGTTCAAGAACGGACATTGTCGCATGAAGATGTAAAACAAAACGTTCAACAAGTAATACAAATAAAAAAGAAACTCTTGATTACAACGTCAGAGCTACTATATCATTTTTATGAAAAGGAAACGGTTCTACGTTTTGAATCATATTCACTTCCTGCTTTAATAAATAACCAATCAAATACTATCAAACATACGGGTTGTATTTTAGGCTTTTTTACAGTAATTATTTGACTTTACACTGTGGATTCGTTGAATGATGACAAAATATATAATATTATTTTAATGTGACTAAGCCAGGTTTAAACTTTGAAATACAATGCACACGTATATATATGTTCGATCGAGGATCAATTGTATTCATATCCGAAATAAAATCAAAACGATTGTTCCTAGAAGACCAAACCTCGAGGTAACCGCAAATAAAACGAACCGGAAATAAATAGAGAAATAACGGATTTTGTTTCAGAAATGAAGCTATATTTATGTTTTCCAGGAAAGCAAAACTCAACAGAATAATGCTCAATTAATGGGAAACTTATGTGTCCCTTCATGCTATTGTTATCATTTTATCATTGTAAAACATAATGGTTAACTCCTTCAAACTATTAAGTTAACTCACTTGCCCCAGAAACTTCAAATGGGCAATCTCAGTTTCCAATTCAGTTTTGTCCTTGTTTGACTATTGGTTACGCGACGTCTGTTCTGGATCCGAACTGTTTAAAAATGTTAGCGAGGTCACGAGCAAGTTTGTCAAAGATCGCATAAAATGTATTCGATTTAGAGAGCGGACAAAATAAGTGTGACTAACTGACGGAGGGTCGAGCAGAGGGACGGATAGAGGGGTTGACAGGACGTTTACTATTAGGCTTCACGATGGGGCCCTTAAATGCGCGTATATACTTATACTCTTGGCTTTCGCTTTACCACCGTTGTGTCGAAATGTGGCTCATTTTATAGCAATATTCTGTTACGTTTGCACACAGTGAAGTTGATCCGGTCGTATCAACTGACCCTAAACCGTGTCGTATTGTTTATGTCAGAAGTTCTATTTTCGGTTTATTATGGTTTTAAATCGCCTATTTTGGTGATTTAGGTCTGTCTTCAACATTTCAAAGATCGGTTTGGCCCAGAAGTTCAAACATTATTATTAACCGTTATTGTATTTCAGACATTAAAAATGGTTTGAAAACGCAATTGGACTTTAAAAGGTTTCCACATAAAGAAAACGTTCATCCCTTCAGTGCCAGGACGTCATCAAGTTAAACAAACGTCGTCTGCATTTAAATTTTAGATGTTTTGACTTAAGAAATGTTTAAAACAGAGACAAACAGTTTTGATCCTGATCAGATGTCGCTTTACGTGGCGTCTGATCAAGATCCAGTCTGTTTGCAATTAAATACTGTACTCGGAGTTAGTCGGTGAATGAGTTAATGCGCCAAAAGGCGTTTGTATGAGGTTAACCCTTCCACTCTCATTTTTTTCGTGAGATTTTTACCCCTTAACTGCTTCATTGTCGTCTGCTTCAATTTTCTTGTCTGCAATATCGTTTCACAGTTAAAAAAAAGGCAGAATGATTCAAGAAATTCCAAAACGAGTGTCAAACCGTTTGGATCCTGATCAGACGCCGCGTAACGCGGCGTCTGATCAGGATCCAAATGATTTGCAAACGCGCTTTCAAGCGCAATTGAGAGCGAAAGGGTTAAAGCCGCCTAAGGACTGCCGTTTAAGGTACCAGAAGTGAAACTGTGTGAGTGATGTTTGTTGCCTTTCTCTACAGTATCAATTATTGTATGACTTCAGTAATCACGACTTAGGGCAAAAAACTATTTGGCTTGCGTAAACCGAGGAAACTTATTGTACTAGAAACGGAAAGAATCCCACAAAGGCAAGACGAGTGACGATCAATTATGACAAGTATGTCATACATTCCACGAATGGGGAGTACGTTGAAGTCCCGTCTATGTAGGTTTAATTTAGACTGGCGCACCCGCTTTGGGATGGTGAACTAAACTTCATTTAGTACTAGTTGAGTAGTATAGACATACAATCACGCCTACAGTCAAGATCGATGGGCAGGCTCGAAATATATTACGAAAAAAAGGATTGTCAAAAATAAGGATAGGTAGAGGCAACACGGCATTTATGGCTCTATTGAAGGTTCCATTGAAAGAGTACCTTTGCTGAATTCCGTAATACAAATAGATACTGTAAAGTCGGTTTTATTCGCGAGAATATAATTACGCGTTAATTCGCGAATGTCTCTACTTTTGAAAATAGGTGACTTGTTAAAGAAGGTTGAAAGTAAAGCAGAATGTGCCTTAAGGCACATTCTGCTTTACTTTCAGCCTGCTTTAAGCTACCACCTGCTAGAAATATTGCATGATGTCTCGAATTAATACAAAACCGCATTACGCGAAATATTCATGACGCGAAAAATACCTGTTTTATAGTAGCCTGTTACTGTTACAGCCTATTTCTGTTAGTTGCTATATATAGCCCCCTCTCCCTAACTGAAACGCCTTGTCATACGTCTTCCATTTCCTAATAGCAATGCGTTTTCTTGTTTCTACAATGTGTTCTGACAGGCGAAAGATCGAAACAGGCTGATAGAATAGTAGACATCTCCCGTAGGAGCTTTTTGGTTTATGTTTTAGCTTGCCTTAAGTAACTACACCTGTATAAAACATAAAAAAGAGAATTTTTAAGTCTTATTCTTATCCATCCCCTCTTCACACACACTTTTGCGGTATTTTTTTTTTATCTACCATGTCCTCTCAAGGATCCACTGGCAATATTTTCTGTTTTCTAAACAGATGGAGCCTTTAAGCAAGTAATGAAAGTATAGTGGAAAGTTCCTGTAGAAGATAGAGTATTAGCATTTGCCATTTTGAGGTAGATCTATCAGCATTGGTGGCATGAAAATACATATGAGCCATGCCATGAGAAAACACGTCATATTGCACTGCAAACAGTGTAGTTCAATGCCAGTCGCTGTGCCAATGACGCGGTGACTGGTCTTGATCTACATTGTTTGACACCCACATGCAACTAAAGCATTTTATGGAGCTGTATTATATACGGTATTTGGCAGTGCATGCCAAACTCAGATACAGAACCTTTGATGACAACGGTTCTTTGTCTGTACAATGTTGCAATGCAATAAGGCTGGTTTTGAAATGGCACGGCTACGGGACCCGTTTCATAAAACTTCTTACGACAAAAACGGTCGTAAGGCAAAACTTAAAAATAAAATTAATTTTTTATTCATCTATCTAAACCTGTCTCGTGACATCTCTTTGGAATCGTCTTTTCAAGACGATTCCAAACAGATGTACACACAGGATTAGAAGGAGAAATGAATAAAAATTGAGACTTTTGTAATCTGACTCACGACAACATCTCACAGCCAAATTATCGTCTGCATTCATAGTGTTCAAACTGTTTGTCACTTTATATGTTTCTTCTGTCAAATGTCCAACACGTAACTTTGAGTAAAAAGAGCAAATGACAATTTTAAGTAGACGATATTGCAGCATCAAACACCTAAAACATAAAAGTATTGTTAGGGGAACAGCAGCAAGCATTGGTGTTAGGAGGGATTCGTTGTTCTGAGGGCCATTGCCGGGAGAGGGCATTGTAAACCAATTCTAAGAATTGGTATAGACTTAGGCGACTTACTTTGTAGACAACAATTACATAGTATGATAATGGTAAGACTTCACGTGATTTGACTGACGTATCTCGATATAGTAAACTAAAAGAGGAGGCGTTCACATTATGCAACAAATGATAGGATAGGAAGAGAGCTTAGAAATATGTTTAAATATATTTTCTGCTCCATTTAATATTAGAAATGTGGTTGGGCTACACGTTCTGCCAACTTATAGTCGGCCATTCCCCTAGAATAGAGCTTAGTACTTTAATCGTGTAATCCCAAACTATAAATATTCAAATAATTAGATGGGAATGACTAATCGTGCATTCTGCAAACATTTCTTATTGCATAATTATGTACATAAATGCCATGTAGCCGTATTTCACTCTTTTTGAGTGGAAATGTACATTTTCTTTTAAACTTTTATGTTTATACTGCCACAAAATGATGCGGGGCATGTTATGCATGATGGCATGCTGCTCGCCGTTAGTTGACATTAGCCTTTAATATTGACTTCTGTGGCCATGGTTATGCATGTATTTTGCGTTTAGGTCAGTAACGGTATGAAACAGTTTTGCATTTATATTCTGCAATTAAGGGTTTATCAAACTCTTGATTTTGGGAAATTTTCAAAGTATATGAAAACACGCTATGATGGTTTTGTATTGAAGAGCTATTAAAGATGAATGAAAAAGACATAAAAAGTGAACATTTTGGTGTACAACTTTTGGCTCTACGGACATTTTAAAAGGTGTAAAATTTACCCCACCCACTTTTTCTTATTTTGTTCTTTTCAAACAGCCCGCTTCAATAAAATCCATTTCAAATGAAAACAAACATGATAATTTGGTTTTCTGTTACTTATTTCCTGTATATGGTAGTATTTCTTCATACAAAAACTAATTTAAGACAAAAAAGACACACATGTGAAATTTATAAAGCTCTAAATATCATCGATATGGTACTTTTTTCTAAATTTTGTAAAGGGAGATAACTCCTTTTTCTTCAATAACTCAACATTTTCAATACTAACCTATCAATTTCTTTTCATATTTTGAATTGCCTTTGTATGAATTTTCACTTGGTATAATATTAGAAAAAGTTAAATACTGGAAACATTTATTTTCTTTTACTATTCTCATAATTTTTCGTTTAAAAAAAATATCATAACCCATAAAAACCATGTTGTTGATTCCGAAATTCATATTTTCGAAATCTGGTGCCTATTTGGACTTGATTTAGTTTCTTTATGTCAAAATACTTCCACAGACATGGAATGCATAATGAAAAACAAAATTATCATGTTTGTTTTTATTTAAAACAGATTTTATTGAAGATTGTACTTTAAATTTGACAACATTTGAGAAAAAGTCTGAATTTGAGACATCTTTTCCAAACTGCTGTAGTGCAAACTAATGCACACCAACATATGTTTTTTCCCCTGCTTTTTCATTTATTATAAACATCTCTTTCAATATAAACATGAAAGAAAAAAGTTAAATACCTTGAAGAATTCTCTTATGGGTTTGATGCACCTTTAAGTGAACATTTGAATAAACACAATACAGTAAAACACCGATATTATGCCAGCCGAGACGAATATTCGTTTACTTACTATAGCAGTATTTATGAATGCTGCAAGTAAAACAAATACATCGGAAAACGCTTTATTTCTACTTTATTCTTTGCTTTAACCCATGATAGGGTCTTTACATACACGGATTTTCCTACGATTCCTTTCGGATTACCAATTCGTAGTGAAACTTGTCAAACTTGTATTGAGTGACCTTTATTTGAAAAAAGCGTGAAGGTAGCGAAAGGCAAGTGACTGATAAATAACATGGACAACTCAAAATACTAAGTGGTAAATCCAGATGTACACTGTTTGTAAATGACGAGTATACTCGTCACTAGGGTTGAATGTGTTAATAACTAGTTGCCCGTTTTAGAATCAGAGCTGTATAGTCATGCAAATGTTCTGCAGATATCCTATTTTGCATACTTAAATTACATGCACGCTCCTCATATGATATTCTTACGCAATCTATTATTATCATGCAACCTGATTTAGCCATGTAACAAAATTTGCGGCATGAAGAAATAATCATGTTCGACATGTAACCAAATAAAATCGTAAAATTGTATAAGAAAACAGGGTTTTTATTATACTCTACTTTTGAAATTTTGACGTACCGTTAATGTCTATTAAATCCCAAATTCAAATAAAATCAAGATTTGATTTACACATGTTTCTATTTATAGAACCAATTTTGCAATATTTAGATCAATTTTTTTCCCATGATGTCTTCGTTTAAATCAGAATCAGAATCAGAAATTTCTTTATTGACTTAAATTTTACAGTTTCTCGTCATTACATAGTAATTTAACAATAAGTATAATATGTCACATGGTCATCATAGCGTATACAAAATGAAAATACATATTCCAAGTTTCGCATAAATATTTATGATTAGATATGAAATTATATGTATTAGACTACCAACATCATATTCGTTCAGGAGTAAATTTTGAAAAATCACATATGTATAATAATTATTATAGGAGGATGGACTTCTATGCAATATTCGTAGCTACTGTGTATAATGGGGCCTTCACATACACGGAATTTCTACGATTTCCTTACGGATGGCACACATCCGTAAAAGTTTACGGTTTCTTACGATATATGCCACTTTTAAGAGTGAATTAAGATGTGTTACGAGTTGTTACGGGCTATTTACGGTATCTTACGTGTTATTACGATATGTTTACGACAAAACTCCGCGTTCTATAGCAGTTGCACCTGGTTTTCTCTACTTGCACGCTCTTTCAGTTAAAGGGTCACTCAATATAAGTTTGACTGTACTTGCCCCTTCACCGCCATAGCCCGAGTACAATGATTACTTGCAAAGGGTTTGGATCCAGATCTGGCATCGCGTGACGCGGCACCTGGTCAGGTTCCAAACTTCTCGACACTCAATTTTATACTCATTAAATCAAAAAACCTAAAATTAACATTTGAGAAATAAACGTAGACGAATTGTTCAAAGCTCGTTACGTGATGACAGTGAAGGGGCTTTATCGTAAACAATACGTAATATTACCGCCTGCAACAATTATTGCAAATTACTGTTATAATATTTATTTTTTTTCTCAAAAATTTCTCAAAATATAAGATTAGAGTCTCAATTTGAGTAGGTCCTGATGTCAGTTGTCGCCACGTGCGGTTTAATCTGGATATAAACTGTTTGCAAATGTTAGGGTTACGTGTTGTTACGTTCGATTTCCGATTAAGTTGCGGATTGTAACGGACTATTTACGAGTTGTTTACGGAGAAGTCCATCCGTGGTCTATCGTAGTCTATCGTAAAAAAGTTTTTGACATGTCAAAAAAAATAATTTTCGTCTTACGGAGGCTTACGGATGTCGTCGAGTTTTGCGGATGGTAACGGATTGTTTATGAACGTCTGCGATGTGTTTGCGGATGTTAACGAGTTATTTCCGGACGTTTGCGATTGACTACGGTTTGGAGATCCGTAAGGACTCGTAAGAAACATCCGTGTATGTGAACGCACCTTTATGAGTTGTTACGATTTACCTAAGAGAACTGACGTGTTTGACCTTTTCAGTACCAAAAAGTATTCAATTGCAAATGTGTCATCATTCGACAACTGGCATGAAGTGAGAGAACATCGATATTACTGAAATAATAGTTCACTTAGATTTTTGTGGTCTTTTTGGCAAGATTATTCCTGTTTGGACGGAAAACCTCCACGATAATACCACGGATGACTACGAACACGTTACGGTCGGTTTACGGATCATTGCGGACTGTTTACGGATCCTGCGGGCTGTTTACGGAGGATAACGTGTTGTTACAACCGGTTTACGATACTAAACGGATCGTTACGATTGATTTACGGAAGAATAACTCCGCGGACAATCGTAAGAAAATTTTTGACACAAAAATATGGGCATCTTCTTCCACGAATCTTTACGGATCCTTGCGAGTTATTTACGGACACTAACGGATCATTTGCGGATGCTTACGATTTACTACGATTTGGCGATCTGTAAGGAATCGTAAGAAAATATCGTGTATGTGAAGGCCCCATAAAGTAGTATATAGTATACATGACTATGAGAGTTGCATGAAGTGTTTGCATATTTTAGTATTTTGGTGTACATGTATACAATAGATACTCATTTATAGGAGCAAACTTCTAACAGACATAGCGTCATAAATATAGTTACTGAGTTTATGGACAGAACTATCATTTGTTAAAGCCATTACCTGTGTGAATTTAAACATGATTTAGGCGTTAATATATTTGAGACGTGCCATGAAAAAACCTGTCTTATTGCATTTCAAAAAGTGTAGATCAAGGCCAGTCGCCGCGTCAAGGACGCGGCGGCTGGTCTTGATCTTCACTGTTTGACACCCATATGCATCTAAAGCATTTTATGTAGCTGTATTCTAAACTGTTTTTGGCAGTGTATACCAATTCAGATACAGAGCCTGTGATGACAACGGTACTTAGTATATACAAGGTTGCAATGCCATAAGACATGTTTTGTCATGGCACGGTTCATTTCCATGTTATGGACTGTGTTAGAATCGGGTCAATCATACTGTTATTTTGAAACTTGCGACAGTATATGAGTATTTGTTGTAGCAATGGGACCATTTCAAGCCTCAAACAGTGTCGAACACTTCAACCTTATAGTACGATTAACCCTTTCACTCTCGATGACTCCTTAAAGCGCGTTTTCAACCAGTTTGGGTCCTGGTCAGACGCCGCGTTACGCGGCGTCTGATCAGGACAAAAACTGGTTGGCACTCGTTTCGAAATTTCTAACGTCATATTGCCTTAAACATAACTTTGAAACGATATTTCAGACAACAATATTGAAGCAGACGACGCTATGGCGGTGAAGGGGTAAAAATAACTCTCGACAAATTTGATCATTAAAGGGTTGACAATATTTTCTAACACAACTTATAATTGCGCTGCAATCTGATTTGCTCATGTGACAAAATCTGTGACGGGTATTTGGACACCAATATATTTGCTATATTAACCCATTTGTGCCCACGATCCCATATATGGGACATATGCAAACAGTGTATACTCTGATCAGACGCCGCATTATGCGGCATCTGATCAGAGTCTACACTGTTTGCTGATAGGAATTATAATTTCAATATAAAACAAATTGAAAATGAAAATTTGAACCAGGCATCCCTTTGATAAAAATGGACTAATCCAATATATAAACATGGAAGAGTCCACTGGGTAAAAATGGGTTGATATCTTTGCTGTAAAAGTATAGAAATATTAGATAAGAGCAAGTCAGTTACAGTGGAGAATCTGTTATTCTTTCCCAATAAACGCGTTTACGCTAAAACTATTATTTGCAGTGCAAACAGTTTGGAGCCAGATCAGACGCCGGGTAACCCGGCGTCTGATCAGGCTCCAAACTGTTTGCCACCAAGATAAACATGAATTATCAGAAATGTCAAAAAGTTGTACTTTTATACGTTTTAGTATTTTGCGTTTGCGTACGTTTGCGTTTAAACGGGAAAGAATAACAGATTCTCCACTGTATTCTATATTATATGAACCCCTTCATTGCCTTACACCTTTTACAATAATTATTTGCAAGCAGTTTGACTTCTCATCAGACGCAGCCGCCAAACAGTTTGACACTCATTTCACTATTTTTGAAATAAAAATACCTAATATTTGAATTTGAGAAACAAAAGCAGAGGATTATTGCTTAAAACTGATGACGTTATGACAGTGAAAAGGTTAATTGGAATATTTTTTTCAATCTTTATTTTGTAAATATTTACAGTAGAATCTATGTTCTCGGAGTCTATAAAGTTTCCGTCTTATGGATTGCGATAGAATAGGATAAATCGTTCTGTAGTTTTTAAATTCGCAACAGTATAACAGATTTTTAATGATCTCCCAAATTTGCGACCAGTCAGAATAACCATGAGGTTGACCGCATAGTTTAAGAAACATAGGATACTAGATGAGTGTTCATAATTGATTGGATTAATTATACAAGTATTTAGAAAACGATAAAACGAGGCTTAGCCGAGTTTTTTTCATTTTCTAAAACGGCGGGTTTGATAAATCCTTTAAATCATGAATAACGAATATTGGATCTAGATATATTATTTTTATAACATGTCATAAAAAAGTTGTATTTCGTCATTTATTTGTCGCTGCCTTTGAAGATAAAAGAGCGAGTCACTGATACTTAACTAGGTTCGAAATAGATTAGAGTAGACAGTGACAGCAGAGTTTAACTGCATTCATTCAGTAGATAGATCTAGCATATATATTTTATTTTATCATTAATAAACAGCTCATGTAGATTTAACCCATTTGTGCTCACGATCCCATATATGGGAAATTGGCAAACAGTGAAGACTCTGTTCAGACTCCGCATCATGCGGCGTCTGATCAGAGTCTGCACTATTTGCTTAGGAATTTCAATATAAAACAAAATGAAAAAGAATTTTTTTTTTACCAGGCATCCCTTCGATAAAAAATGGACTCATCCAATATAAAACATGGACGAATCCACTGGGCGCAAATGGGTTAATAAAGAAACAAATCTACATGAAAGAGTGGTTTTACTTGTGAAGAGGTTCCTAATCCAAAACTGTTTGACACTCATTTCGATATTTCTTCTGTCACTTTCACTTAACCCCTTTACTGCCTTGTTCCGAGGATCCATCGGGTCACATTTACTTACTTGCCCCGAGTACAATGGTTATATGCAACTAGTTTGGATCCTGATCAGACGCCACGTAACGCGGCGTCTGATCAAGATCCGAACTGTTTGCCACTCATTTCAATAGTTCATAAGTCAAAATACATAAAATCTAAATTTGATAAAAGGAGATGACAGTTGTTTAAAATTGATGACCTCACGGCAGTGAATGGGTTAAACATAACCGTGAAACATTTATGCAGACGGCAATATGGCGATGCCAATGGTTAAAGCAATGGTTAAAGCGAACGGTAAATTGTTGCGATAAAAGGTGAAATAACTGTAAACTATTCTCAAGCGTAAACTCACATTGCAGTGGTTTTGACTAGGGGTGTAACAATACGGTGAACACCGAATTGCAATATATTGCAATAAAGAGGAACAGTATTGTAATATATTGCAATATATTGTGGCAACTTGTCAGTACAAAAAATGGATAGAAATTAGCCTTGAAAAGTTATTTATAACATTGAAATGATAAATGGAGGGCTTTAAATACTAGGGAGGGTCCAAATTAACAATTATACATTTTTGTGAATGTTATAATTGTCACAACATTACATCCCCTCTCGTATGTGCTCAAATAATACGCTAGAATATTGCAATACGGAAAACCCGTATTGCAAAACGTATTGCTAAGAGGCGTATTGCAATATAACAATATATTGCCGTATTGTTACACCCCTAGTTTTGATTTTTTTCAACGCCGGAATCGCATAAAGTCGAATTTGCTAACAGTTTGGATCCAGGTCAGATACCGCGTGGCGCGGCGTCTGATCAGAATACAAACTGTTTGAAACTCATTTTTATATTTCATAGGTTATACAACATGTATTAGCTTAAAAACGTTGAAACCTACTTACAGACAACCATATTGAAGAAGACGACAAAATAACGGCGAAGGGTTAAAATCCTAACGATTAATTTGGCGCCGAAAGTGTTACCATGAGGAATCCTATTATTCATCATAATCATTTTGTTTAACGTAACTCTTTGAACGCTTAGTAATATTGTCGTCAGGAACAACTGTCTTCTACAGTTCTAAAATATTTTCTAAATTTATTTCCGAACGCCGGGGCCCGTTTCATAAAACTTCGTACTACAAAAACGGTCGTAAGTCAAAACTTTGAAATACATTAAACTTCTGATTTCTCCATCTAATCCTGTCTTGTGACATCTCTTTGGAATCGTCTTTTCAAGACGATTCCAAAGAGGTGTCACAAAACAGGATTAGATGGAGAAATGAATCAAAACTTTGAAATACATTAAACTTCTGATTTCTCCATCTAATCCTGTCTTGTGACATCTCTTTGGAATCGTCTTTTCAAGACGATTCCAAAGAGGTGTCACAAAACAGGATTAGATGGAGAAATGAATAATAATTGAGACTTTTTAATCTGACTTACGACAACATTTATCGTACGAAGTTTTATGACACGAGGCCCTGGTGAGACGCTACGTCACGTACTGTTATAGTTTCGACGCTAGCATGAAATGACTGAAATCACTGTATAATGGTACTTAGGATACAGAGAAAAAGAGAAATTGTAGAAAGGATGATGAAGGTATGAATTGTACCGTACTCTATCTTTAAAACTTTTACCTAGTATCTTACCTAGAAAAACTTGTTTATTACCTAATCTATTAAATCTTTGAATTTGCCAATTATAGCATATAGGTAAATTTTAAAATTAACGACAGAAAAGAAACCACGTGATAAATAAATTAATCATAAAGAAGGTATATGCAACAACTAAGAATACAATAAAACATGAATCTTGTTAACCCATTTCAGCGCCAAATTCAATCGTCTGCTTTAAATTCTTTATTGCCATGACGTCATCAATTTTAAACAATTGTCGTCTGCTTTAATTCCTCAAATTTAAATTTTAGGTGTTTTGACTTATGAAAAATTGAAATTAGTGGCAAACAGTTTGAGTTCTGACCAGACACCGCGTCATGTGGCGTCTGATTAACCAATTTGTGCCCACGATACCATATGTGGGACATAGGCAAACAGTGTAGAATCTATGCGGCGTCTGATCAGAGTCTACACTGTTTGCTGATAAGAATTTAAATATGAAACAAAATGAAAATGAAAATTTTGACCAGGCATCCCTTTGATATAAAACTGACTAATCCAATATATAAACATGGAATAATCCACTGGGTATAAATGGGTTAAGGTCCAAACTGTCTGAAATTAATCATTGTAGTAAATGGACCTGATGGACTCTCGATGCAAGGCAGTGAAGGGTTTAAATTATTATTTACTGCAATTATATCGCTTGATATAAAAATGCAGCATACATTATTATTTCAAAGTAAAATTTAGAGCAGTTTGACCAAAGCAATATCGATACGAATGTCACAATATTTGGATACTGAACAGACGTCGCGTAACGAAAGTATTAAGCCGTAAACTCCGATTAAAACTTTGCCATAGAAATTATAGAAAGCAGAATTGTAGATACGATGGTGATTCAAAACGTTATGTATGTTACTTGATCAATAACTGCGATATAAAACGTGCAAAATGCATGTGTGATATGCCATTTTAAAGAGCAATTATTTGCCCACACAATGGTATAATGCACGATCACATAAGTGAGGGTAAACTGAATATGGCTCCATTTAAGAGAAGCATTTACATACAGGCTCAAACTCTAAACATGTTTTTAAAACAACCTGTCTAATACCGCAGACCAGCTAGAAGACAAGGGTTAAAACATGTCAATTATATTTAGAAAAGTTAACATTGACACGTACAAGTTTTAACCCTTTACCCCATAGCCTGTTTCTAGAATTTTAAATAGGTGACTACTTAAAGCAGGTTGAAAGTAAAGCAGAATGCGCCTGAAGGCGCATTCAACTTTACTTTCAACCAGCTTTAAGCCAAAACCTGCTAGAATAAATAATATATTCCTTATGATACATTTTCATGACTGTATAAAATGGAACTACATGTATTTTCTTCAGCGGAGGAATTAAATGAATGCGCTAAAAGGCGCTTCTATAAGATAAAGGGTTAATCAAAAGCGGGCTGTAATTAGTTAAAGTGGAATTTCCTTGATTTTCTCTGCAAAAATGAATAAAATGTTAGTCCCTGCAATACTCACAATAAATGTAAGCAATGTGAACGTTTACACAACATAGATGACATTTTCTGGAGCAGCCCATAGTTTGCGCATTTAGTGGGTTGAATAACAAATATACAATTTGCTGAATGGTACGTTATGGTGAGTTAAGGAAGAGACATGATCTAATCAAAATACAGGTGGTTGATCTATTACTGGGTAAACATTAAAGGGCGTTTGCATTACGTTAGTCTTGCATACAGCTGGGGTAAATATTCCAAGATTATTGATGCAGCTTCTTTTGAAGTGACGCTTAATCCATTACCCCATAAATACGCCTTTTAACGCTTCCAATTATTCATCCACTGAAGAAAAATAGTTTCAGTTTATACAGTTATGAATATGTACCATAAGAAATATTTTCTTTATCCTAGGAATAATAGCTTAAAGCAGGCTGAAAGTAAAGCAGAATGCGCCTTAAGGCGCATTCTGCTTTACTTTCAACCTGATTTAAGTAGTCACCTGTATTTAATACTAGAAAAAGGCTATGGGGTAATGGGTTAACAAAGGTATCATTGTAAAAGCGAATGCGCCCACGCGTTTTCAGACATCTGCATATACTCTATTGATTTCCCGACTGTGAGGTCTACATAGCCCTGCTTCGTGTACATTGTCAGTCTGGCATAATGACGATAGATAATAACATTTCTTTAAAGAGTTAAACTGACTAGTTACGACACTGTCTTCAAAAAAAGTCAGCAGCTGAAAACGCCATTCGGCCAAAATTTACATGTACATGTTAAATACAAACTCCCAACTGACTCTTGCTTTGTCGTAGTTTTGCACGTCAGTAACAGAAATTGTTAGAAGCAGAGTGAGATATACACTCATTTAAATTTATGTTTTAACCCTTTACCCCGTATATACGTCTTTTTACGACTTTAAGTCATTCCACCACTAAAGGAAATAGTTACAATTTCTACAGTCAGGAATATGTAGCAAAAGAAATATTAGGCACATTCTGTTTACTTTCAACCTGCTTTAAGTAGGCACCTGTTTTCAAAACTAGAATCATGCTATGGGGTAATGGGTTAATAGATAGTTCGATCTCTGTATGTTGAAATACCATAGCTCCAGTTTAGTGCTAATTCAAATACTGAATTCAATTTGTCTCTATCACAGTGACTGCTCATTATATTCGTCCCAAAACAATGCTTCTTTTGAGAAGTCACAACATACTTCGTGTCGTAGAGTAAGAGGAGAAACTGTTTGACATATGTACTGCACTCTTTCAAAAGTTACGTTTGTTTAACTGACGACCCACGGAGCTCTCTTAACCCTTTGAACCCTAGTCCATATAGGCGTCCTTTTCAAACAGTATACATGTGAAAAGTGCAGTTGTCTTATGCAAACAGTGAATACCCAGATCAGGGGGCTCCTTAAGGAGCCCCCTGATCTGGGTCTTCACTGTTTGTCATTATGCAAAACATTGACAAAACAACCCTTAAAAGTAAGCAATGGACTAAACTAAAATGGAAACTGGGATTGTCCATTTGAAGTTTCAGGGAGAGAAGAGTTAACTAAAAGTATGTATCATTAGCATACTTTAATGGGTTAACGGTTGTAAATGTCAATCTACACTGACTTTACACCAGAAAAGCGGAATATGACATGCAATTAGGAATGCAACAGAAACATTTCAAGCAAAGTGCATTACTTACCATTGGGAGGGATCTCTTACATTCGTGCTCTTATCGTTGTCATATTTCGATGCCATTAGAATCCACTAACAAGTAGCAGGCTTTTCATCTTTATTTATCAGTCAACCTCACATTAGAGTCTGTATTGCACAATAGAAATTACATGTATTTTGTTTTTCACAAACAGTAACTGCATAGCTTTGATTTATACTCTTCCTTTCTGTGTGAGCAGTTACTAATGACGGTGGCATCCATTTTGGGTCACGTGATTAACTGAATAACGGCCTGTAGAGAAACTGACCCGATCACTTTTATCTAGGTACAAAAATCACAAAATAGACAAAGAACGAATGTAAAACATGTTGCAAATTCAACATAAAGTTAGATCTCTGTGGTATTGATTAATTTCAGACGTTGCGCTATTGTCAATAATCCGAAATGCGTAAAGCTGGCGGAAATCTACTGTTAAGCATTTGCGTGCCTCACAGAAACTTGGTGTCATCGAGCGACAGAGCCGTTTGCGCAATGTTTATTTTATAATACAGTAACACCCTGATAGTGCGACAATTCAAAAAAGAGTGACAGCTTTAATCAAGTTGAAAGTTAATCAGACAACCCAGAGCTTTTTGAATAACTTTCATCCTGCCTCGTGTCGAAAACATTCACAGTATCGGACACCGACATTTCTGTTGCGTTATTGTAATAGCAGGGTGTTATTACCACAACGTTTTATAACGATTAAGAATTATCTAAAATTGTTTTTATCGAAGAGTGTTGTAAACAACAGAATGCTTTCATATGCACATATTTCTTGGTGTTTGAAAGAAAGCGGCCACAATTATATGAGTCGTACCATGACAAAACCAGCCTTATTGCACTGCAACTTTGTACAGACCAAGCACCGTTCTCACCCCAGGCTCTGTATCTGAGTTTGGTCTACACTGCCAAATACCATATATACTACAGCTGCATAAAATGCTTTAGATGCATGTGGGTATCAAACAGTGAAGATATTTGATGCAGCGGCTGGTCTTGATCTACACTGTTTACAATGCAATAGTGCAGGTTTTCTCATGACATGGCTCATATATGTCACAACATGAGACGAGACGAGACGAGACGAGACGTGTTGCATGTTTTACACTCACCAGTATATATTTGTTTCTACTATGTTTGCAAGTATTTACCTTAACCCATTTGTGCCCACGATCCCGATCCCATATATGGGACATAGGCAAACAGTGTAGACTCTGATCAGACGCCGCATCATGCGGCGTCTGATCAGTCTACACTGTTTGCTGAAAGGAATTTCAATATAAAACAAAATGAAAATAATTTTTTTGACCAGGCATCCCTTAGATAAAAATGGACTAGTCCAAAATATAAGCATGGAATAATCAACTGAGCACAAATCGGTTAATCAGACGCCGAGAGAGAGCCAGATTTGGTCTATAACTCTATATTGTCTGTTTGACATTAAGTCTAGTTGTCTCATAACGGAATTCATATAGTGTTCGGGTACTATTGCATGTACCTTAAATTGCAATTGACATTGTGTAACATCAAAAGGTATTCAAACCCAACTAAAATGGTAAAAGTAGCGTACCTTGTTTTGTTTTTTTAAAAAAAAAACCTTTGATCCCAAATAATGTCCCTTATTCAGATTTTATAAATATTACTCTTAGCATCTTTTTGTCTCAAAAGGTACTAGTGCATAACTCCTTCACTGCCATGACGTCATCTGACGACTATAGTTTGTTTTTATTTCTTGAATTAAAATTAAAGATAGAGAGACTAAATTTATATTGAAATGAATGTCGAGCAGTTTAGATTCTGGTCAATCGCCGCGTAACGAAGAGTCTGATCAGGATTCAAACTGTTTGCAAATAATCAGTGTACAGTGAAAAACACGTTATTCTTTCCCAATAAAGGCGTTTACGCTAAAACTGTTATTTCCATTGCAAACAGTTTGGAGCCCGATCAGAGGGCTCCTCTAATTAGGGAATTTTCTGTTTGCATTTGAACAGTGTACTCTTTACAGGTACACATTCGGTAAAGGACGCATAAATGCGTCACTAGGGCTCAATGAGTTAGCTGTCTCATGTCGTAAATAATATAATTGCATTTTCTTCATTATAGTTGCGTGAAACAAATTTGACTTATCAACTACCAAGTTTTATTTTCATCAATTAAAATAAAGCCACCCAAACAATTTGTATATTCTCATTAGAAATAAATATATGCACAGAAAACAAAACTATAACGATATCTATCATAAAAGGATCAGAGGAAAAATATGAGGTGTATGAAAATATCCTCCTTGTAAACAATAAAAAGAGGAATTAGATGCAATTTGTAGAATAAAATAGAAATTATAATACACATCTAAATAATTCAATTTTGTATAAATAAACATGTATACATGCTAAAGTTAACCATGTATTTCAGACTTTATTAAAGAGTCTTGATTTGATTCAAAATATTTAAAATATTTTAGTCATAAAATGTTCAAATCCGGTTTATTTCTAGCAATGGCAACTGACCACGAAAAATAAATATAATATATATATATAAGCAACACTGAGAAAAGTCAAATTATTTGGCTTTTAACCCTTTGTGAACTGAAAGTCGCATAAAGTCGACCGTGCAAACAGTTAAGATCCTGACCAGAACCCGCGTGACGCGGCGTCTGGTCTGGATCCAAACTGTTTGACACTCATATCAATATTTCTTAAGTCATACTACCTTAAGTCTAACTTTGAAATGATCTTACAGACGACAATATTGCAGCAGATGACCATATGGCGGTGATGTGGTAAAAACCTCAAGATTAATTTGTCGCCGCAAGGGTTAATTTAGAACGACCCTGTTTACATAAATTCGCATATCGAACACTGGCACGATAACAATGTTTTACGTGCAAGTATAGCATCAAAGTGGTGTGTTCATCTGTAAGGGAATTGCGCACCTCCAAGATGAGGTTTCTTGACAATTTGTCCGGTTTTTTTTCTGCAGAAATTCTTGCTATTGACCTTGATTTAATATTCATTCTGTCCAGTGATAAATAAACATCATTAAATTTTGGGATTCACTTTCTCTTCTTCAGTCTTTAAATAATCGGAACACCACTAACCTTCTCATTAAGTAGCTTCTTTTGAAACACAACAACATTTCAAAATCCACACACATTATATTATGTTTTCTTCCTGATCATGTTGGCATCGCGGGCAATAGAAAGATGGATGCTGCAGCCAAGTATAAGTATGCAGTTAATCTGAATGTCGCTCATACTGCCCTTTACCCCGATATCCTATTTCTAGTTATTGAAGCCATACGACCACTAAAAGCAGGTTGAAAGTAAAACAGAACGCGCCTTAAGACGCATTCTGTTTTACTTTCAGCCTACTTTAAGCTTTTATCTGCTTAGATTTATGAAATATTTCTACGGTACATTTTCATGACTATTAATTTGAACTATTTTCTTGAGTGGAAGAATAAAGTAAATGCGCTAAAATGCGCTTCTATGGGGGAAAGAGTTAGAACCTTTTATAGCGTAACGCTCACTTATAGCGAACTTGGATTAAAAAAATATTGGATATAACAAAACAAAATTACTCATCTGTTAATATCGTATAGTAACATTGAATTGAAATAACAACATGAATCAGACGGTCCGATGAACTTCGTTATAAAGGAGCTTCAACAGTAGTCTGTCAACTCATTATCCCCTGAAACTTCCATTTGATATGTCTAGTTTAAAATAAATGCTGGTCCATTTTAGACTATAATTGGTTGTTTTCATAATATATTGCAATATGACAAACAGTAAAGTCCCTGAATTAGAGGGCTACTGCAGGAGCAGTAATCAGGGACTTCACTGTTTGCTTTAGACCAATGTACTCATAACAGGTACACTTTTGGTAAAGGACGCATATATGCCTCACTAGGGCTCAATGAGTTAATCAGTAAACCTTTGTAGTATTCTCTCTAGATAATTTTGAAAATGAAATTATCAAACAGATTGAAACTATATTGGAACACATAACTACCTTATTGAACCTTACCTTATTGGGCTGAAGAATAATATACGTTTATATACGACTACTATTAGCCTCTTCTGTTTTGAACTTATTATGTCTTAGCAAATGGTAAAGTAAGGTAAATATCATCCACACGTGGACCCAATTTTGGTTTAACATATTCTGCACACTGCAAGCGAGTTTGTAACAATGTTGCAAATTGTTTGGATCAAGATGAGAGGCCGAGTAACTCGGCGTCTTATCTGGTTCTAAACTGTTGCATACTTTGGTAATACTTGGGTTAATGTATCAATGAAACGCTTGGCTCAAAATTGCAAATGCGTTTGAAACTACTTTTTGTGTGTAAATGTATGCAGTTTTGAGTATGAAGATGCTTACAACGATGGAGATTGAGTTATGGATTATTGGAAACTACTTTAAATTGCTTTCATTTAACCCATACATTGATTTATCTTCATTATTAAATTATTATCAGTGGTGCCTATTCTGGTTTCTATGAGCAGAATGTGACAACATGTACGTAACTTTAATAAGGTTGCCATATAATTTGCTTTAAAACTTTTATCATCTATCTTTCATAACGTCTTAAATTTGTCCAATCTTCATTTTACCTTTAAGGTTGTTTGTTTGATGCCTAATCATGGTCCAAGCTGTTTGACACCCATTTCAACACTTCTTAAGTCAAAATTTTGAGGAATAAAAGCAGACGATAATTGTTTAAAATTGATGACGTTATGGCAGTGAAGGAGTTAAAAAGACAATATTGCGCAATTGCGTTAGTTTTTTAAGTTTCTAAAAATAAAGTCCTGATAAAAACCACTTTGGAAATTATTTTAGTAAGTTAATGGACCAAATCATCATTTAGAGTTTATGCTTGATAGTAAATGTTCACAGAGTGTTGTAAAGTACGAAATATTTACGAAATAGCCTGTGCTGGATACCGATATACCGATAGGAGCCCTCAGATCAGAGTGTGATATTTTTGTTTTACTTATATTTTCCTGAAATATTTTTTAAACAATTCAAATAGTATCATAACCTTGTCACTTTTCAAAAGTTTTAATTAAAATTTGACAAGTTCACTACAGAATCGGTGACCACATATTAGACAGCAAAAGTATATCGTCAATGCACAAACGAACAAGTATTGAATCAATGTAACTACTAAATAATGAACATTACAAGGAAGTGCGATGCCTATGTGGGCTACTATGATAAACATCACTCCGTTATGAACCCTTTTGTAATAGGAATTACAGAATTGACAATTCGACGTCGGCGTCTGATCTAGAGCAAAACTGGCACTTATATTGACATTTGTCAATAAAAGCATCTAAAACGTTTATTTTCTTTGTTGTCAGTTTACATTTTGCAATTTCAAAACATTTAATGGAAAATATATTTTGCCTGTTAAAATGAAACTAAACGCATATACAACGGAGCAGGGTTAGAATATGGCACTGTTTTGAAATTGTTTGCAATTATAATTATCTAAACTAAACAGCTTTAGAGTTTGGTAAGAAGAGGGGTGCAATAAATATAAAAACACAAACACGTTGGTTAGGGAATACTACAGTACTTCCTCTCTCTCTACAACAGCAACTAACGGGAGACAAAGAGTGTGTATGTTGTTCGGCAGGAGTTGTTACATGGAGGGACAATAGATAACCTTAGAATACAATTGAAAACAGTTTGAATCCAGATCAGACAACGCGTAACGCGGTGTTTCTTCTGGGTTCAAACTGTTTGTCATTCGTCTTTATGTTTCTTCTATCAATTCCGATACATAACTTAAAGAAAAAACAACAACATCAGAGTGCAAATTTAAGTAAACGATATTGCAGCTCAGTGAAAAGGGTATGCATTGTTTAAATGTTAAGGGAACCGCGGCAAGTATTGTTGTAAGGAGGGCACCATTGTTCGGAGGGCCGTTGTAGGGAGGAAATACTATACATGTATCTTATCCACTGTTCACAGGAACATCTCCATGTTAAATTAACATAGGAATGTACAAAACAAAGTCGAAATCGACAGTAGAATCTAGTAATTCTGATAAAACATTTTGAGTCTTCAGAAAGAAAAAGCGTAAGATAAAGTGGAGAACACGTTATTCTTTTTTGCAACCATCTTGATCCAGATCGGATATCGGGTAATCTGTAACAAATCAGGCTCCAAAGTGTTTCCCACTCATATTCAAGTAAGAATACTGACAAAACAAGTTGTAATTTTATTTATTTTACTGTAATGCGTTTGCGTTTCGTTTGCGTTTAAAGGGCCAAGAATAACGTCTTTCCCACTGTATAGCACATTATATTTATTGCAACCTCCAGAACAGTCTTCATCTATATGTTTAGCATTGTCAATTTATTTTGCATGCTACACCGATGATGTTCTTAATCTACATTGTATCACAGGCTTAAATACAAAAATAGGTATACATCGCGAAATAAAAAAGTTTTAACACTAACCTCGCTACCACATTTCATAAACCCAATCGATACACTAGCATCATAAGTAATACAAAATATGTTTCTGTTCAAATTTCATATAAAAAATAAACTTGTTTCTGAACATAACAATTCTTTGAATATCTCATGTTAATTTTTCGTACATAACTTGTGGAATAACAATGCAAATGAGGTAATCGATGACGTCGTGTACTTATGACGTCATTGCAATTCCTTCTTTAACCTACGTCATCACTTCCTCATGTATATTTGATTTATTGTTTTTTATTTAATCAATCAATATTAGAACTACCTGAAACTGTTTATTAATAATAATACAAAATATGCTAGATCTGTATATTGAAGTAATGGAGTCAACTTTGAACCGCCTTTTTCCTGTCTACTTTATTTAAATTTATGTCGGGCTTAGTCTTAGTGTGAGTTTCATTTGATTTCCAAGGCAGGGATAAATAAGTGCCGAAAATACACGGAATCAACGTACGTTATGTTTTAAAAATAATAATACTTTCGTGTTCTTGGTGTATTTCTTAAATTTTCCTTTGAGAACTGTTCATTTGTTCGAGACCTGAAATTTCAAAATTTGATTTTTTTTACCATATATGTATATATATAGATAAAAGAATAAAGATTTTAAAATATCAGGTGCTTAGAATGAGTCAGTTTGAAAGTATAGAAAAAGGTTAAATGCACCATATTTTAAATTCCGCTTTAAAGATGATACAGAGTTGTTGATTTCTTTTGATGAAACAGATGAAGAATCCAATTACAAATTGCAAAAAGAATAGCAATATTGGAGAAAAAGAAAAAAAGAAAAGGCAGTTGTTTACAGGTACATGAATCGGACCGTTACGATAACGCACATCGTTTCAAAATGAATATTTCACATTATATCTGAGTGACATGATGTCAGTTTGTAAAGTGACTGGATGGTATAACAGACTGTCAGAATTTGTCTCAAATAAATACGAAAGACTCAAGTAGGAAACGCAACACAAACAATACACCCACCTCTCAAGCAGAACACACACACAGTCATACCATAAAAAGTCTCCACATAACTAAAATACTGTTGATAAACCCAATTTGCTCTTTCACTGGCCATTATAGTTTGGCTAACTATTGGCCAAGAAGTAGAACAATATATATATTTTTTTTTAAATATGTCACTCATGGAAATCCGTCACCTCTTTGCTATAAGTGTTTCTATCAAATCCTTTTCTCCTGTTTTTTGAAAGATTTTAATTAAGCTCATTCAGTTCAATCTCGATCCTGCCATTTTGTACAACGCTTAGACGCTTATAAACACAAGTTGATATTGTTTCTAAACTTTTAAAATATTCAGCCTTCTCGCCTAAATAACCATATTTATTATTAAACAGTAATAAATATGTTAGTTTAACACAAACCTTATCTAAATATATGTTGTGGGGTAGATGTTGCGGGGAAAAGATTGTCATGCTTTACTCTGTGGCTAGAAAGCTCTGTGGTTAGAGTGTTGGCATAGTAAGTCAAACACATTGGGTTCGTGTCCAAGTTGAATCACAAATGTTACTTAATATTACCTTTGACACCCGGAATCTATTTTGCTGGCATTCCGCCTTTTTGAGCTGGGGCATATGTTGGTAATAAAACACCAAACACGAAAGAAAACAGCAATAAAAATAGAATTAAATTTAGATTTTTGTTTAAACACTTACATTGCCTTATATAGGGATACCTGAGGGCTTCGAACGTTACCGAAATGACTCACGGACAATACCGATTGCTAACAGACCGATTGCTAACAGACCATTAGGGACGATCAACCTTATGCAGTTTGATATACATCCTTGACCTTTGACATAACCAGTCGGAAAGTGATTATATGACATTGTTTTTCCATTTTGTTAAAGCCTGTAAGGTGCGTACGGGAAAGTTTCCATGACATACTTGTCATTTTACTACATTGACTCCTCAAATAAACGTACCAGAGCAACCAGTTTGGATCCAGAAAGGACGCCGTTTTACTTTGTGTCTAATTAAGATCCGGACTGATTGAGGCTCGTTATGAGGTTTCTTTAGTCAAAATGCATAAACTCTTAAGTTTAGGAATTAATACAGACGAAACATTTTAATTGGAAAACATGTACTTCGCCCTACAATTAGATAACAACAGGTCCTTCTGTACAGCCTCAATCCTATTGTTATATTCTTGGTAATTATATACATTTAACATTTTGCTTGTTATGTAATTACCGTCTGCAAGACTTTTTGTATTTTATTTCAGAAAAAATATCATCACAGTATCAAACAATTTGGATTCATGCATCATGCGGCGTCTCATCTTGATCCAAACTATTCGCAACAGTAATCACAAATTCGGCCGTAGAATTCAGACGGTTTAGAGGAGAGAGTTTATACACAAAGTATTTTCAGAAATGCTACTGAAGGACAAAACGTTGTATTTTAGTTACAATTATTAGCTTTCGTTTGATTTTGTATTTTGTATGAGTCCAGTTATCATTACATCTGCCTGCCTTTAATCACTTCTCCTGCGGGTTCTGATTTGCAACTCGGCATATGATCTTTGTTACACTTTAATATACTTATTTCGTAGAATTTATTCAATTTCAAAATAACAGTGGATAACGTTAGCTATGTATAACATTGTGTTATAAAACAAATATTGTGTTAGCCCTTATCATACTGAATTATCGTCTGCGTGAAGTGGTGTCTATCCTTAAATAAGTTTTATTCCATTTGTTAAATGTAGACATCTTAATATAGTGTGTCAAACAGCTGGGATCCTGATCAGACACCGAGTTGATCTCGATCAAAACTGTGTGGAAAAGCTTTTTCCGTTGCGGTTAGTATACTAAGGTTAGATAAAGAAATGTCATTATTTCTGGTAGTATAACATTTACTTTTTCAATCTGTTTTGTTGATAGAGAATTCATTCTATATTCACCACGTGACGATGATTTTTGTTTTGGGAATGTTGGATACAATGGAGAAAACGTCATTCTTTCCCAATAAACGCGTTTACGCTAAAACCATTATTTCCGATGCAAACAGTTTGGAGCCAGATCAGACGCCGGGTAACCCTGCGTCTGATGAGGCTCTTAACTGTTTGCCACCAAGATACACATGATTTATCAAAATTGTCCAAAAGTTGTACATTTCTACGTTTTAGTGTTTTGCGTTTCTTTCGCGTTTAAACGGGAAAGAATAACGTATTCTCCACTGTATATTTTCGGCGATGTTTAGGCTTTTTACCGTACTGTCATTTGCTTAACCCTTTCAAATTTATCGTGAGGTTTTAACCCGTTCACCGCCATATTGTCGTCTGCTTCAATATTGTTATCTGCAGTATATCGTTTCAAAGTTAGATTTAAGGCAATATAACTGACGTAATTTCAAAACAAGTGGCAAACAGTTTTGATCCTGAGCAGACGCCGTGTTACGCGGCGTCTGATCAGGATCAACCCTGTTTGCAAATGCGCTTTATGACGTCATTGAGAGTAAAAAAGGTTTATGAACGCAACCTGTATGTTCTTTAAGAATATTAATGCATTGCATTTCGACTTAACCCAGTTACTCCCTGAAACCTTAAATGGACAATTCTAGTTTTCAATTTAGTCTAGTCCATTTTTGACTTTTTAGGGTTGATTTTTACAGTATATGTCAAAATGACAAACAGTGTAGACCCTAATCAGAGGGCTCCTTAAGGAGCCCTCTGATAAGGGTCTACACTGTTTGCTTATGACAAATGTACTCATCACAGTTACGCTGTTTGCAAATGACGCATATATGCGTGACTAGGGTTCAAAGAGTATATGAATGCACCAGAATGCGAATTATGATCTGTGTAAGATATCTTCCTAATTACCAGTGAATTTGAAAGAAAAAGTAACGACAGAATGATGGGCCCTGTGAACACTGTTGCCGCTGAGTATTCATACGGTACAGTCGAACTTCGATATTTCGAACTCACATAACTCGAACTATCCTATAGTTCGAAACATGAATTGCCTTATTTTTTAGGCAGACATATCCGTGTTTCAAAGTTGAAACCGCGTTTTAACTTTGAAATACGGATATGTTAGACTTAACCGAGTTTGAGATATCGAAGTTCGACTGTACTTCCTCCCTACAACGGCCCTCCGCACAACGATTCCCTCCTTACAACAATGCTTGCCGCTGTTGCATAAACAAGGCATTTTTGTCTCAATCTTCCACTGCTGCAATATCGTCTGCTTAGAATTGTTATCTGCTGTGTTTCTCAAACTAATATTTACGTGGACATTTTGACAGAAGAAATATAATGACGAGTGTAAAACAGCTTGAATACAGATCAGATAACGCGCAACGCGGCGTCTGCTCTGGATTCAGGCTGTTTGCAAATGTAAGCCATGTCTTAATTTTTTCGTCCCCATAACAACTCCTTCCGAACAACACACAAAATCCTTGTCTCCCATTGGGTGTTGTTGTAGAGATATTTATCCAATATATATAAAAACCCGTACACTGTTGACAATTACCATCTGAACTCATCATGATAAAATATAGTGTTGGTTTAATGTCTTAACAAATAAAAAGATATTTCAAGAACACTGCAGGTCTTTAAATTGTAATGATTTGAGTACCTAAAAAAGGGCTAAAACTTCCAAGCCCAGGGATATAATGCTTTTGTGTTGAGTCTGAGATCTTTCTCAAGCATTTCATTGGCCAGAGTTGAGCTTTTGCTCTGAAACTTTGCTGAGCAAATCTGAAATCTGGCCATTCAAATGCTTGAGAACGATCTCAGACTCAACTCAAAAACTTTATACTTTGACCCACCACGACTTTCCAAAATGGCCCCTGTTTTATGATATATCAAGATAATGCGTTTTAAAGCTGATTGTACATAAAATAGCTATCAGAAAGAAAAGCAAAAGGCTTCCGTATGCTCCTTATATTACCGTCTAGTTTTGATATTTTAACCGTCTTTAACACAATAAATCTTCCTTCGTTTGAGTTGTCGTGGCACTTTATTGTTTTCATGGCTAGTTCGCCTCCCGGACAGGACGGAAAAAACTGACACTATTAGTTCTTATTAGTCAATGGTATGTTTCAGGTATGATCTATTACATCCTACAGCGCTCCCTCTTTACAACGACACCCACTGGGAGACAACAATTATGTGCGTTGTTCGAATGGAGACGTTATAGGGAGGGATATTGATTTAAATTAGCAAACAGCTTGAATCCAGATCAGACGCCGCGTAACGCGGTGTCTAATCTGGATTCAAGCTGTTTGTCACTCGCCAGGAAGTTGTTTTTTCTGTCGAAATGTCGATTATGTAACTTTGCGATAAACAGCAGACAACAATCTTAAGCAGACGACAATGCAGTCGTGAATAGGTTGGAAATAATTGTCCTGTTAAGGGAACTGCGGCAAGGGTCGTTGTAAGGAGGGGGTCGTTGTTGGGAGGGCCGTTGTAGGGAGGGAACATTGTATTAGCATGTCAAACAGATATGTATAGGACAAGATGCAAGCAGTCGAGAATATTTTACTCATAATAACATATTTAAGCCTATTTAAGCCTATTGTTTATTATAGAGGACAATGGCAAACAGTGTAGACGCTGATAAGACGCCGCGTTAAGCGGTGTGTCATCTGGGTATGTACTGTTTACTATTGTTTATGAAATGTTTTGATGTACATGTGTAGAAAAATATTGCAGTGTCCTTAGATTACCCTTATATATCTAATAAAAATGTATCTATAATAAAATCTTCATTCAATCACATAGGAAGAGTTCACTGCAATATCCCTTAACTATTTCCTCCCTTAAACTTCAAATGGAAAATCCCAGTTTCCAATTTAGTCTAGTCCATTTCTGACTTTTAAGGGTTGTTTTTGTCAATGTTTTGTAATTTGATAAACAATGAAGACCCAGATCAGAGGGCTCCTTAAGGAGCCCTCTGATCTGGGTATTCACTGTTTGCATAGGGCAAGTGCACTTTTAACATGTATACTGTTACATGCGGGACTATGGTTCAAAGGGTTAATAAATGGGTTAAACGTTTGACCAGTGTGTTATTGTCCTCTGAATAAATATCATATGTCATGAGTTCTAAGATAAAGGTTTATCAGCACATTCTTTCAAGAAATACCATAAATATTGTCAAACACTCTGGATCCAGAGGACTCACCGGCGTATAATTTGGATCCAAACGGTTCTCTGTATAAATTATGTACATAAAGAGCACATATTTTAATATATACGGAGAACTTGAAACACTGAATATTACTGTAAAAAAGCCTGAAACCGGAGTTGGCCTAAGTGTGAGGTTGGGCGCCCCTAAACCCAGGTTTAACCCCCCAGTGGTTGTTAATAATTAATTAATTTATAGTTAATTATTGATTGCTACTGACCGTACCAAGGCGGGCTCCTATATTCACTTTGCTTTGTGTTTGTCTTGCGTGTTGTTTTCTATTTAGTGTGTAGATGTAGGAATTGTATTGCGCGTGTGTGTGTGTGTGTGTGTGTGTGTGTGTTTGTTTTGGTATGACTGTGTGTGTGTGTTCTGCTTGAGAAGTGGGTGTATTGCTTGTGTTACGTTTCCTGATTGAGTCTTTCGTATTTATTTATTGGCCTAAACCTTAATTTGTAAATGATATCATGAAACACGTGAATACTTGTTCAAGATTATCTATACATATAGCCATTAAATGTTATATTATTTATAAATTTTGGATTTGTCCCGTCTACTCCCCCTTATCTGGAACTCTGATTTAAAGTTTCAATTTTCCACTAGTTGAATGGCTTGTGATCATAGCACAGTGTTGTAATTATGCAACTTTTGTCAATTTAGCTGAAAGAAAACATTAGTCCCTCTATTTTTATCCGTTACTCAATAAATACGCATTTTTTCGCATTTAAGTTTATTCCTCCGCCGAAGAATAGTTCCAACTTATACAGTCATGAATAGAAATAGTTTCTATATTGTAGCAAATGATTGCTTAAGGTGGTTCGCGGGTCAGCTTATTCTGTGTCAGAATTCTTTGAAACCTTGATTAAATTGAAATATACCATATGGAGAGTGAAAAATCGTTAATATAAAAAGAAGTTACAGTGCCGATTTTTTCTGAGAGGACCTTTTGTCGAGAAAAGCTCCTTTTTTAATAAACAGGAATAATTTCTTTATAAAATGATATAACTCAATAATTTCTGTACATTCAAGTAAACTGTACATAGACTATAAGATAGTGGGCAAACAAAAGTATTTCATAACATATTTTCTGGAAATATCAATATTTTAAAAAAGTCAAATTCTGAAAATCTCAAATTACAAAAAATCTAGCTGTTTAACATACACTAATTTTACTCTTATTAGATAGATATAACTTAATTCTACTAGCCACACAAATTAATGAAAATCTACAGTGGAATTTGCATTTTATACATGATTTCCTGAAATTCTGACAAAATGTTAACACAAAACGAGTAACCTCCCTTGAGTTCAACTTTAAAATGCCGTCAGCTCTAAATAATACCTTAAGTCAAACCTGTAATAAGGGACCATTGAATACGGTAGCCTGTAGATCTTTAAAGGCAAGTGGATGTTTAATGCATAACAAAAGTAATGCATAAAAGCTCCTTTAGGATCTATCTTTTAGCATTACCTTTGTCCTTTGTTAAGCTGCCATCTGTCATATAGGCTATACTCCTCACAAATTTAGCTGTCACATGACTATACTTGCATCTGATATTATTCATTATTACGTGACTAAACATAGCCTGTCCTTTGATCACTGCGTTATGGATTGACTAGTCACTAAAATCGGACAATTTGTTAAAAAAAAGTTTTGAAGCGAGTGGGAATCGAACCTAGAACATTTGGATTGCAAGTCAATCACCGTATCAACTGCGCTAACAGAGAAGACACTGAAGCAGTTCAAACTTTTCTTTATCTACATTTTCTACTATAAGCACGTGTCGCAAAGATCAGGTGAAAGTCATCAGCATTTCCGGAACTCGAAATGCGGCCCGCCCGCTGTCGAACCACCTTAAGGCAGTTTAAAAAATAAAGCAGAATGCGCACAACGGCGTATTCTGCTCTACGTTCCCCCCTGCGTTACAAGATACAAGATACAAGAAACTTTATTGATAGTCGGGTGTTTTCACAACATATATAACATTAGCTAAAAGCTATTTACCGACATAATAACATAAGTTTCTTAACAATAAAATTAACTAACAGCCTGTAAAAAAATACATTATCAAGTTAATACATTAAAATTCTACAAAGTGTATTATAAAATACATTCATACATCACAGATTTTTTGATATCACATATGAGATAGTATGCTTGAGCTGCTGCACAAATAAAATGAATAGTGAACGGGGGTTTATGCAGACAACATAGATCCAGATCAGACATCAAGTAATTTGTTGCCCCATTTGGGTGAGTGATTGTCTGCATACACCGCTCATATATAAGTCTAAAACGTACACACTTGTTTTATAAATATAGATATAGATTTAGCATCTATCACAGACGAAATATCATGTCTTCCTGCTACACACAGAATGAATAGAGACTTTATGTACAAGTGGGTGTATAGGGATCCATCATCCTATCCTAATAAGATGGGTACTTATAAATCATTTCTGTTAATTTCAAACGGGTCCGAGTCATGTTTGATGTTCGGTTATTCTGCATCTAAACTGGCTCTGAAACATTTGTTAATAATTATTGGTTAATTCAGGATAGGATGATTATCCCGTTAAGTGGCCATCTATCTTCAATACTAGAAACAGGCTATTGATGGACGGATCCGATTAGTTGGGTTTTACGGCACTGCGACACAAAATATGGATATAGCGCCAATGCAGCACTTACACACTTTTACTTTACGCGCTTGCAATATTTCAACAAAGCGGAAGTCAGTGCGAGCGCATGCGCTTTGCCACACTATCAATCATTTCAATGTGGTTACTTCATAGCGGCGTAACTATTCCCATACTAGACTGCATACATCTTGTTTCCTGACTCTTTAAATTGTTATAACTATTAATAAATCTTATACCGTGACAAGTGTGTACCGTTTCGTGTTGGCAATGCGATGTAATCGCTTTGACAGACGGACACAGTATTATAATGTGTACTTTTGGTTTCAAAGATTTACTTGTTTACCATGAAAACTCCTATGTTTACCATGGGAACATAGTATATGAAAAGTAAGGCAATTACATCAACTTTAAAAGAAAAGTGTCTGTTTCTTGGTAAAAATTAGAATTGATATGTACAAAAATACGGAATAATCTATTCTTCTTGTCTATATGAAAGGAGAGTAATTTGGCCGAATTTGAGACAGTTTAATAGCAGTTGTCTTTCGTGTCTTGCAAATATGGCCGACTGAAATTATGCAAGGGCGTTTGTAAGTGTACAGGTCATGGAGTAAAGAAATAGCCGAAATTTAACGCAACAGCAATGCAAACAATGAAGCAACTGACTGTTTAAGGGCTGCTATTACTCCAGATTTTTCCGAAATATTCGGATTTTCTTAATTTCTCCGGACCTGCGGATTTTGTCCGAAATCTTCCAATTTCTGCTCTTACTTTTAAAATTTTGAAATTTATGCGTTTTTTACTTAGGAAATATTGATATGGGTGTCAAACAGTTTAGATTCAGATCAGACACCGCGTAACGTGGCGTTTGATCTGAATCTAAAACTTTGAGTAATTATGTTAGTATTATAGTGCTTGGCAGCAATGTTAAAAGTAGGAGCAATTTATGGTAGCCCTGCTGTTTTTATGAGTGGTGATGCCATATCCAAATTTGATTGGCAATCAGTTTGGAGTCTGAATAAAGTTGGGAATCTCTGACTCCAAATTGTTTGTAATAGATGTAATTGTTTCAGCACATACGTGTGTACATGTATTGGGAAAGAACACCGTATTCTCCCGTTTATGAAAAAAGCTTTTGTCCAGATCACTGGCCTTGTCAGACTACATTGGCATCAGTTAACCTTTTCCTCCCTGAAACCTCAAATGGACAATTCTAGTTTTCAATTTAGTCAAGTCCATTTTTCACTTTTCAGGGTTGAATTTTACAATAAAAGTCAAAATGACAAACAGTGTAGACCCTGATCAGAGGGCTCCTTAAAGAGCCCTCTTATCAGGGTCTACACTGTTTGCATAGGACACGTGAACTCCTCAACGGTACACTGTTTGCAAAGGACGCTTATATGCGTGACTAGGGTTCAAAGAGTTAACGCAATGATCCAGATCATAGGCTGAGAAAAGGACACAAACTCCTAATACAGTCGAAAATCGATACTTCGAACTCGCATTGGTTCGAACATACCCATATTTCAAATTTAAAACGTGGCTGAGCCACGTTTAAACTTTGAAAATACGGGTATATTCGACTAAAGCGATAACGATTTATCGAAATTCGAATTATGTTATACTGGTAAGGTCGAATTAAGCGAGTTTAATAGCTGCCACGTAAAGCAAAACTCGGACTGCCTCACAAAGTACACGTAAATGTATTTCTGCATGTTTGTTTAAAAGTCAGGTGAATGACTAATGCTTTGAGAATCTTCTCATTTTCTAAGCGGTTTAAACCAATAGCCACTATAGGTACATAAGTTTTAGCAATGTTGGCAACCAGTGTCCCAATATACTAAGCCTGAAGACATAAAACAAGTACGTGAAATAATTGTTGACATCAGTCCTAAGAGGTTATTGGAGCCGGGCCATGAGAAAACCCTGTCCTTTTTGTATTGCAAACAGTGTATATCAAGACCAGCTGCTGCGTCACAAACGCTTACACCGCTGCAATATCGTCTGCTGATATTTTCTCTAAAAGTTACTCATTAGTGGACATATTGACAGAAGAAATATAAAAGCGATCGACAAACAGCTTGAACCCAGATCAGTTGCCGCGTTACGCGATCTGGATTCAAGCTGTTTGCAAATGTAAGCCACATCTTGATTTTCCCTCCCAATATCAACCCCTTAAATTTCAGAGTATCTAACTTTTGTTCTTTCATGTTTATTTTGGAAGAGCTGTTAATGATTAATGAATTAAATGAATAAATCGAAAAAAGTCATATGTTGGTGTGCATGTTTTTGCACTACGGCACTTTGGAAAAGATGTGTCAAATTTGGATTTTTTCTCAAATTTGGTCAAATTTCACTAAAATCTATTTTAAATAAATATGGGCATGGTAATTTTGTTTTTCATTATGTATAATATGTCTATGGAAGTATTTTCACATAAGGAAACTAAATCAAGGCCAAACAGGTACCAGAACATATATATCTAGATCAAGATCGATTACAAAAAAAAAAATTTTTTTTTTTACTAGACTTCTATTATAAATACAGGTATACAACGGAATCCTACAGGTAGTCTTAACTATCGACTTAAACTGATGCTTAAATAGACTAGATCGCCGAAAAGCTTATTTATAGATGTTCAAGTGTTTGATAGTGATTGTTATAAATGATTCAGAAAAATATCTAAGTGAAATTTGCTCTAAATCTGTCATAAAGCATCTTTACTGCAGACATGCTCTGCTAGTTAATTAACAATTACACACTCGACATGCAGACAACACATTTCAAAACATCGTTTATTTCATCTACCATAATATAGACCACTACTTTGCCGTTTCGTATACTTATAACGATCAACAATGATACCAGTCTAGATTTTTAAGGTACTAGTTAAGGTAATTGGATTAACCAGTAAAATTTACAAGTAGAATGGATAAAGTTTTTTTGTTTATAACCCCTGGGCTCTTCACAATAAAATGCTTATATCAAATACCTCATCAAACATTAAATGTATAGGTGTGCAATTTATGTGAAATGTCTTAAATATAATTATCACATAACTTGCGGTCTGGGAGTGATATAAAGCCATTATATAAATATCGTAATCCACTAGTGGAATATCGCTTTTTGGCGGAAATTCTATTAAGCGGAGAGTCTAAAAACTACCGCTGCAATCCATTTTATAGGTGCTTAACTTGTTATGTGATAAATAGAATCTCACATTCGTGCTCATTAGTTATCATTTTTAATAAACTCGTTGTCTAAAATGAGTGTGTCGCTCCCCAAGGCTCGTGTCGTATTTTTTTAGTCAACTCGTTTATCAAAAAGGATAAATAATGAGCACTCATACAAAATCCTCTATTTCAAATAATGATCCACGAAAAGTGACGGATAATCGAAATGTTGACAGATTTTTGTTTTAAATTCAAACTGTAAGGGCCATACCTTTTACATAAAATTACATAAACCAGTTCTTAAATAAGTCATTCTTAAATAGTCATCGAAACACACCAATATATGTGAACATCCATATTAAGGTGATGGTATATAAAATTGGTGAAAGTGAATATTTTTTGAAAGAAAAATATTTCCTCATATTTTCATATATTGTTTAAGTGTAAACACTATAGTTCTGTACTATCGAATGGATTGAATGGACATCAAGTTCGACCAAGCTTCAATTCTTGACACAGTAAACATTTGATTTAAGTTTTCATAAATATTCTTTAAACAATTTAAACAACTGATTAACCAAATATAGGCGGACGAACGAAGACACGAACGAACAAAGTGCAAGACCCATAATTTTAACCCTTTTATGCCCAGAGGATTCTTCCATGTTTATATATTGGATTAGTCATTTTTTTTTATCGAAGGGATGCCTGGTCAAAATTTTCATTTTCATTTTGTTTTATATTGAAAGTCCTATCAGCAAACAGTGTAGACTCTGATCAGACGCCGCCTAATGCGGCGTCTGATCAGAGGCTACACTGTTTGCCTATGTCCCATATATGGGATCGTGGGCACAAATGGGTTAAAGATAAAATGAATTATAAAAAAAAACCCGTAATATATGAAATATGAGGTTAACTTACAGTGTTGAGTACAATAATGAATTCTATTGGACTCGTACACAGAAGTCATAATAGTTACATTGAATAAACGTTACCCTCTTTGATTATATTGCTGAATGCTTGAAACGAAATTCGATTGACAACTTGTAAAGTTTTAAAATAATTTTAAAATGCTGAATGTGCTTATTCAACATTTTACTCGGCAATTTGCACACTCTGTGACACTGGCAGACCTAAAGCTGTTCTAAAGGGAAGTCACTCTAGCAAAGTGTCGGAAGAGTTGTAAGTATTGTACAATGCGAAAAAATGTAGCTTCGGGACTCTGGTCCCCATATAAAAATATGGCTTTTTTGGTATCGCATTTTTAAAATTCCGAACAATACTCGTTTCTCTTGTATCTTCGCGTAGTAGAAAGAGGAGCTTGCAATTGGTTTAATATATATAGGCAATAAATAAAAATCCATATTAAGGCGTTTAAAACATTTGAAGTGAATATCTTTTTAAACAATTACGGCCATCCTCATATTTGCAGAATTTCTTCTAAAAGCAACTCTGTATTAGCACATTGAATGAACCTCAAAATCGACATAGCTTCAGGTATTGATGCATAACATATTTGAGCAAAGTTTCATTAATATCCTTTTAATAGTCTTCCGAGAAACAAAGGACAAACAAAATGTTGACGGACCAACGAACGGACGGACCAACGGGTGGACGGACGGAACCACTTCAATATATCTCCACGTTTTTAAGGTGGGCGTATAAAAAGTAAAGTAAAACACATAGTTCATACTCTGACAAGAGGACTCCTAAAGGGTTTTGCAAACTATTTGATAAACCGGTTTCTAGCATAGAAAGGTTGAAACTAATTTTTAATATATATTAAAAGAAAACCACAATACTACAGTAGCTTAATAAAAGCTTGAAGTAATGTTCATTAAACATGTTCAATTTTTCAATGTAGCAATACGTTCAATAGCCATATATACGATGTTCCGTAGGACCAACGTGGTTTTTTGCGCTATCGTCCGAATGGTCAAATCGCGAAAACACGATAATCTGACTTAACGCGATGAAATTGACGAGAGAACGCGATGAGAAAGAGAGAGAGAGAGGGAGAGGGAGAGGGGGAGAGGGAGACGGAGGGCGGATACAGATTCCGGTACCGTAATCCATCGGTAACTACTCATTAAAATTGCTCTTAAAAGAGACGATTCTAATAATCAGTCACGCGATAGGGTTTAATGTAGAAACTGTTACAAATGTTCTTTTTACTTATTCTTTACAATAAATTATCTATTTTCAGCCTGAATGTTGCCATGGAGAAAACATCACAAGAAGAAGGCAAAGAAGGCAAGTGTCTTGTCAATGTCGATATCAGGTAAGCTTTGTTCTACCTCAGCCGCCCATGAAACTTCAAATGGATGATTCCAGTTTCCAATTTAGTCTAGTCCAAGATTGTTTACTATTTAATATTTAGGATTGCTTTTACAATGTATTGAAAATGACAAACAGTGCAGATCCTGACCATTGGCCCGTTTAACTAAACTACTTACGCAAACGTTTTGCGTAAGTCAAAATCGTTTAACTCGTATTTTTCGGTCATAAACGTTTGCATTAGCGCGTCCTCTGATCTGGCTATTTGCTGTTTGTAGCAAGCGATAATAAAAAATATAAATTAAAATTTAAAATTTTGACGTACGCAAATAATTTGCGTAAGTAGTTTAATAAAACGGGCCCCAGAGGACCACTACAGGAGCCCTGTTTGCATAGGGCAATGCATATTTTACAACATATTTTCAAATAACAAACAGTGCACACCTTAAAAGAGCCCTCTGATAAGGATCGTCACTGTTTGCATAGGACAAGCGTACTCTGGGTTACGACACAAACAATAAAATATTCTGCTATGACAATAACAAATAAAGGCCTTCTAAGTGATGACAATCGAAAAATATTTATGATTCAATTTTTTTTTTCTAAAATCAAGATATTTACAAAATGTTGGTTTAAAGCCTCACGTAATATAGAGAATAATAGTTGCTGAATGAGATACGACGGGTTTATTCGGAGAGGAGAGACAACGGTGACCGTTCGGAAAGCCTCGGGACACTGTTTACTCCTCGGGCCGCAAAAGCATATTATTCGATTTATTTTCATATTAGTTTGTGGTGGCAGTATATGGCACTAACAGGTCAATTGACGCGATTAGATAATGATCAGGTTTTCACGAAAGTGCTCCACTTTCCACTCTACTAGATAATTATGTCAGATGTTAACTGTATTTGTTTAAAAAAAGCTAGGTGGTAACTTGTGTCAGAAATATGCCACCATATAAATGTTTTCGTTTGCTAAACTTTTTACCCGGTTTATCAAGTACAAAGGTGTCGTCGTCACTGAATGCATATTCGTTAGGCTTTGTCTTGTTGAGTTAGGACGCTATGTTTGTTTCTGGTTTGAAATGTGCGTGAGATAAAACAAAACAAGAATTATGTATAGTACCGATAATGAAATCAGTAAACTTTTTACGTGCTTGGTAATATTTTCATCTGCAATAATTGTCTTCAGCCACTGTTATAAACTTCTCAAAAACAGGACTAGAGTGTCTAATAGTTTGCATCCTGGGGCCCGTTTTATAAAACTTCGTACGACAAATGTTGTCGTAAGTCAGATTATAAAACTCTCAATAAGTATTTATTTCTCCATCTAATCCTGTCTTGTGACATCTTTTTGGAATTGTCTTGAAAAGACGATTCCAAAAAGGTGTCACAAGACAGGATTCGATAGAGAAATCAGAGATAAAATGTATTTTAAAGTTTTGACTTGCGACAACATTTGTCGTAAGAATTTTCATGAAACTGGCCCCAGGTGAGACGCCGCGTTATGCCTAAAGAGTTAATTTACTGACCTAGTAATACCTAGCCACTACTAAAAGGGATAGATCTAATACAACGAAGACCCTGATTCTTTCCCGATAAATGCGTTTGTGCTGAGATAATAATTTCCCAAATAACTTCCCTAATCTCTGGGTAAAAACAACTTAGCAGTAACACATGTAAAAACACTTTATACATGCGGCCACAAACTGCGTCTTTAGGTCAAATCCAAGACAAATCTGTTAATACTCTAAGAGACCACATTTTGCACTATTTTTTTAACTGAATTAGATTGAACATTGCCCTTAATGAAATCTACGTCAAGTTCGAATATGGATCAACAGCGGTCAAAAGCTAGGTCAAAACATAGGGTATGTTTTTAAAAAAATCTAGAGGCCACAAGTCTTATTTAATGAAACTTAGTCGAAATATTTGCCTTATGCTATCTAGGTCTACATTGTAGTTTGAATGTGGGTCTTGTTTGTTAAAAATTACTAGGTCCCTCTGTCATGTTTTACATGCTGTACACAGGTGAGCGCTCTATGGTCATCTTATGTATGCAAAAAATAATCACAAAGACGTTATTTTTACACAATAAACACGCTTTACTAAAAATAGTTCAATTATAAGTTGAAGGGGGGATAGGATTAAGTGGGTACGTACGTACACATGCTTTAACATGTGTTACCGCTAGAGAGACTCTATTTCGCAACGAAGGTGTATACAATTTCCGCGTGTATGTATAATCCGGACATATTGACCTAACATTGGTGACCTCTATTAGCATAATTTCACACTTTGTTGCATTTCTAAATATAACATCGGAACACTTCGTTATCATTTATACAAGAACGCTCATCGATGCTACATCGATGCCAGGGATATATAGCTTTGCCAGACATTATTTTTATCCGTACAGTCAGTGGTCCGAATCTCATGCAATACTCATACATTTTTTTACTTTTTTTTTTTACCATTTTATACTGTTTTTTTTAAGTTTTCATACAACATTAATTTCGATTGGAACATGATTCTTTTGTTAATTTGTCAAAAGTTTATGTCATAGCGTCTATTTGGCCTATAATATAACATTTATAAAATAAAAAATATTTTCCCCACAATCGGGAGTCGAACCCAGGACCTCGCCGTTACAAATCCTTCGCTCTAACGACACACCTATGACAGATGATATACGTCAAAGGGTTGTCAATTAGGTATATACACATTACCAGTTGACAGTGCGATACAGAGTGATGTATTTAGCTCGAGACGTTTTTGGCGGAAATAGCCGATCTGACGAGCGCCTTGACGCGAGTCTGATCGGTTGTTTCCGCCAAAAACGTCGAGAGCTAAATGCAACACTCTGTAGCCCACTGCCAACTGGTAATGTATTTATTATATGTCTTGAATACAAACCAGAAACAACTAAATAGTTGTTTAAATCATTTTATATCCAAAATATTTTAGTTATTTGAAGCAGTACGAGAAGTTTTGTATGCCACAAAGAATAACGCGGCACTCGTACATGTACGTAAATGACGTCACGTTAAATCGAAAGCGAGGTCAGAGTAAAATACAAAGTGGCTGATACAAGGTGGCTGATACAGACTCTTGTATTTTACTCTGCAGATACACGCGGAAACGCTCGATATCATTCGAAGGCATATAATAAATATAGTGAACTGGCGTGAGTCGCAGGTGAGGGCATCGATGCTCTTACATTAATTAAAACTCCCTCTAAAGCGCAACATGATGCTATTTAGTAGATACGGTAATAAAAGAAGACTCAAGAATAATAGCTTTATATCAACAACAACTTTTTTCAACTTGCTCAAAGTGAAGTATTAACCCACTGAAGATCACAACTGTAACAATTTTCACGTAATTTACCGAACCTTCCCGAAGCTGTACGGCTGGCTGTCGATTATTGATTTATACTGCGTCATCTCACTTTAATTTATCCATGCATAAAGTTCAACGCCAGGTGAATATGTTCGGACTATACATACAATAGTCTGTATCAAGTAGTATTTTACTGTTTGTATTTCACTCTGACGTCGTTTTCGTTAAAGCATGACGCCTTATACACTACATGTTCTAGTTCGGCGTTAATTTAGTCGTGTTTGAAATATATTATGTTGGTTGAAACAACTCTTTGGTTGTTGTTGGTGTATAGTGGAGGCACATAACAAACACATCACCGGTTAGTGGTCCGCTACAGGGAGTTGTTTTTAGCGCTCGACGTTCTTGGCGGAAAGAGCCGATCAGGGGTCCGTCTAAAGACCCCAAAACCTCCCCAAACCAACACATATCATTTTTCTGTGCCGATGGTCAAAGTTACTATTTCTTAACTAGTGTAGGATAAATAAGAGTTTAAGCTACTTGGTGTTAAGTTTCATGTTGATAAAGACTAATAGAATCAAGCACGGCTTTTGGTAAAGACGGGGGATTCTATACCCGAGGTTGGTCTGTTCCCAGTCGGAAACGAGCTTTAGCGAGTTTCCGACAGGAACAGACCAACCGAGGGTATAGAATCCCCCGGCTTTACCAACAGCCGTGCTTGATTATTTTTCTCGCTTAAAATTCCCTTTAAAACGAGTAAATCAAAGGAATTATAAAGACCTACTTTTTTCATGTATCACACATTCCATATCCAATAGCAACAAACAGCTGTTTACAGGTCGCGCTATTTCAAATTGACTTTGAAATTTTATTTGTACACACGTTTTAAGAAAAAACATGTCCCACTTTGGATCCAAAATCAGAAATACAAACGGTTTGCATTGAATTCAAGCGATTTTACACAGTATAAGTAATCAAAACGACCATTTCTTTATTTATACGTTCTACTTTCAAGCCATAACAACAACCGACGTCAATGACGTCACATAAGAACGTGACCTTACGCGTAAACTCGATCATGTGAAACAATTAACAAGAACCACATTAATCACTGTTTAAACATCGTATCATTGAAATGTTGAAAGCTAGAGTCCACTGTAAACTTTTCAATGTAATTTCCTCTGTGAACGTAGCTTGTGGTACATTTTAAGTTTAGGGTATTTATGTAAGAGTTACCGCCCTTTCTCTTGCTTTAAAACCAATTGGGCGGAAGGATACAGTACCAGACAAGGTTTGCCGAACTGCTATTTATAGTAACAAAATGTGGTCTAGCACCTCTGAAAAGCGAGAAAACATGGTTTAGTTTAGCTATGATGAACAAACAAATCATAACAATTTTGCAACAAAAGTTCATTTCGCCAATGGAAAAATAATTGTTCCCTGCCTTGCATTACCGTATCCAAATGGCAGGACTTTTTGTCTTTTACTACCGAGGCCGACAACATTGACATTTTGCAAACAGTTTAGATACTGAGCAAACACCGCATATCTATTTGACACTCATATCAATGTCTCCAAAGTAAAAAACGCATAAATATTGAAAATCTTAAAAATAAAAGTAGGCGAAAAATATAAGCAGACGATAATACGGTAGCGACTGTGTTAGACAGATACTTCCGTCATAATGACAATAGAAGGGTAAACACTTTTAAATAATTGTTTATTAGACCTTGGAAAGGTCGGCAAAACTTTAAAAAACCAACGTAATCAACAAAGACCAGGCAAACCAACAATGCTTAACACACATAACTTTATGACGGTGTACATAGATATGAAGGCTAAAGCAAACAAACTTTTCAAGTTACACGAGATAGTAATTTACGAGTACAGTGGTTACAAGGAAGACTATTGCACCAAATACTACCCGTTAACATATACTTGTTTTCTCTTAACCCTTAGTCTGCCACTCACGACTATAGCTCCATATGCAAACAGCTTGGATCCGGATGAGACGCCGAGTAACTCGGCGTCTCATCCGGATCCAAGCTGTTTGACACTCGGACAACATTGTCAGCAATTTTGAGCAACTTTGAAGCACTTTGAAACTTGAAGCAGACGAGAAATATAGCAGACGACAATTTATTTGGCGGGCTAAGGGTTAATAGATACGTGTAAATGATATCTGTGATGTTTATTACAAACAGGCAAAGATAACTTTTCACTTAATTTACAATTGCAATAAAACATGTTTTTAAAAGAACAAGTTGAACTAGTTTTTTAAGATGCTGATGCAAATACACAACTAAATTATTATTATTATTATTATTATACCCGATTTATATAGCGCTCTTTTCACACAGGAGTTGTGCGTTCAAAAGCGCTAAATGATTTTTCATCCTTTTCGTAGGACAATGCGAAACGTTAAATAAATTGTTTTGATACCTAAAAATATATACATGTATTTAACCTTTCACATTGTATACATACGGCAAGAGAGAGTATTAAATTATGTGTATTTCTAGTTTTGAAAAGAGGTTACCACTTACAGCCCCACCTGTAACGGTGTTAGAAACGCCTTTTGTGTTTTATGTCATGGACTTCATAGATGGTGACTACTCATCTTAGTATATGTATAATAAGCTGCGTAAAATGTGTAGTTATTTTTAAAAGACATTTAAAGCACAATAGATACATATATTTTAATAGAAAAAACACCAAACAAGAGTACGAGAACAGTAGAAGACACATAGAGAATATTTGGTGACTAGCTTTGAATGAGAAATGTTATCTGGCAAGGCGGATGAATATATCAGGTGAGCCGCAGGCGAACCTGATATTTTCAGAAGCCGAGCCAGATAACATTTCTCATTCAAAGATAGGAACCAAATATTCTATTTATCCTTGTCACAATAGTAAACTAAATAGAGAATGCTTTTTTTAAAAGCTAGTGTCATTTTTGGTCCAGATAAGATTCTCACTAAAGAACTATGTTATTCTTGGAAAGCGCGCTATTATATAGATGACGTCAGTGACGTCACATCCTAGTTACGTTGAAAAGAAATAAAAGAACCTTTAAAAGTCTAGTGTTTTTCACTCAGGAAATCTAAAAGGTGGACACTTATAGAAGTATGTCAGCAAGCGACTAGTGGCGCGTACTCTATAACGCTTTGATTGCATCGAATAGTTCGAATAAACGTCGTTACACGTCGGGATTCTGTTGAAAGAGTTTTAGAATACCTTTCCTAACAGCGGGAAAAATAAGCGTCTCGGTGAAAAAAGTAGTTCGGGCTACAGGTCATGTGACCACTTGACATAATAACATCGGTCATGTGACCACATAGCATAATAAAGCAAATTTTATCTGTCACCCCTTTATCCGTCAGGAAAACAGGCACGTGACAGGATAAATCTATTTATTTAACTCATCTTTTCTTTCCAATTTCACCAGAGACCTTCCTACCTTTCCGCAGTTCTGGGGCTTAATTGGTATAGGGGATGGTTTTGTTTATTTGGCAGAGAGTATCCCCTCAGCCAAGAACTAAAAGAAAGGCATGTCGGTTGTTTGGATGCTATGCGCTGCTTCGCAACGAATCAGATTAGCCGAAATCATCCACCTGAAATCATCACCATCTTATCACCGCTCATCATTCACTGGCCCCATATGACAAAGTTTGTGTGACAATGCCGTAAAACTCACTCATATATTCACCCCTCCCTTTAAAATATCGGCGCCATATTAGCATTTTATGTGACGCGGTGCCGTATACCTAAAACTCAATCGATCAAACCGTTTCAAATTATATAAATGCATCAACATTATGCTCAATAAACGTATCTACTATATACACATGTATACTGTATGGTAGATAGTTTTAAGGTGTTAAGTGTGATATTCTCCCGCCAACATGTAGCTACTTTTCAGGGAGATATTAAAGTTTTGATTTAAATATAAAACGGAGGGTAAAATGTTGTTTCTATTTTTAACCCCCAACAACAAATGACATTGCTCTAGCAACTTTATTTCTCCTCAGAATAGTAGAACATTTTGAACAATATTGCAGTTCAGACTTCTGTGTTGAGAATCAAGGTTACAGTAACTAGTTTAGGACAAAGTTGTCTGTAGTAATAACAGTTTTCGGTGGAATCCATTAAGCTGCTTGTAAGTGTTTCTGTTAAGAATCCTATGGATTGTTTCGGTTATGGCGCGTGCTTCTGTATTGAATATAAAGGTCATTTATTTATATCTTTTGTTTTAGTAACTTCCCTCATTTATCAATAGTTTCGTGGAACCTCATACACGTGTTTGGTATACACACTTTATCGAGTTTGGGTGTATGCATGTGCTTGCTATAAAAATACACTGACATAGATCGTGTTTCACGATTTTGTGGTGAAGGTCAAGGTCACTGCAACTCTGTTTTTGAAAAAATATTTTTAAATGATCTAGAGACTTTATTGCTAAAATAAAATTCCATAACACTTTGTACATTTTGTGTAGTATGACAGACTGTGCATGACATGCGTTGTATTACTTGTGATGACTTGTCTTAAACGCGTTTAACCCTTTACCCCATAGCCTGTTTTTAGATTTGAAAATGAATTGCTACTTAAAGCAGATTGAAAGTAAAGCAGAATGCGACCGAATGCGCATTCTGCTTTACTTTCAGCCTGCTTTAAGATACCATCTGTTCGAAAAAGAAAATATATCTTATGAGACATATTCATGGCATTATAAATTGGAACTTATTTCTTCAGCGGAGGAAGAAACTGAATGCACTAAAAGGCGCTTCTATTGGGGAAAGGGTTAACTTGACGTACGCATATTCGGGAAATATATGGTAATGGCAACTGTTGCTTGTATTAAGAAAACGATGATTCTTAATTCAGTGGACGTTTCATATAGATTTCTTTTATTAACAATATGTATATGCAAAATATGTGTAAATTATTTCAAATATTATTTTCAATAATATTCTCTAGCTAGCGTAGGTGTGTGTATTTCTAATTTGTTAGCACCATAGATTTTCCTCTTACATCGCAAACATAACTCTTATCATTGTCAGTTATCGTCTGCTTTAACCCTTCCCCATACCTTGTTTGCAGTATTGAATATAGATGGTTCCTTAACCCTTTCACCGCCAAAGTCGCCTAAAGTCGAACTTGCAAACAGTTTTGATCCTGAGCAGACGCCGCGTTACGCGGGGTCTCATCAGGATTAAAACATTTTGACACTCATTTCGATATTTCTTATGTCATACTCTCTTAAATCTAACTTTGAAATGATATTGCAGACACCAATATTGAAGCAAACGACACAATAATGTTGCAGGGGTAAAAAACTCAAAAATGATTTGGCGCCGAAAGGGTTAAAACAGTCTGGAAATAAAGCAAAATTTGATTTACTTTGTCTGCTCTAAGCAACCATCTGCATATTGCTTATGGTGAATATTCACGACTATATAAAGTGGAGCTACTTTCTTTCATTGAGGAACAAATGTTAGGCGTAAAATGCGTATCTGTTGGATTAACATCTGTCATGCCAACTTGCCAAGCGTAACGTTGCTTACATTGTCCAACAGTTTGAATCCAGATCAAGATAAAATATGCATATAACAGAAATGTAATATTAGTTTTGCTCTGATAAAGGTCTATAAATTTACAATTATTTACAACCATAAACTAAAAGTGTAGCTAAGCATGTTTACATGTATACGACTTTGTATAGCATCTTCCAAAACATTACTTATTTTACATTTGTTAGGTATACAGATTTGGACACAGACATCAATATTCATTTATACATATAAGTATATATACATAAACACATTCCATACATAAAGTGCATATACATAAAACAAACTATATATATGTTATTGTTTCTTTAATTTCTATATTATTTTGGGCATTTTAAGTTAAAAAAATAAATTTTTAAAGCTGTCCCATTCATTATGAAAACAATCCTTAGAATCATATTCAATTGCTATTGACTTAAATAAGTTGTATTAAAAGGATAACTAGTGTTTTATACCTTGTATTGTAGCCAGATGTTTATTTATCTGCATTGGAAAATGCACATTTTAATAACAAATGATTGATAGTTCCTAATCTGTTATATACATGTAGATGGTACATATGGGCTATCAATATAGTTCATTTTGAATAGATAGCAATTTGCGCCAAGTATTCTACGAGGGCCGTTCATTATTTATTGCAACCTAGGTTCTAAATCAGTAAGGAACAGAGATTTACCTTAACGTTTTAGTACATCCCTTAAAACTACTCATCCTTTGAACAAATACCCAGTTTAAGACTTATGATCTATTTCTGAAAAGCTTCGGTGCAGTCTTTCTTATGTACACCTTTAAAACACTGCAATACTGCTGCTCCAACAGCCTGTCTTGAATAATATCTCCGACCCTCAAAAGTTTTCTTCAGACATTGAAGCAAGAAAAAGTCACATGGAGCTATATCTTGTGAATAAAACGGGTGCGGGGAAATTGTAAAGCCTTTCTTCGACAAAAATGCGATTATTTCATTCGAGGTGTTTACTGGTGCATTGTCATGCAACAGGGTATGACTTTGCACGCCGAGCCTAGGGCGAGACTTCTTTGCGTGTTCTCAAACTTTTTCATAACTAGTTGTTGGTACAGTTTCCCAGTAAAAGGTTTTCTACAGGGAATTGCTACATGAACTGTCACACCGCGACTGTTAAATAATATTGCATACATGATCTTCTTCACACTTGTAAAACGTTTTGCAATGGATGGTCTTCTTGCATTTATTAATGCCCATATTTCGTTGCTACATTTTCTGATGGGCTGATAGAAGTTTACCTATGTTTCATCGACAGTCCAAAAAATAGAAAATGCCCATTGATCAAATTCAGGATGCATTTTAAGCAATTTACGGGGAATCAAACATGGTATCTCTGTTGGTTCTCCGTCATTAAATGGTGTATCCACATAGCAGCAATATGCTACCTCCTAATGACTTCTTCCAAATCTTATATGCCGATACGGTCGATATGCCCAAACATTAAGCTACTCGACGAGTTGTCATTCGTGCATGAATCATCAGAAGATATTTCACATTATCACTTATTTAAGAGGTAGCAACACTTTTATGACTGCCTCTGCCAAAGGCATTGTCAAGCGTCTCTTAGAGCGTTTAATTCACCTGGTAACAGTTGAAAATGATGAAGTAACATGTCCATAAGCGGAGAAAATTTCATAGAATATAGTTCTAGTACTTATTCTAAGTTTATATCTAGATTGTATTTGTCCTCTTAGTTCAGTATTTATCTCTTTAGCCAAGATTTTACACAGTGTCTATGCATGACCTCACTTCTCATGAGTGTATCGCAAAAAGTAATTGACAGATTGGGACACAAATGGTATCAATGGATAGATAAAAGTTTGAATTATGAGTTAAGTAAGTTTTCATGGAGATTCTGTGCCTAGTGTTGCAGTTACGGCGGCAGTTGAATAAATAATGAACGGCCCTCGTATGTATTATTAGTCCTGTCATTTTGCGATTTGACCTTCAAATAATTGCAACAGAAATGATTTTGTCTAAAACTACTAATAAATGTGTTAAATAGTCTAACAAAATCTTTTAAGGGGAAATTCGTAAAAAAGGCAATTGAAAATTAATAATTTTCCTTTTAATGTTTTGGCGCACATTTCCCACCATAGCTTACCATAGCCTACCATGTCTTATTGATATCATGGTGAAGGTCGTGTGTTTTCTATATAATTATTGAAAATATGGCATAAATTAATGTACTAAAGTAAGCTTTCTAAACAGTTAGTACATGAAAAGAGTGTGAAATATAAGCTAGTACCATTATGAACATGTTCACAAGAAGATGATTGTTGTAAAACTGAAGTGTCATGGGTTTCCGCAGATGATAAACAACTGATTAGAATGAGTTACTTTTGAGGATATTTAAGAGTTATAAAACACTCTAAATGCTATATTGGTTTGAACTATTGAACGAGAAAGGAAAAATAACACATTAAAGTGATTTTAAAACATTTTTTACATTATGACAAAATGTGAATTTGCTAGATTTTTTTAACTATGGAAAGTTCTTAGGGCCTAAACTGACAGAATAGGAGATTAATAATATCAATACTAACATTACCACGTGGCTGTTCTAACGGTCCCATGAACTTTTTTTTGCATAAAAAATCAATAGAAACTTTATTTTTAAACAATTTATTTCTTTTAAGCTCATCTGAGCACTACGTGCTCAAGGTGAACTTTTGTGGTCAATCAATGTCCGCCCTCCGGCATCGTGTGTTGTGCGTCAACAATTTCTTTAAACATCTTTTTCTTCAAAACATCTTGCCTGATTGTAACCAAACTTCACAGGAATGTTATTTTGGTCAAGCTCTTTCAAAGTTGTTCAAAGAATGTGAAACAATGCAAAACTCTGGGTGCCATGGCAACCAAAGTGAAAATATAAGTAGATCTTAAAAAATCTCCTTGTTAAAAACCACAAGGGCCAGAGCTTAGATATTTTGCACATGTCATCATCTTTAGGTTCTCTATCAAGATTGTTCAAATGTTGCCACTTGGGTTAAAATTGATCCCGCCCTGGGGGGTCACTGTTTTACATAGAGTTATATAGAGAAATGTTCCAGCATCTTTTTGTCTGAAACCGATATGGCCAGAGCTTTAATATTTGGCATGGTGTAACCTCAACTGGTACTTTACATATATTGTTGAATCGGTTCCGGTCTGTTGCATATCTGGGTTACCGGAGCTAAAAATAGATGTTTTTCGATGATAACTCCAAAAATCTTCTTGTCTGAAACCATAATACACTGAGCTTAGATATTTTGCACATAGCATCGTCTACAGGTCCTCTATCAAAGTTGTTCAAATTTTGCCCCTCATGGGGTCAGAATTGGACCGGTGTAATGAAATAAAGAGACCCCCGTAATAGAGTGACCCCCCGGTCAAAATATTTCGACCGGGGGTCGAAATATTTCGAAACCCCCGGTCGAAATATTATACCGGGGGGTCGAAATATTATGACTTTTTCTGAAATATTTCGACCCCCGGTCGAAATATTTTGACCGGGGGTCACTCTATTATGGGGGTCACTTTATTTCATTACACCGGCACCAGGAGTCACCGTTTTAAATTGTTATATTGTGAATTGTTCAAACATCTTTTTCTCAGAACCCAATATGGCCAGAGCTGTGATATTTGGAATGTTCTTACCTCCAGAGGTCCATCACGTAAAGCGTTGAATTGGATCTGGTTTGTTGCATATCTTCACCGGAGCTAAGAATAGGTATTTTCAATGAAAACTTAAAAAAATCGTCTTGTTAGACATCCTTGACCCAGCTAAGTGTTGCCATGTTCAGATGAGCGATCAAGGGACCCTCTTGTATAAGTTTCAGATGGTTTGAACAACTTGTTTTCTTAAAAAAAATTGTTTTTCAAAATTCTTGAGCTTTATAATATGTCAATTTTGAATGTGCAGTGTATGCTCAATTGTAAATAAAAAAATAACCAGGGTGCCATTTTTCTTCACTTTCCAAGGGTTCGAAATACAGGAAGGTGTCCAAAATGGCTGCCGTTTAGCAATGATTCAATCTCTTGGTTAGTACACATGGTATAATGACAAACGAAGTGTTTACATGTGAGTTTTCTGACAGAAGAAAAACCCATGGAATCATCAATTTAAGACTAAATTTCACTAAAATGGGTATCACTTACACTAAATATATTTACTTTTATACCGGAGTCCATAGATTGATTGAGTTGGGGTTTACGACACCACGAGACATGAAATGGTCACATGGCGCCGATCTTGGACATAAATGTATGAAAATAGTATCTGTTTCATTAAAATAATGTGTTGGTCATGTTGTTAACATTACAAGTAAATAAACAAATCCATATAGGTATAGTGACACCTCATTTTGTTCAGACATTTATTAACGAAAAGTGAAAAAAATCACATGGTGTACACGTGTAGTCATCAGTAATCTTTATACTCTTCATTTATTCCTGGTTGGTGTTTCTGTTGTCAAACTGAAATAGATGGGCAAGGAAAACAAGGACATAAAGTCAGTCTTACAAATAACGAAAACACATCAAGAGTTCAAAGGCACAAACCAGTGCCTACAGATAAAGACATTAGATGACTCTTTTTGTTTTTACAGAAGAGGCACTTAAAAACCTACATGGTACACGAGCACCATTCCAAAGCATCGTTAACAGTCGAGAACCACCCATACATGCAGACATTATTGGAGCGGATGCCAATCTTTACATTACTATCACACCCTTGGACCTAGTACATAAGTAATTTCTGCAATACAGAGGCTTAGGAAATGGAAATCTGAAGGAGAGGATCGAGTGTGTGCTAAGATGCTGAAAGTAGAGGACCAAGAAAACCAAAGGCTACTGCAACATCGTACTTAAGGGTGTATCAATGTCATGACTTTGGGAAATTTTCAAAGTATATGAAAACACTCTATGATGGTTTTGTATTGAAGAGCTATTTAAGATGAATGAAAAAATAGAAAAAGTGTACATTTTGGTGAACAACAGTTGGCTCTACGGCCATGTAAAATTTACCCCACCCACTTCCTCTTGTTTTGTCCTTTTCAAACAGCCCGCTTTAATAAAACCCATTTTAAATGAAAACAAATATGATAATTTGGTTTTGTGTTATTTATTTCCTATCTATGGTAGTATTTCTTCATACAAAAACTAATTTAAGAAAAAAAAGCCACCAAATGTGAAATTTATAAAGCTCTAAATATCATCGATATGTTACTTTTTTGTAAATTTTGTAAGGGGCGATAACTCTTTTTACTTTAATAACTCAAAATTTTCCACACTGACCTTTCAATTTCTTTTCATATTTTGAACTGTCTTAGTATGGGCTTTCATCTGGTGGAATATAAGAAAAAGTTTAATACTAGAACTATTTCATTTTCAAACTTTTTTACTTTTTTTCATAAAATAAAAAATCTAATAAAATCATGCCCTATATAAAGCATATTTTTGATATTCAAGGATCCATATTGTTCAAACCTGGTGCCTGCTTTGTCTAAATTTGGGTTTATATATGTGAACATACCACCATAGACATGAAATATATAAAGAAAACCCAAATTAACATTTTTGTTTTGTTTTGAAATAGATTTTACTGAAGCTTGTACTCTGAATGGGTAAAATTTGAAGAAACAAATCCAAATTTGACATACCTTTTTCAAATCGCTGTAGCTCAAAAAAAAGGACACCACCATATATATTTTTTTTCATTTTTCATTCACCCTAAATAGCTCTTCCACAAAACAATGATAGAAAAAAAGTTTAATACTTTGAAAAAAATGGCTCATGACATTGATACACCCTTAAAGAGGTTTGGTTAAAAGAGCATTTGATGATTGGGAGAAAGGAGTCATTGTAAAGTTTCCAAAGAGAGGTGACATGGGAAGTTGCAACAACTGGAGAGGTATCTCATGTCTTTCTCCCACCAATAAGGTCTTCAGAAGTATCATTCTGAAAATCATTGCTCCAATTGACACTAAATTTCGTCATAGAGATCCGAGAGATTTCAGGAAAGGAAGATCGTACAACTATTTATGTTTTTAAGATAATTCTTAAAGAATTTGAATAGAATAGCTCTCTTTAAGTGGTGTTCATCTACTTGGATAATATGTGTGGCAATCTAAACCACGAGTAACGCAAGTTGTGGTGAGACATTATGGCATACCAAAAATAAATTGATGTCAGCCGATTTTATTTACCGTACATAAACTATTGAATGCTGTGTAATACACGACAACCAGCCAACAAGGTAAATTAGAACGCGAAAAACATGGCACCCTATTTTTCTTATGTTAATAGTTATAACCGAATCAGGGGAGGATTTGTTTTTCTTTATAAAAAAAGAACATAATGTACACACATTTCATAGTTCCTGACAAATGACCCCCGCTAGTTTAAAAAATTAAATATTCAAGAAAAAACCCAAAGATATTCAAACCTCTACACACAATGCGATTGGATTTTAAATCTGCAGATGCATATTTGTGTCATATTTAATAACGTTAAAATGCCTATTTGTGAGTGTACATGTTCTGCCTCTAATATTGATAGATCATGTAAAGCTGATCTATCTCTTGATTCAATACACATACTGTGGATACACAAGACGAGCTAGAAGGCACATAAAAGGTGTCATGATAAGCTCTGAAACTATGATTGGAGAAAATTGAAAAATGAAATTTTTCATCAAGAATATAATTACTGACAGAGGGAGTAAACTGAACAAATCCAATATTTTCTCACTTATTTCAGTACCAAATCCTATGGTGATACTACTCATCAGAATATAATGAACAATAACACCATATGGTTAATGCAAAAGTAAAGATTATATTTTTTGAATTACTCTCCTTATCTGGAGCCCTGGCGTAAAAGCGTTTTGTTGGTGTCCAGTTTATTTCAGTAGTACTGTCAGTGCTTTGATAATAATTAATCAAAGAAGCAGATACATGAAGCAAACAATCTAATGTCATTTAACGAATGCAATATATTATGTAAACATGCTTAATTTGTTATTCTGTAATAACCTTACTGATCAGAAGATTTAGCATAACAACTATATGTGTATTTTGATTATTAATAGAATTTGTGAAAAGTGGATGGGGTAAATTAACCCCATAAAACTTATATAGACACAAGACATATATCGATGAAAACGTGTATAATGAAATTAAAAAAAAGTCAAATATGTTGCTTCTAAAGCAGTTATGTTTTTTTTTTATCATACATAATGGTTCGAAATATGCCAGTATTGCTGCCTTCTTGCGACTTATAGTACTATACGCAATGTATTTTAGGGAAAAACACTAGCTTAGAAAAAGTGGAGTTTAAACCACTTTCCCCTTAAAAGACTTTGTTAGACGTTTTATATGTTAATTATAATACCATAAAGATAACATAATATGTTGAATTATTTCTGTTGCAATTAATTGAAGGTTAGGTCCTATTTTTTCGTAGGATGACTGGACTATATTTAAAACTGAAACCATTGTATTTCTATATTATTTGATATTATTAAGGGTATTGGAAATATTTCTTGTAATCCCTATTGTTTTATCCCATTTTAGCTCACCTGAGCCTTTGGCTCAGGTTGAGCTATTGTGACCGCAATCTGTCCGGCGTCCGTCGTCCGGCGTCTTGCGTCCGTCGTCCGGTATCCGTCGTCCGTCCACATTTTCAAACAACATCTCCTCCGAAACTAGTGACCCGATTTCAACCAAACTTTGTCAGAAGCATTAGTGACAAGGGGGAACGAAATCTTGTCCAGACGTTTGATATTTGGTATGTATCATTACCTAATGATCTTCTACCAAGATTGTTCAAAGTGTGATCCTGGGGCCAACAATGGCCCCGCCTTGCTTGGGGCTTATCAGTTTTACATAGACTTATGTAGGAAAATCTTTAAAAATCTTCTTATCTGAAACTATAAGGCCAATATCTTTAACATTTGACATATAGCTTTGCCTTGTGGTACTCTACCAAGATTGTTCAAAGTATGACCCCCAGCCAAAAATTGCCCCGCCCTTGGGCTTCTTAGTTTTTCATAGGAAAACCTTTAAAACTCTTCTTCTCTGAAACTGTAAGGCCCATATCATTTATATTTAATATGTAGCTTTGCCTAATGGTCCTCTACCAGGATTGTTCAAATTATGACCCCTTGATCAAACTTGGCCCTGCCCCGGGGCTTATCTGTTTTATACAGACTTATATAGGAAAACCTTTAAAAATCTTTTTATAGCTATATAAATCACAATATTGTCTTGCCCAGTCAGCTTAGGTACAATGTTCTCAGGTGAGCGACTTGTGGGCAATGGCCCTCTTGTTTGTTTAGAGGACGGTGTGTCAGAATTTCTATTTAAGCATTTGTATATTGCCTATTAACATTTGGAGTATTTCAAAATAATTTGAAATAAGGAGCGAAAACTGGTTTCTGTATAGGGTTTAAAGTGTCCTTTTTATTGTATACATTCAAGCCCCTTTTAAATGACAATTCTAAATCCGTTGTATTTTGAAGAATTGGTAGATAGATAATTATGTATCGGTATCAGGATAAAGTGACCGACCGGGTTCAGTCCCTGGTGCACCTCATAAGTGCCCCTGCTTGTAAACCCCGAAAGGGGTGTAAAGCAGTATAAAAAAATTAAAAAAATTACAAACCCGTTTAAAGTCTTGATTGGGCCATTTTCATTTACAAAATCAATGCAATGTTAACAAGTTTCAAACCACGACGTTACGAAAACATTTTTTTTGTCCGACCAAACTCATGAGGCTGTAAGATAATGGGTAATCTTGAATTGTGTCGTTATCTATAATGTAATTAGCAAGCACTTTTAAACAACGCCATGGAGGTTTCAGTCCAAACGTATTTGCTACATGTACCTGCAAACATTTCAAAGAAATATTTTCCACAATTTAGCACTGTATTAATATCTATGTTACTTTTAATAAACTCTATCCATCCGCAGTTATTATTCTTATTAACCGTCTGAATCATGTTGTTTTATGCAAGTCAATAAAAGTTATTAAAATCACATCATCAACCCCCTTTTTATAGTATTTTACAATTATAAATTGTTCTTTATTTTGTCTTCTAAATCAGTTTGTTGGTTAATAATTCACATTAATAATCCTATCTTATTCTACATGAAAATGTAACCCTAGCATCGCAATTGATTCTGGTTCCATTTAGGTTTCAATGTGGTTTTATTGTTCAGAGCTATTGTATTTACATATCCATACTATTATCCATACGTCTTTTTTTCAAACTTAATCTTCAAACCGGAAATCTTGAAAAAACATAGAGCGTTTAAATAAGAAATACGCTTGAAGCATAAAAAAATTCACTTGTGTCGTCACTTATGTCCCCCCCACCTCCCCCCAAAAAACCAAAAAAAAAAACCCAAACAACCCCAACAAACTTTACAAAAGTCAGCGCGTAAGCCTAACGTGCGAGGAATTTGATTATTTTTCATCTTTTTCAAGACATTTGTTGCTTTTTCACATAGCTTTATCTCCCTCAACGTTTTCCATTTTACTTAGTTTTGATATGTTATCTTTTTCAAAAAATAATTGTGCTCTTCCGGCTTTATATATAGTGTCTTGTAAAATGTTTAAACATCTTCTAGAATCATGTTTCGTTTCCTTATCTATGTTCAACCAACCTTAGAACTTTTTTCTAGCGTTTTATCTGCATGTTTGTCTTTTCTAAACCACAAAAATATTTAGTTGGATTTTCACCTTCGATGCTCCATTTAACTGCTGATCTGATAGTAACCTTTCATTTAATTTTCATTTATTTGCTTGGCTCCGAGGTTATAAAGCTTTTGACTTGAGTCTAAACTCGTTCCCAAGCATTTGATTGGTCAGATTTGGTCAAGGCTCAAACCTGACCAATCAAATGCTTTGGAACACACTCAGACTCAACTTAAACGCTTTATAACCTCGGAGTCTGATCTTATTATGTAAAGAAACAAGTTTTCCTTAATTCTTTATTGTTAAAACTTGTTATTTTTTAACTTGTCTCATTTTGAATTGTCTTTTTCTTATAATAGCTATATTAAATAGATTTTCGTCGTTTTCCAATAATACACATATCTAGAAATGAATAGTTACTTATACTAAACAGTATTTCACTATTTTGGCATATTTTTAATTGTACAGTAAAACCTCTCTATTACGACCACTAAAATAATAAAAAAAATATAAAAAAATATATAAAAGACAAGTGACAGCTTAGAGCAACGTGACAGTAAAACAGAAAGCTCATGAAGGGGCTTTCTGTTTTACTCTCACCTTTCTTTAAGCAGTCACCTGTCCTAAACACCAAATAATTAACACAATTTAGTGGTCGTAATGGAGAAGTTTTACTGTATATCTGCTGTGTACGGGTAGTATATATTGTTCATTTATCTCTTCCAATTTTCTTATTTATTGCATTTACATGTATATATATTCGAGTTCATTTAACCTTTTCACTCTCAACGACGTCATAAAGCGCTTTGCAAACAGTCTGATCAGGATCAAAACTGTTTGTTACATGTTTTGAAATTACTCCAGTTATTTAAGGAATAATTCGGATATTTATGTATGAAAAATAAACCTTGGTCACACCGTATGAAACCGCGAAGCGAAAGAATGACCAGGTACTTTTTCCATACCTCCATGACCACAATACATATTCGATTTATTCCTTATCACAGCTAACCAAAATTAATGAAAACAAACAATATTAAATATAGATATACGTCCTTAACCCCTTCACTGCCATGACGTCATCAAATTTAAACAATTGTCGTCTGCTTCTATTTCTAAAAAACAATTTTTAGGTATTTTGACTTAAGTAATATTGAAACGAGTGTCAAACAGTTTGGATCCTGATCAGACGCCGCGTAACGCGGCGTCTGATCAGGATCTAAACTGTTTGCAAATAACTATTGCACTCGGGGAAAGGCAGTGAAGGGGTTAAATCTTACTTTGAAACGATATTGAAGACAACAATATTGAAGCAGACGACAATATGGCGGCGAAGGGGTAAAACCTCGCAATCAATTGGTCATGAAAGTACGGTGGCACTGAGGTGACGTGCAAACTTCTTTTTTTTTTAAATTTTTTATCTCGTGCGCACGACTTAATTTGTAAAAAACAAATCAAAAAAAAAATCTTCACTTTTTATCTCGTGCGCACGACTTAATTTGAAGGGAAAAAAAATCTTTACTTTTTATCTCGTGCGCACGACTTAATTTGAAGGGGAAAAATAAATCTTTACTTTTTATCTCGTGCGCACGACTTAATTTGAAGGTAAAAAAATCTTTACTTTTTATCTCGTGTGCAAGACTTAATTTGAGAGAAAAAAAATCTTTAAAATTTATCTCGTGCGCACGACTTAATTTGAGGGAAAAAAAAAATCTTTACTTTTTATCTTGTGCGCACGACTTAATTTGAAAAAAAAAAAAAAAAAAAATTAATGGAAATTTAAGTCGTGCGCACGAGATAAATTTGAAAGATTTTTTTTTTTCAAATTAAGTCGTGCGCACGAGATAAATTTTAAGTTTTTATTTTTTTCAAATTAAGTCGTGCGCACGAGATAAAAAGGTAAAGATTTTTTTTTTTTACAAATTAATCGTGCGCATGTCAACTCGTATTAAAGGGTTAATAAAAGAATTGTTAATTAGTATTACTTACCTGGTCTCCATTCCGATTTGTTCAATCAGAGCAACAGTTGGTATACCAGTACTTGGATTGAAACACATTCGTTATTTCCTTAATAAGTATTTATAGTAAAACGCAATGAAGCCTTGTAACACATTTGTGGATTCTAGAGGGAATAAATCAAACTCTTTTGACAATGATATTTTCTATAAAGATATCAATCAGTCGTATACGAGTACAGTGTAACAGTTGCAAACCGAAACCTGAGGTTTTTTCATCACAAAATATTTGTTGTCATTGCTCATTATTATGCTATATAATCGTCTGGCTAAAGTATATCGTCTGCAAAAAGATCAACATCAGTTTGTATTCTTTTTTAAGCTGTAGGAATGTTGAATATGAGTGCCAAACAGTTTGGATCAGATCAGACGCCTGTCTTAACTCATTGATTCAAGAATCGTCAAGTGAACAACACTATTTCTCCAATTAAGTGCAGTCCTTTTTACTGCTTATTGCCACTTTTTACAATACCACTCTCCCTCCCTTCAACGACCCTCTCAACAACGACTCCCTCCTTACAACGACCCTTGTCGCAGCTGCCTAAACAGGGCAATTATATCCAACATATTTACGGCTGCAATGTCGTCTAATTAAAATTGTCATCTGCTGTTTTTCGCAAAGTTACATTATGGATATTATGAGAGAAAAAAACCTTAATTACGACTGACAAACAGCTTGAATCCAGATCAGACGCCACGTGACGAAGCGTCTGATCTTGATTCAAATTGTTTGCTAATTCCCCTCCCTATAACGACTCCCTCCGAATAGTTCACATGATGTTTGTCTCCCGTTTGGTGTCGTTGTAGAGAGGGAGCACTGTATATGTTTATTGCAAACGACACACAATGTAGACCTTGATCGGACTGTCTGTGTACTTCCACAATTATCCTGTTTGTAAAGGACATGTATACTCATTTCTAGCGTTCAATTGGTTAAACGAATGCCAGTTCAAATATTTCGAATGGTTATTAAAACTCTTATATGAAAACCTCTATCAACCTAATATTATCCTCAGTCTGAATGGGTTCTGGGACCCGTCTTACGAAACGTCGTACGACAAAAACGGTCGTAAATCAAAACTTAAAAATACATCCAATTTCAGAGTCCTGTCTTGTTACATCTCTTTGGGTTTCCTAGTCGTCAGTGTATAAACCGAAATAATGTTTTACATTTAGCAGATATAAAAGAGAAGCCGATTAATTTAACATGTTAACCGATAAAACTGCTTAAATAATGTGGTCTACACTTTTGTTTCAAAGCTAGATTTAGTCAAAAATATTCAATGAAGATAAATAGATACAGTTTTCTATTTTTCCAAGGGTACAAACCTGGGGCCCGTTTCATAAAACCTCGTACGACAAAAATTATCGTAAGTCAGTTTATAAAAGTCTCCATTATCATTTATTTCTCCATCTAATCCTGTCTTGTGACATCTCTTATCAAGACGATTCCAAAGAGATGTCACAAGACATGATTGGATAGAGAAATCAGAATAATTTTGACTTACGACTGTTTTTGTCGTACGAAGTTTTATGAAACGGCCCCCTGTTTACAAAGTCGATTACAGTACGCTGTATAAGGCCAAATAAAAAAAAATCATGTGTTTCCGGTCACCCGACCGACCTTAGTTTTTCCCAACCGACCTTATACTTTGTTTTTTAATTTTCCAAAAATGTATCTGTGAATGTCGGTCAGTTTTGCGGCGCATGTGACAGTCGTTTTTTTGCAGAGCGTGTTATAGAAGCTATTGTCCATTTAATTATTTAAAGAGGCTCGTAACCGGATTTAGCATCGCTCTCTATATATTAAGTAGCGAATTAACGTACTTCACTGGTAGCGATTGATGGTACTTTATTCGGCTCGGGTTTATGTCTAAGCCCGTGTAGAGAAGCAACAACAACAACTATACCGTTAACTAACGCTATAGAAAAACGATGGAAAATATCTAAAAGAAACACTAAGATTCGGTGACGATTCTTGAGACTTTTTTTGGACTGATCATATTTTTTTAATGTCAGAAGCCAAATAATGCCACAAATTTGCTTTTATTTGAGTATTTTATTTTATTTTGACAAGTACACCATCCGGTTGCGAGTCCGTTTAAAAAGCTTATTTATAGACGTTTAAGTGTTTTAAAAATTGATTGTTAAATAAGATATAGCAAATACCTGAGTGAAAATTGTTTTAAATATGTCATAAAGCACCTTCCTTGTAGATATGATTTGCTAGTTAATTAACTATTGTTACATTCATCATGCAGACAACTCATTTTATTGATACAGATGACATGCATATAACACATTTCAAAACATAAACTAATTCCATATATCATATATAAATCACTACTTTGCCGTTTTGGTACACCAATATTGATCAACAATGATATTAGTTTAGATTTCTTAGGTAATTTTGGTAAGGGGACCTACCAATAAAATCAACAATTGAATGGATATTTATAAGGTTTTATGGCCCCAGGGCTCTGCACAATAAGATACTTTCATGTACTTTCGTATGTGAATATGATTATATAAATAAGATTTTCCAACCTACGTCCCTAATGTTTTTGGGCATGTAATAGGAAACACAGGTAATATATTTGTTTGCCTAATTGGTCGTCCCCAAAGATGATCGTCTGCAAATATTATCAAAGTAGCCCATTTATGCCAAATGGATTATTTCCTGCTTATATATATTATTTTTATTTATGGGGTGGCTGGTCTAAATTTTCATTTTCGTTCTTTTTTATCTTGAAATTCCTATCAGCAAACAGTATAGACTCTGATCAGACGCCGCTTAAGCGGCGTCTAGTCAGAGTTTACACTATTTGCCTATGTCCCTTTTATAGGACGCTAGGCACAATTGGGTTAATCTATCTGCATTCTTTTTCAACAATGAAGCATCGTCGCTAAAACGACACAAGACAGACATTACCAAGAGTCAATATAATTGACCAAAGATTCGAAATACACATAGTGTGTTCACATAATGATGTTCGATTTGATTCCAAAGCTTGGGAGTCTTTTTGTTTATTTTGCGGAGATTATTCCGCACGTCAAGAACTAAAAGGAAGGCAAGTGGGTGGATTTGGTCCAATTCGCTGTTAATCAGCGAAAAAGATTAATTAAAATCATTTTCCTGAAATCATTTCTAATTATTGTCTCTTCTAATCCATTATCGGCGCTATATGACCTATTCAGTGTTGCAGTGTCGTAAAACCCAACTCACTCACCTCAAAACTTAGACTCATCTTATATTGAGACAGTTAGTTTAATACATACCTACTTAACTAATTTATAAAAAATAATTAGCTTAACTCATATATATACTTCAATTATATAACTCATTTGTGCCTAGCGTTTTATCCGAGTCTGCTCTGTTTGTTAAAAAGTTAAAAATTTAGACCAAGCTTCTAAAATGAATAAATGGACAGATCCAATAAAAACGTACGGGGGATCCTCTTGGCATAATTGTTAACATATACATGCATTTATATATTTTCAGATGTGAAATGTGCTATAAAGCCCAGACGTGATGGATACTACATTCGTGACACAGTCAAGAATGAACAACTCGAAGAAAGAGTTACCTGTAAATTGTTCACCTGTCAGAATGGTTCATAACCTTCGACACGCAAACGTAGATTTCACCGGCCATTAAAAAGAAGAACACTGGGCAGTCTACAAGACAGTTGGCTGCAAAAAGCGTATCTCTTACACTGCAAATGGTGCCAAAATGCGTCTTTGCAAACTGTTTGGATCCTGATCAGACGCCGCGTAACGCGGCGTCTGATCAGGATCCAAACTATTTGACACTCGTTTCGACAATTCTTCAGTCAAAACAGTCCTAAAGTTGAGTTTAAAGATAGACGACACTACCAATGCAGACGATATGTTTGCGGTAAGAGGGTTAACGCAGATGATAAAATTTCGTAGTGAAAGAGTTAATGCCCCCCTCCCCCGTTGGGAGCATTTTGCATCTCTTTTGTCCTGCACTAAATAGCCACCTTTTTGTGTCACCTGCTGTAGGCAGGGGTGACACTTAGGGATCACTTTTCCGGCGTCTGTCTATCTGTCTGTCAGTCCGTCTGTCTGTTCGTCACGCTTTTTGCGTCACGCTACATAACTTCTGTTCTACTGAAGCTTTTAAGATGAAACTTTATTATGGATGGAGCTTGTCACGTGGAAGCGTATTGCACAAGGGTTATAACTCTTGCTACAATATTGTAAGAGTTATTCCCCTTTTCAACATTTTATTTTCATGCAGATTTCTTCTGTTATACTAAAGATTTTGAAATGAAATTTCTTTTATGGAAAGAGATTGGTGAGTGAAATTGTCTTGCACAAGGTTGATAACTCTTGCAACAATACTGTGACAGTTATTCCCCTTTTCTATATTTTATATTTTCCGCATATAACTTCTGTTCTACCCATGCTTTCCAGATAAAATATTATTTACTTAAATGATTTGATGAGCGGAAGTATCTTCATGGTTCATTTCTCTTGCATCAATACTATGAGCTTTATTCCCCATATACACTTTTTTGCAGCAGATTATTTCTGCTATAACGAAGTTTGTCATTTTAACTTACTGATGGTTGCTGCCACGTGGCATACGTGTTCCGAGGAACCCATCTATTTTTATTAATATTTTCACTATTCTTCATTCAATGGTCAATTGATAAGGTTTTACTATAATGGTAAACCCCATCCGCAGAGGTAGGACTATACCCGCCTTGACGATAGGTCCAATAGAGGCAGCCCAGGAGAAAACAACTCTTGGAATTCTCAAACAATGTAGACCATCGCCAGTCGATTCAAGTCGCGCAGCTGTGACTGCTTCTTTGCTTTTGAGGAAAATACTACTTTGTCGTCTAAAGTGAGTGATAAAGAATGTTGTACAGTGGAGAATCTGTTATTCTTTCCCAATAAACGCGTTTACGCTAAAACTATTATTTACAATACAAACAGTTTGGAGCCAGATCAGACGTCGGGTAACCCGGCGTCTGATCAGGCTCCAAACTGTTTGCCACCAAGATAAACATGAAATATCAGAATTATCCAAAAGTTGTTCTTTTCTACGTTTTAGCGCTTTGCGTTTGCGTACGTTTGCGTTTAAACGGGAAAGAATAACAGATTCTCCACTGTAAAGGTGGCGTCTGATTTTCGAAATCGTTTATAGCTCACCCGAGCACAAAGTGCTAAATGTGAGTTTTTGTGATACAACCTCTCCCCGCCGTCTGTCTGTCTGTCAGTCAACAATTGCAAACGACTTCTCTGAAACCAATAGCCTTAGTGTAACCAAACTTGATACATTCTGTTGAAATTAGCTTCAAAAGCTGGTCAAAGAAAGTGGATGGGACCGATGATCTTGTTACATAGGCAACCCTGCACAAAATCTAGAAAAATATTCTTCTCCGAAACAACTGTTTCGATTTCAAATTGGTTTTAACAAAAATGTTTCTCAATTGAAAGACATTGAAATCATTTAAAGACGTTTGACCGTTCAAAACATATGGCCGCAGAGGGCATGGTCATTATCCATATTTGGTAATATCGAATGAAAAGTTAAGAGCCTTCGAAAAGTTGTAATTTTGCTATATCTTTATTAGATTTTGTCAGTGTCTTAATAAAATTTAGTTCATACATGAAAATAGATCATATCATGTCATAGAGTATGTTAACCCATTACCCCATAGCTTTTTTCTACTTTTGATAATAGGTGACCACTTAAAGCAGGTTGAAAGTAAAGCAGCATGTGCCTTAAGGCACATTCTGCTTTACATTCAGCCTGCTTTAAGCTAGCATCTGCTAGGATATAGAAAATATTTCTTAAGTATATATTTATGAAAGTATAATTTGGAATTATTTTCTGCAGATGAGGAATAAATTAAAAGCGTAAAAAGGCGTATTTATGGGGTAATGGGTTAAATCCCAGAAAAAGTGTTTGGCCACTCCATAGACAATAGTTTTAGTCCAATCTTGAAACTTGCTTTTAATTTATCTTCTTGACAAAATGTGGGTAATATATGAGTGTAGGTTGCTTAAGGTCAAACGTAGGCTAAAACATAGGAAAAGCTTCTAAACACTATGTGAGCCATAGTTTTAGCCGCAAATTTATAATGCTCAGAATGACCAACTTGACAAAATCTATACACTGTAGTAATATGGATAACATGGGATACAAAAGTTGGTCAGTAGGTATAATCATAGTAAAAACTTCAGAGTACTATAGGGACCATATATTTTGCCCTAGTTCTATGAATCTAGCTCAGAATGATCAGCTTTTAAAAATATATGTCAAGTATGACTGGGTTTCTATCAGTAGATCAAATAACAGAAAGGCTTCTGAACACTTTAACCCTTTCCCCCATAAATACGCCTTTTTACGCCTCTGATTTATTCCTCCTCTGAAGAAAATAGTTCCAATTCATACAATTATGAATTCTTATCATAAGATATATTTTACATTTTATAGTAGATGGTAGCTTAAAGCAGGCTGAAAGTAAAGCAGAATGCTTTAAGTTGTCACATGACTTCAAAACTAGAAACAGGCTATGGGGTAATGGGTTAATGGTCACAATTTAAGCCCAAACTTCATAAATCTTACTCAGTAGGAAACCTTGACAATATCACAGAGTAATTACTCGGTGACAATATCAAGGTCATATATGCTTATTTGTCATGTCGGGCCATAAATCATATCAGTTGGTCAAATAGTAGAACAAGTCGTGGAGACACCAATGTGTACAGTTCTATTTTATGTGTTCTCTGATGAGCGCTTCAGGGTCACATGCCCCTCTTGTTTTACGATTCGACTGATATAGTGTACACTGTTGTGTTTTTTCCCGACAGTAATTAATTCTCTAATATTTTGAAATGGTGAAAATGAAGTAAATGTTCATGTATCGAGATCACTACAAGCAAAAGTACCTGTCTATGTACTAAGTGTACTCGTACAGTCATCAACCACCATATACAGTGGAAAAGAAGACATGGTTTTATTTTAACCATTTCATGGTTAAAATTATCGTGAGGTTTTTACCCCTTCACCGCTATATTGTCGTCTGCTTCAATATTGTTGTCTGCAATATCGTTTCAAAGTTAGATTAAAGGCAGTATAACTGACGTGATTTCAGAACAAGTAGCAAACAGTTTTGATCATGATCAGACGCCGCGTTACGCGGCGCCTGATCAGGATCAAACCTGTTTGCAAATGCGCTTTATGACGTCATTGAGAGTGAAAGGAAAAAAAAACTGAGCCCACAAGCAATGCAATAAGATGTAGACAGTGACACTTTAAAAACAAAAATCCGCAAACGATTTGGAATCTAAGGCTCCAAACTGCTTGCAATAAACAGATGGATTCTTCCATGCTTATAATTTTTTTATTTGTGGGGTGTCAGGTCGTCTAACTGAACAATTTATTTTTAGTAGAAATTCTTGTTAGCAACAGTGTAGACTCAGATTAGACGCCACATTACCAGGACAGGGTGCACAACTGGGTTAAATTAAACGAATCCAAAATCTCTTTTTTAAGTGTTGAGACCCAGTACATTATACCGGTAAGACTCGATTACTAACGATTCCAAAACAATTTTGTCAGCAGTTAAGAAAAACATGACATTGATTTCAAACTTCAAATATCTAATGCTTACACTTGGTAATGTAAAATTCTAAAGCAAGTGATACCACATGGACCAATAATTCGCCATGTCTCTTTTTACGCAATCACTGAAGTAATATCATAAACAATTTCTCATGCTAATAAATATGGAAAACATTGCATTATATTATATGACATTCTATTTAAGGAAGCATTGTTTTATGGTAAGGAATGGAAACAGCTTTAACCGTCGGTTCTCGATAAGGGTCACCAGTCAATGTTTAGGTGCAAACTATTTGAATGTTGATACATGTACAAGAAATGATGGCCAATGTCCGAAATATTGAGATAACAGTAAGTGTATACATATGTTTATGTATTATGTGACATGACATTATTTTTAACATCCCAAGGGAATTGAAACAAATAAAAACTAGAATATAAAAGATGTTTCGAAATATTTATTTGATGACATGTCCCATGTTGATACCGTACTACATGATATATATATATTTCTAGTTTTTATTTGTTTTAAAATTCCCTTGGGATGTTAAAAAAATGTAATGTCACATAATACATAAACATATGTATACACTAACTGTTATCTCAATATTTCGGACGTTGGCCATACATTTTGTTATATATTAGAACTAATGTATTAACATTCACTGATAAGTATATATTTCGGCCGTTGGCATTTGGTATTTATATTCCATCGAGAATATTTTTGTTTTTGATAAATGTCATCTAATAGTTCGGATATTTTTATTTTTGAACGAAACTAAACGCAAATGAAATGTAATAAAATATGGACGATGGCTGCGTATTATTTGAAGTAATATGTTTGCGAACTATTACATGTGAGTGATACACTGTTTGGTGCAGGATTTGACTGGGCATCACTTTTGGTTCCAAACCGTATGCAATAGACACCACCATTGTTTAAGCATATACGTGTTTGGGGAAACAGGGCTGCCATAAGTTGACAAAAAAAATCCTAAGATTTCGAAATTACCATTTTTCAATTGCGAATTTATGAATCGTACCTTTACCCCCATAGCCTGTTTCTAGTTTTGTTGACATGTGACTACTTAAAGCAGGCTGTAAGTAAAGCATAATGCGCCTAATGGCGCATTCTGCTTTACTTTCAGCCTGCTTTAAGATACCATGATCTAGAAAAAAACCCGGAGATTTAGGAAAAATCCGGAGAAATGGTAGCCCTGGGGAAATAATAACATCTTCCCCACTGTATCTTGTGTGTCAAATGAATAAATAAAACATTTAAAATCCATGTTTTTTTCTACTATTATTTATTGTAGTATCGGTTGCATGAAACGTTACTGTCACACAATTGTATCTACATGTTAAATTAAATTTATGTTATGTATGGCCATCATAAAAATCTGAATGACGTGTTTTCTTAAAACAGGTGACAGTATAATGCAGTGCGAAAGTAAAGCTGAAAGTGCCTATAGGAACTGTCTGTTTTATTTTTATTATTTATCAATCAATCGCAGTTTGTTCTATAGACTGGGCAACAATGTTTTAAAGCTTTTGAGTTGATTCTGAGATCGTTCCTAAGCATTTGATTGGTCAGAATTAAGCTTTTGCTAAAAAAAACCACTGATATCTGACCAATCTAACTCTTGAGAGCAAATACTCAAATCTGACCAACAAATACTTGAGAACGATCTCAAACTCAACTCAGAAGCTTTATAATATTGGGACCGAGCTTCTTTACAAAATGACCGTTGAAAACTAGTTGGACAGCACTTTATGCTGATGCCTGTGTTTGAGAAATGATGTGGGAAGTTCGGTATATTTTCCCATTTGATTGATTGATTCAGGTTTTACGGTACTGCGTAACAATGCTGTGTGCATATATAAGGATGGATACCACGGAATAAACTTATCTAAGTCATTGAAAGATAGGTACGAAACTCTTATGTAAAACGGTTAAAATTCGTTCTATTATATATCCACTATACATTAATGATCACACACACGAACCCAAAGGAGCAGCCGTAAGAGTGATACACATTCCAGGGGTCCGTTTCATAAATCTTCTTACGACAAATGTTGTCGTAAGTCAAAACTTTAAAATACATTTAATCTGTGATTTCTCTATCTAATCCTGTCTTGTGATATCTTTTTGGAATCGTCTTTTCAAGACGATTCCAAAAAGATGTCACAAGACAGAATTAGATGGAGAAATAAATAATAATTGAGACTTTTATCATCTGACTTACGACAACATTTGTCGTAAGACGTTTTATGAAACGGGCCCCAGATACTGATCATGTAGAAAATTAAGCAAACACAACTACTACTGGGCTTGGTTTACAATCACTGAACAGAGCCCCAGATGAGGGGAGTACTTCAAAAACTAAAATCTTTATTTCTGAATTAAACCCTATGGTGTCACTACTCATTAGAATCGTCTCGAAGAGACGATTCTAATGAGTAGTAACACTTTAGAATTAGGTGTTGAAATGAGTGAGCAAATGTTATATTTGGTCACTTCACTACGTCCTATCTGGAGCCCTGACTAAATAGTTTCGTTAAGATCGAGTACAACAATGCACATTAAATTAAATAAGCCAAAACTTATTGTTTTCAGAAATGGGGACTGGTTTTGAGGCAGCAGAATTTTTTTTTAACATATTGATTGAAAATATTTTTATGTGTAAATATATGGACGTATTGTTCATACCAAGGTTGACATGGAAATATGTAAAAAAAAAAAAAAAAGAAGGTGCTTAGCATCGCAAGCCGAAAAAGGCAATCATAACTATGTTTCAACTGGAACACAAAGTAGGTCATTTTGAAAATAAACTTTGGTTCACACTGTTTGATACAATCGAAATGTTTAAGATACCTTTCATATGTTTGTAAGAGGAAAATATGCACAATACCCTATGTATGTTGATTATTGCTTCCGTTGAATCAAATACTGGCTAAATTTGCAAAAGATAACGAACAACTGTAGTCGGTTTCAAACCGATGTTATAGTATTTTAAACAGTAAAACAAGGCATGGACATATTACATAAACCACAAGGGCCAATCGTTTTTATTAATGTATAGCGTAGGTCATGTCTCGTAAAATGAAGATGATAAAAATGGTAGGTTGTTTATGTACTTTTTCAAGCAAATATGAATTGATTGTTCGCAATAAAAATGGCCTGGCTGTATTGCTGAGTCTTGGAAGGGACATGTCTTAAATTTTATTCCTGAACTCAAAATATGAACTACTTGTGTTAAAATCGAAATAGCTCTCGCAAAGTTTAGATGCTGATCTTTGAAATCGGTAGACATGCTAAAAATAACAATACTAATAATAATAATAATAAATAATAATAATAATAATATTAATAATTATAATAATAATAAAAACAATAATAGTAAAAGAATTATACATACAAGTCATATTTACCAATCCATCATCGACATAGAACAAAGTAATACTACACTAAACCTGACAAAACAATGGGATAATGAGAGCTAAACAGGATTGGTTAAGAAGTATTTTACTTTTTACGGTCTATAAGAATAACATTAGAAATTAAGCGTACGTTTTTTAAAATTATAGTGAAATCGACACAACTATACATAGCATCATGGTCAGTGTACACAACACAACCGATCCGACCTTATATCCATATGACACGTAGTAATTAGTTTTGTCTTGGTGTTACAAGGAATAAAATGGCTGAAATGATATTGTAATTCCAGAAAACTACCTATTTCTTACTCATTTTTCCGCGTTCATATTCGTTGCAAACTGGAAAACGTTTCATATGTCTCAAAGCAGGTCATACAAGAGAGGTAGTCCATATCAATAGTGTAAGAGGATTTCAATACTGCGATTTATGTTATAGAGCAAACTATCCTGTATACTGTTGCTGCTGCTACTACTACTATTATTATTATACCAGCATTATATAGCGCTCTTTTCACACAGGAGCTGTGCGTTCAAAGGCGCTTCACATGAAATTATATAAATGTACCGACAAAGCGAAAAAACAGATAACTACATTTACAATATATGTGATATCTTATGAATTTACATGAAAACAAATTCAGATCAAAGGAAATACCTCAGCATTCACCTTAAGCATTTATCGTACAAATTGTGTTTTTGATTTGAGTTTTATGGCACTGCGGCATAATATTTGTCATGTAGCACCGACGTGTATATGTATGGTTTGAAAGCTTGAGAACTAACTAGACCGAACATACAACGTGACTTACAACCATTTGAAAATAGAATGTGTCCGTTTTGTGGCAGACACTCGGTTGTAGACGATTTTCACTTTATTTTGATATGTCAAATGGATTCAATTTACCTTGATCTATAATGATGTACACCTACATACAAAGTGTGGCGATATAAACACAGTCCTATTAATGTCATTATTCCACGCATTCAAACTGAATGAAAGACATATCAATAGTTTTTATATAAAATTATCAATATGCAACAATTTGATATAATCAGTATTATGTTTAAAATCAAACTACATGACAGGTTTAGTAATAGTGACCACATTGCGTAATATCCGACAGTAGGTGGCCCACACTCTTTTTAAATGGTTATAGTCTATATTTTCTTTATGAACTATTTAACACTTATCCATCGTCATTGCTTTTAGTCCATGATCCTATATGTACTAACAAGTATACCAAAGTAGTACTGCTTGGTTATTATGTAACATATGTACATGTATAAGAAGAAATTATTATATGAGTTCATAATTTATTGGATTCATTTAACGAGTCCTTTAGAAAATTAAAGTTAGACTTTGCCGGGTTTTATCGTTTTCTCAAACGACGAGTTTGACAAATCTAATAAATAACGACCGGTTTCAGGTAGATTTCATATTGATCGATTAACTTTTTTATATAGATATCTAAATCTATATGAAGGACTGATGACATAGGTTTTAGAACGCACTGTTATGACGTCATAAGTAAACAACGTCGTTATATACCCAATGCAGTACGTACGCGCTGGTGTCCTAAATTTCTGAATACAGTGCCCCCCCCCCCCCCCCCCACTACAACGGCTCTCAGAAGAACGATTCCCTCTTTACAATGGTCCTTTCTACTGGTCCGCAAACAAGACAATCATGTCCAACCTTTTCACGGCTGCAATATCGTCTGTCTTAACTTGTCGTCTGCCACTTTTCTCTAAATCACATATCGGACATTTTGACAGAAACAAACATAATGACAAGTGACAAACAGCTTGAATCAAGACCATACGCCTATTTATGCGACGTCGGATATGGATTCCAGCTATTTGAAAATGTAAGCCAATGCCCGCCCCCCCGATAACAACTCCCACTGAACAACACACTCAGCCTTTGTCTCCCCCTGGGTTGTGTTGTAGAAATGGATCACTGCAAACAAAACTGTCATTGTCATATAAATAAATTCCTTAGCAAAAATTATTTTAAAACGAAAAACAGATTTGGTCTATTCTTAATGTAATTCGAATCCATGCGCCTTTATAAATACGTAAAAGTTAGTTTAGGAAAAGTTTTACATGTATGTTAAAAATACATAGAAATGAAAAACAAATTATAATTATGATCATCCTGAGGATTCTAACCCTTGTGGAGAAGTCAACATTAATTTATAAAAATGTATTGCTCCTATATGGCATCAACAATAAATGAGATTATTTGTCAAGTTTCGAAACGCAGAAAAATAAAGCCTTATATAAATATACTGTCATTCTTGCACTAACCATTTCACTGCCGTGACGTCATCAATTTTAAACAATTGTCGTCTGCTTTAATTTCTTAAATTTTAATTCTGGCTATTTTGACTGAAGAAATATTGAAATGAGCGTCAAACAGCTTGGATCCTGATCAGACGCCGCGGAACGCACGCTGATATGTGCAATTTAGCCCTTTCATTGCCAAATTTATCCTGAGGTTTTAACCTCTGCACCACCATATTGTCGGCGGCTTCAATACTGTTGTCTGCAATTTCGCTTCAAATATAAATTTAATGCAGTATGAGTGACGGAATTTCAACAAGAAAGCTACGCGGCGTTCAATCAGGATCAAAACTGTCTGCAAAAAAAGCGCATTTTGATGTCATTGACAGTGTGTTTATACCTGTTTGGTAATAACAGTGTTATTGGCCTACAAGTAGAAACCTTTCAAATGTGTCAATGTATGTTGATTACCTTTCGGAGACAGGATTTTTAAGCTAAAATAATCAAAAGTACAAGGGGTCCATGGGCCATAATTTCGCTCACCTGAGAATAACTGACAAAATGGAGAGAGTGATTTATGTCCTGGGGCAGGGGCATTTTTGATCCCAGGGGCATACTTTGATCAATATTATAGAGGACCTGTAGATAATCATATGTGCCAAAATATCTAAGCTCTGTGTACTAGGGTTTTAGAAAAGAAGAGTTTTTTTAAGTTTTCATTGAAAAAATCTATTTTTAGCTTTTGTGACCGACCTGAACCATTTCTTCAATGTTGGTAAAGAACATATAGAAGTGTCACCATGCCAAATCTCAAAGCTCTGGCCATATTAGTTTCAAATGTTTGAAAAATTCGCTATATACATCTATGTAAAACGGTGATCCCCCGGGGTTGGGCCGATTTTGACCCCAGAGGTATAATTTGTATAATCTTGATAGAAGACCAGTAGATGATGTTATGTGCCAAATAATTGAAGCCAGTATGTAGCTGTCAAGTAGCCAAAATCGCGCATTTCTTAAACCTGAACATTCAGGCACATACGTAATCTAAACATATAAAAAGAAGTAATCCGCTATGTATATGGAGGCAACATTGCTTACAAACCCATGAATTTGGTAGAAAGAAGTCGATTTTTAAATCGGTTTGTTGACATCCGATCAACGGCGGAAATTTTCCGAGTTCGTTCGGCTTGCGCTCGGTAAAGATGTTTTCATAGTGTTTTCTTCTGACTTATTTTTAGATTGGAACATTCTAAAACTTTAAAAGGGATGAGTATTTCTTACATTCAGCAAGAGACATTGGTCGTATTCGAATCAGGGCAACTATCGCGTTAGTTGGAATATTTGTCAACAAGTTCTATTCGAATCACGACTTGATGTTTTCCGTTGACAAAATGTTGTCAAACCCTAAAATCGAGCGTTGATTTAGTCACGTGACAACGTTTATACCACGTGATTAGTGTCTCTAGATAAAACAAACATAAAGACCCTCTCAATTAATCGATTGGATCTAGATCACATGGCATTATGTGCGTATATAAAAATTGGGAGCATTACGACTGTTTTAACGGGTGTTTGATTCATTTCCATTCGTCCGGAAGTACAAAGTTTTCGTTGACTACAATTTCTATTCGAGTCGGGCCAAAATCGTTGACATCAGTAAATCTTCGCGAGTTTGCTCCGCCCACTTTTCGTTGACCACAAATACGACCATTGATAGCTGTATTTATTGTGCGCAATAAACAGTAGAGAATACATTTTTCTTTCCGGTTTAAACGCAAACGCAATTCACTACACTGTGGAAATTTACTTTTAGAAATTTTAACTATTTTTTTAATCTGATTAGCAAACAGGTTGGAGCCTGATCAGACGCCGGGTTACGCGGTGTCTGATCTGGCTCCAACCTGTTTGCAATGGTAATAATAGTTTTGTTTATAAATGCGTTTAATTTGAAAGAATAAAATATCAATAAAGTTAGCGCAGCGTTCTCGTGCTGCACGATGATCATACTTATCTCAAGTAGGAATGTGTACGACTATGTATTCGATGTTACCTTCCTTACAGTAGATGTTATTCTTTCCCAATAAACGCGCTTACGGTAAAACCATGATTTCAATTGCAAACAGTTTGGAGCAGATCAGACGCCGGATAACCCGGCGTCTGATCAGGCACCAAACTGTTTGCAACTCAGACTAACATGAATTGTCTAAAGGTTGTGTTTTATTGTGATGCGTTTGCATTTCGTTTGCGTTTAAACGGGAAAGAATAACGTTTTCTCCACTGTTACCTATTTACCATTCTAACACGACTCGAAACCTGCGGCATATAGACAAAGAATACAGAGAAACGTATATTACGTCGCGATAATGAACTGCACGCGCGGCGTTTCCAACCGCTGTTCCATTTGCCCCATACGCGTAATACATAAAAAGTAATTTTACAATTAAAGTCGCGTTAGAATAAAAATTTGTTAAGTCTTAACTCTAACACGTCTCGAAACCTATGTAATAAAGACAAAGAATAGCGATAAACATATATAACGCCGCGATAATGAAATACACGCGCGGCGTTTCCATCCGCTGTTCCATTTGCCCCATACGCGTAATACATAAATAGTATTTTTGTAATAAAAGTCACGTTAGAATTAAAATAACAAATTCGTAGGTGTTCATTACCGTGCATTAGATCACAGTTAGTCGTTAAGATGTGGGTAATTAGATCACTCGGCCTAAAGGCCTCGTGATCTAATGACTCCACATCTCAACTCCTAACTGTGATCTAATGCACGGTAATGAACACCTACGAATTTGTTATTTCTTAATTATTAACTATTCTGTTCTAAAGTAACACAGACAAGTCAGAAAAATCGGATCGATCACGTGACTCTTATTTGACCATGCGGAAATTCTCGGAAGCCAACACGAAGATTTGTTATGTAAACAAAGAGCTTATTTTTCCAACCATCTCGATAAGAAATCGGCACATTTATGTATGATTCTTAAAGAAAGGGGGGCATATGTCAGGCATCTGACAACCGTTTTCGCTTAGTTTTAATACATAGAAAATGTATATATATATATAAGAAATTGCGAGTTCTAAACATCCATTTGAGCGACATTCTGCCTTTAAGCTATGTGTACTAGAGTTTCAGAGAAGAAGATTTTTTAAGTTTTCATAGCTCCTTTGACCTAGACATATAACGGATCAGAACCATTTCGACAAACTAAAAGTGTCACCATGTCAAATATTAAAATTCTGGCCGAATAACTTCACAGAAGAAGATGATTGAAAAGTTCACTATATAACACTTTGTAAAAACTGTGACCCTCGGGGTGGGCCATCTTTTATCCCAGGGACATAATTTGAACAATCTTGACAGAGAACCTGAAGATAATGCTATGTGCCAAATATCTAGCTATGTGTACTAGAGTTTCAGACAAGGCGATTGTTTTAGTTTTTAGATATGCAACGGACCGGAACCATATCAACAATATTGGTAATGGACATCTATAAACTTTTAATTGTAAAGTTTTGGAACAGGGTTTATATTTTATGTACACTGTTTGTCTTTATAGGTGAATATAGGAGATAAGAGTGAGGTTGGGCGCCCCTAAACCCAGGTTTACCCCCCCCCCAGTGGTTGTTAATTAATTTATAATTAATTATTGATTGCTACTGACCGTACCAAGGCGGGCTCCTATATTCACTTTGCTTTATGTTTGCCGTGCGTGTTGTTTTCTATTTAGTGTGTAGATGAAGGAATGGTAGTGCGTGTGTGTGTGTGTTTGTTGTGGTATGACTGTGTGTGTGTGTTCTGCTTGAGAGGCGGGTGTATTGTTTGTGTTGCGTTACCTGCTTGAGTCTTTCGTATTTATTTGTCACCATGCCAAATATCAAAGCTCTGGCCATATTAGTTTCAGAGGAGAAGACGTTTGAAAAATTCACTATACGAGGGGCATATTTTAAGTAGTGGCAACTGATCAATAATTTCAATATAATAAGTGCAAAATGCATGTGTGTTATATCATTTTAAAGAGCGATTCTTTGCCGATACGATGGTATAACGCACTATAAAATCACATAATTCAATAAGTCACAACATAAACCTTAATAACCCCTACTCCATGACACTTTACCTTTTTGTGTATAATTGAGGTAGTTTTTGTTAACAAAATTTGATAATATAATTATTATCGCGGCTTTATTATTTTGAATAAGTTTATGAAACTTTCTGTCAAGGAAAATCAGACAATTATGCACAGACTTCACAGTTTTAAATCATTCTATATTATACAATTAAAAGCACATAATACAATAAAATAGATAATGAATAAAATAAATAATAATAATAAATAAGATAAATAACAAAACTTTAGAAATACGTAATTTTTATATTAAACAAGGCTATAATTAAAGTCATTGAAGTAGATTTTTATATTTTAAAATCAAATATAGAATACCGATCTAGAAATTTTTTACAGCGTTCGAAAACACATGTCGACTTTTTTCTTAAGCCAAAAAAGAAATGTTGGTTTTGAATTTGTTTTATCTAAGACAGTTAACCCTTTCAATGGTAATGAACTTTTATTTACATTAAATAGAGACATAAACTAGATCTAATATATTTAAAAAAAAAAAAAAAAAATTAAAAAAGAAGTTTTTACGTCAAAAAATAATGGCTGACAAGTGCTATGTTCTAGTGTCCTAAAGTACGGGTCATTTAGGCTCATGTTGTGGTTTTTATCGACTTATGTGATCTTATTACGTCAAAAAATAATGGCTGACAAGTGCTATGTTCTAGTGTCCTAAAGTACGGGTCATTTAGGCTCATGCTGTGGTTTTTATCGACTTATGTGATCTTATTGTGCGTTACACCATCGTGTTGGCATATAATTGTTCTTTAGAATGATATATCACACATGCATTTTGAACTTATTATATTGAAGTTATTGATCAGTTGCCACTACTTAAAAAAATGCCCCTGCTATATGTAAAACTGTGATCCCCTGTATGGGGCCAATTTTGACCCAAGGGGCATAACTTGAACAATCTTGATAGAAGCTTTGTGCCAAATACCTAAGCTCTGGCCCTTGACAAGAAGATATTGTAAGACTTTCTTATAGTTTCACTTCGGTTGCCATGGCAACAAGAGTTCTGCATTGTTTTTAACTCTTTGCACACATTTGAATGAGCTTGGCCCAACGAACCGTTAAGTTTGGTTGAAATCTGTCAAGCGGTATAGGAGGATATGTCATTTGAAGAAATTGTTAACGACGACGGACGACCGGACACCGAACACAGTGCCATCACAATAGTTCACCTTGAGCCTTTTTGCTCAGGTGAGCTAATATAGCGGACAAAAATATACCCTGCAGTTTCTTTAAACATTCAATATTATAAAATGACCTCGTGATAGATGCATGATAAAAATATGTCATCCAATCGTTGTGCTGTTATTAAAGTGCAAAATAAATGTCCCACTTCTGATAGGTTACATAGACATTCCCCTTGGTATGCCCTGCATGTGTCACAGTGTCACAAAAAGATGGCCGACTAATTGACTCGGCTAAACATAATCGATGTTTCCTAAGATGCAACGTTTATGATGTAAAATATGTTCTTGGAAATGAAAATTTCGTTTTCAAATACAACAGTCTTAAAATAAAATGAGTTATTTGTAATTTCAAGCCCCGTCTATATGAACTATATGAACGTGAAGACCTATGAAATAGTTTCTTCCGGGAAAACATACAATGTTTAAACTCATTAAGTTTTTTGTCTGTCAAAATATCCATTAGGTAATTTTTAGAAAATCAGCACACGATTTTTAGCAGATAATTTTGCAGCCGTCCTGTATAGTGAACTGCAACCAAGGTCGTTGTAAGGAGGGAGTCGTTGTAGGGAGGACCGTTGCAGGGAGGGAGCTCTGTATTATGGATCTTGACCGGAGATTGCATAAGTAACAGTTACGCAGTGTCTGATCAGGATCAAAACTGTTTGTTTCTTTTATCGATATTGTTTCGGTCAACCTTCTTTAAATTTAACTTTGTTATAGTTTAAACAATATTTCATTCAAAGAAAAGAATAAGATAACAGACAGGATCTGAGAAATTTGACACACACTTTTAATTCAGTGATCCCTCCCTACAAAGATACAAAGATCCTATGAAAAACGGTACCTTATTTGCAACCATGCTTGCCACTGTTTAAAAAAACCAAGATGATTATGTCAAATCTTTACACAGCTGCAATATCTCCTGCTTATTGTTGTCGTGAACTGGTTTTCTTCAAGTCAAATAATGGACGTTTTGACGGAAAAAAAACTAATGAATGATCTGAATGTGTTGTCCTTTCGTTTTTGTTAGTTCAAAGCACTATCTTGTTTTTGGCAATTAAAGCGTGTTCCTGGTACACCCCCCCCAAAAAAAAAACACAAAAAAAAACAAAAAACAAACAAACAAACAAACATTAACCAAACAATGTTTAAACTTGGTTTAAAACTGTAAACTCGACTTGCGGCTTCATCAATAATTCGCCGAAACCATAGAATTATAGATGAACAGCGTAGTCTGTGTATGTGGTTCAACCTTAAAGCGCAATTCAACAAACAACAACTAATTGTGTCATTCATCCCTGACATGTTTAACCCAAGGTTATTCTGCGGTGATATCTTCCGCTTCGAAATTGTCGTCTGCAAAATTTAATAAATTCGAGATATACATTGTTTATGTAAAGAAACCCTAAAGACGATTGTCAAATAGTTTGGATCCAAATCAGACGCCGCGTATAGCGGCGTCTGATCTGGATCTAAACTGTTTGCAACAATCAGGAAATTCGCGATGATCAGGCATTGGGTTAATGGACATTTTGTAATCTAGTCCGCTTTTGACTATTTAGGTCTGATTTTAATATTATATTGCAATATGACAATAAGGACAAACGCTGATTAGGGTCTACATTGTTTGCGTAGGACAATAGTACAGTTAACTGATACATTGTTTGTACGATTGTTTAATGACGTGTAAATTTGTCGCTGTGTTTGAATGTGTTAAACCCCATAATTATTCATAAATGATACGAGAACAGGTGCCCGTTTCATAAAACTTCGTAGTAGTAGTAGTAGTAGTAGTAATCTTTATTTACATCTCATCATTATACATACATGTTTGTAAATATAATCACAAATACAGTAAACTATAGACATGTATAATGCCACTCCTAGTTGGAGTTATAAGAGATGATTAAACATTGTAACAATTATCATTTAAGAGTAACTGTACATATACTGTACATATCTAATATTAAAGATAAAACTGCAATACCGATGCTTATCAGAATCTAAAATTACTGCACTAAAACAAGTTTTAAGACACTGAAAGACAAAAACTGGCACTACTGTGCACTACTTAAAGAATGGTTATACGAAAACATATGTTCCTTTGATCAGATCAAAGTGAACAGGATTAGCAAAGATATTACAGACCACATAAAAAGATAGTCATTTCCTGACAGTTTGCAAAAAACACAATTGACATTATTTACATTATAAAACGTTATTTACACTGTAAAAACTGCCGGTGTTGAAGAATGGCAAAACAGGTTTTGGCACAAGTACGGACCATATCTGGGTTAGAAAACAGAAAGCAGAACTTATTCATATCACATAGAGAATGAAACATGGGGCTTAAAACGTGAGCTCTTGAAAGAAGGTCTTGTCTTACATTAATATACATGGGACAATTCAAAAATACATGTATTTCATTCTCGATGGTATTTGTGTCACAAAAGGGACAAATTCTAGAACCTTCTGGCAGACCCTCGTAACGACCAGTTTCAATTCTAATAGGGGCGACCCCTAATCGGAATTTACAAAAGGCCGAACGATGTCGGGGTGGCAATATAATTTTACAATAATGTTCGGCGTAAAAATCCGTTTTAAAAGATTTATAAACTCTTAGTTTATTACGACCACGGCCAGAAGGACCCACAATATTGTTTATCCTGTTTGACCAGCTGTTGATATGGACATTAAATGTCCGAATCTCAGCCTCGTTTGCAAAAGAACGAGAAATAGGGTTGGTTAAACTAGTAAACATAGAAAATTCATTAGCATCGTAATACTTCTTTACATTAAAAAACCAGTTTTTACAAGAGTTACTAGCCTTACCATAAGCCCAAATGTTGTCGTAAGTCAGATTATAAAAGTCTCAATTATTATTCATTTCTCCATCTAATCCTGTATTGTGACATCTCTTTGGAATCGTCTTGAAAAGGCAGGATTAGATAGAGAAATCAGAAATTAAATGTATTTAAAGATGACCTTTCGATCATAACGCCTTGCCAGACAACTTCCTTGCAAAAATCATGAATCTTATGGATATGTCACTAGCAAAGTACCATTGAAGCTTCTCGTGTGAGATTCTACCATTATTTTTGATAGTTTGGTTAGAAATAACCATTGAAAATCACTAGAGCATGAGTATAATCTGGACCTCATCAGGTAAACTGAGATTGTGCTGCACATGGCTTTGAAGGTTATATTGACACCTCCAGAACAATGGGGTGGTGGTCCCTCAATGGACTGAGGAAATGTCTTTAAATGTTTTGACTTACGACCGTTTTTGTCGTACGAAATTTTATGAAACGGGTACATGGTTCATTTAGCAGGAATGGTGCATATAGAATTGAACATTCTTTTAACTCTGCTAAATCATTTACGAAATGTAGAATTGTTCTTTAACACTTATAAAGTAATCATAAAAGGTAATCATAAGGGGAAGTAATTCTCTCAGCAGATCTAACAGTTCCCCAGTGAACTGACCAAGCTGACTGACAGTTGGCGAAACTGTCTGGATCAAACTGTATAAAAACCAGGGCTGCCATTTCTCCGGATTTTTTCTAAATCTTCGGATTTTTTTCGAGTACATGATAGCTTAAAGCAGGCTGAAAGTAAAGCAGAAATGCACCTTAAGGCGCATTCTGCTTTATTTACAGTCTGCTTTAAGTCAACAAAACAAGAAACAGGCTATGGGGTAAAGGTACGATTCGTAAAATCGCACTTTAAAAAATGCAAATTCGGCAATCTTAGGATTGTTCATGTCAACTTATGGCAGCCCTGAAAAACCTTTCAATAGGAATCATTCTCTCTCTTATCTACGAACGTTTTATGGGAAAGGTTGTGTCAATTAAGTGAGAAAGTCGGAGAATGCTGAACGGAGGTATGGCGCAAACGAAACCACCACAGGTCTAGGTTGAAATGCAAAAACGGGGGAAATATCCCTCTCAGTTTACGTCTGAAGTGTCTGATAAATTCACGGCAAGACATATGGTGAATAGATATAAAAAGGAATAAGAACGGGAAAAGAACTAGATAACGAGAGCGAAGATAACAAGTGTGGAAAATTTCGTTACGGATGTAAGTGACAAGTTGCCTAGCGTTCGGTTCGAACAAGTGCGCGATCACGTGACTAACTTTCCCGAGAAGGAATTTACACGAACCAAATTAAGGATGCAGTTAAGTTTTTCTCAGAAATCCCCAGGCCGACAATCGCTAATATGCAGAACACCATCAAAACAAGGCCTCAATTTGAAAATAGAAGCACTCTTTCTCTTTAAAACTGACCAATAGCATGAAAATAAAGCACAAAACAAAGCAGTGAGGTCTTTTTCTATTAATGTCTGGGGTAAATTGGCATTTGGCTGGGGTCTCGGAAACTGACCAGAAACCCCCTAATTTCGGCCAAACCCGCCAAACAGAGTCAACGTTTTCTGAGCACCAAGCAAACAACATGCATTGAATAATGACAGTATGTACTTTCAAACCAAGCCAACACATAAAGCACTTAACTTTGAAACTGTTCCGCAATGCTAACTTGTTTAGAGACACCGTTGAAAACTGTAAATGTCGCTAGTTTCCAGTAGGAAGTACACGTTTTTTTATTTATTTATTACTTCTCTCCATCAATACTCATGATTATGAAAAGGGGCTATTTTTAGGTGCAACATTGGGACTGTACCCGGTCGGTCATTTTATCATGACACCGACGAACCAGTCGTAATGCTAACCCGAAATCCTGAGCGCCAAGGGAAGCCATTACTACCAAGTTTCAAGTCTTTGGTTTGACCCGGCCGGAGATTGAACCCGCAACCTCTCGCACTACAAGCGGACGCTCTACCACTCTACCATATGTGTTTATTTTCGCTGGGAATGTGCAGAAAAATGAAGTAAAGTCGAGGTCAATTTAGTTTGGAATGAACGAAAACATGTGAATTAGCTGGAATATAGCAAATTTAAACCTTCAATTTGAGCTTCTGGTATTAAAAAAATAATTTATAAGAGTCCAAAAACCTTGAATCAATGAATTTAACCGACGGGGCCGATGCTGAAACAATGCTGAAACAGGGCTAAGAACTGTATACTGACTCCAAAAGTAAACATGTTGAGAAATTCAGTAAATCACCGCGAGTGCAAACAAGAACAAATATATGGGGACACTGTGTGTTTTCACCAAGCGTACCATTCGCATAAGTATGTCTTCGAATATGCTGGCATGTTTTACCACTAACTCGTGTTAATTACAGACATGGGGTGATTGACATTGATAATTTAATTAATTAATAAATTAATTAACAAAAGTGAACTAATTGGAGATAATTGTTAATTGAGCAATATTTCAATTACATGTACTTTAATTGTAATTTAATCATTACTTTTCAAAAAAGTGGGTAATTGTTAATTGAATTTCAATTACTTTTCAATTAACCCTAGCACAATATGTACAAGATTAGGAACAATAACATTCTGAACTCATATTGAAAACAAGATAAGCCTATTTATACATTTTCCAAGCATGTTCATGTTAGTTTTAAAGATTGACTTCATCTTAGTTTAAACATTTCATTCCATAATATTTATAAACTGACATGATTGAAAACACATAATATATTATATATTACTGAAAAAGATTAGATTAAAAGCTTATTGGGATCTTCTCCATGTTGTCAATAACCTGTCATTAACCTACAAGTATAAATGCTACAAATGTGGTAATGTTTAAACAGCTTTAATTCTCAGATCAATAAAACATGATTTGTTAAAAAGGTGTTAAAATACATGCATGTTGTTGTTGTAGCTTCATCATGTATGGACATTAATCCTTATTAGCTGCAACAATACATGCACCAAGAGGCAATATCCATTTTTTTTAAGCCTAAGCTCTTATTCTCAATTTGCAAAATCGAATTGCTTAACCCTTACTGGAGTTGCTCATTGACCAATGGGTTTGGTTAAAACATAAATAGAAAATTTTGGAAATATTTAGTTAACACCCCTAATGTGTGAAGCTGCCATGATGTGTCATCTGCTTTGAAAACTAAACACTAAAATTTTGGCAATTTCATAACAAACCTTAGCTCTACATAACAGCTTCGATCCTGATCAGCTTCAAAATAACTCAAAGTCTGATCTGTTTACACACTGGTTTCACGATTCTATATGGTTGTGATTGGGGGAGACATTTTCCAATAAATAGAGCAGACTCTTATGAGAGGGCACCTTCAAAATCCTCAGATCCGGGTCTATATTGTTTGCAATGAACTTATAAACTTGGATAATGTAGTGTAACGGTGAAAATTAATTGTTAATTTAATTTAATTATCAGGTAAAGTAATTTAATTCAATCATTACTTTTGGAAAAACCGAGTAATTTAATTGGTAATTTAATTGCATTTTATCCAACTAATTGGTAATTTAATTAATTACTTTGCTAAGTAATTGACCCCATGTCTGGTTAATTAATAGATGTTTACGACAGGCGACTGCTTCAAGCAAGGTGACTGTAAAACAGAAAGTTCCTTTCGGAGCTTTCTGCTTTATTGTTACCTTACTTTAAACTGTCCTCTGTGTTTTTACAATCAATTAGCATTTTCTTTAAAGTTGTCGTAATAGAGAGGTTTTACTGTTAGTACAAGCTTTGCTATGATGACTAGCTTTAGAAATGTGTTTATGTGTTTGACGTGTGTGTCAGCAACGTTCCTGGACATTCAACAATAAATGCAAAACGCAAAAAAAAAGTTTAACAATTACTTCCAGACTTTGGTTTCAGTCTTTAACATAGACAGTTTCTTAAAGTAGGTTGAAATTATATCAGAATGATTCAAAGGGGCGTTCATCTTTACTTTTAGCATGCTTTAAGCTACCCTCTGCTAAGTTATAAAAATACTGCATGTTTATTGTGGATAGTCATGATTACATAAAGTGGATTATCTTGAGGGTGGGAATACATTAAAGGCGTTAAAAACGTATATTTTGGGTAACATGGCACAAGGCAACATGAGGCACATGCTGGTTTAAAGATAATCATAAAACATTTTTGTTGAACTTTCATAATGCGAATATTCTTTGAAGAATCATGGAGACTCAAGAAGACAGGTGATTAATTGACGGAGACCAAACACCACCACTATTAAAGTGACAACTGATGTGAGCGGTCCGTCTAAAGACCCCAAACCTCCCCAAACCTCATAAAACCTCCCGAAACCACTTTTAAAAACAAGTTTTCCATATTCTAGCAGATGGTAGCTTAAAGCAGGCTGAAAGTAAAGCAGAATGCGCCGTAAGGCGCATTCTGCTTTACTTTCAACCTGATTTAAGTGGATATCTGTCTTCAAAATCAGAAACAGGCTATTTAGAAATGGATTGATATTTAGTAGTAACTGTATATAGCTATCTAAAGTTTTGTACCAGTTATTCCCCTTGAAATGAAACACATCGTAGATTTAATTTTAATCTAACACTTTTTCATTAAGTTAGCCTGAATTCGCCATTTATAAGCTAAGGAATTTAAGTAGTTTGGGTTGTTATTTTAAGTGATTTTACGAGGTTTTGGGTGGTTTTGGGGAGGTTTGGAGTCTTTAGACGGACCCGATGTGAGTGGTTGTTAAACACAGTTGTGACAGTGTCATGCGGTTCGTCCCCATTTAAGCGAATCGAAACAATAAACACAAATAAATGTAGAAAATGAAGTTTTCGATAAATTGTAGAATATTTAATTCTACTCTCATTTTTATCTATTTGAGCTGGCTACTACCACTCTCTTTGTAATTGAAATATGGTTTGGCACAAAAACGGCGTTTATGAAAGAATGACGTCAATTCTAAGCATTGTACCACTTTTTTTAATGAGTTTTATCTCATTATATTACATATTATACACTTTTCATATTATACGAGATACATTTTACACGTGAGATGAAAACTCTTTTTTCAGTGGTAAGAAAGAGAAGGAGAGTGAGAGAAGAGAGAGAGAGAGGGAGAGAGAGAGGGAGAGAGAGAGAGAGAGAGAGAGAGAGAGAGAGAGAGAGAGAGAGAGAGAGAGATAGATATAGATAGAGCGCGAGTTGAGATAAGAGTGGTGGAATGAGAGTTCGACTTGTAATGGGTAAGTACCAGCCTAAAAGTTTATGTACCCATTATACCACTTGCTACAGTCGTAGACACAGAGTTTTAGAGTGTTAACAAGATTTCTGTCTATCGCACTGAAAAAGGGAAATAACTAGGCCTAAACCTATTTACTGTCTTGTTTTAAATAGATTCTAAATTGTTGTTTAAAATTAGAAAATACAATATGCTAACAATATTTAAGTCGCCCAAGAGGCACTGTAGTATTGAAAATGTACAAAATGTCCAAAAACTCTCTGGTTAAAGTTTTGCAACCTGGTTCCAGAGTGACCCCAAGGTTAACGAGCGTTTCAATTTGAGTTGAGTCTGAGATCGCTCTCAAGCAATTAATGAATCATATTTGAGCAACAGCTAAACGTTTTCCAATCAGATGCTTGAGGGCGATCTTATACTCAACTCAAACGTACCATAAGATTGGGGCCTTGGTCTATGTTTATGGAGCCTTTGCGTTGAGTCTGAGATCGTTTTCAAGCGTTTGATTGGTCAGATTTGAGCATTCTGCTAAAATCTGATCGACCAAAAGCTTGAGAACGATCTCAGACTCAACTCAAACGTTTTAAAAGCAATGATCCCTGCCTTCGGCAAGATATATTAGATGAAATGCATTATGACTTATTGCATTGTAAACACTGTCTTGTTTGGTCTGGGTCTACACATTTTGATTTCTACCAGCATCTCCATACAGTGGTAAATCTGTTATTCTTTCCCGTTTAAACGCATACGAAACGCAAACACATAACACTAAAATGTAGAAAATGACAACCTTTTGACAATTTTGACTTTTCATTTTTATCTGAGTTGCAAACTGTTTGGAGCCTGATCAGACGCCGGGTTACCCGGCGTCTGATCTGGCTCCAAACTGTTTGCAACGGAAATAAACGTTTTAGCGTAAACGCGTTTAATGGGAAAGAATAACGTTTTCTCCACTGTACCGTAACTATATTACCTTACTGGGTAGACAGTGTTACTGTTTGAAAACTAGGATCCAGTGAGCTAAAAGAAACACAATGCATTAATATGTAGTGAATGGTATATAAATAACGATTTTTTATTATTTAAAGAGATTCAAAACAAGACGGTAAATTGACATTAAAAATCACGATAAACCAAAATTATAACATAACAGACGGCGTGAGCGTTGAATAACACCCGTTGTTTAAATGGCATATATAACTAGTTATATAACTATGCAAATGAGGTACGCCACGACGTCGTTTACTTGTGACGTCGTTAAAATGCGTTCTATGCGCGTTCGATTTCCAACGTCTTCATTCCATCATGTAGATTCAACTTATAGATTTTTGGTGTAATTAATCAATATTAGATCTACATGAAAGTGTTTATTAATACATATAACAACATAAGCATTATGCTACAATGAACGGGGTTAATTTGGAACAACTTTTTTCCTGAATAGATCTACTTATATCGCGCTTAGCATTCCCTTGACCTCAAAGGCTGCGATAAATAACATTTCTAGGTTTTGTTATAAAAAGAATATAACATTCGTGTTAATAATTTATTGGATTTATCAAACTCGTCGTTTTAGAAAACGATAAAAACTCGGCAAAGCCTCGTTAAAGCCTCGTTTTTATCGTTTTCTAAAAGACTCGTTTAATAAATCCAATAAATTATCAACACTCATGTAATATCCTATATTTATATAACTGTGCAAAAAGGTTATTAAAATTGATTGTTGGCAAACATTTCAGCCCGAGGAGCATCACTAATATACATTCTAATTATTTTACGTTTATGCGCATATTTCTACTCTGTTTAAAATGCATTGTCTCGTCCATATCAAAATATGTATTATCTACATCTCCAATATTTTACCCACTGAATCCTGATGACGAATATATGCGACATATACTCAACAGAATTTCTAATCGGTCACCTTATATTTCATTCAGAAAAAGGAATATAAAGAAATAATTAACCTTGTGATTGTGTTACAATGCCAATGTAATCAATTTGGAAACAGATTATCACATTTTGTCGGCTATCACCTTTTCCGTCTAAGCTAAAACAACAACTTCTGTCGAAGGACCCCATATTTTGAAAGTCACAGGCGTTCTTAGGCCCAATGTTAGTAATGAGTATTGTCACTGTCAGCTGCAATAACAGTTTCGTATCGACTTCTCATAGACGAGAAGAATTCAGCAAAAGTATTGATGACCTTACTTTCTCACACATTGACGACGTCACGCTCCAATGCGTCAACGTTTTGAAGCTGAGGTAAGGGACGAACACGTTTCTTGAGAATGTCGCAAATGTGCTCTGTAGGGTTAAACTCATCTGTATCATCGGGCCCAAGCTGTCTGATGATGACTTCATCTTAAAGTGGCCGTCAGCAGCGACTGCCTACCTGTTGCAGCCGATTACGTACCGTCTTCGGTGTGACGTTACGGCCGTGTTGACCCTTAAGTTGTCTTGCCGTCCTTGTGACGGGAAGAAATCTGTCTCTCAGGTGTGTCACGACAATGTCTCGGTCTTAGCGGTGTCGTTATCCACCATTTTGTTTTCCTGGGGTGGTCTGCTCTACTTCCGGTGACGTCAAAATTCCGCGTTATATAGCCTAAATGGTCGAAAGTTTCCGGTTAAAAGTTCTAGCCACATGTAAATGGACGGAAACATTTCCTAATATGGAATACATGGAAATTAGTCTTGTTTTGATTCCACTTCCGGAATTCCTCGGTGGTTGGATCTTATTTGCCGTAAGGATACACCGACGTGCAACATTCCGACAGCTCTGCCTTTCTCTCCGTGTTTTATTCTCGCCATCTTAGGTGTTTTTCGGGCTAGGCAGTCATTGGAGATTATACTATCTTGCGGGTAGATACTTTCTTCTATACTTTACACGTGCACATTAGGCTAACCAAGCCACGTGGTTATTATGACGTTCACGAAGTAGGACAAACATGTATAAATTCGAAATAAATTAGCGCTAAGATCCTATCATAATGTGTGTAAAATATCATAAATGTGAACTTTGTATTTAAAGACATATGTACAGTACCGTGCAAAAAGTATTCGTTAAAATGGCGTCGTGACGTCGCGATAATTAAGCTTGCGCGATTTTCCTCCCCTTTCATATTGAGTTAAAAATAGCAAAACATGTAAAATTTTAGATTTATAAATAGTTTGATTCCTTGAAAATGGTATGACGTAAGAGTGGTTGTAATATACACGTCATTTATGTTTGTTTTGTTGTTGAATCAAAATATGGTGGAAGGGCTCAGAATTGAGAAGTGACATGGAAAAACGTAGCCGTAAATATGTTTTTAAATGGATTTCGAATCTCAGAAACCTAACGATGATTATAGAGACCTTAAAGTACAGTATTCTCTTTTTTGAATGAATTCAAGACAACTGAATCGATTGAAAATCTTCCTATATCACGGAGACCTCGCGTGGTGGGTGAAAATGAGTGTCTGACAGTTGAGCGGACCGTGAAGACCAACCGCAGAGATTCGATGACAGCTATAACCTGTAAGTTTAAACGGTATTAGAATAGAAGTAAAATATAGAAAAATCTTCGAAGATTATCTTTGGCCTGTTGTAGCAAGACATTTCCCGACCATTTTAAATTTATTTCAGGATTATAACGTCCCGGTGCATCGTGCGGGTATGATCTCGGTTTACAAGGTTCAAAATAATACAAAAAAAATTCTTAGCCAGCACAATCACCTGATCTGAACATTATTGAAATTATCTAGCTGTATATTAAGAGAAATCTGTCGTGCAGAGTGAAATTCATAAATAGCAATCAGGATTTGTACGATGAAAATTTTCGTATCGGGACTGAAATCCCACCGACCTATGTTCAAAACCTCTACATATCTATTTCCCGTAGGATAATGCAGGTTATAACATTGAAAGGACATCCGACTTAGTATTTAGGTAAGAGAAATCAAGTTTATGTTTTCGTTTCTGTTAGAGTTTCTGTTATAAAAGCTTTGAAACACCCGCTAATTATCCCGACCAAATCCAATATGGCCGCCATTTAACGAATACTTTTTGCACGGTACTGTAGCTTTAAAAAGTGACCCGATTGAAATTTTGTTAAGTATATATCTAATATACTAATAAGGTACCTCTAATAAGTACATTTGTCCTATGAAAACAGCGAATACTTGTTCAAGGGATTCATACAGGAGAAATGCAGTCAGGGTTTGCACTTTTTATCAATTTGAAATGACAACCCCAAAATAGCAAACAAGAACTTTATTGAATTAGAAATGGAATTGTGTGATTGTGTTAATAAATTATTTTTATTATACATGTAGTAGGTCCGAATTAACGACTTCTCAAAGCAAGACGTGATTGTGTTCAAACCAGGTGAAAGTCATGATAAAGAGCCCTGAATGTTTTTTGTTTTTGCTGTAACTGGGTGTCAAAAGGTATGAACTCTGATCAGGCACTATGTTATTATGTATTTTATGTTATGCACAGTATATACATGTCTGTTACATGACCCTGATAACGAGGGGCAATAGTTTTAACCGTTCCCCTAACATACATGAATAACTGTTTTATTACCTAATACTCTATATTCTAATTTTCTAAAAATAACTAATCTGAGCGAAAATACAAATGAAGTAAAATTTTATTAGTCATTTGAGTTTTGAAAGACGTCTGATAAATGATCAGCGTCTTCTTGTGAGCGATTACATGTTTACATCCACACTTCATGTAAAGTTCGGTCCGTTTTGTTTTTCGGTATAAAAGATAGCGGCCAACCTTGATGTGTAATTGGTTTAAACAGTATTTATTTCAAAGATTTTACAAACATTGTGTCATATTTACAGAACATAATGTCAGAAACATTTTAACAAGGATTAGAAAACAAGTTACTGAAAACTTATGTGAATTATTCTCCATTAGTTTACATAATCAATTCTAAAATGAGTCAAATATTCAAAAGATTAATGGCATGGTTAAAAACAGTATTTTAAAGGCCTTGTTGTTCCGAACACCTTCACCCCAACCCCAACCCCGACCCCGACCCACGTGTCCAAAATACTCCCGAAAATATCCATTTTGCCGGAAATACGCCACTTACAGGGTTATTGCATTTTACTGCTTGGCATTTTACATGAGAATATTAAATATGTAGCCGTTTTGTACATTAATAATTATGATGTCATTATTCACGCTTAGCACGAATTCTGAAATATTAATAATTGAACAGAACAGAAGCTTCAATAATATAACCACATGACCAAAAAAACACGTATTTTAGATTTATGAAGTCACCTCCTCGAAACAGTATTTCGTAAAACCAAAATGAAATGCATTTTCTTGATTTAAAATTAAAAAAATAAATCAAACTATAATAACACGGATTATTGACATTGTATTGCATGTATAAGGGTAACCCGTTACAGTGGAGAATGTGTTATTCTTTCCCAATAAACGCGTTTACGCTAAAACTATTATTTGCAGTGCAAACAGTTTGGAGCCAGATCAGAAGCCGGGTAACCCGGCGTCTGATCAGGCTCCAAACTGTCTGCCACCAAGATAAACATGAAATATCAGAATTGTCCAAAAGTTGTTCTTTTCAACGTTTTAGCGCTTTGCGTTTGCGTACGTTTGCGTTTAAACGGGAAAGAATAACAGATTCTCCACTGTACCCCACCAACTTTCTAAAAACAAGGTTAGAACAAAGGATTTTGCTGCTAAAACCAAAATTTACTTAAAATACATTTATAACGACCGACGAATGAAAGTACATATTCAAATCTACAAGACTTAACTTGTTTAGAATAGCTGATAGTCCAAATAGATAGTTAATGCCTAGAATTATGTAAGGGTAAATTTGGTTAAATGACCTTCTAGTTGGGTTGAATATAGTGTTGTTATTCAATAATTACTCAACTTTTTGTAAGAAAACTAAATGTTATTCAAAAGGACTGTTAAACGTATTTCAAATAATATAAAATTTATTTCAATCAGCCTAAGCGATACTTAAAAAGAGCGCTTTGAAATATACATGCTTCAAATACAACGCAATTGCCTCGCGCATTCAAAACCATGTCTTGTTTAAATAATAATAAAACTGAAATTCTCAAATTCATAATAACAAATTTACTACGAACGTCTCGCTAATAGGTTAATCTTTTAGAAAATGTTCTCTTTTATAAAATCAGACTAACTAATGTAAAGTTATCGCTCAATTATAAGGACTTTTCAAATGCTCCTCGTATGAGCGAGACAGTAATAAATACATATTTGGCGAACAAACCATACGTACTGGTATTTGATTATCCTATATCAATAAAAAACATCATAAAGTAAAAAATCAAAGTTTTATGTATGTAATTATTATTCAATATTTAGATATTTATTATTGTAGGTGATGCAATGCCAAAGTCCCAAAACGACATTTTCGATGACGTTTACTAATTAACAATACACGTATAAGCCACTTTTGACGTTCTATTAGTAAACTGGGAATGCGCATAGAAAGAGTTTGAGTTGAGTGTCAGACTCAACTCAAACGCTTTATAAGCATGGACCCTGGTGAAGTTATACAGGCCATGGGACACACACAATTTAACACTTGAGAATAAAGATACAGTAAAGTGCATATCGATTAATTATTATTAATGTTAAAACTGACAAGAAAATAATGTAGCGATGATATTTGAACTTACCATTTGGATTCACCTACTTTACATAACCCAAATGTAAATCATACACAGAAACTAAAACAAAATATGCAGCTATTATGCATTTCATTGCTATGGCGGACAACAATGACATTTGCAAACAGTTTTGTTCCTAATCAGACACCGAGGAACTCGGCGTCCGATCAGGAACCAAACTGTTTTGACACTAATACCAATGTTTTTGTAAATCAAAAACGCATTAAATTACAAAATTTATTAGTAAAAGCAGACGAAAAATAGAAGTAGACATTAATATGACAGTGACTGTGTTAAACGGTTATCTACGCCATGATGGCAGCGAAAGGGTAAACACCGATTACATTTGTTTCATTGGCGACGTTGTCTTCAATGGTGGCATTATTTTCATTGAGACAATGATTCAATGATGATTTAGCTTCCATGTTGCCAATGGTTTCTAATTCGATTGCTATATTAAATAAATTGTGCCAATGTTTATATAATGACGTTATTATAAATCTAAATTATAAAAGTGCTTTAGCTGTAACGTTGGTTTTAATGGTGACGTTGGTTCAGTAGCGTGGTTTTAATTCCAATGTTGTTGAAATAGCGGCAGTGTTTAAATCATGACATGGATGACAATGATGACATTGCTAATATGACGTGTTTGTGTTCGTTTGGTGTGTAAATGTCGTACTGACATGCTGTTTTAAAAGTTGCAAACGTTTGACATTGTTTCAATTATGGCGTTGTTTTCAATATTGAAAATGTTTTCAATGATAACTTTAGTTTAATTTGGTTGTGTTTCAGTTAGTACCTTGTTATTGGCGATATGTTTAAACAGTAAATGTGACCGTAGTTTCGATGATAACTTTGTTTAAAAGGTTTCGTCGTTTCTATTGTGACGTTTTATTATTGCTTATGACACTGTTTCAATAGTGACGTTGTTTTCAGTTGTCATAATGTTTCCATTGTAACAGTATTTCAAAGATACGTTTGTGTCAATTGAGGCATTGTGTCAATGTCGACTTTTGATTCAAGGCAAATCAATCGTAATTATTAACAATATTTGGCGTTTAGCGTACATATATCCTGAATTGCACATGTGACTGGAGTTATCTCCTTTTGTCCCTTGTCAGATATAGGAGATATAGAAGAATTGTAAGTCTTATGTCTCTACCAAACCAATATGCAGTAGTTACTCATTATAATCATATAAAAGCAAGATTCAAAAGAGTAAGAACATTTGGTTTGTTGAGTTTCAAGGAGAAAGGTTCAATTTGTTGGGTTTGTCCCATCTTATATGGCCAGAGACCCGGGCGACCATAAATTGCTCATAAATATCCTAAAATTTCCAAAGTCCTTAATCATGCAAACAGTTTAGATCAAGATCAGACGCCGCGTAACGCGTTGTCTGGTCTTGATCTTAACTTTGACACCCATAACAATGTTTCCTAAGTAAAAAACGCATAACATTTATAAATTTAAAAGTAAGAGCAGAAATCCGAAGATTTCGGAAAAATCCGCAGGTTCGGAGAAATTACGAAAAATCCAATCCGGAGAAATGGCAGCCCTGGAGACCGTATTTCTGAAACCTATCTGAATGAAACTGGATCCGCCCATGCTGTTTCAGAAATGGATTGTCAAGTTAAAGATAAAGTTTCTCTATTGACATTTGTTTTCGGTCGATTGTAAAAACGAACTAGAGAACATTCACCATGTTAGGACGGAACTGTTAAAACATTATAAAGATTTTTATTTTACGAGTACGGCTTAAAGGCTGCCTATATATGTTACCCATTTTCAAGTCCATAATGGCTAGAATAACAAAAATAGGAGAATCCTGGCAAATTAAAACTCGCCTTGGGAAATCTCGTCTGCTCAGCTTTTCCTGATGCGCATGCGCGGTTCGGAATGCGTGGGCGAATGCAATTATTGGAGATGCGATATGTCAACACTGAATTCAGTTGTTCCATTGTTGATAACGGTTTTATTGAGTCGAGTGCAGTGAAACTTATGTTAAGCGGCCACTCGTTGAAGATGCACAGAGCTCTCTTGTGACACATGACAACTTAATACAGGACAAGAGAAAAGCAGTAAGCTATATTAGGAGAATTTTGTTTTAGTTTTTTTTATGCATTAGCTGCCAGCTGCATTAAAGACGAACAATGCATCGTTTGGGCAAATTATTACAGTGGAGAAAACATTATTCTTTCACAATAAACGCGTTTACGCTTAATCTATTATTTCCAATGCAAACAGTTTGGAGTCTGATCAGGCTCCAAACTGTTTGTCACCAATATAAACATGAATTAACAGAATTGTCCAAAAGTTTAACTTTTCTACGTTCTAGTGTTTTGCGTTTGCGTTTCGTTTCGTTTAAACGGGAAAGAATAACGTATTCTCCACTGTAACGCATGTTTCTCTGTACTATGTTTCGCCCGTCGACGAGCACACCAATTTCTTTCTGTGTTACTGATCCATTCACGACATTGTTTCGCTTAACGATTGCCTCAAAGCTAAGCAGCGGAAGTTTTGAGTGCTGCACGCGGCGTTGCCTGGTAACCAGCTTAATTGTTTCCATTCATTTCGATTGAATAAACTCTGATATGATTCATTCATGATTCGGCCCTAGCTGTATCGACCCGAAGCAGGATGTTCATTGATACTCCGTCGCCATAGTTACTAAGCTTCTACGGATCCAATTCAGGCCTCCAGAGGACCCATGGCCTAAACACTGAAATGCTGCAGGGGCGAATCAATGACCTCAGGTAAGGGGCGGACTCAGGGGCGATACACAAACTCAGCACTTGCACACGACGTTTCTGATTTGAAATTTGAACTTTGATGAAAAGCACGAACTTAGAGGGATAACCTATAGATTTTGCAATGTTAACCCAAATCAGACGTACCTTTCCCAATTATGTGTTTAATCTGGTTTACAATGTTTACAATGTCATACAGCCATGCCATTTTTATTGTTCTGTCCTTTCCTTGTAAATGATCAAAATTATAGAGCCGTGTCATTACAAAACCAGCCTTATTGCATTGCAACATTGTACAGACCAAGCACCGTTATAATCACAGGCTGTGTATCTGTATTTGATATAGACTGCCAAACAGCCGCATAAAATGCTCTATATGCATGTGGGTATCCAACAATGTAGATCAAGACCAGTCGTCGAGTCAAAAACGCGGCGTCTGGTCTTGATCTACGCTGTTTGAAATGCAAGGTTTTGTCGTGGCACGGCTCTTTAATGTTTATTTTAGCTGCGTAAAGTAGGCTGGAAGAGAATTGATAGCAGCTACGGGAGATTTTGCTTTACTTTTTGTCGGTTTTCATGCAGCCAGTTATTTTTAAATTAAATTAGGCTTTTAACTTCGACCTCCCTTTAACATACTCTGTGAACAGTTGGCAAAACGTACTGCTATCAATTTAACTCCTTCCCACATAGATTTATTCCCCTTTCGAAAACATTTCAAATTTTTACATTCTTGAAAATGAACCATGAGAAATATTTTCTAAATCCTAGCAGACCATAACTTAAAGCAGGCATTCTGTTTTACTTTAAATCTGCTTTAAGTGGTCACCTTTCTTCAAAACTAGAAACCGGCATTGGGGTAAAGGGCTACCTAATAAGAACAATGTCAAATAGCCATGTTTGCAGTCGAAAATAACGAAAAAGCAGTAATTTTGTCATTTCATACCATGGCCACGAAGGGAAAGAGGCACTGTTCATTCCCGTTGATGCGAAACTAAAAACAAGCTACACAATAACACGTAGAAAACGACAGGTTTATTTCAATGTTGACAGTTTATGAAAAACACGGTGACAAAGTGGTTTGCGTCTGATCTTGTTTTAAAGGATGTGCGGTGGGTATACTAGTTTTAAACACAAGAAACTATATTGGCGATTACTTAGAGTCTATGTTGCAAACAGTCTGGGCCCGTTTCATAAAACTTCCTACGACATGTTGTCGTAAGTCTGTTTACAAAATTCTCAATTATTATTTATTTCTCCATCTAATCCTGTCTTGTGACATCTCTTTGGAATCGCATTGAAAAGACGATTCCAAAAAGATGTCACAAGACAGGATGATAAGGAGAAATCAGAAATTAGATATATTTTAAAGTTTAGACTTACGATCGTTTTTGTCGTACGAAGTTTTATGAAACGGGCCCCTGGAGCCTCCGAATTGTTTGCATATAGGACATAACTGTTTAAACATTAGCGCGTTAATTGTAGGAATAAGACACCCTCTTCGTTACTCTTGACGCAATGAACCTATCTCCACAGTTCAGTTCAGTTCAAGTCAGCAAACAGTACTTATACACCTTCATTAACTTCTACTTGTACAGGTTTTATGCAAGTAATATCAAAATAAATTCAGAACTGTACCAGCAGATAACTGTTTCGACTATAATTGCATCGCATTCAATAACTTATACTTATTATATACAGTGTATGCAAGTATAATCAAAATAAAAAAAAACCTTTAGGTGTAAACTAGAAAGAAGACTATGTTTCTCTGGCCATAGTTTCCGTCACCCAGAATTACCAGTAAGCAAGCTAGTGTTATGGACACCAAAGCATGGGACATGGTCAATTGGAAGACCCCGGCTCACCTATATAGATATATTAAGCCAGGACACAGGACTAGCATTTCTAAGGACATCAAGGGCAAATAACTATTGCCACAATTATCATATTTCGTCAATATTGGCACCCGCTTCAGTAACTTATATTTATATACATTGTATGCAAGTGTAACCAATTTCCATTGAAGACTGCAGTTTCAACGGTGTAAACAATGTTGAATATGACATTTTGCAATTCATCAAGGGCAGATAACTCTGTGTTTATTAGCCCGTCTCGAAAATAATTGAACTCGTACGAAAATTATTAGCCATATATTGTTTAATTATTTTTAGCAAAATCCATTCACATTATGATTGTGTAGACACTATCGTGTAAACAGCACTTAAATAAAGCCGTTCCTAGCAAGTCTGACACCAACGGCAGATAACTCTTGTCGGAATAGTCCAGTTTCGACAATAATTGCACCCCATTCAAGATATTATACTTATATACACTGTATGCAAACATGTATAATCAAAACCTATTAAAACTGTAATTGCTAGAGTGTAGGTATTGTTAAATATAACATTTTCACCTCATCAAGGGTAGGTACCTTAGGGCTAATTAGCTCGTTTTCTACGATAATACTAATAGCCAGATATATTTTAATGAAAATTTGAGCAAAATCCATTCATATGTGTAGACACAAGCGTGTTTACAATACTATAATAAAGCCTTTTCTGGCATTTCTAGCCAGGACACCGGACTAGCATTTCTAAGTACATCAAGGGCAAATTACTATTGCCACAATTATCATATTTCGTCAATATTGGCACTCGCTTCAAGAACTTATTTTTATATACATTGTATGCAAGTATATTAAACTTCCGTTGAAAACTGCAGTTTCAATGGTGTAAACAATGTAAAATATGACATTATGCAATTTCATCAAAGGCAGATAACTCTGTGTTTATTAGCCCGTTTTCGAAAATAAGTAACTCGTACGAAAATTATTAGCCATATATTGTAAAATAAAGTTTTAGCAAAATTTATTCACGTTACAATTTTGTAGACACAAGGGTGAAAACAGTACTTTAATAAAGCCGTTTCTAGCATTTTTAAGTACACCAAGGACAGGCAACTCTTTTTTGTACAACTCTTGCCACAACAATAATTGCACCCTTCAAGAACTTATACCTATATATATTGTGTGTAAATATAATAAAACTCCATTGCAAAATGTAGTTGCTATAATTAAATATGGCGTTTAAACACGTAAATGTCAGATAAATCTTGACATATTATGTCAAATTTCACATTCATTTGAACTCAGCCGAGAACTATAGTCATATATAATCTGAGCAATTTTAAGGAAGTCTGGATAAAAGGTGTGGCTTCTCTTTCAGAGTTAAAATAAATCATGTGATTATCACCAATCAAAGTGCAATAACTCATAGATTACTGAATCCAGCTGGAAAAGAACTGCTGTGTCCTACGGTGTCCCGGTGATGTATAGTAAATATACAAAGTTTGATACAAATCGGTTGATCGGTTTCAGAGATATAGCTGCGGACGGAAACCGGACGGAAGGACGTATTCGGCAGATTTTTAATTACATGTACTACTTTAAATAGACCGACCTAGTTTTACCCCAAATCATAGTTTATGGAACTGGCAAAACATTAACGACTGACCTTCATATTAATTCATGTTCCCATCGCCTGATTCTAGTTTTGAAGACAGTTGGCATCATACAGGTTGAAAATAATGTAGGATGTTCCCTTATGCGCTTTAAGTTCTTTAACTCTTTCCTCCCTGAAACTTTAAATGGACAATCCAAGTTTCCATTTAAGTATAGTCCATTTCTGACTTTTAAGGGTTGTGTTTGTCGATGTTTGGCATAATGACAAACAGAGAAGACCCTGATCAGAGGGCTCCTTTTGATCTGGGTATTCACTGTTTGCACAGGACCAGTGCTCTATTCACATATATACACTGTTTGAAAAGGACGCCTATATGCGGGACTAGGGTTCAAAGGGTTAAGCTACAATTTGCTGGGACATAGAAAATATTTATATACATGTATGTGTTTAGGTTATATGTGGTGTAATAAAATGTTGCATGTTTTAATCACACTGATAAAAACAGTATTAGTAAAAGATAAGTAATAACAATTATGTGCAACTGATATCAAATATCTATGTTTGCAGAAAGGAAGGTAAATAATAACTACAAATCTTGGAAATACATGTATTTATACAACTTTAAATTGAGCACATGTGTCTACATGTATTTGTTTTATTCGTACGCTATCGTAAGAAAAAGTCTGCAACCCATGCAGACTACTGCATTGAATGCGTCCTGTATTTAACGGTAACCTTTCTGTAAATATCACCATATGTTCATTCAGAGGTCGCTTAACCCATTACTCCATAGCATGTTTCTAGTTTTGAAGACAGATGGCCACTTAAAGCAGGTTGAAAGTAAAGCAGAATGCGCCTTAAGGCGCATTCTGCTTTACTTTCAGCCTGCTTCAAGCTATTATCTGCTAGAATATAGAAAATATTTCTTATGAATTTTATTTGTAATACTTCTAATTAGAGTTTTTTCTTCAGTAGAGGAATAGATTAGAGGCGTAAAAAGGCGTATATATGGGGTAATGGGTTAACACAGGTATAAATGTACGTTTAGAGAGTATGTTTTAGCAGAAATGGATTTATATGGGGAATTTAATCTCTTTTATACATGAGAGCCGATTTGGTGTCCCGTGTCCCTGACGAGCTGTTCTCCGGTTCCCACAACAAATCAAGTAGCAGGTGGCTGTTTATTGATCGGTTCCCCGTTCAAGGACAGGTTACTGGAACTTATTGCATGCGGACGTATATGATAAATTCAATAACGGAATCAGCGAAAAGAGATGAGTTCTCTACATTTTTAGCAAAGCAAGTGGCCTTGAAAATAAACGTGTAAGGCTATAGCTTAATCCTGTCCGTCGTAGGTACGCCTTTACATTAATTACAGTATTTCATACAGACATGCATTTCCGTGCATCTACTGTGTCCCTATAAATAGGTTGTAGGAAAGCTATATAAAATGGTGACTGCTTTAAGGGTAGACTCAAAGTAAAAGAGACATATCCTATAGTAATTTTCTGCTTTACTTCTAACTTGGTTTTAGCATTGCAATGACAAAGCTAGGGGGCAAGGAATTACGAGGAACTAAATATGTTCAAGAAATATCCCTTTTTTATCGACAACACAAAAGAGCACATAAAAAAGAATGCATACTCTTACAGGGAAGAAGACGTTATATGCGTTTCTGTTTAAACGCAAACGAAACGCAAACGCCTCGCAATAAATTGTTGAAATCAAAAACTTATTAAAAAGTTGTAACGATTCATTTTAATCTGAGTTGCAAACATTTGGAGCTAGATCAGCCGCCGGGTTTTGCAATAGAAATTCAGTCGAACTTCGATATTTCGAATTCGGTTATGTCGAACATACCCGTAGTTCAAAGTTAAAAAGTGGCTTTGCCACGTTTTAACTTTGAACTATGGGTATGTTCGACTTAACCGAACATGAAATAATGAAATTTATTTGCTGAAGTATCGGTTACTTCGAGTTAGGCGAGTTCGAGATATCGAAGTTCGACTGTAATTGTTAGAACGTTAACACGTTCTCCACTGGACAAAAGTAAATATTTCCTAGTAAAACGAAACTAAACGCAAGAGCAATGTAATAAAATCAATAAAAAGAAATGTCCCTGATCTTGCCCTTCACTGTTTTTAATGGACAAAATTGGACAAAAGTCAGCATGATTGTGTCAAGCAACAACTGAATGAAGCTGGCGATCTCTGCTTAAAGACAGGGTACCGCTTAACTCTTTGAACCCTAGTCACGTATATATGCGACATTTGCAAATAGTGTACCTGTGAGGAGTACACTTATCCTATGCAAACAGTGTAGACCCTGATCAGAGGGCTCCTGCAGGAGCCCTCTGATCAGAGTCTTCACTGTTTGTCATTTTGTAAAATATTATAAAATACAACTCTTAATAGTTGAAAATTAACTAGCCTTTATTGCAAACTGGGCTTGTCCATAGGAAGTTTCAGGGGATAATGAGTTAACATATTTCACAATAAACGCGTCTGTGCAAAATCTCTAATTGCCCTTTGAAACCAGTTCGAAGTCTGATCGAACACTGAGTAACCCGGCGTCTGGTCTGGCTACAAACTGATTGCCATTCTTAATGTATGTAAAGTTATATAGTACGATGGAAGTAGAACAGAATGTGCGTGATTTGCTTTTATTTTACCTTAAGCAGCAATACATCTTTAAACTGAATATATATCTTAATACGTAATTTTGATAATCATTAATTTATTTATATCAAAACTAAGTTCTACATGTTTTTTATATATATATCATGCGTTGCATCCTAGTTGATAAAGAGAGATAACTGAAGGATGCTAAACATTCAAGCATACTTGCTTATCTTTCTTTAAAGAAAAAAGCAATGTCAACTTTCTTTAAATATACTGTGAGCCTGTGAGCTCATGTAAAAAATAGACTGAAACAAGAACTATCCATCGACAGCAAGTTGACATTTCATCAGCACACCAGTAATGCAGCCGGGAAATCAAACAGAGTCCTTGGCATAATTCAGAGAACTTTCACAAGCAGAGCGAACACAGTAATCAAAAGGCTGTTCACCACCATGGTTCGACCCATTCTTGAGTATGGTAACGCCCCACGTATACACCAATATACAGAAGATACATGTAGACAAGACGGAAAGAGTCCAAAGGCGTGCAACTGAACCATGCACAGACACCAAGGACCTATCATACGAAAAAAGATTTGAGAGGTTGAAGTAACCATCACTATGCTACCGGAGACAAAGAGGGGATATGATCCAGGACTAGGGAAGAAAGACTTGACTGTAAGGGCTTTCTCCACAGTCTCCAGAAATAAGAACAAGGGGTCACAGCAAGAAGCTGAAGAAACGACGTAATCGACTGAACGTCAGGAAATACTCATTTTCCATGAGAGTAGTTGGCGATTGGAACAGCTTACCAGAGTGGGTAGTCAGTGCCAAAGATATAAATGACTTTAAAAACAAACTTAATAAGAACTGGCAGCACAGACAGTATATATGACAAGACCCATGCAACCAGTAGTTAGACGCAGATACCCCCAGCAGAGCTTTTCAAAAAGTGTCCTCTTACATTTGATACCGGACACTTTTTTTCTGTTACCGGACAGTTTTACATTCTGTTATTGTATACTTTTTACCGGCGTGGTGCACGTGGTGAGCATGCTGTCACCTGTTTAATTCTTACACTGCCAGGGAATTTACCCTTGCAATGCTAAGTACTGCTTGGCTTACGTTTGCAAACAGTTTGGATCCAGAGAAGACGCCGGGTCATGCGACATGTGGTCTGGATCCAAATTATTTGGCACTCATATTCAATTTTTATTCAACTTGAAAAACATCATAAAGATTTTGAGTTTCTGCAAAGATGATACATGTATATTGAAAGCAGACGGCGATTCAGCATGACGGTGTGGATCAATATCAAACACACAGTAACTCAGCGTTTGAACAGGGTCCACACTGATAACGCTTTTATCAACAGTCATGCAGTGAAATCCCGAAACTATGGTATTGAAAATAAATGCAAACGGCAATTTCAAAGCAGACGACAATATGACAGTGAAAGGGTGAACCATGCAATAATATATTATTGTGCCTCTTCTGGTGAGGGGGTCTCTGGTCCTTGGTTTGATTATAAAGGGACAAATAAGGAATAATATCGGGCTAAATTAACAAGGTTCAAATATTTATTGACCTTAATTCTGAATGCTTAAAAATAAAATGTCGACTAAACTGATAAACAGAGAATCTACAGGAAAAACAGCGCTTACCTTACTAGCTGGGTACAATTTCTGAGCGCAGACAAACGAAATGTAGTTATTTTACGGCATGACCTAGCACACAGGCTGCACGCTATGCTCATGCAAGTCAGAAATAGGACCAATAAAAATATAGTTGGTTTACGTGTACATGTATTTCAATATTTAGAAGTGGTTATATTAATTTGCTATATCAAATTGACAAAATCGTTATTGACTCGGTGTTAGATATTTATAACAAATCTTCGTATAAGTCAGATACCGGTACTCGTTCGCTTCAAAAGTGTCCTATAACAACGGTGAGAAGACTGTTTCGCTCGGACGAACAACAAAGATGTCCTCGGCTTCGCCTCGGACACTTTGTTGTTCTTCCTCGCGAAACAGTCTTCTCACCGTTGTTATAGAACACTTTTAAAGCGAAACTGGTACAGTATCTATTACTTAAAACAATAAGAAGACATGAGCGGGAGTTATAGGGATAGCCTTTATCCTTTAGGAACGGTAAAACGGTATAAAAGTGAGAGATATTCAATGGAATACGTGGTGGATGTAATGTTATATATAGATGTGCAAACTGTATGAAATTGAGGTTTTCAAAGAATTGTAATATCTTGGAGTAAAAAGCAAGAACTACATTTACAGTAACTATGAAATATAGCACCTACAGAAATGGAAAACAATGATTTAAACCTTATCCTGCTGATCGGAGATTCTCGCATTAATCTACTGTTCTATATATCAAACATTATTCTCGAAACAAACTATGCTTGAACAGATGTCATATTTACATAGAAAACAAGACGTCGTACCAGTACCACAATGCAGTCTGTATAAAACATTCGGTGTCTCTTAACTCTTTGAACCCTAGTCCCGCATATAGGCGTCCTTTTCAAACAGTGTACATGTGAATAGAACATGTGTCCTATGCAAACAGTGAAGACCAGATCAGAGGGCTCCTTTCGGAGCCCTCTGATCTGGGTCTTCCCTGTTTGTCACAATGCCAAACATTGGTAAAAAAAAACTTTAAAAGTCATAAATGGACTAGACTAAAATTAAAACTGGAATTGTTCATTTAAAGTTTCAGGGAGGAAAGAGTTAATTTTGCACCCACAATTCATCTGCAGAGAAAATTGTAAAAATACATACACTATTCGATCCCCTGTCAAATCAGACTGTTCGGCTTTCAACAGGTGCCCTTATACCTAGATTTCTCTTAATTTATCATTGGTTGGAAATACAGTGCTCCCTCCCTACAACGGCCCTCCAAGAACGATTCCCTCCTTACAACGGCCCTTGTCGCTGTTCCCCAAACAAGAAATTTATGTCCAATCTTTTCGTGTCTGCAATTCTGTCTGCTTAAATTAGTCGTCTGCTGTTTTTCTCAAAGTTACATATAAGTGGACATTTTGATAGAATAAACACAATGACGAGTGACAAACAGCTTGAATCCAGATCAGACGCCGCGTCACGCAGCGTCTGATCTGGATTCAAGCTGTTTGCAAATGTAAACCAAGTCTTAATTTTCCCTTCCTATAACGACTCCCTCCGAACAACACACACAATCTGTGTCTTCCATTGGGTGTCGTTGTAGAGAGGGAGCCCTGTATGAAAATGCTTGTCTAAATAGATAGTATACAGCTCCGCTGAAAAATATCAAATGTTGATTTTAACACCACCTTATACGACTAAAGTCGACTTTACTAACAAGGCTAATCTTGAATAGACTCAGTGAAAATGATAATATTAATAGCTAGGACATGCGCAATGGTAAAGACATAAATGTGCCTTGTTTTTACAAAAGCCAATGTATTAAAGTTGAAACATGTGTATGAGAACATGCTAAATTTGAACCTTTCACTCTCAATGACTCTTAAAAGCGCGTTTGAAAACAGTTTTGATCCTAATCAGACGGCGTTTTGGAATTTCTTTAGTCATACTACCGTATTTTTCAGGGGAGCTGACTGGTTTCTATTTAGCCACACATTTCAACCAATTATATTTGATCAGAAATTTAGAATTAAGAGCACCTGTTGGAACTGAATAGTCTGATAGGATAGTAGCCAGGGCTCCAGATAAGGGAATTATTTCAAAACTGAAAATCTTTATTTGTGCATTAAACCCTGTGGTGCCACTACTCATTTGATTTGTCTCTTCGAGACAATCAAAATGAGTGGTAACACCATAGGGTTTGGTACTGACAGGAGTGAAAAAATGTGATTTGTTTAGTTTACTCCCTCTTATCTGGAGCCCTGTAGGCTAGTGTATGTCCAATTACAGTTTTACCAGATATGGACTGTGAGTGTAATATTTTGAGACACAGACTGACTGTTTACTACACTGGGCTGATGCAATTATGCTTCTATTTTAAGATATGACATCTGAAATCTATTTGTAGATATACAGAGGAAGCTAGGTGTTTTGTAATTGTTTACTACCAATTTGTTTAAATTGTTAACTATTTGTACACAGTTACCATACATTAAAAGCAATATTATATATAAATGGCCTAAAGTGAGTTAACACAATTGTGTTGTTTCATCATTATTTACAAGAGTGAAGTACAGCAGACTGTTGTATCTGTACATTTGTGTATGTTATAGTTTGTTTCAAGAAAATCTATGAATGAAGTTTGATATATAGATCAATAGATTAATGTGAGGATCTCGTACCAGTAGCTCTAAGGATATGAGTTAATTTTTGTTTTGTTTTGCATTTCTGTACATGATGGTTTTGCATTTTAAATAAAAGTTACTGTTTCAATTGTATACTTGTATTTTTTGCTTTTCAATCCAAGATATTACAATTCTTTGAAAATCTCAATTTCATTCAATTTTTCACACCCATCTATAGCCTTAGTTCAACCACTCATTCCGCTGAATATCTTTTTTAAAGATATTTCTTTTAACTTTGAAACGACGTTGGAAACAACAAAATTGAAGCAGACGACAAAGAAACGGTGAAGGGGTAAAAATCTCACAAACGATTTGGCAGTGAAAGGGTAAATAAGGATCTGAAGTCAAGAAGGGTGTCTTAAATGGTCAGTCCGGGAACATTTTGCTGTACCTCGTACATCAAGACGTTTCAATATATAACAAGCTGACAGATATTTGTTCCTTTATAATTTTATTCGTCAAGAATAAATAATCACTCCAATAAATATCAATAAATTAAACTGGTATAGTTCATTGCATGTCGCTTTATGCCATGGAAGTGTTCGAGTATTTACAACTGTGACGTCACCCTCTTGTACAGTACTCGACCTCGGTGTAGGGGCGTCGACCTCGATTTGAAATACGAACTCTGTTTCGAGAACTATGCCATAAATACCTGTTGGTTAAAAAAATTATGTGTAGACTGAATGGTACTTACAATTACAGCGTCCCCTCTCTACAACGACACGATATGGGAGACAAAAAAGTGTGTACGTTGTTCGGAGGGAGTCGTTATAGGGAGGGAAATTGGCTACATTTGCAAACAGCTTGAATCCCGATCAGACGCCGCGATACGCGGCGTCTGATCGGGATTCAAGCTGTTTGTCACTCGTCATTAAGTAATTTCCCTGTTGAAGACATCAATTATGTAACTTGAGAAAAACAACAGACGAAAAAATTAAGAAGACGATATTGCAGCAGTAAAACAGTAAGACATTTATAATTGTCCTTTTAGGGAAGTGCGGCAAAACACGTTGTAAGGAGGGAGTCGTTGTTGGGAGGGCCGTTGTAGGGAAGGAGCACTGTATAGTGTACGGTGAAAAGGTAAACCATACAAGTACGAGTGTCTAAGATAAGGGTTATTCAATTATCCCTTTTTAGTTTTCGCAGTAGAGGGGCTTTACTGAACATACAAATATAGGTGCATTAGATGAGAGTAAACCAGGAATTTCTATAAGAGCTCTTTGTTTTTCCTCTATCATTCTATAAACCCTTTTCCCCAATAGAAACGCTTTTAATGCTTACACTTTTTTCACATAGATATCCCTGTTTATGCATCTGATCGGGCTTAAAACTGTGCGCCACTCTATTTAGAGTAATTGGTCAGAATTGCCAACAAATTGTCACTTTCTACGTTTTATTGCAATACGGCTGCGTTTCGATTGCGTTTAAACGGGGAAGAATACATTACATTGTAATAGAAGGGGTTTGCTGTTATAGCATCACTGTAGAATGCCTTATAGAATTGGGGACTGGGTGGGGGTAATTTGTTTCATTTGAACTGAAGTTTTTTCTTATAAATAGTTAGCCTACATTTTGTCAGTTGTAAACGATTCGAAACCTAATCAGTTGCAAAAAGAGTTGTCAACATTGACACATTTTGACATTTTCTACACATTATTACGCGCTATTTACTGTTTGAAATGGGAAAGGAAAACGTTTTCCAACTGTACGAGAACCTCCCGCTAGTTGTTAGATTGCATAGCCTCTAGTCTGGTAATTCCGGACAGCCCGGTAGTTTCGGACACTTTACAAATTACATAAACTTGAACACATCCCTTCGCTTTAGCATAACAGAATTCTGTCAAAACTTAGGAAAGAAAACCGTTTCACTTTCTAAGCTAGAAAAAAACGGGATTATTGACTGTTTCAAAGACTGTTGAAAAACTTACTTCCATAAATGCTGATTTTTCATAAATGCTGACTTCAGTGTGTAAAACAATTCCCATCGCAAAGTATCCCAAAAATGAAATGCAGTTGCAATATTTTCACAAGGGGGACATTTTGTTTAAAGTATGTCTTTGTGTTTATTTTTAAATGTTCAAAGACTCAAGTTTTGTTGCCTTTCGCTTTTGAAACAAAATATGTTTTATTCATGCCAGCTGTAAATGCGCATGCGCGGATAAACAGTTAAGGTATCCGAAACTATCCTACTCATGTCTACAAATAATTTTGTGACAGTGATTTTTTCTTTTATTTAATACATATCAGCTTACCATATTATTTAGTGGAATATCTGTCCAACTTTGCCCGCATGACCATGGCTACCAATGCCACCCATATTATTGTCCCATCCGTTGTTGTTGTCCCAGCCATTGTCATTGCCCCATCTGTTGTTGTTGTCCAATCCATTGTCATTGCCCCATCTGTTGTTGTTGTCCCATCCATTGTCATTGCCCCATCTGTTGTTGTTGTCCCAGCCATTATCATTGCCCCATCTGTTGTTGTTGTCCCATCCATTGTCATTGCCCCATCTGTTGTTATTGTCCCAGTCATTGTCATTGCCCCATCTGTTATTGTTGTTGTTGTCGTCCCATCCATAGTTGTTGTTGTTGTTGTTATTGTCCCAGTCATTGTTTCCGTGCATACCATTACCAGTCATATGACCCCTGAGATGAAAGAGAAGACATTGTTAGCTTATCAATACAATAAAACCTTTTCGACCACTGAATTCTGTGTTTGAGACAGGTGACTGTTTAAAGCAAGGCGACAGTAAACAGAAAGCTTCTGTAGGGCCTTTCTGTTTTACCGCCAGTCCGCCACCGTGCTTTTAGCTGTCACCTGTCTTTTATCCAACCAATTAGCCTTCATTTTAGGGGTCGTAACAGAGGTTTTTTTCTTTATTCGGAACAACCCTGAATTGATGACACATTAACTCTCTCATTGTCGTCATCCGATAACGACAACTCAAATAAATGCTCAATATTTGTTTTTACCTATTAGCCATTAGCATGTCTCTAATATTGAATACAAGCGAACACTAAAAACAGGTTGAAAGTGAAGCAGAATGCGCCTGAAGGCGCATTCTGCTTTACTTTCAATCTGCTACTAGATATGTAGAACATATTTCTAATAGGGCATATTCATGTCTGTGATTTGTTTTCATTTGAGGAAAAAAAATGAATGCGTAAAAGGGCGTAGTTATGGAATTAAAGCGAATCCAACATGAGCTGTCTGATTTATCTTTATGTTTTTCTAAGCAACAGCATACCTTGCAACATAAGCAGGCACCTTACAACACTGTTTGCCGCTGTTCACCAAGCAAGATATTTATAACTAACGCTTTCACTTCTGAAATATCGTCTTCTTAAACTTGTCGTCTGCGTTTTTTTCTCTCTCAAAGTTCCGTATTGAACATTTTGACAGAAGAAACATAAAAACGACTTATAAACAGTTTGAAAACAGATCAGACGTCTGATCAGGACTCCAACTATTTGGAAATGTAAGCCCATTTATGCACAGCGCTCTAAGTGTTTTAATCGCCCCTCCCTATAACAATATTGTCTCCCATCTTGTGTTGTTGTAGAGAGGGAGCACTGCATTCTGAATGAAAATACAGATAAATCAACTATGCAGACAACATTTTTGCAGACGACAATTTGTGTAGACGACAGTAACTTAGCAAGCTAAATAATATGTATATCCGTACCCATGGATACCGCCGTGTCCGAAACCGCCACCATGTCCGACCTTGCACCCAATACCTCCGAATCCTGGATAATAAAATAAAGAATTATAGGAATTTTCGCATATGTGTATAATTTTACCTATACGAGCGTAATAACATGTTTTATTCTATGAAAACTGGTGAACTACCAATTTATTATGAGTGAGATACCAGTCTATATTTTATTCTGTTTTGCAATGTTCCTTTCGTGGCGTTTGAAGACAGGTGACCACTTAAAGCATGTAGGGCGCATTCTGCTTTACTTTCAGTCTGCTTTAAGCTATCATCTGCTAGGATTTCGAAAAATATTTCTTGTGGTATATTATCAAAAATATATAAATTGGAACTATTTTCTTCAGTGGGGGCACAAATTAAATGTGCTAAAAGACACTTCTATGGGGGAAAGGGTTAAATAACTACTTTCCAATACCTTTATGCGCTGTTCAAAGTTGCAGTGAGCTTTTTTTTATTCCGTCCATCCTTTGCCATAGAATAAATAGAATACTGTTGTTCGTTAGAGTAAGATATCATATTTTTGGAGGGTATAGGAAGGAAGATAGCTCGTTTATTTCTCTCGGGTAAAGCCTCTTGGAAATATTGAGGTACCCCCCTTCCAATACTCTTTAAGTCTTCAAATAATTATGATGCCTCACTCGACCGAACAATATCCTCTATGTATCATATAAGTATGTATTGGTCCATTAACTTAAGTTTGATTATGTGTGCTTTGTTGCAATCTTTTCCGCCCACATTACCCCTAAAATATTTCATTTTCAAATGGCATATCATATATATTTTACCTTTGACTAGTGGGTACATTGGTTTGTGGACGGGTAGAAGCTTCGGGTAGTAGCTCGGGAAGGCCTGGGTAAGAGCGGCGCAAAAGGCCACAACGGCGATTATAACTTTCATAGTTCTACAATAGAAGACAATTATGCAACAGTTATCTAGAAATACATTGTTATTTTCCGTTTAACCGCTTCACTGCCATGACGCCGTTTGTTTTAAACAATTGTCGTCTGCTTTTATTTCTCATACTTATATTTTAGGTAGATTGACTAAATGTTATATGGACATGAGTGTCACCAGGAACGTACATATATCTAATTTACGTTCCTGGTGTCACAACTTTGAATCCTAGAATAAGACGCCGCGTTACTCGGCGTCTGCTCAGGATCAAGCCTGTTTGCGATTACCTGTGGTACTCGGGGCAAGTTAGTGAGGACATAATGCAAAAATGTGCAGCTTTTTGAAAATGTTCTGAGTTGCAAACAGTTAATAAATTGATCAGATGCGGAGTTACACGTGTGTCCGATCAGTTCCAATACTGTTTGCTGTGTATATGATTATTTTAGCACAAATGTGCTTATTGGGAAATATTAACCTATTCTCCCATGCGATCCACTTGTAATCACGACAACACATACATTGCATGTCTAAAATTCCTAACAAGCTAGTTTAGACAAACGACTGCTTAACACTTTCAGCTCGATATTTCCAGTTCCCAAATATGTCTAGTAAACGTCTTATTATTTAGGGATGTTTTTACCCTGCATCAAATTGTCACCTGTTACCAACAGGTTAAAAGACCGAAAATATTGTGTTTTTTGTTGTTGAAAGGAATCTGCATTCAAATATCCTCGTCTTAATTTCCTAATCAGACAAAAAGGACATATACGTATCTGTTTATCTGAATGTAAATATTATTGATTACTACAATTATTTATTTAAATGTAACAACAACACTTTTTAAAGTTTTGACTTACGACCGGTTTTTTTCGTAAGAGGTTTCATTAAACGGGACCCTGGACCAACCATCGCATTGGTACGTAAGCAAGATCAAATAGCCAATTGCCTCTGTTACTTCTCAAATTGAATACACTGTAGTTTTTAATGCACGTGACTACTTAAAGCAGGTTGAAAGTTAAGCAGAATGCGCCTTAAGGCATTTTCTGCTTTACTTTTAGTCTGCTCTAAACTACCATCTACATGGATATTGAAACTGTTTTTGTGATACATTTCATGAATGTATAAGTGGAAGGATTTACTTCAGTGGGTGAATACATTAAAGACGTAAAAGGACGTATTTATGGGTGAATGGGAAACATATATTACAATGGCCTACTCAAAAGAAGATGAATGTTAAAGCTTATACAAATATGGTTGCTTATTGAAGATAAACAAATAATGCTGAAGGCCCCCGAGGAGCGTTCTGCGTTAATTATATCCAGTATTTAGCATTAAACATCCGTTAGAGAAAGTCATGGTTATTTCATTGAGCGGCGGCTTTAAACAAGTTAAACTGTACATTATACCATAGTTAACCCTTTCCCTCTCAATGACACTTAAAAGCGCGTTTGCAAACCGTTTGGATCCTGATCAGACGCCACGTAACGCGGCGTCTGATCAGGATCCAAACTGTTTGACACTCGTATCGAAATTTCGTCAGTCATATTGCCTTAAATCTAACTTTGAAACGATATTGCAGATAACAATATTGAAGCAGACGACAAAATGGTGGTGAAGGGGTAAACACCTCACGACAATTTTGACCATGAAAGGGTTAAATATAATATCAGAGAAAGTATAGGTTTAACTTACCGGTTTTAGTATGTCCAGTCGAATGATGAGTCTAGACCTGTACCCGCTTATATACGTGTTAAACATGCCGCTTATTACACCACCGTTACGCGAATACCCGGAAGTAAGCGTGCTTTCTGAGACATGCAGACGTTAATGGTTGGTCAGATAACTAGACACGGGTTATGATTATGTTAGGATTAAATAAAGTGATATAAAAAGGCATATCTATCAGGGGGTATAACTTTACAGTCGAAACTCGATATTTCGAACTCGCTTTAATCGACCTTACCAGTTTTTCGTAAGTTTAATTTCAATAAATCAATATCGCTTAACTCTTTCCTCCCTGAAACTTTAAATGGACAATTCCAGTTTCCATTTTAGTCAAGTCCATTTCTGACTTTTAAGGGTTGTTTTTGTCAATGTTTGGCATTATGACAAACAGTGAAGACCCTGATCAGAGGGCTCCTTTCGGAGCCCTCTGATCTGGGCCTTCACTGTTTGCACAGGACAAGTGTACTATTCACATGTACACTGTTTGAAAAGGACGCCTATATGCGGGACTAGGGTTCAAATGGTTAAGTGGAATATACCTGTATTTCAAAGTTAAAACATGGCTTAGCCACGTTTTAACTTTGAAATATGGGCATGTTCAAACTAACGCGAGTTCGAATAATCGAGTTTCGACTGTATATGAATTTACAGTAAAACCTCTTTATTACAACCAATATTAGAAAGCCTAATTGTTTTTATAAAGACAGGTGGAAGCTTCAAGCAATATGAAAGTAAATTGACAACTCCTAAAGAAGTTATCTGTTTTACTTTCAACTTGCTTTAAGCAGTCACCTGCCATTAAGGCAAGAAAATTAAAGTAACTTAGTTGTCGTAATAGAGATGTTCACTTTTTTTTATTGACGTTGACTTCTATTATTAACGCATAACATATTTATACAGTATAACCTGCCTTATCCGACATCCTTCTATACCTGATGATGTCGGATAAAGCAGTGTGTCGGTTAAAGCAGGTTTTTGATATACAACCGAACTTTGATATTCCGTACTCGCTTAAGTGGAACATACCCGTATTTCAAATTTGAAATGTGGCTTTTCACGTACAACCAAGTTTACAAAAAATGAGCAAACGTCTCTATCTACTTTGCCACAGTGCCAACTACTTACAGTACAGTAAAACACCTCTATTATGAACACTAAAGTGTGTTAATCTATGAGTTTCTGTTATACATTCACATTGCTTTAAACTGCCACTTGTCTCTCATACACACAATAAGCCTTCTTTGTAGCCGTTGTTATGAGAGGTTTTTACAATACTCACTTATATATTATAACGTTAAAATGATAGTGTACAACTGTACATATACAGTCAAAACTCAATACTTCGAACTCGCGTTACTTCGAACATATCCATATTTCAAAGTTAAACCGTGGCTTAGTCACGTTTTAACTTTGAAATACGGGTATGTTCGAAATAAGCGAGATCGAGTTATCGAAATTTAACGTTTCGTCTGTAAATAAATGTTTCAGTAACTGCGGCCGAGACAATGTTTAAAGTTACGGGATGGACCACTTAAAGCAGATTGCGCATTAAGGCGTTCAGCCTGCTTTAGGGTAAGCTACCAACTACTAGAATACAGAAAGTATTTCTTATGATACATTTTTATGACTGTAAAATTTAGAAATATTTTTTGCTGTGGAAGAATACATTAACGGAATAAAACGCGTATCTATGGAGCAATGGGTTAATGTTCTTTGCGCAGTAGTATTATATTTTGCTTTTATTTAGTTTTTTTTCTAAAAAGAATGTCAATTTTCCATCTGGATTTTTGTCAAGGGTATAAGAAACAGTATATGCTTGAAACCGTAGTCAAGTGGGGAGTCCAACTAGACGTTTGTGTTAACCCTTTCATTGCCAAATTTAATCGTCTGATTAAACTCTTACAGTGGAGAATCTGTTATTCTTTCCCGTTTAAACGCAAACGTACGCAAACGCAAAACGCTAAAACGTAGAAAAGAACAACTTTTGGACAATTCTGATATTTCATGTTTATCTTGGTGGCAAACAGTTTGGAGCCTGATCAGACGCCGGGTTACCCGGCGTCTGATCTAGCTCCAAACTGTTTGCACTGCAAATAATAGTTTTAGCGTAAACGCGTTTATTGGGAAAGAATAACACATTCTCCACTGTACCTTGCCACAATATAGCCTGCTTTTAAAGGGACTCGCAACCGGATGGTGTACTTGTCAAAATAAAATAAAATACTCAAATTAAAGCAAATTTGTGGCATTATTTGACTTCTGACATTAAAAAAATATGATCAGTCCAAAAAAAGTCTCAAGAATCGTCACCGAATCTTAGATTTTTAGATATTTTCCATCGTTTTTCTATACCGACTAGTAGACGGTATAGTTGTTGCTTCTCTATACGGGTTCAGACATAAACACGAGCCGAATTACGAAGTTGTATGCACTTTCGATCGCTACACATTGAAATACGTTAAATCGATCCGAGATAAACGGATAGTTCCGTGGTCCATTGGTCTAAGCGGTTTCCCCTATTTTGCTTTCTGTCCGCCAATGCCGGGCCCCGGGTTCGAATCCCACCAGAGACCAATTTTTTTTTTTATTGAAATACATTTTTTTCAACAGAATTTCTTATCCTAAACTAATTTTTTACCATTTATATAAGCGTTTGACACATATTTACAAATTACTATTTTTAATGCACCATCTGGTTGCGAGTCGCTTTAAACTTGATCGTGCTAAGCGCGACTTGGCTACCATTTGCGTACCGCGGCGTCTAATCTGGATCCAAGTTGTTTGCTACTCATATTTATCAAAAAAGAAATCAAATTTATAATATCAAAATAATTATTAGTTTTTTCGCAGACGATATATTTTGAGCAGACGACAATTCAGAATGATAAGGGCTAAACGTCTGCAAAGTCGACTTTAGTCGCTTAAGGCAATAAAAGCGTTAGAGAAGGTAATTGCATCAAATTGCATATACATTTAATTGATTAAACTAAAGACAGGTGACAACTTAAAGGAGTTTTCTATTTTACTTTCACCTTGCTTCAAGCAACCACGTGCCTTAAACACGCTCCATTCTATGTAATGCAGTGGTCGTAACAGAGAGAATGTACTGTATTCAGTGTTGACACTTTATTTTACCCTTTTTCCCATAGCCCGTTTCTACTTTTGAAGACAAGTGACCACTAAAAGCAGGCTGAAAGTAATGCAGAATGCGCCTTAGGCGCATTCTGCTTTACTTTCAGCTTGCTTTAAGCTACAATCTTCTTGGATACAGAACATATTTCTGATGGTCCATATTCAGGACTTTATAAACTGGAACTACATTCCTCTGTGAAGGAAGCAGTGAATTAAAAGTGTAAAAAATCAGATTTATGGTGTAACGGTTTAAGAGTAGGTACATGTAGCTGAACGTGCGCTTATATGGAGGAAATGATTCGGGGGTAAGTGAGGGCATGAACAGGACTCTTGAGTGAAAGATAAGACTGCGTAATTATTTTGTTATTTTATTAATGTACATGCGCCGATGCAGTGACTTTTCTCAAGAGGTGGGGTTGGTAACCGCAACCGAGAAAATTCAACTCTATTGTTTCTAAGTATATTACATTGCAAACAGTTTGGCGACAAATTTGACGCGAGGTAACCCGGCCTCTGATCAGTCTAAAAATTGTTTGCAACTGAGAGTGACAATAATTAAAGCGACTCGCAACCAGATGGTGCATTAAAAATAGTAATTTGTAAATATATGTCAAACGCTTATATAAATGGTAAAGAATTAGTTTAGGATAAGAAATTCTGTTTAAAAAAATGTATTTCAATAAAAAAAAAATATTGGTCTCTGGTGGGATTCGAACCCGGGGCCCCGGCATTGGCGGACAGAAGGCAAAATAGGGGAAACCGCCTAGACCAATGGACCACGGAACAATCCGTTTATCTCGGATCAATTTAACGTATTTCAATGTGTATCGATCGAAAGTGCATACAACTTCGTAATTCGGCTCGTGTTTATGTCTGAGCCCGTGTAGAGAAGCAACAACAACAACTATACCGTCTACTAGTCGGTATAGAAAAACGATGGAAAATATCTAAAAATCTAAGATTCGGTGACGATTCTTGAGACTTTTTGTGGACTGATCATATTTTTTTAATGTCAGAAGCCAAAAAACGCCACAAATTTGCTTTTATTTGAGTATTTTCTTTTATTTTGACAAGTACACCATCCGGTTGCGAGTACCTTTAAGGCATTGTCATTTTATGCAATTTAGTGCATTGATATTGCGTTTCGTTCAATCTAGAAAAAATAACATCTTATCCACTGTACAACATACATGTTAACTCAGTGTTACTTTCTTTTCTTCTTTCCCGTTTTAGGACTTTCGAGTGGTGGAACCGGCGCATAGTGTCTAAATTACATTGAGACCATTCAAAGTCAAGTCCTGGGAATCGAACTGAAACTGTGAATAGAGTATGTAGTTAAAATGCCGAATAAAGCATCAATTTGTGAAGTTACGTGAAACACGCATAATTGCATTTTCTTCTCATGGACCTAATATAAGTACAAATGATAACCGATATGCACATCAAAAATACTCATAACTCTATATGTATACTACTCCTTGCTCTTCTGGGAAAATATCTCAAATTGATATAGAAGAGTTTAAGTCTTTACCCCATAACCTGTTTCTAGTTTTGAAGACAGGTGCTCATTTAATGCAGGTTGAAAGTAAAGTAGAATGTGCCTCGAAGCGCACCCTGCTTTACTTTACTTCTATTTTAAGCTACCATCTGATTGGATATAGAACATGTTTCTTTTAAAGCATATTCATGAATGTATAAATAGGAGCTGTTTTCTTTCACGGAGTAAAGTAAGGGCATAAAATGCGTATTTATAGAGTAATGGGTTAAGATAATAATTGCAATTTCTTAATGAAGAACATATCGTATATCAAAATCGTTTGTTGAGTTTATGCAGCCTAATCTAAACATCATGATAATGTTACACGTCGATTAAGGCATTTAAAAATGGGTTAACTTTAAAAAAACCATTTATGCTTCCGCCCGTTTGAATGTACATGTACCATCAAATGTATACACTATTGTCATTTTCGTTTCGCCCGTTTGAATGTACCGCCAAATGAAAGCAGTATTGTCTTTTTCGTTTAGCGCGTTTGAGTGTTCTACCAAATGTATGCATAATTGTCTTTTTCGTTCGCCAGTTTGAAAGTACCACCAACTGAAAGTATTATTGTATTTTTCGTTTAGCGCGTTTGAACGCACCAAATGTATGCATTATTGTTTTTTCGTTTAACCTGTTTGAATGTAGCACCAATTTTATGCCTTATCGTCTCTTTCGTAAATAATGCTCTCTAGAAGTGTATCATTCTAATAAAGCCTTTTGACCAATGGAGTTTCGAGTTTCTGGACGTTTTATATATGTTGTTTGTCTAATAATGATTTAAAGATTTTCTACATTTGGTTGTTACTAGCAAAATATATACAAAACAGACGAGACATTAACCTTTCATTTATTACAATAACGTCAAAATAGAAGTGGTTAAAAATATAACATCGACGAAACCGACTCTACTGTCTTTACCAGTCGGTTCGTAACTCGATTTGTAATGATATTTTTTATTTCATGCAATGTCAGCTTTGTGCCTACATCATACATTTATATCGTCTTTTCGAACTCACATGCAAAGTTTAAGAAATATCGGGACTGAGTATAGCGAGATATCTTGAACATAGTTATATTGTTCCTATGGTAAAGTGTGTTTGCAAATGGCCGCCCTTTTTCGTAATGTGATGTAATGCACAGTTCGTAATTCATTATGGACTATTCTGTTTTACTATGGATGTAACAGCTTTAAATTTACATGATGCACGATAATACTGCAAATTAATTCGTTAAACATATTGCGTTTGTCTATTTATAGCTAACACATTTCCATTGATTTACAAGTTTTTTTTTTAAATAAGTGTCGATTGTTTTAAAAAGTGAATGATGGATGTGTTCTTTTATGGCATGGACTCATCTTAGATCTATAACTATTTTGTAAGCTTTCTGTAAACAATAATGTCCAGTTTGAGGTCATGCTAGTTAAAAACATAAAAAATGCCACGTGTCCTTTTCTCTTTTTCTCTTTGAATAGTGGTGGTAGTTTGTTTTGTCTGCAAACAATTGACGTCTACTACTGTTGTATTTCTAACAAACAATCCAAACAGGGTCGGATCGTCAAATAGTTTGGATTCTAATGAGATCCCGCGTTACGCGGTGTCTCATCAGAATTCAAACTGCTTGCAAAGCGTTTCATGGTTTTAGCCCTACCCCAGGGCTGCCATAAGTTATTCTTGAAAAATCCTTAGAATTCCAATGTTTCAATTTTCAAGCGCGATTACTTAAAGCAGGTTGAAAGTAAAGCAGAATGCCTTTACCTACCATCTGCCAGGATTAAAATTTGAAGATTTCGGAAAAAATCCGGAGAAATGGTAGACCTGCTACCGTACCTAACTTGACACTCATTTCAATATTTCTTAAGTCAAAATACCTAAAATTTAAGATTGAAAAATGAAAGCAGACGACAATTGTTTAAAAATAATGACGCTATGACAGAGAAGGGGTAAAACAGTTTTATCACTACATCACCTATCTAAAACTTCTCTGTTACCTGTAACACCTTTAGTACATGTGCCACAACGTCATTGGCTTTAACCCTTTACCTGATAGCCTTTATCTAATATTGAAGATAGTTGACTACTTAAAGCAGGTTGAAAGTAAAGCAGAATGCGCCTTAAGGCGCATTCTGCTTTACTTTCAGCCTGCTTTAAGCTATCCAGTGATGGAATATAGAAAATATTCCCTATAATATATATTCATGACTGATTAAATTGGAACTATTTTCTGCAGCGGAGGAATAAATTAAATACGCTAAAAGTCGCTTCTATGGGGGAAAGGGTTAAACAAATGATTTTATTTCTCAAATTTAACTATTAGATAGTTTGTCCTGAGTAATGTTGAAATGAGTGTCAAGCAGTCTAGATCCTGATCTGATATGAACCCAAACCTTTTGCAAACTGTTTGAAAGTAACCGTAGTAGTCAAGGTAAGGCAGTGGATGGGTTAATAAGCATCTTTTGTGACTACCGTAGAGAACACTTTTGCTATCAAGGCTACCATAACTTGATCATACAAATTCTAAGATTTCAAAATTTTCAAGCGCGATTTTAGGTTCACCCTTTCGCTGTCATGCAGGCTCTATAACACTAACATAATTATGCAAACAGTTTGGATCCATATCAGACACCGCGTTTTATCTCGATCTTAACTGTTTGACACCAATATCACTGTTTCCTTAGTACAAAAAGCATAGAATTCTAAAGTGTATAAGTAAGAGCAGAAATCCGAAGAATTAAGAAATAATCCGTTTATCCGGAGAAATTAAGAAAAATCCGAAGATTTCGTAAAACCCGGAGAATGGCAGTCCTAGTCTATTCCTACGACGCGAGTATGCTAATACATGTAACATAATGTTCATTTCAAACAGTTAAGAGCTAGATCAGATACCGGGTAAAACAGTATCTTATCAGGCTAGTTGCAACTCAGATTTAGATAAAAAAAAAAAAAGAGGAAACTTTCAGAAAGCTGTAATTTTCTACATTTTATTGCATTGCATTTGCGTCTCATTTCGTTTAAACAGGACAGAATAACGTCTTCACTATATATACGTTTAAAGTCGAACAAAGTGTCTGTCTGGCAGTTTTATAAATGCCCGTATACAACCACTACATTTGGGAATTTTTCGTATATGTTTTCCGATACCAGTGAGTTCCGGTTCAATCTGGAGGTCATATCTGGTAGACAAATGATATATACGTTCAAATGTGTTTGAGAAATATTAAATTCGGCCAAGCAATCTGAACTGATTGAAATACTCAAATGTTCTCGTTAGTACTCAATGACAATTCTGTAACTAGGCTAAAGAAAACTTGTTGTTTATGAGGCTTGATCTTAAGGTGGTTCGCATATCTGCTTATTTCCTGACAAATCTAATTGAAACTTTGATTACATTGAAATATACCATATGGAGAGTGTAAAATTGTTAAAAACATGCAGCATCATTTTTTTCTGACAACACCTTTGTTCGAGAAAAGTTCCATTTCTGTCAAGGAAGACATTGAAACTTAAAACTTTTCTTTATTTAAATTGTCTAGTATAAGCAAGTGCCGAGTTATGGTCATCAGCATTTACGGAACTCGAGATACGGCATGCCCGCTGTCGACCCATCTTAAAAAAAGATCTAGCGCTCTTCCTATAGCTAAATATCATTATTGTCGCTATTAAGTGATACATACATATGCCTTTGTGTGTGCGTATGTGTGCGTATGGATAATTCGGGTTAATCAAAGTACTGTAGTACTGCAGGCTCGGACTTTCAGTTTAATGTAGAATAAAGTAATGCAAAAAGCTAATTATGGAGTGTCTGCATTACCATTGCCATGCATTAAGCAGAAACCTGCAGCGCTTAAAGACCCTAAAGAATTGTGTAATGTGCATGTCTTATAATGCTTCGTCTGCTATGACTACTAGGTGGATGTTTATTACAAGGGAGTAAATACGGTGCTTAAATCACCACAGGTACAGACTCAGGATCCTGAGTTTAACTCAGTGCTGCTACTACACGGTTTATCTGATAGTGACGTATCCAGCAACTGAAGCTCCGTTAGATAGCATATGTAAACCCCGTATGACAGGGTTTGTTTGTAGGGGGAGCTAGACTCGCACTAATATTTTTCTTAAGGATTCGATATAGGCTCTCCGAGCCAAAAATGATGCGGAAAGTTCATCCAGGACCTTTCTGTGATGGATTTTACCGGCATTGTACATCATTTTAGATTATGATACAGCATAGTAGTAGATAATTCAGGACAAAAATGACACAGAAGGTTCATTTGGGATATTGCTGTGTTATTTTGACCTGCATTGTACTCCACCCTACCATTTTATACTAAATGCGGTCTTTGTGGATAATTCAGGAAAAGTTCATCCAGGATCTTTGATTGATTGATTGATATTATTTTGGCAATAACGGCATAACATGGCAATGCAAATGCATACACATATAATGAAATCTATACCAAATAATGCATACACACGAAAATGCACATGATATGCTTACCATTACCAAGGATTGCACAAAAAAGGGAAAATGTATTTTCCCTTATTTCCATTGTGGTCCCCGATACTAGTGGCAGATCCATGAAAGTCATGAATTGATTACATAAACAAAATTATAGTTTAATAATATGAAAATATTTAGCAAGTTTTTAATATCATCATATAGTTTATGAAAATATATCATATTGCATTAGTTAAATTATGAATTATACTTGAAAGACATATGTAGACTTATTATCACAAACTATTTATGATGTTATTGACATAAGAATAATTATATGCATTACACTCAATAAATGAAATAACCATAAACAGTGCTATTGCAAATATATGCCGTGTTGAGCTAATTTAAAAGGTCCTACAAGAAACAGAACATTACCCAGATTTAAAAAAGAATTGAATAAATTAAAAATCAATCAATCTGTCACATACAAGATATGACATTTTGATATAAAATGGAACTGGTTTCATAAAAACTTTAATCTGAAAGTATATATTAAGAAACATACACAAAGTCATGTAAGTTTGAGTAGATAAGATAATACAGTTACATTATTTTCCCAATGGTCCTGTCTCAATGAATGCAATTCATTGAAACACAACCATCAAGAAGAATCATACTTAGAATACTGAAAATACTGCACCTCAAAAACTTTATATTATAGTTAAAAGATGTTTCTTGGTGGACTGTTTAAACATACTGTGGGAGACTATTCCAAGACTCAATATCGTGACGAGCAAATGATTTTTCTCAAAAACCACGTACCGTGGGCTTGGCAAATCGCCCAGCATCAGAAAAAAGTCATACTTGAAAAATCTCCACTTAGACTAGCAATTTTACTTTATCTTGTGTTACGGTTATGAACAGTATTCAAAAGTTTATAATTATCACTTAAGTAATCAGGGGCAGAACCGTATCGAATATTAATAACATGCCATAGCATAATCTGTTCAACCCTTTTGGTCACAGGCAACCAATTCAGACAAGTATACTGTTCTTTTCCAATGTGCGATCTACTATCTAAACCAAGAACAAACATAATAACCTTATTATGTGATGTTTGAAGCCTATGTTTATAGTATTTGGCTAGCTCAGGGTACCAGAAAGAGCAGGCATAGTCAAAATGACATTGAATTAGAGACATAACAAGTTATTTTCTGGTGTGCGTTGTAAGGAATTTGCTTTTCCTGTAAGAAATTTTAACTTGGAATTAACTTTGCTAATGACTGATTTAGCAATAGTTTCACAAGAAAGTGTCTGTTCTAAAACTGCACCCAAATATTTAACAGAACTAGAATATGAAATACTTGCTCCATTACATTTAATATTTAATTCAGAGTTTTGTTTTAACTTTTGGTTTTGAACCAAAAACAACAACTTTCTGTGTTGTCTCTGACCTGTATTGTATACCATCCGAATTTTTTTTTTTTTTTTTATAAATGCGGGTTTATGGTTTATCCTAGATGAAAGTATCACAGAAAGGCTCGTTTAGGACCATTCTGTGTTAGTTTTTACTTTAATTGTACCATCCTAAATTCTTATACAACATGTAGGTAGTGAATATTCCTGGACAAAAAGGACACAGAAAGTTCATTTGGGAATTATATGTGTTGTTCTTGACCTGCATTGTACCTCATCCTGAATTATAGTACTAAGTGCGAGTTTATGGAAAGTTCAGGATAGAAATGATACATAAAGCTCATTCAGATCTTTCTATGTTGTACACCAATCTAAATCTTATACTAATGATGGTTTGTGAATTGTTTAGGATAAAAATAACACAGAAAGCTTGTTCAATACCTTTCTGTGTTGTTTTTGGCCTGCATGGTACGACAACCAAAATTATTTTACTAAATGAAGTATTAATGGATATTTCTTAATAGAAATTGAGCAGAAAGATCATTCAGATGACACAGAAAGCTCGCATTTGACCTTTTTGTGTTATTTTTGACCTACATTATACAGCACCCTATATTCTACTAAACCCCGATTTATGGATAGTTCAAGATAAGGATGACACAGAAAGCTCATTTAGGATATTTCTGTGTTGCCTTTGACCGGTATTGAAGACCTTGAATTAATATACTAAATGCGGTTTCTGGATGATACCGTTAGCACGGGCCTGTCTGGTGGATCTTGATGGTAAGGATTGTCCCTGATCTCTTTGAAACCAGCTGGTTACGGGTTCTGCAACATATCTCTTTATAAATTAAGAGTGTAACAATTACAAAATGTTCTGCTCTACTCTATGTTGATGGAGGAGAGAGTGTGTGTTTGAATGAGGGATAGGTCAGATAATAAGGTAGAGAGGTCGGAAACGCTTTTACAATGTAGTCTGAAATATTACGGTAATATTATACGTGTATGTTTATTTTACATATAAAACATGCTAAGCATTGTCCTGTGAGAAAATAAACTCTAAACTCCTTAGTTTAAACTAGACAATGATATGGCGATATAGGGATAAAATAGCCTTTAAATTTGACAATGTAAATGTTCACATGGATAGGAAAATGCAGTTTGGAGCTAAAAGAAAGTCAGACATTGATTCTTAGAGTTTCGTGTACTGCAACAATGAAGAAGACGTTATTTTACCCTTTTCAGCGCAAACGAAATGGCATTTTAATGCAAACGTATAGCAATTAAATGTAGAAAATAGTACCGTTTAGATATTACTAAATATTCTTTTTAATCTAAGCGGTAAACCAAACTGTTTGCAATGGAAATGATTGTTTTTAACATAAACGCATTTATTTCGAAAGAATAATGTCTTCTCCACGGTAAAATTAGTAACTGTCTTGCTATAACGACCTTCGACAGTGGAGAAAACGTTATTCTTTCCAAATAAACGCGTTTACGCTAAATCTATTATTTCCAATGCAAACAGTTTGGAGCCAGATCAGACGCCGGGTAACCCGGCGTCTGATCAGGCTCCAAACTGTTTGCCGTCAGGGTTAAAATCATCATACAGAGTTGTCTAAAAGTTGTTATTTTCTTCATTTTTTTGCAATGCGTTTGCGTTTCGTTTGCGTTTAAACGGGAAAGAATAGCGTTTTCTCCTCTGTACAACCTTCTTCGTTTCGTGATGCAAATGGTGGACAAGACAGTGAGTAAGTGAGGATGAGGACTTCTATTTTTCATTCCATCAGAAGCATTAAACGAATTTACGCCTGAAAATTGTAAAAAAAAACTCTCCCATTGTGCTTGCTGGAGGATTCCATTACAGATATACGAGGACGGTCTAAAGAAATGTCTTTACACCAGGCTATTTCATAATTTCATAAGAATTAGCAATCAGTGCAGATACTGATAAACGCCGAAATATGGAGGGTCTGCGTTGATTGCAAATGTCTACTTTTGCGGAAGATGGACATTATCTTGCATTGAACGCTAGTGATAATCGTCCTGTACAAAAAAGTGTACATATAAAGAGTTCACTTGTCCTATGGAAACAGTGTAGTCCCTGATCAGAGGGCTCCTTTGTCACTTTCAGTGTCTCACTGTTTGTCATTTTGCAATATATTGCACAAAACAGCCCTCCATATTTTAAAATACACTAAACTTAATTTGAAACAAACTTAAATTGTCCATTAACCCTTTACCCAAATAACCCGTTTATAACATTAAATACAGGTGGTCACTTAAAGCAGGTTGAAAGTAAAGCAGAATGTGCCTAAAGGCACATTCTGCTTTACTTTCAGCCTGCTTTGAACTACCATCTGCTAAGCTATATAAAAACATTTGTTATGGTAATTGTTTATGAGGGTATAAACTGGAACTATTTTTTTTAGCGGAGGAATGAATCAAATACGCTAAAAGTCGCTTCTATGGGGGGAAAGGATTAAAAGTTCCAGGGGTGAATGAGTTAATGGGGTAAAATGAAAACTACTGACTGCGCAAATTACCGGTCCGTCTAAAGACCCCAAACCTCCCAAAACGTATCCAAACCTCCCCAAACGTCTCCAAACCACCCCAAACAACTTTTAAAAACAAGATTTTCATAGCATTTAGCAGATGGTAGTTTAAAGCAGGCTAAAAGTAGAGCAGAATGCGCCTTAAGGCTTTAGATGGATACCTGTCCACAAAACCAGAAACAGGCTATTGGGTAATGGGTTAATATTTAGTAGTAACTATATACACATGTAGCTATCTTAAGTTTTGTATGAGTTGCTCCCCTTGAAATAAAAAACATCGTATATTTAAAATTTAATTTAATATTTTTCATTATTTTAACCTTAATTTGCCATTTATAAGCTTAATGTGATTAAATATTAAGGACTTTAAGTAGTTTGGTTTGTTTTTAGGGGAGTTGGTAGGTTTGAAGTGGTTTGGGGAGGTTTATTGAGGTTTAGGTCTTTAGACGGACCCAAAATTAACCTTTTGGTAAATTGAACGTGTACAGTTTGAAAGACAAAAAGGCTTACGCCTCAACGCAATTATAATGTGATAAAATGTAGAAAATGACAGATTTAGAAAATGTGAATGATTTGTTTTAATTTCAGTGACAACCTACTTGTAGCTTAATCAACAGACGAATTACATGTACTCGGATTTTGATCTGACCCAAAACTGTTCGCAGTGTACATAAGGTATTTAGCATGTATGCACTCACTTGGAAAAGAACAACGTATCTTACACTGTACAATGGAGAATTTGTTATTATTTCCCAATAAACGCGTTTACGCTAAAACTATTATTTGCAGTGCAAACAGTTTGGAGCCAGATCAGGCTCTAAACTGTTTGCCACCAAGATAATCAAGAATTATCAGAATTGTCCAAAAGTTGTTCTTTTTTACGTTTTAGTGCTTTGCGTTTACTTACGTTTGCGTTTAAACGGGAAAGAATAACAGATTCTCCACTGTACTACATGTATAAGTACACCAAGACGATTAAATACACACAACAAAATGGTACATGTATAATAATTTATTTGTCAAGAATAAATAATAACGTCAATAAATATTAATACAATAAATAGTGCAATGCTGGTCGGCTTATACTTTGGAATTGATGATAGAATTGCAATTATGACGTCCCTCTCTTGTAGAGTTCAAGACTCGACCTCGATTTGGTATACGACTTCCGGCTGTAGAACTATACATCGAGCACCTGGGGTTATGGAAATAAATACAATGATAATATAGGAACAGAACAGAACAATGGTTTGTTCTATTGGACTTAATCAGGACGTTTATCATCCATACATGAATATAAACATAATTAATTGAAAACAGCATTATTATTATACTAGCATGCATGTGAGAGTATGTATTAATCGATATACATTGTTTGAAAAATTGGACCTTATCTCCATAGCGCATGTTATGTAGCAACCAAGTATGTTGATGATATCAGATTCTTTCTATTGTAATGATTCGCACAGTTTGTAAACACTGGGTCTTATCCTAAGATAGTCAATGATATATCTTCTAATAATTTTTCTAAAACTCAAATGTAAAGATAAAAAGAAATTTATCCTCAATGTCGCTGCTTTCGCATATATCATTCAGTGTCTATGTTCTTATATCTTCCTGACTGTACATGTAGTTTGTGCAGAGATAACACTCTCAACACTAAGTAACTATTGTGGGTTGTTAGGTTCCCTTCTGGGTATTTTAATTACCAAAATATGAACCAGTCTACTTAGAATTCTGAGTAGTTTGATAAATACTGGTCTAAATTAGCAAACAATGTAGACCCAGATCAGAGGACTCCTGTAGGAGCCCTCTGGTCTGGGTTTACACATTTTGCAAATGTAATGAATATATTTTAAACAAGTCGATGTTGTTTAAAGAGTTAAGGCTCGTCTCACATAAACAATCAATCAGACTTTGTAACAGAGTAGACAGAATATTGCCATGAGCATTTCAAGTTATAGGGCAGTGAAAGGGTTAATCAGTTTCCCTTCATTTCTCTCTAAGTTTCCATTTACAGCGTTCCCTCTCTACAACGGCACTCCGAACAACGATTCCCTCCTTACAACGACACTTGCCGCAGTTCCCTAAATAGGACATTTATGTCTAACGCTTTTACTGCTGCAATGTAGTCTGCTTAAAGTTGTCGTCTGCTGTTTTACCTAATGGACATTTTGACGAAAAAACTTAATGAGGCGTGACAAACAGCTTGAATCCAGATCAGACGCCGCGTTACGCGGCGTCTGATCTGGATTCAAGCTGTTTGCAAATGTACGCCAATTTCCCTCCTTATAACGACTCCCTCCGAACAACGCACATAATTGTTGTCTCCAAGTGGATGTCGTTGTAGAGAGGGAGCACTGTACATACAAAAACATGAGAACAGTCCCATACATATAGTTAACAAATTTTACATGGTCAAGGAAACACGCATTTAAATATATGATGGATCAGTTATGGATATAGATATATCATTAACTAATGAATACATTATACTGCTAATAATAATAATAATTATAATAATAATGATGACCGTAATAAGTAATAATACGATTACATGTTATTCCAGGCGATTGCGGGCGAGGAGGGGTAAGTGTTGTTTCTTTTATATTTCAAAGGGATATTTATAAATAGGTCTTAACCCTACAGTACGTCTTGCATCAAGCGGCCATCGGTAAGCTTGCAGAACAATTGTTTTGGGACCGATACAATATTAACGTGTTCGCTCTATAGAGATTTCCGGTTTAAGGGTGGTTATACTGTATAGTATTGTATACCGTATTTGGTGATGGTCATTTACTCTATTTATATTTAAAATAACTATCATCTTACATTTTATTGGAATATCTGTCCATCTTTACCCACATCACCATGGGGACGTCGGCTGCCAATGCTGCCAATGCCACCAATATTATTGTTGTCCCATCCGTTGTTGTTATTCCAGTCATTGTTACCAAAACCATTGTTATCACCAAAACCATTGTTGTTGTTGTTCCATCTGTTGTTGTTGTTGTCCCATCCATTGTCTTTACCAAAACCTTTCTTATAGCCCCATCCATTGTTGTTGTTATTATTATTGTTGTTGTCCCAACCGTTGTTGTTGTCCCATCCGTTGTTGTTATCCCATCCATTGTTGTTGTTCCATCCGTTGTTGTTGTTGTCCCAGTCATTGTTGCGGTGAATGCCGTGTCCGTGTCTTCCAATGGAGTGGGTAACACCGAAATCCTCGCCAATCATCTGACGCCTGAGATACAAGAGTAGGAATTGTAAGATTAGTTAGTGTTCAGAACAGTCGGATCAATGTTGACAAACTAGTTCTTTTACAGAGCTTTCCTTTTTACCTGTATCTTGCTTTAACTCTTTACTCCATACCATGTTTCTAGTATTGAAGATAAGTAACAGCTTAAAGCAGGTTAAAGTAAAGCAGAATCCGCCTGAAGGTACATTCTGCTTTACTTTCAGTCTGCTGTAAGTTATCATCTGTTAGTATATAGAAACTATTTCTTAATAACACATACTAATGGCTGTATAAAGTGGAACTATTTTATCCACAGGAGGAATATATTAAATCCGTTAACCCTTATCCTGTGGTGATTTCGTCTGCTTCGAAATTGTCGTCTGCAAAGTTTGTAAAATTGAGATTTATACATTTTTTAAGTAAAGAAACCGAAAGAAGGGTGTCAAACAGTTTGGATCCAGATAAGACGCCGCGATACGCGGCGTCTTATCTGGATCTAAACTGTTTTCAAAAATCAATAATGTCGCGACCAGCAGGCAAAGGGTTAAGATGAGTATCTATAGTGTGATAAGTTAAGCATCAAACATAAACAAAAAGCAAACAGAAAAAAGATTATTATTACGTGTCTATGCAGTTAATTACACAAGCAAAGTCAGATCATATTCACAATGTTTAACCCTTTTACTATCATGACGTCATCAATTTTAAACAATTGTTGTCTGTCTTTATTTCTCAAATTTAAAATTTAGGTAGATCTACACGAATTTCAAACGAGTGTAAATAAGTTTGGATCCTGATCAGTCACAATATGAACCTAAATGACCTTCTACTCCAAGACACTGGAACTTTTCAGACCGGTTTAATAAAAAATAATGAGTTTGAGCTTTTACCAATTACTCTTATATATACATAAAAGTAGAATCAGTTTTTATGACATTTTCAGTACTTGTTTAGTATTAGCTTTATTTGTTATAATTTTATAAATTAATAACATTTAAAAATTCGTACAGTGTACATAATTGTCTAATTTTATTTGACAGAAAGTATCATAAAATTATTCAAAATAATAAAGCCGCAATAATAATTATAGTATCAATTTTTTTTTTGTCAAAAAGACCCCAACAATACACAAACAGGTCTAGTTCCCTGGAGTTGGGGTCATTTAGGTTCATGTTGTGACTTATCGACCTATGTGAATTGACCGTGCGTTATACCGCAGTGTAAGCAAAGAATTGTCCTTTAAAATGATATATGACACATGTATTTTGCACTTATTATATTGAAGTTATTGATCAAGTTGCATTACTTTTCGAACGCCCCTCGTATACTGTTTACTAATGTCTACGTATGTGGACGATGTGCATTAAAGAGAATAAATGCAAAATGCAACTCAGTAAATGGTTGGAGACGGCACAATTGTAGATGATAATTATACAGTGGAGAATCTGTTATTCTTTCCCGTTTAAACGCAAACGTACGCAAACGTAAAGCGCTAAAACGTAGAAAAGCACAAGTTTTGGACAATTCTGATATTTCATGTTTATCTTGGTGGCAAACAGTTTGGAGCCTGATCAGACGCCGGGTTACCCGGCGTCTGATCTGGCTCCAAACTGTTTGCACCGCAAATAATAGTTTTAGCGTAAACGCGTTTATTGGGAAAGAATAACACATTCTCCACTGTATACAGCGTTTACAGTTACAGTGGCGAAGATGTTATTATTTACCAATAAACGCGTTTACGCTAAAACTTTTATTTACATTGCAAACAGTTTGTGCCAGATCAATGACGCCGGGTAACCCGGCGTCTGATCAGGCTCCAAACTGTTTTCCTCTCCGATTAAAATGAACATTCAGGATTGTCAAAAAGTTGCCATTTTCTACATTTTATTGCAATGCGTTTGCATTTCGTACGCGTTTCAACGCGTTCTCTAATGTGACCATTTCTCAGCCAAATTTCAACGTCTGCTCTAACCCCCTCAATGCCACAGTAACGACTGTTTTAAACTGTTGCCTAATTCATTGTTTCAAAAGTTTAAAGCAAATGGATCGAATCAATATCGTTAAAAGACGGTGAAACAGTATGGATCCTACTCAGACACAGTGTAACACGGCCTCTGATCTGGATCCAAACTATTTTTAAAAAATCGAATTTAATCGAACATGGTGCCGAAAAGGGGAAACTAGTATAGTACATACTAAGATAACTGATTAATGTTTTTGTGTTTTTTTTTGTTTTTATTTAAATAAGGTATGTATATTCGTACTCGTCAAATGCGTCGTATCTGCCATAAAGTCCGACAAGTCCAAGGTCACCAAATCTTCCCTCGTCATCATCAAAAATTTCGTCACCACCGATGATGTTGATACCGCCTAAGCCCTGTCCAAATCCGCTCTGTCCTAAACCACCAGATCCAAAACCTCCATGTCCGAATCCGCCCACTTTGCACCCAATACCTCCAAATCCTGATCAGTACGATAAAAAGTGTAGGAGTTATAAGCTTGTGACAAGGACTTGATAAGGAAAAACGTTGAAATTTTGGAAGTTTGGATATTTAAATATCGTATGATAGAATGTCATAACGTATAATAATCTATTGTAAATATATTCGTATGTAATGTTGACCCTGGGAACGTTAAGTTTGAACTACCTAATGCAATCTGTCAAAGATCATGGACAAACCAGACTTATTGCATTTCCAACCAGTGTAGACCAATACAAGCCGGTATCTCACGCTCGGCGTCTGATCTGGACCTATGTTTCTAACAAGTAAGATAACAAACTAAGTTTTGAGAGTGTCAAAACAGTGTAGAGCCTGACCAGTCTATGTTTAATACATGTAAACAGTGGATAAATCTGGTTTTCTTATGGCGATGCTCATTTCTTGACTCTTTGCATGCTAGCGCCGGAATCGTGAGTATCTATGCAAACAGTTTGTATTCTAATGAGACGCCGTGTAACGCGACGTCTAACCAGTATCGAAACTGTTTGACACTCTGACCCTGTATGTAAAAACGGAATTCTAATTTTAAGACAGTAGCAGACTACAATTGTTGCAGATGAAAAAAAATAGCTAGCATGCATGAGTTAACCCTTTCACTATCAATGGCGCCTTATAAAGCGCGTTTGCAAACAGTTTGGGTCCTAATCAGACGCCACGAAACGCGGCGTCTGATCAGGAACCAAACTGTTTGACACTCTTATCGATATTTGTTTTAGTCAGACAACCTTAAATCTAACTTTGTAACTTGCCTTGCAGACAACAATACTGTTGCAGACGACAATAAAGCGGTGAAGGGGTAAAGATCTCCCGAATAATTTGATCATGAAAGGGTTAAATACTGTTCTCATAAGCAAGGGTGTCATCAAAATAAAGACTCTACCAGTTTTTGATTGTTTCATATTTTCTGTTATCCATACACGTCTTACAATGTATATATCTTACCTTTGACTATGGGGTACATGTGTTTATGGACAGGGAGCACTGGGAACACGGGTCCGTGTTTCTTTGGGTAGAAGCCTGGGAAGGCTTGGGTAAGAGCGGCGCAACAGGCCACAACTGCGATTATAACTCTCATCGTTCTACAAAAGAAGAGTAGTACATGTATGCAACAGTTACATTGTAGAATGACATTGCTATTTCCCGTTTAAACCATTACATCATAGCTATACATTCTACGCCTTTAATTTATCATTTACTGAAGAAAATAGGCCGCTTTCTACAGTCATGAAATGGAGCGAAAGAAATAGTTTCTATATCCTAGCAGATGGTAACTTTAAGCTGGCTGAAAGTAAAGAAGAATACGCCTTAATGTGCATTCAGCTTTACCTTCAACTTGCTTTCCAGTGGTCATCTATACTAACACGCTAAAGAAACTGTACATTTGGTTTGAGGGACTTTTGATATACTTATAAGTACAAACCATATACAAATTTGGTATCAAAATCAGGTTAAAAGAAAAGCAGAATGCGCCTTAAGGTGCATTCTGCTTTACTTTCAGCCCGTGTTAAGGTACCATCTGCTAGGATATGGAAACTATTTATTATGGTGTATATTAATAACTGTATAAATTGGAACTATTTTCTTTAGTTGAGGAATAAATTAAAGGCGTAAAAATGCGTATGTATCTACGCTCTAGTCTGTTTCTAGTTTTGAAGACAGATGATCACTTAAGGTGCATTCTGCTTTACTTTCAGCCCGTGTTAAGGTACCATCTGCTAGGATATGGAAACTATTTCTTATGGTGTATATTAATAACTGTATAAATTGGAACTATTTTCTTTAGTTGAGGAATAAATTAAAGGCGTAAAAATGCGTATGTATCTACGCTCTAGTCTGTTTCTAGTTTTGAAGACAGATGATCACTTAAGGTGCATTCTGCTTTACTTTCAACCTGTGTTAAGCTACCCTCTGCTAGGATATGGAAAATCTTTCTTATGGTGCATATTTATAATTGTATAAAGTGGAATTATTTTCTTCAATGAAGGAAGAAATTAAAGGTGTAAAAATGCGTATCTATGGAGTAATAGGTCAAACTAAACAGTTGTAGTATAAAAAGAGATACAGTCGATGATGCATATATCTGGCTCCAAAATGTTTGTTTATCTCCACCTATGAAGTAACAATATTTATAAAATATGCAAACCAGTCGGTTTTTCAGAAGGTAAATATGTAAAATATGATGAATTTGAAACCTTATATAATTATGATACCTTAGTGCAGTGCAACATTAATGCAGAAAGCTCCTGTAAATATCTTCGTTTTACGTTTGTCCTGCATTAAGCAGATATGACAATCATGTAGATCGTAATTAACACATTTGCGCCCAGTGGCTTCCTCCATGCTAACATATTGGATTAATCCATGGTGTCTGGAAGTTTTCATTTTAATTTTGTCTTACATGTATATTGGAATTCCTTTCAGCAAACAGTGAAGACTCCGACCAGACGCCGCATTATGCGGCATGTGATCAGAGTATACACTGTTTGCCTATTACCCCACATATGGGGGTTAAGCTGCCGCTTTATACAAGGTTTATTGAATATTGTTTTTCAATATAACTACAGAGAAACTATATGTTTAACTTACCGGTTTTAGTATGTCCAGTCTTATGACGGGTAAATGTCGATTTTCATTTATATACGTGCCGCTTATTACATAACCGTTACGTGACTACCCGGAAGTAAGCGTGTTTTTCAGAAACATGGCGTTCATGGTTGGTCAGATAATCAGACACGGGTAAAACATTGAAATTGAATAATATTACTAGTTGTAGACCAATTTGTATCTCATAAACTCATAGTTGTCACTTGGTTATACAGTGGAGAATGTGTTATTCTTTCCCAATAAACGCGTTTACGCTAAAACTTTTATCTCCAGTGCAAACAGTTTGGAGCCAGATCAGACGCCGGGTAACCCGGCGTCTGATCAGGCTCCAAACTGTTTGCCACCATGATAAATATGAAATATCAGAATTGTCCAAAAATTGTTCTTTTCTACGTTTTAGTGCTTTGCGTTTGCGTACGTTTGCGTTTAAACGGGAAAGAATAACAGATTCTCCACTGTAGCATTAATACCAATGTCATTATTTCCCTTTTGGACCAAAATTAAGCGCAAACACAGTGCAAGAACGTTAACCCTTAGCCCCATAGATTGTTATAATTTATCGGACAGATGGTTGCTGAACCCTTTACTCCATAGCCTATTTATAATTTTGAAGACATGTTACTACTTAAAACAGGTTGAAAGTAAAGCAGAATGCGCCTTAAGGCGCATTCTGCTTTACTTTCAGTCTGTTATAAGCTACATAGGAAAGTATTTCTTATGGTGCATATTCATTGCTGAATAATTAGGAACTATTTACTTGAGTGAAGGAATAAAAACTAATGTGTTAAAAGGAGTATATATGGAGTAATGGGTTAAAACAGACTGAAAGTATAGCAAAACACTCCCTTAGGAGTCCTCTGCTTTACTTTCCACTTGCTTTTAGCACTCGCCTGTCAAGATGGAAGAACACTTTTCTATGCTTTCTATAATAGGGCATGATAAAAGCCTCCACGTGGTGTAAATGCGCTAAGAGGCGCTTATATGGGGGGAAAGGGTTAATATATTGCCACTAGTATCAGAAGGGTTTGGAACCTGTTAAGACACAGAGATTTTGTTTTTCGAACGCCTTAACTCTTTCGCTGCATGCCAGTGGCGCCAAAAGGCGAGTTTGCAAACAATTTAGATTCTGATCAGACGCCGCGTTACGCGGCGTCTGATCAGGATCTTAACTGTTTGACACTTTATCGATATTTCTTTAGTAAAAAAAACCCTAAATCTGACTTAAAAAATATTGCAGACGACACTATCAATGCAGACGATATTTTGGCGGCGAGTGTGTAAAAGCAGACGAGTGAATTAAAATTTAAGTCAATCAACAATTAAGTTTCTATTGTTATGATATACAGTGTATACACAGATCAGAAGGCTTCTACAAGAACCCTTTGTTCTTGGTCTGCACCGTTTGTTAGTTTGCATGCAATATGTCGTAATAGACGATCCTAAATAATTACGAATTGACTACACTAAATTTGAAAATGGAATTGTCCATTTAAAGTTTCAGGGATCAACTGAACGCAAACATATAATTTAGCAATGTCATGAGAAAATCTGCCTAATTGCATTGCAAACAGTGAAGACGCGTCAAAAGCCGCCGCGTCAAAGCCGCGACACCTGATCTTGGTCTACACTGTTTGACACCCACTTGCATCTACATGTAAATCATTGTATGTAGCTGTATTATACGTATACGGTATTAGGCAGTGTAGACCAAACTCGGAAACAGAGCCAAGGGTGACAATGGTGCTTTGTCTGTAGAAGTGTGCAATGTAATAAGGCTGGTTTTATCATGACATGGACCATATGTATTCATTGTTCAATTCTACAATGTTGAAAGTTTGTCTGTTTTGATGATTATTCGTTTGAGTGTTTTTGCATGCTTGTGTTCAGTTTTGGGTTTATTAAAAAAGTATTCTTACTTTAACCCTTTCACTCTCAATGAGGCCTTAACCCTTTACATGATAGCCTGTTTCTAGTATTGAAGATAGGTGACCACTTAAAGCAGGTTGAAAGTAAAGCAGAATGCGCCTTAAGGCGCACTCTGCTTTACTTTCAGCATGCTTTAAGCTTTTATGGGCTATAATATAAAAACTATTGCCTATACTAAACATTCATGACTGATAAAATTGGAACTATTTTCTTCAGCGGAGGAATAAATCATATGCGCTAAAAGGCGCTTCTATTGGGGAAAGGGTTAAAGCGCGTTTGCAAACAGTTTGGGTATTGATCAGACGCCGCGTTACAGTATTAAACAGTTTGATACTCTTATCGATATTTATTAAGTCATACGACCTTAAAACTAACTTTGAAACGTGTCTAGCAGACAACTATACTGAAGCAGACGATAATAAAGCGGCGAAGGGGTAAAACTACCCCGATTAATTTGAGCATGAAAGGGTTTAGACATTTTAATCCGTCTCCTGCTAAAAGCGTAGTTATAATGAGCTGTCATAAACAGCATAGACCGAGATCAGAGAGCTCCCTCTGATGTGTAATCCGCTTGACAAGAGTCTGCAATATCGTTTTGGAAACATTGTCCTTATTGTTAACCACTGCTTTAGTTCAGTTCATAGTGGGAGGAACTTTATAAATTAATATTCAGCGGGATATGAGTTAACCTAAAATAGGGGTATGCAGAACAGATACATCGAATCCTGTGAGTTAAAATGTAAGAGCCGTTGAAGACTTTAGACATGTCAATATTTTGATTGATAGTCGGAGCCCCTAAGGGACAATGTTTACAACGATGTATATGATATCTGTCAATGTAGGGTTTATTAGGTGTGAAGATATATTTGAAAGAATTGTGTATTGCCCACCGTAGTGTATACAGTGGAGAAAAACGTTATTCTTTCCCGTTTAAACGTAAACGAATCGCAAACGCATTGCAACAAAATGAAAAAAACCCAACAACTTTTAGGCAATTCTGAATGCTGATTTTAACCTGGACGGCAAATAATTTTGAGCCTGCTCAGATGCCGGTTACCCGGCGTCTGATCTAGCTCAAACTGTTTGCATTGGAAATAATGGATTTAGCGTAAACGCGTTTATTGGGGGAAAAAACGTTTTCTCCACTGTACTTGTTCAATGTAACAGCTATTTAGATTATTCTCTCTCTCTCACTCTCTCTCTCTCTCTCTGTCATTCTGTGTGCTTCTTTTTCTGTTTGTCAGTCTTTCTATCAAGCTGAAACTAACGGCTTTTTCAATGCATATATGTTTAAAGCATCGTTGATCGCTTGATTAAAGTTCCAAACTTAACTTTTGGATCCAGACCGTTGTCAAACTGCGGCATAATTTTATGGAAAGACCCGTCTTACCTCAGTGTAAATCAAATTGTTGATTTGGTAAATTCGAACATTTTGACTTTTGAAAAGAAATATTGAATAAAAAATAACAACAGTTAGAATAATAATGTAAGGAGCGATCACTGAATGAAGAAGCCTGGTGGTTTTTAACACTTTCATGATCAAATTTTTCGGGAGATGTTAACCCTTTCACCGTTTTATCATCGTCTGTTTCAGTATTGTTGTCTTCAAGACAAGTTTCAAAGTAAGATTTCAGGTTGTTTGACCTAATAAATATCGATAAGAGTGTCAAACAGTTTAGGTCCTGATCAGACGCCGCGTTACGCGGCGTCTGACCAGGACCCAAACTGTTTGCAAATTCGCTTTAAGGCGTCATTGAGAGTGAAAGGGTTGAAGACAGGTAACCACTTAACCCTTTCCCTACCTTACTCCGAGTACAATAGTTGTGTGTAGACAGTATGGATCTTGATCAGATGCTCGTAACGCGGCGTCTGACCAGGATCTAAACTGCTTGATTGGAACTCGAACCCGTGGTCTTTGGAATGCTAGTCGCTCGCTTTATCAATTGAGGTACCAAGACAGACAGTGAAGCTTACCAATCTTTTCATAATATAGAATACAAAAAATATGGTAAATATTTGGACGTATCATCGAGAAATTACCAAACCATTTAAAAAAAGGATTTCATAGATTAAATTGCTTTTTGTGAAAGAATCATGACCTCAGTAGTTCAAATGGGATAAAAAAAACTTTCTATGCAAGTTTCTTAACTACATAATGTATCTTTAAAAACATATAACTAGTATTGTAAACGTTGGTCAGAAAACGTCATGTCTCCTTTCAAAATATGATGAAAGTAATGATGTAACATGCGTATAATATTTACACATTGGTGACATGTAAGAGATTATTGAAGAGTGTCGTCAAGGGAAACAACTATGTAAGTCCCAGAAAAATTCTTGATTTAAGTTATCGCTTTTAAATATGTATGCCTGTCGCTCTGTCGTTCTGTTTGCATGTCTTTCTCTTTCAGCCAGCAGCAGCAGCGGTAATAGTAGTAGTAGTGCTAGAGGTATTGGCTTTAGCATTAGCAACAGTAGAAAAATAGAAGCAGCATCAACAGTAGTGACAGTAATAGTAGCATTTGAATGTTATAGAAGGGGTAAAAATAAAAGCAGAAGCAGCATCAGAAAAATTAGTAGCAGTATCAGTTGCAACAGAAGCAGTAACATCAGTAGAAGTAGAAGTAGTATTAGTCATGTACACCGCCAGATCTTGTCATCTATTGTAAATCTTTCACAGCGATTATATTTTCTGCTATAAAACGTTGCCGTAACAATTATTACAAGATTTAAATATCGACATAATTTGTCAAACAAGGCGGAGTAACGCGCCCTCTGAACAGAAACCAAACTGTTTAGTCGCATATGGTGATGCAAGTATCCTTGGCAAGTCTGTGCAACTGTTGTGGGATGAGTTTACCCAATGCCTGCAGACTTGCATTGATGAATGCATCCCCTCTAAAATGATAAAAGGTAAGTCTTCGTTACCATGGATAACGCCTGAAATCAGACGCACCATCCGTAAAAGAAACAAGATGTACTGCAGGCACAAACAGACAGGTACATGTAATCCTACCGATAGGGCCAAGTTTGTGTCACTAAGACATACTGTTCGCCAAAAGATAAAGGCTGCCTACAACAACTACCTAGAGGAGCTGATTGGCGTAAATCAGGTAGGTGATGAATCTCAAGTGAACTCCAAAAAACTGTTTTCTTTTCTTAAACATTCACGTCAGGATGGTCATGGTATTGCCCCTCTCATGTCAGATGGTAAATTGGTCACTGACATCGTAGAAAAAGCAAATGTCCTAAATCGACAATTCCAATCCGTATTTACCAAAAAATCTCCACTTAATCTTACCCAGCTGTGCCAGGTAAGTATACAAGACCACATTGACAAAGGTAATATCAGTCCATCTTCCATCCCTTCTACCCTAAATAATGAAACACCCCTCATGTCAGATATCAATATCTCCACCACGGGTATTTTAAACTTGCTATCCAAACTAAATCCTGATAAAGCTGCAGGCCCTGACAGGTTAAAACCCCTTGTCCTACGGGAGCTGCGGGAGCAGATTGCACCAATCCTTCAGGTCATCTATCAAACTTCAATTGCAACAGGACAAGTGCCGAAGGATTGGACATATGCTAACGTAGCTCCTCTGTACAAGAAGCGCGAGAAATCTAATGCGGCAAACTACCGCCCTATATCCCTTACATGTATCCTCTGCAAAATACTGGAACATGTGGTTGCATCAAACCTGGTCAGGCATATGGACATAAATGGCCTTATGTACGATTTACAACACGGCTTTAGGGAGCGAAGGTCCTGCAAGACTCAGTTGGCCATGCTCAATGAGGATCTTGCTAGAAATACCAGTCAAGGTAAGCAAACCGATCTTATCCTCCTTGATTTCAGCAAGGCTTTTGACATGGTCAATCATGAGAGGTTTCTCCTAAAGCTACACAAGTACGGTATTCGAGGTACAACCTTATCCTGGATACGGGCATTTCTGAGTGGTAGATTGCAGACAGTTGTACTTGACGGTGAGTCCTCTGATACGGTTCAAGTCTCTTCAGGTGTACCGCAGGGTTCTATCCTTGGCCCTATCCTGTTCTTGGTCTACATTAATGACTTACCGGACAACATAACCTCCCAGGTACGACTATTTGCAGATGACACTGCGGTCTATCTCACAGTAAATGACAAAGACACCGACCAAACGACGCTCCAGACTGACTTGAATAAGCTACAAGCATGGTCAACTAAATGTCAGGTTATTCACACCACTAAAGCTAAATGTCCCATTCCAACAAAATACACACTACACGGACAAATGCTCTCTGCCGTCAGCAGTGCCCGGTATCTGGGAGTGGACCTGTCCAGCCACCTCTCATGGAATGACCATGTCAATCGCATCTCATCCAGTGCTAATCGGACACTTGGTTTCCTGAGGAGAAATATCAGAACACCCTCTCCCAAAATTAGAGAGTGTGCTTACAAAGCTCTAGTCCGCCCCCAGTTAGAGTACGCGAGCTCCATCTGGGACCCCCATACCCTAGTAAATACAGCAAATGTTGAAATGGTGCAACGACGTGCTGCCAGATGGGTCCAAAATGACTATTCTAGCTACTCTAGTGTCACTGAAATGCTTGGTAAGCTGGGCTGGAGAACGTTGGAGCAGAGACGATCTGATGCACGTCTGTGTCTGTTTTATAGGATTGTTTATGGTTTGGTTGCTATTCCAATGCCAGTCTACATACAGTATAACACCAGGGCTTCCCGACACTGTCACCCTTTAACTTTCAGACAGATACACACTGGAGCCAACTATTACAAGTATTCTTTTCTTCCCTTAGCTGTTGTCCAGTGGAACGCACTCCCAGCGGATGTGGTGCTGTCGGCTGACTTGAACCATTTAAAGGCTGCCGTCAGCACCATCATTCACCATAAGCCATAAGTCCTGTAATGATGTTTTTAACCTGCTCTTAACCTTATTCGTTCTAAACCTAACAATTATCTCACTTTTTACTATGTTATTCTACTTTTCTTTCTACCTTTCACTTATTTCTACTAACAGACACAGGCGCGCAGCTGCTCAAAATTACCCGTGAGGGTGTGCAGCAGTATAAAGAGATAGAGATAGAGATAGAGATAGATAGATAGATAGATAGTATTTGCGAAAACACACCAATTTAAAATCACTTCATTAAACGTATAACAATTTTAGAATAGCTAACATGTATTTCCTAGTATACAAGCAATAGTATACAAGTTCGGTCCAAACATAAGTTATAACTCGGAGTTAATGTTCAATAGTTTGTGTGGTAATAGTCTTGTACCAGTGGATGAACGAACATATAGACGGGGAACGCAATAACTTGACACACACTCAATCTTGAATGTATTACGGTATTTTCATAAATGACACGAGTACACTAATTCAATGGTTATAATTTGGTCAACTATTTTATTGACATATTATTTAATATAAACAATGGCCCCAGGCGAGAGTATGCAGTAAATCATTTGACAATCAAACCATTAAAAACAGAGTAAAATGTTAGGTGTATGGATGTTTCCTAGGTAGTGGGGACCTTTTAGTCATTCAAACTAATTTGAAGTGTTGTTCGTTTAAGGTAAATTGGTTGTTCAATACAGGACAATACGGGACACCAGTAGAGAGAGGAAAAAAGCTCCAACACTAAGCAAACATCTGTCATAAGAGCCGTGTATACAGTTTAGAACCTGATCAGACACCGGCTCAAAACTTTTTGTACTGGAAATAACAGAACTTTTATTACAACTGCCTATGTTAACCCTTAGCCCGCCAAATAAATTGTCCTCTGCTATATTTCTCGTCTGCTTCAAGTTTCAAAGTGCTTCAAAGTTGCTCAAAATTGCTGAAAATGTTGTCCGAGTGTCAAACAGCTTGGATCCGGATGAGACGCCGAGTTTCTCAGCGTCTCATCCGGATCCAAGCTGTTTGCATAAGGAGCTATAGCCGTGAGTGGCAGGCTAAGTGTTAATACGTCATATTCAGTTAGTAAAGATTCATCGAAGAAAACAATATTGCTGAATGTTCCTGAAACAAACTGGATTATTTGAATGAGATGTTGGTCTTGACAATAGAGGCTGTTGAATATATGCATATGGATAGGTATTGAAGCATGATGGGATACGACATAGTACATTTTCCATTTTATATATCATTTTATAAAATTTGAAGAAAATAAATCTCAGCCTCTATTGTCATTGACTTGCGTCTAAATTGAGTTTAATGTTCAATGGACGTTTCAGTCAAACTTATAGCCCATGAACTGATTGGTTAACCCATTTGTGTCCACGATCCCATATACACTGTATGGGACATAGGCAAAGTGTGTAGACTCTGACCAGACGCCGCATTATGCAGCGGCGTCTGATCAGAGTATACACTGTTTGCTGATAGGAATTTCAATATAAAACAAAACGAAAATGAATTTTTTGACCAGGCATCCCTTTGATAAAAATGGACTAATCCAATATAAAACATGGGTTAATCCAGTGGAAGATAATTGCCCACGGCTGTCACCAATGACCGCTTTCAAGAGTATATTGTATATTCATTTTCAAAGGAAATCTAAATACACTGTACTGTCTAGAAGTGTCTACATGAACATTGTATTTGATCGAATACTATTGCTTATCGCAGGATTGCTTTATTTCATGTCTTTATCAGACTTGCGATCATTTGGTATTGATATATGTTACTTTCCAACTGTTACGATCCTCGCTTCCGCTATTCATACAATTTTATACTGAATTTGTTGTATGCACCTTTCTTCTTTTGAAAAAATGACCACAATGTAAATTTTAAAGCTTTTTGTAATGATTTTGTTTTAGGTTATTACAGAAATGTCAGAAAATGGCAGCAAATACCCTGCAGTTACTTAACCCTTTACCCTATAGTCTGTTTCTAGTTTTGAAAACAGGTGATTACTTAAAGCAGGTTGATAGTAAAACAGAATGCGCCTTAAGGCGCATTCTGCTTTACTTTCAGCCTGCTTTAAGCAACCACCTGCTACAAAAAATCCATATGATACATATTCATGACTGTAACAATTGGAACTAGTTTTTTCAGTGGAGGAATAAACTTAATGAGCTAAAAGGCGCTTCTATGGGGGAAAGGGTTAAGGAGCCTTCTGATCAAGGTATACACGGCCTGCAAATTAATGAAGTTAACTTATAAAATAATTATTGTTGTTACATAGAAAAATATCTATGTATATTACAATGCGTGGATTAGCTTTTATTTTCAATACTTGTTAGAGGTTAGATAGGACAATAAGGGCAAGAAATATTTCCCGTCTAAACAAATTAAACGCAAACGCAATATAACATGTAGGCATGTTTTGAAAACGATGAGGATTTATGTTGTCCGAGTGTCCAACATTTTAAACCCATATGGAGAGTTACTCCCCCTGTTTGCAATGCACACCCGATTATATAATCAAAACTTTTTATACTTTTAATAAAGAAGGCATTTAGATGATTGTAACATTTAAGTATATGTTCCAAGTCATCAAGTTAACTTTAAATATTTCACATACTATGACCTAGTAAAACCACTGTCATTTTATCATGTCTTTTGCAACCAGTATTGGCTAGCTTGACGTTTTATCAAGCTCCGTTATTCTTTCCCGTTTAAACGTAAACGAAACGCAAATGCAGTGCATTAAAATGGATAAATACCTATTTATCTCATGATCTGGTTCCGAGCTGTTTGCAATGGAAATAACAGTTACAGCGTAAAGACGTTTATTGGGAAAGAACAACGTCTTCTCCACAGTACAACCATTTGCAAGAACCTGTCATTTTCGTATTTTTATTTCTTTGCGTTTCGTTCCGTTTAAACGGGAAAAAAATCGTAAATATAAAACACAACCAACATTGAACTATTTTCAGATTTTAAAACATGAGAATAAATATTTTGGCGCCATTGGCAGTGAAAGAGTTAAAAGGCGACTTTGCAAACAGTTTGGATCCTGATCAGACGCCGCGTCACGCGGCGTCTGATCAGAATCCAAACTGTTTGACACTCGTATCGATATTTCTTCTGTTAAAACAACCATAAAGCTGACTTTAGAAAATACTAAAACAGTAAGTAAAGTACCAGTTAAAGTCTACTTTCAGTCCGAATGACCGCTCAGCTGACTGTACATTTATCCCCTGATCATTGAGCCATCTTGCCTACAATATTGAGCACTGCTAACATATAGTGCTTAAGCAGCCGCAGTACCGACTCATACCCTCACATGTACCCATTTTAACCCCTGGGTGGAGAGGAGCAATTCGCGGTACATGTCTTACTCAAGGACATTCCTGTACATCATCAGGGATTCGGAAAAAATCCCCTAGTCAGACCGCTGGTCCGGCGGGGGATCGAACTCACGACACCTGGTACCGTAGTCCAACAGTGTTACAACTGGACTACTACCGAATGCAGACAACACTACCAATGCAGGCGATATTTTGTAGGTAAGAAGGTTAAAGTAGAAGATAAAACTTGGCAGTGAAAGAGTGAATGTCTATTAACGGAAGAAACATTGATACGATTGTCCATCAGTTTGGGATCATGTCAGACACCGAAATACTTAGCATCTTAACTAGATCCACACTGTTAATCAGGTCGATCAATGGATAAAAAATATAACATTATTTAAATTAAAATATATTGAATTTTGATGGATCATTTGGAACAAAATTTAATGTCACACATTTTCATCGATTAAAAATCATTGTTGTTTGAAGCAACTCTCAATCTTTTCTCCAACATTTTTTTCAGAGTTTGAGACGGATACTTAAAGAAGGCTGACGCATTAGTGAAAATATGCTTGATGTTAAACTTGATTTAACCCTTGGAACCCTAGTCCCGCACATAGGCGTCATTTTCAAACAGTGTATATATAAATAGTACACTTGTCCTGTACAAACAGTGAATACCCAGATCAGAGGGCTCAGATAAACATTGATAAAACATTCCTTAAAAGTAAAAAAAAAAATGGACTAGACTTAAATGGAAACTGGAATTGTCCATTTAAAGTTTCAGGGAGGAAAGAGTTAAGACTCTTCTGTCAGGATGTAGGACAGGTTATACAATGGAGAAAACGTTATTCTTTCCAAATAATTGCGTAATGTCAAAACCCTTATGTCTCTTGCCAAAACAGTTCGTAGCCAGATCAGATGTCGGAAAACCCGGCGTCTGGTCAAGTTCAAAATAGCTTGTCACCTAAATTAAAATAGTCAAATTTTCAATACGTTGTAATTTTCTGCGTTTATTGCAAGGCGTTTGCGTTTCGTTTAACCGAAAAAGAATAGCGTCTTCTCAATGAACTGTACTCGTAAGGACAAGGTATAAGTATAAGCAGACATGTACAGGGCAATGTTTGAAAATCAGGGCTGCCATTTCTCCGGATTTTTCCTAAATCTTCGGATTTTTTTCTTGTACACGATGGCTTAAAGCAGGCTGAAAGTAAAGCAGAATGCGCCCTAAGGCGCATTCTGCTTTACTTCAAGCCTGCTTTAAGCAGTCACGTGTCAAAAAACTAGAAACAGACGATGGGGTAAAGGTACGATTCGTAAAATCGCACTTGAAAAATGCAAATTTGGAAATCTTAGGATTTTTCATGTCAACTTATGGCAGCCCTGGAAAATACGTTTCTTTGTGGGAAAGAGTTAAAGTAAATTGTTCTGTCAGTTCTTCAGAAGATAAAGTATATTGCTAAACACCTTTATTATGATCCTTATATAGTGTCTAATCAGAAGCCGAGTAACTCGGCGTCTCATCAGGCTCCAAACTGCTTGCAATAGACAGAATCGTTTGGCACACATGCGTCCCCCCCACGTGAGAAGTGCATGTTATAAAGCGTCTGAGTTGAGTCTGATACCGTTCTCAAGCATTTGATTGGTCAGATTTGAGCCTAGGCTCAAATGCTTGAGAACTACTTCAGACTCAACTCAAAAGCTTTATAACCTTGGTTTAAAAGCAAACTTAATTAACGATATAAGCATGTTAAATCTACGGATCTAGAAGTAGGGTTGTGTTGAGTCTCTTGATCCGCCCACAGCTGAAATCTTAGATCCCAACTTGAATAATATCTATGATATTTATCCATTGTTATCACGCATCATCGAGTGTAATATGTTATCTATAGGGCTGCAAGAGATTTATTGACAAAAATGCAAATGAGTTGAATTGTGTATTTAGTTGCTACAGAAATACTTTATAATGCAATGGGAATGCAAATATTTAAAACCGTAACTATTAGAACAGAAAGTCTGTTAAAACCGAAAGCATTTATCTGTCAAAAACATTTTTCCTACTTGAATACCAAGCCTTCTTCAAAGACACGAACAGTAATCTAAGGAAGTTTGGAAGTCTAATGCAGAACAAACAGTAATAAGAGAAAACTCTTTTCTAGAGATTTTTGTATGACTGTTGTACTACATGTAGCTGCTATCTGTCTTAAACGACTGTTGCTTCAACTTCGTTAGCCTTTAGCATGCTTCATGTACATCATTGTCGTTAGCAAAATTTGACGCTACGTTTGGCCTTGATCTACACTGTTTGCAATGCAATAAGTCAGGTTTTCTCATGGCAAGGCTTATTTGTAAACAGGACAATTTGCGCAGGTTGTCAGAGGTTTTACTATATATTGCTTTATTATTTTCATATTTTCTTATTTTTTTTTTAAATATATTTGTCATTTTCGCCTATTAACGCTTGATCTTCCACTCGTTCCCTTTTTGCCAGTTTTTGTCACAAAGCGTCCAGCAGGGCTTGGGGATTTTCCTCCACGTGCTCTGATCTTCAAACTCTTCGGAATTTCCGCAGAGCGGATGGAAAAATTAGGAAACATGTCCTCACATTTCTCAAGTAGTGGTGTATATTGGTATTGAGTTGGCAATGATGTCATATCCGGTTCCAAATTCTCCTTGTCTTTCAGTATTTCCTTTTGAACGAGAACATAAGTGGCGTGAGAGGCTAGGTGTTTGTTGGCATGGTCAAACTTATGAGTATCAAGTTCCTTTACAAGTCCTGTAAAGATACAACAATATACAGTTGAGTAGATAACTCAAATTTGCTTCAATCGAACATACAGCACTTCCACTCTACAACGACACCCAGTGGGAGAAAAAACATTATGTGCGTTGTTCGGAGGGAATCGTTATAGGGAGGGAAATTGGCTTACAGTTGCAAACAGCTTGAATCAAGATCAGACCGTCTGATCTAGATTCAAACTGTTTGTCACCTGTCATTATGTTTTTTTCTATCAAAATGTCCAATATGTAAATTTTTGAAAACCAGCAGACGATAATTTTAATCAGATGATATTGCAGCAGTGAAAGCTTTAGATACCATTGTCTTGTTTGGGGAACAGCAGGGTGGGTCTTTGTAAGGAGAGAATTGTTGTTGGGAGGGTGGTTGTAGGGAGGGAACACTAACACTGTACTTTGTTGTTGCAGTTGGAATTTTATAACTCGAACTCGTTTAGGTCCAGTAGAACATACATGTATTTCCAATCCAAAACGTGTATGGAATACAGATAAGTTTTTCTTGTTTTGAAGACATGTGACATTTTAAAGTAGTTTGAAAGTAAAGCGGATTGCGCATTATTTAAAGCGCGTTCAGCTTTACTTTCAGTCTGTCTTAAGCTAGGATATAAAATATTTCTTATAGTTTTGAAGACAGATGACAGCCTTAAGGCGTACTTTCAGTCTGCTTTAACTATCATCTACTAGGATATATAATATTTCTTATGGCGCATATTCATGGCTGTATGGATTGGAAAAGTTTTCTTAAATGTAGGAATAAGTTTAAGGCGTCAAAAGGCGTATTAATGGTGAAATGTGTTAAGTAGGGTTGAGTAAACGAAATGTAAGAACAAGGCTGATCTAAACACATGGGGCCCGTTATTAAAACTTCGTACGACAGTCGTAAGTCAAAACTTTAACATACAGTTAATTCTGATTCTCTATCTAATCCTGTCTTGTGACATATTTTTTTAAATCATATTTTCAAGACGATTCCAAAGAGATGTCACAAGACAGGATTAGATGGAGAAATAAATAATAATCGAGACTTTTATAATCTGACTTACGACAACATTTGTCGTACGCAGTTTTATGAAACGGGCCCCTGGAACCTTTTATATGGAATTACCCTTACTATGATGTTACAGTAAACCCGGCCAGAGATAGTCACTCAACAAAACGTTTGTTTTCAATGGGCAAGGCATGTGACTGCTAGAGTATGGTGACATTAAAATCATAAAGCTCTTAATAAGAAATTTCTTATTTTTTCTATTTTTACCTTAAGCGGTCGCCGATTTTGTTACTATAATGTGGTTTCAAAATATATGTATATCAATATTTTTCTGTATGTTAAACCCGGCCAAAACTGATTCTAATGAAAAGTTTCGATGATAACTTGTTCTGAATCTTGGTCTACACTTTTTTCAGGACATGCTGATTTTTTTGTGATTAGCCTTTTTCTAGGTAAAATTGTAATTACGAACTAAAATATTTCAAATCTTTTCTTTATTTATATTATTACGTCGACGTCATGTTACACAAATTTGTACGAACACCGCTAGTCACGTTCAAATAGATATAGATCTATTGACTCTCGAAAATTGATAACATGCCCCTACATTCGCCATTAAAGGGTATGTTCGTTCAGTATGGTAAGACAGATTATAGAAAATTAATCATCTGCATGATATATATGCCGGGCATATAATTAAGTTACACTTTGCCTGCTGATCGCGACTTCACTGTTTTTTGCAAACAGTTTGGATCCAGATCAGACGCTACGTAAAGCAGCGTCTGATCTGGATCCAAACTGTTTGACACTCGTCTTTAGGTTTCTTCACTTATAAAACGTATAAATCTAAATTTTACCAATTTTGCAGACGACAATTTCAACGCAACCTACATCACAGCAGGGTAAGGGTTAATTCCAGACTGGGCGGTATGTTCGCATACTGTAAGAGTGTCTTAACCTTTTAGCACGCTATGTATTTGTTGTCTGCAACAATTCTCAGAGTTGATTTTATCTGCATTTTCTTTCAGAAAATATCACAATAGTGTCGAACGGTTTGGATCCATATGAGACACCGAGTAACTCTGCGTCTAATCGGGATCCAAACTGTTTGCAATGGTTGTCTCATTAACCTGTAGCATGCAGATTAATTTCTGTCTAAAGAAATATACATTACATATGCATGCTGCTTGGTAATATTAAATCCTTATTGAATTTGGATTATATCGAATTAATTTGTTGTGCATGTGCATATTTGGTTTTGCAATGTAGAAATCTTTCAGAGTTGGAATTGGACCGTATTAAGTGACAATGCGGTAGGTTTAAAAGTCACAGGCTGTCTTTACTCATTGTCACTGTTTAAAACAGGGGCAACTTAAAGCAAGATTACCTTAATTAGAATGCTCCTACAGAGGCTTTGTACTTTACTTTACTCTGTTCTAAGCAGTCACTTGGCTAAACGTTTTCCACTGGTGGCTTCTAAGTACATGTATACAGTAACATATTCCTACATGAGCTTTACTTCCATCCTGATTTAATCCTTTACTCCATTGTCTGTTTCTAGTGTTGAAGAGAAGTGAGCACTTAAAACAGGTTGAAAGTAAAGCAGAATGTGCCTTTTAAGGCACATTCAGCTTTACTTTCAGCCTGCTTTAAGCTTAGCTACCATCTGCGAGAATATAAAACATATTTCTTACGCTACGTATTCATGACTGTATAATGTGGAACTATTTTCTTTAGGGGAACAATACATTAAAGGCGTAAAAATGCGTATTTATGGTGTAATTGGTTAAGCAGTCACCTGACTCAAACTTTTAAAGTGTCTATCGGAAATGCGATTAAAGTGGCACTACAGATATACATGTATTATATTGTCCGTCTTCATACACCATTTGCATGAACAAGCAGGGCCATATATTTATCTTTTATTGCACATAAAGCCCCTTGCAGTGACATGTGGTATTTGTTTTACTGACATATTACATTGTGGAATATGTTTTTATACCACACGGTTTTATCGGTAATCGTTCGGTTATCAGGGGAAGGTCTCCTCAATATCTCGGGGCTATATTTGTACAGGTTATCAGCTACCCCATTTCTTCAGGATTAACTCTTTCAGTGTCATTTTATCGTCTGCTTAAAAATGACTTGTGCAATTCAAGGTTCAATAAATTATTTGTGTGAATTTTTGACTGAAAATATTGATATGAGTGTTTAACATTTTTGATCCAGATCAGACACCGACTTATGCGACGTTTTATCTGTATGCAAATTGTTTGTGATTGCGTGAAAGGGTTAAACCATTCGTATTTTGCTAGGGCATTTTAACATTGCATGGCAACATTACTTTGATTGATATGTTTATATTTACGGTCTCTTTCCCACGAAAACAATGTATTTCAATGATTAAACTTCCGAATAAATGTATCAAACCTGCTTGAACCAGGTAGCTCTTTAGCGGTTCTTAGAGCGTAATTCTTCTAGCGTTTGAACCGAGTTTGTAATATACAGAATAAACCATGTAGATCCATGTCAGAGTACCCCGGGAGGTGACCATTGGTACAGGTCTGCACTGTTTGTTCTGTTCTTAAATAACAGTTTGCAATAGGCGTAATGGAATTAGCACAAACGCGTTTAAATGGACAATTCCAGTGCCCAATAAAGTCTAGTCCATTTTGACTATTTAGGATTGATTTTTTTCAATATATTTCAAAATTCAAAAACAGTGCAAACCCTGACCAGAGGGCTCATTAGGTTCCCTCTGATCAGGGTATACACTATAGTTGCATAGGACAAGTGTCCTACTCGCTTGTACACTGTTTGTAAATGACGAGTATTCTCGTTGTTATGGCGTTATTAAGGAAGAATAATGTCTCCCCTTCTTCACAGAGACGCCACGTCTTCCACCCGTGTACTGACCTGTTTCGTCAGCTATATCCACGATGACGTCCGTATTGTCGTATCCGGCCCTTCTCTTAATACTCTTCAGTAGATTGATCACCGCACAGCTAGGGTTACATAACAAAGTCTCATTATTTCCGTACTTTACTAGAATAAACATTGTAACTCACTCCGAAACTCCACCTAAGTCACAGAATAACAACCACCTAGTTAGTGTCCAGTTTTAACCAAGTCAGAATGACTTGGCTGTTATAGTTTTATTAATATATAAGTCATTCAGATCCCTCGGAAAGACTTTGCTTAATATAGACGTTTTGTGTTTCAAAACAAAATATACGATATATATAATAATATCTTCAAGAAAACATATCGTGAATGTAGATTTTATCAATTCTTCTCAGCTGAAAGTGCATTCATTATTTTCAAACACGTTTCAAACTTAAAAAACACGCACAAAAAATTAAACAATCCTGTTTTCTTTACCACTGAATTTTAAATGACGGTAGCACAATCTGGTTGACTTTAAAGTCCCAAACCTTCACATCAACGTTTGACATATGAACCGTTATCTTCAAACAAACCGATCAAACTCAATGGCTTATCGATCTCTGTGCTACCGATAGATTTTTGGCAAATAAATGAGGTCCCGAACGTTTGAATAGATAAGCCTCTTGTAAACATTTACAAGCCCCGCTTACTTCACTGACTTAGACAGCTCGGGGGGCATTGTATTGGGTTGGTCGTGTTATCTATTCGTCTTTACACGAAATTTCAATAAATTTGCTATAAGTAATACAAAAACACCTCTACACAAGGTCGCTTATATTGAACCTTTATTGCCTATCGGTTCAACTTTAAAACTCTGCGCCTACTACTAAATGCGACTTGACTGAAATTTGCAACCAGTATGAACCCAGATCACACATCGCTTAACGCGCCGTTCGACCAGGGTCCAAAAAGTTGACCTTTACATGTATATCTATGTTTCTTAACCCATTCCCCCATAAATACCCCTATTCACGCCTTTATTTTATTCCTCAACTGTAAAGAATAGTACCAATTTACACAGTCATGAATATGTGTCATCAGAAACATTTTCTATATTCTAGCAAAGGGTAGAAAAAAAACAGGCTGAAAGTAAAGCAGAATGCGTCTTAAGGCGCATTCTGCTTTACTTTCAACCTGCTTTAAGTGGTCAACTATCTTCAAATCGAGAAACAGGCTATAGGGTCAAATACGTTAGTAACTGGTAATACTTAATCCATTTGAGCTTAGTGTCCCATAAATGGGACATAACCAAACAGTATAGAATCATATCTAACGCTGCATAATGCGTTGTCTGATCTGAGTCTACACTGTTTGTTAACAGCAATTTCTATCATAAATAAAATGGGAATGTAAAATTAGACCAGACATCCCTTTAATGAAAACTACTCATCCAATATGGGAACCACTCAAAAGTCCCTTGGTCAAATTCCCCTTGGTCAAAATTGCAGGATAGTCAACATCCCCTTGATGAAAATTGCAGGGTAGTCAAAATCCTCTTGATGGGTAGTCAAAATCCCCTTGGTCAGGAAATAATTCTGAGATTTGATCAGGATTCAGACTGGGAGCCAATACAGTGAAATTGAGGTGTACCCGAGTGCAAACAGTTGGTTCTTGATAAGTGCATTGAAAAGTTTTTGGTTTTTGAGCATGATCTAAACTGACAGTGATAGTGATTTCAATTAGTTGGATCCTGATTATTGTATTTAACAAGTTCTGGCTTTTAAAACGATTCAATACTAAACAGTTGGAAACTATTTAATTCTGCTGGAAGAACATGGAACATGTACTGCAATTGATCAGGGTTTATATCAGGATTCAAAAGTCCAAAATACATGTACTGTGAAAATAATTGCCAATACATGTACATGTAGTTGAATCCTAACAAGTTTGTTGATAATTTTGTGGTTATACCAGGATCCAAACTTGGAAAACACACGGATGTTGCCATGCTTATATCAGACTCAAATTATCGGATCATGACGGAAACTGTTTAATACTCATATCTATGCAATTAACAGTGGACAGCAATTTATAAGCAGACAGTAGTATAACTTATCCCATGAAGATATGAAATCCCTCCGCTCATTTGTAAAACCTAACACATATTCTGGTTGGCTGGCTACTGCCAAAATGAGAAGTGAAAAAAGTATTTATTTTGGTATATGCATATATTCAATTAGATTTGTTTAACACATATGAGCGACATTAAAAGGAAAAATTAAAAAAAAAATCGCACTAACATTTCATCTAAATAATCAGTAAACCCTGTAATAGTCAACCACTCAAAGACGATATATTTGTAGTATTTGTAACTACAATGTTTCCTCCCAATGCTTCCTCCCAACAACGGCCCTCTGAACAACATTCCCTCCCTACAACAACGATTGCCACTGTTCCCCAAGACAATTGTGTCCAACCTTTTCACGGCTGCAATATCGTCTGCTTAAAATTATCGTCTGCTGTTTTTTCTCCAAGTCGTCTGAGCGCGTCTAATCTGGATTCAAGCTGTTTGCAAATGTAGGCCAATTTTCCTCCCTATAACAACTCCCTCCGAACAACACACAATCTTGGCTCCCATTGGATGTTGTTGTAGAGAGGGAACACTGTACACTGTATTTATGACTGATGGCAGCTTAACCAATTACTCCGTATATCCGCTTTTTTACGCCTGTGATTTATTTCTGCACTGTAGAAAATAATTCCATTTTATACAGTCATAAATATGCACCACAATAATTATATTTTATAATCTATCGTGAATGGTAGCTTAAATCAGGCTGAAAGTAAAGCAGAATGCACCTTAAGGCGCATCCTGCTTTATTTTCAACCTGCTTTTAGTGGTCACCTGACTTCGAAATAAGAAACAAGCTATGGAGTAAACCATGCTGACTGTTTAACCATTTGAATACAAATAAGTGTCGTATGCTCAAAATACACACTGCTATATTCCGAAACTAACCTGTTTGCCCGCTTCCGTTACCCTCTGGAAGCTGCAGGCGAATTTGTGAAAACTATTGCAACTCGGAGTCTCATCTGGATCAAAACTGTTCGACACTCTGATTATATTTTCTGAAAGAAAATACCTTTAATGCATTTAAGCCTAGTATCTGTTAAAGGGGTGTGATGGCGCGTTACGCGACGTCTCGTCAGGGTCTACATTGTTTACTATTGCATATGAAATGTTTGTAGTAAAAACATTGCATTGTCCTAGATTACCCTTGTATATCTATAATGAAATCCTTCAGTAAGCATATAGGGAGAGTCCATTGCAATATCCAGGCATAAATGGGTTAATCCAACTTTGAGAATCGTGGTAGACGACAAATTTTACAGACGACAATTAGATATACATAAAGCGTGCTGAAGGTTAATGAAAGATCGCTAAATTCAAGTAAGACTGTAACTGGCGCAGGGCTGCCATTTCTCCGGATTTTTTCTAAATCTTCGGATTTTTATTCTAGCAAATGGTAACTTAAAGCAGGCTGAAAGTAACGCAGAATGCGCCGTAGGTCGCATTCTGCTTTACTTTCAACCTGCCTTAATCATTTGCGCTTGAAAATAGAAATTTTGGAAATCTTAGGATTAATCATGATCAACTTATGGCAGCCCTGCTGGCGTGGGACAAAGAATGTCAAGTCATTGATAAGACACCATTAAAATCTATTCGATTAGAGACTAGGTGGCTTAATAGTCCAACATCGTTTAGATACCGATCAGGTGTCGATACAAGTGCTTATGCATTAGGGAAGGCTGAAACATGTTTTGGCTGGCATGCAGATAAAAAATAATGATTTGTTTTATCGGTTCTGCAAAACCATGATATCATAAGGGATTTGGTTTTAATCAATTTAAAGAAATATTGATTCGTCATGATCAGTTCATCTTCAGGTTATTCCCCGACCCCCACCGTCGTGATTAAAGTACAAAGTCCTAACCCATTTACTGACATAGTCATTATACTCGTATGTGTATAAAATGTTGTCTGCATAAAGTTTTGTTTAAAATGTAAAATTTAAATTAATTTAGAATTTAGATTTAGTTATTTTTTCTTAAGAAACATCGTCAGATCTTGATTCAAGCTGTTTGCAAACGTAAGTCTTAATTTTCCCTACCTATAACAACTCCCTCCGAACAACACATCCAATCTTTGTCTCCCGTTTGGTGTTGTTGTAGAGAGGGAGCATTGGATACCTCTTTGCTTTAACCCTTTGAGCCCTAGTCCCGCATATAGGCGTCCTTTTCAAACAGTGTACATGTGAATAGTACACTTGTCCTGTGCAAACAGTGAAGACCCAGATCAGAGGGCTCCGAAAGGAGCCCTCTGATCAGGGTCTTCACTGTTTGTCATAATGCCAAACATTGACAAAAACAACCCTTAAAAGTCAGAAATGGACTAGACCAAAATGGAAACTGGAATTGTCCATTTAAAGTTTCAGGGAGGAAAGAGTTAAGGCGTAATTGACTTTTCGTTTAATCCTTTTATTGCCAAAATGATATCGTCTGGTTTGACCGTTCATCGCCATAATGTCTTATGTATCGAAATGATTGTCAAAACGATTTGATCTTTACTCCAACACATACGAATATATAATATAATGTAAACCGATTAGATCGGAAGAATACTCTTCTTCTTAACAGTGTTGAACTTACATAAAGGAACAAAATCTTATTTGGGTTCATTAACCATTTCACCGCAAATTAATCTTTAGGATTTTACCCCTTCATCACCATACTGCCGTCTGCTTCAATATTGTTGTCTGCAAGATAGATGTATGGTAGTATGCCTTACGAAATATCGATACGAGTGTCAAAAACAGTTTGGATCCTGAGCAGATGCCGATTTCCGTGGCGTCTGAGCTGGGTTCAAATCTTTAGCAAAGTCGAATTTAGGAGATTTCGGTGATGAAAGGATTAAAGACCTAATCAATATTGATGATAAGAAAACATATTTAAGCCAATTGTATTTTGTCGCTTCTGAGACCAATTTCCTAATCCTAATCACGTGACTATATACCGGTATTATCAGATTTGGGAAATATAATCACTTCGGTCAAAGCACTTTGACTGCATAATGGAAGTTTGCTCTCAAATGATAACATATCCTATAGTACCATGGAGATATGTGTGTGTTTGATATACATGTAGGTAGTTGCTTAAAGACTTTTAGACTACCCACCCCCATTGTATTCGATAGGCGAGAAAAAGCATGAATCACAAGCTTTCACCGGGTATACCAATCTCAGTTGGTGTGAAATTACAGGTAACTAGTAATCTCTCTCCAGTTGTCTAGAGAGGCCCTCACATACTCACACTCAATGGTTTTTTCAATGGGTTTTACTAACCAAACTAACAAATTTAAGGTACGGGTCTCACATGAAACGCTTGGGTGAGTATATCCCTAGACAATATAGCAGTAAAGGACAAAATTTGCACGTGGCGGCATGCTTTGATAGCTGGTTAATGTGTTATGACCGAAAGGTCGTCAGGAGATGTCTTTAATGTCAGGAGATGTCTTTAACCCCTTCATCGCCATGATGTCATCAGTTTTATACAATTGCCGTCTGTTTTTTTCTCTAAAACTTACTGTTTTAGATATTTTGAATTTAGTCTTATTTTTAATATCTATTGAAATGACTGTCAAACAGTTTGTATCCTGGTCAGATGCAGCGTTACGAGGCGTCTGACCATGATCCAAATGTTTACAAAAAGCACTGTACCTGGGTTAAAGATTGAAGAGGCTACGGTAAGATAGAAAAAATACCTATCTGAGAGTTTTCTGTTTCACTTCATCCTGCTACTTTACATTGCCACTAAGTTTTAACACAGCCATCGCTTCAGAGGCCATGATAGACGTTTCTGTACAGTAGGGAAGACGACATTCTTTCCAAATAAACGCGTTTCTGTTTAAACAAATATCCCTCACGAATGAGTTCATCATGTAGGTGATTCAACATTATTTAAGAATTTCTGAATATCACTACATTAATAAATACTAGCTTGTTGACGTTTCAACCTCAGCTGAGGCCATCTTCAGGACCACGATCTGCGCATGTGGTCCTGAAGATGGCCTCAGCTGAGGTTGAAGCGTCAACAAGCTAGTATTTATTTATGTAGCGAAATGAAGACATTTTTAAATAAATACCCTCATTGCTGGCCATATGGAGCCAGATCAGATACCGAACATCTCGATGTCTGGTCTGATACAAACTGCTTGACACCAAGTTTTATTTTTTTTATAAAGCGTCGTTCGTTTTAAGACCTGTAGTTTTGTACATTTTAACTACATTGTATTTGAGCTCATTTTTAGTTGAACGAGAATGAATTCATGTACATGTATACATGTTCCCCACTGTATCTCCATACGCCCGTATCCAATGAAAAGGTACAGTGAAGAATACCCTTATTCCGTCCCCATTCAAACGAAACGAAACGCAAACGCAATGCAATACAACATCGTCTAGTACATAGTTATTGAAAAAAAGAAGACATTTTTTAAATCTGAGTGACACACAGATTGGAGCCGGATCAGACGCCGGGTTACCCGGTGTCTGATCTGGCTCCAAACTGTTTGCAGTTTACATGCTTGTTTTAGCACAAACGCGTTTAGTGGTAACGAACAATGTCTTCTAAATTGTATATATGGTTTGGTAGTTCGGTAATAACTTGTATATTAGTGGTGCATCTCCCTATTGAAAGTGTCAAACCAGTCGATCATAGTGAGTCAATATTTGTTAAAGCCTTATTGGATTAACACTCATTACTGCACCGCGCGACAACATTGATATTTACAAACAGTTTGGATCCAGATCAGACGCCAAATATCTCGCTGTCTGATCAGAATCCTAACTGTCTAAAACTAGTTTTTATGTTTATCTGTCAAACATACTTGAATTCCAAATATGGAAAATATATACTCAGACGATAATTTTTTTTAACAAACGATATTAAACCAGGGAAAGGGTTAGATATATCCTTGAACACTTTTGTAGTACACTTCGGCCAGAAATGTCTTCAGTACTTAGTCTCAACGTTTAAACATCAGCTAGTTCATCCTTTAAATGTTATCTGAATGTCAAACAGTTTGGATCCAGATGAGACGCCGAGTTACTCGGCGTCTCATCTGGATCCAAACTGTTTGTAAAGGTTACTACAATGTCGCCAAGTATATGCTAAGGGTGATAATCATGTATTGGGGAATACCCAATGACTGAATTAACCATAAGCTCTTCGGATATTGATTTTGTATATTCAAAACCTATAATGTTGTTTATGCAACCATATTCACTTGAGTGTTTGCGTAAAGTTTAAAAGCCACATCTTAGACAAGCGAAGTTTTGTCCTGGGCTATTAGAAAGTACAATGTGGGAGACATACTGCATACGCCTTTGTGTTAAAACAATGCATATCTATTGCAAATAGTTTGGAGCCAGATCAGACGCCGAGTAAAAATAAATGTTAAGAATTTTGACTTAAGAAATATTTAAATAAGGGTCAAAGAGTTTGTACCCTGATCAGACGCCGCGTTACACGGCGTCTGATCAGGATCCACACTGTTTGCAAAATAATGATTGTAATCGGAGTAAGACAGTGAAAGGGTTAAAGGTATTGTCTCAACATGGGTTTCGAATTTACAAAGTTATTGCGGACCTGAGCATTTGACCGAAAACGCAAATGTGATACCAGTTATTTCCCTTGCCTTGCAGCATTTACTCTACGGAGTAACCGTTCGTTGTACAAATTTACGGGAAGTTTCAAGTATATGGTATATGTGCCACCATAGTATTCACAGAAAAGAAAAATACACTATGTGCAACACAATCTTAAACATGAGCTCTAAAATAATAGAAGCTCTCTCCAGCTCAGAGACACATTATAAAAACGTTCACGATAAGTAGTGGTGTTATATATCTGGCGTGTAACATTTAATTTCCAAGGTGGGTTAATTTTATTTAGAAAATGTGGAGATGCCTAAGTTAGCTATAGAGGATGCCATATACCTAAGCTCTATGTATAAGACGGGTGTCTGCTTCACTCGTTGCATGATGAGTACCACATATCGAAACGCCTTTAAGCGCATTCAATTTGTGCAGTCATAATTATTTACAAAAAGTTAAATAAGAATATTTGCTAGATCTATATCTTAGCAACTTAAGGCTGGCTGAAAAAAGGTTAATGCATCTTAAGGCGCATTCTGCTTTACTTTCAACCTGCTTTAAGTGATCACCTGTCTTCAAAACTTGAACTATGCCATGTGCGGTAAGGGGTTAATGTTGCGATGGTATCATGTAGGCTTTGTTTTTGCTGCTGAACCCCTGCTCGGCTGTTACACTATTAACCTTTAGCCCGCTAATTATGTCGATAGTAATTTTTGCTGAAAGTGTAGACCCAGATGAGATACTTCCTTAAGAAGCTCTCTGATCAGAGTATACATTGTTTGCTAGAAGAAGAAATTATTCTGAAATAGACAACATTCTAAGTTTTCAAATTCATTGTATTCTACTTTTAAATAAATGGTTTGAATAGTATCCATAAAATGAGGGGTAATTTTTTGAATATGCGTTGAGCTAAGGGTTAATGACTGATCAAGGCCTTAGCTGCTTGTAAGGGCTTCTATGTATATAAGTTATGGTATATATATGGAGCTTGATTAAAACCTACATGTTGCTTTAACCCTTTACTACATAGATATGTTTCATGAAAAATGTTTTATGTTCTCTAGTAGATGGTGACTTGAAGCGGGTTTAAAGTAAAACAGAGTGCACATTTAGGCTCATTTTGATTTACTTTCAACCTGGTTTAAGTGATCACCTTTCTTCAATACTAGAAATATACCATGGAGTAAAGGGTTTGAAGTATCTTTGGTATATTCCTTCCCGTTTGTTATGAAATTTCATTGATCTAGATCTTTGCTATTGTTAAATCGTCGTTTTTTTGGCTTTATATTGCCTCTACCTATTCAATATTCATGTATAGATAACACATCCTGAATTCTCATAATGACACTTATGCATTATCATTTTCAGCTTAATCTTTAAAATGCTTTAAGTAAACAGAGTAGTCCCTGTAGAGACTGTCTTTTCAGGGTCCACTCTGTTTGCAAAGGTTTAAAAATACTGATTTGTAATTGTGTTCCTTCATGTTGTATATATGTTAATTTTGTTTGTGGACCATATTGAAAATTGGTTTGTTTGTTCTATACCAAATATGTAATCCACATGAAATAAAGTCGTTATTATTATTATTATTATCATTACAGTATTTTCGCCTGCAACAATTGTTGTCTGCTACTGTTCTGAAAATAGAATTATCAAAGTGCCTAACAGTTAGGACTCTAATGAGACTCCGCGTGACGCGTCGTCTCATCAGGGTTCAAACTGTTTGTACCGATAATCATGACTCCGCCGTTAGGGCGCAAAGAGTTAAAACAGATTGATGACGAAACTGTCAGTCTGCCAGCAGTTTCTAAGAGGAATATATACTATGCCAAACTTCCAACGCAACACCTCGGATATTCCCATTACTTCCAATGTTAAACATGTCTTAAGATAGTCTGGTCAATTCTATAATATCCTGAATAAATTTCTTCTGCAATTTATAGAGTGATCAATGGACAAAAACAAAAAAATGGTAAACAAAAACAAAATGAATTGGCATTTGGTCCCAAAAGTATGGAATTTTGTGAAAACAAGTTTTCAAAAATCTCATTCCAATGTATTTTCAATGGGGAATGTTAACCGGAAATTAGCGATACGTTTGTATAGATTGTTATAATTCGTCAGAAGTGTCAATGAAAATTCGTTGCCAATATTAACAACTTTGAGGACAGTACATCAATTTATAAACACAAATAAAAACATTTAAAAATTTTGTGTCAACTTTTCGATCGATTCAAATCACCCGCTCGCATATGAAAATAGATAATAATAATAATAATAATAATAATAATTCTTTATTCAATCAGTAACTTGAATTAACAAATTCCTCGTTACTCTTAACATATTAACATACACGTTAACATATTTACAGATGGCCAAAGTGGCCAAACAAACATGCATATAATAATAATAATAATAATAAAAAAGTATTTCAAATGATAGTAGATTTATTTTCGAAAATTTAGAATTTGAGGTTGAACTGCTATTTTCATGAAAAAAAAAAAGATATAAAATGATAATTTTTGGTAAATGATTAGATAATAAAACACTGACTCGTATACAAATCAATCAAGGTAGTTCAGTGCAGCTTTCCTCATATCAAAAGCTTCATAGATATACCTTGATAGATTTAGTAAGGTTTTGGAACTATTTGATTTCATCAACTCTACATACTTATAAGCACTTGGGTTTTGGTAAAAATAACGTTTTAGATATTTTTTCTTAAGTCAGTATACAGAGTACATACTAAAACAAAATGAAACTCGTCTTCTATGTCATGCTTGTAACAAAACACACAATACCTTTCCTCTCTTTCAGTTCTACCTGCACCGTAACGCCCGGATTCAATTCTTAAATTATGGGATGATAATCTCAACTTAGCTAAAATATACATGTACTTCTTTGGTAAAACAGTAAGATAATGTTCGTGTTCAAAAGTTTCTTTGAAAAATTTGTATGTATATAAAACGTTAGACTCTTGGATAGAAGCACACCAAGACTGTTTAAATACGTCCACTACTCTGGCTTTAAAAACAACATGAAACTTATTTAAATCCACCGTATATTGATCCAGCCAAACATAGGAAAAACCATAATCATCTAAAAGTTTTTTAACATCACTTAACCAGTTGGTTTTACCCTTGTTTAGATCATCACCCATTTCACTCAACAATGTTTGAAGAATAATATTTTCACTTAGAACAAGTTTGCACCAGTACTTAATTACTCTGCTATACCTATTGATATACAATGGAAACCTACCTAACTCACCGTAAATACACATGTTACGTGTAGAAGCTCTAACACCTAATAATCTCTTACAAAATTTTAAATGCAGATTCTCCAATTGTTTACTTTTTGTGCAGCCCCACACTTCACATGAGTAATTCAAGATGGATCCTACGAAGGCATCGAAAAGCTGACAAAAAGTCTTTGGTTTAAAGCAATACTTTTTAAGGTTTACAACCAATGTATTAAGGGCTTTTAATCCCTTACCTGTTAATGTACTTATATAACTGTTAAATGTGCCAGTATAACTAAAAACAACGCCTAAATAAGTAAAATCATCTACAATTTCTATTGTTTGACCTTTATATTTCCAAACATATTCCATCGGTACTCTGCCCCTATTTCTGAAAACCATTATCTTTGTTTTCTTCACATTGACCTCTAACCCCCATTTGTCACAATACCTTTCCAAATTATCTAAACTATTCTGCAATTCGCTTGGATCAGACCCCAATATCACCATATCATCCGCAAATAAAAGCAAAATAAGGTTTATTTGATCAAGAGTCAGTCCGCTACTTATTCTGTCTGAAAGAAACAGCTCAATGTCATTAAGATAAAGAGCAAACATTATCGGTGATATTACCTCCCCTTGCTTTAAACCAATCGCACATTCGTAGAAGGATGAATAATCATCACAATGCTTAATACACATTTTAACTATTGAATACATTTCTTTAATGATCCGTAACATTTTACCCTTAATACCTACCCTAAACAATTTCAGCCAAAGACCATGGTGATACACACTGTCAAATGCCTTTTTCAAATCAACAAAGGCGCAAAATAAGTTCCCCTTATTACGCAATATTTTTTGAATTGTTGCATTCAACACAAATATAGCGTCTGTTGTTGAGCGGCCCTTTCTAAACCCAAATTGGGCGTCTGTCAGAATATCATTGTTTTCAGCCCAAGATGAAATGCGATTGTTTAAAACGCCTGTGAAAATATTTGAGAAACAGCTCACCAACGAAATGCCCCTGTAGTTATAAACGTTACTTTTATCACCCTTCTTAAATAACGGTACAATAATACCCTCACACCATTTCTCTGGGAAAACACCCGATTCAAATATACAATTAAATATGTCAACTAAATGAGCAGACAGAATATAAAAAGATTCCAAAAAATACTCGTTAATAAGTTGATCACCGGCATATGCCTTGTTCCTTTTCAATTTTCTAACAACAGCTTCAATTTCAGATTGTGTAATCGGAGAATCAAGCTCCTCAAAAGACACATTTTGTGAATCAAAATCATTATTCACAAAGAAATCTTCTGAATCACTATCATGTGGATTTGGCAAATCATCATTTAGTTTTGAAAAGTATTCAAAAAATTCATCTAGCGATATGTCCCGTGCACTGCTTTCATCATTTCGCTTACTAAAATGCCGCCAAAAGTCCCTCGGCTTTCTATGTCTCAACCTTTCGACCTCTGTCATTTTATTAAGCTCAAAACGTCTTTTCTTTTTTTTAATCAAGTTCTTGTATATCTTTTTCAAAATAGAAGGGAACTCTGAGGTGTTGCGTTGGCAGTTTGGCTTAGTATATAAAACGTCAAAGGCGTTTCTATAGTGGGGTGGGGTGTTAACTTACCATTCTACATTGTAGCAACACAAATGAGCATCGTGACTGGTTTACATGACACAGTTGTCATAGAGAAGATGAATTACAGCCAAGGAAAATATACGGAAGAACCTTTAAAAATCCAATTAGATATTTTTAACCCATTCTCCCATAAATACGCCTTTTTACACCACTTTTTTATTCCTTCACTGAAGAAAATAGTGTCCTTTTATACAGTCAGGAATATTGTTTCATAAGAAATAGTTTCTATGTCCTAACAGATAATAACTTAAGGCAAGCTGAAAATAAAGCAGAATGCGCCTAAAATAGCCTTCTATTTTACTTACAACCTTATTTAAGTCATCACGCAAATTAGGTATCTCTGGTTCATGTGGTATAGGAAATATCATCCAGGAAAGTTTTATTCTGTAATTGATGTCAAAGGTGAAGGTCATAGTGACGTGAAAATGGCATACGTCTCTCCGCTATTACAATATGTACTTACACACTAAATTTGGTTTCCCGAGCTGATGTTTTGAGATCAATCGCTCAGGTCAAGGTGACAGTGACCCCAACAGTATCACCCCAAAATGTATTCCCATTCATAAATGGTTTCCCTAGCGTATATTTTAAATACTCTGGCCAGAGAAGGTTTTTTTTAATAATTGAGGTCAAAGGTTAAGTTTAACGTCAAAGCGACCTGAATGTAGTATGCAATACATCACCAACGTTTACATTTTGACGTGGAGGGAATATAAAACCAATGAAATTGGGAATTCGCTCTTTTCTAGATATTTGTGTCATAGGATTTGTTTTTAAACGTTTTTTAAATTGCTCTAAATTTCCGAGTATAACTCTCAGGATCATTGTCTAGTTATTAGTTATACACCATTGTAACCGAATGGCTAAAGGTTTTGTCTGCGTCCGTCCGTCCGTCCTTCCGTCTATCTGTATGTCCGTCTGTCATCCACTACTGTCGGTTCTTGTTTGTATTAGCTCAACACACCGCTGGTACGGGACATGTACTGGTGTAGCAATACCCTTATAGTTTATTATGCAATCTTACTTTCAGTAGACCCAGTGTCGTTTTTTTATAGTACATGTAGTAATTTATCTGACATATAATTTTTATAAGCCCTGTGTTGTTTGCTTATAAGATAAACCGTGCAAACTTGTGACGTAAAACGTATAAGAAATTAAGAGCCATTTTAGACCTAGATCTGAAAACTTACACATTCATGTAAGCCTCAAGTAAAGAAAAATACTTTAGGTCAGACAAGACAAGACAAAGTTTATTGTGATACAGGCCTCCAGCCCTGACACAGATACAAAATATACAATCAATACATACGATGTGTAACAATATAAATCAACAAACATTGGAGAAATTCAATTTACAAATGGTTAAAGTGATTCTTTGCGTACTTGCAATGCATAGTAAATGTACATTGCACTATTTCGCACTGTATCTCTATTTGTTCGTGTCATTAGTAAATTGAACTTGTACATATTTGGATAATTGTAATACTTTGTTGCTAAATACTGTTTCCTTAGGTCATTATATATTAACTTTGATGCCAGTGAGTAGCTCCTAGTCCTACACTGGAACATCGCCTAATCATTGCTGCGAACTTACCGGGACCATGACTTCGCCATGACCCCCATTTTCATATTCAGATTTGTTTATTTTCCGGGACTTCCAACCGTGTAAAACTATACACTTTCTGTAACCCCTTCACAGACTTACCCGAGTACACTTATTATTTTTAAACACTTTGGATCCTGATGAGACACCGCGTAACGCGGTGTCTGATCAGGATCCAAACTGTTTGACACGCATTTAATATTTCTTAAGTCAAAATACAGTAAAACCCCATTAATACGACCACTAAAACGAAGGCTAATTTATTGTTGAAAAGTCAGGTGACAGCTTAAAAGCAAGGAGACAGTAAAACAGAAAGCTCCTTAAGGCGCTTTCTGTTTTACTGTCACCTTGCTTTTAGCAGTCACCTGTCATACACACCAAATAATTAACACAATTAAGTGGTCGTAATAGAGAGGTTTTACTGTATCTAAAAATTATTTTTTTAAGAAATAAAAGCAGACGACACATGTTTAAAGCAGATGACGTCACGGCAGTGAAGAGATTAACCCTTAGAACTCTAATCACGCATATAAAGGTCCTTTGTAAACACTCAGTGTACAGTAAAAAGTACACGTGTTTTATGCAAACAGTAACGGACCAGGTGCCCGTTTCATAAAACTTCTTACGACAAATATTTAATCTTTAAAATACATTTAATTTCTGATTTCTCTTTCTAATCATGTCTTGTGACATCTCTTTGGAATCGTCTTGAAAAGACGATTCCAAAGAGATGTCACAAGAAAAGATTAGATGGAGAAATAAATAATAATTGAGGTTTTATAATCTGACTTACGACAACATTTGTCGTACGAAGTTTTATGAATCGGGCCCAAGATCAGAGAACCCATCTGATCAGGGTCTGCACTGCTTATCATATTACAAAATACACTTACAAAAACACAATCCTCGATAATCAAAAATGGACTAGACTCAGTTGGAAACTGGGATTGTCCATTTGACATTTCAGGTAGAAGTGGGTTATAAGCTAGATGTCTCGGTATAAGGATGAGGAACAATTAAACATGTAAGTGGGGCCACTCTGACGTGCAAAGTGTTATTTCCGAATATGTTCACATTGACAGCGGAAATGACATTCGGACGTTAGTTTCCCCACTTACACTAGGATTTGTCAAACATTAGTAACTCGTGGGTAGAGGAACAATGTAGAATACGTTATTCTTTACCGTTTAAACGCAAACAAAACGCAAACACAGTGCACTAAACTGTAGAAAATTACAACTTTTTGTAAATTCTAACTATTTCGTTTCTGTTTTAATCTAAGTGACAAACAGTTGAGAGCCTGATCAGACGCCGGGTCACCCGGCGTCTGATCTGGCTCCAAACTGTTTGCAATGGAAATAATAGTATACATAAAATACGGAAGTTCATATTTGAAATACTCACCTTTATCTTGAGCTCAAAGCGGTTTCAGCATTAGGTTTAAAATATCTTTCAAATCTTATCAGCCAGATAGTGTGTAGTTTCTAATTATAAATTCATAGCTGTATTAAAGTTGAAAACCCCCTATGAGATCGGACCAAAATCGGTATTCTACGTATAGCGATCGGCCATTCTCGTCAACTTGACGATACGAGACGAGTATAGCCGATCGCTCTCCGTAAAGTTCCGATATTGACCGACATTGGCCCGATATCTTTAAGGGTCCTCAACCTTAAATACAGTCTTACAGGGATGTACAAAAAGACAGGATCGTCACGAAGACACTGACCGTGGGTTTAAGAGTTCTTTACAGGTACTTGACAAAGATTTATTGTGTTTTTGTGGATTCAATGAGACGAACTTGAGAATAAAGTAGACAACACGTTCAATCCACCCACTACCATGACGTCATCAATTTTAAACATTTGCCGTCTGCTTTAAAATTCTCAAAGCTAAATTTTGAGTATTTTGACTTAAGAAATATTGAAATGAGTGTCAAGCAGTTTGGACCCTGATCAGACGCCGCGTAACGCGGCGTCTGATCAGGATCCAAACTGTTTGCAAATAACTATGGTACTCGGGATCAGGCAGTGAAGCGGTTGAAGCAGGATATATTTTCTGCAATATAAGAACTAGGGGGAAGTAATTCATCTTGCAAAAACCCACTTCACCCTCGTTACAGCTGTCTGCTAAAATATGTCACCCGCTTTTATACTCAGTGCTAGACATATTGACTTGTGCAACAGCGATACGTGTGTCAAACAGTCTAGAACCTGATTAGACATTTGGTTCAAACTGTTTGCAAATATAGAGAAAATGTGATTAAAAATCGTAACAGAGGGTATACATAACTCACAATTAACCCCTTCTCTATAGTGACGTCATCTGCTTTAAACGATTGCCGTCTGCTTATATTTCTTAAATTTAAATTTCAGACATTTTGACTACAAAACATGCTTACGAGTGCCAAACTGTTTGGATTCTGATCAGACGCCGCGTCACGCGGCGTCTGATCAGGGTGCAAGCTGTTTGCGAATAACCATTGTACATATTTGGTAGTAAGGCAGGGAAGGGGTTATTTTTTTAATCAGATAAGTCACGTTTTAACTTAAATAAAAAAAAACGGGTAGGTTCGACTTAACCGAGTTGGTGTTATCGAATGTCTACTGAAGAAGTTCGATATAATCGAGTTCGAGTTATATTTCGCGACACGCCAAACACCAGTTAGGCTCTCCAATATATACAGTAAAACCTCTCTATTACGACCACTAAAACCAAGACTAATTTTTGTTTAAAAGACAGGTGATATCTTAAAGCAAGGTGCTTTAAGCAGCCACATGTTTTGACAACCTTAGAATAAGTACAGTTTAATGATCGTATTAGAAGGGGTTTACTGTCATTCATATATAGGCGCATTTAGCTTTACTTTCAACCTGTGGTCACCTGTGCGGTTGTGTAAGGCCAAATAAAAAAATACCTTCTATGTTTCCGGTAACCCGACCGACCCTTGTTTTTCCCTCCGACCCTAAACTCTTTTTTTCATTTTTCGAAAAAAGTATCGGCGAATGTCGGTCATTTTTGCGGCGCATGTGACAGTCGTTTTATTAGGAAACGTGTAATAGACGCTTTTCTCCACTTAATTGTTTGAAAAGCTACTTTATAGTCGTTTAAGTGTTTTAAAAATTGACATCGAAATAAGATTTAGCACATAATTATCTAAGTGAACTTTGATCTAAATCTGTCATAAAGTGCTAGTAAATTAAACGTTGACACATTCAACATGCAAACAACACATTTTGTTGACACATTTGACATGCAAACAACACATTTCAAAACATTATTAATTCCATCTATCATATATAAGTCACTTCTTTGCCGGTTTGGTACATGTATACCAATATTGGTTAACAATCATACCAGTTCAATTTTTCCGGTAATTTTGGTAATGGGACCTACCAGTTAAATCAACAATTTGAATGGATATTTTTAAGGGGTTTTATGTTTGACCCAGGGCTCTGCAAAATATATTATTATATAATTATTTAAAATCCGACCGTCCGTCCCTAATGCTTTTTATGCATGTAATAGGAAACACAGGTATTTTTTTATTTGACCTAAAGCAAGATGGTGTAAATCAGAATTCTTCTGCAGTCTGCACGAACTTACCCGAAGCATGGTGGGAAATTGTTTTGTCTGCGAAAGTGATATATGGAAAGCGAACTGATATAGACGTAAAAAGAGAGAATATTCTAGTTATTTTTAATGCATTTCAGTTAAAAACGAATTATTTATATTTCAATGCTAAATAAAAGAGAGCAAAAAGTTGTGTGTTATGTTGTACCCAACGTATATCATTATTGTTTTAATGCTTTTTATATCATAAAACTGCGTGGTATTTTTTTTTACACATTTATTGTAGATTCAAGATTTTGTATATATAAGGGGTCCGTATTTATAAGCTTCCGTTGTAATGATATGACTAGTTACATATCTTTAATATATATATAGAGGATCTTAAATGAGTGTTCATATTTATTTGATTTATTAAATGAGTCTTTTTTTAAACGATAAAAAACGAGCTTTAGCGAGTTTTTTTATCGTTTCAAAAAGACGAATTTAATAAATCAAATAAATATGAACACGAATATAAGATCCTATTTATATCATATCCAACACACACTCATATTTACAGCCAATTTCTCAGGAGTAAGGTAGGTTGTAGTAAGGTGTTCCTTATATAGAAACAATCAATGGAAGGCGAACTGAGGTTTTCTAAGTGCCTGGGAAAAGGTAGTTCCAAATTTCTCAATGTTTTATTGACTTATTGTCACTATATAAGCCATTGTTCGATTTAGATTTAGATTTAGAATCTTTCTGATAATTAAGTAAACTGTGAAAGGTGATTAAAAATCACGTCGAAAAACATTTTAAGTTACAGTTAAGAACGTCACATCATAACGTCACAAATATTTCCCATAAAAGGAAACACAGTCGTGACGTCACTCTACTAGCATTATTACGCTGTGTCAAGTCCGCGCCGTATTTTTATTTCAACATTTGAACGAAAACACAAACACAGTTTTTGAATTTCTACTCATCACTGTCACTATCGATTTGGTTTAAAACCCGTCTTCGTTTTGGAACATTCGGCCCTTCTGTGCTATTGTGAATATGGAAATTTCCACCGTGAATCGGAGAGCCAAAAATGTTGAAACCGCCAGAGACATGTATCTAGGGTTGATGACCTAGATTCTGTACTAACGGTGGCATAGGATTGTGCATGAATTAAGAATATTCTCTACGAACTGTGTTGGAATATAGCATTTTCGAAATCAATTTGAGCTGTGGTGGATTTAGATAATAAACGAGATGTCGACTGCATTATTTGATTGGACTGGATTGTTGTCATTCAGCTTTGAATCGTGAAAAGATGGCTTGGACCAGAGTAGCCGGTAGGTCATCTTTCTACATAAATGTTTTAAAATCTTGTAGCTTATGATACTAACAGGACAGCGATCAGGAATTGTATGATATGACCAAACTTTAGGCGGAACAGTTCGAACGTTGCGTCCTTTGGGGCTTCGCCTTACTCACTGGTTTTGGTTTGACTCTCGGTAAACTGCAGATACTCGTGGTCAATTGTACCGTAGGATCCGTACCGTATAAAATGCACCGAAAATTCTGAATAGTTAATACCGTTGATTTTATTGTTTCTAGTCCCCTTCCGTCTATTGGCACTCGATCGTTGCCAGCTAGGCCAGAGTCCGCCATTTTTTTTGACAGCGCGTATGAATATTATTCGGTCCTAGAGTGTAATAAAGATCTGTGTGTTACCAAAATTAAAAAATGGTGTTAATCACGCGCAGAGCCGCGCGATATGATATAAAAGGTGATATATATTCAGTCTAGTTATACCAACATTAATATTTATTTTCTATCGAAATTCATAATTTTATATATCTGCAATATAAATATAGTATAAGTTAATGTTTTCGGGGCAGTTATATGAAAATAATATTTATGTAAACAAGTTTGTGTCAATTATAAATAGGTATCAAGATATAAATTTGTAAAAAACAGAAACATTATGTTTTATCTTACAAAACATGTATGTTTGTAAGTTGTCTCGTGTTCATGTTATGATAAATGTTCAAGGCTAAAAACAGAAGCTTATACGGACCCCCTTAAATGTAATAATATCTTTGAAAAGTTAAAGAGTTACATATCTTTGACATATATAAAGTGATATTTTATGTGTAATCATATCAATATTTATCTTTATCGAAATTAACAATTTTATATATCTGCAATATATAAAAGCTAATGTTTTCTGAGCAGTTATATGATAATAATATTTATGTCAATAACTTTTTGTCAATAATAAATGGAATTAAGATATAAATTGGTAAAAAGCAGAGAATTTATATATTACAAAACGTCTATTTTTGTATATTTCTAAGTTATAATAAATGTAAAAGGCTAAAAAAGAACACATTGTATATTTACCAAAATAAGTTTATTTTCTATACTACTTAAGTAATTATTTCATATACTTAATAACTATATTGCTGAATATATCTTCACAACAAATAATAGATCGAAAGTAACGAATTATATTAAATAAATAGTGTCCTTTTTATGAGAAAATTCGAGCTAATTTTAATGTATTTAAGTAAAAACGAATTATTTATATTTCAAGGCTAAATATAAAAGACTTAAAACTGACGTGTTATGTTGTACCCAACATATATCATTATTGTTTTAAAGCATTTTTATATCATAAAACTGCGTGGAATTTTTACATATTTATTGTATATATAAGGGGGTCCGTATAAGCTTCCGTAAAAAAGAACACCTCGTATATTAAACACAATAAGTTTATCTTATATACCACTTTACTAGACCCAAGCTAGTAAATTATATGAAATAAATAATGTCATTTTTATGGGAAATATATCTTCACAACTCATAAAAGACCCAAGCTAGTAAGTTATATGAACTAAATAGTGTCCTTTTTATGGAAAAGTTCGAGTTAGTTTTAATCTACTGCAATAAAAATGATTATTTTTCGTTTCAAGGTTAAAACGTATGTGTTATGTTATATCAAACATTTATCATTATTGTTTTAAAGCATTTTTATAATACGTGGTATTTTGATACATTTTTTTGTATAAATAAGGGAGTCCGTATAAGCTTTCGTAGATATACCACAAGTAAGACAATTTATATACGAAAAATAAACAACGGTTCTTTTTCAACGTTTGCATCGTCTGTTATGTTATGATACTTATTTATTAAGGTATAATGTTCACGAAGTTTTTAAACTTTTTCAAATATTTTCTTTTCATTTTAAGAGACATATATGCGACGAGCACCTGTGAATCAAATGTGCTTGGGATTCTTATAATATGGCACATAAACAATTTAGGAAACGGTTATGGTATAGGATTTGTGATATTCTTTTCCAATAAGCGCGTTTGTGCTAAATATCGCTTATTGCAATCAATTTGGAGCAGAATCATACGCCGAGTAATTGATTGACATTTAAACATCTTCAACATTTCAGGAAACCTGTAAATTTCCACATGTAACTGTATTATGTTTGCGTTATATTAATATTAAGCATATTATAACAGTTTTCTTCCAAGTACAATAAAGGCATGGGACCAGCTCCCTCCAAATATTAAGTCATCAGCCTCCATCGAAAAATTCAAAACTGCATTAGAGCGACATTTCAATAAAATAACACCTCCTTATTATTACAATCTTGGTGACTGGAAAGGAAATATTACCCTGTGCCAACTAAGAAATGAAACCAGTAACCTAAACGAGCATTTATTCAACCATTTCCTATCCGATTCAAAAGAGTGTCCTAATTGTTTTCACGAATGTGAAAATATGTCCAACCTACCTTATGCACAGACATATAATGCTAAACTTACTAGCTAACATAAATGGATTAGAGGTTATATCTCTGGAAATTCATTTACATGGACTCCCACACTTGAGCAAATTAGACAATGAAAGGTTAAATAGCGCCGTTGTGGATTACATCAATGCGACCAAGAGATTTGAGTGACAATTTTAGCTGCTTCTCATTTATTTCTTTTTTCTTTCTTTTCATTCTTTTTCTCATTCCCTTCTCTGTTAATTTTCTTCTGATAACTTCTTCATAAAATGTATACCGAATATATAGAAACTACAGTAGCTCTTGTATTAAGTAGAATGGCGACTACTTAATATACATGGTTGCTTGGTGCTAGACGTGTGCTAGTCGAAGGGCTACAGTTTGCTATACTGTTTTCTTGCCAACATAGAGTGGTCGTCTGTACTAACTGCTTAATACAAGAGTTACTGTAGCATAAAATATGAACTTCCAAATGCTATTGAGTTATACTCATATACTAAATTGTTTGTACTATGATAAAAAATTCTTAGTAAATAAAGTCTGACTTCGATATTTCGAACCCGCTTAACTCGAATTTCCTCTTACTTATACAATTAAATAACAGAACTCCTATCAGACTTGGATCCAACATGTCATTATTTCAAAGAATGTAGCCTAGCCGTGCTTCGGCTTTAGATAGGAATGTATTCGAGTTGGGCGAGTTACGATATCGAACCGCAACTGTAGTTAGATACAAATTTTACTTGATTACAAGTATCTTTATACACGTACATGTACTTACAATAATTTATAAGTTCGACTCATATATGTATATGTATAACACTGCTCATACATTGATTGTACTTGGAGAGGACTCACATATGCATTGCCTGTTGTCCAACCCTTTTCTTCTGAATAAAATATTGTTTAAATTAATATTAAGCTTTTTTCATGAACAGGAAGGAATGACGTTTACCTCATGATCAATCCAATACATGTACAGTAAAACTTTCTATTAAGACGACTAAAACAAAGTCTAATTGATAGGAGGAGAAGAACCAAATAATCTTTTGCTTTCGTTCTCATCCTAAGACATATCCATGTATTGTTCATAAAAGTTGTATATATTATATGTTTAAACTCAAGGCTAATTGATTTTGTATAACAGACACGCGACAGCGTAAAGCAAGGAGCTTTCTGTTTTACTGTCACCTTGCTTTAGGCAGGCACATGTCGTAGACACATAATGATTAAAACAATTTAGTTGTCGTTACTGAGTTGGTAGTCAATCCGAGGTTTTACTGTATAAATATCCACCTGATGTATACAACTGCATGTGCTCATTATAAATGCATCCCATATCATCACCTTATTTAAACTTTAATCGTTTTTAAAATTTGAATTGTAGGTATTTTGTCGTAGAAAGCATTACATACGTCAAACAGATCTTGATCTTGATACGACACCGAGTTCGTACATGGTTGATTTGGATCAAAGATATTAACACTTTCCAGTGGTAATAATATAACAAGTGGCCGACAGTTTGTTTTACTATTCTGGGATGACACCGGTAATAAAATACATGATTTTTTGTTTAATCGAATAAGAGAGTAGTTTAAAAGGAAATTAAATGTTTCAAAGTGTTTGTCAAAACGAATAATATCTTTTTGTATCATTCATATTTACCATGTAAGTGAAACAAGTCTATAAAATACGAATGAAGACGTTATACGTTCACAATAAACGCGTTTATAATTTTATATGCTTAACACCATACGAGTATGTCCGTTTGCAAAGACTTTGAAGCCAACTCAGGCTCAAAACTGTTTGCTATTCACGTTAAAACTGAACAATAACTTACTGTACAATGGAGGAGGTGGGTGATAGTTAATCTAGTCCTATAATCTGGATCAAAACTATTTGGCACATTTGTATCTTCTAAGAGAACTGGACAATGAAGCAACTTGCTGCAGACGACACAATTATAGACGAAGCCCACCTAGCTTGTTAAAGGTTAAAATAGAATAAGTGCTCATTTTACATGATTTTAATCGAATTACGATCTATACAACGTTTATAATCACATGATCAAAGAGGGATAGGTTTAACCTTGAGCATGTCACGCAACTTTAGTCTGCCGAAAATGCCGTCTGCAACTATTCTCCGAATTGGATAAATATCGTCGGATGTTACAAACAGTTTGGACCCAGATGAGACGCCGGGTTACCCGGCGTCTCCTCTGGTTCCAAACTGTTTGCAACCGTTACTATCAACCTTAAGCGTGCTCAAGATTAACCCGGGACTTTTGTGCGCTTCCGACGAATTGGTGATAATTTGTGAAATCGGTTTGGAACCAGATGAAACACCGTCAGAAAAATCGGCGTCTCATCAGGATCCAAACTGTTTGAACCTCTAAAGAAAATATAGATAAATCAACTCAAAGAATTGTGACAGACGACCAATTTGGCAGGCGAGATTTACAAATTGTGATAAAGATTCAGTCGGTTTAGGATGTATGCCCTTATTGTTCTTACTGCCTTTCTACTTCCTGTTTGATACCCCGGTAGGTTTGAATATCCGGATATTTATAAGTGTTTACCATTTACACTAATATGACGGATGAGAACGGACAGGAACATGTCGCTGAAACATTTAAGTTTGGATATAATTTTGGTGATAACAGTTTGGCAAATACACAGGGTTGTAGGTATGTAGCTGTAACCTTTTCAATGCTATGTATGTTTTCGTCTGCAGCATTTAATTTCTGCCACTTGTCTATAATTAGAATTTTAATAAATTTCTTCACAAAATGGGGTTACCGTGTCAAACAATTTTCATTCTGTAAGACACCGAGTTACTCCGTATCGCATTAGATCTTAGCCTGCTACGCACGAGTCGTATATTAAATGAGCCGTGCCATGTCAAAACCAGCCTTATTGAAATGTAACATTGTACAGACCAAGCCTCGTTGCCATCCCAGGCTCTAAATCTGAGTTTGGTCAACACTACCAAATACAGTATATAATGCAGCTACATAACATGCTTAAGATGGATGTGGATGTCAAACAGTGTAGATCAAGAAAAGCGGCTGACCTTGATCTACACTGTTTGCAATGCAATAAGGCAGGTTTTCTCATGGCACGGCTCGTATTTTGTATTCCCTTTGCTCCTACATGTATGACGTCATCATTAAAATATTATCGCCTGCTTCTCTTTCTCAAATTTAAATTTTAGGTATTTTTTACTTCAGAAATATTGAAATGAGTGTCAAACAGTTTGGATCTTGATCAGATACCGCGTTACGCGGCATTTGTTTTCAGATAACCACTGTATTTCGGGGTAAGGAAGTGACGGGGTTAACTAGGGATTTTTACAGATGTGATTTGAAGGAGTGATAACACAAATACCTGAGTGAAATGATTTAAGTTATATAAAAGATATGGGGGTAACTTTAGTGAGTTGCTTTGAGACATCCCTAACAGTTATTTTGAAAAAAGGGAAATAATTCCCGATATTAGTTTCTCACTTCATTGAATCTAGAATAACTTTTACAGTATAATGTAAATTGGTTATGTAACATTTTTACGTATGCTTTTTGCGGAAGATGTAGACAATACCAATAACCACGACACACTAAAGAATTGTTTAAACAAAGGTATTTGGCGAACATATTTACAATGTAGATAAAACTAATTCAGTGGTATTCTACGGAAGCTTATACGGACCCCCTTAAATGTAATAATATCTTTGAAAAGTTAAAGAGTTACATATCTTTGACATATATAAAGTGTAATCATATCAACATTAATATTTATCTTTATCGAAATTAACAATTTTATATATCTGCAATATATAAAAGCTAATGTTTTCTGAGCAGTTATATGGTAATAGTATTTATGTCAATAACTTTTTGTCAATTATAAATGAAATTAAGATATAAATTGGTAAAAAGCAGAGAATTTATATCTTACAAAACGTCTATTTTTGTATATTTCTAAGTTATAATAAATGTAAAAGGCTAAAAAAGAACACATTGTATATTTACCAAAATAAGTTTATTTTTTCTATACTGCTTAAGTAATTATTTCATATACTTAATAACTATATTGCTGAATATATCTTCACAACAAATAATAGATCGAAAGTAAGGAATTATATTAAATAAATAGTGTCCTTTTTATGAGAAAATTCGAGCTAATTTTAATGTATTTCAGTAAAAACGAATTATTTATATTTCAAGGCTAAATATAAGAGACTTAAAACTGACGTGTTATGTTGTACCCAACATATATCATTATTGTTTTAAAGCATTTTTATATCATAAAACTGCGTGGAATTTTTACACATTTATTGTATATATAAGGGGGTCCGTATAAGCATTCGTAGTATTCAGATCAATAGGGCCGATGCTTAAATTTGGTCATATGAAGACAACTGGTTTGGAAATAGTTGACAATTTTAATCCTATATTTATTTAGTTTAAAACATAATGTTTTGCCATATATGTGTACAACCATATAGCACAAGTGCAACATCTAGTTTAACAAACTACAATTATAAGAGCAAAAGGGATATACTAAGTTTAGCATCTTTTATTGTCATATATTTGTACAACCATATTACACATGTGCAACAACCAGTTTAACAAAATACAAATATAAGAGCAAAATGGTTGGACCAAAACTTCTGCAACATTAGTTACGGTCCCATCCTTTCTTTAATTTGAATGCCACTGGAAGTTTTGCTCTTAACCAAGGTACACTACCTGATAAAATGGTTAATGTATTGGATACCTAAATGATTAAGCCAAACGACTTAAAGGAAAACGGACAGCTGGTGATAAATATCTTTTAAATGAAAGATATTGAAAAAAAATCGCCTTCTGCCTTTGAATTTTTGAAAAATAATAAAAAATGAAGTAGTTAGGGCCGTTTAAACTATGCGATATATGACTGTGTAAGCGACCATGGGGGCCGCCATTTTGTTTACCTGTGTGACGTAATTAAGGCCTTCCGCGACTTCCGGTTATAGCGAGTCTAACCGGGAATGCCGTAAAGTGCGCGAAATTTACATCGATAACATTAATAAACTGAAATACTGAGAAAATTTGGAAATATGGAGGAAGGTAAAACACTTTAGGACTTCAGTGTTACGATTTCGATCCTAAATTATCAGAGAATGTAATATTAGAAGACAGAGACTACGACGGGTCGGGCGAAGAGGAAGCGCATTCGCCGGACGAGTTTGCGACTGCAATACGTGTGTTTAAATGCCTACAAAGGAGGTTAATACTTGCTGCAGAACAAATGAACTGACGATTGGGTGTCTTGGTACATAGTACATACATGCTCTTTATTTCCCATGATGCTTTGTTAAGAAGCCCGTTGAATTTTGCTTGGTAACTGTAGAGCTTTACAAAATCAAGAACGATTGAGTGAATTAATCCTAAAGTTTGAATACATTTATTAAATATTAAGACATGCTAAATGTAATATGACTATTTTGCGAGTAGGTAGGCTTACGTTAGAATGATATTTAGTGTTTGGATAAGACGCTCATAATACTATTCGTTCCGTCTCTGTTGGAACGGTCAGGAAAAACATCTTCCTTCTGTATATATACATGTAGGTATAGTAACGTCATAATTCGAATGCAGTAAATTGGACTAAATCATCTCTATTACTTATAGATAAGGGTTCAATTCCAACAGATGACTGCTAAAATAAAGCAAGCGAGATAAAAGTAAATAAAAAAACTAAATTATGAACTTTTGCCTATATTTCTATCTTATTGTAAGCAGCCTCTTGTCTTAAATACCGGTACAATTGGTTATACTACTTTTGAGTTGACGGAATAGAGAATTATACGACAAAACACTGACATACAAATACAGTACAGTAATGTTAAGCCACCACTAAAACCCGTACCTGCCTAGTATGAATGACAGATGGCAGCTTAAAGCCGCATTGTGCTTTTCGGAAACCTGCATAAAACGGTTGCTTGGGATCCCATTAGAACTACATGGGACGTGATTCTTTCACAAAAAGCGGCTTTACCTAAGAAATTCGCTTTTTAGTTATGTTTTTAATTTATGGGTGTTAACACCCATTAATTTGACCTTGTGAACGGAAAGAAGGACAACTCTGTAAATACAGGGCTCCAGATAAGGGGAGTATTTCGAAAACTAAAACCTTTATTTCTGCTTTAAAACCAATGGTGTCATTACTCATTAGAAGCGTCTCCAAGAGACAATTCTAATGAGTAGTAACACCATATCATTCGGTGCTGAAATGAGTGATAAACTGTTGGATTTGTTCAGTTTACTTCGGATTAGCTGGAGCACAGGAATGAAGTGGTTAACCCTTATTCTGCTGCACAGACGTCTGCTTTGAAATTGTCATGTGCAAAATTTGTTTAGTTTAGATTTATTCATAGTTTTAATTAAAAGAACCTTAAGACGATTGTCAAACAGTTTGGATCCAGATAAGACGCCGAGTTACGCGGCGTCTGTTCGATTTTCAAACAGTCAAACAACTAGGTCTGACGTGTCAAAGGTCAGCCGAGTCCATGTTTTAGGTAACACAGCATTCCGCATATTCTCGGACCATATTTTAAACAGCCGAGTTTCGTATATGAGGTGAAATAATGAAGGCGGAATTATTGTGAGAAGTTTAGCACAGTAGGCAAAGGTTAGGTATGCAAAGGCAAATAGCAGTATTTTTAGTAAGCTTGGGTTCGAATCCCACGTCGACCTTACCCTTTTTTTTATATAAATCTTGCATGAATAGTAAAGCATTATATTCTATTCCATACTGTATAATATAAGCTGACCATTTATGAACACGTTCGCCAGTGTTGGAGAAGGGTTGCTTTGTTTCAGTTCGAGTCCGATATTAGTCATATTTTAAATAATTAATCGATGATAAAATACATACATGTACATGTTAATATACATACATGTACATGTATATACACATAGGCTTCTATAATATTGAAATGTAATGAGTTACAGGCATGATCTGTTTACTGGGCTCCAGATAAGGGGGAATAGACACAAGTTTTCCAACATTTTCCTCATGTCTGCACTTAACCTTATGGTTTGATTGCAGGTACTAATTAGAATGGTCTCTTCGAGAAGCTTTTGATTAGTAGTCACACTATGGGGTTTGAAGGAGACATGAAGATTTTACTTTTTGAAATACTCTCCTTGTCTGGAGCCTTAATTACGGTGAAACACATGGGAATCGACCACTCATTAAGGACTATTAAAGTGGTATTTTAAGACAGGCTGCGGCTGAATGTAGAACAAAAGTAATTGAGACTGCCTTATGCATTATTCCCCCATTATGCTGTCACCTGCCTTAAAGGCCAACAATGACTTATGTATAGAGATGTTTCACCGTATAATCATCTACATAGATCTACATTACAATGAAAGTATATGATGGTTGAAATGAAATTGGAAATAAAGTAATTATAGAATCCTTAATATATTTTAGCAAAAAAAAAGTTTTAGGTTGATGCGAGTTTCGAACCCACGCCAAATAAAATTTCCCCGATCATATACTCGATTATGGGCCTACGACCTATCCAGTACGCTATGTTTCTGATAACTAATCCGCTCATTGTTTATACCTATAACTCAACCTTGTTTTTTAAAAGAATGAGACGAGGATATCCGAAATGCTAATCTCCCTTAAAAATGGACTCGGCGACCCCGTGACACGTCAGACCTAGTTGTTTGACTATACTTTCGGTTTGTTATGGTTTTAAACTGCCACTTTTGATGAATTAGGTCTGTCTTTAACATTTCATAGATCAGTTTGGCCCACAAGAAGGTTGAAACATTATTATTAACCGTTATTGTATTTCGGACATTAAAAAAAGGTCTGAAAGCACAATGGGACTTTAATGCAGGGCAACAGTCATATAAAGGCTCCTATATGAGTCTTCTTAAAGACGTTTGCCCTGTATTCAACAATCACATGTCTTTAAAGAGCAACATGCATCTTTAACCATTGGAAGCTAACACAGGGTAGACTGTATTCTCCTGGTTCTCAGATAGGAATGTATTTTCTTTTAAAACATTGGTGTGCTTGTATTTAACACATTTCGACCATTGACTGACTTAATCGATACATACCAATCATTCTTAATAAATCCATGCACTTTGTATTGGCATTGAATTATTTCATTTAACTTATTCAAATGATTTATGGTAATTAGAAAATGTGATATATACACTACAACTAGTTTCCTTGATGTCTCCAGTGAGGGACGAAACCGTCAATGTATATGAAATGTTAGTGCTGTGTTTTGAAGAAAATGATACTTAAAATATAGATTTACCAGCACAATGAACTCTTTCAAAGATTAGTTTTGAAGATGTGTGATCACTTAAGGCAGGTTGAAAGTAAAACAGAATGCGCATTAAGGCGCATTCAGCTTTACGCTCAGTCCTGCTTTAAGCTACTATCTGCTGGGATAAAGAACATATTTCTTTTGGTAAATGTTAATGACTGTATAAATAGGAACTATTTTCTTCAGTGGAAGAATAAATTAAATGCACTGAAAGGCGCGTTTATGGAGGAAGTGGTCAAAAAAATATATATTGTATGTCGAGGGCTTGGTGCAAAACTATTGTAACTCCCTCACAATTGTGCAAACATGGACACTATTTAAAATAAAACGTTTTCTCCGAGAAAATATGTTTAATCTAGATCAGACGCTGTTGATTTAGCTCCAAACTGTTTGCAATGCGAACTTTATTTACCTTAACCCTTAGCCCGCCAAATAAATTGTCGTCTGCTATATTTCTCGTCTGCTTCAATATTCAAAGTGCTTCAAAGTTGCTCAAAATTGCTGAAAATGTTGTCCGAGTGTCAAACAGCTTGGATCCGGATGAGACGCCGAGTTACTCGGCGTCTCATCCGGATCCAAGCTGTTTGCATATGGAGCTATAGTCGTGAGTGGCAGGCTAAGGGTTAAGGTAAAGGCAGTTTAATTATACATGTATACAGTTTGAACGCCATGAGTGTTCTGTATTGCATAGAGATCCTTATTGTGTCGTAATGGATCTTTAAATACAATTGAAATGTATAGCAAGAATGCATACATTGATATACGTATGATGTCGTATGTCGTGGCGTGTTGACTCTCCGCTTTCTACAATATTGTCTGCTTCACCGTTGACATTTATAATTGTTATCAAAAATTTTTTTAATACCATTTCAGCCATAAAGGATCCTATTGTTTGGATCTTAATCGAACTCCGCGAACCATACAGTTGTCAAAAACAATTGAAGTCGGGATTAGCAGGCCACATACTATACCCTTTCACTGTAAATGACGCCAAATGTGTCTTTTGCAAACAGCTTGGATACTGATCATATGCCGCGTAATGCGGCGTCTGATCAGAATCCAAAATTGTGACACTCGTTTCGAAATTTCGTCAGTCACACCGTCTGAATTTTAACTTTAAAACGATGTTGCAGACAAGAATATTGAAGCAGACGATACTATGGTGGAGAAGGGGGTAAAACTCTCACGATAAATTTGTCAATGAAAGAGTTCAGGAATTTATACTTTTATCTTTATAAGTCGTCAGATTATGTTCACATGTGTACTGATTTACTCGACCAACGAAAAAAGACATATATAGAACGGACGGGCATTAGCCGTATACAATGGAGAAGACGTTATTTTTCCCGTTTGAGCGAAATTAAACGTAGACGCAATGTAATATAATATAAGTAAAGGCATTATGATGCCCTCACATCTAGCTTTGGGCGCATATAGTTAATAAACAGCGCACATGTCCATCCGTCAATATGTAAGTCCGTTCGTCCGTGGCACCATTTTCCGTAGCAAATGTTCTATACCGCACCAGCTAAGTACATTCTATAAGGAATGTGTAGTATCCCGTAACATTTTAGGTCACCTTTAGCTTGACCTTTGTACTCGTTTATAAAAAGATTGAACAAGGTGTGTTTGTGAAACTTTATACTCCCGAGGTACCCATGACCTCTAAACTACATTGACAAAACTGGACTGGTCTCAATGTGCTTCTTAAGTGGAGTACATATACCAAATATGAGGCCTGTATCACATGTAGTTCCAACGTTATGTTCAATGTTAAATTAAGCTTACGATGCAGCTAAATGACCTCTGAATGACATTGACCTTTGTCGGACATTACCCAAGTTGTACTGAGCTCAAAGCCTTTTAGTTGAGTTAGAAAGTTACAGCCAATGTTCATGCTGTGGATAGACAGACACAAAGATAGACAGACAAAAAGACAGACATACAGACATGGAAAAGCAATATGCACCGACTATGTCGTGCGGGATAGGAATAGGTTGCACAATAAACTTATCTGAATTATATTTTTTATACAACACCAGCTGGCGGTACTTAATTTGTCGTTTGAGTACAGCGTGAAACAGGCCTGCCATAAGTTGATAATAATCCTAAGATGCAAATTTTTCAATTTTTCAAGCCCGATTTTCCGGATTATACCTTTAACCCATAGTCTGTTTCTAGTGTTTAAGACATGTGATGCTTAGAGCAGGTTGAGGCGCATTCTGCTTTACTTTCAGTATGTTTTAAGTTTCCATCTGTTGGAATAAAAATCCGAATATTTCGGAAAAATCTGGAGAAATGGAAGCCCTGGTGAAATGGGGGAGCATACCGATATATTTTTATGCCGATTGAACTGGGGCCTCATGTATAGAAAAACATCTCGTCCCGGCTATATTTTTCACACTATATCAGCCAGAAATGCTATATTTTGTATGTGAGTACATGTTCGGATCGTTGAGTTGGCATACCATTTTGACACCAATGTAATATTGACCTTGATCTTTGACCTCAACTTTATGAAAATCTTGTTTGGTCTTATTTCTTCTACCACAACAGCTAGTGATATGATACGATACTTTATTTTATGAGTTAGGCCTCTTTTTCATAGCATGGTTCTATACTACAATATAAACTAATAGTACATAATACAAACAACTCATAGCAAGAAATATTAGTTAGTTCTGAATATTATGCTTCTATATATAGCAAAAGGTTAGCATGTCAGCGTTTTCAATAGTAACAGTAAACAATAGAATACATGTTATTTCAAAGATATGAAAATACAATGTATGTTACATATATCACATATAGTCTTCATTTTGTATCTCGTAAATTCATATCATGTAAATATTAGGTAAATATTAGTTCCGTATTTCTCTTCTTAGTGCATTTGCAAAGTATATATATAACTTTTTATATTTTGAATAAGTTTTTCATTCTTTGGTAACATTAATATGGTTTTTTTTTGGATATTTTGTTGTTTGTAACGTTTTTCATGTAAAACATCATATCTCAGTTTTTTTTTATATCTGGGCATGTTAATAAAAAGTATACTTAAAATTACACAAATTAACAAATGCGCTGGCTTCTAGGAATGTTAAGATATCGTCCTCGTTCAATTTAGAGCTCATGGACTTCTGATCTAAAATGTACCAAAGCATGACGAAATTTGCGTACGCAATACAACCAAATAAAATCCATCTTCTATATAAAATTTCAAAATTCTATACATTATCAAGTTTGCAACAGTATTTAAGATAGTGTTCCAGGTTTCGTATAAACTGGTCCCGAAGACGACGAACAAACAATTCTAAGAAGATTTATTCATTATTTACACCTTGTTTTATCCAAACATTGCCAAAACCGTTCACGTTGAATAGTTTCGTCACCTTAGTTACCCAGTTAGTATTTCCAACTGAAATCAAGGTATTTCAACATGATGTAGCATGTTTAACATTATCTGTACCCAGGCATCTTTAGAACTTTTAACCAGTATCTGAGACACAAGTTAGCTGCTTGTGATACCAAATTGATTGCATGAGTACATCTTGAGACTACGGATTATTGCATACTACTTCCAGGTAACTGTGCCCGTGACAATTGACCTCTGTCACAGAAAAAACGTTTCTTGTGCATATTTACTCATCAGTTTGGTTAACCATTGTGTTTGTGTTTGAGTACATCTTTTGATGAGCGCAATCTATCGTCTACAGAGACGGACGGAGGCCGATGATGATGACGTCTTTTGGTTGTGGAGTGTCGTGAACAATTTTAACTTCGCTGTTACCTGGCCTTAATGTTTGACCTCAAACATAGTATAAACGTTTCCGGAGCTTATTGCCTAAACCACAGCATGGATACCACATTTTGTGTACGAGTATACCTGTGGAATTTGATGTGTGACGTATCATTTTCAGGTCACTGTGACCTTGACCATAATTTTAAAACGAATTGTTTGGAGACTATTTCCTATTCTACGTACCTCAGCCAGGCATGCCAACATTTTGTGAGAGTACGTCTTAGGATGACAGCGTGTTACATGCAATTTCAGACACCCTTTAACTTTGATTTTGTCTTCAGTTATAGAAAAATGTTGTCCTGTGCATATTTCCAATGTAATGTACCACATCAGCTAGAAAACCCAAAATATGGGGGTGGAATACATTCTTGGATGGCGCAATATCGCGTAATATTTTAAGATCAGTGTGACCTTAACCGATAGTTTCGACCTCAATTATAGCAAAAGCTTGTCCGGATCATTTGTCCTGTACCACAACAGCAGATAGGGGTGCGTATGTACATATTGGGATGGCGTAGTATCTGATATTTACTTATGATTTAAACTATTGTGACTTAATTATTGTTATACAATACAAAAGAAAATGTTCGAAGCATATATCCTATACTTTATCGGTACATAAACAGAATTTGGTGTGCGTGAGTACATCTTGGAATGACGGAGTGCCGCGTACCATTTTCAAATGTTGTGTAGGAGTATATTAACTGGTTTGCATACAACAATAGAATGCATTTCGGCGCAATGAATGCTTTGCGAACATGTGTCCTTTACTTTGAACAATTTCTTGTTTTGGAAATATTTGAATAGTAAACGACTTTTAGCTTGAATATTCTCCATTTTGCATGTACATTGGGTGTCTCTATAATTATGCTGGGGTAAAAGACGTCATTCTTTCCAACTAAATGAAATTATGAAAAAGTAGTAATGCACATTGTAAATATTTTGGAGCTGTTTTACACGCATATTTTTTATAAATTGGCAATCTTTTAAAAAACCTGAAAAGTTCTACATTTTATTGGGTTTGCATGAAAAGTCGTTTAAAAGGGGGGGGGGACTAAAGAATTAATCGCCGGATATGTCCTCTACGACTGCGTCAAGGACTCTACTTAAACCTCTACCTTATTTCTAGTTTTGAAGACATGTGATCACGTTTTGCCTAAACACCGGCCTATAGTCGTATCCTGTAGGAACCCTCTGTTTTACTTGTACTTCAGCTACTATAGAAAACACGTTATTCTTTACCGTTTAAACAAAAATAACAGCAAACACGATACAATAAGTACAAAAATATCTGGCTTTCATGTAGACTTTGCAGAAAAGAGTTTGGAGCCTGGTCATACTCGATGCCTGATATTATATCAAACTTAGTACAGTGGGTGTAATTGTTTAATAGGAGAAAAGCGTTTACTTAGAAAGAATGAAGTATTCTCAACTCTATCGCCTGAAGTCAATAACATAAACGAATATTTATGGGACTGATCGTAAATATTAACCCCGTCACTGCCATGACGTCATCAGCTTTAAACATTTGTCGTCTGATTTCATTGCCCAAAATTAATTTTTGAGTAAACTAACTTAAGTAATATCGTATTGGTGTCAAATAGTTTGAAATCCGACCAGGTACCGCGTTACACGGCGTCTAATAAATGCACAAACTATTTGCTAACAAGCGAAGTTGGCTCCTTAACCCTTATCCTTCTGTAATATCGTCTGCCTTAAAATAATCATCTGCAAAAAAAATTAATTTAGATTTATATTTTTTTAAGTAAATGAACCTAAAGACGAGTGTCAAACAATTTGGATCAAGATCAGACGCCGCGTCATGCGGCGTCTAATCTGGATCCAAACTTTTTGCAAAAAACAGTGAAGTTGCGATCAGCAGGCAAATGGTTATTTCACGGTCTTACATTTTAAGTGTAAGTAAACTGTATTTAGTGTTTTATATATTCTACTGGTCCTGCTTGTTTAGTTAAGGTTTAGGACACCAAATTGAATAAAAGTTATCATAAGACGAAGTGAACAGAGTGCCGCAATAAAACATGCGCTCGGTATGACTTCCTGGATATATTCCATAAAAAGGTAATACACCAAGTAATAGTCTTCTTTCAGTCCGAATGACCGCTCAGCCGACTGTATATTCACTTCCCTGATCATTGAGCCATATTGCCTACAATATTGGTTGCTAATCTTGCTAACATTTGGCGCGTAGACAGGCGCAGTTCGGCTCAGACCCTTCGCAGATACCCGTTTTAACCCTTGGGTAGAGAGGAGCAATTCGCGGTGCATATCTTGCTCAAGAACATTCCTGTACATCATCGGGGATTCGGAAAAATCCCCTAGTCAGGCCGCTAGTCAGGCGGGGGATCGAACTCACGACCCCTGGTACCGTAGTCCAACGTGTTACCACTGGACTACTACCACCATAGAGTGTGCTTTTTAAAGGTTCGATCATGCGATTTTTAGACAATTAATCCGAAAAATTTATGTTGCTATATTAGCGTAAATTCATAAAAATGAACTTGTGTTTCAACATGTAGGTGTTTTATTCTAACCAGGGTGGGAAGCAGCCAGGCACAGTTTCGAGAGGCCGAGTTATTCTTCGTCTGATCTGGCTCCAAACTGTTTGAAATGGACAGGGCTTATTTCTCCAGATTTTTCCGGAATCGTCGGATTTTTATCCCAGCAGATGGTAGCTTAAAGCAGACTGAAAGAAAAGCAGAAAGCGCATTAAGGCGCATCCTATTTTACTTTCCATATGCTTTAAGAAATCATGTTTGAAAAAATAGTAGAAGGGCCAACTGAATAAAAGGGCCTTAAAATGGATTCTTTTTTAACCCATCTAGTATAAAATTTCTGATGATATTTTCGAATAGTTTAGACCATGAGGCTTTAATTTATGGTGGATGCCAGATCTGGAAGTGGTGCAGATTTTTTAAAACAAGGGCCATAACTCTGTCATCAAATTTAACACTGTGTAACAGTAATTCTCTGCATTATAAAGGCGTCGGCACCCATTGCTCCGATTTGCATGAAAATTACACCATTTGTACCTCTATGTATGAAATGGAAAACAATACCCTAAAAACTTGTTTCCGGTATCCGGTTGCCATGGTAACGCGAAAAAGAGGATTTCCCCTCAAACCAGAGTATTTTGTGTGTAAATAACAACAAATTCATGGCATTTTCAGGTAAAACGTACATGTTTCAGATACAATGACATTTGAAATTCGAAACACGACATATTGATTATAAAATAACGTTATTACTTTCAGGTCAACATTATACCTAATTGGTACGCACGTGCAATGTTTAGGGGTTAGTACTGAAAGAAAGAAACTATGAGTTTGGCATATTTTAGTACTGGTAGAAAATTCATGCATCTATGTTGAATTTGAATATGATCACCAAGAAACAAAAATAATGCATGTATGTTGATTACTATTTGGGAAGAAAACCTATTGGATTTGGGTTGCTAAGGAAGTAACTATGGAAACGAAACTATAATATTTACAATGTTTTAATTGCTACCGGTATGTAACTGAGCTGTATTGCTTGAAGTTAAAATGTACCATGATCACTCTTAAATGGCTATAACCACATATTGAAGCGTAGCGTTATAAAATACAAATAGAAGAATACATGCATATAGTGCTTGGTAACTATGGTAACACCTGTCAAAAGGACTTAATTTACTGGAAACGTGTGTCAAAGGCAAGACATTAGGCAGGTAAAATGCAGTAAACTATCAGAATCATTACACAATTACTTTAATTAGTTTCATTTTAAGGTTTGCAAATAACCATTGTTATATACACTTTGGCGTTTAGCATGAAACTGATATTTGGTTACCATAGCAACCACCCATAATAATTGCTGAATGATAGCTTTATAATCTAAATATGAATTCTAGCGTTTTTGAAGTCAACCACTGAACCTGTCAAAACCATTGTACTGAAAGTTTATAATCTAAGCCCGTATTCATACAGTTTGCAAGTTAACATTGTTGTAAAACAGTAAAATAAAAATAATAAATTGTTACCTTAGCAACCATTCACAGTAATTGCAAAATGAGGTAACTATATTGAAAAATTGTGTCAAATATATGTCAAATTAAGCTATGTTGAAGGGAAAGTATATTGCACGTATTCGAACCAGGGTATTTCAGTCGCAGTTTCAGGTTTGCAAATTAATACATGTACTGTTATGCAATTGACACAAAATATACTTTTAGTTACCTTAACAACCACTCACAATATATGCAAAATGAGAGCAATATACAATGCTTCCTCTGATCACCAAACACAATGAGAGACAAAGAGTGTTTGTTGTTCGGAGGGAGTTGTTATAGAGAAGGAAATTAATACTCTTAGAATGCTGACTTGGCTTTCATTTGCAAACAGTTAGAACCCAGATCAGACGTAATGCAGCATCTGATCTGATTTCAAACTGTCACTCATCTTTATGTTTTTTGTGAAAACTGTTGAATGCGCAACTTTGAGTTAGACCTGGTCTGACTAAACTTTCAATTTATTTCTGTCAAAAGCCACATTGTTTGTTGCAATGTGCATAAAAAAATGGTTTATATTTGTCAGCATAAACCGTGAGCAGGATTGTGGTTATTGTTTTACTGCCTTATACTGTTTTATCATAGTATTAGTATGTATACGATTTAGACTGATTAAACTCTTTATCCTAGGCTGTGCATTGCGTTTATAATAAAATGATTTGTCTGTGTTTCTATTGGAAAGCAGCACACTTCTGAAAGCTTATTTTGTTTCGTTTCGAAAATGGAGTCGTATAAGGAGCAGTAATGGAATACCACTGAGCCTTTATATTGATTTCGACTTCTCTTGATGCCTGTTCTGTCTAAGTGTCGTATTTGACATATCATGCTCTAAGGGTCAGTCATAATCAAGTTTAATTTTATATAAAACTGGTAGCTACGAATTATAATGCCTGTTCAAGTTACCATTTCCTTATAACCTATCGTTCTCAAATTATTTGAGAATATAATATATAAATCAACCATTTCTAAATTGATGTCCGTTGTTAATGTTTCATTCACTTTGAGATTTGTATCTAATCATATCAATGCTACATACAAACTTAAAGTGATGAGCTCTGTATTCTTTGTACTCATTGGTTATGTTCAAATAGTGTATAAGATACTTGTTTCATTTGTGTTTCGGTCATAATGTACATATAACTATTATTACATTTATTGTGATGTATCCTGTCAAATGATATAATCTCTGTAATAAGAGGAAATATATAGTGCCATTGCTTGCTAAAATAACCAAATATTATTTGATGCTAAAAGTGAATGTTTATATGACAATGACCTTGCATGCCTGGTTATGAAACTGACGTATACTAATTCAAATAAGTTGATGTACTTTGCTGTTTAAAAAGCTTGGAATTTGACACATATTTCCAGTATACGGTTCTTATTTAGCATATATTGTGAGTAGTCGCTTAGGTAACCAAACGTTATGTTCGTGCTAAAAGTGAATGTACTCGTATATATGACAATTTGAACTTGGACACCTAATAAATTAACTTAAAGTACAATGCTTGTGATAAGTTGTGGTTGCTTATAGCGACGTGGGAGAGCGGTGGCAGGTTTCGAATCCAAGTCGGACAAGGAATAGTTCGAGGCAGTTTCATTAAGAAAAACAGCGTTTATACCAGAACTTTTCACTGTGCCTATGCGAGTCCAATCATCTTAATTCTTTATAAGAACCATACTCATTTATGGAGTTAATTATTTACCAATATCACTATTTCGAACTTCAATGTAGCTTTTCAAAACACTTATTAATATAAGTTACAGCAGTACTCCCACCTATTACCCTTCAAAAAACAGGTGGTTCATCTATGACAGTTTGAACCAAATAGTGAGGAAGTTGTACACATTTTAATTTGAAGGGCATTAACTTATATCCAAATGGTCGCAGTCGAAATTCCAAACCACTTTTTCACCTTCAAATACACGTAGTTGGTCTATGAAAGTCCTCCAACAGTGTAGGAAGAATAAACTGCACACACTATTTTAGGATTTATGTATACATGCATTCTATGTAAAATAAATGCAGCTCAAATAGCAAATCTGGGAATTTCCACCAATAGTGTAGAGGAAGCTCGGTGCACACCTTTTTGTCCTAGATATTCTGTGTAGGAAATATATTCAAAGCGCCATTACTACAGTCAAAATGGTCGCAGTAAACTTTCCAAACCATTTTAAACACATTCACATATGCGAAATTTGAATCCATTTTGGCTGATGCTTATGATGTTAAAACCAGTGCCAAAATCTGTCGAGATATTATAATGTATAAACGACAACAGTTGTATAAATAATGACGTGATGATGTATATAATTTACCTATATTTTAAAACTTTGAGCACGCTGTGATGAAAGTTTAATTGTTTTTAGTATTTTATAAGCATACACTAAGTTGCATGGTTTTAGGTTTGTAAATCTAATTATTTGTCATTTTTTAAGCTTTACACTGTCTCTCATAACTCATTTTTGAATAGTTCTTTTAATATTAGTTACTCATCATTTATAGAAGTGAGACATAAATAAAATATCTGTCTGTCTACAAGTAATGTTAGTCCACGAAGGTTCAGTGCAAATCCCTTTAATATTGCTGGAGTTAACTGCGCACATGATATGAAGGAAAACAGTTTATAGTAAAGTTGGTCACAGTCCAATGTCCAACGGTTTCTCATATAAGTAATTCACTTGTGAACATTTGAGAAAAGTCCTTCAGTTATGCTATGCGAGCTAGTTCCAAAAGGGTTTTAACAGACAGACAAATAGACAGACAGAAAGCACAATAAAATGTCTTAACTCCCCAAAAGGTTGATTTTGTGGTGTGGTTTTGTTTTGGTTTTTTTTTTGGGGGGGGGGGGGGGAAGGTTGAAGGAGACACACATTAACAATAACAATAAACGAATAGTTCATACAATGATTCTACATAAAAGTATATAAGAAGACTTATTTGAGGTGTTTTGAGTCAATTTATTAATTTGTAACCTGATTATAAGACTTAACATGACATCGGTATTTACCATTGAAACGGAGTGGGTGGGGTAATAAAAAATACTGTAACAAATTCTGCACCACTTCTGAACCTGCATCCACCCTCAAGTGTCATTGTCTGTATGTATACTATTCCCTCAACTCAACATAACTTTTGTACTGGAATGTGTTAGATAAAAAAAAGGTTAATTCATAGTGCAAGCCCCTCTACTATATTACATTCTACGACATTCTATGAGCTTCTAAACCTTCTAAATACTAAAATGTTGTATTTTAAAGCATTTAAATACCCAATAAACAACACAATTCAAACGATAAAAATGTTTACATAACAACCCTGTCATAAGATTAAACAATCTGTAAGATCGTTATTTAGCATTGAATTTCAGTGGGTGGGGTAACAAAATATGCTGTAGAAAAAATTTGCACCACTTCTGAATCTGGCATCCACCCTCAAGTGTCATGTATGTATATATACTATTGCCTGGTATCAACAGAAATTTTATACCGGATGGGTTAAAAAAATTTGGATTCATGGGGTCAGCCCCTCTACTAAAAAGAAAATTTGGAAATCTTAGGAATGTTCAAGGTCAACTTATGGTAGCCCTAAATGGACGCTTTTAAAATAAGGATATTTGTTTAAATGTTGTTTTTTACAAAATTGGTGTTTCCTGCTTCAGTCACGTTCTCAAATGCATATCATCTGTGGAGCGATAAACAAGTCATTATCAATTCACACCAAATGTACAGGCAAACGTGTTTCAAACCTTCTACCCTCCATGACGTCATAAAGTGCATTTGCAAACAGTTTTGGTTCTGATCAGATGCCGCATAACGCGGCATCTGATCAGGATCAAAACTGTTTGCCACTTGTTTTGGAAAAACGTCAGTGACACTGCCTTAAATATAACTTGAAACCACTTGTTTTGAAATTACGTCAGTGATACTGCCTTAAATATAACGATATTGCAGACAACAGTATTGAAGCAGACGACAATATGATGGTGAAGGGGTAGCAACCTCACGATAAATGTGATCATGAAAGGGTTAAGCGAGCACTTAATTCGGGCGAACACACGTATTTTTAGTCTGTACGATACGTTGTATCTTGAGGCGACTGGACAGAACTAATGCAGAAAAACCCATATTCTTGTATTAAGCGATCACATGTCATTAATAGCGATCAACGTACTACCTTATTCAGTGGTCACTTAATACAAGTCGAGCTGTAAAATATACAGGCAATCGGCAAAACAATAGGATGCGTTGAATGACACCACGGCTTGCATACAGCCTCAAGCATTATCTATTTCTTATCCAAGAATCCGCTTTGGGCTAAATTTCGGGGGAAATATAAAACACCGTTTTTATTGATTTATTGAATCATTGTTTCAACAGACAAAATTTATATAGGATACAGAGTATAGCATTTAGTAATGTATTCTAACACATTTCGCGCACTCTATATTGGCCTAATTTAAATTCTCTATAAAACACGCACGCACTGTAATCGCGTAACGTGACGTAACATGGCTTCGGAATGTTTTAACTCTTTCCTCCCTGAAACTTTAAATAAACAATTCCAGTTTCCATTTTAGTCTAGTCCATTTCTGACTTTTAAGGGTTGTTTTTGTCAATGTTTGGCATTGTGACAAACAGTGAAGACCCTGATCAGAGGGCTCCTTTCGGAGCCCTCTGATCAGGGTCTTCACTGTTTGCATAGGACAAGTGTACTATTCACATGTTCACTGTTTGAAAAGCACGCCTATATGCGGGACTAGGGTTCAAAGAGTTAAACAAAGGGTGAAGTCGTTGAGATGCTGGTAATTAAAGCACTCGGCTTACGGTCCCGTGATTTAGTTAGTACGCATCTCAACTCCTACCCATGTTCTATTGCACTGGAATGACTTAACTATTTCTTACATAACCAACAAACGCTTTTTACTAATGTTTTCCTTATCTGGAGCTAGAACCAACCTTTAATACTAAAACCCTCAATTCATTGTATTTTTTATATGTCACGTTTTAACATTGAAATACGGGTTAGTTCAACTTAAGCAAGTTCAAATCATCGGATTATCGAGTTTATCGACTGTATTTTTGCCGGGAAGAGGAGTGGAGGATTAACCCCCCCCCCCCCCCCCTTTACCGAAACGCATCTAAACCTCTCTATGTACTTCTTCGCATACGCAGTAAAATTAACACGCGTTGATGTTGTTAAATACACTTTGGCTATGGAGATGAAGACTGATACTGATGGATCTAGTACTCTCAAATAACAAATCTAATGTCAACATTTTGCATTGAGCTCAAAGGTTGTCGGCAAACTCCTCCCCGTTCCCTCTGGATGCACACATGGAACTTTAACCTAGTCTTCCGATTATTTTGTCTGCTTCTTCCACATTGCGTTGCTGGTTCGATTCGAGCATCAAACAGTTTAAATCTAGATCAGACATAGAGCTAATTTGCGTCTGAGCAGGATCCAAATTGTTTGCATAAGCCAATGTACAGTGCTCCCTCCCTACAACGACCCTTCTAACAACGACTCCTTCCTTATAACGACCCTTACCACAGTTCTCTAAACAGGACAATTATGTCTAACGCTTTTACTGTTTTACTATTGTAATATCGTCTGCTGTAAGTTGTCGTCTGCTGTTTTTTCTCAAAGTTACATATTGGACATTTTGACAGAAAAAACTAAATTACGAGTGACAAGCAGCTTAAAGCCAGATCAAACGCCGCTTAACGCTACTTCTGAACAGGATTCAAGCTGTTTGCAAATGTTAACCTTTTTTCCTCCCTAAAACGTCTCCCTCCGAACAACGAACACAATATTTGTCTTCCATTGGGTGTCGTGGTAGAGAAGGGAGGACTGTAGTTGTGTTTGGCAGGATAAAGGATAAACTAGAGTGAAACTACATTAACATGCACGACTTGGTGTATCAAAAACATGTACTTCCGATTAATTAATGCATAACATGCAGCCATCTCCTCCATCCAGGAAACAACATTTTCTTTGATCAACTGAACACTTATTTTGCTTCAGATTCAGCTTGGCGGATGTTTGTAATAAACTGTTTGTAAAGGATATAATATATGTACATAGTGTCTCACATTGGGCGTTGTTGTGGAGAGGGAGCACTGTAGTTGGGTTTGCTATATCTTCAGACGGTATGTGTCTCTAGATCCAAGGTATACGAAGCATGGTCCGCACTGTTTGTTTGATATGAACTCCACCTACCGCCAATATATCAATTTTGAGAACTATCCTTCAGACAGCCTACTGCCAGCTGAATACCTTTTAAACCACTTTAATACACAGTAGAAACTTCGAAAATCAAACCGATTCCAGACCGAGCAAAATTGTCCGGTTTAGAGAGGTTTAAGAGAGAGTTTGCACAGTCATTTAAAATCATCTCAACAGTCAGTGTTTTTCTTATTGCTTAAAACAAGATAATAGTGCTGCAGAATGCTCATGAAGGAGCTTTCTTTATTATTATTACCCTGCATTAAGCAGCCACGTGTTCTATAAACTCTTTATACTTATTCGTTGAGGGAGTTGTAAGCATGTAGAATATGAGTTTGGAGCCGAGAAATATGTCCCAGGGCTGCCATAAGTTGATAAAAAATCCCAAGATTTCCAAATTTGTATTTTTCAAGTGCGATTTTACGAATCGTACCTTTACCCCATCGCCTGTGTCTAGTTTTGTTGACACGTGGTTGCTTAAAGCAGGTTGGAAGTAAAGCAGAATGCGCCTTATGGCGCTTTACTTTCAGCCTACTTTAAGCTACCATGTACTAGAAAAAAATCCGAAGATTTAGGAAAATTCCGGAGAAATGGCAGCCCTGATGTCCGATCTTTAAAGATCTGTTTAGGGGAATCCGGTTTTCGGAATTTACACTATACACCGTTTTCAAGGAGTAGTCATAAACACACTTCATGATTACTCATTTTCAGTAAACCTCGGTTTACCGCCCCACGAAAGAACCCTTGTTGGCCGCTGTTTAAGACATATACTTTCTTGGGGTCGTTTTGCTGTAAGTTCCCTAGCTTAAGCTTAAAGCTAAATGAAAGGCAAACAGAAAACTCACAAAGGAGTCATCTTTTTAACTTTCGTTTTGCTTTCAGCTACCTTCGAGTGTTTGCAAAAGTGTAGATATGTTACATGAACGTCAATCTGAACATCAGAGTGTGTTATTTGCATAACTGATACTTCCTTGGCGACGTTTCCCTGTGCAATGGTTCGAAGAATTCGGGCATTTACGGTACCATAGCAACGATCTGTGATACCCAAGGGTGTTAACACAATGTCGAAGACGTTATTCGTCCCCGACAAAAGTTTTTGTGTTTATAATAATGACAATTACAAATAGTAAGGAGAGCAAAGTAAGTAAAGAGTAATCCGGCATCTGATAGGGCTCCGAACTATTTTCGACTGAGAATGATTAAACCCTTTCACCGCCGGAGTCGCCTAAAGTCAAATTTGCAAACAGTTTTGATCCTGATCAGACGCCGCGTAACAGGATCAAAACTGTTTGACACTCGTTTCGATATTTCTTCTTTATTAAATTTAAATTTGAAATGATATTGCTGACAACAATATTGAAGCAGACGACACAATAACGGTGTAGGGGTAAAAAATTCAAAAATAATTTGGCGCCGGAAAGGTTAACCCTTAGAATCCCAGCAACGCCTATACGTGTCCGTTACAAACAGGGTACATGGGAAAAACACTTGTCCTATACAAACAGTATGGGCAAAGATCAGAGTATACACTGTTGTATTTTTATAATACATTTTTAAACTAACCTTAGATAGTTTATAAAAAGGACTGGTCTTAAGTGGGCACTTGAAAGTTCATTTGAAGTTTCACATTAACATGATCTTATTTTATGAGATTAATGTGTATGTTTGGTAACATGGTAAAACACTTGTATTTCCGTTTTGCAATGAACAAATCTACTGAAACGGTAGGTCCGTTATCAGTATATAGGCAATCTTGCATTTAGCGACTACTCAATATAAGACATGTGTGTAGTATCTAATACATGTGGTTGTTTAATACAGGATAACAACAATGCAGAAAACTCCCATGGTATTTTTCCGCATTATATATCTCCTCCATCAAGCAATCGTTTATCTTAACCCTTATCATCCTAAATGTTTCGTCTGCTTCAAATATACTGTCTGCCTTAAAAAATATCAAAATTTGTTTTAATGGGTTTTTTATCTGAGGAAAAATTAAATACGAATGACAAACAGTTTGGATTCACTGAAGCCAAGTCGCGCTTTGCATGGTAATTTAAGAGGTCTTGACTCTGCATCACTGCGTGTTCGATTAGTATAAGAGTGGTTGTTTAGAGGATACATAGGTTACGTTGGGGATGTTATTCCTTCTCAATAAACACGTAGATGCCGAGAAAACCTTTGTCTATGGCAAACAATTAGGAGCCAGATTACACCTCTTAATGCAGGAAAGAATTAAGAATGCAGAATGATATCACAGAAGCTAAAAACTACCTTAAAACTAATAGTTAACGTTTATAAAACGTCATTTTCTACTTTAAAACTAATAGTTAATATTTCAAAACGTTGTCAGTTTTCGGCCTTAAAACTTACAGTTAACAATTCCAAAAAAGTTTTCAGATTCACTTTCTGCCTTAAAATTAATAGTCAATATTTACAATTAGTTGTTATTTTCTACCTTAAAACTAATAGTACCGGTAAACGTTTTCAAAAAGTTCTACCTAACACCTAATAATTAATATTTCCAAAAAGTTGTCATTCTTCTACCTGAAAACTAACACTTAACAGTTTGAAAAAAATTGTCAGTTCCACTTTCTTCCTAAGAATTAAGAGTTAATATTTGTAATAGGTTGTCATTTTCTACCTTAAAACTAATGGTTAACAATTTCATAAAGTTGTCATTTTCTACCCTAAAACTAATGGTTAACTATTTCATAAAGTTGTCATTTTCTACCCTAAAACTAATGGTTAACAATTTCATAAAGTTGTCATTTTCTACCTTAAAACTAATGGTTAACAATTTCATAAAGTTGTCATTTTCTACCCTAAAAACTAATAGTTAACTATTTCATAAAGTTGTCATTTTCTACCTTAAAACTGATGGTTAACAATTTCATAAAGTTGTCATTTTCTACCCTAAAAACTAATGGTTAACTATTTCATAAAGTTGTCATTTTCTACCTTAAAACTAATGGTTAACAATTTCATAAAGTTGTCATTTTCTACCCTAATAACTAATGGTTAACAATTTCATAAAGTTGTCATTTTCTACCTTAAAACTAATGGTTAACAATTTCATAAAGTTGTCATTTTCTACCTTAAAACTAATGGTTAACAATTTCATAAAGTTGTCATTTTCTACCCTAAAAACTAATGGTTAACAATTTCATAAAGTTGTCATTTTCTACCTTAAAACTAATGGTTAACAATTTCATAAAGTTGTCATTTTCTACCCTAAAACTAATGATTAACAATTTCATAAAGTTGTAATTTTCTACCCTAAAACTAATGATTAACAATTTCATAAAGTTGTCATTTTCTACCTTAAAACTAATGGTTAACAATTTCATAAAGTTGTCATTTTCTACCTTAAAACTAATAGTTAACAATTTCATAAAGTTGTCATTTTCTACCTTAAAACTAATAGTTAACAATTTCATTATTATATATATATAAAAGTTGTCATTTTCTACCCTAAAACTAATGGTTAACAATTTCATAAAGTTGTCATTTTCTACCTTAAAACAATTTCATAAAGTTGTCATTTTCTACCTTAAAACTAATAGTTAACCATTTTTAAAGGCTTTCAGTTTCACATTTTACCTTAAAACAAATAGTAAATGTCTGCATTAAGTTGTCAGTTTTCTACCGTAAACTAATAGAAGTGAACAATTAAAAAAACAAAACATTTCTACTTTAAAAGTAGATGTTAACAATTTCAAAAGTTGTCAATTTCTATCTTAAACTAATATTTCATATTTTCAAAAGTTGCCATTTTCTACCTGAACACAAATAGTTCACAATTTCGAAAAGTTGTAAAAAGGATATCATTTTCTACTGAAACTAATATGTATTTAGGCTTTGCCTATGGACGGAAAAAAGCAAAATTGTACTAATGAAAACGGAATAGATCTATCTCCAGTGTGTGATCAGCGCTCTTGTATCAGTTCGTTGTGTATTCCAGATCACACTCGAGGCTACGCCTCTCGTGACTGAGATCTGGATTACACAACCGACTCGAACTTTTATTATAAACCTAAATTGTTTGGGACAAGATCTATATGTTGTTAGATTCTACCCAATAATCAAATAGATAATGTTAAAAGTTAAAACTCCTCCGTACAGCTATATTATCAGGGCTGCCATTTCTCCGGATTTTTCCTAAATTTCCGGATTTTCCCCCAGGTTATGGTAGCTTAAAGCACGCTGAAAGTAAAGCAGAATGCGCCATTAGGCGCATTCTGCTTTACTTCCAGTCTGCTTTAAGTAGTCACATGCCAACAAAACTAGAAATCGGCTATTGGGTAAAGGTACGATTCGTAAAATCGCGCTTGAAAAATGCATATTTGGAAATCTTAGGTTTTTTCATTTCAACCAAGTTATTAGATTGTATTATAATGCAATCTGAAACTATTTTTGGAAGTCATATGACCACCAATAATGACGTCATTATTTATATTGATGACGTGTTGGTAATCCGTTATTTTTATCGGTTCGATTGAGAAGTAGCTTTTTGCAAATAACGTTCATTTTTAGCGTTAAAGGGTATGAATTGAACTGTTTGAAATTTTGTCATTTTGGAGGAAATCAGTACAAGTGAGTGTTGTGGGTTATTCATTCTTAAACTGGTTTAAAAATATCACCGAAATCGGGAATTCCGAAACGTCACGCACAACTCTTCGTAAAAGCCGTGACATCATCATCCAAGATGTCAGCCCCCATGTTTTGTAGTTGCCTAGTTTTGAGGAAATTATTCACGCGCAAATCAAACACTTTTCAAAGTCTGTCAGTGATTGAATAGAATTGGAATACCTTTGATTTTATCACGTATTACTTAAGAACGGAAAAAAGGCAAGCCTTTTTTCCGTATTAGTTCATATTTTCAAAAATTGTCGTTTTCTACTTGAAAAATAAAGAGTGGTTTACTGCATACATAATTATGATGTTTCTAAAACATAATTGTCAATAATTCAAAAACTTGTCTTTTTTTTCTTTCAGCCTTCTTAAACTACCATCTGCTAGGATATAGGAAATACTTATTCTATTACATGTTAATTACTGTATAAAAGGGGAACTATTTTCTTTACTGGAGGAATGTGTTAAATAAAAGTGTGTATCTATGAAGTATTAAACAGGAAATAATTACGTCTTCTCCACTCTATGAGGGAAAGGGTAACAGTGGATAAGACGTTACTCCCTTCAATTTACACAAGACTTAACGCAAACTCAATGAAATAAAATGTAGAAAATGACATTGTTTGAAGATATATACAACTTATTTTAATCTGAGTAGAAACCGGTTTTGAGCGTGATCAGACACTGGGTTACTCACCGTATGATCTGGTTCCACATTGTTGAGAAGGAAAATTATTTTCTTTTAGCACAAACACGTTAAGTTGGAAGATATAATGTAATTATAATAGAAACACTACTACTACTACCACTAATACTACTTATAATAATAATAATAATAATAATAAAATAATGATCATAGTAGGCCTAATTAACAATGTTTTCTGTTTTCCAAGCTGTAACTCACTGATCTCTGAAACTTGGAATGAACAAGTCTTACATGCAAAGTCTAGAATTTGTATAACTATTAAGGTTTGTTTTACAATAATGCAATATAATGCCATGCGGTTTTAGACACTGGTCAGAGAAGTCCTGTAGGATAACTCTGATATATGCCATCCTTGTTTGCATAGGACAAACGTAGTATTCACGTGTACACTGTATTTAATGGACAAGTATACGAGTCTCTATGGTTTAATGGGTTGAAACGCGGTGAATTATGAGGATCAGCATTTCTTCTATATAGGAATATTTCTCGTGATATTGTAGCTTTATATCTTTAATGATAACAACTTTCTCACTGCAGGTACCGTGAGTAATGTCAAAATCAGTGGGCCTAACTTTGTTGATGAGGATTCCTCAGCCACTTTCACGTGCTCTGCGTCCTGTACCAACGCTAGCTGCACGTACGTGTGGTCAGCAGTTACCGGCCTTACAGAACAAAAAAAATCTAGTAAGTTAACGATAGGCAGTGTGGTACGGAAAGCCGGCGGAGGAAACTATACACTAACATGTACTGCGTCTGATAATAACGGACCAGCCGAACGACAGGATCATTCACTAGCTGTTTACTGTAAGTACTAACCGAACTATCATATAACATTGCATTGTGTTCCTAGTACTGCATAGAGCGCGTTGTCCATAAACAATTATGTCCACTGAAAACAATTTTAATCCAAATCAAAAGTCGAGTCAAATCTGACCAATCAAATGCTTGAGATTGATCTCAGACTCAACTAAAACACTTTTCAACCTTGTCAGGGTTAGACTTCAAACTGCAACTCCGATTTCAATACATCTTCAACATTTCAATTCCTGTAAATGTATCCGTAATAACGTATACCCTACTGTATAAAGTTTAGACACACCTGTCGACAATTCAAAGGTGTATATCATTAGCTCATAGACCCCGAAACATAAATTGGACAATTCCAATTAAGTATAGTCCGTTTTTGACTATTTATGAGTTGGGTCTACACCGTATACTCTTCACAGGTACACTCTTTTCAAAAACCGTAACTATGCGTCACTATACGTTGAAATGCACAGTGAATCATCAGCATAACGACCTTCCGAAGTTTGTTTTCTGTATTTAAGGAAGCTGACAGATAAACCCATTGAACCCTAGCAACGAGTATAGTCGTCTTTAACAAACACTGTACCCGAGCACAGTACACGGGTCATTTATAAACGATGCTGATACTGATCAGAGGACTCCTGCAAATAACTAAAAATGCATGTAGTCAAAATTATTAAGACTAAATTGGAAATCGGAAATATCCAATTTGAAGTTTAAGATGCGAATGAGATAAAAACAAGAGGTACGTAAAGCAGAAAATTATTGTACGAATTTTTTGTTGCCCTTGCAGCCTGTTCAAACTCAGTGATTCCTGGAACTTCGAATAGACAATTACTATTTGCAATGAAGTTTAGTCCATTTTGAACTATTTACAGTATTTAGGGTTGCTTTACAATATATCGCAAACTGTTGAATGAGGCAAATACTGTCCCATAGGTTATAAAGCGTTTAAGTTGAGTCTGAGATTGTTCTCAAACATTTGATAGGTCAAATTTGAGCAAAGAGTCTAGGATCGTTCCCAAGCATTTGATTGGTCAGAGTTGAGCTTTACTGTCGTATGTCTTTTCACGCTAATTAAAATTGTTACCTGGATTAGCAGGCATAATGACAGATCATTGACTATAGATGAATAAGAACATGACGAAAACTTCATTTGAAGAGGTCAATGTTTTCAACTGAATTTTCGTTTGAAATTCTGACTTATATCAGAACAGAACAGAATCATCATGCTGCAGTAATTGTTGTACGACCATTTACAGTAAAACCTCTATATTACGACCACTTGATTGTGTTAACTAGTAAGTGTTTACGACAGGTGACAGCTTAAAGCAAGGTGACAGTAAAACAGAAAGCTCCTAAGGGAGCTTTCTGTTTTACTGACACCTTGCTAAGCAGTCACCTGTGTTTTATACAATAAATTAGCCACCGTTTTAGTGGTCGTAATAGAGAGGTTTTACTGTACTATTCTATCTAGTAATGTAAGGGTTTCATTGTATTCTAAATTTGATCAACGATATATACAGTGGCAATGACAAAGCATGTGATGTATTTTGCATATAGTTTTCTGTATCATTATGTAGAGTTTGCTCCGAATGATTGGACACGAAATTCTTTTTTTAAATACAGTAAAACCTCTCTATAACATCCACTAAAACGAAGAGTAATTGCTTGTATAAAATACAGGTGACAGCTTAAAGCAAAGTGACTTTAAAACTGAAAGCTCCTTAAGGAGCTTTCTGTTTTACTGTCACCTTGCTTTAAGCAGTCACTTGTCGAAAACAAATTATAATTACATGTTACGCAGTTTAGTTGTAGTAACAGAAAGGTTTTACAGTAACATATTTCTGCTAAAATTGTAAATCTCTTCTCATAAGAATCGCCTTTCGGAATGTATTCTTTAACCCTTCCAATACCTTACCCCGAGTACAAACGTTTATTACAAACACTTTTGATATTGACCAGACACTGCGTAATACAGCGTCTGATCAGGATTAAAATTGTTTGCAACTCAATTTCAATATTTCTTAAGTCAAAATAGATCTACCTAAATTTTAAATTTGAGAAATGAAAGCAGGCGACAGTTGTTTAAAGAAGATGACGTCATGACAGTGAAGGAGTTACGTAGTCACAATATAAAGTTTTTTTTATAGAAATTATCTACAATAAGTGGGAAATGTGCTTACTGAGTCCAGATTTGTATAAATAATTATATATACTATATCTACGGTGCTCCTTCTCTATAATGTGTTTTTCGGAGGGAGTTGTTATTGGGAAGGACTATTAATATCCTAAAAGTACATTTGCAAACAGTTTGAACCGATATCAGGCGCCGCGGAACGCGGCGTCTGATCTGGGTTCAAACTGTTTGTCACTCGTCTTTATGTTTCTTCAGTTAAACTGTCAAATACGTAACGTTGAGAAAAATGGCAAACGACCATTTTAAGCTGACGATATTGCAGCATTGACAGCTTTAGGTTCAGTTGTCTTGTTTTGTGAGTATGGTTAGGCTGGTTGTAAGGATGGAGTCGACTCGTTATTAGGTGGGCCGCTATAGAGAGGAAGCACTGTTTACGGTTGGGCTGGCATCATAATTTCCCATTAATTTACACACTGCAAAAGAACATATTAGTCACAGATTGTTGAGAATATCATCTGAGTGCACACAATTTTGGGCCTAATCAGAATTGTAATTTGATCTCCCTCTGGTATGGCTCGAAACTGTTTGCAACTTTTTATCACACATGTATTGGGACAGAACATCGTCATGCATTTCATTGTGTAGATGGGCCAGACAGCGTGAAACTAACGCCATCTAGCGGCGTCCTCGTCGTCCTGGCGGGGACAAACTATTTGGCATCGTACGCAGAATGTACAGCAATAAGTTGTTACCCGGAATGCAGCATTCGATGGGAAAAGGAGTCTGTGAGTGTTTCTACGAGCCAGAGACTGTATGGATCAAACATTGAGGCAAAACGAGACCATGCGGGAAATTACCGATGCTTTGTTACAAATCCTAAGCGATCTCCGTCAACCACTAAATCCTCAAATTTGACTTTGACTGTACAATGTAAGTGTCTGAACCCTGCACATGTGGTGATATCGTCTGCTTCGAAATTGACGTTTGCAAAAATAATTTAAGATATATACATTGTTTCAAGAGGTAAAGAAACTAAAGACGATTGTAAATAGTTCTGATCTGGATCTAAACTATTTTAAAAAATCAGGAAAGTCGCGATTTGCAGGCAAAGGGTTAACCATGACAGTGTGGAAGTTTCAAATCGGCACATCCTTTTTCTGATAGATACAGTGGAGAATCTGTTATTCTTTCCCGTTTAAACGCAAACGTACGCAAACGCAAAACACTTAAACGTAGATAAGAACAACTTTTGGACAATTCTGATAATTCTTGTTTATCTTGGTGGCAAACAGTTTGGAGCCTGATCAGACGCCGGGTTACCCGGCGTCTGATCTGGCTCCAAACTGTTTGCACTGCAAATACTTGTTTTAGCGTAAACGCGTTTATTGGGAAAGAATAACAGATTCTCCACTGTACCTACTTTACATCAACATTAAAGGGGCGTGTCCTAAGATGTTTAAATGTATAACAAACAGTACAGATTCATTTTAAAATCCTTCAAATGGATATTCACTGTTAACACAGGATGTAAACATTGTTTCCAATATTGTAAGGGTTAAATTCTGGAGTTTCAACTTGCAGTTATACTACATTAGGGAAAATTGTATTCTTTCCTGTTAAACCCTTTACACGTAAAACAGGTTGAAAGTAAAGCAGCAAAATGCGCCTTAGCCTGCTTTAAGTGGTCACCTGTAAATGGTTTATCCTTCTTTTTATCACTCTCGAATGCACGCTCTCTCTAACATCTATAAATGCGTGTTTTATTGCCTTGATGAATGCCTTCCCATGTTAATATAATCGAACAGTGTAGACCAAATCGCAGCGTCTTAGAGTATACACTGTTTACAGAGATTATTATCACAAATATAGATATATCTAAGCCCTATTCTAACCATTTCATCCATAGCAGCCACTTTTGACGCCTTTACAAATTCTTCATCATGAGAATGCCTTATTAATATTGTAGTGACACATTTATATTACGACCACTAAATTGCATTAATTATTAGGTGTTTGAGACAGGTGACTGCTAAAGCAATGTGACGGTAAAACAGAAAGCTCCTTTAGGACCTTTCTGTTTTACTGTCACCTTGATTTAAGCTGTTATCTGTCTTTCATACACTCAATTAAGCTGTCATCTGTAGTGTATATACTCAATTAACCTTTGTTTAGTGATCGTAATAGAAAGGTTTCATTGGACTACCGTATCCTAATAAAGAACCATGGGTAATTGTGCTGCGTTCTTACATGAAAACACGTACTTAATCATTTCACTGTAAATGACGCCAAACGACACGTTTGCAAACAGTGTGGATCCTGACCAGACGCCGCATAACGCAGCGTGTGATAAGATCTAAACTTTTTGACACTCGTCTCGAAATTTGGTCAGTCACACTGCCTTTAATTTAACTTTGAAACGATATTGCAGACAACAATATGGAAGCATAATGGCCATGAAAGGGTCAAATCTCACGATAGATTTGACCATTAAAAGGTTAAAGTAGGCCAACAGTAAAGCAGAAATTCTAAATGATCTTCAGGTTAACTAACAACGTATTTTAAATATTTATAAAAAGCTACTGATAAGGTTTGAACCGAAAAAAGATGATTTTGTCACAAACAGTGCAAAAAGCCAAAACCGAAGCTTTTATTGGAATACTCCTGGCATACATTAGTACCCGCGCATATAAATTATTATAGGTACTGTGCTTCTACTGTGCGTTTTGAGTTTCTATATGCACGTGAATATGTCTTTTTTAAAATGAACAGATATTACATATATTTCAATGTCAGATATAATAATAAAAAGGATATGTAAATCTATGGAAATCCGATAATTTAGCTGTTATCTATACTTCTATCATTGCAGGCAGGTTCATATACGTATACTCGACAAGGAGTAAGACATTCAAACTTCGATATCTCGAACTCTGTTAAGTCGAACATATCCGTATTTCAAAGTTTAAACGTTGAAATACGGGTATGTTCGACATAACCGACCATGAATTATTGAAGTTCATATGTCGACATATCGGATAGTTCGAGTTAAGCGAGTTCGAGATATCGAAGGTCGACTGTATACATGGACTGATTACTTTTTCCTTAATTTAATATGAGACTGCACTTGTCTTTCAATAGGCAATACATGTATACTTTTAAAATCAATTCTTAATATTTTAAGAGACTAATCAAGATGGCAAATTTACATTTTTAATAAAAAAAATCACGATAAAAGAAAGTTATGATATAATTGTGCTTAAGCCTATAAGATTTGATTGTTGAAATCTTAAATGCAGTGCCTCTTTCATATACACTTCAAACTGGAGTATAAAATAAAGTGTACCGATAGCTGTTTACTTGATTGAACACCGCGGGGACAGCAATTGAAACAAATGAGATAAAAAAAAGACAGTATTTTAAGACTTGCCGGCTGATCCAGAGGTAGAGCATATGGTTTAGAGTTATTGTTCATTTTCCGCGCGGATTTGAATCCCGACAAAGCTCGTATATAGTTTGAAATGTACTTTTTTAAAAATAAAAATTAATTATTTTTTTCTAAATTCATATTTACGTGTTTATATAGGCACTTTGCGTGTACATGCACTAACATATTAGGCCAAATCCAGTGTTCAGTTTCCTTAAAAGTGAACTTGACTTTATTTGATAACGGAATTTTAAGTTTCAAATGTTAATTAATGAGTTTAATCAAGTAAATCAATGAAGCAATTGTGAATTAGCAAGTGCTAACTGCTAGCATGGGTATTTATCGGTTAAACATGAATACTGTTTGGCTGTTTTAGATCCACCGGACGTAAATGCAACATGGGATTCTAGTACCAAAACGCTGACATGCACGGCTAGTGGGGTTCCTGCACAATACACATTTAAGGCGTTTGCACATTATGTAAACGGGATTAAGATACGGGACCTGATTGGAAGCCAAACTGGACGACTTTTAACAAATAGGTTTACAGCGCCTACGTATCAAGACAGAGGGGACTATAAATGCAGTGTAAGCAACGGGAAACCGACTGGTGACACATACAAGGAAACCATGGCAACAGTGCCTAAGGACGGTAGGTCAAGATGTCGAACAAAACGTCAGACCAAGAAAAAAATACATCTCTGGTACAATGGGGAAGACGTTATTCTTTCCCGTTTAAACACAATAGAAACGCACACGCATCGCAATAAAAAATGACATTTTTTTCGACATTTCTGATAAAATTATATTAATCTGAGTGGCAAACAGTTTGGAGCCTGGTCAGACGCCGGGTTACCCGGCGTCTGATCTGGCTCCAAACTGTTTTGCAATGGGAATAATAGATTTGGTGTAAACGCGTTTATTTGGAAATAATAACGTCTTCTCCACTGTATTACAGAGACGACACATACATGTATAAGTCGCCTCGTTTCCAACACAACGGCTGATATGTGTCTTCAGTGTTGGTCAGTCGTAAGAACCATTGATCAATACCAAACTACAAAGCGCTCGACAGACTGAGTATTTTCCAACGTTGCGACTTCTTTTCTTAAAGTCTCTAAAAACAATCTAGGAAGCAATGTGACATAGATCCAGTTGTTACCACCGAGGCGCACCGTTTTAAGAACAATTAAGACATTAGAAGAATACTAAAATAATCTTTTAACCGTAGAATTTCTAACATTAAGAATGCGTTATCATCGACTTTTCAAGTTTGCTGCTTAAACTTGTTCAAATCATTACTCCATATATACGCATTTTTGCGCATTAAACCTTAAACCGCATTTCCACTGAAGAAAATAGTTTCCGTTTATACAGTTGTGACTCGACGTCTAAATAACAGAATGCAGACAAGTATATTTGAAATTCGTTAAATTGGATTCAAGTCATGCACAATTTTAGTATAATTTCAGGGTAACTGCTATATCAGCAAAGCCAAACTTTTAAATTAGTCTAAACTCGATACTACGAACTCGCTTAAAAACAATCTTACCAGTCTATCTTAAGTTGAGTTTTGATACGTCGATCTCGTTAAAGTTGAACATACCCGTATTTCAAAGTTAAAACGTGGCTAAGCCACGGTTTAACTTTGAAATGTGGGTATGTTCGAACTAGCGCGAATTCGTAGAATCGAGTTTTTACTGTAATTGTACTTTGTTTTTCATGTTCCTTGATTCCGACAACATTTCGACTGTACCAATAGAGAAACCACTACTAGTGTCAACAAGCGCTAGCTACAACGTGTCGAAGGGATCAAGTCTAAATATAACTTTATTAATTTATGCCAAACCGATCGTGCTCAAAGGCGGAGTAACATTCCTACAGAATAGCTCTGAACTTGTCGCCGAGCCGTTTGTGAAAGTAAAAGTACACAATCACCCTGTGACAGTCAGTTTCTATGGAAAAGATGTAACTGTTGAAGGGCAAATTGTGACTTTGAATTTCGACTCAGTGTTGGAAGAGTACTTTGGTGAAAGTGATGTAAAAGTCGCAAACAAAGAAGGCCATTTTATCACGAGTATAGTACTCTATCCTGAAGGTAAGAACATTCCATGTAATTGACATGAATCCAGCTATAGGCACTATTTTTAAATTCTAAAATAGAAATTTTCCCATCAATACTTCGAGACGATTCTTATGGGCAGGTACTAAAAGGTTTTTAAGACGTATAGAAAAAATACATAGCTTACTCCCTGTGTTTTATTTGGTGGAGTCTTGAGCGAGATGAAGGTTAGCATATTGAACATGTTTGCATTTTACATGAACAGTAAATTCCCATCTATTACGACCACTAAATTGTATAATAGTTATTAGAATATTGAGGCAGGTGACGCCTTAAAGCTAGGTGAAAGTAAAACAGAAAACTTCTTTGGTGGTTTCCTAGTTATCTTTCACCTTGCTTTAAGTTGTCATCTGTCTTTCATACAACGAATTTACATATACCTTACTTAATTGGTCGTAATAGAGGGGCTTTAGGTCACCATGTAGTATGTACTACATCTGTATCCAATTATATTTGAAATATGCTCACATGACCGTTCGTTTTGCCTTTCAAAGCATGTAAATATTCAGAACAATACTAGTGTAATAAATCAAAATGAACTTCCAAGATTGCTGCATGTCATGGTGCAATCATATTTTAGAAATACACAAAAGGCGATTAAAATGTGTCGTCATTACTAGTAATGATCAATAAAACTCCATTGTCCCATGTTATATGTGCATCCAGCTGTTTGTGAAAGAACGTGTGCGTTCCGTTCAAACACAAGAGGAAGGTTTGTTGGACTGAGAACATCAAAATAAATTCATAGAGTTTAAAATGATATTAATCTTATATAGATATCCTTTATGAAAGATAATCATACAAAAATGTGTATCCATGAGACGATTCCGTCCAAGAATTTTTTTTAGGAAAAGCTTACCTTGTGTTATAATGTGAATTCATCGAAGTATGAATGCCAAATTTCAGCCAATCAGAATGCCGGATTTCGTGTAAATATAATACAATGTACATACGTACATGTAGCAGAAAAAAATGTTCCTATTCAGAGAATCTTATTTTGAACAAACGGTCACATTCAACCCATTATTTCCTGAAGTTTCCAACTTTAAGTACACTCTGGTGGCATTTGTAATTAGCAGTTGTCACATGTTTAGATGACAAATGATATAAACCAACTTTTGAAACGGTTTCAGATGTAAAATGACGAAATTGAAAACTGATAAGTGCCCTAAACGTTTATCTATCTATTAAAAACTAGAACAAAGCTTACATTAGCGATGCATGTTCATAAAATGGAATTTACCCATCTCTTTTATGTGACTCTACAAACACCTAAACTTTTCCCGATATTATATCAGGTGCTCCAGATCCACCAGACGGTTTACAAGTTTCTGACGTGTCACATGACAAGTTGACCTTGACATTTAAATCCGGGTTCTTCAACGGCGCAAGCCAGACGTTTGTAGTTGAGTACAGAACTATGAAGGAAGGATCACAGTGGACACACGGCAGTTTCGTGGATGGCGGAGAGGAGAAGAATAAGTCCTTATCAGCTACGATCACCGATCTCTCCCCCGAGACATCGTACATGATCCGCGCCTACAGTTTCAATATGTACGACAGAAGCAACGTCACTGTGGTGAATACCACGACCCTAGAGGGTGAGCGAAACAAAATCATGCACAGATCGAGAGGGATGGGGGAGCTCCCCCGTCATTAAAGTTTTGTCAAAAGTGTGGACAAATGCTTTGTTTGAATGGGCAACACTGAAACCATTTTTTCACCCCTTTCTTCAATCATCGAAGTGCAAATCGAGTATTTCAAACTCACCAAACACCAGGCGTCAGCTTCAAAGCAAGATGAAAGTTAAGCAGAAAGCTCTTATACCTTCATTTTGATTTAAGTTACCACACTGTCTTTTTTTCACTGTAAATGTAATTCCGTTTGTTTCAATTATGTCAACCGTATGATTGCAATGAACTAATTTCGCGATTCATTCTTACCTTAGACTACATTTTGTATAATACTAGGTCATATTCTGTTGAACTTCAACAAAACTGACATCATTTCCGACGCCGATGTATGTATAAATTGCGTCCGATGATAAAAAAAAAAAACCCAAAAGGTCGTGCGCAAATGATCATCAAATTGAGTACATGTATAACGTTTCCGACGTACTTCGAAATTTAATTGCAAAAAATATTGCAAAAGTGGTTTATATTTTATTCCGGTTGCTACAAAGCATGAATACGACCTTTGACGCCCGTTAATTTTTTTACGTTTCAGAGCCTATAAATGTAGGGTTAATTGCTGGAGTTACTGCGGGAAGTGTGGTTTTTGTTGCCATCGTAATTGCTGCTGTTGTTGTTGTCTGTTGTTGTAAAAGAAGAAAAGGGACCAGGCAAGGTAGGCATCATATATGACTGGAAAGAAATTTGAGGGGTCGTGGCAAAACATAAACAATTCAAATGTCTCCGATAAACCTTTAGTATGACTTCTCTTTCAAATAGAGGCTTTGAAACTTAGTTTTGAAAGATATATGCAAGCAAACGTGTCTGAAATATCATGTCCCTCTCAGTCATCAAACTATGACAGAGAATTGAGAAGGATTTTAGCCCACATGTGGAAACTCGATACTTCCAACTCGCATTAGTTCGAACATACCCACATACAGGTAAGTGGGATCGCTTTATCGAAAATCAACGTATGAAATACTGGTAAGGTCGATTTAAGCGAATCAAAGGCGTAAAATGAGTTTCTATGGACTTAAGGGTTAAACCTTTAATAGGGAATAGTTTTGAACTATATCACACGCCCTGATTAGAATAATTCCCCAAAGACAATTTTATTGTTTAGATTAAGTGCATTAGTTTTAGTTTCGTTTAAACGGGGTGTACTAACGTCTACCTTTCTCGACATACTCGAGATAAATTTAGTTTTCATATTGCCATGATTTATCCGGTGTTTATGTCTCCATGATTTATCCAGTTTTCATATTGCCATGAGTTATCCGGTGTTTATGTCTCCATGATTTATCCAATTTTCATATTGCCATGATTTATCCGGTGTTTATGTCTCCATGATTTATCCAGTTTTCATATTGCCATGAGTTATCCGGTATTTATGTCTCCATGATTTATCCAGTTTTCATATTGCCATGAGTTATCCGGTGTTTATGTCTCCATGATTTATCCAGTTTTCATATTGCCATGAGTTATCCGGTGTTTATGTCTCCATGATTTATCCAGTTTTCATATTGCCATGAGTTATCCGGTGTTTATGTCTCCATGATTTATCCAGTTTTCATATTGCCATGATTTATCCGGTGTTTATGTCTCGATGATTTATCCAGTTTTCATATTGCCATGAGTTATCCGGTGTTTATGTCTCCATGATTTATCCAGTTTTCATATTGCCATGATTTACTTGTTCTTGTTTCAGATGAAAACAAACGAACGTAAGTACAACAAAGAAACCCAACCCAACCGGTGTCTAGGCTCCGAGGTTATACAGCTTTAAATTTGAGTCTAAACTCGTTCCCAAGCATTTGATTGGTCAGATTTGAGCCTAGGCTCAAATCTGACAAATCAATTGCTTGGGAACACACTTAGACTCAACTAAAATGCTTTATAACCTCGGAGCCAGTTGTCATTCTTTAAAAGACCATGCACGGTTATAAAATACTATACTATGCCAAACTTCCAACGCAACACCCAGCATATTCCCATTACTTCCAATGTTAAACATGTTTTAAGTTAGTCTAATCAATTCTGTAATGTGTGCATATCCTGAATAGATTTCTTCTGCAATTCATAGAGTGAGCAATGGACAATACTCTTGGTAAACAAAAACAAAATGAATTGGCATTTGGTCCCAAAAATATGGAATTTTGTGATTACAAGTTTTCAGAAATCTCATTCTAATGCATTTTCAATGGGAAATGTTAACCAGAAATTAGCGATACCTTTCGATAGATGGTTATTATTCGTCAGAAGTGTCAATGAAAATTCTTTGCCAATATTAACAACTTTGAGGACAGTCCGTCAATTTAAAAACACAAATAAAAACAATTAATAATTTTGTGTCAACTTTTCCATCGATTTAAAACACCCGCTCTGATATGAAAATAGAAGGGAACTTGGAGGTGTTGCGTTGGCAGTTTGGCTTAGTATATATATGCGTGTTTTATATTTCAAAGCATGACCGCATAAACTTGAATGTTTTCAATAGTGTAAGTTGTAATTATTATTATGATACTGTTGTCATTGCAATGCAATACATAGAGCTAAAGTCGATTCAGTCATTTCGTGAAAAGTCTAAGTGAAAGACATGAAATGACTGATTACACATATTGGTTATAACACATGTTTACAAGACCGAATACCAATCCTTTAAAAACGGTGATGAGCATAGGTGATGTCCTATACAAACAGTGTAGATCCTGTATCTTTTTAGGGTTTGCACTATTTTCATTCTGAATTTTAATGATAGAAATCCACTAGGCTGTAGAAGAAATTGACTAGACTTAATTGAAACTGGAACTCTTAGTTTGAAGTTTCATGGGCAAATTACTAAAGCAAGTGACTGATTAAAACAAGAGGAAAGTAAATCAAAAAACGTTGAAACCAAAATATTATATTCGAGAAGATAGTTTGCATAGCGCGTAGAGCGTCACAATATTAGATATACCAACTTTACACTTTTAAAACATTTAATTCGATAAGTAGAAAAATAACACTGCTCTCTGAATATTGTGTTTTGAAGTATTGGCCTGCTAGTCACGACTTTACTAAAACATTTTACAAATTCGAGAAAAGTCTACCTAAGCGAATTCGAGCTACCGGGTTTAACTTTTTTTTTCTTTTTTTTAAACGTATTACTATACATTTTTCTTTCTGTCCTCTATATCGTTACAAAACCTTTCAAAACCATGCATTGTTAGCATTGTGCATCTTTAGTTGCCTATCATTGTGTATATTGATTTGGTTATCCTTGTGTAGTGGCTATGAATATTTATTATAATGTCTACTACATCGGATCAGAATACACGTTTGACCACAATGATTAGATATCTTAAAGAGGCTCGCAACCGGATTTAGCATTAAAAATAGTAATTTGTAAATATATGTCAAATGCTTATATAAATGGGTAAGATTTAGTTTAGGATAATAAATTCTGCTAAAAAATGCATTTCAAAAAAAAGAAGAAGAAGCTCTAGTGGGATTCGAACCCGTGACCCTCAATGCGGAGACCAACATGAAAAGGAAACGCCTTTACCCACTCGACTACGTGCGCTCTCTATATATATGGTAGCGAATTAACGTACTTCACTGGTAGCGATTGATAGTACATTATTCGGCTCGGTTTTATGTCTGAGCCCGTGTAGAGAAGCAACAACAACAACTATACCGTCTACTAGTCGCTATAGAAAAACGATGGAAAATATCTAAAAAAAAATCTAAGATTCGGTGACGATTCTTGAGACTTTTTTTGGACTGATCATATTTTGTTAATGTCAGAAGCCAAATAATGCCACAAATTTGCTTTTATTTGAGTATTTTATTTTATTTTGACAAGTACACCATCCGGTTGCGAGTCCCTTTAAGCCAAATCATAAGTCAAGTACAAAACCTTTGATGTTAAGAAATATAAGCAGACGACACAATGTCAAAAAAAAAGCTGTCATTCTTTGTATTATTATCATATTGAGTTTCCGTATAGTTTTGTTTACATGAGAGAGAATAACGTCTCTAGACTGTTATCATACATAATGGGGTTTATATTCTGTACAGTGTTTTGGTGACTGGAATGTTGCATAGTACAAGTGCCGTAAAACCCTTTTATAACGGGCACTAAACGAATGTCTACTTGATTCTATGAAAGACAGGTGACAGCTTACATCAAAACAAAATTAAAACACAAAGTTCCTAAAGGACATTCTGCTTTACTTTCACATTGCTTTAACGCTTTCACTGCCAACGGGGTCAAAAGGCGGCTTTGAAAACAGTTTGGATCCTGATCAGACGCCGCGTAACGCAATGTTTGACATTCGTATCGACATACCTTCAGTCAAAACAGCCCTAAATATTGCAGACGGCACTACCAATGCAGACATTGTTTTGACGGTAAGAGGGTTAAAGCAGACGATTAAACTTTGCAGCGAAAGAGTTAAGCAACCACCAGCCTTAAAACGTCATTTAAATAATATAATTCAGGGGTCGTTATAGCTGGGTTTACTGTGATTTGTTTGTTTGTAGGGTTCCAATTGAGGACCTTACCCGAGCAGAAATGAATTGGCCACCAATCGCCCATGACAACAATGTCTACGACAATACTGGAGCTAACTACGGTATACAGTTAACCCATTGAACCCATCGTGCCCATCGTGCGAAGGTTATAAAGCGTTTGAGTTGAGTCTAATGTCGTTTTCAAGCATTTGATTGGTCAGATTTGAGCTTAGGCTAAAATCTGACCAATCAAATGCTTCAAAACAAACTCAGACTCAAAGCGTTTGAGTTTAGTCTAATGTCGTTTTCAAGCATTTGATTGGTCAGATTTGAGCCTAGGATCGATCAAATGCTTCAGAACAAACTCAGCTCAAACGTTTTATAATTTTGTCGCAAGGTGCCGTGTATATGCCTGATTTACAAATTGTGTACTAGTGAAGAGTACACTTGTGCGTTTTAGAAAAAATAAACCTCTCTGGTAACCCCATAACAGTAAATCTCGAGTACACTAGCATCTAGGAGTAATTTCTTTTTACTCAGTGCTAGCATTTTCAAATAGTGTAGATCCAGATCATGATTGCCGGGTAATTTGAGTCTGATAAGGATTTAAACTTTGTTGATACCTAGATTTATATACAAACCTCGATATCTCGAACTCACTTAAGTCGACATAGCTTGTAATGCTATGATTTAATATTATTAGTTCGATTTCGCTTATGTCAAACATAACCGTTTGTCAAAGTTGAAACGTTGCATTACCACATTTTCACTTGGAAATACAGGTATGTCGGCTTAAGCGAATTCGAGATAGTCATGGTCAACTGTAAATCTACATTTGAGAAAACACATTTGGATTCAAACTTTTCCATACCATGCGTTGTGTAGTCGTGTTTATGTGAGACCGTGTTTCTGCAAACGAAGTACCAGGTAGTCAAGAATAAACGTTGCGTTTAGTTTGCTCAAGTCGAAGGTTAACCATGTCCCCGTTAAATAAGCATATGTAAAACTCTTCTTAAATTGGCTATCCCTTTCGCTGCCAGCCTGCCAGACACTATAACACTAACATATGCAAACAGCTTTTCTTAATTTAACCATGCTTAAATTTCCAAATTTATAAATAAAAACAGACGACATTTAAGCAAACGATATTATGTCAGCGATTGTTGTGTAAGACGGAGTATAACGTCATAATGGAAGCGAAATGGTTAACCCTTTCACTCTCAATGACGCTTGAAAGCGCGTTTGCAAACAGTTTTCAAACAGTTTGGATCCTGATCAGACGCCGCGTCACGCGGCGTCTGATGAGGATACAAACTGTTTGACACTCGTATCGAAATTGTGACAGTCATCCTGCTTTAAAATTAACTTTGAAACGATATTGCAGACAAAACAATTGAAGCAGACGACAATAAAGCGGTGAAGGGGTAAAAATATCCCGAATAAATTGATCATGAAAGGGTTCAATCCGAGGAAAGAATAAGACAGGTCATAGAGGAAACAATGCAAACCCTGATTCAACAGCTTTTTCAGGGGCTGTCTGATCTTGGAATTCACTGTTTTCAAAAGCACCAATGCATGCTTATAGAAGGAAAGTGGTGAATCAAATATTTACCAGCTTGATATGTTTCTGAACAGGGATACATGTAAAGTACATACCATCGAGTTCTTTATTGTTCTAATTATCAGGCTGAAAAATGTGCATTGCAAAACTGTAAAAAGAAAACACTGCCATCTTTCAGTTGTTAGACAAACTGATTAATTATGTTATATATTTGCTTTTCAGAAAACACAAGAGTTGAAAACGGGTAAGTTGTTTAAAACTGTTGAACACAACTCGAAATTTTGGGTAATAGTCTGCATGGTGCGGTCGAATTTGTATCAACTATTGAAATCATATCTAATCCAGATGAAACGCTGAATAACTCGGCGTCTCGCCTGGATCCAAACTATTTGACGATTTTGTGATATGTTCTGATAGTCAACACAGATAAATAAATTCAGAGTACAGTGAAATCCCTCTAAACCGGACACGTGTTGGGACAACAAAAAAGTCTGGTTCAGAAGGGTTTCCAGTTTAGAGGGGTTTTAACCCACTACCAAATATAGATTGTTTCTAGTATGGCCGCCATTTTCCCAAAGTAATAAATTCAAGGGAATTAACTCTTCCCAGCTGCTTGTATTAGGTTGCTGAAAGCAGTGGATGGAAAATACACGGCTTTCACGTGACGCCATTTCACCAATCAGATAGCTAGAGACTTGCTGGAGGTAGGATAAAAGACAATGCCTTGGATAAGTAAAACAGACCTAACTACTTTTAATGACACAAAATTGTAAAATTGAAACACGGCTTAAGTGGCTATCGACATATATACCAAGAGCTTCTTAATTTAACTCTTTCTCTATTACAAGTGCATTTTAGCGCATTCAATATATTCCTACACTGAAGAAAATAGTTCCAATTTATACAGCCATTAATATGTAAAATTAAAAATATTGCTATATATATCTTAGATTAAAGTAGACTGAAAGTAAAGCAAAATGTGCCTTAAGACACATTCTGCTTTACTCACAACCTGCTTTAAGTGGTTAACTGTCTTCCAAAACTATAAACAGGCTATGTACTACATGTAAAGGCATAATGATTAGTGTATGCCATCACATCATAAGGCAAACATTGCGCATCTTGCAGAAGGCTAAATACAAGTGACTGTCTAAACGTCTTCGTGACTGTCTATATACAGGTATATTCAATTGAAATGTGACTGAACATACGTTTTAACTTACTACGAGCGTATACATGTATAAATAGAAATGATTAAACGTACTAATACGGAAAACGGTGGTACTTTCCAAGATGCTTCACTGATTATTGATGACCACGATTTGTCGTACAAGGAAGTTTTCACGGAGCGAAAACTTCCTCTATACAGTGGAGAAAACTTTATTCCTTCCCAATAAACGCGTTTAGGCTATACTATTATTTCTATTGCAAACAGTTTGGAGCTAGATCAGACGCCGGGTAACCCGGCGTCTGATCAGGCTCCAAACTGTTTGCCACTCAGATTAAAAAAACAATAACTAGAAATGTCAAAAATGGTAATTTCCTACATTTTAGCGATTTGCGTTTACGTTTCGTTTGCGGGAAAGAATAACGTTTTCTCCACTGTATTTAACTATCGTTAACCTCTTTTCTGTAAGTCCGACTACACTTACATTTAAATGGTTTGGAGCCAGATCATACGCCAACAACAACGGTGTCTGATCAGGATCCAGACTGTGTGATACTTATATAGACGTTTTTATTTTGGTCAAAATGCCAAAAAAATTGATTTGAGAAATAACAGCAGACGACAACAGTTAAGCAGACGTCAATAGTTCGGCAGACGACACTGACAAGGAAAGGGTTAATGTATACCATCCTATACTCGTTATCTATTTCCTAAAACACTTCAACCCTTTCTAGGCTGGAAACCAGATTATGTATAGTTCGCAAACAGTGTAGACACTGATCAGATGGCTCTTTAACATAAACTGGTCATTTTTCAGTATTGATATAGTCCATGGGAGAAATTCCGCTTGAAAAAGGGAAATACAGCAATAAATATTAACCTATTCACTGCCATGACGTCATGAATAATTTAATTAAACAAATGTCGTCTGCTTTTATTTCTCAAAGTCAGATTTTTGGTATTTTGACTTTAGAAATGTTGAAATGAGTGTCAAACAATTTGGATCCTGATCAGACGCCGCATCACTCGGCGTCTGATCAGGATCCAAATTGTTTTCAAATAACTATTGTACTCGGGGTATGGCAGTGAAGTGTTTTAATGACCTATCATCACGTGTTTACATATACGTACAGTAAAACCTGTGGTTAATCGGCAGCTCAATAAGAGACAAATGTAGTGCAGGAAATCTCGTATTAAAACTGACTGCATTACTTGTGACCTGCATTAACCCATTGCCCGTTCTTAAAAAATGACCATGGTTCCTCATTGAAAGACCATTGGAAATGAGTTATACTGTATTAATACAGTGGAGAATCTGTTATTCTTTCCCAATAAACGCGTTTATGCTAAAACTATTATTTGCAGTGCAAATAGTTTGGAGCTAGGTAACCCGGCGTCTGATCATGCTCCAAACTGTTTGCCACCAAGATAAACAAGAATTATCAGAATTGTCCAAAAGTTGTTCTTTTCTACGTTTTAGTGCTTTGCGTTTGCGTACGTTTGCGTTTAAACGGGAAAGAATAACAGATTCTCCACTGTATCTCAGCTCTACTGTTCTATTGTAAGGCAGTTTGAAACTGCGATGGAAAAGATAAAATGGTAACAATGACTATTGGGCTTGGTCACAGTAGGAGCGCTAACCCTCTCAATGATTCTTAAAAGCGCGTTTACAAACAGTCTGATCAGGATCCAAATTGTTTTACACCCGTTTTGAAAGTTCTTCAGTCACACTGTCTTATTTTTTAACTTTGAAACGACATTGTAGACAACAAAATTGAAGCAGACGACAATGAAACGGTGAAGGGGTTCTGCAATATATTGCAAAATGACGAATAAAATAAACCCTGGTCAAAGGGTTAATACAATCCTCTGATAGAACTATGTTTACACTGTTGTATAGGACAAGTAGACGTATACTATTTACAGGTACACTGTTGGTAAAGGACGACCATATTCGTCGCTAGGATTATATGTGTTAAAACAATGTGACCAATTAATGCAGGATAAAATCAAAATTGAAAGTTTCTGTAGGACCGTTCTGTTTAAAAAATATTTTGTCCTGCATTAATTAGCTATTACCAGAATTAAAAACAACTTTATCTTTTTAAGTGGTCTCTCATTACAAGTTTAGTTGCATACACATTTGTTGTATATTTCCAGTCGAACATTCACGAACAACAAGCAGGGCACCAGTGAACCATTGTACGAGAATAACCAGACTGCTAGGTATACTAACATATACAGTGGAGAAAACGTTATTCTTTCCCAATAAACGCGTTTACGCTAAAACTATTATTTCCATTACAAACAGTTTGGAGTCAGATCAGACGCCGGGTAACCCGGCGTCTGATCAAGCTCCAAACTGTTTGCCACTCAGATTAAAATAAATAGTGAGAAATGTCAAAAAGTAGATTTTTTCTACATTTAAGTGAAATGCGTTTGTGTTTCGTTTGCGTTTAAACGGGAAAGAATAACATTTTCTCCACTGTAGCTTTACCAGGAAGAGGACGGGATCTGTCCCCCAATAAATGTGTTTGTGTTCAAACAATAGCGGCCATCACAAACAGTATGGAGCCAGATCAGACGCCTGGTAATCCGGTGTCTGATCAGGCTCCAAACTGTTTGTCATTCAGATTTTAGTAAATCTTTAGCACTTTTTAATAATCAATAACTTCAATATAAAAAGATCAAAATGTATGTGTATATATCATTTAAAAAAGAGAAATTCTTTGCCGACACGATGGTCCAACGCACGATAAGATCACATAAGTCGATAAGATACAACATGAGCCTAAATGGCTATTGATTAGGCATCGAAAGGGCTTAAGATTAAATAGTCTTTAACAACCCGTCCATTCTGTCTTATTACTGTATCACACACGAGAGGTAGTACGATTTATCATAATTATTATTGTTTCAATTTTAGTAATTTAGCCGGGTCGTGGAAGAAGTCTAATCAAACTCTCGACTCTGACGACTCTATAACAGTACAAGAAGGCTACTTAGATCTCTCTGGTGGTAACACTATAGAGGAGGCGTATGCTACCAAAGATGTTGCCAACATAGCAAATACTGAGGAAGATTACCTTAACATGGATGTAATACAAACTCCTGTCACACCAAAACACAGTTTTAGAAACTTAGAAAGGACACCGTCTAAGCCACAATACCAGAATGTGTCCAAGCAAATAGGCCTGATAAATCAGACTCAAAGTAATAACGACGAGCCTGATGAGGCGTATCTCGATATGGATACAATACAGACCAAACCAAGTGCTAGGTATAAGAAGAACAATTCAGAAGAGCCCTATATGGCAATGAGCGGCAAAGGGACACCGTCTTCAGCCGGACGCACTCATAAGAAAGCAAAAAAAGAAACGTCCCAGTATCAAAATCTACAAGATACACAACCGACGTAAGTCAGTGTACATTTTGTACTTGTCAATCGCACCAGTTCTCCATATTCACGTTCCAACTCGTCCCGTCGGACAAGCATTTAACCCATTCACTGTCATGACGTCACCCGTTTACTGCCATGACGGCATCGACATTTAAACAATTATCGTCTGCTTTTATTTCTAAAATTTGGATGTCAAAAAGTTCAGATCCTGATCAAACGCACCGTGACTCGGCATCTGATCAGGATCCATAAACATTCAAACTTTCAAATTTTTATTTATCATAATTGTATAAGGTCCACTTTACCATTGGCCGCATTAACATTTATACAAATATTGAATACATACAAATATAAATAGGGAGGTCATTAGTATAGTTGGGAACATGCAAACTATTTGAATTTTGAAATGTTTCTAGAGTCTAAATAAAAACGTTTTACACTGAATATATAAATGTTTATCGAAAGTCGTTCCATAGATAGTTATATCCAAATTGTTTTCAAATAACCATTGTACTCTGTGTATATCAGAGAATGGATTAAAACATTACCTGTCTTGATGACTTTAAAATCATATTCGTCTAAGGATATTTTGTAAATGTAAAGGCATCTATATACACAAGTAACACTTGTTGAGAACAGAAAACCTTTGAAAGATTGTTCAATGAAAATGTATAAGTCTAGTCAATTTTCAACTACCAATGATTGATTTCATGATACACTGCAAATTGACAAATAGTGCAGACCCGATCAGAAAGTTCCTTTACGAACCCACCGATCTTGTTCTACACGTTTTGCTCACAGGCACACTGTTGGTAAAGTACTTGTATTCTCGTCGACAGGTTTCTAGTGGTTCAGCGGTTTTAAAAGCAGAATTTTGCTTTAAACTATGACCAATTAAAACCTCTCCATTACAATCACTATATTGTGTTAGTTACCGTGTGTTTAAGGCAGGTGACTTTAAGCGGTCTCCTGTATTTCATGCAGTCTATTAGCCTTCTTTTAAGTGGTCGTTATAGAGAGGTTTTACTGTACTTAACTAAAATAATGTATTTAATTTTATACTTTCTAGGGCGTGTCAAGGACAAGCTCCGTATGTATCCATGTCGAAGAAGTCCTCAAACCGGGATAGTCGTAAGTAGAGTGTCTATCCCTGCATTCAAAACTAAGTGAATGATGCAATATCTAATCTTCATCATTCTGAATTATCATATTTTTTAAACGAAGTCTGTTTATTAGTTTAAAGTTTTTTATGCTTTATTTGAAACCAACAACTGTCAATACGAGTGTCAAGTACGAGGGTTTAATTAATAAATCATAACTTGGTTAATATTTGAACGTTATCGTAAATAGAGGATCTTACATGAATGATCATTATTTATCTTTAAAAAAAACCAAAAACGAATGGACTAAAATAATATGACGCGAGCCTTGGCGAGCGCATATTAATTTTAGTCAACGAATTTATTATGACTGAAGAAATTTAAAAGACGAATATCAAACACTTTGGATCCTGATCAGACGCCGCATTACGCGGTGTCTGATCAGGATCCAAACAACTGGTTGCAAACGCGCACACGTTTATCAGCCATAACACTTTATTCGAGGTAATTCAACTTTCATCTGACACGTGTATGGTAAGAGAGACATGGCTATTCCCGTTCAATCGAAACCGAATGCAAACACAATGTAACAAAATGTCAAAAATGTAGACAGGTTTTTATATCATACATTTTACTGTTCCACTAATGTACATGTATACACTTGTTTGTAGCGAATGTGTACTGATAAGCCGGTGTCTTTTATACTGAATAAAGTATCTATCTACATGTATCTGTCGTAGGCAATATTGGAATCTAGGCCATATTAGAATTCCAATATGGCTAGGCAGATCCGGAATCTGCCTAGGTCATATTAGAATCTAGTTGTTTCAGTACTTCATATGTATTTTTGAACAATTCTTTATTTAAGTTAAATAACATACATGTAGGTATTGTTAAACAATTCTAGTGTTATAATCTAGTTGATATTTCTTAATAATTATTTGTTCTTTAAGTAATAACATGGGCACTTTTTAACAATTCTAGTATTATCGTGTTCTTAATTATTGATAAGTCTATTTACTGATTGTTTTCGGTATTTTTAAAATTTAGATTGCTTTCAAAATTTAGTTTGACAAACATGAATGCAGTTGTGGAATACAGCCAGAAGTAAATGGTAAACTGTTGTTGTTTCTGCTAAGGTTTAAAGGAATGGTATCAAAACATTCCTTTTATCTTCTTATCAAATCAAGCGAGGTGCTTAATTGTCCATTATCGGGAACAGCTAGAAAGGCGTGAAGTACAATCAAAAGTGAAGTTGAATGGTTACTTATCAATACACTACTTTTATCTCCATCAAAATCCAAACTAATTGTTTAATTAAGGTAGATTAAAGGTGTATCAATGTCATGAATTTAAGAAATTTTTAAAGTATATGAAAACACTTTATGATGGTTTTGTATTGAAGAGCTATTTAAGATGAATGAAAAATTAAAAAAGTGTACATTTTGGTGAACAACAGTTGGCTCCATGGCCATGTAAAATTTACCCCACCCACTTTCTCTTATTTTGTCCTTTTCAAACAGCCCGCTTCAATAAAATCCATTTTAAATGAAAACAAAAATGATAATTTGGTTTTGTGTTATTTATTTCCAATCTATCGTAGTATTTCTTCATACAAAAACTAATTTAAGAAAAAACAGGCACCAAATGTGAAATTTATAAAGCTCTAAGTATCATCGATATGGTACTTTTTTGTAAATTTTGTAAGGGGAGATAACTCTTTTTACTTTAATAACTCAAAATTTTCAACACTGACCTTTCCATTTCTTTTCATATTTTGAACTGCCTTAGCATTGGCTTTCATTTGGTAGAATATAAGAAAAAGTTTAATACTAGAACTATTTCATTTTCAAACGTTTTTACTTTTTTTTCATAAAATAAAAAATCTAATAAAATCATGCCCTATAAAAAGCATATTTTTGATATTCGAGGATCCATATTGTTCAAACCTTGTGCCTGCTTTGTCTAAATTTGGTTTCAATGTGTGAAAATACCACCATAGACATGAAATAAATAATGAAAACCCAAATTATTATGTTTGTTTTGTTTTGAAATAGATTTTACTGAAGCTTATACTCTGAATGGGTAAAATTTGAGAGAAAAAGTCCAATTTGACATACCTTTTTCAAATCGCTGTAGCTAAAAAAAAAAGGACACCACCATATATTTTGTTTCTCCATTTTTTCATTCATCATAAATAGCTCTTCCAAAAAAACAATGATAGAAAAAAAGTTTGATACTTTGAAAAAATCGCATATGGGTTGGATACACCCTTAACTATGATTCTAATATGGCCTAGGCATATTCCGGATCTGCCTAGCCATATTAGAATCCTACTATGATTCTAATATGGCCTAGGCAGATTCTGGATCTGCCTAGGCCATATTAGAATTCCAATATGGCTAGGCCATATCAGAATTCCAATATGGCCTATGCAGATCCGGAATCTGCCTAGGCAGATTCCGGATCTGTTAGATTCCAATATGGCCTACGACATATCTATAAACAATGTCAAGGATTTATTAGAAAATTTCTGATGAACAGTTTTATTTAGCGCTAAATTTATCTCCAAACTGTTTGCAAAGGACAATGTTATTGTCCAAACACGTTAATTGGAAATAATAACATATACGCCTAGTCATGAAAAAACCTGACTTATTGCATTGCAAACAGTGTATATCAAGGCCAGCCGCCGCGTCAATGACGTCAATGAAGCTGCGGCTGGTCTTGATCTACACTGTTTAATATCCACTTGCATCTTAAGCATTTTATGTAGCTGTATTATATACGGTGTTTGGCAGTGAAGACCAAACTCAGATACAGAGTCTGTGATGACAACGGTGGTTGGTCTGTACAAAGTTGCAATACAATATGACTAGTTGTGTCATGGAGCGACTCAATTATTCAGTACTGTTTAACAATCAAATATTTCAGTGCCATCCTACCATGCACCGCCCCCGCCGCCAGCTCCGTTAGAGGAAGACTATATGAATATCCAAATGAGTGTACAGAAATGAGATTGGCGGACACGAACTATTGGCTATGTTCCGGATATCCTGTGTTGTAAAACATACAGTTTTGCAAGATAACACCATAAGCATGACGTGTGCTTAACGAAGAAAGGGTGACAAGAAAGACATTTCGTTGATACACGATACGACACGATGGTTTTATTGCATAAATGCTTATAACAAATATGGACTGTCGAGTATCCTCCTACGCAGTGTATTTGTAAAACTCACAGTTAGCAATATCCGACCAAAAGCAGTATGTGTGCTTGAGAAAGAATGTGTGTAAAGAAAGAAAATTGGTGGATACAGACCATTGGATATTCTCCAGCGCAATATATTCGTAAAACATGGACCTTTAAGCATATTTGGTGCTTAACAATGACTGAGTGTAAAGAAAGGGAATGTGCTTGACACGGACTACGGGATATCCTCGAACGCAATGCATGCGTAAATGTTAGATCGTTCCGTATAAACCCTTAAGCATGCGTGGTGCTCAACAAAGAGGGAGTGTGAAGGAAGGGACTTTGGTGGACACGGACCGTTTGGTATTCTCTAGCGCAATGTATTTGTATAATTATGTTCAGGTACCCGTTTCAGTAAAAATTGATAAGATGTATATTGTAAAACACCAGAAACTGTAATGTTTACGTGTAATAAATATACTGTTCTGTTCTGTTCATAAAACTTCGTACGACAAAAGCGGTCGTTAGTCAAAATTTTAAAATACGTTTAATTTCAGATGTCTCTATCCAATCCTGTTTTGTGACATCTCTTTCGAATCGTCTTTTCAAGACGATTCCAAAGAGATGTCACAGGACAGGATTAGATGGAAAAATAAATAATGATTAAGACTTTTATAATCTGACTTACGACAACATTTGTCGTACGAAGTTTTATGAAACGGACCCCTGGTATTTCCACATCAATCCTTAAATACGTGTGGTGCTCATCAACGAACGTGATGTTAGACAGAGGATAAATAGCTTGCAACGGATATGAAATAGAACAGAGGAGATACAAAATTCATGTAAGGTACACCTTTTCTGGAGCGGCTTGTCAGTGACAAATAATGGCGGACTTTCACCCTATCACATTTATTATGACATCATAATCTGTCTCATAATGTCGTCCGCTAAATTAATAACTATAGAAGCACTGCATATTATTTCGATCCCGAGCAGACGCTGAGAATTCGACAATCGTACATATATTTCTAATTTAATTCTAATAGTATTACAGACAAAAAATTAAAAGGAGACGAGATACAAACGGAGTTATTGTTGTTAAAGCAGACAGCATTTTAGCAGTGAAATAGTGAACACTATTAGCAAATAATATGAAACGTTGGGCTCGGGTACACGTCCGCACGATATGGTGTTGAAGATACGTATAATGTATATGTGTACAGTGGAGAATCTGTTATTCTTTCCCAATAAACGCGTTTACGCTAAAACTATTATTTGCAGTGCAAACAGTTTGGAGCCAGATCAGACGCCGGGTTACCCGGCGTCTGATCAGGCTCCAAACTGTTTGCCACCAAGATAAACAAGAATTATCGGAATTGTCCAAAAGTTGTTCTTTTCTACGTTTTAGTGCTTTGCGTTTGCGTACGTTTGCGTTTAAACGGGAAAGAATAACAGATTCTCCACTGTAGTATATTTATGTGATATTGCCAATCGGATTTTTTTCCAATGTGAAGTGAACGCAGCATGCTCAATTATGGATCAGGTCGATACTGATCTGTGGAAACACTGCCCAAGGCTTAATCTTTTGCGCTGCCAGTGTCATAACACTTTTTAAATATTACTTCAAATCTTATATTTAGTGAGTTTTGTGTTTGGGTGCATGTATGTCAGATGCTAATATATACACTTAATAATAAATATAGTAAATTATTGGTGTAAAAAGGTTAGCTAAATGACAAAAACAGTATGGATTCGACCCCATAACACTGAAGCAAAAACAAACGACAAGCTTCAATACTAGTTTTTTCCTACCAGCATATTGATACATGTATGTAGTGAAGATAGAATACGAAATATGTGCCGGTATTACCATGAAACAATGCTGTATAACTTCAAACTTCAATTTACTCCCTGTTATCTGGAGCCCTAATGCAGTATAAAACCTTATGGAACGATTCAAAGGTCTAAGTGGGGCAAATCTAAAAAGTTGTGGTCCCAAAATGTACGAAGTTGCCCCCGCCCCCTACATTTTCCACTAGTTGCTCATCTATATATGTGTATGTTTAATAAAGTTGAACCTTTGCTCAGTGGCCACTAAATAAAAAATAACAGAACCTTACCTATATGAAAAATTAAGTGGGATGGAAGTAATGCATACAGTCCCTCTAGGAGTTGTCTGCATTACTTTTACCCTACACTAATCTGTAATCATTAACCAAGAGATCATTTCAGGGATTCTTTTGAGTGACCGTTTACTAATGATTTTGCTGTATATACAATTTAGCTCCTCCACTCTATTTGAAAGAGGTGCACTGGTGGATAATTTAGCCTTTTTTATTTATTTAAATTGATTCTTCTTACCAAGATTATGTGGTGACAACTGAAAACAAGCAACTCTCTCTTTCTCTATCTCTTTCTCTCTGTCTCTTTATAATAATAATAATAATAATAACGACTTTATTTCATGTGGATTACATATTTGGTATCGAACAAACAAACCAATTTTCAATATGGTCCACAAACAAAATTAACATATATACAACACGAAGGAACACAAGTACAAATCAGTATTTTTTAAGCCTTTGCAAACAGAGTGGACCCTGAAAAGACAGTTCCTGTAGGAGCTCTCCACAGGGACTACTCTCTTTACTTAAAGAATTTTAAAGATTAAGCTGAAAATGATAATGCATAAGTGTCATTCTGAGAATTCAAGATTTGTTATCTATACATGAATATTGAATAGGTAGAGGCAATATAAAGCCCAAACAAAACGACGATTCAACAAATAACAAAGATCAAGATCAATGAAATTTCATAACAAACGGGAAGGAATATACCAAAGTTACTTCAAACCCTTTACTCCATGGTATATTTCTAGTATTAAAGCAACATGTAGGTTTTGATCAATATCCATATTTATATCATCCCTTACAAGCAGCTAAGGCCTTGATCAGTCATTAACTCATCGCATATTCAAAAAGTGCCCCTCATTTTATGGATACTATTCAAACCATTTATTTAAAAGTAAAATACAATGTATTTGAAAACTTAGAATGTTATGTATTTCAGAATCATTTATTCTTCTAGCAAACAATTTATACTCTGATCAGAGAGTTTCTTCAGGAAGTATCTCATCTGGGTCTACATTTTCAGCAAAAACTACTATCGACATAATTAGCGGGCTAAAGGTTAATAGTGTAACAGCCGATCAGGGGCTCAGTAGCCAAAACAAAGCATACATGAAACCATCGCAACAATAACCCCTTACCGCACATGGCATAGTTCTAGTTTTGAAGACGGGTGGTCACTTAAAGCAGGTTGAAAGTAAAACAGAATGCGCCTTAAGCACAAATTGAATGCGCTTAAAGGCGCTTCGATATGTGGTAATGGGTCAAGGAATGCGATGGTTAGACTGGCACCTTAGGAATAGTGATATAAAGCCATATTAAACGTAAAGAACAGCTTCCCTCTCATCTCTCTCTCTCCAATAGTGTTTGTATTATTGTGAAACTGTAGGGGAAGGGCCAATTCTAAGTTGGTATAACTTGTGGCCCAATCCCGTTTCCTGTAAAACTATTTGGAAATAAAATATGTTTAAACTAAATTCACTTGACACTTTGCATCCAGTCACATGATACAGTGAAACCCCTCTAAACCGGAACCTCTAAACACCGGAACTCTATCTAAACCGGAAAACCCGTTGGTCCCGTTTCAAACCCTCCTTTATTACACCATAAATACATGTATGCCTTTTTAGCTCACCTGGCACGTAGTGCCAAGGTGAGCTATTTTGATCGTCCTCTGTCCGTCGTCGTTCGTTCGTTCGTTCGTCCGTTCGTCCGTCGTCAACAATTTTTTTAAACGACATCTCCTCCGAAACTACTGGATAGATTTTTACCAAACTTGGCCTGAATGATCCTTATATGGTCCTCTTTCAAAGGTGTTCAAACATTTCCGGGCCGTTGCATAACTAGGTCACAGGAGCTAAAAATAGATTTTTTCAATGAAAACTCAAAAAATCTTCTTGTCTGAAACCCCAGTACCCTGAGCTTAGATATTTGGCACAAAGCATCGTCTTTAGGTCCTCTATCAAGATTGTTCAAATTATGTCCCCTGGGTAAAAAATGACCCCGCCCCGGGGGTCGTAATTTTACATAGAGTTATATAGTGAAATCTTCAAACATCGTTATCTCTGAAACTAATATGGTCAGAGCTTTGATATTCGGCATGATGACACTTATATGGTCCTCTTTCAAAGGTGTTCAAACATTTCCGGGCCGTTGCATATCTAGGTCACAGGAGCTAAAATAGATTTTTTCAATGAATTCTTAAAAAATCTTCTTGTCTGAAACCACAGTACCCTGAGCTGACATATTTGGTGCAAAGCATCATCTTTAGGTCCTCCATCAAGATTGTTCAAATTATGCCCCTTGAGTTAAAACTGCCAAGGCTCTAGGGGTTGCAGTTTTACATAGAGTTATGTAGTGAAATATTCTTCTCTGAAACTACTATAGCAAGAGCGTTGGTATTTAGCATAGTGACACTTTGAGATGTTCTTTATACCAATATTGCTGAAATGGTTCGGTATGTTGCATATCTGGGTCATATTAGCTAAAAATAGATTTTTTTCAATGAAAAGTCTTCCTGTCTGAAACCATCCATGTACAAAATATTTGACAGCACACTTAATTTTCAAGTTCATCAGCAAGATTTTTGAAAAATGTGTCTGGGGTAAAAAGTGATCCCACCCTAGGGGCCATGTGACCCTTGTGTTGTTTTTCCAGGTGAGCGATATTTAGGCCCGCATGGGCCTCTTGTTACTCGTTTTTACTCCTATTTTCTATATTCTATAGCAGATGATAGCATAAAGCAGATTGAAAGTAAAGCAGAATGCGCCATAAGGCGCATTCTGCTTTACTTTCAACCTGATTTAAGTGATCAGCTATCTTCCATACTAGAAATAATATATAAGTTAAAACCCCTCTAAACCGGAAACCCCTTTAAACCGCACATTTATGTTGTCCCCACACATGTCCAATTTAGAGGGGTTTCACTGTATAAACGAAAACGAAACATCGCCCACCCAGTATCTGTGTTGCGGAAAAGAGAAATCAACGATTAGAAAACATGACATTTCAATCACATTTGCACAATTCTTCCGGTCTGCATTTATGCACTATTTCTCCATAGCCATTAGTGCAATATACACAGTAGCCATTTGACTTATCAGGGTTAACCCTTTCACTACCAAATTTTTCGTGAGATGTTTACCCCTTCACCTTTTCATTGTCGTCTGCTTCAACGACAGGATTGATTTTTGAGAGAAAAAAATTGTCAGAAAGTATTATAGAGACTCTATATAAAGCTTCTGACAATTTTATTTCTCAAAAATTAATCGTGTCGGGTCTCTGTGATGTAAACATGTGACTTTGTTGTTGATACGGCAATGGTTTGAGAATAAAACAGCTTTGATCGGTGTCAAAAACGTACATCCATGGAACTGTATGACTGTAATGCTCGATATTAAAGCCTAAACAAGCGTACAATAGTGGTCAATGCTGTGTTGGCTGTGAACGAACACCTGTCCCGTTTTCCGAAAAACGGTGACTCCAGTCAGTAGACGTAGTTACTGTTGAAAGTACATGCTTACAGTTGGTTTTAGGTTATGTTTTTATGGAAGAAAATAATATTAGCTGGACAGAAATGCAAAAAGGGTGTCGTTTCATCAATTATTATAAGTGTTATGCCAGGTTTTGTCGAGATAGAGTGTGAATATACTGACTATCAGTTATACCCCTTGTCTCTATATATACTTTCGGACAATTTTTTTCACTAAAAAATCAATCGTGCCGGGTCCCTGTGCAATCAACGAGTATTCTTTTGAGTTGCCATCAATGACTTGTCTTGTTATATAGTGTTCCCTCCCTACAACGGCCCTCCTAACAACGACTCCCTCCTAACAAAGTACCTTGCCGCTGTTCCCCAAACAGGACAACATTTTCTCTGATGCAATATTCTCTCTGCTTGAAATTGTCGTCTGTTGTTTTTCTCAAAGTTACATATTTGACATTTTGACAGATAAATAGTTAATGACGAGTGACAAACAGCTTGAATCCAGATCAGACGCCGCGTTACGTGGCGTCTGATCTGGATTCAAGCTGTTTGCAAATGTAAGTCAACTTGTCTCCCTAAAACGACTCCCTCCGAACAACGCACACAAGTGTTGTCTCCCATTAGGTGTCGTTGTAGAGAAGGAGCGCTGGTACTATAGGAGTTATACAATGTCATACGGTTCATGGCTCTGTTGAATTTTGTCAGCCCTGTTTCTCACGTTTTATTTGATTCCGATGAAGCTTGACAAGAAACTTTATTGACACGGCCATCATGCCGGGCCAAACATACTTTTGCGTTATCTGGCGTTAAATGCATTTTTGTAGCATGGTTACCGTTGGTGAATTCAAAGTATTCGAATTTTACACAATTTTAATCGTGTATTAATGCAATAAATGAATTTGAAATTGTGCAGACTTTTTTCTATAGTAGAATTATGTTTTAAAAGAAACTGGAGATAAACATATTGACCAATGGAGAAGCAATAAGTCCTAAAACTCTGAGTGAAATGTTGTACATGTATTTCCTTTTGTCCGAATGAAAAAGATATGTATACCTTCAAGAATGTAAAGTCGCTTTATGGGTTATTTCAGCGTGAATTGAAATAATTAAGATATCCTATACACATAAAAGTAAACGAAATTTGGTTTGATTTATTCCGAAATTAGAAATCGTTTTTAGAAGGAATCGAAGCGATTTATTTCCGTTTACTTTTTTATTCGTTTGCCTTGATGAGAACAAATGAAATGAGTGATAGAAAGGATCAAACTGTCTCTATTTCCGACCAGGTAATGTCGCTTTGTTCAATATTTATACACATGTTTTAATCAACAATGACACTCTCTGTAAATGTAACTTATGTTTCAAAACTATGAAATGTTAAACAAAACGACTGTTTCAATTTCTTGACTTTTGGGTATGTACTTGAAGGAAAGGACGCGACATATCTCCTTTCGAGTTTCATTTTTACGAAGTGTTTATTGACACTAATCGTGAGAATCACTCGCCGTGTCAGAAAGTGTCTGTCCTATGTATTGCATTCGTTGACTACGATTAATTTAGGTGAATTGTGGAGGAAATGAAAAACAGAATAAAATTGCTATTTAATAAGAAAAATAGAAGAGAGAAATATTTGACACAGTGTACAGGTAAAATTATAGTAAAAGACATTCATTAGTGTTACAAAGAATGCATCGAACTGCTGGCATACACATCGAACTAATTCCCGACAATCGTTTTACTCTTAAGGGCATGGGTCACCAAAACGGATCTCATATATAACTTATATAAAATGCGTCATTTCCAAGGTAAAAAAGATACAATTTTTATTCCAACCACAGGTGCTACCCTATATTTCCCACAAAGATACACCCTTGCACAAGTGAAAAATGCAGAGAAAACAGGGGACCATGTGGTATATAAGAAAAATCTCTTGGCTTCAGTGACATGACTGGTGTTTTGCTACATTTTGAAATAGGCACCGGCTAAAACAGGGACATGTCACTTCAGCTCACATAATTTCTCCAAAAACCCATCTATCATGACAGAAAGTCTTTGTATCTATTCTCTAGCATTCATGTATTACATAAAAGGATCAAAACAGTAAATATTTCCTGACAAAAAGCTATTCTGAGACAAAAAGTTTGGCACTATTTCTTTGCCGGACTTCTTTCAACTACACCATGAAGCACTTCCGGTCCTTAATGTCAACAATTAAAAATTAAGATGGCAGAAATCAATAGTGGAGAGACTTGGAGTTTACTGATACAGTCAAACGTCGATATTTCGAACTCGGTTAGGTCGAACATACCCGCTAAGCCACGTTTTAACTTTGAAATACGGGTATGATCGACTTAACCGAGCATGAAATAATGTAATTCATGTGTCGACAAATCGGATAGTTCGAATTAAGCGAGTTTGACATATCGAAGTTCGACTGTATATGAAACGTATTACTTCAATATTCTGTGTTACTTGTAACTTATTGTGATTTTAATGATTTACTTATTTATCCATACCAAGCCGAAGAGCAGTTGTCGAAATGACAATGTACTAAAGAGGAGCAACAAAGTTTGCGACAGTGAAAAGATAAGCAGTTTTTATGTTATTTACTTGAAAATTAAGTCTAGAATTAGCCTTATTTCAATAACGGTATTGTATACAATTTGACTCTCAAGATAGAGAGTTATCAATATTTAATATTAGATATTTTGCTTGATTTGTGGAATTGATGACATTTTTCACTTTTCTTCTAGAACCAAAAGCATTCATTCTGTTCGCCCTAAGTGTATACACAGCTTGTTATCAACTAGCGAGTCTAAACAGGTCTTTTAAACAGTGCTAAGTTTTTCATTGATAACTTTAACACTTGAATGAGAAACAGAATAGTACTATCAAAAGCATAATCAATTAGCTTACAGGATGAACCCTATTTTCTCCTATTCCGTTTCTCCTGGATATGAGGGATTCTGTCTTGCTCGAAAGCGTCATGGCTTGAAAGCAACCGTGTTTTCAGTGATTCCTGTCATAGGCTGTGGCTTCCCAAGAGTTTGTACTAGTTATACTTATACATAATTACAGGCAGTCATTTCGTAAACATTTTTGGCATTTCGCAAAAGAAGATCTTATTTTCTTCATTGGTTAAGAAAACCGTACCCATAGCTCTTTACTCCTTTATCACATAGCCTGTTTCTAATTTTAAAGACAGTTTACCGCTTCAAGCAGGCTGAAAGTATTATGTAAAATGCGCCTTAAGGCGTGATTTTCTGCTTAACTTTCAACCTGATTTAAGCTACCACCTGCTAGGATATAGAAACTATTTCTTTTGATACATGTTTGTGCTTCTCAGATTTTACAAAATCTTATTGTTTCTTTATAATTCATAAAAGTCCATTACATAGATATTATTTTTTACATACTTGCACAGAAAACAGTCTTAAAGATATAAAAAAAAAAGATGCGTAAATCCTTACATGTGTATGTGGAGAAACCGTTATTCTTTCCCGTTTAAACGCAAACGAAACGCAAACGCAGTGCACTGAAATGTAGAAAATGACAACTTTTGAACATTTCCACCTATTTTTTTTTCCTGACGCCGGGTTACCCGGCGTCTGATCTGGCTCCAAACTGTTTGCAATGTCAATAACAGATTTAGCGTAAACGCGTTTATTGGGAAAGAATAACGTTTTCTCTACTGTATCATATTGTTACATATTAGGGGTCCGTGTTTTCCTTTACCTAAAAATACACCTTTTTACTAGTAGATTTATTCTAACATTAAGAAAAGTAATCCACATGAATTGATATACAAAAGGTATTTCAGTAGCTTTCCAGACGAGAGCTTTCAGCAGACTGAGAAGTAAAGCAAGATGCTCATTTAGGAGTTGTTTGCTATACTTTTTATCCTGCTTAAGTGGTTACATTGGAGAATCTATTATTCTTTCCCGTTTAAACGCAAACGTACGCAAACGCAAAACACTAAAACGTACAAAAGAACAACTTTTGGACAATTCTGATAATTCTTGTTTATATTGGTAGCAAACAGTTTGGAGCCTGATCAGACGCCGGGTTACCCGGCGTCTTATCTGGCTCCAAACTGTTTGCACTGCAAATAATAGTTTTAGCGTAAACGCGTTTATTGGGAAAGAATAACAGATTCTCCACTGTACCTGTTTTCAAAACTAGACACAGACTTTGTGTTAACTGGTTAAGCCTCCGTAGAAAACCAGTATCCTTTGAAATAAGCTTTGATAGTTTGAATTAGTTTCCTACTAGAGTTGAACTTACCTATATATTTGGTGCTGGTAATATTTTGATAAACACTTGATATAGTTTCCATCAAATCAGTCATAGTTAACTTATCTATATTAAATGTTCCATTCTGGAAGAGAGATAGATATATGCGTGTATATACTAGCAAATGCTGCAATGCTAAAATCTCACAGTTCAGTTAATATACACGTACCTATGGAATCCGATGGGGGACATTTTGACTTGTGACTTAGGTAAGATCTGACTTATGACTGGCGACTTGTGACTTTTAACTTTCGATCTATGAGTTATAAGTTGTGACGCATATATAATACGCGCGACGGACTTTTCCAGTGCAAAGAACACTTGATAAAAAATACCCCTTATTGATAAAGATTTGAATTATTTTAATGACCCGCTGTAACAATGTTTAAAGTTGATTTTTCTTGTTTTCAAGAGTTAACGTCATGATGACGTCGCCCATACGGTTTTGCTTCGACGTGACTTAACTGCTTGCTTTTATATACATGTATACAAAATCCGAGTTAACAGTAAACAGCAATAAACAGTTAGCAGTAAGCAGTTACCAGTTGGCAGTTAGCAGTACAATGTACACAGTCGGTTGTTGTGTATGTAAGTCCATGGTTTACTTACTTCTAACTAAACTCCTGTAAAGAGACTTAATACAATATCTCTACAGGCAAGCTTTTCTTAAAAGAGTTTTACAATATACATCTGGGGCTCGTCTTACTAAACATCGTAACTTTCATAGGTACTGAGGGAACAGTCAAATCATTGACCCGAGGTAGCAGGGAAGACCTTGAGAACTGTTGCCCGAGGCCAACGGCCGAGGGCAACAGTTCTCAAGGTCTTCCCTGCTACCGAGGGACAATGGTTTGACTGTTCCCGAAGTAACTATCAAACAAATGATTTATTACCTGACTCTCTATTTAAGCCAGGCTGAATGAATGGCTTGATCTAGATCTATCTAGATATACAAGATTTGAACAACACGTATTTAGATTCTAGAGATGATCTTATATTTAATCTTAATTAAGTTCAATACAACAACTGAATGTGAACATCGCACTGTTTTAAAAAAAAAAAGATGTCTACTTTATACATTGTTTCAATTACGATTAAAATTATTATTGTTTCTTATTGACTGAAATTGATTGACACTTTGTCGAAATTACGTCATGTATGATATGACGTCATTTATTTTGTAACGTCATAATTTGTTTTAAAAAAAGGAAGACTTTAGATCTGCAAGCGGTTTATCGATTTTTTTCGGAGTTACTCTTTATCTTAGATCTAGAGCCTTTTAAGGGGATTGCTCGGGAGAGAAAAAATGACCCGATCAACTCCGCAAAAGGCTAGATCCTTAAACGAAAATCTGTATCATAAAGACACTTATTCGGTCCCGCGATGCAGAAATCTTTTGCGCACCATTTTCGCGCATGTAACAGTGCCATGTAACAGTGAACTGTTGCCCGCTGGCCTCAGTCTGGTAAATCTTTGCGGTCAACAGTCAAAAATGCTTAATATTCACTTAAATAGGGAGTCAGGTAATAATAAGTCATGTTTTAACTTTTGAAACATAATAAAAACCTGTATCAAACGACCATTGAATACAATGCCAATAAGTAGTATTCTTATGTTAGTGATTGACACGTATTAGCGCGGTATAAATAATGAAGAAAGCTAGAAACTTTCGACATTATTTGTATCATGCATGTCACTTGTCTTTCATTCCCTAATTATTTCTAAAAATGGGTCGCTTACAGTGGAGAATCTGTTATTCTTTCCCAATAAACGCGTTTACGCTAAAACTATTATTTGCAGTGCAAACAGTTTGGAGCCAGATCAGACGCCGGGTAAAACGGCGTCTGATCAGGCTCCAAACTGTTTGCCACCAAGATAAACATGAATTATCAGAATTGTCCAAAAGTTGTTCTTTTCTACGTTTTAGTGCTTTGCGTTTGCGTACGTTTGCGTTTAAACGGGAAAGAATAACAGATTCTCCACTGTATATACGCTAAAGGGTTCACGTGTATGTTCGGCGTTAGGAATAATTTGGAGTTAACGGACTTCAACTGTAGAAACATGGGTACATTCGACTTGAGCGAGTTACACTATTTCAATCTTTCTTTCTACGAAGGTAAAGATTGTTATGGTGATGATGATGATGACAGTTTTAGCAGAATTCGTTGTGTTCTGTTCGACTGCTTTTTAGAAACTGTAACAGCCAACTGTTTACATTGTACTGTCAACTGCTAACTGTTTACTGTTAACTATAGACTGTTAACTACTACCTGTCGACTGCTGACTGTTAACTGCTTTCTGCCGACTGCTGACTTTTTACTGATGTCTGTCAACTGTTTAGAACCAATTGTTTATTGCTAACTAGATTTTGCAAGTATAAATGTATGCAGTTGTCAGTTAGCAGCAAGCAGTTGCCTGTCGTATATGAAAGTACATAGGTTAGTGCATCTTTAACACGTATGAAAGCGATGGGGCCATTTTGACTGGCGACTTTCATCATCTGGTGTGACTCCGGTGATTTTCACTCCTTCTTTAGCCTATAGAAACTGATAGTCCGGTTGCCAAACCCCTGATTTTTGGAGTACCTTGCAATACGGTCCGTACAATGTTTTTTGCTGTTTCTTTACCTCTGATGTGTGCTCCTTAAGAATCTGAATGATGCCACTCTGTCATCATTGGGCAATTCGCACAATATGCAAATTAAGGCCGTCATTACTTAAAATCTTGTTTTGGTCAATATCTCAGTAACTGTGCATGGTATCAAAATAATGTTGGTGTCTATCCCAATGTTTTGAGGGGTAGATAATCAGATAAAGCCATTTTAGTAACGATCACATCGATATTTTGTGCTGAATAGGCATATTTAGGTAGCCATTACTGAAAATCTCGTGTCCGTCAATATCTGAGTACCTGTGCTTGGTATCCAAATAATTTTAGTTTCTATCCCCATGTTGTGAGGGGTAAAGAACCAGATTAGCCCCTAACTGATGAAAGAAATTGTCGTCTGCTAAAGATTTCGTCTGCTTCAATTTTCAAACTTCTTCGCTCAAAATTGGTTAAACTTTTCTGCAAATTATGCAAATAAAAGGACCGCCATTATTGATGTGACGATCGAGCCTACGTTCTCCTTGTGTCGTCTGTCTAGTGTATATTCATGATTTATATAAGAGCATTGAAAGAATGATCATACATCAGCTAGCTTTAGAATTCTTAGGTACAGTTTATTTGACAATTTAGATCCATTCTAAGTTCCCTTTAAACAGTGTAACGACCGCAAAATTAGGATGATGCTAAGAGTGATTTTGTTCTTAAATTTAATTAGTCCTTACGGTAGCCGACAACAATCTGCAGTCGTGCTGAACTGTATCCCTCACCGAACGTAATAAAAGAATGAAACGCGCACAAAAACCGGCGGACGTGGACCAGGGGTAGCACACTCAACTACGATGCCAAGGGTCGTGAGTTCGATCCCCGCCGGACCAAGTCCTTCGGATGAGATTTTACACTGGGCATCTAAAAGAACCAGAGAATTAGAGTAAGGCATCGCGCGTAGGTTTTCTGTATTCGCTCCCCTTCTCTTTGTTGTACAATTACACACCGGGGGAACTACGTCACAGCGTAAGCAGATATTTCCCGATGACACGCAGCGGTTACATGCACTATTTTGAGTACTCGCAAATATAATTTTGTAAACAAAAGGTCAACACGTTGGCATTAATTTCGTCTCAGAGGGCGCAAGCGATAAATATACCCCGCCGATTAAAGGTAAATAAACATTTATGAAACATGCACATCGATGGGTGTGAAAATTTCAGACAAGTGTTACCGATTGTATGTGATTATTGTTAAAATTATAGCAAGTTTACAAGCATGTTGAAGTAAAAATTAGTTTAAGGCCCTGTATGTTCGATGTTTACACATGCTCCCTCCTGATTTCCTGAGAAAAACACATGTAGTTGTTGTTGCATGGTTGCCAATAATAGGAAAACGGCTAGAAACGAAATTTCCACCTCCTTTGTATCAAAGTTTAAATCTTTTAAAATGACACGGTAATTTCCCGATCAAGATTTTAATGACACGGTTTTTTCTTGATAGCAACACGGTTAATCCCGACGATGGAGGGCTCCTTCGGTGAACAGGATATCTCCGTGAAATATGCTCCAAGTCATTCAAATATTACTGTCTTATTCAAAAATGTATGGAACTCGACTTCTTTGCGATATCCTAATAATATTTTGTTCAATTTAACTCAGAGGATGTTTTTTAAAAAAAGTAATTATTTTTTTGTGGTGTTCAACTTGGATATGACAACGAATAAAAAAAAGTTTCCTTTTGGCTTTCATTGTTACTTTTGTCCGCTTCAGCAAAGAACATAACGTTACTAAAAGTGTAAAAAACTTACAATGAAGGTCTATCGGAAACATGTTTGTCTTTCAACCGATTCAGCTCAAATTTCACTTGTTTAAAACAACGAGGCTAGTTTAAGTTGAATCGGATGAGAACTTATTATGACCGTAAATGTTTGGACCCTGGCGGGTCTAATATATTAAAACTATGTGAAACACATTTTAAAAAGTAATATTACATATCTGTGCCTGAAACCTAAAAATGACAGTCAACGATATTTCACTAAAACGACACCATCAAATGCAAGAGAGTCACAATAAGCATTCTATATTTTATATCATTTAAAATCAGTGTATTTTAAATGATATGAAGATAGTTATGTTGTTTCACAGAAAAATATCACCATAGATGTCTCTAGAAAACAGGTATAAGATAAAACCTATAACTAGAATTTATCGGAATGGTCGAAAATTAAATCAAAAGCTTTTGAAAATTTAGATGGATATTATGAAACATGTGTATTCTAAGAATCATTGTAGATCTCAGACTTTGGCATGTCTTTAATTGTTTAAGTGTTTGATATACCGTTATATTTAGTTATAAGTTATAGTTACGGTCTATGTCCATAATAATAATAACAAGAAATATCTTCAAAGAAAGAGATTCCGTCGAAAGTAAAAGTTTATTTTGGGAGTGAACAGTATTCATTCTTTAAACTTAATACAGGAATTATACACAAGTTGGCCCAGTGTTAGTCAGGTCAATGAACTCCTGTGACGACAAGCTAACTTTTGACGGGTGTCGTCCTCAGCGTCTCATGGCAATAGCCCCAAACAGGGAGGAAAATATATTTTGCCTCATGCCTTAAACTCTCAGATTGAGTCACATTTACTAGTTAAAATCACACTAGTATTGCTAAAAGTCATTTTCAAAACAATTTCTGACCTCAAATTAAGCTTCAGGTTGCTATTCATCTAATTTTAAACTTTTCAAAATACTCCAACAGAGGTTGTTTTTATGCTGTTTATATGGCTGTTAGTACACGCTGTACACAAAGATGATACACACTGGATTTAAACCAGATTTAAATCTCTGGATCAAAAGTCAAATTAAGTGTTTTAAAGATTATTTTTGGTACCAGGTTGGTGTATTTGTGCAACCTGAATCTATTGGTAGTCTTACTTTTAAAAATAACGACTTACTTTTTGAGAAATTTGGTGCCCAACAAAATCCGTTGGGGTTTAATTAAATAGAGAACAGAATATATATCCTTTAATGCCGATGTACTGTGAGGACAGCGCCTGAAGTCTAAAAATAGCTCGCTGTCTCTTACTGTACACAGAGTAGACTAGCCCAGTGTATAATTCCGTGCTTAAAATGTCTGTTCAAATTTGGTCAGCACATGCTTGAACTATATGGAAAATGTTTTGGTGGTCTCTGATCTCTAATCATTCGGCCAATGAGAGTGCTGCAGTTCAAGCAAGCGGTCATTGACCAAGATTTCTGATCATTACTGATTGGTTAAATCGTTTCAACCAGTAGGTTTAAAGCGATGACATTCACGTCTTCGACGGGAATAAAGTTCTTGCTACTGGCCATTTACAATTTATTTGACACCTCAAATATTTGCAATATTTACAATTATTTTGGTCCGATCCAACTTAAAATTGATTCAGAGCTTTCACCCATAGTCCGTTAACCTATGGTGAGTTCCAATCGGATCTAACAAAGAATGAACATTTACACCCATTTACCTCAATGTTAAAGTTCGATTTTCAATTTAAGTTGATAACACACGACCGCAACCCAACTCCGATTGGCCACCGTGCTACCGCTGGGCGGACGTCTAAATCAGGTTGAATTTTCTAGGAAAAACTATTATAGGCTAGCAAACATTGAAACATTGACGCCCTGGTGTACCATAGGCGTAATAAGAACATGGGGGAGGGACAGCCCCGTCCCCAATCCTGAAGATGGGGGGGGGGGGGAACTGTCAACATATGCTTTGGCCCTTCAATAATTGCTCCCGCATGGAAACGTTTTTTAAAAACCATATAAAATCGTCCTAAACATCAGACAAATAGTGGCTGAGAACGTGTATGTTCTCTATAGAGAATAATGTGTCCAATCATCACATCGGAAAGGAATAAGACAACAACATCACTCATTGGTTCAGTGACATCGTATCTGAATTGTTTAATGGTCTTCCATTCCGAGAAAAAAACATCGATTTATTTACAATATTTTACGATATAGTCAGGAAACAACCGTGTCCGTAACATTTTCATCGGGAAAATAACCGAGACGTCATCTTTACATAACCGCTGCGTGAACAGAAACTTTCAAACCTTTATTCTTTGTTATTTCTTTAAAATAAACCTTATTTAGAGAAGGTCTGATGTAGAATATTGAATATTAACGACATACACACGCTGTGGAACGAAAACAAATCGCAATTATTGTAGGTTTTATCATTTTGTATGGAAATTGAATCTTTTTCCGAATATTTAATTTTACCTCATGAAATCGTTGATATGCTTTAAAACTTGATGTAGGATTGGGTCTATAAAACATTGACAAAGAACGATTAAACGGGTGACAGTAATTTATGTACGTACAGGAAAGTTGCTTGCCATTTTCGAAGCGCACTTTCATTTCTCGACTTCATAATCCGAAATAACCGCGTCCGTATCAAACAATACCGTGTCTGTATCGGAAGAGTACCGCTGCGTGTCATCGGGAAATATCTGCTTACGCTGTGACGTAGTTCCCCCGGTGTGAATTAGCACATAGATTGCAGAAACGGACGTTTACAAACAAATAAACAAAAATTCGGTCAGTTGTTGCTTTGCGGTCAAAGGAGGCACACATAAATATAGCTCTAGAATGTAGGCAGTTGGTTTAGACAGTATACTGATATTTTGCAGTAGTGCTGAGTATCAGGGTGAAAATCGGATGTATATATTGTTCTGTTAGTGTAGCTTAGCTGAGACCGAAAAGTGAAACCTCCATACCGTGACTGAGAGCTCGTAGGTCATACACGTAGGCAAAGAAGGTTCTGAGCATCATAACTCAGGAAAGTCCATCAATAGTAAATCATCAAGTTGTTGATGATCAGCCGTTCAACGTCATAAGAGCTGGGCTATTTGAGTATATCTCAATTAACTACAGTAGCTGAGTACCTATGGCTCAGCTGTAGGGTTTCATTGGTAGTTCAGTGAGGGGATCGACGACCCATACCTGATCCATATAGGCAGTAACACATGCTGCACAACCCCTCAGGTTAAGAATTCAGAGAAGATAGAAATACTGGATGACTGTGCTATCACTTGGGTTACAAACTGGTCTAATCAAGGAACTGTTTAAATGGCTTCATGATGGATGTTATGAAAAGGGTGGCAAGCCATGACACACTCGATCGCTACTTCGACTTCAGGATTAAAAGTGGAAGGTGGGCAGCTCGATCTGATGACAAGGCCAGACGAGTTACCTACTCCATTGCCGCTCCAGCAGGTTGTCCTTACAGCAACTGAGAATAAGGTATATAATATACAGGTCATAGATCTGACATGTCAGAATTTGATCCAGAAAGCCAAATGGACACAGTCTGGCCATTACCTCTTTTAACTCTGTACCAGTATTTCAGGATGGAATTGTCCTCCGCACGAAAGAGAGCATGACCCGCCACGCAGAAGCGGGTGTAATTATCATACAGCAGATGGTTATGGTAGCTGTTTGCGATCGATACTGCAAGCGGATTTTTCTAATTAATTGTCGTGATTGATGATTTTATAGCCGACGGGTGAAAATGGTAAACATCCCATCAGAATATGCCAATTTACAAAAAATATTTTAATTTTTTACGATTGTATAAGAACATTTAAAAAAAATATTCAAACAACGATATCAAAGCCATCTTTATTTGTAACATAATTAAAATTGCCCAAAATACTCTTTATAAACATATCTAGGGATCCGTGTCTCAGATTTTTAAAATACCGCTTCAAACCTTTGTTATGTAACATCAAAGTTTTTTTTACGGTTTAAAGTCGACCACTATTACGTAACGCTTTATAACGGACCTCTGGAGCTACTTATACAATGTCTGAGACACGACTCCCTCGGGGAGATAATACCCTTTCATCTGCTTTAAACCGCACGAAAACCGAACCCCAACAGCGAAAGTTAGGGGTGTTCAAAAATACTGCTTGCTTCAAATTATGTAATGCCGGAAACTCCAATTAACTGACTGATGTGTCAAGTAGGCTCTCGTGACCGCCCGGTATTCAACTAAGACCTTCTTTTTCAACATATAACATGACCCAGCTTATGATCAACCATTTCGTTAAACTCCGCCCCAAATTTACAAAGCCAATCATATAAAAATAACGATTTTAATACGGTTAAAGTCGTAAATCACCTCTGACAGCTTCGGAATAAACCACCTATCTAGTCACGTAATCTACGCAATTGAGGCACCCAACGGGGATTCTGACGTGTGATTTACCTGTAAAATGACCGAGAAAGCGGTTGTTTAAGCAAGAGAGAATTTGGTAACTTGTAGAAAATACCTTTATCTATCAGGATTTGTAAAAAGTATAAAACGACTATTTTACCAATCATTTCGTAAAACGCTGCCATAAGGCAGCTGAAAGTGGCGTAAAAAGAATCAGACATCGAATGTGACCTCCACCTCGGACATTGACGTTTTCGTCCTCCTGCTGCACTTCTAGGCAAAGTTGAACCTGACCTGTCGTTTTACAATGGAAGGACCACATGCTGAACAAACTACTATAGACATTGCGGCAACTGCAAGTGAATTGCTTTCACATCTGCCAGCGGCCCGTGTCCACTCAGGCTGTGTCACTGTCAGTCAGTGCTTCGATGTAGAAAAAGACATTGTCATCAAAGTCCTTAAGAGTGGTGTGGTACTGCACAAAGTTGGCGAATTATCTTATGACATAGGCGACATCGTTCGAGAAGCGACATGATTCATGGCTGTCTATTACAGGGTCAAAAGCTTGGTGACATCGAACATGTCTGAAAATTGTGGAGAAGTCTGTTTGCGAATGATTGGTAGAATTTTTTTACAAATTCTCCACAGCTTAAGTCACGTCCATCTTCTAAAAAGGCATTCAAAGAGAACGCAAAACATCCAGACTACCATTTGGAGATCATGATTTATGGTACAGACCTGGACCTCCTACAGAGCTCAGGAGACTTCCCATGTGCCATCTGCCGCACCGGTGTAGGCAGCAACAGCATCTACTGCAACGGCTGCAAACATTGGATGCATAAGAAATGTAGTGGTCTCAAGCGTCTGACAGAGGACCCCTATTACAGATCACTAGATGCCTAGGAACAGCCCGGTCCATAGATGGAAGGCCACAGAACGAGGTTCAGGTCGGACCTGACAAGCTGGAGGTTGAAGCATCCTTTTGCTACCTGGGGGAATGCTCTCCGCAGCCGGTGGGTGTGAACTTTCAACAACCCCGCGCGTGAAAACTGCTTGGAAGAAGTTCAAGGAGCTGCTTCCAGTTCTGACATCTCGCCACCTCTCCTTCAAGACCCGTGGTCGTGTATACAGCTCATGACATCTCGCCACCTCTCCTACAAGACCCGTGTTCGTGTATACAGCTCCTGACATCTCGCCACCTCTCCTTCAAGACACGTGGTCGTGTATACAGCTCCTGACATCTCGCTACCTCTCCTTCAAGACCTTCAAGACCCGTGGGCGTGTATACAGCTCCTGACATCTCGCCACCTCCCCTTCAAGACCCGTGGTCGTGTATACAGCTCCTGACATATCGCCACCTCTCCTTCAAGACCCGTGGGTGTGTATACAGCTCATGACATCTCGCCACCTCTCCTACAAGACCCGTGGTCGTGTATATAGCTCCTTCGTGCGGAACGCAATGCTACATGCAAGTGAGACTTGGCCGTTGACAAGCCCAAATCTCCAGCGTTTACGACGCAACGACAGGGCAATGATCAGGCAGGTCTGCAATGTAAAGCCAGAGGAGGTGGATACTGTCACATCAAACCAGCTGCTGAGGCAACTTGGTCTGGATGACCTGGATATCATCCTAAGAGAGAAAAGGCTTCGCTGGTACGGACATGTTCAACGCTCTAGTGGTGCAATTAAAACAGTCTGCGACATGCAGATTGAGGGAAGACGTGGGCCAGGGCGGCCCAAGATGACCTGGAAGGCTTTAGCAGAAAGAGACAGATGGGAGTGGAAACTCTCTGAAGTCGACCCTGGTGAAAGGGATGTATGGAGATCCATTGTGAGAACTGCTATGTGTGCAGTTAGCCAGCTGCCTGGAAGGGGGACCACCGATGTGGACTGTTTCTATATGTTTAATGTTCACGACTCTACATAGCAGGTATCATAATAAGAGTGATCAAATGATTCAATGCCTAACTCTACAGTGGTCAGTGCTACTCTGTGATTGGTCAGTGGGCGGTACCAACACAGTGAGTGACTGGGCTTATCAGCAAGCAAGTCTGTTATACTGTAGTAAATGTAACATCTCCCTTTCTTTGAAATGTTTGCTAAACACAGGTATAAGTGTTAATGTACAGTCATTAAGTATCCACATTGGTTACTGCTGATAACTAATTGTCTGTCAATATTACACTGGTAGTCCTGTTCACTTGAAAGAGAATCAACGACTTCTCACGGTATCCATTTGTAGGTGAACTGTTAATAGTCTGCAAATCACATACAATAATAAACAAGATTCAAAGAAACAGCAACACATGTCTTATTTACACGGAAACAGGAAACATAGATAATTTACAGGTCCAGCTTCTGAGGCATCTTGACATTTCTGCCTGATCTCGTTGTGTAATTAACCCTACCTTCAGCTTTTTCAGACTGCTTTATTGGGCTTATGACTGAGTGCGAAAGTTCATGGAAATTTGAACTGCCGGCCAGGGGTGTATTTGTACTGGCCCAGTGGGTGTGTTTTCTAACACCGATGATGATGATGATGATGATGATCGTGATTAATTGTAGTCTGATCAGGGTCTATGACTGCAAGCTTAGGCATGTGTGCCCCAATACCAGGAGTGTATGAATGGGTAATGGGTTGAGGCACATTCTACGCAATAAGTATAAGGCCAATAAAACTATTCATTAATATTAGTAGATACATATAAAATTTGGCCGAGTTGGACCAGGCCGAGTTGGTTTTGGGCCGAGTTGGACCGTGCCGAGTTGGAGATTGGCCGAGTTGGCCGTTACCAACCCGGAAATTGGCCGAGTTGGTCCGGTAGAAACTCTTCAATAAAGAGAATAGCGGGAAAATGGAAAATTTTGTAATCGAATTAAACACGGAGTCTTGGAATGCCGTTTTCGAGGAGTACGATGACATTCTAGAGAGGAAAGCGGAAAAGATGAAACCAGACAAAAAGAAGGATTTAGTTAAGCTTGACAAATGGTAAGTTGCCGGTTAGAACTCTGTCTCCTCCCACTCAAGTCTATTTAGCAGCATGACTTAGAAGTTAGAACTGAGTTCTAGATTACTTTTCTCCATCAAAATTGATCATAATAAGGTGCACAAGGGACTGTACCCGATTGACGGACATAACCCCCTCCCCCGGAAACGAGCCCCCGGCCGATTTTGCGCGGGCGGACACGAGCCCTCCGCCGTTTTTGCACGGGCGGACATTTAAGCCCTGGTCGGATAGATAATTAACTAATGTTTTGGGCAATATCCTGGAATAGCCCCAGCAGTCACGTGATGTGGTTCATTCCGTATATACGGAATGAGCCACAGTGGTGTCCTGCTGGGGCTATTCCAGGATATTGCCCGCCCCCAAGTCAAAACGGGTGCTGGTGAATTCGCCTAGAGACGAACTCGCCTACAATTAGATATATAGTAACCGAAATGGTGAATTCGCCTATAAAGCAATTATGATAGTTATTGTATTTCACACCTTGTAGTACAGGTGTATCTACCGTTTACAAGTAGATAAAATAATTTTTTTTGTAGAGGATCCACTTATCTTGTTGTTTTGTTATCCAGATATTTTTTTTAACAAAATGGAGGTTCAGTGTAGCACCTAATCACTACACCCAGATTTGACAACCTGTTTGAAAGGGGGTGATGCCAACGTAGAATACATCATTTTACATATTGAAAGCAAAACTGCCGCTTGCACAGGTCTACATAAAAAATTATTAACACCTGCATATGATGATCAGGGGCTACACTTATCACCCCATCTTAAACACAACCTGAAAACAAAGTTTTGTTATGTTATCAATACCTTAATATAGGTGCGAAATTCAATCACTATATAATTACTTTCTAGGCGAATTCACTATTTAGTTTACTATATATCTAATTGTAGGCGAGTTCGTCTCTAGGCGAATTCACCATAAACCGTCAAAACGCCCCCAAGTCAAAACGCCCCCCATAGCCTGGTCAAAACGCCCCCATAACCTGGTCAAAACGCCCCCATTTTTTTTCTCAAAACGCCCCCATTTTTATTTTATTTTTATTTCCATAATTTAACTATATTTCCATCATTAATAGGTTGAATAAGAGAACTTTGAACATTTAAGGTACTTTAATCGTCGGTCGTTCCACTATATATATGCTACTGCATGTCTGCCAGCAAGCCAGATAAGATATCGTTTGTGTACGTGTCAATCAAATCGCCTGTGGACTTTATGGTTCACTGCTCTTTGTTTGTTTACCTGTACACGAAGTAATCACACCTTCGTGATCTGTAGCAGCTGATTGATTTTGGATTGTAAAAATTACGGAAACAGCTGACAGTTTATTTTTATTTACATAAAGATTTCCATATTATACCTCAAATTTTCTATTATATAGTTTCTCTTAATCAAAACATATATATGAGCCGTTCTCTAGGAAAACCTGCTATAATGACATCGGTTATGACGTTGGGAATTCCCGATTAAACATGACGTCAGAATTTTACATTGTGATCTATAAACTTACACATGGCATATGTGTTTAAAAACAAAGTAAATTTTAACCTTTCGTGATCAAGGACTTGAAGGAGTTGCAGATTCTCTGATAGCGGTGGATAACGATATCGAGGTACGTATCTTCAATTATTTATAGCAATATAACTATGTTTTCTCTCATCTTTTCGCTGGATTAGAATCTAGTTTAGACCTCTATCAATATGAGGTCATTCGTGACCATGCCATTTTTAGCTAACGACATGCACAACTCGTAAATAATAACGTAGTAGGCCTACATGTAGAATCTACATAGTTACACATGTACCCTAGCATACATTCGATTGCTTCTCAGCTCAATAAGGATTTCCATCAAGCTGTCAAAATTCATGACATTTCTAACAAAAATGCTGTAAATGCATGTTTACGTAGATTCAACCTACCCGTTTGTTTCGACCTGTCGGGAGGTCTTTTCAATCAGATCTACGTACAGTAAGTGCTTATTGGGTAGACCTGTTGTGTTTTTTAACAAAAAAAACCTAAAACAATAGGTCAACTGAGATTTATTAAAGTTATATTATAAACCAGGTGTTCTTATAACGAAACACCTGCACCGACCCGGGATTGAATCCGGGTCGCAAGGTTTGCAGTCATGCACTCTACCACGTCGCCATAAAAACGCGCTTGTACAGCAAGGCCGTACAAGTGACGATTAACCTACACATTGTGACATTCTCCACCGAGAGTTTGAAATTCGTCGCACATTTCTATGAGAACGACGGGGAGTTAAAACTCGGAACCCATACAGTCACAGAAACCACAATGGGCGCCACCTGAAACCTGTTTAGAAAATATGAAGCCATGTCTGGATTCGAACCCGACACCCCTTCCTTAAAGGGCAAGTGCTCTCCCGATTGAGACACCACAAATCTCTCAAAACTCAACATGTATAATCAGTAATGGGAGATTCTACATGTAATGTGTGATAGCCAAGTACGTCGACTAGGCAGAGAAAAACCCTCGCAAAGTTTTAAATCTATAAGGTTGTTTTTTTTTAAAATTATTCTTTGCGTTTAGACCTAGATCTAGTCCACATTACATAGTCTAGATCTATAATGATTAAGCTTTCAAATTATTGTATCATCCTATCAATAAATTTTATCTGACAGTGGGGAAGACGTTAGATCTATTCTCGTTTTTAAACGCAAAGCACAAAACGGAGAAAATTCGATCTACTTTTTGTTTTTCCTGCTGTAGGTAGAGGCGACACTTAGGGATCACTTTTCCGGTGTCTGTCACTCTGTCTGTCTGCCCGTCAACCTGTCCATCCGTCCGCCCGTCTATCTGTCCGTCACGCTTTTTGTGTCATGCCTCATGACTCCTGTTCTGAGTGTTCTACTGAAGCTTTGAAGAAGAAACTTCATTAATGGAAAGTGCTTGACAAGTGGAAGAGTATTGCACAAGGCCTTAAAGGGTCATAACTCTTGTATCAATATTGTGAGAGTTATTCCTCTTTTCAACATTTTCTTTTCATGCTTTCTGCTGTTTTACTGAAGATTTTGAAATGAAATTTCTTTTATGGAAAGAGAATGTTATACTGATGCTTTCTGGCAGGTGACACGTATGAACCAATCTATTTTCTTTTTACATTTCTAGCTACATGTCGATCTAGATCTATCTATTTTAATCTGAGAGGCAAAAATTGTGAAGCCTGGTCAGACGCCGGATTACCAGGCGTCTGATCTGGGACCCAATGGTTTGCAAGGAGAATAATAGCGTTCATCGCAAAAATAGCGTTTTCCCCACTGTATGGATAAAGTGTATTTACTATTATTGTTCATATTCATTAATTTTCTTTTTAGGATTTAGAGAGTCTGTTGTTTGATAAAACGTCCACGGCCACACCATTTGGATCTCAAGAAGAAACTGACCTTGGCGCTTTTAGGCGTTTGTCTAGTGTCTAGAACCAGACTGATGATCGAGAACTCGACGCCAAACATCAGGTCAGGACCTATTTAGAGTCTCTTCCAGATTAAAATGTATTGATTGAGAGAGATCTATATGAACCATACAATTTTGTTTAAAGATTCCTTATATAAGACATAAAAAGGTTTTGTGACTAACTTATAGTTAGCTCAGCTTAAAGTATTTAAGGTTTCAACGCATGAGAGGTGCATGTAGCACCATAGATATTACGCTGTCGACTTTGCATCAGATCTACTGAGTTTTTAAGTTTGTAATAGATCTACTTGAAATCGACAAATGTTGGTTGGAATCCGGGGGACATACCCCGAGAGAAAACCGCCCACGGGAAAAATAGAGATTAGAACTAAAATGTTGAGCTCTGAAGCGCCCCACCACCTCATCCAACCCTCACGCCACATCTTTTAAAGCTTCAATGTCACTTTTTGGCCATGTTTGGTTTTTCTTTTTTCAAATTGATGTTACACATGTGCGTAAGTGCGTATCGTCGGCCACGCCCCTGTCACTTTACTTATACTGTTTGTTTATTTCTATAAATAAAGCAAGAGCAACACCAGCATAAAGCTATATACATTAGACACTTCTTTATTAAGCTACTTTTGACCGAGCCTTATGAATTTAATTATTCAAATTATGGATAACGTTAGTTTAGCGTTTTTCCATATATCCATCTTTTGACGCTTTTGCAAAAAGAAAATTCTCAGATGAGAAAATATGTTCTTATAGGAGATGTTTAATAGAGATCAGTAAATGTTGGCTTATTATTATACTAGATCTATACTACAGAGCTACATATTGACTGGTCACTTTCATGCATGTAAGTAAAATTTAGTTAATTGGGAAGAACCTTGAAAAAATCTTTATTGAAGAAAGGGTGAACAAACATTCTGAGGCAAAATTATATAATAAAACATTTGTCTATTTTACTTTCAGGAAATACCAGTATTTCCGCTTCAACAGGACCAGCCTGACGTCGTTCTTGTGAAAGAGAGTGATGACGTTGATGAGAGAAGATATGATATTCTGAGGTCACGTGACGTTGATTTCCTCCACGAGCATCTGCCGCACGTGCTACAGCCTGCAGGAATATCTACCGCTCGCCAGAAGTACCTGTTTAATATTGTGTGGCCATGTGTTGACCATGTCTATCAGGGCCCGGGTGCATGACACACCGCTAAATCTCCTCGCTAAACTATCCGATAAATTCTACCTGTCCGTTAGTTACCTGTCAACTAGAGCGAGCCACTAACTGGCGTGCACATGTCGAATTTACCTTGTAGGTAGTTACCTTGGAGCTAGTACACTTAGTAGCCAGCTAAAGTCGGGTTAAATTTGGTGAATGCATTGAACACGAGTGAACATAAGCGTTTTGGCTAAAAAACCACTTCATACTTTGTTTTCCATTGTGTATAAACTTTTGTATACTGAAATTGGAGGGGGGGGGGATCCTTATGTTGTAAGAACTTATGATCCGAACCCGTTTTCTTGTTCTCTATAGCTCAACATAATTATGCCAACAATGCATCAAGCAAATCATAAACTTTAATTGCTGAGTTTAGTTTTTACAATGTAATCAGTTTGGATCATGATATGACATATAGACTTGGCAGCTGATCAGGATCCAACTATTTAGCACTCATGTTGCGTTAGATTAAAACAATGCAGTAAAAAAGCAGACGACATTATGGGTTGAAAAGGTTAGTTAGAAACTAAGTATATTTTATTCAGATTAAAAAGCTACAATAAGAGAAAAAGAGGAAGGACAGACATACAGGGACAGAAAGACGACAGGCAGGGGAACAAAGACATAAAGTGAAAGGAAAGAGAGAGGAAGCAAGAGAGGTTAGGAGAGAGAGAGAGAGAGAGAGTTTTAAAAGGCATGTATACATATACACATACAGAAGTGGCGCAGACAATAGAGAGAGAGAGAGAGAGAGAAAAAGAGAGAGAGAGAGAGAGAGAGGGGGGGAGAGGATAGACAGTGACAGACAGACAGATGTGCGGACAGACGGTTGCTAAGCTGTTAAGTTACTACGCATTACACATAACGCGAAAATTTGGTACATTTTAAGTATTCTTGTTCTGACCCGTAGTTGATCAAGATCCTAAATGATTGAACCTCGTACCGATATTCAATTTTGAAGGTTATTTCATTATAGAGTTATTAGTGTGTTATTATTATTACATTATTCTTTAAAGATGTGCTTTATGGGAAAATCGTGTTTGATAGACATGATTTAACAACTCTTTCACCACCGGAGTCACATAAAGTCGTCTTTGCAAACAGTTTGGATCCAGATCAGACGCTGCGTCACGCGACGTCTGATCAGGATCCAAACTGTTAGACACTCGTATCAACATTTCTTAAGTCATACTACATAGGATATTTCTTTTAAGCGATATTACAAATAAGAACATTAAAGCAGACGACAATAAAACGGTGTAGGGGTAAAAACTCACGATTGAGTGGCGCCGAAAGGGTTAAAAGAAAACATTATGGCAGCAGAACACACAATAAATTGTTTCGTTGTTACTAACAGAGCTCTCTGCGATAATGTACTAATTAATATTATGTATTGTAAATTCATCTTTGTATTCTGAAATCGGTTCGTACTTCTTTATGTTACAGAAAACAGGGTCTCAGTAAAAACAGTTTGGACCCTGATCAGGACCCGCTTTTTCCAAAATACAGGTTTCAAGCGTGGAATTGGTTGAACTATTTCAATGCAACCAACATCCTATGGCGTATTACATCCATACAGTGGATAATACGTTTGTCTTTCCATTCCGCTTAAGCTAAATTGTTTTATGTTCTTTGCTTACAGTGTTGGAGCCATATCAGATAACGGGTTACCCGGCGTCTGATCAAACTCCAAACTGTTTGCCTCTCAGATAAATATGAATCATTATCATCGACATATTCCGTTGTCAATTACATTGTAAAACATGTTATTGTATTGTGTTTGCGCTTAGTAAAATGTAAATATCAAACAGAGAAAATGAAAAATGAAAAAAATAACAAAAATAATCAAACAATTTTGACCTTGATAAGACACCGAGGTGCTATGTTTCTGATCTGGATCCCAAATGTTTCTTTAACGCGGCTATGCAAGCTGACTTAGCTGGCTACTAGCGGATTTATCGCTGCACTGAGTACCTCTAAATTTAGCGGTAAAACTTAACTTGTAGTTAGTCAATTTTGCGCTCGTGCAACACTAGTTATCTTACCTGTCTACTAAAATCGATTTTTAACTATCAACTAAAACTTTAGTATGTTACTAGAATTTAGCGGTGTGTCATGCAACACAGTTAGTTTATCTTGCAGTTAAAAATCGATATTTATCTCTCAGCGAGGGATTTAGTATACAGGTAAGCTCTAACTATGTGTCATGCACCCGGGCCCAGGACGTTAAGTGTCCTCAAAATCCATCCAGAAACTGAAATTTGTGTCCTTTTTAGGGTTGCGTTACTATGGCAACTGAACTGTTACAGGCTTTTCCTTTCTCCATAATTTATTCCAAAGAAGTTTTATATGTGTATTCAACAGAAGCTTATGTCTTTATTGGAAGGAAAAGTGCATACTGTAGGCATTGTTGGTTCTTAAAATACTGTTTCTGGACCGCTTTTTAAAAGTCAATTAAGCACTCGCGTGTCAATGTTTCAATGCTAGGGCAGTTATTAAATTAGCTGTAATTTCATTAAAAATTGAGATATCACCAAAATTCTTTTTGTTCTGTATTTCTAACACCCTACTCTTGAGCAAACAACACAAATCTGAAAATCGAAAATTTTGTCATTATAGCAGGTTTTGCTGGAGACTCAATCATATATATCTTATAAATATAGATTTACGTAATATAAATCGCATAATTTTTTTTTAAACCCGCTCTCACTTCAAAGGAGATTAAAAAAATTATTTTATCCTTTGAAGATCTTTGAAGAAAACGTTATTTGATTTCGTTGTAATTGCCGGGTTACAAGCTTTTTATTCTTTGAGGATCTTTAAGTTTAAGATTCTTTGTTTAATGATTAATTGAATGATTTACTATTCATCCCTGAATCTTTAAAAAGACAATTCCAGTTTACAATTAAATTAATTCCATTTATAATTATGGTGTTTTTGCTCAATTATACAAACTTCGCTTACAAATGATCAGGCTCTTCACTGTTTGTATAATCAAGACAATTGTACTCTTGAAATGTTTATGTTTTGTTCATGGCGAGCATACTCTGATCTGGGTCTTTATTCTTTGAATAGGACAAATTTACTCTTGATAAATACACTCGTCGCTATTGCTCAATTTATTAAGCCTCTGATCAGGGTCTTCACCTTTTGCATAGGACAAATGTACTCTTGATAAGTACACTCGTCGTTAGTATTAACTATGTTAAGCCTCTGATCAGGGTCTTCACTGTTTGCATAGGACAAGTGTACGCTTGATAGGTGATTGTTGTGTTCATGACGAGTATACTCGTCGCTGGGGCTCATTATAAGGTTTCGTTTCCTTGTAATGTTATACTCTCACTCAAATGGACCCTTTCGCACACACCAAACACATAATTTAACAACACAACATGCATTTCCATCTACGTTTATTGCAGTAAATACACCTCAATCAATTTTAATACAATAAATTTCAAATCCATTTTTCGGCGACCGTCTATGGCCGACAAACGGAATCACCTGAAAGAGAGGTGAAAAAAATGCAAGTATTAAAAATTATATAAAATCGAACAAAAATTCATACAATTCATACTGATATATTTATATATATATATATATAATTTTTTTATACAAATATATATAAATATTTTACATATTATATATATGGAGAAAAAAATGGGGGCGTTTTGACCAGGCTATGGGGGCGTTTTGACCAATTATGGGGGCGTTTTGACCAATTTGGGGGCGTTTTGACTTGGGGGCGTTTTGACCACAGGGACCCGGCACGATTGATGTTTGAGAGAAATATTTGTCAAAAGGTATATATAGAGACAAGGGGTACAACTGATTGTTAGTACATTCTCACCCTATCTCGACAAAACAGGGCATATCATAAATAATAATTGATGAAACGACACCCTTTTTGCACTTCTGTCTAGCTTATATAATACCCTTCCATAAAAACATAACATAAAACCAACTGGAAGCATGCACTTTCAAAAGTAATTGCATTTACTCACAGAAATCAACGACTTTTGGAAAACGGGACAGGTGTTCGTTCACAGCTGAAACCGCATTGACCACTACTACTGTGTGCTTGTATAGGCGGTAATATCGAACATGACAGTCATACAGTTCCATGGATATCCATTTTTTACACCGATCAAAGCTGATTTATACTCAAACCATTGCAATACCAACAACAAATTTGCATGTTTTCATCGGCAGTAAAGCTCTTCTTGTACATGTAGGCTTTTTTGGTACGGCAATGATTTGAGAAGAAATCAGCTTTGATCGGTGTCAAAGCTGTATATTTATGGAACTGTATGACTGTCATGCTCGATATTACCGCCTAAACAAGCGTACAGTAGTTGTCAATGACTGTAACACTCGATTACCGCCTAAACAAGCATACAGTAGTGGTCAATGCTGTGTTAGCAGTGAACGAACACCTGTCCCGTTTTCCAAAAGTCGTTGATTTCTGTGAGTAAATGCAATTACTGTTGAAAGTGCATCCTTACAGTTGGTTTCATGTTATGTTTTTATGGATGGGTATTATATTAGCTAGACAGAAATGCAAAAAGGGTGTCGTTTCATCAATTATTATTCGTGATATGACCGCTTTTGTCGAGATAGGGTGAGAATATACTAACAATAAGTTGTACCCCTTGTCTCTATATATACCTTTTGACAATTTTTTCTCTCAAAAATCAATCGTGCCGGGTCCCTGTGGTTTTGACCTGCAACCTTGTCAACTTGATTGCACAATAGTGACTAAATAAGATAATCGTTGCCTATTAGCGCATCAAACTGTCGGTAACCCTTTGATGATACATGGAATTAATTGTTTAATTGACTCTTTTTACTGAAGAAAGCTGAAACACCGCCAGTGAAACGTGCAAGTTTGATTGAATCTATTGTCTTTATAATTGTAAGCTAAAGGTGTTGTTAACATGTTTGTGTCTCATACTTCTCAAACATATCAAAGTTCTCATATATTTGGGGTTAAAAGCACAATATATAAAGTGCAATTATGACAGAAACACTTAAAAACAAGTTTTGAAGTTTTAAAACTAATTTTTCAACAATAAAACATGTTTCTTATCATACCGTGGGTCGGGGGGCTCATGTCCGCAAAAGCAAAACAGACGGGGGGCTCGTGTCCGCCCGCGCAAAATTGGCATGGGGGCTCATGTCCGCTTACCACTGTACCCAGCCGTTCATTTTATCCTGACACGGACGAACCAGTCGCAATACTAATCCGAAATCCTGAGCGCCTAGGAGGGAAGCCATTCTTTTTCTTCTGGTAAGTTCCTCCGTTATGTGCGGAGCACCCAAGAAATTCTCGGTAGTCACATACTTTATGGAAAACTATTTACATGCGGGTGAGTCAACCGCTATCTGGGGCCAGGCTCGCCAGGAGCCTGCAGCGGGTCAAACCAAATTACCAAATTCTAAGTCTTTGGTGTGACCCAGACGGTTTATGGTGTATTCGCCAACGGCCTAGAGACGAACTCACCTACAATTAGATATAGTAAACAAAATGGTGAATTCGCCTAGAAAGTAATTATGATAATGATTGTATTTCGCACCTATTGTAAGGTACATGTCTTGATAACATTACAAAACTTGTTTTCAGGTAGTGTTTACTAAGATCGGATGATATAAAGTGTAGCCCCTGATCATCATATGCAGACCTGTGTATATCTTTATTTTATCTAGTACTTGTAAACGGTAGATATACCTGTACTACAAGGTGTGGAATACAATCACTATATTATTCAATATTGTTTTCTAGGCGAATTCACCATTTTGGTTACTATATATCTAATTGTAGGCGAGTTCATCTCTAGGCAAATTCACCAGCACCCACCCAGGCGGGGATTGAACATTGTAACCTCCCAAACTGCAAGGGGACTTTCTACCACTGAGCTATACAAGTGGTATGGTGAGGGCCGTATCTAATGTTGAAAGAACTTGTGGCCCAACCCCATTCCAATCAGGGTTTTCCCTAGGCGTTGACAAACGGGGGACATTGTGTCCCCTAGTTGCGATATTGTAAAGTTCTGTATTGCGGATACAGGCATCTGAAAGAAGCAGAGAACTCTGTCAATAATAAGAGTAGGTCATTGCACCCGGGTTATCTGTATCTGCTCCCCTCTCTGTTGGGTGTCCAATTAGCCCATAGATGACAGAAACAGACATTAACAATCAAACCAAAGAACATGTACAAGTAACATGTCTTGTTTTCAATTTGCAGGTATCAGTCAGAGTTGCCAGGTATTATAGCAAGCAGAAAGCCTAAACATGTTACACATGAAGAACTGTGTCAGTTAATGAGGTGGAAACTAACAGTAAGTGAAGAAAACCATGTATTATAAGCTATGTACATGTATATGCTCTTAACCCTTAGCCCGCCAAATAAATTGTCGTCTGCTATATTTCTCGTCTGCTTCAAGTTTCAAAGTTGCTCAAAATTGCTGAAAATGTTGTCCGAGTGTCAAACAGCTTGGATCCGGATGAGACGCCGAGTTACTCGGCGTCTCATCCGGATCCAAGCTGTTTGCATATGGAGCTATAGTCGTGAGTGGCAGGCTAAGGGTTAACCCTTTCAATCCTGAATTTCTCTTGTGGGTATTTATAATCCTTTTGGACTCTTTTAGTACAGGTATTTTGAACCAGTCTACTGTTACATTTTTGGTATGGCAACAAAAACCAATGATAATATCAAACAGTGCAGACCCTGATCAAAGGGCTTTTATAGGAGCCCTCTGATAAGGGTCTATACTGTTTGCATATGTAATTAGTAATCTCCACAGAGGGCTGTAGATACTCATTTTAACGCATTTGATTTATTCCTTCACTGAAGAAAATAGTTCTATTCTATACAGTAATAAAATAAAGTACAACAGAGGAAATATTTCCTGTATTGTAGCAGATGGTAGCTTAAAGCTGGATCAGAAAGTAAAGCAGAAAGCAGCTTAAGGTGCATTCTGCTTTACTTTCCACCTGCTTTTAAGTAGTCACCTTTTTTCAAAACTAGAAACTGGGTATGGAGTAAAGGGTTAAACTGTCAAACTTGTGTAAAACAGCCACTCAATTTATGGAATTACACTCAATCTGTGACCTTTTCCGAAGGATGCTTTAACGTACAGTAGAATCCCGCTATTATGAACACTATGTACACCAAGTTAAGTGCTAACAGGTCTCTGCTTAAACAAGATGAAAGTATAGTAGAAAGCTCCTTCCCCTTCATCTTACTTTAAGCTGTCATCTTTAAACTTTCAAAATAGAGTTATTCTTTCAGACTATCATAGAGTGGTTCTACTGTTTTGCCCATGAAAATGCCTCTTGCTCTCATGCCAGGCAAAACTTGTTTTGAATTATGGTGTAAACAAATCCTACAGACAATGCATATACATGTACAAAAAATCAGTAGCAATATTCCTGCTCCTTTTTGTTAAATTAGAGGGGCAAATTCCGACCCAGATTGACAGAAATGGTACAGACCAACACCCCAGACGCTGTTGTGGAGGCAAGCACTAAGGCATTCCAGGCCCTGCCTGATATGGCTGCTGCAGTGAAGGAATTGACTGTTCTCAAGGCTATAGGACCAGCTACAGCATCAGGTGTGTGAAAACCTACTATATATGTAGTATCAGGGCTCCAGATAAGGGGAGTATTTCAAAAACTAAAATTTTTATTTCTTCTTTAAACCCTATGGTGTCACTACTCATTAGAATCCTCTCGAAGAGACAATTCTAATGAATAGTGACACCATAGGATTTGATTAAGTGAGAAAATGTTGGGTTTCTGCGGTTTACTCCCTCTTATCTGGAGCCCTGCAGTATGTGCCTGGTAACATAGGGCTCCAGATATGAGCGAGTAAATATAACAGTCTTTACTTTTCCTTTAAACGCTATGCTGTTACCATTCGTTTTCAAATGATTTTAATGAGTGGTCAAACCATAGAGTTTGTTTAAGAGGGGAGAAAAACTGAACTAGCCCAGAATTACCCCACCTCCGAAAGAGTTAGTTTGAGAGAGAAGAAAAACTGGACTGGCCAATACTTTGCCAACATCTGCATTAATCACATTAAGTGTGTGTGTTGTGGTGGGGGGGGGGGGGGGGGGGGGGGGGGACTAGTCCAGAATTTCCCCACCTCCACAGAAGTAAGTTTGAGAGGGGAAAAAAGTTAGACTGGCCAAGACTTTGCCAACATCTGCATAAATGAAATTGTGAGGGAGGAAAAATTGGACTAGTCCAGAATTTCCCCCACCTCCACAGCAGTTAGTTTGATAGAGAATAAAAACTGGACTGGCCAATTCTTTGCCAACATCTGCATTAATCAAATTGTGAAGTGGTGGGGGGGGGGGGGGGGTTATGTCCAGGGTTGGCAATCGACCGGTCAATAAGAGTATTGACCACCCGGGTGGTCAATACTGGTTTTAACCGGTCAATACCGGTCATTAGTGGTCATTACTGGTCAAAATGACCACTTCGAACCAACTTATAACCTATGTACATGTATCATACTCCTAGCAATGTAAATTGTTGTTTAATATATATATAGCATACAAACTGTACTGTTATGGATCTTTTTAAATAACAGTATATTTTGATGTTGTCTTTCAAAGTTTTTCTTTAATGACCACAAGTGGTCTTTTGCCGGGTGGCCATTTGATGTGGTCAATTCAATCAGACTACTTATAAAATAAAGTACTAGCACCCTACCTATCTTATTCATACATTGTCATGATGAGCATACTGGGAATAATTATCATATCAATGATTTAATCTAATGATTGAATTTGAATTACATTTTGTAAATATTTGATAAAACCAGGACTACAAAGTGGTTGATTGAAATGACTGGCCTTGTCAATTGAAAATCGACCAGTATTGACCACCTAGGATCAGTTTGGGAGTTTACCCACCAAAAAGCTAGCTATACCGGTACATCAATCAACCACTAAATACTTACACTAAATCAACTGTTCACTTACAACTCAACTGACCATTAAAAAACTCAATTGACCACTCAAAATTTCAATTGACCAGTATTGACCACTTTGGGAATATATGACAGCAATTAATTAACCATTAAGGTCACATACCCATAGTCAAACAACAATTAAATGTTGAAGATTCATGGATGTCTATTATTAACAATCATGGGAAAATCAGAAGTATTTGCAAGTTTGCAACACCTGTAAATTGCTGTCAAAACAGATTATCATGTGTTAGGTTGCCCCATGTCACTGCAGTGGGAGTGGCATAGATCTGATTGTGACCAATCAAATGTCTTGATACAGGATGATTCTACACTGACAGGGGTATTATACACTGACAAATTGTTTTACTCCTCTGCTGAGAAGTATGGCTGCAAGGTCATCGGCTTAGTCACAGATAATGTGATAAGATATCTGTGATGAAGCAGAACCGAAAGGAGGATATCTGTGATGAAGCAGAACCTAAAGGAGGACGATCCCAGCCTGACAGTTTATGGTTGCTCTGCACGCTCTGCACACTGGCTGAATCTGCTGAGACAGGATACTGCTCCTGACTAGGTGATAAAGCAAGTTGTAGAAGTCAACAAATACTTCAGGAATCACCATACATCTGGTTCAATTGGCCAGGGTGGTCTTTTCAATCAACCAGAGTGCTCGATTCAATCCTTTGCAAGTGGTCATTTCAATTGACCACAAGCGGTCAGTTCAATCAATAAATGTGTTCAGTTCAATCGACCAGGGTGGTCTTTTTAGATTTGGAAAATCCACTTTGTGCTTCCTATACACCCTATATACACTTGAAATAGCTTCCTGTGTATCTGCAATACATCATTACACTATAAATTAAACCCTTTTAAAGCTTTAAGAGCTTTATTTTAACAAAAAAATAGTATTGACCACCTCAGGGAGTATTTATAGGGGCGGTTTTAACCGCCCCGGTTTTTACCGGCAAACCCTGGTTATGTCCCACCCGTGATCAATTTCTGTTGGGTCTTTCGATGCTTTAGAATAAATATAGAATAAAGCGATGGAAAAGATCTAAAAAATTAAGATTTGAAGACTTTTCTTGAGGGTGTTTTTAGACTGATCATTTTTTTCTAATGCCAGATGCACGATAATGCTACCCATTTGGTTTTATTTTGAGTATTTTCTTATATTTTTGCAAATACACCATCTGGTTGCGAGTCGCTTTAAGCCTTAACCTATATTCTAAGCTAGAAATATGAATGGGTTAATTTCTTTATCTATCCACACAGAAATGCCTTTTCATGTGTAAAACCTGTGGTAAGTACGTATAGTCTCTAAAAAGTCTACAAGGGCTGTCGGAGAACAGCAAAGCTCGCCTAATTAAACCTTTCATAAATAGGTAACTATCAATAATAAAGTGTATCAGTACATTGATATTCAAGCCACAGGGAACCTCCATTCCAAATATCAGCATATTAATGCAAATAAGTCATGTAGTATAAGTGCATTTCAACACTTACTCCATAACTAAATTTGAAATTTCAGTTCCAAAACTCTAAGTCCACAACAGGTGAAATTTTGACTAAATTTAAACTTTTTTAGCTCGCCTATTCGGAGAATGGGGGGGCTTATGGAATCACCCCGGCGTCGGTGTCGGCGTCGGCGTCGGCGTCGGCGTTGGTTTTTCATGGTTAAAGTTTTGGGGTAAGTGTTGTTATGCACTAATACATCATGAAATATTTGCATTAGGAAGCTGATATTTGGATTGGAGATGCCCTGTGGGTTGAACATTGATGTTGTGTAGTTAAAATTAAAAAAAAAGTTTAAATTTAGTCAAAATTTCACCTTTTGTGGACTTAGGTTTTTCGGCTGATTTCTCATGGTTAAAGTTTTGGGGTAAGTGTTGTTATGCACTAATACTACATGAAATATTTGTATTAGGAAGCTGATATTTGGAATGGAGGTGCCCTGTGGGTTGAACATTGATGTTGTGTAGTTAAAATTTAAAAAAAAGTTTAAATTTAGTCCTTTTGTGGACTTAGGTTTTTCGGCTGATTTCTCATGGTTAAAGTTTTGGGGTAAGTGTTGTTATGCACTAATACTACATGAAATATTTGTATTAGAAAGCTGATATTTGGATTGGAGGTGCCCTGTGGGTTGAACATTGATGTTGCGTAGTTTAAATTTAAAAAAAGTTAAAATTTAGTCAAAATTTTACCTTTTGTGGACTTAGGTTTTTCGGCTGATTTCTCATGGTTAAAGTTTTGGGGTAAGTGTTGTGATGCTCTAATACTACTTGAAATAATTGTATTAAGAAGCTGATATTGGGAATCAAGGTGCCCTGTGGGTTGAACATTGATGTTACGTAGTTAAAATTTAAAAAAAGTTTAAATTTAGTCAAAATTTCACCTGTTGAGGACTTAGGTTTTTCGGCTGATTTCTCATGGTTAAAGTTTTGGGGTAAGAGTTGTAATGCACTAATACTACATGAAATATTTGTATTAGGAAGCTGATATTTAGAATGGAGGTGCCCTTGGGTTGAACATTGAAGTTGCGTAGTTATTTTTTTTTAAAAAGTTTAAATTTAGTCAAAATTACACCTTTTGTGGACTTAGAGTTTTGGGACTGAAATTTCAAAGTTAGTTAAGGAGTAAGTGTTGGAATGCACTTATACTACATGACATATTTGCATTAGGAAGTTGATATTTTGAATGGAGGTTCCCTGTGGCTTGAATATCAATGTACTGATACACTTTTATTTTGATAGTTACCTATTTAAGAAAGGTTTAATTAGGCGAGCTTTGCTGTTCTCCGACAGCTCTTGTTTTAAAATTAAACTACGCAACATCAATGTTCAACCCACAGGGCACCTCCATTCAAAATATCAGCTTCCTAATACAAATATTTCATGTAGTATTAATGCATTACAACACTTACCCCAAAACTTTAACCATGAAAAATCAGCCGAAAACCCTAAGTCCACAAAAGGTAAAATTTTGACTAAATTTCAACTTTCCTTTTAATTTAACTATGCAACATCAATGTTTAATCCACAGGGCACCTCCATTCCAAATATCAGCTTCTTAATGCAAATATTTTATGTAGTATAAGTGCATTACAACACTTACCCCAAAACTTTAACCATGAGAAATCAGCCGAAAAACCTAAGTCCACAAAAGGTAAAATTTTTACTAAATTTTAACTTTTTTTTTAAATTTTAACTACACAACATCAATGTTCAACCCACAGGGCACCTCCATTTCAAATATCAGCTTCCTAATGCAAATATTTCATGAAGTATTAGTGCATTACAACACTTACCCCAAAACTTTAACCATGAAAAACCAACGCCGACGCCGGGGTCATTCCATAAGCCCCCCCCTTCTCCGAATAGGCGAGCTAATAAATAGGCAATTTTACCTGATTGTGTCAGCTAAATGCAGGACAAAAGTAATGTAGAAAGCTTTTGTAGGAGATCTGTACATTATTTTTGTCCTGATTCATGCGCTGATCTGTCTTTAACCCATTACCCCATAATAATTATGCCTTTTTAGCTCGCCTATTCGGAGAATGGGGGGGCTTATGGAATGGCGTCGGCGTTGGTTTTTCATGGTTAAAGTTTTGGGGTAAGTGTTGTAATGCACTAATACTTCATGAAATATTTGCTTTAGGAAGCTGATATTTGGAATGGAGGTGTCCTGTGGGTTGAACATTGATGTTGTGTAGTTAAAATTTAAAAAAAAGTTTAAATTTAGTCAAAATTTCACCTTTTGTGGACTTAGGTTTTTTGGCTGATTTCTCATGGTTAAAGTTTGTGGGTAAGTGTTGTAATACTTATACTACATGAAATATTTGTATTAGGAAGCTGATATTTGGAATGGAGGTGCCCTGTGGGTTAAACATTGATGTTGCGTAGATAAATTTAAAAAAAAGTTAAAATTTGATCAAAATTTCACCTTTTGTGTACTTAGGTTTTTTGGCTGATTTCTCATGGTTAAAGTTTTGGGGTAAGTGTTGTAATGCACTTATACTACATGAAATATTTGTATTAGGAAGCTGATATTTGGAATGGAGGTGCCCTGTGGGTTAAACATTGATGTTGCGTAGATAAATTAAAAAAAAAAGTTAAAATTTGATCAAAATTTCACCTTTTGTGTACTTAGGTTTTTTGGCTGATTTCACATGGTTATAGTTTTGGGGTAAGTGTTGTAATGCACTTATTCTACATGAAATATTTGTATTAGGAAATTGATATTTGGAATGGAGGTGCCCTGTGGGTTAAACATTGATGTTGCATAGTTAAATTTTAAAAAAAGGTTTAAATTTAGTCAAAATTTTACCTTTTGTGGACTTTGGTTTTTCGGCTGATTTTTCATGCTTTAAGTTTTGGGGTAAGTGTTGTAATGCATTAATACTACATGAAATATTTGTATTAGGAAGCTGATATTTTGAATGGAGGTGCCCTGTGGGTTGAACATTGATGTTGAGTAGTTAAATTTTTAAAAAAAGTTAAAATTTAGTCAAAATTTCACCTGTTGTGGACTTAAAGTTTTGGGACTGAAATTTCAAAGTTAGTTATGGAGTAAGTGTTGGAATGCACTTATACTACATGACATATTTGCATTAATACGCTGATATTTGGAATGGAGGTTCCCTGTGGCTTGAATATCAATATTACTGATACAATTTATTATTGATAGCTACCTATTTAAGAAAGGTTTAATTAGGCGAGCTTTGCTGTTCTCCGACAGCTCTTGTTACCCCTCTAATTTATTCCGCAACTGAAGAAAACAGTTCCACCTTATAAATACAGCCATTAATATGTTCCATAAGAAATATTTTCTATATCTTTAACCCATTACTCCATGAATACACCTTTAAAATATTCCTTGACTAAAGAATATAGTTCCCTTATATATACAGTCATAAATATGTATTATAAGAAATATATTCTATATAATATCGGATGTTATCTTAAAGCAGGTTGGAAGTAAAGCAGAATGTGCCTTAAGGCACATTCTACTTTACTTTCAACCTGCTTTAAGTTGTCAACTATCTTCAATACTTGAAAAAAAGCTATGGGGTAATGGGGTAAATAACCTATTATTTGATATACGGTACTTTATTTAATTAACACAATGTCATGTTTACCACTCCTTTTATTTTAAGCTGTCCTTGCTGCCGGAGCTCCTAAAAAAGCTGCCTTTATGGCTGATGAGAGTATGTTAGCATTGCCTGGACTACAGCCTCTCAAGTATGACTTGTCACAGTTTAGAGACTACACAACAGCCATTACCAGCCTGGTAAAACAGCTCAATAAACAAGGTAGGGAAATACGTCAGGGCAAATATACTGAACATTGCTGTCATGTTTATGCCCTTTAGATCGAAGGCATACATGTATTATTTTTAGCTCGCCTATTCGGAGAATGGGGGGGCTTATGGAATCACCCCGGCGTCGGCGTCGGTGTCGGCGTCGGCGTCGGCGTTGGTTTTTCATGGTTAAAGTTTTGGGGTAAGTGTTGTTATGCACTAATACATCATGAAATATTTGCATTAGGAAGCTGATATTTGGATTGGAGATGCCCTGTGGGTTGAACATTGATGTTGTGTAGTTAAAATTAAAAAAAAAGTTTAAATTTAGTCAAAATTTCACCTTTTGTGGACTTAGGTTTTTCGGCTGATTTCTCATGGTTAAAGTTTTGGGGTAAGTGTTGTTATGCACTAATACTACATGAAATATTTGTATTAGGAAGCTGATATTTGGAATGGAGGTGCCCTGTGGGTTGAACATTGATGTTGTGTAGTTAAAATTTAAAAAAAAGTTTAAATTTAGTCCTTTTGTGGACTTAGGTTTTTCGGCTGATTTCTCATGGTTAAAGTTTTGGGGTAAGTGTTGTTATGCACTAATACTACATGAAATATTTGTATTAGAAAGCTGATATTTGGATTGGAGGTGCCCTGTGGGTTGAACATTGATGTTGCGTAGTTTAAATTTAAAAAAAGTTAAAATTTAGTCAAAATTTTACCTTTTGTGGACTTAGGTTTTTCGGCTGATTTCTCATGGTTAAAGTTTTGGGGTAAGTGTTGTGATGCTCTAATACTACTTGAAATAATTGTATTAAGAAGCTGATATTGGGAATCAAGGTGCCCTGTGGGTTGAACATTGATGTTACGTAGTTAAAATTTAAAAAAAGTATAAATTTAGTCAAAATTTCACCTGTTGAGGACTTAGGTTTTTCGGCTGATTTCTCATGGTTAAAGTTTTGGGGTAAGAGTTGTAATGCACTAATACTACATGAAATATTTGTATTAGGAAGCTGATATTTAGAATGGAGGTGCCCTTGGGTTGAACATTGAAGTTGCGTAGTTATTTTTTTTTAAAAAGTTTAAATTTAGTCAAAATTACACCTTTTGTGGACTTAGAGTTTTGGGACTGAAATTTCAAAGTTAGTTAAGGAGTAAGTGTTGGAATGCACTTATACTACATGACATATTTGCATTAGGAAGTTGATATTTTGAATGGAGGTTCCCTGTGGCTTGAATATCAATGTACTGATACACTTTTATTTTGATAGTTACCTATTTAAGAAAGGTTTAATTAGGCGAGCTTTGCTGTTCTCCGACAGCTCTTGTCAGTCTATCTGCGTGTGTGTGTGTGTGTGTGTGTGTGTGTGTGTGTGTGTGTGTGTGTGTGTGTGTGCATGTATAAAAAATTATGTATCATAAGAAATATTGTCAGTATTCTAGCAGATGGTAGCTTAAAGCAGGTTGAAAGTAAAGCAGAATGTGCCTTAAGGCACATTCTGCTGTACTTTTAAACTGCTTTAAGTGGTCACCTATCTTCAGAACTAGAAACAGGCTATGGAGTAATGGGTTTAACTATTATTTCCAGTGCTAACAGTTTGGAGCCAGATCAGATGCCTGGTAACCCGGCATTAGAATTGTCAACAAGTTGTCATTTTCTAAATTTTATTGCAATGTGTTTACGTTTAATCGGAGAAGAATAACATATTCTCCCCTGTACCTACTGTATCATTGTACTGTATGTACCTGGCTTTTGAAATCTTGAATTATAATATCAGTGCCACATACTACAGTGCTTGGATACTTATACAAAAGTTTTGTTACTTTGGACCATCACCAGCGATGAGTTTAGTAAGGAAATCGATGGCCATCGATTGCGAGTTGGCTACCTGCTCTGGAATATAGTGGAGAAAACGTTATTCTTTTGTTTAAACGCAAACGCATTGCAATGAAATACAGAAAATGAAAACTTTTTGACAACTCTGACTACCAGTTTTAATCTTGAGTTGCAAACAGTTTGGAGCCTGATCAGACTCCGGGTTACCCGGCGTCTGATCTGGCTCCAAACTGTTTGCAATGGAAAAAATAGTGTTAGCGTAAACGTGTTTATTGGTAAAGGATACCTTTTATCTACTGTACTCTGCACGCTGCACACGGGGCACAAACTGCTAACCTAAACACTACAGCAAACAATGGTAATTGAACACGCTACAGTCGTCACTACAATGTTATCCAACCTTGATTTGACCTTAACCTAATGCGGACATACACATTTTAAAGGGGCTATTTCTTTGTTTTTACTGTTTAGTCTGGCATCAGCACTGCTTACTACTGCTTTGATACTAACACGGTTGTTGCCCAAGACCATTCCCAATCAACTGATATCACCTAACCCACCTGAATCACCTAACCTTGATTTGACCTTGTCCTAATTATGACTTAAAAAAGATTCAGAATATATTGGCAAGGATGCCACACCGGGACATAAGCATTTATTGAATGCAGTCTTGCTGAAGCTTACAATGTAGGGACAGGGTATACATCGTTTAAAAATACTAAACTCGCAGGATCAATGTGTATGATATTTGTCAATTTGCTATATGGATTATTTCTTGTTTGGACAAATTGAACAAACAGTCGAAACCCGTTGCTTCGAATATGTTTAAATCGATTGGAACATTATTTCATTATTTGAATTCTAAAGGTTGATCTCGCTGAAGTCGAACATACCCTTATTAAGTTATATCAAAGTTAAAATGTGGCAAAGCCACGTTTTAACATTGAAATATGGGAATGTTCAAAACACGGATTTGAATTATCGATGTTTTGACTGTATATACATTTGTTTATCTCATAAAGAATGAGTGATACAGAATTATTCATTGATTGGTCTTCTGATAAGAGTGAGTAAACTGAAATTTTCCAAAATGTTCTATTTTTAGCTCACCTGAGCCAAAGGCTCAAGGTGAGCTATTGGGATGGCCCTGTGTCCGTCGTGCGTCGTCCGTCGTCGTTAACAATTGCTTCAAATGACATCTCCTCCTATACCGCTGAACAGATTTCAACTAAACTTTACAGAAATGTTCCTTGGGTCAAGCTCTTTCAGATTTGTTCAAAGAATTAAAAACAATGCAGAACTCTGGTTGCCATGGCAACCAAAGTAAAAAAATAAGGAAATCTTAAAAAATCTTCTTGTCAAAATCTACAAGGGCCAGAGCTTAGATATTTGGCACATAGCATCACCTACAGGTCCTCTATCAAGTTTGTTCAAATTATGCCCCTGGGGTCAAAATTGGCCCGCCCCGGGGGTAACAGTTTTACATAGAGTTATATAGTGAAAATTTCAAATGTCTTCTTCTCTGACACTAATATGACCAGAGCTTTGATATTTGGCATGGTGACACTTCTAAATGTCCTTTACCTATTTTGTACAAATGGTTCTGGTCGGTTGAATATCTAGGTCATAATTCACATTCAATATATGTATAGCAGACAGCAATTCAGCATTATAAGAGTTAGACCCTAGCCACATTTCCTACTGGCAGAGTTACATAATTGAACTCAGGTCAGCTGAGGTACTGTTACAGCAGCATATGGTGTTGTCTGCTACATTTTTATGCCCCTGCAGTTGGGGGCATATTGTTTTGTCTGTCTGCTTTCTTTTGTCTGTTTGTCAATTTGTTTGTCTGTCAGTCCACAACTTTAATCTTAGCCATAACTTTGTTAAAGTTAGAAACTTTATAACTTAGGTCATGTTCTACAAAGGTCAATGTCATTTTTGAGTTATTTCCCAGTGTCATATTTTCTTGTCTTTGAGATAACTCCAGTTCTACTGATGTTAACCCTTTACCCCATACATATGCCTTTTTACGCCTTTAATTTATTCCTCCTCTAAAGAAAATAATTCCACTTTATACAGTCATAAAACTGTAAGATATAAGAAATAGTATCTATATCTTAGTAGATGATAACTTAAAGCAGGTTGAAAGTAAAGCAGAATGGGCAATGAATAATCATATGGAAATACATGTAGCTTGATAAGAAGAAGTGTCATGAATAAGGGCCATAACTCTGCCAACAATATTTTTTTAAATTATTCCAATTTGTCATGGTTTTTTTTGTCTGGAAGATGATTCCATTTACAGCTACATTTATATTAAAATGTTGTCTTGCCTATTAAGCTAAGGCACAATGACCTCAGGTGAGCGAATTAAGGGCCATGGCCCTCTTTTATGTCTATAACATGGCTCCAGATAAGAGCTGAACAATTCCGACATGTTCTCACTAATTTCAGCACAAAACCCTATGGTGTTACTACTCATTAGAATCGTCTCAAAGAGACGATTCTAATGAGTAGTGACACCATAGGGTTTGAAACAGAAATAGAGATTTTATTTTTTGAAATACTCCCCTTATCTGGAGCCCTGCTAAAACAAAAACTTTTTATTGTTACTACTCATTAGAAACATCGCAAAAAGATTGTTCTGAGTAGTCAAATCATAGGATTTGTTGAAGAGACAATAATTTTGAAAAACTCATCTTTTCTTAAATCAATGTATTTATTGTAATTTTTCAGATGAAGAGAAGTCCTGGACAGCCCATAAGGTGGAATTGACCCTATGGACATACCAGTTAGCAAAAACATTAAAACCGGAGCTATTACAAGATTTAAAGACATCATCCAATGGAACTGACAGTGCTGAACCTTCAAGGAAAAAGAAGAAAGTTTAATCCTTAGCCCTCTAATACCACAGTTTCCTATTAACACATTCAACCCTAGCGACGAGTATACTTGTCATTTACATGTCCTTGTGAGGATTACACTTGTCCTGTGCAAACAGTGTAGACCCTGATTAGAGGGCTCCTTCCTTCTTAAGGAACCTTCTGATCAGGGTGTACCCTGTTTGTCATTTTGAAATATACTGTTAAAATCAACCATAAACACCCAATATTGGACTAGACATATTTTGAAATTGGAATTCTCCATTAAAAGTTTCTTTGTGTGCTGGGTAAATTTTTTTCATCACAATAGTTGTTATCTGCTACCGTCTAAAAATAGATTTTTCAACTTTTTTTTAGCTCACCTGAGCCAAAGGCTCAAGGTGAGCTATTGTGACCGCTCATTGTCCGTAGTACGTCTGTCCGTCTGTCCGTCTGTCCGTTCACTTTTACTTCAAACGACATCTCCTCTGAACCCGGGGATTGTAGGGCGGATTCAAACTGCTCATGATGTTCCTTGGATGCTTCTCTACAGAAGTTGTCTAAATGAAAGAGAAAAAGCAAAAACTCTGCTTGAAAAAGCAAAAAAGCAAAATAATTTAAAAAATCTTCTTGCTAAAAACTACTAGGCCCTAAGCTTTGATATTTTTACAGTAGAATCTCCTGGTCGATCCCTCTATAGTTTGTTAAAATGAAATCCCTAGGGTCACACTTGACGCCACCCTGCACAGTTTAAGTGCTGCTCTAGGCAGGTTTTACAGTATTTTTGATGAAGCAAAAGCAGAACTGTATTTTACCTGAGTTACTCTTAACCCTTAGCCCGCCAAATAAATTGTCGTCTGCTATATTTCTCGTCTGCTTCAAGTTTCAAAGTGCTTCAAAGTTGCTCAAAATTGCTGAAAATGTTGTCTGAGTGTCAAACAGCTTGGATCCGGATGAGACGCCGAGTTACTCGGCGTCTCATCCGGATCCAAGCTGTTTGCATATGGAGCTAGTCGTGACTGGCAGGCTAAGGGTTAATATACTAAGGGCAAATAGCCAATATTTGCAAACATTTTGGATCCAGATCAGATGCAACATAATGCTGCATCTAATTTGGATCCAAACTATTGGTACTCATTTACCAACTGAACATGTTCTAAATTCTTTTTTTTGTCACTTTTCGCATACAGTAGGTTTTAAGCAGATGTCATTTCAGTCTGGTAAGGGTAAGCCTTCAGAGCAGTTGCTAATTCTACCATACTACCCAGTATTTGACCTCAGCCACTGAACTGATGGTCTTAGCTGAACATGTTGTCTGCTAAAGTTTATAAATGGTTTAGTCTGTTTCATACTTAGAGAAACAGGGTCTGGAAGTGATCCACTGACAGTTATGTAATTATGTCTTTTGCCATATTTATACATATGTTTAATATTCAAAATATGTATAGCAGACAGCAATTCAGCATAATAAGAGTTAGACCCTAGCCAAATTTCCTACTGGCAGAGTTACATAACTGAACTCAGGTCAGCTGGTCAGCTGATGAGGTTGCATATGATGGTGTCTGCTATATATTTATGCCCTGCAGTTGGGGGCATATTGTTTTTGTCTGTCTGCTTTTTTGTCTGTTTGTCCATTTGTTTGTCTGTCAGTCCACAACTTTAATCTTAGCCATAACTTTGTTAAAGTTAGAAACTTTATAACTTGGGTCATGTCGTACAAAGGTCAATGTCAATTTTGAGATATTTCCCAGTGTCATATTTTCTTGTCTTTGAGATAACTCCAGTTCTACTGATGTTAACCCATTACCCCATACATATGCCTTTTTATGCCTTTAATTTATTCCTCCTCTAAAGAAAATAATTCCACTTTATATAGTCATAAACATGTAAGATATAAGAAATAGTATCTATATCTTAGTAGATGATAACTTAAAGCAGGTTGAAAGTAAAGCAGAGTGCGCAATAAATAATCATATGGAAATACATGTAGCTTGATAAGAAGAAGTGTCATGGATAAGGGCCATAACTCTGCCAACAATATTTTTTTAAGTTATTCCAATTTGTCATGTTTTTTTTGTCTGGAAGATAATTCCATTTACAGCTATATTAAAATGTTGTCTTGCCTATTAAGCTAAGGCACAATGACCTCAGGTGAGCGAATTAAGGGCCATGGCCCTCTTGTTTAAAACAGGGTCTTACACGGCGTCTCATCAGGGTCCAAACTGTTTGCACAGATAATCATGAATCCACTGCTAGAGTGGAAAGGGTAACTGTTTTCCAGCTTATCAAGTCTGACAGATATTTAAAAAAAATATAAAAAAAATGCTCAAAACAATTGGCTGCAGGTGTTAAGCAGTTATTTATTTACCCATTGCAGTATAAATACTACTTTTAACACCTTTAATATATTCTTCCACTGAAGAAAATAGTTCCAATTTATACAGTCATAAATATGCACCATAAGAAATATTTTATATATCCTAGTAGATAATAGCTTAAAGCAGGCTGAAAGTAAAGCAGAATGTGCTTTAAGTAGTCCCCTGTCTTTAAAACTAGAAACAGACTATGGGTTAATGTATCAGTCTCTCAACATAAGAGACTCCCAGCTTTCTCGACTCCTGAAACGTTTGTGGTTCTATGTGCCAAGCACATTTTAAGGGCATCTGGGATCTTCTTACACCATTAATTAGTTGGATATCGTAATATGACTGAAATACTGTTAAGTGATGTAGAATTATAACAATTCAAAGCAACATAAGAGACTGCTTAATGCAGTATCCTACAGTATCTTTCTGCAATACTTTTGTCCTGAATAAAGCAATAAGTGTTAATAAGAAATGTTTTTCCTTCTTTAAGTTAAAGTTTTATCTTGAAATAAAGTTGTCCCATCATGCAACTAGATTGATAAATAACTTCTTTATTCTAGCAGATGGTAGTGCAAAGCAGAATCTGCCTTTAGTCGTTTTAAACCTTTATCCCATACTGGCCATAGCCTGTTTCTAGTTTGGAAAACAGCTGAGCACTAAAAGCAGGTTGAAAGCAAAGCAGAATGTGCCTTAAAGATGCATTCTGCTTTACTTTTAGCCTGCTTAAAGCTACTATCTGCTAGAATGTAGAACATGTTTCTTCTGGTACATGTTTATGATTTTACATAAGTAGACAAGTCACAACATGAACCTAAATGACCCCTACTTCAGGACACTAGAACATAGCACTTGTCAGACATTATTTTAGACGTAAAAGCAACTTTTAAAAAAAAAAAAAAATGTGTTGAAATATATCAGCTTTCTGTCTTTTTTTTTTAATGTAAATAAAAGAATTTGTTACCATTGAAAGAGTTATCTGACAAATATATATTTTTTCAAAAACAATGTTTCTTATTTTGCTTATGAAACCTCTCAAAATGTGATTTCGAACTCTATAATCTTTATCTAGATCGGTATATCTACATTTTGATCTCGAGGCATCAAAATCTAATTCAATGACTTTAATTATATCATGGTTTGAAGCGACTCGCAACCAGATTGTGCATTAAAAATATTAATTTGTAAATATGTGTCAAACGCTTATATAAATGATAAAGAATTAGTTTAGGATAAGAAATTCTGTTTAAAAAAATGTATTTCAATAAAAAAAATAATATTGGTCTCTGGTGGGATTCGAACCCGGGGTCCGGCATTGGCGGACAGAAGGCAAAATAGGGGAAACCGCTTAGACCAATGGACCACGGAACTATCCGTTTATCTCGGATCGATTTAACGTATTTCAATGTGTAGCGATCGAAAGTGCATACAACTTCGTAATTCGGCTCGTGTTTATGTCTGAGCCCGTGTAGAGAAGCAACAACAACAACTATACCGTTAGCTAACGCTATAGAAAAACGATGGAAAATATCTAAAAATCTAAGATTCGGTGACGATTCTTGAGACTTTTTTTGGACTGATCATATTTTTTTAATGTCAGAAGCCAAATAATGCCACAAATTTGCTTTTATTTGAGTATTTTATTTTATTTTGACAAGTACACCATCCGGTTGCTAGTCCCTTTAATATAAAAATTGAGTATTTTTTTAAAAAAAAACCATTCATTTTGTTTATAATTGTCATTTATTTCACTTATTATTTATTTTATTTTATTATATAATTTTTATTTTTGAAAATAATATAATTTTATATCGTGAAATGTGTGCATAATTGTCTAATGTTACTTCACAGAAACATTCATAAATTTATTCAAAATAATTAAGCTGCAATAATTATTATTGTAAAATGTTTACAAAAATTACCTCTCAAATACTCAAACAGGTCTAGTGTCCAGAAGTAGGGGTCATTAAGGTTAATGTTGTGACTTATCGATTTTTATACGCCCACCTCTTGAGGTGGTCGTATATTGGCGTGGCCCTGTCCGTCCGTCCGTCAACATTTTGTTTGTTTGGAGTTTTTCTGGAAAACTATTACAGGGATATTAATGAAACTTCACACAAATGTTACATGCATCAAGATCTAAAGCTGAGTCGAGATTGAGGTTCATTTGAATTTTCGTTACAGAGTTATCTGCCCTTGATATACTCAAATGTGCTATAAAAAGCTTGTCCGGAGTTTTCTGGGTAAACTATTGGAGGGATATTAATGAAACTTAAAACAAATGTTATATGCATCAAGATCTAAAGCTGAGTTGAGTTTGAGGTTCATTTGAATTTTCGTTACAGAGTTATCTGCCCTTGATGTACTCAAATATGCTATAAAAAGCTTGTCCGGAGTTTTTATGCCCCCAGAATCTACGATTCGGGGGCATATAGTTTTTGTCATGTCTGTTGGTCTGTCCGTCCGTCTGTCTGTGCCAAAAACCTTAACCTTGGCTATAACTTTTTCATTTTTGTACCTGGACCTTTTATACTTGGCATGTGTCTTCCCTGTATCAAGACCTTTCCATCCATACAAACATTTTTGACCTTGTGACCTTGACCTTGACATTTGACCTACTTTTGTAAAAATCTTTAAATGGCTATAACATTTGCACCAGTAGGCCCAGGGCTTTCATATTTTGTATGTATATTTCTTTTGTCAAGACCTTTCCAACCATACCAACATCTTTGACCATGTGACCTTGACCTTGACCTTTGACCTATTTAATCAAACTTTAACCAAAAACCTTAACCTTGGCTATAACTTTTGCATTTTTAAACCTGGGCCTTTTATACTTGGCATGTGTATTCCTCATGGCAAGACCTTTCCAACCATATAAAACTTTTTGACCTTGTGACCTTGACCTTGACATTTGACCTACTTTTGTAAAAATCTTTAAATGGCTATAACATTTGCACCAGTAGGCCCAGGGCTTTCATATTTTGTATGTATATTTCTTTTGTCAAGACCTTTCCAACTATACCAACATCTTTGACCATGTGACCTTGACCTTTGACCTATTTAATCAAACTTTAACCAAAAACCTTAACCTTGGCTATAACTTTTGCATTTTTAAACCTGGGCCTTTTATACTTGGCATGTGTATTCCTCATGGCAAGACCTTTCCAACCATATAAAACTTTTCGACCTTGTGACCTTGACCTTGAAATTTGACCTACTTTTGTAAAAAGCTTTAAATGGCTATATCATTTGCACCAGTAGGCCCAGGGCTTTCATATTTTGTATGTATATTTCTTTTGTCAAGACCTTTCCAACCATACCAACATCTTTGAACATGCGACCTTGACCTTGACCTTTGACCTATTTAATCAAACTTTAACCAAAAACCTTAACCTTGGCTATAATTTTTGCACCTGGGCATTTTATACTTGGCATGTGTATTCCTCATGGCAAGACCTTTCCAACCATACAAAACTTTTTGACCTTGACCTTGACATTTGACCTTCTTTTGTAAAAATCTTTAAATTGCTATAACATTTGCACCAGTTAGCATAGGGCTTTAATATTTTGTATGTATATGTTTTGTGTCAAGACCTTTCCTACCATACCAATATATTTGACCATTGTGCCCCTGACCTTCACCTTTGACCTATTTAATCAAACTTTAACCAAACACATTAACATTGGCTATAACTTTTGCATTTTTGAACCTGGGCCTTTTATACTTGGCATGTGTATTCTTCATGGCAAGACCTTTCCAACCATACAAAACTTTTTGACCTTGTGACTTTGACATTTGACCTACTTTTGTAAAAATCTTTAAATGGCTATAACATTTGCACCAGTTGGCCCAGGGCTTTAATATTTTGTATGTATATTTCTTGTGTCAAGACCTTTCCAACCATACCAACATCTTTGACCATGTGACCTTGACCTCGATCTTTGACCTATTTAATCAAACTTTAACCAAAAACCTTAACCTTGGATATAACTTTTGCATTTTTGCACCTTGGCCTTTTATACTTGACATGTGTTTTCCCTTTCTAACCATACAAAACTTTTTGACCTTGTGACCTTGACATTTGACCTACTTTTGTTGAAATCTTTAAATGGCTATAACATTTGCACCAGTAGGCCTACGGCTTTCATATTTTGTTTATAAATTTCTTGTGTCAAGACCTTTCCAACCATACCTACGTTTTTGCCCTTGTGACCTTGACCTTTGACCTTTATTTGTATAAATCTTTATACGCCTATTACATTTGAACCAGTAGGCCTAGAGCTTCCATACTTTATATGTTTCTTGTATTAAGACTTCTCCAACCATGCCAATGTTTCATTTACCCTACGACCATGACTTTTGACCTACTTTTGCAAATAAGCATTACATTACAGAACATGATGCTGGCTGGGGGCATTTGTGTTTCACAAACACATTGCTTTTCATCTGATCATCACCAAACTTTCTGAAAATGTTTGTTGACATAAAATGGAGACCAATTTGGATAACCAGCGGCACCAATTTATGCTAGGCCCTTTGGAGTAATGGCCCTTGAAGTCCTCAAAATGGCGCTCCACTACAGTTTCAGCTCTCTAACTTTTACGTTTGATAGTCTGGATTCCCCTCCCTGTATCATCGGGGGCATTCGTGTAACTGGGACACGCTCTTGTTTGGAAAACTTTTTATAGGATATTAATGAAACTCTAGTTTTACATAGAGTTATAGAGTGAAATCTTCCAAAATCTCCTTCTCAAAAACCACAAAGAGCCAACGTGACCCATCCTATTGTCACCATGGTCGGGTGAGCGATCAAGGGCAATTCTGGCCCTCTTGTTATCCAATCTTTCTCAAACTTGCTCAAATTGTATATTACAATGAGATCAATTATGGTTGAAATCGGAATAGGTCAATAGTTATCTACCCTTGTACTGCTGAAAATGCCATCTTTAACAGGGTTTACACATAAGAGGCACAATTTTTATTCAATCTTTCTCACAACTTGCTCAGATTTTATAATATGTCTACATGTATAATAAGAGTTCAGATGAGTTTGGTATGGTTGAAATAGGTTATCTACCCTCGGCATGAATTGCTGAAAATCCCATATTTAACAGTGTTAACACTCTAGATTCCACAATTTTTGTGTCGCATGCTGTAGGCAGAGATGACACTTAGCGATCACTCTTCCGGCATATGTCTGTCCATCTGTCAAGCTTTTTGTGTCGCGCCTCATTACTCCTGTTCTACTGAAGGTTTTAAGATGAAATTTCATTTATAGAAAGAGCTTGACAAGTGAAAGTGTATTGCACAAGGGTCATAACTCTTGTATCAATATTGTGAGTTATTCCCCTTTTCAACATTCTCTTTTTATGCAGATTTCTTCTGTTTTACTGAAAATTCTTTAATGGAAAGAGAATGTTATACTGATGCTTGCTGACAGGTGACATGTGTTCCTAGGAACCCATCTATTTTCTTCCAATCTTTCTCAAACTTATTCAGATTGTATGACTATAAGAGTTCAGATGAGTTTGATATGGTTGAAATAGGTCAAGAGTTATCTACCCTTGATTTGCTGAAAATGTCATATTTAAGTGTTTACACTCAAGAGGCCACAATTTTTCCCCAGACTTTCTCAACCTTGCTCAGATTGTATATGACCATAAGAGTTCGGATCAGTTACATTATGGTTAAAATAGGACGAATAGGTCAAGAGTTATCTGCCCTTGAATTGCTGAAAATGCCACATCTCACATAGTGTACACTCTAGAGACCACAATTTTTATCCAATCTTTCTCAAACTAGCTCAGACTGTATATAAGTTCTCAAATGAGTTTGATTTTGGCTGAAATCGAAGGATCATAAGGTCATGAGTTATCTGTCCTTGATATGTTGAAAATGCCAAATCTGACAAGTGTTTAAACTCTACAGGCCTCGTAATGGCTGAAATCGGCCTAGTAGGTCAAGAGTTATCTGTCCTTGATGTGTTAAAAGTGTCATATCAAAGTGTTTACTCTTGCATCTACAGTTGACAATGAATTTTGATTACATTTGCACACAAGGAATATAGCTATAAGTTCTCAAAGGAGTGCAATTATTGTTGAAATCTGATCATAATGGCAAGAGTTATCTACACTTGATATACCTTGAAATACTAGAAAAGGCTTCAATGCAGTATTGCTTAGGCTATAGTTATCTGCCCTTGATGTACTGTACTATACTTGAATAGGTCGTATTCCAAGGGTCATAATAACTCCCAACATGCCTTTGGCGATTTGGGTATTTATTGAAATGACCCAAGATTTTACACAAATACATATTTTCAGCAAATTTTGTGAAGATCCAATTAAAACTATTTGAGTTGGAGAGCAGACAAAGCTGAAACAGGCAATTTATAATAATTCAAGGGCAACAGCTTCAACATGCCTTCTATGATTTTGGTATAGTCAAACAACTAGGTTAGACGTGTCACGGGGTCGCCGAGTCCATTTATAAGGGAGATCAGCATTTCGGATATCCTCGTGGCATGTTTTTAAAGAAAAGTTTTAGTTATTTGTAAAAACAATAATGAATTAGTTATCGGAAACATGGTGCAGTGGATAAGACGTAGGGCTAAAAGGAAGCATGATCGGGAAACGTTTTATCAAGCGCGGGTTCGAATCTTTCATTAACCTGAATTTTTATTTTTTGCTAAAACAATATTAAGGATTCTATAATGACATTGCACTTAAATAATTTGGAAAGCCCCCTGGAAAAAACAACTAAAACTTGTATTGATATTTGTATTTTATCATCCCTTTGTTTTTGAAAATATGGCTAATATAGGACTCGAACTCAAACTAATGCACCCCTTCCCCAACATTGAAGAACATGTGCATACATATTCAGTATAATTTAGTATGAACTAAGACAATGCTTTACTATTCATTCTAGATTAAAAAAAGTTTGAGGTTGACGCGGGATTCGAACCCACGCTGAACAAAACTATTGTCACAATTCACTCTGGGTACCTACGCTTTACCTTCTGCGCTAAACTGCTGACAACAATTTCGCCTTCATTTGTAACTAATTTAGTAAACTCGACTGTTTAAAAATGGTCCGAGAACATGCGGAATGCTGCTATCCCTATTAAATGGACTCGGCTGACCTTTGACACGTCAGACCTAGTTGTTTGACTATAGTTATCAAATTTGACCTAGATTTTATACCAATAAACATTATCAGCAAATTTGCTGAAGATCGGGTAAAAACTGTTTTAGGGGGCAGACAAGGCTGAAACAGCCATATTTTAATAATAAGGACAGCAACTCCAACATGCCTTGTGGGATTTGAGTAGTTATCAAACTTAGCCTAAATTTTATACCAATATACATTTTCAGCAAGTTTGGTGAAGATCGGATAAATAGTATTCAAGTTAGAGAGTGGACAAAAGAGGCCCATGAGCTATATATCTGATATACCAACTGAGTTTTTGAAAAATCTATTTTTAACTCCTATGACCATATTGCAACAGACCAGAACCATCTCAAAACAAGAGGGCCATGGCCCACAAGTCGCTCACATGAGAGCATGGTATCTAAGCTGACTGGGCAAGACAATATTGCGATATATATAGCTATAAAAAGATTTTTAAAGGTTTTCCTATATAAGTCTATATAAAACTGATAAGCCCCAGGGCGGGGCCAATTTTGACCCAGGGGTCATAATTTGAAAAATGTTCGTAGAGGACCATAAGGCAATATAAATGATCTGGGCCTTACAGTTTCAGAGAAGAAGATTTTTAAAGGTTTTCCCATGAAAAAATGATAAGCCCGAGGGCGGGCCATTTTTGGCCCAGGGGTCATAATTTGAACAATCTTGGTAGAGGACCATAAGCAAAAGCTATGTGTCAATTATTAAAGATCTGGGCCTTACAGTTTCAAAGAAGAAGATTTTTAAAGGTTTTCCTATAAAAGTCTATGTAAAACTGACAAGCCCCAGGACGGGGCCAATTTTGACCCAGGGGTCATAATTTAAACAATCTTGGCAGAGGACCATAACGCAAAGCTACATGTCAAATATAAATGATCTGGGCCTTACGATTTCAGAGAAGAAGATTTTTAAAGGTTTTCCCATAAAAAACTGATAAGCCCGAGGGCGGGGCCATTTTTGGCCCAGGGTTCATTATTTGAACAATCTTCGTAAAGAACCATAAGGCAATTTTAAAGATCTGGGCCTTACAGTTTCAGAGAAGAAGATTTTTAAAGGTTTTCCTATATACAATGTAAGTCCATGTAAAACTGATAAGCCCCAGGGCGGGGCCAATTTTGACCCAGGGGTCATACTTTGAACAATCTTGGTAGAGGACCATAACGCAAAGCTACATGTCAAATATTAATGACCTAGGCAAAACAGTTTCAGAGAAGATTTTCAAAGGTTTTCCTAAGAAAAACTGATCAGCCCTAGACGACCATTAGGTTATGGTACATACCAAATATCAAAGGTCTGGGCCTTTTGGTTTCTGAGAAGAAGATTTTTAAAGATTTGCTTATGCATTAAAAGTTGTCTATACGGTCATGTTCGAAAATCTAGTCCCACAGCAAGGGGAATAACTCTAGCCAAAAACTTTGAACAAGATTTCGTTTCCCCTTGTCACTGAAGTTCTGATAAAGTTTGGTTGAAATTCGGGTCAGTGTTTTCAGAGATGTTGTTTGAAAATGTGAACGGACGACGTACGAAATGGGATCACAATAGTTCACCCTGAGCTGAAGCTCAGGTGAGCTAAAAATTGGTAAAGGACATTTAGAAGTGTCACCATGCCAAATATCAAAGCTCTGGCCATATTAGTTTCAGAATAAAGAAGTTTGAAAAATTCACTTCACAACTCCATTTAACAAGAGCACCGCAGTGCGGCAAAATACGCCCGTCACGGCCGGCGGGTGTCAAAGTCGTCCAGACTCAGGCCGACTGGAAAAAGTCGCCCGGAGTGTAGGCTTGACTATCAATCTCAAAAAGACTATGCTGTAGTATTGCGATAGCTCAAGTACTATCCCGATAGTATTGCGATAGTCAAGAAAAAAGTTCTGGGTTTTTTAAAAAATGCCCATTTTTTACAATAAAGGGGGCATAACTCTGCTAAAAATAGTCGCCAACGTCTGAAATTTAACAGGTGCCTTCCCTGTATGATGAGAAAGCTAAATATGAAATTTGGTTACAATAGACAAAATGTAAGTAAAATTATTATCAGGAAACAATATATTGTTAAAAAAAATTGTGTGAAGGGGCATAACTCTGAAAATACAGAGTCAAACCAAAAACCCGTAATATATATTAAGTCACTTCATTCATTGTATCACCATATCAAATTTGAAATCAATTGAATCAAAAATAAAAAAGTTCTGTTTTTTTTTAAAAATGCCCATTTTTGACAATAAAGGGGCATAACTCTGCTAAAAATAGTCGCCAAAGTCTGAAACGCAAACTCGTCCGAACTATTGTGGTATGGAATATTTGTAGGAAGTTTAATCAAAATCGGTCAATAAATGAAGGTGAAAGAGCGCTAAGAAGAAAAGTTAACGGACGAAGTGTGGCTTATTTTAAATTTTAAGGATGTAAAGGGGCATAAAAATAATTTAACAGGAACCATAATTCACAGGTGTCTTCCCTGCATGATGAGAAAGATAAATATGAAATTTGGTTACAATTGACAAAATGTAAGTAAAATTATTATCAGGAAACAATATATTGTTAAAAAATTGTGTAAAGGGGCATAACTCTGAAAATACGAAGTCAAACCAAAAACCCGTAATATATGTTAAGTAACTTCATTCATTGTATCACCATATCAAATTTGAAATAAATTGAATAATTAAAACAAGAGGGCCTGAAGGCCCTGATATCGCTCACCATTTGTAATGAAGCCTGATAGCTTTACCTTCGAATTTCACCTGTTTTATTCTAAATCCATTCAAGTTTGTCGACCTACTGTAGTATAATAGAATACATCAAAGGCAGATAACTAGAGCCTAAACAATACCGAAATGAAGCAAAGTATATCAAGGGCAGGTAACTACTGCCACAATTATTACATTTCAACAATAATTGCACTCCTTGGAATACGTATAGCTACATTCTTTGTATAATCAAAATCCATTGAAAACTGTATATAGTTGCAAGAGTGTAAACGCTGTAAAATATGGCATTTTCAGCAATTCAAAGGTAGATATCTCTTGATCTACTTGTCCGATTCCAACCATAATTACCCTTTTTATTCCCCCGGCATCGACAGATGCGGGAGCATATAGTAATCGTCCTGTCCGTCCGTCTTTCCGTCCGTCTGTAACCAGGTTAAGTAGATTTTACCGTTTCGTCTAGCATCAACACCACTTATTCAAATGCTTAGATACTTATACAGTTGTTGCCTTGGACCATTCCCTAGCCACCAATAATACCCAACCTTGATTTTGACCTTGACCTTGACCTAATTTGGACTTAGAATATTTTGAATGGGCTATTTCTTGGTTAACTAGATTTTACCGTTTCGTCTGGCATCAACACCGCTTACTCCAATGCTTGGATACTTATACAGTTGTTGCCTTGGACCATTCCCTATCTATCAATATCACCCAACCTTGATTTTGACCTTGACCTTGACCTAATTTGGACTTAGAATATTTTGAATGGGCTATTTCTTGGTTAACTAGATTTTACCGTTTCGTCTAGCATCAACACTACTTACTACAATGCTTGTATACTTATACAGTTATTGCCTTGGACCATTACCAACCCACCAGTAATACCCAAGCTCAGTTTGACCTTGACCTTGACCTAATTTGGACTTAGAAAAGATTCAGAATATATTGTCAAGGATGCCACCGGGGGCATAAGCGTTTATTGAACGCGCAGTCTTGTTCGAACTCTTATGGTCATATACAATCTGGGCAAGTTTGAGAGAGCTTGGATAAATATTGAGGCCTCTAGAGCGTAAACACTGTTAAATATGTTATTTTCAGCAATTCAAAGGTAGATAACTCTTGACCTATTGATTCAATTACAACCATAATTGAACTCATTCGAAATCTTATTGTAATATACAATCTGAGTAAGTTTGAGAAAGATTGGATAAAATGTGTGGCCTCTAGAGTGTAAACATCGTTAAATATGGCATTTTCAGCAATTCAAAGGTAGATAACTCTCGACCTATAAGCCTGATTTCAACCATAATCAAATACATCTGAACTCTTATAGTCATATACAATCTGAACAAATTTGAGATAGATTGGGTAAAAATTGTAAACTCTAGAAGGTAAACTCTGTTAAATATGGCATATTCAGCAATTCAAAGGTAGATAACTCTTGATCTATTTGTCTGATTTCAACCAAAATCGAACTCATCCAAACTCTTATGGTCATATACAATCTGGGCAAGTTTTAGAAAGATTGGATAAATACTATGGCCTCTAGAGTGTAAACACCGTTAAATATGGCATTTTCAGCAATTCAAAGGTAGATAACTCATGATCTATTTGTCCGATTTCAACCAAAATCGAACTCTTTCGAACTCTTATGGTCATATACAATCTGGGCAAGTTTTAGAAAGATTAGATAAATACTGTGGCCTCTATGAGTGTAAACACTGTTAAATATGACATTTTCAGCAGTTCAAAGGTAGATAACTAATGACCTATTAGTCCGATTTCAACCATAATCGAACTCATCCGACCTCTTATGGCAATAAACCATCTGAGCAAGTTTCAGAAAGATTGGATAAATATTGTGGCCTTTAGAGTGTAAACACTAAAATTGTGGACGCCGGACGACGCACACCGCACGACGGACATTCAAGGATTGCAAAAGCTCACCCTGAGCTAGCTCAGGTGAGCTAAAAAAAGTTCTAGTTTTTTTTTAAAAATGCCCATTTTTGACAATAAAGGGGCATAACTCTGCTAAAAATAGCCCCCAACGTCTGAAACGCGAACTCGTCCGAGCTATTGTGGTATGGAATATTTGTAGGAAGTTTTATCAAAATCGGTAAATAAATGAAGGTGAGAGAGCGCTATCAAGAAAAGTAAACGGACGGACAGCGCTGGGTATACCATAATACGACCGTAGATGACGGGCGTATAAAAATGTGACCCCAGGGGCATAATTCGAACTATCTTGATAGGACCTGTAGATGATACTATGTGCTAAATATCTAAGCTCAAGCCTTGTTAATTTTTTAAATTTTTTTTAAAGATTTTATTTTTTCACTTCGGTTGCCATGGCAACCAGATCTGCATTTGTTAATTCTTTGAACAAATTTGAAAGAGCTTGACCCAAGGAACATTCCTGTAAAGTTTGGTTGAAATCTGTCAAGCGGTCAAGGAGGAGATATCATTTGATGCAACTGTTGAAGACGCCAGACACGGACTCGCGGAGGGAGGGACGGACAAGGCGATTACTATAGGGCACCCACCTCTTGGTGGGGCCCAAATTAGACAGATAGTTGGTCTCTGATTTGGATCCAAACAGTTTGCAAATAATTAATGTAAATGCTGCTTAGTAACTTTTGTGCTAGTAGACAAAAACTGCTTAGCTTTCAGGTAATGTGTTACAGATACTGAAAACCAGATTTGGCATAAAATGTAAATGGATGTCTATATTACTATATACATCTATAGGGTATACCATAGGATTTAGTTCCGATATAAAGGTGAAAATGCTAGTTTTGTTCAGTTTACTCCGTCTTGCCTGGAGCCTTAACCTATTAGTAATTTACCCCATTTCTAAAACTGAAGATAGATGAACACTTCAAGCAGGTTGAAAGTAAAGCAGAATGTGCCTTATGGCACATTCTGCTTTACTTTCAGCCTGCTTAAAGGTACCATCTACTAGAAAATAATTCTGATGATAAATATTCAAAATTGTATAAATTTAAACAATTTTATTCAGAGGAAGAATGAACTAGAGGTGTAAAAGGCGTATTTATGGGGTAATGGGGTTAAAGCAAGTATGTGATTATTGTACGATTGGTGTGTATACAACTTCTGCAATCTAGTTCATTGCAGGTAAAGACAACAAAAATCTTTTTTAATTCCTTGGACTTTATTTCACTAATTGTGAAACTTTTTCTGTATTTGGTCTTCCAGATAAAACAATATTTTGCTTGTTTGATGCTTTCTGATGTTATATGCATTCATTTATATATAGTCCATGAGTTGATAAGATTTAATTCCAACTTTCTACTTCTACACTGCCACCCCATGTGTTTGTGGGTGGAGCTGCAGCAGCTTGTGCTGCTGTTGTAGAAGCACCTGTTGGAGCTGGAGCTGGAGCTTGAGCTTGAACCTGGTTAGACCAGTCATCAGTGGCAGACCAGTCTGCTGCCTCTGCCACAGTTGGTGCACTAGCGCCCATGAATGGAGCTCCAGCAATTGGCTGCTGTGTACCCATAGCCTCTGTGGCCCAGTCAGTGACTTCAGTAGTCTGTAGAGGTGCAGACACGGCATCAGGAGCCCATTGTTCCTGATCCTTGACTGCGGCCTTGTCGGCAATGGCTGTCTGTTCCTCTTTCTCAGCCTATAAAACAAACATATTATTAAGTCATGAACAGAGGCAAAGATAAACTAGTCAAACTTTCACAAACCCACTTAAGTTTCAAAAGTTAAATGTGGCTAAGCTTTTAAATATGGGTTTGCAGCTGTCTAAAATCAGTAGTGCAATTCATCTGTAGAAATACTAACAAGTTTGACTTAAGAGGGATACATAGGTTTGTATTTCATTTCTACGTAGTAAAACTAAACCCATTTAAGTAGACACTGCTTTTCATCAGGGTCTGCACTATTTGCTATAACATACGAAATGTTCTGCTACATTTACAAAAACATTGTAGTGTCTATAGAACACCCCTGTATATTTATAATACCTTCCAGCAAGCATATAGGGAAAGTTCATTACAATATCCAGGTTAAAGAAGGTGATTGCGTAGTTACAACAAAGGGTTTTGAAAAGTCAAATATAACCAGATTTTTGTCTCTTTTTTTGGTGTAGTAAAAACACAGATATATATCCATATGTTTGACTAAAAGTAAACATTTTGCAAGTCCATAATTGACCTAACAAAGATCATGGTTAAGTTGATGAATTTTGGTGATATGCTCGATGTCAAAGCATGAGAGGAGAAATGTTTGGAAAGACATTTCTAATATTTCAAGTTCCAACGGGGCGTAACTCATGGAGAAGATGAACATGTTTAAGGCCTAAAAAAAAAAGATGTGTGTTTCCGGTTTCCTGACCGACCCTATTTTTTACCCCCGACCCTAAAGTTTTTAAAGAAAAAATTTTTTTAGGGAAAAGTTTTTTGGGTGAGGGAAAAAAGATACTGGAGGGGAAGGGGCCATTATTCGGCACCCGTTACAGAAGGAAAAAAGGCTTGTGTTAAAAGCAAACACACCACATTTTTTATTAAAATATACTGTAGTATTTATTTGATGCAATGGTTTTCAGATTGAAACAAGAACTATTTCACATAATTATATTATGAAATACCTTACAATTTAAACTTGCAAATCAAGATAAATCATTTCAGATACTTTCAATGTTGAATACAACAAGAGCAATGTCATTATTTGTCATATAAACCCATCCTTTGATTGTAAAAAAATTCGCATATATGCCCTATATAAAAACTTTTTAAAAAATAAAAACTTTTTCCTACCGACCTACCCTAAAATTTTGAGAGGGTGAAACCAGAAACACACAAATTTTTGTTTTGGCCTAATCAATGTGCAATTCATTAAAACAATGTAATACAAAATTTCAGCTTCATATGTACGAGAAAAGTGCAGAAAACCTGGAGGGACGATTAAAATCCCCATACCATAACACATCCAATCTAAAGTAGGGCATATAAATTATTGCACAGGTAGCCCCGACACCTTGTGGCAGAGTGTAAACATTAAACTAAACTATCAATATACTTGCTGTTATCTGGTACCATGAAATGTTAATATGACCAAGGCTCCAGATAAGAGGGAGTCCATTGAACAAATCCAACATTTTCTCTCTCATTCAGCACCAAATCCTATGATTTTACTACTCATTAGAATCGTCTCTTCAAGACGATTCTAATGAATAGTGACACCATAGGGTTTAATGTAGAAATTAATAATTTAGTTTTTGAAAAACTGCCCTTATCTGGAGCTCTGATGACTATTTTAATACCAACCTCCTCTGGATCCCTGTAGAAATACAAGTCCACCATGACTTCCCATGGGTGCTCACGGCTGATGGTTCCCCTCAGGCGGAGTACCTCCCTAGCCAATAACCACCACATCAGACCAATAGACTGGGGACCCTGAAAGAGAAAACATTTGAAATACATGTACATGACAGAATCAAGGTTTAGAAAATACTAGGGACGTCAACGGTTCATTAATTAGAGGTCCAGTAGTTGATTTGTAAATTCACTGATCGATGAATCATAAAAGAATGTATTTGTGAGACACTATGCCTCCTCATTTCTCAAATATTTGACCTTTTGACCACTGTAAACTTGACCTTTGACCTGACATGTCTAAAATATACATATTCATACTCCTCTCAATTAGAGCAACATGTATATCAACTATGAAATCCTGATCACCTGAGGGTCAATAATTATGACCATTTCGATTATTTGACCTTTTGACCTCTGAATTTGACCTTTGACCTGACATGTCTATAATATACAAATTCATATTCCTCTTAATTAGAGCAATATGTATACAAAATATGAAGTCCCAATCACCAAAGGGTCAAAGTTTACGGCCATTTATTTTTTAAACAACAACACTGCGGACGGTACACAATACGCCCACTCGCAAAACAGCTGTCCGCGATCAAGAAATGAAGGATATGAAGCATGTGGAAAATGATCCTGATAGCTTTACTTGAGTTTTACCCATAATCAAAACAAGTTTAATCTAAATCCATTCAAATTTGTAGACAATATAGTGTTAACAATATTATAATATGACATTCTAGTATAGCTGAGTAAATCAAGAGCAGATAACTCTGAACACAAGTTATTGCAATTTCAAATATTTGACCATGACTGGACATACCCAAAACCTGCCTATTCATATACCTCTCGGTATAAGCAACACACAGATGATAAGCTATGTATTGATAGTTCAAGACAAATTAAAAACAAAATAAAAGTTGTATACCTTATTGTTGCATGGGATGGAAATGTCCACATATCTCAGAGGAGAGTCTGTGTTGCAGAGGGCAATAACAGGAATGTTGACATATGAGGCCTCTGTCACAGGCTGGTGATCTGTCCTGGGGTCAGTCACCACCAAAAGTCTGGGTTCTCTGAAGGCAGCCTGAAAATCAAAGGGCAAAGTTCATGAAGATCAACTCCCAACTGCCTTTTTCTACAGACAGATGACCACTTAAAGCAGACTAAAAGTAAAACAGAATGTGCCTTAAGGCACATTCTGCTTTACTTTTAGCCTGCTTTAAGCTATTGTCTACCAGGATTTAGAAAATATTTCTTATGGTCCATATTCATGACTATACAAATTTGAATTTTCTTTAGTCAAAGAATAAATTAGAGGCATAAAAAGGCATATTTATGGGGAAATATAAATCTTAGAAACAACAACACAAACTGAAGGGTTATGTCAATTTTTGCCGCCCAGTTTTTTCCATCCTTGGCAAAATCTTGCCAACCCTCACAAATACGAAGTCTCCATCACATGTAGATATGTTATGGCCAAGATAAAAGTTTTGGACAGACAGACAGGGCCAAAACAATATGTCCCAAGTCCTGCAGGGGCAAAAGAAACACCAGGGACTCTTATCCTGTTTCATTTCACTCGATTAACTTAAAGAGTGAAGAACCCTATCTACTGATTTCTCATCTTGGGCACTGTAAACTCATCATGGTCTCCTCGCATTGTACTAAAGTCATGTACATCAGAACTGGTAGTTTTTTTCATCAGGTAAAATCTGAATTACGTCCCATAAATTCATCATATGCACATCGTCATGCTGTAGTTCAGATTTGATAATGAGTGTCAAATTATACCTTATATCATATGTTATAATGCAGTCAACTCTATATATTATCTCGCATTGAAATAAAGTCATGTACATGTACATCAGAACTGGTAGTTTTTTTCATCAGGTAAAATCTGAATTACGTCCCATAAATTCATCATATGCACATCGTCATGCTGTAGTTCAGATTTGATAATGATTGTCAAATTATACCTATTATCATATGTTATAATGCAGTCAACTCTATATATTATCTCGCATTTTACTAAAGTCATGTACATCAGAACTGGTAGTTTTTTCATCAGGTAAATCATTAATCTGAATTACGTCCCATAAATTCATCATGCTGGAGTTCAGATTTAATCGTCAAATCAAACCTTATATCATGTTTGCAGTCAACTCTATCTACAATTAAAGGGTCAGAATTTCGTAAATAAAACATTTAGTGAATACAATATGCCTCCTGTTTTTATAGATGACGGGGCATAAAAACAGAAATCTTTATTTATAGCCTGCTTCAAGCAGCCATTTGTTCCGAACATTAAAACAAAAGTGAGGAAGCCTCATTTTGATAAGAAAGTCAGCAAAGTATGGAGACATTCTGAAGCAGCGAGTGCCAGGGTTTGACACTTAGTCAAGTCCTATGGTCCAATGACCACCAGTTTTTCCAGTCTGACCACTTGAAAGTTTTGTATGGATGGTCTGTTTGACCACCAGAAAATTTGAATCAAAATTTAACTATTTCTTGTAACTATTCCCATAACTGTGGGCTAAAAGAGTCACTTGTCCTGTGGACCATCAGGTTTTACAAGTTAGAGACAAACCCCGAGTGCAGAGAGCCAGAATGAAACCTTCAAACAGGGCTCCAGAGGGAGTAAACAAATCAAACATTTTCTCACTTATTTCTGGACTAAATCCTAAGGTGTTACTGCTCATTAGAATTGTCTCGAAGAGAAGATTCTATAAGTAGCAACACCATTGGCGTCACTCTTCGACACAAAAGCAACACCACAGTTCAGTTTACTACCTCTTATCTGGGGCCCTGCTACAACTTTTCAACAAGTTACTAAAATCATGTACATCAGAATTGGTATTTTTGTCATCAGATAAACTCTGAATTACGTCCCATAAAATCATCATATGCACATGCTAAAGATTTTATCATGAGTTTTTTTTAAGTTTTCTTCACTACTTCAAAACAGGAAAGGTAAAGCTGGAATGAGAAAGGAGAAATGTCTTATTAATTTTTTTGTCCAAAAATTATATGGTGTCTGAATGATCAAAGGAGCGTTTAAACACTATGCTCTCTGACGTGACCTCGAGCTTAGTCTGACATGACCAAACTTGCAATCATCTATTCTAAATAGGGATCATAAGTGGAGTATGCCTAATATGAAGAAGTCCCTATCACACATAGTTCCAAAATTATTACCAAGGTTAAAATCAGCCCGTCTGACCCCTAAGTGACTTTGACCTTCCTCATGCTAGACCCAAATTGTACCGAGCTCATGGGAGTCTCGAGTTGAGTACACACAGCAAACATAAAGTCTCTAAAAGATGCAGTTCTATATTATTGCCATGGTTAAAGTTGTGGACACTGGACAGACAGACCAAAAACAATATGCTTCTGACCATGTCTTGCAAGGGTATACATTTAGAAGTAAAAATATATCATCAACCCTCTACCCACAAAGGACAACTTTTCAAGCCAGAAATCTATGTAAATATTTGCTTCATTTATTGCCTTCTTTAAGCCTTCACCCTTTTCAAACATGAAAAGTCATGTACATCAGAATTGGTATTTTTGTCATCAGATAGAATCTGAATTACGTCCCATAAAGTCATCATATGCACATGCTATAGATTTGTTTTGCAAGTTCTTTTTAATATTTTCTTTATAGCTACTCCCAAACAATTTTTGTGATGCTGTAAACAATCAAAGAAAGATCCAAATCACCAAAATACACATGTACCATACCACACCCACAGAACACACATGCACCATACTACAAATGAATCACATGTGCAACATACAACAAACACACACACACACACACACACACACACAAAATACATGTACCATAAGTACAAACACATATAAAACAAATACACAATACCACACACCTTAACCAAAAGGGGACAGAAAAATAATTAATAGATGATAAAGAAATGGTATAAATGCAGGGCTCCAGATAAGAGGGAGTAACCTGAACAACTCCATTTTCTCACTCATTTCAGTACCAAATCCTATGGTGATACTACTCATTAGAATCGTCTCGAAGAGACGATTCTAATGAGTATTGACACCAAAGGGTTTTATGCAGAAAAAAAGATTTTAATTGTTGAAATAATCCCCTTATCTGGAGCTCTGAAATGGCCCTACAATCATGAGATGTGAGTCAGGTGAGTAGTGAGTTATCTGACAATGGTTGTTAAATGTTAATGTCGGAGTAGACAGTTTGGAATAGACAAGTCACAACTATTGGTGACTAGTGAGTTAACTGACAATGGTTGTTAATGTCGGAGTAGACAGTTTGGAATAGACAACAGTCACAACTATTGGTGACTAGTGAGTTAACTGACAATGGTTGTTAATGTCGGAGTAGACAGTTTGGAATAGACAACAGTCACAACTATTGGTGACTAGTGAGTTAACTGACAATGGTTGTTAAACGTTAATGTCGGAGTAGACAGCTTGGAATAGACAACAGTCACAACTATTGGTGACTAGTGAGTTAACTGACAATGGTTGTTAATGTCGGAGTAGACAGCTTGGAATAGACAACAGTCACAACTATTGGTGACTAGTGAGTTAACTGACAATGGTTGTTAAATGTTAATGTCGGAGTAGACAGCTTGGAATAGACAACAGTCACAACTATTGGTGACTAGTGAGTTAACTGACAATGGTTGTTAAATGTTAATGTCGGAGTAGGCAGTTTGGAATAGACAACAGTCACAACTATTGGTGACTAGTGAGTTAACTGACAATGGTTGTTAATGTCGGAGTAGACAGTTTGGAATAGACAACAGTCACAACTATTGGTGACTAGTGAGTTAACTGACAATGGTTGTTAAATGTTAATGTCAGAGTAGACAGCTTGGAATAGACAACAGTCACAACTATTGGTGACTAGTGAGTTAACTGACAATGGTAATTAATGTCGGAGTAGACAGTTTGGAATAGACAACAGTCACAACTATTGGTGACTAGTGAGTTAACTGACAATGGTTGTTAAATGTTAATGTCAGAGTAGACAGCTTGGAATAGACAACAGTCACAACTATTGGTGACTAGTGAGTTAACTGACAATGGTTGTTAATGTCGGAGTAGACAGTTTGGAATAGACAACAGTCACAACTATTGGTGACTAGTGAGTTAACTGACAATGGTTGTTAAATGTTATTATTACACCTCGCTTTGAGTTACAATGTTAAATTCCCATAGACCTACAGTTAACATTTTGCATGTCTTTTGCATCTATCCAAAATATACTGTCACTCTTTATGATATTCTTTTTGTGACGTCACTCTAAAGGACATTACTTTTTTACTCCGTCCGAAAACGTACTGTCAGCATTGACATGACTTTCGCTATTGGATACATTAGAATGTGACGTCATAGACGGCGACGTCGTTTCCCGCGTTACGTACATGTCCGCGCTAAATTGGTATTCACAACACATTTTATAAAATACAAATGAGACGATTCTAAAGCTAGGGTTGATAAGCTCGGTGTAATAAAATAAATATTAGGTGTCAGTTTGCGTGACATTCAAATTGTCAACCCTCGAAAACAAGAATGTCACCCTCGGCTACGCCACGGGGTGACATGCTGTTTCTCGGGTTGACAATTTGAATGTCACGCAAACTGCCATCTAATATTTATATAATGTCGGAGTAGACAGCTTGGAATAGACAACAGTCACAACTATTGGTGACTAGTGAGTTAACTGACAATGGTTGTTAATGTCGGAGTAGGCAGTTTGGAATAGACAACTATTGGTGACTAGTTGTAGCAACAACACTCTTTCAACACTGAGTAACTGTCTTCTGCTAAACATTCTACAGAAACAGAATACTAGGGATAAAGTTTTGATCCTGATCAGGCCCAAGATAAAGTGGGTCTGATTTGGATTAAAACTTAGCAAAGGTCTAAGACTAAAGTGTTAGTTTAACCTTTTACCCAATGGTCTATTTCTAGTTTTGAAAACAGGTGACCATTTAAAGCAGGTTGAAAGCAATTTACTTTCAGCCTTCTTAACTCTACAATCTGCTTGAATAAAATAACTGTTCTTACTAATAAGTTACTATACACATTAATAACATGTACATCAGAATTGGTATTTTTGTCATCAGAAGAATTTCTGAATTACGTCCCATAAAGTCATCATCTGCACATGCTGTAGATTTGTCAAAATGAACACATTATAATTTTACACTAAATTATACACTGAGAAAACTCGGAAATTGTCTATAATAAACAAGTTCCAAACCTTGGATGTTTGGTATGCTGCTATGCATCATTGTCTTTTGGTTCCCTACCAAAAATGGTAATCTTTTGTTACATAAACTAAATATGAAAACCTACGAGTTCTAGTCTCCTTAAAACAAGAATTCTAAGGAATGCAATATCTCTGCTTAACCCATCAGTGCATGCATTTGACCTTATACATATGTATTCCAAGTTTAGTTGGTCTAGTAATGTCTAGATCTAAAACGAAAATTGAATGTTGAAGCCAGGAGCTCTAGATTATGATAACAGAAATTTTTCAAAAACTAAAATCTTAATTTCTGTATTAAAATGTTGCATTGTTTACAATGTTTAGTTTACTCCCTCTTATATCATCTGGATCCCTGGAAGCAATATCCAAATTTGACGCAGACAACGTTGCCAACAGACAGAAAATCAACACCTTAGTCTTGCTTGATCTCCTTTGTCACTCTGTTTTGTTATCCAAATAGATTAAGAAGGAACAATGCCAAAAAGATGTGTTTGCGAAACACTATGCCCTCTGATGTGACCATGATCTTTAAATGACCTTGACTTGGTATGATATGACCAAACTCGTAATGAGCTTAAGAGATTCTTGAGTTGAATAAACATGCTACATATGAAGTTTCTATCACGTAGTTCCAAAGTTATGCCCAAGCCAAGGTAAAGAATGTGGACAACACAAAACAATAGGCCCCAGACTAGGTTGTATGAGGCATAAAAACATGCACATCAGTATGGTACTTTTCAACATATAAAATCTGAATTACGTCCCATAAATCATCACATGTACATGTTAAAAAAATTGTTTGAAGTCACACCTTTTAAATAAGAGCACAGCATGCGAGTGCCAGCACTCGTCTGTTTTTGAAGATCAGTGAAAAATATAAAGAAACTCTATGTCAAAGTCAATTGGGAAATCATTTTGATATGTCTGGATAGGACATGTGAAGTTGAACATGCATACGAACAAGAGCACCTCATGCTGGTGCCTGTAAACTCACAATTGTTATCCCAATAGATTTGAAAGGAACAATGCTAATAAGATGTGTTTGTGGAACACTATGCCCCTTGATGTGACCATGACCTTTAAATGACCTTGACTTTATATGACATAACCCAACTTGTACTAAGCTAAAAGATTCTCGAGTTGAATACACCTGCTACATATGAAGTCTCTATCACATGTAGTTCCAGAGATATGGCCAATGCATGCATATACCACATATGCAGTCTCTTATCACATGTGTTTCCAAAGTTATGGTCAAGTCACAGTAAAAGTTAAGGAAAAACAGATCAACCAAAAACCATAGGTACCCCCACCCAGACTAGGTTGTGTGAGGCATAAAAACATGCACATCAGTATGGTACTTTTCAACATATAAAATCTGAATTACGTCCCATAAATCATCACATGTTCATGTTTGAAGTCACACCTTTTAAATAAGAGCAGCCCATGCAATGTAAAACATTCTGCTTAACATAATTAAACCTGCTTTATTTCAAGCAGTCACCTGTTCAACAACAGCAACCTGAATTACTTTAGCCTACCTGAATCTGGTTAGTGAATGTTCCAGGGGTGAATCGGCCAGCAATAGGTGTGGCTCCAGTTGCCGAAGCAAACTTCAGGACAGCACGCTGACCATATGGCCTGGCAGAGATGACACAGATGTCAGCTGGGTTCTCGATGGCTGCAATGGCTCTTGCTGCCAACAGCAACTTCTCCCAAGTCTTCCTTAGGTTGATAATGTAAACACCTTGATGAGAAAATGAAAATGAAAGTGCATAAATTCTAGGTTAACATGGTAGTTTAACTGAAGAATTACTGATACAAATTATCAAATGTCTAGGTACACCAGTATGTAAAGAATCAAGTGCCTAATTAGATTTAAATATGCTCAACACATGAAAATGAAATTTGAGATAAATCATTGCCATCTTTCTCTAGATGACAGATACAACCATCCTTAACCCATTACCCCGTTATGGCCATATCCCGTTTTTTGTTTTGAAGACAGGTGAACACTTAAAGCAGACTGACAGTAAAGCAGAATGCGCCTAAAGGCGCATTCTGTTTTACTCTCAGCCTGCTTTAAGCTATCATCTGCTAGGATTTAGAAAATATATCTAATTGTAACATTTTCATGACTGTATGAATTGGAACTATGTCTTCAGTGGAGGAATAAATTAAATGCGCTAAAAGGAGCTTTTATAGAGAAAAGGGCTAAAACAGTACTTTCCGAGCCGAAATTAGGCACTCGTACTACTTGAGGACATAGCATGACCACAAAGAAAGCCTTGGTCATCATTCCGTACAAAGCAATACACAGTCATCTTAAATTTTCCTTCCTTGGCCATAAATACTTTATCAAGATTTTAAGCGGTTCACTACCATCAGGTTTCCTCTTGAAAACATATTGTTCCATCTGGAAGTCAACATTCTGCGCGCCAAGGTGAGTGGAACAGCCAAGGAATTTTGTCACATCTTCCTCCTTCAACGCAAGGGGTTCTAGGCCTCCGGACATTTTGATGTCGATCTATAGAGTTACGGCGATCAACCTAAAAATAGATATGTTACTTTTTTTAATGTATAATGATAGAGCTTACAATGTTTTACTGAGCTCCAGATAACTTTAAGCATACTAGTATTAAATTCTTAATACCAACAACTAAGACCGGCAGACATAGTCGAGGGGTAAAGCATCCGCTTACGACGTCAGGGGTTGTGAGTTCGATCCCCTGCTGAACCAAGTCCTTCGGATGAGACTATAAAACGAGGTCCGATGTATGAGTGCTTTACACTTGGCATCTAAAAGAACCAGAGAACTCTTTCGATTATAAGAGTAGGGCATTGCGCCCGGGTTCTCTGTATCCGCTCCCCTTTCTCTGGGGCGTCTAATTAGCCCATAGATGGCAAAACGGATGTTAACAAACAAAACAAACAAACCAACAATAAGGGCTGGACGTTTGCACATGTACTCCTTTACGTTTCATGGTTTTCCTATAATTTATAAACATTTGTAAATTACAGACCATTTACACATCTAAACCATAGGGTATGTGATCATGTAACGCAAAATTGCCATATCCATGGAAGCAATAATTATGTTAGAATTCAACAAGAGGGCCTGAAGGCCCTGATATCGCTCACCTCTTGTACTGAAGCCTGATAGTTTTACCTTTCTGTTTCACCCATTTTAATCTAAATCCATTCAAATTTGTAGTATAGCATGTAAACAATTTTGGAATACAATCTCATAATTCTAGTATAGTAGAGTACATCAAGGGCTGATAACTATAAAGCCTAAACAATACTGAAATGAAGCCTTTTCTAGCATTTCAAAGTATACCAAGGGCAGATAACTATTGCCACAATGATTAGATTTCAACAATACTTGCACTGCTTCGAGAACTTATAGCTATATGCTTTGTGAGCAAGTATAATCAAAATCCATTGAAAACTGTAGTTGAAGGAGTGTTTATGCTGTTAGAAATGGCATTTTCAGCTATTCAAGGGCAGATAACTCTTGACCTATTGGTCTGATTTCAACCATAATCAAACTTATTCGAACTCTTATGGCAATATACAATCTGAGGAAGTTTGAAAAAGACTGGATAAAAATTGTGGGCGCTAGTGTGTAAAAACCGTTAAATATGGCATTTTCAGCAATTCAAAGGTAGATGACTCCTGACCTATTAGTCTGATTTCAACCATAATCAAACTCATCCGAACTCTTATGGTCATACACAACCTGAGCAAGTTTTAGATAGATTGGATTAAAATTGTGGCCTCTAGAGTGTAAACACTGTTAAATATGGCATTTTCAGCAATTCAAAGGTAGATAACTTCTGACCTATTGGTCCGATTTCAAACATAATCGAACTCATTTGAACTCTTATGGTAATATACAAACTGAGCAAGTCTGAGAAAGATTGAATAAATATTGTGGCCTCTAGAGTGTAAACACTGTTAAATATGGCATTTTCAGCAATTCAAAGGTAGACTCCTGAACTATTAGTCCGATTTCAACCATAATCAAACTCATCCGAACTCCTATGTAAATATACAATCTGAGCAAGTCTGAGAAAGATTAAATAAATAGTGTGGCCTCTAGAGTGTAAACACTGTTAAATATGGCATTTTCAGCAATTCAAAGGTAGATAACTTCTGACCTATTATTCCAATTTCAACCATAATCGAACTCATCCGAACTCTTATGGTAATATACAATCTGAGCAAGTTTGAGAAAGATTGGATAAATATTGTGGCCTCTAGAGTGTAAACACTAAAATTGTTGACGACGCACGACGAACGACGCACGCCGGACATTCAAGGATTGCAAAAGCTCATCCTGAGCTAGCTCAGGTGAGCTAAAAAGCTGTGTTTATTAAACATGTTCCCTAAGGAGCACGTTAAGCTGTACTAGGGTTAGCTTACGACACATACAGTCATGGGACATAATTATTCGTCACTCCGCCAAAAGTTGCTTATTTCTATCAGTTTTTCTCAACTGTTATTTAGAATTAAAACTCTAGACAACATTCAGTGTAGTTCTGTTTGGTTTCATGAGTTGGAGCAAGGATCTGTAAAATGTTTCCTAGTCTCTAACTGAGCATGTGATTCTTTGGTTCTTGTTGCTAGGTAATTTTAGAATGTACATGCAAAAAATGAACTATGTTCACATTATATGGTTGCCATGGTAACAATAGATGAAAGTTATGTAAAACTACACCAAATTAACGACCACCTTACATATGCGATGAAAAATAAAATAGGAAAATGTCATTTTAAAGCTCTTTAACTTCATTTTAAGTCACACAGTTCTAAAATTCAATCGGTAAACTTGTTTTCCCATAGACTCCCATGTTAATTTTATCATTTATCGCATGTCAGTAAACTTTAACATTAACAATTCATTAATTTTCTTCAGTTTCCTTTTGAAAGTGCACTATTGTGTGGGAGATTATGTTTTCAAATAAAAACGCTCTTAAATTCTAATTATTGGTCCAATTTGTTACCATGGCAACCGGTTCAGTGGAACGAGTCAACTTTTTTCACTTATATTCTAAAGTCGCCTAGCAACAGAATTCTGTTCCGAACAACAGAGAAAACAATCTATTCCTGAAAAGTTAACACCTTAACTTTTAAACTGGCATACACCGTGGTGTAATTTTGTATTCCATAGTTTTGTTGCAGCACCAGAAATGTAGAAAATGTGTGGAAAAAATGCCAAAATTTCGTAGAGTGACGAATAATTATGTCCCATGACTGTATATCTACTCTAGTTCACAATCAACAAAACACCAAGAGTGAGACTCGTGTAAATAAATGCGAAGACAACAACTATTGAACCAATCTGTATCAATCTAACGTCCAATACAATCTGAGCAAGTTTGAGATAGATTTGATAAAAAGTGTGGCCTTTACTGCTTTAGAGTGTTTACACCCTTAAATATGGCATTTACTCTTGACCTATTTATCGGATTTCAACCATAATCGAACTCATCCGAACTCTTATGGTAATATACAATTTGATCAAGTTTGAGAAAGATTGGATAAATATTGTGGCCTCTAGAGTGTAAACACTAAAATTGTTGACGACGAACGACGCACAACGGACATTCAAGGATTGCAAAAGCTCACCCTGAGCTAGCTCAGGTGAGCTAAAAACAATTTACTTTGTCCAAATCTTACGATAGATTACCCCAAAACTCTATTTTCTATACAAGCCTGAATTCCCGTGTCATATAATATAAACACAAGGTTCCTCACTCGCCATTTTTTTAAACTACGGAAGTGCAGATATTTTATCCTGACCCGGCTGGCGCACGTTTTTTATGGACATTTCGGGAACCAGTCCCAAACGGAACGGAGAATAACAATACGCTGGTTCCCGAAACGCAAGTACAAAACCGCGAGCTAGCCAGATCCGGGTAAAATATCTAGCACTTGTTGGTTAAAAAAAAATGGCGGGGGGGGGGGGGGAAACTTGTGTTATTTATATATGACACGGGAATTTATATCGATTTAATTAGTTCCTGTCATCCAGTGCCTGTGCTCATGCTGGGTTGAACTAGAGAAGCGGGGAAGAGTCAATAGCACAGGGGCCAGTCACAAAAAAAAAACAAGACTGCGCGTTCAATAAACGCTTATGCCCCCGGTAGCATCTTTGACAATATATTCTGAATCTTTTCTAAGTCCAAATTAGGTCAAGGTCAAACTGAGCTTGGGTATTACTGGTGGGTTGGTAATGGTCCAAGGCAATAACTGTATAAGTATAGAAGCATTGTAGTAAGAAGTGTTGATGCTAGACAAAACGGTAAAATCTAGTTAACCAAGAAATAGCCCATTCAAAATATTCTAAGTCCAAATTAGGTCACGGTCAAGGTCAAAATCAAAGTTGGGTGATATTGGTGGATAGGGAATGGTCCAAGGCAACAACTGTATAAGTATCCAAGCATTGGAGTAAGCGGTGCTGATGCCAGACGAAACGGTAAAATCTAGTTAAGTTAACCAAGAAATAGCCCATTCAGAGTATTCTAAGTCCAAATTAGGTCAAGGTCAAAATCAAGGTTGGGTATTATTGGTGGCTAGGGAATGGTCCAAAGCAACAACTGTATAAGTATCTAAGCATTTGAATAAGCGGTGTTGATGCTAGACGAAACGGTAAAATCTACTTAACCTGGTTACGGACGGACGGAAGGACGGACAGGACAATTACTATATGCTCCCGCATTTGTCGATGCCGGGGGCATAAAAATCTCTATACTATATAAAAAGAAAGGGCACCAACAACATCTAAACACCGATCGCAAATTACACGGCGCTGCTACATAATTAAAGGGTTTATCGTCAATAACTCTGCACTATTTTACAGTCAAGACATTTTTCTCTCCAACTATACCTTATTTATCCCATTCGAAGATGAAACACCAGCAGTTTTTTTCACCCAATTGGGAACGGGTCCGGTACCCCTCAGATTGGGAATTTTTCAAGTCAAATTGGGAAAAACGAGTTTTGAAATGATGACAACGCAGAAATTGGGAATTACGCTGGGTGTGTTACTCACAGTAGACGCTGTTGCGGCCGAGACAGAGTTGATGACTTGGTAAAATCCAAAATCTCTGAATACTGCCAATCAAGCTCGCGAGTGTTAAGGCAGTGATCTAGATTCAAGTTCTTCTTTATCGTCTTTCTCAAAACAATTCTGTAATACTTTGAATTATTGCTCATGATTGTTTTAATTGTAGGTTTTCTATTTTATAAATGATGGTAAACAGAGTCAGACTGGGTTTGTAAACTCTTATCAATTTCAGCGGATTTTGCGATCACGCAACATAAACCAGTCTCGATGAAGGGGCATGTATAAATCTTCGCCATGACCGTTTCCGAAATTCGGCCGTAATCACTGGTATTGTTTTATACATACTCCCAAAAATGTCAATGGAGTTGCGTAACTTTGTTTACATTCACGAGACCACGGAATTATAAACTTCTGTATATTTCCTTGACGAGACATTCATTGTAGCAAAAGATAAGTTGAAATATGGATGGTTTGCTATGATTTAAAGGGGAAAAGTAATTTGACAATTGGGAAATATGTTTATTTTGATTGGGAACGGGTCCGATATTTGATTTCTTTTGATTGGGAAGGGTCCGGTCGCCAAATTGGGAAGGGTCCGCCTCCAATTGGGAACGGGTCCGTTCCCCGGTACCATTCAAAGAAGGGAAAAAAACGCTGAACACACAGTTCACTCGTAAAATAGTCCGAAATTTTGGCTCTGTCCATTAGACTGTCCGCCGGTGTTTACATGTGAGGATGCGGATTTTTTTGTGATCAAAGCGGTTTCACGTGAAATCGTTGATATGTCCATATAAAACACACCAAAGTAACACTGTCCACGTCAATAACTCGCTCAGGATACGAATATTGCCCAAGATATCAACTCCGTTTCACACGCGATATGTTCCATTCCGACAAAGTAGCCATTTGCAATGCATTGCGCTGATTCTCAGTCCGCATTGAATGCACTGATAGCAGCGATATAAAAGGTAAGCTTTCATTGGTCGGCTTTCATTTGGATTTGCTTGGAGTTTTTCCTAATAAAATAAACTTTTGACAGATCGCGGGAAAAACAATTGCTCTTTCTATTAACATGTACTGTGTCCCGTTTTGAGGGTTGGTTCCCGTCCCAAAAAAATAATGGCAATCAAAATAAAAAGTGCCTTCTAAAATATATGTTCACTTTAGTTCAATTTTAAATATATTACAATGTAAACATTCCTATAAAGATTAAGATTTAAGGTAACCATCTTTTTTTAATTAATGACTTTTTCGTTGCTCGCATTTATCTTTTTCACCAATCAAATACCACCTTACAAATTATGCGTGACTCATTGCAAATGGCTACTTTGTCGGGATGGAACATATCACGTGTGAAACGGAGTTGATTTCTTGGACAATATTCGTATCCTGGGCGAGTTATTGACGTGGACAGTGTTACTTTGGTGTAATTTATATGGACATATCGACGATTTCACGTGAAACCGCTTTGATCACAAAAAAATCCGCTTCCTCACATGTAAACACCGGTGGACAGTCTAATGGACAGAGCCAAAATTTCCGACTATTTTACGAGTTTGAGGCCGTGTGTACTGTGTGTTTCATCTTCGAATGGGATAAATAAGGTATCGTTGGAGAGAAAAATGTCTCGACTGTAAAATAGTGCAGAGTTATTGACGATAAACCTTTAATTATGAAGCAGTGCCGCGTAATTTGCGATCGGTGTTTAGATGTTGTTGGTGCCCTTTCTTTTTATATAGTATAGAGATTTTTTTTTTTTTGTGACTGACCCCTGTGGTCAATAGGGTAGGAACCCTGTACAGTGAATATTTCAACTCTAGTTACTATAGTTTACCCTAGTAAATTTGAACCTTTTTTTGGAGATGCTAGCATTCTGTAGCTCTATTAGACTTGTCAAGAGTTAGAGGTACAGTACCGCAGCTATCATGTGCCTGAACACAGATGTCAGTAGCTGCAGTACTGTACCTCTAACTCTAGACCAAGGTCTACTAGAGCTACAGTTTGCTAGCATCTCTACAGTGGCGCAAATTCTGCAGCAGTTGTTAATCAGTTATATATGTTCAAACAGATGAGAATTTATCTTTAAACTAATATTTAACAATATTTTGATATATAACCTTCTTGTGTTAAGTAATAACCCGCTCGGAGACCATTTGAAAACTTTTCGGTGTCGACCCACTATTTGTTTTGATTTTTCCAAGCCGAGACAGAACTCGCGCATGCGTAAAACGCTGTCCGGTTAACATATAAGGCTTTCATTCATAATTGGAAAACTTACTGAGCTGTGGTATTTTTTATGAATTCGAGGAATACTTTTGCCCAGGTAAACTAAAACATTTATTTTATTGCTAATATGGTTAAGGTAATTCAGAACGGCGAATCAAGATGGCCACCAAAACAAGTAGTGGCGGTGCATTTATGGTGAAAACAGCAAAGATATTACTCAAACCTTAAAAATGCCACTCTATACAACTGAACATTATATCCCTCTTTTCATTTGCATTAATAGAAAGAAATAAAAACGTTTTTATAGTGAAAAGAAATTACCTCCAAATTTACCAAATGTTGGGCAATTCCACCAACATCTGCGGCTAACTACTTCCAAAACTATCTATGACATCGTAATTTTCAAACTGTTCCCGAGGTGCAAGGGATCCTTATTTTCTCTTTAGAATGTTTATTTGAACACTATATAGTCTGACATTATATCCATTGTCACCAAGCATTTCAATTCTCCATATTGGCTAACACATGTAATTGAAATAAGTCCTTTGAAAAGTATGGTGGTCTAACATTGTCAAAGTAAAAAATCAAATGAATGCTACATAACAGCAGCATGCTAGTGCCTGTACAAACCATTGTGGATTCCAAATGCAACTAGAACACTGACTAATTCAGAAAGGATCCCACAAAAGGAGGAGTAAGACACAATGACAGAACTGCTCAAGTTCAACACATAGTATCAACACGGCCATAAGTTACATTTAAATGAAAATCATTCCAGGGGTAAGGAAGGTATGTTGTGGTCACTCGTGACCGTCTTACCAGCATTGCAAATACTGAACTACTGCAAACACTGTCCGAAAAATCTGGCTAAATCCCATGAAAATTATTTCAGTAACAGAGAAAACAGGGCTAAAATGGTTTTGTTCTTTTTTGTAAATGAGTATGCCTTATTCAATTAAGCCGGTATTCAAAATTGGCCAAGATTTATACATTCATATCAACATGTTCGAAAAGTTTTTACAATTCAGCTTTAAACTGCTTGAGTCACAAAAAGGACAAGGCTGAAATTGACAAATTATAGTTGTTCAAGAGTAATTATATTTGGATGTAAAGTATAAGAGTTAGTAAGCGGACAAGGTTAAATATGGTCAATCACGAAAAAATACTGACCAAGCTACATCACTATGACATAAGAGGACCAGTCTCTCAGGTCTCTGGCAGTAGCTGCAAATATTTACTTGTCCTCCACCATCCCAGTTCCATCAGATGTCCCCCAGGGTAATGTCCTCGGCCCATTACTATTCCTCATTTACATTAACGATCTTCGCGGGTATGCTAAGTCAATTCAAAGTACACCTATTCGCTGATGACACAACTACTCGTATATACCTGTCCTTTTCCATTGTGGATACTAATCATATATGCATGTATTGGCATATATTTTAAGTAATTAAGTCATACCTTTCGAGATTTCGCAGTAATAAATCTACATTTCATTATATAGTATAATATTTATGGTTATTTTATAATATAATTTAAAAATAAATAAAACAAGAACACGCAAAACTATCACAATGACAAACAAGTGTCACTAATTCGACGTATAACTTGACATACCCATACGTACATATACATGTACCTTGGTTGACGTTTCTACAATGCTCGAATTTTCCCGGTCATGGCCGTAAAGAGTTTGCGAATGTTCAAGCAGTTCGTCGTATGAAGCCTGATAAGTTATCAAGTTCTGACACGGGCCAGTAACACTAGGTACGCTCATTGTTTATGGCATAATTATAGCGTAACAGGTCAACTTCCGGTTTAGTTTGCATAAAAACTGCAGGGGTACCTTTTCGATAACACTTGCTATGAGTATTAATTAGATTTTCATTTAACGATGTCTGATGGTTGTAGATCTAAATGTTTGCTGTTTAGCATAACTGAATATTAATAACTTCACGCCGTCGTTAAATCTTATTAAGCAGCTACAAGTAGCTTTGATATTGATAACATATATATATGATAAAAAAATTCTATAGGCCCCTATATCAAACTTACATATTTTTACATATCCAGAAGAGGATGACGCGTAATGCGCTGTCCGGTCTTGGTTCAAACTGGTTATCATTCATGAGTAGCTTCTTTTTTTAGAAAAAAAACCCCCATAAAGGAATGGTGTTTAGCTTTATCACAAACGATCCATTTGAAGCAGACGATAATTATTTATGTTTACAAATCATCCGTACATAGCAAAGTGACTAACAGTGCAGACTGTGGTCAGGGGGTCATTTAGGCTGTCTGATCTGGGTCTACACTGCTTGCATTATACCAATCTAATGTTTACAGGTACATAAATGATGAGTGTACTCTTGCTAGGTGCAATTTATATTAATGTAACAATAAGAGATGCATGCATGCACATGCCATAACTGTTCATCGTCACGACGTGTGCTAGATAAGTAGGTGTATGGGTGAAAACGATCAAGGTTTATGTAAAATACACTAATAACGCATTTTACAGGTATAAAATGTGCGAAAATCAATTAACTATCACTTAATACCGTATTGAACATTTCCCCCTACATATCCTTTATGTGGTACGCTTAAACCAAAAAGGGTACGTTTTGACTCGGTATGCTTTGACTATGGAACGCTTTGACAATAACCCCTTTTATTTTCCCCGGGGGAAAATTTCTATTCCCCATTGGAAGGAAGATAGATTATATTTCAAATGAATATTCCAGAGAAATTTGTGAAAAATTCTTAACTCGGACGCAAACACCACACCATAGAAAGATATTTATACCTGGTGGTTGCACACAATTTTCACGAGATTTTCAAGATTTCCTTAGGTAACCCATTTGTTAACAACAATGAGAGTTCGCCCTTATCGAACGAAAATCGTTAACTGACGCTAATATAATTAGATCTTACCTGTATTATATTATTGGTTTGGAGACAGATCATAGTGCGATTATGCAAATGTTAGCATACGTTTCTGATTTTATGCTTGGAAATTAATTGTTTAATTCGCATATATGTTATAATCAATAGGGTATGAATGTGTACTTTTTGTGCAAAGCCGGTGTCAGTATTGTCGTTTGTACTTCAAATGCGTTATTCGCCTATGAAGAAAAAATCACGACAGAATTATCTAAAATGCTATAAATTGCGACTTCGTCTTTAAAAACGGTTGCATCTGAATTAGAAAAATTGTATCTAAAACAATAACGTTCATGTTTGTGAAAATTAATACGATCTTTTCGCGAAAGTAGTTTTGGAGCGCAATAATATTTCTTCCATAACGAGTGACTCGGCGTCATCTTTTAGCCTGTATGTAAATAAAAGCGAACAGGTTTTCAGGAGAGAGAATCTAATCAAAAACAATATTGATCTGGAAATCAGAAAAGTGCATGCTGTAGTCTCATTTCTCGCCTTGTAGAAAAGCAAGTAAAAGTGTATGATCAACGTAGGAACAGAGCTTTATCTCTAAAATACTCGTACCACATTTCACTATACATGTCGTGTTTTGGCTTCAAAATGGCGGTGGATTTGTTGGACTACACGTGGTAAATATATTCAAAACACCTATTCAGAAAGAAATGCTTGAAAATAACATCCCTGTCATCTCAATGAAGTACCGGGTTGCAATTTGTCATAGTTTTTCTGTTGAATTGTTTGCTATTCAGTGCGGTGCATTTGCTAAAAAAATCCCTTTGTTTTAATGTTTGTAAATAATTATCGAGGCAGCTTTTGTCGGCATAGTTCGGTCAGTGTTAGAACATATACATATGCTTTGAATTGGACTGTGTGTTTTGATTGAGACTCATCTCTGTAAAGCATGAGTAGCATTTTACCTCAAAGTTGACTACAATAGCCAGAATTCAATATGGCCATTCTGAATTACCTTAAGGTTGGCAGCTTAAAAACAAGTTTAAAGCTTAATTCGTGTATTAGATATTTTCCCACCATTCGTTGACATGCGCGGCGGTTTTACTACACATCCATATATGGAATATGTAGTAAGAGGGTTATGGGACATATTTTTTCAAAATGGCCGACCATCCCTCGAAGACCGATGCCGGTTGATAGTAGTAAAGTTTAAATCGGGAGAAACTCAATCAAAGACGTAGGTAACCTGATTTTACACACCTACAGTGTCAAAAAATGCATTCCAAACCGATACCTACCTTTTTTTTCTTCAAAAACGGTAAAAATTAAAATTTTATAGTAACTTATTCAAGCGACAGTGAATCACTGTCGGCCTGCGCCATTGCAGAGATCCTAGCGTGTCGTAACTGTATATGCAATACAGTTACGATATCGCAACTAAGATGTCAGAAGCGTAAAAATAAATCACCTGAATACTTTATTGTAACTTTTTTAAAAATACCAAAAAGAACTACGGGCAGTTTCTAGCCATATTAAGAAAGCTATATTGATGGGAGTTTTTTTTAAAAAAATAAATAAAAATCTTTAGACTTCCTTTAGGAAACGGACAACCACGCGGATACCCGCGAAATCTAATGATTATTTCTCTTGGCGCTTTATTTAATAATCATTTTTAAATAAAGTGCTTTCAATAACACATTAAAATGTGTGCATGTATCTTATCATTATATAAAATTATAATCTTTCCGATAATACGTTGAATATCGACAAAAATAACTAGATACACGCACTGTAAATCAATGCCGAATGGAGTCCAACAAGAAAAGGAAGTAGCGTGTGGATATTCGACGCATGTGCAGTGAGGTCACATGACTGAACTGAAAATTTCGGACCTTAAAATGTTCGGTATCAAACCATTTCGTAAGAGGCAATGCTCATTTTGTCCCAATATTTCTCGAACAACAATTTTAAACATATTTTTTGTACGCGGAACTAGATCTATTTCGTTTAGAAATATACGCAATTCCAAAAGAAACTGTGCACTTTGTTTTCTGTAATTATTCATTGACTTTTTTACCTAAAAGCCTATACAGACTCAGTCCGTGGTTTTTGGTACCAAAATTTGGATCAGTTCACGAACAATATGGCATTTAATTCAGATTTTTAGATGCGGTCGTTCAAAGTGGATATTTTCAAACAAGAAAAGACGAAGTGTTAATATCAAAGCTGCAAAGTAACTCTGAGAATCAGACTGTGTTCAGTTGGGAATTGTATGTCAGTTTAAGCCCCTAGGTCCCTTAAGGAGCCCTCTGATCAGGGTCTACAATGTTTGCAACGGACAAGTGTAATCCTTACAGTTATACTGTTTGTAAGTGACGAGTATACTCGTCGCTAGGGTTGACTGTGTTAAGAAGGCAGAAAAACACCGATCCGGCTGCCAGCTGATATAGGACACATGCAACTTTCATTCACTGAATGAGGTTGTGCTCTTCATATTTATATAAGTTTCAAGTTTCAAGTTTTATTCAAATAATTCCAGTGTGCTTTAAAATCCATGAGGACAAACCATATGTATAAACCGGACTGACAGTATGCCAGTAAATTAATAACAATGCAACAAAAACAACGCAACAAGAACACACTGTGGAGAAGATTCCAGGTTGACATGAACAATCCTAAGATGTCCAAATTTGCATTTTTCAAGTTTGATTTTACGAATCGTACCTTTACCCAATCGTCTGTTTCTAGTTTTGTTGACACGTAGTCAGATATCTCTTCAGAAACTGATCTGTCTCAGCACTATTGTTTTGAAACAAAACCTATTGTTATATATGTTGTAATTGGTTTAAACAAACACCAATAATGTGTAGAGATTTTTTCTTTGACACAACCAAGATATTTGTATACCTGACAGTTTCGGACATGACTATGTCCTTCCTCAGAGAACTGAGGAAGGGCATATTCATGTGCTCTGAGTCAGTGCTCTGAGGAAGGACATACATGTAGTCATGTCCGAAACTGTCAGGTAAATAAATATATTGGTTGTGTCAAAGAAAAAATCTCTTCACATTGAATTTACCAACCAGATGAACTCTTTCAAGGAAACACCAATAATGTTGTTTTGTTACACAATAAAGAGTATTGTGTTGTTTCTCGGTTTTTTGGTTTTTTTTTCTTTCTTCAAAAACCTTTATTAAGCTGCGCAGATATCTCTCAAACCGTGAAAGTGTTTATAAAAGCATAGAAACAGAAACACTTTTCTGATTTGGATCTATACTGTTTGTCTCTTGTATCGGCATTGCTTCAACCAAACTGTTTTAAATGTTAGGCTACTTTGGAATAATATTTTACGTTAACTGTTTTAACCCTTTACCCAATAGCCTGTTTCTGGTTTTAAAGACAGGTGAGCACTTAGAGCACGTTGAAAGTAAAACAGAATGCGCCTTAAGGCGCATTCTGCTTTACTTTCAACCTGCTTTAAGGTATCATCTGCTAGGATTTAGAAAATATTTCTTTTGGTACATTTTCATGACTGTATAAAAAGGAACAATTATCTCCAGTGCAGGAATAAATTAGAGGCGTAAAAAGGCGTATTTATATGGGTAATGGGTTAAACCAGAAGCTATTATATATGGCGGTGAAGGGGTAAAGCAAACAATAAGAGTTGGCGTTAAAAGGCTGAACTAATATGCGGTATATTTCACATTCACATAAACCCCCTCAATTATGACCACTTAACTATTAGTGTTTCAGGCAGATGTTTCTTAAAGGAAGATGAAAGTAAAACAGACAGCTCCTACTTTCACTTTGTTAAGCTGTCACTTTTATTCATGCAATCAAAATAGCATTATTTAGATAGTCTTGTAAAGAAATTTTAATGTAAAAGTGGCACCAATTCCAGTGGTTTTAAACAAACCCATACACTAGCACGAATGTAAGCCAGCAAGTTCCTGCAAGACCGTTCTGCTCTACTTTAATCTGGTTTAAATTGCCGTCTGCTTTTAAAATAAATTTGAAATTAATTATTTTAGTTTGGTCGGAATAGCTTGACTCTACTGTAATAGCAAGTTTGAGGAAGCTTTGGGCACCAAGTCATGCAAAAACAACAACCACGTGACCATTCAGTAAAAGCAGGACTCAACGATCATTTCAGGAAGCAATAAGATCTTAAGACTGGCTGCTGCGTAAAACGGGACGAAGATAGCGTCCTAGTCTCGATTTTCAGCGGAGCTGAATAATAGCTATTTAGGACAACATTTTCACAATTTCAACCACAAATGAAAAAGATGAGAAATCTAGATTAAGGGCACCTGCTTATGATTGAATGGTCTGATTGGGCGGAAGGGGGGGGGGGGGCATGCTGGTCTATGTAGTTTTACAATTTTACTGGAGATGAGTTATTCGTGCAAAATTAAGAGACACAGACTGTTACAGACTGACATGCTGACACCGTGTTTCCATATTTAGATGATGACATTTTTAAAGTGTAGGTTGTTTCAAGAAACTCAATGAGTGAAGTTCAATATACGGAACAGTAGATTAATGCGAGAATCTCCGATCAGCGGGGTCCAAGGTTATAAAGCGCTTTAGCTGAGTCTGAGCGTGTTCTCAAGCATTTGATTTGTCAGATTTGAGCCTAGGCTCAAATCTGACCAATCAAATACTTGAGAACGACTTTAGACTCAACTGACTTGGACCCCGGATAAGGTTTAAATTATAGTTTTGCATTTCTGTAGATGATAGCTTTTTAGTAGTTATGCTATATCTTACATAAAAAATTACTGTGATTGTATTGTTTTGCTTTTCAATACAAGGTCTTACAATTCTTTGAAAACCTTAATTTAATACATTTTGCACATCCATTTGCAGCATTATTTCCACCACGCACTCCATTGAATATCTTTCTTAAAGCCTTTAAGGTAATTGTTTGCATTGTTTTTCTTCCGCATTGCCTTTTGACCTAATTACTCTCAGTGCATTGTCTTAAAACACAATTTACTATAAGTTTAACAATATGATGCGCTTTATATTACCTGCTTTCATGTGTCGTAACAAATAGATTCACACAGTGACGAAAACAGTGGTACCAGTTTATACATCGTGTAACCCGTCGTCAACGAGAGGTTGTGATGAGTGTACATTGATTTAACTAAAGTTGGATGAGGAGGGCCTGTTTTGCTTACATATGTTGATTTCTCTTGTACGCATAACAACAAAACAATGAAAATATTCATTGGTATTTTATGCCTATTTGCAGGTAAGTTGTAGTAAAATGAATTATTAAAAAGTCAATGCTTATTGGTCCTAACGAGAGACAATTTCTTGAAAATATATTCTTATCAGGGCTCCAGATAAGGAGAGTATTTCAAAAACTAAAATCTTTTTTTCTGCTTTAAACCCTATGGTGTCTACTCATTAGAATCGTCTCTTCGAGACGATTCGAATGAGTAGTAACACCATAGGATTTTGTGTTGAAATAAGTGAGAAAATGTTGGATTTGTGCAGTTAAATCCCTCTTATTTTGAGCCATGTTATGTTTACGAAATACAGCTGCTGCTTTATAATGACCAAAGAAGACTCATTGATTTGTTAAACACACGAAGCAGATTAGCATTTGCTTTGTGAAATGTTGCCAACAGTGTTGATCCAGATGAGACGCTGAGTAACTATGAGTCCAATCTGGAGCCAAATTGTTTGGCACTCTCATATTATTTTCTGAAAGAAAATGTCTTTGAATAAACTTTTGGAATTGTTGCAGACGACAAAGTTTGCAGCTGACAAGTAGATCTTCATAGCGTACAGACGGTTAAAGGTTGTTATCCGAGTTAATCCGAAAAAGGCTGAAGACTTAATATACATGTATTCGGTTTAGACTCGGATCTTCATCTTAAAACAGTATAAGCTAATGGCAGTAACAAATCATTGACTCATGGAATCTGTATGAGAGATTCTTCATTCTGCCGCTTAAACAGTTAAGATCACCATGTGCATACTTAATACACGATGATTTCATCTTACTCAGTCTCTTGTTAAAGTCGTACTTTGTGTTGTTTTGTCTCATTTTAAGACAGACTGTGAATACAACCATGCGCATTGCGGTCATTTAGGACTAATCAAGCATGTTTCAATATACATGTAGTTTAATTTCTACTTGAAGTTTTAACTTATTGTAAAATAATTATAAAAAACAAATCTTATAGGTCTAGTTCATCCTGTAAATCTAGGGCCCGTTTCATAAAATTATTTATTTCTCCATCTAATCCTGTCTTGTGACATCTCTTTGAAAGACGATCCCAAAAAGATGTCACAAGACAGGGTTAGATAGATAGAGAAATCAGAAATTAAATGTATTTTAAAGTTTTGACTTACGACCATTTTTGTCGTACGAAGTTTTATGAAACAGGCCCCTGTCTTCCATCTATGTTATTAACGTAAAACATAAATCCATAGACACGACTACAATTACCAGATCTACATGCTTACTTTGTATATGTTCGCCTTTTTAGGTTTACCAGTTTTAGAAACCAAATATTGGAAAAGAATGTGCTTAGATTTAAAACACAACCGCCACAGCCCTATACCGAGTACAATTATCATTAGCAAAAATTTGGATCTCAACTGTACTCAATTTTATATTTCTTAAGTTAAAAGTACCTAAAATTTGAATATGAAAAATAAAAGCAGACGACAATTGTTGAAAGCAGTTGCGTGCGTGCGCGTGTGCGCGCGTGACAGAGTCCCAGAGACAATGGGTATACAAATAGCGGCACACATAGACAGGAGAAGTGAAGAGAAGGTTGGATGCAAGCTTCCCAAGCTAAATGAAAACAAGAACCATAGGTGATCTGTTTGGTAACAACCTTTATTTCAATAACTTTGTGACTGTCTTCAAGTGTCGTGTTGGGTATCAATTGATATATCAGTAGGTTATAGATATCGAACCATTCGAAGTGCCGATACGCCATTCCTAATCGATGACAGCTAGCCTGAGTTTCCATTAATTCAAAATGTCTTGGCAATCAATGCTATGTCAATTATCTCGTCTTTTGATATGTACGGTATGTTGCACTTTTATTACAGTATCATCTAAGTGTAACGGTTCAGTAGGCTCAGTCAGGATCAGCGGCACTGGCTCTGTGTATGAGGGAGGCAGTATTTCCTGGACATGTTATGGCAGTGGGTGTAGTCTAGGAGAATGCTCATACAACTGGACATCGAGCTTGATAGGTAGTACGGTAGTGGATCAACACCTAAGACTGTCAGATATTCGGCAGCGAGGATCCCACTCTATTAGATGTACTGTTTACAGCACAGACAACTACAGAATATCGTATAGAAACAAGAATCTTCGTGTTTACTGTAAGTACTGCCACATAGGTCGACGGTAGCTCTATTGAAGGCTTACAGACTTAATAATGAAAAATCTCTTGATCAACTCGTTATATAAACAAGTTTTATATCTAGACACCAGCATATTTGTAGCTGATTAATTTTTAAACACAGACCAGACAGGCTGCACAGAAGTGGCAACGTCACAAGTAAGATTATTATACAGTCCTTGGCCACCTTGACCCCAGTAATTAGCCTAGTCATGATGACTGTATTACATAGAGGATATTGAATGAGTGTGTGTTCAGTCGTGAATTTATTGAACGAGTTGGATAAAATCATATGTTGCGAGCCTTGGCGAGCAACATATCATTTTATTCAACGAGTTCAATAAATTCACGACTGAACACATACGAATTTGATATCCTATTTATCACATAAACACCAAAATGACACGAAAATCCGAACGGTCTTACTTTCACTTTTGCTCTCGGCTCTTAGGAAACGATTCGTCATAGGCGTTATTCGGTTGTATTCATCCGTAATGAAAAACACCTATCAAACTAAAATAAAGAAAATCAACATCAATGTGCTGTGAAAAGACTTCTCTGAAACCATATTCAATTTTAAATTAATATTTAATCTAAAAATTGCTGTAATTGACTAAATATGATCAGTTGACATTTAGAATCTAGTTTCGTTTTTAAAATAACGTCGTTAGAGCAACATGACGTCATTATCATTGTAACGTCTGAATTTGAAAAACAGTCTGAATCACTGTTAATACTAGAGCTCTATGCAGCCTGATTTGCAGCCTGAGTTTGCGGGACTGCTCGGAATAATGTTTCTAGGACACTTGGGAATGTTTCAATACCTAGTGGTGATCTAAGTTTGTCTAGATTCTCTTTACTGATTTACAGTCGGCGTAGTAGTACAGTATTTTTGTGATTCGAAAATTAGTATAAAATATATGCCCAGTGGGCCATACGATTTTTACGGCCCTCTATATTTTGCACGTATATGTGATAAATAGACCTATTGGTTGTTTGCATTTTCAAAACCAGAAACGTTTGTAAAATACAAATAGGCTCGAGTGGCGTACACATGTCAAATATGAAGACTCTATCACACGAAGTTCTAAAGTTATGGCCAAATTCATTTGCAGCATATTTGACCTCTAAATATATATATACCCTTGTATATCATTATATTTGCATTTCGTTTCATTCAACAGGGAAATAATGTAAACCACCGACCTGCCTTCCTTTTAGTTCTTGGCAGAGGGGATAATCTCAGTCTAATAAACAGAAGCTTCCCCTATGGCAATTAAGTCACAGAAACACGACATAGCAGGAAGGTCTCTAGAGCCACCATCCGGAAAGCAGTCCTTTAGAAGTGTAAAATTTACATATCAGTTATAAGTAAAAAAAAAAAAAAAAAAAAAAAAATCAGTTTCCTTTTGTCTGAGCTGGATTAGGTATATCATAAATCTATGCAAAATTTCAATAAACTGCCTTGTTTTGTTGTGCAGATATTTCAACATTATCATTTATTATTAAACTGCAAACTGTCTATAAATGCGAACGGACTACAGTAAAGTTTAGATGATACAAAATGAGAGTGTTAATAACTTAGTATCCATTTGCTACATATCTGTAGGCGACCTGGTGTAAATAGGTTTCACAGGGATCACAATTTCAGGGATAAAATATTTAGCGAAAATACGACTAAAGTACGATATTTATGACAGATAAGCTTCTGTCATTCAGTTAGGTTCCGTCAGTGTGTTAATGCAAACTAAGAGTCAATCTATTCACTGTCACCAAGCATTCAACAGCTACCAGCCTTAATACCGAAAAGTTAACACACGATTTATTTGTGAGCGGCCGTGTCTCCAGAACGTACAGCAAAATGTTCTCATTGCATGGCAAGAGTAAAGTATAATTGTTCTTATTGCAGTTTTCTGGGGCCCGTTTCATAAAACTTCGTACGACAAATGTTGTCGTAAGTCAGATTATAAAAGTCTCAATTATTATTTATTTCTCCATCTAATCCTGTCTTGTGACATCTCTTTGGAATCGTCTTTTCAAGACGATTCCAAAGAGATGTCACAAGACAGGATGCGATAGCTACTTTAGAAATTAAATGTATTTTAAATTTTTTACTTACGACACCATTTGTCGTACGAATTTTTATGAAACGGGCCCCAGTTCGACTATATTGTCCTACATTCAGCAGCTGCAGTGATCAGGTCATCCTGTTTAAGGAAACAGCTTAGATGGGACCTTTGCCTTTAAAAAGATTTAACACTGATCAGTCTCTTGTGTGAAAGCTGTAAATGAAAGCTATATTTACCGGGTCAGTGAATATGTGTAAAACTGAAGGAAAACATTTAGGGATTACATGTTATCCCTGGTTGGTTCAGGAAATACATGTACACGAAATACACGAAATACACGAAATCCCTGATTACACATATTACCTGTAACATATGATACATGATTACAGTTTTCTTTTTGAAATGTCGCCTACTGTAAGTTTTGCTGTATTTTTGTACACAGTGAATGACTTATATTATAATAGAATGGCCAAATACCCTTTTGATTTCGTATTCTATAGATGGACCTAGTTCAATCAGTATAACGCCAAACAGTCCTCTGACTATCAATGAAGGAACTGTGTACGGCTCGACTTACCCGCGATGTCAGGCCCACGACTGTGATGGATGTAAAGGCAGATGGATACTGGGCGGTGTACAGAAAGCTAGTAGTTATACTTTGTTTTCATCCTCAGTCACTGCCAACAGGTCACATGCAGGGAACTACACGTGTGAGGTATGGAATATATATTCCATCAACTCCAAACAATCACAGAGCCTAGAAGTTATAGTCAATTGTAAGTATACGTACACGAACAGCAGAGAAGACGTTATAAAATACAGAAAATGACAGTTTTAGACAATTCTGAAGATTTTGCTTTTCTGAGTGGCAAACAGTTTGGACACCGATCAGACGCCTGGTTATCCAGCATCGAAGTGGACTTCAAACTTTGTGCAATGGAAATGATTGTTTTAGAAAAACGTGTGTTCATTAATTAGGGAAAACTTCGACGCGTAACTAGAATGAGATGTTGCTTAAAAGTAATGTTGTCATTGAAGTTAGAAGTATATTACTAAATATGGTATCGTATTTAGTACATCTGCAAATCATGTATGCCTTCACTGTTCTCATGTGCCATTATCTAACATGTTTCACTTAACTTCCTAGTCAGAGATATCAATCTTGTTATTACATCGTATATACAGTATTACCTGTCTAAACAGCAAGTCAATGGACATGAATGTAAAATATATCTTATGTAAGTGCATGTGTAACTAATAGGAAGCTAAAGTAACACAACTTACCATAGAATTGGGATCTTAAGGGAGATGTGACAGCAATATACATGACAAAAGTAATGAAAAAATGTACAATACAGGATTTGACATAGGAACAGTGTTCCTTCTCTTCTACGACACCCATTGGGATACAGAAATCATGTGCGTTGTTCGGAAGGACCCGTTATAGGGAGGAAAATTGGCTAACATTTGCAAACAGCTTTAATTCAGATCAGACACCGCGTAACGCGGTATCTGATCTGGATTCAAGCTGTTTGTCATTAAGGTTTTTATGTCAAAATGTCCATTACATGATTACGTAACTTTGAAAAAAGGGGACGACAATTTGAAACAGACGATATTTCAGCAGTAAAAGCGATAGACATGATTTGGGGAACTGCGGTAAGGGTCGTTGTAAGGAGGGAGTGGTTGTTGAGAGGGCCGTTGTAGAGAGGAAGCTCTGTAATTGCACTAGTGGTGAATGTTGTATTTTATTAACAGCTTTTAGTTGTTTTTACAAGACCCACCAGACGTAATGACATCATGGAATGGTTTGACAAACACGATATCGTGTGAGGTGATTGGGGTACCAGCAAATTACAACTTCCGGTTCTGGACACACGTTATCAAAGGTGTCACTATCCGACAGATTGTTGGAATAAAGAAAGGCGCCGATACCCTGCTTCACTTTTTTGACAAACCTACATACGCGGACTCTGGTGACTACATCTGTAGAGTTGACAATGGCTTGAACAGTTCAGATACAGGCACGCTGATTGTACAGCAAGCAATCCAGTCTCTCCTTATCTACGGTATGTCGATAATATAACTTGTGTAGCAAAATACAAGTACATTATGTATTTGATGTTATGCATTCAAAATGATCGAGGTTGTACAACACGCAATACTGTTTCTATTTATCTATGATATGTCGCAATTATAACTTGATTGTCCCTCCTTATCTATGGTATGTCGCAATTCTGACTTGACTGTACAGTAAGCAACACTTTCTCTCCTTATCTATGATATGTCGCAATTATAACTTGATTGCCCCTCCTTATCTATGGTATATCGCAATTATAACTTGACTGTACAGTAAGAAACACTGTCCCTCGTTATCTATAATGTCGAAATTATAACTTGACTGTACAGTAAGCAACACTGTCTCTCCTTATCTATGATATGTCGTAGTAATAACTTGACTGAACAGTAAGCAATACTGTCTCTCCTTATCTATGATATGTCTTGGTTATAACTTGACTGTACAGTAAGCAACACTGTCTCTCTTTATCTATGATATGTCGTAGTTACAACTTGACAGAACAGTAATCAACACTGTCTCTCCTTATCTATGATATGTCGTAGTTGTAACTTGACAGAACAGTAATCAACACTGTCTCTCCTTATCTGTGATATGTCGCAATTATAAATGTGATGTACAATAAGCAGCACTGTCTCTCCTTATCTACGATATATAGCAATTATAACTGTGTAATAGTCGCACTTATAACTTGGAAGTGCAACATTGTATCTCCTTATACGGTATGTCGCAATTACAAATTGGCTGCTAATACCTCGCTCACATTTGCTGCGGCTGCCGTACGGCGGCCGTACGGCTAATCATTTCTACGGCGAGTAGCAATTCTCCGGCCGCCGCAGAATTCCTACGGCCGCCGTGTGTTGCGTTCACATTTGCTGCGGCTGCCGCGCGGCAAGATTTTATTTTTGTGGGTTTACAAAACCTGCAGCAACCGTACGACAGCCGTGTGGCTGCCGTACGATGACCGCACGGCGACCGTACGGCAGCCGTGAAAGTTCCACCAGATACCATGCAACCAAAATGCTGCTCCTGCTACACAACTTGGTTTTGCTACATGTTCACACAACTAATATCAGTCCAACAACACCACGAACTTAAGGGACACATTAAGGGAAGCATTAAAGAACATCTTAATCCGTTTTTAGATGATATACATGTTTTACATATATGAACAAAAGTACAAATGCACAATAAGAAAATTGACCATTGAGTTACGGCAGCCGCACGGTGGCCGCACGGCGACCGTACGGCAGCCGTTGAACCACTCTGCGGCGCGTGTTTCTATGGCCGCCGTAGAAATGAAAAAATGTTATAACTCCACATTATAATTCTACGGCGAGCTCTACGGCCTGTAAAATATTGGGATACGCCGTGCGGCTGCCGTACGGCCGCCGCACGGCCGCCGTAGAATCTCTACGGCCGCCGTAAGATTCTCTCGATTTCACGTTTCTGCGGACGCCGTACGGCTGCCGTAGAGCAAATGTGAGCGCACTATAAGCAAGTATTGATGTCGGTTCTTATCTGTGGTATGTTGGAATTGTACCCAATACGTTCCATCATATGCTAGAACAAATATTATTCAGATAAACTTCCTATATGGCAGATAAATACACATTACCAGTTGACAGTGTGATACAGAGTGAAGTATTTAGCTCGAGACGATTTTGGCTGAAATAGCCGATCTGACGAGCGCCTTGGCGCGAGTCTGATCGGTTGTTTCCGCCAAAAACGTCGAGAGCTAAATGCAACACCCTGTAGCACACTGCCAACTGGTTATGTGTTTATTATATGCCTTGAATACACATCAGAAACAATTAAATCATTTTATAGCCAACATTTATTAGTTATTTGAAGAAGAACAAGACAATGAATAACGCGGCACTTGTACACGTACGTAAATGACGTCACGTTAAATCGAAAGCGAGGTCAGAGTAAAATACAAAGTGGCTGATACAAGGTGGCTGATACAGACTCTTGTATTTTACCAGGGAGATTAAATTATAAGAGCTCCTGATTTTACTGTGCAAATACAAGCGAAAACGCTCGATATCATACAAAGGCATATAGATCTAATAAATAAATTTATTTGTACAGTGATAAATAACAATTAAACTGCTTTCACCAAGCGCTTTCAACAGTTCAGTAACACTGCAATGAGATTGTTTTTAATGAATTGTCTGGCATGTAAATCTGAAGATAGATATCTAGTTTTTGTTTAGGTTTTGTCGTTTTTAAATACGACGAGTCTGATAAATGTTATATTCTCTTTAGACAATAGAGAATGTTTCAGTACATTTTCGTCCTTTATTTGTCGCTGCATTGGAAGTCAAATGAATGACTCGTAGTTACTAATTATGATTTATTAGCGCGAAATAACAACACAAAGTAGAGACGCGTCGTCTGATTAGGATTCAAACTGTTTGACACTCATTTCCATATTTCTTAAGTCACAATATCTCAAATATAAGTTTAAGAAATGAAACCAGATGACAATAGATCTAATTGTTTAAAACTGTACTGCTTGCAAGTTGCAATAACAGATATTCTATTATTTCAAATTTGGAATAACAGGAAAACCAGAGGTTGTGGAGTTCATGGACGCATACAGTGTATCCAAGGGCGACAGTGTAAACATAAGTTTTGAGATATATGCATTGATTCAAGGAACTCCAACACTTTTCAAACACCACAACAATGGTACGCAACGGTCGATACCAACCAACGAGTACACATACAATAGTGTACGGCGTATCCACCCGGTCCCTTTCTATGAGAAGAAGGCGAATGTCACAACTTACAGACAAACTATAACTATCCTGTCTGTGGAAGAAGATTACTTCGGAAACTTTACAGTACGATTTGAAAACCCACAAGGCATTTCGGAAGTAAATGTAACGCTTATTCCCAAAGGTAGGTCTATATGCGTCATCTGCATTAAGTTTGAGGATTACTAGACACAAACGTTAGGTATACCTACTTTAATGCAGAGTTCTGCTTAATATGTTCATCCTATGTCATGTTTAATACGAGGGTAGTTCAAAAGGTTTTGATACTGGATCAATAACTTCATTATAATAAGTGCAAAAATGAATGTGTGATATATCATTTTAAAGAACAATTATTTGCCGATACGGAGGTGTAATGCACGATAAGGTCGCGTTACTTGATCACTCCGAACATGAACCTAAATGACCCCTCCTCAAGGACACTGGACCTTTTTTGTGTATTGTTGAGGTAATTTTCTGAACACAATTTGATACTATAATAATTATTACGGCTTTATTATTTTGAAAAAGTTTATGAAATTTTCTGTCAAATAAATTCAGACAATTAGGCAAACACTACACAGTTTTAAATGTTATTATTATATAAAATATTGAAAATAGAGCTAATACTAAACACGTACTGAAAATATACATGTAATAAAAAAGTTAATCTACTGTTATGTATAAAAGTAGTTAAAGCGAAATCACAAACTCATTTTTTATATCAAACCAGGCTATAATCAAAGTCATTGAAGTAGAGTTTCATGTTTTAAAATCAAAATGTAGATAAGTTATACTGATCTAGAACATTTTCATAGCGTTAGAAAAAACATGTCCTCTTTCATCATAAGCAAAATAAGAAATGTTGTTTTTGAAAAAATGAGATTTTTAGACAGTTAACCCTTTCAATAGAAATAATTTTTTTATTTACATTACAATTTAGACATAAACTGATAAATTTCAGAAATTGTACTCTTTAAGAATTTATTACTCCAAAACATAAAGTCTGAAAAGTGCTATATTCCAGTGTCCTCGAGTAGGGGTCATTTAGGTTCATGTTTGACTCATCGAGTTATGTGATCTGATTGTGCATTATACCATCGTGTAGGCGAAACATTGCTCTTTAAAATTATATATCACTTATTATATTGAGTAAGTAAGTAAGTAAGTATCGTGGTAGCATTTACAATGTGCAAAGCAGATAAAAGGGTTAATCATTTTATTTCAGCAAATTGCATGTTTCTTTAAAAACAACACTTAATGCCAGAAATATATAAAAATTGTTTGATGTCACTTATTTTATGTTGTGAAAAGTGCGTTCTATTTCCGTGTGTAGGTGTACCTGATATACCCACCAACCTCCGTATAATGGACGCCACGCAGAACAGTGTAGCCCTAGTCTTTACAACTGGGTTCGCAAATGGACCAAACCAGTGGGTGATGATTGAATATATATCCGTGGACACCGATTCCATTTGGAACAATGGGGTTTCCATGGAAGTAGGCGTTCCTAGTAACGCCACCTTCTTGACAACAGTCCGTGGTTTGACCACTGGTACACACTATATGTTCAGAGCATACGCAAACAATAGTTACTATACAAGTAACTATACTGAGGAATATGTTAATGCTACCACATTGCCAGGTAAATAGATCTGTTCTGGGAGACCATGCACTCAATATAATATGCTAGGAAAATCTAGAAGACATGTGACTAATGAATACGTAACAAAACCAGCCGTTTATTTCTATATAAACTTACGTTTCTTAAGTTTGAAGAAATTGGTCACACAATTGACAGCACTTGTATTTAAATTCAGTGAAACCCATTCAACACTAAGCTTGACAACATATGCAAAAAGCTCGATACAGATCACACGCGGCGTAATGCGGAATCTGAAAAAAAATCCTGTTTGACACCTATAATAATGTTGTGTTAAAATCAAACTGTTCAGAATTCTTAACTTTAGAAATAAAAGCAGACAATATGTTCGCAAGCAAACAGTACTGTAACAGTGAATGACGTCACAGTGATAGAGAAAGATACAAGATACAATTTAAGCAGAGATATTTATTAGTGACAATTCCGCTTTACTTTGATCTTGTTCTAAATAAAAAGAAACACCTGCCTTAATATCCCAAACAAGCGTTTCAAGAGATGTCGCCATATTTACATTTTATTGTAGATTTAGATACGAATATGATTCAGTATGCATTTCAAAGAGTCGAGTAGTCTTGATTAATCCGTTCACTCTCACTGACGCTTGTAAGCGCGTTTGCAAACAGTTTGGATCCTGATCAGACGCCGCGTCACGCGGCGTCTGATCAGGATTCAAGCTGTTTGACACTAGTATCGATATGTTTTAAGTCATGCTATACACTGACTATTACTTTGAAACGATCTTGCAAACAACAAAAATGAAGCAGACGACAATGAAACGGTGAAAGGGTAATAATCTCACGGAAACTTTGGTAGTGAAAGGGTTCAAAGACGTGAGTGTATACACACAAAAACAGTCTGTAAGATGTGCATCTACATGCGAAAACATACTAAGCATAACCAATTAACCATGGTCCTGAGCGACCCTGTCAAATTCATCCTTTAGAGCAATTTATTTCGATAATTCAACGACCGATAACTCGTAATGAGGGTATAGCTTGAAGTTTTACCATGTTGTTCGAAAATGTTAAGAATGTACCGACTGTAATTTTAGTATTAACCCTTTGAACCCTAGTCCCGCATATAGGCGTCCTTTTCAAACAGTGTAAATGTGAATAGTACACTTGTCCTATGCAAACAGTGAAGACCAAGATCAGAGGGCTCCGAAAGGAGCCCTCTGATCAGGGTCTTCACTGTTTGTCATAATGCCAAACATTGACAAAAACAACCCTTAAAAGTCAGAAATGGACTAGGCAAAAGTGGAAACTGGAATTTTCCATTTAAAGTTTCAGGGAGGAAAGAGTTAAACAATAAAATGATGGTTCCAAAAAAAACATATACCCCAAAATACGGACTTGTTTTGTTCTGGAAGTGACTGTATTCGGTGGATAATCACATGTTTAAAACTTAAGGGACTCGCAACCGGATGGTGTACTTGTCAAAATAAAATAAAATACTCAAATAAAAGTAAATTTGTGGCATTATTTGGCTTCTGACATTAAAAAAATATGATCAGTCCAAAAAATTCTCAAGAATCGTCACCGAATCTTAGGTTTTTTTTAGATATTTTCCATCGTTTTTCTATAGCGTCAGCTGACGGTATAGTTGTTGTTGTTGCTTCTCTACACGGGCTCAGACATAAACCCGAGCCGAATATGTATAAATCAATCGCTACCAGTGAAGTACGTTAATTCGCTACCATATAAATAGAGAGCCCCAGTAGCCGCGTGGTTAAGGCGTTCGCCTTTGTTTTCATGTTTGTCTCCGCATTGAGGGTCACGGGTTCGAATCCCATCAGAGCTTCTTCCTTTTTTTTAAATGCATTTTTTAACAGAATGTATTATCCAAAACTAAATCTTACCCATTTATATAAGCATTTGACATATATTTACAAATTACTATTTTTAATGCTAAATCCGGTTGCGAGCCTCTTTAACCCCTTCGCTGCCTTAACCCGAGTGCAAAGTTTAATCGCCAATAGTTTGGATTCTAATCAAACGCTGCATAACGTTAACGCGGCGTCTGATCAGGACCCAAACTGTTTGACACTCATTTCAATATGTCATGAATCAAAAGTCATGTACCTAACATCTAAGATTGAGAAATAACAGACGACAATTATTTAAGAAAAAATTAAAATAGATGACGTCACGGCAATGAAAGAGTTTTAAAGTAAACTGTTTGCGGTGCTAAAAATTAGCAACAGCCAATCTCAAATCAGCAACCATTTTGTTTTTCATATTTATTGAAACTTAATCACTCCATTTCTGTAAATACATGAATAAAGACATCGACCCGATATCAGAATTTTAGTAGGTGCCATTTTCAGCGGACGACAGTGAGTAAGTTACTTAATGTTGAAAAAGAGCCAAACCCTTTACTGGCATCACTGCCATGATGTCATGAACAAAAACAATTACAGTCTGCTTTCGTTTCTCAAATTTAAAATTTAAGTATTTTGACTCAAATTATAATTGAGTTTCAAACAGTTTGAATCCTGGTGATAAGACGCCGCATTACGCTGCGTTACGTCTGATCAGGATCCAAACCGTTTGCAAATAACCCATGTACGCGGGATAAAGCAGTGTAGGAGCACATTTGTCTCGGAACTCATTTGTCTTACGCTATTTATAAATACAGAACACACAGAACAATAATAACTGGTAGCCATGTGATATACGGGCGGGCATAGTTATTATCATTATTTTAATGAATCCTGTTAATTACTTTTGGTGCTTTTAGACAATACTTAGCAATGTTTCTTTTATTTAAACTTTGGTAAATATTTTTATTTGATACAAAAATGATAGCACAAGTTTTAGGGTCCAAATAGGTAACAAGAGCTGTCGGAGAACAGCAAAGCTCGCCTAATTAAACCTTTCTTAAATAGGTAACTATCAAAAGAAAAGTGTATCAGTACATTGATATTCAAGCCACAGGGAACCTCCATTCAAAATATCAACTTCCTATGCAAATATGGCATGTAATATAAGTGCATTCAAACACTTACTCCTTAACTAACTTTGAAATTTCAGTCCCAAAACTCTAAGTCCACAAAAGGTGTAATTTTGACTTAATTTAAACTTTTTAAAAAAAATTAACTACGCAACATCTATGTTCAACCCAAGGGCACCTCCATGCCAAATATCAGATTCCTAATACAAATAAATCATGTAGTATTAGTGCATTACAACTCTTACCCCAAAACTTTAACCATGAGAAATCAGCCGAAAAACCTAAGTCCTCAACAGGGGAAAATTTGACTAAATTTAAACTTTTTTTTAAAATTTTAACTACGTAACATCAATGTTCAACCCACAGGGCACATTGATTCCAAATATCAGCTTCTTAATACAATTATTTCAAGTAGTATTAGAACATCACAACACTTACCCCAAAACTTTAACCATGAGAAATCAGCCGAAAAACCTAAGTCCCCAAAAGGTGAAATTTTGACTAAAATTTAAACTACGCAACATCAATGTTCAACCCACAGGGCACCTCCAATCCAAATATCAGCTTTCTAATACAAATATTTCATGTAGTATTAGTGCATAACAACACTTACCCCAAAACTTTAACCATGAGAAATCAGCCGAAAAACCTAAGTCCACAAAAGGTGAAATTTTGACTTAATTGAAACTTTTATTTTAATTTTAAGTACGCAACATCAATTTTCAATCCACAGGGCACCTCCATTCCAAATATCAGCTTCCTAATACAAATATTTCATGTAGTATTAGTGCATAACAACACTTACCCCAAAACTTTAACCATGAGATATCAGCCGTAATTTTGACTAAATTTAAACTTTTTTTTTTAATTTTAACTACACAACATCAATGTTCAACCCACAGGGCACCTCCAATCCAAATATCAGCTTCCTAATGCAAATATTTCATGATGTATTAGTGCATTACAACACTTACCCCCAAACTTTAACCATGAAAAACCAACGCCGACGCCGGGGTGATTCCATAAGCACCCCCCCCCCCCCCCCGCCATTCTCCGAATAGGCGAGCTTAAAACACTACGCGTTGTTTATGAATAAAAACTACATTATAAAACTTTCTACATGCCAAAACTATCATGCAACTTGCTATATTTCCCAGTTAACATATTTTGAAAACTGACCATTGTCTTTATTATACTCCAACAATCTCACGTCATTTAGTTCATGAGTTGTGTTCCTAAAATGATGGGGCCATGCTATGGCACACGAACCGAGAGAAGGATAGGCAAAGCAGTCAGATTATTATGTTATCATTTTGAGAAACATGCAAACATGAATATCTGGTATATTTGATATAGTATAAAATGGGTACATTTCACTCATTTTTTTTTACTGAACACATCAAAAACAAGTAACAAACACAAGGACCATGAGTCCCTGAGGCGCTCACCTGAGAAATTAAAATTAATGAATTGAAGGCAGAAATTGCGGACCCTAGAGAACTCTTAAGTTGTTCATACAATTTGACCTACTACTGACCCACTCTTTGACACCATCTTATCAATATTAATACAATGCCTAGATTCCATCAACGTAGTCATTCTGAGAAAGGTTTACGATATGTAAGATTTTTTCTAAGTTTTGACCTACTACCCTACTTTGGAATCTTTATGTAACCCATATTGATACATTCCCTAGCTTTTGTGTAGGTGGTCGTTCTAAGTAAGTTTCAAGACAATTGGGCTGAAAATATAGCCCATGGAGTGGTCAAAAGCTTATTCTGAAATTTGACTTACTGGCCTATTTTATGGTCCTACATAACCTATATTCATGTATGGCATAAATGTTATCAAAGATATAATACTGAACGAATCGCAAAATAGATACCACCAAAATAACAACTTCTAGAGGGTCCTAAACTTTTAATTCAATAGTACCGAATACAGAAATAAACACGCACCACTCTGGCGGCCATGTCTTTTAAACGGATCAAAAATTTTGAACAACTTTTAAAGTGTATTAATTGAAAACGATTTGGTCAAAACCAAATTGGTATTGGACCAATACATTCGGAGAAGGTAATACTTCTAGATATCGTGCACGACTGCCATGGCAACCAGACAAATGATATCATCCATATTTTTAACAACTTTTCATTCCCCACCCTACTGATGCTTCTGATAATGTTTGACTACCCTGAGAACTTGTTTGCACTTGTTGAAGGACAGACAGACGACGGATGACAGAAGACGTACAGAGTAGGTATCACAAAAGCTCGACTTGAGTACTTTGTGCTCTGGTGAGCTAAAATGGCAGTGCAATTGGCAAACTACATGTATTATGTTATGTTAATACGACAGTTGCAGTCAAACAATAACTAATACAGTCCTTTCGTTCCAAAATCCAGCAGTACTGGATATCTGTGATTTTATACCAACCAATACAACACACTCTAAGAAAAAGCCAAGCATTAAACCATTTCCTGTTTCTTATGCATTTTCTTATTTCTAACAGCAATCCACTTTTTCGTCCAGCAGTTCTTGAAAGACGTGTGACACTTATTGGCATTGGAATGTAACTCATAACATGGGAGCTAATGTGGTATTGTGCTTGCATGGCGTTCATTATAATAACAATAGCCTTAAACGCTAATGTGTCTTTCTTAAACAAATCTAAATGAGGGGTCACTTATTAATAAGCAATATTTACAATTTGTATGTGTAACGGTAACAGTTGTATTGGAACGGACTTTGTGCCGTTTTCTTGATTTCTTTGAGCCGATGCTTCTCTCTAAGATCATAGTCTGTATCTGTATCACCAGTGCTGTCTGGCTCTTTAAGGTCTGCTAAATGCTCGATTAGAATTTATGATAGAATGTGAGACAAATGTGCTTTGAGTGTCCTTTCCTTTGCGTGTCGAACACATTTGTCTCATTTTCAATTTGTCGCAAATATGAATGTTTACGAGCACATCGGTCTCACTTCGTGAGACAAATGTGTTCCGAGACAAATGTGCTCCTACAAAGCAGTGAAAGGGTCAGAACTAATTGTATATTTTATAAATTTGCAGGTGAAACCGAAACTGACACTTCGACGTCTGTAGGTTATATACCAGTAACTATGGGGGTGCTGGGAGGATGCGGAGTGATACTAGCTCTAACAGTACTGGCGGTGTACCTGTTCAAACGTAAATGTTAGAGTTGAATCCCTTCCACTGCCTTACCCCGAGTACAATGGCTATGTGCAAACCTTGTCGTGGTTATGGGGCTTATAATTGTCATAGGGAATTGTTTCTGTTTATTAAACTGAGGTTATCTCTTCTGCCAAGAACTAATAGGAAGGAGATCATCATAATTTCACCTCATCATCCTTCGGCGCTATATGACCTATTTTGTGTCGCAGTGCCGTAAAACCCAACTCATCCATCCCTTGCAAAAAGTTTGGATGCTGATCAGACGCCGCGTTACGCGGCGTCTAATCAGAATCCAAACGGTTTGACAATCATTTCAGTATTTCTTAACTCGAGTGCCTAAACTTTAAATTTGAGAAATAAAAGAAGACGACAATTGTTAAAATTTAATGACGTCATGGGCGTGTACACCGATTTAAACGTAAAGGTTAGAGCTTCGCTAAAGTAGAGAAAACTATTCTTTACTAATAAACGTACTTGTGCTGAAACAACAAGTTTCATTACAAACAGTTATGAGCCAGATCAGACGCCGAGTAACATGGCAACTGAAATAAATCGTTTTAATTTCCAAAAGGTTGTCATTTTATTGATTGTATATGCATTGCGTTTACTCTCGTTTCAATAGAAAAGAATAAGTTTACTTTCACTGTATGCCATATTCCGTTTGAATCAAGCTATTGAAACTGACCCTTGCGAATACCATGAATTACCTTTGGTATTAACATTATAGCCAGAAACATCTTAAACATTCTAAACATTTGAACGAATTTGTGATGGCCATAGCAAATCGTTTTGATAGTGTTGACCAGACTAAAAGATGGTAACAGTACCGTCCGTATAACAAAATGAGAACCGTAACACAAGTTTATTAGACCAACAAATACGCAATGTCGACAGCCATGCTGTCGCCTTTACGTTAAATAACGACTCTCTTGAACCTCTATATGTTCTATTTGTCAGGAACTTCAAAGAAACAAATCAGTGGAACTGGACAGCTGGAAACCAGGTATGCTTCAACACATTAAACCATAAATACACTTTTTGTGCCTTTAATTTATTCCTCCACGAAAAACATAATTCCAGTTTTTTCAATCATGCATATATATATATATCATTAAAAATAGTTTCTATCTTCTAGCAGATTATAGCTTAAAGCAGACTGAAAGTAAAGCAGAATGCGCCTTAATGCGCATTCTGCTTTACTTTCAACCTGCTTTAAGTGATCATCTTTCTTTAAAACTAGTAACAGGATATGGGGTAATGGGTTAACAGATTATATCATAGTGACGAGCATACTCTTAGGACTTTGTAAGTGAAAACTCTAATCCGTCATTAAGAACAGCGAGCCTTTTTCTAAGGTATATCGAACTCGCATTTTTCGCATTTCCGATTTAGAAATAACATAGCATTGACTTGTTAGGGGTCCTTAGCTTCTAAACACAATAGGGGGCCTTTAACACCAGGTAATTAAGAATATGCAATCACAAATTGAAGTTACGATAGTGTCGATCATAGATGGACAATGCGATGGAGGTTAAAGTTAACCGACTTACAGGTTTGTTGCACTTTATAAATCCTACTTACATTCTTGTCCACTGTTATTTCCTTGTTTAGTCAATAAAGCTTTAAATATTTAAAAATATATATATATAAGGTAAATATGCCGACAAAGAAAATATTGAATAATTTAATTTGATGGTAGATCTACATACCTAGGATATGTACTCTGTTAACACAACCCTCCCGGCTCATTGGTAAGATGACGATATATTCGAATAGTCTAGGCGAATATTCGAATACAAACTTTCAGTCTCGTCCCTAGAAAAAAGGCAACAAACAACAACAAAATTATGATTTTAATCTGTAAATTGTTTTCTTAATGTTTTAATAGTAGCTACAGCGGAGAGGGATTTAATGTCTATTGCAAACAGTTTAGAGACAGCCCAGACGTCAGTTAACTGTTTACCACTCAAATCACGGAATTATACCAAATATATATCAGTGTATAATTCTGTGCTCAAATCAACATTATCAATAACCAGCCATTTTTTACATTTAACTGTAGTGTGTTTCCTTTTATAGTTGCGTTACAACGGGAATTAATAATGTCTTCTCCACTGTATTGTCATTAGAGCCGAGCACACTGAAGGAGCATATGAAGACCTGAGGCATTCAACATTGGGCATACAGTGTTACGCTGCTACAACTCCCCACTCTGAAAAACAGGAAGAAAACATGAACAGCCAGGAAGATAAATCGGGGAACACGTTTAACGAGTATGAGGATGTTGAGCCTCAGGCTATTTCTAAACAACCACACCTTTCAAATAAAGACAAACGTAAGTATTTTAACACTTATCATGCTGATGTGTCGTCCGCTGAACAAACTAAAAATATTTGTTATGCTGTTGAAAGAGAAGAAAATTTGAAAACGAGTGGCAAACAATTTGGATCCTGATCAGACGCTGCCTAAACTTTAAATTTGAGAAATAAAAGCAGACGACAATTGTTAAAATTTAATGACGTCATGGGCGTGTACACCGATTTAAACGTAAAGGTTAGAGCTTCGCTAAAGTAGAGAAAACTATTCTTTACTAATAAACGTACTTGTGCTGAAACAACAAGTTTCATTACAAACAGTTATGAGCCAGATCAGACGCCGAGTAACATGGCAACTGAAATAAATCGTTTGAATTTCCAAAAGGTTGTCATTTTATTGATTGTATATGCATTGCGTTTACTCTCGTTTCAATAGAAAAGAATAAGTTTACTTTCACTGTATGCCATATTCCGTTTGAATCAAGCTATTGAAACTGACCCTTGCGAATACCATGAATTACCTTTGGTATTAACATTATAGCCAGAAACATCTTAAACATTCTAAACATTTGAACGAATTTGTGATGGCCATAGCAAATCGTTTTGATAGTGTTGACCAGACTAAAAGATGGTAACAGTACCGTCCGTATAACAAAATGAGAACCGTAACACAAGTTTATTAGACCAACAAATACGCAATGTCGACAGCCATGCTGTCGCCTTTACGTTAAATAACGACTCTCTTGAACCTCTATATGTTCTATTTGTCAGGAACTTCAAAGAAACAAATCAGTGGAACTGGAAAGCTGGAAACCAGGTATGCTTCAACACATTAAACCATAAATACACTTTTTGTGCCTTTAATTTATTCCTCCACGAAAAAAATAATTCCAGTTTTTTCAATCATGCATATATATATATATCATTAAAATAGTTTCTATCTTCTAGCAGATTATAGCTTAAAGCAGACTGAAAGTAAAGCAGAATGCGCCTTAATGCGCATTCTGCTTTACTTTCAACCTGCTTTAAGTGATCATCTTTCTTTAAAACTAGTAACAGGCTATGGGGTAATGGGTTAACAGATTATATCATAGTGACGAGCATACTCTTAGGACTTTGTAAGTGAAAACTCTAATCCGTCATTAAGAACAGCGAGCCTTTTTCTAAGGTATATCGAACTCGCATATTTCGCATTTCCGATTTAGAAATAACATAGCATTGACTTGTTAGGAGTCCTTAGCTTCTAAACACAATAGGGGGCCTTTAACACCAGGTAATTAAGAATATGCAATCACAAATTGAAGTTACGATAGTGTCGATCATAGATGGACAATGCGATGGAGGTTAAAGTTAACCGACTTACAGGTTTGTTGCACTTTATAAATCCTACTTACATTCTTGTCCACTGTTATTTCCTTGTTTAGTCAATAAAGCTTTAAATATTTTAAAAAATATATATATAAGGTAAATATGCCGACAAAGAAAATATTGAATAATTTATTTTTGATGGTAGATCTACATACCTAGGATATGTACTCTGTTAACATAACCCTCCCGGCTCATTGGTAAGATGACGATATATTCGAATAGTCTAGGCGAATATTCGAATACAAACTTTCAGTCTCGTCCCTAGAAAAAAGGCAACAAACAACAACAAAATTATGATTTTAATCTGTAAATTGTTTTCTTAATGTTTTAATAGTAGCTACAGCGGAGAGGGATTTAATTTCTATTGCAAACTGTTTAGAGACAGCTCAGACGTCAGTTAACTGTTTACCACTCAAATCAACATTATCAATAACCAGCCATTTTATACATTTAACTGTAGTGTGTTTCCTTTTATAGTTGCGTTACAACGGGAATTAATTATGTCTTCTCCACTGTATTGTCATTAGAACCGAGCACACTGAAGGAGCATATGAAGACCTGAGGCATTCAACATTGGGCATACAGTGTTACGCTGCAACAACTCCCCACTGTGAAAAACAGGAAGAAAACATAACCAGCCAGGAAGATAAATCGGGGAACACGTTTAACGAGTATGAGGATGTTGAGCCTCAGGCTATTTCTAAACAACCACACATTTCAAATAAAGACAAACGTAAGTATTTTAACACTTATCATGCTGATGTGTCGTCCGCTGTCTGCTAAAACAAACTAAAAATATTTGTTATGCTGTTGAAAGAGAAGAAAATTTGAAAACGAGTGGCAAACAATTTGGATCCTGATCAGACGCCGCCTTACGCGGCGTCTGGCCAGGATCAAAACTGTTTGCAAATGCGTTGTGTGGCGTCATTGGGAGTGAAATGGTTAATCATAGAAATGCAGCTTCGAGTGTTATGAATTGTTTGTGCCCAGGGTAAGGCTGTCACCTGTTTTGAAGAAAGGTTTACAAACTGCTAAATTATAGAAGTATATGTGGTCGCTTAATATAATTTAGACTGTAGATACAGTTGAAATAGATTTTACTGAAGCTTGTACTCTGAATGGGTAAAATTTGAGAGAAAAAGTCCAAATTTGACATACCTTTTTCAAATCGCTGTAGCTAAAAAAAAAAGGACACCACCATATTTTTTCTCCATTTTTTCATTCATCATAAATAGCTCTTCGAAAAAAACAATGATAGAAAAAAAGTTTGATACTTTGAAAAATTCGCTTATGGGTTGGATATAGAGGTGAATTTATTTGAAATGCATGTCAAGACTTATGGTTATCTCTGTATTTTTTCAACGAAAAATGTATCATTTAACATATCTAGCCTTGTTTTAGATGACAAGAAGAAAATGTCCACTATTCCTATCAACTGGCAAAGGTTCCGTGACTATTTCACAAACAAAAACAGGTAACACTATTTTTGTGGTTATAGGTCTTAAATTGTAAAAATGTTTTAGACCATACAGCAACTATTTTTTTTTAATTGAACAGTTTACAAGCCTCTTCTTGTTAGTTATATAGGCTTCTTCCAAAATTACCGTGAGCATCTGTAATAATTATAAGCTTATAAATAAGTGTTACTGAGAAAATAATTTGAACCCAAATAATACGCTCTGTTCCTCGGAGTTTGACGTAAGTCCGGAATAATACCGGTATATTTGTGTTCAACATAGAATGGGTTCAATAATGTTCAGTTGAACTTTCTGGATTCCTACAGAAAACATTTTGACCAATGTATATTGTAAAGACGTTTGTTCTTCCGTTGAAGTATTTTCAATCCTGTGTTGGGTGTTCATTGAATTTGAATTATTTCATATCAATAAAAGTTTCAGTTATATATTTATACAGACCAGCAGAAATGCAGAAAGCTAAGCTGCCAATGACCTCACTGAAGCATTGTCAATATACAATCTTGTAATGATTAACCGATGAAACAAATCATAACTTAAATACATCAAGTCCTAGAATAAGAACAGCTTGTGTTCTTCATTCTTATAGATATTACAGTGCTCCCTCTCTACAGCGACACCCTATATGGGAGACAAAGAATGTGTGTGGTGTTCGAAGGTATACGTTATTGGGAGGGAAGTTGGCTTACATTTGCAAACAGCTTGAATCCAGATCAGACGCCGCGTTACGCGGCGTCTGATCTGGATTCAAGCTGTTTGCCACTCTTAATTATGTTTCATCTATCAAACTGTTCAATGTATTACTTTGAGGAAAACAGCAGACGACAATTCTAAATAGACGCTATTGCAGCAGTGAAAACGTTAGACATAATTGTCCTGTTTAGGTTCGTTGTAAGGAGGGAGTCGTTGTTGGGATGGTCGTTGAAGGGAGGGAGCACTGTACTATGATCTATTTATGCCCACCAGAAATGAAGCGGAAAAGGCAGTCTATGAAGACTTGCAATGCTCATCCCGTGACGTGAACTGTTACGAACTGACGAATATGAGTCAAACAAGCAGTCCACGTGATGACGACGACCCCTCAATCATCGCTACATTGGAAGCTACTCTGGAGATTTACACAGATGATGTAGTGACATCTGCACCATAACGAGTCAAAACTAAAGAGAGTTGTAACACTCAGAAGGGTAATTATCGGTTACAAATATGTACATGTATGTAAAACAAGAAATATCTTCAAAAAAGATATTCCGTCGAAAGTTAAAGTTTATTTTTGGAGTGAACAGTATTCATTATATAAACTTAATACAGGAATTATATACACAAGTTGTCCCGTCCTTAAAATGTCTGTTCAAATTTGGTCAGCACAGCCTTGAACGTTATAATGCAGGTCTACGGAAAATGTTTTGGTGGTCTCTGACCTCTAGGCCATTTCGGCCTATTGGCCAATGAGAGTGCTGCAGTTTAAGCAAGCGGTCATTGACCAAGATTTCTTATCATTACTGATTGGTTAAATCGTTTCAACCTCCTAGGTTAAAAGAGAAAACGTTCCTGTTTTCGACGGAAAAAATAAGAGCGAGGAAGAGATACATGCGGCGATAGGAAAAGAGGCAGGGACAGGGGCACAGACAGTGACATCGAGACAGCTGCTGAGAATAAGATATAAGCTGAGAAATGTAAAATGAGATAGAGTATGTAGAGAGACAGACATACATACACACGCGCATGGTGAAAGACAAACAGAAAGAAAGAGTCACGCAGTGTGTGAGAGAAAAGGGGAGAGGGAGAACTGCAAGGAGGGAATGAAAGAGAGAATTAAATAGTTTGAGAGACGGACAGACAGAGAGAGGCAGGCAGGCATACACACTTTTGCAGAGGGACTGATAGTGAAATTAATTTTCTTTAAATACCGTTTATTTATGATATTAATACGGATATTGTCAGCATTGCGACCTCTACATTCATGCAATGTTGTGTTTATTTCAGGTCAAACATACAAACAGGTGTTAAAGAACCAATGTATAAGAACAAGTATTTTCCAAAGATTTTGGGCATTTACGTCCGTGACATAAAACGCAGTTTATACCATTCATGAGTAGCGTTTCTGAAATATACTCAATTCCAAAAGAAACTGTACACTTTGTTTTCTGTTATTATTCATTGACCCTTTTCCTGAAAGCCTATGGATTTGGTACCAACATTTAGATCATTTCACGAAAGATTTGCAGCTATTTCAGATTTTGAGATGCAGTCATTTAAAATGAATGTTTTAAAACGAGAAAAGACGAAGTGTTAATATCAAAGTTGCAAAGTAACACTGATCAGTATCGCAAGTGACCATCTTTGCTAATGATGCAAGCGGCAGTGAGAATAGACTTTATGTGCCGTCTAATAACGACGTCGGGAATGACTCCCTGAGTTAGGGCATTTGCAAGGTCCATAAATCTGATATTTTTTCCTAAAATCCCACGTGCGAGAATCATGGCGACTAAGAATATTATTATACCCTTGAGAGACAAGACACCAATAAACTGATGTCGCCCCAAATGGAATGACGTCATCCCAACAAAAATGGCTAAAAGGAACCCATATGGGAAGCCCATATTGGTCACATGCCGAAAGTGCAACCCGGTTAAAGCTGGTACCCATATGGGCTGCCCATAAAGAATCTACAAGTCAATCAAATCAATTATATAATTATATTTAGTAACCTTTTTCAGCAGTATGTAAGTATTTAAACATAATGCGGTGTTTTTTTTGTCTTCAAAAATATTTTTTGTGTGAACAAATAGCACCTGAATGAAAATGACATACATACGGGTCCTATACAGGCTCTGTATGGGAATCGTATATATTTCCAGGTGCTATATTTTCACACAAAACTATTATTTAGATACAACAAGAGGGCCTGAAGGCCCTGATATCGCTCACCTCTTGTACTGAAGCCTGATAGTTTTACCTTCTGTTTCTCCCATTTTAATCTAAATCCATTCATATTGTAGTATAGCATGTAAACAATTTTGGAATACAATCTCATAATTCTAGTATAGTAGAGTACATCAAGGGCTGATAACTAGAGTCAAAACAATACTGAAATGAAGCCTTTTCTAGCATTTCAAAGTATATCAAGGGCAGATAACTATTGCCACAATGATTAGATTTCAACAATACTTGCACTGCTTTGAGAACTTATAGCTATATACTTTGTGTGCAAGTATAATCAAAATCCATTGCAAACTGTAGTTGCAAGAGTGTTTATGCTGTTAGAAATGGCATTTTCAGCTATTCAAGGGCAGATAACTCTTGACCTATTACTCTGATTTCAACCATAATCACACTTATTCGAACTCTTATGGTAATATACAATCTGAGGAAGTTTGAAAAAGACTGGATAAAAATTGTGGGAGCTAGAGTGTAAAAACGTTAAATATGGCATTTTCAGCAATTCAAAGGTAGATAACTCCTGATCTATTCGTCCGATTTCAACCATAATCGAAATCATCTGAACTCTTATGGTCATATACAATCTAAGCAAGTTTTTAGATAAGTTGGATTAAAGTTGTGACCTCTAGAGTGTAAACACACTTAAATATGGCATTTTCAGCAATTCAAAGGTAGATAACTCCTGACCTATTGGTATGATTTCAACCATAATCGAACTCATTCGAACTCTTATGGTAATATACAATCTGAGCAAGTCTGAGAAATATTGAATAAATAGTGTGGCCTCTAGAGTGTAAACACTGTTAAATATGGCATTTTCAGCAATTCAAAGGTAGATAACTCCTGACCTATTAGTCCGATTTCAACCATAATCAAACTCATTCGAACTCTTATAGTAATATACAATCTGAGCAAGTCTGAGAAAGATTAAATAAATAGTGTGGCCTCTATAGTGTAAACACTGTTAAATATGGCATTTTCAGCAATTCAAAGGTAGATAACTCCTGACTTATTTGTCCGATTTCAACCATAATCGAACTCATCCGAACTCTTATAGTAATACATGTATACAATCTGAGCAAATTTGAGAAAGATTGGATAAATAGTGTGGCCCCTAGAGTGTAAACACTAAAATTGTTGACGACGGACGCCGGACATTCAAGGATTGCAAAAGCTCACCCTGAGCTAGCTCAGGAGAGCTAAAAAGACACCACATTGTTAAAATACATACAGAATGCTGAAAAAAATCAGTCTATAAGAATTTATTTGATTGATTTAGAAATCTTATATGGGCAGCCCATATGGGGCTGGGGCCCGTTTCATAAAACTTCGTACGAAAAATGTTGTCGTAAGTCAGATCATAAAAGTCTAAATTATTGTTTATTTCTCCATCTAATCCTGTCTTGTGACATCTGTTTGGAATTGTCTTGTCAAGACGATTCCAAAAAGATGTCACAAGACAGGATTTGATAGAGTAATAAGAAATTATATGTATTTTAAATTTTGACTTACGATCGTTTTTGTCGTATGAAGTTTTATGAAACGGGCCCCAGGTCTTTTACCCGGTTGCACTTTCCACATGGGGCCCATATGGAACCCCAGATGTGGCACATATGGGTCCCATATATAATGTTTGCTGGGATGCTGGCTGCAAACGAGCAGTCCTATGACGTGCTGTAAGGATATGTCCAAAAAAAAGTTTCCCTAGCCCGGATGGGTGTCCGAGTCTGCCTGGGGCAACACAATATGGTGTGTTTGCTGATACTGTCGTGCAGTGCTATAGACGCTGTTTGAAAACGACGTCGAAGTAACGTCAATATAACACATTCGTTTGTTGACTTGCTGTCCTAGGTCTATGTGCAATCTCTGCTGTGACCTGCCACTCCACTTGTATATTGAAAACATTTGATTGCGTTTGTTTGTCATCATAACGTAAGTGACGTTATAAGAAAGCATCGCAAAGACTCAAGTTTTCCTATTTTCATTTAATCTCAGTAAGTTCGTTGTGTACCGATGTTAATTAAAATGTGGCGAGTTTATTTTTCTTTTGGTATTAGGCATACGAATTACACTCATGCACGTTTTCGGTGGCACGTGCATTTTCCTTGAGCTGTACGTGTGTATTGGCCCTATATGTAACTAGGCCCCAAATGTAACTACGCGGCCCTACTTGTAACTAAACGGCCCTAAATGTAACTAAACGTCGAAATGACGTCGAAAAAAAAGTATCCCTACTTGTAACAAAAAACGGCCCTATATGTAACTCCGGCCCTATATGTAACTACGCGGTCATAAATGTAACTAGGACCAATGACAGCAAGTACCAACTATTAAAGGGGAATTCATTTTTGTATAATTATCATCATCACCATCATTATCATACTCAACACCATTTTTCCGACCATCTGTCCGTCTGTCTGTATGTCCGTCAAACTTTTGATATGTCACGATAACTCAAGTTCTTTACATATTAAGTAAGCATATTTTGTATCTTGAGTGAATCAAACTTATAGCTGTTGGATTGAATCTGATCATTATGTCAATAGTTACTTGCCCTTGATTAATAAAAAAAGTGCAGAAACTGAACCATGGTTACGCTCTAGCAACCTGATTTGTTCATAAATCACCATAATATTTTGAAAGATAGGATACACTTATAAAATATCAAGTTTGATAATGGGTCAACTCTGATTCGACCGTGAAGAGTTATAGCCCCTGATTTATAACAATACGCTTTTCATGTGGTGACCAATACTGATAGCATATTGTATGTTGATCAATATTGACAAGAAGCGTTTCTGTTCGAATACTTAAGAAATAGTTATGAATTAATAATCAATTAATTAGCTCTGAACTTTGATTTGGTGACGGAAAAGTACACTCTTGAGACTGTATTTGCTGATCGGTTTTGATTTGATTTGATTTTATATCGCTTTTAACAGTATTTGCATGTGGCCGTTTTATTAGGCAGCGTCACAATCATTATCTTAAGTTTAGCTGCAAATAAAAGATACAAAACATTAGTGTCCATTTCATATTTATATTAAATTACTAAGATTTATTAAAACTTGTAAAACATTATGCACTATTAAATCATCAGGCTCTATTTGGCCACTTGCTAGTAATACAATTCCATGCAGAAATAACTTTACGAAGAAGTAAACTTTTCTGAAACTATAAAAAGAAATACAAACAGGCTATAAGATGGTATTGTCAAAAAGTCAAAGACATGACAATTAATTTTCTTATGCTGATTACATTGTGTAGATATGTAAACAAAGATTAGGAAAGTTTATGACACTTTCACAACAGTGCAAAATATGAACAAGAGCATCGCATCGCAGTGCATTATACACAATATACGAACTGTAACATTCTTAGTATGCAAAGGGAAATAACTGCCATAAACATCATCAGACCATAACCGAACTCAGTAGGTGTCTTACCTGTATGAGGAGAAAGCATACAATAAAATTTGGTAATACTGCCTCATAAAGAAGTAAAGTTAATGTCCGGAAACAATGTTTTTAAACAAAAATCTTTGTATATAAAGGGACATAACTCAAATAAATATTTAATACTTAAACCAAAAGCAATAGGTGTGTTTCCTGAATGATAAGAAAGTTAAGTATAAAACAAACAGAAGTAAAGCTATCAACAGAAAACTAGTTTGAGCCTTAAAATACTAAGTATTAGTATGTGAAGGGTATAACGCTAGAAAAAGTCATTGACCCGAAACAAAAATTACTAGGCATCTTCCCTGCTTAATAGGTAAACGCCATATAAAATTTGGCTACAATAGGTAAACATTAACTGAAGTTGAGGTTTTGAAACAAGATTTCGTTTCAAAAAAGTATTAAAGGGGCATAACTCAAGATATACTCATCCCACCGAAAGCAAAATTGGAAATTATTTTCGTGTATACTGAAAAAGCTTAATATATATAATTATATGTCTAAGACTACAATAGGTCAAATGAAAAATAATATCTACAGAAAACGATTGTTTTCTTAAAAATGTGTAAAGGCCAAAGTGGCATGACTCTGAAAATACCGAGACCCCCCGCCCCCTCCAAACAAAAACAAACACGTAATGTAGGTAAAGTAGCTTCACTCCCTGAAACGCGAACTCGTCCCATCTATTGTGGTAAGGAATATTTGTGGTGAGTATTTAATTCGCTACAAAACAGGATCGCATTGACAGTTTTGTTCTTATGGCATATTATTAATCCATCTGCTCTTTTTCAAGGAAGATCTGATCTCAATAAATGTCAATAAACATTTACTGTTTGAACTTTTCATTGATAATGTAAAAGTGCACATCAACTTTAACGCAAATTTCATGTAATTCAACAAATCGGCAATTATAAGGTAAGGTGGTCCGTACTGAAAGTTGCATAAAAAAGATAAAATAATACAGAAAGCTCATGAATGAGCTTTCTGCGTCATTGTTTCCTCAACTATGTAATAAACAAACAGTCCTTATATTCATGAACAGTTAATCATTTGACAAATACCAAGTGAAGGGTGTCAGTGCTGAACATCGCACAGTAGAGAAAACCATAACACAGAAAGCTCCCGAATGCGCTTTCTCTGTTATTTTTATCCTCAACTATGCAATGAACAGTCCTTACATCATATAAACAGTAACTATTGCATTAAAAAAAATCATTTGATAGAAAACCAAGATAAGATAGTCCTTATTGAAAGTTGCACAATATAGGTAGAAAAGATACAGAAAGCTCTTGAATGAGCTTTTTCTGTCATCTTTTTTATCTCAACTATGCAATCATCTGTCCTGAAATATATGTACAGTAAAAATGTACAAAAAACATACGGCTGATACCGATCCACGATTAATCGTAACGAAAAGACTATGAGACCCTTGACGATCCAGGGCTGACATTTCTCAGGATTTTTCCGAAATCTTCGGATGGTGTTCCTAGCAGATGCTATCTTAAGTAAAGCAGAATGCGTCTTAAAGCGCATTCTTCTTTACTTTCAACCTGCTTTGAGTTACCATGTGTCTTTAAAACTAGCGACAGACTATAGGGAAAAGGGTTGAAGGTACAGTTCGTAAAATCGCGATTGAAAAATAGAACATCTTAGTATTTTTCATGAACAACGTATGGCAGCCCTGTGACACGAAACAGAAACTTTAAAAGTTTGAAACTGTAGAACAGTGATTACTTTCAGGATACAGACACTTTACACATTTAGCAAACACACATACTACTTATTGAGACAGTGTATTAATATTAAGCAGCACATGTTTTGTCTGTCAGTCTGTCCGCCCGTCCGTCTCTCTATCCGTAATCACTTTCTACAACAACGCCTAATAAGAGACAAATATATATGTGTTGTTCGGGGGAGTTGTCATAGGGAGCGAAATTGGCTTACATTTGCAAACAGCTTGAATCCAGATCAGACGCGTAACGCACTCGCCATATGTTTCTTCCAGTCTAAAAGTCAAATATGTGACTTTGACAAAAAACAGCTGACGACAATTTGAAGCTAACAATATTTCGGCAGTGAAAACATTAGACAGAATTGTGTTGTTTAGGGAACAGCGACAAGCGTTGCTGTAAGGAGGGAATCGTAGTTTGGGGGATCGCTGTAGGGAGGGAGCACTGTACATTCCTGTTTTATCCATCGTAAATGAACATACCACTTAAATTCAAAGAACTCATTAAAAACTTTTCCTTCCTTGGTTTCCTTTCCCAAACACGAAGGCTTTCGTGCCAGCCATGGCAGGAGTTCATATGCAAAAAGCCATGCCGTTGCCTATGCTTTGTTCTGTAGTACACGTATCTTTAATTTGTAAGACCATCCCACTCCCCTTTCCTGAATGCATTTACACATGTACCATGAACAGGGGCAACGTAGATCAATTCTCTTTTGTCTCTCAGGGTAAATGAAATTAAATGAAATGCAAACGCCATACAATAAAAGCAGGACATTATAATGCTGTTGACTGTTGAAAATTCATTTTAATTTGGTCGAACAGTGTGCCCGGCGTCGGATCTGGTTCCATAGTGTTTGTAGAAGATATAAAGACTTTCCAATGAAGCAATTTATTTAGAAAGAATAACCTCTTCAACCCCACGGTGAAAAAACGTACACAGGATATAGACACCGAAGTGATTAGGAATTGAAAGCGAAAGTAGCGAGGTGAGTACTTTTATTACGTTTATCTCTAAAATCTTCTTACAAATAAAGTAAACATGAATTGCAAGATAGTCTGTAAACATATGTGACCACACTGATGCCAGGAATATAAATAAATTCACCTGGAAGACTGAATAAAAAGCTTTAATCACTGGCCATAGTCGCATCTTCGTCAACGTTTGTCATTATTTTCGCTGTTTATACACGTTATACAAAAAAGTGAATCGACATTTCGATTTATATTTCAATTCAAAGTAATTGTGCAAAATCTGCTTAAAATCAGACCAATAATAGCTGAGATAGTTGACGTCAAACCGATAGGACGTTGTACTGGGGATAGTATATTACTGTACCGGGGATAGCATTTCCAAAAATATTTCTGTACTGAGGATAGACGAATATAAAATATGAAACTAGGGCCACTTTTCGAGAAGTACGAAGTATTGCAATAATAGTCAGCGTGTATAAACAATACATACATCTTCATAGTCCATCAGATGTGTACAGTTAGGGACATCGAGCTAATGTTAGACTTCAGGCGCTGTCCCTCACAGTACACAGGCGTTAAGGGTCATCATTGAGAGGTGATATTTTGCTCTATGTTTTATTAAACCCCGACGGATTTCGTTTGGCATCAAATATCTCAAAAGGTAAGGCATTGTTAGCTCACCTGAGTCAAGGGCTCAATGTGAGCTATTGGGATGGCCCTGTGTCCGTCGTGCGTCGTCCGTCGACGTTAACAATTGCTTTAAATGACACCATCTCCTATACCTCTTGACAGATTTCAACCAAACTTTACAGGAATGTTCCTTGGGTCAAGCTTTTTGAATTTTTTTCAAAGAATTAAAAACAATGTAGAACTTTGGTTACCATGGCAACCAAAGTGAAAAAATAAGGAAATCTTAAAAATTATTCTTGTCTGAAACTACAAGGGCCAGAGCTTAGATATTTGGCACATTTCATCATCAACAGATCCTCTATCAAGTTTGTTCAAATTATGCCCCTGGGGTCAAAATTGGCCCCGCCCCGGGCACAGGTTTTCGGCGCGTAAGCTGTGACCCCTCCCCCCATAAATCTTTTAAAATGAGTCAAAATACATCCATATGTTCAAAAAACATCCTTAACAAATGTTTCAAGAAGTTTCAAGAAGTTTAAAAAAAAAACCATTTTTTTTTCGTATCATGTATGTATACAATGAAAAGGTGGATGTGTATTCAGGGCCATCAACTTCCCAACCTTGTCATTTTGTCATTTTTGGGCCGATTTTGACAAATGATGGCTTATTATTTACATTTAACAGTTCTGTTCAAAGAAAGTTAGCTCACAGCCCAAGCAAGACACGAGCACAAGTGAAGAAATAAAAAGTTCGATAGGCACCTTATATCGGAATCCTTCTGTCACCTTAATTTTTTGACTTGTTCGTCAGTCATTCTCTGATTCAGCGATTAACAAGTGCATTTGCGACCATGCATTACATCATGGTACGGGTAATTAATAGAAAATGAAATATATAATAAATACCTTTTTAATTATCGGTAAATGAGCATTTCTGTTACGAAATACATTTCTAGATAACTTTCGTTTAGTTTCGGTTGACAAACGGATATTATATCCATGGTCGTATTCGAATCATTCAATTTGTTGTCAACGAAAACTAGGCGGAGCAAATGCTCGAAGATTTACTGATGACAACGTTTTTGACCCGACTCGAATCGAAATTGTGGTCAACGATTTGATGGTTTGACAACATTTTGTCAACGGAAAACCTCAAGTGGTGATTCGAATAGAACCTGTTGACAACACGTCCAACTAACGCTATGGTTGTCCTGATTCGAATACGACCAATTGAGGCGCTTGACGTTTGCGTCATTTCCTGCTTTGAAGCTAGTTCTCGGGTTCGCTAGAATGATAATAGTTTGACTGGGCAACCAGTCGTTTGTTTGGGAAAATTTTGCGTGACAGATAGTTTCCGACTAAGGGGTCTCCCCACCCTTCGAGTCCCCATGCGCGTGTTCGCCGATTGCTTTGAACTTTTTACCAATTATCGTCAAAGAAAACTGTTTGCTGTAAACAATGAGCCATCATCTGTCCAGATCGTCCAAGATTTGACAAAATGACAGGGTTGGGAACTTGAGGGTTGCTTCTGCAAGGCGCTTTTTCATGGCAGCCTTTACTATTTTACTTATAAATTAGCAAAAAAAATAAAAAAAATTTAAATTTCACGAAACTTCAGGAAATGTTCTTTTATGATGATTATTGAATGTATGGATAGATTTTAGGGTATTTTATCCATGTTTGGTGGTGGTGGAGGGGGGGGGGGGGGTTATAGCAGCTAGGGGTAGTGTCATAGCCAACGGGCAGAATGCCTATGGCCCCGGGGTCACAGTTTTACATAGAGTTATGTAGTGAAATTTTCAAACGTCTTCTTCTCTGAAACTGATATGGCCAGAGCTTTGATATTTAGCATGGTGACACTTCTAGATGTCCTATACGAATTTTGTTCAAATGGTTCTGGTCGGTTCATATCTAGGTCGCAGGAGCTAAAAATAGATTGTTTTCAATGAAAACATAAAAAATCTTCTTGTCAAAAACTACAAGGGCCAGAGCTTAAATATTTTGCACATAGCATCTTCTACAGGTCCTCTATCAAGTTTGTTCAAATTATGCCCCTGGGGTCAAAATTGGCCCCGCCCCAGGGTCACAGTTTTACATCGAGTTATATAGTGAACATTTCAAACGTCTTCTTCTCTGACACTAATATGGCCAGAGCTTTGATATTCGGTATGGTCACACTTCTGAATATCCTTTACTTATTTGTTCAAATGGTTCCGGTCTGTTGCATATCTAGGTCGGTTCATATCTAGGTCGCAGGAGCTAAAAATAGATTGTTTTCAATGAAAACATAAAAAAAATCTTCTTGTCAAAAAATACAAGGGCCAGAGCTTAAATATTTTGCACATAGCATCTTCTATAGGTCCTCTATTAAGTTTGTTCAAATTATGCCCCTGGGGTCAAAATTGGCCCCGCCCCAGGGTCACATTTTTACATCGAGTTATATAGTGAACATTTCAAACGTCTTAGTCTTTGACACTAATATGGTCAGAGCTTTGATATTCGGTATGGTCTCACTTCTGAAAATCCTTTTCTTATTTGTTCAAATGGTTCCGGTCTGTTGCATATCTAGGTCACATAAGCTAAAAATAACTTTTTTTCTATAAAAAATTAAAAAATCTTCTCGTAAAAAACTATAAGGGCCAGAGCTTAGATATTTGGCACATATCATCATCAACAGATCCTCTATCAAGTTTGTTCAAATTATGCCCCTAGGGGCAAAATTGGCCCGGCCCCGTGGGTCACAGTTTCACATAGAGTTATATAGTGAACTTTTCAAACGTCTTCTCCTCTAAAACTAACATGGCATTTGCCTCAGCTTTGATATTCGACATGGTGACACTTCTAGATGTCCTTTACCTATTTTGTTCAAATGGTTCCAGTCTGTTGCATATATAGGTCACATGAGCTAAAAATAGATTTGTTTCAATGGAAACTTAAAAAAATCTTCTTGTCTAAACCCCTAGTACCCTGATCTTAGATATTTGGCACATAGCATCATCTACAAGACCTCTATCAAGATTATTCAAATTTAATTATGCCTTTCGTGTAAAAAATGACACTTCCTGGACATAAATCATTATCATAGCAAACAACTTGGACTGTTATTACCTATAATTATACATACCCGCAACGTTGGCAACACTCCTTGTAATCCTTTCGGCAAGTGCAAGTACTAAGAAAACTGTGCATTGTCAATGCTTAATAATGGCTGTTTTTATTGAAATAGAAGTAGTATGACGACATCTAGAAACTTAAAGGAGAACGGTGCAGATCCTGATATGCACTGGTCGCAGATGTACAGTCTAATTTTGGCTCCTACATATATAGATGAACACGTTGTATGTGTTTACCTTGAAAACCAGTGTTGTGTGAAGGGTTGCGCATTGTTGGTATATGAGTAACTACAAAATAGCCGAGTCCAAATAGCAGGGATTCTTTCAAGAATGCTTTGATAATTTATAGTTTACTCTGTTAAATACATTCGACATGTATTTCACCACAAACTATCGCATAAAGGTGTAAGAAGGGAAAACGATATGTCATAAATTTAGTGGCTTTGGACTGAACTTCCTAGAAAAATGAAGATTAACCATTATTTCGTATGCTGGAAACGTAACAGCATGTAGTTTGCCATAAAAATCAAACGCAATGTACCATAATACCTTTTACGACACAAAACAATAAGTTTTCGTGAGGCTATCCCCAGTACGGCCTTCCACTATACCCAGTACAATAAATAACCGTTGGACACTATCCCCAGTACATTTGGCGGTCGGTTTGACATGGTATATCTTAGCTATTATGGGTCGATTTTTAAGCAGCTTTTGCATAGTTACATTTAAATGAAAATAAACAGATCTGTCGATTCACTTTTTTTGTATAACGTGCATAAACAGCGAAAATAATGACAAATGTTGACGAAGATGCGACTATGGCCAGTGATTAAAGCCTTTTAATTCAGTCGTCCAGGTGAATTTATTTATATTCCTGGCATCAGTGTGGTCACATATGTCTACAGACTATCTTGCAATTCATGTTTACTTTATTTGTAAGAAGATTTTAGAGATAAACGTAATAAAAGTACCCACCTCGCTACTTTCGCTTTCAATTCCTAATCACTTCGGTGTCTATATCCTGTGTACGTTTATTCACCGTGAACCCGATGTATTAGAAAAACAAGAAATATCTTGAAAAAAGATATTCGGCGGAATGGGTGGTGAAGGTAGTGATGTATATGGAATTGATTTTATACAAGTTGCAATAAATAGGATGGTAAATCAGGATATTAAGCTGAATATTTATCTAATAAGACACGCGCAGTAATCTATGACCACATACATATAATCAAAGACTGAAGGTCTTGAGAGTCGCCAAGAATATCATTAAACTACTGGATCTGAGGTTAATCATTAGTTTGTTAAGGCAGTTGGTCTCTCAAAGACTGAAGGTGAAAGTACAGCAGAGAGCATTTACACACGATTATGCTTTTGATCGGGCTACATTTTGCTGCAAGTTAAGTACTTTTTCAGAGGTGGTTGTGATGAGAATTTTTAAAGACAGATCTAGATCACGGAATTATACTTCCATGTCTAGATCTACGTGTATCATTTTTATTTTGTAATTTGTAGATACCATAAATTACTAAAATTCGTATGTGTGTGCTCTTTTGTTAGTTGTTTATACTTTAAATATGGTTTGATCAATCACCTGATTTTGATTTGAGATTTCTGGAAAGCACCCCCGAAATATGCCGAATATGAATTGTTTGAAACGACCCCTCAAATGAGAAATTCATGTTGCCACCGGTAAATATAAAGCAAGTGTCCGCTTCAAGAATTCGTGTATGGAATTTGTCTTGTAGAGTTAGTTCTATGTTCTGATTTATTATAAAAATATCTACAAAGTGTAGCAATGTACGTTTTAGGTATCTACGTGTTGTTGGGTTTTCGCATTTAACCAAGAGAAAAAAATCACGGTTTGTTTACATTTGAGGTCACAGAGTTGCGCATGCGCTGGAGGAAAACGGTGTTAACACAAACAAGAAATATCTTTAAAAAAGATATTCCATCGCAGGTTAAAGTTTAGTGTGGGGTACAGTAGAGAATCTGTTATTCTTCCCGTTTAAACGCAAACGTACGCAAACGCAAAACACTAAAACGTAGAAAAGAACAACTTTTGGACAATTCTGATATTTCATGTTTATCTTGGTGGCAAACAGTTTGGAGCCTGATCAGACGCCGAGTTACCCGGCGTCTGATCTGGCTCCAAATTGTTTGCACTGCAAATAATAATTTTAGCGTAAACAGGTTTATTGGGAAAGAATAACACATACCCGACGTCTGATCTGGCTCCAAATTGTTTGCACTGCAAATAATAGTTTTAGCGTAAACAGGTTTATTGGGAAAGAATAACACATTCTCCACTGTACAGTATTCACTTAACCAGAGACAAGTGTATACACCGATTCTGACTTAACATCTTTCGTAAACAGACTTTCCCACATGCTAAATTTAGAGCTTATCCACGCTAAATTTAGAAATGATGACATAGACTGCATCTCAATGTTTTGCCAGGTTTACACTCGCAAGATTGATGTGAAAAAATAACAGAACGCCAGTCTTGGCCATTGGCCGATAAGAGCACTGCATTTCAAGCACGTGATCATTGACCAGGATTTCTGATCATTCCTGATTGGTTAAATTGTTTCATAAAGTTGCGGTCAAAATACAAAACAGACCCGTCTGCGACGGGAAAAATACCAATCATGCTCGAAATCTTTTCGATATCTAGGTTAAATTCAAACGCCAGTTTTCTCGTAATCTCACTGAATTGTTACTGCTATTCTTCTTTTTCATATACTTGGTACTAGATTAAAATTATGATCAATTCTATTATGAACAATTTCGTTCTGATTTGCAGAACGCATCAAATCATTGCCGAACATGAGACAATATGTCATATCTTAAAATAGAAACACTATGTCATTCAAATCTTTACCTAACGGTCGGGACACGTAAAATTTCTCGGTTATAACTCACTAGCAGTAGCGGAAAGTCGTGTTTACTACTGGTACCGCTACATAGCAAATCAGCCTATAACAGTCTGTGTCTCTTATTTTACAACTTTGTAAAAGTCAGTAGTCAAGTCTAACCGCTACCCAATCAGACTATTCGATTTTAAGCACGTGTCCTTAAGCTTTCATTTCTGGTCATTCACGATTGGTTGGGCCATATAAGGTTTGAGGCTCAATGAGAAATTAGACAGCTCCGCCGAACAATAGAGAAACGTTATTATTTCCTATTTAAACGCAGACGAAATACAAACACTAAAACAAATGCAAAACACTTCATTTTTAAAAATGTTAATCAATAGGCGTATTCGACTGGCAAAATGTTAGCTATTCCATCAATTGAGATTACACCACAAAAGAAATCTGACCAATCAAAAAATTGTTTATGGATTATGTTTGGCGTCTATTGCTCAACGAACTCAACAAGGGTTTACAACCGATATCTTTCGTACTCAACGGCGTGTCGGACCATGACGTCACACTACCAGTCGAACAAAATATATGCTCCATGAGATTTGGTTGCTCCACGAAAACTAGCCAGTCGAAAACGCCTAATGTCTATGATCGCCAACACCCGGGTTGATCACGGTAGAGACCCGGATCTGTCCTGGTTGTACGGTAAAGCTACGGTATTACTCTGGCATTGTGCCGACATTCCCCGGATAAAAACCGTTTCTGGTTATCTGTCACGATGCCCCCCCCCCCCCCCCCCCCCCCCCGCATCCAAATTTTAATGACAAAAAGTTCTAATAAAGCATTTATAATAAATCAGGGACAGTAACTCTTAACGGTCTATTTCGGTTTGGGACATTATCAAACTTATTAGATATTTTATTCTAGCGGGTGTCCTTTCTTTCAAAGTATTATGATGACTTATGAACAAATCAAGTTGCTAGAGCGTAACCATGGTTAAGTATTGCATTTTGATAAATAAATGGCAAAGTAACTGTTTACATAATGATCAGATTCAACCCAACAGCTAAAAGTTTGTTTCACTCAAGATGCAAATTATGCATACTTAATATGTAAAGAACTTGAGTTATCGTGACATATCAAAAGTTTGACGGACATACAGGCAGACGGACAGTTGGACGGAAAAATGGTTTTGAGTATGATAATGGTGGTGATGATGATATACAAAAATAAATTCCCCTTTAATAGTTGGTACTTGCTGTCATTGGTCCTAGTTACATCTAGGGCCGCGTAGTTACATATAGTATAGGGCCGTTTTTTGTTACAAGTAGGGCTATTTTTTTTCGACGTCATTTCGCCGTTTAGTTACATTTAGGGCCGTTTAGTTACAAGTAGGGCCGCGTAGTTACATTTGGGGCCTAGTTACATATAGGGCCGCTACATACGTGCAAATCAAGCAAAATAACGTCTTTCCAAATAAACTAAAGATATCTTCATACCAAGTAATAAATTTTGTTATCGATGGATGGCAAATATACATGAGATATATTTTAAATCGATACGTCTTCAACATATATAAAACAAGAGCCCCATGGGGCATATTTCGCTCACCTGAGAATAACTGACAAAATGGAGATAATCATTTATGTCCAGGAAGGGGTAATTTTTTACCCGAGGGGGATAATTTGAACAATCTTGTTTGAGAACCTGTAGATGATGCTATGCGCCAAATATCTAAGATCAGGGTAGTAGGGTTTTAGACAAGAAGATTTTTGTAAGTTTCCATTGGAAAAAAATCTATTTTTAGCTCCTGTGACCTACATCTACAAAAGACTGAAACCATTTGTACAAAATTGGTAAAGGACATCTACAAATGTCACCATGCTGAATATCAAAGCTCTGGTCATATTAGTTTCAGAGAAGAAGATGTTTGAAAATTTCACAATATAACTCTATGTAAAACTATTGCCACAAAGATTAGATTTCAACAATAATTGCATTCCTTCGAGAACTTATAGCTATATACTTTGTGTGCAAGTATAATCAAAATCCATTGAAGACTATAGTTGCAAGAGTGTAAACGCTGTTTGATATGGCATTTTCAGCAATTCAATGGCAGATAACTCTTGAACAATTGGTCCGATTTCAACCATAATGGCTCCCAATTCAAACTCTTATGGTCATACATACAATCTGAGCAAGTTTGAGAAAAGATTGGATAAAAAAATTGTGGCTTCTTGTGTAAACACCCTTAAATATGACATTTTCAGCAATTCAATGGTGGATAACTCTCGCTTTTAAATTCCGATTTCAACCATAATCGAAATTATTCGAACTCTAATAGTAATATACAATCAAGTAAAGTTTGAGAAAGATTGGATAAATACTGTGGCCTCTAGAGGGTAAACACTGTTAAATATGGCATTTTCAACAATTCAAAGGTAGATAAACTCTTGACCTGTTGGTCCATTTTGAACCATAATCGAACTCATCCGAACTCTTATGGAAATAAACAATCTGAGCAAGTTTGAGAAGAATATGATAAATAGTGTGGCCTCTAGAGTGTAAACACTAAAATTGTTGACGACGAACGACTAACAACGGACGCCGGACATTCAAGGATTACAAAAGCTCACATCAGGTGAGCTAAAAAGTGCACTCTTTCTTTTGAAATTGAGTATAGAATATCTGAAAACAGTGAAGACAATGGATGGCTCAACAGGACGCGCGCTGTTTGTTCATTTATTCTTAATTGTTTCATCTTCATAAACATATACATTCAAACCTGTATCAAACTACCATCCTCATTATATTATACAGGTGGCTGCCATGTGCAGGATTAAACAATTCAGAAAATTTTCCTGATTCAAAAAATGTTCCTTGATTTATGGCATGTTTCCACAAACCACAAAGGAATGCTACTCTTTCGGCGCCGAAGTCGCCTTTGCAAACAGTTTGGATCCAGATCAGACGCCGCGTGACGCGGCGTCTGATCAGGATCCAAACTGTTTGACACTCGTATGATTTTTCTTCTGTCGTACTACCAATAACTTTGAAATGCTCAAGATTGCAGATGAGTGAGATGACAGTATTGAAGCAGACGACAATATTGCGATCAAGGGGTAAATACCTCACGATTAATTTGGCACCGAAAGGGTTATGATACAACTGTAACCGTATTGTATGCCCATGTGTATCACCAATGTATTAAATACTGAATTTTCAGACACTACTGGACCGATTTAAATATAATTTTGTAGAAGTTACCTTTTGGTGACCTGCTACTTAATTTCGTCAGATACCCCCTTGTTATTTATCTTATATAAGTTTACACAAGTTATTTTCGGGTGACCTTCTACTGGATTTCGTGAAATATAGTTCTGTTTTCTATCGTACAAATATATACCTGCCAATGGGTGGGGTAAGTGTTCCTTACATGACGTTGGTGAAACCTGTGAAACTCTCTTTGACAGACACTTCTGTCCCTATTACAATATAATATTACACAAATGATCCTTGGTTGACTTTTTACCAATTATAAATTCGGAGACGTACAATGTGGAAGTATGGCAGTATTGTTCGTCCGTCTGTCTGATAGACAACTTATATCTGTCTATCCGGTTTGCTTACACGATAACTCAAATGATTTTTCCAAGTTTCATCATGCATGCACTTTGCTACATTACCTTAATAGTTTGAACAATTTCATAACTTGCTACCTTTTGAATATATTTTATTGAATGTTTTCCTTTATTGCCAAATAAAGACATAAGGTAGAAAAGCAAGAACATACTTTTTCATCTTTCTTAATTCATCTCTAAATTTGTATAGTATCTTAAAAAAAGAAATGATGTTTAAAACACATTACGTGTTATGTTTTTGTCTTTAAAATCAAAGATAATCTTATCATGTGGCTAAATATGAGCATTATATCTAGAGAATTTAGTTACATGTAATGAAAACATTGCCTGTTCATGCGAAAATGCGATCCAGTTTTGGTCGATTTCATCATATACTTGATACGACAATTCATTCTCCAAAGCGTATAAAACATGGCCTCCAGTGGATGAGAAGACGTTACTTATATGGATAAAGTAGCCAATTGAAAACATTGTTATTTGAAACCTATGAACTAATTTTCCAAAATAGTCATTTAATTATTGTTAGATTCATGTTCATATTTGAGCCGCCAGTTGGTTGAGTATGATGTCATTATATGTCTGAAGTGAAAACTTTAAAAATCCTTTCATTTGAAACAGTTTGCCGAATTTGCACAAAATATTTCTTTGATAACCTTTGTAGCAATTATTGTCAGACAATGTTCGTAAATTAAACCAAGAGAACCACGGTCATATAGTGTTCATTGGAATCATTGTAAAACAATACCATTGAATTATCTTTCATATAGGTATATGTAAAACAAACAAAACATTCAGGGATTCTTTAAAAGATGACTCCGTGGTAGGAAAAATGTTCAACCTAGGTCTATTACTTAAACAATCCTGGTAAATGTCTACTACGAGATGCTTTACAAGCAATGTTCGAAACGCATTGCGTATGGTAGTGACACAACAATTTCCACATGGAATTTTCAGCAGGTTTCTACATAAAGATACATCCTATCATAATTGTTTCAACAAGTTGTCATTATTTCAACACTTCATCAAAAACTAGTTTGAAAATGAGTAACAACTACTGACGATATTCAGTCGTATATGAAAAATGTGTAAAACTCGGTTAAAAGAGCTTTTTGCCAACATAACCAGAAATGCTTGGTCTTCTTAGAGGTGATTTGCAAATGAAGAAAGACATTTGATTGCACTGTAGAGTATGTTCTTAATGTCACATTATCAGGTTAAAAAATATTTTAAAAATATAAAAAGTATGTTTGATATAAAGTAAGTGATATTGCACTCATTATTCGCAATTAACTATCAAGAGCTAATTTTGTTTTAAACAATATCTGCTAAGTGGGTACTCCATATTTGACTTAAAACTAAAAATGTTTACATGTTGAAACTGACAAAGGATTGCACAAATGTCCCAAAGATACGACTAAATGGTATTGGAAACTGTTGATAAAGTAACCTAGGTGTATTTGTTTAACAAGCGAGAAATGTTAGGGAAATATGGAATGCCAATAGTTGCAAAATACACGTTGAGTGCAAAGAAAGTTTTGAATGCCGTAATCTTCAGTACAGAGTACAACAAAAAGGGTAGAAGTATGACTAATAGGTAAACCGTGCTGTTATCTTTAAAACATAGAACAAGTACTTCCATGAACGTAAAGTCGGTAACTACTGTGATACCGCATTCACTTATTATTTCCACGATCTGGTGAGTTTGGTTTGGTTGTTAACGTCTATTTCTGCCTTATATGGGCTAATAAGACATCGTAGGGAGAGGACAGTGTATACAAAAACCCGGGCGCGATGCCCTACTCTTTTTATAGACAGAGTTCTCTGGTTCTTTCATATGCCTAATGTAAAGCAATTAAAAAGCACTGATACATTAGACCTTGGTTTTTATAAACTCGCTTCCCCCAAGATCTGGTGTCATAAGACTTATATCTGTTTCCAAACTAGTTAGGAACAGTTCTGGTCGAAAACCTCTAATCTGTAGAAAGCAGTCCGTCCTCTGGCAGTAAGCTCGAGCCCCAGCAGGACAAGCTTTACCGCACAGTGACAGAAGAAGGCCCCAGATTTGTCAGAGGAAAGGGTCAGATTCAACGTGACGCTACCTATAGTGAGGTAATTCAAGGACGTCATCAGAAAGTGGCTGATAGTGCATGTAGGATTAGTGAACCACCATTAGAGGCTGAGAGTACATGTACACATAGTGCACACCAGATAGAGACTGACAGTACATGTGCTCAATATAAGAAACATGCAGACACTGCGAGTACAAGTGCTCAATATAAGGGGCTTACAGAGACTGCGAGTACAAGTGCTCAATATAAGAAGCAGACAGAGAGTGCGTGTACAAGTGAACAATATAAGAAGCAGACAGTGACTGAAAGTACAATAGCTCAGTATAATAAGCAGAAAGAGAGTGCGAGAACAAGTGCTCAATATAAGAAGCAGACAGTGACTGAAAGTGCATATAATCCATATGTGAAGAGAACAAAGCTTAATCAGCAAAATAGCACAGAAAATTATTCACAGGCTACAGATACACGGGGTATACCGACTATTATGAACAATAGAACGGAGCCTGCTGGCCGGCCAGGTCTACACGATTGGTCTAGTGATCCCTCGGAGTTCGATGAATTTATCCGTCATGTGCGCAAAAAGACAAGACGATTTTACGTAGGGAGATTTACCCCAGGCATTTCAGTGGAATGCATCAAGCACTACATAGAAGGAAACGGGGGGCCTACGGTTGATAAAATAGACATATTTCGCCCTAAATATGGCAATGACGTGTTTCTTCGAGTTAGTGTTGAAATGCAAAATTGTTCCGTATTAACTGAGCCCGAATTTTGGCCAGACAACATAAGATGTCGACCGTGGTATACTAAGAACAGTTATTCAGGGCACGTGCGCTCGAATGATAAGGAGAAATTCCAATCTGGCCGGCAAAACCGGAGTGACCGCTCATAAACTTATAAGTTTATTTGTGAACTTTGAAAGCTATGACAGTTTTACCTTGGTCATATTACATTTTATATATTATGTCTTGTTTAAATATCTGTACTTGGAATGCTAGTGGACTTATGTCCAGTGCTTTTTATTTGAGTAATTTACTTCAGACACATGATATTCATATATGTGGCATATCTGAACATTGGCTGTACAGTCATGATCTGCATTTTTTGAATGCTATTCAAAATGATTTTAATGGATTTGGCAAATCTGACGCTACCCTTTCTTTACCTAGTAACAGGCGTGTAGGTAAAGGAGGGGTAGCTTTAATTTGGCATAAGAGCTTAAATGATCAGGTAACACCACTTGCTATTGATCATGATAGAGTAATAGGCATTCAAGTGCAGTTATCTAAACACAGTTTCATTTACATTTTGCAGGTTTATTTCCCTTGTACTAATCATCCTATTGAAAGTTATAGGGAATTAATGAGCTTTCTGCATGATTGTGTTAATGCATATGCAGACAGGGGTAGAGTAATCATTATGGGAGATTTCAATACTCACCTTCACGGTAGATCGTTTCTTGGACGCAATAATATTCGCAGTCGTGAATTGGTTGCGTTTATGGAAACGATCAATTTTTTAGCCATTGATACTCTACCGTTATGCACGGGTGCACACTCTACCTTTGTCTCGTATGACGGTAAACATGAGTCCCTTATAGATCATGTTCTCGTTCCATGCGAATCGAGTGATCTGGTGAATAACTGTTGCATTTTGGATGATAATTGCTTAAATGTTTCAACTCACAGACCAGTAATATTTTCTATGTGTATTCCCACTATGCAATTTGAGTACAAAGTACCCATTGTTAAACCTATTAAATGGAATAGAGTTAGTCAAACTGAAATCAGTGGGTACTCTGGTATGTTGTCCAATTTATTGTTGAATATGTTAGACCTAGGTACATTAGTTACTAGCTGTGAGAATGTAGACAGGCTTTACGCTTGTATAATTGATTGTATTCATAGAGCGTCTGAGGCTTACCTCCCTTACAAGAGTTATCGCTCATATCTCAAGCCTTATTGGGATCAATCTTTGAAAGAGTTACATGCACTTATGAGAAGAAGAAGAAATGAGTGGGTTTTGGATGGCAAACCGCATAGTCCTGGCTCGCAAACTTTTTCTATGTACAAGTCCGCTAAGCGCGAGTTTCGAGCTTGTCATAGAAAAAGAGTTAGTGAGTATTTACGTGAGGTAAACGATGAGATTGACCGAGCGGCTGGGATAGACTGTGGCTTATTTTGGCGTCTCTTTAATGCAAGAAAAAATGATAAAATGCTTAAAGCAGGTTGTGAAATTAAGTTCAATGGGTTAACACTAAGGGATTCTGAGGACATAGCAGTCGCTTGGGGAGAATATTTTTATCAATTATATACAGATACGGAAAATAACTGTTACGACAAGGAATTTTATGATAATGTCACCAATACTATGGACCGCATAAAACGCAACGATGTTACTATCACTGAAAATATCATTGAAAGTAATATTCTGGGCGATTTTATACTTAAGCTTAAGAAGGGCAAGATGTGTGGCTTTGATGGTATATATAACGAGCACTTGCTTAATGGCGGTATCACATTGCAATTATATATTACCACCTTATTCAATATGATGTATAAGCTGTCGTATGTTCCAGCAGACCTTAAAAAGGGAGTTATAGTAACTCTTCACAAAGGGGGAGGTAAGCCTAAAGACGACCCTAAGAACTATCGTGCTATTACGTTATCATCTTGCATGTTGAAATTATATGAAAGTATTTTGCTTGAGCAACTAAAGAGTAAGTTAAGTATGTCTGTTCATGGGCTTCAAGGGGGCTTTCAGAGTAACAGGGGTTGTATAATGACATCATTTGTCCTGAGAGAAGCCATTTCATATAGTCATGAGAATGACAGTACCTTATACGCATGTTTTTTGGATGTAAAACAGGCTTTTGATCGAGTTTGGCATGATGGCTTGTTTTACAAACTTTACAGTTACGGGTTACCGTTACCGTTATTATATAGTGTAATAGAGATGCACAACAGTATGTCAAGTTGTGTTTTACATAAGGGTCATATGTCAGACTGGTTCGTGATTAAACAAGGAACGAGACAAGGTGGAATATGGTCACCTTTTTTGTACCTCTGTTTTATCAATGAATTAATTGAAAAGCTAGTGGATTTGGACGTTGGACTTTCTTTAGGTGAAAGCAACAGCTTTTGTGCCCCTACTGTAGCGGATGATATGCTTTTGCTTTCACTTTCAAAAAGATCCTTACAGTTAATGTTGAACGAATGTTACCGTTATTCGTGCATTTGGAGATACCAGTACAATCCTACTAAATGTGGCATTCTAGTTTTTGCATGTAAGCAACATAGACAAGTGAATAACAATGTAATTTCTTTCCTCCTTGGGACCGATCTTTTACCGACAGTACAGGCTTACAAGCACCTAGGTGTTTTATTTGAGGAGAATAAGAAATCTCATTCTGTTATTAATGAATCTTGTAACAAGCTAAGGGGTACATTTTTTAGCTTGACAAATTACGGTTTTAACAACGATGGTTTACAACCGACAAGCTGTAAGCGTATATAAAACGCAGTAGTGTTACCTAAAGCTTTATACGGCTGCGAATGTTGGCCATCGTTAAATAAGTCTGATTTACTGTTACTTGAACGAGCCCATCGTTTATGCCTTAAATATATACAGGGTTTTAATTCAAGGACCAGTACAGACTGTGTGTTAAGTATGCTTGACTGCCTTCCAATTGCCTTGGAAATTGAGCGTAGGAAGCTTACCCTTTTTGGTCAGTTATGTAGGTTAGACGCCGATTGTGCGATAAAACAAATGTTTTTATATAGATTAAGTTCTTACTGTTTAAACAAAGTTAAGTTGGGCTTTATGCCGGAAATAGATCAGATATTGTGTAAATATGGCTTAAAGCATTTCATGGTGGAATATTTAAATGAGGGAATATTTCCTAGCAAGGATTGTTGGAATCGCACGATTAAAACAACAATAAGGAAATCCTATGTTTTGGAATGGAATAATCGCACATCTATCGAAAGGTTTCGGAGATTCAGGTCTGTCCATAGTAATCACCAGTTATGTGATCTTTGGAAGTTTTCACAGCGTTTTCCTGGACAGTTAATTTTTGTAAAAGCAGTTGGTCAATTAGTAGCTAATTTAACTCGCTTTGACGATATTTGCTATAAGTGTGGGAGAAGTTGCGATAATTGTAGTATAACAGACCATCTTATACTAGATTGTATGGTTATTAGGCCGCTAAGAGTAAAATTGGAAACCCGTATTTGTAGTTTGCTTGGACAACAAGTTTGGATTTCCCTTAGTTCTCTTAGCAGACATGAATTTGTTAATACAATAGTTGGGGTGTATCATCCAATTGTCGAGGCATCACTGCCAAGAGATCGCTGTTATGAGGACTTAAAGTCATGTTTATTTAAGTTTGCACATTACATTCGCATATCTAATGTGAATATGTAAGAACACTGTAAGGGAACGGTGTGCATTTTTATACAGCGGAACCCTTCTAAGTCGGAACTCCAGATTATCTAAGGTTATTGTCTGCCTTTAGTGAAAAAGAAGTGACACATATTGCCGGTGTAGTAATTGCAAGTCTACTTTGACCTTGCTTTGTGCAACATGCTTCCAATTGCACAGACTACAGTGTTGCTGACTGGTTTAGGACGATTCCGTTGTATGATATATGTATATCTAGGAGTATTTATATTTACATGTATGTACATAACCTATTGTCATTTCTTTACATATGGTTTCGACCCTTGCCTTGTTATCGTATGTTAGTTTATTGTAACAACGATTACAAGTCAAATGACAAAACTGACCGTAACTCATTCTTACTTGAAAATGGATAAATCTAGTTTCTTGCTCGATGTCTATTTAAGCATTTATGGTATCGTTATGCATTAGATAATGACGTGTAGTGTAGACCCTGCGTGGAAGGATCTACTAGGAACCCTCTGATCTGGATCTACACTATTTTCATTATCATGGGCCAAGTATACTACCATTGACATGTGAGTGCTTAATTGTTCTATTAACTCTTATCCAGTCTCTACTGTTCGTTTGGTAGAGGTTGGTCTACAGAGTACATAGATTTACGGTGTGGTTGTCTTTTTAACCATTTAATTGATCTCTATAATTTCGTTTCGACAGAGAACTTTGCTTAAAATGGTTAAAAATCTATGATCGGAACATTGTACTGTCCGAAATGTCGGACACTCCGTAGCTAAGTTAGCTCAATTAGAAGTATGGTCAGGCCTGCCATAAGTTGATAAAACAATCCTAAGATTTCAAATTTTTCAAATTTTCAAGCCCGATTTTCCTGATTATATCTTTAACCCACAGTATGTTTCTAGTTTTTAAGACAAGTAATGCTTAAAGCAGGTTGAAAGTAAAGCAGAACGCGCCTTAAGCTGTATTCTGCTTTACTTTCAGACTGTTTCAAGCTTCCATCTGTTGGAATAAAAATCCGAAGATTTTGAAAAATCAGGAGAAATGGCAGCCCTGTATGATAAACCCCTAGACACATAATCATAATTTTGGACGATAGGTGGGAACATTTTCCTTAACCCTTATCATGCTAAACGCGACTTGCTTGATATTGGCAAACAATCTGGACTCAGATCAGACGCCGTGTAACGCGGCTTATGATTTGCATCCAAACTGTTTGTCACTGGTATTCAAAACTATTTGTTTTTGGATTTAAATAGATTTCAAGTCAGCATGATGGGAGTTAGCATACATGTATCACGTATCATGTCAAATGTAAAATTTGTTTATTTGTCGTTTTCTTTTGCATATGTGGTATGTGGTTTGTAGTACGCGGTGCTCTGTGTATATCCACTGCATATATAGTCATGTACATTTCATGTTATGCTGTTTGTCTATTTGCTTATATGTGTTTGTCAAATTGTGTCACGTTTCATACTTCTTATATGTCATGCTACTGTAATCTTCATATTATGGAGGAAATAAAGATATATATATATATATGTTTAACAAGCGAGAAATGTTAGGGAAATATGGAATGCCAATAGTTGCAAAATACACGTTGAGTGCAAAGAAAGTTTTGAATGCCGTAATCTTCAGTACAGAGTACAACAAAAAGGGTAGAAGTATGACTAATAGGTAAACCGTGCTGTTATCTTTAAAACATAGAACAAGTACTTCCATGAACGTAAAGTCGGTAACTACTGTGATACCGCATTCACTTATTATTTCCACGATCTGGTGAGTTTGGTTTGGTTGTTAACGTCTATTTCTGCCTTATATGGGCTAATAAGACATCGTAGGGAGAGGACAGTGTATACAAAAACCCGGGCGCGATGCCCTACTCTTTTTATAGACAGAGTTCTCTGGTTCTTTCATATGCCTAATGTAAAGCAATTAAAAAGCACTGATACATTAGACCTTGGTTTTTATAAACTCGCTTCCCCCAAGATCTGGTGTCATAAGACTTATATCTGTTTCCAAACTAGTTAGGAACAGTTCTGGTCGAAAACCTCTAACGCGACAATGTCTCGGGTGTCCATCAGAACCTGCAAAGTATAGCCAGATCAGTTTTCAGTGACGCTTTCCAGAAATGAATCCGTAGACTTATAAGTTAGCATCTCTTATCTTGCGCTGTAGATTTTGAGGAGAATACTTCTATTTTGTTTGTATTATACGTCTATGTATAATTAGTGACCCAGGGTAGGTCCAGTATTCTCCTATATGCTATGATTTTGACAAGTTTGGTAGAAGTCTAGAATATAATGATAATGCCAAATATCTAAGACCAGTGACACTTTATTCTTACTAGAATATCTTATTTTATTGCCATGGAAACCAGGTTTCATGCATGGTATAACTAAGCTTCTAATTTTCTGTACGGATCCAGTTATTGAATATCGATGCCTATTTTCTTTTAAACACATTAGTTCGCAGATTGGAGGGCAAGTGAATGGACGTTTGTACGGACGTTCTCACAGTTGGACATTTGTTGGGTATTTTTTTTGTTTAAAAATACCCAACAGTACACTAAAATACCCAACAATAACAATAGGGCAATCACGGAATGAATGGAATCTATTGTTCTCCCTACCCAACAAAGGACCGTTCGTGCGCTCGTACATACGGATGGACAAAAGTAACATTATATGATTCAAGATTCAAGATTCAAGATTTCTTTATTCAGTAATGTAAACACATAGTGTTTCTTATTACATCAACATAATCATGATAATAATAATCATAGTCACATGACAAGAACTTCTTAACAATCTTTATTTGCATTAACATATATACAATTGATACTGAAATCGGAAAAAGAGGTTGAACTCTAAACTGTTAATTCCATTCCAGCCTCTCTATGTTTTACACAGGGACAATGAAACTATTACAAACTATTGAATAGTATTTGTAATCGCCAATCGTCTTTTAAATGATTCAGATAAAAACTTACCCAAATTGAAAAGTTCTTTAGTATTTTCAGATTGCATCAGTGAAACAAATTTAAAAACGCTAGGTCTATTATAATAGAATGGTTTGATAAACGTGCGACGAATATCATCATATACCGGACAAACAAGTACAAAATGATATTCGTCTTCTAAGTCGCGACTATCACAATGCAAACAGAACCTTAAATTACGTTCAGTTCTCGATTGAGAATAACGACCAGTTTCGATTCTTAAGGTATGTGACGATAATCTTAATCGCGATACTGGTGTTCTCAACTTTTTAGGTAATTTGTCCAAGTATTCCTCACATTCAAATATTGTTTTATAGTTTTTATATATGTACAAAGACTGACTGTTACTTAATGATACATACCATTGTTGTTTAAATACGTCGACAAGACGTTCTTTAAACAACATATGGAATTTATTGAGATTTACTTCGTTTGGATTTTGCCAAACATTGGAGAATCCATATTCGTCCAACAAATGTTTTATATTGTTGGCCCAGTTCTTAATACCTATGCTGCTATCGTATACTAAACTCTTATATATATAATTTATAAGTACATTTTCAGAATTGACTATCTTACTCCAATACTTTATCATTCTAACATACCTGTTAATATAAAGTGGGTAACGCCCTAACTCTCCATACACTGCCATATTACATGTCGAAGTTTTAACATTCAATAACAATTTACAAAATTTAAGATGAATTCTCTCTATCTCTTTAGATTTACTAGACCCCCAAACTTCACAAGCGTAATTTAACGTGCTTCCGACAAAAGCATCGAATAGTTGACATAGTGTTTTTGGTTTGAAGTTAAAATCTTTTGTCTTATTCAATAAAATGTTCAATGCCTTAAGACCTTTACCAGCTAATGTCTCTTGATTAAGTGCAAAACTTCCTGTATAGTTCAAAACTGTTCCCAGGTAATTAAAGTTGTCAACTACTTCCAAATAATTGTCTTCAAATGCCCACTTTTCATCTGCAAAAACCCGGCCCCTTTTTCTGAACACAACGACTTTAGTTTTCTCTATATTAACCTGTAAGCCCCATTCATCACAATATACCTTTAATAGATCAAGTCTGTGCTGTAAATCTTGTGGGTTATGGCCAATAACTACCATATCATCTGCAAAAAGCATAAGTATAAATGTTATATCATCAAAGGTTAGACCACTGTTTATATCATCCTGTAAAAATAGCTCTAGATCCTCTAAAAATAGAGAAAATAATATCGGAGAGATTATCTCCCCTTGTTTTAATCCAATTGCGCATTCAAAAAACTCCGAATATCCCCTACAACCTTTGACACATGCCTTTACCTTTGTGTACATGTCCCTTATTATTCTAAGTGTTTTACCCGTTATTCCCAGTTTATAAAGTTTCAGCCAAAGCCCATTGCGATAGACGCTATCAAATGCCTTTCGAAAATCAACAAAGGCGCATGCGAGCCTTCCATTGTTATTCAAAACCTTTTGTATAAATGAATGAAGAACAAAAATTGCATCGGTAGTCGATGAGCCTCTTTTAAATCCAAATTGTGCATCGCTAACGATATTATTACTTTCAGCCCACTCAGTAATTCTTTTATTCAAAACACCTGTAAAGATTTTCGAGAAGCAACTCACTAAAGTTATCCCCCTATAGTTATTTACATCACTTACATCATTTTTCTTATGTATCGAGGTAATAACTCCTTCAGACCAATTATCAGGGAAAAATCCCGAGTTTAAAATACCGTTAAAAATATCCACAAGGTGAGACGATAAAATGTCACATGATTCAATGAAATATTCATTTATCAAATTATCTATACCAAAAGCTTTGTTTGTCTTCAAACGTTTAATTACAGTCATTACTTCACTGTGTGATATGGGTTGATCCAATTCATGAAATATTACATCATCAGAGTTAAAATCGTGGTTAAAATTAAAGTTTTCAGCATCCTCATTAAATGGTGAAAGTAACTGGCTTTCTAAATTAGAAAAATAATCGTAAAATTGCTCAGTACTTATTGAACTGTTTACTGTCGTTTTCTTTTTTGAAAAATGACGCCAAAAATTTCTTGGCTGAGAATGCCTTAGCTTCTCAATTTCTTTCATTTTATTTAATTCAAAAATTCGCTTTTTCTTTTTAACCAATCCTTTATACTCAGATTTAAGGCAACACATTTCCCGTCTGTTTTCATCAGACTTATAGCTGTTGAAGGCAAACAAAGCTTTACTGTATTTTGACTTAGCCAATTTGCACTCAGAGTCGAACCAAACTGCCTTTTTACGGGGCACATTTTCCATGTCACATACGTAACTTTTATGAAATAAAGGCTCCGCTACATTATTTAAGGCATCGGTGAAGTCAGTTATGCATGAATTCATCTCATCTCGGTCATTAAATACACAGTTGTGGGTTAGTCTATTAAACAAGGGTAATTGAGCAAATATACCTCTTCTAAACTCATCTCTTAAATCATCGTTCCATCTTATACTTGTTTTAGTATAAGACTGCTTACAGTGCTGTGGTACATTATTACAGACAATATTAAAAGATAAAGGTGCATGGTCTGACCATTCACAAAATGGTTCAATATTAAAGTTATACACAGAGCTAAAATCCTTATCAGGGAGAAGAAGGTAATCAATCACACTAGATCCCATTTGATTAGCAAATGTATATGATCCAATCAAATGGTCGTTATGAAGCCTTCCATTAGCTATTCTAATTGATGATGCTTTACACAAATCGAGCAGTTTAAGCCCGTGACTGTTACATGTAGAATCCATAGACGCACGAGGAATCGGCGTATCAGGATTGTATTCGTCACAGTCAATGAACTCTACCTCTCGGTCACAAACAATATAATCTTTCCTACTACCGTTACCTACCCGTGCATTCCAATCCCCACATAACAACACCCTCCCTTTAGCCCCGTATGTATCTATATCCTGTTGCAACAAAAGGAATAAATCTTCATTAATAAAATTATAAGCAGGAGACCCTTCAACCCACATATATACTCCAGCTAGAAAAATATCTTCATCAGTTTTAAAATACGTTTTATCAAGTTTTAACCATATTATAGTATCAAAATGGGAATTTAAAATTTCTATTCCTTTTTGCAAAGAATTTTTTACATAAATCGCAACCCCACCGCTACATCTTCTAGCCCGTCTGTTCTGAAATTTTCTGTAAAAGTTGTAGCACTTATACCCATCTATATCTAGCACAGAGCTACAGTTAGCCCATGTTTCATACAAAAATATAACATCATAATTGTTAATTTTATTTACAAAGTCACTGTCTTCTAACTTAGTTCTGGGTAACCCATTAACATTCCAAGACAGAACACTGAGTCCAGCCTCTTCGCACCCCTACTCACGGGTTTCACGCACTGCCTGACCATTAATATACAAAGTGTCATAACTAATCCATGCTGCCTTGCTCTCCCGTCTTGCTGCCTTTAGCTTAGGGAGTAGAGCTTTCCTTCGCTGTGCGATCTCCCGTGGAAATTGTTCAAACATGGAATAATTACTTCCAGAAAGTTCTCTCCCCTGTCTGCGCACTGTTTCTCTGTCTTTGAAGAGCGTAAATTTAGCAACCATGTTCCTTGTATAGCGGCTGTCAGTTTTATAACCCATCCTGTGCACACTTCTGCGTGGCATGACATTAAACGCATACACATTATAATTTTTGTTTACTTTGTTTCATACATAAACTCTAAAATTCTATTTTGAGACAATTTCTTTTATTACTTATTATTGTTATTTTTGCATAAAATGGCTGCCGTTTTAATATTTTTACGTGAATTGGCTGCAATTTTGATTTTTCTTCATCAAAATATAGACTTGTGTATGTATTTGAATTTCTTGACCCTGAAAACATAGGTATAGATGTAAACATTTACTTTCTACCGCTATGATTAAACGAGCTACATGGATTTGAAATTTGAAATGACGGCCATTTTAGAAATTGCCGCCTTAGTTTCCATATGTAAAATCTGATTAAGGTCTAATTCCTGAATCAATTACATTAGGACAAAGAGTGTGTTTTCATCAAATTCATAATGTGAATACTTACATATTTCAATTTGGAAACACAATATTTGATTATTTATTTATATTTAATTTTACACAAAATGGCTGCCATTTTAGTAATTTGTACGTAAATCGGCAGCCATTTTGACCTTTCTTCCTCAAAATACAGTTTTGTTTTCATATTTTAATTCATTGACCCTGAAAATATAGGTATAGCTACCAACATTTACTTTATATCCCTATTATTACGAAAAATTGAAATGGCGGCCATTTTTAAATGGCCGCTAGAGTCGCCATTGATCAAATCTGACCAGGGTCTAATTCTTAAATAAACAATAATAGGTCAATGAAAGTGTGTGCCAAATTTAATGAAATTCGTCAACTCTGTTTTCAATTTTTATCTACTTTGAGAGGATGTATTTGATTTTTTTAACTTATTTTCAAGCAAATGTACCGCATTATTAATAATTAGTTTGGACATAATGGCAATCATTTCATTTTTTTCTTCAAAATACAGATTCGTGATTATATCTGAACTAAATGGTCTTAAAAACAGGGGTAAAGATGCCGGCATTAACTTTCTACACCTATTATTAAACGAGCTACATGGATTTGAAATTTGAAATGGCGGCCATTTTTAAAATGGCCACCACAGTCACCATGGGTCAAATCTGACTGGGGTCCCGATTTTAAATAAAGCGTAATAGCTCAAAACAAGTGTGTGCCAAATTCCATATGCACGATTCGGCCAAAAACCGGCCTTAAGCCTCCTGACTATGGGGCTTTTGGTTTCAGAGAAGTCGTATGGAATTGTTGACGGACGGAGAGGTATCACAATAGCTCTCCTTGAGCACGTTGCGCTCTGGTGGGCTTATTAGAGTTGTATACGCGCAGGTCGGAGGCGGACTGCGACTGTCGGACTTCGACTTTCAAGCAGGGCCCGTCTCAAAGAGGTTTTGAAAGCCTAAAACCTGCATTATTGCGGCAATCAATGCCTATCCATATTTGAACGCTACAGTATAGCTGTTGAATTTTAAAACATTAAATGGTGTTAAAGCATATCGTTAGAACTCTTCTCGTCGGACCTCTTTTCTCATGGCAAATAATCAGGATAGAAAGATGAAGAAACGCAAGAGTTTAAGCAGACACCATTTTATAGCATGCTAAAGGTCAATCTCATGGACGATATGTAACGGTATTCTCCCTGAACCCTATACAATAGTAATGTTAATCCTTTCTAGTTGAAGAAACTTGCCACTATGAGTGTGAAACAATTTTAGTCGTTACTAGACGAATTGCTTGTCGGCGTCATATCTGGACCCAAACTTATGTACAGTGGAGAATCTGTTATTCTTTCCCGTTTAAACGCAAACGCAAAGCACTAAAACGTAGAAAAAAACAACTTTTGGAAAATTCTGATATTTCATGTTTATCTTGGTGGCAAACAGTTTGGAGCCTGATCAGACGCCGGGTGACCCGGCGTCTGATCTGGCTCCAAACTGTTTGCAAGGGCAATAATAGATTTAGCGTAAACGCGTTTATTTTATTGGGAAAGAATAACACATTCTCCACTGTACTTGAAAAAATTCAGCCAATTCGATATTTAGGCGAGACTTATAAACTTTTCTATGCCAAATTCAACCCGTCGCATTTTAACCCTTTCTCGGAGACATAATAACGTCTGCTAAATTTGTCGTCTGTAATGTCGGTAAAAAGCTATACATAGCTTATGTTACATGTTAAAAACTGTTCCGACAATAAATAAATATTGAATTGATTTGATTTGATTTGAATGTTATGCAAATTTCAAACTTGTGAATTTTACTTCTACTTGTTACTCCGGAACAATCTATAATGAGTATGACTGTTATAGGTATACTGTCAGCTAGGGTAGTCCATTAAAGTGCAAACTTGATTTGATTTGATTTGAATGTTATGCAAATTTCAAACTTGTGAATTTTACTTCTACTTGTTACTCCGGAACAATCTATAATGAGTATGACTGTTATAAGTATACTGTCAGCTAGGGTGTCCATTAAAGTGCAAACTTTCAACACCATAGACCGTAGGGTAGATAGATAGATAGATTAAATCCATCCAGTAGTTTAAGAGATGTCATTTAAAGAAATTGACGACTGACAACCAAAATAGGTCACCATGGCACTTCATGCCAGTTGAGCTAAAAATTGTGGAGTGTAGATTGTAAACACAAATTATTGATAATGGACGATAGACATTCAAGGAATACAAAAGCTCACCCTGGACAAGTTCAGGAGAGCTAAAAACAACTTTCAAGGACGCAATTTCCAGTTTTTTTTTAATTTTTATTTAGAATGATTGCTCATATTTACAAATGATTGCTCATATTTACAATAACAATGAAATGAATTATGTACAATAAATGAAACGTGCATGTATCTAGTACAGTCAAACCTCTCTATAAGGAGCTGTTTTGCCAACTACTAGTTATTACAATAGATTGTAAAATGACAAATAGTGCATACCCTGATCAGTGGAACCCTTACGGAGTCATCTGATCTGTGTTTACACCGTTTGCATATTGCAAGTATACTCTTCACAGGTATACTATTTGTATATGATAAATTGGTAAAAACCTCTCTATTAGGAATACTAAAACAAAGGCAAATTGACTGCAGAAAAGACAGGTAACTGTAAAGGATCTTTGTTTTACGGTCACCTTGCTTTAAGCAGTCATCTGTTGTTAACACCTTGCTTTAAGCAGTCACCTGTCACAAACACCTATCAAAACAATTTAGTGGTGGTAATAGAGGTTTACTGTATATTTGTTGCTAAGGTTAAGTGTGTTGAACAATGTTATAAAATGTTATATAGCTGTAGAACACAGTTTGACAACACTTAACTTCAATGTAAAATTTCATCAACACCTACAAATTCTGTCCAGTCCAATCCAATCCCCTAAGAAATACTTTTCGTACTTCTACCACAACCTTAGTAACCTTTTACTCCATAGATATATATGCCATTTAATGCATTTAATTGATCCATCCACTGAAGAAAATAGTTCTATAAAGTCATGAATATGCATATTTTCTGCCCAAGTTAAAGTAGGCTGAAAGTAAAGCAGAATAAGCCATACTTTCCACGTTATTTAAGTGGTCACCTATCTATTATACCAAGAGTCTATAGAGTAAAAGGTTAAGGAACTATAGGAAAGTTTTCCAACACCCTGACAGGTTGATGCATAAAATAGTCTGAATGTTGAGCAGACAGTCCCTTGAGGAGCTTTCTGCTTTACTTTCAGTTTGCTTGAAGCAAGCTTCTGTTTAAAATGCTGATAAAGCAAGGTATCACGGGGATAGGGTTAATTACAGGGAACAATGACATGACCAGCATATCATTCTTCTTCTCATCACAGTGTTCTAATCTGATAAAATTCTCTTTGTGATTAAATTGTAACAAAAATAATCTTGGTACAATAGCTTTACAAATTCAAGCGATTTCTTAATGAACACTATCAAACAACCTGAAAAATCTTTTAGAATGTGCAAGACCAGGGGCCCGTTTCATAAAACTTCTTACAACAAATGTTGTAAGTCGAAACTTTAAAATACATGTAATTTCTGATTTCTAGTCTATATAATCCTGTCTTGTGACATCTCTTTGGAATCGTGGAAAGAGATGTCACAAGACATGATTAGATGGAGAAATAAATAATTATTGAGACTTTTATAGTCTGACTTACGACAACATTTGTCGTAAGAAGTTTTATGAAACGGGCCTCAGATCCACCTGTAGTCTTAGCTTGAGGAAGCAAGTTTTTATATATAAAGTCTACCCTGGCACATTCAATCATCAGCATTCTCCCCATTCATTTGTTTGTCTGGAGACATTGACCGTGACTTTGATCTAGACTTGGATCGCGCTTTTTCAGGGGTTTTCGAATGTGACCTAGATCTTGATCTGGACTTGCTCTTTGAGATACTTCTTGATCTACTCCTGCTAGCACTTCTGCTTCTACTGCGAGATCGAGATCTAGATTTCCTGGAGCCAGACCTAGACTTCCTGCGACGAGAGCGAGATCTGGAGCGGCTGCGACTTCTACTGTTAGATCTGGATCTTGTTGACCTGAAAAGTATGTGGACAAATGAATCCTTCTGAAGCAATAAAACAACAGTTACAATACAAAACAACAAGTGTTTAGCTATCAGATATTATGGGGTTATCAATCTTGTTAGATCAGTCCCGTCTTGAAACAACATCATTGCTAAACACAATTTCACCTAAATGCTTACATTTTTAAAATGTTCACATTGACTATAAATATCTGAAAACATATTTAAACTGACAACTTTTCACTCTACCATCTTCCTTCTTTAATCCATTAACACTTAGTAATGTTCAAATATTTGTCGGTTTTTTGCTGTACAAAGAATACTGTCATTGGAGGCTCACTCTCCAGATCAGGGTTTGCCATGCTGTTTTGCAAAAGTCCATTTGATTTTATTTGATATTATTTTACATTGCTTTAACAATATTTCAGTCACATTGAGATGTCCAGCTAATTTTAGGTGGAGGAAGACCCAAAAGCCCTTTATGCACTGTTTCAGCATAAATTGACAACTAGGTAGAACCATCGATCTTCTGCAAGTCAGCTGGAAGACTTCTCCATATGAAAGATCCGAAGTGCTCAGTCTGGGATTTGAACCTACAGTGGCGAGAAGCTTAGTGACTGTCGGTCACAAAGACTATAACCATAGGCCACAGAGGCCCCTCAAGTCCAATTGAAGTTTCAAAACAAACAAAAAAGTTCAAATCTTGACATTAATACCATTATTTTTCATTTGACTTATCTGTGTATAAAATGATTGATTTTAGCCAAAATAGGTTTTGTGATTTTTGTTTATCAAAAGTTTTCTCGTTCAATTCCAATTAATTCTTTATATCTTCCTAGTATAGTGTTGACATTAAAGTTCAGCTATCAGTGATGAAAGGGTTATCAATCTTGAAGATCAGTCCCGTCTTGAAACAACATCATTGCTAAACTTTCATATTTACTAAAATATTCCTGCAATAGTAACAAGAGGGTATGGCTGATTTTTATTCAATTCCAATACAGGCAAATGGTGAGCCATAGAAATTTTACTAGACAAGAACTGCATGTCCTTTCCTATTTCAACAGTAGAGGATTAGAAAATGATGGGATTGCATTCTTTCCATCTTTCAATTTGGTACTTTTTATATGCTAAGCAGTTTGATTGGAGATATAATGCATTACCTCTTGCGTTTCCTAGGCTTGTCCTCCACAAGCCTGATTTTACGACCATTGATTTCTGTTGAATCCAATTTCTCGATGGCTCTTTTCATATCACTGTATGAGGCAAACTCTACAATCCTGAAAATAAAAAAATTTGATACAAAATAAAAGCACTGTTCTAACAAAAGTTATAGCCAAAATGAAAAGTTTCATTATAGCAGAAGTTATCTGCCAAAAAAGTGTAGAAAAGCAGAACAACTATCATGGTAATGAACAATTTGCAAGACACTTCCACTCTGACATCAAACTTCTTAAACAAATGAAATTTCTCAAATGCAACAGAAGAGCAAGAGTTATAGGCAGAAAATAGAAAATGTAGAAAGGGGAATAACTCTCAGTATTGATGCTTTCACTCATCAATGTCTTTCCATAAATCAAATTTCATTTCAAAATCTTCAGTAGAACAGATAAAAATCTGCAGGGAAGAAAATGTAGAACAGGGGAGTAACTCTTCAGTACTGATGGGAGAGTTATGAACCTTGTGAAAACACTCACAAGTTTGTCATTCTATTTACTGAATTGATCTTATAAAAGTTTCAGTAGAACAGGAGTTATGGAGTGCCACACAAAAAGTGTGACAGACTTACGCCGGAAATGTGATCCCTAAGGGTCACCTTTGCCTACAGTAGGCATCACAAAAACTTGGTGTTCAGTAAGTTTTGTCAACAGTTAGTTCTGACCCGAAAGATGGACATCATTACACCAAGATTTTCAAATTTTTTATGGTAAGATTTAGAAAGTATCGGTTGGGTTTTGTTGGACGATGGGATATGTGCTTCAACAGAAAGGCAACCATGATTGATGGTGCTTGTTTAAAAAGAAAATTTGTTTAGAGAAAAACACACGTCTCCCCCAGGTTATTGTCCAGTAACGAGAGCGAAATAAAAAATCTACTTTTGATAACAGATCATGTAACCTTTGACCTTCTGACCTGCAATCTCGAACTTCTTGATAGAAGACCTGTAGATGATGGGATATGCCAAATATCTAAACTCTGGACCTTGTACTTTTTGAAGACTTATTTTTTGCATTGTTTTTAATTTGAACAAAGGACAAGGTCCATGAAGCCCCCGTTTTGGTCCTGTAAAAATCTTTTAGCTATATTTTCTCTTTATTTGTCAATTTCAGATATTAATACTTCATATTATACATAAAGCTCAACCCAAATTCAAGTTTTGACAATGTTATAGCTTCTTGTAAATAAACCACGAGGCCAATTTTTGGTACAATTTATAGAAATAAACAATGAAGGCACTAATGCAACACAAAGATATTTTAAGTACACTTAAAATATGTAAGTTGAAGTAACATATCCAAATTTTGAAGTGTCACATGTGTGCCTTCATAATTTATTTTTAGGATTTATACCTAGAATTGTACCAAAAATCTGCTTTTTTGTCATTTTTGGCCTCTCTGTTCATTTACAAGAAACTATAAGATTGTCAAAACTTGACTTTGGGTCGTTTGTGTGTATATTATATAATGGAGTATTAGTAGGCATCACAAAAACTTGGTGTTCAGTAAGTTTTGTCAACAGTTAGTTCTGACCCGAAAGATGGACATCATTACACCAAGACTTTCAAATTTTTAATGGTAAGATTTAGAAAGTATCGGTTGGGTTTTGTTTGATGATGGGATATGTGCTTCAACAGAAAGGCAACCATGATTGATGGTGCTTGTTTAAAACGAAAATTTGTTAAGAGAGAAACACACATCTCCCCCGGGTTATCGTCCGGTAACTAAGCGAAATAAAAAATCTACTTTTGACAACAGATCATGTAACCTTTGACCTTCTGACCTGCAATCTCGAACTTCTTGATAGAAGACCTGTAGATGATGGGATATGCCAAATATCTAAACTCTGGACCTTGTAATTTTTGAAGACTTATTTTGGGCATTGTTTTTAATTTGAACAAAGGACAAGGTCCACGAAGCCCCCGTTTTGGCCCTGTAAAAATCTTTTTTTTCCAATTTATGTTTTAGCTATTTTTTCTCTTTGTCAATTTCAGATATTAATACGGAAAAAAGGCTTGCCTTTTTTCCGTTCTTAAGTAATGCAAGATAAAATCAAAGGTATTCCAATTCTATTTAATCACTGACAGACTTTGAAAAGTGTTTGATTTGCGCGTGAATAATTTCCTCAAAACTAGGCAACTACAAAACATGGGCGCTGACATCTTGGATGATGACGTCACGGCTTTTACGAAGAGTTGTGCGTGACGTTTCGGAATTCCCGATTTCGGTGATATTTTTAAACCATTTTAAGAATGAATACCCCACAACACTCACTTGTACATTGTAATGATTTCCTCCAAATGACAAACTTTCAAACAGTTCAATTCATACCCTTTAACGCTAAAAATGAACGTTATTTGCAAAAAGCTACTTCTCAATCGAACCGATAAAAATAACGGATTACCATACGTCATCAATAAAAATAATGACGTCATTATTGGTGGTCATATGACTTCCAAAAATAGTTTCAGATTGCATTATAATACAGGGCTGCCATAAGTTGAAATGAAAAATCCTAAGATTTCCAAATATGCATTTTTCAAGCGCGATTTTACGAATCGTACCTTTACCCCATAGCCGATTTCTAGTTTTGTTGGCATGTGACTACTTAAATCAGACTGGAAGTAAAGCAGAATGCGCCTTATGGCGCATTCTGCTTTACTTTCAGCCTGCTTTAAGCTACCATAACATGGGGGGAAATCCGGAGATTTAGTTAAAATACGGAGAAATGGCAGCATAATATAGCTGTACGGAGGAGTTTTAACTTTTAACATTGTATACATTGGTGCTTATATATCTATTTGATTATTGGGTACATATAGATCTTGTCACAAACAATTTAGGTTTATAATAAAAGTTCGAGTCGGTTGTGTAATCCAGATCTCAGTCACGAGAGGCGTAGCCTCGAGTGTGATCTGGAATACACAACGAACTGATACAAGAGCGCTGATCACACACTGGCGATACATATATGTATTCCGTTAATACAATTTTGCTTTTTTCCGTCCATAGGCAAAGCCTAAATACATATTACTTCATATTATACATAAAGCTCAACCCAAATTCAAGTTTTGACAACGTTATAGCTTCTTGTAAATGGACAACGAGGCCAATTTTTGGTACAAATCATAGAAATAAACAATGAAGGCACTAATGCGACACTAAGATATTTAAGTACACTTAAAATATGTAAGTTGAAGTAACGTATCCAAATTTTGAAGTGTCGCATGCGTGCCTTCATAATTTATTTTTAGGATTTATACCTATATTTGTACCAAAAATCTGCTTTTTTGTCATTTTTGGCCTCTGTTCATTTACAAGAAACTATAAGATTGTCAAAACTTGACTTTGGGTCGTTTGTGTGTATATAATGGAGTATTAGTATCTGATATTGACGGACACAGAAAATAAAGATAAAAATTTATTTGGGAAAAAATGTTTTTTTACAGGGCCAAATCGGAGGCTTCGTGAATCTTGTCCTTTGAAAGCTTGGCCCAAGGATCATTCTGTAAAGTTTGGTTGAAATCTGTCCAGCAGTATAGGAGATGTCATTTGAAGCAATTTTTAACGACGACGGACACCTCAATAGCTGACCTCGAGCCTTTGGCTCAGGTGAGCTAAATATGGATGTGATCTGGCCATTATTATTAGTTTTTGGTCGGCAACCAAAGCAAAGTCAAAAATCTATTTTTAATAACAGATCATATGACCTTTGACCTACCGACCCGTGAAATGCAACCCAAGCATCCCCTCCTCAGCATGTGCAATCTAACATTTACAGTCCCCCCCCCCCCCCCCATCATATTATACACCAACCTTACAATCTAACATGCACAGTTCATATTCAGCTGCTGGTGTTGAATGAAGTACCTTCAAGAAACTTGGCATTCAGTGAGGTTTGTCAACAGATTCATGTTCTGACCCGAAAGATGGACATCATTATACCAAGTACTTTATTCTTAAGAACACAAAATCTTGTTCGATCGAAATAGGCATGTCTAGGTGGCATTCTTGCCAATATATTCTGAACCTTTCCCCATTGCTGGTCAACATCACAAGCACAGGACAATCACACTATTTGCTTTCTGCATCTATAAATGCCTGGGTTATATAGCTTGTATTCTAAATGTTATTGATGTCTGAGGGTAGGGTAGTACTTTTTAATGGCAAGTAATAAATGGTTAAAAAAGCAAGCTGCTAAAAAACATTAAAATGATCGTAACAGTTATCAGTAGTTACTTTATAAATGCCGAATTCAATGTTTAACCTTTTTTATTATGGTCAATTATTATATTATCAAAGCAAATGAAACTCTTAAATGCTATAGGTTAAATGTTTCAGGACTATTAAACTTGGCATTCAGTGAGATTTGTCAACAATAATATTTCTGACCCGAAAGATGGACATCATTATACCAAGTTGGATGGTTTTTATTTGTGGAAAGCACAGTAAGGGGGCTGATTGCAAATATAAATTGCAACTGTTTTTTCCAGAATGTTAAAGCATAAGACACTGTGGAAAAATAAAATCATGAATATGCACCAGAAGAAATATATTCAATATCCTAGCACATGGTAGCTTAAAGCAGACTGGAGGTAAACCAGAATGTGATTCAAGTGGTCACCTGTTTTCAAAACTAGAAACGGGCAACAAGGTAATGGGTTAAGCATATGAAAATTCATGGTCCATTATTTTAAATATGCAACATTTAGTATAATAGGGTATGCTTGGGGACCAATATTTCCCGTTCTAAGCATCTTAATCTAAAATCTTTTAATCATATTTTTTCATAAACTATTAGAAAAGACAAGCTTGTTTTTGCAAGGAAAAACCAGTAGAATTCCCATCAAGAATGGGCTAGTCATATGCAGATTGTGTTCAGTGTATTGTGTCAACACAAGTGTTCTGACCCGAAAGATGGACATCATAACACCATCTGCTTTACACATCTTGCTGTATATAAACAATGCACGTCACCTTAAGGCTTTGTACAACTTACCCTTCATTCTTGTGTTCTTTATGGGCATCAGCATAGGTGATCTCCCCTGCCTGGCGCATGTAATCTTTCAAGTCCTGAATGTAGAAAAACCCTACCCTACATAAAATATTCACAGCCGTTTTTTTCAAAAGGAGTTGCAGGCATTTTAGCACGTTTAATCAGAGTGGTATTACCATACCTGTCTCACCAGAAATATTAACCCATTATTTCATAGACTGTTTTTTCGTTTTGAAGACAGATGACCACTTAAATCAGGTTGAAAGTAAAGCAGAATGATTTAGTGTCAGCCTGCATTAAGCTACCATCTGCCAAGATACAAGAGGTTATTTCTCTTGTTGCACCTTCATAACTGTATAATATTGAAATATTTTCTTCTATGGAGGGATTCTATGAAGTAAAGGGTTATGTAAACAAATATGGTACAACAACCCTGAAATGTTTAAATATAACCTGGATAAATTTCTGCCCAAAACACCAACCAAATCCTTTTATATAATGCTACAGCTTAGTTAATCGAGTTCCTTTGAATGCCTTGCATAGTCATGCTAAAATTGTCTAGTTTATGATGCTACATCACAATTTAGAAAGGCTCGCATGTGCATGCACAGTATAAGATGTTGACCATATCGGCTAAAAATCTATCTGGATTTGAGCTCATAGATGAATACTAATAATTTTTCCGAGGCATTTAATCAATCCACTGCAAAAGCTGGCAAACAAACAGGCCTTTCAGGTGAGAAGATACGATTTTCCAAAAGTGTTTTTCATCTATAGGCACAATCTTGTCTTTAATCAACAGAACAGTTGTCCCAACTCCCACTTTCAAACCTATGTACTAACAAGTCTCTCAAAACAATGCTTCAGAAGGCACAAAACACCAATTATGTTAAATTATTACTTTAATAATTTTATGTCCCTTTTAAGACTATTTCAGTTATATCGAAATGTCCAGCTAATTACAGGTAGAGAAGACACCAGATGGCCGACACGAATCAGCCATAGATCTTTCACAAGCCAGCTCAAAGGCTTCCCCGCATTAAAAAAATGCTTAGTAACAGATGGGGATTCAAACTTCAGCAGCTAGGAAACAAAGTGATTTGAATTGCAATGACTATTATCACTTGGCCCCCTTGAATTCATAACTTAACAAAATCTTATTTACATTTCTGATTAAAATCCCACAAACATTCGCAACATCAGACCATTAAATGCAGTCTAGTATGACCACACTGCATAATAATTCAATGTCTAGCACAATGGTTAAATGTAATATAAGGAATCACCAAATTGGTAACATCAGTCAGCTAGCATTTACACCAAGAGATCATCCTGATACTAATCAATGTCATTTCAGTGCCTAAAAATCCTGACATTGTTTTTTCTGCATTTTATTACCTTTAATGAATTTAACAATCTACCCCAAAGTCAACTAGAATGTATACTTCACTACTTTTTGTCTAACTCGATTGTTAAGCATTGTTCTTTCAGATGTTCTAATTGTCCACATTTAATTACCTCAACTCTCATTTTCACTTTCTTATTCCTGAAATGGTTGATGGAAAAAGCCTCTAATGGGGGATGAGACCCGTCGAGAAGGCACTCTACCTAGCCAGAGGATGGGTGACCAGTGGTCCTCCTCTAATGCTTTTTGTATGTCCCGGACAGACGCACTGCTCGCTTGACTGACCCTAGCTGTCAGCCAGTATGACCCTTTACTTGACCATGGCACTTCAGGCATCAATTAGGGGTTGAAGTCATATTGTCAGTCAGAGGTACTCGAAGTACCTTAAAGTCAAATGTCTGTCCAAGAACATTTCTGTTCTTATATTTCATGTTTCATCTCAGTTTTTCATATTTTATAAAAAATATCTGTTTACCTCTAGCATCATTCAAAAGAAACATTATTATAAGACACTACGTTTGAAGAATGCTCGAGTATATACCCCCTATAGAGCTAGATTTGAAGTTTCAAACCACACTCTATGTTCTTTTCTGGGGGTGCTGTATTGTGAAAGATCTCCAAAGAAGCCTCTTGTCATCCCGGAACCCTTCAAGAAACCATGGCATCTATAGAGTGGGTAGACTGGCCTCTTGCCTCAAGTGTGGACAACCAGGGGGCTTTCAGTGCCTTATGATCATCTCAACATGGACAGTAAGCACCCTCGCAAGTTTTCAGAACATCCTCATATGAATTATTGCAACGTCTATTGATTCAATCTGGGCCGTGTACATGGACTGATTGCTCATAGCCTTATCAACTGTAGAGCAAGACACTAATCATTAAAACATTTATAATAGCAAAATAATTTGGTTCAAGTAAGATTTCATTTTTTTCACGATTCTACAACAATTTGCCTGTACTAGAAAAGTATCACTATGCATTGTTAAATGACTGAACAGTCCATTTTGCTAACAATTCTGAACCATATAAATTGATGACAAATCACAGAGACTAAATGTGACCTAAGCCTGTGTTGTGTTTAGCACACTATCAATCACACATACCTGCCAACTGACTCTAGAGGACAAGTTCTCCACTACGAGACGGTTCTCTGTTCTTACTGGTGGCCCATACCTGAAATAAAGTTGGAAAATTACTTTCACAGAAAACTTTTGTCTTTGTTCGTATTTGAAGACGAGTTGCAATAAATTAGAAAGCACAATATATAAAAGTGTCAGATGACTATTTGGTTTAATGCCTGTGATTACCTATTGATCAAGACTTTGGTCTTAAACCCTATATCTCAATGAATTTTCTTCCTTATATTTTCCATTTTCTATCACAAACTTGCATTCCTCAAGACAGTTAATCCGGATTTTGTAAAGAATAACATTGGAGCAAGTTTGAAGAACATTTTAGTGCACTCTCGTAAGTTACTGACAATGCACACCAGCGTCAGCTTGACCACAACAGTTCACAATGAGCATGAACAGTTGAGCTAAAAATCCATGCCCCCTTATGGGACCATGATCTCCACCTTTGTCTGACATTGATCTAACATGTAACGAGTTCAATGGGTTATCATCACGATTTCAAAACAAGTATTTCGCTCACCTGAGAAAATAGCTGAAAAAATGGAGATAATAATTTAGGTCCAGGACTGACCTAGATATGCAACAGACCGGAACAATTTGAACAAATTATGTAAAGTATATTTAAAAGTGTCACCATACCGAATATAAAAGCTCTGGCCATATTAGTGTCAGAGAAGAAGACGTTTGAAATTTTCTATATATAACTCTATGTAAAACTGTGACCCCAGGGGCGGGCCAATTTCGACCCCAGGTGCATAATTTGAACAAACTTGATAGAGGACCTGTAGGCGATGATATGTGCCAAATACCTAAGCTCTGGCCCTTGTAGTTTCAGAAAAGAAGATTTTTTTAAGTTATAATTGAAAAAAAATCTATTTTTAGCTCCTGTGACCTAGTTATGCAACCGACCAGAACCATTTGAACAATTTTGGTATAGGACATCGAGAAGCGTCACCATGCCAAATATCAAAGCTCTGGCCATATTAGTTTCAGAGTAGAAGACATTTGAAAAATTCACTATATAACTCTATGTAAAACTGTGACCCCCGGGGCGGGGCCAATTTCGACCCCAGGGGCATAATTTGAACAAACTTGATAGAGGACCTGTAGGCGATTCTGTGTGCCAAATATCTAAGCTCTGGCCCTTGAAGTTTCAGACAAGAAGATTTTTTAAGTTTTCAATGAAAAAAATCTATTTTTAGCTCCTGTGACCTAGTTATGCAACCGACCAGAACCATTTGAACAATTTTGGTATAGGACATCTAGAAGTGTCACCATGCCAAATATCAAAGCTCTGGCCATATTAGTTCCAGAGTAGAAGACATTTGAAAATTTCACTATATAACTCTATGTAAAACTGTGACCCCCGGGGCGGGGCCAATTTCGACCCCAGGGGCATAATTTGACCAACTAGATAGAGGACCTGTAGGCGATTCTGTGTGCCAAATATCTAAGCTCTGGCCCTTGAAGTTTCAGACAAGAAGATTTTTTAAGTTTTCAATGAAAAAAATCTATTTTTAGCTCCTGTGACCTAGTTATGCAACCGACCAGAACCATTTGAACAATTTTGGTATAGGACATCTAGAAGTGTCACCATGCCAAATATCAATGCTCTGGCCACATTAGTAGTAGAGAAGAAGACGTTTGAAAAATTCACTATATAACGATGTAAATCTGTGACCCCCGGGGCGGGGCCAATTTTGACCCCAGGGGCATAATTTGAACAAACTTGATAGAGGATAGTAGATGATGCTATGTGCCAAATATGTAAGCTCTGGCCCTTCCAGTTTTTGACGACGATTTTTTAAGATTTCCTTATTTTTTCACTTTGGTTGCCATGGCAACCAGAGTTCTGCATTGTTTTGAATTCTTTGAACAAATTTGAAAGAGCTTGACCCAAGGAACATTTCTGTAAAGTTTGGTTGAATTCTGTAAAGTGGTATAGGAGATGTCATTTGAAGCAATTGTTAACGACGCCGGACACAGGGCCATCCCAATAGCTCACCTTGAGACTTTGGCTCAGGTGAGCTAAAAAAGTAATCACCAATGTTAAATTCAGCCTATACGACCTCTAAATGAACTTTACTTGTTTTGACATGACCAACCTTGTTGACTGGCTTCTAGGGAGTTTCTGACATATTCCAAAGTTATGACCAATTTTTAAATTGTGGACAGCATGCCCCGACTATGTAGTGTGGAGGCATATAAATATTTATGGCCAACTCTGGCTGTCAGTCCCTTCAACCAAGCCATGATGGTTTAGTATTGCCCGATGTTTCACTTACTTGTCTCTTCCACCACCATTTCTGTTTCTGTTGAATCCCCCGCCTCCTCTTCGGGAAGACCCGCCGCCATATCTATCACCACCTCTATCATAATCTTGGTAATATCTATCTGTTCCTCGTGGAGTTCCGCGGGCATGCTCAACACTGATCCTGAAAATCAACCAAACATTTTATTGATATCCATTTATAAAGGTAAAGGTAAAGGTGATAGGTTTATCAAGTCTGAAATTTATATGTCATATTCTTCCGACTTTTACAATTACCTCCCTGTTCATCGAGTCACAAGTCGGCCATTTACATTCGGCGCTACTAGCAGCCATGACACATTGACTTATTTCCCTCTCAGGTACCCATTTAAATCACCTGGGTGAAGTGGAGCAATGCAGGGTTAATTTTTTGCTCAGAAAAATTTCAGTGATCCTGACAGGGCTCGAACCAGGAACCTCTCGCTTCCTAGTCGAGCGTCCTACCATTGGGCCACCGACACCACCTACTTTATTCCATTTATACTCATTTTAATGCATTTTATTTATTCCTCCAATGAAGAAAAATAGTTCCAATTTAGGCAATTTATAGTTCTCTCTAAAGGAATGTGTACAAGAAATAATTTATTTTATTTCAGCAGATGACAGCTTAAAGCAGGCTGAATGTTGCCTTCAAACTGAGTACTTAAAGTGGTCACCTATATTCAAGACTACAAACAAGCTATGTAGTAAAGGTTAAAAGAAATATGGTGTCACAGTAAGTGACAAATGCCCCTAAGGCAGGTATTGTGCTCTTTCAAATTTTGTTTTTGTTCCAACTATGTCTCTATCCTATGTATTTCTAATCTAAAGATATGGCCAAGATTAAAGTTGTGTACAGACGGACCAAAAACAATATGCCCTGGACTGAATAAAAATTACTTGGGTATGGGTTATATTTTCTTAATAGTGGTTTTAAATTTGAAATCAAGCCGTCCATGTTTTACTTTTATGAATATCTTGACTTCACCACTCAAATAATACACAGAATCGCACTTTGCAGAGACTTTAAGACATTTGGCAGTATGAGCCACTACGCCTAAGCTAAGGCATGTAAAACTAATATACCTGTCGCCACACAAATCTTTGCCATTCAGCTCATAGACCGCATCGTCGGCATCTCTGTAGTCTTCAAATTCCTGGAATAATAAAGCAAGTAATCTTTATCACAGAAATAAATACTAATGGAGATTAGACGAAATAGTAAAATACCCTAATTTAAATAAAAATGAACACGAGTACCGCAAACCCTACATTATACATCCACTGGCAAACACAAAATGAATAAAAAATTGACCAATTAACCAGAGAAACTTCGCCAGGTAGGCAACAACCTCGTAATCATCCTCTTACCCATTAAAACGGCTATTAGAATGCTTGCCAGTCGGAATCAGGGTTTCATGCAAGAGCACTTAAGGCAACAATGACACTTACTGTGAAAACCGCGTTCGATTAACTTCATGTACACTGCTGGACAAATGAAATTGTCTCCAAATCATTTGTTTCGCTGTAAGCAGCCATTTAACGCGACATCATTTTAACGCTTTCTGTTGTAGTCAGTAAGCGGGCGGTTACGAGGTTGCCTATCTGTCGAAATTGCGGTGTTTCTGCCTAGTGGCATCTGAGAACGGTTTTAACTGGGAGTTTTTCGCTTTGCATTTTGCAATTACGAAGGTTATTTTACTACGTATTGGCAAATGAATTTACCCGATATACCGTTTGATCGAATGTCTATAGATAATAGAGGCATAACTTTGGAGAGGGGTACAATTCGGAAATTGGGGCATAAAAATTTGAAATACAGAATCTTTTTAGATTGACTATGCTTACCACAAAGCCATAACCATTCTTCAGCATGACATCCCTCAGTCTCCCATATCCTCTGAAGAATCTTTCGATGTCCCTCTCCCTGGCATTGTAAGGAAGTCGGCCGAGATATACCCTGGTTCCCATTTTCTGAAAAGTAAACAATTATAAATTCTCACTTTATCTTGACAGACAAACCAGTCGTTATGCTAACCCGAAATCCCGAGCGCCTAGAGGGAAGCAACTTCCCTGCAAGCGGACGCTCTACCACCGAGCTATACAGGTGGTTACCTTCATTAGGACTGTAAAATAATGTTTATATTGATCTACCGACCATTTTAGTCACATTACAAAAATTGCAGCAATCTAGTAGTGAGAATTTATAAAGATTCCGTCGATGGCGTGGAAGATTATGCCATTGAAGTTGAAGTCCATGTGCGGGCCTCTTGTGATTTTTACAGATATATACACAAGTGTTCTCATCTGCGGTAGTAAATGTTAACGGTTATAAAAAGTTCGCAATAGATATAATAACTCATGATATAAATATATCAAAGTATGGACGTTATTAAGTGACAGTAGACCTCGCCGATTTTATTTTTTCTACGCACCGCGTGGCCAAGGTCATGGCGTTTGCACAAATTTCAATTAAAAAAACCCGAAAGGGTAACAGCATGTCTGATATTCTTCACCCATGCAAATACGCACTCGTAGTACAATTATATACAATTTTGTAACAAACCTTTACTGGAATGAATATTGGGAAATTTCTCTATTTTCTTTAGATATTTGCCAATTCTTGCTCTGTCTTGCTTCCCTCGAATACGTTTACGCTAAGTCTGCAGCGATTGGTCAACGTTTTGTGCATCGATACCACGTGACAATCGTTCGGGCGCTTAAACGAAAGATTTTTAGCAGATACTATATACACTTACAAGCGTTTGATACGTATTCGGGGGTTACATGTGAAAAGTAAAAACGTTTTTGAAAATATTTACTGATTAAGATTAAAATTTGAATTTTGTTATCATTTTCATTTGCATAAATGCAAAGTATAAACACAATTGATAAGCAGTAAATTTGAAAAGTTCATTTATTAAAAATATTGTGACGTCACACTGAATTTCGGTCCCTAAAAATAGCTCATACTGATTTGCATTATATCCTCAATCCAAACGTTTTATCAGATTATAAAATATAAGCAAATAATTAATCCAATTTATTTTACAATTTTTCTTATATCTTGACCCATGTTAGTACTTTGCGTTAAATAAGAAAGCTAGACGCCCATTTAACTTCCAACAATACCAAATCACTTTGGGTTTGAGAAGCGTTTTGTATAATGGCGGGGGACCCCCAACGAAGGAAGAGGAAAGTCATGACTGGGGTTATGTTTTCTACAAGCAACTGCCATAGTCAGAGGCCGCATTGCTTTATCCGCCATTTTGGTAGTTATCATGCCAAGACCGTCTCCTCTCAAACAGTCCATGCATTCAGTGCAAAATCATTTGGGAAGGTAAACATCATTATTTCACCTTTCGCCGACCATTTTATGCATTTTAGTTAAAATAAGAATGTTTTGTGTGGGAAGCGGTGCATAGAAAGAGGCGACAACCTCCGACTGCCAGTCGGAGAGTACTTGTAATCTTCAAACGCCCTTGAGATAGAGAGGTGTTCGGGTTAGATAATAAAGACCCTGTAGTAAAATTGATCTGTTTCATTGTGTGAAACAATTATAAGCGAATGTTCTACTTTCGGTTTCGAAAGAGCGCCGACTATATAGAATGGTAACCATTCGATTTCTACTATTTTTTTTAGCATGAAAGTAACCAACACTGTACAGACACATTTCCCCCCCCCAATAAGGAGTGTATATAAACGCTGTCATTACACTCATCCCTTTTTAGTCTAATACAAATAAGCACGTACAGTAAAACTTACTTATAATGCTAGGTTCACACCAACGGCGCCTTGATAGCGCTTTAAAGCGGCATGCAAAGCGGCACAAAAGCGTAACAAAGCTTGATTAAAGCGTAAGGGTCGTAATAGATCGTGGGAAAGCTTGGAGTAAAGCGGGACATTCGACAAGAGTGCCAATTTTTTTTAAACGGTTTAAAAATTTTGGGCGCTCTGTTACGAATTGATTAAAGCGCCTATAGCGTATCAAAGCTCAACAAAGCTTAACAAAGCGTAACAAAGCTCAGCAAAGCTTGACTCAAAGCGTAGGAAAGCTTAACAGAGATTGGTTAAAAGCGGGGACCCCAGGCTTCACGGTCTGTCACCACTTGACACTCTTCGTTAAGATGTCTCAAGATGTGTTATGATTTGGCATGAAGATCTGATACGAGGTCAGACGCTTTCATCAAGATCTGACACGCTTTGATACGCTTTGTTACGTTTTCATAAAGGACTCTCAAGCTTTCTCAAGAATTGAGACGCTTTGATCAAGGATTGACACGTTTTGTTAGGCTTTGTTACGCTTGGCAAGCTTCCTGACGCTCTATCACGCTCTTTCATGCTCTCCTACGATACTCACGTTCTATCTCCATCCCTATAAATGGCGCTGCGACTTGAGTACCACTCATTGCATTGTTTCAGACAGATCAGGTTCTGGTACATCTGGAACTTCTGGATCTTGTTGTTCTGACATCGTGTTCTTGACTCAAAAAGCAATGATTTTGTGGATCTGCTGCATCTTTTTTTAGGCTCTGGATCAAAAGCGGCATGAAATCGGCGATCTTGACATTTTCCAATGCGTAACAGAACTGAACAGAGCGTAACAATGCACAACAAAGCTTGATAATCGTATCAGAGCCTGATTTAAAGCGTCACAATCGCATCAAAGCGTAATAAAGCTTATAAAAGCGTGATTCAAGCGTAGCAAAGCCTGATCAAAGCGGGATCAAAGCGTGAGGAACCGTAACAAGTCGGGAAATAACTCGTCCCAAAGCGGCAACCAATTCGTATCAGAGCGTATCAGAGCTTATTAGAGCGTAAGAGATCGTGATATTTTTGGAAAAGTAAACAAAAAAGACGACGCTTTGCTTGCCGATTTAAAGCGCGGCATTCGCCGTTGGTGTGAACCTAGCATAACAAACTCTGATAAGGCGAATTTCGGCTTTAAGCAAACTAAATTTCATTCCCCGGCCAATCTCTTCATATATTCAATACAGGATATAATGCTTAGTGCGAATTTGGTTATAGTGAATTTTCATTCTTTTTCAACAAAATATTCAGGGGCTAGCGCTCCCGAACCCCCAATGGGCGCTTTGAAATAAAAGACAAAATGGTAGCGTGTTTACTCTTGCACTGCAACTTGTTGGTAAGGAAGAGCGTGGGGACCGAATTTCGTACTATCAATATAGCGAATTATATTTAGAGCAAAGTAAATCCTCAAGTCCTTTGGAATACGTTATAACCGAGCTTTATTGTACAACTCTTTGATAAAACCAACTTGCATATATGCATGCAATGTCTTGATTTCCGTTTACTGTTTATTACTGGTATGGTCCATTGCCTACATGTCAATGATGTCACAAGAAAACTACACACACATTACCCCATAATCAGCATATACTGATAAAGTAACACTTTGAAAATAGTGTGGACCCAGATTAGAGAAGTTTTGAATGTGCTCTCTGATCTGGGTCTGCACTGTTTTCTTACAGAAGTTGTCTGACATTATAGTCTGCACTTTTTCAAACTGAAATCCTAACCTGTGCAGAATTCTTGAGCACCAAACCTCTGATTCATTAATTCATGTGACAATATAAATGTTTCACGGTCTCTTATCTAGAGCACTGGTTGAAACATTAGAATTGCTTCTGTGTGCTGTGTATACTACATCTTACAATTCCACATTGGCTGATGGTAATCTTCTCGTGTGTTTCTTCCAGTGTATAGTATGGCCACAGAATTCCATTTTGACCATGACTATGGACAGCAATTGGCAAACCCCCCACATATACAGAAAATTGAAAATGCCCTTAGACTAGACCCATTCCTAGCGTATGTGGAAGATCTGATAAAACCTGGGCCAGAACCTGATTGTGAACTAGAGAAGGAAATTCTGAAACCATGTAAGAAGGACACAGAGGGAAACAAAATCCTCAATGGAATAACCATCACTAAAGCAGGTACAATATAATTATACTGATTCAGTTATTCACCTACTTAAGAAAAAAAGTTCCACTGTATACAATCATGCATGCACCAGAGAATTTTTTATGCCCCCCGCAACTGTAGATGCAGAGGCATATAATGATATAGGGATTTTCCTGTCTGTCCGTCAATCTGTTTTGTCAGTAACAGGTTAACTAGATTTTACCGTTTCGTCAACACTGCTTAATCAAATGCTTGGATACTTTTACAGTTGCCTTGGACCATTCCCAATCCACCAATATCATCCAACCATGATTTTGACCTTGACCTAATTTGGACAAAGAATATTGTGAATTGGGCTATTTCTTGGTTTACTGGATTTTACCATTTCTTTAAGCATCAACACAACTGATTTCAATGCATTTATACTTATACAGTTGTTGCCTGGGACCATTGCGAATCCACCAATATCACCCAACCATGAAATATATCCTACCAGATGGTAGCATAAAGCACTTAAGCAAGCTGAAAGTATTAAAGCAGAATTTCACCTTATTTTCAACCTGCTTTAAGTGGTCTAGAAACAGGCTGTGGGGTAGAGAGTTAAAGTACTCAAAACCACTTTTTATGCCCGGCATCGACAGATGCGTAGGCATTTAGAAATCGTCCTGTTCATCCGTCTGTGCTCACAAATGATACATTGTGTGACATTTTTAGCAATAGTCCCACAATGTTAATTCATTAACCTGGCCATCTTTTGTGACAATAATCTGGCCATTTCTTGTGACATTAACCTGGCCAGTTGTAGGACATAGGGTTAGCCTCCAGATCATTCTATTCCAAGATGAGAGACAAAATTATGTTTTGTTTGTAGGACTAGTCCCACAAAAAATTTGAAGAAAAGATCAAAGGAAAAAGTCACTCAATGTACCATTCGTTAGAATGTCAGTCTAGTAGATTGTACCATTTCGTCTAGCATCAACTCCGCTTCCTCAAATGTTTGGATACTTATACAGTTGTTGCCTTGGACCATTCCCTATCCACCAATATCACCAAACCATGATTTTGACCTTGACCTCATTTGGACCCATAATACCCAATCTAAGTTTGACCTTAAGGTGGTTCGACAGCGGGCGGCCCGCATCTCGAGTTCCGGAAATGCTGATGACTTTCACCTGATCTTTTCGGCACGTGCTTATAGTAGAAAATTTAGATAAAGAAAAGTTGGATGATATTCAGTGTCTTCTCTGTTAGCGCAATTGGTTACGTTGGTTGACTAGCAATGCAAAGGTTCTCGGTTCGATTCCCACTCGCTTCAAAACTTTTTTTTAAAATAAATTGTCTGATTTTATTGACTAGTTAATCCATAACGCAGTGATCAAAGGACAGGCTATGTTTAGTCACGTAATAATGAATAGTATCAGATACAAGTATAGTCAAGTGACAACTAAACTTTGTGAGGATTTATAGCCTACATGACAGATGGCAGCTTAACACAGGACAAAAGTAATGCTAAAAGATAGATCCTAAAGGAGCTTTTATGCATTACATGTTCTGTATGAAGCAGTCACCTGTCTTCAAAGATCTACAGGCTACCGTATTTAATGGTCCCTTATAACAGGTTTGACTTATGGTATTATTTAGAGCTGACGGCATTTTAAAGTTGAACTCAAGGGAGGTTACTCGTTTTGTGTTAACATTTTGTCAGAATTTCTGGAAATCATGTATAAAATGTAAATTCCACTGTAGATTTTGATAAAACTTTTGCGACTAGTAGAACTAAGTAAAATCTATCTAATAAGAGTAAAATTAGTGTATGTTAAACGACTAGATGTTTGTAATTTGAGATTTAGTGACTTTTTCCGAATTTGACTTTTTTAAAATATTGATATTTCCAGAAAATATGTCATGAAATATTTTTTGTTTGCACAATATCTTACAGTCTCTGTACAGTTTACTTGAATGTACAGAAATTATTGAGTTATATCATTTTATAAAGAAATTGTTCCTGTTTATTAAAAAAGGAGCTTTTCTCGACAAAAGGTCCTGTCAGAAAAAAACGGCACTGTAACTTTTTTTTATTTTAACGATTTTTCACTCTCCATATGGTATATTTCAATTTAATCAAGGTTTCAAAGAATTCTGACACAGAATAAGCTGACCCGCGAACCACCTTAACATAATTTGGACTAAGAAGATATTCAGAATATTTTGTCAAAGATGCCACCACCGTTTATTGAATGCTTAGTCTTGTTGTTTATTTATCTCTCACCAAATGTTATGTGATGAGATTGGTATCAAGGAGAGAAATCTAATGATTATTCATAACATACGGTAGGATTTGGTGAGGACACCAGGGCCCGTATTCTGAAACACACTTAGATAACTTTTACTCTAAGTAAATCAATATTCTCTTAGTTTTCGGCAACTTAGTCTAAGTATTTGATGATATACTCTTAGAAAGTGAAAAAAACTAAGATAATTCTAAACTCGACAGATTTCACTAAGTATAACGATATACTCTTAGAAAATCAATATAGTCTTAGTTTTCGGCCATTTCAACTAAGTATTTGGGGATTCCCTCTTAGAAAGATGAAAAAAAACTAAGAAAATTCTCAACTCGCCAAATTTACTATAGAATTTTCTCAAAACTTTAGAAAACTGTGACCCTCTCTTAACTTTTTAGAATTTTCTAGGATTAGAACACGAACGTTTATTAAGCAGTCATAACAGGTAGAATAGATAATTTATTGAATAAAAATCGTTTATAGACCTATAGATACGTTTAGTGGATGTTTTTGAGCCGACGTTTGTGTTTGAGTGGCTTCGTGAAATTGGGTCAAAGTCTGGGTGGGGTAACGTCATTACAAAGGACTGGGATTACTGTTTAAGACATTATTACATACGGTCTTCATCGCTAAAACGTGGAAAAGATCAATATCTATTCAAAGTCTATATTTTTAGTAATAAATGACCACTGTATGTACCAAAACTAGCGTAAATACATAATTAGGTTCACAATTATAATTAACTAACAAGCCAAATTTCAACGAAGTCGCCGTAGCTCAATCGATAGCGAGTCTTACTTGCATGTCGGGGGTCGCCGGTTCGAGCCACACAGGGTACGATCTTTTTTTTTCTTAACAACCCCCTTCTTTTTTTTTTCTTTTTTTTTTTTTTTTAAAAATCATCATTGTTTCTATAGATTCGTTTCTTTAGATACAAATAACTGCTTAATTCTTTCAATGCCAAACTTTCGTAATAGTTTACTTCTTCACCGTTTCATTGTCGTCTGCTTCAATTTTGTTGTCTGCAATATCGTTTCAAAGTAAATTGTAAGGCAGTATGACTGAAAAGAATTCAATACGAGTGCCAAATAGTTTGGATCCTCATCAGACGCCGCGTTACGCGGCGTCTGATCAAGGTCCAAACTGATTGCAAACGTGCTTTAGGCGCCATTGAGAGTGAAAGGGTTAAAGCATGCTAAAATTGAAGTAAAAGTCTCCAATTAGAAATTTTCCTTCTTATTGTTAGCCTGCTAGTTCTAGTAATGACTTTCATGTTTCTACTATTTCTTGATATTTGCAAAGCATTAGGAAAAGTGTCCTGCAGATTGAAGTTTAACCATTGTCATGCAGAATTGTCATCTGCTGCAAACACATCATCTGCAGAAAACAACATAATCAATTTGATACTTTCAAAACTTAAAAACAGTAAAATATGACTGGCAAACAAGTTTGGATAATTTCAGAAGCCGCATAACGCGGCGTCTGATCTGGATCTTTACTGTATAGAAACTGTTAACAAATGTTATCCAAGTCGCGCTTAGCATAATAAGAGGGTTTCTTTTAAAGCAGGCTGCCAATAAGAAGGAAACCTCTAATTGGAGACTTTTACATCAATTCTAGCATGCTTTAACCCTTTCACTCTGGCGCCTAAATGCGCGTTTGCAAACAGATTGGATCTATTATCAGGATCCAAACTATTTGGCACTCGTATTGAATTCTTTTCAGTCATACAATTAACTTTAGAAAGATACTGCAGACAACAGAATTGAAGCAGACGACAATGAAACTGTGAGAATTAGACTCACTCTCGCCTAAAGGAACGTTTGCAAACATTTTGCACCTTGATCAGACGCCGCGTTTCGCGAAACGCGGCGTCTGATCAGGATCCAAACTGCTTGACACTCGTATTGAATTCTTTTCAGTTATACTTCCTTACATTTAAGGCTTTGAAACGATATTGCAGGCAACAAAATTGAAGCAGACGACAAGAACATTTAAAGGAGTAAACTATCAGAAAAGTTTGGCAGTGGAAGGATAAAGCAGTTATTTGTATTTAAAGAAATGAATATATGGAACTAGTGATGATAATTAAAAAAACAAGAAGGGGGTTGTTAAGAAAAAAAAGATCGTACCCTGTGTGGCTCGAACCGGCTACCCCGTAATGCCAGGCAGAGTCGCTATCGATTGAGCTACGGCGACTTCGTTGACATTTGGCTTGTTAGTTAATTATAATTGTGAACCTAATTATGTATTTACGCTTATGTATAAACACTTTTATTCAATTAATTATCTATTCTACTTATTCTGGGACAATGCTTGCTGCTTTATAAACGGGAGAAGAAAACAAACCCGAAAACTACACCGCAAATAAACAGTCACACATGTTAGTATGCGAGAAGAGTGATGTCATTTTAGTCGGGAAAGTCCCTGACAACGGCCATAATTTACTCTTAGTTTTTTTTTCGCTAAGAAAATAATTTAGTATTTTCTTTGAGTAAAAGTTAGCGAAAAATAATCTTAGTTGAAAATGTTAGAGTTTAGAAATTTCTAATTAAAATACTTAGAATGTTTCAGAATACGGCCCCAGGGCTCCAGATAAGAGGTAGTTATTTCAACAAATCATACATTTTCTCACTTACTCAGCGACAAATCCTATGGTGTTACTACTCATTAGAATCGTCTCGAAGAGACGATTGTAATGAGTAGTGACACCATAGGGTTTAATTCTGAAATAAAGATTTTAGTTTTTGAAAAACTACCCTTATCTGGTGCTCTGAGACACAGAAAAGAAACTCTTGATTTTGTTAGCTTACTCCTGGTATTAACCCTTTAATCCATAGAAATGCCTTTTAAGGCATTTAGTAATTCCCACAATAAAAAAAGTAATTGATGTGCAACACTAAGAAAAAGTTCCTATATCCTAGCAGTTTGAAAGTAAAACAGAATGTACTTTATGGCGCATTCTGCTTTACCTTTGACCTACTTTAAGTGGCTTCCTATCTTCAAGTTAAGAAACAGACTATATGTGTGTCATGTTCAGTCAAAAACTAGGTCACATAATTTATGAGACTTGCTAGGATGCCTTATAACCTCGTAAGTATGTCTATGGAATTCTTGTTCACTATTTCAGAGAGAAAAGCTGACAAGAACAGACTGTACAGTTTTGGAAAGGTGAAGAAAAGTAGGAAGTGGTTGAAGGTAAATATAAAGTAGGTGTAAGGGACGTTGTTCTGTTCATTTCCTGAATTAATTCTTTACTTTATTAAGTTTTAAGTTTGTTTACTGTGACATCATTTTATAACATTTCTGGCAAGATGTTACGTTACAGCGCTTATCATAAGTTGATGTAACGTCCAGTTACCCCAGATTCAATTTATACAAATGTAATAGCCAATACAGTAGAAATTGGTAAATAGTTTATGTAGGAAATGGGTTTCCCTGTGAAGGTAAATAGTTTATTATGTAACAATGTAGAAAGTGGGTTTCCCTGTGAAGGTTAATAGTTTATTATGTAACAATGACTGAATGTTGGAAGTGGTTGAAGGTAAAAAAGTATATTATGTAACAATGTAGGAAGTGGGTGTCCCTGTGAAGCTTTTGTGATACTGATACTGCCTGTAGTCAGTCCATCCGTCAACAATTGCAAACGACTTCTTCTCTGAAACCAATGGCCCCAGTGTAACCAAACTTGGTCAGATACATGCTGTTGGCTTGAGCTTCAAAAGTTGTTCAAATAAAGTGTGTGGGGGGGGGGGCAATGGTCTTGTTGCTATGGCAACCCTGCGCAATATCTAGAAAAATCTTCTCAAAGAATTTTGATCCGCCAGAAATATTGCTGCATGAGGGCGTGTTCATTTTCCATGTAAGCTAGGCTTTCTGTGCCTATGGGTTACATAAGGGTAAAAAGGAGGTCATAATAGTTGCATAAAACTTGCTCAGAATGATCATGCAATGTAGTAATATAGATTACTGGGGGTCAGAAAGTGGGTCAGTAGGTCAAATCATAGGAAAAGCTTCAAAGTACTCTAACTTCTAAGGCCCACATATTTTGCCCTAATTTCATGAAAGTACTTCAGGTTGATCACCATGACAAAATCTATGTCAATTATAAATATATAGGTTATATGTCTGAATAAAAGTAGGTCAGTAGGTCAAATAATAAAAAAGGCTTTTGAATACTTTAGGGGCCATATTTTAATGACCCCAAATTCCCGAAACTTGCTAAAAAGAATCACTTAGAAAGGAAACTTTGTTCTCTGGTGAGCGCCTTAGAGCCCTTGGGCTTTGTTATTCTCAATCTATTTATCAAAGTTGTTTTATACAAAGAATATATATAATGTGTCAACAATTTTGACATATATTATTGCAGGTAATTTTAATTACTGATAGTTATGATAAATTGCCGTACATGACAACAAATACGGGCTTCTTCTATTATTGCAGGCTATTCTACTGAGTGATAGTTCATCAGATGAAGATGATGAGCAGCCTATATCAGAAGCCGAGTTACAGAACATGCTCAAGCTGCATAAGTACCAGCGCAAGCATCAGATGCAGTTCTACCAAGACCCAGAGGTATAATGTTTAAAATGCTTTGCAGCCAAATTCCATAGCTACAGTGATAATTTTACCTGTGCATCCCGCATCCTATACTCATTAAATTTGCCAGGGACTCGTTTTCTAAAAAAGTTGCGAGTCCCATGGACCCATAGCGTTTCTGACCTTTATTAACCTATTACTCATAACATGATAAGCAAATACCGTCATTTCCCGAGTATTGTGCGCATCCGTGTATAAAACGCACCCTTATTTTCAGGGTTAAATGTCTGGAAAAAAACTTTTCCCAAGGTTTTCGTCAGCGGTCGTACGCACGATTTCTCCTGCTGAACCCAGTTGTTTTTAAATGAAGAGAGTTCCGTAGGCATATTTTAGGACCAAGAAAATCCGTTAAATATGTGATAATTACAAGTATTCTGATAGTCAGGGGGTTAAAGCCGATCTTCGAAGTTCCAAAAAATGAGCTGCGACTGTGTTTAAAATGCTGGAAACGAAACCAGACATATTTTTATGGGCATACTTAATTTTCATTTCTAGCATCACATTAGAACAGGAACGGAATATGTTCCTGATTAGAATCACCCCGCATTATTCTGTGTAATTTTGTAGATGCGTTTATTAGGATTAAAAAACATAAATACTAAACATTTATTGTATGGAATTATTTCATCACTAGCATTTATTGAATTATGAAAAAATACGGTAGAATACGAATGTTCCGAAAAAGTTACAAAAAGTTTCGCTCTGAAAATCGAGTGCCGCCAATCAAAGAATAATCCGGAAATAGTAAATTCGATTATGCGCAGTTCGGGCCCGGAAATGGCGGGTGTTTATACAGTGACGCTTTGTTCCTACGATGCAACCAGAGCTAAGTTTACTTCCTTTTGAGCTATTTCACGCAATAATTATGAATAACAACTTGTTTATTTACTTTATTTCTCTCTCAGTTCAAAATGCCTTACCGATTTAGATTGTATTAGATACATACGTAGCGACTAACGTGCTCCCTCGAAAGAAGCTTCAAATAATCGAGGGCTTGCATTCTAAGATCGAAGACTAATTTTAATAACTTATCAGCAATCAAGTGTCATAACATCAACAGTTTACACCCGGACAATCATAACTGATTATAATTGGGGTCACTAGCGTGTCATCTCCAATAAACAGCCCTAATCCCCGGCTATCATGTATGGGAGGTGTCAATTAAAGCCCTGCAGCGTATTGCGCAATCTTAACACATCGGCCTACGGGCGCTAACCGTTGGTCAAGGTAGGCTTTAGAGTCTTGTTCCACTGTATTATACGCACCCCCAAATTGCAGAAAAAAGATTTTATGATAAAGTGCGCACAATACATAGCTAAAGACGGTAGTAGCTTATAGGACTCCGGGTCGTTTCGCGCCCAAACTATTTTGCTATAATTTATCTTTTTACCGAAACGTCCAGACCTTCACTATATAAAATCAATTTACCGAACTGGTCATTTACCGAAACGTCCGGCACCCTATCCATAAACATTAGTAGATGACGTGTGTACTCGTCGATAGGGTTGAGTGTGTTAAGCAATCACGATATATAATCGTATCCATAAAAGGTGCAGATCCTGATCGGAGGACTTAAGGAGCCCTCAGATTTTGCTCTTCACTGTTAGCAAACGGCAAGTGTACCTTTCAGCATGTACAGTGTTTAGCAGAGATCTATACTGGTCGTTAAGAGTTAAATACGATATATGATAATATCTTCTAGGAGCCCTCTGATTTGGATCTTCACAGCTAGCACGTGATACTTGTACTTTTCATGTGCACTGTTAGTAGGTGACGAATATACTCGTCAATATAGTTGAGTGTGTGAAACAATTACGATATTTAATCGTATCGATAAACGGTGCAGATCCTGATCGGGGGACTAAGTCTCAGATTTGGGTATTCACTATTAGCAGCAATTGTGATAGATCCTGTTCAGAGGACCCTTTTAGGAGCCCTCTGATTGGGGTCTGCACTGTCAACATACGATAATTGTACTTTTCATAGGTATACTGTTAGTAAATGACAAGTATACTCGTCGATAGGTTTGACAGTGTTAAACAATTACCAATTTTCGTGTATGCATTACATTCTTACAAATTAATACAAATTTGGTGAAAGTCGAATTAGTTTTCTTTTCTATTCTTTTCATGAACTACGTCAGTTGTTTTTCGTCAGCCAAAATGTCTGGTATAATACATAAAAATAATATCATTTTAAGTATTTTTAATCATAGAATTAGATACTAAGTTTATAAAATGGGGGGCGAAACGACTAGGCTTTAGGGTGCGAAACAACCCGGGTCAAATTTGGGAGCGAAACGACCAGGGAGGAAACGATTTGGGGGCGAAACGTCTTGTCACCGCTTAAGGCACATTCTGCTTTACTTTCAACCTGCTTTAAGTGGTCACCTGTCTTCAAAATTAGAAATAAGGGATATTGGGTTAATTATTCCCCTGAAGGACTCGATGTTTGTCTCAAGGACTCATTGTTTTAAGGAGTATGCATCCGGAGGACTCATTCATCTGATTCCTAGAATTATTATTGTATCTAGTGCAAATCTCTTATAGTAAACTAATTTAACATGTATAGAACTGTACTTCTACTTCCGAAGATGGGTGCTAAGTGTTTGTTAAAGTAGACAACTCATTGAGGAGCTGCCTGCTTTGTTTGTATTGAAGATAGGTCACCACTTAAAGCAAGTTGAAAGTAAAACAGAAGGCGCCTTAAGATCAGCTTTATTGTCAATCTGCTTTAAGAAGTCATCTGTATTGCTGCTTATATCAGGTTGACAGAAAAGCAGAAATCAGTCGGCACTGAGATACAGAGTTAAATGTAAAGTTGTACTTACTATCAGTGTATTATGATCTTGCCCAGAAAAAATCCAGTACTTGTGAATGTCAAAAAGCACTTTGAAACTTTGATATCAGAACACTTATGTTTATAGTGACCCTGACATTACCTGACAGATTGAAATAGCTCAAACTTTAGCACATGCTTTCAGGTGTCAGCTTGTAGTGATTGGTCAAAGGAGGTGTCACTCAGTCAGTTGTTTGATGTAATGATGATGTGGAATGAATATAGTGAGCTGTAAGCAAGAAATGCATTCACACCTCAACCAAACACTAAACAACTCATAGTGTGCATTTTCTCTCGTTCAGCTGTAATCAAAACATAAAAGCATTCACCACCTGCAAAGTTTATATTTTTTTTACAATAAACATAGTATTTAATATAATATACAAAGTATTAAAATCAAAGGCTAACTTAAATACTTGACATGCATATGTGAACAGCTTTGATCAAAATGAGAGGTAAACACTCATTGATCATCATCAATCATGACTGATGCTTTAACCCATTAACTCATAAATACGCCTTTTTACGTCTTTTATTTATTCCTACTCTGAAGAAAAATCATTCCAACTTAAACAGTCAAAAATATGTACTATAAGAAATAGTTTCTATATTCTATCAGATGGTAGCTTAAAGCAGGTTGAAAGTATAGCAGAATGTGCCTTATGGTGCATTCTGCTATACTTTCAACCTGCTTTAAATGGTCAACTGTCTTCAAGACTGGAAAAAGGCTATGGGTTAATGGGTTAAACGCTTTTCAGGTTGCAGGAACAGCTTCCTATTGTCCTTTATATGGACATATCAGAATTAAAAAACCAAACAGTTTTACCCCAGTTCATCTGTCTGTTTGTCAATTCTTCCAACCACTTAAACAAAACATACTTTGTCTTGCTAACTTCTACAGTTTTAAAGCTACAACCTTATAATTTGGCAAAGTGTTTGCACATATACCACACATATGCATGAGGTCAGGATTTTGATCTGCTTTCATTTGTCACACAATTGCAGTCAGTTGATTCATGAACATAGCCACTTTTTGCATATGAGGTTCATGCAATGGTACACACCTTGTCCAATTGGTTCACATGTATAGGCGCAGTGGTAGTCCCTTTAAAAAGAAACAACAACAACAACAGATTGGCCAAACAGAAGCAAAACTCCCGGCTCCTTATGGAGCTCTCACCTCTCTAGATAATCACCACCTGCCCATAAAGACCATTCAGATGCACCCCCTTCCTTGTCCCCTCAACACATGTTCGACTTTAAAACTGCACATGTACGAAAGGTTCTCAATTGCGAGGTCAAGTTTATTGAATTGGACAAACAGAAAATCTGGGTATTGAATGAATTGGTGGAGGTGGAGTAATATGTAGTTTGTCAGGTATGGAAGGAGTTAATTAAGAAATTTTTAACTATTAAAGTATGTGTTCTTTCAGCATCATCAGTACCAGTACTTTTACCATGCTAGCGGTGAAATCATTACCTTTACAAACAGTTTGCATCCTGATGAGACGCCGCATAATGCGGCGTCTCATTAGGATCCAAACTGATTGAAAATCTGACCCTGAAGATTTTGGAAATTCTATTTTTAGAACAGCAATAGACAACAGTAATAAATGACCCATGATGCATGTGTTGTTTCAGCTTCGTCAGTACCAGTACTATGCAGCAGGTCTCCTCTCTAACTATGACAACTACCATGAGCACCAGAAAACTGTCCTCGGCCCAAAGAAAAAGGTCTCCAAAGACCAGAAGAAGCTGGAGAAAAAGATTAAAGGTAATTGGTTATACAGCGCTCCCTCTTTACAACAACACCAAGTGGAAGACAAAAATTGTGTTCGTTTTCTGAGGGAGTCGTTATATGGAGGGAAATTAGTTCACATTTGCAAACAGCTTGAATCCAGATAGGACCCCAGGATAACGCTGTGTCTGATCTGGATTCAAACTGTTTGTCAATTGTCATTAAGTTGTTTATTGTCAAAATGTCCAATATGAAACTTTGAGAAAAACAGCAGACAACAACTTGAAGCAGACGATATTGCAGCAGTAAAAGTGTTTGACAAAAAAGAAGGAATGCTGTAACTTTTTCACTGTGTAACCATTAGGACAATGGTTATTTGCAAATAGTTTGGCTCCTGATCAGAATTCAGAGTATTTGCCACTGATTTCAATATTTCTGATTAAAGTAAAAATACACTTTAAATTTCATGATAAAGAGTTTAAAAGAGACATAGAGATTCAACTCAATACCCCATAACTTGTTTCAAGTTTTGAAGACAAATGACCGCTTAAGGCAGGCTAAAAGTAAAGCAGAATGTGCCTAATGGCACATTCTTCTTTACTTTCAATGTGCTTTAAGCTACTATCTAATAGAAAATATTTCTTACGATACATATTCATGACTGAATAAATTGGGACTTTTTTCTTCAGTTGAGGAATAAATTAAAGGCGTAAAAATGCATATAAATCTATGAAGTAAAAGGCTAAGTTGTTGGACTACCCACTTATCTAGAGCTATGAAGTGTGTTTGTAGTTTGTGACTATACTGCATGGTTATTCTGTATGTATCTTTTATATATTATCAGCCAAGTTGAAGAAGCTCAAGAAGGAGAAAGCTCTGGAGAATGGCGATGACGAAGAGGTAAATATTTAGCGGCATTTTAAGGGGGGGGGACCTGTTTAAATATACTTATTACATTTGCAAACAGTGTAGACCCAGATCAGATGGCTCCTATAGGAGCCCTCTCTGATCATGGTATACATTGTTTTCTAATTTAGAGCAATATTTGCTAAACTATCCAGAATTCCAAGAGTTCATGTTTTGGTAACTAAAAAGATCCACAAGGGAACCTAATGCCCCACAAGAATTATTTAGTGTTGAAAGAGTTAAAATGGGTTGATACAGGAGTGAGTTTATGAAAGCTGTTTGAATGGAAGTCAATTAACAAACCTTAATATGAACTGGTAATTTAAAATATTTTATTTTATCCTTGTAGTGTTTCTGTTTTCATTATATACAAATTCAACCTGGCCTGTTCATTCGGATTTTTCATGTAGGGAAGCCCTCCAGCTGGCTTGCGGAAGGTCAGAGGTTCTACCCAGTTGCCGATTTGTGCCTGAAACAGTGCATTACGGTCTTCTGGGGTCTTCCTCCACCTTTAATTAGCTGGACGTCGCAATTTGACTGAAATACTGTTAAAAGCAACGTAAAATCATAACAAACAAACAAATTTAATTGAATACTTTTTTTTTTTCTTCAGAATGAGGGGTTAACGTTCACAGAATTACAGCATCATTAATTAATGATAAGAATTATCTTTCATGTTTAAGGGCTTCGATGACTTGGATCCGGCAATAATGCAGGCCATCCTAGCCCACAGGCAACAGAAGGGAGAAAAGGGCAGTGGAAAACCCAAAAAGCTTACCCCAGAACAAGCTGATGCCAAACGTCGTAGACTGTGGGTCTCCATCGCCAAGAAAGAAATACCCAAGGTGAAGTACATAGTTGAACTGCTCTTAACCCTTTTCCCCCTCTCATAGCCTATTAAAGGTTTTATAAACAGATAGTTACTTAATCCATTACCCCATAAATACGCCTTTTTACGCCTTTCATTTATTCTTCCACTGTAGAAAATAGTTCCGATTTATACAGTTATGAATATCTATCCAACAAATTTTTTTTCCATATTCTAGCAGATGGTAGCATAAAGCAGGCTGAAAGTAAGGTGCATTCTGCTTTACTTTCAACCTGCTTTAAGTGGATACCTGTCTTCAAAATTAGAAACAGGCTATAGGGTAATGAGTTAAAGAAGACCGAAAGTATTTGTTAGCCTTTGCCTTAAAGTTCTAGTATTGAAAATCCAATTAAAGGGGATAAAAGTGCAGTAAATATCTGAGGACTCATGATACATTATGGGGGAAAGGGTAAACAGAAATCTGACCCCAGAATACAGTAAAACCTTCCTACTACAACTACTTAAGTAAGTTTAGTTTTGAATATTTAAGGCAGGTGGTGGCTTAAAGCAAGTTGAAAGAAAAACGGAAAGCTCCTAAACTTTCAGTTTTAACTTGCTTTAAGCTGTTAGTTAGCTGTTTAGTTTGTATGGTTTTCAGTGATGGTAATATAGAGATTTTACTGTACATAGTGTGTGAAATAAGAGACTTGTTTACTAATAGAACAATATTATGTTATTGCAGGCTCAGAAACAGAAGGCCTCGGCCAGAAAGGAGATGCTTCAAACACTTAAGAAGGTAAGACTGTTGAATAATGTGATCATTGTAATGCCTTTCTGACAAGGACACTTTAGACCCCTCCCCTAGCTTGTACTCGGTATTGAAGAAAGATGGTTACTTAACCCATTACCCCATAGTCTGTTTCTAGTTTTGAAGACAGATGACTACTTAAAGCAGGTTGAAAGTAAAGCAGAATGTGCCTTAAGGTACATTCTGCTTTACTTTCAACCTGCTTTAAGCTACCAACTGCTAGAATTTTTTTTTCTTAATTTGTATATTCATGATTGTAAAAAGGCATGTTTATGGGGTAATAGATTAAAGCTGGCTGGACAAAGAATGAATTTTGCTTTACTTTCAGCCTGCTTTAAGCTACCATCTGCAAAGACGTAGAAAATATTTCTTAAGGTGCAAATTCATCTCTGTATAAAGTGGAACTATTTTCTTCAGTGGAGGATTAAAATAAAGGTGTTAAAATGTGTATCTGGTGAATTTCAAGTTATTATAGGAGTAGGGCCTGGACGGGTAGTAAATTTGGACCCGGGTACCCGGCCATGCATTACCCGCGGGTACCTGGGTACTCGATCTTACGTATTTCTAACTCTAGTCTAAGGTCTAAGAGAGCTATAATTGGTCGTCATAAGAGTTTAATAGAGCTACGAGTACGACACGCTATAAATATCAACTTTTCAATGTCGCCGCGAAATTCTGAAGCATTTTTTTTTATAGATTTTATATTCAAACAGTTGACAGTTTATCTTTAACTAATACTGGTATTGTAACCTTCTTGAGTAAAGTACTAACCCATCCGAAGACCACAAGAGAATTATTTGTGTCGCTCCACTTTCTGTTTTGATGACAGAATCCGCGCATGCTTAATATGACTTCCTGTTAACATACGAGACTTTCATTCATAATTTGAAAACTTACTGTAATGTTAAAATAATGTTGAATTCGAGGATTATTTTTGCCTGCGTAAACTAACACATCAATTTCATTGCAAAAATGGTTAAGTTAGCAGGTAAAGAATAAGTATAAAGCTGAAATTCGTGTATCAGAGATTTTCGCGCCATTCGACGTGCGAAGCGATTTTAGTACAGCTTCCATATATGGACGTATTACTATAGGATTCGTAAAGGGTTATGGGATATATTTTCCAAAATGGCCGACCATTCTTCGAAAAGCTGTCCTACTTACGGTACTAAAAATTTAGATAAGAAGAATCTCAAATTCAGGCGCAGGTTACATGGTTGTACAAGGTGTCAACAAAAACATTCGAAACTGATACATGTACATAAATTTTCTTTTAAAATTAGGATGAAAAAAGCGCAACTTCGATGCATAGAATCATACATAAAAAATATTCCACGAACACTCGCACACAGGTGTTGACATTATAAAGATAGGTAATCGAAGGAATACGCGATAGAAAGGGACCGTGTTAATAGATAAAAGACTGTTCAAAATATCTGTATACACAATCGTTTTAGGAAAGTATCTCTTTGTTAATTTCATTATTAGCTCGGGTACCCGGGTACTAAAATTGGACCCGGGTACGCGCCAAAATGTTCCCTATCCGCGGGTACCCGGGTACTCGTCCAGGCCCTATATAGGAGGCAATATTTTGCTAATAATTTAGAGTGGCTTAAAGTTAAAACACTGAATAACTAACTGGTACATTTCTACGTAGATTTCCCAGCAGTCAATGCGAGAGGTACGTCGTGCTGCCATACAGTCTCAGAAGACTATGAAGGACACTCCCTCAAAGGCTCGACGACTGACGAGAGAAATGATGGTGTACTGGAAGAGGTTTGAAAAGGTGGAGAAAGATCACAGAAAGAGAGTGGAGAAAGAAGCTCTAGAGAAACGAAAGATGGACCTGGAAATGAGTGAGGTAATGCTTGCAAAAGGGAGTATTTCAAAAACTAAAATCTTTAATTCTGCAATAAAACCTATGGTGTCACTACTCATTAGAATCTTTTTTTCGTGACGATTCTAATGAGTAGTAACACCATAGGTTTTGGTGCTGTAATGAGTGAAAAAATAGAGGAATACATTCTCAGGGCTCCAGATAAGGGGAGTATTTCAAAAACTAAAATCTCAATTTCTGCAATAAACCCTATCATGTATGGTGTCACTACTCATTAGAATCGTCTCGAAGATGAGTAGTGACACCATAGGTTTTGGTCCTGAAATGAGTTAGAAAATAAAGGATTTGTTCAGTTTACGCCCTCTTATCTGGAGCCTTGCATTCTTCAATAAGTGGTAGAGAAAAACAGATGGTTTTATTCATAATTTGTTTTGTTTTTATGCCCTTACCACAACTTGATAGTTTGGGGCATATTGTTTTTGCTCTTATCTTTATTTGTCTGTCAACAACTTTAACCTTGGCCATAACTTTGGAGCTACATGTGATAGAGACTCCATGTTTGGCATATGTACTAAGCTTAAGAAGCTTTTGAGCTCAGTGCAAAATGAGTCATGTCCTACAAAAATTTAGAGGTCGAGTTATTACCCTTTATGGGGATATCCTCTGCTCAAGGCTCTGTTGTTTGCTATAAAGGTTGAAGACTTTGTGATTTAAAGTGTTGCTAGATTTTGATTTGATGTTTTAGGCAAAGAGACAACAAAGGAAGCTAAACTTCCTGATCACACAGACAGAGCTGTATGCTCACTTCATGGCTAGAAAGATCACTGGAGAGGCCGACTCTAAAGACAAGATACTCCGACATCTGGATGAGGAAGAACAAGCTAAGGTCATGTCCGACACATTGTTTGACACTGCAGTCGATGATTATGGTAAGTCAGAAGATCCACTACCAAATATCAAGGTTAAGCATGTTCTCTATGATTGGCTTGTACTGTCAGGGTTTTGTCAGCTTTTGGCCTCGTGCTTTACAATCATGTTTGTGTTAACCCTTTCCCACATAGCATATCTCTAGTATTGAATATAGGTGTCCACTTAAAGCAGGTTGAAAGTAAAGCAGAATGCGCTTTAAGCGCATTCTGCTTTACTTCAGCCTGCTTTAAGCTATCATCTGCTAGAATATAGAAAATATTTTGTATTATACATATTTATGAATGTATAAATTGGAACTATTTTCTTCAGGGCAAGAATAAACTGAATGCGCTAAAAGGCGCTTCTATGGGGGAAAGGGTTAAAGTGGCCATCCATTTAAGAAACACTGAAGTCCTTAACCCATTACCCCATAGCCTGTTTCTTGTTTCCATTACAGATGACCACTTAAAGCAGGTTGAAAGTTAAGCAGAAAGCACCTTAAGGCGCATTCTGCTTTACTTTCAGCCACCATCTGCTACAAAATAGAAAATATTTCTTACAAAACATATTCATGGCTGTATAAATTGAAATTTTTTCTGAAGTGGATGATTAAATAAAAGGCATAAAAAGCGTATTTATGGGGTAAATAGAGGATCTTACATGATTGCTCATTAATTATCATTTTTAATTAACGAGTTGACTAAAACAATATGACACGGGCCTTGGCGAGGGTTATATATATTTTAGTCAACGAGTTTATTAAAAATGATAAATAATGAGCACAAATGTTAGATTGTACTTATCACATAAACATATTTACTAGGGATGGGAATTCGAACCCAAATTGCTATTCGAATATTCGCTTAAAGTATTCGAATAATTCGAATAATTCGCCTGGAATAAAACGCTTTGTCCGATGGGGGTGGGGGGGTGTTATCCGATCCGAGTATAATTTCATCATCAAATTCAATTATTCAATGTTTGCTTCGTAGAAATACCTATCTTAAATGGACCAAACCCTGAGCAGAATGTGTATTCTGTGACAATCGTCTGATTGACTGGTAAACTTATCAACTTTTGCAACCATTTACTACAGTGAATCTTTGTAGATATGGCGGTCTCCGAATGTAAGGGATGGAACTCGTGTTTAACGCAACATCTATATCTGCATTAAAATTAGTTTCGAATTAAGTCTTCAGTCATGTAGAGTCAGGTTTTTTTGCGTAAACATTTTGTTGGCTTTACAAATTATATTTAATCTGCTTTTAAAATTAATCTGAACACACACTAGCTCTCAAGTTTCTGCATGCAGATGTTACACTCTGACACGAACGTAACAAACAAAACAGGTTGCTGATTTCTTGTCGGCAGAACGAGTAAATTCTTTCACACAGGCGAAGCAGTAGCCGGTGGCATAGTTGCGTTTTAGTAAGAATTTGATCGTTTATAGATCTACGTATTGTGTAAGGTCAATATTAAGCTTTCATGACGTCTTAACTAGAATGTTTGATGATTTTAAATAGTGTTTGCGTGATATTGGTCGTTTACGAAAAGCGTCATTTGAGCCGCTATGATTGGCGATATTAACAATTATTCGTCTTTTTTTTATTGGATGCTCTTAAATGTCCTGTGCTAAACACGCCTCTTTTGTTTGGCAACTAGGGTTCCCCAACATGTCAATTTATTAACTGCGAGTCCATTGATCCGATGTCAGGGAGGGCCGTCGATTACATAACACAGCGGGTAATGTTTGCAAACTGTGTACAACTTGACAGAAGCTATCAAAACACTGACCAGCCGGGGGTGATAATCACCCTACACACGAGGATTAATGGCGAACTATTAGCCTGGTTGGAGAAAATGAAACAGCTAGTCTCTCAAATAAATTGAATAATCCATATTATGATTTTAACAAAAATAAAATTTCAGAGACAACTATTCGAATACTTAAATGGGATTCGAATATTCGGCCCTTATGTGAATATTCGAATATTCGAATATTCGGTCCCGCCCCTAATATTTACCTATCACATAACCTATTTAGACAACCGAATCCGTAGTTTGTAGTCTCTACGCCATATGTATTTTCCTCCAAAAGTTGACGTTGTTTATACATGTAGTAATGTCATGGCAAATTACTTCATTTGGCGTCCCGCACTTGTGGACGAACAGGTAGGGCCCGAGCCCAAATACTGATATTTCACTATCATTTATTGAATGGCTTTACTACACTATCAGAGGGTTTTTATGTGATAATGGTTGTTCTCTACAATGCTGATGATGAAGATTCATTCACTTCTCAATTATCTTTACAGTGAAAGATAATGTACTATTTTCTTCAGTGGAGTAAAAAATCAAAAACATAAAAATGCTTATTTATGGAGTAATGGGGTATGGTATTGCTCTTCCAACTATGGCATCAAGGTTAAATTATTTCACTTTAGACGTTCTTAATACAATATTGAGTCTGGCCTTAATAATTGCTTCTCTATGAGACTTTATCATAGTATGCAGAATTCTTGTATTCTTTACAGATCTGGACTCTGCCAAACAGCTGGCTCTGAATAATGCAACAAATGCCTTCGACGCCCACCAGGCAAAGGTAAGCTTGTATCTGTATTTGAGATCAGTCCTCATGGCCAGTGTTACAGACACAATCACAGGCACAGAGCTCCAGAAAAGAGGAGCAGAGTTCTAGATAAGGGGAGTATTTCAAAACCTGAAATCTTCATTACTGTATTAAACCCTATGGTGTTACTACTCATTAGAATCGTCTCTTTGAGACGATTCTAATGAGTAGTAACACCATAGGATTTGGTGCTGAAATAAGAGAAAAAATGTTGGATTTGTTCGGTTTACTCCCTCTTATCTGGAGCCCTGGAGGAGTATTTCAAATACTAAAATCCTAATGGCTCAGCCAAGCCTCCTGTTGTTTCTACTCATTAGAATTGTCTCTATTGTATGTAGTCACAGCATGGTGGTTGATTCTGAAATCAAGTAGAAAAGATTAGAAAATGTTCAGTTTACTCTCATCTGGAGCCATGCCATCAGAATGTGCAAATATTGAAAAGATGTCTTGTCTTTGACAAGTAAAAATTGAGTCGGGACAAGTCAACATAGACGACATTGAGTCAGAACAAGTCATTTATCAACCTAGTTACCCAACAGAACAATATGAAACAAAAACCTTGACCCAAAGAAAGAAGAAATTGTAATCACTTTCTTAATACTGGATTAAAGTAATGTACCAAGGTACTTTTGGAGCTTTCTGCATAAGTTTTGTCATGTATTAATCATCAGTCTTTGTAACAGTCTATGGACTTCAGATTTGTCAAAAACCTAATGTAAAATTATTAATATTTCTCTCATATTTCAGAAAAACTCCTTCAATGCTAGTTCACGTAAGTACAAGTTATTTATAAAAATGGTTATTGCTTCATAGTAATTTTGATTTTAATTACAAAGTATCTATAGGTGACATAGGAAACAGTATCATGTTTTAAAAATATTCAAACTTGAGGGAAATGAACTTTTCCTACTTTCCTCAATAGCAGCTGGTGAGCATACTACTGTACTAGTGGCTGCTTTACTCTTTGAACCCTAATCACGCATCTATGTGTCATTTGAAAACAGTGTACCTGTGAGGAGTACACTTGTCCTATGCAAACAGTGAAGACCCTGATCATAGGGCTCCTAAAGGAGCCCTCTGATCAGTGTCTACACTGTTTGTCATTTTGACATATTTTGTAAAAATCAACCATAAAAATGGACTAGACTAAATTGAAACTTAGAATTGTCCATTTGAGGTTTCAGGGAGGAAAGGATTAAAGTAGTTTCGAAGTAAAGCAGAAGCTCTTGAAGAAACACCTACTTGTCTTTATTGTGCATGAAGCTGCCACCTGTCTTCACCGTTAATGAGTAAAGTTGATGTGGAAGTAACGGCATTTCCATGGGTTAAATGGTATATTAACTCTTTACTTCCAAGGCCGCCAATACTGACATTTAACTCTTTCAACTCCATGGACTTGTTTAAAACATACTCATTACATTTGCAAACAGTGTAGATCCAGATCAGAGGGCTTCTACAGGAATAACCCACAAGAGTTACTTAGTGTTGAAAGAGTTAAAGGCATGTGCATCTATAAAGACAAGAGCTTGATTAATTCAGGGCAAAAGTTGAGAGCAGTAATCTTTATCCAAATACAAAAATCTTTGTCTTCACCATACCCTATGTTGTTAGTAGTCCATGTGGTGATATCTCACAACACATGGTTTGGTGGAGACAATGTTAGAAATACAGTGAAACCTCTCTTGTACGACTACCAAAGAGAAGGCTAATTGACTGCATAAAAGACAGGTGACAGCTTGAAGCAAGATGATAGTAAAACTGAAAGCTCCTAAAGGAGCTTTCTGTTTTACTGTCACCATGCTTTAAGCAGTCACCTGTCGTAAACACCTAACAATTAACACAATTTGCTGTCGTAATAGAGCGGTTTTACTGTGTTCAATTTGCTCAGAATAAATCGGGAACCTTTCCTCTAAACCACCAGTGTAAATTCATAAACCCCTGACGTTTCAAATAAAAGAAATAAAATGACTCCTTTTTTGATGCCTTAAGGGTTGTTTTATACAACACATTGCAAAGTGACAAACCATGCAGACCCTGATCAGAGGGCTCTTTTAGGAGCCCTCTGATCTGGGTCTACACTGTTTGCATAGGACAAATGTATTCTTTACAGGTAAACTATTTGTAAAAGGCGCCTAAAGTTGTTGCTAGGGTTCATTTGGTTATGGGAACTTATGGCATACACATGATCTCTTTACAGAATTCAACAGTTTGAGTCTAGCAAACCCAGCCACCATAGGGGAAGAGAGACCTCAGCCCAGCATGTTTGAGGGCAAACTGAAACACTATCAGCTCAAGGTAACTTCAAGTAACTCTTTCAACACCATCGACCTGTTTAGAATATACTCCTTAAATTTGAAAACAGTGTAGACCCAGATCAGAGGGCTCCTATAGGAGCCCTCTGATCGGAGTCTACACTGTTTGATAATTTAGACCAGTATTTATTTAACTACCCAGAATTCCAAGTAGACTGGTTAATGTGTCTGTAACTAATAAGATCCACAAGGGAACCTGATAACCCAAAAGAGTTTCTTAGTGATGAAAGGTTTAAACTTCCTCATATGCTGATAGGCAAGCTTTTAATTCACTTGATACACTATGTCATGCTTACTTCCTTGTATTGAAAATTATATTACGCAATGCTTTTAACCCTTTACTCTATAGATACTCATTTTTACGTCTTTAATTTATTCCTCCACTGAAGAAAATAGTTCCAATTTATACAATCATCAGCTAAAAACAATTGTTGTCTGCTTTTATTTCTCAAACTTTAATATGCTGCATTTGATCAAGATCAAAACTGTTTGCAAATAGCCGTTGTACTCAGGGTAAGGCAGTGAAGGGGTTAATCAGCCACGAGCCTTTATCAGTTAAAACAAGATTTCTTTCTAGTAAGTTCTGACTGCATTGTGTTATGACTAATTAGGAAAGTATTTTTGAATACAGAAGAACCTCTCTTTAACGGCCACTACATTGTGTTAATTATTAGGTATTTACGATAGGTGACTGCTTAAAGCAAGGTGACAGTAAAACTGAAAGCTCCTTCAGGAGCTTTCTGTTTGACTGTCACCTTGCTTTAAGCTGTCACCTGTCTTTTATACAATCAATTAGCCTTCGTTTTTGTGGCTGTAATAGAGAGGTTTTACTGTAAATTGAGAAAAGAAAAAACAAAAATTTGGATTTGTTTTGGAGAAAATACTTCTTATAGAACAATAGTAAACAAGACTTGTTGCATAGTGCTCAAAAAGATATTTCACTTGCACAATTACAGTATGACAGGTAATGAACTGGGCCCAGGTGCATGACACATAGTTAGAGCCTAGCTGTATGCTAAATCACTAGCTGTTAGTATCTTGTAGTAAAAAATCGATATTTAACTCAGTGAGGGATTTAGCAGCTAGGCACTAACTACTTGTCATGCACCCGAGCCCTGGTTGGGTAGTCTAAACATAGGGTTCATAGAGTTTAGATATTTCACTTTCACAATTAGATGTACATTATGATAGGGAATGAACTGGCTGGCTAGTCTGTATGACCAGGGTATCAATGGTATATTGGCTGACGAAATGGGACTGGGAAAGACTGTACAGAGCCTGGCTTGTCTCGCCTACCTGGCAGAAGCCTATGGTATCTGGGGACCATTCCTAGTTGTAGCCCCAGCTTCCACTCTACACAATTGGCAGCAAGAGTGTTCAAGGTTCATCCCAAAGTTTAAGGTATGAAGTACAATTAACCTCTCTATTAAGACCATTAAAACAAAGGCTAAATGATTGTATAGAAGACAAGTGACGGCTTGAAGCAAGGTGACAGTAAATCAGAAAGCTCCTACAGGAGCTTTCTGTTTACTGTCACCTTGTTTTAAGCAGTCACCTGTTGTAAACACCTAATGATTAACACAATTTAGTGGCCATAATAGAGAGGTTTTACTGTATGATATTCTTATTTTTCTGCCCTGGCCAAGAATATTATGAGCTTTATTTCAGTCGTAAAATGAATTCCTCCATTGTTTGTCTAGGATTATCATTTAGAATAACTTTCAAAACACATTCAAAACCTTTGCCCTTTGGAGTGGTGATTTTTTACAAGCTTTTAAAAAAAAAGATTAACTCTTGAGTTATTTCCCTTTGATGAAATTTTGTTATTTTAGTATTCAACTAACTCTTAACTTTTACTTGTCTTTGCCAAGACTTCCTAAGCTTAAGGGCTGTGTATATTGTCTGTTTATCTCAGACATAACAAATTAATTAGGGATTCAGATGATTTATGAAGGATCGCTTGCAAGTTGTCTTTTAAGATCAAACTGTTCCGAAATGAGCTTAAGAAAATGTTATTACGCTAACCTTGTGGCGTGTTTATTAACTTTTTTGGCGAGTTTAGGAATATTTGATCTAAAAAAAACCGAGGGTCAGTTTATTTTTCTCCAATAACCAATATAGTGTGTTTTCTCTGCTTCAAAACAAGATAAACATTGTACTATACTGGTTTCCCAAGTTTGACCGAATAACGTATGACGTCATTATGTTCTATGACCGTTTGTATGACATCATATGTTCTGAAGTGTTCTAACATGTGTTCCTGCTCAGGGAATTTAAACCCTTTATTCTAATCCAGCTATAAGGGAAGATTTGTGAGAAGATTATTTTAAATGTTTATTTTCTCATGTCTTAACCGATGCCCTATATTGTGACTTCTAATAAACCATTCTTATGAGTAGTCACAACACAGAGTTTGGTGCAGACGTAAAGAAGAAAATGGTAGAAATGTAATATTCACCCACTCTGACCTGGAGCTAAGGATCCAAGATATAAAGCTTTAGAGTTGAGTCTGAGATCGTTCTCAAGCATTTGATTGGTCAGATTTGAGCCTAGGCTCAAATCTGACCAATCAAATGCTTGAGAACGACTTCAGACTTAACTCAAAAGCTTTAAAACCTTTTAGCCCTGTATCGTTATCTATGTATCAGGTGGTGCCATACTGGGGTAACACTCAGGATCGTCGTGTTCTACGTAAGTTCTGGGATCAGAAGTGTCTGCATACTGAGGAGGCGTCATTCCATGTGGTGATCACCAGCTATCAACTGGTAATACAGGACGTCAAGTACTTCCAGCGTATCAAGTGGCAGTATATGATACTGGATGAGGCTCAAGCACTCAAAAGCAGTGCAAGGTAAGATATAACCCTTTACTCCAGCTGGCATGTACAAAGTACAAGACTATCTTATGCTATACACCTGGCATTGTTGTCAGCGGCGCAGGCATGAATGGCGTAAACAATTCTAAGAAAATGCTTATAACTTTAATGTCCCTTGAGATATCGCTTTCATATTTAGTATGCATGTGTATATGGACAAGACCTTTCCATAGACGCAAATAGTTTTACCCCAGTGACTAGGGCCTGAGTTTAATTTTCAAAATTTGTGTTAAGGCTTTCGAAAAATGATTATAACTCCTATGTCCCTTGAGGTATTGCTTTCATATTTGATATACATGTGTATATTGACAAGACCTTTCCATTCACGTAAAAAGTTTGACCCCTCTGACTTTGACCTCATACTCTGCTTTTAAGTTTTGAACTGTGCCGTCGTCAAGCTTTGTTGTCTCTCTGACAACTCTTGTTATGCTTTCGATTTATTCCTCCACTGAAGAAAATTGGTCCAATTTATACAGACATGAAAATGGATTGTAAGAAATACCTTCCATGTTCTAGCAGATGGTTACTTAAAGCAGACTGAAAGTATAGTAGAATGTGCCTCAAGGCACATTCTTCTTTACCTCCAACCTGCTTTAGGTAGTCACCTGTCCTCAATACTAGAAACAGGCCTTTTGGAGTAAGAGGTTAATCCTTGCAGTTCTCAATTTCAAAATGACAGTTGTCTTAATAAGAGAGGATTCCTGCTGCTTAGAGCTGGTACTAACACAGTCAAAGGTACAATAGTGAATAATTAGCCCATGCAAAGCTAGCTGACATGAACTACATGTATTCTATTTTCTGATAACTATCTGATTTGAGTTTGTCCTGCATGAAACAAGATAAGCTCTATGATTTTTAAATAAATAGTCGTATCTCGATAACTTGAACTCTCTTAAATTAAACTTACCCTTCTTTGTAAGTTAAAATAATCTTCATAATAATGGTAACTTTGACTCAAGCCAATACTAGTTATCGAAATTCAACTGAAGAAATATGGATAAGATTGACTTAAGCCAGTTAGCTATAGAGATTCGTTTTTGTAGTTGCTTAACCCTTTACCTGATAGCCTACTTATAGTATTGAAGATAGGTAACTACTTAAAGCAGGTTGAAAGTAAAGCAGAATGCTTTACTTCAGCCTGCTTTAAGCTTCCATGTACTAGAATATAGAAAATATTCCCCATAATATATATTCATGACTGATTAAATTGCAACTATTTTCTACAGCGGAGGAATAAATCATATTTGCTAAAAGGCGCTTCTATGGGGGAAAGGGTTAACATTAACAAGATTATGATTGGAAAAGAGTTCTTTCTACAAAATCACTGTAAAATTATCAACAAGTGTTTCTTATTTACAGTGTTCGTTGGAAGATTTTGTTGGGTTTCAACTGCAGGAACAGGTTACTTCTCACCGGTACTCCCATACAGAACAGTATGGCAGAGGTAGGAACACAGCTATTCACAGTTTGGCTTAACACAATTTTACATATTTCATTTATTCATCCAATGAAGAAAATAGTTCCAATTTATCACATAACTTGCGGTCTGGGAGTGATATAAAGCCATTATGTAAATATCGTAATCCACTAGTGGAATATCGTTTTTTGGGCTCCGGCCTAACCTGTTCGTCTGCAAGCGCTGCATGTAGCGGGACGCCAAATGACGTCATTTGCAACGTCGTTAACGTAAACAACGTAACGTTTTGGCGGAAAATCTATATAGCGGAGAGTCTACAAACTACGGCTTCAATCAATTTAATAGGTGCTTAAACTTGTTATGTGATAAATAGAATCTTACATTCGTGCTCATTATTTATCATTTTTAATAAACTCGTTGACTAAAATGAATATGACGCTCGCCAAGGCTCGCGTCATATTCTTTTAGTCAACTCGTTTATTAAAAATGATAAATAATGAGCACTCATACAAGATCCTCTATTTATACAGTCATGGATATGTATCATAAGAAATATTTTCTCTATTCTAGTAGATGGTATCTTTAAGCAGGCTAAATGTAAAGCAGAATGCACATCAACCTGCTTTTAGTGGTCACCTATATTCAGTACTAGAAACAGGCTATGAAGTAAAGCATTAACGTTTCAGTCTGATAATTGCAGCCTGATGTGATTTTGCAACTACATGTAGCTGGAATCATATTACAAGTTTACATATTTCCAAATGAACAACTTGTGTGATTTGAATTGGGACCTTTTAAAGTATTTTATTTATAAGATGAATAATACCATTATATCTATTGGAGAAGTTGTGGCTGGTTGCTTAACACATTTGATATTAAACCTTGTTTAAAAGATATGTTACATGAATAAAAGGGAATTAACATTTAAGAAACTGTGAAGTGTTTTTTTTATGAATTTACATGTACTCTCTATTACGACCACTAAAATGAAGGTTAATTGACTGCATAAAAGACAGGTTATAGCTTAAAGCAAGGTGAACATAAAACAGAAAGCTCCTTTCTGTTTTACATTCACCTTGCTTTAACTCTTTTCTCCCTGAAACTTTAAATGGATAATTCCAGTTTCCATTTTAGTCTAGTCCATTTCTGACTTTTAAGGGTTGTTTTTGTCAATGTTTGGAATTATGACAAACAGTGAAGACCCTGATCAGAGGGCTCCTTTCGGAGCCCTCTGATCTGGGTCTTCACTGTTTGCATAGGACAAGTGTACTATTGACATGTACACTGTTTGCAATTGATGCCAATAGGCGTGACTAGGGTTCAAAGGGTTAAGCAGTCACCTGCATTAAACACCTGATAATTGACACAATTTAGTGGTCGTAATGGAGAGGTTTTACTGAATTAGCGGAGAGTTTTATTTTGTACAAACTTACAATGTTTCAAGATTGTTGTATTGCATGTTGTAGCTATGGGCCTTACTGCATTTCATCATGCCCACTTTGTTTGACTCCCATGATGAGTTTAATGAGTGGTTCTCCAAGGACATAGAAAGCCATGCAGAAAAACAGTCAGGAATTGATGAAAGTAAGTACCTCTTTACTGTCTTTAGTATTAAAGCTGTTGTCTAGATAAGCTCTACAGTTATGATTAAAAAAAGGCAGAAACCACTTATATCATCTATCTGATGTATGTCCATCTGGCTTAATGCTGCCATCTACCTGGAACACCCTTAAATGGTTGAAATGCTTGGACATTAGTGTACTATATATGTAGCTTTGGAAAAAAACAGATTTATGATAAGTTTAAACACCCAATTTGCAACAGAAATAACTCTAAAATTCTTTCACATCTGATTACATAGCATTATTTTTATCTGAAGGAAAAAAACAATTGAAGACATACACTCAATTAATGTCTACAAGATTGACTAAAACTTTACATTTTAGGTTGTATATCGTACTGTTTGTGAGAAAAGTTGTGTTCTTATAGACATTTGAATAGTTCTTATAAATACAGATCCAGTAGCTATAGTGATGCTCGTAGGTAAATATTATATATTAATTGATACTTTGATTGTCTATATTAACAGATCAGTTGTCACGGCTGCACATGATTCTGAAACCTTTCATGTTGAGAAGGGTGAAGAAAGATGTGGAGAACGAGCTCAGTGATAAGGTAGGGCAGAATGAGTATCATCTTAACAAAACATTCCAACCAAACTCATTACACACCATGGGCCCGTTTTACTAAACATTTTTGCGTAAGTCAATTTTTTAAATTTTAATTTATATTTTTTATTATCACTTGCTACAAACAGCAACTAGCCAGATCAGAGGACGCGCTTTTAGCGCGTCCTCTGATCTGGCTAGTTGCTGTTTGCAATCGTTTATGAAACAATTTGCGTAAGTTGTTTAGTAAAACGGGCCCCATATGCCTACCTAAGGGGTTTGTGATTGTCTATGATAGATTTAGCCATTAGCCCCTTACCCCATAAATACATCCTTTTACACCTTTAAATTATTTATTCACTGAATAAAATAGTTCCACTTTATACAGTCACTTCCTTGTCAGGAATATGTACTGTAAGACATACACAATTTTGTATAGCAGTCTGTGCATTTTATTTTCAATATCTTTTGGATGTTTATTACTATGAGGTTCTTTCTGTTGTTTTGAGGCAGCTTCTGGCCAGATCTGCTTTCACAATGACAAGATTTAATGTGTTATGATAATTTAATTATTATACGCCAATCTTCAGACTGTATGGCTGTCCAGGTTTTCCGCACTTTTCTCATATATGCTTTGACATTATATAAATATCAGATGGCTGAGCCCTCTGATCAGGATCTACACAGTTTGCTAATTTAGACCAGTATACATTAAACATTATTATTCCAGACTGGTTCATGTTTTGGTTACTGAAATGATCCACAAGGGAACTTAATAACCCACAAGTGTTAGTGTTGAAAAAAGTTTACTAATGGTTTTCATGATAAACAGATGGCAGCTTCCTTGAAATCTCAGAGGTGATGCAGCTTACTCAGAAGTTTATGTGTTTCAGATTGAGGTGCTAGTGTACTGCCCGTTGACACGGCGACAGAAGATGCTGTACCAGGGCATTAAGAACAAGATCTCCATTGATGATCTCCTCAACACGGCCATGTCCAACACATCCCAGGCAGTCTCCACTGCTAACAGCCTCATGAACCTAGTCATGCAGTTTCGTAAGGTGAGAAGTATTGCAAACTACAGTGCTCCCTCTCTACAACAACAACCAATGGGAGACACAGATTGTGTACAGTCAAACTTCGATATCTCGAACTCGTTAAATTCAAAGTATCCGATTTGTCGACACATGAATTGCATTATTTCATGCTCGGTTAAGTCAATCATACCCGTATTTCAAAGTTTAAACGTGGCTAAGCCACGTTTTAACTTTGAAATACGGGTATGTTCAACCTTGCCGAGTTTGAGATATCGAAGTTCAACTGTATGTTGTTGGGAGGGAGTTGTTATAGGGAGGGGAAATTAAGTCTTCGCTTACATTTGCAAACAGCTTAAATCCAGATCAGAGGCCGCATAACGTAAGGTGAGAAGTATTACTTAGTAGTAGCATAATTGGATTTTAGGAAATACCTCCTCATTAGAAATCCTAAACTCATTACCCAGTAAACCTTTTTTGTAGTAGTCTGTTTAAGTATTAGTTAATTTTTCTTTGAAAATAATAAGACAGCTTATGAATTAGAACATCAGTTCATACTTCAAATTTAAATACAATTAAACTATTTATTGAGTATAGAACACTTATTATTTTGGCTGTTTTTTTTATTGAAAGTGCAGTATTCATGTGAAATGACTGTAATGGTTTGGCTTTGTTGTAGGTGTGCAATCACCCTGAGCTGTTTGAGCGTCAAGAAATCCGCTCATCCTTCTACTGGAAACAGGAGACTTTTGTTATTCCAAAACTTGTATATAGAGATGGTAAGTCTGGCAAACTTAAAAGTCTGACTATAAACCTTTTGCCGTACTAAAATTTGCAAACAGTTTGGATCCTCTTGTTGAGGTTTCTTAAACGGCTTGTCTCCAAAACTGGAATCAGGCTATAGGGTAATGTGTTCATCAATAGGAAAGTAAAGTTTGTTTGTTCTATATTACTTCTTGCGTTAAGATACCATATGTCTTTGCTACCTCAACAAGTTTTCTTTAGAGTAGTTATCATGAATCTGTTTACAGAATTCACTGTTTATAGTTTATTTGTTCATATCGTTTGAATAAATCATGTCTAATCATTGCTCAGTACAAAAGTATTCAACACATTTCATGGAAAGTCACAAGTGTATTTTGAACTGTTTCAGGTATAACTACGAGCAGTCTACCCTGTAAGACCCGGTTGTTATACAACCTGCTGTATATATACAACACATACCATGTACATTCATCATTGTTCCATTCCTGCAATAAACAAGGTTGGTAACACTACTCGTATAATGTTGCAGGGCTGCGATTTTCTCCGAAAACTTTCCTGGCTAATCAAATGCTTCAGAACGGTCTCAGACTCAACCAGGAAAGTTGCTTTACTGATGAGCTGTCAGTTGTAACCCTGCTTTAATAGAAGTTTGCACTTGTTTCTCATACATCAAAGAAGATATGCACTGCCTATGTTGGACTTAATTTATATCAGTTTGAGGTTTAGAATTCCCATATTTCAGAGTTCCAAATAAGGGGGAGTATTTCAAAAACTAAAATCTGTATTTCTGCATGAAACCTTATGGTGTTACTACTCATTAGAATCGTCTCTGTGAGAAGAAGAAAATGTTGGATTTGTTCAGTTTACTCCTTCTTATCTGGAGCCCTGATTTGAGGACCTCTTACCTGGAGCCCAGATTTGAGAATCCGTACTAGCCCAAAGTCATTTCTTCACAACATCTCAGAATCTTGTCATATATTTGACTACAAATAGGTTGTTATGTATTATTTTACTATGTACAATATTTGTATGTTGTTTCAGATACTTCCTCATCTGTAAATAGCTGTTTCTCATTCCTACGTTTTATCGACATGTCACCAGCAGAGCTCAATTCACACATGCTAGGAGGCCTACTGGTCAGGTGGGTAGAGTAGTTGACAGGCATACCATTGCTTAACCTATTACCCCATATATACACCTTTTTATTCCTTTGAATTATTCCTACACTAAAGAAAATAGTAGATGTTAGCTTAGTAGATGTTAGCTTAGAGCCGGTTAGAAGGTAAAGCAGTATGCCCCTTATGGAGCATGCTGCTTTACTTTCAACCTGCTTTAAGTGGTATCCTGTTTTCAATATAAGAAAAAGGCTATGGGGCAATGGGTTAACTCTTTCTCTCTTACTAGCCTTTTAGCACATTTAATTTATTCCTCCACTACATCAAGGAGGGATTATTTTTTTTAAAGATTACAGGTACAGTCAAACTTGTATTAAGAGACCACCCAAGGGACGGGCTGAATGTGGTCTCTGAATAAAACAGTCTCTTAGTGCAAAAACCATGAAGTGTAGTAGAGAATACAATGTACTTATACATGTACATGTTTTCTTGTCAGTTAGCAATGCTATGTTATATACATGTGCCTGCAGATGTATGTAATTAAGCATAAAACATTTCATTTTGGTTGCTATTAAAGAAATACCATTTTTAAGTTCGACATGGTTTATTCATAAAAAATATGAATATGTATGTATCTCATTCTCCCCTGAAACTTTTATTAAAAATAATCCTTTTTCAAAATAAGTCTTGTCAATTTTTTTAGCTCACCTGAGCCGAAGGCTCAAGGTGAGCTGTTGTGATCGCCCGTCGTCCGTCTGTCCGTCTGTCCATCTGTCCGTCCGTTCAAATTTTACTTCAAGCGACATCTCCTCTGAAACCGCGAGTTTGAGGGAAAAACTAAATTGCTGATGGTGTTCCTTGGATGCTTCTCTACAGAAATCGTTAAAATAAAATTCAAATGTTGACTACTTATTGAAATTTATTAAAAAAAGTGAAAAACTTTAAACAAGTTTTTTGTAAAAAACCACTGTTCCCACACCTTAGATATTGCAGGAATAGTATCTTCTACTAAATCACTTTCAAAACCCTAGGGTCAAATTTGACTCAACCCTGGCCGTATCAGTGCTTTTTGATGCAGGTCTGACAGTAAAAACTCTCTAATGATCCGTTTTTATACAGACCCATTGTATCTTCCAGGCTAAGAAGCTACCCTTATACTAAATGCAACATTTTTGCAAACAGTTTGGATCCAGGTCAGATGCCACATAATGCAGCATCTAATCTTGATCTAAACTATTTGCCACTCATTTACATATTTTCTTATATTTAGAAAATATAAGTTATTATTTTTTACATATTTCACATACAAACATTTGGAGCAGACAACAGTTCAGCATGATAATAGTCATTTCTCCCTGAGACCGTCTCTTATTGCATAACTGACCCATAGCTAGCTCTGAACTCGGGTCACTGAGATACATAGCAGAAATGATGATGTCTGCTATTTTATGCTCAAACACAACTTAGTTCAAGGCATATTACTTTTGGTCTGTCTGTTTGTTTATCTTTCTGTCTATCAGTCCACAATTAATTCTTGGCCATAAACAGTATGGATCCAGGTCAGATGCCACATAATGCTGCATCTAATCTGGATCCAAACTATTTGCCACTCATTTACATATAGTTTCTTATATTTAGAAAATGTAAATAATGATATTTATTAACCTATTAACCCATACATATTCCTTTTTATGTCTTTAATTTATTCTTCCACAGAAGAAAATAATTTCACTTTATACAGTCATTGTTGTCTTTAACAATTGCTTCAAATGACATCTCCTCATATACCGCTGAAAAGATTTCAACCAAACTTTACACGAATGTTCCTTGGGTCAAGTTGTTTCAAAATTGTTCAAAGAATTAAAAACAATGTAGAACTCTGGTTGCCATGGCAACCAAGTGAAAAAATAAGGAAATCTTAAAAAATCTTCTTGTCTGAAACTACAAGGGCCAGATCTTAGACATTTGTCACATAGCATCATCTACAGGTCCTCTATCAAGTTTGTACAAACTATGCCCCTGGGGTCAAAATTGGCCCCGCCCCGGGGGTCACAGTTTTACACAGAGTAATATAGTGAAATTTTCAAACGTCTTCACCTCTGAAACTAATATGGCCAGAGCTTTGATATCTGGCATGGTGACACTTTTAGATGTCCTACACCAATAAGGTTCAAATGGTTCTGGTCGATTGCATATCATCTACAGGTCCTCTATCAAGTTTGTACAAATTATGTCCCTGGGGTCAAAATTAGCCCCACCCGGGGGGTCACAGTTTTCAAACGTCTTCTTTTCTGAAGCTAATATAGCCAGAGCTTTGATATTCGGCATGGTGTTACTTCTAGATGTCCTTTATCTATTTTGTTCAAATGGTTCCAGTCTGTTGTATATGTAGGTCACAGGAGCTAAAAATAGATTTTTTCAATGGAAACTTAAAAAAAATCTTCATGTCTAGAACCCTAGTACCCTGATCTTAGATATTTGGAACATAGCATCATCTACAGATCCTCTATTAAGATTGTTCAAATTATGTCCCTCGGGTAAAAAATGACCCCGTCCTGGACATAAATCATTATCTCCATTTTGATGTACAGCTATTCTCAGGTGAGCGACATATGCCCCATGGGGCTCTTGTTTACTATTTAATCTTGTTTAAATTTGACAAATAGTGTAGACCTCGCTCCTTAAGAAGCACTTTGATCAGGGCTACACAGTATGCATAGGACAAGTGTAATCTTTACTGGTCCATTAGCATTAAAGGTCTTGATTTGACTCCCAGCTCCTTTCAGCTGGGAACCAAATGAAGACATTAAATACTAAAGGGATAACTATCCCTGTCTTAACATTTCTAAATCAACATTTAAAAAAATCACTAATTTTGGTTTGCTTGTTTTCAAGCTCTGCCCTGCTGCTGGTAAACATGCCTTCCAAGCTCATGATGCTCTCTAACCAATAGCCCTTTCCCTTTTGCAGTGCAAAGGTCTTTAGCTTATCAAGCATTTCATGAGCCTGGTCTAAAGATATCATGGTCTGACCCGATGCATCATCATCACCATCATCATCATCTCCACCATCACACTCTCCCTTCTCCTCCCTAATGTCTTTCAAAATGGCATGTGCTTGGGCATTCCAGTCTTTTACACTCGTGTTACATGTGGCAATTTTTTTGTCAATTTCTACCAGCTCGCCAAATGCACACCCAAACAGCTCACTGGACATTTTCTATACAGCGAGAGGCACATCATCATCATCATCACAACTACCAGCATCACATATGTTCCCCTGACTCACCCCCCTGACCCTCATTACAATCACTGACACACTTTTCCCCATTTAGACTGTTCAAGATTTCAATTGAAAATCCACACAGGTCTGTGAAAACATTTCTGAATGGTAGAGCTTTCCACCTCTTTCCATGAACCACTTATCCAGTAAATTGCATAGATCTAGGATAGATATTCCTTGAAGAATATCGCTACCAACACAATCGGTACGTTCCATTTGGGCGAGAATGTATTGCAACTGCCGTTTACGGTATTTTAGTTTGAGAGTTTGGATAATTCCCTGATCCATAGGTTGTGACAATGATGTTGTGTTGGCTGGCAAGAACATTAGCTTTACATTATGGAGATCTAGATGAGGCAGGGACGTTGTCCAAAAAGAGTAGAATTTTCTTAACTTACCTTTTCATTTGTCTGTCTACTGACCTCAACCACTCGCTCATCAGGTCACCAGTCATCCAAGCCTTCTTGTTGTTTCTGTATATTACCGGCAATGACTCTGGCTTGATTTTCTTGAAACATCTTGGTTTGGCAGATTTCCCAATGACCAGTGGTTCCAGCTTCTCTCCGGTCATGCCAGCACATAACGATACCGTCAGTGGCTCCTTTGAACGCTTGCCACCAGCCAATTCTTCGTCTGAAATGTAGGGAAAAAAACAAACCTGAATACACGGAAGCCTACAGTACATTTTGGGAGTAAATCAGTATAAGGCCCTCCATTGGTTTAAAATCTCAACGGCAATGCGCGAGAATGCTAAAAATACTAGTCTTGATCTTATGAAAACGGAAGCAATCCAGTTATCGTGATAAAGTGTTTATATTTAAATTTATATGTACAGTTTAGCTTCTCCCCATGACATCCATGTTTTCTGGAGTTCAGTGTGAAGGGTTCATCTCCACGTTTGAGTCGGACCACCTCTTCTCTTTATTCCTTACGGGTTCCAATCAAGGGCACAACGAGCTATGTTGGGCTGGTTTCTTCTCAGCGTATGCCCAATCAATGTCTTCTTCAGCTCTGTTGAAGGTTTCAATGGTGTCACTTAAGTCATACAGTACATTTTAACTGGTTAAGTCATTTCAGGGCTTCCGTGTTCAAATTTACTTCAAGTTTATCCTGATAGCTTCACTGACCAATGCAATCAGTTCCATTAACCCTTTACCCCATAGCCTGTTTCTAGTTTTGAAGACAGTTGACCACTTAAAACAGGTTGAAAGTAAAGCAGAATGTGCCTTAAGGCACATTCTGCTTTACTTTCAGCCTGCTTTAAGCCAAAATCTGCTAAGCTATTTAAAATATTTGTAATGGTAATTGTTCATGAGGGTATAAACTAGGACTATTTTTCTTCAGTGGAGGAATAAATTAAATACGCTAAAAGTCGCTTCTATGGGGGAAAGGGTTAAGGGGATGCTGTCTTGCCTTCATCACTTTCTTCATGGGGGGAGATAGAATACACCCACTGCCCGAACTGGCAGAGTGGTAAGACTCCTCCAAAAAGTGACTCGTGCATTCACTACATACATACACAGGGTTCCAGATAAGGATTGGTAATCTTAACAAATCCAATATTTTCTCACTTATACTGCACCAAATCCTATAAAGATTCTAATGAGTAGTGACACCATAGGGTTTAATGAAGAAATGGAGATTTTAGTTTTTGAAATACTCCCCTTATCTGGATCCCTGCATACACATCTAATGTAAAAGACAAGAAACACTAGAACTCACTTTCCATTTGTTTTATTCACAGCATACAAAATAGCAAATGATAAAAAAAATAAAAATAAAAATATGTAAAACATCAATGAATTTAACACATGCTTTTAAATACACATACGATTCACTGCTTCACACAATCAACACACATGAACTTGTATTGTTTATTTAATCATCTGCATGTTGCGGGCAAAGTTCTTATTCCAGTGGCAAACAGTTTGGATCTATATCAGATGCTGAGTAACCCTGTGTCTCATCTGGTCTGGATCCAAACTGCTTGAAACTCTTATGATATTTTTTTAAACAAAAAGCATAAAAATCAGTTCAACGTTTTGTTGTAGATGACTATTTTGCATACACCAATTTCATAGCAAGCCGAAGTTTTAAATTGACACTGTCAGAAGCAGTGTATAATAGACAAACACATAAGCACATTTCACAGCACTAACCCAAACAAATGCATTGTATAGATCTCAGTGATCGCATACACATTTAACAGATTCTGTGATTCCTGGCTTTTAGAAGGCAATCTGAAGAGCATTCTTACGTTCACTGAACTGTATCAATCTGCCATGGTGCATGAACAGGTTTATTGTTGCTTGTCTTGAATGAAACTCTGATTTTGTCTGTTGACATCCCGTTTTCAATTTCCCTCTGGAATTTGAGATGCATACCATAACTGAAAGTGCTTTTTGATAAGAGTCCTTGAGTACAATTTTGCAGCACAATCACTATATTAATACCATTATCTTTCAATTTCTGAAAAAAGTCTTTATGTTGATGGCATTTTAACATGCCCATGATGATTAACTCTTTCTGGTAAGACTGAGCCTAAGGTAACTCATCGCAAACTTACTCAACGTACTGAATAAGAATTTTCTCAGCATATTTCATCATGGTAAGGTTTGTTGACCAGTGATTATCAGACTGAGTAATGTGCCAAGATGCTGGAAACTGTACTCCTTTTGGGTGACATCTGTCGGTTTTCCCAGCGTAGATGAGCTGGGGTGGCAACATGTCCATGCTGACAGTATTGGCAACTACAGGAGTCAGCATACGTTTGTCATTAACTCATTACCCCAAAGTCTGTTTCGCCCCCCTCTGTATCCATAGTCCAGTCATTACATGGTATGAACTTTATGCCAGGTTGGTCAAAATTAATGATCAGATTGTCTAGGATAGAATGTTCACTGACACCGTCTGAAATTCTTTGAAAAAATTCACTGAAATTCTCAGGCAGAGTTCTTGCACTAGAACTGGCCTAACACTTAACCCTATTCATGCGTTTAGGCAGAGATTTTGCCCAATCATTTGTGATTACCACAGTTCCACTGATGATTACAATGGCTAATCCAATTACTATTGCTGTGTTTACAACTGACCCTGACCCTAACTTCTGCACTAAGTCTTTCATTTTATTACTAACCTAGTTTAAGGAGGCATCCTTATTTTTCCTTCAGGAGAAAGCTCCCTGCTTCTTTAATTTTCCCTAGGGTGGCGTTGACAGCTGACTGTCCTCTCTTTGTAACAGTCTTGCATGTATGGCACTGTACTTTCATTGATACTTATTCTCAAGTCCTTAGAACACTTCCGCTTGGCTGACATGACGTCATGTTCAAGTGCATACTATGCAATTTGGCTCTTGTTTCTTCTGAAGAATGATAATTCTCAGGTTTTCTCCTACGAGAACCATTCTTAGAAAGGACTTTCAGAACGTCTTCATTTCAATTTCCTACATTTTTGGTACTAATGTTGTATTTAACAGCTTCAAATGTCTTTGGTAGCATTTGCAAGTGCTGCACATGAAAATTCCCTTTCTTTAGCCAGGGTTATAGAGACATTCTCAAATTTGTGTTGTTGTTTTAAAGACAAGACAAACTTTTGGTGTCAAATTTACCAAGGCATCTTGATTTCCTAGATTTGCCAATCAATAGCACTTTCAGCTTTTCACCTGCCATACTGGTGCACAGACCCATCACCATTCTTTCCTTTGATCGTATGCCCCCAGCACAATCATCTGACTTAAAATGACAGGTTTTCCTCACAGTATCTCTAAAGAATAGTCCAGATTCATTCATATTGAATATGTCTTTCTCCATATAATTTTCACATATCTTAGGCAATTTGGTTTCCAATCACTGACTGTATATGCACTGACATCTCCTCTCTTACAAATCATCCCCCTATCTGTAATATTGTTTCTTTTATTGAAGCTCGAAAGCCATCCTTTTGATGCTTCAAATCCAACACATTTAACTGTTCTGCAAACTGTAACGCTTTTGTTTGTAGTAAAGGTCCTGTTACCGGGATACAACGAGACACCACGTCTTTAAACTCCTGGTAGGTAAGCTTTTTCTTGGGGTGTCCTGGTCCACTAATTGTGAATCCATGGGATCTTGCATTCCGAAACCAGTTGCACATGAGCATATTAAGCTTCTCATTTAGTAATCTCTTGTAGAGACACGCCTATTCATCATCTGTATTACTATCATAGCTGTCTATATACTCTGCCTTCCTCTTAATGATGGTCTGAACCTGTAAAAATAATTTTTAAAAAAGGTCGTCTCTTAATAAAATTGTCTCTTAATACAAAAAACCATCAAGTGCAGTGGAGAATACATGTACAGTCAAACTTTGAACTGGGAGTATTAAAATTTATTTGAGAAAAGGCTTGTTTGAGATTCAGGTTGTTTCAAGTTCGAAGTTTCAAGTTCGACTTTATACTGTGGTACAGACACACACAACTGGTGTATTGGGTATATCAGCTTTATGGGAATGGGAACCGTAATTGGACAGATAATTAATACGATCAGATAAACATTATTTCTTTATTTACATTGCACACTACCAAATCTCTTTCGGTATCAATTTGTGTATTTTATACATTTGAAACATAAATATATTAAACATGTCAGAAATACAATGTAATCACCATATACCGGATGCACAACTAGTATAGAAATCAATGATATTTATTTTATTCATTTCTTGTTTAAATTTTTCAACATTGTGCATTACGATTTCTTAACAGTGATTTCCCCTTATCTTGGCTATGTCAACAAACTAGTTCTACTTCTTAAAAAAGTCGTCTATTGTTGACTGAACTGCCGCTCTTCTCTTAAAGTCACATTTCACTAAAAATTTGTACACATTACTTATCATGTTCAGTTCATTGTCCGCACCGGACTGTGTAACCAGATATCATTTCACTGCAACTTATCCCTTCAGTGCCTCAGTTACAGAAGATGCTGGCACATCCTCGTCTTCGTCGTCTTCTTCTGCCAAGCACTTACTGGCATTTTTCATGGTGACTATATCACTAATAATGTCATCATCAGTCGTTTCTGAACACACTGTAATTTCACTGTCTATGTTCAGAAATTGTTTAAAGTCCACAGATTTCACTTTCATAAGCCTAGCTAAGGGAATGTCATCGTCTTAGTCTTCACTGAGTACCTCTGTAGCTGATGTTGAAAAGGCAGCATGGCCAAAACAGTTTTTATGCCCCCGGCATCGATAGATGCGGAGGCATATAGTTATCGTCCTGTCTGTCCGTCCGTCCGTCCGTGCATCCGTAACAAGGTTAAGTAGATTTTACCGTTTCGTATAGCATCAACACCCCTTACCCAAATGCTTGGATACTTACACAGTTGTTGCCTTGGACCATTCTCTACCCACCAATATCACCAAACTTTGATTTTGACCTTGACCTTGACCTAATTTGGACTTAGATTATTTTAAATAGGCTATTTCTTGGTTAACTAGATTTTACTGTTTCGTCTAGCATCAACACAACTCACTACAATGCTTTGATACTTATACAGTTGTTGCCTAGGACCATTCCCTGTCCACCAATATCATCAAACTTTGATTTTGACCTTGACCTAATTTGAACTTAGAATATTTTGAATGGGCTCTTTCTCTGTTAACTAGATTTTACCGTTCCCTCTAGCATCAACACTGTTTACTACAATGCTTCAATACTTATACAGTTATTGCCTTGGACCATTATCAACTCACCAATAATACCCAAGCTCAGTTTGACCTTGACCTAATTTCGACTTAGAAAAGTTTAAAAATATATTGTCAAGGATGCCACCGGGGGCATAAGCGTTTATTGAACGTGCAGTCTTGTTAATATTTTCACAAGTGTGCATGACTGTTTTATTAACTACATGGCATCCAAAATTGTCATTTGAAAAGTGACGTCAGCGTCTACTGCTTCATAATGACTTGCCGTCGATAGTGCACTTTCAAGTTCGTAATAACCCCTTGGTCCATAAGTTGAGTGTGGCTTGTTGTATTTGGTGGCAAAACACAAGTTCTATGGCCTTCAAACCCTTTACTTTTGGATGGGCAGGGCAATTGTCAATAACCATTGCCATATTTCCTTTCTCTCGTTGAAAACGTAAGTCAAGTTTCATTACCCCCTGCTAAATAATTCACTTGTCATCCACGCCTTGGTATTGTATTCGTAGTCTGTTGGCTGTGTTTTGGTATTTTTGAAGCAGCGTGGTTTCCCAAATTTTTCAATCACCATAATCGGAATTTTGTCATCGCCAGTCATGTTGGAGCGAACCATGAGCGTAACTCTCTTTACTTCTTTTTTCCCCCTACACAAGAGATTTTTTTTAACTCCATGGTTTTGTCATTTGTAAGCTTATAAAACAAAGTTGTTTTATCGTGTTGTGGATGTCTCTCGGACTGTAGGTTTTCAATACGGTCTCTAGCTTGTGGTTCCAGAAATCCATCTGCTCAGAGTTTAATTCAACAGATTTTCCTTCACCACAGACCTTTTTGAAGTTTATGCAGTGTCGCTGTTTGAATCGATCCAGCCATCACGTGGACTGCTTGAAATCAGCAATCCCGAGTTGCTCAGCAAAGAAACTTGCTTCCTGCAGAATTAAGGGTCCAGAGAGGGATATAGATGCTAGGTGTGGATACCTAGATTTTCAGCAAATTTTAAAGCCTGTTGATTAAAAAGAGGTTCGGAAACTGGCATTCTTCTTGTCATCGCATCTTTGAACCATTCCAGTACCAAGTCTTTTATTTCTTCATTCCCGTAAGTCTATGCATCCATTTTCATTCACCAGACATTCGTATGAGTATCCCGATAGTATTTGGATATTCGCATTCAGTCAAATCACATGGAAAACACTGACAACAATTTTTTTGGGTTAAGAATGCAACACTGTTGATTATGCAAAAGCATAAAATATTTTGTATATATACCGTAATAAAGTTGCTTTGTGGAACAATTACTTGTAAATCTTGTTTTATTTCATACCTATTACATGTCGATTCCTATAATTATGATAATTAGTTGCACACGTTAGCTAAACATATTAACCTAACATGTATTACACATGTGTAGTTTTTACCGTAGCTGTGTTTGTGCAGCTTCCGGGCCAGTATAAAACAGCCATTAAACTTCAACCAATGAACTTGTTAATGTAGTCTACATTTTTACGAAATACGTGCAGATTTAATTTACCAAAGTTTATAATCGGATATAATAGGGTCCAGCATTACTTTTGATTCAGTATTGGGACTTGATATGTTTAGGCTTTTAATAACTTTTTGTCAAATTGCTTATGAAATTTCGTTATACTCCTGTAAGCTTTTCATCAGAAATTAAAACGCAGCTATGAGTTTAATTTCAACTGCAATTGGACAAGAAGCTTGAAAATCGGAGAAAAATAATAAATAACAACATACTAATTTTAACATTTTAATGACATGTCTATCAAACTATCTTAAATAGCTCTAAAACTAAGTTTTTGTATTTATAAGCATAACCCAATTAGCACTAAGTCAAACACACCAATTTATCACCTATTGATATCACTATGACATAACCTCTTCACTGCATTATATCTAGTTCATTCGTCACTTACAAACAATTTAGATCCTATAATTAGTTGCTAAGTTATTCGGCGTCTGATCAGGATCCAACGCGTTTGCCACTCACTATGATTTTATGTGAAATTTATTTAAAATTTTAAGTTGAGAAATGGCAGCAGACGAATATTGTTGAACCCTCATCATGCTGAATTGTCGTCAGCTTCAAATATATCGTCTGCGAAAAAATATCAAAATACTTTTTCAACGATATTTTCATTTGAAGAAAAGTTGAATATGGATGACAAACAGTTTGGATCCTGGTCAGACGCAGCGTTACATGACGTCTGATCTGGATCCAAACTGTTTGCAAATGAAAGCCAAGTTGCGCTCAGCATGATAAGGGTCCAAGCAGATAAGGCCACGGCAATGAAGAGGTTAAGCAAACACTCTGTGTTTGTCATTTTGTAAGAAATTGCCAAAAAATGGACTAGATTTGTTTGTAAATTGGAATTGCTCATTTGAAGTTTAAGGGGACGATGAGTGAAGCAAACAATTGACTTTTTGTTAATTGACACGTTTACAGATTTACTCGCACATTTCACTCTTCAAACACATTAGTTTAAACATATTTATTTCCAGTACATATGATTACATTTATACATGCTAACGTAAGCAAACAATACTTAGGAAAAGGATTGAAACGAAAGAATAAACTTACTGAGTTTCTCTCCTTAAACAAACACATTAGGCATGTTCATTTGTATCACTACTCATAAGTACACGTTTTTGTTCAGAAATATGATGCTGTCTACGAGAGTGCTTGAGAGTCTGTTCCTAAGTTTGTTCAGAAGAAGACCGGCTGTAGTTGGAACGGCAAGCACTTTCTTTGTTATGCAAGCAACATGTGGAAAACGATGTGCGTTTCTTTTCCACCACTCCAAAAATTCATCAGAGTCAATTTTCTCTGCTAAGTAGCACGTAAGTTCATCCTCCTTATATTTGTCTGGTGTGTTGAATATGATGAAGTCTAGTTTTCGGCGTTTTGGTGGGTTTGACGGCTGACAATCTGTGTCTTCTCGTAAAGCTGCTTTCAGCGGTAGATTATCCATTCTTGATTTAAGATTTTCCTCTGCTGCTCTTCGTTGCTGTACAGTAAAGAAGGGTAGCTTCTTATATCTGGGATCGAGCAATGATGCCAGTGATGCAGTAGACTGGGCTGCTTCCTTTGTCGATGGCTGGTAACCAGATACTAGTAGATCGGCGATCGTGTCCTTTACATAGTTAATCAGACTGCTGTCTGAATCATCATGTGCTTCAGGCATGAATTCGAAAGTCCACATACGATGGTATAGCTCTCAGAGCAGATCGAAATGTTCTTCTCTGTGGACATGCACGAGGTCACCTCTTTAAACACTTTCAAAACTGAAGCGAGATCGCTAGCAATTTCCCACTTAAGATCCTTTAAGAGGGTGCCACTGTTGTTATTATATCCGTGATCACACGTCTTTGTTCTACCAATCTTTCCAACATTGCTTGTGTTGAATTCCATCTCGTCAGAACATCTTGAATAAGCGTGTGCTGTGGGTGATCCAGAAGCTTCTGACGCTTGGCAAGTTCAGCAGTCAGGGTTGTGGAGTGTTTGAAATGTCCAACTAACTTTCTTGACCGTTGCAAAGGCTTAGCAACTGAAGCCAACTCCAATGCCGGTCTAATACAGAGCTGTAATGTATGTCCAAAGCAACCCAAATCGACCCATGCAGTCCTGCCGATCCAGGCAAACTGTGATAGCCGTAATCTAAACAATGACCTTTAATCTGCGACAAAAACACCATAACAGTTACACGCATGCTGTTTTAACTGATGTCATAGTGCGATGTTTGCAAACTCCGAACACAATTTTACCGCTGTTACAATGGGGAATCACGGGTAATTGCACTGATTATGTAACAGTTTGATCGCTACCTGTATCTTCATGCAGACAATGAAATAATCGTTAACGCTTGCGGTAGTATTGAAATTTGAATGGGTTGGTATCGTTATTTCTATCAAATAAGTTGAAATAAAAAAAATCCGTTCAGAACTATTCAGATACTGAATTAATGTCAGGATATTCGTTGACATCCCTAATAATTAGATAATTTGGTAATAAATAAGTTGGTGTATTATTACAATATTGGGGTGGCCTTATTAGGGGTTTCAGATACAACAGAAATATAAAATATTGCAAGGTTCTTGTAAAAATGGCCTTGATAGCGGTTTGGCCTTATTATTGGAGTACGGTAACCACATCTCTGGGTGGAACACTAATTTAATACTGTTAACCCTTTCCCCCATAGAAGCGACTTTTAGCGTATTTAATTTATTCCTCCGCTGAAGAAAATAGTTCCTGTTTATAACCTCATGAACAATTACCATGACAAATATTTTATATAGCTTAGCAGATTTTAGCTTAAAGCAGGTTGAAAGAAAAGCAGAATGTGCCTTAAGGCACATTCTGCTTTACTTTCAACCGGCTTTAAGTGGTCACCTGTATTCAAAACTGTAAACAGGCTATGAGGTAAAGGGTTAAAAGGTTTTTGCTTTAATTCCGATTCATCTACCACTGATTACAGGGATTAATGTTCCAACAAAACCCCTTGTACTTAATCCTTTCACAGCCAATGCTGCCATTAAGACAGAATAATCCGTCTAGCACAGTAGTTGCCGCGATTTCGTCTGTTTCAATTTTTAGTACACTTTTATTTATAAGATTTGGAATTTTATATGATTTTGAATTCAAGAAACATTGATATAGATGTCAAACAGTTTGGATCCTGATCAGCATTATGGGGCGTCTGATCTGGATCCAAACTGCCTGCCTAGTGCCTATGTTATTGTTATAGGGCCTGGCAGCGAAAGGGTTTAAGGACTGTAATTACTTTTGTGGTATGATTTTCAGGTGGCTCTCCGTGTTTTTGTGTTTGAAGGCTTCATACACGTTACAACATCAAAATGATTGGCATTCATCTGGTGAAATCAGGCAAGTATCAATTGTTTACAAAGAAAAGGTGGTAAAGTATTTGTGCTTGAAACAGAATGTCACAGATGTCCTTTGGACCAAGAGTTTGAGTTGAGTCTGAGGTCGTTCTAAAGCATTTGATTGGTAAATTTGTACAACAGCTCAAATCTGACCAATCAAATGCTTGGAGAAGGATTTCAGACTCAACTCAAAATGTTTATGAACTTTGGGCCAGATGGGAGGAAGAAAATTGAAAAATAAAAATCGCAACAACAAAAAAATCTACTTGCAATTCTGGGTATTTTGATAAATACTGGTCTAAAACGGCAAACAGTGCAGACCCTGATCATAGGGAGCCTTCTGACCAGGTCTTCACTGTTTGCAAATGTATTGAGTTTATTTTAAACAGGTCAATGAGTTAATCTTGATTTTTGCTCCTTGATGAAGGAGAAATAGTGAGATTAAGGTATTGCTTTTCCATGGCGATGACTTCAAACTTTTGTACTTAGTTCCAAAATTATATGTGTTTTTTAATGCCCCCGGTGATGATAAGTCGGAGGTGTACGGTTTTATCCCTGTTCATTGTACTGACTAGGTAGTTACTATTTGCTACAAGCTTGCCACTTGATAAGCTTTCCTAAAAAGAAATTTAAAAAAAAAAAAACCTGAAAAATGTGTTTGTTTTTACACTTATCTAATTCTGCAGTATTCTTGTAGAATTTTCTAATATAACTTTATAATTTCAGATGGCGGCCCCGTTTGCATAATAAGAGTTTTTTACTCGAGCCATTACGGACAACGCATTTTGCGAGGGTTCAGTCGAGCCGTGTTCTCTCACCCCTTGTGTTCACTGCCTATAGAAGTCCTATATACACCCATCAGAGTCACGTCATCCACTACATCCCAGAGACAGAGTTACACAGACAGATACGAAGACGCCATTTAAACATCACTCATGTACGAAAACAGTTAAAAACATCTCCACAGTCACCAACAAAGGTACACAATATGAGGGGATGGGATTTAACCCTTTACCCCATAGACTGTTTCTAATTTTGAAAATAGGAGACTATTTAAAGCAGGTTGAAAGTAAAGCAGGATGCGCCTTAATGTTATAAGACTTTCATGTCTTAATCAGGTCATGGATATTGCAATAAATGGAAATCTCATGTGATTTGATTTTCTTTAAGCAAAAGTTCTAGCTTTTGAATATGAAGCACCATTGTTTCTCTTCTATGGAAAACATTTCTAAGGAAAATGCTGTTTTCAATTCAGTTATTTAGCCACAATTATTCCATGTTGTCTGCCACTTTCTATAAAACAAACTTAGATACAGTATATGTATGAGACGCTGATAATTATAATAAATAGCATATTAGCGCAATAACAACTTCTAAATTTCTCTTTGGCAACCATCATCTGATGCTCAAAAACAGCCACTTTAGACTATGCAATTAGACCTTGCCGACTGAAGGGAATGTTCCCCCAATATGGCGTATTTAAGAGGCATTAAAACCTAACCAGAAGAAGAAGAAAAATTTATAAGACAAAAGTGGTTACTTTCTTTTTTGGCTGAGTATATTAAACAACTTTTCAGTAGAAGGTCTATTGGTAGTGTAACATGGTGAAAAAGTTGTGACCCAACTGGGACTCGAACCCAGGACCTCTGGCTTACCATGCCAACGCTCTAACCACTGAGCTACCGAGTCACCCAGAAAAGCCAATCAACCATTTCACCATATTCTCTACCCGGCTACACACACCCCCTCTACACAAGAATTCGTCCCGAATTCTTATTAAAGAACACTCCACGAGTTTCTTATTATTATTTCTGTACACTCCACGAGTTACATATTATTCTACGGGTTATGGGTTATTTACGTTGGGCGCCAAATGTAACATGGTGAAAAAGTTGTGACCCAACTGGGACTCGAACCCAGGACCGCTGGCTTACCATGCCAACGCTCTAACCACTGAGCTACCGAATCACCCAGAAAAGCCAATCAACCATTTCACCATATTCTCTACCCGGCTACAGTAGTCTTCAGCACAGATTGATTTTAGCTTAATGTAGAATAAAAATTAATGCAGAAAGTTCCCATCAGAGCTCTTTACATAGTTTTTAGCCTGCATTAAGCAGTAACTTGTCTCTACAGATATCAGCTCTATATCAGTTAATGATTGCAGTGATCCCTTAACCTTTACCCCATAGCAAATTTCTGGTATTGAAGATAGGTGACCACTTAAAGCAGGTTGAAAGTAAAGCAGAATGCGCCTTAAGGCGCATTCTGCTTTATTTTCAGCCTGCTTTAAGCTAGTATCTGCTAGAATATAAAAAATATTTCTTATAATACCTATTTATGACTGTATAAATTGGAATTTTTTTCTTCAGTGGATGAATAAATTAAATGTGCTAAAAGGCACTTCTATGGGGGAATGGGTTAATACAAGATTGACTTTACTTATGTCACCTTTGATTGTTTACTCAGAGCCCCAAGTCCCCAATGAGCCCTCAGATGCCAGATTTGAAAGCCCACCCCCACAAATACCGTCCACCAGAGACGAGGGATTGCCAGCCCACAGAGATACCCCAGTTCCTGTACTACAGGACACCTAAGGTACTCCATAGTGCTAGAAGTCTAACCTGGCATACAATTCTCCTCTTACAATATTAACTCATTCACAGCCATGACGTCATTAGCTTTAAACATTTGTTGTCTGCTCTTATTTATCAAATTTAAACATTAGGTATTTTGACTTAAGAAAAAAAGAATTGATTGTCAAACAGTTTGAATCCTCATCAGGGGCAGTGTTACGCGGCATCTGAACAGGATCCAAACATATGCAAATAACCATTGTACTTGGTAAGGCAGTGAAAGGGTTTCCTTTTACTAAGAAACTTATCAGGCCTTTTGCTGTGCCAATTATTTTGGTGGTAGTTTTAATCACTTATGATGATTCAATTTCATAAAAGAATCTTATCCCATTACCCCCTTGCCTGTTTCTAGTTTTGTAGACAAATGTCCACTTAAAGCAGGTTGAAAATAAAGCTGAAGGCCCATTTTGCTTTACATTCAGCCTGCTTTAAGCTATAATCTGCTAGAATATAAAAACTATTTCTTCTGGTACATATTCTTTACTGTATAAAATGGGACTATTTCAGTGGAGGAATAAATTAGAGGCGTACAAAAGTGCATACATGGGGTAATGGGTTATAAGATGTATTAATGTGACATTGTACTGTGTTTAAGGTACAAGCAAGGATTCGTCAGTCGTACACAGCTGATCGTAGTTCCCAGTGGGATAGTCTGAAGGCTGAACTGTGTGGTACAGAAACTGCCATGCACTCCCTACAGTATGGTACGCCGGAACTGTATGACGAGGTACGCTGGTGGACTAGATGGCGATTCTTCCCATCCCAGCCTGCCGGGCTATTGGGTAGCTGTCCCAAACATGGCTTCTCTGGAGTCTACGTACCTGGTGAGTAAATTACAGTAAAACCTCTCTATTACAACCGCTAAATTGTGTTCATTATTAGGTATATACAACAGATGACTGCTTAACCCATTACCCCAAAATTACACCTTTTTATGCCTTTAGTTTATTCATACACTATAGAATATAGTTCCATTTTATACAGTCATCAAAATGTATTATAAGAAAAAAAATTCTATATCCTAGAAGATGAAAGCTTAAAGCAGGCTGAAAGTAAATTCAGAATGCGCCATAAGGCGCATTCTGCTTTACTTTCAACCTGCTTTAAATGGTCACCTATCTTTAATATTAGAAACAGGCTATGGGATAATGGGTTAAAGCAAGCTGTCACCTGTCTTTTATATAATCAATTAGCCTTTGTTTTAGTGGACGTAATAGAGAGGTTTTACTGTTTATGTTATATTCCCCAACAACTATGTTTAGAACAAAGTCACTTGGTCTATTTTCATAGAAAACGTATTAATTAGAAAAATTCTCAATAAATACAGTAAAACCTCTCTATTACTACCACAAAAAAGAAGGCTTATTGATTAGACCAGGATAAACCAAATAACAATGCAGTGAAAGATTTGACATGCAAAATAATGTTTCCAAAGTCGATCATCTAAAAACAAGTATAGATCTACTTCATATGAAGTCAGACATAAAAGTGAGTGAAACAAATAAATTAATCACAACTTTTGGAATTTGAAACAACTCAGAAAATATTGCCTCCTATATACATGTAGAAACTTATTGCATTATTTTATCACTCGTTAACAACCACCTGTCTTGAGATGACTTTACTTTTTCAGTTAATTAATGCTTAACAAGTTTCACTGGTGGACATTGTGATATTTGCTTACTTGTAAACTAGAGATTGAATGTGTTAACTCTTTGTACAATTATTCAAGCCAATTTAATATGACATAAGATACTGCAAACATACAGTGCTAATTTTCAGTGTATGCTCAAATTTCCTTTCAGACAGAAATTGTTAACAGGAAAAACTTTGATTTACTTTGTGTATACCAAACCAAGTCATTTCTGTATAATTGTCATTTATATGATTTATGTAAATTATTTACGATTAAACTCGTATTCAACAAATAATCATTAATGAAATATTTAATAGATTGCGACAGAAAGGTGTATGCTTAATGCAGGACAAAATCATGCAGAAAGCTTGTATACTTTCTTTTATCCTGCATTTAGCAGCTACATGGCTTTAGAACTTTTCCATTAGTCAGTCAGGGCTCCAGATAAGAGGGGAGTAAACTGAACAAATTCAACAGTTTCTCACTCATTTCAGCACCAAATTCTATTGTGTAACTACTCATTAGAATAGCCTTGAAGAGACGATTCTAATGAGTAGTGACATCATAGGGTTTAATGCAGAAATAAAGATTTTAATTTTTGAAATACTCCCCATATCTGGAGCTCTGCAGTCTTCTTTGGAATAGTTGCAAACTACAAGGGTTGACAGCATTATTCCTTTAACCCATAGCCTGTTTCTTGTATTGAAAATAGGGGATCACTTAAAGCAGGTTGAAAGTAAAGCAGAATGCACCTTAAGGCGCATTCTGCTTTACTTTCAGCCTGCTTTAAGCAACAATCGTCTAGAGTATAGAAAATATTTCTTATGATACTTATTCATGACTGTTTAAATTGGAGCTACTTTCTGCAATGGAGAAATAAATTAAAAGCTTAAAAATGTGTATCTATGAAGTAATGGGATCTCTAGAAGGAAATAGGGAAAGGTATAGTAGTAAAGATAGGGGCCTATCTATGTCGGTGTCCCATGTAAACAATTTCTCCTGATTTATGGTGTTTAGTTAAGCATTAAAGATAAGGTATTAATCAAAAAAGGAAATTCTGTACTGGTTTGAAATATGAATATAGCAGATCATACATGGCTTTCATTTTAATTCTTGTCAGTTACTATCAGTATACTAGCTTAGTACAGGCCGACTTGAGTGAAGCACCGATCGATCGATCCGAAATAGAATTAGCAGTCTTTAAGACAGGTTGACAGCTTAATACAGGGCAAAAGAAATGCAGATAGCTCCTTTTGGAAAATTTCTGCATTTCTTGACTTTTGTATCATGGATCTGCCCCGCTTTCAAAGACAATAATGCTCCTACTCTGAATCGTTGTTTAATACAGGTTTGACAGTATCTGTAAAATAATACTAAACACATTAACATATTCACTATGTTCCAATCAAATTCATTTTAGCTAAATGACTACAGACAAAAACACTTGATACCATTTCACGTTAATGTAAAAGGACCATCGCGTTTGTGTGTTCAGTAGATATCATATCCCTATTCTGGGTTTGTGTTACAGAAATTCTGTCAGAAATTTGTCAGGAAATTTGTTATATTATATGCTTCCTTCCTCACAAAGATGTCTTCCCCTACCCATTTTAATTAAGCCCTTGCCTCAATGGCACTAGTATATGTAAACATTTAGGTCCTGATCAGAATGCTTCTGATTTGGACCCAAACTGATTGACATGCATATCAATACTTCATAGAGTCAAATTGCTTGAAACTTTATTTCAGAATTAAAAGTACCGTATACGGCATTGTTTATGAAGATGGTATCCTGATAGTGGAGGAACTAATGACACTACATGATTTTACCAAATACTAATCTTCAAATAATCTTAACCCTTTCCCTTATAGAAGCGACTTTTAGCACATTCATTTATTCATCCGCTGAAGAAAATAGTTCCAAATTATACCGTAATGAATATGGGTCATATTTAATACTTTCCTGATTCTAGCAGTTAATAGCTTAAAGCAGGCTGAAAGTAAAGCAGAATGCGCCTTAGAGCGCATTCTGCTTTACTTTCAACCTGCTTTAAGTAGTCACATATCTTCAATACTAGAAACAATGCTATCAGGTAAAGGGTTAACATTGAAATCCCATTGAAATCTGAGGTACAGAAGAGTGTGCAATCTGAAGCCATAACTGATGCTTCAATATCCCTTTTAACCGATTGACCCCTAATGACAAGAATAGGCTTATGGCTTAACCCTTCACCCTATAGCCTATTTCGAGTTGGAAAATATGTGACTGCTTAACGCTGGTTGAAAGTAAAGCAGAATGTGCCTTAATTAAGGTACATTCTGCTTCACTTTCAGCCTGCTTTAAGCTTACACCAGCTAAGATATAGAAAATATTTATTATGCTGCATATTCATGACTGTATCAGGTGAAACTATTTTCTTCAGTGGTTGAGGCTTATTTATGGGATTCTGCTTTAGTTTTAACTCTTCTAACGTACTGGTAGATGAATTGCTTAATGACTGTTACAGACAGGTAGCAGCTTAAAGCAGGATGAAAGCTAAGCGAAAGCTCCTAAAGGACATTTTTGCTTTTCCTGATATTTGCTTTCAGCAATATTCTTTTTATACTAACAGGCAAGCATTTCTCTGAGAGAGTGTACTGGCAGGCCCGAAGGTTATTAAGCATTTGATTGGTCAGATTTGAGCTCAAATCTGACCAATCAAAATGCTTTATAACCATAGGCCATGTACTTTTAACATCTTTTATCATACATTTAGGATGTAACCAGATCATTGCATTAGTCCACCATAATGGAATATATGAAATTCCAAAAAAGACATTGATCGGTGGATGAAAAAATCTAATACTGCTGATAATAAGAATAACATGTCTGGAATGAAGATGATAAAGTGGTTTGATTGAAAAAAAAGGGAAAGTGAAGACATTATTTATAGTCAATTGTAATCGAGTATAAGATCTGATAAAGTGCGCCAAGCTGTATTATATGGATTTGACTTCTTGCTTGATGTTTCTTCTGTTAACCGATGTGAATTGTGAGTGTAGTGAGTAGATATTGACGACATTTGCTAATATAAGTTTGTATCAAGATCAGAACACACAAAATTAATCTGTTTAAATATTAATATTTAAGATTTCATTGAAGACCTTTTCAAGCTGTTTGGATCCAGATCAGGCTCAATAAAATATTGGGTAAGATCTCAATCCGAACTGGTTTGCAATTGAATCTTGTGTTGATCTAACAATGGAGAGTTGTAAGCAGATGACATTTATGTAAATGTACATCCTGTCTGAAGAGAAGCCAGTTAGCAATATGATCCTGATCATAACTACCGCCTAGTTTTATATCTCTGGTAAACTGAAACCAACATTTGAAACTACAAGCCATTGTAGCAGTCCTTTATCCTTGTCATGTTGATTGATTTGCAGATGGTGTGGCCCCATTTCAGACTCCAAGTCTCTGCGGGTCTGATCAAGATCCAAACTGTTTGCAATCATATGAGTAGTTCTTGATTAACCCTTTCCCCCATAAATACGCCTTTTTACTCCTCTAATTTTTTACTACATTGAAGAAAATTGGTCCACTATTACCTATACAGTTATGAATATGTATCATAAGAAATGTTTCTATATTTTAGCAGATTATAGCTTAAAGCAGGCTGAAAGTAAAGCAGAATGTGCCTTAAGCCACATTCTGCTTTACTTTCAACCTGCTTTAAGTAGTCACCTATCTTCAAAACTAGAAAAAGGCTATGGTGTAATGGGTTAACACATAAAACCTTGATTAAAAGTAATTTGCTGAAGACAAATTTGTAGCATATGATAATCCAGCATAATTGCCTTACTTTCATAAGGTGGGCTGTTATACATGTATCGGAGTCGCCTTATTCCGTGCAGTTTCTCAGTAACCGCTGATTGGAACACAATGAAACCTGGTATGATGCTCCATTATAAAAAGGATATGCACACCTGTCCAGAATGTTTTAGTTGGTTATTTTCGTACAGAGTTATGCCCCTTTGTTTGAAATCAGTCTGTTGTTGTTTCCGTGTGGTTTCTCAGCAACTGCTGACTGGAATGCAATGAAACTTGGTATGATGCTTCATCATAAAGAAGAGAAGCTTCTTTAGGAGCTTTCTGGTTTACTTTCAGCTTGCTCTTAGCAGTCATCTGTTTAACCCTTTCAACCCTACAGCCCTCTGTAGAGATTACTGATAACATATACAAACAGTGTAGACCCTGGTCAGAGGGCTCTTATAGGAGCCCTCTGATCAGGGTCTGCACTGTTTGATATTTCATTGCTTTTTGTTGTCATATCAAAATTGTAACAGTATGCTTGTGCAAAATGCCTGTACTACAAGAGTCATAAAGGATTATAAATACCCACTAGAGAAATTTAGGATTGAAATAGTTAAAACGTTATTTTTCCCCCTCATAGGACCCTGCCATTGTCGCTCTACTACTCTAAAAAACTCAAAACAAACAAGACGCTGACATGGCATTTCTTCAGCATGTTAGAGGTACCATACGTAAAATGGGGTTATCTGTTGACAGCCGAAATGGCATTATCCTGTAACTACCCATTGTCTAGCCTGGGTTCGTTAATTTCTCCCTAAAACAAACATTACTTGTTGCCCTGATTAGCTCATTATTCAAATAGCCGTGGCTGTGGTTGACTAATTGGCACATGGACATTATCAAATGTGATTTGTCAACGCTGTGTTGGCATTACATCATTCAGCGTGATGTGACATTGGAGCAGAACAAAGGCTGCATGGATTACAGAGGCTGATTATTTCTGCAAGGCACTGACAGCGCCATAAATCACCCTGATAGCTTGCTGCCAGACTGAGCACATAAAGGTGTCAAGGTTCCAGAATGGGAGTATTTCAAAAACTAAAATCTTTATTTCTGCTTTAAACCCTATGGTGTCACTACTCATTAGAATTGTCTCGAAGAGACAATTCTAATGAGTAGTAACATCATAGGATTTGGTGCTAAAATGCGTGAGAAAATGTTGGATTTGTTCAGTTTACTCCTCCTTATCTGGTGCCCTGAGACTGGGCAGACAAAGGTGTTTGCATTGTCATGATATTTCACGCTTCTGTTTGTGGACACCCTGAGTGGTACAGTGTGAAGTGTCTGTGGCCAGCCGCCTTTGTTCTACTGGGGCCCCGTTTCATAAAACTTTGTAGGACAAATGTTGTCATATGTCAGATTATAAAAGTCTCAATTATTATTTATTTCTCCATCTAATCCTGTCTTGTAACATCTCTATGGAATCGTCTTTTCAAAGAGATGTCACGAGGCAGGATTAGATGGAGAAATAAGAAATTAGATGTATTTTAAAGTTTTGACTTACGACCGTTTTTGCGGTACACAGTTTTATGAAATTGGGCCCCTGAACTTGGAAATTGTCCTCAAAGAAATGTCTTATGTACCGTCACACTTGTTAAGAGGCCATTAGCTGTTTCAACTGTTGTGGGTTATTAGGTTCCCTTGTGGATATTTTTAGTTACCAAAACATGAACCAATCTACTTGGAATTCTGGGAAGCTTAATAAATACGGTTCTAAGTTAGCAAACAGTGAAGACCCTGATCAGAGAGCTCCTATAGGAGCCCTCTGATCAGGGTCTACATTGTTTGCAAATGTAATGAGTATATTTTAAACAGGTCCATGGTATTGAAAAAGTATACAGATCAACAGGTGACTACTGTTTTCAGTATTGAAGAAAGATGGTTGCTTAAAGCAGGCTAAAAGTAAAGCAGGATACTCTTTAAAGAGCATTCTGCTTTACTTTCACCATCTGCTAGGATATAGGAAATATTCTAATAGTGCATATTCATGACTGTATAAAGTGGAACTATTTTCTATGGTGGAAGATTTAATTAAAGGTGTATCTATTGGGTGATGGTTTAACCCTTAGCCTGCCACTCACGACTATAGCTCCATATGCAAACAGCTTGGATCCGGATGAGACGCCGAGTAACTCGGCGTCTCATCCGGATCCAAGCTGTTTGACACTCGGACAACATTTTCAGCATTTTGAGCAACTTTGAAGCACTTTGAAACTTGAAGCAGACGAGAAATATAGCAGACGACAATTTATTTGGCGGGCTAAGGGTTAATGCAGTATTACACTAGTATTGGATTATAAGTTTGATCCCAAGAAACAGATTGCCAAGTGTCAGGTCAATTTGACCTTAACCTTTACCTTTGACCTTGATTATTTAAAAAAAAAAAGGTCTTGAGCATAACTCCAATACCATATCCTCTAGGATTACCAACCTAGTGTGTGCATACATCTTGAGATGGAAGAGTGTCACATACCGCTTTCAGGTCACCTTGACCTCTGAACTTTATTATTGGAAAACACTGTCCAGAGCATAACTCTTATACTATTCCATATACAATTACTAAAACCTAAAAACATCAGATTCAACCCACAAAACCGCCAAGCTTTGAGAGGGAGACTTCGTTCCAGACTGGACAGCCAGGCCTCACCCTTATAAGAAGGATTAATCAATGGCCTGGTTAAACTAAACTGGATGATGATGATGATGATAGTGTGAATCCATCTAAGGATTGCCGAGTGTCACTTACCGCTTTCAGATCATATTGACCTTGATCTCTCATATTGATTATTTTAATACCTTGTCTGGAGCATATCTCCTATACTAGTATATCATTTGGGATTAACTTAACATGATGTGTGGATACATATTGAGATTGCAGAATGCCGCATACCACTTTTAGGTCAATTTGACCTTGATCTCTGACACTGGACACTGATAATTGAAAAACCTTGTTACGAGCATAACTCCTATCCATGTGTATCACTTTCAGTTCAATTTGACCGTGACCTCTGACCTTGATTATTGAACAACTTTGTCTGAAGCACATCTCTTTTACTATATCATCCAGGATTATCAAAAAAGGTGTGTGGATATATCTTGGGAATGCCAAGTGTCACAAACCATATTTTGGTCACTTTGACCTTGACCTCTGACCTAGATTTTAGGGCAAAATTGTTCAGAGCATACCTTTCATTTACAAACTGTTCCTGTGAAGAAAACACTTGTCCTATGCAAACAGTGTAGTCCTAGATTACAGAGTTCTTAAAGAAGTCTTATCAGGATCCATACTGTTTGTTAATTTGCAATATACATGTATTTAAAAAAAAGGTTTGCGGGTGGTTCTCCCCAGTTGCCAATTTTTGCCTGAAATAGTGCATAAAGGGCTTCTGGGGTCGTCTGCCACCTGTAATTAGCTGGACGTCGCGATATGACTGAAATACTGTTAAAAGCGACACAAAATCAAAACAAATCAAAATCAAAATAAAAAAAGGGTAATTACTAAAAAATTGAAGATCCAAACATTGATTCATGCTACTCTGTTTCTGTTTTTAACCCTTTACTCCATAGAAACCGTTCAAACGCTATGGTTCACTTTTAATTAATTCCTCCACTGAATAGTGCCATTTATACAGTAATAAATGTGTAACATGAGAAATATATACTGTATCCTAGCACATGGTAGCTTAAAGCAGGTTGAAAGTAAAGCAGAATAACAGCACATTCTGCCTTACTTTCAACCTGCAATAAGTAGTCACCTATCTTTAAGCTAGAAACAGGTTATTAGGTAAAAGGGTAACATTAACCTGATAATCTCCCTTGTTATCTTCATTCCCTGTAAGAGTTGTTTCCCTTGCACTATAACCTGTAAAACCTGAGGTAATATAACCAGCAATAGTACATAACAATGACAAACAAACACCACCTGCCTGAAGGGCATTGATCGGTAGATATAGCTTTCCAGAACATGATGATTCTCTGGCATCATGCCAGCATAGTAGTTCAAATAGTGCTTTTGCGTAGAATTTTTTGTAATTAAAGTTGTAACCGCTTGGCAGATCTTAATTACTGTAAATGAATTCGCAACTTTTTTACAATGACAATTATTACCCAAGAGGGTTGTTCTTTATACCACAAGAAATTAAATTCTCCCTCATCCTTATTTGTTTTGTTAATTAACCCTTAATCTGCCGATGAAGAATCATGCGAGAAGTAGGTGTCCGTTTTCAGTATTGGAATCAAATGCAAGAGTATCGGGGAATATTTGTTAATGTTAGTATAGGAAGGTAGAGTTATAAAAATGTGTTGTTAGTAGCTAATGGTCAAGATAGATTCTGTAAGTACGGGAGTTGAACGTTTGTGTCATGAGTTCCTACGTTAGCTCGTTAAGCGTTAACTTCTTTAATTTTCTTCAGTGCAGTAACCGAGAGTGTCATGTTCATGAAAATCCAGTTTTAGCCCTAATGATTCGAGAATAACTGAACGTGCCTCGGGAATTGAGCACTGTCAACCTAGTCTTAAACAGCCAATTAACACAATATTCATGATAACGCTTTCAAACAGTTGACAGGTTAATGCAGGACAAAAGTAATGCAGAAAGCTCCATAAGGAGCTTTCTACATTACTTTTGTCCTGCATTGATCAAATGTGTGTTATGACAGAGATCTAAGCTTCTTCAATTAGTGATTGGTAAAACAGGACGGACTGTACCATGATTTGCTGAAAAAAGTCCCAAGTGTGTAAATTCATGACGTTTTAAAGATTCTAGAAAGATGGGTATTACGTAAACAGTTTCATTAGCCTTGAATATGCCTATCATGAAGAAACAGGTGTTGGTGAAGAGTTAAGATCTAGATAAAACATTCAGACATATCAGGATCCAGATTAGTTAGAACTTGATAATTATGCATGGAAATTCTCAGCATATCGTTTGGTAAAAATTAGGTTGATTTTTCTATAATGAAATATAAGTGACTTTTCTTTATATGTTGAAAAGCTAAAAAACAAAATTATTATAATTTTTTAAAAAAAATTGTAAATTTTCCTTGTATCAGAGTCTACAATGTTTGTTCTTTTGTTTCAGATTATTGTTTCTAAAAAAAAACTTTGCAAAGATAAGAATTAGTACTTTTTTGGTTAGATTTGTTAATTCCTAAAAAAAAACCAGCACAAATCATGAACAGGTTAAATATATAAGCTCATGCTACCTCTGACAATCATTACAGGTTGACCTGGTTTCTTTGAAAAAAGGTGTCCCAGATTTTCTGGAGAAACATGAGAAAACAATTGTTGACATGTATCTAGGTTAATGTCTTCATTTCCTCAAGGACAACTCATGCCTCAGTGGGATCTATTTCTGTGTGCTACAAGTAGCTGGGAAATGATAAGAAATTCAACTGTTGGTGTATACAGTGGAGAATCTGTTATTCTTTCCCAATAAACGCGTTTACGCTAAAACTATTATTTTCAATGCAAACAGTTTGGAGCCAGATCAGGCGCTGGGTAACCCGGCGTCTGATCAGGCTCCAAACTGTTTGCCACCAAGATAAACAAGAATTATCAGAATTGTCCAAAAAGTTGTTTTTTTTCTACGTTTTAGTGCTTTGCGTTTGCGTTTAAACGGGAAAGAATAACATATTCTCCACTGTATTGTCAAACCTAGTGGGAACAACCAATTAACCCATTACTCCATAAAAATGCATTTTTACACCTTTAATTCATTCCATCTCTGAAGAAAATAGTTCCACTTAATACAGTCATGAATATTTATTGCAAGAATTATATGCTATATTCTAGCAGATTGTAATTTAAAGCAGGCTGTAAGCAAAGCAGAATATTGCACCTAAGGTGCATTCTGCTTTACTTCCAACTTGCTTTACGTGGTCACCTATAATCAATACTATAAATAGGATATGAAGTAAAGGATTAAAAGTATAATATAGATTGACTTAATTAAAGAGAATTGGCAAGTTAATGGTGAATTAACCCATTACCCCATAGCCTGTTTCTAGTTTTGAAGACAGATGACCACTTAAAGCAGGTTGAAAGTAAAGCAGAATGTGCCTTAAGGCACATTCTGCTTTACTTTCAGCCTGCTTTAAGCTACTAGCTGCTACAATATAGAAATAATTTCTAATGTTAAATATTCACAACTTTATAAATTGGAACTATTTTCTTCAGTGGAGGGATAAACAAGAGGCGTAAAAAGGTGTATTTATGGGGTAATAGGTTAAAGTAATGGTGAAAGCTGCATTTGCCTTTGTTAGCTTGCCGCATTAATTTGTTATGTATTTACCTTTTCCCTCAGCAGAATACTGTTTTAAGTATTTATTTATTTGTCATAAATATGCTTTGTCATGCTTCTACAATGTCCTGATCAAGAGCCATATGAAATGTTTCTACATTCTTAAAAGTGGACTGATTTGATTGAAAGGTGACCTGAAAGGAGATTTCTGCTTTACTTTCTCACTTAAAACAAGCAATAATGGAGAGGGTAAAGGAGTCAGTTGCAATGTCAGATACCTATGGGTTGATATTTAACCCTTTGTGTGGGGGGATCATAGTAATATAGTATATTCTCATGATTTATGGTTCAGAGTGCAACATCTGTAATAGGTGAAACAATAAGTCCTGGAGCAATGATATATGCATTCCCATCACAGATAGAGGTTGTCATTGTAACACCATCACACTGCCAGCATCTGCTGGCCTTGCGATACTAAAATGACCCACTGTAAATGATATACAAGAAATTCTGTCCAAACTCTCCGCTTGTTTCATGTACAATCTTGTTGTGTCCTTTTTATACGCCCGTCTTCAGACGGGACGTATTATGTCGTGGCGCTGTCCGTCCGTCTGTCCGTCTGTCCGTCCGTCTGTCCGTCCGTTAACTTTTTCATGTCCGCTCTCTAACTCAAACAAATTTAGTTTAATCCTTTTGAAACTTGGTCAGAACGTGTATGACCATAATATCTCGGTCAAGTTCGATAACCAGCAAGATTGCCCCAGACATTCAAGAGTTATGCCCTTTTTTGTCAAAAACGGGCATATTAGTTTGTCCGCTCTCTAACTCAAACAAATGTTTTTTAATCCTTTTCAAACTTTGTCAGCATGTGTATGACCATAATATCTCGGTCAAGTTCGATAACCAGCAGGATTGCACCAGGCATTCAAGAGTTATGCCCCTTTTTTCGTAAAAAACGGGCATATTTTAGTTTGTCCGCTCTCTAACTCAAACAAATTTATTTTAATCCTTTTGAAACTTTGTCAGCATGTGTATGACCATAATATCTCGGTCAGGTTCGATAACCAGCAGGATTGCCCCAGACATTCAAGAGGTATGCCCCTTTTTTTGTAAAAAACGGGCATATTTTAGTTTGTCCGTTCTATAACTCAAACACATTAATTTTAATCCTTTTGAAACTTGGTCAGCATGTGTATGACCATAATGTCTCTGTCAAGTTTGATAACAAGCAGGATTGCACCAGGCATTCAAGAGTTATGCCCCTTTTTTCGTAAAAAACGGGCATATTTTAGTTTGTCCGCTCTATAACTCAAACAAATTTATTTCAGGCCTTTTGAAACTTGGTCAGCATGTGTATGACTATAATGTCTCGGTTATATTTCATAACCAGCAAGATTGCCACAGACAGTCAAGAGTTATGTCCCTTTTTTCATCTAAAACGGGCATTTTTTAGTTTGTCCGCTCTCTAACTCAAACAAATTTATTCCAATCCTTTTGAAACTTGGTCAGCATGTGTATTACCATAATGTCTCAGTTATGTTCTATAACCAGCAGGATTGCCCCAGACATTCAAGAGTTATGCCCCTTATTTTGTCAAAAAAGGGCATTTTTTAATTTGTCCGCTCTCTAACTCAAATAAATTTATTCCAATCCTTTTGAAACTTTGTCAGCATGTGTATGACCATAATGTCTCGGTCAAGCTTCATAACCAGCAAGATTGCCCCAGACATTCAAGAGTTATGCCCCTTTTATCGTCAAAAACGGGCATTTTTTTGTTTGTAGCTCTCTTTCTCAAACAAATTTATTCCCATCCTATTGAAACTTGGTCAGCATATGACCCCTAACTTTCAGGGTTCTTCCCCTTTTGTTTTTTCCTTGATAGGGTTTTGGTATGACTACATTCTAAGATCGTTTTGACGGGCGTATAATGTGCCCGGCTTGCGGTGCTCTTGTTATGCCATCTATCACCCTTACAAGATTTAGGACCTACAAGAAATTTGTTTTTAAACTATGTCCCCCATACTTATACAGTTGTTGCCTTGGACCAATCCCCAAAAGGCCCATATCACTCAACATTGAGTTGACTTTGACCTTATTTCGAGTTAGAAATGATTCTGAATATATTGGCAAGGGTACCACTAGGGGCATAAGCATTTATTAAACACAGTCTTGTTGACAGAAGAATATTAGAAATGTATTTTCAGGTTTGCTTATTAAAGATTACCTAAAGTAGACCTATATATATATAAAAAAAAAAAGTTCAGTGAAATAGATGCATCGCCTGTCAATAAAAATTAGGATAATACAGTATAACCTGGCTGGCTTATCCCACATCTGGTTAATCCAGAAACCTGCTGTATCTGACAATGATTTCGAACCCAAATGTCGAATGGCTTACACCAACTTCGCTATCTCGAACACATTTAAGTGGAGCATAACCATATTGCTTTGGATGAATTTATATATCACAAGCTCGCTTTCAAAATGAAACATACCCGTATTTCAAAGTTAAAACGTGGCAAGGCCACGTTTTGACTTTGAGATATGTGTATGTTCCACTTAAGCAAGTATGGAAAATCAAAGTTCTGCTGTTTATCTAAAACCTGCTTTAACCGGCACACTGCTCTATCCGACACTGTTGATACCAAAGGATGTCGGATATGGCAGGGTATACTGTAGTAATGCAGATAGCTCCTATAGGAACTTTCTGCATTATTCTCATCCTGCATGACGTATCCACCTGTATAAAAGACTGCCCTTGGGTCTTAAATTGAATTGTGGCTCAATATATTTTTTTTATTGACTGTATTTGTGTCATGGTTTGCGGCTGCCTGGTCGCTAAGTTCATTCTCAGAATCTTGTCCTGTATTTTAATCCCATCAGCACATCAACAGATCAATGAGAACCATGCATATACCTCAGGGCCAATCATTTGTTGACTTAAAGGATTGCTTAATATAGTCTGTCAAATGGCTGTGGTTGGAAAAGCCAAGGGGCCATTATCTGGCATACTACCAGGCCCGTGTTTACCATCAACAAGTACATAATGGAACTGGTTTCCGCTACTTGTAAGTTCACTGTTGAACCAAAGGAGATTATGCAAGAATAGAATCACAAGAAGCAGGGTACCAGATAATTGATTAAGTACAGGTGAACTCTACTCAGGTTCTTTTATTTAGAAATTAAAAGCAAAATACAAAGCTATGGATAAGAAGGAGAAAAAACCAATATTTTCTCTGTTATTTCTACACCAAATCCAATGAAATGACTATATAATTATACTCTTTCAAATTATCAAATTGAGATGATTTTGATGAGCAGTCACATAATAGAGTTTTGTGGAGATTTAACCCTTTAATCCATAGCTTGTTTCTTTTAGTTTTATAGATAGGTGATTACTTAAAGCCGGTTGAAAGTAAAGCAGAGTCTGCCTTATGGTGCAATCTGCTTCATTTTCAGCTTGCTTTAAGCTATCATCTTGTAGGATAGAGACAATTTTTTTCTAATGGTGCAAATTCATGATTATAAATCGAAATCTAATTTCTTCAGTGGAGAATCAAATTTAAGGCTTTAAAATGCCTATCTATAGGGTAAAGGGATAAGGTTCGGGTGTTGGTAATACCATATCAAGAATTAACAAAGGCTGGTTAAAAGAAAAAAATCAAATTTATTGTCACGCCCTTAGGTTAAAACAATGAAAATTGTCGGAAAAATTATATCCACGGGTCGTAATTATGATGACTTATAATAAAAAAGATAGTGCAGGTGTTAATAACCGTGATAATTCGTAGGCTTGAGCTTCAACAGGTTATGAGAAAGTCTGCAATGTCATGTACTATAGTCTTTGTTGCATGCTTAATGTTGCTCTAAAAAATGTGACAAAGACCATAACCATTACCATGTGGGAAGGTTACGGTAAGCTTTCTTTTACTTCAATCTGCGAAAAGTGTAGATCCAAATCTGAAGGTTCGACCTGAAGGAGCACTTTGAGTAGGGTCTATACAGTGTGCAAGAGCTTAGAATACTAGTCTCATAGGGCTATGTACTTGCAATAGCAGAATGTTTTTTGGTGAAAAGTCTACATTGAAAGGGTTGAAAAATAAATGAACAAATAGTCCTTAACCCTTTCCCACATAGAAGCGCCTTTTAGCGCATTTAATTTATTCCTCCACTAAAGAAAAGAGTTCCAATTTATACAGTAATAAACATGTACAACAAGAAATATTTTCAATAACCTAGTAGATAATAGCTTAAAGCAGGCTGAAAGTAAAGCAGAATGCGCCTTAGGGCGCATTCTGCTTTACTTTTAACCTGCTTTAAGTGATCACCTAGCTTGAATACTAGAAATAAGCTATGGGGTAAAGGGTTAAGACATGGTGATCACTGCTTGAGATATTTTAATTTTACAATTAAGACATCATAACTTGATTCTGAAAACAAAGAAAATATTAGTGATAAAATTAATGTTCTATTCTTTTTTCACTATATCCTATGTTGTTTGTACTTGTTAGAATTGTCATGAAGAGATGATTCTGTTGAGCAGTCCAGGTGCCCGTTTCATAAAACTTCATACGACAAATGTTATCGTAAGTCAGTTTATAAAAGTCTCAATTATTATTTATTTTTCCATCTGATGCTGTCTTGTGGCGTCTCTTTGGAATCATCTTGAAAAGACGATTCCTAAGAGATGTCACAACGCAGGATTTGATAGAAAAATCAGAAATTAAATGTATTTTAATGGTTTTACTTACGACTGTTTTTGTCGTACGCAGTTTTATAAAATGGGCCCCAGGTATTCTATCTTAAATTTGCGCAAGTCAAACATGTCTGTATTTCAAAGTTCGACCATTTATATGTTCGACTGAAGCAAAGTTAAGCGGGGTTAAATCGTTTTTGTCTCCTTTTGCCCTTAGGGAAGATGACTGTTTACAAAGCAGAAGTACGCATTTAAATGGTTAACAACTAAATGAGCAATTTCTCAAAAAGTACTCAAGACTTGTTGATCATTGCCGCTGTTTAATTGTTAAATAATGATATTATAACTCAATTCTGGAAAACAAAGAACATTCTTAAATCCCTACAGTCACACCAATGCTAGGCAAACACTCATTTAAGAAGCATAGTGATCTGTTTGAAGAAATGTAACTGCTTAATGCAGGATATAAATAATGCAGAAAGCTCCTTAAGGAGCTTTCTGCATTATTTTTATCCTGCATTTTGCAGCTGCATGTGTTCAAGCCTGCCCTATGTCTCCCAATGTCTTGTTGCTTTGTAACTCTTTGCATGCTGGGTATTTTTTCCCATCTGCAACAATTGTCGTCTGCTATTGTTTAAAAATAGAATTTTCAAAATTTCTTTTCAAAAAAGGGTCAGAATGTTAAACGGTTTGGATCCTGATGAGACGCCGAGTTACGCCGCGTCTCATCTGGATCCAAACTGTTCGCAAAGGTAATCCCTGTGGCAGATATATCTGCATCTAGCATGCAAAGAGACGAGGATGAACTGTATAGGACTTGTTGAATGTTGATCATTACCAGCGATATTAATGCCTGACAAGTACTGACAAAAGTTACACCATTATAACTCAATTGTCGTAACAAAGGAAATCTAAGTTGACTATTAAAGATGAAGGGGGGTTAGAATCACGAAAAGATGAGTTATTATTTTCCCATTGGGATTTTTTCCATGTGTTAGTCATTAAAATGAAATTAAAAATATAAAACTAATGAATGACAATTTTTGAAATTAGTTAATTTGACTTCCTTTGCATGGCAGGAAATATTTACTGTTTGCACGCTAGCGGCGGAATTGTGATTATTTATGCAAACAGTTTGGATCCTGATGAGACATTGCATAAGGCTGCATCTCATCAGGATCCAAACTGTTTGATGCTCTAACCGTGTTTTTAGAACAATAGCAGACGACAATTGTTGCAGATGAAAATATTACCCAGCATGCAAAGAGTTAAGATGAAGAAAGGAATGATAGCTAGTAGAACTGTGTTAAGCAACATGCAACAAAGCATTCATTTTGTGGAATAAAGGTGACATGCTGTATGGAAGTAAAAAATAAGGCAGATAATTGTAGTTTTATGTCACCACATGACTTAGTCATGGGCATTTTGTTTTTGGTCTGTCTTGTATGTTTGACTACTTTTTGCATGTTTCCTCACATGAGTGGTCCATTCATGTGCCATCCATTGACTTAAAAAGAAGCTTAGCTCAGGGCTCCAGATAAGGGGAGTTTTCAAAAATGATAATCCTTATTCCTGCTTTAAACCCTATGGTGTCACTACTCATTAGAATCGTCTCAAAGAGAGGATTCCAATGAGTAGTAACACCATAGGATTTGGTTCTAAAATGATTGAGAAAAGTTTGGATTTGTTCAGTTTACTCCCCTTTATCTGGAGCCCTGTAATAGCTTATAGCTAAAAATAAGATTCTAGAATGATAAATACAACATTGTCAGGTTATATTATAAATAGAATCTAATATTTGTGTTTATAATTTATTGAATTAATTTTTTTCATAACACTCGTCTTTTAGAAATTGATATTATCGTTTTCTAATAAAAAACTCGGTTTATAAATCCAATAGATTATGAATACTCATGTAAAGAACTTCTTGTTTTTAGGTCAAATAGTCATGGTTCCAGATAAGGTGGAGTAAACTGAACAAATCAAACAATTTCTCATTCATTTTTACACCGAATCCTATGATGTTACTACTCATTATAATCGTCTCTTTGAGACGATTCTAATGAGTAGTGACACCATAGGGTTTAAAGCAGAAATAAAGATTTTAGTTTTTGAAATACTCCCCTTATCTGGAGCCGTGCTTTTAGGTCAAATAGTTCACTAGTTGAGCGACTAGGCAGATAATGAAAACAATCAATCAGCTGCTGCCTGATAGTGGGTCAACTGTTTGTAAATATAGCTCCAGGCAAACGTCATGACAACAGCAATGAGCATCAAATGATTTTTAAAAAAAAAAAATTTAAAAAAAGGAATTAATTGGATATTGTATAAATTACTGATATTGCTTCCAGTTTCTGCTATAAACTGTGTTGAACGATAGCAGATATACCTCCCGATAAGGAGAATACTTCAAAAACTAAACATGGGGAACCTGGTTCAGTGGTAATGCACTCAACTACGATTCCAGGGGTCATGAGTTTGATTCCCACCACTCCACTCGCTCTGGGCCGTCTTATCAGCCCATAGATGGCAGAAACCGAGGTTAACAAACAAACAAAGCAAAAGCAAAACCCTGTCATGTGACTACTCGTTACATTTGGTCTCAAATAGGCTTTTTAGCTCACCTGGCACGAAGTGCCAAGGTGAGCTTTTAGGATCGCTGGATGTCCGTCGTCTGTCCGTCCGTGCGTCTGTCTGTTCACAATTGTTCGTTAACACTCTACTGGCTACAAATCTCATTGGATCTTCATGAAACTTGATCACAATGTTTGTCTAGTGGAAATCTAGGTCAAGTTCGAATGTGGGTCATGTTGGGTCAAAAACTAGGTCACTAGGTCAAACCATAGAAAAACCTTGTTAACACTCTAGAGGCTACACATCTCATTGGATCTTTATGAAACATGGTAAGAATGTTTGTGTCATTGATATCTAGGTCAAGTTTGAATATGGGTCATGTCCGGTCAAAAACTAGGTCACTAGGTCAAATCATAGAAAAACCTTGTTAACACTCTAGAGGCTACAAATCTCATTGGATCTTGATGAAACTTTGTCAGAATGTTTGTCTTATTGATATCTAGGACAAGTTCGAATATGGGTCATGTCAGGTCAAAAACTAGGTCACGAGGTTAAATCATAGAAAAATCTTGTTAACACTCTAGAGGCTACAGATCTCATTGGATCTTGATGAAACTTGGTCAGAATGTTTGTCTAATTGATATCTAGGACAAGTTCGAATATGGGTCATGTCTGGTCAAAAACTAGGTCACGAGGTTAAATCATAGAAAAATCTTGATAACACTCTAGAGGCTACAAATCTCATTGGATCTTGATGAAACTTGGTCAGAATGCTTGTCTTATTGATATATAGGTCAAGTTCTAATATGGGTCATGTCCGGTCAAAAGCTAGGTCACTAGGTTAAATCATAGACAAATCTTGTTTACACTCTAAAGGTTGATTGTGGGTCATGTCCAGTCATAATCTAGGTCACTATAGGTCAAGTTTGCCATGGTGTACCAGGTGAGCGATTTAGGGCCATAGTGGCCCTTGTCTGAAGTGTCACAGTGTCAGTAAACAGGGACTAAATTTGACCCATTAGCAGGTCGTTTACTCATCAATTGTTTGGTTTCATTGATTTTATACTGATGTTTTTATTTCCTTTATCATGTATGGTCATTGTGTGATTCTGATGATAGTTTAGTCCAGTGGCTACTCTGCTTAGAATTTAGATAGATACTTTCGCAGACAGCAGATCTGCCAGATCACTTAATGCAGAACATAAGATTAAAGTATTGAAAAATCTCCAAAACCAGCTTATTTCGTTACTAATGTTGTTCATTAAGCAATCAGCTGTTTTTAGATATCATTGATGTATCTTTTGAATGTTTGTACAGTGTTGGTTTGACTGTAGAATATCATGATAGCTCAAATTAGAGTAAAATATCTCTATTACGACCACTTAATTGTGTCAATTATCAGGAATTTAAGGCACGTGACTGCTTAAAGCAAGGTGAATGTAAAACAGAAAGCTCCTTAAGGAGCTTTGTTTTACATCCCGATTCACCTTGCTTTAAGCTGTCACCTGTCTCTCATGCAGTCAATTAGGTTTCTTTTTAGTGGTCGTAATAGAGAGGTGTTACTGTCGTGGTAATTGCTTAGAGTTAGGAAGTTCTAGTGTTGTACATGAGAGCTATTCATGAGGAGCTAAATGAATTGTTCACTACTGTTAAGTTGTAAATTTAATTAGTGCTTTGTCGCTTTGTAATTAAAAACCACTATTGACAAAGTCCGCATGTTGTGAGTGGCAAGCATGAAACTGTCAGAAAGAGTAGAGTATCGAGAGTTTTGTATACGTTCATCAGAGCTCCAGATAAGGGGAGTATTTCAAAAACTAAAATCTTTATTTCTGCATTAAACCCTATGGTGTTACTACTCATTAGAATCGTCTCTTCGAGACGATTCTAATGAGTAGTAGCAGCATAGGATTGGTGTTGAAATGAGTGATAAAATGTAGGATTTGTTCAGTTTACTCCCTCTTATCTGGAGCCCTGGTTCATTCGCTACAGGTCTTGGAGTGAGGGTTATGTAAACATGAATGGCCTTGGTAGAAGTTTTCATGGTATTGATGCTCTCTTAATGAAAAGAATGATTCATGATGAAATTGAAAGAAAAGAAAACTGTTGACATAAGGAGGGTTTATATAACGATATTGATTTGTGGAATGGTCAGATGTTTAACCCATTACCCCATAGTATGTTTCTAGTTTGAAGACAGTCTGTTTTTAGTTTTGAATGACCACTTAACCCTTTACCCCATAGCTTGTTTCTAGTTTTGAAAATAGGCGAGTACTTAAAGCAGGTTGAAAGTAAAGCAGAATGCGCCATATGGCGCATTCTGCTTTACTTTCAGCCTGCTTTAAGCTATTGCCAGCTAGAATAAGGAAGGTATTGAATATGACACATATTCATTACGGTTTATTATCCCCTGCCGAAAGGCAGAGGGATACTGTTTTAGGTCTGTCCGTCCGGCTGTCCGTGCGTGCGTGCGTGCGTGCGTGTGTGCGTGCGTGCGTGCGTTTTCCCTCCGCAACTGTATCTCCGAAACCTATGAACAGATTTGGATTAAACTTGGTATACTTATTTGTCATCATAGGAGCACCGTGGGAAATCAAATTTTTTTCAGAAAATTTTAGGAATTTATTAGTTATCTGCCCTTTTTGTGTTAAAAATGCCGTCCGTGCGTCCGTCACGTTTTCCGTCCGCAACTGTATCTCCGAAACCTATAAACAGATTTGGATTAAACTTGGTATACTTATTTGTCATCATAGGAGCACCGTGGAAAATCAATTTTTTTTCAGAAAATTTTAGGAATTTATGAGTTATCTGCCCTTTTTGTGTTAAAAATGCCATATTTAACAGTTTTTACACTCTAGCAACTACAGTATTCAACATATTTTGTTTATACTTGCACACATTGTCTATAAGTACAAGTTCTTGCATGTGTGCAGTTATTGTAAAAAAAAGGATACTTCTGACAAGAGTTATCTGCCCTTGATGTACTTAGAAATGCTAGAAAATGCTTTATTTTGGTATTGTTTACATACTAGAGCCTATAAATATGCATGGATTTTTGAAAAAACTTTCTTGAATTATGTATGGCTATTAGTTTTCAAATGAATTTGATTATTGTTGAAAACGGAGAAATTAGTCATGAGTTATCTGCCCTTGATAAGTAAAAAAAGCCATATTTAACTGTTTTTACTCTCTGGCAACTACAATTATGAATGGATTTAAATGATACTTGCACACGATGTCTATCAGTAAAAGTTCTTGAAGGTGTGCAATTATTGTCAAAAAAGGATACTTGTGGCAATAGTTATCTGCCCTTGATGTACTTTGAAATGATAGAAAATGCTTTATTTTAGAATTGTTTACATCCTAGTATCTATAAATATGCATGAATTTTGATAAAACAAATTCTTAAACTATGTATGGCTATTAGTTTTCAAATAATTGTTATCATTTTTGAAAAACGGAGAAACTAGTCAACAGTTATCTGCCCTTGATGAGTAAAAAAACCCATATTTAACCGTTTTTACCATCTAGAAACTACAGTCTTTAATGGATTTTGATTTAACTTACACATGATGTATATAAATATAAGGGTAGCAATTTTTGTCAAAATAGGATACTTTGTGGCAAGAGTTATCTGCCCTTTATGTACTTAGTAATGCTCAACATGGCTTTATTGTTTACATGCTATTGTGTACAAATGTGAATTGATTTTGAAAAAAAAAAAAAATCATATATGGCTATTATTTATAGAATGAGTTCAATTATTATCGAAAATGTGCAAATTAGTCAAGAATACTCTGCCCTTGATGAGTTGAAAATGTGTTTACACTCTAGTAAATTCTACAGTTCTGATTTTTTTTAATAATACTTGCACACAATTATAAGTTCTTGAAAGTGTTTAATTACTGTTGAATTTGAATCAAGAGTTACCTGCCCCTGTCATACTTAAATTTATAATGCTACAAACGGCTTTATTTTTTGTATTGTTTAGGCTTTAAAATGTACAAAATTGATTGGATTTTATAAAACTTTGTAAAAAGCTTTTGAATGTTGATCTTTAAAGACAGGTGATCACCATTTGCCCCTTCCTCCCACAATAAAGTTTGCCACTTTCTTCTGGACAATCGCTGCGGCAGGGGATATCAGCTCTAAGGTGCTTGTATTGGAACTATTTTCTTCAGCGGATGAATAAAATGCATGTGCTAAAAGTCGCTTCTATAAGGAAAAGGGTTAAAGCTTGTTGCAAGCTGCTTTATTTTCAGTCTGCTTTAAGCTATATAGTCAGTACTAAAATCAATCATTTGAGTGTATTTATCAATATATGGTAGACAGGGGCCCGTTTCATAAAACTTCTTACGACAAATGTTGTCGTAAGTCAAAACTTTAAAATACATTTAATCGGTGATTTCTCTATCTAATCCGGTCTTGTGACATCTTTTTGGAATCGTCTTGAAAAGACGATTCCAAAAAGATGTCACAAGACAGGATTAGATGGAGAAATAAATAATAATTGATACTTTTATAATCTGACTTACGACAACATTTGTCGTAAAAAGTTTTATGAAACGGGCCCCAGGTCCTTGGTGCTTATAGAGAAATAGGGTTTGGAGTTTATACCAAGGAGAAAGAGTTAACCCATAACCCCATAAATACACCTCAAATTTATTCCTCCGCTAAAGAAATCAGTTCCACTGCATACAGTAATGAATATGTACCATAAGAAATATTTTCTATTTCCTTGTAGATAATAGCTTAATAAGGCAGGCTTAAACTAAGGTGTGGCACATTCTACTTTACTTTCAACCTGCTTTAACTGTTCACTTGTTTTCGAAACTAGAAACAGGGTATGGGGTAAAGGGGTTAAATATCTTTCAGACATGTGTGGGTGAATGGTCATAAAAATGAGACTGTCCTGTAGTTAATGTTGGGTGATCACTAGTAGCCATAGGAAATACTAGTCTTCATTGGAGATGTAATTTATGATTAACTCAACCTCTGAACGTCCTATTAAAACCAGTGGAATGAATTCTAAATGAAGGAGCAGGGGCCACTAAAGTCACTGATGCTGAATAACAAGTAGGAGTGATAGGGGTCTGGTCTGGCCCCTGATGGTGACTTATTGGGCCCCTGATTATACCCTCCCCGCCACACTTCCTGTCAGAGGGCGTGATTATCTGAAAGTCCGCTGATATAGCTCAAAGACAATTAAGATGTGTTTATCTAGCTCTACAGGTGACTACTTGACCCATTGGTCGGTTGACAGCTGCCCGACTGACCATATGTCAACCTACTGGTCAGTCAAAAAATAAAAACCACTGTTTTATGCTACAATAGATATTATATTAAATGTTTATTAAAGACTCCACATTTTTCACATTGAATTGATAATTTTAATTTACTTCAGCCAACAGTACCTTTACATAATGCAGCATCTGATCAGGGTCTACACTGTTTGTTAATGTACTGGAAACAATTTTCTAGGAATAAACTGGTAAAACGTCCTATGACTAAACATTAAAAAAACTCGCTGGCATTATACAGTCAACAAGATGGAGTTTTACAAGCACTTTTTGTTCAGAGCACAGTTCAAACCCATTGTTAAATTAGCGTTATTGCATCAAGTCCCTGGGACGTTTAACTGAATTATGACATGAATAATTAAAACACGCTTGAACTTAGTTTCATCAAATCTTTTGAGCTGATGAGTGTAGAAATATTAAAGAATTGTAATTTAAGTTGAAGGACAAAAATACTACGAGTTCCTGGAATGTTCGTTTCAAATTAACGAGTATTTTTGCTGGAATTAGCAGGAGAAAACACTGTGGTCCAGGGTTCATAATGAAATCATGGAACAGAAATTCCTAGCAGAGATTATTTCCTGATTAAGTTTCAGAGAAAAAAAGATCATTGCACATGGGGGAGAAGAAAAAACGAGAGCTGTTACAATCATGAGTTTCTTAAACACCCCCACAGCTTTCAAGGTTGGTAGGAGATATTGTTAGGAAGCAGAGTAGGAGAGCATTGAACCCTTTACTTCATAGTCGGTTTCTGGTTTTGAAGACAGGTGACCACTTAACCCTTTAAGCCCTAGTCCCGCATATAGGCGTCCTTTTCAAACAGTAAACATGAGAATAGTACACTTGTCCTGTACAAACAGTGAAGACCCAGATCAGAGGGCTCCTTTCGGAGCCCTCTGATCAGGGTATTCACTGTTTGTCATAATATCAAACATTGACAAAAACAACCCTTAAAAGTCAGAAATGGACTAGACTAAAATGGAAACTGGAATTGTCCATTTAAAGTTTCAGGGAGGAAAGAGTTAAAGCAGGTTGTAAGTAAAGCAGAATGAAGACAGGTGACCATTCAAAGCAGGTTGAAAGTAAAGCAGAACGAAGACAGGTGACCACTTAAAGCAGGTTGAAAGTAAAGCAGAATGCTGTAAGCAACCTTCTACTAGAATATGGAAACTATTTCTTATGGTACAGTGGAGAAAACTTATTCTTTCCCTATAAACGCGTTTACTCTTAAACTATTATTTCCAATGCAAACAGTTTGGAGCTAGATCAGACGCCGGGTAACCTGGCGTCTGATCAGGCTCCAAGATGTTTGCCACTCAGATTAACATGAATAGTCAGAATTGTCAAAAGGTTGTCGTTTTCTTCGTTTTATTGTGATGCGTTTGCGTTTAAACGGGAAAGAATAATGTATTCTCCACTGTACATGCTCATGACTGTATAAAGTTGAGTAGTAAATGAATTGCGTAAAATAGGTATCTATGGAGTAATGGGTTAAGGTTTGTTAATGGCTACACTAAATACTGTAGTTACTGGGGAGTGTCAAACAGTGTAGACCTACACCATCTGCTGTCAAAGAAACACAGTGGCTGGTCTCAGTGTACATTGTTTGCAACACAATAAGTCTGGTTTTCTCATATACAGTAGCTTTCCCCATACTTTGTTAGCTCACCTGACCACAAAGTGCTCTAGGTGAACTTTTGTGATACACCTGTCTGTCGTCCTGAATATGTATCAAAGGAAATAGTTTCTATATTCTAGCAGATGGTAGCTTAAATCAGGCTGAAAGTAAAGCAAAATGCGCCTTAACCATTTGAACCCTAGTCCCGCATATAGGCGTTCTTTTCAAACAGTATACATGTGAAATGTGAAGTTGTCCTATGCAAACAGTGAAGACCCAGATCAGAGGGCTCCTTACGGAGCCCTCTGATCTGGGTCTTCACTGTTTGTCATAATGCAAAACATTGACAAAAACAACCCTTAAAAGTCAGAAATGGACTAGACTAAAATGGAAACTGGGATTGTCCATTTCAAGTTTTAAGGAGGAAAGAGTTAAAGGGCATTCTGTTTCACTTTCAACCTGCTTGTAAGTGATCACATGTCTTCAAAACTTGAAACAGACAATGGAGTAAAGGGAAAATAAAATAATGGATTCAAGATTCAAGATTTCTTTATTCAGTAATGTAAACACATAGTGTTTCTTATTACATCAATACAATCATAATAATATAAACATAGTCACATGTCAAGAACTTCAAAACAATCATCACTTGCATTTTGTACTTTAAAGTAACATACATGTATATCAATTCATGTTGTATCGAACAAAAAGAGGTTGAACTCTAAACAGTTAAATTTGTTTCAATCTCTTTAGGTTTTTACACAAAGTTGATGATCTAAGTACAATAAAGATACTTAAATAGTATTTGATAATGACAATCGTCGTTTAATGCTTCGGATAAAAACTTACTCAATTTGAATAGCTCTTTAGAATTTTCAATTTGCATCAGTGAAATAAATTTAAAAACACTAGGTCTATTACGATAGAATGACTTGATAAACGTACGACGTATGTCAGCATAGACCGGACACACAAGTACAAAATGATATTCGTCTTCCAAATCGTGCTTATCACAATGCAAGCAGAACCTTAGATTACGTTCAGTTCTAGCTTGAGAATATCGACCAGTTTCGATTCTTAAGTTATGTGAAGATAATCTTAATCTCGATACTGGTATTCTCAATTTCTTAGGTAGCTTGTCTAAATATGCCTCATATTCAAATATGGATTTATAATTTTTATACATTAACAATGACTGACTATTACTTAATGATACACACCATTGCTGTTTAAAGACGTCAACAAGACGTTCTTTAAACAAAATATCAAAACTTTTAAAATTTATTTCGTTCGGATATTTCCATACATGAGAAAATCCGTATTCATCTAACAGATGCTTGATATTGCTGACCCAGTTTTTAATACCCCTGCTGCAATCATATACTAAATCATTATACAAATATTGTATAAATATATTATTAGTGTTGACTATCTTACCCCAATACTTAATCATCCTAACATACCTATTAATATACAGCGGGTAACGCCCTAGCTCTCCATACACTGCCATGTTGCATGTTGATGTTTTCACATGTAATAATAATTTACAAAATTTAAGATGAATTCTCTCTATCTCTTTAGATTTTGTAAATCCCCAGACTTCACAGGCATAGTTTAATGTACTCCCGACAAAGGCATCGAAGAGTTGGCACAGTGTTTTGGGTTTAAAATCAAATTCTTTTGTCTTATTCAATAGAATATTTAATGCCTTAAGACCTTTACCAGCTAATGTTTCTTGATTAAGTGCAAAACTGCCAGTATAATTCAAAACTGTTCCTAGGTAATTAAAATTGTCAACTACTTCCAAATATTTATCTTCATATGACCATTTTTCGTTTGCAAATACCCGTCCCCTTTTTCTAAAGACTATAATTTTTGTTTTCTCTATATTAACCTGCAAACCCCATTTATCACAGTATACCTTTAATAGATCCAGTCTATGCTGTAAATCTTGCGGGTCATGGCCTATAATAACCATATCATCTGCAAAAAGCATAAGTATAAATGTTATGTCATCAAAAGTTAGGCCACTGTTTATATCATCCTGTAAAAATAATTCTAAATCCAAAAATAGAGAAAATAGTATCGGAGAAATTATCTCCCCTTGTTTTAATCCAATGGCGCATTCGAAGAACTCCGAATACCCCCTACAACCCTTCACACAAGCTTTTACTTTTGTATACATGTCCCTAATTATCCTAAGTGTTTTACCCATTATTCCAAGATTGTAAATTTTTAACCAAAGACCATTACGATAAACACTATCAAAAGCCTTTTGAAAGTCAACAAAGGCACATGCGAGCCTTCCATTGTTATTCAAAACCTTTTGTATAAGTGCATGTAGTACAAAAATTGCGTCAGTAGTCGAAGAGCCTCTTTTAAAACCAAACTGTGCATCGCTTACAATATTATTACTTTCCGCCCATTCAGTAATTCTTTTATTCAAAATGCCTGTAAAGATTTTCGAAAAGCAACTCACTAAAGTTATCCCCCTATAGTTATTCACATCACTTACATCATTTTTCTTATGTATCGGGGTTATAACTCCTTCCGACCATTTATCAGGGAAAAATCCCGAGTTTAATATACCGTTAAAAATGTCCACAAGGTGAGACGATAAAATGTCACATGATTCAATAAAGTATTCATTTATCAAACTATCTATGGAAAATTCCCTATTAGAAGCTTTCTGTATTGTTTTTACTTTGCATTGCACCTCCAGTAATCTATTAAATGGATATTTGAAGCAAGTTTGACAGCTGTAAGAGACAATTATGTTGTTTCTACTCTTGTAACAATGGTATTTTTAAGATAAAGGATGTTTTCTTTTTTCTGTGACAGTATATTCTGAAACAAAGAATAAGCCCCTTTTAGTTTTCTGCTAATTGAGGCCATTAAAGCCCCAAGTCATAAAAAGAGAGAGCCCTTATTTGTCATTGCAATGGGACTCTAAAGAAAAAGGATCTCTTTCAAATGTCAATTAATGGGGACAACGGGACAAAATCATTGAATTCTACTGGAGCAAGCCCTTGTCTTGAAGTCGGCAAATATTTCTCTACAGTGTTGAGATTTGTCTATTTAGTTGTTTTGTTAATTGCTCATTTTAACACACACTTTTAAGTTGTAAGCGATACAGAAACCAAGCTATAGGGAAGAAGGTTGAGGCAATTAATATTTAATAAATCAAGTCAAACAGGTATAAAATATACTGGGTAGTGGTGCAGTATGTTAATTAGCAGAGATATTGGTGTTGTTTGTCAGACTTCAAACACTTTGACCATTTGCAATAAGCATAGATGAAGTGTTATGATAACTTATCAGATATGGTGTTGGCTAGTCAAGGGGTACATTCTGCTATATCCCAGGGCTACTGTTCTTCTCAAGTAGCTTGCTTTGTACAGTAAAGCCTCTTTATTACGACTACTAAACCAAAGGCTAATTGATTGTATAAAAGACAGGTGACAGCTTAAAGCAAGGTGACAGTAAAACAGAAAGCTCATTAAGGAGCTTTCTGTTTTACTGTCACCTTGCTTTAAGTATAGTCACCTGTCATAAACACCTAATAATCAACACAACTTACTGGTCATAATTGAGAGGTTTTACTGTAGTATGAAACTTGTGTTCAGCAGCCACTGTAGTCTAGATTAAGGATGAACTATTGGTCTGCACATAAAGATGCCAGCTGAATGCAGTCAATATTCAGGACATGAGGGGAGCTTTCTGCTTTACTTTTATCCTGCAAGTAAATTCACCATAGATAAACTAATGCATCTTCGGAGAAAACCCTCTTAATGCAAGTTCAGGGTCATCTGTTCTTGTGTAAACAAACAATCTTCATGATGTTTGAACATTCTCTTTAGATTGGTGACAGCTTAAAGCAGTACAAGGGCTAATGCAGAAAGCTCACTTTGGGAGCTTTTTACATTACTCTGATTCTTTTTAAAGCTCCCTACTTCTTTAAGGAAATTGAATTCTGGAATAATTAATTGTAAAGAAGTAAAGGTTTGGCTGTAGTAGTTAATGGAAGATTTGATTGTTGTGGTCAACAAGTGTCCATCAAAGTCCTGTGGTCATCTGTCTAGCCTCTAGGGGCAGCAACACTAATGGACTGATAAACGCTAGGAAGTAATTGATGGTAGACTACTTCTAATTGAAGTGTTAGCCCATTGTTTTACCATTTGATCAATTGACCAGCATCTGGGGACATTAAATCCTTATAATGCTGGGAACCAAGTATTGTTCATCCTTTGCAAACAGTGTAGACCCAGATCAGAGGGCTCCTGAAGGAGCCCTCTTTCAGGAGCCCTCTGATCTGGGTCTGCACTGTTTGTAACAAATGTGAATATTGTAGTGACACACATCAATAGTAGCTATTAGGTGTTCAACTTTAATGAGTGGAAGATACCATTTGAGAATTGAAGATTGCAAGGGTTTAAAGTGGCTGAATCTCAAGCCTAGGGATGTAGGAGGCTGGTGAGATTGACATACAGGTCAAGCAAGACTGACCAAAGGCTCGAGACAATCTGACAGACCGGTTGACCGAGGGTCAAGAGCACTGACCACTGCAGCTGCTGATGGACTTGAAGTAGAAATAGTTGGATTTGTAATGGACAAGAAATTGGGTTATCTTTGGGAAATATCATGAATTTCGAGTCCATTGAATGCTTTGAGTGAAAACAAAAACTGCATAATCATTTAGTGCTGAAAACAGGATGTTCTACTTTAATTTCATCTTGCTTTTAAATTGTATTTAACACCAAAGCAAGCCTTGAGCATTTTTGAGTGCAGGAAAGAAACTGTTGGCTTATTTATTGGAACTGAAAAGCAAGTCATTTGTATCTTGCCTGTAATTTATTAGCAGAGGCCAAACTTTTTGCCATAAAGAAGTTCTAATTTAAGTTATAGTCTACTTTCTTAGTGACATGCTTAATTATATCAGCTATTATTCTTTAATGGTTTCTTTACATATTTTTACTTTAGATAATTTGAAAAAAAATCTTTTAAATACATATAACCCTTTTTCTCAAAGTGGAGACAGTGTGGAGTCAATGTCATTGATTACCCATTGGCCTCAAAATCAAGTCAATGTCAAGTCAATGTAATAGGTAACCCTTGGCCTCAAAATCAAGTGAATGTCAAATCAATGTAATTGGTAACCCTTGGCCTCAAAATCAAGACAATGTCAAGTCAATGTAATTGGTAACCCTTGGCCTCAAAATCAAGACAATGACAAGTCAATGTAATTGGTAACCCTTGGCCTCAAAATCAAGCTAATGTCAAGTCAATGTAATTGGTAACCCTTGGCCTCAAAATCAAGACAATGTCAAGTCAATGTAATTGGTAACCCTTGGCCTCAAAAACAATGTCAAATCAATGTCATTGGTAATCCTTGGCCTCAAAATCAATACAATGTCAAGTCAGTGTAACTGGTAACACTTCTCCTACAGTTAGTTTATATTGACACTTGGTGAACAATGTAGACTCAGACCAGACAGTCCCTGAAGGTGCTGTCTGGTCAGGATCTGTCTGACATGAGTCTGCACACTTTTAGAAATATTTCCTTATTTTATTAGCCATTGTAATAGTTCAGGTAGATATTGATTGTGAGCAGAATTTATATATGACTATTTAACATGAAAAGGCTTAAAGTTCAGCAAGTTGTAAAAGATTTATTCTAACAAGTTCTGAGGCAGACAGTGAAGAACCTACACGAGGTTGTCTTTTACTAACCCTTTACTCCACAGATAAACGTTTTCCTCTACTGAAGAAAATAGTTCCATTTTATACAGTAATTAATATGCAACATAAGAGATATTTCCTATATTCTAACAGATAGTAAGTTAAAGCAGGCTAAAAGTAAAGCAGAATGCCCCTTAAGGCGCATTCTGCTTTACTTTCAACCTGCTCTAATTGGTCACCTGTCGTCAAACTAGAAACAGGCTATAGGGTAATGGGTTATTGTAAGACCCATCTAGGTTAGATTGTGAGAGGCTATTCAGGTTTAGACCTTGTGGTTGTTTAATGAAAAATGAAACAGAAAACTCACAGCTCCTTTACAAGTTATTAGGAAATTGAAGCCATATTTCCAGGTATAATAAGAAAATAAATTACATGAATTATCTACATGTATAGTCAAAAACTTAAAATCAATGAAACTTGAATGGCTTAATTAGATATTGAATGAGGAATGACAAATGCACGTTTGGAAATATAGTCCATGAATAAATGAGTTATGTACATTGTATAATAATAAAAATTAAAACTAAGTGAAAGCCTTAAATATTGATTAAAAAGTTTGAACAAATAAGTAAGAGTTATTTCCCTTTGACAATGAACGCACTTATTCTTGTAAACAGAATCTGGATTGGAGCCAGGTTTTAAATAAATGAATTGAATTATTTATTGACAGATCGATTCTGTCACGTCTGGATGGGGTAGGTAGATGAACTGATAGTCTTAAGTCTACCTGGATGCTCCACTTAATGGCTGCTACAAAAGGCCTGAGTGACCAGTGGTTAGGACGAGCTGACCACAGGCCATTATAGATCCATTTATGGAGTTAGTGGTCAATTTGTCCTCACTCTTGACTAGATCTGAGACTATATGAGCATTATAAGTCCATTAGCATTGATCAAAATAGAGTAGATAGTAGTAGCCCTTTATTGCCATGAAATACTGACAGTGAAACAGTTCACCCCTTCACTGCAGAGCCCAGAGTGCTCTACAGTAATATTGACAAACAGTGTAGATCCTAATCAGACACATAATTATATACTTGTGTGATCCGGGTACAATCAATTCCACATCTATATTGAACACTTCTTTTACCCAAAACAGACCCGGTCCTGGCAGTTAAAGGGTTAACTCTTCTTTTGATACACAGTAAAATCTCTCTATTACAACCACTCAATTGTGTTAAATATTAGGTGTTAAAGACAGGTGATTGCTTAAAACAAGGTGGCAGTAAAACAGAAAGCTCCTGAAGGAGCTTTCTGTTTTACTGTCACCTTGCTTTAAGCTGTCACCTGTCTTTTATACAATCAATTGACCATTGTTGTAGTGGTCGTAATAGAGGTTTTACTGTGTTTTCATCTGATTTAACTTTGTTGGCTGTGCTTTTGTTCTGATATTGTTATACCTTTTGAACTTTTAATTGAAGAAATTGAAACATGAATGTCAAACAGACTGGATCCTGATCGGGATCCAATTTAGGTAATGTGTGATCTGAATCCAATCTGTTTGCAAATGTAAGTTAGATGGGTATTAAGCATGAGAAGGGGGCTAAGTTTAACAATTGATTTTTGGCATTTTGCGTTATTTATGGTAAATATTTGAATCAGTGATACTATCCAAACAGATCGTTTAAAATATATTAATTTTTAAAAGCTGATGTACTCTAAGCGTTATTTAATTATAGAAGGCATTGTAGGTGTGAGAAATATATGTATATCTTTGTGATAACTTCCACTTGATACATGTAGCCCCTGCCCTCTGATGAGATCTACAGTTTGCTTTTGTTTAGTTGGAGCCTGGGGAAAAAGTTAGTGTACTTGGTTATAGATACATCATGCAGGGCTTGACAGAGCTCAATCTAAGGGGAGTATTTTGAAAACTAAAATCGTTATGCCTGCTGAAAAACCCTATGGTATGACTATATATTAGAATCGTCTCAAAGAGACAAATTCTCATGAGTAGTCACACCATAGGGTTTGGTTTAAACATGAAGGAGAAGTTGTGTGTTGAAAATATTTAGTTCACTCCCTCTTACCTGGAGCACAGGATTAGGCATTGAGTATTCTTTATGTCTCAACCAAACACTATCTTGTGGCTGATCAGTAGAATTATCTCTTTGAGAAAATTCCACTGAAGATTTTTCTATCACTTTAAATTTTAAGCAGTACTATGAACATTTCGTAAATGAGCTAAAAGCACTAATGTAGGAGGAAAATAGCTACTAGAAGATCACTTTGCAAAAATACTTCTTTGTGAGCTTCCTGTAACCCTTTGAACACAAAGTAACTCTTGTGGGCAATTAGGTTCTCTTGTGGATTGTTTTAGTTACCAAAATATGAATCAGTCTAACTTGGAGTTTTTGGTAGTTTAATAAATATTGCTTTAAATTAGCAAACAGTGTAGACTCTGAAAAGAGGGCTCTTATGCAGGCCTGAAGTCATAAAGAAGACTCCCATAGGAGCCTTCTGCATGACTTTTGCCCTGCATTAAGTGGTCACTTAAATTAAGTCATGAATGTAACTACAAATATATGGCCTCTTATAGTGGTTGCTTAATCATTTATCCCATTAGCCTGTTTCTAGTTTTGAAAATGGGTGACCACTAAAAGGAGGTTGAAAGTAAAGCAGAATGTGCCTTAAGGCGCATTCTGCTTTACTTTCAGCCTGCTTTAAGCTACCATCAGTTAAAATATAGAAAACATTTCTTATAATACATATTCATAAGTTAACTGTATAAATTGGAATTATTTTCTTCAGTGGAGGAATAAATAAAAGGCGTAAAAAGGTGTTTTTATGGGGTAATGGGTTAACACAGGTGGTGGCTTAACACAGGTTTGACTGTATGGTGGGAGCAGGTGAAGGGTTAATAATAATGACATCTACTGTATTGTACTCCCTACCTGTCGTAATAATCAATGATATCCAATAATCCTTGAACAATCTGTCAGAGGCTGAGTAGCCACCATTTGTCAACTGTTTACATAAACTTTACATCAAGTGCCATCTTTATAAATCTGTCATTGAGTTTACTGCTGTAGAATCTACAGCCACAGTAGAACAAAAACACTTTTATGGTAGTAGTCCAGGACTAGGCCTCTAGACCCGTTTGCAAAATGGTGTTGAGAGAGTTTCTCACTTGATGTGAGTTAAGGAGACCATAGACATCACAAATCACCGAGGTGCTTGTCTGCCACACTGTCACATTTCCCATAATATCCAAATCCAATATGGCCGCCGCCAGCCATTTTGGAAAAGCTAACTTTTTTGTATTTTGGAGAATAAATAAGTGTAATACCTCTAAATTGATTGTTTTTTGGTGTGGAACTCATTTCTGCTGCCCTTTGTGCAATCTGGGGTGTCTTTGATTTGGAAAGGTCAAATTTCACATTAGTCAAATCCAATATGGCCGCCGCCAACCATGTTGGAAAAGCATTTTTCGTTGTTTTTTACGAAAAATCAAATATAATACTTCTAAATTGATTATTTTTTAGAGTATAACTCATTTCTGAGGCCCTTTGTGCAATATGGGATGTCTTTGATTTGGAATGATCAAGTTCCACGATAGCAAAATCCAATATGGCCGCCGCAAGCCATGTTAAAAAAGCTAACTTTTTTCCTTTTTTGGAGAATAAACCAATGTAATACCTCTCAATTGATAATTTATGGGTGTTGAACTCATTTCTGATGCCTTTTTTGCAATCTGAGATGTATTTGATTCGGAAAGGTCAAGTTTCACAATCGCCAAATCCAATATGGCCGCCGCAAGCCATGTTAAAAAAGCTAATTTTGTTTCTTTTTTGGAGAATAAACCAATGTAAAACCTCTCAATTGATAATGTTTGGGTGTTGAACTCATTTCTGAGGCCTTTTGTGCAATCTGGGATGTCTTTGATTTGGAAAGATCAAGTTCAAAAATAGCCAAATCCAATATGGCCGCCGCAAGCCATGTTAAAAAAGTTAATTTTGTTTCTTTTTTGGAGAATAAACCAATGTAATACCTCTCAATTGATAATATTTGGGTGTTGAACTCATTTTTGAAGCCTTTTCTACTATCTGGGATGTTTTGATTCGGAAAGGTCAAGTTTCACAATAGCCAAATCCAATATGGCCGCCGCAAACCATGTTGAAAAAGCTAATTTTGTTGTTTTTTGGACAAAAATCAAATGCTATACTTCTAAATTGATTATTTTTTAGAGTAGAACTCATTTCTGATGCACTTTGTGCAATCTAGGTTGTCTTTGCTTTGGAAAGATCAAGTTCAAAAAGAAGCAAAATCCAATATGGCCGCCGCAACCATGTTGAAAAAGCTATTTGTTTTCTTTTTTGGAGAATTATCAAATGTAATACCTCTAAATTAATAATATTTTGGTGTGGAACTTATTTCTGAGGCCCTTTGTGCAATCTTGGGTGTTTTTGATTCAGAAAGGTCAAATTCCACAATAGCAAAATCCAATATGGCAGCCGCAAACCACGATAGAAAAGCTAATTTAAAAAAATAATAATTAAGAAAGATCAAATATATACATGTATATCTTAATTGGTTATTGCTTGTGTTTAACTCATTTCCTCTCTGAGGTCCTTTGTTCAATATGGAGAGTCATTGGTTTGAAAAGGTCAAGTTCAATGTCTTTTTGATACATTAACGACCTTTGGCTTAGCTTGAACAGCAGTAGTCAGTATGTAAACAAGATGTAAGTAAATGGCAACTCTCTAACATTAGACAGAGAAAACACGACAGTGAGCGGGACTCAATCCTACGTCCTGAGGTAAGAGGCTTTTATCCTAACCACTAAGACTATCACAGGCCTATGGACAGACGGTAGGGCCGGGGCAGAATATATAACACCTTGTTCCACGTGCATAGAAAGATACATCAATAAAGCATCAACAATTGATTCGATACACATGTAGTTCCAAAGTCATTTCGTGCCGGGTTTTCACAGGGTGAAGAAACTGAAGTGTCCAGTTTTCCATGACAAAATGTGTTGCAAAAAGTACCTCTGCATCACGGCAAAGACATCAACGAGTATCACACGTCTCTGTACACTAATACAATGTGAGCAGACTCTATGGTAAAGGCTTAAGGCACTTTTAGGGCAGCAGAGTACCAATGTACTCCTTACCACAAGGATCCGACACGATTGATTTTGAGGGGAATAATCGTCAGAAGGGATAAATAGAGAAAAGGGATACAACTGATTGTCAGTATATTCTCACCCTATCTCGACAAAACCGGGCATATCATGAATAAAAATTGATGAACCGACACTTTTGTTGCATGTCTGTCTTCAGTTTCTTCACCCTGTGAAAACCCGGCACGAAATGACTTTGGAACTACATGTGTATCTAATCAATTGTTGATGCTTTATTGATGTATCTTTCCATGCATGTGGAACAAGGTGTTATATATTCTGCCCCGGCCCTACCGTCTCTCCATGGGCCTGTGGTAGTCTTAGTGGTTAGGATAAAAGCCTCTTACCTCAGGACGTAGGATTGAGTCCCGCTCACTGTCGTGTTTTCTCTGTCTAATGTCAGAGAGTTGCCATTTACATGTACTTACATCTTGTTTACATACTGACTACTGCTGTTCAATCTAAGCCAAAGGTCATTAATGTATCAAAAAGACATTGAACTTGACCTTTTCAAACCAATGACTCTCCATATTGAACAAAGGACCTCAGAGAGGAAATGAGTTAAACACAAGCAATAACCAATTAAGATATACATGTATTACATGTATATTTGATCTTTCTTAATTATTATTTTTTTAAATTAGCTTTTCCATCGTGGTTTGCGTCTGCCATATTGGATTTTGCTATTGTGGAACTTGACCTTTCTGAATCAAAAACACCCAAGATTGAACAAAGGGCCTCAGAAATAAGTTCCACACCAAAATATTATTAATTTAGAGATATTACATTTGATAATTCTCTAAAAAAGAAAACAAATAGCTTTTTCAATATGGTTGCGGCGGCCATATTGGATTTTGCTTCTTTTGGAACTTGATCTTTCCAAAGCAAAGACACCCTAGATTGCACAAAGGGCATCAGAAATTAGTTCTACTCTAAAAAATAATCAATTTAGAAGTATAGCATTTGATTTTTGTCCAAAAAAACCAACAAAATTAGCTTTTTCAACTTGGTTTGTGGCGGCCATATTGGATTTGGCTATTGTGAAACTTGACCTTTCCGAATCAAATACATACAAGATTGCACAAAAGGCCTCAGAAATGGGTTCAACACCCAAACATTATCAATTGAGAGGTATTACAATGGTTTGTTCTCCAAAAAAGAAACAAAATTAGCTTTTTTAACATGGCTTGCGGCGGCCATATTGGATTTTGCTATCGTGGAACTTGATCTTTCCAAATCAAAGACATCCCAGATTGCACAAAGGGCATCAGAAGTGAGTTATACTCTAAAAAATAATCAATTTAGAAGTATTATATTTGATTTTTCTTCAAAAAAACAACGAAAAAAGCTTTTCCAACATGGTTGGCGGCGGCCATTTTGGATTTGGCTAACGTGAAATTTGACCTTTCCAAATCAAAGACACCCCAGATTGCACAAAGGGCACCAGAAATGAGTTCCACACCAAAAAACAATCAATTTAGAGGTATTACACTTATTTATTCTCCAAAAAACAAAAAAGTTAGCTTTTCCAAAATGGCTGGCGGCGGCCATATTGGATTTGGATATTGTGGGAAACGTGACAGTGTGGCAGACAAGCACCTCGGTGATTTGTGATGTCTATGGTCTCGTTAACTCACATCAAGTGAGAAACTCTCTCAACACCATTTTGCAAACGGGTCTTCAGGTCAGGTACAGGACTATAGGGACTCGAGCTTAAGGGTTAAGCTTTATGATGAGCTAATAGTTAACCACTTGAAACTGGTATTGTGTTCTCTTGTAGACATGCTGGATTCTGATCAGGATCCAACTTGTTTGCCAAGAGAATGGTTTTTGACAGATAGAGAGAATTCAGAGAGTCAGTTTTATTATTTTAGAAAACAATAATGTTAAATCTCTATACTGACCACTGAATTAAGTTACGGTAATTATTTTGTGCTTAAAGCAGAAAGCTCCTTTGAGATTTAAAATATTAGAAATATGTTGATTTCCACAATTTTTATGCCTTTTACAGTTGTTGCATAGGACCATTCCCAATCCACCAATATCATGCAACCACAGTTGACCTTGACCTAATTTGGAATTAAAATATTGTAAATGCCTTATTTCTTGATCAACACAACTGACTACAATGTTTTGATACTTATACAGTTGTTACCTTGGACTAATACCAATTCACTCATATTATCCAAAGGTGATTTTGACTTTGACCTAATTTGGACTTAGAATATTTTAAACGGGCTATTTCTTGGTTAACTAGATTTTACCATTTCTTTTAGCATCAAATGCCCCCTGAAGGGTGTATTATGTACTGTTTGCAGTTCTGGTTTAAAATGTAAAATAGTATGTTTTTGAGCATTAATGAAATACATAAAATGTACTCACTTCATGTTTTTCTCACAGCAATGATAAAGCAAAAGCAAGATGAATTTAAGTATTGCTTTTCTGACAGAGGCAATGGGCAAGAGATTTGTGATTGACTTGCAGCCTGCTTTAAGCAGCTGTCTGTCTTAAACACTTATTGCTAAACTTTGAGAGAAATGTTTAACCCATTACCCTGTATCCTGATTTTAGTTTTTAAAATAGACGACCACTTAAAGCAGGTTGAAAGTAAAGCAGAATGTGCATTAAGGCACATTCTGCTTTACTTTCAGCCTGCTTTAAACATTTATCTACTAGGATAGAGAAAACATTTCTTACGATACATATTCATGACTGTACTAACAGTAAGTGAAACTATTTTCTTCAGTGGAGGAATAAATTAAAGGGATAAAATGGTGTATTTATGGGGTAATGGGTTAAGTCAGTTTTAAGATATGATCAGCAAAACGCATTGACATCCATCATAATATGGTGTGCCTGCTAGTCATTCTGTCTGCACTACTCCGCAAGGTCCTTCATTACATTGTCCCCAGTGACATGATCTGAATCATGTCCTTGAAACAGGTAATTTATCTGACCCTTGATTACAGTGTATAATAACTAATAATGCACTTTAACTCTTCTCCCATTCCGTCTCCACTATCCAACTTGCATTAGATTTTTATCTAGATCAGATTTGGGAGAGCAGGCAGACATTATCTGAAGCAAAACTTCTGTAATGTAGAATTATTGCAGAAAAATTGGCATTAGTGATATTATTTTTTAATGGTTGAAAAATCTTGTTGTCTAAAAGTTTTTCAAATTGGTTGTCTCAATGGAACAGGTGGCATTACCATGGTGATTATCTTGCCTAGACAACCTTTGTCTCCTTCATTCAGGAGAGCTGAAACTGGTTTTCAGCTTGCAATCTCAAATTGACTGGTTTACAGGTACCGAACAAAACCTGCACACTGACCTCTTCACCTGTGGGGTAACCAGTCTATTATGTGGGATAAATCAATGAAATTGAATTAATTGGCAGTAAATTGTCCGTAAATTATCAGCGGCAAAGCAGGTGAATCTGGTGTGATTTAAATGCTGTTTGTGTTCTGTAGGGGACTTTTGTTTTCTGTTTGCTTAAAGACATAATCAATAAAAAGAGAGTCAACTATAATTTGTCAAATCACTCAATGTAAAAAAAAAGTTATTAATGTCAGAAAAATGTTTACATCTGTGATCTGCAATAAGATTATCTAAACCCTTTTCCTGCTGAATATTCCTAATATAACTGTCCACTATTAGGATCCAGGGCTGCCATTTCTCCCGATTTTTCCTAAATCTCCTGATTTTTTTCTATAACATGGAAGCTTAAAGCAGGCTGAAAGTAAAGCAGAATGCGCCCTTAGGCGCATTCTGCTTTACTTACAGCCTGCTTTAAGTAGTCGCATGTCAACAAAACAAGAAAAAGGCTAATGGGTAAAGGTACGATTTGTTAAATCGCACTTGAAAAATGCAAGTTTGGAAATCTTAGGATTTTTCATGTCAACTTATGGAAGCCCTGAGGATCAATCATCTGAACTATGACATTGGCTAATTAATTTAGGAAAAAAATCCAGGGAAAGAGTGCAGGCACTAATGATCCTATAAGAAAACACTAGTGCAGACATTCTGTAACTATTCAATCAGGGTTTATACTGTTTTCAAAAAAGGGTAAACATGCTAATCGCAGAAGAGTGTAAAATTTTATTCACAAGCTTGACAGGGATCAAAATGTAAAAATATGGATGTGATAAACCTATTAATACTTATTTTTTCAAAGGTAGACAATAGTCCAGTAGTGTAGATCCTGATGGGATGCCTTGTTTTATGCCTTTCTACAGAAGCACCATAGGACTGACTACAAAAGCACTGAATGTTTTTTCCTGCTCTAGCCATGATAGCGGAAGGGTGTTGAATGTTTGTCCTTTGTGTCTGTAGGTTAGTGCGCATAGCTACATTTCTCTGGTAAGAAAAGGTTTGATAGCATCCAGACTTCAGTACACTAAATGTTTTCTTGTTTCTATTTGCAGCCAAAGATCCAACCATCGCAAACCGATTGACCTTAGCAGGCTAAATGTTTTGTTTACATTCTATTTCCAGCAAAGGCCAAAATCATCAGGACGCAATGACCTCTCGGTAGACTAAATGTTTTCTTGTTGTTTCTATTTGTAGCGAAGGAGAAGATTATCACGGATGCGGGGAAGCTGTATGTGCTGGATACACTGTTACAGAGACTGAAGGAGGAGGGACACAGAGTGCTCATCTACTCCCAGATGACAAAGATGATAGATCTGTTAGAGGTATGTACCCAGGTCTGCTTTATTTCCACCCAGGTCTCCCCTGACAGTCAGAGCCATGGTATATACTGGGGTTGAGATATTCTCACAGATGCTTACCTTTGTCTTAACCCATTTCCCCATAAATATGTTTTTTACGCCTTTGATTTATTCCTTCATTGAAGAAAATAATTCCATTTTTATACAGTTATGAACATGCACCAAAATAATAAAAAATCTATATCCCAGCTGATGATAGCTTAAAGCAGGTTGAAAGTAAAGCAGAATGTGCCTTCGGGCACATTATGCTTTACTTTCAACCTGCTTTAAGTGATCACCTGACTTCAAAACTAGAAACCGGCTATTGGGTAATTAGTTAACCCATTGGCCCATAGTCTGTTTCTAGTTAAAGCAGGTTGAAAATAAAGCAGAATGCACCTTAAGTTGCATTCTGCCTAACTTTCAGCATGCTTTAAGTTACCATCTGCTAGAATATAGAAATATTTCGTATGATACATACTCATGACTGTATAAAATAGAACTACCGGTATTTTCTTCTGTGGAGGAATTAACTAAATGCATTAAAATGTTGTAAGTGGTCATCTGTCTTGAAAACTAGAAAGAGGCCATGGAGTAAAAGGATAAGTGTCTCAGGACATTGGCTACCTTGTCCTGATTAATGTTCTCAAAACAGTATTCATCTAAGTTGTAAAATACAAGTTACAGCTGAAAATAATCTGAAAGTAAAACGAAAAGCTCCAAAAGATTTTTTTTCTCCTCTACCTTCATTTGAAAATGTATTGATATATACAAAGTGAATTGTCTCCGCAAAATGGTGTGCTGTTTTGTAAACAATCACATATCACATAAAATTGATAAAGAGGTAGCAGGATGTTTGATATGACAATGCATGGGAATTTGATCCAAAGTTTCACCATAAAACAGAAGGGGTTTCAATTCAATCCCTAATCCTCATGCTTCTACGGCCCTGGCCGTATCCTCTTTGACCATTGTTTACTGGACATCAAGATGGTACAACTGATAAATGCTTCCTGTTCAACTTACTTGAATTTCTCTTCAATAGCAGCATATATCTCCTTGATGACAGGTTTCTTTCACCAGCCAATTAAGACAGAGATCTCTGGCCGGGTGTTTGACAGGAAGATGTCTTTGCTTTATGCCCATTAAGTACCTTAATGCCCTACTGTATAGGGTATATTGCGGGTGGGACATCATATTAAGGTCAAAGGGATTAAGGGTTTATATCTGTCTATAAGATAAGGACAGGGACTCTGAATGCCTCCTGTGTCAGCTGACTCTTTAACCCGCAGTAGTTTCTGATTTAGAATTGTTGTCTTTATTCTTAGATTTATCGTTAAATTATGCTTCGACAAAACACATATATCATAAGCGTTGAAATAAGATACTTTTGCAAGTTCTTAAAAGCAAGAAAAAAGTTATCATCCAGCAACCCCTCTCAAGTTAATCATTTTGTAAAATGAAGTTCATTTTAACCCTTTACTCCATAACCTGTTTCTAATATTGAAGATAGCAAGTTGAAAGTATCATCTGCAAAAATAAAGAAAATGTTTCTCATGATACATAATATTATATTCATGAATGTATAAATTGGAGCTATTTTCTTTAGTGGAGTAATAAATAAAATGCATTAAAATGCATATCTATGGTATAAGGGGTTAAGAAAGCCGTCCCTTAATAAACCGCTGTCTGCTCTAAATAGCTGAGAATTACTTGTTCTTCCCTGTTGTTGTTGAAGTGCAATTTTGGTGTCAAACATTTTGGGTTTTGATGGAAAGCTGAGTGACTTGGCATCTTGTCCAGAGACAAACTGCTTTCAAAAGTCATCAACATATACTGGTAGCCGGGCTCAGAGAGCCTGCAGATCCATGTCACAAAGATGACCAGTGATAGATCATGATTGAGTGTCAGGTTAACATGGTCACTGCAGCCAAAAGCCCAAGACCACTTGACCAGGTGCTGGCGAGGCCAGGAAAAAGATACTTAACCCTTTGCCTGCTGGTGGCGACTTTATTGTTTTTTGCAAACAGTTTGGATCCAGATCAGACGCCGCGTAACGCGGCGTCTGATCTGGATCCAAACTGTTTGTCACTCGTCTTCAGGTTTCTTTACTTAAAAAATATATACATCTAAATTTAACAAATTTGGTAGACGACAATTTCAAAGCAGACGACATTACCGCAGGATAAGGGTTAAGTAACCTCTTTGACTGTTTGAACATAGCATTGGCTAAAAAAGCACAGGGTCATTGCACGAAGACATCAGTGTTAATGGTCCTCAATTTAATGTTTCAAACTTGACTGCAGTAAAAAACAAGACAAACTTTTGTCTCAAATCTGCATCTGGCTTTGACAAAAAACTGTGTTATAAAGACATAAAAGTGTTGCCAAGAGAGATTGATCTAGGTGGACAATAGGCTGCATATTAGAATTATGTGCAGAATTATCTCTTAGTATTGATAAACAGAAATTCACATTTCTTCATAAATTGTCAGGTTATGATCTGAATCAACTAATTGAAAAGGTATAGAAAACCAATGAATTTTAGTACATTCAAAGTTTTCACTCTGAGAGTATCCCATAGCTCTAGGTAAGATGAGTATTGCAAAAGCTAAAACCCTTATCTCTCCTCCAAACCCTATGATGTGACTACTCAATATAATTGTCATTTGGTGAAGGCTTAAACCTTTCCTCCCTATGGCTTGTTTTCAATATTTAAGACAGGTGGTTGCTTAAAACAAGCTGCAAGTAAAGCAGAAAGCTTTTGTAAAGAGCTTTCTGTTTTACTTTCAGCCTGCTTTAAGCATCCATCTGTCAGCATGCAGGAACATATTTACAGCCTAAGTATAATGTCCTTTCTTTCATGGCAACATTTTTTCGCTGCTTAAGTTCTTAGTTCTAAAAATATTTTTGACATACTTCTACCCTGACCTGATAAAAAGCCATAGTAAAACTTTTCATATATATACCCTGAGTGTTGACTGCTTACAGCTGCCTGAAAGTAAAACAGAAAGCTCATACAAGAACCACCTATCATAATCAGCTGAAAACAAGTATTGAGGGAAAAAGTTTAACTCTACAAAAGTCTTTTTGATAGAAATTTCTGTTTTGTTGTTATAAAGCTTAAATTTCATATTGGATATTGGTATTATCGGTGAGGCGATTGATACAGGGTCATCACTATACTCTTATTTGTTACCTTTTACTGTTTGTTTCATAGATTTTATTTGTGTTTATTTTTACTCAAAACATAATGGTAATCTGTCTAATGTCAAGTTTAAGTACCTGCCATATTTGAATAAAAGGCATTATTATTAGCATAAAATCAGTCACACATGATGATAATTGTATGTACAGTTAAATCGCGCAATTACGATTACCCTATAGAACCCTCGTTGATAGTGGTAAATACAGGGGGTTGCATAAAGCAGACTGAAAGTAAAGTAGAAAGCTCCAACAGGAGCTTTCTGCTTTACTTTCAGCCTGCTTTATGCAGTCATCAAACACTAAAATTATCATATTGCGTTATGGTAATAGTGGGTGTTTGCTGTAATACATTATGCACTCTTGTGTAGAGTACTCTTGGCAAAATCACTGAAAAGGGATCTGTCCGTTGCTATGGAGATATTATGTTTTTTAAAACGAGACAGGTGTTGATGTTTAACCTGTTCAGTTAGCCATGTGTAAAGTAGATTTTATTGTTCTGCATGTCATAAGCCTTTCAATGATGGCCCATAAATGCGGTAATATTCCGGCATAACTGTTAAACATTAAACAAACATCGACCGTATGCTCACTGGGTCCTTTCAACGAGCTGCAATTATTTTCAGCCCAAATGCACATTTGTCCGTTTTAGAACTTTGACAATGTGTTTTGACCCTGTGTCACAGGCTAATCTCACCGTTAGCTGTTCGAACAAACAGTCTCATCTGTTTGCATCTTTTCAGGGTATTCAACAGGCCGAAATTGGGCAGATCGGCACAGCGGGAAAACTCCGCTGTGTCTTGACACTTGTTGTGAAAATGTTTCAACTAAATTACATTATCAAGTACTTCGGAATTAGCCAGAGACGTTGGTCACTTTCTGAGGTACTGGTCACTGGTCAGTTTCACATGTCCCTGACCTCTATTATTATGTGACCTTTAGTATGCTATAGGACAATCTGTTATACCTGTTTCAAACAGTAAGGACTAAAGATGAGATATCAAGTTAATCCTGTATTTATCCCTTTACCCAATAGCCCGTTTCTTGTTTTGAAAACAGGTTACCACTTAAAGCAGGTTACTTTCAGCCTGCTTTAATTAAGGTACAATCTGCATTGAAAAAGAAAATATTTCATTATGTGGAACTTTTTTCTTAAGGGGATGAATATGTTAAAGGCAATTATAAGAAAGCATTGCAGACACTGATCAGACAGCTCCTTCTTGAACTGTCTGATCTGGGTCTACACTGCTTTCAAGAAGCATCACTATATGCTAATAGGTGAAGAAGGGTTGGGCAGCTTTGCAGTCTGTACAGGTATTTGAGAGGCAATAGTATTTGTGTCAAAACAGATAAACATTCTATGTCAGTTACAGAATGGCAAAGGTAGCCATGGCATTGGTTTTAGCCAATTAGATTTGTTCAATGTACAGCCAAATTTGTATCAAATGAGCCCTTAAATAATATATATTACCATTCTAAAAGACATAAAGCAGCTAAATGCAGGACAAAAATAATGCAGAAGTATTTTAAGAGCTTTCTACATTGCATGTGTCCTACATTAAAGCAGTTACCTGTCTCTAGATAGTGTCATGGTTCTTTCATTTAGTTGTCCTAAAACACATGTATGACTGTATGTTTGTCTCGAGATTTCACCTTGTGAAAGGCTTGCTTGCATCTTTCTCATCAGTGTCACAGTACAGACCTTTGTTGGTCATCGTAGATCATTGTTTGGCCGTCTGTGGTCAGTTTGAGGGCTTTTGTAAGTGATTGAAATTAAATTTCCACACTCAATTGGTTGATTTCGGTTTAATTTGGGTAGTTTGAAGCATAACATGATAAAATGAAGTGGGTCATTTATACCTGTCTTTCCACAGAAATAACACATCTTGACAATTCAATAGTGAAAGTCACTTGACTTTTTGACTGGAACATCTGAACTCCATGTTATGAGACATTGGGTGTAACAATTGTTATTCACCTACCTGTTAAATAAGCTCTGACCTGCACACTTTGAAAATGTTGCTAGCTGAATATGAACTGGCTGTCATTCTGTAATTGGCTGTTGTTATTCTGTAATTGACTGTTGTTATTTGGTAATTGACTGTTGATATTCTGTAATTGGCTGTTGCTGTTATTCTGTAATCACTGTTTTCTGTAATTGGCTTGGTAGTCTTTGCATCTATAGAAACTATAACAGAATGATAGTTTAGATTCTGAGCAGACTCGACGTTAGGTACACTTTTGATGCACATGTCAAAGACAGAATACAATTTCATAGAAACTGCAGCATCTCATAGATAACCTCATGTGTGTAGAAGGACTGTTGTCAATAACATGTTTTAAATTTATTTGTTTGTGCAAAGGAATTTAGTTCATCAAATGTTTTTATCATTTCATTGTAACTCTTGTTCATTTATTGTTGATATGGAGCTGTTGGAAAATAAAATCTAATATTTTCTTGATTTATAAAGAAAGGAAATTTGTCTTTATTAAAAAAAATCAAGTTAATGTTGACCCGATCAACATATTGGAATACAAAGATTTTGCCCATAAATCTTACTCATAATTTTTATTTTTATTTTGTCGGAGCCTTCAAACCTTGTAGCCATATGTCGTGTTTAAAAGTAGAATACCTGAGAGGAAAGAAAACAACTTTTAGAACAATGATTGCCTTAAATTCTTTGCATGCTGGGTATTTTTTTCGTCTGAAACAATTGTAGTCTATTACTGTCCTAAAATTAGAATATTAAAAATATTGTTTTAACTCTTTCAACACCATGGAGTTAAAATATACTCTTTACATTAATTTTGCTAACAGTGTAGACCCAGACTAGAGGGCTCCTATATGAGCCCTTTGTTCAGGGTCTACACTGTTTGCCAATTTAGAGCAGTATATGTCAAATTACTCAGAATTCCAAGTAAACTGGTGCATGTTTTGGTTACTGAAAAAAACCACAAGGGAACCCAATAACCCACAAATAGTTGCTTTGTGTTGAAAGAATTAAAACAGGGTCATACAGTTTGAAACAGGTAGTATCCAGGGTAATATATGTATAGTCAGAAATTGACTTGATTGTATCAGCGTAGATGTAGACGTACAAGGATTTGCACAGTTTACAAGGATTTCTGCAGGATTCCACGACTTCATGTTGCTCATCTACCTGTTTCTAGTTTGATATATCTGATTCAGATCCTAACTGTTTGCAAAAGTGATCAGTTTTAAAATTTACTCTATTGACATCATAAAGGTTTAGATGAAAGACCCCTGATTTTAAGACTGGCCATTTTGTTATTGATGACTGACCAGTGTGTATCTAGTAGCTACTTGGGCCTGTAATTTGGTCATAAAATATGAATGACGGTCAGGAGTTACAAAGTCATGAAGAAAGTTATGACAGACAGATGGTTCATTGAATGCTACGATGGTCACTAGTTATAGAAATAAATCAATGTATGATGACAGGGTCTCGTGCCACATGAAATATGGCAATATTAATCTTTAGAATACAGAACATTAATATTGTACAGAAATTCTGAAAACTGACTTTTTCCTTTCAAAATGCTCTAAATATGTTAAAGTGGGAAACCGTTTGGATTTCAAATCCAAATTTAGGAAACAGTTGTCAAAGGCGTTTACAAACAGTTTTGATCCAGATCAGTACTGTTGGCAAATATTTTAGATACAGTAAAACCTCTCTATAACGACCACTAAATTATGTTAATTATTAGGGTGTTTATGATAGATGACCGCTTAAAACTAGGTGACAGTGAAACAGAAAGCTCCTTTAGGAGCTTTCTGTTTCACTGTGACCTTGCTTTAAGCTGTCACCTGTCTATTATACAATCAATTAGCCTTCGTTTTAGCAGTCGTAATAGCGAGGTTTTACTGTATTTGTTTGCAGCATTTAAAAGGTATGGGGGAAATTAACATTATGGTCAGTCAGGTTGGAGGAAAAGGTATCTGTCTGTTGGGACTTGAGGTCGCCATTTGAAATTTAAATCAATATGATTTTCCTTCAAAGATTATCAGGTATGGAAATTTATGTCAGCTTTGAATGGAGTTGCATTATCCAGTTGCCTTTGAACTAGGTGGTGTTGTTTGGGATGACCACATTTGCATAAAGCTGTCCATTTCTTAACTATGATGGTCAAGTTTGGACAGTTATGGTTGTAGAAAAATGATTGTTGTATATTTTGTGCTAATTTCACTTTTGTTTTTCAAACACACCTGCTTGTCTATTTCAGTATTCAGAAGGTCAAATATCATAAAAGGGAACATTTGTATTGTTTCATTGAATTGAGGTTTTATTGAAATATTGAAAACGTCATTTTGTTAGTCAAGCTTTATGCTATCAGCATAATGAAAGGGACAGTTTTGTACCAATGCATTGTATTTCTGATGTATTTTTCTTCTGTTCCAAAGAGAGAGTTAGACTAATGCTTCTGAAGGCAGTAAACTTTCTGATTTAGCTCTGAGTATAGTTATCGTTCTTACACTACCATTTCCCATGTCAATATCTTAGTTTTGTGTCCGCTTTTTCATTGCAGCAAATTATCTAATTCCTCATTTAACCCATTGCCCCTTAAATATGCCTTTTTCCCCCTTCTAATTTATTCCTCCACTTCTCAAGAGATCCAATTTATACAGTCATGAATATGTACTGTAAGAAGTAGCTTCTATATTTTAACAGATGGTAGCTTAATGCAGGCTGAAAGTAAAGCATAATGTGCCTTAATTAAGGCCTTAATTAAGGCACATTCTGCTTTACTTTCAACCTGCTTTAAGTGGTCTGTGACCTTGTCTTTAATACTAGAAACAGGCTAGGAGGTATTGGGTTAATATGCTTTCGCCATTGCATATCTTATAGGTGAGAAAATGAAGATACAGAGTGATAAATATTAAAATTGGTCAATCAGTAATTTGATAGCTAATTTCAGACTGCTAATTACAGTCTAAATGGCTTCTTACTTGTTGCTAATGGATAACAGTGTAATAGTACAGGTGCTGATCTTATATGGACAAAAAATAGCTCGTGTGTGTCACTATGGAAATGGGTTTAACTGTTGGCATGCTATTGGTGGATGTAATAACCTTTGCAAACAGTTGATATCCTCATGAAATGCAAATTATATGATTTGGTATCTCATCCAAACTGTTTGACACATTTTGTATTTCAAAAATGAAATTGTAGATTCGGAATTACTGGATATACTATTTTGTAGAAAAAACAATCTAGAGTATTTAAAGGTCAATCCTTTAGCTGTCTATGAGTGAGTTATATAACATTTGCAAACATGTAGTATCCAGATGAGATGCAGAGAAACTCGACATCTCATCTGGATCCAAACAGTTTATCACTCTTACACCATTTATACTAGAAAATGGCTAGAAAGTTTACTTTAAGAATTGCAACAGGTGACGTATTGTGATGGAGTGGAAATCTGTTCAGGGAGCTAGGGGTTACAATGAAGTGACAACAGTTTCTGGCGACTAGAAGATTTACGTTCTTGCTAATGTGCCTTTATGAAAAATCATTGATATGACCAGTGATACATGACCTGAACCATTCAACAGCACGGAGCTTTAGTAGAAATCCATGCCTGTAATTTTGAGTTTTACCTTGGCATAATTACGCGTTATCCGTGATGAAAGACTCGATGGCATTGGCTGCGCAAATAGATCATCTATATATAACAGCGGGGTTAATTGTAAGAAACCATCGGAAATAACCCCATTAATCATTTCGTAATAGTGCTGATGGGACATGACTGTGAAATCTTTTCTGCATGAGGGCAGCCATTTTGAAATCATAGTACAGAGCCAGCGGGTCATGTTTCTATGACTGTCATCATGGCAAAGTACTGTAATGAATCAAACCTTAATTCCCCTTACAATGAGACACACTTTTCTAATAGGCTCTTCCATTTTCTTATAAACAGATCAGTTTACATTGACTCTTGAGGGGTTTTGCTCACAAATCTTATAAATTTTTGCAAACAGTGCAGACCCAGATTAGAGAGCTTCTGAAGAAACCCACTGGTCTGTGTCTACACTGTTTGTGCAAAGGATGTATTTACTCAGGTCTCAACACTGTTAGGATTAATTGAACTCTTTGGATACTTAACTCTTTGCATGCTGGGTATTTTTTTCGTCTGCAACAATTGTCGTCTGCTTTTATTCTAAAATCGAAATGTTCAAAAATTCTTTGAAATTCAGGGTCAGAATGGCAAACAGTTTGGATCCTGATGAGATGCCGCATTAAGCGGCGTCTCATCTGGATCCAAACTGTTTGCAAAGGTTATGCCTGTGGCAGATATATCCGCCGCTAACGTGCAAAGAGTTAATAAGTCATGTGCTGAAAATGTCTTTAGCTGGAATTCTGAACTTAACTCTGTCACAGTGTGACAAATAGATTTGATCCTGATAGATCCCCTTATCTAGATCCAAACTATTTTCTAAAGTTTTCAATTCTTGTCTCCTGTATTCAAAGGATTTAATGAAGCATTCTATTACCTCTAAGCATGCCAGTGGTGATACCATTATGATATTAACCCTTAGCCTGCCACTCACGACATAGCTCCATATGCAAACAGCTTGGATCCGGATGAGACGCCGAGTAACTCGGCGTCTCATCCGGATCCAAGCTGTTTGACACTCGTACAACATTTTCAGCAATTTTGAGCAACTTTGAAGCACTTTGAAACTTGAAGCAGACGAGAAATATAGCAGACAACAATTTATTTGGCGGGCTAAGGGTTAATAAACTTTGCAAACAGTTTGATCCTGTTGAGATGCCGCATAATGCGCCGTCTCATCAGGATCCAAACTGTTTGACACTCTGACCCTGTTTTGAATTTTTTTTTAGAAAATTTCATTTGTAGAACCCTAGCAGACAATTATTGGAAACAAAAAAATTACCCAGCATGCAAAGAGTTAAGGTTTGAAGTATTTGGCTTTTAACTTATTAATCACTAAATATACAGTGTCCGTTTCAAACGCATTCTGCTCATCATTCAGAAAATTCTATCAAAGCAACAGTTAGTTTGGATTATGATCTCATACACAATTACTTGTTGTTTGATCTAGATCTTGGTCCACACCGTCTACAAATATTTTAAAAAATAGTTTCCAGCATTCAAGGGTTACTCAGTAGAAACTGATAATGTTGATGAGTCCAGGTCAGGCAAATACTCTAGAATTGATTTACATGGCCTGAACCAATTTTGTCATTGATTCTCAGTAATAGACTTCAGTATGTTTACTTCAAACGCTTCAGCACTTCTTGGTGAAATTTGGAAAAAAAAAAATCATGGCATTTTCAAATGGTTACCAATTTGACAACTACTGTTTAGTCAAGTGTCAACATTTCAAACTGAAGCCAAACTTGATGCTTTGCATGCTGGGTAATTTGTTCGTCTGCTACTGAACTAGAGTTAGAATTTAAGATTTAAAGCGACTCGCAACCAGATGGTGCATTAAAAATAGTAATTTGTAAATATGTGTCAAACGCTTATATAAATGGTAAAGAATTAGTTTAGGATAAGAAATTCTGTTTAAAAAAATGTATTTCAATAAAAAATAATATTGGTCTCTGGTGGGATTCGAACCCGGGGCCCGGCATTGGCGGACAGAATGCAAAATAGGGGAAACCGCTTAGACCAATGGACCACGGAACTATCCGTTTATCTCGGATCGATTTAACGTATTTCAATGTGTAGCTATCGAAAGTGCATACAACTTCGTAATTCGGCTCGTGTTTATGTCTGAGCCCGTGTAGAGAAGCAACAACAACAACTATACCGTCTACTAGTCGGTATAGAAAAACGATGGAAAATATCTAAAAATCTAAGATTCGGTGACGATTCTTGAGACTTTTTTTGGACTGATCATATTTTTTTAATGTCAGAAGCCAAATAATGCCACAAATTTGCTTTTATTTGAGTATTTTATTTTATTTTGACAAGTACACCATCCGGTTGCGAGTCCCTTTAAAATTAAAATTTGTTTTTAATACAAGGTAAGAGTGTCAAACAGTTTGGATCCTGATGAGACGCCACATAATGCACAGATTATAATTATTCCGCTGCTTAAGCGTGCACAGAGTTAAATTCATATTTCAAAATTAAAACACCTTTTCTGCATTTGGCTTTGAAATGCAAACTTAATTAACTAAAGTGAGTTCCTGTGAATGACACCTGCAGAAGTATAAGCAAGTTTGACCTGTAGTGATTGGGACTTATCTGTATTTGAGTCAACTGAAGGTGTCTAACATTTTCTCCTAATAATTCCTCCACAAAACCCTCTGTTGTGACTTCTCATTAGAATCGTCTATTCGAGAGAAAAGTTCTGATATAAGCTATTCATTAAATTTTCTACATACAGTTTTAGGCATACTACAGTGGTCATCACAAACTCATGTTTTTGAATTTTCAATATGGTGACATTTTACTTGAGTACTTAAAATAAGGTACAAAAGATGGTCAATAAATATGGTCAATATAGTTTAAAGATGGTCAATAAAACCAGACGTCATGGAAAGCAAAAGTCAATTTAGTCATTAAGTACATTTGATATAAAAAAAAACCATGATTTCAGTAATAAACATGAAGTTTAATGATTTTCCCTATTATCGCAGGTAAATTTTATTGCTTGTTAATAAAGTGAGGTCTTGATAGCCCTATTAAAACGCCAGACGTCACTCTGTATGTGGCTAAACAATCTGTTGAGTCCAAAACTTAAAGGCGCAGTTGGCTATTGAAAGTGTTGGTCGTACGAATTTAATGTCCTACTGTTAGTAGCGAGTTCATCCACACTCTAGCGCGAGCCCGCGTTTCTGCTATAATACAGAGCAACCTTTGACTGCTCAGCATCAATGCAATAATGAAACCAGCAAATCTCTAATTGCTGCTTAATGCAGGACAAAAGTAATGCAGAAAGCTCCTATATGAGCTTTCTGCATTACTTTTGTCCTGCATTAAGCTGCCACCTTTATAAGAGATTGAAAATTCATTTACTTTGTAGTGGTTGGTGTTTAAAGGTTTTGGTGTTTAACTTTCGCCCGGAGGCAGATCCTCCCTCATCTCGTATTTGTGGTGGACACATGAAACGGGTAATTTTCTTTATAATACATTCTCAGCCCCCTAATTAACCTGCTGATATATAGGGTACTGAGTATTAATGAAGTGCTTACAATTAGTTTGGATCTAGATCGGATGCAGAGTAATTTCTACATCTAATCTGGATCCTATAACTGTTTGTCACTTGAAAACAAATATTAAACCACATTCAGTGAAGAAAGTGCCAAATTAAGAAATTTAATTGAATGACATTTTAAGGGATCTACAACTGGAAATCAACATTTAAAGGTTTAAGTTGGATTTGTCTCACGGGGTCTCATAAACATGGATATTTCATAAAGACTATTGAATGGGTATTAGACAGATAGGAGACAGGGCGGCAAAGACACCCAATTCTGCACTCTCTTCCTCTAATGATGACACCAGAATTTGATGCAATGATGACAAGAAATTAAAGGGAGCCCACCGCCCGTGGGGACAAAACTGGGCCTTTTGAAATGTAATAAATGGTGATTGGACAATGTTTACATGGGCTTGTAAGAGGATCACAGAAGCTTTGTACGAGTTATCAGTAAAATCAACAAGTTTGTTTTCCTGACTAAATCCTCAGATGAAGAAGAAAGAAAACGGGCATCAAAATAAGATGATACTGCACAGTAATGACTACTCAGATATTGATAATGACCAAATGGTTGGCAGCTTAACCCATTACTCCATAGCCTGCTTCTAGTTTTGAAGACAAGTGACCACTTAAAGTAGGTTGAAAGTAAAGCAGAATGCGCCTTAAGGTGCATTCTGTTTTACTTTCAACCTTCTTTAAGCTACCACCTGTTAGAATATAGAAAATATTTCTTATGATACATATTCATAAATGTATAAAATGGATCTATTTGCTTCAGTGGAGGAATAAATTATGGGATAATGGGTTTAAGTATAATGAAAATAAAGCAGCTTCTAACTTTAGGAGCTTTCTACTTTACTTCATCTTCCTACCTGTTTTGAACATGGCGAAACAAGCCTTATTTCAGTGATAATAACTCTTTGCATGCTGGGTAATTTTTTCGCCTGCAACAGTTATCTTCTGTTATTGTTCTAAAAATAGAATTTCGTAAATATCTTTTCACAAAACAGGGTCAGAGTGTCAAACAGTTTGGATCCTGTTGGGACGCCACGCTATGCGGCGTCTCATCAGGATCCAAACTGTTTGCTCAGATAATTACTATTCCGCCACTAGCGTGCTAGGAGCTAATAGAGGGACTTCATAGTAACATGATATGATCTGGTGATCAGCAGTTTAGTCAATTTGATTCCCTTTTGGACAGCTGAAAGATACAGGGCTGATAAGAATGATTTAGGGAATGCGATCCTTTAATTTTACGTTGGTCACTGATTTTCAATTAGCAGAATCATAATTGATCACCGAATTTGACTAGAACTACCTTTGATCTGTCAGATTGTATTTTGATATAGACTGCTTTATCCTAGATATACATGTACAATAATGATTGGTATTCCTTTTCTCTTTGGTAATGTTGAGTTGTTTTGTACCTGATCTGTCTGTCTTTTAAGTGACATTAATCCAAGGTCCTGTCAAGTGGAGCTTTCAGCATTATTTTTAGCACCAAATCCTATGGTGTTACTATTCATTTTTAGCACCAAATCCTATAGTGTTACTATTCATTAGAATCGTCTCGAAGAGACAATTCTAATGAGTAGTGACACCACAGGGTTTAATGACGAAATAAAGATTTTAGTTTTTGAAATACTCTCGATATCTGTTGCTATGAATGTGTTATTTAGTATGTTATAGCTGGTCCAGCAGCCCTTGTGGGAACTGGGATCTCTATAATGGGGTAGATTGTTATCGATTTAATTAAGGGATTCCCATGCTGCTTTGGGGTTGCACTGGTGAGCAGGTGGGGTTGAAGTAGGGGTGGCATGAGAACCTCTTCACTGGGTGAGAGGTGGGAGAAAGGCACTTCTGTGGAGGAAATTGTTAACCCATTACCCCATTTTTACGCCTCTAATTTATTCTTCCACTGAAAAAAAAAGTTCCAATTTATAGTCATGAAAATGCACTGTAAGAAATATTTTCTAACACTTAGCAGATGATAGGTTGAAAGTAAAGCAGTATCTCGCCATTTAACCCTAGTGACGAGTATACTTGTCATTAAAAACAGTTTACCTATGAAGAGTATGTTTGTCCTATGCAAACAGTGTATACCCAGATCAGAGGGCTCCTAAAGGAGCCCTCTGATCAGGGTCTGCACTGTTTGTCATGTTGTACCTTATTGAAGAAAATACCCCTAACTGGTCAAAAATAGCATAGCCCTAATTGGACACTGGAATTGTCCTTAAATGTTTTAGGGAGAATGGGTGCATGTTAGCATTCTTAAAGTTACATTAGTTTAAGCCTGAATGAATATTTCTAAGTGTGTGGAAACAAACAAGAAGAGAATCAAATAAGCAGAATAATGATATGAATTCTTAACTAATTCTCAAGATCTTCAGATCACAGACTTGTTGCTAATGAGGAAAAAAAGGGGCTGACATTATTCATGGATGTTAGTTTCTAGGTTCTCTTTGACCTTGATAAATCTCTTTTTTCTCATCATAGATATTAGGCATTGATGATTGAATATTTGACCCCTATGTGTTGTGAAGCTGCAGTATGATTTAGTTTTGAGTAAAATAGTTACACAATACAAAGACAAAGCCATGTCATGTGTCCTCTGCAAGACATTAGGTGATCCAGTTCTATACTGAATTCAAAATCAGTCATGTCTGAGTTGAAACATCTACAAGGTTTGATAAAATATTAACAGGTCCCTTCAAGCACAAATTTAAATAATTTCCTGTTAGCCTATGTTAACCCATTACCCCTTAAAAACGCCTTTTTACACCTCTCATTTATTCCTCCACTGAAGAAAAAAGTTCCAGTTTATACAGCCAAGAATATGTACCAGAAGAAATATTTTCCGTATCCTAGAAGATGGTAGCTTAAAGCAGGCTGAAAGTAAAGCAGAATGTGCCTTAAGGCACATTCTGCTTTACTTTCAACCTGCTTTAAGTGGTCACCTGTTTTTATACGCCCGTCATCGACGGTCGTATTATGGTATACCCAGCGCTGTCCGTACGTCCGTCCGTACGTCCGTCCGTCCGTTAACTTTTCTTGTTAGCGCTCTCTCACCTTCATTTATTTACCGATTTTGATTAAACTTCCTACAAATATTCCATACCACAATAGCTCGGACGAGTTCGCGTTTCAGACGTTGGCGGCTATTTTTAGCAGAGTTATGCCCCTTTATTGTCAAAAATGGGCATTTTAAAAAAAAAAACAGAACTTTTTTTTTAGTTATTCAATTTATTTCAAATTTGATATGGTGATACAATGAATGAAGTTACTTAACATATATTACGGGTTTTTGGTTTGACTTCGTATTTTCAGAGTTATGCCCCATTACACAATTTTTTAACAATATATTGATTCCTGATAATAATTTTACTTACATTTTGTCTATTGTAACCAAATTTCATATTTATCTTTCTCATCATGCAGGGAAGGCACCTGTGAATTTTGGTTCCTGTTAAATTATTTTTCTATGAGTTATGCCCCTTTACATCCTTAAAATTTAAAATAAGCCACACTTCGTCCGTTAACTTTTCTTCTTAGCGCTCTCTCACCTTCATTTATTGACCGATTTTGATTAAACTTCCTACAAATATTCCATACCACAATAGTTCGGACGAGTTCGCGTTTCAGACGTTGGCGACTATTTTTAGCAGAGTTATGCCCCTTTATTGTCAAAAATGGGCATTTTAAAAAAAAAAAACAGAACTTTTTTATTTTTCATTCAATTGATTTCAAATTTGATATGGTGATACAATGAATGAAGTGACTTAATATATATTACGGGTTTTTGGTTTGACTCTGTATTTTCAGAGTTATGCCCCTTCACACAATTTTTTTAACAATATATTGTTTCCTGATAATAATTTTACTTACATTTTGTCTATTGTAACCAAATTTCATATTTAGCTTTCTCATCATTCAGGGAAGGCACCTGTGAATTTGGTTCCTGTTAAATTTCAGACGTTGGCGACTATTTTTAGCAGAGTTATGCCCCCTTTATTGTCAAAAATGGGCATTTTTTAAAAAACCCAGAACTTTTTTCTTGACTATCGCAATACTATCGGGATAGTACTTGAGCTATCGCAATACTACAGCATAGTCTTTTTGAGATCGATAGTCGGGCCTACACTCCGGGCGACTTTTTCCAGTCGGCCTGAGTCTGGACGACTTTGACACCCGCCGGCCGTGACGGGCGTATTTTGCCGCACTGCGGTGCTCTTGTTAAAGCTAGAAATAGGTTAAGAGGTAATGGGTTAATGTTGCACTGTCAAACTTGTATTCAACCGCTAGTTGTAGTGATAACGATAGGTTGCAGTTTAATGCAGGATAAAAGTAATGCAGTAAGCTCCTTTAGGAGCTTACTGCATTTATTTTTAACTTTCATCCTACAATAAGCTTCAACTGTCTTTGAAGACCACCATTCTTCGATCATCATTTAACAGTTACTTTACACAAGTTTGACTGTTAAGGGAGTTTTAGGGGTTTGAATTTCAAAGTCCCTAACCAGAATCCACACCTCAGTACACCTGGCCTGGCCCCTTTAAGGCATCATTACCGAGTGTTATACAACACCATGACAACAGGGAAATATCAAAGCAAACATGTTGAATATGAGTCTCTGCCTCATTATGACGTGCATTTGTAAATCTAGGACAACAATAGTGGGAAATGATCACATGACCTCTGACCATACCTTGCAGTACCACTTTAACAAGATCAAGTTTTTTTCTTCACCAGGTTGATAACGAATACCCCATAATTTTTACATCATTCCTCTACCGGATCTCTGTGATGTGCTATGATGTACAGTTGAACTTGAATTTAGCATAATGTATTTTGATGAGCAGGACCATCTCCCAAATTAGATGGATACTGCCTGCTTAATGCAGGATAAAAGTAATACAGAAAGCTCCTAAAGGAGCTTTCTGCATTACTTTTGTCCTGCATTATAGCCACCTTTCTTAAAGAATGGATATGTTTCTCAATTGTCACTCAAATTTTGTTTTTCAGTAGTACATGTATCAAGTAATTGAGAAAAAAATGAGATTAAAGATATGAGACTGTAAAGGGACTAGTTATTGTCATCTTAGTATCGTTCTCTGTGTTCAAATATTGCTTTGATGCATTCTAAGGTGATGAAAATACTGACTGATCCCCTTACAATGAGATGAACAGTTAACTGTTGGAATAGTATGTGAGAACTGCCATTTATATGAAACAGTAGTTTGTGTGTTGTAACATTATATTAAAACTACCCATCACAAATGGCATAAAACTCGTTGTTAGACTATTTTCATTGTCAAATGGTTTGAGGGTGTTGAGTTAATGTTTGTTATGCCACGATTATGCTGACTTAAAAATATTCAACAACTTTTGACTACAGTTGAATGAGATTTAGGATCTTGAATATTCAAACATTATTGGAGCGAAATAGATACTTTTCCTCTGTTATTTGTAAGATAAAACTACTTGTTCAATCTTTTATGTGAATTTTCATGTTGCATTTTAAACCATATCTTGTAAAACTGGGTTCAAGTGGATTTGATTTTGAATGTTTTTGGTTTTATGGGAATATGGTAATCCCTTCCTGTGCTTGAACAACTAAACCCATTACATCATAGTCTGTTTCTAGTTTGGTGTATATTCACAAGTAATCACAACTGTATAAAGTTGAACTATGTTTGTCAGTGGAGGAAAAAATTGAATGAGTTGAAATGTGTATTTACTCCATAGTATTGAATATAGGTGACCATTTAAGCAGGCTGAAAGTAAAGCAGAATGCGCCTTAAAGGTGAATTGTGCTTTACTTTCAGCCTGCTTTAAGCTATCATCTGCTAGAATATAGAAAAAAATATTTCTAATATAAGATTGAAACTGTTTTCTCCAGTGGAGGAATAAGTTAAATGTGCTAAAAGGAATAAAGGGTTAAGAGGCCCCTTCCCTATGCATCCTTCTGAGTCTTGTATCATGTTGTGTTGATGTACCATAGACATTTATGCTTTACAGGGCTCCAGATAAGAGGTAGTTATTTCAACAAATCCAACATTTTCTCACTCTTTTTAGCACCAAATCCTATGGTGTTACTACTCATTAGAATCGTCTCGAAGAGACGATTCTAATGAGTAGTGACACCATAGGGTTTAATTCAGAATAAAGATTTTAGTTTTTGAAAAACTACTCTTATCTGGTGCTCTGGCTTTATTAGTTTGATATATTTAGGTTATTTGCACTAAATTGTTTGCATGTGTTTTATTTTCAGGAGTACATGTGGCATAGGAAGCATACATACAAACGACTTGATGGCTCCTCAAAGATCTCTGAGCGCCGTGACATGGTGGCTGACTTCCAGGCTCGATCAGACATCTTTGTTTTCCTGCTCAGTACACGAGCTGGAGGGCTGGGAATCAACCTGACAGCTGCAGATACTGTAAGCATTGCCAGAAAAATAAATATGAAAAATTTCTAGTTATTGATTAAGTTACAATAAAACTTACCATTACGACTATTGAAGAGGGCTTAAAGCAGGATAAAAGAAAAATGTTTTGCTTGAAGAACATGAAATAAGTCTGTGTAATCAAATTATATAAGGAACAGTTTTTGCCCTTTCGCAGCAAAGCTAAAAGAAAACTCATTTTTGTGTGGTAGATAATTCATGAACTATAATTTGATGTAAATTACAAAACAATTCACTGCCAGTTTTTAAGGAATCACAAAAAGGAGTCTGTCTGTGATGCAGGTATTTACATGGGATTAATAATATATATTTTATTTTCCGTACAACAGGTGATATTTTACGACAGCGACTGGAACCCGACTGTAGATCAGCAGGCTATGGACCGAGCCCACAGACTGGGACAGACCAAACAGGTGACAGTCTACAGACTCATCTGTAAGGGCACCATAGAAGAGCGCATACTACAGAGAGCCAAGGAGAAGAGTGAAGTAAGTCTAACACACAGTACACCCGTATTCCAGACAAATACATGTAGTTAGGTCTTTAACCCGTTACCCCATAAATACGCCTTTTTACGCCTCTATTTTATTCATTCATTAAAGAAAATAGTTCGAGTTTATACAGCTATGAATATATATCATACTAAATATTTTCTATATTCTAACAGAATGTAGCTTCAAGCAGTCTGAAAGTAAAGCAGAATGCGCCTTAATGCATATTCTGCTTTACTTTCAGACTACTTTAAGTAGTCACCTATCTTAAACACTAGAAACAGGATATGGGGTAATGGGTTAACTCTTTACTCCATAGTCTGTTTCTAGTTTTGAAGTTAGGTGACTATTTAAATCAGGTTGAAAGTAATAGCAGGCACATTCTGCTTTAATTTTAGCCTGCTTTAAGCTACCATCTGCTGAGATGTAGAAAATATGTCTTATGATATGTGTTCATGACTGTATAAATTGGAACTATTTTCTTTAGTGGAGGAATAAATTGACTGCCTTAAAAGGCCCTTCTAAGGGGGCAAGATTAACTCTTTCTGCCATAACCAACATGCCTATACCTCTTGTTGAGTACAGCATACTGCACCACAGTTTGGTGACCTTATCCAAAATGACCTTGCAAAGACGTTTCTATGCTCTGGATCAGACATGAGTGTTTAGGTTCTTTTACTCAGAGAAAATTCCAAGGTAAAGGAAAAACTTTTGTGCTGAGTAAAAGAACCTAACACTCAGTGACGTTGTTCAACTTTTTGGACTCGTGTCATTTGTGAACTTTATGTTCAATCATGCTGCAGAGCATCAGATTGTGTTAATCTGTTTACAAACACATTTCTAGTTTTATTAAGTGTTCTTGTGAGACAAGCTCGTTTTCATTTATTTTCTCATAACTATTAATTCTCGAAAGTTGAATAAATGTTGTCTGTTTAAAATCAGGTTTTCTGGAATTGACTTATTCTTCTCTGTATAGTAAGATACACTATTAAAGTAGGTCCTGAACAAGGAATGAATTTACTCTTTCTATATAGTAAGATATACTGAACAGTGAATGGGTAATATGCTGATAAAATATTTGATTTCAGATCCAGAGAATGGTGATAAGCGGTGGTAATTTCCGGCCAGACGTTCTCAAGCCGAAAGAAATGGTTTCTCTTCTAATTGATGATGATGAGCTCAAAACAAAAAGTAAGTTAGGGTGACCTTTATAGCCTGTTTCTAGTTTTAATAGACAAGTGACCACTTAAAGCAGGTTGAAAGTAAAGCAGAATGCGCCTTAAGGCGCATTCTGCTTTACTTTCAGCCTGCTTTAAGCTACCATCTGCTAAGATATAGGAACTATTTCTTATGGTGAATATGACTGTATGAATTGAAACTATTTACTACAGAGGGGAAATAAATTAAAGGCGTATTTATAATATAATGTGTGTGTGCATGGTTGTTATCTCTGTTGATGACAAGAGCCAGGAAATAATCTCGATGTGATAGTCAGTCTATTATTAAGCTTCTCTCAATCCTGTCCTCCCTACCCAAAAGTGCAAATCACATTATTTTGTTCAGTTGTATTTACCAGTAAAGCATGTGGCTGTTTAGAGTAAGATGAAAATAAAGGGAAAATCTTCTAATGGAACTTGAATTGAATTTTACTGTTTTTCAGTTAAAGTGAAATCCAGTGAAAAGAAGAACAAAGATGAACTAAATAAGGAGAAGGACAGAAAAAGGAAAAGAGAAAAATATGTCAAGGTATTGTTTTTTAACGCATTTGTGCCTGGCGTCCCATGAAAGTGACATAGGCAAACCGTGTAGAGTCTGATCATACGCCGCATAATGCGGCATCTGATCAGAGTATACACCGTTTGCAGATAGGAATTTCAATATGAATCAAAACGAAAATGAAAAATTAGAGCAGACACCCCGTAGATCAAAAATGGACAAATCCAATATATAAGCATAGAAGAATCCACTGGGTACAAATAGGTTAAACGACATCATGTAAATTGATTTATTACAATTCAGGTACTGACAATGATAGGGACAAACAATTTGTCTTTGAATACTTTTTGTGCACATTAGAAGTGAAATGTATCATTACTAACAAATTTTAATGTTTTAATTCTGATCCTTCTGTAATATTGTTTGCTTTGAAATCAGCAGGCAAAGGGTTAATGCAGAGATTACACAGTGAGTAAGATGTTGGGGTTGACATATTTTAAAATTGGAAAGAATATGACATTTTCCTATTGTAACTTTCTTAACAGCGAGATGGGAAGAAGGCGAAGTTAGATGAGGTGAACCTAACTATCCCAGCCCCAGACACTGACTCTCTGGCTAGCTTTGACTCTTCACGCCCTGTCAGCCCACAAAGTGAGGTAAGATACACAACCATTGTCAACATATTGTTCATATAAAACTGTACTTCAAAATGACTTATCAGAACAAGAAAAGCAGGATTATTAGACTTTTGAAGTTATTTGGTCTATTGTTGTTTTAGACTCACAAAAGTGATGAAAATGGGACAAAAGTGTAGATCAAGAAAAAAACACTGCAAATCACAGTGTTTCATCAGTCTTGGGTAATGGGTTAACCCTTTACTTTATAGCCTGTTTCTAGCTATGTAGACGTGACCACTTAAAGCAGGTGAATGTAAAGCAGAATGCACCTTAAGGTGCATTCTGCCTTTCTTTCAGCCTGCTTTAAGTTACCATCTTCTAGAATATAGAAAATATTTCTTACATTGCACATTTATTACTGTATAAAATGGAACTATTTTCTTCAGTGGAAGAATTAATTAAATGTGTGAAAAGGTGTATCTACGGAGTAAAGGGTTCAAAAGCATAAATATATACAAATAGCAGAAGAAAGGTTGATGCAGGAGTATGAAACTGAAACTCCATCAATAATGGGAGTGGTCATTTTCTGTAATTGATATTATCATTTTACTGTTCATTAAAACAGTTTCAGACCAACCAGGTAGAAGGCAGCTGGCACAGCCTCTTATTTGGGTCATGTAATAATAGAGTTATTTGATGATTTTATTACACTTTCATATGTTTTCTGTTTGCTATATAGTGTTACACAATAGCCCCTAAAAACTGAAATGACAAATGTCCCTTACACTGCACTAATACCTGGCTGATTCAAAATTATTGTCTTTAAAAAAAATCAAATTTATTTTCTGTCTAAAATTCAGTACATGTATCTGTAGAAATTTAGTTTGAATTACAAACAGTTTGGATTCTGATTAGATGCCGAGTGACTCAGCATCTAATCAGGATCCAAACTGTTTGGAAATGCCAGTGACATTATATGTGACAGGGTAAGGGCTAATTGAACGACTTTGATTGGTGTGAATTTTACTAGGCTTCAAAGTTATGTATTTAACGTCAATCATAATGATGGTAATATTTATTATGGCATCTAATGGGGGATTAAGTAACTAATCTCCATTAATAAAATGATTTTAAAATGGCTGAGACCTAACGCTTACAATGCCAATGTTCAAACTAACTCTTGTCAATTTTGAAAAATGGCAACTTGTTTGAGGGCTATGTCCCAACTTTATTGAAAGGTATAACAAGCAATGCAGACACTGATCAGAGGGCTTCTTCAGATGTGGGTCTACACTGTTTGCAAATGATGTTTTTATTCAATTGTTCACATAGTAAGGTTTAGCGAAAACGGGAAGACAATATATAACTTGAAACCAAACTGTTTAAAATCTTTCTCTTAAATATGCCAGCAGGAGATTGAGGAGTGAGACTGCTTGTCAATATCAAGATGATCGGGTAGATTTGTGATGTGAAGAACCGTTCCTCTAACAGCCATAAACATGAAACATTTTTTCTATGATGTAACAAGACTCTATCTAGAAATGACAGCCAGTCATGATGTAAAACCACCGTAATCGCTAACAATCACACTTTCGTTAAGCAGTCACTCAAAAAAAAAAATGAATATCAGTGTTTAATACAGGTGGATGCTCATAGCAGGACAAAAGAAAATCTGAAATTATGTAGCAGAATATTATTTCATTTTAAAAAGCATTAAAAGAATGCATTTAGCTACACAATTAACAGTTGTGCAGAAAGGATTGATTCACAGGCTAGAGGTGTGTCAGAAAAAGTTTTTATTTTGAAGAATTTATGTCCGAAAGCCTCCATTTCTGTCTAGACAGAGAGAGTTCAAATAACCACTGTTTGACAGGGAATTATGGGTATTTATTTCCCCCAGACATATTAATCAACATATAATTTGGTATCTCCAGACTATAAATTAAGTTACAACCCTATGATATGTTTAGTATAGAATAATAGGCAATTATATGTTATTGTTTTGCAGTCTAACCTACGTTTAGCAGCCATTCAGTATAGAAAGCATTGGTATCTTTAAAGACAGTTAGCCGCTTAATGCAGGACAAAGGTAATGCAGGAAGCTCCTTTAGGAGCTTTCTGCATTATCTTTGTCCTGCATTAAATTGTTACCACAATTTTTTAAGACTGTCCGTTTAATTTTGTAATAGTTACAGAACACTTGTCTGATTCTATTGCCAATATAGGATTCTGAATCAAATTTGATGTATTTATTAATCTGCTAGTTAATTAAGTAATTTAAGATAAAATGAAAACTGTTTTTGAAGAGGATGATATGTTCTGTCTAATATGATAGGGAGTTTGGTGAACAGTAATATTGTTCCAGAAAGACAAACTTTCCCAGTATTCAATGGCAAAATCTGCTGAGTGTGGGGTTTCTTCAGAAATAACAGGATGTTTTGATAGCTAAATCATATTAATTTGCTAGCAAGATACATTCTGAGTTATTTATGTCTAACCTTAACCTACAATCAATCTTGAATTAAGTTGCCATTTGTTGAAGAGTGGTAGTACACCGTTTCTAAGAGTCCAACAATTTGCCATTCATTGAAAATCTATGCTGGATACAGATATATTCATCATTTTGCAAACAGTGTAGACTCAGATCAGAGAGTCAAACAGTATTAAGGGACCACTCAAAATATGATGTAGTTGATAGTTGACCACTTAATGCAGAATAAAAGTAATGCAGAAAGTCCCTATAAAATTTATTACTTTTGTCCTGCACTAAGCTGCCACCTGCCTTTATATAGCATTGTTACTTTATTTGATGGCTACTAAATACAAGTTTAACCTTAGATTGGTTGTCATATGATTAGTGGTCATTAACCAATTATCCCATAAGTACGCCTTTGATTCCTTCTCAAAAAGAAAATGGTTCCACCTTATAGTCATGAATATGCACCATAAGAAATGTTTTCTCTATCCTAGTAAATGGTTACCTAAAGCAGGCTGAAAGTAAAGCAGAGTGCGCCTTAAGGCGCAGTCTGCTTTACTTACAACCTGCTTTAAGCAATCGCCTATCTTCAAAACTAGACACATGCTATGAAGTAATGGGTTAAAGGATGGGCAGGGATAGACTTCAATCATGATAGAAGTCTCTGGTGCATGGCTGATCTTGCATGAGTAAGGACTATATAGTAAGATTCTTTGCTGGGTGTGTCTGGTTGGTTTCTGAAGTTACTTTGACTTTAAACTGTTGATTAACATCTTCCCTCATTATGAATAAATTGATTCATGAGAGAAAAGATCTCGCAAACAATATGAAATTGCTACGTTTCTAAACACAACTGCAACAAAATAGTATTGACTATGACAACTGACGTCAATCATTGACCCTTGTTAGTAATTTGCATGTTTTCTGATCTTGGTCAATACCGTTTACAATGTCCATGGATCTTTCCATTACCCCATAAATATGCCTTAATTGGTTCCTCTACTGAAGAAAACAGTTCCAATTTATACAGTCATGAATATGCACCATAAGAAATGGATTCTATATCTTAGCAAATGGTTGAAAGTAGCAGGCTGAAAGTAAAGCAGAATGCTTTAAGTAGTCTCCTGTCTTCAAAACTAGAAACACGCCATGGGGGAATGGGTTAAGCAGCCACCTATCTTAAGATTTTCATGCAACTTCCATTTTGTTGTTCTTTTGGAGCTTTCTGCATTTCCTTTACCATGCAATAAGCAGTCTACTGTCCATGCTATGCATAAATTGGTTGGTCAATCCAGATTTTAACTGTATCTTCAGTTCTGCTTTGAACGGTTGGCCACACAGGGCTTTATGCTGTCAACTGTTAACGAGTGATCAGTTTTAATGACAATTAACTGACAATTATATCTCATGCATGAAAAATAAAAACATTGTCACATCACCTGGACCAGGTAGTTCAATGCATGGTCATTAGAGTTGACATATTGCCGGAATAAATGGCATAAAAATCAAAGTTTATGAGACCCTGGGCAGTTGTATGCTGAGGCAGGTGGATAAGGCCAGCTAGTGGCTACCATTTGTTGACATAGATACGGCAGTGTTGCATCTAGTGCTGGAGCTTTAAGCTGCTGTGTAGCTACTGATCAATACAGTATTTATCCGATATTTAGGTCAGGGCTGAAGAATTGAATAGTGAATTGGTTAATGGAATGATTTCATGAATCAAAATAGATTTTATGAGCTTGTTTTTGCAGTAACATCTGGGAAAAACTTGATCCATTAATTTATTGGGTATAGAAACAGGGACAACACACAAACATTAATTTTGAGAATGTTGGACGGGTAATTAAGACGTTTGCAAACAGTTTGGCTCCAGATCAGGCCCTGCAGCTTGTGGGGCCAGATGGATCCAAACTTTATTCCTTGGATGTTATGCATGTATCATGGAAAGTAAATAGTTGGAGAGGACTGTTTGAGAAATTGAGCCAATTCATGTTTGTAGTTTGCCTGTTCTAAGTGTTCATAATAAAGTGGGTGTTGTTTATAACTCTATATTTTGGGCCTTTCTTTGTAACAGCTGTTTCGCGGCTGAACAAATTACAATTAATAAATACAATACAGTACAACCTACATTAAGCTTGTCTTTACCCAATACCCCATAGTCTGTTTCTAGTTTTGTAGACAAGTGACCATTTAAAGTAGGTTGAAAGTAAAGCAGAATGTGCGGTAAGGCACTTTCTACTTTACACTTTCTACCTCCGTAATGCTATCCTCTGCTAGGACATAGAAATCATTTCTTATGTGGATATTCACACCTATATAAAGTGGAACTTCAGTGGAGGAATATATTACATGTAAATGCATTAAAAGGTGTATTTATGGAGTAATTAGTTAAAGAATGATAATGGAATAGGTATGAACTTCTCTACTCTCAAAACTATAATTTCTGAATTGAAAAAACAGCAAGGTTTTCTGAACTAAGGTGAAGAAATGAAGCATGAAAGGTAGATATAAGAAATTCAGTAACATATTTTACGCCATCACTTATATTGTGTATTTCATCATTGCAGCTTTCAGTAGGTAGTGAGAGTACCCACCAGGCAATGTTTAACCTGGGGGTGGATGACAGCAGTAATGACGCCCTTGTCATAGTAGATGACCAGGCTTCCCCATCACCCACACCCAAGAAGTTGAGAGGGCGGGGTAGGCCTAAAGGATCTGGCACAGGCAGGGGTAGGCCCCGGGGTAGAGGAGGGGTGAAGCGGGCATTGTCTGCAGCAGAAATAGCTGGTGCCCAGGCAGGGATGACAGCTGCATATGCTGCCTATGGCTATAACTATACAGGTAAGCAGGGCAAGTAGTTACATACAGTAGAACCAAGTGTTTAACTATACAGGTAAGCAGGGCAACTAGAGTTATATACAGTAGAATCATGGGTGTAACTATACAGGTAAGCAGGGCAAGTAGTTACATACAGTAGAACCATGGCTATAACTATACAGGTAAGCAGGGCAAGTAGAGTTATATACAGTAGAATCATGGGTGTAACTATACAGGTAAGCAGGGCAAGTAGTTACATACAGTAGAACCATGGGTATAACTATACAGGTAAGCAGGGCAAGTAGAGTTATATACAGTAGAACCATGGGTTTAACTATACAGGTATGCAGGGCAATTAGTTACATACAGTAGAACCATGGGTTTAACTATACAGGTAAGCAGGGCACGTAGAGTTATATACAGTAGAACCATGGGTTTAACTATACAGGTAAGCAGGGCAAGTAGAGTTATATACAGTAGAACCATGGGTATAACTATACAGGTAAGCAGGGCAAGTAGTTATATATAGTAGAACTATGGGTATAACTATACAGGTAAGCAGGGCAAGTAGAGTTATATACAGTAGAATCATGGGTATAACTATACAGATAAGCAGGGCAAGTAGAGTTATATACAGTAGAACCATGGGTATAACTATACAGGTAAGCAGGGCAAGTAGAGTTATATACAGTAGAACCGTATACGAGGGCTACCATAAGTTGCTCATAAAAATCCTAAGATTTCCCAATTTTCTAACGCAATTTTAGGAATCGTACCTTTAACCCTTTTGCTGCCAGGCTCTATAACACTAACATAATTATATAAACAGTTTGGATCCAGATCGGATGCGGCATATGATCTAGATCTAAACTGTTTGACACCCATATTAATGTTTCCTAAGTAAAAAACGCATAAATTCCAAATTTGAAAGTAAGAGCAGAAATTTCAGCAGAAATGGCAGCCATGAGAGTAGAACAGTAGAACCGTGTACAAAAGCCTAAAAGAAGAAAAATGATCAGGGGCTTAACTATTTGGAAAATATACTGGTCTCCAGCTTAAATAGTAATTCTGACATCAGTTTAGAATATTTAATTATTTTATGAATCAAACCCTTTGGAATAGTTTGGCATGAATTAATAACTTGTAGATCAGGCTTGCTCTACTAGTTTAGTGACTTGCTGTTCATAGATGCACAAATAACATAGACAATATCAATGGCCTAGTCTGAGGAGAGTCAATGTTGACGATACAGTCAAATGACTAGTTTTGCTCTGTTTAATATGAACCTGAGGTTCATCCCATTGAACATCACTGTAACTCTTGTAACTTTAAATATTTTATCAACTGGGAGTGAACTTAACATGTCTCCCTCTAACCTATACATGTATTGTAAATACTCATTAAAATCATCTCTTTCATTATGATGAACAGTCACAACATGGATTTTAATAGAGACACATGGATCGTACATAGTATTTGAATATTGACCTTGTCTGGACCTTTGATTGTCACCATAAATCTTTAAATATTTAGCTGTAAGCTCTTTTAATAAGTAAGTCAAACCCTTAACCCTTGTCCTCATAGAAGCACCGTTTAGCGCATTAAATTTATTTTTCCATTGAAAGAAAAGAGTTTGAATGTATACAGTCATAAACACATGCCAAAAGAAATATTTTCCATTTCCTAGCAGATGGTAGCTTATTTACCCCATAAATACTCCTTTTTACACCTTAAATGTTTTCCACCATTAACCCTTTCTCTCATAGAAGCGCCTTTTAACGCATTCAATTTATTCCGCCGCTGAACAAATAGTTCCAATATTATACAGTTATGAATATGTATCATAAATAATATTTTCTTTAATCTAGCAAGCAGGCTTAAAGCAGGCTGAAAGTAAAACAGAATGGGCCTTAAGACGCATTCTGCTTTACTTTCAACCTACTTTAAGTAGTAACCTATTTTCAAAACTAGAAACAGGCTATGGGGTAAAGGGTTAAAGAAAATAGTTTCAACTTTATACAATCGTGAATATGAACCATAAAATGATAGATTCTATATCCTAGCAGGTGGTAGCGTAAAGCAGGATAACTTAAAGCAGAATGTGTTGCAAGGCACATTCTGCTTTACTTTCAAGCTGCTTTAAATGGTCACCTGTCTTCAAAACTTTTGACAACTTAAACTAGGCTTTGGGGAAATGGGTTAAACAAGTGTAAGAATTACATTAGTGACGACTTGCTGAACATAAATATAACAGAACTATTGATATGTTTGACAACTTAAGCATTATCTTATGCTTGACTAACATGGACATGATTTATTCAGGTCTCTAGACATGTACTATCTTGAAAGTAAAGCAGAAAGTGATAATAGAAGAGTTCTTGCTTTACTTTCATCCTGCAACAAAAAACAGGCTTTGGGGAAATGGTTTTAACAAGCATAAAGTGACGGCTTGTTGAACATAAATATAACTGAACTATTGATATGTTTGACAACTTAAGCATTATCTTATGCTTGACTAACATGGACATGATTTATTCATGGAAGATAAGCTAATGTACTGTCAGGTCTACTCTAGCAAAACTGGTGGATCTCTAGACAGGCATTATTCTTGAAAGTAAAGAAGAATGTGACGATAGAAGAGTTCTTGCTTTACTTTCATCCTGCATAGAGTAGAACCATGAAAAGGCCTCTCTGTATGCAAAACAGACATGTAAATATAGGTTACTATGAAAGAAAATGTTAACCCATAACTCCATAAATATTCCTCCGCTGAAGAATTGCTAAATTCTAGCAGATGGTAGCTTAAAGCAGGTTGAAAGTAAAGCAGAATGCGCCTTTAGGCGCATTCTGCTTTACTTTCAACCTGCTTTAAGTGTTCACCTATCTACAGTACTAGAAACAGGCTAATGGGAAATAGGTTAAGCAGCCACCTGCCTGCAAGACTGAAAACAAGTTGTCATTTGAGTTGTCATAATAGCTGGACCTAATCCTTTTGGCTGAAAATTCAGTTTTAAAGCTCCATCCACTATGAACAGCTTTCATCTGGACTAATTCATTGCCTAGAAAAAATGTCCCCGCTGAAAGAGTACAGACACTTTCATGTCTGATAGAACCTGCAAAAAGAAAAGTGCAGACCCTGAACCAGACTCTGAATTAACTGGGTTTACACTGTTTTCAAAATTCATCAATATATTCTAATATCAGAAGAAGGGTTAATGTTTGAAGTACTTAAATACTTGAATACTTAAACAAGTGTTGAAGTCAGTTATATACAAAAATCGAATCATCTCATGAAATGACATACTGTAGCATCTTTTTACTTTACCATATACAGTAAAACCTCTCTATTACGACCACTAAATTATGTTAATTATTAGGGTGTTTACGATAGGTGACCGCTTAAAGCAAGGTGACAGTGAAACAGAAAGCTCCTAAAGGAGCTTTCTGTTTCACTGCCACCTTGCTTTAAGCTGTCACCTGTCTAATAAACACTCAATTAGCCTTCGTTTTAGTGGTCGTAATAGCGAGGTTTTACTGTATTTAGTAGCTGGTTAGTGCAAAAAGGTCTGCAATGAGCCAACATGACGTCAACTGAAGTGAGTGGGAATGTCACTCAGCCTTTTTTCAGTAGCACAAATCTAGTGACATTGTGATTGGTGGTACATGTAGCAGCTTGAACAGCCTGTATAGTATACAAATAAACCTCTCTAACACGACCACTAAATTGTGTGAATCATTAGTGTTATAGGTGTTTAAGACAGGTCATTATTTAAAGCAAGGTGACAGTAAAAACAGAAAGCTCCTTTAGGAACTCTCTGTTTTACTCTCACCTTGCTTTAAGTTATCACCTGTCTTTTTATGATGGTTATAAGAGAGGTTTTATTGTACTTGTTTAATATTGACTTTGTGAAACTTGTTTTCTGAGATAATTATGTTGCTGCCCCCAAAGTAAAGTTGTTGTTAACCCGTATAGTAATGCATATACACATTATTTACAATCTGTGCTTATGAAGAGATTACTTCCACTCTCCATTTACTATACCCATTGGTTTATACAGTGAAAACTCGATATTTCGAACATGTATTAGTTCGAACATACCCATATTTCAAAGTTAAAACGTGGCTTAGCCACGTTTTAACTTTAAAATACGGGCATGTCAACTTAAGCGATATTGACTTATTGAATTTCAACTTCTGAAATACTGTTAAGATAGATTTAAGCGCTTTTGAAGTTTGACTATATATTATGTCTGTTTCTAATGAAAGGTTTGTGTTGATGTTTTCTAGGCCCTTCTCCAGTGCTTGGAAGGTCAGCTTCATTTGTCTCTGGTGAATCTCCCAAATCTGGAGACAAGAACCAGTCCAGATAGCACTTCCTGCCAGAGAATAACGGAGAACCATTCAAGATCTCCACATCCTGTCCGAGAATAACAGAGAACCCTTCAAGATCTCCTGAAATCTCATTGCAACATGTGCCAATATTAATGAATACAGTAAAGTCGTACTATAGTGACTACCTACCCCCTAATAGTTAGTAATCAGTTACAAGTTTGATGTAGGTGGACATGTTAACCCATTACCCCATAGCCTTTGCCTAGATTTGAAAATAGGTGACTACTTAAGGCAGGTTGAAAGTAAAGCAGAATGCGCCTTAAGGCGCATTCTGCTTTACTTTCAGCCTGCTTTAAGCTACCGACTGCTAGAATAAAGAAAATATTCCTTATGAAATATATTCATGACTGTATAAGTTGGAACTATTTTCTTCAGTGGAGGAATAAACTGAATGCGCTAAAAGGCGCTTATATGGGGGAAAGGGGTAAAAGCAGTATGAAAATAAAGCAGGAGCTTTCTGTTTTATTTTCAACCTGCTTTAAGCTGCCACTTGTCTTGACCACCAATCAGTCTTCTGTTGAGTGTAGGTAATTGGTGAATTACTGTATAATACTAAAGGACTGCAAACTGCAGAAATAGTGAATTAATTCAACAATGGATCAAGAATACATGGATCAAGATTAAAACGATTTCAGATCTGATTATGATGATATTGTTGGTCTGTCTAAGCAGGGACAGGTTTAGTCTACGGTGATGATGTTGACCGTTGCTCTGTCTAAGCAAGGACAGAAGTAGTATGGGATAGCTGATATGACAGCAGTTTATTCAACTCTGTGTGTTTCTGGTGACTGTTAAAGACAAACAGGTGCTTTAATATATACAAACATAAAGACAACAGTGTAATGCTCAATGCTTATGATTTGTAGACTAGAGAATCACATAGACATGGCTAGTTCCGATAGTTAGGACTGATGTGACATACAGAGCAGTTCAGGGGCCCGTTTCATAAAACTTCGTACGACAAAAATGGTCGTACGTCAAAACCTTTAAAATACATTTATTTTATGATTTCTCTATCTAATCCTGCTTTGTGACATCTCTTTGGAATCGTTTTTTCAAGACGATTGCAAAGAGATGTCACAAGACAGGATTATATTAAGAAATAAATAATAATTTAGACTTTTATAATCTGACTTACGACAACATTTGTCGTACGAAGTTTTATGAAACAGGGCCCCAGGGCAATATAACCTTGGAAATTAACTTTTTTTCACACTAAGTAACTCTTGTGAGTTATTAAGTTGCCTTGTGGATCTTTTTAGTTACCAAAACATGAACCAGTCTACTTGGAATTCTGAGTAGTTTAATAAATACTGGTCTTAATAAGCAAACAGTGGAGACCATGATCAGAGGGCTCCTATAGGAGACCTGATCTAGGTTTACACTGTTTGCAAACGTAATGAGTATATTTTAAACAGGTACATGGTGTTGAAAGAGTTAGCATGTTATAATATGTTCCTCCTTTGAAGCTTCATAGGATGATACAGTGGAGAATCTGTTATTCTTTCCCGTTGAAACGCAAACATATGCAAACGCAAAGCACTAAAACGTAGAAAAGAACAACTTTTGGACAATTCTGATAATTCTTGTTTATCTTGGTGGCAAACAGTTCGGAGCCTGATCAGACGCCGGGTTACCCGGCGTCTGATCTGGCTCCAAACTGTTTGCACTGCAAATAATAGTTTTAGCGTAAACGCGTTTATTGGGAAAGAATAACAGATTCTCCACTGTACCACTACGTACACCTTCATAATAGTATAACAAATGAATATTCATTGCTTGTGTTCAATACAAATAACAGCTTAAAGCAAGAAAGAGGTAAATCAGAAAGCTCCATATAGGAGCATTTTGATTGACTTTAATCCTGCTTTAACCCGTAGTACCAATAGATACATGTACATGTTTTTATGCTTTTTGGAGAAAATAGTTTCATTTTGTACAATCATGAACATGTATCACAAGGAACATTTCCCATATCCTATCAGATGGTAACTTATAGCAGACTGAAAGTAAAAGAAGAATGCACCTTAAGGTGCATTCTGCTTTACTTTCAAGCTGCTTTAAGAACTGTCTTAGAACATAATCAATGAATGTTCTTTTGAATGGACCTCTTGAATCAACTCTTTGCATGATAATGGCAAAACTGTAACAAAGATTCAAGATAATTTGGATCCAGATGAGACACCTAGTAACTACAGTGTAGCTCCATTACTTCGCGGTCCGCTATTTCGCGAAAGCCAATATATCGCGGTCACGGCTTGGACCCCATTTTTTCCAATATGTATACTAAAAGTCAATAAAAGCCGAGTAGCGATCATTTCTGTTTCTTTAATAATTATATCTTCCTTTAACAGGTCGTTATAATTGCGTAATCAGTGTCAATTATCACCATCTGTGGACTGCGCGTGTGTCATCCCGCTGCGTTGATTGACAGGTGCACTAACAAACAAACAATAGGTCTACTGAGTGAACTCGCGCATGCGCGGTTTCCCTCATTATTTAGCAATAATTAGCAAACTAACCTGATTGAGTTATAACTATCAAAGTCGACTAATCCGTATTAATAGCAGTGGAAAGATAACCACAGACATTAAAATCACAGTCATTCATATTTTGATACATCAATCAGACGCTTACAATCATAACTGCGATTCGTACCAGATAACAACGTACTCGAACAATGTCGGCCAAGAAATAAATTATATTTAACCTGTGAACTGATAATTGGTTTCATTGTTCTTTCAATTTCATATACCGCGCTACGTTTTTTGACAAGTCAATCGAGAAAATCTCATTTTATCCGCGTTCTAATCGCGATATAGACATTAAGTGTGAGTTCCACGATTAACTGATACACACGCACATTTTATTCAAAATGGCGGCCGTTGTCAAAAACGAAACTAGGCATTTGGTATAATACACATGAAAACGCTGATGCTAGATATGACAGTGCATATAAAGACTTGTTTTGACAAGAAATAACAAGGTAATCAACCAAGAAACCGTGTTTATTGCATGACATTGATATAATAGCGTTTGGCAATGGAATATACAGCAGAATATAGTTCAGCTCAGAATTCGGCTATATCGCGATCCGACCACATCGCGGATTTCATTTCGTGGACCCCAACTTCCGCGATATAATGGAGCTACACTGTAGTCATCTCATCAGGATCCAAACTCTGACCTGAATTTGAAAAGAAGTTTTTAAAAAAAATGGTTCAGAACAGATGCATATGAAAATTTTGCTAGGTATTTGAAAGAGCCAATAAATTAATAATTTAATTTAGATTTAAATTATCTGACTGAAGGTGAATAAATATTGAAATACTTAAGCCATTTACCTAAAGTAATAATTTATATATTGTTGATTGTCTGAACAATTGAGTTAACGTTTTAGTTGTTTGTGAAGTTGTCACTGCTATGTAATATGTTATTGATTATTTAATGTTTGATACTTTCGTAAATTAATTTAGCTTGCATTAAACTATGTGTTCAAAATGTGCATGAATAACTGAATGACATCAGTTCCCTATATCATTGTATTTATTGATTTAACCCTTTACTCCATAGCCTGTAAGTGTTTCTAGTATAGAAGATAAGTGACCACTTAAAGCAGGTTGAAAGTATAACAGAATGTGTCTCTAGGTGCATTCTTTCAACTTGCTTTAACCCATTACCCCATAAATACGCCTTTTTACGCATGCAATTCATTCCTCCAGTCAAGAAAACAGTTCCAATTTATACAGTCATTGAAATGTATGATTAGAAATAGTTTCTACATCTAACAGATGGTAGCTTAAAGCAGGCTGAAAGTAAAGCAGAATGCGACTTATAGCGCATTGTGCTTTACATTCAACCTGCTTGAAATGGTCACCAAATTTCAAAACTAGAATCAGGCTATGGGGAAATGGGTTAAGTGGTCACCTGTTTTCAGAGGTAGAAATAGGTAATAGGGTAGTTAAAAGCAGACAATAATGTGGCAGTGAAAGTGTTTTAACAGCACAGTTCATTCATTTCTAGATAGAAACTCCTTAACCCATTACCCTATAGATACACCTTTTTAGGCTGTTAATTTATTCTTACACTGAAGAAAATAGTTCTACTTTATACAGTCATAAATGTGAACCATTAGAAATATTTTCTATATCTTAGCAGATGTTAGCTTAAAGCAGGCTGAAAGTAAAGCAGAATGTGTCTATGGCACATTCTGCTTTACTTTTCACCTGCTTTAAGTGGTCAACTATTTTCAAAACTAGAAAAGGACTATGGGGTATGGGTTAACAGACCTTTGCTGCATAGAGTAGTGCAACCTGTGATCTTTATCTATACCTTTGCCATGTAATTAACTCTTCTATTTCTAGAAATGGAGCTGTAAGATTTTTATAGGAAAAGTCTTGTATTGTAGATTTTGTGTTTTGTGCATTTACACTGGACATCCTATAGAATCTGACAACTCTGTCAATAATATGAGTAGGGCATAACGTCCAGGTATTCTGTATCCCCTCCCCTCTCTCTTGGGGCATCCAATTAGCCCATAGATGGCAGAAACGGACGTTAACAAACAAACCAAACCAACCAACATTTGTTTGCAGGATACACAGAGGCGTAAAGATTGCGGTTGTTTTATTCCCTCCAGGGTTGCCATAAGTTGATCTTGAAAAATTCTAAGATTTCAAAATTTCCTATTTTTTAAACGCAGTTACTTAAAAACAGGTTGAAAGTAAAGCAGAATGCACCTTAAGGCACATTCTGCTTTACTTTCAGCCTGCTTTAAGCTACCATCTGCTAGGATAAAAATAGGAAAATTTAGGAAAAATCTGGAGAAATGGCATCCCTGTTCCTCTTAGTGGGCACTCTGATGCACATTACACACACTCACTGTGACATGTACACTTCTATATCCTTGTTTCTTCCTTTGATTTTAGATCAAGATACTCTGGCCTATAAGTGATGACTGTTTACCATTATATAGTACATATTAATATTATTATACTACATCATATCAACTAACAATATATTAAACCCTGGTACCCTTCATATCAGTATCGTGTAATATTGTGATGATGATTATTTCTGCAACCAAAGGAACATGTTGCAGTCCTTATAGTTTATTTTTTACATAAAGTTCATTCCATCATTTTTGATGGAGAGACGTATCAAGAAGAAGATGAAGAAGAAAATCTCTCTTATTACAACTACTTAGATGAAGTCAAATCGATAGTACAGCGTTCTCTCTCTACAACGACATCCAATGGGAGACAAAAAATGTGTGCGTTGTTCGGAGGGAGTCGTTATAGAGAGGGAAGTTGGCTTACATTTGCAAACAGCTTGAATCCAGATCAGACGCCGCGTAACGCGGCGTCTGATCTGGATTCAAGCTGTTTGTCACTCGTCACTAAGGTTTGTTATGTCAAAATGCCCAATATGTAATTTTGAGAAAAACAGCAGACGACAACTTTAGCAGAAGATATTGCAGACGTAAATAGATTGGACATAATTTCTTGTTTCGGGATCAGCGGCAAACGTCGTTGTGAGGAGGGAATCGTTGTTGGGAGGGCCGTTGTAGAGAGGGAGCGCTGTACAAAATACAGATAATAGCTTAACTCTTTGAACCCTAGTCAGGCATATATGCATCATTTGCAAACAGTGTACCTGACATGATTACACTTGTCCTATGCAAACAGTGTATACCCTGATCAGAGGGCTCCTTAAGGAGCCCTCTGATCAGGATTGACACTGTTTGTAATTTTGAAATATCTTGTAAAAATCAACCTTAAAATGTCAAAAATGGACTAGACTACATTGAAAACTAGAATTGTCTATTTGAGGTTTTAGGGAGGAAAGGGTTAAAGCAAGATGACAGTAAAACAAAAAGCTCATAAAGGAAGTCGGAAAGTTTTCAGTTTGAGTGGTCATAAAAGCGTGATTTTACCGTTCTCAAAATACGCCTTTTGTTGTATGCTCATTGCTCTTTATATGACATTGTATTGAGGTTTGAAGATCTATGAGATTTATGTTAGGTTATATGCTTGTATTTTTACACATTTATATTTCGGATTCAAGAAGTTACTCTGTGTGTCGGCGTTACCTGTATCAGGTTATGTATGTGTCCGCATTATGTGGATCAGATTAGGCTATTACTCATTCACCCCTCAAACTTTTAATAGGCAATTCCAGTTTACAACTAAATTTAGATAGTTAGGGTGGTTGTTAACAATATTTTACAAAATGACAAACAGAGTAGACCCTGATCAGAGGGCTCCTTAAGGAGCCCTCTGAACAGGGTCTACACTGTTTGCATAGGACAAGTGTACTCTTGATAGGTATATGATTTGTTCATGACAAGTATACTCATCACTAGGGTTCAATGTGATAAAATAGCTATCTCTGAAATAACTAATAGTCAGATCTGCAGGTAGGAATTAAAAAACTTAACGTTTTCAGCAGTTGCTCTTTTATATCTAAAATTAGTAGCTGTTACACGAAATACACATTATATTTATCCGTTTGAGACAATTCTGATGTGTAATAACAACAGGGTTTGACATATTAGAGTGTTAGTATTAGAAACACACACCCTAATTACCCAGAGCTCCAGATAGGGGAGTACATGTATTTAAAAAACTGAAATCTTTATTTCTGCATTAAACCATATGGTGTCACTACTCATTAGAATTGTCCCTCCGAGACGATTCTAATGAGTAGTAACACCATATGATTTGGTGCTGAAATGAGTGAGAAAAAGTTGGGATTTGTTCAGTTTACTCTCTCTAATTGGGAGCCCTGTATTATCTTTATCCAGTTTACTGTTACTCTTGAATTTGGGCTGTGGCCATTTTTATGCCCCCGGCATCGACAGATGCGGGAGCATATAGTAATCGTCCTGTCCGTCCGTCCGTAACCAGGTTAAGTAGATTTTACCGTTTCGTCTAGCATCAACACCGCTTATTCAAATGCTTAGATACTTATACAGTTGTTGCCTTGGACCATTCCCTAGCCACCAATAATACCCAACCTTGATTTTGACCTTGACCTTGACCTAATTTGGACTTAGAATACTTTGAATGGGCTATTTCTTGGTTAACTAGATTTTACCGTTTCGTCTGGCATCAACACCGCTTACTCCAATGCTTGGATACTTATACAGTTGTTGCCTTGGACCATTCCCTATCCACCAATATCATCCAACCTTGATTTTGACCATGACCTTGACCTAATTTGGACTTAGAATATTTTGAATGGGCTGTTTCTTGGTTAACTAGATTTTACCGTTTCGTCTAGCATCAACACTACTTACTACAATGCTTCTATACTTATACAGTTATTGCCTTGGCCCATTACCAACCCACCAGTAATACCCAAGCTCAGTTTGACCTTGACCTTGACCTTATTTGGACTTAGAAAAGATTCAGAATATATTGTCAAGGATGCCACCGGGGGCATAAGCGTTTATTGAACGCGCAGTCTTGTTGAGACATGCGTTTTTCTCAGAAACATATTCTAGTTTTCATGCATTTGCTTATTGCCTCGTTTATTTAGCTCAAGATTACATGTGTTGAAAGTAAAGAAAAATGCACCTTCAGACACATGCTACTTTACTGTTGGCCTGCTTTAACCCTTTCCCTCATAGGAGTGCCCTATTATCGCATTCAGTCTATTCCTCCGCTGAAGAAAATGGTTCCAATGTATACAGCAATGAGTATGTATCATGAGGAATATTTTCTATGTTCTAGCAGGTGATAGATTAAAGCAGGCTGAAAATAAAGCAGAATGTGCCTTAAGGCACATTCTGCTTTACTTTCAACCTGCTTTAAGTAATCACCTTTTTTCAAAACTAGAAACAGGCTATTGGGTAAAGGGTTAAGCTACCAACTGCTAGTATAGGTTATTAAAAGTATTACTCATGGTGCATAATGCATGACTCTAGTTTAAAAATTCAATGCATAAAAATGTGTATCTATGGAGTAAAGGGTTAAAGCTTTATGACCTTTAAACACAGCATTAAATAATAATAGAATTTTTTAGCATACAGAATGGAATGACTGGTTTACAGTTTATAATCATGAATGGGTTCTTGACTAAAAGTTGATAGATTATTTTGGCCATATTTAGTTTTATATTGTAGTATTTCTGTGTTTTCAAGCACTTTATGTATGTAGTACTTCTTGTTAGTGATCATGTTATTTATCCCTTCTACTCACAGACATTGGTATAAATCATCTGTATTTAACTGTTTCTCCAATAGAAGAGCCTTTTAGAACATTCAATTGATTCCTCCATTGAAGAAAATAGTTCCAATTGATACAGTCCTGAACATGCACCAAAATAAATATTTTCTTTACCCTAGAAAATGGCAGCTTTAAGCAGGCTGAAAGGACAACATAATGTGCCTTAAGGGGCATTCTGTTTTACTTTCAATCTGCTTTAAGTGGTCATCTGTCTTCAAAACTAGAAACAGGCTATGGGGTAATGGGTTAAGGAATGCATGTAGGGTTCTCATAATTTATGCATGTTCTTGCTTGTTGATGACAATTCAGCATGATATGGGTTAATCCTTATTTGAGTGTATTTAACAGGACACAGTCATTATTTAGAAAACAGAAGAGTTCATTAGTTTTAATATATGATCATTATTGTACAACTAGACCTATACTGATGTATGCTGTAAAACAAACAGGGCATATCATATGCTTGCTTGATATTTTGAAAGTTATATAGAGCCCAATGTTATTAACCTATTAAGCATCTGAAATGAGTCTGAAATTGTTCTCAAGCATTTTGTAGGTCAAATTTGAGCAACAGCTCAAATCTGACCAATCAAAAGCTCGGGAACAAGCTCAGACTCACCTCAATCGTTTTATAACTTTAAGCCTGATGTCTTAACCCATTCCCCCATACATACCCCTTTTTACGCCTATGACTTATTACTCCATTGAAAAAATAGTACACTTTTATACAGTGATGAATATGTATCATAACAAATATTTTCTGTATCCTAGCAGATAATAGCTTAAAGCAGGCTGAAAGTAAAGCAGAATGCGCCTTAATGCGCATTCTGCTTTACTTTCAACCTGCTGTAAGTGAGCATCTTTCTTTAAAACTTGAAGCAGGCCATGGGGTAATGGGTTAATTCAAGCATAAACTTAATGATTTAGTAAGCTGCATAAGAGATTTAAACATTGTTTCTGATTCAAAATAGAAGTAGGATTCCATAGGATACACTTGGTGATTAATATTGTTAAGACTACCTATTATACTATCTATCATAGTACTTGATAGTCTTTTTGTATTGTGTATTTTAGTCTGCACTTGGGTTATAAAATTGTAATATGGATTCAAATTCTAAATGTTATTTAAATCTGTATATCATTGTTTCTTTATGCAAGAGCAACAAAATTTTATTTCAATAAAATGTACAGATTGTCTTTAAATTGTTAGAATTTTTATTTCTCCCATAAATTTTTCACATATAATCTTGTGAATAATTGACCTAGATTGTGTTATTCAGTGCCATTTTTAGCTCATCTGAGTCGAAGGCTCAAGGTAAACTTTTAGAATCGCCTTCCATCTGGCGGCCAGCTGTCCATCCAAAATTGATTTAAAAGACTACTCCTAAACCGTTAACCAGATTTCAAAATAATTTCATAGAAACTTTAGAACTACATGTGATAGATGCTTCATACTTGGTACATGTATGTGTACTCAACTCAAGAAGCCCTTGTGCTCAGTACAACTTAGGTCATTTGCAACATAGGTCAATGTCATTTAGAGGTCAAATAAGCTGAATTTTACATGATCATAACTTTGGAAATGCATGTAATATACTTCATATTTGGCAGGTGTACCCCACTCAAGAAGCCCATTAAGCTCTGTACAAGTTTGGTCATGTCAGACCAAGATCATGGTCACATCAGGGGCATAGTGTTTCCCAAACACAACTTGTTTACAATGACAAAACAGTAGACCCAGATAACAGGGCTCTTTGCATAGGACACGTGTAGTGTGCCCAGGTGCTCTGTTTGTAAATGCCATATCAGTATTGAATAAGTTCGCTTTAGAGCAGTTGTAGACTAGAGACATGAAGCAAACAGGGTAAGCATTCCGTAACGGTCCTTTAAGGTTTGGGACAGACATGCCTGAGCAAACAATGTAGACCCTGGTCAGACTGCTTCTGAAGGAACAGTTTAATCAGAGTCTATGTAACTTTACCATTCATTTTGTACCATTTAAACAAATGACTGTGATGTTAAAAAATTATGATACAGAGCTCCCTCCCTACAACGGCCCTCTCAGGAACGATTCCCTCCCTACAACGGCCCTCTCAGGAACGATTCCCTCCCTACAACAGCCCTCAGGAACGATTCCCTCCCTACAACGGCCCTCTCAGGAACGATTCCCTCCCTACAACGGCCCTCTCAGGAACGATTCCCTCCCTACAACAGCCCTCAGGAACGATTCCCTCCCTACAACGGCCCTCTCAGGAACGATTCCCTCCCTACAACGGCCCTCTCAGGAACGATTCCCTCCCTACAACGGCCCTCTCAGGAACGATTCCCTCCCTACAACGGCCCTCTCAGGAACGATTCCCTCCCTACAACAGCCCTCAGGAACGATTCCCTCCCTACAACGGCCCTCTCAGGAACGATTCCCTCCCTACAACGGCCCTCTCAGGAACGATTCCCTCCCTACAACGGCCCTCTCAGGAACGATTCCCTCCCTACAACGGCCCTCTCAGGAACAATTCCCTCCCTACTACGGCCTTCTCAGGAACGATTCCCTCATTACAACGACGCTTGCCGCTGTTCTCCAAACAAAATACTTATGTCTAAAGCTTTTACTGCTTCAATATCATCTGCTTAAAATAGTAGTCTACTCTTTTTTTCTCAATACATATAAGTTGGCATTTTGACAGAAAAAAACAACATATAATGACAAGTGACAAACGGCTTGAATCCAGATCAGAGGCCGCGTTACGCGGCGTCTGATCTGGATTCAAGCTTTTTGCAAATGTAAATCAAGTCTTAATTTTCCCTCCCTATAACGACTCCCTCCGAACAACAGACACAATCTGTGTCTCCCATTGGGTGTCGTTGTAGAGAGGGAGCACTGTAATTACAAGTTACAACAGTTGCACATTGTGTCCCAATTTTTAGAATGTTACCGTACCATCGAGAAAAACAACACTTCTCGAGATAGAAGTAGTGACGTCTTTACCCCTGTGAATAAGATCACACGTGCCATATGGCGAGGTCGTGGCATCAAAAACTGTCGGCACATGCCGAAGATGAATATTACATTAATTCTGATGCACCAGGCCGGAGGGCCCGTGTCAGGATGAGAAATCAAATATATGAACAGAACAGAACAGAACAAATATTTTATTTCCACAACTTGTACATAGTACCTCGTTGCATGCACTATAACAATAACATATATAATTCATACTAAGTCATATGACGTGTTTTTGTACATTTAGATTTTAATTACCAGTGTTTCAAGTTATAGATACAAATAATCTTATACATCGTTAATTAAAGTATTACGGAAGATGAAAGCTTCCTGGATATACTTTGCCAAATTAAAAAGCAATGTTTTATTATTGGTTTTCATTAATTCTATGAAAGAGGTGACGTGATGAAAATAAATACTGGGGTAAAAACGATTTATAGCAGCCACTTAATCAAGATTTAACGATCTCTTTTTAAAGCAGTAGACCTATTGGCTAATACCTCTTAATGCAGTGCTCCCTCTCTGCAACAACACCAAATGGGAGACATATGTTATATGTGTTGTTCGGAAGGAGTTGTTATAGGGAGGGAAAATCTATACCCTTAGAGTGCTGAATATGACTTGGCTTACACTTGAAAAAATTGGAACTCAGATCAGACGCCGCATAACGCGGCGTCTGATTTGGGTTCAAACTGTTTGTCACTCGTCTTTATGTTTCTTCTGTCAAAATTTCCAATATGTAAATTTTAGAGAAAAAACAACAGCTGCCGACAATGTTTAGCAGACGGTATTGCAGCTTTGGGGAACAGCGGCACGCATTGTTGTAAGGAGGGAATCGTTGGTATGAAGGGAGAACTGTATAAGACGAAAGCAATACCGATTGCTCCCATTATAAGAGTTTTCTGCATTACCAATGCCCTACATTTCGCTGCAACCCCTTATTTAACGACTGCCTATTCATGTTCTCTTCAGTGGTCGTTGTACACAGATTCCACTACATGTAGATCTATTATTTTAAACATTATATTATCCCATATTCATTATTGGAATGGGATCGGGCCACAAGTTTCAACATGTACATAACACCGATCATTTTGGTTACAAAGTCAATCCATTGAACCCTTTCTATTCCAATTTTTCCGATTTCTCGATTTCTCTTTAATATTGCACAATTATCCCATTTTCAAAAATCAAGAAATTAAGAATTCTAGAGATTTTAATCAGAAATTGTTCAATTTGGAAATCGGAAAATTTGGACGAGAAATTCGGAAGAGAAATCGGAACAAATGAGAAATTTTGAAGTGAAAATCGTGAATTTGTGAAGCTGAAATCGTGAAATACATGTAGTGAATTTTTCTGTGTGAAATATGGAATGTATGGTTCGTTTATATCCATCTGTTTGAAGTTATTGGATTGCTTTTTTTTGGATACCAATGTAGTAACACTGGTAAAGTTAATGCTTTTCTTTGGATACCAATGTAGTAACACTGGTAAAGTTAATGCTTTTCTTTGGATACCAATGCAGTAACACTGGTAAAGTTAATGCTTTTCTTTGGATACCAATGTAGTAACACTGGTAAAGTTAATGCTTTTCTTTGGATACCAATGTAGTAACACTGGTACAGTTAATGCTTTTCTTTGGATACCAATGTAGTAACAGTGGTAAAGTTAATGCTTTTCTTTGGATACCAATGTAGTAACACTGGTAAAGTTAATGCTTTTCTTTGGATACCAATGTAGTAACACTGGTAAAGTTAATGCTTTTCTTTGGATACCAATGCAGTAACACTGGTAAAGTTAATGCTTTTCTTTGGATACCAATGTAGTAACACTGGTAAAGTTAATGCTTTTCTTTGGATACCAATGTAGTAACACTGGTACAGTTAATGCTTTTCTTTGGATACCAATGTAGTAACAGTGGTAAAGTTAATGCTTTTCTTTGGATACCAATGTAGTAACACTGGTAAAGTTAATGCATTTCTTTGGATATCAATGTAGTAACACTGGTAAAGTTAATGTATTTCTTTGGATACCAATGTAGTAACACTGGTAAAGTTAAAACAGTGGATTTGGACGAGAAATTTGGAACTCGTGAGAGAAATTCGGAAGAGAAATCGAACAAATGAGAAATTTTGAAGTGAAAATCGTGAATTTGTGAAGCTGAAATCGTGAAATACATGTAGTGAATTTTTCTGTGTGAAATATGGAATGTATGGTTCGTTTATATCCATCTGTTTGAAGTTATTGGATTGCTTTTCTTTGGATACCAATGTAGTAACACTGGTAAAGTTAATGGTTTTGCTTTGGATACCAATGTAGTAACACTGGTAAAGTTAATGCTTTTCTTTGGATACCAGTGTAGTTACACTGGTAAAGTTAATGCTTTTCTTTGGATACCAATGTAGTAACACTGGTAAAGTTAATGCTTTTCTTTGGATACCAATGTAGTAACACTGGTAAAGTTAATGCTTTTCTTTGGATACCAATGTAGTAACACTGGTAAAGTTTAAACAGTGTTATAACGAAGTAGATTATGTTATGAATGGTACATAGCAGCTGCTTTCAATATCAAAGTGGCTGTGTTATTCGATTCCACCTGTAAGAGAACTACATGTATAATATAGTCATGTTTTTGTACACATGACAAATCGACGAACGAATAAAAAAGAATTGTTATCTCGGTGACTTTACTCGTACGTGTGTTTAAATTCAAATTTGGCCTACAACAAACACATGTAAAGCGTTCCCTCTCTTCATCGGTCCTCCAAACAACGACTCCCTCCTTACAACGACCCTTGCCGCATTTCTGTTGCAATATTGTCTACTTAAAATTGTCGTCTGCTGGTTTTTCTCCCAAAGTTAGATAATGGACATTTTAACAAAGAACTGAATAACGAGTGACAAACAGCTTGAATGCAGATCAGATATTTTCTATTTTTCTAGTAGATGGTAGCTTAAAGCAGGCTGAAAGTAAAGCAGAATGTACCCTGTGTTTGAAAATTAGAAATGTCCTAAGGGGTAATGGGTTAGGCTAATGTTGTATCAACAATCAAATTTAAATGCCCTTTGCATAATAATATCATATTTCTTTTTATATTGACCTTTTTTAAAAAGAAAAATACCATCTGGATTGCTCTCTTTTCTCGGAGTAATTACTCCGTGTTCTTTTATACCGTGACAACAAAGGAACTGTAAGCTATCTCGGTGCCAAGTTTCATGTGACATCTGTTATAGACTCTCTGGTTTACAGAATGTACAGCGCTCCTTCCCTACAACGGTCCTCCCAACAACGACTCCCTTCTTACAACGACCCTTGCCACAGTTCCTCAAACAGAACAATTATGTCTAACGATTTTACTGCTGCAATATCGTCTGCTTAAATTGTCGTCTGTTGTTTTTCTCAAAGTTACATAATGGACATTTTGACAGAAATAACTTCCTGACGAGTGACAAATTGCTTGAATCCAGATCAGACGCCGCGTTACGCGGCGTCTGATCTGGATTCAAGCTGTTTGCAAATGTAAGCCGATTTCCCTCACTTTAACGACTCCCTCTGAACAACGTACACATTTTTTGTGTCCCATTGGGTGTCGTTGCAGAGAGGGAGCGCTGTATTCATTTTAGCACAAGTCCATTAAAATTTAAATAACATTCGACATGGCAACCGTTTCTTTCCAAACAACAACAGTTGGCACGTTTTGAGTCGGTACCTATTAATGCGACGGAAGTAACCTGATCGGAAAGCATCGGTAATTTCCGTGAAGTTATACACGTTGTTTGACTGTAGTGTTCCGAATGAAGATGCCTTTGGCGCATTGGGTTCTTTTCAAAATTAAACAATGCCATTTTAGAGCTGTCAATCGTGCAGTCTGCGAGAGATTGATATGGGCAGTGAATGCATTATTGATCATGCAACCCCGAATAGCAAGAAGAAATGACATGACGTCATCAAGTTTTAAAAAATTGTCGTCTGTTTTTATTTCTCAAATTTAAAATGTAGGATTTTTTTTGCATAATAAATATTGAAATGAATGGTGAAACAGTTAGATCCTGAGCAGACTCCGCGTTAACACATTCAACCTTAAAACTGTGAAGAGTACACTTGTCCTATGCAAACAGTGTATACCCTGATCAGAGGGCTCCTTAAGGAACCCTCTGATCAGGGTATACACTGTTTGTTATTTTGTAAAGTATTGCTAAAATCCGCCCCAATATTCAAACAAAGACTAGATTTAATTGTTAATTGGAATTGTCTATTTAATGTTTCAGGGGCGAATGAGTTAAACGTTGTTCTCTGGGTAAGGCAGTGAAGGGGGTAATTTCTTATAATTGTCTCCACCGCAATGCTGCCTCGAGGAGCAAGAAGAAAAGGAAAGATACTCGGCAGATTTGTCATGCAACGTGTGAGTAATTCTGACCGGCAGGAACTTGACTTTTATTGAATTATTTTGACGTTTTCGATGATTGTTTTAACTACGCCACAATACAGACGACAGTAAGCGGGCATTGCACGTGCAGTCAACAACCCTGTTATGTCGTTAACCGTGGCCTTCACTGCCACAGTTTGTCGTCTGCTTAACCATGCCTTTCATTCTTACAATGTTGTCTGTTTTAACCCAATCTCTGTCTTACCCCTAGAACATTAGTTATTAGCACATTTTAGATCCAAACTGTTTGAAACTCATTTCAATTTTTCTTAAAGAGACTTAAAAACCAAATGGCGTATTTGCAAAAACAGAAGAACTTACTAAAAAAACCAGCAAACATTATATATGGGACCCATATGGGCCCCATCTGGGTTTCCATCTGGGTCCCATATGGAAAGTGCAACTGGGTAAAAGACGGCCCCATATTGGCTGCCCATATAAGATTTCTAAATCAATCAAATTAATTCTTATATACTTTTTTTCAGCATTCTGTATGTATTTTAACATAATGTGGTGTCTTGACGTCAAAAGTATGGCATACAAGACACTCGTCCGACCAAACATGGAGTACTGTTCGAGGGCTGCAAGGTTTGCGACCAACCGCTACCACAATACTAGCAGTGTCACCAGTATGCTCGACCATCTGGATTGGGACAAGAACCCGTCCCCAGCTAACGATGCTCTACAAGATCTCCAATGGCCTTGTAGACATCCCGGCTGACAGGTACCTCATCCTGGCACAGAGCGTCACCAGATCTACCCACTCCAGGATCTATCGGATGCCATCCACATCTACATCGTATCACAGATACTCTTCTTCCCACGGACAATAGCAGCATGGAACTGTTTGCCAGCTGATGTCGCAGGGTCCCCCGACTTGGGATCCCTCCCTTTCTAAACCTTAAGTAGGGCCCCAGCTGTAAGTAGCCACCAGTGATACTCAAGGCTGTGCCGGCCACGGCCACCACCCGGAGAGGTTAGAGTTGAGGGGGTGAAAAAGCAGCTGTCGTATCTTTTTCTATTTCTGACTTTACTCAACCTATTTCTATCTTTCCTTTACTTCATTTCATACTCTTTTCTTGACTAGCACCATCGTTGCGTAATAGTCACGATTGACTGCGTCAATGTACGATGTAGATGTAGATGTAAATACAAATGGGTCTCAGCTTTAACCCGGTTGCACTTTCGGCATGGGACAAATGTGGGCTGCCCATGTGGGTCCCTTTTAGCCATGTGTTCTGGGTAAAAGCAAATGTGTGGCATTATCGTGCATCTGGCATTAAACAAATATGATCAGTCTAAAAGCATCCTCAAGAAAAGTCATCGAATTTTAGTTTTTTAAATACATGTATATTCGATCGACTTTTCTGGTAAAAATAATAAATCCATTTCGCATCGTGTTCATGTAAGCGTTTGACATACATTTACAAATAATTGTTTTGCTAAATCTGGTTGTCAGTCTCTTCAAGTCAAAATACCTAAAATTTAAGTTTGATAAATAAAAGTAGTCGATACTTGTTTAAAACAGATGACGTCATGGCAGTGAAGGGGTTAATACCGTTGGTTCAAAAAGTTAGATTGAGTAAAGAAACTTCGACACAATTAGTGGGAATTCTCAGAGACTAGACGCGGTGTTGCTATAGACGCGTGGTCAAGATCCAGCCTGATTTCAAAGTTGACTGCATTGTAAGGACTATGTACGCCCGAATTCAGCATCTGCTTCGTCTGTATAAAAATTATGTTGTCAATATCCTTCATATATACTCAACAAAATAATTAAAGGGGCAAAGGTATAAGTTCATATATCTTTTTCAAAAATGTAAACATTTTCAAGTTAAAAGAGTGAATGCGTGTTTAGATGCTTTAGAATAAAAAAATTAAGAAACAAACGTCACTATGTGCAAAAATGGTCATGGTTGAATGAATTGAAGCGGACAAGTATCAAAAACACGGTTTTTAACGTCCACTGGATTTTTGCACGATGTGTCTGCCTATTCTTCAACGATCAGTTTTATAGCTGTTTTCATTATATCGAGTGCATATTTGTATCTTTAGCAAAAATAGATTGCATATTGGTACAAAATTTGAAAACTATGCCCCTAAAGACGTCATTTGTCGTTTTCCAACGTCATGTTGCGACGGAGTTTAACGTTAGCAAGGGTGTCGTCGACAGGTTGTGGTAGTTGTACCTGGACACTGGGATGGTTAATTGGAGATCAGGTCAAGGTCGTTTGCAGGTCATATTGGAAATAAAGGACCGATGTTGTCACTTATGGCATGACGTCAACGACTCAATTCCCTCGTTACGCTTAATAGTGTTTATAAACAGACGTGTGATTACAGGATTTCTGTTCAGATCGTCGGGAATAGACTTCATGCTGCAAACCTATGGACTAGAAGACCTGTCGTGTGACCGGCCTTGACCCCACACCACCGAAAACGCCATCTAGCGTTTTGCCAGAAATCATGCCATTTGAACGTTTACGTTTTCGCAACGTATTGTGGACTAGTGCATCAAATTTCATTTTGGATTTAAATGACGACTGCATACGATTGTAAAGACAGCGAAACGAATGTTTCTTCGACTGATATGTGACAGAGCATGACGGACTCAGAAAGGGATCAGGGCTCCTATGGGTGGGCATATCCTACAACGGTTGCACGGACCTTTACGTAATTAGGAACTGGACTCTGACTAGTTTGGGGTACAGGGACGAGACCCTAGACGCTATTGCACGCGCTGAAGCTTGAACTTTGGGTTCAGGCTTCATCCCGACAGACGACAAAGCTCGTCCGCACCGAGACCAGTACTTGGAACACGAGGACATAGGGCAGATGGACTGGCCAGCAAGGTCAACACACTTCGGTCACATTGAGGATGCTTAGGACATGCGGCAATGCCGAATATCCGATCGAGATCGTCACCTTAGAGGCTAACAGACATTCTTATTGAAGAATGGCACAGAATGTCCATTGCATACATCCATAAGCTAATTCTCCGATTTCCATGTAGATGCAAGGAAGTGATTAATGCACGTGGTGAACACATATGATACTAGCTGTAATTTAAGAGAAGAACCTAAAAGGTGGGGCTCTTGATCAAGTTGTTTGTTACCCCACCCACCTAGTCTGGCACACGGTACTTTTAGGGTGGTTGTGTTTGAAGGGGAACTGCGATATATATTTCTACTTTTCGAAATACAGTTATACTCTACAACGAAGTTAACCTGTAATTTTACATGAAACTGTTAAAAAAATATTGTATGAACTTATTTTTATATACTCAACAAAACAATTAAAGGGGCAAATATATTGGGTAGGCCCAATATATAAAAATAAGTTCATACAATACTTTTTTAACAGTTTCATGTAAAATTACATGTTATCTTCGTTGTAAAGTATAACTGTTTTTCGAAAAGTAGAAGTATATATCGCAGTTACCCTTCAAACACAACCACCCTAAAATTACCGTGTGCCAGACTAGGTGGGTGGGGTAACAAACAACTTGACCAAGAGCCCCACCTTTTAGGTTCTTCTCTTAAATTACAGCTAGTATCATATGTGTTCACCACGTGCATTAATCACTTCCTTGCATCTACATGGAAATCGGAGAATTAGCTTTAGGATGTATGTAATGGACATTCTGTGCCATTCTTCAATAAGCATGTCTGTTAGCCTCTAAGGTGACGATCTCGACCGGATATCCGGCGTTGCCGCATGTCCTAAGCATCCTCAATGTGACCGAAGTGTGTTGACCTTGCTGGCCAGTCCATCTGCCCTATTCCCTCGTGTTCCAAGTACTGGTCTACCATACGTGCTCAGTACGGACGAGCTTTGTCGTCTGTCGGGATGAAGCCTGAACCCAAAGCTCCAGCTTCAGCGCGTGCAATAGCGTCTAGTGTCTCGTCCCTGTACTCCAAACTAGTCAGAGTCCAGTTTCTAATGACGTAAAGGTCCGTGCAACCGTTGTAGGATATGCCCACCCATAGGAACCCTGACCCCTTTCTGAGTCCGTCATACTCTGCCACATGACAGTCGAAGAAACATTCGTTTCGCTGTCTTTACATTTGTCTGCAGTCGTCATTTAAATCCAAAATGAAATTTGACTTACTAGTCAACAATACGTTGCGAAAACGTAAACGTTCAAATGGCATGATTTCTGGCAAAACGCTAGATGACGTTTTCTGTGGTGTGGGGTCAAGGCCGGTCACACGACAGGTCTTCTATCCCATAGGTTTGCAGCATGAAGTCTATTCCCGACGATCTGAATAGAAATCATGTAACCACACGTCTGTTTATAAACACTATTAAGCGTAATGAGGGAATTGAGCCGTTGACGTCATGCCATAAGTGACAACATCGGTCCTTTACTTCAAATATGGCCTGCAAACGACATTGACCTGATCTCCAATTAACCATCTCAGTGTCTATGTACAACTACCACAACCTGTCGACGACACCCTTGCTAACGTTAAACTCTGTCGCAACTTGACGTTGGAAAACGACAAATGACGTCTTTAGGGGCATAGTTTTCAAATTTTGTACTAATATGCAATCTATTTTTGCTTAAGATACAAATATGCACTCGATATAATGAAAACAGCTATAAAACTAATCGTTGAAGAATAGGCAGACACATTGTGCAAACATCCAGTGGACGTTAAAAACCGTGTTATTGATACTTGTCCGCTTCAATTCATTCAACCATGACCATTTTTGCACATAATGACGTTTTTCTTTCTTATGTTTTTATTCTAAAGCATCTAAACACGCATTCACTCTATTACCTTGAAAATGTTTGCATTTATTAAAAAGATATATGAACTTATACCTTTGCCCCTTCAATTATTTTGTTGAGTATATATTGGGCCTACCCAATATATTTGCCCCTTTAATTGTTTTGTTGAGTATATTTACACCGGTAAAAACTTTTCCTACAAGCACAATTCGGAGATCCACCCGCACACTCATATCCTTTTAAAACAGCTTGAGACTCGGCAAATCTGACGCAAAGTAATACGCTCTACGAGAAACACATCTTATACTTTTGCATTTGGTATTGTATTGTATTGTATTGTATTGAACCATACCTTTTTGTTGACAGATTGTTAACAGTAAAAGCTCTCAGACTATTACGACCACCAAGACGGAGGCTAATTTATTGTATAAAAGACAGGTCACCTGTCTTAAACACCTTATAATTTATATAATATTATGTAACAATTTATGTTGTCGTAATAGAGAAGTTTTACTGTAATAAACTTTGTACCATATCCACCTAGCTGAAATAAAAATATATATTTCGTTCCGAACAGTTAACTAAACATCTGTTTTGGTTATTTAGTTCTACAAATGTATTAACAGTACTTTCAGTTCTAAATAAAAGGAGATAGCTTTATATGCTGATCTTAATACTATGCATGAAATCCAAACAACTTTCATTATCTGCAAATTCTATTAAAACTCACTTACCTCGTTCACTGTCCGTTAACGTTATGCCGTGAATGTTCTTATTGTGTCTGGTGTAAACAGCCATATCTAATTATAGAGATGTTACGATAATGCCTTATTTGCATCAAAGTACCTGCCATTCATTTAATATTTCTATCTAGTAACAAAATTAAAAATAAACACACACAAATCTCTAATAAAAATGAAATGTAAAATGATATCAGAAAGGTTTGCCATTAGCCTTACCTCTTATACCACTGAATTTTCAAATGGACTAGTCCATTTTCTGATTACTAATCAATTAAAAAAAATAGACTCTTTAGGAACTTGTCCCAGAAATATCAAAAGTATGACAAAACGTGCAAAACCTGATCAGAAGGTTCCTAGAAGAGACCTATGACCCGGGTATACACTGTTTACAATGGATGGATATACACGGGTTAAGCACTATAAGGGTAACACGTGCTGATACAGTGGAATTATTTTTCCCGTTTGAACGCAAACGCATTGCAAAAATGGAGAAAATGACAACTTTTTGATAATTCTTACTATTTATATTGATCTTAGTGGTAAACAGTTTTGAGCATGATCAGACTGATCAGGCTCCAAACTGTTTGCAATGTAAATACATGTAATGGTTTTGGCGGACACGCGTTACAGCTTGCGAAAGAAAAACGTCTTCTCTCTTGTATAAAGACACCGTTACTAAATGGCACATTCATACTATTAGTATTACAGTGGGTTGTGTACCTAATATTGGGAATATACACTGCCAGTAAATTACATATGGGACGAGGACGAAACCCGAGTTCCATATGGATGAATGGCAGTGTCTATTCCATATAAGGTACACTATCCACTGTATGACGAATTTATCTGACCAACTACCTTTAATTTCAAGCACATACATGTATGGCTTTGAACGGAATAAATTTGTTAGAACCAAGATCCATTTGTTATAAAAATAGCGCTTGTTTAAAAAAAAAACCAGTTTTGTTTATATTTCCATGCCAGTAAAAGCATAATGATATGTATGCAGTTTTAGAAACTACCTCGGCATATACGAGTACATAAACGATAAATATAATTTGGAGAAACGCATATGGCTACAAAGCAAGGGAATTCACTCTTGTAAAGACCTAATTAATATTTTTTAGCATTCCATATGGCTTTTAGGCACTCAATAGACCATTTGAATGACTAGATTTTAGTAGGAGGCGAGATGATGTGTTATGTAGGGTCTTTCATGGTGATACGCTTATCTATTTCAGGGATATCAAATTAGATTGTATATAAGGTTCCTGCCTATTTCAACTTATCATGTTCATAGTTATTACGACCAATTAAACGAAGAGTAATTGGTTATATAAAATTCAGGTGACAGCTTAAAAAAGTTTAACGTACAACTGAAGTTCTTAAAGCAGCTTTCTGTTGTACGTTCACGTTGCTTTTAGCAGTAATCTGTTGTAAACACCTAATAATTAACACAATGTAGTGGTCGTAATAGAAACAGAAAGTATGTGGCAAAAGTATTATAAGATTTAATTTTGTTGGCATTCAGTTCCACAGGACAAGGTTCTTAAATCTTAATGCAATTTCTTATTTTTGTCATTTTTTTTAAATTTATCGTTGCAATACAAGCTGTATGTTCTAGAAAATAATGTAAACTCTGGTGATTGAATTACGACATCTCATTGTATTGTGTACTGTTTTTGCCTATGCAAGTTTACAAAAATAAGTAATACTTTTCCACCAATGCTTAGTTAAATCACATTGGTTTGGTTTAAATCCGTCTCAGCCGCTCCCCCTTTTCTGCTTCAAATGCGGAGTATTACCACATCATACGCCAAACCCAGTCATACAGTAAAATATTCAACAGAATGGCCATGCATAAAATGGGTTTTATTGACTGTTTATTTAATGTAAACAGGAAAGCTGAAACCTATTGCCATTCCACGGAATGTTGGATCTGTGGTTATAGCCAGCCACACGCCTGTCTATTCACCCGGCAATAAGGTACATGTAGCGAGTTAATTAGTATTGTAATTCAAACGTCTTAGACCTTTAACAATTCGAACTATCCTCGTCTGCAGCCTTTGTAGACTGAAACAAATCTCAAAACAGATTTTCTGCGATTTATTTAACATATAACTAGAATTTCAAACAGTATTGATCCTGATGAGACGCCGAGTAATTCGGCGTCTCATCCGGATCAAAACTGTTTGAAACGGTCATCAAAAAATCGCAACTAGAGTGCAAAGGTTAACTGAATCTTTGAAACCGTATCGATGTCGTCCAATCAAAAGTCAAGAAACTGTGTCTACATACTGTAAATAAGTCTAATTGTGTGGGGGTAAGTCGACCATGAAAAGAAAGACCCCGTCGCGGGGCTACACCCAGACCCCAGTAACCCAGTCTGAATCAGCTGGAGTTAATTTCTTATAATTGTCCCCACCACAAACTGATTATATATGTCATGCATGATTTAACACTTATTAAGTTATTATACTATAATGTTATCTGCTTCAAGATGTCGTTGGGTTTCTATTTCAAATTGTCGTCCGGAGTGTTATTCAACAGAAGTTTTTGTGTTTTAAGGTTGAGGACCTCTAATGATAGCGGATTCAAGACGATACTTTACGTACAGCTGTCGGCCATTTTCGTTAACTGACGACAACTTCCGAACCATGGTTCGGAACAGTTGACATGAACAGCCGTTCGCTATCCAGCGAGTACTGATATTGACTAACACTAGTCTTGTCCGATCTCATTTGTGCTCCTCAACCTTAACGAATAAGTACATCGCTGCAAGTTTCAAATAGTTACCGGACACTGTCACAGAAGGGAAGACGTTATTCTTTCTGCAGACAAATGAGTTTAAAACTGTTTGCTATGCAGAGTAAAAAAATCACACTTTCAAGAAAAACGGAAAGGATGAGATCTTCTGCGCTTTGGCATCTCAGGTAACTCACGTATGCAACAGTTTACGCCTTTTTACCCATTCGCTGTCCTTCGATGTTCACATATTGATGATTTTTATGGTACATTCAAACATCAAGTACATGTACAAACTCACTGATTCCAGTTTTAATGGCACCTACAGTAGTCCCCTGATCTGGGGCTATATAAATTCATTAGACACATGTACTCTGCATTAATACACTGTTTGTACATGACGAATATACACGTCACTAGGGTGGCTGTTTCATGCAGGATAAGATACACAGAAAGCTAAAAGCCCACTTTCTGTGTTACGTGTATTTTGTTTCAGCGTTTACATGTACATGTAGCTGCAATCTGCTTTAAATACGTCAATGATTTATTCACACAAGGCTAACTGTACTTACTAAAAGCATTTCTGCGTGCACTATGCTTATAAATCATACATAAAGCAATAAACTGTTTGAAATAGTCCCTACACTGCCAAACTCATCTCATCCTGCATTGGCAAACACGTTAGATCCAGATCAGACACCGACTATCTGGACGCCTGACCTGGATATAAAATGTTTGACACTTATTTATATGTTTCTTCAGTAAATATGTTTCAATTATAAATCTGGAATATTTAGAGCAGACGACAATATTTTGTGCAGACGATACTGTGGCAGCGAAAGGGGTTAAATACGCAGGAAGGACGTATATTTACCCCTTCAATGTCATGACGTCATCACATTTAAACAATTGTCGTCTGCTTTTATTTCTCAAATTCAATTTTTTAGGTATTTTGGCTTAAAACATATTGAAATGAGTGTCAAACAGTTTGGATCTTGATCAGACGCCGCGTAACGCGGCGTCTGATCAGGATCCAAACTGTTTGCAAATAACTATTGTACTCGGGGTAAGGCAGCGAAGGGGTTAATATCAAAGAGAGTTCTGAAATATGATGTAGACATGTAAATAGCAGCATGGTAGAGCATTGTTTATTGAAACACTCCCTGTCATAACTTACAACTTATGTAAATCGATCTTAATATATTATGAATTTCCTTTTAAAAATACCCTTGGTGCATGCTTCATTAAACGCTCATATTTTATTCAAATCCGATGCACTAACTATCAACCTCCAGCACGCTACGGGAGAATGTATGACAACTTTTGCAAACAGTTTGGAATTCAAATGAGACGCCGAGTTATTCAGCGTTTCACCTGGATCCAAACTGTTATATATTCCGGTCCTGTTTTCAGAAAGAAAGCACAGAAAAATCTACTGCGAGCATTGTTGCAGACAACAATAACACATGGTGTGTTTATGGTTTAACTCTTTCAACACTAAGTAACTCTTGTTGTTTATTAGGTTCCCTTGCGGGTCTTTTAAGTTACCAAAGCATGATCCAGTCTACATGGAATGCTGGATAGTTTAATAAAACAAAACTGCTCTAAGAGGGCTCCTATACTAAGAGGGCTCCTATGCACTGTTTGCTAATGTTATAAGTACATTTTAAATAGGTCCATGGTGTTGAAATAGTTAACATTCACTAGACTCTTCAATTTCTCATATGGGTCCTAACTACTTGTTGATACTCTAGTATTACTTTCAGAAATATAATACAGATAAATCTCCCTTGAAAACTATGGCAGGCGACTAATTTTGCAGACAACGATTTCACAGCATCTCAGGGGTAAAACTTACACCAGATAATGAATTGTTTAAACCATCGAACTCTTGTGACGCGTAAACGCATCCATTACAAACAGTATATAACTATATATGTAAAGAGTACATTTGTCCTATGAAAACGGCGGAAAGCCTGATCAGAGGGTCCCTATATGGGCAATACAAATATGTGTTTAGGACAGGTTACTGCTTAAAGCAAGGTGGCAGTAAAACAGAAAGCTCCTTGCTTCAAGTTGTCGCCTTTATATGTCAATGGCGCCAAAATGCGCATTTGCAAACAGTTTAGACCATGGTCAGACGCCGCGTATTATTTATAACGCGACGTCTGATCCGGATCCAAACTGTTTGACGCCCGTTTCGAAATTTCGTCAGTTGCCTTAAATCTAACATTGAAACGAGATTGCAGACGACAATATGGCCGTGAATGGGGTAAAATCCTCACTATAAATTTGACATTAAAAGGGTAAATTCAACTGGATTTGTGAGTCAACTTCTTGCAAGTCTTCACAGTTGCAAATACATGTACAATGTATACTAGTTTCGAGCATAAAAAGGATTAATAAAACGAAACAGTCACACTTTTCAAGTGGTCGTAACACCACTTGCACTTTTCGACAAAACATGTCAGCGAATCGAACCGATTGCATTCCCAATGGCTCGTAGTTTTCATGCATGACCATGCATTTTTAAATCAAATTCATCAATAGCTTTGATCTAATTTCGCCAGACCCAGGTGTCTGATGGAGAGTAATATTACGGAAGCTCAATATTAACAAAAACAGATTAGTGTCAGAACTCTGATTACCGTGAAACTAAAATATAACTGCACGTTTAACCCCTTCACCGACATAATATCGTCTGCTTAAAAAACTATCTTCTGCTTTTGGGTATTTTGACGGAAGATCATCGAAATTGTGTTTCAAACAATTTTGATCCTGATCCGGCCGAAGATCTGGATCCAAACGGTTTACAAACGCGAATGAAGTAAGGGTTGGCAGTGAAGGGGTAACCCCTTTCGGTGCCAAATTAAATGTGAGGTTTTAACCCTTCACCGCTGTATTGTCGTCTGCTTCAATATTGTTGTCTTAACGTTCGGAAATAAGATTTAAGGTAGTATGACTTAAGAAATGTCGATGCGAGTGTCAAACAGTTTGGATCCTGATCAGACGCTGCGTTACGCGGCGTCTGATCTGGATCCAAACTGTTTGCAAAGTCGACTATATGCGACTTCGGTGTTGAAAGGGTTAATACCTTTTATATTGGGTAAAACACTGCTCGTTTTAAATCGTTAAAATTTACATTAAATCTATAAGCATGTGTATTAGGCACGTGCCTGTCTCGTGCAAGGGACCTCAGGTGGACAGGCCATACGACCGCCTGTCAGACATGTGCGTGTCATAATTCACGGATAAAAGTTAGGTGTATGGTTTCATCTTCATGTCGTGTTTAACCCTAGAGTGGTTTGTGGTATTTCATTAAGACCAGACTCACAAATGTAGAATTACTGAAGCGTCTAGTCGGGACAAATATTAGACTTAAATTATACGATAAACTCCAGTGAACAAACAGGTGATGGTAATATGACTGCTGATGTTTCTACATCTGTAATAAATACACATGTGTCTCCTCCTTACATCCAATTCCCCTAATTTTACCCCTTCACACTTTACCCCGACTACAACACTTATTTACAAACAGTTTGGATCCTAATCAGACGCCGCGTAAAACGGCTTCTAATCAGGATCCGAACCGTTTTTAAAAACTCAGTTCAATATTTCGTAAGTCAAATTACCTAAAAGTTGAATTTGAAATATAAAAGTAGACAACAATTGTTAAAAGTTGATGACGTCATGACAGTGAAGGGATAAAACATAGCCTAGCTATTTATGTGATTGAGATTATGTTCTTTGTACAAATCCGAATAAAATTATGTTCTTATGTTTTACGTTTAAAATACGAATTAGTTCGACTTTAACCCTTTACCCAATAACCTATTTATAATATTAAAGACAGGTGATCACTTAAAGCAGGTTGAAAGTAAAGCAGAATGTGCCTTAAGGCACATTCTGCTTTACTTTCAGCCTGCTTTAAACTACCATCTTTTAGGCTATATAAAAATATTTGTTATGGTTATTGTTCATGGGGGTATAAACTGGAACTATTTTCTTCAGCGGAGGAATAAATTAGATGCGCTAAAAGTCGCTTCTATGGGGTAAAGGGTTAACCCCGTCACTGCCATGACGTCATCTGCTTTAAACAATTATCGTTTGCTGTTATTTTTCAAATCTAAATTTTAGATGCTCTCACTAATTTGACTTCACAATATTGAAATGAGTTCCAAGCAGGTTGGACCCTGATCAAAAGCCACATCAAACTGTCTGGAACTAGTTTGGAACCAATGTTTTCGGAGTTAGGCAGTGTCTTGAAACGGTCAACGGACCTAAATTTTCAACTGAAGAAATACGCTAGGTTTCGTTCGACTTAACTCATTAACCTCGTATACGCGTCATGTTAACAAAGAGTACTACATACAGTGGAGAATCTGTTATTCTTTCCCGTTTAAACGCAAACGTACGCAAACGCAAAGCACTAAAACGTAGAAAAGAACAACTTTTGGACAATTCTGATAATTCTTGTTTATCTTGGTGGCAAACAGTTTGGAGCCTGATCAGACGCCGGGTTACCCGGCGTCTGATCTGGCTCCAAACTGTTTGCACTACAAATAATAGTTTTAGCGTAAACGCGTTTATTGGGAAAGAATAACAGATTCTCCACTGTACATGAATTATACACTTGTCCTGTACATACAGTGTACCAGATCAGAAGGCTCCTGTAAGATTCCTTGACCAAGGTCTGCACTTTTTGTCATTTTACAATTTATTATAAAACAAGCACAAGTAGTTTATTGTACTATGTGTTTATTAGTTGGTTTTATGATATACAGAGATTTAATTCCTAACACAATCGCAAATCATCTGGGGAAACTTCTTCATTTGAACATTTGGAATGACCAGAGTCCAAGACTAAAACGACACAACACGGATAAGTCCACCTATATAGCATAAGAAGAGCAGGGAAATACATGTAAACTATTGCATAACGAAGAGATAGAAATATTGAAGTGAATATTAATTGAAAGGAATAAAATGAAATATTAACTGTCGTCGGAATTGATTTTGTCTTGATACAGAAAAATCACTTCAAAAAGAAGAAAAAACCCTATAATAAATAGCATTTGCATTGCATGGCAATACGTCATTAGCTCGTTTTTAATATATTAATTGAACATACAAATATTAGCATCAAACACGATTGTCAAGTGTCCCCATATTGCACAGGGAGTTAAGTCTCGCCGCCACACAATATGAACGAGACCGCAAAGTGTTTCATCCCTTCTCCCACCCATAATATCGTCTGCTTTAAAATTGTCGTCTGCAAAATATGACACGTTTTGTATAAACATGCTTCAAACTTAAGAATTATAATAACGAGTGACAAACAATTTAGACCCTGATCAGACGCCGCTTAACGCGGAGTCTGATCAGGATCCAAATTGTTCGCAAATACTAGTGATGTCGTGATTGGTAGTAGAATGGTTTACGGCAGTGCAAGAGTCGTTGGCGGTACTATGAATGCAGTTACTTAATGGCTTTTTGATTAAACAAATCATCAAATATTTAAACGTTTAATGTTAATTGGATAATCAAGATCAAAGCGAAATTTCTTGGGATTAATCAAGCCCGGAATTCTAGGCATACATTGAGACGAATTGTGGGCATTTAACCCCTTACCCAAATTAGATATCACCTCGTATAAATGTATCGTCCGAAATATTAAATATCTAGTTTTAATGTATTTCCTACAACAGAAACCTGAACATGACTGTCAAATAGTTTGGATCCTGATAAGACGCAAAGTTTCCCGGCCTCTGATCCCGGACCAAACTGTATCGAAAAGGAAATCGAGATGCAATTAGCATGCTAAGGGTTAATCAAATTTCATGAGCAAAAATGCATGCTGCTTGGATCAATGCAATGTGACATATTCATTGCATGGTGGGGTTTAATTAAACACGTGATTTGTGAGGGTCTGTGTCATCACCTTGTAGGGGGCCAAATAGGGACAAGCAGGGAGTCTGGAACTTCCAGACCAGAAGGTTGAGGTGAGGGGTAAAACGGCAAGTATGTTTCATGAAACCATTAGGTGGTTTTCAAACAGGTAACTGCTTAGCTAAGGTACGATAGTGCTTAAAAAAGTAATGATTCTTGATCAATAACTTCAATATAATACGTGCAAAATGCATGTGTTATATATCAATTTAAAGAGCAATTTTTTGTCAACACGATACTATAATGTACGATAAGATCACATAGCTCATAACACAAAGTCACAATATGAACCTAAATGACCCCTACTCGAGGACATTGAACATAGCACTTTTCAGACATTATATTCTGACGTAATACCATCTTAAAAAGTATAATTTCTAAAATCTGTTTTTGAAATATATCAGTTTATGTCTGAATTTTAATGTAAATAAAATTTCATAACAATTGAAAGGATTAACTGTCTTAAATATCAATTTTTCAAAAATAACATTTCTTATTTTGCTAATGACAAAAGTCGAAAGTGTTTTCGAACACTATGAAACGTTTTTAGATCAATATATCTACATTTTGATTTTAAAACATATAAATCTACTTCAATGGCTTCTATTATAGCCTTGTTTAATATAAAAAATTTGTTTGAGCTTTCACCAACTACTGTTGTACATAACAATAGATTATTTTTTATGATATTTTTAGTATGTGTTTAGTATTAGCTATATTTTTTATTCTTTATAAAATAATAACATTTTAAACTGTGAAGTGTGCGCATAATTGTCTAATATATTTTATTTTTTCAAAAGGTATCATAATCTTATTCGAAACAATTAAGCCGCAATAATAATTATAGCATCAAATTTTGTTCAAACAATTACCTCAACAATACACAAAAAGGTCAAGTGCCCTGGAGTAGGGGTAATTTCGGTTCATGTTGTGACTTATCGTGTTAAGTGATCCTATCGTGCATTATATCACCATGTGGCCAAATAATTTCTCTTTAAAATGATATATTACACGTGCATTTTGCACGTAATTATATTGGAGTTATTGATAAAGTATCATCAATTTTTGAAGCATCCTCGTAGTCCAGAAAGGTGCAAATGCTGTTCATATGTTTTTTAGGATTCTCTGTATATGACTAAAGCCAAATAAGCAATCAGTTTGGTTCATAACGTTTCGTCTCTTGATGATTCAACCTGTTTGACAATTATTTCGATATGTCTACAGTCATTTTGCCTTAAAGTTAACCCTGGAACCACTCATGTAGACCCATCCTATTAAAGCACTAGTCTAATGATTGACACTGTAAATACCCAATATAAGAATACATAATCATCTTGTGATTCAAATATTTGATACCTTTTATAGATATAATTTTAAACGGTATTGACGGTATTTAGACCTACATGTATATGGTTTTTATAGTAACTAGATCTATGATTTTTTCACCAGATTTAGGTGAACCTAAAATACAAAATTATGCCCGCCGATTGACCTTATTTAACACAAATAATATTGTACACATATCACCAGTCATGGCTTGAAAAAACACTTTTACAAAATCTCAATAGGGCGGTCAGGGATGAAATAAAATGCAAGGTATTTTAATCAAGCATAAGGGATTTTCAAGGGAGTAGCCATAACTTGATGTCATTTCCGCCTTACGCGAGGCGTGGGGGCACTACGTGACCTTTTCAGTTAATTTTCCGCCCCTCCATATTTACAATTTTGCACCGGATCTAGTTTCAAACGTATTTTATTTTCATAGTTCATAATCTTTTAGGGCGATTCTATTAGTGTAAACCTATTATCATTTCAGATAACCTGTTGGGCCTGGGCGGGCTTGTTCAGTAGGGGTAATAAACGTCACATTATAATGATATACGGACTACTTGGGGTTATAGGTTAACGCTTTCAGAGTTGTTGTATATGCTACTGGCATCGTCTACTGTTTGGACCAAGATCAGAGGTAGGGTAGCTACGTGCCTGGCTGGTCCAAACTGTTTGCCACTTCAATTTACAATTTTTGAAACACGCCGACATAAAATTAATTTTGAAATATACAACCAGGTGAATATTTAATGAAGCAGATATCTTACAGGTCTGAGGGTTAAATAGGTGCTGAAAAAAGTATGCAATAAAAGGTCAATAAAATTGGATTGGTTTGTCGGATTAGTTTCTGGACAAGACAAAAAGGTCATGCTGAATAAAGGGAAGGTTCAAAGGGGCTGGGTCCCATGGATGGCCAAGCGTACTATTTCATAGTTCATAAAGTCAATTTAGTTTTTTTCTATCAAAATATCATCAATAAATAGACGGAGAGATAAAATTCAGATACTAACAGATGTTCACTAATGTAAGAATTGACACCTATAATCTTTATTATATTTATTTCACCAGCTGCAAAATGGACCGTTTTTTTGCCTTATATAGACAATAATGGAGGGAGTTTTCAAACAGTTTGCATCTTGACCCTTTGGTTTAAAAATAATTTACTTCAGTAATTTACAAATGTACTTGTCTTTCGCAAACATGCAAAACAGTTTAGGATTGAAACGGAAACAATATTGCTTATTGTGTTTTCCCCTTTCTTTGCCCTTTGCTTCTCATCTGGATTGAAAAATCTTAACAACGTGTCACTGTGGGGTCAATATTTAATACTATCTGTTAAGAAGAGAGTTCATTATTAGCCTTAACCCATACATTCAAATAAACACCAACGTGTGCTCTCTGCATTACTTTAGTCCATTCAGTAGCATTTAACATTCTTTCAATCTCTAGCAATCTCTTATCTTCTATCAACTGTTTCTTCATACAAACTTGACTGTAGGCATAGTTAGTTATGCCAAGACCTCATTCCGTAAGGAAACATGACGATGTATGACGACAGGCGGTTGGTTACTTGGTCAACCCCATTTTACTATTACCTTAACTCTTTGAACCCTAGTCCCGCATATAGGCGTGCTTTTCAAACAGTGTACATGTGAATAATACACATGTCCTATGCAAACAGTGAAGACCAAGATCAGAGGGCTCCGAAAGGAGCCCTCTGATCATGGTCTTCACTGTTTGTCACAATGCCAAACATTGACAAAAACAACCCTTTAAAGTCAGAAATGGACTTGACTTAGATGGAAACTGGAATTGTCCATTAAACGTTTCAGGGAGGAAAGAGTTAAATGGTACCAATGTCATTTCTAAATTTCCTCTCACTTTTGTCGTATCCGATACAAAGAATTCAATTCAATTAAATACTTTTGTTTCCTCCAAGAATGAAGAGACAGCATTGGTACAATAAACATATATGCAAATAACATGTAACATATTAACCCCCGTGAAACATAATTATATATGATGAATAACATACAGCCAAATAGGAAAAACACCACGTTATTCCAACACATATTAGATGGGTATACTATAATTAGTTGGTAATTTTGGTATCAATATTCTAAACGTGTCTGTTTTGTAGAAGTATGCCTCTTTCGAAAGGAAGATGAAAAAGAATGTTATCGTATTTTCAATTTGTACGGAGAGTGTCGAAACTGTAATTATTAGTACCGGTATGTTGAAATCCCAGTGTACTTACTATCTACATCCCACCAGTCCGTTATAAATAGTGGCCCCTGTGAGCATTACTAACAGCTGACTGACCACAACTAGGTCAACAGCGACTTTGGCCAGCTAATGACCACATTTAGTGTTGGACCACAAGTATGTCAAGTCCAGTCCATCAATCCAACTGAAATCCAATTCTTGACACGTAAATAAACAAACTGTAAGCTCTGACAGCCTATAGTCCTTTCGGAGCCCAAGTCGCACAAAGTCGACTTTGCAAACAGTTTGTATCCTGATCAGACGCCGCGTAACGCGGCGTCTGATCAGGATTCAAACTGTTGGAAACTCATATCAATATTTTCTTAAGTCATACTACCTTTAATCTAACTGTGAAATGATCTTACAGACGACAATATTGAAGCAGATGACAAATGGCGGTGAGAGCCAAAACCATCACGATTAACTTTGCACCACAAGGGTTAAACACGCCCCTGCTATAGTGGAGAAGATGTTGTTCTTTCCAGTTTAAATGCAAACGGAACGCAGTAATATGTAGAAATTAACACTTTTTTGGACAGTTTTCCCTATTCTTTTAGGCAAAGTCAAAATGCCACATATGTATAGTGGGTAGAGTTTTATATTTGAGTCCTCAACAGGGTTTATTCTTGATTATACAATAACACCCTTAAACTGATAGAGCATTTAGAAGAAGGCGTAATACTATCTTTGTTTAAGGTGTGTAAAGCATGTTTCGGCTTAAAGTATGATGCAAGTAACGTAAAAAAAAATAACGCTCCCAAAAGAACTTTATGTTTCCTTTTGAGCTTGCTTTACCGTGTCACTTGTTTATAACCTTATTAATACGTATATGTTTTATTGGCTTTTTCAAACTACTCTAAGCTGGTTTAAACCACAGATGAATCTTCCTTTAAGTGTTTCTCGATTTCGGTGAAATCGCACAGTGACAGTAAAGAAGGTAATAATGTTATAAGGCAAAATTAGAAAATAAGACATTGAATCATGTAAATCATTATCAACATAACAGACATTTTCGAGACATTTTCATTTATGTTAGTGTCAAGACTGGTAAATGTTTTAACACGACAAGATCGGTAACTCAGACAATACGGTATTCTGTCCTGTTTAAACTTACGCATACGCAACTGAAATATAATGAAGAAAATGAATATGGTATGTTTGGACCTTAATCAGACACTGGGTTACTGACTTTTGAAAAATCGAAATGGTAAAAACACTGCTCATTTGCTTTATCAACGTCAGTTAAGGTACTCCATAAAGTATGCACCGTACAACTCCATTAATAGAATGTTCATAGTTGCTCCTTTTATTTACCAAGTTAATGTCTTCTATGTTTGCCGTGTCCTTCCATTGTCTTTGGAAAGTCATAATCTTTTACCACTTATAGGGATGTTGGTACCTGGGCAATGGGCATACTACGTCTATGCTCATACATTCAGCCAATCTTGCAGCAGGTGACATTCTCCGAAGAACGCACGTGTCGTTTAAAGAACAAGTTCAATCTTATTTTAGGATAAAAGAAAGTAAGAGATTTCTGTAATTGTTTTCTTGCATTTTGGTGCCATCGGGGTAGGGTCAAATCTAAATTTGAAAGAACTTGTGACCCGACCCCATTTCCTTATGTATATAGAAATAAAATATATTTCGACTAAGTTGTCATCGGATCTTTATTCAGTGGTCGCTTAGTTCAACTTTGCCTGTTATGCAATAACCAGTGCACTCTATATGTTTACTGAATATGAGTATGACATTATGGGAAGGACCGAATTATATGTTGAAATATCTTGCGACACAACCCTTCTGATTAAAAAAAACAACGCCTGTATACTGAGCGAAAAAAGTTTAGTCAGTTGTGTAACATGGAATTTCCCATAGGCAGCATTCCCAGGTTAGTGTAGGTCTGGAAAGCAATATCGAAGACATATGGAACAACAGGAAATAAAGTAAACTACACAGTTAAGAGAATGACATTGAGAGACATAGGTTGCAATAATTTGTTTTCCAGTATTATCTGTTCAAAGTTTACTCTTTTTCAATGCAAAGGGAGGTAAATTGAAAAATAAATCGATATTTTCAAAGGACGATTGTACACACAGTGCTAAATAATGATTCTTCAAAATGCTAAATTTTTATTCCTGACTACTTTTCCGGAGAATGTCACCGAAAGCAAACTTTCATGATGAAACAATGACTGACATTTCGTTTATGACTGATACAACAGTTACAATACAAGAGGAGTTAGCTCCCTATACACAACTGTTAAAAACACAAATATCTTATCTGTCTCGGTTCTGTAACTTTCGGTTACTTATATCATTATGCAATAGGGTGGTGACGAATTGAACCGCAAAGGCGTGGTTGGCTTCCTTATTGTATGACTTAACTTTTTATCGCTCTGAATTAATTGAACAATAAAATGATATTGAAGGAAGTGCGCGTAAAGACGAAAGTTCGCGTTTTGCGGCGTTTCATCCGCGTCTACGCGGTTTTCAACGTCCGTTTTGTCGAAGAATGTTGTGCATTATGGGTTAAGTATAAATTATATATAGTACAGTTCATGGCTTGGTTTATAAACCGACATTCAGGATATTGTGATTAAATGATTAATATTTACATTCGCCCTATCTCTTTCCATTGTAAAATACGGTGTTCATTTCTTATAGACACTCAAACCTTAGGAGGCGAAGCTTAGGGTTAAGTCGCTGCCCATTAATCTTCACTACTATAAAATTAGAAATCCACGTTGTATTTGACCTAGATTGAATCTAGTTTATTTCCCAATCTTTTTTTAAACACTAAATACCAATATATATAGATTTTATATTCATATTGATATAAATTATTTACACTCATTGTGAAAAAAAATGCAGTAGGAAGCGCTCCGAAACTTTGTCCGTCTGCTACGAATTTTTATACCCCCCGCAATTAATGTTTTGGCGCCCAATGTAAAAGAAACACCCGCGCCCGCGCCGACCCGGGTTTGAACTCGGGTCGCCAGGTTCGCAGTCATGCACTCTACCACGTCGCCATAAAAGCGCACTTGTACAGTAAGGCCGTTCAAGTCATGATAAACCTACACACTGTGACATACTCCCCCAGACAACTTGAAACTTGTGCACAGTGCGTCGATGCTCCAGAGGGGCCATGCACTTAATGGGAAGAAGAAGAAGAGAAACTTTACAGAATACTCACTGAAATTACTGGTAAATAGCGCTAAAAATCACAAAATACTAGTAATCCTCAGCTCATGTCCGGTTCCAACTTAGGCTTCAAGTATTGGCTCCAAAACCATAAATACCCCATATGGTGCCTCTCAGCTTCGGATTTCTATATGGTCCGCGCCCGTTAAGAATACGGTATTAGCGTTCACACTTGGCGATTGCTTGCATGAATTAAAAACCCGATTGAGGATAAGAAAACGTACTTGGATGTACTTAAAAGTATTTTTCCATAGTAAAAACCTGAAGTGAATTTGAGAACTATATTATCCGCGCAGTATAGATCTAGCTATGGTATTTGGTTACAGGGGGCGGAGTTAACTTCGTTAAAGCTGTTCTTTCAAGTTTATTTCTTCGACGTACTTTTCCCCTTTTCAACACCATTTCTCCTTTAAAAACTGAAAGTCTGAATTGTTTTCATAAAAAATATAAAGATAAAATAATGTAAATATAAGAAATGAACAGATTTTTTTCGGTGTCCAAGCGAAATGAACGACAGAAAATTATCGGCAAATTTACCATGAATCGCGTTAGCGATTCATGGTATTTGGCGAAATGTCCTGTCGTTCATTTCGCTTGAACACCGAAAAAAATCAATTAATTTCTTAACTATTTGTACCAAAATTTGCCGCTCGGTTGGTTAACGCCTTCACTGCCTTATCCTGAGTACAATTGATTTACTTAAAAGCTAAAAGGGCTCATCAGCATATGAAATAAGAATTTCGCGGCGTCTGATCAGGATTCAAGCTTTTTGAAAATAACTTGTATTCGGGGTAAGGTAGTGAAGGGGCTAGATAAAGCTTGCAGTTTTCATTTTACCAATATAATCCTTCGTATCACGTACAGGCAAATATACAATGGAAATGGCTGTGTTGATAAGTTTTTTATTTCAACAAATATAATAAATAACATATTTATAGCATTCTAATAAAACAAAAATGCTGTAGTCATGACAGTTTGGCGAAATTTGTACATCATGAAAACTGTAAAACGCAATGTGTTTTCATAATGCTCATACACATATAACTTATGAACGTTCTAATGTAAATGAATTACATATTCTACAACAGGGAAATGAATGTATATCTTTATATGTATTAAACATACCAACAATTGAGAAACGCACACAAATACTGGAAGAAAACTAGTTAAATGCAGATAAATACGAGCGTAAAACATACACAATGTACCAGTGGCCCGTTTTATAAAACTTCATACGACACATGTTGACGTAAGTCAGATTAAAAAGGTCTCAATCATTATTAATTTCTCCATCTAATCCTGTTTTGTGACACCTCTTTGGAATCGTCCTTTCAAGACGATTCCAAAGAGATGTCACAAGACAGGATTAGATAGAGAAATAAAAATTAAATAGATCTTAAAGTTTTGACTTACGACCTTTTTTGTCGTACGAAGTTTTATGAAACGGGCCCCAGTTTTATAGATATATCTGATAAATAAAAGCCAAACCCTGTCAACCTTCTATAAAGCTTCAGGGAGATTCAACCCTCAACACTCTCTACTTTTTCCAGCTGCAAATACTATACATAATATGTATTTAATTTGAATAAGCAATTCCACAGTTCTCACTTTATAGGCGACTTTCGATTCTGCATTGAAACACTGTGACAATATCAAGTGGTGATGGCTCACGACACCCCTGTGACGTCATCACTAGATATGTCATGGTCACAGAGTTTCGATTTTCCAATGGAGAATCGAAAGTGTCAGGTAAGGAAAAATGGAATTGCAAATAAAACATTCAGATGTACATGCATTATAAAACGTTCCTGGTGAATGTCTTGCCTGTAACTATAAAACACCCATGAATATGACAGTTAACCCATTCCCCCATAAATACGCCTTTTATGCATTTAATTGACTCCTCAACTGAAGAAAATAGTTCCAAATTATACAATCATAAATATGTACGATAAAATATATATCTTGTATTTTAGAAGATATTATCTTAAAGCAGGCTGGAAGTAAAGCAGAATGCGCCATAAGGCGCATTCTGCTTTATTTAAACCTGCTTAAGTGGTCACTTAGTTTTCAAAACTAGAAAGAGGATATGGGCTAATGGGTTAAGCATGCATGGTATCGTGTTAACTGCATGGAAGATTGATACTCAATCAAATCGACTCTTAGTATCTAACAATTTATAATAAACCCCTTGCTGTCATGCCCAATGCTACTTACAGAAGTGGCAGTGTGGATTTAGATCAAACACCGAAACACACGTCTGAATTATCAAGATTGAAAACTGTTTATTACATTAAATTCGATTTTTGAGTATACTGCCTGAAATTGAAATTGGAGAAATAAAGTCAGGCGACAATTCCTAAGGAGACTTTTTAATCCCTCATTGCCTTACCCCGAGTAGAATGGCTTTTACAAACAGTTTGGAATCTTATGCGGCGTTTGATCAGGATCTAAACTGTTTAACACTCTGACTCATTTCAATATTTCCTAAGCCAAATTACATTTTAAATTTGAGACATGAAATACGAATATTATATAAAACAGATAACGTCGTGGCAATGAAAAAGTTAATAGTACCGAAATGGTTAAAATGTCGAAAGCTACGACCATAAACACCTTACACTACGACTGCATTGGACCATCAGTAGCTAAAATATAGACATATGTCTAAACACGTGACATATATATAAATAATGTGTATTTAATAAATAATTACTTAAAATATAGTTAACACCTTAGACAGCACTGAGCAATGGAACATATTAACACATAGTTTTACAGTAAACCCTCTCGCTATTACGGCCTATCGAAGTTGGCACGAAGTCTGAGTATTGGTGACCGTTGTCTTAACTAGCAGGATATAGGCAGACAGACCCCTTAAGAATGATGTCCCTTACTTGTAACCAATGCTTTATGTACTGTATATTTTACATCATTAATGAGCCATCATTCAGTGCTTTAAATGACGTTGTTTTACTGTATTGAATGCTTTGAAATAAATAAATTTTATATCTAAACATATTTTTCACTCTGATGAATGTCATAAATACAAACAAATTGGGGAAAACACACCTACAAGTCAACCCTCGACAACTCGAGCTCGTTTAAGTCGAACTTATCAGTATTTCAAAGTTAAAACATGGATTTACCACGTGTTAACTTCGAAAAATGGGTAAGGTCGAGTTAACCGAGATGAAATTTAAGGAAATAAATTCGATTTAACCCTTATCGTGCTAAGCGTCATTTGGCAAGAATTTGTGTTGCTAAGGGCAATTTGCAAGAACAGCTCTGTTGGGGCGTCTAATCTGGATCCCAGTATTCTTCAGTTCAAAAAGTTTAAACAATTTTTTGATGATTTTAGTAGACGACAAATTTGAAGCAGGGGACAATTCAGTATACTAAGGGTTAAATAAGCTCGAGTTATTGAAGTTCGGCTGTATTATATTTACTAAAACTGAAAACTAACATGGTTATAACACATATATATAGCCAATAACGAGTTAATAAATTATATAGAAACATAGCACTGTATGAGGTATGTTCATTATCAATTGTATTGAAATTGTTAATTAACATGAGAGATCACTCATATATGTGTACGGTTTGGCCTATATGGACGACGTACATTGGAGAATTATTATTATTATTTATATAGCGCTCTTTTCACACAGGAGTTGTGCGTTCAAAAGCGCTTCACATGAAAGAAGACGTTATCATTGCCCAATAAACGTGTTTACGTTAAAATTGTTATTTCAATTGCAAACAGTTTGGTTCTCTACTAGGGTCCAAGCTGTTGCAACGATTATCACAGAATCGTCCATAGCAAGCCAACGGAAAATACTGTAAGCATATCCATATTAAAAACTGGCTTCAAAGTTATAACGCGTTTCAGTTGAGTCTGAGATCGTTCTCAAGCATTTGATTGGTTAGATTTGAGCAAAAGTTCAATGCTAACCAATCAAATGCTTGAGAACGATCTCAGACTCAACATAAATGCTTTGTAACCTTTGACTCAGTTCATCTTTACATCAATTTATTGTATCATTTGTTAATTGTTAGGTGATGATGATGTGGATTCAGAGGAATCAATGGTATATCTTTATGTGATTTCATATTTTCTACTTTAGCGTCATTGATATTGCTGTTCGTTTTGTCAGCGATATTTAAATGGCGCTCAATCGTTTCAGACAGATCAAGAACACTATTTAAACTGTTATTAAAATTAAGACGCTCAATTTCCCGAACTCTTTTGTCAAGCGCAAACAGATGTTCGTCATGCTCTTCCGGTATATGTTTCCGTATATAGTCCGCCAGCCGCGTCACGTATTCTGTATTACTGCCTGTCGCGCCATTTGCTAGTGCTATTTCGGTTGCCATTCTGTCCATATCAGCTTTGCCCAGAAACAATGAGTTGTCTTTTGTTGCCATGTAAACTATCACATTTGTACCAGACGTCCTATTATCACGCGGGTAGAATGAAGTTAACCTGACGTCATATCCGCCAAGTGTTATTTCTCTAGTAGTCAATCCACCGAAAGCTTTCTTTATTGCTTCCTTTCCTTTTATTTCAAAAGCGACTCCCCATACTCGTACATTACCCTGAAACAAATTAAGAAAAACAATATTTTATTATAGCTACAAAAGATGAATACAAAATAATTTGATGAGCTTTGCATTTGTTTTTCCTGTATTACAACCACATGCATATTAACCCCTTCACTGCCATGCCGTCATGAATTTTAAACAGTTGTCGTCCGCTTTTATTTCTAAAATTTAAATTTCAGGTTTTTTGACTTAAGAAATATTGAAATGAGTGTCAAACAGATTTTGTCCGCGTTACGCGGCGTCTGATCAGGATACAAACTGTTTGCAAATAACTACTGTATTCAGGATAAGGCAGTGAAGGATACCAATTCTGTATAATTTATTTTGTTGCATGAGAAACATTGTACATCCTGAAGTTTTTTACGTAGGTAACATATTGTAATAAAATCACCTAATATAGTGGACTTGTTTGTTGTTGTTTTCCTCAACAAAATTGAAACTTGATCTACAAGTAGTCAATAGTACAGCTGCTCTATATAATCCCTAAGATTGAAGGATTGTTTACTGTCCAATAACTGTAACAGTGACAAAGTGACTATTATACTGAAACCATTTGTCTGCTACTAGTGTGAAAAAACACTTTTTGAAAACCTTGGAGACACATATCAGACAGAGTCTGCACTGTTTTCTTATAGGACATGTCTAACAACAGTCTGCACTCTTTCATGAGAAAGTTTGCTTAATTTATTGGCCAATGTTATTGTTCAGATTACATATGTTTATAGTTGGCGGATTTCTATATATGAATATCTAGAGAGATAATGGTAAAATATTAATGTATAGTAAAGTACATGTGTGGAAGTTATTTCCATGAAAAGACATTTACCTTTTTCGCCGGAATAAGGGTAGCCACTCGTCCAACCTGAAAGACGAAGAAGATTGGGAATTAAGAAAAGTGAGTTGTGATGTTTCTTAAACTACAATAGATCTATATAGTATATACATTGTATTACAGTGACCCCGCTAAACTTAACCGGTGCCCTTTACCACAAAGCGTGTGTGCAGTCTTATCAAAACAGACGATGGCTTCAAGCAGGCTGTAAATAAAACAGAAAGCCCCTGAGGGAGTGTTCTGCTTTATTTTCCGTCTGCTTAAGCCATCATTTGTCAGGAAGCGAAACTAAGTTTTCCAAGGTCTCTTGATCAGGATAGTAATATGACAAGTCATTTCACATGAGTAATGTATAAGGAAAAGGCTGCAAGGTTTTGGGCAGAATGCAAAGGCAACCGCTAAGAGGAAGATGAAAGTTTAGTAAACATATTCTATAGGAGGTTTTTATTTAACCCATTTCCCCATAAATATGCCTTTTTACGAAATAAATGTATTCCTACATTGGAAAAAAATAGTTGCACTTGGTACAGCTGCTATGTATCATAAGATATATATGTCATAGCAAATTGTAGCTTAAAGCATGCTGAAAAAAGCACATTTTGCTTTACTTTCAACCTGCTTTAAGTGGTTACCCATTTTCAAAACTTGAAAAAGGATAATGGGTTCTTTACACAAATCACGGTTTCGGATTAAAATTGATCTAATTTAGATTTAAATGTGTTACGATCAGTTTATTTATGCGCTCAATAAATGAAAAGTGACCATGCCTATTAACTGATATATTACATGCGCATAGATATCATTCGAAGCATACCAATCAAGTTTGTTTATTAACATAGATTCTACTAAAAGGTCACAACAATTGAATATGACCGAAGCGTTTTGCTATAAAGTAGACCAACATGTGTATTGAATTTACGTTAAATATTGCCAAAGTTGAAGACCCCTTGTGAGGTCGTGCCAAGTTGGTCAATATCGGAAAAATGCACAAAGTTTCAAAGGGTTAACAGCCTAAACATATCGAAATCTAACAAACATAGTATTACATACAATGTCATGTAATATAATAATTATTGTCGATATCATTACGACTATAAAGTTGTCATTGGCGTTTCATTTGTTATCAAACTAGTTCACGTCTTGACCCTGCCTTGAAAAGAAAGTATTGATAATTTAATAAATCTAATTTAATAATAATAGCTAACGAGGTTCAATTCAATTCAATAAGATGCAGATCAGATAGGGGAACATCTAGTACAGTGAAACCTCTCTATTACGACAAATAAAACGAAGGCTTAGTGATTGTATAAAATAAAGGTGATAGCTTAAAGCAATGTGACAGTAAAACAGAAAGCTTATAAAGCAGCTTTCTGTTTTACTGTTAAATTGCTTTAACCCATTACCCAATAGCCTGTTTCTAGTTTTGAATACAGGTGATCACTTAAAGCAGGATGAAAATAAAGCAGAATGTGCCCTAAGGCACATTCTGCTTTATTTTCAGCCTGCTTTAAACAACCATCTGCTAGGCTATATAAAATATTTGTTATGGTAATTGTTCATGAGGGTATAAACTGGAAATATTTTTTCCAGCGGAGGAATAAATGAGATACGCTAAAAGTCGCTTTTATTGGGTAAAGGGTTAAGCAGTCACCTGTTGTAAACATTTAATAATTTATTAATACAATCTAATGATCGTAATATAGAAGTTTAACTGTATAGTAGAAGTACAAACTATGTTAACTTACCCTTTCTTTGGTCCCTCTGTGGGTCACATTGCCCTGCCAGAATCTGCGCTTAAACCCTTTGATGAATCCAATCTCCTTCCGGTTATAACTGAAATCTGGTTTCCAAGTCAAGGATCCATATCCGAACACCCAGATGCTGGAGGTCTGCTCCAGAAGTCTTTCGAGATCCATAGTTTTACTGGTAGATATACCGGTATTCGACTGATCCATGGATGTAGCGTTTTTCTGTGTTGATAGTGTACTCTTCTCTATATATAAGCCACGGATCAGCTGGATGTAAACAAATAACAGCTGACTATTACACGTTACACTGACCTCGTATAATTACACCACTTTGTACGAACTAGCTCCCTATGAATCCGTTTCTTTCAAGCGGTAGTTTTTCGGTCACTAAATAGTATATTTTTCTCTAATTAAACGTCCCCACAGAGTGCGATATGATATGTAACAGAATTTGGATGATTTGTACAGAGAAGTTATAAATACTGAACAGATGATGCAAGTTTGGGTTGAGGCACGGTACATTATCGTGTGAAATCTTGCATCATACTCTCTACGCTATATGTACAGAACTACCGCTTGAAAGTAAGAGGACATTGACGATAGATCAAATGAAAGGCACGAGACAAGTTAACCAATTACTGCATACATACGCCTTTAAACGCCTCTAATATTTTTTTTCGGCGGAGCTGTCTGGTTTCTATTTAGCCACACTTTCTGTTTGGCCACACATTTCAACCAATTATATTTGATCAGAAATTTAGACTTGAGAGCACCTGTTGAAACTGAATAGTCTGATTGGATAGTAGCCAGGGCTCCAGATAAGGGAATTATTTCAAAACTTAAAATCTTTATTTGTGCATTAAACCCTGTGGTGTCACTAAACATTTGAATTGTCTCTTCGAGACAATCAAAATGAGTGGTAACACCATAGGGTTTGGTGCTGAAATGAGTGAATAAATGTGATTTGTTTAGTTTACTCCCTCTTATCTGGAGCCCTGTAGGCTGGTCTATGTCCAATTACAGTTTTCCCAGATATGGCTGTGAGTGTAAAATTTAGAGACACAGACCAGACTGTTTACTACACTGGGGGCTGATGCAATTTAAGATGACATCTGAAATACAGAGGAAGCTAGGTGTTTTGTAATTGTTTACTACCAATTTGTTTTAATTGTTAACTATTTGTACACATTTACCATACATTAAAAGCAATATTATATATAAATGGCCTCAAGTGAGTTAAACACAATCGTGTGGTTTCATCATTATTTACAAGAGTGAAGTAGAGCAGACTGTTGAATCTGTACATTTGTGAATGCTATAGTTTGTTTCAAGAAACTCTATGAATGAAGTTTGATATATAGAACAATAGATTAATGTGAGGATCTCCTACCAGTAGCTAGGATATGAGTTAAATTATTGTTTTGTTTTGCATTTCTGTACATGATAGTTTTGCATTTTAAATAAAAGTTACTGTTTCAATTGTATACTTCTATTTTTTGCTTTTCAATCCAAGATATTACAATTCTTTGAAAACCTCAATTTCATTCAATTTTGCAAACCCATCTATATAGCCTTAGTTCAACCACTCATTCCGCCGAATATCTTTTTTAAAGATATTTCTTGTTTATAAATAGGGAAGTAGTCCCAAGCTGAGAAGTCCTGAACATGATATACATGTACATGTATATAGAAAAGGAATTTCAAGTAATTTTTCAGATGCCAGCTGTAACCAGGCTGAAATTAAAGCGTTATATACAGTACAACCATCATTATTGTGTTATTACTTCCTTTTTGACAGGTGACTGCATAAAGAAAGGTGACAGTTGCTTAAAAGGAAATTGGACAGCTGATTACAACTTTGTTTAAAACGAAAGTTCATTGATTCAAAATGCAAGAATTGAAAAAAAGTTCCCCAAAACTTTCAAAAATAATGCTTCTATAGCATTTTCGATAGCGGCGAGCCCCTAATTCGGCGAAAGGGCAAGTGTGTCTCGACGGGTTGTTTATGGGTTTATGGGTCGGGTTGATTATTCTAGGTGTCACTAATCGGATTAGTATGTTTTTTCGATGGTAAGGAGGTATTGACTAATTGCAATCATGATGCATCATGCAGCATGTCACTGTTAATGCACATAAATGCCTGAAGTGTGTGCGTGTGTGTTTAGTTGTGATAGTCTTTTCGTGTTAAAACAAAACGTGATAAAGGGGTTTGCTAAGTTTCCCGTCTATCATTAAGTCTAATTGTACTTTTATATACAGTTTAGCTAGTAATTTTTCGAAAATCAGTTGAGAGTTTCAAGGCTTTTTATCAGAAAAATAATTACTTAAGCTGTATGTACCCTGTACAGCCAAAGTATCCGACAACATGCGAGGGGAGAGATGAAGTCACAAAAATAGCATAAAGACCGAGGGATTCTGCTAGCGAATATGCAAAGATGGCTGCCTCCTATTAAATTCGGGAATTCTCACCTGAATAGTGTAAACTCTAGTTTTACGCTTATATGCACCCCCAACGACAACGGGATTTGGACATAATTATGTTGTTTTTAAGACAAAGTCTACAATTTAAGACCGACTTTACCGGAGCTGTCCATTTCCCTTTAAGCTGTCACCTGTGTTCTATACAATAAATCAGCTTTTTATGTGGTCATGCTTGAGAGATTTAACAGTATTATGTTTTACTTCCAACCTGCTTAGCGTGGTAACTCGCCTTTAACATCAGAAACAGACTTTTGGTTAACGCATTCAAGCGAGATGAAGGCTAGGTAGAAAACTCCTAAACAAGCTTACTGGTTTACTTTAAAACAAACCAGATAATATCTTAAATTCTCATCATGTTAATCGCGACATGGTTATTGCTGTTTAGATCCAGATCTGAGGTAGAGTTACTTGGCATATAAATGGGTTAAATCGTTTAAAATCGTATCCATTTCTTCTGTTTAATTAATGTAAATCCCGTACTATATAGTCTTCATATATTATAACTATGGCCAGACAAGCACCAGGTGAGTCATGGTTACTTAATCCGTATCATGCATGTTGGCTAACATTTGCAAAAAACGCGGATCTCAATCCGACGCTCATAACGCGGCCTCTAATCTAGATCCAAACGTTTTAGCAACCATTCTCAGTTTTTCTTTTATCTAAGAAGCATAAACTAAAACATATCTTTGTACTAGGATAAGGAAAGTGAACATTTGGTTTGAGGGACGTTTGTTATAATTATAACTTACAGTTATAAGTACATGTACAATCCATAGACAAAGTCAATAGTCTGTACATATAAGTATAACACAATTCACTCAAAACAAATGTGCACAGTTTCTTTAGTCTATGTTTTGTACATTTTTGTACAGATGTACAGTTTCTTTATCGTGTTAGTATAAATTTATTTGAAACATGTCAATCATCATGATGTAGATCTAATACATGTCTGCAACACTTTTTAGATTTAATAAAATAAGAATGTCAAACAGCTATCTCAGATTCGTCCGTAACGTGCAGAATGTTAAAATGTACAAGGAATAGAAATAATAGAAAGATGTCTTGCTACTATATATATAGGAGCGCACAACTGGGCATTATTGGTGTAGCTACAGATATGAACTTTCTGTTTCCGTTTCATATTACTTAAAGCATTCCCCTGTCTTACACATCAATAAGTCTTGTTTTGAGGGGTCGGCACGATTAACTCTAAACTTTTATGGTTTGAAAAAACCACAAACAAATGAAAGGGGGTTTGTTATCTCTTGCATCATTTTTGCGTCATTCCGACACCGACCACGCTGTGCAAGTCATTAAAAACACTCACAATAGTGTATCGCCTGCTTAACATATTGCCGTCTGCTTTTAGTTTTATCAATTCTATATTTGAAGCATGCTGGCTGTAGAAATATCAACTTGGGTTTCAAACATATTGGTCCATCATTTGACGCCGAGTAACTTGGTGTCTGATCAGGTTCCAGACTGTTTGTATATATGCAAGTTCACTGCAAGGCAGCAAAAGGATGACTGACATGTTTATTATACTAACTTGACGTCATACCGCGTCCTGCACTATATAAGGAAATGCATGTACACGCATACACATACACACATACATGTACTTCGAACTCGCTTAAATCGATCGTACCAGCATTTCACAAGTTGAATTTCGATATATTGACCTCGCTTAAATGGAACATACCCGTATTTCAAAGTTAAAACGTGGCTTAGCCACGTTTTAAGTTTGAAATATGGGTATGTTCAAACTAACACGGGTTCGAATTATCTTGTTTCGACTGTATATTCAAGTACACAAATGTACATGTACTAGGGAAAACTTACTGCGCATATTGGTAAAATGCATTTAACCTTATAGTGCACGCTGCGGGCGAACTTATTATTACTGTTGAAGACAGTGTGATACTCTGGTTTTACATTTTGTAGAGAAAATATTGATTAATCAATTCTGAAAATTGTTGCAGACGACAGATAAGAAAGGTCGCGTATACGGAAGGTTAAACATGAGCATGGTTTATTGTCGTCTGCTTTAAAATGTCATTTGTTAGAAATATAACTTAGTACATGTATTCATTTTATCTATAAAACCATTAATCACTGCCATACCAAGGCCGTTAACACTGACAGTTGCCAATAGCTTGAATCCTGATCAGACGCCTCGTCAAAAAACGCATAAAATTCCCAAATTTGAAATGTTCAAGCACACGAAAACTATAATTTATACATGTACACGTATATGGCAGCGACTGTGTTAGATTGGTATGTTTATGGCATAATGGTAGTGGAATGGTAAATACGAGCGTCGAATTTTTAAGACCCATTTCAGATATCGAAAACATAGGTATCAAATCTGGATCCAGGTAACTTTTAGATATATAGATCTACCGATATTTCAAAAATTCGTGCTTCCATCGCCAATGTCACCATCATTTTCTGCCATTAAATTACTTATATTTTAACTTTGAAATATTGGTATATTCGAACTAACACGAGTTCGAATTATATCTTATTTTCTGATAAAACCAAGACGTTGTTATTTTTGACATGTATTCACCGAACCATATTGTGTTAACTTTTGATTCTTTAGATTATAACAGTAATACCTCTCTATTACGACCACTAAATTTTGAAAATTATTTTGCTTCTTGCAACAGGTGACTCTGACAGTTAAACAGAAAGCTCCTTTAGGAGCTTTCTGTTTTACTGTCACCTTCCTTTAAGCTGTCACCTGTCCTTTATACAATTAATTAGCATACATTTCAGTGTCCGTTATGGAGAGATTTTACTGTACTATTATTATATCAGGTATATATAGCGCTCTATTCACACAGGAGTTATTTGATCAAAAGTGCTTCACGTGAAATGGTGTACGTTTACTTACAAAGTGAAAAAGACAAATAAATACATTTACAATAAAATGAAAACAAAAGAAGATAAAAAATGTGTGTGTATATATTATATATTATAACTGTGTTGTACGTTTATGTTTAAATTGTTGTAAGTTATAGGCACACTCGGCCGGTCCAAATTGTTTGTATTTAAGCAAATAATTATGTAGTTTAAAACATTATGTACAATTCAGTTTCAGTTTCAGTTTTATTGACAATCAGCATACATCGATGCCTTTGGTCATTTACAAAACAAATTTATCTAACATGACCAAGACAGCCTCATCAAAGTGTTTTACATGCATAAATGAACATAACTACATACGAGTATAGAATAGAACAATGACCATGTCGTAAATGATAAAACATTACTAACACGATAAAGAAACTGTACATTTGGTTTGAGGAATTTGTTTACAATCGGTTTGAGGGTCTTTCGTTATACTTAAAATTACAAACCATAGACACATTTGGTATCAAAATGCGCAAAAATGTATTGGCTATCCGAAAGAGTATTTCTAAATCTGATTTAATAATTTGCAGATCATAATTTTTGCGTGAAGGACGATGTGAAAAGTAAAACTTGCAAATGTACAGTTTCTTTATCGTGTTAGTAATTACTTACTTGTTTAAATACTTACCTGAATTAACCATTTTATCGCCGAAATGGTCGCCTGCTTTAACCGTTCAAGTTTGGCACGCACTACAGAGGTAACAGTTTCGATGGCACTCTGTATGTAAATGCATATAAAATAATAAAAGTAGTAAGAGCAGTACATGTACATATTGCTAACTTAAGTAATGTTACAGCACAAAACTAAATGCATGCAATGCTTTTGAGGTAATGATTTGTATGTTGTTACTTTTATACTGGAGCCAAAATTAATTGAAACCTTATTGCGACATCGAAAAAACCCCGAATGCTTATTTTAAACTTAATCTTGGAATTTCTTTCAACTGCACCACAAAGGTGTATCTATATGCAGTCGAAACGCAATAATATGAACTCGCTTTAGTTCGAACATATCTACATTTCAAAGTTAAAACGTGTCTAAGCCACGATTTAACTTTGAAATTCGGTATGTTCGACTTAAGCGAGAACGATTTACATGTATCGAAATTAAACATGAAATATCGGTAATGTCGATTTAAGCGAGTTCAAAGTACCAAGTTTCGACTGTATTTTCTGCCGTTTACGTAAATATTCCTAGAACCAGTTAAGTATGATTATATTCCAACTATAGATATCTTACTAACATTTTCCTTAACCTTTATCATGCTAAACGCGACTTGCTTGATATTGGCAAACAATCTGGACTCAGATCAGACGCCGTGTAACGCGGCTTATGATTTGCATCCAAACTGTTTGTCACTGGTATTCAAAACTATTTGTTTTTGGATTTAAATAGATTTCAAGTCAGCATGATGGGAGTTAGCATACATGTATCACGTATCATGTCAAATGTAAAATTTGTTTATTTGTCGTTTTCTTTTGCATATGTGGTATGTGGTTTGTAGTACGCGGTGTTCTGTGTATATCCACTGCATATATAGTCATGTACATTTCATGTTATGCTGTTTGTCTATTTGCTTATATGTGTTTGTCAAATTGCGTCACGTTTCATACTTCTTATATGTCATGCTACTGTAATCTTCATATTATGGAGGAAATAAAGATATATATATGATTATATTCCAACTATAGATATCTTACAATATATTATTTTAAGATATCTGTGATTCCAACACAAACCATGCATTTCAGGAAGTAATATTTCTCATTCAACAAGTCACCTCTTTGTTTTAGATTAATAGTTTAAGCGGAATTTTATTCATACGTATATTGGTGAGCATACATTATTTATAACACCGGTATTAATTCTTTGAAAATGATTAGTTCATTTTTCTACTTACCGGTATATTGGTTCATGCTTCGTATAGGCATATTCAATAACCACTTTTGGCAATTCTTTTACGATATTAGCGTCTATAGCGTCCCATTAATGGGATATAGGCAAACAGTACAGACTCAGATCAGACACCGAATAATGCAGAGTTTAGCCACGTTTAACCTTGAAATACGGAGTATGTTTGACTTGAGCGAGAACAAGTTATCGAAATTAAATTTATGAAATACGATTTAAGCGAATTCAAAGTATAGAGTTTCGACTGCATCACAGCTTAAAGCAGGATGAAAGTAAAGAACAAAGGTTGCTACATGTACATGAGCTCTCAGCTTTACTGTCATATTGCGTTTAGCTTCTATCTGTATTTAACATCGATAACAGATATACGTAATTTTGAACGATATTCAACCCTTACTGTGCCAAATTTATCGTGAGATGTTTATCCTTTCACCACCAAAGTGTCGTTTGCTTCAATATTGCTATCTACATATATTGTTTCAAAGTTAATTTAAGGCAATATGACTGACTTTAATTGAAAACAAGTGTCAAACAGTTGGTATCCTGATGAGACGCCGCTTCAGAACGCGGCGTCTTATCGGGGTATACGAATGCGCGTTTTTGCGCCAATTGAAAAGGTTAGCCTTAATGTTCATTATTTATTGCATTTAAATAATTTACAACTTACGAATCACACCATATTATCATTTTCTTAAAACTCAGAATAGACTTTAACCTATTTTGTCTACGGTCCTATAACAAGGAAATAGGCAAACAGTATAGACTCTGATCAGACGCCGCATAATGCGGCGTCTAATCAGAGTCTACACTGTTTGCTGATTATGAATTTCAAAATAAAAAAAAAATGAAAATTTAGATCAGATACCCCTTATATCAAAATGGACAAATCCAATATAATAAGCATGGAAGAATCCACTGGGCGCAAATGAGCTATAAGAAACCCATTAGGTGTCTTCTCATCATTGTCTGAATACTAAATGGCTTCAATTTGAATAGTCTAAAACCAGAACAGTTTCTCCCTAATCAATCCATTAGAAATGTTTATATTTGAGACGATTCTAAAGAGGGAATATGTACATCTTTGAGACGATTCTAAAGAGTAAACGATCCAAAACACAACATTTCGCTTAAGTTTAAAGATTTAACCGTTTCACTGCCGTTATGTCATCTGTTTGAAACAAAATTTAATCTCGTCTGCTTTTATTTTTCAAATTTGAAATTTAGGTAATAGACTGAAGCAATGTCGTAATGAGTGTAAAAAAATATGGATCCTGATCAGACGCCGCGTTCCGCCGCTATCACTGTCAAGTTTTAGCACCCTGTCACTCGCACCCGTCTCTCTTTAGATATACATTGTCACCACATTAACCCTCAATATGAATATCGAACAGAAAGCAAAAATAGCTTTTGGTTAAGAAACATTTATTCTGTTTGACATTCAGCAATTCTGACGGCATGAGACTTCTAAATTAACCCATTCACTGCCATACCCCGAGTAAAACGGTTAGTTGAAAATAGTTCGGATTCTGATAGGACGCCGCGTGACGCGGCGTCTTATCAGGATCCAAACTGTTTGCAACTCATTTTAATATTTCTTAAGTAAATAAATCCTAAATTTGAATTAGAGAAATACATGTAAAAGCAGACAACAGTTGTTTAAAATGATGACCTAATGGCAGTGAAGAGATAAAGGAACCAACAATACAGAACATCCCCATAGAAAGTTCTCCAGAATTGAGCTGCCAGATTTGTCTTTACGACTGTCAAAATTTAACCCCGCTAAACCAACCCGCAACCTCACTATCAGAAATCACCTCAACCCTATTCTCAATGGCTAAACGCTCGAATCATCTACAGCAAGCAAGTGTCTGCTTCATACAAGGTGAACATGAAACAGACACCTCTTATAATTTTCTACTTTACTTTGGTCCTGCTTTAAGCTTCCCTTTAAATTCAACACTTTTATTTAACCCTTTCGCTGTGAATTACGCCAAAAAGTTCATTTGCAAACAGCTTGGATCCTGATCAGTCGCCGCGTAAAACTGTTTGACAATCGAAACGTCAGACATCGTCCCTTAAATCTGACTTTAAAATGGTATAGCAGACAACAGTATTGAAACAGATGACACTATGGCGATGAAGGGGGGTAAAACCCTCACGATAAAATTGACCATGAAATGATTAATGTATGCTTGTTTTAAATACGAGGAGAATATTATGTAGGCACAAAGTTGCTGGTGCGCTTTATGAGGAGACACTCTTACGTTTTTACTGAGTCTAGCTAGATTCGGTTTCCATGACAAAACATGGATCTCTAAGTATTAGTTCCACCCTGTTGTAAGCTTCAACTTACACACTGAAAAATTTCAAAACAAGTATTGTGTGCGGTCAAAAAGACAATACTGCTAAAAAATGTAACAAAAAGCAAGCGGAGAGCGCATGCGTGTATGATCGGAAACTACGCAACATTATAGGGACGGAAAATTATTGTTCGGCGGATAATAGCAGTCTTTGAAAGCAGGTCTTAATTTGATATCATCGACTCTTCTGTCAGAAAAATAATAGGCAATGGGTTGACACGTGTCTGATAATGGAAACTTTGTTATAGATTTGAGCCGGCTCGTTTCCGGCATCATAATTTCCTTTTCTCTCTCCAATTGCTCGTGAAACCAATAAACCGACCTCCGTATTTAGATTTATTGTGCGATAATATGGAACAATTGGCTTTTAAAATATCTTTGGCAATTCCTGGCATGAACGTTACGACATGGGCATGCGTTTTGTCTAACCTTAATCCAATTATACCTTGTCAAGATACCGTCGTCGTTTAGTTAATGCTGTCATTTGTCATTATAGCCTTTCTCTCTCTCAGAGCAATTGCTAGCATAGAAAAAGTAATGTAAAAGACTGGTACGTAGATCAATTAAGCATTTACCTGATTTACGTTATTCAAACAGCGATTGTGATTTAACGTAATATGACAGCTATACAATGTTTTATGCTAAGCGACGAAAAACTACACGTATTAATCTAATTATTAATTCACTCGATATCCGTTCATTGTACGTTCCTTCTCACGTCCGTCCGTCCATCGATCAATCGATCCATCCATCCGTTCAATGCATCCATCTTACTCTGGATCCTAACCAGTCACCGAGTTACACGGCGTCTGTTCAGGATCGTCTGTTTGCAATACATTCCTCCCTCCCTATAATGGCCCTTCGAACAACGATTCCCTCACTACAACAATGCTTGCCGATGTTCTCCAAACTACCCTTTCAATGCTGCAATAAAATTGGTGTCTGCTGTTTCTCAAAGTTACATATTGGACATTTTGAAAGAAACATAACGACGAGTGACAAACAGCTTGAATCCAGATCAGACGCCGCGTTACGCGGCGTCTGATCTGGATTCAAGCTGTTTGCAAATGTAAGCCAAGTCATGCTCAGCACTCTAAGAGTATTAATTTTGTATCCCTATATCAATCCCCCCCCCCCCCGTACAACACATACACTCTTTGCCTTCCATTGTTTGTTTTCGTAGATAGGGAGCTCTGTACGCGTGAAGCATACGTGCCATTGGTACGGTGAACGGGTTATTCTTGAATTCTCAATAGCATGGTTCAAAGATGGTTGCCAATATAATAGTCACGAATTGTTGGTTTCTGTTTTAGCATAGATAGATAAGGTTTTATTCCGCAAAAGACATAACATGTCCATAAGCAATATGTAATGCAATAACATCTAAACTATGCCCAGAGATAAAGACATGGCGAATACATGGATTTTAAACGATGTTTACATAGATCAGCCAATGCTGGGTCTGTACTGTTTAAGGAAGTTACCAATACCTTTCAATGTGACAATTAACAAATAGTGTAGACTCCAACCAGCCGCCCCGTTAGAAACGCTGCAGTTTGTCAGGGTCTACACTACAGTGCTCCCTCTCTACAACGGCCCTCCCAACAACGACTCCCTCCGTACTCCCTTGTCGCTGTTCTCCAAACAAGACAAAATGTTTAAAACTTTTACTGCTGCAATTTCGTCTGCTTCAAATTGTATTCTGCTGTTTTTTCTTAAAAATATATTTTGATGGGATAAATATAATGACGGGTGACAAACAGCTTGAATCCAGATCAGACGCCGCGTAACGCGGCGTCTGATCTGGATTCAAGCTCTTTGTAGATGTAAGCCAATTCCCTCCCTGTAACGACTCCCTCTGAACAACGCACACAATATGTGTCTCCCATTGGGTGTCGTTGTAGAGAGGGAGCGCTGTATTTGTTAAAGTCACATAGTTCTTTCTCGTTTAACTCTTTTCCTGTCAAGCTGTATCGTCTGCTTAAACCCTCTTATCGCCAAAATATCGTCTGCATTGGTAGTTTTAGTCAGCTTTAGGGCTGTTTTGACTGAAGAAATATCGAAACTAGTGTAAAATAGTTTGGATCCAGATCAACGCCGCGTTACACAGCGTCTGATCAGGATTCAAACTAATTTCAAAGTCGCCTTTTGATACCGTTGGCATTGGAAGAGTTAACGCGTCTCAAATAATGCATCTATCAGACTTTCTAAATGTTTTTGGCAGATGCCCGTTCAGATGACAGGATTGAAACGTATCAACGGCAGAGTCCGCGAGGTTTTAGATTGTCTATAGATATACCCCTATTGATGAAATTCTGCCTCAGTCCTTCGATCATCGCAGATCTAACTAGGCATGAAGGGACAATTAATCATGTTTTCCAGAAAGTCAGGCGATACTTCCTGCTTAAGCAATCTCTGCCTCTCAAATCCGCTTCCTGCAGCGCCATAGAGCCGCGAAATACTGCCTCAGTCACGGAATGGGATAGTTCCTTTTGTGCCATTTTGGTCATTTTATGGTACATTTTATTGCCATAAGATGCATTCCCAGGGTACAGCCGCTAACACAGTACCGCTCCACGGTAAGGACGCTTTGAAAGAAGATTATTATTTAATGTATCAAACATAGTTTAATACATGTAGTTTAAAGCAGTGTGTAGGATACGCAGAAAGTTTATGTAGGATCATTTTGCATCACACGTAATTCCAAATTGCTTTAAAGAGCGACCTGCTATCAACGTCGGAAATACAACATTACTATGAGGGTATGGGTGATCCCACTGTATTTTCGGAAAGGAAGTTGATTGCTTATGTTTATGTTGCTATAAGCCTAATAATGAGAGAATATCTTTTTACTCTTCGTCTTCCCTTGTCTGTTTGAAATTTGTCATCTGCATACATTATCAAATTATGTTTTAGGCACTCTAAAACATGAGTGTTAGACAATGTTGATCCTGATCAGATTTACAGTTTCGCTTGCATGACTAAGGTCCAAACTTTTCGCAAATAACCATTGTACTCGGGGTAAGGCAGTGGTTAAGATTCAATTGAATAACCAAATAGACATTATTGATACAGTGGAGAAAACGTTATTCTTTCCCAATAAACGCGTTTACGCTAAAACTATTATTTGCAGTGCAAACAGTTTGGAGCCAGATCAGACGCCGGGTAACCCGGCGTCTGATCAGGCTCCAAACTGTTTGCCACCAAGATAAACATGAAATATCAGAATAGTCCAAACGCTGTTCTTTTCTACGTTTTAGCGCTTTGCGTTTGCGTACGTTTGCGTTTAAACGGGAAAGAATAACAGATTCTCCACTGTATGTATTCATTTAGAAAATAGGTTTAACCCATTGCTCCATAAATATGTCCTTTACACCATTACTGATGATTAATTCATCCAGTGAAGAAAATAATTCCTCTTTATACTGTCATGATTACGCACAAGAAGAAATATGTCCTATATCCTTGCAAATAATAGCTTTAAGTAGGATAAACATAAAGCAGAATGCGCTTTTAGACGCATTCTGCTTTACTATAACCTGCTTTAAGCGCGTATCTGTCTTCAAAACTAGAAATAGTGTAATGAGTGGGGTACAGTGGAGAATCTGTTATTCTTTCCCGTTTAAACGCAAACGTACGCAAACGCAAAGCACTAAAACGTAATAAAGAACAACTTTTGGATAATTCGGATAATTCTTGTTTATCTTGGTGGCAAACAGTTTGGAGCCTGATCAGACGCCGGGTTACCCGGCGTCTGATCTGGCTCCAAACTGTTTGCACTGCAAATAATAGTTTTAGCGTAAGCGCGTTTATTGGGAAAGAATAACAGATTCTCCACTGTATAGGGTTAATCGGCCAAGATAAGTGGTAGAAATGTAGGTCTGTATTATTATTACTCGTGCATCCAATCAGAAGAGAAAATAAAAATCCTTGTTATCTTGCTAGACGTGAATGAGTATGTGACCAATATAATATTTTAGTTATTATATCGTATTGCAGTGGGAGAAGATGTTATTCTTTTACAATAATCACATTTCTTTGACCAATTAGCATGGCGACGTAGTTGCATAAGAACAATTCTACCATTATCGTGCTAAAAGCGCGACCTGGAAAATCTTTGCAAAAAGTTTGAATCTAGATTAGACGCCGCGTAACGCGGCGTCTAATCTGGATTCAAACTACTTGGTATTCATATTAACTTTTCTTCAATTAAAAAAGCTTAAAAGTTTATTGTGATTTTTATCTCAGACGATACATTTGAAGCAGACGACAATTCAGTGTGACAAGAGTTAAACGAGAAAGATAAGAATGCGAAATGCGTTTTTGTGAGGTGACGGTTGTTGATCTTTTTCTTGCAAAGGTTGTTGACACTAAGTCTTGGTTTAGAATCAACAGACTAACAAAAGAGACATGCTTGACGTGCATTAAGCTAGATTGCCTGATTGCAGATAATTTTAATTCACAGGGATTATCAGTAGAATAACAGAGAGATTTATTTCTTGTACACGTACAGAAAAACAGAAGAGTTGCTATACAGTAAAACCTCGCTATTACGACCACTAAAACGAAGGCTTATTGGTTGCATAATATACAGGTGACAGCTTAAAGCTAGGTGACAGTGAAACAGAAAGCTCCTAAAGGAGCTTTCTGTTTCACTATCACCATGCTTTAAGCAATCACCTATCGTAAACACCCTAATAATTAACATTATTTAGTGGTCGTAATAGAGAGGTTTTACTGTACATTTATATATATGTAACATGTACAGTACTGTAAAACCCCTCTATGATGATCACTAAAGTATGTTAAGCATTATGTGTTTGAGACAGGTGACTGCTTAAAACAAGGTGGCAGTTAAACAGAAAGCTCACCTGTCTTTTTAACAACAAATTAGCCTTCTATTTAGTATTGATGGATGAGTTAAGTTTTACGGCACTGTGACACAAAGTACGTCATATAGCGCCGATGAATGATGAGGGAAGATGAGATGAGATAATGATTATTTCAGGCAGATGATTTAGGCTAATCTCATTAGTTGAGAAGCAGCGCATTGGATCAAAACCACCGACCTGCCCCAGGGCTGCCATGCTTAAAGCAGGCTGAAAGTAAAGCAGAATGCGCCCTTAGGCACATTCTGCGTTACCTACAGCCTGCTTTAAGTAGTCGCATGTCAACAAAACAAGAAAAAGGCTATGGGACCAAGGTACGATTCGTAAAATCGCACTTGAAAAATGTAAATTTGGCAATCTTAGGATTTTTCATGTCAACTTATGGCAGCCTTGCTGCCCTCCTTTTGGTTCTTGGAAGAGGGGATAATCTCGGTCAAATAAACAGAATCATTAAGCCAATTAAGCCTCGGTAGGAATTTTTAGTGGTCGTAATAAGAGGTTTACCAGCGTATCTTGCAAAATAATAGCGAATATGTGTCAAATGAATATCGCATATGAAAATAACACAGTGTTAAAGGTGTTATTCTGTCCAATTGAACGTATTTGTGCTTAAAGCGACTCGCAACCAGATGGTGCATTAAAAATAGTAATTTGTAAATATGTGTCAAACGCTTATATAAATGGTAAAGAATTAGTTTAGGATAAGAAATTCTGTTTAAAAAAATGTATTTCAATAAAATAAAAATATTGGTCTCTGGTGGGATTCGAACCCGGGGCCCGGCATTGGCGGACAGAAGGCAAAATCGGGGAAACCGCTTAGACCAATGGACCACGGAACTATCCGTTTATCTCGGATCGATTTAACGTATTTCAATGTGTAGCGATCGAAAGTGCATACAACTTCGTAATTCGGCTAGTGTTTATGTCTGAGCCCGTGTAGAGAAGCAACAACAACAACTATACCGTTAGCTAACGCTATAGAAAAACGATGGAAAATATCTAAAAATCTAAGATTCGGTGACGATTCTTGAGACTTTTTTTGGACTGATCATATTTTATTAATGTCAGAAGCCAAATAATGCCACAAATTTGCTTTTATTTGAGTATTTTATTTTATTTTGACAAGTACACCATCCGGTTGCGAGTCCCTTTAAACAATGACGCCATTTGCAAACATCCTCGGGGCAGATCAGAAGACGAGAAACTTGGTGCCATATCTTTAGGAAGCCTGACCCATTTGTACATATAACATAGACATTAGTAATGATTACCGGACTTTTTTCTGAATAACCGCTACTCTGACATGTAAAAACGCTCTGATATGTTTAAACGAACCAAAAATAACAATCTATTTTTAGACGCGCTATACTTAGCTTGAATTTGGTTAATTTGTTCTGCGTATTGCGCTAAAAATGATTCTGAGCTCAGTTTGAGCTTTGTGTTGACATGTCAGTGTTACTGAATTCTAGCATGAGAGGTATTTTAACGGTTTTTGACAAAAATATCGCGCACATTTTAAACCGAAACTAGAAATTAGGTGGACTGTTTCGACCCCTCTGACATTCGCATTTTTCAAATCATGCAAATTTGTGTCTGGATCCATTTTCAATGCTGCATTAAAATGTCACAATTTGCAGGACATCATTGATATTCAAGAATTACGAAGTGCCCAAAAAATCGCCGATACTTTCAAGAACAGCTCATTTTGTTACATGTTCTTGAACATATCATTTTATTACAGGGGGTTTCCGTGACCTAGCGGTTATATAGTCACTGTGGCTGACAATCACTAAGCTCCTCACCGCTGTGGGTTCGAATCCTGGTACATGTATGGGCACTTCGGATTTTTCATGTGGGGAAGCCTTCCATCTGGGTTGCGGAAGGTCGGTGGTTCTACCCAGTTGCTGTTTTGTGCCAGAAACAGTGCATAAAGCGCTTCTGTGGTCTTCCATCTGTAAATTACAGCTGGATATCGCGATATGTATGAAATACTGTTAAAGCGACGTACAATCATAACAAAATAAACACCAATTTATTACAATGCGCGTGTATGGTTTCGTTTAAATGAGAAGGAAAATCTCAAATCATCTGTATCAGAAACTCATACGGGTATTTCTACTAGGACACGAGACGTGTGATCAGGGTCTGCACTGTTTCCAGCAGTATAGTGAACCTAATTTTGATTCTTTGGCACTTTTCACTGAATATTACACACCCTGAGTAAACTTACACCTCAAATGCGACCGTAGATCTGGAATCTTTCGTTGCTTGATATTGTCATAGTGCTTCTTGTGACACAGCTGGTATACAGTGGAGAAAACGTTATTATTTCCCAATTAACGCGTTCACGCTAAAACTATAATTTCCATTGCACACAGTTTGGAGCCAAATCAGACACCGGGTAGCCCGGTGTCTGATCCGGCTCCAATTTGTTCACCATTCAGATTAAGATAAATCGTTAAAAAATTCAAGAATTTTGTTTTACACTTTATTGCAATACGTTTGCGTTTCATTCGTTTAAATGGGAAAAGTTAGTTGCTTCTCAACTACAGTCGAACTTCGAGTTCTCGAACTCAGTTGAATCGAACATATCCGTATTTCAAAGTTAAAACGTGGCTTAGCCACGTTTTAACTTTGAAATATTAGAGGTATGTTCGACATAACCGAGCATGAATAATGCAGTTCATGTGTTGAACTATCGGATAGTTCGAGATAAGCGATTTCGAGATATCGAAGTTGGACTGTACTGATAAAAACTCCAATACGACCTGGATGAGAAAATAAATCAAAGTAGCTTCGATTATTTCAAGGTCGTCTTTGTGTTGTTTTTTTCCTCATTGGATGCTACATGACACCAGCATATCACATGATTGTATCAAGTTCATGATCTCTGGGGACAAATTGGAAAAAAAAGCCATAACAACTTGAGGAATTAAACAATTTGTGACCTGACGTTTGTGGTTTTCAGTCATGAGTTTGACGAAGTGCATGTTCATTTCACACCTTGAGTGGTGTGGTGGGTGGGGCAGCGACTCAAGGGGCGGAATAAAACTCTTTAAAATTTTGCACAGACCACAACTAAACTGGAAAATAGTATACATGCATTCGAATGTTGTCATTCTTGAGCTCGTCTTACGAAACGTCGTGCTACAAAAACGATCGTAAGTCAGATTCTAAAACGGTCTCAATTTTTATTTACTCTACACCTTATCGTGTCTTGTGACATCTCTTTGGAATCGTCTTGAAAAGACGATTCCAAAGAGATGTCACAATACAGGATTAGATGGATAAATGTAAATTTTTTGACTTACGTCAATGCTTTGTTCAGTTTGTTGTACGAAGTTTCGTATATCCAGTCCCCTGATTTTTAGTTTTCAGTTGAGCTATACGTCTCACAAGAACACCCTCTTTTCTCAGTGGAAACAGTATATACAGTGGAAAATACGCTATTCTTTCCCGTTTAAACGCAAACGAAACGCAAACGCAAAGCACTATCTAAACGCAGAAAAGTACAACTTTTGGACAATTCTGATAATTCGTGTTTATCTTGGTGGCAAACAGTTTGGAGCCTGATCAGACGCCGGGTTACCCTGCGTCTGATCTGTCTCCAAACTGTTTGCATAGGAAATAATAGTTTTAGCGTAAACGCGTTTATTGGGAAAGAATAACGTTTTTTCTACTGTACCAGACACCGCCTCTGATCAGGGTCAACACTATTTGCAATGTCATAAAGTGCATCATGGTATTTTACGTATGTTGCGCCCCTTGTCCTTCGACCCTTGAACTAAAATCCCCGATTCGTCCCTGGCTTCGAATCATTGTTATTTTCACATTAATTCGGGCGAATGAAAGTGAACAATAAAACACGATGAAGACATGATTATCTAGATATTAAATCTTGTATAATTTTAATAACATATGCAAAACAACTACAGGTGTCAAGAAAACGCTTATGATAATTAAATGCCATTCAACTCGCTACCATTGATGGTTTTCTTTACAGGCATTTGCAACCTGTTTGGATCCAGATCAGACGACGAGTCAGCGCTTGATCAAACTATATCAATTTTGTCCTTTCCTGTCCAAATGCCAAAATATATAGACCACACATTCTGTCTATAATATTTAAGCAAAAGCCATACTATAGTAGTGAATGGACAGCAGTTGAAAGTTAAATCTTTGCATGCTGGGTAATTTTTTCGTCTGTTACAATTGTTGTCTGCTACTGTTTTAAAATTAGAAATTTCAAATATTCTTTTCAAAACAGGGTCAGAAGGTCAAACAGTTTAGATCCTGATGAGACGCCGCGTTACGCGGCGTCTCATCAGGATCCAAATTGTTTGCTAAGCAACTTAAGGTTATCACAGTTTCACCGCAATCATGTTAAGAGTTAAGGTTGGGAGATGATCGTGTATTGAAATTAAAACTTGTGTCATAAATCAAATGCCTTGACATCTTTTCATGATGCCATTCCTAAAACCTTAGTTTTTTAAGTCATAACTCAAAGTTTAATAATTGTACAGCCAATTGTATATCACCAGCATGACCCCTATCGTCGCTACAATTTCGCCTTCCTTTAATGTAGCATAACCCTTTTAAGCCTATCGTGTCTATTGAAGGGGACATTGGCAAACAGTGTAGAATGTAGACCCTGGTGAGACGCCGTGTAACGCGGCATATCATCAGAGTCTGCACTGTTTGCTATTGCATATTTTTGTGCTGTTGTTGTTACTAAGAAAGGCTTACGTCCGCTCAAAACCATGAAATTATGCACCACCCTTGCCTTGCAGCTCTGATCAACATAGGCCAATAGTTGTGGGGACGCATGCAGAGTTTTCTGTTATTGCCTTTAAAATAAATATCCAACATTTCAGTCAATTGTCTACATTTTATTACATTACGTTAACCTATTCGTGCCTATACTCCCATAAAAGTGACATAGGCAAATAGTGTAGACTCTGATCAGACCCCACATAATGCGGCGTCTGGTCAGAGTCTACACTGTTTGCTGATAGGAATTTCAATATAAAACAAAACGAAAATGAAAATTTAGACCAGGCACCCCTTCCATAAAACAATGAACTAATTATATATATAAGCATGGAAGAATCAACTTGGAATAAATGGATTAATGAATGCGTCGTTGAAACAAGGGACAACGATGTCTTCCTTTCTGGACAAGGTTAAACTGTACGATCGACATGCCAGCTACATTTGCGCAGATTAACAAAACGTCTTAAGAAGCCAACATACAGACGCAGTTATCTCCCTTACACTACAGGTAAGACACCGTTCTTAATGTTTATCTTGCTAAGATAATGTACTCAACTGAAATATAATCTTAATGGTCAAAGAGTTTGAAGCATGACCAGTCGTCGTGTGACTCGGCATCTGATCAGGTTGTCCAAACTGCTTGCACATGTCAATCAAATTGCCGTAAGCAGGATACTAGTTAACCATTGTACTGTCAATGACGAAACAAGCGCCTTTTGCAAACAGTTTGGATCCTGATAAGACACCGAGTCACACGACGACTGGTCATGCTCCACAAACTGTTGACACCAGTGTAAAGATATTTATTTCACTGAGTACATGTAAACGATATTTGAACGTTTTGCAGACGACGCGGCGTCTGATCAGAGTACAAACTGTTTGATATTCGTGTCCAAATTCGTCAGTCTTCCTGCCTAAAATCAAACTTTGAAACGAAATTGCAGACAACAATATTGAAGCAGACGACAATATGGCAGTGAATGGGGTAACAACCTCACGATTAATTTGGCACTGAAAGGGTTAAACAGAACCAATAGTGTGCGTAGTAACTGTTACACAACCTTAAAGTGAGCATTGCTGACATTCTACGTTGAATTGTAAACACATATTATGATATTAATGTCTATTCCAAAACCAAGAATACAGAGTAATGAATAGATAAGACAGTTACAGTGAAGAAGACGTTATTATTTGCCAATAAAAGCGTTTATGCTTCATACTATTATTTCCAAAACACAAACAGTTTGGAGACATATCAGACGCCGGGTAACCCGGCGTCTGATCAGTCCCCAAACTGTTTGCCACTCAGATTAAGATGAATAGTCGACATTGTCTAAAGGTTGTAATTTTCTCAATTTTCAATGCGTTTGCGTTTCGGATTGCGTTTACACGGGAAAGAATAACGTCTTCTCCACTTTGTCCCTACTATACGAATAACACGTTTGTGTTAAAACAAATTTGTCTATTGTACACAATAGTTTGGAGCCTGATACATTGTAATACGCAGAAAACCTAACTATGCGTTTGATCGGGCTCCACCCACACCCTCATGTAGTAAAACGAATCGTCACTGTGTTCTGCCAATTTATATTTCATTTGCGTTCAGTTCGGTTTAACTCTTTACCTGATAGCATATTTCTTGTATTGAAGATAGATGACTACTTAAAGCAGGTTGAAAGTAAAGCAGAATGCGCTTTAAGCGCATTCTGCTTTACTTTCAGCCTGCTTTAAGCTATCATCTGCTAGAATATAGAAAATATTTTGTATTATACATATTTATGAATGTATAAATTGGAACTATTTTCTTCAGGGCAAGAATAAACTGAATGCGCTAAAAGGCGCTTCTATGGGGGAAAGGGTTAAACGGGAAAATATAACGTCGTCTCCACTGTATGTATTATTTTGCACATCATCCATTTATTCAAGCATTTCAAGAAAACGCATGACATTATTACAGTGGAGAATGTGTTATTCTTTCCCAATAAACGCGTTTACGCTAAAACTATTATTTGCAGTGCAAACAGTTTGGAGACAGATCAGACGCCGGGTAACCCGGCGTCTGATCAGGCTCCAAACTGTTTGCCACCATGATAAATATGAAATATCAGAATTGTCCAAAAGTTGTTCTTTTCTACGTTTTAGTGCTTTGCGTTTGCGTACGTTTGCGTTTAAACGGGAAAGAATAACAGATTCTCCACTGTACATACACTGAATTAAATGCTATTATATGTTATTGTCGCCTTAAAAGAAAATAAGTACAATTATATAATATCTCATCTCTCCTAATTTGAATAGTAAAATATGCATTGCGCCCGCTAAACAGGTTTAATCGTATAAAACATGTTTAAATCTCTTTGCAGCATATCTAAGTTCAGACGCATGTACTGTATGCTTAAAAGTTAATGCAAGACAAACATGACCCAGAAAGCTAGCAATGGAGTTTACTGCATCCTTTTATCCTCCATTAGGTAGCCGCCTTCATATGCTTTTGACAAGAACAGTGGAGAAAACGTTATTCTTTCCCGTTTAAACGAAACGAAACGCAAACGCAAAACACTAAAACGTAGAAAAGTGCGACTTTTGGACAATTCTGATAATTCATGTTTATCTTGGTGGCAAACAGTTTGGAGCCTGATCAGACGCCGGGTTACCCGGCGTCTGATCTGGCTCCAAACTGTTTGTAGTGAAAATCAACGTTTTAGCGTAAACGCGTTTATTGGGAAAGAATAACACATTCTCCACTGTAGCTGCATATAGTATAATGTACTTCTTTGCTGCAATGTATTTGAGCCGTGTCATGACAAAACCAGCCTTATTGCATTGCAAGATTATACAGACAAAGCACCCGGTTGTCATCCCAGGCTCTGTATCTGAGTTTAATCTACACTGCTAATACCGTATTGAATATACCTACATCAAATACCTTAGATGTACGTGGGTGTCAAACAATGTAGAGCAAGGCCAGCATGTCTGGATCTACACCACTGTTTGCAATGCAATAAGTCAGGTTTTCTGGCACTAATTTATATACAATGTATGTATTGTTTAACCCTTTCAATGCCATTACGACGTCTTAACACAGTCGCTGCCATCTTTTCTTCTGCTTATATTCATTTTTATTCTGCTTTTACTGCTTTTATTCTTAAAATTTGGAAATTTATGTTGTTTTATTTTACTTTAGAAACATTGATATGAGTGTTATACAGTTTTAATCTTGATCAGACGCCGCGTTCAGCAAATGTCATTGTTTATGGCCTTGGCATTGAAAGGATTAACATACAGTGGAGAATGTGTTATTCTTTCCCAATAAACGCGTTTACGCTAAAACTATTATTTCCAGTGCAAACAGTTTGGAGCCAGATCAGACGCCGGGTAACCCGGCGTCTGATCAGGCTCCAAACTGTTTGCCACCATGATAAATATGAAATATCAGAATTGTCCAAAAGTTGTTCTTTTCTACGTTTTAGTGTTTTGCGTTTGCGTACGTTTGCGTTTAAACGGGAAAGAATAACAGATTCTCCACTGTAACTATGGCTTTGTATCGTTTGTTTGATCATATTGGGTCTTGGTCATGATAAGATATAGCATAACTTACTCTCTGATCTCTTGTAAAATCGGGCTATTTTAGCAAAATATCGGTCAAGATGTGGCACCGCGGCAGATTCCGAAGCTCCCCGAAGCGGTCGCGTTATAACGGTTCCCGCACTTTTTGACACCAGGTGGTGTTGGTGACCTACCGTTATTCCTTTTGTTGACAAAATGAGAGGGTGGAGATGATTTTTAATGAAAATATGCAATCACAAAATTACTGCTTTGTCGATATTCGGGAGGTTTTAAGTCAAATGGAAATTAATGAGAAAACCCTACACTGCCTATTTTCACGGGATTCAACCCTTTCAAAACTCAGCACGTACTGAAAACATTTGCAAATGTTGGATCCAGATCTGGTCCGCCTGATCTAAAACTTAACCAGTATCCATAGCGTTTGTTATTAGGTTTCTGTTAATACCAAAGAGACTTAATCAGTTTCAGAATTTGTAAGACTATATTTACAGCAGAGGACAGTTACCCAGTGTGGAAAGGGTTAACCCCTTCACTGCCATGACGTTATTCGTTTTCAACAACGGTTGTCTGCTTTTATTTTTCAACTTTAAATCTTGGGTATTTTGCTTTCATAATTTTTAAATGAATGTCAAACAGTCTGGATCCTGATCAGACACCGCGTTACGCGGCGTCTGATCAGGATCCAGACTGTTTGGAAATATAGTACTCGTGGTAAGGCAGTGAAGGGGTTCGGGGGCACAGAAGCCTTCAAGTCAATTTTGGCAAATAATTGACTTAAAAACTCAACCTGTCCGAAAGTCTCTGAAACAGTCGTAGCTTCAGAACCTATAATTTTTACGATGATCTATATTCACTATAGTGAAATGGAAAAGAAGAAGTTGTGTAAGTGTTCTGTTACATAATTATACAGTGCTCCCTCCCTACAACGGCTTTCCGAACAAACGACCATTGCCGCTGTTCCCCAAGCAGGACAATTAAGTTTAACGGTTGCATTGCTGCAATATCGTCTGCTTAAAATTATCGTCTGCTGTTTTTTCTCAAAATCATATATTGGACATTTTGACAAACAAAAACATAATGACGAGTGACAAACACCTTGAATCCAGATCAGACGCCGCGTTACGCGGCGTCTGATCTGGGCTCAAGTTGGTTGTTTATGTAATTCAATTTCCCTCCCTATAACAATTCCTTCCCAATAACACACAATATATATGTCTCCCATTGGATGTCGTTGTAGAGAGGGAACACTGTATATATGATAGAAGTGTTGTTTGTAATTACAGATCAAGAAGAAATGGGACACTTTCGATTTAATCCATAACCTTGTTTCTATTTGATTTCCTTCATGTGGTTTGTATTCATTAACTAAATATGCTATATTTAAACAAACTAAACAATGGAATTTAATAAAAAGGGGTAAAGGATAGAACAAATAGCGGAGCTTCTCTTTGAAACGGCCGCATTAAACTCCCAAATTTTATCCGACGTGCAATATCATATTTCATTAACCGCGTCTTGATACATGTATGTTTTACTGGAATTGCAAACAGTGCAGATTCGGCTTCTGATCTAGAACCAATGTGTTGGCAAAGGCAAATTCATTTCAATGCATTTAAACAAAATATTTAAAATTAGCCTCCTCTCTTTGAGTTTCAAACTAATTGAACTGTCCTTAAGGTAAACGACAAAGGCCTTCTCCACACGTGAACCTAATCGGTTTTTTTCTTTACAGAATTATGAAATCGTTTCAATACTTGCCCTTCAATTTGAATTTATTGTTGGTTTGGTATTAGTTTCAAAGACTGTTTGCTTATGCCAATCCAGCAATTAGTTTGTCAGCTACACCATCTGGGTCCCTTCACCTCCAGCCGTCCTGAAATATAGCCAACTCAACGGCATGGAAAACTAATTGGAAAATCTGTCCACTTAGTTCATCGCAATTTCCTTACAAGGGCGGAGGAGCTGCCCTTTTTAAACCTACCGCTTTAGGGCGTCACTACTTTTTTTCACAAAAGATATGATTTAGGACGCCATCAATATCTGTGTTAGATATGTGGAAGCTGAACAATCAGCAGCAAATTCATACAGGAACATTATATGTCGTATATATCTATCTTTAACCCTTTACCCCATAGCCTGTTTCTAGCTTTGAAAATAGGTGACCACTTAAAGCAGGTTGAAAGTAAAGCAGAATGTGCCTTAAGGCACATTCTGCTTTCCTTTCAGCCTGCTTTAAGCTATTATCTGCTAGGATTTAGAAAATATTTCTTATGGTATGTTTTCATGACTGTATAAATTGGAACTATTTTCTTCAGTGTATGAATACATTGAATGCGCTAAAAGTCGCTTCTATGAGGGTAAGGGTTAAACAGTCCCCTGCCTAAATACTTGTTATAGTTATAGCGAGACAAACATTACTCTGCAATATATTCTATATCAGTTGGATATAGATAATATGCAAGTTGTTGTCTCTTGTCGAAAGGGTAACTCGGCATCTAGTCTGGGTTTCTCTGTTTTCTATGTTCGTGAAAGTTGAAACGCTGTATATGATAAGGGTCATTTTTGCAACGCCCGAGCGGTCTATAGCTATAATAATGCGATAAATATTTGTCCTAAACTTGCGAACCTATTCCTAACTGTGTTGTGCCCTACTTGTTCATCCCTGATCCCCGCCTGTCCATTCCTTTCACTGAATTGTTAGCCAATAATGAAGACGTCGGACCAACTGTTACTCGCGCTGTTTGTTTACATTGTTTACAAGTTATCGGTCTTGCTTTTGAAGTGACCATACTGGCACGTGGCCCTCGCGCGCAGAATCTGTTAGAAACGGTACCCATTGATAAAATACTTGATGATTTCAACCAGCCATAGTAAAAGCTACTCCTTTATTTTAATCTCCACTTTCGTGTCTGAAAGCACGTGTGGCCCTTTAAAGAGGGGACTCAAACACTGGCATATCCTATTTCAATATTTTCTTTTGATTTTTAAACTTTTGAGTGTCCACTTTAGACCGAGCCCTTTATGTGGAATATTATTGCATAAACAAAATCAATTTAACGACGTCAAAACGTATCTGATTAGTTATATTGCGGGATTACAGCGAATAAAGTAATAATACTGACTTTGATTTGAAAACCCTTTGTGGGGGTACTGATATAGATTCTAAATTATCGCCTGCAAGAAAATCCTAATTCACTTTTACGAATGATTTTAACACCAGTATTTCACCTGGCGTTTTGATTTGGATCCCAACTGTTTGTAAGTGTATGTCATGCCTGGCTTAGTATGGTTTGGGTTCAGGAAATTTGGGCAGTTTTCAAGTACCCCATGCTACTAAACCATTAGACTCGGAGGGTTTCTTCGATTTCTACAGAGTCGTCTATAACTGTGCTTATCTTCTGCTTTGTTGTACAGTGTTACCTCTCTACAACAAACCCCAATGGAAGACACAAATTGTTTGTGTTGTTTGGAGGAAGTTGTTTTAGGGAGGGAAATTTATTCCCTAAGAGTGCTGAATATGAATTTGGTTACATTTGCAAACAGTTTGAACCCTTACCAGACACCGCCGCGTCACGCGTCTTATGGCGTCTGGTCTGGGTTCAAACTGTTGGTCACTCGTTTTTATGGTTCTTCTGTCAAAATGTCCAACACGTAACTGTGATAAAAACAGCAGACGAAAATTCTAAACAGACGATATTGCAACCGAGAAAACGTTGACTTGTTTTGGGAACAGCGGCAAGCATTGTTGTAAGGAGGGCATCGTTGTTTGGAGGACTGTTGTAGGCAGGGAATACTGTATACTGTTTTTAACCCATTCATTGCCATTATGATGTCACAATGCCTCAAACACATTGCCTGTCATAATGTCGTTTGATTGCAAAACCTCATTTGCTTAGTTATTTTAAGTTTAGAACTTCATGTATTTCTATTAAAACCATTATGTGAGTGTTGAAATTTTTGATCCTGATTGGACACTGCGTTACGCGGCGACCGATCAGAATCAAATATATTTGCAAATGTTAGTTTACTATGTAGCTTGGCACTTTATGAGTAAAACAGAAAAAATATCATAAAAAGACAAAATACGTGCAACTCAATTAGAATTGTGGAACATTTCGACGACTTTCTAATATACCTCAACATGGAAAACTCAAACATTTGCGAATATGAAAAATGTAGGAAATGAAGGAAACCAATAATTGAAAGATGAATCCAATTTATCTTTCCATCTTTTTCAATTCATAAAAGCAGTTTGTTTATACTATCCACTTTTCTGTTTTCAATTCTACTGTTGATACGTACCTGTTAACCCATAAACATTCAAAATGGATACTCCCAGTTTGCCTGTTGGATGATTTAGTTTTGAAAAAATGTATCATAATATAATTCATTCAGCTGAAATTTTCATTTACTCTTTTCATGTGGACTCTTATGAGACAGCGTTACGACAGACGTTTCATCTTGGTCTATTGTATTCCATTGTATACTATTTTGTGACTACTAGGCGCTAATTACGGTTGATAACGTTTCGTGACAAAATGTCGATACATGTAATAGTTTCTACAAGATTTCAGTCAATCGATTCCATATTAATACAGCAAATAGCATCCATTAAAGACACACCTTGTTAGGATAGTCAGTTGTTATGAGTATTTCAAACAAATAATTATTTGTGGTTTCACGGATAGATGAACCCAGGCTGTTACGAGCATTGTTAAAGAACCGATCCTTAACCCCTACACTGTCTTACCCCGGATACGCTGGTTATTTGTAAACAGTTTGGATCCTGATCAAGATCCAAACTGTTTGACACTCACTTTGGTCGTCTCTTTCGATAAAATCAAATTACAACCATATCGGACACATCGGTTGGATTCAGATCAAACACCGAATAACGCGGGGTCTGATCTGGGTCTAATGTTTGAAATCACTACACCGTTACTGATCTTTTTCCCCAAAGGTCAATACCGTAGCGAATTAGATATTGATCGAGAGATTCATGTGCCGGTCTACTAATATTGCTAAACAGATTTTGTTGTCAAAGCAAATATTGAAGTAACAAGTTAACTCCTTGCATGCTGGGTAATGTTTACGTCTGCTACAATTGTCGTCTGCTACTGTTCTAAAAATAAGAATTTTCAAAATTTCTTTTCAAAACAGGATCAGAGTGTCAAACAGTTTGGATCCTGATGAGACGCCGCGTTACGCGGCGTCTCATCTAGATCCAAACTGTTTCCACAGATAATCACAATTCCACCGCTAGCGTGCAACGAGTTAATCTAACATTAATACAACTCGCTCCTTCTAAAAATGCAAATATATTGTATCCAGATCAGACACCAGTTAACTTAGCGTCTGATCAGGATTTCAACTGTTTTGCATTCGTCATATCTTCAACTAAAATTTTTAAAAGTTAACCTAGAATATATTATTTGCAGACGATGCTTTTGCAGCAGACAATATTTTGGCGCGTTAAAGGTTAAACGAGGCGCTCGCCTCAGTGAGGATAAAATACATGAGCTCATGAGGAATTAATGAATTGGTTTCTGACTATAAAACTAGCAATTAATATAATATGTAGTACCGTGACGGTAGATAAAGTGATAAACCCACAGACGATTGTTCTAACCCGATTTCGCCAATAAAATTATATCGTCTGCTAAAATCTGCCGTCTGTTTTTTATTTCTGAAATTATGTTTTGTGCAATTGGACGGTAGAAACATCGAAATGAATGTCAAACTGTTGAGATATAGATCAGACGATGAACTACTCGGCCCCTGACTAGGATCGAAACTGTGTTCAAATGTCATTGTCCCCAGAGTATGGCAGAAAAAGGGCAAACCCTTGCATTGCCATAGGAGACTAAAGTCGACTTTGCAAACAGTTTGGATCCAGATCAGATGCCGCGTAACGCGGCATCTGATCAGGATCCAAACTGTTCTTAACTCGTACTATTATATTTTAAGTCAAAATTTTCAAAAATTTGAATTGTTCATAAAATTGCAGTCGCCAAAGTTGAGCTCTTTTGTCTGCGAAAGGGTTAACTCAGATGGTTAAATCTGACGACGAAAGGGTTTAGACTTCATAATGAAAAGTCCATGCTTCTAGTATTACGACCACAGTCGTCACTCGTCAGTAACCGAATCAGGGTTCTGCTTTATTCATCAACACATATTGTCAACAAAATAAGGCATAAACAAACAGTGTAGACTCACCACATACAGTGTAATACATTGTCACATCTGGGCCTGCATTGTTTATTGTTTGTGTAGCAGAAAATTCCTACGACGTTTCCTGCAATACTTTCGTCGAACTTTAAGCTGATACGTGTTTTAACGATACCAATAGTACTTGCTTTTATTCGACGAATTTTCAACATAGGATTTTCCTTTTTATTCTGTATTTGTTCAAATTCTTGTACTTCACTCAGACTTCATTTTGTAGAAATCACATTGTACATAATAATGTCCAATTATTGAAGAGATCATTCTAGTGATGCAAACACATAGACACGGTCAAATAAATATTCTTCAACGGTTTTACTGGTGCCGAAGACATGTTGCATGTATAAAATAGAAAATACGTTATTCTTTCCCAAATAAACGTGAGTAGATCTACGCTAAACTATCTAATCATTTCCATGGCAAAAAGTAAAATTTTCAAAATGGTTTTATTTTCTATATACATGTACAGTGCTCCCTCTATATAGCAACGCCCAATGGAGGGACAAATTGTGTGTTGTTTGGAGGGAGTTGTTATAGGGAGGGAATATCAAAACCCTTAAAGTACATTTGCAAACAGTTTTAACCCAGATCAGATGCCGCGTGACGCGGCGTCTGATCTGGGTTTAACCTGTTTGTCACTCGTCTTTATATTTATTCTGTCAAAACGCCTAATACGTAATTTTGAGAAGAAAAACACAAATTTTAAGCAGACGATATTGCAGCAGTGAAAGCGTTAGGCACAATTGGCCTGTCTTGTTTGGGGGTAGCAACAAACATTGTTGTACAGAGGGAATCGTTGTTCGGGGGCCGCTGTAGGGAGAGAGAACTGTTATTAATTAGCAATGCGTTAGCGCTTCGTTTGCGTCTTAACGGGACAGTATGCCGTCTTCTCCACTGTATGAGTATTTCATTTCATTAAAACATAAATACTGTGCGTTTTATTAGGGCCCAGACGAGGGATCAACAGCTGGCACCAGTTACCAGGGGCCAGTGGCGTTGATAACAGACATGTCTCTGATGTTGGAGAGATCTCTGCTAGGTAAATATTTACCCAGGTCCCGTCTCTCCGTTTACAAACTGCCCAACATAGCCTGTCAATATTGACGACTTGAAACCTTTTAATCCTTTCTTTGCTGGAAACAAGCTACATGTACATGTATATCTTGCAAACTGTGGGACATAGCCTACTCAAGGGAGTCCACTAATCAGTGTCTGCACTGTAGGTGTCGCTTTAAATTTTCTATTTTCTACTTTTAAATCAGCCTTAAAATCACAATAAACCGGCCATTTTTCAAAAAGTGGAATAGTCCATAAGAAGCATTCAGCATAAAAGGGGATGCTGTTGTTAACTCTTATAGCACTAAGTAACTCTTGTTGGTTATATATTCCCTTGTGGAGCTTTTTAATTACCCAAACACGAACCAGTCTACTTGGAATTCTGGGTAGTTCACTTTATCAAACAGTGTAGACTCTGATCAGAGGGCTCCTTTAGGAGCCCTCTTATCTGGGTCTACGCTGTTTGCAAATGTAATGTGTATGATTTAAATAGATGTATGGATTTGAAAGAGTAAGAATTGTATTCATCGTTACCATCATTTTAACATTTCAATTAAATGTTTAAACTGGAATACAGTATATCCAATAAAGTACTTCACTGTCGTGCGATTTTATCTTTCAAATATAGAGTTTAGGCACATTTCAATCGAAGAACGATTGGTTTGAGCACCTTACATTAAATAAATAAAGGAATCTATATGTCCACTTGAACAAGGTTGACTTTGCGCCCAACCTGTTTGTAAAGGATACCATTTTGTGGAAAAAATAAGATGCACAAAACCAACATTGTAACTGCTGCATCCACATGAAAGCGCTCGTTTTCAATCACATTATCAGTGTTTCGCAAAACAAATTTATGTAGTATCATGTTTTAAATCACCCAATGATAGAGCTTGTAATTATCCTATTACAAGGAGCTCCCTATAAATATGATATATTATCTTTTTTAGATTTTAATTTAATGAGAAATTGAATTTTAACTTGATATTTATCATTCCCATATGAAATTCATTCCTGTTGATAAAAACTAACATTGCGCGGCATCACGGACAGACTCTCTTGTTTCCAAAACTATTACTGCGAAAAAAAAAACTCAAATTTATTTCATGTTTTATAAACTGGAGAATTTTTCATAGGAGATTTTACTGTTAAAGACTATTGTTTCCAAGAAGATCGGTGCAGATGTTTCAGCAAACTCTCTTGTTGTTATACCGTCTGCTTTGGAATTGTCGTCGGCTCTTGTCGTCTGTGAGTTTTGTCAAATTAACAGGTTTAAGCATTATAAGAGTGGAGGAACCTTAAGTTACGTGTCAGACTGTTTGGATGCAACTCAGACGCCGCTTTACGCACGTGTTAGTCAAGTCTCGCTCAGAATGATAGGTATTCTAATGGCTAAAACTATGCTACTGTTTGTGTACTGTTAGACACCTTTCTATTTGCTGAACTTTCAATTAATTGACAGTTATAACAATGCGTGATCAAGATCAATGTACTAAGAGACACTGGGTGTCTTTATTATGATATGAACCTCTACTATACCAGCTAACCTGCGAAGAAAACGAACTATTTTCCCAGCAATTGTGACGAATCTGATACTTTTCGTTTCGGAAGGATTTTAAACTTGTGTTAAGGGGCAAATAAAATAAAATTTGCAACTTTTAAATTAGGAAACAGAAAAAATGTTGGATACAAACATGATGTGGAAAGCTCTTTTAGCAGAATTCTGGGTCGTATCTGATCTGCTAAATTTGTCTTCTGTTGAAATTATAAATTTATTTTTATATGGCCCGGGTTCGTTGTAAAACCAGGCATGTGATTTCGTCGGGGACTTGATCTGAATCGAAACTGTTTGCATGCGTTTTAAACAAACGTGTCTCATGTTCAAATTGGTAATCTTTATGTTCTTACTTAGGTTTCGGCAGGCATACTTATACAGTGGAGAATAAGTCACTCTTTCCCGTTAAACAAACGGAGCTCTAAAAATACTTGTAAAATGAAACGAAATTGTTTTGAAATATTGATGTTCTATTTCAATATGAGTGACAAACAGTTTGGAGCCTGATCAGACGCCGGGTTATCCGGCGTCTGATCAGGCTCCAAACTGTTTGCAATGGTTTTGCACAGACGCGTTTATTGGGAAAGAAACATGTCCTCCCCATTGTACCCCTCCCACTGTGCTGAGGCCTAAGAATGATGGGGGTATCACGTACTTATCTCACATATTATCTCACACAGATTAGAACGGTTGGAGTGGGAGATAGAGATCTTACATATTATTTTTCAAAAAAATATTATGAATACATATCACCTGATCTATTTGCTCGAGTCAATCTGAGCCATATGGACACGTTTCATAAACCGTGTGCAGTCTGTGTTTTAGCCCTAACCCGGTCTGAAAACAGCACGATTTGCATTTGCAAACAGTTGGGATCCAGATCAGATTCCGAGTAAACTCGGCATCTGATCAGGTTTCAAACTATTTGCTTTTTGGTTGGTCGGTTCAATTAATTAAATACATAAAAACAAAATTAGAAAATTACAGAAAACGGGTATTTCTAAAAAGCAAAAGATATATCAGTATTGTAAGAGTCAATCCTTAACAAGAGTAAACAATATCGTCTGATTTAAAAAATGAAGTAGAAAACGTTAAATTTAGCCTCTCCCTGCCGACTTTATCACATGTGGTGCTTATAGATATGTTTTCATTAAGGTCTGTTTTTTTTTATTACATTTAAATATTCAAACAAGATGTAATCCATATCCATACTGTTTATAAGCTCAGTCTATTACCAAATAAAACTTTATGAAAATTCCACCAAGCATCAATTAAATGTACGTATGACCTTAAGATCGCTAGGTAGTTGACGTGTGTTTAACTCCTTTACTGTTTCACCTCGAGTGCAATGGTTATTTGGAAATAGTTTGAATCCTAATCATATGCTGCTCAACACGGCGTCTGATCAGGGATTCAGGATCTTAACTGTTTGACAACCATTTCAATATTTCTTTTGCCAAAATACCTAAATTAAAATTTCAGAAATAAAACTAGACGAGAATCTTTTTAAATTACTGACGTCATGGCAGTGAAGGGGTTAACCAAACAATACTGCAGCAGATAAATGGTTAATAAAACGACATATAGGATATAGTACAGTGGAAAAACGTTATTCTTTCCCGTTTAAACGCAAACGAAACGCAAACGCAAAACACTTAAACGTAGAAAAGTGCAACTTTTGGACAATTCTGATAATTCATATTTATCTTAGTGGCAAACAGTTTGGAGCCTGATCAGACGCCGGGTTACCCGGCGTCTGATCTGGCTCCAAATTGTTTGTATTGGAAATAATAGTTTTAGCATAAACGCGTTTATTGGGAAAGAATAACGTTTCTCCACTGTATCGACCACTGGGGGAGTGGTTTCGTTACTTCAAATTGTAAATCATTCGAGAAGATTGGTAGAATCCTGATAAACCTCACGAAAATAGGCTATTATCTACCCGTGTGATAGTTTTGTCATGGCAAAATACTTAAAATATGACCAATACGGGTAGGTATCAAATTCAGCCGCTCGTTGTATCATAATCTGATCGTTTATATCGCAACTGATAAACGATCAAACTATTTCATGCTTCTGTTCGCGCCATTACACACGTATTGTGCTGCGACAAACCCAAAGAACATCCGATGTTTTGTGAATGAAGTCCGAGATATTGTGAATGAGAACCAGGCCACCGGCCTAGACACAAGACTGTCTGCAGACAGTCTAGGACAAGTACAGTAAACCTTCACTGCAACGACAACTCAAACGCTCAATAATGACAGGTTACAGCTTAAGAGGAATTGAAAGTATAGCGGAAGTTTGTTTCTAAAAAAATCATGTTCATCCTGCTTTAAGCATCCATTTATTCAGAGTTGTATGATAAAAGCATGGTACATGTATGATTTTCTCGTGGTGTTTTCATGTTTGGGCTCGCTCAGATTGTTTTACAAATAGAGCTTTTCATTATAAAAAAGAAATAAGTCTTATTAGTTTTCAAAATTACTGATACATACGATAAGTAGTCTTTACCAAGGGCAACAGCTTAACCCACAAATACACCTTTTTACGCATTGTTTATGTTCCTCTACTGAAGAAAATAGTTCCAATTTATACAACCAAGAATATGTACATAAGAAATATTTCTCTATCCTAACAGGTGGTAACGTAAAGCAGGTTGAATGTAAAACAAAATTCGAATTCAGTGTCAACCAGTTAAGACCCTGACGCCGCGGCGTCTGATTAGGATCCAAACTATTTGCAAGTGCACATTTGGCAATGACAATAAAGGGGTTAAGCTGTCAGTTGTTTTTTCAGAGTGTCCTAGCTTCTTGTCTTCAAATAATGATTGTTTACCAATTGCCTGATTGTAGGTGTATATAAATTTAATAAAACTGAACTGTATCACCTGATGGCAATTGAGAAGCTAGTTAGTGTTGTGTGTTTCTTCTAGGCTCATCTACGGTTTATCATTGTCCTTTCTAGGGGACATTCCAGGCATAATCAACATTGACTTGATTGATGTTTCCTATAATACCATTTTCAACTGTAGACACAGATCATATTTTCTGATAGTTAAATTCCTATTTTCCGTGAGTGCGAATTACGTGACTTCTATTTGCGTGACTTCGTTACTCGTTATTATTGACTTACGTATTAATCATTTTCAAATATATGCGTATGTGCCAAATTAAATTGACTTCAATCGTATTATTGATAGATAAATAAATATACAGTTATGACACATTGTTTGGCGATGCGGTGATCTCAGTCTTGGCAGACTCTTACATATTTGAACATCTGGTTTAAATACTTAAAAGGACATTTTTATTATAGCACGTGCTAGGCACGCGATATCCTTGAAACAGAAAAAGGTGTGTAGCCTACTTACAGCTTGATATATAGACACTTGAAGTAAAAAATATATGTGACACGAGTCTGAGATTATTCTGACAGGGCGCTTAGGTTTTAATATTCTGGCTCTACAATGTTTTCAATTATTACTCTATTTACAGTCAATCATACATGTAGATGTGTAGACAACTGTATACATCTTGGCTATCTTGTTTACGATGATCATTTTTTGGAAAGGCTGCCAACTACTGCCAACTACTGAAGACATTTATTCAACCTGGGGTGGATTTCGTGTATGAATTATAGATTAATTGCTTGATAGAAGTTTCAGTTATTAGACATGCAAACACGAACTGACCCACTAACTACCCGGAGTAAAGATACAGTCTGACATCGATAACTAGAACTCGTGTAAGTGGAACTAGTCCAATTAAAAACAAATTACAATTCAATTTATTCAGATATCTTTTCTAAGTCAAACATACTCATATTTCAAAGTTAAAACGTGGCTAAGCCACGTTTTAACTTTGAAATACGAGTATGTTCGACACAAGCGAGTTTGGGGTTATAGAGGCTCGGGGTACATCATGTACACATACACCTGCATTAAACGCCCATTCACAACAATATGCATTGACTGCAAGACGGGTTGCAATTTACTGCAAATTAAAATCACGCTGGAAGCTCAATTTTAAGCATTTTACATGTATATTTTGAATTTCCTATTTGCATTAAGCAACCACTTGCCTTTGATGGTCGCCATGATATTCTTAATTGAATTGTCGATGAACACAGGTTTGACTGTGCAGCGAGTTAATTGAACAGACTTCTGAATCAGTGTGAATACTAGTATAAACGGCAACGTAATTACTCTAACCTTTTCAGGGTCACGCAGAACCTGAATGGAATAGAACAGAATAGAATAGAACTGGACAGAACATAACAGAACAGACCCAAACATAACAAAACTGAACCATACAGGACACGTATACCACAACAGAATATAACCGAACAGGACAAAACATAACATAAATGAGCAGGACAGGACACAACAGAATATAACCGAACAGGACCAAACATAACAGAACAGAGCAGAACAAATAGGAACGCAACTTAACTGGTTGGAACTGAACGGAGCAAAGCATACAAACAGTGCTTACATGAATTGAACTGGATGCAACAACAGTAACCCGTTAATTGCCTTTATCGTCATGTTTTATCCCATTCGACGCCATTTTCAAAGTTAGATTTAAGGAAGTATGACTGACGAATTTTCAAAAAGAGTGTCAACAAGTTTTGACCTTGATCAGACGCCGCGTTACGCGGCGTGTGATCAGGATTCAAACTGTTTGCAAATGCACCTTTTGACTTCATTGATATAGAATGAGTTAAGAAACAGAACATGATTTGGTGCAGCAGAAGAGAGCAGAACTGTAATAGACTTAACGTAACGGAACATTACGGAACAAAGCAGAATATTAGAGCAAATTGCACCGAATTACAGGGCTGGGGAATATTTATACACAACATACACGTTTTTTAATAACACTGAGGTCAATTGCATACAACTTGCAGTAAAATCAAAAGGAGTCGAGTCGCTTCATAGTATACGTAAGTGTACACATAGAATGAAATAAGGCTATAGTTCAATACAGTTACATGTAAAAACGTAATCGCACTGAACTTCAATGTACATCAAACTGAATATAATTATGTAGCAAGGTCCCTGATCAAAACACCTGCCTTTACATAAGTATATACTGTACTTTAATCCTTTAAACTACTTATACGTAGATAAAACTCCGTCCACTATGATTATTTACAATCTTAACAACTATATTGGCTAATAATATAAGGATTTATCCCAGAAAAAGCGGAAACTCATGTCAGACAGATCCTGACAATATACAGCGAAGACCATCATCATTATAAAGCTGTCCGATCTGGGCCTACATAGTTTTCAGAAAAGGTCCATAAACGTTAATAGCAGGAGATGGGTTTAATGACTTTTTAATTGTTGGAACCAATATTCACGGATGAAATATTAATTTTCACACACGCACACAATCGTGCAAAATCGCTGGACCCTGGCGGCCTTGACTGGAGAAGACGATATTCTTTTCCCAACAAACGCGTTTTCGCTAAAACTACTGCAGTAAAACCTCTCTATTACGGACACTAAAATTAAGGATAATTCATAGTATAAAAGACAGGTGATAGCTTAAAGCAAGGTGACAGTGAAACAGAAAGCTCCCAAAGGAGCTTTCTGTTTCACTGTCACCTTGCTTTAAGCAGTCATCTGCCTTAAAAAACCCAAAATCAACCAAAACTAGTGGCCGTTGTAGAGAGATTCTACTGTATTTCAATTTCAAACTGAGTTATGAGCCAGATCAGACGCTTGTTAACTCGGCGTCTTATCCTACTCAAAATGTTTTCCATTCAGATTACAATTAATCGTTAACATTTCTCAAAAAGTTGTTATTTTCTACGCTTATTGCACTGAGTTTACGTTTCGTTTGCGTTTAAACGGGAAAGAAAAACGTCTTCTCCACTGTATAAGGTTTCAGTGATTGCAGTTTAATAAACTTAAAATGAAATTCTCGTCGTGAATAAATGAACGGAATTACCTCATCAGACTTTCCTATTGTTAAGGGAAGCATAACTACAGTTTTCTTTAATCTGTTGCTGGTGGCTTTATACATAAAAAGTACAGGCACATATAGCAGATCCAGATACCCAATACTTACTGTCTGAGTACTGATAAAACGCGGAGTTTGAAATTATTTCTGGATACACAGACATACATTTTTCTATCCATTTAATGCTCTTATAAATAAAAATGGATCATGTAAAATAACAATTGACACATCCATTGAAAATATGCAAACTATGGAATAATTTGGATTTACTCAATAACTGATGTGTAAAATGGGCTTTATTTAAGCAAATTATCAAGTCCACTGTAATCCAAATGTACTATTGTTGCATACAGTTTTTGACCCAAGCACAAAGGAATCGTTAATGCTTAACTCAATGGAAATTGCATAATACGCAAAATCTTTGTGATACTATATCAATGAAAGTCTGAGACTCAATGAAAGGAAATGCATTATCGCGCATGTTTTTCTCGATTCGCTATTGATCAAGTGTTTCAATTGCGTCGCAACATGCATAACGACATCTTAATCATTCCGGCGCATGCTAACCCTGCAGGAAACGTCTGTCTGACATTGATTACAATAAATCTTAAGCTATTGTGACCACTTAGAAGAATGCTTGTGTTCACTGTTCTGGGTACATGAAATTGGTTGCTCATAGCATGATAAAAGTAATGCGAAGCTAACCGTTTTACTTTCATTTTGCTTTAAACTGTCCATTGTCCATTACCCCAGTAAATGCGTCTTCTGTCGATACGGTCGTATTACGAAGGTTTTGCTGTGTCTGCTAGTGTCACGGGTTTTGAAGCGAGTTTTTATTACAATGATTGATGTACCCTCTCGTTTTGTTAATTTTAAGATGTAATTTTCGCTATAAAACTTGATAAAACGCATGAAATATTTACACCATGCATCAAGTAAGTTTGCATGTTATCGGTCGCAAATCTTCAAAGAAGACAGGCTTACTACAATCAGAATAAGCGACCATGAATTATACATTGTTATAGTGGTTCAAAGGCGATAAGGTGATTGGATGTTTATTTTTACGATATTTTATTCTTACGCCGCGCCACGATAAGGCTGCTCGTGGTCGACACCTCACGAGATTCGCCCTTAAAGCCATTCATATTTGCCAATAATTTGAATCCATATCAGACTCCCAAGTAACTAAGCGTCTGACCAGAATCCAAACTGTAAAAAACTCGCATTGATATTTCATTATTGTTGGAGATTAATGAAACTGAATTTGAAAAACATAAAATCGCAGACGACAAAATTGTAACAGACGATAATTTATCACTGATAAGGGATAACAATGAAATAGTTCAACAGATAAAATATATCCCACGCTATCGTTTGGCCTATGAGATGATTATCGCGCAGAAATAATAGAAGATGGCTCAAGATTAGCTCCATGGCATACCGTCACTATCTGGATATATCTTATACATGTTGGATGTAAATAGATAAACAACTACAGCTAAACCTGTAACTAGCAACCATTTACCGAAATTACATAAATGTCTCTAAAGACAGCTGACTGCTTAATGCAGGATATAAATAATGCAGAAAGCTCCTGTAGGAGCTTTTTGCATTATTTATATCCTGCATCAAGCACCCCTTTTCTCTATGACTGCAAATTGGTATTTAATTGTATCGGCTGAATACAAATTTGATTGTATTCTAAAAATGTACATATCCAAGCAGTAATAATGTCAGACGGCTAATGGCCTGCTGTCTAATAGTTTCAATAATAGACCAATTTGTCGCTATAGTCTAAACGTTTAGCCGCTATTTTTCGGGTCATATATGCTTTAATACGGGTTCAAACCCGGCCCATCCCCAAGGTTTGGGTAAGAAATTGGATCGTGTGAATATTACGACCTGAACTTGTCCTTATTTATTGTTTGCGATTTTTTTCTTAATCGTTTTATTGCGATCAAATTGATATTTTATTAATGGTGTCCTTGAAATTTGGAAAATGTTATTAAATTCAGATCAGACGACAGGCTATTCGGTGTCAGATCGGGGTCCAAACAGTTTGACTCTAACATCCATATTGTTTCATAAATTTTAATTTTTTTTAATTTTGACAAACCAAAACAGGCGACAATTTATAATTATGGATTAAAACATTTCTTCTATATTGATAGCGAATAGATACTGTTTAAGTTCAACTTTACAATCGAACTAAAGATGTGTCGTGGCACGTTATTTAAGTGTTCAATAATCAATCGTGTGTTATGATTTAAATGCCACAGGGTAGGCTAATCAGCAAAACGTGGTTTCACCTGTTTAAGACAACTGTCTATTTAAAGCAATATGATAATAAAGCAGAAAGCTCGCTGAGCATTTTGCTTTACTCACATTCTTTTTTAAGCTCCACCATGTGTTATTGCCACTTATGAATATTCCTTTAAGTGGTTGTAATAGAGAGCATTTCTTGTACATACATTGACCGTTTGCCTGCTGATCACCGCTTGACTTCACGGCGTCTGATCGATCTGGATTTAAACTGTTTGATACTCATCTTAAGGGTTCTTCAATCTATGTCTTCACTTGACAAAACTCGCAGACAGCAATTTCAAAGCAAGCAATATAACGCTAAACTGTTTGATACTCGTCTTAAGGTTACTGCAATCTAAATATTCATGTGACAAAACTCGCAGAAACACTTTCAAAACAAGCAATATAAAGTTAGAAAGATTAATGAACTGAAATATTTCCACTTCCAGAAAACAACTGTCTTTAATTGAAGTCTTCCAAGAGCTAAATAGACAATAACATATATACATTTATCGCTATTAGTTCTCAACCATAATTGAACTACACATTGAGTTTGGTCTGCATATGCGGTGTCTAATCGGGATCTTCTCTGTCAAATGAGTCGGCGGCATTACAGGATTGATTTTGGTTTTGTGCTAAATACGGAAGTAGGAAGTGTTGAAATTCATCACCACCATGAAAAGGAATCTGATCTCCCTGTCTCAATTATAAACAGGCCCTCTGTCTCCATGTATAAATGTCTTTGGTTCCATTGCACAAGAGTAAATCAATTCTTTCTAGTTAAAAGCGCTCATCCATTTATAATTCGGCTCCCCCTGTTCGAGTACCCCCGGCATAAATGTAAAGGTTTGTAATTAGTTTCCAAACTTTCAAGGCTATAAACATTTCACGTAAGTGCGCCTCGATGACTAAAACTCGAGCCTAGGCCGATATCGATATCGTCCCCTGAACAATCCATATACAGTCAAACAAGTACCTAGAGACAGTTAGTTTGATTAACATTAATATCTTTTAAAACTTGATTCAATGTGGTAGCTTAATGCTGGACAAAAGTAATACAGAAAACTCTTAAAGGAGCTTTCTGCATTACTTTCGTCCTGCATTAAGCTTTGCACCGTCTTAAATGTTATAATTCTTCTTCCTTAAAAGGTCGCTTAATACAAGTGTACTGTAATTTTTTTGTTATTGGAACGTGCCCCAAACATCTCTGCTAATCAGGCATGCGCTCGACGTCTGTTCAAATCTTTACAATGTCGCGTCACCAAAATCACACCAGACAGTTTTTACTTGCAAAATTTGTCTTCGTCGGCAATAGTCATAGTTGTTTAATTGCCATTTCTGTTAGGACGTATCATCAGTACCTACTATACTATGTTTCAGGATAAGGTGCCGAGTAATTGTTTACAACAGTAATCACACATCCACACGTAACACATTAAAGATCAAAGTATTGTCACAATTTTTGTGATTTGAAAATAAACAGAAATAGTATTTTTCCAAAGTACATAAGGATTTTTTGATTTCGTCACACACAAAAAACTAAACTTCCATGTACTGATAAAAGCCCTGCTTAAATGACATTGAAATCAGTTTCGATCGAACCACTCACAATAAGATGTATGATGAGCATTTAATACAAATAGCTGCGTTTTGTTTGACAAAAGAATGTATTACATATATAATGCACTAAGCAACCAGTATTTTCACGTTTCAGTACTTTTTTTTATATTCTTTTATCCCTTTCAGAGACTGAAGACAAGATGGATATATCCCCGAAAAAGGAAAATACTTAAATAAAAGCAAAGTTGTGACTTTGTACAAAAGATGATCGGTATTAAAATGTCCTCACAAAAAACCGAATGAATCTTAATTTTTGAAAGATTCTTTTTTACTCTCTTTGACCTGAATCGGAGTAGGTCAAGTAGGATAAAAAAATATCGTTACGGCACGATGGTCAAGGGGTTGAATCATAAGACTTTCAATTTTGTGTGCATTCTCCGCATGAGTTCAATCACAACTCATAATATTTTGTTTAAGGTACATTGTTCATTTTAATATGAATATTTTTCCTAAACTAATGTATACGTGTTTATATAAGCGCCTGTCATGCATTTTCATTTTTATGCAAACTCTGGGGTTCAGTCTCTTTAAAACAGGGTTCAATGCACAGTTAAACATGTGTAAAACATTCGTTTTTAGGAAAAGGATTTTAATTCTCTAAACGTTCTAGACAAATAAGTACATTATGAACGAATGTAAAACAAGAAATTATTGTAGGAGATCTCATATTAGCTTTCTACTTTACCTTTGTTCTGCATTAAGCTGACACCTTTATTAAAGGTTGCTAAGTCATCGTTTGTTGAATGAGCGCATAGCAGAGTTTTCACAATAATAATTTAGCGCCAAATGATTGACTGTCAGCGCCAAATGACTGACTGCACACATGTCTAACGGGTGCTTGTTTTTTATTTGGTATTGTTTGTTTCACCTGTACAATTACACGCATGTCAAGCTCCCAGGTGATTCAGAGTCTGGCGGTCTGGGCTAATTCATTGTCCGTGAAACAAAAACGACCTGTCAACTTATTCGATAGCCCGGTTCATTTGACCATACCTGTATCGAGTACTGCCAATATATTGTTGTTTAATAGTCATGGTTTCTTCCCAATTATTTTAAAAATGAAAATGGAATACATTCACCATTTTTATCAAAAACAAGTGAGACATTACGGGCGTTTGCAAACAACTTTATCGTAGTTGACTATTGAAAAGAGCAAAAAGCACAGTCAGCCAAACTTAAAATAAAAAAATATATAAATGAGATTGAACGGGAAAATGAAATGATTATGTTTTACTGACACATTTAAAAAAACCGATATAATAATTGGACACTGATAAATGTCCAATCCTTATTGATTCCCTGCATACGGAAGTTGTATATAATAGTTATTATAATATCGTGAAATATGGAAGTAATAAAACATACGATAGCATTACAGATTAGGAACGCAGTAAGAGTGAACATGGAATCTATAATAGACACTTCATTTATAAAGCAAAGATACATGTACAGTAACTTTCAATTATTACGAAAACGCAAACACATTGTATGTGCTAAAGAGTTGTATCACATTAAAAAGCAGGATGGAGGTAAAAGAGAAATCATCCAAGGGGCTTCCTGCTTGTTTTTCGTCCATATTTTAAACAAAGTTCTATTTGTCATAATAATAATATATACAATAAACTCTATTGAGTTTTGTTTGTTCTTTTATGTGGTAAAAACAGGACTTCTCTGTATAAGGTATAGGACAGTTGAACATTGACATCCTTCAGATAACCATTTACCCATCTAATAATTCGCAACATAGAATTGGTGTTCACTGTTTTCTTATGACATCTGAAAGTAAATCGGAACATTTAAAAAGGCTAATATAATGAATAGGATGGTTCGAAGGAGGTTGTCATTGTCCGTGTTCGCTTTAGAATTAAATTATCACCAATCAAACTAAGCAAAATCTTGACCTCCTGTAAAGGCAAATAGACGACCAACCATGACGGTTATTATTTATTTACATGTACACTTGTATAGGATCGTCCCGCTAGTACAATCTCTCCAAACAATTACTATCTAAAGGGTATACAGTCGGTGGCTGCTTAAAACAAGATGGGATTAAAGCAGAAAGCATTACATGAACTTTCGGCTTTACTTTAATCTTACTTCAACATGATGTTTGTAATAAGTTCCACCAAAGGGAGTTCTCTTCTGTGTGGTCGTCACAGCGCGACATTGCAGTATCATGGTTTGACACACTTATAGATACTGTGTATAGAATTGGGTTATATCACTAAAAGGCTGCCTAAACAGATTAAGTTTAATTCCCTACCAATTAGAGGAATCACTATTGTTACGATGTTGGTCAAATTGGTACAGTACAAAATCACAACTGACCACTGGGTCAATAACCATAGGAGTCTTTTATAGACTGACCTGACATACGACAAATGACAGATAAACATCTTCTTCACTTTGTACAGTCAATATTGTCTCTAGCAACCTCTCCCTTTATCCTGTAGTAACAGCTTCAGATTTATCTTTTATAATATTGTACAGTATACTCAAATTAAAAGGCATGTGTTTTAAGGAAACTTCATATTAAATTATTGTCAATCGTTTTGGATCCTAATCAGAAGCTGAAGTACTATTTGCAAGTGCTTGTGACAAATGTCAAGACTGACTTGACACTACATATGCTGAAAAAAATATATGGATATCTTTGCGACACGTGTCAGAGTACAGACTGCAGATACAGAGCACTCTTGTAAGAACATTGTGTCTATTTTTCTCATGCATAAAGTAGTCACTTGTCTAGATAAAAGATCCATATGTATCTTCTCTAAATTGCTGGATAACATAGGGTTTACAGTATGTCCGAACGTCCATCACGTATGGCGACCACCAACAATGCCGTTTATCACCTGTCAATGAATGTTCGGCAGACGATGACAATCTCCCTATGGAACAAGCACATCTCATGACTTATACATAGCCTTAAAATGGCGGCAAACGTCTGCAGCAATATTGTCGCCTGCTTGGTTCTTTAAACTCGCTATAACATCTTTTGTATAGAGAAAACTATAAATCGAGTGACATTATTTAGGATAATGATGTGTAACAAAGTAACCGATTTCTAATCTGGATCAAAACTTTTTGCCGATATATGGCAATATTAGTTGTAAAAATGATATGCAAATATACATGTACATGTAGATCTATGCCACTGGTCACGGGTCAGGCTGCCCTGAATCAATTGAACCCATACGTCACTTGTCTAGCCACTTGTCATCTGCAAAATTTGTCGTCTGTGGCTATTCCTTAAATATAATTTATCTGCTATTTCGTTTTGAAAATATAAGCGACCTTATCAAACAGCTTGAATCCAGATGAGACATCGAGTAACTAGGCGTCTCATCTGGTTACAATTTGTTTGCAATATTGATATCAAATTCGTCCTTACCGTACTAAAGTTTATAGTTAAGCTGTTCGCGATATTACTGATTTTTGCAAACAGTTTGAGTGGCAAACAGTTTTGATCCTGACCAGACGCCGCGTTACACGGCGTCTGATCTGGATGCAAATTTTTGATGCTCGTCTTTAGGTTTCTTTACTTACAAAATGTATGGATTTAAATTTACCAAATGTTGCAGACGACAATTTCGAAGCAGACGATGTGACAGCAGGAGAAGGGTTAATATGTTCCAGCGTGCCCCCATTCGCAGACGACAGCATTGGCTCTATTGCCTTTGACCTTATTGATAAATCTGTTAGTGCTGCCCGTGTCTTACCCTTTTCAGAAAGAGTATGACATTACTCATATGTACAAATATTTTTCATGTAGATCAGACGACGAGCAACTTCATTGCCTGATCGGTATCCAAACTGTTTGACACTTATATTGAAATTACATCAATCTTAATTGTATAGAATCTGACTTTGTGTTATTTTGCAGATGGTAATTTTTAAAGCAGACGATATAACTGCAGGAGAAGGTTTAATAACTGGTCATTGTGGTTATTAACTTAACACAAGAGGCAGAACAAAGAGAAAACTTAATTATCCCTTCGGCAGTCCGCTCTCAACGTCAACAGCTTAACGCTTACTGTGCTATGGTATCGTCTGCTTCACAATTGTCGTCTGTAAATATGAACACATCTAACTTTATTGATTTTAACTGAAGATTCGTCGAAATGAATGTCATACATTTTAGATTAAGATCAGAGGCCGTGCTATTTGATATGTGATCTGGATCAAAACAGTTTGTAAATGCTCGTGCTGGTTCAGCATTGCAATGGTTAAGATCGCACTTGATGTATCGTCTGCTTTGTGACATGAGGTTAGAAATCTGGATTAAGTAGCAAAGGGAGACATGAATGAGATGGCGTGGTCATAAATGGCGGGAAACAGTTTCGGAGGGAAAACTGACCACTGTTATCTGATGACTTTCCATACTAATTCTACTACACTAACTATTACTATTTACTACTACTACGTTTCCTACGACATGCATTTGTTTTATTGCCCCTACTTAATATAGTAATAAGGAAGCAACACATATAAAAGCAACATTTCAAGAGGCATAACACATGCGTATGGCATTTTTAGCATAATAGGTAAACATAAGAAAACAAAGAATATGATGAGTTTAAAAAGAGCTCAAGACCGGATATGTTATTTTTTGACGTTTCTATAGTTGAAATACAGACAAACATGTGTTTAACAGTCACTCAAATTACTTCTACATTAAAATGACACATTTGTCGTCTTTAACATTTGGTGTTTGTAATATTTAGTGTATGTAACATTTGTCGTCTGTAACATTTGTATTATGTAACATTTCTCGTCTTTAACGTTTGTAGTATGCAACATTTGGTATATGTAAAATTAATTTTGTCGCCTGTAGTGTTTATGTATGTAACATTTGCCTCTGTAACATTTGTCGTCTGTTACATTTGTAGTAAGTAACATTTTATGTTTGTAATATGTGTCGTGTACACCTTTTGTCGTCTGTACCATTTGTAGTCTGTAACTTTTGTAGTCTGTATATCATTTGTCGTCTGGAATATTATCGTTTAAAACGTTGGTCGTGTGTAACATTTGTCGTGTGTAACATTTTGTCGTCTGAAACATTTGACGTCTTCAATACTTGTCGCCTGCAACGTTTGTCTTCTGCAACAGGTGTCATCGGCAACATTTGTCGTTTGCACAATTTATCGCTATGTCGTCTGTGTAACATTTGTAGTGTGCAACATATGTAACACAAGAAAACAAGAAATATCATGAGTTTAAAAAGAGCTCAAGCCCGGATATGTTTTTTTGACGTTTCAATAATTGGAATACGAGTACAGGCTAACATGTGTTTAACGGTCACTCAAATTTCTCCTACATTAGAATGACAGCTTAATTTAGGACAGAGGAAATACATAGTCTTTGTCTTGCATTTAGCAGTACAATGCCATATGAATTTTCAACGCATTTACATTTGATGAGTTTTACGGTTTAACTATTTGGAATTCTGAACAATTTAAGAATATAAATATTTAATCTAACGAGTCATACAATGCTTGTACAGAAAAGTCTGGTTTGTTGCAGATGATAAATGAGAATATCATAGAAGAATATATACTTAACTCAGTCCCCTTCCCCCGAATGTATTTTCTGAAATGGGAATTACTGATTTTCTTTCAGATGAAATAAAAAATGGTCATGAACTGTTTTACAGATAGAAGTACATATAGTATGTAACGTATGCAATTTCAAGAAATCTTTTGCTGCTACAGTGTTCCCTCCCTACAACGACCCTCCCAACAACGACTCCCTCCTAATAACGACAATTGTCGCAGTTCCCTAAACAGGACAACTATGTCTAACGCTTTTACTGCTGCAAAATAGTCAGCTTTAAATTGTCGTCTGCTGTTTTTCCCTCAAAGTTACATATAAGTGGATATTTGGATAGAATGCATATAATAACGAGTGACAAACAGCTTGACTCCAGATCAGACGCCGTGCCACGCGGCGTCAGATCTGGATTCAAGCTGTTTGCAAATGTAAGCCAAGTCTTAATTTTCCCTCCCTATAACGACTCCCTCGGAACAACACACACAATCTGTATCTCCCATTGGATGTCGTTGTAGTCAGGGAGCACTGAACATTCACGCGAAAAAGTTGTTACGATATTTCAGACAGACTGAATCGTTAAACAAGATACAGGCAAACCAAAGACTTTTTTTTTACAAAAATCTGGATCTACATGTATATTTTTTATAGCTCGTTCGAAATGAGGCTTGTTTCTTTATGAGAATGTGTTATTTAGGAAATATTGTAAACACTGTTCCCTCATTAAAAATAACAGTAAATTCTATCCGTAACAATACTGTCCAAATGGATGTTCATGTTCTGTCAGGTATTAAACCCCTTCACTGATATGACGTCATCAATTTTAAACAACTGTCTTCTGCTTTTATTTCGCTTATTTAATTTTTATGTATTTTGACTTCAGACATTTTGAAATCAGTGCAAAACAGTTTGGATTCTGATCAGACGCCGCTTTACGCGGCGTCTGATCAGGATTCAAACTGTTTGCAGATAACCATAATGCTGGGGATAAGGCAATGAAGGGATTAATGACATACTGAGAAAAAGATGCCGGAAGATTATCTCAGAAGCACATGGTTTAAAATAATCATCAGAACATTATAAGAGATATCAATACAGGTAGCAGCTAATATCATTTCTGAGCACAATGCAAACAAACCATAACCTTTATGCTTTAGGGTCGTAAACTTTGTTATCAGCAAAACAGTTATTACTGTAAAACACCTGGGTACCATTTCATTAACAATATTATGACAAATAATGTCTGAAGATAAAGAAAAAACAGCTATTACGCCAAGGTATTCAGAAAAATCTTGTTATCACCAGGTAGCCGTAAAACCAAACTCAATCAATCAATTCAAGCAGGATGAGGATAAAGTAGGAAGCCCGTTCAGGGATTTTCTTCATTTACTTTCACCCTGTTTTAAGCATTTAGTTAGCTGTTTTAAAAACCAAAACACAACCCCACTATTTTGAGTTGTTTAAATGGCGAGTTCTTACTGTTTACTCTGTTTTGCTATGAAATGTCCATGAAACGGGCCTCTGGATTTTAACCTGAGAAGTGCACGTCATTTGAGGTTCAAGAGAAACTCACAACGTCACTTAGTTATACAAAATCATGCCTGTACAGTGGAGAAACTGTTATTCTTTCCCACTTAATGCGTTTTAAACGCGTTTGAAAGGCGTTTGAAACGCGTTTTATCTATTAACTTACAAACGCGTTTGTAAGTGCGTTTAAACGCACTTATAAGTTAATAGTCATAATATGGTTTTACATTGCATTTTGGGCGTTTAAACAACGTTAAGAAAGATATTTTCTCATTTTTGCACTTTAAAAGTGCTTTATATATACACAAGTTGTGCGAATTGTGTTTTTTAAAGAGTTTTATCTCATTCGATCGTTAAGTTAGACGATCTGTGTTTCGTTTAAAAATATGGTGGTGCGTTTTGTTCCAACCGAAATATTTGTTAATTGCTTGGATTCAGATCAGTTGTTAAATTACTGGGCATCTGATTCGCATCAATGTTTGGATCCAGATCAGATGACGAGTTATTATGATCAAATTTTGCACATTCTGATTTTTTACAGATATGTTGTTACACTCACACATTTGTACTAAATTCTATACATGGAATTGAAACAGTGTAGACCCTGTTAGGTCCATTCTTTTTGGAGTTTATATAATGATAGGTTATAACAAAACTAATCTAAAATTATCATAAAATCATCTAAACGCATACCTGATAAGTTCAGACGTTATTCCAGTGTCGAGTCAACATATTCAAAAGAATCATTAAGTCACATAACATTTAGATGAGCTGTAAATATGAAGGATTTTATCTATCTGTAAAGTATAACTGTACATGGTCAAAAACAGCAATATAATAATTGCCCATCGTGTAACCACGGAATTCTTGTATAATATAATTCTGTGGTGTAACTACCCGACATCTCGTTGCGTCATCAACCGGATATGGGGTAATAAAACTTCGGCTTATCAAAGTAAACATAATCCTAATTAGGGGTGCGAGTCTGTTGGGGGCAATTTTACAATTTATAGTCCGCCACCAAAATTGTCATTTTTATGGTCAGGTTACTTTCACAAGAAATGGCCACACTAGTGTAAATCTATCATATAAAGTAGATCTAATTTGACTTTATCAAAGCTGTCAGTTTGGATCCTGATGTATTGCCGATTTAACATTTTACTTATTTTACCCCTAACTCCCCCAAAGTAATTGAAATAGATTCAAACCGTTTGAGTAGAAATCAATATGATTTTAATTAATCTAATAAAATTTAACAGTTAAGATCTCGTTGGAACGCCGAGTCACTCAGCATTATGATGGAGAACAAAACTGTCTGGGTTTTTAATCAAAATATTAATTCGTTCTATAACGTACATCAGTTTAGATCTTGATTAGATCATGGAGAAATCACAGACTGCTCCGTGATTAGATGGCGAACTTATCGGCGTCTCATCTACATGTACATAGAAAAATGTTTTCAAAGGTCACATAAAAATTGAGCGATATTGAGAAAATGCGTTTGCGTAGATGAAGAACAGTATTTATTTGATCTTGACAAACTGCATACGTGACGCAATTTTCAGACGGGAAGATTTTCAAACAGTATCATTGATTGGAGCCAGATCAGACGCCGACTTACTAATCATTTGATATGAACCAATGCTTGGATCAATATCATACGCCGAGTTACTCAGGTCCTGGTCTACATAAATGATTCCACCCAGTTCAGACGCCGAGTTACTAAGCATGACTAAAATGTCAATTATTGGTGACTGCATCAGCATGACCATATATGGGAGATAGTAAAGCCGGACGTGTACACAGCAGGCATTGTCCGCCCAAGGCCTCTGGCAATCTATACACTCTGTCATACTGTATACACTCACAGTTTTATCTAGGCATACATGTACATGTAGGCATAAGAAGGGTACTATAAACCTAGTATAATTATTTAAATACCTTTCGGATTTATTTTAATTCGTATAATTGATCGGTCTCGATAAAAACAAAGGTATGCCGAATGAAACGCAAAAATCCGCTTATAAACGCGTTTATAAACGCAAAACTCACTTATAAACGCAAAACGCGTTTATCGTTTATCGTTTCGTTTGCGTTTCGTTTGCGTTTCGTTTCCGCATGCGTAAGCATAAACGGGAAAGAATAACAGATTCTCCACTGTATTGTTAAAAGGAACTTTGAGATATTATTGTTGATATTAATATTGATAATTGGACTTAAAAGATGTCCTTTGATAGCTTCTTGTTGATACAGATGTCATTGAATGACAAGGTTTTATCCGTTTCACTGCCAAAAGGCGCATTCGCAAACAGTTTGCATCCTGATCAGACGCCGCGTTATGATCAGAATCCAAGTTGTTTCGAAATTTTGTCAATCATACGGCCTTAACTTTAACTTTGAAAAGGACGTTGCAGATAACGGTATTGAAGCAGACGACAATATGGCTGGCTGTGAAGGCATATAATTTGACAATGAAAGGGTTATTGAAAGTATTGCCAATGTGATGACGTTATCTTTAAAAGACAAAAATACAAACAAACACTGCCTAACCCGACTACAGAACCATGTATATCTATTTACAAACAAACTTACAAAAATATCGGTATGAGTGCTAATATTTAGCTCCTGATCAGACGCTGTATTACGCTGGGTCTGACCAGGATCCAACCTTTTTGCAAAAGTGAATGTTGCAAAGCTTGACAATGAAGGGGATTTCAATATGAAAGTGTCTTCATTTAAGTAGTCGAAGACACGAAAAAAAAATTGGGTATTAATTTTAGATTCTACATAAGCGTCTTTATAATATGTTCATAGTTTGTCTGTTTTAATTCTTCATGCTTAATCGCCACCTGCTTCGAATATATCGTAGTATGTAAAACAAAACGAAAAGAAAATCGGTGTTTATGCTTTTAAAATTAAAGAAAAGTTGTTTAAGAGTACCAAACATATTGGAACCGGTTCAAACAGTTCATTATGCGTCGTCTGAATAGAATCCAAACTGTTTTGCAAATGTTAGCCCAGTCGCGCTTAGCTTGAGGCAAGTAAGGGTTAATTAGCTATGATCATGGTATTGCTAATGAAATGAAATCGATCGCTGCTCATCGACACCAACTAATCATGAAAACCTAAAAATACGAACATAAAACCTTAATAGGATTGAAATGGTCAAGATGACCGCTGTCCACAATGTCATTTGTCATTATGTCCTGTCATACAACAGAACATACTTCTAAAATTTCATAATCGTGATTAAGGGAACAAGCTGAGTTTGTAAATAGAACTGTTTCTACTAAATCATAATAAGTCACCATATTCTAGCAGGACGCAGGCTATGTAATTACTATAACATTTGTCTGTTGTAACATAAGTCTTCCGCCACATTGTTGTCTGCAACATCTGTCTACTGCAACATTTGACTTGGGTGACATTTGTCGTATGTAACAATTGTTTTCTGAAACATTTTTAGTCCGGTATAATTGTTTTCTGTAACATATGTCGTCTGGTCTGCAACACTTGATGTCTGCAATAATTGTCGTCTGCAACATCTGCTGTCTGTAATTGGTGTCTTCTGTAACATTTGCCATTCTGCAACAATTGTCGTTTGTCTTTTGCATACTTTGTTTTCTGTAACATTTGTCGTCAGTTGAAACTTTGCGTCTGCAGCATCTGTCGTCATTGAGCATTGTCGTTTGCACGATTTGTCATCTGCACGATTTGTCATCTGTAACATTTATCTATCGCGACATTTGTCATCAGTAACGTTTGTAATTTGTAACATTTATCGTCTGTAAGTTTGATGTTTGTAACATTTATATGTGACATTTGTCGTCTGCATTGTTTTTGTCCGCAACATTTGTCGTCTGCAACATATTTCATCTGTAACATTTGTCGTCTATAACATTGGTCCTCTGCAACATTTGTCATCTGTAACACTTGTCGTCTGCAATATTGATCGTCTGTAACAATTGTCGCCTGTAACATTTGTTATCCGTAACATTTGATGTCTAGCATTTATGGTCTGTATCATTTGTCGTCTTCAACGTTTTCGTCTGAAAGAATTGTCGCCTATAATATTTGAGTTATGAAATATATGCCATCTGTACCTGTTGTCGTCTGTAACATTTGTCGTCTTTTACAATTGTCGTCTGCATTCGACGAATGTAATACATGTTGTCTGTGTTCAAGTTGTAGTTGGCAGCATTTGTTGTCTGTAACAGTCGATGAATGTAATATATCGTCTGTGTAACACTTGTAGTTTGCAACATTTGTTGTATCTAACATTTGATGTCTGTAACATATGTTGTCTGTTTAGCATTTATAATTTGGAACAATAATTTTGTTGTTTGTAGCATACGATGAATGAAATATATATCGTCTGTATAACATTTGTAGTTTGCAACATAAGTTGTCTGTTTCATTTAATACCTGTTACATATGTCGACTATGTAACATTAATTTTGGAGTTTGTTGTCTGTGACATTTGCTGTCTGTAACATATATCGTCTGTGTAATAGTTGTTTTTTGCAATCTTTGTTGTCTGTAACCTTTGTTCTTCTTCTTGTTGATACTTCTCTCCATCAAGAATGATGATTATGAGAAGGCACTGTATCCTAAATTATTATTTACAAAATGTGAAAGTGATAAATATACAGTGAATTGATAATAAAATAAAACAAAAGCAGATTAGTAGTTTATACCAAATCTTCTATAACGGGTATGGTAACAATTGTCGTGAAATCAATAACTGTTGGTGCCATTTGTGCTGTGAGTGGTAGTACGTTCCATTGTCGGATACTTCTAGGATAAAAAGAAAATTTATAGGCGTCTGTAGATGACCTGATATGTCGAAAGCTGTACGGTGTGTAGAATCTTGTTCTGGGGTCAGTTGGTGTAAAGAACTTTGTCCCTGGATGGATGGCGACAATTTGGTGAACAATCTTATAGAACATTATCAGGCGGGCTCTTATCCTACGAGTTTCAAGTGTTGGCCAGCATAGATTTTCTAGCATGTTAGACACTGGACTAGTGTTATTGTAACTGTTACAGACAAATCTGGCGGCTCTACGTTAAACTTTTTCTATTTGGTCTATTTTATTTTTATGATGGGGTCCTTAACATTTTGAGCTGTTTCTTTTAATGTTCTCTTCAGGAAGCTTAGGATTGATTAGCTTTGCTAGTAATGGAGTTTATATGTTTATCCCATTTCAAGTTATGTTGGATTTGATTTGATTGGTTTTGAGTTTACGTCGCTTTCATCGGCGCCATATGACCATTTCATGTGTCGCGGTGCCGTAAAACCCAACTCAATCAAACGTCGCTTTCAGCAGTATTTCAGTCATATCGTGACGTCCAGCTAATTTTAGGTGGAAGAAGACCCCGGACGTCCTTTATGCACTATTTCAGGCACAAATCGGCAACTAGGTAGAACCACCGACCTTCTACAAGCCAGCTGGAAGGCTTCCCAACATGACAAATCCGAACGACCCTACTTGGATTCGAACTCAAAGCGGTGAGGAGCTTAGTGATGTAAGTCACAGTGACTATACCACTACCAAGTTAAAGTCTACTTTCAGTCCGAATGAACGCTCAGCCGACTGTACATATACTCCCCTGATCATCGAGCCATCTTGCCTATGAGCACTGCTAACATATGGCGCAGTCAAATGCAGCTGCAGTACCGACTCAGACCCTTCACAGGTACCCATTTTAACCCCTGGGTGGAGAGGAGCAATTCGCGGTACATGTCTTGCTCAAGAACATTCCTGTACATCATCGGGGATTCAGAAAAATCCCCTAGTCAGACCGCTGGTCCGGCGGGGGATCGAACTCACTACCCCTGGTACCGTAGTCCAAGGTGTTAACCATTGGGCCACTACCGCCGGTAGGTGGAGAAAGACACCTAACTATTTGGAACTATCTACTGTTTTAAGTGGGGGGGGGGGGGGGGTATGTAATATATATTGAAATTTAACAGGAGACTTCTTTTGTGTAATACTCAGGACATTACATTTGTCGGGATGAAATTTCATTAGCCAATCATTTCCCAACTGCCGGCAGCCTCTAGGCCTGCTTGAAGAAGTTCAGCATCTAAACTACTATGTATTTCCTTATAAATTATGCTGTCATCTGCGAACAGTCTTAACGTACTGTATTGAAGATATTCTGGGAAGTCATTGATATAAATCAGAAAAAGAATTGGTCTCAGTACCATTCCCTGAGGGACGCCTGATGTTACAGGAACTTTTGATGAGTGTTCGCCCTCAAGGACAACAGTCTGGGTTCGGTCAGTAAGAAAATCACTGATCCAAGGTAGTACATTGTTTGTGATTCCATAGTACTTCAATTTATAAAGAAAATGTTTGTGTGAGACTTTGTCAAAAGCCTTGGTGAAATCCCTGATCACAATATCAGTTTTGATATTGCGGTCGAAAGATTTGCCAATATTTTCAAGAAAGGAGATAAGCTGGATTTCACAAGAACGTTTTGATCTTAATCCGCTCTGGAGGTCGTAAAGTATATTGTTTGACTCTAGAAAAGACATAATATTTGATGAAATGCTATGCTCTAAAAGTTTACAACAAATACAGGTAAGCGATATGGGACGGTAATTAATTGCATCATGCTTATCACCTTTCTTGAAAGCAGGACGTACATTCGCATGTTTCCAATCAGCAGGGATCTTACCAGAACTTAAAGACTTAGAAAATACAATAGATAGAATAGGTGCTATAAACTCTTTACATTCCTTAACCCTTTCCCCCATAGAAGCGACTTTTAGCGTATTTAATTTATTCCTCCGCTGAAGAAAATAGTTCCAGTTTATACCCTCATGAACAATTACCATTACAAATATTTTATATAGCCTAGCATATTTTAGCTTAAAGCAGGCTGAAAGTAAAGCAGAATGTGCCTTAAGGCACATTCTGCTTTACTTTCAGCCTGCTTTAAGTGGTCACCTGTATTCAAAACTGTAAACAGGCTATGAGGTAAAGGGTTAAGGACTCTGGCATGAATTTGGTCAGGACCACAAGCAGTATTTCGATGATGTTTGATAGAAGATTCTCAATTCCCTGAGGATTGATGTAAATGTCCTTCATGTCTGGGTGGGGACTTGGACCTTTGTCCGGAATAGGCTGAGAAGAAATAGGAGTGAATGCTTGCTGGAATTGATTGTTCAAACTGTTTGCTTTAGTACAGGCACCAGGCTTAAGAAGGCCATTTTCTCTTTGTGGAGGTATGGAGAAAATTTCTGTCTTCTGTGTCTTAATGTAACGAAATAGATTTTTTTGCATTTTATTTCTACTTTGTTGAATCTGATCTTGAACATCAGTGTCAAAGATCAGATTTTCCACATGACTACAGTAGGCCGATCGTTGTTGCTCTCTTTGTATCTCTGCTTTCAATTTGCGTACATGATTTGGTTTTGAATGATGTTTTCTACAAATTTAGTCAATTGCCTTTTTAAGTTAATGCATTTTGGTCTTCAGTTCCTTAGAAATTAAGGGTATATCGTTTGACCGGTTACTCATCTTGGTAGGAATATTCTTTGAAATTGAATTCTGGAGTCTACATTTAAAAGAACACCAAAGGTTGTCTATAAGGTTTTCTTTAACATTTGTTATCGGTAACAATTGTAGTCAGCAATAATTGGAAGTGTTTTTTTTATTCTTAAAAATATATCGCAATGTCAAACAATTCTGACCCAAATGAAGTTCAGAGTTTCTCACTGACCTTTTGATTTTTACATTTGACCATAAGTTGATTCTTACTATGTAAATTACATGTAGATATATTCACGCCCTGTAATCTCTGGCTCCCTCACATTTTTGCGATGTATTGAAAAAAGAGCCAAAGAAACTTCCGAGAAGCATCCAAAGACAGGATATGGCAACGAAAGGTAAGACGAACAATGCATCGTGCACATATTTCTTCCTCTAAAAAAGTCATTGAGTGTTTTTTCAAAAATCGGGCTTCGTCATTCCACATAGAATTGATCATACCTTTAGTCCGTGTTGATTGATTTGCAAAACAATTTTATTTATAGCCGTTACATTGAACCAAAGTTTGGAGAATGACCCGATCAAAACCGAAAGTAGACAAAAAACACCCCTGTTCAATGTTTTATTCCTAATTCCATCAGTTAAAGCGTGGAGCTTTATTGATTGATAGATAATTGTTTGATTTTGCATCATATTACTTTATCAATCACTATAACCATGTCTTGCTCGCCAATTTAATCGATTGAGAAGGAGCCTGTGTTATGGAGAGGGAGCGAAGATGCAGAGATGGAGCCAACGTATGCAGAAACTGATTATGTTTCAAAAACACATTGAGAATTTCATTTTTTTTTAAACATTGAAGTATCTGTAATAGCTCGATATCTAAAGTAAAGATATGAGTAATACAGGAGACACAAGCTTTATATAAACCACACGGTCGTTTCAACAAAACATCAAGCATACATAATTTTAAGTCTATCGGAAGACAAATGGAGAAGAAAATGGATGAGTATATTACAAACATACTTTTAGATTAACGGGAAGATGAAATTTGTAGATTTATTTCAAATGCTGAACGTACATTTTAATTAGAATAACAATTTATATGTTGGAAAACGCTTTAAAATGAAACAAAAATCAATATGAATATGCTAGAAAATATATTTAGAAGGCTCCTTTTAATTTGAGTGGGATACACCAGTTTTAAGAAAGTTATAATGTCGGTATCAACATTGTGTTCCTTGAAGACTATCAATGCATGAAGGAATGTATCATATGCTTCATCACGTGGCTTCTCATAAGACGGGCACAACTCATCAAAATTGAAGTCTATCTCAGACGAAGATGGGCTGGTGGTTGCAATATCTGAATACCAAATGGTTGATTCATCTTAATGGGTGGTTGAAAAATCTAAATGAATTTTGGGCGGTCTCTTTGAAGGGGGACATATGGAGTAGCTGCGATTAACTGGTGACAATTTTGGTCGCTTAGTAAATGGTGATCTAAAGGGTGTTAGTTTGCTGCAGTGGATGGTTCTTTTTCGATTTGAGTTGGTGTGCTTGTCAATGTCAGTCTTCCTATGTTTACCGTTGTTCGTGACTTGAACTGCTTTTTTGATGTCAAGAGAGTCTTGCGTTGTCTTTTAAATACACCCATCTGGAAATATAAATATGCGAGCTTAAGACAATTTGCAACAATTCACTTTATATCTCTATCAGTTATTTAATAATTTAATAAATAAAAAAAATATGAACAGTGTCGATTTTTAATTTAAATCCTAGCTGATAAGGATCAGTAAGATATTTCTTTTAATAACAAATTTACAAGCTTGAGTTTTATGCGATATATTTCTCTTTTTTAGTAATAAAAATGGTTACCAAATTTTATTCATTGAATTCGTTATTTTACAGATATGTTACTGTGTTTTAAATAGTTTGACACCAAACAATTCAACGTCTTTTTCGAAGAAGACGTAATTTGCACATTAATTTGCTCATACTTCTTGAAATGCGTTCATTGGTGGCTCCCTCTCGGCATATTGGCTCCCTCTCTATAACGCAGGCTCCATCTCAATCGATAAATTCGCAAGTATGACGGGAATATAATGATTTGTAAAGGTAATATGATTAAAAATCAAACAAGTATCTATCAAGCAATAACGTTCTATGCTTAAAGTAATGAAATTCGGAATAAAACATTGATCAGAGGTGTTTTTTGTCTACTTTCGTTTTCGATCGGGTCATTCTCCAAACTTTGGTTCAATGTAACGGCTACAAACAAAATTGTTTTACAAATCAATATACACGGACTTAAGGTATGATCAATTCCATGTGGAATAATGAAGCCCAATTTTTAGAAAAACACTTAATGACTTTTATAGAGGAAGAAATATGTGCACGATACATCGTTTGTCTTACCTTTCGTGGCCATTTCCTGTCTTTGGATGCTTCTCGGAAGTTTCTTTGGCTCTTTTTTCAATACATCGCAAAAATGTGAGGGAGCCAGAGATTACAGGGCGTGATATTGGCGACATTTGCAAATCATTTCGATTGTGACCATATGTCTGGTAACTTGACATCTCCAAAATGTTAGCAATTCAGAGTGTATTTGCTTAGAAATAGGAAATAAAACGTGAGGAAGACAACTTGCAATACTCATTTACTACCAATGTCGATCCACTCACTTGACACCTGATCTGAGTCAAAGCTGTTTGACATTAGTTTCAAGTTGTTTTTTTAAACAGAATTGCCAAAACCATGGTAATTAGAATAAAGCAGAAATGAAGACAACACATTTGAAGTAGGCAATACCTCGGCCGTGAACGAGTTAAAGTGAACTGTATTTATCGTGTTCAGCATGAGATACGTTAATTGTATCAAAAGGCCACCTATGCCAGCTGCTACTCAGATTTACCTTCAAGTACTCACAAAAATGTTGTTACTACTTTACTACTATACTATAGCAACATTCAAAATATGTTCCATTGTCGGTCTGCCAAACATGTGACAGCCAAAAGCTGGAGAAATGTAGTGCAGAAAACAGAGCACCAGATAAGGGTAGTTTTTCAAAAACTAAAATCTTTATTTCTGAATTAAACCCTATGGTGTCACTACTCATTAGAATCGTCTCTTCGAGACGATTCTAATGAGTAGTAACACCATAGGATTTGGTGCTAAAAATTGTGAGAAAATGTGGGATTTGTTGAAAAAACTACCTCTTATCTGGAGCCCTGAGAAAACTACTTTAGAAGCTCTTTGCTTTACCTTTGTACTGTATTAGTCAACCACTTACATTTGACTTTACACGTGTAAGGTTAATTGTGTCGATCAAGAGGGGTAGTACTGTTCTAATTCCTGACCTACAATCCTGTCAAAATGGTTCGTGGAGGTTCCTCCTAAAGTGCATACAATAATTGCATTTCTCACGGAGTGCATATCTCTCACCTCACAACTTTTCAAACGGGTAACAGCTAAAGGTGAGACCGAGGTAATACAGAAAGCTCACATACATGTAGATGCTTTAACACATTGACCCCTAGCGACGAGTATACTCGTCATTTACAAACAGTGTACCTGTGAGGATTACACATGTCCTGTGCAAACAGCTCCTTAAGGAGCCCTCTGATCAGGGTCTACACTGCTTTTGTCATTTTGAAATATATTGTTAAAATCAACCTTAAATAGTAAAAAAATGGACTACACTTATTTTGAAATTGGAATTGTCCATTAAAAGTTTCAGGGGTGAATGAGTTAGGCATACATCGTGTCCTGCATTTAGGAGATGCAGATATAAAACTATATAAAAACATGTTCATTTGAGTGACCGTCATACATTAATTTTACTACCATATTTACTTTAAAAAGTGTTCATATTGAGATGCCAATCTGTTTTTGAGCGTTACCTTTACAGATACACTAGAACCTCGATAACTAGAACACGCTTAAGTCGAACATATCTGCATTTTAAAGTCAAAACGTGGCTTAGCTACCTTTTAACTGTGGGATATGGGTAAGTTCGACTTAAGTGATCTGGAACTATTCGAATTTCAACTGTAGTACATGTAATTCGAGTAAGTGCAGCTTAACCCTTTCATGGATTTTACCCTTTCATGATCAAATGTATCGGGATGTTTTTACCCTTTCACCGCCTTATTGTCGTCTGCTTCAATATTGTTGTCGGCAATATCGTTTTAAGGCAGTATAACGGACGTAATTTCAAAACGAGTGACAAACAGTTTTGATCATGACCAGACGCCACTTTACGCGGCGTATGATCAGGATCTAAACTGTTTGAAAATGCGCTTTATGACATCATTGAGACTAAAAGGATTAAGGCAATTTAAGGCAGTATGAAACGAGTGTCAAACAGTTTGGATCTTGATGAGACGCTGCAGTACAATGTCTATGATCAAGATCCAAACTGATTACAATTGCGCCTTATGGCATCATTGAATGTGGAAGGATTACTCTAGTATGCGTTATCTTGGTTTGTCTGCACTCACATAACTGTTACTATACTATTACTGACTAACCTACAATCCTGTCAAAATGGTTCATGCAAGTACCCAAAGTGCAGGCAATAATTGCATTCCGCATGACACGCATAACTGACACAACTTTTCAAACAGCATTCATTCATCTTGATGCATACACATCTTGTTGGTGTTTGTAAACCAAACGAAAAACTGCCATTAGTGGAATTTTTCATATGTTTTTGTCACAAGGAAAACACTTTTACGAGTTGCACACAAGCAGGGGTCGTGTTTTCAGTCTGGCATGAACTACGTTTTTGATGTGTGCCTGTAAATTGAGTCCTGAACAGAAACATTGTTAACATTCTACTATTACAATTAACCCTTTCCCCCCGTAGCTTGTTGCTAGTTTTGGAAGCTGTTGGCTGCTTAAAGTAGGTTGAAGTAAAGCAGAATGCGCCTTAATGTGCATTCTGCTTTACTTTCAGCCTGCCTTAAGCTCCCAATACTAAGATATGGAAACTTTCTTTTGGTACATGTTTATAATTTGGATCTATTTTCCCTTCAGTGGAAGAAAAAATTAAATGCGCTAAAAGGCGCTTCTATAGAGGGGATAGGGTTAAACTCGTGTTAAACGGTCATACGAAAGAAGGTAGAAGTTGAGTAGACGCTAATATTTACCATTAAAATGAAACGCAAACACAATCTAATAAAATATAGAAAATGACATTATTTTGATATTTCTGACTGTGTATTTTTGTCTGAATGGAAAACAGTTTGGAGACTGATCAGACGTTAAGCCACCAGGTGTCTGGGCTGCCTCCAAAATGTTTGCTATTGACATAAGGGTTTTAAAAGAAACGCGTTAATTGTGAAAAAATAACGTCTTCTCCAATGAAAACGGCCTTTCAAGAAAGGTACAGTGACATGCAGGTGGTAGTTTAATTCAGGACAAGCATTCACCACTAAGCAGTCAAGTTTCTTAGTTCTTTGTGCACTCTTTGGCAATTAGGCACGTTTTAGATATGGATAGCTTTTAAGACATGTACCAGTTAAAAAACAGGTAAAAAAATGCAGAAAACTCTATCAGTTTTTTTTTGTATAATATGGAGCTTTAAAATCAAAATACGAATACAGTGGGAAAGGCGTTATTATTTCCAAAATAAACATTTTTTCGTTAAAATAATTATTATTTTCATTGCAAACAGTTTGGAGCCAGACCAGACCCCGCGTCTGACCAGGTTCCAAACTGTTACCAATGGAAATAATAGTTTTTACTGTAAACGCGTTTGTTGGGAAAGAAAAAACGTTTTCTCCAATGTAAAATGGCAGGAGATAATGTCACGTCAGAATCGCATCCACACTGTTGTCCCTGAAATGCTGAAGTCATATAAAATGCAAACAAACGGTTAATCCAAAAACATGGTAACGACCACAATTCAGTCAAAGCAGATGACTTTCCCCGAGAGAGAAAAGGCTGTTCGGTACAGCATCCGGGTCCTAAGGGCAATAGGTACACTAATTAGCTTAATCACCGTTTAATTATTGAATGATCCAATAAGTTAGGCTTTGGATATACAGTTAAACCTCTCTATTACGACCACTAAACTATGTTAATGAATTATTACTAAGTGCTTTCGACAGACAACTGCTTAAAGCAAGGTGACAGTTAAACAGAAAGCTCCTTTAGGAGCTTTCCGTTTTACTGTCATCTTGCTTTAAGCTGTTCACCTGTTTTTTAAACAATCAATTAGCATTCGTTTTAGTGGCCGTAATAGAGGTGTTCTACTATACAGTCAAAACTGTTTTAACTTATACCATCCAGAGCGCAACCTTGACTCTAGTAAAAAACAATTTGATCCAGATCAGGTGACTAGTTACTCGGCGTCTGATCTTGATGCAAACTTAGTGACACTCTGATTAAGCCTTTCGTCTTTAAACATGGCACAAAGCTGAATTTGATTTATTTCGCAGACGATATTTTTTAAACAAACGCTAATTCAGCTTGATAACGATTAACCCCTTATTGGGGTTGCAATGTCACCAATTTTAAACAGTTGTCGTCTGCTATTATTTCCTAAATTTTAGGTTATTATTGCAAACAGTTTAGATCCTGATCAGACGCCGCGTAACGCGGCGTCTGATCAGGATCCAAGCTATTTGCAACTTACTATTGTACTCAATATAAGGCAGTGAAAGGGTAAAGTTACCATTCTACAAAGACGCATTGCCGTTTCTATAGAAATAGGAAAGTGGTTCGAGACAGAGAACTCTTCTAAAAGCAGAATTTCTTTCATTCAGACTTAACACTCACCTGAATTAAATACCATTCGTAGCAGTACTGCTACTTTGAAGGGTCGCATAGCACATCGTGATCTATATAATAGTAATTATACACACTATAGAAGTTTTGAGCGTCACATTACTGAAGAAGCATGGTGATTTTTAAAGACAAGCGACCCTCTAAATGTAGTTAAAAACCCCAACACTTTTAGTTACTTTGTATGTCTCTAAAGAAAACACATCTTTTAGCTTTTCAAGGGTCGGTTAGATTTTATTGTACTCTTCTACACGCTTAAAATAGCCAGGAGAAACTCGGCGTCTCATATGGACCCAAATAGTTTGACACACTGGTGATATGTTCTATACGAACATGTATTTAACCCATTACCCATAGCCTGTTTCTAGTATTGAAGATAGATGACTACTTAAAGCAGGTTGAAAGTAAAAAAAAAGGCGCATTCTGCTTTACTTTCATCCTGCTTTAAGCTACCATCTGCCAGAATAGAGAAAATATTTCTTATGATAAAGATTCATGACTGTAGAATTTGAACTATTTTCTTCAGTCTAGTAAAACATTTGAAGGCGTAAAAAGGCGCATTTATGGAGCAATGGGTTAAATCAACTTTCAAAATTGTTACAGACGAAAACGTTTTCTGACTACAATGGTATAGCGTGCAGAATGTTAATATACGTTTATATGCACTAGTGGAAACAGAAACTTACAACGAGTAATGAAACAATGAAGGTCGTCTCTAAATGCCATTGTCTAATTAACAGGTACACTCTTGGTGCACGTACAGTAAAGACCCGTAACTCCGACAACCCAAGCGGAAACTCACTGATGGTGTAAATGTGTTAAAGGTTCTTTGTACTTACAGTATACAGTAAAACCTCGCTATTGACCATTAAAAAGAAGGCTAATTGGTTGTATAATAGACAGATAGCAGCTTAAAGCAAGGTGACAGTGAAACAGAAAGCTCATGTATAGGAGCTTTCTGTTTCACTGCCATCTTGCTTTAAGCGGTCACCTATTGTAAACACCCTAATAGTTAACATAAATTAGTGGTCGTAATAGAGAGGTTTTACTGTAATTATGTAGCAAACGCCATCATTTCCAGTGTAAACGAATGTAAGTGAAACCCAATTTAATGAAATATAGAAATTGGCAGTTTAATTTTTAACATTTCTGATCATATAGGTTACATCGTTGAGAAGAGTTATTATTTCCGAATAAATGCGTTAACGCTAAAACTACAGTATTATATTTGTATTGCAAACAGTTTGGAGCCGGGTAACACGTCGTCTGATCAGACTCTAAGAGATTTACCACTCAGATGAAAATAATTCGTTAAAACCGTCCAAAATTGTTGTTTTCTACATTTTATTGCAACGCGTTTGAATTTCGTTTGCGTTTAAAGGGGAAGAATAACGTCTTCTCCACTTTTTAAAATTCATATAGTTGATAACAGATCTTTGGCCAAGACTGGTAGAGTTCAGCCATTGCAGGAGGTTGTACAACTAGAGAAAATCTTGAAATACGCTATGAGTATTTGAAAATCATGAAATTATTTACAGGTAGGCGGCTACTTAACCCTTTCACTTTCAATGACGCCTTAAAGCGCATTTGCAAACAGTTTTGATTCTGATCAGACGCCGCGTCACGCGGCGTCTGATCAGGATCAAAACTGTTTGCTACTTGTTTTGAATTTACGTTAGTTATACTGTCTTAAATCTAACTTTGAAACGATGTTGCAGACAACAATATTGAAGCAGACGACAATATGGCGATGAAGGGGTAAAAAGCTCCTCGATAAATTTGATCATGAAAGGGTTAATGCATGACAAAAGTAATGCAGAACGCTCCCGTAGGAGTAGCCACTTGCCTAACCGACTGCCCAGCATCTATTTTATTTGTTTTCCTGAGATTTCGAACCACATTTGATTGGATAACACGAGACTGATTCGATAGGTCAATTAGTACGTCCAAGACGTCATGAGTCTGACGGCTGGTATGTTCCTCGAGAAATGTCGACATACAGACAGAACTAACACTGAAAACATAAGATATACAATTTAGTGGTTTTCACATTGTTTCAAAGTGCATTATGTTAAATTGTTGTTATATAAACTGCTACAAAGTTAGAAAATTAAACCTTAAGTGTTCACTTACGCCATCCCATTGACTTTAATTGAAGTCTTTAATGTTATCGGAACGTCGGTGTTCGCTTTTTCAAATTACATAGCTTGTGTGAAAATGGAAACCTCTTATAACCTACTTAGTATTTTGAACTGCTATCTACAAACAACGTAGTTTGTTTTGACTGGTCAGAATCCCATCTTCTCGATAGTTGTTCCCATGTTAATTAAGTCCAAATATTTCAATTACAAATACCCACCCACCCCTAAAATGACAATAATAATCTATTATATTTATGACAACTCAACAACAACATTACAGGCGACCATTTTAAGCTGACGAGACTTAAAAGGGTTAACTCTTATCCCATACAATAATCGCCTGCTTCAAATCAGTCTTTTAGGTATTATTTCCAAATCTTAAATGTCACATTTTAATTAAAAATCCTGAAAGACGAAAATGAAACATTTTGGACCAATGTCAGATATCGAGGTATGTGTCCTCTGGTCTGGATCTAAAACTGTTTGTAAATATCAGTCACACGGCGCTTAGCAGTTTTAGTGTTTAAAATAACATATGGCTGCTTATGACACAAGTATCAACTTTGTAAATGGCTTCTCTTTCTTCTGAAGATGTAGATACCACATCTTGAAGTGCTTTCAATAATAAGATACTTTTGCGACAAACGACCGCAACAATATCGTTCTATTTAACCCTTCCACTGTCATGACGTCATATGCCCATAACTATTGACGTCTGCTTTTATTTATTAAATTCAATTTTGATATAAATTGAAGAAAGTTATATCGCAATGGGTGTCAAATATTTTGAATTTTTATCAGACACCGCAAAATGCGGTGGCTGATCAGAATCCAAATTATTTTGCAAACAGAAATATGTACACTTGAAGGGGTTAACCTTGAGCAAGCAATGTGATCATCTCTTGCAAACATTGTCGCATGCAACCATTGTTTACAGTTGATTTATTTAATGATTTACATGTACTGTAATTTCTCCCAGAAAATGTCCCCAGAATGTCAAACAATTTGAATCAAGATGAGATATTGAGGATATCGGTGTCTCATCTGGATCTTAACACTTTGCAACAATTCTTACCCAGTTGCCCGTAGTGTGCAAAAGTTTAACTCTTTGAATGCTGGATGTTTTTTGTCTGCAACAATTATTGTCGTCTGTTACTGTTCTAAAACACACTTCAAAATGTCTTTCAAAACAGGGTTAGAGTGTCAAACAGCTTGGATCCTGATGAGACGTCGCGTAAAAGCGCCTCATCAGGATCCAAACTGTTTGCAACTGTTTTCGTGATTAAACCGCTAGCATGGTGAGAGATAGCAACAAAGGTTTGCTTGGGTCGGTCTAAGACATTGTCAGGATTGTGCAAATTGTCTTTGTTGAAAAGAAACGTAACAAGAATTTAATGGGTTTAAACAGTGCTAAAACAACTGGTTTTTCCCTAATAGTTCAGATCCAGATCAAACGCAGAGTAATTCAGCATCTGACATTTTATTCCAGCATACTTTAGGTTTCGAAATGTAAAGTGTCGAGAAAAGCACATACTAATATGCAGACGATAATTTGAAGATGAAGATAGTACGGAATATTAAAGGTTTGCTCTTGCCACGTGGCCCAAATTAAATGTCTGCCAAAAGTGTTAAGGGAAACTTTGTTAACTCTTGTCGCGTGGCCCCTTTAACATATCCTTACACTAGCTGGAATATTCGTCTGCTGCAAAGATTCATCTGCTTAAGTACATACTATTTGTCATAACTCATTAATTTTTGCCGAAGCCATAATCTTAATGTCCGAATATGTTGGATCCTGAGCAGACGCCAAGTAGCTCGGCGTCTGATCAGAGAAAATACTAATTGGCAGATGTTGTTAGGCTCATTTTTCGTTCCGTTTCTATTATGAGAACCACTTGAAATGGGGTAGTTCCCAGTGCTTGAATCTACTGTTTACTGATCATTATAACTGTGTAAGCCGAAGTGTTACAGCCTATAAACACGCATTAAAACTTACCCCTTTTCTAGTATCGTCTGCTGCAAATTTGTCGTCTGTAAAAATATTCAAGTTCCATTTTTATAACATTTTTGCCAACGAAAATCTAAAATGAGTGTCAAAACAGTATGGCTTATTATCAGCTAATTAGTTACACAATATCTGATCTTGGTCTACACTGATAGCAAATGTAAGACTTATTTCGATTTAGCGGGAAAAGGTTTAATACATGAAAACACGCTTTTTATTGCATTTTTGAGGTAGGAAAAACTATTCCATCTTAGAAAACATATGACAGTTATATCACACATCAACAAAAGAAGTAAAGTTGACACCCAACAGCTACCGTAGAGCCATTCAGAAACGGATCCTGAAATACGCATTGTTCCAAGGTTGAAAGACAGGTGGCGATTTAATGCAGGACGGAAGTAATTCTGAAAACTCCTTAAGGATCTTTTTGCAGCATTATTGATCTATAATAAATAGTCAACTGTCTGAAAAAATCAAAATAATTTATAACTTGTATGTCTCTTTAGAGAAGTTAATTACTGATGACAGCAAATCTATCTGGAGACAATTTTAATTCTTATTGCCCGACCTACAATGCTTGTAGGATTGCACTTTGTCGAGTACTTTTCATGGTTTTCACCTTTCGCCAGTCAGCATCGACTTTAATAGAATTTGCAAAGACTTTAGGTGTAGATTAGATTATATACTCCACAAGACGTGGCCACTGATAAGGATCTAAACTGAGCCTCCTGATAAGCTGTGTGTAAGCTGTATTAATTTACATATAAGGTTTATGAACAATTGCAGACGACAGTCGTAAAGCAGATGATTATGTAGTGAAGGGTTAATTTTTAATTAACTCTGAGTGCTAGATGCACTTTTTATTACGAATATTTTCAACTGCAATCCTAACACTGTTTTACATGCACTTCAGTAAACCCTCTCTATTACGACCACTAAACTGCATTAACTATTAGGAGTTTAAGACTGGTGACTGCTTAAAAGCAAGGTGACTGTAAAACAGAAAGCTCCTCAAGGAGCTTTCTGTTTTACTGTCACCTTGCTTTAAGCTGTCACCTGTCTTTTTTACAATGAGCTAGCCTTCGTTTTAGTGGTTGTTATAGAGAGGTTTTACTATATATGTTAAACGCCTGTTTTGAATTCTGCTTTTTTGATATTCAAACTTTCAGACAACTTAACAAATGGCATAACTAAATGATTGTCAAACGATATGGATCCCGATCAGACGCTGTTTTGTAATCCGTTTCTTTTAGAAACCAAGAAACTACCAAAGTTTGTTCATAGTTCTCCTCTGTAACAACGCGTCTCAAATTCAGCTGTTTGTTTAATCCATGTTTCATTTTATTTTGTTAGCAGAGGTTGAACCGTTATTGAGCAAATCAATTTATTTGTCCGGTTATGTCATTGTGAACGATTGAACTAACCATGGCGGACTTTCAATAAAATCTAAATGGACGGTTTTAGTTGCTAATTCTAAATCTTTAATTTATCCGCTCAAAGAATGTTTTATGATAGTTTACCCACAACAGGCCTCCTCACTGAAAGACGTGCTTAAGGACTATCATGTTTGATCCACAAGGAAAACCCTCATACTAAAATATAAACCAAAGGCCGTATTGGAATTTCAGACCAATTTATGTTTTAAAATGTCCCTTTCATCATTACAAGAACATCCCTGTTAATATTGTATATGAAAATAATGATCAAAATGCAAATAACGTGTATACGCCCTCTCATTAATATGCAAATGTTCTTTTCTTAAATTTTGAATAGTTTTGAACGTCTTTTCAAGTTTGTTGAAATGAGGTTTGCCCGTAATTTCAGAACAAAGAAGCGCGTGTCTTCCAAACGCAACATTATCTGAACTGTCAAAGAGTTTTAGTGTTAGTATTCGGAATGCTTTTGTAGTCTTTGTTAAAGAGGATTGTCTCCACTGTCATTTGAAGTGACAATCAAATTTGGGTAAAACAACAATGCAATAAAAAAGATATATCGAGAGCCAGATGACAGCTTTGTGCAAGGCAAAAATAAGCTTTTAGGAGCTTTTTGAATTACCATTCAATATGCTAGTATCTGTCTCAACGTTTACTCCATAGTCTGTTTTAGTTTAAAGAGAGGTGATCACTTAAAGTAGGTTGAAAGTAAAGCAGAGTGCGCCTAAAGGCGCATTCTGCTTTACATCCAGCCTGTTTTAAGCTACCATCTGCTAGAAATAGAAACTAATTCTTATGGTACATATTAATGACTATAAATTTGAGCATTTTTCTTCAATGGAGGAATAAATCAAATGCGCTAAAAAGGTGCTTCTATGGAGAAATGGTTAACCATTTCTCTGCTGGAGCCAAGTATACGTATACCTTTTAAACAGGTTACACCACTGGACACCCCGAGCATCGGGTTATTCAAGGACCAATGCTATATTCAAGGAGCCAGAAGGAGTCTTCACTGTGTGACTTATATTGTTCGCAAATATATTCTAAAAAACCGCCCTAAAATCAATATAGCTGGCCAGTTTTCAAAAGTGTAATATTCTATTCAGCATATAAAGGGCAACCCATTACTCCGTTAAATGTGCGCCTTTAATTTATTCCAAACTGAAGAACTAATTTCACTTTAAACAGTCATGAACCGTAAGAAATAGTTGTATATCTTAGTAGATTTGTAGCCTATACATGTAGCAGTTTTAAAGAAAGTCGAATGCGCCTCAAGACCTGTTTTCAACATGTTTAAAGTGGTTACTTGTCTTCAAAACTAGAAACAAGCTAGTGGATATTGGGTTAACGACACCCTCGTACAATAAACATAACACAAGTTTGTCTGCAACTGTTATCATGATACAATGTAGAACATGTTGTTTTTCAGTTTAAACGAAACAAAACGCAAGATTAAAGCGCAACGCGCTGCATTTATCTGCGACACGTGTTTCTATACAGTCCTGCTTCTTTATTTTCATTCAAGATTCTTCTATTTACCATCTAGACTATGGACGATTTCTTCTGATAGAATAAAATCTCGCCACGAAGACCACTGGATGTCTCATCTGGAATCTATTTGTTTGATGATATTTTCTAAAAGAAATGACAGATACATCAATAACATACTCTGCCTACAGTATTAAAGGTCAAATGACCTGACATCAGGTCTGGAAGAGGAACACAAACGCTATGTTTTATTGCCGGTTAATCAGAAAGAGTATTTGCTTTGATTTCTGCAACCTAGCGTTCTATCTAAAAAATTAGTCACTTCGATCTACGCAACGTAAAAAGATCTCAGATAAATAATTCCGTTAGACGCCAATAACCTTGTTATTACGACATTAATTGCGACATTTCTGCCGTAAAGTAGTCTTTTATTAAGAAACTTTACTGTTTTACGACATGAGAGGCTCAATGTCGCCCTTAAACTTCTTTCGAAGTGAAACTTGTGCATTTTACTGCATTTCTTATTAGAAGTGATGGTTCAGACACTTTTATGGTTCATTTATTTCAGAATATTCGCAATGGATGTTTTTCCTTTGTGTGCTTGTTACAAATACTTGATATTGATTGAAGGAAATGTGTTATTTAGCAAAGTCACTGCATCAATTACTCAGCTATTTGTCTGCTAATCGCGACTAACTAGAATTTGTAAACAGTTTGGAATCACATCAGCATCAGATGAGGCGAAACACGTCATCTGATCAGGGTCCAAACGTGTTGACTCACTGGTATAGTTTTCTTTAGGTAAACTGTATTTATATAATATTTTTAAAGTAGTTTTGAGACACACGATATTGTAGAAGGTGAATAATAAAGAAAAAAGCTACATTTATGATATAAAAGACAACATGTGGCAGGTGGAAGCAACATGGCCGTAAACTAGAACGGTCTAACATTTTAAATCTTTTTTTCATAGTAAACCTTTATAGTTGAAAAATCATTAATTCCTAATAAATGCGTTTACTCTCAAAATATTATTTCCATTGGAGCCAGATCAGACTACGGGTACCACTCAGATAAAAAAAATCGTTAAAAGTATTATACTACTGGTATTTTCTACACTTTAGTGCATTGCGTTGGCGTCTATACGGGAAAGAACAACATCTTATCCACTGTATCACGCATTGTTAAATTCCATACTCCTACATATACACTGTATTTCTAAAGGGCTGCAGAGGTTGTCTCAACATCCTCACAAATGGCTAATTTAAGATGGTAACTATTTAAGGAGACTTCGACTTTGTTTCAGCATATGATTTGTGTAGCACGAGAGTTAAACATGGAAAACTATTTGTATGGAAGATTTAAAGCAAGACGCAAGTAAAGCAGAAAGGTCGGACAGAAGCTTTATATTGTATCGTTTAACCATAACCCTTTCCTTCAATAGCCTTAATCGTAAGCAGTATTCAAATATGTACTTGCTTGTTGTAGGCCATACAGTGGCAGGGCTGCCATTTCTCCGGATTTTTCCTAAATCTCCGGATTTTTTCCCTGTACATGGTAGCTTAAAGTAGGCTAAAAGTAAAGCAGAATGCGCCCTAAGGCGCATTCTGCCTTACTTTCTGCCTGCTTAAAGTAGTCGCATGTCAACAAAATAAGAAAAAGGCTATGGGGTAATGGTACGATTAAAAAAATCGCATTTGAAAAATGCAAATTTTGAAATCTTAGGATTTTTCATTTCAACTTATGGCAGCCCTGCAGTGGAGAAGGCGTCAGTAGTATCCGTTTATAAACAAAACTAACACAAGCGCACAATACAATGTGTAGGAGATGGCAGTTTCTTGAAAACAAACCTTAAAGTAGTACATTGCAAACGAGACACATACATGAATAACTTAGAGGATGGACGGGGTTTAGTTTGTAAGGAAGTGTAAGATACAATTATTGATAAGCTCATCTCTTGAATCAGAATATGACTTTTTAAAGCAAACAGCTATTATGTCATATTTCTTATTTAACCAACAGTTAATATATTAATTTACCGTTCTTTTCTTACTAGAGGTATGATCAGGATGTACAATGTTTGCAACACACGACAGCCCAGTCCCTAATATGGATTATGAATATAATTGTGGACCATATTGAAAATTGGTTACACGCCAAATATGTTATCCACGTAAAATAAAGTCGTTATTATTATTATTATTATTATTATAATATATGTTTTTTGTCGCTGCTTTGACATCCTTCAGTTTATTATTTGGTTCATTACGCTGTTTTTGAGGACGCGTTGTTAGAATCATATTATCAGGGTTGGTATCAGAAGACTACCTAAAAATATCAGCTAGTACAGAGCATTTACGCTTAAACTATTAGTTCCAGTGCAAACATTTTGGAGCCAGATCAGACGCCGGGTAACCCGGCGTCTGATCAGGCTCCAAACTGTTTGCTACTTCGATTAAAATAAAAAGTCAGAATTGTCAGCAAGTTGTCATTTTCTACATTTTATTGCAATGCGTTTTGCGATTGGTTTGCATTTAAACGGGAAAACGAACAACGGCTTCTCCACTGTATGTCATATTTCTTATTAAGGTTGTACAATATTTCCAACCCATAAGAGTAAAAGTTCACGCCCAGTTCCTAATATATGTTTTTTGTCGCTGCTTTGACATCCTTCAATATATTATTTGGTTCATTACGCTGCTCTTGAGGGCGCGTTGTTAGAATCGTATTATCAGGGTTGGTATTTTACCGACGGCGTAATTTAATTTTAACCCTTATCCGGAAGTTATAATATCTGCGTTGAAATTGTTGCCGGCAAAATTTCCTAAATTAAGAATTATACATTTTTGAATTAACGAAACATTGAGACGAGTGTCAAACTAGTTTTGATTCCAGATCAGACACCGTTATATACGGCGTCTGATCTGGATCAAAACTGTTTGCAAATACCAGTTATGTCGCGATCGGCAGGAAAAGGATTAAGCTGTCGACATGGGACAAAGGGACCAAAAAGATCTAATAATTCTAATTGTATTACATGTATCAATCCTTACCATACTCATCTGATCAAAACTGAAATCCTCTTTATCTCCGAATATGGTTCCTTTTTTCTATAAATGACGAAATATCAATATGTTATTAAATCAGTTTTGACCCAGATCAGATGCCGAATTACTCGTCGTCTAATAATGGTTGAGACTGTTTTCAGAGCGCAAGGCAAGTCAAACTGGGTATAACAAGGGTTAATTAGTTAAGTTTGTCGCTTTTGCTCTGCCCCGCACAACGTCAATATGTCGCAAAACCTTACCCATATTGCTTCGCGCACATTTGCGGTTCCAGCAATCTATCTTGGGGGAGGACAGTAGCTCAGTGTATGTTGTGGATATTAGCACAGTGTCAAAATTATAATCTCCGGGTGTATCAACCATACAGTCATATTAAATGAAAGAATTGAAAATTTACTTCTCTAATATATTAAACTATTGCTTTAAACATATTTAGGTGTAGGTTTTGATTTGCACACTGATATATGGAGGAAATGCCAGATGCCAGAGTTGCCAATCCGAACACATCCAGAAGCCACATTTATATTAAATTGTTTGGGAAAAGGCTTCCATATTTCTTCCTGGATCCGTGCTTGGCATTTCGACCAGACATTGCGCTCCAGGCATTTGCCATTATTTATAACACAAAATGCGCATCACCATATTTCACGACAGCATGTACAGTGGAGAATCTGTTATTCTTTCCCGTTTAAACGCAAACGTACGCAAACGCAAAGCACTAAAACGTAGAAAAGAACAACTTTTGGACAATTCTGATATTTCATGTTTATCTTGGTGGCAAACAGTTTGGAGCCTGATCAGACGCCGGGTTACCCGGCGTCTGATCTGGCTCCAAACTGTTTGCACTGCAAATAATAGTTTTAGCGTAAACGCGTTTATTGGGAAAGAATAACTGATTCTCCACTGTAACAATGGAAGTGAGGCAATAATTCAGAACCGACCACAACGATGCCGCAAACCAGTCTACAATTGACTACTACGTGACCACGACTGCGACCTTTTGCCCGAAGAGAAAATTGTAACATGCTTCCATCTTCCAAGTATGCGACTAGTTAAGTGTTTTTGTTTCCAATTCAGGTTTCAAATACCAGTCGATAAATTTGTTCTAACCATTGATTGACTTTCATGGGTCTTTCGATAATGATTACCTCGGTAGAACCTTGAACATATTTATTATTTATTCGCAAACGACTAGTTTTGCATGATAAATATTAGTTATTTTGTTGCAATGTCATCACTTATAATTCGATGGAAGTCTTTGATGTGAAAAGAAGTGAAATTAATCGACTGTCTTTGCTTTGTGCACGTTGCATGCATGGTGTACTATCTCCCACACTGAAGAGTCGATAATTTCTTGTCATTTTGAAAATACAAGTTGTCATTTATTCCGTGCATGCAATCTGCTTAAAATTGAATATTTAATTACAAACATTAATATGCATTTGAAATATAATCCGGGGTTAAAAGATGTTTAACAATTGCTCAGATTTCGAGTCATGTAGTGACTGATCTGGATCTAGACGTACGCCATGTTCTGTGTGTTTTGTTCATTAAAGGTATAATCATTGTGCCACACTGTCACTATGATTAATTGTCTCTTTGATAGCGTGTTTGATCAAGCATCATGTCATAATAGTTAATGAATTTAATAAAAAAGGATAGCTGCATGATAAAATGATACAGCAAAACCTTGCTATTACGAACACAAAAAGAAGGCTAATTGATTATATAAAAGACAGTGGACAGCTTAAAGCAAGGTGACGGTAAAACAGAAAGCTCCTTCAGGAGCTTTCTGTTTTTCTGCCACCTTGCTTTAAGCAAACACCTGTCGTTAACACCTGATAATTTACACATTTTAGAGGTCGTTATAAGGAGGTTTTACTGTATTTAAAATACAAATCAACGTTTTCCATCCAAGCGAATATTCAATAACAAAGCAGAAATATCGTCTAAAATAAGTAACGTCTCAATGTAAGACAAACGAAACGCAGAAAAGCTTCTTTACGAGCTTTCTGAATTCCCATTGATATGCATTAAAGTGAAATTTGTGTAAAATACTGGCAATGAATCTGCTTGTTTAGGTTGCTTGATACAAGTGTGACAGTATAACAGTGTTCCACAGAGCGTAAAACAACTTGCGTCTGTAATTTAATACGAGTCTGATCGAAGCCAATGACAACTGGTACTGTGTGAAGACCTTATTATTTCCCGTTTAAACGCAAACGCATTGCAATAGAAATCAGTTTGGAGTCTGATCTGGTGCAAAACGTTTTGCAATGGAAATAATAGTATTAGTTTAAACGCGTTTATTCGGAAAGAATAACGTCTTCTCCACTGTGTCCCGACCAGGATGTCAATTTCACAAATTGACCTTTGACTCTCTGGAAATGAAGAATTTGTAGTAGAGACAGACCATGGTCTCAGATGACTGCTTAAATATGGACGGAATATAGAATGATGTTTTGACAAATATAAAGACTTTCCTGAGTGAACTTTCTTCTGAAAATTGGTTCTGCTTTATAAGGTACCACGAGTTTTCTACTCAATTTGTGATGTGGGAAAGGCATCCTATGTTGTTTATCACAATCGGTGCCACTGTACTCAATGTAAGCTTAAGACTCATGTGAATTCTCTGTTTTCCTTTAATCCTGTCTTAATCATGATATAATTTTTCTGTTTGAAAGTTGGACGTGTAATAATAGTGATATTGAAATCCCGGGTTACAAGCACTTTAATTTCTATAGGAAATATCAACACCGAAAAGCCAAACGTAATAGCGGTGGGATTGTATTGTATGTAAAGCAGCATTTAGTGAAGGGCGTATCTGTTGTTAGAAACCACAGAGACACTATCATCTGGATCAGATTAGATAAAAACTTTTTTAAACTTAGTAGTGATATATTTCTATGTGGAGTTTATATATGGGGAGAAGATTCTCAAATTAATAATATTATGAATATTGATCTATTTCAAGAGTTAAATGACGATGTAAATTATTTCAGCCGATCTGGATCCACCTATATATTTGGTGATTTTAATGGAAGAATTGGATCCAGACCCGATTACATTTTTTATGACAGATGTGTTAATATTCTTGATGAAAATGACTATGTCCCCGATACCCCCCTGTCCAGGGCCTCAATGGACAAACTATGTAATAGTCAAGGTGTAAGAATGCTAGACTTATGTAAAACAAACTCACTCAGAGTAGGTAACGGTCGACTTGGGTCTGACCGTGATATCGGAGTTTATACATATGCGAATGTGCACGGGTCCTCCGTAATAGATTACTTATTGTTACATAAGTGCAACTTTACCAATATAAAGAGTTTCAATATACTGAACTTCAATGAATGGTCAGACCATGCGCCTCTATCTTTTTCAATACAATGTTTTACGCCTTTATCACAAAGCGAACCTGTTGACTACATAAAATACAATTGGAACGAAGATTTGCGTGGAGAATTTCGAGCGAAATTAATCGGCATACTGCCGTCATTTAACAATGTTACATGTAACATAAATATTTGTGACAAAAATTCAGTGAACGATTCTATAAATAGCTTTGTAGATCTTATACACAGCGCAGCAGATCCGTTATTTTCGCGACATTGTCACTATAAAGGAAATTTGCATAGCACGAGCCAACAAAACAAAAGTGCTGAATGGTTTGATAATGAGTGCCGTATGGCAAAAAAAGAATATGTAGAAGCTAGAAATATATTTAATAAATATAAATCAAACGAAAGTAGGGTTACGTTTTGCGAAAAAAAGAAAATTTATAAAGATATGATTGTACAAAAGCGCCATTGTTTCAAAATGAAAAAAGTGAAGGAGATAGAACAAATGCGACACGCCAAACCGAAAGATTTTTGGACACTTTTTCGAAAAAAGAAAGGTCATAATGAAAGCATACCATTAGAGGAATTTTATGAGTATTTCCGTGAGCTTTCACAGAATATTCCTATTGAAGTAAATGAAGACGCCGAGCAGTTTTGTAGAGACAACGATTTTAACGATACTGATTGTACTTTTCATGAGTTAAATGAGCCAATTTTAATAACCGAAATAATTGAAGCAGTAAATAAACTGAAAAAGGACAAAGCCATGGGAAATGATATGCTTATGAATAACTATTTCACCGAATCTGTAGATATTATAGCTCCTCATCTTTGTGATATTTTTAATGCAGTTTTCAATTCTGGATTCTACCCTGATAAATGGTCAGAAGGTATTATTGTTCCAATCTATAAAAAAGGTAACCCCGATGACGTAGGCAACTATAGAGGGATAACTCTTGTAAGCTGTTTAGGAAAACTTTTTACTAGTATACTAAATAGACGCATAATGAAATTAACTAAGAATAACAATATTATTACAGATGCACAATTTGGTTTTAAACCAGGATGCTCAACTGTTGATGCAATATTCGTCTTAAATTGCCTTATTCAAAAAACGTTGCAAAAAAATGAACGATTATATTGTGCGTTTATCGATTTTAAAAAAGCTTTCGACAGTGTGTATAGAAATGCTTTATGGTACAAGTTATATAATTTGGGGCTTAATGGGAAGTTACTCCGTATATTTAAAGATATGTACTCCAAATTAAAATCATGTGTGCGTAAGTGTCATAAATATTCAGACTTCCTCAACTATTCAGTCGGGTTGATGCAGGGTGATAGTGCTTCGCCGATAATGTTTTCCCTCTTCCTGGAAGATCTGGAGCTGTCTTTACAGAGTGATTCTAACAGTGGCATTTCAATAGATGAGATATTGATAATACTTTTGATGTTTGCGGACGACATGGTTATTTTTGGTAAATCTCCTGAAGATCTACAGTTAAATTTAGATAAATTAAGCCAATATTGTTCAAAATGGAATCTGCAAATTAATACAAGTAAAACAAAAGTTATGGTATTTAGAAAGAGGGGCGGGTTAAAAGATAAAGAAAAATGGTATTATAATGGCGAACAACTAGGAAATGTTAATGACTTCAACTATCTTGGAACAGTTTTTAACTATACAGGAAACTTCGCCCTTAATCAACAGTGCATTGTAGGAAAAGGTTTAAAAGCCCTAGGAACATTAATGGCAAACGTAAAACAATTAAATCTTAATCCCCATACCATATGTCAACTTTTTGATGCCTTTGTTTCATCTATTTTAAATTACAGTAGCGAGATCTGGGGATACACTAAGTCGAAAGAAATTGAACGGGTACATATGAAATTTTGCAAGCAACTGTTAGGTGTTAAAAGGTGCACTAGTAATGTGGGTGTACTTGGTGAGTTAGGGCGGTATCCTCTATATATTAATAGATACGTCAGAATAGTAAAATACTGGGGTAAAATTATATGCAGTGATAATATTTTAATCACTACGTTATACAATAGTCTTATTGAGGATGATAAGAAAGGAAATAGTAACTGGGCCTCAAATGTTAAAAATATGCTGTCCACACATGGCTTCCGTTATGTATGGGATGATCCTAATTCAGTTAATTTAAAACAGTTCTACTTATTATTCAAAAACAAATTGATTGATTGTTACAAACAAGAGTGGGAGAATAAGCTGCAGCAAAACTCTGTTCTATATTTATACAAGAATTTTAAGACAACCCTAGTATACCAAACATATCTAGACATCATCCCCTACCACTTGAGGGTATATATTTCAAGGTTTAGATTGTCTTCACATTCGCTTAGGGTTGAAACAGGAAGATACGGAAGAGAAAGGTTAGAGAGACATCAAAGATATTGTATATTCTGTAATATTAACGACATTGAAGACGAATACCATTTTATGCTTGTATGTCCTGCTTTCATAGATATTCGTAAACAATATATAAAACCGTATTATTATAGACATCCAAGTATGTTTAAATTTATTGAACTTATTCAAACCGTAAACAAAAATATGCTATATAATATTTCTAAATATTTAAGAGATGCCTTTGCAAAAAGGAATGAACTTGTCTATAATGTTCATGATTAAAGTCGCTAAGTCTTTATTATATATGTATATCATTGGCTAGATGTCTGTTCAATCCGGGATGAAAGCAATGCAGAAAGCCCAATCAGGAGCTTTCTGTGTTGCTTTCGACCAGCATTGAACAACTATCATAGGAAGAATGAATAAAGTCGCTAAGTCCTTGTTATATATGTATATCATTGACTAGATGTCGGTTCAATTCGGGATGAAAGCAATGCAGAAAGCCCATTCAGTAGCTTTCTGTGTTGCTTTCGACCAGCATTGAACAACTATCATAGGAAGAATTTCCATGATGTACCTGTATCAGATGATTGTAAAATCTATTATTGATTGTACAATACATGTACATGTGTTAAGGTATATGATTGCCCAACTCGGGATGGAAATGATGCAGAAAGTCCACCAAGGGCTTTCTGTGTTCGTTCCGACCTGTACTGTGCAACGTCCTATATAGAGGACTTCGTTAGAGCATTTATCAATGCTTGTTTGATGGTATTAACGAAACATCTATGTATAAGGGTAGCTGATTAATCAATTCGGGATTAAAGTGATGCAGAAAACACAATAAGTGGCATTCTGTGTTACTCTACTCCACATTCTGCAACTTCATGTAGAAGTGACTGTCTATGAGTATTCAATCAGATGTTTCTTTAATAAAGTATCGATCGAGTATTTTTATTTACATGTATATCTTTGGATAGATATTTTTCCAATTTCGGATGAATGTGATGCAGAAAGCTCGATCTGGAGCTTTCTGTACTATATTTGACCAGCATTGAACAACCCGTCTATGAAAAACTGAAACAGGATAGTGTATCAGATGGTTGTTAAATCTAGTATTTGTTAATATATTTATGTATTTAGATGGATGGTTGCCCAATTCGGGCTTTCTGCGTTAGTTCCAGCCTGCATTGTACGCCATCAAATTCATGATTTTATACATGTATACAGGTGTTATATCATATAATTGTTTAACATGATACCAATGTAGCTCAAGATAACTGATTGCTCAGTTCGGGATAAAAGTGATGCAGAAAGCATAATCAGGAGCATTTTGTGTTACTTTTGACCCACACTCTGCAACTTCATATATGGGGGATTGTCTGCGGGTATTATAATGGGTAATTTCCTAATATAGCTCCAAAATATAGTATTGGTTGATTAATGCTATCTATATCTTATCTCAATTTGGGACGAAAGTGATACAGAAAGCTCAATCAGGGAGTTTCTGTGTTAGTTTCGACCTACACTGAGCTATTCCTATACGAAAAAATGCCAACATGGCCTTCTTTTTTCCTTAATCAGATTGTTGCTTAATAAAATACTGACAATATTAACACCATTGAATGAATAGTAGTATAATTATGTTTTCGTTATTGATACACTTATGGAAGAAGATAACAAAAACGCTGCACAATCTGGGATGAAGTAGTGCATTAAGCTCGTATATGAGCTCTATGCGATATTTCATTCTGCATTTTGGAGCTACATACATGCTCTGTTGATTTTTATTAGCCTAAAATAACTATTCAAATGAAACACGGAGTGGAATAATTGATGTTATTTCCATATTTTACACTGACACAAACTACTCTTTACTGATTCGAAAACATTCAAGAAAGTTTATCTTCGAGTAATGTACGTATATCGATGCGAGGACACAATGTGTCTTCTTATCTATTTGGTAGCAGTTATAAAGACTCAATGATTCAGCCATAGTTTACATGACATTTATATGTATTATGTTGTATTTGAGCATTGACGAAATACTGTATGTATAAGTCAAAATAAAATCTGTTCTGTTCTGTTCTGTTCTGTTCTTAATCAAATATCAGTATTTAGTGTAATCGGATCAATACTATATTTACATTGACATGCAATATTTGCTCATTGCTCCAAGAAGTATGTGAACACTTCAAATCAAGTTCAAACAGTGTGTTATCAAAATTCCCTGATTGTGATTTCTCAGAAGCGCTTTTTCTACTGACGCAACTTTATCTACTAACGCTCTTAGAATCTTTGAGATAATCCTTGAACGGCATTAGAAATCAATTTGCTTGATTTCAATTAATTTTCTAAGACAATGTTCTATCAATTATTTTCGAGACTGCTCAAAACGTTTTGTTTAATTCAGAAAAAATGTTGTAATAGTTATATGACATTGATATTTAAGAGATTAATTTCTGTTCCGTAAATCATCGAAATAAGCTTGACAACGACAAAATCCGTTACTTATTTTAAAATAAAAAACTTGCATGTTACTTTTCCCCTAAGATTGTAAATACATGTACATATATGTGTATCATAAGGTAACCGTAGACCAGTCTACATTTTATAGCTCCAGAAAGGGAAATAATACTGAAATCAACCCTTGCTTCTGTGCTAAAGTTTTCAGATAGATCGTATAACTCTTTTGACTGATTTTAGCGAATGGTTCAGGAATAATAGTTTAACATAAACAAAAGAGCAGGTTCTGATTTTAAATGAGCCCTCTGATCAAGGACGTCAGTATTTGATAAGTATAGCCGTGCCATGACAAACCAGCCTTTTTGCATTGCAACGTTGTACAGACCAAGCACCGTTGTCATCCCACGCTATGTATCTGAGTTTGGTTTACACTGCCAAATATCGTATATAATAGAGCTGTATAAAATGTTAGATGCAAGTGGATGTCAAAGAGTGTAGATAAAAAACATTATCTACACTATTTGCAATTGCAATAAGTCAGGCTTAATTTTATTATTATATTGGTTTCAGGAAAAAGAATTGTTTCCGACCCTTTATGTTTCAATACATTGTCACTACTTATCATGAATAGTTACTAACTTCCAAAATTCGGTATGGTCGAGATATAGTAGAGAATATATGAGTCAATGTTTACTTTAATTTATTGCATCTTAATAGTATCTGGGACTCAATGTTTGACATATTTTACATCTACTCCAAATATTCCACACAACGAAGTATTAATGTGTATTTGTCAGAGTGTATCATGATAAAGAAGAGTCAAATAGTAGACGTGTTTCTATTGTTGTTTATAACTTTATAACTTTGTGTTCTCTTATGTAAACTAATAAATGATAGAAATGAAAATAGCATACCATCAAATAAAACAATCAATGTCAATACCTAAAGTATACTATTCAATTTTAATGCCAATGGAATTTTTTAGGACATTTTAAATGACAAGCTGACTAAACCAACCTTTGCAAACATTTTAGATCAATACTTTACGTCAAGTAACTCGGTGTATGATCTGGATCCAAATTTTATACTCGTATGAGTGATTTTTCAGACACAATGTGCAAAAATATAACTTTTTAAAAATGCAGATGACAGGTTTCTAAGTACACGAGCTCATGCCAGTGAAATAGCTAAAGTGTTTATGCATGACAAAACTGTCATTGGAAGCTTTCAGCGAGAGTATTTCCGCCATACAAGAGTGGTATGAGAAACAAGCTAATAACGAGTTGACCCATGCAGCTTCATTAATCAAGCCGTGTGTCAGTCACCTCCGCGTCATCGACAGTTTGTAGGGATTAACAGTGATCAGCTCAATACTCTATTCACTTGTCACAATAGAGTTATTCTTACGACAGACACCGGTTGTAAATCTTCCGCATGGGTATTAATCACGGAGAAAAACAACAGTTTGCTTTGTTGGGCTTATATCAAGATGTCCCGCGATGCCATTGTGGCCATCTGGTCACCTGTTTGGACTCTGAGTGGACTAAAGTGGACACGCAATTTGTACACAACTTCGAGGATCGTGTCATGCTAAATGAGCGGTCTGATTTATAGTATGTAATTAATATTGGAAAATATCATTGTCACTTTCAGTCATGCTGTTCATGGCTAGACCAAGGGTGGATGCATTCAAGCTCTGGCGTACTATCAAATATACTTTAAACGCATCTAAGCTATTTAACACCTATTAAAGAATCACGCCATGAAAAATGGTATTCACAGTGCTCCCTCTCTACAACATCCAAAGATTTGACATACTTGTCTTGTTTAGGGAACAGCAGCAAACGTTGTTGTAAGGAGGGACTGGTTGTTCAGAGGGTCGTTATGGGGAGGGAGTACTGTAACATATTTAGTATTTGCGGATTTTGTACAAGGTTATCTTACATAGCAAACCGTGTACAGGGTTCTAGATAAGGGGGAGTAAAGTGAACAAATCCAGCATTTTCTCACTTATTTCAGCACCAAATCCTATGATGTTACTACTCATTAGAATCGTCTCTTCGAGACGATTCTAACGAGTAGTGACATCATAGGGTTTAAAGCAGAAATAAAGATTTTAATTTTTGAAATACTCCCCTTATCTGGAACCCTGCGTGTATACATTGTAGATGTACTGATTCTACACTGTGTACAATGTAAGTGGTACTTGTTTTCCTGGCCAGGCTCAAGTTTCTACCTAGCATGTCTGTCTTTTACTATGTTTTATATTGCACCCCTTAATACTGATACCATTGATCCGCTCTTGTTGACCATTTGAAGAAAACATTTGAGAAAATGAATAATGATTTAAGTGTTACGTCACCATCATTGCGTCAGCGTTAGCTTAATATGACCTTAAATAGATACATTTAAAATGTGCACGTGCAACTACTTCTTGAAGTAATTACGAATGCCATTGACGGCTGGTGTAAATAAGATTTAAGTCAATTATATATGTGCAAGCTTGCAGTGCCTTTAAAGAATTGTCGATAACTTTTTAAAAACAATTTGGACACAGGTTCAACAGATTGGGACATGGTCGGGATCAAAACTTGCTGAAACTTTAAATTAAATTTGTTCCAAACTAAGGATGAAAAAGCATCAAAGCTAACAAAATAGCCAACGGAAACTATTAAGCACATAGTTTAATATTGTTTTGACAAAAGTCTCTTGTCTGTCAAAACTAACATATCACAAAGTTCAAAACACGAAATCAAACCTGACATTGCATTGTCCAATGAGAAGAGTATACTTGTCCTATGCAAACAGTGTATGCGCAAATCGGAGGGCTCCTTTACATCCTCTAATAAGGTTTTGCATTGTGTATCCGTTTGCAATATTTTGTAGAAACTACCTTCTAGGCAGTCCAAAAATTGCAAGATTTCATTTAAAACTATAATTGTTAAGTTGAAATGCCCGGGGTCGGTAAGTTAGTCATTTTAATTATTTAACCCATCTGCTCAATGTTCTACAAAATGGACGTATGCAATCAGTGTGGATCCTGATCAGACGATGCATTATGCAGCGTCTGATCAGTCTACACGATTTGCTTAGAGGAATTTCGATATAAAACACAAAGAAAATGAAAACATACCAGACACCCCTTACATAAAAAATAGACTAATCCGTTATATATAAGTATGGAAGAATCCACTGTGCGCAAATGAGTGAGAATGTGTATAGTGTAGTACGTAGAATATGTTTAGTCTTTTGACCTGAGTCTGTTCGAATACTCAATGAAGTTCGGCGTCGTGTTCATTTAAGTCCATCACTTCCCGACAGAAAGGAATTTATTGTTCTTTTGAATTAACAATCCAGGGGGCTTTAAAAAACTCTGCGAGAGACATGATGAAATGAGAGTAAAGAATGTAAACAAAACATAAACCTGGTAGTATACTCAGCTTCCATTGAAGAAGATTCTTTTCAACTCTGCTGGGGGCCTTGCAGTAAAACTTACCTTTATCGACCAATCAAATAAATATCCAATGATAGTCTATAAGATAAGACTCGTATACCTTAATACAGGTCAAACGAATTGCAGAAAGATCCTGCTTTCTGGTTTACGTTTATCCTGCATTCAGTATTCATATATATTTTAAGATATCAGTGCATTTGTTTAAAAATGGATAGTTTGTATAGTTATAATTGTACTAAAGAGAAAGTTTTTTGTCGTGTCTAATACAATTAAACTGACTTGATGGAGTAGCTGAGTTACATCAGAAACTTCTATACTTAACCTTTCCACTGACATGACGTCATCAATCTCAAACAATTGTCTCTTTCTATTTCTCAACTTTAAACTTGAGGCATTTTGACTAAAGACATATATAATTGAGTGTCAAACAGTTTAAATCCTGATCAGACGCCGCGTTACGCGGCGTCTGATCAGGATCCAAACTGTTTGCAAACAACCAGTGTACTCGGGGTAGTGAAGTAAAGGGGTTAAAAGTGTTTTACACCCTGGAGGCTTTATGACATCGTAAACCAACAGCACCCATTGAGTGATTTAGGCAAGGTATAAATCGCGTGCCAGCCTCGGACTAATTACTGGCTTTCTCTAACGAGGGGAAAGTCGGATTGGAGCTTTCATATTTAATGTTCTATTGTCTAAGATAAGACTCTGGCAAGATGAGATGATACTCTACGATACACGAGATCACGGAAGAAAGTGATTTTATCTGTCTGCATCTTGAAGTTACCGCCGTTGACGTCTGGTACCCGTTTCTTATCCATCTTTGACGGTAGTCAGTCATAGAACAGAGAAACAGCTGACACCCCATACAACACTTGTCAGGCCAAGGAAATATGCCACTCCACACTCTATGGTGCTAGAAAATAATATACATGTATATTCTTGCAAAATTTATTCCCTCCTCTTTATGTTGCAAGAATGGTTTTTTTCTAGAAATATTTTATTTCCAGCAGTATGTTGCTAGAAAATAGTTTATACATATACGATCTAGTAAAAGTCCCCAAAATTAATGTTTCTAAAAAATATTCAATGTATATACAAAACAATACAATACATGTATATTGCAAACTATTATATTCCTGTATACTTTAGGTTTACAAAAGGGATTCCAATACTCGTTAATGAACATAGTCCCCTAAAAGCACAAATGCCAATAATTGCATTAAAGGAGACCATTTAGTGAAAGTCTCACGGATACCTCTTAAGATGTGTGACTGCTTAATGCAGGATATAACTAATGTACGTAGAGTTTTCTGCATTATATTAACTCAGCATCAAGCAATCACGCGCGTAAGTAATGGATCACGATCTTCAATTGAGTGGTCGTGTACTACCAACTTGATTTTATGTAAAGATTGAAGACCTAGATGAAAGTAAAGTCCGCAAATGATAAAAACCATAAATAGGAAATATCCTAAATACTATACCAAACCCTGTTTATCATGTACATGTACAATGTTTAGGTCAGGTAAAGTGAAGGAAAATGTATTAAAGATAGCTCAAATGTGAAATTGTAATGTTATATATCTCTTGCACAGATTTGCCAAGGTCCCGGCTTTTTCGCGTGATGCATATTGCAACGAGACTGTTTTTTTGTTTAAAATGCTACTGACGTATCCTACTGCAATAAATTAGATATTTTTTATAAAACACTTGAAACATTAAAGGCAACTTGAGTCGTCATAACATATATAGTTTGGATGCATAACGTGGTGTGTGATCAGGACCTAAACTTTTTGACACTCGTTTCGATATTTCTTTGGTCTACATTTTTAAATCAAACGATATAGCGGCAGAAAGTCGGTTACAGCAGACGATAAAGTTTGGAGGTGAAACGGTCAAATCAAATTTACAAATATGTTATATAAATTCCATTCGCTTTCTCGAGTGTGTTTCTTGAACTGGTTTCTTTCATAGTATGTTTAGCAGAATGTTATAGATATGCGCACTATAATAAATTGGCTAATACTCACAGCTTGAGTTTTTCTTCAATTCTTAAACCATTAATACCGCATAGTCCTGTATATTACAATCACGTGATGTAGAAATTAAAGTCTATGGGCATTAACCCCCTTCTCTTCTAAACCGACTACATGATAATTTGTGGACAGCCTGGAACCAGAACAGACGACGAGTAAAGCATTGTCTGATCAAGATCAAAGCTGTCTGACATTCATATCAATGTTTCGGCTGCCAAACTGCCTATTTTTCAGTTTATGAAATAAAAGCAGACGATGGTTTATAAGCAGACGATAGTATGGAAATGACGGCATTAACTCTTTACCTGCTTAGTTTTATCGTCTGCTTTAACCCTCTTACCGCCAAAACATCGTCTGCATTGGTAGTGTCGTCTGCGATATTTTTAATGTCAGATTTAGGGCTGTTTTGACTGAAGAAATGTCGATACGGGTGTCAAACATGTGGATCCTGATCAGACGCCGCGTTACGCGGCGTGTGATCAAGATCCAAACTGTTTGCAAAGTCGCCTATTGGCTTCGTTGGCAGTGAAAGAATTAATGTTTGGTATGCCTAACCCCTGCTTAGCGATATCATCGATCATTTCTCCAGATTCCAAATCAAAATTCTCCTCTATAGTGCCTTAAATCTGACAATGATAAACTTTTCAAATCGACTATAATACTTTAAAAACATTACCAGTTGAAGTTGATAACCAATAATAATAATAATTGAAGTGTGTTGCCATACAATATTTAAAAGGAAAACAAAAAATGTAGTCCATAACCAGATGGGTCTTTGTTGAGCCCTTTGATCTTTGCTACACTGATTGTAAAGGGAACATAAACTGGGTTTCAAACACGGGAAGGGTTAACTCTCGTTAGGATACGTTGATACAACAGTTCCAGACTACATTCGTAGTACCGTCCAGTGATCTCTCCCTACAACGGCCCTCTGAAGAACAATTCCCCCTTACAACAACGCTTGTCGCTGTTCCCAAACAAGACAATTATGTCCAACCTTTTTACGGCTGCAATATCGTTTCCTTAAAATTGTCGCCAGTTGTTTTTCTCACATTATTGGACACTTTTACAGAAAAAACAATGACGAGTGACAAACAGCTTGAATACAGATCAGATGCCGCGTAACGTGGCGTCTGATCTGGATTCAATCTGTTTGCAAATGTACGCCAATTTCTCTCCATATAACAACTCCCTTCGAACAATGCACAATATGTGTCTTCCATTGGGTGTTGTTGTTGACAGGGAACACCGTAGTAATATCGTCTACCTTGACATTGTCGTCAGCTATTTTTGTCAAACACAACTCCATACAGTTTAACCCTTTCACTTATAAAGCGACTTTTAGCACATGCATTTTATTCATCCGCTGAAGAAAATAGTTCCAAATTATAATAATGAATATGTGTCATATTTAATATTTTCCTTATTCTAGCAGGTGATAGCTTAAAGCAGGCTGAAAGAAAAGCAGAATGCGCCATATGGCGCATTCTGCTTTACTTTCAACCTGCTTTAAGTAGCCACCATTTTTCAAAACTAGAAACAGGCTATCTGGTAATGGGTTAACCCTTTCACTGCCAAATGACGGAACTACCGTCTAACACAGTCGCTTCTATATATTATAGTCTGCTTAATTATTTCGTTTGCGTTTACTTACAAAACGTAATTTAATGCGGTTTTGACTTAAAGAACCATTGGTCATCTGATCAGGATCAAAACTGTTATGCAAATGTCTTTTCGGGCTTGGTAGTGAAAGGATTAACCCTTAGCCTGCCAGTCACGACTATAGCTCCATATGCAAACAGCTTGGATCCGGATGAGACGCCGAGTAACTCGGCGTCTCATCCGGATCCAAGCTGTTTGACACTCGGACAACATTTTCAGCAATTTTGAGCAACTTTGAAGCACTTTGAAACTTGAAGCAGACGAGAAATATAGCAGACGACAATTTATTTGGCGGGCTAAGGGTTAAAGTGAAGAAACATATAAAAGAACGTTGTTCAGGTTGGGTCCAGATCAAACGCCGAGTTACTCGGCATCGGCTCGGGATCCGTACTGTATGAAAATAGCAATCATGTTGCACTCGGTAGGCAAAAGGTTAATCTAGATGTAAGCTGTTTTTGTGTATATTGAATGAAAAACGAGAACGTAATGTTACCAATAAACATAATTGAAATAAATTCTATACTTACGTATCTCATAGATATAGTTCATTATATGCAAAAACTGGCATAAATAAGTAGGAAGGCGCCAGTTTCTGAACTCAGACAGAAAAAAGTGCTTGTTAAAAAGTGCGCGTTATATATGAGTTTAAAATTTGATCTTTTACTGCCTTTGATAACATTACCTTTCACTACCATAGGCGACTAAAGTCGACATTGCAAAGACGTTTGTAGCAACATGATTTGTAAAAATATCTAATTTGTAAAAGTTTTACAAATCATGGCAATTGTTACAAATCATGTTTTCACAGTCGACATGATTTGTAAAAAAAAATTATTTGAATTTTTACAAATCATGTCGAATACCGGCACCTGTGAATTTGATTCAACATGATTTGAAAAAAATACAAGTTTAAAAAAAACAAAGTCATTATATAGACTAGTATTAAATAGCATGTATATTATTAAGTATTTATATTAAGTGTTTCCGGCACCGCAACACAGTGAACTAAGTTGAGTGATTTGAATGTTAAATTAGACAGTCAGTAGAAATAATTGCTTCATAAATGGCATGCATGTGTATCTCATGGAGCTGCACATTTTGAATGGAGGCATGTCAAGGTCAAGGTCATCCTTAAAGGTCAAGGGACAAATATATGGTCAATGCAATCATAACTTTTGAGCCAGTAGATTTAATTGATAAAATGTCTGTAGTACAATTATTGCATTACTTCTTCCCCCCATTTAACTGCCATTCTTACCTTTTAAATGACTGGCCAACATTAGTTTGACAGTTTTTTGTTCTGCGTTATATGGTATTTTACTCATTCCACTTAAATTTGATAATTATAACATGCTACAGCACAAACAATATTGCTCTTCGTATGTTGAAAAGGCGAGATATAATGTGGCACAAATAGGGCACCGTAGCTGTAACCTACGAAAGACCGGCGGTGACATTTCCAAACCAGGATTTCAAATAGAAGAATTCATCATTTCACTATTTCAGCTTCATGAATTCATCATTTCGATTGCAAAATTGCAAGATTTCCACTTCCGAATTGCTCAATTGCTCGATTTCGCTTCCAATTTTCCCAATTTCTCCGATTGCTTGAATTCTCTTCCAAATTTCTCAATTTCTCCGATTGCTTGATTTTTCGATTCTCAATTTCTCGATTTCTCTTCCTAATTGCTCAATTGCTCGATTTCTCAAATGCTCAATTTCACTTCCAAATTTCATTGTTATTTTATGAATTTGTACCGTCTACTCATTGTTATTTTTTGAATTTGTACCGTCTACTCATTGTTATTTTAGGAATTTGTACCGTCTACTCATTGTTATTTTTTGAATTTGTACCGTCTACTCATTGTTATTTTATGAATTTGTTCCGTCTACTCATTGTTATTTTAGGAATTTGTACCGTCTACTCATTGTTATTTTTTTATTTGTACAGTCTAGTCATTGTTATTTTAGGAATTTGTACCGTCTACTCATTGTTATTTTATGAATTTGTTCCGTCTACTCATTGTTATTTTTTGAATTTGTACTGTCTACTCATTGTTATTTTAGGAATTTGTACCGTCTACTCATTGTTATTTTATGAATTTGTACCGTCTACTCATTGTTATTTTAGGAATTTGTACCGTCTACTCATTGTTATTTTATGAATTTGTTCCGTCTACTCGTTGTTATTTTTTGAATTTGTACCGTCTACTAATATGTACCGTCTACTCAAGGGATTTACTCTTTTCACGCTGCCAGTGATGTTCTAAATCGTTGACGAACTTTGCTAACAAATTTGATCCAGGTCAGGCCTGACGTATGTAGGGCCTAATCTGGACCCAAACAGTGTGACGCTGAGGTCCGCTTTTTGCCAAGTTTAGTTTGAAAACAATCCATTTATTACAACTCTTCACTGCCCTACCTCGAGTGTAATGGTAATTTGCAAACAGTTTGGATTCTGATTAGACGTCGCGTTAGGCGGCGTCTAATCAGGATTCAAATTGTTTGAAACTCATTTTGATATTTATTTTGTTAATTTACTAAAGAAATAAAAGCAGACGACACTTGTATAAAGCCGATGACGTCATAACAGTGGATGAGTTAATACATTGGCGCTGACAAAATGGCGTAAGAAAACTACTTAGTATGCAAGGAGTTCTATAGATAACTGGAGCATGACTAGGTCACATTATCACACCACTTATTCATTCAAATGTAACAACTATCTCAGACAATCCCTAGTCTGTTTTAACAATGTCGTTAATTTTAGTTCCATTAAATCTGTTCGACATTTTAGTTTTACTGTTGAATTTCTATTAGTTGAGCTTACTTATGGTGAACCCAATAAAAGTACGAAGTGGTTCAGCGATTGTGCATGTCATTTAGCCTAAAATATTTAGTTTGCACGTTTTTTTTATTGACACAGATTAACTCCTCACTGCCTCACCTCAAATAAAACTACAATTGTTATTTTCATACATTTTGGAAACCTGATCAGGTGTTGCATAACCCGGCGTCTGAACAGGATCCGAACTGTATGACACTCATTATGATACAACTTCAGTCAAATGACCTTAAAAATTAAATTAGAGAAATAAAATTAGACGAAAATTGTTTAAAGCCTTCTATCGTATAACAGTGATTTGTTCCTTAATTGTCGGTAATGGGATATACTTATTTATAACATATATACAGACACCACATTCGGATTTCATAGAGACGCTAACTACATTTTAGCCGTGCCATGAAAAAACCCTGACTTATTACATTGCAAACAGTGTAGATCAAGGCCAGCCACCACATCAAAGACGCAACCGCTGGTCTTTATCTACACTGTTTGACACAAACATGCATCTAAAGCATTTTATGTAGAATCTAGCTGTATTATAATTATACGGTATTCGGCAGTGAAGACCAAACTCAGATAAAGAGCATGAGATGACAACGGTGCTTGGTCTGTATAATTTTGCAATGCAATAAGGCTATTTTTGTCATGGCACGGCTCATTTATAAGATTTGTAAAATATGTTTTATAGCCTTAGATATGCCATTTGTCCATTGCAACGCCATCAATGTTACAATCTGTCCTACAGAAGGTTGGTGGATGTTCTCATGATTGCTCGCGTAGGAACAAGTTTAATTGTAGCTGCATACGTTTTTAAGTACCGACGTTTTTAAATTGTAAACTGTTAAGTTTGAACTTTCTCTCTGTTTCAAAGAAACCAATAGAAGTTTGAGAAAGGCTGTATTTATAATTCATATCAATGATCAATAAGCGCAGTTCATCCCATACTTTCAAACAGACTTCACTAAAGCTTATAGAAACATTGTTAAAGTAGAGTTGTAACCCTTTCATGATCAAATTATTTGGGAGATTTTTACCTCTTCACCCTTTCATTGTCGTCTGCTTCAGTTTTGTATCGTTTCAAAGGTAAAAAATAATGCAGTAGAATCTACATGACTGAAGAAATTTCAAAACGAATGTCAAACAGTTTGGACCCTTATCAGACGTCGCGTTGCGAAAATATTACGAACGCTTTCAGGATCAAAACCATATAAGACATCATTTTATATTACTTAAGTCAAAATACATTAACTTTTAATTTGAGAAATAAAAGCAGACTACAACGGTTTAAAGCTGATGACGTCATGGCAGTGAAGGGGTTAAGGTTAACTCATTGACCCTCGTCCTCTAAGGGAAATGTTGTACCAAGTAAACTCTTAATAAGATGCATTAGTTCTCATGACCCTGTACAATGGAGAAAAGTTATTTCTATCCAAATAAACGTGTTTATGCTTAAAAGACAACACTCATTGCAAATGTTGTTGAGCCAGATCAGACGTCGGGGTCCAAACTGTTTGCTTTTCTGGAATTTCCTATAGGAGAATTTTGCATTAATTCTGTATTACTTTAGGCTGTAGCTTGTCACCTATTCTACTTTTGTTTAGAGTGGTTGTTCAGTTGAAGCTTGACTGTGATTCTAATTGTCAAAATGCATGACGGTGCTTTAACTCGGATCTCTATTACGTATGTAGTTAATTCTCTGTGGGCAAACCACGTGACAATGTAGAACTGTACACGTTAACCCATTCTCTGCCATGACGTCATCAATTTTAAATAATTATCGTCTGCATTTATTTCTCAAATGTAAATTCCAGGCATTTTTACTTAAAGCATATTGAAATGGGTGTCAAACAGTTTGGGTTCTAACGTTTCTATCCATTTGCTATGGCAGAAGACGTTATTCTTTCCTAAATAACCGCGTTTACGCTAAAACTGTTATTTCCATTGCAAACAGTTTGGAACCTGATCAGACACCGGTTAACGGTTAACCCGGTGTCTGATCAGACTCCAAACTATTTGCCATGCAGTTTAAAATGTGTCGTGAAAATCTTTTAAAAATGTCATTTTACACATTGAAATGCACTGCGTCGTGCGTTTCGTTTGCGTTTAAACGGGAGAGACAACATCTTCTCCATTGTAGAGTATATGTTAAGAATTTTGTTTCTTTCAACACTGTAGCATGCGAGGAAGGGTTAACCGAAATCAAACGGGACTTAGCAAGGACTTAATCTCATGAATTAGATATTAGTTTTGCCAATTTACTGATTTATATGTATTAATGGCTTACAGTGCATCCAAGTGTTCATTAAATAGAATTATTGCTGCATTAATTGGTGTTGCACATGCAATTGCAGTGCTATAAGAAGAATTTATTGTGATATATAACCCAACTGGTGTACATCAACTGACCAATTAAGAAACACCCATAAACAGGAATGATTGTAGGTTAACCGTAAGAGTGCTGGGTAGTTTTTCTCTTTAACCTATTACCCCACAGCCTGTTTCTAGCATTGAAGGCGCATTCTGCTTTACTTTCAGCCTGCTTTAAGCTACATGTACAATCTGCTAGAATATTGAAAATATTTTTTATGATACATATTCATGACTATTTTCTTCAGGGCAGGACTAAATTAAAGACGTAAAAGGGCATATTTATGGGATAATGGGTTCTTTAATTGGGAAATTTATCGTGAGGTGTTACCATTTCACCGCCATATTTTCGTCTGTTTCAATAAATTGTTCTTTGCAATATTGTTTCAAAGCGAAATTTAAGGCAGAATGACTGAATTCTAAACGAGTGTCAAACTGTTTGCAAATGCGCCTTTTGGAATCATTGACAATGAAAGGGTTACAACTTGTCGTCCGCAGTAAACCCCCCAGTTCTGTTAGATAGAATCGTCATTAGAGTTACGGCGTCAAACAATTCAATAGTTTGAAGTCTCATCTGGATTCAAAATGTCTGCAATAGTTACCATAATTACTTTGCAGCGTTTTGGAGGATAATGCTAGCACAAATAAAGTAGAAAACATTTTCAAAGCTTTCAGCATTACTAGTGTCAGATAAACAGCATCAAATTTCGTGCAACCTCTATGCAATAACATCAGTTTAACCCCTTCACTGCCATGACGTCATCAATTTGAAACAATTGTCGTCTGGTTTTTTTTCTCAAATTTATATGTCATGTAGTTTGACTTAAGACACTTTAATGATGAAATGAGTGTCAAACAGTTTGGTCCTGGTTAGACGCTGCGTTACGCGGCGTCTGATCAGGATCCAAACTGTTTGCAAATTACCATTGTACTCGGGGTAAAGCGGGAACCGGGTTAAGTGTATTCCGATGAGTTTATTGATTCATTCTATCGCTATCCAGAATAGATCTGCTTGAAAAAAAATGTCGCTTTTTTTTAAATTTGGATTTATGACATTTTTAATCAAGAAACATCAATATGATAATAAACAGCAAACAGATCGGTTCTCAATCAGTGTCTGATCTTGATCCAAACTGTATTCCATCACCAGTGCTGTCGTACATGACGGTAAATGTTATTTCTTTTACAGGCAATGCTTTCTTCTTGTTATTTCTTCCGTTCTTTTCTGTCTTCAATCTCATGGTCTAGTGAAATTCACGACAGATTGTAGCGACAGATAGCGTACATCCCAGAAACATTATTTCCTTAGAGAAATAGGTTTTCTTAAGCCAATCTAATTTCATAATTCAATGGAGCAATTTACCCTTGGGTAATCAGGCAGTCTTCAATTATCAACTAAACTTGAAGACTATTTCTTCACAGAAACACCCTGATTTGTCTCAAGCATATGTGACTTGTTAGATTTTTCGATCCATAACAGAGCTGTTTATCATACAAATTAAGTACAGTAACGGTATTTCATTCTGTATTTAGCAAACATTTGTCTGCCGGAACACGTGCCTTCATTTAAGAGGCCCGGAATGGCGGGGTTTCACTGTATGATCTAAACTATGTAAAGTGGCAATTACAAAATACAAGTGTGAATTCCTTAAAACGTATCTTCACTTAACTCTGACTATGTAAATACAGATTACTTTAGTCATGCTTAAGCAACCATCGTTATTTAAATCTTTCACTGTCACTGACGCCAAAAGGCGCCTTTGCAAACAGTTTGGATCCTGATCAGACGCCGCAAAACGCGTCGTCTGATCAGCATCCAATCTGATTGATACTCGTTTCGAAACTTCGCCAGTCAAACTGCATTAACTCTAACTTTGAATAGATATTGCAGACACGAATATCGATGCAGAAGACAATATGTCTGCGAAAGGATAAAAAATCACGATTAATTTGACCGTGAAAGGGTTAAAGATCTGTATTACAGTGCTCCCTCCCTACAACGACCCTCTCAACAACGACTCCCTCCTTACAACGACATTTGCCGCTGTTCCCCAAACAAGACAATTATGTCTAACGCTTTTCATTGCTGCAATACCGTCTGCTTTAAAAACTTGTCGTCTGCTGTTTTTCTCAAAGTTACATAATGGACATTTTGACAGAAAAACACTTAATAACGAGTGACAAACAGCTTGAATACAGGTCAGACGCCGCGTTACGCGGCGTCTGCTCTGGATTTAAGCTGTTTGTAAATGTAAGCCAATTCCCCTCCCTATAACGATCCCTCCGAACACGCACACATATTTCGTTGGATGTCGTTGTAGAGAGGGAGCGCTGTGTTATACTGTGAGGAGTCGCTGAACACGGGATTGTCTGTAAATTTACTCAATTACAGGACTGATGTTTGACGAGATGGTTTGGTGTTTTAGCGGACCTCTTTTGCATAGTAAAAGACGTCGTGCTGTTAAAATTATACTTTGGCGACAGAAAAGGTGGTCACTTCCTGTTGTTGTTGTAGCGCGAGAGTCAAAATGTCAATTACGCTGACAGGTGGGTTTCAATGACGTCACGGGAAGTGTCAAAAGGTAATCAATGGGTCGGTTGATGTCTGTGATTACATTAAGGAGAGTGTCCATTTTAAAGCTAAGAAAACAAATTTGACAAACACAAAACCAATAAAATATATGGTGTTAAATTCAACACGGAATGTGTTTTAAAGTGGATGGAACACTTTATAAATATATCAATTTTCAAACAATTACCATAATTTATAACATGGACAGCTTGACAAATTGAAATTTTGATGAAAATCGCATTTCCTGACACGGCTAAAAGTTAAAGCACTTGTAGAAAATTCACCTGAGACGGGTCATTATGCACAAATAAAGTTGCCATTGAAAAGACACTAGCCAATAATTGGACCCTTACTGGATATAAATGATTATCGGAAGTATGAAAATATGACATGAGGACGACAATAAATCGTAAGAAATTTAAAAGCTTTAAAAGCTGACAAGTGTGAAATTTAATAAATTTAGAAAGCTCATAGTTACTCTGCTTTATGCTAAAATAGAATATTTCTCGGACAAGGCATACTACTTGAATGGTTTTTATAATTGAGGGTTTTGAAATATTGGCATTTCATAGTTAACTCATCACCACATTGAAGACAGGTAACCACTTAAAGCAGGCTGAAAGTAAAACAGAGTATAACTTCGAACTATTTTCTACAGTGTAGGAATGTATTAAATATGCTAAAAGGCGCGTCTAATGGGAAATTATTTACTGCAATATTATCGTCTGATTAAAACTAGTAGTCTACATTTTGTATTCAGAACTTTGCCACTTTTAGACTAAAGAAACGTCTTTTCTAGATGTGTGCTGAATAGACACCATGACCCTTGGCAATGTATTTGGATCTTAACTGTTAAGCGTAAATCTCTGGGAAGAGGCCATTATCAGTTGAAGAGTTAATGTTTAATGATAAATAGATAAGTAAGTCGTAAGTTGAGATTAATCTTTAGAAGAAAAAAGTTATGAAGAATGAATTTACTCTGCTTGTGATTGTTGTTTTTTGAAGTCTTAAGAGTTTCAAAATCACTCGCAGACGGAGGGAAATGACAAATAAACACTATCAAAGTACTATAAAACAAATCACTAAAAATATTTTTTATAGCTGATGACGTCATGACAGTGAAATGGTTAAATAGGTTACGAAATAATCGTTTCCTCGACTGTATGAACAGTCCCTTATTCACTATAAGGTCCATATCATATAGCATGTCCCCGTTGACTTATCCATGACCTTCTTGTAACTCTACCCGCCCACCAATGTTTGCCTGAACAATTCAAAGAGCAATTAATTAAAGGAAATCAATTAAATTATTTCTGAAGTATAGTTTCAACCACTGACGTCATTCAAAATAAACACACCCAACGTGACTATAGTTGTTAATGGAACCCTAATAGTCTGATTACTCAAATTCGTTTTAATCTTAACCCATTTTATGCGGGATACACTTTTAGGTGTACCTCTAGGCAAACAGGTTCGATCTCATTGTGGGGCCTGATCTGAGATCGAACTGTTTGCTGCTAAGTCAATATTCTATCAGAAACTGCTAAAATCGTTTGCAAATATTTGAGTTATACCCGATGCAGATGCCATTTTAAAATGGCCGCCAAATATTACCCAGCATGCAATGGGTTAAACAACATTAACCCCATTCACTACCTTAACCCCCGAGTACAATGGTTATTTGCAAACAGTTTGGATCTTGATCTTACGCCACATATATCGGTGTGTGATCAGGATTCAAACTGTTTGACACTCACTTCAATATTTCTCAAGTCAAAATACCTTATATTAAAAATTTGATAAAATAAAAGCAGACCACACTTATTTAAAACTGATGACGTCATGGCAGTGATTGATAACGTCACATATGGCAGTGAAAGGGTTAACAATATTTTAGATTACTCTATTCTCTGAAACCTGCTGAATTCCCTAACATATTACATGTTCATGGAATATTTAATTGATTGAAAATATTTTTGGAGAAAGGTAATGTTCCTGCATTTTGCAAGCTATAACGCTTTTATTTAAGATATACGTCTGCATCCTGATGAAAATTAGATTGTAAAAACTGTTTCGTCTACAATAAATTAAACAAACTTAATTAAATAGCAATATATTGCGTGAATCCAATTAGCAAAAACAAACGCGTGTTCATTTTATTCGAAAATTTAAATAACGCGGCCTTGGAGAAGCAACCACATTGTCTTTTTTATCGTCATGGGTTCGAGTCTTGACCCGGAATTTTCTAGCTAGCTTGTGATAGATCGGTGGTTCAACCCAGCTACTAATAATAGTGTCGTTACACGTGAGCCCAACGTGAAGCATATCAGCGTAATTTATAAACAGAGTACCTGTAAATAATACATTTGTTCTATGCAAAAAACGTAGACACAGACTAAATCACTCCTTCAGGGACCCTGGGTTGCAAATCCCCATAAATTTACAAAATGAAAAAAGGCGTTCATGGAAACAGGAATTTTCAAATGTTATTGAGATAAAACATATTGATTGGTTAATACATCTGACTTCTTTCTTCACGTATGGTTACTTTGGATCAACTGTTCTTATTTCCCCTAAAACGCGTTTATACTAAAACAAATTCTATATTGCCAACAGTTTTAAGCGCCTAACTGTTTGCATTCATGCAGATAACATTAACTCATTGATCCCTAGAAACGCATATATGTGTCTTTTACCGAAAGTGTACCTGTGGAGAGTACACCTGCCCTTTGCAAACAGTGAATACCCTGATCAGAGGGCTCCTGCAGGAGCCCTCTGGTCAGGGTCTTCACTGTTTGTCTTTTTGTAAAATATAATAAGAAACAACCCTTAATACTCGAAAATTGACCAGCCTTGATTGTAAACTGGAACTGTCTATTGGAAGTTACAGTGGATAATGAGTTAATAATCAGCCTTTTTTAAAAGGCTTTCATTTAACACCTTTAGCATGTTACGTTTGCGCTTTCTTGGGGTTAAACGGGAAATAATAGCATTTTTCCAATGTATTTGGAGTCTGCAATATGTCGATTTTTAACTGTTTAGGTTTGTCGTGCAAACAATATGCAGACTCAACAAGCATAACCATTTAACCGGTTTATTGATACATCAAGGAATAGATAACGACAACAACAAAAATAATGTTAAACACGGAAACACAACTTAAATCTAGAAAATGACATATTCAAATTCTCAATAAATCCAAAAATTAGTATTTTGAATAAAGTTTCATGAGCTCTCAGATCTCTATCGACAACTTGCATTAAACATTTATTTACATATAAATGTTGTTCCTGCAAAAACCCATGAGTAAGATTGCAATTCTGATATTTATAAATAACATTATGATACACAAAGTAGTTTCTGAAACCGTTGATTTGAAAATTTGTTTACCGTAGTGCAACTGCTTGTTTGTTGTTGCCATGGAAATAATATCTTAAATTAATTTAGCGTCATGGAGCCGTGCATACAAATCGTTTATCTTAACTTGTTAATTACAGTGCGGTTCTGAAATCTGTATTTTTAGCTAGTAAATCCCAGAATTAAATAATGATAAACAACGAATGCTTTCTCATAATCAAGAATATAAATTGTTTTAAAATACAGTCAGTTTTTCTAATGTTTAATTGCGAAAAATCGTTCCCGCTTAGGTCGAACATACCAGTATTTCAAAGTTAAAACCACGTTTTAACTTTGAAATATGGGTTTGTTTGAACTACAGCTAGTTTGAGTTATTGAGTTTTTACTGTACCGTTAGCCCTTTCACTGTTAATGGCGCAAAGGCGTCGTCTGGTCAGTATCTAAACTTTTTGACACTCGTGTCGAAATTTCTTCAGTCATACTGTCATAAATCTTACTTTGAAACGATATTGCAGAAATCAATGTATTGAACAATACGACATTATGACGTGGAAGGGGGTAAAAGTGTCACTTTGAATTTGACTAAGAAAGGGCTAAACATGTGTACACAGGCCAAGCAATATATTTCGTCCGAACCTCGATAAATCGAACAAGCTTTCGTTATACCTTTGAAATATAGCCACGTTTTAACTTTGAAATATGGGTTTTTCGAACTACAGCTAGTTGAGTTATTGGGGTTTTACTGTACGTTAGCCCTTTCACTGTTAATGGCGCAAAGGCGTCGTCTGGTCAGTATTTAAACTTTTTGAAACTCGTGTCGAAATTTTTTCAGTCATACTGTCATAAATCTTACTTTGAAACAATATTGCAGAAATCAATGTATTGAACAATACGACATTATGACGTGGAAGGGGGTAAAAGTGTCACTTTGAATTTGACTAAGAAAGGGCTAAACATGTGTACACAGGCCAAGCAATATATTTCGTCCGAACCTCGATAAATCGAACAAGCTTTCGTTATACCTTTGAAATATAGGTAAGTTCGAATTTAACGCTCTTGCGTTATTTAAATTCAATAGTAGAATATGGGTATGTTCGGCTTTAACGTTCTTGCGTTATTTAAACTCAATAGTAGAATATGGGTAGGCTCGACTTTAACGTTCTTGAGGTATTTAAATTCAATAGCAGAATATGGGTATGTTCGACTAATACGTTCTTGAGTAATTCAAATTCAATAATAGAATATGGGTATGTTCGATTTTAATGTCCTTGAGTTATTTAAATTCAATAATAGAATATGGGTACGTTCGACTTAACGTTATTGAGTCATCTAAATTAAATACTAAAATATGGGTATGTTCGACTTTAACGTTCTTGAGTCATTTAAATTCAATAATAGAATATGGGTACGTTCGACTTTAACGTTCTTGAGTCACTTAAAATCAATAATAGAATATGGGTATGTTCGACTTTAACGTTCTTGAGTCATTTAAAATCAATAATAGAATATGGGTCCGTTCGACTTTAACGTTCTTGAGTCACTTAAAATCAATAGTAAAATATTGGTATGTTCGAATTAACGTTTTTGAGTTATTTAAACTCAATAGTAGAATATGGGTATGTTCGACTTTAACGTTCTTGAGTTATTTAAACTCAATAGTAGAATATTGGTATGTTCGAATAACGTTCTTGAGTCATTTAAACTCAATAGTAGAATATGGGTATGTTCGACTTTAACGTTCTTGAGTTATTTAAACTCAATAGTAGAATATTGGTATGTTCGCCTTTAACGTTCTTGAGTTATCTAAACTCAATAGTAGAATATGGGTATGTTCGACTTTAACGTTCTTGAGTTATTTAAACTCAATAGTAGAATATTGGTATGTTCGAATTAACGTTCTTTAGTCATTTAAACTCAATAGTAGAATATGGGTATGTTCGACTTTAACGTTCTTGAGTTATTTAAACTCAATAGTAGAATATTGGTATGTTCGCCTTTAACGTTCTTGAGTTATTTAAACTCAATAGTAGAATATGGGTATGTTCGACTTTAACGTTCTTGAGTTATTTAAACTCAATAGTAGAATATGGGTATGTTCGAATTAACGTTCTTGAGTCATTTAAATTCAATAAAAGAATATGGGTGTGTTGGACTTTAACGTTCTAAAGTTTTTAAAATTCATTTGTAGAATATGGGTATTTTTCTCATTTAACATTCCTGCGTTATTTAAAGTCAATTATAGTATAATATTTGTAAGTTCGACTGAAACTAGTTCGTGTAAACGATATTCAACAGTATAGTTACAATTTTATAAGGGGGGCATTTTAATGCGGAAGCTTCTACAGAGGCTTTCTGTACTGCATTTGTCCTTCATTAAGCCGTCATCTATCTTTAGAAGTGGCAAGGATTTTATTTCTTAATTGACAGTTGAACATGGGATTTATTAAGAAGCATTTCGCTGCAATGATACAACTTCTTCTTTAAAACTGGTTTTTATCAAATCGTCTTGTGCATTTCAGCTTTTGACAAAAGAAACGTTGATTTCAGTATTGACCCCTTCACTGCCTTACGCCGAGTACAGTGGTTATTTGCAATGAATTAAGCGGTGTCTGGTCAGGATCCAAACTGTTTGACACTCATTTCAATTTTTCTTAGGTCAAAAACTCTAAAATTCAATTTGAGAACAATGTATAAAATTGATGCCGTCATGGCACTGAATGGGATTAATGACTGCAAATGCATGGTCGTGAACTGTACTGTTTTACATAAACTTGACTGCAATATAACTTTCATTGAAAATTATCCAGGCCTAATTATATTATTAACTAAACAGATGGAACCATGAAGAGACTCTGAAGGTTTTGTAAGTCCTTGAAACACATACAACGTGCAGGTTTGCACTCAGAAAAAACTTGGACGTGCCAAGGATAGAGGTTCAAAATTCTCAAGGTCGACACCACATCTCAGACTCGAAGTTAATTTCCCATGCTTTGTTTCTATAGGAGCACTTCTCCGTGACAGCATGGAAAAACAATATAATCATATGAAACAGACGGATAGTCTGTGATAATCTTCGTTGTGGCTAGCATGTCAGTTATTATGTAAGATTAGACCTTGGACATTACTGACTCATTCACTGCCTAACCCCAATTACAAAGTCTTGTTAGTTACAAACAGTTTGGATCCTGATCAGACGCCGCGTAACGCGGCGTCTGATCAGGATCCAAACTGTTTGATATTCAGTTATATATTTCTTAAGCCAAAATAGCCCAAGTCTTGCTTTGAAAAATAAAAGCAGAAGACAATAGTTTAGAACTGATGACGTCATGACAGTGAAGGGGTTAATGAACAGTTGGAAACACAGCGTACACTCAGAGTCTACAATGTTTCCGTACATACGCTACCATGCAGACCAATATCTAGTACCGCTTTTCATGAACTATTATTATCATTATACCAGATTGATATAGTGATCTTTTCACACAGGAGTTGTGCGTTCAAAATCGCTAAACTATATATGTATATTTGTCATTGTATTTTGGCGTTGAAATGTGTGAGCTTAAGGTATATGTGCATTTTCCATATTTAATTAAAAGCTGAAGAGCAGCTTTGTATCTTATTAGCAGATGCTAGTCTACGAATAAGATACACGGGGGAAGTATTTTGTAAGTGTTATATATATTCAGAATTATACCGTTATCATTCCTTTACTTCGAAAAGTAAAACAATATCATTTTTGCTGATATTTTGAATGTAAAACATCTGTACTGGCTATAATTATGCCATTGTGCTTTTTAATGCCAAAAAAAGATTATGTTATGTTATGTTATGATATAAAACAGGGATAACACTTTGCAATTTGGAATCTTTAAAGGTCAATTATAATATCTGCTTACTCTATAATTCGCATTTATATATGTTGATATTAACAATTAATTAGCAATGTGTTAATTGCTCAACTCAAGAGGTCTAAGTAATTCGCGATCATATATGTCTCAGTTGTGCCATACCGGTACAGGTGAGAAGACGAGGCGTCTGGTCAGGATCGAAACTGTTTGTACTGAAATAACATTGGACCCGGGGTAAGGAGGTGAAGAGATGAAGCAATGTCATGAGAAATATCATTTCAATGTCTTGTTGCATTGCAATCAGTGACCACATTGTTAGAGACGAGACATACATGTACGTTTGACAATCATATATACAGGATTACGTTTTATTACGTACAAGACAGTGTAGATCATGATTAGTCGCCGAAATTTGGACGTCACTACTTTGTTTTGCATTGATGAAGAAAAAGAAAAGAACAACGTTATTTAAACAAGCCTGGTTTACTCATGGCATGGCTTCTTAACATTCTGTTTGTAAGACATTAGATATTTTAAGTTGATTTAACCCATATATGGGACCGTGATGGGACATAGGCAAGAAGTGTAGACTCTGATCAGACGCCGCATTATGCGGGGTCTGATCAGAGTCTTCACTGTTTGCTGATAGGAATTTCAATATAAAACAAAATGAAAATGAAAATTTTGACCATGCAGTCCTTTGATAAAAAATGGACTAATCCAATATATAAACATGGAATAATCCACTGGGCACACATGGGTAAAGTTTCCAATCTTTAAAACTGCTTCAATGCGACATGGAATGTCCTGTTGATGTTTCTCAGTTTTAAAGTGTTTTTATTTACTGCCATGATAGTTGACCTGTGTTTGGTAAGGTTAAATATAATGCACATTCTCGTGATACCGGTATTCGACAGACAATCAAATATTTGGAATGATTCATGTTAAACAAACAGACTCTACTGATAGCCACTGTACAAACAGACGATATAATTGCCATTAGTTGTGACAACCGCTTTGACCCCGTATGGCCAGGTCACGTGGTCAATATGTCGTCCACTTAATATGCATTGCAATGGACCTAGGAACCTGTTTGGTTCGCGTCGTCATCACTTGTCAAAATTCTTGTAGCTTGTATCTTAAACAAAATACTCGATAAATGTGGCATTCCGAACAAAAAAGAAAACAGTTTAAACAGTCGAAGTTAGTAAAGCGACCGATTAAAAACAATTGTTTTTTAATCTTTAGGACCGGTGATAGTTTAATGCAGGACAAATGTAATGCATAACGTTCCAATAATGAAATTTCCGTACTATGTTTCCCTGCATTTAGTGGGCACATGTCTTTAAATATCGCCAAGCTTCTTTATATAATGCTCGTTTGACACAGGTTTTACTGTATGTCACAGAATTCCAATAAATCAAATTTCGAGTATCGAGATCTGGTCTCCGATCCGTATCCACTTTATTCGAAACTTAACCTTTGTTACTTCCTGTCATGCGCAGATGACTGATGCTGGTTTGATTGACAAGGTCGTGTACATGTCAGGCTCGTACATTAAACAACGGCGGGAAATATGTAAATATTGTTTGGCTTTAATATGGCATGTTTATAAAGGTAATCGCGAAAGCCTAAGTGGTGTTACGAATCATGCATATCATATCAACAATGGTGAAGCTGTACACATAACACAGTCATGGCATTGCTTCATACACTACAGTCGTGGTAATACGACCACCAACAAGGAAACACTGTTTTCACTAATAATGGTAAAGCAAGATAACAGCAAAGTAGAAATATATTCTACATATATATAAACAGAGACCATACATACAATGTATGGTCTCTGATATAAAATAAAAATTGAAAACAGTAATGATATAGATAATATTAATAAAGATAATCATGATGGTTTTAAGGTTAATGATAACAATAATAGCAATAAGTATTATACAAACAACAACAATATTGATAATATGATAATTGATAATGATAATAATTATGGACTACTTAGTACTACTAGAAATGGAAGTAGTAGTAGTAGCACTACTACTACTTCTTCCACTACTACTACTACAAATGATAATAATAACAATAACAATACATGTAATGACAAAATCATGAAGAAGAAGAACTATAATTATAATGATGATGTTGGTAATATTACAAATATAACTAAATAAATAAGTGAGAGAATCAATAAAAATGTACCTATAAGAGAAAAACAGCAACTACCTGTATATGAACAGATATGCGGCTTGTATTTAGGATCTAGACTGATTGGATTGATAGCACAATTAAAGATCTGTATTATTTGAAAATGCCAAAGATCCTATTTTAGTGCCATTGCTAACCATCAAATTCGTATTATCATTTACCGTGTACAATAGCTTCATTGTATTTCTTTCAAATATATTTCCCATCATCGCTATAGATATACCACTGTCAGAGAGAAAAACCTTCAAGCTACACTAGAGAAGACATTATTCTTTCCAAATAAACGCGTTTACGCAATAAATATTATTTCTATTGCAAACAGTTTGGAGCCAGATCAGACCCCGGGTATCCCGGCGTCTGATCAGGCTTCAATCTGTTTGACACTCAGATAAAAATAAATGGTGTATTTTTTCTCTTATAAAAATGTTATTTTCTACATTCATTGAATTGCGTTTGCGTTCTGTTTGCGTTTAAACGGGAGATAATAACGTATTCTCCACTGTTATACTGTCAGAGAGAGAGAAAAACCTCCAGCTAGGTAATACAACAAAACCTTTGAAATCATGCAGAAAATTGCTCATAAAATTTAATCAGAATCTCGTATCATCCCCTGGCCCCTTAGTTCTCACGCGATAGTGGGGATAAATATAACCAGAATCCTGTGCTCAGATCTTGTCTGGAGCGATTAGGTGCGTAATCTTCCTAAATGTAACTATCAGGCCTCTACTGATTTCTCTGGCTATGCTTTATCCTTAGGTATTTTCATACAAGCTATTTCTTAATGGCAAACCATTGTAATTTATTACTGTAAAAGTTAAGAATTTTGATAATCGAACCTGCGTTGAAGATAGCGCGGTGAAAACCATAATAGGCTAGATTAAGGCAGCTTTCAATCAAATATATTACTTTCATCCGGCATTTAAACAGTCACACGCCTGAATTTTTTTAATACAGATGCAATGTTTAACTAGCTTTGCACAGATAGGAATTGAGTTTGGTTCACTGACACATAGGTAATGTTGAAGATAGACTGGAGCTTTTAAAGTATGATGAAAGTAAAGCAGAAATCTCATGCAGTAGCTATCTGCTTTACTCGCATCGTATAAACACTGGAGATGACATAATTCTTATCCGATTAAATGAGACATATAACGCAAACACATTGCAATAAATCAAATATAGAAAATGGCAATGTTTTGAAATTCTGAAGATTTATTTTTATCTGAGGGCAAAGGGTTTGGAGCCTGGTCAGATGCCGGATATTCAAGCGTCTGATCTGGCTCCAAAATTTGTTTTTTAAATACAAACATAAGTTTGAATACAAATGCGTTAATTGAGCAAGAATAAGTGTTCTCCTCTGGAAGTAACCATCTGCTTTAACCCTTTCCCCAATAGAAGCGCCTTTTAGCGTGTTTTATTTATTCATCCGCTGAAGAAAATAGCTCCAATTTAATCAGTTATGAAGATATATGATAGGGAATATTTTCTATATTCTAGCACATGATAGCTTAAAGCAGGCTGAAATTAAAGCAGAATGTGCCTAAAGGCACATTCTGCTTTACTTTCAACCTGCTTTAAGAAGTCACCTATCTTCAATACTAGAAATAGACTATCAGGTAAAGGGTTAAGGCTTAATATTGACATAGTTTTATTCCTTCTCAAAGACCGATCAAAGAAGTTTTCTATAAATAATTATACTGGCTGAAAAAATCGAGTGTTTTCAATTCGACAATACTCCGCAGGTGAAACAAGTTAATTTTTTTTTGAAGAACCGCCGGGTTTTTGCAATTTAAGACGAATCGAGATTCTATGAAGAATGATGTATTTCAAAAATTGACGTAAGTTATCCTTTTTTAATAAATGATTAAAACGTAAATAAAACATTACTATGGTAATACCCAGCGTAAGAACATTGGAGTTTAGGTGTGTGTGTGTTTTTTACCCTTTTCCCTGCTAGGAATATTGGCACTTTTTTACAACAGAGTAGACCCGGATAACACGGCTCCTGGAAGAGCTGTCTGATCAAGGTCTGCATTGATATGTCAAAAGAGCTGTCTGATATGAGTTGCCACTTTTTCCTGGGAAATGTTTCCTTATTCCATTAGTAATTGAAAGAGACCCAAAGATAGATGTTCAAAGAGGGTGAGTATTTATATATAAATATTCATTTTCATTCTATTCGGATGACCCTAGATATACTATTAGGTTCATACGGTAAGGATATGGAACCAGCGACAAACACCTGGTATTCTGAGAGTATCCAGGATGAATGTGAAGGCTAACCTTGAACCGTGATCTTATCGTCTGCAATAGTACTCTTAATCTGTTAAATGTACTTTTACTCAAGAAACCTAAATTATAATTTCAATTGTTTTAATATCTTGATCAGAAGAAGGGTAGATCTAACTCGGCGTCTAATCTGGATCAAAACATGCCAATTACTGTTTAATCGTGTTTTTGTATAGACTAACATTCATCCTCCCTGATGGGTCTCAATTAGCTGATAGGGGAATTCCCATTGGTATATCGATCACTCGGTCATTTGATCAATCAATTGAAAGTACTGACCAAACACTTTGCCATTGCACCGAGTTACCCCTACTTGATGATGTTGTTTGATGTTAACCTTTAAAGCTTTCATATGCCACCTGCATTTAAAATGTCGCGTGCAAGAGTTGTCCAGATTTACTTACAGGATTCTAAAAAGAAAACTATAAAAGACGAGTGAAACACAGCCTGGATCATGATCAGGCACCGCTCATTGTGGTCTAGATCCAACATATTTCGCAAATTTAAGTATACAAGTCAAATTGCGATCGACCATATACAGGTTAATTTGACTTACTCTGGAGAACAATAAACTTCGAAGCTACTACATGTATAATATCTACTCTAAGTGTATACAGTGGAGAATCTGTTATTCTTTCCCGTTTAATCGCAAACGTACGCAAACGCAAAGCACTAACACGTAGAAAAGCACAACTTTTGGATAATTCTGATATTTCATGTTTATCTTGGTGGCAAACAGTTTGGAGCCTGATCAGACGCCGGGTTACCCGGCGTCTGATCTGGCTCCAAACTGTTTGCACTGCAAATAATAGCTTTAGCGTAAACGCGTTTATTGGGAAAGAATAACGTTTTCTCCACTGTATCTACTCCTTGAACTTAACCCCTTCACTGCCACGACGTCATTCATTTTAAACAATTGTTTTCTGCTTTTATCTTAAAAGTTCACATTTTAGGTAATTTGACTTTATACATATTGAAGTAAGTGTCAAACAGTTTGGATCTAGATATCTTTTAAGATTCCATACTGTTTGTAAATAGCTATTGTACTTGGCATGAGGAAGTGAAGGGGTTAGCCGTCCCACTGATGAAATCCGCTACAAGTAATATCAGGAGCTAAATAATTTCTTGGACATGGTAAACAGTGAATAACTAGATCGTACGCCGCATCAGGGATTCGTCTTACGAAACACCGTACGACAAAAAAGGTCATAAGTCAAAACTTTAAAATACAATTAATTTCTTATTTCTCCGTCTCATCCTGTCTTGTGTCGTCCTTTTGGAATCAACTTGACCGGATTATAAGACAGGATTATATGTAAAATTTAATGATAATTGGGAATTTAAGTAGCTGACTTACGACCATTTTTGTCGTACGACGTTTCGTAAGACGGGTCCTAGAATCAGCGATGTCTGCTTAAAGTCTTCACTGTTTACAATGCCCAAAAACCCTTTAATAAATTTTACAATTGAATTCATTTCAACAGTAAGTTCCCCAAGTGTGGATGGAATTGAGAAAAATTGTGGAAGTTATAAGGTGAGACATTGATTGAGTCAATGAATTTGTGCCTACGGTGGTGTATACCCTTGGCGCTTTGTTGTATATAATAACTATGCTTTTTAGATATACGCAATCTTTAGTTTGTGTTGCGCTCCCAGGGCCAGCACCTGACTAATAACATTGATCCGCCTACCATTCGTACTAGTTTCCAGTCAATGAACTGCTAAAATAGAAACTGACAAAAAATAAATCACACTACTCAATCCTGTGGCGGGGCTGCATGTCAAGAGTTTGAACATTCTAATATATTCTCCCCTATCTTAATCGCAATATTACGCCATGTGAATGGGAGGGAAAGTTTAAAATGATAACAGAAAATAAATTGCACACTCCTCATTGCGGGAAACAAACCTTTAAGAAAATACGGGGAAAATTGTATGCACTTGTGTTTAAACTAAGGCTAAACTACAAAATAAGCCTAGCATATTTGGTGAGCGAACAGGTTCAAATTACTTTAAAGTTCAGTCTACAATGTGTATAGTAAGGTTTGTGTTCTTGTGTAGTTATCTAAACTATTCAATCAATTCATCAGATCGATTACAGACAGCCAGCACGACATGTAAGAGGCACGTGCATCTGAGTTGCTGGGAAATCACTAGCAGATGCTTTCATTTATTAAAAATAAGCTATTTTTATCTTAATAGATTTGCAAAACAAAATTTACTGATAGGTAACATAGTTTTAGGGTGTTTTTTTATTTCAATGAAACATCCTTTACCTATCCTCTATGTCTTATTCTGCAAACGACCATCTTCTGCAATACTCTTTTAACCCTTTGCCTGCTGGTCGCGACTTTATTGATTTTTGCAAACAGTTTAGATCCAGATCAGACACCGCGTAACGCGGTGTCTGATCTGGATCCAAACTGTTTGACACTCTTCTTTAGCTTTCTTTACTTAATAAATGTATAAATCAAAATTTAACAAACTTTGCAGACGACAATTTCGAAGCAGACGACATCGCCACAGGATAAGGGTTAATACAGCTGAGAATGTAGTCTATCTTAGAATAACTGCTCTTCAAGCTTTAGAAACAGTACAGTCCTCCATCCCTACAACGCCCCTCCAAACAACGACTCTCTCCTTACAATAATGCTCACCACTGTTCTCCAAATATACAATTATGTCTAACGCTTTCACTACTGGACTATCGTCTGCTTTAAAGTATCGTCTGCTGTTTATTGTCTATTACATATAAGTGGACATTTTGACAGAAGAAATATAATGACGAGTGACAAACAGCTTGAATCTGGTCTGGATTCAAGCTGTTATTTAGATATAGCTGTTATTTATTGCAAATGCAAGCCCAGTCTAAATGTTCCCTTCCTATAACAACTCCCTCGAACAGCACACACAATCTTTGTCTCCCATTGGGTGTTGTTGTAGAGAGGGAGCTCATATGTTAGGTATCAAATTCTAATTGAACCCAGATAAGACGCTGACGTTTTCGCCTGGTTAAGTAGACATTAGCAAACAGTTTAGACCCTGATGGGACCGCGGCGTCCCATCAGGGTCTGCACTGTTTGCAATTTCATATTAAATCTTATGCTGTGTAGCCAAACACTGTAGATAATTTAGATCACATTGTATATCTGAAATAAAATATTGCACCAAGCACACAAGGAGAGTTCATTGCAATATTCAAGTATACACAGTATAAACGTGTTAACGTGAAATGATTGAAAAAACATGTTAAATAAGGTTGATAGTGAAGAGGTTCATTTTTGGCATCAAACATTCCTTGGTTTTATATCATATTTTATGAATGTTATACCAGAATTCAGTTTCAAAGTGTGCCAGATCAATTTTACAATTAAGTTTATCAACTAATATAAATATCAGGTCATTTTCATTAACTTTGACATCCATACTAAACCATGTTCGAACATAGTTCGGTACGAACGTCAGTTGACGAGAATGGTCCAACGTTCGACGTAGAGTATCGATGTTGACCGACATTGGCCTGCTCTCATTGGAGCGTACTTTATCGAACAAAAACAATGTATGGTAAATTATATCTGTCACGCTAACCCAAATACAATAATCATTATTGAATTGGCTTAAAATTTAAATCAAACTGTAGAAGAAAGCACAATGAAGCAAAGCGGAAAGCATTTGTCTCAAAAATATCTAGAACGGTCGTTAAAAAGATGTTTTTAAAACCCTTTCCTTGGCAAATTTATCATGCGGTCTTTTACCCCTTCACCGCCTTACTATCGCCTGCTTCAATGCTGCTGTCCGCAATATTTCCAATATGGCTTAAAAGTTAGATAATAAAACAGCCTGTTTGACGAAAATTCGAAAGAGTGACAAACAGTTTGTATCCTTAACGCTTAACGCGGCGTCTGATCATGATCCAAACTGTTTGCAAAGGCGCATTTTGGCGTCATTGATAGTGAAATGGTTAACAGGATAAAGGCTCGTTTGTACCAGGTGTCTCTTCAATGCTCATCGATCAATCAGCCTCCTTTTTTCTCTTTCTCGCCCAATTGATGTTTATCTTGTGTTTTACCTTTGTACGCGGGGTCAACGCGACTAAATCAAAGCGAGTCTGCCCCGGGCACCGCGCTTGATTAGCCCCTGCCCAGTGATCGCCTAATTTACATATCACCACGCGCACCTGACTGTTTTATTTTCATATATCCTGAACCTGCTTACATTGCAACAACGTTTTTAATCTGAAAGTCGCTCACATATTAATAACCATTCTTTTACATCTAGAAATATTTTAATTCATAAAAGCACATGATAAAGAGTTTAGTTGCTGAGTACTAGTAACTCTTCGAGTCAGGTGTATTGATTTTGGTTGTTTTAACGTCTGGGCAAAGAATACTTTGCAGGCTTGAATTCGGAGAGGGAAGTCCAAATTGAATGAACTGATGGTGCACGTTCAAACAGATGTTCAGTACAGCCAAGGTCCAAGTTTACAAAATGTTTCAGTTGAGTCTGCGATTTCAAACTCAACCCAAACGCTCTATAACCTTTTGGCCCGTAATACTATGTAACTGGTAGGCACCCGTATCTCAAAGTCAAAACGTGGTTGAACTACGTTTTAACTTTGAAATACAGGTATGTTCGACAAAGATTCCAGTTATTGAATTTCACCTGAAGAAGTACACAGGTGGTTTGTAAAGGTTACTTATTCAAGAGTCATCTAGTACAGTGTCAACTTTTAACCACACACGTATTATTTACTGTTTGAAGATTGTTTTGAGATGAGTCCTCTGTATGAGAAAACTTGCAGAATTGAAGGTGTACTTAATATACACTAAATGGTTTTAAAGTGCAATCATCTGCATTTCAAAGACAGAACTAGCGATGCTATAATAACTAATAATATGTTTCCTGTTTTCTATGAATCTGCAAATGCCCTTTTTTGCAACTGATCAAGACACTAAATTTCCAAATACGTCCCGTTTCGAAATAGATACGATGTTCAACATAACTCTGTACTAGATATTTCAGTCATTTTGCCAAAGAATTCCGGCATTCTAAAGATGAATACGACAGCAATCTTTAACGTAATAGTTCTATGTTCCTTTAGTCTATTTTTGCGATTTAGGCATGTTTCCGTACAGCCGAATCAAGATCACTCCATTTATCGTACTTAATATCTTTAATGTTTTATAAACACTATTCAGAATGAAACACGGTCTAGCTTCAGATGACACTCAGTGTCTTATCTTGATCAAATCTGGTCGCAACGGTAATCACAGATTCGCACAGATTGTGATGAAGGTTTATCTAATGATACTACATGTACAGCAGAGGAAAGGTAATCACCATGTTACGACCCAATAAAACTGATATCACAGTCACCTTGGGAAAACTGAAATTCAATATTTATTATTTTATACAAGACAATATGACATCGACCTGTATCAATAAACAGCCATTTTAAAACACGTAAATTACACACGTGTCAGATGAGCTCTTCCGAAAATGGCTAATAAAGTACGAAAGCAGACGACATTTTTCGACGTCATCTTGAGGTCACTTCCGGTTTCAAGAGTAACCAGCAATTAGATATTCATTAGATGTTCGGTCCAGTGAAACGCGATAGTTTCCACCGACGCTTTCTGTTTGTCGTTTGTCGTATAAATTTCGTCTGAAGCCATAACGCTGTTTGACCAGAAAATGGATTCATTAAGAGTTCATTGGTGTCCGTCCTTTTCCGGCAGTTATTGTTTAAAATATGGACAACCCCAGGTAGCAAATCAAAGTTTGAAATCTAGTAAATCATGAAAGCAAGACTTGTTAAGAATATTGATGTAAAATGTAAAGTATCAATACACACATAAGAAGCATTTTTTTTAGATCTGACAGACAGGTTACGACTTTCTTGTGTCACGACAGGTTATCGAACTCGCTACCTTCTGGTCTAACCGGATTAGTTAAGACAAGTGTGTGCTTTTATATACACCTTTTAACTAGATTTAAAGATCTATGTAGAAATATCGACAAAAGTGTCAAACAGATTGTTCTTGATCAAACTTTTGTTTGCAAAGTAACATATGGCGAGGGAAGGGTTAAAGTTTAAAAGGAATATAATTTGTAAATATAATTTTTTTTTTAAATTTCTTTGAAAATTGATCTTGGCTACATGTATTTGAATAATAGTACACTATGGTTATAGCCGTGCTAAATTGACCTATATGTCGGCCTTATGCATTTCTTCATTTTAACATGACATGATTTTTAATCCTTCCTTTGCCAATCGTGAACATTAGCAAGCTATGCAAACAGTTTGGATTCGAGTGATATCTGGATTCAGACCGTTTTTAAAATGATCTTATAGCAATAAGAAAAGGTAAGTTAGCTATAGATATACATGTACATCATTTTTCAAAAAGACAATTTGTCCAAAAAAGGAAAGTGTTGAGACTAATTAATTGAGGCCGACTTGTTAGTCTTTCCAATTAAAACGAAAATCAAACTGCCGTGTAATTAAATATATACAATATAAGAACTCCATTTTAATACACTGGCGATTTATTTTGACATAAATGTCAAGCAGTGTGGATTCTGACCATACGCCGATAAACTATGTGTGCATTGAATTCCTGTTTATTGCATAACCGCATTTGTAAAGAAAGAATACCGTTTTATCATTCTTTCCAGAATTAGAAACAACATAATTCCATGCACGCTCAGCTGCAGGAGGATGCGGAGGATGTGATTCCTAAACCAATCACCCGGATGTTGAGTTCAATTTATCGTCTGCTTTTGTCTTTACGTCGTCTTTAAACTATAAAAGGAAGTTTTGCAGCAGAACAGGAAACTGCTTTGAATAATGTAGGCGTGTCGAGACCTTGCTATTTTCAATGACTGTTAACCGTTAAGACAGCAGAGGCAATGTTGTGCTTACAATTTCAAACAGTTTAGATCCAGATGAGACGCCGAGTAATTCGGCGTCTCATCTAGATCTAAACTATTTGACCTTCTGATGGTAGTTTTGTAAAGAAATGAAAGATGACTCAACTGTGACAAATGCAGCAGACGACTTCATTTTGCAGACGACAGTTTCTTAACGTGCTAAAGTTTCAAAAGCGTTCCTGTCTTTAGGAAATAGCCACAATTAACCCAGTAAATGTCAAAGCTATTATCTGCGTCTGAAAAAATGCTTGCTGCATATCTTGTCACCGTTAGCTTGCATTTTATAAGCATTTTGGTTAAAACACATATCTATATTTACAATTGATGCCCGTAAGTTTCCTATCTTTTGTCTGGTCTGGATCTTTAATACCTGCGACTAGATACAATTCCGCTTTTAGTTCATCGATTGTGAAAGAGGAACTAAGAAAGGAAACAACAAAGTAAGTCAATAGTGCATTGAACGTCCATTTAGACATGTTGGCATTCAGTCACAGTGGTGGAAGTTTAATACAGGGGCTTTCTGCATTACTTTCGTTCTGCTTAAAGCAGGTAGTAGTGTTTAACCCATTCACTGCCTTACCCCGAGTATAATGTTTACTTTGCAAACAGTTTGGATCCAAGCTGATTGGCACTCAATTTTTAAATACTCTTAAGTCAAATTACTTAATATTTGAATGTGGAAAATAAAAGCAGACGACACTTATTTAAAATTGATGACGTCATGGTAGTGTCGGGGCACCTAGGTTTAACTGTGTGGCTGACTTCAGTCAGGGATCGATGGGAGAGCTGCAATGGTTTTGTATAGCAGGCATTGTGATAAAGTAGGTGTTTGTTGTTACAGTGGAGAATATATTATTCTTTCCCGTTTAAACGCAAACGTACGCAAACGCGTTACATTAAAACGTAGAATAAGACAACTTATTGACAATCTTGACAATTTATTTTAATCTGAGTGGCAAACAGTTTGGAGCCTGATCAGACGCCGGCTTACCCAGCGTCTGATCTGGCTCCAAACTGTTTGCACTGCAAATAATAGTTTTAGCGTAAACGCGAATAACATTTTCTCCACTGTATATGGCAATAGCTTCATGCTTATCATCCTTTCAACGACTCTCACTAATAATTCTACAGAATCGTCGTTTGTTGGACTTCCGGCCAGCCGCTAGAAGTTACTGACTTACGGTTTCTCCTAAAAATTGTAAAAATGCATACAAAGCAATACTTAACAACAACGAAACTCAAATTATTGTTTGCCTTATTTAGATGCATGTGTATCTGAAGTCTGTCAGACGGTTTGTTCGTGGGAAGTGTATTATTGACAAGGCCGATGCACATGCTTGGAATTCAATTTATATTGTTTACAAGAAACATGCTGACGTCAGCAAGAATGAGAGAAAAATATGCTGAATCAGCTGTCTGCCTTTATCAGATATTAAAATCTATATACAATCGCCCCTGTGTATAATCTCATCTCAACAGAAAGTCAAACACATTAACTGCAACTTAATGCAGGACAACTTTAAACCGAAAGCTTCTGAAGGAGCTTTCTATGTTACTTTTATCCTGAAGTAAAGAATAAACTGCCTTATGTTTCTGTATAGAGTGACGGTATACTCAGGTTTAAAATTCGCCATAGCAGTCAGCTGCTGAGACTGGTTGAGTTAAACGTGTGATGAATGATCAATCAATGAATAAGCTTAGATGTCTGTATCGACTGTTGCGTGATGAATGCATGACACAATTAATATAGAGAACTCCTACCAATACTGTCCTGTTATGCATTTTGCAGCACATTTGTACACATTAGCGTTATTTAGAGTGTACCAGTGAAGAGTACCTTTGTCCTTTACAAATAATATAAGCTAGTCTTATCCTATACAAACAATGTACACTAGTCATGTACAAACAGTGAAGACCAGTGACCCAGATCAGAGGGTTTAAAATTAGCACTCTGATCAGGGTTTGCACTGTCTTTCACTCGTAAAGTTGTGAAAACAACCCTAAATAGTATTAAATGAGTTTGACTTGATTGGAAACTGGACTTGTCCATTTGTAATTCCTGGGGTAATGAGTTCATGCGTTTTTGACCTTCAATAGTTTTGTTTTGAACCGAACTCTCTAATCAATGCTGTTTACATTTAAATGAACACAATACATGTACTTTCATTGATCTTACTGTACTGGAAATACAAATCCTTTTACAGACAGTAATGTTTACGTCATAAGAGTTGAATTTGTAAAGAAAGTATATTTCTGTGTACACTAGAGATATGTAATTGTCTGGCTTAATAAAAGCTTGAAGAAATCTGCCCGGTGATAACTATTAGATATAGTTCTGTCTGTCTCCCCAAGGAACATGTTTCATATTGATGTGCAGACTGAAAGGTGAGACACAGTCAAACTTTGTCATATAGTGGAGAATACGATACTATTTCCCGTTTAAACGCAAAGGTAACGCAAACACAGTTAATTGGTAAAAACAATTTTTTTAATTTTGACAAATCAGTTTAAATGAATGGCAAACAGTTTTGAGCTTAATCAGACACCGGGTTACCCGGCGTCTGATCTTGCTCCAAACTGTTTGCAATGGAAATAACTCTTTAATCGTAAACACGTTTATTGGAAAAACATAACGTCTTCTCCACTGTACTACTACTACTATGCTGACGGTCGCGAAGCGACAATGTCTGTTTTCATATTTTATTTCACCGCTGTTCTCCATTCATTTCTCTGGCGTGACAGTTTAGCCCAGGAATGCAGTTTGATGTTTCTCTGAGTCAAGTTTCTCTTGATGGTATCCTTATATCGTAGACGAGGTCTACCCCTCTTCCTTTGACCAACTGGCAGCACTGAGAACAGGATCTGTTTTGGAAGTCTGTCTTGTGACATCCTCATAAGGTGTCCAGTCCATCGAAGATTCTTTCTGATCAGGAGGTCTTCCATGGGTGGCAGTCCTGTTCTAGCCAGTATTTCCACGTTTGTCACTTTGTCCTTCCATGATACTCCAAGAATGGATCGAAGATGCCGCATCATAAAGGCATGCAACTTCTTCACATGGCGTCTGTACATTGTCCAGGATTCTGCTCCATACAAGAGAGTACTTATAACAACTGCTCTGTAGATCTTGCCTTTCACCTTCATTGACACATGATGATTGTTCCAGAGTCTCTGACGCAGCCTGCCAAATGATGCACTGGCCTTTGCCATTCTTTTCTGGATCTCAACATCAATACGTCCATCTTTTGCAACTGTGCTTCCAAGGTAGGTGAATTCTGGGACAGAATTAAGTTTAGTTCCATCTACCATAATGTCTACTTCTTGGGCACTTGAGGAGTCTGGTTGGTACATCACTTCAGTTTTCTTAATGTTAATCTTCAGACCAAACTTCTTTGATGCATCTGAAAAAGCATTCATGATTCGCTGAATCTCTTCTGGCGAGTGGGCAAGTAGTGCACTGTCATCTGCGAACAGCAGTTCCCTAATCAGCACCTGGGAACACTTGGATTTTGCTTTGAAGTGTGCCACGTTGAAGAGGTCAGCATCTTGTCTAGACTGAATATAGACACCATCCTCCAAGCGTTGGAAAGCCTCTTCCAGCATTGCTGATAGGAATATGAAAAAGAGTGTTGGGGCCAGAACACAACCTTGCTTGACACCATTAGTAACATCAAATGCCTTTGAGGTTTCTCCTCCATCGCTTACGTTTGCCTTCATCCCTGTGTGAAGAGATTCAACCATACATGTGAACTTCTCGGGGCATCCATATTTCCTCAGTAGCTTCCACAGTCCTATCCTTCCTACTGTATCAAAAGCCTTTGTAAAATCAACAAATACCATGTACAGTGGTTGGTCCTGTTCTATGCACTTTTCCTGTAGCTGTCTGAGACTAAATATCATGTCTACAGTACTCCTGTTGGATCGGAATCCACACTGAGACTCAGGAACTACATTTGGGGTGATGTGTTTGGAGAGTCTGTCAAGTAGGATCCTTGCAAAAATCTTGCCTGCAATGGACAGAAGGGAGATTCCTCTGTAGTTCCCACAATCTGTTCTGTCACCCTTCTTGAAGATAGTCACAATGGTGGCATCTTTCCATGCTTGTGGAATTGAGTCTTCATCCCATGCCTTGCATATCAGTTGGTGTAGCTCGACAAGCAAGTTGTTACCTCCATGCTTCCATACTTCTGCAGGAATTCCATCTCCACCTGGAGCCTTGCCATCCTTCAGTCCCGCTATCGCTTTCGTCATTTCTTCCATAGATGGGGTCTCATCGAGGCAAGTGTTGATAGTGCGCTGTTTTATGTTGGCAAGCGCTTCCGGTTCAATCTCCCCTTGAACATTTAGCAGCTTCTGGAAGTGCTCACTCCATCTTTCTAAAACTCTCTTGCTGTCTGAGAAAATCTCCTGTCCATCTGCTGATTTCAGTTGTACCGGTCCTTTTTTCTGAGGTCCCCAAACTTCCTTTAGTCCACTGTAGAAGCCCTTCATGTCATTCCTGTCCGAAGCTCTCTGTAGCTCTTCTGCTTTTCTGTCCCACCAAGCCGTCTTTAGGGAACGGCAGTGTTGCTGGAGCAGTCTACATACATCTTTGTATGCTGCAACAGTTGATCTGGTACCCCTGGACTGAAGAACTTTCTGATGGGCTTTGTCTCTCTTATCCAGCAGTTGACTTAATTCCTGGTCATCAGGATCGAACCAGTCTTGATGTCTTCTGACGGGCTTGCCAAGAGATGTTTTGGCCGTGTTGTATACAACTTGTTCCAGAGCTGCCCATTTGTGGTCCACCGAAGATCTTTCCTCTACGTCGAGTTTGTTGAGGGCATCATTCATAGCTCTTGCTAGGCTCTCTCTATGGTCAATGGCTTTCAGCTTCACAGTGTTGAGCTTTGATGGCTTCTTTGAACCTTGCTTACTGAATTTCTGTCGTAGGCAAAATGTCAACTTTGATCTCAGCATCTGGTGATCAGTCCAGCAGTTTGCCCCACGCATGACTCGGGTGCTGCAGAAATCCATCTTATCCCTGCATCTTGTTATGATGAAGTCTATCATGTGCCAATGCTTGGAGCGAGGATGCATCCATGTGGTCTTTCTTTCGTCCTTCTGCTTGAACATTGTGTTTGTCACTGTCAGTTCAAACTCACAGCACAGTGCAAGTAGAAGCTCTCCATTTGAATTGCACTTCCCTATTCCATATTTTCCTAAGACCAATGGCCATCTGTCATAGTCGCTTCCTATTCTAGCGTTGAAATCTCCCATCAGTTCAAGTTTGTCGGTGTGAGGAATTTGTCTGAGAGTATGTGTCAATTGGTGGTAGAAGGCTTCCTTATTTTCATCTGGGTTGGTCAGCGTTGGAGCGTACACACTGATGAATGTAGCAAAGTTATCTTTTGCCAGTGGTAGCCGCATAGTCATGATCCTGTCACTGATTGGTAGAGGTGTCTCAGTTAGCCTCAATACAATGTCTTTTCTGATAGCAAAACCTACTCCAGCCTCTCTTCTCTCTCCTTCAGGTTTTCCACTCCAGAAGAAAGTGTAGTTTGAGTCGCTGAGACTGCCAGACTCAGAGAATCTTGTTTCACACAAGGCAGCAATATCAATCCTGTACTTTGCTAGTTCCATTGCAACAAGTGCCGTACGTCTTTCTGGTCTGTTGGCTTCATTTCGGTCAAGAAGTGTCCTGACATTCCATTGTGCAACTGTCAAATCCTTAAGTCGTCTTCCTGGCTTATTTTGCACTGTCGACGGAAGATGATGTCGAGCAGCGCGGTCCTTGGTAACCCGGGCGACGACCGATCCGGTATGGAGTTTCTTTCGGTTGTTCATGTCATGAAAAACTGCTTGCAAAGGGTATTGAAGTACTGTTAGCTTTTGCAAGTTACTAGCAGCACTCTCTGGGGGAGTTAATAGTAGACCTACGTCGGCAAGAACATGTCGAGACAGACGCAGACTATTAGTCCCTGCAGCGGATGGCCGGAGGATAGCGGGCTTTCCGAATATCAACCGCCCTCAATGTCTCCACATTTACATGTTTTCTGTCAGGGTTTTCTCCCTTAGTCTTTGGTTCTGACAAGAACCTGTCCCACAAGGCAGTGGGGGACTATGCAAGGCAGGGGAGTCTATGTCCCTGAGGTATAATTTGTACACCCGCATACCCGCGGGTACTGTACAATCACTTAAAAGGTTAAAATAAGGTCTTTGACGTAGGTGGCAGCCCAATGTAGGGCACACGGACATTTAGGCATTACTTTTGCCCAGCATTAAACTTTAAGATGGTTGAACATCTCTTTTAAAAAAGGCATGCTGAATCAAGGAATAACTCTTTTATACAAATACGACTGTAACTATTATGTTTAGTCTATCCTAAGTTTACTTTCCTTACAATATGCAATATGATTTCTTCAGCATAAACAAATGTACGTAGCTGTCTGTATGGAACATGAACCACAAACATTCTATGAACCCTCTCTGTCACACGCCTTTGTACGCCTTTACATATTAGGGTTCGTTTTATGTGCACTGATTTTTACGTCTTGCTATGCAAGGAATTTACTGATAACTGTTATCACTGGATATTGAAATCGAATGCATAATACGATATACATTTGGAGGTATCAAACGATGTGAAAATATGTTTGTCTGATGATAATTTAATTGAAACTTATTAGAAGGAAGTCAGCCACGTTTTCTACAGTTTTCTCTCCCTGTGATGTCAGCACTGTAAGATCAGATATAAGCATTGTCAGATAAGATCTATCCACTGGTCGAATTCGAATCTTCTCCAATATCGTCTGTGACCCTACTACACACTGCGGGCGAATATTTTAATGTTGCAAACAGTTAAACGAGTGTGGATCCATAAGACACTCTGAGTTACTCGGCGTCTCATCTGGTTCAAACTGTTTGTTACTCAGATGATATTTTCTAAAAGAAAATGCAGACAAACACACATTAAGTATTGTAGCAGACAACAAATTCTACAGACGACAGTGCAATAATTTGCTAATGGTCAACTCTAAAAACATTTAATATTGGTGCTATTGTCCAGAGCAGACGTTATTATTCCAAACAAAAATGTTTCTGCTTACACAATTATTTCCATTGGCTTAAAAATTAGTTCCGGCTATTAGTCAGGCTCTAAACTATTTGCCACTCATATTAAAGTATGGTTAGAAATGTCTGATACTGACAATTTTCTACAATTTAATTGCAATGCATTTGCGTTCGAACGAGAGAGAATAGCGTCGTCTAAGCTGTATGCTTTACCCTCTAAAATCGACTATTCTCTGTATTCCGGGTGACACATACAGTGGAGAATCTGTTATTCTTTCCCGTTTAAACGCAAACGTACGCAAACGCAAAGCACTAAAACGTAGAAAAGAACAATTTTTGGACAATTCTGATAATTCTTGTTTATCTTGGTGGCAAACAGTTTGGAGCCTGATCAGACGCCGGGTTACCCGGCGTCTGATCTGGCTCCAAACTGTTTGCACTGCAAATAATAGTTTTAGCATAAACGCGTTTATTGGGAAAGAATAACAGATTCTCCACTGAAGTTGGGTTTCTACAGTGAGGAAGACATTATTCCTTCCCGTTTAAACGCAAACAAAGCGCAAACGCATTGCAATAAAATTTACCGTTCGCCCTAGTTTGCCAGCCAATGAAAGGGCTCTATTTCAGCGAGAAATGAAAAAATATATCGCATATTCGTTCAGCTTTGTAACGGGTATGGAAGAAATAAAGCAGGTTATGAACACGGTTATGGACGTCGCGCGCTAAGGCGGGGCTAAGTGCATTATTACGTCATTAGACAGCCATCGCTGGGAATTAGACATACTACGTACATGTATGGAAGTTACATAGTACAGTATAACCTATGTTTAACGACCATGATTCAGTGAAGAGGTATGACTATGTTAAAGAACTCTGTAGATAGGCGACTAGTTAATGCATAATCAAATTAATACAGAAGTCTCACAACTGACCTTTGTGTATTACTTTTGTCCTGCATTAAGTCATTGAACCCTATAGGCGGGGAGTACACTCGTCATTTACAATGTACCAGTTAATGGTAAACTTGTCAAGCGTAAACATTGTAGAACCACATCATAGAGCTTATATTACAAAAAAATGGACTCGACTGAATGAGAAATTGGAATTGTCTATTATAAGTGTTGGAGTTGAAAGGGTTAAACAGCCACCTACATCTTCTTTAGTGTCATCGCTATACAAAGGTTTGACAGTAAACGTTTCGAAAGCGGCCATCATAACTCAATAATATACGAAACTAAGGTGGCTATTCGTCAATGCATTAGAATAGCAATACAGAAAGCTTCCATATGCGTTTCTGCTTGCGTTAAAAAGCCACTCGTCTTTAACGCCTTCGGAGCCACTGGGCACAGGCATTACTTTTTTTAACAGCGCAGTCCAGATCGATGTCATCTAACAGGTGATCTTAAATCGGCTAACTTTTCCTATACAGTTTTCAAGCTACAACCTTATAATGTGGCAGTGTGTTTGCACATATAGATCTACCATAGATGTGCATGTGCACAGGATTTTGATTTGCGTTAAATTTTCACAAAATTACAGCACGCGGTTGGGGGGGCATCATATTTGTCTTAAAGACAAAGCCTTTCAAGGCTCTAGTTTTAAATTCCATTTGGTAGACTAGTTTTGTTTCTCAGGTGTAAGAATAAATTCGCGGGTTTCCAAAAATCCGAAGAGCCGCCCACAGAAATAGAGCCCTTTTATTGGCAGACAAATTGGCGCGATATGTAAATTTTGTTGAACGGTATGAAAACTAGGGTGAACGATAACTGCCATACACCGTCCAACGCGCCATATTCGAGGCAACGGTAAATCAGTTAAAGTTCATTTGTTTGAAAATTATGCAACATAACCTGTTCGCTCCCTACGGTCGCTCCAGGTTATATTGCATAATTTTCAAAAAATGAACTATAACTAATACGTAGAAAAAACATCGTATTGACAACTTTGACTATTTGTTTTTCCAATCCGACAAACAGTTTGGAGCATGACCCGGTGTCTGATTTGGCTCCAAACTGTTTGCAATGGAAATAACAGTTTTAACGTAAACGCGTTGGAAAGAATAATGTCTTCTCAACTGTGTATCTTATCTTACGTTTTGCAAATATCTAGAAAACTCATCCATTTCATATGGTTATATTCAGTTCCAAACTTTTATTGTCGATGAAAGTTTCCGCTTTGAGGTGACCTAATGAATCATTTAGTCTCATCAGGGTCTTTACTGTTTGCGAATGTTTACTGCACACTAGGCTTTTCCTCCATAGAAGTGCCTTTTAGCGAGTTTAATTTATTCCTCAATTGAAGAAAATAGTTCCAACTTATAGTCATAAATATGTTTTATAAAAAATATTCTCTATGTTCTAGCAGGTGTGAGCTTGAAGCAGGCTGAACGTAAAACTTTAAAGTGGTCACCTATCTTCAATACTAGACAAATGTTATGTGATAAAGACTTAAATTGGTTAAAGGTTGTTGTGAATCAGATAAAACGTCTTTACAATACAAGCCTGTTGACGTGCACTTCTAAATCACCATCTCTGCAACTATACCTTTAACTTGTTTTATTGTAAATGGCGACATCATAACCAATTGTAAACATTTATGATCCAGATCAAACAATTAGGATTCTTGTCAAAATCTAACTGTTTGTATATCTATGTTTCCCAAGTTAAATTTTGTAAATAAATAGATCTTTAGGTTTGAAAAAAGATGCATGTCACCATTTTAAAACAGAAGAAAATATTAGCACTGAAAGAATTCCAGTCTCGCCAATGTGTTAAACTGTTAACATAATTAAACGAAGACATGACTAGATCACACAGATATGAAGTCAAAATGAAATTATAAGATCTATTAAGAGTTTCAGAACAAAATGAGTTTTAGTTGAAAATGTAATGAAAGAAATTATTGCATAGCCATGAAAAAGCCATAAAATCTCGCGATATCACAGTATAGCCGTTATGTTTCCAATGCAACTAGTTTCATTGACCCTTAACACGCTAAGCACATTTCGTCTGCAATTAACGTGCCGTCTGTCATTTCCAGAATGCACTGGTAATTTGCAAACAGTTTGCATCCTGATCAGACGCAGCATAACGCGGCGTCTGACCAGTATTTAATCTGTTTGACACTCATTTCAATTTCTAAAGTAAACATATCTAAAATTTAAATTTAAGATATAAAAGCAGACGACACTTGTTTAAAGCAGATGGCGTTATATGCCGTCTGCTGTTACTCTAAAAGTACAAATATGTAAAGATAGTGTCAAAAAGTTTAGATCCTGATGAGACGACGAGTAATTTGACCTCTCATCCACAGTCAAACTGTTAGCAAATGGTCAAAATAAAGTTTTCAATCTATGTATGCTCATGGTTACATTTAACCTTAGGCGCACTATGTGCAAATTGGTGTAATGAATGTAACCAGTTTGGAGTCTGATTAAATGCCACTCATTGTTACATATATAGTTCCTAACCATGGGACGATCTGGTGACGTTTGTTAATCAAAATGGCGGATCAATGTCCGGGGAGACTTGCTGCAGACGATAACTGTTTCACGTGCTAAAGGTTAATATGATGAAATGATATCATGAGAACATGGTTTTCTTTTTTAACTTTTTGCATGCTGGGTAAGTTTTCCGTCTGCAATAATTGTCGTCTGCTACTGTTCTAAATAAAAAAAAATGCAAATTTTCGTATCAAAACAGGGTCAGAGTATCAAACAGTTTGGATCAGGATCTAAACTGTTTGCAAAGGTAATCACTCTGGCACATGTATCCGCCGCTAGCATGCAAATAGTTAATTTATAATGATAGGGGCTTCTTTTGATAATGTTTAAAAGCTTCATTTTGTTTAAATGTATGTTTGATGAGTTTGTTGGGGTTCTTTACTTCTTCGTAAAATTGTATCCATAATTTTAATCAATATTAAACGGGACTTTCAATTTATGTTCGTATACTCTCTTTCATTTAATATTAATAACAACGCTTTTAAATTTATATAGCATCCATGTCAATAAATCTAATGAGATAATTAAATATAAACGAGCTAAACAGACGCAATGCATTTATGTTAAAAACTCGATCACTTTTGTATAAACTTTCTGTCCAATTAATATATCTTAATTAACAAGCACGTGCAAAATGGTAACATCAAAGGCACCGACAATCATCGTTTGAGGACGCGTCAACTTGACACAAGTCTAGAGTGGTGTTTTAAGGTGTTCATTATACAGCGGAAAATACCTTATTCGTTCCTGTTTAAACCAAACGAAACGAAACGCAAAAGTAATTCGATGAATTATAGAAAATGGTCAATTGTTTTGAAAATGTTAACGCATAGTTTTAATCTGAAGAGCAATTAGTTTGGAGCCTGGTCGGACGCCGGGGAACCAGGCATCTGATCTGACTCCAAACTGTTTGCAATAGACGTAAGTTTTTGGCATAAACGTGATAACGGGGAATGAATAACGGCTTCTCAATGGCGAAAACTTAACATAGTGCTCCATCTATACAACGACCCTCCCAAAAACGACTCCTTCATTACAACAATGGTTGTCGCTGCCCCCCCCCCCCCCCAATAAAAAAACCCCAACAAAAACGATTATTCTTACACTTTCATTGCTATGCTGAGGTATCGTCTACTTAAAACCGTCTGCTATTGATTCTCATAATTACATGGATCATTTGACAGAACAATACAAATGTAATGACGGGTATCAAACAGCTTGGATCCAGATCAGACGCCGCGTTACGGCCGATCTGGATTCAAGCTGTTTGCAAATGTAAGCCAAGTCTTAATTGTCCATCCCTATAACAATTAACTCCATCCTAACAACACACACAATCTTTGTCTACCATTGTGTGCTGTTAGACTTCGAGCTACTGAAGACCCCCCTCCCCCCATGTGGGGACTTTTGACCACCATACTTTTCTGAAACCTCATGGTCTTCTGAGTACAATCTGATTTTCTGCCCTTTGTACGTTGGGGCTTTACCCGATCAGAGCAAATTGAAATTACCTCCCCTTTGTGAAAATTAAATTCTGATAGATTATGTATTGATGACTTCTTTTAGTTGCAAAATAGCTGGTCTTCACAAATATCACCATTGTTTTTATCGATACACACTATTTATCACAAGAATCGATCTAAACGAGTGTTTTCCATACTTTTTTACTGAATTATCTCCCCTTGAAAATATCAAATACCATAAACATTAGCTAATTCATAGTTTTATTACATTTAAAGCTTATTTGAAAACCTAGTTTTTCTTTAAATTATGATAAAACATTCAACTGGGTATAGTGAGGGTGTTTTCTAGCATACATTAAATATGTTTTCGCGGAAAATTACGTCTTTAAATATGAAATAACAAAAATACCGACAATGACTTACATACTGTGAATAACAGTAAGAAATAAAATGAGGATAATTAGGCAGTCATGGATCTTGGAAACTGATTACCATAGAATATCATGATGATGGGGGTGTGCACAAGTTATTAGGGTCTAACGATTCTAATTTGGGTCTACCGATATACAGAGTTATCACAATTTCGGTACTGAGTGAACTCCCCTGATAACTGTTGAGTAGCTTTCGGTTGAAGATCACGCAATATTGACTGTGTAACGACTTAGAAATGAATATTGAAGTCGGTTTAAAATACTGTTGCACAGTAAAATGTCCACCTCTGGCATTGCATTTACCTATCTTTAAACTAAAACTGAAAAAAATACTGATTTAATTCACTCTTGAGCAATGTGATGTTTTATACTTTAAACGTAAAACGTACTTTCAGATACAGTTGAATTTATTCTAGTTACCATTTCCAAAGGGATTGTGAGCTTAATAAAGATTAAAAGAAAGGGAATAATAAAGTTGCATGTGGATTCTTCTTTTCTTTCTGCTTTACTTATGTCCTAAATAAAGCAGTCAATGTCTTAAGCGATCTATTTTAGTGACTGCTTAACGCTTTGCCTGCTGATTGCGACTAGATGGGAGCCGCGTAACACGGCGTCTGATCTGGATCCAGACTGTTTGACACTCATCTTTATGTTTATGTACTTAAAAATGTACAAACCAAAATTTCACAACTTTTGCAGACCACAATTTCGAAGCAAACGATATCACCGCAAGATAAGAGCCAATATGGGTTATATTATAATATTATATTTCTTTAATTCTAGTACATTACACAACTGTTCATTGTGTAAGGCGATTTAAAAATGATGTGAAGTTGGCTACTTTTACTGAATATTATTATATTATTGAATTAAATGAAAATAATGGATGTTCACTTAAGAATAAAATGATCAAGTAAATAGTGTGCTAAATGACAAACTATGTATCTGGATCAAATCCGTTTGTAAATGCAAGGAGGCATTCGCCTTGAGACCAATCTGTCAGTGTACCGAGCAGTGGTTCTAACCACCTTGCTGTATGCCAGTGAAACATGGACAGTTTATGCGTGTTATGCCAGACAACTCAACCACTTCCACAGAAGCACTCTTCGCAAGCTTCTTGGTATTAGATGGCAAGACAAGGTTCCTGACACTGAAGTTCTCAAAAGAGCAAAACTCCCAACTGTACATATGCTCCTTCAACAGTCACTGATGCGCTGGACAGGTAACGTGTGTCGCATGTCAGATGAGCGACTCCCAAAGCAGCTCTTATACGGAGAGCTCTCCACTGGTAAAAGGAAAGTTGGCAGCCAGAAAATAACGGTTCAAAGACTGCATGAAGGCTTCGCTTCGCAAGATGGACCTTCACACAGACACTTGGGGAGACCTGGCTCAGAACCGCCCTGCATGGAGATCAGCTGTGAGGAAAGGCTTGGTTGAAGCAGAGACAAGTAGGTTAGAGCATGCCTGGAAGAAACGTATGGACCGGAAGGCTCGAGAAGCCAGTACCTTAACAACACCATTTGACAACGTGTGTATCTGCTGTGGACGTACCTTTGATGACAGGATAGGCCTTATTAGCCACATACGCAGTCATCCCAGAAACTCAACAACTTGAAGGTGCGGTCATGTTTGCATGACGATGGACGAACAGCACAGGTCTGCCATATCACATTACAAAGGAACGTGACATTACCCAACACAGCAGTCCTACATAGCAAGACATAAGCGCCATTAACACTCCGAGCATGATTTGAGCCCCGTTCTCACTGTCCCAGATTTGGTGATCGGAGAGTCCCGGTTTAGCAAACCGGCAGTCGCCGGGAGTCACCAGGAGTTCAACCTTGGCGACGCCCAGGACGATCTGGGATCGACCGTGTTCATCTGGCTGCCACCGGCTAACAACACCGGATGCTTTAAAATGTTTAATACAACCGGGGGTCACCGGGAGTCACCAGAACCGGCTTATTCCTGGGAACACCGGTGCAACGCAGGGAAATGCCAGAGCAACGCCATTACCGGCACATCCGTGGCAGGTCCGTGAACAACCAAGGTGTTAGAGGCATAGAAATGGATTTCTTCTTTTTTTTAACAAAAATGCAATTTCCTGCATTTCATTTTTAGAGTTTGCATTTCGTCAGCGTTTAAATAGGAAATAATATCATCTTCTCTATTGTATAGAGTAAATTTAATACATAAAACGAAGTTACTCTTTCTAAATAAATGGCTTCATCTTAAATTTTTATGTACACTTCAAACAGTATGAAGCCAGATCAGACGCCAGGCAAACTGTTTGCCACTCAAATTTAAATGAAGTTTGAACAGTCTATACAACATTATAGTGTTCTACTTTATTGTATTACGTTTGCATTTCATCTCATTTACCCTGAGAGACAAAAGAGAACTGATGCTTATTCATGTTCGCCCCGGTTTAAGTCCTTTCCGGCGAACACCGGGTAACGTCGGCACGTCACCTTTGAACAACCGGGGTATGACGGGACTCCATCAGTGGTCACCGGGATACCACCAGCGATGACCGGGTCACACCGTGTTATACCGGGATTAACCGGGAACAGGCCGGCTCTACACCGTAATTACACCGGGCCAAACTAGGAACTAACCGGGATAGTCAGGGGAGATCCGGCTTCATAGCCGGTTGTCTACCGGGGGAGACACCGGGAATATGAGAACGCAATATATTTTTTTTTATGAAAAACGTCCCAGTTCACCCCGGTTCACCGGCTATCTTTTACCGGGACCTACACCGTGACAGTGAGAACGGTGCTTAACTTCTTTTACAAGCCGATTAATGATGAAATGCATATCTGGGTACTGTTATCCACATGATAGATCTACTGCCGTAATTGAAAACACAAATCTACTTGCGTTACTTGAACATGAGTTTTTGACTACTGTACCCGCATTATGTTTTTGATACAGATCACAATAATAAATAAATAAATAAGTAAATAAATTAAGATAAAAAAGTTAAAGCACCTGGTTTGGTTGATGACTTTTGATTAACGCTTTCAACACTGAACACCAGTAATGATGACTATTGCAAACAATTTTATCCAGATCATGCTGTACAGAAATTGGATTCATAGAATCTATCTCTTCGCATAAGGACATAAGGATGCTTCTACACTGTCTTAAGAATTCTGAATGCATGCAGATGATGGTGTGAAGCAAAGGTAACTTAATAAAGCAGGGTGGAAATCATGCTGAAAGGTCCTAAAGCAAGGTTAAGATTTACTTTCATTAATTTTTCACTGATGCCTATGGGGAAGAAGGTTTGATATGTAAAGTAGAGTGAGACAATAAAGAGAATGAGAGGAAGAGAGAGTGAGAGAGAGATAAATAGAGAGAGAGACAGAGAGAGAGGGGGATAGAGAGGGAAAGAGGAGACATGTGCAGAGAGAGAATTATGAGATCCTGCTAGATTAAATGGTGGAACTAGAAATCACGTTGATTGACGAAATATTGGACGATGTTAACGATGATAACGATCATAACCCAACTTAAAAAGTTCTGTTTGCTATTGAATCGATATGAGCATGTACATTTAGATCCCTTTTTGGGAAACTTGGTGGTGATCAGTTGAAGGATTATTGCTGTACACAATGCTCAAATTGACCAAGTAGGATAATGTGTATTCATCTTTTGAAAAAAAGAGAAAGCGGAAATGAAGAACAGGGCATGGGAAATGACTCGTCACCTCAGTGCAATACAATCGTAACTCAATACGAATTTATATATTGAGTTACGTTTGTATTGGGCTGAGGCAACGAGTACTATCCGATAACTGAAATGAGTTTTTCAAGGCAAGGTTGTTTTACACAACTTAGGTTAAAATCCCATGGAAGCAAATCTTGTTTGCTAGTATGTAGTATCTAAATCATTACCAAAACACGCTTTTCAATCTAATGTGTTTCTTGTTTTGCCCGAAATGGAGGCAATTACCTTACTCACATGAAAACTTTTTAAAAGAAACGATCAACTTGAGTGCTTTTCACTTGGTAATGTTGTAAAATAACATGTAATTGGCAACAAAAGGCCTATGTTAATATGCAACTAACAATATACATGTACATATATATCATAAAACTGCTTTTCTACCCTAAATCAAGGGCAGATAATTCAAACAAAAGAAGACTTTTAGTTGCAAACATTATCCTATTCTATCAATTATGTATAAATCCAGAATTTGTAGTTAAGATTTATTAATTGAAGTGTCCTTTTCTGCCCCCAAAAATGTTCGACATAGTAAAAATATGACAGAAATTAAAAAAGGGAGGTAATTATTTTTTTTAATTTCACTCAAAGACTGTGCTTTTATAAGCCAAGAGTTATATATTTGGTTTGTGAATATATAAGGCTTTCATGTTAAGAATATTTCATGATTAGAACGTGTTTCTATGATGTATATATTCAACATTTATAAGGGGAAAACTGATTTGTTTTGTATTAAAATTGCATTTTGTACTTTAAAGGGGAGATAACTTGACTAAATGATGAGTTATGTCCAGTTTTTTTGCATTTTTACTTTCAGTTGGATAATGTCACATAAATGAATCACTTTGTGTTAGATATGTAAGTTTATAAAAAAAATTTATATTAGTGCAACAACTACACATAAAATTACGTATTTCTCGATTTATGCAAGGGGAGGTAATCTTCAAAGTCAGATTTCTGACCAAAGCCCCAACGCTCAAAGTGCAGAAAATAGGATCTGAACCTACAGACCCTGCACTTTCAGAAAAACATAGTGACCAAAAGTCCCCCTATGGGGGGAGGGTTCACATTATTGGCCAGTAGCCTATGTTGTAGAGAGGGGGCACTATAGTAGAATGTCCAACTTATACAATATGGAAGAAGCCAACTTTTCCTGATCCCCTTCACTGCCTAACCCCGAGAACAAAGTTTGATTGCAAACAGTTTTAAATCCAGTTTGAATCAAAACTGTTTGACATTTAATTTTTTTGTCTTAAGTCAAATAACCTTAAACATCTTTTTGAGAATTGAAGCAGACAATAATTGCTTTAAGCTGATAATGTAATGACAGTTAAGGGGTTAATTCCCGGCGCTTGACCTATAGTTCCAAACTGTTTGCAGTGGACATACAGCTTTTAGTATACACGCGTTTAAAAATAGGTCGGACGTACGTACGGACGTACAGGTATTGGTAACACTATATACACATGTACGACATCATTGCACTTTCATAAAATATCCATACAGTTTTCCACTGTTGTACATGATAAGTACAAGTATGTTACATTGGAGAAGACGTTATTCAGGCATCTGATCAGGCTGAAAACTGTCTGACACTAAGATTAAAATGCATCTTTAGAATTTTCAAATAGTTGTAATTTTCTATATTGTAGTGCATTACATTTGCGTTTCGTATAATTTAAACAGGAAAGAACACCGTCTTCTCCATTGTAGTTACATGTACACCATTAAGAATGATAACATCATTTATTTATGTGATTAACAGTGGAGAAAAACGTTATTCTTTCCCGTTCAAACGCAAACGAAACGCAAACGCACGGCAATAAAATGAAGAAAATTATAACTTCTTGACAATTCTGAATGTTGATTTTAACCTTGCAAGCAAACAATTTGGAGCCTGATCAGACGCCGGGTTAACCGGCGTCTGATCTGACTCCAAACTGTTTGCATGGGAAATAATATATTTTAGCGTAAACGCGTTTATTGGGAAAGAATAACGTTTTCTCTACTGTAACACTGTTTCACTTTTCTGGTTTAGATAATTAACTTTACTAACTCCACATCATACCTCACAGAATAACACTAAGCATGACACCAATCGGTTGGCCAGTATTTGATAAAGAGTCAAAGGATTCTTTGTATGATCAGAACTCCTTACCATACGCTAAAACGTACAAAGTTACTATTCCTATTCTATAGCCGCTAAAATTACATTTGAGCCGTGCCATGACAAAACCAGCCATATTGTACAAACCAGACACCGATGTCCTCCCAAGCTCTGTATCTAAGTTTGGTCTACACTGCCAAATACTGTTTATAATACAGCTACATAAAAAACTTTAGATGCAAGTAGGTGCCAAACAGTGTAGCTCAAGACCAGCCGCCGCGTCTTTGACGTGGCGGCTGGCCCTGATCTACACTATTTGCACTGCAATAAGATTTTGTCATGGCACGACACAAAATTTGTTATCAAAGTAAATGATGTTTCTTTTAATCCGACATTTTCTATATTTTCTACATATTACCTGCGTTTTAGTGAAGCTGCCCGTTGAAACAATAGTGCATACGTCAGTACATAATTAATATTAACTGTCTCGACGTCTTCAGTTTGAAACGTCTTTTTTTAACAATTGTCGTCAGTTTTTATTTCTCAAATTTAGATTTAGGTATTTTGACTGAACAAATGTCAGATAGTTTGGATCCAAAGTGTTGGCAAATAACAAGTTTACTCGGATTAAGCCAGTGAAGGAGTTACAGACACTTTATGGCACTGAAAGGGTTAAATATTTACTCCTGAACGCTCCTAGAGTACGATTCATCAACAGTCAACAGATACACATCGCTTTTGTTTCTCTTGACTGGACCGGAGCCATTTTCTTCCATTTTTTTGGTAAGAATTAATTGCTTAACGGCGTGATTTCCCCTCAGTGTGCGAAAACATGTTAACATGTGACATGTTACAAATATGAATCGACGATTGAATAATCAGATATTTAACCTACGCGTGCTATGACATTCTAAAAAAGTTTGGGTCCTGATTAGACACCGAGTAACCGAGTAATACTGACGGTATTTTTTAACAGCAGACTGTTTATTAATAGCTGGCCAATGGTTACCAACTACAACTCGATCTTGCTGAAGTCGAACATGTATTCCAAAGTGAAAACTTGTTTTTTTTTATTAAATACGGATGTGTTTGGCTCATCAAGCTGTCGAGTTATCGAGGTGTACAGTTTATGTTTACAGCGGAAGAGACGTCATTCTTTCCCGTTTAAACGCAAACGAAACGTGAACATTGTGTATTAAAGTGGGTAAAATAACAACATTTTGAAAAGTTTAACGGTTCATTGTTATCTGAGTGGCAAACAGTTTGGAGCCTGATCAGACGCCGGGTTACCCGGCGTCTGATCTGGCCTCAAACTGTTTGTAATAAAAATAACAGTTTTAACCCTTATATCGTGTTTCCTTGCGTCTTGCAAACTAAACTCATTGTATACGTAACAGTTTAATCATACTAGCGAATCATTGTATTATGAACAGCTATGATAAACCCTAGGGTATTGGGTTTAATAGGTATTCCAGACTGTAAAAATTCCGACAAATCTGAAAGAAAGAGATTTATGCTTGTCTATCTTATACTGACGAAGATCAGATATATTCCGCTACATTTCCGTCTCTGTGTACCGATATGATCCCAGAAAATAGCTGTCATCAGTATTTGGCTGGTATTGATAAGTGTTATTTATTTCCTGGAAATACTAATGTTACATGTGTATGATTACTTTGGTTTTATGAAAGGGTTACTGGCCGATATAGCGAAGAAAGCTTCAAATATTGGTCATTGGATGATAAAATGATTTAATATATTAATGAACTTCTCGAAGATGACAATGTTTTTTACAAACAATGCACATTCTATGCTAGGAACCTATTTTAATTCCCTCTTCTTCTTCTCTTTCATTTTCCTATTCTTTTTCTACTGCCACTGTTTATTATACATTACAAATCAATTCTACATGTAATGTTATATTTGTTAAATAATGATGCCCACTGCTACACAAAATCCCCGTAAATTTGAAGCAGTTTCTAAATAGTGAGAATAGCTACAGATTTATCAGGTTACTGTGACTGTGTAGTTGAGAATCACGATTAATTTCATAGAACTTTCCTCACCTTACCGGCTATTGCTATGTCTGTTATGAAATTATCTTTTAACCCCACAATCACTGTCATGGCATCATCTGCTTTAAACAAATTGCGTCTGTTTTAAATTCAGGAAATGAATAAAGTAATATCAATCGTAATGATTGTCAAACAGTTTGTATACTGATCAAACACGCAAATAACAATCTACTCGGGGTTAAGTAGTGAAGGGTTGACTCTTATCCGACAATAAAATCGTTTATAAACTTCTTTTGTTATCAAATATGTATTATTTATCACAGATTTTGCGGTCTGGGAGTTGCATAAAGCGATTGTATAAATATCGTAATCCACTAGTGGAATATCGTTTTTTGGGCTCCGTCCGGCCCAACTTGTTCTTCCACAAGCGCTGCATGTAGCGGGACGCCATATGATGTCATTTACTATGACGTTAACGTAAACAACGTAACGTTTTGGCGGAAAATCTATATAGCTGAGGGTCTACAAACTACGGCTTCAATCAATTTAATAGGTGCTTAAATTTATTATGTGATAAATAGAATCTCATATTCGTGCTCATCATTTATCATTTTTAATAAACTCGTCGACTAAAATGAATATGACGCTCGCCAAGGCTCGCGTCATATTATTTTAGTCAACTCGTTTATTAAAAATGATAAATAATGAGCACTCATAAATGTACAAGATTCTCTATATACATAAATTTTATGTATTTTTATTTGAAGCAATACTATAACATGTTTTAAATAGTTTATACCCTGATCTACGCTAAATATATCGTTTGATCTGGATGCAAACTGTAGGAAAACCTTAGAATGAGAAAGGTTGACTATTGGATGTAAAATCGTTATTTTAGACCTTAGTAAACCAAGTTTGAATATTGACTAGGTCTAACCAGCCAGTTTGTTGGTTTATCTTATCAATCATTTATGCTAACAATTTTGAGAGACGATATTTAAGCATTAACCCTTGCATTACAAAATATAATTATACCGTCTGCTCTAACACCATTGCCTTAGAAATTGAATCAATATTAGATCTAAAACAATAAAGAATTATCTTTTATCAAGATACGATTTGCAACATCGACTGTAGTCGCTTGTTGCCAAACATGACTAAACACATTTCAGTGATAATTACGACTTTACTTACGTTTGCCAACAATTTGGATCTTGATCACACTCCGGTGTCTAATCTGAATCAAAACTGTTTGACAGTCATATCGATGTTTCTTTTGGTAATATTGTCTAAAAAACAAAATTTTAAAAATCAAAGCAGACGACAATTTTTTTCAGCAGACGACAATGTTACAGCTGTGAAAGGGTTAACCCTTTACCTCATATGCTGTTTCTAGTTTTAAAAACATATGACCACTTAAAGCAGGTTGAAAGTAAAGCAGAATGTGCCTTAAGGCACATTCTGCTTTACTTTCAGCCAGCTTTAAGCTAAAATCTGCTAGGCTATATAACATATTTGTAATGGTAATTGTTCATGAGGGTTTAAACTGGAACTATTTTCTTCAGCGGAGGAATATATTAAAGGCGCTAAAAGTCGCTTCTATGGGGGAAAGGGTTAACAGCAGTGTCGTGTTGGCAAAAGTGCTTGCTATCGATGGCTTCTGCTTTCGCGTAAATGAAAACTATCAATCTAAGTATACCCTTAACATTACGTTATAAAAGACCGCAATCTCACGGCGTGTGCTGATAGTGAGCTTATCACTTCATATCAGTTTTAATTTAATGATGGATACGTTTCTACGCATTTTCCTTTACGATACGTCAAACTTGTATGAAACGACCTTTCAAATATACTGCTAGACTTTGTTATTCTTTGATACAGACCACATCTTAATGCAGGGCAAGAGTAATTCATAAAGCTCCTTTCGGAGCTTTCTGAATTACCTTCGTCCTGCATTAAGCAGATATGCATGCTGAGATATAGCTATGCCTCTTCTTCATTAAATGCCTGTTTAACGGAAGTTCGATTATATTTCCAGACTGAAAACGAGGCGATAATTCTCGGCGTTTCGTAGCTCTTCAGTCTGGAGGAGCGTAATTCGCCGTCGGAGTATTCGTACCCTGGGCTAGTGTGAAGTTTGAGCCAACTTCAAGACAGTTTTTATCGCCACAGACCCGGGTATAGCGAGGCCTGCGAAGTGCCTGGTGATATCACATAGACGATTAGAGTTGGCTACTGGCAGTATGATCTAATGATACTCTCAAGAGACAGGCGAGAGTTCATGTGTACCTTATACATGTGATATATTGTGGAGAAGATGTTATTCTTTCCCAATATACGTTTTTTCGCTAAAACTGTTATTTCCATTGCAAACAGTTTGGAGCCAGAACAGACACCGGGTGACCCGGCGTCTGATCAGGCTCTTAATTGTTTGGCACGGCAAATACGTCTTCTCCACTGTAGAATGAACGTCCCTGTCTAATATAGCATCGAATGTTGGGTTGGTTTGTTGTTGAACAACTAGTATCCTATAACAACTACGCCATATCCGAACGGTACCATTGGCTAACTGAGTTATGTCTTTAATATAGGAGTATTTCGTTGAACATATTAGAAGAGGTCATTACCAACAATATGAAGGTTTTGAAAAAAAGCATTGTTTTTCCACAATGCTGAAAACAATGTTCGTAATGGCAAACTAGGTAGCCATGACAGCACCGAATATTGCAGTCTCTCATCAGGGCCTTCCTGGTTTGTCATTTCTCTGTAGGAGTTATTAACGTCATCACCGAGTGTCTTAGGTGTAGTAAAACCTTACTTAGTTGAACCCGTAATATTAATGCACGCCATTGTATATATACCAACTAAAGTCCAGTTTTCATCTAAAACAAAATCTGATTTTCCCTAAAACCCTACAAAGGTTATGTAATTTAAACCAAATATTACATGAATACTGTATATTATAGTCACTGAGTCAGTAGTATCAAGCAGAGACAAATGTATGGCAGTTGAAAAACGTACGTCTTCTTCGTCGTTTCGGGCGTAAAACAATAGTTTCCCTTACCTTCAGATAAAACACTAGTGCTAGATACCCAGAAAACATGGATATTTGTTTTACACATAATCATAATTGAAAAATGATTAATGTATTTTAAGAAAATATAAAATGCGAGGGGACAAATTGTTTGTGTTCTCCTTTCGATCTAAAACCACGTTGTTTACACTCATCTTACAATATGGTTACTTTCATTCAAACATTTGCAAGACTTTTCTCTAGAATCCATTCCTCGTTATAATTGTAATGTGATTGTTTAAATTGTTGTTTGATATATATACTATAATAATATTGTTTCACATGACATGTAAACCCTCAAGACTACGCGGTTCGTAGAGATGGAATCCACCAACATATGCTCAGACTTGAAACTCCAGAATAATCTCTAACTCTTTGGTTTGGCTCTTATCTTCTACCTAAACATCAATATTACCCGAATACAGTGGAGGAACTGTTTGCAACGCAGATCAAAATCAGTCTTCATACATGTACTTGCCAAAATGTTGTAATTTTCTACAATGCTTTGCATCACGAGTGCGTTTAGTTTTGTTTAAAGGAGAATAATGACGTACAATCCACCGTAACAGAAGATTTGGGTCAAATTATTGGGTAAGCGAATTTGTAATCATAATAAATGTCACCATTGTCTTCGATAAACAATGTCATATTTTAACGGAATCCTGTTGGAGCCATCAATTGATCTGTTTTACTTTTTAGGTAAAACGTCGAAAAGATGATGCGAGATTGCAAGGGTACTTGTATGTGCTCTTTGGGACGATTCACCAATCCATGTTAAAACCAGAGGCTTTGTTAACACATTCAAATTGCTATACATGTGGTTTTAGTGACAGAATTATAACTTCGTAATAGGAATGCTTCTTTTTGTACTTGAAATTACCAACACAATACATTAATTGTCGTATTAGATCTATATATTTACATTCAAGAGACACACTGTATGTTAGAAATATTATTTAGTTTACTGATATATATTTCAATATTTCATTGGTTTTTCATGCAAATTACGTCGTAAATTAGAATGTATTTTCTTCTTGTATTGCATGTTGGAATGTAAATATATGTATAAATGTAAAATATGTGAATAAAATCATGAAAAAAATAAAATGAAAAATATATATTTTATAATTCTATATTTACTGATAGCTATGTATTTCAGCGAACACAGCAGAGGTAGGCGAGTCGTTGCGATTTTGACGTATCAGCTTTATCTACATTGTGAACCATAGTTACATTGTGAACCGTAGTATTTTAAAATGCTAGGCACTAATGGGTTGTAAGTGGACTTTAGACCACCCAGTCCGGGAACCTCATCGCCATTTATGAGCCCGTATTTCTTTCATTTAGGGCTGTCATCCATGATAAAGTATCACTCCAGCATTTCAGTTTACTCATAAACTAGATATGTCTCCCTCTAAGATCTATGGTATCGCAGAAAATTATATGGCCGTGCAGTCGTGAAATTTGGTGTAAATCTTAAGCACGTGTATTAAGGATATCTGCAATAATAGCATGAACCATACTTAACGGAGAAGAAGCAATTTATAACTGCATCGATACAGTGCTGAAATTTATCAAAAAACTGCATGAATTCTAATAATATGATAAACACATCCCTGCGTGTCTTGTACGGAATGAGTTACAACACAGAGTTTTGCCATAAGTCTGCTAAACGTTTCTTGATTTGCATTTGCAATTAGTTTGAATCCATATCAGATGCCGGGTAACCCGGCATCTGATCTGGATACAAACTAATTGGCATTCGTTATAAGGCTTCTTCAAATAAAGATAAAGTGAAACTAAACCAAAGCTAAAATGTCTGAGTATAATAATTTGAAGAAGACGATATTATGGCATGTAAAATGTCAAGAGGCTAAAACATGGATTTCAAGATAAGTTAAGATTCTGCGATAAAAATAAATAATGGAGCGTGTTATGAAGAGGTTATTGTCATGGCAATCTAATTATGAGAGCTGGAATCGAACAAGTTTTACACCCAGGTGTTCCGACAGGTGGCGGTACTCTATGCTCTATCACTTATGGCGTAATAAACGAGAACCGTGTTCTATAGGCGCTAGATAATGTATAATAATGAGTTCATATTCATTTGGAAAAAACTTAACTTTATGGTTAAATAAAGTGGAACACTGAAGTAACATCAAACAGATAAGACACCGTGGAAAGTTATTGTTAAGGAATCTGGCAAAATGATGGAATAATTTAGGATAAAACTGTTTCAGTACCTATTTTAATTACTGAAAACGAAAACTATATCAGTAGGTTGTCGTAGTTAAATTTTACAATATTTCAAATTGTATTTCGTTAATAAATTAATCAATATATAACTGCATTGGAAATTGGATAGAATCATTTAATCAAGTACCAAACACCGTGTGTAGTAGAAACATGATATCAACTTGTAACGGTATTTCTTTTCTGTATCAGACTGCCTAGTGCATGACAAAGGTATTGTTGGAAGAACTAAAATAAATAATTTTGCATCAATCTTAAGTACTTTTCACTGCCAGAAATACTCAAACAAGATATCAATGGTGTTTATGACGGGTGACACACTTCGATGTTGTTCGGTGTTTTCAATATAATTATTTCCTTACTTTCATCTCACTTCTGTTATTCTTTCCAAATAAACACGTCTGTGCTAAAAACCATTTGGTTATTGCAAATAACTTGGAGCCGGCGTCTGACCAGGCTCCAAACTATTTGCTATTTAAACTGTAACACTTTTCTATAAGTTAACATTTTCTACATATCATGTATCTAATATGCCGTAATCCTATAAAGGCTTTCACACAACAAAATTGTGTTTGTCTTTAATTTCGCTTAAATGAGAAATGTCCATACATGGTTTTTGAATGACATGTCAACACGAGTTAGTCTACAATATAAAGTGGATTTGAGTACAGTGCAGTTTAGGAAGAGAATTGGCATAGTACTCGGAACAAATTGAGCCGCTTGCCAAGAAAACAGTTTTATTTTCACGCCTCTTTATTTGATCACTTTATAAATTGTCTCTGGCAGATAGTACGGAACATTTTATTCAATATAAATTCGAATACAAGATTCGGTGCGGAGTTATTTACAGCTAATAAAAGCGCGATTGTGTGTAATATTAAGATAATTCGTGGTACTGTTCCAGTAAAAAAAGGTTTCAAGATGAAAGAACCAGATTTCTTATCTTGAGAAATATCGTCTTAGACTTTACCCTTTCTGGTACCATAGCTGTCATCCGCTCCAAAGCTGACGTATACTGAAAACTCAAAATGCAATACAGCATCGGCGTTTGTGATGAAAATTCTATCCAAATGTCATGTCATTATGTCCTAATCAGACACATAGTATTTGATATGTTTCTACATAGTTTGTTAATTCAGGTATATGTAGAATTTCGTTATTTTAAGGATATCATGGCAGTTTAAATGCCATCCTATCTGTAACGATAGTTTTAAGTGTTACTTAACACATTTGGCGTTGTGTTCTATTGCCTCTAAAGAATATTTAAATCGTGCTGTATCGATCTTGTTTAACTCTTAACCCTTCACTGCCATACCCGATAACAGTGGCACTAACCTACAGTTTGGACCCTAATCATACGTCGCGTAACTCGCTGTCTGATTATGATTCAAACGGTTTAACTCTCAGACCGATATAACTTCAGTCAGCATACAACAATGTAACTTTAACAAATAGAAGCAGATACTGATGTGTAGTCGACATTTTAGGGAAATAGTACAATAAAACCTCTCTCATATGACAATTAAATTGCGTTTATTACTAGGTATTCAAAACAGATGACTGCTTAATGTAGGTTGACAGTAAAACAGAAATCTCCTTCAGGAGCTTTTTATTTTACTTTCACCTTGCTTTAAGCTCTTGCATATCTTTTTACAATCAATGAAATCTATTTTATTGATCGTAATAGAAAGCTTTTACTGTAAATTCTGTTATGTATATATTCGTCTTGAAATTGCCAGTTTCATAACATTAAAAGGTGAAACAAATATCGACGAGTCTGCCAAACTGTTTAATCATAATCAGATTTTTTTAAATTTTGAATTTGAAATTATGTACATGTAAGTTTAACCCTAGTTTTTTATATATTGACTGAAGAAATATTGATATGAGAACCAAACAAGTTGCATCCTGTTCGGACACCGTGTAAATCGGTGTCTGGTCTGGATCCGAACTGTTTATAAAGTCCACTTAAGTTGCCTATCGCAGTGAAAGAGTGAACGGTGTTTTGCTATGTCTGACAATTTATACCTTCCCATCAGGGCAACTATCGAGGTCAAAGAGTGCAATTCCAAAGTTCAGAACTCTTGTTGATAATATTAATGTCTTTTGAACATGTGTGTTGTGTTTGCTGCAGTTGTATATATGCATGTAAGTATATGCGACCTATTCCATGCTCCACAATGTTATTTTATGAGAAATAAATGGCACTGAAGTTTAAAACAATGCATTTGGGTTAAACTGATTTATGACCAAAATTAATAAAAAGTCACAGTTGTTCTATATAAATGAATCGTTAATTAACATATCATTATATAGCATTCACTTTGAATATAAATAAGTCAAACCAACTATTTAAATAAGTTAATATGTCAATAATGATAAAGATGAAAATAAGAAATGGTGTCTATAAATATGATATGCCATATGTAAAGCAAGCTATGTTCTTTTCAATTGGATGTCTCGTGTCATTTATCATCCTACTGACGGAATCCCAAAAAATATCTATAAATAGATAGTTTAAAATTGACAAAGACATGACATTGATAAAAACATGGACAATATTCTAGATTCATTATCATAATTGAGTCAGCATTAAAGATAGCATACGAAAGTGCGAAATACGCTTTATATTTCTTACATTATGACAAAAGACGTTATATCGCGAGTGTGTATATATTTACCGGATTATATAAATATATATATATTCTTATGGATACCATTTTAACCTTTACCGGTCTTGGTCGAATTTGTGGTGATATTTACAAATAGTTTGGATCCAGATGAGACGCCGAGTAACTCGGCGTCTCATCAGGATCCAAACTATTTGATTATATTCTTGTTCTGAAATATAATTCGGCCATCATACGACATTGACTGCAGATGGCATTTACGTACAATTCAACGGTTAGAGCTCAACCGCTGCTGCTATAGATTAAGGTAATACTTTTTTATATAAAGTTTCTTATAAATAATTCCCTTTTATTTTACTTTCGTAATGAATGGTGATTTGTTTAGTTTGCAACTTGTATCCAGCTACAATCAAACTTGTCTTAAGTGATCATTCTTTAACAACAACAGAACTCCTGTCTCCATCTCTTTTTTTTGTTTATTCAAATATGTTTCATATTTTGTTTGCCATTGTTCCATTGTTTATATACATTGTAGGGGAAGGGTCGAATCTAATGTTGAGAGAACTTGTGACCCGACCCCATTTCCTTATGTATATGGAAATAAAATATGTTTAAACGAACAACAGAACTTCATAAAGAGGAGAACTTAATTCATCTCCTAGTTTTAGCTACAACCTACCGGTATATTGAACACTGGTTGTACATATTTTCTGGAGTTCCCGCTTACCGCAAGTTCAATTGTAGACAGATATATTATGAGCCGTACCATGACAAAACCTTCCTTATGACACTGTAACATTGTAAAGACCAAGCACCGTTGTCATCCAAGGCTCTGTATCTGATTTTGGTTTACACTATCAAATACCGTATATAATACAGCTACATACAATGCTTTAGATGTATGTGGGTATCATCAAACAGTGTATATCAAGACCAGCCACCGCTTCTTTGATGCTGCTGCTGGCCTTGATCTACACTGTTTGCAATGCAAAAAGTCAGGTTTTACGACTTTTAAACTGTTTAAAATAGAAATAATAGTTTTAGCGTAAGGGCGTTTATTAAGTAGAGAAGACGTTATTCTTTCCCAACTCTACACTCAAACGCAACAACCTTTTAAAATTAAACTTCTGACAAACTAGTTCTATCTGAGAATCAAATAGTTTGAAGCCAGATCAGACGCCGGGTTACCCGGCGTCTAATCTGGCTTCAAACTATTCGCATATAACTATTCAAGCATAAACGGGTTTGTTGGGAAAGAATAACGTATAATGTATTCCGTTTCGTTGTGATAGCAATGTCTCTCTTGGTTACTTATTCATATGTGATAAAGGGTGTAACAATCTTTGAAAGCCCTATATATCACTCACAATTCATATTATTCTGCAGCTGACAGACTATACAACGCGACGTGAATATAGGCATTGCATTATGCATACGGGCCCAAGACGAACATATCAAGAACAGTTATAGATAAATCGTCAAACTTTCATAGGCTTTGTCACGCCAGTCGCATTTCACTAGCATTTCATTAATCTCACTTCTGCATTTCAGTGTATAATTAGTTCTTTAGCTTCACAGTTCGTTATAATCGTTTATTATTACATATATACTTGAAACAATTTATGCTGTTTGGATCTACAATGTTTGACCCATATGTGCATTAGCATGTCTTTGTTCCATATACCGAAACCTAAACATGTGCGGCCCTGTAGATATATTGCATGCTAGTAAATGAAAACCAGCCATCATTTTAAGTAGAAAGTGAATCAAGCATACCCACAGACGAGGAGGTATAATATTAAATAATTCATGGCGCATTTAATAGGATTAAGTGCCAGTACATCTCAAAATACCAATCCTGCACAAGCGCAAACTGTGCATTTTAACTGTTTTAAAACGTTTCACCGCTTTGTTGCAATATCCCCAGACTTAAAGAGTGGTGCATTCTGTAGATGTCCATTCTGAGGGGTATAAACTGTATTGATGTAGACACTTCTATGACAGGCTAAGGTAAACGCTAACCGTTAAACACTTCACCACAATGACGTCATCAATTTTAAACAATTGTCGTCTGCTTTTATTTCTCAAATTTAGATTTAAGATATTTTGACTTGAGAAATATTGAAATGAGTGTCAAACAGTTTGAATCCTGATCAGACGCCGCGTTATGCGGCGTCTGATCAGGATCCAATCTGTTTGCAAATAACTATTGCACGCAAGGTAGGGCAGTGAAGGGGTTAAGTACGTATTGATTTCAACTAATACGTTTTTCAGGAAATGTGTGCTTTTAAAGAAAGTACTTTACAGTGCCTATTACATACTTGTATGGAAACCCTTCTACCATGATGCATTTCGTGTTTTAACCTAGAACCATGCAATATTGATGGCAGACGTCAGTATTCATGTATAACGTGTGAAACCCCTTAGATGCTGTAAAATCGTCTGCTTCTAAATTGTCATCTGCTTTCAATTTCTGACAGTTATAATTGATGCGTTTTGACCGAAAGTGTCAAAAAGTGTCGATCCCGATCAGACTATTTATTGGTTTAGTGGCGACACGCAAAACAGCCATTTTTGCGCTTTCAAATAAGTTACATCTTAATGTATGACAAAAATAATGCAAACATTTTCTTTAGGAGCTTCCTGCATAACGTTTGTATGATGCGTGCATTATTCATTATCGCTGTTCTTCCATATATACGGGTAGATTTTTGAGAGAGGTTGCAATGCTGATATAATCCAGTCTAACCCATTTATGCTTATATATATAGTGTACTATTCCATGATTATATATTGGATTCGTCTATTTTTCAGTTAAGAGATGCCTGATCTAAATTTTCATTTTCGTTTTGTTTTATATTGAAATTCCTATCAACAAACAGTGTAAGTCTCTGATCAGACGCCGCATAATGCGGCGTCTGATCAGAGTCTACACTGTTTGCCTATGTCCTTTTTATTGGATGCTAGGCACAAATGAGATATAATCTCTTCAACGTCATAGGTGTTTAGACAATATACATGTACATTGGAGTAGCAGATACATGTACAATGAAATTTCTAAGCAAGAATGGCTTAATAATGTCAGCTACAAGTATTCGGGCCAATGCAATGGTAAAGAAAAAAACCCAGATAACTATGAAATCAAGTTAATATGATTATGAGATAAAAAGCGAGATCACACAATGAGATATCATGTGGACAAGAGATGAATATTTAATGCTAATATCACGTGACAACATTAAATCTTGGATTTCTATTTTTAAGATAAGATCTTTCTCATTCCCATGCTTTGATAATCACCTGCTTCAAAATTGTCGACAATGTTTTGGTTTCAAATTTAGATTTTTATTTGTTCTATCAAAGAAATGAAAATACGAGTGTCAAACAGTTTGGATCCTGATCAGACGCCGAATTAATCGGCGTATGTTTTGGATCCAAACTGTTTGCAAATTCTGGAAACGTTGGTTTTGGCGGAAGAAAAGTTAAGAGGCGATTTTATTGTTACAGGACATGTTTTGTCTGAAAGTTCACTTAGTTCAGACATATAAAACAAGCCAGATGGACACATAGACTTGGAATTCTTTATTTGTGTTTATACATGTGACGCAGCCTGACGCTTTAACTAATACTAATGTAATTTAATACCCTTTGACAATACAGTCAATGCTCCATATCTGGAAGTCACGTAAATTGAACTTACCCTCATTTCAAAATTGAATCGTAGCTAAGCTACGGTTCAACTTTGAAATAAGGGTATGTTCTACATATCCTTAGCAAGCCCGGCCGATTTTGTACACATAACACACACACTACCGGACTAGTTTGAAGCTCATTTTCTGAATAAACACTACACTTTGACATCTCAAAACTACTCTGACGTGTCAACACGAAACCGAAAGTGACAATCTCTTTTTAGAAGCGCTATATTTAAATCGCGTTCACGCAATACCCAAACGACTTAAAAAAAAAAAAAAAAAAAAAAGTGGATCCTGAGCTCAGTTTGAGGTTTGTGAGCTTTGTGTTGACATGTCAGTGTTACTGAATTCCAGCATGAGTGCTATTATAACGGGTTTTGACAAAAAGGTCGAGTACATTTTAAACCGAAAGTAGAAAGATGGACCGTTTCTGTATCTGTATCTGTATGGTACTCTCTGGCATTCGCCTTTTTCCAATCTTGCAAATTTGTGTCTGGATCCATTTTGGATGCTGCCTGAAAGTGCCACATTTTGCAGGAGACCATTGATATTCTAGAAATAGGCAGTGCCGAACCTGGCCTTTCAGAAAAGTCTTCCAACGCGATGTGCGAATCATAACTTTTCATTCTACGGAAGCCAAAATGTGCCATAAACGTCAAAACGTTTTAATACGTTATGGGCGTGGAAAGGATATGCGTGTTCGTGCTTATCTTATATGCATTTTACTGTTGTACTATGGATTAGTTTGATTTCAGAGAGATTGTCTCGTTATAGAGGCAATGTTGTGATTCTAGTTTAGATGAGGCGTTGATAAATCTCAATGATCACTCACACAAGGGGTTACATGTATGTGTGATGTTAAAGGCAGCTGGTTGCTTAAAATAGACATAAAGTAAAATCCGTTGAATGTTCTATTATAGTGTTACCCTTCTTGAAGTTATTATATGGTTTTAATAACACCAGTGTGTCCTCTTTATATTTATTGATAAATGATCGACTTGAGCAAGTTCGAAGTTCGATTATACAGGTTCTATTCTGTATTTGAATAAAAGAATATCGTGTATCTTAGCCGTGTATACTGTTTAATATTTTGTATTCTCAAGACTTTGAACTCCTGTGGTGCCATGGCCCGAGTGCAAATAATTGACAGTTTCGATTCCAGCATATATCTTCATGTAGGTATATCTGACGAGGTGCCAAACTTTTCAACATTGATATCGGAGTTTCTGCATTCAAAATGCCTGACATCTTAATATGAGAGATGAAGGCATACTGCAGTTTTAGCAGATTTTATCCTGTCGGTGGCAGAATAAGACATTATAGAAGGTTATTGAACTGGGTGAAATCCAGTGCGAGTGGACTCTCCACGCAATAACTGTCTAGAATATCTGTATTATAGTGTGTTTCGCTTCTCGCAGATACTTTGTTCCTGAAGATATGCATTGATTTGGAACTGTGGTACAGTGATGCAACAAGCAGATCAAAGTCTGCACTGTTTGTCATATAGCTAAATATCGTAAGCAACCATGGATACTACAGACGGACTAGACTTAATGATAAACTAGATAATGTCCATTTTAAGTATTAAGAGTGACTGCCATATCAATTTAACATCACCATAAATAGTATTTTTGTGATTGTATTAGCTAGACTTACTATTGTGCAAGGGGTCAAAGTATATTATTCCCTATCAAACTAATTTGTACACTAAGGGCCCGTCTAACGAAATTTCGTACGACAAATAATGTCGTAAGTCAGATTCTAAAAGTTTCAATTATTATGTATTTCTCCATCTAATCCTGTCCTGTGACATCTCTTTGGAATCCAAAGAGATGTCACATGACATACAGTAAAACCTCTCTATACCGGACACTAAAAAGAAGGCTAATTCAGTGTATAAAAGACAGGTGACAGCTTAAAGCAAGGTGACAGTAAAACAGAAAGCTCCTACAGGAGCTTTCTGTTTTACTGTCACCTTGCTTTAAGCAGTCACCTGTCAGAAACACCTAAAAATTGAGCGGTCGTAATAGAGAGGTTTTACTGTAATTAGATAAAGAAATCAGAAATTGGATGTTGACTTACGACCGTTTTTGTCGTACTGCGTTTCGTTAAACGGGCCCCAGGAACTGATGTTCATTGTAAACCTTTTGGAGCCACGTCATAATGTACGTCTAAGTGACTCGACGTCCTACAAGACTCCAAATAGTTTAACACTCGATATTTAAAATACTTGCCAGTTGCTTTCTACATTTAATAATTGTGTTTCGTTTTGGTTTAGTTTAGGCAGATAATGATTACATAGTCAAACTGTTATATTACATGTGAGCAGACGGCTGTTCAAAAGGTTCAATTGAACAGAGGTTGAGATCTGGCATAGAGGTAGTAAAATTAATGATTTACAAATATAAGTGTAATTGGATCGCAATGTAGAAAAGCACAGCATGGTAAACACAGCCAAATGATATATGTTTTAAAAAGGTTGTCAATGATACGAATATTTCATTGACATGGTGTCAGAAGTGCCACTGTTACGTGTTAGAGGGGCTGGCTAAATATTGAATAGAATGTCAGAAATGAACATATTCACTTGACAGGTCTTAACTATAATCACGCGGGGACAGTCTGTTATGACGTTTATTTCAAAGCAAGCTTCGCTGCCACATTCTCCGAGGTCAGAGTTGATACCATGTAAGACCCCTACTGTACAGTCAACTCCCACAATAACCACCAATTAAACAGAAAGTTAGTTATACATTATATTCATTGTTGCTTGACACAAAATGATAGTTAAGCAGTAAGCTCCTGTAGGAGTTTTCTGCTTTACTCTCATATTGATTCAAGCTGTAACATAAGTTAAACACCATTAAATTAATGACACTGGCCCGAATGGTCGTAAAGCAGAACATTTCTTGGTAACAAAACAGTGCTCCCTCTCTACAAGAACACTCAATCGGAGATAAAGCTTGTGTGTGTTGTTCGAAGGGAGTTGTTATAGGGAGGGACAAATAATACTCATACTGTACATTTGAAAATTACGTTACGCGGCGTCTAATCTGGGTTCAAACTGTTTACCACTCGTTTTTGTGTTTCTTCTGTCAAAATGCCCAATATGTTACTTTGAAGAATAACAACAAATGACAAGTTTAAGCAAATAACATTGCAACAGTGAAAGAGTAAGATAATAATTATTGCCCCATCTGGGGGGAATAGCGGTAATAGTTGATGTAAGGAGGGAATCGTTGTTGGAGGGCCGTTGTAGGGAGGCAGCACTGTAATTGCTAAATGGAAGCGATCACCGTCCTAGTAATAAGTTGAAAGCGGTTTCTGTAAATTTTAAACATGCTTTGGAATGTTCCTCATAGCCGTTTAAATGTGTCAAAAGCAACATGTAAATGTGTCAAATATTAGAATAGGTCCTTCAGGGGCTGCCCCTATTTCTGATTTATATCAGTCAAAGGGTCATAAAGTCGGCCCCTAGTTGGCTATGGGCAGATCCGGTAGTGCAGCAGAAATATGGCAGAATGTATTAACCTTGTCCTTGCTGCATGTGAATTGGCCTGATTTTGGAATCCAAAGCAGACACATATTACCTTGGCATACAAACGGACTGATACTCGAATAGTCATGTTCCTATACAGTAAAACAGATTATATAAAAATGATTGGAAATATTTAGCAATATGAAGCAGGATAAAAGTCAACCTTACGAATGTTACGAAGCATTTTAGTAAGACCAGTTTTGTAATTACATTTAATGCTATAATATATATCGTTTAGCTTTGATATACTTACTAGCGAACCAAAGGACTTATCCGCTACTGTTTCACATGTACAAAAATCAGGCGGACGTAAGTCTAAGATAAAAACGCCAAATATTATCTCCAGAAGACAATCATCTTGAGGCGGAGATGAATTTCAGCGAAGTCAAGATAAAATTATTAAAGGTGGGAGGACTGGTTTAAATCATATGCCGGTGTGGGCCCACATTAACATGACCGAAATTGCAACAAGCCATTAGATGTTGGTGGAGCGTGCTGGGATGGGGGAACAGACAAAACTGAGTTTAACAGTCACTCAAGTAAAAGCAAATGGCCAGTTTGTAAGAGAGCTGACAGCCTAATGCAGGACAAAGGTAATGCAGAAAGCTCCTACAGGAGCTTTCTGCATTACCTTGTCGTGCATTAAGCAGCCTTTTATTTTAAAAGATTTCAACGGTTTTGTGAAAATGGCCGCTGAAAATAAGATTTACTATACATTGTAGACAAAACAGTCCTAATTCAGCTTGTATAGGTTACAGTATAACCAGTGCTCAGCGAATATTGAAAAGAATACAGAAACGGCTATCATTAATTTAGAACGAAACTTATCCATAACGTTCCCTTGGCTGATTTATGCATATATATATATTCCACAATGAACATTACATAGAAATCAGTTTTTGCTGGTCTCCTAGCTTCTTCAATGAATGACCTCTCCCAATAGAATAGGCAGAGCTGACTGTCCGTGTCTTGGAATTTATATGTACATAACTCGCAAACAACCAGACCATTTTAAATTATTAAATGGGTGCAGGTTTAAATTGTCTGAAAGGTCAGACGGTTTTACGGAATGCCCTCGCCTCCGCTTCACGCCATTCCTTGTTCCGGCATATATGGTATGGCAGGTGGGCAGTACGGGTATACAATGATATGCCGCCTTTCTAGACAATATAACTTTAGTGGCAAAGTTGTAGATAGTCTAACTCCAGAACTGGAAGTCGCAAGTCCGAGCCACATTATACATTAAATTGTCATCATACGCTATACAAAAGAAACCCCAAAACAATGCAATTTACAATACAATTTAAGATGCAATCACAAAAACATAATATTTCGCATTGTATTTAGTTCCTTTTTTCATACTTATGGCTTACCGAAACGAAATCAAAGGCAAGAACCTGAATACAAATCAACTTATATTCTCATTGTTTTCAGTAAATGCCATCGGCATTTCAAGAGAAAACATCAAAACCTAATATAATGAGATGTAAAATGTTCTAGTGTGAGGCCTTATCTGACAAAACCAGCCTTATTATATTGCAACATTGTACAGACCAACCACCGTTGTCATCCCAGGCTCTGTATCTGAGTTTGGTCTACACTGCCAAACAACGTATATAATACAGCTACATAAAATGCTTTAGATGCATGTGGGTGTCTCAAACAGTGAATATCAAGACCAACCACCGCCTTTTTGACGCGGCATCTGGCCTTGATCTACACTGTTTGCAATGTAATATGACAGGTTTTCTCATGGCACGGCTAATATACTAACACGATAATTTTGGTATGAGGGACTTTTGTTATACTGATAAGTACAAACCATAAACAAATGTGATATCACAACGCGCAAAAATGCATTGACTACATGATGGTGTATTTCTAATTGTGATTTTATAAATTGCAAATCATTATATTTTATGTGAATGACGATGGTGTGAATAGCGAAAGTTGCAGACTTGTAATGTTTTGTAATTGTCATTTAGGCATCGAATATTGTATTATGTTCCTTGTCGCGGATATGGGGCTTAATTGTAATAGGCACTGTTAGGGGATAATTTCGGTCAAATAAACAGAAATATTCCCTATGACAATTAAATACTTAAACTTAAAACAAAACAAAACGTATAGTTTCTTTATCGTCTTAGTAATGCATCCGTACTATCTTTGTGGAACAGTGGACCTTCGTGGCCTAGTGGTTACTTAGCTCATCACCGCTGTGGGTTCGAATTCTGGTCTAGGTACTTTTTTGTGGGGAAGCCTACCAGCTGACTTGCGGAAAGTCGGTGGTTCTACCCTGTTGCCTATGTGTGCCTACACCACTGCACGAGGGGTTTCTGTGGTATACTTCCACTTACCTGTAATTAAATCCTTTGTGTAATAAGTATCAATGAATATACATTTAGGTAAAAACTAGAATTTCTATATGGACATATCTCTATATTATTATGACTAATACAATACTGTCAAACCTGTGTTGAATGGACTCCCTTTACCGTATCGTATAGGTCGCAAATACAGAACAAGAGCTACAAAGCTGAGAGTTCTTATATGGGTTCCCCACTTTACGTTTGTCCTTCATCAAATTGTAACATGTTTTAAAGACTTTTTATTTACATAAACATGGTTTTTTTTCGTCTTTAAATCTTCTTCGTAGAAATGCTTTTATATATTCCAACTCTTTTTTAATTTAGAGTTATGCAAATAATTGCTTTTATCATGACATGTGGTTGCTTTAACCCTTTACCCCATAGCCTGTTTCTAGACTTGAAGACACGCGACAACTTAAAGCAGATTGAAAGTAAAGCAGAATGCGCCTTAAGGCGCATTCAGCTTTACTTTCAACCTGCTTTAAGCTACCACCTGCTAGTTTATAGGTAATATTTCTTATGGTACATTTTCATGACTGTATGAATTGGAACTATTTTCTTCAGCGCAGGAATATATCAAATGCGCTTCTTTTAGGTAAAGGGTGAAATCAAGGTATAAACTTTTTTGTTGTGAACATGCTGCTTAACATTAGTCTACTTTAAACTTATTTCGTAAACATAGAGAAAGGGCTATAGGGAAATTGGCCAGAGCTTCAAATAGTTAAGTGCTTCAGAACCATACAAACTCTACTACTATGCACCGTTTAGAATTTTCAGATAAGAATAATCTCTCAAGGACGAATGTGAATTTCGAAATATTCTTAAAGTACTGAAACATATTTATGACAACCAAAGCTTTCTTTAAACTTGTTGCAATGTTACACACATTTACTGGTAAATAGGCACAGTAACAACCTGCTATTACGACCACTGATCTGGCTCTACACTGTCTGCAGTAGATAATAGTTCTCAATGCAAACGCGTTTATTGCGAAAGATAAAATTATCTCTTTTTTCATTTACCGCATAAACTTGCAGGGCTGCCATTTCTCCGGATTTTTTCTAAATCTTCGGATTTTTTCCAGTTTGTAGGCCTTTAGGCGCATTCTGCTTTACTTACAGCCTGCTTGAAGTAGTCGCATGTCAACAAAACTAGAAACAGGCTATAGGGTAAAGGTACGATTTCGTAAAATCGCACTTGAAAAATGCAAATTTGGAAATCTTAGGATTTTTCATGTCCACTTATGGCAGCCCTGAACTGGTCTTTAGTCCCGTCGCTGTTTTACTCGGAGTACAACGGATATTTTCAAACAGTTAATATCCCGATCAAACGCTGCGTAAAGCGGCGTCTGATCATGCTCCAAATGTTTGACACTCATTTGTATATTTCTTAAGTCAAAATACCTGAAATAAAGATCTGAGAAATAAAAACAAACGAAAATAGTTTAAAATTCATGACGTCATGGCGGTAAAGGGATTAAAGATGGACACTTTGTGCGTTTATCAGTAGATCTCCAATACCATGGCTAAGTGATAATGTAGTTCCTGGTTGGACTTGAACTCCACCCCCTCTCTACGACCACTGCCCATGACCTTGGCGATAAACACAAAGATAAGCCAAATGAGCATTGCTTGTGCTAGTTTGATCTTATAAGAATAGCATGTAGATACACGGAATCAGATGAGTCTTCAAGCCTATGGAATTTCCTCAGTGAAACTACAGTTACTTCCATATCCCGCACTGTTGAGATTTAGTGAGATAAGTAAAGGGCTTTAGTTTCAAGGTGTTAAGCTGTGACCACCGAGATAGCGGAGAAGTGTAACCCCTTCACCACCTTACCCCGAGTGCAAGAGTAATTTGCAAACAATTTGAATCCTGATCAGACGCCGCATAAAGCGGCGTCTGATCAGGAACCAAACTGTTTGCCACTCATTTCAATATTTCTGATATCAAGATATCAAAAAGTTAAATTTTAGAAACAAAAGCAGACGACAATTGTTTTTAATCGATGACGTCACGGCAGTGAATGGGTTAAAAGAGTATTAGCAGCGAATGTATCTTCGGACAGAACAGGTCCAGCGTTTACTGTGTTCTGCAGGAAGTCAGTCATCAGTATTAATTATGTCGTCTAGTATCGATGTAAACAGTGTAGACAAATATAAACAACGTTTCCAAAGATATGGTTGATCTGGAACTTTCCTGGTTGTCCGTATATCTGGCTAGGATTACAATACCATAGCAAAACACCATAACTGCTTTTATTCAGTTTCATAAATATGATACGAATGTTTAAATTTACCAGGAATCCCCCAGAGTGTTTAACCCATCCAACGGCATGACGTCATTAATTTTAAACAATTTTAAACAACAATTTTAGTTATTTGGATTTCAGAAACATTTAATGAGTGTCTAACAGTTTGAATCCTGATCGACTGATCATGATTCAAATTGTTTGCAAATTATCATTGTACTCGGGGTAAGGCAGTGAAGGGGTGAAGATTCCACACAAACTTTGTTTCATCTGAGGACTCCTTTGCACCTCCTGACTTTATCAACTTTGGGACATATAGTAGAGAAGTCATAATTTGGCATCCAAGGGTTAGGGGCTTAACTTTATTATTTGATTTGGAAACACTTATAGTAATTCAAGAAATTTGGGCTCTTCAGACAGAGCAGGACGTCTACTGGGTTTGTAATCCTTTGGATTAGCTTTAATGTTTCATCAGCAAACTATAGAGGAGAAACCCAGTTTTGTTTTGGAAAGTTCTGAAGCAAATAGTTGCTAATGTGAAACAGGAAATCCAGATATAACAGCATTGGCTAATAGTTGATGTTTAAGGCAGATGCTTGTTTACAATTACTGGAAAGTAAGGCAGAAAACTCCTGCAGGAATTTTCTGCTTTACTATCAGCCTGCTTTAAGCTGTCATATCCATATAACAGTATAAGCAACATGAGCTACAATCTTTATATTTGAAAATATACCTTCTAATGAGAGGCCATATTAACGGCGTTACTGGAGATTGTCAGACGTAAATGATCAATTGTTTTAGTTGTGTGTGGGTTTATAGCATGACGATGAGTCTGCTAACAGGAGATGAAACTTGTGTGCATATTGCATACAATTATTCATTAGACTTTCCACGTCTTCGCACGAATATCTATGGTTTGAGAAAATATCTTTCTGCTGTTTATATTCAATTTGCCCAAACAATAATTTTCATTAAATACCTTATTTATTGGCGCTATTTGACCTATTTTGTGCCGCAGTGCAATAAGACACAACAGGTGACTTCTACAATGCATAGGCAAAGGCAAAGGCAAGCTTTATTTAACGTCGCATATGGTAAGCAATCAACATAAGCTCTGTAGAGCTTTTATTGCGACAAACAAGGTATCCATTAACATGCATACTTACCTGGGCATTACCGTCACCTTCTAAGCACTACCCTTACAATGCCGAGCGTCAGACAAGGGAGCTACTAGTACCGTTTTTATAATGGTCTTTGGTATGACCCGACCGGGGATCGAACCCACAACCTCCCGCCTCGAAAGCGGACGCTTTACCAATGAGATATCGAGGCGGTAATGCATGGGTCGATCTCATATATGATAGTATATTGTATGTCTAATTTGAAGAACTCAAACGTGTTGGAATATTTCATTATATATAGATATACTTTCCATACAGAAGAACATTTCATATAAAATTGCAAAACGTTGAGACGCAGCGTCTCTAAAGATTCTACACTATTTACTAATGTCTACTTCGTTGGACACTCGACTTAACCTTTTCACTCTCAATGACGCTTTAAAGCGCGTTTGCAAACAACAGTTTTGGTCCTGATCAGATGCCGCGTAACGCGGCGTCTGATCAAGACATAAACTGTTTGACACGCTTATTGATATTTATTGAAGAAATGAACTGATTTTTTCGGCGTTCAAGCGAAATGAACGACAGAAAAATTCGGCAAATACCATGAATCGCGCTAGTAATTACAATCGCCCCATTCAATTCCAATGACAAAAAGTGTGTTCATTTCATAATAATTTAATATTGTTTGTTTTCATTACATTTGGTTAGCTGTGATTGGCTGTAATTTTTGTTTCATAACTGCATGAAAAAAATAAAATTCAGGCCACGCCTTGTCAGGACCACTTTCTCTAATTCCAACTGCTCTCCACAAGCGCTGCATGAAGCAGGATGCCAAATGACGCCATTGACGTCGGCGTTACTATATAACAACGTCGCGTTTTGGCGGAAAATATATATGGCGGAGGGACTACAACCTACGTTTTAAAGCGTTAAAAAAGAACATTCGCGTCAGATTCTGTATTTAACAACTTTCTTAAAATCAGAAGTGATTTTAAATTATAAGGAATAATTCGGAATATTTATTGTATTCATGGAGGTATGAAAAAAAAACCTGGTCACACTTTTTCATACAGTGTGACCAGGTTTTTTTTTCATACCTCCATGAATACAATAAATATTCGAATTATTCCTTAAATGTAAGCTTTGAAAAACTACTTAAAGTACATGTGTTACTCTATTGGATTTGTGCTGTGATATTTTTAGAAATTGAAGCTGCTACAAAGACATGCCTGTGGCGGAGCGTCCTGCATAACTCTAGTCCTGCATTAGGCATCTGTATGAAGAGATGTCCATACTACTTCACTATACTGTCGCTCATCCTAGATTTCACTGTAGACTTTGAACAGGGAAACTACAGCGCTCCCTCTCTACAACGACACCAAATGGGAGACAAAAATGTGTACGTTGTTCGGAGGGAGTCGTTATAGGGAGGGAAATAGGCTTACATTTGCAAACAGCTAGAATCCAGATCAGACGCCGCGTCACGCAGCGTCTGATCTGGATTCAATCTGTTTGTCATTCGTCATTATGGTGTTTACTATAAAAATGTCCAATATGTAAATATAAGAAAACCAGCAAATGACAATTTTAAGCAAACGATTGTTCAGCCGTGAACGCTATATATATACAGTAAAACCTCGCTATTACGACCACTAAATTATGTTAATTATTAGGGTGTTTACGATAGGTGACCGCTTAAAGCAAGGTGACAGTGAAACAGAAAGCTCCTATAGGAGCTTTCTGTTTCACTGTAACCTTGCTTTAAGCTGTCACCTGTCTATTATACACTCAATTAGCCTTCGTTTTAGTGGTCGTAATAGCGAGGTTTTACTGTAATTGTCTTGTTTGGGGAACAGCGGCAAATGTCGTTGTAAGGAGGGAATCGTTGTTGGGAGGGACTCGTTGTTGGGAGGGCCGTGTAGGGAGGGAACACTGTAGTTTCTGATTAACAACTATAAATCTTCGTAGCATCCAATACTGTATGGCATACTTCAGTTACTATTAATGTTTCCAGTCATTTGAACAAGGTGAACATAAATATGTACAGTAAACCACATAACCCACATTGCAAGCATTTCCTTTGGGGTTTTTATGTATGTTTCAGTGTTTAAGACAGGTGACAGTTCAAAGCAGACTTAACGAATATAATAAATTATAAATAGCTGCCTGAAAGTAAAACAGAAATCTCCTACAGGTTATTTCTGTTTTATTTTCAGCCTGCTATTTATAACCAGCCACCTGTCTAGATTTAGAAAATCTTTCCTACCAAGATAGTGCAGAAAGTAGGACAGGCATTTTATGATATACGGGTGAAGACGAAAAATGCATTGATATGAATTGACTGGTTAAAGCAGGGTGATCGTAAAGCAGAACACTGTTTTGATTGTTGCTGCTTTAAGCTGAAGTCTGCCTTTGTGGTCGTAAAAATGGGAATTTACTGTGATGTATTTTTTGCAAATTGAATGCATGTCCCAATTAACCCCTTCACTGCCTTTCCTCGAGTGCAGCGGTTATTTGCAAACAGTTTGAATCCTGATTAGACGCCGCGTAACGCGGCGTCTAATCAGGATTCAAACTGTTTGACACTCATTTCAATATTTAGTAACTCAAAAAACCTAAATTTTGAATTTGAGAAATCAAAGCAGACGACAATTGTTTAAAATTGATGACGTCATGGCAGTGAAGGGGTTAAGGGTTACATGCCAAAGGCAATTTGTGTTCGTCTATATGCCTGCCGCATTTTGTTTAGTTATTCATTGTCTTGGAAAAGCTGACATAAATCTAATCAGCTAGAGATTTCTTAGCAGCCCGGTGCAACGTTTATTATACACCAATTACTGGAAATGTCAATGAGAGGAAACTTCGTGTGAGAAACTCTAACAATACATACATTGTAAAGAGTAGGTATACAGTTTAAAAATAGAGTTTGGAAATGAGTACAGAGTTCTAGAAAGGAGTGCGTAAACTAATATTTCCCCATGTTGTCCTCAACTGACCTTATATAGTGATAACTCATAATAATCGTTGCTTTGTAACGATTGTAATGAGAAACACCATCATAAGTTTTGGTGTTGGCACATAGATGTTAGTTTGTGAAATACTCACCTCATCTGAAACTCTTGAGTAGGACGTTTTGTTTCGTTTAGAAATCCTGTTTCATTGAAACCTGTGACTCATTTCTAAGTTTCGACAGTCATACAATTCCCACAACTAAAAGACTAATCAATGGAAAAAAATCGACATTAGATTAAAACTTGATGGTTGTGGTATACAGTGAGAAAAGGTTATTATTTCCCGTTTTTAAAAGCGCAACTAAACGCTAACACAATGCAATTTGCTTTATATTTGTTGGTTTACTTTTTTCTTGCTTATAGCAGCCCAACCCTCCAAATTCTTTTGAATGAGCGTAATTACAAGATAAGATTTTAATGAGTTACGTCTTATCTCGTCAGAGGGAGAAAGAGTGGTGGTAATTTATAATCATTCATCTTTACCACATTCTGGTGGATTCGTGATTGCTCTTGTTAACAGTTTAGATCCAGATGAGACGCCGAGTTACTCGGCGTCTCATCTGGATCCAAACTGTTTGACAGTCTTATATTTTCTAGAATATCAAACTGATAAATCAACTCTGAGAAATGATACAGACAACGTATTTGATAGATTTACAACCAGCTAAAGATTAAACGTACTTATACAATAGCAAAAAAGCGAACCTCTCGTTGGAAATATTATTTGCGTAACACTTAGCTAGTTCAGGAAGACGGGAAACTATAACTCCATAACGATCTTCAGTATGGCGTAAATGATGAAATAAATCTGGGAAAAATAATATTTATATACTCTCATTGAAGCTGATTGTGAGAATGGCAATTATTCTAGTGCCAACTAACGACATACCTATACTTACTCATTAACGTGTCAAAATTAAACACAAATAAAATCGCTAGACATATGAGATTATGAGAATAAAACCGATATATTACTCCTAGAAACCTGATTTATGTAATGATGAACAAAAGTGAGTCTAACAAGAGGTATGAGAAAAACGTTAATAAGAAGATATTATCACTTTTTTATTGTTATAGAAACAAATAGTGGAGTCAATCTTATGTTAACCCTTTCGCTGCCATGACGTCATCAGTTTTATACATTTGTCGTCTGCTTTTAAATCGTTAATGGAATTTAAGGTGTTTCGGCTTTATGCATATTGAAATGAGTGTCAAACAGTTTGGATCCAGATCAGACGCCGCGTTACGCGGCGTCTGATCAGGATCAAAACTGTTTGTAAATAACTAGTGTACTCGGGGTAAGGCAGTGAAGGGGTTAACCCGTTCACTGCTGTAATATCGTCTGCAGAGAATATGACATCTGCTAAACATCCTCAAAAATAGATAAGAGGAAGTTTAGAAACATTAGCACGAGTGATAAACAGCAAGTATACTGACCAGACGCCGCAGTATTTTCAAAAAATAATTTAAGTCGAAATCACATTAAGGCTTAAGATAACACTCGGTGAAGACCTGTGTCGAATTATGTATTGTGTATTAATGATGCTTAATGTAGTCAAAACTAATGCATAAAGTTCATGCAAAAGTTTCCGGCATTAATTTTGTTCTGCATTACGGGGCCACCTGTATATAAGGTTTCCATGCATTTTCTTTGCAAGTGTTGCAATGAGTGTTCGCTTCCACAAGGTTGGCAGCAATATAACAGGGAAATGCCTAATAACGTTTGCACTTAAAACTAAATCACCAAAAACATCGGACCCATACAGGTGGTGTTGGCAAATAAGCATAGTTTAGACTGAGAGGAGAAAGTCTATTTGTTCCTGTATCGCTTATCGAGTTTCTTATTATCTTACATCGATCAATAATTCAATCAACATTTGAATGGAATTTTACATAAAACAGAATTGCATTTAAAACAAGAACAAACCTATTCAGTAATGGAATCATGATGATATCAAAATGCCTAAAGTAAACGCGATTACGCTAAAACATTTATTTCCATTGCAAATAGTTTGGAGCCAGATCAGGCGCCGGGTAATCCGGCGTTTGACGACCAGGCTCCAAACTGTTTTCCACTCTGATTAAAATAAGTAACAATATAACAAAAATGTAATTTTCTACATTTTATTGAACTGCGTTTGTGTTCGCTTTTGTTAAAACGGGAGGGAAAACCGCCTTCACCACTGTGTCTCAATATTACTGTCTTTTTTCAGCGGAACTTTATATAGCAAACTATTTGCAGAGTACTGACAAACAATTTCTTTTCTTATGATTAATATAAAATAATAAACAATCATACAATACGAAATAGCTGTAATATCTATTAACCCTTAGCCCGCAAAATAAATTGTCGTCTGCTATATTTCTCGTCTGCTTCAAGTATCAAAGTGCTTCAAAGTTGCTCAAAATTGCTGAAAATGTTGTCCGAGTGTCAAACAGCTTGGATCCGGATGAGACGCCGAGTTACTCGGCGTCTCATCCTTATCCAAGCTGTTTGCATGTGGAGATATAGTCGTGCGTGGCAGGCTAAGGGTTAACACTTTAGTTACACGTTATGATAGCTATGCCAATGTAATGTTGTTGGGTGTTTTTTCTTTAAAACCAAAAACAATCTGAATTTGAAACTGGCACTGAAGACCTACAGTTTAATATTCACCTCACAAACGATTTTTTTCATTGTCAATACCTGTCTCTCAAAAAGGAAATTTCTCTCCAAAACCTATAGTAGATACTGTCAAACAGTTTTCTCAAAACAGTTCGCAATAAGTAACAAAAAATGCAACTGGTGCAAAATATTGTAGAAGGTTAATTTTTTCTGTTAAAGTAATAACAATGCTATAGGTACAGAGGTAGAGTTCGTTGTTGTCTTTGAAAATTAGTTTCTTAGCAAACCTGTTGGATTTATCCTACCAGTAGTCAGGTTTCCCTGGGATAATTAACAGTAGCAAAGTGCATGTGAATACCAGAAACATTGATTCAGTCAATCCTTATCTCTTTATTGATATGCCTGACCTTAGGTGTCCTTTACCATGACCTAGAAATAGGTCACGTTGACATGGATGATGCTGTGTTCTTCCCCAGGTATCCTAGAAACAAACAATCAACATGCTTAAAACATGGTTCCACGAACCCTTTGAACTCTCAATATATAGAAGTGGCTGCTTCAAAATATTATCCTAAAACCAACCGCTCAAAAATGTATATTTTCAAGAATAACGATCAAAAAAGGAAACTGTTTAGATCCGGATCAGAAGCCGAGTTCCTTGGCATCTGATCAGGATGTAAACTGTTTGCAACAAGTCTGTTCCTTGAATACACGATAAGTGTTAACTGCACGATCATATTGTTTTATCGCCATGTTTTGCATGGAGGTTGATAAAGACCCTGTAAAAATACAACCACCTTTACATTGCCCGCTGTAGGAGTCGTTATCGAGAGTGATCTCACCCGAACGAAAGGAACAATGAAATAAACACGTACCTCATGCATTGTATACATTGTAGACCATGACTTGGCGTCGCGTTTCCAACACGGTGTCTTATCAGGGCCGGGATTTTTTCTTACGAAAGTTTAGAAAAGTTGGTTTGCTTTGACGACTTACACACAGTTTTAGAATTGCTAGGTTTTGTTACATTGGAAATATGTCGACTGATATTTGGTATACACTGTTAGCAATGTCTGGTAGCCATTTCATTCGTTACGCTGTTCAAATAAGGTCATTGGGTGAAACATTCATCTAAATCATACCAATAAATGATCTCTTTAATATATAAGAATGATAAGTCAAGCATATGATTAAAAACAGTGACATGTTTCATTTTCAATTTTAATATACATGTATATGATATAATTGTACTTCAAAGGTTTTTTTCATGAGAGAAGATGTTTGGTCCTTTATTGTAACTTATTCATTTTATTGGTAGAGACACTCTAAAGGTAAATAATACGGCATCAAAACAGCACGTGAAGGATGTACACATATTTCTGTCAAAATCATTTCTCATCTACAAGATTTGATAGCCCTTCGATACTGGAACACGCTGGGTTTTATAGAGTCTTGATTACCAGGAGATAATGAACAATCACGCATCTAAAGATCACGCGTACACAGTAAACAGGCATGCTCTTTTTAGCATTACTATGACAAGAATGAACCCAATGCCAAAGTTTAAAGCATGTTTCAAATCACTTACAGAGTGACATACATGTCTCTGTCTCCAAACTATGGTAAGGAAATATAAGTATCAGTTTGGTCAAGGTAGTTGGTATGATTATAAAAAAAACTCCAGTTCCTGTTGCTCCAATCCAATTAATATTAATAATTATGTTAATATAAATTACAATGGTAAAATTACTGCTATTATTACAACCAAAATCATTATAAGTGATAGTAACCCTTATTGACAGACGCCTCTTTGATGCGTTTTATCATCTTTCCTATTATAAATTTGACGTACATTACACATTTTGTTTTACAGTATAATACATTGCAATGTACTTTGCTGCACACGGCACTTTGACGTAAGCTCTTGAGATTGAAGTACAGAGATTTCAACCAAATATATTACAGAGGTGACGGCGTGAATCGCAACAGATCGTTCACAGAACGTTAACTCACAAAAAACAAGACCAAGGCACATGTTTACATCATAAATAACGTCACAAACTACCATTGAAAGCTCAAACTAGCACCCCTTTTTCCTCCTTAAGATCGACCTTTTAGATAGCAATGATATAATCACGTGGTGTCTCGATGTTACAGGCGAGTTTTCATAGCTTGGCAAAGATTGATTGCAGATGATCAGATAAGACCTGAATAAGATGCTTCTAACAATGGTGCGCAATGCGTTATTGTCAAACTATGAGCCAAGTGAATTACAGCAGGGCTCCAGAAAAGAGGGAGTAAACTGAACGAATCCGGCATTTTCTCACACCAAATCCTATTGTGTTACTACTCATTAGAATCGTCTCGAAAAGATTATTCTAATGAGTAGTAACAACATAGGGTTTAATGCTAAAATAAAGATTTTAGTTTTTAAAATATTCCCCTTATCTGGAGCTCTGTTACAGGAAAGTTCCGCCACTATAGCCACTTTTTTAAAGAATTGTTGATAAGAAATCAGCTTAAAGCATGTTGAAAGCAAGGCAGAAAGCTCATTAATGAGCTTTCTGCTTTACTTACATCCTGCATTAAGTGACCACCTACCTAAAGCACCAACAATTAATAATTTCAACAGTCGTCATAAAGAGAAGAAACAGTAGTTTATTTAGACAGTGTAATCCAAGGTAACTGACGTAATATAGAATTCCATGTACAGAAACTTCTTTGTATAACGACAGGGATACTTTAATACAGCATACTTGATAGCAGTAATTCTATTAAGACACATGGCAATATCTTATGTTAGATCACTGCTTAAGTCAGGACAAAGGTAAAGCACAATGAACGTTCTATATTATTGTTGTACTACGTTGAACCGCCACCTTTATTTAAGATTGCCAAGGTAGTATATTTGAAGTGACTGTCGTGCGTAGGTTTTACTATACACAGGCCATTCATTTGCTTATACGCCAACCCAGTGTTTTTGTTTGGAACCACACGTACTAGTTGATTAATGAACTTGAAAAATCAACCAACATTGTTTATCTGAATCAATGGTGGACTGATTATAGTAATCGGCAGTACTGTAGGATCTATCGTAGAAGAAAAATGATGTTACGATTAACGGTAAAAAAAACAGTAACAATTCTGGAAGCAAAATGCGTTAAATCAAACCAAGTTTGAATGGCGCCTCATTGCATAGGGTTTGAGCATTCTAAAGTTACGCGGTTGCTGAACGCATAACGACAAAATGTAGATAATTTTCAATGACAATTTAAAGATTACATTTGCCTTGAACAGTTTGCCAATTGTTAACATCACAGTTCCATGCCTAGGTTAGAAACTACCAAAACCTAAAGAACCCTATCCTCAGATAACAAATCGTTGTCATTCACCTTTACTACATGCTTTTAACTCATTCACCCCTGAAACTCTTGATGAACAATTCCAATTTCAAAATAAGTCTAGTCCATTTGACTATTTAGGGTTGACTTTAGAGTAGCCCTTCAGGAGCCCTCTGACCAGGGTCTACCCTGTTTGCATGGGACAATTATAATCATCCCAGGTACACTGTTTGTAAATGACGAGTGTACTCGTCGCTAGGGTTGAATGTGTTAACACTAGAATGTTAAACGTTTGATATATTAGCCTTAAGGCAGTTGTACCAGAGGAATACCAAATATATAAAGGATGGTTTTACACCGCAACAAAACTATCTTCTAATGTTGTGTCTTCCAACATAAACTACAGTATAAATCAAATATATGTAACAAGGTGCCAGGAGAGATGCCTAATATGCATTCTTACATTCGTGCTACCCTTTCAGTGCCTAACCCCGAGTGCAAAATTATTTGCAAACCGTTTGGATCCAGATCAGACGCCGCGTCACACGGCGTCTGATCAGGACCCAAACTGTTTGACACTCTTTTCAATATTTCTAAAGTCAAAATTTTAAATTTGAGAAATAAAAGCAGACGATAATTGTTTAAAATTGATGACGTCATGGCAGTGAAGGGTAAAATGATGCCTTACTGTACGACCAATCAAAGTAATACACGTATTCTGCCCTTGACTGCTTAAAGCAAAATGAAACTAGAGCAGAAAGTTCATTCGACAGATTTCTGTATTTCGTTCATCGGTGTTTAATCTGAAGGACACTTATTTCTACACCGTTAATGTATCTTCCATTGAGTGATCATAATAGCAAGACTGTACTGTACATACATTTAAATATTCTAAAGACACCTCCTCGGCACTCGTAAATATTGAACTCTTGGTGATCAGCAGGTTGTGTACTGGCGTGGATCAAAGTGGATGCAAACTGCAACCATAAATCCACATTACGAACAATCAAATGTGCTCTAGCTAATTCTCAGCCAGGTGTTGAAAAGCTTTATGTAAGAATAATAATGGAAATGCCAGGAAATACAGTTAAACCCCTCTATAACGTCCATTCAACTGAACACACACTGACGGTATCAAAAAGAGATTGCAGCTAGAAGCATAGTTAAAGTAATACTGCATGCTGTCATTGAGAGTTTTTTGTTTATGTTCATTTTGTAAGCAATCATCGTCCTTTGATGCCGAAGAAATATATAATGTCAGTATCCGAATAAGTGAAGGTTTACTGTATAAAATCAGTCTCCTTTATGAAAAGTAAGACCCCGTAATTATGGCCTTTAAACGAAGGCTAATTGATTGAATAAAGACAGATCACAGTTCAAAGCAAGGTGAGCGTTAAACAGAAAGCTCCTTTAGGAGCTTTCTGTTTTACGTTCACCTTGCTTTAAGCAGTCACCTGCATTAGACGCCTTATACAGAACATACTTTAGATGTCGTAATAGAGAGGTTTTACTGTAGAAGATAGGTCGATGCCTCTCACAGCAAAGAGAAAAAAACTTACAAATAGGTCAATGCAGGTAACAGGTATCAGAGCAAAGGTATTATCAGGCAACAGATGTCGCAATTGGCTTGTGTAGAACACTGATTGTTTTACCGTAGATACCTGCACAGTCGACCCGAGTACACACAACTCACAGCCACGTTTGTTTTCTTTTACTGAAATGCAAAAAACGTCGAAATTTTGCGTACCTCGAGATTTATTCTGACATACAAGAGATATCTGGGAAATCCATGTCATTTTTGCGGTAAACTGCACCCCAACACCTTTTTACTTTACTTTTGTATCACCATAGTAACATTTGTATTATCCCTTTACCCTAATCTATGTTTCTAGTTTTAAGGACATGTGGCCACTTAAAGCAGGTTGAAAGTAAAGCCGAATGCGCTTGAAGACGCATTCGGCTTTACTTTCAACCTGCTTTTAGCTACTATCTATGTAGTATCTACTAGGATATAGAAAAATATGTCTCATACCTAGTAGTACATATTCATGATTGTAAAAAGTGGACATATTTTCTTCAGTGGAGGAAATAATAAAAGACGTAAAAACGTATTTAAGGGGTATTGGGTTATTCAACCATTCAACCCTAGTCACGCATATATGCGTCATTTGCAAACAGCACCTGTGATAAGTACACTTGTCCTATATGCAAACAGTGTTGACCCTGATCAGAGTCTACACTGTTTGTCATTTTGACATTTATTGTAAAAATCAAACTAAATTGAAAACTAGAATTGTCCATTTGAGGTTCCAGGGAGGAAAGGGTTAAGTAGTATGTCTCTATTCCGACAGGTATAGTATATAAATGACTTTGCCTTTTATAAGCAATACATTAGTAGTAACGCGTTACTATCACGACATCTCAAAGGAAAGATTGTCATGTATTAAGTATGACTGATTTTTTTCTCAAAAATAATGTCAAAGAGTTTGGATTCTGTTCAGACGACGCGCTACGCGGCGTTTGACCAGGACCCAAACTGTTTGCAAACGCGATTTTTGGCGTCAATGAGAGTGAAAGGCTTAACTTCCCTAATGGGACATATAAGGACTAATTCACAATTGTCCAGTTTAACATTTAAGGCTAGATCGCACACAGTGTCCTAATCAGAGGGTTCCAGTGCGATGCATTTTTTCATAGGACTAGTGTATTTATAAATAATACATTGGTACATGTATCTTTGAATGATCGTGAATTCGTTCACAGTTCTAACACCTCATTGTGCTTAAAATCAAAAAGAATATTCTATAACTGGAAATGTTGACACTTGTCGCGTCATTTTGGCTCTTACATTTACCTCCAAGATTGAGGGAAAAAGTATACCAAAGAACGACAGCAACAAGAAGTTTAAGTCAGTAACTAAGTATAGCCTCTTAACTCTTAAGCGTCAAACAGTAGTGAAATGTTTTCAAATTAAGCAAATTTAAATAAATATATTCAATAGCCAAAGAGGATGTACAGCGCTCTCTCTCTACAACGACACCCAATGGGAGACAAACATTGTGAACGTTGTTCGGAGAGGGTCGTTATAGGGAGGGAAAATGGCATACATTTGCAAACAGCTTGAATCCAGATCAGACGCCGCGTAACGCGGCGTCTGATCTGGATTCAAACTGTTTGTCACACGCCTTGAAACTAGTTTCTGTCAAAATGTCCATTATACACTTTGAGGAAACACAAGACGACAATTTAAAGCTGACGATATTACAGCAGTAAAATTGTTAGACACAAATGTCTTGTTTGGTGAACTGCGACAAGGGCTGTTGTAAGGAGGGAGTCGTTGTTGGGAGGGCCGTTGTAGGACGTGAGCACTGTAGTTCATTGAAAAAAATAGGGGTCAGTCTAAAATGTATCAGCTGATCTAAGCTGACAAGAGGGTTACTGGCAAGAGGGCTGCCATCAAGGGAATGCAGAAATGCCTAAAATACATGTAAGTTACTTGTATTTTTCTATAATAGTGATTGTGTCTATTAGTAGATTGTTTTGTAATTCATTTTAATGTCATATATGCAAGACTTTTATACACATAATTCCATATTTGATTCTAATCAAAAACAGAGTTAGTCTGCGCCTGGGGCTCACACTTTGTAATCCCCTTTTGCTCCCGGGTCTGAGACTAAAACGACATTTACTCCTTACGAACTGTCTAGGTTAGATGAATAATGATGAAATTCAACCACAGAGTGACCCTTTAGGTCCAAACCGTGTCGCTAATACATTTTTAAATGGCATATTGGGCCCATAATTAGTCATGGAACTTAAATGACGCATACAGACGCGCCAATAAAACTAAAATGACGCATAATTATATGCGTCACTCGGGACTAATGATTTGAATTTTACATCCTGTAAACTTTATTTTAAGCTAGCTTATAGTAATTATTTATCAAATCGTGATTTGCTCACCATCCTTTAGTATTATTATAGCATGTATGAATAAATATGTAGACACCCACTAACGTAAATGCATGCTCGTACGACACTTTTTAATTTAGACTTTGCCGTGGTACGTTCATGCAGATAAAACATATATTCTAAGTTAGGAACACTACACTACAAATGACAAACATCTTCTTCACAGGTTAGCAGTTTGTTAAGGATGCCTGTATGCGTCATCATCGTTCAATGGGTTTAAAAAGGATGACGTTTGAAAACAATGTTATTTAAGGGCCAATACCTTTCCAATCATGAAAACTTTTACTGCAACAAACATAATATATAGCTAAAGATCGATTTGAGGAGGATATGGAATGTTAACCTATTGGTGCCTATCGTTCACAAAAACAGAAATTAGCATGCATTGAAGACCCCCGGTGTGACGCCACAGTTATCGGCATCTCATCATAGTCTGCACTGTTTTGGTAATACATTTGAAATGATATGCTGTATGGACAAGCACTTTAAATCACCCTTGTATATCTATAATGAAATCTTCCAGCAAGCAAATAGGGAAAATCCATTGCAATATTCAGGCATATTACGTATTTAATTACCAAACATGATCAGATATTTGTAATACGTAGTTATGGATGGATGAAATCAGATTAATGTCCCTGTAACAACTAGGCCATATCTTGCAAATTCGCTTTTTAGCGTATATTGCGATTAGTAAACATACAACCCAACCTTTCCAACAAGCAACTAAACTATGTAATGGAACCAATACAGTCACAAATGGGTTAAGTAAAACATTTGTATCTACATACTTTTCCCATGCATTTTCCCAGTCTCGTTGCACATCTCGTTTGAGATAAAGCCTCTCTAATTCCCTGCCTCTCTGTCAGCTGCAGTGATTGATGCGCCGCTAAGTATGGCCAGCTGATATAGAAACCCTTACAAATTGCCTACATCGCGTCTGCACAACATCCATTTGTCATGACGAAATCGTTCTCTTACAAGATATTGCTGCAGGAGGATTGTATAAAATGAATAGAACAGCTTACTGGTCTGTTTAATAAATTGTAAACCCTAGATGATATATCCACATCAAACACATATTCGGTATCTTATCAGCTTCGTTTTCCTCAATACCATTTCCCAAGGGATGTCACAAGAATACACTGCATTAGCAGATTTCCTATTTTAAAAAATAAAGATACGCCCCCGCGTGCACCTATACATATTTCATATTACATTATCTAGAAACAGTGTACCGTATTTTAGTGCAAACAATGAATACCCTGTTCAGACGCCGCGTCAGAGTCTTCAATAGTTGTAATGTGTTAAAGATTGATATTTTAGTGAGTATTCTTATATAATTTGGAAACTTGTCTATATTGCTCCCATTTCCTCGTTCCGATTGCCCTACGTCCCGGATTCGCACCTGTCTTGAGAATACACCAAGCTGAAGAAGAATAATAGTCAATAGAACAACAGTGTGTGTCGGGCAAGATGAAACACTTACCATAATGTCGTTATTGAAATCGATTAAAGTTTATGTTGTCACTGAAATTAATGATTTAAAAATATGTTCTTTTTGAAATCAATGCTTTAATAAGATTATGTCGTTATTGAAATCAATGAGTTAAGATTATGCTCTTTTTTGAAATCAATGCTTTAGGATTATGCTTTGATTGGTTTTGTTCACCTATGGTTTTGCTAATTGTACGGACCGTGTTTTGATTTAACATTGTGTTCATAATTAAACAGTCAATATTTGTGCAATACTGCTTTAAAATACTTGATAAGAAGGGGGTTGGGACGACACTTTCCATGCAAGCAGACGATAGTTTGGTGGTAAAGTCACTCACGGTAACAGCTGACCATCTCCAATATAGTAGATCTACGAGTTAATTGATAAAAATATGATAAAATTTACTTTTCCTCAAGACCATTAAAACATAATCTGAAAATACAAACAATGTAATGATTATTCTTTCTCATAGTAGTTTGGCGACCTTGTGTGACCTTGGCCTTGAAAAAAATAACCGACTAGGTAAATCTCGTTTCCTTGTAACTGGCAATCATGTGCGTATCGACAATACAAACATGATACATATTGATTTGTAAGACAAGTTACGCGGCGTCTGATAAGAATCCAAACTGTTTGACGATCAATTTTACATTTCTTAAAGTCAAACTACCTAAACTTTTAATTTGAGAAATAAAAGCAGACGACAATTTTTTAAGCTGATGACGTCATGGCAACGAAGGGGTTAATCCATCAGTTTACCTGATGCTGTGTAGACTGGTAGACCGTTAAGATGACATAATATTTTGAATTTAGACTCCACGTGACTCGACTTATTTAAGATTAGTGCCACAATGAAAGAGTATAAAAACAACTCAAAGAACTGATTTTTTGCCGGAATATTTGCCAATAGATTCCCATTGTTCTTGTAACGAGACTTTGTGTTATCAATTTTAGAGATGCTGTTTCGACAAGATTTTATTAGATTATGCAGTCATACACCTATAACGTTATACATTCATATTTTGCATCATGTATATAGCTGCATTTTATTTCGATATAATCAAATCTATCTATTTTCTAATACTTGTAATTACTTTGCATATTTACAATGACTAATGAAAGTATAACGCACAACCATAAAGCTTTATCACTATAATTCGATACTTGAAACCATTGAAAAACAATAAACCCTTCACTGCAATGACGTCAGCAATTTTAAACAATTGTCGTCTGCTTTTATTTCTAGGTATTTTGACTTACGAAATATCGAAATGACTGTCAAATAGTTTGAATTCTGATCAGAAGCCACGGTACGTGGCGTCTGATCAGGATACAAACTGTTTGTAAATAATTATTGTACTCGAGGTAATGCAGTGAAGAAATTAATAAAATCAACCAATCAGTATCTTCCATGTTTTGTCAGAATGATTCCGCACGACGTCCGGGCAGTTGTGGTTACAAAAATAGATCTTGGCAACAAAGACAAAATACCTAAACTAATTTTACAGAGAATCGCATTCATGAGCCAAATACCAGAGGACAAAAACTGAAGCAGATATTCTACGTAAAGTACAACTACATCAACATACAAAAACCTCCGGGCCCGGTATAATATGTAATATGTCGGGCACACTAGGGATATAGTGTAGAAGAAGCTAGTCATCTCTATGTCACAGAAACAAAACAATAGACGATTGTTGTACAGTGCATCTCCCTACAATTATTCCCTCCTTACAACGACCATCGCGGCAGTTCGTTCCCTAAAAGAACAATGATTTCTAACGCTTTTACTGCTGCAATATCGTCTGCTTAAAATTGTCGTCTGCTGTTTTTTCTCCAAGTTTCATATAAGTGGACATTTTGATAGAATAAATGTAATGACGTGTGACAAACAGCTTAAGTCCAGACAAGACGCCGCGTGACGCGACGTCTGATCTGGATTGAAGCTGTTTGCAAATGTAAGCGATTTCCCTTTCTCTAATGTCTCCCTCCGAACAACGCACACACTTTTTGTCTCCCATTGGGTGTCATTGTAGAGAGGGAGCGCTGTACAAGTAGCGAGTTGCATTTATAGAACGACAGTGATGACAATCAATCACCATTCTAGGCTTCCCATTCCTATTGTAAACCATCTTCAATTTAAGGGTTAAGTACTAATGGAACATATTTTGATATGAAAATAACGCCTTTAGTTAACAATTGTTGTATTTCAATATTCTACAAAAACTGGATTATCTCTATCCGGCGTCTGATCAAACTGTTTGCAGTGGACATCATTGTTTATCATAAATACGTTTTATTGGGAAAGAATAATGTCTTCATCACAGTATCACTAGTCTTTTCAGCCAGGCTAAACCAGTAGTTAAATGGAAACGCAATAAAATGCATATCAATGGTATATATCAATCTGACATTTAACATAAGTAGTTTGAAGGTTGATCAAACACAGAGTTAGTCGGCGTCTGATCTAGCTCTAAACTGTTTTCAGTGGTGGCCATCAGTGCTTCTAGTACCAGCGGCTATATTGGTAAGGTAACAATAAACGACATGTACTACATTATATATCAATATCCAAACGAATTTAAATGCTAACTTATTGCAGTACAATATGATGCATAAAAAGAAAGTATTTTGTGGTGTTGATATGATTTAGTCTATGTCACAAACAGTTTTGAGTTATTTTGTCCTCAATTATAATAATTCAAGTACATGTATGTAAAACATTGATGGCTTTAACTCTTAGCATGCTAGCGGTGAACTCATGATAACCTTTGCAAACAGCAGCCTCTCAACAGCATCCAAACTGTTTGACACTCTGACTCTGTTTTTAAAAGAAACTATGTAAGTTCTATTTTTCTTAACAGTAGCAGACGACAATTATTGCAGACGAAAACATTACCCTGCATGCAAAGCGTTAACATTGAAAACAAAAATTAATTCGGATAGTTTACATATTTTATTGCCATATATTAATACACCCATTATTATACTAGTAGCACAAGTGCAAATTCCAGTTTAACAATATACAAATATAAGAACAAAAGGGTTGGGCCACAAATTCTGCCAACATTTATAGTTACGCCCCTCCCACTGAGAATGTTTAACAGTTCGGATCTCGATCATACACTGACCAGGATCCAGTTCGTTTGCAAATGCCTGTCATGTTGTATTACCACGGTAAGGTATACAGGCATTCCATGTCACTGTTACAATGACCTATATTGTAGGACTAAACGAGTATTGTATAACTGTCGCATTGGTCCTTTTGTTTATATAATTCATTGCAATGTCGAAAGTGGCACCAAGTGCGGATCTAAACCCTTACTCGGCTGTTATATCGTTTGCTTTAGAATTGTCGTCTGCAAAATTGTAAAAGTTATATACACATTTTTCCGTAAAGAAACCTCAAGACGAGTGTCAAACAGTTTGAATTCAGAGCATTACCATAAAACCTTAGATCACGTTAGTTCAATAATTGAAACCATTGAAAACGATAAACCCTTCACTGTCATGACGTCATCTATTTTAAACAATTGTCGTCTTCTTTTATATATTTATCTTCTCCACTGTAACAATGTATCATTTATATAGCATTCCCTGAAATAAATGACATGTAACCATGCACTTTACCCTTTCATGATAAAATTATGCGGAATATGTTTTACCCCTTCACCGTTTTATAGTCGTCTGCTTCATTATTGTTGTCTGCAAGACACGTTTCAAAGTTAGATTTTAAGGTTGTATGACTTAGTAAATATCGATAAGAGTATCAAACAGTTTGGGTCCTGATCATACGCCGCGTTACGCGGCGTCTGGTCAGGACCCAAACTGTTTGCATATACGCTTTAAAGCGTCATTGAGTGAAGGGTTAAACATTCTGAAGACGAAAACATTCCTGACCAAACTGCCTAACTTGTAAATGTTAGAGTATTATCCGTAAGGTTTGACCTGTCAGTCCATCACTTTCCGTTAACTTTCGTTGGTACCATTGGAAGTCTCCGTAAATTTTATTTATAGACCAATGAAAACTTCGGGATATATACTTCAGTCGATAATCAAAAGTCACTGTGTCGCAATAGCTGAGTGGATATTGTCATTGACTCGTAGTGCTAGGGTCGTGGGTTCGCATCCAGGCTCTGTTTTGTAAAACGTCGGCTTCGGGTATTGTTTTAAATAATTATATATTTTACTAAAATAAAGCAGTAAACGTTTTGGTAAAGAAAAGCTTTCTGCTTATAACGAAATACATGTACAAAAGTAACACAGATCGCCTTCTGCCGGAGAGTTCTTTGCATAACGTGATTTTGCTATAAGCACTTTTCTATCCAAGTTTTCTAAAGCAAGTTTCCAATTACTTTATTTTATATAATTTCATGAACGTCATGGTTTGTATGTGTTTACCATAAAATAAAAGATTTTTTAAAAAATACAAAACTCGATCGGGGATCGAACCCACAACTCTTGTATTGGTAGCGCTGTTACATAACCACTGAGCCATTACCGACTGTAGTAACATTCATCAGCTATTATTATGAAATTCGAGTCATCGTTAAATTGTTTATTTACTATACACTGTAATTGTTTCCGGAAGATAAAAATAGCTTACGGAAAAAGACGGAATATTCATAAACTGACAAGTCAAACCTTATCGACAATATAAATCCGCTATTGGGCCATGTTCTATAATAACACAGACATATTTGCTTATCATGCTGAACAATTATTGTTGTTATTCAAACCGAGGACACACGTCATGTTAATCCCTAACAGTTGCTGGAGTTCAACAAAGAATAATTCGATTTTAATGTTTGCTTAACCATGTTTTCATTGATCTATTCATTCTGCACTGAAGAAAGTTCACCACATGCAAAGCCAATACATGTACTCACTTTCATGGCTCCTGTACGCCAAACCACAACATGAATTACGTACTCGTGTTCACTATAATAAAAAATAATCAAAAAAATTGAGAGTACTGCATGGTGATGGTTTCAAACTGAAGTACAGAGGTATGGAAAGAAACAATTATCAGGAGAGTAATAGTGAAAATTCTGAAAAACAATATTTCTAGTAAGATTTGTAATTGTTTACATGTATATATACAGATAATTCGTAAAATTGATTACTATTGATAAATATTGTAAAGAGCCTGAAACCCCCGGATATGGCCATAACCATAGATTTAATCACTTGAATATCATTTCAGGCATAATTGGAGATCATATATACATGTGGTATTTAAATTTCATTAAACAATCTCAAGGAAGCTTTTTTAAACAGCCGCAACATCGACAACCCCCGGTGCTGCCGCATTTCAAATCAGCATGCCACTCTCCTCGTCCATAATATAATGTTTATTCAATATACATGTATAGGTATATTATTTCAAGTCTTTTTACTGTTTCATCTAATACAGTTCTTAAAATTAATCGAGTTTGCGTTTTTAAGGAACCGATAATAGCCAATGATATTATTGACCGCTGTTTTCTTGAGCGGACGAGGACTAGAAATAATCAACATTTCTATCATACACAATAGTGCAACTTGGGGAAAATATATAGACATTGGTGATGAACGGTTTTTCTGAAAAAGGTCCAGGCAACTTTTACCAATGTTTCAGCCCTCTGGGTTATTTTGCACCTCTAGTGTGTGTCTACTTGGCTTAGCTAATGCATTATGGATAAGAAAGATCTTTGCCAATTTTAAAGAGCTATGACGAGAGGCGAATGAGACCAGGGGCGAAAAGATAAGTGGGCGAAGTGCCAGGGAATCTTGCTAATATTCATAGCGATGCACGTTACCTGCCGCTGTTATTACTATGACAATGATAATTCCTGCACAACCATCACGTATCCTTGACCTAGAGGTATTATTTGTAAACGTTATTTTTGACATGTAAACACACACTTAACCTAACATGTTTACATAACAGGACTGCCATTTCTTCGGATTTTTACTAAATCTTCGGATTTTTTTCTAGTACATGGTAGCTTAAAGCAGGCTGAAAGTAAAGCAGAATGCGCCTTAAGGTGCATTCTGATTTACTTCCAGCCTGCTTTAAGCAGCCACATGTCAACAAAACTAGAAACAGGCGATGGGGTAAAGGTACTATACGTAAAATCGCACTTGAAAAATGTAAATTTGGAAATCTTTGGATTTTTCATGTCAACTTATGGCAGCCCTGACATAACAAAATACGCGAGAGAGGAGTTCTATGTTCAGCTCCTTATCACCAGTATACAATAGGTGTCAGAACATTCGATACTATTTGTCCCTTTTCTGTATTTATATCATCTGCTTAATCCCTTCCATGATCAAATTGTTCGAGAGATTTTAACACCTTCACCGCTTTAATGTCGTCTGCTTTAGTATTGTTATCTGCAAGACACGTTTTAAAGTTAGATTTAAGGTTGTATGACTTAATAGATATCGATAAGAGAGTCAAACAGTTTGGGTCCTGATTAGACGCCGCGTTACGCGGCGCCTGATCAGGACCAAAACTGTTTGCAAACGCGCTTTATGGCGTCATTGAGAGTGAAATGGTTAAGATTCTGCTTTACTTTCATCCTGCTTTAAGCTACAATCTAAAAGAATAAAGAAAATGTTTAATATAAATTGGAATTATATTTTACAGTGGATGAATAAGCTGAGTGCGCTAAAGTTGTCAAACAGTTTGTATATCCAGTCGCACATTTAGTATAAGCATAAAACTACTGTTACCACCATTTACTGCCAGAAAACCTTACCCCGGATACCATAATAAACTTTCCCTGTTTTTATTTGCTAGAAGAGTTCATTAAGTATATACAAGGATGATCTAAAGACACTATTGTTTTTACTGTTCCTTAATGTTTACTTGTGTTATAAACCATGGAATTGCGTATTTCTGGTTTTGCTAATTTCTATCATACATTGTTATGTTCTATCAATGTTACATACATGTATATGGTTATAGCGACCGACATTTTGAACATAATTAAACTCTATTGACCCGAATGACCCGTCGCAAAAGAAGAATTTCAGCGAAGTATGAAATAATTTCAATTGGAACAGTTTGGATAATTCACTTCATCGACCACTGAAATGCACAGTCCTATACAGTTAAGGCACCCAACTTCATTTAACCCATTTGTGCCCATGATCCCATATATGAAACATAGGCAAACAGTGTAGACTCTGATCAGACGCCGCATTATGCGGCGTCTGATCAGAGACTACACTTTTTGCTGATAGGAATTTCAATATAAAACAAAATGAAAATGAAAATTTTGACCGATAAAATGGACTAATCCAATATATAAACATGGAAGAATCCACTGGGTATAAATGCGTTAAAAGCGAAATCAAATGAGCCGTGCCATGAAAAAAAAGCAGCTTCTACAGACCAAGCATGCATCGCTGTCATCACACGCTTTGTATCTGAGTTTGGTCTACACTGCCAAATACCATATATAATACAGCTACATAAAAGGATTTAGATACATGTGGCTGTCAAACTGTAGATCAATACCAGCCGCCGCGTCTTTGGTGCGATGGCTGGCCTTGATCTACACTGCTTGCAATGTAATAAGGCAGATTTTCTCATGGCAACGCAGAAATATTTTTGACGGATCTTGGTAGGTAACCTGAGCAAAGATTGTTTCTTAATTCTGGAGAAATCGGAATGGTTTTATTACAGCCGTTATGTTTGGGCTAAACACAACATGGTGGAGTAAATCAATATTCTTTAGGAACTCCCTTCCATACTTTGAAACTTACTCATGCAACTTCAAATGGACAATCCCAATTTCAAATTAAGTTTTGTCCAATTTTTAACTATTTAGGGTTGTTTTAACAATATATACTCATATTAAGACTGTATTGCAAAATGACAAATATTGCGGACTCTGTTGTAAGAGCATCTGACCTGGGGTTTACACTGTTTGCGATTATGTTGCGACATTACAGGCATACGCAAACAGTTTTGGTTCACATCAGGGGTCCGTTTCATAAAACTTCGTAAGACAAATGTTGTCGTAAGTCAGATTATAAAACTCTCACTTTTTATTTATTTCTCCATCTATTCCTGTCTTGTGACATCTTTTTGGAATCGTCTTGAAAAGACGATTCCAATAAGATGTCACAAGACAGGATTAGATAGAGAAATCAGAGAATAAATGTATTTTAAAGTTTTGACTTACGACAACAATTTGTCGTAAGATGTTTTATGAAACGGGACCCAGATGCCGAGACACTAGTATCACTGTATCTTTAGTCAAAATGTCAAAAGTCAGGAATCGAAACGGTATGCAGACAACAGTTTTAAACAGGCGATAATATTGCAGTGGAAGAGTTGTGAAGATTTTACAGAGTCTATTATCTTGATATTGTTGATTAGGTGAGAACTATCTCCGCGAGCACAATATCCAATCTCATATTATCGTTTGAGACCAGCTTTATCAAACATGTTAGGTCTTTATCACACCATCACATCGTCTGCTTCAAAATAATCGTCAGCTCATTTAACAAACCAATTTTTCAACTTTCTATAGAAAAAAACCCAACACCGAGCAATACTTTTTTTAAAAATCGGATCCAGATCATAGATACTCGGCCTTTGATCTGGATCAACATTGTTTAAAATTGCTATTAATTAAGTCGCATTCGGCAGAATAAAGGACACATGCCCTTATGCTAGAGTGCCTTAATAATTATTATAAATTTCAAGCGGTTCACCACTCTTCAGAACGCCGAATTATCTTGATAATTTATCGTCATCTTGCTTTTTTTCAAAATTGATTAAAAATTTCAAAATTATAACTCAAGTCAAACTCTGTGTGGTTAATTTTGCAGGTGCATTTTAGAAACATATTATCAAGTAGTGTAACATGCCAACACACTTTCACACCCGATATCCTTTCAACACCGGACAAACTGCAAGAGTCGCCTGTTCAAACGATGTTGTACGCTAAACATTAGGAGCTTAATTTTAGTTTTCAATTTCACCCGAATAAAAGTCAGCTAGGAATGGAATCAGGTGTCAGAACCATGGCAAACTGAAGTTTTTTAGTTTATAATGGCGCGCACTTAATCCTTTCAATCTCAAAGTTTTCGTGAGATGTTTACCCCTTCACCGTTTCATTGTCGTCTGCTTCAATTTTGTTGTCTGCAATATCGTTTCAAAGTTACAAAATAAGACAGTATGACTGAAGAAATGTCATCGATTGTAAAACAGTTTGGATCATGATCAGACACCGCGTTACGCGGCGTCTGATCATAATCCAAACTGTTTGCAAACGCGCTTTTAAGCGTCATTGAGAGTGGAAGGGTTAACATTTTACTATAGTAACGTTACTGATATAATATTTACAAACATATTTAATAAACATATTTTGAACGCCCAATAAAACATAACGTCTAATCAGGGTTCCAAATAATTTTGACACTCTTGTTCACTTTTCTGAAGACAGTAACTTTTAATAAGAGAGAAAAAAGAAAAGAAAACTCTGGCGACAACTTTGGAAGCAGAAGATAGTACGACATGATACAGTTGAGAAAACGTTATTCTTTCCCAATAAACGCGTTTACGCTAAAACTATTATTTCCATTGTAAACAGTTTGCCACCAAGATAAACATGAATTGTGAGAATTGTTCAAAAGTTGTACTTTTCTACGTTTTATTGCTTTGCGTTTGCGTTTCGTTTGCGTTTAAACGGGAACGAATAACGTATTCGCCACTGTAAAAGTTAACACTTCTTGCAAAGTGAGACTATTTATTTAACAAACAGTTTTTATCCTGATCCAAAATCCAAATACCTCATCATCTGATCCGGATCGAAATTGTTTGACACTCATAATCAACCTTTCTTCATTCTAAACAGTGCAAAAATGGATTTTGATATTTTTTCGCAGACGACTAATCAGCATGATAAAGGTAAAGATAATAACGAACAAAACGGTTGCTTTCAAATGTGACCCAGTTGGCAGGCTTGCTAAGAACCTGCTGCATGAGGAAGGTCTTACTGATTCTGGGACAATAGCCAGGTTACAGTGATCATAAAACCTAAACGCTCAAACCCCCAAACCCCGCGCCAAATCATTGGCCCAATACCGGGCGCCGAGAACACCCCCGACGCCTGATCAGTATCAATACTCTCATACTTTTGATAAAATACGTATTAGGTGTGGTGGTATTTAAACTTTGTATTCTTTGCATGCTGGGAAAGTGTTTCGTCTGTAACAATTGTCGCCTGCTTCTATTCTAAAAATAGAATCTTCAGAATTTCTTTTCAATTCGGGATCAGAGTGTCATACAGTTTGGATACTGATGAGACACCGCGTGACGCGGCGTCTCATCAGATTCAAAACTGTTTGCAAAGGTTTTCAAATGCTAAGAGTGAAAACAGGCCATGATTTTGTAGCAGGTGATATTTCGATGTAGTTGAGAGGTAATGGAATGATATTAACCGAAATGAATTTCTCAAGTTTTTCCCTCACTGTAGATCAGCTGTTTCTCGCATGTTTCATGCCTTGTTGATTTGTTTACCTATGTCAACAAGTATTTGGGTGTGTACAGTTACGAACATTTCCCGTTTAAACGCAAACGAAACGCAAAACGCAATATTCACTAAAATGTAGAAAATAACTATTTTTCTAAAATGTCCTTTTTTGTTTTAATCTTTGGCAAACAGTTTGGTGCCTGATCAGACGCCGGCTCACCAGACGTCTGATCTGGCGTCAAACCGTTTGCAATGGATGTGATAGTTTTAGCACAAATGCGTTTATTGGGAATGGAATAACGTCTTCTCCATTGTAACTCATATAACCTTGAAACTTAAATGGGAAAATTGAGTTTCCAATTAAGTCTTTGCCGTTTGGAGTTATTCAGGTATGGTTTGACAATATGTATTGCAAAATCACTGGGTTAAAACCATGCTCAGATCCTTCCAACACGAACTCTGTGTCTTCACCAGTTGCATAGTGCAAGTATACTATCCACAGGTAGAGCTACTGTGTTTGTAAAGGACACAATATACTTGTTACTTGGGTTCAATGGCCTTTGGTTCAATGTAGAAAGCTTATGTATGTATGAGGTTCTGTATTCTTTTTATCTTGCATACATTCAGACAGATATTATTGCATAAGGTTTGTGTATGGTTTCGTTTAATTATTTCCTACATTGACTTGGGTAGTGTTATGTTGAACTTTATTTCACAGACTGCAGTTTGAAGTAATCAAAAGAATTTGCACTTTTAATCACACAATAAAGTATGAAAAATCTGAACAACAGTGGCCTGCAATATTGTTAATTTTGCATTTAGTTTTTAACTGTTTTTCTTTGAACAGACCGAGATATCATCGTTCAGTATTTATGATGATGTTCAGATGCCGATTTACTCGGGCAGTGATCTGGATCAATGCTGTTTGTCAATGCCTGTGAAGTAAATAGTGTGTGAAGTGTTACGAAAAGCAAGAAAGGCATTCCAGAATCTGGTTTGACTCAAAGTTACAGGTTTTGTTGAATCTTTAAGACTAGACTCATGTCAACAAGTGCATTCATTGCGCTCACTGGGTGATTTTATACTTTCTATTATTTATTACTTTCTACAATTATGGTAGTAGCGAAAATACGCTGAAAATTTAACTGGACAATTCAATTTCCAATTTAGTCTAATCCAAGTTATACTATTTACGGTATACGACCTATCTATACAATGTATTTCCAAATAACAAACGGTGCAAACCCTGATTAGTGGGTTTCTACAGGAGTCCTCTGGCCAGGATCGATACTGTTTACATCATGTTTCACTGCTAAACTGTTTATTAACGTGTTATTGTGCTGAATATTAAATTTGTATTGAAGGACCTCTAGAAATACCAACCATTGGTTGACATCCGTTAATGCTGAAAACCCCAATATATCTTTTCTGCAATACAACTGTCCTGCATCTATTAGTCATATAAATATATATATAAAGTAGGCAAGACTTTGATTCAGTGGTTGCAGGTTTTACTATAGCCGTAATAAAACAACACATCTCTTGTGGCATGCAAGGTGGTCGATAATACTCAAGAAGTTTTGTGCAACATAAATAAACCACGCCTGTCACAGACAATTGTAAAACTTACATTTACCGACTTTTAAAAAAAGAATATTCATTGACATTTTTAAAGATGGATAGCATAGCTTTATCCGGGATAATTATATTGCACAAATCTCGAGTAAGAACTTTCTTTATTGCTTTTGTTCAGCATTAAGCATTCATCTGCCGTAATATCGTCTGCTTTAAAATTGTCGTCTGCAAATTTAGTTAAACATAGATTTCTACTTTTTCTAATTTAAGAAACCTAAAGACGAGTTTCAAACAGTTTGAATCCAGATCAGACGCCGCGTGACGCGGCGTCTGATCTTGATCCAAACTGTTTGCATAAACAGTAATTTCAAATATTCGTCTGCCATTCGCGACTTCACAGTGAAGTCGCGATGAGCAGACGAAGATTTGACTGTAGAGACTGACTGATGTGATAGTAATACTGAACAGTACCCCATATCGTAATGAGATCATGATGACTGCTGTATCATTTAACGCCTGGTGGGATGAAAACATTCCCCTAACAACAATAACAACAAACAACAATATATTTACATGATAAGAAATGTTCTCTAGGTGTAATAATACAACGGAACCTGTGTTCTTTCGTTGTTTCTGCTAAGGTTTAACGTCCCGCGTAGGTGCGTTATTCCGTTGACACCCGAAGTTATCAACGGTTTGCATCTATAGACCTATCAAGGTATTGACAATGTGTGCTGTTTCTAAACTGTCTTCTCATACATATTTCTTGGACTTTCAATAGGTTTGACATGAAATATTGCATTTAATTTTACAGACTGCACTCCGTTTTTATCTTCTATAATTTCAATTTCGTTTTTATATGGCCATTTACCTTGAGAAAGAAAACTTTCCACATCGAGAAAAGAAGCTTCCGATTTAGAGATGTTTAGTAGCGTTCTACACCTTCACCGCCATATTGTCGTCTGTTTCAATAATGTTGTCTACAGTATCGTGTCAAAGTTAGATTTAAGGCAGTACGACTGACAAAATTTCGAAATGAGTGTCAAATATGTTGGCTCCAAGCTAGACGCCGTGTCACGATGCTTCTGATCAGAATCCAAACTGTTTGAAAACGCGCCTTTTGGTGTCTCATTGGCAGTGACAGGGTAAACTCTGGACATCAGCAATACAGAGCATTCCTTTGTGAGATTTCTGCGTTACTAACTTGTCCTACATTCAACAGTCATTTGTTCTCATAGATGATGTATGCGTCTTTGTTGAATGTTCGATGGAAATGTTGTGCGAGAAATCTGTTCGAGTATGCGAGATTTTGGGATTATTGAGGTCTCACAGTACATGTTATGTGTTCTACCCTTTTCCAACCGTTTAACTGCAATCCTAGATACACATCTGAACACGCATAAATGAAATATTTAATCTCAAGACTGGTGCATAAAGGCCATTTCTGTTCGTACGATCAGTCTATGGCCATCTAGTCAGAATGTAATTAGCAGACCTATGTTCCCTCAACGATTGCAATTTGTTCTTTTTTCAGTCTCACTTGTGAGATTCTTCTGATCTCCATAGAGCCGGAAGTTAACGATTTGTTTTTCCCAGAATGCATTTTCCAAGCACCCATCATCTCATTATGATGTACAGGTACATTTGTACTGTGTCGCCTCTCTTGAGTGGCTAATAATAAAGGACAAATATTTGGCCGCTCAAGAGAGCTTTAAATGTAAGTACCTGCCATAAGCTCCCTGAATAGCTTTCTGTATGCCTTTAATTCTGCATCAAGTTGAAACCTTTCGTTCAGATCAGAGGTGAGATATATGTTGAATATCGCTAAATAGAGATAACTGATTTCACATCTTAATCTTATTGAAATAATAACTCAATTTACATTTATAGTGAAGAAGATTTTCCCGTGTAAACGAAACCAAACGCAAACGCTGTGCTATAGAAAATCGAAATCAAAGGTTAAAGTGCCCCTCCCTAAAACTGCCCTCCGAACAACGATTCCCTCCTTACAAAAACGCTTGCCACTGTATCCCTAAACAAGACATTTATTGTCTATCATTAAGCTGTAATTGCTGCAATCTCGTCTGTGTCAAATTGTTGTCTGATTTTTTTTTCTGAAGATACATATTGATGGACATTTACGTAGAAGAAATATAATGACGAGAGACAAACAGCTTGGATTTAGCTTGGATTTAGAACAAGCGTGGTCAATGGGCAAACGCACTGGATACAATCATCGTATATTGGCTGTCACATTGCTTTGAAAATTCTATTAGTCTGCCAACTAGCATTTTAATTTAACACTTTACCCGCATATTACACTGCCCATAGTCTTGCGGACCATTCGTGAAGCATTTCAAGTTACAAACAGAAGTGAAACTTTATTTTCTTGCATGAAACAATCTACAGTCGAACTTCGATATCTCGAACTCGGTTATGTCGAACATACCCGTAGTTCAAAGTTAAAAAGTGGCTTAGCCACGTTTTAACTTTGAAATACGGGTATATTCTACTGAACCGACGATGAAATTATGTAATTCATGTGTAGAAATATCGGTTAATTCGAGTTAAGCGAGTTCGAGATATCGAAGTTCGACTGTATGTTGTTCATATCTGTAATTCGCTCTACAACAATCTTGTTTTCAGGCAATTGTAATAATACCCCAATTCCACGAGACGGCGATCTATGGTCGCCATGCAGAGCGCCGAGGTCGCCAGGAGCGCAACCTGAGCGCAAATGGGTCGTTATCTGATCTCCATGATCGCCAAGGTCGCCAAGGTCGCCGTCGGTTTACTCCCCTGCACAAAGATCCGTGGCGCTCCGGCCAGAACGCCACCAGATCGCTAATTGATCGCCTAAGTCGCCATCGGAGCGCTACTTGATCGCCAAGACCGTAACTAGAGCGCTATCGGATCACCTTAGAGCGCCACCATCATCCAACAAAGCAAATCAGTAGCTACTTCGCGCTCCATAGCGATCTGATAGTGAGTCTCTGCATTTTAAAATAACCGATAGTATTTTCTATCAATATATCCAAATTGCATGATGTAACTCGACGTCTCATCCGGATCCAAACTGTTATACACCCATACAATGATGATGCCGAAAAGTGTGTTAATATAATGGCGTTTAACATTGATTTTGATGTGCGTTAGAACATTTGTAGTAATTATTAAATGAAAAAAACACAGATTTCTAGTGACTTGTGGCAGTACGAACGTAATGCAGTAAGCTCTTATAGGAATCGTCTGCATTACTATGTTACTGCATTGAGTGGACACTTGTAGGTCAAAAAAGGAGCAGCTATATGTATGGGTATTTGCCCAAATGTCTGCTAGCGAATTTAAAACGAATGAGCGCGTCAGAGCGCCACAGGTCTTCATAGGATATCTCCCTAATCAGATCAAGTAGAGCGCTAACAGAGCGGTAATGGATCTCCATCGGACGTCGACATCGCTACCGGATCTCTTTTGGGCGCCTTAGGTCGCAGTGGTCGCCATCGGAGCGCCAATAGAGCGCAATAGATCGCATCTTTGTCGCCTTTGAGCGTCAACGGAGCGCGTACGGAGCGCAATCTGATCATACAAGAGCGCAACATTTTTATGAATTTGGTGGCGATCAATGACCATGAAGTCGCCATCGGATCTTACAGATCGCTAACGGATCGCCATCGGAGCGTAATCTGAACGCAATCGGATCGTAAATGCCGTTAGATTGCCTCATACTGAGGCGACATATGGCGCTCTGTCGGAGCGCGGAGATCGCCATCGAGCGCCGTCTCGTGTGGTGGGGGTATAACATTCAACTTATCCCTTGCAGTAAAAGCCTGACATTACAACCAATTATGTCATGTACATGAGGACTTGTTCAAAACGTTATTTCTATAGCGCGTAAAGGCCGTAAAGAACTACATTAACCAATCATGTTAGCAGTAATTCTCCAATTGTTCTGTCTCGTGTCGTGTAATGTCTGTTTTATGTTAGAATATGCGTTGTGAGCGTGATATTCTCTACTGTACATCTATCGTATTATCTTTATGAATTGAAAATAATAGAAGCTAATAGTAGACGTAAAGTAAAGCAGAACTCTTTTACACGAACATTCGTATTTACTTTCATCCTCATTTAACCCTAACAAAGGCATAGACGTCTACATGTATAGTTAACTTTGCAAAGTGTTTTGATCTTGATTAGACGCAGCGTGTGATCAGAATTCAATATTTTTGACACTCTTATCGATAATCAATGGTCAAACTGTTCTAAACCTTACTTAGCAATAATCGTTTAGGCAATATTGTAAGGCATGACGATATAGCTGTTCAAGAAGATGATAACATTTTGTGGTGAAATATCTTTATTTTTACTTTAATTCAAGCAGCCAAATGTAACAAGCACAGCAAGCATCCCTTCTTGTGAGTTACATAATAACGGGGCTGAATAGTATGTCTAACCTTCTAAAATTATATTCGATTATATTCGGACATTTTCGTCATATGTTATATCGATCAGTTCCGGTAATTCTGTGTGCCCTTTGGTTGAGTAATGGCTCTTCTGTTCACCGCACTTCCCCATTCATCACGTCTGACACTGAAATTCCTCTATTACCACAGACTACGGCTGCGGTTATTTTCTTTATGAAAAACCATTGACCTGCACTTCATTTCGTTTAAAAAACGAGTCCGCCAATTTGTACTTCCCCTGTCTGTTTTCAACACCATATCGTGTTGTAATTTGTTTCATCAATGAAGATGGTGGAAAAATAATCAGAAGCTGTAAAGTAATAAACCAAACCAATTGGTCTACCAGAACGTTGACTGGTTACCTGAAAAAAGTTTAACCTTTACCCAGGCCTGCCATAAGTTGAAAAAGAAAATTCTAAGATTTCAAATTTTGAAATTTTTCAAGTCCGATTTTCCTGCTTATACCTTTAACCCATAGTCTGTTTCTAGTTTTTAAGACATGTGACAACTTAAAGAAGGATGTAAGTAAAGCAGAATGCGCCTTAAGGCGCATTCTGCTTTACTTTTAACCTGCTTTAATCTACCATGTTCTAGAAAATCCGAAGATTTAGGAAAAATCCGGAGAAATGGCAGCCCTGCAAACTGAACTTTGAGAAGGCTATGTAGTTGCCGTCTGCAAAATTTGCCGTCTGCGAAAATTCTCTGATTTTACTTTTACGCATATATTTCAGAACTAATATATATCGGATATCATTGGAATGCAACAAACTTGGTTCATGTATACATGTATGAGGTGCTAAGCTACTGGATGTTTCATCTGGATCCCAAACTGTTTCCAACTATTATTACAAATTCGTCCGTAGCACTCAGAACGTCGTTTATAGCCTAATTTAATATTATCGTCTGCAAAAGTTTCAAATTCTATTAGTTGGCGTTGTCTGCAGAAATGAAAACAAGTGAAATAAAGCAGTTTTGAGTTTGATCAGACTCATAGTTTCTTGAAAAAATGTTAAGTAACACTTCCCACAAAAGGTTTACCATAATCCGGAAATGCTGACCTTTGCACCTTTTTCCCTCATAAACTCTCTATCGAAATTAATGTTCTTTGAGATTCTAAAAACAACATTTTTATTTTAACTGCATTTCTTTACATCATTTAGAATTAAAATTCAAAGATAATAATTCCATTATTGAGAAATTTGGTGGACATTTGGAGTAGACTTGAACGTTAACGAACATTTGAATAAAACAGAACATTCTTAATGAGCATTCTATTTAACTTTCAGCCTGCTTTAAGCTACCATCTGATTGGATATAGGCACTATTTCATTGAGTCCATAATTGATAATGACTGTATAAAGAACTATTCTTATTGGATGAAACTAATAAAAAAACGTAAACGGACGCATATATCTGGTAATGGATTAACCATTATTCTCTGGTATAGTGTTAGACATTTAGGTTAATGTTATTTTTTTCATGAGCAAAGAAAATATTACAAAGCAAAGAAAAGTTAACAAACCAGTCTAAAATTGAGGTCACCTAATTAACAATATCCTGCCACATGTACAAACGACTAGTCTAAAATAATCAGATTTTTTAATGGTTTGAATTACTCGGCGTCAGATATGGATTCAAAAATATTTGGTAACTTTATTCAGAGTTCTTGGGTTATAGAAAAAACTCAATTGCTAAAGAATTGCAGATAACACTATGAAACAGACGATATGGTAGCCGGGGAAAGGTTAATTAAAAATAGAATGCCGCGGCGGGTGTTTATTACAGATAATCACTTCAGATACTGCTTCCTCAACCTGTTTGATGCTGCAACATCATCATATCTAACCCCTTCACTGCCATATCGTCATCAATTTATCTTTAACAGTAAACTGTTGTCGTTCGGCCTTATTTCTCAAATTCAGGTTTCAGATATTTTGACTATAGTCCGGTTGCCAACCCCCTGATTTTTGGAGAAGCGTGTTTTGCCGTCCGTACAAAGTTTTTTTGCTGTTTCTATACCTCTGAGGTGTGCTCTTTGAGAATCTGAATGATGCCACTCTGGCATCCTTGGGCAATCCGCACAATATGCAAATTAAGGTCGCCATTACTGAAAATCTTGTTTTCGCCAATATCTCAGCAACTATGAATGGTATCATAATAATTTTGGTGTCTTTCCCCATGTTTTGAGGGGTAAATAATCAGATTAAGCCATTTTAGTAACGATCACATTGATATTTTGTGCTGAATAGGCATATTTAGTCAGCCATTACTGAAAATCTAGTTTTCGTCAATATCTCAGTACCTGTGCATGGTATCAAAATAATGTTGGTGTATATCTCCATGTTTTTAGGGGTAAAGAATACGATTAAACCACTTTAGTAAAGATCACACCAACAGTTTGTGCTGAATGGGCATATTTAGGCAGCCATTACTGAAAATCTCGATTTCGTCAATATCTCAGAACTCCATATGGTATCAGAATAATTTTTGTGTATATCCCCATGTTTTGAGGGGTAGAAAATCAGATAAAACCATTTCAGTATTGATCCCACAAATATATTTATAAGTTTGTGACGAATATGCATATTTCGGCAGCCATTACCAAAAATCTTGTTTTCGTCAATATATCAGCATCTACGACATATTATATCAAAGTAATTCTGGCGTATAAACACCTGTTTTTAGCGGTTAATAATCAGTTGAAGCCATTTCAGTAAAGATCACACAAATAGTTTTTCTGAATATGCATATTTAGTCAGCAAGTACTGAAAATCTCATTTTCGTCAATACTTTAGCAACTACGTGTACATATGATACATGTTTTAACAGAAGTATGGCGTTTGTACTCATGTTTGTAGAGGTAAAGTAGCAGATTAAGCCATTTTAGTTTTGATCACACCAACATGTTTTGCAAAATATACAACAATCCACTTCAGTGTACATCCAAGTTACAAAGCGTTCCTTTTACTTATAATGATGTATGTTGCCATAACGGAACTGACTCACTCCTCAAACAAGTCATTTTCAACAACAGTGTCACTGTCATCGACCCAACGGGTGTTTTTATTCTGGCAGGGTGCTTCCCCGTGGCATCCACAAAATATTGTACATGGCAAGTGAGCCGTATATCACAGACACATTGCTGTCGGACAGAGTGTATCCGTAGCACAACCACACCTTATCATTTCCAGCTCCTCCTGGAGCAATAGTGACGTATGCTTGCAATACAACTTGTATCAAGTATCTAGTGCGTTCATCAAATTTCCATCTAAACTCGACAGGATCTAATGGTGCTTGCTCTGATTTGGGAATTGATTACCAAATGGCAGTCTGAATGTTTTACGATCTCTTTGAATGCCTCTTTAGAAGGTGAAAGTGTATCAAGCTGTCGCGCATTTGTAACATTTTTTCTACCAATCCTTCGCAAGCAGACTTCTCCACGAACTTCAGACATGTTCGATGTCACCGAGCTTTTGACCCTGTAACAGGCAGTCATGAATTCTGTCGCTTCTCAAACGATGTCGCCTATAGCATAAGGTAAGTCGCCACTCTGTGCAGTACCACACCATTCTTAAGGACCTTGATGGAAATGCCTTTTTCTACTCCGAAGCACTGACGCACACGGCCACAGCCTGAGAGCACATTGGCGGCTGACAGATGTGAAAGCATTTGTTTATGTTCACTTGCAGTTGCGGCAATGTCTATAGTAGTTTGTTCAGCATGTGGTCCTTCTTTTGTAAAACGACAGGTCAGGTTCAACTTGGCGTAGACGTGCAGCAGGAGGACGAAAACGTCAATGTCCTCAGATACAATGTTTGATTCTTTTTACGTCACTTTCAGCTGCCTTAAACGTCTGCTGTATGATAAATACACCCGCTTCTTCGTGGTTAGTTATGCTATCTTTCTTGCAGAAGACAGTGTCATCCTGAAATACTGGTACATTGTTAGTAGAGGTAATAGACAGACTATGTCCATCATGAAGTCATTCACACAGTTCCTGGATTAGACTCGTTTATAACCCAAATTATAGCACAGTCATCCAGTATTTCTGTAATCTCTGAATTCGTAACGAACAGATTATCTGATTATTTACCCCTAAAACACTGAGATAGACACCAAAATTATGTTGATACCATGTAATATGGCTCAGCTGTAGGGTCTTGTTAGTAGTTCAATGAGAGGATCGACGACCCATACCTGATCCATATAGGCAGGAACACACGCTGTACAACTCCTCAGGTTAAGAATTCAGAGATGACAGAAATACTGGATGGCTGTGCTATATTTTGGGTTATAATCGGGTCTAATCAAGGAACTGTGTGGATGGCTTCATGTTGGAGGTTATAAAGAGGGTGGCAAACTATGACACACTCGATCGCTACTTCAACTTCAGGATTAAAAGTGGGCAGCTCGAGCTGGAGATGAGGCCAGACGACGACAAAACCTGCAGTTACATACGCCATTGCCGCTCCAAAAAGTTTTCCTTACAGCAACTGAGAATAAGGTATATACAGGTCATGGATCTGATATGTCAGAATTTGATCCAGAAAGCCAAATGGACATAGTCTGACCATTACCTCTACTAACACTGTACCAGTATTTCAGGATAACATTGTCTTCTGCAAGAAAGATAGCACGACCCACCACGAAGAAGCGGGTGTAATTATCATACAGCAGATGTTTAAGGCAGCTGAAAGTGGCGTAAAAGAATAAAAAAAAAATGTATGTGTGGACAATGAAGTTTTCGTCTTCCTGATGCACTTCTACGCAAAGTTGAACCTGACCTGTCGTTTTACAAAAGAAGGACCACATGCTGAACAAACTACTATAGACATTGCCGCAACTGCAAGTGAACATAAACACATGATTTCACATCTGTCAGCGGCCACTGTGCTCTCAGGCTGTGGCCGTGTGCATCAGTGCTTCGGAGTAGAAAAAGGCATTGTCATCAAGGTCCTTAAGAATGGTGTGGTACTGCACAAAGTGGCAACTTATCTTATGCTATAGGCGACATCGTTTGAGAAGCGACAGAATTCATGACTGCCTGTTACAGGGTCAAAAGCTTGGTGACATCGAACATGTCTGAAGTTTGTGGAGAAGTCTGGTTGCAAAGGATTGGTAGAAAAAATTGTTACAAATGCTCGACAGCTTGATACACTTTCACCTTCTAAAGAGGCATTCAAAGAGATCGTAAAACATTCAGACTGCCATTTGGAAATCAGCTCCCATATCAGAACATGCACCAATAGATGGAAAATTGATGAACGCACTAGATAATTGATACCAGTTGTGTTGCAAGCAAACGTCACTATTGCTCCACAGGAGAAGCTGGGAATGATAAGGTGTGGTTGTGCTACGGATACACTCTGTCCGACAGCAATGTGTCAATGATATACGACTCACTTGCCACGCACAATATTTTGTAGATGCCACGGGGAAGCACCCTGCCAAAATAAGCACATCCGTTGGGTCGATGACAGTGACAATTTTGTTGAAAATGACTTGTTAGAGGACTGAGTCAGTTCAGTTATGGCAACATACATCATTATAAGTAAAAGGAATGCTTTGTAACTTGGATGTACACTGAAGTGGATTGTTGTTTATTTTGCAAAACATGTTGGTGTGATCAATACTGAAATGGTTTAATCTGCTTCTTTACCCCTACAAACATGAGTACAAACGCCATACTTCTGTTAAAACATGTATCATATGTACACGTAGTTGCTAAAGTATTGACGAAAATGAGATTTTCAGTACTTGCTGACTAAATATGCATATTCAGAAAAACTATTTGTGTGATCTTTACTGAAATGGCTTTAACGGATTGTTAACCGCTAAAAACATGTGTTTATACGCCAGAATTACTTTGATATAATATGTCGTAGATGCTGATATATTGACGAAAACAAGATTTTTGGTAATGGCTGCCGAAATATGCATATTCGTCACAAACTTATAAGTATATTTTTGGGATCAACACTGAAATGGTTTTATCTGATTTTCTACCCCTCAAAACATGGGGATATACACAAAAATTATTCTGATACCATATGTAGTTACTGAGATATTGACGAAATCGAGATTTTCAGTAATGGCTGCCTAAATATGCCCATTCAGCACAAACTGTTGGTGTGATCTTTACTAAAGTGGTTTAATCGTATTCTTTACCCCTAAAACCATGGAGATATACACCAACATTATTTTGATACCATGCACAGGTACTGAGATATTGACGAAAACTAGATTTTCAGTAATGGCTGCCTAAATATGCCTATCCAGCACAAAATATCAATGTGATCGTTACTAAAATGGCTTAATCTGATTATTTACCCCTCAAAACATGGGGATAGAAACCAACATTATTTTGATACCATGCATAGTTACTGAGATATTGGCGAAAACAAGATTTTCAGTAATGGCGACCTTAATTTGCATATTGTGCGGATTGCCCAAGGATGCCAGAGTGGCATCATTCAGATTCTTAAAGAGCACACCTCAGAGGTATAGAAACAGCAAAAAAACTTTGTACGGACGGCAAAACACGCTTATCGGTCTCTGCAACCGGACTACTATAGGAATATTGAATTGAGTGTCAAACAGTTAAAATGCTGATCAGTCTGATCAGGATCCAAACGGTTTGAATATAACTATTGTAAGACAGTGAGGGGTGAATTAAAAAGGACAGGGACAGTGTCCCTTTTTCAAATTGTCTCAACTTAGTGAAAAATTCGAAATATGATAAGCAATTAGTCAAAGTAAAACCATTTAAACTATTCAGAACATGGTCCTAAATGAAATACAGTGAAGTGGTAGACGTTTTTCTTTCCCCCCCCCCCCCCCCCCCCCCCCCCCCCCCCCCCCAAAAAAAAAACGCGTTTGCGCTGAAACTGAAATCTCCGTTGCAAAATGGTGTAGAAACCAATTGAAGTCAAGCTATTTGCCACACAGATAACAAAAAGTTGTAACCATTTTCTAAAACTTGTCATTTGCGAATTCTTGTTGCATTGCGTTTGTGTTTAGTTCCATTCTATCTCAGTCTTATTAGCTGATGGGTAGTATTGCTACCTCAAGTACATTCCTTCGCACCATGCAACTAATGTTTATCATTATGCAGTTCCTTGTGCATTAAAGGATCAATTTGTCATTATGATTGAATCTCATGCATACAGTCAGTTTCTGCCTTCTCTGGGGCAATGTTCTCTTGTGTTCCTGGAATAATGAGTGCAGTTACAGCATTCCCTCCGTACAACGGCCCTCCAAACATCGATCCCCTACTTACAACGACCCTTGTCGCAGTTCCCTAAAAGGACAATTATGTCTAACGCTTTTACTGCCGCAATATCGTCTGCTTAAAAGTGTCGTCTTACAAATAAGTAGACATTTCGATAGAATAAATAGAATGTCGAGTGACAAACAGCTTGCATCCTGATCAGACGCCGCGTTACGCGGCGTCTGATCTGGATTCAAGCTGTTTAGAAATGTAAGCCAATTCTTATTATTCCCTCCCTATAACGACTCCCTCCGAACAATACACACAATCTGTGTCTCCAATTGGATGTCGTTGTAGATAGGGAGCACTGTACATGCTTCGGTCGAATTTACCCGTATATCTACATTAGCTGAAATTAATTACATGTATTTCCAACTCGCCTGAGTCGAACATAGATCTACCAGTATTTGAAAGTTAAACGATGTCTAAGTCACGTTCAAACTATCAAATGCGTATATGTTCGACCAACACGGATTCGACGTATCATAGTTGGACTGTATTCTTAAGCAATCTTTGCAGATTATGTCTTCATTATGTGTCGTCTGCCGCAAATCTTAAAACAGAAGAAAAACAATTAGAGTATCGATCAGTTTTGGCCAAGATGATACGCCGAATTAATAAGTATTTCATCAATTTAACCCCTTCACTGTCTTACCCCTAATACAATGGTTATTTGCAAACAGTTTAAATACTGATAAGCCGCCGGTTTTAGCAATTTTTGACATTGAAATACGAAAAAGTTTGATTTAGAAGAGTTAGGATTATAGAGGTTTGTCTGTATGATGTGCGACTTTAATATATAAACATTAGTAATACGCCACGATTTATTTTGATTGGTTAATAGCAGCTATGATGATATCTAAAATATCAGAATTTCTGGTAAATAATTAAATTATTATACTGGAACATTCACATTTCAAATCAATTTAATACAATAGTCATTTACCCATTCGCGACCATAGTTAAATACACTAATAATTGCTAATGTATGTTTCCAAATCCGACAAGGCAAAATTTTACTTGCATTTGCAAATGGTTTTGAGGTAAATCAGAAGAAACCAAGTAACTTGGTGTTTTTTCAGGATACAAACTATTTAGCATTGGTGATTTTGGTAATCTTTTTGTTGCTATTTCCTCTGTTGCAGACGATAGAAAATGAAATTAGAAAACACTAATAAGACGACAGGATTTTAAAATAAACGATATATCAGTTTGTAAATGTAATACAGTATTAACTTCTAAAAGTACTACAAAACAAATGGACAAATACATCTACTGGAGTAAAAGTGTTTCTTCTCTATATTCTTAAACTTGTTTTTATAAACCCTTCAAGTGGAGAAATATCGTCTGCTTGAATGTCGGCGTCTGCAACATGTTACAGAAATGTTTTCCATGTATATGAGCCATGCCATGACAAAACTAGCCTTGCATATTGTACAGATCAAGAACCGTTGTCATCCCAGGCCATGGCGTCATCAATTCTAAACAGTTGGCGTCTGCTTTTGTGTCTAAAATTTATATTTTAGGTATCTTGATTTAAGAAATATTGAATTGAGTGTTAACAATTTGGATCCTGATCAGACGCCGTGTTACGAGGCGTCTTATTAGGAATCAAACTGATTGTTAAGCTAATGCAACTACCTTCTCGTTTAGCACAGTAATGGCGAAGGCGAACTCATCTCATATTTTCAACAACAGCTTTCTCGTAGCATGCATTTTCTTAGTCTTGAACAAACACACCACAGCTTAAAGATTAAAGAACGTAAAAATGATTACCTCATGTTAATTGGTTAATGCGAACCATAGAGCAGATCCCCCGCCTAGCTGACCCAGATTCCCAGTCTGCGTGATCAGGGTCATAGAGAGGCTTATAGAAAAAAATGAAGTTTTGTATCCTTCCGGAGACTGTGCATTTCGTCCGTTTAGTTCTGTTCTTTACTTTGATAACTAAACCATCATTACTAGGTTTTACAAGTATAGCAAATCACGTTTGCAGATACCGTTTTGGACTAACATTAGCATACCCGTGTATTTTGAGTATATAATTATAACGGTTTAGAACATCGTTCGAATTTTAGTTTTTTTATGAAGGATACAGGGGCACGCGTCTTGCAGATTCCAATTACTCCAAGACACAGTCAAACCTGTCCTCACCAACCTCTGAAAGCATGATGCACGATCTGTCATTACATGATATCTGTTTAATGCAGGAAAGAAGTAATACAGAAAGTTCCTTAGCAACTTTCTGTATTACTTCTTCCGTGCATTAAAGAGCTATTTTTGATACATCAGACATTTTCATTTGTCTTCAATGATTTGTATTTAACACAGGTTTTTTCTGTAATCCAAGAGAGTCTGTTTCGTTTTTGCAACATGTGCAACACCCACAGGAAAGTTAACAGTCGCGATTCATCTGTTTTGGGGAAAATGTGAGCCTTGCTTTAATCGCATATCTTTAAACAACTGTTTCAAACTGTAAAAAAAGCGTTTTCCACAAATTTTCGGGAACAGTTTCCCATGAGTTATACAGTATCGGATACGAGTCTCGTTGGACATGTTCCAGCTTTTCGTGGAAGCCGTGTGTTCAACTTTATAATTAGCTCCTATCTGTTAAAAGTTCTTCACAAAACTATCACATAGCGATTATCACGCATAAGTTGTTCTCACATTGTAACTATTCGAGGCTGGGGGAAGTGATAAGCTGTTGTGAGATTACTTGTAAGATAATGCTTTTCTGTTTTGATAAAGAGAACATTTTCATCACATGTCTTAAGTTTCTGTTAAAAGTTCCTACCTGGTTATTTTGTTCACAACATAATTTACGTTACGTTTCAAACGTTTGGGCTGTTAAGCCTTAAATATTGAGCCATGCCATGGGAAAACCTGACTTATTGCATTATTGACACGGCTCGAATTATGATGATACTCTCTCTTTCGCTTCCTTGAAAACTGTTTTTTGCGCATCTACCCATTCCTGCAAATAAGTACCAAAGACTAGAAAAAACATTATGACGAGTGACAAACAGCTTGAATCCAACACTCTCTCATATACGTATAATATTATTGAGCCATTTTCCTCAATACAGCGAGGAAGCCGTTATTCTTTTCTAATAAACAGGTCCCATTGCAAACAGTTCGGAGTCAGATCAGACGCCGGACCAGGCATCAAATTGCTTGACACGCAGACTAAATGGTTTTTATTTATGAGACACCAATATTAAAAACACAAACACAAAACAAATAGCTACCATTTACTGCGTGTGGTTTTTTTTATAAAAAAAATTGAGTTTGGCATAAAATTGCAGACGAATCATTTTTGCAGACGATTTTATGTCTGCAAAAGGGTTAAAGCAACCTGTGAAGTTTCAAGGGCATCTATGCGAACTTCGACTGGTACTATGGTAGCCACCAAATAATCTCGAGTGACAATCGAACAGCAATGGTAACTACAAAATGACGTTATGTAAACATTGACGACTACCATTCATATTATCGACCCCGGGATCCTAAGGTAGTGAAAAGTATTCAACATAGCATCTTTGGAAAGTTAAGAAACACAAACATGTTAGTGAACCAGTTTTTAAGTAAAATGTTTTTCATAAATTCATAATATGACTTACTATTTTTGATATGTATGTAATCGGTCTAGGCAATTGATTCATTGAATGTCAAACGAAATAGAAAGAAAATACAACTGAATATGGCCATTATTAGTATTTTTTTTTTCTTTTTTATTCGAATGTTGTTTCCAGCTGAATTCATTCTAAATGAAAGTGAAGCAACGTGTTCCAATATAACGTCTTTCTGAGCGTCGACCAATGGGGGCTTGTCTATTTTAAGACATACATGGCGCAAACTTTTCTGCCATGACAATTTACTTATGTTACTACTTTTTCTGTATTAGTTTGTAATATAGTACCGGTTGAAGTCGGCCCTTAAGAGGCCTTTTCACAGGGGGTAATATTTGAACTTTACTGTTTAGCATATATTTAGATATCTAACGACTGTTTTTTAAACTTAAGTACAGTGGAAAACCTGTAAGACTTACTATAGTTTAATACAGCTCAGTTAGGACCATTTTGTATTACTTTCGTTCTGTATTAAACAGCCAATTGCCATTACATATTTCCACTTGACTTCATCGAATGAATATGGAAGATAGGACGGATTTATTTTACCATGAAGCCTTCTTGCATCTGTAACCAAACCCTAGCCATTTAATGCAAGAGGACATGAGAATGACTGTCACAGCACACTATATGTGTTTTTACATTTCTGGTGCAATTAAGCTCAATTTGCGGTCACCGATTTTCCACAAAAGAACCCCATCGGTTTTCGGGTGAATGCAAGAAACAAAATGGCGGCATCGGCACGCGTACGACGCTTGCCATTGGATACATATGCGCGGGAAACACGATATGCCGTCTCCTGAAATGCATGCATGAAAGCGTGCGACGACGTTCGCGAAGACAAATTGCGTACTGTTTTTGTTTTTTGATAAAATGGAAGCATGGTGCATGTGTTGCTGTTTTCTATAATGGAACTGCCTGCTGTGGGCTAGACATTTGTATGTCATCAAAACCAAGTGTGTATGAAAATGGCGATAATTATTGACAGATAGCTGCTAACGCCTGTGCTCTGGGGTTTTCATTTTCAAATCAGTTCCAAAGTTTAAACTTAGATATTCACTAGGACACTCGGTTTTTTTGTTGTTTGTTTTTTTCGCATTTAAACGAAATAAAACGCTAGGTGGTAAAATGTATAAAATGAAAAGATTTGGGATACTTGTTTTATTTAACCTTAGTGGACAACATCTGGGATCCGCACGCTGAATCGTCGTCTGATCTGGCTCAAACTGCTTTCAATGGACAAAGGGGTTAACCATAAACTCGTTTGTTGGGAGAGAGTAATGTCTTAATGTCTGTATTGGGATGAGCCAATCGTACTAATCTGTCAATTCCAATGACGACTAGGTGGTAGTGATAAAGAAAAATATGACTGCAGTGCTCCCTCCCTATAACGGCCCTCCAAACAACGATTCCCTTCAAACAACGATTCCCTCCAAACAACGATTCCCTCCAAACAACGATTTCTAACGCTTTTACTGCTGCAGTATCGTCTGCTGAAAATTGTCGTCTGCTGTTTTTTCTCAAAGTTTCATATAAATGGACATTTTGATAGAATAAATGTAATGGCGTGTGACAAACAGCTTAAATCCAGATCAGACGCCGCGTTACGCGGCGTCTGATCTGGATTCAAGCTGTTTGCAAATGTAAGTAATTTCCCTCTCTCTAACGACTCCCTCCGAACAACGCACAACAATTGTGCCTCCCATTGGGTGTCGTTGTAGAGAGGGAGCGTTGTAATCGAGAAAGCAAAGAGGGTATAATATTATTATCTGTCTCTGTCTCTCTCTGTCTATGTATCTCTCTCTCTCTCTCTGGTTCTGATCAGGTCCCAAATTGTTTTCAAATGTCCGTAAATCCCTGGTAAGCCCTCCAAGAGTTAAGTTCCAATCCCAGGTTATACGGTGCACGTTAGAACAACATTTTTGTTTGACTTGCTTATACAATTCTGTCCTTCAAGCAAATCGTTTGGAGTTGTAAATCAGACTTTCATCGCTTAGAAAAGTGCACCTGAAACTTTAAAAGATTACACTTTACATTTATCCTGTCCTGAGATATTACTATTTCAGTTGCAAAGCGTTTGAATTCCGATCACACGCTAATTATTTTGATATCTGATCAGGGCCTAAGCTGTCGTATAGTGGTTATCTTTGAAATACATAAAAACGTTGAACTTTGTTACAATACTAGACTATTTTTAGTTAAACATCTTTTGGAAATATCAGGTTTAAGATCCCGCGGTAACACCGTATCATCTGCATAGGAAAGCAAGCACAGTTTACCACAGGGAAAACATTGCGTCAAAGCTATAAGTATACATTGTAAATAATGATCGTCGCGTTAATATATAACTAAGAAACTATAACGGAATTGTCTGAGCAAGTCCTAAAATAAATATTCTGATTACAGGACCAGTTTTTATCGGTTATTTGCTGTTGTGGTTGTTGATGTTATTTGTTAAAATGCATTTCACATTTATTTTGTAGGGTAAGCGCTAGTTTTGCGCGCGTGCCAGCACTGAAATTGAAAATTCATGGGATTCTTGAGGCCATTAAGTATAGCCTTACAAACATAAAGAATAATTATATTTTAGTTCAAGAATTCTAGTTTTGTTTCTCTAAGGGACTAATTCTGTGGTGTTGTTTCATTCTATAATTGCTTTCTTTGTAAATGTCTCTGCATCTCATGACAAAAACTTCGTGAAATTAACATCAGAAGCAATGAACGTTATACAAACATTGTGCTAGTTGGAATTTTTTGAAATGATCTTAAATGTTCCGATTGCAAAGTTTCCGGCAGTTTGTGGGCCCTTGTTTGTTTGCATTATAGTTCCAGAGCTTGTGCGTGCACTTCACTGACTGACCATGGATCCCGTGTTCTAATCAAAATAAAAGGTGAAGCAGAAATCTCCTATATTAACTTTTTTCTTTGCTTTTATTCAATTTCTCTTTGTAAATATCAGCCTTAACTCATTGAGCCCTAATGACGCATGTATGCGTCTTTTACCAACAATGTACCTGTGAAAAAGTACATTTTGTCCTTTACAAACAGTGAAGTCCCTGATCAGGGGCTTCACTCTTTGTCATTTTTCAATATATTATAATAAAAAAACCTAAATAGTCTAGAATTGACCAGCCTTTATCGCAAACAGGAATTGTCCATTGGAAGTTTCAGGGGATTATGGGTTAATGTACGAACGCAAATTTTCTTTCTTTCTTTATCTCATTTATGCCGTGATATTACAATGAACTATCCCTATGAGCGTTTAGTGTGATACATTACATATACATAATTATACAAGGATGCTTTAACACTTTACCCAATATCCCGTTTATAACATTAAATACAGGTTATCACTTAAAGCAGGTTGAAAGTAAAGCAGAATGTGCCTTAAGGCACATTCTGCTCTACTTCCAGCCTGCTTTAAACTACAATTTGCTCGGCTATATAAAATATTTGCTATGGTATTTGTTCATGAGGGTATAAACTAAAACTATTTTCTTCAGCGGAGGAATAAATTAAATACGCTAAAAGTTGTTTCTATTGGGGAAAGGGTTAAAGATACTACAGTTTATGTCCATACAGCAGATATTTGATGTGAAATATCAAACAGTGCAGACACCGCAAATTGCAACGTTTCATCAGGGTAAACACTATTTCAAATGTCTACGTTTGTGGAAAGCATTCAATTTGATTTAAGAAATAATAAATTCATACCAGTGTTTTATCGTGTTGTTGTTGTTGTTGTTGGTAGGAGTTGAGATGCGTAGTAATTTAATCACGAGGCCTTTAGGCCGAGTGGTTTAATTACAAGCATCTCAACGACTACCCGTGTTCGATTGTTAGATAAAATACTGGTATGAATTTATTATTTCGATTCTAACACATAATTTAACCTTAATTTTCACCGAAGCAACGGCGCTACATTTCTTGGCGTACGTATTTTCGAAGCCAAATGACGTCACGTTAGAACGTTTAGCGCGTGAGTGTTCTACTGAAAATTCGTACACTGAGACGGTCCTTCTTCGCTTATATAGGGGTGTGGGCGAGGTGTGGTAGAATGTTTCATAATACATTGAAGCTGTTACATAGCTGTATTTTTTCAATAAATAATCAGGGTCAACATGGTTTGCATATGTCTATGTCATGGACGAAAGACATTAATTTGGTTTATACATGTAGTTGTTAAATAGCTGTATGTTTCAAATACATGGACAATAAAACTTGCATTAAGCGACCATTTTTTGAAGACGTGCAAAGTTCTTTATTGTTAGGCGACTGCTGAATTTATTGAGAAAACCCAGTGCTCACTCCTTACAACAGCCCTCCTAACAACGATTCCCTCCTAACAACAATGTTTGCCGCTGTTTCCCAAACAAGACATGTATGTCTAACGCTTTCACTGCTGCAATATCGTCTGCTCATAATTGTCGTTTGCCAATTTAACTTAAAGTTACGTATGGGATCAATTTTGACAGAAGAAACGTAAAATTGAGTGACAAACAGTTTGAACCCAGATCAGACGCTGCGTGACGCGGTGTCTGATCTGGGTTCAAACTGTTTGCATATGTACTCTTCGGATATGAATATTCCCTCCCTTTAACAACTCTTTCCGAATAACACATACTATATTTGTCTCCCACTTTGTATTGTTGTAGACTGTAAAAGCAGAAAACTTATTCAGGAGCTTTCTGCTTGATAGTTTATCCATGATCTAGCTACATGTACCACCTGCATCACAGACTAGTGAATTGTTTTCATCTTGAGACTCCTCTTGTCCTCAAGATTTGAATTGAATTTAACGAAAGATCAAAACTATACTTGTGGGGACATTTTATAAATAAGCGGACTCCAGGGTCCGTTTCATAAAACTTCATACGACAAAACGGTCGTAAGTCAAGACTTAAAAAAACATTTAATTTCTTATTTCTTTATCTAATCCTGTCTTGGGACATCTCTTTGGAATCGTCTTTTCAAGACGATTCCAAAAAGATGTCACAAAACAAGATTAGATACAGAAATAAATAATTATTGAGACTTTTATCATCTGACTTACGACAACATTTGTCGTACGAAGTTGCGAATCTCTTTGAACGCAAACACGGTGTAGCAAAAGACTACCAAAATAATTGCACCAAATTCTTAGCTCGAGATCATTGGCCTTAAGGGCTGGACTTTATGTGAGTTTGGGTCATTTCTACATTTTTTCACATTTTCGGGGCAACTCAAACGAATTCTATTATGTTTTGTAGTGTATGGTTCTGAGTGTATGAAAATAGCTGTGTGTTTTATAAGCTTGCTCCGATTCCATAATATTCAAACAAGAATGCGTTATTCATTCACAACCTTGATCTCTAGATTACTAATTATTGCTCTAGATTTTTGGGTAATGTTTATCATAAAAAAGTAAACTTCAAAGTAGTCCCAATGATCTATTTCGGAATGCTTCAGGCTTTACCCGTATCCTGGTAAGCGCAACTTGGTTTGCAATTGGACATAGTTTGGAATCAGATCAGTCGATGAGTAACTCAGCGCCTGATCAGGGGTAAACTATTTGAGATTGAATTGTCTGTGCACTGAATAAAAAGTGTATGAACGAATTTTTATATATGTTGCAGACGACAATTTCGAAGCAGAAGAGAAAATCAGCAATATGGTGGTTAATCCATACAGTGGAAAATGTGTTATTCTTTCCCAATGAACGCGTTTACGCTTAAACGTTACCCGGCGTCTGATCAGGCTCCAAAAAGTTTGCCTATCAGATTAAAATAAATTATCAGAGTTGTCCAAAAGTTGCATTTTTCTACGTTTTAGCGTTTTGCGTTTGCGTTTCGTTTCGTTTAAACGGGAAATAATAACGTAATCTCCATTGTACGAAGCAGACGAGAAATCAGCAAGATGGTGGTTAATCCATAATTCACTGAGAAGTCTTTTGTGTTCGCTCTGCTACTGATTGCCATGTCTGAAATTTATGGAATTCTTTCCGCGAGATGGCATCAGATGTCAAAATTGTTTTCTTTGGCAAATAGATCTTTGCGCCAAATTCGACAAATACTATGGTCTCGCGAGAGCAACAAAGAGCGAGATTTGACACGACTCAGAGCTAATCAAAAGTGACTACCGTAACTAAACGTACAAATGTTATGTGTTAAGGAAATTGTTACAAAGTGCTTACAAGCCTGACTTCGCCGCTCTCGGCGGGGTCGCCTTCAGCAGTAATTGTCATATTTGCTAAAGCTAAGTGGTGCTTTTATTGTAACCAATGACGCTATGGAAACCAAGATGGGCGATAGAATACTTTAACGCCCCCTTTTGACACTCGAGCTGGCAAATGTGAATTTTCAGCATCATTTCCAAATAATAACTTCAGTAAATATGAGTATTCAGTCAGTTTTGCCGCGAAAATGCTATCTGACGTTATTTTTTCTCGATTAAACGAAACACAAACGAAATGCAATAAATGCAGAAAATCACAACTCTGACAATGTAAACGATTCAGTTTCATCCTTTCATGATAAAAATTTATCGTGAAATGTTTACCCCTTCACCGCCATATTGTCGTCTGCTTCACTGCTGTTGTCTGCAATATCTCTAAAGTTAGATTTAATACAGTATAACTGATGTAATATAAAATAACAAGTGGCAAACAGTTTTGATCCTGATCAGACGCCGCGTTACGCGGCGTCTGATTAGGATCAAAACTATTTGCAAATGCGCTTTATAACGTTATTGAGAGTGAAAGGGTTAATCTGAATGGAAAACAGTTTAGAGCCAGATAAGACGCCGGAATAGCCGGTGCCTGGTATGACTCCAAGGGGATTTCAATGGCCATATCGCTTTTAGCATAATCACGTTATTTGGGAAAGAATATTCTCTCAACTGTATGATATATGTATTTTGAGCAATATGGATAAATAAATGCTAAATAAGACCCCCTACAAGGCAGTAATCAACCCTTGTAACCAACACGGTGAAAGAATTCACTAACATATCTAGAAATGAATGGGTTTTGTTTCCCATGTGAATAGTAAAACTGTCAAGGAACCCACAGGGTTAAGATTTTTCACTTCCTCGTAAATTCTGAGAGCATTTTTAAACCTTTTCAAATTTGTAAACGCTTATTAGAACATATCAAAAACGTCATAAACTCTAAAGTAGCTCTTTCTGAAATTAAATAATCAGCAATTGCGGCGTTTTATTGCCGCGCAGAGTAACACATGAGTCTTGTATTTCTTACGACAGACAACCAACCATTAAATAAGTTGGGGAAGAAAATAAATCTCTGTTGAGAAAACATTTAACGAGATTTTCAAGCACTTTTTTCAGAAAAGTGGATAATGCGTTATTTTACTAATACACGTGTTTATAATACAACAAATATTGCCTGATCAGGCTCCAAACTGGTTGTCATAGATATCAAAATAAGTTGTCAACATTTACAAGAATAACATGTTTCTCCATTTTATTACATCGTGCGTTTAGTACCGTTTAACCACTCCACTGCTTTACTTCGAGTACAACAGATATTTGCACGCAGTTTGGATCCTGTTAAGACGTCGCGTAACGCGCCGACTAATCAGGATCCAAACAGTTTGATACTCGTTTCTATATTTCTTATTTGAGAAATAAAAGCAGACGGCAATTATTTAAAATTGGTGACGTCATGGCAGTGAAACTCCTTTTGCCAATAACAACGTGTCATAGGCAAACAAAAGCAGAAGCTTGCCAAGACTAACTGTTTGAATGCAAGGCATAACGAGCCATCCTTTACAGCATTTAACCCTTTCACTACCAAACTTTTCGTGAGATTTTTACCCCTTCACCGTTTCATTTTCGTCTGCTTCAATTTTGTCGTCTGCAATGTCGTTTTAAAGTTAAAAAATAAGGCAGCATGGATGGAGAAATTTCAAAACGAGTGTCAAACAGTTTGGGTCATGATCAGACGCCGCGTTATGCGGCGTCTGATCACGATCCAAACTGTTGTTAAACGCGCTTTTAAGCGTCATTGAGGCTGAAAGGGTTACGGTTAAAAACTATGGTATTAACATTCTGTTTGACCGTAAATCAAACATCCTCAATCCAGTTTTTGACCAGGATTCATAATCTATAACACTTGAATTGTCGTTCTTAAATTCTAATAGAGCATCAATGACTTTCGAAAAATAATAGAATAATTGCATGTGAAACAGACGTTGTATTTACAGTAAATTCAAGCTAATACGACAAATCACAAACAGGAATATTGACGATTTTAAGAGTGGGTGACTGCTTTAGCAGGATGAAAGTAATGCAAAGCTCTAACAAGATCTTTCTGATTTTTCTTTCATTCTGCTTAAGGTTATAACATTACTTATCTTCAGCAATGACTCTGCCTTTGAGTTTCCGTTATGGCGGGTAAGGACTTTCCTGTTTATGAACACGAGTTAATTGAACGTATCGCCTAAAACGCTGGCATATGTCTGAGCGACAGCTTGAAACAAAATTTGGCGGGTAATATGCCAGAATCCTCAAACAAGATGAAACTTATGAATGGATGTGGGTTATTCCCATTGAGGGAATGACCCTCGCTCTGCGTGTGTGCCTGGTACACATTTTATGTCCTCTCAGACCCTCGGCCTCATAATGGACGGCTGCCAAACGCACTTAATCACCTAATAACTGACCCTTGAAATTTGACCTTACCGCTAAGGTCAAGACACAAGTTGCCTTACCCCTGGCTTAAACTAACACATAAAGTCTATGTCTTTCACCATGATATACCTGCAGAAAAATTCCATTTATCATGTGAGGATAATTTACTGCACGTGCTCGTGCAAGTCTCGCCACGGACAATTGGCAACGGGCGAAAAGCTATGCCCAGGCTCTACAGGCTTCAGGAGGTCTATGTCTTTGAGAAAGTGGGGCACAATTTCGAACAGTATTATTGCATTGTTAATATTTTACGGGGAAACGGTATATTTACGTGTTCGATACTGTATGAGTTCACGAGTAGAACGGCGAATTGCTAAAAAATTTCGCTCTGACATAATTATAATCGTCTCCTAAAGCTTTGTCTTCTGCAATGTTCCTTGGATTTGGGTTGGTTGTTTGTTTGGGGGTTAAGGGTTGTCTGTGTGTTTTGTTTTGATGTTTTGTTTTTTTTATATATTTTTTCAACTCAGCGTTTTGACTGAAGACATATGCGTATATCTAGATATTGCAGATTGCATTTAGTGCATTTACTGTATACTGTATTTAATGTATATATGTGTATGCAGGAAACGCATATATTTTGCCATCGTGTATGCTATATTGTATCCTCATGGGCTTTATAGCCTATTGGATTTATCAATAAAGATTCTGTTCTGTTCTTATACAATGTGAGTCTATAATTATCAAGAACGACGTCTAATATGGATTGAAGTTGTTTGCCAATGTCAAATAAGTAGTGATTGACTGAGAAGTTGTTTATACCAGCATACTGTCAGTACTAAATTTGTGTTGGACAGGACACCTTAAACCATTTGTGCCCACGATCCCATATATGGTACATAGGCAAGCAGTGTAAACTCTGATCAGACGCCGCATGATGCGGCGTCTGATCAGAGTATACACTGTTTGCTGATAGGAATTTCAATATAAAACAAAATGAAAATGAAAATTTTGACCAGGCATCCCTTTGATAAAAAATGGACTAATCCAATATATAAACATGGAATAATCTACTGGGCGTAAATGGGTTAATAGACAGATGAGAAGTAAATATTATTATGTTCTATCAACCCCTCCCTGCCTTACCCCGAGTACCATGGTTATGTTTAAACTCAGTTCCTTGTGTTAATTACTATCAAACCAGATATCACCGGATACTTTCTACTTATAATGATGTTATTTTACAATAGACAATACATTATTAATTTTCGTTAAAATGAAACTAAATGCATTGCAATAAAATGTAGGAAATGTTATTTTTTGAAAAAGTTAAGTTAACGATATGTTTTAATCTGAATAGCAAACTCTTTCGAGCCTGAGATCGGTTCTGACATAGCTCCAAACAGTTTGCAAAGAAACATAAGGTTTGTAGCGCACACGCGTTTATTGAAACTATTGGCAGTATTCAGTATTTTATTGGCAAAATCGGCATATTAAATGCCTTTGGCCATTTACAGATTATTTAAAACAAATTATGGCCAAGACAATAAAATAAAATTACAATTCAGTACAAAGTGTAATAGAAGACAACGCATATACCATCTGCAAGATGTTATATACGTTGTCCACTAACATACAATGTATACACAGAAGTAATACAAAAACAGTGAAACAATTTACATACTTTTTTCCCGGGTATTTTTCTTAAAGTCAATGCATATTTAATATATTTAGCACAGTTCATAATTAAAGTTTTATTTTTGCAGACATTAATGAAATAAGATCGATATTTTAATGTAGTTCTTCGAAGATCACTGTATAATGGACAAATCAGCATAAAGTGATATTCAGGAACATTTTGATTACACAGTTTACATAAACTGTTTTGTTTTTCAATACCATGATAGCGCCCTACTTCTATTTCTAATGAATGTGAACATAATCTTAGACATGTTAATTGCTTTCGAAGTGAGTTATTTTTAACAATATACACGTGTTCTCCGCTACAGTCGTCTTTACGATGCCTATTTTTAATATATTAAACGTTACCAACACCCAATGATCACAACATCATTCGTTCCAATGATAGTAACCAATGTTTTTCATCTGGGTCAAAACAGTTTGCAAATACAAGTAGCGATCATAAGGCCAATGCTTGATGAACTTGTCTCATACAATTTGAAGAACATAATATTTTGTTTGTTAAACATACGTATGGCCTAAACTGTTCAAGGAATGATAAAAACAACACGTGAGATCAGTTGCAAAACGCATACGACTCACTTTAACAAAGGAAGGTCAATGTCATGGTCTTTTATCAATCGAAATGTAATGTCTGTACATGATACCGGGATATCGTTGTTTTATTGGACGTTTTAATATTCTTGTTAAATAATTCAGCTGTATCAAAGTGTAGACAAGGCAGATGACAATTGATCATTTCACCGCCATAGCAATTGACTTTGAAAACAGTTTGTATCCTGATCAGACGTGAATTAAGCGTTATCTGAATAAGATCCAAAATTACTGATACTAGTATTTGTATTTCGTCACCTATATTGAATTAAAACTATACTTTTAAACGAATAAGCAGACGGTAATATTAACGCAGGCGACATAAGGTCGATGAAGGATTTAACCTCTTCACTGCCTTATCCCGAGAACGGTGGTTATTTGCAAACAGTTTGGATTCTGATCAGACGCCGCGTGCACGCGGCGTCTGCTCAGAATCCAAATTGTTTGACACTCATATTAAAACTTGTCAAGTCAAACAAACATATTTCTCAAATTTGAGAAATGAAATCAGACGACGATGTTTTAAATTTATGACGTCATGGCATTGAAGGGGTTAAAGCAGGCGGTAAAATTTGTTATTGAAAAGGTTAAAGCAGACGAAACAGTTCAGCTGTTGAGAGAGTGTGGTACGTTTTTCACACTCATAGACCAGTAACGTAAGATGCGAGTTTCATCAGTCGCCAGTTTTTAACGTCAGGGAGAGTGAGAGTAGAGCATTTACGGGAGCACGATTGTATTTTAATGAGGGGAGCGTGTTACGCATATTCCCTGTATCAACTCGACATGGCTGTGCGTGTGTTTATCTCATTTGGTTTTTGCACAATAATGAGTTCCACAGCGCCTTTAGCCCTTACCCCACCCAACGCGACTCTATTTGCAGTTCCAAACAGATCTGGATACAGATCACGTGCCGAGTAACGTGGCATTTGTTTGGGAACCCAACTCTTTGACAAACGTATTTATAGTTTCATGAGTTAAATTTATGTAAAACTTATTTCTTTAAACAAAAGAGCAGACGACACTATTGAAGCAGGCGATATATGAACATGACAAGGGTTATAGATAAGCATATCAGACGAGAAAGACAAAAGCCAAGCAGCAGGGAGGGGAGAGAGGCTTTGAGAATTTTCCCCCACCCACTCTTACTCTCAAAGACATTTTCTATTAAATCCTTTACTCTGCTGGTCCGCCAAGAACAAAAAATAATAGTATTGTCGTTTGACGATTTCGTTCAGTCTGCCTTAAATATCTTCTTGCGAAATTAATAAGATGATTTCGTTTTTATAATACTGTTCTTCTTATTCAGGCATTTTTATTTTCGACAATAACATTTTGTTGTTATCTCTCTCCATTTAAAATGGAACAGTTTTACCAAAACAATCCGTTAGTATAACCACTCAGAAAATGTTTGCTTCGGATCTTGTTTGGGAAACAGCTACAAGCGTTATTGTAAGGATGAAATCGTTGTTCAGAGGGTTGTTGTAGTAAGGGAGCACTGTATAAATACCAAAGCCTTCGTACAAATGAGGACGTCCCCACAACAATGAGCCGATGTTGACTGGGGCAGCAAGCAATTGGGATGATGCATTATTACTTGGCTCTGAGCAGAAATAAATTATTTTTAGAAACAACAACAACACGTACTACAGTAAAACCTCGCTATTACGACCACTTAAACGAAGGCTAATTAATTGTATAATAGAGAGGTGGCAGCTTAAAGCAAGGTAACAGTGAAACAGAAAGCTCCTACAGGAGCTTTCTGTTTCACTGTCACCTTGCTTTAAGCGGTCACCTATCGTAAACATCCAACTAATTAACAAAATTTAGTGGTCGTAATAGGGAGGTTTTACTGTACTTAGTTTTCTTGAAGTTGTTGTACTAACGCTAGCTACTGTACTCTAGATTCCAAGCACGGGTACTTTAACCCCATTAAGCCGGTGATTTTCTAATGCGCCTTTCACAGTGTCCATTATCACTTTCATTAACCCTTCACTGCCTAACCCCGAGTACATGTACAATGAAAGTCATAGTTGGGATGAAAGACAAGTGAAATGGTAGTTTAAAGCAGGGTGAAAGTAAATGAGAGTTCTGATTAACATTTATTATTTTTTAAACATAATATTGTCTTTACTACTTTACTTTTATCTTGTTTAAAGCAATCACCAATGTAGAATTCATTACATTCATCTTATTTTAAGCAGTTGTATGTCTTAATGTCTTTACTTTCTAACTTATGTAGCAAAACCAGAAAACACTCTGTGTTCTGGTCGGTTGTAAAGGTTGGACCTTATTGTACAATAATTGTGAATCACCCTGTCACCATCATAACGGCATCTGCTGTAAAAAAATTATCTGGATTTGTTTCTCAAATCATTTTATTTTTGTTAAATTGGCTAAAGTTATATCGATCTGAGTGACAAGCAGTTTGGACCCTGATCAGACGCAGCGTTACGCGGTGTCTGATCTGGATCCAAACTGTTTGCAAACGTTAGCAAAGTTTGCAAATAACAACTGTATTTTGGGTAAAGCATCGAAGGGGTTCAAATGGCGCTGCTTCGAAAAATCATTATGTCGTTTTAATTCTATAATATTCTATTTTGTATATGGTTTTCAGATAAATCGATGAAATTAAACAATTTTGTTCAATAGAAACTAAGCCAATGCTTTTAGTGGTGCATATTTTGGGGCAGATGGGGCCATATTGGATGAATGATTCTCCTTCAAACGCAGCGGACAATTAAAAACAAACATTGACAGATCTTTGTCTCTCGATGACAACAGAGTGGTTGAATCAACACCTGTTTTCATAACTACTTTCCCTCCTTGCCGCAGACGATATCGGACGCCATTTTGTCACAAAAACACCAAAGTATTCCGATTATTATTGTCTGTTACCTTGACAAGGAAAACTGTTTAACCGTTACCATGCTGAATTGTCGTCTGTTTCAAATATATCGTCTGCAGAAAAAATATTAGAATTGGTATTAATGGCTTTTTATCTAAATGAAAATTGAATAATGGTAACAAACAGTTTGCATCCAGATCAGACGCCGCGTTACGCGGCGTCTGATCAAGATCCAAACGGATGGCAAATGTTAGAAACGTCGCGCTTAGCATGGTGTGTGTTAAAATCTAAAAATAGAAGTTTAGATGGATATCGAGATACGTTTCTATTTTTATCAGTCATTCACCTTTTCACTTCCAATTATTATTTCATCTGGCATTTGAACAGTATGGATCCTTATCAGACGCTGACTTACTCGAAGTCTGATCAGAATCTACCTGCATGCATGCTCCTTCAAGCAAAATACAAAACAAAACAAAAACATAAAAAACCCACTTTTAAATAGGGATGCAGACGGCACACTTTGAGACAACACTAATATGGTGACAGGGACAGAGTTAGAGCAGATATTATGCGATTTAACCCTTCCATCGTCAAAAGCGACTCTAATCAATTTTTAAAATAATTTGGATCCTGATCAGACGCTGCTTTAATCGGTGTCAGAGGAACCAACCTGTTTGATACGTGTATCGGTATTTTTCAGTCGAACTGCTTTAAATCTTACTTTGAAATAAAATTTGAGGCATCATGTTTAAAGCAGGCGATATAATAGCGATGAAAGGAATAAAACAGACGATAAAAAGTGGCGTTGCCGATAAACAGTAAAATCATAAGTGTGAAATCGGTTTTGAAAAATGACAGCTGGGCTTCTTTGCAAAAAGAATTGATAACCCCTAGTAATAAAACTGTCGTTTGTTTACGAAATGTCGTTTGCTTAAATCTTTAGAAACAAGGATTAAAGTATTCTGTTCATATTTAAGGGTCAAAGTTTACTTGCAATGATATTTAATATTTTCCAGCTTTTTTGAAATACATGTAGATCTGTAAGTTTCCTAATACAGAATCATTGTGAATGCAACATTCGTTAGATTTGTATTGAGCTGAACTCTGAACGCCAGAAACATTTGACGTCTGTAACAATTGTCGCCTGCTACTGTTCTTAATAAAGAACTTTAAAAGGGTTATTTTCAAAATAAAATCAGAATGTCAAACGTTACACAGTGTCTCTTCTGGATCTAAACTGTTTGCCAAGATAATCACTGTTTTGCTGCTAGCATGCAAAGCATTAAAACCCTTCATCATCAGAATATTGTTTTCTTAACAATTATCATCTGAGTTAATTTTTCAAATTAAGGTATAATGCGTTTAAAATCGATAAACATCGATTTGTGTATCAAACAGATCGGATCCTGATCAGACACTTATTTATTTCGCTTCTGATCTACACTATTAGCAAGTGCAAGTATACTACGACCAAAGCAACGAAAGAATTAACCCTTAGAGTGTTGATGGTGGCTTGACTAGCATTGGAACACAGTTTGGATCCCGACCAGACGCCGAGGAATGTTACGTCCGATCAGGCTCTAAAATGTTTGTCATTCGTTTTCCGGTTTTTCGGTTATTATTTTTTCCAAATTTAATTTTGATATTTTGCAGACGACAATTTTGAAGCAAACGATATTGTGGCGGGATAATTGTTAACAGGTTAATAGGCAGATGGTATCTGGTCTTTGTTTGCACGAAATCAGGCACTTAAAACAAACCATGACATCTCCTGGTGTGCGTCTCGCGTCATACGTTTAGTAATCTTTTTAAAGCTTTATAAAATTCATACAAAACTCAATTCAATATAAAAGCCGAAAAACTCATTTTAACCAATTCAAGTCACTAACCCAAGAAAACTTATATTTGTAAACAGTTTTGATCAAGAACAGACACCACGTTACGCGGCGTCTGATCATGATCCAAACAATTTGCCACCCATACCGATGTGTCTTCACTCAACATGACTAGATCTAAAGCACGCGACAAAATTATGCATGATTTCCGTAGGGCGAAAAGGATAAAGCTTTATAAAAAAAAAAGCTCAAACAAAACTGAGTTTGAACCGAAAGGAAATGGAATGAAAACACACGCTGTTACTGGAACGATTAAATTGTAACTCTTCAATGGTTCTGATTATTGATACCACTTTAACTCCTTCCGTGACTGCCTTTAACCAGGGCTGCGCAATAAGTTCGTGGTTTTTTTTAATTCTAAGATGTCCAAATTTTCAAGCACGATTTTAGGAATCGTACCTTTGGCTGTCATGCTCTATTACACCAACATAATTTTCCAAACAGTTTGGTTCCAGATCAGGCGCCGCGAAACGTGGCGTCTGATCTGAATTTTAACTGTTTGTCACTTATATCAATGTTTCCTAAGTAAAAACCGTGCAAAATTCAAAGTTTAAAACTAAGAGCAGAATTCGTGAAAACCCGTAGGTCCGGAGAAATTAAAAACAAACCGAAGATTTCGTAAAAATTCAGAGAAATTGCAGCCCTGGGGCCCGTTTTACTAAATAACTTACGCAAAATTTTTGCGTAAGTCAAAATCGTTTAACTCTTATTTTTCGATGATAAACGTTTGCAAACAGCAAAAAGCGCGTCCTCTGATCTGGCTATTTGCTGTTTGTAGCAAGTGATAATGAAAAATATAAATTTAAATTTAAAATTTTGACTTACGCACAATTTTTGCGTAAGTAGTTAAGTAAAACGGGCCCCCGTTTACCCCGAATGCACTGATACTTGAAAACAGTTTAGATCCTCATGATACGCTGCAAAATACAGTCTAATAAGGATCAACACTGTTTAAGGTACTTCGCATATGCGCGTAGTTTCCATACGATTGTTATGAAAATTGTCATGAAGAATGAAAATAGCCTAAGAAACAATGTGTGTAAATATAGGCAAAATTTATCGTGTGGTTTGTCTTTAAGGTCTTTTTTCTGACAAAAACCTAGCATTTTGATGATTTTATTTTTCTTAAAAATGAATAAAGCTAATGACTATAATTCTCGCCCAATAAGTAGTCCACAACATTCATTACAAGAAAAGCTAAAAACATTTTGAATAAAAGTGTTCAGAAAGATGTTATCAGCTATTTAAATTTTGCAAAATGCTAAAAAATTGAATTACAAAAAACTGACTCATTCAATGAATATTTGTTTTCATTTTATTCAAATATATGGTTGATGAACTAGTCAGTCTGAAAAAATTAGAAAATATTACAGTCAGGATTTGTTGTAATAACATATTTTCTTATTAAAATGTGGGATATTTGTTGTTTAGATACAGTTACCTACCTTAGAATTAAAACTTTGTCATTAAAATGCATTGTTATTTATTCATGGACTTGCATACAAGGTTTATTTTATTGTTTGAACATAATTATAATGGGCAATATCGATCTTGAAAAGGTTAGCGTATTGATAAGCTTCAAGGTGTGGCTTTATAGTTCGATCAAATCGTTTACATGTATACCGATTTAATTGACTTGTAAGTCATTAAACTAAAACGTACAGGTAAGTGGACATATACTTGGACCGTAAACATCACTAGTACTAATCAACGAAGACTAAAATAACACGTCTCTTGATTACTGCGTTATGGATTGACAAGTCAATAAATCGGACACTAAAAAAAAAAATTTGGATCGGATGGGTCTCGAACCTATGACCTTTGGATTGCTAGTCAACCACTATAGTCAACCACTATACTAACTGCGCTATGAAGGATTATACTAATTTATATCAACATTTCCTTTATATAAATTTTCTAGTATAAACACGTACGAAAAAAGTCTGTGTCGTCCAGACGCATATCCGCTCGCCCGCAAGACCGACTTCCGGTAGCGAAAGGCCTTAAAACACAAATCAAATGGTGCAGCAGAACAAGATCTAGGTTTTATAAATAATTCAGACTGTAATGTGAAGCAGACTATAATCCTGACAGTAAAATGAAGCATCTCAAAAGATGCTGTTTTTGTCGACACTGATGACTTCTCCCTTATTTCTGCGTGTGCCATTTGTGTCTGCTTTTTATGTTAGGTTAGCGTATTGACTCCTCGCACTGTAAGTGGACAAAGAACCAAATGAAGTCTAGAAAATTCTTGACTATTTCGGTTTCTTTTTACAATCATCAAGTTATTGTTTTTAAAAGAATATTAAGCGACCAACAGTGCAAAACCGGATTAGAAGGCTCCTGATGTAGCGTTCTGATCCGGAGCTACACTGTTTGCATAGGACAAGAACACTATCTATAAATTATGTACACTGTTTTTAAATGTTGCGCCTGCTGCTTTAACCTTTTCATGATCAAATTTATCATGAGGATTTTACTCCTTCATCGCCATATTGTCTGCTTCAATATTGTTGTCTGCAATATCGTTTCAAAATTAGACTTAATGCAGTATACGGCAACTGACGTAATTTCAAAACAAGTGGCAAACAATTTCGATACAGATCAGACGCTGCGTTACCCGGTGTCTGATCAGGATAAAAACATTTGTAAATGGGCCTTATGACGTCTTTGAGAATGAAAGGGTTAAGCAAATAATCTGTCTGAACATTAAACCCAAACTCCCCTCTCACTGACTACTAAGATGTCCTTCGATCTTTTTCATTGTCGTTGTTGAATAACCAAAGAAACAGTTACCTTAAGTTAGCAAATTGCTGGTGACCTTGTCACTGATGCTGGACGATTGCATCAATACAGAAATGTGTATTGATTACATTCTTGTGCAATGCACAGGTCGACATCAGATCGCAGACGAAATACGAGACTTAATTGTCCTTTTTACCGCTGCCACTCTCGGCTGCATCAAACTGGTCAAGCGGGAAATTGCAAAACAGGTTACAGTCTAGAGCATCATAGGAGCAGCTGCACGGGAAACATTGATCAATATAACCTTCAAAACATGGACTCCTTAAAACCGAAAGTCCCTGAAAACCGAATCTTTCTGGGTCCCATACATTTGTTCTACTTTGTTACAAATTATTTATCGAAGATGTATGTATAGCGCTCATGTGGCATGTGATTGCTGAATGAAGGACAAAAATAATACAGAAAAGTCCTGAATGAATTGTCCGCATTACCATTGTCCGTCATTAAAAGACTACCTGTCTTAATCGACTGCAAAGTCAACATATTTTAAATGGTTGCACCATGCAATACACTAGAATAGTCTTTAACAAATTTGCGACTAGTGGATTCGTCCATGCTTACATATATTGGATAAGTCTATTTTTTATCTAAGGGATGCCTGGTCTAACTTTTCATTTTCCGTTTGGTTAATATTGACATTCCTATCAGCAAATATGTAGCGTAAACTCTGGGCATAGTCTACACTGTTTGTCCAATATATGGCATCGCTAGCACAATGACAGCAGGTAGATGCCTACAGCAAGATGAAAGTAAGGCAGAATATACTCTTTAAGGTTTTAAGCCATACTCGCCCTATTATGAGTTTACTACGTTTGAGTGTACTTTTATTTTACTTTCCACAAAATTCCATTCCGCGACTTTAAGCAGACACTCCTTGGTGACAGTAACCGGAAGTATCTTCATCCCTCCTCATGGCAACGAGACAAAACAAAAATAATGCTGATGATGCGTAAACCATGCATGACATTGCATGCAGGAAACGTGTGCAATATACAATTCTATCACTGCGTCCTTAATAAATAACATTTAACTTGCTGTTTTAATTTCGTCTGTACAGTTTTTGTCGTCTGCAAATTGACCAATACTTAACTATTAATCAAAACAGAAACAAAATGTTATACTTGATTCTAGAAAACAAATTCTGTTTTGCAACATAGTTTTGAACAAGAATCACACTGACCATGATCAAAACCATTGTTTTGAAATCGCTCATACGTTCGTCTGCAACCTGCAGTCAATTTAATAATCTGCAGAGTTAGGCGTGGAACGTTAAATAATAGATGGTTCTTTGTGATAGACTTATGGTGACCTTAGCCGTCAATAACGTCTCGGTCTCGCCAGCAACAACTATCAGAACGGGCTTATCTCCATTGTTGTTATTTGTTCAGACAATACATTCGGATTTTCAAAAAGTTTGGATCCAGATCGGCGTCTCATCTGGATTCAAACTGTTTGCCACAAGAACCACAAATTCGCCCGTAGCATGCAGAAGGTTTGAAAGCATCCACTCATACTAAATGTTTAAAACAATATGCGATACAGTGTTCCCTCCCTAAAACAACACTAAGTGGGAGATAAAAACTATATATAATGTATGTGTTATTCGGAGGGAGCTGTTACAGGGGGAATTAACATCTTTAGAGTGCTGAGCAGGTGTCAAACAGTTAAGAACCCAAAACTTCGTACGACAAATGTTGTCGTAAGTCAGATTATAAAAGTCTCAATTATTATTTATTTCTGCATCTAATCCTGTATTGTGACATCTTTTTGGAATCGTCTTGAAAAGACGATTCCAAAGAGATGTCACAAGACAGGATTAAATAGAGAAATCAGAAATTAAATATGTTATAAAGTTTTGACTTACGATCGTTTTTGTCGTGCGAAGTTTTTATGAAACGGGCCCAGACGCTTAAAAGACTGGTTGCTGAATGAAACTTTCGAGTTTATGCTCTTTACTCCCGTGTGTCTAACAGTAATGTCAGTGTTGCAAGATCGATTTAGTTTGGTCTTTACCTACTTCCAAAATGTTTTACAACTGAAACTGAATTATTCATATTCTAGGCATTAAATTTAAGAGTTCGATTCTTGAACACAACACGGTTATAAAGTTACGTCATTGCACATGCATAGTTTTGGTGAGAAAATTCTTGGGTGGCCATCTTGATATCGCCATTAATCGTGATCACCAATGCGCTTTGTCACTGCCAAAGTGTCACACCATCAAGCCGCTTGATTCATTTTATTGCGCAATCAGAAAGTCATAAATCAGTGATTGAACTAAGGCGTCGGGATAATTTAAGCATCTACCCGGATTGTTAACCCTCTCAGTGCCTAGACCTTCTGTGCTGTTTTTTGCAAACATTTATCTCCGACCCACATACACCTATTCACGGAGACAATAAAATATTGAACTGAAAAAAAAAAAAAAAAAAAAAAAAAACACCATTTTTTATCCTGATCAGACGCCGCGCATCGCGGCGTCTGATCAGGATCAAAACTGTTTTGCCAAACATATCGGTATTTCATATGTGCTAAAAAGTATAAAATTCAAAAATTGTAAATAAAAATATACGAAAATATCAAGGCAAATACTGTGCTAGATGGGTAATTACGTCATAATGACAGCGTCACAATTGCTGCTGCATATTATATATGTCTACAATTGCACATCGATAACTCGAACTTGGTTTTTGTCGAACATACCCGTTTTTCAAATTTTAACGTACCGTTTTTCAACATACATGTCCTCGTTTCATTTATGAAATACGAGTAACTTTGACTAAAGCGCGTCGGGGTTATAGACCTTCGGCTGTACTTATTTCGAAAGTTAAAACAGGGCAAAGAAGAGTATAGAATTGAAGGAAATGGAGTTTAATAAATCAATTTTAGGGAAATTCTTTTCACTTGACACCCTGGGGCACGATGGCACGTGCATGACAACCTTGAACCTTGCAAGATTCAACGGACTTTCACTGGAATTTGCGATATGATCCAGATCAGATAGCGAATAACTCGGCGTATACTCACCAACAAATACATCGTTAAAACAGGTGGTTCTATAGGCAATCCGTGCCTCAAATATAGAAAATGAGGTTTATAATGAGGTGTCGCAATAGCGGTGTTTTACAGGAGTATGAAAAGGGTTAACCCCTTCACTGCCTTACCCCAAGTTCAATGGTTATTTGCAAACAGTTTTGATCCTGATCAGACGCAGCGTAACGCTGCGTCTGACCAGGATCCAAACTGTTTGTTACTCATTAAGATAATACTTTAATCAGTGAACCTAAAATTTTAATATGAGAAATTATAGCAGACGATAATAGTTTAAAGAATGTGACGTCATAGGCTCATAGCATGGAAGGGGTTAAGACGAATCACTGGTCTTCAAGTTGAAGTAATCGTCCCATTTCAGCATAACGACACCCAGTTAAGGTTTTATTGTTCAGTTTTAAACTCTTAATGACAACAGTCACTCAAAACGGGAAATCGACCCGATAGGGAGCAATTAACCCCTTCACCACCTAATCTGATGACGTCAAAATTTGCAAACGGTTTGGAATCTGACCAGACGCCGAATCAATCGGCGCTAATCAGGATACAAACTGTTTGACACCTTATATCAATGTTCTTTTACGTCAAAACGCATAAATTCTAAAGTTGAGACTTATAACAAGGCGACAATTTTAAGCAGACGATAAAATGAAAGTGAATGGGAAATCTGCAACGAACGGACACGTGACTGCCACGCACGAGAAATGGACTTAATTTGAAAGTGATGAGAAATAGACACGTCCATTAAAACTTTTATTTCGATGACCCGTCTGTTAATCGAGTACAGTCTTAAGTTTTACACCACCGACTTCGCAATGAATTATTACATCTTCTAAATAAGGATCAGTTTATATTGTCTCTCATTTGTGTTGTTTCCAAATTAGTAGTAGATATGCTAAGCTTTGTACACACTGATCAGAGGGCTTCTTGTATCCGCTCTGTGTATACACTGTTTGCAAATATTATGTATATTCTCAATTCACACACATTAAGGGTTAGAGCTGTTGGAAGATTTGATGATACTTAAACGTTAGGCAAAGCCCAATCTAAATTTAGCAGACTTTCAAAAGAAGACGTATGGAGGATGCATTATTGATCTTTCTGTCCATTAGTTTAAAGTTCAACCCCTCATTTGTTTGTCATCGATCATGAACAAGTCCCTGCATCTTTTTAAAAAGCACACTCTAGTTGTTTCGGTGTTGTGCGTGTGGTCACTTCTGATGATGAAACTACTGTACCCGCCGTAGATCCCTATGTACGTGGTCTCTATTTCAGTCAGTCGTACACATGTGTAATATTGGCATCTTTTTTCAACCATGATTAGCAGTGCAATCTTCTTTCAGTCAGTGTATACATGTGTAATATTGCCATCGTCTTTCAGACAGATTACATATATGTTAAGTAGTGCAATCTTCTTTCAGTCAGTCTATAGATGTGTAATATTGCCATCTCTTCGAGTCCTCTTATACATTTGTTATATCGCCATCGTTTATCAGCAAATCTCATACATGTATATTATTGCCATCCCCTTCAAGTCATTCCTATACATTCGTTATTTTGCTACCCTCTTTAAGTCAGTCTGAATCATTTGTAATATTGCCATACTCCTTCAGTCAGTCTTATACATGTGTACTATTTTGACCCTCTATCCGCCAGTCATATACATAAACATATAATTATGTAACATTTCAACCCTATTTCAGTCAGTTTTATGCAAGTGTAATATTGTCGTCCTCTTTCAGTCAGTCTTATCCATGGACAATAGTGTCATCATCTAGCAGTCAGTCTTATACATGTGTAATATTGCCACCCTCTTTCAGTCAATCTTATACACGTGTAATAATGCCACACTCTTGCAGTCAGTCTTATACATGTACTTGTGTAATATTGCTACCCTCTTTCAGATAATCTTATACATGTGTAATATTGCCATCCCTTCAAGTCATTCTTATATATGTGTAATATTACCATAGTTTTAAGCCAATTTTAACATGTATATAATTGTCACATCCTTCAAGTTATTCTTATACATGTGTCAAATTGCGATCCTATTTCAGTCAGTTTAATACATGTGTAATATTCCACCCTCTTTTAATCAGTATTGTATAATCTTATACATGTTACATAAAGGCTTATTCTTTAAGCCTGTTTTTATACATGTGTAATTTCGTCTTCATTTTGATAACTGGCCAATTCTATATTTAGTTTAAATGTTGCATGTTGCGAAAGAAGCGTAGAAAACACTGATGGGTTTCAACATCATCATAACTTCACAATTATAGATTTTGCTCCAAGAGGCTTCTATGTAATTATCCGCTAATTCGAAAGTAGATAATTCAATTATATGAACACAATGAAAGAAAGAAAATTAAGTCGGAGTGTGCTAAATTCGACTGACAACTTATTAACAACCAGTTTGAATCCAGATCTGACGCCAAGTTACGCGGCTTCTTGTTCAGGCTCCACACTGTTTGACATTCGTATCGAAATTTTCTGGATTCAAAACAATTTCTAGAGGACAGCATTGAAGCAGACACAATGATACAATAAAGCAACATTCTTAACCCTTTACTCTATAACATGTTTCAAGTTTTGAAGACACATGTCTACTTAACACAGGTTGAATTTAAAGCTGAATGTGCCTTAACGCGCATAAGGCTCTACTTTCAGTTTAGTTTAATGCTATCATCTGCTAGATGAGAGAAACATTTCTTTTCGTATCTATGGAGTACAGGCTTAAGGAAAGGAATGCATGGTGTATTGTGTTTAAGACAGAACGTATCCTATTACAAGTTTGGAGAAAAGCAGAAAGGGGACATTTCTGCTGTACTCCCATTCTGCTTTAAGCTGATACCCGCACTGTTGCAATTGATAGATAGTTCTTAATAATATGTGTGGTTTTCATAGCTAGGGCTTCCTGTGGTTTCCCACTTTCACAGCCTTGCCCCGAGTGCACTCGGCGTCTGATGCGGATCAGAAATGTTTGACACTCACAACGATCTTCAATATCAGTCAACAGCTCAAAACTAATTTTTAAAAATAAAGCAAACTACAGTAAAAATTCGATTCTACGCACTCGCGTTAGTTCGAACATACCCATATTTCAAAGTTAAAACGTGGCTTAGCCACGTTTTAACTTTGAAATACGGATATGTTCGACTTAAACGAGATCGCCTTATCAAAATTCAACTTACGAAATACTGGTAAGATCGATTTAAGCGAGTTCGTAATATCGAGTTTCGACTTATTAGATTTAAGCATACGAAACCGTTAGAATGCCAATGTTTAATAGTATGCAATAATTGGACTATGGCATGATAGCGGGGGGAAATGCACGCGCTTGCACGTGCAGGTAACAATGAATGTAAATATCTTGCCATTTGTAATTCCAAAAATAAACAGTAGCGTTTTTCATGGCCTGGTTTTTACCTATAGATATTATCAACCTAGATCTACTTTTCCTTCCTCCAATCACAGGGCTTAACCCATTACCCCATAGCCTGTTTCTAGTTTTGAAGATAGGTGACCACTTAAAGCAGGTTAAAAGTAAAGCAGAATGTGCCTTAAGGCGCATTCTGCTTTACTTTCAGCCTGCTTTAAACTATTATCTGCTAGAATATAGAAAATATTTCTTATGATTCTTATTTATAACAGTGTAAATTGGGACTTTTTTCTTCAGCAGAGTAATAAATTAAAGGCGTAAAAAGGCGTATTTATGGAGTAATTGGTTAATAGACATAAGTCCTTTCGAGGACGGACACCGTGGTCGGCATCCATTACACACCAGAGGGCGCTTTTCTTTCTCAATACAGTGCCCCTCTCTACAACGACCCTCCGAACAACGACTCCCTCCTTACAACGACCATTGCCGCAGTTCCCTAAACAGGACAATTATGTCCAACCTATTCACAGCTGCAAAGTCGTCTGCTTAAAACTGTCGTCTGCTGTTTTTCCCAAAGTCACAAAGTTGACCATTTGACAGGAAAACCCCATAATAACGAGTGATAAACAGCGTGCATCCAGATCAGACGCCGCGTAACGTGGCGTCTGATCTGGATTCAAATTGTTTGCAAATGTAAGCCAAGTCTTAGATTTCTCTCCCTATAACGATTCCCTCCGAAAAACACACATAATTTGTGTCTCCCATTCGATGTCGTTGAAGAGAGGGAGCTCTCTGTAAATGCTTTTGCGCCAAAACAATTTAGCCTTTTGCAAACAGGTTTTGCCACTCAGATTTGAATAAACAAAACAGTTGATTTCTACATTTTAATGTACTATGATTTTTGTTTAGTTCATTTAAACAGTAAAGAATCGTGCATTTTCTTATGTAGCTGTTGCAAAATTAACTTGCTGCAAAATATGTCTATCAAACCGTATAAAAGTTAATAGAATTATACGGGGTCTCCATTCCCACAAAACTATTTGCAAACAAAGAGCAACATTTTTTCTACGAAAAATAAATATAGTTCTGCTGTGACCCTTTTGAATTGGAAATTACTGTTTAAGTGCTATATTTCAGACTTCATCTAGAACATATCAAATCAAATCGTTTTGTTTCCAAAAACAACACAAACCGTTGTCTTTTAGCTGACAATCTTGTTATCAAAATCCGCTGCGTATGAAAAGTACTTCTGGGCGCTGCTGGCTTAGCGCACTGGTTGAGGAAGAGTTTTCGGTCGGCAATGAGATAACCTGGATCTGTCTTGCTCCTACTATTCTCCGAATTTCCCAGGCCTCAGGAATGCTAGTCACGTGACTTATGCATTACGCTCCACGGCTCGCGAGACTGGCATGCTTAGAAATCATTTAACCCTTTCAGTGCTAAGCACGATGTCAACAGCATTTGAAAACAGTTAAGATCCTGATCAGACGCCGGGTAAATATGCGTCTAACCAGGATCCAAACTGTTTGGCATTGGAATCGATGATGTTTCACGTAAGTTTAATGAATATGTCATTTTTGTATAATAATGTTGAGGTAACAATGTTGAAGCAAGCGATATATTCAGAATGATAAGATTTAAAAGACATATAAACACACACATCAAGTTTACTACTAGATCTCTCTTACGTCATGTTGCCCTGATAAACAACACGTGATGCGCTGTAGACGCTGCGACATGCGCCTCAATCATATCTGTAGTATCTCCTGCTCTAACACTTTCGGCTAATTCAATACCGTCAACTGATGTCATTATCATGGCGTCATTAGTCTAAAACAATTGTTGTCTGCTTTATTTTCTCAAATTTAATTTTTACGTATTTTGACATAATAATTATAAAATTGAGTTTCAACTGATCAGATGACGTATTACGCGTTACAATATTGCAAGCAATACAACTGAAAGTAAGAAACGTCACTTCCTTGACAACATTGAAAGCAATGTAATAAACTGTAATACATGACATTTCCACAATAATATTGCAAGCAATGCAATAGAATGTAAGAAATGACATTTCAATGTTTATATCGTAAACAGTGCAATTGGATGTAAGAAATGACGCTTCCTTGACAATATTGCGAACAAAGCAATATTGCAAGCAATTTATTACAATGTTAGAAATGACATTTCCTTGACAACATTGCTGCCAATGCAATAGAATGTAAGAACTGACATTTCCTTGACAACATTGCATTCAATGCAAGAGAAGTAAAAAATTATACTTCCTCGACACCATGACAAGCAATACAATAAAATGTAATAAATAAGAACTGATAGTATATTGACAATCGTGTAAGCAATGCAATAGAATGTAATTAATGACACTTCCGTAGCAAAAATTATGTTTTACCTAATCGAAGCCGAAGTGTTGAAGCCTGACAAGACATATGTTGTCGTAAGTCATATCATAAAAGTATCAATTATTATTGAAAAGACGATTCATAGGAGATGTCACAAGACAGGATTAGATAGAGAAATCAGAACTGAAATGTATTTCAAAGTTTTGACTTATGATCGTTTTTGTCGTACGACGTTTTATGAAACGGGCCCCTGGTTTGACCTGAAACTGTTTGCAATGGGTTTCATCTGTAACAGAATGACGGCATTTACCACGACATATTTGGAATTCTAAGACCGCTCTTATCTAGTAAATAAACCCAAATGTTGTTCTTACTTAATGTCATGATTAAATCCAGAGCAGTGAAATTAATTTCCATCATATACAAAGCAATTCGTTTCAACTACAGTAAATCTATCCATTGTGAGAATATAGGCAATAAAGTTTGGTGACTGCTTATTGAAGTAGCATGAACATATTTTTTACTTTTTTATTACATATTTTAAATGATAAACGTGTGTCTTAAAAAGAATGGTTGCTTAAATAGAATGATAATACTTTGTCTTTAGATTAATATACACTCGTGCAACATATTACATTACAACAATTCCAAAAAGGCCTTCAAGCTTCAAACAACAGGTGAGGAAAACGTCATTTTGGATATGTTTGACTGATGTGAGAGTAAATGTGAGAGTAAAGCAGAAAGCTCATACAATAGCTTTCATTTTAAATGTTATCGTCAATCTTTGTTTAAATTTGATGGCTGCATTTACCATTCCCAACAGTTTCATTGTTTTACAGGCCATGGTAGTGGGAGGGGTTGCACTCTAGGGTACTTCAGAATTAATTAAATATGCAGTCTATTTCGTTTGAGTGAAAACAATGCACATGGTTTAATTGTACATGAAGGAATAGCCTCTCTACCCAGACAATGGATGCTACTGGTTCTTTTAACCATTGACTTGCTAAGCGCGACCAACATTACGTTATCAAACAGTTAAGATCCACACCAGACGCCGAGTAACTCGGCGTCTGATCTGGATCAAACTGTTTGATTTCCGTTTCAATGTTTTTTCAATTTATATGAATATAAACTATATTTTATTTTAGACGCAGACGACAAAGTTAAAGCTGACGATAAACTGGCAGAACAAGAGTTAATCGCAAAGCCTATTTCATTTGAGTGAAAACACATGTTTTAGAGTAAATGGTTTAGCCCCAGAATTCTGCAGTCAATGTTTTAGGCCCTGCAAAAGCCGTTTGGTTTACATATGTTTGGCCCCTTTAAGTCTGGGGTAAAGTTACATGCTCACGCGACCAAAGTGTGCAAGGGAACGCTCGGGCCCTTTATCGCACGCGCACTTTAGTTGAGTATGTAGTCGCGAGACTCTTGAAGTTTTTCGTCGGCAGTAAATATGTCCCATGTAATGTGTTTGATGTGAGTCGTTCCAGTAAACAAAATTTGAGATTAATTTTCTCGTTTTTTCAAGTAAAAGTTACCCTTCAATTGTGTATAATAGATAATACGGTAATAAAAAAGTCACTTATAAATAATATATACAATGCTCTCTACAACGAGACAAAGTTTGTGTGTGTTGTTTGGAAGGAGTCGTTATGGGGAGGGAAACTTTGAGGGAAAAACTAGCACATGACAACTGTAAGCAAACGATATGAATCGTAAGACATGATTGTCCTATTTAGGGAACTGCGGCACGATTCGTTGTAAGGAGGGAGTCGTTGTTGGGAGGGCCGTTGTAGTACTACACTAAAATCCCAATTTTAATTACATGTACCAGTCATTGGTGGTCAAGAGGGCAATTAGGGAGCTTTCCGCTTGACTTACATCATGCACAAACTCGTCGACATCTAAAACTTCAAATGGACAATTTCAGCTTCTAGTCCAATCTTGGGTAGATGTGGATGGTTTTACAATATTTTGACAATTGACAAACAGTCCAAAAGCTGATAAGAAGGCTCCTACATGGTCCTCATATCATAGTTTGCACAGTTTGATTAGATTATGTGAGTTTTTCACACTGTTTAATCCCTTCACTGCTTAACCCATAGCACAATATTTATTTGAAAACAGTTTGGATTCTGATCAGACGCCATGTAACGATACGTGTGATCAGGATCTGAACTATTTGACATTCATTTCAATATGTTTTAAGTCAGAAAACCTTAAATTTAAATATGAAAACAAAATACAGATGACAATTGTTTAAAATTGATGACGTCATGGCAGTGAAGGGGTTAAAACGGCCTGTATATATGTCACTAGGACTAAGCCACAATTTCAGTTCGACTCAAAGCTTGTATTGGTGAGTTAACGAGGTTCGACTGTGATTGGCATGTTGGCAAGAATAAATTAAGAGACACAGCACGATTATTTGTCAATGTTGTTTTCAATTAATATTGTGTTAGGCATAATTATTTAAGAAAATGTACGCATTACTTTGACTCTCTGTAGATAGGAGATGTTTCGTTATTCTTAGTTCTATACCTTTCATATCCACTAGCTTCAAGAGCTTTGGTGACTGCATACACGGCGTCTGATCTGGATTCAAGCTGTTTGCAAATAGTTAAGTCAAGTCTTAATTTCCCCCTCCCTATAACAACTCCATTTAATTAACATACGTAAGCTGTATCTCCACTTGGGCGTTTTTGTAGAAAGTTAGCACTGTATAAGGCTAACCCATTATCATGCTCAATTTTTGTCCTTAAGAATCTCCTGTTTTACTAACAGCTTGCGTTAAGTTTCTGTTTATTCCCCTTTTAGGCACCCCATAGCTTCAATGATTGATGACATATGATTGTCTAAAGAAGGCTGAAAGTAAAGCACGATGCTTCTTCCTTTTCAGTCTGCTAGGAAATAGGAAATGTTTGTCGTAACAACGAGGTTTTACTGTACGAACATAGTTTGTTCACGTGATCGGTCTAATTAACATTGCACACACATATCTGAAACAAATAGTTGTTCGAATTATGTTCCTGCTTCTGGCACGTTGCACCAGTGCACTGAAGAACTGGTTATTTACCTTGATGATAAATTTGACAACGAAATAAATGCTCGTTACTGGAAAGTGGGTGTTGTGATTGGCAAAAAAACCATTTGTTCTAAACAATCGGATCTCCATTGCAAAAAGCTTGGCTTCAGATCAGTAACTGAAATTTCTGACACATCTTAAACAAAATCATCTTAATTTCCAAGCAACTATAGATATGAGCCGTGTCATGAGAAAACTTGACTTATTGTATTGCGAACAGTGTAGATGAAGACCAGACGCGGCGGCTAGTTTTTGATCTACACTGTTTGACACTCACATACATCTAAAGCATTCATGGAACTTTATTGATCTGTATCATGTTGCAATGCAAAAAGGCTGGTTTTGTCATGACACGGCTCATACTTATACTTTATTTTACTTCAATAACCAAAGATAATAAGCCAAACAATCTACACAAATACTGGACAAGAATACACTCATTGATATATTAGTGTCATAGTTTGATATATGTATATCACCAGGGGCCCCGTTTTCAAGACGATTCCAAAGAGATGTCGCAAGACAGGATTAAATAGAGAAATAATTGATAATTGAGACTTTTAATGATCTGATTCTGAAACGGGCCCCAGTGTCATTAGACATTACAAAACATGTGAACTCCAGTCGAACTACGATATCCCGAACATGCTTAAGCCATTCACTCCTGAAACTTTTAATGAATAATTCTAATATCCAATTAAGTCAAGTCCATTTTGACTATTTAGGGTTGACTTTAGCAATATATTGTATAATGGCAAACAGTGCAGACCCTGATCAGAGGGCTCATGCATGAGCCCTCTAATCAGGGTCTACGCTGTTACCATATGACAAGCATATTCCTGACAGGTACATGGGTTGTTAATCACGAATAACGAGTATACTCGTCGCTAGGGTTGAATGTGTTAAGTCATGTTTTAACTTTTAAATACAGTCGAACTTCGATATCTCGAAGTCGGTTTTGTCGAACATACCCTTATTTCAAAGTTAAAACGTGGCTTAGCCACGTTTTAACTTTGAAATATGGATATGTTCGACTTAATCGAGAATTAAATAATGCAGTTCATATGTCGAACTATTGGATGTATCGAGTTAAACGAGTTCGATATATCGAAGTCGACTGTACAATTATGTTTGACTTGAGCGAGTTCAAAGCATTGACATTCAGCGGTAACAATACGAGTGAGTTCGACTTTAGCGAGTACGAGATTTCAAGGACATGAGTACATATGCTATCACCAAACACACGTTATTATGCATTAAGTTTAATGTAAAACTTTCGGTAATAGTTTTGTTCAACATAAGCCCATATGAACCTAGTGTCTACAAAAGTGGAATTTGGCAAACAGTGTAGATCCTTATCTGACGCTGCATACGCACAGAGTAACCGTCAGGGCAAAACATTTCTATTCAACTGATGAACCATAAACAGAACCTCTGTTTTAAGACAAGTGCCTGCTTATAACAGGATCGAAATAAAGTATAAAGCTCTTATGGAAACTTTCTGCTTTGCCTTTTTCTTGCTTTAAACTACATGTACCATATTTATGTGCTTGAACACCGTCCGTCAATCCTGAGACATACATATAATGCAGAACAGAACTATTTCTAGCCCGACTGTATTGTATTGTAGATGATATGTTTTACATGAACCACCCAGTAGGTAATATCGTTTTTATTGACGTGGTATATTATCTTTTAATGATCAAGTGATCATCTGTTGAATGTAAGTATTGTAGCATGCATACATGCATATCATAGCTATCTGAAAAATGAATTTTTCATAAGAAAACAGATAACAGTCAAGTCTTGAAAACCCGAGTTTGTTAAAGCCTAACTAACCCACATTTCTACCGTTGAAATTCGATAACTCGATATAGCTTTAAGTCGAACCTACCCTTATTGCAAAGTGAAGTTTTAACTTTGCAATACGGGTAGGCTCAACTTAAAAGAGACTCGAATGTATATTATAATTTTACGGCATTGAATGATCGGGGTAATTAAGATAAGAAAGTATGTTGAGTGTTTGGGACTGTTTTTTGTGGGTTAATGTTCTACTAAGGAATTCAGGTTAAATCTACTTGGCAAAATACAAGCTTTTATTTATTCAACTTTGAAACATCTATGATTTTTCAATATGACAATTATAAAACTACAATAAAACCCAGTTATCTCAGTACTATGATTGATTAATTTATCTATCGTAAAAAATGCATTTCTGACTTTCCGTACAATCATTTGCATAATTAATTTTGGGTCGGTCTTTTGCCAAATTTGGTATGTGAATACAATGTACATATTTGCTAGTTCTCGCAGTGCTTGTGTACCCAGAGTTATGGAATTTTAAAATAATAAGATCAGGTCACACGGTTATAAATCATTTGAATTGAGTCTGAGATCGTTTTCAAGCATATAATTGGTCAGATTTGAGCAAAGCTCAAACGCAAACTCAAATCAAACGCTTTATAACCTTGGACTCGTATACTTGTGTATTTCTGGTCAGAATTTTACAAAACTTTAAAGGGCAGTAATCATGGCTACTTTGGCAGTATGGAGATCCTTTTTAACCCTTCCGTGGTGATACTCATTGTAAGATTTTGCACCTTCATCGCTATATTGTCGTCTGCTTCAACATTGTTGTATGCAATGTCGTATAAAAGGCAGTATAGCTGACTAACTTTCGAAACGTGTGTCGCACGGTTTGGATCCTCATCAGACGCTGTATGGTCAGGGTTCAATATTTTGGAAACCATTGTACTCGAGGTATGGGAGTGTCAGTGAGGAGGTAATATACCTGTTTGCGTGTAGCTCAGAGTAAGCACAATGTGGAATGTATCCATACAATTCATTACTTCTAATGTAGAATAAAAGGCATGTTGAAAATTAGGATATTTTACCATTAACTTGCTAAACACATAAAGCTTCCCAATGTCCTTAAACCCAAAGAGATACTATAGGGGTCTTCCTCCACCTGTAATTAGCTGGACGTCGCGAATGAAAGAAATAAATCATAACAAATCCAAATTCAAAGAGATACTTTATGCAGGGCAAAGGTAATGCAGAAAGCTCTCACGAGAGCATTCTGCATAACCCTTTCCCTGTATTAAGTTAAGTCTGTTCATAAGATTTCAAAGTGTCTTGTTTTCATTGGTCGATTTAATACGATTTCGCCTGTGCCATGACTGTTGTGCAATATTCCTCTTTATGTTTTCACTGATCTGTATATCCTAGGCAATTAAAATTCCGTGAGCTAATCATAAACAAAGCTAGCTTGCCTAGAGTGAAATGCACATGGCGCGCGCCAGATACGAGCTACAACATACAAAGCCAGGATGGGCTGATAAGTAAAGCATATTTAAATAAGACATCATTAAACATTATGCTTTGCCCTCTCGGATCGTGTTCCGATAATTTGACCGAAGAAACTTCAGTATAAGTCAATCAGTTCGGTGCCACCAGTAAAAACGTACACTTGTCCTATGCAAACAGTATATACCCCGATCAGATTGGAGCCTTCTTGTCATAGTATGTACTGTCATTTGCAATATACTGCAAAACATAACCTTTAATATTAACAAGAAATATTTTTAAAATGATATTCAGCGAAATGGGTATTGGATGCTGTAGATGGGTGTGCAACATTGTAAGACATAGAGGATTTAAAAAGCTAACCCTAGTACAGCCCTAGTAGATCAACTGAACGTCTCTTAATTTTGCACACAATACATATTCAGTAAAAATTGTAAAAGTACATAGACCAGCTTATCCCCTGTCCAATCAGACCGTTCAATTTTCAGCAATACTCTTAAACCTAAATTTCTGATAAAAATATCATTAGTTAAAAATGTTGGTTTAAATAGATATTAAACAGCTCCGCTGAAAAAAAATGAACAGTACATCGGCTTTAAAGACTAAAAACATGATGAATAAAACACGAGCAAGAAATCATCGTCATCTAAGTTAAATGTAGCGTTTGTAGTAGGGCTTGGTGTATTTTCAAAGCACGTTTAACCCCTTCACTGCCTTACCCTGGGTACAATGGTTATTTGCAAACAGTTTGGATCCTGATCTGACGCCGCGTAGAGCGGCGTCTGATCAGGATCCAAGCTGTTTGACACAATTTTCAATATTTCTCAAGTCATAATACATAAAATTTAAATTTAAGAAATAAAAGAAGACGGCAATTGTTTAAAAAAATAATGACGTCATGATAGTGAAGCGGTGAAAATATGGAGGCGTGTTGAATGGCATTGGGTCGTTATATCACGAGGGCTGTTTATAAATGCAGCTGAGATTACAGTGAATGAGCTGCTCAAGAGAGCCCGGATGATTTGCATCCGTGTAGGTAAATGTTCAAACAAAAACCTCTGCTTCACTTATCACTCTGAAACAAAAAGCCTTTTCTACTTATCTTTTGTGGTATGTTTCATTCAGAAGTTAGTTTGCAAAAATACTTACAAACCTACGTGAAACCACTAATCACAAATAGTGAATTGAGATCGCGAAAATACAGGCATGCTAAATATTTGACAAAAGTAATGCAGAAAGCTCCTTTAGGAGCTTTTGCATTACTTTCGTCCTGCATTTAGTTTCTTCTTGCCGTAAGACTAAACCTTTATAGAAAGAGGCATGTTGTTAAAATTGGTCGCTTAATAGAGACTGGACTGTAAGCAGAGATTGTGTGCTGTCTTAGGCGCCATGTTGATACCCTGTCTTGGCTTTTTGCACCATTTGAAATGCTGAATTGTGCCACAGGTTTTAAAGGTTTTGCCTCGTTACTCTTTTTTCCTTACATACTTTTTCAGCTGTCTTTCACTGGTGATAAATGAAACTTGTACGAATTATTGTGTCAGAGATTGTTGCTTGGAAAGAGAACTGGCACACTAGTATACATGTACTAACTTTTGGATCAGTAATATCAGAATGCCTCAGGACGTTAATGAAGAACATGTTTTATATAAAAACCGACAATTTATTAGTTTTGGCATTTGATTATAAATTATAGTGTTTCAAAATGAAACAGCTACAGTGTAAAAATTGTCATAGAGAAAATTTGTGCTGGTTTGACAGAAATAAATGATCCCCTAACATTCCCTTTGACAATTTAGCCCCAGAACCTCGACCTGGTACATAATACAATATTCGATGGCCAAACGAAAATTGCAAGACACAACAAATCTGCAACTTTTACTTTTCACACCATCTTCATTCACACTCAAATTATTAAATCACAATATTAAACATACCCCATCGTGCAGCCAATACATTTTTGCGTATTTCGATACTGAATGTTGCTATGTTTGTACTTATAAATATAACAAAAGTCCCTCAAACCAAATGTACAGTTTCTTTATCGTGTTAGTGTACCTTTGAAACGATATTGCAGACAACAATGTTGAAGCAGATGACAATTTGGCGGTAAAGGGGTAAAAAAAAACATGCTAAATTTGACCAGAACAGTGGTTGAATATCATTGTATTTTACTTCAGAATTATCAATTTTATCACATTTTGTGTGTGTTAAAAACAAATTCCATCATTTGTTCAAGTAATGTTGTTAATTGTTTTCATTAAAACTGATAAAAGTACAGGTAAATAGTTTAAATCAATCAGCATAGTAGTCTTTAAGATAGATAACAGTCTAATGCACATCATATAAAGCAGAAAACTCCTTTATGAGCTTTCTTTTTAACAATTTATTGCATAAAGCAGGCATGTGTTTTAAAGATCTCAAAACTTAACAATCGCTATCATAATTTTGACTGTATCGTAGAAACTACACCATCACAGTGCCTGTTTATATTATACACATGGAATACATATTAATTTCATATAATATTACACTGGGTGGTGTTAATGTTTGGTTCAAGGAAGATGTTTTATAGTTCCCATAGTTAAAGGCCCTCTCCCACCGAGTTCAGGGTATCAATCAAACATGATAGAATGTGAGATTGGATGACATGTTCTAAGCTGGTATTCCATGAATGACGTTTCAAATGCCATTTGTCATAGCACAGTCGGTCCTATGTACAACGAGACCTATCAGCAGAAGATTAACCCCTCAACTGCCATGACGTCATCAGCTTAAAAATTTGCCATCTCTTTTTATTTTTTCAAATTTAAAATTAAGATATTTTGACCTAATAAACATATAAAATTAAGTATCATGACGTCATCAGTTTTGAAAAAATGTCTTTTTTCTTTCTCATTATTAAAGAAAAGGTATTTTGACTTAAGAAATATGGAAATGAGTGTCAAACAGTTTAGATCCCGATTTGACGCCGCGTGACGCGCCGTCTGATCAGGACCCAAACTGTTTGAAAATAGTCATTTTACTCAGGGTAAGGCAGTGAAGGGATTAAACAATCTTGGATACAAATTACAGCTCTATGAATTGACGTAATACAGACAGTTCCTTTTGAAGCGATTTGTGCTTTTTTAGTTTTGTTAACCAACAAGCCTTGCCAAAGTGACAATAATGCCTTATCAATGAATGATGACTTAACAAAGGGTTTAATATAATTCAAGACAAGCTTCAGAGAGAATTTTAACCCATTTTTGCCTGGATATTGCAAATGAACTATCTTCGTGTGCTTGCCGAAAGATTTCATTATGGATATACCAGGGTGATCTAAAGGTACTGCAATGTATGTCCATACAGCAGAACAGTTCATATGAAATAGCAAACAGTGTAGATACTGATTCTTTCAGTTTTACGTCTATCCTGACTAAAGAAACAACTTTCCTTGTCCTTTTGAACCCTTAACTCATTGAGCCCTAGTGACGCATATATGCGTCTTTTACCAAATGTGTACATGTGAAGAGTACGCTTGTCCTATGCAAACAGTGAAGTCCCTGATCAGAGGGCTCCTGCAGGAGCCCTCTGATCAGGGACATCACTGTTTGGCATTTTGCAATTTAGTACAAAAAACAACCCTAAATAGTCTAAAATGAACCAGCCTTTATTGCAAATTGGAATTTTCCATTAGAAGTTCCAGGGGATAATGAGTTAATACAGATATATAAGCATCCGTTGCAAACAATTTACCTGTTAAAAAGTACACTTGTCCTATGCAAACGGCGAATTTCAGGATCAGAGTGCTCTCTAAACAAAGTCTGCACTATTTGTCATATTGCCGTAAAACAACCATAAATAGTAAAAATGGTCTTGACTAAATTTGAAACTGGAATAGTCCATTTAACCCATTACCCCATAGCCTGTTTCTAGTTTGAAGATAGGTAACTACTTAAATCAGGTTGAAAGTAAAGCAGAATGCGCCTTTAAAGCGCATTCTGCTTTACTTTCAACCTGCTTTAAGCTACCATCTTCTAGAATATAGAAAACATTCTAATGATACATATTCTTGACTGTATAAAATGGAACTATATTCTTCAATGGAGGAATTATTTCAAGGCGTAAAAGGCGTATTTATGGGGAAATGGGTTAAAGTTTCAGGAAAGAAAGGGGAAATATCGTTACCAAGTGAACGTTTGTGTTTTCGTAAACGAGTGAACTTATTTTTAGCTATAAATCTTGTTTTAATTTCTTACTCTCAATAAATAATTAAAATGACAGCTCTTAAAACAAATGTCGCTCTTGGAATATTTTATGACATAAAACGCATCTGTTAAACAGTCTCTAGCTTCCATGAAAACGTTGACTTATGACGGGGGCGTGGCCCTATTATTTACAAACATATTGCATATTACTGCGCACGTGCACTCTGTCGAAATGAATGCGTGAAACCAATACATAAGATACATGAACGGATCTAGTCTTGGAGACAAACTTCAACACAGTCTTACACCTAACTCTGAAACGAGATTACAGACGACACTATTTAAGCAGGCGACAACATGGTGGTAAAGGGGTGGAAAATCTCACGATTAAGCTACGGAACAAGCTACGTCATCAGCTCTTAACCAATGCAAACGTCTAGCATATGACATATTTTAACAACAACAAATGCTGTGGTTTAGTTATTTCACTGTCAATGGCGTAATCGTCCTTAAGTTCAAACAGTTTGTATTCAGATCTGAATCCGTGCCACACGGTATCTGATCGAGATCCGAACTATTTGGCACTAATATTAATATTTCTTTCGTTAACCTTAAAAACAATTTTACATAAATTTACGGACGACAATTTAAAAAAAATTCAGCAGTCTATAATTTGGCAGTGAGGATTAAATTTCATGCTGCATCGTATAATGTACGTCCAAATATGAAATCCTTGATCTGCCCCTGAAACGACATGGTAATAAGAAAACGTGATGCTAGTTATTTTGACATTCAGAAACACTTTTCCGACAATTTCCAGATTGCCTTGTGATTTTCAATTTTTCTAGTCTCTTTGTGTTTTTCCTATGGTGTGGAGAAAATCCGCACACCTGGAAGAAATGGGAAAAAAACGCGTTAACACATTCAACCCTAGCGACGAGTATACTCGTCATTTACAACTAGTGTGCCTATGAGGATTCTACTTGTAACCTGCAAGTGTAAGTAAAGTCTTATTCTGCACTCGAAGGGTATTAATTTTCACTCCCTATAACAACTCCCTCCGAACACCACATACACTATTTGTCTCCCAGTGTGTGTTGTTGTAGAGAGGGGGCACTGTATTGTAGTTGTCCAAATGAATGGGAATAACAACACGGTACCATCACGACTGTTGACCATTGTTTGTGTTCAAGACATTGGCAGCTTAAAGCAAAGTGAAAGTAAAGCTGGAAGCTTAATGGAGTTTTATGTTCTACTTTCACATTACGGTCAACGTGACAAACGGGTATTGTGTACCTTTTCAACAAATCACTACTAGTTGCCTATGTACTGCCATATTGTCAGTATGTGCGTGTAGCAGCCATCATCTAAAATAGACTTTAAAAAACTATTGAATGTGTGTACAGATTTCAAGATGGTATTATATATAGTTGCAATATCTTCATATCTCGTATATCGTAATTAAGATATATGTATCGTAATATATTGTACTTAATGAACAAACAATCATTCAACTGTTGAACAGATGGTTCAGCTAGATTAAACTTAATTACATCTAGTTTCAAAGAACTCGTCCACTGTACTTGTCAAAAGTACTGTAGATCTGTCAGATTATAAGACTCCATCCTTTCCCAATAACCGCGCTTGTGTTAACCCTTAGCCTGCCAGTCATGACTATAGCTCCATATGCAAACAGCTTGGATCCGGATGAGACGCCGAGTAACTCGGCGTCTCATCTGGATCCAAGCTGTTTGACACTCGGACAACATTTTCAGCAATTTTGAGCAACTTTGAAGCACTTTGAAACTTGAAGCAGACGAGAAATATAGCAGACGACAATTTATTTGGCGGGCTAAGGGTTAAAACAAGTATTCCATTGCAAACAGTTTGGAGCTAGGGTCCAAGATAATAAAGCTTTTGAGTTGACTCTGAGTTTGTTCTCAACACATTCGATTGGTCAGATCTTGAAACCAGATCAGATACCTGCATGCAAATCGGCATCTGATTAGGCTCCAAATTGTTTGCCACTCGGATTGAATAAAATAGAATTGTCAAAAAGTTCTCATTTTTTACATTTTAATGCAATGTGGTTTCGTTGCTATTAAACGGGAAAAAACGACTGCCCTACTTTAGCACCACTGGTTTCTGTATATACGACTGACGTTGAAGAGTTAGAAATCTACTTGTTTGTCTCGTGCGAGTGACGCCTGTGTTATCTCAGCTTATAAATCACACATATATTATTTAAGTCCTGTTAGAGCCTGATAGGGTCAATCCCAGTCCCAATAGTGACGCTATATCAGTGTTTTCTCAGCCAGGCTAAACCAATTAATTTCCGTCTACATAATCAACACACTCAGACGCAGAAAAATAGACTCTGAACTTTGCATCAAGTATACCCTATTTCAACTAAGAAATTCCGTTGCCAATTCAGTAAATCTAGCTCGTACAGTGTAGAAGATTCCTTCCCAATAAATGCGTTTGTGCTTAAACAGTTATTTCCAACATTTTGGATATAGATCAGACGTCGGGTAACTGGATGTGTGATCAAGCTCCAAAGTCTTTCATCGGGAGCTTACTGATTTACTTTCCTTCTGTCTTAAGACGTAATGTATCTTGGACCCATTTCATAAAACGTCAAACGACAAATGTTGTCGTAAGACAGATAATAAAAGTCTTTATCATTATTTATTTGTCCATCTAATCAACTCATGTGACATCTCTTTGGAATCGTCTTGAAAATAGAGATGTCACAAGACAGTATTAGATAGAGAAATCAGAGATTGAATGAGTTTTAAAATTTTGACTTACGGTCGTTTTTTGTCGTACGAAGTTTTATGAAACGGGCTCCTGATACTCCTTTGATGATTTTCTTCTTTGTATTAAGCATCATCCACGTGCCTTTAAACATTTATACCAAACCTCGTATTAAGTAGTCATAAAGACTGTCTGAACAGTATTCTTCAACCAAAGCTGACATAGAGCATAAGTCTGGTAACCCTTTTATGCCTCAACATATTGCAATAATCTAAAGACAAGACACTACAATGTTTGTCCATACAAACAGACCATTTCAGATAAAATAGTAACTAGTAAATATTCTGATTAGACACCGCAATTTGCGAGGTCTCATTAGGGTCTACATTGCTTGCTAATATCTGTTTTTGAGGACGCTATACATTAATGGGTTTAACCATATTCGTTAAGTCAAAATACCTAATTTAAATTTGAAAAATAAAAGCAGACGACAATTGTTTCATGGCAGCGCAGGGTTTACTTTATGATTATCTCAATATAAGCATTGAGACATGCACAGTGTATGATGGGCTTAGGTTCTTTGGCAATTATTTCTTATTGCCAAAATAAGCGCTTGACCCAATTTGAAGAGAACTTTGAGAGATCTTTCATTCTCATAAAGCATGGTTATAAGTGTCATGAATATGAGAAAAACACTCATAACGTGTCGGTAGCTACAAAGTGTTCCGAATGATACCCAGCTTTCATTCCTTCATGTCTTAAAGTTCATCGTAACCCTTAGCAGGGTCCAATATCGTCTGCTGCAATGTTGTCGTCTGCAAATAATAGTTTCAAACATTTTTTCACGTCTTTCTAATTTTGGAATCAAGATACTAGCGTCAAACAGTTAAGATTCCAAGCAGACGCCAAGATTTGTCGGCGTCTGATCAGAATTCAAACATTTTTCAAATGTAAGTCTATTCAACCCGAGCGAGTTTAGTGTTGTTCGTCGTTTAACCTTTCACCATAATTTAAGAGGTTTCGTCTGCAATAATTGTCGTCTGAATTAAATGTACTCGGAGAATATGAGTCTCTTGTTTCTTTTACAAAAAAACGTAGATGTATTTAAGTTCCTTGATGAGCTTGCTTCCTGATGAGTCACTCTCAGTCTCATCTGATAATAGATTGTTTGCAAAAATTATCATAAAGTCGCCTAATCATTACTAAGGGTTAATATCTACTGGAACAAACAGAGGCGAATTCATGCCTCAACCCTTTCATCGCAAAGTGCGACACCCTTTGGCATTGCAAACAGTCTGGATCCTGATCAGACGCCGAGTTACTCGGCGTCTGATCTGGATCCAGACTGTTTGACACACGTATAAATGTTTGTGTCAGTCAAACTGTCTAAAATCTAAAAGTGAAGATTGCAGACTATAGTTCTTTAGCAGACGATATGTTGGCAATGACTAGGTTAATTACTATAAACAGATAAACCTGCACTTAGCGCTCGTGCCAATGAATATACGTGGGCTTTCTTTAAGACAGGTTACGTCTTATTGCAGACAATTAAGGTTAGTCAGAATGACTTACATGGAGCATTGACTGAATTGAGTTCTGCATTTGGAAGTCACGTGACTTTGGAAATATTCGTATTTCTTCGTTATAGTTTCGCCTGTCATATGGCTGACTGTATGTATATTTGATGGGGGTTATAAGTTTGAAGATGCCGTTTTATAACTTTGGTAAACACACTTGGCTTCGGGGTTTTATGTGTTATTTACACCAATTGCCAACGCGTGTAATATACAGTTATATTTCCCTAAAACTTCAAATGGAATTATGTGGCAATACTCGGCATTCTTGTCTTAACCGTAATAGAGAAAAAATATCGTCTCCGTTTAGAATGAATAAAAAACGGGTTTTGTGTATGTTGACTGTGTTTGGGCCAAAGCTTAAATCTGACCAATCAAATGCTTGAGAACGACCTAAGACTCAACTCAAACTCTTATGGACCCATCTGAAAAGTGTATTGACATTAACAAACATAATTATAACCATAAGTATTTACTCTTTTTGATTCCATGTCGTCGTTTGTTTAAAAACTGCTCGTCTGCAATTTTGGTAAATCTGTTTTAGCTTAATACATGTAATAAGCTGTATAAACCAGTGTTTGACAACAGCGCGCAAACTGTGATTTATTTATATTTTAACTATAAGATAAATATATATCATAAAGATTGTGTTTACAAGAACACAAAATATATCTAAGAAAAACAAACAATAGATCTACATAACCTGATTAGTGGGTTCCTTGGGGTGTTCTCCGATCAGGATCTACACTGTTTGCAATTATACATTAAATAGTTTCTAGCACAGAAAGTGTAAATCGAACAAAAACGATGGACGACCTATATGAGTACAGTGGAGAATCTGTTATTCTTTCCCGTTGAAACGCAAACGTACGCAAACGCAAATCACTAAAACGTAGAAAAGAACAACTTTTGGGCAATTCTGATAATTCTTGTTTAACTTGGTGGCAAACAGTTTGGAGCCTGATCAGACGCCGGGTTACCCGGCGTCTGATCTGGCTCCAAACTGTTTGCACTGCAAATAATAGTTTTAGCGTAAACGCGTTTATTGGGAAAGAATAACAGATTCTCCACTGTATGTGCAACAATTTAGCTATTGTCAGACAGGCGAAGTTTGGACAATTGACAAATATAGGTTTTGTACACTATGAGGAAACAAAATAATTATTGCTTCCCTTGTTTAGGTTGCCTCATTTCGAGGAAAGTAGAACAAACTAAGATATTGAAGAGGTATATTCCTTTTTTTGTATTCATTAAAAGCCCAAGACAAGAGTAGTACTGCAATATTACTTAGTTTCTTTATGAGAAAGCATTAACAGTTCCTGAGGCTTTGGTCAATTGAAACTATAGTGAGTAGTCGCTTTCGACATAGTTGGTATCTAAATTTCTTGATTTCAAGCGTGGTTATTTGTACAAAAACTTGTGTTTGGAGCAATAGAAAGGGTGGAAGAGGTCACGATAGTTCAGCGCCATTAGACTTGAGCAGTGTAATTTCTGAGTATTAGTCCAGGTGTGTCTAAGGTATGAAAACACATTAACCTTTTTCTCGTGTTTAGCCAGTTTTTTCTCTAGTACATTGTATAAGATTTGCAAACCGTTTTTATCCAGGTTATAAGCTGAATAAAAACATAAGCCCCATGTTAACCTATTGACATCCATAGTGATGTATCGTTTATTTTAGTTGATACAAACAAATTTTTAGGGTCGCACACTTAAAGTGTGAAGCAAGTTATATGGTAGCATAAAGGTTAAACATTTAATACCTGGGGATGTTCGTCTGCGTCCAACGGTTGGTCTGATAATTTTGAAAAACAGAATAGTTTTCCAAAACCAAAACGCCTGATTTAAGTTTCCATACAATATGGATATACCGGTATTAATTTATTTATGGGAAATTTTGTCCTTTAATTAACGGATGGAAGATTGCGTAGATGTAGTTCTGGTTTGTCCGAAATCAAGCACAGGCTCCATAATTATATAAGAGTTAGTAAAGTACCCATTACCATCATTTTCTTCTGTATGCCCACGCAAATCTCTGAGTTGTGACTACTCATTAGAATCGTCTCGCAGAGACGATTCTAATGAGTAGTAACGACGTAGTGTATGACAACACCATACGGACAACACCATGCGGACAACATTATAAGAACATGTTCCAGTTATCCGTGCCTATGTAGGAGGTATCAAAGGAGATATCATAAATATTAATTGTTGTTAATATGTAGCAATAAAGCAGCAAGAGATCTAAGCTAAGAAGGAATTCCCTGACAGCTAATGGATCCACGTTTATTCTGTAGCAGATCGTGGGAAACCCCGCTAGTCTGGCCTTGTCCGTATCCTAGTGTCAGAGCTTATCATTGCCATGGTTACTATATATTTTTGTCTGTTTTCTCAAACGTAATTTACATGTAAAATGATCGGTAAATTAATCATTATTGTAGTTGCCGATAATTTTCTGTCGCTCATTTCACATAAACACCGAAAAACAGTCAGTGCATTTCTTAATAAAATTCTGATTGGCAAATGGTTTGTAGACTATTTCGATGCCTGGTTACTCGACATCTGACCTAGCTACACGTTATTTGCAATTGGAATCATTGTGTTTTGTCCAAACACGTTTCACATCTTTCAGTTTAATATTATACACATTAGCCATTATGATAACTAGATCAATCTCTCGGCGCACAAACATTAGGAGACATTTATGTCATGTTTAATTCTTAGAAGTCGTATGATGCAAGTTTTGTTGCATTAGCATTGTCCTGCAAAATTTCTCCGTTTGTGGCACTCTACAGTGTTGGGTTTTGATCAACATCATTTCAAATCACAGTCATATAAAGTGTTTATCTAATGTATAAACACATACACAACCTGAATGGTTTACACGGTAAGTTCTGAGGTCCAGGGCCCGTTTCATAAAATGTTGTCGTAAGTCAGATTATAAAAGTCTTAATCAGAAATTAAATGTATCTTAAAGTTTTGACTAACGACCGTTTTTGTCGTACGAAGATAAGATAAGAGAGTTGCATGAAAATCCTTTACTTCTCCACAAAACCTTTGTTGTGGGTAGTCACAATATTTTTTTAACTCTTTGCATGCTTGGTAATTTTTGTCTGCAAAATTGACGTCTGCAACTGTTCTAAAAGTAGACATTTCTAAATTTCTTTTTTCAAAACAGGGTCAGAGAGTCAAACAGTTTGGATCCTGATGAGACGCCGCGTTAAACTGTTTGCAAAGGTAATCACTTTTGGCAGATTTGTCCGCCACTAACATGGTAAGCTGACATTTGAAACACTCACCTTATCTGGAGCGGGGTCTTTGAGAATACCAGCACAATTTCCCTTTTACGACATCTCAGCTTGTTTTCTGTGTTTAACTCTTTCCTCCCTGAAACTTTAAATGGACAATTCCAGTTTCGATTTTTGACTAGTCCATTTCTGGCTTTTAAGAGTTGTTTTTGTCAATTTTGGCATTACTGACAAACAGTGAAGACCCTGATCAGAGGGCTCCTTTCGGAGCCCTCTGATCTGGGCCTTCACTGTTTGCACAGGACAAGTGTATTATTCACATGTACACTGTTTGAAATGACGCCTATATGCGGGACTAGGGTTCAAAGGGTTAAAGCAGGTGTTTAGTTAAACATGATTAAACTAAAGCAGAAAGCTGCTGTAGAAGTGTGTCATGTTACATACATCTGCGTTAAGCTGCAACATAACTTTGACATAGAAACGTTTCATATTACATGCATCTGCTTTAGGCTGCCACCTGGTTGTGACACCCTCATTGAGGTACCGTTAGCATAACATGTGTTTAAAACTTTTTAAAAAGAATATGAATATGCAGGTTGGGTTTTGTTTGTTTGTTTTTTTCTTAAAATTCAGCATCATTATGCAGAAAATACATACAGCATGAAACTCTTGGAATCTTTATATAGCCTGTCTTTTGTTCTGCACTCGTGTCTTAGGCATTTTTTGTTAACCCTTCTGCCGAACAAGTTTTCGTTTTCAAAATAAAATAAAAAAAAATATGTTAAACCTGAAACTACAGTGCTCCCTCGTTACAACGGCCCTCCCAACAACGAATCCCTCCTTACAACGACTCTTGTCGCCGTTCCCTAAACAGGAGAATTATTTCTTACGCTTTTACTGCTGCAATATCGTCTACTTAAAATTTTCGTCTGGTGTTTTTCTCAAAGTTATATATTGGACATTTTGACAGAAAATAAACATAATGGCGAGTGACAAACAGCTTGAATTCAGATCAGACACTGCGTTACGCGATGTTTGGTCTGGAACCAAGCTGTTTGAAATGTAAGTCAATTCCCCTCCCTATAACGACTCCCTCCGAACAACGCACATAATCTTTGTCTCCTATTGGGTGTCGCTGTAAAGAGGGAGCACTGCAGTTGTGTGTTGTTGTTTTTTACATACCTTTTCCTTCCTCAATGGATTTTTATGTACGGCAATCTGAAGGTCAACATGTTAGGACATCTTATCCAAAACTGTTTTCAAAAGCAATCAATCATATAAGCACGGGAAGGGTTAAATGAGTGTTAACCTTTTCACTCTCAATGACGTCATAAAGCGCGTTTGAAAACAATTTGGGTCCTGATCAGACGCCGCGTTACGCGGTGTCTGATCAGGATCCAAACTGTTTGACACTCGTTTCGAATTTTCGTCATTTAAATTGACTTAAATCTAACTTTGGAACGATATTGCAGACAACAGTATTGAAGCAGACGCCAATATGGCGATAAATGGGGTAAAAATGACACAATAAATTTGATCATGAAAGGGATAATGAGTGTTATCTCTTTCAACAGTGACTTACTGCCATCTGCTAAATTATGAACATAAACGGGATGTGAGTGACAACTGTTTAGTGCATGATCTCGTTCCAAACTGTTTGCAAATATCACATGATTTGTATAATATACGTACAGTGTTGCAATAGTTAAACTCCGTGGAATGGCTTGCGACAGTTGAGAAGACGTTATTCTTTCCCAATAAACTATTATTTCAATATAGATAGTTTGACTCCATACAGCTTGCCACTCAAATTATAATAAACAAATCAAAATTTTCAAAAACTTGTTATTTTTTCTAAATTTTATTGGAATACGCTTGCGTTTCATTTGAGTTTAAAATGGGAAAGAATAACGTCTTCTCCACTGTAACATCTGCACGTGCGACTCCGCGCTTTCAATATTCTCTGCATCTTAGACAAGTATCTGTATAGAAGTAATGGATTTCGAATAATTTTCAAATTTGTGCTAGAGAGATACCGGGCAGACCGTTGAATCGATCTGAGTCTAAGATAAACTGAATCTAAAAAGTTTTGATATACCAAATGGACGTGATTTTGTGATATCGGAGAAATTTTGATGAGTCGATTTCATCATAGTTTCGTCAAATTGATACAGCAATAGATTAGATTTTGCTTGGAATGAATATTATATGATCGTGGCTCTCGTAAATAAGGCTACAGTGAGACTGGTGCCATAAATACGTTATCAGAAAAGCTTCAATAAACTGTAAGATTATAGGTGAATTAATTCAAATAAATAGTCTATCAGGGCTCGAGATAACATGGGTAAGATTGAAATTTCCAATATCTTCTCGTTTATTTAATTTCCAAAAAACTATGCTGTATCTACTCAATAGAATCGTTTGTCCGAGACATTCCGAATGAGTAGTTCCAATAAAATTATTATATACAGGAGTAAAAGTAAAGCGTTTAGTTAGTGCATGCTCGTATTTGAAATACTACTTTTATCGCTTATTTTTGTTCTATGTTATAAAATTGAGAGACGGAAGATGGACGGGTGATTAGAAAGCTTGTGTGGCATTCTCCAATAATCCAAATTGTGTCGATCAGCCATTCAAAACTCTGTTTATGAAAAGTCTTGATGGCAGAATACAGAGTTGTGCTAAGCTATACTATGATATACAGTAAAACATCTGTAATACGACCACTTATTTGTGTTAATTAGCAAATAATTTAGATAAATGACTGCTTTAAGCCAGGTGAACGTAAAACAGAAAGCTCCTGCAGGAACTTTCTGTTTTACGTTCACCTTGCTTTAAGATATCACCTTTTTTACAATCAATTAGCCTTCTTTTTAGTGGTCGTAAAAGAAAGGTTTTACTGCATTTGTGAATAGTCTTGATGGCAGAATACAGAATTGTGCTGAACTATACTATGGTGTAGTTCTAAATAAAACTTTCAAACAGCTTTTCGGAATCCCTTGTTTCGCATACATCGATCTTTAAGGAGAGTGGCAGTTCAGTGCGAGGAGAAATCCATGCAAAAGGTATATATCTTTAACTCACTGACCCATGCCACTTCAAACAGACAGTTCAAGTGCCAAGTTAAGTATTTTCCAATTATTCTGCAATCTATGGGTGAATTTACTACATATTGTATATTAACAAACATTGCAGACCCGGGTCAGAGGGCTAACGTATGGTTAAACTTTTACCTTCTACAGATATCCAATCTTGTTCACCGGATGGCCTTTCAAGATATGCTGTACTGTATTCGAAAATTGCATACATACAATATATATGTACAAACTGTATTGTAATACTGCGTACATATAGTATTTAGATATTGCGTGCATACTGTATTCGAAGATTGCGTACATATAGTATTTAGATATTGCGTGCATACTGTATTCGAAGATTGCGTACATATAGTATTTAGATATTGCGTGCATATTGTATTCGAAGATTTTGTAAATATAGTATTTAGGTATTGCGTGCAAATTATATTCGAATATTGCGTTCACACTATTCTAATATTGTGTACATACAGTATTATCGATATTACGTATATACTGTATTTAGATATTGCGTACATCGATATAGAGTTTGTTAGCTGACCAATGATCGTTTGTCCAAATTCAGATATATTTCTAGAAACACCATGGCAACAAGTAAAGTGACACATAAGTGACAAGTTCGGGTTTTCATTAACTTTCAATAATCCACACTATATAGATAGAGTGAGAATTTCTCCAGTTCTCTGAAACATAGTCTTTAACATTGTAAACAGCGTCCATTTAATACACTGTTCATTCACAGCTGCTTAAATACAAGCGGTAAATAATGCGGAATAAGATAATGCAAGAAATATCATGCAGCAACTTTCTGCATCATATTACTCCTATATTTAGCAGTCACCTTTCTTTGTTTTCCTATATACAACCTCAAGTGGTCCAATTTTGACTGTAGTTCTAAAGTTGGGAAATACATCCAGATGAAAATGTTTAAGCATGGTTTATTATGACTGAACTATTTGCCTGGTTAATGTTTTTTCCATCATGTTCTTGCTTCGATATTGCAATGTAGTGGATAGTCTATCGAAACTATGATCTTATCTTCTTTTGTAAACGATAGGCATCAATGGTTGAAGGACAAATGCCAACTTAATGCTTGACAAAGGTTGTGCACTATGGTACGTAATGCATTAGATCTTGTGGGTGCTTGTGTCAATTTTCAAGCTTTCAATTTCCTGCAATATTTTTGTCACATGTCTTTAAAGTATATAAATGTTTAAGACCTACAACATCCCATTATACCTGGTCGACAAGTTTGAGTCGGACAATATATTCAATCAACACGTAAACACGTGATCACAATCCGCGTCTTTGATTGGCCACAGTGGATCATTAACTCTAATCTTACCTTGATATCGTCTACTGCTAAAATGATGTCGCTAATTTGTTTTTCAGATTTAGATTTTATGTCTCGTTTATTTACAGAACGTCTTATAGGAGCGTCATCCCATCTGACTCATGGCGGCTTTCAATTAAAAACACTTTATCATTATAATTGAAGAAGTTCAAATACAAGTACGGTGTCAATAGTTTCGACTTTGTTTAGATTGATCAGATGCTGAGTTGTTAAGTGCCTAAACTCAATTGCTACCGCAACTAACAATGTTTCGGTGAATGGCAGATTGGAAATTCGAACAAGATAGTATTTTCATCTTACGTTCATGACAGTTATTTGCAAGAAGTCCGAATTCGGAGGAACTTTCTACTACTTGGATACACTGTAGCAATTTGACTGTTTTGTCAGGAATATTCTATGGAGAGAACCCTTCCGGGAAGACCAAAACATTCGCTTTCCATTGGTTTCCACATTAGGAAGGTTTATCGGTCATTAAGAAAACATTGAATGTTCAGTTTTCACAGACGACTAGCTGCTCAGTGCCTCCAACATGTTTTAATACTTATCTTATTTCGAAGTTAAAACGTGCCGCAACCAAGTTCTAACTTTGAAATACCAGTATGTTCGAGTTAAATGGGTAAGATAGAGCTAGTGAAAGGGTTCATTGCTCGTAAAATGAAAAAAAAAACATGAAACATGTTTACATATACACTTTGTCTTTCCTCAAAATCAACCAATGAAAATCTTTAAAGTATTAAAACTGTATTTTAAGAGTTTTTTCTACATTTAAAACAGACGAGATGTCAGCAGCAGAAGACAATATCGCAGACTATAAAGCGTTGAAATATACTGCACTCTGTCGCTCATAGTTTTGTAAAATGGAAAAGGCATGAACGCAGTGGGGAATTGCGCGGACTGAAATATTTATGAGCCTTCGGTCCACAGAGTTAATGAAAAGGTTTTAATTGATTTATAATTAAGTTTAGATCAATAAAGATGGCAGCGAGGAGGCAGCAGGGTCGTGGGAGAATTTCTCTCCCTCTCTCACTGTTTTTGGGCCCGGAATGCCACGCACGTGCGATGAACAGGTGTAAAACTGTTGCAGAGATAGTTTTCTTCTACAATGAAAACATTCAGTGTGAGCTAACATTCTTTGAAGAGTGGGGATTTCTAAAAACAAGCTACAGTTTAACAGGTTAATGCCGACCGTCTACAAAAGTAGACATTAGCAAACAGTGTAGACCTTGTGACTAGGGGCCCGTTTTACTAAACAACTTACGCAAAGTATTTGCGTAAGTCAAAATTTTAAATTTTAATTTTTTTTTATTATTTCTTGCTACAAACAGCAAATAGCCAGATCAGAGGACGCGCTTTTAGCGCGTCCTCTGATCTGGTTATTTGCTGTTTGCAAACGTTTATGATCGAAAAATAAGAGTAAAACGATTTTGACCTACGCAAACATTTTGCGTAAGTAGTTTAGTAAAACGGGCCCCCGGTGCATCACCAGGGTCTGCACTGCTTGTCATTTCATAACCAAGGTTTAGCAACTTTTTAAGCGTTGTCATTCAAATTGATGGTTATATTTTGAGCAGAAGGTTCCCGTGGGCTTTATCATAATATGCTGTGAAGTATAAACGTAAAAATTCTCCATTTTTTATTATTAATATTTGAAATGTTTCGGAATTAGATATTGTTGGCAAAACTCTATCGAAATTCTCTCTCGTAATCTCTATGAGCAGCTTTTAAAGGCTTGTCATTCTCATCGCTCATGTGTATGCATTATATGTTTAAATATTTGAATACCTGTACCCTGTGCTAATAAGGAACCTTTGTTGTTTTCCTACACCCTTACAAGATGATTATAATGTTGAAAGTTCTTTCATTTATATTACTCGTTCATCCGTCAAACAAAACCATTGGAATAATATGTGCGGTCGTAAACTGAAAAAGAAAGCATGAAACATTCATACATATACACGTTGTCTTTCCTCATAATCACACATAACGCATGATGTCTTATCGCATACAAAGGGGCCAGTCTTGCGGATAAAACAATAATCCAATGTCCCATCCTGCTATGACCTCGTCGAAAAACCATGCATCTATATAGCCCAATCAAAGAACCAACATTTTTAAAAAATAGCAAAAACGTCTTTAAAATTTATTAAAATAATAATAAGTTCCACAGAGCCTGACAATTTTAAATGGCCTTTTCTTTGATCTTGTTACAAACAAAGCATGAATATTTAAATAATGACAGTCTGTACAGAATTGATAGTTTAAGTAATTAGGATGAAGGCGTTTGAAGAGTTTTCTTCAAAGTAAAGACACATTAATATATACTAGGGTATACCAGTTAAACTCTTTCCCATGAGACGTGCGCTTTAACCCTTTCATGATCTAATCTTTGGGGAGCTTCTTACCCCTTCACCGCTTTATTGTCGTCTGTTTCAGTATTGTTGTCTGCAAGACACGTTTCAACGTTATATTTAAGACCCAAATCAGAGCCCACTGATCAGGATCTGCTCTATTTGTGGTATTGCAATACATTGGCATGTACAGTGGAGAATATGTTATTCTTTCCCGTTTAAACGCAAACGTACGCAAACGCAAAGCACTAAAACGTAGAAAAAACAACTTTTGGCCAATTCTGATAATTCTTGTTTATCTTGGTGGCAAACATTTTGGAGCCTGATCAGACGCCGGGTTACCCGGCGTCTGATCTGGCTCCAAACTGTTTGCACTGCAAATAATAGTTTTAGCGTAAACGCGTTTATTGGGAAAGAATAACAGATTCTCCACTGTATCAACCCTACATAACCATAAATGGACTAGACTATTTTGAAACTGGAATTGTCCATTTGAAACTCTGAGGAGGAAAGGATTAATAAGGTCTAATCTCGATAACTTGAATTCGAACTTACCCTAATGCATTGATGCCATTGTGAACAATTGTTAACTCCTTCACTGTCGTGACGTCATCGAATTTAAACAATTGACGTCTGCTTTTAATTCTCAAATTTAAAGTTTAAGTATTTTGACTAAAGAAATATTGAAATGAGTGTCAAACAGATTGGATCTTGATCAGAAACTGCCTTTGCGGCGTCTGGTACTATTGAACTCTGGGTAAGGCACTGAAGGGATAAAATATCCTACAAATATATTGGGAGTACAGAGATTATATATTACTCCATTTATAGGACATATGTTCCGTATATTACTCTATTTAAAGTACAAAATGTCCCAAGTTGGCACTCTATCTTCTATTTTGACATTATCATCACTTTATCTTTTGAACCCATTATGTACTTTTTATTTTTCCCTCACAAGTCTCATCTGTATCTGTAAAGTTACTTGCCAACGAATGTCAAAATTTTAATCCAGATTAAACGCTGTGTAACTCCATGTGTGATCAGGATTCAAACTGATTCTCATCTGAATGTTTTTCTGGAATTGTGCTTGAGAAGTAGTGTGTTATGTTTTGCAAATCATGAGGTAGATCTAACATTCTTACAGTAACAATCAAAGGGTTAACTCTGCTCAGCCTTACCCCGAGAACAATGGTTATTTACAAACAGTTCGGATCCTGATCAGACGCCGCGTTACGCAGCGTCTGATCAAGATCCAAACTGTTTGACCCTAAGTTTTATATGTTTCAAGTCCAAATATCTCATATTAAAATTTGAGAAATGAAAGCAGACGACAAGAGTTTAGAATTGATGACGGCATGGCAGTGAACGGTCTGTAAACGGTTGGTTATATTTTAGGAAATTGAATTGCCACTATTTTGTGACAAGGTTAGCGTAATCTGTTCTGGGCATGCGGGTTATAGAAACAGTTAAAATCAAAGCACCAACTATTAACCGTTAGTGTGCTAACACCAACTTGACTCACATTTGCAAACAGTTTGAATCCTAATCAGAATCTAAGGTAATCGGTGTCTAGCATGTTCCAAACAGTTTGTTAATTGAATATTTGTCTTGTATATAGTAGGGACATTATACTGTGTTGTAAGTAAGGAGATAACAGAGTTTAAGTTGTCTATATTTTGCTAACAATCAAGGGGTTAACCTATAATTATAAAAGTGTTAAGCATGTGGGCTATTAGGGGCATTAACCCTTAGCCCGCCAAATAAATTGTCGTCTGCTATATTTCTCGTCTGCTTCAAGTTTCAAAGTGCTTCAAAGTTGCTCAAAATTGCAGAAAATGTTGTCCGAGTGTCAAACAGCTTGGATCCGGATGAGACGCCGAGTTACTCGGCGTCTCATCCGGATCCAAGCTGTTTGCATATGGAGCTATAGTCGTGACTGGCAGGCTAAGGGTTAACCTTTATCCAACCATACTATAGTCTGCGTTCATATTGCCGTCTGCATTTTTTAAAATAGTTTTTACATGTATACGTTTTTCTTTTCTTGAAATTTAAATACGTGGGTTTGGATCCAACACATATGTTAAGCGACCTATCCAGACGTCTAATAATGGATGGCTATGCCAAAGCATGACAGTGGTCAGTGAATACTCATGTGTACATGACCAAGATATGCTCCCCACTGGAAAAAAAATTAACCCATTCATCGCCTTTCTTTGAGTAAAACGGTTAATTGCAGTTTTGATCCTGATCAGACGCGGCGTCTTGGTCAAGATATAAACTGTTTGATATTCACTTCAATATTTCTTGATTTGAGAAATAAAAGTAGACGACAATTGTTTTAAGATGATGATGCTATTGCTGTGAGGGGATTTAACCTATTCACTGCTGTAATCCCGTCTGCCTACAGTGGAGAATCTGTTATTCTTTCCCGTTTAAACGCAAACGTACGCAAACGCAAAGCACTAAAACAAAGAAAAAAACAACTTTTAGACAATTCTGATATTTCATGTTTATCTTGGTGGCAAACAGTTTGGAGCCTGGTCAGACGCCGGGTTACCCGGCGTCTGATCTGGCTCCAAACTGTTTGCACTGCAAATAATAGTTTTAGCGTAAACGCGTTTATTGGGAAAGAATAACACATTCTCCACTGTACAATGTGACGTCTTTATTTAAGAAATATTTTTTTAAGCATTTATACTACATGAGCCCTCTGCTTGCATAGGACAAGTACAATCTTCACTCATACACTGTTTGTAAATATTGAGTTAACTCCTCGCTAGGTTTGAATGTGTTTAAGTAATGTTTATTTTGTAACGAGTTTCAATTGTAAAATAATCTGCCCTACGCTACCAGTATGATATATTCCTTGATTGGATGCTTTACACACATTAAACTGTACTCATATATCAGCTATTGCAATATTCATATTCTTATTAGCATTAATTCTATATTGATTTGCAACTGTCATGTTTTGAAATATGTGTCTGCTCATTCCGTTGGAAGTTTGAATAATCCGTACGTTGACCTGATACCTTTAATGCATAACATGTTATATTAGCAAACAGACTGGATCCAGACAAGACGTAAGGCGGTGTCTGATCAGGGCCCAAGCCGTTTTACACTCATTGCAATGTTTCTTAAGTCAAAATATCTAAAATTCAATTTTAAGCAATGAAAGTACTAAGCAGACGACATGTGTTTGCAGTTGATGACGTCATGGCAGTGAAGGGGTTAACCTTGATCAGCCACGTATCCTATCATTTTATATCCGCATAACCTTGAACTGACTACAGTAATGATCTGCTATTATCGCCATTCCAAAGAACGCCGATTTTGAATATTAAAACATTTGAATTCTTACAGCAAGATGAACGTAAGGCGAAAAGCTCCATCAGGACCTTTTCGCCTTACTTTCACCCTACTTTAAGCAGCCTAAATAAGTAAATTCGAAAATCCGATATTCTTTAGAACTGTCGTCATAGCAACAGTTTATTGTATTGTCAATTAATTATACAAATCATGATTTAGCATTGAAGGATTGTAGAACTAATACAAATGCGTCATCTGCGCTTGAATTCGCCCGAGGTGCCAGCCATTGTCGGCGATTCTCTTCCTCATTTTACGGAGCTTTACCCAAAAGCGATCATTTTTTAATCAAGATTCATTCGCGCATGCGCCCACACATTTGATACGACATCGTCTAATGCCAACATACCGTTCGCTTAAATTCCAAAACGAATTGCGATTTAATGGAGTAGCCGAAAACATAGTTCAATTAAAAAAAGTTTGTCTAATGGTAAAATATCATTTGCTGTCGTCTGATCTAGAATTTTTTGTTATGAACATACAGCTATGGGTGACAGACTCATGATACAGTACAATCTCTATATTACAGTGGAGAATCTGTTATTCTTTCCCAATAAACGCGTTTACGCTAAAACTATTATTTCAATTGCAAACAGTTTGTATCCAGATCAGACGCCGGGTAACCCGGCATCTGATCAGGCTCCAAACTGTTTGCCACCAAGATAAACATGAAATATCAGAATTGTCCAAAAGTTGTTCTTTTCTACGTTTTAGCGCTTTGCCTTTGCGTACATCTGCGTTTAAACGGGAAAGAATAACAGATTCTCCACTGTACGACAACCCCATTGTATTCATTTATAGTTTTAAAAGACACCAGGTAGCTCATAGCATGGTGAATTTAAAACAGAAATCTCTACTTTACTTTCTCCTTGCTTTATTAGTAACCACCTGCTTTTAACATCGAAATAACGTTATTTCGAGTGTTCGTAATAGCGAGGTTTTACTGTAAACGACAATCGCCCTGTCATTCCTCCGCTATGGGGTAATAGAGATCATTTAACTCTAAACCAATCCGATTGTCTTTCCTAATGCTGATAAAATGTAATTTTGGAATAAATCAGAATACTATTGCTATCTCCCTCGTGAGTTATTTCGTCTCTAATCTCGTTAGGCGAACTCTCGTGAGACTTGCAGGAGGTGGAGTGATTGTAACAGCGGTTTTCTCGCTTCTGGTGTTGTAACTATTGCTTTTTCCGTATTGTTTTACAGCCGTACTTTATTGTTGCGTACCATTCTGTTACAGGCGAACTGATTGTTTAACCCTTTCACTCTCAGTGACGCCTAAAAGCGCGTTTGCAAACAGTTTGGATCCTGATCAGACGCCGCGTGACGCGGCGTCTGATCAGGATCCAAACTGTTTGACACTCGTATAGATATGTTTTACGTCTTACTACATTGAATCTTACTTTGAAACGATCTTGAAAACAAAAAAAAATTAAAGCAGACGACAATGAAACGGTGAAGGGGTAAAAATCTCAAGAAAAGTTTGGTAGTGAAAGGGTAAAGTGTTTGTATATTGAACCCTGACTAGATTCCAATGTACAGGGTATTAGTATATGTGTTAAACACATTGTCTGCCAAGCATTGCCTTTGGGCAGAGGCAAACAGTGCAGATTCATATCAGATTTCGACAAATGCGACGTCTGATTCGACGCTACACTACTTGCTTACAGGAATTTCTATCATTTATAATGATGAAAACTTAAACAAGATATCTCGTAAATGGGTTGATTAATAACTACAGATTCTAGCGGCAAAACCTGAAAATTTAATTCATTGATTCTGACTGACCTTCTGCTCGAACCTCTTCATGTGATAGTGAACTCTCGCCATCGAGCAACATCCTTAAAATCAAAGTTGGTTTAGTTATCTTAATTAACCCTTTCCCCCATAGAAGCGACTTTTAGCGTATTTATTTTATTCATCCGCTGAAGAAAATAGTTCCAGTTTATAACCTCATGAACAATTACCATTACAAATATTTTATATAGTCTAGCAGATTTTAGCTTAAAGCAGACTGAAAGTAAAGCAGAATGTGCCTTAAGGCACATTCTGCTTTACTTTCAACCTGCTTTAAGTGGTCACCTGTCTTCAAAACTAGAAACAGGCTATAAGGTAAAGGGTTAATGAAAAAATGAAAGTAAAACAAAAGTATATTATAAGTAGTAATAAGGTATTCTAGTTGGATAAATCTACCTTAACCGAGAGAACAAATACGACTAGAACTAATTTGACTAGATCTAATTGCCTGTAATTGGATGCAGGAGTTGTCCATTGGACGTTTCAGGGGCGAATGAGTTCGAGAAAAAGTGAACACGTGATTATTGTCATTACAATAGAACTATACTGGCACCGCACGTGCTCAACAAATGAGTTTAGATTTTAATTTCATTTACAAAGTCTCGCGAGAGGTTGGGGCTTCGGGGAGTTTTTGCTAGCAACACACGGTCGTATGGTTAGGATATGTTCTGTGTTGTTCCAACACACTTTTTTGTATGTTTACTGTCTCTAAGAGTTTAAATCAAATGTGCTTCGCTTCTTTTAACCCTATCAACTGTATGCAGAACAGTGTCCTCTCAAAAGTAGTGTCTGCTACAGTGGAGAATCTGTTATTCTTTCCCGTTTAAACGCAAACGTACGCAAATGCAAAGCACTAAAACGTAGAAAAGAACAACTTTTGGACAATTCTGATATTTCATGTTTATCTTGGTGGCAAACAGTTTGGAGCCTGATCAGACGCCGGGTTACCCGGCGTCTGATCTGGCTCCAAACTGTTTGCACTGCAAAGAATAGTTTTAGCGTAAACGCGTTTATTGGGGAAGAATAACAGATTCTCCACTGTAAGTGCTTTTGAATTCAGTTTGAGAGCAAATCGGCTTGTCAACAAACATTGATTTGAGTGTCAAACAGTTTGGATTCTGATCCGGTGTCGAGTTTCTCGCTATAAGATCAGGATATAAACTTAACAATACCATTGGCAATTTTGTAAGTAGACGGTTAAATTTTGTGATGAAAGCATTAAAATGTATTTACATTTATTATGTATAATTTCCAGGGCTTCCATAAGTTGACCTTGGAAAATACTAAGATTTCCAAAGTTTCTATTTTTCAAGTGTGATTGCTTAAAGCAAATTGAATGTATTTAGCAGTATGTGCCTTAGGGTGCATTCTACTTTCTTAAGGCGCATTCTGTTTTACTTTCAGCCTTCTTTAGGCTACCGTCTGCTACGATGAAACTCCGAAGATTTCGAAAACAAATCCAGAGAAAAGGCAGCCCTGCATTCCACTGCCCAAAAGTCGCCTATGGCTTATTGTTCCCTTGGGGAATTATTTAGTTACCAAAACTTGAAGCAGTCTACTTGGAATTCTTGGTAGTTTTATATATACCTCTCTAAATTAGCAAACGGTATAAAACTAGATCAGAGGGCATCTGATATTGTCCTACATTGTTTGCAAATGTAATGAGAATATTTTAACAAGTCCATGGAGTTGAAAGAGTTATGGAATGCTTACAGATGAAACGACGTTATTCTTAAAATATGAATTTCAACAAATCGGAGACTAATAAGAGGCCAACTGTTTGCTAATAACATAAATGTTTAGCAGAAACACATTTTATCGTGAATAAAAACCATCTTCTAGCCTGTGGGTATAGATGTACGCTATTGTTTATTTTAGAAATTCTACGTGAAATATCATCTGTGATTGAAAGATATACTGATCAATGATTTTGAATTGTTTGAAAGGTTTTTGAAATGCCGCCAGTAAGTAGACACTTTGTTTTGCAGAGTTTCCAAAGATACAACTTGTTGCCAAAACTGCCAACTCTAAAACATGCAAAACATTCATTTAATTTAACAAATTGTTGACATATTATTTATTAAACGGTGTCTTTGAAGACCTGTTGAAGCTTTAATTGCTATCGGAATAGATCGGCAATGTCTAACACGCATACCGGATGCCCTTGGCGGTGTATCACTGCGCATTTCAGCATGGAACTCTGGGAAATCCGCCATTAAGCTACTGACACGCCATAAATCCGTTCACACCTTATGGCCAGCCTGGGGCTAAATTGTTTTCGAAAATAAATGGCGTTAAATATAATAAAAATAGCAATGCGTTGTTCAAAAAATGTGAAATGTACCTAAGATGTACAATATACATGTTTTAATAGCTACTGAGTATGTGCGTTATTTCACAGAACTATTTGACTCTAGGGCACAAGGGGAGTATTTCAAATACATGTACTAAAATTATTACATCTTTACAAACACCTTTCATTTTAGTCACATTATAAAGTTTAATTGCGATATAAAACATGAACGCAGCTTTGTGTCTATTCTGCTCGTGTCCAGGGCCTTGTTTAAGGTGAATGTGTACTACAGTTTAACATTTTTAAAGAAAGCAGCAGTTTATTCATTTTGGCAAATAATTTATAGAAATGATAAGATACTCGGCAAGTAGTCACGATCAAAGTTGGTCACGCGGCGTCTGATCAGGATATAAACAGTTTGACACTCGTTTTGAAATTTCTTAAGTCATACTGCTTTATTTTTTAACTTTGTAACGACATTGCAGACAACAAAATTGAAGCAGACGACAATGAAACGGTGAAGGGGTAAACATATCACAAAAGATTTGGCAGTGAAACGACGAAACAAATAACATTTGGAAGTATTGGCATTGTCGCTCTTTAAAGCACACGGTATACGAGAATAGCACATACAAGACATATGAAGTTCATTTTCAAAATGCATCAGCGACTCTCGCCACTATTAGACGTTCTGTTGACGAACAATTTCCATTCAAACCTAATCCGGTGTTACCTGGTACCTGCTCTGGGTCCAAACTGTATGCACAGTCTAACTAATTCTCGATTACAATTTGGACACGTTACTCTTAAACTAGTTTTCCAATGCAAACAGTTTGGAACTTGATCAGACGCCTGGTAATCCGACGTCTAATCGAGCTCCAAACGGTGTGACCAGAATTGCCAATAAATTGTTATTTTCTTCGTTTTATTGCATTGCGTTTTCGTTTCGTTTGCGTTCAAAAACGAGAAAGAAAACGTGTGTTCCCGCTGTAACAGGCCAAACATTTAACACTGAAAGCGAAACCTTAAATGCTGTGGACGTAATATCAGAGCTTTGCTTCACACTTCTTATCCAATGTTAGCCTTCCTAAAGCTACAATATAGGCTACCTTTGACACTAGGAGAGAATTAGTTACTAGAGTAAACAAAAAACGTGCGTGTCTTATACTAATCGCGAAAACCCATGACTATTGTTCAATTTTGAATAAGATTTATTATTATCTCATTAATCTGAAGGATAATCAATTGGTCGATCCTAATAAGTTTTGATCGGCTTAATAGTTATATAGTTATACGGCTTGAATCACTCAGTCCATAAAGTCACGTGACGTTTAAAGGTACAGTCAAGATTTAAACCATGCAAAAGTACTCATGAATGAACTCTGTTTCGTGCAACTGTACTTTTATTTACACATAGTTTGGATCCACTTCAGACGCCAGGTTTCTCGGAATCTGACCATGATTAGAACTGGTAAACACTCATCATCATGGCAGGTTGCTAAAATAAAATAAAATTGAAATCAGTCATTAGGCGATATAAATCCTTTACTCCATAATCTAGTTTTGAGGACAGGTAACTACTTAAAGCAGGTTGAAAGTAAAGATTGCGCCTTAAGGCGCATTCTGCTTTACTTTCAGCCTGCTTTAAGCTACCATATGCTTGAATAGAATTTATAGAAATATTTCTTACAGTTATACATATCCATGAATGTATAAATAGGAACTACATGTATGTCTTCAGTGTATATGAATTAATTTAATTGCGTACAAATGAGTATCTTTGAAGTAAAGGGTTAAGAAAAAAATCATGAATATTTTCAAGAATTGCATAGAAAGACCAGAACTCTTAAATATCTACAGTTTCGAGGGTAAAGAAGTAGTGGCGACTGTTGTGATTGGAATTGTTTATACTTGGGTGTTTTCAATAGACACACCCTTGTGTCTGTTAGTAGAGATCAGTAAAGGTGTGGTACACAAGAAAATATGTTATTGTAATTGTTTTCCAGTGAACCAGTTTGTTCTTCTAAAATAGTTTGGATCCAGATCAGAAGCCGAGTAATCTGGCATCTGGTAAGCTCAAAACTGTTGGCCACTCTCTGTCAACTAAGGTTGCCTGTGTATTTTAACCCTTTCACTGTCGAAGACGCAAAACAGACGCATTTGCGAACAGTGTGAATCCTGATCAGACGCGACCTGACACGGCGTCTGATTAGGAGCCAAACTGTTTGACACTCTTTCCGAAATTTCACCAGTCATAATGCGTTTAAATCAAACTTTGAAACGATATTGCAGACAATAATATTCGAGAAGATACGACGACAATAATGCGGTGCAGGGGTAAAACCCTCACGGAATATTTGACAATGAGCGGGATATGTGCAGGCTACTACTAGTATATATACGTTTAGTTGTTGGGTGTTTTTTTCCAATACAATTAAACGGACTACTCCTTTAAAGCTACCGGTCAAATCTATGTGCACAGCTGACTGCCAGTTGAACGTCTTCCAGCTAACTGGCTTGGTCGGTACAGTAAAACCTCTCCTTGACAACCACTCAAAACAATAATTGCATGGTAGTTCATTTCAGTGACTGTATAAAGTAAGTTGGAAGTAAAGCAGAATGCTCCGTTAGGAGCATTCTGCTTTACTTTCATCTTGCTTTAAGCCACCAACTATCCTTTACACCTTCAACAATCCTCTATAGGAGTGATCGTTGGAGTGAGGTTTTACTGTATATCTCAGCTGAGCAGCCCAAGTCTTTTCAAACGTTTGATTTGATTATAGATTTAGATTAAGAAATTAAGCGATCGTATCTAAACACGGTTTTGTTTGTCTGCCGGCTGGTTGAATTACATGCGAGATGTAATCTGTCCAATAGTTAATACGTTAAACACATAATGCGCTATCTGCGCCATATATGTTCATGAGAATTGGATAATAAAAATTGCAACTCAGCAGTTCCTTCTGTTGTTTCGTTAATGTTGATTAGAAAACCAAACAGTTATACGGTTATAACAGTTATACATGCAAGACCGCACATTTCTCTGGGTCGAAAGAACGATGGTACGAAACTTCCGATCAAAACTTGAGTGGGTTGCGGTCCTACTGCAATTCAAGTTTAATTATTACGAACAGTAAAAAGAGCTCAATTATTATTGGTGTGACTGTGAAAAAGAGGTTATTCTTTCTCAGTAAACGTTTTTGTATCAAAACGACTATTTCCATTACAACGAGTGTTGCGTCTTGCCAGGCTCCGAACGGTTTGCCACTCAAATTTAAACAGGTCGTTAAACTTTAAACGATCTGTTATTTTCTATACATGTAGTTTAATTGCACTGTCTTTGATTAAGATGTGTTGGAACGGAAGAGAACAATGTCTTCTCCACTGTTTATAAAGAGTATTATTATTATTATACCCGATTTATAAAGCGCTCTGTTCTCACAGAAGTTGTGCGTTCAAAAGCGCTTCACATGAAATTATATAAATGTACCCTACAAAGCGAGAAAAGACCAATAACTACATTCACAACAAACATGATACATTATGGAGTTACATGGAAACATGGAAATTCTTTCAATAGTATCATCAAGTTTATAAAAATTGTTATAATTAGTGTTTGTAAACTCAACTTTAAATTAAGTCAAATGATTTAAAGACCAATGGCATTATTAAAAATAGTGATTTAATCTTAAGCAGCATGCCAGAACGCAGCGCTTCTTTGAGTGGTCATCGTACTGGAATTGTAGTGTTCAATCAGTTAAGGATAAAAATGATAAATAAAAGTCACACCATTTGTTGCAACGGCTTTCAATAGCCATTTACTACATAGATACAGTGGAGAATCTGTTATTCTTTCCCAATAAACGCGTTTACGCTTAAACTATTATTTGCAGTGCAAACAGTTTGGAGCCAGATCAGACGCCGGGTAACCCGGCGTCTGATCAGGCTCCAAACTGTTTGCCACCAAGATAAACAAGAATTATCAGAATTGTCCAAAAAATGTTCTTTTCTACGTTTTAGTGCTTTGCGTTTGCGTACGTTTGCGTTTAAACGGGAAAGAATAACAGATTCTCCACTGTACCCATTTTAGTCTTCAATGGAAGAAAATAGTTGTTCTAGTTTATACAATCGTGAGTGTGTTTTCTATATTCTAGCAGATGGTAAGAATGCAAAAATGGGATTGATTTAAATTTTAGCATGTTCTTGTAAATTCCAAAGAATTGCCAAAGTAGCAGTTAAGAAGGTTGCGATTGAAACCTTTACTTTTTAGTAAATTGGACCAATGGATATTGTATATCATGTTGAATAATTGTTCTCGTTTATTGAAAAGAGGACAAAATTATTATTCTGTACGATGGCACAACAGCATGACTTTCTAACGTGTTTGACAGTATGTACATGTATAACACGTTCGTGACAATTATGTTATTATTAATCTTGTGATCGGCGACAAAATTACAGAAAAAATGTTAATCCCCAGACATGTTGATCAATGCAAGATGAAAATAATTCAGAAAGCCTCTTTTATTCTGAATTAAGCAAATATTTTTGATGACTGAAAGGTCGCTAAATCTGAAATTGACTGTTTATGCTCGAATTAATTGAACACATGGTTGACTGTCCAGTTAACTGTGCCAGTAGGCAATATGAGTTCCTTATAAATTATTCCAATTGAACAGACAAGATCAGTGTTCCGTCTTAGAAGACGTAGAAACCATTGCACTGTTGAACACGAGATGGGCGACATTTTGATATTTGAAGTAAGTTTTTTTCTGCATCTAATTTGTGTTATCAAAGTATCAGCTGTCTTGCAGAGTAACCAGTGGTCTTTATTTGGGTGTCCACTCAGCACAAGTTTGAGTGCTTACCTTAATGTGAGTTAGCTCTTTGTTGTCTGTTTTTGAAACAGTCTTTATTATAGCAGGATAAAGAGTTAATATATCCACCTTGACATTGTACTATTTCACCATACATCAGTAACTTCCACCAACATGTATACAATTATGAGCCATCGCACGTGAAACCTGACTTATTGCATTGCAACAGTATAGATCAAGGACAGCCGCCGCGTCAAAGACGCGGCGGCTGGTCTTGAACTACACTGTTTGACACACACATGCATCTAAAGCATTTTATGTAGCTGTATTATATACGGTATATATGGCAGTGTATACCAAACTCATAAACATAGCATTGGATGATAACGGTGCTTAGGTTGTACAATGTTGCAATCCATTATGCTAGTTTTGTATTGGCACGGCCCATGTTATAGAAGAAGAGAAATATTTATTGTTCCCATCGAACATCTTGGTGTGCCAAGTTTGTCTATTGTAAACACTGGTGAACAGTACACTTGTAATATGCAAAATGTGTAGACAAATACCATATGATTCGTAAAGGAGTCATAGGATCAGGTTCTGCACTCTTTGTTATTTTGCAATATATTGTGAAAACAATCTCTTTAGTAAAAAATGGACTCAATTTAATAAGAAACTCGAATTGTCCATTTTAATGTTTATGTGGAGAAAATACACTCAGACATTGCACTATTTCATCATATATCAGTAAACTTCCACACAAGGAATGCTGTTCTTTCTCGACGAACATTTATTGTGAGTCAAAGCTGACAAAATGTTCATAATTAATATTCTTTGATATTAGTGTCAAACATTTGGAGCCTGATACACCGAGTTGTGAAGGCGTTTGATTCAATTAATAAAGCCGTTTTCAAACGCTTGTTCTCTTTAACCCATTTCCCTTAGTCCACTTGTACAAATCATATATATCTTATTGGTATCGCAATGAATTAGCACTACTGATCCGACCATTGAAACAAAGACTATTTAAAATCATTATTCAAGTCATCTAACGGCGTTGGTTGGAAAACAAAGACATACATGCCAACATTTTAACCCATTTGTGTTCAGCGTCCTGTAAATGGGATAGAGCAAAACAGTGTAGACTCTGATCAGACCCCGCAAAAATTAGACCAGGCATCCAAAGATCAAAAATAGGCTAATCCAATATATCAGCATGGACAAATCCACTGGGCGCAACTGTTTTAAGGAATGGGCATTAGTTTCAATGTCACCGGTTATACTGTGTATACAATAACGAACAGTGCACACCCAAATCAGACGCCGCAAAATCTAGACGGTTTGCTTATGTTACCTAATGTCTAAACTATCCGGGGATGCTAGGCATAAATGAATTTACCCCTTCAAGAGAAAGCTGTATGTTTAACCCTTTACCTCATAGCCTGTTTCTAGTTTAGAAGACAGGTGGCCACTTAAAGCAGGTTGAAAGTAAAGCAGAATGTGCCTTAAGGCACATTCTGCTTTACTTTCAGCCTGCTTTAAGCTAAAATCTGTAAGGCTATATAAAATATTTGTAATGGTAACTGTTCATGAGGGTATAAACTGGAACTATTTCTTCAGCGGAGGAATAAATCCTATTCGCTAAAAGACTTCTATTGGGGAAAGGGTTAACCCTAAGTACTCATTGGCTCTCCCTCAGCGACTATCGATGTTGATCCGGGGAAAGTACATACACTTATTATATGCGCAATCAAATACTGTACTACCTCTCCTCGTCGACATACCAACAGAATGTCAATATTTACAGCAACGTGGCTGCTTAATGCAGGACAGAAGTAATGCTGAAAGTTCCTTGCACAGTTTAGAACTGCATTACTTATGTCCTGTATTAAGCTACCACTTATCTTAAAAACAAACAGTTAGGCGCATGGTGATTTTCGGTGACGAAGGAAGTTACGGTATCTCTAAAAGGGCACTATCAATATTTTATAAATTTGCCCAAACAGTTGGTGCTGGTGCTGCTGTAATTTGATTAATTTTGTGGTTTATAATTTGAGTTTTCCTTATTCTTTCTATTATGTAATGATAAAATATGTTTTCTGTTCTGAGTACCTAAATGGTTTAGGTTCTTTTCCGCGAAGGACATGTGGTTTAAGTGAGGTTTTTGCTAGGTCTAGTCTGTTTTCTTGTACCAGCAGACTGAAGGTTGTGGTACATTGCGTGGCTATTTCTAAGAATGGTCTATCTTAGAACATTGATACATGATCCTTGTCACGGAAAAACAACTGGTTTTCGCAAACAGTGTACACCCAACACGACGCGTGATCATGATCTGCAGTGTGGGTATCGACTTAAAATGCAGTTTGAATCAAATGAAAAACTACAGAGAATCAAGGGTAGATTGAATTAAAAGAAATTAATATCTCTATTGTCCAAGGTAAGAAGCAGCAAAACTCTTGAGTATTTTGTGGATGATATGCATTGATGGGTAAAGGTTGAAGCACTTTCCGAATCCAAAAATGTAAGATGTCAAATACGCAGTATTGACTATTGAGCAGGCCATGTTAAATTGGCATCTACAGGATTCAACCGATTCACTGTCAATGACGCCAAAATGCGCGTTTACAAACAGTTTGGATTCTGATCAGACGCCGCGTAACGCGGCGTCTGATCAGGATCCAAGCTGTTTGACACTCTTTTCCAAATTAAGTCAGTCGAACTGCCTTAAATCAAACTTTGAAACAATATTGCAGACAACAATATTGAATCAGGCGACAATATTGACGGTGAATGGGGAGAAAAGCTCGCGATATATTTGCAAATGAAAGGGTTTAAGGAAGATGTTTATCATTTACAAACTGTGTGTGATAAATAGAGATAGTCTTTACTATACTCTAGCTGTCGCATCCCCTTCCTTTTCACCTGTAATGATAACATCTAGGATAAAGACCCAGTAACCTAGACAACGTGGCGACGACATTGTCAACCCTATAGCAACCCTTTTTCTATCTCTTTTTAAAAAGAAGAAATAGTCCTTACCTATTCATCCAGTATAACGTAACTAGATCTATACACATTTGTTTACCGTGATGATACCTCAGCTAATCACGCTTAATCGTGTGGGGTTAGGGTATTACATATGCGGTTCGATCCCCGGCCGGAAATTACCGACTAATTTGAAATTGCTTTTCGTTTAGTGTTGACAAAATGGGGTCAATGTTCGCACTAGCTTCCCAGTGCCAGAATAGGGTGTATGATCGCAGGTTGGACCCCACCGTGTAAAGGTGCTTTGCACTGGATACGCTAAAGAAACAGAATCCGTAGATAATCTATCTGTACGTAAATTCCACTTTTGGACGCCTCGGTATGAATTCGATGTTAAAGGGACGTTAAACCACAACTACTAACCAATAATACTGGCAATTAATCGCGCCAAGGAACACAACAGAAGCTTTCCGAACCACTTAGATCACGTGGTCCGCCACACCATATGGCACAACAGTAAACCCCAGATTTATAGGTAAACATATGTACAGAACTATACCCTCCCCGCAGTGCAGGCGAGACTTTTGTAGTTGGGAACAAAATCTCCGAACTGAACCTTCCTTTGATATTGATCACGTGTTTTGTCTTAACCCCTGCGCTGCTGTTATCTCGTCTGCTACGTCTTTGCCGTCTGCCTTAATTTCTCAAAGTAAAATGTTTGGCATTTTGGTAAAAAAGAAAAAAAACAGACACAGGTATCAAACAGTTTTGATCCAGATCAGACGCCGCGTCACGCGGTGTCTGATCTGGATCAAAACTGTTTGAAAAAGTTATTCAAGTCGTTTTCAGTACATACTTTAATGGTGCGCACGTGCCTTCACTTAGAATATGTTTAAATGTAGATCATACACTAATTATTGCTGTTAAATTGGTAGCAAATCCAATTATACATCCACGATGTAGTTATAACTGAAGGGCTCTATTCATTTTCTCGGTCACCATCCCGTCAAAGGACAGATTCAGTCGTGATTCACGAAACACGTGCAAGAATAGTGATATGAATGTTGATATAAACATTTATTTTATGAATTGTTTGCAAACAGTTACTGGGCTTCTGATCAGGATCCAAACTGTTTGCAACGCTGGTTGTCTGTTTGAAAATACAAAATGTACGTGTTTAGAACAGAGAGTGCCAAAGTCCGGAAAAAAGCAGACTATAATTCGAGAAGACGATATTTATTATCGTCAAAAGGTTAATCTGCTAATATCCCATCATTTTAAGCTTAACGAATAAAGGTTTCTGACGAACAGATAATTGTGCATTTGTTTGCCTTGCCGTGTTTTGATGCTAGAGGGAGATTTCATAAAACTGCTTTTGAATAAAAGTTGTTCTCCGTGTACACGTGGCTTTGAGATAGTATATGTGATTGTACATACTGAGAAAATGAAGAATAAAACTTGGATGTCTTCATTTTGGAACTTTTGAAAATAGTTGTCAGATATCTATTTAAAAAGGGCTCCCACAAAGTCAAACATCGACTAGACTGACTTGTAAATTGGGATAGTCCACTTTAGATTCCAGGAGTCAGTGAGTTAAGACAGATTTAATAGCTAAAGTCTGTGCTGATACATTTCATCAGTAATTGTGCTTGGATCGTGTTTTATGGGCGTTGGGTTTGGAAAATGATATAACGTCATGCTAATAATTGTCCAAGAAAAACTCGTAAAATACAAGATAGGCTGGAAATGTTTCATTTTTACTAGCGCCGGGATATTTCATATCCCCTATAAATACTCTCCTCACTATATGGGCCACACTGATGGATAGAAAATGTGGGGGTCTTTCTTATATACTACAACTTGTGTTAAAATGTTAACTCATCCAACTTCAAATAGACAATGGCAATTTGACATTAAGTCTAGTCCATGTTTCACTAATTAGGTTTGGCTTTTTCCAAAATATTATTGCAAAATGGCAAATATCCAGGAGGATTGTTTTGCAGTTCTTAAGACCGATGGAACCATCATGCCGGATCATATATGATTAAAATATCTCTTAATATAGCTCGTGACTGAATAGTGCCTTACCTCTGGAATAAAAGGCCGCTGAATACTGGTTTCACCATTTTGAAGCTGCCCCGTTCTATCAGAGGTTTAGGTGTGAAGCTCAAAGTAATAAAAAACCACGTGAACGTAGGTCTTCAACAATTCTTCAGGATAAAATATTTTTTTGTTTTGTTGCTTAAAAAAGATGGCTGTTAATATAGTGTGTGTTAAAACGCTATTACGAACATTGAAAAGAAACCCTATTGGTGAGAATGGTGACCGATGGTATCTTTAAACACGATGAAAATAAAGAAGAAAGTTACCATAATATTTAAGAGTGGTGACAGCCTAAAAGCAGGAAGTAAAACATAACGCCTTTTCTGCTTAGTTTTACACATGTAATTCTATTTCCTAAAGGAGTCTTCTGATTTACCTTCGCCCTGCTTAAAGCTATCACTTTCTTTCACATCATTAATGATCAGGTAGAAAGAGTATAATGGCGGAACTAAATACTACATGTTTGTTGAAAAAAGCATGGTGAGTTTATTTGCAATGTACTTGACGTTTCTCCCGGGCGTACATATGGCACAGAGCTGCGTGACAACGTCTCGTTAGATCCCAGTCATCCTTCAGGCTTAAACTTGACCCATAATCCTTAATATTCTATATAGAACTGACTGTCATGTATATGAACAGTAACAATTCCGAAGAAAATACACCAGAGGGCTGCTTAATGCTTAGAATACAAATGAGCCACACCACGAGAAATCCTGCCTTATTGCATTGCAAACAGAGTTGATCATGGCCAGCCGCCCCCGTCTTTGACGCGGCGTCTGGTCTTGAACTACACTGTTTGACGCCCACATGCATTTGAATGTTATGTAGCTGTATTATATACGGTATTTGGCATAAATTGCCTGGGATGACAACAGTGCTTGGTCTATACAATAGTGCAATGCAATAAGGCAGGTTTTGTCATGGAACGGCTCATATATTCAATGATAGTGGTATATTGGTTTTAGAGATCTCCGTACTAGAACGAAAGGTATTACTGAAAGTTCCTTAATGATCTTTTTGTACTACGTTTTCCTGCATTGAACTGTCACTTTTCTACAAAATTAGAAAGTTCTTATATTTTTAGTTCCGGTTAACAGAGATTTAATTATGCTGAACGTTTCCTGTAGGAGATATCTGCATTATATGCCGGTATGTTCTGTACGAGCAGTAATCTAGGTTTAGAAATAGCCATACTACTTCGTTGAAATGTCAAGGTGTTTCTGAATAACGCCGCTGTCGCGGAGTCACACTTTTAGTGAATTGAGAAAAGTGGAGTGTACTCTGCTTATTGTTATAGCTGACAGAACTATCCCTTTCCTCACCGAAATGGTTTCTGCTAAGATTATCTAAGTCTGTAATATCGTCTATCAAATTAAGATATCAGGCAAATTGACTAAGAAACGTCGATACCTCTGTTACATACAAACTGGTTGGATCCAGACTACACGCGAGTTATTCGGCATCTGATATGGATCCAACCTTTTGGCAATGTCATATGAGTCAGTATTTGCGATGGGTTTAACGTCATGCTATATATATCTATGTTGGTATTGTTTACGCGTTTTATGGTGAATATAAAACCACCATATACTATCGATATCCCATTGTGTCACTTGCGTTTATATTGACCAGATGTTACTCGTGCCAGTTGCATCATTTTGTCATTGATTTGAGGTTAAAAAACGTATAAAAAGCGCGTTAATAATGAAATTTCAGTGTATGTTAAAGACCTGCTGTTACATGTACGCCCATTGAACAACAGATAACTTAACCCCTTTCACTGCCTTATCCCGAGTACACTTGTTATTTGCAAACAGTTTGGATCCTGATCAGACGCCGCGTAACGCGGCGTCTAATCAGGATACAAACTGTTTGACATTCATTTCAATATTTCTTAAGTCAAAATCGCTAAAATTTAATTTTGAGAAATAAAAGCAGACGACAATTGATAAAATTTGATGACGTCACGGCAGTGAAGGGGTTCTGACGGTGTCCATGACACACTGGCGTCTTCCTGCAGGCTGATAATAATGTATATAATGCGCTTACTACAGACGGATACAGTGCTCTCTCCCAACAATGACCCTCCGAATAACAATTTCCCCCTTACAACAATGCTTGCCACTGTTCCTCGAACTAGACAATTATGTCTAACGCTTTCACTGCTGCAATATCGTCTGTTTAAAATTGTCGTTTGCCGTATTTTCTCAAAGGTACGTATTGGACGTTTTGACAGAAGTAACATAAAGATTAGTGACAAACAGTTTGAACCAAGATCAGACGCCTCGTTACACGGCTTCTGATCTGGGTTTAAACTATCTGCAATTGTACTCCAATTGTATTAATGTACCCTCCCTATAACAACTCCCTCCGAACAACACACACAATCTGTATAGAGTTACCCTCTCCATATTTAAACTACAGTCTGCTTTAACACTGAAAATGATAGCATTATAGGTTGCCCTAATGTGCAATACTTTATGAATATAATTATGTTGCATACTTGTCCGTCTAGTTTAACTCCCGCAGTTTGCAAAATACAGTCTTATAAATTCATAGGATGTTTTCACATACGCGAAAATGTACAAATTATGACCATCTTGTCAGGGTTATGATAGGCTTCAATTGTTTTGTGGGTGTGAGAATAATGTTCATGTATGGTATATGCAACCAGGGTGAGAGGAGATGAGAAGCTTACTTCGTGTCTTACAAACACAGCTACATCTCTAGTTTTGTCTTGCATTTAACAATCAACCCTCGTTGGCGCTCCTCCGTTTTGCTGATCATCAAACAGTGTTCACTCTCAACAGATGCCGAGTTGGTAGTTTTAACAAATTGTTTACTGAAACTCAAATGGGAAATTCAAATTTCCAATTAAGTTTAATCTAAGTTTGACTATATGTATGTAGGGTTATTGTAGCTATACATTGTAGAATGACAAACAATAAAGATCCTGATCAGATGAGCCCTACAGGAGTAAAGTGCGTAAATATTATGCGTCACAAGGGTTCAGTTGACCAGTTACCCTTTTCCCAATAGAAGCACCTTTTAGCGCATTCAATTTATACATTCACTAAAGACAATACTTCAAACGTGTATACCAGAATAAATGTTTTCATTGTTCTAGCAGATGGTAGCTTAAAGCAGGCTGAAATTCTGCTTTTCTTTTAACCTGCTTTAAATTACCACTCATCTTCAAAACTGGAAACTTACTATGGAATAAAGTGTAAATTTAGGAAATGATTGATCGTTGACCACAAACTTATGAAAGGATATGCCAGAAAACGGTGCAATAGAACTTCATAAACTTTAACTGTCAATCGCAATTTCGTTGACATTTGCAATCAGTGTGTATCCTGGTCAGACGCCATATAAGTCGGCGTCTAATCAGGATCAAAACTGTTTGACACTCATATCGACATCCCTTCCATCCAAACAATTTTATCAATGTAGATTTGATAATATAGACGGCCGTTTTAGCAGACTAAACAGCAATGAACTGGTTAAGTTTCTTTGTCAAGTGAGAGAGCATTAGCTGTGCACCGTATAGGTTAAGTTTGATAATCCTGTATAGTATAATAATTTTGATAAACAATAAATACGCTTAAGTTATTAAACAGATTTTACAGGAGGGTTAATTAACACCGCTTAACCCTTTCACTGCCATGACGTCATCAAATTTTAAACAAGTGTCGTCTGCTTCTATTTCTAAAAAAACAATCGTTAGGTATTTTGACTTAAGAAATATTGAAACGAGTGTCAAACAGTTTGGATCCTGATCAGACGCCGCGTGACGCGGCGTCTGTTCAGGAACTTAACTGTTTGCAAATAACTATTGTACTCGGGGTAAGGCAGTGAAGAGGTTAACCTCTAGCGTGTGTTTAATAAGACATGTGTTACTTTAAAAAAAACGGATTGGGTCCTGATCAGATGTGAAACTGATTCGAAATACATGTTATTAATTATGTTGTTTTAAAACAGAAAAATAAATACACGTGTTAAATGACGCTGATGTTGATCGGATGCCGAGTTGCTCGGCGTCTGCTCTGGATCCAAACTGCTTGCAAAACCAAGTCGCACCAAGCGTCTTAAAGGTTCCCGGTGTAATCATGTCCCGCGGTCAATGTAAGTACCAACCGGGTAACTTCAGTTTCTTGGATAGTATCAGAATGTATGTAACTCTCGATAACTCGAACACTCGATAAATCGAAGTCGCGATGACTCGAACTTACTTAAATTGACCTTACCCGTAGAATAATAGTTTAAGCGTAAATGCGTTTTATTGGGAAAATATAACGTCTTCTCTTCTATACCTTTGAACTTTGAAAAAGGAGTAAGTTCAACCAACTGATCTAGGACTGGGCTTTGAAATACGAGTAAGTCCATCAGGCTGAAGGCCTCGGAAGGAAACTGTACACATTTACAATATACAGTTTATACAGTATAACCTAATAACTGATTGCCAGGGCCCGAGGTTATAAAGCTTTTGACTTGGGTCTAAACTCGTTCCCAAGCAGCATTTGATTGGTCAGATTTGAGCCTAGGCTTGGGAACTCACCCAGATTCAATTCAAACGCTTTATAACCCCTGGGTCTGTCCTTTTAACTGTTGAGTTTTCGAATGCTTTCTACAATAATTTCATAATTACACCACCACTTGCCTTCAAAGTATGCTAGATCTATAACCATTGTCGTTAGTCGCTAAAGATTGAACTGTATAGTTAACAGATGTATATATACAACTATAAAAACAGTGCATACTTTGATGAAAGGCTCTGTTATATGACGTCACAACAACGGTATATCGGTATATGGCTTGCAGAAGCCTTTTTGTATCTAGGATTTCCTCCAGTACTTTCGACTATAGGAAAACTGCTATCGCGACATCTCAACAAAGGGCATGTTTTCGTGGTCGCTAAAGTCTTTCATATGAAATAATAAATTCTTTTCTTAAGCTTTATTTTGCTTTAAGTTGTTACTGGCATGTTACCCATAACTCCTGGTGCACTGACACTTACAAGGAGATTTTTTTTTATCAAGATCCAAACTGTTGACACTTATGCTGGATATCGAATGTTCCCGTTTCCAAAATTGACTAAAAGCTTAATTTTGAAGAAAGATATAGGCGATTATTCTTAATCCGATCATATCCTGATATACAGCGAATGCGTTAAGATTCTTTTGAGCATTCGTTATATAACGGTACTTTTTAATTAACCCTTTCTATGCTGGAAATCAGTATGGGTATACACCTTTCGGATCCATATGATAAAGGTTTGCCTTTTGGGGTACTTTTTGTTTTTTTATAGTTTTTGAAAACTGTCCTTAAATCAGTATTAACTAGTCGAAAGGGTTAGCATAGAAAGGGTTAGCGTACTTTTTGTACTTGATCGTTTGTATGACAACCATTGATAGTCGATACCTAACAAGCTGTTATATCTTGTATAATTGTTAGTTCAGTACATATATCAATGTACATTGTACACGCTATAGGTGAAAAACTGCAGTGACACACTTTGCAGCAAAGTTTGCTCTTACAAGCAGTGCCGGGGCCCGTTTCATAAACCTTTGTACGACAAAAACGGTCGTAAGTAAAAACTAAAAAATATATTTAATTTCTGATTTCTCTATCTAATCCTGTCTTTCAAGACGATTCCAAAGAGATGTCACAAAACAGGATTAGATGGAGAATTAATAAGAATTGAGACATTTATAATCTGACTTACGACAACATTTGTCGTACGAAGTTTTATGAAACTGGCTCAAGACCCTGTTCAGATGCGTCAAGCTCCAGCTAGACACACCATCTACTTACATCGGAACACCTCGCCAATTTCCTTAAATCCTCCCGAATGAAGTCGGAATTGACCAAATAGTTACTTGCTTCGACTTGGGGAATAACTGTTTGGAACTGAACTCAAAACCAACTCAGAAATTATATTGAAAAAATAGTCACGTGTGACTTTCTTTATTTATTCATGATATCATGAAATACCAATAGTAATAATCTTATAAATGGTAATAACGCTTATGTACATCATGGAAAATTTATGCTATAAATATACATAATATATACACGAGACATCACAGGCTAAAACAACAAAATCAAGCTGTGTTTTTATACGACTCACATGTTGTTGTTGTTGTTGTTTACATGCTACAATTGCTATATTCTTAACTATGATTTCAACAATTTAGGAAAGCTTGTATTAACCTTCTGCATGCTGTAGTATTGTCTCCTGCAAACTTTGTAGTCTGCAACAATTCTGAAATTGATTTAAAATGCATTTTCTTTCATAAGATATCATCAGAGTGTCAAACAGTTTGGATCCAGATGAGACGCCGAATTATTCGGCGTCTCATATGGATGCAAACTGTTGGAACAAATTATCAAAAGTTGGCATACAACGTGCAGAAGGTCAAAGAACTATTCAAAGAAAAAGTGTGCATACCTCTAAAGACATGACACTGCTTAATGTCTGGTAGAAGTTATTTAAAACCTTCCTAAAGAAGTTTTCACTGAATTAATAAATCGTCTTATGCAAGTGTGCTTAACCCTTTCACTGCCAAGGTCTACGACAGTAACATTTGCAAACGGTTTGAATCCTGATCAGACGACGCGTCACGCGGCGTCTGATCTGAATCCAAACTGTTTGACACTTAGTTCAATATTTCTGAAGTCAAAATACCTAAAATTTAAATTTGAGAATAAAAACAGCCGATAATTGTTTAAAAGTGATGACGTTATTGTAGGAAAATATGACGTCATGGCAGTGAAGGGGTTAACAGCTCGAAATATTCAGTGTCAACCTAGAAAAACTTGTCGAAGTCATTATTTTATTTCTTTTTTTAAAAGTGGCATATATTTTCCATCGAGATGTGGTATCGAGTAATTCTGTACCTCATCTGGACCGAAACTGCTTTGTAAAAAGCTAATCAAATATGTTTTGGAAACTGTTGTTTTTCCAGTGGCTTAAAATAATAAGTCATCGAATCTTTTAATCATAAATATAGCAAACAGATTGGACCAAGATCCAAAAGATGGTTTTGTTCATTTTTTGAACATGGTCAATACTGTTTAATGACCTGCCCAAAACCGTAGAATTTTGCTCTGATAAATGTTCGGTAAAGCAGAACATAACCACTGTATCTAAATGAATATTCTCTGATAATAATATCCGTATCGTATGGTTTGCTCTTTTTCTTTGTAACGGTTATTTTTTAGTTATTTCTTTTCGTACACATATTAACAAAATTAACATATAATTAACAATATAGCAAAATGGCACAATAACAATGACGAATGAAATATGAGAAATGACTTTGTGGAGAGAAAAACTTCTGTTGAGACATATCTTGAGTGATAGAGAGAATGAAGTAATGACAGATGAAAGAATGACAAAAAATAAAGAAACTTGACTATTTTTGTGACATCTATAAAATGGGCAACACAAAAACTGATGATTGGACGAAACTTTTAACGGGCTTTGCCCAAAGTATATGGAATGATGGGAGATCGGCCTGGTCACGTGATTTTTCATACAAAGCAACAAAACATCTCCATAACAAGACACCAAACCAGTCTTAACCCATTACCCCATAAATACGCCTTTTAGCACATTTAATTTATTCCTCCACTAAAGAAAATAGTTCCAATTTAATCAGTCATGTATTACAAGAAAAAATGTCCATACTCTAGCGGATGGAAGCTAAAAGCAGGATGAAAGTAAAGCAGAATGCACCTTAGGGCACATTCTGCTTTACTTTCAACCTGCTTTAAGTAGTCCCCTTTTTTCAAAACTAGAAACGGGTTATGGGGTAAAGGGTTAACTCATCAACTAATTCAAACAAGTGGCCAAATATCCGACTGTAGCATTCTTTAAGAAAAACAGAAATAGACACCTTAAAAATATAAGATCACGTGACCTTTAACCTCTAGCACGCTAAGCAAGTGTCGTCTGCAAAACATTGTCGTCTGCAGCATTTCTCAACATTGATTATGCGTCATTTATTTTAGAAAGTACAGGTAAGGATAGTATCATGGTGTCAAACATTTTTAATCCTGTACCCATGGATGTAGAGCGTTTGAGACAAGGTTGCGATCGTTCTCAAACTGTAGATTGGTCATATTTGAGTAGAAGGCTCAAATCTGGCCAATCAAAGGCTTGAGAACCATACCAATAGTTATTTTAAACGTTTTATAACTATGGGTCAGAAGAGAGTAAAACTACTCAGCATTTCATCCAGATCAAAACTGTTTTGCAAAATTTATTTCAGATTTGCCAAAAGCGTGCTAAAGCTTAAAGTGACTCAGTGTTGATAAGATACGGAACCATACGTATTTTTAAAAACACATGGCTTAGACTTAAACATTCAAAAATATTCAACTTGTCCACCAGTGGTTGTCCTGGTGATATTCTTAGCAATAAATACAATGCTTTTTCCCCTTTAATAAATACAGTAACTCAAAAATATACAAATAAGAAACATTGTAAAATGTCTTATGGGCATCCTCTAACTTTCAAACAGGCAAAACTTAACTTCATAAATCAAGATATAGAGAGAAGTAAAAAGACATTTAACCCCATTCACTATCTTTCTCCATTTATTTGCAAACAACTTGAACCCTGACTAGACGCCGCATGACGCGACTTTTGATCAGTTTTCAAAACTGTTTAATACTCATCATGATCTCAATATTTCTTAAGTCAAAATACCTAAACTTTAAATTTGAAAAATAAAAGCAGACGAAAATTGTTTTAAATTGGTGACGTCATGGTAGTGAAAGATGACGTCATTGTAGTGAAGGGGTTAAATATATCAGGATCGATAGATATTTCCTCGCCATGCTCAATCAATCATTCGGCTGTAAACATTTGCATATTCAATAATATATGGTTATATTGCAAAAAAACAGTTAACAATTAAAACTGTTGTTAAAAGACATATTTTGATAAATCTGCTTCACAATATCTATGCCCTATATTTGTACAAAACATTCATTTTGACAAAACTACTATAGTAGAGGCTGACTATGACTTGTTTCTGCAAGTATTTGCAGTTAATCAAGTCATTATAAAATAGGATGTGAATCAAATTTACCACAGGGTACCAGAATGATTCAAATATAATAAAAATTTTGATATTAGTACCTCTCAAAGAGAAGCAATATTTGATTTTAAAGGCAGACGTATGCTTAAAGTAAGATGAAAGTAAATCAGAAAGCTCCTTTAAGAGTTTTCCGGTTTTCTCCATCCTGTCTTAAACTGATATCTACCTTTAACAAGCACTTAGTCTGGAGTTTATTGGTCAAACATCGGGATTTTTGAAAACAATTTAGTGTAGCATAGATTAAAAATCTGTTACTTTGTGTTCTTTGCTTTCATGATACAATCTCTGTTTTTTTAATAGAAGGGCTTTTATAAAGGACAAGAAACTCGATTAGTTTTGTCAAAATGAATGGTGTTTTTGAAATACTGCGGGAAAACAACAGAAGAACAATCTATTTATATAATTTAACAAACTGAATCAGTAACTCTGCATAGCAGTTTGGATCCAGATCAGACACTCAATGTTTCAGTGCCTTATCAGAATCTAAACTTTTTGAAAATATGATTTCATATTATGTAATCAAACTAAAATTCATATTTTCGATATTTTGGCAAAACATTATTTCCAGTCTTTCAAAGTGACTGAAAACAAGCCAAATTTCATTTCATATCTGCACGTTAGCACCAGCGCATGCGCAGATAAGCACAAGTTAGTGCTTCAGATTTTATGTACAATATGTTCACTATAGACCAGAATTCACACAATAATAAAGCTATAAACTGTTTTGTCAAGCAGTGATACCTCTGTCGAATGTCACTAACTACTGCAGCAAATTGCACACAAGCACTTGAATACTCTTAGAAAACCATGCACGGAGCCAGCAGCTTCCCTCACTGCTGTGAGGGATACCACCGAACCATCAACCCTGTCTTCCATTTAAGTGCCTAAAGTCGCCTTTATCTACTTCTCAAAATATTATAACAAATGAATAATCGTTGATGGTGTATAATACATGTTACAGCTTAAAGCAAGTTGAAAGATAAGTAGAGTAACTTTCCGCTTTACTTTTATCTTGCTTCAGGCAGTCATTTGCATCAAATAATCGATTTTGGCAATGGAGAACAGGGTTAACGCAAACTGTGTGCCGCTCTGGATCCGTGCATGAAAACAACACACCAGTCTTCAAGTAGATCTAGGTCTCTCATCACTACTTCACCTTGGCGTACTGATGGGTTAGTTAATCACACGTGGTCCTTGTGCGCTTCTTACAACACAGGCGATTTCCTGATGCACGAACTAGGTCCCATTCATTGAGCACTTATGGATTTCGAAATAAACAACAACAAATGAACATGGCCTCGCCAATGACAAAAGTGGCGTAAGTTATTTGGTGTACGATGAATAAGAACGTTCTTTCCACCATGGCTGAATAGTTTTCTTTCCAGATTTTTCGTGGACTATACATATCTGATTTGCATATTAAATTGGCAGGTGATTTGTTGCAGCCAAGTGACATTACGCCATTGATTGGATAATCACAAGATAACCAGGAAAGCGATTGACACAAGTATTGTTTTAACATTTATTCTGATTCTTTAACTGGCAATTGCAAACTGTTTGTATCCAGATCAGACGCCGAGTAACTCGGCGTCTGATCTGGATGCAAACTGTTTGACATTGAAATATACGTTTTACGATTTAAATATACATGAAATCAAAATATAACCACTAATATAAAGTAGACTTATATTATTGGAAGTGGTAACCACTGTTCCTGGATCACCTTGACAGGCCATGTCACCATATTGCAACTACAATGTAAGTATGGACGTTTGAATTAAGATGATGTGCTTTAATGAAAAAATCACGTGACGTTGTCCCATTATGACGTCATTACATGACAACCACATGATTATCACGAGTTGTACTGATCTCCCAGAGACAGTGTTGAATCCACCCTTATAGGTAATAAAACATTGTTGCACAGTGAAATAAAACTTGCCATTTTTAATCTTTGGAATTGTTCTCTGAATCGCTTCTCTCACTCAATGGTGAAGGCACTTGCAACTCCAGTCACAGTTCTCAGACAAAAATTGGCATTCATTATTTTCAGATATGTACGCTCTAGACAAAAGAGATCCATTTGCAATAAATACGTTTTTTGTTTCATTTAAATAATTATTAAATATATTGCAGTCATTTTCATAAAGATTGTCTAACGTGTTGATGACGTCACTAAACTTCCGTCGCCAGAACGTCGTCGCCATAGAAACTACTGTGGTGATGCGGCTCCGGGTGGATCTGCGATTCGAGAATTAATAATGAATTTCGATTTAGAATGTCTCTGTTAGTGTGCTTTTCTATGAAATGAATGTCTTGTGAACTGCAGTAATCCCTGAAAAGAGAAAGAAAAGAAACATTTAGTACAAAATCCTCAAAACTCAGGAATACACGTGACCAGTACACGGGACATTTCCGAAATTGTTCCTCTTATCATGTCTCCACTAAATCCTATATTGTGACTTCTCATTGCAATTGTCTCTTCCAGACGATTCTATTAAGAAGTAAAAATATAGGTTTTGAGAAACACATAATGATTTAAAGTATTTAATACACTCCTTTATCTGGAGCTATCACAAGTGGTTTTCCAAGATTGAAATAGAACACAATCTTTATAACTGGTTAAGTTTCTTTTAAAAGTATGGTAAGAGTGTCAAACAAGTTGGGTCACGCGGCGTGACCGTCTCATCGGTATCCAAACTGTTTGCAAAGGTTATCAGTAACACCGCTAGCGTACAAAGAGTTCGATAACACTGAACACGCATATATATGGCATATATTCCAGGTTTTATGTTGTGTATGGTTTTCACATTTAGTGTAATATCTTATGAAGTGAATCACACTTTTCATGGTTCTCTGGAAAAAATGTCTCATCCCGTTGGACTGTTCTTATGAAATCTCCGAACAAAAGGAGTTGAAGAGAACTACGGAATACCCTCTGACAGGTTGATGATTACATTTCAAAAGGTTCCAAACCCCAGTCCCCGCCATTCATGCAAGCGTTCATAGAACCAAGCGCCCTCTGATCATGATTCTCCAAACAAACAATAAGGAGTACATAACTCGTCTGTAATGAACACAATCTGGGACCCGGCTTTAATCATACAGATCAAAAACAGCAGTATGGGATAGCCTAGAGGAACAAATTGTCTGCTAGAAAACTGGTATGTGTTATTTTTCTGTTAGAAACTGGTATGCACTGGTAGATCCCCCAGGACTCAACCCTTTGTAAAATTTTCGTTATTCTAAATATACCCGCTACTATTCCTTGATTTAAGCGCTTGTAAGCACTTTGAAGCCCCTAGGGTGCTGTGGTGTGTGTTTTTAATTAGAGAACATTGCTTCTACAGACAACTCCCGGTATCCATGCAATTTCAAAGTTTTGTTAAAAGACTAATAACTGCTTAACGCAAGTTGAAAGTAAAGCAGAAAGCTCCTAAAGGAGCTTTCTGCTTTACTTTCAATCTGCTTTAAGCTGAAATTTATCTGAAATGTCATTAATGCGTCTCAAGTTCTAAAGAGTTGGTGTAGTAGGCAGCTTCTACTGTATCAAGTGGGTGTTGTATTTTTCTACTCTTTATAGTTCATAAGATGCTGTGTCTAGTCCATATTAATTAGTACTGCATTGTTTATGTTAATGTTTAACGTACAGTGAAGTTTAGCTATAACGACCATTCAAAGGAAGTCCCCCATCAATAGCATTAAAGACATGGCTTAAAGAATCATAAATGTAAAGTAGAAAGGTGTCACGGAATTTTTCTAATTTATTTTAATATTGTTTTAAGCAGAAGTGGCGGACAAGATTTCTTTTTGAATGTTCCGTAACACTGTGGGGTTATTGTACGTGTGTTTTGGTTGATTCCATATGAATCATTGTTGTGATGGTTTATCACATCTAAAGTACATGTAGGCCCTAGTAAAGGTGCACGGCAGATAGGATGCACCATGAAGCATGATTCGAAGATAAAAGGTAGATTTACAGTGGAGAAGACGTTATTGTTTCTAAATAAACGCGTTTATGGTAAAACTTATCTCCATTGCAAACAATTCGAAGCCAGATCAGACGCAAGACTCCAAACTGTTTACAAAATAAGTCGTTTGAGATTTAAACAAGTTGCAATGCGTTTATGTATAAACGGGAATGAATAACGTCTTCTCCACTGTAACAAAATATAGAGAACCAAACACGTGCTTACCTGACATCTAAATTTGAAGGATCTATGGACATTTTCTCCTTCTGTAGTTTTTTAGTAGTCTTCTCAAAGTCTTTGTGTTTAGAATGCACATGCAAGTCTTTATTATAAAACATTGGTTTGTTTATCTGTTTCTCACCAATGTATATTTGTGAACTAGGTCTACTAGAGCGATAAGATTTTAATGTATTGAAGTCTGTATCTTCATTTGATATTTTACTGGTTAAATTTGAAATGGTGGAACTGCTCTGCGGTATGGTTGTGAAGATCTTTGACTCCCGCAGTTTATTGTTTATGGAATTTTGCACATTTTCTGCTTCTTCCTTGCTCGTGTCCGGCAACCGCCGCTTCCGGCACAGCAATATTGTCACTGCAATAATTATCAATAACAGAGGAATTCCAACTCCAAGACACACTATTAGCAGCAATTTCGTCATGGTGATTTCGTCGCTGTCATCAGTGTGTTGTTCAGTGAGCGTCACGTTATTCTTGGTAGTAACCTTTGGCGTAGTTATATCAGACAGTGGCCGATCTGTTACAGGATCTGGAGACGTTTGTCCTGGCAAATACTGACAGTTCTTGCCACTGTATATGGGTGCACATGCGCAGTAATAGTCATCCACCGACTGAGTGCATTTCGCGCCATTCTGGCACGGGTTGCTCGCACATTCGTCAATATCCTCCGTACAGAACCTTCCCGTGAAGCCAGGGCGGCACGTGCAATTGAAATCATTCACTTTATCGTGGCACAGTCCGCCGTTAGCACACGGATGGATAAGACAGTCATCCACATTGGTTTCGCAGAAATTTCCGATAAATCCCGGAACACAGCGACACTCGAAGTCGTTGGTTCTGTCGATGCACGTGGCGCCATTCTGACAGGGCTGGGGTGAGCAGTCGTCAAGGTTGATTTCACAGTAACTGCCAGTGAAGCCACTCTCACAAACACATCGGAATCCATTGACCTCGTCCACACATCGGCCATCTGTAACAGAGAGAGGACAGTTAGATATATGTGACACGTTGACTAGGCAATCTTGTAGTTTAGCTCTTTCAACACCATGGTCTTGATTTAAATATACTCATTATATTTGGAAACAGTGTAGACGCTGATCAGAGGGCTCCCACAGGAGCCCTCTGATCAGTGTCTACACTGTTTGCTATTTAGAGCAGTATTTATCAAACTACACAGAATTCCATTTAGACTCAATGTTTTGGTAACTAAAAATATCAACAAGAGTTACTTAGTGTTGAAAGAGTTAAACAGGAAACCAAAACGATGGCAGGTAATTGGGACATGAATTGTATTGTTTTATATTTTGTGTCTTTCACCACAATCAGATTAGCATTAGAGTTCAAAAGTTTCAACAAATTATTCGTGATCTAGCCAACTGTTCAGTGTAGTTTAGCATTTCGTGACTACTTTTGACCTAAAACCAATTACCTGCCTCTGTGAAGAGCTATTAGCTAACATGGCAATAGGTGCGATATTTGTTATTATCGAACCTTCATTCAGTGTGGACACTTTTTATGAAACGAGAGACATCGGTCGATACAGCTCACAAACAAACCATGTTTAGTGCGTTAAATGTTTGGATGATAGCCGCTGTGGCCTCAACTAACGTCATTTTGAAGTCACTGCGCATGCGCATACTTACAATCTAACGAACCATATATAAATCGCATTAGTCTTTTTATATTGTTTAGTGGCTACACAGCAGAAAGCGCATTTAATAGTCTTCAATCGTAATACAGAATTAAAGTAATATTAGAATCTCTTGATGAAGCTTTATGTATTACATATTTTCTTCATTAAGCAGGCATATATCTTTTTTAAAGATTGATCAGCAATATTGTAACTGGCATACATAGTTTGGAAGTATAAGCTACTGGAGATGTACAATTGCTATATAAGTGATTATAGCCGACTGATGGCGTTTGTTCGCCACCAGCTGTCGCCAATGTAAACTAGGTCAAAGCAAAGCTCCCGCGGGACAACACAGAACAGCCGGGCCGCCAAATATTAGCATGTCCCAAAAACAGTACCAGAAATGAACCAACTGTTAAATGCTGTCAGACACTTTTTTACACACTGCTAATGTCATGCTATAACGAACACTAACACAGATATGTTTGGGTGTTTAATGAAGGTCTGCTTACATTAGAATGGAAGTTAAGCAGAAAGCTCCTAGAGGAGCTTTCTGCTTAACTTTTCTTTCTAAAGTAAGCAACAACTTGTTTTATTACACCATGGATGTTTCTGTTGTTTGTTAATAAAAGTTGGGATCTTCTACAAGTCAAAATCACAGACTGGTTGTTAATCAGAGATTGAGTGGTTCCAGCCCGGTTCAAGATCGGACGCGCGCCATAGCTCGTTCGTACTTGGCTTTGTTTGCAAGATAAAGATTAGATAAATATGTACTCCAGTGGGTAATGATTTATTTATACAAGACGAAATCATTATACCAAAAAACGCACAAACATTTTCCCATTACGAGCTACCGATCAATCTTGTAAAAAAAAGACCAGCTCACTGAAATCGATTTTACAATGTTTCTATATTCTCACCGAACGGCTACTTTTTCAGTTCGGATCGTGTTGCAGTTTTTTTATTGCTTAACCTGTGCACCGCTTTGATAGTTGAATAATCAATGGACAGCTCAACAATATTAACAAAACTGAACAATAAAGATATGTATGGTGTATCGGCTTACGCAACAAAAACTATTTGCACTTGCCAGCTGGGAACACAACTTTTAATCAACGTCTGCACAGTTTGTAAATAACTTAAGTCTAATCATTATTTACAAAACAGGGTTTTTGTGGAGACGCAAGGACTCAGCAGTCAATTCCAACTCGTGCTCGCTGAAGTCGAATTAGTTCGATTTATCGCATAGTTCGAATTATCGAGACTGTTGGTGTTTGGTTTTTAAATATTTCCCGATACATGTAATATGTTTACAGCTTGACTACTTCTTTTCTTAGCCTAGGATTTCAGTCAACGAACATAATAAACCAGACAGTCCTCAGATAGGAAACATTTGTTTAATGAAAACCGTTGAACGGAGCAATCGATTTTGTAATCCACTGATCCGGCTCAATACCCAGCAAGTCAGTCTTAGTTCTGGAAAATTATGGCAAGTGATCCATCATATTTGACAGCAGAAAGGTGGCCTATAGACAATGCTAGAATTTGTCATACTTCCAGAACGGTGACATTGAACCGGAAGTTGAATTATGGGTATTGTAAACCCGTGGCTTGTTTTTCGTCTAATAGTGCATGGGCATATTGGTAAAAGCATCCAGTTGCAAGAGAGAAATATCAGAAAACAGTGCAACAGTTTTAATGAAAACTTGTCCAGAATCTCTACATATTGCATCGAAGATCCCTTGTATCCCAATGTGGTTTCTTTTGAATTTACAATCCCCACCCATTCCTCCCTTTGCAATATCTTTGAATTCTCCCTGCTGTTTTCTGATTGGTGTAACTAGACAGATGATCTACAAGATCTACAAATAACATGGACGGCGAGGTTTGGGGGCGATCTATACGTCGCCAATCTGTTTACCACCTAACACCCGTGTTTATTTTGCTAACATCAAACGCGACATGTATTTTTGATATAGGAACCACTCCAAGACCAGTGCCTAATCGCGCCGCTTGTTTTCAAACGGTCAAATGAAAGGTGTTGTACCTCTCAGATTAACCAGATTAGCGCCGTTCAGCCATGTATATATTTTCATGGGACTTCCTAAACCTCAACACTACGTACAAGCAACGTCTATATACAGTCAATCCATGTCATAACAACCACTCAATTAAAGGCTACTTGATAGTGTCAACCGTAGGCGGTTGCTTAAAGCAAGATGCAAGTAAAACAGAAAGCTCCTAAAGGAGCTTTCTGTTTTACTTTAATCTTGCTTTGAGCAACCACCTGCCTAAAAACCCAAAGCATGCCTTCCTTTGCGGTTGATAGATCAATCTTTAGCTGTATACTACTTTTAATCCTACTTGATCAAGTAAATCATAGATAATCTTGTATTATTGAGTTGCGGTTATTTTATTTACATGTTTGCAGATCAGCTCGACTACAATCTAGATTAATAACTGAACGGTTCCTTAATACAGAACACAGAAATCGGGAGATTTTTTTGTAGCCGACGACATGACAGTGTGACATTGCGTGGCTGGAGTACCCCGGGTATATTGGACCATTCACATACCCGTGCTATATTGATCCAAGTTCTAAAGTATTGTGGAAGTAAATCGAATCCAACTCAGACCAAGAGGGGATCATGTTTGCTGTTTAACTTACAAGTATTTCACATCTGAGTGCGGAAGACTCCGAGAATAAGTCTTGCTATTTCTTCAGAACTTGAGAAGTATATAGACAGTAAACGATTCCAAACATTTAAACGATCAGTATAATTTGACTCCTTACTTTTGAAATCTTTTTTGTTTTGCCTATATTTTAGAAAGGATTCAACAAAGCAAGACAATTTTTTTTTTGAAAATGAGATGTTACCTATAATCGACAGAACCGTGACTGTTATAAACTATTATTGTACTTGATTTTTCATTATCACATTCGCCTATACTGATAATAGAGTGTAGATCTATACTTTCAGTCTCCTTGGTACTCGGCTCAAGCTCCATTAGAGTCTACTTAATCTATTGGTTTGTGTTAATATATTGTACAGATACTTACCATTGTGACATGGGTTTGGATCACACTCGTAGATTTCTTGGTCGCAGTTTCTGCCAGTGTACCCAGCCCTGCACAAACACGTGTATGACCCTTGACCTTCGACGCACGTTGCGCCGTATTTGCACGGGTTCTTTTCACACGATTCAGCAGGTGTTTCGCAGGTCTTTCCGGTGAATCCGATTTGGCAGCGGCACTTGTAACCCGTGCCACTGTCTTCACAGGAACCACCATTTTGACAGGGTCGATTGAGACAGTCGTCAATCTCCCTCTCGCAGTTAGTTCCCGTGTAGTTCTCCAGGCATGAGCAGGTATAACTTCCGCTTCCGGAGTTCAGACACACGCCGCCATTTTGACAGGGCGAATGGTGTGTGCAGTAATTAAGATCTGAAAAAAAATATGAATTCAAATTATAATGAGTTTGTAATCGTTGTGTATCAAAAATCACCTGTTTAAAATTCAGTAATGTGAATGTTTCCTTCTATTCGCCATGTGCTAGTTTATCACTAATGTTTGTGTTCTCAGATTGCTAATAAATGCACTCTGCTGTTACTAAATATAGCTTGTGAAATTATTTATAATTCATGCCATGAAATGAGATTCTATATTTTTAAACATTTCAGCCCTCAAACTGATGTGTATCAAATGGTCCTAAAACATTAACCCCTTTGCTGTCATGACGTCATCAGTTTTAAACAATTGTCGTCTGCTTTTATTTCTCAAATTTAAATTGAGATATTTCGACTATTGAGAAATATTGAAATGGGTGGCAAACAGTTTGGATCCTGATCAGAAGCCGCGTTACGCGGCGTCTGATCAGGGTCTAAACTGTTTGCAAATAACTTATGTACTTGGGGTAAGGCAGAGAATGGGTTAAATAAATTCATAGCCAATCAATGGTTGTCAAATATTTATATCTTGTTGGTGAAATTACAGAGCTACCGTGTGTCGGTCTACCAACTCCACGTAGAAAATATCTAAAGAGTCTCGGTCTGTTTAGAACGAACAGGCCAGAGCTACATTAGGCCTAAAGTACATGATCATCCGATAGGCAAATGTGATGATGTTGTGGTCATATTAAGACATGCAAGTGTTTAAAGGTTAATTATATGATGATTCACTGACAGCTCAATGTAGAACAAAAATAATGCAGAAAGCTCCTTCATGTTCTGCATTAAGTATTTAAATATCTTAGATATGTTTACATGATGAGTTGCTGAATACAGTTTGTCATGTTTAAGCAATGGAGTTGGTCTTATTATTGATTTTACAGGGGTAACGTCTTAGTCGGGTACATGGTAAGAGGTATTCTCCCATGTTTTTCATGCATCATCGGGGACGAACTAATTGCTGAGTGGCTTTGAAATATTAATCAGGAACAATGTTCTTACGAGCCGTCCACAGTAAAATTGGTAAAAGTATAGATTTTTTTAAACTGAGATAAGCACCACTTGCTTCTAAATGACTGACAACATGCGTTGTGTATTTTGTATGGTTTAACCCATTGACCCCTTGAACTTGAAATGGATAATTCCAATATCCAATTAAGTCCAGTCCATTTTGACTATTTAGGGTTGTTTTGCAATATATTTTAAAAATGGCAAACTGTAAAAACCCTGGCGAGATCAGAGTCTACACTGTTAGCATAGGTAAATATGTTAAAGATATGTTACCTTGGTTACAATAGAATCCACCCCACCCTTCGTCACAGTTGCATTCATTGGGTTTGGTGCACGTGCCGTTCGAACATCCGGGATACCTCGTGCATTCTTTGCACAGGCGTCCTTCCCAACCAATGCGACACCTGAAAGTAACAAAGTAAACAGCGCGCATTAGTTTTTGTTTTAGTAATAAACACTACATGTATAAAATATACATATACTGAGATCATGACTACTTTAATAGAAGGCAGAAATTTTAAAATAATAATGTAAATAGAAGATAATCGACTTGAAATTGGACTATTGTTGACGAATGTACGGTAAAACTCAAAAAGTTATGTATGGTGATTTAGGCAGATGGTTATTACGTGAGATTAAATAGGCAGAACGTGGGCTTTCTGGTTTACATTGCTTATGCTTTCGACACAACGAGTCTTCTTTTTAGAGGTGGTGCTAGCGATATTTTAATGTAATAGTTAATTGCTGGGCCCAACCATGTGTACAGGGGTTACCGCCGGGCACCAGGCATTGTTTGCCACATGATGGAGATGGTTTCAAATTTTAACCAACATGTAGGTGGTTTCAGATTTAACCTATTAGGACCTGAACAATGTGGAAATTATAGCGTCTGGAGCCCGGTGTGCCAGTTCTGATAGGTTTATACCTGCCGCTGCCAAATTACTGCTAATTGAGGACAATTTACTAATGCATGTGTATTGCGTTACAATGAAAAGGGGCAATTTGATAGTTTCGTAGGTTCTCACTATACAACGTCGCACCCTTCCCAAAAAAACTTAACACCCCATGTTTCATAAGGAAAGTTGATTTGGATTATAATCTGAATTTGGACAGCTGGCCAAAAACTGACCGCGACAGACCTTTCATTGAAATTACTATACAGATTACCACAGTATTTTGACAGCGGATTTTGGCTAAATGGGATATCAAAGGATGCAAGAGCACAATAAAATATGAATTGTCAAAGGTGGATCTACTTTTGAAAATCAGGCGTACACCCTTTACCCCTTAAAACCAATTTTATTAATCCCATTACGAGAAATAAGTGACTTGGTAGGTGTATATTACAGACAGTATAGGCCGGAATCAGACAGCACATTAACGCGGTGTCTGATCTTGCTTTATACTTTTTAAATGTTTCTACATACTCGTGACGTGGCTAATATTTTTACGGGAAATATGTTTTAAGCGTTAGCGACGTGCCCCCTCTTGGTCCGTTAACTACAATTCTTGATCCGGTCTTGGTTGCTCTTTCTTTGTCTAGCCTTCTTTCTTCGCGTGCTGGTGTTTTAAGTCCTGTCAACTATACAAGTTTAACAGGGCTTAAGGGGGCTCGATATACAGGTAAAAAGGGGACAATTAAACCCTACTTTGTTCAATTTGTCCCCACGTCTGAGGCCGGTGTATGATGGCTACCACCTTATCGCCCCCAGATGACAAAGTCACTGATAAAGGGCCGCCGCAGGGTCATATCAACTATGTATAGTAGGGCAGTTTATTTGTGTTTACATCATAATTGAGATATTTAGATTTGATACCGATTGCAAACAAAGTATTTTGATGACTTTATAAAATGAGGCGGAAACGATTCTTATCTTCATCAATTGTTGTCAATGAAGTACAAACAAATTACGGATGCATGTTTACTTAGGTAGACATATGTTTATTTTTTAATTCAGGAAGGTGACATTTTCTTATCGTTTATTGACAGAGCACATACCATCACACTTTCATTATGTGTTTTTAACCTGTTCGGAAACGTTTCAAGTATTTATGAGTAAACATTACACGAGCAGTCTCTTAACTCTTTCCTCCCTGAAACTTTAAATGGACAATTCCATTTTCCATTTTAGTCTAGTCCATTTCTGACTTTTAAGGGTTGTTTTTGTCATTGTTTGGCATTATGACAAACAGTGAAGACCCTGATCAGAGGTCTTCACTGTTTGCATAGGACATGTGTACTATTCACACGTACATTGATTGAAAAGCACGCCTATATGCGGGACTAGGGTTCAAAGAGTTAAGAAGAGGAAACTTTGGACACTACATGTACCTGTAGCGGTCGCAGACCAAAATATTGTTAAGAGTCCGGTCAGTCTCATTTGACCCGTACTTCAAACGCTATGAATGGTCCAGATCTTCACAGTTTGCAAGTTTTAAGTATTATTCATGATGCTGATGCTTAGAACAGTTTAACAAAGTCATGTATCAATATTTGTTCCGAAAATTGTTCCAGGCCAATTCTCAACATACATGTACGATATACATTTCATTTATTTGTGTTACTAAACATTGGTAGTACTAGAAGCTTGACTCATAACTGGTAAAGCAAACGGTGTAAACCCAGAACAGATGGCTCCGTCAGGAGCCATCTGTTCTGGGGTATACACTGTTTGTTTATTTGAGATTGTAGACGGGTTCAGCATTTGGGGTTGTAGTCGGGTTCCAGGGCTGCCATAAGTTTGTCATAAAAATCCTAAGATTTCAAATTTTCAATTTTTCATACGCAATTTTACCAATCGTACCTTTACCCCATAGCTTGTTTCTTGTTTGAAGACACATGCCTGCTTAAAACAGGTTGAAAGTAAAGCAGAATGCGACTTAAGGCGCATTCTGCTTTACTTTTAGCCTGTTTTAAGCTACGATCTGCTTTGATAAAAATCCGAATACTTAGGAAAAATCCGGAGGAATGGCAGCCCTGGGGTTCAGGGCTGGTTTGTTGAAGGTTTGTATACTTACTTGCAAGTATAAGGTTGACTACAGTAGCCGTGTTCCTCCTCGCAACCCTCCAAGCAAATAGCTACAAAGAGAATACAAATTGTTATTACTAAAGAATCAAATAGAATTCTCTGATTTGGTCACATACCATGAGTAATTCATGCGTGGGTACGTACCACAGTCTAACTTTTGTTTAGCTACAAGTATTTGAAGAACTATAGTATGCGTCTTAAAGACAGATAAGTTGCTGTTTAATACAGGTAAATGTAAAACAGAAAGCTCATGCATTACCTTTGCCCTGCATTAAGCTGATAAATACATTATAAGACTTCAAACTCATATTTAGCGACCATTTAACACATGATTAACGGTATCGAGCCAGTTTCTATTTTCCCTTACTCATTCAATATAATTTTATGTGTATATTATGCATATAATACTGATTATTTGTACGGATACCAATTTCAATTGGGTTGCATTTCTTCAAACACGGGCCAACCTGAGGGCTACCTCTGCGATAAATATTGTCCCTAACTTGTCTAAATATTGACTCTACCCCAGTGCTCGAGTGTCCCAGATACCCGAGCTAGTTTCTTAAAGCTTCCTGCGCCCCTATTGTTCCATGCTGAATACTGTTACACTTTACAAAGTCATTCAAACTCCCCTGACTAGCATTCTCATACAATCAACATGGTATTCAACAACCAGTCACTTTAAGACAATTTAACAGTACTTTATAGAGGTGGTTACTTAATGCAGGATAGAAATAATTCAGAAAGCTCATATATGAGCTTTCTGCATTATTTGTTTCCTGCATTATGTAATCACTTGCCTGTATCGTGAGATATGTCTTCACTTTTTCATTGAGTGGTCGATTTATACCAGTTTGAATGTGTTTTGTTCATTCTTTAACGGACGGAATGAGCAATTTGCTGCGAAAGCCCTGAAAGTTCCATCCGCTTTAATCCCAACATTGATTTGACGTCTCAATGTTTAGGCATGTGGTCAACACTGCCGCAAAGAGTTTGGGTCTTAATAAGACAGTGAGCTAATGTCTGATCTGGGTCCAAAGCATCGTTAAGTTTTGTCTATTTACATTTGGGTGCTTTAAAGAGAAAATATGAATTGATTATTGGCTGTTCACGCCTTCAATTATTTGATTTTTGAATAATGAAGTCAACGGTCTGGGATACTAGCGGAATGTAGTGTAAATTAACAAAAGGGTTAAATACGGTCTCTTGCGGGCTGTATTTTCAATTATGCAACAGCGTCAACAAGCTGATGTGAAAAAGGAAACTTTTTGGGATACATTCAGATTCACAGATAGTATCGCGTTTTCATGCGCTGGACGATAATAGCTCGGGGCAGACGATAATTCATTGTTGTACACCGGCGGACGAGCCCTTTGTTCGTCTGTCAATTTCAATGGCGGATCCAATCTTTAAAATCTCAATGTACGACCCCATTCCCGAACCTAAGCGTCAAAATCTGATCTGGGTGTCTCTTGTTTGTAATTTCTAAGTGTTTTATTTCAATTTCTAGTAAAAACAAGTGTCTGTTCAACTCGTATTATCACCTTACTTTCATTCATTAACCCCTTCACTGCCATGACGTCACAAGCGTAAAGCAATTGTCGTCTGCTCTTATTTCTCAAATTTAAATTTCAGGTATTTTAACTTAAGTAATTTTGAAATGAGTTTCAGAAAGTTTGGATCCAGATCAGACGCCGCGTCACGCGGCATCTGATCTGGATCCAAACTGTTTGCAAATGACTATTGTACTCGAGGTATGGCAGAGGTGGGTTAATGTTTGTGTCCGCCTCTGTACTATGTCATTTAGATGTGCAGGAATTTGACGGCAGCTGCCAGGGTAACACAACAGGCGAAACGTTCAAAATAAAATAAAGATAGAAAAAAATACAAGTGCCCAATATTTATAGCAGCCTTGAACTTATAGAGGGTGTGCAAACGGAATCTGAAACGTCTATCAAATCCGAGCTCAGCGTCCATCGTAAAATGAAAGCGAGTTGGAATTAATTTCAAACAAGTGGTTGTTTGAAATATTGTAAATAGTTATTTATTAGAAAGTTAACTTTACTCGCCGCTGTCCTTGTATATTCAATATCGTTAAACACAGGTCCAACTGTATATTAAAAGTACAAATCTCAACTTCAAACTGAAATATCCATCTGTGGTTATTGTCAATTCTGATCGAGATTTTCCGAGTAAACAGCTTTTGTTTATGTTGTTATACGGAAGCTAGCGCGCGCATTTTTGTGCGCGTCATTTACACGATCTGATAAAGAACGCTACAGCATTTCATGCACGTTAAAGTGACAGGTGATAATTCACTTACTAGCAAAAATTACAAATTGCTAGTTCGTTGCCATGGAACTGTTATCGTCAGTATAAAGAACCCAACGATTGCTTACCATGTCGCGTGCAAGCAAAGCGTAGGCGAAATTGAGTTTAGTAAACAGGATAGATCACACCCAATCGCTAAGTAACGTACGGTGCAATACGGTCACCAGACTCCCTGAGCGTGCGATACTGTTTAACGTCAGAATTACTATTGCACAGGTAAGTTTCATAACTGAGGCAGACGACATAGCCAGTAACAGGCGACATGTGTGCGTAATCTTACGTACTATCAATCTTGTACTAAACGACTATACGATTTACTATGTTGTCTTAAAGGCAGGTGGTTACTTAATGCAGGATTAAAATAAGGCAGAAAGCTCCGTAAGGAGCTTTCTGCATTATTTTAAACCTGCATTAACCAGTCACATTTCTTTAAAGGTATACACACTACTTCAATGATTAGAGTTAATACAAAAACTGACGGTATATACTAACGTACAAAAGCTCCCCCTCCCAATTTCGTTAGCAGTGATTGAAGGATTCCCAGATCTAAATCTGTGTCAGAGGCAGTGGTAAATGTACAGCATTGCCCTACTTACAGACAAAACATGCCGGCTTTTTACAGGTAATGCATATTCGTAACCCTTTGAACATTCGGTAAATATCGTAAGCCAAAAATACAATCTGCTGTAAAAACTTGAAATTCAAACTTTCTTCTCCATTTTGTTTAAGATATACGATCCAAGTGACAAGTGATTTGGATCCTAATCAGACGCCGAGTTTATCGAAGTCTGATCAAGATCAAAAGTGTTTGAAAACAGTCTAGAAAGTTCGGGTTTCCCCAAATTTAAAGGTTAACCGTTCTTAACACAGGACTGTGGGATCAACTCCACTTTTCATTTCCGACAAGAGAAAAAAAATCCAGGTAAAGAAATTCTACCGTTCTCTAAAAACTGAGACTTCTTCCAAACTCCGAATTAATATTTTGTTTCAAGTTCATTAACATACAGAAGAACGCGTGTATGAAAGAGGAGCAAAAAACTGAAGAATTTCAGTTTTTGTTTGCAATAAAATGCACATTCATTATACAACAAAGACTGTTTGAGTATACGATGGATGTAAGCTTTTACTTTTGAGCAATATTTCACCCTTTATGACTAAACCCTTTTTGAAGGGCAGGTGTAAAATGGGAGCCAAAACGGCGACGCCATCTATATATAACTGGATGTCACGTTACCTACCAAACCTTTACTATGACGCTGTATCGTCTGCTTGGCAAATGTCGTCTGCAAACGGTTTAAAATCACCTATTGCGACAGCAGAAACGTTAAAACCAGTTTCAGATAGTTTGGATCTTGATCAGACGCCGAATTACTCGGCCTCTGATCTGGATCCAAACTGTCTGCAAGTTTAAGTCATTTCGCCCTAGGCAGAAGAGGGGTTAATGCAAATTTTTAAGAAAAACTTGTCCACAAGTTGCTATGCTCATTTTGTCGTCTGCCAGCTGGTAAAGCGCGCCAAAAATTCTAAACGCTAATCATTACATACAAACACTTACTACGATCATAAAATTTTCCACATGAGTAATGGCAAGCCCCCTCTCGTTTTATTGTAACGACTACCCACATTGGAGCGTGCCCCTTACGCAAAACATATAATATTTGGGAAAAAGCATTGCTGATCAATGCAATTTTGCACAGATTCTTTTCATGGTGATTTAGTTAGTTGTGCAATTTTGTATGTTCAAAAAAAACTTAACCAACGTATTATCCTCGCTGTAGCTTTTTTACATATTGGATCATAATGAGACGTAGAGTAACTGCATCACATCAAGATCCAAAATTTTAACACTCTGGTCTAATTTCAACAGTATTTTGTAATAAACTTTCCTCACCAAATTAAGCAATTTCAACAGCCACCTATACAAGACCGACTGTCTATATAGGAAAGTGGAAAGAATGTTTTTTATAAGGTAAGTTGATAGGCTAGTCCAACAACAGTCAGAATACCTGAATGCAGTGTGCAGTATTATAATAGGGGTCGATATGTAGCTATGACTTCATCAGCGACAGCTGCTGATGTCCCCTAATACATAGGTACAAGTGGCCCAGTTAACCCAGCTCAATTATCGCATGCATTCACATTAACATTTTAAAACTGAAGAAACATTGAAATAAATCTTTACCAAGATTAAAACGGTTGACAACATTAATGCTAGTCGTTGTACATCTTTCACGATACTGGTAAAGCGGGCATCTTATCCATGAACAACTTATCTCCATGTTTTTTGCACGTTTATGAGAACACTTCCCCTATGGCATATATAATTTATGCTATATGCTATACCTGGAAACAGGCTTGTTATTCATTATGAAATTTACCGGGTTATTCTTGAACACAAAACTAATACAAGTACAGTAAAACTTGAGTTAATCAGCCAGTCTTTAAAGATGCATAAGGTCCTTAAAGACGTGGGGTCTCTCAGTAAATACATGGAGTCTCTCAAGACATAGGCTATTTAAAGACATGTGGTCTCTAAACACACAGAGTCTCTATAGACATGTGAATGATTGATGCATGACAAAAGTAAAGCAGAAAGCTCCAACAGGAGCTTTCTGCTTTACTTTGGTCCTGCATTAAGCTGTCACCTGTTTTAAAACTAATGATTCACAATCTATTGAATGACCGCTAAACTCAAGTTTATACTGTTTATTATAATGTGTATAGTTACCTTGGTCACAGTAGCTGCCTCTCCACCCCGGGTTACACACAATGGACCCGTTCTCACTGCACGTGTAATGACCGAAATGATCGTTACGGGGTTTACACAGTGTGTCGCAGCCGGGGTCATAGTAGTCTTTGATACACGTCACTCTGTATTTATATTTCAATTCCGATATGCTGGTTTGGTAAATAAAACTTTTCCAGTCGTGACCCACAGCAAGTTCTCGTGGTGCCGCTAGTCGTGATATGAGTTTTCTGGGACTTCCTAAAATCAACAAGAACAATTCCAATGTCATTACAGAATTAATAAATAAACATGTAAAACAACATATGTGTTCGTTCAGTTCTACCTGAACTATTAGAAGGCCAGTACAAGTAGAGATCAGAACAACTAAAGTCAGGACGAAAGCAAAGCAGAAAGCTACTAAGGAAGTTGTTTTATTTCAATTCTGCCTTATAAGCTTCCATTGTTATTAATATAGAGACTTTATCGGTACAGTGGAGAAAACGTTATTCTTTCCCGTTTAAACGCAAACGTACGCAAACGCAAAGCACTAAAACGTAGAAAAGTACAACTTTTGGACAATTCTGATAATTCATGTTTATCTTGTTGGCAAACAGTTTGGAGCCTGATCAGACACCGGGTTACCCGGCGTCTGATCTGGCTCCAAACTGTTTGCACTGCAAATAATAGTTTTAGCGTAAACGCGTTTATTGGAAAAGAATAACACTTTCTCCACTGTACCAACGTTGAGGTGCATATTTGGACAAGTCCTACCTTATACCTGAAGCAAGTTTTTAGGAATCGATGTTTTCACTCAGGTCATATTTGGAAGTAATCTAACTCGAGAGGAAATTTAACATGAGCCATTTCATAACAAACATAGCTGCCTCAGAACGAACTTCAGCGACAATAGGTCAGCGGAAAGTTTGAATTTAAATTCAATTAAAGGTAAACAAAACTTAAATATGAACATCCCGACACCGTGAGAACACAGGTGACTTATTTCCATGTTGTGGCCTGTGTACTGAAGCATCAAGAGAAGATGTTAATGGGGACGGATGTACGAAGTAATTGAAGGACGAACGGGGCGATGCTCGGCTTTGTTCTTGCAGCGCCCAGCCGCGTCTGAAACGATGCGTTTCTACACCGAGTGACTGGCGCTTGAATTACACCTCTCCCATTCAGACGCACAGGTGACAATCAAAGTTTGAAGAACTTAATTCATGTCCCACAAAGGCAAAGGGTAATTAATGTGATACTGGAAAATTGATCTATTTTCGGGAATCGTAAAGCAGGTTTGCAGGACAATAGACATAAAGAGATCTTGGTTTTAGATCGACCATTTCCTTCTATTCGTGCTCCAATTGACCATGGGAAAATTGCAGAAGAGGGTTGTGTTTTGGGCAAGGAGATGAGTTTCAACCTCTTTTCTGCTAAGCAAAACTTAACCTGCATTTACAAACAGTTTGGATGCAGATCTGACACTCGGTATCTGATCAGAATCTAATTGTTTGAGACCTGAAAATTGATACGAGAATTTATTGCAAACTACCATTTTGAAGCAGACAATATTGTGGTAAGATATAAGTTGACACAAATAAACTTGATGTGTACAACGAAGTCCAGAAACAGTTCCGCTCTTATTGACTCCAGGCCTCGTACAGTGGAAATGTTATTCTTTTCCATTAAAATCGTTTGTTGCTAAAACTATTATTTTCCATTACAAACAGTTTGGAGCCAGATCAGACGCCGGGTAATCTGGCGTCTGATCAGGCTCCAAACTGTTTGCAAATCAGATTAAAATAAATCGTTAAAATATTTAAAACGTTATTTTCTACATTCAATTGCAATGCGTTTGCGTTTGGTTTTCGTTTACACGGACAAGAATAGTGTATTCTCCACTGTATATGCCATGCTAGTATTGTACTGTTATCTATAGCCTTCAGTCAAGTCTCTTCTTCAAAACGTGTTGTCTGCAACATTTCTCAAAGAAATTTAAGTTATCTACTAGCTCCATTTTTGAAGCTACATTGTACCATCAAAGTTTCAAACAGTTTGGATCCAGATGAGACGTCGAGAAACTCGGAGTAGTGTCATCTTGATCCAAACTGTTTGCAACAGTTATCCTAAAGTCACCAATTGCAAGGTAAACGTCAAAGGTCGTCATTAATAGTTTACAATAGATACTAGCATACTTATGGTCAACTTTTCAGATTCCTATACAGATAGATATGGCACGATGAGTCACTAAATAAGAAATTAGCAATAACATTGACAAGGATATAGACTACGATCAGTGTTTGAATAGGCTAGTCACTGTAACCGGAGAAACAAAAGAGTAACAGTAAAGACATTGATCACACGCCCAATTCCTACAATGTGTTTTGATACAACCTCATGCCCATTATGTCACTATAACTATTAATTGAAATGAACATACGCAGCTAGAAAACAAACTGTAAACGAAATGGAAAGGTCTGATGTTGATAATGACCTAGAAATGGCGGACACACATAGAAGAGTTTGTGAAAGTGCGACAGCTGTACGGTTAAATGTGTCTTTCTTTGGCCCGTAAATAAGGAGCTGAGAGCCAGCAATTCGATGGATAATAACTACCGGTTTTTGATTAACCCTTTAACTGCCAAGTGCAGCTATATACGGGCAACTGCAAACAGTATGAATCCGGTTACCCGGCGTCTGATCTGAATCCATACTGTTTGAAAATCGTATCAATATTTTTTTTCAATATGCAAAAGAACCTTAAAATTGAGAACAAAATGAAGATTGCAATTTTAAGGGAAACAATAATTTGGCAATAAAGGGGTTAAGATGCAACAGGTAATAGTAATAGTTCGGGGTAATAATGAACGACTCGTCTTTGGACCCTAGGGGTTAGTCGCTGCACCGTCATTATGTCAAAGGCAAAGGGTTCCATTAAAAACTCATGAACTCTCGGGTCCCCCCAGATCAATCTGGGACATCTGTTTGTTTTGAGGCAAATGATCTAATTGGACAATTGACCAGTGCCTAATAAGAGTTCGGTTAAACAGGTAGTGGTCAGTTGAATGAGAGCCAAGATAAAGGGTGGTTAGGTGCATTTTGACAATAATTGCGGAAAATCATTGCGTTGTGTTTGTTTACATAATGAAAGATGTTGCCTAGCTCGAACAAGTGTTTTGAGTATTCTGGTAACGAAGCCAAGTTTTACCCGATTCCTAGAAATCAGTAGATTCAATCATTTTGCCATTTAGAAATGCTCGTAAATAATCAAAATGATCTCAGAAAAAAATGGTTCTCCTTGAGTTTGTCCATTTATCTGCAAATTACACATACATATACATATAAAACAGCGAATAGTGAAGACCCTGGTAAAACACCACAAATTGCGGTATTTTATCAGTGACTACAATATTTACTTGTTCATGTACAATATTTACAGGCGTTACAATTTGATTGGTTCAATGAGTTTTCTAATAAGCTAGTCTTTGATAACGGTGTAGGTATCTAAAGAGGCCTCTTGAAAAACCTGTAGATGCCATGAAATGTTCAACTGTACATGAATTTGTTTTGCGAACATTCCTGAAATTCTTCCACTTTCTACATAGGCTTGATAACGTGAAATAGTCGCCTTGAGGGCTATGAAAACAGCAAAAGTTGGCGATGTATTTCATCAGAAAGTTGGTTCTTGATTCTTTACTTGTAGATAACAGGAATTATACTTAGTGTAGACATCAAGCAGACCAACGAGCAATTGTGCTTCTTTTAACTGAATATTGGATCAATATAAAGTATTGAAGAATCTAACGTGCCTTCCTATTAACAAGTATGAAAATTGTCCGGTCAGTTTAGGCATTCGATCGGGGTGACACATGCATAGCGCTCGGGGTGTCATAGTCATCATTGCTCGTGTCAGTTTGGTTGTCCAATGGCGTGATTTATGCCCTTGTCCATTACTTAACAACGGCCTTGTACATGTCAATGTTAATTTCAAGCGCCTGGTGGATATTGACCGTATTGTCTAATGACATTAATTGCTCTGTTTACACGTCCCGTCTACCTGAATTTGAAACCTGTCCATTTTTTTGAAAACAGTGCAGTCAAGATTGACTAAAACAACCATTTCAAAATACAGGTGGGCATATTTTAAAAGACAATTTGCATCTTAATACTGGACGAATGTAATGCAGAAAGCTTCTTCTGCATTACTTTCGTACTGTATTAAGAATTCTCGTTTAGATATGACAATGCTGATTAATTATGATCGCCCAGTTGTGGTTTAACTGTACATTACCATTAAGACGTTCATTGACATGTTATGACATAGTACAAATACGAAACGAAACTGACATGCACCAAAAATATCGTGTACGCAGGATGATGGAGCTTGCAAGTCGCTGACAAGTTTGAGCGTATGCTCTGCCTTTTTAATGAGAAAACCCATTTAAAAGTTTCATTACATTATGTGAACTATCATATGATGCCATAATCATTATTGTATCGGAAACCTTACGCCCTCGGGCCATTCGAAATCGTTGAAACCAGCTCAGGTTTCGTCAAAACCTGTTTTCTTCAATACTATATCGGTGATAATCTTGTTACTTTTGCAACTGAAACCAAGAGATATGGATCGCTCGTAGGCAAACACACCGTGTGTTCCTCTATACACTGTTTATGAATCACTACCTAATTTCATAGCTGAAACAATACACAATAAAGCATGCAAAATACATTAAGTAGGAGTTTAGATATAAAACCCGGACCGTTATACCCATTGAATAGCAATTAAGACTCTCTGTTACACCAATCCCTGGAGTATACGTTTCATTCATAAGAACAGTTCGTATTTTGGGTTTCATTTTCTATAATTGCCTGATCATTTTGTGCAACTTCATTCTAGCAAACACTTGTTGGAACTTGTTGCTTTATTGTACAAACTCCAACAGATTCATTCCTAACTCAGAATAGTGTGGGGATTAACTGTTTGTTAGATATAATGACTGGTCTAGACAGCATGTAATTGCAAAACCACACAACCTTTAGTCCGTCCAAGAATTACATGAATTCCTAAAATTATCGTTTCAGTTCTAGATTAGTACCCGAATCTTCTGGTGCCATTATATTACGGTTTTAGGAAACAGGACGGTAGAACAAAGTACGATACAGAAAAGTTCCGTAAACCACTGGCACTCAAACGAATATAATAGTTTAGTGTTAAGAACATATGGCAGCTTAAAGCATGATGAAAGTAATGCAGAAAGCTCTGTAAGAGCTTTCTGCATTACTTTTATCTTGCTTTAAGCACCAAACTGTCTTAAACATAGCAAATCAATTCTTATTTTTTGAGATATCGCAAACAACCCTTGTACATTTAGCATAGATTGTCTGCTGGGTTTGGTTTTTGTGTTGCATCTCAATTTTAATCGAGTGTCTAGGTCTCCGCAAACTGCGATCATTTTCGATCTCCACGTTATAATAGTTTCTTAGAACTTCTAGTTAGTGAAATCAATCTAAGGTCGACGTTCTAGGAATAGCCAATATTCTAAAATAAATGACCTTGTCTCACACAACTAATGAAAACTGACTGAAATGTTGAGTAAATGCAGATATCCATGCTCTATAGCGTAGATTTTACACTGCCTGTGGATTTATAGTTAACCATAAGCATGCCATGACGTCATCAGTTTTAAACAATTGTCGGCTGCCTTTTTTCTCAAATATAACTTTTTATGGATTTTAACATAAGAAGTATTGAAATGAGTGTTAAAACAGTTTGGATCATGATATGACACCGACGACTGATCTGGGTCTAAACGGTCTGTAAAAGTCAGTCGAAGCTATCATTGTATTGAACTTGCCTGAATAGAAATTGGCTAGTATTTGCAGTTGGTTTGGATCTTAACAAATCATGGTTTAATTCGAAGTCGTAGAAACTCTAAATCGCCACTGAAAACTGTTGAGCAAGACCCCAAAATAGAAAATAACTGAGGCTGTGTGCGGACCCCGAAATTGAAGCAGAGTGCGAGTTCAATTCCAGGAAGAAGAAGCCAAACGCTACTACAGATCACCGGGCACAAAATTCTTGATTTTTATCTGGAAATTCTGTTTGACATCTCCGATCAATGAAAGCCAAACATGCAATAAAAACGAGCCAGATAAGAGCCCAGGCACCCTGGTATTCTGGTGCTCGGGCTCGAGTTTGTTTTCTCACCAGCTGTTCAAATTGAATAAATTGTTTCATAGACGAGCGGTTAAAAATCAATGAAAATTGATTGCTAATTGATTGTCCTATTTCACCTCTGCAGTCAATAGTTTTTATTAGTCCCAGAATGACCCAGTTATGAATGAGTTCTCGGCGTGCAGTACATGACTTTGGGACCAAGGTTGCATTTCCAGGTATAACTATTTAACACTTTAACAGAGCACCAGATAAGGGGAGTATTTCAAAAACTAAAATCTTTATTTCTGCTTTAAACCCTATGGTGTCACCACTCATTAGAATCGTCTCAAAGAGACGATTCTAATGAGTGGTAACACCATAGGATTTTGTGCTGAAATAAGAGAGAAAATGTTGGATTTGTTTCATTTTACTCCATCTTATCTGGAGCCCTGCTTTAACTGCCAACTACTATTACAGCAATATTCAACTAACATTTGCAAACATTTTGGATCCTGATCAGACGCCAAGCGAATCGTCGTTTGATCAGGATTCAATCTGTTTGACACTCAAATCGACCTTTCTTCAGTAAAAATGCCTAAAATCTAACTTTTAAAAAATAGAACCATGCGACAATTGATAAGCAGACGATATTTTGACTGCTAATGGGGTTAATGAGTTTGAAACGGTAAGTTTTGCACCAAAAGGCATTTCAAATCTGACCCTTTTCCCTGCCAGGCTCTGTAACACTAACATAATTATGCAAACAGTTTGGGTCCAGATCAGACGCCGCGTAACGCGGCGTCTGATCAGGATCCAAACTATTTGACACTCACATTAATGTTTATTAAGTTAAAAACGCTTAAAATTCCAATTATTATCAATGACAGACGACACATTTAAGCAGACGATCTTATGTCAACGACTGTGTTAGGCGGATTTTTACGTCATCCTGGCAGCGAAAGGGTTGAGATTTGACTTGAGTGCAGTTCAGAGATATGTTTTCAAGCATTTTGTAGGATTTTGTGACTACTCTATGTGATTATGACACGGGTTTTATTCATGTAACAAAGACCCCTAAATTTCTTTCTACATTATTTACAAAACATGAAGAGTTCGTGTGACCTTTTAGGGCCCACTGCATCTGTTGAGAGCTGAGCTCTGTTGAGCATGCCTACAGAGATAAGAGATAACTCATATCCTTCATCTGGGTACAAAATGTCGTCTGCTTTAAAGCTCTCGTCTGCAAGTGTTACAACAAATTAATATTACATCCTTTTAAGAAAACGAATTTAGGGCATCAAATTGGTTGATTCCAAAGTGTGGTATTAGGTTTGCCTAGTCCCCTAGTCTTAATATAGACATTGTAACAATGATAAGGGTCATATCACAATCATTAGAAGGGAAATCATCTTTAAGTACAGTCAAACATGTTTTAAGCATCTACTTAAGAAAATATAATTGCAGTATTTTAGGACATATGTTTGCATAATGCGGAACAAAAGAAATGCAGAAAGTTCCTTTAGGAGCTTTCTGCATTGCTTTTGTCCTGCATTAAATGATCACGTGTCCTAATTACTTCCAATGATTTTTATTTAAAATGACTTTCAACACAAGATGGACTGTATACTCTACGTTTTGTAGTGGCCCCATTCGGTTTATTTTGATAAGCGTATGGACTGCCGCGACCCCTTTAAGGACTATTCACAAAGCCTTTACACAATAGCAGTATTCAATTTGGCATATGATTTTGATATTTCGTATAAAAGATAATTAGTACAAAAGGAAGTCACTGACGAAAGTAGTTTGCACAAAGCAGAAACGACAAAGCAAGTGTATAGGGAAGAACAATCAATTACGTTTTATAACTACATGTTGTAGCCGAGTGTAGGACAAAAGTAATGAATTGAGTTCATGTCTGTCTAAAAGACTCCCCGTGCAATGCGTGCATGTTCTTATAAATATATCAAAGCGGATTGTACTCCTGCACAGTAGTGTCCAACTTGGTTTTGTGCATTCAACCTTTAATACGTTCAATTCACTTATCGTCTGCAAAATTTTGATCATCGGCAAAACATAATGTTTGGTTTATCTATACTTTTTTTAAAGATACACATGTACCACTAAAGCAACAACCAGTTTGGATCAAGATGAGACGATGAGTTACTCATCGTCTCATCTGTATCCAAACTGTTTGCATCAAACATATACAACCCTAGCGTTCTGCATATTAACCCCTATCTGAAAATGACAGATGTAAAACTTGAAATCTGCTTTGTTAAAGCTATTATTATTAACGCACTTATATTAACCATTGAATGCCCCTAAATCCCTTAAAAGGAACATTACCAAACAGTGTATATCCAGATGGTACGCTACTTTAAGCGGCGTATCATTTAGATCTACGCATTTTTCAATATACATAAAAAAATTATATGTGATTAAAAGCTCAACCCAGCGCTTGTAAAATGTTCCCTTCATATAATAATGAATTAATCCTACAAGCAAAGCGGAAGAAAACAGTGTTAATAAAACAGGATGAGAGGCTTTAATGTCACCACAAAGGAACGAAGCTCTTTGTGGAACAATAAATTAGAATCTGGCTCAGTGATGTTACGCGGCATGTCGCTAAGGTTGTAAAAATGCAATAAAGTTCAAATTGAGATTTTTAGAAATCATCATAAATTGGTACACTATCATCACCTGTTGCCATTAGAAACAGATTCTCAATAAAGAGAATGGCACCCTGCACAAAGGCAGCGACTACAGCAGAGCATATGTTATATGTAGCTAGGATTTGAACTAACCTCAAAACACCAACATAATATTTGGTTACAGTCCACAAAAACTGTGAGGTTGCTAAGAAGATATGCCACCTTTGTGCTATTTCGATTGGCTGTTTTAAACCGTTGTAGATCCTGATCAGACGCCGAGAAACTCGGCGTCTGATCAGGATCCACAACTGTTTGATACTCATATTCATGTTTCTAGAACAAACGTGACTTAAAAACTATTTTTAAGATGTTGCAGACAACAAGTTTGCAGCAGACGATAATGAAGCAGACAAAGATTTAATTGAACCATCCGGTATAGTGCGCATATGGTTTTTCACCTACAGATTCATTCATAACGCTGGGAATTAAACATGTGAAATATTAACCTTTTAGCTGCTTAAATCCCCCACTAAATATTTCTCTAACATATACACAAATTCAGTATTTGTTTCGTTAATCAATTAAAAACATTGATATTTGACAAATGGTTTCAGCTCTAATGAGACGCTTAATAAAAACACGGTTTCTGGCGCGGATCCAAACTGCTTTACACAACATGTACCAGTAAAGTTGCCCTTTGGACTTTTAAGTGTTAAAATGAGTAACCTGTGGCTTTTGTTCTGCTTAGTTTAAATGTGTTGTCATGCCAACCGTATTGGGTCTAGGTCAGTCAAATTTCAAACATGGTTAAAACTGTCAGTCTAGCGATATTCTGAACTTCGTTAAATGAGACATAGATCTATTTTCAAATTTTGAACAGTTTGGATCCTGATTAGATAACGAATTACTCGGCGTCTGCTCTGGAACCAAACTCTTCGCAGATGCAAATCAGATCGGGTTTAGCATAAGGGATTGACTTCTCACTAACCTAACAGTCCATTTCAGTAACTTTTTTAATACTGGGTAATTTTCGTCTGCAACAATTGTCGTCTGAATCTGTTGTAAAAATATATACTAATTTCTTTTCAAAACAGCGTCAGAGTGTCAAACAGCTTGGATCCTGATGAGACGTCGCATTATGCGGCGTCTTATCAGGATCCAAACTGTTTACAAAACAGAAGGTTATCATGTTTTCATCGCTATCTTGCCAATATTTAAAACTAAAGTTTGGTGAAATTCGATTTTAGATTTTGCTACAGGTAAAGGTGTACAGACAGTCATTGTAAACGCTTCATCTACCCAGATACCAGCGCATACACACGGCAGATGGTGGCTGAGGGGGCTTTACTACCAGCGAAATAATTACACACAGGGCCAGATCCCTTCTCTTCAAAGTCCCCTTTGTACTAGCCTCAGTGAGCAAGGACCCTTTATGTATACAAAATGAAGGGGCTTCAAGTTGTCGACTGTTTGGGTAAGACAATGATTTGGACTGCAATGTGATGTAGGTTGTTGGATTACAATACATGTCCTTTGGCAACGCACCACCAATTAACCCATGAATCTTCAGAATGAACAATTTCAATTTCGAATAAGTCTTGACAAAGTTTGGTAACTGTGCAGACCCTGGACAGATGGTCCCTATGCGAGCCCTTTGATATTGGTCTACACTGTTTCCACAGAACAATTTACTCTTCATTGGTACAATGTTTGTAAAGGACACGTACGTATACACGTCAATATAGTTCAATTGGTAACAACAATCTTTCGGGTTGGGTGTGGAAGCTTATAGCAATTTAGCAAGAATTAGTAGTATGAAATGCATGCAAGGTTGTATAAACAATACTCATTTAAAACATTCTGGCTTGGTCACATAGCTTTATAACATTGTGCGGTTTCTAATTTGTTGGTGCACTCTTTACTATACTCTCTGCCAAATATGCCTAACCAATGAACTCCACATACAAACAGCTAAGAGGGAAGCAAAGCTCCTTCTTATATTATTATAAAGATTCCAAACTATGTATGTTGCTATGAACGTGCATCTACAAGTTTGGGCAAAATGCATCATTCCATTGTTTGTATTAATCCACTTCTTCATTTTACTGCCACTTTTCCTACATATCGCCAGTACACCTTGTGCTTACATCACATGCAGTAAAACTACAAAGATTCGTGTCAATCAGTGTGTTAATGCTTCCAGTTCTTGGCACGTGCCCATAATTTTTCCTCATCATACATTTCACATTGCCGTGAGAATCACTCCACCGTGGTCTACTTCGCCAACTTCCGTGGCAGCACTCGATTCACCATATGCACAGATTCCAACGAAACGAGAATAGTATCCAAGAATTGAGAACATACTTCAGGGTTATAGATAAGGGGGGAAATCTGAACAAATCCAACATTTTATCACTCATACTGCACCAAATCATATGGTGTTGCTACTCATTAGAATCGTCTCCTCGAGACGATTCTAATGAGTAGTGACACCATAGGGTTTAAGTCAGAAATAAAGATTTTAGTTTTTGAAATACTCCCCTTATCTGGATCCCTGTACTTTAAAACATAATCTCACTTCCACTGTGGTTTCCTCTGTGTACGAGCAACCGGTTCACATAAATCCACACCAAGAGTACTGCTGATAATTAATCTGACACAAGAATTTTGCGGTAATGAATCGCTTTTTCTTCACTGCTTTCAATAATGGCCGATTGATTATAAATGCCATACTTGCACTTAAGAATGTATGAGCCGGTAAATATCCAACATAACGATGTTTGAAGACTCAGTGAGATTCTGAGAAATATACTCTTGTACTTGTAATAATCCAAGATAATTTCACTTTGCTGGTTTTCACTTTGCGGAAGTAGCGAAATAAAGTCCATAAAACATGTATAATCCGTGTGTTGCAATAATCCATAGGCAACATTTGGCGGAGAATATTCATCCATTGTAGTATGTTCAGTTATAAACTTGTGACCAAGCAATATATAACAACAAAACATCCACCAACACATATACGCTAAATACATGAGAGGTGTTGGGAAACGTGTTTATAAACAGTTTTGGGCCAAACTTGGGTTAAAAGAAACGGTTAAAAGTATATGTAAGTTAACATATATAATGTGTGACAGTCTATACGAGAGTTGGTAGCTTAATTCAAAGCCTAACATTGCCTTCATTACGCAGCCAACTCTGTATACCGGTACCTGCTCAAAACAGTATTGTTTTTTTTTCAACGAAATTGTCATTGAACTTGTAGAATGACATTTTGAATAGTACAGAATTACGAAGTACGTAACGATACGAACATATTCGTATTTCAAAGTTAAAACGTGGCTCTAAGCCACGTTTTAACTTTGAAATAAGAATACCGGTATGTTCTATTTTAACGATGGCGAAATAATGAAATTCGCCTGTATAAATACGAAAAATTCGAGTTAGGCAAGTTGGAAATATAGAAGTTTGACTGGTGCCTGGAATGTGCTGGTAAGTGTATATTGATTAGTACTTGTGGTGTAATATTTACCTGTAGCAGGGGTTGACAATGTTGAATCGTGCCAAGTTTCTATGATGATGGAAAATGTCCCCTGCAAGGAAATAATGGGGTCAAAATGAGTCATGCTTCAAACTATCTGGTCTGCAATGCTCCAGTTGAAGCGAGCAACCCTGATACAGTTTTCACAAGGCGACACAATTCGTTTTCCTATAGAATAGGGGTAATTTAAATACTAAAATGCGTATGTCTCCTTCTGTCATCCATCTCCATGCTGTGACTCCTCATTAGAATAGTCTCTTCGATACTATTCTAATGAGTAGTGACACTATAGGGATTGGTGGACATAATGTGGTTAACTTTGTAGTATGTCGAGCCTGTGAAGTCCTGTTTCGTCGTGCAAGCTGTTCACAAACCACAATAGACACCGCACTTTTGATCAATAATGTTTTTCTTTAGGGTCTGGTAAGAAAACTATCAATATGATACAGTGGAGAAGACGTTATGCTATTCTTTCCCGTTTAAACGAAACGCAATGCAATAAAAAGTGGAAAATGACAACATTTTGAAAGTTCTATTTACTTTTATCTGAGTGCCAAAGATTGGGCAGCCTGATCTGAAGTCGGGTTACCATACGTCGGATCAGGTTCCAAACTGTTGCAGTTGACATCGTTGTTTAGCATAAACGCGTTTCTTGGAAAAGAATAAAATCTCCAAAATGTGAGTATGACTCACTAAATAGAGTGTTAATCTTCGAAATGTCAGTTGAAGCAACAGTGTACTTTTATCCCTTAAAAGATTTAAGCATTTTCTTCATTGAAATGCATATAACTCGTTAACCTATTCTCCATACAAACTGCTATGTCCTATTAAAGAGCCAAAGGGAAACATGACAGGTGGCATAGCTGCTTAAAGCAGCCTAACACTAAAGCAGATATATCCGTAAGACGATTTCTGCTTAATTGAAGCCTGCTTCTGGCAGCCCCTATCTTAAATACTGTAGTGGAATATAAAATAATTAATTGTTAGGGGTTAAGTTAACTGAATGTGACGATGTTTAAACCCTCTACTCCATAGCCTGTTTCTAGTTTTAAAGATAGGTGAACACTCAAAGTAAATTGAAAGTAAAGCAGAATGCGCCTAACAGCGTATTCTGCTTTACTTTCAGCCTGTTTTAAGCTACCTTTTCTTATTATACATATTCATGTCTGTAGAAATCAGAACTATTTTCTTTAGTGGTAGAATTACTTAGATGCGTAAAAGAGACGTATCTATGAAGTAAAGGTGTTTTAAAAAGTTCAAAAGTAGTACTCACCGGCCAGGAGACGTTGAACCTGAATGATAACGGGTTGCTAAAATTCTCCGCAGTGTTGAAGTTAATATCATTTCCTCCAAGAACGTCGGTCCTGACATATCCAAACTCACACTTTTGCTTAGTTAAATCCGTTGGATAATCCGGTGGAATATTGCTCATATAATGTGTTAAGCATATTGTAAAGAACGTATGGCACGGTAACCGACATACGGTCTCCGAGCCCTGGTTCGAACCATCGAAACTCGGTGGATCACCATTACAACACCTTTCATTCGCGTCCAATCCATGCACATTTGTGAACGATGATAATCTTAGTTCAAACATTCCTGTGCAAAGAACCTGTGTAGAGAATAGAAGAAGTGAGAATTAAAATAGTTCTACATCAGTGAAACTAGTCTATCGGTACACTACAGTATCTTAATAACTACTAGAGCATCTTTAAATCTGCATCACAAAACCAGGGTTGCCATAATTTGACATGAAAAATCCTAAGATTTTTAAATTTGCATTTTTCAAGTGCGACTTTACGAATCGTACCTTTACCCCATAGCCTGTTTCTAGTTTTGTTGACATGCGACTACTTAAAGCATGCTGTAAGTAAAGCAGAATGCGCCCTATGGCGCATTCTGCTTTACTTTCAGCCTGCTTTAAGCTACCATGTACTGGAAAAAAATCCGAAGATTTAGGAAAAATCCGGAGAAATGGCAGCCCTGCAAAACTTTTAAACAAGTTAAATCTAGTTGATAATGAAATAATGGCAATAGATGGCGACTTACCTTTGGTAACAAAATTAGAATGTGCAAAATCCCCAGAATTATTACACGGGCCGCTTTTCGTAACTTCATTTTGTCTGTTTACGCTACTATTGGCACCAGTGCAGTATTTTAGATATTGGCTCTAGTCCACAGCCTCGTTCCCGACTACGCCCCGCCTACCACATTGATTGACAAGCTGAAATAGAGAGAATTAATGCTTTATCGTAAATTTTATTAGTATTCGATAAAGGTAAACCCCTTTGAATAGATTGCATTTACACAGAGGGTTTAAAACAAACTGTCGCGGCACAATAGAAAGCAGAGTAATCCTGATTGCGTATATACACATTTATCAATTTGTCCACATTGTTCGGAAAGCAACATACTGAACATGTCTTTTTTTCCGTGGAGTAGTTTCGGAGAGCAAGATACTACTACAGGCAACCGACTCGCTGCTATGAGAGAGACTAAATCAGTTGTAGAGATAACCAAGTCAGTGAGGCACGCGAGCTCTCGGGGCAGACCCTGTGAATGGCTCGTCTACGGGAGCTATATCTGAGCCCTCCTCCAGTTAGAATTTTACCCCTACTCCATTCAATTATAGTTTCGTCTGTTTTAAAGTTGTCGTCTGTACTTTTTATTCAAACTTAGTTCCTTGTAATATTAAGTTGAAGAAGCCAAACGACGAGTGTCAATTGTTTTGATCAAGATCAGACGACGAGTAACTTGGCATCTGGTGTGAATCAAAACGATTAGCGATATACTAGTGTATGAAGTCGTGATAAAGTAGGAGAAGGGTTAAATAAGATTTTCATCAAGGGTTCGGATTAAAACCTATTGTTGAGCTCAGGCGGAACGCATTGAGGCAGGAGCGAACCTTTGAGGACGGAACGCTACAGAAATAAATGTACGTGTATTATACTATACATATTATTTAGAAATAAACAGGATTCCAAATAAAAGGGACTTACCTGAACAATTTAAAACTTATATCTGTCTCAAAACCCTATGTTGTGGAAACCCCATTAGAATCGTCTCTCCGAAACAATTCTAATGTAGATTATGCTTCCTATCACAATATAAGGTTTGATAGACGTGCATATTTTAGTATTTGAATTACTGTAATTGATTGCTCTATCATGAAAACATGAGGTTTCGGTCGTGTTGTTTAAATGCTCGATCCGCACCTGTGGTGCCCAATGAGGCTGACACCCCAGACTGGACGAGGAAGTTAACAATGACCCTTGAAATGTCCAGTTCACGTATTGATCACAAACCCGTGATCAAAATTATTATTAAACCCAACAGAAACCAGGTATGAAGGGCTCACATCTGTTGTAGAAGAAAGTCCCTAATCCATTTTAACCCCTTCACTGTCGTGACGTCATCAATTTCAACAATTGTCGTGTGCTTTAAGTTCTCAAATTTAAAGTTTGGGTATTTTGACTAAATAAATATTAAAATGAGAAGCAAACAGTTTGGATGCTGATCAGACGCCGCGTTACGCGGTGTCTGATCAGGATCCAAACTGTTTGAAAATAACAATTGTACTCGGGGTAAGGCAGTGAAGGGGTCAAAGGTTCCAAGTCTACAGTGGTTGGTTCTTCGCTCAATATAGAGTAACAGTTATAAAACTTAACATGTGACAAGCGACCGTTAAATGAAACACGATGAACTTGAAAGACAAGTGACTGCTTAAAGCAGAAAATGCGTAATGCAGAAAGCTCCGCCAAAGAGATGTCTGCATTACTTTTACCCAACATTAAGCTGCCATTTACCCAAAATACTTACAACATGGATTGTTTTTAAAAGGTCGCTTAATACCGGTTTTAACCGTAATCACATTTTCAATTGTAACGAGAAACACGTCAGTAGACCATGCATGCATGGTCAATCTAAAAATAAAACAAGCGACAGTTAAGTGATACAGCAAGCTCCCTAAATATTTCTCATTCAACATTACATTGCCACTTGTTGTTAGGGGTCCCACGTTTCTTCATTGTACGGTCGACTGTCAAAGGTTTTACTGTACATCTAAATTTCGGCAAAACTCGTTAACATCACCAATAAAGCTAGAACATGGCCAGATAGAGGTAATTAATACCTGTTCCCGCTAAACAGACTTAACAGGTTGATTTTTTGTCAAATGTGATTGTTAAAATATGAAAATGGGTTTTTATTTCCGTTTATGTGATGGCGCGTGGCCCGTATGGCTTTAAGCACAAGATTCTTTATTGTGCGATGAAGGAGGTCATAAAATACGCCTTTGTACCCTCAGCTGTCGTATCACCAAGCACCTGCCTTCATTGTGCCCCTTATTCATATTTAAATTAGTTCCATATATGGTCGCGTGGCTCCTAGGCAACGGGGCAGATTATACACCTGGTCGTGTGCCGAGGTAAGTCAGTCGTATAAGTAGTGTATATCTTAAATATCGGATGCTGAAGGGAATCCCATTAAAGACAGTGATGGAACGGTTAAAAGAATTAATAGTTATATTTATTTAACGTGGTCATAAAGAGGGAAATTTGAATTTAGCCAAAAAGGATCTATTCAGCCGACTGCAAAATTTGGCGGGAGTTGTGTCGGTTGACAAATCACGTGGTCTGGCATATGCAGAGCCACCTGTTGTTTTGATAAACCCCTACAGTAAGTTTCTCCTTAAAGGGTTAAGGTACCTGTATGATCAAGGCAGTGGCGGATCTAATCATTTAAAAACCAAACCCACCTTTTCCCTAAAAACAAACTACCATGTTGAATGTTCCATCAGTTTTACTTTAATAAAAAAAATAAGACCTCGATTGCTACAAACATTAAGGACCAATGTCAATCAGCCCACCCCCCAATTAACTTAAATTCTGTATCCGCACCTGCAGTGGCTGCTCGTTATTGATTCCGATTAAATGAAAGATGCAGAAGAAGGTGCCAAAAGTTGGTTAACCCGGCAGACAGTAGATAGGCGTACAATGGAACAGGTGTGCAAAACGTTTTCTAGTTAATTATTGCAATCGTTTGTTTTGTAACCGAGTTTATTACATTTATCTCAAGTCTGAATGCCCAGGCACACCACAATATCAACACATTAGCAAGTCTGTTAATGACTTCAGATGCTGATGACACGGTTCAAACGTCATTGAATAAAGAACGGTCCGTAAGGTCTAAAATACGATGCAACTTGAATGTGGCTCGGGCTTTAGTCTGTGGTCGTGTTCGGTTATGATTACTCGAGTATGACTTTAGTAGTAACGATAATCAAATAGTAAGCATCTTAATGAACTGTACCCAACTAGCAGTTAAAACGGGTGAATGGGTTTTCTGTTTTACTTTGAATTTGCTTTAAACTGTCAGACTCACCTATATTTAAAAATCATCAATTTAAACTTATTTACTTGTCAATTACATGTACATGCCAATGATATAGGTTGATTTCATTTAGTGCTTTGCACGGTCTTCACTGTCATAAAGTCATCAACTTTAAACAATTGTCATCTACTTTTTATTTCGCAATTCTAAATTTTAGGTATTTTGAGTAATAAATATAAAATCGAGTGTCAAACAGTTTAGAACCTGATCAGACGCCGCGTTACGCGGCGTCTGATCAGGATTCAAACTGTTTGCAAAATAACCATTGTACTTGGGATAGGCAGTGAAGGGGTTAGCTACTAGAAATTACTATAATTGTTTCAAGCTTTAATCGTAATTTAAAGCGTAAACGTATTTACTATTTATGCAGTTCAAAAGAAAAAAGCTGTTAGTCCAAGGGACACAATCGCGACAGGACAGTCGATACTGTCACTGTAGTTTGTACAGCGCTCCCTCTCTACAACGACATTCAATGGGAGACCAAAAGTGTGTGTGTTGTTCGGAGGGAGTCGTTATAGGGAGGGAATTGGTTTACATTTGCAAACAGCTTGAATCCAGATTAGACGCCGCGTAACGCGGCGTCTGATCTGGATTCAAGCTGTTTGTCACTCGTCATTAAGTTTTTTTTTCTGTTTAAATGTTCAATATGTAACTTTGAGAAAAACAGCAGACGACAAATTTAAGCTGACGATATTGCAGCAATGAAAAGTTTGGACATACATGTAAATGTCTTGTTTGGGGAACAGCGGCCCGGGTCGTTTTAAGGAGGGACCGCTGTAGGGAGGGAGCACTGTAGTTTGTATTATACATGTATGGTACTCTTAGCGTTGCGCTATGTTACCGTCAAAACCGTACTTATTAGAGTCTAATATAGATGGCAAAGACGTTAATCAAACAGTTAGTTACATTTTTACGACTCCTTCGATATGTCCAGCTATGTTTAGTAAGTTGGAGAATAGGGTCCATACAATGATATATTGTCACGTATTATCACTATCAGTCATTTGTACCATGTACCAAGAGGTATATTTATGTGTGCCGCTTTACTTTACTTAATAAAGCTTTGAGTTGGCTAATGTTTCTTTCCAATGTTTAGGTACCCCGACAATAAAGTAAGTTTGTACCCGTTTCTGTATCTTGAATCATAAACGTTGGTATAGATAATAGAGGCATACGCTTGTCGTCCTAGATAGATCCTGCGTTTCTGAATTTCATCATTTCACGTTCATCATCGAGGTTTTTTTTACCTTTTTTATTTTCAGCGCAACCAGAATAAAATTTATATTGCGTCCAAATCATTTGGACTATGACATACGCATGATACGGATTGCAGTATAAAATACAGTATAGCCTCTCTATTACGACCACCCCTCTATTACGAACACTAAATTGTGTTAATAATTGGGTATTTACGACAGGTAACTTTAAAACAAGGTGACAGTAAAACGGAAAGCTGTTGTTATAAGCCTTCGTTTTAGTGGTCGTAATAGACAGGTTTTACTGTAATAGCTCAACTCAACTTGAGTTGAGACATTTATAAAAAAAAAAATTTGCTTCTATATGATGCATCTCTCTCTCTTTTTTTTTTTACACTCTCTCTCTCTCTCTCTCTCTATCTCTCTCTCTGGTTTGTTTGTTACCAAATATGTAATCCACATGAAATAAAGTCATTATTATTATTATTATTATTATTATTAATTTATTATTATTATATCTCTCTCCCTCGCTCCCTCTCTCAACCTCTATAATGGTGTGTAACCTCTATCTATCTATTTCTTATTTACTCTCTCTCTCTCTCTCTGTTTGTCTCTCTCTCCATCAGTTAATGCACAGGTGACAGCTAAACACACTACAAGAGTAACTGTTATGCAAATAGTTCAAGCAGACAAATGATCTTAAAGATCGTCAGTCTTCTTTAATTAGGTGTCAAAACAGGTTTGACTACATTCCAAAACAATACAAGTGTATGTTACATAATAGTCATTCACAATTAGTTATTAATAATAAAATCATAATTGCACATTTAAAGAAATGAATATATACGTAAAGACAACTTACTATATACTCGTTCTATTCCAATAATGTTCATTTGTTCTGTTCTGATAAACTTAGTTTGAGGTCTGCAATATCCAACACAAACGTCCGTTCGATCCTCAATACACTATTAATATCCACACACGCACAAAAGGGGTATCTTCCAATTATACATACCAATTATCTCTACACCTTGAGAAAGTCGTGTGGCAAGTACATTTAATTTTTCCCAGGTAGTCAATCAGCATATGGTATTTCAATAGGTAGGAGGAGCTAACTGAGTCAACCAGCCAATCGATAACGTCATGCCTGGGATGACACGATGGGTCGCGTGCCATGGTGTCGCAACAGTTGGTTTTTAGAGTAAACCGCGCCAATTTTTGCTGTCATTTGTTATGGTTCGTGGTTTGGCAACAGGTGAAAACGGAATATGAATATTGCTAATAACCTTTGTATTTTAATTGCAAATAAGAAAAGATGTTCAAGCTGTCTAAAAATACAGGTGCATGGTTTGAAAAATGAGGCCGCAACTTCAAACACGTATAAATCCATTAGTTATTTTTATTAAAGAGTATGCTCTTGAATCAAAATCTGTAAATACCTACAAATGATTGCCTAAGAGAATTTGTTTTTATTTGATCTAAAGTAAACTGTTTTGGGGGCATTTGCATTTCGATTTGAGTTTGGCGCTATGTGTGTACTCAGCACTTAAAAATTGCTAGCTTTGTTTGTTTACTGCAACAGGTGCAAATCTCCCACCTGACCAAAAACTGAAGTATTTGCTCTGAAATTGAGATTTAATACCCCGCACGCGACTGGCGCGTGGATCTCTATATACGTATATAAAGACAGATAATAAATGAAGATAAACAGCGTGAATGACTATTTATGATAACCGCCCTTTTCATCAATAAGGAGTTTTGATATTTACTTTAGTACTTTGCGAATTGATCATTAGCCCTTAGGTGGTTCAAGGACCAAGACAGGTGATGCAGCCATCTATGTTTCTTTATGCAGTCCGTCATCTTAACCCCTTCACTGCCGTGACGTCATCAATTACAAACAATTGCCGTCTGCTTTTAATTTTTAAAATTTAAGTTTTATGCATTTTGAATTAAGAAATATTGGAATGAGTGTCAAACTGTTGGGAACCTGATCAGAATCCAATTTGTTTGCAAATAACCAGTGCATGTACTCGGGATAAGGCAGTGAAAGGATTATTGGATTACTACAAGCTGATCGTCTATAAATTGACGTCTGCTTTTAATTCTCAAATTTAAATGTTAAGATATTATGCTGAAGAGAGGTCGATATTAATGTGTAACAGTTTGGGATCTGATCAGTAGCTAATACCAGTGAGCTAAAGGAGAGGCGGTGAAAGGGTATATAAACGATTGTCCTTGCTTTATCGTTTGGATATGTCAATCATTATCATATATTTGATTAATTTCTTGAATACAGGAACAATTAAACATTTTGCGACAGTTTGAATCGAAATCAGATTACAAGATATACTCTACTTTCTACAATGAACCATTCAGACTGTACATGTATTACCCTGAGTACGATGGTAAATTGCGAACAGTTTGGATTCTGATCAGGATCTGAACCGCTTCACACTAATTATGATATCAATTTAGTCAATTAACCTACAATCAAAATTTAAAATTAAAGACACAGACGACAATTGTTTTAAACAAGTGACGTCATGGCAGTGAATGGGCTAATAATTAAGCAGACATAATTTATTCATATTTTGAACTTTCTAATTTATGTATTTTGATAACATGCTTCCATGGGGTTACCTTCATTTAATATATTGCTTGTCCAGATATCAATTTATCTTAAACCTTATCGTTTCATACTATCGTCTGCATAATTTTCAAATTCAATTAAAATGGCTGAACTTTTAGCCGCTTCACTACCTTACTCCGAGCACAATGATTACTTTGCAAACAGTTTGGATCCTGATCAGACGCCACATGACGCGGCGACTGATCAGGATCCAAACTGTTTGACGCTCATTTCAATATTTCTTAAGTTAAAACGCCTTTTAATTTAAGAAATAAATGCAGATGACAATTGTTTAAAGCAGATGACGTCATGGCAGTAAATGTGTTAAAAACTAAATTGAAAACAAGTGTAAAATAAAATTAATTAAAAAGTGTAAAACAGTTTGGCGCCTGGTTTGAATGCAAACTGTTTGCAACTACAAGTCCAATTGCAATCGTCATGCATGGGACAAGGGGGACCTGTTGAATCCCTTATATTGGTATTTGCACCGTGAAGTGAAGTAGGGGTAGAGATGCTGGCCTTGGGAGAGACTCGGGGGTTGAGAGGGTAACTCCTTCATTAGCATTACAAAGCGTGCAGCTGGCGCACAATACAGATAACACTGAATCATCATAGAGAGACAGAGATCATGAAAACATGCAGACAGGGACGACAAAATGTGTAAGCTTTCCGATGCGCGCTACGCATGCGAAATTTTGCATTCCTTCAGAGCCATTGTTGTCATTGTGATTTTCATTGATAGTTGGTTGAAGGTTTAGTAAAACCTCTCCATTACCACCACAAAAGTATTAGGTGTTTAAGACAGATGACTTCTTTAACAAAGTTACAATAAAACAGAAAGCTCCTTTATGAGCTTTCTATTTTACTGTCACCTTGTTTTAAGCTGTCACCTGTCTTTTATACAATCAATATGCTTTCGTTGTAGTAGTCGTAATAGAGAGGTTTTACTGTATTACAACTTTCATATCAATGTGCAATGTAGAGCTCTCTATTACGATTACTGAAAGTGGAATTATTTTCTTCAGTGGAGGAATGAATTAATTGCGTAAAAAGGCGTATCTATGGGGTTAAGGGTTAATTCTTAAAACGCTTCAAACTAAACCCTAACTATGACGTGATGAGTGATGGTTGAAGCATGTTGCGATGTTTTTTTGAAGAAAAAAAATCAGATAACGGTATTTTGTTTCTTTTGACTTTATTCCTTTGATATTTGAGCAATGGTTTATTACGAAGTGGAAATTTAATGTGTGTGTATGTAATAGATCTGACCTGACTCTCAGCTGTAATAGGTATTATTAACTCGTCAAAATCTTAGAAAATGTTGATTTTGTTATATTCTCCTGTAGTAATTTGAAAGACGGATTGTGTACAGTGTGTCATGCAGATGGTCGCTTACGACAAGATAAAATGGCCACCTAGGACAAGATTAGAGTAATCCAGAAAGGTCCAACGACGTTTCATCAGAATCTGCACTGTTTGCTACAATTGTATTTCATTTGAAATTATCTATCGTATGTACAAACACTGCCTTGTATTTAGATCGTCATTGTATATCTATGTTATTATATAGTGCCATCTTTCAGCAAACATATATAGGAAAATCCCATTGCTATACCCAGGCATTAATTGGTAAAAAAGAGGATAGTTAAGAAATAAAAAATTCATACCAGTGTTCTATCGTGCAATCGAACACTGGTAGGAGTTGATATGCGTAGTAATTTAATCACGAGGCCTTTAGGCCGAGTGATTTAATTACAAGCATCTCAACGACTACCAGTGTTCGATTGTTAGATAGAACACTGGTATGAATTTTTTATTTCGATTCTAACACATAATTTAACCGAAATTTACACCGAAGCAACGGCGCTACATTTCTTGGCGTACGCATTTTCGAAGCCAAATGACGTCACGTTCGAACGTTTAGCGCGTGAGAGTTCTACTGAAAATTCGTACACTGAGACGGTCCTTCTTCGCTTTTATAGGGGTGATGGCGAGGTGTGTTAGAATATCCAATATACAGTCAGACTGATTGTACATGACGTTCTGATTGCGGTAAAAAAGTAAAGACCGTTCTATTCAAATGTCCATCTTGTTTTAGCAGTCACCTGCAATAAACACTGAAAATACGCATTCTTTTTAGGTGCTCTTAACCAACAACAACAATAACTTTTATTTTAGGTGCTCTTAACCTATCTATGCCTGAAATGTTTGTCCTTACAACAGATCAATTTACATGAAACAGCAAACAGCGAAGACCCTGATGAGACGCCGAAAGTTGCGGCGTCTCATCGGGGTCTACACTGTTTGCTATTTTAAGGATTTTTAGGGACTTTCGCCATTGATACAGGTATGATCCTGCGATGTATTCTGTTTGTGAACTATGCGGAATGTTTCCCAGCAATTGGGGGCCAGGTATTTCGGCGGTCGTGTTTGATCATTGCCCTCTGTCGATCACGACCTGGCCCTTACTGAAAGAGGGGACAGACCTATAGTCTGAGCCGGGACCACATCACTCTAACTGAGCAATCAAACAGCTATTTAACTCCTTTGTTGGGCAATAAGGCGTGATTAAGCTATGTGTTCACATTCAACAACACCTAACTGATATTAATCCTGAGCCTTAATAAAAAATTATATTACACTTGTTAATCTGGTCGTGGGCGCCCTGGGTCTTATAAAGAAACATATAGTTCTGATCAAAGATTCGAACCTGTCACCTCTCAATCATTGAAAACAATGCTAATCACGTGAGCCTGTGAAAACATCCACTAGTTGTGCTGTGCAATTATTAATCAATAATTAAAGGATCAGCTCTAAACTAATTGTTTGAGCTAATATTGTCTGGGAACGTTGACGACTGGCTGGTCCCTAGCGGATTAAAAAGGGGCCGGATTTTAATGATGGCCGAATATGCAAACCGATTAACTTTTAAAGGTGTGAGTGATGACCCTGCTGTCACAAACAGTAACATGTGTCCTCGGTCATTAAAACATGGTCATTGTTTGACTATGGTTGTTGACACCAATATGGCATAGAAGTCTTTAAAATTTGAATAATAATTGGTTGTCATAAACCTTCTCATTGTCATAAAGCAGAACAGAACAGAATCTTTATTGAAAAAATCAAATTATTATAGGGTATACAACCCATGAGGATACAATGTATCATACACGATGGCAAAATAAATGCGTTTCTTTTATATACATTTATACACTAAATAAGTACATGTATATGCAACTCTAGATATACATACATGTATTAATGCGATTATCTAGACTATAGAAGCTGTGTTACCCGGCCTCTGAGCATGATCTAAACTGTATGACACTCGTATCAATATTTTTTTCTCAAAAACTTCATCAATTTCAATCCGGCATAAATTTGCAGACGAAAATTTCAGCACACAATAATTTTCTGCGAACGAGAAAAAGTGGGTGGCAGTGAAAGGGTTAAAGTGAAAAGGACAGATGTATAATAACACAAACAAACCGGGTACCGTTAAATTGAGTGATAGTGATCTATAGTAGTTTATTAATCTAAATATCAAGAATAAACCTTAACCATAAAATATAGCGGTGACGGCTAATTGAAAAGAAATCACTTGATTTAGCTGGCACAGTAGGAAGATTCTTAAAGCAGGTTGAAAGTATTTCCTCCCGAGTTTAACTGTTTCCTAAATGTATCACAATCAATGAGTTTTCTTATGAGTAGCCGATATAGAGAGAATTCATGTAACCAAAATTCCATTTTTTCAATTAGAGATCTGAAATCGCTATCGAAAGGAAAAATCTGTCAGTTCTGCACTTGACAAAAGCTAAACAAAGAAACAGATATATAGAGATGATAATTTCTTTATAATAATGTTCAAACAGTTATCACATCAAATCAAAAGAGATTAAAGCTGCCCAGATGTTTCTGTTATCTCCTTACACGTGGCGTGACTTTCGTTGTCATGTCTGTAATAGATCACTGTACGGAACAAAAAGCGTTACCATTAAATTTTGTTGAACCCTTTACTCCCTCCATTGCCGGTTTCTAGTTTTGCCAACAAGTAACTAATTAAACCAGGTTGAAAGTAAAAAAAAATAAAAAAAAATCGCTCTATTACGTATTCAGCTTTACTTTTCAGCCTGCTTTGAGCTATGCATCTGCCAGGATATAGAAATATTTCTTATGGTACATTTTCATGACTGTACCACGTAGAGATATCTTCTCCAATGGAGGAATGAATTAAAGGTATTTATCGTGTAATGTGTTCAGTTACGTTAACAATTTTAAAGATAGAACACCGGTTACAATAGCTTAATAATAACGCCGAAATTACATTAAAAGGTTTTTCATAACTGAATACTACATTCAATAACAACTTATATATAACTATAGGCCTTCTATTGAATGACTTCGTAATATAAGATTGGCTTAAGTTGCAACGGGAACACTAACATATTATACTCTATATACTGTTCCTGGTTGCAATAAACCCAGTTTAATTTGCAAATTCATTGAATGGATTTATTCAAATTACAATTTCAGGAATATCATTGTTATACAATATCATGTTAGGCAATATTCAGCCAGTACTGTTTTGTGGTTAACTTTCAACGGTAGTTTAACATTGAATTATTACGGTTAAATCTTGCGTTACTCCCCACCAAAAATGGAAATCGCGATAGTTCAAATCTGATTGGTCAAAAAGGCGACAGGTGCAACTGACAAGATTTGGTGTCCCACGTGACAGGTAACGGTATTGCGCCCGTCATTCATGTCGCCAGACTGGTAACCTAGGCAACAGGTGATGAACTATATCTTCGTCTGCTACAATATCGTCTGCTTCTTAATTGTTGTCTGCAACAGCCTTTTTAAAAAACAATTCGATAACAATTTTTCCTACGAAATATTAACATGAATGGCAAACAGTTTGGGTCCTGATCAGACGCCGCGTTTTGCGGCGTCTGATCTGGATCAAGACTGTTTGCAAATTTTAGAAAAGTCACGCGCAGCAGGCGAAGGGGTGAAGGAGGCGTCGGTCTGATAACAAAACAGTACTGTAGCACAATTTGTGTACTGAAACTGTCATGATTGCAACATTTATTATGCATCTGTATCACACCTAAAGTGTGATGTATTTATCTGGGATATGATATATTGCATGAGCGCTGGACAATGTTGGCTTTAACAGTCTGAGTGGGGGCTTCAAAATAAGTATTAATGTAAACTGTCTCACACGTGAGGGAGAAATAGAGAAATGATACCAACAATAACATTATGAAAATCAATGAGAGAGACACCGAAAACTAAAGAGAGACAGAGAGTGAATAGAAACAGATATATAAATGATTTGGTTTTATGAGTTTACGTCAGTTTTAACAGTATTTCAGTCATATCGCATCGTTCAGCTAATTGCAGGTGGAGAAAACCCCCAGAAGCCCTTTAAGCACTGTTTCAGGTACAGATCGGCAACTGGGTAGAGCACCGATCTTCCGCAAGCCAGCTGGAGATTTTATTGTACATGTATAGCATAAAAGGAATATTCCTGTCCGTGCGACCCCTAAAATTAAGTATTTTCTTCCTTATTTCATTTGGGTGGTTTTAATTAATACCCCATGACATATAAATGCGTCATTTACATTAAGTGTAGAGGAAAAGAGTACACTTGTCTTATGCCTGACCAGAGTGATCCTACAGGAACTCTCTGACCAGAGTTTGAATTGTATGTCATTTTGTAATCACATTGCAAAAATCCCTAAATAGGCAAAACTTGGCTAGACTTAGGTGGAAATTATGATTTATCGAACTTACTTGTATTTGTACTGCTTATTTTCATTGTTTCAAAATCGCTTAAATCGGACTTTTCCGTATTTCAAAGTTATAAAACGCTGTTAGTTATGAAAGCTTTAAAAATTCTGTGACATCCAAATAAACCGACATGATGATCAGAATTCACAACGTTGAGCACTCGAAAATCCACAAACTGGACAATCTAGGCACCCAAGTTATCAGTATAATCACCATTTAACGCCGACAACATATATATAGCGGACGACATTTCCCGCTACTATTGCGCACTAGCTGTAGAATTGTCAAGCGGAGTTACCTGTGTACAGGTAAATCGAGCAGGCCTATCGAACTCGCTCACTTGTTACCTCCCCGAGCCTGTACTGACGCTGAAATGTCCTTTACTATTGGATATCGATAACTTTGTCTCCGCCGATTACTTAAACTCTTAAGCACGCCAGGATATCTAAGAGCCAAACTAACTGGAGTCTGATCAATCGCTGAGTTACGCGGCATCTGACCAGGCTACAAACTGTGTCACGCACGAATTTCAGTTTCTCTTTCTTTATTTCTTTCTCTCTTCTTTCTTTCGTTCATCGTTGCTCAAAACTACATTTGAAAACAAGATGCAGACTACAAGACTTTTAGTAGGAACCAGATGATATTGTAGCAGTAAAATACAGTAGTGCAGTGGAGAAGACGTTATTCTTTTCCCTTTTAAACGCAAACGCATCGCAGTAAAAATTTGAAAATAACAAGTTTTTGAAAAATGAACGATTTATTTTAATCTGAGTGGCAAACAGTTTGTAGCCTGATCAAACGCCGGGTTACAAACTGCTTGCAATGAAAATAATAGTTTTAGCGTAAACTCGTTTATTGAGAAAGAATAACATCTTCTTTAGTGTTTATTTTCTTCACACACGGCGCAGTCTAAGAGACCTGAAACGGACTAGAGAGTACGGAAAATGAGCTCGTTTTCTTGAAGAATAATAATTATTGTACCCATCAATTATAGAAATCTTTAGTTCATCTACATGTATTACACGTGTCATTGTTTCTACAAATGACGCGAAAAATAGCCCGGATAATATATAGCACGTGATGCTATTTGTCATATACAAAATTTATCGTCTGCGATATTCATCAGAGCTGATTTGGTATCTGAATTTTCTTTTCAGAAAATATAACCAGTTTGAAAGCGTTTTGATCTAGATGACACTTCTAGTTAATAGGCATCTCATCTGGATCTTAACTATTTGCAACAATTTTTTTACAAATCCATCCGCAGCATATAGATGGCTAACGTTCATCATGTACAGTAAAACCTCTCTATTACGACCACTAATTTGCCTTAATGAATAGGTACTTACGACAGGTGACTGCTTAAAGCAATGTGACAGTAAAACAGAAAGCTCCTTAATGAGCTTTCTGTTTTACTGTCACATTACTCTAAGCAATCACCTGTATTTATACAATCAATTAGCCTTCGTTTTAGTTGTCGTAGTAGAGAGGTTTTTCTGTATGTAAACCTATTCGTTTTCCTTCCAAGAACCTTATACATAGCCAAGCTACTAGAAGAGACACACTTCAATTGACGAGGTCTGGTATTTCAATAACAGTTTTCAAGTTGTCCAATTTGTAATTATCAAGAGTATACACTCAACACTTATCCACCAACAATATCGTCTGTTTCTAAATTGTCGTCTGCATTTGTTCTTAAATTTTATTTTAATGTCGTTTTCACCGAAGAAACCTTAATTTGAGTGTCAAACAGTTTGTATCCTGATCAGACGCCGGGTAACCCGGCGTCTGATCAGGATACAAGCTGTTTGGAAATGAAAGTCAAGTAGGGCTTAGTAGAAGAAGGGCTAAACAGATGGCATTAATCTTTTAAGTCATTGCAATTGTTTGTGACTGGTCCCGAACTCTGCTTCCTGATTCCAGAGTAAGACAGGGAAGATCTTGGTGATCAAAGGGGTCAAAGAGTTGTAAACAAGAATGCGTTACCTGTTACCTACTATTCTATAAGAGAAATAAATAATGAAAGGTTCATCAAACGATTGATACAATTAACATTTAACATTAACATTTGAAATTAACATGTTAAAGACGCACACACTTATTCTAATCACCTCTACACCATACAGTCAGATCTGTGTTAAATGAATGTTCTAAAAAAGAGGTAGTAAATGGCAACTGAATGCTGCAAGAAAATAATGCAGAAAGCCTCTAACGGAACTTTTTGAATTGCTTTCGTCCTCAGCATTTAGCAGATATCCGTCTTTAGAGCTAATCATGAATTGTTGAACAGAGAATTTGACTGTACAATAGGTATACAATATCTCCAGTGAAATATTAGCAACAAACAAATTGTTTGGAAAATTAACAACTATTGTAGAGTAATTGGATCTAGATCAATAAACACGCGATACTTATATCCTTCAGTGAAATTTCAAAACGGTTGCAAAACGGCAAAGCAATATTGAAAACATGAAGCAGACTTGAATTGTGTAGCAGACGAGAATATTGCAGCAGACGACATGGAATGCTGTGAGTATTTATGGCACATGTAAGCAATTAGGCTCCAACACTTTTTACAAGGAGCTCTATAACCCCACGTGGTTCTAACATCTTTTCGTAGAGTGAAATTTTTGTATGTAAGATCGTTTTTTAAAACAAATAACGGAGGAGAAACCTGATTAGCAAAACCTAATTGGCACAACCAAATGGTGAGAGAAACGGTACAGAAACGGACGAAAGAGAAGGGGGCGAAGAGAGAAATAAATCGGCGCCAAAGAGCACGCGCCAGGTTGGGTTATTAACGTTTTTTAGCACATGGCTTGGAGCTCTCGACCAATCACGGGCCTCAAAAACTGTTGACTATATCGCGTAAATTTTAAAGACCATGGACTATTTAATATAGTCCACGTTTCTGTCATCTGAAGGTAATTGACATCAACATCCTAGCAAATCCTCCGAGCCAGCGACTGCAAAAACCTTTAGCCTGTTCTGTAGGCGTAACGATAAATACCGTAATCGAAAGTTAAGTGAAATAAACAAAATATCAAGGATTTAAGGTGAAGAAATACAGGAATTTCACAGTAACAATAATATATCTAGGTCTACACCGTCCCGCTAGACCTAGATATATGAATTTTTTAGCTGTAGATGTAAAAAACGGGATATAAATGCCTAGATTGTCTTTTAAAACAATTGTTGAGATCAGAGGGGAACGACAGACGCTTGACGACTTCATATTTTATTTTTAAAATGAACAGTGAGACCTAGACAATTGCTAATGAAAAGTGCCTATACATATAGTACTTCAATAAACTTCACATTGAAATAGTCTTTCAAAATTTGTTAAACATTTAAATTAAAATGGCTTTTTTCGTCTAAAAATAAAAAGCAGAAACGAAAGGTCACGTCATTTCTTTTTTTCCTCAAGCCCAAGTCAGTGCTAAATAGGTTGCACCATGGTTGCGCGCGAATAAACATGCTTTAGGTCTTAAACTTCACATTGAAATAATCTTTCAATTTTTGTAAAATATTACAAATAAAATGACTTTTTCGTCTAAAACAAAAAAGCAGAAACGAAGAGTATTGTTATTTTTCTCGAGCCCAAGCCATGTGCTAAATAGGTCAGAGCATGTTAATTTCATACTACAGAACATAGTCCACTCGGCGCGTCCCGCGCCTCGTGGACTATATTCCGTAGTATGAAATAAACATGCTCTAACCTATACATAGACTTGAGCGTACTGAGAGGACTCAAAGAGCTAACTCACGTAATGGTGGGAAAATATAAACACGCTGTCCACTGGATTTGGTTTAACCCTTAGCCCGCCAAATAAATTGTCGTCTGCTATATTTCTCGTCTGCTTTAAGTTTCAAAGTGCTTCAAAGTTGCTCAAAATTGCTGAAAATGTTGTCCGAGTGTCAAACAGCTTGGATCCGGATGAGACGCCGAGTTACTCGGCGTCTCATCCGGATCCAAGCTGTTTGCATATGGAGCTATAGTCGTGAGTGGCAGGCTAAGGGTTAATGTCTTAAAAGTCTACATCATATACAGTTAAACCTGGGTTAAGCGGCCAATCAAATGATGACGAATTGCTTGTTCAAATTGATGGCAGCTTATTGCAAGATAAATGTAATATAGTAGGCTCTTTTTGTAGCTTTCTGCATTAGTTTTGTCCAGCATTAAAGCTTAAAGAAGTACATGTAACATATACCAGTTTCAACGATTCTTCTTCGAATGGAAGCTATATAAGGGTTATCTGCATACGACAGTCAAGTCTATGTTTTGTAACTACTTAAAAGAAGATGCAAGTACATTTTTAAGATCGATGTCATCTTAAGTTAAAATTCTTAACGTAAAACAAATTCAAACAGAAACCCATTTGCAAAGCCTTTCGCCATTTGCCATGCATTAATGTATAATGTTCCATCTTCCTATAGAGACCATAATCATTAATGTTTGTTTCGGTGAGTAGTGGCTCAATACTGGTGTTACTGTATAGGTTAAGAGATGGCGCTGAGTTTTCAGACAGTAAAGCCCTTAGTCAAGGTCTATAATACCCAGTATATCAACATCTAAAGCCAGAAAATAAACAGTAGCTGTAGTTTTACGAGTGCGTAGATATACATGTATATAGATTCATTTAGATCTGTAAACACGTTCAACTACATAGGTTTTATTGGAAAAGCTCATAAAAGATGTCCCCCATTTCATTACTCCTTTTTCAACATCAAACGACCGTCGATAAATATCATTAAAACCCTTGCCCTTTGAAAGACTACCAAGATTATATATGTAATTGCGACCTTGTTTAGCAGGAGCAACATTTCACGTCTTTTTTGTGCTGTTTGCTTGTTAATTTGCCTTGCTTCCTTTTTATACAATATGAAGCTCCACTAGCTGATACCGTGTAGAAGAGGGTATTCTATCCCATTTAAACGGAATAAAACGCAAAAACAAATTTCCCTATGATGTAGAAACATATGAACGATTTTTCGGCGGAGCTGTCTGTTATCTATTTAGTCACACATTTCTATTTAGACAAACATTTGAACCAATCATATTTGATCAGAAATTTAGAATTAAGAGCACCTGTTGAAACTGACTTGTCTGATTGGATAGTAGCCAGGGCTCCAGATAAGAGAATTATTTCAAAACTTAAAAACTTTATTTGTGCATTAAACCCTATGGTGTCCAACTCATATGAATTGTCTCTTCGAGACGATAAAAATGAGTGGTAACACCATAGGGTTTGGTGCTGAAATGAGTGAGAAAATGTTAGATTTGTTCAATTTACCCCCCTCTTATCTGGAGCCCTGAAACAGTAGCCTAGCTGTCTATGCACTGATGTGAGTGTAAAATTAGACACAGCCAGTGTGTAATACTGAGTTTCTATTTTAAGATATGCTAGCAGAATCTGATGTGTATTTATAGATAGACAGTGGCAGCTAGGTATTTTGTTTAATAATGGTTTACTTCCAATTTATTTTAATTGTTAACTATTAATTTTGTACAAATTTACCATACATTGATAGCAATATAATAAATGGCCTCAAGTGAGTTAAACACACTTGTGTTGTTTCATCATTTATTTACAAGAGTGAGGTGTTATAGACCTTGTAAAGCAGGGCAGACTGTTCTGTATGGGCCTGCACAATTTATCTAGTTATAGTTTGTTTCAAGAAACTCCCCATGAATGAAGTTTGATATACAGAACAATATAATTTAATCTGAGGATCTCCTACCAGTAGCTAGGATATGTTTTGCATTTCTGTACATTTATAGTTTTTTAGTCAGAGTTATGCTATATCGTTGAATGTGTATTTTTTGCTTTTCAATCCAAGATATTACAATTCTTTGAAAACCTCCAATTTCGTACAATTTTGCACACCCATCAACAGCATGAATTTCACCAACCATTCCGCCGAATATCTTTTTTAAAGATATTTCTTGTTAAAATCTGAATTGATTGAAAACAGCTTGGAGTCAGTATTCAGACACAGTATTATACTTCTAGGGCCCGTTTCATAAAACTTCCTACGACAAATGTTGTCATAAGTCAGCTTATAAAAGTCTCAATTATTATTTATTTCTCCATCTAATCCTGTCTTGTTAAACCTCTTTGAAATCGTCTTGAAAAGACGATTCCAAAGAGATGTCACAAGACATGATTAGATAGAAAATAAGAAATTAAATGTATTTTAAAGTTTTGACATACGACCGTTTTTGTCGTACGAAGTTTTATGAAACTGGCCCCTGGTTCCATCATGACTTCAAAAAGACAACACCAGTTTACAATCAAATCTAGTCCATCTCTTACTCTTTAGGGATTTGTTTGCAATTATATATTGGACACTGACAAATGGTACAGATCCTGACAAGAGGACACGTGTACTTTCCAAAGGTACTCTCTTTGTAAAATCGCATTTACTCATCACTAGGGTTCAAACTTCAAAGAGCTGAATTTATGACTAAACTCGAGGTCAACCATATTCAACTATATGTTATTGATGTATTGAAAAGTTACTTAATGGAGGTTGAAAATACAAATGAACATCGAATCTGAATTAGGTCACAAACAAAGCTTGCACATTGCCCCTTCTCTACAACAACATCCAATGGGAGACAAAAATTGCGTGTGTTGTTGGGAGGGGGTTGTTATAAGGGGAGAACATTAAGTATTGGCTTACATTTGCAAACAGCTAGAATCCAGATCATCTGGATTCCAGCTGTTTGCCATTCGTCAATATATTTCTGTGATCTTAATTGTGTGTGTATAAATACAAATTTGCAGCTTCTCTATAATATTGGAATGCAATTCGTCTTTTAGAAATAAAATTATATTTGAATATCATTTTCGTTCATGCCTCCATAAATCGAGCCCGGTCAGTCAGTCGAAGCTACACATAGCTGAGTATATGGAGATTAGTTTGACTGAAGTTAGTTCGAGTTATCGAGTGGGAAATGGCTACAAAAAGACCACCATGTGTTTCAAATTGCTTTTAACCTGTTTCACGCATGTGGTCAGACGTTTTAACGTAGACATGAAAGGTGTAGACCTATTCGATAAAAGTCAGACGGTGTATGGTATTTCGACATGTGAGAGAAATTCAAGATAAACTTCTATAATATTAGCCCACTTTAAAACTTCGACACCTTTTTTTAAGCACATGGTTCCAGTTATTTTCAATAAAAACTCAATGATACGGAAGCAGACCTTCATCAAACATGTAGCTTTTACAGATGTCGCGCTTTTGAACTCGTGTGCGGTACTCTACAGAAAACAGGAATCACACGCGGACTTCCGGTGCGTTCGTCAGAATAAAACTTTGATGAAAACAAGTCATAAAGTGTGCGTAAAATAATCCTGGACAATTTCATTGAGCGGAAATTGGAATTATCTGTTGGTGAAAGAAAGGTGAATGAGCATGCGTATAAATCGAGCCCTTCTATGTCCGGTCATGCGTCGTGGCTTTGATGAGCTTTATTCGTTAAATTAAGTAAAATTACACGGATTAATGTACTTATTCGCTGGTGTACCAGAAAAAACGGCTGTAAACAATTTGTACATTCATACCATCATCTGTTGTTTCACTTTGGCATTTTTTCTCTAAATATCAACTACTATCAAGATTCCAACAGTGGTGGATTTAATTCTGTATAACCACCAATGGTAAAACAAACATTGACTTACAACTACAGCAACAGCTATTAAGTAGTACTTCTACTACAACTACTTCTGTACTACTACTACTTTTAACCCTTTCCCTCATGGAAGCACCTTTTAGCGCATTTAGTGTATTCCTCCGCTGAAGAAAATAGTTCCAATATAATACATTGACCTGATTATGTGACATAAGAACTATTATCTATATCCAAGCAGATAATAGCTTAAAGCAGGCTTTAAGTGGTCACATATTTTCAATACTAGAAACAGGCTATTGGGTAGTGGGTTAATACAGAAGTAGCAGTGATAATACATAAATTGCAACACCAGTAAACAACAACTACATCTACTTTTACTTGAACTTCATGTACTACAACAGTTACTGCACTGTACTAGTAGTCTACTTCTATACATTATACTATAACTATCCTCGATGGTGATACACCAGATACAAACATTGCAACTACTACTATTACTATTACACTAGTTTACAATTCCTATTATTTATACTACTACTTTTTTTTTTACTTCAGCTACTACTACTACACCGAGTCGATTCTAATGAATACTAATTACTCCCCTTATCTAGAGCTGTTTTACATGTTGATAAACGAGCTTTCCAACCACACATAATAGAAACACCTATCGAGAATATCCAGGCATTGTAACCTTTGATCTGCTATGACATCGTTTTCTTCAAATTATTGTCAGAACTTGTTTTCAACTATGTATACGAACAATATTAAGTCGATGTAAGAGAAAGTTTATCCGGAGTCTGATCAGGATTTCAACTGGTTGGTATTCGAATATATTATTTTCTAGCTAGAAGTACATTAACCATTACATCTAATATGAAAAACAAAATGCAGATAATTGTAAAGCAGACGCTATTTCAGAAGACGAAGGACTAACAGATTCATTGTTTTGGACGGAGTGTACTGAGATTTGCAAACAGTTTGGAGCTAGATCAGCCGTCAAGAAACTCTGCGTCTGAAAGCTCCAAAACTGTTTGAAACTCATATAGACGTTTATTAAGTCCAAAATCTAAAATTATGTCATTTTGAAATAATAAAAAAACCAGACGACCATGTATTCAGCAAACGATATTATGACGTTACTGTCTTCATAATACGGGTGATTTTTTTTTCATATCCTTTGCAAACTGTTTGGATCCAGATGATACACCGGGTAACTCAACGTCTCATCTGTGTCGAAACTATCTGACACTCCCAAGGAATATTTTCTATAAGGAAATGCAAATAAACCAACTTTGAAGACGCCAAATATTTCAGACGACAATTACATAGTTTGCTAAAGGTTTGAATAGTCGTCTGCTTCAAATAAATCATGTCGTCTGCGAAAAAAGGTCAAAATTAATTTTTAAGCTTTTTTTTAAAAACGAAGTTTAGTTAAATTAGGGTAACAAACAGTTTGTCGTCTGATCTTGATCCAAACTGTTTGCAAATGTTTTAAAGCCAAGTCGTTCTTAGCACGATAAGGGCGAAGTCGCGCGACAGACAAAGTGCACTGCTCATCGAGCCAGGCACACGTCAAGTCAGCCCAGGGAGGCCTTCAGTTCCCACGGCCTCTATGTCAGATGGTACCTTATGCTATGCAGATGTAACCCAAAAAACAGCCGAAAAAAATTATCCACTACAGGTGTATTATCTCCCTCCAATACTCCTTTATTATCGTTAGTCTGTTGAAAATTTGTCGTCTGCTTTCGTACACTTGTCTGCAGAAGAGATTGAAATACGATTCGTTTTCCCAGCGATTTTTGCAATTGTAACTACCCGGGTGTCAGTGGGGTTTTATACTGAAATATCTAAATAGGTTGACCTTGGAAACTGCAGTTTAAATATAAAAAGCCTTTTGCAATTTTATAGCCAGCTGATAATATGAAACTTTTTTTAGACACCATTGTTTGGGCGTAAATTCGTTTACAACAAGAGCATATTGCAGAACACCCATGTACAGTGGAGAATCTGTTATTCTTTCCCGTTTAAACGCAAACGTACGCAAACGCAAAGCACTAAAACGTAGAAAAGTACAACTTTTGGACAATTTTGATATTTCATGTTTATCTTGGTAGCAAACAGTTTGGAGCCTGATCAGACGCCGGGTTACCCGGCGTCTGATCTGGCTCCAAACTGTTTGCACTGCAAATAATAGTTTTAGCGTAAACGCGTTTATTGGGAAAGAATAACAGATTCTCCACTGTAATCAACAAAATCATTGTATACCAAGTGCTTTCTTCTGCAACAGTTTTACTTTCTATGTGACGGTAAAGGGTGAAAGTAAAGTACAGCGCTCCCGTGGAAGGTTTCCTTTTTACTTTCATCTTGCTTTAAGCTCCTACTTTTATCTAAAACACACTATATTGATCCCCGTTGTTCAAAATGCTCTTATTTGTGTGGAATGGAATGTATTAATAAGTTTTGCCCAAATACATTAAACTCTTTTCTTTACTTTTGACTGTTTCTGGGGTTGACGCCTGGTTTGGGTCTAAACTGCTTGAGACTGATGTTAAAACAGCGTTTTTAGGATAAAAGTGAAAATATAAATATGTCACTTGAGAGGTGTGTTTTGACAGATACCATTAGGAAACGGGCTCGATGAAGAGATAGTAACAAATGTGTGCTATTTTCTTTTATTCATATGCAGATAATTGTTAGATCTTTATCTCAGTATCGCCTGCTTTATATTCCCATGACCCGCCATTTTGGAGGTGATTTAAGTCTGCTTCCGGAAAAATAATTGTCAAATACAATCAAGTCCCACCATTACACACAACAAAGCTCCTTAGTAGATTTTAAAGAAGATGACAACTTAAAGCAATATGAAAGTAAAACGGAAAGCTTCATTTGGAGCTTTCTTGTTTACTTTTATATTTGCTTGAAGATGCAACCTTTTTAAACACAGACAACAAATGACCGTAACAGCGGGACTTTATTGTACGGTTGGTGTCACGTGACGCCATTAGAAAGTTATGATTACAATGTTCTGAATAAATTTCATATCACGAATAATGTTCCTAAGGTTTAATGTTTTTACAACTATCTTTTAAAATCCCATAATATCATCTGTTAATTATATGGGCATTATATGGGCAACCTGATGTCATCTGAAAATAGAAAAGGGTCAGAACTTTTCGTTAAATAATTTGATGATTGATAGCTCTGCTCTCTGTTATCCAACCAGACACTAGGGTCTTTCTAAATACGAGATTCTTGAAAGGTCTACACTGTTTGTCAAGTCCGCTTAGGGAAAACGCAAGGAATGTATGCGGCTAATAATGGGAGAACTGTGTTTTTCTGCCACAGAAAATAAAACTAAGTTTGCTATCTGTGCAATTAGTAGAGGGCATTTACAGATTTTGGGGAACTAATTTGTACAGAAATGATTTTTGTGTTTTCATATGCTATGACATGAACCAAATAACAGAAAAAAAGTCCCAAGAAATCACACGATGCGAAATATGATTTTTGGGGTAAAATGACTAAAACAATAAACGAAAATGCGAATTTTTGGAATTTCGCCACTATGACCATGGTTTTGAACAAAAAAGCTCCAACTTTTCAGATTAGGCACATATTCCATTACACTCCAGGCTAGTACCACAACATTTTAAGAAAAATTAAAATAACTGGATTTTTTGGGGTAAAATTGTAAAAAATAAGTTAAAAAACACACATTTTTGGAATTTCGATACTGTGTCCTTAACTATGAAAAAAAATGTTCAAGTTTGAAATAATAGTTGCACACACCTTCTAAATCGAGTAAGTTATTAGGTAAAGATAAATATTTGTTTTAAAAGAATGTGTTTTTATGGTAAAAATGTATTTAAAAAACAACAACAAAAAAAACATGAATTTTTTAAATTTATATATTATGGCTTTAATATGAATATAAATGCTCCAACTCAATACGTTACACAAAATGTTCTATTAAATAAAGATAAAAAAGATCATTACCAGATATAAAATGAAATATTATTTAAAAACAAATATATTTTTGGGTATAACCTTAGAAAATTCCTAAAAATCAGGATTTTAGGAGTTTTTTTCCAGTGGCTTTGAATATGAATCATTTAGCTCTAAATCTTCATGCAAGATACATATTCCATTTAAATGTTATAAATTACTTGTAAGAATACCTGCATGCTTGAATAAAAGTTTATTTTGTCAGTGAAAATGAATTTAGTTAAATGAACACACGTTAAGATCTTGTAGTAGAGTGCATTTAAAAATTTTGGGGAAAAAAATGCACAGAAATGATTTTGTGTTTTCATATGCTCCAATATGTACCGAATAACAGAAAAAAATCAAGGAAAATCAAACAATGCGAAATCCGATTTTTTGGGGTAAAATGATTGAATTGATAAACAAAAATGATAATATTTGGAAATTCCAGACTGTGATCCTGGGTGTTAACATAAAGGCTCCAAATCTACAAATTAGACTGAAAGTTACATGCACTGTCAAATAGTACTAATTGGGATACATAAAACTTTCAAAAAATGGTTCTTTTTGGGTGAAAATCATGAAAATATTAAACAAAAACCAAATTTTTGGAGATTTTAGAGATTACCTGATGTCAAACACGAAAATATGCACAGAAATTCTTTATATGGTAGAGCATGTACCAAATAATAGAAGCAAAATCTAGGAAAATCAATCTATACGAAATATGTTTGTTTGAGGCAAAATTGTTGAAATAGTAAATGAAAACGCTAATTTTAGGGATTTCAGTACTGTGTCGTTGGTTATCAATATAAACGCTCCAAATTTACAGGCTAGATACTTATACATCTCTATTGTGAAAAGTATTATTAAGGATAAATAAAATTTTAAATTATGAATTTTGGGATAAAAATGTTGATATAATAAATGAAAACGCAATTTTTTGGAATTTCCCTACTGTGAACGTGAATATCAATATAAATGCACCAAATAAGCAGGTTAGACAAAAAATGATTACAACTGTGTAATGGTACTAGTAAGGATAAATAAAACTTTCAAAAAACTGATTTTTGGGTTTAAATTGTCAAAATATTAAACCAAAATCACCAATTTTGGGGATTTTTGTAGACAATCCCTGCCATCAAAATCAAAATTGATTTATGCGTTATCATATGCTTTAATATGTACAAATTAATAGAAAAATAATCTAGGAAAATCAAACAATACCAAATATGATTTTTGGGTAAAATCGTTGAAAAATAAAATGTAAATGGGCTTTATTTAGGATTTTACTACTGTGGTGGTGGCTATTAAAACAAAAGCTCCAAATCTACAGGTTAAACGAATACTCAATTGCACTGTGGAATGGTACTTATAAAGATGAATAAAACTGTCAAAAAACTGATTTATGCAGTTAAGTTGTTATAACAATTAAACAAAAGCACCAATTTTCGAGATTTTAGCAGAATTCTCCTGGTCTGAAAACTCCAAATAAAGCCTTAAGCAAATAAAGGGAAAAGCGTTGAGAGTTGATTTATGTGTTTGAGTATGTTTCAACATGAATTAAATAACAGCAAAATAAAGGGAAATCCAACAAAGCCAAATACATATATGACATTTCGGAGTAAACTGGTTAAAAAATTAGTTTCAATGGGATTTTTTGAAATTTCCACAACATGGCTTTAGATATAAATGTCAAAGCTTCAAATTTACAGGTAAGACACAATATACTTTGTACTGTAGGCTATAATCACTCTGATTTGGGTCCTCACTATTTGCCAATGATATATATTCTCGTTCCGCATACAATTAGGGTTAAGTAACAACCTATATTCGTTTCACACACAATAAGGGTTAAAAGACAGCATTTTGATAATTAAACCAATGTACTAGCTTAGAAGCAGCATTTAAAATGCCACTTGTCAAATCAGAGTGTGCACTGATTGTAGGCAATAAGCACCACAAAAAGAATATTGACTGTTATTGACCTGGTGATATATATACTATAAGTTATTTCATATACATGTATATATAGTAAGCACTGTTAGATCAATTAATTACATTAATTACGAAGTATGCCCAATGTGCGTATACTATGATTTGCTGATATTTCACACAGTTGTCAGATTCCATTATGACAGCTCAAAGTACAGGATAGCTCATGTCTATTTGTTTCCAACCAACACCAGAACCAACCAGTATCGTGCAGAAAATCCAACAATGCAGAAAATTGTTCGTTTATGTTCTGATTTCTTTTATTGGTGGAGGGGGTGTATTTTTCCAAATCACTAGAATATATGTTTGAGCTTGTTATGTGTAATTTTGGATAAACTAGTTGCAGATTTCATTTGAAAGGACTGTGTCAAGCCTACGTTATGTTTCCAATAACTAATTCGCATATTGTTTGTACCTATAACCGAACCTTTTCCTTTAAAACTTGACACGAGGACATCTGAAATGCTGATCTCCCTTATAAATGGACTCGGCCACCCTGTGACATATCAGACCTAGTTGTTTGACCTTAGTAATGAATTTCAAAACAAATTCAAAATAGTAGTTATCCTTACTTATAAAAGTCTCCATTCATATATTTGTCTTAACTATATTTTTAAGTTTTATATTCATGTTATATTGCTGTAACAATGTACTCAATGTACTTTCAAATGGATTAGGAGCTTTTCTAATCATATTAATTGTCATTATATATACATTAAAAATGTGCCCTATTTAAGTTTACCATTTTTACTCAAAACTTTTAATCAATTAAACTCTTTGATTTATCTTCACTTGAACTAAGCTACATTAAAATGGTGTATGTGTGTAAGTTATAGACCTTGAACGTATAGTTTGATGTCTAAGGTCACAGTATAGTGAAGTGAAAAGATATGGGGTTTCATTTAACTATTTACATTTTTTACCCCCCCCCCCCCCCCCCCCCCCAATCAGATTTTTTAAACCTTAGTTCATCCTAATAAGTACAAGGCTACAGTACACAGTAATATGTACCTTACCTGTAAATTTGTAGCTTCTATATTCTCGTCTAAGTCCATAGTGTGGAATTTCCAAAAACTCGCATTTACATTAATTGTTTTAATCAGTTTACCTCAAAATTTATATTTGGCTTTGTTGGATTTTCCTAGATTATTTTACAAACAAGAATTGATGATTTTGGTTTAATATTTTGACAATTTTACCCCGAAAAACAGTTTTTTGACACCTTCATTTATCCTAACAAGGACCATTCTGAAGTAGACATGAATTTTTGTCTAGCCTGGATATTTGGAGTTTTTATATTGATATCCATGGTCACAGATGGGAAATTCCAAAAAATAGCTTTTCCAGTTATTATTTCAACCATTTTATCCAAAATCATATTTCGGATTCTTTGATTTCCCTACATTATTTGTCTGTTATTTGGTACACATTGAAACATAATTACTGATAAATCAATTCTGTGCATATTTTCCTTTATTTTGATTTCAATGTCAAAATCTGTCAACAATCCCAAAAATATGAAATTTTGGTTTAATAATTTTACCATTTTACCCCAATAATCTTTTGTTTTAAGTTGTGTTCATCCTACCTAGAGCCATTCCATGGTAGACATGAATATGTGAGCATACTGTAGATTTGGACCTTTTATATTGATATCCTCGATCACAGAAGGGAAATCCCAAAAATTAGCGATTTCAGTTATTATTTCAACCATTTTCCCAAAATCATATTTTGCATAGTTTGATTTTCCTAGACTTTTTGTCTGTTATTTGGTACATATTTAAGCAAATAATAACATATAAATCAACTCTGTGCACCATTTCCTTTATTTCCTTTTTGATGTCAGGGTCTGTTTGAAATCCTCAACATTTGTGATTTTGGTTTAATATTTTGACAATTTCACCCCAAAAATCAGTTTTTTGAAAATTTTATTTATCTTAACAAGAACCATTATAAAACTGACTTAACCTTTTGTCTAGCCTGTAGATTTGGAGCTTTTATATCGATATTCTCGATCACAGCAGGGAAATCCCCAAAATTAGCGATTTAAGTTATTATTTCAACCATTTTACCCAAAAAACATAGTTTGCACTGTTTGATTTTCCTAGACTTTTTGTCTATCATTTGGAACATATTTAAGCAAATAATAACATATAAATCAACTCTGTGCACCATTTCCTTTATTTCCTTTTTGAAGTCAGGGTCTGTTTGAAATTCTCAAAATTTGGGAGTTTGGTTTAATATTTTGACAATTTCACCCCAAAAATCAGTTTTTTGAATTTTTTATTTATCTTAACAAGTACTATTCCACAGCTGACATGAACATTTGTCTAACCTGTAGATTTGGAGCTTTTATATCGATATCCTTGATCACAGCAGGGAAATCCCCAAAATTAGCGATTTCAGTTATTATTTCAACCATTTTACCAAAAAATCATAGTTTTCATTATTAGATTTTCCTAGACTTTTTGTCTGTTATTTGTAACATATTTAAGCAAATTATAACATATAAATTAACTCTGTGCACCATTTCCTTTATTTGATTTTAGATGTCACGGTCTGTTTGAATTCTTCAAAATTTGTGATTTTGGTTTAATATTTTGACAATTTCACCCCAAAAATGAGTTTTTTGAAAATTTTTACATATCTTAACAAGTACCATTCCATAGTTTACATGAATATTTGTCTAGCCTGTAAATTTCGAGCTTTTATATTGATTTCTACGATCGCAGTTTGGAAATCCCAAAAAATCGTGCTTTTACATATTATTTCAGCCATTTTACCCCAAAAATCATATTTCGCATCGTGTGATTTCTTGGGACTTTTTTTCTGTTATTCGGTTCATGTCGTAGCATATGAGGGCACAAAAATCATTTCTGTACAAATTAGTTCCTTTATTTGTGTTTTTGACGCTAAATGCCCTCTACTAAATAGCGACCAAATGAAACTCTACACAGACTTGATGGAAAGCAGACGAAATACGATGAGTTTTGGCGCGCGCTTCCGTTTCAGCTCACAGTCTATGATATTGTACATAACACTCATATCGCGTTTAACATGATTTTAAATAGAATTTGAAAACAGTTAGGAATCTGGTCTGATCTTGTCCAACACTATTTGGAATATGTATTGATGATTCTTCAGTAATAAAACGATTTAAACCTTTTTTTGGAAAACAAGTTCCAGACGATGTTTTTGAAACAGACACTATAACAGAATTGATGGGTTTAGAGTTGGGTTCTCTAGTATTCGCTGAGAGTGAAATATATCTACTGGCTCACTACCGTTTTGAAATTCTCGACAGTTATAACTCATCTACAGTGCGATGTGGCTTGGACATCTTAAGCTTTCCTGTAATTTCGACGTGACTGTTTGGCATTCTTGTTACATTTCTTCAGTTCAACTGAAGGGGATAAACAATTTGAAATATGGTGTGTGTAGACGACACACGTTTGAAGCGGACAACAATTTAGCACTCAAAGAGTAAACACACGTATATCGTATCCGTGTTGCTACAGCAGTAAGCTAAAGCTTCATTTATCATGAAGATTATTAGTCTAACAACATGCTACCAAAGAACTTGAAAAATGAATCTTTCTACGCATTTTCTGTTTCGAGTAAATACTGTTTCTTTTGCAAAAAAAATACGGCAACTTCTACACTAAAAGGACACTAACTGTCATGCAGTCATTTTCAACAGTTCGTGATAGCACGTGACCTTTATAAGCCAATGAGCACTCAGCGCGTGACCTGTGACCTGATGCTGGAGATTAAAGACATGGAATTATCGCAAGAAATATATTTTGTAACAGATGTGAAGCGTTGTTTATTTTGTTTGTAAATGAAGTGATCTTATCTAGGCTTGTTCCACGCGTGTGCTGAGAGCGATTGGTTCCCTGTAATCCTGGAAACATGGGCAGTACAACCGGTGTAAATCGAGCATTCAAAGGTGTAGCGAGTAAAATATCAACAAACACTGAAACACACAAGTCTCATGGTCAGTCTACAAGACGTTTGATACAGGTGAAAAGTAATACAGAATCTCCTTTGGGACCGTTCTGTTTTACCGCTGTCCTGCATAAAAACAGTCATATCCAGTCTTTAAAACGCACAAACACTGTTGTACAGCAGAGACTCATGGTCACACACACAACGCATAATTTACCGATCCACCATCTTGACACAGGACATACGTTACACGAAACAAGACAGAACAATAGGGAAATGACAGCTAACGTGATTGGTTAACAAAAGTATATGCTCTTTACGGGCTCTAGGAATAACGTTAGGAAATAAACCTTTTCTGAATGGAAGACTACAAGACAGAACATTTATTGCTTTCGGCATAACCTTCCACCTGCCTTAAATACTACTGAATGCCCGCTTTATACAAGCATGTCTGTACTTGCTTCCTCATTCAAGCTGCTTTTCTGTCTTGCGTTCACTGTACTGTGAAAACATCTAAAGCAGTCTTTTGAAATACGACCTCTTTGATATGAGCGGGTAAGCCAGCATAGTTTGTCTGAGGAACTCTTTCCATGTTTCTCTTTTTCTATTTTAAACCTTTCACTGCTAAGACTGGGATGCACTGGCATTTGTAAACCGTTTTAACCCTGATTAGACAATCAGTCATACGGCGTCTGATCAAGTCCCAAAGTTAAAAATGTTACTGTTTACCATGCAATTGAAATGCTCCAATTGGTTTTGAGATATAAGAAAAGGCAACCATGTTTAAGGAGACTGGCGAAATTCTGACAATGATGGGTTTGAAACTGGCATGTAAAGGCATCTTGACGTTTTACTTTTATTAAATACAAATATGACTATTGCAGCATTTGTATTTCTTTTGACAATATCAATGTACAATAATAATACGTTATAGAAACTGATGAGAGACAACCTTGTTGGCGACCTTGCTAAGAATACTATATTATATTGTTTACGACAGCGGTTCATAACAAGGCGAATGACCTGCATGAATCCCCTCTGTCTGTAACCATTCAGTTTACACTCGGTCTCTCTTGGGTGACTAACTAGTATTGACGAATTGGGATTTAATGGTACGTGGCTGTTTAATGCAGGGCAATAATAATGCAGAGAACTCCTTTGGTATAGTGTTGTGCATTAGATCTACTATCTATCGTCCGGGAATAAGATGCTATCGGTCTTAAAGATCGACCATGACACTTATTAACTAATTGAGCCCTGGTGACACATATATGCGTTCTTTACCAAGAGTGTACCCGTGGAAAGTACATTTGTCTAATGCAAACAGTGAAGTCCCTGAGTGATTAGAGGGCTCCTGCAGGAGACCTCTAATCAGGGACTTCACTGTTTGTCATTTTGCATCATATTATAAAAAAACACACCCGAAATAGGCTAAAATGGACCAGCCTTTGTTGTAAAGTGTATTTGTCCATTGGAAGTTTCAGGGGATAATGAGTTAATTAGTGGTTTTCTTCACTGATAGCACTATGAACAGATAATTTACCGACTGGGGTTGTGTTCTAGACATATTTTTCCGTTTTGGACATTTGAAGCCGGTATTGTCAAGAAGCCTGCAATAGTACGTCAAACTACTTCTCACTTCTCATAGCAATTGATTGGCAGATACCAGCACACGCACTGGCACCTGGTTATTGCGCGTGCCAGAGATGACACGTGACCTGTAGGAAGCCAATCAGAGATAAGGATCATCAATTTAAAACCGCAATTATTTACTCGGTAGAAATTTGACTTCTGTGGGAAAATTATACCAAAGGTAAATTCTCACCTTCTTTCATTGCAGCACTGGTGTATACATACAATTCCACAGCCGTCATGCTGTATGTAAACTTATTGCCTGGTTTATGTAATATGGCAATATGCACTGGTCACTTGTGTTGGGGTTTTATCGAACAATACTGGCCTTAGCAGAGTGCATTGCTTGATAATACCCAATCACAATACAGAGATAAAAAGTGATGCTCAGCTGTTGTTCTTTACTTCGATAGGTGATATAAAATCATAAAACCATTTAAAATGAATGGTCTATTATAAAGTTGGTGTTGTGTATTTATGTCATTCCAGCCCTGATGACAATGGGATGACGCATCTGATAAAACTTATGTGGAACTGTAAAGCTTAGCAGCAGCAACAACAATTTATGTCATTACAAGTGTTTTATTAAAGACTGGTAATTCGGCACGACATTTAAACCTCTCTGTGAAAGATTTTCAATCTAGATCAGACGCCGATCGATGTTACTGCAGCGAAACTGTCTATTTAAATCTATACTTTAAAAAAGGAAACGACAATTTTAAACAGAATATAAAATGGCTAATTGAAACAAATTATTGGAGAGTTTTATTGTTACAGACAAATCTTTTGAAGCAGACGATTCTTTCTTTCGTATATCTTTATCTAGATATAATTTTTACGTTATCTAATATCTGTATTTACGTAATTCACATACACTATGGATGTTTTAAAGATTAAAGTGCAAACGTTTTACAAGTCCAGAAAATCTGACAAGGATGTTAACACGATTTAAGGTAGTTTCCCACCAAGCATATGTATTGATACTCATTTAATTGAATATTGTAATACCAATTTCTAATTAATAATACTGTTTTGCTACATTGTAAACTTGTCTTTCCCGTTGATCTAACCTCAACCTTGACTTAATTTTGCACACTATTCTGTATGTTTTTGAAAGCTTTTCTCCTTCAGCAATTTTCAAATGATTCTTAAATTATTTCCTTCCACTTTTACAAGGTATATTTAGGGTGTTAGTGTGGATCCAGATTATATACCGGGTTACTCGGATCCAAACTGTTTCCAAATTCGACCAGTTGTCAGTATTAAATATACTATTAATATATAACGCCCATCTATTCTTACAGCCAAGTCAGTTATACTATCGCTACGTCACCGTCAGCTGTTGGTTGGTCGTTAACACAGAAGTTGATTCCATATCTACTTGTTAAGGGTCCACTTTTCCGCCACAATGGTTTGCCACTTCAATTGACGATGCGCATTAACGGGCTTTAAGTGGCTAATGTTACTATTTATACAATGGCACTAGATGCGAGTCCTTGGGAACGTAGCTCTGTTGCATAGCCTGACATCACTACGAATAGTGATTTTCCGTGTTTGTTGGCCATAGTAGGCAGCGTTGAGGTAGGTTTAATGGGGCTTGAGAACTACTAGTGCCATCGGAATAGCCGTGGGACCATAGATGTTATAATGGCCGGGTATTGGGTTTGTGGGTGCAGCTAGGATGTCAAATTGTAAATCAATATTACTGCCTGACATATTAAGGTACTATGGTTACGTTTCTGTTGGATACTAAAGGACGCTTAAGAATGGGATTAGATTTTGTCCATCTTTTTGTATATGTTTACCTGTGCCTATCAGTCTTCCTGCTTTATGCCTTATTATTTAGTTTAACCATTTCCACATTGTATCAAGTGATAACCTGGTGTTTATATTATACATCGAATATACATGTAAACTGTCAGTTACGTTATATTGTAGCAAACAAGAACAATGTATCTTTTTTATTTGGCAACAAATAACAAATATTGAAAAGCAATGAGCAAAAAACTCGAACCACCTTGCACTGAAACTCCGATTCATTCCAAAGCCTTGCTAGTAGAACGTATTTATGTCCTGTACTAGGTCGATATTCTTGTTACAGATCAAATCTCCAACAAATACTATCATATTTGCTAATATTACAGATGTGTAAATATTTCAATTTCGCCAGCCCGTAAATTGGCCATAGAATAAACACAGTAAGGAAGCTGTATTGTGCCAAGCGATGTCCAATCATGTAGGAATGTTTACATTACATTTCTTATGGTTTCTACTGACCGACAAGGAGCTGTCACTGACATAGGATACTCCTGGGAGACATGCTAGTAAGTCTACAAGTTGTCAAAGTACTGTTAACTCTTTACCTATATAAACACATTGAACGTTGACTGATAGGTTGACCTCGAAATTGACCAGACAGCATCAAAATGTCCTACTCATTTTCAAGAGAAAACTTTACACCACTATGCAGTTTTTTCAACATACAGTAAACCACGTTATAAAGACCAACTTAAAGACTATACAGTAAACCACGTTATGACAATCAACGTATAGGACATACAGTACACCTAGTTATATCGATCAACTTAAAATACATTCAGTTAACCACGTTACGACATATGACGATCTACTCAAAGAACATACAGTAAACCACGTTATAACGATCAACTTAAAAGAAGTTATGATGGGCGCAAATCAGAAAGTTTCATTAGGAGCTTTCTATTTCACACCATCTTGCTTTAAGCAGTCGCCTGCTTTTAAATCGCATGACGGTGTATGTAAAATGTAAAGTCTGGTTATTGTGAAACTCCTTGTATAGTTTATAGTGTGGCGATTCATTAAAAACTATATGAACGATATAATGTTGGAAATATTTACCCTCTCTTATCTGGAGCCCTAAATATCGCAGCTATCTTGGCTAGATCGATTGTTAACATTTTCAGTGCTGCAAATCTTCAAAATTAACTCTTTCTTTATCTGGTAATGACAAGTTCACGTTGCCTCTTGGTGGAATTGTTAAAACAATTATTTAAAAGTACATGTATGACAACAGTGCAGAGCCTGATAAGATTTCAGGTTCTCTCTGATCAGTGTCTTTACTGTTTGTAAATGAACTGTGTGATCCACCACAAACTGTTGTAGTAAGTATCTGAAGGTCTACAGGTTAAGTATAACCTACTACCATACTGAACGAATCTTACGCAGTATTGTAGGAATAGTATCAATTGGTCAGTGTATTTTTATGTTGCCTGTCAAGTGCCTCTTTTAATTGATATGTCATTGATGGGTCACGGTTGCCCATGCAGATGGCGCAGGTCGCGCGTACCTTTTAATTTAACAATTAAAAGATCAGGTTGAATAGTCCAAACAGACGCTAAACGTCATAAAAACCAAATAAACATGTACTGGCAGCCGCAGTCGCCATTTTCAAGATTTCCTAACGGTCAGTTATTACTGCTCCATGGGAAGATGATAATCGCCCGTCAATATGGGAACAGACATCGCTTTTGACATATATTACAACAAATAAGCAGCTTGTAGTACGAGTGTTGTAGTAAAAACATCCTCCGTAGCGATAAGCCTCCTAACCTCTTGTATTGACTCGCAACCAAAGTTTATCAATGTATTTTCAGACCAATTAGCCGCCTCGTGCCAAATCCTTCTGCCACAGTGGCTGGAGTTCCCCCAGAGCATGTGACAGGCGCACGATTACAGTTGCCGAGACACCAGATAACCCCGAGAATATCGCCGTAAATCTAACCCAAACAAACGGCATCCGCTGGAGAAAATAGTCCCTAGTGACCGTTAAAACCTTCACTATTGGAATAGCATCTGCTTCAAAATTGTCGGCTGCTTTTATTGGTCAAATTTGAATTTTTGAATCTTTGTTGCTGAAGAAACTTTTGATAAAAGAAGCAAACAGTTTGAATTCTGATCAGACGCCGCGTGACGCGGCGTCTGATCAGAATCCAAACTGTTTGCGAACTTCTGTGCGTCCAGGAAGGAGTTAAATGAAATGATATTTGATGGAAGTTAAAACATCGTTGCGGCCAATTATCGTTTAATGGGGCTGAACGATAAGATTATCGTACAGTAATTACCGTACTATGATAGCGTATCTTTTTCATGACAGAGGGCTATTTTCATGGTATGTTACACCTTGTCTCCTTCTCTATATGAATAGAGTATAATCACTGACAAATTGTTTATCTGCACATCTACTGAACAGGAACCAAATAAGCCTGACTTCCGTGTTCTACAAGAGAAAGTGAAATGTTTACCTAATCAGATACTTAAAGGACCAAAAATGCATTTTGCACCTGCATGTTTGCCCTCTATTGAGTAGCAATGATGATAGGGACGTGTTAATTATTTGGTCGTTGCTTGATAAATTGTTTTTATCTTGCTAAATAGACGGATTCCGTTCCCCTGTGTACATTTTATCACAGTTTAATGAGGTATACATCTATTTGGAACAGTCTGACAAAGGCTTGATGGCATGGTTATCTTTTCAGGTTAATTTTGCAAACTTTCTAACGGATTGTTTGAGATCGGGGAGTTACGACAAAGCCATGGACGAACAGATGATACATGGACAAATCTGAAAAAAACGCTTTATTAAGGCGTTTAAGCCTAGTGTTTACTAAAGTGGACATTGGCAAACAGTGTAGACCCTGATGAGACACCTCGTTACGCGGGGTCCCATCAGGGTCTGCACTATTTGCTATTTAATATGAAATATTTTGCTGTATGGACACAGTAGTACATGTATATCATTAGATAATCCTTGTTTATTTACAATGAAATCTTCAAACAAATATACAGGGAGAGTTCATTGCAATATCCAGGCTTAAGTGGGTTAAGCTGTCATCTCTGAAAGTATACTAGTATGACAAACAATGCTTCCCTTGTTTTAATTATAAAGGTATGTTAGCCCACAGAGCCCTATGGGTGACGCCTATATTCTTTTTTCATACTCAGTGTACCAGCGAAGAGTATTTCTTGTCATATGCAAATAGTGTAGACCAATATCAAACGGCTTGTCCATCAGAGGGCCCCGTTTGGAGTGTTTTGACATGGGACAGTCCTTGTTTGTATTTGACAAACTTTTAGTATATTATTTACTAGTGCTTTTTTGTAAAGGACGAGTATACTCGTTGCTAGTGCCCAATGAGTTAATAGCTCTACAATTATATTATATTGATGTCATAATATGGAATATATGTATATTGCAATATCTGATATAATTATATTTTTTATAGTTATTCCTCTATTATCGGGTAGGCTATTGTCCAAACAATTAAAAACAAATCATTAATCAAAGGAAAGTATCCGTTGAACATTATATGTAAATTACTAGTAAATGGAGTTTTGTTACAACGTACGTGCATGTTCTTTTGAACAATAGTATAAACTAATCGAAAACGATTTTAATGCTCACTCGTTAACCGTGTGGAAAAAAGACTCTAGATTTGCTAAAGCTTAGTGTCTGCTCAGAATGAGTAATGTGTTTTTACCATTGGGCTACAAAACCAACTTATAAACAGTTAATGTTTTCCCAATTTCAACCCACCAAACTTACAGCCTTGGAGAGTTTGTATCTGTATTCTCGGCAAATGCCTGTAAACTCCACTTAACGAAACGCACCTGTGCTGTACCCCCATAAATTTAATGAAATGCATGTACATCTAAAATGCATTTCCAAAACATTCCTGTTCCGCCGCTATACGATACTGTTGGGGAATTATTCGATACAGCTAGAACGGTGCCACTGTTAGAATTTAACTAGAAGGAAAGGATTATGAATTGTTGCAGACGAAAGTATCTTTTCAGAAGACGACAGGCTGTACAGTTTATGGGTTAAAACAACACATAAACATTAAAGCTTATTTACCTCCAGTCAAACTCAATGGTCAATAAACACTTGACCATTAACCTTCATCCCTCGGTTGAGACCCTAAGATAACACTACAATTACATGTACTTGTAAACAGTTTGAGTCCAGATGAAATGCCGACTCAGTGATTTATTTGGATACACACTGTTTGATAGTGGTTCTAATTAACGAGAACATTTTTTGTTTCATTGCAAATTTCCACACGCCCATTACAACTTTATCAGAATACAACAGCTTAAAGTGCTATAGGTTTTACCATCTAAAATAAAACAATATAATCTTAAAACTTATAAATCATCTTGACAATTATATGCTAAAATTTCCGATTCAACATTTTATTACAATTCAACTGGTCTGTTATACCTCTGCTTCAATTCAAATACCGATAGAACCTCAGACCTATACGTTGGTCAGTTCGTAGCGGGGTCTTTACAGGTCAATCACTATAGAGACCGCTCTAATTGTTTATGTCCATTTTCTTCACTGTTTTGGTTGTTGAGACTTTACACCGGTCCATCTGTTTGTTATTTGTGTAAATATTTGTTTTCATAAAAAGCAGATGGTATTTCCATGTTGTGAGCGGCACAGAGCTGACCAGACGAGAGTCTGCTGCTGGTCGCGTGCAGCAGCTATAAAATAGCTGTAAATTTTACTGTTAACACCACAATACTTTCGCAGTCAAGCTATCGTCTTCCTAAATGTGTCTGCTGTCTTAATGCTTTTATATTTTTAAAATATATTTCTTGTTAAATTATAACCCCTTCCACCGCCTAGCCGTTATATCTTATGTCTTTATGTCGATTCTAATGAATTGTCCTGTCATCTAGATTTGGTGGAGGAATAAGGATTGATTTTGGTTTTGAAACATTGACCTTATCTGGAGCGCTTAGTGTGTCTATTAGCAAATATCTATGTTGCATGAGTTGTCCTTTATCAATCACATGCATGTATTACCATATCAGAACACTAGCTAAATCCCGATGACGCATCTATTCTGACGTCTTTCCTGTACCTTTAAGTATTAAAACCTTTAGTATTCTTTAAATTTTTAGGGTTCGTTTAGACTTTTAAACATAGGAAGTTCATGAGGGCTTTCTTAAAAATACGAACTCATCATTTTTGTAATACATGCATAAAGAATCTAATTGTTTAAAATCTCATGTATGCCTTGTACAGTGGAGAATCTGTTATTCTTTCCCGTTTAAACGCAAACGCACGCAAACGCAAAGTACTAAACCGTAGAAAAGTACAACTTTTAGACAATTCTGATAATTCATGTTTATCTTGGTGGCAAACAGTTTGGAGCCTGATAAGACGCCGGGTTACCCGGCGTCTGATCTGGCTCCAAACTGCTTGCACTGCAAATAATAGTTTTAGCGTAAACGCGTTTATTGGGAAAGAATAATAGATTCTCCACTGTAGTCTGAATTCAGTTATGTGCTTTGGTTGATATAAGAGAGAATTATACATTTGAACAGTCATAGGTTTTCGAATAAATTCGAAACTGAACCAGTATCTTTAATTATCATAACAAGGTCAATTATCAGGATACAGAGAATATACAGGTCTAAATACGTGTATGTTAGATTTACGAGAGTTTTGTCATTAGCTCAGTCATATTATCGGTTTTGTCTTAATTTGTTATCATTCCGGAGTTCGCTCCCTTGGTCCAAGAAAACGTACACAAGAGATTATTTGACTTCTGCCTTTATTAACCAATGCATGTCTATCGTCCACTATAGTAGACATTCGAGAACAGTGTAGACCCTACGGAGAGTCTCGTCAGGTTCTGTACTGTTTGCTGTTTCATATTTAAAGAGCTACATGAAGGATAAAAAACTGCAGTCTTTAGATCATCTTTGCATATCTACAGTGCCCCCTCTCTACAGCGGCCCTCCCAACAACGACTCCCTCCTTACAATGACCCTTGTCGCAGTTCCCCGAACAGGACAATTATGTCTAACGTTTTAAAGTTGCAATATCGTCTGTGTTTATCAAAGTAACATAATGGACATTTTGACAGAAAAAACTTAATGATGAGTGACAAACAGCTTGAATCTAGATCAGACGCCGCGTTGCGCGGCGTCTGATCTGGATTCAATCTGTTTGCAAATGTAAGCACATTTCCCTCCCTATAAAGACTCCCTCCGAACAACGCACACACATTCTGTCTCCCAATGGGTGTCATTGTTGAGAGGGAACGCCGTATAATGGAATATTCCAGCAATCAGTGGCAATACTCAGGCATAAAAGAGGTTAATAAGGCTGTCGATTATTTAACCCATTTGCGCCCAGCGGATTCTCCCATGCTTGTATATTGGATTAGTCCATTTTTTATTTATGGGGTGCCTGCTCTAAATTTTCAATTTCGTTTGTATTATATTGAATTTCCTATAAGCAAATAGTGTAGATTCTCATCAGACGTCGCAAAGACTGTCCAATTGGTTTTTTTCTGAATGACCTTTTAAAACAACGCCAATTAATTTTAAATAGGAACTAACATAGTCGCGAAACATTTCGAATAGGGGTCAGTATATGATAGGCCGTAGACGTTTGGTCACAGTGTATTTATTGTTCCAGTATAATTGGCATTATGAATCCAACACTTACCACGACTAGGGTCCAATGTTATAAAGCGTTTGAGATGAGTCTGAGATTATTCTAAAGCATTTGATCAATCACATGCTTGAGAATTATCTCAGACTCAACTCAAACTCTTTATAACATTGAACCCATGAGATACTTCAGATTGAAACATAATTCTTTTAGCTCAAGTGATATGAAAATTTGTATTAAAAGAACTGAATGGTGTGTATGTTGCATAACACTTTCAAAAGGCAAAACCACGACAAAAACAAATCGTTTAAATTCAATGGAATTGTTTGTACAGTGGAGAATCTGTTATTCTTTCCCGTTTAAACGCAAACGTACGCAAACGCAAAGCACTAAAACGTAGAAAAGAACAACTTTTGGACAATTCTGATAATTCTTGTTTATCTTGGTGGCAAACAGTTTGGAGCCTGATCAGACGCCGGGTTACCCGGCGTCTGATCTGGCTCCAAACTGTTTGCACTGCAAATAATAGTTTTAGCGTAAACGCGTTTATTGGGAAAGAATAACAGATTCTCCACTGTACATAGTCAAAAAGACCAACTCTTTCGACGAAATGCTCGTCATAACCTTCACTAGGCTATGACATTGTCGTCTGTAAGAATGTAGTCTGCAACAGTTCTCAAATTGCATTTGAAGACATTTTCTTCTATTAACTACCACCAGAGTGTCAAGCACTTTGGATCCAGATGAGACGCCAAGTTACTCGGCGTCTCATCTGGATCCAAACTGCTTGGAACAGTTATCATAAATTTGGCCTCAGCGTGTAGAAGTTAAAATAAATAACTATATCATCGTGGTTTGTATGCGTTTTGAGAAGGACAGTTGAGAGTAAAATGCAGGGAAACAACCGAGAGCAGAGAGATTCAGTGAGAACAAGAATGGCAGCGTGTTCAATTTGGATAACACCAAAGTAATCTTTTTAGTTTGACCCGAAACCTCAAATAATGATGATGCTAGATCAAATAATTATAACAATAATACGTGTAGCAGTAATAATTAAGTATGCTAAAGGTTTTGTTAGATTCCCATATATGATTGAATATAAATACATGTATCAGTTGTGTTTTTGGGGGAACCTCATATTCAGTTGTAAGTGTTGCATTTGCCACTGTGACCGAAAAACGGCGAACAGTGCGTGCAGACATTGGTGAGGCGCCATTAATATTTTCATGATTTTTAATATTGGTGTACCATTATTTGCATTTATGGACATTCTAATTATTAACAGGGTGAAGCCTTGATTTAGCAGCCACTTGCCTGTAAAAATGCAGTTGTGGACAATGAAAATGATTTGTTAAGAACATGAGAGGCAAGTCATTTTCGGTAAAAGTTCTAGCATAAACGGTGCGTTATTGGGAAAGAATAACGTCTTCTCAGCTGCAGTAGTGAAAGTGGTAGAGTGATGGAGAGAGAGAGTGGTAGAATCTTGTAGACAAACCACTTGGTTTTCATTTCACGCTCCAAACAAAACAATATCCCGAGTCCTTTGAAGTCCACTCTCCGTCAAATCAAATCGCCGCTCGCCAATCAAGAAGTTTGTTTGGCGCGGGGCTTTATTGATAGATGGGCACCTATGCGCCCTTGTTTACAAAGACCTCCACAGAAGGGGCACACGAGCTTCCAATTAAAATCACATACATACAGTCAAGATGTCCTACAACGACATATCAAGAAAGGGGCTCTTTTTGGTTTTAAGGCAGGTGGCTGCTTTAAACAGAATGATAGTAAATTAGAAAACTTGTGACGGGACTCTCTGCTTTACCTCCATCTGGTTTTAAGCAACCGCTTGTTTAAAACCATCAACGGACCTTTCTCTGAGTGGTTGTTAGTATAGGATTCTAGCCTGCGTTTCCTTTAAATTTTAAACTTAACAGTTGTTTGAACGCATCCTCTTTGATTTTATATGACATATCAAAGCAAAGAGGTTGTATTAAATAGCAACAGAAAATTGGCTAGCAATCTTATCTTGATTGTAAACTTAAAATATAATTAGAAATGAGAACCGTCTTCTAAAGAACCTTTCTGGTGCACATTCTAAAGCTTGCCATTATCAATTCCAAACCTTCTGCACATTTATATATGAGCAAAATTGTGGTAACTGTTGCAAACAATTCGGACCCAGATGAGACGCCGAGTAACTCGGCGTCTCATCTGGGTCCCAACTGTTTGTCACTCTGACAATATTATTTGAAAGAAAATGCAGATTTGCCAATTTAAGAATTATTGCAGAAGACTTATCTTGCAGACGGCAGTTCCATGGCGTGCTCAAGGTTGACAAGATAGTGGGTCTAGTTTGTCCATGTGTGATGGCTATGTTTGTAGGTTTACTTTTCCTGTCTAACACTCTTATGTGGGCCAACAGGCAGCGAAGTCTTGTAACAGGACATCTTAACGTGGTTGAACATATAAACTAACAAAGATATGAAACACTCGAGATCCAGATCAGACGCCAGATATCACAAACCCGTCTAAATTGTCTGTAAAACACTGACAAAGATGTCATAATTTTACAAGTACTAATTCTACAATCCGCCTAAATTGTCTTTAAAAACTCTAACACAGATTAAATTCATTATATAAGAAATCCGTAACGAATTTGTATTTGACCATTTACATACAAAGGCATCCGAGTACAGACATTTTTGATAGCGAATTGCCTAAATTGTCATATTATAAATTCCTATTTTCTAATCTATTAATAGTTGCAGATAGAATAAGTATATTTTTTCAAGCTTGTATCAAGCAACTATCTACTTATAACTATTGATTTGGAAACTTTATACAATTCGTTCCTCCCTCAATAAGAAGCTACCTGCATTTTACCCATTCGTGTCTAACGTCGCATTATATAAATGGACAAACAGTGCAGACTCAGATCAGACGACGCATCTTTACACTGCTTGTTAGCAGAAATCTCTATAAAAACTAAAATTAAAAATTAGACCTGGCCCCGAGGTTATAAAACTTAAAATGAACTCTGTGCTCAAAACTCAGTTTTGATAACATGCTCTAGTTTTTACAAAACATGCTTGAACTGATTTAAATAACTTGATATGGATATATTTTTACAGTATTATTATGATATGCAACTACTAGCTATATACAAAATGTTTGCTGAAGAGTTATGAGCTGAGAAAAATTCTGAGTTTTGAGCACAGAGTTCATTTAAAGTTTTATAACCTCGGGGCCAGGCATACCTTAAATGAAAACTGGACTCATCCAATAATCAGACACGGAACAATTCACTTGGCACAAATGGATTGAAGATTTCAATAAATATTTGACGAATTGCCCTATACATTTGTACGAACGTTTGACTATACATGTGTTTCTTGTTGTTAAAATATCTGAAGTAAACATTGACGTTTTAGCGGATTACTTTTACAAGTAATTTTAACAATCATTTATAACGTGCAACGATATTTGAACTTAACTCGTTTACCCCTGAGAGTTCACTGAGTCTTTCCATATTCAACAATAAAGTGTAAAATGACAAACGATATAGACACCGTGCTCAGATGGCTCCTGTATAAGTCCTCTGATATGGGACTGCACTAGCATCGGACAACAGGGCTGCCATAAGTTGACATGAAAATCCTAAGATTTCCAAATTTGCATTTTTCAAGTGCGATTTGACGAAGCGTGCCTTTACCCCATAGCCTTATTCTTGTTTTGTTAACATGCGACTACTTAAAGCAGGCTGTAAGTAAAGCAGAATGCGCCTTAGGGCGCATTCTGCTTTACTTTCAGCCTGCTTTAAGCTACCATGTACTGGGAAAAAATCCGGAGATTTAGGAAAAATCCGGAGATATGGAAGCCCTGGGACAAGTGTTAACAGGTACAATGTTGCTAAAGGACGCTTTTAATGCGTCACTAGGGTTGAATGTCGTTAACTGCTTGCCAGCATCATAATATCCAAACATTCCCTCGATATTTTATATTGTCTGTTTTGAATTGTCATCTGCATCAGTTTAAGAATATGAAGGTAGATGAAAGGTTTGTAAACTTATAACGGATATGCTAAATAGCCAAACACAAATGTATTAAGTTTATTTTAACTACTCTGCCCCATAGCCGACTAAAATCTACTTTGAAAACAGATTAGACCCGAAACAGTAGCACTAAACAGTATATAGTCTTAGGGTTAAAATATATGCATGCGTTTTCATCTGTTTTATCGTTGAGTACAGGGTTTACTGTGTATGTATGTTTATGTTATATCATACATCATCAAACGTTTTGTTGATCACCCCTAGTGTCTTTTGGTATTAGGTTCCCACGTATACCTTCAGATGGCCGATAGTGTCGTCTCGTTTGGTTTTATCGTCTGCTAATATTTTGTGTTTTAATCTCTAATGGCCAAAAATGTGAATACATAAAAATTATATACCTTAAAACTTTGTATAAGGACTATGTTTGTAATTGATGTATATCCGCCACAATAGCAAACAGTATAGATTCTGGCAATTGCGGTGTTTTGTCAGGATCTGCACTGTTTAATATTTTATATAAAAATGATCTTATTTTTGGACAAACACTACATTGTCTTGGACTCTTTAGATCCCAATTGGTTATCGAAATGAAATATTCCATTAACTCTTTGAACCCTGGTCCCGTATATAGGCGTGCTTTTCAAACAGTGTACATGTGAATAGTACACTTGTCCTATGCAAACAGTGAAGACCCTGATCAGAGGGCTCCTTTCGGAGCCCTCTGATCAGGGTCTTCACTGTTTGTCACAATGCCAAACATTCACAAAAACAACCCTTAAAAGTCAGAAATGGACTAGACTAAAATGGAAACTGGAATTGTCCATTTAAAGTTTCAGGGAGGAAAGAGTTAAGCACAGAGCGAGAGTTTATTGCAAGCCAGGCATAAGCCTTGAACAAACTCTGTAGTGTGCCCATTATAGTCGTCTATAAAAGACGACTCTAATGTGTAGTAATAGCACAGTGTTTAGTAGACTTATGACTTTATGAGTATTTTATTATTGGCAATACATCCCTTATCCGAATATATCATGTTTTTATTTGTTTTTGTAGCGTTAAATAGATGACAATCTCGGAAGCAGACGGAAATATCGACTATGGGATGTAATTGAATGAGTTCACATGGATTTTCGTCTACAGCAGTTAAGTTGTTATGGTATTATGTACAGGCGACAGTAACTCGGGGTATATTTACGGGTATCTACCCATCCTATTATAATATCACACTCTTCCCATTATATCTGATTTTAGTTAACCAATAACCGTCAGTAGATATCCATTTTATGACTCCTCAAGGCTAAACTTTAAAATTGACTTTAAGATAATGCGTGTATCCGCTTAGAGAATGATGAAAGAAAAGCAGAAAGTTCCTAAAGGAACTTTCTGCTTTACTTTCATCTTTCTGTGAGCATCCACGAGTCATAAATATCGAAAACAATCCCATTTTGAGTTGTCGTAAAATATGGAGTTTATTGTAAATAATCCATTTGTTTCAAGACGGTAAACCCTTACATCCTTTCTTCACATATATCTAAACGTCGCCTTTACGACCTTAAATTTACAAGTAATTGTCGAAGTCAGTTGAGACTGTCTAGTCTTATATTTGACTACAAATAGGCTGAATCAATTTCTACTTCTATATTATTTTAAGCATATGTTTGTCTACTGAACCGCTTCGCTGCCTTGGCTCAAGTGTACTGATATAATTATTTGGAAACTATGTAGATCCAGACCAGACGCCGAATAACTAGGCCTCTGATAAGGATCAAAGCTGTTTGACACTTACATCGATGCTTCTTCAGTCAAATTGCTCACGTTTGCAATGACGTCATCAATTTTAAACAATTGTCGTCTGCTTTTATTTCTTAGATTTTAGATGTTTTGACTTGTGAACTATTGAAATGAGTGCAAAACAGTTTGGAACCTGATCAGACGCCGCGTAACGCGGCGTCTTTTCAGGCTCTAAACTGTTTGCAAATAACTATTAATATTATACTCGGCCATGATAGGGCAGTGAAGAGGTTAATTCGAGACATAACGACAGATGGTATATTTTAAGTTGACGATGTAATGACAGAGAAGGGGTTAAACACTTTAAATTCTACAAATTAGCGATAATATGTTTTTCTTTGAAAATTTCAGCGAGTGATATTATAGTCTTCACTCTGATCAGACTTTGAACGATCTATGTCTAAATTATTTGCAGTTTTTAACCAAGTGCGGATCAATGGTGGCTTGGAGGGGGCATAGCGGATTCACTATATAAGTTAACCAATAAAGGCATACAAGGCATGTTCTCGTACATATGTCTCAGTAAAAAATATGGACCACATTACGGACAGTCTATTGGGCATCACTTTCTCATCTACTACAAACAGTGTAGACCCTGATCAGACACCGCGTTTCCAACGCGGTGTCTGATCATGGTCTACACTGTTTACAATATCAGAGAGTTCTTGCTCTCATGGCATAATTTAGGAGGTGGATTGTTAAAGAATAGATCCCCCCTTGAAAGTATAAATGAGTTTTAGAGTATTAAAAATCAACAAGGGTCTTACCAAGTGGGTACCGGCCGACCTCTAGATGCGACACAGTATTAATCACCGAACACTATTATTCCTGAAAGAAGAAGAATGAACAATTTTACACATTATTACATAGATCATTTAAATTTTAAATTTACGTGAATCACCAACTTTTGCATTATTAATTATTAAAATCACATGCATTGGAGAATAAATAGATAGACTGCAACTTTTGCCTTAATTCGTTATTGTTTCTGTTTGATTCGGTACAAGGACTGGACATAATTTCATACCAACAAACAATATACACGTTCGTTCAGATGTTGCTTTAAGTATTTGAAAGTATTGACACATTTGAAATCATGAGTTTTTACTTGACCCATGTCATTAAGTAGTGCGTATGTAGCTTAAGGGATTTTTACAATATCCTTGTTTATTCTTTGTCTTGTTGTTCGCGGCATTGACTCACATTTACAAACAGTTTGAATCCAAATCAGACACTCAGTTTTAAGTGGATTACGAGTAATATGTCATCTTATTCGGGTGCAAATGTTTAGTTGTCGCATGTACGTTCTCTGGCTTACAATATAAAACATGAACACACGTGATAACATGCGTGCAGACGACAGTTTTTAAGCAGACGATATAGCGAGAGAGGGAAGGTTGATAATGCTTACAGTACAATTTGACAAAATCCCACGCCCTTTCAACAAGTTCACATTGAGGAAAATCAATCATGAAAATTGAACAGGTTTCACAATTAGCCCTTTACTTGCTGTACTGCGTGTAGGTCGGGAATTGCGAATACTGTAGATCGGGACAATGTAAATTTATACTTGTGATCCCGATTTCATGAAATAATCTCTAAATGTTTTCACTAATGAGCAATGAGCAAGTGAAATAAGTCAGTAGTTACATTTTATTCGAGGAAAATGAAGCGGTCTGTTGCTCTCATGACCAGGATATATACAGAGCACCAATCATTGAGATATTAACGGTGACCTACGACGGAATGTGACTGATTAATGCAGGACAAAAGTAATGCAGAAAGCTCCGTCAGGACCTTTCTGCATTGCTTTTGTCCTGTATTAAGCTATTCATTTTAAACATTTACAATTAATACAATGTGACTGATTTTGTGTGTCACTAAAGATGGGGTTTACTGTATGCACTGTTCGTAATAAAGTAATTTATTTATCGAAACAGTTCAGTAGGGCCCTTTTCAACAGTGTGTGTGTTTTCAGTAAAGTTTGTTTTGTAATGTTTGTGAGTGTTAAGGAATGGGGTCTTAAACTAGGAAAAAATGTTGGCATTATTTAGATAGATCTTCATACTGTTAGATAGGTTACGCCTACTATACATAGAAAAAATCACACATTCAGTTGAAGACCCATGATAATTCAAAAATCAAAACTAATAACAGTTACAGTTACTGTTTACTTAATGCAGGATGGAAAAAATGCTGAAAACTCCTATTGGAGTTTTCAGCATTATTTTCACCCTTCATTAAGCAGTCGCCTGTATTAAGAGATTTCCACGAAACTCTAATTACCGGTCGTTTAACACGTGCATGTCTGTACACTTGTCATATTTCAACATAGCTAACATTTTACAATTTCACCTAATTCGGTACACTTGGTATGTTTCATTATAATCCTTTGCTCTACATTTTAGAAGGGTTCTTTGTTGGCAATAGGGGTGTTGTATTTTGTTCTTGCAACTTACTAGTTAATATTGAATGTGTTATGTTGTTGGTAATTATATGTTTTATGAAAGACCTTGGCTTGTGTATAAGTTGAGGGTCTCGTGGAAGATTGCTTTTTTATCAAATGAGCTCTCTTGTTAAATAAAGTCTTTACTTTTATTGTTATTATTATTACTTTATAAATATGTACACGTACGTAGCTTGAAACTGCGATCATAAATAACCAACACATACCTATAGATGTAGATGAAACCTCGCATTTTGTGGTGTCCAATTGTTTAGTTATGTGTAAATAATATATTATAGATGGGTAAATGTGATAAAATGAAGTTTCACTAATATTTATTGCTATTAGTGTCTCAACTATATATATTAACGTTAATAAATGAAAACAATAACTACTTGAAATAGTTGTCGCCATCCATTTGAGTTATAAGAGACTGGATGCTCAGAGGCATGCAAGTTTAATTTTACTATGTTGTAATAACAGCACATGTACACACCGAATACCCGGAAATGGTTTGACCAACACGGTTCTATGTCTGAAGCTCATTTATAATTACTATAGCCCTAGTTTTGATTCAACCATAAATTTTCAAATGGAAACTTCAAATATATAAAGTCGAGTCCATATTTCAGTATTTAGGGGTGTTTATTACAATACATTGCAAAGTAGAAAACAGAGCAGATCCTGATCAGAGGATTCCATCTAATCAGGGTCTGCTCTGTTTGCATAAAACAAGTGCACTCTTCACATATGTACCGTTTGTAAATGACGAGTGTACGAGTTAATACTTTAAAGATTTGTTGTATTTTAGATGTAGTTCATTTCGCTCTAAAAAATCGTATTTCTATTTGCCATTTGTTCTGTTCGATACTTTAAAACCCCACGTTTTCAATTTCGAAACCATAAATTCACATTGGTTCTTTGATTTCAAATAAACTTATTTAGAGTAATAAATAACGACATTGCAACAGTATACTATAAAACATGAAACTTTCAATTGGCTTAAATTCAATAAAACCTATGTTCAATTACATAACATTGAAGAAACATGGAAAGCTCTGAAAACATTTGCAGTAAAACCTCTCTATTACGACCATCGAAAAGAAGACTAATTGCTTGCATAAAATACAGGTGACAGCTTAAAGCAAGGTGACAGCAAAACAGAAAGCTCCTAAGGGAGCTTTCTGTTTTACTGTCACCTTGCTTAAGGCAGTCATCTGTCTTAAACATGTGATAATTAACACAATTTTGTGGTCGTAATTATAGAGTTTTTTCTGTATCTGCTTAATGTTTGACAAAAATGATGCAGAAAGCTCCTATGGAAGTTTTTCTGCATTACTTTTATCTTCCATTAAATTGTCTACATTATATAAAACTTTTATACCTTGTTATATCCATTGGTATAAATTTCCCTCGTGGTAAATACTATCCAACGAATAATTAAACACTCACGTATCACATAGTATATTTTATATATCCAATAGCTTATCTCTTATTCAAACGTCGAAACAAAATATTTCACAAACAAAGTGCGTTAATTCCTTATATTCCACAGTGAACAATCACTCTTTCGATATATTACCCCTGTCACGGGATTAAACTCGCGAATATATTATCCGATAGAGTCTTGAGATCACTATAAAGCAACTGTTTCGTTGTTTTAAAATTTATCCGTTTCAAGAAGGGCAGGTAATCCAAACACTTTATTCTTATCTGTAAACAAATACGAATGCATTAAGAGACAGTTTGGGCCGTTATGCGCTTGAGGTCTGGGCTCGGACAGGTTAGCCGTGTTATCACTAAATCGCCCAGGCGAACATTGGCGATGACAGTTATTAGACTGCGCATCAACCAACGATTTGGGCTATTTGCTTATCGTCGGGTATCGATAAACACGAGACTTACTAATCGCCCTACGATCCCACCTTTGTTTTACTTTGAACACGAAAAGAGAAACAAACCACACTTTGAACTTTTGCTGTTCACGCACATATGATGACCCCATACACTGTCCGTCTAAAAGAAATATTATATGACACAGGGACGGATCTAAAAGTTCTGCTAGTGGGGAAATGGATATCAGATAGTAACGAGTTCTCTGCACGAGGACACTTGGGTTTTTTGGCCGTAAAATACGAAACTTTTCAGAGAAATAGAGCTCATCAACCCTAAAAGTAGTTTAGACCTTTATATCTATATTGAAAACACTATGGACCTAATATTTCTATATTACAAACAATACAGACCAACATTTCTATTATGCAATCACACGTGGTAAACCCTGCATGTATTTTACTGAAAACAATATGGACCCAGCAATGTGTCCATTGCAAACAGTAAAGACATATTTCTTTATTATTACAAACAGCATAGACATAGTGTATGTTCATACTGCAATCAGTATGGACAGGGTAGACCAAGCATATTGCACGTACAATAGTATAGACCCACTATTTCTAACATGCAAACAGGTAGGACCCAACATTTCTATGTAACAAACAGCATGTATCCAGATTATACACCTCGTTTGAAACGTGGCGTCTGGTCAGAGATTACACTACAGTCGAAGTTCGGTATCTCGAACTCGCTTAACTCGAGTTTTGCCGTATTTCTACAGCTGAAATTCATAATTTTTATTTCGAAATCAAAACGTTAGCCATGTTTTAACTTTGAAATACAGATATGTTCGACTTAAGCGAGTACGAAATATCGAAGTTTGACTGTACATCATTTTCAAAAGTCATATAGACTTACTTTCTCGTAAATGGTACACTATAGTGATTTTTATGTAAAGACCGTAAACAGAGATTAAAGGGTTTGATCCGCCGAAGCGATGTCCTAAGGTTGATACTTTGTAAGTAAAAAGGGACCCCAAACAGAGTAAAATGGTTGTAGGGGCACCATAACAAAGTAACACCACGCGCAAGTCGATGGGAAAATTACACATGATAAAATCGCAATATCAAATTTCTGACGGAACAAAACCCGGATTTTTTTGTTGTATGTATTTTAAAGGTAAAGTGAACGGGAACTTGTCGCGACCCCAAGCAATTTCGAATCCATAAAGAGGTTGAATTACACAAACGTTAATTGATTTATGTCAAAACCTTCCAGTTAATTCTATGCGAAATGTTAAAAGTTAAATTGTTGATGAAGGGTTAATCGTCATAGTTATGGTCACTCCGATAAACAAACTTTATGCATGAATCAACAGAGAAGTCAATAAGCCGAGTAAAAAATAGTCACACCGGCACGTGCAAACAGTACAGACCCATATCAGTCACCGCGTTAAAAACACGGCAACTGATCTGTGTCTGCACTGTTTGAAGGGTATGTGTTTAAATTTCTATTACATGATTCCAAACCAGTGAACATCAATGAAGATCCTGATCAATATCCGGGTTACTGATGATTTGACAGTCTACAATGATCGCGATGTTTGAACATTCGTTTTTTGTGGGTTTTTGTTGTTGTTTGGTTTTGTTGGTGTGTGTGTGGGGTGGGGGTGGGGGGGGGGGGGGGTGTTAAAAAGCGATTAAAAATATCAACATTAATAGTTTCACCATTGTGTTCTGATGAAGAAACTAGTGAATGTACACTGTCATTGACTAAATGTAAATGCATTGTTTGTCTGAGCAGGTTTGGCAAACATCATACTTGTATGAATGCCCATTCAAAGGAAGGTGTACAGGCAACTGATATGAAAAGGGATTGTTAAATACAGAACGAAAGTTTATTTTTATTGAAAGGCCACTGAGCACTAAGGTTTTACAGAACATTGTCATCTAAAGAAATGGAAAGCAGTGATAAACGCGAAAGCAGAAAGCTGCGACTGGAATTTATTCTTTAATTGAATTATGTTGAAAGCAGTTACATGGGTGTTGTTGTTGTTGTTGTTTTTAATAACGAGCGAAGCGAGCTTCTACAGCTACGTATACAATAAATTTCAAGTTAAAATTCACATTTTTAGACCTGTATGTTAGACCTGTATGTACATTGAATAGATTTTTCTTCGTAGGTTTTTTGTACTTCCGCCGGATCTACTTGCTACATTATTTTTCACAGACTGGTCGACCCTGCTCGCGTTTTATTTATGAACATGTTGAACAAAAAAAGTTTCGTTAAAACTTTTGCTTCCGGTTACCCATACTTTGACCCGGAAGTTATTGTCTATCACTTGCGACCTCTCAGCTATTTTTCACATACTGGTCGACCCTGCTCGCGTTTTATTTGTGAACATGTTGAACAAAAAAAGTTTCGTTAAAAATTTTGCTTCCGGTTACCCTAGGTTGACCCGGATGTTATTGTCTAACACGCGCGACTATTCTGACTGACCTCTCAGCTCTGGAAGAGTCTATTTGAGATTTTTTAAGTGCACATTTCCGGTTATCTCCAAAGAAAACATAATTAATTGCGAGAATCACACATCAAATTTAAATCAAAAAACCTCGCTCGTTAATACCATCCTACTGTTTTATTGAGTTTCCCCCCTTTGTTTATCAGTTGGATGTTTATGACGTCACTTCCTACGATTAGAAAAGTACAATGTCACACACATTCGACCGGTTTCGACTAGGCCTAGATCTTTATTTCTGTGATATCAGATATGTTGTTTCTAAATCTTGTCAATATCAAAGTGCATGTGTATAATACACAGATGATTTCAACACTGTGCTCGATCATGCCAGGTGGGGTAGATTTACGTAGATAGTCTGGCAGTGTTGACAGTTTCAGTCGGTTTCGAAACACCTAGAAACCCAGGGCTATCCACTATTAAAACCCACCGTCCAATAGCCATTAAAAAAGTCATTTTCTGTAATAGTTTTCGTTATCTGAATGCCAGTCAGCTATATGGAAGTAATAATATTAGTGCCAACTATACACTTAATCCTCATTCATCAATTCACCCAAAGTCACCCAAAGCCACCCAAGTTCAACAGTGTTTTTAAAATTCTAGAAGCCACAATATGTCTCCAATCTTTCTCAAACTTGGCCAGATTGTATATGACCATAAGATTTTGTATGAGTTCGATTATGCTTGAAATCAGATCAATATAAATCTAGATCACATCAAGAGTTTTCTATCTTTGAATTGCTGAAAATGCCATATTTAACAGTGTCTACACTCTAGCGGCCACACTTTTTCTTCAAACTTGCTCAGATTGTATATGACTATAAGAGTTCAGATGAGTGTGATTATGCTTGAAACCAGACAAATGGGTTGAGAGTTATCTACCTTTGAATTGCTGAAAATGCCATATTTAAGGGTGTTTACATTCTAGAGGCCACAATTTTTACCCAATCTATTTTAAACTTGCTCAGATTGGATATGACCATAAGAGTTCATATGAGTTTGAATATTGTTGAAATCGGACCCATAGGTTGAGAGTAACCTACCTTTGAATTGCTGAAAATGCCATATTTAACGGTGTTTACACTCTAGAGGCCAGAATTTTTATATAATCTATCTCAAACTTGCTCAGATTGCATATGACCATAAGAGTTTAGATGAGTTTAATTATGGTTGAAATCGGACCAATAGGTTGAGGATTATCTAAATTTGAATTGCTTAAAATGCCATATTTAACAGTGTTTACACTCTAGAGGCCACACTTTTTATCCAGTCTTTTTCAAACTTGGCCAGATTGTATATGACCATAAGAGTTTAGATATGTGTGATTATGGTTGAAATAAGACCTATAGGTCAAGAGTTGTCTGCCCTTGAATTGCTGAAAATGCCATATCTTACAGCGTTTACACTCTTGCAACTACAGTTTTCAATGGATTTTGATTATACTTGCACACAAAGTATATAGCTATAAGTTCTCAAAGGAGTGCAATTATTGTTGAAATCTAATCATTGTGGCAATAGTTATCTGCCCTTGATATACTCTGAAATGCTAAAAAGGCTTCATTTCAGTATTGTTTAGGCTCTAGTTATCTGCCCTTGATGTACTCTACTATACTAGAATTATGAGGTTGTATTCCAAAAAGTTTTACATGGTATACTACAAATTTGAATGGATTTAGATTAAAACGGATGAAACAGAAAGGTAAAGCTTTCAAGCTTCAGTACAACAGATGAGCGATATCAGGGCCCTCAGGTTATTAAATCATTTAGTTTATTAACCCATTACCCAATAAATACGCCTTAATGGGTTATAGTCAAAGCGTACCATGGTTAAAGTGTACCAAGTCAAAACGTACCATTTTTGGTCGAAGCATACATAGGGAACATTTTCAATATGTTATTAGTCGATAATTTATTGTTTTTTGCACATTATATAACCTCGCGTAAATATCATAATTAGATCTAGTGTATTAAATATATGTCTTGATGTATAGTTTTTACCCAGACACAACAGTATCTTTGAAACTTTAGTCATTAGGAACAAATTTGCCATTATGATCATCAGTTCTCAAAGTTTCGAAATTATTAATATTAACATTAGTGCCAATAATTATGTTGATCCTGACCATGCGTCGCCGTACACATCTTCTAATAATCTACGGACTGTCACAAGTTCAGCTTCTTCCCGCGCACCATTCCAGTGTGGAACAGGCTCCCAGCGACTGCAGCTGAGGCTCCTTCTTTGGCATTTTTCAAGAAGGATCTCTCCACTCTCTCCATTTAAATGTAACAAGCCAACCGCCGGTAGACTCACATGACGGGTAGGAGCTGTGCCAGCGGGGTTTCGTACCCCAGCAGGGCCTCCCAAGCTGGATTGGTCTTACCCAGATGAGTTGAAAGTGGTTTGGTGACACTATCTCTTTTTCTTACTTTGTCTGTGTGTGCATTTCTCCAGTTTCTCTTGTCCGTGTCTTTTTCTATCTTTGTCTATAGTATATTTCTCTTTATTTTTCTGTCTGTGCGCCGCTGCAGTATTGTCAGTCTGTATGACAGTTCAGCGTATTATGTAGATGTAGATAAGGATCCAAACTGATTGAAAATAAATTGTGCACCCATGCACCACAGTATCTTTGAAGATTCAGTTCTCAAAATTTCGAAATATTAACATTAGTGTCAACAATTGTGTACGGTAGATCCTGATCATTCGCCGTCGTACGCAGCTCCTGATCAGGATCCAAACTGCTTGAAAAATAAATTTCGTGCCCATGCAAAATATAGTCTCTAATTACGAGGCTTCTGATCAGGATCCAAACTGTTCAAAAAGTAAATAGTTCCATTTGATACAGTCCAAAATCTGTACCATAAAATTATATTCTATATCCTAGCAGATTCTGACTTAAGGCAGGTTGGGGGTAAAGCAGAATGCGCCGTTAGGCGCATTCTGCTTTACTTTCAACTTGCTTTAAATAACCCTTCATTCTGTTTTCAAAACTAGAATTAGGCTATGGGGTAATGTGTTAATTTGTTTAAATGCTCCATTATTTAACAGCTTCGCTCGCTTGTAGGCTGTGCCTATTTCATATTATATAACCGCAACGCTTGGAATGGTTTTAATGTCGGAGTTTAACTGTACAGAAAAACGAAGTCAGTTAGAGAAGCTAAATAATGCGACGAAATGGTTCTAAATGAACATTTAAACATCGTTTGCAAAGGAAGAATTAACTCTTGCTTTGCATTTTGCCATTTTTTCACATCATGGATGATTATCGAGTCAACTGTCATTGAAAACTAATGTATAAACGGTAATTTTATGGGTATGCTAAAATGATAATCGAATAAAATTTTCCGCTCTGTTGCTCACGCGCAGCTTTCGTGATATTTTCCCAGGCTTTAGTTATTACCCGTAGGTATTTCAAACATGATTATTCCGTCCGAACGAAATCATGTAGTCACAACCAGTTGACAGTTAGTGAGGCCATTCAGAAACCTGTCAAAATGTGAAAGGAAAAGAACCTATTTCATATTTTCAAATAGATTTCTTTTGTGAAAAGATGAACAAATCGTCATAAATCAAGAATCACGAATTACTAATTCTTACAAGCACCGCCGGAAGTAAAGCATTTCCCGCCGAATGTCAATGGTGCTGCTGATGCTGGCTGCTTCGTGGACGAACTTTCTTTGTAGTTTGTCGTATTGAATTGTTTCCAACCAGATTTTCTCCGAAATCATTGACCAACAAGCGACTGATGCTTCTACGATGCTCAAGTTTTATAGAAACGTAAGCAAATACAGACCAGTAACTGAACAACAATCACATTCTTAACACAAAAAAAACTTTCAGTTTCAACTTCTTTTGTGATTGTCTATGATCGAGTTATTCTGGTGTACTCATCATGAAGAGTTTTAAACGTGCAGCACTATAGCAAGGTTATACCTGATAAATTTGAACCTGGCAACAAAATTACCGTAAATTCATTCTTCTGAAAGTTAAAATGAACAGTTTCAATTTACGATTACCTCAGTCACTAGGTTTATGACAAGGTTACTCATCACAATTACCCAGTTGCTTATATACTTTTAAGAAATGTTTCACCCAGCCACATGTCTTAAGAATCTCTAAATAGTATCCAGACCAAAGGGTGGATAGTAAAAGTTGTTATATTGTGTCAAACCTAGATAATTTTAGCTCGCTTAAATGGAGAGTAACCCTTTCTTTAGAGTTGAATTCCATTAACTCATGCTAGATTGAGTCAAATATACCCTTATTCCATAGTTCCCTTATTCCAAAGTTAAAACATAGATCTGCCAAGTTTTGACTTTAAACGTGTAGTAGGCCTATATTTGACTTGACATAATTATGCTTGAATTATTGAGTTGCTACTGTACATTTATTTTTTCTCAATGATAGAACTTTCTGCTTTTCCTATATTTTGTCACTTTCAGTGTTCAAACAGCTAATGACAGACCCGTACTCCGAGTGTCTCAACACAGTTGGTAGATAAGTGTTTACTGAAATCCTTACCTATTGTTAACAACACTGGTTGAGTGCCCTCTCTGAGCACTATGTGTCCACTTCAGTCTTTAAGAGTTAAATAAATGATGATTCTTTTGTATGTGTTATCATTGCATAAACTGAAACTGAACTGTTGGCCAAATGGGTTTACCTTATTAAGGATGGAGTAGGGATTAATATAGAGTTTATGTCATGATTTGGTTCAAGGACTGAACTTTCTCACGGTTTAAGATTTCTATATTTACATGAGTAGTGAATGTAGACACCCGACTATTTATAAAGCCGATCTTATATCATGATTCATTTCACCTCGAAGCTGCCCACCTCTAAAGTAGTCTGTTTCTATTTTCATGAGTTGTGCAACTTGGATTTGCTATCAGGGCCTGATATCTCCCAGATCATGGGAACATAGCAAAAACATTATGTAGGAACAAAACCAGTTTTCAGAACACTATTGTGTATTCTTTTATTCCCTAATCTTGTTGAAATGGCATCTGCTTTAAGATTTGCTCTTTCTTGTTCTGGCCAGAGATTTAGAAATTAATTATCTGAATTAAATGACAATTGATTGTTTTACAAACCTTGTTTTCTAAAATGCTTAGAATGGTTGATCTGTCAACATTTCCCAGATTGTTAACCATTACAATGCTAAATTTTCAGATAGTCTCGTTTAGGTTTTTGAAAAGACCAGTTATTGTTGACACTCCAGGGTTTGTTCTGAAATGTTTTAAAGCATGGCAAACAATGCATACCCTTCAGGAGCCATGTGATCTGGGTTTACGTAGTTTACATTTAGGATGTCTGTACTTGGTTCCAGTACTGTAAGGGTCAGTGAATCATGAAGACCTCTGTCCAGATAAATGTATTAATAAGTCCAAAAAGAATTCATGAGTTTTGATGAAGATGGCAGCTTAAAGTAAAGTGAAAGTAAATTTTTGTTTAAACAGTGACATGCCTTATCCCATTAAGCCATATATTTAATATGCATTGTTACACCTTTAATTTATTCCTCCATTGAAGAACTACAAAACTCAAAACTCATTTAAGTCAAACATACCCTTAATTCAAATTTAAACCGTGGCATAGCCATGTTTTAGTTTTGAAATACAGGTATGCTGGACTTAAGCGAGGCCGAATTGTTGCATTTTAACTGATGAAATAGAGGATTGTTCAACATAAGCTTGTTTGAGTTATAACATTTTGACTGTAGCTCAAATTTATGGTCGTGAATATTTTCTATATTCTAGCAGGGGGTAGCTTAAAGCAGGTTAAAAGTAAAGCAGATTGCACCTTAAGGTGCATTCTGCTTTACTTTTAACCTGCTTTAAATGTTCTCCTATCTTTAATAATAGAAACAGGCTATTGAGTAAAGGGTTAAAGACAGAATTTATCAGTTGGTTATGGATGTCTTGCACTAATTGCTATGGAGAAAATGGTTAATAATTGTACATGTATATATATGAGAGATTTATAGCTGCCAGTCATGTCAGGTCAAGGTCATACTTACAGGTCAAGGTCATGCATTAAGGTCATCACAGCTGTGGAAAGCATAGTATTTCTATAAAACATATGTATTTGTTTCTCTCTTTGTTTAGAAATTAGCTTTATGTTTTTTATAACAAAACTATTCATTTTTATCAGTTGTACTGGATCGTGATTTTATCTTTAGGTTGTTAATCCGAGGGTTTTCAGTTTATCAGAGGAGCTCATCTGTTATCTAACTATCATAAATATTGATTGACTGAATGTGAGATTTTCTATTTTATATCTTAATAACAATGTTATCGCCATTCACTGAGGTCATTTTCCAAATCCTCGTTGCTATTTAAGATAACAGTCACACCCTGTTATTGTGACCAATCAGAAAAGTCTAATTGTCGCTAATTGAGACAGGTGGCTGCTTAAAGCAAGATGAAAGTAAAGCAGAAAGCTCCAATAGGAGCTTTCTGCTTTACTTTCATTTTGCTTTAAGCTGCCACCTGTATTTGACCTTATTTAGAGTCTTTTTAGGAGTGTCCGTAATGGAGCGGATTTACTGTGTATATTAACTCTTACCTGAAGTGTGACCCTCTTTAAATACAGCTGATGTAAACTGTCATTCTTGTGTGATTTTGTTTACCTTTATAACGGTAAGAGGTAATAGCCTCGAATACCGTGAGAACATCGCGGAAGTTATTTGCTGATGAATGCAAAAACCTTCTTGCTTGCTTAGGGTACTTCACAGTTTCAGAATGGACTTGTCAATGTGTGGGAGGGGGGACTGAGGAGTGTACTAACATATGAATTTTGAATAATTAATACGGTCAGTTTTTTTCGTATATATGTCTATATTTTATAAGAAATATAGATTTCTCTTAAGATTTGAATGCTTAATGCAGGATAAAAGTAAAGCAGAAAGCTCCTAAAGGAGCTTTCTGCTTTGCCTTTGTCCTGCATTAAGCTGTTGTTTGGATGAAGAAGGCAGATTTATATTTTTTGAGCGACTGATTAACTTAAGTTTAACTGTGTATGTAATGCTGGGGGATTAGGCAAATTGGAATTTATCATTTGGATAAATTCCACCATTTAAATAGGTTTCACATGGGTGAATTATTTCACAAAATACATGTACAATCAGACTTCACTGAAAGACAGCTATTCTAAGAACCATAGAGATATCTATGAAGGTGGCCACATAATACAGAACATACATAATGTAGAAAGCTCTTAATGGGGCTTTCTGTATGACTTTCTATCGGTGTAATGTAGCTGTCTACAGAACCAAGACTGTCCTTGCTCTTCTTCCTTATTAACTGCGTAATACATGTTTGACTAATCTGCATTTAAAAAGACTAGATCGGAACAGAATTGCTGTGAATTGAACAAAATGTGTGAAAAGGAACATACAAGCTTAATACTTCTTTTTGATACATATAGCTCATTGACTTCCAATTGACATGTCAAAATCAAAATATCGGTTAGTCACACCATAGGTCATGGAACTTTGAAGAATAAGAGAAACTGTTGCACATTTTTTGTTTATTCCATACTAAAGGATGCACCATACTAAAGGAAGACAAAATAGCTACACGAGTGTCAAACTTTGTGGGCTCAAAAATTAGCTTTTTTCTGCTTGGTAGTTCTTTATTACTAGCTTTTGATCCAGGATAATAAAAAATTAGTATTTTCTCCCTTTAGTCTGTTGAAGTGTTCCCCATAGAAGCGCCTTTTAGTATTAGGATCTACACTGTTTCCCCATTATGTTATTTAAGAAACTGGTCATTTGTTTTATATCTCAACCCATTGGCTTACCTTATTTGTATGCGTAAATATTCAATATTCTCCAAAGGAATTCCACTATTTCAGTCTGTCCACAGACCCACAATTATAAATCCATATTCATTATTTCACAACCTCATTCAGAAATTAACAGATGATAAATACATTCTTGTTTCAATATTAAATCCAACCAACTCGAGAGTATCAATTCATGGAAGAACCCCACAGTACATTCAGTTACAATATACAGTTAAACCTGTACTAATTGACCATGAGTAGTTTTAATGCAGGTGCTTGCTTAATACAGATTGAAAGTAATGCAGAAAACTCCTTCAGGAGTTTTCTGCATTACTTTCAATCTGCATTAAGCTGTCACCTGTCTGTAGAAATATCTATGCTATAATGATGTGTTGTTAAATACAAGTTGGATTGTAATTTTTTTTATCACAATTACTCAGTGTACCCGACTATTGTTTAATGGTGTTCTATATCGCAAATACAGTCATACCTGCATTCAATGACCACTCTGTATAAGGGTCATAAACAGTTTTTACTACAGATTGCTATTTAATGCAGGATAAAAAATAATGCAGAAAGCTCCTATAAGAGCTTTCTGCATTATTTTTTATCATGCATTAAATGGTCACCTATCTTTAAAGATTTCAATGATTCATCAATGAATGATGGCTTAATACAAGTCTTGACTGTACAGCTGACTGGTATGAATTAAATCTTGGTGCTTCTTGTATTAAAGTATATTAAATTCTCCGGGATAAGATCAGATGGCTTGACACAAAAAAATCTGATCGGGCAGCTTATTATGTGCTTTGTTCTAGCCATAATGGGCCAATCCCGGGTGTATGAATGCCTCAATTGCTTCATTAAATTGTCCCGTTAGTTATCAGTGATTATCAATTAACATTTCACAAAAACAAAGGACTGTTACATGTCAATACAGCTCGGCCCTTAACACCAATCAACAAGTTTTGACTTTTTAAAAAGTATCAGTTCGTGTTACTTTTCAAAGTTAACTTTCTTTTATGAATATTAGGTATGTATAGTTTAATATTATATGACTTCAGACTGGGTTGATAAAGGATAAGTGTAAAAATGATTGAGATCTAAACTCAGTTTAGACCACTGTCAGGTTATCAAGGGGATAAAGGGCTTATACACAGGACCATAACAGTGAACCATCACGGGTAAACTGTGATAAAATTCCTATCGTTTGATTAATTTGTGTGTTATTTTGTCAAATTGCTCATCGTTTTCAGATATTTGGCTGGTATGTGTATGGTCGCTATGGTTAGAGACACGTCTGTCTGGCTGGTGATATACTCTAGTGTAGGACATCACAGTTTGTGGTCAACACATTCACAAAATGTTCAATTCAGGTAAAAATCCAAATATTCTCTAAAATCATTCACTGATCCTACCCTCTCCTCCCTGAAACTTCAAATGGATAATTTCAGTTTCCAATTTGATGGAGGACAGTGTTGACCATTTGTGGTTGTTTTTGACAATTATTGCAATATGGCAAACAGTGCAGACACTGTGTCTTCTCTGTTTGTATATGACATGAATACTCTTCACATGTACAATGTTCCAAAGGATGCATATCTTTGTAAGTAGGGTTCAAAGCACTAAGCCCTTTTACCAATTTGACACATTTACCAATTTCTGATAAAGAGCCAAAGAAAATTATACCATTCTCCTATATTTAGCTTGTAGGCTGACGATAAATGCTTTACTATCCGCCTGCTTTAACCCATCCCCACATAAATAAGTTTTTATGCCTTAAATTGATTCTTCCACTGTAGAAAATAGTTCCACTGTATACAATAAGAATTATTTTCAATGTCCTAGCAGAGAGTTACTAAGCTTAACCCTTTACCCCATAGTCTGTTTCTAGTTTTGAAGACAGGTAACCACTTAACTCTTTCCTCCCTGAAACTTTAAATGAACAATTCCAGTTTCGATTTTTGTCTAGTCCATTTCTGGCTTTTAAGAGTTATTTTTGGCATTACTGACAAACAGTGAAGACCCTGATCAGAGGGCTCCTTTTGGAGCCCTCTGATCTGGGTATTCACTGTTTGCACAGGACAAGAGTACTATTCACATGTACACTGTTTTAAAAGACGCCTATATGCGGGATTAGGGTTCAAAGAGTTAAAGCAGGTTGAAAGTATAGCAGAATGCGCCCTAAATAGGCACATTCTGCTATACTTTCAACCTACTTTAACCTACCATCTGCTAGAAGGTAGAAAAAAAAGTCATGATACTTATTCATGACTGTATAAAGGGGGCCTATTTTCTTCAGTGGAGGAATAAATTTAATGTGCTAAAAGGCGCTTCTATGGAGGAGAGGGTTGAAACAGTCTGAAATTAAAGCAGGAAACTCCTAAAATTTTAAGAACACCTGGTATATGTTCATTTGTGTGAAATGTTCAGCTGTCAGTAACAGTCGATTGTTTTTCATGTGAACTGTTGGTTAGGTTTTAGTGCAGTTTTTTACTTGAATCTGTTAAAACAAGTAACAGCTGACCTTATAAAACAAAGAAAAAGTATGAAATAATAAAAACCGAATAGTTTTTGTTTCACAGGTCATTATTCCACCCTTTTTTGTCTCCAAAAAACATTTCTAAAAGGTGATATCTCATCATTCAAATCTTTCCCAATCATAAAAAAGATACAAACATTGAGCTGTTGATTTAATTAAGTGTGAAGATTGCTACTTTTCTTTCAGTCTACTGTTGGCAATCACCTGTTTTACTGTTATAATAGTGGAGATTTGGCAAACAGTGTAGACCCGGATGAGACACCACAAATTATGGTTTTTCATTACTGTTTGCTAATGTCTACTTTTGTGGACAATGGGCGTTAATAGTTTAACTCTTTGAACCCTAGTCACGCATATATGCGTCATTTGCAAACAGCATACCTGTAAGGAGTTCCCTTGTCCTATGCAAACAGTGTAGACCCTGATCAGAGGGCTCCCTCAGGAGCCCTCTGATCAAGGTCTACACTGTTTGTAATTTTGACATATATTGTAAAAATCAACCCTAAAAAGTCAAAAATGGATTAGACTAAATTGAAAACTAGAATTGTCCATTTGAGGTTTCAGGGAGGAAAGGGTTAATACTATCAACAGGCTTCTCTGTAGTATGAGTCTTGAAATATATCTTGGCAGTACAGTAAATCCTCTATATTACAACCACAAAAAGGGTTTGCATAACATACATGTGACAGCTTAAAGCAAAGTGAAAGTAAAACAGAAAGCTCCTAAAGGAGCTTTCTGTTTTACTTTCACTTTATTTTAAGCAATCACCTGTCTTTAACGCCTAATAATTGACACAATTTAGTAGTTGTCATAGAGTGGTTTTACTGTGTATAACAATATTTCAGAAGAAATGGCATCATGAGAGTAGGTAGGCGACTGTAAACAAACAGAGAACATGACTAAGATGTACTTTGCAACTGTGCCAGAGGCTGATATAGGTTCAGGTTTTGTTTACAGTCATACCTGTTTTGAACATCACCTTAAATCATTCAGTCCTGAAACTTCAACATTTAATTAATTTTTTTTCAGTTTCTAATGCAGTCTAGTCCATTTTTGACTTCCAAAGGTTGCTTTTTACAATATATTCCGAATTGACAAATATTGCAGACCCAGACAAGATGGTTCTTATAGAAGTCCTGTGATCACAGCTTACAGTTTGCATAGGACAGGCATGCTTTTCACAGGTACAACAGTTATAAAGGATGCTTTCATTTGCCAAACAGGGTTCACTGGGTGAAAATAAGAATCCTGATTCTCTCTGAACACAGATTGCAGTTCAACGCTGAACAAAAGTAAAGTATAAAGGAATGTTTCTACATCACTTTTGATCTGCATTAGTTTGTTACATGTCGAAAAGCATTGTTCTGCATTAAACTGCCCAATTAGTAAAATACACTGATGCATTCTTACAAGTAACTGTTTATGACAGAATTAACTTTTCCTTCATACTAGTAGACAAAATTCAGAATTCCTATATAATTCAAGAACTTCAAAGAAGCAGTACATGTCCATTTTTGTTCTTTTTTCATTTTTTCTACTGCAGTACTAGATATTTTAACCCTTAAGGCTCTATGTACTGGTATGATGAGAGTTAGCTAAACTTGTTTAACGCTTTGCATGCTGGGCAATTTTATTTGTCTGTCACAATTGTCGTCTGCAATTGTTCTAAATGTAGAATTTCAAAATTTCTTTTCAAAACTGGGTCAGAATGTCAAACAGTTTGGATCCTGATGAGACGCCGCATTATGCGGCCTCTCATCTGGATCCAAAATGTTTGCATAGATAATCACGATTCCACAGCGAGGGTGCAAAGAGATTGCTGTTTCTCTTGATATTTCTCCATCAAACCCTATATTGTGGCTGCTCTTTGGAATCAGCTCTTTGATATGAATTGAATGACTTATATACAACGTTATGGATTTGTGGAGACAGAGATTGAGACTGGCAAAAAGCGTATTCATGATTTCATCACAGGAAAAGATCAATGTGACATGTATGCTTCTGGTTTTAACACTGACATCATGGACAATCAAGCTTAGACTGATGCATGTTGTTAAATTTATACAAAACAAGCTTTAATCTCAGTTGCTGTTATTTCAGGGCTTTCCTGTATTTGCAGTTTCGTAGCTCTTCCAAACCACAAAATGCACGGTTGTCCTCTGCCCCTGATCAGGTGAGTATGTCAAGAACAAAAATCCTTATGTTACGACAATTCTAATGTGTAGTCACATCATAGAGTTTGGTGAAGACATAAACGAGAACATCTTGTGAAGACATTAACTCTTTCCTCCCTGAAACTTTAAATGGACAATTCCAGTTTCCATTTTAGTCTAGTCTATTTCAGACTTTCATTGGATGTTTTTGTCAATGTTTGACATTATGACAAACAGTGATGACCCTGATCAGAGGGCTCCTTTCGGAGCCCTCTGATCTGGGTCTTCACTGTTTGCACAGGACAAATGTACTATTCACATGTACACTGTTTGAAAAGGACGCCTACATGCGGGACTAGGGTTCAAAGGGTTAAAGAGGAGGTTTTGGAATTTATTGGTTTGTTCACTACTGCAGCTATTTTAAACCTCCCATACTAACAGCTGTAATCACAGTACATCTACATGGACATGGTGCACTAGGTACACTGTGCATTTCTCAAGACGAGGAGAGTACAGCAAAAACACTCTATTACAACCACTAAAAAGAAGGCTAATTGGTTCTATGTACTAGTATGTAGACAGGTGATAGCTGAAAGCAAGGTGAACCTAAATATTTTTAAGGAACTTTCTGTTTTACGTTTATCTTGCTTTAAGCAGGCAACTGCCTAAAACACAAGAGGAAGGCATAACTCCCAAGTTCCAAAGGGGGAGGGGGCTGCTCTATGCTAGCATCTGCTAAGATATAGAATAAATCATTTTCTTATGATTCATGATCATTACTATTTACTTCAGTGGAGGAATAAATTAAAGTCGTAAAAAGGCATACTGGTATTTATTGGGGTAATGGGTTAAGAGCTTTCTGTATCTGTGTACTTTTCTACACCCCTTTCAAGTATTACTAGCAGATGCGCGTCTGTGCCAAAATAAAAGGTATAAGAATTGAAAGGAAACATTAAAGCAAAAGTGCTAAATAAAATTTTAAAAGTGTAAAACAGAGTTAAAAAACAAAACAAAACACATTGTTCATAATGTATTTAGCAGCACTGGTTACTGACAACAGGTGTGACTGTAATGGTTGCTGTATTCAGCAGGGCTGCCATTTCTCCGGATTTTTCCAAAATCTCCCGATTTGTTTCTAGTACATGGTAGCTTAAAGCAGGCTGAAAGTAAAGCAGAATGCACCTTAAGGCGCATTCTGCTTTACTTCCAGCCTGCTTTAATCAGCCACGTGTCAACAAAACTTGAAACAGGCCATGGGGTAAAGATACGATTCGTAAAATCACACTTGAAAAATGCAAATTTGGAAATCTCAGGATTTTTCATGTCAACTTATGGCAGCCCTGTTTCAGGATGGCTGGAGGAAGCTGTGGGTATGTTGGCAGTTGACTTGGGAGTTATGCCTTCCTCTACTAGATTGCTTGTGACAGTAATACAGGGTATAGTCATGTGACCTGCTACAGGGTGTAGTCATGTGACCTGATTCTCATAGCCAGAGTTCCACCTGACAGGTAGTAGTACCGAAGCACAGTGAGAGACATGAACTCTGTTAATATCTTTCTATTATGAAATTGTGTTAGTATTTAGGAATTTAAAACAGGTGACTGCTTAAAGCAAGGTGAGAGTAAAACAGAAAGCTCCTTAAGGAACTTTCTGTTTTACTGTCACCTTGCTTTAAGTTGTCACCTCTCTTTTGTACAACCAATAAGCCTTCGTTTTAGTAGTCGTAATAGAGAGGTTTTACTGTAGGCTATATCTCTCAGTAAACTCTATCAATTAGTTTGTCTTTTTTTATGCAATACAGTACTGCCTCTCTTGAATAATAAAACTTCAACACTTTGAATGCTGGGTATTTTTCTCTGCAACAATTGTCGTCTGCTATTGCTCTAAAAATAGAATTTTTTGAATTTCTTTTCAACACAGGGTCCGGGTGTCAAATGCATCTCTCATCAGGGTGCTAAGAGTTAAAAAAGAATGGATATTTAAACCATTACCATATAAATACACCTTTTAACACCTTTAATTTCTTCCTCCATTGAAGGATATAGGTCCACTTTAAACAGGCATGAGTATGTACCGTAAGAAATATTTTCTATATTCTAGCAGATGGTAGCTTAAATGCAGCTGCTATTTTTCTTAGAATTGTGAAGCTTTAGAAATGTTTCACTGTAGATCTATAGCTTCTCGGAAATGAATTTGAAAAACAAGCCAATCCTAGAAAAAAAACAATTTTGTTTTTCACTTACATCAAAAAAACTTTAATCTTTGTTTTAGTAGTGTGTGGGGGTAATCATACCCCGACATCAAGTACCCGTCCTCCAGTGACTGGAGAGTACTTTGAGGGAAATGCCAAACTTATTGTTGTGTTGTGCTGCTGCCAAAACTTGCACCAAGTTTTCAGCTTATGTAAGTTGTTCCATCTCATCGTTTCCACTTTCATATTTTTGCCTTGAAACTCTCATGAAAACAGACAATGTTTGCTTGATTAGAAATCCAAACTGCCTGCCAGCAAATAACAATCAGACTTGGTTTAAACAACCATTTTATGAAAACGGACAGTGATCTCTTTAAAGAAAGGTGGTGGCTTAATGCAGAACAAAAGTAATGCAGAAAGCTCCATTTGGGAGCTTTCTGCATTACTTTTGTTCTTGATTAAGCAGCTTCCTGTTATGAGAAATGCTTAGGCAAACTTTAACACTTAGCACACTAACGGCGGAACCATAATAACCTTTGAAAATAGTTTGGTTCCTGATGAGATGCTGCGTAGCATTGCATCTGATCAGGATCTGAACTTTTTGACACTCTGACCCTGTTTTGAAAAGAAATTTAAAAAATTCTATTTTTAGAACAGTTGCAGACGACAATTTTTACAGACGAAAAAAATTACCCAACATGCAAGAAGTTTAATGGTTGTTGCTAAACACAGGTATGACGGTATGTACAGGACCAAGTAAAGCGTGGGGGATCTTATGATTTGATTTTCTAATCTTTGTCATGTTTGAAAAAAAGACAAAAAGAAAGCGGCTGCTTTGTATGTCATCAATTAGATTTTCGATTCAAGTGTACCAATCCCTGAAAAAACGCAATTTATCTCCAATTTAACACAAAGATAAAAAACAATGACCAGTAACAAAACATCCACTCCAGATGAGAAACAATTGGTGTGTGTGTAACTAATAATGGGTGAAAGATTCGCTAATTTTAAAATCAGGTTGTAAAAGTTGGCAGTAGACTTGGTTATGGCATCATGCAAGCTCTGGTTTTCTGTTTTGGTGCAGAGCTCCAGATAAACTAAAATATTCAAAAACTAAAATCTTTATTTCTGCATTAAACCCTATGTTGTTACTACTCATTAGAATCGTCTCTTTGAGGCGGTTCTTATGAGTAGTAACACCATAGGATTTGGTGTTGAAAATGTTGGATTTGTTCAGTTTATTCCCTCTTATCTGGAGCCTAAGGTGCCCAAGCTTTTCAAGTTTTTGATGAGGGCCTGTATGCTGTGATGTAAGTCTGCACTCAGCTACCTGAGTAGGTGTTGGATGCCCTAGTTATCTGCCAAGGTATCATTGAACAGGCATGCAAAAAATACAACAACAGTCACGATGTCACAGTTTCCTGCACAGTGAAATGTTTAATTTGTTGGTGTTATGATTTTATAGGCACAATTTTTGTGCAAGCGAAACAAGATTAATTTTGTAATGGTTATATCTTGCAGATTCTTTGGTTATGATAGAATAGTTTAGACTGTTTAGTGATTTCTAAGAAAGATGGAGATTAATGAAGAACATTAGGGAGCTTCTGCATTTTTTCTATTCTTGATATAGCAGCCATTTGTCTTTAGATATGCCTATGCTTCACTTTTCGGTTCAAATTAGTACAAGTCAAACTTTTCTGTTTTGATTAACTTTTATTTTCCTACATTTCATTTTAGATAAAGTTCTCTCACAGGAGATCACGAAAAGATGGAAGAAAGGCTTCATTGGCTGAAGATATGCACTACAACCAATTCTCAATCCCCAGGTGATATGTGAAATGAGCAGAATAAGTTACTATGGTAGGTGTAACCATTTCTTACCCATAGCCTGTTTTAAGTGTTTTGAATGTTTCAGACAAGTGGTTGCTAAAGCAGGCTTAACATAGAGCAGAAAATTGCTTAACCCATTACCCCTTAAAAACGCCTTTTAACGCCTCTTACTTATTCCTCCACTGAAGAAAAAAGTTCCAGTTTATACAGCAAAGAATATGTACCAAAAGAAATATTTTCCATATCCTAGAAGATGGTAGCTTAAAGCAGGCTGAAAGTAAAGCAGAATGTGCCTTAAGGCACATTCTGCTTTACTTTCAACCTGCTTTAAGTGGTCACCTGTTTTCGAAGCAAGAAATAGGCTAAGAGGTAATGGGTTAAAGCTTTATTCAGCCTGTTTTTAACAGCCTTGTGTAAGAACATGGGACAATTAATGTTTCTTTTGGCTTCCTAGCAGGACATGGTAAAAGCATGAAGTATTTTCTTTGAGGACAAAGACATTAGATATGTACATCGAAGCATGGTTCATGGACCATAGCACCATGTGGTGTTGGCTACAGAAAGTCAATTATTAAATGATAATTAATGTAGGCAGCACCAAATGGAAATTTGTCTATTAATATTGTCATGTATTAAGCAGGCACCAGTCTAAAGTTTGCCAAGGCATCTTCTTTAAATTGTAACTTTAAACCTTTTTGAACGTCTGGAACTATTCAGAATCAAGTATGCCATTTTCAACATAACCCATTTATGCCAAGATACTTCTTTGATTCTTCACTTGTGCTTGTTGAAAGTTGCATAACCAGTAGGAGGAGTAATAAAAACACTGCATTGGTGGTCCATTTAGTTTTGAACATTACGTACAGTAAAACGCCTCTAGTATTGTGACCTTTTAGATATTAGTCTACATGATGATATTAAAGACAGGGTGACAGCTTACAGCAAGATGAAAGTAAAGCAGAAAGCTCTACTTTCATAATGCTTTAACCCATTACCTGATAGCCTATTTCTCGTATTGAAGATAGGTGACTACTTAACTCTTTCCTCCCTGAAACTTTAAATGGACAACTCCAGTTTCCATTTAAGTCTAGTCCATTTATGACTTTTAAGGGTTGTTTTTGTCAATGGTTGACATTATGACAAACAGTGAAGACCCTGATCAGAGGGCTCCTAGGAGCCCTCTGATCTGGGTCCTCACTGTTTGCATAGGACAAGTGTACTATTCAAATGTATGTATGTTTGCAAAGGACGCCAATATGCGGGACTAGGGTTCAAAGGGTTAAAGCAGGTTGACAGTAAAGCAGAATGCGCCTTAGGTCGCATTCTGCTTTACTTTCAGCCTGCTTTAAGCTATTATGTGCTAGAATATTGAAAAGATTCTCTATAATTATATTCATGACTGATTAAATTGGAACTATTTTCTTCAGCGGAGTAATAAATCATATTCGCTAAAAGTCGCTTCTATGGGGGAAAGGGTTAAGCAGTCACCTGCATTGTACAATGAAAATTTAAGCTAAAATAGTGGTCACAATAGAGAGGTGTTGCTGTATATCCAAGGGATCCTTGTAGACATTGCAGTCATATTTTGCATTAGCTGCTGCTTGTGTGGCTTCACATTGGTAGCAAAATCATAATTTTGGAAATCATAATTTGTCTGTGTACTTGGTAATCTTGTGTGTGTATATAGTACAGAAATAAACTTCTAATTGATCTGATGTGATCAATTTACATTTTTGGATACAAATCAAGTGGCTAGTATTTATAGCTGTAACTGGTCAAACATTCAACTAAGCAGAAATTTCCTATATTTCTGCCTTACTTTAGTTGTGAATTAACCCATTACCCCATAAATACACTTTTTTACACCTTTCATTTATTCTTTCTCTGAAGAAAAGAGATCAGATTTATACAGCTATGAATATGTGTTATAAGAATTATGTTCTACATTAAAGCAGATGATAGCTTAAAGCAGGCTGAAAGTAAAGCAGAATGTGCCTTATGGCACATTCTGCTTTACTTTCAACCTGCTTTAAGTGGTCACACATTTTCAAAACAAGGAACAGGCTATGGGATAATGGGTTATGCAGTCACTAGTCTTTAAAGATCTCAAATCGTCATCCAAGAGTGGCCACACAAGTATTGCTACCGGTATATTGCAGAGTGATATAGATGGGTTTCCTGATCGCGGGTACATCTCTCCAGCAGGTACAGGAATAGAGCTGACATATAACATGTCTGGCTAGACTCACAGACTGACATTTAGCACATGGTCAGGGACATTATAACCTACCCAGGTGTCTACCTTCACAAGAAAATCTCCACAGGTGAGAGTAGTCTATGATAGTAGGAAACAAGCATGTATAGTTAAACTAGTCTTGAGAGATTTTCAACCCAAAAAAATGCCTTTTACCAGTCAGAGCAAATAGTTATTCAGTCAAACATTTTCGCAAGACAAGAACAAGAGCTGTGTTGCCTACTTCGGTTTATGGTCATTACATGCAGAACTAAAGCAATGCTAAACCCTTGTGCTAATTGTGTATATTAATGCTTTTTGAAACCAGTGTAACTCAGAAAGATCCTGAAGAACTGTCTGATTAAGCAGAGTTTTCTTATAGGGTCCTTCTGACAAGATTATGCCTGCTTTTCTGGGTTAAAAAATCCTTCTTTTATTATCCAGTGTAATATTGCAGAAGAAAGATAATATCGGATGGAGTTTTTAATATTGATTTTCAGTGGGGGTAAGGTTAAAACTTCTTTAGCACCTTTCTGCTTTATAACCAGTGATATGACCACTCATAGGAGGTGTGTTACAGGTAAATGTTTTGATGCAAATACAAGCTTTCTACTTTATTTTTACCTTGCCATTAGAATTAGCAGTTCTCAAAACAGCAGTTAAATGCTGGACAAGAGTAAACAGAAAGCACATAAAGAAGCTTCTTGCTATACTTTATTCTGCATTAAGTAGTCACCTGTCTTTAGAGATCTTCAATATTTTACAAAAACTGGCAGATTAACATCATGTGAAAAGTTTCATAGCTTCTAAACAAATCGGCAGCAGAAGACTTATTTTGAAGTAAACTGGTTCAGAATTCTTGAAAGGTTATCGTCTATCATCTTTCCTGGTGATCCGTACCAGGCATAAGCACATCGGTGAAATGCTATCAGAGATTATCATACAACATATTTTTCAGCTACATTTACTACCTTGAACTTTGGGTAATAATATCATAGTACAGTTAATATTGTATTAAGCAATAGAAGATATAGAAGTCTTTAATACAGGTGGTTGCTTGATGTTTGGTAAGGAGGAATTTACTAAAAGAGTTTTCTGCATGATTTTCATCATGCATTGAACAGTCCCCTGTCTGTAGTGATTGCCATGCAACTTCATTTTATTGGTCGTTTCCCCCTTCCCCCATAGAAGCTCCTTTTGCGTATCTGATTTACTCCTCCATTGAAGAAAATAGTTCAAAATTATACAGCCATGAATATCTACCATAAGAAATATTTTCTATATCCTAGCAGATAATAGCTTAAAGCAGGCTGACAGTAAAGCACAATGTACCTCAAGGTGCATTCTGCTTCATTTTCAACCTGCTTAAAGTGGTCACCTGTCTTGTATACTAGAAACAGGCTATCGGGGTAATGGTTTAAAATAAGATTGACACTACAATCAATTTTGTGCTTAGAAATCTCCAATTTATGTGTTGTTTGGATTTTAAAGAGGAGTGACTACTAAATGCAGAATAAGAATAATGAAAAAACATCTGTAGAAGCTTTCTGCATTAATTTTCATCCTATATTTACCCTTTTAGTTTAAGCATATTTTATTTCATAATACAAACATATGTTTAAGTCATACATAGATCATTAGGATTGGAACAAAAGCAATTGTTTTCACACCTATCGATGTGTATATGTGTCCGCAACAAACAGTATAGATCCTGATCAGAAAGTTGCTTGAAAATATCTAAAAGTATCAAACAAACAACCTTTAGAGCAGGTTTAACACAATTATATGAGATAAGTATGCCATTGATTTAAGTTGTAGATGATAATATAGATAATCATAAGCTGTAATTTCTTACCATTAAAATTTTTAACATTTCTTAGTTAGATTGAATATGAATGAGCTTATCCTGTAAATGTTGGATATCTTTCCTAATCACACTTAAGCTTGGAATTATGAAAGGAATTATTGTATTCGAAAATTGAATGTTTTATGAAAGAAACGCATCATTCTATCTGGAGGGTGAAGCTGGCGTCTTGTCTTGATACAGACTCTTAGTGAATCAGCATGTTATTGACATGTGTTATACAACCAAATTTTGGTTTAGCAATGAAACAGGTAATTTAAATGGGGAGCTTGATATGAAAACACAAAGACAGTAATGCAGAAATAAATGTTTCTGTATTACTAAAGTAATTGTATTTAGAGATCTCCTTAAGTTAATAGATTTCCATGCTTCATCATTTAACACTTTCCTTTATAGCAAAACGTACAACTGATCTACATGCACAAGTGTATGTAAAATATCAAACTGTGTATAATGCAGTTTACTGCTTAAAAATAAGATGAAAGTTGAGTAGAAAGCTTTCTGCTTTACTTTCATCTTGCTTTAAGCTTCCACCTGTATTCTGCATCATTAGTAAATGTCCATTTGTGGTGCATTAACCAATTTATGCCTATCTTCCCATAAACGGGACATAGGCAAACAGTGTAGACTCTGATTAGACACCGCATTAGGTGGCGTAGGAATTTCAATATAAAACAAAACTGAATGAAAGTTTAGACCAGACACCCCTTTGATAAAAAATGGACTAACCCATTATATAATGGAAGAATCCATGTTGCATAAATGGATTAAGTAGAGGAGTAGGAAGTGTAGAGGAATACAGGTGTTCTTGTACATTGATATCTCCACTCTTGAGGAGCTTAACTCTTTCCAAACACCATGGACCTCTTTGAAATATACCCATAACATTTGCAAACAGTGTAGACCCAGATCAGAGGGCCCCTGTAGGAGCTCTCTGATCTGGGTCTACACTGTTTGATCATTTAGACCAGTAGTTATTAAACTACCCAGAATTCCAAGTAGACTGGTTCATGTTTTGGTAACTAAAATGAGGGAACCTAATAACCCACAAGTTATTTGTTGAAAGGGTTCAACAGTTGCTGAATAAATTGTGGTGATCTATAAAGACAGGTGGTTGCTAAATGCAGGCCAACAGCAATGCAGAAAGCTGCATAAGATTTAGCCCGCAGTAAGATGCCACCTGTTCTGAAGAGCAACCTCTGCATTTTCTTTTCAGCTGTTGTCTAACATAATTTTGACTGTATGATTTGCAGAAATGTTACTCTAATTAACAGCATCAATTACTTGAAATTCTCCTGAAAAAAGGCAAGTCTGTTAACCCATTTTATTCGAGATACACTTTCAGGTGTACCTTTAGGTAAACAGTTTTGATCTCAGATCAGGCCCCGCATTGTGGGGCCTGATCTGAGATCAAAACTGTTTGCAGCTAAGTCAATACTCTATCAGAAAATGCTAAAATATTTTGCAAATATTTGAGTTATACCCGCTGCAGACGATATTTTAAAATGGCCGCCAAATATTACCCAGCATACAATGGGTTAATCCACCTGTATTGCTTTGAACTGTCAGTATCTGGGGTAAGGAACATTCTATGGGAAAGTTTTTCTTAGAGTTTATTTGTTGAATTTGTACTTTTGCTTGCTTTCTTTGGGGATGAAAAATATTTTATTCGATTTTAAGTCTTTTATTTTTTGTGAAGGCATTTCAGACAGAATCACATGCTTTAAATACTTTTCAACCTTTATCGTGCTAAAACAATACTTGAACCTGTATTTGCAAACAGTTTGGATACAGTAAAAGGGCTCGAGATAAGAGGGTGTAAACTGAACAAATCCAACTTTTCTCACTCATTTCAGTATCAAATCCTATGGTGTTAGTACTCATTAGAATCGCCTCGAAGAGACGATTCTAATTAGTAGTGACACCATTGGGTTTAATTCACATATAAAGATTTTAGTTTTTGAAATCCTCACCTTATCTGGAGCTCTGAGTAACATGACATATCAGAATCCATACTGTAATGATACTAGCAGTCTTTTTCTTCAGTTAAAAATGCATAAAAAAATTTTAATTAAAAATATCCCAGCAGGAGACACACAAAAAAGTGAAAATAAAAGTCAGGTTTTAGGGTTTAGAGTATGTATTGTTTTCATGGTTTATGAAATAACTTTTAAACAGAACCAGGTGTGAAGAGAAGAGCAGCAAGAGAGAAAGAAAATAAACCAGTAAACATGTGTTCATATATATTTTAATAACAACACAGATACCTCTAAAGACAGGTATCTGCTTAATGCTGAACAAAAGTAAGTGCATTACTTTTGTTCTGCATTAAGCTACTGTGTGTCTTAAAGACTGCGAGGTTGCTTCTTTTGATTGTGTGCTATTAACAGAGGTATCACTGTTTGTAGTCTAAATCTCTGACGTAACCTGCCAGTGGGCTTATTACTGTGAGTTATAATAATCCTCAAAAATCATAACTTTCACTTCCGAAAATGAAGTATACCACCCTGATACTATTAAATTTATACCCACATGCTTACAGGGGCTCCAAATCCAGCATGGGCAGGCTGTTGAAAGCCTCCAGTGGCTCTGGTTCAGCATAAAAATCCTTTGAAAAGATAAGAATTTTGACATATGATAAGACTTGGCAAAGCTCTGGTACCTGTGGAAGTCAATGTTCGTTGTACGAGCATCAAGTGCCGAGGGCTTCTACTATTCCTGCATAGTGTCATAGAAAAACTAGTATACAAAAAAAACCATCGCTATTATCAACCAGAACAATACCGCTGTTGTCATAACTGTTTTTTACGATTTGTTTACCGAAACAAGCTCTTGAGTAACCATTTTCTCGGGGTAAATAAGTTTGCTCGTAAATCAAGCATTGTGAAATATGATGGTGGGTTGGTAGGTACGAAGAAATTGTTGTTTTTGCATGGAATCAATCTTGAAAGCTTGAAGCCTTAGTATATGATGAGGGCTTGTCTTAATGAGAAAGAAGTACTACAGTTCTACATGTATTTACGGCCATGGATTTCAAAATAGCCTGGATCTCTCAAGTCTCAACTTCAGTGTAAGCTTAGTGCAGAAATCTCCTGAAGAGCTTTTTGATCTATTTTTGTTATGCAATTACATAAAAACCTTGGAGGTGCCAACATGCATCTTCTGTTTTGGAATCTAATACATGTTTTACTACTTTAACCCATTACGTCATAGCATGTTTCCAGTTTGAAGACAGGTGACTACTTAAAGCCTGCTTTAACTCTTTCCTCCCTGAAACTTTAAATAGACAATTCCAGTTTCCATTTAGTCTAGTCCATTTTTGACTTTTAAGGGTTGTTTTTGTCAATGTTTGGCATTATGACAAACAGTGAAGACCCTCATCAGAGGGCTCCTTTTGGAGCCCTCTGATCTGGGTCTTCATTGTTTGCACAGGGCAAGTTAACTATTTATATATACACTGTTTGAAAATGATGCCTATATGCGGGACTAGGGTTCAAAGGGTTAAGCTATAATCTACTAGGTTTTAGAAAGCATTGAACTTTTCTACTGTGCATATTCATGACCGTATAAAATGGAACTGTTCTCTTCAGTGGATGAATTAAATTAAAGGCTTAAAAAGGTATATTTATAGGTAATGGGTTAAAAAGAGATGGTAAATCCAGATAAGAGGTAGTTATTTCAACAAATCTAACATTTTCTCACTCATTTCAGTACCAAATCCTATGGTGTTACTATTCATTAGAATCGTCTCGAAGAGACGATTCTAATGAGTAGTGACACCATAGGGTTTAATTCAAAAATAAAGATTTTAAGTTTTGAAAAACTACCCTTTAGATCTGTTGCTCTGTAAATCTTTTATTGAGCAACCAACTAATCAAATCCCCTTATACATGTATCTAGACAATCTACATGTTTGTTTAAAATTTGCAGAAAAACTCTGATAGGATCTTTAAGCATTACTTACATCCTGCATTAAGCGATCACCTGCCTTTAGAAGTATTCATGCTTCCTCAATGAATAGTTGTTGAATAAGTTTGATGGGTAGGTACTGGGGCTTGCAAGATTAATTTCTTAGTGAATGACTGGTAAGAAATTGTTTATCAAACACTGCCAGGAAAGTAAAACTACAGTCAATCTTGTATCAGAACACCTATTGAAGTAGCTTGAGGATCTTTAATGACTCTTGATTGCTTAACTCTTTGAACCCTAGTCCCGCATATAGGCGTCATTTTCAAACAGTATACATGTGAATAGTACATAGTCCTGTGCAAACAGTGAATACCCAGATCAGAGGGCTCCGAAAGGAGCCCTCTGATCAGGGTCTTCACTGTTTGTCATATTGCCAAACATTGACAAAAACCACTCTTAAAGGTCATAAATGGACTTGACTAAAATGGAAATTGGAATTGTTCATTTAAAGTTTCAGGGAGGAAAGAGTTAAAACAGGATATATATAATACATCAAGCTTTCTGGATTGTTTTTATCCTGCATTCAGCAACCATCTATATTTATGACTGCTAGTACAACATGTAGTTTTGTTTTTGCGTGTTTGCTTAACCCTTTACCCAATAGCCTGTTTCTAGTTTTGAAAACAGGCGACTATTTAAAGCAGGTTGAAAGTAAAGCAGAATGCGCCTTAAGGCGCATTCTGCTTTACTTTCAGCCTTCTTTAAACTACCACCTTCTAGAATAAAGAAAATATTCCTTATGATACATATTCATAACTGTATAAATTGGAACTATTTTCTTTAGCGGAGGAATAAACAGAATGCGCTAAAAGGCGCTTCTATTAGGGAAAGGGTTAACTCATTCCAACACCACAAATACACTCATCCCATTTGCAAACAGTGTAGACCAATAAGGGCCTTCTGATCAGGGTCTACACTATTTGCTAATTTAGAGCAGTATTTATGTAACTACCAAGATCCATAATGGAACATAATAACCCACAAGAGTTACATATACTTAGTGTTGAAAATGGTTTATGTAAGATTGCCTGTAGCAATACTCACTTCTTTACTTCTCAATACTTACGATAGTTACAGTTGAAGGAGGAAGGGGGGATTCATTATTAATCAACTTCAAAGTGCCAGGCATTAATTGAAGAGATATTTTCTATTTCAGTGGAGGGGTAGATTTACTGGTGCCTGTGAATGACTACTGTCGGAAAGAAGTTTCCAACGTGACTGGGTGTGTGCTGCCAAAGAGGTCTTTGAGAGTCATAACCTGAAAGGGTGGGTGTAAAAAATGTGTCACTTCTAAAGATCTTGGTTACTTTGAGAAGGAAGCCTGTACATGTACTATAAGAGTCATATATTAACCAATTCCCCCCATAGAAGGGCCTTTTAGGCATTCAGTTCATTCCTCTGTTGAAGAAATAGTTACATTTTATACATTCATGAATATGTATCATAAGTAATATTTTCTTTATTCTAGCAGATGGTAGCTTAAAGCAGGCTGAAAGTAAAGCAGAATGTGCCTTGAGGCACATTCTGCTTTACTTTCAACATGCTTTAAGCAGTTTTCTGTTTTCAAAACTAGAAACAGGACATGAGGTAAATGGTTTACCCATATCCTGCTCTAACCTTGCCATCCATAGCCCTAGCCGTCAGTACAAGTAACCTATATCAAACTGATACTATATATTTAGACTACAGGTGGTGGCTTTCCTCCCTAGCCATCATTACACATCACCTGTATCTAACTAATACAGTAAAACATCGCTATTACAACAACTAAAACGAAGGCTAATTGATTGTATAATAGAGAGGTGGCAGCTTAAAGCAAGGTGACAGTGAAACAGAAAGCTCCTTGCTTTAAGCTGTCACCTATCGTAAACACCCTAATAATTAACAAAATTTAATGGTCGTAATAGATAGGTTTTACTGTACTATATATTTAGCACTTCTGTGTTCATGGCATGTGACTGCTGAAAGCAAGATTAGCCATTTAGCGCATTCAGTTTATTCCTCTGCGGAAGAAAATAGTTCCAATTTATACAGTCATCTGAATCTGAATATAGTACGTCGTAGAATCCTATAAAGGCTTTTACACGACGGATGTGAAGAGACACCCTTTTATTGGCGATGATCTCGTTGGGCTGTCTTAAAAGCCTCTACGGAATCAGCATGCACTGTGCTGTCTGGCAGTTTGTTCCATGAATATGTATCATAATGAATATTTTCTTTATTCTAGCAGGTGGTAGCTTAAAGCAAGCTGAAAGTAAAGCAGAATGCGACAAAAGGCGCATTCTGCTTTACTTTCAACCTTCTTTAAGTAATCACTATGGTGGTTGTACTTTGACAAGTCTACTTCATTGCAAGTTTTAGTTTTACAAAAGTTGGCTGTCATAGAATCCAATTAATTGTCAACAAATGTATTTTGTGAGTGTTACTCTCGTTACTGTATAGTATAAGTTAATTAATGCTTTACTATAAACCAATACTACTACTTTAATGCTACAAATGCATCTAGTATTACTGGTCAATAACACCATTTGTGTGAAGATTTATGTGTTTTACTATATAGTACTATGCTATTTTGTAGTATATGCTAATGTAGTGTTTTATCTGCAACCCAATCAGCATCCCAGCTGTTGCAGCGTAGACATTTATAATGTCAACCATTTATAAGAACAGTAATCTCTGTATTACGACCACCAAAGCGAGGGCTAATTGATTGTTTAAAAGACAGGTGACAGCTTACAGCAAGGTGACAGTAAAACAGTGTATAAAAGACAGGTGACAGCTTACAGCAAGGTGACAGTAAAACAGTGTATAAAAGACAGGTGACAGCTTACAGCAAGATGACAGTAAAACAGGTGTTTTATTGTCACCTTGCTTTAAGCAGTCACATGTCAGGCACACCTAATAGTTAACACAATTTAGTGGCCGTAATAGAGAGGTGTTACTGTACAGTATAATGCATAAAAAAATGCAGCAATTCAGCTCAGTGCACAGAAGACAAACAGTTGCACTCTTCCAAAGCATAGAGTAGATGTTTTGTACGCCAAACCCATCCATTATCTTGTAATAGTTTTGTTAAGTAAGGTTTGTACAGATATAGGATATATATAGAACATAATTATAGCCGTCAATTCAGTAATAAACAAGTGAGCCCTTGCGGCTAGTATACTTGTCATTTACAAATATTGTACCTGTGAAAAGTACACTTGTCCTATGCAAAGAGTAGTTCCAGATCAGAGGGAGTCTTCTGATCAGGGTCAGCACTGTTGTCATTTTACTTTAAATTGTTAAAAACAACCCTAAATATTCAACAAGATATGTTTGTGAAACACTTTGCCCCCTGATGCGACCATAACCTATAAATGACCTTGACCTTTGTCTCACATGACCCAATTTACTGATCAAACTGACCCAATGGTAATACGTCAGTTATACTGTTAAACCTATATGCTCAGTAACTATTCAATGAAGAAGTATGGATATCTCTAAAAACACATGGCTGCCAAATGAAGGATAAAGATCTGGAGAAATTTTGACAGTAGCTTTCTGCATTACTTTGATTTTTATTAACCCATTACCACATATACATGTATACACCTTTTTTACCCTTACAACTTATTCCTCCACTGAAGAAAATGGTTCCATTTTATACATTATTGAATGTGCAACATACAAAATATTTCCTTTTTTCCTATATCCTAGTAGATGGCAGCTTAAAGCAGACTGAAAGTAAAGCAGAATGCCCCTTAAGGGACATTCTGCTTTACTTTCAATCTGCTTTAAGTCGTCACTAGCTGAAGGCAGCATTAGACACTGTTTCTGCATCCACCCCAGAATCATAGCTGAACACCAGGTTTGACTGTGCACCTAGATCTCTAGATATAAAACATAAGAATGCAGGTGCTCCGAGGTATAGGTACTGCCTGCTTCTTCCTGCCAGCTTACTTTTTATCCATTTTACAGTTTCTCTGTGCCATGAATTTACCCATGATTTACGAATATATGCACACACATACAGGAACAGGCTTTGTTTCTTTAGAACTTGCATACTTGTAGTCTCTGAAACTTTAACATGCAATTTTTATACGCCCGTCTTCAGACGGGACATATTATGTCGTGGTGCTGTCTGTCCGTGCATTCTGCTTTACTTTCAACCTGCTTTAAGTAATCACCTGTCTTCAAAACTATAAACAAGCTACCATCTGGAAAGATACTAGAAATGCCTTTAGTGTTTTATGTTTAGGACATCTTAGGTGGGACTACTTTTGCTCGTTGTAGAAATAATTAGATGTGTAAAAAGGCATATTTATGGGATAATGGGTAAAGCAGCCAACAGGATTTCTAGATGCTATATGAGTTGGATATAGGTGATTTGTACTTTTGGCACTGGGGAAAAGGGGGTTAAGACAGAGCTCCAGATAAGGGGAGTATTTCAAAAACTAAAATCTTTATTTCTGCATTAAACCCTATGGTGTCACTACTCATTAGAGTCGTCTCTTCGAGACGATTCTAATGAGTAGTAACACCATAGGATTTGGTGCTGAAATGAGCGAGAAAATATTGGATTTGTTCAGTTTCCTCTTTTCTGGAGCCCTGTTAAAAGTTAATCAGATGGTGTCTTATCAGGGTGTGTAGTGTTTGCCACTCAGATTGTAATATCTGCTAGGTAAATCTCTGGAGGATGAAGTAGCATAGGCCTGAATATAAACTAGAAGATTTCCTAGAAGAAAGTTAACATGCAATGAATATGGATAGGTATGTCCTGTCAAAAATTCAGAGCTTCTGGTAAAATGCAGATTTTTTTTCAGCAGATTTCCATTAGGTCTACACTGTTTGCACATACCAAATGTATTATTCACAGGTACACTGTCTATACATGGAAAATTGACATGTTACAATTTTCAGTGGGTTAAACTTTTACTCCATTTACACATTTAATTTATTCATACCCTGAAAGAAATAGTTCCAATTTATACAGTCATGTATCATAAGAAATATTTCTTATATTCTAGCAGGTGATAGCTTAAAGCAGGCTGAAAGTAAAGCAGAATGGGCCTGATTTAAGTGGTCAACTGTCTTCAGAACTAGAAACAGGCTATGGACTAAAGAGTTTCCTTACAATTATTGTCATATTTTTGTTCAGTAATTTTGACTATCTTGTAGATGGAACATTTTGTCTGTTTCAGAGTGAAGCACACCTGCAGGGTTTAGGCACTACATAACAGACCTGCTATACAATTCTTCTACGCAGTTGTGAAAAGGTTTAGGATGTTTTTTCCTAGATGCTATATTATCTGTTGTATCTGGACAAGAAAACTAGGTAATTTACCCACATTCAGATCTTAACCCATTACCCCATAGCCTGTTCCTAGATTTCGAAGATAGGTGTTCACTTAAAGCAGGCACATTCTGCTTTACTTTCAGCCTGCTTCAAGATATCATCTGCTAGGATACAGAACATATTTCTTATGATGCATATTTATTACTGTATAAATTGGTACTATGTTATCCATTGAAGGAACAAATTAAATGGGTAAAAAGGTGTATATATGGGGGAATGGGTTAAATCAATTCCTTGTGTATTTAACCTATTCTTATAGAGCCTTTTGTTTCAATGCAAGTTGCTGATTAAAGCAGGCGGAAAATAAAGCAGCTTCCTTTTGGAGATATCTGCTTTACTTTTAGCCTGCTTTAAGAAATGATCTGTCAAAATGTAGGAAATAGTGTTTAACACTTTAATCCATAGCCTGTTTCTACACAGATTACCATTTAAAGAAGGTTGAAAGTAAAGCAGAATGTGCCGGCACATTCTGCTTTACTTTCAGCCTGCTTTAAGCTACCATCTGCTTTAAAATAGAAACACATCTCTTACAATATTATATTCATGGCTGTGTATAATGGAACTATTTTCTTCAGGAGAGGAATAAATTAAGTGTGTAAAAATGTGTATCTATGGAGTAATGTTTTAATGAAATAATTCAATCCTGTGCAATGTTGGCACAGTCAAGTTTTTCATTGCAAACAAAACATCCAAATCTGATGTGAAGCCTCTGGTTTATTTTATGCAAATATTGAAATGAAATGGTTATTTTCAGCCGATTGCATATTGATAAGATACTATTTGTTGATATTTACATAGTGTTCGCATGAAAGGCATGACAACTGTAAACATGTATTTATATTTTGCAAATAGTGTAGTCACCCTGATCAGAGAGCTCCCTCAGAAGCCTTCTGACCACTATTGTTTAATTTTTCTGAAATGTTTTCTTAAAGCAGCCCTTAAAATCAACATAAGCTGGTCATTTTTCAGTAGTCAAATATGAAAAAAATAGCATAAAAGTGGTATATTTCAGGCCTCCAGATAAGAGGAGTATTTCAAAACTAAAATCTTTATTTGTGCATTAAACCATATGGTGTCACAACTCATTCGAATCATCTCTTCGAGACAATTCTAATGAGTAGTAACACCATAGGATTTGGTGCTGATATAAGTAAGAAAATGTTGGATTTGTTCAGTTTACTCCCTCTTATCTGGAGCTCTGTATTTTCAGTAAATGTATAATGAAAACTTACCTGATAATTATGTACAAATCCAGAATACTTTCCCAACACTAATCAGCAGATAGTAATCCATAAAAACATTTAAAGGTGCACACAAAATTTCACATTGTTCACTAGGAAAATTCAGTAATAAACTGTGTATATTTCTCACAGACACAAAGTGGTATCACACTGCGAACAGAAAATCCATGATAACAGCTCCTAGTATTCCATCCCCTGTGAGCTGGTTACCTGCAAAATATATTTATACCACGGTGAATTATTGAAGAGAGATGGGGGAGAGAAAGAAGGTTTGCAACAGTTGGGCCAGCTAAATGTTTATGTTGTACTGAGAGGCACCAGAACATCGGTGCTATAACAGAGGTGAGTAATCTCGTAAGGTACAAATGGCATATTTTTAATTATTGTTTAACAGCAAATCCAGGTAAAGATTTTCAAGGAAGATAATCTAGGCTAAAGTATTTTTTATCTCCCTTGAAAATGTAGTATTCTAAACATTCCCAGTACTATCGCCTATTGGTGACATGATTTGCATTTGGAACAGTTTCGAACCTAACAAGACACTGACTTTCAAGATGTCTGATGAGGATTCAATCCATTTTGTTATGGTTTTGCAGAGATAAAGATTTTCCCGAACAAATCATCTCAACTCGTCTTGTATAGAATTGAAAACATATAATTTTAAATGACAAACATTTTGGATCTGATAAAAGTCTGTACTCCATGTGTGATCTGGATTTTAACATGCTGCAGAAGTCTAAATTTCAAGATTCCCATGCTCAAAGGTCAAAAACCTCTTGATTGATTCAGTGGCGACAAAGTGCTTCTCAAGTTGCTTGCTTATCATTCTATGGGCAAAAATGTCAGCTATGTAATGAAAATATAGACTAATAAATATTGATGTGTTGAGTCTTAATTTAATGGATTAAAGCTCATCTTGACTCCTTCGCACCATGACTGAAGTCAACTGGTATTGACAAACAGTTAAGATCCTGATCAGATGCCCCTAAAACATGGTGTCTGATCAGGATTCAAACTGTTTGATTGAAAACGCATATCAATGTATCTGCAGCCAAATTGCCTAGAGTTTAGCAATAATTTCAGAGAGCAGGTTGAGATCTGCAGAATGTATCCAGGCAATGAAGGGGCTAATTGAATAATTTATGGATTTATACTCAAGTTGATTAAAATTGAGCATCAGTTTCAAAGAAACTGTTGATAAACAAGTCATACTCTGTCTGCAACATGCTTTATGGCGGAGCTGTTATTCTTTACTGTTTATACTAAATGCAATGCAGAGCAATAAAATGTCATACTTCATCTGTTCTTATAAATTTTGACTATTCATTTTGATCCAAGTAACAAACAGTCTGGAGTCTGATCAAACGCAGGGTTAACCGGTGTCTGATCAGGCTCCAGACTGTTTGTAATGGAAATAATTGCATTAGCACAAACGCTTTTATGAGTATTTTAAAGAATAATTTAGTCGTTACTGTAATATTAAAATGATGTTCCGCATTTTCTTTATTCTGAAAATATCTTAAACAGTATGTGCATATTTTATGTTAATAATTTCTTATGTATTGAGTCAATTTTGTGAGATAATACTTATTGGCATAATGATTGGGTAAGCTTGATTATACATAGCTCACCATAAAGACAAATATGTCAAATACACATACTATAAACCCTTTCTATGTAGTGACAACTCATTGTGATTGTCTTATGGGGAGAATTCTTACAGTTTTAATTTGGGGTTCTACAGTTTTCTTCATAGTTCATTTTCAGTGTTTCAGACAGATGGCTGCTTAAAGCAGACTCAAAAGTAAAGCAGAAATTCTGCTAAAATTGCAACCTGCTTTAAGTAGCCCCCTGTTATGGAAAGTTTCTTATAGCTCATAAATGAGGTTGGTAAAAACCAGAAAAAGTTTGATATAAGGTTAGGGGGCAAAAAAACAGTATATCAGAGCTCCAGATATGGTGGGTATTTCAAATACTAACTTTATTATCTCTCCACCAAATCCTATGATGTGACCACTCATTAGAATCGTAGCATAGAGACGATTCTAATGAGTGTCAGTGGTCACTACATAGGGTATGGCAGAGCTCCAGATAAGGGGAGTATTTCAAAAACTAAAATCTTTATTTCTGCTTTAAACCCTATGGTGTCACTACTCTTTAGAATCGTCTCGAAGAGACGATTCTAATGAGTAGTAACACCATAGGATTTGATGCTAAAATGAGTGAGAAAGTGTTGAATTTGTTCAATTTACTCCCTCTAATCTGGAGCCTTGGTATGGAGAAGATGTAAAGAAGAAAGGTTTGGAAATGTTCAGTTTACCCTCTCTAATCTGGAGCTCTGTCTATGAGGGGAAGAGAGAATGAGTCAATAAAGAGAAACTGTAGGAAATATGTACAATAGTACCAGAGCACCAGATAAGGGTAGTTTTTCAAAAACTAAAATCTTTATTTCTGAATTAAACCCTATGGTGTCACTACTCATTAGAACCGTCTCTTTGAGACGATTCTAATGAGTAGTAACACCATAGGATTTGGTGCTGAAATGAGTGTGAAAATGTTTGATTTGTTGAAATAACTACCTCTTATCTGGAGCCCTGATAGTACTGTCAAACATACATTAAGCAACTTTTCTTTGAAGAAATGTTTACCTAAATCAAAGACAGGTGACTGCTAAATGCAGGATAAAAATAATGCAGAAAGCTCCTACAGGAGCTTTCTGCTTTATTTTTATTCTGAATTTAGCAACCACCTGTATAAGAGACTGTTAATGTTTGACTTTATTGAATTTTAGCTTAATACAGGTTTGACTACCTGTTTAGCTGGAGCACTTTAGAAGGTAAACAGTAAGGTCAGTTCATCAATAGAGGGTGAAGATTCAGAGATTAGATTTTCAACTGATAACCATTGTCACCTCAAAGGTTCCATAAACTAACTTTTTAACATTTAGCAATAGTTTACTGTTTGGAGTTAGATCAGAACCCATGTTGTATTCCTGCTGATCTGAATCTGAACTGTTTGTATTTAGCTCTAGTTTAAAAAGTTAAACGAAAAGGAGGACTACCAGTATACAGTCGGCTGAGCGGTCATTCGGACTGAAAGTAGACTTTAACTTGGTATATTACTTTTTTATTTTTTTACAAGTAAAGTACTCAAATTAAAGTCTACTTTCAGACTGAATGACTGTTCAGCTGACTGTACATTTACTCCTTGAGCTTGACTTGCATTTTTCTGCCTTTTCTTGTTTGCACAACTTCTTCAGAACCATCAGATCTGGTACCCAGTGTCTAATAGATAATACGGAAATAAATCAATTTTGACTGTTTCCCTTAAATACTAGATATTTATGACCTGAAGGACAGGAGAGTAGGTGCTAAGTAGCCTTGATAAATTGAAAATAAATTATCGATATAGCGATATTGATAAATACCATTAATGGCCGGGGAAAAGATTGTTTTATGGTCCTTGACTTACCTGAAGAATGATTGGCTGATCGTTTATACGGTGTACATACAATGTTGAGATTGATTTAAGAAATATTTTCTCATGGGAACTTGAGCGTTTCACAGTAAACTGTGTTTGCATATAGCACTTGACTGGGTTTTCACAACGTTTGATTGGTATTTTGTTTCATTGGGGAAGCACTTCATCATAGTCTATCAGCCGGTTTAACACCTTTCATATGTCTTATATTCTGGTCATAGACTATCTTGAGTATGATAAATTACACTTGTTTCTTACGGTAATACAGTAAAAATCTACGTACAGGGCCCATGTAATAAATAGACATAGTGATCCCTAAATACAGATAACTGCTTAATGCAAGACATAAGTAATGCAGAAAGCTCCTAAAGGAGCTTTCTGCATTACTTATGTCTTGCATTAAGCTGCTGCCGTCATGTCAAATACAAAATAGTCTTCATTTACGTGACTATACATAGTTTTTACTGTATTATGTTGATAGGTATGTCTATGTTTTTTCCCATGAAAGTTGCAATCATTAAAGGGATTGTTGACACTTGGTTCCAGTACAATAGAATCATACCAGAAGATAAAAATATATGACTCCAGGTAAGAGGGCGTTAAACAAGTGCAGAGATCAAGATAAAGCGAATACTTCAAAATTTAAAATGCTCATGCCTCCACTAAACCCTATGATGTGACTACTTATTAGAATCATCATTTTGCAATCATTTTTAATCATTTCCCCTTTAAGCGCATTCAATGTATTCCTCCACTGAAGAAAGCATTTAAAATCTATACAGTCATGAACATGCATTGCTTTACTTTCATCCTGCTTTAACCCTTTCCTCCCTGAAACTTTAAATGGACAATTCCATTTTCCATTCTAGTCTAGTCCATTTCTGACTTTTAAGGGTTGTTTTTGTCAATGTTTGGCATTGTGACAAACAGTGAAGACCCTGATCAGAGGGCTCCTTTTGGAGCCCTCTGATCTGGGTCTTCACTGTTTGCATAGGACATGTGTACTATTCACATGTACACTGTTTGAAAAGGACGCCTATATGCGGGATTAGGGTTCAAAGAGTTAAGTGATCACCTACTTCCAACATCTAAAAACAGGCTATGGGGTTATGGGTTGAAAGAACCTCCTGTTCTAGATGATTCTAATGATTAGGTTAGATAATCTGGGTCTTTGTCCAAGTCCCCCTGTCCTAGACAGACAGTGTATGGTATATGTGATTGGCTGTTTAAGTGTTTTATAGCTGTGATCACAGTAGTCAGTTTAGCAGTAAAACTGATGATAAATTGATTATATACTGTGAAGATGGCTCCAGCTAATATCAATCAGTTACATGATCTCCGAGTTAACCATTCTCCTGCTGAAAATTTGTTATTAAACTACGCCACTATGAACATCTATCATCTTAACTATTACATTGACTGTTAAACATTGACTGTTAAAATAAGGAAAGTTTTCCCCAGGGAAAGAGCGCAAACTCCTGAAGAAGCTGTCTGATTTGGGTCTACAGTTTTCAATGAAGCACCAATTTACTTTATTAACAGGAGACGGGTTAACCATTCAAGCTGTAAATGTAACTTATTGTTTTCAGTCATCTTTTTTTTTTTTAAACTTTAATGTTGTATTCTTGAAGAAATGTAGTGTCATTTATAGTGATCTTCAAAATAAGTGTTATAGAGATGTAAACCCTGATCTGACGCTAAATTACTTTGTGTCTGATAAGTGTAATATACCATAATTAATCCATTTGTGCCTAGCATACTTTAAAAGGGACATAAGCAAACAGTGTAGACTCTGATCAGATGCCGCATTATGCGGCATATGATCAGAGTCTTCACTGTTTTGCTTATAGGAATTTCAATATAAACAAAACAAAATTTGAAATTTAGACCAGGTACCCCTTAAATGAAAAATGGACTAATCCAATATATAAGCATGGAAGAATCCACTTGGCGCAAATTGGTTAAAATTATGAACACTTCAGCAGAAAATGAGCTGAAACAGGACATTATTGTTTATTCACCTTTGCCAAAAAACACCCTAAAATGTGAACTGAGACTCACAGACTCGATTCTGATGACTAGCCAGTATTGAAAGTTTAATGAGGATGGAAAACTGATCATAAATGTTTTCAAATTTTCTCACAGACTTAGAGACTCGGCTGTCGTTGAGTGGATTTGAAAGCCTCGGCTGTTAGATAGCACTCCACAGTGTATACCTGTGGCCGACCATGCTACAATGCTACCTCTGTCAAGCCACTTACCTGTACGGTAGGAGATCATTAAAGGTATGTGACTGCTTAATGCAGGATGAAGAAATGCAGATATATCATTGGAAAGCTGTTATGATTCTTTAAGTCCTGTATTAAGCTGTCATCTGTGTTAAAGGTGGGCAGTTTGTGAGGTATTTTAAGCGTAGGGGAGGAGAAAGCGTACTGTAACTTTGCCTGTTATTAACCTGTCTAACTGTTTGTACAGTAAAGTCTGTCAATTATGATTGCTAATTAAAGACTCGTGTTTGGTGTTTAAGGCAGGTGGCAGTTTAAAGCATGGTGAAAGAAAAGCAGAAAGCTCCAGAAGGAGCTTTCTGCTTTACTTTCATCCTGCTTTACACTTGTATCTGTCTTATCTCTATAATTGAGCTATGATTTAAATGGCAGTAAGAAGACAACTCGACTGTATATCGATAAAAAACCAAGATAGATTTGAAGAAAGGAAATTGTGCATGCAACTTTAAGTGGATAATGTTTCGAACATTTTGGACATCATGTAATGTGAAAATAGAAATGTCAAACTTTTGCAAAATCAATTTTGAAGGAAAACGGACCACAAAAATCCTGAATCAAATGGTTTGAATAATTCAGCTACTGGTGTTTGATATAGACTTAGGAAAACCAAGCATTGCAAATATATGACATGGATTCTGGGTTTGCACTGTTTGTTATCAAAAATGCATTTGGTCATAGTGATCAATAAGATATATGATGTATAATTCTTGTCCTCCAGATAAGAGGGAGTTTTCGAGAAAATAAATCAGACTTTTTCATCTTTATGTTAGCACTAAATCTAGTCAGTCACAACATAGGTTTGGTAGTTACAACATAGGATGTGGTAGAGACGTAAGAATTTCATTATTAGAAATTACTCATTATTATTGTGTACTCCATACTTTTTTTTAATCATACAGAAGGCATGTCAGAGCTTTATGCATTATTATTGACCTGCATTAAACTGCCACATCCATGCCTTTTTACGCATGCAATTTATTCTTGCACAGAAGAAATAGTTCCAATTGATAGTCATGAGTATGCACCATAAGAAATAGTTTCTATACTGTAGAAGATATTAGCTTAAAGCAGGTGCTTTAAGCGGTGACCTGTCTTCAAAACCAGAAACATGCTATGGGAAAAAAGGGTGCTGGAGAAAGTGCTTAAAATTGTCAGGAATTTGATCCATATATGGTGCCCTGTAAAGACGTAATGACATTCACTCACTCAGCTAGTAATTTGTTTTCACAGGGGCAAAACATTCAAATAAACTTGTAATAATATGCCATGCATCTCGTTCAAGATAGATTAATATGATTTATAGTTGCCAAAGTCGGATAGGTATTCAACTGTATAACAAATTTAGCCTTAACCCTTCCACCGCCAAATTGTCTGCTTTAACCCTTCACTGCTATCAATTGTCTGCAGAGCTTCAGATAAGGTTTTCTCAAAAACTAATTTTTTTATCTCTGTATTAAACCCTATGGTGTCACTACTCATTAGAATAGTCTCTTCGAGACGATTCTAATGAGCAGTAACACCATAGCATTTAATGCTGAAATGAGAAAATGTTAGGTATGTGCAGTTTACTCCTTTTATTTGAAGCCCTGTTTCTATTTAGAAATGTTGCCTGAACTATTATTTAGATGTAAGATTTAAAGGAGGTTGACCAAAGAAATATCGATACGAACATTAAATAGTTTAGATTCTGATCAGATGCCACATTATTGCTGCGTCTGATCTGGACCTAAACTGTTTTCAAAATCGATGTTTTTAGTCATCATGACAATGTAAGGGTTAAATGAGATTTAATTTATTGTACTGATGTCACATGATGAAGATTTTTTTGCAGTTTTTTGGGCAAAAGTTGAGATTTGAAAATGGGATTTTATTTCCAGTAGACACGGGTGGTAAGCCAGCATAAATCATGCTTAGTTAATAAATCATCATTTACAGGATTATGGTAAAGTGTGGAAAGGTGTTGTTTTTTTTACATTATTAAAAAAAACCTGAGATGCAAATACATGTAATTGTAATCTTCTTTGCAATTTGGTGGCTTCTTCAATTTTAAGATAAACATATTCCCTTATATATTTGTAGAAGAACAAGACTTGTGACAGTTTGAATCCTGATTAGACACCAAGATATTAGGTCTAGAGCATTTGATAAGAGTGAGTAAACTATACGTATACAGCCGAAACTTGATACTTAAACATGCTCAAGTCAAAATTACCTTAAAAAGTGGCAAAGCCATGTTTTAACTTTGAAATGCGGGTATGTGCAACTTAAACGTTCGAATTATCAAGTTTCCACTGTATATGAAATGTCAGGGAAAGAAGCGTTAATCTGCTTCCTGTTTTTACCATGATGAGCCATGTTTTTAGTGATCGGAGTCTTCACTGTTGATCAAACTTTTAAACATTTTGGGGGGACAAACCCCTTTAGAGTCAATTAAAACTGGTCATTCAGCTGTATAAAGGTTAAAATCGATTGTGGAATTATGGTATCAGTGAATTGTCCAGTTTTAATGGACATTAAATGGGGAAACAAATAGTTGAAGATGGGTATTTGTCCTCTGACATTATTGACACAAGAGTTAGGGTGGGGGGAGTGTTGTTAGCATGTGGTAATCACTGGCCTGCAAACAGAGGGCGGTACAGTACACAACACTGACCACTGCTCTATTTGTGGTTTTAACTCTTTGCATGCTGGGTAATTTTTTCGTCTGCAACAATTGTCGTCTGCTTTTGTTCTAAAATTAGAATTTTTCAAAATTTCTTTTAAATTTAGGGTCAGAATAGCACACAGTTTGGATCCTGATGAGACGCCGCTTTATGCGGCGTCTCATCTGGATCCAATCTGTTTGCAGAGGTAATCACTGCGGCAGATATATCCGCCGCTAGCGTGCAAAGAGTTAAACCATTACTCATAGATACACATTTTTACACCTTTGATTTGTTTTTTCACTGAAGAAAATAGTTCAAATTTGTGGTCATGAACAGGTACCATTCAAACTATTTTCTATAACCTAGTTTATGGTAGCTTAAAGCAGGCTGAAAATAAAGCAGAAGGCACATTCTGCTTAACTTGCAACCTGCTTTAAATAGTCACCTAGCTATCTTCAAAACTAGAAACAGGCTATGGGGTAAAGGGTAAATCCACTCATACCAGACAGTCCCAAGAGTAGATATAGGACAACAGGGTAGACCCACCCACATGGGATGATAAAAATGCTGTGTTTTGACCAGTATCTGAAGTTTATGAGAAAATAATGCATGTTGCAAAAGTTTAAACTGTACAGTAAAGCATGACTGTTCATTGACCATTCAAGGAAGAGGCATGAACAGCAATAAGTGAATGCCTTACTCTTTACCTCAAAGCCTGTTTCTAGTTTTGGAAATAAAATTGTTGCACCTAACTAGTATCAGAAGTTTATGGAGAAATAAGGCATGTTACTGTACAGTAAACCTGGCTGCTCACTGACCATTCAAAGAAGAGGTAAGAGTAACAATAGGTTAATGTTAACCCTAGTCATGCATATAATGTGTCCTATGCAAACAGTGCACCTGTGAAGAGTACACTTGTCCTATGCAAACAGTGAAGAAGTTAAGTAAAGCAGAAAGCTCCTAAAGGAGCATGGTGCATTGCTTTCACCTTGCTTTAAACAATTTTCTTCACAGTTGGATATAGGTGATTTGTAGTTTTGGCTATGGAGGAAATAAGTAAAATTAGCTTAAAGTAAAGCAGAAAATGACATGAAGGGACATTTTGCTTTAATCAGTCGCCTGCCTTTAACTTGGAAACCAATCTCTGTTGGAAATGGTTAGAGAACGTACACCATATAACCAAATTTATTCCTCCCTCCTCCACTACCCAAAGGAGGTGCAAAATCTGAAATGGCTTAATCCTATATTCCATAGATAAACATTTTAAAACATTTAATTGATTCCTTCACTGAAGAAAATAGCTCTATTTTATTCAGTCATTAATATGTATCATAAGAAATATTTCCTCTTTCCTAATAGGTGACCACTTAAAAGTAGGCTGAAAGTAAAGCAGAATGCACCTTTAGGTGCATTCTGCTTTACTTTCAACCTGCTTTAGGTGGTCACTTATCTTCAATACTAGAAACAGGCTGTGGAGTAATGTGTTAAAACAGACTCTAAGTATAACAATAAGTATAAATGTAAAATGTAATAATATTCGGCAGATGGGGTTGTATTTATTAGGGGGGTGGGGCGTTGGGTTCAGAGGGATTCAGTATTGCCTTCTAGTACAAAGAGTACATAACATCTTTGTATCAAACCGTTACCATGAAAGTTGTAGCATACTTGTGATGTTTTCTATTCCTAATCTCTATCTTCCATCACACTAAAGATTTCCGATTTGAAACATATGCTCCATGGTGGTCTTTTTTTGGCCTGTGAAATGGTGCAAATACATTTTGTGCGATAGAACCGATGATGATAACCGATAAACTGGCACTTATTGCTGTAAAATCTCTTCCGCTATTGTTAGTTACATTACGTAAAAATGGTGTCGATAGATACATTTAGGAAACACTGACAATAGAATATTATAATTTATGTGTCCATTAAAGATTGGTATTACACCTGTACTGTACGGTATGTCTATTACGACATATCAAGAGAAGGCTTTTCATTGGGTTTTGAGTAATGGGGTTGCTTAAAACAGGATGGAAAGTAAAGCAGAAAGCTCCCAAAGGAGCTTTCTGCTTTACTCTCCATCCTGCTGTAAGCTGCCCCATGTCTGGATTATATCTAGTGAGCGTCAATTTATGTGATCTGTACAGCAAAGTTTTATTGTATTTTTCTCAAATTGTTCACCTTGTCATTTCATAAAAACTGGTTCAGGCAGATACATTGGGTTAATAGCAATAATGCAATATTCAAATTTATGTTCCCATTAAACTTCACAATATTATAATGGAATTATATAAAGTAGAAACTCAATACTTCAAACTCGCTTAAATCAACCTTATCAGTATTTCATAATGTTTATTGTCAATAAATTGATCTTGCTTAAGATGAACGTACCAGTATTTCAAAGTTAAAACTTGGCTAAGCCAAGTTTTAACTTTGAAATATTGGTATGTTTGAACTAAAGCAAGTTCGAGTTATGGAGTTTCGACTGTACTATAAAACCAGTCTGTAACAGCAGCTGAAAAACTTATCATGGTGATTGCGAAAGTCAGAATGTTGCTTATTGCAGAACAAAAATGATTAACAGAGCTCCTATAGGAGCGCTCTGCATTACTTTTGTTTTGCATTGATGTGCCACCTTTATACTAGACTGCAGATTCATCTTTTGAGTGGTCATTTCATACAGGTTGTAGTCCTAAAAATTATTTACTGTCAGACTTTTGTAACAATTTAAAGAGAAGATGCAAAATATTTTGAATGAATGAATGGTGTTAATTGTACTGCCCATTGGCACAAAATTGCCATTTAGAGCCAAAAACAAATGTGGGGTAGCAGCTTAATGCAGTGCAAAAGTAATGCTGAAAGCCTGTTTGGGTGAGTTTTCTGCATTACTTTTGTCATATATTCATAGATCAGTTTAGAGTTAAGCTCACAATTGCTTTATCATTGAATGTTCCGCCTTACATGTTTTGATGGCATAATTATGGAAACATCTAAATGTTATAGCCAACAAAATATACATTATGTTTTTTTAATTTAACAATATTGGTTTATACATGTACTGTTAATGCTTGAAATGGTAGATACAGAGCATCGTTTGTTAATCTTTACTGCCCGCTCTCCATGTTATCATGTAAACTGGCTGACTGATCTATTTCAAACGGTCATAAAACTTTACTATTGATATTCCTCTCGTGTGATACAAACGGTCAATTTTTTTGTGTTGAAGTTGCATCAATATCTCTGAAGACAGATTACTTCTTAATGCAGGATAAAAATAATGCAGAAAGCTCCTGTAGGAGCTTTCTGCATTATTTTCATCCTGCATTAATCAACCACCTGTATTCTATATAACTTGAGGCTCTTATTTGAATGGCTGCTTATTATAAGTCTTGACTGTACAATGTATATCTTGCTAGATTTTTTTTTATTGAATTCAGTTGAAAGTTGAACTGGTTCATAAACTTTGCTATCATTTCATCAGTAAGGATTAATTTTCTATTTGAAGATTATTGAAAAAGCACACAAAAGCCAAAAGCCATTATGATTGATGGTCTTTGTGAAATTGGAGAAATTACTCATAGTTGTACAAGCTTTGTTAACTCAGTCCGTCATAGAGATGACTTTTACACCTTCACCTTTGCCTTGTAGGGAAGGGTGTTCTTGCTTCTACTCTGCCTTGATGACTTTCTTGCATCTTGATAAGTGGCTGCATAAAGCAGACTAAAGGAAATAGCTAAGAAAATTTGTTTTACTTTAAGCTTGCTTTAAGCAACCCGTCTTAAAATTTTTAATGGTGATGTCCATTTTGAATTTGCTAATTGTGTAGACCCAGATACACTATCAGACTAGCCCGATCTTTCATAGAAATGCCTTTTTACTGCTTGACCAATACCTCATGACTTCAGATAAGAGGGAGTAAACTGAACAAATCCAGCATTTCCACATGTCAGTACAAAGTACTATGGTGTCACTTCTCATTTGAATCATCTCAAAAAGACAATTCCAATGACAAGTGACACCATAGGGTTTAATGCAGAAATAAAGCTTTTAAGTTTTGAAATACATGTACTCCTCTTATCTGGATCTTTGCTTCATGCTCTCCTTTTTAGCTCACCTGAGCCAAAGGCTCAAGGTGAGCTATTGGGATGGCCCTGTGTCCGTCGTCGTCCGTCGTCCGTCGTGCGTATGTGCGTCGTCGTTAACAATTGCTTCAAATGACATCTCCTCCTATACCCCTTGACAGAATTCAACCAAACCTTACAGAAATGTTCCTTGGGTCAAGCTCTTTCAAATTTGTTCAAAGAATTAAAAACAATGCAGAACTCTGGTTGCCATGGCAACCAAAGTGAAAAAATAAGGAAATCTTAAAAAATCTTCTTGTCAAAAACTGCAAGGGCCAGAGCTTAGATATTTGGCACATAGCATCATCTACAGGTCCTCTATCAAGTTTGTTCAAATTATGCCCCAGGGGTCAAAATTGGCCCCGCCCCGGGGGTCACAGTTTTACATAGAGTTATATAGTGAAATTTTCAAACGTCTTCTTCTCTGAAACCAATGTGGCCAGAGCTTTGATATTTGGCATGGAGACACTTCTAGATGTCCTTTACCAAAATTGTTCAAATATTTGTGGTCGGTTGCATAACTAGGTCACAGGAGCTAAAAATAGATTTTTTCAATGAAAACTTAAAAAATCTTCTTGTCTGAAACTACAAGGGCCAAAGCTTAGATATTTGGCACATAGAATCGCCTACAGGTTCTCTATCAAGTCTGCTCAAATTATGCCCCTGGGGTCAAAATTGGCCTGGCCCCGGGGGGTCACGGTTTTACATAGAGTTATATAGTGAAATTTTCATACGTCTTCTTCTCTGAAACTAATATGGCCAGAGCTTTGATATTTGGCATAGTGACACTTCTAGATGTCCTATACCGAAATTGTACAAATGGTTCTGGTCCATTGCATAACTAGGTCACAGGAGCTAAAAATAGATTTTTTCGGTGAAAACTTAAAAAATCTTCTTGTCTAAAACTACAAGGGCCAGAGCTTAGATATATGGCTAATATCATCGCCTAAGGGTCCTCTATTAAGTTTGTTCAAATTATGCCCCTAGGGTCAAAATTGGCCCCGCCCCGGGGGTCACTGTTTTACATAGAGTTATATAGTGAAATTTTCAAACATCTTCTTCTCTGAAACTAATATGGCCAGAGCTTTTATATTCTGTATGGTGACAATTTTAAATATACTTTACATATTTTGTTCAAATTGTTCCAGTCTGTTGCATATCTAGGTCAGTCCTGGACATAAATCAATATCTCCATTTTCCCAATTATTCTCAGGTGAGCGAATATGCCCCATGGGGCTCTTGTTCATGCTTCTAGCTTGTCCTTATGAAAGAGCCATAATTATACCTATTTCGTACATCCAAACGTGTGACAACTTAAAATGGAAACAATAAATCAGAACATTTCTGAAGATTTCTGCTTAACCATATCTTGTTCTCAGTAATTAAAACAGGTGACTCTTTAAAGAGTCACCTGTTTTAATTACTGAGAACAAGCTATGATGCTGAGTAACACCATTCCCAGCAGAAACGGACAAATAACTGCTACTGTGACAGGTGCCCGGGTAATTGATGTCATATTTCCATCATCTCATATTTCATGAACAGCTTTAGTTTTTTGGCCATTAGATTTAACTTAACCCTTCTCATGCACAAGTTGTCATTTTTAGAAAATCATAATTCACTGTAATAAGATTGTCATCTTAAAAAAAGTGTTGTTTCCTATATAATATAATTATGTGCAAATGATCTGTCTTCCTTTATTGCTTTGGAAGTGCAGTTTAAGTGTCAAACAGTTTGGATCCAGATGAGATTCCGAGTTACTCGGCATCTCATCTGGATCCAAACTGTTTGCAAAAGGGATTAATGCGCTTTAAACTTTCTAAAAGTAATGGGCTGTAGATGGCCTGCTCATTGCTTGTATGACATATTTGTAAAATTATACCCTTGTGCTTAGATAGTTCAACACAGGAGACAGATTCGATGGAACTTTTTTTTACTGCAAAATTGAAATAAATAAGTATGAACATTCTTGAACTTCTGTTTAGTTTTAACTTTGAAGTTGTACTGCAGGAATGTAGCACTGCTAAAGTTCAGTCGTAAATTAGCACTCTATTAAATCCCAATGTTTGAACAGTGACAATATCCCACACCTTTAGCAGTATGAGACTCATTTTCACAAGAGCACTTCATTTAGTGAGAATGCTCATATTTCATACATTTTTGCTTCCTAATAGAAGTTACCTGGCTACCAGATGTGATATATGGGCAGTGCCCAGATAATGTTCGGGCATACATAATTATGGGCAAGAATTGGAGAAAACGGTAAGCTTTGGGACACTGAAAGTAAGATAAAACTTTTGAAAAGCCATCACTGAGCCAAGTAGCCTGAGGTATGATATGTTAATGCAAGACAAAAGTAATGCAGAAAGCTCCTGTAGGAGCTTTCTGCATTACTTTTGTCCTGCATTAAGCTGCTACCTGTTCTAAACACTACAAATTTATCTTGGTTTTCAAGAATCTGTGAAAGCTTGACCCCATCTTCTGCCAACATAGCAGATTTTGAATGCTGAAATCCAACCACAATGAGAACTACAATATTATACAAGTTCCCTTGGTAGTCCAAATTGCAAAACTTGTAAATTGCACAAAGTATAGGATGAGGATAAACATGTAGTACATATTATGGATAGTACTGCATTCAAATATTGGTAAAGGACCTCTAGAAGTTACACTATGCCAAATACATTTATTAACCCTTTCCCCTATAGAAGCGACTTTTTAAGTATGGCCTAGACCTTTTATATTTGGCATGTAGCTTTGCCTTATGGACCTCTACTAAGAGTGTTCAAGTCATGACCTCAGGGTCAAAAATGGCCCCGCCCCGGGGCTTATCAGTTTTACATAGACTTATATAGGAAAACCTTTAAAAATCTTGTTCTCTGAAACTGTAAGGCCCAGACCTTTTATATTTGGCATCTAGCTTTGCCTTATGGTCCTCTACCAAGATTGTTCAAATCATGACCCCCGGATCAAAAATGGCCCCGCCCCGGGGCTTATCAGTTTTACATAGACTTATATAGGAATAAACCTTTAAAACTCTTCTTCTCTGAAACCCTAAGACCCATACCTTTTATATTTGGCATCTAGCTTTGCCTTATGGTCCTCTACCAAGATTGTTCAATTCATGACCCCAGGATCAAAAATGGCCCTGCCCCCGGGCTTTTAAGTTTTACAAAGACTTATGTAGTAAAACCTTTAAAACTCTTCTTCTCTGAAACCGTAAGGCCCATACCTTTTATATTTGGCATCTAGCTTTGCCTTACAGTCCTCTACCAAGATTGTTCAAATCATGACCCCAGGGTCAAAAATGGCCCGCCCCGGGGCTTATCAGTTTTACATAGACTTCTACAGGAAAACCTAATTCTGAGTTGTTTCAGTTTCATGCAACAGTCCTCATATATGCAATGACAAACTTCATTATGCATAGAGTATAACACAATAGTTCCTCAGGTGAGCGATTTAGGGCCGCATGTGGCTCTTGTTTAAGAATTGACCTTGACCTTTGACCTAATTTTTGCTACATTTTCACTGATCATAAAAATCAGACAAGCTTTGGCATCCAAATGTGGTGCTCTCGTTATGCTTTGAACTTACTCCTCCACTGAAGAAAATAGTTCCACTCTATACAGTCATGAATATGTACCATAAATATTTCTTATATCTGAGCAGATGGTAGCTTAAAGCAGGCTAAAAGTAAAAGTAAAATGCTCTTAAAGGAGCATTCTGCTTTACTTTCAACCTGCTTTAAATTGTCACATTTTTCAAAACTAGAAACAAGCAAAGGGTTAAAAACTTACTTGAATTTGTGACAAGCCCCAAGACTTAATCAAAGTAGACCAAAGTTTCTCTTGCAATACAGTAAAACATCTCTAATATAACTACTAAACTGTGTTATTATGTGTTTATGACAGGTGACTGCTTAAAGCAAGATGACAGTAAAAACAGAAAGCTCCTTTAATATAACTACTAAACTGTGTTATTAGGTGTTTATGACAGGTGACTGCTTAAAGCAAGATGACAGTAAAAACAGAAAGCTCCTTAACCCTTTACCTGATATCCTATTTCTAGTACTTAAGATAGGTGACTACTTAAAGTAGGTTGAACGTAAAGCAGAATGCGCCTTAGGGCGCATTCTGCTTTACTTTCAGCCTGCTTTAAGCTTTCATGTGCTATAATATAGAAAATATTCCCTATAATACATATTCATTACTGATTAAATTGGAACTATTTTCTTCAGCGGATGAATAAGTCATATCCGCTAAAAGGCGCTTCTATTGGGGAAAGGGTTAAGGAGCTTTCTGTTTTACTGCCACCTTGCTTTAAGCTGTCACCTGTCTTTTATACAGTCAATAAGCCTCCGTATTAGTGGTCCGAATAGAAAGGTTTTGCTGTATTTCACATTCTCACGATTACAAAATAAATCAATACTCTCAACTATACTATTAAAACATTTTTTCATATTTATGGAATTAAAATCCTATCTTCTTTTAAAATAAAGAACCATACCCAAAAATTGTAACATACCTGCATTCCTCTAAAATCCCGTTCTTAAAAAATTCTCTAATTATTGATATAATAATTCCGATCACTTTTTAAACCGTAATTTGATTCCTCCTTTTTTCACTTTCTTCAAACAGGTAGAATAATTTTATATTTTTCCTTTGTGAAAAATTATTAATCCCACACATTCACAAGAATATCTATATCCAAAAAAACTTGAGCAACTCTCATGATAAAGCATAATTAACAGGCCATTTTCCACGATTATTGCGGTACACAACACTGGGGCGATATGAGTGACATAATTTCCTACATTTTACATTTTGATGTTTTGATGAAGGTTCCCACGGTAGTTTGACAGTATTATTAATACAGTTAGATTTTTTATGTGCATTGATGCGTCATAATTGTTAAGTTATTTATTAGCATTATATGCTTATAAATTCAGATGTTTATATCCACACACTGTACAGAAGAGTAGAGAAGGCTTTTGTAGTTATGGTGAGAGTTGTTTAAAACTAAGCGCTGTTTTAAACAATTCTCCCCAATGTCTTGATTTCTGGGTTTAAGACAGGAGATTGCTTCAAGCAGGTTGAAAGTAAAGCAGAAAGCTCCTGAAGGAGCTTTCTGCTTTACTTTCAGCCTGCTTTGAACAGCCATCTATAATAATATTTTGAGACAATTTTCTAAGAGAAATGGGCAGAGGCAAGAAATGGCCTTTCTATGGGGAAAGGATAAAACTTGCTTAACCCTTTACCTGATAGCATTGTTTCTAGTATTGAAGATATGTGACTACTTAAAGCAGGTTGAAAGTAAAGCAGAATGCGCCCTAAGGCGCATTCTGCTTTACTTTCAGCCTGCTTTAAGCTATTAACTGCTAGAATAAGGAAAGTATTAAATATGACACATATTCATTACGGTATAATTTGGAACTATTTTCTTCAGCGGATGAATAAACTGAATGCGCTAAAAGCCGCTTCTATAAGGGAAAGGGTTAAAACGAATTTTGGTACATCAAAAAGCTTAACTGAAATGTAGGTTATTAGTATTTAAACCTTTTGCAAACAGTTTGGATCCAAACAAAGCCTCATAGCATGTGGCTTTATATCTGTACACAAACTGGTTGTCACTACAGGTAGTATTTCAGCAAGTAACAAATAACATTAAGCATTATTTTGAGAAGCTAAAGTCTTTTTAACCCGATTCCCCATAGCCTGTTCTAGTGTTTAAGACAGGTGACCACTTAAAGCAAATTGAAAGTAAAGTATTTTGCTTTAATTTCAACCTGTTTTAAGTTATCATCTGCTACAGTATAGAAATATTAAATTTCTTGTGTTCTACTGGTATATCCATAACTGTATAAAGTGGGACCATTCTCTTCAGTGGAAGATTAAAGGCATGAAATACAGTGGAGAATCTGTTATTCTTTCCCAATAAACGCGTTTACGCTAAAACTATTATTTGCAGTGCAAACAGTTTGATCAGGCTCCAAACTGTTTGCCACCAACATAAACAAGAATTATCAGAATTGTCCAAAGGTTGTTCTTTTCTACGTTTTAGTGTTTTGCGTTTGCGTACGTTTGCATTTAAACGGGAAAGAATAACAGATTCTCCACTGTATGTATTTATGGGTTAACATGTAAATCCTTGCAATAGCTAGTTTACATAACAAACAGTGTAAACTTAGATCAATTGCCATGGCATTGCAGTTTATAATTGTGTTCATGGCTCAGTCAAGCTGAGTCGACACTGATGGTCTTCTTTGAATAATTTGATAGAAACAGTAAATTTGTTCATGTTGTATCAGTGTTATTTCAAATCAATTTTCCATATAAGATCTTATTTATACAATCAATTATAAGAGCGTAGACCAAACTCAGATACAGAGCCAGTAGAGATGATGACAATTGTTGGGCTACCTTAATTAACCATTTGAACCCTAGTCCCGCCTATAGGCGTCCTTTTCAAACAGTGTACATGTGAATAGTACACTTGTCCTGTGCAAACAGTGAAGACCAAGATCAGAGGGCTCCGAAAGGAGCCCTCTGATCAGGGTCTTCACTGTTTGTCACAATGCAAAACATTGACAAAAACAACCCTTAAAAGTCAGAAATGGACTATACTAAAATGGAAACTGTAATTGTCCATTTAAAGTTTCAGGGAGGAAAGAGTTAAATTTTGCAGGGCAATAAGTCTGTTTTTCTCATGGAATAGTTTATTTATTACATTGTTTTTAAACACAGTGGCCTACGTAATCTGAACATGACTTTTCATTCTCTCTGTTGTTGTAAAAGTACAGTCTAAGTGTCAAACAGTATGGAACCAGCTGACGTGCCAAGTTACCTAGCATCCCATTGGGATAAAAACTGTTTTTAAAAATTATCAATACTTGCTTTCAGCACAACAAGGGTTATCTTTTATAGTGTTTTATATGTCAGAAGCTACCTTTAATCCTTACCATCCTAAATGTTCAAATCCACTCTTCAAATAATGAAAAATATTGACCAATCAAATGTTGACTCTTTATAGATATTACCCAACATTATTTAAAAGCATGACCAACAGTGCAGACCCTGATCAGAGGGCTTCTCCAGGAGCCCTCTGATCAGGGTCTACACTGTTTGCAAGTGATGTAAATACTAGGCTTTTACTCTGTAAGGGGTTTGATGTCTTCACAGTTGAAAGGCCAAAGCAGCTATAACCATTATGGTGATGCAGTGATAATGAAATCTGGAGATGGTATGTCATACAGACAATCTTGTATTAAGCAAACACTCTGTTAAAGACCATTGATTACCTTACATACAGGTAGATCTAGTTGCTGAATGCAAGGTAAAAGTAATGCAGAAAGCTCCAATAGGAGCTTTCTGCATTACTTTTTATCTTTCATTAAGCAGTCATATAAGTTCTCCTTACTATATCATTTACTATTATGGTTGTTTATTACAAGAATTATTTTATGAAGCCTTATTGGGTTACTACAATTACTAAGAAATGATATAGTCTAGTTATTATCCAACAGTCTCTGTCCAAACTTGCCCAACATTTGCAAGCAATTTTGATTAAGATCGGATACATAGAACAGTGTTGATCAAGATCAAAACTAATTTCAAAATTAACTGATAATTTTTCAGTCAAAGAAAATGATTATCAGTAAATATGACATTCAAATTCTTAAAAGACAGTGCAGACCTTGATCAGACAGATCCTTCAGGAGCTGTCTTATTATCTGGGTCTACATTGTTTTCAGTAAGTGGCAATATAGGCTCTTCGCAGGAGAACGGTTAAAGTAGAATGAAGCACAAGAGCTACATATGTTTTCTCCTTTAATTTCAGTTTAAATAATGAACACAAACTATTTGATGGAAATTTGAAGCAAGATGAAAGTAAAGCAGAAATTCTGTAGCCATTAGTTTGCAAAACCATTCACAGCAAGTTGAATATGCTTAACTTTTTTTTAACCCCTTCACTGCCTTGGACCAAGCATACTGTCATCTGCAAATAGTTTGGCTCCTGATCAGAAACCAAAAACATTGACATCTGCTTTTAGCACATATTGGTGATTCTTCAATCTAAATGTCTTAACTCTAAACTTGAGAAATAAACACATAATTTTTTACCATATGATATCCTGGCAGTGAAAGGGGGTTAATAATTTGAACTATTACTCTTTATCATACTGATAGAGCCGTTTTACCTGTTATTCATGTGTTTGAAGAGAAGAGAAAGGTCTCAATGATCAGATGATAGTAAAGTTTTGTAACTGATGTATGTACTTAAAAAGATGGTGAACATTTATAATTGGCCCAATTAGTCAGGTGTGCTGCAATTTTTGTTACCATCGAATGACTCTAAACTTGCGAAACTGATTGTATATAAGTAACCCTATCTTTGAAAATTTGATTTAATTTAGGGGTAATTTAGAGCTACAGATAAGGAGAGTATTTCAGATACTCAAATCCTTATGTCTCCAAGAAGTTATAAATATGATGTAACTACTAATTAACCCTTTACACCATAGCCTGTTTCTAGTTTTGAAGGCAGGTGAGCACTTAACCCTTTCCCACATAGCATATCTCTAGTATTGAATATAGGTGTCCACTTAAAGCAGGTTGAAAGTAAAGCAGAATGCGCTTTAAGCGCATTCTGCTTTACTTTCAGCCTGCTTTAAGCTATCATCTGCTAGAATATAGAAAAAATTTTGTATTATACATATTTATGAATGTATAAATTGGAACTATTTTCTTCAGGGCAAGAATAAACTGAATGCGCTAAAAGGCGCTTCTATGGGGGAAAGGGTTAAAGCAGGTTGAAAGTAAAGCAGATACAATCATTATTGTTATTGCAATTATCATGAAATTATAAGGACCATTCTGTTTCAATTATGTGACTACACTGTAGAACTGCCTTGAGGAAATTGGGAATATTTCAGATACTAAAATTCTGATATCTTTGCCATGACCAATGGTGTGACACTTGTTAGGCTAATGAGCAGTAGTTATTTTTAGTATCAAGTTTAACCCATGACTTCATAGATAGTTATGCATTTTAACGTGTTTATTATACCCCCACAAACAGAGTTTGAGGGGGGTATACTGGAATCAGCCTGTCGGTCGGTTGGTTGGCCGTCGGTCGGTCCGGCGGTCGGTCTGGCTGTCTGCAAAATCTTGTACTTTCAACTCCTCCTTCAGTTTCAACCCGATTAATTTTTTGATATTTGGCATAAATGTTACTCAGGTGTAGTAGATGTGCAAGACACAAATTTCAGGTCTCTGTGACCTTGACCTTGACCTTGACCTTTGAAATTGGTAGGCAAAATTTTGTACTTTCAACTCCTCCTTCAGTTTCAACCCGATTCATTTGATACTTGGCATAGATGTTACTCAGGTGTAGTAGATGTGCAAGACACACATTTCAGGTCTCTGTGACCTTGACCTTTGGCCTTGAAATTGGTCTTGAAATTGGTAGGCAAAATCTTGTACTTTCAACTCCTCTTTCAGTTTCACCCCGATTCATTTGATACTTGGCATAAATGTTACTTAGGTGTACTAGATGTGCAAGACATACATTTCAGGTTTATGTGACCTTGACCTTTGGCCTTAAATTTGGTCTTGAAATTGGCAGGCAAAATCTTGTACTTTCAACTCCTCCTTCAGTTTCAACCCGATTCATTTGATACTTTGCATAGATGTTACTCAGGTGTAGTAGATGTGCAAGACACAATTTTCAGGTCTCTGTGACCTTGACCTTTGGCCTTGAAATTGGTAGGCAAAATCTTGTACTTTCAACTCCTCTTTCAGTTTCAACCCGATTCATTTGATACTTGGCATAAATGTTACTCAGGTGTACTAGATGTGCAAGACACAAATTTCAGGTCTCTGTGACCTTGACCTTTGTCATTTAAATTGGTCTTGAAATTGGCAGGCAAAATCTTGTACTTTCAACTGCTCCTTCACTTTCAACCTGATTCACTTGATACTTTGCATAAATGTTACTCAGGAGTAGTAGATGTGCAAGACACACATTTCAAATCTCTGTGACCTTGACCTTTGGCCTTGAAATTGGTCTTGAAATTGGCAGGCAAAATCTTGTACGGCAAACTCCTTCACTTTCAACCTGATTTACTTGATACTTGCCATAAATTTTCCAAGTTTTTATGATGGTGGCAGCACCCTGCCATTGTCAAACCTCATTGAAAACGTCTGCAGAGTGTGACAGAGTGCTGCATAGTGGGGGTATTTATCACCTTTAGTGATAGCCGTTCTAGTTTATTCTTCCACTGAAGAAAATAGTTCCAATTTCTACAGTGATGAATATGTATCATAAGAAATGTTTTCCATAATCTAGCAGATGGTAGCTTAAAGTTGGCTGAAAGTAAAGCAGAATGCTCCTTGAGGCACATTCTGCTTTACTTTTAACCTGCTTTAAGTGGTCACCTGTCTTCAAAACTAGAAAACAGGCTATGGGGTAATGGGTTAAACACATGTCCTTTGCAAGCTATTTGGAACAAGATCAGAAGCCAAGTATCGCAGTAGCTCATCAAGCTCTAAATTGTTTGCCACTTTGATTTTGAAAAACCTAAGTTTTGTTTCATTGCATTTAGTTTAGCCTATTCTGTATTATGGTTACTCAATATTATAAGATAATGTAGATCTCTATCGACAGATTATTGCATAATTATACAGGACAAAAAAATCTGCCATCTTTATTTAAATAATTTCTAATTTGATCCTTCGTTTGAGTGATCCTTTAGTACAGGTTTTACTAAATTTTAGAGTCACACAGAGTGTGATAACACAGAAATAGCAAATAGATTTTGACGTTTTCAAGTACATACAGCCAGTCTTACGCTAAACGAACACTCCGTAGAACATTCATGTAAGGTCTTTAATACAAGCAGTTACTAAATGCATGTCCAAACTATATAATACAGAATGCAGAGGAGCTTTCTTCATTTGTTTGATGTTGCATTCAGCAGTCACTTGTCTTGAAAGGTCTGCATGCTACTTCAATAAAGAGTCGCCCAGCACAAGATAGATGGTATTAACTGCTGTTGCACGCATGGTAAACTGAAGCTTATAGCTCTTGACTTTGACACAATTTAAAATTCAATTAAGCATATTGAATAATTTGGAAATTTTCAGTACAGAATAATTAGACAGGCTTCCAACAGAGACATATCAAATTTATCCTGGTGTCAATATATGCGATCTCTTTTATGTTGCCCTTTACCCAGGGCTCAAAGAAGAGTACATTGAACTTATCCAACATTTTTTCACTCATTTCAGCATCAAATTCTATGGTGTTACTACTCGTTAGAATCGCCTCAAAGAGATTATTCTAATGAGAAGTGACACCATAGGGTTTAATGCAGAAATAAAAATTTTAGTGTTTGAAGTACTCTCTTACCTGGAGCCCTGTTTACCCACTGTACAGTCTAACCATTCTCCTGCTAATTGACACTTTTTGAAAACTGTGTAAACCAAAGTCTTCAGTAGCCATCTATTTTCCTTTAGAATTTGTCGAAAATGAGTCTGCATGGTTTTCTTGCCAATACAATGAAATGGTTCAGATGATATAATATTCATGGTGGGTGGAGTTAAATACTTAAATATTCTGTATGAGAAGGGTCGATGAATCTAAACTTAGAGTTTTTTTCTTGCCACTTGTGTTCAGTGATTAACCCATTACCCCATAGCCCGTTTCTACTTTTGAAGATATGTAACCACTTAAAGCAGGTTGAAAGTAAAGCAGAATGTGCCTTAAGGCACATTCTGCTTTACTTTCAGCCTGCTTCAAGCTATTATCTGCTAGAATATAGAAAATGTTTCTTCTGATTTTTATTTGTGATAATATAAAATGGAATTATTTTCTTCAGTAGAGGAATTAATTAGAGGCGTAAAAAAGGTGTATTTATGGGGTAATGGGTTAAAGACAGGTGGCTGCCTAAAGTAGGCTGAAAATAAACAGAATACAAGACTTTAGTATTGATGACCTTTATAAACAGTTAAAATTATGACTGGCTGTTGAGCTCCAGATAAGGGGAGTATTTAAAAAACAAAAACCTTGACCAGGTATGTTTGCATCAAGTGCTATGGTTTGACTACTCATTAGAATCATTTCGAAGAGAAGGTTCTAATGAATAGTCACACTATGGTGTTCAATAAAGATATGAAAGAGAAAATGTTGAGAATTTTGTCCTGCATGGATTTTTCATCTATCTAAATTCTTTCCACACATCTTTTACCTAATTACATCATCATTACGCCTTTTTAGGCCTCTAATTATTTCTACACTATGGAAAGTAGTCTCAGGGTTCCAGATAAGAGGGATCAGTAAACTGAACAAATCCAGCATTTTCTCACTCATTTTAGTACTAAATCCTATGGTGTTACTACTCATTAGAATCGTCTCGAAGAGACGATTCTAATGAGTAGTGACACCATAGGGTTTAATGCAGAGATAAAGTTTTTAGCTTTTTAAATACTCCCCTTATCTGGAGCTCTGAGTCTTCATCTTGGAAGCCCTGAACATAGGACTGTATGTTCATCTAGCCATTAGGACGTATGGTGGAATTATAAGCATGGTGTCTAAGGCAGACTGGTACTGCTGGCTAATGACAACAATAATTGAAAGGCTAAGTGATTTTCTGTCAAAGGTGAAAGAACAACATGGAAAGCATTACTGAAAGTCGTTTTTTATGTAGCACATAATTAAGTCAAGTTAATATTGATACAGAGGTGTCATAAACGTTTCCCCTCACAGTTGGAAACATGCTCCATGAATACAGCCAAAAAGTTCCACTTGATACAGTTTGGAAGTTGAAAGCTTGCGGAAAATAGCCCTTTATAATTTGTTTCCTTTGACACTGCTAATTGATGTAGGTGTTTAACAATTTGTTTACTTTACTTTGCCCACAAATATTTTGATTAATAGTTATGACAAGCTCTTTAATGGGAGTTCTTTAAAAATACAGTTAAAGATGTTTCATTGGGTAAGCAAGCATGAAGATTTTGTAAAGTTTGCTACTTAGTGGTTTAGCCTGTCTTCACTCTTACCCCATAGTTTGTATTCTGCATTAAAAAAAAAAGGCAGATTGAAAGTAAAGCAGAAATGACTCAAAGGTATATTTCTGGGGCCCGTTTCATAAAACTTCGTAAGAAATATGTTGTCGTAAGTCAGATTATAAAAGTTAATTTCTCCATCTAATCCTGTCTTGTGACATCTCTTTTGAATTGTAGTCCTTACCATATTTGTACAATTTGTGAAACATACATAATTATAATTTCTGGCAAAAGCAAAAGGTCTGGACAAAAGAAAACAGAAATTGACAAAAGCATACCATTTGTGACAAAACATATAATATATTTCTATCTTAAACAGGTAAGCCTAAGATGTTTCTTGGTTATGAAAGAAGGTCATTAATGACATTAAATCTCTTGCTGTAAAAACTCAGCACCACTGAGCATCAAACTGACAGACTGACAGATAGTCAGTACAATTACATGATGGAGATAGACACAAATAAAGCTCACATATACACATATCAGTATAGGGTTATATATTCCATTGCATACATTGTTTTGTTGGAGTAGTAAAAAGTAAGCTAAACAACCTCTTAATAGATGACAAACAAACAGTCTTTAATTCACGTAGTAGCTTAATGCTGTATAAAAGTAAAACAGAAAGCTCCTAAAGGAGCTTTCTGCTTTACTTTTATCCTGCATTATGCAGTCACTCATATTTAACAATAAGTTTTAATTTTTATTGAACGATCATTTCAAACAAGTTTAACTGTATGAGGAGAATTTGAGAAATCTGGGAAAACTTGCCCCGCCACCACCCTTAACTAGGGTATCCAGACTTCTCTGACCCAGTAAAAACATACTTAACCAATTCCATGCCAAACATCTGCCAAAAAAACTCTATGAAACATGTAAAAGGGAAAGTGTAAGTACAAGATGAAATTAGCCGCATCATTAACATCCAGAATTGATACTCTTTCAAAATATGTCAAAAGTTCATTAGCAATGCTAACCTTTGAAATGCCGTAACAGGGCTCCAGATAAGGGGAGTTTTTCAAAAAATAAAATCTTTATTTCTGCATTAAACCCTATGGTGTCACTACTCATAAGAATCGTCTCTTCGAGACGATTCTAATGAATAGTAACACCATAGGCTTTGGTGCTGAAATGAGTGAGAAAATGTTGGACTTGTTCAGCATCATTTACATCCAGAATTGATACTCTTTCAAAATATGTCAAAAGTTCATTAGTAAATGCTAACCTTTGAAATGTGGGGAAAAGAGTTAACCCTTTTTGTGCGAAGTTTTCATATGGAATTTTCCACTTTTGAAAAGTAACCAGTTTATATTGATATATGACGCTACTATGAGAAATTATTTCAGGAAAATGAAAAGTTAACAAATCGTGAAAACTCTGATCAGAAGACAACATAAATGGTCCTGTCAGAAATCTCTTATCATGGTCGCCACTGTTTGCAAACGTATTCATAATTATATAAAGCATTAAAAGTGCCAATGCCTGATTGCTCTCACAAAGTTATAGAAATAGTTGCTGGCTTTCTCCAGGGCCAATAACCAACATTGGCGTGGGGCAAAAGTTCCAAGAGGTGGGTGGGGTTACTCTTGTTATACCAGAAATTACAGAAATATCTATGTAATGAACTTGCAAGACGTTCATCTTTTAACATCAATCAAGGCTTTCACTATATTGTTTGCAATAAAAGAAATACATGTAATTTCAAATACCACAAGTGCCGCCCAAACTGCCCTGGGAATATTTCTACATGTGTGACTAAAGCAAAACAGTTCCAGTTACTCCTTCTTCTGCTATTAGCTATACTGACTATGTTTGCAAAAATGAGTAGTGACACCATAGGGTTTAAAGCAGAAATAAAGGTTTTAGTTTTTGAAATATTCTCCTTATCTGGAGCCCTGAGATACCGAAAGAGCTGTTGATCAGTATCTGCAGTTTTCTTGTAGGATGACACAAGTCTGCAATTTTGCCGTGGATTTTTTTCCATATTTTATTTGCCAATGTAATAGTTTAGATGATAGATGTTCATTGTAGGCCAAGTTTTATATATGAATATATTCAGCAAAAGACGAGCTAAAGTACATGTACAGTAAAACTTGCCCTCAGCAGCTACTAAAACAAAGTTAAATACAAAAAGATGACCTCCTAAAGCAGGAGAGAGTAATGCAGACAGCTCTTAACCCTTTCCCCCATAGAAGCGACATTTAGCGTATTTAATTTATTCCTCCGCTGAAGAAAATAGTTCCAGTTTATACCCTCATGAACAATGACCATTACAAATAGTTTATATAGCCTAGCAGATTTTAGCTTAAAGCAGGCTGAAAGTAAAGCAGAATGTGCCTTAAGGCACATTCTGCTTTACTTTCAACCTGTTTTAAGTGGTCACCTGTCTTCAAAACTAAAATCAGGCTATGGGGTAATGGGTTAAAGGCTAACCATCGCAGGGGCCATAAAAAATACATTCAGGCTAAAATGGTCATCTTCCACTTTAAGGAGCATGTCCAATGGCACCTAAACATTTTCTGCTATCTTTGAACACTGTATGTCATAAATTTCAAAAGTCATCCTGTGCATCAAATTTCAAATATCGCCTACAGTTTTGACAATAACTCCTACCCTAAAAAAAGTACTATTCTTGTTGACAAATATTGAGTTTGATTATGTGACCGACACCTTGCCATTAACATAACAATAGTCCAGATTGATTTCCCATACCCCATGCGTACAGTCCTACACGAGATCTGTGAACGTTCAATACATAACAATCAGTATATCTAAAGACAGGTTGATGCTCAATGCAGAACAAAAGTGATCCAGATAGCTTCTACATGAGCTTTCTGCATTATATTTGTTTTGCATTGTGCTGCCAGCTGTCTGCAAGACTCACAATACAAAGTTTGAATGGTTGCTTGATACAGGTATGACAAAGTGCAAGAGACACCAGATTAAGCTGAACTCAATTACATTTCTATAAAACCTGAACTCAATTTAATTTTTATAAAACCTAAATTTAAAAGTGCTTTTGCTAAAAGCTGTTAGATGGTTTTCAGAGCTCCAGATAAGAGGGGGTAAACGGAACAAATCCATCATTTTCTCACTCATTTCAGCACCAACTTCTATGGTGTTACTACTCATTAGAATTGTCTCGAAGAGACAATTCTAATGAGTAGTGACACCATATGGTTTATTTCAGAAATAAAGATTCTAGTTTTTGAAGTTACATACTCCCCTTATCTGGAACCCTGGTTTGTCTTACAGTGGAACCTAGAAATTAAGGCTCCATTGTTATCATTTTCAATGAATTAGTTTTATTACATGAACAAAACACAAATGACACTGTGGTCATAATCCAAACTGTCGAGAAATTCAGACTCTATACTGACAAAAAAGGACAGAGACAATAATGGAATATGCTGGTACATTATTTCAGGATAATTATAGCACCTGCTTGACAGCTCACACTACTATACAAACCAGGCACGGCAAGTTTTAATTAGAATTTACCAAATATATATGATCCCTTTTGTTGCGAGAGAACAATTCAAAGCTGAATTTAGCAAACTTCATTAGCAAAAATATTAATTAACAATTGAACCCTAGCGAGGAGTATACTCGTCCTTTACAAACAAGTACTTGTGAAGAGTTACAACAATCTAATGCAAACAGTGTAGACCCAGATCATAGGGCTCCAGTAGGAGCTCAATGGTCAGGGTCAGCACTGTTTGTCACTTTGAAATACATTGTAAAGTACAGTAAAACCTCGCTATTACGACCACTAAAACGAAGGCTAATTGAGTGTATAATAGACAGGTGACAGCTTAAAGTAAGGTGACAGTGAAACAGAAAGCTCCTATAGGAGCTTTCTGTTTCACTGTCACCTTGCTTTAAGCGGTCACCTATCGTAAACACCCTAATAATTAACATAATTTAGTGGTCGTAATAGCGAGGTTTTACTGTAGTTAAAAATGCACTGACATAATTGGATACTGGAGTTGTCCATTTGACAATTTAAGAGGTCGTTGAGTTAGGGGATTTACTGTTGTAACATTCCTGATGTTTCAATTATCATTATATATATATATATAGATGGGAATATAGTTATATTATACTGTATACATTCCAAACAAACATGGTAGCTATTCATAGACTGGTGTTCACTGCAAACAGTTTGGAGCAAGATCAACATGGAAAACTTTACTGGATGTCTGATCAGGCTCAAATCTGTTTGCCACACGGTTTGAAATAAATCAACATTTGCCAGTATGTCGTTTTCAAAATTGTATTGCATTATATTTGTCTATTATAGTGTTGCTTATAAATTTGCAAAACATTTAGCAATTATTTGAGTGATGGCAATAGTTTCTCTAACTTGGTACTTCAGAAACGAGACAGTTTCCTTAATTTTGTACTTATGTACTAAACTTTGTTTCAAAATTGAAAATGATCAATGTTTGTCACCTGTTTTGACTGATCACAGAGCCTTGAAAATCAAACTGCATAATAGACTAAGCCTTGAAAAATATGTGAGCAATGTTTATGTAGAGGGTCCAGATGTAGGGAGGTTTTCACACAGAATTAAGCCTGATAATTTGGCTATCAGTGCACTGATCAGTACAGAAAATGCAGTGCAATTAGCGTGTGCTCGGTCAATTTGCTGAAAATGCTTTCAAGTGCAGGTTCGAGGAAAGAAGATACAAACTCTTTATGTCATTACTGCACAGGTGTACTGTTTGAAACGATATCACCAGGAATCTCGTACTAAGCAACTACATTGTACCATACTTCTTAAAATACCTGTGGGAAGTGTTAAAACATCTTTGTTTAATGCGGGATAAAAAAAATGCAGAAAGCTCCTAAAGGAGCTTTCTGCATTATTTTTTATCCTGCATTAAGCAATCAGTTGTCTTGAGAGATATTTAAGCTGATGCAGTTACAGGTTGCTTATAACACAGAATTAGATGAGCCAAGATTTTTATTAGAGTTGGTTAAAAAATATTAACCCTTGAAAATGACTATTTTAAGATCTCCTAGACTCAAAATGTTTGAGCCGATTCTACTGAGTAGTAACACCATAGGATTTGGTGCTGAAATAAGTGAATTTACTCCCTCTTATCTGGAGCCCTGCTAGCCTCTATTCAACATGAGAAGGGTGAATTTGTGGTCTTACACATTTGGCAGCTCTTATAGAGTGAGGATTCATTTTGTTGGAATACAGGGCTACCTTTTCTCCAAATTTTTTAGAAATCTTCAAATTTTTATCCTAGTAAATGGTAGCTTATAGCAGGCTGAAAGTAAAGCAGAATGCGCCTTAAGGCGCATTCTGTTTTACTTTCAACCGGCTTTAAGGAATTGAGCTTGAAAAATAGAATATTTGGAAATCTTAGGATTTTTCATGATTAACTTATGGCAGCCCTGTTGGAATACATGAACCTGAAAAGCAATAAATTAAAAGTTTTAATTGAGACTGCCATTTGCCGGGGTTATAAATAGAAGTGCTGTTATTTCTCCTCCTGAGAGAAGTAGGTTGTAAAGTTAAAATAAAAACAGGTGGTCCGTCTGAGGATCAGCCAAATAGTTTATTTTTTTAGGGCCAGTAATTAGACGCTTGTTTCTTGTGTTTTTGGTTTCCTTTATGTAAGAGGCAAAACAAAACCATCTTTCTACTTGTACATGAAATAAAACATTTTGTTTGCCATTACTGCAGCAGAGTTTAACCCTTTACTCCACAGCCTGTTTCTAGTATTGAAGACAGGTGACCACTTAAAGTAAGTTGAAACTGAAGCAGAATGTGCCGTAAGGTGCATTCTGCTATATGTTACAGTCTGCCCTAAGTTTACCATTTGTTAGGATATAGCAAATATTTTCAATGGCACATGTATGTTCATGACTAAATAGGAACTATTTCTTCAGTGGAGGAATAAATTAAATGTGCTAAAAGGCACTTCTATGGGGGAACGGTTATAAAGAATGTTTAATATGAAATAATACTAGAATGTGCAGTGAATGCACAGCCTTTTCCTTCAGACTATGAGATAAGCAGTGTGTAAATTTAAGCATAGTTGAATTAATGCTTTACTGTATATTTTGTACTTTAATAGTATTATATTTGATGCTCCGTGACTCATGAATGAATATGTATATATATGATGTATGTGCGTGTCATGCTCTTCTCGAGCTTGGTTGTGACCGCCTGATTGTAGAGGCGATGGACTATGTTGTCTGTGCCAATAAAGAATATTTGACTTTGACTTGACTTCATAGTAACTGCTTTTCACACATTTACAAATTCCTCACAGAAATGCATTTTCATGCTACAAGCTGTCAGATGAAGGCTATAACAGACTGAAAGTAAAACAAGTATTATCTTCTGTAGATGTTATTGTAAATAGAATTTCTGGAAATAAAGTTGTTTAAGCTAAGACATGAATCTATGAATGGTAAGAGAAACAAACAGAAGAATAGTATGTAAAATTAAGACTACACCTGACCCTGGTGCAACACCCTTGTAAGTTTGCCTATGATCATTAATACAAAATGCTAATAGCATCAGTCAATGCTGTCATAAACTTGGAAAAATAGTGCAAACTTTGACTTGCTGTTTTGGCACAAATTTTAGTAGTCTTCTGTATTATTTATAAATTGCATAAGCGCCGCTTGTTTTCAGTTTTGAAGGCAGATGATTGCTTACAGCAAGCTGAAAGTAAGGCAAAATGCTTATAGAACATATTTCTTATGGTGCATATTCATGACTGTATGAAGTGAAACTATTTTCTTTAACCGAGGAATAAGTTGAAGGCATGAAAAAGCAGGATTAGCAAATACACCTGTATCAAATTCTTACCATGGGTCTTGATCTACTATTGAAAGGTATTTTAATACAACATTGAAAGTATATGAATCTATGAATCATATTTGTGAAAAAAGATATGATAAAATGTAGACATGAATCTATAAATGGTTAAAATAAGGAATACAAGAATAATTAGTGAAGACTGCAGTGCCCCACCCTTGAAATTTTACCTACAATCATTAATACAAAATGCTAATAGGGTTGTCGTATCAAACACTGCCAAAAAATGAAAAATAGTGCAAGCTTCGTCTTACTAGATAAAATAGTACACGCCTCTCATAAAACGTACTGTTCTGGTGCAGTTAATATCCCAAAATATGCAATCACATTCAAACACAATGCAGCTGAAGCTTCTCATAAAAACTTGCAGATTGTAAAGGAATCGCGGATTCACAAGAAGATATTGTTTCGTATGGCCAAGATGGCTGTGTCCTTCAGTTTCAGATCTTTGCTAGTCAAATTAACAGGCATTAAGGAGTATTAAGTTGCTACCTATTGTTGTCCCCCAGGCTGCTATTGATAATTTATTGCCTGATTGTAACGGAAAACCCCTGATTGTGAGAGGTGCCCGGGCAGTTTGGCATTCTTTGGGATTTTTGATACGCCCTATCATATGTCTTGGTATTGATAAATGCTCCATAATCTGTTTACAATATGATGCCTAATAAAATGTCAATAATCAAGCCGTGACTTTATAATTTTATCCATTGCATTAGAAGTACGGATTTTGATGTCCTCTGCAAACAGGCTAGATTCAGATCGGGCCCCATGTTTAGTGGGTCTTGATATGGATCCTAAAACTATTTTTAATTGAGATTTTAAATCTGTTAAATTGAACTATTTTATTTTTTGCAGTGGCATGTATGCTATTTATGTGAATGTCAACTCTGTAGAATAGTAAGGGTTTACCAACTCTGCGCATGCTGGGTAATTTTTTGTAGCAACAATTATCTTCTGCCACTGTTCTTGAAATAGAATTTCCTAAATTCTTTTCAAATTGGGGTAAGAGTATCAAACAGCTTGGATCCCCATGAGATGCTGCATTATGCAGCGTCTCATGAGAATCCAAACTGTTTGCAAAGGTAATGGTGATCTTGCTGCTATCTGGAGAGCAGAGAGTTAGAGGTTAAACAAGGACAAGAATAGGCAGATAGTTTTCTCTACAGTCAAGCACATGTTCAATTACAATTCAATCAAGTATATTTAAATATAGTTAGGTGGGTGATTAATAATGCAGTCTTAATGTAATGCAGAAAGCTGTATAAGAAATGCATTATTCAGAGCACCAGATAAGGGTAGTTTTTCAAAAACTAAAATCTTTATTTCTGAATTAAACCCTATGGTGTCACTACTCATTAGAATCGTCTCTTCGAGACGATTCTAATGAGTAGTAACACCATAGGATTTGATGCTAAAAATAGTGAGAAAATGTGGGATTTGTTGAGAAAACTACCACTTATCTGGAGCCCTGATTATTATTGTTTTGCATTGACCTTTCAATGTCTTGAAGGGACATAACTTTTGTTTCACAATCACGTTTCATTTGTCTGAACCCTTTTCCCAATAGCCTGTTTCTAGTTTTGAAGACAAGTGCCCACCTAAAACAGGCTGAAAGTAAAGCAGAATGTGCCTTAGGACACATTCTGCTTTACTTTCAGCCTGCTTTTAAGCTATCATCTTATCTGGGTCTACACTGTTTGCAAATGTAATAATTATATTTTGAACAGGTCCATGGTGTATTAGTTATTTTATAAGTATATGTAATGAGTTGCCTACAGAAGTGCATTGAGGTAGTAGTTCTATTTTCTTCTTACGGCACGGTGGAAACGTGCGGTCCAGACAAGCAAATAGCATTCCTGCTGACTGATGTCAAAAGTTAATTAATTGAGTTAGTTGTTCATTATTCAGTGCTCTCCTGTGCCAGCCAAAGTAATTTGTCTCAACTACAAATATTCAGATAAGTACACAGTTGGGGCAGGTGTAATTAAACTGTGAAATTGGATGGTGCAGTGGCATTTAAATGATTTACTTAAATCTTTGCACTCCCGCGGTGGTTTTTTGAGATCATTCATAACATCACAAACAGTTAGGATCAAGATCAGGCCCCACAAATGTGGGGCCTGATCTTGATTCAAACTTTTTGATACATGTACGCAGATTCTACTTCTGCGAAAGGAAGGTTAAGAGCAAAACATTTACTACTAGACATCAGAGCCAACAAAATAACATTTGAAAATAACTTGGCATGTAAAGTGTTGTAAGAGTGAAGTCTTGAATTTTTATTTGCATATTATCATGGTAAGGGTCAAGAGTTAATGTGTGGCTATCTTGCTTTATGCATGCAATTGCCTTTACTTTCAATCTGCTTTAACCCATTACCCTATAAATAGGCCTTTTTACGCTTTTAATTTATTCCTCCACTGAGGAAAATAGTTTCAATTTATACAGTTATGAATAATGTATGATAAGAATTTTTTTTCTATATTCAAGCAAATGGTAGCTTAAAGCAGACTGAAAGTAAAGCAGAATGTGCCTTAAGGCACATTCTGCTTTACTTTCAACCTGCTTTAAGTGGTCACCTATTTTCCAAACTAGAATCAAGTTAAGGTGTAATGGGTTAAGATAGTTGCTTATTTTAGCAGGTTGAAAGTAAAGCAGAATGTTCCTTAAAGAGCTTTCTGCTTTTCAGCCTGCTTTGAAATACTATCTGCAGGGATATAGGAAAATTTCACTTTGGATGAACATTTACTTTTTGAAATAACTGTATGAAATGGAACTATTTTCTAGACTTCAGTGGATGAATAAAGGTGTAAAAAGGTGTATTTATGGGGTAATTGGTTAAATATACAGGAACATTTTATTTAGAATTGATTAAAATACTTCAAAATCTTACCAAATATTAATCCTATACACATGTACAAAATATCAGATTTAGATGTGATTTCAAAGAATTATGTATTTTATCTAATAAAGTACTAGATAAGAAAGATAATGTATGTTCATTTTATGAGGTAATGCAGAGTTTCATAGTGACATTTGATGATACAATAGTCTCTTTTAATTCAAATTTGAATTGCATTATACATTTTATGTCTTATTGATCTGTATGTTTTATAATTCAAGTATGTTTGTACGTACAATTATGATTAAACTCAAAGAATATAATTATCAGCATTGAGATAAAGCCCACTGAGAAAAGTTGTTCTCTCCCCATGAAATATTGGTATTATCAGATCAAGGGCTAGTTGGTAATACCCATTTAACCCATTACCCCTTAAAAACGCCTTTTTACGCCTCTATTTATTCCTCCACTGAAGAAATAAGTTCCAATTTATACAGCCAAGAATATGTATCAGAAGAAATATTTTCTATATCCTTGCAGATGGTAGCTTAAAGCAGGCTGAAAGTAAAGCAGAATGTGCCTTAAGGCACATTCTGCTTTACTTTCAACCTGCTTTAAGTGGTCACCTGTTTTCAAAGCTAGAAATAGGCTAAGAGGTAATGGGTTAAACCTTTTCACCAAGAATTGTTTTCAGGGCTTAACCCATTACCCCATAAATTTCTACACTTATAACTTGTTTTCTTATCCATACTTATAACTGTCACTGTTTACCATGATATTTGCATTTTACAGAAACGATTTCAAGTAAAACCTCTTTATTACAATAATTAAAAAAGACTTATTGATTGTATAAAATACAAGTGACAGCTTAAAGCAAGGTGACTGTACATTCACCATGCTTTAGCCACATGCAAATAGATATCATAATTTAGTGGTCATAATAGAGAGGTTTTACTGTAGAGGGTATGAACAACTGAGATTTTGCTCCAGGTTAAGAAGTAGATGGGATTTAATATCACAAATGTTTGGTAATGTGAATTCAATCTTATGTTAAATTGAAATTCTGGCAGTTTGATAAAATTTATGATTTAAACCTGTTTTATGAAATATAAAAGTTATAACTCAACTGCTCTCTATATATAATTTTTAACTAAGTAAGACATTATCTATTTAATTGTCACATAAATTATATACATACAAGACATTATCGTATAAACTATATAGGACATATAATAAATTGTATTTTTATCATAAATAGTATTGATCAGGGCTCCAGATAAGAGGGAGTAAACTGCACAATTCCAACATTTTCTCACTTAGTTTGCATCAAATCCTATGGTGTTACTACTCATTAGAATCGTCTAACCATAGGGTTTAAAGCAGAATTAAAGATTTTAGTTTTTGAAATACTCCCCTTATCTGGAACCCTGATTAATAAGACAAAATAAAACATTTTTATTTTGTCACCAATAGAATTGATAATGGACCTTTCATACAAGTATCAAGGAAGTGTCCATTGGCATGTATGGGTACCAATAACCTTTTCTAATCATGCTAATATTGATAGTCTTGCACCACCTCAAGGTGAGCAGGTTAGCTTTGCAGTCAAGGAATTTATTGTATAATTTGTGGGATATCGTGCATGACACCTAAATTGATATCGTACAGCTAAACCTGAGCTAAGCGTCCAATAAATGTTGAATATTATGCAGCAGGTGCTTGTGGGCTGCAGGAGCTTTGTGCATTACTTTTTTCATGCAGTAAACAATCAGTTGTCAAGATAGTTCAAGCATGGTCTCTTAAATGGTATTAACCCGTTACTCCATAAATATGCCTTTTTATGCCTTTAATTTATTCGTCCATTGAATGAAAAACTTCCATTTTATAGTCATGAATATGTATCATAAGAAATATTCTATATTTCAGCAGATAGTAGCTTAACCCATTACCCCTTAAAAATGCCTTTTTACACATCTATTTATTCTTCCACTGAAGAAAATAGTTCCAATTTATACAGCCAAGAATATGTACCAGAAGAAATATTTTCTATATCCTAGCAGATGTTGGCTTAAAACAGGCTGAAAGTAAAGCAGAATGTGCCTTAAGGCACATTCTGCTTTACTTTCAACCTGCTTTAAGTAGTCAACTATCTTCAAAACTAGAAATAGGCTATGGGGTAATGGGTTAAAGCAGGCTGAGAGTAAAACAGAATGCGCCTTAAACCTGCTTAAAGTAGTAACCTGTCTTCAAAACTGGAAACAGGCTATGGGGTTCAAGGTAAGATTGATTCCTTATCAGGAAATTAAAACACCTTGTATTCAGTACCTGACCTTTATGGTACATTTTCAACACTGCCCTTGTATTGCACACAAGGTAGATCAAGATCTGTAGATGAGTTACTCAACATCTAGTACAAACTGTTCAAACACTTTATTAGTTTACTCCCAAATTGTAAAACTTTTAGATAGTGTTAGATTAGTTTTTTAAAGCAACCAAATTGCCTTGTCTAAAGACTATCCTAAAGGAACATAGTGTCAAAGTTGTCTGTTGAGGCTGTTTGCACAGGAAGAACTTGTGGGGTGGCACATACAAGTAACAGGGCACAAGGGGCAATAGATTGGTTCCCGGATTGGCTTGAACACATCACACACCAAAGCAGATTAAGACCCCTTTGGACAAGAGGATTAGGGCTTAAGACAATGTAATCGTTACCTGTCATCTATCTGTCATTGTTTTCAAACTTTGGTCTTTTTATACTAGTTTATAACGAGCCATGATTTTTTTATGATATCAGGCGGGTCATTATTAATTGGTGCTATTCATTGATGAATTTTGTTTGATGATTAAAATAGCTAAGTTACTTAGTATTTGCGCATTGCATTAGTAGCAGTTGAGAAAACTCACTGTTAAACAAGATTTTCAGACACGTGGCAATTTAATGAAAAATGAAAATCAAATAAAGGTGGCTCGTTTGGGAACTTTGTGCATTGCATTGAAAAATTTGTCCTGTATTAAAAGCAGCTACCTATCTTTAGCGATATATATGCTTCATTAAACTGTTGTTAACTCTTTCAAACTTAAGTAACTCTTGTGGGTTAGTAGGTTTCCTTTTGGATCATTTTAATTACCAAAACATGATCCACAGTCTATTTGAGTTCTGGATATTGTAATAAATACTGGTCAAAATTAGCACTATTGCCTACATATTTTAATTTCTAACATGAATCATCAGACAGGTCTTATAAGGAAACAGTGCATTCCAGATTTAGACAAATAAATAGAACATGCCTATTTGTCCCTCATATCTATACCTACTTATCCCTAATAAAATGCCTACTTATCACTTATAACAGTTCCTAATTCCTCATAGCAATGGCTACCTGTCCCTCATAGCAATGCCTACTTGTTATCATAGCAACACATACTTGTCCCTCATAGAAATATGCCTACTTGTTGTCATAGCAATGCATTTGTGTTTCTCATAGAAATGCCTACTTATCCCTCATAGCAATGCCTACTTTTCCATCTTAGCAATATCTACTTATCCCACATAGAATTGCATATTTATTCCTCATAGCAAAACATACATACCACTCATAACAATGCCTACTTATCCCAAATAAAAAGAACCATAGGATATTTTCGAGCTTCTGAAGGATAGATGCTTAAAGCAGGCTGAAAGTAGAATTTCTACTTTACTTCACAGTCTGCATGAAGCAAGCATTTTCTAACACTGAATTAAGTTAAAGGAAACCAGTATGAGAAAATGAAGATGTCAACGCCAGTAAATGATGAGGCAGCCACAGAAGTGGGGGCAGAAGTTGGATAGCTACTGTGAGGTGACATGACAGATTGAGGCTCTCATAATACTGTTACCTGAACTGCTAGAGTTTTGACACGACTTTTCAAAAGTTTAAGTTGTAAATTGTAATTGTAGACTGCTGAGCTGATAGAAGAGCTGTTTATTCTATTCTTTACAGTGTTTGCATTTGAAATTGTGCATATAAGTTTTCTGGTGATATGCCTCTGATTACATGCTTATCAAGTGGTTGCCATTTCCTTCAGTGTGCTTTCAGTGTTTAACCCTTTCCCCCATAGAAGCGCCTTTTACAGTACTGAATCTTATTAAATTAACAATTTTTGCGATTCGCTTGCAATTCGATGGCAATTCGCTTGTGATTCAAAGTACTAACTTTACCCTCGGGTAAGTTTTCTTGAATGGTGTATCTCACAAATGTTCGCAAATATGCCTTTGTTATTTTTTTCGATTCCATTTTTGTCACAAACGCTTCGGAAAATTCACGTAAAAATATTCAAATGTAGAATTTGTTTTTCGAAGCGCGCGGTTCGATGGCAATTCGCTTGCGATTATCAATTTAATTTAATAAGGTTCAGTACTGTAGCACATTGAATTTAGTCATCCACTGAAGAAAATAGTTCCAATTTATACAGTCATGAACATGTACCATAAGAAATATTTTTTTATATCTAACCAGATGGTAGCTTACCCTAAAGCAGGCTGGAAGTAAAGCAGAATGCGCCTTAAGGCACATTCTGCTTAACTTTCAACCTGCTTTAAGTGGTTGCCCATCTTCAAAATTAGAAACAGGCTATGGGGTAAAGGGTTAAGGCAGATAGCTGCTTAAAGCAGGCTGGATGAAAGTAAAGTAAAAATCTCCCTAGCAACCATATAATAGGATTAGGAAAATAATTTCAACCCATTCCCTTATTAGTACAGGGTAGAAACTTAAAAAGATATTTCTATAAGGGAAAAGTGGCCATTGCTATGAGGTATAAGTAGGCATTGCTATGAGTAGGCATTGCTATAAAGGATAATTAGCCATTGCTATGAAGTATAAGTAGGCATTGCTATAAAGGATAAGTGGCCATTGCTATGAAGTATAAGTAGACATTGCTGTGAGTAGGCATTGCTATAAAGGATAATTAGCCATTGCTATGAAGTATAAGTAGACATTGCTGTGAGTAGGCATTGCTATAAAGGATAAGTGGCCATTGCTATGAAGTATAAGTAGACATTGCTGTGAGTAGGCATTGCTATAAAGGATAAGTGGCCATTGCTATGAAGTATAAGTAGACATTGCTGTGAGTAGGCATTGCTATAAAGGATAATTAGCCATTGCTATGAAGTATAAGTAGGCATTGCTATAAAGGATAAGCGGCCATTGCTATGAAGTATAAGTAGGCATTGCTATGAGTAGGCATTGCTATAAAGGATAAGTAGCCATTGTTATGAAGTATAAGTAGGCATTGCTATGAGTAGGCATTGCTATAAAGGATAATTAGCCATTGCTATGAATTATGAGTAGGCATTGCTATAAAGAATAAGTGGCCATTGCTATGAAGTATAAGTAGGCATTGCTATAAAGGATAAGTGGCCATTGATATGAAGTATAAGTAGACATTGCTATGAGAAGGCATTGCTATAAAGGATAATTAGCCATTGCTATGAAGTATAAGTAGGCATTGCTATAAAGGATAAGTGGCCATTGCTATGAAGTATAAGTAGACATTGCTATGAGTAGGCATTGCTATAAAGGATAATTAGCCATTGCTATGAAGTATAAGTAGGCATTGCTATAAAGGATAAGTGGCCATTGCTATAAGAGATAAGTAAAGGCATTTCTATAAGGGATCGGTTAAGGCATTGCTACAAGGGATAAATAGACATTGCTATGAATAGGCATAATTGCTATAAAGAATAAGTAGGCATTGCTATAATAGATAAGTAGGCATTTCTATAAGGGACAAGTAGGTATTGCTATAAGGGATAAGTAGGCAGTGGTATAAAGGATAAGTAGGCATTATGTGAGATAAAAGTAGACTCTTTTAAGAGGGATAAGTGTATTGCTATGAGAGACCAGTAGACGCTGCTATTAGGGACAAGTAGGTATTGATATAAGGGACAAATAGGCATTGCTATGCCGAACAAATATGCATTGCTATGAGTGACAAGTAGGCATTGCTATGAGGTACATGTAGGCATTGCTATATGGGCCAAGTATGCATTGGCATTGCTCTGATGGATAAGTGGGAAAAAGCGTGGTAATAACAAATAGATTTATATGTGAAAAGGTATTTTATGAGAGAGAGGGTTTAGCCAGATTGATTGACAACATAAAATTGGCAAAGTTTTAAAAGACAATTCTAGGATGGCACTGGTTAAAATGAATGGCAGTTTGTATACTAAAGAAATTTTATGCCAAAGTCTGACCCTTGAAATGCTTCAATGTTTTCCTTCTAAAATAAAAAAAGTTATAGAGATCAGTGGACAAACATTTCTAACAAAAGAAAGTCAGGATTTTTTGTCAAGCACTCTGAGAGTTACAGAAGCCATACCTGGTCTAATTAGCATGCACTGTAAAACTCAAACACTGTGACCATACAATGGTGTTAGACAGTCAGCAGCATAAAGTAGGATGAAAGTTAAGAAGAAAGCTCCTGACTGAAATGTTCTGCTTTACTGTCACCCTGCTTTAAGCATTCACCTTTATTACATAACAAAAATGGGAGCAAGTTTTGTGTGGTCAACATTGTCAGGGTCTACAATCTCGTGACGTCATTGGGGCTGAAGGGGAGCTGAAAGTGCTCGATTCAAGTAAGTATTTTGCAGATTTCTTTGTTAATACTGGGCCGATCTTGACCAAATATAGATGGTACCACCCGCCTTACTGAGATATATCTCCGAAAAATACTCTCATGCGGCGAAATCCTTTATTTCAAACGCAATTTTGTACCAACCTCCGCGGATTACCGGCGTTGAGATGGGGCGTTGGGGAGAAAAACCTGCGAGTGTATTGAAATGCACTTTAGGGGCACTTTTTCACCAATAAGATAACACTTTCTAAATGAAAAAATGTATACTTTACTGTTGCAAGCGTATTTTGACTGAAAATGGTGTTTTCGTTTGTGCAATCGAACATTTATGAATTGCGGTCGTTGGGGAGAAGGGGTCGTTGGGGAGGAAAACACAACAACACTGGAGTACTTGTTAGAGAAACGGCGTATTTAGTGTCGCACAGTATCTGCGTCTCGTCTCCTGCCTAAAATCATGAGGACAAAATACAAAAACAAAAAAAGCTCGTGATCCAGAGTGTTTCACAGGATCCCCAACCCAAACACAAAAGGTCTGCTGCACCCAAAATGATTAAATTTTATGTTTTTAAAGTGCATGAATCAAATTTACATTAACAACGTTTTTGTCTTTGTTTTGTTACCTTAACAAATCAGAAAACCTAGATCTACCCCCTTCCCCCATGTTACCTCCAACACCCTACATCCTTACCTGAAGACAACAATCGCAATCCAGAAATGTCCTGCAAATATCTGTCTCCCACTCATACTCACACTTTCATAGAAATGATTTTTAAATCAACGCCAGAATTTGATACCGATATTGATATTAATTCAACTAGAACTAGCTATCTAGATGTAGTTGTAGCCTAATTTGCAAAACAGCATGCCAGGTAGAACCCATATGAGTGAGTTCTTTCCTATGTTCAGGCGATTTGGCTTTAATCGGTTTGAGGATACAAGACCACTCAGTATTTGGACAGATCTAGTTAATGTTTTACATTCAGTGACTGATTTTTGGCTAGGTGCACTTTCCCGTAAATTATATGAATCGGATAAGATGTGTGACGTCATTTGTGGAATAGGACTGAATCCCATGCGACTGTCGAAAAGCCCACATTGAGACGAAATATTTCGATCTAGATTTCGAGCTACTTCAATCGGTAAAATAAGTGATCCTAATTTGAAAAAAGAGATAAAAGATGACATAAATTAATAAATATTTCAGATTTAATCATTAAACTCATAGCACCAAACTATAACCTATATATCTAAATCATAGACTTAATGCACGGAATTAGAGGGGAGGGGGTTGGGGAGGGGAAACATGCCCAGATCTCTTACCTTAGAATTTCCACAACTTATTTGTTTCTCTATAGACTTTATTTGCGCAAAAATGCGCTCATCCCCGTTGTCAATGACATCGGGCAGCCTCTCACTAGATCTACATTATCCGCCAAATTCCGCCCATCACATTGTCAAACTTTGCGTGATTAATTCCACAATGTAGCTAATCAATGAGTAGATCTATTCATGATATCCCTTTCATTGAATGTTCATATTAATTTATTCAGTTATTGTAAGACATTTTGGTGAAAAACAAACCAGGAACCACATATTGTGCATTGGGGGTGTGGTGGTGTTTGTAATAGACTTGTTTGAACAACCAATCGCCAATTCCAACACACACACTTCGGCCCTACAGCTCCGACGCCAATGGTAATTTGCATCCTCGTTCCAATGAAAATTCTGAATACCCGTTCTGCCCGTGAACTGCGGTGCCATGCACTCGTTCGGAAATCATAAGAAATTATCGGCAATTTCCGCATATCTCATAGAGGTTTGTCGGAAAGTCCCGGCAATTTCCGTTCGATAGTGAACATTTAATCCTTTACTGACTGAACTTTTAACATTATATTTGAGACTATAGATAGACACTCTTGAACTGAACAAATTGAAGTAATAATTCGGCTGTTCTTTAATAATACTTATCATAAATGTAATAAACGTACAACAATTTCATCACTCATGCATTGGTGATTTATCAAAATCTATGTAGATCCAAATTAGATAGAACTATACTACCTACAGATGATCGAGATTAACACAATCAGCCCTAGTGACGACTTGGGTCGTCTTTTGCAGATAAAGTATAACCGGATCAAACAGCTCCTCGGGAGCTGTATGATCAGGGTATACTTTATTTGCCTATGTGAGATCCAAGTATAAACATTTTTCTTCGTGCTGACACATAAAATATGCGATTTGGATGATTTAAAGTATAATTTTAGCTAATAAATAGTCATCAGGTGTTCATAATTTCTGTAAATTTTCAGGGACTAATGATTTACGAATAGAAATGTCGAAGTTAGCACACAGTTTTGCAAATACAACTGCATGTATTATCAAGAGAAGACCAACACAACGTTAGATATGGTGTGGGTGACATCTGAAAAAATACAACTCAATCGCACATTTCTTTAACATTTGTTTCGAACATTACATGATTAAGATACCATTAAAACGATATGAGGGAACAGCAGGGACTCCAAACTATTACACAATTTCAGACTCAGGAAGGGGGATAAAATAAAGCTACGATATTGATTTAAGTTTTATTTAATCACTCAACTAGTATCTTATCAATCATAAGCGTATAATAAACTATATTGGGGCTATATAATGTATATCCGATAACACAAACTCAAGACGAAGTCCAGTGTTGTTGCGTTTTCCTCCCCAACGACCCCTTCTCCCCAACGACCGCAATTCATAAATGTTCGATTGCACAAACGAAATCACCATTTTCAGTCAAAATACGCTTGCAACAGTAAAGTATACATTTTTTCATTTAGAAAGTGTTATCTTATTGGTGAAAAAGTGCCCCTAAAGTGCATTTCAATACAACTCGCAGGTTTTTCTCCCCAACGCCCCATCTCAACGCCGGTAATCCGCGGAGGTTGGTACAAAATTGCGTTTGAAATAAAGGATTTCGCCGCATGAGAGTATTTTTCGGAGATATATCTCAGTAAGGCGGGTGGTACCATCTATATTTGGTCAAGATCGGCCCAGTATTAACAAAGAAATCTGCAAAATACTTACTTGAATCGAGCACTTTCAGCTCCCCTTCAGCCCCAATGACGTCACGAGATTGTGGACCCTGATTGTGTTACAATGATCTGTGTATGATCTTTGTATGCCATATGGCTGTCAGTTTACAACTTTACATATTGCATGATGATCATGAACATGCACTAACCATTTACCTGGGCAACAATCTGGTATCATCAGAATAACCATGTCTGCTTTATAATACTGTTAAAAGAAACTAGGTACAGTTTACCCATTACCCCTATAAAGACACCATTATATGCCTTTAATTTATTCTTCCGCTAAAGAAAATAGTTCCATTTTAAACAGTCATGAATATAATTATATTATACCATAAGACATATTTTCTAAATACTTGCAGATGGTAGCTTAAAGCAGGCTGAAAGTAAAGCAGAATGTGCCTTAACCCTTTACCTGATAGCCTATTTCTAGAATTGAAAATAGGTTACTACTTAAAGCAGGTTCAAAGTAAAGCAGAATGCGCTTAAGGCGCATTCTGCTTTACTTTCAGCCTGCTTTAAGCTATCCTGTTCTAGAATATATAGAAAAAAATCCCTATAATATATATTAATGACTGATTAAATTGGAACTATTTTCTTCAGCGGAGGTATAAATCATATCCGCTAAAAGTCGCTTCTATGGGGTAAAGGGTTAAGGCACATTCTGCTTTACTTTAAGCTTGCTTTAAGTGGTCAGCTTTCTTCAAACCTAGAAACAGGCTATGGGGTAATGGGTTTAAGACCCTCTCATCATACATGTAACAGTGTATGCCTTCTCCTGCTGCATATACATATATATAAAACTTTGAACATATATTATCTTTATTATAAAATTGGGTAATAAAATATGGAAAGATTTTCCTAGGAAAGATTGCAGACTGATATGTCAGACAGTGGTGACACTGATCAGACAGCTCATTAAGAAAACTGTCTAGTCTAGATCGTCACTGTTTTCAAAAAAGCGTCAATATTTAGCAAGTAAAAGGGTAATCCTTACATCTTGTAACGAGATGCTGATTCACACCCACTTTGATCCAGGGCTGTGGCCTTTAACTTTTTAAAGGCTAAGTAATTTTTTCTTCTGCAATAATTGTTGTCTGCTACTGTTCGTAAAATATAATTTTCAAAGTTTCTTTGAAAATAAAGTCCAGGTGTCAATAAATTTGGATCCTGATGAGATGCCGTATCGTGTGATGTCTAATCGTGATCTAAACTATTTGTAAATGTAATCCGTGTTTTGTTGTAAGCGAAGAGTTAGGCAAGTCATGATAGTTAAAGCATTACGCCACTGGATAAGGGGTTAATTATATATCCCCATGCAGACCTCATCTTTATAAAGATAATGAAGCTATGCCGCAACCGCAAGCTTTGACCTCGTGTTACGCTTGTCAGTATATACCCTTAAATACAGTCGGAGTATCGCCCGCTTTGAATATACTCTTTGCAAAATAATAAAAATTTACTTTTTTATGTATTTTCGAGTGAAGGAAATAAGATGTAAGTGTCAAACAGTCTGGATTCAGATTAGACACCAAGTTACTCGGCGTCTGATCTGGATCCAGACTGTTTGAAATTGGGAGTGATAATTTGATGATGAGGAGAAGGGTTCACACCTTCGAAAGTGTGGGAAAGTGCTCCCTGGTAAAACTTTTGCTCTTACAAGTCCTTAACTCTTTGCATGCTAGGTAATTTTTTCGTCTGCAACAATTGTCGTCTGCTACTGTTCTAAAAATAGCATATGGAAATTTTATTTCTAAAACTGTGTCAGAGTGTCAAATAGTTTGGATCCTTATGAGGCTACCCGTGACGCGGCGTCTCATCAGGATCCTAATTGTTTGCACAGATAATCACGATTCCGTCCCTATCGTGCAAAGAGTTAAAACAACTGATAGTGGCCCATGAATCTAAATTATGTCTACCCATATCCATGAATATTTCATATCCACTGCATTTGTTACAAAATTGCACATCTGTCTTTAGACAGGTTTGATCCAGATCAGACAAAAGATTACTTGATTTCTGATCTGGATCCAAGCTGTTAGAGAATTTTGGCTGTTGATACCCAGGTATGTAATGGCTACGATACAGTAAAACCTCTCTATTACAAACACTAAATTGTGTTCATATTAGGCGTTTAAGACAGGTGATTGCTTAACCCATTACCCCATAGCATGTTTCTTGTATGGAAGATAGGTGACCACTTAAAACAGGTTGAAAGTGAAGCAGAATATGCCTTAGGGCGCATTCTGCTTTACTTTCATCCTGTTTTAAGTTATGTCTGCTAGGATTTAGAAAATATTTATTATGGAGTATATTCAAGACTCTATAAAATGGAATTATTTTCCTTGACGGAGGAATAAATTAGAGGCGTAAAAGCGTATTTATTGGGTAATAGGTTGAAGCAAGGTGACAGTTTAACAGAAAAGCTCCTTTTGGAGCTTTTTGTTTTACTGTGACATTCCTTGATGGCGTCATCTGTATTTTATATAATCAATTAGCCTTCGTTTCAGTGGTTGTCATAGAGAGGTTTTACTGTATGACCACCAAAAAAGAAGACTACGTAATTGATTGCATAAATGACAGGTGACAGATTAAGAAAGGTGAACATGAACAGAAAGCTCATTTATCTGTTTCACGTTTACCTTGCTTTAAGCAGCAACCTGCCTTAAACACCTGAAAATGAACACTATTTAGTGGTCGTGATAGAGAGGTTTTATTGTACATGTGTTTCATTACTTGTTGCCGCTCGATATACAAGGAGGCTGACAAAACAAACTCAGGTCTTTTTACCTTGCCATATTATAGTATTCAATTACATGTTGACACTTTTCCTGTCTTCATATTGTCTGTTGTACAATTATTGTCATCTGCAAAATTACTCAAATTTAGTTTGTTAATTTGTGGAAACCTATATACAAGCGTCAAACAGTTTGGATCATGATCAGACGCCATGTAAGGCATCACTTGATCTTGATCCACATTATTTTCAAAAGTCAGTCAAATCATGAATGGAATGATGAGGAGTTAACTCACTTACAGTCGAACTTCGATATCTCGAACTCGCTTAATTCTAACTATACGATATTTCGACACAAAAATAGCAGTATTTCATGCTCTTTTTAGTCGAACATACCCATATTTCAAAGTTAAAACGTGGCTTAGCCACGTTTTAACTTTGAAATATGGGTATGTTAGACTTAACGGAGTTCGAGATATTGACGTTCGACTGTATCTTCATTTCTTTGCATGTTATCTGTAGAACCGTGAGTATCTGTGCAAACAGTTTGGATTCTGTGAGACGCCACATAACAGGGCGTCTCACCAGGATCCAAACTGTTTGACACACTGACCCAATTTTGAAATGAAATTTTGAAATTTCTAATTTTAGAACAGTAGCAGAAGACCGTTGTTGCAGACCAAAACAATTACCCAGCATGCAAAGAGTTAACTATTTTGTCAGCTTCAAAATAATTGTAGTCTTCTTGGTTTTCAAATCAGTTTTGATGCATTTTATATTTTAACCCATTACCCATATATAGCCAGTTTCTAGTTTTGAAGATAGGTGACCACTTAAAGCAGGTTGAAAGTAAAGCAGAATGTGCTAAGGCACATTCTGCTTTACTTTCAGCCTGCTTTAACCTATCATCTGCAAGGATATAGCAAATATTTCTTTTGAAACATATTCATGACTGTATAAAGTTGCACTATTTTCTACAGTGAAGGGATAAATCAAAGGTGTTAAAAGGGGTTATTATGGGGTAATGGGTTAACTTGAAACAATCAACTGACATTCTGTTAATGTAGGGTTTACAATTTTCTGTCATCAGTGTAGATCTAATGAAATTATTTACAAACAGTTAGGCAGCAGGCCATTGTGTTACAAGATAAGGCCCCTCTGAATGTTTGGATCCAGATGAAATTCTGAGTTACTTGGCATCTCGTATTCAGATCTATAATATTTCCAAAGGTTATCTTTTAATATGGTTACTAAGTCAACAAAATGAAAATGTTAAAAAATCCTTTGAAAGTTTCTTTAAGGAAAGCCATTTTTTGTCATGTTTTGTTAATATGACCCTGAACAATATGATTGTGATTGTAATATAAAGGTGAGTTTTACTATAATTTATGATGGATCAAGGTAGATTGGGAGATAACCAGTGATGTATTGATAACGGATGACTGAGAGAGTGTAGTGAGAAACTGAGAAAATAAAAACAAGACTTTAACAAAAATAGGTCAAATATAAAATGATGTTTGCTCACTACTCCATTAAACAGTAAAACCTGTAATAAGTGACCACTGGAAATTAAGTATATTATAGCATATATATATGACAAGTGGCAGCTTAATAATGTAAGATAAAAGTATTGCAGAATAATTGAAAAGTGTATTTTTGGAGTAGTGGGTTAAGCACACTCATTTGTAATAATTTGAGAGCTGATGAAAACGAGATTTTACTGTACAGTAAAACTTCTAATACGACCACTAAAAGTGGGCTAATTGAATGTATGAAAGACAGATGACAGCTTAAAAGACAGATGACAGCTTAAAGCAAGGTGAAATGATACAGAAAGTTCTGTTTTAATTTCACATTGCTCTAACCCATTGATGTCTAGTTTCTATTGAAGGGGATATTGGCAAACTGTGTAGACCCTGATGAGACACCGGTCTCAGATCGGTACTGTTTGCTATTGCATACTTATGACATGTTCTGCAGTATGGTAAAACATTGCAGTGTTCATAGATCACGCCTGTATATCTATACTCCAATATTCCAGCAAGCATGTAGGGAGAATATCCAGGCATATTGGGTTAAGCAGTCACCTGTTGGAAACACCTGATTATAATAAATATTAACATCATTTAGTGGTGACGTAGTAGAGAGGTTTTTGCCATACTTGTGCCGTACTCATGATTCTATTCAACCAACTATCATGCCATGGGTCACTGTCATGCACACTGTCTATGTTGTAATAATAGTAATCCTCGTACAATGGGCTCGTGTGGTTCGAGGGCTATCATTTTTATCACACATTTAGAGACTATCATTCTATCAAGTAAATTTCCCACACTCTGAAAACCCATTTTATTGCCACTTTACTATCTGTATTGACTGAAATACAGTCACACTCGCGTGTAGTCGACTTTCTCTAACCGACTTTCTCTAACCCTTCTACCATGGCTCTAGAAAAGTGGGAGTAAACTGAACAAATCCAGCCTTTTCGCTCTCATTTCAACACCAAATCCTATGGTGTAACTACTCGTTAGAATCGTCTCTTCGAGACGATTCTATTGAGTAGTAACACCATAGGGTTTAAAGGAGAACTTAAGATTTTAGTTTTTGAAATACTTCCCTTATCTGGAGCTTTTTTAAAATCTGCTATAAAGTAGCATAGATTGATGATTTTGAAAACAGTGAAGACCTAGATCAGGCAGCTCCTGAAGGAAGTGTCTAATTAGGGTATGCAGTGTTTTCTTAAAGGATCAGTCAGACATGTCAATCTGCACTTTTCTCTGGGCATATTTTATTTTATTTATTTGTATTAGCCAATGCAATAGCTCATAATGATGGATGGTCATTTGGAATGAGTTTTTGATATGAATATTCACCAGACTGAAGAGACTGATGATTGCTTAACCCATTACCCAATAGCCTGTTTCTAGTTTTGAAAATAGGCGACTACTTAAAGAAGGTTGAAAGTAAAGCAGAATGCGCCATATGGCGCATTCTGCTTTTCTTTCAGCCTGCTTTAAGCTATTACTTGCTAGAATAAGGAAAGTATTAAATATGACACATATTCATTACGGTATATATTGGAACTATTTTCTTCAGCGGATGAACAAAAGGCATGTGCTAAAAGTCGCTTCTATAAGGGAAAGGGTTAATGAAGGACAAAATCTGATAATGTTGCATATGATCTGGAACCAAATTGTATGCCAAAAAAACAAACTATTTACTGTTAGCTATGTAGAGTGATGTCGGGTAATCCCGACAGTCGTCTAATCCCGTCACCTTTTTAAAGACTCTTAAATTCATAGTGTTACCACTCCATATTCAAGGATTACCCGATTTTAATAGTGACGTCATATATAAATGTAACGTCATAAAATTGATCGGCGCATTCAAGACGCTTTCTTTCTGAGTATCAATCTCTTTGAATCAGCGACCTCATTTTTTACCCCCCAAAAAATGCCACGTTACGTAATTCCATAAGCTAATCGCCGAAAAAAGGTGTGCAAAGTTATTGTTTTTCACAATCTAGTGATGTGTGTTGGAGTAACAATACCAAAGGTATCTATTTAGCTTCTTTGTAAAAGTCACGAAATGAAGCTTCATAAACTCTGTAAACAGATTTTTGGGGTGTCGGAATTACCCGACAATAAATATGTGTGGAGGCTAATTCCGTCACTTTTATGATCTGACCTACATAATTAATTTTAATTCCGTTTTCCTACTTCCTCAACGTCATAAACACCTAGATATATCAATTCCATTCATTATAGATACTGTTTAAAGACGTATCATCTGAAAATATGATAGAGCTAGCCACATATATTATAATTATATACTAACTCTCTAGCCGTGATATATTCAAATTAATGAAATTGAACGCCAATTAAGACCTGACTGAATTTTAGTCTAATAAAAATTTATTCTATATCTAAAGCTCTTCGAGTTGGTCTTTATCTGTACATCTACGTCTTTAAAAAGGAAAAGAAAATCAATGCTCAAATTCATAGAAAGTTAGGCACTAATTCATATCTAGCTAAAACATTTAATATAGACGCTTCAGGACAAAGGAATTTAGTACCCTCTTTCAAAAGGTAGATACTGCTGACAATTATCGTGGAATTGGCAGTCATAAGATTTTTAAAAAGTCCATGTCAGGACTGGAAAACTATTGCCTGGTACTGTACACGAATATCAAAACATCACAGTGTTTTACACCTCTCATAGCATTTTGAATCAATTCAGTAACAGCTAATTGGCAGAAAACCCTTCTGTTGTGTCATGTGACTTTTCACAAAAGAAAACCCCCAAACTGCATGCCTATTTATAGAATATTACGAGGGAGAGATTCAAATGAGTGAGTGAATAGTTTTACCAACGGCAATGTCACTAAACGTCAGTGAATACCACAATCAATGATGTCTGCTAAATACAGCATGAGCTAAAAGTGAAAGTGAATTCCTTATAAATCCGAATTACAAACAGTTAGAAAAGGTGAGACTATAATATGTTGGCCCCTTATCTGGATTGAAAATGTTGCAAAAGTTATCACAATTTCACCGTTATAATTATTGAATGGTAAGCGTAGAATCTACGTGTAATTTCTCACTTGTACGAACATTCGCAGATTCAAATAGATATAGAGATTAAGACGAGTGCGTAAGATGCAGATCATGTCCACAAAAATGACACATTTTCTGTGTTGCAGACAATTAGCCTGTATGTCTGACATATCCGCAGAGAATATAGAACCCTTTTGGCTGCGAAGAGTGCACACATACCTTTGTATATCCTATTTGTTTGATTCAGCTAGAAAATAAAGGGTTTATGTCATTGTTTTTAAAAACTCTGATTGGGTGTCGGGATTACCCGAATGGTGTCGGGGTTACCCGCCAGTAAGTTATACATGAAACCGAAAGTAACACACATATGTGATATAGTTCGGCACAAATCGTATTCATGGATTTCAGGTCAAATGGTGTGTTCGTGTAACTCCGACCTCTACGATATCTTAGGAACGTTCGGCAAATCTATAAATAATTTTTTCTCTTAAGGTGTCGGAATTACCCGAAATTACTCTATAAGAGTTGTATAGATACATGATACAAGTTTCACTGTATAGCAGGTTAAACTCCTTAAAACACGTGCCAGACTATTGGACTAAAATGTCTTGATTAGTCTGCACTGAGATCAGAATTAGTTTACCCCTACATCCAATCAGAATTATAGCCATTCACTGCACACTTGAATAATCCCGTAAATTAGTTAGACTCTCAGAAATAAGTCACGAAAAGACCTGCTTTAACCTTATAGCTCAATAAATATACTATGCCGAAAACGTTGTCGGCTTCTCTCTCTAATTGATTTTCATTTCTGTAAAATTATGCAAATTAATCATTTACTCCATAGATGTACATTTTTACACAGTTAATTAATTCCTCCATTGAAGAAAATAGTTCCGAACTATAAAGTTATGAATATGCGCAATAAGAAATGTTTTCAATAACCTGTCAGATGGTAGCTAATTAAAGCAGTCTGAAAGTAAAGCAGAATGTGCCTCAAGACACATTCTGCTTTACATTCAACCTGCTTTAAATGGCCACTTGTCTTCAAAATAAGAAAGAGGTTATGGGTAATGGGTTAAATAGTGCAGTAGTTTCATGAGCTTGGAATTGTTGATTGGTTTGCCTTTGATTAAAAAATAATAAAGTCGGCAGCAGCTGTTACACCAACTTGATTAACTCTGCTCCTGATGAATATTCATAGAGTTTACAAAACTCCGCCCACAATTGTTAATGAGCATCTATTATCTGAATTATTTCATTGATCAGTAAAATAAGAAAAATATCCGCTAGAAAAGAGTGCAGATTCATGTTAGACAGGTCCTATAACTATATGAAAAGCTGTTTGATCAGGGTCTACACTGTTTTAAAAAAACATCAATATAATTATGCTACTGACAGGATAGAGGATGGGGGCTTAAATCCATCAGGTGACAGTTAATTGTTGCAGAAGACCATATTTATTGGCGTTCAAAAGGATAATAGAACAGTATTGTGCCATCATGACTTCTGGTTTGGTCATTGATTGCAAGAGCCCTATAGGAATCATATTTTCTATCCATCATCACTTTTGATGTACCCCAATAAGGTATTATCAGAGGAAGACACCTTTAGGTCTTTTAGCTTGTCTGTTTCAAAGAAACAACAAGTTATTGTCATCACTCCGGCATCTGCACTGGCCTTGTCCACGTCATTTTTGTCCGAAATCTTAACGTTGGCCATAACTATGATACAGACTTTATATATGGTATGTGTACACACCCCAAGAAGCTCTTGAGCTGAATTCAACTTGGGTCATGTCTGACAAAGGTCAAGGTCATTTAGAGGTAAAATAGGGAGAATTTAACATTGGCTATAACAAGGATAACAAAACGAACGAGTGTTGGCACCTGCATGTGGTGCTGTTGTTGGTAGAACCTGATCATTATGTCCGTTTTCTATTAAATCTATGTAAACTTTGTTATCCAGTTATTGGAAAAGTTTCAACTTAAAAGTGAACGAGTGAAGAGTATTGGTTGAAATGTGAAGATTAATATGCAGTCTTAATAGTCTGTTAATGTTAATTTTTGTAGACACTTTCACACTCATTGGCCAGGGCCTACTGTTTTCCACCGTTTTCACTGGTACCCAAGAATGTAATGTGTATGTTTTTAGGTTGATTGACATACCATAGGACATATAGGGGAGCAATGTGAACATTTAAGTAAACACGCTTGGCATTGCAAAGATTTTTCAATCTCTATGGTTTTTACAAGTGAAATAACTCTCACTATAACATATAGGTTTTAACATAACCCATTAAACAAGTTTTGAGATCGCTAATGGAGTTTGGAAGTTTAATGCTGGACAAAAGTCATGCAGAAATCCCCCTAAAAGGCATTACCTTTGTTCTGCATTAACTGCAGCCTGTCTTGAAAACTTATACCTATAGATTGTGGCTGAAACCATCAGTTTGATTGTATGTGCACCAAAGCTGAGACTGAATTAATTCAGCAGGTAAACAGTATACTATATGTTTCATTGACAAACAATGTCAACCCAGATCAGAGGACTCCTTCAGGAGTCCTCTGATCTATGTCTACACTGTTTGTTTTACTTTACAACATTGTTTTGAAAAGCCATAACATATTAACTTAAACTGGTTGTTTTTCAAAAGTTGAAGAGCCCAATTGGAGACATTAAGTATTTTCAAGTGTTAATTAATGCTTCTATTGCCCAATGCAGTATTGTCTACTTGTTGACATTCTCTTCATTAAACGAACTTCCATGTGACATATATACAGAAGTTTGCTGTTTGAGGCCTTCTTGATGGGGCTTGGTTCTGTTTGTCAAAATTAAGAGTGTTGACACCGTATAAAGCTAAAGGCCATTCAAGGTCTTACTGCAACAAAAAGGCCAAGACATGACTTAAGGTATTGCATTGATGAACAGTATAGAGCTAAAATTAAATTTTCAAGCTGAATTCCAAAGTTTGATAATGCCTATATAAGGTGTGGAACAAATTTCAAAGCTTAATGTGTAAAAGACAGCTATAGTATTTTACAAGTGATCACAACTTGTTTCAATTGAACTAAGTCCTTTTTAAAAACCACAACTTAATTGTTCCACAAGGGAAGGGTTAAGTATATCAATTGGTAATGTGTGGCCTAGATTTCCGTTTGTCATTGACAATAACAAAAGTGGTAATTGAAAAACACAAGAAGCTTGATTTAGTTACAGGCAGGTAAAGCATAATTAAACTGTCCATCTCCCTTATCTAAGCACGTAATGCTAGTGTGATTCTGAAAGATGACACCGCTGTCACAATGCTGACGGAATGCGTGCGGTGTGCGGAAATTGATTTCAATGGTCATGATAATTATAGGTTTGGTCGAAAAGTGTAAAGCAAAAACAATTAAAAACAATTTACAGACTTTAGGTTGGTTTGGGATATTTTATCATGTTGAAATCAGTATTTTTTGTCTACCAGATACGCTGGGGATATGGTGGTAAAGAAGGGGATCATTGTGCTCGGCCCCGCCCACTTTCTTTTGGAGTGTTTTGTAAGGATTGTGAAGCACTGTGGTAGAAGGGTTATCTTGTGGTTTAGTAGAAAGGTGACATGACGACTAACTGTCCTTGGTCAGTGATTCCAAAGGTTTGTCATAAGTCACACGGTTTTAACACTTATACCCAAAACATATTGTCAGCTTAGAAATTATTGTCCATTTAAAAAAATTGTTGTCACAGTATTTTGAATTCAGATGTGACATTTTCTTTTAAAGCAGATTGAAAGTAAAGCAGAATGCATCTTAAGGCACATTCTGCTTTACTTTTTCAGCATGTTTTAAGCTACCCATCTGCTAGGATACAGAAAACATTTCTTATTATGCATATTCATGATTGTATAAAATGGAACTCCTTTGTTAATTGGAGGAATAAATTAGTCGGTAAAATGCATATCTATGGCCTAAAGGGTTCAAGTATTGCTTGGTCCATGAAGTTCACAAATGTATGTAACTCCGTGAAAAGTCCTAGATCACATACTGTAAAGACAATTATGAAGCAACTTTTCAAAAGAGATATAATTGGATGTCTTTAATGCGCTTAATGAATGACAAAGGTAAAGCAGAAAGTCCTGTTGTTCTGCATTCACCCAATATGAAGTAATCAATGACTGCTTAACTCTTTCCTCCCTGAAACTTCAAATGGACAATTCCAGTTTCAATTTAAGTCCAGTCCATTTCTGACTTTTAAGGGTTGTTTTTGTCTATGTTTGGCATTTTGAAAAACAGTGAAGACCCTGATCAGAGGGCTCCTTTCGGAGCCCTCTGATCTGGGTCTTCACCGTTTGCACAAGACAAGTGTACTATTCACATGCACACTATTTGAAATTACGCCTATATGCGGGACTAGGGCTCAAAGGGTTAACACCAGTTGGATGGTCTTTGCAATACAGCCCCTGGAAATAAATGATATTCTTTGCCAAATATTTCTGCTCTTAAAATGGGTTTCTAGCTTGGAGTTCAGAGTCAGATGCAGAGTTTTAGCGTTTGATCAATTTCCAGTCTTTTATACACTCGGATAAAATATATTATCAACATGTTCAGAAAAATTGTCATTTTGTACATTTTTTTGCATCGGTTTACTGCAATTTGTTGCTTTTAAACAGGGAAAGAATGACCTTAATCCCACCTTTTAAACATATTCTGCTAGCTGTGTTTGAACTTTGAGTTTTTTATGACACTTTACTCTCTTGGTATTGGGATTAGTTGCTGTGGTATAAAGAGTTTAATTATGGAAGGTAATAATATCCCTCTTAACCCTTAGCCTGCCAGTCACGACTATAGCTCCATATGCAAACAGCTTGGATCCGGATGAGACGCCGAGTAACTCGGCGTCTCATCCGGATCCAAGCTGTTTGACACTCGGACAACATTTTCAGCAATTTTGAGCAACTTTGAAGCACTTTGAAACTTGAAGCAGACGATATATATAGCAGACGACAGTTTATTTGGCGGGCTAAGGGTTAATCTGGGTATAGCATGAAACATGGTTTGCAATGAAGCCAATGATGGAGGTTTATAGGCGTTTTTCCAGTTACCTTTCATCTTGATTCAATTACTAACTGGAGTTTTTAATCCCTTTGCTTGCCATGCATGACTTGACGGACATTTGCAAATAGTTAAAATCCAGATCAGATGATATGTGACTGGGAACCAGATCAGTTCTAAAACTGTTTGACACTTGTTTCTAAGGTTTCTGAAGTTGAAAATGGAATTAAATTGAAAGTTTGAATATGAACTTGTAGATGACAGTTCTGTAGCAGATGCTGTAGTAGGATAAGGTTTAATAAATAACATAGTACATGCACTTTTAATGGATCTAAAGACAACACTTAAAACGTGTTGTATTGAAAACAACCAAACCTGGAATTAGCAACAATTTTGTAGAGAAACTTTCTAAACTTTTAAGATAGGGACTGCTTAATGCAGAAATAAAGTAAATGTTAAATATAGGTTAACCCATTACCCCATATTCAGTTTCTAGGTTTGAAGGCAGGTGACCACTAAAAGCAGGTTGAAAGAAAAGCAGAATGCGCCTTATATTATATTATAAGGCGCATTCTGCTAAAATTTACTTTCAGCCTCCGGAGTCCCATAAGCTATGATCTGCTAATATAAAGGAAATATTTCTTATGGTAAATATTCATGACTGTATAAATTCCAACTAATTTCTTCAGTAGAAGAAAAAATTAAAAGTGTAAAAAAATGTATTTTTTGGATAACAGGTTAAATGATACATTTGTCCGTGTCAGGTGTCTGATTGTATGATTGGCAGCTATCTGATGACATAGTGGTAATTATTTCCCTCTCTGTCATGCAATATATGTATTAATTAGTATCATTATTATATTGGTTGTGTGTCAATTATTCAGTGCCTCCATACAAGGAAAAAATTCATGTACCAATATAATATTAAAATAGTTTTTGAGATATGATGAAAGTTTCAGCTCATATTTATAAACCTGTTTTCCCCATAGAATCAACTTTAATGTTTTTGCCTTGTCCTAATAGGATGCTATTCTCCAACAGAAGTGACTTTTCATGTCATACCCATAGAAATGCCTTTTCATGTTTCGACCCATATCCTGAGCAGCTGAGGGTAGGTGTTACTAGAAATGTTTTCCCCTGTTGAAAAGTGGTCCGTGGGTCGATTTTTACCGTTGAAAAAAGACCCTGATTTGATTCTCAACATTGTAAAAAGATTACAGTCGATTCTGAATGTTTAAAATCAGAAAGGTTGCACTGTATTCTTATAATTTCTAGTTCTTTGCTTATCAGTGCAAATGTGACTTTACCTTTTTGCACTCCAGGTTTGATTTTCATTGCAAATGATCTTTGCAAATAGTTTGATCCTGACTAGAGTAACACACAGGTCTCCAGATAATGTTTTGAATTAATCTTCTTTTAATTTATAATCTAGAGCTCTAGACACAAATATATTGATGCATCTTATATGGCTCAAATAGTATATTGTAGTGCTGAATATTATATGTATTCTTTCCCCCATATAGCACTTTTCCTCTTAGCTTTTTTTCAGTTACATAATTTTAAGACATGTTTTTGTGTCACCTGCTGTAGGCAGAGGTGACAAATAGGGATCACTTTTCCGGCGTCTGTATGTCCGTCCATCTGTCCGTCTGTCTGTCTGTCACGCTTTTTGTGTCATGCCTCATAACTCCTGTTCTACTGATGCTTTTAAGTTGAAACTTCATTTATGGAAAGAGCTTGACAGGTGAAAGAGTATTGCACAAGGGTCATAACTGTTGCATCAATATTGTGAGAGTTATCCCCCTTTTCAATATTTTATTTTCCTGCAGATTTCTTCTGTTATACTGAAGATTTTGAAATGAAATTTCATTTATGGAAAGAGATTGATGAGTGAAAGTGTCTTGCTCAAGGTTGATAACTCTTGCAGCAATAATGTGAGAGTTATTTTCCTGCTCACTTCATCAGTATTACCAAATATATACACATTTTTATGCCTTTAATTTATTCCTCCACTGTAGAAAATAGTTCTACTTTATACAGTCATGACTATATACCATTATAAATGTTTTCTAAATCCTAGCAGATGATAGCTAAAAAAGGCTGACAATAAAGCAGAAAATGCTTTACGGTACATTCTGCTTTGCTTTCAATCTGCTTTATGTGGTCATTTCTCTGCATAATCAAAAAAAGAAACAGGTTATGGATTAAAGGGTTTAAGATGTTTTTGCTCAAAGCAGGCTGATAGCAAAGCAGAAATCTTTCTTCTTCTTGTACTACCTACTTAAAGCAATCACCTTTAAAACGTTGGAAACTATTTAGCAGAGCTATAGTGTGTATTTCGAATTTCTAACTTCCTCATTCTCCAAAATCCCTGTTGTTACTACCTATTACAATCGTCTCAAAGAGACGATTCTAATGAGTGGTAACAACATATGGTTTGTTGAATAGATATGGAAAACATGTTGGAAATATTTTAAGCTTACTTATCTCGAGCCCTGTATTCATATGCTTTATAATTGGTAACAAAGATTTGGAATAGGATGAGAATCTGCTCATATCTCATCAGGATCAGCATTGTTGGCTTTTACATATTACATGATCTGCTGAATGGACATACACATGTAGTTCCTTTAAATTACCCTTATTTATCTATAATGAAATCTTCCAGCAAGCATAAAATAGAGATTACTACAATAATATATCCAAGTATAAATTTGTTGATGCTCATAAAAGACAGGTGACAGCTTAAAGCTAGGTGACAGTGAAAGCTTTCTGTTTCACTGTCACCATGCTTTAAGCAGTCACCTGCCTCGAACACCAAAAAATTAATGAAATTAGGTGGTCATAATAGAGAGGTTTTACTGTAATTGAAAGCACTTCAGGAAGATAGGAAAAAAAAATCCAACAACTTACAGCTTCTGTGTGGAAACTTAGCTCTGGTAACTTAGCTTGCAGGTAACTTAGTTCTCAAGGTATCTTATCTCCAGGTAAATCCAATATGTGAAAAGTTCCACTTCCAAAACAAGTCAAATACAACATATGACCCCATAAAGCCCCACTTCCAGTTATGGTCACTGACATAAGTTAGTCACTTTACTCTTTGATTAACTACAAACGGGTGATCACACGTTGAAACAGTACCACAGGATTTCCATGAAGACAATAGCCATAGGACACCATTTCATTGTAACGCCCCTCCGTCATTACACCAACTACTCTCCAGTAAACAAACAACCATTAAAGCATTGACTTTTCAAATGACTTTTTCACAATGTTTTTTCATGAAAACTCTACTATCAATTATTGTATGTTAAGTCTGTTCCAGGAGTTCTATCATATGTTGTGAAAACATACAGTGTAGTTATTGATTTTCAGATAAAGAACACCATAATTCAAATTGATCTGCGCGGCATTTATGTTTATTTGCAGCATCTGTTCACAAGGGGTTTTGTTCCCACCAGGCAGGCTGCTGCAACCAGGTAACCAAGAGGCGCTCAGGTGTGACAAGAGAGGCTATTGATTTCAGATAGAGTGAACCCTTACGCTGCTGGAACCGTAAATATCCATAATTCTCAAACAGAGTAGACCCAGATCAAAGGGCTCCAGCAGGAGCCCTTTGATCTGGGTCCACACTGTTTGTAACTGTATATAACATCCCTCTAGATAGTCATTTATTAGTAAACGGACTAGTCCATTTCTAACGACAGCCTGTTAAGGGTTAACTTTACCTAGCTGCAGTGGCTGGTGTGCTAGAGTTTGCGGGTTCAATCCTGGAGCAAGCTCATACATATGGTTGAACCCAGACTTGTTGAACATACCTGAATTTCAAAGACAATATCTTGAACTGGTTTAAGTTGAACATGTCTGTATTTCTAAGTCAATATTCCAACTGGTTTTAAGTTGAACATGTCTGTATTTCAAAGTCAATATCTTGAAATGGGTTAAGTTGAACATGTATGTATTTCATAGTCAATATCTCGAAATGGTTTTAAGTTGAGCATGTCTGTATTTCAAAGTCATTATCTCAAACTGCCATGGTTTTTAATCAAGTTGAACATGTCTGTATTTCATAGTGAATTTCTCGAAATGGTTTAAGTTTAACATGTCTGTATTTCCAAGTCAATATCTCCAACTGGTTTAAGTTTAACATGTCTGTATTTCTTAGTCAATATCTCAAAATGGTTTAAGTTGGGCATGTCTGTATTTCAAAGTCAATATCTCAAATTGGTTTTAATAAAGTTGAACATGTCGGTTATTTCAAAGTCAATATCTCAAACTTGTTTAAGTTGATCATGTCTGTATTTCAAAGTCAATATCGCGAAATGTATTACTTCTAGTTGAACATGTCTTTTTTTCCAAGTCAATATCTCAAACTGGTTTTAGTCAAGTTGAACATGTCTGTATTTCATACCTTCTTTTGCTGCATATATAGTGCGCACCCATGTATAGTATACACCTGTATTTTTAGCTCACCTGGCACGAAGTGCCAAGGTGAGCTATTGTGATCGCCCTGTGTCCGTCGTCGTCGTCGTCCGTCCGTAAGTCCGTCGTCAAACTTTTTCTTTAAAGATCTTCTTCTCAGAAACCACTGGGTCAATTTCACGGAAACTTCATAGGATTGTTCATGGTAGGGTAGTCTCTTAGATTTCTTCAAATATAGATGATCCAGTTGAAATTGTGGTTGCCATGGCAACCAATTGAAAAAACTTTAAAAATCTTATTGTCCAAAACTACTGGTCCAAATTGAAAATAATATTACCCAAATGCTCCATGGGTGACTGTCTATCAGATTTCTTGAAATAATTTTCCTATCTCAAAAAACATGGCCACTAGTGGGTGGGGTAGATTTTCCTTATATGGCTATATAGCGAAAACTTTAAATATCTTCTCCTCTGAAACCACTGGTCAGATTTGGAAGTAATTTCACACAAATGATCCATCGGTGACCCTCTACCAGATACCTAAAAATAATTTTGTTATCTTAAAAAACATGGCTGCTAGTGGGTGGGGTAGATTTTCCTTATATGGCTATATAGTAAAAACTTTAAAAATCTTCTTCTCTGAAACTACATGTCCAAATTGAAAATAATTTTACACAAATGATCCATTGATGACCCTCTACCAGATTTCTTAAAATAATTTTGTTATCTTACAAAACATGGCCGCCAGTGGGTGGGGTAAGTTTTCCTTATATTACTGTATAGAAATTTTTCAAAAACCTTTCCTCTGAAACTACTGATCCGATTTAGGAATAATTTGACAGAAATGATTCATGGGTTTCCCAAATTACTTGTTCAATTTGACGTCACCATGACCGTAACCATGGGTACCAGGTGAGCGATTTAGGGCCGCATGCGGCTCTTGTTATTGTTAAATGACTGGAAGAAAAGCTTCTTCACAAAAATGAGGTGCGCCTGTGTTTCAAATAAATGCTTCAACTGGAAACAAAACCAGACATCCATTTTGATGGGCATGCTTAGTTATCATTTCTAGCTTCACATTAGAATCCCCCCCCCCCCCCCCCCCCCCCATTGTTCTGTGTAAGCTTGTAGATCCATTTATTTGGATTTTAAATACTAAATATTTTTTGTATTAAATTATTATTGTACTATAACATTACTTACATTTATTGAATAATAAACATATACGGTAGAGTAAGGATGTTCCGAAAAAGTTCCAAAAACTTTTGGAAAATTGAGTGCCCTCAAATTTCATGAAACCTAACAAAATGTAGGTCAATAATGAATATGGGTTATGTCAAGACAAAAAGTAGGGCATAAGGTCAAATCATAGGAAAAGAAATACCTAGACAAAATCTAGGAAATGTATGAATATGCGTTATGTCGGGCCAAAAAGTCATGGTCTGTAGGTTAAATCATAGAAATAAGCTTCTGAACCCCTCTTAAAGATCCCATTTTTAGCCAAAACTTCATTGATCTTGCTTTGTATGATCACCTGGACAATATTTAGGTCAAATATGAATATTGGAAATGTTGGGTCATAAAGCAGGTCAGTTGGTCAAATGGTAGAAAAAGCTTCAGGAGACAACCATAATATTATGTACAGTTCTGTTTTCTCATTTCTCTGGTGAGTCCCTCAGGGCCTCATTGACCCTCTTGTTCTGAATTCTGAGGTTTTGAGAGAGAAACAATCTTTGAGAGTGTTGAAAACTGCATAGTTGGTGCAGTAGTGTCCTATATTCCTTTTTATAAAGGCACATTTGATTGCCTGGGTGATGAGGCAAGCCACCTTTTAGTACCAACTGTGAAGTTTACAACTTTCACTTCAAACAATATTATGCACAGTTGATGTAATATATTGAAAAAAGGGACATAAAGTGAAGCTACTATAACAAATATGTGATCAAAGCTTGCAAAAAATGTTATCATCATTAAAACAGAGCAAACTCTCAACAACCAAAGATATTGAAGCATGTTGATCTTTCAAGGCAGATGGTAGCTTAATGCAGGACATAGGTAATGCAGAAAGCTCCTTTAGGAGCTTTCTGCATTACCTATGTCCTGCATAAAGCAACAACTACCTGTGTTAAAGAGTAATAGGTGTAATTTCAATGTTGCTGAGGAGAGCTAGGTTTTACAGTACAGTTAGTGTGCATCATCACACAGTATAAGATTTAATTGTCCTGAGACATTGCTAACCTAGACTCTGCTAACTATCAAAATGGACTATTCCAATTCCTATATAATTACCAGTTTACAGTGAACTGTGAGGGGTTGTTCCTAAAACTAGTTACACCTGTGGGAAACAGTGCAGACCCTGATCAGAGAACCCATTCAGGTGTATACTGTAAATGATGTTGTGTTACTTGTTTACCTGCGTTGTAAAGGTTTGTGCATTATTTACTTACTACCAACTCATTCTTGGCATGTTTCTCAGATTATAAAAAGTAATCAGTCATTCAAGAGCTTTAAAAGTTATCTTGCTGTGATATCGTTTTCTTTGAAATTGTTGTCCACAAAAGTTGTTAAATTTAGATTCATATATTTTTAAAGTAAAAAAATCTATAGTTCAGAGTGTCAAACAGTTTTGATCCAGATCAGACGTCTCGTTACGCGGCGTCTGATCTGGATCAAAACTGTTTGCAAAAAACAGTCAAGTTGCGATCAGCAGACAAAGGGTTAAGGTAGATACAATCTAAAAGACATTGAACTGACTGTCTGACAGGCACACAGTCTGAAAGTCTTAAGACAGTCACACAGACAAGGTTGCAGGTTACCCTTCTCTAACTAACACTGTATATTGACACTTGAAAACAGTGTAGATCCAGATCAGACAGCTCCTGATGTGTCTGCACTGTTTTCTTACTAGATCTGTCTGGCATGCATAATCACGAGCTGACACTTTTTCTGGGGAAAACTATGTCTCCCCTTATATAGAGGGGGGTGGGAAGACATTGATATATGTCCATCCGTCTGTCTGTTAAAATTATTGGAGGGATTTGCTTCCAACTTTCACAGATTACCAACTACTTATATACATATATGAAGATGTTCATGTGATTTGGAACTAGTTGGGGTGCAACCATTGTGAATGTAGTTATGGCCCTTTGAATATTTTTAGGCGCCCACATGACATAGTAGGCGGCACATTGTTATTGGTCCGTCTGTCCACAATTGATGGGGGATCAAACTCACGACCCCTGATATGGTAGTCGAGTGCATTACCACTGGACTATTTCTGCCGGTTAACTGGAAGTAATCTCATTTGGGGCTACACTATTTAGACTTTCTGTTTTAATTGGTTTCAGCCATAACTAAGTTATTTAACTGGACATAGTCATTGGTGATGCCCTTTACGGCTTTAGTATTTAATAGATAAATTGTTCTTTACAACATTTTACTTTGTGAGAGATATATCTAGCTATGGTTACAATAAATATGTCAGTTGACAGATAATTTGTGAAGTTTGACAAGCATGTGACAAGACGTTTCTTCTGTAAATCATGCCAGTGTTGTGTTTTATGTAACATGTTGAATCTAAGGTGCTGGATTATATAAGATAACAGGGCTCCAGATAAGGGGAGTATTTCAAAACCTAAAATCTTTATTTCTGCATTAAACCCTATGGTGTCACTACTCAGGGGAGTATTTCAAAACCTAAAATCTTTATTTCTGCATTAAACCCTATGGGGTCACTACTCATTAGAATCGTCTCTTCGAGACGATTCTAATGAGTAATAACACCATAGGATGGTGCTGAAATGATTGAAAAAATGTTTTCTCCATCTTCTCTGGAGCCCTGGATATAGATATTTGATATTATAGTTGCTCAAAAACAAACTCACATTTTCTGTTGAAGATCTGAAAATTCTTTGTAACAGCTTAAAGCAGGATGAAAGTAAAACAGAAAGTTCCTTCAGGAGCTGGAGTTTTCACTTTTACTTTTATCCCGCTTTAATTCATTATCCCCATAGCCTGTTTCAAAACTAGAAACACTGGCTATGGGGTAAAGGGTTGATACAAGCTTGTATATGAACGTTAATTAAACTTGTCTTTAAAGCAGGAGGGAGGGAAATAATGAGTTTTGCTTTTCATTATTCTTTTGCAAGCTTAGCAGAAAAAACATGATTACCTAAAAGTAAATAGTTTGCATCTAGATGAGCCACAGAGTATCAAGATGTATCACCTGGATCTTAACTATGTGATTCTCTTTCCCCATTTGGAAAAAGAAATTTGTTACTTTCTATCTTAACCCATTACCCCATAGTTTTTGTAGAAAAGACTAAGTGACCACTTAAAGCATATTGAAAGTAAAGCAGAATGGGCTTTTCTTTCAGCCTGCTTTAAGCTACCATCCACTAGAATAACTGGATAAAGTGGAAATATTTTCTTTAGTAGAGGAATGAATTAAAAGTGTAAAAAGGTGTTTTTTTAAGGGGTAATGGGTTAAAACAGTAGTATACAACAAACTACTGCAGACTAAAAATTACGCAACTGTTCAAAGAGTTCATAAACAGCCAAATGACACCTAAAGGAACTTAACCCATTACCCCATAAATGCACCTTTTTACGCCTTTGATTTATTCCTCCATTGAAGAAAATAGTTCAAATTTATACAATCATAAATATGTATCATAAGAAATATTTTCTATATTCTGGTAGATGGTAGCTTAAAGCAGGCTTTACTTTCAACCTGCTTTAAGTGGTCAACTATCTTCTAAACTGGAAACAGGCTATGGGGTAATGGGTTAACTTAAGGCCCATTCTGTTTTACTTTCAGCCTGCTTTAAGCTACCATCCACTAGAATATTGAATATATTTCTTATAGTATATATATTCATAACTGGATAAAGTGGGAATTTTTCTTCAGTAGAGGAATGAATTAAAAGCGTAAAAAGGAAAACAGTAGTATACAACAAACTGCTGCAGACTAAAAATTACGCAACTGTTCAAAGCGTTCATAAACAGCCAAATGACACCTAAAAGGAACTTAAATTCACAACAGTCTAATGTTATTACATGGTTTAGTGACTGAAGATGTTGACTTTAATATCGTGCCGTAACTCATTTAAATACACATGGTAACCCTGGGAAAATTATCCAACCGTAAGCTTCAGTCTCAAATACAACTGAAATTTTAGACATAAAATTACCCTTGTTGACATATTTATAATTGTAATCACCATAAACTGCTTTTTGCCATTGTGAAATGATAGAAAATATGATATAGTAGGAAGATATATCATGTGGGGACTAGAAAGAGTAACAGTTAAGCACTAATGTATTTTACTGAAGGTTTTCATAAAAATAATATAACCATCTTGCCTAATGTCAGTTCCTGGTGATACTTTTACTGTTAACGTTTTGTATGCTAGCGGTGATATTGGTGATTACCTTTGCAAACAGTTTGGATCCAGATGAGACGCCGCGTAACGCGGCGTCTCATCAGGGTCCAAACTGTTTGATGTTCTGATCCTATTTTGAAAAAAAAAATTGTCGAAAAATCTAAATATTTAACAGTAGCAGACGACAATTTTTGCAGAAGACATATTGGCTTAACGCTCAAAGAGTTAACGTTGAGTGACAATGAGTTCGTTGAATGCTCATTTCTGTTACAGTGATGAAGATGTTATTCTTTCCAAATAATCTTGTTTACCTTAAAATTGTTATTTCCAGTGCAAACAGTTTGAAGGCCAGATCAGATGCCGGGTAACCCGACATCTGATCAGGCTCCAAACAGTTTGCTTCTCAGATTTGAAAAAAGTTGTCATTTTCTACATTTTATTGCAATACTTTTGCGTTTCTTTTTCATTCAAATGGGAAATAATATCTTCTCCGCTGTACCTATTACTGGTTGTCATTATGTCCATTTCTACTGTTTTAAAAGGCAAGGTCATTTTATTTCTTGAAGGTCATGTTAAGGTCAACAAGGTCTCTTGAAATTTGACCATGTGCAGCATTGCCTGGGTAGTATCTAAAAGTCTGAAGGATTTATGTCTCAACTAGACCCTTTGAGTGGACTAAGATCCTTCCTCAGTTTTATTTTCATATGATTCAAGGCCTCCTGCCCATACATAACACTAGTATACCGGTAATTGGAAACAACAACAACAACCACAGAAATCTCTTCCCAAAACTTACGTGGCGATTGATTGCGGAGAGTTGCAACATTTAAAATAATATGTGCATGTCACACCCCACTTACTCTACCAGGTTGATGTTTGAATTTTTTCATTTAAAAATCTTGCATGATAGTATACACAGAAGGCAAGCTTGCATCTACTTCAGAGTTGAAATCAAAATACAATACATTGTACATTAAAAGCTCTCGTAAATGACACTTAAGTGAAGTCTTATTTTCCATTTTATAAAACATTTAACAGTTAATTTAGGATAAACGTTACGTAAAAATTACTTTAGGAGCTTTTTGCATTATTTATATTCTGCCTTAAGCAACCATTTGCATTTAAAGAAACCCATTTAGTTTTCCTAGTTATAATTAGTCATTTGAGAGATGTTGTACTGTATTTGCTAAAAGGCATAAACTTTCGAGAGATGCTTGTTATGATTTACACTTAGCTAATCCGCTTAAGAGGTAAAATACAGTGAGTATAGAGATTGGAGAAAGTTTGCTATAAGTGATTATTTGGTTCAAAGCCATTTATAATGATACAACAGGCAAGTTAACCGTAATCGTGCTAAGCGCAACTTGACTAATATTTGCAAACAACTTGGATCAAGATCAGACGCCGCATAACGCGGCGTCTGATCTGGGTCCAAGCTGTTTGCCACTATATCAATATTTTCTCAAGGACATGTATAATAAAGATCAAAATTGCAGGTATATGTTGAGTATACAGCTATTCATCTGACATGATAAGGGTTGAAATAGACTAGTACATCTGAAACAGTGTTGAACAGTAATTAAGTTACGAAACATGGAGATGTCTAAAAATGGGTGATTGCTTAATGCATGCCAAAAATTAATGCAGAAAGCTCCTAAGGTGAAACATTTCCTATTCCTCTGTTGAATTGCAGTAAGGTTGCACAGTTATGCAAATGACAGAGCCTAGAGGGCGCTCTATGCTTGCTGCAGATAATAATTTACACTGACATTTTAATTGGATAATACCCTTTCGGGTTGTTTGGCAACAGTGGGAGTTAACCCATTACCCCATAGCCTGTTTCTAGTATTGGTGATAGTTCACCACTTATTAAAGCAGGTTGAAAGTAAAGCAGAATGTGCCTTAAGGCACATTCTGCTTTACTTTCAGCCTGCTTTAAGCTATTGTCTGCTAGAATTTAGAAAATATTTCTTACAATGCATTTTCATAACAGTATAAACTGGAAATATTTCCTTCAGTGGAGTAAATTATAGATGTAAAAAGGCGTATTTATAGGGTAATGGGTTAAACCATTTATTCCTGTATATTGCAATGAATTCTCCCTGTATACTTGCTGAAAGAATTTATTATAGATATACAAGCGTAAATTAACCCTTAGCCTGCCACTCACGACTATAGCTCCATATGCAAACAGCTTGGATCCGGATGAGACGCCGAGTAACTCGGCGTCTCATCCGGATCCAAGCTGTTTGACACTCGGACAACATTTTCAGCAATTTTGAGCAACTTTGAAGCACTTTGAAACTTGAAGCAGACGAGAAATATAGCAGACAACAATTTATTTGGCGGGCTTAGGGTTCAGGACATGTGCACATTGCAATGTTTTTTCATACAACAAAATATTACATAATGTAATACATAGTACAGGTACATAATGTAGTCGGAATCGCTTCGATAAAATAATGTCTAAGGTGCATCTGATTTAAATATAATATAATTATAATACCAGCTGTTGGAAATTGGGCCTTTTCAGACTATGTTATTCACGCAAATTTTGTGCTTGATTTGAATGGGGTGCACCATAGACATTATTTTATTAATATTTTAAGAGCGATCAAAGTGATTCTGACTACATATGTACATGTACCTGTGGTGTAATAGCAAACAGTGCAGGGTCTACTCTGTTTTCCAATGCTCCCTTCAATAGACATGTGCACAAGGGTTAAATGGGTTAATTTTTTGAAGTCCATTGGTTGAATAACGTTGAATTGAGTTTAGTCAAACTAGATATACAAAGTTTAGCCATAGATAACTTAAAACATGCTTTAGTCAGACTTCCTTGTTTTAACTTTAAAATATGGATGAATTTTGGTTCAATCCATGCTGTCATATTATAGTAACAGTTTTTTCTTGCGTTTACCTATTTATAATAGAAATACTTGTTCATGCCTTTATATTGTTCTTATAGAGAGATGTAAGAATATGTTCTTATAGTCTGTCAGTTGAGTGCTGAAAGTTCCCCTGTGAGAATTTCTTGAATAATTCTAGAACTATTTCATATTTAATTTCTAGAATATTCATGAATGTTAAATGACCGCTTCTAGAACTGCAATTTATTGAACTTCAGTTATATATTTCAGTTCTAGAACATTGATGGCTTTAGAAGCATTGTTTTAGAATTACACAAGTTCTTGAACTTCTTTTGTAGAATGTGTAAACTATTTCTAGAATTCTAATAAATTCTTGAACACTTTTCACAGGGGAGCGTAGAATCAAGACGAGTGTTTTATTCATGCTCCGTATTTAGGCTAGTTGAGAGAGGAATGTAGGTAAAGGTGTAGTTAGTGTTGTTTAATGGTTTGAAAAGTTTTACTGGAGAATTTCAAAGATCATTAACTATTGCAATATTTATTATAAGCCTAGACTCCATGGGAGCCTCTGATTTGTGTACACTGATTGAACTCATCTGAGTCAACTGAAATTGCTACAAACTGTGAAGACATAGGTGTTTAGCAACTAATCCTGTAAAACATTGCTATTTCTATAGATAGGTGATTGCTAAATTGAGTTTTCTACATCACTTTTGATCTGTATTAAACTGCAGTCTTGGATTTTACAAATAATGTTTAACCCATTACCCCATGAATACGTCTTGTTATGCTTTTGATTTATTCCTCCACTTAAGAAAATAGTTCCAAATAATACCTTCATAAATATATACCAAACAAATATTTTCTATATCCTAGCAGATGTTAGCTTAAACACAGGTTTGAGTGTACTATTAATGATACATGTAAATGTTTTTTATCTGCAACAATTGTCATCTGCTACTGTTCTAAAAGAAGAATATTCAAAATTTCTTTTTAAAACAGGATCAGGGTTTCAAACAGGTTGGATTCTAATGAGAAGCTGCATCATGTGGTATTGCATTGGTATCTAAACTGTTTGCATAGATTATCACTATTGCGCCGCTAGCTGATGTGCAAGGAGTTAATGATACATATCGCATTATCATTAAAAGTTTTAGTTAAGTAGTCCTGAATTGAGTTTATTTACTCTTTACCATGCTAGCAGCGGATATATCCTACAGTGATTTTCTTTGCAAACAGTTTGGATTCAGATGAGATGCCGCGTAACGCGGCGTCTCATCTGATTCCAAACTGTTTGACACTCTGACCCTGTTTTGAAATCTTTTGAAAATTCTTTTTTAGAACAGTTACTAGCGGAAGACAAAAAATTACCTAGCATGCAAAGGGTTAAATCACTAATGCCTATTCTTGAATATATCTGTGTTATCAGGGGCATTTATTAAGGAGGAAAAATTGCATTTTAAAATGCTTATACAAAGATTGACAAAGATCCTCATTCTCCCTTACTGGTTGATTGGTAAAGACAGTTACACTGTATGTCAGAAATGTTAACCTATTGCCAAATAACCTGGGGCCCGTTTCATAAAACTTCTTACGACAAATGTTGTCGTAAGTCAAAACTTTAATATACATTTAATTTCTGATTTCTGTATCTAATCCTGTCTTGTGGCATCTCTTTGGAATCGTCTTTTCAAGACGATTCCAAAAAGATGTCACAAGACAGGATTAGATGGAGAAATAAATAATAATTGACACTTTTATATTCTGACTTACGACAACATTTGTCGTACGAAGTTTTATGAAACGGGCCCCTGTTTCTAGTTTTGAAGACAGTTGACCACTTAAAGCAAGTTGAAAGTAAAGTAGAATGTGCATTCTGCTTTACTTTCAACCTGCTTTAAGGTACTACCTCATTAGAATATAGAAAATATTATGATACATATTCATGATTGAATAAAATTGAAACTATGGAGGAATTAATTAAATGCCTTGAATGCATATATCTATAGAGTAATAGGTTAAAGCTTTAACATAGTAGACAGTTGTTGTCAGGAAATGTTTTAATCTGCAGTATATTTCTTGAGTTGATGCATTTGTAATTTCCTTTTGAAGATATCCTCAGAATATCAAACAATTTAGATTTGATGAGACACAAGAAATCATTTTCATTTAATACAGAGCCAAACTATCGGTATATGCAACTGCTGTCCAACATAAGCCATATGGGTGCCAGAGCTCCAGAAAAGCGAAGTATTCAAAAATTGAAATCTTTATTTCTGCTTTAAATCCTATGGTGTCACTAATCATTAGAATTGCCTTTTTGAGACGATTCTAATGAATAGTCACTCCATAGGATTTGGTGTTGAAATATGTGAGATAATATTGGAGTAACCTTGGAGCACTGTGCTAAAGTTTCTAGAGGTGTTCCATTATGCAGATGATGTAACTAAATGCAGTCTATTTATTGAGTACAAAGATATTTTATGTATTTCTAAAAATAATATGCATGCATTAACTTGTTGTAATACAATGAAATCAGGCTAGGAATGCAATAAACTGCTATTGTCATTAACAGATACTTTAAATTTAGCATTAATTTCTTTCAAAAACAAATCATTTAGTAACACTGGGACACTATGACCCGTTTTGCAATAAAAAAAATAATTTTCATTTGCAATATTGAAATTGGAAATACGGATAACCCTGCCTAGTGGCACTTGATCTGTATGAGATAGTATAAGAAAAGACATTCATGACTTAAGTTTGCCGAAGACATGTCAAGCAACTTGAAAGATTTCACCAAAGATGTTTTGAGCAGAATCTGCAACATCATATGGCAAGAGAAGGTCTCCTGAAAAAGAGTGCTTTCCAAAGTATTAACCCTTTCCACCCTACAGCCCTCTGTAGAGATTACTGATTATATTTGCAAACACTGTAGACCCTGATCAGAGGGCTCCTATAGGAGCCCTCTGATCAGAGTCTGCACTGTTTGATATTTCCGTTTGTTTTTGTTGTCATATCAAAAATGCAACAGTAGACTGGTTCAAAATGCCTGTACTAGAAGAGTCCAAAAGGATAATATATACCCACAAGAGATATTTAGGGCTGAAAGGGTTAAGTTTCTTCTCATAAAGAGCCAACGGGAATGGACTGGCCATGTTGTCCCTATGGAAGACATCAGAATTCCAAAGATGCTCATGTACGGTCAACTGAAGGAAGGACAACGTGACCATGGACAACCTCTCTTGAGTTACTACAGGCCAACCTGTAGAGCTGCCAATTTGCCAAACTCCTGAGAAGAATTGTTTTAGCGTAAACATGTTTTTGAAAGATTATAACGTTTTCAAACATGTTTTTGAAAGATTATAACGTTTTCAAACATGTTTTTGAAAGATTATAACGTTTTCAAACATGTTTTTGAAGGAGTAATGTCTTCTCCAATGTACTCTTGCACTAATATTCCCCAATATTGCTTTCTTTGTGCTTGTTTCAACAGTTAGACTAACTGGCCATGGTCTTGGTACCAAAGTATTTCTTCATCTCTGTGTTTGTTTGTACAATGTAGACAACATTGTTCTCTTCCAATAAACATGTTTATGCTTAAACAATTATTTCCATTGCAAACAGTTTGGAGCCAGATCAGACGCCGGGTAACCCGGCGTCTGATCAGGCTCCAAATTGTTTGCCACTCAGATTAAAATGTATCATTAGAAAAAATGTCTAAAAGTGACAATTTTAACATTTTATTGAAATGCGTTTGCGTTTCATTTACGTTAAAAAAACTGGGAAAGAATACAGTCTCTTGCACTGTACTAAAGGATTTCTCCATCTCTGTGTATGTTGGTATCAGACAGAATCAAAGCCTTGTATTAATTAGTTGCCAGTTCAGACTGCTTTGATCTGAATCGTTGATCTAGGGCAGATTGATGTTCTGCCCGTGTGCTCTAGGTGTGTTTTTCCCAGCATTCCTCACAGATATGCACTGATAGACAAAGCTAGAAAACATTGCTGGCCTAGAAAATATGTTATAGTATGTCAATATGTATTAATCAACTATTGTAGAGAAGATTAATTGATGTCTTGGGGACAGATGAAAGTCTTTAACCCTTTCCTCCCTAAAACTTCAAATGGACAATCCCAGTTTCTATTTTAGTCTAGTCCATTTCTGACTTTTAAGGGTTGTTTTTGTCAATGTTTTGCATTATGACAAACAGTGAAGACCCAGATCAGAGGGCTCCTACTACGGAGCCCTCTGATCTGGGTATTCACTGTTTACATAGGACAAGTGCACTTTTCACATGTATACTGTTTGAAAAGGACGCCTATATGCGGGACTAGGGTTCAAAGGGTTAAGGGATCTTTCTGCACTTACTTTTATCCTGCATTAACCCCATTACCCCATAAATACACCTTTTACGCCTTTAATTAATTTCTCCACTGAAGAAAATAGTTCCAATTTATACAGTTATACATATGTATTATGAGAAATATTTTCTCCATTCTAGCAGATGGTAGCTTAAAGCAGGCTGAAAGTAAAGCAGAATGTGCCTTAAGGCGCATTTTGCTTTACTTTCAACCTGCTTTAAGTGGTATTAACATAATTATTTTCAAAATCAGAAACAGGCTATGGGTTTTTTTAAAAAATCACTATGTGGTCATTTCACAAAGTTTAACAATGCTGTTGATCACTGGGAGATTATGCAAAACAAAGGTGATATAAAAATCTCCTTTTTGAGCTTTCTTCATTGATTACCTTTGTCTGGAATTAATATGACACCAGTGTTAAGAGATAATTTTTATATGCATACTCACTGTTGAGGTTGGACACTGTGTGCATGCCAAACCAGCATATACCGAGGCGTCAAGTACGAAGTGCACCAAAGCATTGTGCAATAGTTTAGCAATTATACAGTAAATAATTTCTATTTCCACCACAAAATGGTGACAATTGGTAGGTGTTTACTTCAGGTGCCTGCTTAAAGCAAGGTGACAGTAAAACGAAAAGCTCCTTTCTGTTTTATTTTCACCTTGCTTTAACCCTTTCCCCTATAGAAGCGACTTTTAGCGTATTTAATTTATTCCTTCGCTAAAGAAAATAGGTCCAGTTTATACCCTCATGAACAATTACCATAAGAAATATTTGATATAGCCTAGCAGATGGTAGTTTTAAGCAGTCTGAAAGTAAAGCAGAATGTGCCTTAAGGCACATTCTGCTTTACTTTCAACCTGCTTTAAACAATCACCAGTATTTAATGTTATAAACGGGTTATTGGTTAAAGAGTTAAGCTGTCATCTGTCTTTTATACATTAGCCTTCGTTTTAGTGATCATATTTAGAGAGGTTTTACTGATAGCTGCATTAAACGTTAGGCTACAGTAGTAGTCAAACTATCATAATTATACATGTACAGAGTATTGATAGAAAATTCAATTTATCCAATTTATGCCTTTGTCCAAGTATACAAAATTCTGTATCACTCCTTTGAAAAATGTTGACAATTGGCTTTCAAGTATGAAGCATACTATTTTCATTATCAGATAGAAAAATTGACAAAGGGGGACAATCCATTGACAGTGCAGTCCAACGGAATCATTGGCACTTTTACCCTGGTAATACTTTTGACAAAAAAGGTTTGTACATATTTGTCCTCTGTGAAAAAAAGAAAAAAAACCCCAGTAATATACCAAGTTAAAGTCTACTGCCGCCGGTAAAGCAGAAAAGTGTTCAAGAATTTTAAAATATTCATGAACGTTATATGGCAGCTTCTATAATTATTCTATAGCTTCAAGAATTACTTTACAAATTCTACAAAAGGAGTTCAAGAACTTTTTTAATTCTAGAACAATGGTTCTAAAACCATCAAATTTCTAGATTTTTTGCAGAATTTTCATGAAGCGAACTGGCCAGGAGTTCACGAAAATTGCTGCTAGCCTTACGTAGAGTACCGATTTTGGTCAGATTTCATTAGGGGTCCTCAAACATAACAATGATATATCAAATCAAAGATTTTTCAAACACCATTACAGTATTTATTCCAGACAGGAGTTTTCTGTATTACTTTTGATTATTTATGGTATCACTACTACCGTGCAAAGAGTGAATGGAATTTTAACTGTTAACCATCAGTATATTGTAAATGAAATTGTTGTTTGGGGCATTTCGAGATGTTTTGCCACACAAAAATTAGACTGGTGTGGTTAAGGAATATAATATGCATGTAATTACAGAAAAGGTGAGGCACGGAGTACACATGCCTGTGGGAACGCTTCTCTGTGGTCATTAGTAGACTTGTATTACATGCTCAACTTTGGCAGGTACTGATTGTGCTAAGTATGGAAATCATTGGTGGTCCACAGAGCTAAGAGGTAAGAGGGGGTAAACTGAACAAATCCAACATTTACTCACTCAATTTAGCACAAAATCCTATGGTGTTTCTACTCATTTGAATCCTCTCAAAGAGACGATTCTAATGATTTGTGACACCAAAAGGTTTGATGCAGAAATAATGGTGTTAGTTTTTAGCTCACCTGGCTAGAAGTGCCAAGGTGAGCTATTGTGATCGCCCTGTGTCCGTCGTCGTCCGTCCGTCAGTCCGTCGTCAAACTTTTTATTCAAAGATCTTCTTCTTGGAAACCACTGGGCCAATTTCATCAAAACTTCATAGGATTGTTCCTTGTAGGGTACTCTCTCAGATTTCTTCAAATTTATGTCATCCAATTGAAATTGTGGTTGCCATGGCAACCAATTGAAAAAACTTTAAAAATCTTCTTGTCAAAAATTACAGGTCCGAATTGAAAATAATGTTACCCAAATGTGCCATTGGTGACCCTCTATGAGATTTCTTAAAATAATTTTCCTATCTTAAAAAACATGGCCGCTAGTGGGTGGGGCAGATTTTCCTTATATGGCTATATAGTGAAAACTTTCCGATTTGAAAGTAATTTTATGCAAATGATCCATGGGTGACCCTCTACCAGATTTCTTAAAATTATTTTGATATCTAAAAAAACATGGCCGCCAGTGGGTGGGGCACGTATTCCTGATGTTACTGTATGGTAAAAACTTTAAAAATCTTCTTCTCTGAAACTGCTGGTCCAAATTGAAAACAATTATACACAAATGGTCAATTGATGACCCTCTACCAGATTTCTTAAAATAATTTTGTTATCTTAAAAAACATGGCCGCCAGTGGGTGGGGCACGTTTTCCTTATGTTACTGTATATTAAAGATTTTAAAAATCTTCTTCTCTGAAACTACTGGTCCATATTCAAAATTATTTTACACATATAGTCAATTGATGACCCTCTACCAGATTTCTTAAAATCATTGTGTTATCTTAAAAAACATGGCCGCCAGTGGGTGGGGTAAGTTTTCCTTTTATTTCTGTATAGAACAATTTTAAAAATCTTTTTCTCTGAAACTGTTGGTCTGATTTAAGAATGATTTTACAAATAATGATTAATGGGTGACCTTTTGCCAGTTTTCTTCAAATAATCTTCCTAGCTCAAACAACATGGCCACCAGTGGGTGGGGGTGAATAAGAGAAAACTTAATCATTATTGGTCCATTACCATCACCGTAATCATGGGTACCAGGTGAGCGATTTTGGGCCGCATGCGGCTCTTGTTGAAATACTCCCCTTATTCGGAGTCCTTGGTCCAGTGTAGTACTGTAGGCCCAAAATTTGGAGGAAGTAGGTATGATCTGTCTTTCATGACAAAGAGTTTCATCCTTTACTCCATAGCTTCTTTAGTTTTGAAGACAGGTGGCCACTTAAATCGAGGCACATTCTGCTTTACTTTCAGCCTGCTTTAAGCTACCGTCTGCTAGAACATAGAAATTAGAATTATATTCTTCAGTGGAGGAATAGACTAAAATTAATGCGTAAAAATGAGTATCAACAGTATACGGTATCATACATTGTGAAAGTTGTATAAGCTGTTACCTTTTCTTTCAACAGTATACATATCATATATTGTAAAGTTTGTTGTTATTTTTGTAGTATATTGCAGCAGGGTGCATGTCTAGATTTACCACAAAACATATGTTCGTGTAATATCATATGCATGTTATGATGAGAGGTGCAATCAGTGCAAGTGCACTAGCTGATGGGAACCTCCTTGCCTTTCATTTCTCTCAAACTTGGTCGCATGTTTCAGTCTCATGACAATCACATACAGTAACACGTCTATACATTATAACCACTCAAATGAAGCTTGTTAACTCTTTCCTCCCTGAAACTTTAAATGGAAAATTCCAGTTTCCATTTTAGTCTAGTCCATTTCTGACTTTTAAGGGTTGTTTTTGTCAATGTTTGGCATTGTGACAAACAGTGAAGAACCTGATCAGAGGGCTCCTTTCGGAGCCCTCTGATCAGGGTCTTCACTGTTTGCATAGGACAAGTGTACTATTCACATGTACACTGTTTGAAAAGCACGCCTATATGCGGGACTAGGGTTCAAAGAGTTAATGTTAAAGACTGGTGACAGTGTAAAGCAGAATGAAAGTAAAGCAGCTTAACCCTTTCTCAAGTAGAAGCGCCTTTTAACGCATTTAATATATTCCTTCACTAAAGAAAATAGTTCAAATTTATACAGTCATAAACATGTGTGTAAAGATATATTTTGTACATTTTAGCAGATGGTAGCTTATGGCGCATTCTGCTTTACTTTCAACCTGCTTTAAGAGGTCACATATTTTCAATACTAGAAACAGGCTATGGGGTAAAGGATTAAAGACCATCAAGGAATCAGTGGCCATTATGTCAATTTTACTGTATGATTAAAACCTCCTGTTAGTAGGTTGTTGTTGTTTTCTACTTATACTTTATAATTATGCATGTTTGTTCACCAATGTTTCAGTCATTAAACAATTCTCCTACTAGTATTTAGTCAGAACTCCATATAAGCAGAGTATTTCTAAAGCTAACATCTTTATGTCTGCATTAAACCCTATGGTGTTACTACTCATTAGAAGCGTCTCTTTGAGACGATTCTAATGAGTAGTTACACCATCGGACTTGATGCTGGTATGAAGGGAAAAATGTTGGGTTTGTTCAGTTTTCTCTTGACTGGAGCTCTGTTTAGGCCATCCAAAATATCAATAAGGACATGACAGACCAAGATGAGATGCCACACATAGCACTATCTATTCTGGGTTGGCGCCACTAGCAATTACATGTAGCTTATTACGTAAGCTGTATGAATGATGGCAGGCATTGTCAAGAAATGTTCGTATGAATTGAAAAACAAGTTTTTCCAACAAATCGAAAGGAAACATTTATGCTAGCATTAGTGACATGTTTTGAGAGGCCTGGTCTGGGCTTCTTGTGCTTGAACCTAATCTTCGCCAACCTACATTATACACTCAGTAATCATTCAAATTCAGAAACACTTATCCCTCTCAAGACAGGTGACTGCTTACTGCAAGGCAAAATAATTCAGGAAGCCCAAAGCAAGGACTGTAGATCAATGATACTATGTTCAGGGCTCCAGATAAGAGGTAGTAAACCGAACAAATGCAACAGCTTCTCACTCATTTCAGCACCAAATCCTATGGTGTAGCTACTCATTAGAATGGTCGCTTTGAGACGATTCTAATGAGTAGTAACACCATAGGGTTTAATGTAGAAAGAAAGATTTTAATTTTTGAAATACGCTTCTTATCTTGAGCTCCGCTGTTTATTATTTTATATAAAATTATCTACTGTATGGACAAGCACTGAAATATCTTGAGATCACTCTTGTTCATCTACAGCGCTCCCTCTCTACAACGGCCCTCCCAACAACGATTCCCTCCTCACAACGACGCTTGCCGCTGATCCCGAAACAAGAAATGATGTCCAATCTTTTTACGTCTGCAATATCTTCTGCTAAAGTTGTCGTCTGCTGTTTTTCTCAAAATTACATATTGGGCATTTTGACATAACAAACCTTAGTGACGAGTGACAAACAGCTTGAATCCAGATCAGACGCCGCGTTACGCGGCGTCTGATCTGGATTCAAGCTGTTTGCAAACGTAAACCAACTTCCCTCTCTATAACGACTCCCTCCGAACAACGCACACATTTTTTGTCTCCCATTGGATGTCGTTGTAGAGAGGGAACGCTGTATAATGAAATCTTCCAGCAAGCAGTCATAACAAGAGTTCATTGCAATATCCTGGCATAAATGGGTTAAAATAGCTTTGATAGTTTTTTCTTCGGAATTGACATAAAATTCCTGTTCTATCAGTATATTTGATAGGGATAAGGTTTGATTGACACACAGCGTTCACTGGCTGTGGTAAATGACACCATACTGTAATGACAGTCTGGCATTTATAGACATTACTTGAACATTTATGTCTCCTAATCATTCCCAACATCACTTGTAACTATGTCAGTTATAGCCTCTATAAAATATTTACCCCCCAAAAACTCAACTCAAATTCTTAGATGATTAGAAATGCTTAAGGGGTTTGATAGTAGGAATTAAGGTTTTGGAGTTGATAGTTACATTATTTCCCATAAGCCTTCAGCGTCATGTGTATATATGAGCATAAGCACTAAAAATAAAGACTTCCCTTGCTAAATATTTAACTCTTTACCCCATAGCCTGTTTCTAGTTTTGAAGATAGGCATGCCACTTAAAGCAGGTTAAAAGTAAAGCAAAATGTGCCTTAAAGCCTGCTCCAAGCTACCACCTGCTAGGATAGAGAAAATATTTCTTATGGTGCATATTCACTACTGCTAAAAGTGAAACTAATTTCTTCAGTGGAGGAAATAATTAAATGCTTTAGAAGGCATATCTATGGAGTTAACCCTTTACCCAATAACCTGTTTATAACATTAAATACAGGTGATCACTTAAAGCAGGTTGAAAGTAAATCAGAATGTGCCTTAGGGCACATTCTGCTTTACTTTCAGCCTGCTTTAAACTACCATCTGCTAGGCTATATAAAATATTTGTTCTGGTAATTGTCCATAGGGTATAAACTGGAACTATTTTCTTCAGCGGAGGAATATATTAAATACGCTAAAAGTCGCTTCTATAGGGGAAAGGGTTAAGAGTTAAAATGATGACTTGTGCTGATAATTGTATTCAGATTAATCCTGCTCCTGGTAAAGATACCATGTCCATTAAGAACATCTATCATTTAAATTATAACATTGTCTAATGAAATAAGGAACATGTTTACCAAGGAAAAAGACCAGATTTATGTCAGACAGGTTTATATAAAATTATCTAATGAATGGACATACACTGTTCTAAATGTCTTTAGATCACCCTTGTTCATCTTTAATGACTTTAATATAAGAAAATGGGAGCTCTACGATCTGGGTCTACACTGTTTTCAGAAAGCATCAATATACACTTATAGCACCTGGAGAAGAGTTAAATGCCAAGAAACTCAGTTTGTCATTCTGTTTGACACTCACAGTAAAAATTGTTTTCAGATATATGTTTGCAAGACGACGATTTGTTTAACTCTTTCAACATTCAAGTAATTCAAGTGGGTTATTTTATGCTCCTGTGTTGATGGGCCAGTCTACTTGGAATTCTGGGTAGTTTAACTGCTCGACATTTATAAACAGTGTAGACTCTGATCAGAGGGCTCTTAAAGGAGCCTCTGATCTGGGTCTACACTGTTTGCAAATGTAATGAGTGTATTTTAAACAGGTCCATGGTGTTGAAAGAGTTAACTAAATTGAATATCATTTAAACCAGACAACTTTATATTAGTATAAGAAGGCTTAAATGTCTGTCTGGACCAATGGGCGTTTTACTTTGTCATGTAAGTATTGGAAAGAAAACAATATTTGGCTATACTAACTAAATGAAATAACAAAGAGTTGACTCATTAACCAGTTGAACTTAGATGAAACAGCCAATCATGAAGAATAATGGCTATGTCTTATACAGGATGGGTGGATGAGTTGGGTTTTATGGCACTGCAACACTGAATAGGTCGTCTAGCACTGTGGTACTTAAATAGGTAATTGCTTAATTCAAAATGCTGCCATCTGTCTTTAACCCATTACCCCATAGCCTATTTCTAGATTTGAAAACAAATGACCACTTAAAGCAGGTTGAAAGTGAAGCAGAATGCGCCTTAAGGCGCATTCTGCTTTACTTTCAGCCTGCTTTAAGCTGCCATCTGCTAGAATATAGAAAATATTTCTTCTGATACATATTCCTGACTGTATAAATTGGAACTATTTCCTTTAGTGGAGGAATAAATCAAAGGCGTATTTATGGGGTAATGGGTTAAGACTGTCAATGTATTGACCATTTAACTCTTTCAACACTATGGACCTGTTTAAAATATACTTATTCAATTGCAAACAGCGTAAACCCAGATCAGAGGGCTCCTATAGGATCCCTCTTGATTAGGGTCTACACTGTTTACTAATTTAAAGCAGTATTTATTAAACTACCCTGGATTCTGAGTAGACTGGTTGTGATAACTAAAAAGATCCACAAGGGAACTTAATAACCAACAAGAGGTACTTAGTGTTGAAAGAGTTAATACTGTCTATGTATCCTCTATATAATATTTGCCGTTTAATAGGACAACAATGATTAAGAAAATATTGTTAGATTAAGTAAACAAATGGTAAGTTTATTGGTTGACCTAACGTGTGGCATTCCACATTCTGGTGTTACAGACCTTTGCAAAACAACTTCAATTAATCCAGATCAGGTTCACTAGACATTCCTGCCCTTTCATTGTGGTTTTGGGAAGGGTTCATTTACCCTAATTATGCTAATTTTTCAAATACTTAAAGAAATTACATTTTTGTGTCAACTTGTCTGAATCTGCATTGTTAGCAACTATTGTTATTTGGTGGCTGATAAATCTAAGGTATGGCTTTGCTTACAATAAGAATGGCTCAACTTAAATTTAATTTTTCAAATAATTTGGGCCAGTTGAACTTAGTAACAATGTTTGTATATACTGAGCATGCAACTAGGGAGCATCATTTGTGTCTTATGGACACAGCCACACCACATCTCCAGTTCATAATTATGAATGGACCAAAAAGTCAACCAATGAAAGTCCCAACATTTTAAATGAACAAACAGCTGTTTGACTTAGAAACAAATTTATCATTCTTTGTTTCACATTGGACATTAATGTATCAGATGATATGAAGAGTTTTGACATCAATGAAATACTGATGTCTGTTTGATTTATTTCATTGTTCAAATCCAGTCTGATCCATATTTTATGAGAATTCTTTCTCACAAACATATAGGATGTATAATTTGATGAAAACAACTAAAGAAAAAAATAATTAAAAATGATTCATAAGTAACATAACTATTGGAACCTATTCTAGTAAAGGTCAAGGTAATTTGTGTTTCTGTAAAAGAGTTATAGATTTGGTTTTCCATGAGAATACTATTAACCTTTTATACTGAATGATTTAAGTGGACAAATTCTTCTAGTGAAAAATGACCAGTTGATGCTGATTTTTAGTGCTGTTTGGAGAAAATATTTCACAAAATATAAAAAGTAAACAAGCTGGAGAGCCCCTCTGATTAAGGTCTTTGTTGTTTGCAAAATATACAGACTGCATGGTATATTGGATTCAAGCATTATGGGTTGATGAATGCACTGGTCTGGTTTTAGAGACACTATTCAGTAATGATTGATATCACTAAAGGTTGACGGAAGTTTCATGCAAGCCATTTTAGTAATGTAGAAAACTTCTAAAGGCGTTAAAATTACTGTTGTACTAACACAGTATCTCATCTATATTCATACTGTTTGACATACTCAGAATGCGTATTTGTTGCCATGGAGAAAGATAGGTTGTTTTCAGAATCATTAACGAAAAACAATATTTTTCAAGAACACAAGAGTAACCGGCCTTAGCCACTGCCCCATAAATATGTCTGTTTACACCTTTCTATTTATGACTCCACTAAAGAAAATAGTTCCACTTTATACAATCATTAATACATGACATTGTATCTTTCATACAAAATATTTTCTATTTTCTAGCAAATTGTAGCTTAAAGCAAGCTGAAAGTAAAGCAGAATGCACCTAAAGGTGCATTCTGCTTTACTTTCAACTTGCTTTCAGTGGTTGTCTGTCTTCAAAACTAGACACAATCTATGGTGTAATGACCTAAATTAACTATTTTTACTAAAAAAGACGAACTTGATCGGCATGAGACTGTTAACCTATGGAAACATGACAGCTGAATTCTTAGGAGCAACCAGAGAGTCTTCAGTGAATTTGAGCAGGTGTATCACAAGGGGTTTTTGAGTAAAAGATATTGTCATTTTATTGTCAGCACAGACGTGGCTAAATGTTATTAATTGTTCAATTGTTTTACAAACATTCATACACAGCTTGATTATAAACGTAATCCACAGCAACTGAGGCATGTTGTTGGAATAAGGCAAACTGTCTTTAATGTCGTGATAGATCCCTGAACAATGATAAGCTGGATTAGCAGCCACAAAAAGTGGCTGATTGAAAAGGATTTAACCTCAAATGACATGAGGATCAGTTCAAAGATGATAGGAACGGATATTGTCACTCTATTTCCTTACAATGTGTGATGTTGCTAAACACAGACTTGTTGGTAGAAATATTTGTGTAGAATATTGTAGTGTGGAATGGGACCAAAGTATGTTAATATGCATGTTGTAAAGTATTGTTTAATCAAAGGCATAACATTCGTTATTGAGAATGACAAAGAACATGCAACCACGGATAGTCTATCCCATTACCCCATAAATATGTCTTTTTTATGCCTCTAATTTATACCTCCACTGAAGAAGAATATTCCACTTTATACAGTCATGAATAATTATTTATTGTACTACCGGTATAAGAGATATTTTCTATATATATCCTGGCAGATGGTAACTTAAAGCAGGCTGAGAGTAAAGCAGAATGCATCTCAAGGTGCTTTCTGTTTTACTTTTAACCTTCTTATGTTGACACCTGTCTTCAAAACTAGAAATAGGTTATGGAGTAAAGGTTTAAATGGTCTACTTTTCAATTTGAGGCTCTGTCAGGGTCATGATCCCTGGAAAGGAAATATCAATGTTCAATGAACTTATTTTGACAGTTGTTGAGGTGGGGGTCCAATAGGGAGTGTTAACCTATTGCATGGATATCTAGCATCCGCTAAAACAGACTAGCAGCAATATATGGTATCTCTAATACGTTTTGTAAAAAAAGAACTTTTTGTGAAATGCGAGTGAAGTCGCAATTAAGAGTTTCCTTCAGAACACTATCCTGGGGTAATTATTAATGACTGTAGCAAGCAGTTTGGAACTAGATCAGATACAGATCAACTTTGTGTTTTCATCTCATTCTTAACAGTTAAACAAATTTGATGTTTCTTTTGAAGATCTATTCGTAGAATTTCTGCTGATATAAGCTTTGAAGATAGAAACTAAATATCTGACATGGTATATAGGTTAATGTAACATAATTGTGGGGGAATGAAGAAACTTTTTCTGAAATGTACAGCAGACTATGATATTCTTGGTATGAGATATTTAGTAGTAAAGCATTGTATATCCAGGTCAGGATAACCTGTAATTGAGTGATACAGGTACATGGGAGTAAAGCTATATAAACTCAGGTCAGATTAACCTCTAATTGGGTCATACAGATACAGTGGAGTAAAGCTATGAACACCCAGGTCATATTAACCTCTACTTGGGTCATAAAGGTACAGTGGAGTAAAGCTATGCAAACTCAGGTCAGGATGACCTCTAATTGGCTCATACTGATACAGTGGAGTAAAGCTATGTAAATCCAGGTCGAGTGACCTCTAATTGGCTCATACACTAGATACAGTGGAGTAAAGCTATGTAAATCCAGGTCATATTGACCTCTAATTGGGTCATAAATGTACAGTGGAGTAAAGCTATGCAAACTCAGGTCAGGATGACCTCTAATTGGCTCATACAGATACAGTGGAGTAAAGCTATGTAAATCCAGGTCATGTCAACCTCTAATTGAGTCATAAAGGTACAGTGGAGTAAATCTATGCAAACTCAGGTCAAGTAACCTCTAACTGGGTCATACAGGTACAGTGGAGTAAAGCTATGTAAATCCAGGTCGAGTGACCTCTAATTGGCTCATACACTAGATACAGTGGAGTAAAGCTATGTAAATCCAGGTCATATTGACCTCTTATTGGGTCATACAGGTACAGTTGAGTAAATTTATGCAAACTCAGGTCAGGATGATCTCTAATTGGGACATATAGGTACAGTGGAGTAAACTATGTAAATCCAGGCCAGAGAAACCACTAATTGGGTCATACATTAATGTAAAGTCTGGTCATAGTAACCTCCCATTGGGTCATACAGAAACAGTTAAGTAAACCTCTAATTGTTTTATACAGGTACAGTAGTAGAAAAAGCATTTTAAACCCAGGTCGGAGTGACCTCTAATTGATCGGTCATACAGGTACAGTTAAGTAAACATTGTAAACTAAGTTCAGAGATTGTCACAGATGGTATCTACAATAAACAGAAGCTAATAAATATTTGGTCAAAGCTATAATATGTTGTGTATAAAGACTACCCATGGGTATTCCATTGAAATGGATGCTTAAACCTTCTTGCCCTGAATATTCATTTATCATATAACTTGCGATCTGGGAGTGACATAAAGTCATTATGTAAATATCGTAATCCACTAGTGGAATATCGTTTTTTGGGCTCCGGCCCAACCTGTTCGTCCACAAGCGCTACATGTAGCGGGACGCCAAATGACGTGATTTGCTACAATATGTTAACGTAAACAACGTAACGTTTTGGCGGAAAATCTATATAGCGGAGGGCCTACAAACTACAGCTTCAATCAATTTAATAGGTGCTTAAACGTGTTATGTGATAAATAGAATCTCACATTCGTGCTCATTATTTATCATTTTCAATAAACTTGTTGACTAAAATGAATATTATTTTAGTCAACTCGTTTATTAAAAATGATAAATAATGATCACTCATGTAAGATCCTCTATATAACAATCTGACCCACTATAATGAACATCTATCAACTGAAATATAACTGGCTAATTAAACAAGGAAACATTTCCCCAGGAAAGAGTGAAGACTCCTGTTAAACAGATCCTATAAGAAAACACTGGTTCTACACTGTTTTCAAAAGTCATCAATATGCGATAATAGCATGAGAAGGGTTAAAACAAGACTATATATAGATCAAAGGAGCAGTTCACACCCATGTTTTCTACTGACTTTCCAAATAAACTCTTTTTTATTCTTGGTCTGTAATAAACCAGTGTACATTGACTTCTGAGCAGTTTGATCCAAAAAATATTTTAGATTATGGGGAACAATGCAGACCATGATCAGAGAGCGCCAGTAGGAACTCTCTGACGTGTATCCACTCTGTCTATTTATTATGTATATTCTTATTTCTTGTATAGTAAGGGTTACGTTTTCCAAGGTTGTTAAAATATGGAACTAATAGATTTTATACCATTACCCAAATACGTTTGACCAATTACAAGTCATCAAAAGCTAGTTAACATGACCCGAGATCTGATTCTGTGATAACAAATAAACATGGGAAGAAAATCATGGGAAAATCCTCCAAACACTGAAAACTTTAACCCTTTATTGATAATTGTCCATAATACAATCAAAACCTATGTATTGTCACAGTTTAGTGATAGCCTTCATGAATATCTCTAAAACTTGGCGGCGGCTTCGTACTTAATAAAAGTAATGCAGAGAGCGTTGGGTGGCTTTCAAATGCAGGAAAGAGCTTTAATTGATATTGTCTCTTAATAAGAAATATTTTCTGTAGTCTAGCAGAAAACTGTTGGTAGCTAGTTTAATGCAGGCAGAAAGTAAAGCAGAATGGGCCTCAAGGTGCATTCTACTTTAGTTTCAATCTGCTGTAAGCGACCAGCTGTCTTCAAAACTAGATCTATACAGGCTATGAAATAAAGGGTTAATGCGTAGTTAGCTAGTCAAGCCCATTAACTGTAATAATTGGTTGGTCATCCATTAAAATTATTTCAGATTAAACTTTACATTGCCCCTCATCAGAGTCTACAATGTTTTTTACTCCAAGCTAAATATTTTTTACATATAAACTCTTTGAGGGAGAAAATTAGTATTAGTTACAGCTTAACTTGAAGAACCTTTTTAACCCATTTAAATGAGGGTTCAAAATATGGGACACAGACAGGCAGACTCTGTGAATGGTAGGTAATATTGTCATCTGTAGCTGGCTGTCTGCTACTGCTTTTCGAAAGAATCTTTTAATAAAAATAATATTTTAAAAATAGCGTTAGAGTGTCTAACAGTTTGGATCCTAATCATTATGTACACTAAGTTAAATCAGCACATTTGATTTTCATAATGGTTTCTCTGTCATGGTGCAGGATATGATATTGGATTAGCAAACAAAGAAGATCCAAATCAGAGGGGTCCTGATCAGTGTTTGCAATGGTACATCTCTAGAATCAATATAAACTGATCATTATTTAGAAAATGGAAGAGTCCATTTGGACATTTAGCATTGTAAGGGCTATAGGACAACATAAGGTGTGATTGTCGTTGGGAAATTATTAGTGGCAGTTAAGTTATTTTGTTGGTATTGATGTTCTTGGTGGGTGGGATGATTATCTTTAATTGATTTTAATGGCTTAATATACATTTTGTGGCAGTGAATTTTGAGGTTGTCTTTAGCTTGAGGGGAGTGACATGGCGGGGTCTATACTGGGGTTTGTTTAGTTATAGGTTGCGAGTCATCGGATAAATCAAATGGATATAGTCAAAAAATAAAATATTGTCAAACTTTTCTTGAAAAATAATAGGTTAGGTAGTCTCAAGTACAATTTATTGCAGGACAAAAATAATGCAGAAAGCTCCTTTGGGAGCTTTCTGCATTATTTTTATCCTGCATTGAACAATTACCAGTCATTTGAGATTTCTATACCTTCTTTGTGAATGGCTGCTTAACACCAGGTTGACATTGTAGATATTTTATCGATAGGGTTTGATGAAATCAGTTCACATTTTTCTGTCACATTCTTTGCATATTAATCATAACTTATTTGTCTTATCATTTATCAAGATTACTTTTTATCATTACATATTCTTCTTAACACGCAAATTTACTAAGATCTATTTTTACAAACCTTTATGACGCATTTAGAATAGCAGAAAATGAGATCTTTTGTTGTATAGAAACAAATAAAATGAGAATTTTAGTATCTTTTGTTGTATTATAGAAACAAATAGAATGCGATAAAGCATTTATTACATGCGATAAAGCTACTTTTTACATTTGATAGATCTAGAAATATATTTTGATTTGAGTTGGCAAACATGGATAAGCTAATATGTAATGGATTTGATTATGAGTGAAAAACAGAAGTTTATGTACTTGTAAGAGTCTTAGATTATCAGCAAGAAAATACCATTTATTATTTTAACAGATTATCTTATTTATTGAAATTTGGACTAAAAGAAATAAAAAATAGAAATAAGTATGCATTAAAAAGAAAAAGAAAGACTAAAAAAGATGAAAATTACATGCTATTAGCATACATGTAGTGCATGGACATGGGAACAAGAAATGATTTAAAAAAAACAAAAAACCCCCAAAGTTTTCATAGTCTAAATTAGCAAACTTTAGAGTTATAGATAGAAAAGAGACAGGCGACACACTCCCAATTAGATTTTGCCTAATACGTAATAATTGCCTTTGATGTTAAGCTGGCTAATTATCATTTTACCAATTTGAAAATAACGTAATTAGTGATGAAAAAAACAGTCATGGTTCTTTATTGAATTGTTGCCAAATTCAGGTTTGACTGAATTTGTAAATTAAATTGAGTCTTTTTCAGTTACTATAGTGACTTTGAGCATTAGAAACTTATAATTGTAAGACATTGTTTGTCAAACTGTCCAGTTTCTTTAAGGGATAATTCAAATAATTTTGGCCGGATTTTAATCCTACATGATAGGATGCTTCATTGCGTAAATAGTTGGAATGAATATGTTAATTTCAGGCACATTCTGCTTTACTTTAAGCCTGCTTTAAGCTAACATCTCATCTGCTAGTATATAGAAAATACTTCTTATGGTGCATATTCATGACTGTATAAATTGGAAAGATTTTCTTCAGTTGAGGAATGTCACTGTGCAAAACAGACCAGTTAATGAGAGATGCTAACATTTTCATCATCAACAGTGGAAGAATAAATTTAAGACATTAAAATGCATGTCTATGGAGTAATGAGTTAAAGCAAGTTGAAAATGCCAAAAAATGAGTATTCTTTTGAATGGTTCTCAGCCTTTTACCTGCTTCTAGACTGCAGAGGAAGATTTCAAATCTGACATCGTGTTTACAAACATTTTGATGCTAGTTTTGACTGTGGGAACGATTTAAATCTTTCCACATAAAGCTTGCCCTGCAGTCAGTTTTTGATGTGTTTAGGGGTAGAACCTTTTATCCATATAATTGTAATTCAGATTTTTCACTGATAGCAATAATTTCTCCCCTATGGCAGTCACCCATCAAATTATAAAGTTGATTTCATTTGCCAGTTCTGCTTGGATATTATTATTTTAACCCCTTTCATTCATAGTCTCACGCCTTTACTTGTTCATCATAGAAATGCAGTTTTAACTCTTAGCATGCTATAGGAGCGGTGAAACCATGATAACCTTAAAATGCAAATAGTTTGGACTCTGATGGGACTTTCACTCTTGCAATAGTGTCTACTTAAAATTGTCAATTGCTTATTTTTCTTCAAAGTTACATATTGGGTTTATTGACGGACGAAGCATAAAGATGAGTGACAAATAGTTTGAACCCAGATCAGATGCTGCCTTAAGCGGCGTCTGATCTGGGTTCAAACTGTTTGCAAATGTAAACCAAGTCACACTCACCACTGCACTCTTTGATATTAATTTTCCCTCCCCATAACAACTCCCTCTGAACACACAATCTGTGTCTTTATATCATAATCTTTCTTCTGCTAATAGCATTGATATATTGATGCTTTTTTAAAACAATGTAGGCCCAGATCAAACAGCTATTATATATTAATGAAGAAACTATTTTCTTACAGGATCTGTTTGACATAAAGTCAAATTTTCCCTTATTTTATAAGCCAATGTATCTCTAGTTCAATATAAAATTACAGATATTGAGCTGGGGAAGGGTAAAGGAACTTTCTATTTTACTTTCAGACTACCTGCCTTAAAATGCTGGAAAATTGTATAAGGAAAATGGTGATGATTGTGAAACCATGAGAAGCGGGGACACCCAATCAATGGCTGTAGGTGGACAAGGTCGTGTGAGGTAGATGATAAGAGTTAGTGGTTACTTGTTGTGAAGGTGATGTTTCTGTCACTAAACCCTCGGCCAAGTAGCGGATGTTTGGTCCGACTACGCTAGGTCACACCTCTAGCTAGGTTGATACAGACCGTGATTTTGTTGGGGCGAATCGTGTGGGACACGGGTATACAACATTGTTGTCTGCCTCCAAGTCTGGCTTACCCCTTTAACATGCATGGCAAAATTTCACCCATGATTACAAACAGCTTGGATTCTGATTAGATGCTGAGTAACTCTGTATCTGATCAGGATCCATATTGTTGGAAAATCTGATTTTGGCTGGTTTCCACTGTTAAAAATGCATGATGATTTATTTTTTAAAGAATTAGGTAGTTATATTATCTCTGCAAGCTAAGAAGTTTTCCTGTGTTATATTTTTTCAGCTTTATAGTCTTAGCAAATAAAAAATTTTCAACCTCAGTTTTGAATGAATTGGATCTGAGTCACCCAGTTGGGATCCAGTTCAGGCCTCACAAATATGGGGCATGATCTGGATCCAATCTGTTAGCAAAGTTATGAATACTGTCAGATATTTACTGGTAAGATGCAAAGAGTTACACCAGGGAAAGGGTTAGTCGAGGTGTGAGAAGATATAGGATATGATAATCAGGAAATCATAGAAGGATGTTTGGCTGCGAAAACTGGCAAGATTAAATTTTAGTAGGTTTGAAAATACCACTACAATCTACTGTATATAATATTGAACTAGACAATATTGTGTGTTTTACCACTTTAACCCTTTACCTGATAGCCTATTTCTAGTACTTAAGATAGATGACTACTTAAAACAGGTTGAAAGTAAAGCAGAATGCGCCTTAGGGCGCATTCTGCTTTACTTTCAGCCTGCTTTAAGCTATCATGAGCTATAATATAGAAAATATTCCCTATAATACATATTCATTACTGAATAAATCATATCCGCTAAAAGGCGCTTCAATGGGGTAAAGGGTTAATGGTTAATCCTCTCCCTCGTAGCCTGTTTTCAGATTTAACCTTTTACTCAATAGATACACCTTTTTACGCATTTAATTAATTCCTCTACTGAAGAAAATAGTTCCATTTTATACAGAAACAAATGAACAAAATAAGTATTTTCCTTTATCCTAGCAAATGGTAGCTTAAAGCAGGCTTAAAATAAAGCAGAATTTAAGGCACATTCTGCTTTACTTTCAAACTTCTTGAATTAGCCATCTGTTATCAAAACTAGAAACAGGCTATGGAATAAAGGGTTAAAAACTTAGGGTTTCTTGAAGTAGGGTGAAAATAAAGCAGAAAGCTTGCTAAGTATATCATATATTGCATATTAGGTTATCTTGTTAATCTTTTTAGTTACCAAAAAAACCCAGGCTACTTGGACTTGTGTGTAGCTAAATAGATACTGCTTGAAATTAGCAAACAGTGTAGACCCTGATCAGAGGGATCCTATAGGAGCCCTCTGATCTGGGCCTACACTGTTTGCAAATGTAATGAGTATATTTCAAACAAGTCCATGATGTTTAAAGAGTAAATGGCCACACAAAAGAATCCATTGGCAGTCGTATGACACACAGATGGCAACTTATTGCAAGAGACAAAGGTAATTCAGAAAGTTCTGATTTCCATACTTAAGCTCAGATGATTGAAATTTGATTTTAGAATGTTAAAATTTTAATCCAAGCAAGACGAGTTTTCAAGACTAAACTGTATTTCTATGCATTCCTTTGACTTTTTCGAGACCCAACTGTGTATTTGCTTCCATTTCTTGGACTTTTTCAAGACTAAACTGTGCATTTGCTTGCATTTCTTGGACTTTTTCGAGACTCAACTGTGTATTTGCTTGCATTTCTTGGACTTTTTCAAGACTCAACTGTGTATTTGCTTGCATTTCTTGGACTTTTTTACTAAACTGTGCATTTGCTTGCATTTCTTGGACTTTTTCGAGACTCAACTGTGTATTTGCTAGCATTTCTTGGACTTTTTCAAGACTCAACTGTGTAATTGCTTCCATTCCTTGGACTTATAAAACCTTATCAATACTAGATTCATTTAGAATTCAAAATTGGGTGGAATTAAGCTTAAAATAGGCTTTCTGTTTGAAAATACAATTCACGGTGTGGGTCTGAGAGCAACATTTTGAACTGTCTTGCAAGTTTAACCCCCTCAAACTGTTAAATCTAGTGCAGTGACTGCGAAAGGGCAAAGGCAGTAAAGGGGTTGAGATATGTTAGGTGCAAGTGGAGATAAGATAAAAATAAATGTTCACTTTCTTTCTAGTTGAACTCTGGCAGTGTTAACCCATTGCATGTTGGGTAATATTTGGCGGCCATTTTAAAATGTCCTCTGCAGCGGATATAACTCAAATATTTGCAAAAGATTTTAGCAGTTTCTGATCGAATATTGAATTAGCTGCAAACAGTTTTGATCTCAGATCAGGCCCCACAATGTGGGGCCTGATCTGAGATCAAAACTGTTTGCCTAGAGGTACACCTTAAAATGTATCCCACTTAAAATGGGTTAATGGAGAAAAATCTTGAAACAGTTTACACCCAGATCAGCAGCCGAGTTACTCTTTGTCTCATTAGGATTCAAACTGTTTGTCATTTGGGTTGAATTTCTGTAAATAAACCAAGAAATAAATCCGTTTTAGAGTTGAAGCAGATGATAATTGTGAAGCAGACACTATTTATTTTGGCATTGTAAAGGTTGCAATACTTGAGATAGTTTCCTATGTTAATGTCTTTGATAAAGTGATTAAAAGATAAGAGAAGTATAGATAACCCTTGCAACATTGACCCTAATAGTATCAAAGACATTTGCTCAAAATTTGGATCCAGATCAAGCCCAGGAACATGTTCCTGATCAAGATTGTAACTGTGTTACTATCTGACCCTGTTTCTTTAAGTATACAGAAGATGTGGCTGATTTAAAAAAGTTTAAGCAGATGACTTTTTCAAGAAAAGCAAGGGATTTAGTGTTGAAGGGTTAAACCTTTCTTTCACAGCAATCAGTATAAATCACTTATATCCATGTATCTAACTGCCATGCAGCATGGAGCAGGGCTCCAGATAAGGGGAGTATTTCAAAAACTAAAATCTTTATTTCTGCTTTAAACCCTATGGTGTCACTACTCATCAGAATCGTCTCGAAGAGACGATTCTAATGAGTAGTAACACCATAAGATTTTGTGTTGAAATAAGGGAGAAAATGTTGGAATTGTGCAGTTAACTCCCTCTTATCTGGAGCCCTGTTGCAGTACTTTTATATCTTAGGCAAATGACTGCTTGAAGCAGGATAAAAGTAAAGCAGAAAGCTTTCTGCTTTACTGTTATCCTACTGTAAGCCATATATATGTATCTCCCATGTAGGAGATAGAGTCATGTAGAGTTGTCATAAGGTGCTACTGTGTGGGTACAAGTTAATCAAAGGAAGAGTTGATAACCTTTAGAAAACACTTCTTTGAAGCATCTTCTATCTAATCCGTATTCAACAATCATGATAAACATGGTTACACAAACAAGTATATTCTAAGTTATATAATAGAACACAGTAGAAATGTTTACTATAAACAATTGTATGCATTTAAAAGTTTAAATGTGATGTCAATCAAAAATATAGAATTAGTTTAATTTGAAATGTTCCTTTTTTGACATTCATAACTACAGTAAAATCTCTTTATTATGACCGATAAACAAAGGCTAATTGATTATTTAAAAGAAAGGTGGCAGCTTAAAGCAAGGTGACAGTAAAACAGAAAGCTCTTTCAAGAGCTTTCTGTTTTACTGCCACCTTCCTTTAAGCAGTAACCTGTCATAAACACCCAATAATTTACACGATATTGTGACCGTAGTAGAGAGGTTTTACTGTATAAGAGCTATCTACATTACTTTTTGGCTGCATAATTCTTTTCATAAGAGTAACTACTAGCAATACAATCATGATAGTATAACACTAATATGTGTTTTGGAAATATATAATGGTTATTTAATCATGGTTACCCATCCTAATAATTTCTCTCACAACTAATATCTTCATGTTTAACCCTTTGAACCCTAGTCCCGCATATAGGCATCCTTTGAAAACAGTGTACATGTGAATAGTACACCTGTCCTATGCAAACAGTGAAGACCCAGACCAGAGGGCTCCTTTAGGAGCCCTCTGATCAGGGTCTTCACTGTTTGTCATATTGTCAAAAATTGATAAAAACAACCCTTAAAAGTCAGAAATGGACTAGACTTAAATTGAAACTGGAATTGTCTATTTAAAGTTTCAGGGAGGAAAGAGTTAACCAATTCTTTGCTGAATTTTTGAAATTGATAATTCCATTTCAATAGAATGTCTCATATGTTTATTTTTTTAGCTGTTCATAGAAAAGATTTGAAAAAGTAAGAGTAAAACAAACAGTATAGACTCTGATCAGAGGATTAAGGAGCCCTCTGATAAAAAGCCTGCAAGGAGCCCTCTGATAAAAATCCCGCAAGGAGCCCTCTGATAAAAAGCCCTCAAGGAGCCCTCTGATTAAGGTCTGCACTGTTTGCAAAGATACATAATTATACATGTACTGGTGCAGCTACTTATCTTTCAAATCTTCTTCATTGAATGTTAGCTGAACACAATTTTAGTTTTAACCCATTTATGCCTGGATATTGCAATGAACTCTCCCTTTTTGCTTGCTGGAAGATTTCATTATCGATATACAAGGGTGATCTATAGATTATTTCATATGCAATAGCAAACAGTGCAGACCATGAGACACTGCGTAATGTAGTGTCTCCTCAGGGTCTACACTGTTTGCCAATGTTGCCTTTAATAGACACATTGAGGCTTAAATGGCTTAACCCTTTACCTGATAGCCTATTTCTAGAATTGAAAATAGGTTACTACTTAAAGCAGGTTGAAAGTAAAGCAGAATGCGCTTAAGGCACATTCTGCTTTACTTTCAGCCTGCTTTAAGCTATCCTGTGCTAGAATATATTGAAAATTTTCCCTATTATATATATTCATGACTGATTAAATTGGAACTATTTTCTTCAGCGGAGGAATAAATCAGATTCGCTAAAAGTCGCTTCTATGGGGTAAAGGGTTAATATAAAAAAAATAGCATACCTTTACCTTGGCTTGGTATTTCATATCCTTGATTAAATCCAGATTTTTTCATGTTTTCATAATCACAAAATATATTTGTAAAAATTGTCAAACCATTTATTATAATGAATATTCCACCAAAGCTTCATTAGTACAGTCAATTGAAATGTACAGCCGAACTCTTTTTGTGGACCAATATTAGGCGTACAAGAAGGAAGTTTTTGCACTCATTCTAAAGAACATTAACCCATTACCCCATAGCCCTTTTCTAAATTTGAAGATGTGACCTGGACTTAAAGCAGGTTGTAAGTAAAGCAGAATGTGCCTTAAGGCACATTCTGCTTTACTTTCAACCTGCTTTAAGCTACCATCTGCTAGGATAGAGAAAATATTTCTTACGGTTAAATCTTGACTGTATTAAATGGAAATATTTTCTTCATTGGAGGAATAAATTAAAGGCGTAAAAAGGTGTATTTATTGGGTAATGGGATAAATGGTCCTTTCAGCTTTCTTCAAATTATACTGGAACAATTGCCTGTTTAAACGCTTCTCTTGGCATTAGCATATATTGATGTTTTTGGAAAACAGGGTAGACCAACATCAGACGGCTCCTTCAGAATCTTTCTGATAAGTGTATGCACTGTTTTCTGAAAGGGTCTGTCAGATATAATGTCAGCATTCTTTCATATGGAAAAGATTTCTATAGTATTAACCAATATAATATTTTAATACAATAGATGTTCATAATTGATGGGGTTTTGTATAATATTATGACTACTCGGCACATTCTGCCTTAATTGCAACCTTCTTTTAGTGGTCACCTATCTTTCATACTAGAAACAGGCTATTGTGTAAAGGGTTAAGAATATATCTATAACTCTTCTAATGTCACTTAACTCATAATATGGTCCATGTTGAAGAAGGCTGCTGTAATCTTATGAATAAAGGCTTGTAGCAAGAAGAATACATTTGAATGAGATATTTTTAGTTCTACAGGAGCAAATGTGACAGTTCCGTTTTAGGGTTATTCCCAATTTTACATTTCAGAAGTTGACATTGTTTGACCGTATTGTGGAGTGAAAATATTGTCTTTAAGTATTGAGTCCGGACAATTGGAAATTCAGAATAGGCTTATGTATGTTTAAATGTTGTTCCAGTCGTGATAACGGGGTGCTTTGTAAATTCTTTTCAGAAAGCATATTGTAAATAGACATGTTGTCATTTAACTCTTTGCATGCTGAATTTTTTTTTTCATCTGCAACAATTGTTGTCTGCTACTGTTCTAAAACTAGAAATTTCAAAATTTATTTTCAAAACATGGTCTGAATGTCAAACAGTTTGGCTCCTGAAGAGACTTCATGCTGCATGGCGTTTCTTCATTATCCAAATTGTTTGCAAGGGTTGTCATAGTTTCAATGCTAGCATGCTAAGAGTAAAATAGAATTATGCTAAACATTTGTTACTAAATGCGGTTATTCCGTTAAATATTTTAATTGGGAATTACAAGCTGAATACATCTGTGTGTACAATTCTTAAATATTTGATCAGCTTAGACGCAATTTTAAACATTTTAAATGCATTAAGCATAAATATCTTCAAATCTCGTGTGAAGTAAATTAATTTGAAGTACTTCTGACCCTGTTGGCACCCTTGAGCTTACATTACTAGTTTATGAAGTATCTGTTTGAACCTATTCCCCCATAAATATGCCTTTTTATGTCTATAATACATGTATATTCTTCCATTGAAGAAAATAGTTCCCTTTTATACAGTCGTAAATATGTATTGTAAGAAATTTTTCCATATCCTAACAGATGATAGCTTAAAGCAGGCTGAAAGTATAGCAGAATGTGCCTTAAGATCATCTTTCTTTAAAATCAGAAACAGACTATGGGGTAATGGGTTAAAAAAGAACTTTTAAAAGGCAGTTGACTTGTAACCCTTACCCTTATAGTTTGTTTCTAGTTTTCAGGTCAGCTTACCAATTGAAGGAGCATTCTTCTTTACGTTTATTCATGAGTATGTACAACAAGAAATATTTTTTCTGTATCCTAGCAGGATGGATAGAGATGCAAAACTGAATAGGTCATGTAGCACCAATTATCCTAGCAGATGATAGCTGAAAGTAGGCTGAAAGTAATGCAGAATCTGCATTAAGACACAATTTGCTTTACTTTCAACCTGCTTTATGTGGTTGCCTGTTCTAAAAACTAGAGACAGGCTATGAGGTAATGGGTTAAGAGGGGTATTACTGAATGATTTCAGTTACATACTGGAATTATCTGAGATATTACTAATGAAAGCTGCAGTTGTCTGAGATTTACCAATGAAGTTTTAGTTATCTGAGATATACCAATGAAAGCTGCAGTTGTCTGAGATAATTAACAATGAAAGCTGCATTTATTTGAGATCTACCAATGAAAGCTGCAGTTGTCTGAGATAATTAACAATGAAAGCTGCATTTATTTGAGATCTACCAATGATAGCTGCAGCTGTCTGAGATATATATAGTTGCCAATGAAAGTTGCATTTATTATAGATATAACAATGAAAGCTGCAGTTGTCTACACCAACGAAAGCTGCATTTGTCAGAGATAATTACCAATGAAAGCTGCATTTATTTGAGATATACCAATAAAAGTTGCAGTTGTCTGAGATTTACCAATACAAGTTTTAGTTATCTGAGATATACCAATGAAAGCTGCATTTGTCTGAGATAATTACCAATGAAAGCTGCATTTATTTGAGATATACCAATAAAAGTTGCAGTTGTCTGAGATTTACCAATACTAGTTTAAGTTCTCTGAGATAATTACCAATGAAAGCTGCATTTATTTGAGATATACTAATAAAAGTTGCAGTTGTCTGAGATTTACCAGTACAAATTTTATTTATCTGAGATATACCAATGAAAGCTGCAGTTGTCTGAGATAATTACCAATGGCAGTTGTATGTGTTTGGATAATACCATTGAAAGATGCATTTGTCAGAAACAATTAGCAATGAAAGTTTCATTTATTTGAGATACACAAATGAAGGTTGCAGTTGTCTGTGGTATACCAATAAAAGCTGCAAATATCAGAGATGTACCTGCTTGAGTCATATTAAAATGTTGGTCTTGACTTATGTTTCCTATCTGAAAGTAGACTGTATAAATATAGAAAGGCTCACATTAGAAAGAGTGATGGTTGTGTTATCAGTGGTCTGTTACCATGTATCCAAAGTCAATGAATAATTTTGATAATTGCAAAATAAGCAAAATGAGCATCCTAAAGAAATAATTTGCAAATTATTATATGAAAGCCTGAGAATTTTTCACTTATTTATATGATATGCAAATCTCTTGAGCTCTGTTCATTCATAGATCTTGTTTTGAAATGCAGATTTGGTTCATTCATAGTTTTTCCCATGGTAGATGTTAACTGGTATTCCATGCCAAATTCTGAATGATGCGCTCTACCTACGCAGCCTTTTGAAGTAGAAACTGTTATCCTTTTCCTGCTATTAACACATTCAACCCTAGCGACGAGTATACTCGTCATTTACAAACAGTGTACCTGTGTGGATTACACTTGTCCTATACAAACAGTGTAGACCCTGATCAGAGGGCTCCTTAAGGAGCCCTCTGATCAGGGTCTACCAGTGGGTCTACACTGTTTATCATTGTGAAATATATTGTTAAAATCAACCCTAAATTGTCAAAAATGGACTAGACTTATTTTGAAATTGGAATTATCCATTAAAAGTTTCAGGGGTGAAGGAGTTAAAGTAAATTGAAACTTTTTTGAAAACAGTGTAGACCCAGATCAAACAAACAATATCTGTATGATCAAGGTCGGCACTGTTTTTCTAAAGAATCTATCTGACATAAGTCAATATGAAATTTAATTTCCTTATTTTATTAGCCAATGTAATAGTTCAGATGATTGATGTCATTTGTGAGTTTTATATATGAATATTGAGCGACGAAAGGGTTAATAAGTATGTATACATCTTCACAGAAATAGTCAAACCAGTATTTGGCAGCCATTCAGCAAACTGTTATTGTGAAAATCTTTTAAGTCAGGTGGCTGCTAAATGCAGAACAAAAGTAATGCAGAAACCTCAAGTAGCTTTCTGCATTACTTTTTCCCTGTGTTAACTCTTTGAACCCTAGTCACGCATCTATGTGTCATTTGCAAACAGTGAACCTGTGAGGAGTACACTTGTCATATGCAAACAGTGTTGACCCTGATCAGAGGGCTCCTTAAGGAGCCCTCTGATCAGGGTCTACACTGTTTGTCATTTTGACATTTATTGTAAAATCAACCCTAAAATGTCATAAATGGACTAGACTAAATTGAAAAAGAGATTTGTCCATTTGAGGTTTCAGGGAGGAAAGGGTTAAGCATTGAGCAATTTCTTGTTTTAATAATGGACAATATATTAACCCATTACCCAAAAGATATGCCTTATAATTCTTTCTTTCACTCAAGAAAATAATTCAACTTTATACAACCATGAATATGCACCATTAGAAATGATGTCATAAATCCTAGCAGATGGTTGCCGAAAGTAAAGCTACATGCTTTATTCTGCTTTACTGTCAGTCTGCTTTAAGCAACCATGTCTTCAGCACTGACAACAAAATATGGGTGGAAAGGGTTAAGCTGCTAGACATGTACTAAAGTCTAGCCGTTCATTATTTTAAATGGTTGCGCAATAAGTTTGGACTGTTGGATTAAAGAAGCTTGTGATTGAGTCTTCTTGACAAACAAGTCAGGTATTAGAGAGGATAGAAGGGCTTTTATGTGGACAAATTTCTAGTCCTTGTAGCGTTGAATGAAGCGTCTGTGCTTGGTTAAGTTCTCCATTGACGTAGTTGGTTCCGACGTTGTACAGTGTGAATGAACGCAGTGTAGTTGGGAAATATTATACATAGTTGACTACAGGTTTTATAATTAATCCCTTTAGACCACATTATTTACTTCAATTCATATGAAAGCATGTATCAGGGCTTCGGATAAGAGGGAGTTAAATCACTTATTTCTAAAAAAAAAACTCCTTTATGCCTTCACCGAACACTATGCTGTGACAACTCATTAGAACCATCACTTTGTGACAATTCAAATGAGTAGTGACACTATTGGGTTTGGTAGAGGCAGAACATATTTAGTTTTTGGAATAACGAATCTTATCTGGAGCTCTGATGTAATGTTCTCATAAAAATTATGTCCTATCAAAGTTAAACCTTGTGCATAGGTGTGCATATGAGAAAATGTTTGTATATGTTCGAAAATAATGTGTAAACAATATTTGTTGAAGATAATGATGAAGATCTCCTCTTAAATGCACCTTAAGGTGCATTTTGCTTTACTTTCAACATGCTTTAAGCTACAATCTGCTAGAAATTGGAAAATAATTGATATTATAATATTTATGACTGTATAGAATAAAATCATTTTCTTCAGTGGAGGAATAATTCATATGCATTAAAATGTGTATCATGGAGTAAAATGTTAAGGTGCATTCTGCTTTACTTTCAGCCTACTTTAAGTGGTCACCTGTCTTTCAAACTAGAAGCAGGCTATGGGGTAATGGGTTAACTCAGTCTTACAGCAGGTATTCTATATTATTACATGCTATAGGTGCATGGTAGCCTGTTCCCATAGAATGTCGGGGCAATAGAAAAAAAGGAAAAAGAAAGCTGATTAAGTATTTCACAGGCCATGTTCTTTCTATTTCCCACACTTCCTTCCAACTGCAAAACCAACAAAACTTAATTCAAACAAGTGATAAGAGGACCTTGTACATCTTGAATCAAGTTTTACTGAAGTGCCTTCTCAAACACAGAGTTGTACAGGGAAACCTGTCTCCATTGGCATTGGCCACTGTTAAACGCATTACCCCATAGCCTATGTCTAGTTTTGAACACAGGTGACCACTTAAAGCAGGTTGAAAGCAAAGCAGAATGCTCCTAAAGGAGCATTCTGCTTTACTTTCAGCCTGCTTTAAGCTACCATCAGCTAAGATAAAAAAATGTTTCTTATGGTACATATTCATGACTGTATGAATTGGAACTATGTTCTTCTATGGAGGAATTAATTTAAGACATAAAAAGGCGTATTTATGGGGTAATGGGTTAAGGCATTAAGTAAAACAGCATGCTCTTATATGAGCATTCTGCTTTACTTCAGCCTTTATTAAGCTACCATCTGCTAGGATACGGGAAGTTTTTCTTATGGTACACAACTGTATAAATTGGAACTATTTTCTTCAATGGAGGAATAAATTTAAGGTGTAAAAAGGCATATTGGTGGAAAAATGAGTTGAACAGGCATTGATATCTCTAATAACTTTTTAATGTAGAACAAAATTAAACCAGAAAGCTCCTAGAGCATTAAGCTGAAACTTAAGTCCTACTAATCTTTGTCTTTGGAATTGCACTTAACATAAGTTTGCCTGTTAGCTCTGTTTTATACCATTCAGGTTTTTACAGATAACCCATTCTGTAGAAAATAAAACTGGTAGTATTTTTTTTTAATTCTTAAATTGGACTGCTTTTGTTTTTCCCTCCTGTTTTTACTGGCCTGATAAAGCACAAATTCTTTTCACACGTACATTATGTTTTGTATAACTGGCAACTGATAAAGACCGGTCCTTATTATGCTGTCCGCTTGTACCCCTAAAAAAGTTTGCTCACTGCTTGTCCGAATGTTCATATTCTTGTACATGTCAGAATTTTTATGGACATGAACTTTTAAGAAATTGGCTGATATTAGAATGTAGAACAAGTTCTTGACTGGTCTGAATATTTGCAGAACTCAAATCATTCCATGGGTAAGATCAGTGAGAGTGGTAAATAGACCCTGGTATACCCCGGGTGGAAGGTTAGCCTTGAGAGCTTGCATAACAAAACCATTAGACAATTTTCCCAGGCTTGTCCCTTCTATCGATATATTCCTATATGATGAGTAGTACGTTTTCACAATCACTTTCAACTGACAGCGATATCTATGTGGAATATAGTGTCGACTCATCCATCAAAAACTGAATGTTCTTACCTATAACCTGTACTGTATAACCTCTATACACGAACCACTCGAAAAAAAAAAAGTCTGTAATCTATAAAAACAAATTAATGCTTAATGCAGGGTAAAAGAAATGCAGAAAGCTCCTTTAGGAGCTTTCTGCATTACTTTTGCCCTGCATTAAGCTGTAACCTTTATTTAAGCACGGAATTTCGTCTTTCAAAAGTTGAGCTGCTATACAAAGTATTTACTATATTCAGTCGAAAGTCAAAAAAAAAACCTTTGACATAGTAATATGACAGGTATACAGTTCACCTCTCTATAGAAAGGCGCCAGGGAGCATTGTGATAAGGCCGGCTTTATCAATAGCATAATTTTCTGGTCAGCGGCCTTAAATTTCCTTTCCATTCTTAGTTAACGGAACCCTACTGTTTTATCCTCAGCAAGGTGAGAATATGTAATAGAGGTGATGAGATTACAGTTAATTCTTTATTCAACAACATTTGAATTTTTTCAATGAACACAGTTAAACTTCTCTAATATGACCGCTAAATTGTGTTAATTATTAATTGTTTTAAGACAGGTGACTGTTTAAAGCAAGGTGACAGTAAAACAGAAAGCTTCTTTCACTGGCACCTTGCTTTATGCTGTCACCTGTCTTTTATACAATCAGTATTAAACTTCGTTTTAGTGGTTGATATAGAGTGGTTTACTGTATTCAGTGAAATAATTCAAAGGTCTCTTACAACAGGCCATTACTTAATGGAGAACTAAACTATAAGACAGAAAACTACCATTGGGGAACTTTCTGCATTTCATTTATTCTTCATTAAGCCTGCAGCTTGTCTTCATTAAACCTGCAACTAATGCATAATAATGATATAACTTTGTTTAAATCATGTTTAACAGTATAATATGGTAATGTAAATGTTATGGTAAACTATTTCTCACAGTCACACGCTCACCATTTAAATACCCATAATCCTTCGTAAATAACAACAATGTCAACATCTTGGCTAAGAAAATTGGGAATTTGTTTAATAAACCCTTTGCCCCTTAAGAAATGCCTTTTTAGCGCATGTAGTTAATTTCCTCCACAGCAGAAAATTGTTCCAATTTACAGTCATGAATATGTACCATAAGAAACATTTTCTATCTTCTTGCAGATGGTAGCTTTCAAAAAGCAGGTTAAAAAGTAAAGCAGAATGAGCTTTAACTCTTTCCTCCCTGAAACTTTAAATGGACAATTCCAGTTTCCATTTTAGTCTAGTCCATTTCTGACTTTTAATGGTTGTTTTTGTCAATGTTTGGCATTGTGACAAACAGTGAAGACCCAGATCAGAGGGCTCCTTTCGGAGCCCTCTGATCTGGGTCTTCACTGTTTGCACAGGACAAGTATACTATTCACATGTACACTGTTTGAAAAGCACGCCTATATGCGGGACTAGGGTTCAAAGAGTTAAGGAGCACTCTGCTTTACATTCAACCTGGTTGAAGTCTGGTGTGACCTGTATTGAAAACTAGAAACAGGCTATGGGATAAAGGGTTAAAATCCAGAATTCTAATGTCCTTATTTTACCTTTCCATTCTCACATTTTCAAATGAAGAAGTCTGCTTGAAATAGGTTCAATATAGTACCTTCTTCCAGCATGATATTTAGATATGATAAGTGTAACTATTAGCACATAATGTAGACACAGAAATGGTGTTTCATCTTAGTCTACACTGTTTTCAACATTTGTACACCATTTGGTGTAATTGGGATAGGAACAGGTGTTTGAAAACATATATGAAGTGTGATAGTGAAATTTAAACCCTTTTACCCCCATAAGTGACTACTTTTGTAAATAGTTTATCCCGTTCAGATGCCATGTAATACTGCTTCTGATCAGGATCCAAACTTTTTGGCACTCTGACCCTGTTTTGAAAAGAAATTTTGAAAATTTGCATGTTTAGAACAGTAGCAAACAACAATTTTGCAGATGAAAAACTTACCCCACATGCAAAGAGTTAAATTTGGTGTTTAAAGGGTTAAACATAATTGTGTAAATTGAGCTATCTATTTATTCTAACACCTATTCTGTTATGAGATTGATTAGGCCAAGAGCTCGAAGAGGTTTACCCTTTTCATGTCTTAAGTGCTACATGGACAAACACTTATAAACAAAATCTAAACCAGGAAAAAAACTGTTTGAAAATTAAAATTTCAATCATGCAGCATTTTGCATTACAGTCGAACTTCGATATCTTGAACTCGCTCAACACGAACTGTTCGATATTGATGCATGAACTACATTATTTCATGCTTGGTTAAGTCAAACATACACATATTTCAAAGTTAAAACGTGGCTGAGCCACGTTTAAACTTTGAAGTACGGGTATGTTATACTTGATACTTGCCATGTTTTACCTTTGAAATACGGGTATATGTTCGACTTAACTGAGTTCGAGATATCGAAGTTCGACTGTAATAAAGTACAGACAGAAGAGTGATCGGAAAAAATCGAATAAAAACATTTTGTTGAATGAGGATTTAAAATGCTCATCTGTTGAGGGTTAACAATTAAAGGGATTACTTGTTCATGATAGCTGAATGATCGTGGCCGAGTTTGTCATCAAGTGTATTCATGGTTGAGAATTATTACCATGATAAATTAACCTGTTTGACAGTCACTTTGTGTGATGCAGTTATGATCCATTTTCTCGTCTTCACCGTTACGTGAAACAGTATAAAAAGGAATAGAGATAACGTGGGAAAATGTTCGAAAGAGAATTGATGTGTTGTTCTCTAAGTACATAATCTATTGGGGCGCTTTATAATGTAAAATTCAATATACGTGAACAGTATACTAGTTGTCAAAATTCACAATCTTTAAAATTTTGTATGGGGAGAGTATGTAACACAACCATGAGTAATAAATATTTGCATGTGGGAAATACATGCATTTAACCCAATACCCCATAGCCTGTTTCAAGTTTTGAAGACATGTGACCACTTAAAGCAGGTTGAAAGTAAGCTTTACTTTCAGCCTGCTTTAAGCTATCATGCGCTAGGATTTCGAAAAAAATTCTGATGGTTCATTTTCAAGACTATAAATTGGAACTATTTTCTTCAGTGGAGAAATAAAGCAAATGTGCTAAAAGGCGCTAAACCTAAAAAGGGTTAAACCTGTCCACATTGGCCATGCAGTGAACAAACATGGATACCCCAGAGAAAAAACGGGTGTGATCTCGGGTGAGACCACGGCCGAGTCTCACCTGGAATCACGGCGTGAAAAAATTGCGGGATCTCAGGTGAGATATCAGCAGAATCTCAGGTGGGATCACAGGCGTGATCTCACCTGAGATTCTGCTGATATCTCACCTGAGATTCGCAATTTTTTCACGCCGTGATACCTGGTGATATCTCACCTGAGATCCCACAATTTTTTCACGCCGTGATCCTGGGCAAATCACAGCCGTGATACTGGGCAATATCTCACCTGAGATCCCACAATTTTCTCACGCCGTGATCCGGGGTGAGGTCACAGCCGTGATATCGACTGTGAATTCACCTGAGATACCAAATTTCTCACGCCGTGATCACATGTGAGATTCTGTCCTATTCTCACATGAGATCACAGCTGGGATCTCAGGTGAGATTTCACCCGGGATTTAACCCGAGAAGTGATCTAAACTAGGTCACCTTCAAACAACATTTTCAAATTAATACAAAGTTAAGTTAAAATCTAACAAGCTCCAGTAACAGAAATACTTTTGACTGTTTTCCAAACTGGCAAGTACTTTGCTTGCAAAGGCATATAGATAATGTGTCTTGTGTCATAGTAAACTACTAGTGGGTGGGGTACCACATGCTTTTGTTTGTATCATGTAAATATCCAAAATATATCATGCTCATGATAAAACTGTATTTATGTAAGTTATGTAAGTTATGTAACTTACCATGAACCTGTTGGCAGGAGTCTGAACTGGTTTGGAGTCTTTAATTTTTGCCACATTCACATTTTAAAGTATAGATAAACAGACAACTTCAAATCTCTGACCTTGTGATTATGTTGTCAGCAGGTGCCCTGAGTGATGTATAATATTCACTGTTTTGTGAAACTTACAATTCGAGCACATATTATAATCACTGATATTCTGTCTGTCACACTTTTTGTCCAGAAGATATCTCCAATTCTACTGATGCTAGGGACATGAACTTTCATGCATGGAATGAACTTGATCAGAGGAAGTGCCACTTGCAAGGGTCAGAACTCTGGTATCAGTATAAAGGGAGTTATTTCCCTTTGTCATTTTTTCTTAGCATGCATATATCTCAAGTTCTACTGATGCTAATTAAATGAAAATTCATATATGAACAGAGTTTGATGAGAGAAAGAGCTATTTAAAAAGGTTATAACTCTGGCATCAACATGTTTTGAGTTATTCCCCTTTGTCATATTTTCTTCTGAAGAGGATAACTCCTGAGTACTTCAGTTCTAAAGATGCTATAAAATGAAATTAAATATAGAAGAAGAGATGGATAAAGAAAGGGCCACTGAAAAGGGTCATAACTCTGGCATCAAATTTGTTGGAAATATTTCCCTTTGTCATAATGTTTTTGTCCTGAAGATAACTCTAGTTCTACTGAAGCTAGTGAAATGTAATTTCATATATGGATAGAGATGGATGAAAGAAAATGCCATTCATAGTGTCATTACTCTGGCATCAAAATTGCTAAGTTATTTCCCTTCATCATATTTTCTAAAGCAAAAAAATCAAGTATCATTTTTATTTGTAATTTTTAAAATCTAATCTGAAAATTTTATTTGCAAGTGAGGTCACGCTTGACAAAGGTGGGATATCACATTGTATGTGATATCTCACTTGACATGCGAGATCTCACATTCATATGTGAGATCTCACTTGACAAGTGAGATATCACATGAATCACACAAGTTTATGTCAGATATTGACTGATATCTCACATCCCACCTTGCTTAAGTGAGATCTCAGTGAGATCACGCCGTGATCTCACATACATTTTCTCTGGGGTATCATTTACAAGTCCTTACTTAATGCAGAGAAAAGTGAAGCAGAAAGCTGCTACAGGAGCTTTCTGCATTACATGTACTTTTGTCCTGCATTAAGTAGAGAGCTGCTACACTGTTTGCCTATTTAGAGAAGTACTATTAAACTACCCTGAATTCCGAGTAGACTGATTCATGTTTCGGTAAATAAAAAGATCCACAAGGAAACCTTTAAACCCATGAGAGTTATTTAGTGTTGAAAAAGTTAACAGAAAAGGTTGCAAAAACTTGGTATCATGATCAAAACAGAAAAGTGGATTTTAAGATTTTACGATTATAAAGGTTTATATAGGGTTTTTGTCTCCAGTGAAAATCTGTGCTTGTCAGAATAAGGTGTTAACATAATGCGTGAAATGTAGAAAATGATTAAATGAAGAAAATGATTAAATGAGAAAATGATTAAATGGTGTTTGTTGGAAAATAAGTGTTTTCATTAAATAGGAAACAATTAATTTAAAATGACATTGGCTGATTTAGGCCTATACAGTTGATCTTGTATTAAATCCTTCTCGTGCTGAGTATTCATTTTCAAAACTCTGCCTACTACAGGGCTCCAGATAAGGGGAGTATTTCAAAAACTAAAATCTTGATTTTTTGCACCAAATCCTATGGTGTCACTACTCATTGGAATGGTCTCTCTGAGACCATTCCAATGAGTAGTAACACCATACGATTTGGTGCTGAAATGAGTGAAAAAATGTTGGATTTGTACAGTTTACTCCCTCTTATTTGGAGCCCTGCTACTATGAAAGTCCATCATCAGAACAATTACACTGGCTAGTAAAATAAGGAATTTCCTCCTGGATCAAATGGCATTCTCATGCAAGAGAGACTGAGTTTCTAAATGGACTTTTCCATTTCCTAAATAACGACCAGTTTATATTGACTCTTGAAGGGCTTTGTCCCAAAACAATCATTTGAGTTTATTGCAAACAGTGCAGACCCTAATGTCAAAAGACTCCTTCTGGGACCCTAGTATGATCTAGGTAACCACTGTTTTGCAAATGATGTAAAGATCCTTGTTTCCTCCTCAGTACACATTACTCCATAAATACACCTTTTTACATCTTTAATTTATTCCTACTCTGAAGAAAACACTTCAACCTTAAAGAGTCAAGAATTTGTACCACAAAAAATATTTTCTATATCATAAAAGATGGTAGCTTAAAGCAGGCTAAAGGTAAAGCAGAATGTGCCATAAGGCACATTCTGCTTTACTTTCAACCTGCTTTAAGTGGTCACCTGTCTTCAATACTAAGACACATGATATTGGGTAATGCGTTAAAGCATTAAGCTTTTTCACTTTTTCTGTTGTAAAAAAAGTGTCTGTTTCAAGTGGGATGATTTTATAACACTGTATTAAAGGCTTAGCCAGATTATGCCTATAAAGTCCCAGACTTTGAAGTTTAAATTGCCACTTCACTGCAACAAACTCGAATAACTGTCAAACCTTTATTTAACAACCCTTTAACTTAAAACCACCACGTACCTTTAAAGACGGGTCATTGCTTAATACAGAAAAAAAAATAATGCAGAAAACACCTTTAGTAGCTCTCTGCATTATTTATGGTCTGCATTAAGCTGTCACCTATCTAAAATACCAATTAGTTGACATTTAAATGGTTGCTTTGCAGAGGATTGACTGTATAAACAATATGCAGGTCTTTTACGCTTTGCCTGCTCGATTGTTTATTCCTCTGCAACATTATGTTGTCTGCTATTATTCTAAAAAATTTAATTACAATTTTCCAAAAAAATAATTTTAAAACAAGGTCAGAGTCTCAAACAGTTTGGATCATGATGAGACGCCGCGTTACGCGGCGTCTCATCAGGATCAAAACTGTTTGCACAGGTAATCATGATACTCCCCTTAGCATGCAAGTCTTTAACATCTGTTAATTCTCTGGCATGCAGGCAGTTCGATAAAATCATGGCTATTCTCATCAAGGTTTCTAGAAAATACAAGATCATATATCCATCCAGTCTTCAACCAGTGCAAATCAAGGTGAAATGTTTTTGCATATGCATTTATAATGAAGTGTAGACTTTTATGCTCCCAGAATCTGTGAGTCAGTGGCATATAGTTTTTGCCCTGTCTGTAACATTGTTTGTCTGTCTGTGTCACAATACATTATCATTGTCTATAACTTTTGCACTACTGGACATATGGCTTTCATAGTTGGTCTGTGTCTTGCATGTGTTAAGACGTTTCCGACCTTGCCAACAAATTTACCCTTGTAACCTTGACCTTTGATCTACTTTTGTAAAATTCTTTAAATGCCTATAACATTTGAACACTTGGCTTCCATATTAAATATGTATGTTTCTTGTGTTAAGACCTTGTAAACCATACTAATGTTTTTAGCTCACCTGAGCTAGCTCAGGGTGAGCTTTTGCAATCCTGGAATGTCCGGCGTCCGTCGTTCGTCGTCCGTCGTCCGTCGTTCGTCGTCCGTCGTCAACAATTTTGGTGTTTACACTCTAGAGGCCACAATCTTTATCCAATCTTTCTGTAACTTACTCAGATTGTATATTACCATAAGAGTTCGGATGAGTTCGATTATGGTTGATATTAGACATATAGGTCAAGAGTTATCCACCTTTGAATTGCTGAAAATGCAATATTTAACAGTGTTTACACTCTAGAGGCCACAATTTTAATTCAATCTTTCCCAATCTTGCTCAGATTGTATATAACCGCAAGAGTTCGCAAGAGTTCGGATAAGTTCAATTATGGTTGGAATTGGATTGATAGGTCAAGAGTTATCTACCTTTAAATTGCTGAAAATGCCATATTTAAGGTAGTTTACACTCTAGAGGCCACAATTTTAATGCAATCTTTCTCAGACTTCATCAGATGGTATATGACTATAAGAGTTCAGATGAGTTTGATTATGGTTGCAATCAGACCTGTAGGTCAAGAGTTTTTTACCTTTGAATTGCTGAAAATGCCATATTTAAGGGTGTTTACACTCTAGAGGCCACAATTTTATTCCAATCTTTCTTAAACTTGCTCAGATTGTATATAACCATAAGAATTCAGATGAGTTCCGTTATGGTTGGAATCGGATTAATAGGTCAAGAGTTATCTACCTTTGAATTGCTGAAAATGCCATATTTAACAGTGTTTGCACTCTAGAGGCCACAATTTTCAATGGATTTTAATTCTAATTGCACACAATGTATATAGCTATAAGATCTCGAGGGAGTGCAATTATTGTTGAAATCTGATCATTGTGGCAAGAGTTATCTGCCCTTGATTTACTTTGAAATGCTAGAAAAGGCTTCATTTCAGTATTATTTAGGCTCTAGTTATCTGCCTTTGATGTACTCTGCAATATGTTGTGTACAGGCTATACTACAAATTTGAATGGATTTAGAATAAAACAGGTGAAATTCAAAGGTAAAGCTATCAGGCTTCGTTATAAAAGGTGAGCGATATCAGGGCCTTCAGGCCCTCTTGTTTACCATGTGGCCTTGACCTTTGACCTATTTCATCAAACTTGAACCAAAAACCTTAGCCATGGCTATAATTCCTGCCCCTCATGGGTCTTTTATACTTTGCATGTGCCTTCCTTTTGTCGAGACCTTTACAACTTCTGACCTTGATCTTTGACCTACTTTTGTAAACATCTTTAAATGCCTATAACATTTAGACAAAAAGACTAGGGCTTCTGTACTTGGTATGTATTTTTCTTATGTTAAGACCTTTCCACACATTAATATGTATCAGAAATATTTTTATGTCGTAACAGATTGTATCTTAAAGCAGGCTGAAAATAAAGCAGAGTGTACTTTAAAAGCACATTCTGCTTTACTTTCAACCTGCTTTCAGTGGTCACCCATCTTCAATACTAGAAATAGGCGTTTGGTTAACTCTATCCTCCCTGAAACCTTAAAATTCAATGGACATTTCCAGTTTTCAATATAGTCTAGTCCATTTTTGCCTATTTAGTGTTGATTTTTACAATATATTTCAAAATTACAAACAGTGTATACCCTGAGCAGAGGGCTCCTTAAGGAGCCCTCTGATCAGGGTATACACTGTTTGCATAGGCCATGTGTACTCCTCACAGGTACGCTGTTTGCAAATGATGCATATATGCATGACTAGGGCTCAAAGAGTTAAAACATGTTTGATTGTATTATGATGATAATAAGGGCCACATTGCCATGACAAAACCTGCCCGTATTGCATTGCAACATTAATTGTACTGACCAAGCAACTTGTCATCCCATGCTTGGTATCTGAATTTTTTTATTTTTTTATTTATTTTTTTTTTCCAATAATTTTATTCACATATATTACATCCATACATAGTTTTACATGTAGTATAAGTAGAAAATACCAATACAACGTAATTTTCATGAAGAATCATCAAAAACTAAATAATTTTTCTAACATACAATTTTTCTATCGAATGTCATCCCATGCTTGGTATCTGACTTTGGTCTACACTGCCAAATACTGTATATAATACAGCTACATAAAATGCTTTAGATGCATGTGGGTGTCAAACAGCATAGATCAAGACTAGCAGCTGCATCTTTGATGCTGCAGCTGGTCTTGGTCTACACTGTTTGCAATGCAATAAGTCAGGTTGTCTCATGACACGTTTCATATAATTATTAAAAGTGCCAATGCTCTGACTTTCTCTCTCTCACCCTGTCTTAGCCATGGTAATGAATGAATGGTTTGAATCATAAATCATAATCTTCAGACTAAATTTTAAGATGATAAAAGGTGGTAAAAAGACCAGTCTTGTCTAGACGCGGCAAATCAAAATTTCGTGGGAAAGTTTCATTGTTTTAGGTAAAGGTATGCATGTTGCGCAAGATATGATAATATATTATACATCCTGTCTTAACCCATTACCTCATAGACTGTATCTAGTTTTGAAGACAGTTGACTGCTTAAAGCAGGTTGATAGTAAAGCAGAATGCAACTGAAGGTGTATTCTGCTTTACTTTCAGCCTGCTTTAGAATACCATCATTCTGCTAGGCTATACAAAATATTTATTAAGGTGCATAATTATTTCTGACTGTATAAAGTGTAACTCTTTTCGTCAGTGAAAGAATAAATTGAAATCATAAAAAGTTTTATGGTGTAATAATTTAAGTGACAATCAAAGGAAAGATTTTTGGGCAGTGGTGGTTGCTTAAGGCAGAACAGAAGTAATACAGAAAGCTCATGCAGGTATTCCTAGCATTACTTTGTCCTGCATTAAGCTGCCATAAGCCTTTAGAGAGACTATGCTATAATCTTTATACATGAATAATTTTATCTCAATCTAGGTTTTAAATTGTTAATTATCCACATTAGAAATGATAGAAAAAGAAAATATAAGATGCATTAAACCTTTCCCCAATAGAAGCGCCTTTTATTACATTAAATTTTTTCTGCACAGTTCCAAATTTATCATACAGTCATGAATATGTAACATAAGGAATATTTCCTATACCCTAGCTGATGGTAGCTTAAAGCAAGCTAAAAGTAAAGCATTACGTGCCTTAATGCGCATTCTGCTTTACTTTCAATCTGCTTGAAGTAGTCACATGTCTTAAAAGCTGTCAACATGTTATTGGGTAAAGGGTTAACAGCAAAATGGTTTAGACCAATTCTGATGTCTTCTGAGTTTAGGAATAATATAATTATCAATTTATGTATTTTGCAAATATTGGTCATAATGACTCAATATTTGACCATATTTGTGACGATTTGAATGAGTAGTAACACCATAGGATTTGGTGCTGATATGAGTGAGAAAATGTTGGATTTGTTCAGTTTACTTTCTGTTATCTGGAGCTCTGGGGCCTGTCTTAAGAAACATACGATAAAAACGGTCGTAAGTCAAAACTTTAAAATACATCTAATTTCTTATTTTTCCATCTAATGCTGTCTTGTCACAACTGTTTGGAATCATCTTTTCAAGGCAATTCCAAAGAGATGTCACAAGACAGCATTAGATGGAGAAATAAATAATAATTGAGAATTTACGAATCTGACTTACGACAAAGTTTGTTGTACAAAGTTTAATAAGACAGGGCCCAGGATAAGGGTTACTTAGCACCTGTCTGTAGAGATCTTCATTCTTTTTCTCTGAATTATTGCTGAAATACACATCTTTTGACTATTAAATGACACATACTGTCATACTTGATAGTTTTACCAACCATTGGGTGTCCAGTTCTGATTAAGATTCATTTTTACTGACATCTTATTCATTTATAAAAACATTCTCATCATCTTCATAAGTTTTTTCAAGTTTCTGAAATGTCCCCCAAAAAAGTTGATTGTTTCATTATGATTGATAATTATCTTCACGGTGACAATGCTCTTTGTTTAAATCTTGGGGTAATTTTTTGCCTGCAACAATTGTTGTCTGCTACTGTTCTAAAAATAGAATTTTGTAAATTTCTTTTCAGAATGGAGTCAGATTGTCACAATTTTGATCCTGATTAGAAGTAGAATTATGCAGCATCTCATCAGGATCCAAACTGTTTGAAAAGGTTGTCATGGTTTCTTTGATAGAGTGCTTAGAGGTAATCTTTCTCTTTCTGTGGACAAAATTTAATAGAATCTATTTTTTTTTTTTTTACTGAAGTCATTTCATTTTAACAGTAGACCTAGATCAGTTAGCTACTGATGGAGCCATCTGATCAGAATCTGCACTGTTCACTATAATTTTAAATATCTGTATATACCATCATCACTGTAAACTGTCATTATTCAGGAAATCAAAAGTCTATTGTGAAAGTCCAGCAATGTAAGAGTTTTAACCCTTAGCCCGCCAAATAAATTGTCGTCTGCTTCGAGTTTCAAAGTGCTTCAAAGTTGCTCAAAATTGCTGAAAATGTTGTCCGAGTGTCAAACAGCTCGGATCCGGATGAGACGCCGAGTTACTCGGCGTCTCATCCTGATCCAAGCTGTTTGCATATGGAGCTATAGTCGTGAGTGGCAGGCTAAGGGTTAAATCAATATCATGATCCAAGTGTTTCCAAGTACAGGAAAATAAATTTCTATGTAAAAAACTTTTAAAACTAATAAAACCAAATGTCATGCCCATTTAAGGACATATTAGTACAGTTAAGTTACGCTGTTGCTTCTGAAAAAGAGACTTTGATGATAAATATGAATGATAGCATAAAGCTGGAGAAAAGTAATGCAGAAAGCTCCTACAGGAGCTGTCTGCATTTCTTTAATCCTGTTTTAAAGCAGCCACCTTTTTGAGCACTTAACCCATTACCCCATAGCTTGTTTCTAGTTTTGAAGAGAGGGGACAGCTTTAAGCAGGTTGAAAGTAAAGCAGATTGTGCCTTAAGGCACATTCTTCTTTACTTTCAACCTGCTTAGAGCTACCATCTGCAAGGATATAGAAAATATTTCTTGTGCTGAATATTCCTGACTGTATAAATTCGAAATATTTTCTTTGGTGGGGGAATAAATTAAAGGCGTAAAAAAGGTGTATCTATGCGAAATGGGTTAATGCAACTATTGATTGATTGTAAAGTGGGGACTTTTACTTTATATAAATACCGATAATAAAGAGAAGTGTGGGTGTGTATCCAGTAGAGGCTAGGACGGGTGTGGAGGGTTCAGGGTTACCTGCGGTGAACGGTGACCATTCAGGCTGAAAAAAATGTACAGTCTAACCTCTCTTTCCCTGCCAGTAAATATTGGCTGTAGATAGGTGACTGCTTAATGCAGAACAAAAGTAATGCAGAAAGCTCCTTAAGGAGCTTTCTGCATTACTTTTGTTCTGCATTAAGCTAGTCACCTGTGTTTAAGACTGGCCCAGCATCTTGTTTTGTATGTTGGGTAATATAGGGACGTTACTGTTGTCATAATAGTCATAAGCTAGGTTATTATGAGCATAAATTGTGGAAGAGAAATTGGCGTTTAATGAGAGAGTGAACATGTTTCATAATCACTCACCTGTAGACGCGGTAGCTGTTAACATGCGAGTGTGGGAAAATTGAAAATCCTGTGATAAATCCTGGTAAAAAATGACACAAGATTGTCATGTCATGAATAAAATCCATGTAAAATGAACATCGGGAGAATAAAAAAAATGGTTACATGAAATGGACACATTTGTTAGTGACAGCTTGTTTGTATCATGCGCCTGAAATTATCATAGACAATATACAGGTAAAAGTAGAGAGCTCAAATTACCTATGTGTAACCCCACGCAATACGGTGTTAACCCCAGAGTCAGAATCAAAAATAGAAGCGCAGGTTTTCAACCGTGGGAAAGTTTTCAGCGCAAATATTGATACTAAATAAGACGAGAGTTTAATCAGATAGGAAGGTGGAAAAAAGCAGTTTATCATTCTCTTCACTAAGGGACAGTGACGAAACTACCGTCAAACCACAGTTAGGCAACCGTTTAAAAAATAAATATTTTGATCTATAAACACCAGTGATTGCTAAATGCAGGATAAAAGTAATGCAGAAAGCTCCTTTAGGAGCTTTCTGCATTACTTTTATCCTGCATTAAGCTATTAAGTTTCTAATGATTGTCAATTAGTTTATTTTTTAAGCATAGATTAATGCAGGTAATAGCTGTGGTTTGTCTCGAGTGTTGGGTTTTTACAAGTTAGATCAATGGTTTAAACTTTCTTTGATTAAGGGTTATCACATTTATGCCAGAGATTTTTATCAATGTTCTGTATGAAAGGGGGACGGGGCTCGTCTTACCTGAGAAGACAATTATTACAGCAGGGTATTGTTTGTTGATGTAAGAGAGGGGTGTCGGGAACGCTGCCCGAGTCTGCCGGGCACATTGTGCTCTCGTGGATGTCGTGTGGGGGGATTTACACGACAACCAGTCACATGCAAAACAAATGATGTATAATGTGTTTACGTTTTTTGTTGGTTTGCTTAATTTCTGAAATAGATTCTCTCTTCTGTTTCATATTTAGGAAGATTTTTGTATGGCAGGCTACCTGTTGAATTTTTATCACAATTTTATTACTAACCATAAGAGATAAAGTCATGTTTTTGTCAGATTTTTATCTTACCATACTAACGGTGAAATCATAATAACCTTTGCAAACAGTTTAGATCCTGATGAGACGCCGCGTAACGCGGCGTCTCATCAGGATCTAAACTGTTTGACACTATGACCCTGTTTTAAAAGGAAAATTTTAAATTCAATTTTTAGAACAGTAGCAGATGAGAATTGTTGCAGACGAAAAAATTACCCAGCATGCAAAGAGTTATATCATCCGGTTTCCAGCATGTTAGAGGTTGAACAAAGAAGCAGTTTGTTTATCAATTTTGAAGACTGGTTTCATGGACTCAGCAGTGTCAACAGGATAATTCCTCACATTGAACAGGGCAGGCATGGATTGATAAGATTAGCAAACAGTTTGGAACCAGATCACCCCAGAAAAAATGTTGAGACTGGAACCAGATCACCCCAGAATAAATGTTGAGACTGATCTGATATTTTCTGTAAATTGTAAATTGCCCAACGTCCACTGTGGTAGACATTAGCAAACAGTATAGACCCTGTTGAGATGCTGCAATATGTGGCATATCATTTGTAATAATCACTACTTCATATGAAATATAATTATTATCTGCTGTATGGATAAACATTGCAGTGTTTTTAGATCTCCATTATATAATGAAATCTTCCAGCAAGCACATTGGTAGAGTTCATTGCAATATCCAGGCATAAATTGGTTAACACCGTTCTTAGTTCAGCAAATCTTGAGATTACCATGCACTCAAATTTGAGTAAGGTTACTAGCCACTTTTCACAGGAAGCAATTGTACCCTTTCTGTTTAGAGTCTTAACCCTTTTCCCCCATAGAAGTGCCTTCTATATCCCAGCAGATGGTAGCTCTAAGCAGGCTGATAGTAAAGCAGAATGCACCTTATAAGGTGCATTCTGCTTTACTTTCAACCAGCTCTAAGTACTCACCTGTCTTCAAACTATAAACTATATATGAGATAAAGTGTTAATACAGGTTTTTGTTTGCTTAAATTTTAATATTGACTCTTTATACAGAACTACATTCAAAACTCGATACTTCGAACTCGCTTAAAATGATTGTATCAGTATTTAATAAGTTGAATTTTGATAATTCAATCTCACCTAGAAGTCAAACATACCTGTATTTCAAAGTTAAAATGTGGCTAAGCGACGTTTTAACTTTGAAATATGGGTATTGGTATGTTCGAACTCACCAGTTTGAAGTACGGAGTTTCGACTGTATCTCATAAAACCTGATCTCCATTTCTGCAAGTTGTTGCATTTGCCCCATGAATCAGATTTAGGAATTGCCATTTGATTGGAACCTGTTTATATTGAGAGAAATAAAGTTACCATGCAGAGATCAAAGAAGCTACACTTAATAAAGTATGACTAATACAGAGCTCCAGATAAGGGGGGTATCTCAAAAACTAAAATCTTTATTTCTGTTTTAAACCCTATGGTGTCACTACTCATTAGAATCGTCTCGAAGAGACGATTCTAATGAGTAGTAACACCATAGGATTTGATACTAAAATAAGTGAGAAAAGGTTGGATTTGTGCAGTTTACTCCTGCTTATCTGGAGCCCTGCAGTGATAGTAATATTATGACAAACCCTTGAAGTGTGGAGACAGAATTTATGCATATTTTTAAAACAGTGTAGACCCTGATCAGAGGGCTCCTGAAGGAGCCCTCTGATCAGGGTCTGCACTATTTGTCACTATTCTAAATATTACTTACATACACCCCATGAAAGGTAACATAAATAGTAATTTATTTGAAAATTGGAAGAGATCATTTTAGAATGGAGCATTTTAAGGGTTAATGAATTAAAATTCATTTGATTTCTAATGAAGATATGTGTCATGCTATAACTTGTTTTATTTCTACCCAAAGCCTAGACATTTTAATTTAATTGGTAACAGGGCTGCCATAAGTTGACATGAAAAAATCCTAAGATTTCCAAATTTGCATTTTTCAAGTGCTATTCGTTTTACGAATCCTACCTTTACCCCATCGTCGGTTTCTAGTTTTGTTGAGACGTGCCTGCTTTAAGCTACCATGTACAAGAAAAAAATCCGAAGATTTAGGAAAAATCTGAAGAAATGGTAGCCCTGTGGTAATATCCTCTCAAGTGTTAACCCTCACACTGCTGACTTTACAAAAGGACTCTTCCATTTTCTAAATAATAAGCCGATTACATTGACCGTTGAAGGGTAAAGAAAAGTTTACTTTATTATTATACCCCCACAAACAGAGTTTGAGGGGGGTATACTGGAATCAGCCTGTCGGTCGGTTGGTTGGCCGTCGGTCGGTTGGTTGGCCGTCGGTCGGTTGGTTGGCCGTCGGTCTGTCTGCAAAATCTTGTACTTTCAACTCCTCCTTCAGTTTCAACCCCATTAATTTGATACTTGGCATAAATGTTACTCAGGTGTAGTAGATGTGCAAGACACACTTTTCTGGTCTCTGTGACCTTGACCTTGACCTTTGGACTTGAAATTAGTATTGAAATTGGTAGGCAAAATCTAAATGTACTTTCAACTCCTCCTTCAGTTTCAACTCGATTCATTTGATACTTGGCATAGATGTTACTCAGGTGTAGTAGATGTGCAAGACACACATTTCAGGTCTCTGTGACCTTGACCTTGACCTTTGGCCTTGAAATTGGTAGGCAAAATCTTGTACTTTCAACTCCTCTTTCAGTTTCAACCCGATTCATTTGATACTTGGCATAGATGTTACTCAGGTGTATTAGATGTGCAAGACACAAATTTCAGGTCTCTGTGACCTTGACCTTGACCTTTGGTCTTGAAATTGGTAGGCAAAATCTTGTACTTTCAACTCCTCTTTTAGTTTCAACCCGATTCATTTGATACTTGGCATAAATGTTACCCAGGTGTACTAGATGTGCAAGACACAAATTTCAGGTCTCTGTGACCTTGACCTTTGACCTTAAATTTGGTCTTGAAATTAGCAGGCAAAATCTTGTACTTTCAACTCCTCCTTCAGTTTCAACCCGATTCATTTGATACTTGGCATAGATGTTACTCAGGTGTAGTAGATGTGCAAGACACACATTTCAGGTCTCTGTGACCTTGACCTTGACCTTTGGCCTTGAAATTGGTCTCGAAATTGGTAGGCAAAATCTTGTACTTTCAACTCCTCTTTCAGTTTCAACCCGATTCATTTGATACTTGGCATAAATGTTACTCAGGTGTACTAGATGTGCAAGACACAATTTTCAGGTCTCTGTGACCTTGACCTTTGGCCTTAAATTTGGTCTTGAAATTGGCAGGCAAAATCTTGTACTTTCAACTCCTCCTTCAGTTTCAACCCGATTCATTTGATACTTGGCATAGATGTTACTCAGGTGTAGAATATGTGCAAGACACAATTTTCAGGTCTCTGTGACCTTGACCTTTGGTCTTGAAATTGGTAGGCAAAATCTTGTACTTTCAACTCCTCTTTCAGTTTCAACCCGATTCATTTTATACTTGGCATAAATGTTACTCAGGTGTACTAGATGTGCAAGACACAAATTTCAGGTCTCTGTGACCTTGACCTTTGACCTTAAATTTGGTCTTGAAATTAGCAGGCAAAATCTTGTACTTTCAACTCCTCCTTCAGTTTCAACCCAATTCATTTGATACTTGGCATAGATGTTACTCAGGTGTAGTAGATGTGCAAGACACAAATTTCAGGTCTCTGTGACCTTGACCTTTGTCATTTAAATTGGTCTTGAAATTGGCAGGCAAAATCTTGTACTTTGAACTTCTCCTTCACTTTCAACCTGATTCACTTGATACTTTGCATAAATGTTTCTCAGGAGTAGTAGATGTGCAAGACACACATTTCAAATCTCTGTGACCTTGATCTTTGGCCTTGAAATTGGCAGGCAAAATCTTGTACGGCGAACTCCTTAAAGTTTTTATGATGGTGGTAGCACCCTGCCATTGTCAAACCTCATTGAAAATGTCTGCAGAGTGTGACAGAGTGCTGCATAGTGGGGGTATTTATCACCTTTAGTGATAGCCGTTCTAGTTTCTTTTACATTGATTGTAAAACAAGCTAGAATCAATGAACTCATACAATTAAGTCACTCTCGATGGCGTGAATGGTGGCATATTTGGTCATTTCTGTGGGATGAAACCAGAGTTTCCCGGGGGGAAAACCCACATGTCTTGTTTGATGACCAGGAGTAGAAGATATGCAAGACACACATTTTAGGTCTCTGTGACCTTGACCTCTGACCTTGATTATTGAAATTCCTTTCCCAGAGCATAACTCCTTGATTATACCATCTAGGATTACCAAACCTGGTGTGTGTATACATATTGGGATTGCACAGTGTTGCGTACCACTTTCAGGTCAATTTGACCTTGAACTAAACCTCTGACCTTGATAATTGAAAAACCTTGTCATGAGCTTAACTCCATTACCATATCATCTATGATTACTAAAGTTGAAGTATGCATACATCTTCAGATGTAGAAGTGTTGCATTTCACTTTCATGTCACCTTGACCTTGATTATTGAAAAACCTTCTCCAGAGGATATCTCTTGTACTATGCCATCTAGGATACAATACCTGGTGTGTGGATACATATTGGGAGTCCCCTTGTTCACGTAGTTCACATAGTATTAGAGGCCGGATGCAACACTACATTGCATAAGCATGAAGCTTCTTAGGCCCTTTTGGATTCCTTTTCTTCTTATTTAATACTTTGTTATTTACAGTTTTATCTAGACTTCCGAACGTACCACTTTCAGGTCACCTTGACCTGACCTTGATAATAAATAAAACCTTGTCCGGAGCATTATTCCTATACCATATCATTTATGATTACCAAACCATGTATGTGCATACATATTGAGATTGAAGAGTGAAGCGTACCATTTTCAGGTCACTTTGACCTTGATATCTGACCTTGATTATTGAAAAATCTTGTCCAGAACATGTGACTGGGAGCGTTAGGGGGCATATCAATCACCTTAGTTTATTTTAGATAATCATCCTATAAGGATTGAATCATTTGATTATCTAAAATACAACCGGACATAAATCATTGAAATGTTTTAACCCTTTTAATGCTGTGTGAAATTTCTTGTGGACAATTCCACCTTTGCAAAATGACTAGTTTATGTTAACCTTGTACCCCATAGCCTGTTTCTAGTTTTGAAGACCAGTGGCCACTTAAAGCTGGTTGAAAGTAAAACAGATTGTGCCTTAAGGCACATTCTGCTCTACTTTCAACCTGCTTTAAGCTATAACCTGCTTGAATGTAGAATACATTTCTTATGGTGCATACAATCATGACTGTTTAAATTGGATCTATTTTCTTTAAAGAAAGAATAAACTATAGGTGTAAAAAGGCATATTTATGGGGTTATGGGTGATTTTTTAGGTCTATTTTTAGACAATATTTTGTAAAATTAAAGTATTTTACAAACAGCATATACCGTCATCAGAGGGCTCCTTAAGGTTAAGGAGTCCCTTGATAAACATCTACAAATTTTGCATTTATATGCATTAACTGGTTTACAACTAGAAAGTGTTAAATGGATTAATGTTCAACAAACAATTTTAGCGGATGAAATCGACCGAGTTTTTTTAACGCTTATCATGTTATTGAGTCTTATTTGACAGATGTTTTGTGAATAATTTGGATCTAGATCAGATGCGAAGCAACTTGGTGACTGATAAGAATAAAAATTGATTTAAACTTTCGTAGTTTTCTTATATAGAAATTAAAGCTTAATTTGGTGAATAGAAATTACAGAAGCAATTTTCAAGTAGACTTTAAACTTTATTGTCTAGCATCAGAAAGGTTTACCCTTTCAATGAAATATATAAAAAATTTGTTTTTCTCAAAATGTAACTCATAATTTTTTTTTCTTATATAAGTTTCAAGATTTACAATCCAAGTGGCAATCAGTTTTGTTCCTGCTCATACCGAAAGTTAATCAGAGTTTGATCTGATCAGGATCCAAACTGAATGCAAAGATCAATACAGTAAAGCCTCTCTATTACGACCACTAAATCGTATTAATTATATATACAAGTATGTGTTTAAGGTAGATGACTGCTTAAAGCGAGGTGAAAGGAAAACAGAAAGCTCCTTTTATCTTGCTTTAAGCTGTCACCTGTCTTTTATACAATCAATTAGTCTTCTTTTTGGTGGTTGTAATTAAGAGGTTTTCAGGGCTCCAGATAAGAGGGAGTAAACTGAACAAATCTAACATTTTCTCACTCATTTCAGCACCAAATCCTACAGTGTTACTACTCATTAGAATCGTCTCTTTGAGACGATTCTAATAAGTAGTAACACCATAGGGTTAAATGCAGAAATAAAGATTTTAGTTTTTGAAATACTCCCCTTATCTGGAGCTCTAGGTTTTACTGTAATTTGTTCTAGCACTGTAAGGGTGTGGTTCCCACCAGTAAGAAACACATAGATTAATTGTTTGTTCTGTTTTCTCAGCTCATTTCTTCACTTGAGTAAATATCAATTGATTTTTGAGAAATCTTGATCATCATCAGTTTTATATTTTCCCATGAGCTAACGATGGATTTCGATTTCATACGAGCGAGTGTAATTACTATACAGTTACACCTGTATTTAACCCTTTACCTGATAGCCTATTTATAGTATTGAAGATAGGTGACTACTTAAAGCAGGTTGAAAGTAAAGCAGAATGCGCCCTAAGGCGCATTCTGCTTAACTTTCAGCCTGCTTTAAGCTATCATGTGCTAGAATATAGAAAATATTCCCTAGAATATATATTCATGACTGATTAAATTGGAACTATTTTCTTCAGCGGAGGAATAAATCATATACGCTAAAAGTCGCTTCTATGGGGGAAAGGGTTAACAACCACTTTAACTCTTTGCATGCTGGGTAATATTTTCATCTGCAACAATTGTCATCTGCTTTTGTTTCAAATAGTATATTTTTCAAAATTTCTTTTCAAAACAGAGTCAAAGTGTCGAACAGTTTGGATCCTGATGAGATGCCACATTACCTGGTGATCTGGATCCAAACTGTTTGCAAAGATAGGCACAATTTAACTGCTTGCGTGCAAAGAGTTAAACCTATAATTACTCCATAGCCTGATTCTAGTTTTAAAGACAGGTGATCTCTTAAAGCAGGTTGGAAGTAAAGTTGAAGGAGCATTCTGCTTTACTTTTAGCCTGCTTTAAGCTGTCTGTTAGGATGTAAAATGAATTTCTTATGATGCATGTTCATGACTGTATAAATAGCATAGAGAATATTTTCTTCAGTTGAAGAATGAATTAAAGGTATAAAATGTTATGGGTCATAGTTGATAGCCTATACTAGTATAAAGTTGGGAGATTAATGTAGGGCATTCTACTTTTCTTTCAGCCTGCTTTAAAAGGTCACCTGTCTTTAAAACTTGAAACAGTCATTTGGGTAATGGGTTCTGCCAATGAACAGAATACACTCAAAAGAAGGGGAAATCGATGGTATTTCAGGGCTCCATATAAGGGGAGTATTTCAAACACTAAAATCTTAATCCTGCATTAAGCCCTATGATGTTACTACTCATTACAATTGTCTCGTTGAGACAATTCTAATGAGTAGTTACACCATAGGATTTGGTGCTGAAATGAGTGAGAAAATGTTAGATTTGTTCAGTTAATTCCCCTTGATCTGGAGCCCTGGTCTTTTATAGAAGTGGCAACATGAACAAAATATTTATTAGCTTTCACCAGTTTTTAACTTTAATCTTGGATATTCTTTTGAATCGTAAATCTTGGATCTCGGCAAATTGTACCTAACATACGTCCTGAAGTGAAATGTGTCTTAGCATACTAGCGAAACCATGATAACTTTTGCAAACAGTTTGTATCCTGAATAGGCACTGCCTTATGCAGCTTCTCATCAGGATCTAAAGTGTTTGACACTCTGACCCTGTTTTAAAAGGAAATTTAGAAAATTATTTTTTTTAGAACACAGGGCTGCCATTTCTCCAGATTTTTCCTAAATCTTCGGATTTTTTTCTAGAACATGGTAGCTTAAAGCAGGCTGAGAGTAAAGCAGAATGCGCCGTAAGGCGCATTCTGCTTTACTTCCAGCCTGCTTTAAGTAGTCACTTGTCAACAAAACTAGAAACAGGCTATGGGGTAAAGGTACGATTCGTAAATTCGCAAATGAAAAATGCAAATTTCGAAATCTTAGGATTTTTCATGTCAACTTATGGCAGCCCTGAGAACAGTTGCAGACTACAATGGTTGCAGACAAAAATATTAGCCAGCACTCGAAGAGTTAAATGACAAATGCATTTCTTTGCAACAAGAAACATAGCTCCAGGTAAGAGGGAGTAAACTCAGGTTTTCCAACATTTTCTCACATATTTCAACACCAAATCATATAGTGTTACAACTAATTAGAATTGTGTCCAAGAGATGAGTCTAATGAGCAGTGACACCATAGGGTTTTATACAGAAATAAAGATTTTAGTTTTTGAAATACTCCCCTTATCTGGAGCTCTGGACATAGGTACCTAATGGATGTGATAATGCGACTATTACCTGAGTGTGAAAGGAGATAATTTTTTCTACTTCTGACCTAGATATTATACTAAAAATGAATAATTTACATCATTCAAGGAAAGTGAAAACTGTGGGAAAATTCTTTCGACAACCACAGGTCATTGGGGAAAATGAAACAAATATGATATGTATATTCATCTGGCCTATCACTTTCCTTTTAGAAAGTCGCGAAGGTTGTATAAATTAGAATAATTGTGTGTGGAAAATTGTAATTTTAAATAGATATATAATATCTGTAAATCTAAACTCCTATTCCTGTTTACTGGTTATTTTAACGTTAATATTAGGAGAATGGGTTATTCTAAGTAGGTGTTCTATTGTTAAATGCTGTTATCTAAAGGATTGTCAATTCTTTTAACCCTTTCCATGCTGGAAACTTGTATACATTTATGTATATTTTGTAAACAGTATTGACCCTGATTAGAGGGCTCCTTTTGGTGGCATACAGTTTTCAGGAGTCTCTGACCTTGGAAAACATTTTCTTAGCCAAATCTCTTATACTATATTACCTAGTAACACTGAATTTCAGCTTTGTGCTGTATATACCGTATAATGGGTATTTTTTACCTGCTGCCAATTTTTACTCCTAAATATGTAAAAATTAGACCCATAAACTATAGTTGGTGAATCTCATAGCTAAATCAATAGATATATGCTTGCATTTTGTCATTGTTTGTGTTCATGTTTAGCTTGTGACATATACATGTCATGTTATCATATTGCATCCTGTCAAAATCCTTTTACCTCAAGTTTATTTTATGCAGCAATTATTAAATTTTACACATTGAATATACGTATGGCAAAAAAATTCTTGTTTTCGTGGTATTTCCATGTTTCTGGTTAGGTTTTAAATTTCTCCACTGAAGAAAATACTTCCATTTTATACATCCATGAATGTGCGACATAAGAAATATTTCCTATAGATATTCAAGCAGATGATAGCTTAGAGCAGGTTGAAAGTAAAGCAGAATGGGCCTTAAGGCGCATTCTGCTTTACTTTCAACCTGCTTTAAATAGTCACCTATCTTCAAAACTAGAAACAGTCTATGGGGTAATGGGTTTAGTGGTCAACTGTTTTCAAAACTAGAAACAAGCTATAGAGTAAAGGGTTATGATTGTTTATGCAAAATGCCTGTGCTTAATTGGTTGACCTATGATTATGTACATATACATTGTAAGCTATGTAAACTAAACCCTTACAGATCTATAGATATGGAGGCATATAGTGATTGCCCTAGCTGTCTGTCCATCCATTTGTCTGTAATAAGGTTAACTAGATTTTACCATTCCATCTAACATCAACAGTGCTCACTCAAATACTGGGATACTTATACAGATGCTGCCTTTGACCTTGACCTGTACTTAATTTCGACTTAGAATATTGTAAATGGGCTATTTCTTGGCTTTTGCTGTTTCTTCTAGTGTCAACACTATTGACTACAATGCCTGTATACTTAAACAGTTGTTGCCTTTTACCATTACTAATTTATCCATACTACCCAACCTCAATTTTACCTTGATCTTGACCTAATTTGGACTTAGAATATTTTGAAATTTCCAAAATTGAAAATGAAAGGATTAAAGAAATGCTTAACTCTTTCAACACCATGGACCTGTTTTAAATTTACTCATGGCATTTGCAAACAGTGTAGACCCAGATCTCCTATAGGAGCCCTCTGATCAGGGTCTACTCTTTTTGCTAATTTAGAGCAGTATTTATTAAACTACACAGAATTCCAAGTAGACTGGTTCATGTTTTGGTAAATGAAATGATCCGAAAGGGAACCTAATAACCCACAAGAGTTACTAAGTGTTGAAAAAGTTAAATTTGGCTGAAAATGGTTAATCTAGGATGAATGTGACAGGGAAAAAAACCAAGTTTGGTACAGAAGTGATGAATGTGACAATAGAGCTACTGAGGAAAAAAACCAAGTTTGGTACAGCACAGAAGTCGTAAAGTGTTAATGGGCAAGGTTTCGTGTTTCAATTCTTTGAAATCAACACCCCCAACTTACAACTGACATAGGAAAAATTATATGATAATTTACGGAAATTGGAGATCACGAGAAATGGCATGGCTACATCTATTGTTAGGCTTTGATGAAATCGTAAGCCTGTCTATAGGTAATAGGATGATCGAGGACAAGGAGGATGGGACAGTCGAGCAGGGGGCCATTATAATGGATTCCTCCGCCACGATGTGTTTACAGGTTTGCAGAGAAAGTTTCCCACGGCATTTGTTACACTGGCACATTAAATCTTATAATCTGACAAATTTATATATATATTTTTATGCTCATTTTTTTGTGTATAGGTACTTACCCTTATAGTACCTGATGATTGATATATACCCATTTTGCAAACTGTGAAGACCTTGATCAGAGGGCTCCTTCAGGAGCCCTCTGATCAAGGTTTTCACTGTTTGTAAAACTGGAGAATATTTTTGGGAACAGAACCTCTGGACAGTCAATATATACTGGTCATTTATGAGAAAAGTGAAGAGTGTATATGAGGGTGTAACATTGTAAGGGTTTGACAACGGTGTTTTGTTATAGCATTGGTTACTCTATATTGCAGCGGGAGATATATCAGATATACTGTCACACTAGTGCTAAATATCCATTAACCCTTTGAACACTGCTTAAATATCATTTCCTCAAAATGATGTCTGCTTAAATATCTCCTCAAAATAATGTCTGCTTAAATATCATCATTTCCTCAAAAAATGTCTGCTTAAATATCTCTTCAATGTGATGTCTGCTTAACTATCATCATTTCCTGAAAAAGATGTCTGCTTGAATATCTCTGCTTAAATATCTCTTCAATGTGATCATCTGCTTAAATATCATTGCCTTACAATAATGTCTGCTTTAATATCATATCCTCAAAATAGTGTATGCTTAAATAGCATTTCCTCAAAATAATGCGCTTAATCATTATCTCTCCAAATGATTTCTGCTTAAATATTATCTTACAATAATGTCTGCTTATATATTATCTCCTCAAAATGATATCTGATTGAATACCATCTCCTAAAAATAATGTCTGCTTAAATATCTCTTCAATGTGAAGTCTGCTTAAATATCATTTCCTCAAAATATTGTTTGCTTAAATATCATTTCCTCAAAAATATTGTTTGCTTAAATATCATTTCCTCAAAATAGTGTCGGCTTAGATATAATTAATTTTCCTCAAAATAATGTCTGCTTAAATTACATCTCCTCAAGATGATGCCTGCTTGAGTGTCATCTCCTCAAAATAATGTCTGCTTAAATATCTCTTCAATGTGAAATCTGCTTAAATATCTCCTCAAAATGATGTCTGCTTAAATATCATCATTTCTTAAAAAATGTCTGCTTAAATATCTCTTCAATGTGATGTCTGCTTAAATATCATCGCCTTACAGTAAAGGTCTGCTTAAATATCATCTCCGCAGAATGATGTCCTTTTAGATATCATCTCCTTAAAATGAAGTCTGCTTAAATATCTCCTCTGCATTGGTTTTACAATAATCACATTCCTCTCTATTTGCAGATACAGTAAACACCCTTTATTATATGACCACTGACGAAACTGACCACTGAAAAGAAGTCCAACTGATTGGTATTTAAAACAGGTAACAGCTCAGTTTTGACATATTTTCAGCTAGAGAAAATTTTATGATAATTTGAGTGTATAAGTTCAGTTAATCAGGGTCCAAAGTTATAAAGCTTTTCAGTTGAGTCTAAAGTCGTTCTCAAGCCTTTGATTGGTCCGATTTGAGCCTAGGCTCAAATCTGACCAATCAAAGACTTGAGAACACACTCAGACTCCGCTCAAATGCTTTATAACCCTGGACCCAGGATTAGCTGCAAAGTTACTCTGCATTTGATTGGGATCCAATATTTTTAGCTCACAAAGTGCTCATAGTGAGTTATTGTGATCATACAGTGTTGTCCATAAACATTTTACTACAGGCCATAAGGCCACAGACTTGGCCTATCTTCATTAAACTTGCTCCAAATGTTGTTCTTGGACATGGGTCATGTGAGGTTAAAAGGTAGGTCACATTGTCAAGTCATAGAATCGGGTTCAAAATCATCGACCTCTTGTTTAATATCTAGACTAGTAACTGTTGCACCTAGCAGAAAGGTTAAGTCTATTTTACTGGTCAGATTTAACTCTTTGCATGCTGGGTAATTTTTTTGTCTGCAACTAAATTGTTGTATGCTACTGTTCTTAAAATAGAATTTTCAATTCTTTTGTTTTCATACAGGTTCAGTCTAAGTGTGAATAGCTTGGATCCTGATGAGATGCTGTGCTATGGAGCATCTCATGAGGATCCAAACTGTTTGTACAGTTAATCACCATTTCGCTTCTAGCGTGCAAAGAGTTAAGGCGGTAAAAACGATTAAATGCTTTGAAGTATACCACACAGCTAGAAGCCTTATATGATACAGTCTCACTGCTGTAACCAGTCTCGAACAAAGACTCATTAATGTTACAGACAGGTGTCAGCTTACAGCAGGATGGAAGTAAAGCAGAAAGCTCCTAAAGGAGCTTTCTGCTTCACTTCCATCCTGCTGTAAGCTGCCAGCTGCCTTAAAATATTAAAAGCAGATGTATTTTGTGATCGGAATATGGAGATGTTATGGTATAGCAGAGAATGGTACATAACACATAGCTAGCATGCAATTTTGTTACTATTTTCTACTCCAGATGTCTTTACAAGGTAATTGGCAACTGTTTGAACTTTAATTCCTCCCCAAATCTTTGAAAGCTAAGTAAATATTGTCATCTGCAACAATTGTCTTCTGTTACACAGTCATATAAAATTAGAATTTTATAAAATATTTTTCCAAATAGGACTAAGGGTGTCAAACAGTTTTATGCTAATGAGATGTCAAGTTGCTCGGCGTCTGATCTGGATCCCAACTGATTGTAAAGGTAACCATGGTTGTGTCATCAGCATGTGAAAGGTTAATGGACTTTTATGTAGTCATGTTAAAGATTATTACTGTTGTAAGTATTCTGTTTTTATTTCAGACCAAGCACAGGGTTTCTCAAAGTCAAAGATAATGACTCATAATTATATAATAAGTTAAAATGAGAAGACACTATTATCTAATAGGTGCGAGAGAGGTGTTTTTTGTATGCGGTTTTCACATTTTCCCAGGTTTTCAACATTTTTTCTCATAACCTGTGAAGTCAGTTATCTATCATACAAGTGTAACAATGATATAAAACTTTACTCCGCTAGTGGTAAAGGTGACTTCACCGGTATATGCAAACAGTTTGGATCTAGTACATCAGTATCTGACCAAGATTTAACCCATTACCCCATAAACACCCCTTTTATGCCTTCAATAAATTCCTCCACTGAAGAAAATAGTTCAACTCTTTACTGTCATGGATATGAAACATAAGAAATATTTTCTCTATCCTGGTAGATGATAGCTTAAAGCAGGCTGAAAGTAAAACAGAATGCACCCTAAGTCACATTCTGCTTTACTTTCAACCTGCTTTTAGTAACCTGTTTCCAAAATATAAACAGTCTATAGGGGAACAGCTTAAATGGTTTGTCAATTTAACCCCATAGCCTGTTTCTAGCTTTGGAGACACATGCCCACTTAAAGCAAGTTGTAAAAAAAGCAGAATGTGCCTTGAGGTACATTCTGCTTTACTTTCAATCTATTTTAAACTTCCATCTGCTAGAATATAATAAATACTTATTCATGGCTGTAAAGATTGGAACTATTTTCTTCAGTGGAGGAATAAATTAAAGGTGTAAAAATAAGTATTTTTGGAGTAAAGGGTTAATCATTTTTATGGAGTTATGTAGATAGAGTGTAGACCATGATCAGAGAGCTCCTTAAAGAGTCCTCTGATCTGGATCACCACTCTTTGCAAAGATCGTTTAAAGATTGTCCGTACACAGTAAGGGTTGATGTAATTTTTGTCATCAACTCTATTCAGACCACTTAAAAGAAGACTAAATGACTGCTTAAAAGACAGGTGAAAGCTTAAAGCAAGGTGTTAGTAAAACAGAAAGCTCAGAAAGGAGCTTTCTGTTTTGACTGTCACCTTGCTTTAAGCTGTCACCTGTCTTAAACACATACTATTTAACAGATTTCAATGGACTGATAGAGAGGTTTTACTGTAACCGTATTAGTTCTAGTAATTGTTCTTGTAAATTGCATTTCATAAAAGGGAGACAACTGTTAGAGTACATTTGTATTTTTCTTCGCAGTGACTTGTGTCATTTTGAGAGCTATCTAGTGTGATATGGATCTCCAAAACATTTTAACAGAAAAGTACTAGATCAACTTGTGCATTGTTTGGTCCATATATTATTATGATCACAAGGAGCATTCTGCTTTACCTAGGGATCCAGAAAAGAGGGAGTAAACTGATCAACATCAGCATTTTTTTTCACTCATGTTGGCACCAAATCCTATGGTGTTACTTCTCATTAGAATCATCTCAAAGAGATGATTCAAATGAGTAGTCACACCATAGGGTTTAATGCAGAAATAAAGATTTTAGTTTTGAAATACTCTCCCTATCTGGAGATTCTGGAGCCCAGTTTACTTATAGCCTGCTTTAAGCTACCATCTGTCTTCAGTACTGAAAACAAGTTATTCGGGAAAGTTTTAAAACCAGAGGAGTCCTACTTTACTTTCATCTTGCTTCAGGAACTTTCTGCTTTACTTCCATCTTGCTTTTACCAATATCCTGCCCTAAACACAGATATATGTGGTTTGTTATTTTGGCTACTGTGGAAAAGGGGTAACCCTGCCCCCATAGATGCGCCTTTTATTGCATTCAATTCATACCTCCACTGAAGAAAATAGTTCCAATTAATACAGCCATATGAGCATGCATGTAACACAAGAATTATTTTCTTTATTCTAGCAGATGGTAGCTTAACCCTTTCCCCCATAGAAGCGACTTTTAGCGTATTTAATTTATTCCTCCGCTGAAGAAAATAGTTCCAGTTTATATCCTCATGAACAATTACCATTACAAATTTTTTATATAGCCTAGCAGATTTAAGCTTAAAGCAGGCGCATTCTGCTTTACTTTCAACCTGCTTTAAGTGGACACTTGTCTTCATAACTAGAAACAGGTCATGAGGTAATGGGTAATTGCATTACCGCATAGCCTGTTTCTAGTTTTGAAGATAGATGGCCACTTAAAGCAGCTTGAAAGTAAAGCAGATTGTGCCGTAAGGTGCATTCTGCTTTACTTTCAGCCTGCTTTAAGCTACCATCTCCTAGAATACAGAAAATATTTCTTATGGTGCATATTCATAACTTTATAAAATGGAGCTATTTTCTATAGAGGAGGAAAAAATCAAAGGTGTAAAAAGGCATGTTTATGGGGTAATGGGTTAAGAGATACATGTAGCTTGGACATTGAAGGCATAGGAAGCCAATATTCACAAGCCTCACATTCTAAACTATGGATGAACTTATTGTATACATACTTAAGCTGTTTGTTAAACTATTAAGTCACTTGTAATCTCTACGAGGCGCTGAACATCTGATTTTTGACAGCCAGTTTATAAACAATTCATTATCTTCCGCCATAGTTCTCTAATTGTTTCTGTATTGGTCTCGGAAGGTGCTGCTATAGCCAAGATTCTGTCAGTACTGGGGGTTGCACACTCTATGCCCAGATGTTGGGGTGGTGTTACAATTCTTGGAGAAAATTACCAGTATAGTTACAGTTAAAACTGTCAGAATATTGCATGTATGTTTGCTCTGCATTACAACACTATTTGTGGTAACCCTTTTCCTTTAAAGCTTGTTTAATTATTGATACCAGAAATAATATCACAATGCTGATGCTGCAGACAGCCCAGTCTGGAGACAAAACATCACTTAAACACCAAACAGGTTAAACAGCATACTAAAGTCATATGCTGTTGAGCCCTTTTGTCTTTTAACCCATTACCCCATAAATACGCCTTTTTATGCCTTTAACTTATTCCTCCACTGAAGAAAATAGTTCCAAGTTAAAAGTTATGAACATTTATCATAAGAAATATTTTTTATATTCTAACAGGAGGAAGATTTAAAGCAGGCTGAAAGTAAAGCCTTAAAGCGACTCGCAACCAGATGGTGCATTAAAAATAGTAATTTGTAAATATGTGTCAAACGCTTATATAAATGGTAAAGAATTAGTTTAGGATAAGAAATTCTGTTTAAAAAAATGTATTTCAATAAAAAAAAATATTGGTCTCTGGTGGGATTCGAACCCGGGGCCCGGCATTGGCGGACAGAAGGCAAAATAGGGGAAACCGCTTAGACCAATGGACCACGGAACTATCCGTTTATCTCGGATCGATTTAACGTATTTCAATGTGTAGCGATCGAAAGTGCATACAACTTCGTAACTCGGCTCGTGTTTATGTCTGAGCCCGTGTAGAGAAGCAACAACAACAACTATACCGTTAGCTAACGCTATAGAAAAACAATGGAAAATATCTTAAAAAACTAAGATTCGGTGACGATTCTTGAGACTTTTTTTGGACTGATCATATTTTTTTAATGTCAGAAGCCAAATAATGCCACAAATTTGCTTTTATTTGAGTATTTTATTTTATTTTGACAAGTACACCATCCGGTTGCGAGTCCCTTTAAGGCGCATTCTGCTTTACTTCCAACCTGTTTTATGTAGACACATGTCTTCAAAACTAGAAACAGGCTATGGGGTAATGGGTTAAGTGACGAAATGGCTGCTTCTAAGGCCTCAGACTCTGAGCGGACCTCTTTGTATTTGTTTCAAAATTTTACATCGTCAACTTTTATATAATAAAATTGCATATGCATTAGTTCAGTGTCTAGAGATACCGTATCAACGGTGCCAATAAACTGTTATTAGGCATCCTTCCAGTTATTGGCGAGTGGGTTACTGACATTTTTCCTTAACAAATTTGTTACTATTTATAGAACATATAGAAGGATTTAAAATCATATTAACTCTCACTGAAGGTTCATATATCAAACTTCACCCTCTATCTTATATCATCTGAACTATTACATTGGCTATAAAAATTAGAAAAACACAAAAAAAACGGAAAGATTGCAGACTTATGTCACACAGATTGTATAAGTGAACTGTACAGATTGTGATCAGACAGTTCCTTTGGGAGCAGTCTAATCAGGATCTGCACTGTTTTCTTTAGTGTCCAAATATGCTCCTAACAGAAGTTTTTGTTTGTTGATGAGTTGGCCACCATGTTGGGAAGACACCTGTGTCTGTGTCATTTCATAAAAACTTACCAAACTTACAATACATTCAAACTTATATTTCATTGACACTGTCATGTTAAGTTAGTTCTTTGACACTGTCATGTTCAGCTCAAAGTGACATTTATGTTACATCTATGTTAAAAAGTAATGACTTGACCCTTAGTTCACCACCAATGATGAACAACTGTCAAACCTGTGAAAGGCCACCATTAGAATGAAAAGATACAAAGATAGATAGTCTTAATCCTTCCTCTACTAAATAGAGTACAGTAAAACCTCTCTATTGCAACCATTAAATTGTGTTAATTATTAGGTGTGTATGTCAGGTGACTGCTTAAAGCCAGGTGACAGTAAAACAGAAAGCTCCTGTTTTAAGCTGTCACCGGCCTTTTATACAATCAATTTTCCTTTGTTTTAGTGGTCGTAATAGAGAGGTTTTACTGTATATTGATGTGGCTTTAAAACAGCAGTGTTGTGCCTAGGTCCAAAATTTTGGGGGACACGGTGGCGCGCTGTCAACATTTTGGGGGGACATTTGAAATTTTTGGGGGACACACTAAAAAAACCTTTCAAACACAATATACCTACCTTTTAATTAGAATACAGCTTACGGTCTTTAACTGTCTCTGTATCTCGTATCGTAAAGTCGCTGTTTAGTGTTTACACGACGGGCAATTTGATTTTTGTCTTTTTTAAATATGTTGAAGCGATTGTCTTGGTTCAGATGATGTTGAAGGAGTATCCTCAACACTTTGTTTAAACGAAGCATCGTCTGCTAGTTGTCTATTTTAATCGGAAAGAAAATCCGTCAAGCGCATCGTTCCGACGCCATTATCACAAAGCGGAACCAGACTGGTTTACATATCGATTCTATATGCCGATATTCTTCACGTATATTATACGCACACAGTCTATTTTCAATACTAAGATTAATCTCCCTTTGTGATCTCTCTATTCTCCGGAATTGAGTCATAATGGAGCAGAAACTAGTAGAAATTGCCGAAAATGCGATTTTTTACGACGCGCCCATATGCCCGCGCAAGGCGAATTTTTAAGGGACAATCATGAAAAAAATGCGGGATTCCCGCAATGCCGCGGCCTAGGCACAACACTGAAACAGCATAGACCAAGATCAGACAACTCTGTATGCACAGCTGTCTTATGTGATCTGTCTGACATATGAGTCATTATAAAGCACTCTTTTGAAGAAATGTGGCATATTTTGTAAGCCAATGTAAATTGTTCTGTTAATAGATTTTCATAGTGACTGATCGAGTTCCTTAAATGACTATTCAGTTGGAGAAGAGTTTTATGTCATACAGTAGAAGACAGACATTCTCTAAAGGAGATTTCTGCTTTACTTTCAGCTTGCTTTAACCCTTTACTCGATGGCATGTTTCTAGTTTTGAAGCTAGATGACCACCTTAAGGCACATTCTGCTTTACTTTCAGCCAGCTTTAAGTTACCATCTGACTGTATAAATTGGAACTATTTTCTTCAGTGGAGGAATAAACTAAATGTTGTAAAATGCCTATCTATTGAGTAATGGGTTGATTAAGCAGCCACCTTGAAGATGCTTTTTATCAGAACTTGGTTGGTAGAATTTCTGTAGAGGCATGAAAATCACTTCTAATTGAAGGAAAGAGTTGATTAACCCTTAACCTGATAGCATGTTTCTAGTATTGAAGATATGTGACTTCTTAAAACAGGTTAAAAGTAAAGCAGAATGCACCTTAAGGTGCATTCTGCTTTACTTTAAGCCTGCTTTAAGCTATCAAGCACTAGAATATAGAAAATATTCCCTATAATATATATTCTTGACTGATTAAATTGGAACTATTTTCTTCAGCGGAGGAATAAATCATATTCTCTAAAAGTCGCTTCCATATCGGGGAAGGGGTTAATTATGGTACCTTTATTTCTCAAATGAGGCAAGAAGTTGACAGCAGCTAAGAGAAACAGGAGCAGGGGCCTGTTCAGATATCTTGTAACAGTATACTCTGAGAAGCATGTAGGGAGCTATGAGGGGGCTGACAGTTCTGGGTGGCTATTTTTAGAAATGAAGCAATTATTTGGGGATATTACTGAGCTTTCTTTGTCTATGTTAATATTAGTATTATGTAAAGAATTTGCTGACACTTTTAGAATGCCATATTGTTTCATTTTGTTGTACCTATAAATAAATTTGTTGAATGCTGACTAAATTTAATGATTTCTCATAGATGATTATCCTTGTGTCTATTAATTAAACTTCGGTGTATAAATCTACAGATGGCTTCTTTCTGCATTATTTTGATCACAAATGTAAGCAACTTTCTGTATTAAGACAGGTTGCTGCTTAACCCTTTCCCCCATAGAAGCGACTTTTAGCGTATTTAATTTATTCCTCCGCTGCAGAAAATAGTTCCAATTTAATCAGTCATGATTATATAGTATAGGGAAAATTTTCAACATTCTAGCACATGGAAGCTTAAAGCAGGCTGAAAATAAAGCAGAATGCGCCTTAGGGCGCATTCTGCTTTACTTTCAACCTGCTTTAAGTAGTCACCTATTTTCAATACTAGAAACAGGCTATCAGGTAAAGGGTTAATGCAGAATTAAAGTACATGTAGTGCAGAAAGCTGAATCATAAGCAGGTACTCAGTTTGTCTATTTCATTGTGGTATGTTGTAGAGAGGGAGTGCTTAGTAATAAGCTTTGAAAATTCATTAAACACAATGAATGACTTGTTATAGTTCAAGGGGCCTGAAAGTGAATGTAAAATGCTTACAAGTGTCATGTTAGTGTATGTTTCTTCAAACACTTTTTACCTGTTTATGAATATATTCAAATAAATATTGAACAATTTAAAGCATTTCTCGTGCTAATGTTATATATTGATGATTTTTGAAAAACAGCTTGGGTGACCCACCCATACCAGAACTGTTTGATGCTCCGAAGAAACATGTTTTATGAAGAAGACAACAATTTTCATAAAGAAAACTTGCATTTAAAAATGCACATGGTTCCAGCATGAGATGTTAATTCATGTCTTTTGCTCAAATTAATCCTTCACCCCATAGCTTGTTTCTAGTTTTGAAGATAGGTGGCCACTTAAAGCAGGTTGAAAGTAAATCAGAATGTACTTTAAAGTGTAGTCTGCTTTACTTTCAGCCTGCTTTAAGCTACCACCTGCTAAAATATAGAAACTATTTCTTATGGTGCATATTTAATTATTATGACTGTACAAACTATTTTCTTCAGTGGAGAAATAAATTGGATGCCCTAAAAGGGTTTTCTATGAGAGAAAGGGATAACATGTGCCAAAATGCAAAAATGTACATCTTCTACCTTTGCAGATGTACATTACAAGTGGCAAACAGTCTTGATCATGATATGAAGCTGCAGTAGATGTGGGAATTGATCTCTATCAAAACTGTTTGTTAACCCATTACCCCATAGCCTGTTTCTAATTCTGGATATAGGTGACCACTTAATGCATGTTGAAAGTAAAGCAGAATGGGCCATAAGGCGCATTCTGCTTTACTTTCAGCCTGTTTTAAGCTACCAGCTGCTAGAATATAGAAATTATTTCTAATGTTGAATATTCACAACTGTATAAATTGGAATTACATGTATTTTCTTCAGCGGAGGGATACATTGGAGGCTTAAAAGGGTGTATTTATGGGGAAATGGGTTAAGGGGACTTCAGTATTGGTTTCCCACATTCATGCAGAAAGATAAAGCTTTGACATCAAGCACTCCAGTAATTTAGCAACTCTGAAACTGTATATAGGTAAACGGTCATTGTAAACTTTAGAAATATAGGCATGATGAAATGTGTGCTTGTTTCCCATGGATTTTACAAACACAACAAGCCACCCCCTGAACTGCTGATCAAGTACTTTGTTTATGTACCCTGATTGATTGTTTGTATAATTTCTACATTCCTAATTATTGACCAGGAGTTGATTTTCAGGAATTACTTGTTTGTCAGTCATGCCAGATATTGATACTCAATCTCAGTGGGCGGTGCCTGGGTTAATGTTGAATACCTACTAACCCTATGTTTGAAATAATTGTTTCTTTTGCAAACACTGCAGAGAGCTGAAGGGTCTGCACTGTTCATTTTCATAATAAATAATAAAGATGTCATACTAAATTGTTTGTATAGAAACGAGCCAAAAGTTTTCAAAAATGATAATGTTCAGAAATGAGATTTTGGATTTAAAAATATCAGTATTGTAAGGGTTGTGGTATGGGCTTGACAACATAGTGGTCAGAGGCATTTGCAATACAGTCACACTGAATATATAACTAACATGACATCATCTGCTTTAACTCTTTCCTCCCTGAAACTTTTAATGGACAATTCCAGTTTCCAATTTAGTCTAGTCCATTTCTGACTTTTAAGGGTTGTTTTTGTCAATGTTTGGCATAGAGACAAACAGTGAAGACCCTGATCAGAGGGCTCCTTTCGGAGCCCTCTGATCTGGGTCTTTACTGTTTGCACAGGACAAGTCTACTTTTCACATGTCCACTGTTTGAAAATGACGCCTATATGCGGGACTAGAGTTCAAAGAGTTAACCCTTTGAACTCTAGTCACACTTATACACATTCGTTGCAAATAGTGTGCATGTGAAGAGTACACTAGTCTTGTCCTACGCAAAAACTGAGATCAGAGAGCTCCTATAGGCGTCCTCTGATTAGGGTCTGCACTGTTATTATTTCTCAGATTCAAATTTTAGGTACCGTAAATTGACTGAAGTAATATCATTATGAGTTTTATGTGAATATTCAGGAGAAGAAGGGCTCTTGTATAGTATTACTGTTAATAGTTATAGGTTGTTTAATACAAGTTTGACTGTAATCAATTTAACCCTGTACCCCATTTCCTTATTACAGATGATTACTTAAAGCAGGTTGAAAGTAAAGCAGAATGTGCTTTAGGCACATTCTGCTTTTCTTTCAGCCTGCTTTAAACTAACATACAAGTGTTAGGATATATAATTATTTTCTCATGTTACATATAAATTTGAAGTATTTTCTAAAGTAGAGGACTATTCAAAAAGCGTATTTATGGAGTAAAGGGTTAATCCAGACACTAAGGCTTCTAAATAACTGATTGATGTCAAAACTGTCTGACATTGAAGACAAAAAGTCTAAAAATATTTCATAATAAATCAATAAATCCTTCTGATAACCAGTTATTTACATGATAAACATTAATGTTTTTATACAAATAAACATTGATTTTCAAGAAATGTAACATTTTAGTTATATACAACCATGATGAACATTCTGTAAATACTTTTGATATCTATTAAATTTAAAATAGCAATAAATTAAAGGGCATTTACTGATGTATCTGTGGGGTAATGGGTTATATTTCCTCTCCACTTTTGACTTGAATTGCTGTAACAGTGGGACTTATTAACATATTAACTCATTCACCCCTGAAGCTTTGAATGGACAATTCCAATTTCAAAATATGTCTAGTCCATTATTGACTATTAAGGGGTGATTTTAACCATATATTTCAAAATGACCCTGATCAGAGGGCTCCTTAAGGAGCCCTTTGATCAGGGTCAACACTGTTTGCATGGGACAAATGTAATCCTCACAGGTAAACTGTTGGTAAATGACGAGTATACTCATCGCTAGGGTTGAATGTGCTAACCAATACATACACTGTTTTATGCCTTTAATTTATTCATCTACTAAAGAATACAGTTCCATTTTATGCTGTCATGAATGTATACCATAGAAAATATATCATATATCCTCGCATATAGTAGCTTAAAGCTGGCTGAAAGTAAAGCTGAAAGCTCCTTAAGGAGCTTTCTGCTTTACTTTCAGCCTGCCTCAGCAACCATCTGTCTTCAATAGTGAAAACAAGCCATGTGGGTATGGGTTAAACTATCCATATTGGTATGTTAATTAAGCATGAAACTTTTCATATCTGCAAGTGCATGAACTCTTTGATCTCTAATGAATGTCTTTGATGGATTCTGATATAAGCTTTATATTTACAGAAACATGAGTGACATACATGTAGGAATGAATGACAGTTTGGATCCTGAGCCCTGCTGAAGTTTGGACCTGATCTGCATCCAAACAAATGGCAAACATCTTCAGTTCTAATTTCGAATACTCAAGAGGTCCACTGCCCATTGAAGGTGAGATCATAGGATATGAATTCAAAGAACATGTTAGATTTCAAAGCTGTGGTTAATTTATTGGAACATATTGCTGGGAACCATTTACTCTCCAGCTGCATTGGTTAGTTGCCCCTTTACCCCTAGCCTGTTTCTAATTTTGAAGACAGGTGACCACTTAAAGCAGGTTGAAAGTAAAGCAGAATCTGATGTAAGCACATTTTGCTTTACGTTCAGTCCCTGCTTTAAGCTACCATCTACTAGGATATAGAAAATAGTTCTTTTTGTACATGTTTATGACTATAAATTGGAACTGTTTTCTTCAGTGGAGGACTAAATTAAATGCACAAAAGAAGCTACTAAGGGGAAACGAGTTTACCCTTTCCTTATAGGTTGATTTCAGTGCTTTAGACAGGTGGATGCTAAGGGCAGTCTGAAAGTAAAGCAGAAATCTCCCATTTCGGAGATTTCTGCTTTACTTTCAGACTGCTTTAAGCTGCAACCTGTCAGAATATTGGAAAACTTTTATATATATATATGGCTCTTTATTAGAAAATAAAAACAAGCTTAAAAAGACAGTTCTATTAGAAATAAGTTGCTTGTATATGGCAAAGGGTTGCCCCTAATCATATTGGAAACAAGTCATTTGCAAACAGTGATGACCCATATCAGAGAGACCTTTTTCATGAACCCTTTGATCAGGCTTTGCACAGTTTGTCATATTTATATTACAGTATAAACTCGGAAAACCGGAGTCCCAGAAATCCGGAATCCTCGGAATACCGAACGTTCTGTCCGGTCCCGATTTTTTGCCTTCTTATTTAAACCAAAAGTAAGTCTCAGAAAACCGGAACCTCAGAATTCCGAAAACCGAACGATTTTCTCGGCCAAAAATGTTCAGATACACATAAAATTACCTCGGAAAACCGAACATCCACTGTATTTATCACTTCGCGTCTCAAATTGCTCCATTGCGATCATGGAAAATTTATTCAACCGAGTCGACCGTCAAACACATCTGGGACACTTAGCGAATGTGTTAAGATTGCGTAATGGGTGGGGTGTTTATTGGAGATGACACGTGTATTTCACGGTTGTGACACTTGATTGCTTATTAAAATAAGGCTCCGATCTGACAACGCTACGGCAACAAAAATGCGTACCATTGTTCGTAGTTTGTATCGCAGTAGATCTACGCCAGTACACTTTACTGTTTAAAATTCAAATTTATAAAAGTTCAGTAATGCAGTCTGAAGACAGATAGAAAGGAAATAACTCAATTATATTACACAATTATTATTTGCAAATGCGTACTGAATGAGTGTGTTGTAGAAGCAAAGTCTTACTGTAAAAATAACCGTTCAATTATGTCATCTAATAAACTACGCAAAACGGAAACACCGGCACTCGATTTGCACTGCAAAATTCCTTTAGCGACATATTCGGAAACGTTCTTGATTATACTGAATCTACGAACTTCCATAGAATAATGTGCTGCTCGAAATGCGAATAAAGTAAGCCCATCAAAAGTTAAAACTATGGCGGTTGTTTCGTTTTATAATGGTTGCGACAATCTAAAAATTGAAGTGTTTATTCAAAACACAGATGCTTCTAACCTATGGGAATACGTTTATATCCTGTGATTTAACCCTAAAAATACAGAGTATACACGAGTGCACATTATACGCGGCAAAAGACGGTAAATAATTAATGAGCTATTGTTAAAAATTCTCTGTCGTTTTAAATTTTATTCTCATTCTTGATCATTCTTACAAACAGTTTTGATCTAGATGAGAATTCACTGTAACGAAAATGTTATTGAGTTATAGATCCGGTCTGTGAATATGCCTCATCCTGAATGTTAGCACTGATTCATGACAAACTCAGAAAACCGAACACCTCAGAAAACCGAACTTTTTACCTGGTCCGGAGGGTGTTCGGTTTTCCGAGTTTTTACTGTATTATGCAAATAAGTCACCTGAGATTCAATATAAACTGGTCATTATTTAGAAGATGGAAGGGTCCATTTGGAAAGTCAGCAATGTATATAAAGTGGAACTATTTTTTTCAGTGGAGCAATAAATTAGTGGCATAAAAACAGACATATTTGTAGGGTAATGGTAACACATTCAACCCTAGTGATGTGTAGGAGCCCTCTGATTAGAGTCTGCACTGTTTGTCATTTTGCATTCTGTGACAAAAATAAATAGTTGTAAATAGACTAAAAACTTCATTTGAAACTTTTCAACTTTGCCCATTTGAAGTTTCAGGGGTGTAATATAAGTTTGACTGTTGTTTAAACTTTAACTGTTAAATGGTCGTTATGGATTTCCAGATTTCCTGCATGGCAGAAACCAGAAAATTACTCACCACCAGCTTTTTTCATAATCGCTAAAAAACCCACAAACAGTTGCCATGAACCAGACAATACACCTGGTTCCCTGTTACGTCCACTTTGTAGCTTGCTTTCAACATTAAGTAACTCTTGTGGGTTATTACATGTATGTTCCCTTGTGGTTCTTTTTAGTTACCAAAACATGAACCAGTCTACTTGGAAGTCTGGGTAGTTTAATAAATACTGGGCTGAATTAGCAAACAGTGTAGACTCTGATCAGAGGTCTCCTATAGGGTCTACACTGTTTGCAAATGTAATGAGTATATTTTAAATAGGTCCTTGGTGTTGAAAGAGTTAACCCTTTACTCCATAGTAACACATTTTATGCCTAATTTATTCTTCCACTGAAAAAATATTTACAGTTTAAACAGTCATGAAAATGATGAATGTTCACAATAAGAAATGTATTCTCTATCCTAGCAGATGGTAGCTTAAAACAGGATGAAAGTAAAGCAGAATGGACATTAAGGGGCATTCTGCTTTATACTTTCAGCCTGCTTTTCTTAGCTATCATCTGCTAGGATATGGAAATAATATCTTATGCTGCGTATTCATAATGTAGTAATTGGAACTATTTCATTCATTTTAGAAATAAATTAAGAGGTATAAAAATGCATATTTATGGGGTAATGGGTTAAATCATCTGTAAAAAGTAGCAGTACAACTACATCAAATTATTACAAATTTTGCCAGAAAGACTATCAATCGTGCTAAAAGTTAAATTTGAATCCAGAGTTCAAACACTTTTCAATTTATTATTCACAGTTGCAAAATATTAGTTGTCAAGCAGATTGTGAAAATGTTGTAGATAAGAACATTTTTTTTAGTCATGTTAACAAGGCTATCGGTTGTCACTTAACCCCTATAGTGCTTGAACCAGAAATGTACATCATTTGCAAACAGTGAAGACCCTGATCAGAGGGTTCCGTCAGGAGCCCTCTGATCAGGGTCTTTACTGTTTGACACATTTGAATATTTTTGGTACAAATCCCTCTAGAGTAGACATAATAAGATCATTTATCAGAAAAGAGACAAATTCATTTGAAAATTCAGCATTGTAGGGGTGTACTTGTTTCCGTTGGGAAACAAACTCATTCAAACTAGAAGAGAGGTTCTTGATGCAGGGTATGAGGCCATTATTATCACAATCACGGAATTTTAATTTCTTTCAAAATGTTTTATCAGTTTTGTTCTTTTAATGTGATTTAGTTTTTTAAGTCATGGATACAAAAAGGGGAAACTGGGGTCAAAGGTACACACTTGTGCCCCAATAGAGATTAGGGGTTGAAAGAAAATAATGACAGTTTTGGGTAACAAATATGGTAGAGGAAATCCTGACTCTCACATTGAGTATAATATACCAGGTACTTGATTTACAGTCCAAAACTTACTGAATTGATGGAACTGCAATCGAGTGGTCCGGAATCAAATTCCGGAACTGTTATACCAGTCCCGCCCAGGGAGGTGGTGTGAGCATAATTGTGACGTAATCATCTTGGCGTCAAACATGATTTACCAATATTTTAGAGGCTACAAATCTCATTAAATCTTAATGAAACATGGTCAAAATGTTTGTCTCATTGATATCTAAGTCAGGGTTGAATGTGAGTCATGTCAGATCAAAAACTAGGTCACTTGGTCAAATCATAAAAATGCATTGTAACCACTCTAGAAGCTACAAATCTCATTTGACCTGAATGAAACTTGCTCAAAATGTTTGCCTCATTAAAATCTAGGCCACAGTTGAATGTGGGTTATTTCGGGTCAAAATCTAGGTCACTATAGGTCAAGTTTTACATAGTGTACCAGGGGAGCAATATAGGGCCATAGTGGCCCTTGTTCTTTTTCTTTAAGAAATTCTCGCATGAATACCTTTGTAATTAGTTTAGATCCTGGTGGGATGCAAAATAAATCTGCATCGTATCAAGATCCAAACTATTTAAACGACTCTCTGAACCAAATTTTGAAAGAAAGTTTACAAAAAACTAATTTTAGAACAGAAGCATACAACAATATTACGTAGCATTCAAAGAGTTTAGTTTGTTTTGTCATCATAAAATTTGTCCTTAATGCCCTACAGTCAGGGTTGAATTTTCTCTGAAACAGATCAAGGTCAATTTTAGCATGAAAATCATGGCATCCTCTACTAAACAAGTAGATTTTCAGTAATTTACCAATTTCGCTACAGATTTCAAAATCTGTGTGCGCACATTCTGTTCTGGCATACCATCAGTCACAATCTTTGAAATACATCATTAAAAAATATCATATATTTTAAATGCAGCTTTATCACTAAGCTTTTCTGATGTGAAAGCGAGTTATCTGTTTAAATTTGACAATTTAATTCGTTTAAACATATTGCACCGGTTTTCACTGCTATATGTACATTATAATGAAGGAGGAATGGTTTTGGCAGGATTATTTTTTGACTTGCATGGAATTCAGTGTATTTAGCTATGATTACATGCTGATGGGAAGATGAGTTTGGAAGCCCTGTTCATAAAGTATGAACATAAAAAATGTCACAGTCTCATAGGCTGTATGTCATGATGAAAGAGTTTAATCTGTAGTTTGAAATGATGATTTAGAATCCCATCAATGATGATCTGTGTATTCTGTGCATTTAACCCTTCTCTTGCTTAACTCTTAACTCTAAGATAAGCTCTTTAACCTGCACTGAAGAAAAAAGTTCCATTTTATACAGAATTGAATATATTGTAGCAGATGGTAGCTTAAAGCAGGCTGAAAGTAAAGCAGACTGGGCCTTAAGGCACATTCTGATTCACTTTCAACCTGCTTTAAGTGGATTAAGTTAATACATGTATATAGATCTTCAATTAGTGAAACAGGCTATGGCGTAAAGGGATTCTTGCTATTAATGTATATTGAGGATTTTTGAAGCTGTGTAAATCCAGCTCCTTCAGGAACTTTCTGCATTATTGTTGTCCTGTTTTAACCCATTACTCCATAATCTATTTCTAGAATTGAAGAGAGGTGACCACTTAAAGCAGGTTAAAAGTAAAGTAGAATATGCCTTCAAGGCACATTCTGCTTTACTTTCAGCCTACTTTAAGAAACCATCTGCAAGGATATGTAAAATATTTGTTATGGTACATATTAATGACTGTATAAATTGGAACTATTTTCTTCATGGGAGGAATAAATTTAAGACGTAAAAAGGTGTATTTATGGAGTAATGGGTTAAGCTGTATATAAAGCTGCCTGAATATTCATTTGAGTGGCCACTTAATACAAAGTGGACAATTTCTCATTCAGTTTTACCTACAGCTGTATAAAGGCTAGTTCTATACTATCTATAGTACATCAGACCGCTAAACTATTGCCATAATCCCTGTCTTCAATTTTATGGCATTTTCATCATTGCTCCAATTTCTTAATACTTCCTTGTAGTTGATATTGTACGTAATAATAGTGACCGAATTCTTGGTTTAACTGCCTAACAACAAGAAGGTATTTATAATATTAACTCTTTGCATGTGTGATTGTTTAGATCCAGATGAAATTCTGAGAAACTTGGCATCTCATGACATGATTATATAGGATCCAAAATGTTGGACACTTTGTCTGTATTTAGAAAAGAAATTTTAGAAAATTTCAATTTAAAAATAGTCAATAATTGTTACAGCCATTTGGAATTTTCAACATTATCTTTATTATGCTCTAAGCAGGTACCTGGTTACTTGTCTTTAGATATTTACCTAATTTTAGTGGTTTGTTGTTTAACCCATTACCCCATAGTATGTTTCTAGTTTCGGAGATAGGTGACCATTTAAAGCAGGCTGAAAGTAAAGCAGAATGTGCCTTAAGGCACATTCTGCTTTACTTTCAGCCTGCTTGAAGCTACCATCTATAAGAACTTAAAAACTATTTCTTATGATACATATTCCTGATGGTATAATATGGAACTATTTTCTTTATTGGAGGAATAAATTAAAGGCGTAAAAAGGTGTATTCATGGGGTAATGGGTTAACATGTTTTGATTGATTATTATAGAAGGGTGGGGGTATGTGTTGTCATATACTGATATAGTCCAGTATTTACTTGCTATTTAGTAATGGTTTTATTACACCATGATGTGATAGTAGAACAGATAAGCTTGATGATCTATAGAAGCCATAGTAACATCTGTTCTTTACAACTTCTTCCACATATCAATAGGTTATTAGTACAAGTTTCATAAAGATCTGGGGATATCCACCCATATCATGTTTTAATCAATTTTAATCTCACGGATATCAGCTTAGGCAACAGTTATAGATATTTCCAACACATCTAGAAGAAAGCCCAATTACTCTAATGGTGTTAGCTACTGAGCAAGGGGAGTAACTCTGTGCCCCAAACTGCCTCACTCCTGGCGCCACCTATCTGATACAACCATTATGTTGTCAGGGTAACCACACTGGAGTACATCTGGCAGAGGGATCCTGTTAAAACATATTGTCATTGTTTATGCTCTTCTTATACTGTTAAAATCAGTTACGCTAACATTCATTGAAAAAACGTGGAGATTTATAAAGATAGGTAACTACTCTATGCAGACCACAGTGATGCAGAAAGCTCCTTTAGGAGATTTCTCCATCACTTTGGTCGGCATTGAGCAACATGTCTAAATGAATGCCAAGTGAGTCGACTTTTAAATTGATTGCATAATGCAGGTCGAACTGTACAATCTATCTGCTCATCAGCCTAAAATACCGTGGGAAAATTTCTGAGAAGCTCGTTGCCGCTACCTTATGTAATTACCTATGGCATATTTTCTTCATTGTTCTTTACGTTTTTGCACATTTTCTGTTAATTGGGGAAAAAAGTTAATTGCAAATAGGAATTGAAAGTTGAAGGAACAATGCCTGTTGCCTAAAGAAGTCACTTCTTTGAAAGCTGTTTTAATAGAAAAGTTTTTAAGCAAAAAGAATTGCGGAGTAATTAGTTGATTTTTAATGCACTAAAATCATAATCCATACCAAATGGTGAACCGTCTTTGTTCTAGAGTAAGCCCGGTAGCGTGTGTAAAGATAGTAAACAACCATGAGTTCTGTACAGCAGATTATCTCGTTCTCTCAGAGCTCCACATAAGGGGAGTATTTCAAAAACTAAAATCTTTATTTCTGCATAAAACCCTATGGCAATTCTAATGAGTAGTAACACCATAGGATTTGGTGATGAAATGAGTGAAAAAATATGGGATTTGTTTAGCCTTACTCCCTCTTATCTGGAGCCTTGTTCTTTCTCGTTTGATTTTGTCCTTGAGAATAGTGTTTTGTAGTTTTTGTATTGTACAAGATGGTTAAAGTCAATCTTTATTCATGCAAGTAAAAAAGTACTTATAATTTTAATTCTGGAAACACTAATGTTATCCTTTGCAAACAGTGTAGACCAAGATCAGAGTGATCATTCAGGAACCCTCTGATCTGGATCTCAGACTATTTGGCATATATTGGTTTAAACATATTTTATTTTAATAATTAACATGTATTTCACAAACATACAACAAAGTTTAGGATTGAAATAATATATAAAAACTCTTTAACTAAGCATTTTAGAGGTGAAACCATGATAACCTTTCCAAACAGTTTGGATCCTGATGAGATGCCATGCAATAACTAATATCCAGAATACACGAACAGGTCAATAGATCAGAGCAGTAGAAAATTATTGTCCTACATTCTTCAGATTCATAAGGCGGTGCACATTCTCTAGGGTCCGTAGATATGTATTTATTGGCAACTAGTGGTGCAAATATTCAAAAATATTTCAATCCAAAGTTCGTTATGCATTCAAGGGCCTTGTTTTTACCACAAAATATTAGTCTTGATTGAAACAGAGACAGAAATGGAGAGCAAAAATCCTTTTGTTGAGAAATCAACTAAGATATCCGTGATGTAATGCTGGAAGAATTCTTTGCACATCGCAATTAAATCTACTGTGGGCCGGCTGGTATTTCATCTTTAACCCATTCCCTGATGTTTTTAAACAGTTTTAACCCATTACCTCTTAGCCTATTTCTAGCTTTGAAAACAGGTGACCACTTAAAGCAGGTTGAAAGTAAAGCAGAATGTGCCTTAAGGCACATTCTGCTTTACTTTCAGCCTGCTTTAAGCTACCATCTGCAAGGATATAGAAAATATTTCTTCTGATACATTTTCTTGGCTGTATAAATTGGAACTATTTTCTTCAGTGGAGGAATAAATAGAGGCGTTTTTAAGGGGTAATGGGTTAAATACATCTGGCATGGCAGGTCCTTTATTCTTTACCTTTGTCCTGCTTTAACCCATTACCCCATAAATATGCTTTTTAAGCCTTTAGTTTATTCCTATACTGAAGAAATGACTTCCAATTTATACAGTAATTGATATGTATCATAAGAAATATTTTCTATATTCTAGCAGATGATAACTTTAAGTAGGATGAAAGTAAAGCAGAATGGGCCTTATGGCGCATTCTGGATTCTGCTTTACTTTCAACCTGCTTTAAGTGGTCAACTATCTTAAAAACAAAGAAACAGGCTATTGGGTAAAGGGTTAAGCAATGACTAGTATGTAGAAATAAAAACTTCTTTAAAAAAAAAATGCAGCCTAACATGAATTGACAGTAACAGTATTTTTGCATTGCAATGATATATTCCTGGTTGAAGTGCAAAATGCTGTGCAATTGAACTGACCGCACAGTAATGAAGCATGGAGATCTCTATACAGCGACAATTTACCCATTACTCCATAGATATGCCTATTTATGCCTTTAATTTATTCCTCCACTTAAGAAAAATAGTTCCAGAAGATTTCTCCTTAACCCTTTCCCCCATAGAAGATTCTGCTTTACTTTCAACCTGCTTTAAGTGGTCAACTATCTTAAAAACAAAGAAACAGGTTAGCCTAACATGAATTGACAGTAACAGTATTTTTGCATTGCGATGATATAATCCTGGTTGAAGTACAAAATGCTGTGCAATTGAACTGACCGCACTGTAATGAAGCATGGAGATCTCTATACAGCGACACTTTTACCAATTACTCCATAGATATGCCTATTTATGCCTTTAATTTATTCCTCCACTTAAGAAAAATAGTTCCAGAAGATTTCTCCTTAACTCTTTCCTCCCTAAAACTTTAAATAGACAATTCCAATTTCCATTATAGTCTAGTCCATTTCTGACTTTTAAGGGTTGTTAGCTCACCTGAGCCAAAGGCTCAAGGTGAGCTATTGGGATGGCCCTGTGTCCGTCGTCCGTCATCGTCCGTCGTCGTTAACAATTACTTCAAATGACATCTCCTCCTATACCGCTGAACAGATTTCAACCAAACTTTACAGAAATGTTCCTTGGGTCAAGCTCTTTCAGATTTGTTCAAAGAATTAAAAACAATGCAGAACTCTGGTTGCCATGGCAACCAAAGTGAAAAAATAAGGAAATCTTAAAAAATCTTCTTGTAAAAAAATACAAGGGCCAGAGCTTAGATATTTGGCACATAGCATCACCTACAGGTCCTCTATCAAGTTTGTTCAAATTATGCCCCTGGGGTAAAAATTGGCCCCGCCCTGGGGGTCACTGTTTTACATAGAGTTATATAGTGAAAATTTCAAATGTCTTCTTCTCTGACACTGATATGACCAGAGCTTTGATATTTGGCATGGTGACACTTCTAAATGTCCTTTACCTATTTTGTTCAAATGGTTCTGGTCGGTTGAATATCTAGGTCATAATTCACATTCAATATATGTATAGCAGACAGCAATTCAGCATTATAAGAGTTAGACCCTAGCCACATTTCCTACTGGCAGAGTTACATAACTGAACTCAGGTCAGCTGAGGTTCACTATAACAGTATAGCATATGGTGTTGTCTGCTACATTTTTTATGCCCCTGCAGTTGGGGGCATATTGTTTTTGTCTGTCTGCTTTTTTTGTCTATTTGTCAATTTGTTTGTCTGTCAGTCCACAACTTTAATCTTAGCCATAACTTTGTTAAAGTTAGAAACTTTATAACTTAGGTTATGTTCTGCAAAGGTCAATGTCATTTTTGAGTTATTTCCCAGTGTCATATTTTCTTGTCTTTGAGATAACTCCAGTTCTACTGATGTTAACCCATTACCCCATACATATGCCTTTTTACGCATTTAATTTATTCCTCCTCTAAAGAGAATAATTCCTCTTTATACAGTCATAAAAATGTAAGATATAAGAAATGGTATCTATATCTTAGTAGATGATAACTTAAAGCAGGTTGAAAGTAAAGAAGAATGGGCAATAAATAATCATATGGAAATACATGTAGCTTGATAAGAAGAAGTGTCATGGATAAGGGCCATAACTCTGCCAACAATATTTTTTTAAGTTATTCCAATTTGTCATGGGTTTTTTGTCTGGAAGATAATTCCATTTACAGCTATATTAAAATGTTGTCTTGTCTATTACGCTAAGGCACAATGACCTCAGGTGAGCGAATTAAGGGCCATGGCCCTCTTGTTTTTGTCAATGTTTGACATTATGACAAACAGTGAAGACCCTGATCAGAGTGCTCCTTTAGGAGCCCTCTGATCTGGGTCTTCATTGTTTGCATAGGACAAGTGTACTCTTCACCGGTACACTGTTTGAAAAGGACGCCTATATGCGGGACTAGGGTTCAAAGGGTTAAAGATCCTTCTGCTTTACTTTCAACCTGCATTAAGTGGTCACCTGTATTCAATGCTGTAACAGGCAATGGAGTAAAGGGTAAATTAATACTTCCCATCTGCATAAAAATACTGAAAATAAATCCATTTCAATTATTGAATTTTACAGAACAAGGCCTGTATCATTTCTTACCTGATTTGGATCTACACTGTTTGCAGACATACTCAACACCAGTTTAAGGTATGCAGGGGGTAAAGTTCAAAGCATGGCATGCTGTTAGTTTCACTCCGGATAACCCTTATCATGCTGATTTTTTGTCTGTGACAAAAATTGAAATCAGTTTTTATGCTTTTTGAACTGATGAAAAGTTGATTATGAGTGTAAAACAGTTTGGATCCAGACTGTTTGCATACATGTGTTTGTCAAGCTGCGCTTATGTAATAGCATGATCAGGGCTAATGCAGTTTGGAGTAATTTATTTAAAAAATGATTCATAATTCTTATCAAGAATGACAAGAAGTGACAAACTTTGTCGGGCCTTGTATAAAACAGTTTGTCTCAAGGAGTTCATATTCTCTAAACATTGAGGGTGCAGAAAATATATCAGAAATATGAATTTATTTGTACAAATATTAAAAAGACATGCCTGTGGTATCAAAAGTTGTGGGAGTGACTCCACCCACTATGAATAATCTGTCATTTTTTGTACGCCCACCTCTAAAGGTGGTTGTATATTGGCATGGTCCTGTCCGTCTGTACATACATATTCGTCCGTCAACATTTGCCTTGTCCGGAGTTTTTAAGAAAAACTGTTTGAAGGATATTAATGAAACTTAACATAAATGTTATATACACCATGATCTGAAGCTGAGTTAATTTTTAGATTCATTTGAATTATAGTTAGATAGTTATCTGCCCTTAATGTACTCAGATATGCTATAAAAGGCTGCCAGTGCGCATATTGTGTACTGATTGCGGTGCTCTCATTTACTACTACATTGGCTAAGTAAAAAAGGACAATTTTCCTAGGAAAGAGCATATCAGGTCATTTTCATATCAGACAGATCCTATAAGAAAATAGTGTAGGAGCTGTGTAATCTGGGTCTACACTGTTCATGAAGTGACAATATAATGCTAAAAGCAAGAGATGAGTTAACCTTTGACCCTTTAACTTACTTCGGTTCTGATATAATATAATGTAACAGTACTTCTGCGTTGAAGGCAGGTGACAGCTTTAAGCAGGATGAAAGTAAAGCAGAAAACTCCTGCACAAAGCTCTCTGTTTTACTTTGATCTTGCTTTGAACCAATCAATCAACCAATTTTGCAAAATGACCAGTTTGTGTTGACTTTAATGGCGATTTTCAGTAATACTGTTTTACCCTTTACTCAATGGCCTGTTTCTAGTATTGAAGATAGATTACCACTGGAAGAAGGTTGAAAGTAATTGGAGTAATCCATATGAAAATTTCAGCATTATAAGGGTTAATATATAAATTGTCAAAATAGGGAATGGAGAAAATGGAATATAAAATATTGCTAAATTCCTTTACCTTAAAGGGACTCGCAACCGGATGGTGTACTTGTCAAAATAAAATAAAATACTCAAATAAAAGCAAATTTGTGGCATTATTTGGCTTCTGACATTAAAAAAATATGATCAGGCCAAAAAAAGTCTCAAGAATCGTCACCGAATCTTAGATTTTTAGATATTTTCCATCGTTTTTCTATAGCGTTAGCTAACGGTATAGTTGTTGTTGTTGCTTCTCTACACGGGCTCAGACATAAACATGAGCCGAATTACGAAGTTGTATGCACTTTCGATCGCTACACATTGAAATACGTTAAATCGATCCGAGATAAACGGATAGTTCCGTGGTCCATTGGTCTAAGCGGTTTCCCCTATTTTGCCTTCTGTCCGCCAATGCCGGGCCCCGGGTTCGAATCCCACCAGAGAGAGACCAATTTTTTTTTTATTGAAATACATTTTTTTAAACAGAATTTCTTATCCTAAACTAATTCTTTACCATTTATATAAGCGTTTGACACATATTTACAAATTACTATTTTTAATGCACCATCTGGTTGCGAGTCGCTTTAAGCCTTTATCCTATAGCCTGTTTCTAGTTTTGAAGGTAGGTGGCCATTTAAAGCAGGTTGAAAGTAAAGCAGGATGCAACTTAATGCATATTCTGCTTTACTTTCAGCCTACTTTAAGCTAGTATCTTACTAGGATATAGAATACATTTCTTATGATACAATTTCATGATTGTATAAAGTGGAACTATTTTCTTCATTGGGCGTAAAAAGCGTAAAAAGTCGCATTTGACCAAGCCCATGAGCAGAACAATGCTCTAGTGAAAGGTGATGGCGGTGCAATAGGCTTAACCGAGGATCCAGCTGCGTTACGTCGCTGGATGGTGGCTGGACCAGAAATCAGTAGACTGATTGAAGAACTCACTGGAACATGTGGTAATGTCCACGTAAAGAAACATAAACATCATGAGCAAACCTACTCTGCTCAGAAGGATTTTTATACAAAAGTTAATCGACTTGAGGTAACTATTTCGGAAATGGGAAATCCATTTGAAGACGAATCATCAGATTTGTACAGTTTGGATAAGAAAGATGTTTTAGACACTGGAACTGCAGAAGAAATATTAAAACTACCAGAAAAAGGAAAGACCCAATATAAGGCGTTCCTTGCAAGACTGCGTGATGGTGAAAATCCATGCTTTTATGAGCCTATCAAAAAGAACAAATTCCACCTGTTTAATCTCAAACCAAGACCTGATTCTTCCAAAACCAAGTTGGCAAGTTTAAAAGATGACTATAACCTTTTTTCCAGGCTTTTCATTTCCTGTCAGAGTAGACAATGTGATCTACAAGAATTTTTTGAACACGAAAATCAGAAATTTCCACCCTCGCTATCTCAAAATGGCTTGTTGAATACTGGAGTTAAATCACAGCTGATGCCGATATTAGAAGCTGGTCACGAGATGCCGAATGATGAACCAACTGTTGATTCACTGGTTATTGATGGTGCATCATTAGTAAATTCCAAACAACCTGGACAAAGCCGGACATTTGATGATTATGCCAATGACATTATCCTTCCGCACATCAAGTATCTTGCACAAAACCATTTAAGGGTAGATGTTGTCTTCGGTGTTTACAATGATGACAGTCTAAAGGGTGAAACTCGAAGGAAACGCGGAAAAGGATCTAGACGAAAAGTGACTGGAAATTCTAGACCACCACAGGCATGGAACACTTTTCTTCGGTGCGACGAAAACAAAACAGAACTCTTCGGGTTTTTAGCAACCAAAATCGTATCCATTACTACAGACGCAACTATCGTCGTTACAAAGGAAGAGAATGTTGTCAGCAACAAAGCTATAGATACTGATTTTATAGCCCCTTGCAACCATGAAGAGGCAGACACTCGTATGTTTCTGCACGCAAAACATGCAGCACTGGGTGGTGTCAAGTCAGTCAACATCGTAAGTTCTGATACAGACGTTGTTGTTATAGGTGTGGCTGTGTTTGATGAATTGGATGTGGATCAGCTTTGGGTGACATTTGGAAAAGGCAAAGATTTGCGATGGATACCGATTCATTTGATTGTTAGATCTCTAGGTCCTAGATCGAAAGCATTGCCATTCTTTCATGCATTCACAGGGTGTGATACCGTGTCCGCCTTTGCTGGGAAAGGTAAAAAAACAGCATGGCAAGCATGGAATGTGTTTGAGAACGCAACAGAGGTATTCCGGTGCTTAAGTTCTCCTTGTGATAATTTGTCACAGAATGAAATCGGCGTCCTGGAGGAATATGTTGTTATCATGTATGATCGTTCCAGCAGTACCAATAAAGTCAATGAGGCCCGTCTTGATCTTTTTGCACGTAAACAACGTCCATATAATGGTATCCCTCCATCAAAAGCTGCTCTTGTTGAGCATATCAAACGATCTGTCTTACAAGCAGGACATACGTGGGGGCAATCACTATACAAGTCACAAAATTTACCATCGCCTTCTGATTGGGGTTGGGGAAAAGATGGCGGAGTTTGGGCCCCACACTGGACATCATTGGCACCAGTAGCTGCATCATGCCAAGAACTACTAAAATGTGGGTGCAGAATACGTTGTTCTGGCAACTGTAAATGTTTCAGGTCAGGATTGCCATGTACTGCTCTGTGTAGCTGTAACTGCTCTGAAGATTAAGATAAAAATCGCCTCCTATACAACAACTATATTTGGGCGCATGCGCAGTGCACATATGCATTATATCAATATTATAATATGATGGACAAAATGGTGGTTGGTTATTTCAAAGTAAAATTGAAGAGTTACAAATAAAATATTTAAAAAAAAACAACACGAAAACTCATGAAAAAGCTTGGCGGCCATTTTAAAAATGGCCGATTTGGCGTATGCGCAGTACACATATACATTAATTCAATCTGTAATTGTTTGCTTGGCGAATATTAAGTGGTTTTTTTAAAGAAAAATAGGGTCGCAAATGACATTTGAAGAAAAACTCAGGTAAATATTATGTAAAATGACGCCATTTTGAAAACCGTGGCGGCCATCTTGAAAATGGCAAAAATCCGGATGGCCAACGGTATTTCCTATTCGAGTACTATGTAAGGAACCAGCATGCCAAATTTGGTGCTTGTATCCACAAGTGAAGTATTTTACCAGCTATCCGCTCCACTATATGGGGTAGTGGGTTAAAGCCTATTTACACAGTTGTTCACCTCTAGTCCTGCCAAGAACAGTCTGACTGGATGTTGCTAATGGTTTGCATCTAGATCAGATTAAATAACCCAGTTTCTATGCAAAGCTATGAAAGGCTTCTATCCATTGATGAGTTGAAAAGTTGAAAACATGTGAAATGTTAATATTTGATAATTTCTTTTGCAGATGGCAATTATGAAGAGTTTAATTCACTCCAGGAAAGTAGCTAAAGATAAATTTGTTGCATGGAAGATGTGAGGAAAAACTTGATGATAAACCATACAAAGTCATCTTGTGAACACTAAAGGTATTTGTAATAAAATACAATAAATTCCACCAATTACAATGAATGTACAGTAAAACGTCGCTATAATAACCACCAAACTATATTAACCCTTAGCCTGCCACTCACAACTATAGCTCCATATGCAAACAGCTTGGATCCGGATGAGACGCCGAGTAACTCGGCGTCTCATCCGGATCCAAGCTGTTTGACACTCGGACAACATTTTCAGCAATTTTGAGCAACTTTGAAGCACTTTGAAACTTGAAGCAGACGAGAAATATAGCAGACAACAATTTATTTGGCGGGCTAAGGGTTAATTAGGTGTTGACGACAGCTTAAAGCAAGGTGACAGTAGTACAGAAAGTTTGTTTAGGAGCTTTCTGTTTTACTGTCACCATGCTTTAACTCTTTGAACCCTAGTCCCGCATATAGGCGTGCTTTTCAAACAATGTATGTGTGAATAGTACACATGTCATATGCAAACAGTGAAGACCCAGATCAGAGGGCTCCAAAAGGAGCCCTCTGATCAGGGTCTTCACTGTTTGTCACAATGCCAAACATTGACAAAAACAACCCTTAAAAGTCAGAAATGGACTAGACTAAAATGGAAACTGGAATTGTCCATTTAAAGTTTCAGGGAGGAAAGAGTTAAGCTGTCACCTGTCTTTTATACAACCAATAAGCCTTCTTTTTAGTGGTTATAGTTGTAATAGAGACGTTTTACTGTATTATATATAGGATATTACATGAGTGTTCATAATTTATTGGATTTATTAAACGAGTCTTTTAGAAAACGATAAAAACGAGGCTTTGCCGAGTTTTTATCGTTTTCTAAAACGACGAGTTTGATAAATCCAATAAATTATTAACACAAATGTTATATGCTTTTTATAACATAACCTAGAAAAGTTATTTATCGCAGCCTTTGAGGTCAAGCGAATGATAAGCACGATATAAGTAGATCTATACAGGAAAACAGTTGTTCCAAATTAACCCCGTTCACTAGCATAATGTTTATGTTATTATATGTATAATAAGCACTTTCATGTAGATCTAATATTGATTAATTACACCAAAAATCTATAAATTGAATCTACATGATGGAAAGAAGACATTGGAAATTGAACGCATAGAACACATTTTAATGACGTCACATGTAAACGACGTCGTGGCATGCCTCATTTGTATAGTTATAGAACTAGTTATATATGACATTTAAACAACGGGTGTTATTCAACGCTCACGCCGTCTGTTATGTTATAAATATAAATATTCAGTGGGAGAAGAGTTATGGACCCTTTCCCCAATAGTTTTTTTTTCAGTATTGCAAACAGATGGTTGCTTAAAGCAGGCGGAAAATAAAGTAGAATCTCCATAAGGAGCATTCTACTTTACTGTAAGCCTGTTTTTAGTTAAGTTCTGCTAGAATACAAGAAATATTTCTTACGCAGCATATTCATAACTGTATAAAGTGGGACAATTTGGAATGAATTCAATGCTTATTTATGGAGTAATGGGTAAAAGTGATTCAGGCCTGATCTGACTACAGCAGAGAAGACATTATTCTTTCCCAATAACCACATTTACGCTCAAACTATAATTTCCAGTGCAAACAGTTTGGAGCCAGATCAGACGCCAGGTAACCCAGCGTCTGATCAGGCTCCAAACTATTTGCCACTCAGATTAAAGTAAACAGTCAGAATTGTCAAAAAGTTGTCATTTTCTATGTTTTTCGTGTTTCATTTGCGTTTAATATCTTCTCCATTGTAACTCTAGTTGGATTACAGAGTAGCCAGTTGATAAGTCAGATATCAACAAACAGCTTAACCCAGTGTTAACTGGTCTCCCGCTATAATATCAGCTGCTTTGAAATTATCGTCTGCAAAGTTTGTCAAATTAAGAATTGTGCAATTTTAAATTGAAGAAACCTGAAAATGAGCGTCAAACCATTTTGGAGTTAGATCCGAGGCTGAGTTAATTGACAACCAAACTGTATTGAGATGGTTTCCTAAAAACAGACAGGTTATTATCAGGCGGCCAAGTTAACTCTTTCCTCCCTGAAACTTTAAATGGACAATTCCAGTTTCCATTTTTGTCTAGTCCATTTCTGGTTTTTTAGGGTTGTTTTTGTCAATGTTTGGCTTTATGACAAACAGTGAAGACCCAGATCAGAGGGCTCCGTAAGGAGCCCTCTGATTTGGATCTTCACTGTTTGCATAGGACAAGTGCACTTATCACGTGTTTACTGTTTGAAAAGTACGCCTATATGCGTGACTAGGGTTCAAAGAGTTAACTCATAGCAACTGACATCTGCTTTAAATATAATTAGCTCAAAATTCATCAATTTAACAGAAACAGGTTCTTCGTTATAAACAGTGCATGTTTTGACCAGACCCCACATCAAGTGAGCCTGATCTAGATGCAAACTGTTTTAAAAGTATTCAATAAGGGTTTACAGTGTTAAAAGGGCTAACCCTGTTAACAATGAAGTGAAAATGTCCATCCTTCAAATTAAAAGTCACTAAAGTTTATTAATCACTTTGAAATGGTCAACAGTGGTTAAATCTTTTAACCCTAGTCCCGCATATAGGCGTCTTTTCAAACAGTGTACATGTGAATAGTACACTTGTCCTGTGCAAACAGTGAAGGCCCAGATCAGAGGGCTCCGAAAGGAGCCCTCTGATCAGGGTCTTCACTGTTTGTCAGTAATGCCAAAATTGACAAAAACAACTCTTAAAAGCCAGAAATGGACTAGACAAAAATCGAAACTGGAATTGTCCATTTAAAGTTTCAGGGAGGAAAGAGTTAATTAATGTAATGCTTGTTTAATAACAAATGGGGAACAGAATATTAGAAACAAGATCCAAAGGCCTCCTATCTGGGTCTACACTGTTTATAAATGAAAATTTTACTATACTCCAGCAATTAAATGGTCAACCCTTTTGAACATTGAATAGATAATGCCTTCTCAAAATGATATTTTCTTATTATAAGATTGATTCTTACTTCCGTATTTTTGCTGTTATATGATCACATTTATGAACTTTTTGGATCTTGATTACATCAGCTGAGTTACAGGGCAACAGATCTAGATTAAGACTATAAGAAAGTCTAGAAAACTGGACCCTGCATACAAAGGGGTTATCCCATTCACTGCCATGACATCATTTGCTTTAAGCAAAAGTCATCTGCTTTTATTTCTCAAATTTAAATTTACAATATTTGACCAAAGAAATGTTAAAATGAAGTGTCAAACAGTTTGGTTCCTGATCAGACGCCGCGTGACGCGGCGTCTGATCAGGATCCAAACTGTTTGAAAAATAACCATTGATGTTTGGGTAAGGCAGTGCAGGGGTTAACCCACTGCATGCTGGGTAATATTTGGCGGCCATTTTTAAATTGTCGTCTGCAGCGGGTATAACTCAAATATTTGCAAAAGATTTTAGCAGTTTCTGATAGAATATTAACTTAACTGCAAACGGTTTTGATCTCAGATCAGGCCCCACAATGTGGGGCCTGATCTGAGATCAAAACCGTTTGCCTAGAGGTACACCTAAAAGTGTATCCCGCATGAAATGGGTTAAGCACCTGCACTTTGGAGTACTTCAGTGGTCAAAATATTGTCATCATTCTCTCATCATGGCAACCTTCAATAGACCCAGGCACACTTTGATCTTGGCTTTTTATCAGTGTTTGTGGAAAAACTCATTCATTTAATGGCAATTTATAACAAATAATATTCTCCATATTGCTGTGGGTTGCTGTGCCCTCGGGCCATGTACTATGTGTTAGTAGCAATAGAATGTTTTCAAGCTTCTGGTATGAAGTTGTTTTACTCAGGACTTCTTGAAGTCACTGACACATTCACAGGCTTGATACTTTACCCGTTACTCCATAGATACACTTTTAATGTATTCCTCCACTGAGCAGATGAATGCTTAAAGCAGGTTGGAAGTAAAGCAGTACTTTAAGTGGTAATTTATCTTCTAAACTAGAAACGGTTATTGGATAAAGGCTTGTGTTAGTACACTTTGATTCGGCTCCAGGCTTCTGCCTTTCTGGCAGAAGCTGGGAGCCAAAACAAAGCGTAAAATATTATTCTTAAGCATGACATCTATGAATGAGCTTATAAGTTTAGTTCATAGGACGATGTCTATGAATTTGATTTGGTTTCCAGCTTTCACCAGAATGGCAGATTCTGGGAACCAAACTTTTGAGGTTATTCTTTTCTTAAGGCGTGATGGTGAAATGTAGCACAGGCAATGTCTTTTAATTACTAAGTATTGAATGCAATTATTTTTGTAGAATAATGCAACAGATGAGCAAAAGCTCTTACAAGCAATATTATTTTTAAGATTTTTGAGTCCTATATCTTTGCCATACCTCAAATTTAGTGTATGCTTGTAATGAATTCTGCAGTCCAAAACAAACAGTTCCATATGGTCAAGCTCTATCTTGCTTTCAACTGAATTTACTTGTGTTAAATATAAATCTGCTCAAGATTAATGTGACAAAGTGCAGAGTTCTGTACTATATTAGCATTTGTTGTTGTTTTTTCTGCAGAAATGATCCTGTGGAAAGCCTCTAGTGTAAGTAAGTTCATTGGCCAAGCATTTAACCCTTAACTCGTACAGGTAGATTGTGTTCTGTTTGTTAAGACAGATGGCTGTTTAAAGCAGGATGAAAATAAAGCAGAAATCTCCATTGAGAAAATTCCTGCTTTACTTTCCATCTGCTTTTAGTAGTTGACAATCAGTAGTAGAAAAATATTACTGTGACTGGGCCTTTAAAATTACCTAAACAAGATAGGAGCATGAAATATTTTCTATATCCTAGCAGATGGTATGTTAAAGCAGGCTGAAAGCAAATTTGAATGTGCCTTAAGGCACATTCTGCCTTACTTTCAACCTGCTTTAAGTGGTAGCCTGTCTTCCAAACTAGAAACAGGCTATGGAGTAATGAGTTATTAAAGGTTGAATAGAGAAATTTGTACTGAAAGTTTTGCATACTAGAGGTTAAAAGTACATGTTAATTAATGAAGCTTTTAGATGCCACAAATTGGCAATTAGCCGATGAGCTGTGGCTGATGATTAACCTCTAGCTCTCTAATGGGCCTGTAAGTGGTAACCTTTACAAACAGCTTGGATCCAGATGAGATACTGTGTAACGCACAGGGCTCCAAATAAGGGGGAATTCTCTGAACAAATCCAAAAATTTCTCACTCATACAGCACCAAATTCTATGGTGTTACTACTCACTAGAATCGTCTCTTCGAGACGATTCTAATGAGTAGTGACACCATAGAGTTTAAAGCAGAAACAAAGATTTTAGTTTTTGAAATACTCCCCTTATCTGGAGCTCTGACTCCGCACCTCATTGTGGTCTAGACTGTTCGATACTGTGATACAGTGACTTAAAGAAATGGTATAAATTTGTTGCAAATACTTTTACCAGTTATATTTTGATGTTTAAGGTGCTAAATGTTAATTCTGCAGTTTTAACTAGTCTTCTATGCATCAACTTGTTGTTTTTAGAAAAAATTATAATATACAAAGACCCATACCTAGTGCCATGAACTCTTACTTTAGAGCAAATATTAGTAACGCATAAAGCAGTGGTTAATGAATTATGTTAGTTTGAGGGTATAATGATTCTACAGTTTTATTAGAAAATTAGTAGAATTATTGATGAATTCGGCAGATATTAAACACTTCCTTAACATATTACTCATTGAAACAACTTTTCAGACCTTAACCTGCAACTGCATAAATACACCTTAACCCTTACAACCCTACAGCCCTCTGTAGAGATTACTGATTACATATGCAAACGGTGTAGACCCTGATCAGAGGGCTCCTATAGGAGCCCTCTGATCAGGGTCTACACTGTTTGATATAGTCATTGGTTTTTGTTGTCATACCAAAAATGTAATAGTAGACTGGTTCAAAATACCTGTACTAGAATGGTGCGAAAGGATGATAAATACCCACAAGAGAAATATAGGGTTGAAAGGGTTAAAGTGATTCCTGCACTAAAGAAAATAGTTCACCTTGATTATGCACCATCAATAATATTTTCTATATCCTAGCAGATGGTAGTTTGAAGCAGGCTGAAAGTAAAACAGAATAGGCACATTCTGCCACACTTTCAGCCTGCTTGAAGCTACCACTTGCTAGGATCTAGGAAATATTTCTTAAATTGCACTTTCCAATACTGTATAAAATTGAATTATTTATTTAATTAAATACATAAAAAGGTGTATCTACCGAGTAAAGGGTTAATTAATGCAAGCTAGAAAGAAAAGTAGGAAAGTTTTCTGCTATATTTTCAGCAAAGTAACCTGTCTTTGAAAGCAGTGGGTAAGGGTTTAAGACATTACTCAATAGATACACCTTTTTATGCCCTTAATTTATTACTCCACTGAAGAAAATAGTACCACTTAAAGCAGTCAAAAACATGCTCATTAAGAAATATATTCTTATCCTAGCCGATTGTAGCTTATGCACTGTAAGGCACATTCTGCTTTACTTTCAACCTGCTTGAAGTGGACACCTGTCTTCAAAACTAGAAACAGGCTATGGGTTAATGGGTTAAACAGGTGAGTTTGCTAATGGCCACGTGTGGCACAGGTTAACGGTTTAATTAGAAGTTAATTTATGGTTGTCTTTTATGGTTATAACCTGCTGGGCTTGGTTAGAATTATTTTACAGTTATAGCAGCTAGAAGTGAGAGATTTCTGCAATATAGTCTGACAGTTAATACAAGTGGATGTTATTCATTTCATTTCTTCATTTCACATTTTAGAGATCGAGTCTATCCTGTAAAAACATGAGGAATATGAATAATAAAAAAAGATACTAAAAACGGTTGATAGTAGCAACACAACGAAGAATCATGGCATTATTTAATCTTTGCTGTACCTGGCAATCTAGTTTATACATCAATTGCAAACCGTGTATACCCAGATCAGAGGGCTCCTAAAGGAGCCCTCTGATCAGAGTCTGCACTGTTTGCCATATTTTCAAATACATTTTGAACACATCCGCAAGAGGCATTTATGTAAATGTGCACTATTTAAAACATGTCAGTGGCAATTTCGAAAGTCAGCAGCATAAGGGTTAAGACTGATTACTGCTCAATTCAGAAGGTTCCTTATTTCACCTTGCCTTGAGTTACTATCTTATATAATTATACAAGTGCACTTTCATCTTCTAAATACAAATACAAATACAGTGTCTGCTGTATACATGTATTATAGTAAATGCTTGATCATAATCTGATATGACTTAATAGCCCTAGGAGCATGGAGTACATTTTAAATTGTCTTTTCACCTGAATATTTGTTTTATTTAAAAAAAAATGAAAAAAAAAATGGAGTAAGTTTTAAATTGTCTTTTCACCTGAATTTTTGGTTTTATTTAAAAAAAGAAAGAAGAAAAAAAAAAGGGAAAAAAAGAAAAAAACACTTAACAGGTATAAAAAAGACTTATTAGTGTTTATTTATCAAGTTTAGAATTTTGGGAAAAGAGTTGACCATTCTTGTGCATTAATATTGCATTGAATGAGCTGCATATTTGAAAATGTTTGCTGTTTTAAATTGAAACTTAAATACAAGAGTCAAACAATTTGGATCAAGATAAGACACATAGTTATTGGGAATCTGATTTGTTTCTACAGTGTAGCTCCGTTACTTCGCGGTCCGCTATTTCGCGAAAGCCAATATATCGCGGTCCCGGCTTGGACCCCATTTTTTTCCTATGTGTATACTAAAGTCAATAAAAGCTGAGTTTCAATGATTTCTGTTTCTATAATAATTATATCTTCCTTTAACAGGTCGCTATAATTGCGTAATCAGTGTCAATTATCACCATCTGTGGACTTGTCATCGCGCAGCGTGTCATCCCGCTGCGTTGATTGACAGGTGATGCACTAACAACAAACAATGAGTGAACTCGCGCATGTGCAGTTTCGCTCATTATTTAGCAATAATTAGCAAACTAACCTGATTGACTTTGCTTTGACTTTTAACTATCAAAGTCGACTAATCCATATTAAAAGCAATGGAGAGATAACCACAGACGTTAAAATCACAGTCAATTCACATTTTGATACATCAACAGACGCTTACAATTATAATCGCGATTCGTACCAGATAATAACGTACGCGAACAATGTCGGCCAAACAATTAATGAATTTAAACTTGTAAACTGTAAATTAACTTCATTGTTCTTTCACTCTCATTTACAATTACTTGTTTCTTGACAATACAACCTAGAAAATCCCATTTTATCTGCGTTATTATCGCGATATAGGCATTAAGTGTGATTTTCACGAGTAACTGAATCTTACTGACACACGCACATTTCAAGCAAAATGGCGGCCGTTGTCAAAAACGAAAGTACGCTTTTGCTTAATACACATGAAAATGCTGATGCTAAATATGACAGTGCATATAAAGAAATCGTGTTTATTGCATGACATTGATATAATAGAGTTTGACAATGGAAAATACAATAGAATTTGGTTCAGCTCAGAATTGGGCTATATCGCGATCCGACCACATCGCGGATTTCATTCCGTGGACCCCAACTTCCGCGATATAATGGAGCTACACTGTATACTGTTTGCAATACAGTCGAAACTGGATAATTTGGAATTTGCTTTAGTTTGAACATACTCATATTTCAAAGTTTAAACGTGGCTAAGCCACGTTTGAACTTTGAAATATGGGCATGTTCGCTTTAAGCGAGATAGAGTTATCAAAATTATGAAATACTGGTAAGGTTGATTAAAGCGAGTTTGAAGTATCGAGTTTTGACTGTATCAGGGAAATTTCCATCAGCAAGCCAAGGGTTATGATAGGTTTTGACTGTATACAATGTTTTCAATGAGTGTGATTTTATGATCAGTTGAGCACAGGATTTCCTATTAAGTATGCCTAATTTCATCTTTGAACATTTTTCTTATTGGCTTTCAATGTCATTAGCTTGTAAACACCTTGCATTAACCCTTGCTGTGCCGGAAAATAAAATATATACATCATTTGCAAACAGTGTAGACCCTGGTCAGAGGGCTCCTTTAGGAGCCCTCTGATCAGGGTCTACACTGTTTGTCATAATTTTACTACTTTGAGTATTATTCCCTTTAAAGACAATGTTAACTTGTTATTTTTATTGAGAAAATAGAATATTGGTTCATTTCGAAATTCTGCAGTGTAAAGGTGATCGAAAATCATAAAAAATACATTTATGCACACTACATGAAAAGGATTCTATTCATTACTTGCATTATATTTTATTATTGGTCGGACCACCTTCTCTCTCAGAGATATAACTTTTATTATTAATGGTTCATTGGTTTCTTTTTAAGACTGTTTACTGAAACCTTTGAAGTGTAATCAAACAAATAAATTTAAAATGACCTGCCTTTCAACTTTAAAGTGATCCTAATTTGTTGATTTCTAATGAGTCAGACTGCTTCTCTTACTTTAATGGCCATTTAAAATGTTTAAACTTTTGGGTGAGCCACTTCCACAAACAATACTGCCTTATCAATCCAATTACAGTTTATTACCATTAGTAAGAGTTAGACTCAAATGAATATACCAAGGTCTGCATTCAGTGTCCATATAGAACATCTTTATTGACTAATGCTGTGTAATAGTGACTCTTCATTAATTAAACCTTTCTTCTGCTAATGTGAATATTGACAGTTTTTGAAAACAGTGTAGACCCAGATCATACAGCTACAGAAGGTGTTGTCTGTACTGTTTTCTTAAAAGCATTTAGGAGATATGAGTATGCACTCTTATGGAGCTACATATTATCATAAAGTTGTCCATATAGTGCTACAAATGTTCGCAAAGTTGCCCATATAGTGCTACAGGCTATAAAGGTGTCCTTAAAGTGCTACAGGTTATCATAATGTTGTCCATATAGTGCTACAGGTTATCATAATGTTGTCCATATAGTGCTACAGGTTATCATAATGGTGTCCATATAGTGCTGCAGGTTATCATAATGTTGTCCATATAGTGCTACAGGTTATCATAATGTTGTCCATATAGTGCTACAGTTTATAATAATGCTGTCCATAAAGTGCTACAGTTTATCATAAAGGTGTCCATAAAGTGCTACAGATTTTCGCATAGTTGTCCATATAGTGCTACAGTTTATCATAAAGGTGTCCATAAAGTGCTACAGATTTTCACAAAGTTGTCCATATAGTGCTACAGTTTATCATAAAGGTATCCATAAAGTGCTACAGATTTTCGCAAAGTTGTCCATATAGTACTACAGTTTATAATAATGCTGTCCATAAAGTGCTACAGTTTATTATAAAGTTGTCTATATAGTGCTACAGGTTATTATTAAGTTGTCCATAAAGTGTTACAGGTCATAAAGGTGTCCTTATAGTGCTTCATGTTATCATAAAATTGTCTGTATAGTGCTACATGTTATCTAAATTGTCCACATAGTGTTACAGGGAATCATATTGGTACTATATAGTGCTACAGGTTATCATAGAAAATGTCCATATAGTACGTGCTACAGTTTATCATAAAGTTGTCCATATAGTGTCACAGTTAATCATAAAGTTGTCCATATTGTGTTACAGGTTATCATAAAGTTTTCCATATAGTGCTACAGTTATCATAAAGCTGTTCTTATAGTGCTACATGTTATCATAATGTTGTCCATATAGTGCTACAGGTTATCATAAAGTTGCCCATATAGTGTTACAGGTTATCATTAAGTTGCCCACATAGAGCTACAGGTTATCATTTTAGTTATCCATATAGGTTATCATAAAGTGATCAGTAATATATTAGTGCTACAGATTATCATAAAGATGTCCGTATAGTGCTACATGTTATCATATAGGTACCATATAGTGCTACAGGTTATAAAAAATTTGCCCACATAGAGCTACAGGTTATCATTTTAGTTATCCATATAGGTTATCATAAAGTGATCAGTAATATATTAGTGCTACAGATTATCATAAAGATGTCCGTATAGTGCTACATGTTATCATATAGGTACCATATAGTGCTACAGGTTATAAAAAAGTTGTCCATATAGTGCTACAGTTTATCATAAAGTTGTCCATATAGTGCTACAGGTTATCATTAAGGTGTTCATATAGTGCTACAGTTTATCATAAAGGTGTCCATATAGTGCTACAGATTATATTTAAAAAAAAAAGGTTGTCCATATAGTGCTACAGTTTATCATAAAGGTGTCCATATAGTGCTACAGTTTATCATTAAGTTGTCCATATAGTGCTACATGTTATCATAAAGTTGTCCATATAGTGCTACAGGTTATCATAAATTTGTCCTTATAGCGCTACAGGTTATCACAAAGTTGCCCATATTGTGTTACAGGTTATCATAAAGTTGTCCTTATAGTGCTAGTTATCATAAAGTTGCCCATATAGTGCTACAGGTTATCATAAAGTTGTCCATATAGTGCTACAGGTTATAAAATAAGTTGTCCATATAGTGCTAAAGGTTATCATTAAGTTGTCCATATAGTGCTACAGGTTATCATAAAGTTGTCCATATAGTGCTACAGTTTATCATAAAGTTGTCCATATAGTGTTACAGTTTATCATAAAGTTGTCCATATAGTGCTACAGGTTATCATAAAGTTGTCCTTATAGTGCTACAGGTTATCATAAAGTTGTCCATATAGTGTTACAGTTTATCATAAAGTTGCCCATATAGTGCTACAGGTTATCATTAAGTTGTCCTTATAGTGCTACAGGTTATCATAAAGTTGTCCATATAGTGCTACAGGTTATCATAAAGTTGCCCATATAGTGCTACAGGTCATCATAAAGTTGTCCATATAGTGCTACAGGTTATAGAATAAGTTATCCATATAGTGCTACAGGTTATCATTAAGTTGTCCATATAGTGCTACAGGTTATCATAATGTTGTCCATATAGGTTATCATAAAGTTGTCCATATAGTGCTACAGTTTATCATAAAGTTGTCCATATAGTGTTACAGTTTATCATAAAGTTGTCCATATAGTGCTACAGGTTATCATAAAGTTGTCCTTATAGTGCTACAGGTTATCATAAAGTTGTCCATATAGTGTTACAGTTTATCATAAAGTTGTCCATATAGTGCTACAGGTTATCATAAAGTTGTCCTTATATAGTGCTACAGGTAATCATAAAGTTGTCCATATAGTGTTACAGTTTATCATAAAGTTGCCCATATAGTGCCACAGGTTATCATTAAGTTGTCCTTATAGTGCTACAGTTTATCATAATGTTGTCCATATAGTGTACAGGTTATCATTAATGTGTCCATATAGTGCTACAGTTTATCATATAGGTGTCCATATAGTGCTACAGTTTATCATAAAGGTGTCCATATAGTGCTACAGGTTATAAAAAAAAAGGTTGTCCATATAGTGCTACAGTTTATCATAAAGGTGTCCATATAGTGCTACAGTTTATCATTAAGTTGTCCATATAGTGCTACATGTTATCATAAAGTTGTCCTTATAGTGATACAGGTTATCATAAAGTTGCCCATATTGTGTTACAGGTTATCATAAAGTTGTCCTTATAGTGCTACAGTTATCATAAAGTTGCCCATATAGTGCTACAGGTTATCATAAAGTTGTCCATATAGTGCTACAGGTTATAAAATAAGTTGTCCATATAGTGCTAAAGGTTATCATTAAGTTGTCCATATAGTGCTACAGGTTATCATAAAGTTGTCCATATAGGTTATCATAAAGTTGTCCATATAGTGCTACAGTTTATCATAAAGTTGTCCATATAGTGTTACAGTTTATCATAAAGTTGTCCATATAGTGCTACAGGTTATCATAAAGTTGTCCTTATAGTGCTACAGGTTATCATAAAGTTGTCCATATAGTGTTACAGTTTATCATAAAGTTGCCCATATAGTGCTACAGGTTATCATTAAGTTGTCCTTATAGTGCTACAGGTTATCATAAAGTTGTCCATATAGTGTTACAGTTTATCATAAAGTTGCCCATATAGTGCCACAGGTTATCATTAAGTTGTCCTTATAGTGCTACAGTTTATCATAATGCTGTCCATATAGTGCTACAGGTTATCATAATGTTGTCCATATAGTGCTACAGGTTATCATAATGTTGTCCATATAGTGCTACAGGTTATCATAATGCTGTCCATAAAGTGTTACAGGTTATCATAAAGTTGCCCATATAGTGCTACAGGTTATCATTAAGTTGTCCATATAGTGCTACAGTTTATAATAATGCTGTCCATAAAGTGCTACAGTTTATCATAAAGTTGTCCATATAGTGCTACATGTTATCATAAGGTTGTCCATAAAGTGCTACAGGTTATCATAATGTTGTCCATATAGTGCTACAGGTTATCATAATGCTGTCCATAAAGTGTTACAGGTTATCATAAAGTTGCCCATATAGTGCTACAGGTTATCATAAAGTTGTCCATATAGTGCTACAGTTTATAATAATGCTGTCCATAAAGTGCTACAGTTTATCATAAAGTTGTCCATATAGTGCTACATGTTATCATAAGGTTGTCCATAAAGTGCTACAGGTTATCATAAAGTTGCCCATATAGTGCTACAGGTTATCATAAAGTTGTCCATATAGTGCTACAGGTTATCATAAAGTTGCCTATATAGTGCTACAGGTTATCATAAAGTTGTCCATATAGTGCTACAGTTTATAATAATGCTGTCCATAAAGTGCTACAGTTTATCATAAAGTTGTCCATATAGTGCTACAGGTTATCATAAAGTTGCCCATATAGTGCTACAGTTATCATAAAGTTGTCCATATAGTGCTACAGGTTATCATATAGTTTTCCATATAGTGCTACAGGTTATCATAAAGTTGCCCATATAGTGCTACAGTTTATCATAAAGTTTCATAATACAGTATAAACTCGGAAAACCGGAGTCCCAGAAATCCGGAATCCTCGGAATACCGAAATTCATGTCCGGTCCCGATTTTTTCCCTTCTTATTTTAACCAAAAGTAAGTTTCAGAAAACCGGAACCTCAGAATTCCGAAAACCGAACGATTCTTTCGGCCCAAAATGTTCAGATACACTTAAAATTAACTCGGAAAACCGAACATCCACGGTATTTATCACCTCGGGTCACCATTGCGATCATGGAAAATTTATTCAACCGAGTCGACCGTCAACACATCTGGGACACTTAGCGTATGTGTTAAGATTGCGTAATGGGTGGGGTGTTTATTGGAGATGACACGAGTATTTCACGGTTGTGACACTTGATTGCTTATTAAATTAAGGCTCCGATCTGACAATGATACAGCTAAAAAATGCGTGCCATTGTTCGTAGTTTGTTTCGAAGTACGTCGGTCCACTTTACTCTTTAGAATTCAAATTTATAAAAGTTCAGTAAGGCATTCTGAAGACAGAAAGAAAGGATATAACTCAGTTATATTTCATAATCATTGTTTGCAATTGCGTACTGAATGAGTTTGTTGTAGAAGCAAAGTCTTACTGTATAAACAACCGCTCAATTAAGTCATCTAATAAACTACGCAAAACGAAAACACCGACACTCGATTTGCACAGCAAATATTCCTTTAGCGACATATTCGCATACGTTCTTGATTAAACTGAATCTACGAACTTCCGTAGAATAATGTGCTGCTCGAAATGCGAATAAAGTAAGCCCATCAAAAGTTAAAACTATGGCGGTTGTTTGGTTTTATAATGGCTGCGACAATATAAAAATTGAAGTGTTTATTCAAAACACAGATACATCTAACCTATGAGAATACGTTTTAATCCTGTGATTTAACCCTGAAAATGCACAGTTTACACGAGTGCACATTATTCACGGTAAAAGACGGTAAATAATTATTGAACTATTGTTAAAACTGCTCTGTCGTATTGAAAGTTTATTCTCATTCTTGATCAAACAGTTTTGATCTAGATGAGAATTCACTGTTACGTTTATGTTATTGAGTTATAGATCCGGTCTGTGAAGATGCCTGAGCCTGAGTGTTAGCACGGATTCATGAAAACTCAGAAAACCGAACACCTCAGAAAACCGAACTTTTTACCTGGTCCGGAGGGTGTTCGGTTTTCCGAGGTTTTACTGTATACAGCTACAGGTCAATACAATTGACAATTGTTGGGTATTCATGTTTAGCAAATAAAATCAATACGAATAAGTACATTTATTAGATATTTGCATATTATATAGAGATAGCTCTTTCTTATGAGTGTATAGTGTGTGTGTGTGTCTATATGATGGACAAAAACTGAATGATTGACAGGGGAGCATTTATTATCAGTGCAGAATGATGCACATCCAGGTTTCCTCATTTTTCATACTCAATAAACCCTTTACCTGATAGTCTATTTCTAGTACTGGAAATAGGTGACTACTTAAAGCATGCTGAAAATAAAGCAGAATGCGCCTTAAGGCACATTCTGCTTTATTTTCAGCCTGCTTTAAGCTATCATGTGCTTGAATATAGAAAATATTCCCTATAATATATATTCATGACTGATTAAATGGGAACTCTTTTCTTCAGCAGAAGAATAAATTATGTTCGCTAAAAGGCGCTTCTATGGGGAAAAGGGTTAAGACCCTCCTGGCAGAGAAACCAGTCATGAATTTATGACACAGTCCACCTTGTATTAAAAAGGCCAATGAAAATAGCATTGCATGTGCTTAGACAGTAACTGTTGCCATCTTAATGCAGGATAAAAGTTGTCATTTTAATATCATCTTAATGCAGGATAAAAGATATACATTAAGCTCCTAAAGGAGCTTTCTGTATTACTTTTATTCTGCATTAAGTACTTGCTGGGTTTTTATTTTGCCATGTTATTTTGATTGGATGATTGCTCACTTCATGTTTGTCTATGGTTGGGTGAAATTAAAACTCTTAGCATGCTAGTGGCAAAACCCAAGATAACCCTTGCCAACTGTTAGGATCTAAACTGTTTGTCACTTTGATGTAGTTTTGAAAATATATTAAAAATTGTATTTTTAGAACAACTGTAGCAGATCACAATTGTTGCAGAGATGAAAATATTACCCAGCATTCCAAGAGTTAACTCTTCTCTTTCAACACTAAGGAACTCGTGTGGGTAATAACGCTCCCTTTTGGATCATTTTAATTACCAAAACATGAACCAGTCTTCTTGGAATTCTTGGCAGTTTAATAAAAGTAAAAAGTGAAGACCTAGATCAGAGGGCTCCTATAGGAGTCCACTGACCTGGGTCTACACTGTTTGCAAATGTAATGGATATATTTGAAACAGGTTCATGGTGTTGAAAGAGTTAACACATCCCACCCTAGCGATGAGTATACTCGTCATTAACAAACAGTGTACCTGTGAAGAGTACTCTTGTCCAATTCAAACAGTGAAGACCCTGATCAGAGGGCTCCTATTGGAGCCCTCTGATCAAGGCCTGTACTGTTTGTCAATTTAAAATGTATTGTTAAAATCAACCCAATAGATTAAAAAATGGACTAGTTTTGATTGGGAATTGGAATTGTCCATCAAACATTTCAGTGGTGAATGAGTTAATGCTGTGGTTGGCATATTGCACAGATCATTGTCACTCTAGGGGGGCATGTGCATAGTTGACCATTTTGATGAAACCCTACAGTAGTAGATTTAATTGAATTCCACATCATTTCAACCTTTAGCTGAGACTATGTAATTGTTTAAGTAGCTCTAGCATTGATTTATTTGTATTTTCTTTAAAAAAAAAAATTATCTTCAGTCTGTGAACAACTTTGAATCCAGATGAGATGCAAAAATCTTTACCCACCAGGGTTCAAACTTTTTGTAACAGTCACCACACATTTACCTGCAGGGTGTAGAAAGTTAAACCTTTACCCCATAGCCTGTTTCTAGTTTTGAAAACAGGTGACCACTTAAAGCAGGTTGAATGTAAAGCAGAATGTGCCTTAAGGAGCATTCTGCTTTACCGTCAGCCTGCTTTAAGCTAATCTCTACTAGAATATAGAAAATATGTCTCATGATACATATTCATGACTGTATCATGTATAAATTGGGACCTATTTTCTTCAGAGGAGGAACAAAGTAAAGACACAAAAAAGCATATTTATCGGAAAATGGGTTAACTCTTAGAGTGTTAGAGGGTAGTGAACTTGCATACATTAGCAAACCTATAATTTTAATTCAGATCAGAACCAGTAGCTGGTCATCTGATCAGGAAACAGAATTCTTTATAAAACTTATTCAAACTAGATAGTACCATGCAGAGCTTTAGTTGCCATAATTAGCAACGAAAAACACTTTCTGAGCAATTCTGGGTCCATGCTTATAACGCTTTATATGCATGGAACCTGACCTTCTGTCAAAAGAGTTATTACTCCTTTATTTTCAGGTTCTGTAACTAAGCTATGGTAGATAACCCATGTGTCAGTACATAGGACTAATGTACCCTCTTTTATCCTGACCTCGGTTTTGGAGAATGAAAATTAGTCCCGATTCACTTACTCTGAAAATTATTTATTTCCTGCCATTTTCTGCAGTAAGTTCCCCCCATAAAAGAAATTTCAATTTTCATTGAGTGTACCTGTGAGGATTACATTTGTCCCGTGCAAACAGTGCAGACCCTGATAATGAGCCCTCTGATCAGGGTCTACACTGTTTGTCATTTTGAAATACATTGTTAAAATGACCCCAAAATAGTCAATAATGGACTAGACATATTTTAAAATTGGAATTGTCCATTAAAAGTTTCGGGGATGAAAGAGGTAAAGGGAAAATAGTCATTAATGGGTATTTAATATAAACTGCAATCATCAGATGCTTGTTATTTAGGGTTATAAAACTCGAGACACTTTATGTAAGTGTTTTTGATTTGAGTGCAGTGACATCTAAAGGTATTAGCGATGGAGTGTGACTTTAAATCCTTTGATGACAAAAAACGCATCACAAAAATGATGCATTTGAAAAAAATTAACAAAAATTGATGTTGATACAGTAAAACCCTGCTATCATTGCCTTTTAACTCTTTGCATGCTGGGTAATTTTTTCATCTGCAATAATTGTTGTCTGCTACTCTTTAAAAATAGGAATTTAGAGTGTCAAACAGTTTGGATTCTGATTATACAGCTATGTTTGACTTAAGTGACCTTGAGTCATTAATGTTGAACTATAGAAATACAGGCAAGTTTGACAAGTTATCAAAGTTCAATTATAGTTTAACCCTTTCCTCCAATATAAGTGCCTTTTAGTGCATTTAAATTTATTCCTCCACTGAAGAAAATAATTTCAATTTATACAGACATGAATATGTGCCATAAGAAATAGTGATTATAATATATCTGTGCAAACAATTTGGATTCTGATGAGCAGTCACATAACGCTACATCTCATCAGGATCCACTGTTTGACAGTCTGACCCAGTTTAAAAAAGAAATCCGACAATTCTATTTTTAGAACAGTTGCTGACGACAATTTTTTGTTGCAGACAAAAATATTAGATCTACCCAGCATGCAAAGAAAAGAGTTTTAACTGAAATTTGATTTTAACAGCTTGAAAACCCTTTGTGTAGGCCTTTAAGCTTTTAATTCTGGTCAGTAATACCATATAAGTTGATGCAGCTTATTGAATAATATAAATTCAAACTCAATACAATTATTAAATCCACAATCTCTACATCAAATTCATTGAAGGTACCACCAGGCGCTGATCAAATGCTTCACGTCCTTCAATAAATAGTCAAACTCCTTCGCAGCAACAAAACATTAAATTTAACCCTTTCAAGCCTACAACACTTAGATTTGCAGAGATAACTTATTACATATGCAAACAGTGTAGACCCTGATCAGAGGGCTCCTATAGGAGCCCCTCTGATCAGGGTCTACACTGTTTGGTGTTTCAATTGGCTTTTGTTGTCAAACGACAAATACAAAAGTAGAATGGCTCAAAATGTCTGTACTTGAAGAGTCCAAAAGGATTAGATACCCACAATATATATTTAGTGTTTAAAGGGTTAAAGCGGTGTGAAAATCTCTAAACACTTGTTTCTGCTTAATGCAAGACAAGATTAATGCAGTTGGGAGCTTTCTGCATTACTTTGGTCCTGCATTACGGTGAATCTTGATTCACAATCATGTTTTACAATACCATACAGTGGAGAATCTGTTATTCTTTCCCGTTTAAACGCAAACGTACGCAAACGCAAAGCACTAAAACGTAGAAAAGAACAACTTTTGGACAATTCTGATAATTCTTGTTTATCTTGGTGGCAAACAGTTTGGAACCTGATCAGACGCCGGGTTACCCGGCGTCTGATCTGGCTCCAAAAGGTTTGCACTACAAATAATAGTTTTAGCGTAAACGCGTTTATTGGGAAAGAATAACAGATTCTCCACTGTATATATTACTTTGGTCCTGCATTACGGTGAATCTTGATTCACAATCATGTTTTACAATACCATATATCCAACTTGTTTTTGAATGGTTGCACAGTACAGTAAATCCTCTCTATTATGACCACTAAATTTTATTGCTTTTCAGGTGTTTACGACAGGTGACTGCTTAAATTTAAGCAATTAAAAGATCACAATAAAACAGAAAGCTGCCCTAGAAACTTTCTGTTTTATTGTCATCTTGCTTTAAGCAATCACCTGTCTTTTATACAATCAATTAGCCTTTATTATAGTGGTCATATTTGAGAGGTTTTACCGTTTGATCTGAGGAAAAAATGTAACAAAAAATTAATTGCATACTTTGCAAATGGAGTAAACCCTGATCAGAGCGCTCCTGAAGTAGCATTCTGATTGTCTGCACTGATTGTCATAAATTAAAATATTTCGGACAAACCTATTGAGAGGCTACTTAACCCATTACCCCATAGCCTGTTTCTAGTTTTGAAGACAGGTGACCACTTTCAGCAGGTTGAAAGTAAAGCAGAATGCGCCTTAGGGCGCATTCTGCTTTACTTTCAGCCTGCTTTAAGCTACACCTACTAGAATATTGAAAATATTTCTTATGATACATATTTATGACTGTATAAATCAGAACTATTTTCTTCAGTGGAAGAATAAATAAAAGGCGTAAAAAGTCGTATTTATAGGGTAATGGGTTAAACTGATCATTTATTAGGAGGTGGAAGAGCTTTTGTTTTAAATTTCACCATATAAGTGTTAATGAAAGGAGAATATTTACTCATTGTACTTTTCTGATTGCTTTTAGTCCATTGAATAACATAATACCTGGCCATTTTATTTCAAATACTGCTAAACCCCTTACCCCATAGCCTGTTTAAGTATTGAAGATAGGTGACCACTTAAAGCAGGTTGAAAGTAAAGCAGAATATGCCTTCAGGCGCATTCTGCTTTACTTTCAGCCTGCTTTAAGCTACTGTCTATAAGGATATAGAAGCTATTGCTTATGGGATATATATATATATTCATGACTGTATAAATTGGAACTATTTTCTTCAGTAGAGAAATAGATTTAAGGCAATAAAAGGCATATTTATGGGGTAACTGGTTAACACATCTTTCAAATTACCTTAGCCCTTACCATACTGCGTAAAACAGTTAAAATAAGTCAAAACCTTCTAGACCAATACGTTGTTTTGATTATAGGGCTGTTTAAGAAAGTTGGTCATTTAAAGAAGGGTGCAAGTAAAACAAAAAGCTCCTTTAGGAGTTTTCAGTTTTACTTTTACCTTCGTTAAGCTGCCAACTTTCACCTCCTTTTAAGCGGCCAGCTTCCTTTTTAATACAATCAACTAGCCTTATTGTTTGTGGTCATAATAGAGATGTTTTACTGTACATTGCACTTGTAGCAAGTTGTCTTTACAAAACATCCTGATATCTGTATCATTAGAGAAACCTTGTTACCTTCCCTATATTACATTTGGAAGTGCAATCAGTATGGATCCAGATGAGATGTTGAATTACCACGAATCAAACTGTTAGCAAAACTCATCTAAAGATGCAATTTTTCTGAGAAGGGTTAAAATGTATGTAATCATTTGCTAGAATAGACATAAAATGGAACCATTTTCTTCTGTGGAGGAATAAATTAAAGGTGCTTAAATGCATGTCTATGGGATAAAGGGTTAACCCAATAACTGAGTCCACGAGTCCATACAGTGGAGAATCTGTTATTTTTTCCCGTTTAAACGCAAACGTACGCAAACGCAAAACACTAAAACGTAGAAAAGAACAACTTTTGGACAATTCTGATATTTCATGTTTATCTTGGTGGCAAACAGTTTGGAGCCTGATCAGACGCCGGGTTACCCGGCGTCTGATCTGGCTCCAAACTGTTTGTATCGGAAATAATAGTTTTTGGGTAAACGCGTTTATTGGGAAAGAATAACAGATTCTCCACTGTACCAGTAGGCATTTAACATTCATAGGAAGAGAAATGCAGCACTTGATAAACAATTAATAAGGCTCTCTCTGCACTGAATGTCATTGACTTGATAGCACTTGTGTATAATGCAGTATTGAGCTATATGTATGAATTATGCATTTTATCACATTATATGCATTTTATCACATTATATGCACGCCACTGATTATGATATTGAACCTGTCAAACAAGTACATAATTATTGCAGTTTTAGCCTATTACACCATAAATACACCCTTTTAAGCTTCCGATTCATCTCCCAAGTAAAGCAAATAGTTTCACTTTATACAGTCATGGATATCTATCATAAGAAATATTTTCCATATCTTAGCAGATGGTAGCTTAAAGCAGGCTGAAAGTAAAGTAGAATGTGTCTTAAGACACATTCTGCTTTACTTTCAACCTGCTTTAAGAAGTGACTTGTTTCAAAAACCTGCTTTAAGTGGTCAGCTATCTTCAAAACTAGAAACAGGCTTTTGGCTATTGGGTTAACCCTTTGAACCCTAGTCCCGCATATAGGCGTCCTTTTCAAACAGTATACATGTGAATAGCACACTTGTCCTGTGCAAACAGTGAAGACCCAGATCAGAGGGCTCCGAAAGGAGCCCTCTGATCAGGGTCTTCACTGTTTGTCATAATGCCAAACATTGACAAAAACAACCCTTAAAAGTCTAAAATAGACTAGACTAAAATGGAAACTGGAATTGTCCATTTAAAGTTTCAGGGAGGAAAGAGTTAAACGTTAACCCCTTCTTCACTATAGGCCACTAAGTCAACATTGCAAACAGTTTAAATCCTGATCAGACACAGCATAACGCAGCCTCTAATCTGGGGCCCGTTTCATAAAACTTCTTACGACAAATGTTGTCGTAAGTCAAAACTTTAAAATACATTTAATCTCTAATTTCTCTATCGAATCCTGTCTTGTGACACCTTTTTGGAATCGTCTTTTCAAGACGATTCCAAAAAGATGTCACAAGACAGGATTAGATGGAGAAATAAATACTTACTGAGAGTTTTATAATCTGACTTACGACAACATTTGTCGTACAAAGTTTTATGAAACGGGCCCCAGGGTTCCAAACTGTTTGGCATTCGTATTAATATTTCTCCATTTAAAATTTAAAAATAATGAAGTATCATAAGATTGTAGATGTAGACAACAAATTCTAGCTGATGATATTTTGTATGAGAAAGTGTTAAAACATAAGGTTGAAATTGGAGGCGAAAGAATTAAACATTTTTGAGAACCCTTTATTAATATATGATATATACTCAGCATACTCACCCTTATAAGAAGGATTAATCAATGGCCTGGTTAAACTAAACTGGATGATGATGATGATGATCTTATCAGGATCTAAACTGTTTGCAAAGGTCAATCACAGTGTTACAGGCAGCCTGCAAAGAGTTAACCCTTTACCCCATAGATACCCCGTGTTGTTTGCATTGAATTTATTCCTCCACTGAAGAGAATAGTTCCAATTTATACAGTCACGAATATGTATCATAAGACATTTTCTACATTCTAGCAGATGGTAGCTTAAAGCAGGCTGAAATGAAAGCAGAATGTGCCTAAAGGCACATTCTGCTTTACTTTCAACCTGCTTTAAGTGGTCGCCTATATCTAATCCTAGAGACAAACTATGGGGTAATGGGTTCAGCAGGGCTCCAGATAAGAGGTAGTTATTTCAACAAATCCAACATTTTCTCACTCTTTTTAGCACCAAATCTTATGGTGTTACTACTCATTAGAATCGTCTCGAAGAGACGATTCTAATGAGTAGTGACACCATAGGGTTTAATTGAGAAATAAAGATTTTAGTTTTTGAAAAACTACCCTTATCTGGAGCCCTGGGGTTCAGTATCATATGACTACAATGCAATATCCTATGCCATTTCACAGCCCGTGGGGGACTAGAGGTTAAATATATCATTAGACAGTGTATGCACCATAATTACATCATTTAGAATTAAAGTTGAAGTTTCCAGCACACTCTATGTTTTGTGTGCTTCACCTCGGTCTGTATTTGGTTTCAACTGTTGGCAATTTAAGGCAATTACAGTTGCTGTGTTAAGACTATCAATTTTCATTGCAATTGAGACTGGCAAAATTTGCAACAAAATCATTGAATTTCAGCTAGTCAGTTGGTGGCACAGCATTTAAGTAAATAATTGATGTATTTATTGTCAATTATCATGTTAAGATTCAAGTTTTGCCACAAAATGAAGTTATATGTAATAGTTATTGTATAAAAGCACCTCAAATCGCTGAAGATGCTCAAGGCAGGTAACAGCTTAAAGCAGAATAAAAATAAAAGCAGAAAGCTCTTTCAGAGCTCTCTGCTTTACTTTCATTCTGCTTTAAGCAGTTATGTGGTAAGTACTTTTTGCACTCGTAGCTATGAGGGTTAAAGGGTTAAATATAAATAGTATGAGAGTAACATTGAAATGCAACAGTTTATTGTTAAAGGGAAATAACTCTTCCTGCCCTGTGCATGTTGGTAAGAATACCATGGGTAATCTTTCTTTGCTATGGCAAAACTACTTTCAGGGAAAATATCAGGCTTACAAGTCATGACGTAAAAACTGTTTTGTTTTACGTCAAATACGAAACGCTATCAATCATAATATAATCATCACTGGCAACAATTTTTCATGTTAGAGAAAACTAAGAGCAACAGTATCAGGATCCTTTGACCATGTTTATAAACTCATTCATCTTTGAAACTTCAATATTTAATGGATAATTCAGTTTCCAAATAGCTGTGTCTAGTCCATATTTGACTAGACAGGGTTGTTTTACAATACTATATACATGTACAATATGTTGCAAAATAATAAACAGCCCAGACCCTGATCAGAGGGCTCCTATTAGACACCCTTTGTTCTGGGTCTACGCTGTTTGTATAAGACAAGTGTATTATCCATAGGTAAAAAGTTGGTAAAGGGTGTATATACTTGTCACTAGCAGAGCTCCAGATAAGGGGAGTATTTCAAAAATTAAAATCTTTATTTCTGCATTAACCTCTAGGTGTTACTACTCATTAGAATAGTCTCGAAGAGACCATTCTAATGAGTAGTAACACCATAGGGTTTAATGCTGAAATGAGTGAGAAAATGTTGGATTTGTTCCATTTACTCCCTTTTATCTGGAGCCCTGACTGGGGTTCAATGGGATAAGTATATAAAGATTTTAATTTCCAGACTGCTACTTTACAGTACACAATTTCCTGACATGGGAAGGATATTGCCAAGACAATTGTGATAACATTACGTCCTCGCCATGAATCATAAATAGTAACAATATCTATTTGTACGACTTCATTCCCAGTAAATGCCACTGTGGCTCAGGCAGGGATGTCTAGCCAGTACTGATTCTATAACTCTTTGCATTATGGGTAATATTTTTCCTCAGCAACAATTACAGTAGAACCTCTCTATTACAACCATTAAGAAGAAGGCTAATTGTCTGTATAAAAGACAGGTGACAGTTTAAATCAATGTGAAAGTGAAACAGAAAGCTCCTACAGGAGCTTTCTGTTTCACTTTCACGTTGATTTAAGCAATCACCTGTCTTAAACGACTAATATTTCACACAATTTGGTGGTCGTAATAGAAAGGTTTTACTGTATTGTTGTCTGCTACTTACTGTTCTAAAAATAGAATTTTTAAAACAGTGCCAGCGTGTCAAAAAGTTTGGATCCTGATGAGACGCCGCATTATGCGGCGTCTCATCTGGATCCAAACTGTTTACATAAGTAGCCATGATTCAGCGGCTAACATGCAAAGAGTTAAAGAGCTCTATGGGTCATTTCTTCTAGATTTTAGGAAACAGAACAGTGCAGTCAGGCTCTTGGCTTGGGTTGTTGTAAAATTGCTTATATTGTAAGGTGGATGTGGGTCTGTCATGTGTCAGACAAGTTAAATGAAGCTGGATGTTTCTTCAAGGTTAATACAACACAATTATAGGCTTCAGTAGACCCCAGGAATGTGTCATGAAAAACTTGAAATGCATGACGAACAAGGAACTATGCCAAATGGAAGACAAACTATGGGAAAAGTTAGGGATTTGTTTTGCTTTCAATCTAATGTATAGGCAACTTGTAGGAGCTTTCTACATTATTGTTTTCCTGCATTAACCCATTACCACATAGCCTGTTTGTAGTATTTAAGATAGGTGACCACTTAAAGCAGGTTGAAAGTAAAGCAGAATGTGCCTTCAGGTACATTCTGCTTTACTTCCAGCCTGCTTTAAGCTACCATCTGCTAGAATATAGAAAATATTTCATATGGTACATATTTATTACAGTATAAAATGTAATAATTTTCTTCAGTTGATGAATAGATTAAAGGCATAAAAAGGCATATTTATGGGGGTAATAGGTTAAACAGTGGCCTGTATTAAAGATAACCCAATTAATTAAGAAATAATAAATTTATACCTTAGGCCTTGCGATTTAATTACTAAGTATCTCACCCGTGTTTTATTGCACGACAAAACACTGGTATTTATTTATTATTTCGATTCTCACACTTCAATATAACTAGGTAAACCACAATTTGCACCGACTCAAAGGCGCTACATTTCTTGGCGTACACATTTTCGAAGCCACATGACGTCACGTTAAGACATTACAGCGTGTGCGTGTTTTATTGAGAATTTAAACACAGATGCGTTCCTTGGTTGTTTATATAGAGACTTGCGTTATTTGTGTTAGAATTCTATTTAATGGTTGCTTAACCCCATAGATATGCCTCTTTATGTCTGTAATTTATTCCTCCACTCAAGAAAATAGTTCTACTTTAGACAGTCATGAATATGCGCCATAGAAAACATTTCATATTCTAGCAGTGGTAGCTTAAAGCAGGCTGAAAGTAAAGCAAAATGCTCATTAAGGATCATTCTGCTTTACTTCAAGCTTGCTTCCACAAGAAGGTAGGTATGACCCTTCCCAACTCAAAATGAACCTTCAGACACCAATTTCAAAATTATTGAAGTACTGTCAAGCCATCGAGATGATCCGAAATCAGAAACAAACTGAAGCAAGTCTGGATCACCACACTACAAACTATGGGTCCTAATTGCATTTAAATATCCAATTATATCAACAGGCTACGGAGTAAAGGGTTAAACCATTACCCCATAGCCTGTTTCTAGATTTGAAAACAGGTGGCTACTTAAAACAGGTTGAAAGGAAAGCATAATGCGCCTTATATTAAAGGTGCATTCTGCTTTACTTTCAGCCTGTTTTAAGCTACCATCTGATACATATTCATAACTGTATATATTGGAATAACTTTCTTCAATAGAGGAATAAATAAAAGGCGTATTTATGGGGTAAAAGGTTAAAAACATGGTGGATTAACTTTTCAGTTGTTGTCAGCCTGTCAATGATCATCATGCTATAATACACAGTAACTGATCCTTTACCCCCATAGATACGCTTTTAGTTTATTCCTCCTGAAGAAAATATGTTTATGAATATGTACCCTAAAAAGGCAGGTAGTAGCTTAAAGCAGCATTCTGCAATACTTTCAACCTCTTTTAAGTGCCTGGTCATCTGTTTTCCAAGCTTGAAACAGGCTATGGGATAATGGGTTAACCCTCAAAATTGGTCATTGACACAAATGGCTATAACATTCTTTTAACCCTTCACCACTTAAAGCAGTTTAAAAGTAAAGCAGAATACACCGTAAGGCCCATTCTACTTTACTTTTAGGATGCTTTAAATTACCATCTGCTGGGACCGGAAATATATTTCTTAAAGTGCATATTCATAACTGTATGAATTGGTTTATTAGCTCACCTGAGCCAAAGGCTCAAGGTGAGCTATTGGGATGGCCCTGTGTCCGGCGTCCGTCGTTGTGCGTATGTGCGTCGTCGTTAACAATTGCTTCAAATGACATCTCCTCCTATACCGCTTGACAGAATTCAACCAAACTTTACAGAAATGTTCCTTGGGTCAAGCTCTTTCAAATTTGTTCAAAGAATTAAAAAAAATGCAGAACTCTGGTTGCCATGGCAACCAAAGTGAAAAAATAAGGAAATCTTAAAAAATCTTCTTGTCAAAAACTGGAAGGGCCAGAGCTTACATATTTGGCACATAGCATCATCTACAGGTCTTCTATCAAGTTTGTTCAAATTATGCCCCTGGGGTCAAAATTGGCCCCGCCCCGGGGGTCACAGATTTACAAAGAGTTATATAGTGAAATTTTCAAACGTCTTCTTCTCTGAAACTAATGTTGCCAGAGCATTGATATTTGGCATGGTGACACTTCTAGATGTCCTTTACGAAAAATGTTCAAATTGTTCTGGTCGGTTGCATAACTAGGTCACAGGAGCTAAAAATAGATTTTTTTCATTGAAAACTTAAAAAATCTTCTTGTCTGAAACTACAAGGGCCAGAGCTTAGATATTTGGCACATACCATCGCCTACAGGTCCTCTATCTAGTTTGTTCAAATTATGCCCCTGGGGTCGAAATTGGCCCTGCCCCGGGGGTCACAGTTTTACAAAGAGTTATATAGTGAAATTTTCAAACATCTTCTTCTCTGAAACTAATATGGCCAGAGCTTTGATATTTGGTATGGTGACACTTCTAGATGTCCTATACCAAAATTGTTCAAATGGTTCTGGTCAGTTGCATAACTAGGTAACAGGAGCTAAAAATAGATTTTTTCCAATGAAAACTTAAAAAATCTTCTTTTCTGAAACTACAAGGGCCAGAGCTTAGATATTTGGCACATACCATCGCCTACAGGTCCTCTATCAAGTTTGTTCAAATTATGCACCTGGGGTCAAAATTGGCCCCGCCCCTGGGGTCAAAGTTTTACATAGAGTTATATAGAGAAAATTTCAAACATCTTCTCTGACACTAATATGGCCAGAGCTTGTATATTCGGTATGGTGACACTTTTAAATATACTTTACATAATTTGTTCAAATTGTTCTGGTCTGTTGCATATCTAGGTCAGTCCTGGACCTAAATTATTATCGCCATATTTTCAGCTATTTTCTCAGGTGAGCGAAATATGCCCCATGGGGCTCTTGTTTATGGAGTAATGGTTAAACACTAAATGCATTTCAAACTAATTACATTGAAAGGCAAATAGTTTGTATCCTGGTCAGATCTAACATTAGTGCTAGGCCTGATCTGGTTCAAAACTGTTCCCAAAGACAGTCAAAACCATGCAGAATGCAACAATTTAAATCCAAATCAGATGTCGTGTTACTTTAAGTCGTTTGAGACTACATACTGGTTGTTACTTAAAGATAGTATTTCAGAAAGTATACAGAGAAATAGGTTATTAGTATTTCAGAAAGTATAGGTTATAACATGTTGTATTTCAGACACTTAAGAAATAGGAAATAGGTTATAAGTATTTCAGACAGTATAGAAATAGGAAATAGGTTATTAGTATTTCAGAAAGTATACAAATAGAAAATAGGTTATTAGTATTTCAGAAAGTATAGAAATAGGAAATAGGTTATTAGTATTTCAGAAAGTATAGAAATAGGTTATTAGTATTTCAGAAAGTATACAAAAAAATAGGTTATTAGTATTTCAGAAAGTATACAGAGAAATAGGTTATTAGTATTTCAGAACGTATACAAAAAAATAGATTATTAGTATTTCAGAAAGTATACAAATAGGTTATTAGTATTTCAGAAAGTATACAGAGAAATAGGTTATTAGTATTTCAGAAAGTATACAAAGAATAGCAGTGTTCTGCCTAGAAATCCAAAACTATGGGCCCCAGGGCCCACTGGACATGAAAAAAGGGGGCCATTTTTTAAAAGTGTAGGCCCCACATTTTTTGTCATGAAAATAATAGAAAACGCAATAAAAATAACTTGTTTTCCAATTACGACATTCAACAGTGGTGTGCTCTTATTCTTAAATTGCTTTAGTCTAGACAGAGATTGTCATAGAATCTGACCCACCATTGTAAGCCAGCCACGTATGATCTTTTGACCACCTATGCTGAAAGGTTCGTCCCTTCTTTTTCTCGGCGGATATACTATTCGTGCGTTTCGAAGAGCCGTCAACTTTATCAGACTCGGCCGTCGGCTGGGGTGGAGAGGGGTTTCTGTTTTTGAGAATCAATTTACTACTTACGGTTGTATTCTGATCCGCAACAGCGTCATGCACGTTTTCTCTTTGCTATACTTAATATTATTTTGGTCTAATTCCTTAATTTTACTCCGCGTATTTCGAAAACTTTGAAAAAAGTCTACCAGTAGCTGCCTTACGTTTTTGGTCAGCCATCTTTCAACGAAACAAACGAGAAGGCATGAGAGATTATCAGCGATTGGACTACAGCGGATACTTCCGGTCGACGTATCCAATGAAATTAGTCGTTTTAAATGCTCTAATAGTACGGATAGACTAAAACATTGACCGTCAGTGCGGGGGAAAAAAAATTCGTGATTTTTTTTAGCGCGCCCTCGGGCCCATTTACGGGAATTTTTCCGCGCCTTTTGTGATTTTTATGCGCCAATGGCGCAAGGGCGCGGCCTGGGCAGAACACTGGAATAGGTTATTAGTATTTCAGAAAGTATACAAAGAAATAGGTTATTAGTATTTCAGAAAGTGTACAGAGAAATAGGTTTTTAGTATTTCAGAAAGTATACAAAGAAATAGATTATTAGTATTTCAGAAAGTAAAATAGGTTTTTAGTATTTCAGAAAGTATACAAAGAAATAGATTATTAGTATTTCAGAAAGTATACAGAGAAATAGGATATTTATAGAGTTCAGCAGGTGAACATTTTAAAGCAGACAACATTTTTATCAATCAAATTTAAACCTTTCATCATAGTAATTATCAATACTGTCTGGTCTGTGCAAGCTAGGGCCAGAATCATGATTATCTAATACTGTCTGGTCTGTGCAAGCTAGGGCCAGAATCATGATTATCTATGAAAACAGTTTTGATCCTGATGAGACGCTGCTTAATGTGACCTCTTATCAGTATCAAAACAGTTTGACACTTTGACCCTGTTTTTGGAAAGAAATTTTACAAACGTTCTATTTTACAAACATTTTATGTATCAATAGATGGCTGAAATTAATGGAGAAATCTTCCAAAGAGAGATTTCTGCTTTACTTTCAACCTGTATTAGCCAGCCACCTATTTTCTGCTTTACTCTTAGCCTGATTTAACCAGTCATCTGTTTTCTGCTGGTTAAAGCAGGCTGAAAGTAAAGCAGAAATCTCCCTCAGGACTGAAAACAAACTATGAATGGAAGTGTTAAAATTGATAAATGTTAAGTAATTGAAAAGTAATTTTTACTCACCCGTCTCTGCTCCTAGAGTTTGGTACAGTCCTTGCTGGCGTAATAGCTCCAAAACAGAAAATGGCAGCCCAAAGTGCAGTTTAATATTTCACACAAACGTTTTAATTGATTTGAGCCATTGTTAAGTATAGCTACTTCAATAAAAACTTGATTTCCTTTTGATAAAAATCTGTCAAAAACGGAACCGAGCAATTACATGCAATTGATTGCAGATATTCACAGTCAAACTTGTATTAAATAGCCACTAGAAAAAAAAAACAATAAACTAAAAGGCTTTCAAAATGGTGGCAGCTTAATGCAGCATTAAAGTAATGCAGAAAGCTCCTTTGGAAGCTTTCTGCATTACTTTCATGCTGCATTAAGCAGTAGTTATTCTCCAGACAGGTTTTACTGTATGTTATCTTCAATGAGTATCGAGTTGACTCCAGGCACTGTTAGATGTCTGCGAGTAGAGGAAATAATAAAATGCTTATTCTTTATACATATTATTTATCCGAAAAGATTCTCCCCCCACAAGCACAGACAGTATCAGGCGATGCAGTTATTGGTCTCTAAAATCTTCCGATGTCTGTGTCTCGTGCCAGACGATTTTATTTTCATAATCAATATTACTTGTAAACTATAAGTCTTACATCATCTTACAAATCTTCTGTAACTGAACCCTTTTCTCCATAGGCAATGGTTAGTTTTACATGTACCAATATTTGACTTTGTTTAACCCATTACTCCACAATTATGCATTTTTACACCTTTAATTTATTCCTCCACTAAAGAAAATAGTTCCATTTTGTATACAATCATTAATATGCATCACAAGAAATATTTTCTATATCTTAGGAGACGGTAGCTTACAGCTGGTTAGAAGTAAAGCAGAATGCTCCTTGGGGAACATTCTGCTTTACTTTCAGCCTGTTTTAAGCAACCAATCTGTCGTCTGTACTGAAAACAAGCTATGTTAGAAAGGGCTTTTGAAGCAAGAAAATGAAGTAATGTAGAAGGCTCTTTTTAGGAGTTTTCTGCATTACTTTCAGCTTTCTGTATGCTGCCACCTGTATTCAACATCGTCAATGAATATTCAATTTTTGATTGCAGATCTCCTGATAAGGGAAGTATTTCAAAAAACCAAAATCTTAACTATATCTGCATAATAAACCTATGTTGTCATTACTCATTAAAATCATCTCTTCTGCATGGCACCAAAGACATTAACCCATTAACCCAAAAATACGCCTTTTTTACACCTTTATTTTATTTCATCACCATAGAAAATAGTACAAATTTCAACGGTTGTAAATAAGTATTATAAGAAATATTTCCTATATTCCAGCAGTTAATAGCTTAAAGCAGGCTGAAAGTAAAGCAGAATGTGCCTTAAGGCGCATTCTGCTTTGCTTTCAACCTCAGGTTTAAGTAGTCACCTGTTTTCAAAACTAGAAACAAGCTATGGGGTAATGGGTTAAAGGCTAAACCCTTTGAGCCCTAGTGATGAGTAACAATACTTGGCCTTTACAAACAATATAAAATAAAGGGTTCTGTCTGCCTATGCAAACAATGTAGTCCCAGATCAGAGGGATGATCAGGGATCCTAAAGAATCCCTCTGATCACAGGCATTTTGCCATATTGTCATTTTGCAATAACTTGTATAGATCAACTCTAGTAAAAAATCGACCAACAGATTTTATAAGAAACACGAATTGTCCATGTTTCAGTGATGAATGAGCTAAAACAAGATGTAAAGAGGCTTAAAGAGGAGAAATTCATTGGGTAATGGGTTAAGCTATCATTTGTTAGGATATAGAATATATTTCTTATGCTGTAAGATGGAACTATTTTCTTCAAAGGAGGAATAAATTAAATGCATAAAATGTGTATTTATGGAGTAATGCATTAAGTGTGTATATGGATAAGGTGGGAGTGGGCTGTTGAGTAGGCAGTATAGTACTAGAAGAGTTGTTTGTAAACATTCAGCATTTAAAAACTTTACCCTTACTCTGAACACTTTCCAAATGGACCAGTTTACAACGACTCTTGAGGGGTTTTAACCCATTACCCCATAGCCTGTTTCTAGTATTGAAAATAGATGACCACTTAAAGCAGGTTGAAAGTAAAGCAGAATGTGCCTCAAGGTACATTCTGCTTCACTTTCAGCCTGCTTTAAGCTAAAATCTGCTAGGCTATATGAAATATTTGTAATGGTAATTGTTCATGAAGGTATAAACTGGAACTGTTTTCTTCAGAGGAGGAATAAATTAAATATGCTAAAAGTCACTTCTATGGGGGAAAGGATTAAAATTCATGGCATACAATGCACCCTTATCAGAGCTCTTTGATAAGGTCTGTACTGTTTGCAAATTATGTATATACATGTACTTGTTTTCCATACAGTAATGGTAAGGCAGCATACCTCTCAGCCTGTCTGCCTATGTTGTATGGATAGTAATACTGAATAAGTTAGCCCTTATAATCCTGAAGATCTATTTCTGAAATAATGACCAGCTTATACTTTGAATCATGAGTTTTGTGTTCCAACAATTCAAAATTATTATATATAGTGTAGATGCAGATCAGAGGACTCTTTCAGGAGCCCTCTGATCTTAGGTCTACACAGTGTTTACAATATATGTACAGTAGGACCCCTTTATAACGACCACTAAATAGAAGGCTAATTACGTTTAAAGGACAGGTGACAGCTTATAAATGCAATGTGAAAGTGAAACAGAAAGCTCCTGTAGGAGCTTTCTGTTTCACTTTCACATTGCTTTAAGTTGAGTCACCTGTCTTAAACGATTAATATATGACACAACTTGGTGGTCGTAGTAGAGAGATTCTACTGTATATGCTATTTCCCCATTCAGTAAGAGCAACTACAACAAAATAAGTACATTGTACATGTAGCCAAGTTTTTACCCCCTAAAATTTATACTTGTTTCGACTATAGATGTACATGTATATATAACCAAAAGTATTTTATTTTCTTCGATTTTACAGGTAGTGAATATGCCTTGGAAGGATTTGACGACACTGACTTACAGACAGAGATTATCTAAACATGGTCTTCACTATTTCCAATGGATGCATAGTTTATAGGTAGAAATACATTTAGTTTAGGTTAGCATTTTAAGTGGTGAAATTCTTTGCATACTGGGTTTTCCCCCATCTGCAACAGTAATGTCTTCTGCGTTCATTCTAAAAATAAATTTTCAAAATTTCTTTTCAAAACAGGGTCAGAGTGTCAAGCAGTTTTTGCACATCATGGCAATAGGCAGGTCAAGTTAGAATTTGGTTCTGTGTATTGCCATGATTTATCTATATACCAAATTTCAGTGTTGGAATACCTTAACTCATTGAGCCCTAGTGACGCATTTATGTGTCATTTACCAAAACTGTACCTGTGAAGAGTACACTTGCCCTATGCAAACAGTGAAGTCCCTGATCAGAGGGCTCCTGCAGGAGCCCTCTGATCAGAGACTTCACTGTTTGTCATTTTGCAATTTAGTACCGAAATCAACCCTAAATAGTCTAAAATTGACCTGCCTTTATTGAAAACTGGAATCGTTCATTGGAAGTTTCAGGGGATAATGAGTCAAAGGCAACCATAATGAATTTTATTTGCACTTAAACTTTTTGACACTGAGACTGATTACATTTTCTGAACGAAAATGCAGATTAATCAACCACTGGAGTTGTTGCAGACAACACTGCTGTAGCATCTTTGGGTCAAGGTTATAGTTACAAAAAATAGAAAAGCTATTTCAGGTCAATATCTTCAGATTCAGTTCTACCCAGTTGTCGATTTGCGCCTGAAACAGTGCATAAAGGACTTCTGGGGTCTTCCTCCACCTATAATTAGCTGGACGTTGCGATATGACTGTAGAAATACTGTTGAAAGCGACGTAAAATCAAAACAAATCTAATCAAATATATTAGATAGACCAATTATGACAAATTTTTGTTTTTAGCAAGTCATAATTATGAAGACCTAGATTGAGATTAATTAGTTAAACCTTGAAAATCTGGCTTCGTGGCATCGACACATTTCTTGTCCTAGTATTTATTTGTTCGAGCTGCTTTAAATGAGGGTAACTTTTGCTAGTTCTACAGTAGTGTAATCCAGGACAAGTGTAACTTTGGAACTGCATGAACTTTTTCAACACTAAGTAACTCTTTTGGGTCATTAGGTTCCCTTGTGGATAATTTTAGATACCAAAATATTAAATTCTACTTAGAATGCTGGGTAGTTTAAAAACACATCTAAATTAGCAAACAATGTAGACCAAGATCAGAGAGCTCCTTCAGGAGCCCGCTGATCTGGACCTACACGGTTTGTAAATGTGATGAGTATATTTTTCACAGGTCTGTGATGTTGAAAGAGTTAAATTGCCAACTGCAGTTTACATAGCATAATACAGAAACTATTTCTGAAAGATGTTCATGTACGTATAATCCTAATGACTAATACACAGGTTTAATTGTACATGTTATGAAATTGACAGCAAGAACATTAGACAATGGCATGCAATATGTTGTTTTCTAGCTTGTCTGGTCTATTTCTACTGTTATGACAAATAACATATTGTGTACAGTGGAGAAGACGTTATTCTTTCCCAATATTTAGGTTTGTGTTTAATTTTGCAAACAGTCCAGAGAAAAATCCGACAACAGATAAGTCGTGAGTCTAATTTCAAATTTAGGTATTTTGACTTAAATATAAAATTGAGTGTCAAACAGATTGGATCCTGATCAGACACTTCACAATGCGACGTCTGATCAAAATCCAAACTGTTTCAGATAACCATTGTACTATGTACTAAGGTAAGGCAGTGATTAGATGAAACAAGAAATTAAAACTCAACTCTAGCTGTATGATCAACAATACAACCAAACTGGCAGTAAGCAACAATTAACTCTTTGAACCCTAGTCCCGCATATAGGCGTGCTTTTCAAACAGTGTATATGTGAATAGTACACTTGTCCTATGCAAACAGTGAAGACCCTGATCAGAGGGCTCCGAAAGGAGCCCTCTGATCAGGGTCTTCACTGTTTGTCACAATGCCAAACATTGACAAAAACAACCCTTAAAAGTCAGAAATTCACTAGACTAAAATGGAAACTGGAATTGTCCATTTAAAGTTTCAGGGAGGAAAGAGTTAAACAGTGGTTTGCTTGATAATCTCACTGTTTCAATCAGAGAAATAATCAGTAAAATTAACCCACTGTATAAAATGGAACTATTTTCTTAAGTGGAGGAATAAATTTAATGTGCCAAATTGCACTTCTATGGAGGTCTGGGTTAAGAGAAGTGTGACTGTCAGTTGCAAGCAGCTTACTCAGATGTTGTTATGGAAATGTGTCTGTTGTGATGTTAATGCAATATGTTATAGTATTGATGGTTTACTGTCTCATGTCTTATATTTCAGACACCAGTCTGTGTTACTTAACCCATTTTATGCGGGATACACTTTTAGAAACAGTTTTGATCTCAGATCAGGCCCCACATTGTGGGGCCTGATCTGAGATCAAAACTGTTTGCAGCAAAGTCAATATTCTATCAGAAACTGCTAAAATCTTTTGCAAATATTTAAGTTATACCCGCTGCAGACGACATTATAAAATGGCCACCAGATATTACCCAGCATACAATGGGTTAAGGACCTTTGATGAATTGTCTCAGTCCTGCAGTACAGATGACACACTCCTGATTTGCATACCGCTTGGAGCAACACGTCCATGAAGATGGACATCTCTTACAGAAATGTAACATGTTGAGAAAAACATGCAGCCAGACCCGGACTTGAACAAGGGCCCGCTTGCTGATCGGGCGAGTGCTCTCCCATTTGAGCTACCAGACCGCTTACACCTTTTCACCATTAACTCAACCCAGCTACAGAAAGATGGATGCTAGATTCAGAACTACTGTCGCTGAATATTGGTTTATAAAACTCTGCACTAAAATTTTTTATTACTTTGGCTAAACAATAAGGAAATATTTCCCAAGGTAATAGTGCAGAGTCGTATCAGACAGATCCAAGGGCTCCAGATCAGGGGAGTATTTCATAAACTAAAATCTTTATTTCTGCATTAAACCCTATGGTGTAACAACTCATTAGAATCATCTCTTTGAGAGGATTCTAATGAGTAGTTAAACTATAGAATTTGGTGCTGTCATTAGCAGATGGTAGCTTAAAGCAGGCTGAAAGTAAAGCAGAATGTGCCTTAAGGCACATTCTGCTTTACTTTCAACCTGCTTTAACTGGTCACCTGTGTTCAAAACTAGAAACAGGCTGTAGGGTAAAGGGTTAAAATGATCACCTTTTAGAGAATGGAAGAGTCCATTTAAAAAGCACAGTTAACAGGTGAAGCTAGTTTTACAGTGACAGCTCTATCTTGACAATGATGACTGCCGTTGAAATGTTCCCAACTTTGCAAGAGTTTGATACAGTTTGATTGGCGAATCTAGTCTCTCTCAGATGCATTGCGAGTGCAGTGTATTCTGGGAAAACTGCCTATGAAATGATTACGCCTGTCCGTTTAATTCAGAGATTACATCTCATTCTTGAAATTGTTTTAAAACGAAAAACGATGGGTTATGCGCAATTTTCCCATACTTTCTGTCTCTATGAACAGTTTGATTAAATACCCATTTGCCTCATCTTTATCTTTATGCAGCAAAACTTGGGTTCTTTGAAAAATCAAAGGGAATTGCACAAACTTGATCTGTGCTTAATGCATGACAAAAGTAAAGCAGAAAGCTCCTGCAGGAGCTTTCTGCTTTACTTATGTCTTGTATTTAGCTGTGGTTTGTATTAAAGAATACATCATAATAATAATATTTTGCATTGCCATGTATTACACAGAGTTGGCTGTACATTGTATACCCTTTGTCTAACTTATGAACTAATGCAATTAGTGTTTGATCTAGATGACAAGCCAATTAACATACATTCAGGCATCAGACCTTTCTCTTTCTGAAATATGATTGATTTGAAAATTATTAATAATGAGATAAACAATTTGGTAAGATGGTATATTTGTAGCAGACAACGTTTTTCCCCATGGTTTAAAGGATAAATGTGCATCTGCTCTATTATCTTATTCCATACATTAGATCACTGTACATAAGAGCTTTGTTTCTACAATCTTTCTCAATATGACTCATTAGAGGTAATTAAGGCAGGTGACAATCTTAAAACAGAATGACAGTAAAACAGAAAGCTCCTACAGGAGCTTTCTGCTTTACTTTCAACCTGCTTTAAGCAGTTATTAACCATTAGCACATATATTAAGCTGTTATATGTGTGTTGGTAATACCAGGGCTGTACTGTATTTATACCTCAGCATGATGGGATATTAGAGAGATTTGCCCTTGGCAGGCTTTTTGTATTGTTTTTGTAGATTTAAGTGCTAAAAGGTGCTTTTATGGGGAAATTTAAGGGTTAACCCTTTTCCCCCATAGAAGTGTCTTTTAACACATTAATCTGTTCCTCCACTGAAGATAATAATTTCAATTTATATAATCATAAAGATGTACCGAAAGAACTGGTTTCTGTATCCTAGCAGATTGTAGCATAAAGCAGACTGAAAGTAAAGCAAAATGCTCCTTAAGCACATTCTGCTTTCCTTTAACCTATTTAAAGTTTTCACCTGTTGTCAAACTAGAAACAGGACATGGAGTAATGGGTTAACCCTTTCAAAATTTGCTTTTTAAGATTGACAAGTAAATCTACATTTTAGAATTACTGTAAAATCCCTCTATTGCGAACACTGAATATAAGACTAATAAACTAAGTCTTTGCATGCTGGGTAAGTTTTGCATCATCTACTACTGTTCTACATTTCTTTTCAAAACACAGAGTGTGAAACAGTTTGGATTCTGGTGTGACATTGCCTTACTAATCAACTCATTAGGATCAAAACTGTTTGCAAAGGTTATCATGGTTTCATTGCTGGCATACAAAGAGTTAAAGCAAGATGAAAGTAATGTTTTTGGTTCTTCTTTCACCTTGCTTTCTCCCATTTATACACTTTAGATTTTTCCTCCAATTAAGAAAATAGTTCCACTTCAACACATTCATGAATATGTACTTCAAAAATATATTGCTTTATCCTTGTAGATTATAGCTTAAAGCAGGTTGACAGTGAAGTGGAATGTGCCTTAAGGCACATTCTGCTTTACTTTCAACCTGCTTCAAGTTGTCGCCTATCTTAAATACTAGAAATAGCTATGGGGTAATGGGTTAATTAGCCACCTGCTGTTAAAACAGACAATTAACCCATTACCCCATAGCCTGTTTCTAGTTCTGAAGACAGGTGACCACTTAAAGCAGGTTAAAAGTAAAGCAGAATTACTTGCAACCTGCTTTAATCTACCATCTACTAAGATATAGAAAATATTTCTATTGGTACATATTTATGACTGTATAAATTTGAAATATTTTCTCCAGTGGAGGAATAAATTAAATGCTCTAAAAGGCACTTCTATTAAACCTCATTTAGTGGAGAAGTTTTTTCCATACTCAGAAAATTGTTTCAAGAAACAAATTTCTTAGAAATATTTCTTAGGAAGATAACGGTAAAGTTTGCCACAGTGATACGACATACAGTGGCAAAATCTGTGCAATCATATCAAATCATGCAGCATATTTAATCTATGGCACGCTGTTAAATTGTCCTCTCCAACATCTCTCAGACTTCAAGTACTTTTGCATTTTCTGTCTTAAGATATCATCAGTGTGTCAACCAGTTTTAATTCTGATAAGACGCCACATAATGTGGCATCTCATCTGGATCCAAACTGTTTGCAAAGGCAATCACTGTGTTGTCAGGAATTTGCATAGAGTTGAGACTGATTAGTCGTATTCACAGAGATAAACACAAGAGCTGTCGGGATAAGAGATACTGCTTGTGCAGTTTTTACCCTATCATAGTATAGAAATGAAAGTGTGGGAAAATCTGAACATACCTTTAGCTGCTTGGGACTTTGTGGTATCCTTTGCAAATAGTTTGGATCCAGATGAGAGCCCGAGTAACCACAGCCTTTTATTAAGATCCAAACTAGTTGACTCTCTTTACTATTACATGAAAGGACTGGTAAATTCATCTGCATGGGTTATTCATAAAGACAGCTATTTCTGCAGGGGAAGTTTTAAAGGTTTAGTTAAACTGATAGAAAATTCCTCAACATACTGATTTTAACTGAAATTTCAATTAATAATTGTTAAAACTTGTACAAAGTAATAAATGTTGACAGTAGTTTAAGTAATTTGTGTTTAATTTACCTTTCTATCTTTACAATTTGATAAGGTTGATATACTGCCAGATGCTATTTTGTTGACATGGAAACAATGTTCAAGGTTGATTTTTTGGTAGATTTTTAGCTAATTTCAAGTGTAAGACATAATCATGCTGTTTGAAATTACATGAACGCATTTTGTAGATAATTTTGCAAAGAATTTCTGCACTTTTGTACAATCCAACAGCTCAAAACTGTAAGTGTAAAAAAACAATGCTAAAAGGCATTATTATAACAGTTCCATGTGAAGATAAACTCTCTACTTAATGTTCTTCAATATACAGTAAAACCTCTCTATTTCGACCACTAAATGGAAGGCTAATTGGTTCCGTAAAAGACAGTTGACAGTTTTAAGCATGGTGAAAGAAGGAGCTTTCTGTTTGACTGTCACCATGCTTGAAGCAGTCACCTGCCTTGAACACCTGATAATTAACACAATTTAGTGGTCGTAATAGAGAGGTTTTACTGTATTTGTAATGTATATTCTATAATTTGCATATAATTATGCACTAGTATGTATATGTATGGCATGGACAAAGTAGAATGTAATGTATATATGTAATGGCTTGTATGCACTTGCATCAAACAGTTTAACCCAATTTGCTAAGCATCCAATTATTAGGATATAGGCAAACAGTGCAGTAACTGAAAGGCAGATGCTTGACTCTGTCAACACCATAGGCCTGTTTAAAATATACTTATTACATTTGCAAACAGTGTAGACCCAGATCAGAGGGATCCTATAGGAGCCCTCTGATCTGGGTCTACACTGTTTGCTAATTAAGACGAGTATTGGTTAAACTATCCGGAATTCCAAATAGACTGGTTTATGTTTTGTTAAGTAAAATGATCCACAAGGGAATCTAATAACCCACAAGAGTAGCTTAGTGTTGAAAGGGTTAGCTTTTCTCCTCTGCATAAGCACGGTAGGATGCCTGTATCCCTTCTTCTGCACAAGCATCACAGATGAGTATCCAATGATGATGCTGAATACAAGTTGTAGCTTAAAGCAAGTTAAAGCTTTCTGCTTTACTTTCATTTTCTTTAATCACTAATCTGCCTTGAACACAGTTGAAATATTGTAGATAATTTCCACTTGGCTAAGGAGGAAAGGGTTAAGCAGACTGAAAGTAAAACAAAATGCTTTAGAAAGAACTTTCTGCTTTATTTTCAGCCTGCTTTAAGTAACCACCTGTTCTTTAACACTGGAAACATGCTAATCATGCCAAACATTAGAGAAGAGCTAAACTTGTTACTCTTTGTATATCTGTAATGTTTGTAATAATGTAAGCTCTTTACACTATGTAATTTGAATTAATTTCTTGTTCTCTCATGATTCCATTGACTTCTGTAAATAAACCTTTAACATTAAGACAGCCTTTGTCTTTAGTCAGTTGTCCATGCAAGCATGAATTCCCAAATTGTTGTATGACAAGCAGTATAAAGACCAAAATCAGCCCTCTGATTAAATCTTTACTGTTTGCATAAGACATGTGTACTCTCCACAGGTACACTGTATGCAAAGGATGTTAACTCTTTCCTCCCTGAAACTTTAAATGAACAATTCCAGTTTCGATTTTAAACTAGTCCATTTCTGGCTTTTAAGGATTGTTTTTGTCCATTTTTGGCATTATGACAAACAGTGAAGACCCTGATCAGAGGGCTCCTTTCGGAGCCCTCTGATCTGGGTCTTCATTGTTTGCACAGGACAAGTATACTTTCACATGTACACTGTTTGAAAAGGACGCCTATAGGCGTGACTAGGGTTCAAAGGATGTTAATATGCGTGACTAAGGTTCAAAGAGTTATACTGTCTTTAACCCATTACCCCATAACCTGTTTCTACTTTTAAATAAAGATGATCACTTACAGCAGGTTGAAAGTAAAGCAGAAGGCGCATTCTGCTTTACTTTCAGCGTGCTTTAAGCTATTATCTACTAGGATATAGAAAATATTTCTTACGTTACATATTCATCACTGTATAAAAGTGAACTATTTCCAATAATGGAGGAATAAATTATAGGCGTAAAAAGGCGTATTTATGGGGGGAATGGGTTAAGAGATACCCATACATTCCAACCTTTTGAAGCGTCCATTCAGTTTGTAGTTAAACACAGGATAGAAATAAGGCAGACAACTCCTACAGGAATTTTCTTCATTATTTTCATCTGATATTTAGCAGTCCACTGGCTTCTATTACCTATTTGTTTCCTCATTTAAAGGTGGCATACTACAGGCTTGACTGTATGCTTTACTTAGTGTCTACCAATGCAAAGCAGTGCTCCAGATAAAGGGAATATTTAAAAAAACAAACAAAAAAACATTTATTTCTGCATTAAACCCTATGGTATTACTACACATTAGAATTATTTATTTCTGCATTAAACCCTATGGTATTACTACACATTAGAATTGTCTCTTCGATACAATTCTAATGAGTAGTAACACCATAGGATTTGGTGTTGAAATGAGATAGAAAATGTTGGATTTGTTCAGTTTATTCCCTCTTATCTGGAGTCCTGCAAAGATTTCACTAAATCTTGTAATTTTAACTCTTTCAACACTAAGTAACTCTTGTGGGTCATTAGGTTCCCTTGTGGATCTTTTTAGTTACTAAAACATGAACCAGTCTATTTGGAATTCTGTGTAGCCTAATAAATACTGGTCTAAATTAGCCAAACAGTGTAGATCCTAATCAGAGTGTTCCTATAATTATGGGTCTACACTGTTTGCAAATGTAATATTTCATACAGGTCCATGGTGTTGAAAGAGTTCATCTTGCAATTAAACCTGTAACTCAATAAATGTTTTTACTCCTTTAATCTATTTCTCCACTGAAAAAGATATTTACAATTTATACAGTCATGAATATGCACCATAAGAAATATTTACAAATCATAGCAGTTGATTTAAAGCAGGTTGAAAGTAAAACAGAATGTGCCTTAGGCACATTTTGCTTTACTGTCATCCTGCTTTAAGTGGTATTAACTCTTTGAACCCTAGTCCCGCATATAGGCGTTCTTTACAAAGTGTACACATGAATAGTACACTTGTCCTGTGCAAACGGTGAAGACCCAGATCAGAGGGCTCCTAAAGGAGCCCTCTGATCAGGGTCTTTACTGTTTGTCATCGTGCAAAACATTGACAAAACAACCCTTAACAGTCAGAAATGGACTAGACCAATATGGAAATAGCTAGGAGTAGTCCTTTTGAAGTTTCAGGGAGGAAAGAGTTAACCTGTCTTCAAAACTTGGAAGGAAGACTATGGAGGAAAGAGTTAAGTACAACATGTTGTATCATCAAAAAACAAACAGTGGTTTAGTGTTTACAACCATTTATTTCAAATACATTCAACAGACTCTACTTTCAACACATATTTCATTTACAGCAATTGAAACACTTAGTTAAAAGACAACAAAGTTCCTCATTTGCTACTCAAAATAAAACATCTAACATTCTTAACTGTAACGCTGGGATCCCCCCAAAAAGTAATACAATTTTAACGTTTCCTAAAGCAACAATTACATCTCCACAAACTCCTATGTTGTAACTTCCCATTTTAAGTGTCACATTTTACTTTATTTGCAGAAACAATGATACATTTCAACTGAGAGAGAGATAATAAATAAAACTGAAACTGAACATTTTAAATACTCACATCATCTAATCTATTTGGAGTCTGGTTGGAAATATTAGCAGTTGGAAAGAATACAGTATTAGGTGACCTCTCAACATGTGATACATTGAAATATTAGCAGTTGGAAAGAATACAGTGTTAGGTGACCTCTCAACATGTGATACATTTGTAGTCCCAACCCATTACCCCTGTTTCTATTTTAAAGACAGGTTACCACTTAAATCAGGTAGAAAGTAATGCAGAATGCACCTTTAGTGTTCCTTCAGTGGAGGAATAAAGTAAATGTGTTACATACAGTTATGAATATGTATCGTATGAAATATTTTCTACATTCTAGCAGATGGTAGCTTAATGCAGGTTGGAAGTAAAGCAGAATGTGCCTTAAAGCACATTTTGCTTTATTTTCAACCTGCTTTAAGTGCATGGTCACCTATCTTCAGTACCAGAAACAGGCCATGGGACACATGGTTAACTACTGGCAAAAGTAACCAAAAATATTGACACAAATACACAACCTGGTTAACAAACTTGAATTAATTTTGAATCGTGATTTGTCAAATAGAAAATTGGCATTTGACCTAAAAGAGTGGAAACCCTAATGGATGTCGCACATCACAGGTATTCTCGACTCTCTCCCTGCATACAGCCCATGGGACACCTCTATCCAGTATTGATAAATTAACTCAGACTTCACGAATTATTTTGCAAGGATAGCGAAAAAATGGTTAATCCTTAATGGGCAGTAAACAAGTAAATAAACGATTTGCAAACAGTGTCGACCCAAATCAGAGGTCTCCTGAAGTAGCCCTGTGGCCAGGGTAAGCACTATTTGCCATAGTTCTATACTACTAACAATAGAGGACAAACTTTCCTATGGATATGGTCAGGGTAGAAACGTGGAAAGGCATTGGACAAGGAATTTGAAAATATGTGAAAATATGTTTCCATGAAGCAAAACTTTAATCCCATATATCTGTTACGCCTTTTGACACATTTACATTTGCAGTAAAACCTCTATTTAATGACCACTTAAACTAGAAAGAAGGGTTATTTATTGTAAGAAAGATAGTTAATAGCTTAATGCAAGGTGAAAGTAAAACAGAAATCTCCTGTCGCTTGTCTTAAACACGAAAATATTAAAACTTAGTGGTCGTAATAAAGAGGTTTTACCGTATCTCATACAAAGTATTTTCTGCTTCTACCTTGTGCAGATAGAAACCTACAGAAACACTTTGCTTCATTCTGACAGGTGGATGCTTGAAGAAGGACAAGAGCCCCATGGGGCATATGTCGCTCACCTGAGAATAGCTGTACATCAAAATGGAGATAATGATTTATGTCCAGGACGGGGTCATTTTTTACCCGAGGGGCATAATTTGAACAATCTTAATAGAGGACCTGTAGATGATGCTATGTTCCAAATATCTAAGATCAGGGTACTAGGGTTCTAGACATGAAGATTTTTTTTAAGTTTCCATTGAAAAAATCTATTTTTAGCTCCTGTGACCTACATATGCAACAGACTGGAACCATTTGAACAAAATAGATAAAGGACATCTAGAAGTAACACCATGCCGAATATCAAAGCTCTGGCTATATTAGCTTCAGAAAAGAAGACGTTTGAAAACTGTGACCCCCGGGTGGGGCTAATTTTGACCCCAGGGGCATAATTTGTACAAACTTGATAGAGGACCTGTAGATGATATGCAATCGACCAGAACCATTTGAACCTTATTGGTATAGGACATCTAAAAGTGTCACCATGCCAGATATCAAAGCTCTGGCCATATTATTTTCAGAGGAGAAGACGTTGGAAAATTTCACTATATAACTCTATGTAAAACTGTGACCCCCGGGGCGGGGCCAATTTTGACCCCAGGGGCATAGTTTGTACAAACTTGATAGAGGACCTGTAGATGATGCTATGTGACAAATGTCTAAGATCTGGCCCTTGTAGTTTCAGACAAGAAGATTTTTTAAGATTTCCTTATTTTTTCACTTGGTTGCCATGGCAACCAGAGTTCTACATTGTTTTTAATTCTTTGAACAATTTTGAAACAACTTGACCCAAGGAACATGGTTGAAATCTTTTCAGCAATATATGAGGAGATGTCATTTGAAGCAATTGTTAAAGACAACAATGACTGTATAAAGTGAAATTATTTTCTTCTGTGGAAGAATAAATTAAAGACATAAAAAGGAATATGTATGCGTTAATAGGTTAATAAATATCATTATTTACATTTTCTAAATATAGGAAACTATATGTAAATGAGTGGCAAATTTGGATCCAGATTAGATGCAGCATTATGTGGCATCTGACCTGGATCCATACTGTTTATGGCCAAGAATTAATTGTGGACTGATAGACAGAAAGATAAACAAACAAACAAACAGACAGACCAAAAGTAATATGCCTTGAACTAAGTTGTGCTTGAGCATAAAATAGCAGACATCATAATTTCTGCTATGTATCTCAGTGACCTGAGTTCAGAGCTAGCTTTGGGTCAGTTATGCAATAAGAGACCGTCTCAGGGAGAACTGACTATTATCATGCTGAACTGTTGTCTGCTCCAAATGTTTGTATGTGAAATATGTAAAAAATAATAACTTATATTTTCTAAATATAAGAAAATATGTAAATGAGTGGCAAATAGTTTAGATCCAGATTAGATGCTGCATTATGTGGCATCTGACCTGGATCCAAACTGTTTGCAAATATAGGTGATTTAGTATAAGGGTGCTTGAAACCCTGCTTAAACCTTCAGTAAAACAGTATAACCTGAATAAAGCGGCAATGAATCCTGCATAAAGCGGCAATGAAAAAATCCCTATGGTGAATCCCTATGGTCAGTTTTAGTTTTGATATTAACAATTTTGAGAGAGAATCACCAGGAGATACTAAAAAACAAATATCAAAGCTGTGGGCCTAGCAGTTTTTTACAAGAAGATTGTTTAAAGTTTTTCACTTTTTTAAATAAATTACAATAAGTAGTCCACTTGAAAGTTTCATTTTAACAATTTCTGTAGAGAAGCATCCAAGGAACATCATGAGCAGTTTGAATCCGCCCTACAATCTCCGGGTTCAGAGGAGATGTCGTTTGAAGTAAAAGTGAACGGACAGACGGACAGACGGACGGACGGACAGACGGACAGACGGACTACGGACAATGAGCGGTCACAATAGCTCACCTTGAGCCTTCGGCTCAGGTGAGCTAATTAAAGTAAAGCAGAAAGCTCCTGCTTAACTTTCAGCCTGCTTTAAACCCATTCAACCCCAGTGACATTTACAAACACTTCTAATGACCAGCGAAGTTCTTCTATACAGTCAATGTATACCCTATTTGAGCCCTCTGACCAGAATCTTCACTATTGCCATTTTCAATTATATTGTACTTATAACACAATTCATAACAGTCAAAAATGAACTTTGACTTAACCCTTTGATTCCTAGTCCCCCATATAGGCGTCCTTTTCAAACAGTGTACATGTGAATAGTACACTTGTCCTATGCAAACTATGAAGACACAGATCAGAGGGCTCCAAAAGGAGCCCTCTAATAGGGTCTTCACTGTTTGTCATAATGCCAAACATTGACAAAAACAACCCTTAATAAGTCAGAAATGGACTAGACTAATATGGAAACTAGAATTGTCCATTTAAAGTTTCAGGGAGGAAAGGGTTAAATTAGGAACGGAAATTGTCCATTTGAATAATTAAGCCACCACAGAACATGGGAGAAATGTTAAGTCTAGTATATACTAACCATTTTTCTAACAACATGTGCAACATCCTACCTTAATCCATTCCCCCATAAATATGCCTTTTACACCTTTAATTAATTCCTCCACTGAAGAAAATAGTTCCAATTTATACTGTCAAGAATACAAATCATAAGAAATAGTTTCTACATTCTAGCAGATGACAGCTTAAAGCAGGCTGAAAGTAAAGCAGGATGTACCACAAGGCTTTACTTTCTTACCTGCTTTAAGTGGTCACTTGTAATCAAAACTACAAACAGGCTATGGAAGGGTTATCATAGATGCCTTAGTGTACTACTAATCACTTGAGTTTTGTAAGATGAAAGCAAACCTATAAAATTATAGATTTTGTGCAAAATAATTGATTGTTCTAAGTCTTCACTATTTGAAATGTCAGAAAGCCTGCTTTTTATGACCCTGCTCACACATCTAAACAGTTAAAGACAGGCAGCTGCTTAATGCGAGACAAATGGAAAGCAGTGACTTTTATCCTACAGACTATCTTAACCCATAACCCCATAGCCTGTTTCTTGTTTTGAAAAAGGTGACCACTTAAAGCAGGTTGAAAGTAAAGCAGAATGTGCCTTAAGGCACATTCTGCTTTACTTTCAGCCTGCTTTAAGCTACCATCTACTAGAAAATTTAAAGTATTTCTTATAATTTGGAACTATTTTTGTCAGTGAAGGAATAAATTAGAGGCATAAAAAGGCGTATTTATGGGGTAATGGGTCAAAACCTACCAACCCTTTTTAATGACAGTTTAACACAGGTTTGACTACATGTAGTTAAGGTAAGGAGGCAATTTGTCCTCGGTTTTCCACTGGCACATGGGTGTGTATCACATATGACCTTTGACTTAGAGCATCCTCCTGAACTTCTTGGTTAAGCTCTGGCCATCCTTCTGCTTTAAGTGCTGCTGTTGTTTCTCCAGCTCAGCCTGAAAAAAACCCAGCACATTTACAGGTGATAGACGGTTTCAATTTTCAAAGTTTCATATAAACAAAAGCAAGTTATTGGACTTGTTTGGTTTTGGTTTAGTTAGTTAATTTGGACACCCCCGAGAGAGGGGAGCGATACAGAAACCCCGGATGCAATGCCCTACTCTTATTTGTGACAGAGTTCTCTGGTTCTTTTGGATGCCCAGTGTAAAGCACTGATACATCAGACTTTAGATTATAAAGTCTGGTGGGGATCAAACTCATGACCACAGGTACCGCAGTCGAGTGTGCAACCACTGGACCACGTCCGCCACTTTATTGGACTGGTCCACTTCTATTAGTATCACATTTGGACTGAATTTCATTTGTTTCACATAAACTACAGTTTTGGATTGGTTGATTGGTTCAGATAAACTTAAGGTACATTCTGCTAAACTTTCAACCTGCTCTAAGTGGCCACCTCTATTCAAAACAAGAAATCAGCTATAGAAGAAAGGGTTAGGCACTTAGTAAAACAGTTCAGGTCCTGAATAGGTGTCACTTTCAGACTTCAATGCTAAGACAACATTTACAGGTATACTAGCACAACTTACCAACTGTTGCTGTCGATTCTCTTCAAACTTGCGCAGAGGATCATCAAATGTGCTGTAGTACTGCAACACAGGGCGAACATCATCTACGTTACTCTGAGCAATGGCTGTAAATATAGAACAAAAAGATTAACACAGGGCAAGTGTCATCTAAGTAACTCGAAATATCGGTACATCACAAAACAACACAGGGTTCAACATCATCAACATTACTCTGAGCAATGAATGTAAATGCAGAACATAACTGATAATACAGAACAAACGTCATTTAACCCATTACCCAATAGCCAGTTTCTAGTTTTAAGTAAAGGTGACCACTTAAAGCAGGCTGAAAGTAAAGCATAATGTGCCTTAAGGTGCATTCTGCTTCACTTTCAGCCTGCTTTAAGCTACCATTTGCTAGAATATAGAATATATTTCTTATGATACATACTCATGGCTGTATAAAATTGAACTATTTTCTTCAATGAAGGAATAAATTAGTCATAAAAAGGTGTATTTATGGGGTAATGGGTTAAGTTACTCCGAGCAATTTCTCTAAATACAGAACAAAATAACACAGGGCAAACATCTATGTTGCTGTTACCAATAGGTGTAAATACATGACAAAACAATGATTGAGAACTAGTGATGATTACACTCTTCCTTTATAAACAGTGGTACACTTGTCCTATACAAGAGGCCCATGCAGGCCTAAATATCGCTCACCTGGAAAAACCCACACAAGGGGCACATGATTTAATGACAATGACATAATTTCAAAAATCTTGTTGATGAACACGCAAATGAAGTGTTCTGTCAAATATCTAAGCTCATGACTTTGCACATAGTTTCAAACAGTAAAACTTTTCATTGAAAAAGAAACTATTTTTAGTTAATGTGATCCAGATATGCAACTGGCGGGAACCACTAGAAGTGTCACCATGCCAAATATCAAAACTCTGGGCATATTAGTTTTAGAGAAAAAGATGTTTGAAGACTGAAAAATTGTGACCCCTAAAGGGGGGGGGGGGGTTTCATCCCAAACAACAAAGATATACATGTATATGGATCCAGAAACTTAACCCCTGCTATAAAATCCAAGATACTGAAAGTTCCTTTTACACTGAACCCCTATAAGTCTCCTCTTACTATCATGCTATGGGCATACAGCAGGGCAGCCATTTCCCCTTGTTTATCTGAAATCTTATGATTTTTATCCTAGCAGATGGTAGCTTAAAGCAGGCTGAAAGTAAAGCAGAATGTGCCTTAAGGCAAATTTTGCTTTACTTTCAACCTGCTTTAAGTTATCGTGCTTGAAGAATAGAAAATGTTGAAATCTTAGGATTTTTCATGATCAACTTATGGCAGCCCTGATACAGCCGCCCCCTAGAACCAGACGGGACTTAAGCAGAGGAAAGGTAAAGGTATCTTATGGTGTTTATGCAAAAGAATAGGTTTACTGACTGAAATAGCATTAGCAAGTGAGGGGAACTAACTCTAATCTTCCACAACTTATCAATACCCTAGAGTTGCGAATAACTTTTTTTTTTTTTCAAATGGCACAATTATTGCTGTCAATCTTTGTATAGATGGATCCAGATCATTATCACAAATATATTCACACTTTATAATCAGCTTGGTTTTTTTCTAGCTAAATTTTCTGTACATCTATCAGATCATGCAACTGTGGTATTTTATCTTGGGGAATAAACTGGACCCCGAGATGAGTGTGAATTGATGTTTGTGAAGTCGCAAACAATAAACAATATACATGTACAGTTGAACTTTGATATCTCGAACTCGCTGAACTCAAACTATCCGATAATTCGACACATGAACTGCATTATTTCATGCTCTGATAAGTCGAACATACCCATATTTCAAAGTTAAAACATGGCTCAGCCACATTTAAACTTTGAAAAACCGGTATACTTGATTTAACCGAGTTCGAGATATCGAAGTTGGACTGTTGTCAGAAACAACAATAATAAAGTGGTCAGTCCTATGAACACCAAAAAACCCTAAAAAACTTCAGTCTTTACATTGTTATCTTTCAGCTCCTGTGTATGAACATTCATTTGCCCATGAAACTCATTGAACCCTTCCAGGGATCAGTCAACTCCAGAGCTCCAGATAAGGGGGTATTTCAAAAGCTAAATCTTTATTTCTGCTTTAAACCCTATGGTGTCACTACTCATTAGAATCGTCTCGAAGGATTTGATGCTAAAATAAGTTAGAAAATGTTGGATTTGTGCAGTTTACTCCCTCTTATTTGGAGCCCTGAACTCTTCATTGACAAATTGTTGAAGAGTGTGCTTGTCCTATGCAAACAGTGTACACCCAGATCTATCTCGCTGACCCCTAAAACTAACTTCTAAATCTAGTCCAGTTTTGACTATTAATGGTTGTAATTTACAATGTATTGCATACTGAATAGGAGCCCTTTTATATTTTGGATTTGGGGATCTGTTATGGTTTGGAGGAAGACCCCAGAGGCCCTTTATGCACTGTTTCAGGTACAAATCTGCAACTGGGTAGAACTATTGACTTTCTGCAAGCCAGCCCTTTGATCTTGGTCTCCGCTGTTTGTATATGGGACACGTTTACTTTTCACATGTACACTGTTTGTGTATTATGTGTAAACTCTTAGCTATGCGCAATGGGTTAAACTCCAAATCTTAATGTTATGAAATAATGTCGTTCTTACATGACAACTCAAAAAGCTTGAGACAGGTGGGTGCTTAAGGCAAGCTGAAAGTATTTACCCTTAGCCTGCCACTCACGACTATAGCTCCATATGCAAACAGCTTGGAGTTACTCGGCGTCTCATCCGGATCCAAGCTGTTTGACACTCGGACAACATTTTCAGCAATTTTGAGCAACTTTGAAGCACTTTGAAACTAGAAGCAGACGAGAAATATAGCAGACGACAATTTATTTGGCGGGCTAAGGGTTAAAAACTTTTTACTTCCATCCTGCTGTAAGCTGCCATCTGCCACAATAAAAGATTCTTTTTCAGATTTATAATAAACAAGACTTCATGTTAGTATCGAAAAACAAGATAACCATTATTTGACAAAAAATTAAAATAATCAGTTGCTAATACTGTATGAATTATCTCCCTTTTTCAGCTGATCCAATGCAAGTGTCAATCAATCTCATGCTACCCAATCAAAAACGGTTCAAAATCTGGGACAAACAAATGCACATAATGTTTTCTAATTTAATGGTTGCTTAACACAGGTTTTACTGTAATATTAAATCCTCGAACAGAGGTGGATTTATACTAGCCATGGCCATAGGTCCATTCTCACCAGTATGTCATGTTTAATCCATTACTCCATAGACACGCCTTTAATTTATTCCTACACTGAAGAAAACAGTTCCAATTTATACAATCATGAGTATGTATTTAGCAGGGGAATTAGCTTAAACCAGGCTGAAAGTAAAGCAGAATATGCATTCTGGCGCATTATGTTTTACTTTCAACCTGAATTAACCCTTTACCCCATAGATTGCTTTCAGTTTTGAAGACAGGTGACTTCTAAAAGCAGGTTGAAAGAAAAGCAGAATTAACCTTAAGGTGCATTCTGCTTTACTTTCAGCCTATCTGCAAGAATATAGAAAATATTTCTTATGATCAATATTCATGACTGTATAATCAAAACTATTTTCATCAGTTTAGGAATAAATTAAAGGCCTATTTATGGGGTAATGGGTTTAGGAATCACCTATCTTCAATACTAGAAACAAACTATGGAGTATAGTGTTAACAACTTCAAGAAAAAAACATCATGAGTACAATAAACATTAATAGCTTCTTGTTAGGTTTATCTGTGACAACGGACGTGTGTCACCGGCTCAAGTTTAACTATTTATTGCCTTTAAACCGGTTTATTTTGCATTAAAACCTACGACAAGTAGTACTAAACTGTAACACTAAAATCCTAATATTTCAGATTACAACATAATTACCATGATTGGCACTGGTTAATAGTGTCCGGCAGTAAAAATCGACACCGTATTAAACGTAACAAATGACAGACAAATTTATTGTCCTGCAATATTTACATTTAATTTCACCTGATAAGGCTGGGAAAGTGCAGAGCTGGTTTCCTTCATGTAATACAAACTGACATTATGCCAACCTATAGTTTAGATCTCAATCGGGAACCATACTAGAACAACTGTCTAGGTTTGGTCATAATAAAGGCACGTTTTGTATTGATTCGTAAGAAATGAATTCTGAAATGGTTATTAGCAAAAAGGAAGATGGAAAGTAAGGTATGGGTTTCTAGCCATGTAAAGGCTGTACAGTAAAACCTCTCTATTACTACCACTAAAACTAAGGAAAATTGATTGTATAAAAGACAGGTGACAGCTAAAAGCAAGGTGACAGTAAAACAGAAAGCTCCTCAAGGAGCTTTCTGTTTAACTGTCATCTTGTTTTAAGCAGTCCCCTGTCGTAAACACTTAATAATGTACACAATTTTGGTCGTAATAGAGAGATTTTACTGTATATGCATTTGATATGCATACTACAATACACTTGCAGTTTATACAACCACCAAAGAAGAAGTTTACCACAGGTTGCTGCTTAAAGTAAGATGCATATAAAATAGAAAATTTCTGTTTTCCTTTCAACCTGCTTTAAATCGCCACCTGCTTTTAACCCCGAAATAAGCGTTTTAAAAGGTCACTATATTAGGATTAACTATATAAAATATTTATTTGAGCATTTATTTATCTCTTAATTACCAACGTAGAAGAAACAGTTGCCTAGCAATGTTTTTAGCTTTTTTTGTCATAAGGAAGGAAACAGTTGTATTGAAGGAAAATGTCTGTTGTAATACATTGATTTCCACTGACTCAGTCTGAGCCCTATGCAGGGGCATACCAATCTTGTTTTCAAGGGTTAATAGTCAGGGCTCCAGATAAAAGGGAGTAAACTGAACAAATCCAACATTTTCTCACTCATTTCAGCACCAAATCCTAAAGACAGGTGACCACTTATAGCAGGTTGAAAGTATAAATGTAGATTTTTACAATTTATTGCATTATTACAAACAGTGCAGGCGATATTTAAAACAGTGCAGACTTTAGGAGCCTATTGATTTTGGTTCTATACTGTTTGCATAGGACAGGTGTACTCTTCACAGGTACACTATTTGTAAATGACAAGTAGACTTGTCACTAGGGTTCAATGAGAACCTATTGACAGGGCTCCAGATAACTTTTAAGAGAGAGTAAACCGATCAAATCCAACATTTTCTCACTCATTTCAGTACCAACTCCTATGGTGTTACTACTCATTAGAATCGTCTCGAAGATAAGGTTTTACTCAAAAATAAAGATTTTAGCTTTTGAAATACTCCTTTTATCTGGAGCCCTGTATTGATCTATGAACTGATAAGAGGGAAAAAGGACAAAGTGACCGCCTGCAATGTGTCACTCTGTTCTGCGGGTGACACTTGGTTTGATTGATTGGATAACTTGAAATCAATATAAAACATTGACACCTAATTAAACTTAATAACTGGCCCAGAAATTTACTGCTGCCCAGTGTTTACACAGGGTCAGATAAGGCTGGGAAACATTAGATGGGACTCCACCGTGCAGGGCTGTAATCAATGCATGACATTTATAGCCACTGCTAACTATTTGTCACACGATTCTGCTCCAGATAAGCTGGAGGAAACTGAACTAATCTAACATTTTCTCCTACATGTCAGCACCAAATCTTATGGTGTAACTTCTTATTAGAATCGTCTCTTTGAGATGATTCTAATGAGTAGTCACACCGTAGGGTTTAATGCAGAAATAAAGATTTTAGATTTTGAAATACTCCCCTTATCTGGAACCCTGGATTCACCTTGAGTAATGAATACAATACCACTGATAACTTGGCCCCTCTCCTGCTTATGACTTTTTTAATGACACTTTTTGTAAACAATGTAGACCGAGCCCAGACAGCTCCTAAAGGAGCTGTCTGATCAAGGTCTACATTGTTTTCTTGCAGGGTTTGTCTGACGTGAGTTTGCACTCCTTCATGTTGGACATTTTCCTTATTTTATTAGCCAATGTAATAGTTCAGGTTATAGATGTTCATGGTGGGCGGCTTTAATACACTGTATATGAATATTCAGCAGGATAGGGGTTTAAGTACAGCCCCTCTTTGACATCCATCTCAAAGAAGATAGATTGAGAGTTGAGAGTGTTATAGACAAGTGGCAGATTGAAGCAGGATAAAAATTTGTCACAAACCTCTGACATGTTTGCTGTACTTTCATTGTGCTTTCAGCAGCCACTAGAAGCTTTGAACACTGAAGCAAGAAGTGTTTTAACGGCCATACTAGTGGGGGTTTACTGTACTTTTATCTGAGTGTTTTAACTTTCTTGCAACCTGACAGGTGCTTGCTTATATCAAGCTGAACATATGTACAGATTTTTTTCTTTGACACAAAAGTATTTTATTACCTGACAGTTTCTGACATGTCTATGTCCTTCCTCAGAGCATTGACTACTGGTCATCTTCGGCTATTTCCGCTACTGCACAGGTGAGCGGCGAAAACAGGGTCATGGCTTGTGACAGTTTGTAGGCCCCCTTGTCCCTGTTCATAGCCAAAGTCTGTCATTTTATCTGTATTGCTTCTTTCACTTGTCTTGAACAGGGAAGAGGGGGCCTACAAACTGTAACAAGCCTATGACTCTGTTTTCACCGCATTAGTTACCATATTTGTTTACCCTGCTTTACCCTATTTGTAAACCTTGCATTACCCTATTTTTTACCTTGCTTTATCCTATTTTTACCTTGCTTTATCCTATTTTTACCCTGCTTTACCCTATTTGTAAACCTTGCATTACCCTATTTTTTACCTTGCTTTGCCCCAATTTTTACCTTGCCTAATTTATTTACTTTGCTTTATCCTATTCATTTACATTGCTTTACCCTATTCATTTACCTTGCTTTACCCAACTTATTTACTTTTCTTTACTCTATATGTTTACCTTGCTTTACCTTTTTTTTATTATACGCCCGTCATCGACGGTCGTATTATGGTATACCCAGCGCTGTCCGTCTGTACGTCCGTCCGTTAACTTTTCTTGTTAGCGCTCTCTCACCTTCATTTATTTACCGATTTTGATTAAACTTCCTACAAATATTCCATACCACAATAGCTCGGACGAGTTCGCGTTTCAGACGTTGGCGGCTATTTTTAGCAGAGTTATGCCCCTTTATTGTCAAAAATGGGCATTTTTAAAAAAAAAACAGAACTTTTTTTTTAATTATTCAATTTATTTCAAATTTGATATGGTGATACAATGAATGAAGTTACTTAACATATATTACGGGTTTTTGGTTTGACTTCGTATTTTCAGAGTTATGCCCCTTTACACAATTTTTTTAACAATATATTGTTTCCTGATAATAATTTTACTTACATTTTGTCTATTGTAACCAAATTTCATATTTATCTTTCTCATCATGCAGGGAAGGCACCTGTGAATTTTGGTTCCTGTTAAATTATTTTTCTATGAGTTATGCCCCTTTACATCCTTAAAATTTAAAATAAGCCACACTTCGTCCGTTAACTTTTCTTCTTAGCGCTCTCTCACCTTCATTTATTGACCGATTTTGATTAAACTTCCTACAAATATTCCATACCACAATAGTTCGAACGTGTTCGCGTTTCAGACGTTGGGGACTATTTTTAGCAGAGTTATGCCCCTTTATTGTCAAAAATGGGCATTTTTTAAAAAAAAAAACAGAACTTTTTTATTTTTGATTCAATTGATTTCAAATTTGATATGGTGATACAATGAATGAAGTGACTTAACATATATTACGGGTTTTTGGTTTGACTCTGTATTTTCAGAGTTATGCCCCTTCACACAATTTTTTTAACAATATATTGTTTCCTGATAATAATTTTACTTACATTTTGTCTATTGTAACCAAATTTCATATTTAGCTTTCTCATCATACAGGGAAGGCACCTGTGAATTTTGGTACCTGTTAAATTTCAGACGTTGGCGACTATTTTTAGCAGAGTTATGCCCCCTTTATTGTCAAAAATTGACATTTTTTAAAAAACCCAGAACTTTTTTCTTTACTATCGGGATAGTACTTGAGCTATCGCAATACTACAGCATAGTCTTTTTGAGATCGATAGTCGGGCCTACACTCCGGGCGACTTTTTCCAGTCGGCCCGAGTCTGGACGACTTTGACACCCGCCGGCCGTGACGGGCGTATTTTGCCGCACTGCGGTGCTCTTGTTTTATATACCTTGCATTGTCGTATTTATTTACCTTGCCTTGCCCTATTTGTTTACCTTGCTTTGCTCTATTTCTTTATTTTGCTTTTTGCCCTATTTGTTTACCATGCTTGGCTCTATGTATTACCTTGTATAAAGCTAGCCAGCTCCCCCAGCACTGTATCATGTTCCTCGCCCTTCCAGCGCTTCAGAGTAAACACGTTCTCCTTGTTCAGTGCACATGCCTGCTCATTCCAGTCAATAAATATCACCTTGGACAGGTCACGGTTTAAACAGTTCAAGTCCTGAAATGATCATAAGGATTCATCAATGTGGCAGAATATTTTAGATAAATTTTACCCTTCTAAGTTTAGTTTTTTATGCATTTAATTAATTCATCCACTGAAGCTGGGTGGATGGAATTGTGTTTTACGACACTGCAACACTTAACAAGTCATATAGCCCAGATTAAACCATTACCCTATGGCCTGTTTCTAGTTTTGAAGAGCAGTGAGCACTTAAAGCAGGTTGAAAGTAAAGCAGAATGTGCCTTAATGTGCATTCTGCTTTACTTTCAGCCTGCTTTAAGCTTCAATTTGCTAGAATATAAAAAAATATTTCTTTTGGTGCATATTCATGACTGTATAAATTGGCACTATTTTCCTTAGAAGAGGAATAAATGAGAGGCGTAAAAAGGTGTATTTATGGGGTAATGGGTTAATTATGATATGATAATGAGGGAGGCTTTCAGGAAGATAATTTTTGCAAATCTCATTCGCTGCAATGCAGCGCATTGTATCAATCAATCTGCCTTCCTTTTATTTCTTGGAAGAGGGGAAAAACTCTGTCAAATAAAGAAAATAGTTCCACTTTATACAGTAGTGAGTGCATGTGTCATATAAGAAATATTTCCTATAAATATATCCAAGCAGATGGTAGCTTAAAGCAGGCAAAAAGTAAAGTAGAATGCTCATTAAGGTGCCTTCTGCTTTACTTTCAACCTGATGCCTACCCCAGTTGCTGGGACACCCGCAGCAGATGACAAATCAAATCAGTATTAAGTAAGTAAGTAAGTAAAGTGGTCACCTATTTTCAAAACTAGAAACAGGCAATGGAGTAAAGCCTTTAAGGGATAATCACTTATATAGCAATATTCATCCGAATTTGCAATACTTCCATTGTCAACAGCTTTGACAAAACCATTAACCTATTACCCAATATATACACCTTTTTATGCCTTTAATTTATACCTACACTAAAGAAAATAGTTCCACTCTATTCTTTCATGCATATATATCACAAGAAATATTTTATATATCCTAGCAGATAGAAACTAAAAGCAGACTAAAAGTAAAGCAGACTGCACCTCAAGGCGCATTCTGCTTTACTTTCAATTTGCTTTACTTTTGAAGTAGTCACCAGTCTTCAGAACTAGATAGAAGCTATGGGGTAAAGCACAGGTACTTGACACATACTTTATTATCTATTAACAGCCCCCCCCCCCCTTAAAAAAAATTACTATACTTCTATTATAGATACAAGGTAAACAGCGCAATTCGACACCTAGTCTTTACTATCCACTTAAACTGATGCTAAAATAGACTCGATCGCCGATATTCTCTTGTGGTATCCTCGGGAAAGGATTAATTTATCAATATCTACTTTTTATTTCATCAAATTCCGTCAAATAACGCCACAGTACGTGAATTATAATGAAAATAAGCATCAAAAAGTTTTATGTCGTTCTCTTGGTACAGAATTTATTGCCCAAAATAAGGGGTAATCTAGTCGGTTTGCACATTTAACGGCCTTTACGGCTGGAACTTTCACCTAATTTCATTAGAGCAAATGCGTTTGTGTCAGAACATGACCCTCTTCACTATCAGCTATATGAAATATACATGTAATTTGGCACGAAATTGACAAGTGAAAGACTCATTTCATTTTCAATGCCATTTTGAATACCGGAATGAATCGAATGAACGGAGCGATCTCATTGGTCAAAATTAAACAGGTAAAGTTTCTTTTAATTTTGCATTCTATGTAAATTATATAAAACTGATAAGGCTGTTAATAGATAATAAAGTATGTGTCAAGTACCTGTGGGGTAAAGGGTTAAATACTGACCTTAATATGGACGCCATCCTCATAGCGTGTGGCATCTCTGTAGAGTCTGTACATTATGTAGGAATCTGGATCTATCTTAGATATAATAGGATCTGCAGTCTGAAATAGATGGGAACAACTATCTTTGATATGACACTGTAACTGGTCATGTAAATACAGGTTTTCTTAGAGACTATACATGGGTTGTTTGTGTGTAGGCATTTAGATTCTAGTAACTGAAACACAGTCAAACTGCAATAATTCAGACTCGTTTAAGTCAAACTTGCATGTTTTTCAAACTTAAAATGTGGCTTAGCCAAGTTTTTTTAACTTTGAAATACGTGTACGTTCTACTTAAGGGAATTATCGAAATTCAACTTATGAAATATTGGTAAGTTTGACATATGCGAGTTTAAAGTATCGTATTTCAACTGGAGACCTTATTGTTGGAGCTATAAGACATAGCATAACATAATGACACATGGTTCCAGATAAGGGTGAGTAAACTGAACAAATCCAGCATTTTCTCACTTATTTCAGCGCAAAATCCTATTGTGTTACTACTCATTAGAATCGTCTCTTCGAGACAATTCTAATGAGTAGTGACACCATATGGTTTAAAGCAGAAATAAAGATTTTAGTTTTTGAAATACTCCCCTTATCTGGAACCCTGGTGACAGATGTTTGATACTAGTGTAGAGATTCAAACCAAAGTTGCCAGGAGCTACAGCAGATAAGGCACACATTTTGAAGATACGGCAAAAACCTCTATTACAACCACTAAATCGAAGGCTTATTGATGGCACAAAAGACAGGGGACAGCTTAAAGTAAGGTAAACATTAAACTCTGTTAAACATTCACCTTGCTTTAAGCAGCCACCTGCGCAAAATATCCGATAATTACCACAATTTAGTGGTTGTAATAATAGGTTTTACTATACACTCCATCTGCTTGTACAACCTACCTCAAGCCCCAACTTGTAGAGAGGGATTCTTTAAGACAGGGCTCCAGATAAGAAGGAGTAAACTTAACAAATCCAACATTTTCTCGCTTGTATCAGCACCAAATCCTAGGGTGTTACTACTCATTAGAATAGTCTCTTTGCGACGATTCTAAAGAGTAGTGACACCATAGCATTAAATGCAGAAATAAAGATTTTAGATTTTGAAATACTCCCCTTATCTGAAGCTCTGCTTTAACCCATTACCTCATAGATATATGCATGCATTATGCCTTTCATTTATTCCTTCATTAAAGAAAATAGTTCCACTTTTTTAGTCATGAACATGTACCATAGGAAACATTTCCTTTCTCCTAGCAGATGGTTGCTTAAAATAAATCAGCCTGAAAATAAGGCAGAAAGCTCTTTTAGAAGCTTTCTGTTTTACTCTCTGCATTAAGTTAAGCAACCATCTGTACAGAATACAAGCTATTGGGAAAGGGTTAACGAGAAACAGGCTATGGGGTCATGGGTTCACTCTTTCAACATTAAGTAACTGTACTCATGTGGGTTATTAGGTTCCCTTGTGGATCATTTTAGTTGCCAAAACATGAACCAGTCTACTTGGAATTCTGGGAAGTTTAATAAAAACTGTTTTAAATAATAAGCAAACAGGGTAGACCCAGATCAGAGGGCTGTTTGCAAATGTAATGAGTATATTTTTTAAATAGGTCCATGATGTTGAAAGAGTGAACTAGAAATAGGTTATGAGGTCATGGGTTAAAAGGTCTCACTTTCCCCAAGGTGTGACCGAGTGTATTGATTAATCACATCAATATATGCTGGCTATGACTGAATATTCCCCGAGGATTGTCAGCTTTATATCTGAACATGTTTTTTCCCCATTATAACAGATAAACAGCACTGCAGAAATACGGTTATCCTAATACGGTAGAGTTCTGATATTTCTACAACTTAACCGATAGCTTGTGCTTGGAAACTAAGGTAGCTGACTGCTTAAAGCAGGATGAAAGTTAAGCATAAAGCTCCTGTAGGAGCTTTATGCTTAACTTTCATCCTGCTTTAAGCTGTCACCTGGCTTTAACAGCATTTCTTACTCTTGGTTTGTATAGCTGAAGTAATGGGAGTGTACTGTACCGGAATAAATGAGGAATGGCTCAACAATAGGCAATATTGTATTGTAATGATTTGGATAATGGTTATGCAGGTATACATGGAGAAATATTTAGATCAAAATCTTTTGTTAATAGTGATATTATTTTGTGTACAATTCTGACACATCGCTTCCTGAAATCTAATCAAGTTAAAATATCAGATTTTTCTTTTATGAGAATGAGGTTTGGGTACACAAGTAAAATTGAAATGTAATTAAATTGTAATTCAAGCAGTTGATAGAGTTTGACCCTTTACCCCATAAATAGGTATTTTTGCTTATCTAATTAATTTTTTAAATGAAGGAAATAGTTTCATTTTATACAGTAGCGAATGTGCACCATATGAAAAAATTTCTATATCCTAGCAGATTGTAGCTTAAAGCAGGCTAAAAGTACTTTCAACCTGCTTTAAGTGGTCATCAGTCTTCAAAACTAGGAAACAGGCTACAGAGTAAAGGATTAATTGTACTTTCAGCTAATTGACCCCTTCTTTCATATTTAGTTACAGTGTAAATCAAATTATACTGAAACCCAACCAACTTTCTCCTGGGTAAAATGTCTCAGTCAACTTAGATAACCACCCAGATTGCACAAGTAACACAGGAGTAATGACCCTTTTTCTTGCAGAAACTTTGTAAAACTGACTTTGTTCACTCAACAACCAACGCAAAAATTATTCAATCTTATTAGATCAAACTAGTAAGACATGCATATTGAATACAAGATGAGGTCAAGTTCTATAACAGCCTGATTGCACTAAGAAACACAAGAGTTATGGCCCATTGTCTCTAAATATTTGAACAATTAATCTTATCTGCTCTCTATCACATGCAAATATCATTACTTGATTCATAAAACTTTCATAACGAGCTGGGTCACCAATTTGTATTTCTAAATCATTATCCCATAGTCTGTTTCTAATTTTGAAGGCAGGTGAGTGCTTTAACCCATTACCCCATAGCTTATTTCTAGTATGGAGGATAGCTGGCCACTTAAAGCAGGTTGAGATAAAGCAGAATGTACCTGCTTTAAGCTATCACCTACTAGAATATAGAAATTATTTCTGATGATACATATTCCTGAATGTATTTGTTTAAGTGTGGGAATACACCAAAGGCGTATTTATGGTGTAATGGGTTAAAAGAAGACTGAATAATGAAGACCTATAGGAGCCTTCTGTGCGACTTTTATCCTGCATTTAGCTATCACCTGTCATAAGTAAGTAACAAATATATTGTTTTTTAACCCATTACCCCATAGCCTGTTTCTAGTATTGAAGATAGTTGACCACTTAAAGCAGGTTGAAAGTACTTTCAGCCTGCTTTAAGTTACCAGCTGCTAGAATATAGAAATTATTTCTAATGTTGAATATTCACAACTGTATAAAATGGAACTACTTTCTTCAGTGGAAGGATAAATTTGAGGTGTAAAAAGGCGTATTTATGGGGTAATGGGTTAAAAGTCTCTTTACACAGGTATGAGTGTACATTACTTACCATGCCTTGTTCTCTGGTATATATGACCACCTCAAATTTTGGAGGTCCTATTGACTTCAGGAAATGGTCAATCCCAGGCCTCTTTTTGAATCTCCAACCTGTCTCATACTGGAAAAAATAAACAGAACATTTATAGCATGCAATCTTTTCGTCAACATTTTTGGACATCTACATTACCTCTATTGAAAGTCACTACACCTTTGAACTGGTAAGCGGACATGAGCCCCCCCAGCCCCCCGGCCGATTTTGCGCGGGCTGACACGAGCCCCCTGCCTGTTTTTATGCGTGCGGACATGAGCCCCCGACCTACCATATGATAAGAAACATGTTTTATTGTGTAAAAAAATAGTTTTAAAACTTCAAAACTTGTTTTTAAGTGGGTTTTTTGGCCATAATTGCTATTAATATATTGTGCTTTTGACCCCAAATGTATGAGAACTTTGATATGTTTGAGAATTATGAGACACAAACAACAGCTTAAGCTTATGATTATAAGGACAATAGATTCAATCAATCTATCAAACTTACACGTTTCACTGGCGGTGTAAATTAAACAATTAATTCCATGTATCATCAAAGTGTTACCGACAGTTTGATGCGCTAAAAGCAACGATTATCTTATTTTGTCACTATTGTGCAATCAAGTTGACATATACATTATTAGATCTATCATCATTATCTTTTCCCTAAGATGTATCATGATTAAAATGAAACAATTAATAATTGGCGAATTATTACTAACAAGCAAGGCAATACTTATAGCCGAAGAAAAACTTAAATTTTGCTACAAATATTAACAAAACATTAGTTAATTATCTGTCCGGCCAGGGGGGCTTATGTCCGCCCGCGCAAAACAGGCGGGGGGCGGGTTAACGCAAATTCGGCCGAGGGGCTCGTGTCCCGGGGGGGGGGGGCTCATGTCCGTCAATCCTTTGAACTAGAATTGCTGAAGCTGGTTAACAAGAGTTCTCTCACTTCATTGCTTCTATTTAGTGGTTAACTATCACAAGCTATCAAAACGCAAAGGAGAAATAAGCCTATATTAAAACATTACTCCATTGGTACACCTTCTTACCCCTTTAGTTTATTCCTCCAAATAAGTCAGGAACATGTATCATAAGAAATTTTTCTATATTCTAGCAGATGGTAGCTTTAAGCAGGTTAAAAGTAAAGCAGAATGTGGATTATGGGGTAATCTGCTTTTCTTTCAAGCTGCTTTAAATGGCCACCTGTCTTCAAAGCTAATCCATGGGGTAAAGCCTTATAAATAGCAAGAAGAACTAGATTTGCTATGATGCAAGATTAATAGAATTGATCACCATTGGTAAGTCAGGGCACGGAATTATACAAAACGGAATAGCAACTAAGCGAAGTTGAATAGGCGAGCATCTTAGCTCTCACGGGGGTTGAATTTTGCGAGATTATGTGTCACGTGACAACATCTTCCCTTTTTGCCTCGTTGTCCGCCATTTCTGGCGTGAAATTTACAGAATCGAGTGTTTTTATTGACATTTTATAGGATTTAAACGACTTGGTGGACATTCCTATCAATTCACGGGAATATAAACCCGTGAACAATGCTTCGAAAACACACATTTATCATATTGACAACCGATAGACAGTCTCTTATCAAGTCTCGCGAGTCTCGTATGCGCCGCACGAGATTTAAGATATAGCACGAGGTTTCGATTCCGTCAGTGTATAATTCTGTGGTCAGGGGGGGCTTAGAAAAAACAGTTTCAGAGTGTCAAACAGTTTGGACCCTGATGCCATGTTATCGGTGTCTCATCAGGATCCAAACTGTTAAAACAGGTAATCCTGATTCCGCCGCTAGCATGCAAGGAATTAACTACCGGTAGATATGAGATAGGATGGGATGCTCAGAGCCAGATATTTTTCTCACGGGCTCTAGACCCCCAATCCCCTCTCCTATGGATGCACACCAGGGTCCCAAGTTATAAAGCGTTTGAGCTGAGTCTGAGTGTGTTCTCAAGCATTTGATTGGTCAGATTTGAGCCTAGGCTCAAATCTGACCAATCAAATGCTTGAGAACAACTTTAGACCCTACTGAAAAGCTTTATAACCTTAAACCATGGGCTGTGACTTACTGTCCATTCTGGGTGGACCAGGACATCAGTCATCTCCAGAACTACCGTGTACTTGGGCTGTATATAGGGATAGGCCATTGGTTCTGGTAATAGTTTCTGTCTAGACGGCTCCCTGGTCACCTGAAATACACCCAATACACTGCAGCTACAGAGGAGAACACATTATTTTTTCCTATTTAAACGCCAACAAAAGGCAAATGCAATTCAATTAAATGTGGAAAATTCCTTTTTAAAAAATAATTTTAACAAATTAGTTCAATCTAAGTGGCTAACAGTTTTGAGCCTGATCAGATACCGGGTACCTCCAAACAGCATAAATGTGTCCACTGGATCTACCATCAAGCGAAGCCCCAAATAATGTAAGTATTTAAACTATCATCTTTCTAATGTTTCTGCTTATTCTCTAGCCCCGCTAAACCCTATGATGTTACTTTTTATTCAACACTCTCTTTGAAACAATCAATCCTACAGAGTAGTAACAACTAGTGTTGAATCTATAATTATTTTTACTATAGGGAGAAAGGTGTAACCAGTTAATTAGTCCTAAAAATTTGTTGCACGAGAGTCGAGATATACCCATAAATCAGTATTCCTCACTTTTAATAATGCATTAATATCAATCTGCGATTTACACATTGCATTAACAGAACATTATGTTGCTGTGTCTGTCAAAATAGTGTGCACCAACATGGTGTATACCAGTTTGACAGCCACACCAACATACCTTCCATTTATCAAACTGGTCTAAATTAAGTCTTTAACCTACTTATTGCTTTTCTAGGCAAATTAATGGACACTGATTTATAATTTTCTTTCTTCCGCCATTGTTAGCAAATTGTCAGCTATCAATCACAGATAAGGGAAGTAACTAGTCCAAGTAACCAGTTAGTGACTTATTACCAGTTAACTCTTTCCTCCCTAAAACTTTAAATGGACAATTCCAGTTTAAATTTTAGTCTAGTCCATTTCTGACTTTTAAGGGTTGTTTTTGTCACTGTTTGGCATTATTACAAACAGTGAAGACCCTGATCAGAGGGCTCCTTTCGGAGCCCTCTGATCTGGGTCTTCACTGTTTGCATAGGAGAAGTGTTCTATTCACATGTACACTGTTTGAAAAGGACGCCTATATGCGGGACTAGGGTTCAAAGGGTTAATCGACAGTTTCTAATTGTTACTGATTAGCCAGGTAATGGTTTCAGCACCAGTAACACCATACAGTTTGATGAAGAAATAACGAAAGAATTTTGGAAATGTTATACTTACTCTTATCTAAATGTACTTTTAGAGGAACACATTAATTTACTGATACTTTATGGCACAATTAACCAAGTACCCCATATATAATATATACGCCTTTCTATGCCTTTAAATCATTCTTGCACTGAAGGACATAGTTCAACTTTATACAACCATGAACGTGTACCGGTACCATAAGAAATTTTTTCTATATCTTAGCAGATGTTAGCTTGACCCAATACCTCCATTAGTAAGCCCTTTACACCCTTAATTTATTATTCTACTAAAGAAAATAGTTCCACATTAAAAAGTCATGAATATGTAGCATAAGAAAATAGTTTCTATATTCTAGCACATGGTTGCTTAAAGTGGGCTAAAAGTAAAGCAGACTGTGCCTTAAGGTGCATTCTGCTTTACTTTCAACCTACTTTAAGTGGTCATCTTTCTTCAAAAGTAGAAATAGGCTATGGGGTAAAAGGTTAAAGCAGGCTGAAGTAAAGCAGATGCCCCTTTACTTTCAATCTGCTTTAAGTGATCACTAGTCTTCATTACTAGAAACAGGCAATTCATCTGTGAACACAGAATCAGACAATTGCTTACCTTTACTTGATGAAAGATTTCTTTGTATGACCTTCGTATATAAGCTTCTACAACGTTTACTGAAACAAAAAGCATAAATTATTACAGTCAACTGTCTTCTTCAACACTGAAAGAAACATTCGTTTTGAGTAAAAAAAATATTTCATGATGCTTCAGCTTGGCCGTGCAACAAAGAAAAACACAATGTGATGATGAGACACTATTCGCTAACAATAACCCTTACATATGATGTTGACCTTGACCTCACATGACTAGACTTTAATCTTGAGATATACATGTAATAATTTCATCAAAGTAAATGAATACACACATTAAGTGTTTTAGTTCTGCACACTGGCTGCAGAATTGTGATTATCTTTGCAAACAGTTTTGATCCTGATGAAATGCTGCGTAACATGGCTTCTCATCAGGATCCAATGTGTTTGACACTCTGACTGCATTTTAGAAAGAAATTTTGCTCCAGACAAGGTCAAGGTCAAAGTGACCTGAAAGTGGTATGTGACACTGGGCAATCTTAAGATGGATCCACACTGTAGGTTTGGTAATCCTAGATGATGGTGGTATAGGACTTATGCTCTGGACAAGGTTTTTCACTTCTCAAGGTCAAGGTCAAATTGACCAGAAAGTGGTACCCTACACTCTGCAATCACAATATGTATCCACACATGTTTAACAAGAAGACTCCAGTATTACACCCCACCCCCAACTTTGTTTGTGGGGGTATAACTAATCCTAGACGATAGTAATTTAGTTAAGGGGATTTGCTCTGGACATGGTTTTTCAATAATCAATGTCAGAGGTCAAGGTCAAAGTGGAATGTGACACTCGGCAATCCTTATATAGATCCACACACTAGGTTTAGTATTTCTAGATGGCATACTATAGGAATTATGCTCCGGGCAAGGTTTTATAGATTTCAACATTCACAGTCAGAGGCCATGGTCAAGGTCAACATGACCTGAAAGTGGTATGTGGCATTCCTCCATCTGCACACTCTAGGTTTGGTAGGTATAGGAGTTTTTATGCTCTAGACAAGGTTTTTCAAGCATAAAGGTCAGAGATAAAGGTCAATGTCAAACTGACCTGACAATTCCACACACCAGGTTTGGAAATCCTATATGACATGAGAAGTTAGCTTCTGGATAATTTCAGGATGGACTGACTTTAGTCCTGGAAGCAATTTAATGTGTTTGTTGGGAAAGAATCAACTTTTCCTCTCTGCCTTTAGCTTGGAAATTTTTTTTGAACATCATTATTAAAATATTGATAAACATAAACTGTTAACTTACATTCTGTGAACTCATCCTTCAACTGAAATTAGAAGGAAATAAAGATTTCAATACAGTCCTTTTCATAGTTATTCTTTATATATTTCCATGTGTACAGTCAATCATTTATCACATAAACATGCCAAATACTAGTAAAATGTATATAGTACAACATATATCCAATGGCACAGAACGCCCCTTAAAAATATTTCAGCTTTAACCCCAAAATGCCCATTGCTACCAGTTTTTAACTCTTTCAACATTAAGTAACTCTTGTGGGTTATTAGGTTTCCTTGTGGAGCTTTTTAGTTAACAAAACATGAACTACTTGGAATTCTGGGTAGTTTAATAAATACTGGGCTAAATTAGCAAACAGTGTTAGTTGTCATGTTCGGTCATTTTTGCGATAGATTTATGACATCTCTTTCAGGTCATCATCAGAGTATCAAATATTCTGGATTCAGATGATATACTGAACTATTTAGTGTCTGGTCTAGATCCAGTAGTTTACATCATCAGTTATTACAGAGTATTATATATTTACACAAGGTGATCTAAACAAGAGGGCCATGTCCCTAAATTCGCTCACCTGAGGACATTGTACATAAGTTGACTGGGCAAGACAACATTTTAATAACTATAAATGGAGTTATCTTCTGGACAAGAAAACATGACAACAGGGAATTTTGTTGCCAAGCTTATGACCTTTATCCATGACACATCCTCTTATCAAGCTAGTTCCATTACCGGTGTAGCAGTCAATTCTTTCCCCCCTCAAAAGTTTCCCCGGGGAAAGAATTGGCTAGCCAAAACCTTCCCCGGGGAAAGAATTGGCTAGCCAAATTCTTTCCCCCCCTGGTCAAAAACTTCCCCCCCTATAATTTCAAAAGTGGGATACTTTTAGCTAGCTAATTCTTTCCCCCCCTTAGTTGAAACTTTCCCCCCCTATAATTTCGCACTGTAGGATTTCTTTCTCACTATCTGGCGGAATTGTATGGTTTGACTATCTTGGAGGGGGGAAAGTTTTGGCTAGCCAATTCTTTCCCCCCTTTCTGACAGTGTGCGAAATTGTATGCTTTGACTATCTCGGAGGGGGGAAAGTTTTGGCTAGCCAATTCTTCCCCCCCCCTATCTGTCAGTCTGCGGAATTGCATCATTTGACTATCTTGGAGGGGGGAAAGTTTTTGGCTAGCCAATTCTTTCCCCCCTCTCTTTCAGTCTGTGGAATTGTATACTTTGACTATCTTGGAGGGGGGGAAGTTTTGGCTAGCCAATTCTTTCCCCCCTATCTGACAGTCTGTGGAATTGCATCATTTGACTATCTTGGAGGGGGGAAAGTTTTGGCTAGCCAATTCTTTCCCCCCTCTCTTTCAGTCTGTGGAATTGTATACTTTGACTATCTTGGAGGGGGGAAAGTTTTGGCTAGCCAATTCTTTCCCCCCTATCTGACAGTGTGCGAAATTGTATACTTTGACTATCTCGGAGGGGGGAAAGTTTTGGCTAGCCAATTCTTTCCCCCCTATCTGCCAGTCTGCAGAATTGCAACATTTGACTATCTTGGAGGGGGGGAAGTTTTGGCTAGCCAATTCTTTCCCCCCTATCTGACAGTCTGTGGAATTGTATACTTTGACTATGTTGGAGGGGGGGGAAAGTTTTGGCTAGCCAATTCTTTCCCCCCCCCCCCCCCCCCCCCTATCTGACAGTGTGCAGATTGTATGCTTTGGCTATCTCGGAGGGGGGAAAGTTTTGGCTAGCCAATTCTTTCCCCCCTATCTGTCAGTCTGCGGTATTGCATCATTTGACTATCTTGGAGGGGGGCTAGCCAATTCTTTCCCCCCTCTCTTTCAGTATGTGGAATTGTATACTTTGACTATCTTGGAGGGGGAGTGTTCCCTCCCTACAACGGCCCTCCCAACATAAACTCACTCCATTCAACAACCCTTGTTGCATTTCCCTAAACAGGATAATTATGTCAAACCCTTTTACTGCTTAAATTGTTGTCTGCCGTTTTTTCTCTAAGTTACATATAAGTAGACGTTTTGATAGAAGATATGTAATGATGAGTAACAAACAGGTTGAATCCAGATGAGACGCTGCATTACACAGCCTCTGATCCAGATTGAAATTGTCTGCAAATGTAAGCCAAGTATTTTCCTACCTATAACGACTCCCTCCAAATAGCACACACGATCTGTGTGTCCCATAAGGTGTCATTGAAGAGATGAAGCACTGTAGACCACTCATGCCTCAAGCAAAGCATTTTATATCTGAATGAACTGATCCACTTTAAAATCTCAGTTTGAAGGTAGCTCAAACAATTTCTTAGATTTTTCAGCATTCTTGAAAAAGGATTGCAATTTTATAAATCCCCACAAACTATAAATCAACTTGGTACATGTATAGGTTAATCTTGATAATCTTGCTTACAGCAGGTTGACAGTAAAGCAGAATGCATATTTACGCACATTCTCCTTTAATTTCAGTCTGCTTTAAGCTACCATCATTTAAACTGTAGCATATATTTATGATACATTATCATGACTGTATCAATTAGAAATATTTTCTTCAGTTGAGGAATAAATCAAATGCATAAAATTGTGATTCTATGAAGTAATGGGTAACCTTGCAGGCCATTATAGAAAGTACAAAGTTCATTATATGAAGTACATGAATGAAAATAAAATAGTTATAGACACTCATTATAGTTCCTTGTCATTTATATCCTTCTTTAAAAATGCTAAATTATATGACAATAATTATATATAATTTTTTTGCAGGATGAATCTAGTCAACACATTAAATCAGTTTCAATGGCAAAATATATAAAGAAAGGTCAGATGAAAAATAATTCCACAATTCAACAAGGATAGGAGGGAAGGGGGAAATAATTGACTAGCCAAAACTCCCCCCCCCCCCCTCCAAGATAGTCAAAGTATACAATTCCACAGACTGAAAGAGAGGGGGAAAGAATTGGCTAGCCAAAACTTTCCCCCCTCCAAGATAGTCAAATGATGCAATACCGCAGATTGACGGATAGGGGGGAAAGAATTGGCTAGCCAAAACTTTCCCCCCTCCGAGATAGCCAACGCATACAATCTGCACACTGTCAGATAGGGGGGGGGGGGGGGGGGGGGGGGGGGGGGGGGGGGGGGGGGGGGGGGGGGGGGGGGGGAAAGAATTGGCTAGCCAAAACTTTCCCCCCTCCAAGATAGTCCAAGTATACAATTCCACAGACTGTCAGATAGGGGGGAAAGAATTGGCTAGCCAAAACTTTCCCCCCTCCAAGATAGTCATAGCATACAATCTGCACACTGTCAGATAGGGGGGAAAGAATTGGCTAGCCAAAACTTTCCCCCCTCCGAGATAGTCCAAGTATACAATTCTACAGACTTCAAGACTAAGTCGGCAGTGTGAATAATAACAAGTCCGATCGGTTTTTACAAAACTTTATCTACCGGTTTCGGTCCTTCTAGACCTTCATCAGGATACACAAAAATATACAAAACATAGACATAAAGTACAAAATCTCGGTTTAAAATGTCACATGACTTGATTGTTCTTTTTCTAGAGTTCCCTAACAACATGAAGAATGGATGCATGGCAACAAAGATGAAATGAAAGATGAATTATAAATGATACAAATTGTTTGTTATCGTCTTTTGTTTTTCCTTAATCAGTCCTGTTAAAGGCGCCATAAACTACGCCGAGAGTATTGTCTATTAAAAGGTTCTCTAGTTCGTCTAGGCATATTGTCGAATTTGAAGACGATCTGGATATGGTGGGGCTCAGTGTTAGGTCCACGTCTGTGCCGGAGGGTCTGGTCAGTTGTTGATGATGGTTCTCTCTCAGGTTGCTTCTGGTATCTGCACATGTAGTTGGTACGATTCTGATTTTTGGTAGGCCTACTGTTCGGGGTCGTGCTTCAAAAGGTGGTATCCATGGCTTAATTTTGTTGATTGCTGGTTTATAAATAGTCTTCTTTTCTGTGGTGGTTCTAAATAATGTTTCCTCTTCTCCATGTTTGATTTTGGTGTGTCTTTTTAGGTCTGATTTTCTTGTGTATTTTGCAAAGCATAGGCTGCATGTATACTTCGTGATCTCGGTAGAATGGATGTTGGCGATGTGTCTGCGTAGGTTGATCTTTGTTTTGATGCGTATCCCGCAGTCCTCGCATGTATATAAATCGTTCATTATTGGATGAGATTAAGGCCGGCTGGCGATCTAGTTTTTAAAATATTTATCCAGGTTTCTTCTGTGCGTAGTCTAATGTTGAGGTTCTTTGGTGTTGTCTGCACTAAGGTAACGTCGACGTCATCGTTGTTATGGCGATTCCCGGTGAAATGCTTGGATACTGGTTTGACATCATTTTCGGCGCGAATATCGGCAAGATGTCCATAGAGTCTCTCCACGAAAGTGTTACCGGTTTGTCCTACATATTGTACGTTGCATTTTTTGCACGTAATTAGATAAATTACACTCACGGTTTTGCAGTTTAGATGTCCCCTTATCTTATGGGTATGTCCGGTTTTTGATGATCTGAATGCGGTTTTGGGTTGGATAAGTTTGCATGCCAGACAGTTGCGACCACACGGGTATGACCCGGGTGGTCCGGATTTGGTTGTGGTGTCGGTGGTAACTAGGGTTTGTTTGATGTTTGGAGCTCTTCTGTAGACGATTACTACTTTAGTTTTTTTTAAACAGTCTGCTGTTGGGTCTCGGGTAAGGATGTGCGAGTGTCGTGCTAAGATTTTGTCAGCCGGTGGATTGTTCGGGTTGTACTGGAGTATTAGAGGAATTATTTTCGTCTCGGATGGCTCGAGATTTCTCGGTTGTATTAAGTCTAGACGGTTGAATGCGGAAGCTTTTTTTATGGCTCGATTGATGATGTCATTTGGGTATCCTCTCTGTTTTAGATTGTTTTTTAAAGTTGTGGTACATTTGGCGAATTCCTGGTTTGTACTGCAAATTCTTCTGATTCTGAGAGCTTGGCTGAATGGAATGCTCTTTTTCTGATGCATTGGGTGGTAAGAACTGTAGTGGAGGAATAGGTGTGCGTCGGTTGGTTTTGTGTACAGTGTTGTGTGTAGTTTTCCTTCGTAGTCTTTTCTGATTCTACAGACTGTAAGATATGGGGGGAAAGAATTGGCTAGCCAAAACTTTCCCCCCTCCAAGATAATGAAAGGATGCAATTCCGCAGACTGACAGATAGGGGGGAAAGAATTGGCTAGCCAAAACTTTCCCCCCTCCGAGATATTCAAAGCATACAATCTGCACACGGTCAGATAGGGGGGAAAGAACTGGCTAGCCAAAACTTTCCCCCCTCCGAGATAGTCCAAGTATACAATTCTACAGACTGCAAGATAGGGGGGGAAAGAATTGGCTAGCCAAAACTTTCCCCCCTCCGAGATATTCAAAGCATACAATCTGCACACTGTCAGATAGGGGGGAAAGAATTGGCTAGCCAAAACTTTCCCCCCTCCGAGATAGTCCAAATATACAATTCTACAGACTGTAAGATATGGGGGGAAAGAATTGGCTAGCCAAAACTTTCCCCCCTCCAAGATAATGAAAGGATGCAATTCCGCAGACTGACAGATAGGGGGGGAAAGAATTGGCTAGCCAAAACTTTCCCCCTCCGAGATATTCAAAGCATACAATCTGCACACTGTCAGATAGGGGGGAAAGAATTGGCTAGCCAAAACTTTCCCCCCTCCAAGATACCGGTAGTCAAAGCATACAATCTGCACACTGTCAGATAGGGGGGAAAGAATTGGCTAGCCAAAACTTTCCCCCCTCCGAGATAGTCCAAGTATACAATTCTACAGACTGTAAGATATGGGGGGAAAGAATTGGCTAGCCAAAACTTTCCCCCCTCCAAGATAATGAAAGGATGCAATTCCGCAGACTGACAGATAGGGCGGGAAAGAATTGGCTAGCCAAAACTTTCCCCCCTCCGAGATAGTCAAAGCATACAATCTGCACACTGTCAGATAGGGGGGAAAGAATTGGCTAGCCAAAACTTTCCCCCCTCCAAGATAGTCAAAGCATACAATCTGCACACTGTCAGATAGGGGGGAAAGAATTGGCTAGCCAAAACTTTCCCCCCTCCGAGATAGAAAAAGCATACAATCTGCACACTGTAAGATAGGGGGGAAAGAATTGGCTAGCCAAAACTTTCCCCCCTCCAAGATAGTCAAAGTATACAATTCCACAGACTGACAGACAGGGGGGAAAGAATTGGCTAGCCAAAACTTTCCCCCTTCCATATATAGTCAAAGGATACCAAACCACATACTGAAAGAGAGGGGGGAAAGAATTGGCTAGCCAAAAATTTCCCCCCTCCTAGATGGTCAAAGTATACAATTCCACAGACTGAAAGAGAGTTGGGGGGAAAGAATTGGCTAGCCAAAACTTTCCCCCTCAAAGAGAGCCAAAGTATACATTTCAACAGACTGACAGATAGGGGGGAAAGAATTGGCTAGCCAGAACTTTCCCCCCTCCATATAACGTCAAAAGGATACAATTCCGCAGATTGACTGAGAGGGGGGGGGAAAGAATTGGCTAGCCAATTCTTTCCCCGGGGAAAGTTTCAACTAGGGGGGAAAGAATTGGCTAGCTAAAAGTATTCTCCATTATGAGTTTTTAGGGGGGAAAGAATTGGCTAGCCAATTCTTTCCCTGGGGAAACTTTTGACTAGGGGGGGAAAGAATTGGCTTAAAGGTTTTGGCTAGCCAATTCTTTCCCCGGGGAAACTTTTAGCAGGGGGGAAAGAATTGGCTGTTACACCGGTACATGTATATGATATTTATTTCTCTAGCGTCAGCAGAACTTGACTTTTTCCTTACAATAAAATATGACAAAGGGGAAAAACAAAATACTGCTCCCCTTGTGCATGACATTTTCTCTCATCAATTTCTTTCCATATATGAAACTTCATTACAACAGCATCAGTAGAACTGGAGTTATCTTCCGGACAAGAAAATGTATCAAAGGGAAATAACTCCAAAAATAATGATGTCAGAGTTATGGCCTTTGCAAATGGCACTTCCTCTCGTTAAGCTATTTCCAAATATGCAATTTCATTTTACCCATTACCCCATAGCCTTTTACTAGTTTTGAAAATAGGTGGCCACCTAATGCAGGTTGAAAGTAAAGCAGAATGCGCCTTAAGGCACACTCTGCTTTACTTTCAAACTGCTTTATGCTACCATCTACTAGGATATAGAAACTTATTTCTTATCTTACATTTTTATGACTGTATAAAGTGGTATTATTTTCTTCAGTAAAGGAATAAATTAAAGGCATAAAATGCATATTTATGGGGTAATGGGTTAACAAACATCAGTATGTATGGTGGAATGGGTTAACTAACCTCAGCAGAATTGGAATTATCTCCTGGACAAGAAAAAATGACAAGACAGACATATAACTCCGACAAAACCAATAATTAAAGGTATGTATAAATATGAGATAAAACATAATTACATAACTGTCAGAGGATCATTTCCTGATCCTGTTTCTGTAAGTATGAAGCACACTGAACCATTTCTAAACTTTAGCAGACAACATGTTCAGCATACACCACCCGTTCTGTTGGTCAGTCACAGAGGTCAAATATTATGCAATAGCTGGGGCTGCATCTAGTAGCTGCTGGCTTAAAATTAGCCTTATTATACTGAAATGATGTCTGTTTAAAACCTACTGTCTTTGAAAAATGTACAAAAAATCAATAAAGAAAATGTAAAGTATGTAAATGAGTGGCAAATAGTTTGGATCCAGATTAGATGCAGCAATATGTTGCATCTGATCTGGATCCAAACTATTTGCAAATATTGGATATTTTGTTAGTGTCAGAGACCTGAGAAAACGTTTGAAATTTTCACTATATAACTCAATGTAAAACTGTGACCCCGGGGCAGGACCAATTTTTACCCCAGGGGCATAATTTGAACAAACTTGATAGAGGACCTGTAGGGGATGCTATGTGCCAAATATCTAAGCTCTGGCCCTTGTAGTTTCAGACAAGAAGATTTTTTAAGTTTTCATTGAAAAAAATCTAATTTTAGCTCCTGTGACCTAGATATGAAACCGACCAGAACCATTTGAACAAAAGAGGTAAAGGACATCTAGAAGTGTCACCATGCCAAATATCAAAGCTCTGGCCATATTAGTTTCAGAGGAGAAGACGTTTGAAAAATTCACTATAGAACTCTATGTAAAACTGTGACCCCCGGGGCGGTGTCAATTTTGACCCCAGGGGCATAATTTGAACAAACTTGATAGAGGACCTGTAGATGATGCTATGTGCCAAATATCTAAGCTGTAATTTCATACAAGAAGATTTTTTAAGATTTCCTTATTTTTTCACTTTGGTTGCCATGGCAACCAGAGTTCTACATTGTTTTTAATTCTTTTGAACAAATTTGAAAGAGCTTGACCTAAGGAACATTCCTGTAAAGTTTGGTTAAAATCTGTCAAGCAGTATAGGAGGAGATGTCATTTAAATCAATTGTTAACAACGACGGACGACGGACACAGGGCCATCCCAATAGCTAGCTCACCTTGAGCCTTTGGCTCAGGTGAGCAAAAAATAAGCACTTGTTAAACCTAAATAAGAGCTCCAGATAAGGGGAACTTAAACCTTTGTGTCTGCATTAAAACCCTATGGTGTTACTACTCATTACAACCGTCTCTTTGAGACGATTGTAATGAGTAGCAACACCATAGGATTATGTGCTGAAATGAGAGAGCAAATGTTTGATTTGCTCAGTTGATTCCCTCTTATCTGGAGCCCTGCTAAATTCTTATAACTTACATCATTTCCTTCTGCATCTTTCAGTGGACCACCTGTTGAAAAGAAGAAGATAAGTGTTGAGTTCAAATCTTTGATTATGTCCCTTTATAGATTATCATCTTGTTTTGTCATCTTCCCAAACACCAGGGGCCCGTTTCATAAAACTTCGTACGAAAAAATTTGATCGTATGTCAAAAATTGTCTGAAGAAATTTCAGAAGAATCGTAAATAAGTTTGGATTCAGTGATCAGACACCGAACTGTTTGCTACATTGACTTTAATAACATAATCATGGCGGGTATACTGTGATGTTAACTAACGATCTGACGTCCTAGGCCCCGTTTCATAAAATATTGTACGACAAAAATGGTCGTAAGTCAAAACTTAAACAAGAGTTGTCAGAGAGACAACAAAGCTTGCCAACGGCACCTTAAGAAACTTAAAAGCACACAAAAGGTCACCAAGGTTAACCTTTTTGCCTGCATGGAAAGGTCTTGTCCATAAACACATGCAAATCAAATATGAAAGTAACACCTCAAGGGACATAGGAATTATAAGCGTTTTTGAAACCTAAAACAGATTTCAAAACCTAAACCCAGGACCTAAGTTCAAGGTCAAGGGGCTAATTTTTTATGCATGCATGGAATAGTCTTGCCCATATACACATGCATGCCAAATATGAAAGAAATACCTCAATGGATATATGAGTTATAGAAATTTTGAGAAACCTAAATGCAGATTTCGAAACCTAAACACAGGTCCTAAGTTCAAGGTTAAGGTCACAGTGGTCCAAATTTTTCTGTGCATGGAAAGGTCTTGTCCATATAAACACACATACCAACTATGAAAACAATACCTCAAGGGACATAGAATTTATGCTTATTTTTCGAAACCTAAACGCAGATTTCGAAACCTAAATGTGGGCCCTTAAATCAAGGTCAAGGTCACAGGGGTCCAAATTTTTCTGTGCATGGAAAGGACTTGTCCATATACACACACATACCAACTATGAAAGTAATACCTCAAGGAAAATAGAAGTTATGGACATTTTTCGAAACCTAAACACAGATTTGGAAACCTAAACGCAGGCCCTAAGTTCAAGGTCAAGGTCACAGGGGTCCAAATTTTTCTGTGCAAGGAAAGGTCTTGTCCATATACACACACATACCAACAGTGAAAGCAAAACCTCAAGGGACATAGAATTTATGGTAATTTTTCGAAACCTAAACGCAGATTTCGAAACCTAAACGCAGGCCCTAAGTTCAAGGTCAAGGTCACAGGGGTCCAAATTTTTCTGTGCATGGTAAGGTCTTGTCCATATACACACACATACCAACTATGAAAGCAATGCCTCAAGGGACATAGAAGTTAGAGGCATTTTTCGAAACCTAAACACAGATTTCGAAACCTAAACGCAGGCCCTAAGTTCAAGGTCAAGGTCACAGGGGTCCAAATTTTTCTGTGCATGGAAAGGTCTTGTCCATATACACACACATACCAACTATGAAAGCAATACCTTAAGGGACATAGAAGTTATAGACATTTTCTTAAAATTGTTTACGCCGTTCACGACGACACCGACGACGACTACACCGGGGGTATTGCAATAGCTCGTCTTGTACTTCGTACAGGCGAGCTAAAAACATTTAATTTCTGATTTCTCTATCTAATCCTGTCTAGTGACATCTCTTTGGAATCGTCTTTTCAAGACGATTCCATAAATACTAGTATGTCACAAGACAGGATTAGATGGAGAAATAAATAATAATTGAGACTTTTATAACATGACTTACGACAACATTTGTCGTACGAAGTTTTATGAAACGGACCCCTGGGCTTCAGATAAGGGGCATATTCAAAAAAATCTTTATTCCTGCATTTAAATGATTCCTAAGGTGTCACTTCTCATTAGAATCATCTCTTCCAGATGATTTTCATGAAATTCATTTCATTTAGCTGTCTCCCATGATATTTTTTCATTGTCTCGGACATTATTTATACGCAGAAAGCCAAGCTTATCCGTTTCTGTACTTCATAATCATACAGGGATTTCCTTAAGATCACATGAGAAAGGAACAACAATCAATCAGTCCTTATACTACTGCATGACCTCACCTTGCACACTTTTCGCACTTCTACCCTGTCGTAATTTAAACCTTACCAGAAACCAGTTGTCAACACTAACACTGTCATACACACCTAAGATTAAAGTTCAAAGATCGGCACACAGATTATGATTGTACAGTAAAACTTGTTACACAAAAACATACAATTTATTAAACATGTGGTTGTTTAATGCATAACTTCCTATAATTGTCTCAATATTTGATCGAGTAATGGCAGTAATGGTTGACTATACATTGGCAGTTGCATCTCCCTATTCGGACTTCAACTTATACATTGGCAGTTGCATCTCCCTATTCGGACTTCAACTTATACATTGGCAGTTGCATCTCCCTATTCGGACTTCAACTTGAATGGGGTTTGAGGTTTTCAGGACAGCTGGTTGTTTAATGCTAAAAGAGGGCAGTATAGAAAGCTCATTGGATATTTCTTTTTGGGTTGAGCAGCATTCGTCTAAAATTTCCATAAATAAAGCCTTTATGTACCGGTATCCGTATAAATTGACTGTGTACGTACTACATTACATAATAAAAGAGTGAGGGGTGAGTAAAGCTTTCTGCTTTAATTTCAACCTGCTATATTAAGCAACCATCTGTCTCCAACACTGATAGCAATTAAGCTATGGAGAGAAAGGGGTTCTGCCACATATGGGAGGAATTATTGAGGTCAAATTTGAAGAAAACAAGTTTTTGGTTAAGCAACTGATGATTTGGTTAGACCTGTTAATTATAATTTATAATTTATTAAACCGTAAGCCTTCCTTTAGAAAGAAATTTTTCGTTTATTCCTCCAATGCAGTACTGATAACATACTTTAAAGATAAGACGAGATAAGATCAGTTGTATAATTCCATGGTTTAACACAGTTACACCATGATTTAGAAAAATAATTTCCGTAAAATTCGAAAAAATAAACTCTTGAAACAACTCAGTAATTTCTGTTATGGTTCAGGGATTTCCAGGTCTGTAGTTTTATAACCCAACATAAAAATTGGTCTATAAAATACATTTCATTTAATGTTCCGATTCTAACACCATTTGGCAAATTGCAGTCCATCTGTACACAACATGGCAACTCCTTTACCACATTTCTCGATAGACAATTTTAACGGTGGGTTTTATGAGGATTTTATCCAGGTTTTTTATTTGATTTGCTTTATACCTCGCTTTTAACAGTATTTCAGTCAGGATCAATGTCATGACGTCCAGCTAATTAGACCCCAGAAGCCCTTTAATACTTTATGCACTGTTTCATGCACAAATCGGCAAATGGGTAGAACCATCGAACTTCCACAAGCCAGCCGGAAGGCTTCCTGGTTCCCCACATAAAAAAACTGAATGAATGCACTGGGATTCGAACGCACAGTGGTGAGGAGCTTAGTGATCAATGTAAGTCGTAGTGACTAATTACCACTAGGCCATGGAGGCCCCCAATTATATCAGGGGTAACAAGAGGCCCATGCGGGCCTAAATATCGCTCACCTGGAAAAACCAACACAAGGGTCACATGACCCCTGGGGTGGGATCATTTTTTACCCCAGAGACAAAAATCTTGTTGATGAACTTGAAAATTAAGTGTGCTGTCAAATATTTTCTACATGGATTGTTTCAGACAGGAAGACTTTTCATTGAAAAAAAATCTATTATTAGCTAATATGACCCAGATATGCAACAGACCGGAACCATTTCAGCAAAATTGGTAAAGAACATCATTCTAAAAGTGTCACTATGCTAAATATCAAAGCTCTTGCCATAGTATTTCAGAAGAATATTTCACTACATAACTCTTATGTAAAACTGCGACCCCCTAGGGCCTTGGCAGTTTTAACCCAAGGGGCATAATTTGAACAAACTTGATAGAGGACCTGTAGATGATGCTTTATGCCATATATGTAAGCTCAGGGACTGTGGTTTCAGACAATAAGATTTCTTAAGTTTTCATTGAAAAAATCTATTTTTAGCTCCCATGACCTAGATATGCAACTGACAGGAACCATATTAACAATATTTGTTAAGGGCTTCTAGAAGTGTCACCATGCCAAATATCAAAGCTCTGGCCATATTAGTTTCAGAGATAAAGATGTTTGAAGATTTCACTATATAACTATATGTAAAATTACGACCCCCAGGGCGGGGTCGTTTTTTAACCCAGGGACATAATTTGAACAAACTTGATAGAGGACCTGTAGATGATCCTTTGTGCCAAATATCAAAGCTCAAGGTACTGTGGTTTCAGACAAGAATTTTTTTTAAGATTTCATTGAAAAAATCTATTTTTAGCTCCTGTGACCTAGATATGCAACGGACCGGAACCATATTTACAATATTGGTTAAGGGCTTCTAGAAGTGTCATCATGCCAAATATCAAAGCTCTGGTCATATTGGTTTCAGAGATAAAGATGTTTGAAGATTTCACTATATAACTCTATGTAAAATTACGACCCCCAGGGCGGGGTCATTTTTCATCCAAGGGACATAATTTGAACAATCTTGATAGAGGACCTGAAGACAATGCCTTGTGCCAAATATCTAAGCTCAGGGTACTGCGGTTTCAGACTAGAAGATTTTTTAAGTTTTCATTGAAAAAATCTATTTTTAGCTCGTGTGACCTTCTAGAAGTGTCATCATGCCAAATATCAAAGCTCTGGCCATATTGGTTCCAGAGATAAAGATGTTTGAAGATTTCACTATATAACTCTATGTAAAATTACGACCCCCGGGGCGGGGTCATTTTTCACCCAAGGGACATAATTTGAACAATCTTGATAGAGGACCTGAAGACAATGCTTTGTGCCAAATATCTAAGCTCAGGGTACTATGGTTTCAGACAAGAAGATTTTTTAAGCTTTCATTGAAAAAAGCTACTTTTAGCTCGTGTGACCTAGATATGCAACGGACCGGAAATGTTTGAACAACTTTGAAAGAGGACCATATAAGGATCATACAGGCCAAGTTTGGTAAAAATCCATCCAGTAGTTTTGGAAGAGATGTCGTTTAAAGAAATTGTTGACGACGAACGAACGACGACGGACGATCAAAATAGCTCACCTTGGCACTACGTGCCAGGTGAGCTAAAAACACTCTGTGTAGTGATTAGGGAACTGACTGGTGCAACGCAACCGCAGTGCTCCAAGAAATTATTTTTGATTGACAGGCCAAGGGCAAGTAAGCCTAAAAAATTCACTTGCCCTGTCCAAAAGCTACTTGCCCCATTTTTTTTTTTAAACTTGCCTTTTTTACTGCGTATATATTATACAGGGCTGCAGATAAAGTGTTGGTTTAACTGATCATTTGCAAAGTTTTCTCCTTTATTTCTACAGTCTCTAAACCATAGCTTGTGATCACTAGTTAGTATTGTCTCTTTAAGAGGATTCTAATGATAATCAGTTGTCACAACAAAATCTTCCAATTTCCTCTTAGTTGAGGGTGTACTTTCTAGAAATCTTAACATGTCCTGATTTAGCTGATTTAATTTAACTATTACTAATGATATACAATCATGTATTTCCATAGTTTTTATTAGTTTTTTTTTTTATCATTTTAAAATTGCTTTATTTCGTATCTCAGTTTACATATATACGTAAATATACTAAACAGCCAAAGCACTCTATCAAAACAATCAAGCGTCGTAAAAGCAATATTATATAGATCGGGTTATGGTCAAAGCGTACCATGGTCAAAGCGTACCATATCATAAGCGTACCATTTTTGGTCGAAGCGTACCACATATAGGGGAAAACATTATTGGAGGCAATTTATCCGTTTTCACACCAGGTCCTATTATCAGTGTAAAAACACAATTTACATGTATACATATGTTATTTAGTGGTTGCGATCCTGATCATATTTGCATACCCGCCAATATTTTATGTTTGATCTACTTTCCTAAAAAATCCTTTAACTGCTGTTATTTCACACCTATAATCACTGTAAAAACACGATCTACCTGTACAAATATGATATAAAGCAGCTAGAAATGGTTTGGATGCTGATCATATATGCATACTTCCCTATATTTAATGTTTGATTTACTTACCTTAGAGAGTTCATGTAATACAATATCATCTATCCCTCACCATGGAGAAATTACGTAATTTCTCCATGCCCTCACCTATAATCACTGTAATAACACGATCGATATGTACAAACAATTTATTAGAAGAAGTTTTGATACTGATCACATTTGTATATTGTAGTTTAAAAACTATTAAAACCGTAATAAATCTACTTATTTCAGCCCTACTAATATCTAAGAAGAAACACACGATCGACCGGGACGAATGTGTTAGGATTCAGATGGAAATAGTTTGGATACTGATCATAAATATTATACATATTAGCAATTATAAAAGTTGCCAAGTTTCCGTAATTCATAGTTATTTCATTTATTTGAATGTTAATAGAAAGTCATGTATTTGACATATGAAGACCCATTGGCAGAAAATGGTTGAAAAAGAAACATGTACTTAATGCTTCTTGTTTCTTGGTAAAGAGACTGAATACGTGTGTGATCAAATGTGTAGAGCCTGATCAGTTGACAAATGTTTTGCATATCAGGGAGTCTGGGTCTCCACGTTTTGTGACTCCGAAATATTTGATGTTTTATGATTCCGAAATATTAATGCAATATTAGTTTTTGAAAGCATATAATTATGAATCCCTTTTTTGTATTTTGAGCTTATCAGGTCCCAAACTGTTTGTTAAAAATAGAACTGAAGCATACGACTCTTTGGATCCGTTGTAAATCCTGATTAAAAGCTGCGTAAAAAACACACATTTTCACGGATGCATAAACTGATAAAGCGGGGTCTGAACATGATCCCCAATGGTTGACATTTTTTAAATAGTTTTTCAAAGACTAAAGATTTCTTTTCAAGCATTTTGTATCATTATCAGAAGCCGCATAAAGCGGCGTCTGATCAGTTTTCACAATGGTCACAGGCGACCATCGAATTCAAGTAGTTAGGATCCAGTTCAAAAGTCGCGTAACAATCCGCTTTTCACGTACGACTAATTTCTTTTCAAGCATTGTGGATCGAGATCAAAAGCCGTGTAAAGCGGCCTCCGCTCAGGATCCACAATGACTGACACTTGTTTATACGTTTGTTTCAAGATAAAAAATGATTGACACTTGTTTTTAGAGCAGACAACTGTTTTTACGGCATCAAATTTTTGTTCAAGCAGTTTGGATCCTGATCAGGATCGCACACTATGGGATGTGATCAGGATTCAAACACCACACAATTGTTGACACTTATATTAATATTTTCGATACTTGAGTGAGAACTTATGACAACGTATGGTAACTGTTTAGGCACATTCAAAATTTGCTCATAACTACTAAATCCCCACATATATGTGGTTTATGGATGAAAACTAATTTAACTATGTAGGCGTATGTAAAATAATACACTAATTATGATACTAACAGGTTTATAATGTGTGAAAAACAATAAATTATCAACTAATAACTAATAATTTGTTTCCCTATATAATCCTATATGTGGTACGCTTCGACCAAAAATGGTACACTTTGACTCGGTACGCTTTGACCATAACCCTATAGATCTAAATTAATTAATATTCATTAGGTCACACGTAAAACACTTTAAGCATTGGTCACTAGCTACTATGCAGTTAATTCTGCTTTGTTAACGAAAAGTTGAGTCAGTTATCCAACAATACGATAAACAATTATGGTCTCTAATTTTTAGGCCTGCGGCGAGGATAATCTACCAAATATTTTCGGCTTTTAAGCCGATACCGGGCTTTACACGAAGGACTGCCTGAAAATCAAATGGGCCCGCCCGATGACCAATCGCAAATGGAGGATCCCGGGCGTAGGGCTATCCTATTTTTGGAGCACTGAACCGGGAAGCAAAACATTCTGAAATCCAAATTCTGAAATTCAAGGTCAGTTACATCATATCTACAATAGCATTTATTTTAGAATATATTAGAATATATCATGTAAACTGAGTTTTAAATACATTATAAAATTAGAGTTACTATAATGCAAATGAAAATAAATCTTACCCCATTCCATCACCAATGTAACACCAGAAAGTGATAGTGACACAAGAAGGAATTTATAACCGTGCCGAATAAAAAACTGTTTCCAAGTGTTCTTCTCCTGTTCATCAGTGCTATCTTTTTTATCTGAATCTTTTGATTTATCCCCGTTCTCTTTCTGTTGTTCTGAGAGTTTGTCCTTGAGTATAGTTTGTGTTAAATTAAAAGCACTTGCGTCTTTAGTTCCTGATGAAGATTTTGAACTAAACCGGCAAACTTTAAGGTGAGTCTGAAATATGGTGGCATCGCCTTGGAATGATTGTTTAACTCTAATGCAGGATTTATGTCTCCCATTATTTATTGGAAGTGTTCTTAAACAACCCAATACTCCTTTAACTCGTCGAATATTTCTGTAAACACACATGGATGTCAAGAGCGCAGACATCTTGGATTTCTTTTCATGCGGATGTGTTCGGGGGAAACCCTACATTGACGTAATGCACAACAAAGATAAATTATTTTTTCAAAGTAAGATATTCATTTGAATGTTTTTAAAATTCTGGTGAAATACACTGTAGCATTTAGCTGCAAAAAATAACTTAAATACATAGATATTCGTCTCACATATATCGACTATGAAAAATGTTAAAATAAATTACTTGTACATTACGTGAGATCGCTCAGCATCAGCAGTCATGTAAAAATATTGATAAATGGAATCAACTTCCGAGTGGAGCAATTGTAATGGAGATAAATATGATACTGTTGAAAAGGTGACTGTTTATATCGTAATCTTATTTTTTAATCTTCACTATGTTGTCCACGAAATGTTGCCTTTCAGTGTTACCTGTCAGTGTCAGATGATGAGTGACCCAGCCTGACCCTCGGAATGGTCATTGATGATTGAATTTGACATATGCGGCAGGGGTACTGGCACACATGTGTGCATAATTCTGTGACTGCAGTCTGGTCGAAGTGCCATGGTCATGTCAAAGTGAACCAGGCCAAAGTGTACCATTTAACTCTTTCCTCCCTGAAACTTTAAATGGACAATTCCAGTTTCCATTTAAGTCTAGTCAATTTCTGACTTTTAAGGGTTGTTTGTGTCAATGTTTGGCATTATGACAAACAGTGAAGACCCTGATCAGAGGGCTCCTTTCGGGGCCCTCTGATCTGGGTCATCACTGATTGCATAGGACGAATTACAGACGATTCGTCACCAGGCAAATTCGTCACCAAAGCGATATATAGTAATGGCAAAAGACGATTCGTCACCAAAGACTTTGTATAGGGTATTTTCTTACCTGGTATATATATGATCAGGATCATTTTTATGTTAATTGTATAAGTTATATTGTTGAAATTGACAAGTATCGATAAGCCCATATGTATATTCTAGAATTTACAATTGTAATATATAAATTACTATAAGTATAAAAGATGAATCTAGATGCCGAAATTTATCGAAAAAAAGATAAAACTATGACCAAGTTTATTTATATCTAAATAGATTAAAGTAATTAGATTATAATATACTAGATAAATAACATTCCACATGTGCATGTACAAATTAATTAGCGACACGGATTGCAGCGGCAAAAACTTATTGTGTAATTAACGTTAATCCCTCCTGCTTAAGGAGGATCATATATGATCACCCTTATTACTTCCATTATGCATGAAAATTGTTGCAGAAAGCTGCTATACGTGTTCCCTTATTAATGCCATCTTGCCTTAAGCAGCCAACTGTCTAAAACACTAATAATAGGAAGACTTTTCAAAGTAAATGTGTGTTTAGGTTCTTGCACTTGCATGAGAAGGGTGGATTGTTAAAAAAAACCTGTCTTAAAACAAATACGTGAGTATGTTCGCTGACCCTGGTTTTATTAAACTAATCTAAAATAAAAATGGAAATACGAGATAAATCCTCTCTATTGTGTCCACAGAAATGAAGGTTTTTTAATCTAGCCACCACCATAAAACGGAAATTGACATGTATTTATTAATTGAGTGTTTTTTAAAATATTCGAATATGTTATTTAAAATTAATGCAAAAAATGATCTAATTAATACAGTAAGAAACAGTTGGTCAAACGTAAAAGTTTGTTATATCTACCGCCAAAGGCAGATTACTTTAATTACATACATGTACATTGTTGTTAATCTGGTGTGAAATGTTGATTGGTAATTACCCGACCTGTTATACCTGTATTGATATTAAACTGTAAAAACAACAAACCAATTAATGTAAATATCATAGGCACACGTACAAAGGAATGTCATGCTCAGTACATACACGTGTCAGTCAGTCACGTGCCATCAGGAACGTATATTAGATATAATCGACGTTCCTGGTGCCATTCAGTTTGAAACTGGATACTGATAACAGGTTTTCTTTGATTCAGGCTTCAAATATCACCGATTAAAGGTAGTTATAGAAATACATGTAGTTTAAAAATGATGAGAAAGTAAGAAATTAATTAAATACTTAATCCCATTTAATGTTGGACAAAAGTAATGCAGTGGTAAGCTTAATGCAAGACCTTTACTATACGTGTGCCGATCAGTGTAAATTAATTCTGGTTATCTATGATTTAGGTCCTTGGCGGCATTTGCAGAGGATTTAAATTGAGGCACGATTATGATTATTATCTGTCTATACCCTTATCACTGCTGCATTTAATTTTGTAAAAAATGCTAACTGTAATTTTATTGCACATCATCATTTATTATAATCTATCTCATTATACTATCAAATAATTCCATACAGAGTGTTCTAGAGATATGGACTTATTTATATACATAAAGACCCACTTTTATTTGGGAAAAGCAGCCATGAAGTAAAGATGGAATTGCCTTCTGCTTTACTTTCATTTTGCTTTAGCCTACGTGACATCTTATATAGTAACTAGGAAGCGGGTGTGAAGATCTTCTATCTTTAATGTAATAAAGGTTTATATGATATGATCGGTCTTGAGTATTTATTTCACCTATGAAGTTCTAAAAAGATAACACAGTTTCGATCCAAATCTTTTCTGGCTCCGATTTATTTCCAAACAACGCTTAAAGTATTGGAATAAAATGTCATCTATAGTTTCTGGTTGCATTTTATTTCTTCCGCTTGACAAGCATTTTGGAGCCAGATCATATGTGGAACCAAACTATTTGGTAAAATATTACCAAATTGCCCATAGCGTAAATATAGCCATAAATAATTACATTTCCCGGGCTCCTAACTGACTGACCAAAAATTGTCCGTATATATCGGGATCCAAACAAAATGAATGTATCAATTAGATCTACATAACGTGTATATTAACACTACAAAAAAGGTAATTAAAACACCTCTATGTGTGAACAATTAATTATACTCATTAAATCAGTATATAAAATTTTTGTACTATATTTCCTTTGGTGACGAATTGACTACCCCTTTTGTACTATAATGCTTTGGTGACGAATCTGCATGGTGACGAATTGTCCATCATCCCATAGGACAAGTGTATTATTTACATGTACAGTTTGAAAATGACGCCTATATGCCGGACTAGGGCTCAAAGAGTTAAGTGATCATTGATGGGTTTTCACAAATGAAATAAACCATTTTTGGGCCCATTTGGGGTAAAAAAATAGTAAGAAACTGTGTCAGAACACAACCACTAGTCACGGCCTACACTGGAATCACTTGTCAGAAGATTCATTTTCAACCTCCCTGGCCGGGATACAATCTTGGAGGTTTGGGAGGGGTTCAACCCTTCCCATGGGGGGGTGGGTGACAAGAAGTTTCGCCCCAAAACCGTTTCCTCACAGTTTGTTTCATTCCCAAATTCGACCTTGCCCCCTAAGGGCTAGTCGTTTGACCCCTTATCTTATAAACTTAATATGTTTGATTTAAATACTTATAATTCTATTGTTTTTTTATTAATTAACTGGCGGCGAGTACTGCAGTTCATGAAAAAAAAATTGAAAAGAAAACTAATTCAACTTTCACCAAAGTTGTATTTGTAAAAATATAATTCATACAATAAAATTGGTAATTGTTTAACACCATCAGCCCTATCTATGAGTATGCTCGTCATTTACTAACAGTGTACCTATGAAAAGTCCAATTATGATATGTTGACAGTGCAGATCCCAATTAGAGGACTCCTCACCTGTAGCACAATTGGACTATATAATTGAGACTCAATGATCGTATAGTGGGTTTTAACATTTTCTTAACTAACTTCAGATGGCTTCTCAGGTATGGGTTGTCCCCCAGATTTTTTTGAAATTGACATTAAAATAGTGCATTCTGGTGATACGACATTCTGAGGATGATTCTTAGAAGAAAGTTTACCTCAATAGAATGATGTAAATATCCTAAAAGAAGATACAATTTTATTTATGCTTTTCGGTGGATTACCACGAAATAGCAGTGGATTATCACTTTATAATTTCACTGCTTTAAGCAGTGGGATTATCCCCACGCGCGCTTTTATTATGAATTTTCCCCGTAGGGCTCCCCAAGAATCGTAGTCAATCGTCTCTTATCCTTAAATTCCTGCAGTCCGATTTGTCGCGAACCACTCAACGGAAGAACACAAATCCGAAATCGGGAGCAACGACGTAATTCGGATGACGTCAAATCAATAAATCAGTGACGTCATCGTACGGGAAACTGTTTCGAAAATGTGTTCAATATAAACTTGGGGCTCAACAAGGGGTAAATCATGTACTTTCGCTTTCACAAATGTCGAACAATTTCGTTTAAAAAGTGGCTTAAAAGCATAAATAAATAGAATAATTGTATTTTTTCCGTATAAGATCGAATTTAATCCATTGAGTGAACATCAGACTGTTATATTTTCACTCGTGGCTTCGCCACTCGTGAAAATATAACGTCTGATGTTCACTCAATGGATTAAATTTCTATCTAATACTGAAAAAAACAATTATCCTCTATATAATCTGGAGAAAAATATAATACATTTCCATTCTGAGAAAACTAATACTTTCAACAATGATCATGTTAAGATTTCCGTCAATCAAAACAGTAAAAGCATTCTGCTGCAACAAACATGAAATTTATAACTCTCTTGCCGAGTGTACTAGTCACAAGTATACTGTTAGCCTATATGCAAATTGAATTCATTATCCCCTGAATGTACAGCTCCTTTTCCCATTAAGTTCAATACTAAAGAGTTTTTAACTATACATGACAAAACTAGCCCTGCAAACAATACATTATAGTTACTAAGGCCGTTCAGGGACAAGGATACAATTACTGCATGTATATTATATAGTATATACTGTCCCTGTCATGGGGTATAGCTCATGGGGGAGTTCATGAACTGTGGAAACATGTGAATGCAATGTGCAGTTCATCAAAATAATTTCGTAAATCAAGTTACAGCTTCCTCATATATCATTTTAGCATGTATCAAAAAGGTGTGAGCATTATTACCTCGAGGGACATCAACATACCGTCAAATGGCCGTACATGTATATTGACAAGCAATGCAGTCCCTGATCAGAGAGCTCATTTATGAGCCCTCTGATCTGGGTATATGCTGTTTTCACATCCCAACAGTTTGGATACTGATCAGACGCTACGTATGCCGGCTTCTGATCACAATGCAAACTATTTGATACTCATAATATTAGACAAGATACTTTAAGTTGAATGTTGAGAAATAAATGCAGACGACTTTTTAAAAAAATTAATTTGCTATGCGGGGATTCACCTTCTATGTTGATTTCAAGAAATACACTGGATACTGATTGAAAAGAGATCTATAAGTTAAGTTGATCCCCTTAACTAAGGTACCAATATGTCGTCTGCTTTAAACCAGTGTCTACTTAAACTTCTTTTATGTATTTTTGACTTCAGTAAAAAACATGCGTCTAGTGAGAATCAAAACTGTTAGGCAATGAACCTTAGGTAAGGCAGTGAAGTGGTTAATGTAACTATACATATATATATATTACAATAACAGGTCAAAGAGAAAAAAGTAACACCTTTAATTCAATGAAACAATTGCATTAGTTGTGTGTCAATCACAAGTGCCCATTGCCTTATGCACTGCCATAGATCTTATATATTACCATAAATTTGCTTTATACACTGTCATAGGCCTTATACATTACCATTTGCATTATGCACTGTCATAGGCTTTATACTGTAGCGGGAAAAGCTCTACGGGAAGCCTTGCCCGTCAGGAATACCGAGTTCTTTGTTTGAGGAGGTGTCTGGTCTCAACGTCCCACTGCATTAACGCCCCACTACATAAACGTACCATTTGTGGATCCAACGTCCCACTTTTTAAAAATTATATATTTCACCGTATTTGACAATTATTAATTGATGCAAAAGTGAAATAGTGATTTAAATGAGTCACTGGGATGAAATGAAATATATTTTGCTTACATACTATGTACATACGATGTTCCTATGTGAGTATTATCTTCCGTTAGTCGGGGTTGTTTTATCCACTTATAGCATCGCATTAATTTTCGTATTTCGTAGAAGATAAGTTTCCTTTCGCCAGTGCCACACCCAAGTAGCTACCTTTTTTCACTGTGTATATGTTTCATGTCTACGATTACACTCTTTGAAATATCCAATTTACAAACAGTTTGGAATATATGATGAGAATTGAGTTGGTCTCTAATCTGGATGAAACTGTTTGAAAAGGAGATTAGCTTTAGCTGCCGTCACGGCCTATGGAGTGTACTACATTGTATTTGCAATTTTTTCTACGATCGGGTGTTCATTTTTGTAATTACAGATATCCTAAATCAATCAGATTATATATCGTGAATAATCTCAAAAACAATAAATTATACAAAAATAGTATAATAAAACTGATTTTCTTTAATTTTTATAAAGTGGGACGTTCCATCTAGAAAAGTGGGACGTTGCGACTGGTACGTTTCGGCAGTGGTACGTTGCGACCATAAACCTTTGAGGAGAGTAACATATAAGTGACTAGTCCTTCATATTATCAGATCTTTATTACTACTAAATCTAATAACTAATTTGCTGGCTGCTATTATCTATCAGAGTTGGTAACTACGTACCTCTCTACCATTCAAGATCACCAGATCTTTCTTTATAATGTGAATGCAATTTGCCAGCCCTGTTTGATTGAACAACAGCCTACTTACAGACAGACTGTTGTACAATCAAAAGGGCTTACAAACATGAACATCAACAAAATACATATACAGTACTAAGATATATAAACAGATTATAATAATTATTCAAGATGTCTAGTGAAAGTACTGAACTTGTTTTGGAAACCTATATTAATATTAAAAACTATCTAGCCTAAACTTTCAAATTACCTCCCTTTTCCCCATTACACTCCCCCCACCTAAACAAATGCACATTAAACGCATTTGTTTAAATTGAAGAAAAGTGTAACAAAATGAATTTAGAAAATGAATGCTATAAATTAGAAAAGATTAAATAAATTATTTAAGTATGATTACATATGATTGAGGATACCGCCTGTTCAAACGTTTAACCCCTGAACAAAATCTGCAAACTCCTAATTTTCAAACCGTATTCTTTTAAAAATGATAAAGCTATCTGTATTTGTTAAAACATCAAAGAATTTTGAAAATGGCAAACATTATTGACTCTGATCAGATGGCGTCGAAATGAGCCTTGTGATCTTAGTCTACAATGTTTAACTATAACACAAACAGGGGGAAAATGTTTAAAATGGCGGTAACCATCTCTTATTAACACGTTTAAACTTAATTTTGTTTAAACAAAAACAAGTATATCAAAATTGGATACAGAATCGAGCATTTAGCAACTATAAAGTTCTGGCATTTAAACTTCACAAACACAAATCACAAAACCTGTTCATCCCTTATATTGATAAACTCAACTCACTTTTGAGAATATCACATATTTATCTACTACAACTCAACGGAAGAAGTACTTCCATAAACTTCTTCATCTAGACAATGATGCTGCAGCCTTTGACACAACTAGTACAATTTGCTAGTCATCTACGGAATATTTCTTTTAAATGTAAATATTACTCTCAATGACAGCACGAAACCAGGACGTGTCAAAAGAACCGTATGCATCAAAACCATTGCTATGTTTATTCGACTACGGAATAGTATGTTTAACTTATACTATTACTCTCATCATTCATCTCTGTTTGGCTTTAGGAAAAATCCACAACAACAAAAATCCTTAAATTCATAACATAAACTACTAAACAACAAATACAACAATATCAGCATTGAAATTATGATTTGTGAAGTCTAAAGCGTAACAATATTCTTCCCTTTCAGTATCCAAACAAAACTAAAACGGCAAATAGGCCATGAAAAACAAATTTGTGCATCGATTCTCCGACCAATTCTGAAATAAACCTGTAACACATTTCGACAAAAATAACTGTAACACATTTTGACAATTTTTTATTTAAATCACCAGATAAGTAGCATCAATTTTTTATTGATCAAAACTGACATCATAAATATCACTATCTTAACTCTTTCCTCCCTAAAACTTTACATGGAAAACTCCAGTTTCCATTTTAGTCTAGTCCATTTCTGACTTTTAAGGGTTGTTTTTGTCAATGTTTGGCTTTGTGACAAACAGTGAAGACCCTGATCAGAGGGCTCCTTTCGGAGCCCTCTGATCAGGGTCTTCACTGTTTGCATAGGACAAGTGTACTATTCACAGGTACACTGTTTGAAAAGCACGCCTATATGCGGGACTAGGGATCAAAGGGTTAAATTAACAATATCAAATTGGAATTGATCAAAGCTGACACCTTTAAATATCACTATCTTAAATTTACAATTATCATATTTGAATTGATCAAAGCTGATACTTGTAAATATTATTATCTCTACAGCTAATGCAAAGTATTTTCAAAAGACATAATAACGCATTAACTACGCATACAAGATACTATTTACAAGACTATTGGTCTGGTTTCAATATTCAAATACATACTAATACATTTACTAAACATACTATTTAAAAAAATATTGGTCCGGGCGCCATATGACCATTTCATGTGTCGCGGTGCCGTAAAACCCAACTCAATCAATCAATCAAATCCAATATTCAGTTACATACTAATACATTTACTACACATATAGTAGTGTTTTAGCCAGACTCTCAAAAAGGGCAGGGGGGCACCAAAAAGGGGCAGGGGGGCACCAAAAAAGGGCAGGGTGCAAACAAAGTGCGGACCCGCAACTTCGGTGAGGGGATTGTTAACATTTCTAGGTGTCTTTTCATCATATTCAAAGTCTTATAGGTCCATAAGCACTTTTAATGTATTCAGCATATAAGTCTGTAAAGATAAAGGTTATACATGTGGCAATAGAACAATGGGGAGGGTGCGGGAGGGGCGACCCTCCTGCGCTGCGGCGGACATTTTTTGGACTTTAAATGATGAAATAGTGCAATTTTGCTATACAGAGATATATAATAAACATGTATGCACATGTAGTGGATTTTAGCTATACATGTACATTATACAGATGCATACAAGTATTATGGAAAATGGATGGAATCAGCCAATGTTTGCAAATAGAATATTAACAGATCAAGCTTTTTTTCTTTAAATCACACATTATTAATATTTAAAGTTACACAACTAAATTTTACTCCAGCACCTGATGATTTCCCATTACAGCTGTTGATTGAGGATGGCATTTAAACTAGTATTCCATTCTTTTGCAACAATGTATTTTGTAAAACAGGGGTGTAAAAGCCCCAAAACGATAAATACTAGAAAATATCAATTCTCTTACTTAATTCTTTAAAAAAAGAGAGCAAGAAACTAGGTTATGGAGTGTCTTTACCTTTATGCAAATAGTATAGACCCAGATCAGAGTGCCCTGGGTAAGTCCTTTGTATAGGGTGTATTTCCTGTTTGTCTGATTTAAAATTATTTTGAGATTTTTCTAATATCGCACACAGTTAAACATGCACACAAACAATCTACTATAAAGTACAATAATTATTGGCATTGGATTTTTGCTGTATCCAGGCAAGTGGGTGTCTTAAGGATTTTCCTATTAATAAAATTCAGCCTTCCCTAAGCAACCACCTGTCATAAAACAGAATACAATTAATTAGACTGCATCACGGGAAAAATTAAACAGGATCTACTTAGATATGTGTTGTCACGCTGATGTTCTGTTTCAAATAGATCATTCAATATGAACTTACCAAAATAAAAACAACAGCACAGAACTGATACTTATCCCATTCTTCGATTCTCGCGCGTATGTAGTATTTGATGGCAGAAAAGGATGTTATCAAACCAACCAAACCTCTCTCGGTCGTAACTTATTTCCCGAAACTCCAGCGAAATATACACCTGTAAACTGTTATTTGTTAATTTCACGTCAATCATCAATACTGTCCTTCTAAATGGGTGTATATAACGTCTACATTCATTGGATGTTTAAAAAAAAGATGCGGGGAATTACCTTTCTTATAGCCAATAAAACGAGTAAAGACAACTTGTGTAAAAGTTCGAAGCACGGTGCGCGTTTGAATTTTCCATTTCCGAAATTTGGAAGACTGTTCGTTTCTGGTACGTGAATATTAATAAAGATTTGTATGGAAAGTATTTCCTTCTAAGAAAATTAATTTCGGTTTTAGATCTATATTCACCTAAATTGTTCGTTCGTCGAGCATTCTTTATTGGCCCTGTATCGAGCATATTTTTCCAAGATCCGACTCGCGTTTGCGTTTTAATCTGTGATTTTTTTTTCAGTCTTCATAATGGATAATAATCATATGAATGTTTAAATTTAGGGAAAAGGGTGTCGTATATTCTGTTTTTCAACGAGGCCAACATGCGTTTCGATTTAATCCGGCTTCAGTCGTACACTCTCGCTATGCGGGGTACCACACCAGGTACATATGTGTATCGGTCGATTACACACTATAATTGTTGATTGTCTATGACACGCGCGTGTCGCATTGCACTGATTGGCAATAATGGGATTAGCGACAGTAAGTGGTATCGCTCCGGGCAGCGGGGCGGTCTATATCAAATGGATAGGGGCACAGAATAGGGGCACCCTTTGCCTTATACACAGTTACACTGTTATAGGCCTTATACATTACCATTTTCCATATACAATGTCATTGGCTTTATACATTATCATTTGCCTTATTATACACTGTCATTGGCTTTATGTATACATTACAATTTGCCGTATTCACTGTCATATGCCTTATACATTACCATTTGCCTTATACATTGTCATAGGCCTTACACATGATCATTTGCCATATACAATGTCATTGGCTTGAATTTTACATTACCATTTGCCTTATACACTGTCATATGCCTTATACATTACCATTTGCCTTATATACTAGCATATGCCTTATACATTACCATTTGCCTTATTCACTGTCATATGCCTTATACATTACCATTTGCCTTATTCACTGTCATATGCCTTATACATTACCATTTGCCTTATACATTACCATTTGCCTTATATACTAACATAGGCCTTATACATTACCATTTGCCTTATACACTGTAATATGCCTTATACATTACCATTTGCCTTATATACTAACATAGGCCTTATACATTACCATTTGCCTTATATACTAGCATATGCCTTATACATTACCATTTGCCTTATACACTGTCATATGCCTTATACATTACCATTTGCCTTATATACTAACATAGGCCTTATACATTACCATTTGCCTTATATACTAACATAGGCCTTATACATTATCATTTGCCTTATATACTAACATAGACATTATACATTACCATTTGCCTTATATACTAACATAGGCCTTATACATTACCATTTGCCTTATATACTAACATAGGCCTTATACATTACCATTTGCCCTATATACTAACATAGACCTTATACATTACCATTTGCCTTATATACTAACATAGACCTTATACATTACCATTTGCCTTATATACTAACATAGGCCTTATACATTACCATTTGCCTTATATACTAACATAGGCCTTATACATTACCATTTGCCTTATATACTAACATAGACCTTATACATTACCATTTGCCTTATATACTAACATAGACCTTATACATTACCATTTGCCTTATATACTAACATAGGCCTTATACATTACCATTTGCCTTATATACTAACATAGGCCTTATACATTACCATTTGCCTTATATACTAACATAGACCTTAAACATTACCATTTGCCTTATATACTAACATAGGCCTTATACATTACCATTCGCCTTATATACTAACATAGGCCTTATACATTACCATTTGCCTTATATACTAACATAGGCCTAATACATTACCATTTGCCTTATATACTAACATAGGCCTTATACATTACCATTTGCCTTATATACTAACATAGGCCTTATACATTACCATTTGCCTTATATACTAACATAGACCTTAAACATTACCATTTGCCTTATATACTAACATAGGCCTTATACATTACCATTTGCCTTATATACTAACATAGGCCTTATACATTACCATTCGCCTTATATACTAACATAGGCCTTATACATTACCATTTGCCTTATATACTAACATAGGCCTTATACATTACCATAAGGTTTTTGTCTAGACTGAGCATATGCATTATAACAAGTATCTCGCATTCAAAAGGGATAATCAATGTTTTAGATTTGTTATTCAACACAATAAATCAAATGGAAGACAAATTAATTGTTTGATACTGGCTTCAAGCTTTATCAGAGATTGTAGTGATAGAGTGCTTCACTTCATCAAGTTAAATGCAATCAGCACTTAGCTTGCGGCTAGGAATAGGATTCTTGTTCAAATAGTTTGGATCCATATGGAAAACTGATAGATCATGACAACTGGGAAAACAATCATGAGTTGGAAGGTAAATGAAAATCTTCCTAATTTACAGCCATTCATAACCTGGTTTTGTTTAAGTTTTTAACTCTTTGCATGCTGGTATTTTTTTCGTCTGTAAATTGTTGTCTGCTATTGTTCTAAAAATTGATTTTTCTAAATTTCTTCTCAAAACAGGATCAGAGTGTCAAACAGTTGGGATCCTGATGAGAAGCCAGATTATGCAGCTACTCATCAAAATCCAAACTGTTTGCATTTAGGTTAACATGGTTCTGCCACTAGCATGCTACACGTACCAGTCAACCCATTTACCCCATAGCCTGATTCTAGTTTTAAAAAAAGTTTACTACTTAAAGCAGGTTGAATGTAAAGCAGCATTCTGCTTTACTTCAAACCTGCTTTAATATCAACAGGAAGATACTGGAAATACCTTCTCCTCAGTGTTTAATGCTCAGGACTTCCTTAGATAGGGACTTCTTTTCCTGGTATAGAAATATTTGTTAAGTTAGAGGGGTGAAAAGGCATATCTATATAGTAATAGGTTAAGCAGCAAACTGGCATTGACACAAACAAGTCTTGGTTTTTCCAGTCCACTAAAACATACATCATGGCGTTGCACTCATGATGTCATAAATATTATGATGACGTCATAACATTTGATATAACGAGACAATGTTACTGTGATGTTGGATAATCATTTTCTCCCATTTTGACATACATAGAAATAGGGATTTGCCTTATAGAGATAAATCGGGTGATTTTTATGTCATGTAAAATAGAGGATAGAGTGATTACCTATATGGCAATAAAACCCCTATCTCTTATAGGCAGAAATGGGAGAAAAATCTATCCTGTGTTTGCTGCAAATGACAAAGTTTGCAGACAAGAACTGGCTAGTATGCTAAAAGTTATTTTTTTACTCTACATTTATGAATTAATGTTAACTTTTTTCATGCTAGCTACCAAACCGTAATTAAATTTGCAATCAGTTTATAAGACGCCCCTGATTATGTGGTGTCTCACCAGGATCCAAACTGTTTGACACTCTGACAGTTTACCAAAAATCTTAATTTTAGAATTGTAGCAGACAACAATTTTTGCAGATGAATAGTACATGTATTTAGCATTCACAGCGTTATTCTAGTGCATTGATTCAATGAAGAATAGTTTGTGTGCAACATTAATAATAATAATGGATTTTTGTCTGTCATTTTAGTTACCAAAACATGAACCAGTCCACTTAGAATTCTAGGTAATTTAATAACTTCTCAAAATTAGCTAACAGTGTAGACCCTGATCTATAGCAGCCCTCTGATCTGGGTCTACACTGTTTGCAAATGTAATGACTGTTTTTATTTTTACAGGTCCGTAGTGTTGAAAAAGTTAACTAAATGTTATCGTTTTGTCTTTCATAAATACAGATTACTAGAATGCTTGGATACTTAAAATGTTATTGCCTTGAAGTCCCAATAATTCATCTATATCATCCAACCTCAATTTCACCTTGACCTAAGTTAGAACAGATCAGAAATCAATTACCAAGTATGCCAATGGGGGTGAATGTGTTCATTGAATGCATCATCTTGGCTGTAAGCTTCGTTAAGCAGCCACCTGTATCAGACTTCCAACCAGTGTCCATATGAATGAGTGTAGGAATAAATTGAATCCCTTAAAAAAGTTTGATTATAATTTATTCCGAGAAAGAAGTGATTCTAAAAAAGTTAAGCAAACAACAAATTGATGTATTCAAAATATTTTTTTTAAATGTGTGCCAAGCATGGTTATGCAGTGTTTACATTACTGTTCACACTAATGTGATGAGGCTGTTGTCAGGATATCTGCCTCATATCATAGTACAGTCACAACGCTCTATTAACTATTTAAGCACAATTGTCAGAGCTGTAAAAGAGGAGTACGGGGTACCCAAGCAACTCTTTTATTTGGTATAGTAGAACAGTAGAGTAGCCCCCCCCCCCCCCCCCCCAAATCCAACAACAATTGAATGTGTCAAGTAGGAGCCCTCTGATCAGGGACTTCACTGTTTGCATAGGACAAGTGTACTCTTCACTGGTACACATTTGGTAGAGGATGCATATATGCGTCACTATTAGGGTTCAATGAGTTAATGTATAGTTTTTTGGTTCGTTTGAATGGGAAACACTGAGACCCTTATGGTCACCCATTTCCTCCATTAAGCCCCTCTATTACGACTACTAAAGGGAAGGATAATTGATCTATGAAATGCAGATGACAGCTTAAAGCAAGGTGAAAGTAAAACAGAAAGCTCCTATTAAGGAGCTTTCTGTTTTACTTTCACCTTGCTTTAATCAACCTGGTTACCACCTGCATTGAAAACCAAATGAATAGCATAGGTTAGTACAGTGGAGAATCTGTTATTCTTTCCCAATAAACGCGTTTACGCTAAAACTATTATTTGCAGTGCAAACAGTTTGGAGCCAGATCAGACGCCGGGTAACCCGGCGTCTGATCAGGCTCCAAACTGTTTGCCACCAAGATAAACAAGAATTATCAGAATTGTCCAAAAGTTGTTCTTTTCTACGTTTTAGTGCTTTGCGTTTGCGTACGTTTGCGTTTAAACGGGAAAGAATAACAGATTCTCCACTGTAGTCATAATAGAGGGGTTTTACTGTACTTAAGATTCATGTTGTTGTAAGATTCTTCCTGTATTCAACACCATCAATTGATACTCATGTATGGTTTATACAGGTGACTTAAGGCACTGTCACAGAGGAAAGGGTTGAGGGGTCGGTCAGATCCCTTTTTGGCAAAAAGAGCTTAACCCATTGCCCAATAAAAACGCTTTTTTTACGCCTCAAATTTATGCTCCAACTGAAGAATATGGATCCACTTTATATTGTCATGAATATGCTGCATAAGAAATATTTTCTATATCCTGTTAAAGTCTCGCTAAATGCAGGCTGAAAGTAAAGCAGAATGCAGAATGCCCCATAAGGCATGTTCTGCTTTACTTATAACCTGCTGTAAGTGGTCACTAGGAACAGGCTATAGGCTAATGGGTTTATCAGTGCATGAAACTGCCTGGAATACTCAAATCAAATTAAATAGATTATTTTGGAGTGGACAAGACATATAACAATAAACATTTACTGGGTGTTAAAAAGTCAAAACTAGATCAGTCACATTATTGAAGAATATTAAATTTTGTGAATTGATGTTTGATAAGAGAAGACCTTCATACTGTTAAGCACACAAACAAATTCATAAATGACTATGTGTTCTATGTTATTGATGGTCAATTTTTGTGCCATGCTTGATAGTGACAATATTTCCCATCATTGGATTGAAAGGATTAGAAATGAATAGTGTAACAGATTGACACAGAGGGTTTGTGATAGTTATTGATTTTATCATTAACGCTTTCAGTGTGTAACATAAGGTAGATCAGTACATAGAAAATAATCCTAATTGCAGGCTTTCAGCATTACTTCTTGCTTGTAGTGAAGCTTTAGAACTGCATTAATCGCACTGATAAGTAATGAGAAATGAAAGTTCATTTCCTTCAACTGTTAACTGTAGGTCTTCAGATTCAGATGCAGACTTTAAAATCTGTTCAAAGGTCATTTTGATATTTTCATAGAAGTTATAACTGGCCATTTCTTGTGACATTCAATTCAAGCCTGGCCATTAGTGAGAAAAGGATTAGCTACTAGGTCATTTTGTTCCCAAGTTAAAGCAGTGAGAAATGGAATGATTCTTTCTCGGACGATTCTAAAGCTGCCCCTTTAAAAAATTTATGGATTTGTTTCAAGATTGCATTTATGTCACAGGGTGTAATTTTATTATCACTTGTACTGCATTGCTGTACAAGCATGCTTTAATGGAAACATGGTATAGAGCATGACTTTGAACCTAGCGAGAATTGATCCCGGATCAGAACAGATGTTTCTTTATATGAACACCTGGTTACATTGGGCTCCCAACAAGGGATGCTCCTAGTTTGATTCCAAGTCATTCTCATACCCATAGAAATTCTTGACATTCAACTGCCTGGGGTAGTATATCACAGTGTGTAGTTTTATCATCAAAGCACACTTTGATAGCTCGTCATCCCAGTGTGGTAGAGTGCATGACTCTGAACCTGTACACCGGGGTTTGATCCCCGGTCAGAATGGATGTTTCTTTATAAGAACACCTGTGGTTACATGTATATATTTTCTTTTCTCATTGTTTTCAGTTGCCGCCACATCCTCTGGTAGCAGACATCTAGGCCTGTCTGCTGTGACAGTCAAGTATGTTCTCTGCAGCAGGGTCGTATATTTCTAGAGCGCCATGGCGACCCTCTGGAAGTATGATAGCTCCACCATGTCGGCCAACCCGTGATAGAGTGATGCACAGAGGCCTCATATTTTTTACTGTATCTATAATAGTACTTGTTTGTGGTACTATCATGACAGTGCTAGGTGAGTGATTAACCCTTTCCCATATACAAGCGCCTTTTAGCACATTCAGTTTATTCCTCCGCTACAGAATATAGTTCCAATTTTTACAGTTATGAATATGTATCATAAGGAATATTTTCTTTATTCTAGAAGGTGGTAGTTTAAAGCAGGCTGAAAGTAAAGCAGAATGCGCCTTAAGGCGAATTCTACTTTACTTTCAACCTGCTTTAAACAGTCGCCTATTTTCAAAACTAGAAACAGGCTATTGGGTAAAGGGTTAAGGCCATACCAGTCAATTACAGTAAAATCGGTATCAACACTTTGTACCCTAGTCACGCATATAGTGTATCGGTGAAGAGTAGACTTATCCTATGCAAACAGTGTAGACCAAGATCAGAGGGCTGATCAGTCTTCACCATTTGTCATATTGCAAAACACTGACCAAAAAACAATTATTATTGATCTGGCTGTGTTGGTTTGTTGGTCTGTCCACAACTTTGATCCATTACCCCATAGCCTATTTCTAGTTTTAAATCAGGTGACCACTTAAAGCAGGTTGAAAGTAAAGCAGAATGCGCCTGAAGGCGCATTTTGCTTTACTTCCAGCCTGCTTTAAGCTATCATCTACTGGGATATAGCAAATATTTCTTACGATATATATTCATGACTGCATAAAATGGAACTATTTCCTTCAAAGGAGGAATAAATAAAATTATAAAAGGCATAAAAAGGCATATTTATTGGGTAATGGGTTAAGCTTTGCATTAACTTCAGAACTACATAATATTTATTATAATGGAGACTTTCAATTTGGCATACATCAAGGCCTTTTCAACAATACCAAAATGATCGACCTTGTGACCTTGACCATTGATCTACTTTAGACATTCAAACATGGAATGCTATCCGAGGGAATTTGTGTTTCAGAAGTGCATCAGGTTACTTAATCATTAAATTGATGTCTTTGTTCATTTACCAGATAAGTGGAGTATTTTGAATATTAATACATGTATTCTTCAGGGTTTTCCCTGGCGCCCAAAATGCGTGCCAATGACCCCCTTTTTGACAAAATGTCCCTCAAACATTTTTACTGGGGGTCAAATTTGACGCAACTTTTGAAATACATCACAGTGATCACAAAATGTTACGTGTTAAAACATGAAACAGAAGAAACTCTGAAGACCATACTCTTTGTCTTTTAATAGGTGGTTGCAATACTGTCACACTGCATAAGTGCATTAACCCTTAGCCCGCCAAATAAATTGTCGTCTGCTATATTTCTCGTCTGCTTCAAGTTTCAAAGTGCTTCAAAGTTGCTCAACATTGCTGAAAATGTTGTTCGAGTGTCAAACAGCTTTGATCCGGATGAGACGCCGAGTTACTCGGCGTCTCATCCGGATCCAAGCTGTTTGCATATGGAGCTATAGTCGTGACTGGCAGGCTAAGGGTTAAGCAACAACCACTCTTTACATCTCTAGATTATTCATATATAACTAGGTCTCTGGTTTTCAGAGGATTTATTGAGAGATGGAAGGGTGTACTATTAGTCTAAATTATAAAATAAGTTACCTACCAACCAGCAATGCGGCAAATGCATGATGTCCTAAAATTTTATTCGAAAGTTAACCAAGCAGTGACGAGACAAGTGACCCCCAAAAATTAGTTTTGTCCCCCAAACTAAGGAACCTGGGGGACATTGTCCCATTTGTCAATGCCTAGGGAAAACCCTGTATTCTTGTTTCTTCACCAAACCCTATGTGACCACTTACTATATAATTGTGTCTAAGGCACAATTCAAGTGAATTTTCACAACATTGGATTGGATGGAGACAAAAAAAGGAGAAACTGTTAGATATGTTTAGTTTATACACTGTCATCTGGATCTAATGCTGTACACTGTATTGACCCTAAGTATGCTGAGGAAGCAGTGTAGAACCTGATCAGACTGCTCCTTTAGAGGCAGTCTGATCAGGGTCTACACTGTTTGCCTTTCATAACTCTGTGATCCACTTAATTTTTAGCTCACCTGAGCTAGCTCAGGGTGAGCTATTGCAATCCTTGATTGTCCGTCGTGCGTCGTCCGGGCGTCAACAATTTTAGTGTTTACACTCTAGAGGCCACAATATTTATCCAATCTTTCTCAAACTTGCTCAGATGGTATATTGCCATAAGAGTTCGGATGAGTTCGATTATGGTTGAAATCAGACAAATAGGTCATGAGTTATCTACCTTTGAACTGCTGAAAATGCCATATTTAACAGTGTTTACACTCTATAGGCCACAGTATTTATCCAATCTTTCTAAAACCTGCCCAGATTGTATATGACCATAAGAGTTTGGATGAGTTTGATTATGGTTGAAATCAGACAAATAGATCAAGAGTTATTTACCTTTGAATTGCTGAAAATGCCATATTTAACAGTGTTTACACTCTATAGGCCACAATTTTTATCCAATCTATCTCAAACCTGCTCAGATTGTAAATGACTATAAGAGTTCAAATGAGTTTGATTATGGTTGAAATCAGACTTATAGGTTGAGCGTTATCTACCTTTGAATTGCTGAAAATGCCATATTTAACGATGTTTACACTCTAGAGGTCAAAAAAATTATCCAATCTTCCTCAAACTTACTCAGATTGTATATTGCCATAAGACTTTGGATGATTTCAATTATGGTTGTAATCTGATCAATAGATCAAAAGTGATCTACCTTTGAATTGCTAAAAATGATAATATTTAACAGTGTTTACACTCTAGAGGCCACAATATTTATCCAAGTTCTCTCAAACTTGCCCAGATTGTATATGACCATAAGAGTACGAAAAAGGGTGATTATGGTTGGAATTGGACAAATAGATCAAGAGATATCTACCTTTGAATTGCTGAAAATGCCATATTTTACAGCGTTTACACTCTTGCAACTACAGTTTTCAATGGATTTTGATTATACTTGTACACAAAGGATGTAGCTATACATTCTGGAAGGAGTGCAATTATTGTTGAAATGTAATCATTGTGGCAACAGTTACCTGCCCTTGATATACTTTGAAATGCTAGAAAAAGGCTTCATTTCAGTATTGTTTAGGCACTATTTATCTGCCTTTGATGTACTCTACTATACTACAATAGGTCGACAAACTTGAATGGATTTAGAATAAAACAGGTGAAATTCAAAGGTAAAGCTATCAGGCTTCATTACAAATGGTGAGCGATATCAGGGCCTTCAGGTCCTCTTGTTATTAAACCAATTGGTTTAAATTTAAGGATAATTACAGTAGTTATACAGTGTGTAGCAGTAAATGTAGAGTTTTTATGGTGCTTGTTGCAGGTTTCAATAATGTGATGGACTCTGGGTTCTCTATGCTGGGTATGCTGCTGGTGGCTGTATCAGTGCTGTTGTTCTTTGGGGGTCTGCGACTGTACCTCAAGTCTCGCAAGATGAAGGAATCAGAGAGAACTCATCAGGTACAAACTGTGTCTGTGATATAATGAAGAAGAAATGGTGTTACAAATATTTTTGAGATCAATATGCGGCATATGCCTCTGATATGATTATGGTCTGCTCTGTTTGCCACTTTGCAATATATTGTATTAAATAATCTCCACCTCTTTCAACATTATGGGAATGTTTAAAATATACTGAACATATTTGCAAACAGTGTAGACCCAAATCAGAGGGCTCCAATAGGAGAACTCTGACCACGGCCTACACTGTTATAGTTTAGACCAGTATTCACTAAACTACCCAGAATTCCAAGTAGACGGTTCATGTTTTGGAAACTAAAAAGATCCACAAGGAAACCTTATAACCCACAGAGTTACTTAGTGTTGAAAGAGTTAATAGTCATAGGTAGACAAGACTTATTTGAAAACTGTTATTGTCAATTTGAAGTATGAGGGATCAGTGAGTTACCGCAGCTTGTATTTTGTGTTTACTATCACAGGTATCCCATGGAACTGTGGCTGCAGCTCTTGTTATAGAGGGCGATGACACTAATAGGACATTGACTGTTGTCATGGATACTGTCAGTATGGAAACACCCTATGACCAGAGGTAAATCACTGACAACTAGCTAGTGTCAAAATGCTGCCGTAACTGTCTAATAGTTTCTTTGATGTTTTATTAGTACTGGTAATGGAGAATCAGTATCATATGCCAAGAATGAATAATCAGGTGTAAAACCACTTTTTATGGTAGCTTGTTTTGGTGTTTAGATTTTAACTTTCCTTTTGCTTTTTGCCAAGATGGATAAAAACACTTGAAAAGATGTTGGATCTACTTTCAGTTATAGATTTGGCCTGATGAGGCCTTTCTGTGACGGAAAAGGTTAAGTTAACCCTTTACTCCATAGATTGTCTCTAGTATTGAGGATAGTTGATCATTTAAAGCAGGTTGGAAGTAAAGCAGAATAGGCCCCAGGGCCCATTCTACATTACTTTCAGCCTGCTTTAAGCTACTACTTGCTAAAAAATAGAAAATATTTCTTATGATATATATTCATGAATGTCTTAATTGGAACTATTTTCTTGTGCGGAAGAATAAATAAAAGGCATTTATTTATAATTGGTTAAGCAACCAGTTTTCTTTAACACTGCAAAAAGTTTATGAAGGAAAGGATAACACTGAAAATTAACTTTTTTATGCAGATCACAAGATGGTAGCCTTCCACCAGATTATACAGAAGCTACAACTATTAGTGATATCTACCCAGGCTCTACGGGTGGTATTGTTATAGACGATGGTGAAGACCCGCCTCCTCCGTACGGACCGCCCACATATGAACAAGCCATGTCACAAGACGACAGTTATTTAAGAAATAGACATGATAGTGTAACCCACCAAAATATCACCAGTACTTCATCAATTGTAAGAGAGAGTACAGAACAAGATGGCAGTTCTGATAATACAGTTTTAGAGGAGGAAGATTCAGACTCCAGGCTACCTGTAGCCTACCAAGATCTTCCAACAGTCACTATTTAGTTATATTTTATATCTAGGTACAGCAAAGCCTGTGGCCATATAAACTGTTACCTGTCTTACAGAATGCCCATACATACAGCAATTTAAGCTTAACCCTTTCCCCCATAGAAGTGCCTTTTAGCGCATTCAGTTTATTCCTTCACTGAAGAAAATTGTTCCAATTTATACAGTCATAAATATGTATCATACAAAATATTTTCCTTATTCTAGCAGATGATAGCTTAAAGCAGGCTGAAAGTAAAGCAGAATGCGCTTAAAGCGCATTCTGCTTTACTTTCAACCTGCTTTAAGTGGACACCTATATTCAATTCTAGAAATATGCTATGTTGGAAAGGGTTAATACTGAATGAAAGTAATGCAGCAAAGCAAACCCTTTATTTAGCTCAGCTACTCTATACATTACATCTTGATCTGAGTAAATAACTACAGTAGAACCACTCTATTACGACAACTTAACCCTTTGAACCCTAGTCCCGCTTATTGGCGTCCTTTGCAAACATTAAACATGTGAATAGTTCACTTGTCCTATGCAAACAGTAAAGACCCAGATCAGAGGGCTCCTTAAGGAGCCCACTGATCAGGGTCTTCACTGTTTGTCATCATGCCATACATTGACAAAAACAACCCTTAAAAGTCAGAAATGGACTATACTTAAATTGAAACAGGAGTTGTCCATTTAAAGTTTCAGGGAGGAAAGAGTTAAGTAGTAGAAATACAGGGGTTCTACTGCATCTTCATTATTGGGCAATAAAAACAGGTCAAACTGTTTCAGAGGTCAGGGCTCTAAAAACAAAGTATTTATGTCTGCTTTGAACCATATGGTGTTACTACTCGTAAGAATTATCTCTATGAGACGATTCTAATGAGTAGTTACACCACAGGGTTTGGTGCTGACTTGAAGGAGAAAATGCTGGTTTTGTATTTGGAGCCCTGAGAGTTTAGACACACCGTACACAGCTATGAGAGTAGCACAGTTTCAGGGGCATGGAAGGTGCTTGGTCAACAAGGTGGTTTAATTTTCAAAGAGGGTTATGAAATTATATCATTTGTTAAGAAATGTTTATGTTTTGGTACGATAGCATATATATTATGTAATATGTTAAGAATAATATAAAGAGGTTTTAAAAGGTTAAGATTTTGAAAGCAATTGATGTGTGCATTATTCTATATTGTATCAATGTTATTATTGAAAGATTGTTTATTTTATAACATGGCATGATGAATGCATAGGGAGGCTCTAAAACTTTGTTTTTGCTATTAATGGAATTAATTGGAACATTCTTTGACTAAATGCTTTTAGATTAAAGTTTGACTTTAATAAATGTATTTTGAACAATTATTTATACAGTAAAGCACTCCTATTATGACCACAAAATAAGGTTGAGTGTTCTGTGTTTAAGCTAATTGGCAGTTTAAAGCAATTTGAAAGTAAAGCAGAAAGCCACTATTTGAGCTTTTTGCTTTACTTTCTAAGTTTCATCTTGCTTTAAATTATCACATGTCTTAAATACGATCAGTTAATCTACTTTTCAGTGGTGAGTATTGGGGGCTTTTACTGTACCTATATATTTCCTAGTCTTAGAGCTCTTGTAAGTACCAGGGGCCCGTTTCATAAGTACCAGGGGCCCGTTTCATAAAACTTTGTACGACAAATGTTGTCGTAAGTCAGATTATAAAAGTCTCAATTATTATTTATTTCTCCATCTAATCCTGTCTTGTGACATCTTTTTGGAATCGTCTTGAAAAGACGATTCCAAAGAGATGTCACAAGACATGATTAGATAGAGAAATCAGAAAGTAAATGTATTTTAAAGTTTTGACTTACAAACGTTTTTGTCGTACAAAGTTTTATGAAACAGGCCCCAGACTCAAGTGATAATCAAAGTTTATTAGGTTTGAATGAGTGTTGTGCAATACATTAACGTCCCAATTATTACAACTGCTTGAAAGCTGTCCTGTGTTGAATGTTTTAAACAGGGCACTGCTTAATGCAATATGAATGTTAAGCAAACAACTACAAGTGGACCCGTCTGCTTTAATGTCATTTTGCTTTAAGAGTGCATATGTCTTAACCCTTTTCTCTGCATATGCACCATAATCCAGATGAATCCTGTACCTAAGCACAAAAAATTATTATTCGTTGTTGCATTGTATAATGGTGTTTGCTTAAAGCTTTTATCTTGCTTTAACCCATTACCCAATAGCCTATTTCTAGTAATGAAGATAGATGACCACTTATAGCAGGTTGAAAGTTAAGCAGAATGTGCCTTAAGGCACATTCTGCTTTACTTTCAGCCTGCTTTAAGCTACCATCAGTTAGACTATAGAAAATATTTCTTATACATATTCATAATTGTATCAATTGGAACCATTTTCTTCAGTGAATGAATAAATGAAAGATGTAAAAAGTCATATTTATGAGGTTATGGGTTAAACCCAGATGGATATGGGTAATTTTCACACATGGCCATGGAGGAAAGGTTTAACCATCATTAGTGCCAGTGTCTGTATGAGTGGTTGTAACAAGGGGATTTTGCTATACCGTGGAACTTCGATATCTCAAACTCACTAAACTCGAACTAACCAATATTTCGACACATGAATTGTACTATTTCATGCCCTGTTATGTAAAGCATATCAGTTTCGTCACATGAATTTTACTATTTCATGCTCGGTTATGTAAAACATATTTCAGTATTTCAAAGTTAAAGCATGGCTTAGCCACATTTTAATTTTGAAATTCAGGTACGTTCGACTTAACAGAATTTGAGATATTGAAGTTCAACTGTACTTACTTTATACATACAGGGTAATGTTTTATGCTAGCTTAGTGGCTTAATACTTTCATCAGTTAGCAGAGTATTTTCATAGAGATATAATTATGTAAAATTGTATATTAAATGTTTTTTACAACTTACTTACTGTTTCAACACTGTAGATTTTGTCTACCTACAAGCAGTGTAGATCCTGATTAGGTTCCACTTTTATTGGGGCCTGATCAGGAACCAAACTCTCACTAGGGTCCTGTTTCGAGCAATATGGAAATTACCAACTTAACCCTTTACCCCATAGCCTGTTTCTAGTATTGAAGATAGGTGACCACTTAAAAAGCAGGTTGAAAGTAAAGCAGCATGTGCCTTAAGGCACATGCTGCTTTACTTTCAACCTGCTTTAAGCTGTAAACTGCTATGATGCAGAAAATATTTCTTAAGTGATACATTTATTACTGCATAAATTGGAAACTATTTTCTCGAGAGGATAGATTTATTGTAAAAATGTGTATCTATGGAGTAAGGGATTAAACTAGATTTTGAGTTGAGGGCATTGTTAGCAGATGGCAGTTATGAAGTGTTGAGAGAGTAGAGATTGGGTATGTGCAATACTGTTCTACATGAGATAGTGCAATTTTGAAGGCTGGAAACCAAGTGTAATTTATTTTTTGGCTAACAAATTAACATTTGGATGGGGAGTGTCTTGTTGAGCTGTATGGTGTGCCATTTCTAGTCAATTAATTAAGTTAATACTTTACCCCATAAATACACCTTTTTATGCCTTTCATGTATTCCTTTATTGAAGAAAAAAGGTTCAATTTATAAAGTTATGAATATTCACCATAAGAAATGTTTCCTATATCCTAGCAGATGAAAGCTTAAAGCAGGCTGAAAGTAAAGCAGAATTGACCTTAAGGCTCATTCTGCTTCACTTTCAACCTGCTTTAAGTGGTCACCCGTCTTCAATACTAGAAACAGGCTAAAGGGTTAAGACATGTGATTGCTTGAAACAGGCTGAAATGTAAAGCAGAAAGTACCTGAAGCTGCTTTAAACATCCAGCTGTCAGGATATAGGAACAATTTTCGATGCCGATTTAAGAGAGTTAAGATTATAACATTAAAAAGGTAGTGCTGTGAAGAAGTGTATAAATGTGTCAAAAGATGTTTTTATGGGGTAAAGGTAATTAACTCATTGTCCCGTGAACTTAAAATTAACAATTCCAATTTTCAATTAACTTTAGATCAATTTTGACAATTTAGGGTTGATTTTAACAATATATCGCAAAATGACAAACAGTGTAAACCCTGCAGGAGTCCACTGATCAGAGTCTATACTACTTGCATAGGACAAGTGTACTTGTTTACTGTTTGTAAATGATGTATATATGCATCACTAGGGTTCAATGTGTTAACACATTCAACCCTAGCAACAAGTATAGTCGTCATTAACAAACATTGTACCTGTGAGGATTACACTTGTCCTATGCAAACAGTGTAGACCCTGATCAAAGGGCTCCATATGGAGCCCTCTGATCAGGATCTACACTGTTTGTCATTTTTAAATAAATTGTTAAAATCAACCCTTAATAGTCAAAAATGGACAAGACATATTTTGAAATTGGAATTGTCCATTAAAAGTTTCAGGGGTGAATGAGTTAAGGCCCTTAGACATTGTGTGAGTGTAAACTAATCAGCTGGTCTGGGTTTTCACTGTTAACATTGTCTAAGAGCCTCTATCTGATGATGGGGTCTGTACCTTGTCTGAACATTGTCGTGGTTTATTAGACTGGGTGTGGGTGCAATATTAGTCATGGCTCCGGTTAAGAGCGAGTAAACAAACTATTTTTATTGGTGGTTTTTATTTTGCCTCCAATAGATTCTGTGTTGTGAAATACTCACCTTATCTGGAGCATGACATGTTTTTGTTTTATTTGCATGATAACTATTCCTGCGGTTTTCATTGTTGAAAATTCCTTGAACAAAATGACATAATCTTTTCATTTGCATATGATACAACTGTTTTGACACACCGCTCATGATTATAGAAGAATAGGAATATCTCCAATAGTTAACCCTTTCCCCCATAGAAGCGCCTTTTAGCGCATTCAGTTTATTCTTGCCCTGAAGAAAATAGTTCCAATTTATACATTCATAAATATGTATAATACAAAATATTTTCTATATTCTAGCAGATGATAGCTTAAAGCAGGCTGAAAGTAAAGCAGAATGCGCTTAAAGCGCATTCTGCTTTACTTTCAACCTGCTTTAAGTGGACACCTATATTCAGTACTAGAGATATGCTATGTGGGAAAGGGTTAAACAGACCTCCATATCGGCCTATGTTGTGGCCATTCACTAGAAGCAACCCTTCAAGACATTTCAAATGAGTAGTCACATCATAGAGTCAGGAGAGTGTGAATACATAAAAGAGAATCTGTGAGAAACATCAGTTATCTCCCTGTAATCTGGAGCTCTGGCCCTAAGGTTATAAAGGGTATGAGTTGAGTCAGAGATAGTTCTCAAGCATTTGATTGGTCAGATTTGAGCTTTTGCTCAAGTCTGATCAATTAAATGCTTGAGAATGATATCAGATTCAATTCATAGGCTTTATGATCTTGGACCCTGTTGTAATAGTGCTATAGTGTTTGATAAGAATTCCATTCTGTTATAGCCTTAGTTGAGATAGGTAAGGGAGGGTCTCAAAACTCATTACTTCATCTGAAAATTTCTTGTGCCAAAACAACAAATGACGCCATTTTGACAATATATAACTATTTAACCATACAATTTGTCAATAGATTTGAAGGCACATTTGTATTTTATATGTACTAGGAGGAAATTGTCTATTTATTCTCTTTGAGCATGTTATATTAATCACCTTTCACAAAATTAACACTTTTTTATATATTTTTTAAAAGAAACTTTTTGTTTTGTCATAACATAATACCTATATTGAGAAATACATTATTATTTGCCTTAGCCCTGCACTCCATAGCCGGGTTCTAGTTTTGAAGACAGGTGGCCTTTTGAAGCAGTTAAAAAGTAAAGCAGAATGCACCTTAAGGGGAAATCTGCTATACTTTTAACCTATTTTAAGCTACCATCTGCTAGAATATAGAAAATATCTCTTGTAATACATATTTGTGACTGTATAAAATCATGGAGAAAGGACAAATGGAGAAGTAACTTATACTCATATCTGCATTTTCCCGAAAATGGTGTCGTCCGTTACCTGTATGTGCGATAACCCTTAATCGATCGATAATTCAACTGCACCGGTACGCCGATAGCGGGCTATCTCGTTTTTTATCGTGTTGAATGGTTACCTACTGTTAGTTTAAGTTACATAAAATCCTTAATTTTCACCAGATTTTCATTATAATGGTCTTAAAAGAAGGCTAAGATATTTATCTTTCACTTGTAAAAATAACAGATTTTATTTTTAAAATTGATCAATTTTATGGCGAGTTAAAGAGTGGTTTCCAAATGAATTTGCCGATAAAAGGGAGCAAGCACTCGCGCATAAATATATCACGCCCCGTTACAAAACCTTTCATAAAACCCTCAATTTTCGACCGATTTTCAAAGAAATGGTCTTAAAGGAAAGCTTAGATATTTTTCTTTCAGTTGTAAAAATGCAAGTGTTTATTTTCGAAATCGACAAATTTTATGGCGAGTTAAAGAGCGATGGCCAAATGAAATAGTCAATAAACGAGAGCAGGCGATCGCGAAATATATACTACGTCCCGTTTAAAAAACTTGAATTTAATCCATAATTTTTGGTCCGATATATATATATATATTTTAAAAAAGGTCTTGATATAAAGCCGTGACACTTATCTTTCAATTGTAAAAATACCAGGGTTTTTCTTGAAGCGAAAAAAGTAATGATGACCTACAAAGGTTGCTGGCTAATGAAATGACTAGACCAACTCGCGTAAGAAAAGAATTCCTTCCGTATAAAAACTTAAGCAAACTTCTAAACTTCTAAAAATGTGTTCATGCATTGTTACAATGTTCTACATGGAGGAAATATTTCCTTGGAGGCAAAAAAAAAAATCCATTTTGTATGTAAAGAGACATTTGAAAGGAGTGCGCGTCAAACGGCCAAAATCCAAAACGGCCAAAGTTGTAACTATTATTATGTCGTATATGTGATCATTATTGTTATTGAAAGGAAAATTAGAATTATTAACATATTACTTAAAAAAAAATGAATTTAGGGTTAGTTTTACATCCAGACTAAAATATACATATTATCCGTCCCATTTCTATGAAAGAGGTAACAATTTGCATTATCTTCAGAAATTAATTGCAAACATGATAACATGAGATCACCGTTTCTTTCTGCTTTACTTATGTCTTATATAACGGAGTAAATTATAAAGCAGCCAATGCCTAAAGCAATCTAGTTTAGTAACTGCTAAACTCTTTGCCTGCTGATCGCTAGATCTATTCATCTGTAAACTACATGTCTGCCATATTACACATCACAAAGGAATGTGACACATTACGTAACCGTACACAGATAGCAGGACATTTATAAGCGTCATGAAACTCTCCCATCATGAAGTCCATGCTTCTTGAAATGCCGATTATCTATGAAGTGCATGTTAGGGAACTGGACACCATGGGGTTGCCACTTTAATAAAAAAAAAGATCAATGCTACCCGTGCGTGTAACTTGAACCTGTGTTTTTGACTTCTGTAACCGCATGATGTTTATATATTATACAAATCACAAAAAATAAAGATAATAGAATTGAATTGGAAAAAAAAACACCCAAAAAAACCAACATCAATGCACCTGGTTTGGTTGATGACTGGATTAACCCTCTCATTACTGAATTCCAGTAACATGATGACTATTGCAATTGCAAACAGTTGTAATCCAGACCAGGCTGCAAAAATGTCGGATTCATAGAGTATGTCGCTTGAAATATAGTTTACCCCTTTTTCGAATTAAGCTCTTTATGACACATTTTACCTTTTCTCCTCATGAGGATCATCAGAGAGAGAGAGAGACAGACAGACATTCATACAGAAAGATGGAGACAGAAAAGAAGAAGCGAGAGACTGACAGACAGAGATAAGAGAAAAACAGACAGACAGAGAGACAGTCACAAAGAGAAACAGAGACATAAATACAGACAGTGGCAGAGAAATATAGACACACACAAACTTCGTAGGTAAACGAAAAAATACGTATTTCTCTCGTTTTCAAAACCTCACTAAACTATCAATTTATAAGCTATCGCCTCCAATTTTGTACTACGCGTAAGATAATGGTCTAATAAACATCTGTATTAAAATTTATAACGATAAGATGACATTAAAAGCATTTCTATTAACACCAAACTTCGTAGGTAAACAAAAAAATACGTTTTTCTCTCATTTTCAAAACCTCACTTAACTATCAATTTATAAGCTATCGCCTCAAATTTTGTACTAGTCGTGAGATCATGGTTTAATAAAACATCTGTATTAAAATTTATAACGAAAATATAGCATTAAAAGCATTTCTATTAACACCAAACTATCGTAGGAAAAACGGAAAATACAGTACTGTACATTTTCTCTCTCATTTTCACAAACTCACTAAACAAACAAATTATAAGCCATCGCCTCAAATTTTGTACTAGTCGTGAGATCATGGTCTAATAAAACATGTATATTAAAATTTATAACGAAAAGATAACATTAAAAGCATTTCTATTAACACCAAACTTTCGGAAAAAACGTTGTTTTCTAGCCGCCAGCGAGCGCCGCTGATTGAACGACACGATAAATCGCGAGTAGGCCGGATACTTCTCCATTTGTCCTTTCTCCATGATAAAATGGAACTATTTTCTTCTGTGGAGTTATAAATTCCAGGCGTAAAAAATGTTATCTTTGGAATAAAGGCTTAAATGGGGAAGGATTATGGCTTCCTAGCTGTATGTATCCCATCTGAAGACTTATTAGATAATACTTTTCAATTTGATCAAATCCAATAAATTAGTCACAAATATATCAAGTAGAAGGTTAAAGTTTCTCTCTTTCTCAAAGTTGCCTTGCAAAACTTTATCCACCTTTATAGAAATGTTCAGATCAAGATATTTGATTTTGTTTGTAGAATCTTAACAGTCGGACTTCAGAACAGGTGACAGCTTAATGAGGTAGACATTAATGCAGAAAGCTCCTGAAGTTTTCTGCTATACTGTTGTACGTCATAAAACAGCCACCTATCTTTAAAGGTACCCATTATGTTTATTTTGTATATCCTACTGTCAGGGCTGCCATAAGTTGACATGAAAAATCCTAAGATTTCCAAATTTGCATTTTTCAAGTGCGATTTTACGAATCGTACCTTCACACCACAGCCTTTTTAGCTCACCTGAGCCAAAGGCTCAAGGTGAGCTATTGGGATGGCCCTGTGTCCGGCGTCCGTCGTGTGTCGTGCGTCGTCGTTAACAATTGCTTCAAATGACATCTCCTCCTATACCGCTGAACAGATTTCAACCAAACTTTACAGAAATGTTCCTTGGGTCAAGTTCTTCCAAATTTGTTCAAAGAATTAATAACAATGCAGAACTCTGGTTGCCATGGCAACCAAAGTGAAAAAATAATGAAATCTTAAAAAATCTTCTTGTCAAAAACCGCAAAGGCCAGAGCTTAGATATTTGGCACATAGCATCACCTACAAGTCCTCTATCAAGTTTGTTCAAATTATGCCCCTAGGGTCAAAATTGGCCCCGCCCCGGGGGTCAATGTTTTACATAGAGTTATATAGTGAAATTTTCAAACGTCTTCTTCTCTGAAACTAATATGGCCAGAGCTTTAATATTTGGCATGGTGACACTTCTAGATGTCCTTTACCTATTTTGTTCAAATGGTTCTGGTCGGTTGCATATCTAGGTCACAGAAGCTAAAAATAGATTTTTTTCAATGAAAACTTAAAAAATCTTCTTGTCTGAAACTACAAGGACCAGAGCTTAGATATTTGGCACATAGCATTGCCTACAGGTCCTCTATCAAGTTTGTTCAAATTATGCTCCTGGGGTCAAAATTGGCCCCGCCCCAGGGGTCACAGTTTTACATAGAGTTATATAGTGAAAATTTCAAACGTCTTCTTCTCAGACACTAATATGGCCAGAGCTTTGAAATTTGGTATGGTGACACATCTTAATATCATTTATGTATTTTGTTCAAATGGTTTCAGTCTGTTGCATATCTAGGTCACACAAGCTAAAAATAGATTTTTTCTATAAAAATAAAAAAATCTTCTCGTCAAAAGCTACAAGGGCCAGAGCTTAGATATTTGGCTCATAGCATCACCTACAGGTCCATTATCAAGTTTGTTCAAATTATGCCCCTGGGGTCAAAATTGGCCCCGCCCCCGGGGGTCACCTTTTTACAATGAGTTATATAGTGAAATTTTCAAACGTCTTCTCCTCTGAAAGTAATATGGCCAGAGCTTTAATATTTGGCATGGTGACACTTCTAGATGTCCTTTACCTATTTTGTTCAAATGGTTCCGGTCGGTTGCATATCTAGGTCACAGAAGCTTAAAATAGATTTTTTTCGATGAAAACTTAAAAAATCTTCTTGTCTAAAACCCTAGTACCCTGATCTTAGATATTTGGCACATAGCATCATCTACAGGTCCTCTATCAAGTTTGTTCAAATTATGCCCATCAGGTAAAAAATGACCCTGTCCTGGACATAAATCTTTTTCTCCATTTTGTCAGTTATTCTCAGGTGAGCGAATATGCCCCATGGGGCTCTTGTTCTTGTTTTGTTGGCATGCGACTACTTAAAGCAGGCTGTAAGTAAAGGCTGTAAGTAAAGCAGAATGCGCCTTAGGGCGCATTCTGCTTTATTTTCAGTCTGCTTTAAGCTACTATGTACTGGTACACATTAATATAGGGCAGCATTTATATTATTCTATTTTTATTAGGCTGTCTTTCAAACTGCTTCAAGTGATCACCTATCTTCAATACTAGAGACAGGCTATGGAGTAATGGCTTATTTAATAGTATTATTACATATACACCTTTAATGCTTTCTGTACGTTTTGGTTTATAATATTTATATTTTGTTATTTCATAGTCTCTTTATAGAAATAAGTGTGCAATGTGGGGTTGGGGTACGTTTTAATATTTAATCCCATAGCTACCAGAATATCTTCAGCTAAAATATGTTGAAACTAAGAGTTTTAACTGTTAAAACATAGAATTTCACCCTGATTAGGAGGAGGCTCCTTTACCCTTCACACCATAGCCTGATTCAAATTTTGAACACAAGTGACCACTTTAAGCTGGTTGAAAATAAAGCAGAATGCGCCTTAAGGCGCATTCTGCTTTACTTTCCAACTTTAAGTTTCCATCTACAAGAATATAGAAAATATAACTTATGGTTCATATTCATTATTGTATAAAGTGGAAATATTTTCTTCTTTCAAGGAATGAATGAAAGATATCTAAAAGGTGTATTTATGGAGTAACGAGTAAAGGGTTTAAATTATGTAGCTAAGTTTGTGATCATATCCTGCAGGTAAACTCTGTAGGTAATTTTATTATTTATACAAGGTAAATAGTACCTGTGCACAGCAGCATTTAGGAGATGAATTGGCATATAAATACAACTAAATAGGTTGTTTCCAAGCTCAGGATTGGACATTCTGATTTGTTTTTCATAACTCTGAGCTGTTATTTACCTGGTGTAATTTTCGGAGATCTCTCATCTCCTTCGTCAGCACTACTGGCTAGTAGGGCTGTTTTGGCGGGTCACGTGACGTAGGTAGGTCACATGACTTGGAGAGAAGTGGTGTGTAAACTGCGGGGAGGTCCAGACCCTCATCTCTGTTCAGAGACAGTCGCCGCTGCTTTATCTCTATTGCTTCCTTGACTTTTCTTTTAATAAGTCCACTCTCAGAAGTCAATACTTTTGCATTCTCTGATCTGATGGAATGTCCGGTGTTCGCGCAATGTTCGTATATGGCTGAATTGTTTCTAGTGACATGTTCTTTTAATCTTGTTCCTAGGGTTCTGGCTGTTTCCCCTATGTAGTCTTCCTTGCAATTTTCGCATTGGAGGTGGTAAATGACTCCACATTGTTTCAATTTGTCTGTCCGGTCTTTTACTCTTGTCACTTGACTTTTGATTGAGTTAAATGGTTTGTGGTACATATTGATGCCGTGATTTCTAAACACTCTTGCCAAAACTTCTGAGGTACCCCGAATGTATGGCATACCAATATTTACTTTCCGTTCTTTTGACACTTCCTTCTGGTCCAAGTCATGTGACCTACCTACGTCACGTGACCCGCCAAAACAGCCCTACTAGCCAGTAGTGCTGACGAAGGAGATGAGAGATCTCCGAAAATTACACCAGGTAAATAACAGCTCAGAGTTATGAAAAACAAATCAGAATGGCATATAAATAGGTTTCATCTTAATGCCAATGAAAAGTACAAAAAACCTCTCTATTACAACCACTAAAATGAATGCTAATCCATTTACTAAAGGACAGGTGTCAGCTTATAGCAAGGTGACAGTAAAACAGAAATTCTGTTTTACTGTTACCTTGCTTTAACCCTTTGAACCCTAGTCCCGCATATAGGCGTCATTTTCAAACAGTATACATGTGAGTTTTACAATTGTCCTGTGCAAACAGTGAAGACCCAGATCAGAGGGCTCCAAAAGGAGCCCTATGATCAGGGTCTTTACTGTTTGTCAGTAATACCAAAATTGACAAAAACAATTCTAAAAAGCCAGAAATGGACTAGAAATTTTTTTTCGATTTAAAGTTTCAGGGAGGAAAGAGTTCAGCAGTCACCAGTGGTAAATACCTAATAATTAACACAATTTAGTGGCCGTAATAGAGAGGTTTTACTGTAGTACATACTACACACACAGCTTCTATCTGAGCATATTGTTCATTTCTTTTGTGCTACTTTAAGTAGTAGTTTGTCGTTAGGCATTGCCATGTTTCTCTAATGGAGTGGCCTTTGTACAAAGGTGTTACTGTAAATAGTTAAAAATTCATGATATATTGTTTATATCTATATAAAATTTGTTGGATATTCACATTATTTTATGTACTTCAAAGTTCTAGTTAAGGAGGGTATTTCAAATTCTAAAATATTTATGTCCCCACCTAGCTCTATGTTAACGCTTTCCTCCACAGACATACTCTATATACTCAATTATATAAGCCCCAATAATGATTATTCAATGATACATACAGGTGACAGCTTGAAGCAAGACAAATGTAAAGCAGAAAGCTTTCTGATTTTCTATTCTCTTGCTTTAGCAGTCACTTGCCATAAACGCAGCTGGGTATAGGTAAATTTTGACTAATAATTTTAACCACCTTGCAGTGCAGCTTCTAATATAGTAGTCACAACAGTGTTGGTAGGGACATAAAGGAAGTTTTGTTAAGTTTACTCCAATGTTAAGTTTACTCCATCTTACCTGGAGCCCTGTAACATGTTGATTAGCCCATTACTCCATAGATATTCATTTTTACACAATTAATTTATTCCTGCACTGAAGAAAATAGTTCAAATTTGTACAATCTTGAACATGTACTGGAAGAATTTTTTTTTATATCCTAGCATATGGTAGCTTAAAGCAGGCTGAAAGTAAAGCAGAATGTGCCTTAAATTCTGCTTTACTTTCAACCTGCTTAAGTGGTTACCTATCTTCAAAACTAGAAACAGGCTATGGGGTCATGGGTTAGATAAAGTATTGGTGACACTGATATAAAAATATATTTATATGCGTTTGTTTTGTGGTACTTGTACACGTATGTGTTTTTCGGTTAGTGATATTTAATAGGCATATTAATATGTTATAGTGATAGTTAGTTCATGTTTTTAAACATTTTAAAACTCATTTTTTTAAGTCGTTCATAGTAGTCTAGATCTCTTCATATATCTGTATAAAGATACAAAAGTGGTTACCTAGAATATTGCCTTAAAAAGGAAATTGAATAAGCCAAGGCTATAAAAGAAGGGAATAATTCAAAAAACGAAAAGCTCTATATCTGCACTAAAGCCTATGGTGTGACTACTCATTAGACATTTTTTTTGTCTTAGAGATAATTCTAAGGAGTAGTTACACTATAGGGTTTGCTGCAGATATGAAGAAAATCTGTTTAACCCTTTGAACCCTAGTCCCACATATTGGCGTCCTTTGCAAACAGTGTACATGTGAATAGTACACTTGTCCTATGCAAACAGTGAAGACCCAGATCAGAGGGCTCCTTAAGGAGCCCTCTGATCAGGGTCTTCACTGTTTGTTATTATGCCAAACATTGACTAAAACAACCCTTCAAAGTCAGAAATGGACTAGACTTAATTGAAAATGGAACTGTCCATTTAAAGCTTCAGGGAGGAAAGAGTTAATACAGTAATGCCTCTCTGTTTTGTTCAGTATTAAAGACAGGTGACAGCTTAAAGCAAGACAATAGTAAAACAGAAAGCTCCTTAAAGGAGCTTTCTGTTTTACTTTTCTTTAAGCTGTTGCCTGTCTTTTATACAATCAACTAGTCTGTTTTTAGCTCACCTGAGCCAAAGGCTCAAGGTGAGCTATTGGGATGGCCCTGTGTCCGTCGTGCGTCGTCCGTCGTCGTTAACAATTGCTTCAAATGACATCTTCTCCTAAACGGCTGAACAGATTTCAACCAAACTTTACAGGAATGTTCCTTGGGTCAAGCTCTTTCAAATTTGTTCAAAGAATTGAAAACAATATAGAACTCTGGTTGCTATGGCAACCAAAGTGAAAAAATAAGGAAATCTTAAAAAATCTTCTTGTCTGAAACTACAAGGGCCAGAGCTTAGATATTTGGCACATAACATTATCTACAGGTCCTCTATCAAGTTTGTTCAAATTATGCCCCTGGGGTCAAAATTGGCCCCGCCCCGGGGGTCACAGTTTTACATAGAGTTATATAGTGAAAATTTCAAACGTCTTCTCCACTGAAACTAATATGGCCAGAGCTTTGATATTTGGCATGGTGACACTTCTAAATGTCCTTTACCTAGTTTGTTCAAATGGTTCTGGTCGGTTAAATATCTAGGTCATTATTCACATTCAAAATATGTATAGCAGACAGCAATTCAGCATTATAAGAGTTAGACCCTAGCCAAATTTCCTACTGGCTGAGTTACATAACTGAACTCAGGTCAGCTGGTCAGCTGATGAGGTTCACAGCATATGGTGGTGTCTGCTATATTTTTATGCCCTGCAGTTGGGGGCATATTGTTTCTGTCTGTCTGCTTTTTTGTCTGTTTGTCCATTTGTTTGTCTGTCAGTCCACAACTTTAATCTTAGCCATAACTTTAATAAAGTTAGAAACTTTATAACTTGGGTCATGTCCTACAAAGGTCAATGTCATTTTTTAGATATTTCCCAGTGTCATATTTTCTTGTCTTTGAGATAACTCCAGTTCTACTGATGTTAACCCATTACCCCATACATATGCCTTTTTACGCCTTTAATTTATTCCTCCTCTAAAGAAAATAATTCCACTTTATACAGTCATAAACATGTAAGATATAAGAAATAGTATCTATATCTTAGTAGATGATAACTTAAAGCAGGTTGAAAGTAAAGCAGAGTGCGCAATAAATAATCATATGGAAATACATGTAGCTTGATAAGAAGAAGTGTCATGGATAAGGGCCATAACTCTGCCAACAATATTTTTTTAAGTTATTCCAATTTGTCATGTTTTTTTTTGTCTGGAAGATAATTCCATTTACAGCTATATTAAAATGTTGTCTTGCCTATTAAGCTAAGGCACAATGACCTCAGGTGAGCGAATTAAGGGCCATGGCCCTCTTGTTAGTGTTTGTAATAGCGAGGTTTTACTGTATACTCCCTCTTATCTTGAATCCTAATAGATACACCGATAAGTATGCATTCTGACCATTGTAACCACAATGCTTTTGTACAATTTGCTGGCCTTTATTGCTTAACTCATTGAGCCCTAGTGACGCATATATGCGTCCTTTACCAAATGTGTACCTGTTAAGAGTACACTTGTCCTATGCAAACAGTGAAGTCCCTGAATCCTAAATAGTCTGAAATGGACCAGCATTTATTGCAAATTTGAATTGTCCATTTGAAGTTTCAGGGGATGATGAGTTAACCATTTCAATCACAGTAACGCCTTGTCACACCTTTGCCTATTCCTCATAGAGATAACTATTCATGCATCAACATTCTTATATCTCAAGAGGACCTACATATAGGGCAATGCCTCTTGTCCAATCCATTTCATTACATGAATAAATAAAAATATTGTTAAATCGACAAACTGCAGTAAAACCTTTGGTCCGCAGCCACTCATTAAAGAATACAATATGACTAAAATAGGTTTCCGCTTAATGCATGATAAAAGTAACGCAGAAAGCTTTTTTCTGCATTATTTTTGCCATGCATTGAGATGTCACTTTTATATAAGATTTTTAAATTGAATATTCATTCTCACAGATTCCATTTCCTTTTGAAGGAGTCACCTTATAAATACTCACAGACTTTTAACTGTCAACACAGAATGAAAAGAAAAATATATTTTACAAGTACTGTCTTATCTTGAGAGTTACCTTAATTCATTTTTACCAACTTTAACCCTTTACGCCATAGCCTGTTTCTAGTTTTGAACAGGTGACTACTAAAAGCAGTAAACATGTACATGTAAAGCAGAATGTGCCTTTAGGTCAATTTTGCTTCACTTTCAACCTGCTGTAAGAAGTCACCTGTCTTTAAAATTAGAAACAGTCAATGGAGCAAAGGGTAAAATTAAACACTGTTTCTGATGCATATACACAGATTGTGTTTGACCACAGAGTCTTCATTAATTTTGATTGTGCCATAGCGGACTAGTAGTAGTTGTTTCTCTTTCATATGGTTACCCTCTAAAATTCACCATAACATGTTTTGCACAAAGTACAATCATATCAACACACACTTGTGTAAAATCCCAATTAATAGTTGGCTAAACTAATACACCCAGTTATTTTTGACATGGTTTGGAAGTTTTATTTCTTGTGTCCTTAACAAAAATGGTAATTTAACTAATTAGAAGTCCTTAAGCATTTAAAGATTAATGCAGGACAAAGGTAAAGCATTTAGCTCATAAAAACTAAAATTATAATGTAACATTTTTTATATGCAGGCATGATTCATTATAAAGGTATTTAAATTTGAAAAGTAAAGACAGATGAATAAGGAGTCTGTCAGAGTTTTCTGCTTTACTTTTTTCTTGCTCTAAGCAATAATCAATGTATACATGTACATGTATTTAGAGGTACAGTGGAGAATCTGTTATTCTTTCCCAATAAACGCGTTTACGCTAAAACTATTATTTGCAGTGCAAACAGTTTGGAGCCAGATCAGACGCCGGGTAACCCGGCGTCTGATCAGGCTCCAAGCTGTTTGCCACCAAGATAAACAAGAATTATCAGAATTGTCCAAAAGTTGTTCTTTTCTACGTTTTAGTGCTTTGCGTTTGCGTTTAAACGGAAAAGAATAACAGATTCTCCACTGTACCTATGCTTTTTCAAAGATCGGTCATTTACTTCAACTCATTCTTCTCAGTTAACTTCAAGAATTCAAGAATATTATAACTAACAAATTTACTTGAGTCCAAACAAATCTTCAATCTATTTCTCTTTGCAAAATCTATGTACAGCTAAGCCTGTACTAAGCGACCACTAAAAGATGATACATTTGTAGTATTTATGACTGGTAGCAGCTTATTGCAGTACTAAAGTAATGTAGAAGTCTGAAGGCTCCGATAGGAATCTTCTGCATTACTTTCACCCTGTATTAAGCAGTCACCACTCTATCAATCACTATGGTTATTCATTCAGTGGTTGCTCAACACAGTTGGTCGCTCAACACAGGTAGTCGCTTAACACAGGTTTTATTCTACAGCATAATCATGTGTATATTTTTTCTCCAGAGGCTCCAGATAAAATCTCATCCAAAATTCCATATTTTGACTGCTTGTTAGAAACATTTCTAAAGTTGTGACTCATCATTAGAAATGTCTCCTCAAGACAAGATGGGGTTTGGTGGAGACATAAATACTTTAACCCATTACTCCATAAGTACACATTTTAATGCATTTAATTTATTCATCCACGGAAGAAAGAAGTTACATTTTATACAGTTATGAATATGTATTATAAATATTTTCTATTTTCAAGCAGGTGATAACTTAAAGCAGCTCTTGAGGGCATTCTTTTTTACGTTCAACCTGCTTTAAGTAGTCGCTGGTCTTCAAAACTAGAAACAGGCTTTGTAGTAAAGGGTTAACTCAATACTCTATAGCCAGTTTCTAGTTTTGAAGACAGATGACCACTTACAGCAGGTTAAAGTAAAGCAGAATGTGCCTTACTTTTAGCCTGCTTTAACTCTTTCCTCCCTAAAACTGTAAATGGACAATTCCAGTTTCCATTTAAGTCTAGTCCATTTCTGACTTTTAAGGGTTGTTTTTGACAATGTTTGGCATTATGACAAACAGTGAAGACCCTGATCAGAGGGCTCCTTTCGGAGCCCTCTGATCTGGGTCTTCACTGTTTGCATAGGACAAGTGTTCTATTCACATGTACACTGTTTGAAAATGACGCCTATATGCGGGACTAGGGTTCAAAGGGTTAAGCTACAATTTGCTACGATGTAGAAAATATTTCTTATGGTACATCTTCATGACAGTATAAAATGGAACTATTTTCTTCTATGGTGGAATACATTAAATGCCTAAAATGGCGCATTTATGGGGTAGAGGGTTATGGTTTGAACTATTTCCCTTATTTAGAGCAATGTATACCATCATTGGCATATTCAATCATCCATTTATACTTCATACATCATTATACATATTATATTGTTGTGCTATTTTTAAGAGAGACTGCGGTTGACCTCTCTATTGTGAGTTTTTATACTACATACATGTCTAGTAGAGACTTCTATATCTGATATTTTGTTCAATGGTGATATATTTTATACATAAACAGTGTACAAGGCATTTTGAAAGTTTATATTGTCTTGTCATCTTGAAGTCATGTCTTTAATAAAAGATGGTAAAGGACATTTGCCTTCAGTTCTCTGTTCAGGTCAGAATAAACTCTTTTAACACCATTTAGAATAGTTTTCAACCATTTGTTTCAAAATGACAAACAGTGTAGACCCTGATCAGAGGGCTCCTACAGGAGCCCTCTGATCAGGGTCTACACTGTTTGCATAGGAAAGAAATATATTCTATATCCTTGCAGATTGTAGTGTAAACAGGTTGAAAGTAAAGCAGAATGTGCCTTCAGGCACATTCTGCTTTATTTTCAACCTGCTTTACCTAATCACCTGTCTCCAAAAGTAGAAACAGGCCATGGAGTAAAGGGTTAAACATCATTCTGAATCTATAGTGTGCTTGCTTGCATTTGATATTGAATCTTTTCCTATTCAATCTTAAGGACTGATAAGGTTGGCCTAATTTTGTGTCTATTGACTCCAAGTTATGTTAGCGATATCTGCACTCTAAATGATTAAGTCCATATGCAGAGTATCTTCTGGTCAGGGTTGTGCAGTATCCACGAGTGTACAGGTTTTCTTTTTACAAACACAACTTGTTATATATATACATGTATAGGAATCAATCAAACCAAATGCAACTACAATAAAATACCTTTATTTGTATGTAAATACATGTATATGAAGAGTACAACAAGAAATATGAATGCAAAATTAGTCTATCAATAATGCTTAAAACAGTTTCTCATTTTCTATCATTAACGAAACACGATGTAAAACCCATTGTTTGTTTTCAGTGCTTACTACAGGAGTACAGGTGGCTGCTTAAAGTAATGCTCAAGGATACTTCTGCATTTTAAGCTGCCACCTTATCAGGATGTATGTGAATGCACCAACAGACTCTATCAATAACGTTGGAAACTTTCTCATTTTCTATCGTGAACCATGTACCTAATCGTTTTGTTTTCAGTGTTTACAACAAATAGCTGCTTAACCCAATACCCCATTAATATGCCTTTTTACGCCTTTAATTCATTCCTCAACTGAAGAAAATAGTTCCAATTTAAACAATCATGTATATTCAGCAAAAGAAATATGTTCTATATTCTAGCAGACATTAGATTAAAGCAGGCTGAAAGTAAAGCAGAATGTGCCTTAAGGCGCATTCTGCGTTACTTTCAACTTGCTTTAAGTGGTCAACTGTCTTCAAAACTTGTTCAAATGGGTTAAAGCAGGCTGAAAGTAATCAGAAATCTCTAGTAAGGTAGATTTCTGATTGATTTTCTAGCTACTTTAACCCATTACCCCATAAATGCACCTTTTTACGCCTTTAATTAATTCCTCTACTGAAGAAAATAATTCCAATTTATAGTCATAAACATGTACCAAAAGAATGTCACACATAAAAATCATAACAAATGTTTTCTATATTCTAGCAGATATCAGCTTAAAGCAGGCTGAAAGTAGAGCAGAATGCACCCTGAGGCACATCCTGCTTTACTTTAAACCTGCTTTAAGTGGTCTCCTATCTTCAATACTAGAAATAGGCTATGGGGTAATGGGTTAACCAGTCACTTGTCTGGATGTACAAATTGGTTACTATATATGGTTCATTTAGTTTGATCAGTAAGTGATGAATAAACTATATCTAAATGCAGAGTTTTACAACATATATACTTAAATTAGCATTTGCTTAAATATTATTGACTTTAACATAGCATTTCAGTTGATCAGTACACTTTTGTGTGTGTTATTCCGATTCGTACATAAATCGTTCATACCCTTGAAAAGTAAATAAACATGGGGGCGCAATGAGTTATTATTGGAGAGTATTGGAGAACATTAGTTCTATGTTAAAGTCAACTGAAATGCATCAATTTTACCGCATATAAAAATAAGATTTAGCTGCTTAGATGTAAGCCGCTTTGTTTGATACATTAAGTATCGGAAAATGTTGGTTTATTGATGAAAAATTAACTCAGGACTGCTCGCTGTTGTTTGAAAACTCATTTGGTCGCCATTTTGTTAGCTCACCTGAGCTAGCTCAGGTTGAGCTTTTGCAATCCTTGAATGTCCGTCGTGCGTCGTGCGTCGTCCATATTTAACGATGTTTACACTCTAGAGGCCACAAATTTTATCCAATCTTTCTTAAACTTACTCAGATTGTATATTACCATAAGACTTCGGATGAGTTAAATTATGGTTGTAATTGGATCAATAGGTCAAGAGTTATCTACCTTTGAATTGCTGAAAATGATATATTTAACAGTGTTTACGCTCTAGAGGCCACAATATTTATCCCAGCTCTCTCAAACTTGCGCAGATTGTATATGACCATAAGAGTTCATAAAAAAGTGATTATGGTTGGAATCGGACAAATAGATCAAGAGATATCTACCTTTGAATTGCTGAAAATGCCATATTTTACAGCGTTTACACTCTTGCAACCACAGTTTTCAATAGATTTTGATTATACTTGTACACAAAGGATGTAGTTATACGTTCTCGGAGGAGTGCAATTATTGTTGAAATGTAATCATTGTGGCAAGAGTTTCCTGCCCTTGATATACTTTGAAATGCTAGAAAAAGGCTTCATTTCGATCAGTATTGTTTAGGCTCTAGTTATTTGCCTTTGATGTACTCTACTATACTACAGTAGGTTGACAAACTTGAAAGGATTTAGAATAAAACGGGTGAAATTCAAAGGTAAAGCTATCGGGCTTCATTACAAATGGTGAGCGATATCAGGGCCTTCAGGCCCTCTTGTTTTTTCTTGTTAGCGTTGGCTCACTACCTCTGAGGCCGTTTGTGCCATTCGCAATCGATATGGTGCAAACCACAGGTACTTGACACATACTTTATTATCTATTAACACCCCCCCCCCCCCTTAAAAAAAAAAAGGTGTCGAATTGCGCTGTTTACCTTGTATCTATAATAGAAGTATAGTAAAAAACAAGAGCGTGTCCCAGTTACACGAATGCCCCCGATGATACAGGGAGGGGAATCCAGACTATCAAATGTAAAAGTTAGAGAGCTGAAACTGTAGTGGAGCGCCATTTTGAGGACTTCAAGGGCCATTACTCCAAAGGGCCTAGCATAAATTGGTGCCGCTGGTTATCCAAATTGGTCTCCATTTTATGTCAACAAACATTTTCAGAAAGTTTGGTGATGATCAGATGAAAAGCAATGTGTTTGTGAAACACAAATGCCCCCAGCCAGAATCATGTTCTGTAATGTAATGCTTATTTGCAAAAGTAGGTCAAAAGTCATGGTCGTAGGGTAAATGAAACATTGGCATGGTTGGAGAAGTCTTAACACAAGAAACATATAAAGTATGGAAGCTCTAGGCCTACTGGTTCAAATGTTATAGGCGTATAAAGATTTATACAAATAAAGGTCAAAGGTCAAGGTCACAAGGGCAAAAACGTAGGTATGGTTGGAAAGGTCTTGACACAAGAAATATACATACAAAATATTAAAGCCCTGGGCCAACTGGTGCAAATGTTATAGTAATTTAAAGATTTTTACAAAAGAAGGTCAAATGTCAAGGTCAAGGTCAAAAAGTTTTATATGGTTGGAAAGGTCTTGCCATGAGGAATACACATGCCAAGTATAAAATGCCCAGGTGCAAAAATGCAAAAGTTATAGCCAAGGTTAAGGTTTTTGGTTAAAGTTTGATTAAATAGGTCAAAGGTCAAGGTCGCATGTTCAAAGATGTTGGTATGGTTGGAAAGGTCTTGACACAAGAAATATACATACAAAATATGAAAGCCCTGGGCCTACTGGTGCAAATGTTATAGCCATTTAAAGATTTTTACAAAAGTAGGTCAAATTTCAAGGTCAAGGTCACAAGGTCAAAAAGTTTTATATGGTTGGAAAGGTCTTGCCATGAGGAATACACATGCCATGTATAAAAGGCCCAGGTTTAAAAATGCAAAAGTTATAGCCAAGGTTAAGGTTTTTGGTTAAAGTTTGATTAAATAGGTCAAAGGTCAAGGTCACATGGTCAAAGATGTTGGTGTGGTTGGAAAGGTCTTGACACAAGAAATATACATACAAAATATGAAAGCCCTGGGCCTACTGGTGCAAATGTAATAGCCATTTAAAGATTTTTACAAAAGTAGGTCAAATTTCAAGGTCAAGGTCACAATGGTAAAAAGTTTTATATGGTTGGAAAGGTCTTGCCATGAGAAATACACATGCCAAGTATAAAATGCCCAGGTGCAAAAATGCAAAAGTTATAGCCAAGGTTAAGGTTTTGGGTTAAAGTTTGATTAAATAGGTCAAAGGTCAAGGTCAAGGTCACATGGTCAAAGATGTTGGTATGGTTGGAAAGGTCTTGACAAAAGAAATATACATACAAAATATGAAAGCCCTGGGCCTACTGGTGCAAATGTTGTAGCCATTTAAAGATTTTTACAAAAGTAGGTCAAATGTCAAGGTCAAGGTCACAAGGTCAAAAAGGTTTGTATGGATGGAAAGGTCTTGATACAGGGAAGACACATGCCAAGTATAAAAGGTCCAGGTACAAAAATGCAAGAGTTATAGCCAAGGTTAAGGTTTTTGGCACAGACAGACGGACGGACGGACGGACGGACGGACGGACAGACGGACAAACCAACAGACATGACAAAAACTATATGCCCCCGAATCGTAGATTCTGGGGGCATAAAAAAAAAAAAAATTTAAGGGGGGGGGGGGGGGGGGGGGGGGGGGGGGGGGGGTTCATAGATAATAAATTATGTTTCAAGTACCTGTGGTGCAAACAGGTCGTTTTCGTTAAATTGTTAGGTTTTTGATGCAACCGATGGCCATCGATACGGTAACTGAACGCCCTACTGAGTCTTACAAGTATAAAACATGTTTGCATAGTGAAATGACAATAACCACAACATTGCACAATAGGCTATATGGCACAAAGAATTACAATTCAGTTATGCTGTATTATTTAGTTTCCATGGGAACCCTGCTTCTTGTTCTCATCTTCATCTTCATCTCTGATAACTGCTTGACCTTAAAAAAGTTGACATAAAACATGAGACGAATTTCTATGATCTTAACCTATGATTCATTTATTTTATGAGTATGTTGAAAAGAACTTACACTTCAGGGTCTACACTAACGACACTTATAAGTGTGCATGTATTAAAATGTTATTTGTAAGTTTATTCCTGGTTTGTTTTCAACCAGATTTTTACCAAATATTAAAAACAATAATGCAATTATAACTTGCTATTTCCTCTATTAATTTTTCAAAAAGCGTGACATCTTCACGGTCCAGTGCACAAACAAATTAAAACATAAAAATGCATGTGGAATCCGACGAAGCGTGCAAAATGAAATTGCACTTGACGATAAGTAATGGAATAGCTCTCGTTTGTATGAAAATCAGAACAAAAATCAAGTTTTCTATCCCGCAAGGAGGCGTAGCCATTGGTTGAATTAAAGCCGGTGTCTGTCTATGTGAAGTTTGCACCTTAGTTTTTGATTTACAAATCAATCTGTTGTACGGAAATAATAAACTCACCCGTGAAGTATTTGTTCTACAGAATGGCATAATTTATTTTCCAAATTGGTTTCTCCTATTTCATAAAAAATGAGATTTACATGCTCTTATATTGTGCCATCTAACACAATACATAGCCCTTGTAGGCAATTAAATTTTGAACACAATATTTTTGAAACATTTTGTAATAAAGTCCAAAAATAGTTATGCAGCTTCGCGCTTAGGAAAAAAATCCACAGGGTTCTGAAATTGTTAAAAAAAAGAAAGATTCTATACGATTTATACTATCGATCTAAGCATACGCCAGCAGCGGAAAAATCGATAATCAAACGTATTATCAAATAATGCGTACTGGTATAGGGCGCTAACACGTACTGTGTTAGATGAAATTTAACGATGCGTTAAAAATCGACACGATGTAAGTTTTTGATATTCAGAATCAACCAAGGGTCAGTTTTCTATGTTAAGAATCGACCCAGGTTATTTAACCTTAATTTTCGTCCCCGTCGGGCTCATTTTTAAATTTAAGAATCGACCTAAGGTGTAAAGCAGCTTGTTCTATCGGTTTTAAGTTTTTTTTTGGAATTTAATTCGTGTGATTCATCAGTACTTTTTAACCTTTGTCATTTGTTAGCTATTAATTGATATGAAATAAAATATGAATCAGCGTGAGACACGGTCTCTTAAGCACACATCCTGAAAATTTGACTTAATTCGGTTGATGCGTTAATAAGATATTTAAAAAATAATACATGCACACTTATAAGTGTCGTTTAGTGTATACTGGTGTACTGATGTTATTTAATTACCCCAAGGATTGTTTGTATAACACTCCCTCAGAATATCACATTTATATGCTTTAACTCATTACCCCATAGCCCGTTTCTAGTTTTGAAGATAGGTGACCACTTAAAGCAGGTTGAAAGTAAAGCAGAATGTACCTGTTACTCCATAAATACGCCTTTAAGTTATTCTTTCACTTTTATGCAGTCATGAATATATTTAGTTTCTATTTTCTAGCAGATGGTAGCTTAAAGCAGGCTGAATATAAGAATATGCAAAGGTGTCAAACGGCATTGTTAAGTCAGAAATGGTTGATGCAAAATGATGATAAAGTGAACATCAGGGTCCCGTTTCATAAAACTTTGTACGACAAATGTTGTCGTAAGTCATATTGTAAAAGTCTCAATTATTATTTAATTCTCCATTTAATCCTATCTTGTGACATCTCTTTGAAACTGTCTTGAAAAGACGATTCCAAAAAGATGTCTCAAGACAGGATTAGATAGAGAAATCAGAAATTAAATGTATTTTAAAGTTTTGACTTTCGACAATGTTTGTCGTACAAAGTTTTATGAAACGGGCCCCAGAATATAAAGTTTGAGAGTTATGTGACATTACCATCTAGCCTGGATACGTTCTTCAGCTTTGTGTGAGCTAGATGTTTGTAGGCATTTACGTCCTGCTCTGCAAAGGGGTTACCAATAAACGTCAACTTCTCCAGATAAACCAGCTCCATCTATATAAAGAGGGATAACCAATAAAATGTCAACAAATTTATACAACCAATTAAACCTGTCTCTTGTTTAAACAGTAAATTGATGATAATGGGGCTTTTTGGAAACAATGTAGACCCAGATCAGACAGCTCCAGACCCAGATCAGACAACACCTTCAGGAGCTGTCTAATCTGGGTCTACACTGTTTCATAATAGGATCTGTCTGCAATCTTTCCTAGCAAAGTTTTTTCCTTATTTCTTACTGTATTAATCAAAGTAATATTTAACCCATTACCCCTTAAATGCAACTTTTTACACCTTTAGTTCATTCCTCCATTGAAGAAAATAGATCCAAATTATACAGTGATGAATCTCTATCATAAGAAATATTATCTTTTATTCTAGCAGATGGTAGCTTAAAGCAGGCTGAAAGTAAAGCAGAATGTGCCTAAATACTAGTAAGAAGCTATGGGGTAATGGGTTAACATGATAGTTATGCATAGTGGGTGGAGTTACGAGGGCTGTCCCAAAACACTGTGGACAAATATTGTTTTTGAAGAACCCAACGTATTTTTTCTATGATTTGTTTACTGATGCTATTTCAAACATTTTCACATTTGTAGAATAATTAATGAGGTTCATTAACAAACTTGACCCTTATTTTTTAGCAAATATTAATTGCTGGTTAGATTGTGCGGCGCACGCAAAAATCTTACAGGTAGATTTAAAGGTGTGCATTTTTCAAGCTCCTACAAAACAGCTTGAATTTGCGCGAAATTGCGTCATGAACGTTGACGTTGCTATATGTGACGTCATCTTGGAAAACATCATTAACATAGCGGTATTTTGAAAACATCTAAAGAGTTATCGCTAATGGTACCGTGTTCTAAAAACGCTAGAAATGACGACGTCAAAGGAAAATGCGGCGCAGCAAATGTTATAGAATACTATGTTAGGTTAAATATGGCTCCGATACAGACGTTTAAAAACTACAATCAACAGAAAAGTATAAATCAGCATCTTGCTCTCTGATCTCCAAACAGCATACACGTTTTTCAGCAGGATGGATTGAGAAAAAAATTACAAAGACGGGATGGCCGATATAAATTGACAGCTTCATTTACAAAAACGTGAGCAGCGTCATCAGTGGTGATCAGCACCTTGTGGTAAGAAAAAAATGTTGAAATCGTCGGGGTCAGCAACTCGTCTGTACATGGGATTTTGTGTGAGAAATCAAAAATCTATACTAGAGGCTATGCTAGATGGATGTCTCACTTGCTAAGTGCAGAAGAAAAAGAAAGACATGTCCAGGTATGCAACCTCTTTTTGAGACGGTATACGAGATATCAAGCATTTCTAAACAAATTCATCACACAGATCTATTGCATGCCGCTTTGCAATATGAAAGAAGCGACTGAGGGTTCATTGGCAACTTAGAAATCATCATATTCCACCAGGATGACGATCTGTGCCACACTTGCCAGTATACACAATTAAAATTTGCCGTGGAGGGTTTTCGAAAGTTTGAACATGTGCCATAAGCCTCAGCACTGACCTAGCCCCATATGATTTATATGCCTGAAATCTCAGTAACTAGGACTTAAGTTTGAAAACTTTGAGAAGCTGAAACAAGAAACATTGAGAGTCTTGTGAGGAATGAAGACAGGCATTGTTTGCCAGCGTATATGACAAGTTGGTTGTGAGTCACAGGCAATGCATTGATCATCACGGCGAATATTTTAAAAAGGAGTAACGTTGACGTCGATAACGTCATTATGTAACTATAATGTGCGCCGGGGTTGCACGGATAGGGTGTTTCAAACTACTCTATGCTAGCCAGTTTTTAAGATAGTGCGTTAAAAAATCACACAGGCTTACTAAATCCCTATGTTTATAAACCCTGACGAGCGTTTGTCTCTGCTGTTATAAATTACAATTTTATAACGAAAGTCTACGATGTTTTGGGACAACCCTCGTATACACATAAATATTCAGCAGGAGATTATTTTTTAACATGAAGATTTTGTACTTACAAGTTTGAGAAATTCATTCTGGTCTGAAACCTTGTTCCATGTCATATTCAACACCTACAAAGACACACATATACAGGGTCCCAGATAAGGGGAGTATTTCAAAACCTAAAATCTTTAGGTATGTATTAAACCTTTCCTCCCTGAAAGCTCACATGGACACTTCTAGTTTACAATTTAGTCTAGTCCATTTGTGACCTTTTAGGGTTGATATTTGCAATATATGTCAAAATAACAAACAGTGAAGATCCTGATCAGAGGGCTCCTTAAGGAGCCCTCTGAACAGGATTTACACTGTTTGCATAGGACAAGTGTTCTCGTCACAGGTATGCTGTTTGCAAATGAAGCATATATGCCTGACTTAAGGGTTCAAAGAGCTAAACCCTATTAATTGTGTTATCACTCATCAGAATCGTCTCGAAGAGAAAATTGTAAAGAGTAGTAACAGAATAGGATTTGGTGCCGACATGAGTGAGAAAATGTTGGGATTGTTCAGTTTATTCCCTCTTTTCTGGAGCCCTGAGTACTATTTTGCTTTCTATGAACTGAGTTGTGCTCATTAATAGAATATACAGACAGAACAGTGAGACAACTAGAAGTTGTCTTTCTCTCCTAAACCCATTGAATCATACTGATTCACATTTTAAAACCTCCCCACTGAATTGTATTAATTATTTAGGTTTTTACACGTGACAGGTGACTTCTTAAAGCAAGGTGACAGTAAAACTTTAGGAGCTTTCTGTCTTACTGTCACCTTGCTTTAAGCTGTCACCTGTCCTTTTAGCAATCAATTCGCCTTTGTTTTAGTGGTTGCAATAGAGAAGTTTTATTGTACGATATTTAAGATGATTCTAATGAGTAGTCACATCATAGGGTTTGGTTGAGAAATAAGGATTTCAGTATGTGAAATACTCACCTTATTTGGATGTTTGCCTCTAGTATGCAACAGTATTGAACTTTTTGAATACAATAGAACCTTTCTGATACAGATACTGAAATAAGACAGGTATTAACCCTTTACCCAATAGCCTGTTTCTAGTTTTGAAGAAAGGTGACCATTAAAGCAGGTTGAAAGTAAAGCAGAATGTGCCTTAAGGCACATTCTGCTTTATTTTCAGCCTGCTTTAAGCTATTATCTGCTAAGAGTTAGAAAAAATTTCTTATGATACATGATCAGGACTGTATAAATTGGAACTATTTTCTTCAGTAAATGAATAAATTCAATAAATTCTATGGGGGAAAGGGTTAATTTGACAACCAGTAAAAACTTAAAGCAAGATGGAAGTAAAGCAGAACATTCATACAGTAGCTTTCTGCTTTACATTCATCTTGCTTTCAGCTTACACCTGTCTTAAACACCGAAAACTTATTCTCATTAAATGGTTGCAAGATGACTTTTCCTATGCAAAATCAAAGAATTGAAATAGACATAAACAACAAGTAACGCTTTAGCTTTGTTTTACCTGTAATTTCTTCAGCACTCCGATACCTTTGAGTTTGTCAATCAAATTGTAAGAAATCCACAGCTCTGTTAGAGTTTCTCCCACTGCCTCCTGAAGAGGTAAAAGACTTTCTTGATTGCTTAACTCTTAAACTAATAGTTCACTGTTTAACCCTTTGAACCCTAGTCCTGTATATAGGCATCCTTTTCAAACAGTGTACATGTGAATAGTACACTTGTCCTGTGCAAACAGTGATGACCCAGATCAGAGGGCTCCGAAAGGAGCCCTCTGATCAGGGTCTTCACTGTTTGTCATAATGCCAAACATTGACAAAAACAACCCTTAAAAGTCAGAAATGGACTAGACTAAAATGGAAACTGGAATTGTTTATTTAAAGTTTCAGGGAGGAAAGAGTTAAGTCACTATCTGTCTCCAATACTCAGTATTTAACTAATACTGATAAATTAATTAAATATGTAAAAAGGGGTGTCTATGGAGTTTAAGAGTTTCTTAATATTTGAGAGTTTACGACAAGTGGTATTTGCCTATTTTTTGTGGTCGTAATAGACAGGTTTTACTGTAATTGTAAATCTTAACAAGATGAGCTTTGAGCACAAAACTATAGAAAAAAGCTTACCAATCCAGACAGAGATTTTATGTTGTTTCTTGCAAGGGATAAAATTCTGAGATTTTCTGAAATAAATAAAAACAAAAACTGTTTCTATTGATGAAAAAATTATAAAATGGATTGAATGAATGTTATTTTGCACACCTATATGGCAGGGTATTGGACTATAATAGTCCAACTTACATTATTAGTGAGTATTGAAATGAATAGACATTGGTATGCTCAAGTCTGTAGAGCTGCTTTATTATCTGAGCATGAGGCATGAAGTACCAGGTTGTACCCCTGACAGTGTTATCCAAAGACTTTAATCTTTACCATTTTAGAGCTACTAAATAGTTCAGGAAATGAAAAGTTATATAAATTAATTTAGCGTATTTGGAATCAAAGTGCAAGGAAATGGTTCAGCAGAGTGTCTGGATATACCATGACCTTAAGTATTGGGACAGAAAGGTCTGAGCAAACAGTGTAGAGCAGTCTGATCAGGGTCTACACTGTTTGCAATTCAGTTGGACAAATTATTTTGTGATCATAAAATCTTTTTTTTTTCAAACCTTAGGATAATAACAACAATTATTACACAGGGTGTTTCAACTTTTTTTTGTATCAAAATTCTTAATAGATTACGACCAAAATTGTGCTACAGTATTGGTGCAAAACAAAGCTTTGAACACAACACAGGTACAATCAACATTTGTGCTTAACTCATTACCCCAGTGAACATGCCTTTTAAAGCCTTTGATTTATTCACCCATTGACGAAAATAGTTCAACTTTATGGTATTTATACAGTCCTGAGTTAGTAATACACCTTAAGAAATAGTTCTCATGCTGTAGATCAGGAAAATGACTTTAAACTACATGTTTGTTACTTACAGCTAAATCAGCATTTCTTTGAGTATCACAATTTGTAAATGTGTATATTCAGAATATAACTAACTTTTGTTTTATTCAATCTATGCTGCTATGTATGCATATTGTTTTTGGCATTTGTTAACTATATCAAACAAGCACATACAGTAAAACCTTGCTATTACGACCACTAAAACGAAGGCTAATTAATTGTATAATAGAACGGTAGCAGCTTAAAGCAAGGTGACAGTGAAACAGAAAGCTCCTAGAGGAGCTTTCAGTTTCACTGTCACCTTGCTTTACGCTGTCACCTTATTGTAAACACCCTAATAATTAACCAAATTTAGTGGTCGTAATAGAGAGGTTTTACTGTACATGTACAATGTCAATTATTATATAACTATCTACATCATAAACGATACATATAACAATAATGAATTAATATTTATTCAATCTGTGTTTGTAGCAACAATTTTACCCCAACAGTGGTGAAACCAGATATACCAATGATCCTTTAATTGCAAGCAGTGTAGACCCAGACCATAGGATTCTTGAAGGAGCCCTATAATCAAGGGCAACAAGGTGATTCAAGTATACCCCAATCTGAACTTTGTTGGAGGGGGTATAAAAACTAATTTTCTGTCAGTTTGATTTTTTTGTAACCCATTACCTCATAAATATGCCTTTTTACGCCTTTTATTTATTCCTCCACTGAAGTAAATAGTTTCAAATTATACCTTCATAATTATATACCATGAAAATTATCTTCTATATCCTATCAGATGCTAGCTTAAAGCAGGCTGAAAGTAAAGCAGAATGTGCCTTAAGGCACATTCTGCTTTACTTTCAACCTGCTTTAAGTTGTCACCTTTCTTCAAAACTAGAAATAGGCTATGGAGTAATGGGTTAAGGCATTTTTTTAACTAGAGCGCTCTGCATGTGAAAACATAAAAAAAGCCGCAATGACGCATTATATGCATGTGTACACAATGGTGAATCTTAACCTATTTCTCCATAAATATACATTTTTACGCCTTTTATTTATTCCTTCTCTGAAGAAAAAGGTTAAACTTTATACAGTCATGAATATGCATCATAAGAAATATTTTCTATATCCTAGACAATGGTAGCTTAAAGCAGGCTGAAAGTAAAGCAGAATTCACCTTAAAGTGCATTCTGCTTTATGTTCAACCTGCTTTAAGTGGTCACCTGTCTCTAGAATTAGAAACAAGCTATGAGGTAAAGAGTTACAGACATGTGATGGCTTAATGCAGGTTTAAAAAAAAAGGATAAAGCTCCTTTAGGAGTTTTCTGCATTTTTTTTGTTCTGTCTAATAATGACTGTCAATTTGTGTCATTTACTTAGATTTTGCTATGAATGGTACCAAAGTAATATTTGCTGTAACGAATTATCATACAGACATAAGCTCATTCAAACCCATTTGATTTTTCATCTTAACTCTTTCCATGCTAGCGGCGGATATACCTGCAAGCGTGATTACCTCTGCAAACAGATTAGATCCAGATGAGACGCCGCGTAACGCGGCTTCTCATCAGGATCCAAACTGTTAGCCATTCTGTCACTGAATTTAAAATAATTCATATTTTAGAATGATAGCAGATGACAAATTGTTGCAGACTAAAAATTTACCCAGCATGCAAAGAGTTAAGAATATAGAAACGCATTTTATCTTACATGTATAAACTTAGTTATGATATGTTACAACAAAGCTATAATTACAATAGTGAAAAAGAAGGGTTTTGGTACTTAAGGCAGGCAGCCACTCGAAGCAAGATTAATGTAAAGCAGATAGTTCTCTCCTTTACATTCATCCTGCTTTAAGCCTCCACCTGTTTTAAACACGATTGATCATCATTAACCCATTACTCCATAGCCAATTTCTAGTTTTGAAGACAGGTGACCTCTTAAAGCAGGTTGAAAGTAAAGCACATTCTGCTTTACTTTCAACCTGCTTTAACCCATTACCCCATAAATACGCCTTTGATAATTCCTCCATTGAAGAAAACAGTTTAAATTTATGCAGTCATGAATAAGTGTTGTAAGATAATGTTTTTATATTCTAGCAGATTATAGCTTAAAGCAGGCTGAAAGTAAAGCATAATGCACCTCATGGCGCATTCTGCTTAACTTTCAATCTTCTTTAAGGGGTTACCTATTTTCAAAACTAGAATCGGGCTATGGGGTAATGGGTTAAGTAGTTACCTGTCTTCAAAACTACAAACAGGGTATGGCGTAATTGATGCAAAGAGGGGCCACAAGGATTTCTGTCACATCATAGGTATTGTTGGAGATTAACCCATTACCCCAAAGCTTGTTTCTAGTTTTGAAGATAGGTCACTACTTAAAGCAGGTTGAAAGTAAAGCAGAATGCACCCTAAGGCACATTCTGCTTTTCTTTCAGCCTGCTTTAAGCCAAAATCTGTTAAAATATAGAAAATATTGTTTATCATACATGTTTATTACTTTAAAATTTGCAACTATTTTCTTCAGTTAAGGTATAAATAAAGGCGTTAAAAGGCTTATTTATGGGGTAATGGGTTAAGAAGAAAATGTTGGAAATGCTCATCTGAAATGTAAGTTTTTGCCTTACAGGAACTATAATTGTCTCCTTTGAAAGCCTTCTGTGATTAAATGCTTTAAATCACTTACTTAGGCCATTCAGATTGGCAATTTTCTCTATCTGGTTAGTGGAAAGCGACAACTGTCTATAGAAAAGAAACATGCAGTTTTATTTGAAAGCTGTACATGCACATGTATATGATTTTAACAAAATTAGTTCAACACCTTCCCTAAGAATATAACCTTTACATGCATAATTAATATGCTTTAATCCTTTACTCAATAGCCTGTTTCTAGTTTTGAAGACGGATGACCACTTATAGCAGGTTGAAAGTAAAGCAGAATGCACCTTAAGGCGCATTCTGCTTTACTTTCAGCCTGCTTTAAGCTAGTATCTGCTAGACTATAGAAAATAATTTTCATGATTTTTATTTGTGATAGAATAGATTGGAATTACAATGTATTTCCTTTAGTAAAGAAATTAATTAAAGGTGTAAAAAAGTGTAATTTATGGGGTAATGGGTTAAATATTGAAGAAGGCAATAAAATGACATTAGTAGGCAAAAGACACAACTAAGTGCTTTTACAATGGGCTAAGCATTCCCTTCAACTTACTAGGATACAGTTGAAGTTGAATTGGTAAAGACAAGTTATCAGGATAACCAGCAGCATTATTAGAGTTATCTCCCTTGCAAGCTACTTTAATTATCCCTAAGAGACATTGGGCCTCTGTTCAGCCTAGCTTCCGCTTACCGAGCGGACGGTCGGTGACTCTTGAACGAACGTGCTCGGGAGCGCTAGGTGAGCAGAAGGTATCAGTATGTAAAAGTTGCTAGTTGTGTTACAGTACACTCTGGGGGCGCTAGGTGTCCGCTCTCTATCTTTCAACAAGCACAGCGAGCGCGAGGTTTCCGCTCGATGATCTTGAACATGGGGCAGGTGACTTTGAAAGGGCTTGCCACTTGTGGTGTATATATGAAGGTGGGGAATTTATGCATTGATTCCTGGTTGGCCGGATTGATTGGCCGGATTGAAAAAGCGGTCTATAGATTGGCGAATGCTGTCCGTCCGTCCGTCCGTCTGTCTGTCCGTATGTCCTCACTTTGGTTGACCTTTTTGTTAGTGTCAGTTTTAGCCAAAGCTAAAGTCCTACAGCAACCAAATTTGGCATGTACAGTTATAGTGAGTTCATCATCACATGCTGTGGGTAACAAGGTGACTGTGACCTAGATTTCACGGTCCAATGACTTAGAGAATTCTTGGTTAACCTTTTCGTTTGCGTCTTGGTTTACCTTTTTGTTAGTGTCAATTTTAGTCAAAGTTTAAGTCCTCCAGCAACCAAATTTGGCATGTACAGTTGTAGTGAGGTCATTAATTGGAATATACAACAACTACTCATTAGAATCGTCTCTTCAAGGCGATATTTATGAGTAGTAACACCATAGGATTTGGTGCTGAAATGAGTGAGAAAATGCTGGATTTGTTCAGTTTATTCCCCCTAATCTGGAGCCCTGCATATACCACATGGGTTCAATGGGTTAAACCAACACCTGTTATCAAAAACCTCCACACATCTCCATTAAACTATCACTCAACACAGACACAACTTTAGCTATCTAAGACAAGAAGTCCACAGAGTTGGATGGATCACAGCAACAAAGAAGCAAAAGTGAGACTTTCCCGTTTAACCCTTTCCCCCATAGAAGCGCCTTTTAGCGGATATGATTTATTCTTCCGCTGAAGAAAATAGTTCCAATTTAATCAGTCATGAATATATACTATAGGGAATATTTCTATATTTTAGCACATGGAAGCTTAAAGCTGGCTGAAAGTAAAGCAGAATGCGCCCTAAGGCGCATTCTGCTTTACTTTCAACCTGCTTTAAGTGGTCAACTATCTTCAATACTAGAAATAGGCCATCAGGTAAAGGGTTAAACGCAAACACAATTGATCACACTAAAACGTAGAAAATTACAATTTTTCAACAAGCAGTGACTGTTTGCAATGGAAATAAATGTTTTTGGGTAAACACGTTTATTGGGTAAGAATAACATTTTCTCCACTGTAAGATGTTATCCCATTCCTCCAAAGATACTCATTTTTACAAATTTAATTTATTCCTCCACTGAAGAAAATAGTTCCAGTATATACAGTCATGGAATATGGGCAGTAAGAAATATTTTCTATATTCTAGCAGATGGTAGGTTAAAGCAGGCTGAAAGTAAAGCAAAATGTGCCTTAAGGCGCGTTTTGTTTTACTCTCAACCTGCTTTAAGTAGTCAACTGTTTTCAAAACTAGAAACAGGCTATAAAACTGAAAACTTGGACGTGTTAAATCTGAAAATCTGCTGCAGCCACAGTTTGGCTGTAATAAAAGCTGCCATTGAAAAACCAGCACCTGAATTAGTCTTACTTTCACTTCCCTTTTCATGTATTGTGCACAAGAAATTTACACAAGTGCGTAAGTATTCTTACATGCAGTTTGTTAGTGTGGATAGGGAGGCATCCATCTTCTCCAGGGAGGGGATCTGGCAGCTGAGACACACAAACTCTGCATCACATGCCTTCTGATTGGTCTTCTCCTCCTAGTATAACAATGTGGGACAAACATAGTGGGGACAAACAAAAATTGACAGTTTTACTCTTTGCATGCTGGGTAACAATTATTGTCTGCTACTGTTTTAAATATAGAATTTTCAATATTTCTTTATATAACACAGTCAGAGTGTCAAAGAGTTTGGATCTGGATGAGACGCCGCATTATGCCATGTCTCATCTGAATATATAATACTGTTTTTACAGATTAACATAATTCAGCCACTTTAGCATGCCACTTGCCCTGGCCCCGAGGTTATAAAACTTTAAATGAACTCTGTGCTCAAAACTCAGAATTTTTCTCAGCTCATAACACTTCAGCAAACATTTTGTATATAACAAGTATTTGAATGCCATAATTCTACTGTAAAAATATATCCAAATCAGGTTATTTAAATCAGCTCAAGCATGTTTTGTAAAAACTAGAGCATGTAATCAAAACTGAGTTTTGAGCACAGAGTTCGTTTTAAGTTTTATAACCTCGGGCCTGGTCAATTAACCCATTACCCCATAAATACACCTTTTAATGCCTTAAATTTATTATTCCACTGAAGAAAATAGTTCCATTTAATAGAGTCATGATTATATATCATTGGAAATATTTTCTATATTCTAGCAGATCTATGAAAGCTTAAGGCAGGCTGAAAGTAAAGCAGAATGCGCCTAAAGGCGCAATCTGCTTTACTTTCAACCTGCTTTAAGTTGTCACCTATTTTCAAAACTAGAAATAAGCTAGGGGGTAATGGGTTAAATGTACGACTTATCTCGATGTACCTTTTATCTATGTTATATACATGTCTTTAAATAAAAGTAGAGAAAGAGACAGTGAGAAAGAGAGATGGAGGACGAGAGAATAAGAGTCAAAGAGAGATAGAGAAAGTGAGAGACAAAGAGAGAGAGAGAAGAGAGAGAAAGGAGGGAGAGAAATGGTGTGTTCATATGTGTTTGTGTGATAGAGAGAGAAAGAGAGAGAGATGGGGACGAGAGAGCTAGAGTGAGTAAGGTTGGGTAGGGTAGGGTAATAGGTATAGGAAGGTAGGTAAAGGTACAGGTAGGGTAGGGTAGGATAAAGGTAAGATTAGATAGGGTAGGTAAGATAAGCTAGGATAATTAGGTTGGTAGGTAGGGTAGGGCAAGGTAAGGTAGGTTAGGTGAAGTAAGATAAGTAGGTTGGTAGGTAAGGTCAGGTAAGGTGATTTAAGTAGGTAAGGTAGGTAGGTAATGTGATGTTAGGTAAGGTTACTAAGGTAGGTAAGGTAAGATAAGGTAGGTAAGGTAAGATAAGGTAGGGTAGGTAGGTAGGTAGGCCAGAAGGGAGGTAGGAAGGTAAGGTAGGGTAAGGCAATTTAAGGTAAAGTTAGGTAGGTAAAGTGAGGTCAGTAGGTTGGTATACCGTAAGTAGATCAGTAGGTAGGTAGTAGGTAAGGTCAGGAAAAGTAAGTAGGTATAGGTAGGTAGGTCGGGAAAGGCAGGCAGGTAGGTCGGTAAGTAGGTGGGTGGGTAGGTAATGTAATGTAAGGTAAAGCGGTGAGGTAATGTAAGTAGGTAAGTAAGATAAGGTAATGGTGAGGTAGTTAGATAGAAAAGCAAGTAGATAGTTTGGCTAGGTAGAATGGGTAGGATGGATAGATGGGTGGAGGGTGGATGGGATGGATGGATGGATGGATAGATAGAGAAGTATGGACCCAAAGACAGATAGAGGGACAAACAGACAGATAAAGAGTGAGTTTAAATGAGCACAGTGGGGAGGGAGATATTCTGTTGGTAAGTTACACTGAGCACGGAATTATACAAGTTTATAATTCTGTGCACTGAGCACTCCTGCAATTAAAGAATGAGAGAAGAACAAGAAGGACAAGAACAAAGAAAAGACATTGATTCTAAATAAGTCCAATATTTGATACTATTACTTTATCTGGAGCTATGTTATAGTGAGAAGCTTTATCCTAACTTCAAGTTTTGAAGCGGTTGCCCCTGCTCGCGAGCAAGTCGAAATTTTCCGACTTGGACAATTCCGGGCACCTGCCATTAATTAGCCTACGTTAATTAATTAATTAATAAACAGCGTCAACTTGTAGATTAGTAGAATAGATACTTACAAATTTCGCCAATGCATCTTTGATAGTCGTTCCTTTGTTCTGAAAGCAGATAAAGGAAAATGAGCATTGACATAGAATATTGTATAAAATATGGTGTTAAATTTACATCTTGATAATATAGCTGTACCATTTTTGCGTCCCGTTGCTAAACATTCGGAATACATCGCATCCATTGGTAGTCTCCCTTGTCACTGCATCAAAAATAACGAAGAGGCCCGGCTTGTGGTTATTTGTTTTACAGTGTTCCCTCCCAACAACAACCCTCCCAAGAGCGACTCCCTCCTTACATCGACCTTTGTCGTAAATCCCTTAACATGACAATTATGTCTAACGCTTTTACTGCTGCAATATCGTCTTTTTTTCTCTCAAAGTTACAGATAAGTGGACATTTAGATAGAATAATTACAAGTGGCAATCAGCTTGAATCCAGATCAGACGCCGCATTACGCGGCGTCTGCTCTGAATCCAAGCTGTTTGCAAATGTAAGCCAATTTCCTTCCCAATAGCGAATCCCTCAGAACAATGCAAACATTTTTGCCTCCCATTGGGTGTCGTTGTAGAGAGGGAGCGCTGCATTTCTAGGGCACTTAATAGGCCAAATCAGCGTGACAATGCAGCGGCTATATGCAGATAGAGACTTAAACGTGTTTACTCTTTCAACATTGGGTGGTTTTCATCGTCTTCTAAAATGTCGTCTGTTAAATTAAAATTTCTTGGTCTTCTTTATATTTTCTGAAAGGGAAATCTGATTGTTTAAACTTCAAAGGTAGCGAAAAACCAGGTAACAAAACGTCCTGAAATAGGAATTGTTCATTTGAAATTTCAGGGAGGAAAGAGTTAGTACGAATGGTTTATTGTTAAGGGATTGTAAATAGTGAATCAACCATTTAAAAAGTTTGACGAGGCTGCATGTATATATAGTAGCTGTATGCATAGAACAAGTGTACTCTTCACAGGTACACTGTTTGTTAAGGGCACATAGCTACAAAGGAGATTTAAAGCGGCCAAACTAAAGATGGTGAGTTCATCGGAGTCTTATATAAAACGTGACAACCTCATGCAAAACTATTTGAGGTGTTTGCATTACTTGTGTCTTGAAATAACCCCTTAATGCTCGTTGTCCTGAAAATAGACATCATTAAACAATGTAGACCTTCGGATGAAACGCCAAAATATGCAGTGTCCCGCCAGGAATCTGCGGTGTTTGCTAATTCATATGAAATGCCCTGATGTAAGGATAAATACTGTACACATAATATCCAGAAAATTCGAGTCCAAGTCTATCTTTAACCACGAAATTATGTATAAGAGTCTGTGCTTTAACTTATTTCATGAGTTCCACGGTTCAAATAGGTTTGCTAGTAACATACAGCGGTGATTTCAGTATCGATGGCCGTCGATGGCCATCGATTGAAAGTTGGCTACCGGTCTGAAATATAGTGGATAAAACGTTATTATTTCATTCAAACGCAAAGGCATTGCAATGAAATATAGAAAATGACATTTTTTAAACAATTCTGACTACCAGTTTTAATCTGAGTGGCAAACAGTTTTGAACCTGATCAGACGCCGGGTTACCCGAGGTCTGATCTGGCTCCAAACTGTTTGCAATGAAAATAATAGTTTAAGCGTAAACGCGGGCAATAAAACGTTTACTGTACTGTACTCTGCACGCTGCACACGGGGCAATAACTGCTAACCTAAACAGCAACTGAACACGCTACAGGTATAACAGAACAGCTCTCTGTCCGGTAGATGCCATGCAGGTTATCCATACCTTTTCAAAAGAAGCAATTAACAAGTCACCTGGTCCCATTCTATCCCCTCAAAGTGTCACAAATCATTAATGTGTATTGATTGATAGTGTAAACTGTTTTATAAAGGAGGCAGATTAAAGCATGGTGAAAGTATAGGTTTCTGATTTTACTTCACTTGTCCTTGAAGCTGTCATCTGCCTTTAACTCGTTATACCATAAATACGTTAAATCCCATTAAAGTTAAGCCTTTTAATTATTCCACCACTGCAAAAAAATAGTTTCTCTTTATGCAGTGATGATAATAATTTCAACCTGCTTTATAAGTGATCACATGTCTTCAAAACTAAAAATAGGCTCTGGGGTAATGTACGTGTCCATATACATGTTGTCGGGTATAGGTAACTATAGTCAAACAACTAGGTCTGACGTGTCAAAGGTCAGCGAGTCCATTTTTAGGGATAACAGCATTCCGCATGTTCTCGGGCCATTTCTAAACAGTCGAGTTTAGTATATTTGATACAAATGAAAGCGGAATTGTTGTCAGCGCTTTAGCGCAGTAGGTAAAGCGAAGGTACGCAGAATGCATTGTGAGAACAGTAATTTTGTTCAGCGTGGGTTCGAATCCTGCGTCAACCTCAAACTTTTTATTTAATCAAGAATGAATAGTAAAGCATGATCTTATTTCAAACTGTATTATACTGACTATTTATGCACATGTTCTTCAATGTGGGGGAAGGGGTGCATTAGTTTGAGTTCGTGTCCTATATTAGCCATATGTTAAAAAACAAAGGGATGATAAAATACAAATATCAATACAAGTTTTAGTTGTTTTCTTCAGGGGGCTTTTCGCATTACTTTAATGCAATATAATTATAGAATCCTAAATATTGTTTTAGCCAAAAAAATAGTTTAAGTTTATGCAAGACTCGAACCCGCGCTTGATAAAATGTATCTTTAAGCCCTACGTCTTATCCACTACGCTATGTTTCCAATAACTTATACCCTTATTGTTTGTACACATAACTAAAAGTTTTCTTTTAAAAAATTGCCACGAGGATATCCGAAATGCTGATCTCCCTTAAAAATGGACTCGGCGACCCCGTGACACGTATAACCTAATTGTTTGACTATAGTACTGTTGTCTTGAAGAAAGCATTAACCGCTATTATTCTGAGACCAAAGTAAAGTTGAAGCTATTGAAGATATCCAAATTTCAAGGATATACATGTATATGTTCATCCAGAGATACAGTACAACCTCTCTATTACGACCTCTAAAACGAAGACTAATTGATTAGATAAAAGATAGGTGACAGCTGAAAGCAAGGTGACAGTAAAACAGAAAGCTCCTGTATGAGCTTTTTTTTTACTGTCACCTTGCTTTAAGAAGTCACCTGTCGTAAACATTTTATATTTAACACAATTTAGTGGTCGTTATAGAGAGGTTTTACTGTACCTAGCACCTGTCTGTACTATATTCTGTATATCTGGTAAAAGCAAACCTGTGTTAAGTGCCTTAATAACCAGCTTAATGTCATGCAAAAGTCATGCAGAGGCTAGGCTGCTACATGTATATGAGCCTTCTGTACGAATTTCCCTCTGCATTAAGGGGTCAACTGTATTTCAATACCACACTGCATCTGGTCGCTTAACACAGAATTTATCGTAAATGGGTCCTGGTTCAACCTTCGGCGGACAAGGACGCAACCTGTAAACTTGAACAATAATTTTTAAACGTCTCCACAACTGCATCATGGAGATATGATAGAGGCCAGGAAGTGGCTCAAGATTGACTATTTAAAAAAAGAACAAGAGCGTGTCCCAGTTACACGAATGCCCCCGATGATACAGGGAGGGGATTCCAGACTATCAAATGTAAAATGTACGAGTTAGAGAGCAGAAACTGTCATGGAGCGCCATAAAAGCGCCATTTTGAGGAATTCAAGGGCCATTACTCCAAAGAGCCTAGCATAAATTGGCGCCGCTGGTTATCCAACTTGGTCTCCATTTTATGTCAACAAACATTTTCAGAAAGTTTGGTGAAGATCAGATGAAAAGCAATGTGTTTGTGAAACACAAATGCCCCCAGCCAGCGTCATGTTCTGTAATGTAATGCTTATTTGCAAAAGTAGGTCAAAAGTCATGGTCGCATGGTAAATGAAACCTTGGTCTTAACACAAGAAACATACAATGTACATGTACATACAAAGTATGGAAGCTCTAGGCCTACTGGTTCAAATGTTATAGGCATATAAAGATTTATACAAAAGCCGGTCAAAGGTCAAGGTCACAAGGGCAAAAGCGTAGGTATGGTTGGAAAGGTCTTGACACAAGAAATATATAAACAAAATATGAAAGCCGTAGGCCTACTGGGGCAAATGTTATAGCCATTTAAAGATTTTAACAAAAGTAGGTCAAATGTCAAGGTCACAATGTCAAAAGGTTTTGTATGGTTGGAAAGGTCTCGCCACAGGGAATACACCTGCCAAGTATAAAAGGCCCAGGTGCAAAAATGCAAAAGTTATATCCAAGGTTAAGGTTTTTGGTTAAAGTTTGATTAAATAGATCAAAGGTCAAGGTCACATTGTCTAATACGTTGGTATGGTTGGAAAGGTCTCGCCACAGGGAAGACACCTGCCAAGTATAAAAGGCCAAGGTGCAAAAATGCAAAAGTTATATCCAAGGTTAAGGTTTTTGGTTAAAGTTTGATTAAATAGGTCAAAGGTCAAGGTCAAGGTCACATGTTCTAAGATGTTGGCATGGTTGGAAAGGTCTTGACAAAAGAAATATGCATACACAGTATGAAAGCCCTGGGCCTACTGGTGCAAATGTTATAGCCATTTAAAGGTTTTTACAAAAGTAGGTCAAATGTCAAGGTCAAGGTCACAAGGTCAAAAAGTTTTATATGGTTGGAAAGGTCTTGCCATGAGAAATACACATGCCAAGTATAAAAGGCCCAGGTTTAAAAATGCAAAAGTTATAGCCAAGGTTAAGGTTTTTGGTTAAAGTTTGATCAAATAGGTCAATGGTCAAAGTCACATGGTCAAAGATGTTGGTATGGTTGGAAAGGTCTTGACACAAGAAATATACATACAAAATATTATAGCCCTGGGCCTACTGGTGCAAATGTTATAGCCATTTAAGGAGTTTTACAAAAGTAGGTCAAATGTCAAGGTCAAGGTCACAAGGTCAAAAAGTTTTATATGGTTGGAAAGGTCTTGCCATGAGGAATACACATGCCAAGTATAAAAGGCCCAGGTACAAAAATGCAAAAGTTATAGCTAAGGTTAAGGTTTTTGGTTAAAGATTGATTAAATAGGTCAAAGGTCAAGGTCACATGGTCAAAGATGTTGGTATGGTTGGAAAGGTCTTGACAAAAGAAATATACATACAAAATATGAAAGCCCTGGGCCTACTGGTGCAAATGTTATAGCCATTTAAAGATTTTTACAAAAGTAGGTCAAATGTCAAGGTCAAGGTCACAAGGTCAAAAAGGTTTGTATGGATGGAAAGGTCTTGATACAGGGAAGACACATGCCAAGTATAAAAGGTCCAGGTACAAAAATGCAAGAGTTATAGCCAAGGTTAAGGTTTTTGGCACAGACAGACGGACGGACGGACGTTCTTACGCTACGATACTTATGTGGCTATTTTCTATTGTTTTCTCTTTCGTGGCTAGCCACACAAGAGACAATTTCTTTTTGCTCTAACTTGGAATAGAATGATCTGGAGGCTAACCCTACCCCCTATTATGTCCCACAACTGGCCAGGTTAATGTCACAAGAAATGGCCAGGTTAATGTCACAAGAGACGGCCAGGTTAATGTTTTCTATTATGGGGCTAAGAATTTTAGCCACATAAGTATCCTAGCGTAGGCACGGACGGACAGACAGACGGACAGACCAACAGACATGACAAAAACTATATGCCCCCGAATCGTAGATTCTGGGGGCATAAAAATGTTCACCTAAGCAGGGTCCAAGGTTATAAAATTTCGAGGAGAGTAGGGATCGCTCTCAAGCATTTGATTAGTCCGATTAATCATTTGAGCCAAATTTGACTAAACAATCTCAGACTGAACTAAAAAAAACGTTATAACCTTAGGGTCAGGCAATTGGAGATGGCCCAAAGCATTTACAGGGCTGCCATAAGTTGACATGAAAAATCCTAAGATTTCCAAATTTGCATTTTTCAAGTGCGATTTTATGAATCGTACCTTTATCCCATAGCCTTTTTCTTGTTTTGTTGACATGCGACTACTTAAAGCAGGCTGTAAGTAAAGCAAAATGCACCTTAGGGCGCATTCTGCTTTACTTTCAGCCTGCTTTAAGCTACCATATACTGGGAAAAACCCGGAGAAATGGAAGCCCTGCATTTAGTGTAATAAACTCTCTACACGTACCCCCCTAACAACACACACACTCGTTGTCTCCCATTGGGTGTCGTTGTAGAGATGGAGCACTGTACATGTAGTTCGGATCCAACTGGTCTGATAAATAATTCGCGATACATGTATTTGCTAAAAGCTAATCTCTGAGAATTGCTCAAGATGACACACCAGCCCCTCTAGCTAGACTGTCCTTTTCATGGTCAAATAAGTCGGGAGATTTTTACCCTTTCACCGCTTTATTGTCGTCTGCTTCAGTATTGCTGTCTGCAAGACATGTTTTCAAAGTTAGGTTTAAGGTTGTATGACTTAATAAATATCGATTAGAGTGTCAAACAGTTGGGTCCTGATCCACGTTATGCGGCGTTTGATCAGGACCAAAACTGTTTGCAAACGCACTTTCAGGCATCATTGAGAGTGAAAGGGTTAACGACCTTTATGCTTGCTGTTTGAAGTGGATTTAATTAACATTTTCCACCATAGCCATTACCTATACACACCCTGTCGACTTATTAGGCAGCTCTTTTAGAGGTACTACGATTAAGATGAGAGGCCATTTCCGGGCGTTGATAGAGGCCACCAAAAACATGGCAGAAAGGTGCGTCAAGTTCCGATTTTGCTTCAAAACAGTGGTGTGCTATAGGCATACTGATATGACATTTATACTGAATGAATTTTAAAGGCAGGTCTTTGTTTTTTTTATACATTCTAATACACTTCCTGGTTAGAGCAACATGAACGTAAAAAAGATTAACTACTTTAGGATCTTTCTGTTTTACTCTCACCTTGTGTTAAACTGCCACATATATTGAACACTCACTATAAGCAAATCATAATTCAGGAGCATTTATCAGGATGGGGCATAGGTACCATATTGACAGAGCTCTTTAAGATAAGGGGAGTATTTCAGAAACTAAAATCTTTATATCTATATTTAACCCTATAGTGTGACTTCTCATTAGAATAGACTTTTCAAGATGATTCTAATGAATAGTTACTACATAGAATTTGGTGCTGATATGAAATTGAAATAAGTTACTGCATATCTGATTCCCTGCACAAGGGTACTTATGGGGAGGAAATAGTCCTATGACACCAATGTGGGAGTTAACCTTTTCCCCAATAGAAGGGCCTTTAAGCGCACCCAGTTTATTCCTCTGCTGGAGAAAATAGTTACATTTCATACAGTCATGATTATGTATCATAAGGAATATTTATTTTTATTATAGCATGTGGTAGATAAAAACAGACTGACAGCAAAGCAGAATGTGCCTTAAGGCACATTCTGCTTTACTTTCAACCTGCTTTTAGAAGTCACCTATTTTCGAAACTAGAAACAGGCTATGGGGTAAAGGGTTAAAACCAATGAATGCAATACAGGTTTGTTTAATTCCTTTTTATTCATTTAAAGAGGTAACATTATTATGGAGTTAAACAGAGAAACATACATTTTACTGAAATAAATCTTCAGAACTTGGGAAGACAAAAAAATATAAATAAATAAAAAATGGACAACCGTCACGATATCCTAATATTTTTTTAAAGTTTTTGTACATCATTGGTTGATTATAGTACGTACAATGTACATGTAGTTTAGTGTGAAGTATTTCAGTGTACTTTGCAAATATTACCTGAATATCAATCAAAGTTGTTTTGTTAAAGCTTCTATTGAACATTTTGGATAATTTACATCTACATACCTGGAGGTACAAGTAGATTTTCTTTGGATAAAGCATTGTGTGAAAACAATTATTAGCCCATTAACCCATAAATACACCTATTTATATCTCTATATAATGATTGTTACACTGAGACAAGTAGTTCCCAGCAAGGGATTCTAAACATACAATATAGGATGTGCAAGTATTTTTTAAAGATGGAAGCTTAAAGCAGGTTGAAAATAAAGCAGGATGCTCCTTATAGAACATTCTGATCTACTTTCAACCTGCTTTAAGTGGTTTTCTGTCTTCAAAACTAGAACAGGGTAATGGGTTAAACCACAACAATTAAACTGGTATCTTTTACATATGTCTAAAACAGGAAACAACAGTAAAACTATTGTAAATAAGTCACAAAAACTTAACAGGCTTTAACACATTCAACCCCAGTGACAAGTATACTCATCATTAACAAACAGTGTACATATGATGATAACACTTGTCCCATGCAAACAGTGTAGACCCTGATCAGAGGGCTCCTGAAGGAGCCCTCTGATCAGGGTCTACACTGTTTGTCAATTTGAAATATATTGTTAAAATCAACCCTAAATAGTGAAAAATGGACTAGACATAATTTGAAACTGGAATTGTCCATTCAAAGTTTCAGGGGTGAATGAGTTAATAAATACAGATATAGGAGCCTTCAGCCTAACAATTGATCTGCATCCAGCAGTCACATGTCTTTAAGACATCACAAGTGCAGGACAAAAGTAATGCACCAAACTCTCGGTTCACTGCTTTTCAACCCTATGTCTGTCAATTGAGACTTGACCATTATTTGCTAACAATTTGGATGCAGAACATATTTCTCTCCAAACTATTGACACATTGGTCTGTCAGTTTCTTCTGTTTTAAAAAATTACATTTGTCTTAGTTTGGCAAACTTTAAAGATAACAATTTCCAAGCAGAAGAGTTAAAAAAAAAGTAAAATGGAAATGTATACTAGCTTTGTAATTCCCCCCCCCCCCCCCCCCCCCCCCCCCCCAAAAAAAGCCCGCCAATAAAAGGCACCCCCACAAACAAACAAAGAGAACCAATGTTAAAGAAACATTCAATTCTGAATGATTTCTGTATAAACAAATATTAATGATTCTTGACAATGTGGAAGCTGATATGCCGCTATGCCCTTCACAATGACCAAAGATCCTTTCTTGTAGCTTAACAAAGGTTTGACTGATAGTATTAAACCTTTCCCCCAATATCTTTTTAATTGTTTAGGTGGTTGCTTAAAACAGGTAGAAAGTCAAGAAGAAAGATCTACTTGTCTGGATGAAGGAAACATGTCATATTGCTCTTTGACAGGGCATGGTAGAAGCATGAGAAGGCATATATTTATCAGGAATAAGTAAATGTGCTTGACGATGCTTCCATGGGAAAAGGCTTAACATGATATATTTGGTGGTGGAATGACTGTCCCTTAGTCCTGTTGTTGCTGTTCATCATCTTCGTTTTGTCGAATAACTGGTTTACCTGGAAAGAAAACAATATTGGTCATACCATCACCCCATATATACTCTACTACATTCCATACGCCCACCTCTTTGTAATAATGTATTCTATAAATAGCATAGCGACAAATGATGAATCCAATACCTAACACCTGCATTAGAGTGTCAACTCTTTATCTCAATGGTTAAGGTATTGGAAAGTTACGCAGGAGCCCAGGTTCAATCCCAGTTCTCGGTTATTTCATAATGTTAAATATGGATTTTTCTGCTGTGTTTTATTATGCGTAAGATGGAAGCTTGTTCTGGGTGAACTTTCTAATGTCGAAAGAGTTTTATTTGTCATCATAAATGATGACTTTATTAAGAGGATGTGTGTTACACCTCAAAAGCTCACCTCTGTGTGTGTTCTATAAATAGAATAGGGACAAATGATAAAGCCAATGCCTAACACCTGTATTAGGATTTGGACTCATGGGCTTACAGGGACTGGACTGTGACACTGTGCGGAGTCCCTGGTTATATCGAAATTAAATCTTATTGCTTATGTTGAGAAAGGGGTAAAGGCATCCTATGATGCTCATGGGGAAGTAAAGCTTAACTCTTACCAGGGCTGCCATAAGTTGATCAGAAAAATCCAAAGACATCAAATTTTCAATTTTTCAGACACAATTTTACTAATAGTACCTTTACCCCATAGTCTGTTTCTTGTTTTGAAGACACATGACTGCTTAAAACAGGTTGAAAGTAAAGCAGAATGTGCCTTAAGGCGCATACTGCTTTATTTTCAGCCTGTTTTAAGCTAAAATCTGCTAGGATAAAAATCCGAAGACTTCTGGAGAAATGGCAGCTCTGTCTTACCATGCAAGCAGTGAAACCATGATAAGCTTTGCAAACAGTTTGGATACTGAAGAGATGTCACATACCGCGGCATCTCTTCAAGATCCAAAGTATTTGACATTCTGACCGTATGTTGAAAAGAAGCTAAAAAAAAACCCTCTTAACTCTTTCCTCCCTAAAACATTAAATGAACAATTCCTATTTCCATTTTGGTATACATGTAGTCCATTTCTGACTTTTAAGGGTTGTTTTTGTCAATGTTTGGCATTATGGCCCTCTGATCTGGGTCTTCACTGTTTGCATAGGACAAGTGTACTATTCATATGTACACTGTTTGAAAATGACGCCTATATGCGGGACTAGGGTTCAAAGGGTTAAGAACAGCAGTAGACAACAATTGTTGCAGACAAACAAATTAACAGCATGCAAATTCTGTACAACAGAGCACCCTTGCTACAACAACAAGCAATGGGAGACAAAGATTGTGTGTGTTGTTCGGAGGGAGTTGTTATAAGGAGGGAAAATGGCTTACATTTGCAAACAGCTTGAATTAAGATCAGGCGCCGCGTGTCAGATATCGATTCAAGCTGTTTGTCACTGGTTATTATGTTTTTTCTGTGAAAATTTCCATTATGTGACTTTGAGAAAAACAGCAGACAACAAATTCAAGCAGATGATATTGAAGAACATGCTTAGATGAATATGTTTTTGGGGAAGAGCGACAAGAGTTGCTGTAAGGAGGGAATCATTGTTGGGAGGCACACTGTAGAGATGGAGCACTGTAGCATCTTAACCCTTTCCCTTATAGAAGCGACTTTTAGCACATTCATTTTATTCATCCGCTGAAAAAAATAGTTCCAAATTATACCGTAATTAATATGTGTCATATTTAATACTTTCCTTATTCTAGCAGTTAATAGCTTAAAGCAGGTTGAAAGTAAAGCAGAATGCGCCTTAGGGCGCATTCTGCTTTACTTTCAACCTGCTTTAAGTAGTCACATATCTTGAATACTAGAAACAATGCTATCAGGTAAAGGGTTAAGGGTGGCTGTCATACTCTGGTTAGACTGTTCATAATGTCATGTTCTGTTCAGTAAATACTAAATGTATGAACTTAATTATACCTACCATCTACTTTCTTCAGCTTTGGAATTTTAGCTGCAACAGTGTCAACATAAATGCCTTGTTGAGACAGGGTGTCTTCAAGAGGATTACCCGTAAATACTAATTCTACCAAGCAGGGAAGTTCAGCCTGTTTAAAATAGTTCAAAATACTGATGTTACACCTTGTATTCAATAGCCAGTATTTAAAGATACAAGCTAAAGTTACAGTAGATTATTAAGTCTATGACTGTTTTGGGAAAATCTGAATGAATTTAATATTTTTGTTCCCATTTAACCCATTTGAGCCCAGTGGGTTCTTTAATGTTTATATATTGGATTATTCCATTTCTTATCTAAGGGGTGCCTGGTCAAAATTTTTATTTTGTTTTATATTAAAATTCCTATCAGCAAACAGTGTACACTCTGATCAGACGCCGCATTATGCAGCATCTGATCAGAGTCTACACTGTTTGCCTATGTCCTATATATAGGACCGTGGGCACAAATGGGTTAACCCATTATCCAATAGCTTGTTTCTTAGTAAGTATTGAAGGTAAATTTCCACTTACAGCAGGTTGAAAGTAAGGCAGAATTCACATTATGGCATATTCTGTTTTACTTTCAACGTGTTTTATGCTACCATCTGCTATGATATACATGTATAGAAAACTTGTCTTATGGTACATTTTCATGACTATATCAAGTGGAACTATTTTCTTTAGAAGAGGAATGAATTAACTGCTTAAAAAGCTGTATTCAAAGGGTAATGGGTTAAAATATTCAACCTCTCCTGAAATGTTTTAGAAAAACATTTTATGTTTTAACTAGAAGACAGACAACGGACAAGTGATCCCTAAGGGTCACCATTGTCTATAACAATTGTCTATAGTAGGTGACACAAAAACCAGTTATATTAAATGTTGACTGCTCACTTAAATTCCTTTAAAAATGTGCAAGTAATTAATGGTCTAGAGTTGCAGACTGTTTATATTCTGTGGTTACTTTTGATGGTGTATGAGATGCAACAACTGCTTGAATAAGTATAATATGATCAAAAGGTCATGCAGGGCTGCCATTTCTCCGGATTTTTCCAAAGTCTTCAGATTTTTATCCTAGCAGATGTTAGCTTAAAACAGGCTGAAAGTAAAGGAGAATGCACAAAACGGTGCATTCTCCTTTACTGTCAACCTGTTTTAAGTAGTCATGTGCCTTCAAAACTTGAAACAGACTATGGGGTAAAGGTACGATTAGTAAAATCACGCTTGAAAAATTTGAAAATTTGAAATCTTAGGATTTTTATGATCAACTTATGGCAGCCCTGAAAGGTGAAGAAGATTGCTGAACAATTTAATATAAATTATATTATAAGTATCTACAGCAATTTTATTTTGCGAAATACTTTTTCAATGAAGGAACCACAGAAAAGCAGAAATTTAAACTGCTGTGACCAGATCTGTCACAATCATAGTGGCAAATGGCCAAAAGGAAATCCCCAACATTAATTCTTTGCACGCTAGCTGTGGATATAGCTGCCACAGTCATAAACTTTGCAAACAGTTTGGATCCAGATGAGACGCCGTGTAACGCGGCGTCTCATCAGGATCCAAACTGTTTGCCATTCTGACCCTGAATTTAAAAGAAATTTTGAAAAATTCTAATTTTAGAACAAAAGCAGACGTCAATTTTTGCAGACAAAACCATTAGCCAGCATGCAAAGAGTTAAAACCAGGCTCATGTGTATGACAGGACCATCTTCACTTTTTGACTGATTGTGGCCAGTGGCCTTTTTATATAAAGCTATAAGCATGGATCTTGCCACATATCTGGAAGCCTATCTCTCACAGTTTTCCAAAATCAATTATTTAAAACAATATTAAGAGCACAGGCACAGAAAAAAGTTTCCCTTTTCAGTGACCTGGAAAGATTTTTTTCTATGTGACTATGGCCCATCATCTATAATTTTTTATGTGACATTTCAAAAATCTATGTGACATTTTGAAATTTTATGGGCCAATTTTTAAAATGCTTAGATTTCGATAAAAATCTATTTCTTCCGAGTCTTGGGCCAGCAAAAAATAATTATTTTTTATCAGTGTCCCAAGAAAAAATTGAAAACATCTAGATCAATGTTGAAACGTATCACTACTAGTAAAACTTATGCCAATATGGCGGAACGTCAGCATCTCTAAACTACTGATGTTTTCCCAAACCGCTGAAAGTTTGATTAAGTTGACAGTAAAAAGTCTAAAATAAATGATATCAGATAATCACCTTGAATGTTTGCCTCTAATAGCATCCAAAATTATCCTCTCTATACATGATACTTTTCATACTGAGTTACTCAGACACGATTTACACACAAGGTGTTAAAACATCAAAGCAGATTTGAGTAGCTCCGCCCATTTTGATTCAATGACCTAGCTCTGTGGGTTCACTTATATATATTTATCTAGATACATGTATATATCTGACACTAGACAAAATATGCAGCTGCAGTTTGACACTGTAATCGACAAAAAGTCGTAGACTGTCACCAAAATCTTAACCCTTTGAACTCTAGTCGTCACTAGGGTTGAAGACGGTCACCAAATTTTCATTGCCTTTGATGTTCCCGACAAGCCGCGACTTCTTCAGAATATCGGCCACAAGGGCCTGGAACACAAAAATAGGGGAACAGCAGCCTACTATAATAATAGACTATATCATAGTAACAGGATACATTTTAAATTTGTGCGTGGCCCCCTGTGGTAATATATCAACAGAGAAATCATCAGTGTAGCCAGGCGGATTTTACTCGAAATCATGACACGTGTGTGTATTCAAGGAATTGTGATTCTAACTGGAAAATATTGGCATGCACACTGTTTGATTACGTAATTGCTGATCTCCCAGCACTGGATGAATATCTAGCCAAAGGCAATTTAAGTTGTATGGTAAGATAAAATCGGCGAGACGCTGGGCGCACCAGTTGGAAATTCTATGTGACATTTTTTATTTTTATGTGACTATGGCGCATGGCGCGTGGGTTTCCAGGTCACTGCCTTTTTAGACCTTTGATGCTAAATTGTGACCTTAATCTTTAAGATACAGACCAGGGGCCCGTTACATAAAACTTCTTACGACAACTGTTGTCGTAAGTCAAAACTTTAAAATACATTTAATTTCTTATTTCTCTATCTAATCCTGTCTTGTGACATCTCTTTGGAATCGTCTTTTCAAGACAATTCCCAAAAGATGTCACAAGACAAGATTAGATGGAGAAATAAATAACTATTGAAACTTTTATAATCTGACTTACGACAACATTTGTCGTAAGAAGTTTTATGAAATGGGCCCCTGGGTCTTAAGCTCAACACTTTGTATTCTCTAGAAAAATATCTGTGCTGTTGCAAAATTATGAAGGTAGGAGCTATAACATATACTCACCAGTTTAACAAACTCAGTCATGTCTTTGACTTCATTGTTGCTCATGTACAGAATCTACAAAGTAAACAATATGTTAGATCAGTAAAGTTCTACTTTTTAAAATCTGTATCTATTATTGAAGATAGTATACCACTTAAAGCAGGGTGAAAGAAAAGCGAAATGTGCCCTATGGTACATTCTGCTTTACGTTCAGCCTACTTTAATCTACTAGAATATAGACTAGAGGGAAAGATTAGTCTGTAAGACAAATATGATGCCCCCGTCGGCAAAATATTGACTAAGTTCAACTGACTGTAATTTTGTGAAAAATTATAGCAGATCAAAATTTTGTTCACATATCATTAATGGTGTAAAGATTCATCGATGCATTGCGATGTACTTAACCGCGGATGTCTGTATCGGCTTGTAAATGACTTTTGCAATACATTGCGATGCAATACATCCATCAGCCCTGCGATACATCGATACGAGTGTTAAATATCGTGCATCGCGATTTACACTTAATAACAAAGTGTCTCATTAGAATCAAAACTGTTTGCCTTGTAACAAGAGAGAAAATGGATTTGAATGTTTTGCAGACATACATTTTTATCTTATACTGAAAAAAAAACCCCAGTTATCCTCTATTTCTTTCCTGAATGTAAAACAATATTACCTTTAATTTTTTCAGAACATTTATTCCCTTTAGTTTCTCAACTCTGTTGTATGAAATCCACAGTTGTTCCAAAGTGTCGCCCACTGCTTCCTGCAAATGAGAGGCATATATAATCTCTATGTGACTTAAATCCTTCTGAAAACAAGAATGGCATCACAGTAAATGACAAAAGCCCCCGAGGTGTTTTGCAGGGCTGCCATAAGTTGACATAAAAAATCCTAAGATTTACAAATCTACATTTTTCAATTGCGATTTTACGAATCGTACCTTTACCCCATAGCCTTTTTCTTGTTTTGTTGACATGTGACTACTTAAAGCAGGCTGTAAGTAAAGCAGAATGTGCCTTAGGGCGCATTCTGCTTTACTTTCAGCCTGCTTTAAGCTACCATAACCTGGGAAAAAATCCGGAGATTTAGGAAAAATCCGGAGAAATGGCAGCCCTGGTTTTGTCACTGCTATGTACTCATTTGGCTGCAATTAAAATCAATTAAAAAAAGCTTATTCAAATGCATCATCACCATAGCATCATGACCTCATATTAATGTCTTGATGACGTCGTCATCATAACAAGGTTGTCATATGTCATACTGAGGACTATTTTCTAAATTTAGAAATAATCACATGATCAAAGAGTTAAGGCCAGTTAGGATGAGTTATCTCCCTTCCTATTCAAATGAAATAATATAGGATGAGTTATCTCCCTTACTATTCACTTGAAAAAATATATTTCCCTCCTAAGGATCAAATATTCTATTCTAAACAAAAGTTTCACCATAAAAAAAAATCAAAATCACACATAAACTGTTAATTTTTGAAAAAATAAACTTGCTATATAAAAAAAAAAAACCTTTGTCATATTGAGGACTATTTCCTAAATTTAGAAATGATCACATGATCAAACGTGAATGTTTAAGTTTCCATATTTGGCCTCTTAATAACCTTGAACTTTGTTGGACATGACCCAAGTTGTACCAAGCTCAAAAACTTCCTGAGTTGCGTACACATTCCAAATATAAAGTCTCTATCACATGAAGTTCCAAAGTTATGGCCGATGTTAAATTCACCTGACTTTACCTCTAGATGACCTTGACCTTTGTCTGACCTGACCCAAGTTGTTTTGAGCCCAAGAGCTTCTTAAGGTGAGTACACATACCAAATATAAAGTATCTATCCTATGTAGTTCCAAAGTTATGGCCAAGGTTCAAGTTGTGTACAGACAGACAGACAGACAGACAGCCCAAAAACAATATGCTGCCGACTAAGTCGTGCGGGGGCATAATAAGCATTTGCCTCCATATTCTCAGATCAAAAGGTCTTTTGACATATATACCTCCAGGTAAGGTATATAAAATATATCTTTATGTCTGCATTAAACCCTATGGTGTCACTACTCATTAGAATTGTCTCTTTGAGACGACTCTAATGAGTAGTGACACTTTATAGGATTTTATGTTGAAATTAGTGAGAAACTGTTGTATTTGTTCAGCACTACATAAACTTTCAGCCTGCTTTAAACAATCATCTGTCTTCAATACTGCAACATTAGCTACAGGGAGAAATGGTTAAGAGACAAGCATGCTTTACTCCATAGCCTATTTCAAATTTTGAAGATAGGTGACCGGTCTGATGGCACATTCTGCTTTACTTTCAGCCTGCTTTAAGCTACCATCTACTAGAAAGTAGAAAAAGGTTTTTATGATACATACTCATGACTTTATAAATTGGGACTCTTTTCTTAAGTGGAGAAATAATTTAAAGGTGCAAAATTGCATATCTATGGAGTAATGGGTTAAAGAACATAGGTTTGATAGCATTTGTTTTAAGTTGAAATGTAATATAAAAAAGAACTGAATACAGGGTTCCAGATAAGGGGAGTATTTCAAAAATTAAAATCTTTATTTCTGCTTTAAACCCTATGGTGTCACTACTCATTAGAATCGTCTCGAAGAGACGATTCTAATGAGTAGTAACTCTATAGGATTTGGTGCTGAAATAAGTGAGAAAATGCTGGATTTGATCAGTTTACTCCCCCTTATCTGGAACCCTGTGAATACCTACCAACCCGGTGAGGGATTTGATGCTGTTTCTGCCAAGTGACAATATTTTCAAGCTTTCTGAAATCAATATGATAGACATCAATAAATCATTGTGAAGTAAGCCACTCAATAATTCTGTACCTGTTCTACATTTTTAAAATCACACCAAAGGCATCTTATAGAATACTAGAAAGCAGATGCAGTCAGAGAGGGTCCTCAGCAGATGACGTTTAGTTCATGGTAATAATACTTAACACATTAACTACCTGACCCGAAATGTTGTAGTATAGGAAAATAGTTTGGAACCAGATAAGACATTTTGTACAGTTTCATCTGGATTCAAGCAAGTTTCCACTACATGTATATCAGAAATTTGCATCTAGTTGCTATAAAGTAACAACCAACAAAAAGTCATTGAAACATGTCAAAAAATTCACTCTACAGTGGATCAACTGTCAGCCAATCAAATCCTGGTGTTGAAGACCACGGTCCAGTGATAGTTTTAGAAATCAGATGAATGAGTCCTCGGGATGCACATATTCTGTAAAACAATGAGTCCTTGAGACAAACATTGAGTCTTTGAGGTGAAAAATTAACCAAATAGAACTTATTTCTAGTTTTGAAGACAAGTGACCATTTAAAGCAGGTTGAAAGTAAAGCAGAATGTGCCGTAAGGCACATTCTGCTTTACTTTCAACCTGCTTTAAGCTATTATTTGCTTAATGAGTAATAGGTTAATAAAAACAAGAAAAGCTATGAGTCCATGGGACTCGCAACTTTTTAAATAATGAGTCCCTGATGAATTTAATGAGTATAGGACTCGGGATACACTCAGACTGAGAGGTTAAAATTATCACTGCCACCTAATTAATATGTGCATATTTCGACCATGTTGGAACTTGACCTGCTTCTTGTTAGTATAAACCCACATAACAAATCCAAATATGTCAGTAAATATAGTCTCTAGTTAGTGGATCAATCATCAGCCAAAAAAGAGCCCAGATCACCTATTTATTATGTACGTATAATTAAATCATACAATGTATTCTTTTAAGTTGACCTGCATCAAGTTAATATAAACCCACATAAGAAGTGTCTTAAAAAAATTGTCAAAATGGCCAGTTGAGCTAAAAATGAGGTTGTGAGAGTGTAAAAAGGTCAAATATAGTATTTTTAGTAATCAGGGGCAATAATTCTTCACAGTTTGGTCCGATTTGGTCCATTATCTACCTTGATCAAGATGTAATACTGGTTCACATTCTTTCATAACACAATAAGGATTGGTGAACAATTGAGATTGCTAGAGTAATAACGTAATTGAATATGGCCATTTTGATAATTCAAGGGCAAATACTGTCTGTAACTCTGGACATAATGGTCAGTGAAAGAGACAATACAGTAAATACTCTCTATTACGAAACACTAAATTATGTTAATTATTAAGGTTTAAGACAGGGGACTGCTTTGAGCAAAGTGAAAGTAAAACATTAAGCTGCTAAAGGAGCTTTCTGTTTTACATTCAACTTGCTTTCAGCTGTAACCTTTGTTTCATAGAATTAATTAGCAGTCTTTTTATTCTTTTTTATACAGCATTTTTGCGGGGACCCGTTTCCAAATAATTACAAGAGCTGTTTCCCCCAAATGACCATTTTATGGCAGGATTTTTTCCAAAAATTAGTGTTTTATGGCTCATTTTTTTCTCCATAATCAAGTATTTTACAACGCATATTTTTCCCAATTGAATGGGTACAAATTTAACCCATTCCAAAAGTGGTAAAAAAAAACAGTTATAGAGAGGCATTCATGATCAATGGTACCTGAGTATTTGTAAGATAGAATATATTACAAATGAGGGTTTTAGTATTGGAAATACTACCTCTTATTTTGACATGTGACTACATTTTAAATACAGTGCAACCTCTCTATAACGACCACTAACATGAATGCTTATTGATTCTTTAAAAGACAAGTGGCAGCTTTAAGCAAGGTGATAGTAAAACAGAAATCTCCTATAGGAGCTTTCTGTTTTACTTTCATCTTGCTTTAAGCAGTCCACCTGCAGTAAACACCTAGGCTAATAATCAACACAATTTGGTGGCGGTAATAGAGAGGTTCTACTGTATATAAAAGTTACTTACTGAGTCCATTCAAGTTGGCAATTTTTTCAATGCAATTTGTTGACAAGGACAACTTTCTGAAATGGGAGAAAACACTCTTGAAGACCTCAGCAACAATTAAATGAAATAGCATTGAATGTTTCAAAAACAGTATTTTCTGATACTTGTCTAATTATGCTTGCATATTGACCAATGGCAATTAGTATTACCTACCAATTTCTTAAAATGTTTTAAATTGTCTGAGACACATGGTTTCTTAACCATTTATTTCATAGCTTTTTTTCAGTGTGCAATGCATGTGGTTAAGTAACCTATTACACCATAGCCTGTTTCTAGTATTGAAAATAGGTTACCACTTAAAGCAGGTTGACAGTAAAGCAGAATGCACCTCTTAACCTAAACTCATATTTATGGATTTATATATATATATAAGCATTTGATATACATGTACATTTACTTTTTTTATGTCAAATCTGGTTTAACCCATTACCCCATAGCCTGTTTCTGATTTTGAAGACAGGTGATCACTTAAAGCAGGTTGAAAGTAAATCAGAATGCGCCTTAATGTGCATTCTGCTTTACTTTCAGCCTGCTTTAACCCTTTGAATGCTAGTCCCGCATATGGGCGTACTTTTCAAACAGTATACATATGAAAAGTGCACTTGTCCTATACAAACAGTGAAAACCCAGATCAGAGGGCTCCTTACGGAGCCCTCTGATCTGGGTCTTCACTGTTTGTCATAATGCAAAACATTGACAAAAACAACCCTTAAAAGTCAGAAATGGACTAGACTTAAATGGAAATTGGGATTGTCCATTTGAAGTTTTAGGAAGGAAAGAGTTAAGCTACCATCTGCTAGAATATGGAAACTATTTCTTATGATATAAATTGATCACTGTATAAATTGGAACTATTTTCTTCAGTGGATGAATTAATCACAAGGCGTAAAAAGGCATATTTATGTCATTCCCATGACAGAATTCCTCTTTAAAGAATTATTGTGATTTGTCTGTTTCTTATAATAATCGAATTTCAGGTAAATGGAATAAGTTACAACGTAATGAGTGTTAAACATTTACCCCATAGCCTATTTTAGTTTTGAAGACATGTGACCACTTAAAGCAGGTTACAAGTAAAGCAGAATGTGCCTTAAGGCACATTCTGCTTTACTTTCAGCCTGCTTTAAGCTACCATCTGCTAGGATTTAGATTTTTTTTCTTATGGTTCATTTTCAAGACTATAACTGGAACTATTTTCTTCATTGGAGGAATAAATCAAATGTGCTAAAAGGCGCTTCTATGAGGGAAAGGGTTAAACAATCAGAATCTTGATCACCCACCTTAATTGACACCTCATGACCCGATCAGAATCCAATCAAACTATTTGCAACTTATTATTGTACTTGGGATAAGGCAGTGATGGAGTTAAAAACTCAACAAACCTTTAAAAGAAAAAGTAAAGATAATCTTAATGAGATTTGGTTTTCAAATCATAATGAACCCATTTATTCATAGAAATATACCTTATTTGTTATTACACCTTTTTATGTATTCCTATTGGACATTTTTTATCTCTAGCAGTAGCAGATGATAGCTTAAAGAGGGCCAAAAGTAAAGCAGCATTCTGCTTTACTTTCAACCAGCTTTAAGTGGTCACATATCTTCAAAACTGGAAAAAGGATATGGAGTATAGATTTAAAGTTCAAATTATACCACACAAAAAAGTATGGGTTTAAATTTGAGAATTGGCACTTCATATTGTATCACTTGGAAAAACAAGCCAGTTTTACTTACGAACATTTCAGTAAAGTTGAAAGGGAAGCATCCATTTTTTCTACAGGTGGTATCTGTGCTATCAAATTGACATGTTCTGCCTCATTTGCCTTGCAGCCTTCTTTCTCCTCCTACAACAGATAGATTTGAATTTTGGTAAAGTAAATACCAGTAATGACAGTAAAACCTCTCTATCACGACCACTAAATTGTGTTAATTATTAGGTGTTTAAGACAAGTGACTGCTTAAAGCAGGGTGAAAGTAAAAACTTGCTTTAAGCTGTCACCTGTCTTTTAAACAACCGAATAGCTTTTTTTTAGTGGTTGTATAATTGATAAATTTCACTGCAGCTCCAAGTAAGGTATTTAATGGTAGTGATTAGTGACCCTTGATTGATATTGACAAGTGTTTAAATTTTATATTAGTACTATTGAATATTTCATAGTAATCCCTTTCCCCCCCATAAATATGCATTTTTACGCCCGTTATATATTCCTCCACTGAAGAAAATAAGTCTGATTTATACAGTCAATAATATCTGTCATAAGAAATAGTTTCTATATTCTAGCAGATTGTAGCTCAAAACAGGCTGAAAGTAAAGGAGAATGTGCCTTAAGGCACATTCTGCTTTACTTTCAACCTGCTTTAAGTGATCATCTATCTTTAAAACTAGAAACAGGCTATTGGGTAATGGGTTGAACTCTTTACAACCATAGTCATTACTATGGCAAATAGATAAGATTGAATAGAGATGTTGAGTAACTCAATGTCTCATCTGGATTCAAACTGTTGGACACTCTGTGACTCTGACCATTTTGGAAAAGAAATATTAAACACAATTTCTAATACCCAAACAGAGGCAGAAATTTAAACCAATATTACAGTTGAAGAAATAATTTTTCTGCTTTAACTCAGCCACCTCTGAAACTTTTAATGGATAATTCCAATTTCCTATTATGTTGAGTCCATTTTTGGCTATTAAGGGTTGATTTAAAAAAAAATTTAAAAAATTTCATAATTAAATTTAGTCCAGTTTTACTATTTTAGATGGATTTACCAATTTATTTCAAAAAGACAAAATAGCACAGAACCAGATCAGATTTATGGCATTAAAAATCCAAAAAAAAGCTAATGTTAAACTGTTAGGATATTTATGTTATTAAAATGAATTGAATTTTGTTGCTTATATATATATACTGCTACACACCCCTTTCAGGTATTATGAGCAGGGGCACTTTTTAGGTGCACCATTGGGACTGTACCCGGCCGGACACATTATCCTGACACCGACGATGCTAAACCAAAATACTGAGCGCCAAGGAGGGAAGCCATTACTACCAATTTTTAAGTCTTTAGTTTGACACGGCAGGGTATTGAACCCACAACTTTCTTCTTTCTTTTTTTCTTTCTCTATATACTGCTACATGCCCCTTTCGGGTATTACGAGCAGGGGCAGTTTTTAGGTGCACCAATGGGATTCAGTACCCTGCCGGTCACTTTATCCTGATACCAACGAACCAGTTGTAATGGTTGAGCGCCAAGGAGGGAAGCCATTACTACCAATTTTTAAGTCTTTGGTTTGACCCAGCCGGGGATTGAACCCACAACCTCCCGCACTGCAAGCGGACGCTCTACCACTAAGCCATGCAGCCGGTTTGCAAGCGGACGCTCTACCACTTAGCCACACTGCTGGTATGAAAGTCACCTGTAGGAGCCCTCAGGTCAGTCTACACTGTTTGCATGGGACAAGTGAACTCTCCACAGGTACACTACAATGACGAGTTCACTCGCCAAAAGGGTTGAATGTGTGAACAGGGATGCTACATTGATATAATGCGTACTGTTGTTTATCTACCCCACCCACCGAAACTACCAAGCGAAAGTAAACACAATACGATATTCTACTCACAAATTTAGCGACTGCATCCTTTATGGTTGTTGCCTTAATCATCGCCTGTTAAATAAAAAAGAGAAAAAATGATACATGAACACATTCGTTTATTCATTATTAAAAGAAAACAAATGTGAAGAGTAAAAGTTTAGAAAAAGAACTCACCATTTTGACTCTATATACGTTGCTATTGGCTACACGGGTGCGCTTTTGATTTTATCGCTATACACCTTTAACTTACCTCCCTTCAATCACTTTCCCATGCAGTCCCTCGCGTTGCGATTGGAAAATGCCGATAATGCGAGGCCCGAGCGGGGGTTACTTAATTTTTATCGAGATAAGGAGAGTGTATGCAAACAGGTGATACTATTAGCGAAAATAAGGCGTTTGGTAAAGTTCTAAATGTTGAAATACAAACATATGAGAGCGACCACTCTATTTGAAATGAAATTCCGGTTTTAGTATGTTTAATCCGTGTTCACGGAATAAACACGCGTTTTAACTCTTTATTTGTTATGCGTGGCAGGGCTGCCATAAGTTGATAATAAAAATCCTAAGATTTCAAATTTTCAATTTTTTCAGACGCAATTTTACTAATCGTACCTTTACCCCATAGTCTGTTTCTTGTTTTGAAAACACATGACTGCTTTGAAACAGGTTGAAAGTAAAGCAGAATGCGCCTTAAAAAGGCGCATTCTGCTTTACTTTCAGCCTGTTAAAGCTACGATCTGCTAGGATAAAAATCCGAATACTTAGGAAAAATCCGGAGAAATGGCAGCCCTGGCGTGGTAAGATGCACCATATTCTAACAAATGGTAGCTTAACCCTCTATCTGATAGCCTATTTCTAGTACTGATGATAGGTGACTACTTAAAGAAAGTTGAAAGTAAAGCAGAATTCGCCTTTAGGCGCATTCTGCTTTACTTTCATCCTGTTTTAAGCTATCATGTGCTTGAATATAGAAACTATTCCCAATAATGTATATTCATGACTGATTAAATTGGAACTATTTTCTTCAGCGGAGGAATAAATCATATTCGCTAAAAGGCGCTTCTATGGGGCGGAAGGGTTAAACAGAATTAAAGTAAAGCAGACTACGCCTATAAGGCGCATTCTGCTTTTCTTTCAACCAAGAAGTACTTAAACTGTAACAGGTGTAAGTACTTCGTGTTTCAATCTTCTTTAAGTGTTCACCTGTCTTCAAAACTACCGAAACAAGCTATGGAGTAAGTATAAAGAAACGCAAATCACCTATTAAGTTAGTAAGTTACACACAAAATACTAAGCATGTCCAGGAACATTTCATGAATCGCCCCTGGTATGTCGTTCAAAAGATAGTGTCCCGGACATATTCAGGGCTCCCATAAATTGACATGAAAAATCCTAAGATTTCGAAATTTGCATTTTTCGATTGCGAAATAACGAATCGTACCTTTACCCCATAGCCTGTTTCTAGTTTTGTTGACACGTGACTACTTAAAGCAGACTGGAAGTAAAGCAGAATGCGCCTTATGGCGCATTCTGCTTTACTTTCAGCCTGCTTTAAGATACCATGTTCTAGAAAAAAAATCCGAAGATTTTGGAAAAATCCGGAGAAATGGCAGCCCTGCATATTAATGATATATAACACCCCCTAATAATGTTAATTTGTTCCTCCACTAAAAATATAGTTCCATTTTATATACAGTACTCCCTCCCTTTAACGATCACCACAACAACGAATCCCTCCTCACAACAACGCTTGCCGCTGTTCCCAAAACAATACAAATATTTTTAACATTTATACGGCTGCAATATCGTCTGCTTAAAATCGTCTGCTTAAAATTGTTTTCTGCTGTTTCTCTCAAAGTTATGTGATGGACATTTTGACAGAAATAACATAATGACAAGTGGCAAACAACTTGAATCCAGATCAGACGCCGCTGGATTCAAGCTGTTTGCAAATGTAAGCCAATGTCCCCTCCCTATAACGACTCCCTCCGAACAACACACACAATCTATATATACCGATGGTTGATGTTGAAGACAGGGAGCACTGTAGTCTCGAATATGCAAAAGAATGTGTGGGGGGGGGGGGGGGAGTTGAGGGCTATTAAGTTCGAACAATGTTACAGATAACACTTTCATTGCAGACGATATTATGGCGATGATAGCGTTAAAGTAAGAGATAAAACTTGGCAATGAAAGAGCTGAATTAACGCTTTGTTTGGCAAGTTTATCGTGAGCTTTTTACCTCTTCAACGCCATATTGTCGTCTGCTTCAATATTGTTGTCTGCAATCTCGTTTCTGAGTTCAGACAGTATGAGGCTGATGAAATCCAAAACGAGTGCCAAACAGTTTAGATTATGATCAGGCGTTACCCGGCGTCAGATTAGGATTCAAACTGTTTGCAAATGCGCCTTTTGGCGTCATCGACTGTGAAAACGTTTAAAATTGAGTTAACATAAGCTCCGTTATAACATAAAATAAAATTTTGTGATTAACATTTTTCTGCTAAAATAATTTGACTTTTACCCGCACGAGAGATACATGAAGCACCGTATTTTTTATGATGTCGCCTTAAATTTTTAGTTGAAAAGTTCCTGAGTTTCCGAAACTCGAACTTGAAAAATGCAAGTGGGGGTCCGGGGGTCCACCCCCCGGGAGAAAAATGGAAATAAAAACTGAAATGGTGAGCTCTGAAGAGTTTTTGGAGGGAAGTGGGACACTAAATACAATCAATGTGAACCATAAAATTGCGTTGAAGGCTCCGTTTTTATTAGACAGAACCTTATTTTGTGACCAAATTTCCCCACTGCTAGAACTATTTGACTTTTAAGACGCTCTATTAGTACACGAAACACTGTAGAAGTTTTTCAGGCTGCCAACTTTGTAGAACTTTACTACATGTAAGTTCTTGATTTTCTGAAACCTGAACTTGACAAATGGTAGTGGGGGTCCGGGGGTCCTCCCCCGGGAGAAAAAATCGAAATAAGAACTGCAATGGTGAGCTCTGAAGTGTTTTTGTAGGGATTTGGACACTGAATACGATCAATGTGACTAACCTATATATTTCCAAGAATTCCGACTTTTAGACGATTTAGGTATACATTGTACATACGATCCACATGTATATGAACTATGAAAAATTGTTGGTGGGGGATTTCGGGCACTAAATTCGAACTATGTGAACCATACAATTTTGTTCAAAGCTTCGTTATATAAAACATAACATTATATTCTGACTATCATCTTTTTCTGCTAGAACTATTTGACACAATGTTTAGACGCACGAGAGGTACATGTAGCATATTACATGTAGCACCATAGGTTTGAAGCTGTCGTCTTTGCAGTTACTAAGTTCTTGGGTTTCTAAAACTTGAAATTGACCGATGGTGGCGGGGGGGGGGTCCGGGGGTCCTCCCCCGGGGAGAAAAAAATGGAAATTAGAACTGAAATGGTGAGCTCTGAAGTGTGTTTGCAATCTTCATTTTAGACATTAAGGTCTAACCCCCCTTAACCTTCGGTTTTTATGCCATTTTTGGCCATGTTTGATTTTTCATTTTTCAAACTGATGTTACGCACGTGCGTAGGTGCGTATCGCTGGCTACGCCCCTGATAATTATAATAATAACACGCATAGCATGTATGACGTCATTTAACCTTATCGCCTGTGTTAAAACTGAAGAAGATCTATGCAGTCTTTGTGAAATTAAAATTTATGCATTTTTTAATAAAAGTAAGCTAAAATTAGTACCAAACATTTTGGATCAGATCAGACATCGTGTTACGCGGCTTCTGATCTGGATCAAAATGTTTAGAAACAGTAGTCAAGACGCAACCAGAAGGACAAAGGGGTAAACCTATACCAGGCCACCGTTAATAAGGTAGGGTGTTTATTGATCTTGAAAGGCATGTTACGCTTAATGCAGAATATATAAGTATTTTCAGCATTACAGTTTTCCCTGCATTAAGATGCCTGCTACCTGCCAAATAGTTTATGCTTAGCGACATGCTTCTGATACAAAAGGTGCTTATAGACTGAATTTGATCACGTGGTATTTTGTGCACTGGCGAGAAAGTAAAAGAACATACAGTCGAAACTGGATACTTCGCAGTCGCTTAAATCGACCTCACCAGTTTTTCATAAGTTTAATTTCAATAACTCGATATCGCTTAAGTCTAACATACCCGTATTTCAAAGCTAAATCACGTTTTAACTTTGAAGTATGGGTATGGTCGAACTAACGCGATTTCGAGTTTTTGAAATTATACTGTACAAACTTTGAGATTAAACGCTCACTTTGGAGTTTTGTGCCAATGTTTTCGCACATATCAAATTTTGGGGGAATGAATGGATTCGAATTTCATGATAAACCGCGGGTAGTGGGTAATGTTTAATACGAGCAAACAAATACCAGTTACCTGACCTGTATGGGTCTATAGGCCGTTTGAAATGCCCTTTTCAGAGGTCATGATTAGGAAATAGTGCAATGGAGAATAGCTATTCTTTTCCTTATAAACGCGTTTATGCTAAATTTCTTTATGCCCATTGCTAAATTTTAATAGTTAGGAACCCGGTGTTTGATAATGCTGTTTGCTATCCAGATTGAAATGAATCATTAGAGATTTCAGAAAGGTTGAATTGCTGTTGCATTTCGTTTGCGTTTAAACGGAAAAGACTCATTTTCTCCAATGTATATGCGTTATTGGCACAGACACTCGTTCCATTATACATACCTCAGAACAAGAGCCATTTGCTCCATTGTGGCTGCATCGGTTGCCTCATCGGCTATAAATCCGAAGAAAGGAGCTGAATTGCAGGCGTCCACGATTTCCTTGCCTATAAGCTATCCACAAATGGTGATTAATTCGTTCTGGATGTCTGGGGAGGTGTATTTGTTGCGCGCACTGCAGTTGCTTAGGTGATGTTGCAGAACAGAGTTGTGCTTCGCCTGCAGCTGTAGAAGAGCAATAAAATTGCTCTTGTCCTCATCATGGCCTCGTATGGCAATATTTTGTTTGCCACACAGTATTATGGTCTCCACAATGGCAACCAAAATGTGTCTGTTCTTTTCCACCTGGTGTTCATGAGCTGATGAAATACTACTGACGATGTCTTTCCTTTTGCCGTCTAAAACTCCTATGAAATTATGGGCTGCCTCACATGACGATGCATGCAGCGATGATACTTCATGTGTCTTAATTAACTTTCCTATATTACTAGGATCTGCCACTGGTATAGCCGTTAGGGACTTTTGTTTAGAGGTAATGTCTTTTCCAGCAAATAGGTAACATGGGACACAGTACACCCCCTCTCTACACGGTGAATACCGAAGCCACGTATTATTGACGAACCAATGACTCTGAATCTTTCGGAATTTTCCACCAACATACCTGAGGATAAAAAGAAATCTGCATTGGACAAGAATCGAACCGGAACCTCGATCACTACAGTAGTGCGCTCTACCTCTGCGCCAAGCCAGTATCTACAATAAAACTGGTTTACAACAGTCTACTTAAAGTGTATGTGTATGATCAGTTGAATAACACACTATTTTAGACATTTATTGAAATTTGCGATTGCGTACACAATTTTATATGTAAATACAGTTAACTGATCAGTAAAACTGATTTTCGATAGGTGTTGCGAATTTTAAAAAAAAATAATAAAATAAAATAAATCGACAACAGATATAATAGACTAGAGCTATTTCCTGATAAAGTCTTCGGTTAAAGTAATTGGCATTTTTTGTTAAAATTTGGCAGACACTGTTTTTAACATAATTGAAGGGTGCTGAATCCATTGAAACTGTCTGACAGGCAGAATATTTTCATCTTATCACCGAAAATTACGGTTTATTTAAGGGAGGTAATTCTGTTCGTGACACCTAAGAAAATCAGTGTTTTGTCGAAACCTATATGTACATGACTTTTTTAAAGGCCTTGATATATAGTATGTTAGCTTGATTGATAAAAGATAAGTGACAGATGATTGTTTCATGTATTTCTGCTTAAAACATGTTTTATAATTAGCTTAAGAATCACATGGTACTGAGTTCCATATAATAGCGTTCATGAAGTATGAATATACATATCAACACTGCTTTAAATTTTGTTTCTGATATATAAAAACATATCACAAGACATTGCTTAATGAAACCAAGTATAATCCAATTATATACAAAAGCTGTCGGGTCATTAAATATTGCTAGCTTCATTATGTGAATGCGAATAAAATTGAAATATGTTGCTATTGGTCGTTGTTGCTAATGGTTGACGCCTACGGACGAATACGTTGCAACAAATAGGGCCGGTCAAATTTGGGAGTAAGTTGTCATAATCGTGGTGTTTAAGTCAAATCCGAGTAATGTTTTGTTCAGTCCATGTAACACTTGTCACAATAAGGTATGTTTTCTCTTATTTGGATAAAGAGCTTCATTGATGAGATTCTTAGTCACAAGAGTTTGCATATCACACTAATATACTTTTAGCTTTGTTTATTTTGTCAAACTTTTACCATATAAAGTATTACCAAGATAGAATAATGTCTCTGCATATTTGGAGTATTTTTCAAATTCAATGGTTATGCATGTTTTATATCTGCTAGTTATTAACCCCTAGCCTGCCAGTCACGACTATAGCTCCATATGCAAACAGCTTGGATCCGGATGAGACGCCGAGTAACTCGGCGTCTCATCCGGATCCAAGCTGTTTGACACTCGGACAACATTTTCAGCAATTTTGAGCAACTTTGAAGCACTTTGAAACTTGAAGCAGACGAGAAATATAGCAGACGACAATTTATTTGGCGGGCTAAGGGTTAAGACAATCATCATGCATTTCCCTACATTTGCAAGCCACTGTGCATGCAAGACCAGATTTTCTGCACCTGCTGTGTGTACTTGCACAACGTGTTGCACATTTGCAAGAGCTCAGTTCTATGCACGTCTCAGGTACTGGTTGTAGTGTCATTATAGGATTGGTACAAGTTTACCTTTTTCTAATTTCCAACCCATTTCTTGAGGATTAGGTAATATTGGGTGACGTATGATTGCCTGTCTCCAGACTGATGCTTGGCAATGTTGCCGTTTTATATGGAAGGCCAAAGCATCACTTGTTGTAGGGAGTGTCTCTGGAGCACGTGATTTAACAAACAAATGTGATCGTGCTTTGTCAACATCAAGGATGTTCGACGCGCCATATATCCTACATATGAACATTTCTGCATCTTTGGCAGTATTTTTTGTAAGCTCGTCTTTTCCAAGGTCTTTTAGTAGATCATGGTTTTCTATAAAAACCTTCCAACAGGGTTTCTTACTGTACCCTCCCAGATATGAAGTTGTGTCGCTACCTGTAAATGCATGAAATGCTACTACTCTTTCAAGTGTCTCATTATCAAGTTGTAGCTTTTCAACAACTTTGTGAACAGAAATGTATTTTCGCTTTTTTGCTGTGCCTGCTTTTAGCCAAAGTTTCATGCACACCATCTTTGAATAGACGAGGAATTGCTTGCTGCACAATGTACAACCACTCGGGTATCCACCTCTTCATGCTTGGCTTCAAGACAGCTAACATGAAAAAGCCTAACCTTTCTAGAAATGTTATTAATATTCTTAACAATGTGGGTCATAGCATTAACTACATGCAAGTAGAAAAACTGGTCAAATTTGTCCAACGCCAGCTCAGTTGTCAAACCAGTTGCAACAATCTATCAGGAGTTGACATTTTAAACTCACTTAATGCTGTGCAAATTTCAATTTTCAGTTCTTCTACAGTCATGTGGTTTATGCGAATACTCATATGTTTCAGAAATTCAGAATATCAATAAACTTTCTAGAGTCGGTAAGACGTTTGATACCAAGACCCCATAGTGAGGTGCTTTCCCTTTTTTTCCCAATGACATGCATCCAAATCAATGTCGCTGTAAGCAATCTTGCCCAAACGGACAGTTCTTTTACTTCTCACTGAACTTAAAAAAGGTAAAACACAGTTATTACATGTATATGTAAGAGCGTGTCTGTATTAGTGTTTCTGGGACATGCTCCTTGAGAATATTCCATACATGGTCAGATTGCAAAGATTCTAGGTCTAATTTAGTAACTTTCTCTATAATATGAGTATCCCTATTTGTAATCACATGGATACCACGTATTCGTGCTGAAAATCGCTTATCGTCACTCTCAAAGCAGCATCATAATTAATATTGTTTCTTGATTGCTTCCACTATTTCGAAGGATTTTCCTTCTTGGATCGACCCCTTGGATTTGATTATTTATCGTAGAGCACATAGGTTGGGCGAATATTACAGCAGTACTTAATTGGGATCATAGTCGACTGTCTATGATAGACCAGCACGCAATGTTTACGACTTAGTATCCTCTGTCTCTGTTTGATCCGCAAACCCGAACAGCACTGAAAATGCTGTAGCAGCTCACATTGAATCAACAATGATGCTGGAAGAATAATAGACACATGTTTGGAGAAACATCTCTCGCGTCTGATAAAGTCATATTTTTTATTTTTGCCTAGGTATTTTCATCAAATGGTTTGACTTTATTTAAGTACTGGGGTTTGTATATGCCAAACACACTTCCTCGACTATTTGGTGACTATCTTCAAGTCAACTACATAGCACTTGTAAAATTTCAAATTAGCATTGTTCAAATCTATAGTCCAGTCAAATTAGCCCCCAAAAAGGGTCGAACCTAGAACTAATTGCAACAGAAACTTTTTCTGCTGTATTTATATCACACAGGTGTACTCTTTATCATACAAAAAGTCCCAACCCGTAGCTAGATGGGAAATTCATTTTTTGGGGGTCTGAAATTGGTACCTGATTATATTTAGGCGGACACAATAGTCAATCAGAGTTATAGGAAAATAGACAGTAAGCAATAACTGACTCAGGTTTCGTTCATTTATTACAATAATATGCATAACACTTTATCATATATAAGAACTCTTTACAGTAAAATTTATTTTATATTGATATTTCAGGGTCGGAATGATAAAATATGGGGTACAATTACCCCACCCACTTTATAGCATTAAATATTTTCTATTTTTTTTAATTTTCAGTTCAAACCCCTCCCACGCCACAAACAAATAATCGTTAAAAAGACATTCTACAAGCAAGCAAGCCAAAATTTAACACATCTACAATATTAGATGACAGCATTCATAGAATTTTGGTACCTGATTATATGTAGGCGGACACAATATTCAATCAGAGTGATAGGAAATTAGACAGTAAGCAATAATTGACTTACATGTACTTTTCGTTCATTTATAACAAGAACATGAATAACGCTTCATCAAATACAAGAACTCTTTACACAGAAAATTTATATTATATTGATTTTTCAGGGTCTGAATGATAAACAATGGGGTACAATTACCCCACCCACTTTATAACATTAAATTTGTTCTCTCTTTTTTTAACTTTTTTTTTTCAGTCAAAACCCCTCCCATGCCATTTTGTAACATTTTAACAACCAAATAATCATTAAAAAGACATTCTACGAGCAAGTAAGCAAAAAATTTACACATCTACAATATTAGATGACAGCATTCATAGAATTTGGTACCTGATTATATGTAGGCGGACACAATATTCAATTAGAGTTATAGGAAAATAGACAGTAAGCAATAATTGACTCGTTTTTCGTTCATTTATAACAAGAATATGCATAACAATTCGTCATATATAAGAACTCTTTACACTTAAAATTATATTATATTGATATTTCAGGGTCTGAATGATAAACTATCGGGTACAATTACCCCACCAACTTTATAAAATTAAATATTTTCTATTTGTTTTTAAATTTTCAGTTCAAATCCCTTCTACACCATTTTGTTTCATTTTAAAAAACAAATTATCATTGAAAATGACATTCTACGAGCAAGAAAGCCGATTGTTGTTTTTTACACATGTACAATATTAGATGACATCATTCATAGTTAGTACAATGAATTTATCCTAAATAGATATGAAAATGTGCTCGAATTTGGGCCAATACTTTACCTTGTTACTTGAACGCAGACTTGTTTTATAGCAGAACAATTACCTTTAGACAACAAATTAATCGTTTGTCGGACAACAAATGATACTTTCGAATTAATTCCGTAATCGGTTAAAGGGGACCGGGCGACCACGCTCTTCACACCTTATGAAATACATTATTTACTGATCTTTTTCAGACAGTTCTGTCATACGGTTTTGTAGATAATTGGATTTTTTCTTTGTTATATCGAGTTAAGGCTTACTGTAATACATGATATCGTTAAGTGAAAACATATGAAGTTTTGGAACAATCCAACAGACTTTCCTACATGTGCAGTTTGTCTTACCCAAGCCGTTTTGTTACAATAAAGCCTAATGAAGGAATGGGTTGATAAGCGTTTTGTAATAGAAAGAAACAAAAAATGTAAAAAATACGAACATTCTACGGCTATCTTTGCGACCGTTTGGGTGCCAGCGTGACGGCCACCAATCAACACGGAAGGCCTCATAGAGACTGAACAATCACTTCCTTCATGACCCACCCTCCGTGTCGTAGCAGGCCGACCTTTAGACTATTAATATAATTTGAATAACTTTGACATATGTCATTATGTGACGTCATCTGCGAAAAGGTTGCTTATCAGGGCCTACGATATTTTTCGCTCATGATGTCTAGTAAATTTGGATATTCATTTAAAAAAAAAGTTACTTTCAGGGAGGATTTGCTGCGGATAAATCTATGCCACAATGGAACCTAGCACTAACCTCCCTGTCCACGCATGTCTTGTACTACACATCTTATAAACAGTGCTTTGAAAATCTAACGTGCAAACAGCTGGTTCAACGGTATATATATCGCTGGTTTTTAACAAAAAAACCCAGTTACTTTTAAAGTCAAACATACGGCTACACCAGATCTCAATTGTTTTCTTCAGTCACAACATTTTCTGACTTTTCAATCTGAATTCTTGGCCGTGTATAGTCTTTCCTACATTGTACATGAACATTAATACCGGGCGCCACTACATTAATGCGGTTTTGGGCTTTACTTGTGGTGATAATAAAGCTGTTTCCTTTTTCCCGGAGACTCAACAACGTCGGGTCATCATCAGTTAAAGGTTAGTGACAAATAGGACATTCACTTTTAATTTTGATCTGAAATGAAAGAAAAATGATACTGTATTCCCTGTCAAGTTTTCAACCAATAATATTTTTACCATAACTCAGGTATTTGTGATACATGTATTCGGAATTTCCATTTAGAAACATACGACATTGTCTGACTTCTTAGAATAAACCATTGTCAGTCTTCCAGACAAATTAGCTACTTTAAAATAAGTAGGACCACTGCTGTTTTATCGGCATCTATAATAATGTTTCAAAATGATGGGGATCGGAAATAAACAACAGTAAACTGTTGATTACTAACTTTTAAACTAACTTCCTATTAGTTTTCTTAACATACACAGTAAACTATTTTCGAAGTTTGTCGACGACTGCTGATAATAAGGCCGAGTGATTTAAATTGAAACACTTTGCACATTGTCAGTAGTATTGAAACAAAATGCATTAAACGATACATATTAAAGATAAAGATTGGTTTTAATATCAAAAAGGCACTTAAAAAAAGAAAAAAATACGTGTTTCGGGCATAGGTCTGAAACAAAATAGGTAGGGTCAGGATCAGGGCCTTTTTACAATTGTTTTAGATGTCAAAATTGGTCCAAAAGTCTATGTTTTAAACAGTTTTTCCTCTTTTTTTGATATATCACTTTTTCCAAAATCTTCAAAAAACTTTAGGATCGAAAGTGTTTTGCTTGGTAGGTCGGGTTCTCCGAAACATAGAATCTGTTTTGCCTAAGTAGGCATACTGCAAACTGCTACGTACTTTGGGTACAAGTCCAGTCTTCAATGAGCCATGGGTATACTTGTCTGCTTTACAGGCATTGTGCAGTCTGAAATATAATACAAAGTAATCTTTAGGTGCTTTGTCAATGTACAGTCTCAATTATTCTATCTACAGATTATTACTAGTAAGCTCAATTTTAGGAAAAGAAGATCATATAGGAGATCCAAACACTGCAGGAGATTCAAACACAAGTTTGCAAACACCGTGTTACTTTCACCGATTTTATATAAACCATTTTATTTAAATACTGATATAACGTAGACACATTATTTAGGTTTCATCCCGATTTAATTGCTATTATGCCTTTTCAAAAGAGGCTTGCAATAAGACTGATGCGTAATTGTTTTTAGAATTGACCAGTGGGAGGAGATCGAATTAGCTACCACTATCTTATACCTAAGATTAAGAAATGTTAAATATACATTCAGAAACACAATTCAAAACCAGTTTCTTCCACCCGACATTGGTGCATTAATTGTTCATTAAACACTCCCGTCAGAAAAAAAATAAAAATATTTTTTTGTAATGTGTCAATGATTATCATTGTCACAGTGTTTAATGCTTATAGATCTAGTTTCAAATAGATCCCGTCCTTCGTAAGATTAAGATTCCGTGTTTAGCATGACATTGAACTGATTGATTTGCTTCAAGCAAAACATTTGGATCAAATATGTTTGTTTTAAAACCGAGATCTACCGGTACATGCTATTTGAAAAAGTGCATGATTACAACCTCAGTTGTCGAAGTTTAACTGAGATTTAATTTGTGAAACGAGATTTTTATCATAATGTTCAGCAGAATATATAGTATTACCCAAGTAAACAAAATTCAAGACTCATAGCGGCGTAGGAATTTCGTCTTTTTCCGAATCTGAATTCTTAAAAGGAACAATAAAAGTGTTTTTACAATGTTAAAGAATATTCCACAATTAAAAGTTAAACGTTTGTATATGAGCTTTTTATTTTTCTTAAATATGATTGCTCCTAGTATCTATGCTGGAAAACTAATGTACCGGTATGACTCATTTTACGTGTAAGTTCCGTTTAAGTCACGATAAAAAATTATATTTACTACGGCAAACGAAACTCAACACATAAAATACTTCATATGAACGACACACAAATCCTAAGAAGAGATACCTCTGTTGATACCTCTGTTGAGGACTTCCACATTGGTAATAAAACTATTACTGAAAAGCTTCTTAAACAGGGGTACAGATTTCATAAACTTCGTAAAACATTTTCTAAATTCTTTTATAGAAATCTTCCTCTCATTAACAAGTATAAATGTAACTTAAAGTCTTTTCTGCGGCAAGGCATTTCACATCCGGAGTTTTATGGTGATGTGATTTACAGACTTCGTAAGATTCTTAGACATATGCATTTTCAAAACCTATTTGTGAAACGTATTAGATTTTTCCTCAAAAAAGATTATGATCCAACTATATTGCTGCGCACTTCACGTTTGGTTATCGATCAATCTACAATTGATAACTATGCTTTCCTCTTTGGTTGTGCGACGACAGACAGGGCTTAGCACTACATGATGATGTATCTCTAAAGCCGTCCTTAACCGGGAGAGTTATGTCGGATTTTCGTGCTTTGGTTTTTCTCTCCCTCTCTGTCGTACCCTAAACCCTCCCATGCCTTACAGTTACTCGTGACTACAGACTATTCGCTTGAGTACAATTTGACCGTTGCCATAGTGGGTTATTTTTAACACGGGCTTGAATGTTTAATTCTTTCCCGTGTTACTAATAATCCTGTCAGAGAATTTTGTTAGATGTTTTACATGTATTTACTTACTGTGCTGGCGGTCTTTTTGATTGTAAGGTTGTTGAACAGGGTTTATATTTTATGTACACTGTTCGTCTTTATAGGTGAATATAGGAGATAAGTGTGAGGTTGGGCGTCCCTAAACCCAGGTTTAACCCCCCAGTGGTTGTTAATGACTAATTAATTTATAATTTATTTTTGATTGCTACTGACCGTACCAAGGCGGGCTCCTATGTTCACTTAGCTTTATGTTTGTCTTGCGTGTTGTTTTCTATTTAGTGTGTAGATGAAGGAATGGTATTGCGTGTGTGTGTGTGTGTGTGTGTGTGTGTGTATGTGTGTGTTTGTTATGGTATGGCTGTGTGTGTGTTCTGCTTTAGAGATAAGTGTATTGTTTGTGTTGCTTTTCCTGCTTGAGTCTTCTTTCGTATTTAATTATTGATTTACACGAATTTTAATTTTGTGGCCCGAATTGGCTTCCGTAGAAAAAATAAATGCCACTGGATTAACTAGTTTTAAGTAAACTGCGTTCACATTTCACTGTTTTCACATCATTTACAATAAATAACACATGAGTTTTTTATTTCAACTTTCTACTTGAAGTTTTCCGTGCTTTAAAACAATTTTTCAATAGGAAACGGAAACTTCCTTCTATCTGCCTAATGCATTGGGGCTCGTGCAATAATTTTGACCGATTTTAGTGAAACAAATATTTTTTGTCAAATTTGTTGAAGATGTTGATACTTAATATATCTGATTAAAATATCCGAGTCTGACCATGGTAGTTTGAATATGTCTTACCTTACTATTCAGCTGAAAAGCTGAAATTGAGTCCGTATCAAGGTAAACAAAGCAAAGTGCGCACCGCCATCTTTTTGGCGACAACGTCATGAAATAGCTGTTATGACGTCATGATGTATCATATTTTTTTGATATGGTGACTGAATCGGAAAAGCCGAATTTTACAAACTTTGACACAAAATAACTTTTTTGTTGAAAGGGGGATTTTGTGGGACTTTTAGTATGTACTACACTTTGATCTATACTTTCGCATAGTCGCAAAAAAGTTTCTGTTGCAATTAGTTCTACCTCAAGAACTTATTTGACTGGATAGCCCCCAAAAGGGTCGAACCTAGAACTAATTGCAACAGAAACTTTTTCTGCTGTATTTATATCACACAGCTGTACTCTTTATCATACAAAAAGTCCCAACCCGTAGCTAGATGGGAAATTCATTTTTTGGGGGTCTGAAATTGGTACCTGATTATATTTAGGCGGACACAATAGTCAATCAGAGTTATAGGAAAATAGACAGTAAGCAATAATTGACTCAGGTTTCGTTCATTTATTACAATAATATGCATAACACTTTATCATATATAAGAACTCTTTACAGTAAAATTTATTTTATATTGATATTTCAGGGTCGGAATGATAAAATATGGGGTACAATTACCCCACCCACTTTATAGCATTAAATATTTTCTATTTTTTTTAATTTTCAGTTCAAACCCCTCCCACGCCACAAACAAATAATCGTTAAAAAGACATTCTACAAGCAAGCAAGCCAAAATTTAACACATCTACAATATTAGATGACAGCATTCATAGAATTTTGGTACCTGATTATATGTAGGCGGACACAATATTCAATCAGAGTGATAGGAAATTAGACAGTAAGCAATAATTGACTTACATGTACTTTTCGTTCATTTATAACAAGAACATGCATAACGCTTCATCAAATACAAGAACTCTTTACACAGAAAATTTATATTATATTGATTTTTCAGGGTCTGAATGATAAACAATGGGGTACAATTACCCCACCCACTTTATAACATTAAATTTTTTCTCTCTTTTTTTAACTTTTTTTTTCAGTCAAAACCCCTCCCATGCCATTTTGTAACATTTTAACAACCAAATAATCATTAAAAAGACATTCTACGAGCAAGTAAGCAAAAAATTTACACATCTACAATATTAGATGACAGCATTCATAGAATTTGGTACCTGATTATATGTAGGCGGACACAATATTCAATTAGAGTTATAGGAAAATAGACAGTAAGCAATAATTGACTCGTTTTTCGTTCATTTATAACAAGAATATGCATAACAATTCGTCATATATAAGAACTCTTTACACTTAAAATTATATTATATTGATATTTCAGGGTCTGAATGATAAACTATCGGGTACAATTACCCCACCCACTTTATAAAATTAAATATTTTCTATTTGTTTTTAAATTTTCAGTTCAAATCCCTTCTATGCCATTTTGTTTCATTTTAAAAAACAAATTATCATTGAAAATGACATTCTACGAGCAAGAAAGCCGATTGTTGTTTTTTACACATGTACAATATTAGATGACATCATTCATAGTTAGTACAATGAATTTATCCTAAATAGATATGAAAATGTGCTCGAATTTGGGCCAATACTTTACCTTGTTACTTGAACGCAGACTTGTTTTATAGCAGAACAATTACCTTTAGACAACAAATTAATCGTTTGTCGGACAACAAATGATACTTTCGAATTAATTCCGTAATCGGTTAAAGGGGACCGGGCGACCACGCCTCTTCACACCTTATGAAATACATTATTTACTGATCTTTTTCAGACAGTTCTGTCAAACGGTTTTGTAGATAATTGGATTTTTTCTTTGTTATATCGAGTTAAGGCTTACTGTAATACATGATATCGTTAAGTGAAAACATATGAAGTTTTGGAACAATCCAACAGACTTTCCTACATGTGCAGTTTGTCTTACCCAAGCCGTTTTGTTACAATAAAGCCTAATGAAGGAATGGGTTGATAAGCGTTTTGTAATAGAAAGAAACAAAAAATGTAAAAAATACGAACATTCTACGGCTATCTTTGCGACCGTTTGGGTGCCAGCGTGGCGGCCACCAATCAACACGGAAGGCCTCATAGAGACTGAGCAATCACTTCCTTCATGACCCATCCTCCGTGTCGTAGCAGGCCCACCTTTAGACTATTAATATAATTTGAATAACTTTGACATATGTCATTATGTGACGTCATCTGCGAAAAGGTTGCTTATCAGGGCCTACGATATTTTTCGCTCATGATGTCTAGTAAATTTGGATATTCATTTAAAAAAAAAGTTACTTTCAGGGAGGATTTGCTGCGGATAAATCTATGCCACAATGGAACCTAGCACTAACCTCCCTGTCCACGCATGTCTTGTACTACACATCTTATAAACAGTGCTTTGAAAATCTAACGTGCAAACAGCTGGTTCAACGGTATATATATCGCTGGGTTTTAACAAAAAAAACCAGTTACTTTTAAAGTCAAACATACGGCTACACCAGATCTCAATTGTTTTCTTCAGTCACAACATTTTCTGACTTTTCAATCTGAATTCTTGGCCGTGTATAGTCTTTCCTACATTGTACATGAACATTAATACCGGGCGCCACTACATTAATGCGGTTTTGGGCTTTACTTGTGGTGATAATAAAGCTGTTTCCTTTTTCCCGGAGACTCAACAACGTCGGGTCATCATCAGTTAAAGGTTAGTGACAAATAGGACATTCACTTTTAATTTTGATCTGAAATGAAAGAAAAATGATACTGTATTCCCTGTCAAGTTTTTAACCAATAATATTTTTACCATAACTCAGGTATTTGTGATACATGTATTCGGAATTTCCATTTAGAAACATACGACATTGTCTGACTTCTTAGAATAAACCATTGTCAGTCTTCCAGACAAATTAGCTACTTTAAAATAAGTAGGATCACTGCTGTTTTATCGGCATCTATAATAATGTTTCAAAATGATGGGGATCGGAAATAAACAACAGTAAACTGTTGATTACTAACTTTTAAACTAACTTCCTATTAGTTTTCTTAACATACACAGTAAACTATTTTCGAAGTTTGTCGACGACTGCTGATAATAAGGCCGAGTGATTTAAATTGAAACACTTTGCACATTGTCAGTAGTATTGAAACAAAATGCATTAAACGATACATATTAAAGATAAAGATTGGTTTTAATATAAAAAAGGCACTTAAAAAAATAAAAAAAATACGTGTTTCGGGCATAGGTCTGAAACAAAATACGTAGGGTCAGGATCAGGGCTTTTTTACAATTGTTTTAGATGTCAAAATTGGTCCAAAAGTCTATGTTTTAAACAGTTTTTCCTCTTTTTTTGATATATCACTTTTTCCAAAATCTTCAAAAAACTTTAGGATCGAAAGTGTTTTGCTTGGTAGGTCGGGTTCTCCGAAACATAGAATCTGTTTTGCCTAAGTAGGCATACTGCAAACTGCTACGTACTTTGGGTACAAGTCCAGTCTTCAATGAGCCATGGGTATACTTGTCTGCTTTACAGGCATTGTGCAGTCTGAAATATAATACAAAGTAATCTTTAGGTGCTTTGTCAATGTACAGTCTCAATTATTCTATCTACAGATTATTACTAGTAAGCTCAATTTTAGGAAAAGAAGATCATAAAGGAGATCCAAACACTGCAGGAGATTCAAACACAAGTTTGCAAACACCGTGTTACTTTCACCGATTTTATATAAACCATTTTATTTAAATACTGATATAACGTAGACACATTATTTAGGTTTCATCCCGATTTAATTGCTATTATGCCTTTTCAAAAGAGGCTTGCAATAAGACTGATGCGTAATTGTTTTTAGAATTGACCAGTGGGAGGAGATCGAATTAGCTACCACTATCTTATACCTAAGATTAAGAAATGTTAAATATACATTCAGAAACACAATTCAAAACCAGTTTCTTCCACCCGACATTGGTGCATTAATTGTTCATTAAACACTCCCGTCAGAAAAAAAATAAAAATATTTTTTTGTAATGTGTCAATGATTATCATTGTCACAGTGTTTAATGCTTATAGATCTAATTTCAAATAGATCCCGTCCTTCGTAAGATTAAGATTCCGTGTTTAGCATGACATTGAACTGATTGATTTGCTTCAAGCAAAACATTTGGATCAAATATGTTTGTTTTAAAACTGAGATCTACCGGTACATGCTATTTGAAAAAGTGCATGATTACAACCTCAGTTGTCGAAGTTTAACTGAGATTTAATTTGTGAAACGAGATTTTTATCATAATGTTCAGCAGAATATATAGTATTACCCAAGTAAACAAAATTCAAGACTCATAGCGGCGTAGGAATTTCGTCTTTTCCGAATCTGAATCCTTAAAAGGAACAATAAAAGTGTTTTTACAATGTTAAAGAATATTCCACAATTAAAACTATTACTGAAAAGCTTCTTAAACAGGGGTACAGATTTCATAAACTTCGTAAAACATTTTCTAAATTATTTTATAGAAATCTTCCTCTCATTAACACGTATAAATGTAACTTAACGTCTTTTCTGCGGCAAGGTATTTCACATCCGGAGTTTTATGGTGATGTGATTTACAGACTTCGTAAGATTCTTGGACATATGCATTTTCAAAACCTATTTGTGAAATGTATTAGATTTTTCCTAAAAAAAGATTATGATCCAACTATATTGCTGCGCACTTCACGTTTGGTTATCGATCAATCTACAATTGATAACTATGCTTTCCTCTTTGGTTGTGCGACGACAGACAGGGCTTAGCACTACATGATGATATATCTCTAAAGCCGTCCTTAACCGGGAGAGTTATGTCGGATTTTCGTGCTTTGGTTTTTCTCTCCCTCTCTGTCGTACCCTAAACCCTCCCATGCCTTACAGTTACTCGTGACTACAGACTATTCGCTTGAGTACAATTTGACCGTTGCCATAGTGGGTTATTTTTAACACGGGCTTGAATGTTTAATTCTTTCCCGTGTTACTAATAATCCTGTCAGAGAATTTTGTTAGATGTTTTACATGTATTTACTTACTGTGCTGGCGGTCTTTTTGATTGTAAGGTTGTGGAACAGGGTTTATATTTTATGTACACTGTTCGTCTTTATAGGTGAATATAGGAGATAAGTGTGAGGTTGGGCGCCCCTAAACCCAGGTTTAACCCCCCAGTGGTTGTTAATGACTAATTAATTTATAATTTATTATTGATTGCTACTGACCGTACCAAGGCGGGCTCCTATGTTCACTTAGCTTCATGTTTGTCTTGCGTGTTGTTTTCTATTTAGTGTGTAGTCTAGATGAAGGAATGGTATTGCGTGTGTGTGTGTGTGTGGTTGTGTGTGTGTGTGTGTGTGTGTTTGTTATGGTATGGCTGTGTGTGTGTTCTGCTCTAGAGATGGGTGTATTGTTTGTGTTGCTTTTCCTGCTTGAGTCTTCTTTCGTATTTAATTATTGATTTACACGAATTTTAATTTTGTGGCCCGAATTGGCTTCCGTAGAAAAAATAAATGCCACTGGATTAACTAGTTTTAAGTAAACTGCCTTCACATTTCACTGTTTTCACATCATTTACAATAAATAACACATGAGTTTTTTTATTTCAACTTTCTACTTGAAGTTTTCCGTGCTTTAAAACAATTTTTCAATAGGAAACGGAAACTTCCTTCTATCTGCCTAATGCATTGGGGCTCGTACAATAATTTTGACCGATTTTAGTAAAACAAATATTTTTTGTCAAATTTGTTGAAGATATTGATACTTAATATATCTGATTAAAATATCCGAGTCTGACCATGGTAGTTTGAATATGTCTTACCTTACTATTCAGCTGAAAAGCTGAAATTGAGTCCGTATCAAGGTAAACAAAGCAAAGTGCGCACCGCCATCTTTTTGGCGACAACGTCATGAAATAGCTGTTATGACGTCATGATGTATCATATTTTTTTAATATGGTGACTGAATCGGAAAAGCCGAATTTTACAAACTTTGACACAAAATAACTTTTTTGTTGAAAGGGGGATTTTGTGGGACTTTTAGTATGTACTACACTTTGATCTATACTTTCGCATAGTCGCAAAAAAGTTTCTGTTGCAATTAGTTCTACCTCAAGAACTTATTTGACTGGACTATCACGGGTTTTCCACCGTGAATCCTTCAAATTAGTGAAAAGGATATTTAGCTTCGGTGCGGTTTTAGTACTACTAATTAAGTGGTTATTTATGTCCCACATTTTCCCCGTATGAAATAACACATGCTTTGAAACACTTATTAAACGCTCTGCTTAATATAGCATGCTATGGCCAGGTAAACATATATTCACCATGGATATACATAATAATTATAACTGAAAATAACAATTTCCACAAACCCGCGAAAACTAGTGACAAATATGTTTTATATGCATTACTTACACAGGTGCAAACATAAGCTTTTATACATTGCTACATATAAAATGAATTTATTTTGATACTAAGAAATAATAAAAATATTCTAACTTTGTAAAGAAACAATCCCTTCCGTTATTGGCACATAGTTATCTGTATCAGTCAAAATCAAACTTGATTAAATAAATACTTGAATTTGATAGTGGTCAATGCAGGCCATTTATTATCCCTGTAAAAGCATTACCAATAAATACGAAAGAAGACTCAAGCAGGAAACGCAACACAAACAATACACCTATCTCTAAATCAGAACACACACACAGCCATACCATAACAACTTCAAGATTTACCAGCATGAACTACCGTATGTTTGGCCCAATTGCATGGGAAGACACACAAAAACATTTTCATAACCTGGCAAATCAAGAAAGGGGTATTTTAGTAGAAATTAGTAAAAAAAAAAAGGTATCAACGGCAGCCATTTTGGATTATATCAGCACTGAAAGACAGGAACCTATCAAAATAAAAGCTAACTGAATTTCTCAGTTTAATATCCAATAAGAATCTACAAAAACTGTTGATATTAGAAACAATTACAGTCAATAAAAGTAGTTGAATTGCTAGACAATTTAATTGTTGCTAAAAATAGTTATTTTGCAGCCATTTTGGATTTCAATGAGTCTGAAACAACCTTAAATATTTTCAAGTTATGTATTTGGGAACACTTCATTGCTAATTGTTTACAAAATACCATTTTAAATATTTAACAAATGAAATGAAAGTTTCAATCAAGTAAATTTATGTAAGTAGAAATTAATAAGGAAGGTATATACGGCGGCCATTTTGGATTATTTCAGCACTGCTGGATGACAGAAAACAAATCAAAACAAACGCTGATATAATTTAAAAGTTAATGTTCAATACGAATCAACTTAAGTTATTCCATATAAGTATCAATTATAGTCAATATAAGTAGTGTTATTGCTCAAGAAGGAAAAATGTTACTGAAAATAGCCATTTTGGCGGCCATTTTGGATTTCAATGATTCTGAAACGTTTCTTAAACTTTGTATTTAGGTAAACTACATTGATAATAATTGCGAACAAAATACCTCTTTTTAAGTCTCAAACACATGAAATACTTTTTTTAATTTTTCAGCAATGTTAAAATAGGTGGGTGGGGTAAACAGGAAATCACTCGAATTGCTCAAGGGTAACAAAAAGTACCCGGTCTCAAATTGTTAGTTATGATTTACTTTGTTCAAATCTTTAAAGAAAAAAAACTAAAGACCACATTTCCAGGTCCTCTTACACTTCTACTGGACTATTCAGATGCCAAAGTAATTACTGAATATGAGGTCGGCCATTTTGGCCGCCATCTTGAAAAGTTGAAATAATTCAACTTGTCAGACAACACCAATGGATTCAGCACTCTTCAATTACCCAATATATGTTGTCTGCATAATTTTAACAAAAATGCCTAGTGAACATAGCTCACCAGGAAATAGCTCCAGTCTATAATCTAGATGTAACATAGTAGACTATCATGTAGATCTAAAAATAGCCATTTACCTGCTAGGAAATCCGAACTGGTGTACAGCATCCCATTTTGATGTCAACACCGATTTCTTAGCCGAGTCGGTCAGTGGCAAAATCTCATCCACAAATACATCCGGATACGGGGGGTTTAAGGTGATGTTAAAAGACGTTGAAGCCATTTTTAAATTTTAGCGCACACGTACACTTTTCAAGACAGACAACTCTCACACACTCGATTAAATTTGCAAGGACAACTTACCTGCCTTGATTTCTGAACTGTAAATTTGACGTCATTTCTTGTGATCTCTTGTTGAATTTCAAATCTAATTCTTTCAAAGCAAAAATAGGTTAAGCTCATTGAGGAAAGTGGATCTGATCTTGCAGATCGCGTATATATTCTAGATTTAACTAAAATCTAAAATCTAAGTTGACGGACATTAAGGTCTAACCCCCCTTAGCCTTCGATTTTTATTCCATTTTTGGCCATATTTATTTTTTCACTTTTGAAATTGATGTTACGCACGTGCGTACGTGCGTATCGCTGGCTACGCCCCTGGTGCCTATATTTATAAATTAATGCCTGATATCGTTGAGTTGAGTTGAGTTGATATCATCCATTTACAATTTCTTTGCCAAATAATGAAACTTCCAGGAGTTGTCTACATGTATAATCCCTGATGACGTACTTCATGATGACGTATGAATTACGTCATGACGTAAATTTTGTTTTCTACTTGTATCCGGCTGTATATTATTTGAAATTTTGAAGCGGGGTTTAAATAGTGTCAGTAAATGCACCTTAGACACCACTTGCAAAATACACAGTGCACATGAGTGCAGTTGCTGATAATCTTACCTCACGACGATCACATAACAGTATATGCCAAAACTTGAAAGTGTATGTTTAGGTGGTAGATCTATGTTTATAGAATCTATATGCGGCATAGGAATAGAATCTACCCACTTTACCTGTGAGGAGCGTTGTCGTAGTGGATCTAAAATCTAGGATTGTGATGTTCAAACGCACGTAAACTTAGATCTAGATTAACATAAATTATTATTGTATCTTATCTGTAAAAGAATGAGTGTATGCAGATCGATACCGCGACGTGAAGCATTTTACAAGTTTCTTATTTTGAGACGGAAAAGCACGACACAGACCGGACATGACCATTTTCGAATTGTTGTGGCAGGAGGTGGTGCAGGGGGTTGTGCTGTAGCGGCCAGGGCATGTCGACGATTTGGCAAAGGGGAAGTTGCTGTGATTGAACCAGCAAAGGTAGATGTACACATATACAACCTAAACACTTCATATATAGCTATGTCAGTTTCGTAAAGTCACTAGAATCTAGATCTAGATATTTCTAGTTCAAATTATTTACATAGGCCTTTGTTGACTCAATGCCGGATATAAGAGTCAAGGCCTAGGGCAATGTAAGCATGCATGCATCGGATTATTCTTTAGAATATTCTATTTAGGCCTCGATCTATTAGACATGTCGCATAAAAGGTCAATGTCACTGAGTTCGAAAGATCAAATTTATTTACAACCTAAATATTGGTCATTAAGGCCCATATTTCTTAAATTTTAACTAGAATGCTTGAAATTTCAATAAACTTTGACTCTCAAGTGATAGGGACTTCATATTCGGTATATAATTTTGTTCCAATTAAGAGAAAATTTTAAATCCGGTATGTATGTTTTTTGGACATGTCTTAGCAAAGGTCAAGGTCACGTAGATGAAAAGGTTAACTTTATTCACAACCATAACTTTGGAAATACTTTTGGACTAGATCTATATCCAGTACGAACTCAATACGTGGCATATATGTTGTCCATATGAAGAGGCTTGTAAATGTGGAGTTTTTTGGTTATGTTGGGTCAATGCCTCAATGGTCAATGCCATAGAGGTCAAACAATCAAATATATGCGATAGCAATTAACCTCTGACCCTCAAGTGAATGGGACTTCATATTCTTGGGTATGCATATTGCTTTATTAAAGAAGAGTTTGAGTATGTGTATTTTAGATATGTTTAAACAAAGGTCAAGGTCAAATTTAGTGGCATTCTTTACGTTGGCCATGACATTTAAACTAAAACTAATGCAAAGTTATTACATAGTAAACTATGTAGCTCGTATTAAGTGGTATACGAGTATGTAAGTGTTGCGTATGCCTGCTCAAAGGTCAAGGTCTCAGAGGTCGACAAGCCAAACTTTTTAAATGCCCATAAACTACGACCTTCATCTGACCGAGACTGCAGAGATCAAATATTTTGAAATGGCCGTAACCTCTGACCTTCAGGTGGTACTAGGGACATCATTTTAAGTACACACGTTGCTCTAATTTTGAGGAGTATGAATATGTATATTTAAGACATGTAGGGTGAAAGGTCAAGTTCACAGTGGTCATTGAAAGATCTTAAGTCCCGATCTCACTGTCCCGGTGCTGGCCCCGGTACGTCCCGGTGGAGATAGCCGGTGAACCGGGTTGAGCCGGGGCATTTTTATGAAAAAATGAATTGCGATCTCACTTTCCAGGTGTCTCCCCCGGTGGAGCACCGGTAATGAAGCCTGATCTCCCCGGCCGATCCCGGTGAGTTCCCGGTTTGGCCCGGCGTCATGACGGTACAGCGCCGGCCTGTTCCCGGTTAACCCCGGTATAACACGGTGTAACCCCGGCCGTCGCCGGTGGTATCCCGGTGACCACCGGTGTCGTACCGGTCAACCCCGGTTGTTCACCGGTGACGTGCCGGCGTTACCCGGTGTTCGCCGGAAAGGACATAAACCGGGGCGGACGTGAATTAGTAAAATTTCTCTTTGCCTCTCGGGGTATATGAGATGAAATACAAACAATAATGAAATAAAATAGAACATAATAATGTTGTAGACTGTTCAAACTTCATTTTAATATGAGTTTCAAACAGTTTGCGCGGCGTCTGATCTGGTTACATACTGTTTGTAGTGGACATAAAGACTTTAGCCTGAAGCCATTTATTTATAAAGAAAAACTTTCGTTTTTATATATAAGATTTACACTATACAATAGAGAGGACGATATTATTTCCTATTTAAACACAGACGAAAACGCAAAAGCTAAAACAAAATGTAGAAATCTGCATTTTAAAAAAAAAAAAAAATCAAATTTATCCTCTCAAACAGCCCGGTTGTTCACGGTAGAGACCCGGAGCTGCCCCGGATGTGCCGGTAAAGATCCGGCGTTGCTCCGGCATTCCCCGGATGAAGCCGGTTCTGGTTTGTGTCCCGGTGACTCCCGGTGACCCCCGGTTTTATTAAACATTTTAAAGCATCCGGGGATGTTAGCCGGTGGACGCCGGTCGATCCCGGATCGAGCCGGTCGACCCCGGCGCCGCCAAGGTTGTACTCCCGGTGACTCCCGGCGACTGCCGGTGACTGACGGTTTGCTAAACCGGGACTCACCGGGGACCCACACCGGGACAGTGAGATCGTGGCTTTAGATTGTTTGAAGAGGGATGGGACCATAGTGTTTCACAAACAGATTTTTTTCTGAAAAAAGTTTCATTACATTGTGCTTGCGTTAGTTTACGTTTGAAGAACGGACAAATACAATCGGCCCGTTATCAGTTGAGTAATCCATGCTGTGCATATTCTATAGCCGTGTATATATCTTCAGAGCAAACAGTGCAAATATTGATAAAAATGCATAGCTGTTAATTCATTGGTGCAAAATATGCATTTACATTGCACGAGTGAAGAAATATATTAAAGTTTACTAGGCCTAACAGTTCATGGCTAAATGAAGTTAGTCATCGTTGACAACACGGCGATGTTGGTTAAGCTCGGTGTAAGAAGGCTTGGTCAAACGGAAAACTTCAATAAATGTACAGTGCTCTCTCCCTACAGCGGCTCTCCCAACAACGACTCCCTCCTTACAACAACGCTTTCCACAGTTCCCTAAATAAGACAATTATGTCTTAACGCTAAAACAACATCGTATCGTTTGCTTAAAATTGTCGTCCGCTGTTTTTTTTTTTTTATCAAAGTAACATATAAGTGGACATCTTACTTTCAGCTAAAAACTTATTTTAGTTCTGCCAATTTCTTTTTCTTTTGAGAGGTTGTAATACTCACACGATGGTGGTTCCCATTTCAATGTTGGGTTACTCTTTTAACTCCAACCGAAGTTTGCATGCTGGTATGTATTTATTATACCCCCTCAAACGAAGTTGGGAGGGGGGTACTGGAGTCACCATGTCTGTCCGTCCGTCCGGTTGTCCGTCCGCTCTACTAAAGTTGGTTAGAGGGCCAGATATTAGGGTTGTCCGACCATCTGTCCGCCAGCCCCGCTTGTCCGGAGCATAACTTCCAAAGTATAAGAGCTATTGACTTCATACTTCATATACAGATAAATCTCATTGACCAGGAGAGCAGTGCGCAAGAACAGTTATTCTGTCAAAAGTATATTTGGAGTAATTGCTCTTTGTTATTTTTATTAAATTTATTCTTGCCCGGAGCATAACTTCCAAAGTACAACAACTATTGACTTCAATCTTCACATACAGATAAATCTCATTTACTCAGAGTGCAGTGCACAAGAACAATATCTCTGTCAGTATTTTTGGAGTTATTTCCATTTGTTGATATATTTTTACCAAATTTAGGCTTGTCCGGAGCACAACAAAGTATTATAAGAGCTATTGACTTCAAACTTCATATACATATAGATCTCATTGACTAGGAGTGCAATGCATAAGAACCGTTACTCTGTCATCAGTATTTTTGGAGTTATTTACCTTTGTTGTTATATTTTTATCCAATTTAGGCTTGTCCGGAGCATAAATTCCGAAGTATTAGAGCTATTGACTTCAAACTTCATATATCGATAGATCTCATTTACCAGGAGGACAGTGCATAAGAACCGTTACTCTGTCATCCATATTTTGGGAGTTATTACCCTTTGTTGTTATAATTTTATCCAATTTAGGCTTGTCCAGAACATCAATTCCAAATAATAAGAGCTAATTTTGGAGTTCTTGCCTTTTGTTTTTTTACCAAGTTAGGGAGCACTTAAGTGCACGCATCAACTTTAACCAGAAGCATTTACCCCTTGTGACCATAGGTGTCCGGCTCAAAAAAATAATAATAAACAAATTGGTCTACTGTAGTGCTAGATCTATCATATGATAGATCTAGCACTACAGTAGACCAAAAAAACTTCTTTTTTTTAGCCGGACACCTATGCTTGTGACAAGACCCTACTGGGGTTATGTTTACCATTTGTTATAGGTCTAGTTTGGTCTGCAACAATACTGGTCGTTTGCAACTTTCTTAAAAATAGAATGTTCAAAGTTTCTTTTTAAAGCATGCAAGATCAGAGTTTCAAATAGTTTGGATCCTGGTGAGACGCCGTGTTACAAGCCGTCTCATCTGGACCCAAACTGTTAGCTGCAAAGGGGATCACTGTGGTACATACTCTATCGGTATGAGTCGGTGTATATCTAGAAGTGTCATTTTATTTTAGAGTTTTGTATATGCAAAGAATCAATATGAAATACTTGGGGCCCGTTTTATTAAACTACTTACGCAAACTTTTTGCGTAAGTCAAAATTTTAAATTTTAATTTATATTTTTTATTATCACTTGCTACACACAGCAAATAGCCAGATCAGAGGACGCGCTTTAAGCGCGTCCTCTGATCTGGCTATTTGCTGTTTGCAAACGTTTATGATCGAAAAATAAGAGTAAAACGATTTTGACTTTTTGCGTAAGTAGTTTAGTAAAACGGGCCCCTGGTACAGTTGGGACCTTGTATAATGACTTTGCGCCTCCCAAGTAACGCGTCAGTACTAAAGAAAGTTCTATGCATGTTGATAACAGTTTGAAACCAGAAGCCGAATAACTCAACGTTTGATCACGCTCTACACTGTTTGCCAACCATGTAGATTTTAATAAGCGCTCCCTCTCTACAACGACATTGTTCGGAGCGAGTCATTAAAGGGAGGGAAATTGGCTTACATTTGCAAACAGCTTAAATCCAGATCAGACGCTGCGTTACGCTTTCTATGCTGTACTCATTACATGTATGTTGTATTCTCAGTTACCCAGCGTCTTATCTGGCTCAAAACTGTTTGCAAGGGAAATTATTGTTTTACGCTGCTTAAAGATATCACATGACCAAACTTGGGTGGTAACACCTACCCCCGTATATAGTTTGAGTCAAAGCATGCAGGGCATGCACTAACAGTGGTAGCGTCTAGGCAAAGAATCATTCAGGCGTCTCAAGTGAGGCCCGCACCTAATATTTGATAGCTTGGTTAGTAAAACCCATAGAAAACCCTATTGATATCTATTATGTAAGGGCCTCTATTCAAAGCTGAGCCATTGCCTGAAGACTTTTCTCATGCTGTATACCGGTATATACCTGTATTTTGACACCAACCAAACAATGGGGGTGAATCAATGAAAGGACTGGCTGGATGTCTTTAACCCTTTACCCCATAGCCTGTTTCTAGAATTTTAAATAGGTGACTACTTAAAGCAGGTTGAACGTAAAGCAGAATGCGCCTTAAGGCGCATTCTGCTTTACTTTCAACCAGCTTTAAGCCAACACCTGCTAGAATAAATAAAATATTCATTATGATACATTTTCATGACTGTATAAATTGGAACTATTTTCTTCAGCGGAGGAATTTACTGAATGCGCTAAAAGTCGCTTCTATAAGGGAAAGGGTTAAACGGTTTTATTTATGAAAGAATAACGTCTTCTCTACTCTATTCTCAGCACCATTACTATCAGCCAATGTGGACGTTGGTCGGGGGAGGCGCCAAGACAATCAAGCAGTCCCGCAGGGAAATGAAAGACGTGTTGCCTAGCAAGTGCGTGCATTTCAACAACAGCGTCAAGGGGTTCGAACCCGACAAAAACCTTGTTGTGCTGAACGATGGTAAAAAGGTATATATTGACTGAAAAGGCCAAACCAAACGTTTAGTCTATTTGAACTGGCTTAATCAAGTGGTTTGTCCCCCTTGCAAAACGCCGATTAAATCGATATTGATAAATTTATCGACTGACTGCCCTATAAAGAATATATTTGGAAATAACTATTTGCACGCTAGCGGCGGACATATCTGCCACAGTGATTGTCTTTGCAAACAGTTTGGATCCAGATGAGACGCCGCGTAACGCGGCGTCTCATCAGGACCCAAACTGTTCGACACACTGACCTTTTTTTAAAAAGAAAATAAGAAAATTCTATCTCTAGAACATCAGCAGACGACAAATGTTTCAGACGAAAAATACTACCAAGCATGCAAAGAGTAAATGGGAGACATCACGTTTGTTTTACTTACATTCAGTCAAACCTGTGTTAAGCGACCACTAAACACGATGTCTCAGTTGTATTCTTGACAAGTTTCAGCTTAATGTAGGAACAATGTAATGCAGAATGTTCCTATTGCCTATAGGAACCGTCAACATGACTTTTTCCCTGCATTATACAGTGGAGAATCTGTTATTCTTTCCCAATAAACGCGTTTACGATAAAAACTATTATTTGCAGTGCAAACAGTTTGGAGCCAGATCAGACGCCGGGTAACCCGGCGTCTGATCAGGCTCCAAACTGTTTGCCACCAAGATAAACAAGAATTATCAGAATTGTCCAAAAAGTGTTCTTTTCTACGTTTTAGTGCTTTGCGTTTGCGTACGTTTGCGTTTAAACGGGAAAGAATAACAGATTCTCTAACTGTAATATAAACAATCGTAAACGCGTTTAGTGGGAAAGAATAACAGATTCTCCACTGTATAATGTGTGAGTAGAGGTAACAGATGATGTCTAGATAGATCCAGAACATACACTTCATACACTGTAGTAGATCATTTATAGAAGTTCAATGTTGTGGGCGGTCTACGCAGGTGCAACACAATCTGAACGGATATACATTTAGTCTTAACCCTTTTTACTACCATGACGTCATCAACTTTAATCAATTGTCATCTGCTTTTATTTCTCAAATGTATAATTTTTTGGTATTTAGACGAAGAAATATTGAAATTAGTAACCGTGGACTCACTGCCTTACCCAAGTTTACTCATTTCAATATTTCTTAAGTCAAAATACCTAAGCTTTAAAGTTGAGAAATAAAAGCAGACGACAATTGATTAAACTTGATGCCGTCAGGGCAATGAAGACGTTAACTCATAGCCTGCCACTCACGACTATAGCTCCATATGCAAACAGCTTGGATCCGGATGAGACGCCGAGTAACTCGGCGTCTCATCCGGATCCAAGCTGTTTGACACTCAGACAACATTTTCAGCAATTTTGAGCAACTTTGAAGCACTTTGAAACTTGAAGCAGATGAGAAATATAGCAGACGACAATTTATTTGGCGGGCTAAGGGTTAAAATTAAGCAACTATGCAGGATGTAAGAATGTGTTCAATGATTCTTTAGGAGGACAGTCAAACTTGTATCAGGGCTCCAGATAAGAGGTAGTTATTTCAACAAATCCAACATTTTCTCACTTATTCAGCACCAAATCCTATGGTGTTACTACTCATTAGAATCGTCTCAAAGAGACGATTCTAATGAGTAGTGACACCATAGGGTTTAATTCAGAAATAAAGATTTTAAGTTTTGAAAAACTACCCTTATCTGTTGCTCTGCTTGTATAGAGCGATCTTTCTTTGAATAAGTTTGCAGGTACTCGACTATAGACGACTTCTAAATATAAGATAAAAAGTGAGTTTTATGCAAAAGTCCTGCGTTTAGCGCCTGTAAAAGAGATTGCCAAATTATGGACATTAAGTTGAATTGTCACTTAATGCAGGTTTAAAAGTTCTCATGAAATATTACTTGTTTCGAAGACGATATAAATGCGTCAAAACGTGTCTATAAGAGCGTTAAGAGGAGAGCTTTTTGACAGGATTGTATGTAGATTCTACGCTCATGTATCGTTTGTCCTTTCAGATCAGCTACGACTATCTAGTGATTGCTTTAGGAATAAAGCTGGACTTTAACGGGGTAAGAGAAGTACATGCTCTTAAACAGCGGAGAAGAGTCTTTCCGAAATAAACGTGTTTGTGCTTACTCTTTCTCTGTCAAGTTGTATCGCCAGCTTTAACAACATTACCTACATTGGTACTTTGGTAGTGTCGTCTATTATTATACTGCAATACAGTAAAACCTCTCTATTACGACCATTAAATTTTGTTAATTATTAGGGTGTTTACGATAGGTGACCACTTAAAGCAAGGTGACAGTGAAACAGAAAGCTCCTTTAGGAGCTTTCTGTTTCACTGTCGCCTTGCTTTAAGCTGCCACCTCTCTATTATACAATCAATTAGTCTTCGTTTTAGTGGTCGTGATAGCGAGGTTTTACTGTACTTTGAAACGATATCTCGGACTAAACTAAAAATGTCACGGTCATTGCAAGGCAACAGAAGTGATTCTGTATAGTATGACTTTCAGTTGTCTTAAACGAGTTACGACCATCCTTTCAACTTCTTTTAAATAACTGTTTCAGTTCAGTTTAAACAGTATACTTCCATATCAACAGGCACATTCTGTTGGGTCAACATTTATACATGTACATGTATCAACATTCCTGTTAACCGCATCATTGTCATGACGTCATCAGCTTAAAACAATCATTGTCTTCTGCCTTTACTTATTAAATTTATGATTTAGGTTCATTATACAGTAAAACCTCGCTATTACGACCACTAAATTATGTTAATTATTAGGGTGTTTACGGTAGGTGACCGCTTAAAGCAAGGTGACAGTGAAACAGAAAGCTCCTTTAGGAGCTTTCTGTTTCACTGTCACCTTGCTTTAAACTGTCACCTGTCTATTATACAATCAATTAGCATTCGTTTTAGTGGTCGTAATAGCGAGGTTTTACTGTAATTTGACTTAGTGTCAAACAGTTTTGATCTTGATAAGACTATTTGCAAATACATGTAACTGTTGTACTCGGGGTAAGACAGTGCTAAAACCGGAAAAAACTAACTAATATTTTGTTCAGTCTTGAAACGTTCGATTTAGAGAGGTTTTACTCATAGGTATCATTTGTTAGGTGGATGGCCTTGTTGCAGCTCTTAAAGCCGATCCGATGGTCTGTTCAAACTATGATGCTGACACGGTGGGCAAGACGTGGCCTGCTATCCAGAAGTTTGAGAAAGGTAACGCTGTCTTCACCTTCCCTAACACGCCCCTGAAATGTCCAGGCGCGCCCCAGAAGATTATGTACCTGGCCGAGGCTTACTGGAAAGTGGTAACTAAATTACACTGTAACTGTTTATTAACCCATAACCCCATAAATACGCCTTTTTACGCCTTAAATGTAGTACTCTTCTAAAGAAAGTAGTTCCAATTTATACAGTCATGGATATGTACTACGTATAAGAAATATTTTCTATATATCCTAGAAAATTGTATGTTAAAGCAGATTGAAAGTAAAGCAGAATGCGCCTTAAGGCGCATTCTGCTTTACTTTCAACCTGCTTTAAGTGATCACCTATTTTATTATTTAGAAACGGGCTATGGAGTAAAGGGTTAACCATCCGCATGGGTAGTTTTGGGACATATTCGCGCCTTACCCTTTTTAAAAATGTAATGCATATGATTTCCTTGTATTTTCCCAAATCAAAGAAGATAAGAAAAAATCATTGCTAAAGTGACTGAAAATCAGATAAAAATAAACAAATAAAAATGTGTAAACGAATGTCAGGCATTTAATAATTTAGGAAGAGGATTTATGTTAACTTATTTGCGCCCAGTGGATTCTTCCATGTTTCATATTAGATTAGTTCATTTTTTATCAAAGGGATGCCTAGTCATAATTTTCATTTTCATTTTGTTTTATTTTGAAATTCCTATCTGCAAACAGTGTAGACTCTGATCAGACGCCGCATAATGCGGCGTCTGATCAGAGTCTACACTGTTTGCCTATGTCCCATATCGTATATGGGATCGTGGGCACACATGGGTTAATAATGGCATTAAGATTTGACCACATGCGGAAAAGGCTCAAACCTCTCGAACACATGACCATACTTATTTGACCGTTTATTTTATCTGATGTGTAATCGTATACGAACTATATTGCAACGAAGTTTAAAAACAAATCTACTTTTTTCGGCGTAATATGACCATTTTATGTGTTACGGTGCCATAAATGATAAAACCCAACTCAATCTATACTCCGTGTTAGGTCGGGGTAGAAATAAAGATGGACTAAGAATCGGTGAATGGCAGTGATTTTTCCTGAGGATGTTTCTATACCGATCATATCTTAATGCCATATGCCCCATAACTTCGATTATTAGGTCAAAAGTTTGCTTTTATTTGAATTCATGTATATTCTTTGTATGCAAAACACCATCCAGTTTCCATAGATATTCCGTCTCTTTAAGAACAGCTCCGTTTCAAGCTGCTTTCAAAGCAGACGACAATGTGACAGGAAGAGGTTAATAATATTTTGTATAATAGATCTATACTTATCGATGATTTATAGAGATGCAGTTGGAAAACTTTCATATATCATCACAGTGGATATCATCACTAGTGATGATATCATTTTTATGACGTCACCTCAGAATAAATTTTGAGTGTTTTTTTTTTCTATAAAAAACGTCAGTAAAATCTAGATAATAAGCGAATAATCGATTCCTTTGAATACAGTGGAGAATCTGTTATTCTTTCCCGTTTAAACGCAAACGTACGCAAACGCAAAGCACTAAAACGTAGAAAAGAACAACTTTTGGACAATTCTGATAATTCTTGTTTATCTTGGTGGCAAACAGTTTGGAGCCTGATCAGACGCCGGGTTACCCGGCGTCTGATCTGGCTCCAAACTGTTTGCACTGCAAATAATAGTTTTAGCGTAAACGCGTTTATTGGGAAAGAATAACAGATTCTCCAATGTAGATATGAAAAATATATCACTCGAATGGGTGAATGCGGACTCGTTTTTTTAACCAGATAACAACCCATTCACGTGATATATTGTTCATATCGATCCAAAATAATTGATTATCCTCTATTAAATAACGTTTCCTCACACAGAATAATATCAGTAGTAAGAACGACGCTAAGATCACCTACAACACTCCACTTCCGGTAATATTCTCAGCCCCGAAGTATGCCGAAAAACTGATGCAGATATGTGAGAAGAGGTATTTATCTAAATCCTATAGTATACTAGTACTGTTGTATATCCACTGTAGTCCAACATGAGCATGATTTTAAGATACACAGTGTACATTTATGCTACAGTGCCCCCTCCCAACAGTGGTGAATCTGTTATTCTTTCCCAATAAACGCGTTTACGCTAAAACTATTATTTGCAGTGCAAACAGTTTGGAGCCAGATCAGACGCCGGGTAACCCGGCGTCTGATCAGGCTCCAAACTGTTTGCCACCAAGATAAACAAGAATTATCAGAATTGTCCAAAAGTTGTTCTTTTCTACGTTTTAGCGCTTTGCGTTTGCGTACGTTTGCGTTTAAACGGGAAAGAATAACAGATTCTCCACTGTACAGCGGCCTCTGAACAACGATTTCCTCCTACAACAACGCGTGTCGCTCTTACACAAACAAGACAATAATGTTCAACTTTTGCACGGTTGCAATATCGTCTGATTAAAATAGTCGCCCGCTGTTTTTCTGAAAGTTAGTGACATATATTGGACATTTTGGCAGAAGAAACACCATAAAAATGTGTGACAAACAGCTTAGATTAAGATCAGATACCGCGTTACGCGGCGTCTGATCTAGATTCAAGCTGCTTGCAAATGGAAACCAGTTTTCCTCCTTATAACAAATCCCCCCGGGCAACACATACACTCTGTGTGTCCCATTGACTGTTGTTGTAGAGAGGGAGCACTGTATTCCGATGGTAACAGATGAGGCAAATCCGGGGCCTGATCATGCTGTAGACGGCGTCGGTGTACGTCGTTCTTGTTTCACATTTCATACCAGCTTTGGGCTAATCTTCATCAAACTTGCTCACAATGTTGTTTTTGACCAGTCAGCATGGAACATGGTTTATGAGGGTCACACAGTCAAATCATAGACATACATTAGATGCAAAAGTTGTTGTTGAATGTTCAACTCGCCAAACTTGCTACAAGTAATGTTCATGATAAAAGTTAGGCCAAGTTTAAGGGCCATGGGTCACCTGGCAATATCGACTCTCCAATATATAATTCATATAGATAAAAAAATATATGATAATTTCTATTCCAACCACGGGTGCTACTCTATTTTTACCCCAAAGGTACGCTCATGCACATGCCTTATTGCGGGTTCGGGTTAGGGAATAGAAAGGGAACAGAAAGAATGCACCACTGCTACTAGTGCAGGTTTTGTTAAGAGTCACCGTAAGACTCCATCAAAATACACCAACTACACGGTACACCTTCATGTATTCACAACATACATACACATCTCTAAAATTATGACAGATATTGTGTCACAGTGCCATAAAATCAATCAAACAAACATTCATGTAAAAAAGGGAAAAGCATGCCGAGAAAAACCTTGATGCAACGGTTTGTTGAATATTGTTGTTCTACATTCGTTTTGTCCTGTATTAACTCATTCACAGACCTATCCCAAGTAGAGCATATATATATGTTACAGACATTCTGTGTAATCAGTCATTACGCGTAATGACTAGTCAATCTGTGAAATGACTTTTTCACTTAGTCCTTTAATGTTACAATTTATGATAATTATACAATGATATTTTCAAAGGTCGAAAAGTTAATGTATACAAAACACCACAATCTCACTAAAAACCACTCAATTTGTCAACATTATTTTTAAAAATAAAAATAAAACAAAATAGAGCCTGTAGCTTTACATGCAAATTATTCAATTCGTTCCTATTAATAGCGTTCAAGGTCTTAAACATTATTTCACAAATTGACTGAAATAAGGTGTGAAATAAATGTGGTGTTTTGTGCAGGAAATCTTTGAACTTTTAAAAAATTTCATTGTCTATCAGCATAAATAGTATCATTAAAGGACTATGTGAAAAAGTAATTTCACAGATTTGCGTACTCCCGGTATCCATGCGGTCATGAAACTCATTCGCTTTTACTAGCATAGGTAGTGAACCTGAAGGACTTCACGTTTTTCTTTGCTAGTAAAAGCGACGGAGTTTCATAACCGCATGCATACCGGAAGTACGCAAATTATCTTTTTATGATTATATTTCTTTTTCAACCGAGATACATAATAAGTTAATAACCTGTAAGCCTGTAACCATTTTGCCCGTTGATATGCGTTGCCAATCGTAGTACAATCTCTTTAAACGTTTTGCACATTGCAACATAAACTTTCCACATGTACACTGAATTAATCGGCGTCCTACTAGTCTTAAAATTAACATAACTTTAAGGGAAAATGCAACTCTATTTTAACAAAGTATTATATAAGGATGGTGCAGGCCGAATATAAATATTAAACGATAAGCTGTGTCTTTGTGCCATTTTTTAAAAGTTTTTTTTAACCCGCCAATATGTGTCGTCTGACAATAATATCGTCTGCCTTGAAAATGTGATCTGTACTATGGTTTCAAAGCTAGATTTAAGCCGTGAGACATTTCTAAATGATTGTCAAATTGTCTGGATCTTGAAAAGACTCTTAAAAGTCAGGGAAGTCGTTATTGGGAGCGAACACTGTATTGTATTTTCGTCCATTGGGTTTTTTAGGAATATAAAGGTGAACTTCCGTAGAAGTCTGAAATCTATTGACCATACAACGAAGACAGCCGTGTTCGAGCTCTTGGACAAAAACGGAAAAACAGAATCGATAAAGGTTTGCTTACATTTTAACTAATGTAACCCTAGCAACGTGTACACTCATCTTTAACAAACCAAGTACCTAAAAAGAGTGATGTCCAATGCAAACAGTGAAGATCCAGATCCAGGTATAGCTACACAAGGGTATAAGTAAATACTCAAACGCTATTTCTATAGTATTTACACTAATGAGTATCATATAAAACCTCTGTTTTATGACCACTAAATTGGGTAACTCATTAGGTGTTAACGACAGGTGACTGCTTAAAGCAAAATGACTCCTTTATGGACTCTCTGTTTTATTGTCACCTTGCTTTAAGCCGTCATTTGTCTTTTTATACATTCAATAAGTCTTTGTTTTTTGGTAAGTCGTAATAGAGAAGTTTTACGAGGGATGTTCAAATTGAAATGCAACCCTGGCAATTTAGCACGCTTTTCGCGAAAGAAATTACCTTGATGGCTTAGGAGGATCAATTATCTTTCAGTCCATACCGGTTTTGTATAAATCAGTCCAATCTAGCTTTCACTACACACCGAGACACATTGTATACTCGTATATACTAATGATAAAATGGTTCACCTGACCTTGCCCCCTGTGACTTCTTCCTGTTTCCGAAACTCAAAAAGTAACTCACAGGAAGAAAATATAAAACAAGAAAAGCTCTTGGCTCAGCCATATTCCAGTGTCTCAATGGTATACCAAGAAAGGGCTACGAAAATGCCTTTTAGAATTGGATCAAAAGGCTGAAACTGTGCATAGCACACGCAGGCGAGTACTTTGAAGGAATCCAATAATTGGTTTAAAGCTATATATTCTAAAATCTGATCCAAATATAAACTTGCATTTCAATTTGAACATCCCTCGTATTTGTACCTGTTTATCTTCACAATCTGAATAAGTAAAAACTACAATCGAACTTCGATATTCTCGAGGTCGGTTTTGTCGAACATACCCGTATTTCAAAGTTAAAACGTGGCTAAGCCACGTTTTAACTTTGAAATATGTGTATATTCGACTTAACCGAGCATGAAATAATGCAGTCCATATGTCGAACTATCGGATAGTTCGAGTTAAACAAGTTCGAGATATCGAAGTTCGACTGTATCTTTACATGTTTCAGTATGATTTTATCCACGTGACTCCACCCCAGTCTTCACCTGACGCCATTAGAAATTCGTCTATACGACTGAGTGACGTCACAGGATTCCTTGATGTCCACAAGCACACGATGCAGCACAAGAAATTCCAGAACATATTTGGCCTTGGAGATTGCACCAACTTACCTACTCCTCGAACAGCCGCCGCGGTTGGTAAGGAACGCGCGTCTTCTTTTCTCTATGTACAGGGCTGCCATAAGTTGACATGAAAAATCCTAAGATTTCCTAATTTGCATGTTTCAAGTGCGAATTTACGAATCGTCCCTTTACCCAGAGACAGTGTATACACTGTCTCTGCTTTACCCATAGCCTGTTTCTAGTTTGAAGACACATGCCTGCTTTACTTTCAGCCTGTTTTAAGCTACCATCTGCTAGGATAACATTCCGAAGACTAAGGTAAAATCCGGTAAAATGGCAGCCCTGTTTACTCTATATTATGTTGTCGTTTGCAACAGTTGTCTTCTGCTATTACATATAATTTTCGAAAATTCTTTTCAAATTAGATTCAGAGTGAAACAGTTTAGATTCCTCATAAGACGCCGCGTGACGCGGCTTCTCATGAGGCATTCAAAATTGATTGCCAACATAATCACGATTTCGCGGCTGGCGTGAGTAATAACTACAGGATTATATTTATGACTTTTTCTACAATTATTTATTCACCCTTGAACCTTTAAATTGACGATTACAATATCCAATTAAATTTAGTCAATTTTCTTATTAAAGTTGAGAGTTGATTTCAACAACACATATAAAAATATGGCAAGTCTGTAGGACAAAACTTCTCTTAAAATGTATAAGTAATGTTTGTTAATGACGAGTATACTCGTTGCTACGGTTGTCATACAGTGGAGAAAAAGTTATCCTTTCCCAATAAACGCGTTTACGCTAAAACTATTATTTCTATGCAAACAGTTTGGAGCCAGATGAGACGCCGGGTAACCCGGTGTCTGATCAGGCTCCAAACTGTTTGCCATTCAGATTAAAATAAATAGTGAGAAATATAAAAAAAAAAGTTGTTGTTTTCTACATTTAAGTGAAATGCGTTTGCGTTTAAACGGGAAAGAATAACGTTTTCTCCACTGTAGTATAGTCGTACAAGTAGGGTTATATGGACTTATTTCAGCGGGACAGAATGAAATACTTTTTAACGGACTGCTTGAGGTGATGGATGGAAAAAAGCTGTCAGGAAAGGCAAGTATGACGGGATTTTGCCGGTCGAATTTGTTAATCTTCTGCATGCAATTGATAAGTTGGTGAAATTTGCAAACAGTTTGGATCCATACGTGACATCCACTAAGGTTATAGTTTCCGTTTGAAGGCTGTCCTTGATTTACATGTACTTTCATATAGTAGACAACTTTACAATCTGGCTACATGTATTTTGGTAAATCGGTTATATATAAAGACTCCCTGGATTTTATTTGACAGATTTCACTATTTGTCATTTTCCTAGGGAAAAGGTTATTTTATGATAGTTTAATTTCGTGTGTTTTTGCTGTGTGAAGGAATCGTATGTTCTGTTTTGAATATGTGAATTTTGTTCCAATAATACGTGTATGCTTCAGACCCTTTCTTCATGTTCATTTATGGTACTTTGTAATATTAAACTCTTTCAACACCATGCACTTGTTTAAAGTTTACTCATTAAATTTGCACACATTTTACACCAAGATCAGATGGACTCCTATAGGAACCCTTTGATCAGGGTCTGCACTGTTTGCTTTTTGAGACCAGTATTTATTAAATTACCAGAATTCCGAGACGAGTCGACTGGTTCATGTTTTGGTAAATAGAAAGTTCCATATAGGAACCTAATAACCCACAAGGCACAAGGGATATTTAGTGTTGAGAGAGTTAACCATTTCACTCTCAATGACGCTTAAAAGCGCGTTTGCAAAGAGTTAACCCTTTGCCTGCTGGTCGCGACTTTATTGATTTTTGCAAACAGTTTAGATCCAGATCAGACACCGCGTAACGCGGTGTCTGATCTGGATCCAATCTGTTTGACACTCTTCTTTAGCTTTCTTTACTTAAAAAAGGTATTAATCAAAATTTAACAAACTTTGCAGACGACAATTTCGAAGCAGACGACATCGCCGCAGGATAAGGGTTAAGAACCTGAATCAAATATGTTTGACACTCGCTTTGAAATTTCTTCAGTCATACTGCCTTATTTTTAACTTTGAAACGATATTGCAGACAACAATATTGAATTAGCCGACAATGAAGCGGTGTAGGGGTAAACATCTCCCAAATAATTTGAGCATGAAAGGGTTAATGGGTCTGCATTGTTAGTTTTCGACAAGTATACTTTCCTTCTGTACATTGATAGTAAATGACAAGTAGATATATGCTCGTAGATAGGATTGAGTGTGTTCTGTAAATATCTGCACATTATTTTGAGGGCCGCAAGGGAGATTAGTTGCTTGTGTGTTCTAATTGTGTTACATGTACCCTCTTGAAATAAAATCTTTTTCATTTTATTATTATTATTATTATTATTCTGTAAATATCTGTACATTATTTTGAGGGCCGCAAGGGAGATTAGTTGCTTGTGTGTTCTAATTGTGTTACCCTCTTGAAATAAAGTCTTTATTATTTTATTATCATTATTATTATTAATAAGTGTTTGTTGTTTTAGTACCAAGGCTACACGTCATGCCCTCTAGTAACAGGCAACAAGAAGTGTATTATGGCCGAGTTTGACTATACGTTCAAACCTGTAGAGACGTTCCCGTTTGACCAAGGCAAGGAGAGACGTACCATGTACCAGATCAAGGCACACATGTTGCCACATATATACTGGAAAAAACTGCTCAAGTAAGCACACCTAACTACAATGGAGAACACGTTATTCTTTCCCATTTAAACGCAAACGATACGCAATAGAATGTAGAAAATAACCTTTTGACTATTCATTTTTATACCAGTTGCAAACAGTTTGGAGCCTGATCAGACGCCGGTAACCGGCGTCTGATCTGGCTCCAAACTGTTTGCAATTGAAATAATACTTCTGGCGTAAAAGCGTTTATTAGGGATAAAACGTTTTCTCCACTGTAAATCTTAGCACCACGAGGGTATACAGTGTAATCTCTCTGTCTATTGTTTGTGATTAAGGCAGATGCCTGTTTTAAGCAAGGTAAAGGTGAATCAGAAAGATTTCTGCATTACTTTCGCCTTACTTTAGGCTGTCACCTGTCTCTAAAAGTATCAGATAATATATTTTAGTGGTCGTAATAGAGATTAATAGCAATTCTCTGTAACCATCAACCACATTGCGGCACGCATAGTCACCGATTTGCATGAAACTTACACCATTTGCACCTCTCTACATGAAATGAAAAAAAATACTCCGAAAATTTATTTCCCATATCCGGTTGTCATGGTAACGTGAAAACAAGATTTTCGCCAAAAAACAGTGTTTTTGGTAAGCAAAATATGACAAACTCATATACTTTTTCACAGAGAACTGTACATATTTGATTTAAAATGACATTTGTATGTTAGACTATGACACTTTGCCAATAAAATAGCATCGTAGGATTCAACTCAACATTACACCCAATTGGTAGGCACGTGCGATCTTTAGGGGCCAATATACTGAAAGTGAGAAATCATGATTTTGGCATACTTTAAGGACTGGTAGAATATTTACGCATCCATGCTGAACTTGAATACGATCACTAATAAAAAGTACCAAATGTGTTGTTTACGGTTTTGGAAAAACACCTTTGGGATTCAGGTTGCTAAGGGGGTAACCATGGCAACGAAACTATCAACTTTTTAATGTTGTAATTTCCTATGTAACTGAGCAGGATTGCTTAAAAGGTACCAATATCACTCTGAAATTGCTATAACCATATATTTTAGTGTTATAAAATGAAAGTATAAGACAACACATGCAGATATTAGTTGGTAACTATGGTAACCCCTGCCAAAAGAACGTAATTTACTGAAAATGTATGCCAAATTCAAGACTTTTGGAACGCAAAATACAGCAAACTATCAAAACTATTACACACTTTCTTAAATTAGTTTCATTATCAGGTTTGCAAGCTAGCACTGTCTTATAAACATTCACTGTTAAGATGAAAACGGAATTTGGTTGCCTTAGTAACCGCTCAAGGCAGTTTCTAAATAAGAGCTTATATCGAAAATGTGAGTCAAACTAGAGTTTTTTTTTAAGGAAAAGTACAGCAACATATCAGAACCATGGTACCATAGTTTCATCATCAAACTTGATAGTTAGCAGTGTCGTATAAATTTCACTTTAAACATGGAATTAACATTTGGTAACCATAGCAACCACTCACAATGTATGCTAAATAACAGCAGTGTATCGAAAATATGTGTCAATTCCAGGTAATTTTAAGATAAAGTACGGCAACCAATCAGAACAATGGTTCTTTGGTGTCATTATCAGATATGCAAGTTAACATTGTCATATAACATTCACTTTTGACATAAAAAGAAAAATTGGTTACCTTAGCAACACCTCACAACATTAAGCTTTATAAGAGCATCATATTGAAATAATGAGGCAAATTCAAGTTTTTGTAAATTAAATATAACGTAACCTACCAGTACTATTGTACTTTATGTTCATTATCAGATTTACAAGATAATATTGTCATATAAATATTCACTTTTAATACGAAAAGAACATTTGGTTACCCTAGCAACCACTCAGAAAACATTGAAAGAAAAACAATAATTTTGAAAATATTGTCATTTTTTTGCGTTCTTGAAGGAAAAGTACAAGAATATATCAGAACATTTGTAATTCAGTTTCTTTATAAAGTTTGCACGTTGCTATTGTCATATAACCACTCACTTTTGGCACGAAAACACCATATTGTTACCTTAGTAACCACTCACAATTTATGTTATATAAGAGCATAATATGGAATATGTGAATCAATTTCGAGTTTTTAAAGCGACTCGCAACCAGATGGTGCATTAAAAATAGTAATTTGTAAATATGTGTCAAACGCTTATATAAATGGTAAAGAATTAGTTTAGGATAAGAAATTCTGTTTAAAAAATGTATTTCAATAAAAAAAAAAATATTGGTCTCTGGTGGGATCCGAACCCGGGGCCCGGCATTGGCGGACAGAAGGCAAAATAGGGGAAACCGCTTAGACCAATGGACCACGGAACTATCCGCGTTTATCTCGGATCGATTTAACGTATTTCAATGTGTAGCGCTCGAAAGTGCATACACTTCGTAATTCGGCTCGTGTTTATGTCTGAGCCCGTGTAGAGAAGCAACAACAACAACTTATACCGTCTACTAGTCGGTATAGAAAAACGATGGAAAATATCTAAAAATCTAAGATTCGGTGACGATTCTTGAGACTTTTTTTGGACTGATCATATTTTTTTAATGTCAGAAGCCAAATAATGCCACAAATTTGCTTTTATTTGAGTATTTTATTTTATTTTGACAAGTACACCATCCGGTTGCGAGTCCCTTTAAAGGCAATGTACAGCAACTTATTACAACCATTGTACTTTAAGTTCATCACCTGGTTTTGCATTTGCAATTCAATATTTTCATACAAACATTATCTTTATGCATGAAAATAACACTGGATTACCTTAGCAACCACTCACAATTTATAGTAAAGAAGAGCATGATATTGTGTCAAACTAGAGCTTTTTATGTAAAGTACAGCAACCTATTACAACCATTGTACTTGAAGCTCATTATCAGGTTTGCAAGAAAACATTGTCATACAAACATTCTCTTTTAGCATTAAATTAACATTTGGTTACCATAGCAACCACTCACAAAATATGCTAAATAAAATCATTTTATTGAATATATGTGTCAACATTGAGTTTTTAGGCAAAGAACAGCAGTGTATCACAACTATTGTACAGGAAGTTCATCAGGTTTGCAACTAACAATAAGCAGGAATCTAATATATGGTTACCTTAGCAACCATTCGCAATATATGCAAATAAGACCAATTTATAGAAAATATGTGTCAAATTCAAGCTTTTTAAGGCAGGGTATATCAGCTTATTAGAATCATAGTACTTTGTTTTCAATATCAGGTTTGCAAGGTGACATTTTCATACTAATATTCACTTTTAACATGAGATAACATTTGGTTTCCATAGCGACCACTCACAATATATGCCAAATAAGAGCAGTTAACGGAAAATGTTATGGTACTGTACTTAGTTGATACTCCACCCCATTCAACATAAATTGTGAGTGGGTTAAGGTATCAAATGTAATTTTAATTCTAAATGTGAAGTTTTCCATTACAATGTTAACTTGCAAACCAGATAATAAATTTCAGGTGCAAAGGTTGTTATGTGTTGCAGTACTTTTGCCTAAAATCTCAAATTTGACACATGCACGTGGTTGTTAAGGTAACCAAATGTTATTTTAGTGTTAGAATTGAACAACTATATGACATTGTTAACTTGCAGCAATAATTGCACTCCTTCGAGAACGTATAGATAATATTATATACATTGTGTGCCAATATAATTCAGATCCATTCAAAACTGTAGTTGCAAGAGTGTAAACACTGTTAGATATGACCTTTTTAACACATCAAAGGCAGATAACTCTTGAATAATTAGTCCGATTTCAATCATTTTCAAACTCATCCAATACCTTATAATCATATACAATCTGAGCAAATTTGAGAGAGACTGGATAAAAAGTGTGGTCTCTAGAGTTTAAACACTGTCAGATTTGGTATTTTCAATACATCAAGGGCAGATAACTCAAATAACCTACAACTAAATAGGTTGTTTCCAAGCTCAGGATTTGACATATTGAAAATATGTCAAATAACCTAATTATTTGATTTCAGCCAAAATTTAACTCATTTTAGAACTTATAGTTATATACAATCTGAGCAAGTTTGAGAAAAATTGAATAAAAAAGTGTGGTCTCTATACGCTTTTGGATATGGCATTTACAGCAAGGGCAGATAACTCTTAATATATTGGTCCGATTTCAACCATAATCAACCTTAAGCAAACTCTATTAGTCATATGCGAGCTGAGCTAGTTTGAAAAAGATTAGATAGGAATTACGGCATCTTGAGTGTAAATACCGTTAAATATGGCATTTTCATATCATACAATCTTAACAAGTTTGAGAAAGATTGGATAAAAAGTGTGGCCTCTGGAGCGTAAACACTGTTAAATATGACATTTTCTGCAATTCATAGGTAGATAACTCTTGACAAATTTGTCGGATTTCAACCATAATTGTAATAATCTGAACTCTTATAGTTGTATTACAATCTGAGCAAGTTTGGTTAAGATTGGATTAAACTTGTGGCCTCTAGAGTGTAAACACCATTAACTATGGCATTTTCAGCAATTCAAGGGTAGATAACTCTTGACCTATTTGTCAGATTTCCAGATTAATCTTATTATAATATACAATTTGAGCAAGTTTGAGAAAGATTGGATAAAAATTGTGGCCTCTAGAATGTTAACACTTAATTTTTTGACGACCAAGGCCGGACATTCAAGAATTGCAAAAGCTCACCATGAGCTAGCTCAAATTCGACACGTAAATTCAATAAAATGCTCTTATTAAGCATAAATCATAAGCGTTGCTAAGGTAACCAAAGTTATTTTTATGCATTGCAAACCTGATAATAAACTTAACGTACAATAGTTGTAATAAGTTGCTGTTCTTTGCCAATAAAAGCTTTAATTTTACACAAATTTTCAATTTTTTGCTCTGATAAAACATTAATTGTGAATCGTTGCTATGGTAACAATATGTTTTTTTCATGTAAAAAGTGAGCGGTTACATGACTATATTTCCTTGCAAACATTATAGTGAAACTAAAGTACAAATCCTGTACTTTGCCTTTAAGAACGCAAAATGTTGACTATATTTTCAAAATAATTGTTTTACTTTCAATATTTTGTGAGTGGTTGCTAGGGTAACCAAATGTTCTTTTCGTATTAAAAGTGAATATTTTTATGACAATATTATCTTGTAAATCTGATAATGAACATAAAGTACAATAGTACTGGTAGCTTACGTTATATTAAATTTACAAAAACTTGAATTTGCCTCATTATTTCAATACGATGCTCTTAAAAAGCATAATGTTCTGAGGTGTTGCTAAGGTAACTAATTCTTCTTTTTTGTCAAAAGTGAATGTTATATGACAATGTTAACTTGCAAATCTGATAATGACACTAAAGAACCATTGTTCTGATTGGTTGCCGTACTTTATCTTAAAATTACCTGGAATTGACACATATTTTCGATACAATGCTGTTATTTAGCATACATTGTGAGTGGTTGCTATGGTTACCAAATGTTAATTTCATGTTTAAAGTGAAATTTATACGACACTGCTAACTATCAAGTTTGATGATGAAACTATGGAACCATGGTTCTGATATGTTGCTGTAATTTTCCTTAAAAAAACCTCTAGTTTGACTCACATTTTCGATATAAGCTCTTATTTAGAAACTGCCTTGAGCGGTTACTAAGGCAACCAAATTCCGTTTTCATCTTAACAGTGAATGTTTATAAGACAGTGCTAACTTGCAAACCTGAAAATGAAACTAATTTAAGAAAGTGTGTAATAGTTCTGATAGTTTGCTCTATTTTGCGTTCCAAAAGTCTTGAATTTGGCATACATTTTCAGTAAACTACGTTCTTTTGGCAGGGGTTACCATAGTTACCAACTAATATCTGCATGTGTTGTCTTCTACTTTCATTTTATAACACTAAAATATATGGTTATAGCAATTTCAGAGTGATTTTGGTTCCTTTTAAGCAATCCTGCTCAGTTACATAGGAAATTACAACATTAAAAAGTTGATAGTTTCGTTGCCATGGTTACCCCCTTAGCAACCTGAATCCCAAAGGTGTTTTTCCAAAACCGTAGACAACACATTTGGTACTTGTTATTAGTGATCGTATTCAAGTTCAGCATGGATGCGTAAATATTCTACAAGTCCTTAAAGTATGACAAAATCATGATTTCTCACTTTCAGTATATTGGCCCCTAAAGATCGCACGTGCCTACCAATTGGGTGTAATGTTGAGTTAAATCCTACGATGCTATTTTATTGGCAAAGTGTCATAGTCTAACATACAAATGTCATTTTATATTAAATATGTACAGTTTTCTGTGAAAAAGTATGTGAGTTTGTGATATTTTACTCACCAAAAACACTGGTTTTTGGCGAAAATCTTGTTTTCACGTTACCATGACAACCGGATATGGGAAATAAGTTTTTGGGATATTTTTTTTCATTTCATAAAGAGAGGTACAAATGGTGTAAGTTTCATGCAAATCGGTGACTATGCGTGCCGACCCCCCTATATAACCAGGTTGATGGTTACAGAGAATTGCTCTTAACATGTACTATACAGTAAAATGTCTCTATCATGATCACTAAATTGTGTTAATTATTAGGTTATAAATTTTTTGTTTTACTGCCGCCTTGCTTTAAGATGTCTCCTGTCATTTATACAGTAAATTAGCCTTCTTTTAAGTGGTCGTAATAGAGAGGGTTTACTGTATACCTAATTAGATTAACCTGCTTACGGACCTCTATTTCCCTAGCCTTTGCTAGATATAAATACGTGTAGACGTCATCGTGTTCCTGCAAGGTATATCTAATACCCTTTTGATGGTTGTCCAAGATTCAAAATACATGTACAGCCGAACCTCGATATTTCGAGCTGATTTGAACTTACCCGACCATAATCATTAAATATACATATGGTTTTAATTGTCTGGATTCATATTTTTATGCCTTATAATTTTCAGAGTGATTGCATATAATTACACCATAGATGTGCATGTGAACAGGATTTTGATCTGCTGTAATTTTTCACAATATTACAGTCAGTTGTTTTGCCGACGGGGCCATCATATTTGTCTTACAGACAAAGCCATCCCTCTAGTTAGGAACTGCCTGTTTTACTTCTGTATTATATTGAGCTTACACACTGTGTATACCTTTCTTGAATGAGACTCGCAGGGCTTCCATTTCTCCGGATTTTCCCTAAATCTTCGGATTTTTTTCAAGAACATGGTAGCTTAAAGCAGGCTGAAAGTAAAGCAGAATGCGCCATAAGGCGCATTCTGCTTTACTTCCAGCTGCTTTAAGTAGTTACGTGTCAACAAAACTAGAAACAAGCAATGGTGTAAAGGTACGATTCGTAAATTTGCACTTGAAAAATGCAAATTTGGAAATCTTAGGATTTTTCATGTCAACTTATGGAAGCTCTGAGGTTACACACTGTGCATACCTTTCTTGAATGAGCCTCTGTCTGAAATACAGATGTCGTCATATTTATTTATTATGAGTTCTATTTATATTGAATTATTTTGATTTCAGTGGCAAATGGGGTGGGCCAAAATTCTACAGAAATCTTTTTCATCTTAATTTTAAGAAACAGGCAAGCAACTGATGTGACTGCATGGGGACACTGCTTATATAGCATACCGTTTGGATGTCATTTCCTTAAGGTTGAGGACTTCTAATGAGATCGGGCTAATGTTGCTCAATATCGGTACTCTACGGAGAGCCATCAGCCATTGTCGTCAAGTGTCGGCCACGCTTTAGCATGGTTCGAAACGGAACGGAACAGTTGACGAGAATGACCGACCGCTTTACGTAGTGTACAGTATTTCGGCCCGGCTCCGAGGTTATAAATCGTTTTAGTTGAGTCGTGAGTGTGTTCCCAAGCATTCGATTGGTCAGATTTGAGCCTAGGCTCAAATCTGACCAATCAAATGCTTGGGAACAGTTTAGACTCAAGTCAAAAGCTTTATAACCTCGGAACCCGATCTCATTAGGGTCCCTCAACCTTAATATTTGTAATGTATTGGTGTTTGTTTGAATGATAGACTGAACTAGTAAACTACATGTATATAACAGTTCTGTAGGTTTGTCAGTTGTAATCGTTGAACGCTATATGTAATTTGTCGTCTGCATCAATTTTCGTATACTTTTCTAAAAATAGAATTTTTGAAAATTTCTTTTCAAATTAGGGTCACGTTGTCAAACAGTTTAGTCCCTGGTGATACGCCGCGTTACTAATTCAAACTGTTCGCATAGATACTCTCGGTCCGCCGATAGCGTGAAAGGCTGCCATTTCTCTGGACTTTCCCGTAATCTTCTGATTTTTATCCTAGCAGATGGTAGCTTAACGCAGGCTGAAAGAAAAGCAGCATGTGCCTTAAGGCATATGCAGCTTTATTTTCAACCCGCTTTAATTAAACGCGTTTAAAAAATAGAAAAAAAGGAAATCTTAGGATTTTTCATAATCAAGTTATGGCAGCCCTGGTGAAAAGAGTTTAAGACTGTCAGCATCAAACTAAAAGTTCAACGGATGCACGTGAGATCGACATTTTTGCACACATTCAATGTTGAGTGATACATGCATTGCATGGCATTTAACTTGTATAAGTACAAAGAACATAGTATACATAAATAGTTTTATCCATTGTTAGATAAATCTTGAACGCATTAACAAACGGTGTATACCGTGATATCTGAGCCTCCACATCATGGTATTCATGGTCTTCACTGTTTGCCGTTACGTGAAATGGTCCTCGGCAATAGAAATAAATTGTGTTAAATTCTTAAAATAATAATGATCTTTTCAAACAGCCGCAAAATGTAAATACTTTTTATTAACTAGAACAAGATTTTATGCCTCCGGTATCGACAGATGCAGAGACATATGGTGATTGTCCTGTCCGTCCGTCCGTGTGTACGATGTTAACTCTTTCCTCCCTGAAACTTTAAATAGACAGTTCCAGTTTAATTTAAGTCTTGGTCATTTCTGACTTTTAAGGTTTGTTTTGTCAATGTTTGAAATAATGACAAACAGTGAAGACCCTGATAAGAGGGCTCCTTAAGGAGCCCTCTAATCAGGGTATTCACTCTTTGCATAGGACAATCGTCCTATTCATAGGTTCACTGTTTGCAAAGGACGCCACTATGCGTGACTAGGGTTTTACAGTTTCGTGACTTTCGTCTAGTATCAAAACCCCTTACTAGAATGATTTGATACGTGTACAGTTGTTGCCTTGGGTCAAACCATCCAATCTCAGTTTGACTTTGATCCCTTTTGGATTTTGATTATTGTAAATGGGTTAATTTCTTGGTTAAATAAATGTTTTGTATGGCCCTATGACATCAAATTTGCTTACTAGGCTTATTCGGTCGATTCCCAATACACCAAGATCACCTAACCTCGATTTGACCTTGACCTAATTTGGACTTATAAATGATTCTGAATATATTGGCAATGATGTAAGCGGGGGCATAAGCGTTTATTGAACGTCGTATTGTTAACTAGATGTATCAATAAACTTGTATGTTCAAAATACTCATTTGTTACTTCTATCTCATATCCCTTCCTAACTGCTTTGCATGCTGGGTAATTTTTTCGGCTGCACTAATAATTGTCGTCTGCTACTGTTATAAAAATAGATTTTTCAAAAGTTTCCTTTGAAACATGCTCGGAGTGCGTCTCAGGAGAATCCAAGTTGTTTGCAAAGGTTATCATGGTTTCACCGCTGGCATGCTTGTGGTTACAGTTTCAGGGCTCCAGATAAGAAGGAGTAAACTGAACAAATCCAACACTTTCTCACTCATTTCAGTACAAAATCCTATGGTGTTACTACTCATTGGAATCGTCTCGAAGAGACGATTCAAATGAGTAGTGATACCGTAGGGTTAAATGCAGAAATAAAGATTTTAGTTTTTGAAATACTCCACTTATCTGAAGCTCTGCTATTTACTAGAATGTGCCGATTGTTTGTAACGTCGACTATAGTCGCCAGTGGTGGTGAAAAGTATACACACAGTTAACTCTTTCACTGCTATGACGTCAGCAATTTTAAAACAAGTGTCGTCTGCTTTTATTTCTAAAAGTTAAATCTCGGCGTTTATTGAAATGAATGTCAAACAGTTTGGATCCTGATCAGACGCCGCGTTACGCGGCGTCTGATCAGGATCCTAACTGTATGCAAATAAATATTGTACTCGGGGTAAGGCAGTGAAGGGGTTAACTCGTTCAAAACTTAGTAACTCTTGTGGGTTATTAGGTTACTTGTGGATATTTTAAGTGACCAAACATGGCCCAATCTACTTGAAATTCTGTGAAGTTCAATAAATACTTGTCTAAATTAAAAAACAGTTTAGACCCATATCAGAGGGCTCCAATAGGGGCCCTCTGATCTGGGTCTATACTGTTTGCAAATGTAATGAGTATATTTAAACAGGTTCACGGTGTTGACAGAGCTAAGGGTACTGACATATCAATTCAATTCAAATTTTATTGGCATTATATAGATCTACATGTATATCAAATGATCATAGCCACATGACATACCACATATAATTACATGTATGTACATGACTTTCAATAAATATTCAAATTTCTAGACTCGGAGATACAATTATATAAGCAGGAGAAAAGTATGAGATGTGAGATGATAGCGATTTTGCCTAATTTTTTTGGCATTCATTATGTTCAATGTTCATAGCCACATAACATATAATTATTATTATATACATGCCTTTATATAAACAGGGGAAAAGTATGAAAAATGTGAGGTGATAGCGATTTTGCCTTCTGTATAGTATACAAAATAAGTATCGTATCCAACCTAATGAAGATGAAGTCGATCTGCTGTGACACAATAAATATTAATACTATAACAAAGGTAAAAACTAATGATATATCACAGGTTTATTAATCATTTCTACCCATTCGGCCACTCATTCAGTGTCAAACAGTTTGGATCCTCATCAGATGCTGCATTATGCCGTAAGTGGTAATCTGTCTTCAAAACAAAAAACAGGCTATGGGGGATAGGACAAGTGGGGTGCTATTAGGGTTGTATTTCAAAAAATAAAATCTTCATTTCTGCATTGAACCTTATGTTGTCACTATTCACTAGAACCGTCCCTTCAATACAAATCTAATCAATAGTAACACTATAGGATTTGGTGCTGAAATGAGTGAGAAAATGATGGATTTGTTCAGTTTACTTCCTCTTATCTGGGACAATGTATAAATGTACAGCGTTCCCTCTCTACAACGACACCCAACGGGAGACACAAAATATGTTCGTTGTTCGGAGGGAGTCGTTACAGGGAGGGAATTTGGCTTAAATTTGCAAACAGCTTGAATCCAGATCAGACGCCGCGTAACGCGGCGTCTGATCTGGAATCAAGCTGTTTGTCACTCGTAATTAAGTGTTTTGTTCTGAAATGGTCAAATATGTAACTTTTAGAAAAACAGCAGACGACAATTTTAAGCAGACGATATTGCAGCAATAAAGGCGTTAGAAATAATTGTCCAGTTTCGGGAACAGCGACAAGAGTCGTTGTAAGGAGGGAATCGTTGTTGGGAGGGCCGTTGTAGAGAGGGAGCGCTGTAGTTCCAGTTTTGAAAAAGGTGACTGCTTAAAACAGGCTAAACCTAAAGTAGAGCTTTAAATTTTATTTTAGCTGCTTTAAACATCAACCTGCGAGGTTTTAGGGAAATTTTACCATGTTGCTTTATCTATAGACAGGGTAAAAGCATGAACATGCATTTCTATGAGAAATGGTTGAAAGTGTCAAAAGGCACGCTGTTGGGGAAAATGTCAAGTATACATTTCCGCTGAAAACTTAGAATCCATACATTGACATTTAAAAGGGAAAGGTCCGGGGCAACACTCTTGTAGGGATGGTCTCCAAAGAGTATTATGCAATCTATACTGACGTTGAACAGTTGGTAGGGAATTACGGTGCTCCGCTACAGCCTTATCAATGACTGATTTCACGTGTGTGTAGGTTTCAGACTGAGGGTCAACGGGAGCACGTTCGCCTGGGTCGGCTTGGATGTCGTAGAGGTTGGGTTGGTCTAGTCTGATAGCATTGTTACAACTACAGGCAAACACACACTTGTCTTCGCCAGGCAGATACCGAGGAACATGTGTGACTAGTTTCCATACAGAGTTGCCTGTAAATTGACAAATATATGGTTTGCAATAAGAGTGTCGTAGCAAATACTCTCAATTTAAGACTTATGCGGACTTCTGAATTGATTAAACTTAAAGACGAGTGGCAAGTAGTTAGATCAAAGGCCGAACAACTTGGAGTCTTATACTTGGGTCATATCAATTTCCAAATCATGGCTATAGTTAACGGTCGCGGTCAGTTGTTGTTTCTTAGACTGATTTACTTCCACCTGAAGCTATATGGTCAACGGGCCTTAGAACCTTATCCTGCTGATCGGAAATTCTCGCATTAATCTACTGTTCTATACATCCAACTTCATTCATAGAGTTCTTGGAACAGATTATACTTTAACTGACATCATATCTGGAACTAGAGCATTGCAGTCTCATGACGGTAACAAACAGTGTCTTCAGAAATATTTTAAAAGTACATGATGGACCAACCTGACACCCTGTCCAATCAGACCATTCGGTTATAAGCAGGTGCCCTGAAACCTATATTTCTGATCATAATATACCATTAGTCGATATGAAAATGTTGGTCTGAAGTATATTATTCATCTCCTCTGAAAAACACCATTGAAACATGATACGCAAATGCCTCAGTAAATCTGATAAACAATGATTTTACATGTACCATTTTGGGTTGTTTATACAATATACATGTACACACGTATTTCAAAATGAAAAAAAAACCCAGATCCTGGTAAGAGGGACCATACAGGCTCCCTCTGACCAGAACAAGTGTACTCTTCATAGGTACACTAAATGGCACTGCACTGTACTTTTTGAGATTCGGATTCAGACGACATGTTTGTGAGCAGACAACTTTACTTATAAATAATAGACGTGATATGCAGGGCTGCCATAAGTTGACATAAAAAGTCCTAAGATTTCAAAATTTGCATTTTTCAAGTGCAATTTTACGAATCGTACCTTTACCCCATAGGCTTTTTCTTGTTTTGTTGACATCCGACCACTTAAAGCAGACTGTAAGTAAAGCAGAATGCGCCTTAGTGCGCATTCTGCTTTACTTTCAGCCTGCTTTAAGCTACCATGTACAGGGAAAAAATCCGGAGATTAAGGAAAAATCCGGAGAAATGGCAGCCCTGGATATGACGTGTAAGGGCGGATGATTAAAGGGTTAAGTACCTGTTCTCGGTCTGTAGCGTGTAGCATGAAGTTTATCACCGCAGTAGTGGAACATGAACTCGTGTGGCGAGATGCCTTGTTTACCCTGAATTAGCGGAAGAATATCACGTCCGTCTATAACCCTGTCCGTGGGCAATGCCACGCCCGTAGCACTGGCTACTAGTGGGTAGATATCCATGAGTGACACAGGTTCGTCTACCACTACACCGGCGGGTACAACTTCCGGCCATCGAATTATTCCTGGTACCCGGATAGCTCCTTCTGGCGCTCCTTGGGTTTTTCCGCCTGCAGTATTAATTTGAATCCATTCACTTTCATATTATCATTCGCTTAAAATGTCACCCTGTTTCGTATTTTAAATCCAAGAGATTAAATGATACCGATGTTAACCCCTTCACTGCCGTACCAAGCGCACAACACTTGGTTTTTTTTTTCGCTAACAGTTTGGATCCTGATCAGACGCCGCGATAAGCGGCGTCTGATCAGGATCCCAACTGTTTGACACTCATTTAAATATATCTTGTCAAAGTAGCAAAAATTACAATTTAAGAAATAAAAGCAGACGACACTTGTTTATAATTGATGACGTCACGGTAGTGAAGGGCTTAAACAGGTAACCCCTTCACTGTCTTACCCCGATTAAACAAGTATTTCCAAACAGTTTTGATACTGATCAGACGTCGCGTAACTCGGCGTCTGATCAGGATCCATACTGTTTGACACTCATTTCAATATTTCTCAAGTTAAAAATACCCTACTGAATTTAAATTTGAGAAATAAAACCAGGGGACATTTGTTTAAAGCAGATGACGTCAAGATAAAGAAGCAAACTTTGCAAAAGCTACTGTTGTTATGACCTCGCAATGATGAACGTTTAAACATTTCCCTTATAGAAGCGACTTTTAGCACATTCATTTTATTCATCCGCTGAAGAAAATAGTTCCAATATATACCGTAATGAATATGTGTCATATTTAATACTTTCCATATTCTAGCAGGTAATAGCTTAAAGCAGGCTGAAAGTAAAACAGAATGCGCCATATGGCGCATTCTGCTTTACTTTCAATCTGCTTTAAGTAGTCACCTATTTTCACAACTAGAAACAGGCTATCAGGTAATGGGTTAAACATTTCTTGACTGCATAACTTAAAATGCCTTTCGCGTGCTTAAAGGGACTCGCAACCGGATGGTGTACTTGTCAAAATAAAATAAAATACTCAAATAAAAGCAAATTTGTGGCATTATTTGGCTTCTGACATTAAAAAAATATGATCAGTCCAAACAAGAAATATCTTTAAAAAAGATATTCGGCGGAATGAGTGGTTGAACTAAGGCTATATAGATGGGTGTGCAAAATTGAATGAAATTGAGGTTTTCAAAAGAATTGTAATATCTTGGATTGAAAAGCAAAAAATAAAAGTATACAATTGAAACAGTAACTTTTATTTAAAATGCAAAACTATCATGTACAGAAATGCAAAAAAAACAACAATAATTTAACTCATATCCTAGCTACTGGTAGGAGATCCTCACATTAATCTATTGTTCTATATATCAAACTTTTCATTCATAGAATTTCTTGAAATAAACTATAGCATACACAAATGTACAGATTCAACAGTCTGCTCTACTTCACTCTTGTAAATAATGATGAAACCACACAATTGTGTTTAACTCACTTGAGGCCATTTATATTTAATATTGCTTTTAATGTATGGTAAATGTGTACAAATAGTTAACAATTAAAACAAATTGGTAGTAAACAATTACAAAACACCTAGCTTCCTCTGTATTTCAGATGTCATCTTAAATTGCATCAGCCCCCAGTGTAGTAAACAGTCTGGTCTGTGTCTCTAAATTTTACACTCACAGCCATATCTGGGAAAACTGTAATTGGACATAGACCAGCCTACAGAGCTCCAGATAAGAGGGAGTAAACTAAACAAATCACATTTATTCACTCATTTCAGCACCAAACCCTATGGTGTTACCACTCATTTTGATTGTCTCGAAGAGACAATTCAAATGTTTAGTGACACCACAGGGTTTAATGCACAAATAAAGATTCTAAGTTTTGAAATAATTCCCTTATCTGGAGCCCTGGCTACTATCCAATCAGACTATTCAGTTTCAACAGGTGCTCTCAAGTCTAAATTTCTGATCAAATATAATTGGTTGAAATGTGTGGCCAAACAGAAAGTGTGGCTAAATAGAAACCAGACAGCTCCGCCGAAAAAAGTCTCAAGAATCGTCACCGAATCTTAGATTTTTAGATATTTTCCATCGTTTTTCTATACCGACTAGTAGACGGTATAGTTTGTTGTTGTTGCTTCTCTACACGGGCTCAGACATAAACACGAGCCGACTTACGAAGTGTATGCACTTTCGAGCGCTACACATTGAAATACGTTAAATCGATCCGAGATAAACATGGATAGTTCCGTGGTCCATTGGTCTAAGCGGTTTCCCCTATTTTGCCTTCTGTCAGCCAATGCCGGGCCCCGGGTTCGGATCCCACCAGAGACCAATAATTTTTTTTATTGAAATACATTTTTTTAAACAGAATTTCTTATCCTAAACTAATTCTTTACCATTTATATAAGCGTTTGACACATATTTACAAATTACTATTTTTAATGCACCATCTGGTTGCGAGTCGCTTTAAATTTGTCATCTGCAATTTGATGCCCAATTAAAACTTTTGAAGTTCTGATTGAAGAAAGTTTGCCTCTCACATGACTGCAACTTTCCTAACATGGAAAAATACTAAATAAAAGTATATGATAAATTTTAATAAGACGATATTTATGTAGTGAGTGGGTTTCTTACCTCTTAGAACTCCGTTGTAGCCGCCTAGTACTCCGAGCTCGATATGACCACCATGGTCAGAAATAAACATTACAAGAGTGTTCTCCCTTTCCCCTATGTCGTCAAGGTGCTGCAGTACTTTACCAACGGACCAATCGAGTTCTTCAACAGCGTCACCATAGATACCAAACTTTGATTTTCCTTTAAACTCTTTTGAAACTCGCAGAGCAGTGTGTGTATGAATCCATGACATAACCAACATAAATGGTCCCCCAGTTTCCTTGGCTCGGCTCATGAAGTCCGTTCCCTCTGTGACAAGTCTTTTACTAAGTCCTACCAGGCGTACTGGCTGCTCGACAACTTCGAAATTTCTATGAAGCATACTGTTCAAAAGAATAAAGTTATCGAAAATAAAGAATAAATAAAGCCACGGAATAGCCCACATTACAATTGCTACCATAGCAACTGTGAAACTGAGATGTCCGGTCTTATAGAAACAGAATATTGACGATGCTGTCACCAGCCATATAGTAAGCATTTGCCAATTAAATGTAGGATTAGAACTGGTCATCACTTTGTGGCCATCATCACCGAAGTCGTCAAAGTTGGTACCCAGCAGTCCGTAGTAATAGTCGAATCCCTGGTTTAGTGGGTGATACATGTGATCTCCAATCTTGTCATTGTTGACCCCCATGTGCCATTTACCTGAAACCAAAATACATGTATGTATCGTTACCCATTTTGTCTACAAAAGTAGACATTAACAAACAGTGTAGACACTGATGAGACACCGCGACACACGGTGTCGCATCGGAGTCGACAGTTTTCTATTTCATATTGATAAAATTATCTGATGTATGAATAAATACTCCAGCGTCCTAATATCATACTTGTACATATAATGAAATCTCCGGCAAGCAACAAGGTATAAATAGGTAAAAACTTATGAGAAAATTGTTCTTCGTTTACAGGCACCTTTGGACGTGTTTTCACCGTTTACCACATATGTGTATATTGAGGCACATTATGGCACATTAAGCGAGACAAACAGTGCTGGAACCGTTTATACCATCAACCCTTTTCAAACAGTGCATGTGCACCAAAAAATATGACGTTTGCATGGGAAGAGGATTGGGCCCTGGGTCCAAGGTTATAAAGCTTTTCAGTTCAGTCTAAAGTCGTTCTCAAGCATTTGATTGGTCAGATTTGAGCCTAGGCTCAAATCTGACCAATCAAATGCTTGAGAACACACTCAGACTCAGCTCAAACGCTTTATAACCTTGGACCCTGGGGTTCACTGGACATCGAAGAGATGGAGTCAACTAAGTGACCATCGACAACTATACAGTTTGTGTTCTTTTCATGCGTATATTTGTATAGTTCTAATGAACCAAGAGGTTTGGATATTTAATTTAGTTAGAAGATTGAAATGTATAAAAACGAGTAATTTATGGTCTTCCGATTCAAAAGCTTTAGTACTACTTAACATCCCTTACTACCAGGTCATTGACACAGGGAACCGACACGATTGAGTTTCAAACAAACTGTATCATACATGTACCTTTTGTAATATTTATTTTGAAACTCTATCGTGTCGAGTCCCTGTGGCAATTGATTATGGTGAGTTGTGTCTCTAAGCTGAAGCGGAAACCATGGTTTAGACGTGATTTCTTAGGCTACAAGCACATGTGTCTGTATCACTTAGCATTTGTTAAAAAACAATTAAAAAAAAAGAATAAAACGAAAAAAAAAACGGGCGAAAATAAATCCGGTCCCAACTAATATAATATTCTAGAAGGTGAACAGCCCTCTATAGCTCTATTGTCCGAAGATTGTGGAACATCGGGTACCGTCGTTTTGGCGTATAAACAGATTCCTGGTGGAAAGTCGCTACACCGGCGAGAAATTTACATAAAAAGACATTGAATAGCACAGATTACCCCGTATTAATCAATCAATGGACTCTGCACAAGCTAAACTTTTCAAAGTCAACAGAAATTCTACTGGCTGCCATCCATTTTGACTGGTTTTTAACCGAATGTAATACGCGATCTGATTGGATGGCGAACATGGGCTATTCCGATATTATTTTTAACCAGGGGCTCCCTGTGTTCGCCGTCCAATCAGATCGCGTATTACAATCGGTTAACAATCAGACAAAATGGATGCCAGCCAGTAGAATTTCTGTTGACTTTGAAAAGTTGAGCTTGTGCAGAGTCCATTGATTGATTAATACGGGGTAAACTGTGCTATTCAATGTCTTTTTATGTAAATTACTCGCCGGTGTAGCGACTTTCCACAAGGAATCTGTTTATACGCCAAAACGACGGTACCCGATGTTCCACAATCTTCGGACAATAGAGATATAGAGGGCTGTTCACCTTCTAGAATATTATATTAGTTGGGACCGGATTTTTTTTTGCCCGTTTTTTTTTCGTTTTTTCTTTTTTTTAAATTGTTTTTTATCAAATGCCAAGTGATACAGACACCTGTGGCTACAAGAGTCAAGAAAAATACGTGTGCCCTTGATTAGGTTTTGAAAGTTGCTAGTAACAGTGTACATGCTTACCTATAAAACCGTTCTGGTACCCAGCTTGTTTCGCCAGCTCTCCAATAGTGATCTCTGAGGGAGGGAGACCAAATGGAACTGCTAGCCATAAATTGACCCGCATATTGCCCATAGGTGCCATGCCTGCAAAAAACATACAAAGTAGAGAAGACTTCAACTCTGTTCCTGCCAATGGCGCCAAAAGGCGACTTTGCACACAGTTCGGATTCTGGTCAGACGCCGCGTAACGCGGAATCTGATCAGGATCCAAACTGTTTGACACTCGTTTTGATATTTTTCAGTCAAAAAGATACTAAAGCTGACTTTAAAAATATTGCAGACGACACTACCAATGCAAACGATATTTTGGCGGTAAGAGGGTCAAAGCAGACGATAAAACTTGGCAATGTAAGAGTTAAATAGTATTTCCTGTTTGAATGAAACATATTTGAGCAATGCAATAAAACGTAAAACGGTTAGTTTGTTTTTTTAAAATTAAACGATTTGTAAATGTAATTTATGCACTTCATAAATGTAGCTTGAAAACTGAATAATTACCAAGTATACTATATATCTTCTCCTTTATAACGCCACAGACCCTTTGCTGTGAATCGCCTTTAATTCAACTCAATTTTCGGTAATTAAGACAGGTGTTCGTTTAAAGAAAGGTGAAACTAAAGCTGAAAGTTTATATAGGATAACTTACATCTTTAATATAATTTATGAGTCTTATTTTTAATGGTGTTAATTTAGAGAGGTTTTACTGCACTGACCTACATTTTGACGTGCTCTCCCTGTTCTGCCACTTACCGGTTCTCATTTGATGTCTTCCGGTTAGGAACGCTGCTCTGCTGGGCGTGCACAGGCTTGCCGTTGCAATAGCATGGGTCAGTTTAACTCCTTCTGACGCGAGCTTGTCAATATTTGGAGTATTAATTGTGGTGTTTCCAAAGCAACCAAGGTCACCATATCCAAGGTCATCAGCCACCAACAAAATGATATTCGGCTTTTTGGCGGCAAGTGCAGAACAACAGAATAGTGCAAAACTTATGACCTGAACACATGACCAACACGGAGCTTGTGCCATTCTTTACGGAAATCATTCGCTGAATATAGAAAGAATAATGTTCTGTTGTTTTGCAGATTTACGATTCCACCGACGGAAAACGCAAATTGATCAAATTTATCGTGAATTGTTTACCCCTTCACCGCCATATTGTCGTCGGCTTCAATACACAGGGGTCCGACACGATTGATTTTTAGGGGAAAATCGTCAGAATGTATGTATAGAGTCTCTCTCTCTATATATACAAATGTATACATTCTGACGATTTTTTTTCTCTCAAAAAACAATCGTGTCGGGGCTTGTGCTTCAATATTGTTGTCTGCAATATCGTCACGTGTCAAAGTTAGAATTAAGTCAGTATACATAACTGACATTATTAAAAAAAAAGTGGCAATCAGTTTTGATCCTGACTAGACGCCACCTTACGCGGCGTCTGATCAGGATCAAAACTGTTTGCAAGTGCGCTTTTTGACATCAGTGAGGGTGAAAGGGTTAAACATTCTAACGATTTGTTTTTACCTGAGTATTGAGTTATCTCAGTTAGGATTCTGATCAGACGCCGCTTAGAGCTGTTTTTATCAGAATCAAAACATTTTGACAAACATTTCGTTTTTGTTCTAAATTTAGCTTTGAAACAAAAGTGCAGACGACATTATTACAGCAGACGACACAAGTGATAGCGAAAGGATTATCTCAAGATAAGTGTTTAGCCCTTACCCTGATCGTACTAAGTTCGACTTGGCTTATGTTTGCAAACAGCTTGGAACCAGACCTGACAGCGTCTGATCCGAGTCTATCGTACAGTGGAGAATCTGTTATTCTTTCCCGTTTAAACGCAAACGTACGCAAACGCAAAGCACTAAAACGTAGAAAAGTACAACTTTTGGACAATTCTGATAATTCTTGTTTATCTTGGTGGCAAACAGTTTGGAGCCTGATCAGACGCCGGGTTACCCGGCGTCTGATCTGGCTCCAAACTGTTTGCACTGCAGATAATAGTTTTAGCGTAAACGCGTTTATTGGGAAAGAATAACAGATTCTCCACTGTATTTGCCTGTTTCTTTTATAGGACGCTCTGGGCACACATTGGTTATAGACTATAGAGATTCTACTTTTTACGTACACACAGATACAGAGGACAATTCACGGGTGACACTGCCATATATTAATACATTCGCTAACCCAGGTTAAATCACGGTCAACATTGGTCAAATTGTGTACATAGATAACACTAAAGTGAAACCCCTCTATAACGAACACTAAATTGTGTTAATCATCAGGTATTTCAGCCAGGAGACTGCTTAAAGCAAGGTGAACGTGAAACAAAAAGCTTCTTTAGGAGGTAGAAGTGTTTACTTTCACATTACTTTTAAGCCTTAAGCTGTCTCCATGTGGTCAATTAGCCTTCTTTTTAGAGGTCGTAATAGAGAGGTTTAACTATATATAATATACATGTATATGTGAATGAGTTCTGACGAACCACACACATGTATATTACAATGGCTGACTGCTGAGCAATTCTTGTTTAGTATTGAAGATGTTTTCTCTACACGGTTTAACTAATATTATTTACATTTACACTGTTCAAATGTGATTAAGTTCTCACTAACCAATACAGTAAAACCTCTTTATTACGACTACTAAATTGTTTGAATTATTTTGTGCTTAAGGCAGGTAGCTGCTTAATGCAAGGTGAAAGTAATACAAGAAGCTCCTTTATGAGCTTCTTGTTTTACTTCAACCTTGGCTTTAAGCTGTTCCATGGCTTTCATGGAATCAATAAGCTTTATTTTAGAAGTCGTTATAGAGAGCTTTTACTGTGTTTTAATGACTATTAGCCATTCTGGTAAAGTGGCGAAGACAGAATTCAGACAGCGTTTTAGCACAGCACTTACAATAACTGTGAATCCTAACACGCACACTGTAAGTTTCCGTTAAAATTATCCAAACATAAATGAAGACACGTGTTCTTTCTCGTTCAACTGAAATCAGACATAAACGCAATTCAATCAAATGTGAAGAATATTTACTTTTTGGAAATGTATCAATTAATATTTATCTCGATAGCAGACAGATTCGTGGCCTGATCAGATTCCGGGTTACCCGGCGTCTGATCTGGCTCCAAACTGTTTGCAATTGACATAAGTGATTTGTTTTAGCATTAGCGTATTAATTTGGAAAGAATAATGTCTTCTCTACTATAGTTCAGAACTAACCACAAATCCTATCGACGATGTTTGTTTTATGATAGATGTAGGGGCAGCTTTTATATCACTCCGGTACACCAAGTTTAGTTCAATATCTCGGACTACCTTGGTAGTTAAAATGCAGGACGGGTTACCTAAACACATAAACCACTTCTATATATGTACAGTATTCCATCCCTACAACGGTCCTCCAAACAACGACTCTCTCCTTGCAATGACCCTTTCCGCAGTTCCCTTAAGAGGACAATTTTGCCTAACGCTTTTATTACTGCAATATCGTCAGCTTAAAATTGTCGTCTGCTGTTTTTCTTCCTGACGAGTGACAAACAGCTTGAATTCAGATCAGACGCCGCGTTACACGGCGTTCGATCTGGAGTCAATGTGTTTGCAATTGTAAACCGATTCCCCTACCTAAAACGACTCCCTCCGAGCAACGCAAACAATTGGTGTCTCCAATTTGATGTCGTTGTATAGAGAGAGAGAGAGAGAGAGAGAGAGAGAGAGCGTTGTACTGTCAAACTTGTGCAATTTGGACTAATGTTTCAAAGCTATGGTTTACGGCAAAATCATTGTTAGAAGAGATAATGGAAATAATTGTCAAAAAGTTTGAACCCTGATTAGTCGCCGCGTTTGTTTAAAAATGGAGTTCTCTGGCAGTGAACGTGTTTATTTAACCAGTAAATTTTACGACAAGTGTATTCTTCCGTGTTTATATATTGGATCAGTCCATGTTTTATCTAAGGGGTGTTTGGTCTAAAATTTTCATTTTCGTTTTGTTTTATATTGAAATCACTATCAGCAAACAGTATAGACTCTGATCAGACGCCGCATAATGTGGCGTCTTATCAGAGTCTCCACTTTTTGCCTATATTCTATATAAGAGGCCGTGGTCACAAATGGGTTAGGACAATATAGAAAAAAGATATTAAGATAGATATTTCATTGATACAAAAGGCCACAATTCTTTTGTCAAAAGGTCAACTCATATATAATTTTGAGAAACAACAGCAGACGACAGTTTTAATTAGACGACGGAGCACTGTAAGATAAGTTTAATCGTTTAAATCTGTGATACCGAATGGGTGTATCTTGAAACAGAAAACAGGTTTATTTACCAACCAAAGCATACCCACTTTATCACCAGGATTTCGTCTGTTTAAAAGTAACGTCTGCTCTTATTTTTGTACATGTATTAGGGGTGTAACAATATGGTGAAAACCGAATTGCAATATATTGCAATACAGAGGAACCACATTGCAATATAGTGTGATAACTTGCAAGTACAAAAATTGAATATAAATTAGCCTTGAAAACTTATTTATAGCAATTCAATTCAAATTAATTTTTTATTTGCATTAAACATATACAATGTTCATAGCCATATAATATTATATAAATATTAGATGGCAGTTTGTGTGACATTCAATAAATCGTTAGATTTTTCGAAAATATTGTTATTTCCCCCATTTTATTGCGATGCGCTTACGTTTAGTTTGCGATAAAACTTGGAAGAATACCGTCTAATCCACTATAAGACAATGAAGCTCTAGACTACTAACTCTTATCCCGCTCAAATATCACCTAGTTAAAGATTTTCATCTACAGTTGAGAAAACGATATTCTTTCTCAATAAAGCGTTTATGTTTAAATTTTGATTTCCACGACTGACAATTTGGAACCAGATCCGACGCCGGTTTACCCGGCTTCAGGCAATGCTCCTAAACGTTTGACACAATAAGATAAAAAAAAGTAGTCAGACACTTTCAAACGGTTGTAATTTTCCACTTCTGATTGCAATACTTTTGCGTTCGCTTCGTTTAGTCTAGATAGAACAACATCTTCTCGACTGTACCAAAAATACGTATTTTAATAGCATTTCAAACGATGAAAATATAGCGATACGAATATCAACAAGAATGGTGTCACAGAAAGTGACAAATTCCCCCGAGGTGTTTTGTCACAGCAATGTATTCATTTGGCTTTCAAGTAAAATCATACAGCAGGTTATAATGGTACTCCTTGCTGTTGTTGTGATCAAAATGTACAAAGAAACAATACAAGCTTTTTCTAGCTTATTCAAATGCATCTTCACCACAGCATCATTTCATCATATTGATGTCATGATGACGTCATGATGACTTCGTCGTCATAACAATCATATTGAGGACTGATTTCTAAATTTAGAAATGATCACATGATCAAAGAGTTACATGTATGGCCAGTTAGGATGAGTTATCTCCCTTCCTATTCACTTGAAAGATCAAAGAAATAATATAGGATGCGGTATATCCCTTTCCACCAGATTTACGGCTAAATGACCTCTAAATGACCTTGACCTTTGTCAGACATGACTCAAATTGTATTGGGCCCGAGGTTATAAAACTTAAAATGAACTCTGTGCTCAAAACTCAGACTTTTTCTCAGCTCACAACACTTCAGAAAACATTTTTATATATAACTGATATTTGCAAACCATAATTCTACTTTAAAAATGTATCCAAATCAGGTTACATAAATCAGTTCTAACATGTTTTGTAAAAACTAGAGCCTGTAATCGAAATTTAGTTTTGAGCACAGAGTTCGTTTTAAGTTTTATAACCTCGGGCCCAGAGCTCAAGAGTTTCTTTAGTTGAGTACACATACCAAATATATAGTATCTATCCTATGTAGTTCAAAAGCTATGGCCAAGGTTAAAGTTGTGTACAGACAAACAGACAAACAGACCATGTGCGGTAAGGGGTTATTGTTGCGATGGTTTCATGTAGGCTTTGTTTTGGCTGCTGAGCCCCTGATTGGCTGTTTCACTATTAGCCCGCTAGTTATGTCGATAGTAGTTTTTTGCTGAAAGTGTAGACCCAAATGAGATACTTCCTTAAGAAGCTCTCTGATCAGAGTATACATTGTTTGCTAGGAGAAGAAATGATTCTGAAATAGATAACATTCTAAGTTTTCAAAAACATTGTATTCTACTTTTAAATAAATGGTTTGAATAGTATCCATCAAATGAGGGGCACATTTTGAATATGCGATGAGCTAATGGTTAATGACTGATCAAGGCCTTAGCTACTTGTAAGGGCTTCTATGTATATAAGTTATGATAGAAATATGGATATTGATCAAAACCTACATGTTGCTTTAACCCTTTACTACATAGATATGTTTCATGAAAAATGTTCTCTAGTAGATGGTAACTTGAAGCGGGTTTAAAGTAAAGCGGAGTGCTCATTTAGGCTCATTTTGGTTTACTTTCAACCTGGGTTAAGTGGTCACCTTTCTTCAATAGTAGAAATATACCATGGAGTAAAGGGTTTGAAGTATCTTTGGTATATTCCTTCCCGTTTGTTATGAAATTTCATTGATCTAGATCTTTGCTATTTGTTAAATCATCGTTTTGTTTGGGCTTTATTTTGCCTCTACATATTCAATATTCATGTATAGATAACAAATCTTGAATTCACAGAATGATACATATGCATTACTATTTTCAGCTTTTAATCTTTAAAATTCTTTAAGTAAACAGAGTAGTCCCTGTGGAGAGCTCCTACAGGAACTGTCTTTTCAGGGTCCACTCTGTTTGCAAAAGTTTAAAAAAATACTGATTTGTAATTGTGTTCCTTCGTGTTGCATATATGTTAATTTTATTTGTGGACCATATTGAAAATTGGTTTGTTTGTTCGATACCAAATATGTAATCCACATGAAATAAAGTCGTTATTATTATTATTATTATTATAGACCAAAAACAATATCCCCACGAATAAGTCGTGCGGAGGCATACATTTTTTTTCATGATCATGAAGACGCTGAACCTGCATGTGCCTGCATGATCTGGACTCAAATTATTAACCAGAGTAATTAAGAAAGTTGTATGGTCACAGACTAAAAGCAATATAAATTATTTGTATGTATACATATATATGACTTTATTTATAATTTCACAATTCTTCTGAATATCTCCGACACTCGACGTTCTTTGTTTTACGCAAGTGTCAACAGGGCTGCCATTTCATCGGAATTTTCCGAAATCTTACGATTTTTATTCTAACGGATGGTAGCTTAAAGCAGGCTGAAAGTAAATCAGAATGCGCCGTAAGGCGCATTCTGCTTTACTTTTAACCTACTTTAAGTAATTGCGCTTGAAAAATAGAAATTTTGATAATCTTAAGATTTTTCAAGATCAACTTATGGCAGCCCTGTGTGAACTCAGCGTGAGCCCTTCTCCTCTTTCCATGTGCCCCAGCTGAAGTGGTAGACTCTGAGGTCAGATGGGTCAAACTCTCTATGGAACTCGTAGTTCGACCTGCGAGGCCATTTGTGGCTACAGTAACCCTCACAACACTGGTGTACCATTATGTTGGGTGTGCCCGTGGCGCGATACTGTAGAAGTTTTACCCTTAACGGGGTTGAAGCAGGTTTCTTATACGGGAATCTGTGTTTTGGTTTGATCTTAAGTGGTTGTCCCTCTTTGCACAGACAGCTGCTTGGACACTCCCGTACATCATTGTCTTTACTGCAACCAGGCTCACTATACCTGAGCCTTTTTCTAGGGCAGGTCATCTCACTTACGTTATTATCAATAGCAAACTGCTTCCGCTTCACCCCTCTGTCACATGTTTGTGCTGAAAAAAGTTTCATGTTTGATATCATAAATGAATATCCATCAAACTCTATTTCATTAGAATGACACAACTTCGACTTACGGTTGAGGGTCCCTTATGAGACCAGGGGCCCGTTTTACTAAACAACTTACGCAAAAATTTTGCGTAAGTCAAAATCGTTTAACTCTTATTTTTCGATCATAAACGTTTGCAAACAGCAACTAGCCAGATCAGAGGACGCGATAAAAGCGCGTCCTCTGATCTGGCTACTTGCTGTTTTGTAGCAAGTGATTATAAAAAATATATATTAAAATTTAAAATTTTGCGTAAGTTGTTTAGTAAAACGGGCCCCAGGGTCCGTCTTACGAAACGTCGTAGGACAAATATTGTCGTAAGTCAAATTTTAAAATTTCTCAAATATTATTTATTTCTCCTTCTAACCCTATCTTGTGACATCTCTTTGGAATCGTCTTTTCAAGACGATTCCAAAGAGATGTGACAAGACAGAATTAGATTGAAACATCAGATATTAGATGTATTTTAAAGTTTAACTTACGACCATTTTTGTCGTACAACGTTCCTAATACGGGCCCAATGCCACGGTTGGCCAATATCGGTACTCTAAGGAAAGCGACCAGTCATTCTCGTCTACCGCCGGTCCGTTACGAACCATGATAAAGCATTGGACGAGATACGCCGATCACTATACGTAGAGTTCTGACTTTGGTCCCGGCTCATTAGGAGTCTTCAACCTTAATTCTCTTATAACCGTTAAACCGTCTATTTAAAGGTTGTTGTCTTTTATTGTCAAATTTTACATTGTTGACATGTTGACTCGAAAAACTTCAATTAGCGCCCGAATAGTTTGGATCCTATAATCTAATACCAAGTCACTCGGCGTTTGATCAGGGTCCAAACTGTAATAAATTTCAGTCAGGTCAGCTCAGCAATCTAAGAGTAGGCCGTCGGCGTGCTGTTGAACTTCAAGAACTCGAGCTCTCCTGGCACAAAGGTTATAAAGCTATTGAGTTGACTCGGAAATTGTTCTCAAGCATGCATTTGATTGGTCAGATTTGAGTTTTTGCTCAGCAAAAACTCAATTCTGACCAATCAAATGTTTGAGAACGATTTCAGAGTCAACTCAAAAGCTTTATAATTCAGATCAAAACTTAATTCTTTTAACACCACGGACCTGTTTAGAATATACTCATTACATTTACAATCAGTTTAGACCCAGATCAGAAGGCTCCAATTGGATCCCTCTGATCAAGGTCTGCACTGTTTGTTAATTTAAAGCAGTATTTATTAAACTACCAAGAAATCCATATAAACTGGCTCATGTTTTTGAAACTAAAAAGATCCACAAGGGAACATAATAACCCACACTGGTTACTGATTTTTGAATGAATTTTTACAGTTATTGCATTGCGTGTAGTTAATAACGGGAAAAGTCAGAAAGGACTGGTGCTGTTAAACATGTTTTGTGAAGTGTCATAGTTACCTGAGTTTTGACATGGCGAATATTTGAGCCTTTTTCTTGGTTGATTCAAGTTGGAATGTCCATATCCATCCCCTTTATCAATAGCATAGGACTTCCGCTTCGTTCCTCTGTCCCATGATTGGGCTGACTCACCTATCAAATTCAGTTCTGTTATTATAAGCATATACATGTATGTGTGTACATCATACATGTATGTCAATATTTGTTAGTCTTGTTAGATGTAAGTATACAATAGTATAGTTTTGTTAGATTTAACATATATCGACATACACACATATGTGTGTATGTCGATATATGTTAAATATAACGAAACTAACTTATATTAACAACCTGTTTGTCAATATTAGTAAGCTTCGTTAGATGTAAGCATAATTGTTTATACAACGTACGTGCATGTGTATGTCAATATTATTTTGTTAGTTTTATTTGATGTTAGAATGTAATATTATATGAGTGTCGATATTTGTAAGACTGTTGTATGGTGCATTTCGATATTTTTAAAGTTTTGTCAGATGTAAGAATATATGTGTTTGTCGATATTTGTTAGTTCTATTAGATTTATTAATATATGTGTTTGTCAACATTTATGTATGTCGATCTCTGTGTGTATAGCTATATATAAGTTTGTCAATATTTGTTAGTTCTGTTTGATGTAAGCATATATGTGTATGTCGATTTAAGCGTTTAGAATACAAATATATAACTATATGTGTTATACAACAAGTATACATGTGTAACGATATGTGTTAAGCATACACCGGTATATGTATGTCGATATATGTGTATATCGTTATGTGTGTTCAGAATAAAAAGAACTGACAGAACAATGCATACATGTATATATCGACAAAATTTTAGAAAACTCCTAAATGGTGTTTAGGAAATCTTGATAGCATAAAGCGTTATGAATTGAAAAAATAGTGTTTCACTGTCAACACGTTAACTCGATGGTAGATCATCTGCATTTTTACATGTCACCATCAGCCAATGTTGGAATGCAATAACACATCATTAATTTTCTTGTAAAATGTACCATCGCAAAAAAGCCGCCTAACATAATGGATATAAAATTTTGTCGCCATGATAAGTTATTCACAGTGCAGGCTATAGCTTTGAAGTCTAGAGGAGCAGTGATAATTTTAGAAATCAGATGAATGAGTCCTCGGGATGCACATTCTGTAATCCATGAGACAAACATTGAGTCCTTGAGGTGAAAAATTAACCCACTATCCCATAACTTATTTCTGGTTTTGATGACAGTTGGCCACTTAAAGAAGGTTGTAAGTAAAGCAGAATGTGCCTTAAGGCATATTCTGCTTTACTTTCTACCTGCTTTTAGCTACTATTTGCTTATGAGTAATAGGTTAATAAAGACCAGAAAAGCTATGGGTCCATGGGACTCGCAACTTTTAGAATAATGAGTCCCTGGCTCCGAGGTTATAAAGCGTTTTAGTTGAGCTTGAGTGTGTTCTCAAACATTGGATTGGTCAGATTTGAGCCTAGGCTCAAATCTGACCAATCAAATGCTTGAGAACGACTTTAGACTCAAGTCAAAAGCTTTATAACCTCGGACCCTTGTAAATTTAATGAGTATAGGACTCGGGATGCAAAGGTAAAAATATCACTGGAGGAATAGTATGAAGTGTTTATTTTTATATTTTAGGTCGGTAAAGAAGAAAAAGATATGAAAGAAGAAGAGAGAAAAGAAACCTGGAGAACTTTGATCCGGGTATGTATCGACCGAGAGAGTAGCCGATGTGTGGGTATCAAAGCTTACACCAGGTGAAGGTTGCAGGTCTTTGTCATCTGAAAGGTGTCGTGGATTGTCAGGCTGAGGGAGAGTCTGAGAGTCAACACTGAAGAAGGACAGAAACTCATTTTGGAAAAACAGCCACATATACGTACAGTTGAGAAGACGTTTTTTAAACAGCAACTTACTTAAATATATGTGAGAAGACCTGCATGAAGACATAAAACAAAACAGTCACAAAGGAACATACTATGAGAAAACCCCACTGAATGAGGACATTAAACAAACATGCATAAGCAGCCATAAACATAAGTATATGAGAAAAACCTACTGAAGTATGACATTAAACAAAGTGAAACCCCCACTGAATGAAGACATAAAACAAATATGTATAAACAGCCACATACATAATTTTATGAGAAAACCCCCACTAAATGAGACCAATAAACAAACATGCATATACAGCCACATACATAAATATATGAGAAAAGACCACTGAATGAAGAAATTAAACAAATATGCATAAACAGCCAAATATATAATTATATGAGAAAACTACACTAAATGAGGACATTAAACAAACATGCTTTAACAGCTACATTCATAATTATATGAGAAAAACCAACTGAATGAGGACATTGAACAAACAATTATGCATAAAAGGCCACAAACATAAATACATGAAGAAAACACTGAATGAAGACATTAAACAAACATGCATAAACAGCCACATACATAAATATATGAGACAAACCCCAATGAATGAGGACATTAAACAAATATGAATAAACAGCCACATACATATTACATACATATAAGAGAAAAAACACTGAATGAAGAAATTAAACAAACATTCATAAACAGCCACACACGAACAACTATGAGAAAAATTAAATCACTGAATGAAGTCATTAAACAAACATGCAAAAACAAACACATACTAAAAAATATATGAGAAAGACGTCAAATAACTTGAAAAAGGGCATTAAACAAACATGCATAAACAACCACATACATAAATACAATGAGAAAAGCACGAACAAAGACGTATAGCTAGCATGCATAAACAGCCACATACATGTATATGAAAATATATAAGAAAACACCAATAAAGACAGAAAAACAAACATACATAATTAGTTTCATACGTAAGTATATGAGTAAATAAAACAACTAATAAAGACATAAAGAAAATATGCATAAATAGTGACACGCGTAACAAGGCTACATGAGGAAACACTGAATAAAGTCAGTAAACAAACATGCATAAACATCCACATGCCTTAATACATGAGTAACATTGAAGATATAAACACATGAATAACATTGGATATAGACAAACTAACATGCACATAATTATGTAAACAGTCACACACGAAAATATTACAGCGACTAAAGACAGAAAAGCATAGATAGATGGTCACATATGATGATCACTGTTGCTGTATAGGACAGGTGATATAACCAAAAGCTGTGTGAAGGTAAAACAAATACATGTATCTTTATTTACATGATCATTTAACTTTTTCGCAGCTGTCTCGCATTAGCCCTTTTCATTGAAATGTGAAGTCGACATTGCAAAAAGTTTGGATGCTGAATAGTGACAGGGCTGCCATAAGTAGATCATAAAAACCCTAAGATTACAAATTTGCAATTTTTCAGACGCAATTTTAGTAATCGTACCTTTACCCCATAGTCTGTTTCTTGTTTTTGAAGACACATGACTGTTTAAAACAGGTTGAAAGTAAAACAGAATGCGCCAAAAGGCGCATTCTGCCTTACTTTCAGCCTGTTTTAAGCTACGATCTGCTAGGATAAAATCCGAAGACTTTAGGAAAAATCCGGAGAAATGGCAGCCCTGTTTAAGTGAATAGACGCCGCGTAACACTTTTTTTTTACAATAACTATTGAAATGAGAGGCAAACAATTAAGTTCATGATCAGACGCCGCGTTACGCGGCGTTTGATCAGGATCCAAACTGTTTGTAAATGATAATCATCGTACTCGGAATAAGGTAGGCTAGTGAACGGGGACCCTTGATCCTTGGGGCAAGGTAGTGAATGGGTTAAGGACTACAAATTCAACTGCTTTTTCAAAGCGATTGGTCTAGACCTCGCTAAATGAGTCTGGAAGTAGGCCTACGCGGCTACGGAATTCGTGATGTCGTACTGCCGCGTTCATAGGCGATAGTAGCCTACTTAGGCAATGGAGCTAGCGGAATTCAAATGGAACCAACTATGAGGAACTTACCTTTTTCTGTGAGATTCTTCGATGTCAATGTCGGCTGTGTCTTCTATAATTCGGAACTTCATACTAGCATTCGAAAGACGTGATGTATTTACAAATGGCGCCTGTCGACGTTACTATGACGTTACTATGGACGTAACGGCCGGAAGTTAACGTCAGCTTGCGCATGTCCCACGTTATTGTTCACGTGACCGTTATTGTGCAATGCGCGACTTGATTTATTCGGCTCCTAATTAGTATCAATGGCGATTCGATGGTATTTGACATTTTAATTCAAGTATTGATGGTTTTCAGTCAAATGACAACTTTTTAAAGTAAGAAATAATTGCAGGCGACACATGTATGTTTATGTACACGAAAACTCTTCTAGATCCTACCAGTGAAGTATGTTTGTATCGAAATTCGGAGTACCAATTACTTGACTTGTACATGCCCCTTCGACTCAACGGTTAATCGGGGTCATACTACTGGTATTTCACTCCCGTGTTTGTCCGCTCGTTCGTTCGGCAACATCTACAATAAACACTGCATGTTTGTTCATCTTATACAGTGGAGAATCTGTTATTCTTTCCCGTTTAAACGCAAACGTACGCAAACGCAAAGCACTAAAACGTAGAAAAGAACAACTTTTGGACAATTCTGATAATTCTTGTTTATCTTGGTGGCAAACAGTTTGGAGCCTGATCAGACGCCGGGTTACCCGGCGTCTGATCTGGCTCCAAACTGCTTGCACTGCAAATAATAGTTTTAGCGTAAACGCGTTTATTGGGAAAGAATAACAGATTCTCCACTGTACTCTATACAATTTTGCAGGATGTTTTCAACTTTTCATATATTATACATTTACCAAGAATGATGATATGCTTCATTTATGAGCGATGAACTCAGTAATATTTTGCATATAGATCTACAGTAAAAACTTCACTATTACGCCCATTAAAATGAAAGCTAATTGACAGATAACAGGTTATTTAAAGCAAGGTGACAGTAAAGCAGAAAGATCCTGAAATGTTTGCATAGCCGCCTATTGGAACACAGTGTAAGAGTAAATTTATTTGCTACCACGATCTCACCATAGAGATAAGTTAATAGTTCTTCCTCTCTACAACAACACCCAGATAGGAGACACATATTGTTTGTGTTGTTCGGAGGAAGTTGTCATAGGGAGGGAAATTTAAAACCCTAAGAGTGCTGAACATGACTTGGCTTACATTTGCATTTGCAAACAGTTTGAACCCAGATTATACGCCGCGTAACGCGTTTAAACTGTTTGTCACTCGTCTTTATATTTCTTCTGTCAAAATATTCAATACGTAACTTTGAAAAAACACAGCAGACGACAATTTTAAGCATACGATATTGCAGCAGAGAAAGCGTTGCTTGGAGAATTTGCAGTTGTTCTTAACCCTTAGCCTGCCACTCATGACTATAGCTCCATATGCAAACAGCTTGGATCCGGATGAGACGCCGAGTAACTCGGCGTCTCATCCGGATCCAAGCTGTTTGACACTCGCACAACATTTTCAGCAATTTTGAGCATTTTTGAAGCACTTTGAAACTTGAAGCAGACGAGAAATATAGCAGACGACAATTTATTTGGCGGGCTAAGGGTTAATAAAAGAACAGCGGCAAGTATTGTAAGGAGGTGCGCTTTGTTCAGAGGGCCGTTGTAGTGAGGGAGGACTGTAGTTCTTGTTTGTTATGCACACCTAATCACTTCCTGGTATGTAGGTACGAAAGAAAATATAACCTTTATCATGTCATAATATTGTCTGCTTCTCAGTTTATCACCTGCACACATTTTCCTTCAAATAAAATAATATATTCAGTACTGGAACGAATCATTACGAGTGTCCTACAATCAAATAATGTGAATCTTACCATGCCCTGATAGCGAGTCATGTCTGATCAAGATCAAAACTAATAAACACTACCGCTTTAAACATAAATTACTCTTTTCAACGCCATAAACTTTTCGAAATGTTTTGATCATTTAAGAATCCAAACTGTTTACTCGTGTCAATATTTCATAAATATAATAACCTTTAAAATATACTTGCAGACAACATTATCAAAGCAGCAGATACATGTAAGGTGGCGGTAAAAGACCATAAATGTCAGTGGTACCCCTAAATCACGTTAACCCCTTTACTGCCAAACAGTTTGAACCCTGATCATGCGTCGATTAATTGATGTCTGCTCCAAATCATTTGCAATTTATACCGATGTTTCTGCAGTCAAATGTCTAAAATGCGAGTTATATAAATAAAACAGACGACAGTTTGATCCTGACTGTTAGGAGACTTTGGTTAGTAGAGGTAACGTGTTTATACATGTACATGAAAAGACAAAGATTGCAGGTTTCAAATTGCACGTTGAACTGGTTAGTGTTGATCTGGCAGCTTTGTAGGTAAGTACTGTATACATGTATATATGAAATTCATTTTCGTTATTGTTGCCTTTGGAAAAACTGAATAAAAGTCTGAACGAACAAGCGGCAATAACTTTTCACATATTGTAAGTTCATTTAATCAAAGTGTCTAGATATAGAATTGGAAAAGGATTGCAGACGACAAATTTAGAACATATGTTTAGTTATTACGGTAATAAAATACTTTAACTCATTACCCCATAGACTGTTTCTAGTTTTGAAGACATGTGACCACTTAACGCAGATTGAAAGTAAAGCAGAATATGCGCCTAAAGGCGCATTCTACTTTACTTTCAGCCTCCCTTAAGCTACCATCTGCTAGAATATAGAAACTATTTCATTTGATACATATTCATCACTGTGCAAATTGGAGCTATTTCCTTCCATGTAGGAATAAATCAAAGGCGTAAATGGCGTTTTTCATGGGGGAAAGGGTTAAAGTACTTGGAAGACGACAATATACCATATATATCCGTTGTCAAAAATAGACTTGAGTGTAATGGAAACTGGAAATGTCCGTTTGAAGTTCAGGGATGAATGAGTTAATTTAGTAGTCACTTGTCAAAGTGTATAGGAAAAAACGGGAAAATATAGCTTAGAAAAAATCAGTAAATTCTCTAAACGGGATTTCCTTGCTTTAACCCATTTATGTCATGGATTAGTCCATTTTTATGAAAAGGGTGCCTGGTCTAAATTTCATTTTCGTTTTGTTTTATAGTGAAATTCCTACCAGCATGCAGCAAACAGTGAAGACTCTGATCAGACGCCGCATTGTGCGGCGTCTGATCAGAGTCTTCACTGTTTGTCTGTGTCTCTTTTATGGAACGCTATTGGCGCACGTTGGTTATATTCAACGTTCAGTCTGATTTAAGCAGCCACCTGTCAGAATATAGGAAACATTTCCAAAGGTTCTTTTTTAGATCATGACAGAAGCATGCAATGCTTTCTAAACAGAATGTGTGAAAAGGGGATGAAAAGGTTGGGACATGGTTAATATGTTCGTTCGTTATGCCAGGGCTGTTTTTATTCGCTGCATGCTGCTAATTTTTGCTAAACATCCCTCTGCTGAGAAAATTACTCCCAGTTCTTGTTTAGCTTGTTTCAGTTTCGTTATTAACTCATATGAAAACGAAACCGAGTATTCGCTTAACAAGAAATGTTTACGCCCTAAGGCTTTGTCAACATACATGTACTTTCAACTGCAACTTGTTTTTAAATAGACTCGAATTGGCATGTTTTAGAAAACTAACCCCGATAAAAGTAAATTATGATATTATTGTGTAAAGGTCATTAAAAGTGTATTGTTGACATAAACTTGACAGAAGGAACATGGCTGACATATCTTTTTATTTCTAATTTGAAATAATTTCTGCTAAACATTGCCGCATCGGCATCCATGGGCTTTTCATGTTGGATGTAAATAAAATAGCTTTTATCTAGTTTATTCGCTCAGATATGAAGGTTATACATACTTTTCACAAATACTTTCTTGTTGAAGGCAATGAAAACGTCATAGTTTTCTAAAATGCTTACACTTTTTCAATGACTTTTTACTTTCAACATTTGCATTGCGTTTACCTTTTGTTTGCATTTGAAATTTTAAACAAGAAAATAATATGAACTTTCCCCCATTGTTTTCCTCACAGAAATGACTTTTCATGAGTCTATTCTGTCCTGGTAATTGATAAATCCTTACAGGGGACTGCTCAACTCTTTCACTACCAAGGTTTATCGTCTGCTTTAACCATCTCAACGCCAGAATATCATCTGTAACATTTTGTCAAGCCGGAGTTAGCGCTTTTTTTTACTAAATACATATCGACACGAGTGTCGAACAGTTTGGATTCGGATAAGTCGCCGCATTATGCGGCGTCTGTGATAAGGATCCAAACTGTTTACAAAGTCGCCATAACAAGAAACTACTCGAATAAAAAGCAAATATGTGACATTATTGCGGATATGTCAGATCACAGATGTAGAATAGTCCACTGGTCGAATAATTTTACTCATTTTTAATTTTCTTTGAATTGTAGTTTTTCATTCATAAATCTGTTTTCCTTAACCCATTATCCCATAGCTTGATTCTATTTTTGAAAACAGGTGACCACTTAAAGCAGGTTGAAAGTCAAGCAGAATGTGCCTAAGGCATATTCTGCTTTGCTTTCAGCCTGCTTTAATTAAAGCGACTCGCAACCGGATGGTGTACATGTCAAAATAAAATAAAATACTCAAATAAAAGCAAATTTGTGGCATTATTTGGCTTCTGACATTAAAAAAATATGATCAGTCCAAAAAAAGTCTCAAGAATCGTCACCGAATCTTAGATTTTTAGATATTTTCCATCGTTTTTCTATACCGACTAGTAGACGGTATAGTTGTTGCTGTTGCTTCTCTACACGGGCTCAGACATAAACACGAGCCGAATTACGAAGTTGTATGCACTTTCGACCGCAACACATTGAAATACGTTAAATCGATCCGAGATAAACGGATAGTTCCGTGGTCCATTGGTCTAAGCGGTTTCCCCTATTTTGCCTTCTGTCCGCCAATGCCGGGCCATGGGTTCGAATCCCACCAGAGACCAATATTTTTTTTTATTGAAATTCATTTTTTTTAAACAGAATTTCTTATCCTAAACTAATTCTTTACCATTTATATAAGCGTTTGACACATATTTACAAATTACTATTTTTAATGCACCATCTGGTTGCGAGCCGCTTTAAGCTACCATCTGTTAGAATATAGAACATATTTCTTATAATATAAATTCACAACTGCATGAATTGGGAGTAAATTCTTGGGTAAAGGAATAAATTAAAGGCGTAAAAATGCGTTTTAATGGGGTAATGGGTTAACTAATGATTTTAGGTGTTTATATAGGCAACAGACATCCATTTACATAAATGTTTTGGACAGTTTTGGTTGTCAGTCTCTTTAACCCGTTCCTCCCTAAAACCTCAAATGCTTAGTTCTAATTTTCAATTTAGTCAAGTCCAATTTTGACTTTATAGGGTTGATATTTATGACTAACAATTTAATGACAAACAGTGTAGACCCTGATCAGAGGGCTCCTTAAGGAGCCCTCTGATCAGGGTCTACACTGTTTGCATAGGCCAATTGTACTCCTTGCAGGTACACTGTTTGCACATGACGCATATATATGCGTGACTAGGGTTCAAAGAGTTAAAGCAAACTGAAACTCTCATAGAAGTTTTGTGATTTACTCTTGACCTGGTTTAAGCAATCGTCTGTATCTAGTATTGTCTGTTATAATGAAATGCCGTGGTTTATGTACGGGTATTGGTTCAGAAGATTGAAGAGGTGCAGGCGATGAAGAAAATACCTTTCAGTATTTCTTCATTTTCTTGTACCCTACGTTTTAATCAGTGTTACGTCGTGTGCTTGCACATCGGTCCGTCTAAGGACCCCAAACCTCCCTAAAACACTTTCCTTTCAACTTTACACTTTACTTTCAACCTGCTTTAAGGGGATACCTGTCTTCAAAACCAGGAACAGGCTATTGGATAATGGGTTAATATCTAGAAGAAACTGTGTATAGCTATCTTAAGTTCTGTACGAGTTTCTCTCTTTGTAATGAAAAACATCGTAGATTTTATTTTAATTTAACATTTTATTCATTATTTTAGTTTAAATTCTCCATTTATAAGTGTTAATTGATTAGATATTAATGAATTGAAGTAGTTTGTGTTGTTTTGAAGTTTTTGAAGGTTTGTGGATGTTAGGAGTGGTTTGGGGGAGGGGTTGGGGAGAGGTAGGGGTCTTTAGACGGACCCCTTCAACAAGCCCTTACACGTGCATCAAGAGAGTCAAACAGTTGAACAAAGTAAACAAATCGCAAATACATGCCTATCATATAATTAAATTATGATCGAGTTCAAGAAAAGTTAGCCTTTAGAAATGTCATTCTTGTTGCGACTTTGGTATTAACTTAGAATGAAGTTCTTGGTTAAATGACCTGTTTAGAAGACAGGATGATTTGCCGTTAGGGTATTGAAGGGTTAAGTACACACAATATTGGAATAGCTTTGATTCCAATATGATTTAACCATCTACTCCATAAATACGCCCTTTATGCCTTTTATTTATTTCTCCATTAAGAAAATAGTTCCACTTAAAACAATACTGAATATGCGCCATAAATATTAATTATTTTATCTTGGCAGATGGTAGCTTAAAGTTGGCTGAAAGTAAAACAAAATGCGCTTTTGAAAATGACCATATATCTGCTTTCAAAACCAAAAACATGTTCAATTATAATATTGCCGTTCATTTTCAGACCAACTTCTAATCCTGTCATATCGTATCATGGGTGGACACCTCCCCTCCACTCCCCCTTGAAACTCCATCTGAGCCTGCGCATGTTTTAATAATTGAACAATGAGAAAATCTATGTTCAGATAGAGATATATATGATCAACTTAATTTCCAGGCCATGGACATCACCAAGGTGTCATCTTCGCGTGCGGAGGATTTGTGGAACAGTAAAAGAGGCAAGTGGTACATTGACACAAGAAGCCGTTTGCATAGTCGAATGAATAAGTATCACTATGTCTACTTTTTAACAATCACCACATACTGAATCAAGAACTATTTGCATCAGATCTACAAACAAAAACAAACAACCTTCAAGTTTCTTAATGGTTGTGACCGAAGTTGGGCTGTGAAAGGCTTTAAATAAATTAGAGCTAGATCTACAATATATAGTTTGAAAAAAACAAAACCAGAGACCATGAAGAACCAATATTAGATCTACTAATATTATAAATAATTGAAAAACAAACAAACACAACAAAATGTTGAAATTATTCGTCTTGAAGGCAGGTTGCAGTTTAAAAAGGAAGAAATATCCTAATGAATGGTCTTTACAAACTTTACGTTTGTTTACATACACTTGTTATATAGTCGGTTATAAAAGCTCTTGAGAGCTTATGTTAATTGTATATGTCTTGCCGACTCAAAATAAAGCTTATCTTATCTTATCTAATCTTTTTTTTTTGCGTATTAAACCAATTTTTGTGTTTTTCTAAAAATATATTGAAATGGCCGCAAATTATTTTTGTAAGAAATTTAGTGCAACCCCCTGATCACAGGAACGCATTTCTTGTCATTTCAAGCGTTTTACATTCCGATAAGATCACCGGTTTCTACACGTCTGTTTGTGAAAAGAATTGAGTTTATTCCTTGAACTGTGTTACGGTAGGTTGTTTGAATGGCAAAAATAGAATCTTCCGTGGTTTAATTTACCTCTCGCAGAAATTGGGAGATTAAGGAGTCAATTTCATTTAACCGAAAACCCAAACATTTTAAATAATCAAAGCCCTGACAATGTCGTGGTGGGCAAAGAAAAAATTGCAACCATACATTTGAATCGAACCCATGGTTATACCGGGGCAAGTGCTGTCTCGACTGAGCTATCGTACTACTTACACAAAGCTCTTATTTCACCATAAACTCAACTCACAGACCACTTCCAGCCACGGTGGCTGAGGCCCACTCCTTGGTATCCTTCAAGAGTGGGATCTCCAGCCTATCTTTCTAGGGGACTTTTCCATTCCGGTTACAAAGTAGTATCAAATGAGGGGCCTGAGCTGTGTCAGCGGGTCTAGTGCCCAGGTAGCGCCACACAAGCTGAATTGGTCATGCCCTGATGGTTGAAAAGTAACCGGACAAACTTTTTTCTTTTTTCTTTTTTTCTCTCTTTTAGTTTATCTATCCTGCACTGGCGGTAGTGGCCCAATGGTTAACACCTTGGACTACGGTACCAGGGGTCGTGAGTTCGATCCCCCGCCGGACCAGCGGTCTGACTAGGGGATTTTTCTGAATCCCTGATGATGTACAGGAATGTTCTTGAGCAAGACATGTACCGCGAATTGCTCCTCTCCACCCAGGGGTTAAAATGGGTACCTGTGAAGGGTCTGAGTCGGTACTGCGGCTATCTATCTATGTTTATCACTGTTCCGTCAAACTTGACGCTTACACAATGTTTTGGACTCGGTAACGCTAAGAAAAGAAAAAGAAATATAAGAGAAAAATAGGTAGGAAGAAGATAATGAATACAACTATAATAAGGATGATATTGATAATCAAAAGAGGTAGAAAAAACATAAGATATAAAAGGTATTACTTAATTATAATCAGGGATGTTCAGAATAAGAAAAGGCAGAGTAAAAAAGAAAAAGATTCCCCAGTCACTTTTTGATCACCAAGGACAGACCAATCTGCCTTCCGTGGCGGTACCAGGGCCAGTATGACCCCGACAGCACAGCTCTCCCTTGACTGCGCCATATGTTAGCAGTGCTCATAGGCAAGATGGCACGATGATCAGGGGAGTATATGTACAGTCGGCTGAGCGGTCATTCGGACTGAAAGTAGACTTTAACTTGGTATATTACTTTTTTTTTTACTCTTGTCAGTGTCAGGGTTAGAAATTAGCTAAAAATTACACTTGCATTTTTTTGCGAGTGACTTTTAAACTTACTCGCAAAATGCAAAAACTACTCGCGAAAGTTAAACTGTCATTCTGAACATACATGTATATGTTTTAACTTTTAAACCGACACAGACGTGTAGTAATCAAATACGATCTACCTACACTTCGTGTATTTCATAGTTGTACATTTGTGGTTACAGCTGACAAGGGATAAGATCTTGATTTTCATATCTATGTGTACATACCAAAGGAGTATTTTTCTTACATTTTATAATATTGGGGAGAATGCATGCTGTATGCACTAGGCAGACCGCACACGATTTCATTACTCGAAAATTAGGTCAGGTTTAGATTGCCAATCCGTCTACCATACAAACGTTTTTTCACTGGTCGTATATTTCAGGGCTGTGGTTAATAAACAGTATGTCACAGTAGAATTAGAAGTATTCTTGTACTCGCGCGAGTCTTTTAAATGGAGTCGTCTTTGGAGAACGGTTTCGGTTGTTGAGTCTCAGACTCTGTGATAAGAATTGTTTACACATCGGAACTCCTAAGTAGCAAAGTGCGCGTTTCATTAGCCAATGAGAATTGGGAAAGTCCGTCATTACGTCATTCTTACAGACAAAAAAGAGGTTGAAACTGCCCGAGAAGCTATGATTGGCTTACGAAAAGTATTCGCTTGTCTTCTCGTCCATTTCCGCCACTCGAAATGCTACGGAATAAACCGAGCATAGCCTTACAGACGCTATACTGTGTTTAGCTGTCCGAAAAACCGTACTCGCAAATTTTTTGCGAGTTTGTTGAAAAATCACTCGCAATTTACAAACTCCACTCGCATTTTGCCAGTATGCGAGCTTAAATTCGAACCCTGAGTGTCTCTTCAAAGTTTTTGTATAGTTTCCTTTTGCCTTTTCTTTTTCTTATTTGCGCACCGTTGCATAGTTGTCAAGTCTGACAGAGCAACGTATCAACGTAGACGTAGACTTTACACAAGAATTCGTCCAGAAATCTCATTTCAAGAACCACGGAAATATGCAACTAGCCTCTGAGCTCTCTTAACTGTGTGATTTTGTGAGATCATATTGTCAAGTGACATCTTCACCTTTTTTCCGCATTGTTCGCCGTTTCTTTGGAGAAATTTACCCACTTGAGTGTATTTATGACATTATAGTGGATTTAAATAAGTTGGGGGACATTCTTCTTCCTCTTCTTCCGTTGCAAGGTCAGGAGTCAAAAAGACTGTAGTGTTGACCTGTGTTGAGTGATGGGACAGCCATCTCCCAGAGATTAAAAGACCCGTATCAGGGGTGGCAAAATCAACTGTCCGTGTTGTCCATGGTGGCCATTTTAGGGTCCGGACAGGTGAATTTTCCTGTCTTGATTGTCCGTGGACAAGCAGAAATTCCAATGTTCATTTACGCAAATTCAGTTTCTGTGATCTGCCTAGACTACGTTTTGGCACTTTTCGCGCGGAAAAATAACAAAAGACCCAGTAAAAATGCCGGTGCTGCGCCGAGGGACGCGCCCGAAAAATCCGGCGAAAGTTCGAAAATTCTCGGTACGGGGACGAATCGTACTCTCGGGGGCGGATGCTAATTATTGTTATTTCCGGTATTCGGAAACTCTTTGATATTATCGGCGAATAAACTCGTCGTCTGTAGCCATTCTCAGCGATGTCTGAAATAACGAAAACAGACGAGCGATATTCCATCCTTTTTCGTAACAACGGCTAAAAAAACGAAATGAAATGATGATACTAACAACGATGTAGCTGCTGAGATTGTTCCTGACCATAAATTAGCAAAAGAAAGTCCTGAATCCACCGTGGCATAACACCCCAAAACGGGCCATCTGCATCCTGTTCCCGTTCGCAAAATTCTCAATCTGCCGTAAATAATGTTGTCAATTCTATCGTTCTGATAAGATATTTCTGATAAATTAAGTCAGAGAAAATGAAAGTTCGAAGGGTGTGCTACCGTATTAATGGTCAGTTAACTGTAATGCTTTGAAATGTTTGAGCTAATAAAGACTTAGTACTATCGTCCGCGCATCCGTTTTAACGCTCACCTATTTCGACGCCATATTTGTTTACTAGTCAATATGACCTAAGCGACCCCCGTGACGTAGCATGCGCACTGGCTATCGTTTGTAAACACGAAAAACTACTCTCTTTTTCAAACATGTGAATAATCAGATATGCAAAGTGAGAAATATAACAGTTTTACATTTCTCAGTGCATTTTTATGTATTTTCACTAATGCAATCCAGTACGGAAGTTTATAAGCCGTTTTCTGTATTTAAATGATCACGGAAAACTTCGACGCTCAGTTGTCAGGAACACTCATTCATATTTATCTTCTCACGTGACAAGCAATTTTCCCGCCATTGAAAAACAGGTCAATGTTTAGAAGGTGTACCCTATATAGAGTTTGTGAGAATATGCTGATCGGATTACATGAGATTACTAATTGGCTCATAAATGCGCTATAAATTTATGAAAAAGGTATCTAAGTATATATTTTTTTTAATTTCAGACATCCAATGCTAATTACATGAGCTACTCCCCAACATTCACGTTTTAGGGTTTGGAGAGTTTTAGCGAGAGTGGAACACAAATCAAAACCACCCCTTCTTTTAATATGAGTGCCCAGTGACATTTACCCTTTTCTTCATTTATATTTTTAATTGTTCGAAAATCATGGCAAATCTGAAACAAAAATTGATACCAAAAAAATAATTTTGACTCCCCAGTATGAAAATAGGCGTACACAATGCAGCACAGTATGATCTTTATTTATAAAGCGAAAAAAAATAACTCTAATATAGGTCAGCCAATCGGAGGTGTCGAAATAGGTTACTCCCAACAAATATGGCGGCTTCCTCGGTATGTTATAATCGGCGATGCTCTGAACAATTGGCGCATTTAAACTTGAAAGTTGCATGGTTTTTATCATTAATTAAGCACATTTAGCTTCAGTCATAGTTTAAATCACATTCATTTTATAGCTGTCAGAAATTACGGCGAGTTTATCGCTTAATGGCGTCGAAACTGGTAACGCTAGGATAGTAGGTCTACTTTGTAAACAGTTAGATAGATAGATAAACAGTTAAATGTTGAACTTGAACTGAGTCAAGTTATTCAAGCAGAGTTCGCTGAAAGAGCCTGTCCCTTGGAAAATGATAGGTAAAGCAGAATGAAAGTTAAAAAATCTTCTCTTAATTTTTAGGCACAGTCTGCTTTACGATCTGCTAGGCTATAGGAAACGTTTATGTTGTCTATTTAACCAGGTAACATTTATTTTTACGGACAAGTAGATATTGGATACTGACAAGTGATTTTTTCAAACCACTTGTCCGTGGACATGTGCATTTTTCTGAGATTTCGCCACCACTGCGTATATACAGTCTAAAACTATTTACATATTGCTGTCATCTACTCGATTTTGCGGAAGACGAAGCCACCTCTGATGAGACTGTCAAGGGCAGCTGCATAGTCCTCGCTGGTATTGGTGTTGGTGACCTGCGTTGGAAGCTGGTTCCACTCCCTGGTCGTCCTAGGGTAAAACGACTGATAGTAGACAGTTGTTTGGCATCAAAATGTCGAAGCCTTCCCCTGCCTCTTGTACGGGAGTCGCCTGCACGAAGGGCGTCACCTGGGTCGATATCAACATCTCTATGTTTGATCTTGGCAAGATAGTTGAGTCGATGGATGCGTCTTGTCTGTTCCAGCGAGGGCCATCCTAGTGTCTTTATCATGTTTGTAACACAGCCTGGCGACCAGTCTTTGTAATCGTTACAAATGTACCTGGCGCCTCGTCGTTGGACTCGGCCAAACTGGTTAATGTCTGCTTCCAGATATGGGTCCCATGCTGCCGATGCATAACTGAGTGAGGGAACAACAAGTGTGTTGAAGCATCTGTCGCGGACTTTTCTAGTGCAGTTTTGAAGATTTCTCCGTAGGAACCCCAGGGTCCTACAAGCTTTTGCGGCGGTTCGATGCACATGGGTTCTCCAAGTCATATCATTACTGATGTGGACACCCAAGTACTTCGCGCTGTCTACTGCCTCCAGTTCGTGTCCATGGAGCGTGTATTTGTGCCGGCGCCTAAACTGGTCATTGGTACAGATGTGAATAACCTGGCATTTCTCCGGATGGAACCTCATCTGCCACTGATCTTCCCACCTTTCTAGCGAGTCTAGGTCTCGCTGTAGGTCTTTGGCATCTTGGTCCGACTTTATTTCTTTGTAGAGTAGCCCATCGTCTGCAAACAGTCTTGTATCTGACTTTGTGCACTCCGGTAAGTCGTTGATGAATGCCAGAAAATACAATGGTCCGTTCACTGTGCCTTGTGGGACACCTGATGTCACGTTAGCCTGGGTCGATTCTTTTCCATCGAGAACAACTCGCTGTTTCCGGTCACTAAGGAAGGATTGAATCCATTGGAGATTCTCCCCTCGTACACCATAGAAGTCAAGCTTGTGCAGGAGTCGCTTGTGTGGGACTTTGTCAAATGCTTTTGAGAAATCAAGTAGAATGACATCTACCTGATTTCTCCCAGTGTGTAGCTTGCTAACGATGCCCTGGATAGTGGTAACGAGCTGGGACTCACATGACCGCTTCTGCAGGAAACCGTGCTGGTTGTCGCAGATGATCTTATTCCGCTGGAAGTGGTCCATGATGTTACTGTGTATAACATATTCCATGGTCTTGCAAACGATTGAGGTGAGTGATACTGGTCGATAGTTGGAGGCGCGCTGTTTGTCGCCTTTCTTGTATACAGGAACAATATTTGCATCCTTCCAGTCTCCAGGTAGGACTCCAGTGTCATATGAATTTTGGAAAATCTTCTTCAACACAGGGGCGATCTGTTCACTGGAGATTTTCAAAAGGTGAGTTGGTACCGCATCTGGACCCACTGCTTTAAATGGATTGAGGTTGTGTAGGAGTTTGGCAATTCCGGATGCATTGAAGATGATGTTTGGCATTGAAGGATGTGGACTAGTTCCTTTGTCTGGCATGTTTTGAAAATCTTCTTCTGTATAAACTGACTGGAACTGGTCGTTTGAGATGTTGGCACGTGTTGCGGTATCACTTTGTAGAAAGCCGTTTTTATCAAGGAGGGAAGACACACCGACATAGTCCTGTTTTCTGCTCTTCACATATGAGTACCAATTCTTGGCAGTATAAACCCTTGACCAATGCTTCGATACAGACATTAATCATATTGACTAGTCACTACGAAAGACATGATCTTATCAAGTCTCGCGAAGTCTTGTTTGCATCAGACAAAATTGGTGTGATAGCGTGAGGACCTCTTGATTAAAGGGCAATTAAATTGTTGTCCTGACTGAGCTACCGGACATGTTGCACAAATCTTTCACCATTTTACCATAAAATCAACCCGGCTAGGTAAGTCTTAAGTTATTACAAAGGCTTACCAAACTGGTGCAAATTCATGGCCTGTCAGCCTGGTCTCAATTTTGGGTCTCTGTTATATCATGCCAGCTCTCTAACAACTGAGCTGTCAATCGGCGGACGTAGTAGAGGTCCCAACCTCAACTTACTGAGGAAAACAGGAAAATACCCGTGTCAGAAATTGGTATCAAAATGATTTTTAACAATAATTGTGTGATTTTAATAAGTTAATGTGACTCAAACTGTGATTTTACACAATGAGGCAACACTTATTTTCCTCTCTATGAATGTTGTATTTCCATGAGACCCTGAGACGGTACTTGTCGCAAATTTAGAATGACGTTACACTTACAGGGGTTCATTGATAAGACTAGTTGAACTTATAAATAAGTGTATATATTGACATCCAAAATCTTGACTTGCAATAAATTGGAAGCTGAATATTTCACACAATATTGTTTAGTTGGATTAGGTCTACACTGTTGTTCCACTTTATACAGCCATGAATGAATAATTATGCACCATAACAAATATTTTCTTTTATCACATAAACGTGCAAAATATAGAGGGCCGTAAAAATCGTATGGCCCACTGGGCATATATTTTATACTAATTTTCGAATCACCAAAATACTGTACTACTACGCCGACTGTAAATCAGTAAAGAGAATCTAGACAAACTTAGATCACCACTAGGTATTGAAACATTCCCAAGTGTCCTAGAAACATTATTCCGAGCAGTCCCGCAAACTCAGGCTGCAAATCAGGCTGCATAGAGCTCTAGTATTAACAGTGATTCAGACTGTTTTTCAAATTCAGACGTTACAATGATAATGACGTCATGTTGCTCTAACGACGTTATTTTGAAAACGAAACTAGATTCTAAATGTCAACTGATCATATTTAGTCAATTACAGAAATTTTTAAATTAAATATTAATTTAAAATTGAATATGGTATCAGAGAAGTCTTTTCACAGCACATTGATGTTGATTTTCTTTATTTTAGTTTGATAGTTTTTTTTCATTACGGATGAATACAACCGAATAACGCCTATGACGAATCGTTTCCTAAGAGCCGAGGGCAAAAGTGAAAGTAAGACCGTTCGGATTTTCGTGTCATTTTGGTGTTTATGTGATAAATAGGATATCAAATTCGTGTGTGTTCAGTCGTGAATTTATTGAACTCGTTGGATAAAATGATATGTTGCTCGCCAAGGCTCGCAACATATGATTTTATCCAACTCGTTCAATAAATTCACGACTGAACACACACTCATTCAATATCCTCTATATATGCTAGCAATTGCAGCTTAATGCAGCTGAAAGTCAAGCAGAATACTCCTTAAGTCACATTTTACTTTACTTTCAACCTGCTTTAGGTGGTCACCTGTTTTCAAAACTAGAAATAAACTATGAAGTTCATGTAATGATTTGTCTATACACAAATACATTTATAAATATAAAATGGAGACTTTATGCATATGTCTAGAGTTTCCCATATGTGTAAAAAAAATCCCTTGGTCATTGAAAGACAATGAAAGTTTGTTATTCTTTTTTCTTTCAATTTTATATTACAGGTGGTTGCAAAATGACAGACCTGTCGCAATACACCTTGCCAAATAGCACTGGTGTATGTCTACTGGACTGTGTAACTGCCTTTAAGAATCTCAGTGACAAAGAGAAGAAATATGCTCATTACTTGTCAAGGGCTGCCTGGTATGGTGGACTCATTGTTCTAGTTCAGGTAACAAGCAAATTACATACCTAAAGCTTTTTGCATCAATTTTATCGTGTCGTCAACCTGTCTTGAAATTCAACAATCTCTTATTTTTGATATTTTATAAGGAGTTATTGTATATTATTTTTGTCAAAGATAGTCTATAGATGCAAAGTTTACGCCATGTTTCTCTAAAATACTCATAATTGAATTAAACTGTCTGATTTGAAGACAAATTTTAAATAAATATAGAAGAACTACGGGTAGACAGATGTGTATTTAAAAAGTGAATAATTCTATTTTGGTAAACATAGAAATAGTGATAACTGAAATCAGGACAAGAACAAAACAGAAAGCCTAAACGTTTGTGCAAGAGCTTTCTGTTTTACTTTAACTCTGCTTCAAACTTTTTACAGTATCTAAGTAAATTTGGCAAAATCAGTATTAATGGTCTGATTATTCCGATGAAAAGTAAAATTGGCTATCTTTTGATTATGGATGGTAGGAACAACACTTCTAAGTTCATTGTAATATGCTTTACTACTTCAGACCTCACCGGAATCTCCTGCCATATTTGTATTGTTACAAAAAATATTCAAGTCTCAGCCATTGACAGAACTGCAACGTGGAGCAACAGAAGCTGGAGTGACAGCAGAGGAATATGAGGTTAGAAATTGAACACATATACTCTAACTTTGTCTAAGTCTACAGGGCTGCCATAAGTTGACATAAAAAATCCTAAGAATTCCGAATTTGCATTTTTCAAGTGTGATTTTTTCGAATTGTGCCTTTTCCCCATCGCCTGTTTCTAGTTTTGTTGACACGTGGCTGCTTAAAGCAGACTGAAAGTAAAGCAGAATGCGCCTTTAGGCGCATTCTGCTTTACTTTCGGTCTGCTTTAAGCTACCATGTACAAGAAAAAAATCTGAAGATTTAGGAAAAATCCGGAGAAATGGCAGCCCTGAGTCTAACTGATATACTATTTCCTGGAATAACCACTTCTAAAAGATAGTCATTGTTCAATACAGTCAAACTTGATATTATTATTTGTTATTATTGTATTTTATACCTATTCATTATTATTATACCAGATTGACCAGAGCAATCAAATGCTTATATCTCAAGTTAATTGAAAGTTCTACAAATGATTTTCATTATTTAAGTTAACCCAATACTTCATAGAATGTTTTTACTTTGAAAACATGTAACCACTTAAGGCAGGTTGAAAGTAAAGCAGAATGGGCTTTAAGCTACCATAAGGCATCTGCTTAAATATAGAAACCATTTCTAATGATACATATTCATGACAGCATTATTTGGAACTATTTTCTTCAGAGGACAAATAAAATAAATGTGTAAAACGTATATTTATGGAGTTAAGAGTTAAGTTGAGGATTGATTTTTTATTTGACAGGCCTTTCTAATCTATGCAGCAGCAATCTACTCCAATATGGGAAACTACAAGTCCTTTGGAGACAGCAAAATCATCCCAAATATGCCAAAGGTATGTTAGTGAGTTGTTTCATAGTACCTTGCTGTTTGGAGAGAGAAAAATGTATTATAACCATGTCTTTTGAGCTTATCTGTTTTCTGTGTTTCAAAGAAAAAATCAAGTTATTGTTGTGACTCCAGAATCTTTATCAACTTCCACAATTTTAAAGTTGGCCATAACTTCAATTTTTCATCCACATTCTTCATTTTAAGCTTGTCTCTGCATCATTGTTGTCGTCAAACAAAAATCACAACATTGGCCATAGCTTCTTCAATTTATTGTATTTACAGTATTCACTTTTGACAGGTCCTATCCAAACATACCAAAATATTTTACCAATTGTCCTTGACCTTAATCTTTGACTAAAGTTAGTATTTTTCACTGATCTTCAAACACAGAGGAGTATTGACACCCGCATGTGGTGCTCTTGTTGGCACTCATGTTCATCTTGACAATTCCTATCCAGACAAACCAAAATATTTTAACCAACTGACCTTTGACATTATTTTAATGTAATTTTTACTGATGAGCGTTTGCACTCGCATGCAGTGCTCTTGTTTCCAGTATGCTACTTGATATGTTTGTTTTCTCTATATTGTAAAAAGATTTTTTAGCTCACCTGAGCCAAAGGCTCAAGGTGAGCTATTGGGATGGCCCTGTGTCCGTCATCGTCCGTCGTGCGTCCTTAGTCGTCCGTCGTCTTTAACAATTGCTTTAAATGACATCTCCTCCTATACGGCTTGACAGAATTCAACCAAACTTTACAGAAATGTTCCTTGGGTCAAGCTCTTTCAAATTTGTTCAAAGAATTAAAAACAATGCAGAACTCTGGTTGCCATGGCAACCAAAGTGAAAAAATAAGGAAATCTTAAAAAATCTTCTTGTCAAAAACTGGAAGGGCCAGAGCTTACATATTTGGCACATAGCATTATCTACTGGTCCTCTATCAAGTTTGTTCAAATTATGCCCCTGGGGTCAAAATTGGCCCCGCCCCGGGGGTCACAGATTTACATAGAGTTATATAGTGAAATTTTCAAACGTCTTCTTCTCTGAAACTTATGTGGCCAGAGCTTTGATATTTGGCATAGTGACACTTCTAGATGTCCTATACGAAAATTGTTCAAATGGTTCTGGTCAGTTGCATAACTAGGTCACAGGAGCTAATAATAGATTTTTTTTTCATTGAAAACTTAAAAAATCTTCTTGTCTGAAACTACAAGGGCCTGAGCTTAGATATTGGGCACATAGCATCGCCTACAGGTCCTCTATTTAGTTTGTTCAAATTATGCCCCTGGGGTCGAAATTGGCCCCGCCCCGTGGGTCACAGTTTTTCATAGAGTTATATAGTGAAATTTTCAAACGTCTTCTTCTCTGAAACTAAAATGGCCAGAGCTTTGATATTTAGTATGGTGACACTTCTAGATGTCCTTTACCAAAATTGTTCAAATGGTTCTGGTCGGTTGCATAACTAGGTCACAGGAGCTAAAAATAGATTTTTTTTCAATGAAAACTTAAAAAATCTTCTTTTCTGAAACTACAAGGGCCAGAGCTTAGATATTTGGCACATACCATCGCCTACAGGTCCTCTATCAAGTTTGTTCAAATTATGCACCTGGGGTCAAAATTGGCCCCACCCCTGGGGTCACAGTTTTACATAGAGTTATATAGAGAAAATTTGAAACGTCTTCTTCTCTGACACTAATATGGCCAGAGCTTTTATATTCGGTATGGTGACACTTTTAAATATACTTTACATAATTTGTTCAAATTGTTCGGGTCTGTTGCATATCTAGGTCAGTCCTGGACCTAAATTATTATCGCCATTTTTTCAGCTATTTTCTCAGGTGAGCGAAATATGCCCCATGGGGCTCTTGTTTTTTATTTGACTTTTGTTTGTAGGAAAAGTTTGAAGCTGTGATAATGGCAAGTGCTGCAGCCAAAGCTGACCTCAGTGAGATCCAGGAGCTATGGAATAGTGCGTCTGACAGAGTGTTCTCACTGGAGGATAGGCAGAAAGAACTAGGTCTCGGGGATAAGGTAAGCAGAGAAGTGTAGAGCACATACTCATAGAATAGGGTAGTGGGACAATTGTACAACTTGGGGTTTAGGGATTTCAACCCTTTGCTCAATTCTAGTTTTGAAGACATATAACTACTTAAAGCAGGTTGAAAGTAAAGCAGAATGTGCCGTAAGGCGCATTCTGCTTTACTTTTAGCCTGCTTTAAGCTACAATCAGCTACAATATAGAAAATTTATTTCATGTCATAAATATTCTTGACTGTATAAATTTGAAATGGGTTAAAGGTATTGCTGTTGCCATTGGATGCATGACTACTGTTTATCTGTATCACTGTGTATGTGTAGTCATGGTTATTCACTGACACCTTTGACTTTATGTATACTTCAGGGAACAACAACATATTTTTCAAGTAATTGTGACGAACAGGATGCGAAAGTGGCCCAGGAATTCTTCATTGCCAAAGACTTGAGTGCCTACAACACTCGCCTGTTCAAGGGAAAAGATTGTACCAAAGTAGAGTATGAGGTTAGACTGGCCTCCGTAGAATGCAATGGTAAATGTTTCTAGCATTCAGAACCAGTTTATTGCACTACCCCATAAATACACCTTTTTACGCCTGTAATTTACTCCTCTACTGAAGAAAATATGTCCACGTTATAAAATCATAAATATGTACAATAAGAAATCATTCCTATATTTTAGCAGATGGAAACCTAAAGCAGGCTGAAAGTAAAGCAGAATGCGAATGAAGGTGCACTCTGCTTTACTTTCAACATTCTTTAACCCTTTACACATTTGTACACATTTAATTTATTCCTTTGCTGAAAAAAGCTTTTCCATTTTACACAGTGATAAATATGCACCATAAGAAATAGGTTCTATATCGTAACATATGGAAGCTTAAAACAGGCCGAAAGTTGAGCAACATGCACCTTAATGCAAATGCTGCTTTACTTTCAACCTGCTTTAAGTAGTAATCAATTTTCAAAACTAGAACCAGGCTATGGTTTAATGGGTTAAGCCAAGTTTCCAAGTTTGTGGATCTTAAAACATAATATATTTTGTTGAAAATCATTTTAGAGAAGACATTGTTATATTATGCTACTAAGCTTTAAAGATCTTGAATGAGTTAGTATTATTTATGTACTTTTGAATATAACCACATTAGGTGGAACCATCTCTGGCTGTGATCCTGACATATGTGGCACCCATCAGTTTACACCAAAGGGCTGGTCTCAGCCTGCCACCTTCACTGTCACCCGAGGAGACTACTCCAAACTCATGGCACTGGTGGCAGAAAACCTGGAAAAGGCAAAGGTAGGTAACTCATGAAAGCATAAGTGGACACTGTTTATATGATTTGAAATCCCCTATTCAACATGAGGCAGCCTGTCCACATTAAAATATCTTTTTTTCCAATTGCTTATCACATACAGTTCTTCCTCGCCACATCAATTACCAATGGGAGACAGATATTATGTGTACTGTTTGGAGGGATTTGTTATAGGGAGGAAATATTTATACCCATAAAGTACATTTGCAAACAGTTGAACCCAGATTAGACGCCACGTAACATGGCGTCAGATCTGGGTTCAAACTGTTTATCACTCGTCTTTCTCCTGACAGGTGGTTGCTTAAAGCCGACTGAAATGATATTCCTTTTTAGGACAGGCCCGTAGGAAGCAAAATTGGATTGGGGGGGGGGGGGGCCACACTCTTCATCTCTACATTGGGGGAAATTTGCGTAATAACTTCTGGAAAGCGTTTCCTGGCATTTATTTTGTTCAAATAAAAAAAAATTGCTTGTTTACTATAATTGGCAAAACTATTGGGGGCGGGGGGGGGGGGGGGGGGAGTGAAATATACTAGCTACACTTGAAAACAGTGTAGACCCTGACCAGAGGGCCTCTATAGGAGCCCTCTGATCAGGGTCTACACTGTTCTGTAATTTAGAACAGTACTTATGTTTTGGTTACTTAAAAAGATCCACAAGGGAACCTGATAATCCACAAGAGTTATTTTATAGACTTTTTAGTGTTGAAACAGTTAAATGCCATTATTCAGCATTTCCTAGTGATCAATGCTGTTTGCAATGTTTATCACCAATTCACCAGTCATCCTTTAACCCTTTACCCCATAGAAGCCACTTTTAGCGCATCTAATTTATTCCTACGCTGAAGAAAATAGTTCCAGTTTATACCCTCATGAACAATTACCATAACAAATATTTTATGTAGCCTAGCAGATGGTTGTTTAAAGCAGGCTGAAAGTAAAGCAGAATGTGCCTTAAGGCACATTCTGCTTTACTTTCAACCTGCTTTAAGTGTTCACCTGTATTTAATATTATATACGGGTTATTGGGTAAAGGGTTAACTCTTTCTTTGCCAAAATATATCATCTACTTTAACCTTCATACAGCCAAAATATTGTCTGCATTGGTAATGCTGTCTGCAATTTTTTAATTGTCAGATTTAAGGATGTTTTGACTGAAGAAATGTCAATATGAGTGTCAAACAGTTTTGATCCTGATCAGACCCTGTGCTATGTGGTGTCTGATCAGGATCCAAACTGTTTGCAAAGCCCCCTTTTGGCGCCGTTGGCAGTAAAAGAGTTAAGCATATATGATAAACATAAAATCCATGTAAAAAGGTCATAATTTTATTTTTGATGTTCACTAGCATTATGCAGCAAATCAAAATGAGGTTGACATGTTAGATGGGTACATCAAAAGCTTCAGTGAAGGCTCTATCCCAGCTCATAAAGATGGCTCAAGATACTGGATCAGAAACAAGGGACCAGTGGTTGAGAGGTGAGTACATGGACTGTCACACAACTTTATTCCTTAGCACGCTAGTGGTGGAACCATCATTATCTGTGCATAACAGCACACATTTTCCCCCCAATAATTGTGTCAATATAAGTAAAAATACCTAGATCTTTACATAGATCTATGTAAGTGTTTTACCTGTTTGGATTGTGCACAATGTCCTCAGAATACACCAGAGATCATCTGAGAAAGAAAAGAAAAACTTGAGGGAGCATGCCCCCAGGGACAGGAACATATGTTACAAACATGTCTTGTTGATTTACTATTAATATAATCCCATATTATGCTGCTGCAAATTGACAATACCAATTTTACTTGTATTTACAAACAGTTTGCATCCAGATAAGAAGCCATATAATTCATTATGTGATCTGGATTCAAACTGTTTGACACTTATTTTAGGTCTGTTCAATTAAAAAGTGCTAAACCCTAAATTGACAATTTTTGAAGATGACAATTTCAAAGCAGACAATATGATGGCAGGATAAGGGTTTAAATATCTACAGAACTCAAGTCAGGCTACATTGATTGTTTTTCATGTTTTCCAGTTACATTGGATTCATTGAGTCCTACAGAGATCCATTTGGAGTGAGAGGAGAATTTGAAGGTAAATAACATAAAAACAGTGCTGAAAAGTAATTCTTTTAATCTAATCTTTTAAAGACATTTCCTGACCTAGTTTCTGTAATATTGTATTTGCAAAGAATCAGCGAAGCCTCACATGTGAGAATCGTCTCTTAAATTTGATGGTTTGGTTTGAACAAACCCTTGTGTTTGAGTATGTCAGGACCTCTATAGACAGAATGAGGTGGCTTTGCCATATGCCTCATGTTTTTACAGTTACTTTCCCTATTATTTAGAACAAGTGGGGAGAGGGGTGGTTTATACAAAGGACCGAGAGTAATGCTTTTAATGGCTTTAAACTCTGTGCTTTTGTTATTCAGTTCAAGCTAACCTAACCTTTTACTTAATAGCCTATTTTAAGTTTGAATATCAATGCTTGTTAAGGAGCATTCTGCTTTATTTTCAATTTGATTTAAGCTACCATCTGGAAAAATAGGCGAAATATCTTCTGTGTTTATGTTAAGGATTTCCTAGATGGATTCTACTTTTCTTAGTGTAGAAATATCTATTGATGGGGTAACCGGTTAACCACATTTTACCGATTCATTGAGCATAAACACCAGTTGCTACAATGCCTCAATACTTTTACACCGATGGTGTATTGATGTATAAATGCAGCATCTTGTTTCTAACCCTTTCCTCCATAGCCTGTTTCTAGTATTGAAGATAGTGACTACTTAAACCAGGGTAAAAGTTAAGCAGAATGCACCTAAGATGTATTCTGCTTTATTTTCTGTTTGCTTTAAGCTATCATCTGCTAGGATATAGATAATATTTCTAATGATACATATTCATGGCTCTAAATTGAAACTGTTTTATTCAGTGGGGGAATAAAGTTATTGTGTAACAATGTGTATTTATTGAGTAATGGGCTCATTGCTTTTCTTTGCCTATTGTTTTCAGGGTTTGTAGCAGTGGTGAACAAGGAGATGAGTGCCAAGTTTGGTCAGTTGGTGAATTCTGCTGAAGGCCTGCTGGCTCTCCTTCCCTGGCCGCAAGCCTATGAGAAAGACAAGTTCTTACGACCAGACTTTACATCACTGGACGTTCTCACCTTCGGAGGATCTGGGATTCCAGCTGGAATTAACATTCCAAACTGTAAGTTGTTCACTGGGCTCCGGATAAGAGTGGATGGATGAAGGTATGAAACTTGGTTTTATGGTACTGCAACAAGAAACAGGTCATATAGCGCAAATGAATGATAAGGGATAATGAGATTAGATGATGTCCTCAGGAAGATGAGTTTGTCAAATCTCATTCCTTGCCAAGTAGCGCATGGGATCAAGACCACTGACCTGTCTTCCTTTTCGTTCTTAGTAGAGGGGCTAATCTCATCAAATAAAGAGAAAAGATTCCCTATGGCAAATAAGCCCAATAGCTGCGTCAAAGTTGAAAGGTCTCAAAAATCTCCTGTAAACCCTGTTGTTATCACTCTCTTTGAGATGATTCTAATGAGTGGTTACAACATATGGTTTGGTGGAGAAATAAGAAAGTGAGTATTTGAAATTCACTCCTTATCTGGAGCCTTGTATCCAGACGAAACTGAACATTGATGGTGTTTGAAATCAGGTGGCAGCTTAAAACAGAATGAAAGAAAAGTAGGGAGCTTCACCTGGAGCTTTCTGCTTTTACATATTACTTAAAGCAGCCACATGCTCAATACTGAAAACAGGCCCATATGATATTTTTCCTTATAGCTTATTTTTGTACTTTCATTTCATACCTGAAGCTTAAAAGTTTGATACTAATTCAGTACACAGCTGCTACTCAAAATAAGATGAAACTGCAGTCTTTTAAAAAGATGACAGCTTAACCCATTACTCCATAGCCTGTTTCTAGTTTTGGATATAGGTGACCACTTAAAGCAAGTTGAAAGTAAAGCATAATGCACCTTAAGGCACATTCTGCTTTACTTTCTGCCTGCTTTAAGCTATGACCTCAGGGATTTCCCCAGGATTTCTTGAAGGCATGTTGAATTTGGGGCATAGGGGGAGGGTGCTGGAGGGCTCTCCCTCCCGCGCTGTGGCGAAATGTTTTGCTCTTTAATCAATGAAATAGTGCATTTTTGGCAATACATATATGTAGTGTATACTATAGTGTGTTTATATTGAAATGGCTGAAATAAGTATTATTCTGTTTCCTAGATCTAGTGTGTGTAGGGTTTTTGTTTTCAAGTTCAGCACCAATATTTAAGTTACAACTCATAACTAGCCTATAGTTTACTATAATACATGTACCTGCTGATCTCCAAGTACAGTTGCTGACTGCAGCTTGCATTAACTAGTATTCCATTATTTTGCAACAAAGTATTACATTGTAAAACCTTACAAGTTGTAAAAGCACAACAATGATAAATAGCTAAAACATATTAATTCACTTATTTTATACATTATAAAATAACATAAAAAAATATCCGGAAACTAGGATGTGGAAACTATGAATGCCTTGACTTATGGAAAAAGTGTAGACCCAGTCTGATCTCCTGGGAGAGTCCTCTGATTAGTGTCAGTGCCATTTACAAGATTGTAAAGTCTTTGGAAAAACTACTACATGTATTGACAGAAACCACAAACAACATGTAGTCTCTTGACCAAAATGGAAAAGTCTTTGTAAAAAATCAGTATTTGAAAGTTTAAAGCATGTGAAATGTGCCCACATTTTCAATTTTCTCTGCTATACATACTACACTACTGTCACACTCAATCAGATAATACACACACACACTAGAAATGCTCACTTTTGTTTTCAAATAAATTAATTCTGAAACAGAAAAGCAGAAACAAGTAGGTAGGGCTTGTGCTACAAACAGTAGATCCAGAACAGGAAGCCCCTGACCAGGGAAAAACTGGTTGTCTTATTTATTTTTATGGAAAAAAATTCATAAGTTTCATAAACTTAATCAAAGAATTTATTTGAAAATGTTAAACATTAAGCATGTACAATGTGATTTAAATGTATCATGTTTTAACTCTTATTCCTCGTAGTCATTTGAGATACGTTTTTATGCCTTTACTGTTCCCTTGTACTCGATAGAAGATAGCTCAAGATACGGTAATATAATGGAGGTCTAGTAAAAAAAAAATAATTGTGTGGGTTAAGAGCATAGAAAATTTCACTGGCAAGTGGATGTCTAATGGAGGATTAATTTTTACTTTAAGCCTGCTCTAAACAACCATCCATCATAAAAACAGAAAACAAATTTTAACTTTAGTTGTTAATCCAAGACTCCAAGTCTACTTAAATATTTGTTGTCATGATTGTTTTCTGTTTCAATATTTCATCTCCAAGTATTCAATTTCAATTTACCAAAACTACCAGAAAGCTATTTTCAGAGATTCATCGTTTCCCGCTTGTCATTCCGAAACTCCCACGAAAAAAGTCTTCTGCGTCGATAGCCATTGCATACGAATAAGCGCTAATTTTAAACATCGCAATTTATGTTAATTTACTGTCATTCTAAATGGAAGTTTATAACGTCTAATCTAATTGGATGTTTTCAAAATGACGCTAGGAATTACCTATTTGATAACCAATTAGACCAGTAAAGACATGTGACAAAGTTCGAAGGATGCCGCGCATTTGGATTTCATTTCGGAAGTTTGGAATACTGTTTGCGTCTGTTACGTGATTATTAATATGTAGTTGTGATGAAATCAATTCTAAAAGGTAATATATATCCATTTAAAATATTCATTTGTTCGGAACTTTCGGAGAATTTTCTTATTAAATAGGCCCCGTATCGAAGATATTTTTCCGAGGTGACGCGCGATTTCGCGTCTTAATATTCGCGGCGAATTTTCAGTCCGCCGACCGTTAATCATCTTCAGAATGTTTAAATTCGGGAAAAGGAATGTCCGAGATTCCGGTTTCGGCTAGTATTTATTTTTCTTTCAGCGTTGTTCGTAGCTTGTTTTCCGAAAATCATTCAAGTCGCTGTTTGTAAAGTCAGCCATGTAGTAGAATCTACTCGCATCAATACCAGAACGTCAATCAAAAGTTAATCTCGCTCAAAATGGAACGAGTCCCTGTCAATCACCGTTTAGATAAGGAAATTCGGCTTGGGACTGGTTGATGAAGCTAAGCACACGCCCGACACGCGTGACAGCGTTTGGCATATGAAACAATTAATCGAGTACACAACACAGAGTCCTGATTTAAGGCTAGTCGCACAACAGATTAAAGACGTATCCGGGAGTTGTTACTGCGCTTCCCAAACGCGCATGTCCTTTCCGCTCTTTTCTGTATTTTCCTATCGCGGGTGTAATTGTTTACGATCACAACAGCGTCTAGATCATCGGATTTGGCGAATACAATATTTACTCAACTATCGTTATATATCGTTAAAAAAAACTTTTAAAATTCCTGGGGATATGAAGAGACGCAAATCAGGATCATTTGTGACAAAAAAGGGCTCGAAATCTCTGGAAAACATTAGATTTTTCACCAGGAACTCGTCGACTCGAGACAGCGTTAATAATCATAATGTGACAGGGAGTGAATTTAGTGTTGACATTGACTCGGAGTCGGATGCAGGGACAGGGTGTGACATCAGTGAACCTACAGAGAAACAGTGTTCGTGGGCTGCCTGATCTAGGTCTACTCTTTTTATAAATGGATGAAAAGCCAAATACAACAGAAATAAAAAAATAACCCTTTACTCCATATACGCACCTTTTGAATAATGTGCAAACAGAGTAGGCCTAGATCAGACAGCTACTGTATGAGCTGTCTGATCAGGGTCTACTCTGTTTGCACAGAAGCTATAACATTCCATAAGCTTTAAGCTTCCACCTGCAAGGATATAGAAAGTATTTCTTATGGTATATATTCATGACTGTATAAATTTGAACTATTTTCTTCATTGGAGGAATAAATTAAACACGCTAAAAGCCGCTTCTATAAGGTAAAGGGTTAACTTTCAAAAAGATGTATTATCATTATACGCCCGTCATCGACTGTTTTTAGCAGAGTTATGCCCCTTTATTGTCAAAAATGGGCTTTTTTAAAAAAAAAACAGATTTTTTTTTTTTTATTCAATTGATTTCAAATTTGATATGGTGATACAATGAATGAAGTGACTTAACATATAGTACGGGTTTTTGGTTTGACTCCGTATTTTCAGAGTTATGCCCCTTCCTGTGATAGTCTTTTTGAGATCGATAGTCGGGCCTAGACTCCGGGCGACTTTTTCCAGTCGGCCTGAGTCCGGACGACTTTGAAACCCGCCGGCCATGACGGGCGTGTTTTGCCGCTGCGGTGCTCTTATGATATTTTGAATGGTTATCATATGTTAACTCGCTGTCCACATTGAATAATGATTGTAGATGTGTTTATTGGTGGGTCTACTTTTTGTCCAGAATATATTTCCTTTGTCACATCAGCTACCGATAACAAATTAGGTGTGTGAGTCCATCTTTGGATGGCGGAGTGTCGCATACCATTTTCAGGTCACTGTGACCTTGACCTTTGACCTTGATTTTACAAAAAGCTTGTTCTGAGCATATATCCTATATCTTACCAGTTACCTATTCCAAATTCAGTGTTTGAGTATGGATACTTCCTACATTCTGAACTGAAATATTTGAACATGTATTACCTCCCTTTGATGTATGAATATGCATGCAGCTTTATGTAGCTTTATTCATTTATCATATAGCTTTAATGGGTTTTAAGCCAAAGAAAATATGTGTGAAAATAAACATAAAGTTGTGAATAAAGAATTAATGAATTATGCACCATCAGCATCATATTTAGGGGGGAGGGGGAGGGGGCATTTCATTTTTCACTCCGACTTGAGATGATGACAACACTGCATTTTTCAGCAGAACTTTCTAAAGTGCATAACAAGACATTTCTGTATAGCTGTGGGTATTATTGTATAAAGTATAACATTTAGACTATTTAAAAAAAAAAAAATTGTTAAAAAAGTGCATATTCACTGATAAAGGGAGGTAATAAAATTGAACATATCTCTGAAACGAGCAAGGCGAGGTACTGTTTTCTCATTGGTTCTATACTTGTTATATAATTATCTAATGTTTTAGAAAGAAAATAGGAAATTCTCCGCGCTAGAATTTTTTATTTTTGCAAAAAGGCTCGATTTTTTTACGATTTTCGAGTTCATTTTGCACATATTTTATGCGTAAAATCTGTATAATGCCACTCAAATCTAATTATTTTACATTCATTTGTAACACTATTCCATATACATGTAATTAATTAAAATTGGACTTGAAGTATCGATATTTGTGTGTTTGATGGACTTTCTTCTTATGAGGCCTAATTTCGGACAATTTGAATATAGTACTTCTAAAAAAGTGTAAATTATACAAAAAGTAGCAAGCCGACCTATGTTTTTGAAGACTGTTTTTACTTTCATTTATATCAATTTACTTATATGCAAATTTTAAAAAAATTCTCCGCGCTAGAAAAAACTCCCAGATACGTCTTTAAGGCATGTCGGCAAGATCAAAGCATGTCGCGAAGAGACCACCGGGAAGGAAGGCATGTTGCCCACGACAGGCGAAAACGGCCTGGGGAAATCCCTGGACCTGGACCTTTAAGCTGCCACCTGTCTTTTATGTAATCATTTTGCTTTCGTTTTGGTGCTCATAATAATGAGTTGTACTATGATGTTTTACATATCTTTCAGACAATGACATTCGTCAGAATGAAGGTTTCAAGAATGTATCCCTGGGCAATGTACTAACATCAGGTTACAAGGACACCACCATTACATTCCTGTCTCCGGACGATAAGGTATCCTTACTATAAGGCAATTAAATATTAGTGTATAGCATCCCCTAGTTGACCTTTATCAAGTTCGTTAAAATCATATTCCAGGGGTAGAAATTGACTCTGCCCAGGGGTCAATAGCTTTACATATCTACTTATAAAAGAAAACCTGAAATTTCTTCTTTCTCGTCAGTGATCTGGTAGATGGTCCAGAACTGAGATAAAACAGAGGTAAAACAATCAGGTTCAAATCAGAGCCATTCTGGAGGTCTTCTTTATATGAACTTACAGCCATTTGTTTATTTGCTGTAATGGATATATATATATATATATTGGCAGTTTTGGTCAGTTATTGATGCTGTCTATGCTCATGTTACAGGTGTTGTATGCCAAACTGAAGATTCCTGCATTTGAGGTGCAGGTTGGTCTACATGAGCTTCTTGGCCATGGAAGTGGAAAGCTGTTCATGAAGGTAGGGTATTTCCTATGTTCTATATGCAGTTTGCCCTTCATTATACTGCCATGTTATTTCAGACTACAGATGATTGTTGTATAGTTATTATAACCTGTAACCAAATAGAATGAATGAATGAATGAAAATGAATTAATGAATGATTGAATGAATTAATGGTGCTTTACGGCCAATCAACACAAGAATGTCATTCAGGGTCGAACCAAATAGATATGCCTTTTAACACATTTAATTTATCCCTTTACTAAAATATAGTTCCACTTTATATAGGCATGAATATGCACCATAACTAGCAGAGGGTAGCTTAAAGCAGATTGAAAGTAAAGCAGAATGCTCCTTAAGGATCATTCTGCTTTACTTTTAGACCACTTTTAGGAACCATCTGTCGTCAATACTGATAACGAGTGATGGGGGAATGAAGCACAGTGTTGACTGAATTGTAGTTTTCAATACTTGTGAAGGAGCAGGGTTTGCACTGTTTGTCAAATTTCAATGCTTTGACAAAAACAACCCTAAGTAGTCGAATTTGGACTAGACTTAACTGGCAACTGGAATTGTTCAAAAGAAAACGAATTAGGTGTCTTAAATACCGGTAGCTGGTTGATGCAGAATACATGTAGAACTAAATTAGAAAGCTCCCACATGAATTCTATGCTTTATCTTGTATAATGGTTCTTTTAGAAGAATGACGACTTTCTATATGTTAGACTGTATTAAGTATTGTATACTTCTACCTCCTGAGTGACACTTTCAGCTCCTGAGTGATATAGTAGTAAATGGAATGTGGACTTTAAAGAGGCTCGCAACCGGATTTAGCATTAAAAATGGTAATTTGTAAATATATGTCAAATGATTATATAAATGGGTAAGATTTAGTTTAGGATAATAAATTCTGTTAAAAAATGCATTTCCAAAAAAAAAAAAGAAGAAGCTCTGGTGGGATTCGAACCCGTGACCCTCCATTGCGGAGACAAACAAGAAAAATGAGGACAAGCCTTTACCGCCTCGACCACGGACGCTCTCTATATATATGGTAGCGAATTAACGTACTTCACTGGTAGCGCTGAATACTACATTATTCGGCTCCGGTTTATGTCAGAGCCCGTGTAGAGAAGCAACAACAACAGCAAAACCGTCAGCTGACGCTATTGAAAAACGATGGAATATATCTAAAAAAAACTAAGATTCGGTGACGATTCTTGAGACTTTTTTTGGACTGATCATATTTTTTTAATGTCAGAAGCCAAATAATGCCACAAATTTGCTTTTATTTGAGTATTTAATTTTATTTTGACAAGTACACCATCCGGTTGCGAGTCGCTTTAAAATGAAGGTGACTGCTTAATACAGGACTAAAGTAATTCAGGAAGGTCCTGCAGGAGCTTTCTGAATTACTTTAGTCCTGCATTAAGCTGTCACATGTCTTTGATATCCACAATTTGGTCTAATTTTAGTGCTGAGAGGTTTAACATTTCTCCTTTTCATGTTTGCTAGCAATAACATGTTGACTGCTTTAGATTGAATAAGCTCAGACAAAGTTTAGACAGACTTTTAATGGCATGAACTTTTATCTACCTGTTGTATTACCTTTGCAGGACGAGAAGGGCAGTTTCAACTTTGATATAGACACTGTCAGGCACACAGAAACAAATGAAAAGGTAAAACAAATCCTCGGTCACACTCCATACTATATTTATAATAAAATCATCACAAACAGTTAACCCTTATCCTGCCATTATACAGTAAAACCTTGCTATTACGACCACTAAAACGAAGGCTAATTGATTGTTTAATAGACAGGTGACAGCTTGCTTTAAGCAGTCACCTATCGTAAACACCCTAATAATTAACATAATTTAGTGGTTTTAAAAGAGAGGTTTTACTGTATTATCTGCTTTGAAAAGTTCTGTAAAATTCAAATTTATGCATTTCTGAATTCAAGTGATGTCAAATAGTTTTTATCCAAATCTGACGTCACATTTATAGAAGACAGAACTTTGCAAAAAGACATCTTATCCCCTCGTGATGTGTTTAACTCTTTGCACACTAGTGACGCCTTTTAGCGAATATAATTTATTCCTCCGCTGAAGAAAATAGTTCGAATTTTATTAGTCATGAATATATATTATAGGGAATATGTTCTATATTCTAGCACATGAAAGCTTAAAACAGGCTGAAAGTAAAGCAGAATGCGCCTTAAGGCGCATTCTGCTTTACTTTCAACCTGCTTTAAGAAGTCACCTATCTTCAATACTAGAAAGAGACTATCAGGTAAAGGGTTAACTCTTTGCACACTAGTGGCAAATTCTTGATAATTCTTATTGTTTGTGCAAACAGTTTTGATTCAGATGATATGCTATGTTTAGGCGCATTCTGTTTTAACCTTCTTTAAGAGGTTGCCTTTAATGAAAACTAGAAAGAGGCTTTGGGGTCAAGGGTTAAGTAAATTGTCTGCATTTCATTTCAGATCAACACTTGGTATGACAGTGGTGAGACATGGGACTCCAAGTTTTCAACCATTGCTCAGACCTATGAAGAGTGTCGTGCAGAGTGTGTAGGCCTGTATCTCTGCCTCTCCTCCAAGGCTCTCAGGTAAGTTTTCAACCATTGCTCAGACCTATGAAGAGTGTCGTGCAGAGTGTGTAGGCCTGTATCTCTGCCTCTCCTCCAAGGCTCTCAGGTAAGTTTTCAACCATTGCTCAGACCTATGAAGAGTGTCGTGCAGAGTGTGTAGGCCTGTATCTCTGCCTCTCCTCCAAGGCTCTCAGGTAAGTTTTCAACCATTGCTCAGACCTATGAAGAGTGTCGTGCAGAGTGTGTAGGCCTGTATCTCTGCCTCTCCTCCAAGGCTCTCAGGTAAGTTTTCAACCATTGCTCAGACCTATGAAGAGTGTCGTGCAGAGTGTGTAGGCCTGTATCTCTGCCTCTCCTCCAAGGCTCTCAGGTAAGTTTTCAACCATTGCTCAGACCTATGAAGAGTGTCGTGCAGAGTGTGTAGGCCTGTATCTCTGCCTCTCCTCCAAGGCTCTCAGGTAAGTTTTCAACCATTGCTCAGACCTATGAAGAGTGTCGTGCAGAGTGTGTAGGCCTGTATCTCTGCCTCTCCTCTAAGGCTCTCAGGTAAGTTTTCAACCATTGCTCAGACCTATGAAGAGTGTCGTGCAGAGTGTGTAGGCCTGTATCTCTGCCTCTCCTCCAAGGCTCTCAGGTAAGTTTTCAACCATTGCTCAGACCTATGAAGAGTGTCGTGCAGAGTGTGTAGGCCTGTATCTCTGCCTCTCCTCTAAGGCTCTCAGGTAAGTTTTCAACCATTGCTCAGACCTATGAAGAGTGTCGTGCAGAGTGTGTAGGCCTGTATCTCTGCCTCTCCTCCAAGGCTCTCAGGTAAGTTTTCAACCATTGCTCAGACCTATGAAGAGTGTCGTGCAGAGTGTGTAGGCCTGTATCTCTGCCTCTCCTCTAAGGCTCTCAGGTAAGTTTTCAACCATTGCTCAGACCTATGAAGAGTGTCGTGCAGAGTGTGTAGGCCTGTATCTCTGCCTCTCCTCCAAGGCTCTCAGGTAAGTTTTCAACCATTGCTCAGACCTATGAAGAGTGTCGTGCAGAGTGTGTAGGCCTGTATCTCTGCCTCTCCTCTAAGGCTCTCAGGTAAGTTTTCAACCATTGCTCAGACCTATGAAGAGTGTCGTGCAGAGTGTGTAGGCCTGTATCTCTGCCTCTCCTCCAAGGCTCTCAGGTAAGTTTTCAACCATTGCTCAGACCTATGAAGAGTGTCGTGCAGAGTGTGTAGGCCTGTATCTCTGCCTCTCCTCTAAGGCTCTCAGGTAAGTTTTCAACCATTGCTCAGACCTATGAAGAGTGTCGTGCAGAGTGTGTAGGCCTGTATCTCTGCCGCTCCTCTAAGGCTCTCAGGTAAGTTTTCAACCATTGCTCAGACCTATGAAGAGTGTCGTGCAGAGTGTGTAGGCCTGTATCTCTGCCTCTCCTCTAAGGCTCTCAGGTAAGTTTTCAACCATTGCTCAGACCTATGAAGAGTGTCGTGCAGAGTGTGTAGGCCTGTATCTCTGCCTCTCCTCTAAGGCTCTCAGGTAAGTTTTCAACCATTGCTCAGACCTATGAAGAGTGTCGTGCAGAGTGTGTAGGCCTGTATCTCTGCCTCTCCTCCAAGGCTCTCAGGTAAGTTTTCAACCATTGCTCAGACCTATGAAGAGTGTCGTGCAGAGTGTGTAGGCCTGTATCTCTGCCTCTCCTCTAAGGCTCTCAGGTAAGTTTTCAACCATTGCTCAGACCTATGAAGAGTGTCGTGCAGAGTGTGTAGGCCTGTATCTCTGTCTCTCCTCTAAGGCTCTCAGGTAAATTTTCAACCAGTGCTCAGACCTATGAAGAGTGTCGTGCGGAGTGTGTAGGCCTGTATCTCTGCCTCTCCTCCAAGGCCCTCAGGTAAAGCCAAAATACTTGTACAGTATTAACCCTTAGCCTGCCACTCACGACTATAGCTCCATATGCAAACAGCTTGGATCCAGATGAGACGCCGAGTAACTCGGCGTCTCATCCGGATCCAAGCTGTTTGACACTCGGACAACATTTTCAGCAATTTTGAGCAACTTTGAAGCACTTTGAAACTTGAAGCAGACGAGAATTATAGCAGACGACAATTTATTCGGCGGGCTAAGGGTTAACTGCCTTGAGCAACATTTCAATATGTCTTGTTCTTTAACCCATTACCCCATAAATATGCCTTTTTACGCTATTAATTTATTCCTCTACTGAAGAAAATAGTTCCAATTTATACTGTTACAAATAAGACTCATAAGAAATATTTTCTATATTCTAGCAGATATTAGCTTAAAGCAGGCTGACAGTAAAGCAGAATGAGCCTTAAAGTGTATTCTGCTTTACTTTCAACCTGCTTTAAGTGGTCACCTGGTTTTCAAACAAGAAACGGGCTATTGGGAAATGGGTTAAGACAGACAAAAGGTTTTCAAACAGGTGAAAGCTTAGTGCAGGACTAAAGTTCTGCTTTAAGTTACCATCTGCTAGGGTATAAAAAAAGTTCTTACAATACAAACTTACGAATTACTGTATAACATAGAACTTTTTTCTTCAGTGGTTAAATTAAATGCATTAAAATGTATATCTATGGAGTAAAGGGTAATGCCAAACTCTATGTTTAGAGATTCCAATTAGTCCTTAGTTGTTGGGTGCTGAAGAAAGGAGTAAAGGGTAATGCCAAACTCTATGTTTAGAGATTCCAATTAGTCCTTAGTTGTTGGGTGCTGAAGAAAGGAGTAAAGAGTAATGCCAAACTCTATGTTTAGAGATTCCAATTAGTCCTTAGTTGTTGGGTGCTGAAGAAAGGAGTAAAGGGTAATGCCAAACTCTATGTTTAGAGATTCCAATTAGTCCTTAGTTGTTGGGTGCTGAAGAAAGGAGTAAAGGGTAATGCCAAACTCTATGTTTAGAGATTCCAATTAGTCCTTAGTTGTTGGGTGCTGAAGAAAGGTAGCACTGTATATGATCTGTCTGGTATGAATACAATAAAAGGCCATAAACAATTGGCATACATCATTTTTAGCTCGCCTGTACGAAGTACATGACGAGCTATTGCAATACCCCCGGTGTAGTCGTCGGCGTCGTTGTCGTCGGCGTCGTCGTGAACGGCGTAAACAATTTTAAGAAAATGTCTATAACTTCTATGTCCCTTGAGGTATTGCTTTCATAGTTGGTATGTGTGTGTATATGGACAAGACCTTTCCATGCACAGAAAAATTTGGACCCCTGTGACCTTGACCTTGAACTTAGGGCCCGCGTTTAGGTTTCGAAATCTGTGTTAAGGCGCATTCTGCTTTACTTTTAGCCTGCTTTAAGTGGCCACCTATCTTCAAAACTAGAAATAGGTAATGGGGTAATGGGTTAACCTTTTCCTCCATAGCCAATGTCAAAATATCTTATATCCACTGTGTTCAATGGCTGATTGCTGTATGTAGTGTATCGATTTTGATCCAATCTCAATAGGGGCAGCTAAAGGCAAAAACGTTCCCAATATAACAATATCATATAACTTTGACCTTGACCTTGACCTTGACCTGATTTAGACTCATACTATTTTAAATGGGCTATTTCTTCGTTAACTAGATTTTACTGTTTCATCTTGCATGAACACTACTGACTACAATGCTTTTATACATATACAGTTATTGTCTTTGACCAATACCAATTCACCCATATTACCCAACCTCAATTAAGCCTTGACCTTGAACTAATTTGGACTTAAAAAAAAGATTCAGAAAATATTGTCAAGGCTGCCACCGGGGGCATAAGCGTTTATTGAATGTGCAGTCTGTTTTGTCAACTTGCAACCAGTTGGGAACAGGCCTACAGTTGATGAGAATTGTTAGGGGTCCTCACTCAACCTAAACACCACCAATGTATATACATGTAGTAGCTTTTTGCATTATGTATGCCCAGTAAAAAGCACTACTTTTTTCCAAAATACTGATCAATTTTTCTTTGAATGTTGCTGTACTCTGATTTTACTGTTGTTTGGAGACAACCTGTCTTCAGTTATCATAATTATACTAATGATACATGTACAATTGCCTTGTGGTTTTGTCCTTGTAATCACCTTGTGGTTTGTCCTTGTAATAACAGTGGCGGCTGAAACAAAGATAAGCATTGTTGTTAATTGTCTCTTATAATGTAAAGTCAGCAAGACTAGATCAGGGCTCCAGATAAGAGTGAGTAAACCGAAGAAATACAACATTTTCTCGCTCATTTTAGCACCAAATCCTATGGTGTTACTACTCATTAGAATCGTCTCTTAGGGTTTAATGCAGAAATAAAGATTTTAGTTTTTGAAATACTCCCCTTATCTGGAGCCCTGCTAGATTTTGTCTTCAATATCAGTATATTAACCCTTTTACTCTCAATGACATCACAAATGGCATTTGCAAACATTTTTGATCCTGATCAGACGCCGTGTAACTCTGTGTCTGATCAGGATCAAAACTGTTTGCCACTTGTTTTGAAATACGTCAGTTATACTGCCTTAAATCTAACTTTGAAACGACATTGCAGACAACAATATTGAAGCAGACGACAATATGGCGGTGAAGGGGTAAACTTCTCGCATTAAATTTGATCATGACAGGGTAAAGGCAAGAAATGTTCAGTATCAGTATAAAGGCAATAAGTGTAAGGTTAAAAAACTTATTCTGTGGTTTGTTCGTGAGTATGTGACTATTGAAAATCATATGTGTAGCAAGTCTGTAATTTAGTAAGGTCTGTGATTTTTGAGACTCTGGTTATAACAAAGAAGGATAATTATACTGCTCAAATGACTGTACGAGTAAACCGTGATACAGTAAAAATCCTGTGTACAATGGCTACTCAAACAAAAGATGATTTACAACCTTTTTCAGAGGTTGCTGCTGAATGCAAGGCAAAGTTAATGCTGAAAGCACCTATATGAGCTTACTGCATGTGTGCTTCATTAACCCTTTCCCTTATAGAAGCGACTTTTAGCGCATTCATTTTATTCATCCGCCAAAGAAAATAGTTCCATTTCATACTGTCATGAATATGTATCATAATAATTTTTTTCAATATCCTATCAGTTATTAACTTATAGCAGGCTGAAAGTAAAGCAGAATGCGCCCTAGGGCGCATTCTGCTTTACTTTTAGCCTGCTTTAATAGGTCACATATCTTAAATACTAGAAACAGGCTATGGGTTAAAGGGTTAAGCACATTGCCATGTTTTTACAGTACAAACAATACACATTGTATTACAGTGCTCCCTCTCTATAACGGCCCTCCCAACAACGACTCCCTCTCTACAACAACACTTGCCGCAGTTCCCCTAAATAGAGCATTTATGTCTAACGCTTTTACTGCTGCAATTTCGTCTGCTTAAAGTTGTCGTCTGTTATTTTACATAATGGACATTTGGACGAGAAAATATTAATGAGGAGTGACAAACAGCTTGAATCCAGATTAGACGCCGCGTTACGCGGCGTCTGATCTGGATTCAAGCTGTTTGCAAATGTACGCCAATTTCCCTCCCTATAACGACTTCCTCCGAACAACGCACATAATTGTTGTCTCCCATTGGATGTCGTTGTAGAGAGGGAACGCTGTAGATCACATTGCATAATAATGACTGTTTGAAGTTTCCAGTACATGTAGTACAGATAGTATAATAGTAATAAAAGAAAAAACAGCAAGAAAAAATGGCACATTATGATATTAACCCTTAGCCCACCAAATAAATGGTCGTCTGCTATATTTCTCGTCTGCTTCAAGTTTCAAAGTGCTTCAAAGTTGCTCAAAATTGCTGAAAATGTTTTCCGAGTGTCAAACAGCTTGGATCCGGATGAGACGCCGAGTTACTCGGCGTCTCATCCGGATCCAAGCTGTTTGCATATGGAGCTATAGTCGTGAGTGGCAGGCTAAGGGTTAATATGTAACATAGGATTGTAATGTTTGTCTTGGCCATATCATATACAACTGATAATGTAATTAAACTGTAGCCATATTTTGACCTTTTTAAAAGCTAAAATTACATGAAATGTATGCAATTTATGTTCAAGCTCAGACATTTTACCCTCTTTCTAGTGAAGCTTGTTTAAACTAGTAACTATTTAACCCATTACCCCATAGCCTGTTTCCAGTTTTGAAGATAGGTGACTACCTAAAGCAGGTTCAAAGTAAAGCAGAATGCGCCTAAAGGCACCTTCTGCTTTACTTTCAGCCTGCTTTAAGCTATATTTATAATGATACATATTCATGACTGTATAAATTTGAACTATTTTCTTGAGTGTAGGAATAAATTAAAGGCGTAAAAATGGTATTCATTAGGTAATGGGTTAAGAATAAGATACACGATCAAGAGATACAAGGAGCTTTATCTATAGTTGGGTGTATACAAACATTTTTTTAACATTAGCTAGAAACTTTTTACCGACTAATTCCATAGTAACAAGTGATAATCACAAGTAACCAACTGTTCGAGGCAGTTGACTGCTTCAAGCAAGTTTTAATTAAGGCAGAAATTTCCTGAAGGAGCTTTCTGCTTTAATTTCAGCTTTCTGTAAGCTACCACTGTAATACTTTCCCTTGTTTCTGCAGTATATTTGGTCATGAAGAAGATGATGCTGATGACATTGTCTACATCAACTGGTTGAACATGGTACGAGCTGGGCTGCTGGCTCTTGAGTTCTACTCACCAGAGACAAAGGCATGGCGTCAGGCTCATATGAATGCCAGGTAAGATGTACAGTCAAATCTCTCTGATATGTCAAAGAATATAAGTCTCTCTGGCCATCTTTAAGACAGGGGCAGCTTTTTATCATAGCAGATCGTAGCTTAAAACAGGCTGAAAGTAAAGCAGAATGCGCCTTAAGGTGCATTCTGCTTTACTTTCAACCTGTTTTAAGCAGTCATGTGTCTTCAAAACAAGAAAAAGACTATGGGGTAATGTACGGTTAGTAAAATTTCGTCTGAAAAATTGAAAATTTGAAATCTTAGGATTTTTATTATCAACATATGGCAGCCCTGTACTTTTGTCCTGCTTTGAGCATTCACCTGGTCCATTGATCTCCGTTACTCATGACTGATTGATTACTTAATTCTCTGTAAGTAAGAGTGTCTGTCAATCTGTTAACCCTTTTTAGCTCGCCTGTTCATAGAACAGCAGAGCTAATGTCATACCCCCGGCGTGAGCGTGGGCGTGAGCGTGGCCAAGGTTAAAGTTTTTGGACGGGTTGTTTTAAAGCTTAATATTTGTGCTAGGGTTATGAAATTTTGTATGGAGGTTCATTTGGGGTTTAACATTGATGTTATGATGTTGGAATTTAAAAATAATTTTAATTTGTGTCAATTTTCGACATGTTTTGGACTTAGGTTTTTCGACTTCAAATCACCACGTTAAAGTTTTTTGAATCACCACGTTAAAGTTTTTTGGACGGGTTGTTTTAAAGCTTAATATTTGTGCTAGGGTTATGAAATTTTGTATGGAGGTTCATTTGGGGTTAAACATTGATGTTATGATATTGGAATTTAAAAATAATTTTAATTTATGTCAATTTTTGACATGTTTTGGACTTAGGTTTTTCGACTTCAAATCACCACGTTAAATTTTTTTGGACGGGTTGTTTTAAAGCTTAATATTTGTGCTAGGGTTATGAAATTTTGTATGGAGGTTCATTTGGGGTTAATCATTGATGTTATGATGTTGGAATTTAAAAATAATTTTAATTTATGTCAATTTTCGACATGTTTTGGACTTAGGTTTTTTTACTTCAAATCACCACGTTAAAGTTTTTTGGACGGGTTGTTTTAAAGCTTAATATTTGTGCTAGGGTTATGAAATTTTGTGTGGAGGTTCATTTGGGGTTAAACATTGATGTTATGATGTTTGAATTTAAAAATAATTTTAATTTATGTCAATTTTTGACATGTTTTGGACTTAGGTTTTTCGACTTCAAATCACCACGTTTAAGTTTTTTGGACGGGTTGTTTTAAAGCTTAATATTTGTGCTAGGGTTATGAAATTTTGTATGGAGGTTCATTTGGGGTTAATCATTGATGTTATGATATTGGAATTTAAAAATAATTTTAATTTATGTCAATTTTTGACATGTTTTGGACTTAGGTTTTTCGACTTCAAATCACCACATTAAAGTTTTTGGACGGGTTGTTTTAAAGCTTAATATTTGTGCTAGGGTTATGAAATTTTGTATGGAGGTTCATTTGGGGTTTAACATTGATGTTATGATGTTGGAATTTAAAAATAATTTTAATTTATGTCAATTTTTGACATGTTTTGGACTTAGGGTTTTCGACTTCAAACCACCAGGTTAACGTTTTTTGGAAGGGTTGTTTTAAAGCTTAATATTTGTGCTAGGGTTATGAAATTTTGTATGGAGGTTCATGTGGGGTTAAACATTGATGTTATGATGTTGGAATTTAAAAATAATTTTAATTTATGTCAATTTTTGACATGTTTTGGACTTAGGGTTTTCGACTTCAAATCACCAGGTTAAAGTTTATTGGACGGGTTGTTTTAAAGCTTAATATTTGTGCTAGGGTTATGAAATTTTGTATGGAGGTTCATTTTGGGTTAAATATTGATGTTATGAAGTTTGAATTTAAAAATAATTTTAATTTATGTCAATTTTCGACATGCTTTGGACTTAGGTTTTTCTACTACAAACCACCAGGTTAAAGTTTTTTGGACGGGTTGTTTTAAAGTTTAATACTTGTGCTAGGGTTATGAAATTTTGTATGGAGGTTCATTAGGGGTCTAACATTGATGTTATGAAGTTGAAAATTTAAAAATAATTTTAATTTTTGTAAATATTTGACACGCTTTGGACTTAGGTGTTTTCCTACTAAACACCAGGTTAAAGTTTTTTGGACGGGTTGCTTTATAGTTTAATACTTGTGCTAAGGTGCTGAAATTTTGTATGGAGGTTCATTAGGAGTCAAACATTGATGTCATGAAGATGAAATTTCAAAATAATTTTAATATTTGTCAATTTTTGACACGATTTGGACTTAATTGTTTTGACTTCAAATCACCAGGTTAAAGGTTGCACGGGTTGTTTAAAGTTTAATAAAACTAGACTAAGACTCAACATTAATTTAATAATAGTTCTAAACTGAAAATTGATTTTCTTTTGATACAAGATGTTTTTTAGACTTAAACTTTAAACAGGCGAGCATCAGGTGGCTTTGACACCCATTTCTGGTTTTGTTAGGCCTGGCTTGCAGTCTGCATTTGTATGCAGCTGAGAGCAAAGATCACGGGCATTTTTATTTTTGGTATACTCTTTGAGGAAGCATCTGTATTCTTTAAACATTTAACTGCTCAATTTAGAACAAAGAAAATCTGACAAATCCTATAATTGTCCTGCATAAAGTTGTATTTATGCAACATGTCTGAACCCTATACGCCATTCCCTGTTTCTTTGTTTTGAAGACAGGTGTCCACTTAACCCTTTCCCCAATAGCAGCGACTTTTAGCGCATTGAATTTATTCCTCCGCTGCAGAAAATAGTTCCAAATCATACAGTCATGAATATAATTCATCAGAATTATTTTCAGTTTCCTTGCAGATTATAGCTTAAAGCAGACTGAAAGTTAAGCAGAATGTGCCTTAAGGCACATTCTGCTTTACTTTCAACCTGCTTTAAGTAGCCACCTATCTTCAAAACTAGAAATGGGCTATCAGGTAAAGGGTTAAAGCAGGTTGAAAGTAAAGCAGAATAAGCCTGAAGGTGCATTCTGCTTTACTTTCAACCTGCTTGAAACTACTATCTATTAGAATATATAAAATATTTAATATGCTACATATTCATGACTATATAAAATGGATGTATTTTCTTCAGTTGAATCATAAATTAAATGTGCCTGAAGGTGTATCTATGAAGTAAAGAGTTCAAAGTGACTTCCAGCTCTGCATTTGTCCTCAATAGCTGCTTAACTCTTTCCTCCCTAAAACTTTCAATGAATAATTCCAGTTTCCATCTAAGTCTAGTTCATTTATGAATTTTAAGGGTTGTTTTTGTCAATGTTTGGCATTATGACAAACAGTGAATACCCTGATCAGAGGGCTCCTTTCGGAGCCCTCTGATCTGGGTCTTCACTGTTTGCATAGGACAAGTGTACTATTCACATACACACTGTTTGAAAAGGACGCCTATATGCGGGATTAGGGTTCAAAGGGTTAACACATGTTTGAAAACATTTACATGAGTTTGTACATATACATGGTTTCAGATTTCATAAACTTCGTAAAACATTTTCTAAATTCTTGCATAGAAATCTTCCTCTCATTAACAAGTATAAATGTAACTTAAAGTCTTTTCTGCGGCAAGGTATTTCACATCCGGAGTTTTATGGTGATGTAACTTATAGACTTCGTAAAATTCTTGGACATATGCATTTTCAAAACCTGTTTGTGAAACGTATTAGATCTTTCCTCAAAAAAGATTATGATCCAACTATATTGCTGCTCACTTCACGTTTGGTTATCAATCAATCTACAATTGATAACTATGCTTTCCTCTTTGGTTGTGCGACGACAGACAGGGCTTAGCACTACATGATGATGTATCTCTAAAGCCGTCCTTAACCGGCAGAGTTATGTCGGTTTTTCATGCTTTTTTTTTCTCTCCCTCTCTGTCGTACCCTGAACCCATCCATGTCTTACAGTTACTCGTGACTACGGACTAGTCGCTTGAGTACAATTTGACCGTTGCCATAGTGGGTTATTTTTAACACGGGCTTGAATGTTTAATTCTTTCCCGTGTTACTAATAATCTTCTTGTCATAGAATTGTTTTTAGATGTTTTACATGTATTTACTTACTGTGTTGGCGGTCTTTTTGATTGTAAGGTTGTGGAACAGGGTTTATATTTTATGTACTGTTCGTCTTTATAGGTGAATATAGGAGATAAGAGTGAGGTTGGGCGTCCCTAAACCCGGGTTTAACCCCCCAGTGGTTATTGATAATTAATTTCTAATTAATTATTGATTGCTACTGACCGTACCAAGGCGGGCTCCTATGTTCACTTTGCTTTATGTTTGTCTTGCGTGTTGTTTTCTAGATAGAAGGAATGGTATTGCGAGTGTGTGTGTATATGTGTGTGTTTGTTAGTGTATGACTGTGTGTGTGTTCTGCTTGAGAGGTGGGTGTATTGTTTGTGTTGCATTTCCTGCTTCAGTCTTTTGTATTTATTTGAAATTTGAATACATATACATGAATTTGAATTCATATATATGAGTTTGAATTCACAAAGTACTCATTGACTTTGTAGGTTTGTAATACTGCGTGTTTTGCTTGAGGCTGGGGATGACCTAGTTAAGGTACAGAAGAAAACTGGAGAGGACGGCAATCCTGATATTCTCCTCACCCTGGACAGAACCAAGATCAACAAGTATGGAAAACCAGCCATTGGAAACTTCCTTAAGAAACTTCAGGTAAGGGAAAATTTCAACCCATTCATCCCTAGCGACGAGTATACTCGTCATTTAGAAACAGTGTACATGTGAAGATTACAATTGTCCTATGCAAACAGTGAAGACTCTGATCAGAGGGCTCCTGAAGGAGCCCTCTGATCAGGGTCTACACTGTTTGTCATTTTGAAATATATTGTTAAATTCAACCCTAAATAGTCAATAATGGACTAGACTTATTTTGAAATAGGAATTGTCCATTAAAAGTTTCAAAGATGAATGAGTTAATCTTTAAGTCTTAAAGCAGGTTCAAACGAAAAACAGAATCTTTCCCCTTCTAAGAGATTACTGTTTTACAATAAGCCTGCTTTAAACAGATAGCTGTATAGCTTTACAATTACTATCAAAGATATTATCAATCTTGAAATTTGGAGCCCTACTACACTATCAAAAGGGTATTACATAATTTCATACGAACAAAACAGGCACCCCTATGACTTTTGTTTTTGCAGAGTTGTTACCCTTGATTTGATTGAACTGAAATTATTTTAATAAATAACAGGTGAATAAAAATCAGTCAACTCAATACTGCGTGATCATTTGTTAACTTATACTCATTTGTTTTACTATTGAAATCATTTTAGTATCAAGTATGATAAAGTAGAGCACCTAGCGCATAATGCAGTAACAGTTGCAATGCCAGATATTATTTCTATAGTTAGATTGCAAAAAGAATTGGGGCGTCTGATTTTTGTCTGCAATGCAATATTACAAGGTTCTTTATTTTCATGACATTTAAACAAATGCTTTGGGGATTTATCAACCTAAGTACTCACTATGTTATCCCCTTAAAGCAGTCAAATATCTAATGATGTCAGGCTTTAGAAAAGAGAAATTGGCAGTATTTAAATCATTTTGTAGCTTAATGTAGGATAAAACTAATGCAGAAAGCTCCTGCATTATTTTTATCATGCATTAAGCAGTCTCTAGTTTTTAAAGATCTCATCTCTAATTCATTGGTTGACCACTGAGCATGTCTGAATGCTTTTTGAGTAGCCAGTTTATATTTCCAGATATTAACCTTTTCCTTAACCACATCAATATGAATTGTATTAAATACCTAATTATAGTAAAACCTCTCTATAACTTCCACTAAAGTGAAAGTGAATTGATTGTATTAAAGACAGGTGACAGCTTAAAACAAGGTGACAGTAAAACAGAAAGCTCCTAAAGGAGCTTTCTGTTTAACTGTCACCTTGCTTTAAGCAGTCACCTGCTTTAAATACCCAATAATTAACATAATTTAGTGGTCGTAAAAAAGAGGTTTTACTGTAGTTTACCTCCTATTCATAATTACATCTTCAAAAGCAGTCCTTTGACTCCTATATGTAGGCTAATTTAGGAAGCAGACATCCCAGACTAGTTGCCCACTAGAGATATACAGTCAGACTCATGTAAGGCAACTGCTGAATAATGAAAACTTGTGACCTTTGAAGATGGATGATTGCTTAATGCAGGACAAAAATAATGCAGAAACCTCCTAAAGGAGTTTTCTGCATTACTTTAGTCCTGCCTGAAGCTGCAACCAGTCATAAAGACTACCATTATACCTTGCTTTTAGTCTCTACTTTACATGTTTTCCTCAGAGAGGAAATGTCATGTCAGGGCGATGAGATTCTTGTTTTAAATTTCTATAGCATTTCTGCTGAGTGGACAATTCTGACTGAGGCAAAAGAAAGGTCATGAAACCTGTGCCATGGTATTACCATTACAGTAAAATCTCTCTTTTATAACCTTCAAATAGAAGGCTAATTGACTGTATAAAACATAGGTGACAGCTTAGAGCAAGGTGAATGATTAAACAGAAAGCTCCTTTGCTTTCTGTTTTATGTTCACATTGCTTTAAAAACAGAACAGAACAATATTTTTTTTCTTTTGGACTTAAACTTGAAGTTTATCGTCCATACATTAATATAAACATATTAAACAGTCAACTGCCTGAAACACCTGGTAATTAACACAATTTAGTAGTCATAATAGAGAGGTTTTACTGTACACTGTATATTTGACTGGTGCATTAGAAATTGGGGAAAATGTAGTGCTCTTGGTGAGCTATTGTGATCATGCTGTGTCTGGTTTGGCCTTGTGTCATCTGCAGTTGTTGTCAGTCGTCTGATGTGGTTAAACTTTTTCTTGTGAACACACTAGAGGCCAAGGTTCGGGTCAATATTGATCAAATTTGCTCCTAATGTTGTTCTTAAAAAATCTAGGTAAAGTTTTTACATGTGTCATGTTAGGGTAAAAAAGTAGGTCACTTTGTCAAATCATAGAAATACCTTGTTAACACCATACAGTCCAATGCTTTGGATCAGTCTTCATCAAACTTGTTCCATATGTTGTTCTTGACAGAAAACCTAGGTCAAAATTAAATATTGGTCATGTGGGTTAAAAAAATAGGTAATGGGTCAAAACATATCTAACACTACCCACACCAGAGTCCAATGTTTTGGATTAATCTTCATCAGACTTGTTCCAAATGTTGTTCTTAGGTCTGTAGGGTGTTTTCAATGCTTAATACAGTATATGTGTATACTCTTGTATTAATTGGCTACAAATGTTTCTGTATCATAGGTGTACAAGTCAACTGGAGATGTGAAGAATGGCAAGGAGATGTATGACAAGTACTCTGAAGTCAACGATAGTGAGGAGCCCCATTTTTTGTCCCTGCGAGAGACAGTCCTGGCCAGAAAACAGCCCAGAAAAATGTTTGTTCAGCATAATACAGAGCTTCAGGAGGGTGAGTAGTACTGTTTGTAATCAGAGTGAAAACTTTTTGTTTTGCCAAATATGAAGGAGTCAAAGTAAAACTAAAGTAATGCTTTTAATTGCAGTATAGAAAGTTTTTTCATTTCTTAATTACAACACCCCATAGCCTGTTTCTAATTTGGAAAACGAATTATCATTTAAAGCCAGTTGTAAGTAAAGCAGAATGCTTATTTAGAAGCAGTCTGCTTTACTTTTGTCCTGCTTTAAGTTATTGTCGGCTAAGATAACTGTATTCATAACTGTATAAATTGGAACTATTTAATTCTGTGGAGGAATAAATTTAGAGGCATAAACAGATTTAATGGGTTGATTATGGTTTCATGTTTGGTGATGTTTTACTAGATAATGATGCAGTTTTGTTAGGGTTCAGGGGTTGTACAAAACAATGACAAAGATAGATTACCAGGTCTCCAGATAAGAGGGAGTAAACTGAACAAATTCAACATTTTCTCATTTATTTCACCAAATCATATGGTGTAACTCACAGTAACTACTCATTAGAATCATCTTGAAGAGACCATTCTAATGACTAGTCACACAAGCAGTAGAGTTTAATGAAGATTTTAACTTTGGGAAAACTCCCCTTATCTGGAGTCCTGAATTACGCCTTCCTGTCTATGATTACTCTTTCATTTGAGTCCTTTCCTAAATATTGCCTATGTATGTTTGCAGGTGTATATACTTGTAACTATTTCTGGAGATAAATATGTTTAACTTGAGTTTATATGATACATGGCCACAGGTGGGCGTGGTTGTGAAGAGATTATACTGTGTGAACATTGATGTTTTTGTTCATAATAAGGATTTTGTGGTGCTGATTCTGTTTTAGGATGTTGCTTTTAGAGTTACTGAACAAAATTAAGAACACATATAATGTAATTATTAGAAACTGATATCTGAAGACTGACATGATTGCAGTTAACATTTAATCTACAAGTAGTTTTAGCACTAGCTTTGTCTACTTCAACCTGTTACTTTCGTGCCTATAGTTCATTTTAACCCATTGCCCCATAAACACTCCTCTTTAGGCCTCTAATCTATTCCTTCACAGAAGAAAATAGTTCCAATTAGTACAGCGATTTGTAATTAGACATAATATTATTTCTATATTATAGAAGATGGTAGCTTAAAGCAGGCTGAAAGTAAAACAGAATGTGCCTTGAGGCACACTCTGCTTTACTTTCAACCTGCTTTAAGTAGTCACCTATCCTCAACACTTGAAACATGCTATGGGGTGATGTGTTAAATAAAGGAAACAGCTTAATGCAGGTGAAAGTTATTGCAGAAATCTTCTACAGCAGCTATCTGCATTTCTTAAACCCTGCACTGAGTGGAAGTCTGTATGGATAGATTGATATGCTTCTTTATTGAGTGATTGTTTAACCCAATACCCAATAAATACACCTTTAAAATATTTTTTCCATTGAAGAAAAAAGTTCAAATTTATACACTCAAGAATATTTATCACACAAAATATTTTCTATATTGATGCTGATGGAAGCTTAAAGCAGGCTGAAAGTAAATCAGAATGCGCCTTAAGGCGCATTCTGTTTCACTTTCAGCCTGCTTTAAATGGTCACCAATCTTCAAAACCAGAAACAGGCTATGGGGTAATGGTTTAACACAGGTTTTCCTCCATACAGATGCCATGAACTCTTTTAATACCATGCACCCAATTAAAATATACTATAACATTTGCAAACAGTGTAGACCCTGATCAGAGGGCTCCTATAGGAGCCCTCTGATCAGGGTCTGCACTGTTTTCTAATTTAGATCAGTATTTGTTGAACTGCCCAGAATTCCAAGTAGACTGGTTCATTATTTTGATAATTAAAAAGATCCCCAAGGTAACTTAATAACCCAAGAGAGTTACTTAATATTGAAGAGTTAATCACTTGATATACATAGTGCTAGGACTGGTTTGTCGAGTGTCAGTATAAAGTGACTGGGTGGCGGGTTAAAATTCCACTTGTATAATTACTAGGCACATTTAATAATAATAAACTCACTTGAGGTTCAACGGAATCCGAAATACCCTCACTTGAGTGTCTTGATGTTACAGGGACATTTAATGATGAATGAATGATGCAATCAATCAATCAATTTAATCAATAAAACAATAATTTCCATTTCTCTTTGTAGATGGCAGTGTGTCGTTGAAGAGTTACGAATCTTCTGCAACAGGCCTGGTGCAATCTCAAGTGGACAGGTTCCAGGGAACCGGAGTAGAAGAAATTGTGTACGAGCTGTGGCAGAAAGACAGACCATACTTTTAATTCATGAGCTGTGGCGGAAAGACAGACCATACTTTTAGTTCATGAGCTGTGGCAGAAAGACAGACCATACTTTTAGTTCATGAGCTGTGGCAGAAAGACAGACCATACTTTTAGTTCATGAGCTGTGGCAGAAAGACAGACCATTATTGTGCATGCTTTCATCCAAACAACTGCCTATCAACACCTTTACCACTCCACATAGGTGCCAATATATGATTATTCATTGAAGCTGATGACTACAGATGGTAGCTTTAAGTAAGATGAAAAGTAAAGCAGAAAACTCCTTAAAGAGTTTTCTGCTTTATTTTCATTCTGCTCTAAGCACCAATCTCACTTTTAACATTTTGTACACAGTGTGGAGCCTCATGAGTGGCCATAGTAGAAGGAATTTTGGTTTACATGTATCACTGAATATGGAAATCACTTCTCAAAGATTAATTGGCAACTTTAATTTTGTCAATCATAGAAGAGTGTTGATTACATCCTGAGCTGTCATATAAGCAGATGTTTTTCAAAACTTCTTTGATTGAAAAACATGATTGGAATAAGGGACACAATCATCTTTAAACATCAACAAAATGATCTCTACAGTAATTACATTAAACCATTTCTCCGTAGCCTGTTTCTAGCTATGAAGACAGGTGACTTCTAAAAACAGGTCCTTTCAGCCTACTTTAACCCTTTGAACCCTAGTCCCGCATATAGGCGTCCTTTTCAAACAGTATACATGTGAAAAGTGCATTGTCCTATGCAGTATGCAAACAGTAAATACCCAGATCAGAGGGCTCCTTATGGAGCCCTCTGATCTGGGTCTTCACTGTTTGTCATAATGCAAAACATTGACAAAAACAACCCTTAAAAGTCAGAAATGGACTATCCTAAAATTGAAACTGGGATAGTCCATTTGAAGTTTCAGGGAGGAAAGAGTTAAGCAACTATCTGCTAAGATATAGAAATTATTTCTTATGGTGCAGATTTATGACTGTATAAAGTGGAACTATTTTCTTCAGTGAAAGAATAAATGAAAGGCATTAAAATGTATCTATGGAGTAAAGGGTTAAACAAGGCAACACTATGGCTGGTTAATAATGACCATAAGGCAATTGGCGCAGTAACAAGTAACAGAAATATATCTATAGACAGGGGCCTGCTTTGTGTATAATAAGAATAATATGGAAAAATTCCTGTGTTACTCTTATTCTGTATCAAGCAACCATCTATAGTAAAGGTTGCTTATGAGCCATCTATTTAGTAATAACTCAAGTTAAACTTGTTTGTATTTAAGAATAGCTCTGACTCAGTTTAAAGAGCTCTACATGTAGAGAGGTGTGTTTACCATATACAGTCGAAACTCCATAATTCAAGCTCGCATTATTTCGAATGTACCCATATTTCAAAGTTAAAACGTGGCTAAGCCAAGTTTTAACTTTGAAATAGGGTTATGTTTGACTTAAGCGAGATCAATTTATCTCGATTCAACTTATGAAATACTGGGACGATCCATTTAAAAGAGTTCCAAGTATTGAGTTTCGGCAGTATACCCCATGAATAGTGCTATATAGTATAAATTGAAACAGAATTCCCTGATCATAAAGTCAATAAGATACAGTTTATACCTGTACAATACACAATAAGCAGAGGTCGTAATGTGTGACAATGAATGTACATATCATTTAAGCAGTATTCCTGAATAAAATACTACCTGACTTCTAAACAGTGTTTGTTTTTATTTGTAGTTAAGCAGAATCTTTATCAGTGGAAATAGCATATGTTCAATTCTGCCTATTTGACCTATATATGACATTGACCTTTGTCTGACATGACCCAACTTGTACTGAGCTCAATGCGCTTCTTGAGTGGAGTACACATTCTAAATACGAAGTCTCTCACAGGTAGTTCTAAAGTGATAGCCATTGTTAAAGTTATAGACAGATTGACAAAAAGACAGACAAAAACATTTTTTATAACATCCCATTTACTACATTTGATAGAGATTTCATATTTAGAATGTGTACTGCACAGCAAGAAGCCTATGAGCTGAGCGCAACTTTACTCATGTGAAACAAAGGTCAATATCATATAGAGGTAATGACAACATGAAGGGGCATAGTGTTTTGCAAACATATAGTAAAACCTCTCTATTACGATTATTAAGAAGAAGGCCAATTGATTGTATAAAAGACAGGTGACAGCTTACAGCAAGGTGAACGTAAAACAAACTTTCTGTTTTACATTCACCTTGCTTTAACTCTTTGAACCCTAGTCCCGCATATAGGCGTCCTTTTCAAACAGTGATCATGTGAATAGTACACTTGTCCTATGAAAACAGTGAAGACCCAGATCACAGGGCTCCGAAAGGAGCCCTTTGATCAGGGTCTTCACTGTTTGTCATAATGCAAAACATTGAAAAAAACACCCTTAAAAGTCAGAAATGGACTAGACTAAAATGGAAACTGGAATTGGCCATTTAAAGTTGCAGGGAGGAAAGAGTTAAGCAGTCACCTGCATTAAAGACCTATTATTTAACATGATTTAGTGGTCGTAATGGAGAGGCTTTTACTGTATATTGCTACAGTCAATTTAAGGCAGTAATACTGGGGAAAAAAATATTGATATGAATGTCAATCTGTTTGGATCCTGATCATACACCATGTAAAGTTACACACCATTTTACGCGGCGTCTGATGAGGATGCAAACTTTGAAGTCCGTGTATAATTCTTCAGTTAAACTGCTCTAAATTTTACATTTAAATAATAGTTAAGGCAATTTTTAAAGCAGATGATAAGTTGGTAGTTAATTGGGTAACTCATTCACCCCTGGAACTTTCAAAGGAAAATCTCAGTTTCTAATTAAGTCTAGTCCATATCTGACTGTTTAGTGTTGTTTTGACAGTAAATTGCAAATATTACAAACCGTGCAGATCCTAATCAAAGGGCTCTTGCAGATACACTGTTTGTAAATGACGACTTTACTCGTCGCTACGGTTCAATGTGTTTTTACCCTAGTACAATGGTTTCTTGCAAACTGTTTGACATTTATTTCAATACCTAAATTTTAATTTGAAAAATATATGCAGACGACTATTGTTTCAAATGTATGACATATTTGCAGTGAGTGGGTTAATAGTTAATACTGATGTAATCGGCAGTCAACGAACATGAATGAAAAAAAATGAACACGACTCGAACCTAAAATAGTTGTACAGGAACGAGTCCATCTGCATACCAACCAAACCGCAGACATTTTTGTCTCTATCACCTTATTCTGTTAATTGTATGGTTGCTGGTAGTCTAAATTCCATTAATTACTGAGAGATACCCTGCTGGCATTTGCATACAGTTTGGATCCAGATTAAAGACAGAAAATGCGATGTCTGATCTAGATCCAAACTGTTTAATACGAACACCAATGTGTACATGTATGCAGTCAAAATGCAGTATTTGTCGATTTAGATAGTGTGATTTAACCCCTTCAATGCCATGACAAACATGTATCCGCTTTAAAGTTAAAACAATTGTCGTCTGCTTTTATTGCTCGAATTTAAAGTTGACATATTTTGATTTAAGAAATAGAAAACTGATTGTCAAATAATTTGGATCATGATCAGACGCCGCGTTACGCGGCGTCTGGTCATGATCCAAAATGTTTGCAAACACCCGTTTAACTTGAGAAAAAGCAGTGAAGGGATTAATCAAATAACATTGTAGTCAGTAGGAAATATGCAGCATCTGATCAGGATCCATACAGTTTGACCCTCTTGAGATATTACTGCAGTCAAACATCATAAAATTCAAATTTGAGAAATAAAAAACAGAAGAAAATTGTTTAAAGCAGACGACACACATAGCAGAGAAGAGGCTAAGAAAAACATGCACAAATATGGAAATAATGCATTGTCACGCAGTAAGCTACTAGTAGTTAGAGTATATAGCCAAATCGTGACATTCACGTTTACATGCGAATTTAGGAAGTTCGTCAGTAGCTGAAGTATTGACCATAATCACGTCTTCCCCCTCGGCTCAATGGCCGTAAGAGACATGTCCTTAAATCAGTCATTCCCGCCATTTAAATGTGTCGTCTGACGGTTAAGTTCTTAAAATTAAAATGTATACATTTTAAATTGAAGGCGTCAAATAGTTGGTATCTAGATCAGTCTCCGAATTACTTGGTTTCGATCTGAGCTGGATCCAAAATGTTTGCAAATACATTGTATCAGTGAAGTGACGATTGGCGTGAGCAAGGTTAATAAATTGCTTAACCATTTTCATGCTAAGCGCGACTTTGCTTACATTTGCAAACAGTTTAGATCCAGATCAGACGCCGCGTAACGCGGCGTCTGATCTTGATCCATGCTGTTTGTCGCTCATATTCAACTTTTATTTAGATAATAAACTATTGAACTTATTTCGATTTTTGGATCGCAGACATATTTGAAGCAGACGACAATTGAGCATGATATGGGTTAAATATTGTATGTTGAATGCTAAATACTGGTTAAACAGACAATCTCTCTGCATTCGTCAAAATTCCATGTAAAAAGTAAGACTGACGGATGAGGCGTCTGATCTGGATAAAATTGATTGCCTGTTATGCCATTGTTTATATGTATTGTTCAAGCACGCGGAAGGACATGGAAGCACTTACTGTCCGCCCCCACTCAACAATTGCTCGATTGCTCTTAAATGTTACCCACTTTAGAACCGCGAAATTGGATAAACGTGAGAATAAGTTAAGTCATCCATACATATCGCGGCATTAAGCCTTGAGTTTGCTACTGCATGTCTGCTTTGGAATTGTCGGCTGCAGCGGTTGATAGCAAACTTAAAATTTGTTATTTTTAATTGAAGAAATATCTCGACATGAGTGTTAGACTACTTGAAACCTGATCAGACACCGCGTTACGCGACGTCTTATCTGGATACAGACTGTCTTCAAATGTCAGTCGAATGAATGGGAAATGGCGCGTCTAAATTCCATAATTGTCTGTTGCTAACAGATTTTCCTAATTGGAATAGTGTGGAGCAGCGTAATAAAACAGTTCAATACCTCTTGGAACACCATCCGCTTAGAAAAACCGTGACCTTTAGAGGTAGATGAGAGCTTAACGGAGGACAAAAGTAATATAGAAATATCATGTTGAGGACATATTAACTCGTATTAACTCTTTCCTCCCTGAAACTTTAAATGGACAATTCCAGTTTCCATCTAAGTCTAGTCCATTTCTGACTTTAAAGGGTTGTTTTTGTCAATGTTTGGCATTGTGACAAACAGTGAAGACCCTGATCAGAGGGCTCCTTACGGAGCCCTCTGATCTGGGTCTTCACTGTTTGCACAGGACAGGTGTACTATTCACATGTACACTGTTTGAAAAGCACGCCTATATGCGGGACTAGGGTTCAAAGTTAACCCTAAGTGTTCAAAGCGCGACTTAGCTAGCTAATACGTGTTTGCAAACAGCTTGGATCCAGATCAGACGCTGCGTTTGCAACTTATATTAATATTTTCTTAAGTTTAAAAAAATATTAATATTTTTAATAGTTTTAAGTAGACGACATTTCAGCGCGATAAGGGTTAACCCAGGCGTCCGTATTGTACCTGCATTCGAACAACACCGTTTTCTTATGCAAACAGTGCCGTAGACATATATCAGAGGGATGCTCCTGCATGAGCCACCGTCGTTTTGCTAGTGCGTCAGTACACCCCCCCCCCCAACCAAACTATGAAACTGCTAAAAATGGACAACATTTTATTAAACCTGAAACTGTCCATGTGATTTAATTTCATTGGATTTATTATGATTTTACGTCGATTTTTACAGTATTTCAGTCATATAACGCCGTCCAGCTTATTACAAGTGGGGGAAGACACCAGAAGCCCTTTGTGCACTTTTTATCCACAAATCGGCAAATCGGTAGAACCACCGACCTTCCGCTAGCCAGCTGGAAGGCTTCCCCACATGAAAAATCCGAATGACCAGACCGGGATTTGAACGCACATCGGTGAAGAGTTTAGTGAATGTAAGTCAAAGTGACTAGACCACGGAGTCCCCTTGCTCATATAAATTTTCATGTTTTACAAACACCCCCGCCCCCAGTTGTTGTTTTTACAGAAATCTAGTGGTTTTTGCAGCACTAAATATTCCTCCAAACACGAATGCTCATCACGCCCATCCTGCGTTACTGGACAGACGACCGTAATTTGTCGCTCCCGAAGTTCCGCACATACTTGCAGCGACTCTATAATTTCTGGTCAATATCGAATTTTAATTTTTTATTTCCGAGAAGCGGACATTTCTTTTGTTTGCGTGTTAACTGTCAACATGGTCAGAAAACAAGACATTGCTACTGAGTTTAAAGCAGGCTGAAAGTAAAGTAGAATGCGCCTTTAGGCGCATTCTGCTTTACTTATAGCCGCATGTCAACAAAACAAACTAGAAACAGGCTATGGGGTAAAGGTACGATTCGTAAAATCGCACTTGAAAAATGCAAATCTTAGGATTTCAGCCCTGACAAAGTTGTCTTGGAACCAGACCGGGTGTTTTAGAAACATACAAAATGATGTTCACTATTGACCATCTGCTTTATGGCACCTTTTTGGTAATACATAAGACTTGTTTTAATGTATATTGCACATTTTGTCAGGCTATCGATGTGTTCATAGAACAGAAAAGAATTTCATTCAGATTTGTGCGAAGTACATAATCTCATTCACATATAAATATTCACAAATAAATAACATAACGTAACAAAGATGGCTCATTTAAGGCTTTCTCCGTTACTTTGGTCAAGTATTAACACATTGTTGTCTATTGTCTTCAAAAGTAGACATTAGCAAGCTGTGTAGACCCTGAATACGCAACAGTACCTTAACGAATCTTCTAACTGTGCACTTTTATTTTCGCTTTATATCTTTTATTTATAAGAATTTCTACACAATTTTTGGCGTGTTGGCTATTGACGGACGTTGAAATGCCATATCCTTATCAAATTTGAAAATTTATGTTTGAAGACTCAGTGAACCATGAAACGACAAAATACTCAATTTGCACGAGAAAATCGTGAACTGGAGGGACGTTGTTTCGATACTTTTCTCGTGCATTCGCTGTCAAGCCGCATATTCGGAAAACATGTTGTTGGACAAATATCTTGATCGAGCGATGTTGAATAGCCGTTCAACTATGCGTAACGTCGATATGACGTCGACGTCAGGCTGTTATAAACGATGCTGGAGAAAGGCGTTACTGAATAAACACCGTTTCTGAAATAAAGAATTTGAATTTGTCTAAATTGACAATACAATACTGTTTTAATGATTTTTTGTTACACTCACCGTCGGACGTGGTCGAGGAGTAACCCGCTCGACTACGATACCGGGGGTCGTGAGATCGATCCCCCGCCCGACCAATTCCTTCGGATAAGACTTTATGAAAACCGAAGCCCAATGTATCGATCAGTTATTTACACTTGGTATCTGAAATAACCATCGAATAAGCGTAGGGAATCGCTACTGAGTTTTCTGTATACGTCCCCTCTCTCTCTTTGTGAAACCAACCTTTTATACTCACTCATTTGTTTTGTTCAAATTAATACATTTTTGTTTTGTATTATATAAAGTAAACATATTACCATCAGAAATATTTCTTCTTGGTTTCTGGAAAGTTTCAACACGATCTGTTCATTAGCGCCGGAGTTATGATACCATATATAAGTGCACAGTTAGAAGATTCGTTAAGTGTACACGGCGTCGCACCAGGATTTGCACTGTTTGATATACCTCTGCAGAGGCTTGAGATCACCATTGCATATCTATAATGAAATGACCCAGTAAGCACCCAGGGAGAGGTCAATTGCAATATTCGGAAATAGGTGGGTTTATATATTTAAATCCATAGATACGCATTGTATGCATATAATTTATTCCTATGGAAAAATAGTTCCCACTTTAAACAGTAATTATTCCTATATCCTAGCAGATTGTAGTTTAAAGCAAACCATCTTTCAGTGTCTAGACACTATTTCTGTGGATGACTACAAGACTTTGCTCTGACTTCAAGACTACAGGAGCAATATTATATAGGTGCGAAAGGTCATAACTTTGGAGGACGCTTATGAAAGAAATTACTGTATATCCTCTGTATAACACCAAGTGGGAGATAACTATGAACACAATGGTCTGCTTTCATCCAAATTTATTCCTATCCAAGGATATATATACTCATATATTATATTGTGTGCAAGTAAAATCAAAATAAATTCAAAACTGTGGTTGCAAGAGTTTAAAACACCCTGTTAATTATGGCATTTTCAACACATCAAAGACAGATAACTCTTGACCAATGTGTACGATTTTGAAAATAGATTCTGACAATAATCAATCTCATTTGAAAACAGTAGCCATATCCATGTACATGTATAGTTTTACAAATTTCATCAAAATAAATTTAACTTTGTAGACACTATGGCGCAAACAATACTGAAATAAAACCTTTTCTAACATATCTTAAGGCATCAAGGGGAGATAACTCTTGAAACAACAATCGGATTTCAACCATAAGCAAACACCTTTAAGAACTTATACTTATATACATTGTGTGCAAGTATAATCAAATCATTTTAGAACTGTATTTGCCAAGAGTGTAACACTTTTAAATAAGCCTAAGTTTCTAGCATATCTGAGTACATCAAGGGCAGATTACTCTGTAACAACAAATCAAATTAGCTCCAAAAAACAACTCAGCTTCAGATCTTGATGCATAAAATATTTGTATGAAGTTTCATTTATATGCTCATTATAGTTTTCGAGAACACTTCGGACAAACTTAATGTTGACGGGCGAACAAATGGACGGACAGTGCCACGCCAATATAGGACCACCTTAGTCGGTGGGCGTATGAAAACGAGATACATGTAATTAGTAACCGATATATTTTGTGAGGCGACCTTGTTTTGTGATAATTACGGATAGCATCAGAATGCGTGGTATGCACTTTATAAACTCTCTTTCAGCATCAGATCTGAATGAGTGAATTGCGTGAGATATGATGGATACCATTTAAAGTGTCAACGACTGAATAAAAACCAAACGTATACATGCACTGCCATGATATCTGACTGCTTTCAAAATAGTGTCAGTATAAAGTTGAACAATTTCAATTTCAATGACGCCTTACAGCGCGTTTGCAAACAGTTTGGGTCCTGATCAGACGCCGCGTAACGCGGCGTCTGATCAGGACCCAAACTGTTTGACACTCTTATCGATATTTATTTAGTCATATAACTTAAACCTAACTTTGAAACGGGGCTTGCAGACAACAATGTTGAAGCAGACGACAATAACGCGGTGAATGAGTAAAATCTCCCGAATAGTTTGATCACGAAAGGGTTAAGTTAATAGTGTTTGTATATTTGAAAAAACAAACAAACAAATGTTAACAGTTTGGATCATTATGAAACAATCGATATATGATCTGGATCCAAACTGTATGATGATACCATTTAAACTTTAAGTTTTTTTTATATAAGACAATGATTAGTATATAGACTATTGTTATCTCCTATTTTAAAATAGTGAAAACAAATTTCTGCTACTATCATGCGACCATATTTGAACAATTGTCAATAGAATATACTAAAAAGATGAGTTCTCCGACTCTTTGACTGAGAACGTTATATTATCTTTTCAGAAAAGGGGAAGTATCCGTACGTGTACACCACTGGCACCAGGGTTTCTGTGTGTTTACTGTACATATACATGTATGTACCTCTACCGGTATAGATCTATATGGGATACAAATGTATATAGTCCATACATGTAGACCATATGCCTCTACCGTACCGGTCTGTAGACTATCTATTATAAAGTGTTTTAATTAACTGTATGTTGATCTATGTCTCTACAACTGGCATACAGGATAAATCTTACACATTACACCAGTTTTAAAAAACAGCATCTATTCTAAACTATGCAAAATTGCTAAAGTCGTTTCCATGCATAAGAACGGACCGAAATGCGATAAAACAAACTACAGGCTTATCTCGATATTATCCGTCATATCTTTGATATTCAAACGACATGTCAGTTCTCATTTAACCCTTTACCCAATAGTCCGTTTATAACATTAAATGCAGGTGATCACTTAAAGCAGGTTGAAAGTAAAGCAGAATGTGCATTAAGGCACATTCTGCTTTACTTTCAGCCTGCTTTAAACTACTATCTGCTAGGCTATATCAAGATATTTGTTATTGTAATTGTTCATGAGGTTATAAACTGGAACTATTTTCTTTAGCGGAGGAATAAATTAAACACGCTAAAAGTCGCTTATATGGGGGAAAGGGTTAAGGGAATATTTTGAAAAGAATTCATATTTTTATTCGGCGGAGCTGACTGGTTTCTATTTAGCCACACTTTCTATTTGGCCACACATTTCAACCAATTATATTTCATCAGAAATTTATAATTAAGAGCACCTGTTGAAACTGAATAGTCTGATTGGATAGTAGCCAGGGCTCCAGATAAGGGAATTATTTCAAAACTTAAAATCTTTATTTGTGCATTAAACCCTGTGGTGTCACTATACATTTGAATTGTCTCTTCGAGACAAAAAAAATGAGTGGTAACACCATAGGGTTTGGTGCTGAAAGGAGTGAAAAAATGTGATTTGTTTAGTTTACTCCCTCTTATCTGGAGCCCTGTAGGCTGGTCTATGTCCAATTACAGTTTTACCAGATGTGGACGGTGAGTGTAAAATTTAGAGATACAGACTGCACTGTTTACTACCACTGGGATGATGCAATTATACTTCTATTTTAAGATATGACATCTGAAATCTTTTTATAGATTATACAGAGGAAGCTAGGTGTGTTGTAATTGTTTTATAACAATTTGTTTGAATTGTTAACTATTTGTACACATTTACCATACATTTAAAGCAATATTATATATAAAATTAATGGCCTCAAGTGAGTTAAACACAATCGTGTTGTTTCATCATTATTTACAAGAGTGGCAGTCGATGTTCAGCAGACTGTTGTATCTGTACATTTGTGTATGCTATAATTTGTTTCAAGAAACTCTATGAATGAAGTTTGATATATAGAACAATAGATTAATGTGAGTATCTCCTACCAGTAGCTAGGATATGAGTTATATTATTGTTCTGTTTTGCATTTCTGTACATGATAGTTTTGCATTTTAAATAAAAGTTGCTGTTTCAATTTTTTTTGCTTTTCAATCCAAGATATTACAATTCTTTGAAAACCTCAATTTCATTAAATTTTGCACACCCAATTTCATCTATATAGCCTTAGTTCAACCGCTTATTCCGCCGAATATCTTTTTTAAAGATATTTCTTGTTCTCGGAAATCTGACTTTCGAAATAACCACTCATGTCAAACGGCTCTTTTAAAGTTGATAGACGATTGGTTAGCAACCATAGGCTTAAGTGATATTGTTGGTACAATAATCCTTGATCTTCCAAAGGCGTTTGCTCTGGTTAATCACGGCATTTGCTTAAGAAGTTACAAATGTATAAAATAGATCATACAGCACACTCTTGGTTTTCATCATACTTTGAAAACAGGTAGCAATATACACATGTTTCTGGCGTAAGTTCAAGCTTAAAACCGGTTGAATCAGGAGTGCCACAGGGATTAGTTCTAGGTCCCTTATTATTTCTCGTCTACATGTCTCGTCTTCATACCTACACCTCTATTTACCAAAACCAAATACAGAGCTGTTTAAAAAGTCTTTCCATTACTCTGCCTCCATTATCTGGAAAAGCTTGTCTGATTTCATTAAAATGCCAGTTCAGTCATTCATTAAAAAAAGATGTATTAAAAATTGCACAGGCAGGTTGAACAAACTTAGTCTTGCTGCTCTTTCTTTGACTCTGGGCTACTAATGCAACTATCAATACCATTACAATGATTAACCCATTTGCACTTAGTTTTGTTTTTGATAAAAACACACGTTATGCAGTTGTAAGTAGATTTCTCTTGAATGTTTGTTATATCATGTACAGGTATACTGGAATGTTTGTATTGGCAATAGAGGCTGTTTAATATGCATTACCCAGATATAATGTGACGTAATATAGTCCTGAATATTATTAAATTAAACTGATAATCTCAAGCGAATTGCCATCGAATTGCCATCGAATTGCCATCGAATCGGGTGCTTCAAACTGCGAATCTTACGTTTGAATATTTTTACGCGATTTTTCCGAAGCGGTTGTGACAAAAATAGAATCGAAAAAGTTAACGAAGGCATATTTGCGAATATTTGTGAGATACACCATTCAGGCAAACTTACCCGAGCGTAAAGTTACTATTTTGAATCGCAAGCGAATTGCCATCGAATTGCAAGCGAATCGCAAAAATTGTTAATTTTATAAGGTTCAGTACTACATCAAATCGTCGGGTTTTTTTGGCTTTATATTGCCTCTACCTATTCAATATTCATGTATAGATAACAAATCCTGAATTCTCATAATGACACTTATGCATTATCATTTTCAGCTTAATCTTTAAAATGCTTTAAGTAAACAGAGTAGTCCCTGTAGAGAGCTCCTACAGGAACTGTCTTTTCAGGGTCCACTCTGTTTGCAAAGGTTTAAAAATACTGATTTGTAATTGTGTTCCTTCATGTTGTATATATGTTAATTTTGTTTGTGGACCATATTGAAAATTGGTTTGTTTGTTCTATACCAAATATGTAATCCACATGAAATAAAGTCGTTATTATTATTATTATTATTATTATTATTATATACAGTGGAGAATCTGTTATTCTTTCCCAATAAACGCGTTTACGCTAAAACTATTATTTGCAGTGCAAACAGTTTGGAGCCAGATCAGACGCCGGGTAACCCGGCGTCTGATCAGGCTCCAAACTGTTTACCACCAAGACAAACATGAATTATCAGAATTGTCCAAAAGTTGTACTTTTCTACGTTTTAGTGTTTTGCGTTTGCGTACGTTTGCGTTTAAACGGGAAAGAATAACAGATTCTCCACTGTATCTCTGGTCATGTGTCTTTCATCGATGCTTAATATATTTTCCATTTTATACCATTAACGATTCTCAGCCTCTATTGTCGTTGACTTGCGTCTAAATTGATGTTGGTCTTGACAATAGAGGCTGTTGAATATGCATGACACAGAGATAATGTGACGTCATATATCTCTGGTCATGTGTCTTTCATCGGTGCTTGGCTAGTTAGGTATGGAATCATGATGGGATAGGTATGGAAGCATGATGGAATACGGCATAATAATACTGCTTTTTCAATTTTATATCATTTAATAAAATTTGAAAATGGTTTCAGCCTCTATTGTCGTTGACTTGCGTCTAAATTGACCAAGGTTGTTGAGAATTTTGAGTTGGGTTCGGGTATTTGTCACTATTTGATTGGTCAGATTTGAACAAAATATCAAATCTTGCCAATCGGATGCTTGCGAGCGGTCTAGGACTCGTGATCTGAGTCTTGACTGTTTGCATAGGACAAGTGTACACTTAACAGATACCCTATTTCAATTGGTTAAGATACTGTTATTCTTTCTTTTTGCTAGACCTAGTTAGTATTGTAATAATGTTGTAAATTATATGTTTTGTATGAAATGACTTTTGTTTTATGTACTTGTATATATGCTCTGGTGCCAGTGGTTGAGGGCCTCATTTTCACCTGTGTTGGTAGATGTTATGTTCTGCTGGGCAGTCCGCATCCTCACTCAGCTGATCGATGTACATCTTTCTTGGGCACCTCCCGTTGCTCTGTCCTTGTTTAGGAGTCCATAGTAGGACATCGCTGATTAGCTCGTCTTTATTTCTCCAGCAGTGTCCTGCAAAGCGCATACTTCTCTCTCTGATTGTATGGGAGAAAGGTGGTTAAAAAGTATATATTATTGTTATCATTATCATTATTACGAGTATTACTTTTATTATATTACCTGGTATAAATGGAATACAAGATAAATCGTGACCCTTATTAACAAATAACATGACATAACGCACAGTAATATACAAGGTATCCTATTATTTAAAAAAACAAAAGAAAGTTTGCTATTGATGTTTGTCGATGATGTTGCACTATTATCTGATACTAATGTTGGTTTACTAAAATAACACAATGTATGTTCTAGCGATTTTTGTGATGCAATAAAAGTATCGGTTTGAAAGTATATGTTATTATTTGATATGTTATGATTTAACATCGCTTTCATCAGAATTTCAGTAATATCACGACGTCCAGCTAATTACAGGCGGAGGAAACCCCCAGAAGCCCTTTATGTACTGTTCAAGGCACAAAACGGCAACTGGGTTTAACCACCGAAATTTAGCCAGCCACTTATACTTCCTTATATGAAAAATCCGAATTCCTAGACCGGAATTTTACAAATCATTGGTAATATTTCTAAAATAAAGAAAAAAAAGAAAATTGGCAATAATAGATATGGGCAAGAATAACGTCCTCTCCACTGTACATATCGAGTTTCGACAGTATGTTCATTTCAGTCAAGGACATTATTTTAAATATTTCTTAACCCTTTCACTGCCAATATGCCATTTTGACGTAAAAACGTCTACCACAGTCGGTGTCATGATATCGTCTACTTAAGTTTGCCAGCTGTTTCAATTGATAGAATTTGCAATTTTAAACGTTTTGAACTTAAGACACATTGATATCAGTGTCAAACAGTTTGGATCCAGATCAGACGCCGCGTAAAGCGGCGTCTGATCTGGATCCAATTTGTTTGCATACAATATTATGTAAATGTTATAGACACTGACAGCGAAAGGGTTTTACAAGGTTAACAGAAATCTGCGTTATCATTGAAATATACATATTTTTCTTTGTTTACCGAACTCTTTCATTGTCATATTGCCTTCTGTCCAGCCAATATCATCTGCACTTGTTTTATAAATTTAGATTTTTAGAATTTTCAAATGAATAAACATTGATACAACTATCAAGCAATTTAGATCTTGGTCAGACGACGAGTAACACGCCGTCTGATCAAGATCCAAACTGTTCGCAAAAAAGCAAATACAGTCGCCATTACGTCACACGTGACAATAAAATGGTAGCATTAGTATTCGTGTCTCCTATGTGTGTAGGCGGGGGATTTATTTAGCATTGCTCTTGCTCAGAGTCTCCCCGCGTCTACAAATTAAAATAGGATGAAAAAGCTACTTGTATAAATAACTTTCTCTGATTGATATTCCGGTAAAGTATCCCCATTTGGTTACATCAAATTGTTTACTGCCAAGAACAACATTAACCCTATCACTGCCTTACCCCGAGCACATCAGTTTTTTGCAAACAGTTTGGATCCTGATCAGACGCCGCGTCACGCGGCGTCTGATCAGGATTCAAACTGTTTGACACTCATTTCAATATTTCTTCAGTCAAAATAGCAAAAATTAGATTTTAAGAAATAAAAGCAGACGACAATTGTTTAAAATTGATGACGTCACGGCTGTGAAGGGGTTAACCCCTTCACAGCCATAGGCAAACTAAAGTCAAATTTGCGAACAGTTTGAGTCCTAATCTGACCTAGTGTTACGCGGCGTCTTATCAGTTCCAAACTGTTTGACACTCGTACCCATACTTCTTCCGTCATTCTGTTTTACTTCTTACTTAATAATGATAGTTTGGGCAACTTTTTAAAACTCTTTTGCATGCTAGCAGCGGATACACGTGCACCGGTGATTACCTTTGCAAACAGTTTGAATCCTGATGAGACGCCGCGTAACGCGGCGCCTCATCATGATCTAAACTGTTTGACACTCTGATCCTGTTCTAAAAAGAAAAATTGAAAAATGTATTCTTAGAAAGTAGCAGACGACACTTATTGCAGACGAAAACAAAGCCAGCGTGCAAAGAGTTAAAGCGACGATATGACGGTGATACAGGGATAAAGTACACGGTAAAGGGCATATTCTTCGCCTGCGGATAACAGTTTTATCCGGATCAGTTGCCGCGTAATGCGGCGTCTGATCCGAATCAATACTGTTTTGCGCTCGTTCTTAAGTTTCTCCAATTCAAATATGTATAAATCTTAATTTGATCCAATTTTCGGACGACAATTTAAAAGCAGACGATATTTCGGCAGAAAATGATTAATACAGAGAAATCTGTATAAAGCGACCTTTCAAAGATGTATTATATAAAATTTAGGTCTAGTTTGATTATTACAAAAATCGCATGTGGCATATCTGAGTTTTTGCCCTTTATGTATTAGAAATGACTGTTTTCAGCAAGTTTTACTCTCTAACACAAATACTTTTTTTTTGAATCTTCACCAAACTTGCTGAAAGTTTTCATTAATATAAAATCAAGGTTAAGTTTGAATCCTACTAAAATCGCATAAGGCATGTTGGAGTAATAGCCCTTTAATTATTTAAAATAATGGCTGTTTCAGCCTTTTTTGCTCTCTAACACAAAGAGTTTTCATCGGATCGTCACCAACCTTGCTGAAATTCTTTATTTATATAAAATCTAGGTCCAGTGTGATTATTACTAAAATCCCATAGGGAATATCTTAGTTATTGCCCTTTATGTATTAAAAAGGACTGTTTCACCATTTTTTGCTCTCTAACACAAATACCTTTTTTTTTATTGATTTTCACCAAAATGTTTATTTATATAAAATCAAGGTTTGGTTTGAATACTACTAAAATCGCAAAAGGCATGTCTGAGTTTTTGCCCTTTAAGTATTAAAAATTAATATTTCAGCATTTTTTTGCTTTCTAACACATACAGTTTTTATCAGATATTCACCAAACTTGTTGAAAATGTTTAATAATATTAAATCTAGGTCAATCATCTTAACTACCAAAATCGCACAAGGCATGTTGGAGTTATTGCCCTTGAATGACTAAAAATTGACTACTTCTCTGACTCAAACAGTTTTAATTGGATCTTCACCAAATTTGCTGAAAATAATATTTGTATAAAATCCTAAATGCTAAAAGGCGCTTCATTTATCATACATACATAGTTACATAGTTGATTCTGGTAGAAGGTCAGTCCTGTAAAACCAGCTCTGGTTCTTCATTATGATCTTCTTGGTTTATACTGAGACCCTTAATCACTGTTGCACTATAGTCATATTTAATGTCTTGATCACTCCAAAATTTGTCAAGCCTACTTTCAAACGATCTTACTGTCTGCGCTTTCACTACTGTTGGAGGTAAACTGTTCCAGATATCCACACATCTATAGCTGAATGAATGTTTTCTGATATTTAGTTGTGCTTTTTTTTATAGAGCATATAGTCATGACCTCTGGTGTTACCTCTTGTCACCTTATTTCTCCTAGTGAATAGGTTGTTTGGATCGTAGTCACATTTATTTGTCAGTATCTTGTAGCACATTATCATGTCACCACGGAGTCTACGATAGGCTAGACTGGGTAATTTTAACAGTTTTAATCTCTCTTCATATGGTTTTTCAGAAAATCCAGGAATTAATCTTGTGGCCCTCCTTTGTACATTTTCAATCATGTCAAGGTGTCTTTTCTTATATGGTGCCCACACTTGATTAGCGTATTCAATGTGCGGTCTTACTAGAGTTTTATATAGCATAACCATAGTGTCCTTGTTCAGATATTCAAAAGATCTACGAATCAGTCCTAGTATTGAGTTTGCCTTGTTTATTTTCTCCGAAATATGCTCCTCAAAGTCCAATTTACAATCAATTATTACTCCTTTATCTTGTTCTGCTTTCGATCTTTCCATGGGTGGCATGTTGCTTTTCAAACTGTATTGGTAAAAAAAGAGTATTATACCAAGTTAAAGTCTACTTTCAGTCCGAATGACCGCTCAGCCGACTGTACATATACTCCCCTGATCATCGAGCCACCTTGCCTACAATATTGAGCACTGCTAACATATGGCGCAGTCAAATGCAGCCGCAGTACCGACTCAGACCCTTCACAGGTACCCATTTTAACCCCTGTGTGGAGAGGAGCAATTCACGGTACATGTCTTGCTCAAGAACATTCATGTACATCATCGGGGATTCAGAAAAATCAGAACTCACGACCCCTGGTACCGTAGTCCAAGGTATTAACCATTGGGCCACTACCGCCGGTAAGTATTGGTAAGTATTTTCATCTGATTTATTGTTAATGCTCATTGTTTTACACTTGTCAGGATGGAACTTGCAGATTATGCCTAATGCAGGTTGCAAATATAGCAGAAGACTCCTTTCGAAACGTTCTGCTTTACTCTCAACCTGCCGAAACTGGGACCCAGGGGCCCGTTTCATAAAACTTCGTACGACAAATGTTGTTGTAAGTCGGATTATTAAAGTCTCAATTATTACATATTTCTCTATCCAATCCTGTCGTGTGACAGCTCTTTGGAATCGTCTTGAAAAGACGATTCCAAAGAGGTGTCACAAGACAGAATTAGATAGAGAAATAAAATGCATTTGTAATATTAGACTTACGATCGTTTTTGTCGTAAGATGTTTTATGAAACGGGCACCAGTTTCATAAAACTTTGTACGACAAAAACGGTCAGTTTCAAATACATTTAATTTCTGATGTCTCTATCCAATCCTGTCTTGTGACATCTCTTTGGAATTGTCTTTTTAAGACGATTCCAAAGAGATGTCACAGGACAGGATTATATGGAAACAATTATTATTAACACTTTTATAATCTGACTTACGACAACATTTGTCGTACGAAGTTTTATAAAACGGGCCCCTGGTTTATGCATCAACCTGTAGAGATACAAAACATGTTTCCGAAAGTTTTTTTTATCAGGACATGGTTGAATCATGAAAAAGAATTTCCAGGGCTCCAGATAAGGGAAGTATTTAAAAAACAAAACCCTTTATTTCTGTATTTTACCCTATGGTGTCACTACTCATTAGAATCGTCTCGAAGAGACACCATACGATTTAATGCTAAAATAAGTGAGAAAATATTGGTTGTGTTCAGTTTACTCCCCCTTATTTGGAGCCCTGATTTCTATGAGGAATATGTATATAGGCGTCAAAGACTTTTCCGTGGGTCAAAGGTTACATATTTACAACGCCATATTACAATGAGGAAGACGTTATTCTTTCCCGTTTACACGCAAACGAAACGCAAAACACATTGAAATAAAAAATAAAAACCATTTGAAAAACTTAACGACTCCAATTCATTTTAATCTGAATGGAAAATAGTTGAGTCTGATCAGAGGCAAGCTACTCCAAACTGTTTGCGCTGGTTATAATTTAGCGTTGTTGCATTTATGTGGAAAACATTTCATCTTCTCCACTGTTCAAGCCCGATTAAATCATCGCCGTTTATAGATACTCATTTGAATATGTTGGACTTTGGTCTTAAGAAATATTCTAACGAGTATAAGACAGATTGGATCATGATCAAACACCGACAGTGATATCGCTGTTGGTGATTCAAGTACAGTGCTTCCTCCCATCAACGACCATCCCAACAACGTTTCCCTTCTTACAACAACGTTGCCATCGTTCCCAAAACCAAGACAACTATGTCAAACGCTTTCACAGTGGCAATATTGTCTGCTTAAAAGTTTCGTTTGCTGTTCTTTCCTAAGTTATTTATTAGACAGTTTGATAGTTTGACAGAAAGATAAAGACGAGTGAGGCACAGTTTGAACCCAAATCAGACGCCGAGTGACGCGGTGTCTGATCTGGGTTCAAACTGTTTGCAAATGTAAGGTAAGTCATGCTCAGCACTCTTAGGAAATTAATGGGCCCTCCCTATAACAACTCCCACCGAACAACACAAACATTTTGTGTCTCCCATAGGGTGTTGTTGTATAACCTTTTACCAAATAGCCTGTTTCTAGTTTTGAAAATAGTTGACTACTTAAAGCAGGCTGAAAGTAAAGCAGAATGCGCCTTAAGGCGCATTCTGCTTTACTTCCAGCCTGTTTTAAGCTACCACCTGTCAGAAAAAAAAATCCTTATAAAACATATTCACGACTGTTTAAATTGGAACTATTTTCTTCATTGGAGAAATAAAGTGAATGCGCTAAAAGGCGCATCAATCGGGGAAAAGGATAAAGGGAGTACTGTATTGACTAACAAGCTTCGCGAGTGACTACGTTTAGCTGCATGTATTATTTGGATGTGTTTAATTACCAAAGTGCGTGTGAACTTCTAAAAGGCGTAAAAGCTATTTTCGGTACGAGCTGCGACTGAAAACAGACATTTTGAAACATGTTGTGTCCTTTTTTGTTTGGAATTGCTGTTGTTTTCTCTCTGAAGACTTGTTAAAAATAGAAGATACATCCACTTTAAGCATGGTTCTATTCACGGAAAATTCGTGTCCCTTTACATACTGTTGTCAAAACTTTATCATCTGCGCTAACCTTTTCTAGATTAGTTTTATGGTTAAAACATTTAAATATTTTGTTTATTTCATTTGTAAACAATTGGAACATGACATATACGCCGGCGTCTGGTCAGGCTCTAAACTATTTGAAGTGGAAATAAATATTATATCACAAAAGCATTTTTTGGGAAAGCAAACTGTCTTCCACACTGAACCGTTTCACAAAAACTTCGAAACTTTCAAACCTAAATTACGTCTACGAAAAACACGTTCGAGCCAGATTAGAGAAGAAAATTATTCAGCTTATTGCCAACCCCACACGTTTCATGCCTTCAAACCTTTTCCCTGCCAAGCTCAGCAATGACTCCAAAAAAACACATTTTACTTTTGCACACTAACCATTTTTAATAATGTTATTGATCTTCTATAGAGTTTTTAGTTATGGTCGCATGCTATTATTCCTAGTTATGTTCACTGGCACCAGAGTCGTGGACTTATAATATATATCGGTAGAGGTATAGATAAAGTAAACACATACACATACACATAAAAAGTCCATGACTCTGGTGCCAGTGATCTATATCTAAAGGATTTTTCCCCACCGATTAGCAATGTCTATGTTATTGCATTGAAATTTAAAAAATCAAAAATCAAAAAAAAAAAAAAAAAAATCTATATGGGTTGACTATTGGCATCTACCTGTCTGCTATCTATTATTATAAGACCATGGTATGTAACCAATTCTACACCGTGTCACTTCAACCACAAGAATAACTATCTAAAACGCATTCAATCCAAACCAAATCTTTTGCAATCCATAGATAAGATATTTTTCTATCCAAAATACACTTCTTCGACGGTTGATTTGAATACGTAACTACAAGAATCAAGATTGAAGCCGGTATTTTACCAAACAGGGTTTTCCTCCACCCCCTAGCTTCCGGTTGACCTCGGGTCAAGTTAAAGCGTTTGTAAGCGCAAATTTCATTCGCTGAATAATTCACGCGAGAGTATTCCCGTACAGTAGACAATACGTTATTCTTTTCCGCTGAAACGCAAACAAAACGCAAACGCATGTCACTAAAATGTATTGAATGACAGCTTTTTACTATTTTTTAGTATTAATTTTAATCTCAATGGCAAACAATTTGGAGCCTAGTCAGACGCCTGGTTACCTGGTGTCTGATCAGCCTCCAAATGGTTTGCAAATGAAATAATAGTATTAGTATAAACGCGTTTATTTGGAAAGAATAACGTTTTCTGTACTTGACGTCATTCGCGCGAGCGTCTTCCCGCGCTTCTGTCAAACTGAATAAACTACTGATTACAGCGTCACATTGTGCACAATTGTGCTGAACTTATATTAATGCATGACTTTAATAACTGCATGATTAACAATTTCAACCAAAAATCATGAGAACGATATATATTTACACATCTTTCCGGTATATACATTCTTTTTCCAATCAGCCAATCAAATCGCTCGTCGCAAACTTTACTTTCATTTCGTCTAAACCGGAAGCTAGGGGGTGGAGGAAAACCCTGTTTGGTAAAATACCGGCTTCAATCTTGATTCTTGTAGTTACGTATTCAAATCAACCGTCGAAGAAGTGTATTTTGGATAGAAAAATATCTTATCTATGGATTGCAAAAGATTTGGTTTGGATTGAATGCGTTTTAGATAGTTATTCTTGTGGTTGAAGTGACACGGTGTAGAATTGGTTACATACCATGGTCTTATAATAGTAGATAAGCAGACCGGTAGAAGCTCATCGTGATAGATCTATAAAAAAAAAAAAAAAAAATGTTTTTTGTTTTTTTGTTATTCCAATCCCATACGATAGACATTGCTAACGTTTTGGGGAACATCTTATAGATCAAGAATCTATATCTAATAGATCTTATAGTAAAAAATAGCAGACCGGTAGGTAGAGGCATATCTAGAGTCAACTCACATTTTTGTTTTTATTTTTATTTCCATTCCCATACAAAAGACGTTGCTAACAGAACGGAAAAAAGGTTCTACATCCAGAATCTAGTAGATAGAGACTATACAGCGTACACATCAAGATTTCCGCCTTCATATATAGTATACATTACTTACCGGTAGATACAGTTCTAACCACTGACACCACATTCATAGACTTATTATGTCTCTGTGTGTATATATATTCTTCTCTGTATGTATAAGAAATAAAAATGCATCTAAATGTAAATACACACATATTATAAGTCCATGACTCTGGTGCCAGTGGTTATGTTACATTAGATGGCCTGCATTGGGCGCTCTGCTATTATTTCTATTGGTCGGCAATCTTTAGCCGGTTGGTTCATTGCTGATTGATGGGGGTAGTGTGATTGCCGTTTTGGGGGCTGTCTTTTGTATGTTTATTCTTATTTATTTTAGATCTAATTATAGTTATTTGTGTTTTGTCGATGGCCTGCATTGGGCGCTCTACCATTATTTATATCAGTCGGCAATACTTAGCCGGTCGGTTCATTGCTGATTGATGGGGGTAATGTGATCGCCGTTTTGGGGGACTGTCTTTTATATGTTTATTCATGTTTTATTTCAGATCTAATTGTAGTTATTTTGTCTTTTCACGATTTATAGGTACATATGTGTTATTTCATGTAAAGCGCTTTTGAACGCACAATCCCTGTGTGAAAAGAGCGCTATATAAATCTGGTATAATAATAATAATAATAATATAGAAAAATTGATAGTTTAAAAATTGATACAGTTATCTTCACTATGACTTGTATACAACGGTCACTCTCTACAACGACACCAGACGAGACCAAATTTGTTTGCGCTGTTGAGAGGGAGTCGTTTATGGGGGGGTATATTATATTTGCAAACAGCTTGAATCCAGATCAGACGCCGCGTAACGCGGCGTCTGATCTGGATTCAAACTGTTTGTCACTCGTCATTAAGTTTTTTTCTGTCAATATGTCCATTATGTAAACAGTAGACGGCAATTTTAGGCAGACGACATTGCACCCGTGACGAGGTTGGACATAATTGTCTTGTATTGAGGAACATCGGCAAAATTTGTTGTAACGAGGGACTCGTTGTAGGGAGGGCCGTTGTAGGGAGGGAGCACTGTATTTCTAATCTAATTGACTCTCCTGGTTGTAGATGTGGCAATCCGTGTGAAAATCTTTTTTGAATATCCATTCTATAACAAATTAAGACACACAAGGTTAACTGAAACAAATCACTTGCCTACTATTTATTTAAAAACTCTATGTTTTGGGGATCCTACAATGTCTCCTGAAGCAAGTATGTATATTGTTTAGTCAGTATACCTGTTCATCCGGGGTCGAAAAAGATTCTAAATGTTGTTAAGAAAACTAATTAAACAGGCATAGTACTTTCTACTGTATGAGTAGCAATATTGATTAAATCGAAGCATTCCTATTATATAGAAATGTATAATTTATTGAGTTATAGTTATATATGCCATGACACTTTATGTTTGTATTTATCTGGGGAGAGGGTGTTATATAAACATGTTGTATTTTGTACCCCAATCCTCTTGAATATATAATACATGTTTATGCAAATAAATATGTTTAATCCAAATGCTTAATACAATAAATTGTCAACATTTAGAATTATCAATTTTGAAGCCGTCTGTAAATTGACTAGACAAATGTTCATTATACTGTCACTTACAAGATAACGTGATAAGATCTGGTTTCTAGACGAAATAAAACAATGAGAAACTCTCCAGATAAATATATGTTTTTCCATCTATGTGTACTTTCCTTTTTATTCTTTATGAAAACTAGTTCATTCGTGACTTATTTTGCTTACGCAAAGTCAAAATATAATGTTTAAGTACTATGTGTTGTTGAACGTCATGGATACCCGACACCAGCTACTTTTGTCTGTTACAGTAGCTTTTAGAACGGTAATCATTAAAAAGTTGTCGTCTGCACACTTTGTCGTCTGCGATGATTCTAGAAATCGACTTATCTGTCATTTTAGGACATTTCACAAAGAGTGACAAACAGTGTAAATCCAAATCAAACACTGGGTTACTTGGCGTGTCATCAAAATGTTTGCAACAGTTTTCACAAGTTCGCCAAATTGTAAAAGGTCTTTTTAACCTCATACACTGGCGTCCACTAGAGTGCGGACAAGATTAGGAAGGTTTACGGAAAATCAAAATTGGCATTTCGGCAAAGCTTCCGCGTCGAGCGCGGAATAATGTCCGAATTTTTGCGATACTGTGACCTTCCGCGTATTGTCTGCAGACATACGTGAGACAGTCCTAGGAACTAAATAGGAATGACAAAGAATGGCCACCGAAAAAGGCGGATCGTACTAGGACAATGCAGTTACCTTCAGGATCACACGAGGAGCGGTAAAGTCATGAACTAGGACAATCAGGATGTGTTTCGGACAATGATTTAGAAATGCGGACACTATGCGGACATTACGCGGAAATAATGCAAACCTATAAATACGACACCGATGTGGCGTTTTTCTCAAAAACCTTCTAGCTGTCATAGAGGTCATACCACTTTATATTGTTGTATTGCGGCGAATAGTAGCTGAAAGAGATGCACCATTGGCGCTGACCCTGGCTCTAAGGAAGAGAAGGCGACGTCACAAGGGGTGTGTGAGACCATGGTTGACACTAAGTCTTGAGCGGAGGCTTCAATATGGTCAGTACGGGACACTGATGCAAGAACATAGGGTTTGAAGACGTTGGTTCGTTCGAGAGGTACTTGAGATTAACACCATACATGTTTGATGATATTCTTCTACGTGTGACGTCAAGAATCCAGAGGGAGAATACAAGGTTAAGAGGTGCTTTCTTGTCCTCTCACGCCTGAAGAATGGCTTGAAGTCGAACAGCAGTTAGAGAGAATGTGGAATATTCACATCCCCTAGGCGCCTTGGATGGGGATCACGTAGCCATAAAAAGCCAGCCAATTCTGGAAGTCTTTACTACAACTCAAAGGTTTCTTCAGCATTGTGGTCATGGCCCTGGTTGATGGCAATTACAAATTTCTGTGGTGTGATGTAGAAGGACTAGGCCACCAGTCTGATGCCCAAATATTCAACAAGTCTATCTCGTGGTAGAAGAATCGTCGAAAATGCGTTTGGCATCCTAGCTTCTCGCTGGCAATGCATGGGCAAGATTATGCTTCAAACTCCGAAGGTGGTTAAAATTGTGGTGTCTGCACAACCTCATCAGGATGAGATATGCTAGTTTTGACTGTGGCCAGATGGAATTGGAGGATGAGGCTCACAACATTATATCAGGGACATGGAGGGATGTGTACAATGGAAGACGTGGAGCCAGCAGTAGAAGGTGGAAAATTTGACAATGTGGCCGGAAAACAACAAAGAGAGAACACGAGCATGTATGTTTGCAGTGAGGTAGGCTCTGTGCCATGGCAGGACAGAATGATTTAGAAACATATACTAGTGACTTATTAAGGAAAGGTTTGTCCTTCTAGACTAATTGACGGCATTTTGAAATAGGCAGATGTTACTGTGTATATACAGTAAAGCCTCTCTATTACGACCACTATAAATAAGAATATAGTTAATGTAATCAAAGAAAAGTTACAGCTTTAAGCAAGCCGGTATCTTCAAGGCATTGGCAATTATGGTTCAAGGATTGGATAAATGTCACGTGATACTTTGTCCGCACCGGTTCCTGGTGCTGACTTATTCAGATCCGCGTCGGCTCTGTACTTTCCTGAAGCATTCGGGGTACCTTCCGCATGACTTCCTATCGGTTCCTGAAGCTGTCCGTATCGCGGAAGCTTTCAGGAGCGCGTGCGGAAGGCTTAAAGAAAGCCCAGATGTCCTGACGATGGCAGCACGACAATTCGGACAAGATGCGGAAGGTGTCAGGAAGTTCATTTCCGCGTCCAAATTTTGCTCTCAACCAAAATTTCGACGCGGACAAATTTACCTCTCCCGAAGGTGCCGAATCATACGGAAGTATTCAGTAAAGATTAGGACAAGAAAAAGAGTCTTTCAAGAACATGCGGAAGGGTTGCGGATTTACTAAATTTGCATTCCGCGTCTTGTCCGCGCCCTAGTGGGACAAATATGTGATTACAGTTACACACAGTTTTGATTCAGATGAGAAAAAGTTAAATAAGCGTCACATCTGGATCAAATTTTTAGGCAAACTGATTATATTTTCTGAAAGAAAATGCATACAACCCGCCCATATGAATTGGTACATACGACCATTATAAATATCGGGTGCTTAAAGTTAAATATAAAGGGGAACTAGTGACATGTGGCAGTGTTCACATGCTACTTATACATATTATACTAACGTCTAAAAAGCTACACTTGATAAGATGTTTTTCCTTCCCGTTTAAACCAGTATAATGCAGTACAATTAACTATAGAAATGGACAGCCATTTTTTCCGTTCTATCTGTCATCTTTGTTTTAAGTATTCATGTGATTAAGCCACCGTGAACAATGGGTGCAATGGCTAACTGGCCGTTCCAAGACGCCTGCTTTCATTCAATGGTCTACTGTATTTATTATGCTTTATTTCACGATATTGTCTTTGACAAACGAATATTCAGATCTGGATGTCAATAATTTTTTTAATGATTTCTTTGCATAGATATGAAAATCCTATTAAAAGTAAACGTGCTTCCAGTAGACTTGTGTGGGATTGGGCGCCCCTAAACCCAGGTTTAACCCCCCAGTGGTTGTTAATAATTAATTAATTTATAATTGATTATTGATTGCTACTGACCGTACCAAGGCGGGCTCCTTGGTACGTGTGTGAGGTTAAGTGTGAGGTTGGGCGCCCCTAAACCCAGGTTTAACCCCCAGTGGTTGTTAATAATTAATTAATTTATAATTGATTATTGATTGCTACTGACCGTACCAAGGCGGGCTCCTATATTCACTTAGCTTTATGTTTGTCTTGCGTGTTGTTTTCTATTTAGTGTGTAGATGAAGGAATGGTATTGCGTGTGTGTGTGTGTGTGTGTGTGTGTGTGTGTGTGTGTGTGTGTGTGTGTGTGTGTGTGTGTTTGTTATGGTATGGCTGTGTGTGTGTCCTGCTTTAGAGATGGGTGTATTGTTTGTGTTGCGTTTCCTGCTTGAGTCTTCTTTCGTATTTATTTGTGTGTGTACATTAAATCAAATTTGGTTTCTTCAGATACTCTTGGTTTTTTTTTTCAAAGTAAAGATGACATTATAAGTGTGAAGTTAAATATATTTGACACTGACGCCGGTCGTTGAAACTATAGGGTTTTCAGACAGCATATTTTGTTGCACTTCAGTAAAAGAAAAGCTGTTGATAACAACAAGATATTTAGCCAGCTTTGCTACCATTTGGAGCATTTTTTCGACAATTTCCGCTAGAATTCTATATATTATCCTTGAAAAGTCACTCCTATTCCTCAAGGTTTAAGTGTTTTCTCTTCAATAAACTGATTTTTTTCACCCTCTCTTGACCTTTTGAATTCCACAATCCTTCCAACGAACGACTAATAACGATATAGCACATGCTCGATAGCTCGAACTCAGTTACAGTGAGAAAACGTTATTCTTTTCCAATAAACGCGTTTACGCTAAGACTATGCTTTCCATTGCAAACAGTTTGGAGCCAGATCAGGCTCCATACTGTTTGCCACTCAGATAAAAAAGCAATTTCAAAACATGGTTATCTCCTACATTTTAGCGATTTGCGTTTGCGTTTAAACGGGAAAAATAACGTTCTCTCCATTGTAGGTCGTAATGACTCACATTTCAACTCGAGCTCATGTACTGGAGTCATACATACCCGTATCTAACAGTTAAAACGTGGTTAAACCGCATTTTACATTGCAATACGGATAGATTCGACTTAAGAGAAATAGGGTTATAGAGGTTTTACTGTATAGTAACATATACAGTGGAGAATCTGTTATTCTTTCCCGTTTAAACGCAAACGTACGCAAACGCAAAGCGCTAAAACGTAGAAAAGAACAACTTTTGGACAATTCTGATAATTCTTGTTTATCTCGGTGGCAAACAGTTTGGAGCCTGATCAGACGCCGGGTTACCCGGCGTCTGATCTGGCTCCAAACTGTTTGCACTGCAAATAATAGTTTTAGCGTAAACGCGTTTATTGGGAAAGAATAACATATTCTCCACTGTACATGATATGTAATACACGTATAGAACTGATTTTGATTGCATAACTTACAGCATATAATACAGACTCTGACGATTATTTCGGCATTCAATGCTTATAACCTATGTATGTACTGTTTTCAAGTTAGGACGGACACTGTGCATTCATAGATCAATACATTGTACAAACTGTAACCAGCTTTCAAAAGGATATGGCAATATGAGTTACAATCGGCATTACAGTTGAACCTTGGTGACTCGAAATCCCTCTGCTCGTACTTACTTGAAATTTTTCAACTGAATTTTGACAGCTTCGAGATCGTTGTGTTTAAATTACACTTTTTCTTTTTAAAAAAAGATAGAAATTAGTCTAACTACGATTTAACTTTAAGATACAGGCAACTGAAGCGATGGTGAGATTATTATTGAGAGACATCTGTAGAGTCATCCACTTGTTAGTTATCACGTATCAGCTTCCGTTCAAAGCAATTTACAATGTTTTTTAAACCATATGTTGTTATAATGGCAATTTGGGCGTTGATTTAGGAAAGTGGTGCTTATATCAAAATACAATCTGTTCGAAATAATCTATTACATGTTTCCGCATTCATAAATAACAGGCCAAATTATCCAAATTGTTAGGTACAGACCACTTGAAACAAGAGTAATAAATATACATTTTAAGATAAAATTTCTATTATTACGCAAACATATCATAAAAACTAGGCATTAAAACCACAGACTAGGTATTAAAACTAAGGACGCATATCTATTTGCTACTCGTACAGTGGATATGGTGCTATTATTTCCAGTTTAAACGCAAACGAAACGCAAACGCAGTGCAATAAAATGTAGAAAATAACAACTTTTTGAAGAAAAAAAAAAAAAATATTTATTTTAATCTGAGTGGAAAACATGTCGGTGCCAGTTTGCAATGGAAATAATAGTTTTAGCGTAAACGCGTTTATTGGGAGAGAAGAACGTTTTGTCCGTTGTTTAAAAACCCATCACCACTGCAATCAGTGCAGACCCTTGAGGACTTCCATGCTTCCAATACAAGTGGTCTATACTTTTTGAAAATTTCTAAGATCTGTTAACTCTAGATTACGTGTTTCAGGTTATGATAATACAGATAACATGTCCATGGCAATAAAACAATTAAATACATAAGAATCAATTCATTGCAATCACTGGAAAGAGAACAAATTGATGAAATTACAGACAGATGGCAGTTTAAAGCAAGATGCTAATAAATCTGAAAGCTAAATCAGGAGTTTTGTGCTTTTCTTTCATGATACTTTTAGCAGTCATCTGCCTTACAGTGGACAAAACGTTATTCTTTCCTAATAAAGGTGTTTACGCTAAAACTATTATTACCATTGCAAACAGTTTGGAGCAAGATCAGACGCCGGGTAACCCGGCGTCTGATCTGGATCCAAAATGTTTGCCATTCAGATCAACATCAATAGTCAGAATTGTCGAAACGGTATCCTTTTCTGTGTTTTAGTGCAATGCGTTTGCGTTTCGTTTGCGTTTAAACGGGAAAGAATAACGAAAATTAACCTCATTCAGTAGTCGTATTAGAGGGATTCTACTGTAATATAATTAAATTTCATCCGCCAAATGCAACGATAAAATGCATTGTACATACATACGTATATTGAATAAGATAATAAATTCAAATTCAAATTCCATTATTACTCTCAGTTCATGAGTTTGCATGAAAACACGTGGAACAAACAATGTACAAAGACAAAACATAATTAGACACATACATATTTCAGTATATTATTAGTTCAGGAGATTTCATACATTACTATTAGATTCCGAATAATTATCTATTTGAGTACGGGAGAGTTACGAGTAGAATTTACAAAATGTTTTAGACAAAATGTACTGAGAAAGCCAGACTTGGATAATGTACTTTGCATTATTGGGTCAACGAAAACTAAAATCACAAGGATAGCTTATTATTCAATTATAAAAATAGTTTCCATTCGCATATGCGAATGGACACTATTTTTATAATTAGTGGGACAGTTTATTTACCCATTTTACATCGATTTGTTTTTACGAAATTTGACCTTTACACTAGCCCATAAGACGACACAATGATTGATGCTTAAAACAAGTGGTAGCTAAAACAAGACGATTATGAAACAGAGCACTCATATTAGCCTATATAGGAGCTTTCTGCTTTACATGTACTTCCATCCTTGTTTAGTTTCAGCAGTTACATGCTCTATATCACGAACGAAAAGCTTTTGTTTAACTTTTTCACTTCCAACGGTAAACATTTGTTGCATGCTTTTGTTTCTCTCGAGGTAGTTTGACTTAAAAAGTATCCAATTGGATAACAGACACTTTGGATCTTGACCAGACGCGTCTATTCAGGATCCAAACTGTTTGCAAATAACCAATGTACTCGGAGCAAGGCAGTGAAGGGGTTAAAATATGTTGGCAAGAAGGAATATTGATAAGAACGTCAAACAGTTTGGGTCCTGATCATACACCGAGTCAGCATCTAGTATGTACCTTACCTGTTTGCAAATGCACGTGAACTCCTCGCAATGTCTATGGAAAACAGTGTCCTTGCTGATATGATAATCGACCATTGTCCTGGTTCCAAGGTTATATAGAAATAGATGACAAGAGTGTACATGTACTATAATTACATGCTTTCAACTTTCTGTACTTGCCACTCAGTTGACACTGTTTATGACAAGGCATTAGCACTGGCATCATCCTCAATAAATAACGCACAGCGTTCCCTCTCTACAACGGCACCCAACGGGAGACAAATTGTGTGCGTTGTTCGGAGGGAGTCGTTATAGAGAGGGAAATTTGCAAACAGCTTGAATCCAGATCAGACGCTGCGTAACGCGGCGTCTGATCTGGATTCAAGCTGTTTGTCACTCGCCATTCTATTTATTCTGTCAAAATGTCCGCTTATATGTAACTTTGAAAACCCCAGCAGAAGACAATATTAAGCAAACGATATTGCAGCAGTAAAAGCGTTAGACATAATTGTCCTGTTTAGGGAACTGCGGCAATGGTCGTTGTAAGGAGGGGGTCGCTATTGGGGGGGGGGGGGGGGGTCGTTGTAGAGAGGGAGCACTGAACAATTGTAATTCGATATTTCGAACTCGCCTCAGTTCGTACCAGATTTTCAAAGGTTATTTTTCGATAACTCGATCTCGCTTAAATCGAAAATACCCATATATGTATTATAAAGTTACAACGCGCTTAGGCCATGTTTGCATATGGGTATGTTCGAACTAACGCGATTTCGATGTATCGAGTTTCGACTGTTTTTCATAAACATCTTAACCGCTCCCCTGTCGTTATATCATCTGCTTTGAAATTATCGTCTGCAAAGTAAATCAAAATTTAACCCCTTCACTGCCATGACGTCATCAATTTAAACAATAGTCGCATGCTTTTATATCTCAAATTTACATGTCAGATTGTTTGACTTCAACAAAATTTAATGTTGAAATGAGTTTAAAATGGTATGGATCCTGATTAGACGCCGCGTTTTGTAAGCGGTGTCAGATCAGGATCCAAACTGTTTGCAAATAACTGTTGTACTCCGGGTAAGGCAGCAAAGGGGTTAAGGTTTGAATGAACATTTCTGAGTTTTTCATATTGAAGGAGCCTAAAGACGAGTTTCAAAAAGATTGAACTTAAGGGTGTATCAAACTCATGAATTTGGGAGATTTTCAAAGTATATGAAAACACTCTATGATGGTTTGGTATTGAAGAGCTATTTAAGATGAATGAAAAAATAGAAAAAGTGCACATTTTGGTGTTCAACTTTTGGTTCTACGGCCATTTTTAAAAGTGGTGTTTAAACAGATGCTTTTAATCTGGATGGTAGTAATGCAGAAAGCTGTTTTACTATCATTATTGTCATTTAGAGCAAAAAGTTCACATGTCACGCGTATATACATCCTTTGCAAAGAGTGTACTTGTGAAAAGTACATATTTTTAGAGTGAATGCTCGGATCAAAGAGCTTCTGAAGGAACCTTCTAATCAGCGTTTGCGCTGTTTGTCATGTTGCAATACGTTGACAAAAACATCAACTCTAGATGGGCAAAAATGGACTATACTAAACTGGAAAATGGAATAGTCCATTTGAAGTTTCACGGAGGAAAGGGATAAACATCAAAAGTAAAAGTAAAAGCTTTCTGTTTTACGTTCACGTTGCTTTAAGCAATCACCTGCCTTAAACACCTGATAACTAACACATTTTAGGGGTCGTAAATAAGAGGGTTTACATTGTATACTAATTACAGACATATCTATGTCACTGAGTCGCATAGTATAGTTGCTATTGTATACAGGAACACACTCATGTGGAGACAAATTTTTAATGCCAGTAGGACTTTCTATTTTGAATGCTGCGTATTTTTCAATGACTGCGTTTTGCATTATGTATAAGAGATATGGTATAAATGCGATTGCAAAAAGAGAAAGTAACATTTAAGCGTGAGTACATGCTGTGCTCTTAAAATACAGCATTGGCCCTTAAACTGCCGATCGTGACGTCACTGGCATTTACAAACAGTTTATATCCAGATCAGACGCCGCGTTATGTGGCGTCTGATCTGGATCTAAACTGTTTGACAACCGTTTCTAGGTTTCTTCTATATTAAATACATAAATAATTTGACAAAGTTTGCAGACGACAATGCCAAAGCAGGCGATATATCGGCAGTATTAGTGTGTGGTGTTATCAGCGTATAAACACTTGTGGTTTGCAATAGTTCTAAGAAACTATTTTTGGTACATTTTCTTTCAGACACTATCACCAGAGTGCTAACGGTTCGTTCTTCCTCCTGTTTATTGACCCCAGATACCTTCCTACATTGTCGTGGTTCTGGGACTTAATTTTCATAGGGGATGCTTCTTGTTTTTACCGAGATTTTCTGCTATGCAAAGAACTAGAAGGAAGACAGGTCGGTGTTTTTTCCGCGCTGCTTAGCAACCAATAAGATTAGTCGAAATCATCTTCCTGAAATCATCATCATAATTATCATCTCATCATCAATCATCGACTCTGTTTTTCATATCTTGTGTCGCAGTGTCGTTAAACCAAATTCACCCGTCCATCCATCCATCCAGTCAGCCAGCCATCCGTATTGTTTATTGAAAACCATGTAGACCCTGATCTGACAGTGTTTGAAGGAGTTGTCTGATCACGATCTTCAGTTTTCTGATTGGATCTATTTGGCATGAGTCTTCACTCTTTCCTGAAGGAAACATACTTGGTCATAGTTATTGTTCATAGTACATGTATATGTAGAGTTTTTATAAAGATGACTATTCAGCCTGTAACGGATTATTAATTACACTCACTTGTTTTCTCTTTAATTGCAACTTCTCACCAGGTTCTGCACTGTTTGGTGGTTTCTCCTCAGGACAAAAAATGTTTGCAAATAAATTAACTAAGATAATTGTTGCAGAATATACATTTTGCAGACGAGAATTCCTTGGCAGACCACAATTGCTTAGCATTGCAGAATGTTAAAAACTGAGAATCTGCTTGATTCTCCTGTAACTTAACCCTTTATTGATTTTTGCCAACCGTTTAGATCCAGATCGGACGCCGCCTTACGCCGCGTCTGATCTGGATCCGAACTGTTTGACATTCGTCTTAAGGTTTACTTACTTAAAAATGTATAAATCTAAATTTAACAAACTTTGCAGACAACAATTTCAAAGCAGACGACATCACCGCAGGATAAGAGTAATTTTTTTATCTATACTGTAAATCTACAATTCTTATCTCCGACTTACCTTTTTCATAGATAGCAATCACCAGGAAATATGAATCAGCTGACAATGGCATGCTAGTGCAATTCGAATCTTGTAGGCTTTAAAATCCTGCTACTGCCGAGGACGATAACACTGACATTTGTAAGCAGCTTCAACATTGGAAATAATCTCATCAAATGGATCGAGATGTTTTTATTCTGACTCAAAGAATGCAGTTTAAAATAATGGACATGTCACAGATTTTTTTAAAGTAGAAAGTGGGGTACGACAAGGATACCCCTCTCTCCATATCTATTTATAATATGCATTGAACTTTATCGAGTGAAAAAGAAAACAATGAAAATATAAAAGGCCAAAATAGTAGCAATTCAAGAATTAAAAAGAATCATGTTTGGTGACGATGCAACATTTATTATTGATGGATTATAAACCTCATTTAAAAACGTTATATACACAGGGCTGAACAAATATGTTTCAGGGCAAGCTGCTCAACATTTTTGACTGTCCCCATAATTTCATCGCGGAATATTGGTCACGGTTGGGGGCAGGGACACTGATTATTGCTGTGTTTCATTGTAAACCAAGTGCAACTAGACAATAGGTTGGTTTATTTACAATCTTTTCCAAGCATTTGAGATTGCCCAGATCGGAAAATCGACCTTGCCCAGGCCAATTTGCTGTCTGAATTGCATTTGCCCAAACAGAATTAGAGCTTGTCCATAGGACGGGCAAGTGGATTTGTCAAGCCCTGAATACACCCTAGATAATTTCAGATACGTCTCTGTTCTTAGCTTAAATTCTACAAAAAGCCACTCGTTACGAATAGGTTCAACAAGACATGCATATATCGAATACTATAAACACAGACAATTTACTTGGACCTATAAAAACCCGCTTTCGGTGCCAAATGACCATATTATGTGTCGCCATGCTGTAAAACCCAACTAAATCAGTCAATCAATCTGACAAAAAAGCACGTGGCATAATTTTCGACACAAAAATCAAGTTTAAAGATCTATATTGATTCAAAACAAAGGCATATTTAGTAAACGATGGTTCGAAAAGGGAATTAAACATATTACCGATATATACGAGTCGTACACGTACGAATTTAGAACAAAATACTTTTTATAGGTTTGGCTTTTTTAAAGAATTGTACAACCTACCTGAAAAAGATTTTTCTTTTACAATAAAAAAAGTCCTATATACCAAAGCAATCGAGAAATAAATTAAAACTAGAAAATATAAATGATGAAATACAGCAAAATGAAACCGTATTACAGAAACTGCTAAAAGCTAAAGAAACAAATACATTCTAACAGAGTATTCCGGTGAAAAAGCTTATATCGATAAACCAAAACTACGAGCAAAATGTGAAAAGGACTTAGGCAATACCGAAACAATACCGAAATATTGCAGACAACATTGTGGCATACGATAATATGGCAGTGAAGAAGTAAAATCTCAAAAAAAACTTGACAAGAAAAGGGTTAAACAGTAGAGGAGTTATTAATTCCCAAATGACCGCGTTTGTGCTACAGTGGAGAATCTGTAATTCTTTCCCGTTTAAACGCAAACGTACGCAAACGCAAAGCACTAAAACGTAGAAAAGAACAGCTTTTGGACAATTCTGATAATTCTTGTTTATCTTGGTGGCAAACAGTTTGAAGCCTGATCAGACGCCGGGTTACCCGGCGTCTGATCTGGCTCCAAACTGTTTGCACTGCAAATAATAGTTTTAGCGTAAACGCGTTTATTGGGAAAGAATAACAGATTCTCCACTGTAAAACCATATATCTATTGCAAACAGTCTGGGGTCAAATTAGGCTCCCAACTGATCACCCGCTCGTATTTGAATAGACAATTAACATACTCAAATATCTGCCATTTTCTTCATTTTATTGAATTACGTTTGCATTTGGTTTCGATGAAACGGGAAAGAATAACGCATTACACACTGTACACACTAGGCGCGAAACCTGATTCAACACTATCAGCATCTCACGTAGATTTTATGACCGGGCCATTATCGGAAATATCCTGTGTGGGAGGATACAGAGGAAATTCGTGATTCTTTCCCGATAACCGCATCTTTGCTTAAATAATGACGTCATTTGCCAACAGTTTGGAACCTTGTAAGACGCCTTTTTACTCTACGTCAGATATCGGTATTCATTCAAACATTTGACACATATCTAGAAAAAGTATTTTTCAAACGCAACTTGTTAATCTATCAGACACGAAATTGGCTTTTCTGTCCGTCTTGATAAAATATATTAGCATCAAGTGGAGAGTCCGCGTGATTCAGAGCTCATGGTGAAACAGTCTCAGGAGTGCAATAATCAAAAGTACAGCCGCGTCTTAACCCATTTACGCCCGGTGGATTCTTCCATGTTTATTTATTGGATTAGTCCATTGTTTAATAAAGGGATGTCTGGTAAAAAAAATTCATTTTCATTTTGTTTTATATTGAAATTCCTATCAGCAAACAGTGTAGACTCTGATCAGACGCCGCATGGGTTAACTCTTTGGACGCTAAGTAATTGTTCCGTCTGTAACATCATTTGTCTGCTTACTGGTCTAGAATTATAATTTTTAAAATATCATTTCAAATTACAGTCAGAATGATAAATAGTTTGGAACCTGATGAGACGCCGCGTCACGCGGCGTCTCATCGGGATCTTAACTATTTGCAAATGTTGTCATGGTTCCGAGAGAGCAATACACCCGCGTCTTAACTCTTTGTACGCTAAGTCTGCAACAATTTTGCTACTGGTTTTAAAATTTACTTTTCAAATTACAGTCAGAGTGCCAGCAACTTGGATCTTGATGAGACGCCGCACCACGCGGCGTATAATCAAGATCTAAAGTATTTGCAAAGGTTCTCATGGTTCGGCCACTAGCGTGCAAAGAATAAAAGAAAGGGACATTAACAATTACGAATATATATACGACATCTCAAATGCAGAATAGCTTTGGTCTATAAGACTATGGAATGCCGGTCACGACATGCCAATTGCTAAATTCTCATTACTGCTTTTCCTGTTGCTAAATGCCAATACATCCAAAATAGCTTACTTTGATGAAATTGTCAGATCAAACTACAGCACCAGGCTTCACCAGATGATGTCCTTAGACATTGCCGTGGAGGCCAAGTGAAATAATGTAGCATATTTTCTCTTACAATAGATGCAGACTATATTCTAATACATGTATAAAATTATCAAGCAACTGGCAAGTGTCATATTGGCAATTGGCAAATTAGCATTATAGAACTAGCAAGTGACATATTAGCATTTAGCAAATGGCAAATTAGCATTTAGCAATTGACATAAGTGGTCAACACAGCAAAAACAGTATTGTTGGTTTATTGTTAACACTCATGGCCACAATCTTGTCGATTAGACGGTGTTACAGTACAAATTTGACCCCCTAAACAACGCTATATAGTTAAAAGAAATCAGATTAATGACAAATGGCAATTAGCATTAAGCAACTGGCAAGTGGCATATTGGCAAGCATTTAGCAAATTGCAAATTAGCAATTGACAAACAAGCATTAGGCATTTAGCAATTGGCATGTCGCGACCGGCATTCCATAATAAGACAGGCTGCTGCTTAGCTAAAACTAACATGCCAGTAAACTCGTATAAGGCTTAGCTTCCGCCTATCTTTAAAACCATGCTTGGTGAGTATTTTATTGGCCTTTAATGCGTGACATAATCGGTAATTATCCAAGGCATTAAACTAGAGTTGACGAAGCTAAATGATGCGTATCATAGATCTGCATGTTTTGCAGTAAAATATAACTATGCTGTGGTTTATATCTCTGGAAATACTGATTAATTTCGTAATATGTTTTTCTTTCCCAATTACGCAATATTATATGTCTCTTATGTATCTTAACTCACTCATCCCTGAACCTTCAAATGGACAGTAAGTAAAGTCCAATTTTGACTATTTAGGATTGTTTTGTAATGGATAACAAACTATCAAACAGAGCAGACCTGGATCAGATGGCTCCTGTAGGAGCCATCTGATCTGGGTCTACACTGTTTGCATATGTCCCATAGAATTTGTACAGGTGTGCTGAATTAAATGACACACCTGTCTATGGCATATGCAATTAAAGGTTAATGGGTCAGCTTAACATAGATATTACGGAGTAAGTTTGACTATTCCCTAGCGATTAGCTGACAGCGTATGCCACTCAAAGATCTTGGGAAATAAGTCTGTAACTTCTACAGCAAAACCTCTCTATTACGACCGTTAACACAGGGCTCATTAAATACAGGGGGCAGCTTTAATCAAGGTGAGCGTAAAACAGAAAGCTCTTTTTGTGTTACGCTCACCTTGCTTTAAGCAGTCAGCTGCCTTAAACACCTGCTAATTAACATAATTAAGTGGTCGTTATGTAGAGGTTTTACTGTACTTTTTATAACAGCTAACGGATATATTATTGCAAAATGCACCTTTGAAACATGCTTCATATTGCTTGTCTTTACTCTTCTTCTAGGGAAAGGAGAACGCGATTCTACTGGAGTTGACCTTTTAGATGATACAGTGTTACAGTGGAGAATACGTTATTCTTTCCAGTTTAAACGAAACGAAACGCAAACGCAAAACACTAGAACGTAGAAAAGTGCAACTTTTGGACAATTCTGATAATTCATGTTAATCTTGGTGACAAACAGTTTGGAGCCTGATCAGACGCCGGGTTACCCGGCGTCTGATCTGGCTCCAAACTGTTTGCATTGGAAATAATAGATTTAGCGTAAACGCGTTTATTGGGAAAGAATAACGTTTTCTCCACTGTAACAGCCAATAGAGGAAGTAACACGAAAAGGGTGGATTAGCTTAAAGGTCGGTAGTTCAATTGAAATAAGTTTTTGACATCAGATTCTATCCCCTTTTACTCAGTCTTTGCGTAATGGATATAACACGATTTGGCATTTGTCACACATACAATTGTAATGCCTACACTGTCAATCCCGACAGCATTAGCATTTGCAAACAGTTTGGATATCTAAACTGCTGGACATTTAAATTAATCTTCTTAATAGGTCAATGTAAAATATTCCAAAATTTTATAAGTGCAAGAAGACGGAAAACTTAAACAGACGACACTATGAATAAGATTACAGGGCTGCCATTTTTCCGGATTTTTCCTAAATCTTCGGATTTTTTTCTGGTACATGATAGCTGAAAGCAGGCTGAAAGTAAAGCAGAATGTGCCTTAAGGCGCATTCTGCTTTACTTCCAGCCTGCTGTAAGTAGTCACATGTCAACAAAGATTGAAACAGGCTATGTAGTAAAGGTACAATTCGTAAAATCGCACTTGCAAAATGCAAATTTGGAAATCTTAGGATTTTTCTTGTAAACTTATGGCAGCCCTGGGATTAAGACAGATTATAACGCCTCAGTGAAATAGTTAGTCCAGTCAATCTACGTACAATCGTGATTCAGCGAAACTGTAAATGTTAAATTAATGTTTAATCAATTAAAGCCTGGCTACCACCCATGCTAAAATACTCAAGTAAAGTTACAAACATTGTCGACTAGGGTCAAACGCCCTAATCTGAAGTTTTCAAAGGGTTTGGGCAATTTGCAAAATCGATTTTAAAATTGAACCCTTGTCATGCTGAGCGCGACTTGGCTAACGATTATTCTGTCCGTCCGTGCAGACCTTTAAACTATGCTATACTACAGGGGTCCGTTTCATAAAACTTCGTACGACAAATATTGTCGTAAATCAGATTATAAAACTCTCAATTATTATTTATTTCTCCATCTAATAAATACGAAAGACTCAAGCAGGAAACGTAACACAACCAATACACCAACCTCTCAAGCAGAACACACACACACAGTCATACCACAACAAACACACACACACACACACACACACACACACACACGCAATACCATTCTTTCATCTACACACTAAATAGAAAACAACACACAAGACAAACATAAAGCAACGTGAATATAGGAGCCCGCCTTGGTACGGTCAGTAGCAATCAATAACCAACTATAAATTAATTAATTATTAACAACCACTGGGGGTTAAACCTGGGTTTAGGGGCGCCCAACCTCACACTTATCTCCTATATTCACCTATAAAGACGAACAGTGTACATAAAATATAAACCCTGTTCCACAACCTCACAATCAAAAAGACCGCCAGCACAGTAAGTAAATACATGTAAAACAATTAGCAAAAATTCTATGACAAGATCATTAGTAACATGGGAAAGAATTAAACATTCAAGCCCGTGTTAAAAATAACCCACTATGGCAACGGTCAAATTGTACTCAAGCGACTAGTCTGTAGTTACGAGTAACTGTAAGGCATGGAAGGGTCCAGGGTACGACAGAGAGGGAGAGAAAAAACAAAGCACGAAGATCCGACATAACTCTCTAATCCTGTCTTGTGATATCTGTTTGGAATCGTCTTGAAAAGACGATTCCAAAAAGATTTCACAAGACAGAATTAGATAGAGAAATCAGAGATTAAATGTATTTTAAAGTTTTGACTTACGACATCATTTGTCGTAAGATTTTTTATGAAACGGGGCCCTGATCCGTCTGTAGGTTAAATTTGTTAGAGTATTGTAAGTGTAGTTAAACTTTTCCGAAATATGTAGGATATACTTAAACCAAACCTAAATGAACTCATGAAATTTTATTTGAAATATTAGACGCCTTTTACAAAAAAGAAGGCATTGTAAAAAGTCTGTGTTCTGGATGAAGTGAAAAGCAAAATTTGCGAAAAACGGTTAATTTACGGACCGGAAAGATGATATGGGTTATCGCCCTTTATAACAGTACTGTTATCAAGTATTCGTGTACTGTTATATCTAAAGTACAGTTTATCTTTTCAACCGATTTTTATTTGAACTTCAAAGAAACCTTAATCCATGCGAGAACGCTAATTGCTGTGTTATTTCCTAAAACCACTTCGGGTACATGTAGCCAAATAGTGCGCCCAACACATACAGTACAGTTGTGAGAAGGACTTTACGTCGCCCTTTTCATCCATAGCCGTCAGTGCCAACCACCTACATTATATTTACAAACCCTTAAGAAAAATTGAAATGAGTGTCAAACAATTTGGATCCTGATCCGACACCGCGTTAAGCGGTGTCAGATCAGGATCCAAATCGTTTGCAAATACATGTAACCGTCGCATTCGGATTTGGATTTGCTATGATTTTACGTCGTTTAAATACTAGTTCAATCATATTGCGACGTCCAGCTAATTACAGGGGGAGAAATACCTCCTGAAGCCCTTTATGTATTGCTTCAGGCACAAATCGGCTACTTGGTAGAACCACCGACCTTAGGCATGATAGCTGGAATGTTTTCTCAAATGAAAAATCTGAAGTGCACAGATCGGAATTCGAACCCACAGCTGTGAGAAGCTTAGTAATGTAAGCCACAGTGACTATACCACTAGGTCACGGAGGTCCCCGTCGCACCCGGGGTAAGGCAGTGAAGGGGTTGAGACTGAGCAGAACCTTTGAGACTATGTTATATATTTTTAGTGGAGGGAAATTGGTTTATATTTGCAAACAGTTTGAATCGAGATCAGACGCCGCATTACGCGGCGTCTGATCTGGATTCAAGCTGTTTGCCATTCGTCATTATGTTTTTTTCTATAAAAATGTCTCATATGTAAAATTGAGAAAAACAGCAGACTACAATTTTTCGGTGTGCTAAAACAGTAATGTATATCTGTTGCAAACAGTTTTAAAGTGACTCGCAACCAGATGGTGTATTTTCAAAAATAAAAGAAAATACTCAAATAAAACCAAATGTGTAGCATTATCGTGCATCTGGCATTAGAAAATTATTTTCAGTCTAAAAGACCCTCAAGAAAAGTATTCAAATCTAATTGTTTAGATATTTTCCATCGCTTTATCCGTTGCATCCAAAGATGCAACAGAAATTGAACACGGGCTCGGACATAAACCCGGGCCGAATTATGTACCATCCATCGGTACACACTGAAATACGTTAAACCGATCACTTAGATATGAACAGCCCTTTGGTCGAGTGGGCTAAAGGATTGTGTTTTTTTTGCTTTACTGTCCCCGAATGCCGGGTCCGGGTTCAAATCCCACCAGAGCTATATTATTTTGTTTTTGATTGAAAGGCATTTTTTAAAAAGAATTTCTTATCCTAAACTAATTCTTAGTCTTCTCCACTGTAAACAGTATTTAGGACAAGGCAGTAATGGGGATTGAAGGGCTGGAGGCGTACAATAGAGACTATGTCATTCTTTCCCGCATAAACGAAATTAAACGCAATCGTAATGCATTAAAATGAATAAAATGTCAGGTTATTGTCACGTCTCGACTTGCTTAAAGAGACTCGCAACCAGATTTAGCATTAAAAATAGTAATTTGTAAATATATGTCAAACGCTTGTATAAACGGGAAGACGTTATTTTTTCCAATGAACGCGTTACGCTTAAACTATTATTTCCAATGCAAACAGTTTTGAGCCAGATAAGACGCGGGGTATCCCGGTGTCAGATCAGGCTTAAAAATGTGCCACTCAGATTAAAATAGGTAGTCAGAACTGTCCAAAAGTTGTCCTTTTCTACATTTTAGTGCAATGTGTTTGCGTTTCGTTTGCGTTTAAACTGGAAAGAATAACGTTTTCTCCACAGTACAACGCGACTTTAGTCGTCACCTGTGTCAGCGAAAGGGACGGGAGAAATGGTTTGGGTTCATGGTTGTAGTAAATAGTGACTTGCTCTTTCTGAAGACCCTTCTATAACATGATTCAGCATTTTGAACAAACATAAACATAGTACCACTTAAAAGTTTTGAAATTTTAAATAGACACTCTCGTTGAAGTGTTAGAAAGTATTTGAAATATCGCAACGAAATGGCGAAGATGATGCTGCAATTTGAATTGTCAATAAACATCAGCGACAGCGGAAAAACGCTATTCTTTCTAGATAAACTCGTGGAGCACTTCACAATTGGTCCTCACCTATAGCCCTTCAGTGGAGAAGACGTTCTTCTTTCCTGTTAAACAGGATCCGAACTTTGTGTCACTCAGACAAAAAAGATATACAAAAGGCTATCATTTACCGCTTTTATTGCAGTTGTGTTTGCGCTTCGTTCGTTTAAACGGGAGATAGTAAAGTCTTCTCCACTTTTGTTGCACATAGTCTACACTTTCTAACATTTGAGGTTGCTTTCCCCTGGTACGGATTGAATTGTACATGTAGTATGTATTAGTTAAAAGTCTAGTTTCAATATTTCGAGCTCGCCTAAATCAATCGTACTCGAATTTCAAACTTAACTCTGTCAACACCATAAAAGTTTCATTGTGGATCTTTTTGGTTACCAAAACATGAACTAATTTACTTGAAAGTCTGGACAGTTTAATAAATACTTGTCTAGGTTATCAAACAGTGTAGATCCATATCAGACGGATCCCCATGTTCTGAGTCTACGCCTTTTACAAATGCAATGCGTATATTTTAAACTGGTCCATGGTGTTGTAAGAGTTAAACATTTTCCCCATATAAACATCTTCTAGCGCACTTCCTTATTCCGCATAGACATAACTTTCCATATTTTTAGCAAGCCTTGTTTAGAACTACTGGGAAAATAGCTTGCATTCTGACGATTGGAAAACTATAGTGGAGAAGACGTTATTCTTTTCCGTTTAAACGCAAACGCAGTGCATTACAATGGGTAAAATGACATCTTTTTGTAAATTTGGACGACTCATTTTAATCTGAGTTGCAAACAGATTGGAGCCAGATCAGACGCCGGGTTACCGATCTGGCTCCAATCTGTTTACAATGGAAATAAGTGTAAGCGTAAATGCGTGTTTTTGGAAAGAATAACGTCTTCTAACGTTATTCTTTCCCAATAAACGCGTTTACGCTAAATCTATTATTTCCAATTCAAACAGTTTGGAGCCAGATCAGACGCCGGGTAACCCGGCGTCTGATCAGGCTCCAAACTGTTTGTCACCAAGATTAACATGAATTATCAGAATTATCTAAAAGTTTCACTTTTCTACGTTTTAGCGCTTTGCGTTTGCGTACGTTTGCGTTTAAACGGGAAAGAATAACAGATTCTCCACTGTACCAGGCTGAAAGTATAGCAGAGGGCATCTGCTGGAGATCTCTCATATTAATTTCAATCCGTTTGAACTAATCCCTTTAACTGAAAACAATTGATAAGGAGGAAAAGGGTTTAAAAAGTTTAAATTATCACTGGTTGTAAAATTCTTGGTTTTAAAACTGTTTCCAACGCTATTGTATCGAAATGTTCAAACATACAGTGTATATTGACATAGAACTGAAATATAAACCCAGTGGGCGCTGGCGATCTTAAAAACGTTCGCCCTGTTGTTGTTTTATCAAACATTGTTAAAATGTATAAACACTCTTCCCCACCCGGAAACCAGCGACAATGGCAACATTGCCCCTTATGCCATTGGACCCTGACGACGCGTCATTTAGTTACCCATTACCCCACAGTTTATTTCTAGCTTTGTAGACAGATGATTACTTAAAGAGGCTCGCAAACGGATTTAGCATTAAAAATGGTAATTTGTAAATATATGTCAAATGATTAATTAAATGGGTAAGATTTAGTTTAGGATAATAAATTCTGTTAAAAAATGCATTTCCAAAAATAAAAAGAAGAAGCTCTGGTGGGATTCGAACCCGTGACCCTCCATTGCGGAGACAAACAAGAAAAATGAGGACACGCCTTTACCGCCTCGACCACGGACGCTCTCTCTATATATGGTAGCGAATTAACGTACTTCACTGGTAGCGCTTAACACTACATTATTCGGCTCCGGTTTATGTCAGAGCCCGTGTAGAGAAGCAACAACAACAGCAAAACCGTCAGCTGACGCTATTGAAAAACGATGGAATATATCTAAAAACAAAACTAAGATTCGGAGACGATTCTTGAGACTTTTTTGGACTGATCATATTTTTTTAATGTCAGAAGCCAAATAATGCCACAAATTTGCTTTTATTTGAGTATTTTATTTTATTTTGACAAGTACACCATCCGGTTGCGAGTCGCTTTAAAACAGGTTGAGGGTAAAGCAGAATGCCCCTGATTTCACAGCAGCATATTTACAAACACGTGAAAATCACAATTAATAAAATATCACAGTGGTATTGAATAATTCAGATTATAAATATTTGTTTATATTAAGAGTTTTGAAAACAATTTTGAGAGATTAATGGCCATCATATGCATGCATACCTTGAATAATTTAACATTGTGCATTTGCTTAAATACATGTAGTAAATACTTAAGGCCAAAGGATAACCCATTGAGCTAAAGGCGTAGAATTGTCCAATGGGTTCCATTTATAACTTCAAATGAATGTAGGTCCTACACGGTAGAGTGGAGAATCTGTTATTCTTTCCCGATAAAAGCGTTTACGCTAAAAATATTTTTTCTTTTACAAACAGTTTGGAGCCAGATCAGACGCCGGGTTACCCGGCGTCTGATCAGGCTCCAAACTGTTTGACACCACGACAAACATGAAATATCAGAATTGTCTAAAAGTTGTTCTTTTCTACGTTTTAGTGTTTTGCGTTTGCGTACGTTTGCGTTTAAACGGGAAAGAATAACAGATTCTCCACTGTATTATTAAAAGTATGCCTTGAAACTTTTTGAAAGTCATTATAATTTCTTGGTGGTTTAAGCCCCTTGCATACCATAGTGTAGTATGTATATTATAACACCTCATTTTCACAGACATTTCAGTATAAGTACAGTAAAACCTCCCTATTACGACTATTAAAACGAAGGATAAGTGATTGCATAAAACACACGTGACAGCTTAAAGCAAGCCTGAGGTCACGGTAAAACAGAAAGCTTCTTAAGGAACTTTCTGTGTTACTGTCACCTTGATTTAAGCACAGAATTATACACTGTATAATTCCGTGATTTAAGCATATAAGGAGACGGTTGTATGGCGAGCAAAAATGTTAACTCAAGTACAAAATGCTTCATCAAAGTTCCTATAGAAAAAGAATTCCCCAAGCATTGCAATGCCATATGTGTTACTATAAGTAAAGATCAATTTCGTCCTTTTCTATGTTCTTGGTTGAAGGACGTCCCTTTCATATCTTTTCCTTTAATATCACTGTCCCTTTTTCGACAGTTTAAGTCGTTACAAACACGTGCATGCCTTTATTTCCGATCCGGATCAACGTTCTTTCGCCCTCTAATACATCAAAGTTTTAAAGCAATTTTCGTCTTAGTAATAAAACATCAGCAGACGACTATTTGAGCCTAACAAAACCAGACGACAAACAGTTACAAATTCACTGAGGAGTCTGCTGCCCTTTTCAAGTACAATGCTGATTGGTTGATTTTGCGTTGGCGGACAGCTTCTCCCAAGAGTCTAGATGTATCCATCTTTCAGCAGTCGTTTGCTTTGAAACTGTCTCCTGACAGTCGTTGCTTGTTAAATTACGGTTTATGCATTTTAATTGAAGCTACCGAAAGATGAGTGCCAACAGTTTAGATCCAGAACATACGTCTATTTATTCCTTGTATAATCTGGGTCCAAACTACACATGTATGGGAAAATGCCGGTGATATTGCTATCGACAAGCAAACGGTTTAGCTCGCTATTCCAGTTGAAGGCAACACAATTACAAGCACTTGTCAAATACGTTACAATTCCTGCAGACGACAAATAGTTCGTAGACGAGAATTGCTGAAGATTTAACTTCACGTTCTCCGAGTGTTATATCGTCTGTCTTACACTTTTCGTCTGCAAAAATATAAATAAAGTTCAATGAAAGTTTTGAGGCTTATCAAGCATAAATGTCAGTGTAAAACAGTTTGGGTGAATAACTAAAGCCGAAATTACTCGGTCTCTGATCTGACTTAAAACTATTTGAAGATGTAAAAGAAGTGCGTCTATGACCGGTTTATACAGATTTCATTAGACCAGACGGCGATTTATGTGTGACAAGATGGAATAAATATTTTACGTCACTCTTTGCATGCTAGCAGTCAAACAGTGGATATCTTGTGGAAACAGTGTGGATCCAGGTGAGACGTCGCGTTACGCGGCGTCTCACCAGGATCCAAATTGTCTGACACTCTTACCCATGCTACTCTTTTGTTAGAAAAGTCTATAATTATATTTAAGACAGTAGCCGGCGACAATTGTTGCAGACGACAATATTGCTTAGCGTGCAAGACTTGTATGCTGTTTGTCAACTATGTGATACAGTGGAGAATCTGTTATTCTTTCCCAATAAACGCGTTTACGCTAAAACTATTATTTGCAGTGCAAACAGTTTGGAGCCAGATCAGACGCCGGGTAACCCGGCGTCTGATCAGGCTCCAAACTGTTTGCCACCAAGATCAACGAGAATTATCAGAGTTGTCCAAAAGTTGTTCTTTTCTACGTTTTAGTGCTTTGCGTTTGCGTACGTTTGCGTTTAAACGGGAAAGAATAACAGATTCTCCACTGTAGTACAATACAGTGGAGAAGACGTTATTCTTGCCCGTTTAAACACAAATAAAACGCAAGAAGCGCAAACTGCAGTAAAATGGGTTTAATGACATTTTTGTGAAATAAATTGAATACTCATTTTTATCTGAGTGGCAAGCAGTTTGGAGCCTGATCCGGCGTCTGATCTGGCTCCAAACTGTTTGCAAAAGAAATAACAGTTTTAGCTTAAACGCGTTTATTAGAAAAGAATAACGTCCTCTTTTCTGCAACACTTGTACATGTACAACGAAGTCACGCAAGAGCAAACGAATAACAATGGCGAAATCGCTATTCTTTCACGTGGAAACGAACACAACGCAAACATCACGCATTTAAAAAGAAGACAATGTTGGCGATTTTTCCCGCCACAATCGTCTGCTTTAACCCATTTACTACGTCTGACAGAGTTCTGTGGTTTGTCCTTTTGTTTGAATTAAGGCAAATTGTCTGAAGAAATTTCACAAGGATTGTCAAATAGTTTGGATCTTGAACAGGCACCGAACTGTTTGCTACTTCGACATTAATAACATAATCATGGTGGTGAACGGGTTACTGTGATGTGAACTAACGATCTAACGTACTGGGTCCCGATTCATAAAACGTCGTACGACATAAACGACCGTAAGTCACAACTTAAAAATGTAATTTCTGATTTCTCTATCTAATCCTGTCTTGTGACATCTCTTTGGAATAGCCTTTTCAAGACGATTTCAAAGAGATGTCACAAGACAGGATTAGATGGAAAAATAAATGATAATTGAGAATTTTATAATCTGACTTACGACAATATTTGTCGTACGAAGTTTTATGAAACGGGCCCAGTTACGTTGCGTCTGAAATGGTTTTTGCCATGACAATTTTTTATACGTTCTTGGAGTACAAACATGTTATAGGGTTATAGTATCATAAAATTATTATGTAAGTTATGTTATTATCGTATTATTTCCCAAGTTAAGATTATTATAACTTACTGTAAGTGTTGAGATTCACAAATATTAGACTCTACATGTAATATTCACACTACGAATAGAATATTTCGAATGAATGTTCCCTATGGATAGGATATTAACGATGTGTTGCTTAAAACGGAAACACTTTTGGTTTTGTTTTATTTCTTCTTAAACCTTATCTCATATTTCAACCTATTTGTGACTTATTTCTTTTAAAGGTTGCGGTTTAAACTTAAAATTAAAAAAAAAACAATGTTGAACATACATTATGGATACTTTTAAAATTACTAAACTGGTTCTAAAGTTCTCTCAGAAGTTGAAATATATAGGGCAATACAGTGGAGAATCTGTTATTCTTTCCCAATAAACGCGTTTACGCTAAAACTATTATTTGCAGTGCAAACTGTTTGCCACCAAGATAAACAAGAATTATCAGAATTGTCCAAAAGTTGTTCTTTTCTACGTTTTAGTGCTTTGCGTTTGCGTACGTTTGCGTTTAAACGGGAAAGAATAACAGATTCTCCACTGTATGTAGGTCAAGGAGTGTAAGACCGATATATTTGCCATAAGTTCCAGCCTGGTGCCTATTAAAGAGGACATTGGAAAACAGTGTAGACCCTGAAACGCTGCGTTTCATCAGGGTCTACACTGTTTGCTATTGCATATGAAATGTTTTGTGGTATGGAAAATCATTTCAGTGTACCTAGCGTACCAACATTCTGGAAACAATATGTCTTTTAAAATTACTTTGATAGTAGGATTTGTAACTGTCAATATATATACACAGAGAATTTGTTACATTGAATACTACTGTAAAGAGCCTGATACACGGGAGTTGGCCTAAACCATATTCTGTGAATGATTTAAACACTTGAATATTATTTCAAGCATATTTGGAGACTATCTATACATATGGTGTTTAAATTTCATGACAAATCTCAAGAAAGCTTTTTTCAACAGCCATGGAATCGACAACCCTCGGTGCCGCTGTATTTCAAAGCGGAATGCAACTAACCTGGTTCGTAAATTATCCATACAAAAAACAAAGTGAAAGTAGATTCTACTTATATTACGAGTATCATATTTACTTCAGAATGTAATATATATTCACTAAAAGTTAACTATTTCAAATTATTTCACTGTTTCACTTAATATTGTTCTCAACATTTCAGTAGAACCTCTCTATTACGACCGCTAAACCGAAGGCTAATTGATTGTATAAAGACAGGTGACAGCTTAAAGCAAGGTGACAGTAAAACAGAAAGCTCCTAAAGGAGCTTTCTGTTTCACTGTTACCTTGCTTTAAGCAGTTACCTGCCTTAAATACATGATATTTAGCACAATTTAGTGGTCGTAATGAAGCTTAGCAGCAACAACAACAAGTGATGTTTTCTTGAGCGGATGAGGACTGAGTTAAACATTTGAACTCGATGCTGACTAGACATGGTTCCAAAGAATTAAAACTATCAAAAAGTAGCTAAACTACTTTATGAGTTTTGAAATAAGGGTATGCTCGGCTTAAGCGAGCGTGAATTTTCTTGATTTTTGTCGGTGCAATGTAATTCTAATATTCGACATACTTATATGACCTCTTTCAAGAAATAAACCGCATAAACCATGGCACCAGTTTTCATCAATCGTTCTGTTTCTCGATGTTATTTAACTGTTTGCATGCTAGCGGCGGATATATCTGCCACAGTGATTACCTTTGCAAACAGTTTTGGTCCAGATGAGACGCCGCGTAACGCGGCGTCTCATCAGGATAAAAACTGTTTGCCATTATGAACCTGAATTTAAAAGAAATTTTGAAAATTCTAATTTTAGAACAGTAACACACGACAATTATTGCAGACGAAAAAAATACCCAGCATGCAAAGAGTTACGATGATTTCCTCCACAATAAGCAGTAATGGAGAAGTTCCCAAGAAAACGTTCCGCTAATACTGCGGTTAGTCTTCTTTACGCATTTCAATACAACAGGGATTGCATAGCATCGCCCTATAAAGACATTGTGATTAAAAAAGAACTGCATCTGTTGAACCTTATATGTCACAAAAACTTATATGTCACAAGTGTGACGTATACGTGCGAATTCATCACAAGGCGGTTGCGACAGCCACGTATATGTCACAACGTGACTTTTTGATAGGGTTGACATTAGAACCGTATATGTCACACAAATGCGAATTTTTCACAACGTGACTTTTTGATAGGGTTGACATTAGAAATGTATAAATGTTTGTTTATTACAGTGTCATTGTTTATTATAGTGTCACCCCTAGCAAAGTAGGGCCAGTCACATTTATGACGTATACGTTTTGTGACATATACGGCTCTAACAAAACGTATATGTCACAACGTGACTTTTTGATAGGGTAGACAGTAGAAACGTATACAAGTTTGCTTATCATAGTGTTTAAAACAATCCATGGCCGCGGTACACCTTTAGTACATAAACATAAAGCTGTCCAAGAAATACACTATAGACCCCTAGCCAAATGGTTTCAAAGCGATTGGACAATCCTTACCAGCAAGATCCACCAGATAGACACAAGGTCAATGGTACAACTCCAGAACTTAGACCCACAGCATACACAGTCTAGAGGTACATGTAGGAGTCATTGGTTGACTACTTTCTTTTAATAACAGATATTGAAGAAGTGTGTTTTCAGACTTTTTTTGAAGGCCGCAATTTAGCTCGCATCTCTGATGTCTGGTGGTAGAGTGTTCCAGAGATTTTGGGCTGCATGCATGAAAACTTCTATCTCCAAACTTCACCAAACGACTTCTCGGCACAACCAGCGATACTGTTTTACGTGCAGACCGCAACTCTCTTCGAGGTCTATACACGTCCAGCATACTAACAATGTACCTTGGAGAATCATTGAACATAGCTTTGTATGTGAATGTCAGAATTTTGAGTTCAACTCTGTGTTGAACTGAAGGCCAGTGAAGCTCCTTCAAGACTGGAGTGATATGATTGTACCGAGGAGTCCTGGTTATGATGCGGGCTGAATTTTGCACACGCTGTAGTTTTCGTAGTGAGTTTTAGGGAATCCCATATACATGTAGCATCATAGATCATCATCATCATCGACATCTACTTCTTCTACGTCTTCTTCTTCTCCTTCTCAATGAACGACGAAAGAAGAGCGAGGTCTCTCAAGCATCGCTGTGTTAAATGCTCCAAAGTAATACACAGTTTACATTGCCATGCGAGGGTTGAAAAATTAGGTCTGAAAGAGAAGTTATTTGACTGAAACGAGATACAGTTTTCACATATAGTACGGAAGTTTTCCAGATAATTATATACTGAAAAGAGCACCTCCCATAGGTTCCTGCCGGAGTATCCCTAAAGACACTATAAGAAACAAATGTTTATACGTTTCTACTGTCGACCCTATCAAAAAATCACGTTGTGACATATACGTTTTTGTTAGAGCCTTATATGTCACAAAACGTTTACGTCACAAATGTGACAACCCTACTTCGCTAGGGGTGACACTATAATAAACAAACAATTAAACGTTTCTAATGTCAACCCTATCAAAAAATCACGTTGTGAAAAAATCACAATTTTGGGACATATACGGTTCTAATGCAACCCTATCAAAAAGTCACGTTGTGACATATAAGTGGCTGTCGCAACCCTCATTGTGAGGAATTCGCACGTATACGTCACAATTGTGACGTTTACGTTTTGTGACATATAAGGTTCTCTTCGTAGAGCCTTATATAAGGTTCTCTTCGTAGAGCCTTATATGTCACAAAACGGATACGTCACAATTGTGATATATAAGTTTTTGTGACATATAAGGTTCAACATGCATCATTTTTAAAAGTCAAGGTTGTTTAAAAACACTCTGTTTGCAAATGTAAGCCAAGTCATAATTTCCCATCTCTATAACGACTACTTCCGAACAACACACACAATCTGTGTCTCCCATTGGGTGTCGTTGTAGAGAGGGAGCACTGTACATTTTCTTTAAAAAAGTATCATCAGATTGACAAACATTTCGGAACCAGATTAGACGCCTGATTTTGGCCCTTAATCATTATCATGCTAAGCATGGCTCGGTATACATTTGCAAACTGTTAAGATCCAGATCAGACGCCGCGTCATGCGACGTCCTATCTGGATCTTATCGGTTTGCCACTTATCTTCCCATTTTCGTTAGTTTGAAATGCTTAAAAACTAATTTTGATTTATTAACGCAGACGATATATTTGAAGCAGACGACAATTGAGCATGGTAAAGGCTTATTGGTTGAAGGCTTTCACAATAAGCGTCCTATGTAACCACTTTCTGCAACAACACTTAGAGTAGATTTATTTTCATTTTCTCTCAATTAGTATAACTTAAGTCTCAAACAGTTTGGACCCAGATGAGACGCTTGGTCATTCGGCGTCTTGAATGGATCCATACTGTTTCTAACAGTTTTTTTTACAAAATCTCGAGGTTAAACAGCGATGTACATGTAGTTCATAGCGTTGAACTGTGGTTTTCAAAGAGTTACTTAAAGATGCATGGAATGAATGCTATGCGATGAGGCGGATAATAAGCCATGATATCAAGCATAGCATCGCCGGTTTTATCATCATTATGTAAACACACTGCACACTTCATTGTCGTTAATGTAAACAGCTAAATCCGCATTGTCCCAGGTTAATGTACTTTTAAGGTCACTCTTTCAAGGTCGCTTTTAAGAATCCATCGTTATATGAAATCACTTGAGTGAAATTTACTCGCATTTCTACTGATACCTCCCCACCAATTTAAAAGTCAATGGCACCGCCAAAATGGAATTACGAAAAACACACGTACAAGTGTGTTAATTCATCCACCCGTTCGTGTGTGTACCTTTTACCCGTAGTATATTCCCTATACCACATCATCCAGGGATACTAAATTTGGGACCTAATTATACATTTTCTGAGTTTCGTGACCTTGATCTTGGCATTGACTTAAAGTATAGAAACTGCTTGCACACGGGTGCTATTTTTTGTACCGCAATAGCCAGGACTAACACATTTGGTATGCAAATACATACTGGGATGGTGGAGTGTTTTGTACCATTTTCAGGACTATGAGACCTTGACCTTTACCATTATCCTTATACCTGCAGAACAAAGATTGTCAAACAATTAACAATGCAAATTTTGACATTCAGTTCGGGAAACCAAGTGTTGTGTGCGAGTATATCGTGAGGTGGTGCAGCGCTTTTAGAAAAACCTTTTCAGGTGCATATTTCTATATCAAAACTGCTAAGGGTACCAAATTTGAAGTATGATTACTTATTGGGATCGCGGGTGTTTTCGTTCGAGTTTCATGCTATTGTTATGCTGACCTTAAACTTTGACCTTAACTATATACAAAATTGCCCGGAGTATCATTTCTATATACATAAACCACATCAGCTAGGGAAGGTAGGTACATATGTGAAGGGTGGATTATCGCTTATCATTTTAAAATGTTGTGAATGAGTACATGGCTTGTATTTGTAGGTTTGCCCTACAAAAATGCGTATAATTGTCAATACAACACTTTTGGGCACAATAAATTTACATGTACCAGACTAAATTTTCCCGTTCCATCGATACACCAGTAATGGGCCCGTCACACCATAACGTTCTGTCCAGCGTTCTCTGACGATTGAGGAAACGTTGGTAGTCGCCCAAGGTCGCTGGGATAGCGCCAGAAGAACGTTGTGTGAACGCTAGTAAACGCTGGTAAACGTCGGTGATCGTCGGCAATCGTCGGAGAACGCTGGTCCGAAAAAAAAGTTTTGAACATGCACAAAAGTTTTCTCTGAGACCAGCGTTCTTCTAACGTTTAGTGTTAAACGCTGGAGATCGTTTAAGAACGTTCGTTGAACGTTTTACTAACGTTCACCGATCGTTGCACGCGTTCGGCTATCGTTAGTCAGTCGTTACTCTAGCGTTACTTGGTTGTTACTTATCGTTTGCTTTGCAGTGAACGACTCACTGGCGACCTGTCAACGACCGGTGAACGGTCCCCTAGCGTTCGCAGCGTGTGACTAAAGTCAAAGGAACGTCCTTTTGCGCCCGTTTGGCGTTATTCGAACGTTTTCCGAACGTCCATGTATATGGGTATATAAACTAATGTTTTTTAAGCAAGGTTCTTTTGATTTTGGACTACCGTAGAGAACACCTACTATGGAGGATCCAGAAAGACTAATGAGGCTATATGTGCTTGTTATATAGCCCAGCATGAAGTACATGTAGATGTACTGGACTTGAACATAGCTGAACACATTAAGGGACCTTGCCGCAGAGAAAAAGACCCTGACGAAGACGACAGTGCTGGAGTAAACCATGGTCTGTACAACCAACTTAAGGTTGAAGTTCGCCAGGAAGATCTCAGTACCTTCACCAACTCCACTCGCATGCCACCGGAAATGGTTGATGAAATCCTTGGGCGTGTCAGGGACAGATTGACAAAACGGCACACCGTCTCCGTTCTCACTGTGAAGTGTGCCGGGCTATCATTGATGAGTATCTGCCTGAGGTAATGGGCTTTTTAGACAGACTGAAAGGAAAAACAGAAGTAACGGAGACTGCTTTATGTATTACTTATACCCCCACACAATTATGCTGCCACCAACCATAAAGGCCAACAGTGACGTATGTTTAGAGATATTTTACCATAGATCTACATTACAATGAAAGTATATGATGGTTGAAATAAAAATAGAAATAAGGTACATTGTAATTATAGAATCCTTAATATGTTTTAGCAAAATTAAACAGTTTTAGGTTGATGCGAGATTCGAACCCTAGCCAGATAAAATGTCCCCGATCATATACCGGTACTTGCTTATGGCCCTACGACCTATCCATTACGCTATGTTTTCTGATAACTAATTCGCTCATTGTTTATGCTATAATTTAACCTTTTCTTTATATCTGAAATGCTGTTATTCCTTAAAAATGGATTCGGCGATTCCGTGACACGTCAGACCTAGTTGTTTGACTATAAGTATTTATAAACATTCCATTATTGTTAAAGTCAGGGCGATTTCTTGAAGTATTTTCCAAAATTTCAACGTAAATACTTGCATTGTGAACGTGTCTCTGATTGACTTGAACCAGGCCCACAAGTGGTCAATGCTCATCTCCAGTTCAGTTGCCTTTCCCTCGAGTATTCGTTGCCTCTTTGCCTTGTTCCTGTAATCTGTCTTCTGCGTGTTCCACAGCAGTTCGTTTTCGCGGGAAAACTCGACCAGACTATCTTCTTCCACCGCCCGGTCCATGATTTTACAATCATTTCTCTGCTTCTTCCCTCTCTTTGCCATGGTCGGACCGTCATCATTGGGGGTTTCAGGGTGTTTAGGGTCTTCAGGGGGTGTCACATGGTCCATTACTTCTCAGAAGTGCTCTCCCTCATGGTGTTTTTCTTCGTCAGAAGACATTGCTAGTGGAAGAAGCTTCTCCTTATCTGCAGCACTAGTAGCAGAAGTCACCTTCCCACCCTTTTTGCGTCATGGCGGCATGATGCTGTCTGTTCAATCTCACAAGATCAACTGAATTCACTATGAAATTCCCAGCGTTTTGTACCCGTTCGACCGTAAAAATCACACGCTAGCAAGACGTTATTCTGTCGTTAGTCACACGTTTGTCACACGTTAGTCGAACGCTCAACACGCTCGTCTAACGATGGCAAATCGTTCGTCGCGCGCCAGTGGCACGTTAGCACACGCTAATGGTTTTGGGGGTATCTTACTTGGTCGCTGTTACACGCTTCTCATGCGTTAGAAACACGCTAGTCATGCGTTAGGAACACGTTAATCAAACGTCAGAAGTGTCATCTTCATTCTAGAACGCTCGAAAATTGAACGATTGAAACGCTCAGAGAACGTTAGCCAGAACGTTATGGTGTGACGGGCCCATAAAGAAGTAATGGGACCTTTAAAGTTGGGTGTTTGATCATTGTACTACAACTAATGCAACTGAAGCTCCCACAGGAATGTTGTTTATGGCTATTCATACAAAAATCATGATTATATCTAAATAATTGCGATTGCTTAAGAAGGGTAATGAATTTAAACTTTTATATCAAATTAGCGTAGAATGTTGATTTAAAATATCTGTCTATCGTCTTTAAGATTAACACAGGGCTTAAGAAATGCAGAAAGTTCCTGTAGTAGATATTTGCATAACTTTTGCCATTCATTAAGCAGTCGCTTTGGAGCCTGATCAGACGCCGGGTTATCCTCTAACACGACATGTTTGCAATTGAAATAAGTGAATAACGTCTTCTCCGTAGTATAGCATAAATATAACTTCTATTGAGTGACAAGTTTCATACAAATTTTAATTATTTAACCCTTATAAAGATTAAATTTTGATCATATAAGTTAATTATTCAGAAACAGACAGTAGATGACGTCAAATTCCGCGGGCAAATTTTTCAGATATTTTAATCAGCTGGGGGTGCAAATCTATTACTCACCCTAGTATAACGAGGAGGCTCGCCTTTAACACGTAATATTATTGTCGTCTGCAAAATTCTCGTCTGCAACAATCAGCAAAAGTTGATTAATCAACGGTTTACTAGAGAAAAAATGCCATCACGGTGTCAAACAGTTTGAATCCGGATGAGACGCTGAGTTACTCGCGTCTCATCTGGATCCAAACTGTTTGCAACTGTTATATATTCGTCCATTGCATTCAAAAGTTTAACAAAAGCCAAACGACCGTGAAATGATAACGATGGCTGAATACCGGTTTATGAGCGTGACTTCAATGTTAAGTTGCATAAAATTGTGGCTTCGGTTACCATTTAATGTGCGCCTCTAACTTTCAACAGAGAATTTATTTGATTGTCTGCATTCTTGCGGTCACGAGTATAGACAGGTAGGCAGCAATCTATTTATCATGACCTTAAACGTTTTGCATGCTGGGTAAATTTTTCGTCTGCAACAATTGTCGTCTGCTACTGCTTTAAATTCAGATTCTTCAAATTTTATTTTCAGAACAGGGTCTAGAATGTTAAATAGTTTGTATCGTGATGCGACGTCGCCCTACACAACGTCTCACCAGGATCAAAACTGTTAGGAAAGGTTACCATGGTTTCACCGCTAGCATGCTAAGCGTTCATGCAGAGCTACATGTACAGTACATTCCCGTTAATACGACAATAACAACATGTTTGTTCAAGTTGGGATTTAACCCTTTATGCGAACTTCATTTGACTTTCGTAAACCTCTTGTAACAAAGACCAGGCGTCGCGTAACGAAATGACTGATCAGAATCCAAACTGTTTTGCATTCCTATCAATAATCATTTAGTCAAAACTTATCAAATTTTGATTTGCATACAATGGACAAATGTTAACAGACGTTATTTTGTCTGAGAAGGGCTTAAAGCAGACGGTAAAATAGCATTTAAATAGTATAATAAGTAGACTAAAACTAGATCAAAACAAAAAAGCATTGACTATTATTTAAAATAACTATTTGAAGAAGATTGGCCCGAGAAAATATCGATAAGAGTGTCACCTGGATCTAATCTTGCAAAGTGGACTTCAATAGCGGTAAAAGGGTTACACAAATGTCCGATGTCTTTTTTACCTTTTGGCGAGGCTCATATATAATTTTTAATTTTCTAATGTTTTTGCGAGAGATAACCTTTACAAATATGCACATTAATATGTTAATACCTTCTTTGGTAAAATTACAGAAATGTCGTGTTTTTGCAATACTATTTCGAGACTTATTACCATCAAACCCTTCTCTCCTTTGGTATTTGTGGTTTCATAGGAGTGATAATTGATATTTAAATAGTGGTTACACCTAGAATCAATATCATTCTCGAATTCCACAGTAGGGCAAGTTAGTCAGACTTGCCCATAGGCCTACTTGATTTGAGGAGAATACGTTAATCTCTCACGTTATACGAACCTAAACGAAAGAACGACGCAATAAAATTTTAAAACTCACATCTTCTGAAAATGTTAACGTGATTAGTTATAATCTCATTAGCAAATAGTTCGGGGCCTGATCAGACGCCGGGCTACCCGACGTCTTATCTGGCTCCAAATTGTTTGCACTGAATGCTTTTATTTTGGAAAGATATTGTATTCTCCACTGTACAGTTAAAGACATGATACAGTCAAATATGTGTAATTAACCCCTTCACTGTCATGTAAACAATTGTCGTCTGCTTTATTTTTTTACTCGAATTTAAACTTTAGGTACTTTGAATTAAGAAATATTAAAATGAGTGTCAAACAGTTTTGCGGTGTCTGATCAGGATTAAAACTAAACTGTTTGCAAATAACTATTGTGCTCAGGGTAAGGCACTGAAGGGTTTAAACAAATTGAAATATAACGTGATAGGGGGAAATTAATACTACCAGAGTGATGAATATGACTTGGCTTACATTTGCAAACAGTTTGAACCCAGATCAGACGCTGCGTAACGCGGCCTCTGATCTGAGTTCAAACTGTTTTTCACTCGTCTTTCTTTTGTCAATCCAAATCTTAACTGTTCGACAACCATGTCACATTTACTTCAGTCATTTTACTTTAAATCTTGTTTTAAAAGCAACAAATGTGCATACCACTTTAATCACGGCGACGGTATCAATGCGACGACATGTTATTCAAAAGCAGCCGAAACATTTTGAGGTAAATATCAAGTAAGTTAGAAAAGTCCTACAGGGCTTTCTGCTTTAATATTGTTCTGTATTAAGGAATTGCTTAGCTTTAGAGGCATACATGCTTATCGGAAACGTAGTCGACACTTGTGATAAAAAGAGAAGATGATATAAAATCATTGAAGTGCTCTTATATGTACAGTGTGTATCTTATATTTCGACCTCTAAAGACCTTTCTCGAAGTCATTAAATGAGGCTATTATTTATCCAACATTGCCTATTTATTTCAAATGTTATTACGCCATTATATGACATCATCATATGACACTATGAGTGCATAACGACGATGGCATTGTCTTCTTTGGTTTCATTGCTGGATGTATGAACCAAACAATATGACATGTATTCAATAATTTGGAGATGGTAAGAGGTACGCAACGGTTTTATAGGGAAGTGTTTAAATATGCCATGGGTCAAATTTCTTAATAAAAGGCTATTGCTCAATTTAAAAGTTTTGTGAATATGATAAGTTAAATTATAGTATGCAATGCATTAGTATGTTGCGTTCTGGCATGTTTAACCAAATTCGCGTTTAGATGGTAACTTTTTCCATTCCAATGTTTACAAGATAAGGGCAGTCTGGAAATCAGGGCTTTAGGCTAAACAAGCTGGGAATCAGCATCACTTTACTGGTGAATGCAGACACATGGAAATTGTGCAAAATTGGTCACGAATCCCTATTGTGTGTGCTAGAAGTTCTCAAAGGAACAGGTTTAGAGATTAAGAAAATATTTTTCACTAAGGGATAGCCCTTGGCGAACACTTTTGAACTTTTCGGAGAAAAACTTCGTTTTAGGGCTTTTTGTCATGTGTTTTCGCGCAAAAAACCAAACGTTAAATTTGGCTCCAGATGTATCTGAATATGTGTTTATGTGGAGGGTTTATGCTGTTTTGTTATGCCTAAGATTATATTATTTACTTATCTGGGACTGAGTTTTGTTTCTGGTTTGTGCGTGAAGTCAAGCGTAGAAAAATAGATGTCAAGGAGACAATCGGCTCGGACATATTTCAGAAAAACGTTGTGTGCATCCTTGTCTTTGATAAAGGCCAATAGATGGATGGATAGAGTTGGGTTACACGGCACTGTGACAGTGAACAGGTCTAATGGCACCTATAAAATATGAGATGAGGGATGAATACACGAATATATACCATAGGAACACACGAAAGAAAAATGTACGCAACAGTATTGTAAACAAGCAGACACCTATATTGTAAACCTTTTAGAAGGGGAGAGCTGATACTAACGTTGGAAGAACTTGTAGCCCGACCCTTTTGCACATATATTCGTAAGTATGTTTCCATCATTTGAATTCTATTGTTATATGAACTTTTGTACAAAGATCGGGCAATAAAATATGTATAAACTGAACACACGAATTTACCGCTGTCATAATATAGTCTGCGTTAATAGTATCTGCTGCCTCTTTTATTTTTCAGATAAGAATGCTGGAACTGTAAATAAAAAAACATCATGAATGATAAAGTCATTCGTCGATGGAGGGCTAAGTTTGGGTTTACGGCACTGCAACACAGGTCATGTAGCGCTGATAAATTATGAGATGCTATGATGATGAAGGATGACTTCAGGAAGATGATTTGAACCAACATCATTCGTTACTAAGTAGCACCTGGGATCAAAACCACCGCTCTGCCTTCCTTTCTGTCCTTGGCAGAGGAGATAATCTCAGTCAAGTAAATAAAATCATCACCTATGACAAGTATAACCTCATAACCGCGTCAAGGTAAGAAGGTCTCAGGGGATCAGGCGTCGAGTAGCGAGTACTCGTTTTCTGCTCTGGATCTAAACGTTTTGTACATATTTGTAACACAATGTGTTTCTAAACTAAATGCTGTTTAATCGACTCAGAATATTGTTGCAGACATACATGTACTTGCAAAAGGTTAGCTTCTTCACGGCCATGACTTCGTCTGCTTTAAATTAAAGCAGATGAAGTTATGGTCTATTTAAAACACTTTTTCATTTCTCAAATTTAAATTCTAGGTTTTTTAAATGTAGTTTTGCTACAGATCAGATATCGAGTTATGTTATGCAAACAGTTTGCAAATAACCATCATACTGGGGGTAAGGCGATGGAGGGGTTAATTAATGCATATACATTACCATTCATCTAGTTCGGCCAGAAATCGGGTAATCAGTCCTTGAACTGTATGGTAAATAAAGGTGTCGGTCCTTCCGGTTGTCAGTTTGCGGTTAAGCAAAACTTCATGACCTTCGAAATGGTTTATATTATTTTATTGAGTTAAAACATGTCCTAAATAAAACCGGAAACACTTGAGCCAATAACAACAAACAACCACGTGCGTAAATACAGCCAATATCATATTTAAGAACCACTAAAAGTCAAAATATATACAAAAACACTACATATACTTCACCATCTGGGAAGTCAGTACATGACTAAGGTCAGGCAAAGTAAACATTTATAGGAACATTCGGAAGTATTATTGTCCTGCGTCTGGCTGCAACCTGTCTTTAGAAAGTTTCGGCCACTAAACACAAGTATGACTGTTATTTTCCAGCCCGTCAAAATTGCTGGATCACTGACATGGACAAACGTGCGGGCTTGTTGTAATACTTTCTGGTCCTTTGGAATCATTGATTTCATCGCATTTACAGTTGAAGGTTGAATTCCGCTTAAGCTGGTGCTAGGGGCGTGAGCACTGTTGCATATTTCAGTATTGCTCATGCACAGACTCAATTAAACCGAGTCTGCAATTTTCAGTATTTGCTTTGTTTTCTGTGCTTTCAACGGATCTCCCCTTATTCAGATTTAGTAATAATCGACTCTAGAAATAAGGTGGAAAACTCGTTAGCCTTTCCTGATTAACTCTTTTAACACTAAATAGCTCTTGTGGATTTTTGGGTTCCCTTGTGGATTATTTTATTCACCAAAACATGAACCAGCCTACTTGGAATTCTGGGTAGTTTAATAAGTAATGGTCTAAACTAGCAAACCGTGTAGACCCAGATCAGAGGTTTACTAGAGGAGCTCTCTGATCTAAGTCTTCATTGTTTGCAAATGTAATGATTGTATTTTAAACAGGTGCACATGGTGTTGAAAGAGTGAAGCGAACTAAACGCAATGAAAAAAATGACAGCTAATAATCTATTTTTTTGTGGCAACCTAGGTAACCGGATCTCTGAATAGGCTATTAACAATTGCATTGGACACCACTACATGTATGTATATTGGAAAGGAATAACATGTTCTCCACTGTAGTGTAATTGTCTACACGTTATATTCTAGTTTACAATCAACGAATCGCAAATAATATGCTGTAAATATAAAAATAAAGTACAGTCTTGTTTTAGAATGTTGATGATTCGGTATCTTACCTGAACAACACTTGTTTCAATGAATCAAGTCTAGGAGATGTACATCTACACGTACTGACTATTACTACTAATGCTGCTACTGCTGCAGCTGTTGTTGTTGCTGCTGTTACTACCACTTCTCCCCCAGCAGCAGTTCTGTGGCTTAATTAGCATAGAATTACATGTAGATGTAGATGTTTTTGTTATTTGGCGGAGAATATTCCTTTTGCCAATAATTAAAGGGAAGGTAGGTCGATGGTTTTGATTGCATGAACTGCTTCGCAGCGAATGGGACTAGCCAAACGCATCTTCATGAAATCATCGTCCAATTCATAATTCATCGGCGCTATATGACATGCTCAGTGTCGCATCGCAGTGCCGTTTACATTAACTCATTCACCACCAGCAGTATCTAAGCATTTTCCTATAATACATAATATCAGCAATATACGTAACATTGAAATATGACAAAGACAAGTGACATTCACGCTAAGCACATCACAAAGAAAACAGTTATATCCAGGGTATTTTTAACGGAAGTTCGTGCTCTCTTTTAATAATAAGTATACTTAAGAGCATTCAATAATATGTTCGTACCACTATTCAACATAAATATTTTTATGAAGTTCAAAGTACTTGTAGTACATCAAAATACGAGAGTTAGATAACGAAACTTAGATAGGGCGTTCTCGCTATCAATTCCTGTTAAGTTAAAATTCAAGTTTGTGAAAAACTCAATTTAAATTGAATAAATATTTGACGCTATTCATCATTTGATATCTTATCCTATAGATATGCAAGTAACAATGCATGTAAAGTTGTTCAATGAGTTTGTTCTTTCTTATGATACAGTGGAGAAGACGTAATTCTTGTCCGTTAAATGGCAAACGCAAACGCAAACGCGCTGCAATAAAAAAGAGGGGGTTGCACTTATTTAAAAAATTGATTATTTATTCCCCAATAGCCTCTTTCTATTATTGAAGATAGGTTACCACTTAAAGCAGGTTGAAAGTAAAGCAGAATGTGCCTTAAGGCACATTCTGCTTTACTTTCAGCCTGCTTTAAGATAGCATCTGCTAGGATATAGAAACTATTTCTTATGTTATATATTTATGAAGGTATAATTTGGAACTATTTTCTTCAGTGGAGGAATAAATTAAAGGTGTAAAAAGGTGTATGTATGGGGGAATTGGTTAATGTGTAGGCAAACAGTTTGGAGTCTGATCTAGCTCCAAACTGTTTGCCATGGAAATGATTGTTTTAGCGTAAATTTTGATGGGGAAGGATTGTAAACGTCTTCTCCATTGTATATTTTACCGACGTCGTAAAGGTACAGTGGAGAATCTGTTATTCTTTCCCGTTTAAACGCAAACGTACGCAAACGCAAAGCACTAAAACGTAGAAAAGAACAACTTTTGGACAATTCTGATAATTCTTGTTTATCTTGGTGGCAAACAGTTTGGAGCCTGATCAGACGCCGGGTTTCCCGGCGTCTGATCAGGCTCCAAACTGTTTGCACTGCAAATAATAGTTTTAGCGTAAACGCGTTTATTGGGAAAGAATAACAGATTCTCCACTGTAGGTTCAATGTGAAGTAGGGTATTCTGATGAGTAAATTAACCGTAAAATGAGAATGCATCTTTTTTTCAGGGTAGGTTCTCAGTTTAAAGTGCGTTTCTGGCAACTGCATCAGTTACACTGTTATTTGTACACTTAAACACCGAAATCACGATCACCCAATAGAATGTTTGTTTACAATGGAGAAGACGTAATTATTGTCCCATTAAACGTGTTTACGTTAAAGCTATTATTTGCATTGCAAACATTTTGGGACCGGATCGGACGCCATTCATATTCAAATGAATAGTCAGAATTTTCAAAACATGGAATTGCGATGCGTTTGCGTTTTGTATGCGTTTAAACGGGAAAGAATAACGTCTTCTCCACTGTAAGTTATATTATATAGGTGGCTTCTTTAAGCAACTTATGAAAGTAAAGCAGAAAGCTGCTATTAGAGTGTTCTGCTTTAGTTTCAAACTGATTTAAGCTAACATTTGTCTATTGCATAAATTACATTGTTTCCGTAGATTTCGTGGTCGTAACAGAAATCTTTCACCGCACTTGTACATGTACTTGATATCGTTTTGATTACTGAATATTTTCTGTAAAAACATTTGATAGTTTATTTTTAGATATCCTCAAGTGCAAAAATGTCGTCTGCAAAAAGCTGAACCTCGCTAATGGTAAAGGTAAATTAAGTCTTAAGTCATTCCGTATGATATTTCTCAACTGTTGTATCATTTTACCCATGATTCAGCGTACTGTACTCTTTTCTAGACTTTCGTGAGTGGTGTCTGCTTTACAGTGGAGAATCTGTTATTCTTTCCCGTTTAAACGCAAACGTACGCAAACGCAAAGCACTAAAACGTAGAAAAGAACAACTTTTGGACAACTCTGATAATTCTTGTTGATCTTGGTGGCAAACAGTTTGGAGCCTGATCAGACGCCGGGTTACCCGGCGTCTGATCTGGCTCCAAACTGTTTGCACTGCAAATAATAGTTTTAGCGTAAACGCGTTTATTGGGAAAGAATAACAGATTCTCCACTGTAACTCCTTCACTGCCATGAATTCATCAATTGTAAACAAATGTCGTCTGCTTCTATTTCTTAAAATCTAAAATTTAGGTATTTTTTACTCAGAAATCCAAAATTAAGTGTCAAACAGCAAACCGTTTTGATCGTGATCAGTCAGATCAGGATCCAAACTGTTTGCAAATAACCCTTGTACTCGGGGTAAGACAGTGAAGGGTGTCGTATTGTATGTTTTTATCAATGTTGTAGAGGAACAAGTTTGTTTGTCAAATAAATTTTGCATCAACAAGACGTTGATATACTGTCTATTTCTAAAATGATTGCAAATATAAATAGTTTTCGTCAGCTGAGAAAATCTGAATACAGTTAATTTTGTGTCGATTGATCCCTCAGTGAAGTTATGCTGGGATTTCTCAATACAGTTGACTGCTTAATGCAAGATAAAACTAAAGCAGAAAGCTCCTTTAGGAGCTTCCTGCTTTAGTTTTATCATGCATTAAGTATGTACGAGTCATTAAGTCTACCAATATGTCTTCTGTTAGGGATCGCCTAATACAAGGCTGACAGTATCATGTTTTACACCAGACCCAGAAATATCTGGAAATAATCCAGAATGCTTTACCCTAATTGACAATTAACAAAGTATGTTTCTAGGTGGGCCTCTATAAAAAGACTTACGTTGATATAGAATATGAAAAAGTAGAATAAAAATCTACCTTAGAATACCGCAGAAACCTTTGCCTTTTAATTGATCTCTTGCAGACTATTTCAGTTTAGTTTTAATAGTTCTTAAGTGTTAGACACTTATAAGAATGTTAAATATAATTATAGGACCGGGATAAACACCGACAGCCTCGATAACTGATCTGGATCAACTAGGTTTGCAAATAATGTTCAAGTCACGGTTACATGTAGCACTGTAGCGGCTAATTCGTATCAATGTTAAACATTTAACATATGTTTAGAATGCGCATGCCACGAATTCCAATGTTGAGCTATGGTAAATCTTTTGGAATTAATACAGAATGCAATAAAACAAAAAATAGATCACTGCCAATACTGAATGAAATACGTAAAATTATTACCCTAAGTCCCTGGATTCGCTGAACGATAACTGAGCAGTGTATAATAACTATGATTAACCACTTGACTCTGGGATGATTATTCTGTAAAAGATAAAAAAAAAAAAAAAAAAAAAAAAAAAGACTCCTATTTGGATTTTTTTCATGATCAAATGTATCTTATTAGATGTTTACCCCTTCGCCGCCATATTGTCGTCTGTTTCAATATTGTTGTCGGCAATGTCGTTTCAAAGTTAGATTTCAAGCAGTGTGACTGATGAAATTTCGAAATTAGTGGCAACAGTTTTGATCCTGATCAGACGCCGCATTAAGCGGCGTCTGATCAGGATCAAAAATATTTGCAAATGTGCTTTATGACGTCATTGAGTGTGAAAGGGTTAATTGTAATTTGGATATTACATAAGAAGATGATACGTGCAGGTGAAAAAACTAATCTGACTATGACCATGACCATGAGCGGGAAAAACTATAGCATTGAGTTTTAAAACGTTGTCTTCGTAAATATATTTGATTTAGAAACTAAGTTTCATTTATGATTCTAGAGGTTAATCTAGGGTGTCAGTCTTCAATGAGTGTCTTGCGTTAACATCGTCACTGCTTTACCCAGGGTACAGTGGAGAATCTGTTATTCTTTCCCAATAAACGCGTTTACGCCAAAAGTATTATTTGCAGTGCAAACAGTTTGGAGCCAGATCAGACGCCGGGTAACCCGGCATCTGATCAGGCTTCAAACTGTTTGCCACCGAGATAAACAAGAATTATCAGAATTGTCCAAAAGTTGTTCTTTTCTACGTTTTAGCGCTTTGCGTTTGCGTACGTTTGCGTTTAAACGGGAAAGAATAACAGATTCTCCACTGTACAATAGTAATTTGCAAACAGTTTGGATCCTGATCAGACACCGTGTAACGCGGAGTCTGGTCAGGATCGAAACTGTTTGATACTCATCTCTTCATTTCTTAGCTCATACTACCTAAACTTTAAATTTAAGAAATAACAGCAGACGACAATTATTGTCGTCTACTTCAAAACTGTCGTCTGCAAAACATGTCTATCAGGTTCATGCCATTTTTACGAAAACATCTAAACATGAGTAGCAAACAGTTTAGATCCTGAGCAGACGCCGACGGTATCTTTGCGTCAGATCAGGACCAAATGTTCGCAAAAGGTAAGCCAAAGCCTAATTCGCATTTTATAGAGGACTATACGTATCTACTGTCATTTCTGATTTGTGGTTAAGGTACAGTTCTGACCGGTATCTTATATATTTCTAGTATTATCTGGCTTCTTACACGTTTCTCGCTTCCCAAATGTCCACCAACACATGATTTTTGATCCATTTAACGTTTATATACGTCTGAACTGCCAAATGCAATTAGATCTACACTTCATGAGAATTCTTCTTGGCTAAATTGTACCGAAGGAGTGTGAGATCTATGAAAACACAATTATTCAGTGATGTCATATAATCATAGTGGTCCATTACAGGCGACGATGACGTCAGTGTTTCCGCATAAGGTTGAGGAGGACTACAGAGATTTGGCCAAAATGTGTACATGTACTCTACGTGCAACAATCGACCATTCTCGTCAACTGTCGACATGTTTCGAACCATGCTTTAACCCTTTGAGCCCTAGTCCCGCATATAGGCGTCCTTTTCAAACAGTGTACATGTGAATAGTACACTTGTCCTGTGCAAACAGTGAAGACCCAGATCAGAGGGCTCCGAAAGGAGCCCTCTGATCAGGGTCTTCACTGTTTGTCATAATGCCAAAAATGGACAAAAACAACCCTTAAAAGTCAGAAATGGACTAGACTAAAATTGAAACTGGAATTGTCCATTGAAAGTTTCAGGGAGGAAAGAGTTAACTTTAACATACATGTATTTTGACTTAATGGGACTCCAGTAACCTAATATCAACTGCAGACGTACTAAAAGCGTGGCTGAATGTAACGGGGTGTTCTTTTAACGAAACATACCCGCTGCCACGCGGGATCGAACCCGTGTCAGTAGGTTCGCAGTCATGTCTACCAGATCACAAAAAAGTGCGCTTGTACAGCAGAGCATTGTAAATGATAATAAACATACATAATGTGACATACTCCCCCAAGCAAATGGAAATTCGCAAATAATTTCTATGGGCATGTGAACGACTTGGAATCGAACTCGTAGCATATGCAGTCACAGCCCTACGTTGGGCGCCAAATGTAACCGGTATACATTGTAGTTCTTATAAACAAACATACCCACCTCCGATTTAGGATTGAACCGGGTCGCTAGGTTCGCAGTCATGCAGCCTTACACGTCGCCATAAAAACGCACTTGTACAACAATGCTGTGTTTTTTTCTGTCCAAATATAAAGTATCGTTAAACACGGCTGTGAATTTTACCCAACGAAACGTATACAGCCATGATGAGTTTCCAATTCAGTGTCGTAAAATTAAAATTTTCTTAATGAAAATTAATGTAAAATTAGTTATTTATTTTAAAGAGCTACATGTATTGGACTTTTTCTGCATTCTGACAGATGGATGCTTAAATCAGGCGAAAAAAACCAACAACCTAAATGTTCTTTTGTGAACTCTCTGCTTCACTTTCAGCTTGCTTTAAGGGGGTAGGTACACCTTTGGAAAGTAATTACCAAATTCTTCAAACTTTGCATACAGACAGTAAAATTAGTTTCTATGACAAAACTGGTGAAAAAAGTGGGGGTACCGGACCTTTCTTTTTCACAATTTGAGATTTTTTTAAGGCTACCCCTCTAAAATTGAAGCTTCATAAAAATTCCTACTTTTTTGTACTACGGTTTTTTCAATCTTTATTTAAACAATCTATTTGTACAAAAAGTATCCTAATTTATATTACCATAGTAAGAATAAACCCTGAAAATAATGTTTTTTCAAGATCCAAAATAAAAATGTTTATATTCTGAGAAATTGAAATGAAATCGGATGTAACAAAATGCAACCTACCTATGAAAACAGTGTATGCTGTAAACTACGAATAGGACATAAAACTTAAAAAGTCCCTTCCGGAACGAAAATCCAATTTTTTCCCGCGAAAAAAGTATATTATTACCGTATGCATTCACCAAAAATGAGTTCTTAACATTTTTTTGAAAATGAGTTCGTAACATTTTTCGGAAATTTCATAATGCTCAAAAAGACAGGCCGACATCCTTAAGCAATCACTTGTCTACAAAACCGAAAACGGGTATCTCCCCTTATTCAGATTTATATAATTCACAACAGCAGATGTTAAGTGCTTGTGTGGCGGCTGTAAAAAGTCGCCCCGTACTTCATTCTCAGTGTTGTTATACTTTCTGGTTCTTTGGAATCATTGATTTCAGCGCATTTACAGTTGAAAGTTGAATTCCGCTTATTAATAAGCTGGTGCTAGGGGACGTGAGCACTGTTGCATATTTCAGTATTGCTCATGAACAGACTCAATTAAACCGAGTCTGCAATGTTCAGTATATGCTTGTTTTCTTTGCTTTCAAAGGCTCTCCCCTTATTCAGATTTATATAATTCACAACAGCAGATGTTAAGTGCTTGTGTGGCGGCTGTAAAAAGTCGCCCCGTACTTCATTCTCAGTGTTGTTATACTTTCTGGTCCTTTGGAATAATTGATTTTAACGCATTTACAGTTGAAAGTTGAATTCATCTTAAGCTGGTGCTAGGGGGCGTGAGCACTGTTGCATATTTCAGTATTGCTCATGAACAGACTCAATTAAACCGATTCTGCAATTTTCAGTATATGCTTTGTTTTCTTTGCTTTCAAAGGATCCTCCCTTATTCAGATTTATGTAGAAAAGGGTTACAAAATCAATGAATTTGTTTAACTAAGATGTTAATCATGTTAAAGGTTTCTATAATCAGAAATCCTTACTTAATTATTTATACCATTGCTATTTTAACCCATTGTCCTTAATATGTTCCTTTATTATGCCTTTGATATACTCATCCATTAAAGATTATAGTTCCAGTCTATACATACAATAGACAAATCCAATTTTAAATTAAGTCGATTCAAGTTTTTACTATTGAGGGTTGTTTATTTACAATGTTATACTTTACGAACCTTGATCAAAGGACGGCTTCAAGAACCCACTGATTTGATTCGACAATATTTGCACAGGAAAAAGGTGATCTTCACAGATGCAGTGTCTATAAGTAAAGCATGTGTATACGCTCAATCCCAACTGAATACTTTTATTTTGTAAGCATAGCCAGAAATACTTTGCCCGTGACAAACGACTATACATCTTTAATGTTCCATAGGCAAACACGGGTTTTCTATAATAGTTGCCCGGAATAATGGCAATCTGTTTCCTAATATAGTCAGGTTATATAAAAATAGTCACAGACGGTAGTATTTTAAAAAGGGCATTTGGTTTTACAATAACTTTCCATATAGAAAGCATCGATATATCTAAACCCCTTTGCCACAAGTACAATAGATGTTTGCAAACATATTAGGTCCTGATCAGACGCCGCGTAACGCGGCGTCTGATCAGGATCCAAATTGTTTTAGACCGATTTAAATATTTCTTCAGTCAAAATAACTTAAATTAGAATTTGAGAACTAACAGCAGACGACAATTGTTTCAAGTTGATGACGTAATGGCATTTAAGGGGTTAATGATACAAAAAGAGTATCTCAGAATATCTACGTATATAGTGCAATTCAGAGTAAGCCCTAGATTAATGACGTTTGACCTTTTTGACTCTGGCTGTTGCATAATTTATGGACTGTTCCACATTTCATAAAATAGCGAGATTATGTTGATTTTGGGTGGAATTTAGAACATATTTCAGATAAAGTAAAAGCAAAAAAAAATCAACAGTACAAACCCTTATGAGAGGGCTCCTGATCAGAAATTGTACTGTTTGCAAACTGGTTTGTAGTGTTGAAAATGTTACATAAGATTAATTGGATTGGCATTTAGCAGTCACCTGTCTTTTTATAAACGACTGCTTCAGACAATTAACATCGATGACTGTATTTGGAAATGATCTTGTATTTGAATATACAAAAACCCTCTCTTTTACGACACTACATGAAATAAAAAAAAAATCCAAGTTTTGGCCAGTGGCTGTCGAAGGCAAGATGACAGTACAGCAGAACGTTCTTATAGGAGCTTTCTGCTTTACGGTCATCTTGCTTTAAGCTGCAACCTGTCTTAAATGCTGACAATAAGTCTACATTTCAGAGGTTTTACTGTATATTGAGTATATACGTATATGGTGAACATATGTGGTTAACCCTAAGTGGCCACTCAGCTACTTAACAGAATGTGTCAACTGCATGTGCTATACATTTCTCCTTATATATTCCTTTATATTGGCCGACTCTAAACGTTATATTTGATTAGGTTCAAACTAGAGTACATGTGTTTAACGGTCAATAGAAAGCAGATGAATGTGTGGTCATATATGAGGATAGCAGCTCAATTTATGCAGGGCAATAGTAATGCAGAAAGTTATTGCATTACAGCGTAGTCTTTCTTTATAGATATCCATTCCATTTCAATGAGGGGCTTTGAGTTTGTAAAAGATGTTGATTTGACAGTTTAGTTATCCAAACCACAATTTTACTATCTTTGATCCTTATATTATCCATAAAAGTAGACATTAGCGAACACTGTAGATCCTGAAAAGATGTCGCAATTTTGCGTCGTCTCACCAGGGTCTGTACTGTTTGCTTTTTGATAATAAATGATATGATAGTACTCACTGCAATGTCCTTATATCATCCTTGTATATCTAAAATGATACCTACCAGCAAGCACTTAAGTGGGTCCATTGCAATATACAGAATCGCGTAGCACATTATTGTAAAACTCAAAATAAACCAAGCGCAGGGAACAGCCCTGACACTTCACCACAGACAGCATGCTGGCTGAAGAGAAAGTTACTTATCCCTCTCACTATCATGACGTCATCAATTTTAAACAATTGACGTCTGTCTTTATCTCTAAAATTAAAATTTAGGTATTTTGACTAAAACATATTGAAATGAGGGTCAAGCAGTTTAGATCCTGATCAGACACCGCGTTGTGCGGCGTCTGATCAGGATCCAAACTGTTTTCAAATATATGTAATCATTGTATTCGCCGTCGGGGTGAGGCATTGACGGTGTTTAACTTTGGCACGATATTTTTGTCGTCTGCAAGAATAATCAGAGACACTCAGTGATTCATCATCTAGATCCACGTTACCAAATTTGATTGCAGAAGGTAAGAAAAGCAGGTCATTATTGGTCTAAAAAAAGGTGTTACATTGGAAAAAAGACGTTCAAACGTAATCGAAATGCAAACGCAACTCGCATTAATATGGGTAAACTGACAATTCCTTGACGATTTTGACGACTCATTTTAAAACGAGTTGCAGGTTATCCGGCGTCTGATCTTGCTCCAAACTGTTTGCAATGGAAATTTAAAGTTTTAGCGTAAACGCGTGTATTGGGAAAATATAGCGTCTTTTCCATGGCACTGTACCATGATAGAATTCATTCGCTTAGGAATTTATGAAAAAGATAGGACGGTAGTATAATATACTTTATAAATATTGAATTGCCATTTTATGCTGCTAAACGTAAATAAGAATGCTATTTTATTGGATTGTTATGACGAGTATTAAGCTTTTTACTACCGTAATATTGCCTAGTGATAAAGTATCCACTAAAACTATTTCTTTTTTAAAGTCTAAATCTCTGGACTGAAGAAATATCGATACCAGTATCAAACAGCTGAAACCTCGAACGAATAAGCTTGTATCCCGTAACTAGGTGTCTCAATATATCCTGTTTGCCAACTCTAGGTGCTTTGCAGCCAAGACTACAGTAAAACCACTTCTTTTAGTATCACTACATGTGGTTACGTTCTCAGTATTTTACAGTGCAGAAAACGTTATTCTTTCCCAATAAACGCGTTTACGCTTAATCTATTATTTCCAATGCAAACAGTTTGGAGCCAGATTAGACGCCGGGTACCCCGGCGTCTGATCAGGCTCCAAACTGTTTGTCACCAAGATTAACATGAATTATCAGAATTATCTAAAAGTTTCACTTTTCTACGTTTTAGCGCTTTGCGTTTGCGTACGTTTGCGTTTAAACGGGAAAGAATAACAGATTCTCCACTGTATCATATTAGGTTAGAGGAAATATGTTTTTTGTGTTGCATATTCATTATTTTCTCCAATGGAGGAATAAATTAAAACTAATAAAAATGCGTATTTATTGGGTAATGTGTTAAGACGATTGCCGGTTTAAAGCATGGTGAACTTAAAGTAGAAAACTCCTTTCATTTTGCTTAAAGTTGTCACCTGTCTCAAACCACGAACTAGTATTATTTCAAGTGGTCGTAACGAAAGGGTTAGACTGTACTCTTTATTACAGTGGAGAATGTGTTAGTCTTTCCCAATAAACGCGTTTACGCTCAAACTATTATCTGCAGTGCAAACGGTTTGGAGCCAGATCAGACGCCGGGTAACCCGGCGTCTGATCAGGCTCCAAACTGTTTGCCACCAAGATAAACAAGAATTATCAGAATTGTCCAAAAGTTGTACTTTTCTACGTTTTAGTGCTTTGCGTTTGCGTACGTTTGCGTTTAAACGGGAAAGAATAACAGATTTTCCACTGTATGGTGTAATCTGTTTTACACCTTACAGGAATTTTACGACATATAAATATATGATCTATTTCAGAAATGATATAATCGTCTGTAAAAATGTAATACGTTATGAAATGCCTTTACCCTTTCATCGCCATGATCGTCTATAGCCGGGTTTGTAGATAAGTTGGATCCCGAGCAGAATCTGCTCGTAACGACACCGCTTTTGGGGTATTTTCAAACTAATTTTCTAGTTTCGACTTTATTTAATAATTCCTCTATCGTCTTCCTTGTGACTCGTATTTCAATATGTTTTCTTTGAAGTGGTCTTAAAATTGAAAGTTGAAAATAAATTGCAGATTACAGTATCAATGCAGACGATAATGGCGTTGAAAGGGTTCTGGTTAAAGCATTCGATAAAAGTTGGCTTTGAAAGCGTTTCAAGTTTGATTTTCAACAGAAATGAGGAAAATACACATATTTTAATTTCTAACCCTTTCACTGCCATGACGTCACCTATTAAAAAAGTGCCACTAGATCTATAAGTGTCAACAAATATTGAAATGGGTGTCAAACAGTTTCGATCCTGATCAGACAGCGCGTAAAGCGGCGTCTCATCAGGATCCAAAATGTTTGCAAATATCTATTGTACTCGGGATAAGGCAGTGAAGGGGTAGTAAAGCATGGAAATTATCACGGTAGAAGCACTCGAAGTCGCTGCAATAGAGGAAAGGGTGAACTATAGATCCACCCCTGAAGTCGAACACCTGGCAGACTTTACACCACTCAGACCCGCCTATAAGTTTTATGCACAGCAGTTTAACCATCTTGTTATCATTATCGTAAACCAAACCATGCGATAATTCGGAAAATATTTTACATGAAAGCTTATGAAATATATCAAAAATAGCATTCTTTTCCCACCCACACTATACCTGGCTGTAGAAAAAACATTCCTGACATCGTAAGCTTTAAGAAAAACAATAATCTATATTTAAAGGTTTTGACTCATACGGAAGTCTTAGGCAATGCGTAGATGTTCTGAGCTCATAAAATAGGTGCATGTGTGCATTCTTTCATTTTGATTACCGGTATTACCCTTTCTTCCAAAGAGCCTGTACAAACTTATCATTCTTTGGGGTGCTGAATAAAATTGGCACCTTAAAGCAAGATAAAAGTTAAGTATAAAACTCCTTTTGCAGCTTTTTGGCTTTATTTATTTACATCTTGTTTATTCATTCACCTGCCTGAAACAGTTTAATATAGATAATTTGTAATTATGGCTCTGAAGGAAAGGTTATCGCAAACAATAACAGGGCTGTCATAAGTAGATCTTTTTAAAAAATCCTAAGATTGTCAACACTTTTTCTATTTTTCAATCGTGATTACTTAAAGCAGGTTGAAAGTAAAGCAGAATGCGCCCTAACGCGCATTCTGTTTTACTTTTAATCTGTTTAAAGTTACCATCTGCTAGGATAAAAATCCGAAGATTTCAGAAAAATACGAAGGAATGGCAGCCCTGCAATAACCTGTGTCAAATTTAGGTCTTGGCACACAAAAGGTCTTAGCCCCTTTCCCTTTAGATACATCTTTTAGCAAATTCAATCTATTTCTCCACCGAAGAAAACAGTTCCAAATGAATATGTATTATAAAAAAGATTTCTCTTTTCTAGCATATGGCAGCTTAAAGAAGCCTGAAGGTAAAGTAAAATGTGTTTCCTTTAACCCTTTAACCCATAGCCTGTTTCTAGTATTTAAGATATGTGACCTATTAAAGCAGGCTGAAAGTAAAGCAGAATGTGCCCTAGGGCACATTCTGCTTTACTTTTAGCCTACTTTAAGTTAATATCTGCTAGTATATAGAAAATATTTCTTATATTACATATTCATGACAGTATAAAATGGTACTATTTTCTTTGGCGGATGAATAAAATGAATGCGCTAAAAGTCGCTTCTATAAGGGAAAGGGTTAAGTAGTCGCATACATTTACAATAGTATCTCCAAACATAGAAACAGGCTGTGAGGTAATTGGTTAACATGCATTTGCAGTACATACTTATAATTATAGTCTCTTACATTCCGAGCACATGCCGTTCTTTTATCTAACAATCCATAAATGCACCCTTTTACACCTCTTCTATAGTTATTTCTACACCAAGGAAAATAGTCCCCACCTAGAAAGTCCTGGTCATAAAACAGAAAGGGTTTGCTGTATCTTTCCAGATACATGTAATAGTTTAAAGCCGGTTGAAAATAAAACACAATGATCATTTAGAGGCACTCTGCTTTACCTTCAACCTGTATTAACTCATTGAGCCCTAGCGACGCATATATGCGTCATTTACCAAACATGTACCTGTGAAGGGTACACCTGTCCTTTGCAAACAGTGTAGTCCCTGATAAGAGGGCTCATGCAGGAGCCCTCTGATCAGGGACTTCACTGTTTGACATTTTGCAATTTATTACAAAAAACAACCCTAAATAGTCTAAAATGGACCAGCCTTTATTGCAAACTGGAATTGTTCATTGGAAGTTTCAGGGGATAATGGGTTAAGAAAACACATGTCTTTTAAAGTAGAAAACGTTTATTGGATATAGGGTTAACCCTGGAACTACTTTCATCAGCGGAGGAATAAATTAAATACGCTAAAAGTCGCTTCTATGGGGGAAAGGGTTAAATGCGGTTCAGTATTTGCAAATTCTAAAATCACGCACAAACTTAAAAAACTGATTGAAACTCAAATTCAAATTGTCAATGTCTTTACTTGTTTAGTACAGAGTGATAGAATTTGAATGTGACGAGCCATGTAACATAGACGAGATATTTGAGTTTAAAGATTAATGATGATGATAATGATAATTATGATTATAATAATTATAATATAACAATGATAATAATAGAAAGTATTGATCTAAAGCGGGAACACATTATGGCAAAACTAATTTTTCACGTTGAACCTCATAACTTAATATACACATTTAAGTAACTCAAAATAGCAAACCTAGGCAAACATTTCAGACATGTGCACGGTAATGATACTAGATACTTATACCTAAGTGAGTGTTTGTAAAACGTGCACGTGCAAAATATGATTTGTCGTTTTGATTAGTGTAAGATTTATATGAAAATGCGTCCATTTAGTTGTCCTGAATGTTCACTATTAGGGAACACCTGTGCAAGCTATCAATAACACTTTAAGTAACCATTGCGGGTTTTCAGATTCCCTTTTAGACATTTTAGTTACCAAAAAAATGAACCAGTTTACTTGGAATTCTTGGTAGTTTAATACGGTAAATACTGGACTAAGCTGGCAAAAAATGTAGAACCAGATCAGAGGGCTCCTATACGAGCCCTTTGATCTGGGTCTACACTGTTTGTAAATGTAATGAGTATATTTTAAACAGGTTCATGGTGTTAAAATAGTTATCATTCACTGCACTACTCTGAGCGCGCTGGAATTTGCAAACAGATTGGAACCTGATCATACGCTAAGTAACGCAGCATCTGTTCAGGAACAAAATTATCTGGAAAACCGGCTCAATGATGTTCTTTAAGTCAAAATGTCTGAAATTTCAAATTTTAGAAATAGCAGTTGACGATACTTTCTTGAGCATGAGATATACCGACTCAGTGAAACAATTAAATGAATAAGCATGAATATATCTCTAAAACAGGTGGCTTTTGGTTTTGATATATCTATTTCATGCTATTTACAATAATACGTGTACAAGATTTACAATGCACTTTTAACAGATGTAAATCCGTAGTGGAGAGGACGTAAGTATGTTTCTCCGTTCATACAAAACTAAACGCAAACGTACTGAAATAAGGTGTAGAAAATGTCAACTGTTTTAAATGTTGTCGACGTATTCCCATCTGAATGGCAACCAGGCTCCGAGGTTATAAAGCATTTTAGTTGAGTCTGAGTGAGTTCCCAAGCATTTGATTGGTCAGATTGGAGCCTAGGCTCAAATCTGACCAATCAAATGCTTGGGAACGAGTTTAGACTCAAGCCAAAAGCTTTATAACCTCGGAACCAGTGTTTGGAATCTGGTCAGAAAGTCACACCGTGTTTCCAGGCTTGTAATAGATGTAAATACTTAAGCATTTTTGAGATTATTGAGGAGCTTTCTGTTTTACAGTACAGTCATGCAACAATCTGTCTCTTTATTTCGTCTTCTTTTTTATTTGTGAGACATAATTATTTATATCAAATACGGAGAAAGAATTGAAGAAAATACCTATTAAGGGTGCACTGCATTATACCTGACTGCCAGATGTCGCCTAAAAGGTTTCACTTTTAACAATGCTACATGTGTATGTAATTATTGTCTGCAACACTTGTCAAAACTGATTTAAAAGCGTTTTCTATCAGGAAATATCCCCATATGATCAAATAGTTCAAACCTATTTAAGAGACCGGGTTACTCAGCGTCTAATTTGGGATTTATATTACGCTCTTTCACACAGGACTTGTGCGCTCTTGAAAAAGTGCATCACATTTAGATTAAAAACATGTACATGTACAAATAAAGTGAAAAACAAAGATTACAATAAAGTTACAATCGAAGTAAATTACGAAATGGAAACATGCATTTGAAACAGGCAAGTACATTATTATTATTATTATTATTATACCAGATTTATATAGCGCTCTTTTCACACAGGGGTTGTGCGTTCAAAAGCGCTTCACATGAAGTTACACAAATGTACCTACAAACAAGAAAAGACAAAATAACTACAATATGATCTAAAATAAGCATGAATAAACATATAAAAAGACAGCCCCCAAAATGGCGATCACATTACTCCCATCAATCAGCAATGAAGCAACCGGCTTCTGATTGTCGACCGATAGAAACAATAGTAGAGCGCCCAAATGCAGGCCGCCAGGAAAAGACAAATAACTACAATTAGATATAAAATAAACATAATAAACGTACAAAAGACAGCCCCCAAAAATGGCGATCACGTTACCCCATCAATCAAGAGCAACGAAGCAAATGGCTTCTTTATGCGGACTGATAGAAATAACAGTAGAGCGCCCAATGAAGGCCACTAAACATACAGAAGACAGCCCCCAAAACGGCGATTGCACTACCTCAACAATCGAGAGCAACGAAGCAAATGGCTTCTTTATGCCGACTGATAGAAATAATAGCAGAACGCCCAATGCAGGCCGCCCAATGTAACATAACTAGGAAAAATAGCATGCGACAATAACTAAAATTTCTATAAGAGACCGAAAACCAGATAATACTCCAGAAACTTCCATTTGGACCCACAACATCTACAGCAAGAACATATCGCATAGGTAGCAGTGTTCTAATAACAAATATTAAAGTAATGTGTTTTCAGATGCTTTTTGAAAACTGCAACTGAGCTTGCATCTCTAATGTCTGATGGTAGACTGTTCGAGAGCTTTGGGGCTGCATGCATGAAACTTCTATCTCCAAACCTCACCAAACGACTCTTCGGTACAACCAGCGATACTGATTTAGTTGCAGACCGCAGCTCTCTTCGAGGTTTATACACGTCAAGCATATTGACAATGTACCTTGGAGAATCATTGCACATGGCTTTGTATGTGAGTGTCAGAATTTTGAATTCAATTCTGTGTTGAACTGAAAGCCAGTGAAGATCCTTCAAGACTGGAGTGATGTGATTGTACCGAGGGGTCCTGGTAATGATGCGGGCTGCTGTATTTTGCACACGCTGTAGTTTGCATAATGAGTTTTTGGGAATCCCATACAGCAGTGAGTTGCAGTAGTCAATTTTTGAAGTGACCAGAGAATTGATCAAGGTCTTTGTAGCTTCTGGAGAAAGGTACTGTCTAATATGACCTATCTGCCGCAGCTGTGAGTAGCCAGACCTGCACACAGCGTTAATGTGCTGTGTCATATCCATTTGGGAATCTAATCTAGCACCAAGATTCTTCACACATACTGATGGTTTGATTTTAGAGTTTCCCACTTGTACGTGAAAATCTCCAGGAACGTTAAACTTTTTTGAATGAAACAGTATGACCTCAGTTTTGTCAGTGTTCAGCTTCAACATGTTCTGGTGCATCCATGATACTATGTCTTTTAGACACCTTCGACTTTTGAAAGGGCTTCTTGTTGACAAGATGTGTCTTTAGGCTTAAATGACAAGTATAACTGTGAATCATCTGCATAGAAGTGATGATCCAGCTGATGATTTCTGCAAATTGAGCCGACAGGTTTTGTGTACAAGATGTAGTTCTTCGGCCCAAGGACTGACCCCTGTGGCACACTATATTTCATTTGAACTGGGGCAGATAATTCGCCACCTACCGCGACTGTTTGGCAACGGTCGGTCAGGTATGAGGTCATCCACTTTAGTGGGTTTCCAATAATTTTGAAGTCTTTTTCAAGGCGATTGAGTAATGTTTCATGATCAATTGTGTCGAATGCGGCAGATAGGTCAAGCATCACCAGAATTGTGATTTCATTCTTATCAAGATATTGCAAGATGTCATTTTGAACTTTTAGAAGAGCAGTTTCTGTAGAGTGATGCTTACGATATGCTGACTGATGTTGTTCATGCAGATTGTTTGTGGTCAAATGGGACTCAATGCGTTTGTCTACTACCTTTTCTAATACTTTTGAGAGAAATGGCAAATTTGATACAGGCCTGTAGTTCTTAAGATCATTTGTATCGAGATCAGGTTTTTTCAAAAGAGGTCTTACATGCGACTTTTTGAATTCTTTTGGAACATACGCAGATTCCAGCGAAGAGTTCACAATTTTTGTTAACGACGGTAGGAGCTCGTCAAGGCATAACTTTAAAAGCCATGTAGGTATTGGGACGAGTTCACAGGACTTACATGGGGATGCCTTCACAATCTTCCCAATTTCTGCTGCTGTAGCAGAGTCAAAGCTTTCTAAAGAATTCATTGAATGCAACGTTTCTGTGATGACTGGGGTGCATGACATTGATTCAGAGGCAATGCCTGTCCGTATTTTGTCCACCTTTTCAATAAAAAAGTCGCTGAAATCATGCGCAAGTTGTTTTGAGGACACATTTTTTGGCAGTGCAATTTCACTGTTTGCACCCAGGAGATGCTTAGTGACTTTAAAAAGACTCTTCGAGTCCTGTTGACAGGATTCTACTTTTTTTGTGTAAAAATTAACCTTTGACTCTGCTAATAGTTTGTTTACTTTAGCACACTGCTCTCGATACAGTTGATGATCAATTATGAGTTTGGATAATTTCCACTTTCGTTCCAGCTTACGCTTTAAATGTTTAGCATCGTGAAGTTCCTGGGTGTACCATGGACATGATGGCCTGAGAGTTATGGTCTTAGTTTTCAATGGTGCATGCTTATTGATCAGGGCTTTAAGTTCATGTGTGTATACACCGACAATTTCGTCAATATCTGTCATTTTCAGAATTTCTTTAATTGAATCTGAGTTAAGGATATCTCTTTTAAATAAATCGACATTAATGTCCCTAAGCTTTCCAAATCTATCATCATGTTCAAATACTGTACATAATATATAATTATAAACATGCAATTTTATGTTATTAGGGTCACATGGTAATCCATTTAAAATATTGAATTACATCCCAATCTATTATCATGTTTAAAGAAATCTCCCTAATTGTTTCTAATTCATTGTCCAATGTGTCATATTAGACGATTATGTGTCATATCGTCTAATACCATTAATTTTGCATATTTTACAATGTATCTCTCTGTGGCCAATAATAACTCCTTTGTCAAAATGACCACGTATAGCGTGCACTAGCTTATACTATACTTTATGGGTTTTTTCAAGTACCTCTGTTTGTATCATGTTTGATGTGCCGCTATATTGTATATATCTTTAATAATTTCTTTATCATCTTTTTGGGGTAAAATGGAAACAAAAGTTGTTAAACATACCACATGTGCCAAACATTATGGCTACATGCACAGCATTCAATGTTACCAATCGTCACGTAACTGTGGACTATACTGAAGCCGCAATGTTAGTCAATTTGACATCGATTGGCCTTGGTCTTGGAACGATGTGCCTAGAAATACCACACAATCATCGACTATTTAAGCATTACATTTGTTCTGAATATATTCTTATCTCAAATAATGCAAGACACGTGTAGATCGTCACAAACAATTGCATTTAGCCTTTAAGTATTAAGGTTGCCTTGATCCTTATGTATTCACACTGCATGAGGGTTTAATTATGTGAGTTATGTATACAGTGACACCTGTACTAACCGGCATCTAATTAGGAGATTAATTCAAAGTCTCAAAGACTTGAATGCAGGGGCCCGTTTTACTAAACAACTTACGCAAAATTTTTGCGTAAGTCAAAATCGTTTAACTCTTATTTTTCGTTAATAAACGTTTGTAAACAGCAAACAGCCAGATAAGAGGACGCGCTAAAAGCGCGTCCTTTGATCTGGCTATTTGCTGTTTGTAGCAAGTGATAATAAAAAATATAAATTAAAATTTAAAATTTTGACTTACGCAAATATTTCAATTCGAATTTGATGTTTCTTCCAGTAGTCCAAGATTAGAATAGGGCCTAGGATATAGCCCTGTTGTACACCTGACGAGACTTGTACCGTATCAGAAGACTCGTCGTCAAGTAAAACAGTCTGCAATGTACCGCTTAGAAATGCCCATACCCAGCATATGCTCGTACCCCGAATACCATACTAGTTAAGCTTTAGGAACAACCTCTCACGACTGACAATGTCAAAAGCCTTGCTAAAATCAAGGAGGATAAGATCACTTTGCTTACCTTGGCTGGTATTTCTAGCAAAATGGCAAGTTGAGTCTCACAAGACATAGGTCCCTAAAACCGTGTTGTAAATCGTACATCAAACCATTAGTAACAGTATTCTTCCCAATGCCATGTGATTGTTTTTGTGATATATGCTAGTATATCAATATTTTGTCGAGCATCGTATAAAAACTAAAAATGGAAATGGATTTGCCCAACGTTTTCGTACTTTGAGTGACTCGGACTAAATTAAGTCAGTCCCATGCTCCTGTAGGTCTACGTCTCCGTGAAGTGTCCGTGTAGATCAAAATCAATTTCCAAATGAAATTCATTAAATGCTCAATACTTTTTTGAGTTGTTAGTTTTTGCTGATTAACTTTCCTCTTGGGAACACTTAACTAACGACCGTTTGCAAAACGTCTTGGATGCAGTTGACGTCTCGCCAGAAGATGTTCTTGAAACGTTGAAATCCTTAAAGTCCAATAAATCTCTGGGACCTAGCGGGATTCACCCAAAAGTTTTTACTTGTAGCTCAAAATGAACTATAAGACCCATTATACACGATCTTCAAAACATCTACAATCAGGAAATCTTCCCCTTGAACGGAAAAATGTATTTGTCTCGCCGATCTTTAAGAAGGACAATAAACTTGAGACATCACATTCAGTCTTACATCAATAGTATGTAAACTTTGTGATTCTGTAATACATGAACTCATGAAATACTTAATAACCAATACATTACTGAATGACTCTCAATACGATGTCCGTCCAGGGAGAGCCTGCAACACACAGTTATTGAAAATACTCGATGAATGGACCGAGCTACTTGACACAGGAGATCCAATAAATGTTAAATATCTTGACTGCAGCAATGCATTCGACAGTGTACCAAATGAGCGTTTAATTCTGAAACATCATACAGCGGATACAAAATGTCTGCTTTGAGAACTTGAAGCATGTCGTAACGGTCTCTTCTGAGTTCAAGAGTAGGAATACCTAGTAGGGTCAGTATTTGTGCAAGGGAAAAATACGACGTATGAGTCTTTAGAGGCTGTAATACTACATATGTTAGTGGTTGGTTAACCTTAACCTAATTGCGCCCATAATTAGGGTGAACCTTAATCACCAAATTTTTAAAATGCGGTAACCTTAGCCATTCGAGCATCAACTCACTACACAAAAATACTTGTAACTACCTTGATTTTGAACAAAGCAATATGAAATTCATAGGATGGACAGAAAAATACTTTGATTTACCTTCGATATCGTTGAATTAACGAGAGTTTGTCATATATCGGAGATATTCAGTCGCAAATAAAGAAAATTGGTGTTTTGGCATATTGATTCACATTGATTCACTGATTTAATACACCATTCTGCATGCTGTTGGGAAATTATTACACCAACATGTTCGGCAAACGTTGCTTTTTACGGCTGCGTACAAAGAAGTGCCGATCTTGTGAAAGAAGGAGTGTTTTGGAGCAAAATATAAACCCACCTTTTTAATCGACTCTTGCTGCGAGAGGTAACCACAACTTTATCGATGCGGTAACCATAACCGATTGAACGGTGTGATAAGTGTTACTATAGTTCAAACGTATGAGAACGGTTTAAAAGTTTCTGGTAGACCAACACTACTAAACAAGAATTCCTTCCTCTTCCGACCTTCATTAAATAACGATAAAACCAATGTCAAAACAGTAATGGGCAACAAACAGCAGGTGCAGCTTCATACACCTTCAAATAGTATAGTCTGCTTTAACCCTTTCAACGTCACATTATCGTCTGCACCGATATTGTTGTCTGCAATGTTTGTTAAAGTGAAATTAAATGCGCTTTAGGTAGGGAAATGTTCATTCAAGTGTCAAACAATTTGGTTCCTGATCAGACGCCGCGTAACGCGGCGTCTGATCAGGATTCAAGTTATTTGCAAAAACGCCTAAAGGCGCCCATGACGTTTAAGTGGTTAACGTGTTTAAGTAGATATTTATTGATGAATCACTATCTAGAACAGATTACAGCTTAAAGCAGCGACGTGAAAAAGTACAAAAGTAGTATGGTATCTCGAAAATTGAGCTTTCTGCATTACCCTAGTCCATAGTAGAGTCGTCTTTTGGTATATTTATAAATGCCTTAAAGCAGGAACGTGCTAAAAGACCGAAAGTAGTATGTGATCTCGAAAAATGAGTTTTCTGCATTTCCCTATTCCCTAGTAGAATGTGGTTTATTGGTATATTTATAAATGACCTCTTAACACAAGTGTGATGGTACAGAAGTTTTGAATTCTGATCATAGTAACCATGTCTGGCTTATCAGAAACAATGTTCACCATGTCAGCAGCGCACGATGCTACTACTTATTATACCATATTATTGTTTCCTTAAAAGTGTTGCCTAAAAAGGTTTTCAAATACATTTTAGTTTTAAAGTGAGGAAATATCAGTAGATATATGAGTATCAAATAGTTTGGATCCTGATCAGACGCCGAGTTCCTCGGCGTCTGATCAGAATCCAAACTATTTGCAAGTGCCACATGTAGTAAAGTTATGTTTGCAACAGGAAGGGTTAATTGAACAGATGACGCAAAAACAGCGGGCACTTAAAAAGCCATGATTGGAACCTTGGAGCAAATATGCACAGTACAGTCATGGCAATGTGGAAGCTCGACTAGCCCTTTGGCTGCTACAATATCGTCTACCTCACAGTTCTTACCTGCAATATGTTTAATTTTAGTTTCTAATATGATTAAACTTAAGAAATTGCCACGCGAGAGTCAAACAGTTTGATTATCGAGATTCAACTTAAGGAATCATTAGTTATCGAGATTCGACTGTACGATGGAGAAGATGTAATTATTTCCCAATAAACGCGTTTACGTTGAAACAGTTATAACCATTACACAGTTTGGAGACTGGTCAGAACTGTTTGTCACTCAGTTTAAAATGAGTCGTCAAACTGTTCAAATAGTTGTCGTTGAACCAATTTCATGCACTGCGTTTGCATTTCGTTTGCGTTTAAACGTGAAAGGATAAGGTCTTCTCCACTGGTTTTTTTTACCTATGCAACAGGGAATTGTTCAAGACTGTCAAATACCTTTTTTCCAGACTTCCCTGACACATCCCCCTTTTGTTAAATAAATGTCCGCAACAATATTAGCGATTGATTAAAAATTTACTCCTATATCCGTCTTTCTCCTTTATAGTTTAGTTAGTTTAAACATATTTTATTTCAATATATACAAAGAAATGGGGTTGGGCCACAAGTTCTTACAAAATTAGATTCGGCCCTTCCCCTTGTGTTTAAACATTCAAAGTAGTGTAACAATGGCTGCAAACATATTATCTCTAAGTTTTTAATAACAGTCAGAATAAGTGGATAGTGAGTAAGGACAGAGAAAGGAAGAGGAGAGAACGGAAGAAGAAGGAAAAGAAAAACAAATGCATATTAATAAATTTCTTGAGGTGTGGCAATATTGGATTATCCAACGAAGCAGCAGAAAAGTGCATTGAGTCATGCATTATGCGACAATTCGAAAGACGTCAAAGGAGCTTGATAGAAGGGCGTAATTCGATGCAGATAAAAACAATGCAGAATTACTTTAATTGACGTGTATGCGTTATTTGATGTCAGACATCAACAAGCCACTTCATTTTTTAAGCCCAAGACCGGTTGTGCAATGCCAATTCAATACATGTACATACATAATTGTCATCATGATATATCATAAATAAATAAAGAGGAAATATTAGTGTCATTCACTTGTTGATTTTGTATAGCTCACATTTACAAATGAAATATAAGACAGTATAACTATGAACACATAATTAATCTAACAACAACAACAACAACAAAAAAAGAAAAAAAAGAAACGAGATTTCGTAAGCTACTTAATTAACTGTGGAACGCTTTGTGTCTTTGATATATCTATGTACAGTTTCAGCAATAACAATATTTTCATCATGAGTTAAGTTGTCACCCCCACACAGTAATAATTTCGGATTAAGAGGATGAAAAAATCTAATAGTATTGAAAAGTGTTATTCTTTGGGCATTATATTTAGTGCAAATAAAAAGATAATGTTCAACATTTTCAATTCTCCTTTATAAACAAATAGTTATCAAATTCCAGGCGGAAACTGTTGGAATTTTGATAAAATGAAACTGGCGACTGTTCTAGATATACAATGTATACAATTTCAGCACAGTAGGCGACCAAAGTCGATAGTGCAAATAGTTTTTGGATAACGCGGCGTCTTATAAGAATCCAAACTGTTTGGCACTTGTATTCATACTGCATTAAATCTAATTTTGAAACGAAAACACCAACAGCAGTATTAACCCTTTCGGTGCCAAATCAATCGTTGGATTTTAACTTTCACCGTGACTTTGTTGTCTGCTTCAATATTGTGTCTGCAAAATCGTTTAAAAATTAGATTTAAGGAACTAGGACTAAGATATATCGAAAAGAGTAACTGTTTGGATCCTGATCAGACGCCGCGTTTCGCGGCATCTGATCTGGATCCAATCTGTTTGCAAATTCGACTTTATGCCACTCCGGCGGTGTTAGGGTAAAATCAGAGGTTATTTAGTCGGGGAAAGGGTTAAATTAGTCAGTTTGTGAATACCAGTCAGAATTGGGTTCCATAATTATGCTCCTCGTGTATGCAGAGGTTTTATGAATGAGATCATTAGTTCTCATGAGTTTTACGATACCTCATGAAAGTTGATTCATTCTGTCACATTCTAAAAATAGCACCGCACTGCTTGCTTTTAATCGTCCCTGGAATACCTAGGATGCCTGCTTTATGATGTAAAAAACAAGCATTAAGTTGTGAATAGTAACCCTTGCTATGGCGTTGAAACTGTTTCGCATGTTTAAACAATGAAGAAAGCGTCATTAACTCATTATTTCCCGCTTAACACATTAAAAACAGTATACCTGTGAGGTTAACACTTGTCCTATGCAAACAGTGTAGACCATGACCAGAGGGCTTCTTAAGGAGCACTCTGATCAGGGTCTACACTGTTTGTCATTTTGAAATATATTGTTAAAATCGACCCTAAATAGCCAAAAATGAACTAGACTTATTTTGAAATTGGAAATGTCCATTAAAAGTTTCAGGGATGAATGAAAAGCAAACGCGTTAACAGATATGAAACGCAAACATAGTAACAGACAGTATGCACTTTTATTACAAAGGTATTTCAAATAGTACAGGTCGACATAACAACATAGGGGTTCCATTTGAGTTCAAATCAGGTTATGCCTTCTACAAGTGACCTTCTTGCAAAACTTGTTTAACTATTTTTCAGCCATTGTTTAAAACAAGTTTACTGCCATTATAGTGTCATAGCATATTTTCTTATATTGTTATATCGTTTGGTTAAAATGTATTTTGTTTTACATTTCAAATTAATAGTGTATATATTTTTACAGAAAAAATGCCGATAGCAATGTCACCCTTTTTGCATCATGTTCAGACGCCGAGTTATTCGGAGTTTCATTAGAGTCTAACCTTTGTGCAAATGCTAGAAAATGTACATGTGGACCAATGCAGTTTTGGGTAGGACAAACTCCTTCACTGCCTTACCCCGAGTGCGTTAATTATTAAAATTTTGCAAACAGTTTGGATCATAATCAGACGCCGCTTTACGCGTCTTCTGATCAAGATCCAAACAGTTTGACACTCATTTCAAACATTTAAGGTCAAAATATTTATAAAACTTAATTTTACAAAAAAAAGCAGACGACAGTTGTATATCGCAGATGACAACATGGCACCATATGGGTTAATATAAAAGACAAGAAAGTCAGGCGAGTCTCTGGAACGGAAAGGTAACAGTTGCTATGAGTAAGGGGTAGTGTGTGGGAGTAAAGTGATGACTCCTTTGGCTTCGGTGGAGAGTTTGTAAACGTATCGCCCTTGAACGTTGATGGAGGGCGCTGAGTCGCCTTGAAGTTTTAATGCCTTGTTTGTTTTATTTGTTTATCTGCTATCTATATCATAGTTCCAGAATCTGGGAGTTCCCAGTCAAATATGTGTTAACTCACTTATACCAAGTGGATTATTCCATGCTTATAATCTATATTGAATTATTCCTTTTTACGTTAGGGTATGCCTGGTCTAAATCTTCATTTTCGCTTTATTTTATATTGAAATTCCTATCAGCAAACATCATCGGCAAACAGTATAGACCCTGTTCAGACGCCTACACTATTTGCCTATGTCTTTTTAATGGGACGCTTAGCACAAATAGGTTAAACGGATAGGTTTAACAAATTAACGCCTAGTAACGCCTGTAGTTGTCATTAACAATCAGTGTACTAGTGATGAGTACACGACGTGTTTTATGCAAACAGTGTCATGTGCGATCAGGGCCTGCACTATTTGTCATTTTGCAATAAATTGTTAAAATCAAACCTCAAAATGGGAAATGGACTAGACTTAATTGAAAATTGAATTCAGTTTTCATTGAAACTTTCAGGGGTGAATGAGTTTTGGGAATTATAGAAAAGAAATTGACAGCTACATGCATAACATTAGTTTAGAAGAAAGCTGACCTTTGCCTTCTCATCATATAGAATTGTCTTTTCGTGATTTTAACATGATTCATAGAATGTTCTCTTCCTCATGACAATCTTCATTTTAACCCCTTCACTGCCTTACCCCGAGCACAAAGGTTATTTACAAACAGTTTGGATTTTGATCAGACGCCGCGTAATGATCAGAATCCAAACTGTTTGACACTCATTTCAATATTTCTTAAGTCAAAATACATAAAAATTAACTTTGAAAATAAAAGCAGACGACAATTGTTTAAAATTGATGACGTCACTGCAGTGAAGGGGTTAAGCAGAATCAGAGTAGAGCAGAAATCACCAATATGGGACTGTAGCTTACTCTCTGTCTGCTGAAAGCAACACATTTCTTAAACGCTGAAAACATGAAATAAATTACCTCTAATGCCCTCTCGGGACATGGTGTATATTTACATTTAAAAAGCTTGTCAAACGAACATTTTCCCAATAGTAGCAAAAACAATTATTTATACTGCAAACAGTTTGGAGCCAGCTCAGACGCTGTGTAATCCTGCGTCTGATCAGGACCAAAACTGTTTGCCACTCAGGTTAAACTAAAGCTTTATAATTTGTTTGTTTAATGTAATTGTCTACATTTTGTTTGCGTTTCAACGGACAAGAAAATGGCAGTCCCCGCTGTACCTCGGCTTGATTGGAAGTTGTGAATCCCATGTGCTGACATCACGAACAAAACAGAACTCGACCGACGTTTGCATCCAGATTGGATTACAAAAACTGACGCAATTTAAATGCATGACATTTTCCTTGGGCCACGCAATATATGTCTAAATAAACAAATGATCATGTAATGAGAATGATTTTACACCCACTTATTGAATTAATGTGATGTGATTTTCTGTTAAGATGTATAAAATGACAAGATAAGTCAATTTTAATGCCCAGGGAATAAGCATGTTATTAGTGCTTAACATTTTCCATTCTACATAGATCTACTTATCGGCTAATTTCTTCTAGGAAAGAAGCGAATTAGCGTTGAGTTTCAAAGAAATAAGTACAATCCGTGTACAAAACAGATTGTCTCTCAGATCAGGCCCCATGTTGAGTGGGTCCTGATCTAAAATCCAAACTATTTGCAATCTTATCTCAGATCCAAAATGTTTGCAATCTTATCTGAGATCTAAAATGTTTGCAAAACATTGCGTAACAAGTGCATCTTTTTGCACAGAGAGAAAGGAGTGTGTGTGTGCAACTATTGCAAAAACGTATATCATTGGTATATCTCTGGTATATCTATGCAGTTTGATGTATTTCACCTATGATATCAGTCTATCATGTGACTGAATAATGCCACGATTCTTGGTTAATGCGTATATCATGATTCTGAGGCGGTGAAAAGCAATTAACCTTTGCAATGAAGTCTGATATTTTTCCCTAACGAGTTGTGCCACTATTTAACTCTTTTGGCGCCAAATTTATTATGTCGTCTGCTGATTGCTGATTTGGGTCGCATTTTGTTGAATGATTTGAACTCTTCTGCACGATACGGACGAATTTAGGATAACGGCTGCAAGTAGTTTTGACCCAGATGAGACGCCGAGTAACCCGGCGTCTCATATAAATCCTAGCAATTTGACATTCTGGTAGTATTTTCTGAAAGACAATGCTGATAGTCTCAGATGGCAGAGACGACAATTACATAGCATGATAAATGTTAAGCACGTGAAAGACGTTGGTGCTTTGTTTTTGAAAAGTTGTTGAGAATTACTTGAAATTGTCAAGGAAATGGTTCTGCACCTCCGATCCGATAATCGTGGCATACAGTGGAGAATCTGTTATTCTTTCCCGTTTAAACGCAAACGTACGCAAACGCAAAGCACTAAAACGTAGAAAAGTACAACTTTTGGACAATTCTGATAATTCTTGTTTATCTTGGTGGCAAACAGTTTGGAGCCTGATCATACGCCGGGTTACCCGGCGTATGATCTGGCTCCAAACTGTTTGCACTGCAAATAATAGTTTTAGCGTAAACGCGTTTATTGGGAAAGAATAACAGATTCTCCACTGTAACCCTTACCCCCACCACCACCACCACCACCAATATGACCACTCACACACAGAACAATTGGTGGTTTAAATCGCCGGCTTTAACCCGTTCATTATGAAAATATTCGGGAGAGGTTTACCCTTTCACCGCTTTATTGTCGTCTGTTTCAGTAGTATCGTCTGCAATACAGGTTTTAAAGTTAGATTTAAGGTTATATGACTAAATAACTATCGATACGAGTGTCAAAATCTGGCTCCAAACTGTTTGCAATGGAAATAACAGTTTAAGTGTAAACACATCTATTGGAAAAAATCCGTATTCTCTGCCAAAATTCCTCCGATTAACTGTAAAAACGGTGCAGACGGCATTATTTAGCATCTGATATAATGTCTAGGATATAGTAAAGCAGTCACATGCATTAGATATTGAAAAACCGTATATCAAAATACCATGTTAACTAATTAAAACGCTATTTCAATGGTCTAATGTATCCGGCTGTTATTAAACATTTTAGTACTATTATGACGTCTAACCTACTCACTGCCATAACTTCCTCTTCTCGCAAACTTTACGTCTGCTTTTATTTCTAAAGTTTTGAATTTTAGGTAATGACAATGACAAAATTTATTTGATATATGACCACCGGCTCAAATCAACAACATATAAACATAGATATAGAAACATTGTTATGTGGTCATACAATCAATGCAGCGCCTTATTTCTCATTATGCAACAATAAGATAATCATATATCATATACATTGTATATTTCATGGGCTATGTTACAGGTTCTAACTTGTTATTGCATAAAACATCACTGACTGTTAATTGAAATTGACAATAACCGACTAAACTCTTGGAACCCAAAGTAGGTGAAGATAGCTATAGCTTTAATTATGTCTGTATTTCTACTGCTCATTAGAATTTGAAATGTATGTATATTTACTCTTGCAGTGTATTGCCTAAGAATATATAACTCACGAATATGCTTTAACTTCTGGAACACCACTACAAAATGAAATTTATCATCTACTCCCTCCTTGCAAAGTTTGAACACTCTTAACTCTCTATCTATACTGTCATATCTACTCCTTTCTACTTATTTCAAGGCCATGTGATGAAGTTCTTAATCTGGATAAGGTAGTACGAAACTTTCTTATATTGATGATGTCAAGAAACGTCTCATGGCAAAAGTTGTTTTGTACATATAATATAGTCTGAATTTTGAACAGCCTGAGACTGAACGTATTGATCTCTTAATCGTTGTACAAATAATTTAAAAAAAAGTACATCATTTTATACACATTGACTTTCCCAAACATTGTTCGTGACATTTAAAAGCAACATATCTCTAACACTAGTATCCCAGTTTGCTTTGTTTTGTTCGAAAAATATTTAAGCATGATGTAAGCTTGCTTAACCAGTCATTCTTTTGGCATTTTGAGTATTTTACACCAGTATTTCAACACACGTTTAGCTGCAGTAGTATATAGTAGGTAGCGTACACAATTTCCTACAACAGTAATGCAACGTTTGTGGTTTTACTTTTAACACACATACATCTCTTGCATGCATAGTTTTGAATTACCTCCACTGAAGGTTGTCTGTGTTTGCCCCATATTTCTGTTCCATATAAAAGAACAGGGCTTATTTTTGTATCAAACATGTTGAAGAAAACATTGCGTGGCAGTAGACCCTAATTGTATAATTTGGTAAGAACTAATACCAGAACTCGTTTTACTTTTGAAGCCTGAGCACCTGCCATTTTGAAAAAAGACAGCTGCCTCATAAAGGTATATCAAACATACATTGTATGAAACGCTATTTCATGTATTTACAACTTCAATATTGTCGTACTGCCTCTTTTCAAACCTAGATAAGTTCCCTTCGTTTTTTAATACCATACTTTTGGATTTGTGGGTGTTGACCTTAACTAGATTTTTGTCACAATATCTTTTTAATAAATTAAGAAGCCTCTGCACACCCACAAATGTGTTGGTCGTTAGCGATAAGTCGTAAGCGAAAAGGTACTTCGGTTATAATTTATCAGGCGTTAAAAGAATACCATGTAGACCAATGTTTTTAATTGTCTTCACTAGCTTATTAATGAAGATTGTGAATAATATCGGCGACGCCAAACATCCCTGTTTTAATCCAATTGGGCAATTGACATATTCTGTCCAACCCTCTGTAGTTCGAATACATACCTGGACTGAGTTATAAAGACTTGTCATAGCTGTGTAAAGCTTCCCTCTTAAACCATTAGCTAAACACACTTTCACTTTGTCTGATTTTATTAAAAACATTAAGGAAAAACGTAACGCTTCTAGTTAGTATGCTAGTGTACAGCTTCCCGAAGATGTCCAATAGTGATATACCCCGATAGTTGCTCGGGACATTAGTGTCACCTTTCTTATGGGGTGTAACGATTATGGCTTTACCCTATGATTCTGGAAATTGTCCCATTTCATATATGCGATTAATAAGCGAGTAATTATTGGCAAAACGATATATTTTCCTGAAATAAAGAATTCTGGAATACTGTTATCTTCTCCCCCACTTTTCCCTATTCGTAAAGCCTTAACAGCCTTCAAACATTCTCTTCAGTTATTTCAGTATTAATAATTGAGTCCTCTATCTCAGTATCTAACTCATTTGTTTGTAAATATTCTCCCGTCAGTTCTGAGTCAACTTATTGTTCAAAATATTCTTTTCATTATTTCCATTCTTCCCCGCTTATGTCATGTTTAGAATTCTTTCTAATACCAACTGTTTTCGGTCTCTTATAGAAATTTTAGTTATTGTCGCATGCTATTTTTCCTAGTTATGTTACATTGGGCGGCCTGCATTGGGTGTTCTGCTATTATTTCTATCAGTCGGCATAAAGAAGCCATTTGCTTCGTTGCTCTCGATTGTTGAGGTAGTGCAATCGCCGTTTTGGGGGCTGTCTTCTGTATGTTTAGTGGCCTTCATTGGGCGCGCTACTGTTATTTCTATCAGTCCGCATAAAGAAGCCATTTGCTTCGTTGCTCTTGATTGATGGGGTAACGTGATCGCCATTTTGGGGGCTGTCTTTTGTACGTTTATTATGTTTATTTTATATCTAATTGTAGTTATTTGTCTTTTCCTGGCGGCCTGCATTTGGGCGCTCTACTATTGTTTCTATCGGTCGACAATCAGAAGCCGGTTGCTTCATTGCTGATTGATGGGAGTAATGTGATCGCCATTTTGGGGGCTGTCTTTTATATGTTTATTCATGTTTATTTTAGATCATATTGTAGTTATTTTGTCTTTTCTTGTTTGTAGGTACATTTGTGTAACCCCTGTGTGAAAAGAGCGCTATATAAATCTGGTATAATAATAATAAAAATAATAATAACTGTCTTATTCAAATTCTTCGAGAAACTGCTTGGGTTATTGACGTTAGCACCTTTCCCTGTAATTTTGATTTCGTTTCGTTTCATGTCACACATGTCTGTGAATGTAGTCTTGCCTCAATGTATCTAGTAAGATTTAAATCTGTTTTACAACGGCGGAATTGTCTAAATATTTTTTTAAATAGTTCAATTGTCGACATTCTGTATCAAACCAGGCAGAATGTATAGTGTAAGTATTTCGATTTCGGACCAAACAACGTTTTGGAAACTTAAGGTGCTACGCAGGTAATCTGTCGTTAATATATCTCTAAGATTAAGTCGGTGTTCTTCTGTATTATATTCGCTAAAACATACTTATAAGAGCAAGAATTTGTGTTTCAAGTTAAATAAATTCTGAATAAGGGGAGATCCTTTGAAAGCACAGAAAACAAAACAAATACTGAAAATTGCAGACTCGGTTTAATTGAGTCTGTTCATGAGCAATACTGAAATATGCAACAGTGCTCACACCCCCTTATCACCAGCTTAAGCGGAATTCAACTTTCGACTGTAATTGCGCTGAAATCAATGATTCCAAAGTACCAGAAAGTATAACAACACTGAGAATGAACTTTGAATTTACAAACGATGGGCATATGTGGATTCTGTACTACACTCATCTCTAAAGCCACTAATATTTGGCCATAAACGATCGGATACAATTAAATAGTCAATTACATAACAACCTGTAGGACTAATATACGTAAAATCACCAGAAGCCTTACCATTGAATATTCTACCATTAATTATTTGGTATTCGAAAAAATGTATACTTTACAACGTTCTATCAAATCTTTACCAAAAACATAAGTTTTGTTATTACAAGAACTTCTTGGAGAAAAATTTTCATCAGTAAACTCCTTTTCTTTTGAGATTAGTGAATTCAGATCTCCTAGTAACACTAGTTCAGTATTGTCACCTATCCGTAAATCCACGATTTCAAAACCGTATTGCGTATAAAAGGCGACATTAACTGTCGCACTCTCACTTACAAAATCACTTTCGAATTTCAATGCAATCGCAAAGTTGCAGGCGTCCTCTATTCGTGTAATATGACCAAAAAGCTCTTTCTTAACAAACACTGTAACACCCCCATTGCCCTACCCCGATCTGCATTTCGTTTTGCGTCGAGAAAATAACATGCTTAATTTGGCAAAGTACTGATAATTTCAGTACTGTCTACCAGACGTGTTTCTAAGAGGGCGAACATGTCAATTTTGTGGATGTAGTTAACAAAAACACCAGCTGAGAGTTTGTTTTTAAAACCATCTATATTTCAACATAGTATGTTCAGATTGTCTTTGTAAATTGGGCCTTGACTAATTCCATATTTTGCAAAATACGTTTCACCGATAGTTATGTTCAAGATTTAGGCAGTTTCAAATAAAAACATTTTTATAAGTGTCAATCAGTTTAGATACTTATCAGACGTCACGTAACGCGTTGTCTGATCTGGATAAAAACTGCTTGCAAATGTTATTTTTATAGAGCTCGGCAGCGAAAAGGTTAAGGTTATGCTGTGGTAACTTACGATGGTGTGTGAAATGTAACAAATGTTTGAGGGTTAGGAACGATCATTAGGCAAAGTAATTATCATGCGATTGTTAACTACGTGATTAATAACTACGGTTATAATATTCTGCCAATCAGTGGAAGAAGTCGTGGAAGAGCAGAAAGTCAAACTCCACAGAAATAACCAACTATACGATATCATAAAAATTATCTTGAGTTATAACGGGACTGTACTGTAGTGAACGCTTAAAAAAGGCAAGCGGGAGTATCGTTGACCACCATATGAGTCGCGGTCCAAGACGGAAAAAACATTTTAACCATGTAATCAATATAGACTATAGCCAACCACAGCTTTCGAATCGACCCCAAAGATGAGATTAGATTTATCTATTATGTTGCCTTATATTAGACCCTCATTCTCTTCAAACGTGTTATGACCAATACAGTAATATATTAAAATCACTCTTGCGGTATGTTCATTGTTGTCGCTGATGTCAGGTTGCTGCTAAAAGTAAGATGAAAGTAAAGTAATACTATGTTTGTTCTTTAAAGAGCTCTCTGCTAAGTTTTCGTTTCTACTTAAATCAATCATGAGTCTTCGTTTTGGAAATTCTTAAAGCTAGAATTTACTTAACTGTAACATAAAAGGAAAAATGTTCAAAGTTTAATGTGATAAAAAATACGTTCTGTTTCATATTTTACATTCCTTGGCAACCATTCGGACAGATGAGGGTTTTTAAAATTTTATTTGATCGATCAACAGACACAGTGTCTCAACCAAGTGTACTATATTATCGCGATAGTATATATAATGTCGTCTGCTAAAATTGTGGTCATGTGAAATTCTGAAAGTTGTTCAGCCTTTTCTAAGTTTATAGAAACAGGATCCGAGTGACTAATAGTTCGGGTCCTGATCAGTTTCCACGTATTGGGTGTTCTGATACGGATCTAAACTGTGTAAGGTAATTCGATTTTGACTTTCAGATTTGACAGGTTTAATGTGAGAGTATATTTTGACTGTTAACAATAATAACAGGTTGAACAATTGTCGTCTCCATTTGTTTAATAGAATAGAATAGAATAGAATCTTTATTATGCAATAACTCTAACATGAGCCATGAGCATAGCAACAGTAAACACATATCAGGTAAAACGGTATGGCAAGATGGCGTTTGGCAGAATACTTTTGGACTACGTAATACCTAAGGTTGGAGACCCGTAATGAGATCGGGCCAATGTCGGGCAATATCGGAACTCTGCGGAGAGCGATCGGCCGTTCTCGTCAGTTTCTCAAGACATAATGTATCTATATATATCATTTATCATTGGCAGAAAGACATGAACTAACCGTTTGCACAAACCGTCTGCCAGCTACGTAATACATTGCTCCCTCCCTACAACGTCCCTCCGAACTACGATTCCCTCCTTGCAACAATGCTTGCCGAAGTTCCCCAAACAAGGCAGGGCAATAATATGTAACCCTTTCAATGCTGCAATACCCTCTGCTGAAATTCCCTATAACAACTCCCTCCGAACAACACACACAATATTTGTCTCCCCTTGGGTGTTGTTGTAGAAGAGAGGGAGCACTGTAGTCGTCTGCACTATTTATCGTCTGCAACAATTCTTAGAGCTGATCTATTTGCATTTTCTTTCGGAATATTTCATCAGTGTCAAACTGTTTGGATCCAGATGAGACGCCGAGTTACTCGGCGTCTCATCTGGATCCAAACTGTTTGCAACAGGCAGGACAATGTGCTAAAGGTTATCTTCTTTAAAACAATGTCCCTTAAAAGAAAAGACTGCATGCATTGATGGAATGACTTGAATAAATTAACATTTGCTTAAAATGTCGCCTGCCTTTTTGTCATTTTAAGCAAGTTCTGATAATGAACCTGACTAGATACAATGGTAACAATATAAAATCATCGTGATCCAAACTTATTACAATTTTAACGCCCCTTATTCTCAGTTTATGGTCAATTTGTTACGGACTCGCTCCGGTTAACTTGCCTTAAATGGATATAAACGGGTTATGAACATACCCGAATGATTAATAATCGACAGTGTGGGATAACCGTGTAAAAATAAATGATATTCAACGCTTTGCGTGCTGTGTAATTTTTCCGTCTGCAACAATTGTCGTGTGCTATTTTTCTAAAATTAACTGTTTGAAAAATTGTTTTCAGAACAGTGTCAGGGTGTCGAATAGTTGTGGATCCTGATGAAACGTCGAGTAATGCGACATCTTATCTGGGGCCAAACAGTCTGCAACGGTAATCACGATTTAGACGCTAGCTTGGAAAGAGTCAAATGGAAATAGAACACATATAAGGCATGTCGATCTCATAAACAGAATTCCTCAGGTGAGTTTGTTTACCATCATTTACAGTTTATATGTACTTTAACAGTTATTATATGAAATGGTTAACCTTTTCAGTGTCATAGAAAACTAAAGCAGACTTTGCAAACATTTTAATTTCAGATCATGCAGACGTCGTGTATTGTGGCGGTTGTAAGGATCCAAACTGTTCAATAGTTACTAATAAACAAATCAAGAAATTGAATTTGACATTATAATGCCAACGACAAATTCTAGCAGAAAGGGTTATGCAATTTTATGACGGTGAAATTTGGCGGTAACATGGTTAAAGAACTTAAATTTGTTATGTAATAAATATAGACATAAACCTATCATGTCTGTATGCCTGTAATAAATAGTGAATATATGGTTACACCTGTGCTCGACGTCTCTTAGCCCATTACCCCATTAACTGTCTATAGTGTTGAAGACCGCATGTGACCACTTAAAGCAGGTTGAAAGTAAAGCAGAATGCGCATTGAGTCTGTAAGCTACCATCTGTATAAAAATACAGAAAGCTATCATTCTCTTTTAAAGGGTTGCTAAAAATTTGATGGGTTGTTTTTACTCTCAATGTCTCTCACGGTATCTCTCTTTCTCTGTCTCTGTATCCCTGTCTCTGTTTGTCTCTTTCTATCTTTGTTCTCTCTTGTCTCTTTCTCTCTTTCTCTCAAAGTGTCTCTCTGATTGTCTCTCTCTGCATGCGTGTGTCTCTGTCGTGCTCTGTTTTTCTGTCTCTCTCTCGCTCTGCCTTTTCTGTCTCTGTATTTATGTACATGTATGTATGTCTGTCTGTCTGTCTCTGTCCTTCTCATTCTCTCACGGTATCTCTCTGTCTCTGTCTCTCTGTCTGTGTATATCTTCTGTGTATCTCTGTCAGTCTGTCTCTTTGTTTAAGTATCTCTCTCATTCTCTTCCCATCATCTAAGATGGTATGGGAGGTACCCGGATGCGGTAACAGGAGTTTTATACACCTATCATGATAACAATCCTGAGGGCTTGTAATCTATTTAAACAATGTCCACATCTGTTACAAAATCACATTTTGAATGAGGCGAAACGTAGATGACTAACAAATACCGGCAAGTTTCGTAGATTATCAGGCAACTCCCATTAACATTACAACTTCCGTTCGATAACAGAATCCATTCCCCAAAGACGAGGTTTTTTCTTTGACTCTAATTACATAGACTCCGTATGTTACAGGAGGGGGAGGGACGCGGGGGAGGGTACGTTAATGGCTCATATAGGTGAAATTTGATCAAATGGTTACATAGTTACATGTTTACATACAGTAAAACCTATCTATTACGACCACTGAAAGCCTAATAGGTTGATTTTAATACAGGTGACATGTAGCTTAAAGCTATAGGTAACAGTAAAACGGAAAGCTTCTAAAGGAGCTTTCTGTTTTACTGCCACCTTGCTTTTAGCTGTCACCTGTCTTTTATACAACCAATTAGCCATCATTTTAGTGGTCGTAATAGAGAGGTTTTACTGTAGTTACGTACATGTTGATAATATGTTTTTCATTCTAATAGTGTGCACTATTCAGCGGGTACGCTTCGTCATCACATTACTCAGTGAGTGGCGACATCATTCTTGTCCGTTTAAACGTAATACAAACGCATTGCAATAGACTGTAAAAATGAACCCCGTTGTTGAAATACATGTACAGTGGAGAATCTGTTATTCTTTCCCGTTTAAACGCAAACGTACGCAAACGCAAAGCACTAAAACGTAGAAAAGAACAACTTTTGGACAATTCTGATATTTCATGTTTATCTTGGTGGCAAACAGTTTGGAGCCTGATCAGACGCCGGGTTACCCGGCGTCTGATCTGGCTCCAAACTGTTTGCACTGCAAATAATAGTTTTAGCGTAAACGCGTTTATTGGGAAAGAATAACAGATTCTCCACTGTATACATGTATATTGAGTCTTATTGACAAATTTCACGGTAAGATGAGATATAAACCGCGTGGAGCCTAGTCAGACGCCGGTTAACCTTGTGTCTGATCTGGCGCAATACGATTTGCAATGGAAATAAATGTTTAACGCTGTTACAAGATGACGTAATTCACACTGTATGTCAAACTTGTTTTACGTTTTCGAATTCAACAGAAGATAATATGAGAATTTTAAGATAGTAACAAACAATAACAGGACACAGAACTATACTTGAGCTTTCTGCATAATAATTGACCTGCATTAAGCGGCATTCACCGTGTATTTATTGCTTTTCTTGATATTATTCAGTTTTCATTTCGAAGTGTATTTTTTTATTATCGACTGTTTGGTTGTTAGTATTACGGTATTACTGAACATGCTTCATATCGAAACTATTAACTGACAAGCAACGTTTGATAACATGTCATCTTGGCTTTTATTGTTTTTCTCTCGAGAGTCTGGACATATTAGGAATACTTGTACAATATGAGTGCTTTGAGTGTACGTGTGTCAAGGTGCATAACTCCAACAAGTATAGTCGAAATGTCCTCAAATTCGTCCACTCGATTTAATAAATAGATGAGTTGAGTTTTACGGCACTGCGACACAAAACAAATCATGAGGCGCCGATGAATGATGAGTGATGGTGAGATGAAATGAGATGATGATGATTTCAGGAAGATGACACGGTCTAATAAAACAGAAACTTTTACTATGACAATTTAGCCTAGAAGAAAGGTCTCTCGAGCCAGACGATTGAGAGAACGAATAACCATTCCAAGTCTAGAATTTGTCAAAAAGTTGTCAGCAACTAGTCTACATTTGATTTCATAGCGTTTGCTTTTAGTTTCGTTTACAAACGGTGAGAATAATGCCTTATCCACTGAACGATGACCGAGGGCTTCTTTCATACAAGTATACCGGTGCAGTCGTCAAGTTATTCATTACACAGCGAGAAACAAAAACTTCACAAAACTTCTTTTCAAAACGAACGTTTACTTTAATGAAATCCACAGGAGATTTTATCCAACCCTTACGATGCGAGATATCAGTTAACGTATTATTTGCAAGCAGTGTAGAATTCGAAAAGAGGAGTTGTTTTCACTATTTGCTTCACTTTTGAAAATTGTTTGAAAAAGCTCTCAAAGTTGAACATAAGCTGGTAGCTTTCTAAAGTATACTCCAGCATGGTAAGAGAGTTCACCTTTTACATGCTGGTCGCAACCTTACTGTTTGTGGTGGTTTTTTTTTTTTTTTTTTTTTTTTTACAAAAAGCTTGGGTCCAGATCAGACGCCGCGTTACGCGGCGTCTGATCTGGACCCAAACTGTTTGATACTTGTCTGTAGGTTTCTGTACTTAAAAAGAAGTATACAGTTAAACCTCTCTATTACAACCTCTAAATTGTGTGAATAATCAGGTGTTTGAGACAGGTGACTGCTTAAGGCAAGGTGAAAGGAAATCAGAAAGTTACTGTAAGAGCTTTCTGTTTTACCTTCACTTTGCTTACAGCTGTCACATGTGTTTTATGCAATCAATTAGCATTATTTTTAGTGGTTGTAAAAGAGAGGTTTTACTGTAAATGTAACTTTAACAAGTTTTGCAATCAATAATTTCAAAACAGATGATATCACAGCAGGATAAGGGTTAAAGAGTTATCTTCCAGCTGCTGTGTGCTTGACAGGGTCTCAAGAATTTGCTTTGGTGCACTGATGAGAATTTACTCCAAACTTTCGTAAACACTAAACAGATCCGCGTGGCTAAAAATAGATCAGTAGTAATATTTCTCGTGACCTCGAAACGATACAGCAACAGTTGACAGGCGCGTTTGATTGGTTTGTTTTTCACGCCTCTCTTCTACTCCAGCCATTGAAATACCGTGACGGGACGTTGAATGTTTGTGACGTCAAAGGTCATTTCCAAATATGGAAAAAACCTTGAATTAAACTTGTAGTGTGTGTCGGTATAAACACTATGATACGGTATTTACAACTAAGGCGCATTCCGCATGGCCAGTAAGCGTGCTATACAAATAGTTTGGTCGTAGGTAAAGACATATAAATCTACTTGGCCGATAGTGCGTCTCCTCATTATTCTACAGGCTATACTCAGTAATACAAATACACATTAACTTAACGTGTTTGCTATTCACACTGAACTAATATACAACGAATCTGTTTTGTGGACTTATTATTTGTGATATTTTCTACATTGATTTTAAACACATTGGATTTATTTTATCATAATTATATATTGAAACAATGATGCAAGGAATCATGCCTTATTGTTATATGTTATACGGATGTACCTTTTTCGGGGTAGGTTATATTTTCTCATTATAATTTGATTATATTCGGCAATTACATGTATCTTCAAAGTATGATTAAAATGTATTTGAATCGGGGTTTTTCAAAGTGAGTTTGTATTACTTATGCTACACTGCAGGATAAATGACATTCAATTTATCTTCAATTTGGAGTTAAAAGAGACTGAATCTCAAATGTTTGCGACCAATCTAAAACCTCCTTTATCTATACACCTAGGATTTGATACACTAAGACACGCGTGTCAGTGTTATGCTTAAAGCCTGGTATTAAACAACATACATGGCTTATCTTGTAATACGATTTGTTCTAAAGTTTGTGTGTTATTTATCATGAACTTACTACTTACCCTATTCGTGAACTAAATTAAGCCCCTCTATTACACTGACGATGATATTCTTCCCAATAAACGCGCTTATGCCGAAACTTTTATATCATTTGCAAATAGTTTGGAGCTTGATCAGACGTAGGGTTACCATAATTATCAGGCTCCAAACTGTTTGCAGCTCAGACTAAAATAAAATGCATCGATAAGACATTTAAAAATTGCATTCAATGCCTTAAATTCAATATTACAAAGATAAAAAAGAAACTTTCTTGTGAGAGGACTACTGAACATATTAACCCCTTCACTGTCATGACGTCGTCAATTTTAAAAAAAAATATTGTCTGCTTTTAGTTTCTCAAATTTAAACTTTTTGAGCTATTTCGACATAAGAACTATTGAAATAAGTGTCAAACAGTTTGGATCCTGATCAGACGCCGCGTCACGCGGCGTCTGATCAGGATCCAAACTGTTTGCATATAACCATTGCACTCGGGGTAAGGCAGTTAAGGTGTTAACTGGACTGATACTGACCCTGGTAACGAGTGATGGGGCTAGGGAAAGTACCCATCAGAAACATATGACATTGACCCTGAGTGATTGATTGAAAGATTATGAACATGCAAAGTTTTTAACCTTTATCGTGCTGAAATGTCGTCTGCTTCAAATGCATCGTCCGCGGAAAACCCTCAAAATAAGTTTTTCTGCTTTTTGAAACCGAGGAAAAGTTAAAAATGAGTGTTAAACTGTTTGGATCCAGATCAGACGCCGCAAAACTGTTTGCATATGTTAGCCAAGTCGCGTTTAGCACTATAAGGGTTAAACCTATGCACGCTGAGCAAATGTCGTCTGCTTAAGTAATGACGTCTGATTGAATTCTGAATTTGTCTCGTCGACTCTATTGTCTTTATACGTGCAGGTACATGTATACGACTCTGATGCAAATATATTCAAGTTTAACCTTGATCAGACGCCGAGTAACTCGGCGTCTGATCAGGACCCAAACTTTTTTACAATGGTTATAGAGGACTCGTGTCTGACAGTCAAGAGATTACAGCTGACCTGTAGTATTACTGTTTGATTGATTTTAGGGTAATTTGTCATTTTACATTTGGTAAACAGCTGAGATAAGGCACGTGTATGAACCACTGGAAAACAGTTTCTTTATCATGAGAACTTTATCATTGAAGTAGGCTAACAGATTATCGTGTAAGGGTGAGCGAGATATAGAGGGGGAGACAGAGTGGCAGAGAAAGAGAGAGAGACACAGAGAGACAGAGAGAGGGAGAGTCAGTCAGACAGACATACAGACAGGAAACAGACATACAGAGAGGGAGAGAGACAGAGAGAGACAGCGATAGAGACAGAGAGACAGAGAAAAACACAAATATCGCTATATCTTACACAAGAAGTAGCAACCGTAACAGATATTAATAGAAATTTGATTCACTCCAGGTATGCATTAATATGTTTATAAGCGGCTGATCATGAGTAATGTTTTCATTGCTGTTCGTGAGTTATTTTCAGTCGCACAACGGCTGAATAAAAAACTTGTAATCTCGGATTAGATATAACCCTTAAAATACTGAGCATAGATATTAAAGTTTTTTGCAAACATTTTAGAACCAGATTAGACCTTAGAAGATGTGGAGCCTGATCAATATCTAAACTGTCTGCCACTCTGACATTATTTCTACATCTATACAAAAGAAAGAGTTATCGGACGATTTTTAGCAGATGACGATTAGATGCTAATTATTTTGCATTTTAAGTATTAAAGTGAAATGCATGCTCTAGTAACTTGAATGACGTCGGTAAACAAGCTTAAGTTGGTTTCTCCTCATCTAGAAGTGATTGCGCAATATAAACGAGAAGTTGAATACTTGAAATTCTTGAAATACTCTTACTCATAATGCATGCTGAGAAGGTATGAGAGAGAAAGAGGGGAAGGCGTAGACGAGATTAGCAAAGTGAAGTAGAGTAGAACACAGCTGATTACTGTGAGGGCAAGGAAGGTTGATACAGTGAAGAAGATTCCCGTTTAACACAAACGAAATGCACGAAACTCATATTATATTAATTTGAAATCTGAGTGGTACACAGTTTAGAGTTTGTTAAGACGCCGGGTTACCAGACGTCAAATCTGATTAAAAAACTATAAGCAAGGGGACAAAAGAGTTCAAAATTTTATAAGTGCGCTTAATGGGGACTATTAATGACACTGTAGACGAAGAAAGAGACAATGAGCATCTTTAGTAGTAGTCCTGAGGACGACACCTGTCACAAATTTAGCATGCCGTCACAGGGGTTCATTGATAAGACTACATCTTTAGAAACTTCCTTCAATACTTTGTATTTGCATTTATTAGCCAACTGTGGTAACAGATCTCCGTTCTCCTGTCCCGAATCACGTCTGATCAATATCCGAACTGTTTCCAGATAACCAATATACTCGGGGTAAGGCAGTTAAGGGTTAACGGTGATAGTTCCATATATTTTTCCCATATAAATCTGGCCCTTAAGTCCCAATTACTTCCATACAGTTTACTGTCGGAAATCACACAAAACGTTCCTATTGATCTAGGTCCAGTCTGTTTGAGGGCTAATTGAAAACATACTTCGACAATCCTATCGTCGCATGAGCAGAGTTCTAAGTGTACAGTGGAGAATACGCCATTCTTTCCTGTTTAAACGCAAACGCAAACAAAACGCAGACACAGTGCATTAAAATGGGTAAAATGACACCTTTCTGAAAATTTTGATGACTCAATTTAAAATGAGTGGCAAACAGTTTGGAGCCTGATCAGACACCGGGTAACCCGGCGTCTGATCTGGCTCCAAACTGTTTGCAATGGCAATAACAGTTTAGCTTAAACACGTTTATTGGGAAAGAATAACGTCTTCACGTCTGTATAACCCCTTCACTGCCTTACCCCGAGTACAATAGTTACTTACAAACAATTTGGATCCTGATCAAAGCGGCGTTTGATCAGGATTCAGACTGTTTGTCAATCATTACGAGATTTCTTAAGTTTTATTACCTAAGATTTAAATTTGAGAAATAAAAGCAGACGACAATTGTATAATTCTGATGACGTCATGAAAGTGAAGGGGTTAAGAAAACTGCTTTCTCATTCTACCAGCTGATTACAAACTGATGGAGTCGCCATAAAAAACTGAATGTAATCTTCAGTTAAGCGTATAAAAACGTTAAAATGTTATTGACTGAACTAACAGGCATGTTATCCTATACATGATTCGTGAAGTTTATATGGCTGTTGAAAAACAAGCATAAACAAATATAATTCAAGCGATTGTTCCATGAAAATAAACCATGACTATCTGTAAGAACGTGTGGCTGTTAATGCAGGACACGTACACTGTTTAAGCTTTCTGCATTGCGCTTGTTCTGCATTAAGTAAAAGCACGCATTAGATATAGTGGGTACATTTTACCGTCGAATTGGTTAACTTGTTGTACGGAGAATCTGTTATTCTTTCCCAATAAACGCGTTTACGCAAAAACTATTATTTGCAGTGCAAACAGTTTGGAGCAAGATCAGACGCCGGGTAACCCGGCGTCTGATCAGGCTCCAAACTGTTTGCCACCAAGATAAACAAGAATTATCAGAATTGTCCAAAAGTTGTTCTTTTCTACGTTTTAGTGCTTTGCGTTTGCGTACGTTTGCGTTTAAACGGGAAAGAATAACAGATTCTCCACTGTAATAGCATTTGCACGTTAAGACAACATAGCTACAGTTGAGAAGACGTATTCTTTTCCGATAAACGTGTTTTCGCTAAACCTATTATTTCTATTGCAAACCGTTTGGAGCCAGATCAGACGCCGGGTAACTCGGCGTCTAATCAGGCTCCAAACTGTTTGCAACTTAGCTTAAAATAAATCGTGAGAAATTTGAAAAAAGTTGTCAATTCTTACATTACTGCTTAGCGTTTGAGTTTAGTTTGTGTTTAAACGGGAACAACTATCGTCTTTTACACTGTGATGGCTTATCTTCTCTACGTCTCTGTACCAAAGATATCATTGGCGGACAAGGAGAGGGCTATAAAAACACTACCATTTGTATCTAATTCAAACTCATTAGGATCAAAATGTAATTTCGGTGATTATCCTATCGAAAACAGTACAAACTCTTTTTTATATGTCCAATTTGTTACTTAAGGTTTAGCAGACGAACGTTTATTTTTTAAGCAGACGACATTTCGTGGTGGGCTAAGGGTTAAAATGTTTTTGCCTAATAATGAGCAAAGATTACTAGCGTAAAATTATCAAGGACCCGAATAAATTGCATTTTCCTCTCAGCGTGTTTTCTCCGTCAACAAAGGGGTCGTCGGTTCCCGGAAAGTTCGCACGTGCTGTTGGCAGGTCTGCGATACGAATCTCGCGTATGGCACATTTAAGATGGTCATGTTTGATAACTCCTATATATATTTCACGGAAACCTCGATTCACCATCAAACCCCTCCACATTCTCACTCAAAATAAGCATACTTGTTAGATTTCGAGTTATGTTATAGCTAAATAGAGAACAAAGGTAATGCAGAATTACTTTTGTCCTGCATTAAGCAAACTCCTGCTATTAAAAACTGTATTTCTTTCACGAAGTGTGTCTCTCAGGAAAGGTTACACATTATCTATACTTCGTGATGATTCGATTTTACTCTGCATGAATCAAATACCTTTAGATAATGAAAGGGTCGACGGAGGGTCATTAAAAGACTAGAGACGTCATTATTCCGTCTATATATACTTGGTACCATTACTTATTAGCTATAATTGTTTATCTACTGCAAACTTGTCGTCGGCAGTTTTTTATCCAGCTCTTTTATGCCGGGTAAATGCATTGAACTCACCCTATGTGTTTGCTGGAATATGCCAGTATAGACATACGAGGGTGACCTAAAGAAACCATACTCAGGGCTCCAGATAAGAGGGAGTAAATTGTACAAATCCAACAATTTTTCACTCACTTCAGCGCCAAATCCTATGGTGTTACTACTCATTAGAATCGTCTCTTCGAGACGATTCTAATGAGTAGTGACACCATAGGGTATAATGCAGAAATAAAGATTTAAGTTTTTGAAATACTCCCCTTATCTGGAGCTCCGTATACAGCAAATTATTTCATATGAAGAAGCAAACAATGCAGACCTGATGAGACGTCGCAAATTGCGGCGTCTTACCAAGGTCTACTTCGTTTGCTGGTCTTATGCTATGAGTTCGATCGGTATTTATAGTTTAAATTAATATCTAGACAAATCGAGGAAGACGTCACTCTTTCCAGCTTAACTCTTTCACTGCCAAGTTTTCTCTTCTGCTTTAACAGTCTTACCGCCAAATTATCGTCTGCATTCATAGTGTCGTCTGTAATATATTGTCAAGTCAGGTATGGGTAACAAACATGTAGGGTTACCTGAAGTCTGATCTGGCTCTAGACTGTTTGAAATGGAAATGCTTGTTTTAGCACAAACGCGTTTATTGGGAAAGAATAACGCCCTCCAACTGCTTTGACAGTACATGTATCATTGGGACCCAACTATACGTACTTATTAATATTATCAAATGTTTCGCTACGACAACTTGATATGGTTATTATAATATATTTGTTTTCCTGCGAAGGCCACTATGTTTTCGTAGGAAAACATTTCCCAGTATTTACACTGGCTTCGTAGGAAAACAAATCTAGTATACAAACCCATTCACATGTCGTAGCAAGACATTAATTTAATAATTATACGCAGTTGGCCCCCTGTGAGTATTTTGTCAACACAGCAGAAATAGCTACACTGCTCCCTCCCTACAGTGGCCCTCCCTATAACAATGCTTGCTGATGTTCTCCAATCAATACGGCATTTAAATATCTAACGCTTTCACTCCTGTAGTATCGTCTGTTTAAAATTACCGTTTGCTTTTTTTCTCAAAGTTATCGTTTGGACATTTTGACAGGAGAAACATAAACGTGAGAAACACATAGTTTAAACCCTGATCAGACGCCGCGTTACGCGGCGTCTGATCAGGGTTCAAACTGTTTTCCAATGTAAGCCAAGTCATGCCCATCACTCCAAGGGTATTAATTTCCCGCCCTATAACAAGTCCATCCTAACAACACACATATATGTTGTTGTAGAGAGGGACACTGTATAGACCCCGGTCAGACCTCGCAATTTGCAGCCTCTCATGTGGGTCTACACAGTTTTCCAATGCGTGAATCTGCGGTTGAGAACGCTATATGTATTCAATGGGTTAATTTCTCGTAATGCATCGTGGTAACGAGAATCTACGTCATGTTTTGTTGTTATTAAGTCGTTTGCTGTGCTTATGATTTATGTCACATATCAGTAATGAAAATGGCAGTCATTGTAGATATGCCCCAGGATCGACAACCTCTCGACATGGGGGAACCAGTAAGGACGACGTCTACAAATGGGTTTGATCTAGATCAGGTCCCGCAGAACGCGAGGTCTGTGCAGGAGCCGAACCGTTTGTTTATACCTGGTTTTGCGCGCGAAAATATTAAGATATAAAATTATGTTCCTATTTCATAATTACAGCAAACGACATTTCAGCAGAAGACAATATCATTGTTCAGTCAGTGTTAACTCATTCAATGCAATGACGTCATCATTTTTAAGCAATGTCTGTTTTTTGTCCATCAAAATTAATGTTGATTTCTGAGAATAAACATTCACAGAAAAAGCTGACGACAATACGAAAACAGACGACAGTTTTTTACAGTGGAGGATCTGTTATTCTTTCCCAATAAACGCGTTTACGCTAAAACTATTATTTGCAGTGCAAACAGTTTGGAGCCAGATCAGACGCCGGGTAACCCGGCGTCTGATCAGGCTCCAAACTCTTTGCCACCAAGATAAACATGAATACTCAGAATTGTCCAAAAGTTGTACTTGTCTACGTTTTAGCGCTTTGCGTTTGCGTACGTTTGCGTTTAAACGGGAAAGAATAACAGATTCTCCACTGTATGCAATCTTTAGCAGGCTATTCACAAAAATGACTATTTGGATAACTGTTGAAACCGAATTACTCGGTGTCCCATCGGTATTCAAACTGTTTGACACTCCGACCCTGTTTTAATATTTTTAAAAAGAAAGTTCTAATTTTAGAACAGTTACAGACGACAATTTTCACAGAAGGAAAAATACCCAGCAGGCTACGACAAGACAAGCGATGTAGGTTGCAGCGTTACGCTATCTTCCGCATTCATGAATGCGTACAATAGGTTCACACTTTTCCTGCCGCAACATCGCCGCTTTAAAATTGTCGTCTGCAAATATTGTAGCACAAATCTTTTTGCATTTCTAAATAAAAGAAAAATAATTATGAGTTTCAAACAGTTTGAATCCAGATCAGACGCCGCGTAACGCGGCGTCTGATCTGGATCCACACTTTTTGCGAATGTTACTCAAGTCGCGTTCAGTAGGAATATAATTAAGCATGTATTTAATGTCATGAATTACTAAGCATGTGCGTGTCGCACTCATGACATTCATTCTCCATAAAAGCACTGCTCCCGAGCGCTAGAATTGTCAACTAGTCTTGTGTAGGGCACGCTGGAGTCAGAGTCCACCATAAATACTACGCGCAAGATGAAGGTCGTACCTGTTAGTGTGGACAGGCGTAAATTCACACCATATAAAGGTCAGCGTCCACTGATTTACGTGGAATGTTCGCTCTACTGTCTAAAGTTAATTTCGGGTGAAACTGTCCGTTAAATTGTCGCAAATATACTTTGCGCAGTTACATGTAAACTGATTGACATTTGTAAACTGACCAGTGACCAGCTTTATGGATATTATGTGCTATACGCAAACGACCATTAGATAGAAGTAAATTGATATCGCTTAGAACAGCTTAATCCAATACTCAATAAATACGCAGTTTTACTCATTTTATTTATTTCTTCGCTGAAGAAATAGTTCCAATATATATACATGTACAGCCATGCATATGCATCAAAAGAACTATTTTCTACTCTATATCCTTGCAGATGATAGCTCAGGCTGAAAGTAAAGCCGAATGCACCTTAAGATTCAAGATTCAAGATTCAAAAGTTTTATTGTAACTTAAACATATAATGTTTCTCGTTACATACATAATATATACACAGATATTACAACATGACAAGATATTGTTAGAATATAAACATGTTATAAACATATTTGTAATTTCATGATTTAACCTGTTTGAACGTGTTTGACACATTCATGAGGTTGAGCTCTCATATAAATGTACTATACCAATATAATTTGGATAATATACTTAAGGCGCGTTCTGCTTTACTTCCAACCTGCTTTTTAGGTGGCCACCGATCTTCAATACTAGAAACAGGCTATGTGTAAAGGGTTGATACCGTACAAAACTCATGTTCAGCGTCTGACCTGATACAGTGGAGAATCTGTTATTCTTTCCCAATAAACGCGTTTACGCTAAAACTATTATTTGCAGTGCAAACAGTTTGGAGCCAGATCAGACGCCGGGAAACCCGGCGTCTGATCAGGCTCCAAACTGTTTGCCACCAAGATAAACAAGAATTATCAGAATTGTCCAAAAGTTGTTTTTTTCTACGTTTTAGCGCTTTGCGTTTGCGTACGTTTGCGTTTAAACGGGAAAGAATAACAGATTCTCCACTGTACATGTACACCCAGTTAGTATTTTTGTTAATTATTTGTTTTGTATGAAATGCCTTTTGTTTTATGTACATGTATATATGTTGAGGGCCTCATGGAATATTGGTCTTTACCAAATGAGCTCTTTCGTTACGTCTTTATTATAAATATTAGTATAAGTCTAAACTGTTTGCATGCATGTGATGTACGTCTTGGTTTAGCATAAACGAGTAAAGTAGGTTATTTAACTGTAACTATTCTCTGAAAAGTACATACATGTCTCGTATGCATATCTTTGAAGGTCCAAAATGCCTCTGTCCATTCCTTAATCTGTCAATATCGTTTTCGAGTGATTTCCATTTCTCATCTGTTATTGTTTTAGTTCGATACACCCTATATGGGCGTCTTTGTGACGACTATTGGAACGATTTGGATCTAGATGAGACGCCATGTAGCGTAGCGTCTTATCTATAGGTCAAAACTGTTTGGCATTCTGATGAAAGTGCTACAGTGGAGAATGTGTTATTCTTTCCCAATAAACGCGTTTACGCTAAAACTATTATTTCAATTACAAACAGTTTGGAGCCAGATCAGACGCCGGGTAACCCGGCGTCTGATCAGGCTCTAAACTGTTTGCCACCAAGATAAAAATGAATTATTAGAATTGTCCAAAAGTTGTTCTTTTCTACGTTTTAGCGCTTTGCGTTTGCGTACGTTTGCGTTTCAACGGGAAAGAATAACAGATTCTCCACTGTATATACTAACTTTAGGAATACAGTGCTCTCTCTCTACAACGATACCAAGTAGGAGACACCTATTGTGTGTGTTTTCGGAGGGAGTCGTTATAGAGAGGGATAATTAATACTTGGCTTACCAATTGCAAACAGCTTGAATCCAGATCAGACGCCGCGTCATGCGGCGTCTAATCTGGATTCAAGCTGTTTGTCACTCGTCATTATATTTGTTCAACCAAAATGTCCACTTATATGTTAGTTTGAGAAAAAACCCAGCAGACGACAAGTTAAAAGCAAACGATATTGCAGCAGTAAAAGCGCTAGACATAATAGTCATATTTATAGGGTACTGTGGTCAGGGTCGTTGTAAGGAGGGAGTCGTTGTTGGGAAGGCTGTTGTATATAAGAAGGGAACACTGTAGCTTCAAACGACAATTACTAAGCGTGCTAACGGTTATTTGCAAATAGTTTGGATCCTGACTGTTTGACACTTTGTTATATATTTCTTAAGTAAACATACCTAAAATTTACATTTGAGAAAATAGCAGACGACAATTGTTTAAAGCTCATGACGTCGCGACAGGGAAATGGTTAAGACCGTGTCCTTTATATACTAAGTATAAGGTCAATGGACCACTGGAACGTGCCCCAATGCCGACTGAGCATTTCGCAATGGATGGTGGTTCTTCATTTCCTTAGTAACCAAAATATGTAGCAGTCATAACTCAGTGTTCCCTCCGCCAACATAATACATGCAAAATGACAATAAAACATCGTTATTTCGAGATTACATGATTTCTGTGTTTAAAACGGATACATGTAGACTCAAGCTACTTAACGGTCCGAATTTTTATATCTATGGGTATGAGAATGACTGAAGATCGATCTCAGAGCAAATTTGGTATAGCAGAAACTACATTGCAATGGGCGCCACATGTAGCATGGTGAAACTGTTGTGACACAAGTGGGACTCGAGCCCAGGGCCTTTATCTCACTATATCCACACTCTGACCACCGATCTATCAAGCCACACAATTAAGCCTATCGACCATTTCATCATTATCTTAACCGGGCTATAAGGTTATAAAGCGTTTTGCTTTACTTTCATCCTGGTTAGAATTGCCACTTTTCTTTTACACCTTCAGCAAGCCTATTTTGGAGTCCATGTAGTCATAAATTGAAAAGTGTTTTATACAGACCATCCATAAATACAGTGGAGAATCTGTTATTCTTTCCCAATAAACGCGTTTACACTAAAACTATTATTTGCAGTGCAAACAGTTTGGAGCCAGATCAGACGCCGGGTTACCCGGCGTCTGATCAGGCTCCAAACTGTTTGCCACCAAGATAAACAACAATTATCAGAATTGTCCAAAAGTTGTTCTTTTCTACGTTTTAGTGCTTTGCGTTTGCGTAAGTTTGCGTTTAAACGGGAAAGAATAACAGATTCTCCACTGTAAGGTCATTCATGGAGAAGACGTATTTCTATCAAATAAATACTCTTGTTCCTATTGATATTGTGCAGAGTGTTTCCCTGAGGTCATTTTTTGTGCTAGTAACATTTTACAAAATTAATACAAGTATTACAAAAATACCAATGCACGCCTACACTTTTCATAATATATCAACAGGAATTAACTGTCTGTTATCATTTAATTAACCCCATAAATCGATTAAGGCGGAAAATACTAGCATCCCATCCACTTGGACTGCTGCTAATAGAAGACACAGTAGCGGATCTGGTGCCCGTCTTACAAAGCGCCGTACGACAAGATTGTCGTAAGTCAGTTTCTAAAATTCTCATTTATTATTTCCTGTTTTGTGACATCTCTTTAGAATCGTAGATCTACGACATTTTGTCAATTTGGTTCCTGTTCTTTGAAAAACCGACATAGCGTACCAGTAGGTTAGCTTACTCATGAAAACCCCACTGCAAACAGTATAGACAAGCACAGGACTACATGTATTCTCATGTATTCTGATTCTACACTGATGGCAATATCATAAACAACTCTATCTCGTTACGTATCTCAAACTGTTTTACATTAAAATCACTGGCGCCTATTCATATTTTGCGCCGCATTGGCGCACACCCTGCTCCCCGCATAGGCGCCCACCCTGTCGCCACAAAGGGTGTCGGCCTGGTCAGGAATCATTTCCGGGTCGTTGTGGTCTTGCAAGTAGTACCTTGAAAAATACAATTTCCAAGATTTGCAATGTTTAGTGTTGCCTGTGGGTGAGTTTGAATGGTTTTCTTGCTGAAAACTGGTTACTTGTGGTCATTTCCACCAAATGGCATTGTTTTAGGGATCTCATTTCAGGACTTTTTCCCCAGGCGGATGCATATTGAAACACAGTGAATGGGTTGAACGTGAAAGTTGTTTACCTTTATTTTGACAGTGACCTTAGAAAATCATTGATAGCAAAAATGTATTTGCCGATATTATAGGTTGACTGGTATCAATCAACAGGGAAATGTATATAGAATTGAAGGGTATGTCTTTTATAGCTTAGATCCTGTTTTTGAGGGAGCTGTTGGCTCTGAAAGTTAGGCATTTTACAATAGATTATATAGGGCGAAATTAAACCAGGCCGACACCAAAGGCGCCCACCCTGACCGCCCGGTCCCCTAAATGAAATCCTCGACCGCGCCTGCAAACGTCTATCGCATACCGATCGCGTGCAAGCTCATTCCGCACATATCGACACTGCGATAACGTCATCAGTTTTCGCGACGGCGGTATTTGTGTTTTGTTAATATCTTGTTTACCTTGATAATAGGGGAATTCAACGCTATGATAAATAGACGCTACAATGTCCTATTCATAGCAAATGTTTACATAAATAAATCAGCTGAGGAGACCGTTAAACGAGACGGGACCTTGAAATAAACCCCGAAACACTATTTAGTATTTACAGAGCTGTTATGAAAGCATCACAACGTCTTTTGGGGTTTTCATGCAGATTCGACTCTATTTAAATGATAAATTTAACAAGACGCCATTATATATATATTTTTTTTTTAAATGGATGATTGTTTCATTCTTTTTTAGATTGCGCATGCAGCTGCTTTTAAGCCAGTGAGCTAAGTTAACATTACGCCATCACTTTTTAAACAAGTGTCGTCTGCTTTATTTTCTTAAATTTAAAGATAAGGTATTTTGACTCCAGCAATATTGAGTGAGAAGAAAAACCCCAAATTTAAAAGTAAAGGCAGCCGAAAATTACAAGACGACAGTATGGCAGCGACTGCGTTAGACAGTAGGCTTAACAGCGTTACATAGCTAATGGTTTCATTGTCTATTAAAATGTAGTATACCGACTTGAAAAATACATTTTTTGTATTATTGTAAATGTATTACGGGTATTTCCGTGATTGTGGCCGTGAAAGAGTTCAGCGAGTTCGAGATATCATGGTTTGACGATATTTCTATGTTTCTTTATCAGGGCTGCAATAAATTTGATTATGAAGAATGCTAAGATTATCAAATTTTCTATTTTTCAAACGCAATTTTCTAAAAGCAGGTTGAAAGTAAAGCAGAATGCGCCTTAATGCACCTTAATGCGCATTCTGCTTTACTTTCAATCCGCTTTAAGCTACAATCTGAGAGGATAAAATCCGAAGTTTTCGGAAAATTCCGGAAAAATGGCAGCCCTGCTTAATTGAGTCAAGAGAAGATGGGTTAAATCGATCTTTTCACTAGAATGTTTACTTTACGATGTCAAACCAGCAATATTAATTCACTAAGAAGAAAGGATACGCCCACTACCACGCCTCCTTACCATCGAAATTGTGTAACGCTTTGATTGTAAAGTATTCTAACAATGGTAATGTTTTCATTTCATCCACGTAAATTCTATCGTTTTACGAAAGCTATGTTTGTATAAAGACACACTGACATTCCACAACCCTTCGTTTTCATATAAACACGCCCGATACAGATTGTAAGCAGAAAAACAAGTTTTCAAAGAAAGCACTAAAGTACATGTAAAATTAGAAAGACATTATATATTATACAGCAATTGAGGTATTTTCGCAAACAAGATAATTGTATTCCAAAGTAAATTGCTAACATGGCAATCAATGTAGTAGAAATCGTGGTGGCAGTAGAAATAGTAATTTTTGTAGTAGTAGTAGTAGTAGTATTTGTAGTAGTAGTAGTATTTGTTGTAGTAGTAGTAGTAGTATGTGTAGTTGTATTAGTATTTGTAGTCGTAGTATTTGTAGTAGTAGTAGTAGTAGTAGTCGTAGTAGTAGTAGTAGTATTTGTAGTAGTAGTAGTATTTGTAGTAGTAGTATTTGTAGTAGTAGTAGTAGTCGTAGTCGTAGTAGTAGTAGTAGTATTTGTATTTGTAGTAGTAGTAGTAGTAGTAGTAGTACATGTAGTAGTAATGGTATTTAGCAATAAACGCAGCATCATTATCAGTATCATCAGCAGTAGTTAAATGTAAATGTCATCTAGGGCTACACGTATACTCACATATGTATATTATATTGCTATATTCCAGGTTGTGTTGTCACATTCCGTCAACAAAGGGTTATACGAGTCAACGAATGAGATGAACAGAAAACAGAGTTTATACTGCAATAACCACTGTCCGTACGGCTTTGTGCCGGACGTGGAGGGTGAACTCACCTGTACCTGTTATGATCCATGCTCAGTAAGTAGTTCAGTCCAAACTCGATACCTGGAATTGGCAAATGTCGACGTTTTAAATTTTAACCATGTCACTGTCATGACGTCATAAATTTTAAACAATTATCGCCTGCTTTTCTTTCTCAAATCATAGTTTTAGTTATTTGTACTTAAATAGTATTGAAATGTGTGCCAAACAGTTTGGATTCTGATTAGACGCCGCGTCACGCGGCGTCTGATCAGAATCCGAACTGTTTGCACAGTACCACTGTATTCGGGCTATGGCAATGAATGGGTTTACTACGGACATGTTCGATTTTAGCGAGTTCTAGGTATCGACATAAGTTATATAAAGCTAGTTTTAGAAAATGTGTCAATTAATTATAGCTATGTATCAGGACATGGCAGAAGCTTGAACAGATGTTTCGATGAGGAATGGGTCAATGTGTCATAATGTGTTACAATGGTGGAATGGATTAACCGTTTCACTGCCAGGGACGACACAAGTGACATTTGCAAACAGTTCTGAACAGGATCCTGATCAGACACCGCCTAACGAGGCGTTTGCTAAGGAATCAAACTGTTTGACACTCATATTAATATCTCCTAAGTCAAAGACTTATAAAACTGCAAATTTTAAACGTTAAAGAAGACGAAAATATAAGCAGACGATAATATGACGACTGTGTTCGGCGGTGGATATTTGCGTCATAATGGCAAAGACAGGCAGTGAAAAGATTTAAAGCACGTCACGTTAGCATGGCAGTGAAAGGGTTAAAGCACGTCACTCTGCTTTACACACCAAGGAGTCTTCATCCGAATGACCATATAGTTATGAGTTTACTGTTTATAGGGCGCAATGGTTGTCATACAGTATTTGCCCAATAAGCTATTACTGTCCGTGTCATTCCATGAATAGCAAATGTGTGGCACCTTGTAGTTTTTTGCCATGCCCTTCTGATTAATGAACTAGGTTTATACAGTTACCCATACCCATGTTGACACTATGCCTCGAAGCGAGCTGGCCTTTGTTGGAGCTAACGCATCAGTTGTGACATGGATCATACAAGACAAACACTCTTGTTTTTGCGGTCGCTCACCTCTTAAATCCTGTGAAAGTCACTGTGTCAGATGGGAAGGCATTTGTTAGCTCATTCGCCCTTGAAACTTTTAAAAGATTATACCAGTTTCCAATTAGTCTAGATCTAGTCCCAATTTAGACTATTTAGCGTTGATTTTATGATTATCTACTGTACGATACATGCACAGCATGACGCCAGAACCTGAAGCAACCATTCTTTCCAATAGGAAACATATTTGTTGTTTTACTTTAAAAAGTGTTATCCAACAAATTATATGTAAACAAAGCGGAAAACATACGCGGGTGGTTTACAGATGAAGCAAGATGGGAGAGAGAATATGTGTATTTATTTAACGTGAAGATATGTCACAATATTCACTTCTGTTGTAGTTTCCTGTCTTGTCTCAAAATATTGCGCCCGTCTGTTGCGTTTTTTTAAAAGCAAAACAATTCAACCATGGGTGAAAGTTTTCCGTATTGTGACGGAATTCCGTATTTCCGAAATTGCCGTGGGTCATTTTTCCAGAACGTGTAAATCCGTTGAGAAATTCGGGGGGGGGGGGGGGGGGGGGGTTTAGAGGATGTCCTTGTCGAGTAAGATTGAAAAAACAAAATCGAAGGTGATTTCGAGAGCTGTCAAATTAGTTGAAATTACGGTGTCAATGTTCGCCAATGTTATCGTTCGGCCCTATCGTTCGTCGTACTATAACGGTGACGGCAAAATCCGAGTGAACCAAAACAAATTGGACTGGTTGCCGAATTAGGTTGCTACTCGCACGCGGACAGCGTTGAAAACACGGAAACCAGTCTCTGACCAAACATTTCCGTAGTTGGTTATGACAGGCTTGCTTAAAATAACGAGGTAAGCAAATTTATGAGGGGGCTGTTTGTGATTTTGATCTTGTTGCCGATAATTTTCCGTAGCGTTCGAAAAACTTCTTTTGGAAAAATCTAAAATCTCTTTCTTCGGAGTCTTACTAGGCGCTCATTGTTTTATGAATCATCCGATTACCAGACGCTAAACTATATCACGCGGAACGCTTCGTGTTTTATCGTTGGTGCATCAAAATGCAATTAGCTCATTTTGTCACCAGTTTTCGCGAATTTAAAATACCGGCGTATCTGTCAAATGCAGCTGAATGGTTAACTTTAATGAAACGCGAACTAAACAAAATTAGGAGATTGAATAGGAAATTCGGCTGAAATTCCGATTTTATTATAAAACAAGTAGCTTACTCAGTTACTGAAGTATTAATGTCATCTTTTTTAATTTTTCACATTACATATTATTGGACTGTTAAACAATCCGTTTTCTATGGCTATAAAGTATTGAAAAGGTATTTTAATTTAGCATTCTTATCATTAAAGTAATTGATAGTAACCATTCCATTCATTAAGTAAAGAAATATTTATCTGATTTGGGTAACCCAAGATTAAAATTTAGTCTAGCATTTCAGCTTTGAAACAGTTTAGAAAAATCAAAATGTATAAAATTGAACCACTAAAATCATTTTTAGGGAGGCCTCTTGTTCCATCAACTATGGGAAGGCTTCTCTCTCCCATCATAGCCTACTGCTTTAAATTTTGTGCCACTTAGTTTTAACTTTCTGAAAGCAAATTGAACATGAAAATGAGAGCTAAAATAAACTCACACACAGATCACGGTTAGAAATCGTTTATCAAGGAACCATTTATCAATCAAATAAAGTAGACATGGCACAGAGGTAAGTTATTTACTTTATGAGTAAATCCTTTGAGCAGAGAGAGGGAGGTATTTTCATTAGGATAAGTGAAATGCCTATCCCCGGCCCTCTCAAATGTCATGCCTTTAAATGTACAAAACTTTAGAATGGTCTGTACACATAATAATGAAAAAATATTTCTTAAATATATTTATAGGGTAACCCAAGTCTTATGCCATTTTTAAAAAAATCATTTTATGAGGCGGAAGTATGTGGTCAGATTTTATGAGGCGGAAGTATGTGGTCAGCACCTGCCCCTTCATATATATTATCATACACCTATGCACTGGTCTGTATAAATGAAATATAGGTGTCAAAACAACATCAGACAGGACTGGGTGTTTTCTGTGACAATGGTTTTTAGTATCTGTACGATAGTTTAACTATATTCAACTGAAAAGTACTGACAACAATGATTTATTTGAATAGTCTAAATTGTTAACTGAAAGCAAGGGCCAGTTATGAATTATATGTACATCCATCCTGTACAAACAGTGTAGACTAAGATCAGAATGATCCCATCAGAACCTTCTGAACGGGATATGTACAGTATCCTTGCAAAAGCTTATACAACCAGAGTCAGTTTTTATGGTAATGCTTGACTGGAAATAGAGTATGTTCTAAATGTTTTGTATTGGATCTAGTAATACATGTCATAATTTTTAAGTGTCAGTGATACAAAATCTTATACATTCAGCTTTATAAAACAGTGTAATGATAGAAAACCTAAATACCATTTCATATTTTTCTCCCTTGGAGCTAACTCATACATGGACCTAACTAGAAACATATGTTTGTGGCCTTACAATGATAATTGTAAAAGCAAAGTGCTTATAATTTACTTTGGAGTATAACAGTTTGCTGAAAGCAATTTTAAATAAAATCAAAATTAAGATTTATTTTTCAATCCTTGGAAAACATTAATGCTTATGACCAAGAAAATTATTTTTATATTTTTCAATTGCTTGTCATTTTCAAACAATTTTCCAACAGTTTCAGACCTTAAAATTGCTTAAAACCCAGGAGCTTCCGGGGGCCTCCGGCCCCCTGGTCCCCCAGCCAGGGCCTTGCCCTGGACCCACTGGGGGCCCTTGCGGCCCCCGAGCCCCCAGCCCCCCAGCATAGTTTTCAGTATTTACAGTTTTGCCAACTTTCACCCATGTTCAACAGAGACGTGGCAAATGCTAAAACAATCTGATGGTGCAAGGGCGTCAAATTTACCTTGGAAATGAGGACATATCTTGCATCAATTTGCCGATGACAAAAATGATTGTTTTCTTCAAAACATCCTAACAAGTACGTAGCTATTTGCACGTGACAACGTCCGGTTGTCGTGGTGTTGTGGTTGATAAAAGCAGGATGATAATAAAGTTGCTTTCACTCTGCTTTTAATGCTACATGTGTCCTGTACAAAAAGGTAGACCAAGGTCAGAGGGCTTCTACAGGACCCAACCCATGGCCAAGGTACAGTGGAGAATCTGTTATTCTTTCCCAATAAACGCGTTTACGCTAAAACTATTATTTGCAATGCAAACGGTTTGGAGCCAGATCAGACGCCGGGTAACCCGGCGTCTGATCAGGCTCCAAACTGTTTGCCACCAAGATAAACATGAAATATCAGAATTGTCCAAAAGTTGTTCTTTTCTACGTTTTAGCGCTTTGCGTTTGCGTACGTTTGCGTTTAAACGGGAAAGAATAACAGATTGTCCACTGTATCTTCAGTGTTATTCACTTTACGGTAGATAAAGTAAAAACAAACCTAAATACAGCCAATGGTCAAAATGGATTGAACTTAATTGGAAACTATGATTATTTTTTTAAGTTTCAGTATGATAAGGCAATACGTTAGAACTGATTAAACCTTGATCTAAGTAAAGCAGAAACTACTAGAAGTACATTAGGGGACATTAGATCTACTGCACAGTTTGATTGGCTTTATCCCAGATTGCACTACCACATAATTCTGCTTCATTTGAAACAAGTCAACAAGTTTGCATTAACATGAGCCAAAAATAAATCTAGCATTCCATTCGGTAATTGCTTTTGTTTCCGTAACTTAATTAATCAAGAATGGAGATTAGGGGATGAAATGAAGACTTTTCTTTCTACTCGTGTATTTGACTATCGGCCAAGATTGTGACATCGGTGAGGGGTGAGCATACCTTACTTCCTGACATAGCTGGCCAAAAAACTTTCTTTGTGTATCGTTTCATTCATGCGCTTGTTGCTGTGCTGTTTTGCGTTAATGTCGAGTATCGAAAGGATGAAATTACTTCAGTCGAACTTACCAATGATCTTTGCCAAGAGACACGTTTGTACTATAACCCTTTCCCCCATAGAAGCGACTTTTAGCGTATTTGATTTATTCCTCCGCCGAGGAAAACAGTTCAAGTTTATACACTCATGAACAATTACCATAATAATTATTTAATATAGCCTAGCAGATGGGTAGTTTAAAACAGGCTGAAAGTAAAGCAGAATGTGCCTTAAGGCACATTCTGCTTTACTTTCAACCTGCTTTAAGTGATCACTTGTTTTTAATGTTATAAATGGTTTATTGGATAAAAGTTTAACAGTTATTTTCATTGAAAACAATTTGGAGTCAGATCAGAACTCCGAGATGCAAACGGTTTGGAGCCTGATCAGACGCCGGGTAACCCGGCGTCTGACCAGGTTCCAAACCGTTTGCCTCCCAGCTAGATACGAATCGTAAATATGTTTCAAGAGCCTTACATTTTCTGTATTTTTTTCGTTTTGTTTAAACAAGAAATAAAAAAAAACGTCCTGTCCCACTGTAGTTACATAAGAGGCAATGTGTACAGATAACGGAATCGTTCTCCGAAATGCACTTTGTTATAGTTTTTATACAGTGAACACTCGCTACAGGCAGTACGACAACTAAGGCGTTAGTAATTTCATTGTTAAAGGCAGGTTGATGCTTAAACATATTGAAAATCAAACAGAAAACTCATACAGCGGATTTTTATTTTAATTTCATCGTGTTGTCTTCTGTAGTTTGTTATATCACAGATGTAGAAGAGTTCTGTGGTTGTTAAATAGAGACCCTGCTTTATAATTCATAGAACACGTTCTAAGGGTGTTTAGGACAAACATGCCTTACTTACTACGCAATATAACTGAAACTGCCTATTGCAGCCTAGTAGATATGTATGCGGGCGTTCTTCAAGGAAGTCGTGCTACTTTCTATAATAGTATGAGCTTCCATCTTTACTTTTGTTCTGCATAGAGTTCCCACCTGTATTGAACCCTGCTGAACACTTCTATGAGTATCATGTTCAAACCAATCACTTCATTAATCATTAAAAATAAAATCAAACGACATTTCTAAAGTATACACTTTACAATGTACCAATAGCGAAGTGAGTTGATATACACTATATTATGTTTTCAACTTTCAAAAGATGAAAAAAATATGAAAGTTGAAGTTGATATATATTTGATTGTCATTTTCAACTTGCAATAAGAGTGACAGCAGTGTGTCGAGATTAGCGTGTCGATGGTGTCACCTCCTACTCGCCACCGACAATGATCCTAATTCCTCCTCGGGAGACAATATCTCACTTTGCGCACCTAACAAATGGCTTCCTGCGCAGCTTCCGGAGTAAGTCCCATACGTTTCTATTTTATTTATTGTTTTCTCTAAACCTGTCAGAGTACTGTTATTATTTAATGCAGTTGACATTTCGGACGTATTAGGGGAAAAGGTTAGCCATACGTCGACAGTAGCTAGTTTCGTAAAATGAAGGAAGAGGGTGCGACGTCGGGCTATCATTATATAGATATTCATGCCCCGTGTATCGGACATATTTCCGGGATTCTAACATACAGTAACGATTGCGTTAATCCGCAATTCCATATACGACGAACGGACAATCTCTAACACATATTGCTGCTTAAAGCATGACATAAGTAATGCAGAAAGCGCTTTCTGCATTACTTTTGTCTTGTATTGAGCAGCAACATGTCATAATATATAATTCCAGGGTTGATAATTAAAATGATTACTTGTGATAGGTTTAACTGCAAGCAGCTGATCGAGGAATATATAATAGACGAAATAATTTGTTTGAAAATAACGCAGTAATTGTTCTCTCCTTTAAGCCACACGAGAATGTCAAAAGGTTTTCAAAGAACTATTAACCTTGTCAATATTCCGATTGCATGTTTGACGTATGGTGGCTATGACATTTCTAAATCCTCGCCGTATCATAAGCAACGTAATGGGGAAATTATTTATAGGAAATTGGGATATACTGTTTCCTTAATATAGTGAAATGTATAGTCCCGATTATATAGACCTCGGGGAGAAAAGAATAAAGTTTTGTGTAACAATTGATTGCGCGGAGGAGGGTGTAAATGGAATAGAATATTATAAAATATATGAAAATCAGCATGGTTTACTACCCCAATTACAACTGACATTTCACTTTGGGAAATAGTTATATGTAGTGCCTGAATTGATACCACAGAAAATTAGTATGAATGTATTAATATCAAACACATCCCCAATCAGACGATGATTATAGCATGGACTTTACACCTACAACTGTCTAACGTAGAGTTCACTTTAACCCTTTCCCCCATAGAAGCGACTTTTCACGTATTTAATTTATTCTTCCGCTGAAGAAATTATCCAGTTTATACCGTTATGAACAATGCACCATTACAAATATTTTATATAGCCTAGCAGATTTTAGCTTAAAGTAGGCAGAAAGTAAAGCAGAATGTGCCTTAAGGCACATTCTGCTTTACTTTCAACCTGCTTTAAGTGGTCACCTGTCTTCAAAACTAGAAACAGGTTATGAGGTTAAGGGTTAAGGTGTCTATATCAAACACTAATTCGTCTATAATTGATTGACGGTTCAACACGATGTTGGCTGTTAAATGATTAGCCTTAACGACGGAACTTTATCAAATGTGCGTGCTAGATCTTGTATTGGCCGAAAGTACTTATGCAGTGTAGAACAATTCTTCTTTTCCTTCCACTCAGATTGAAACCGTCGTCAACATATTTTAGTTACTATTCATTTTGTACAATATATTATATTGTGTACCTTGCGTTTAGTTTCCTTTAAACGGGACAGAATACCACCCTGTCCACTGTACGCTTTTGAAATTTTCAGAAACGCTATACCACTTAATCGAGTCATTTGCAGTGAGTTTAATGGCGGGCACCTGTCCAATCAAAGCAGATTGTCCGTGCACGTCTCGTGCTAATTTGCTACATCACAAAGGCACTAAAAGTAACAGCGCACGTGTCACTGTAATTAAACCGAGGGATGCTTGTAATTGACAACGGGTCACCTAGGAAACAGATATATACAACAGGGATAGCCGTTTGATAGTATTCATTGGCCAAGTGTTGTATTGTGTCCGAATTGTCAAAACGGGGTAATAATTGAGTGACCAACAGTGAGTTATGGTGCTTGATATTAATAATGCAGTGGAAACTATCTGACAAAAATGTAAATTAAGTCGCCGGCGTTCATCTGTTTGTCTCATGGCGGTGGCAATGGCTCGTGGTCAGTCAATGACACAGGCGGATCTATAGTTGATGGTGGAATGTCAATGGTCCAAGAGTATAAAGCTTTTGAGTTACATGTAAATCTGCAGATCGTTCTCAAGCATTTGATTGAATCAAATGATTGAGAACAAACTCAGGCTCAACTCAAACGCTTTATAACCTTAGAGCCTGCAGTTGATAGGTCAACTTGCAATATGCACTACAACCTCTCTATTACGACCATTGAATTACGTTTATTGCCACGTGTTTTCGACAGGTGACTGCTTAAAACAAGGTGAACGTAATACTGACAGCTCCTTAAGGAGCTGTCTGAATTACATTCACCTTGCTATAAGCTGTCACCTGATCCTCATGCTGTCAATTAGCCTATCAAATAGCCTTCTTTTTAGTGGTTGTAATAGAGAGGGTTTGCTGTGCATATATAAAAGACTGTATTTTATCACAAAGTAAGCTAAATAATCATGCTTTTCAGAATTGACGTCTGCCTAAGTGTTATTTCTTTATATACAGTGGAGAATCTGTTATTCTTTCCCAATAAACGCGTTTACGCTAAAACTATTATTTGCAGTGCAAACAGTTTGGAACCAGAGCAGACGCCGGGTAACCCGGCGTCTGATCAGGCTCCAAACTGTTTGCCACCAAGATAAACAAGAATTATCAGAATTGTCCAAAAGTTGTTCTTTTCTACGTTTTAGTGCTTTGCGTTTGCGTACGTTTGCATTTAAACGGGAAAGAATAACAGATTCTCAACTGTATTTCTTAAGAATTTCCCTAAGAATGTGTTCTATGAATTATACAGCAGGGTCTCTTTTTAACAACCACAAAACTCTGATACATTTTTTGATATTGAAAACATCAATACTATTTCTGATAAACCATGTAATTATTTGAAGCATTTTACCGGAATCAACAATGTTTGCATGTGTCAACCAAGTCACCCTTGGTGGTATACAGATTGAACTGTTCTTGAAACCTGTGTAGCTACAGACCAGCAGGCACCTGTAGCCCTCACAAGTATCTGAAGCAGTGTGTCAGAAATAATATCGTAGTCTCCATGTGTTTTCGTAAACAACGCTATTACGTCGTGCGCCGGGGTCACGACGGGAACACTGTTTCTGCATGACGTGACGTGACGCAAATGCGCGTTCCCTTTTCATCACGTATGACTCGTGCACACGGATTGGATCCAGATGAGACCCATAGTAAATTTGCATCTCATCTGGATCTAAACCGTCTTTCACTGATATATGTTTTCTAACAGAAATGGTAGAAACGTTAAAGTTTAGAAAGACCGCAGACGATAAAATTACAGACGATAAATGCTTCACTCCTTCACCGCCTTACCCCGAGTAAAATGTTATTTGCATATATAAGATCGTGATCAGACGCCGCGTTACGCGGTTCCTGAAAATGACCCAAACTGTTCGGGACTCGTTTTCAATATATCTCAAGTCAAAATATCTAAATTCTAAATTTGAGAAATACAAGCAGACGACACTCGTTTAAAGCGGATGACGTCACGCTAGTGAAGGGGTAAGAGTACGTCAGGCTAACCAACCATTAAATTGCCTCATTAACCAATTGACCTTGCTTTCGAAGAAACGAAAACATAGGTGCTATTTCTAGGAGTTGCAGGACACTTGGTACACTATTTTTAAATACCTTCGCACGATTTTAACTCTTTGACTACCAATGGCGACAAAAGGCGACTTTGCAAACAGTTTAGGTCCAGATCAGACGCCGCGTTACGCGGCGTCTGATCTGGACCCAAACTGTTTGACACTCGTATCAATATTTCTTCGGTAAAAAAAGTCCTAAATTTGACTTGAAAAAATATTGCAGACGACATTATCATTGCAGACAATATTTTGGCGGTGAAAAGGTTAACGCAGACGATACTGTATGTTGATAACATAAAACAGCCATAGCTCTTTCAAATTTGCAATAATTTCAAGACATTTGTTTCGGTATTGCTTTGAAGCTTAGATCACTGTCTGTTCTAAAAGTACGATCCATCTTAAGTCTTTGACAATATCAGGTTCTTTTCCGCTTGTTGCGTGGCTTGGAGCAACACCTTTTTGAAATATATGAACGCAGTGTCCCCTATCAAAGGGATATATTTAAAGCGTTCAAGAATCAGGAGATCCTAGGTAATTGGGTGGAAAATAGATAGATGTTACAAATTCTACACTTAGCATGCTCGACATGTTTTTCTTTTGCAGTTTTCCGTCTGCGGGAAGGTTTTTCTGATATTTCTTTTACCCCTTTACTGCCTTACATCGAGTACAATAGTTAGTTGCAAACAGTCTGAATCCTGATCAGACGCCGAGTAAAGCGGCGTCTGATGTTTGACACCCAGTTTCATATTTCTAAAGTCAAACGACCTAAAATTCAAACTTGAGGACTTTAAGCAGACGAATGGACATTTGGGCAGGATTCTCCATAACACAGAAGCAAATTAATGCACAAAGCTCCCAAAATAACTTTCTGCACCACACTGGTCCCGCATTAAATAGCCACGTGTCTTATAGATATCTATGCTTATTTCATCGTCGACCAAGACTGGTTAAACAGAACAAAACGCCTGTTCCAGATTTTGTACATCGAAGTTTCTGGACATAATTATTATGAAACAAAGACCCCTATTATTTCTTGGCATATTCCGAGTTTTGCGAAACATAAACAGAGCTTATTAAATTGGCTTTTGTTCTTTTATCTAAAATAATGTCCATACTGTTTTCTGTTTCATTTAAGATTGGATTACGCATAAACACTCATTATCACAACATACGGTGTCCTTGGGTAAATTTGAGACAATTCAAACTCTTACCCTATAGAAGCGCCTTTTAGTACATTTAATTTATTTATCAACTAAAGAAAACAATTCCTATTTATACAGCCATAAACATGTATCAAAATAAATATTTTCTACATCCTACCAGATGGTAGCTTAAAGAAGGCTTAAAGTAAAGCAGGACATTCTGTTTTACTATAAACCTGCTTTAAGCGCTCAAATGTATTCAAACTAGAAACAGGCTGTGGGATAAAGGGTTAATAAAACTACATTCACATCTCCAAATGCAATCTAAATGCACAGCAAACGGTAAACAAAATACTTTTACAGAAGCATTCTAAGTCATTTAGTACACAAATTATACAGACAGCTTTAATTGCTGCCCTTGAAAAGATTTGGGATGTTTTGGTAAAGACACATTCAAATCTCTAAAGACACTTTTAATGCAGTAGACTGTATGCAAAATAGATGTTATCTGCTTTGTTTTCGTTCCTACACTAAGCTGGAACGCGTCTTAGAGACTAGCCATATACATGTACATGTACCACGCCCTATATAACGAATGAACCCTGGAGTTCAATCAACCAAGATCGACAGACAGAATAGAATGAAGCCATCATTTCAAACGACAAAGAAGTGACGACACACGCACCCCAGTCCTGAATTACATTCTATTCCCCACCCCTCGCACCCCATCCCGATATCTACTCGTGCAGAAGGCATACGGTAACTGTCCGTCTGTCCGCTCGTACGTACGTCCGTATATGCTTTACTTTGAAATACGGGTATGTTAAACTAAGACAAACTCGTTATAATCAGATTTTAGCTGAAATTATTCGAGTAAATTGGACTTAAGCGAGTTCGAGAATATCGAACTCAGTATTGCAGTCGTATACCCCTAAGAAATAATGAAGCCTTTGACCGAATAGGTCTGCACTGGAATCATTAATTGCAAAATTACAGGCAACCAGTTAAACCAATGTTTATAGTGCACAAATGTAGACATTAGCAAACAATGACGACCCTGATACAGTGGAGAAAACGTTATTCTTTCCCAAATAAACGCGTTTACGCTAAAACCATTAGTTGCAAACAGTTTGGAGCCAGATCAGACGACGGGTAACCCGGCGTCTGATCAGGCTCCAAACTGTTTGCCACTCAGATAAAAATGAATTGTAAAAAATATCTAAAATTTGACATTTTCTACGTTTTAGTGCTTTGCGTTTGCGTTTCGTTTACGTTTAAACGGGAAAGAATAACGTTTTCTCCACTGTACGACGTTGCAATTTTCAACGTCTCGTCAGAGTCTGCACTATTTACTATTTCATACGACATGATCTGCTATATGTATAAACGCTATATCCTTAGCTCCCCCCATGTATCTATAATGAGATCTTCCAGCAAGCACATAGGTGGAGTTCATTGCAATATCCAGGCAAAATAATTATATAACTGTATTCGGCGCCTAGAAGATTAACCTCTTCACTACTATGACGTCATCAATTATAAACAATTATCGTCTGCTTTTATTAATCATTTTAAGGTATTTAACTGTAAGAACTTCTGAAATGAGTATCAAACAGTTTTGGTTCTAATCAGACGCCGCGTTACGCGGCGTCTGATCAGAATCAAAACTTTTTGTAAATAGCTTTTGTACTCGAGGTTAAGGCAGTGCAGAGGTTTAAACCAACATACGTTTACCCATATATAGCTACCGCTAAATCCGCGCTAACGATCCCGTCTAATGCAAGGACACATCCTAGCATAGTTGACTTCTTAATGCAAGACGACATTAATTCAGCAACTACCAGATGGAGCTTTCTGAATAACTTTTGCCTTGCACTAATCAACCACCTGCCGTTACTTGCAGTCAATTTTGTGTATTGCGCATGCGCCGAATACAGGCTTGACTGTATCTCTATTTCAATTATGTAAATTACATCTTCCTTCGGGCGAGGTGTTTTAATTTAAAACCGATTGTATCAAACCCGTGACGATGACACTGCAGATCTGTTAAGACTCTTCGTAGCTTATAGCCATTTACCTTTAAGTAATAAACGCGTCGTCTGCAGCAATTTTCTGGGCTGATTTATCTGCATTTTTAGTTCGGAAAATATCAGCAGGATGTCAAACAGTTTGGATTCAGATGAGACGCCGAGTAACTCGGCGTCTCATCTAAATTCAAACTGTTTGCGACAGTTTTATCAAATCCGCCCGAAACGAGCAGATTAGGTCAAACGCATGCATATGTCGCCTGCTTGTATTAAGACGTCTGCTTAAATAAAGCTGACAGAAATACTTATATTTCATTTTAACATAGATCATACCATGTCTATTATAGTTTGTTCCTTGACAATCCTTTTCCATGTTCCCATTGATTACGTATTGCCTGGAACCAAGCATTCAATCAAAGACCTTGGAACCTTTATATGCATTAAAATGCCAAAGTTCTATGTAATTTGAATCAAGATCAAGCAACTAACAAGTCTGTTCGAATCAAAATGTGTTGACACTTTTCCTCTGTAGATTTAATGATATAATAGTTATACATTTGTTTTAAAAATCAGCTGACAAAATCTTTAGCAGACGTCATTTATTGCTGGTTCAGAAAGTTGATTTATATATTTAACAGCCTGAAGGATGTGCAGGTACAAAAGAAGCTTACTTTATGTACCACAATATCCACAACAAACCAAAGGGACAATCCAAAGGAGATCATACCCGATTATAAGTTAACCCTTTTCCCGCCGTAATATCGTAAGCTTTGAAAGTGTAATCTGCAAGCTTTGTCAAAATTACATTTGTGCATTTTCACTTTAAGTTAACTTCATACGATTGTCAAACAGTTTGGATCCATATCAGACGCCGCATTACGCGGCGTCTGATCTGCATCCAAACTGTTTGCAGATATAAGTAAAGTTGCTTTTTGAAGGTAAAGGAAACGATTTGGGCTTGTTTTCCCATCAGTGGGGGTTGACCATTGCTTGTACATACGGGGGCGTGGACTTAACAATGTGTTTTTATTATGAGCACGGGTGATTGGTATTTTGAAAAATTAAAACTGACACATGCTTTTTTCACTGACCACTAGAAACTTTTGGACAAATGGACAGTTCCTTTTTTTAAATAAATTCTTAGTCCAATTTAAACTATACCTATTAGGCTTGTTCTGCGTTTTTATTTTACAAAATATTGCAAAATGACAAACAGTGCAGAACCTGATTAAAGACCATGTAGGAAAACTCTGATTTTGGTCTACACTGTTTGAATAAAAGCAACAGTAATCATCACAGAAACAGTCCTTGTAAATGACACGTATATAAATACGTCACTAGAGGCTGTAACCCTTAATGCATTTGAATAAAATTCTCAAAGAATATTTTTGAATATAGAACATTTTTAAGTAGACGAATAATTTAGCAAACAATCAGTGCTCCTTCCCTGCAACGGCCCTCCCAGCAGACTCACTTCTTATACAATGCTTGTCGCTATTCACCAAAAAGGACGATTATACTAGATACAACTTACACTGTTGCAATATCGGCTGCTTCTGATCTGAATTCGAGCTGTTTGCAAATGCAAGCCAAGTCTTAATTTCCCGTCCCTATAACAACTCCCTACGATTAACACACGTTATCTTTGCCTTCCATTGGATGCTGTTGTAGAGAATGAGCATTGTATATAATGGTCAATACATCTGAACTGAAATATTTTCGTAAACGACGATTTTGAAGCAGATGTTTATTCAGGAATCTGGATGATATTAAATTTTATTAATAGGTCACTAGTTTACAGTGGAGAATCTGTTATTCTTTCCCAATAAACGCGTTTACGCTAAAACTATTATTTGCAGTGCAAACAGTTTGGAGCCAGATCAGACGCCGGGTAACCCGGCGTCTGATCAGGCTCCAAACTGTTTGCCACCAAGATAAACAAGAATTATCAGAATTGTCCAAAAGTTGTTCTTTTCTACGTTTTAGTGCTTTGCGTTTGCGTACGTTTGCGTTTAAACGGGAAAGAATAACAGATTCTCCACTGTGCGATGTCATTCAGTTTCTGCACACTGGCTCCTGGCATTCTACAGTCGAACGTCAATACATTGAACATTCTTAAGTCGAACAAATTCGTATTTCAAAGTAAAATCCGTGGCTTATCCACGTTTTAACTTTGGCATTCGAGTATGTTTGACTTAAGCGACTTCGAGACTTGAAATTCCTCTATAGAAAAACATGATTTTTCGAATTAATCGGGATCGAATTATGGAGGGTTGACCGTATTTTTTCCGGAAAGATGCACTTGTCTAGTGGTACATTACTGATGCAGTCACTTGTATCTGACTTACGTTTCATCCTTAGGGTGCAAGACCTAAATATTCAACTAGGTGTGTACCGTTTTGATTTTCTGATTAGCCTGTTTTATCTGCTTCAAAAAGTGTTCTCTGCAATAAAATATACTTCAGCTCAATTACCACTAAGCCAACCGAATCATTGTGACGTGTATCGTCCTTTACCAAAAGTGTACGTCGCAAGAGTACACTTGTCCTACGAAACTAGTGCATAACCTGATATTAGGCTCCCCCAGCGTAACGTGGTATCTGATCATGATCCAAACTGTTTGACACTCATTTCAACATTTCTTAAGTCAAAATATCAAAATTCAAATTGAGAAATAAAAAAGCAGATGATAATTGTTAAAAAATGACGACGTCATGGCAGTCGGAAGAGTTTAAGTACCGAATTCAAGGATTATTTTAAGTTGATATAGCGAGATTTTATTGTACATGTATTGACAGTAAGAACAATAAATTCCGTTTATTTTCGCCTAATCTTGACTGGCTCATCCTGTTGGACCCAAGGTTAAATCTATATCAATTCTGGTGAAATCTTTATCGTTTGAAAGTACATTGAGTGATAGCCTTTGGAATACTGGTTCGCCCCTGAGACGCTTCGTGTCATCTACTAGAGATTTATACTAAACGTGATAAAACACGTGTATGCCTGGAACTGAACTGACGGAAAGAGTTCAGAAATAATTCAAATGGCTATTCTATATAACGACTTAGATTAATCTACATACAAATACATCATAGCACATATAGATGAGAAACTGCATGGTGTGGGGTCTGAACTGAGTAGTCACTGGTTGCAAATTGTCAATTAAACGGCGGGTACGAGGGATCTCTGATTCGATCCTCAACTGGCTTATAACAAATACTTTACATGGATGCAAACAACTCCATTGCTTGACATTATGCTGACGGTGCTAGTTAGTGTTAGTACATTGAATGAATATTTTGGAGATAACAGTTAGGCTTGGGTTAAGGTTCACATACTGCAGTGGACAAATGAGACTTAAAGCAAACGCATTGCACTAAAATGTAGAAAATGACACCACTTTCTTCAATCTATTTACGATTCGTTTTAATCTGAGTAGCAAACAGTTTCGAGCCTTATTAGACACCGGGTTACCCGGCGTCTAATAAGGCTCCAAACTGTTTGTAATATACATAGGAGTTTTAGCATAAGCGCGTTTATTGGAAAATAATAATGTCTTGTTTTCCCATTGTGAAACTAACGGTGTATATACTAGTATCATGAATGTTTATAAGCCAAATTGGCCCATCTGGATGTCTTGATATGAGTTTAATGGTAACCAAATGTACAAAACAAAAACTTTACTAATGAATTGGGGCGCCAACTTGAATAACCAGGTCGGAGAAACGTTGAAGCTCTTGTTTCACAATTAGACAACTAGTTCTTACGTCAAAAAGGGCACGTGTTCAATTATTCTGAGTACGAACAATTACTAGGAAACAGGCGAAGGACTGGTTGATTCCAGATCCACTTAATTGTAACAAAAACTACACGTACTGAGTGACACAATGTAAACGATTGAAAACATACCCCGAAAACAGCTACTGTTTATGTGCCCATAGTTAACAGTAAACATGTTTACCCGTGGTGAACCATCGTATCTTTAGGTTAAGGTGGCAATCTAGGTTACCCCGAGGTCAATTTTACTCATCCATTAAATGACTTTAATCGGCAAATAATGTCAACTCAGATTAATTGCATAACATCTCAAAAAGGATTTTGCAATCAGTATATATAGACCAATGTTTATATGTATGTATGGACGATAAAATAATATAAATATATATATTGTTCTGTTCTGTTCTTATCAGGTTCTGCACTATTTGTTACTAAATGTGTTTGTTCATTTATATCTATATGGGCATAGACAGAGGTGGAGAATGTGTTATTATTTCCAAATAAACCCGTTTATGCTAAAATTAATATATCCATTGCAAAGCGTTTGGAACCAGATCATTCCCCGGGTAACGCGATGTGTGATCAGGCTCTAAACTGTTTGCCATTAAGCTAAACATAAATCGTTAGAATGGTAAACATGGTCAATTTCTATATGTAATTGCAAAGAGTTTGCGTTTAGTTTCGTTTAACTCTTTCCCTGCCAAGTTTATCGTCTTTTTTCACCCTATTACTGCCAAAACATCGTCTGTATTGATAGTGTCGTCTGCAATATTATTTTTCGAGTCGTTTAAACTGAAGAAATATCAATACGAGTGTCAAATCTGATCAGGATCCAAGATATTTGCAATGTCGCCCTTTGCCGCGATTTGCTATACAAAGAGTGTCCACTTAGTCTTGATGCTATTAAAATTGATGCTGATACCTGACAACAGGTTGAATTGAGGCGACCATTGGTCACGTTTAGTTTTCTCGGATAAGACGTTTTAATCTTATCGCTTGAAAGAGTTGCCCAAGCTAGTAAATTGTAGAGGGAGTCTTACAGTAAATCCTATATTTAGCAACCAATTGAAGGATGTGTACGGCCAGTCTTTGATAAGTTGACGAATGAGCGCAGGACATGCTTCTGAAGGATCTTAATGTATTACTTTTTATCCTGCATTTTGCAATGAATTGGTCGCAATACAAATACATCCATCTTCATCAAAATGTCGTTTAATATAGGCTTAAGAGTATTTTTAAGGGATTAGACTCAAATAGGGCGATAGAGCTGATGACAATTAAAAAAAACACAATATAATACGGATTAACCCATCACGAACTTGGATAGATAACAATAATTTTACAAACAGTTTGGACCCTGATCAGACGCTGCGTAACGCAGCGTCTGGTCAGGTTCCAATCTGTTTGATAGTCATATCGACATTTTTGGACAGTATAGTCAAAATAAAACGCCCTAAATCTAAACAAATCAGATGAAACAGACGAGCAATTTAAAGCAGACGAGATATTTGAAGCAGACTAGGGCCTGGGAATGTCATGGTGAATTACATACTGAAAACTTGTGACCGTAAACATGGACTCTGGTCAAGGTTAAGGTTGTTGTTGTTGTTGTTTTTCTTCGTTTCATGGTCCACCTAAAAGATCGTTTCTAAATCTCTTTTCAACCCTTTGACCGCTGTGTTAATGTATTCCTGAATCTGCTACATGTAGTCGCTTGAATTCTACAACTGAATCGCTCTTCTGTCTTATTTCTAGAAACAGTTTTTAGGAGATACACAGTCGTCTGCTTTTAATTTTAAATTTTAGGTATTTTGACTTAAGTTATATTGAAATGAGTGTCAAACAGTTTATATCATGATCAGAAGCCGCGCTACATGGCGACTGATCAGGATTCAAACTACATGTATTTGCAAATAACCATTGTCACGTGACCAGGGATAAGGCTGTGAAGGGGTTAATAAAAGGGGCATCTGGTTTGAATTTAACTTTTTTCTAATGCAAGAAAGCACGGAAAGAGAAAAGAATGCCGAGTTTTGTCATCAATCCAGACTTGTGTGAAACTGTTGAAAAGATTACCCATTTTGTTAAATAGTTCGTTTATAATCAAAAACACATGATCAAATTACGTGAGAAATTATTATTTTGAGAAAATTCGAAGTATTGAGGTATGGTGATATAATCTTACTAAACTTTGACGCTCGAGTAGTAATGTCCCAATGTTGCGAAATCTTAAATGAATATCCAGTGTTCAAAGCAGTTGACATCCTAAAGCAGGATGAAAGTAAAGCGGAAAGCTCCTTTAGGAGCTTTCCGCTTTACTTTAATCCCGCTTTAGGCACCAACTTGTCTAAAGCCTATTACACGAGCCTTGTACTAGGATGTCGCATTACCGGGCATTACTGTATAATCTGTATACAGTGGAGAATCTGTTATTCTTTCCCGTTTAAACGCAAACGTACGCAAACGCAAAGCACTAAAACGTAGAAAAGAACAACTTTTGGACAACTCTGATAATTCTTGTTTATCTTGGTGGCAAACAGTTTGGAGCCTGATCAGACGCCGGGTTACCCGGCGTCTGATCTGGCTCCAAACTGTTTGCACTGCAAATAATAGTTTTAGCGTAAACGCGTTTATTGGGAAAGAATAACAGATTCTCCACTGTATTATATGTATGCATGGAACGCAGTATCGCGTTTTATGACCAAAATTACCTTTTGTTGAACTTAAAAATAAACATGTTATATATTTTTCATCATAAACGTCGTAAAATGATAATTTGTTATGCGTGCTCCAGTTGCCATCCAAGTCATGACAAGCAGTTTGTAAGGACGGATCCACGTATAGTAAAACTTCACTATTACGATCTTTGTTTCTCTATTACGATTAATTGTTTAAATATTTTGGGCTTCACGATAGGTGAATGCTTTAAGCAATGTGACAGTAAATCAGAAAGCTCATTTATGAGCTTTCTGATTCACTGTCACCTTTCTATAAGCTGTCATCTGTCTATTCTACAATCAATTACCCTTCGTTTTAGTCGTCGTAATAGAGAGGTTTTACTATATAAACCAAAACCTTATAGAAGGGATTATTGGATATAGCAAACCGTATAGACCCAGGTCAGCCTACGTGTCTTGGACAAAAGTGCTTGTCTTTATTCTTCTTGACATGGGTTAGCATTCGTCTTGCGCCTTCAGATTTGTATACGCCCCAGGGCTGATCCGCCCATTAAACTTAAATCCTAGATCCGCCTCTTGCTTTCATCATGAACTGCATGGGGACAAAGGTCATTGGTATTTCAGTTTTACTGGATGGAATGACTCGACATTCTTCTCTTATTATCCATTAAACTTTATCCTGTCTTGACATGTCTGCATGATTCAATTTCAATTTGCTGGTTGCAATGTCATTTCAAAGTTACAAAATAAGGCTGTATTGCTAAAGAAACTTCAAAACGAGTGTCAAACAGTTTGGATTCTGATCAGACGCCGCATTACGCGGCGTCTGATCAGGATCCAAACTGTTTTCAAATGCGCTTTCAGGCGTCATTGGGAGTGAAAGGGTTAACTAGCATTTACAAACGGATATAGCTCAAGATCAGACTCTGAATAGTAGGCCTCTGATCGGGATCCGCGCTATATACACAACTAAAAGTAACAAAATATGGATTTGAAAATGATTCTCATAACCACAAACTTAAAGAATAGCAAATCAGACTTTTAAATTTGTTAATCTCTGTAGTGGCAGACTATATTCAGAGAGTCTCGTTGAGGGTTTAACTCTTTGAACCCTAGTCACGCTTATATACGTCATTTGCAAACAGCATACCTGTGAGGAGTACACTTGTCCTATGCAAACAGTGTTGACCATGATCAGGGTCTACACTGTTTGTCATTTTCATATATATTGAAAAAATCAACCATAAAAAGGCATAAATTGGACTAGACTAAATTGAAAACTAGAATTGTCCATTTGAGATTTCAGGGAGGAAAGGGTTAAGGCAGAAATAAAGAGTTTAGTTTTTTAAATACTCCTCTAACATGTATCTGGAGCCCTGGTTCCAAACCGTTTGACACTCATTTCAACATTTCTTAAGTCAAAATACCTAAAATCTAAATTTGAGAGAAAAAATCAGACGACCATTGTTTAAAATTGATGACGTCATGTCAGTGAAGGGGTTAAGAAAACAATTTGAATTCTGGTGAAATGCTTATCAGATTCAAAACTGTTTGCAAACGCTCTCACAAATTCGATAACAGAGTACAGTGGAGACAACGTTATTCTTTCCTGTTTAAACGCAAACGAAACGCAAACGCATTGCAAAATAATACCCGGCGTCTGATCTGGCTCCAAACTGTTTGCTTTGGGAATAGTACATGTAGATTTAGCGTAAACGCGTTTATTGGAAAAGAATAAAGTCTGTTCCACTGTATTTGGAAATGATTAAAATATCCATTAATCCCAGTTTGTGGGAGAGCAGGAACCAACGCCTGAATGTTAGTATTCTTTGATCGTGTTTTTGTTTCCAAGTTTTGATTAGGCAAATATGTTATAAAAAGTAGCCCATCGCGATCAAAACTCGAGCCCCATTTAAAACATGCAAAAACTATAATCATACCAAACATACCGTATTGTCCTTTCCATGACCGATATTTAACCTCGACCACAAGTTGGATTCAGATCATTTGAAGGACGTATCAGGGTCTGATCAGAATCCTGGCTGTTTGACACACGGGGTAAAATTTGGTTGGAACTATAGAGAGGTGTATCTAGAGTTCTGATTTAAACAGGGGATACTTTTAAAGCAATCGAAATCTGTAACATACCCTAAGGATCAGTCATGTTAATCCTCGCCCCTATGCACTGACAATTTAGACTCGAATAATATTTACAAACATTTTGGATCCAGATCAGACGCCGAGTAACTCGGCGTCTGATCTGGAGCCAGACTGTTTGACACTCGTAACAAACTTTGAATCATTTTAAAATGCCTATAGTCTGAATTTAAGGAATAAAAACAGACGATAGTTTATAAGCAGACGACAACATGACCTTGAAGGGAATAAACAGCTATATTAACCCTTATCCTGCGGTGATGTCGTCTGCTTCGAAATTGTCGTCTGCAAAATTTGTTAAATTTAGATGTATTATATAAGTAAAGAAACTTAAAGACGAGTGTCAAACAGTTTGGATCCAGATCAGACGCCGCGTTACGCGGCGTCTGATCTGGATCTAAACTGTTTGCAAAAATCAATAAAGTCGCGACCAGCAGGCAAAGGGTTAATAATGATTTAATGTACTTAAATATCCGCCTTTCACGAATGGCTGTACTCAATAGTGCGTTATACAGGCAGTTGTAATATTTGGTAACATTGGCTGAAGTTATCATTAGGAATTTAGAGTTTAGTTTTCATAGGTAAGGATATCAACGACGTCACGTCTCATCTGGGTCTACATTGCTTGTTATTTGTTCGGCCAAAAATCGCTATGCAAGCAAATATGACTCAGAGCAATGGTAGGCCAGCAAACCTATTTGTTAGTATGCAATGGTCTAAATAGATCTAGATTAACACATTCATGCCCGAGTACACTAGTTTTTTATAAACTGTTTCGATCCTGATCAAACGCCGCGTTTGACACTCAGTGCAATATTTCTTAAGTCAAAATAGATAAAAAAAATAATTTTAAGAGATAAAATCAGACGGCAGTTGTTAAAGATTGGAGACGTCATGGCAATACAAGGGTTAAACGTGTGATTTACCCTTTAGTCGCCACAATAATATGGCCTGCTTTAATACTGGGGTATGTACGTTTGTTTCAAAGCTATACTGATTGAAAGAAATAACGAAACAGTTTTGATTCTGATCAGACGCCGCGCTACGCAGCATCTGATTAGGATCCAGATCATTTTTACTCCTATCAAAATACTTTGGTTTTAAATTTCAGTTTTAAAAAGCAGATGATAATTTGTTTTTTCAAGAAAAAAACTATTAATTAAGTGAAGGTTATGTGTAGGAGGAAATGCCAAGACAACTGTTTATTACATTTACAGATAGGTAACTAAATCTAAAAGTTCAGTGAACTTTGGGAAAGTTTGTTTTATCAATTATCATATTGCATTTCTCTGTTAATCCTTGTTGTTTCGTAAGAAAATTCCTCTAAAGTTTTTTGCATCACTTATCCAGACAGCATCTCTTTGTACGCTAGAGGTGGAATCGTGATTATCTGTGCAAACAGTTTGGGACCAGTAAACTCTCTCTATTACGACCACTAGAAATAAGGCTAATTGGTTGTATAAAAGACAAGTGACAGCTTTAACCCTTTGCCCAATAGAAGCGACTTTTAGCATATTTAATTTATTCCTCCGCTGAAGAAAATAGTTCCAGTTTATACCCTCATGAACAATTACCATTACAAATATTTTATATAGCCTATCAGATTTTAGCTTAAAGCAGGCTGGAAGTAAAGCAGAATGTGCCTTAAGGCACATTCTGCTTTACTTTCAACCTGCTTTAAGTGGTCACCTATCTTCAAAACTAGAAACAGTACATGAGGGAAAGGGTTAAGCAAGTTGACAGTAAAACATGAAACTCATATAGAAGCTTTCTGTTTTACTACATGTATCACATAGCTTTAAGCAGTCCTCTACATGTCTAAACTCCAAATAATTTACACAATTTAGTGGTGGATATAGAGAGATTTTTCTGTACTTTAGTTTGATAATCTGCATCGACCTTCTAAAAGCTACCATCAAATCTGTTAAAACGGTTCGCTACCCTGATAATATTTCACAGAAGAACATGTACAGTAGAACCTCTCTATCACGACCACTAAAACGAATGCTAATTGATTTTTATAAAACACAGGTGACAACTTTATGCACGTTGACAGCTCAGCACTTGCTCTTTTAATTAATCTCCACATACCCAAACCGTAACAAGTTTTGCAACCAAGGTTTATCAGATTTAACCGGTTTTCCAATCATACCGATTAGCACTTACTACATTCATTTTAATTGTTATTTTATGTACATGCATGTGATAACAGTGTCTCATAGGTCGACTAACGGCCGAGTATAAAAGTTTACCAAGAAATATTTATTGTAATTGAATGATGTAACTTTTATATGTGACACTTTAATAAATAATAAAAGTTGAAAAAGTTTAACCAAAACATATTTCAAAAACAACACACTAGCAGACAGCATTGTGTCAATGTTGTTAAAAGTCGTCAGCTGTTTAAATAGTTCCTTTCAAATTAACTTGTTTGACTGCATTTACGAAATAATTTTTCAAAAAACATACTCTTACATACTGGAAGTCGGGACAAAGAATGTTAGGCTACATACGGGCATTTTTGGCGTGCCTGTGGCGTAACCCTGTGTTATTTTGTGCATGTGAATGAAACGCGTCCTTGGTTATTAAACTCTTTCAAACAATTTTCAAAACTAGTTTTGGAAATCACGTGAGTGAAAGTATTAGGTGATTATTATTTTCTATGGTATGGCTTTTAATTCCAGTCTAAATTACCCCTTTCACTTCCTTACCCAGGGTACAGGAAGATTTTAGAAGATAAAATGGATATCAGTCATTTTGTACCCAAATGAGGTATATTGCATGGGTCTCATATGTCACTTGTTGAGCCAGTTATGTACTATAGTGCTGCAATTTGGGGAATCGGCAACGCTGAATTGAATAAAATACAAACTGTTCAGAACAAAGCGTGTCGCTATTTTCTCGGCGGAGGTAAACACGCATCAAATGTTGCACTACGTGGCGACATGGGTTGGGTATCTGCCAGAGTTAATGCCAAGGTAGAAGCTTTTCGAATGTATATAAAACTTGGTAGGCTTCAGCCGTCTAGACTGACTCAACAAGTTCACTTGTGGTCAAAATCTATTAATAGGAGCTGGGAGTCACGTGTTCTCAACATGGCTTCTAAACATGGATGCTTACATATAATAACTAATGACTTACAAAGTGTTAAATCTTTAGTAAAAGAAGTGAAACAAACATTGACTATCGCAGACATTGATCAGTGGAAGACAGAGTTAGAAAAGTCTGATAAACTCAGAACGTATAAACAATACAAGTGTGATTTTCAAACAGAGCATTACTGTACATTACCATTATCACGGGACCACCGTCGAACATTGTTTAAATTCAGATCTTGTTCACTCCCCCTTTTTGTAGAAACGGGTCGTTACAGTAGGCCAAAAGTTCCACATGGAGAACGTATTTGTAAATTGTGTCCATCCAATGAAGTAGAGGATGAGACTCATTTTCTCATAGACTGCAGTCTCTATTCAGACTGTAGATATGACCTGCTTGCAAAGGCATCGGCGCTGAACGGTGCTTTTGCAGATATGTCGTCTACAGATAAACTAAAATACATAATGAAATGCAATGAATTGCAATATTTGCTTGCAAATACTTTAAACAACATGTATAAAAGGCGGAAAGTTTTTATATAGTAACATAAAATGTATATCTATATTTTAAATTTCTTTCTTTTAGACATGTATAGAAGTCTTACCCTTTATAGTCTTCTAAATCCTTTTTATACTGCTGCTATATCCATATGCTCTTAATTGTAAGTAAATGTCTTTAGAAAATTTCTTCCTTTCAGGAATGTGGCATATGTATATAAGCCATCATGTTTTAATGAAAGTATTTTATTTGATTTTACAGTGTCTTATAGGTCGAAAGCGGCCGGGTATCAATACCAAATGTCATTTAGTTTTTATTGATATGTTTATGTACAAATGAATGATGTATTGATGCATGACACTCTAATAAACAATTTTGTCTTGTCTTGTCTTGTCTATGTATCCAAACACTTTCCAAAAGCGATCACAAATTCACCTATAAATCATATAACGATAAAGATTTATCTGCAGACGACATCAGAAGAGGCATACGACATTTTCGTCTCATCACGTGGTAGGCATGTAAGACGTTCAGATATGTGACTTGATCTGACACAGGATTGTGACGTTAAGTGTTTGCTAAACGGTCAGGTGGTTGTACGATTCCGACGATGCCAGACTTTTCAGTAACTCGTGGAATTCCTTCTGACAGAAACACGCGCTGGTGGCACGTCGGTTACATTGGAGAATACGTTATTCTTCCCCGTTTAAACGCAAACCGAAACGCAAACGCATCGCAATACATAGGGAAAATAACAATTTTTAGATAATTTTAACGATTTATTGTTATCTAAATGGCAAACAGTTTGGAGCCTGATCAGACGCCGGGTTACCCGGCGTCTGATCTGGCTCCAAACTGTTTGCAATTGGAATAGTTGTTTTAGCGTTAACGCGTGTATTGGAAGTTAACAGCGTCTTCTCCGCTGTAATTACGAGAAAATGCTGAATGTATAAAAACACAACTGCGAGACATTCCAAGTTTCTCTGTGACTTTGTGTGAGTTGTTTAGGGCAAGACACAAACTACGCTGCAAAGCGAAAAAGACGTTATTCGTTTCCAATAAACGCGTTAATGCTAAAAATCGTTTGCAATTGCAAACAGTGTGTGACCAGATCAGACACCGGGTAACTCGGTATCTGGTCAGGGTCCAAATGGTTTGCCACTCAGATAAAAATAAATCGTCAAATTTGCAAAATAAATGTAATTTTCCACATTTTGAATTGCAGTGCCTTTGCGTTTAATTTTATAACAAAGCATTTCTGTAATAGTTTCGTTAAAACATTTCTTTGAGGAATAGATGAAGAAATATTTGTCTTTTCAAGCTGAGCTATTGTTCCTTCATTCAGTAAGTAAGTTCCTTCATTCCTTACATTTCTGAGAATATTCCTAAGAATCCGTGTTATGGAAATTTGCTCACCTATTTGGCAAGGTTCATTGGTTGTAATTAGTGTGATGAAATCAAACGTGATAGGCATGGTTAACCCCTTCACTGCCATTTCTCAAATTTGAATTTTAGGTATTTTGAATTTAGAAATTTGAAATGAGTGTCAAACAGTTTTGATCCTGATTAGACGCCGCATCACGCGGCGTCTAATCAGGATACAAAGCGTTGGTAAATACCTATTGTATTCGAGGTAAGGTAGCGAAGGGCTTAACTCGTTGTAGACAATATAGCGCGACGTTATACAACGTCGTCTACCGCCGTTATACGTCACGTCATCACGTGATGTCGTTAGTTTTGTAAACATGTATGGTCAGTAGTAGAATACAGTTAATGCGGACATTACGCCTTTTATAACATCCGCCATATTATCCATTGCCTCCCTACATTTGTGTCATTACTAGGAACCGTTGTAACCATCCAATATGGCAACCAGACAGAATACTTGTTTTCATACGGTTTTAGGGAGGAAAATCGACTGGTAACTTGTTGAGAACGTCTTGGGTTGAAAGTTAAAATGAAGAGTGCTTCTCAGAAAATAAGAATCATAGTAGGAGAGAAATATCGATTGATCGAAAGGATAGGAAGAGGCTCATTTGGTGTTATCTTCCGTGCCATCAACATAACCAATGACGAAGAAGTGGCAGTCAAACTCGAATCTACAGAAGCCCAATACCCTCAACTTCTTGAAGAAAGTAGATCATACAAAATCCTACAAGGCGGTGTAGGCATTCCGTTCATCAGATATTATGGGCAGGAGGGAGAATTTAATGTGCTTGTGATGGACTTGCTTGGGCCCAGTCTCGAGGATCTCTTTAACTTCTGCTCTCGCAAGTTCACAATGAAAACTGTGTTAATGCTTGCTGACCAAATGATTGGACGTATTGAATATGTACACAACAGAAAGTTCATTTACAGAGATATCAAACCGGACAATTTCCTCATGGGTAGGGGTCGCCACTGTAACAAAGTGTTCCTTGTTGACTTTGGACTGGCCAAAAAGTACATAGACAATCGCACAGGTACACATATACCATACAGAGAAGACAAACATTTAGTAGGAACTCAGCGATATGCAAGTATCAACGCTCACTTGGGAATTCAGCAAAGTCGAAGAGATGACATGGAATCTCTCGGGTATGTGCTGATGTATTTCAACAGGGGAAGTTTGGGCTTACCTTGGCAAGGATTAAAAGCCAATACAAAGAAGCAGAAGATGGAGAAGATCTGTGAAAAGAAAACGTCAACGTCAGTCGATGTGTTGTGTAAAGGTTTTCCAGCAGAATTTGCCATCTACCTGAATTACTGTCGTAGCCTACGATTTGAAGAAGCTCCAGATTATATGTACCTACGCCAGCTCTTCAGAGTTCTGTTCCGCACTCTCAACTACCAGTATGATTACATGTTTGACTGGACAATGTTGAAGCGAAAGGCAGAAACGCTTGTTCAGTCCACAAATCCTGCTGTGGGTAGCACTGACCGCTAATTCTTTTCTCTCTTTTTGAGGATTGTCACACAGAAACTGTTAGGTGTCAGTACTACAGTAACCCCTTCGCTGCCAATTGTTATCGTCCGCTTATACCCTATCACCACTAAAATATCGTCTGCATCGGAAGTGTCGTCTGCATTATTTCTAAAGTCAGCTTTAGGGCTGTTTTGACTTTAAAGAAATGTTGATACGAGTGCCAAACAATTTGGATCCTGATCAAACGCCGCGTTACGCGGCGTCTGATCAGGATTCAAACTGTTTTCAAAATCGCCTTTTGGCGACAATGGCAGAGAAAGAGTTAAAACATGAAATTAAAAAAAGCAACATAACCATCATTATAAGAAATGTAAAAAACAGTTTTGGCATTTAAATGCTTATTTTGACTTAAGACATATTGAAATGAGTGTCAAACAGTTTGAATCCTGATCAGACGTCGTGTTACGCGGCTTCTGATCAGGATACGTCAACTGTTTGCGGGTAAGGCAGTGAAAGGGTTAACTCTTTGTGGAGAATACATAGCGCGGAGTTATATAAGTCATTTAGCTACTGTGTTTACAAGTCACGTATTTGTACATGTATGATGAGTAGAAGAATAAAGTTAAAACGGACATAACGACTTTTATGCCATCTTCCATCCCCATTGCCTTATCATGCTGAATTCTCGTCTGTTCAAAAAGTGTCATCTGTTATAACTCAAAGTACAATGTACGTGTTTATGTCTTTTTAAATGACGAAACATTCTTGCAGGTGTCAAACAGTTTTGATCATGATCAAACGCCGAGTTACTCGGCGTCTGATCTTGATCCAAACTTTTTGAAAATGTCTGTCAAATCTCAAAGGCGTTTGGACGACTTTTTGACACTAATCAACTCATTAACATTGACGTTTCATGTGAATGAGATTACAGTAAAACCTCTCTATTACCTCCACAAAAAAGAATGTAAATTGGTTGTATAAGACAGGTGAAAGCTTAAAGCCAGGTGACAGTAAAACAGAAAACTCCTGCAGGAGCTTTCTGTTTTACTGTCTCCTTGCTGTAAGCAGTCACCTGTCTTAAAATATCTGATAGTTAACGCAAGTGGCCATAATAGAGAGTTTTTACTGTAATTAGGTATAACATTTGTCGGAAAATGTCGTCTGCTTTAAAATGCGCATCTACTGAAAAGGTAAAGTTGTTACATATATACGTTAAGTACGTATTGTCCTGGGGACGAATAAATTGCAAACGTTAAGCTATACAAGTAGTTGATGTAGGATCTTGATCAGCACTTGTAGATAATATACACTGTTTTGTTGAGCAATAGATGCACATCCCGGGTATGTTGTCGATGTCGGAGAAGTGGTTATTAAAATGTCGTACATTCAAAGCACGACATGAATGTTTTCTGTCTGATTGCGAAAACAGCTTACGTGCAATTAACCTTTACTGCTGTAAGCATTTTTCGTCTGCAAAAATGTGGCCTACAGTGGAGAATGTGTTATTCTTTCCCAATAAACGCGTTTACGCTAAAACTATTATTTGCAGTGCAAACAGTTTGGAGCCAGATCAGACGCCGGGTAACCCGGCGTCTGATCAGGCTCCAAACTGTTTGCCACCAAGATAAACAAGAATTATCAGAATAGTCCAAAAGTTGTTCGTTTCTATGTTTTAGTGCTTTGCGTTTGCGTACGTTTGCGTTTAAACGGGAAAGAATAACGTTTTCTCCACTGTATGTACAGTAAAACCTCTCTATGCAACCACTAGTTGAAGGTTGATTGATTGTTTGAAAGTTAGATGACAGCTTAAAGCAGGATGGAAGTTAAACAAGAAGCCCTAAAAGTAGCTTTCTATTTCACGTTCATCTTACTTTCGGCAGTAATCTGCCTTAAATACAAGTCATATTAATTAACACAGTTGAGTGGTCGTTATAGAGAGGATTTACTGATTTAGACCATAGTGAGACGCCGAGAGACTAGTCGTCTGATCAGGATCCAAACTTTTTGACACACATTTTTATACTCCCACCTCTATTTAAAGATGGTCGTATATTGACATGACCCTGTCCGTCGTTCGTCCGTCCGTAAACATTTGGCCTGTTAGAGTTTTTTCCGGAATATTAATGAAACTTCACATGTATAAACTTTAATATATACACCAAGATCTGAAGCTGAGTCAATATTTAGTTTCATTCGATTTGTCGTTACAGAGTTATCTGCCCTTGATTTTCTCGGAGATGCCATAAAAGGCTGCCAGTTGGCGTAAAATGCACCGTTTGCGGTGCTCTCGTTCAATATTTCTGAAGTCGAAATACCTAAACTCTAAATTTGAAAAATAAAAGCAGACGACAATTCTTTAAAATAAATGACGTCATGGCAGTGAAGGGTTTAATCCCAATAGAGGCTCAGAGAAATGCCCAGAGTTCTTATTCAATGTGACAATTGTGGGAGTTGACTAGACAGATGCTATGACAAACGCATCGCCATACTGGCATTGTCTGTCAATAAGAAAATTAGCGTAGATGTTAACCCCTTCACTGCCTTACCCCGACCACAAGAGTTTTTTGCAAACAGTTTGGATCCTGATCAGACGCCGCGTTATGCGGCGTCTGATCAGGATCCAAACTGTTTGACACTCATTTCAATATTTCTTCAGTCAAAATAGCAAAAATTAAAATTTAAGAAATAAAAGCAGACGACAATTGTTTCAAATTTATGACGTCACGGCAGTGAAGGGGTTAAACGGCATTTGAAAAGCGTAAACTATACCTGGCAGTAGAACCTACTGTGGAGACTATATTATTCTTGCCCGTTTAAACGCAAACGAAACGAAAACGCAATGCATTAAAATGGGTAAAATGACAACCTCAGTTTGAAAATGTTGACGACTCTTTAATTCTATTTCTTTCTGGAAATCCGTCTTGATGTTTGTGCTAAAGGTGTTTCCTCTTTTCTACCACTATTATTATTATTATGACTACTACTACCATTATTATTATTATTACATGTAATACTTTTTATTATATTGTTGTTGTTTCATTTATATTATCATTATTGTTGTTATTATTACTATTACTAATATTGTGATTATGATTATTATTAATACTATTATTTCAGATGCTGCTCTGTTTACCGGGGTATGAGTGTACAGCGACTATGCCCGAGAAATGCGCGTGGGGTACGTGCAGACCTGAGACCCGGTGTGAAGGTAAATATCATGCCTTATTCTATAGTCTTGTACATTGCGTCAGGGAAACAAACGAGCTTCACATGTACAGTGGATAATCTGTTATTCTTTCCCAATAAACGCGATTACGCTAAAACTATTATTTGCAGTGCAAACAGTTTGGAGCCAGATCAGACGCCGGTTAACCCGGCGTCTGATCAGGCTCCAAACTGTTTGCCACCAAGATAAACAAGAATTATCAGAATTGTCCAAAAGTTGTTCTTTTCTACGTTTTAGTGCTTTGCGTTTGCGTACGTTTGCATTTAAACGGGAAAGAATAACAGATTCTCCACTGTAGTCGTTATACACTACTCCCTCTCCTTCCGTATGAGAATTCAGCTTCAAGGAACTGTTAATATATATCAATTCACTATATATTAAGTTAATATTTACCGGAGCCTGCATTAAAGTCTTCAAGATAAGTGACCGCTTAATGCAGCGTATACATGTACTTGCTACAGAAAGCATCCATGGGAAGCTTTTTCAATTAATGTTATCCTGTGTTAAGAAGTTTTTATATACAAATAGACAGACTTATGTCTCTATTGAATTGGTCACATAACGCGGGATGGTTGTAAAATCAAGCCAACAGATCAACAGATATACATCTGCATGATAACGATAGCTTTGTAATGATGCTCACCTTTTCCCCACCAGCCTTTTACTTCAGGGGTATCTAATGCATGTTGAGTTCGCGCGAAGCCGACTCACGCCCAGAGTTTCCGGTCACAAATCCGAAACCTTTAACACTAGTGAAACCATAGCTCTTCTTTGAAGAAGGGAAATATCACCAGTTGGATTTGTTTTTGTCTGCGACCCCTTTCTTAGACCTTTTAAACAAAATACAGATTGAATAGCATGTGATTACATGTAAAACCTCTGTATTACGGCCACTTAAAGAAGGCTAATTGATTGCATATAGAGCCAGTATTTTCTGGATACTAATGTTCGATGAGTCTAAATTGGTTAACTCGAGCATACGGACATTTTACAGTTGGGCGGTAGTTTACGTCTTGCCACTGAAAGGTATGTGTCGTCGAATAATAGAGGTTGGACTGTTTACAGCGACCAACGCGTGCAACTTGAATTGTAACCTTTACAAACATGGGAACCACTGAACTCTTTGCACGCTAGAGACGGAACCGTGTTTACTTTGACAAACAGTTTGGGTCCAGATGAGACGCAGCATTACGCGGCGTCTCATCTGGACCCAAACTGCTTGACACTCTGATACTGTCTGAAAAGAAAGAAACTTCTATTTATAGAACTGTAGCAGACGACAGTTATTGCATACAGTGGAGAATCTGTTATTCTTTCCCAATAAACGCGTTTACGCTCAAACTATTATTTGCAGTGCAAACAGTTTGGAGCCAGATCAGACGCCGGGTAACCCGGCGCCTGATCAGGCTCCAAACTGTTTGCCACCAAGATAAACATGAAATATCAGAATTGTCCAAAAGTTGTTCTTTTCTACGTTTTAGTGCTTTGCGTTTGCGTACGTTTGCGTTTAAACGGGAAAGAATAACAGATTCTCCACTGTACGACAAATACTTAACGTTCACAAAAATAATACCTGTAACGCCTTTAAAGATGATTTGTAAGTTATTTGACACCGACATTAAGAAAGACAAGACTTGCCTTTAGCATTCAAAGCATTTGCGCCCTCTGCTGATATCTGAAAATTAATATTTTAGGTTATTCCTTGTAGAAGATAAATATGTATAGTCAGAATTTCAAATATTCAAATGCTGAACTCGGAATCTCATCTGGACCCAAACTATTTGCAAAATATTTGTTATTAGGTCACCAAAACAGTTCTTACTATTACACGGGGACACCTTCTAAAAGCGTTGCCAAAATTTGTATCATTGCATCGTTTTCTATTTCCAAAGGCACCTTTTATCTCTTTTGGACATCTACAGCTTAAGCTCTTTCACTGCCATTGGCGCCAAAAAGCGCGTTTGCAAACAGTTTGGATCCTGATCTTTGTCGTCTGCTTCAATTTTGTTGTTTGCAAGATCGCTTCAAAGTAAAGTTCAATATACATGTAGTATGACTTAAAGCATATCGATACGAGTGTCAAACAGTTAGGATCCTGATCAGACGCCGCGTAAGGATCCCAACTGTTTGCAAATGCGCGTTCAGGCGTCATTGAGAGTGAAAGGGTTAAATCTAGTTTCGAAATACAATTGTAACAGTGCAGACCACGTTAGCTTTGAAGCAGAAGATCAATATAACGATGAACGGGTTAAAGCAGACGGTGCAATTTGGTTTTGAAAGGGTATATGGTGTTCAAGGTCAACCATGGGAAGTTGGGATGCGGTATCATGACGTTAGCATAAAGTTGATAAAGTACGAATCAATTTGTTAAAATGCACGAGCTACAAGGGTGTCTTTGGAATCCATGCATTCTTGCTGTCCTAGCAGGGTGATAAATTGGGTATTTTGTGTCTTATCTTCATACCAGAGCACCGCCTGTAGTATTAAATAACCTTTCAGTATTTCATCTCTTTATTTTGATACCGTCTATGACGTATTGTAGTATTAATTTGGTCCACAATTAAGCATTCATGCTAAGCGCCTTGTGAAACAGGTTCATTATTATGGAATCGCTCGTGGGTGTTATTTAGCCACGCCCTTTGCATAAACTTGAGCTGTTTTGAATATCAGCTAATTTGCATACTCATCGTGACATGAGTAAACATCTAGCTAATGAATCGCCCTTAACGAACGTAAGTATCAAATAAGCTCCAGTCTATAGCACTCTATGTAAGTTTCGTCTGCAAAAAGAAGTCGTCTGTAACAATTTCTTAGATTAACGGCCTTTCATTGCCAAATCGTGAGGTTTTCCACTTTCATCGCCACTTTGTCGCCTGCTTCAATAGTGTTGTATAAGATGCAATATCGTTTCTAAGTTATATTTAAGACAGAATGAGTGACGAAATTTCGAAACGAGTGTCAAACAGTTTGGTTTCTGATCAGACGCCGCGTTTCGCGGCGTCTGATCAGGATTCAACTGTTAGCAAAAGCACATTTTGACCTCATCGATAGAGAAAGCGTTATTCTTAATTAAATACAGCCATTGGCAGAATGAAGGGTTAACTTCTTAAACGTCTCAGTGATGATTAGATAGGAGAAGGGGGTATACTTTTCTTGTTTGTTTTTCTTTTCTTCTGTTTGAAAAAGTAATCGTTAGTTTCAATCAATCACGACCTAATAAGGGGTTGACATTTGTTTGTTTGTTCACTATGTTCTTATATAAGAAAGGGAGCTATAGGCAGATCGCAAGGCTCAGGGCATTTATATAAACTAAGTTGACTAACCCAAACCGATATTATCCGTATGTATACTTTGCAAACACTGTGCCATGACCCCTAATCGAATTCACTTTTTCAGTTTCCAATTAAGAATACAGTAAAACCTCGCTATTACGACCACTAAAACGAAGACTAATTGATTGTATAATAGAGAGGTGGCAGCTTAAAGCAAGGTGACAGTGAAACAGAAAGCTCCTAGGAGCTTTCTGTTTCACTGTCCCCTTGCTTTAAGCGGTCACCTATCGTAAACATACTACTAATTAACTAAATTTAGTGGTCGTAATAGAGAGGTTTTATTGTACTTCGTATTTGACTATTTATGATTGTTTTCGTAATATATTGTAAAATAACAAATAGGGTATACCCTAATCAGTGAGTATAATGTAGACCTCTGATTGCTGTCTTTACTGCTAACATAGAACATATTTATATATACTCTGGATTATAGAAAGTTTGTCTCATGAATTATTTCAGTGAAATATGATCCGTTCAATACCTACCACACATTTTAAATAGAGTTATGGTGATTTATGAATGCTGCATGATTTACACCAGCAAGGTCCATAGGTTATCTTTTGTAAAGTTTGTAAGCGGCCAACTGGAAGTAAGAATGTCGCCTGTTTAAATTGTCGTCTGCAAGAATGTAGCTTGTACTGTGTGATAATTTCTGTAATTGCCGCATATCACGAGCAGCTAGGGTACAGTGGAGAATCTGTTATTCTTTCCCAATAAACGCGTTTACGCTAAAACTATTATTTGCAGTGCAAACAGTTTGGAGCCAGATCAGACGCCGGGTAACCCGGCGTCTGATCAGGCTCCAAACTGTTTGCCACCAAGATAAACAAGAATTATCAGAATTGTCCAAAAGTTGTTCTTTTCTACGTTTTAGTGTTTTGCGTTTGCGTACGTTTGCGTTTAAACGGGAAAGAATAACAGATTCTCCACTGTATCTATCCTGCCTAGGCAAGGAACACTGACAGAGATTGTCAACACGGTCTGCAAGTTTCTATCAGATATTACGCACACTGCAAATGCGCCATGAAGAATATCATATCCGGCTTTCGATAACGAAAGTTGCCATTAACAACCTTTTTTAAACTTTTTGCATGCTGGGTATTTTTTTAATCTGCAACATTTGTCGTCTGCTACTGTTTTAAAACAGAATTTTCATAATTTAATTTCAAACAGGGTTAGAGTGTCAAATAGTTTGGATCCTGATGACACGTAACGCGGCGTCTCATCAGGATCCAAACTGTTTGCAAAGGTTATCCTGATTTCACCACTAGCGTGCTGAGATTTAATTATAACCTTTACGTTCTAAAAATATATAACAACCTGTATATTTGCAAACAGTTTAGATCCCAATTTTGACACAAACTAACCCGGCCTCTGATCAGGACCAAAATTGTTTGCACTAACACCAAACCCATGTAAGATTGAACATTAAAACATGAACATGATTTGACAAAAAAAGTACAAACGACAATCTTGTTGCAGATGATATTCAAGCAGACTAAAGGCTAATCGCGAATACCAATGCAGATTGGTACTTTTAATTCCGCGATTATATTGATAAACATTGATATATTAGCGCATCAGTTTTCAATGTGGGAGGTCGTGGTTTCGATACTCTGCTAGATCATACCACACACTTCCCTCACTACCGAATACAGTAAACCCTTTCTTAACCCTTTTACCATCAATGACGCCAAAAAGGCGCGTTGTAAAACAGTTTTGATCTCTTCACCTTCATATCGCCGTCTGCTTCAGTACACTGTTGTCTACAATATCGTTTGCAAGTTAGACTAAAGGCAGTATGACAGACGTGACGTTGATTCAAATCGAGTGTCAAATAGTTTTGATCCTGATCAGTATCAAAACTGTGTTAAAGGGCGCTTTCATGCGTCATTGGTAGTAGTGCAATGGTTAAAGGTCACCCTGCATCATGTTACTATTTTGACTGTTGGTTTTGGGTGTTTTTTCGTGTTTTTTTGTATATCTTCAAGGTCGGCAGTTATATAGTCTATAATGACATAACGTTATAAACACTTCGTAAACAACCCGAAGTTCATGTCAACATAATTTAACAAAAAATTGTCGAATTTAAATATGGTTAAAATAATATTCATATCTCTTCAAATGATGAAATCCCTTTAGAATGAGTGCCCTGATCAGATACCAAGTTATTTCCTGTTTGTAGAACCAATCAAGCCTCACTTACAGTGGAGAAGACGCTATTCTGTCCCGTTTAAACGCAAACGAAACGCAAACGCATTGCATTAACTCTTTCCTTCCTGAAACTTTAAATGGACAGTTCCAGTTTCCATTTTAGTCCAGTCCATTTCTGACTTTTAAGGGTTGTTTTTGTCAATGTTTGGTATTATGACAAACAGTGAAGACCCAGATCAGAGGGCTCCTTTCGGAGCCCTCTGATCTGGGTCTTCACTGTTTGCAGAGGACAAGTGTACTATTCACATGTACACTGTTTGAAAAGGACGCCTATATGCGGGACTAGGGTTCAAAGGGTTAAAATGTGTAAAATGGCAACGTTTTGAACATTTTGAAGATTCATGTTAAACTGAGTGGCAACCAGTTTGAAGCCTGATCAGACGCCGGGTTACCCGGCGTCTGATCAGGCTTCAAACTGTTTGCAATGGAAATAACAGTTTAAGCGTAAAACGCGTTTATTGGAAAAGAATAACGTCTTCTCCACTGTAGCTGGAATAAAGGATGATATATTCATGAGTGCAGTTTACTTTTTTCCCAAATCGAAATGTACTTTTAGCTTTACTCAGCTAAAATGTTATCCGCTTAAGATTTGTGGTCTATTAAAATCAATCTCCAGTATATATTTATGGTTTAACTGGCGAAACATCATTACGATTGCCAAACTTTGTTTGTCCAGATCAGATGCAGAGTTACTCGGCGACTTGTCTGGATCAAATCTGTTTGCATTAAGAAAAGTTATGTCGTCCTCAGCGATGACATTTTGAAACGCCTTTAATAGTATCGGGACCAAAGTTTGAAAATTAAGTTCCTATCCATAGTATAGGTTGCGCCATGAAGCCAAAAGATATTGCAAGAACAAAGGGGCAATGCGTGTTTATTGACATGCATGCATTCCGGGCGCATGTTTTATTGCGTGCATGCATTCACGGTGTTTACTTACATACGATTACAAGTTATCAATCTGTCGACACGCATACCACAATGTCTAGCTCAACTGGCTTACATAGTAATGGAGAAGACGTTATTAAAATAATCACTTGCACTGCAAACAGTTTGGAGTCAGATCAGGCGCCAAGTACACCGACATCTTGTCAAGCTCAAATCTGTCTTGCACCCTATGACAAGGGCAAATATAATAAGTACATGTAGATCTACTATGACTGCTTCAGCAGGGTAAAAGTTGAGCAGAAACTTCTGCTTCGTTTTGACCCTGGCTCTAGCAAATACCTTCAGCACTTCCAATGAGACATGAAAAAGCTGTTACGGTAGTGTTTTGTTCTACAGTAGAGAAAACGTTATTCTTTCCCAAAAAACACTATTATTTCCATTGCAAACAGTTTTGAGCCAGACCAGACGCCGGGTAACCCGGCGTCTGATCAGGCTCCAAACTGTTTGACACTCAGATTAAAATGAATAGTCAGAATTGTCAAAATGTTGTTGCATGTTTTTTTAATTTTACTAGATTTTACTGCAGTGCGTTTGCACTTCGTTTGCGTTTAAACGGGAAATAATAACGTTTTATCCACCCTTTCTGTTGACAGAGGGTTCCCCGCTTTCGCAATCTTTGGAACATGTTTTCTATGGCAGTTTTATCTTTGACCCGTCTGTCAGTGTCTGTATAAATGGCCCTACAGGTGTCAACACTTTCACCAACTTTTGGCAAGCGGACATTCAAATATGCTGACCCTGGTGTATTTATGAACTCCTTCACTGTCATGACGTCATCAAATTTAAACATTTGCCTTCTGGTTTTATTTCAGTTTAAATTTTGAGGTATTTTGACTTAAGAAATATTGAAACAAGTGTCAAAGGTTTGGATCCTGATGAGACACAGCGGTTTGCCTGTGCGAATTTTTGCGGGGAATATGTTTCAATCGGTTTTAAAGCGACTCGCAACTAAATGGTGTTTTGCAAAAATAAAAGAAAATACTCAAATAAAACCAAGTGTGTAGCATTATCGTGCATCTGGTATTAGAAAAATATGATCAGTCTAAAACACCCTCAAGAAAAATCTTCAATTCTTTCTTTATTAGATACTTCCATCGGTTTATCCGTTACGTCAAAAGACGCAACAGAAATTAATCACGTCAACTAGACAATTCCAGTTTCCAATTTAGTCTTGACCACTTTGACTACTAAGGGTTGTTTTGGTCAATGTATGCAATATGACACGTCAACCGAACAATTCCAGTTTCCAATTTAGTCTAGGACATTTCGACTATTAAGGGTTGTTTTGTCAATGTATGCAATATGACACGTCAAACGAACAATTCCAGTTTCCAATTTAGTCTAGGATATTTCGACTATTGAGGGTTGTTTTGTCAATGTATGCAATATGACACGTCAAATGGGAATTCCAGTTTCCAATTTAGTCTAGGACATTTCGACTATTAAGGGTTGTTTTGTCAATGTGGTCTTCACTGTTTGCATTGGACAAGTGTATTCTTCATAGGTACACGGTTTGCAAAAGACGTGGTTATGCGTGACTAGCGTTCAAAGGGCTAACAGCGTTTTATACTCAACTGTCTTATATCTAAAAATGTCAAACGAACAGGTTGAAAAAATAGAAGTTGAGCACCACATCAAACGGTCGCTTAATGATCTATTTATGTAAGGAGTATAGTAAATCATGCCGAAAATAAACCTGACATTAAGTAAAAGAAAAGTTGACTTCCTGAAAAGTTTCTCCCATCATTATGTGATCCAAGAGTCTTCTAAACCCACTCACTTGAGTCCCAGTACTTTTCCACACAGTTTGCACCCAGATCAAACACCGAATATCTCGGCGTCTGATCAGGATCAAAACTATTTGACCATCGAATGTGTTTTTGCATTCAAAATGTATGCACATAATTATGTAAACATTTAGGAAATAAAGGTAGACGATACCTTTCACACGATATATGCGATAATGAAGGGATGAAGCGATAATTAAACGTCTTTACTGATGTGAAATATGAGGTTATCGTACCATGATTGACCTTGGATATTGCAATCGCTACAGTCAAACCTGCGTTAACGTTGAGGACCCTTAACCCTTTCATGATCAAATTATTCGGAGATATTTTACCCCTTCACCGCTTTAATGTCGTCTGCTCAAGTAGTGTTGTCGTCAAGACACGTTTCAAAGATAGATTTAAGGCAGTGTGACTTAATAAATATCGATATGAGTGTCAAACTGTTTGGGTCCTGATCAGACGCCGCGTTACGCGGCGTCTGATCAGGACCCAAACTGTTTGCAAACGCCCTTCAAAACGTCATTTAGAATGAAAGCGTTAATAACATCGGATACTGTATGGAGAGTGATTGTTCATTCTCATCAACTGACCGGACGTTCCGAACCATGCTAACAGGCCGTCAGTTGACAACAATGGCCGATCACTCTCCGTAGCGTATCGCTATGGTTTGGATTCAGAGCAGATTGTTTCCATATATCCAGTGTAGTCGAGCTACATGTAAGGCAGTGCAGGGGTTAATTTTGTTTTCATCTTGTCACGCAGAATGAATCTATGTCAAAGACTTTACTCCATATCTACGTACTTTTACCTCTTTTAATGCATCCATCCATTTTAGAAGAATAGTTTCACTTTATTCGTACAGTCCAGAATATGTACCATAAGAAATATCTATTATAGTATGGCATATGGTAGCGTAAAACAGACTGGGTGTAAAGCAGAATTCTGCCTGATTTTCAATCTGCTTTAAGTAGTCTCTTGTCTTCAATAACTACATGCAGGCTAAAGGATAAAGGGTTAGGGACTTTTGTCATCACCATATCAACGGCTTAGTTATTTCAATGTCAGTGAGTTTTGTCATCTTGATATGGTATATAATGACATGGGTTGAGTTTCATTCATATTCTAACTATTAATCTGACCTAGAGACGAGACTTGTGGCGTTTTACTTCAATTTCAGGTCAATTTAATTTACCACTATAGACAGAAATAGGAAGCTTTCTATTTCGTTTTAAATTCACAAAGTTCAAAGACCTCTGACTTTTGTAAATAAAATGACATACATACAATGCAGTCATAGAATAATCTTTGGGATTAAAATGTCACATTATCATAATCTATTTACCTCAACCCTGTGACTGCTAAACGAGACATGAATGAAATTTGAAAACAGTTTGAGACCTGATCAGACGCCGAGTAACTCGGCGTCTGATCAGGTTCCAAACTATTTGGCATTCGAATGTACATTTCTTTAGTTCAAAGACAAAACATCTTAATTTGATTAGTCAGGCAAATCACAATTTTTACAGTGACGGTGTATATTAGGATAAAAATGTTCCCTTACATCGTCTTATCATCGTTTGGTGAAACATTGCAGTTGTCCGCTTTTATTTCTTAAAATTCTATTTCAATCATTAATGTTAAAGAAATACTAATACGGGTTGCGTCCTGTTGAGCCGAAGGGATGTTTGGCGTCTGATCTAGATCCAATCTGTTGGGAAATACAAGTGTAGTCGGACCACGATGTGAAAGGGTTAGATTAAAAAATATGTTGACTTACAAGAGGTTCATTGACCAGTTAATCAAACGCAGCCATCTTATATAGACATACTTATAAGTTCATATTTTATTCACATGAACGGCTTGTTGAATAAACATAATAATATTACGAATTTTACTGGTGCGATTATGGCTTAACCAATTACCCCATAGCCTGTTTCTAGTTTTGAAGATTGGTGACCACTTAAAGCAGTTTGAAAGTAAAGCAGAATGAACCTTAAGGTGCATTCTGCTTTACTTCAGCCTGCTTTAAGCTTTTATCTGCCAGGATATAAAAATATTTCTGATGATACATATTCATGACTGTATAAATTGGGAACCATTTTCTTCAGTAGAGAAATAAATTAAAGGCGTAAAAAGGCGTTTTTATGGGGTAATGGGTTAAAGTATTATGAGAGAACAGAGAAATATAAATCAACCATTATGTCTCTATAGTAGTTGTGTTAAACCCATAATGCTGACCAAACTGAAAGACATCTGCAAACCACACTGAAACACTGCAGCCTGTCGTAAGGGTCTGCACAAAATTTGCTATAATACGTATTCTTTCAACGTTAACGGATGAATCAAATGTTGCATATTATATTATTATCTTGCTTTATTTAACCACATGTCGAAAACGCAGAAGTATATACATGTAGCTCATTTAGTGGTCGCAATAGAGACGTTTTACTGTACTGCGATATACAGTCGAACTTCGATATCTCGAACACGTTTAACTAGAACTATCCGATGTTTCGACATATGAACTGCATTATTTCATGCTCGGTTAGGTCGAACATACCCATATTGCAAAGTTAAAACATGGCTTAGCCACGTTTTAACTTTGAAATACGGGTATGATCGACAAAACCGACTTCGAGATATGGAAGTTCGACTGTACATTATATAGTTCATTACTATCGCCCTACATTAAGCTACTACCTGTCCTAGATACAGTGCAGAAAACGTTATTCTTTCCCAATAAACGCGTTTACGCTAAAACTATTATTTGCAGTGCAAACAGTTTGGAGCAAGATCAGACGCCGGGTAACCCGGCGTCTGATCAGGCTCCAAACTGTTTGCCACCAAGATAAACATGAAATATCAGAATTGTCAAAAAGTTGTACTTTTCTACGTTTTAGTGTTTTGCGTTTAAACGGGAAAGAATAACAGATTCTCCACTGTAGTTAACTGCATACAGTAATCTATCATTTTATTGACTTACTGGTAAATAATATTCTAAAGGCAGGTGTAATATATAAAGTTTTTTGTCGCTATTGCTTCTGTCCTGCCTTAAGCTCTCATCTGCCTCAAGCAACCACAATAAGGGTAACTTGGAGAGTCGTTGAAGAGAGGTTTTACTGTAGTTTCCTGCATGCCAAGTGCGCAATTTGCTATGACCTCTGTGCACTTTTAGTCAACAAGTTCCGTGTTGTATTTTAACAACACAGCTATGAGGTTCTCCATGCTTACTGATAAGCCTCTATTCAACCTCGACTTATATTTACTTTGCCAGTTAAAACCCTTATTCTTAAATCATATCAAATGTTTCAAAGTTGCCTAACGCAGCATTTTCTAGTGTTTTATTCATAACTATTATTTTATCGAAAGAAACAGCGATACGAGTTTCAAACGGTTTGAATCCTGATTATATTATTGGATTCTATACGTGTTATCTGTATCCAAACTGCTTGCAAATGCTCGCCAAATATTGCTTAGCACTGTAAGATATTTCTAGGTCACACGCTTTAATCAGCATCTGTTTACATTTCATTTTTACGACATTGACCTATGTATACGATAATCCCTTCACTGCCTTACCCCGAGTACAGCAGTTATTTGCAAACAGTTTGGATCCTGATCAGACTTCGCGTAACGCGGCGTCTGATCAGGATCCAAACTGTTTGACACTCATTACGATGTAACTTAAGTCAATTTACCTAAAATTCGAAAATCAGAAATAAATGCAGACGACAACTGTTTGAAGCGGATGACGTCATGGCAGTGAAGGGGTTAATCCTTCACCCACTATATTATCGTCTGCATACAATTTGAGTTTATTTTTGGGGCAAATTTTACACTGACAAAACGTAAACCCGAGTGTCAAACAGTTTTGACCCAGATCAGATGTCGAGTTAATCGACTTCTGGTTTGTATTCAAACTGTTTGCAACTTCAACTGAAGTCGTGCTCAGCGTACTGAGGGTTAAAACCCATTGATCTTTAACCGTTTTTACCTTGAACTCTTGCCTAAGGTCAAAACGGATGTACGGGATTTATACCACTGACCGCAATCGATATGGAATTTTTACGTGTAGTCCAGATTGCTGTTTTAAGCAGGCTGGGGTAAAGCAGGGAGCTTATATAGGAGGCCTCCGGTATTACCTTGCTTTAAGCATAACCGTTACCCTTATCACAATATGTTATTACATGTATTGTGCTTTTCCGTAATACATTGTAATGAGATGCGACTGTTTCAATGTACAGCGCTCCCTCTCTACAACGGCCCTCTCAACAACGATTCCCTCCTTACAACGACGCTTGCCGCTGATCCCGAATCAAGAAATTATGTCCAACCTTTTTACGTCTGCAATATCTTCTGCTTAAAGTTGTCGTCTGCTGTTTTTCTCAAAATTACATATTGGGCATTTTGACATAACAAACATTAGTGACGAGTGACAAACAGCTTGAATCCAGATCAAACGCCGCGTGACGCGGCGTCTGATCTGGATTCAAGCTGTTTGCAAATGTAATTTCCCTCCCTAGAACGACTCCCTCCGAACAACGCACACAATATGTGTCTCCCATTGGGCGTCGCTGCAGAGAGGGAACGCTGTATGTTGTTTTTTGTTTCAAAGTAATTGACTGTTCAGTCAGTTTTGTATTAAGCGAGCAATCTTGATACAACCAAATAGATGCCTTCAATAAACGTTGTTATTCATGCAGGATAAAGTAATTGATACAATTTCTTAAAGAGTCATCTGTCGTTGGGGTGGGGGGGGGGGGGGTAGGTATTATTGGAACTTCAATGTGTGGTCCCTCAGCTACCAGAGAAACATTAGCATACTATGTCGGCCAACAGCCTAGCTACGTGCAATACTTGTACTTTTGGAATAAGTTGTGTGATTCGATATCCGGACCCAAAACAATCAGTCCATAGATTTATCGGGACACAAATGAAGTTCAATCGAAGCAGATGGCATTTTGGAAATTTCAAATTAGCTTCTTGTGGCATTACTGACATTTCTCAAACGTTTTGATACAGATCGCACGCCCATATAATCAATGCAAGATCTGGACCTAAACGTTTTGACAGTCATGGTAATGTTCCTTAAATTTATATATATTAAACTTAAACGTATGAATGTTTGGAGGCGGTGGATTTTGAAGCAAACACCATGCTCAAGATTATTATGGTTCATGTAAGTCTAGAAGGTTAATAGTTCATAACTTTATCAAGTTGTTGGCATGTTCATGGCTCTAATGTCACTGAATGCCAAAACAACGCGTAACCCTAAACTTCTAGCTACACTGGCTTCGTGGTTACCATACAGGCTGCCCTGTATTGAACTATTAATTGCTTGACCCATTACCCAAAAAAATACTAGGTTTACGCCTTTGATTTATTTCTCAATCGGAGAAAAAATTCATCTTTATACAGCCATGAATACGTACCAAAATAAATAGTTCCTACATCATGTCAGATGGTAGGTTAAAGCAGCCTTAACGTAAACCAAATGCTCTTTAACTCATTATCCCCTGAAACTTCCAATGGACAATTCCAGTTTGCAATAAAGGCTGGTCCATTTTAGACTATTTAGGGTTGTTTTTTGGTAATAAATTACAAAATGACAAACAGTGAAGTCCCTGATCAGAGGGCTCCTGCAGGAGCCCTCTGATCAGGGACTTCACTGTTTGCATAGGACAAGTATACTCTTCACAGGTACACATTTGGTAAAGGACGCATATATGCGTCACTAGGGCTCAATGAGTTAAGGAGCATTTTGCTGTACTTACAGCCTTCTTTAAACAACCATCTGTCTTCAAAAATAAGCTATTTGTGTAACGGTTAATGCAGGGTCTCTACCTTTTGTGATCATTAAGCAATCATGTCCCTTTTAAATAGTGATCAATTTTAATGACATATTGTTGTGAAATGATCCTATAGGATATTTCTGTTGTACAATCATCTTGCTTAACCCTTTCACCGCCGGATTCGCCTAAAGTCGAATTTGCAAACAGCTTTGATCCTGATCAGACGCCGCGTAACGCGGCGTCTGATCAGGATCAAGACTGTTTGACACCCGTTTCGATATTTCTTATGTCATACTCTCTTAATTCTAACTTTGAAATGATATTGCAGACAATAATATTGAAGCAGACGACACAATAAGGGTGTTAGGGTATAAAACTGAAAAATAATTTGGCGATGAAAGGGTTAAGCCAGTCACATTAAACTTAACACTAAAATTTAAAACTTTAAACATTCCTTTACTTGGATGTAATTTATCATTTTGCATGCAGCATATTCTGTACTACATTTATCTGTAAAATAATGGATCTATTGTCGCCTTAAGTGAACAACACGAAACCCATAGTCTAGGCGACACTGTTACATGCGCAATCATGCGTGTACGAGTTGATCAGAATTGCTCTTTAACCCTTCAATCGCAAAGTAACATTTCCGTCTGCAACAAATATCATCTACTATTCCACTCTTAGAACGTTCTAAACTTTTTGTTCACAATAAGGACTGGGTGCGGAACAGTTTGGAGATACTCAGCGGCTCATTGGTATCCAAACTGTTTGTAAAGGTATTCCGGGTATCGCCGCTAGCGTGCAAAGAGTCAAAATGCCGTATGATTATGATAGAAATTGTCTGACACCAAGACTACGACCTACTCATAAATTGGGTTAATTGTCATGCCAAGACATAGCACAGTCATTCTGTTAACCCATTAACCCATTCACCGCCTTGTCCCCCAAGATTCGTCGGGCCCTCTTCACTGTATTGTCCCAAGTACAATGGTTATTTGCAAACAGATTGGATGCTGATCAGACGCGACGTAACGCTGTCAAAATACCTAAATTTTAAATTTGAGAAATAAAAGCAGAGGACAATTGGGTAAAATTGATGACGTCATTACAGTGAAGGTTTTAATGCCTATTGTCCACACAAGTACGCGTTAGCAAACAGTGTAGACCCTGAAGAGACGCCGCGTGACGCGGCGTCTCTTCAGGGGCTGCACTGCTTACTAATCCATATGGAATGATCTACTGCATTGAGTTCACTCTTGTACGAGTCTACCAATAATGAAATCTTTTAGCAATATCAATGCATAAATGGGTTAATTAAATGAATAATTATGAGCGTAAAAGAGTTGCACACTGTCTCGCCAGGCTCAATACTGATTGTTCACTTCTAGACGACATGTCAAAATACTGTAAAATATCGCAATCTTACAATTCTCGTTTTGTGCGTGACACGTGACATCAATTATATGTCGTGCGTATTAATTTCTAATTATTAAATATTAATTTATTTTTGGCATTAAAACGGTTGTAGCGAGACGCCTGTGTCAGCGTACGGCAAAGATTAAAGTGAATTATCGAGTTGGCACTTTAACACAGTCTATATAGCTGAAATTGATATCGTAATCTAAAACTTAACGAACCTTTAAGCCGTTTCTCTTCGCTGAAGCAAGAAATAAGCAAAACCGGGGCCCGTTCGAAAGTCAAACATTTCTGATTTCTCCATCTAATCCTGTCTTATGACATCTCTTTGGAATCGTCTAGAAAAGACGATTCCAAAGAGATGTTACAAGACAGGAGCAGGTGGAGAAATAAATAATTATTGATAATTTATGAATCTGACTTATGCCCATTTCTGTTGTACGACGTTTCATAAAAAGGGTCCCAGTTGTTTTGACATTAAAACATCGGAACTCTGTACGCTTTACATAACTAACTTTAAAGCACGCTTAATAATTGTCGTCTGCAAAAATGTATCGTTTGCAGTCTCTTTCAGATAACATCACTTGTTGCCAAATACATATAGTGTCTAATCTAAATCTAACCTGTTTTCAACAGCTGTTACAAATTGGCCAATAGCTCGAAGGTTTCTAAGTAACAAAACCTTTGATTTCCATAAGGCATGCAGATACTTATAAGTTTAAACACCAAAAAAAGGCCATCTTTTCAAAAGCCATGACAAAAGAAAACAGACCTGGGTCCAAGGTTATAAATCGTTTGAGTTGAGTCTGATTTCGTTCTGAAGCATTTGATTGGTCAGATTTGAGCAAAAGATCTTCCGCTATACCATTCAAGTTTGGAAGTTTTTTTCCTTTCCCATTGAAACTTACCAAACACAAACAATGCAGTATAATAGGATGCTCCTCAGGTAAACAGTTTGGAGACTGATCAGTCGCCGCGAATCTCGTTGTCTCATAATTATGTCTCTTAACTGTTTTCAAACGGGGTACCTTTTTCGTTGTTACTTAAACACGTTTATCTAGGAATAATATTGTTTTCCTAATTTAACAATGACCGGAACCACATGTCCTCGTGGTGTGGCCAATACATTCTTGAGAAGGACTAAAAAATAATGTCTCGTTCATATTTTGGTCTTTTATATCTATAAACAATTTGATTTTCTATTTTCAGTTGCCGTCATAAAAAGGAAAAAGATCGATGACTATATGCCGTCCTGGGGAGATATCTCAGTACCAAACGATGCTCCTTTTAACTGGGATAATATCTTTAATGCTGGCAGCGGAAATGACGTCAGTGTCTGTTCTGAGCCGTTACCAACTAAAGCATTTCAGTGCAGACACAAAAAGCGTCGGTGGTTCTACAATGTGATGACGGGGAAATGTGAACGATATGAAGGCTGCAGTGCGGGCAGAAACAGCTTTACCCGAAAAAGGACATGTAAAGACACGTGCAAAGGTCATGTGATACCACCGGAAGAGTTACGGCTCATTATTCCAGACGATAACGCATGCGCAAAACAGCCATCATACAGAGACATTCTCTCGTGCGAAACTAAACACAGGCGTTGGTTTTACAATGATAAAACTGGACACTGTGAAAAATTCACTGGGTGCATTGGAACCGGTAATAACTTCTCCAGAAAAGTGTTCTGTAAAGCGAAATGCAGAAATATGATCACGAAATTCCGAAGATCAAGAACGGCAGGTTTGTTTTGTTTTTAACGTTATTACATTCAACCTAAATATAAGTAAACTATAGATTTTTAAAACTCTGAACTGACATTCACTTATGCCTAGATATAGCAATGGTCTCTCACAGTGCTTGCTGAAAGATTTCATTGATATACAAGGGTGATACAGCAAATTATTCCATATGAAAAAGAAAACCGTGCAAACCGCACTGAGACGCCGCAGAACACGGCATCTAAACAGGGTCTATGCTGTTTACTAGTAAATTAAAACCTCTCTAATACGGCCACCAAAACGAACGCTTAGTGATTGTATAAAAGAGAGGTTACTGCTTAAAGCAAGGCAGAAGGTACATGTAACAGAAGGGGTACAAATGTATAAATCTCTCGAATAATTTGATCATGAAAAGGTTAAAATGTCTCAATGCTCTGCCACCAGAGCATACTCTCAATATGGCAATTGAAAAAGCAAGGGTTACATTGAACATTAGTGACTGCTACATGCGGGAAAGAAATAATGAAGAAAAACAGTGGCTTCACATGGTTCTACAAGCTAATTCAATTTGTGGTCGCTTAATACAAGAATGACTGCCAGTTTGTGATTTATACATTCGTAAATAATTCTGGAAGATATTATCATATAGAAGTATGAAAACAACCCACTTTTGAAAAATAAAAATAAACCTGCTGGTGTAATCGCATTTACCCCTCACTATCTTGATCCTGTAATGAGTTTGTCGTAGTTTCAAAGCATCGCGAATACACTGTTATCAAAATCATTTTATTCTGAAGATAACAGACCAGATAGTATGCCATAAAGTCGACATAGGTGCCACTAGTTTTTTCTCCAAAGGAATTTTGTTTTATCCAATTATAATGCCTATCCCTTAGCCCGCTCTGATGTCGTCTGCTAAAAAAATATCGTCTGCAAAAACTGCTTTAACTCTTTGCACGTGTAATATTGTTGTCTGCAACCATTGTAGTCGGCTACTGTCTAAAAATAGATTTTTTTTACAAAAGCAATTCTTTTCAAAATAGGATCAAAGTGTCAAACAGTTTGGACCTTGATGAGACGCCGCGTGACGCGGCGTCTCATCTGGATCCAAACTGTTTGCAAAGATAACTTCACTGTTTCACCGCTAGCGTGCAACGAATTAAGATAAGATGGTAAGTTTGATTTGAGAATGAAAAGTGATAAAAAAAGATAAAATTCTTGATGTCTTCTGCGGAAGATTGGAGATAATATTGCTTCATGTTTCCTTTTCCATTGAAGCCCAGCAAGTAGCTAGGACCATTCAGATAAAGTTGTGGTTTCTGTGTTTTATGCCCTGGGTATTGCAATGAACTCTTCATATGTGCTTGCTGGTAGATGTCATAATAGATAATTGATCCGTGCCACGACAAACCCTGCCTTATTGCATTGCAACATTATAGAGAATGAGCACCGTTGTCATCCCTGACTGTATCTGAGTTTGGTATACACTGTCAAAATCTGTATACAGCTACATAAAATGCTTGAGACTCATGTGGATGTCAAACAGTTTAGATCAAGACCAGCTACCGCGTCTTTGACGCGGCGGCTGGCCTTGATCTACACCTGTTTGCAATGCAATAAGCCAGGTTTTGTCATGGCACGGCTCTGAAACACTTCAATGTTTGTCCATACTATCAGCAGACCAATTCACATAAAATAGCAAATATGTCAAAACTCGATATTCCGAACTCGCTTAAATCAACCTTAACAGTTGTTTGTTGAAATAGGGTTTTAAGGCGCTTTAACAGTATTTCAGTCATATTGCGAGTCGACCTTAACAGTATTCTATACATTTAATATCTATAACTCGATCTCGCTTATGTCGAACATACCCGTATTTTAAACTTAAAACGTGGCTAAGCCACGTTTTAACTTTAAATACAGGTATGTTCGAACTAAAGTGAATCCGAATTATCGAGTTTTTTATCGTACAGACGTTGATGAGACGTCGTAAATTGTGGCGTCTCATCAGGATCTAAGCCGTTTTATAATGTCTACTCTCTGGATGATAGGATAAAATGAGTCTAAATCTGTTTTAAATATTTTTCAGGATCTCATTTGAAAGATGAGAGATCAACTTGAGCTTGCACGAACAGCTGAGATGAACCGTCTGTGATATTCCTCTGTTTCGGTCAGTATTGAGATGGGTTTGACCTCTTCAACTGAACATGTGATTCTTATCTGATGACGTCACATTTTGAAAGCGAAATGTTCGGAACTCATCGGTAATATCCGATAAACACCGGAGAATTACGAGTAAATTCCCGGGTGCCAGATCTTCAGTAGTCTGTGTTTTCATGAAGCTGATTTTGAAAATACTGACTCGATTCTCGTGAAGGGCGCTGAATTAAAAGGACCCTGCTTATATTGAATGTGTTCATAGTTTATCATTATCTAGACAATTAAATACTGATAACTCGTGCGGAACTTTATTCCACGTGGTAAGTCACGTGGCTTATGGCGAATACATCATAACATTATGAACATTCCAGGGTGTTTCCCCATCCGTGTCTTGCAGACACTTACCTCTTGTTAAACAAACATCCACAGTACCGCACCTCTCGACGACATATTTGAAACACAGATATGAGTTGCTTAACGCGGGAAAGGGACACTGTCGCGCTGCAAACACGATTGACATTGACCAGTTCAGTCCGCTACTGTTACACAAAGTACAGATCCTGATCCAACACGATAAATGATCCGGATCTACTTTACATTATTTGCAGTACAATATTGTAGTTTCCCAATAACAGACAGGGCTTCAGATAAGAGTTGTTAAACTTAAAAATAGTAAAAGCAGGCTTGCCATTTCTCCGGATTTTTCAAAATTTGTCGTATTTTTATCCTAGCAGATGGTAGCTTAAAGCAAACTGAAAGTAAAGCAGAATGCGCCTTATGACGCATTCTGCTTTACTTTCAACCTGCTTTAACTAATCGCTCTTGAAAAATAGAAAATTAGGAAATCTTAGGAATTTTCAAGATCAACTAATGACAGCCCTGTAAAAGTGTTCCTTATTGTCACGACCAAACAACTCATAAGATTCGTTATGGGGAGACGATTCGAATATCATAGGGTTTGGTTGAGAAATAAGGATGCTGATATATTTTAGATATCCACCTTTCTGGAGCTTGGAATTACAGTAATTCCCCTCTATTACGACAACAACGCGTTATTGTTTGCTGTTTTAAGACAGATATCTACTTAAAGCAAGATGAAGGCAAAGTAGTAAGTTCCTTTAAGATCTTTCTACTTTACTTTCATCTCGCTGTAAACAGTCATGTGTCTTTACCAATCAAATATACCTCTTTTAGTACATGTATTAGAGTGATTCTACTGTGTCCAAGGTTATGATGCGTTTGAGTTGAGTCTGAGATCGCTCTTAAGCATTTTATTGGTCAGAATGTTTTAGACAGGTGACACATATTTATTGCAATAATCTAAACATGTGTCTGCTAAAAGCATTCGCGAAAGTAAAGCAGAAATCTCGTGTAGGTGATTACGGTTTTACTTTCATTACGCCTCTAGCTGTTTTTACGTAAAACAGGGCCAAAGATAGCACAGTTCCTGAAGGAGCTTTCTTCCTGATTTTCATCCTGCTTCATGCTACATGTATCACTTGTAATATCCGCCAAATGATGTTCGGTTTAGTTGGCGTTATAACTAAACAGTGCTTTACCACATTGTAACTTGTATTGTATGTGCTGTCAAACTAGCGTTCAGCGACCCCTTCTTTGCCATGACAGTGAATATGGTTATGTCGTCTAATTCGAAATATAACGTCTGCAAAAATAGTTGATATATTTTTGTGTTTAGATAAAGATCTAGTTTTGTTTGGCATATACATTTATACAATGACTGAACTTATCAAACGGGTTGCATGAATTGCAGAAGTAGGACCCATGTCTATTTGGACAAAATGGCGTTGCCAAGAACCGGATATTGAAAGAAACTCTGCTGATCCCAGAAGCTATTCTTGCGACGACCTCTTGTTTTTCTGAGGGATAAATCAAGCTTTACAACGTTATATACAGAACGCATTTAAACTACATTATTCTTTTCCATTAACTACGTTATTCTTTACCATTAACTAAGTTTATACTAAAAATGTTAGGTCTCCATACATTGCAAAAAATGGACAATTATCGGACTCCGGGTACAGTGGAGAATGTGTTATTCTTTCCCAATAAACGCGTTAACGCTAAAACTATTATTTGCAGTGCAAACAGTTTGGAGCCAGATCAGACGCCGGGTAACCCGGCGTCTGATCAGGCTCCAAACTGTTTGCCACCAAGATAAACATGAATTGTCAGAATTGTCCAAAAGTTGTTCTTTTCTACGTTTTAGCGCTTTGCGTTTGCGTACGTTTGCGTTTAAACGGGAAAGAATACCAGATTCTCCACTGTAACCCGGTATCTGATCAGGCTCCAAACTGTTTGCCACTCAGATCTCAATAACCTGTCATATTTTCTACATTTCATTGCTTTGTGCCAAGTTGTGATTAAGTGATCGCGCCTCAGTTACAAGAGCTCTCGTAATACATGTACTTTTAAAAATTGTATGGACCCTTATAAAAGACAAATGGCATCTCCCAAGAGTATTCACTTTTCCCAAATAACCCATTGTGAAACCTTTGTTAAGACCGAATTCATACACTAATGCAATTACTTAAGACGTTGGTAAATGATACCAAAATTACTTGTTACCCGGATATTGTGCCGTATATTAGTTATGTCTTTAGAAAGAGAGTTTCGGTCATTGTAAATATGGTAGTGACAGGTGGTTTCTGCTAAACATGTACACGTCAAGTTTAAGGTACATGTACAGTGACCCCTCTCTACGACGACACCCAAATGGGAGACACAGATTGAGTGCGTTGTTCGCAGGGAGTCGTTATAGGGAGGGAAAATTAAGACTTAGCTTACATTTGCAAACAGCTTGAATCCAGAACAGACGCCGCGTAACGCAGCGTCTGATCTGGATTCAAGCTGTTTGTCACTCGTCATTATATTTATGCTATCAAAATGTCCACTTATATGTGAATTTGAGATAGAGCAGCAGACGAGAAATTTAAGCAGAGGGTATTGCAGGCATTAAAAGGTTGGACATAAATGTCTTGTTTAGGGAACTGCGGCAAGGGTGGTTGTAAAGAGGGAGTCGTTGTTGGAAGGGCCGTTGTAGGGAGGGAACGCTGTACTACAGTGGAGAATCTGTTATTCTTTCCCGTTTAAACGCAAACGTACGCAAACGCAAAGCACTAAAACGTAGAAAAGAACAACTTTTGGACAATTCTGATATTTCATGTTTATCTTGGTGGCAAACAGTTTGGAGCCTGATCAGACGCCGGGTTACCCGGCGTCTGATCTGGCTCCAAACTGTTTGCACTGCAAATAATAGTTTTAGCGTAAACGCGTTTATTGGGAAAGAATAACATATTCTCCACTGTACCATTGTAAAGACGACATGCCCTTATCAAATGCCGGTCAATCAAATATTGATGCCCCTCTGATCCTACACATTTACAATGTCCAAAAAGCCATATTCTAACGACTTTGCTAATTTTGTAACGTGTAAGTCTGTAGTCGTTGTTAGGCATTTTGATGTAATGTTTGTATTCAACGGCGACACACCCTGAACACTTAATTCAGAGAAAATCTTGTCTACGCATTGTTGTATTGTTACTGTTGACGGTGTCGTCTTGAGTGGACGTAAGGTCACCTAAAAGTTCGAATTCCTCAACCCTCAGCATCAATTTCTACCCTTTTAGTACATTTAGTTATAAACATTTTTTATTGACGCAATTTTCACATACACATAATCATGCAGTTTCTTTGTTAAAACTTTGAAAATATTTACCGTTACTTTAGAAGAATTTGCTTTCTGCAAACGTTTGTAATCATCTGTATCCAAAGAAGAGCAAATAATGCGTATTGTTGAAATATATACAGTCAGTTATCACTAATCTGATCACTTAACCCTTTACTCCATAGAAACGTTTTTGTACGCCTTTAATTTATTCCTTTCTTGAAGAAAATATTTCCAATTAATACAGCCATGAATATGTATCATGCAAGATATTAACGATATTATTGCAGATGGTAGCTTAAATAGCAGGCCTTTAGACGCATTATGCTTTACTTCCAAACTGCTTTAAGTGGGCACATGCCTTCAAAACTAGAAACATGCTATGGAGTAAAGCGTTAAATGAACGAGGTTTTCTTAAAGCAAGATGTAAAATGAGTAGAACGCTCCTTCAGGAGCAAAAACAGCAACAGCAGTTACAATTAAGAAAAATAAACACTGTCAAATAATACCATCAACATCATTATTATCTTCAGCATCAGCACTCATTATCATCTTCAGCATCAACACCAAAATGACTGACAACAGTTACAACATTAAGCAATATTGTTCTCACTCGACAGATTATTCACGAATATCATTTGTTCAGGGCTGCCATAAGTTGATAAAAAAATCCTAAGATTTCAAATTTTCAATTTTTCAGACGCAATTTAACTTATCGTACCTTTACCCCCATAGTCTTTTTCTTTTTTTGTAGACACGTGACTGCTTCAAAAGGTCGAAAGTAATTCAGAATGCGCCTTAAGGCGCATTCTGCTTTACTTTCGGCCTGTTTTAAGCTACGATCTGCTAGGATAAAAATCCGAATACTTAGGAAAATTCCGGAGAAATGGCAGCCCTGTTTGTTAGACAGAATCACACAGATACGTTGTATGTATATTTAATTGTGTACATAATATCCCGCCACGCAACATTGTTTACACTTTTCAATGTCATGTAGTGTTATACATGTATTGTACATAGGAAAAACTGGGACCCAACTACGTTGTACATATGAAATGTTTTTCTACGACAGTTTATATGTATATTATAAAAGATTTGTATTTCTACGAATCGTAGGGAAACATTTCCCAGTGCATATACTGACTTCGTAGAAAAACGAATGTATTATAATACATGTACCCATATAAATGTTCGTAGTAGAACCATTTGATAATACATGTAATAAGTAGTTTGCCCCCAGTGAGAAAGAATAGAAACACCTCTTTATTGCCTTCATGCGAGTGCACCAGCAATTGTCTTGTCTTTCTAGCGATTTGTGGTATTATATAGATTTGGTTTATAAACTATAAAGATGGCAGACACTAAATAAGTCGATGTTCGAGATCTCAAACTCGATGTAGTCAAACATACCCGTTGTTTAAAAGTTAATACGTGACTTAGCCACTTTTTAACTTTGAAATAGGGATATGTTCGATTTAAAAGATGTGGGAGCAATGAAATTTAGCGTACGAGATTCGGGTTGTTTGTCTAAACATAGTAAAATGTATACCATTTGCAATATAAATCAACGAGCAACTGATTCCTTAACAGCCAGCGCGCTCTGTAATTTTCGAATACAATATTTATTACTTCAGATCTGAAAAATTTTCATCTCTCATTTCTTTTTGGAAACATCGTCTGAATGTCAACAAAATGTTTGTAGCTGGATGAGACATCGAATTACTCTTGGTCTCATTTGCTGCTTAAAATGCGGATAAGATGCATACAAAAGATTTAATCAGTTTTCTTTGTAAAAGAAGTGTTCTTATAACATAGCTTCATATATGAGGACTTTTTCAAATACTAAAATCTTTTTAACATTGCCATCAGGTATTGTGTACTCATTTTTCCAGAATCCCAACGAAGATACGATTCTAATGAGTAATCATATAACACACAATGTAATGGAGGCAGAAAGGAAATATGCTGGACTTCTTGTCGTAAACTTCCTATTGTTAGTGTATACTGTTGGTTACATGTAGGTTATTTAACATGATACAGTGGATAGGACGGTATTCTTACAGTGGAGAATCTGTTATTCTTTCCCAATAAACGCGTTTACGATAAAACTATTATTTGCAGTGCAAACAGTTTGGAGCCAGATCAGACGCGGGTAACCCGGCGTCTGATCAGGCTCCAAACTGTTTGCCACTAAGATAAACAAGAATTATCAGAATTGTCCAAAAGTTGTTCTTTTTTACGTTTTAGTGCTTTGCGTTTGCGTACGTTTGCGTTTAAACGGGAAAGAATAACAGATTCTCCACTGTACCCGGTGAACGCGTTTATTTGGCACCATTTATTTTCATTCAAACAGTTTGAAGCCAGATCAGACACCGAGTAACTCGGCTTCTAATCAGGCTTCAAACACGTTGACACTCAAAGTGAAATGAATTGTAAAACATTTTGTCATTTTCTCCATTTTATTTATTTTTTGCTTTTTGTTCGCGTTTTCATGGGAGATCATGACATCTTCTCCGTTATACAAAGTTGGTTACGTTATACTAATATTTAATCCTTAGCCTGCCAGTCACGACTATAGCTCCATATGCAAACAGCTTGGATCCGGATGAGACGCCGAGTAACTCGGCGTCTCATCCGGATCCAAGCTGTTTGACACTCGGACAACATTTTCAGCAACTTTGAGCAACTTTGAAGCACTTTGAAACTTGAAGCAGACGAGAAATATAGCAGACGACAATTTATTTGGCGGGCTAAGGGTTAAAGTAACATGGTTCTGATTATGTTGTATTTGTTACATAGTAAGAAAATTGTTCTTTTATATGCTCTAAGCAGCTATTTAACTGTACCATATATATAGCTGGGTCATGTCTTGACGGAACGTTTTCATTGAATTCATTGTGTATATGTCATTTATTTATTTTTCCCCTCCTTGAACTCTAGCGTGACCTTGATAATAATGATGATAAATTTTGTAATATCTCATGATACGAAAAATAAAAGTTAAAATAAAGGTTCTCTTGTGCTCCAGTTTGTTCAGTACTCCAAGTGTCCACAGCCTTGGCTTTTAACCTCTATCTCTTTGAGCGCGACTTGATTTCCATTTACAAACAGGTTGAATCCCAATCAGATACCTCTGATGAGTTTAGTAAAGAAAGCGATGGCAGTCGATGGCAGTCGATGGCCATCGATAGCGAGTTGGCTACCGGTATGAAATACAGATAAGAAAACGTAATTATTTCGTTCAAACACAAACGCATTGCAATGAAATATAGAAAATGACAACATTTTGACAATTCCGACCACTAGTTTTAATTTGAGTGGCAAACAGTCTGATCGGCGTCAGCTCTGGCTTCAAAAGTTTGCAATGAAAATAATAGTTTAAGCTTAGCCGGGGTTATTTGGAAAGAAAATGATTTCTCTACTGTACTCTGCACGATGCACACGGGGCACAAACTGCTAACCTAAACAGCAAACAGTGGTAACTCGACATCTGGCTCCATGCTTATAAAGTCGAATCTGAGATCGTTCTAAAGCTTTCGGTTGGTCAGATTTGAGCATTCTCATTTCAAACGCTTTATAAGCTTAGTCCCGATCTGGTTTCAAAACTGTTCGAAATAGATAGTTGGTGTTCCGTGAATTAAAACGATACAGAAAAGAAAATTTGAAAGAATTTTCAGACGACAAATTTAAAGCAGACGATAAAAGTGGACATGGATTAAATAAAACCAAACTCTTTGTTCATAGAAGGCTCAAAATTGTCTTTACACATTACCCAATAACCTGTTTCTAGTTTTGAAGACAGATTATCACTTATAGTAGATTTAAAGTAAAGCAGAATACGCCTAACGGCGCCTTTTGCTTTACTTTCAGTCAGTTTTAAGTGTTCGTGACTGTATAAATTGCAACAATTTCTTCTGTAAAGGAATGAATTAAATGCGCTAAAAGGCGCTTCTAGGGGGAAAGGGTTAAAAAAAAAAGGGGGGGGTTCATATTGATGCGTGTACTCGTTCTTTAAAGGATGCTCTTAACATTAGGGTAACACTGTTTGTCAATTTGCAATTTACAATTAAAAAAACAACACTAAATAGTCAATAATGGACTGGACTTATTTGGACACTGAAATATATAGTTTTAGAGGTCAATGAGATTTACCCTTCCCTTAAGTCTCCAAGTAAATAATTAGTCCCTTCACTGCCTTGTCCCTGGTACAATATTCATTTGCAAACAGTTTGAATCCTGATCAGACCACGTATCGCGGTCTGATCAGAATCCAAATTGTTTGCCACTCGTTATGGTATTTCTTCAGTTAAAAAAAACCTTAAATTGGACGTGAAAAAATATTGCAGATGAAACTATCAATGCAGATGACATTTAGGACGTTGGGAGCGTTAAAGCAGACGATACAATTTGGCAATGGAATAGTTTAGCAGATGATACAGTGGAGAATCTGTTATTCTTTCCCAATAAACGCGTTTACGCTAAAACTATTATTTCCTGTGCAAACAGTTTGGAGCCAGATCAGACGCCGGGTAACCCGGCGTCTGATCAGGCTCCAAACTGTTTGCCACCAAGATAAACATGAAATATCCGAATTGTCCAAAAGTTGTTCTTTTTTACGTTTTAGTGCTTTGCGTTTGCGTACGTTTGCGTTTAAACGGGAAAGACTAACAGATTCTCCACTGTATGAGAATATGGCAGTGAAACGGTTCAAACATACGATGGACAGTGGCTGTGAAAAGAACCAATTAGTAAACAGATATCTGTATTTAAATGTTTCCATTTTTTTTTCAGAAATGAACAGAAATAATATCTGCTATAGTGTCATATATCTATAGACAGTGAAGTCCTGTCATAACGATCACTATTATTTCGATATTTAAACAGGTGACTTTAAATCAAAATTAATTTAAAGAAAAATGAATAACAGATACTTTAACTCATATTACATGTACACGTGCTTAACATGCCCTGTACATACAGCATACATATTGCCATGTCTCTGTCCCTGTCTCAGTAAAAAAACTCTTGCTAATTGCTTTAACATATTTGTTCACACGGTCCTATATATAGGACACAGGCAAACAGTGTAGACTCTGAGCAGACTCTACACATTTTGCTGGTAGAAATTTCAATATAAACCAAAACGAAAATGACTTCAGACCAGGCACCCGTTGATAAAAAATGGACTATCTAATATGTAAGCATGGAATAATCAACTTGGCGCAAATGTGTCAATCCGGTAAAGAAATGACTACAGTGGAGAATCTGTTATTCTTTCCCAATAAACGCGTTTACGCTAAAATTATTATTTGCAGTGCAAACAGTTTGGAGCCAGATCAGACGCCGGGTAACCCGGCGTCTGATCAGGCTCCAAACTGTTTACCACCAAGATAAACAAGAATTATCAGAATTGTCCAAAAGTTGTTCTTTTCTACGTTTTAGTGCTTTGCGTTTGCGTACGTTTGCGTTTAAACGGGAAAGAATAACAGATTCTCCACTGTATGAGAATATGGGAGTGAAACGGTTAAAACATACGATGGACAGTGGCTGTGAAAAGAACCAATTAGTAAACAGATATCTGTATTTAAATGTTTCCATTTTTTCGGAAATGAACAGAAATAATATCTGCCAGAGTGTCATATATCTATAGACAGTGAAGTCCTGCCATAACGATCACTATTATTTCGATATTTAAACAGGTGACTTTAAATCAAAATTAATTTAAAGAAAAATGAATAACAGATACTTTAACTCATATTACACGTGCTTAACATGCCCTGTACATACAGCATACATATTGCCATGATCAGGATCAGGATCCAAACTGTTTGACTCTCATTTCAATATTTCTTCATTCAAAAAAGCAAATATTAAAGTTTAAGGAATACAATCAGACGACAATTGTTTAAAATTGATGACGTCACGGCAGTGAAGGGGTTAAGGGATGCCGTTTCGTTCAACCCATACGCTGTCTTACCCCGAGTACACTAGTTCAAACAGTTTAGATCTTGATCAGACGCCGCGTTACATTGCGTCTAATCAAGATCAAAACTGTTTGACACTCATTTCAATATTTCTTATTAACCCATAAAATTAAAGGTACATAGACAAACAGTGAAGACTTTAATCAGATGCCGCATTCTGCGACGTATGATCAGAGTTTGCACTGTTTGCTGAAAATAATTTCTATATGAAAGCAAACGGAAATTAAAATTTAGACCAAAAACGCTTTAGTAAAAAAAAAATGACAATTCCAATATATACATGTAAGCATGGACGAATCCACTAGGCGGAAAAGTTGGTTAAGTCAAAATTCATAAATTCAAAATTTAGAAATAAAAGCAGACGAAAATTGTATAAAAAATGGCGTCATGACAGTGAAGGCGTTAATCCGGGGGAAATAATAACACCTATCGTTTACTGTTATTTCTAAAGCTTAATAATATAGGAATTTAGACTTACAAAAATATTGATATGTGTACCAAACAAGTTCGATCGCGATCAGACGCCGCATTACAGATCTGGGTCCAAACTGTTAGCAAATGTTAGCATGTCGAGCTCAGCACGCCATGGAGCGGTTAACGTTCTACTGTACTTTCGTTCGAGATTTAAACTCATTATCACAATTTGTTTTATTATACACCCGTAAATTGAATACTTTTTAAAGTAAGCAACCTCTTAATTAGAGAAAAAACTTTGAATAATTGTCAATTCATTATAACCAAGGTAAAGAAATAGTACGTTTAAAGCGTAGTAATTTGTACGACGCCCTTTCTTCTAGACAATCTTGTGACCTTTTCACACATAAACCATTCCGCCTTACCTTGCGAAAACGTTACTTAACTTGCATTTGCAATCATACAGTGGAGAATCTGTTATTCTTTCCAAATAAACGCGTTTACGCTAAAACTATTATTTGCAGTGCAAACAGTTTGGAGCCAGATCAGACGCCGGGTTACCCGGCGTCTGATCAGGCTCCAAACTGTTTGCCACCAAGATAAACAAGAATTATCAGAATTGTCCAAAAGTTGTTCTTTTCTACGTTTTAGTGCTTTGCGTTTGCGTACGTTTGCGTTTAAACGGGAAAGAATAACAGATTCTCCACTGTATTTGCTTCAAATCAGACACCGAATAAATCAGCATCTGATCAGGATCCTAACTGCTCGACACTCGTTCTGGCGTTGTTGTTGTTTTTATCAGCTGAACATGTATCAACATGATTTATAAGGAGTTACAGGCGACACATTTGAAGCAGGCGATATTATGAAAGTTAAGGATTAAGTTAGTTATGGTTGGATCCTTAATGCTAATAGACCGGAATTATACCTGAAAACTGAACCATGTCCAGCAAAACTGTCAGCACGCGAAAATTTATCATCGGCCCTATAAACTAACTTGTGAAGTACAGTAAAATATGTATTAAGCAACCAATAAATACAGGGCTGCCATAAGTTGACATGAAAAATCCTAAGATTTCCAAATTTGCATTTTTCATGTGCGATTTTACGAATCGTACCTTTCCCCCATAGCCCTTTTCTTGTTTTTTTGATATGCGACCACTTAAAGCAGGCTGTAAGTAAAGCAGAATGCGCCTTAGGGCGCATTCTGCTTTACTTTTAGCCTGCTTTAAGCTACCATGTACTGAGAAAAAATCCGGAGATTTAGGAAAAATCCGGAGAAATGGCAGCCCTGTAAATATAGGAAATATGTGCAGCCTATATGACTTAATGTATGAGAACAGTAATGCAGAGAGCTCATAAAGGAATTTCTGTATAACTTTTGTCCTGTATTAAGCGGGCATCTGTTGTGGGTTTTTTTTTTAAATCAAAGACTTCTTATATGCAATGGTCGCTCGATACTATTTTCAATGTACAGTAAAACCCCGCTATTAAGACCACCCATGGGACCGGACAAAAGTGGTCTTAATAGCGGGGTGGTCTTAATATCGAGTTTCAGTATTCATAGAGTGAGAAGACCACACATACTCTCTCTCTTTCTTTCTCTCTCTCTCTCTCTCCCCCTCTCTCTCTCTCTCATGCACACACTTAAAGGCATGTAAATAAAAATCAATGCAAATATAGTTATCATATCTGTTTAATGACATTCTTTATAACAAAATTAGTAAAATCATCTTTCTTTTAATACATACTGAATACAAGCTATGGAGTAAAGGGTTAAGGATTGTCTGCATTTTAGAAAATAGTCCAGTCTTATAATGACAGTTCAAAACATTTGATATGTGAAGGAGTGGACTTGAGTCTTGCCAATTCCGTATCTCTCAGCCAATTTTTGCTGACTTAAACCCCTACTGTCATTGATCAGAGAAACCTTTTCTTTCATATTAAGTTCCTTTCGTTTCCGTTTCTCCATTATTTCAACTTAAGTCTTACAAATTTAGGCAGCAGTATTTTATGTATCAATTAAACTTTGAAAGTGAAAGTAGAGATCGATTATCCGTGGTATTTAATCTACAATTCTAAGCTGTCAATCACGGGTGCAATTGACTATAAAACAACGGTGAACCAATCAATTAATCAAATCTTACCTTTTCATCCTATCATTCACGCCTCAACCTCATGGTCCACCCTTATTTTCCCAGTTTGCATAATCAGTTACAGAATATACTGCCATTACTGCCTTTAACAAGTTTACGACAAACACCAAAGAAAAACAATATTGAACCAATCAATTACATGTTATTAACTATCTTATCTAGTATCCCTTAATTCTCACCTTTAAAACATGATCCAGCATAATTTCTAAGTTTGCCTAAACAATTGAATAGCCGCGACTGCTGAATCACACATTTTACGACAATCACAAAGTGTCTTTATCAGTTGCATAATAATAATAATAATAATAATAATAATAATAATAATAACGACTTTATTTCATGTGGATTACATATTTGGTATCAACAAACAAACCAATTTTCAATATGGTCCACAAACAAAATTAACATATATACAACACGAAGGAACACAATTACAAATCAATATTATTTTAAACCTTTGCAAACAGAGTGGACCCTGAAAAGACAGTTCCTGTAGGAGCTCTCCACAGGGACTACTCTGTTTACTTAAAGACTTTTAAAGATTAAGCTGAAAATGTTGATGTATAAGTATCATTCTGAGAATTCAAGATTTGTTATCTATACATGAAGATTGAATAGGTAGAGGCGATATAAAGCCCAAACAAAACGACGATTTAACAAATAGCAAAGATCTAGATCAATGAAATTTCATAACAAACGAGAAGGAATATACCAAAGATACTTCAAACCCTTTACTCCATGGTATATTTCTACTATTGAAGAAAGGTGACCACTTAAACCAGGTTGAAAGTAAACCAAAATGAGCCTAAATGTGCACTCTGTTTTACTTTAAACCCGCTTTAAGCTATCATCTACTAGAGAACATAAAACACTTTTCATGAAACATATCTATGTAGTAAAGGGTTAAAGCAACATGTAGGTTTTGATCAATATCCATATTTCTATCATAACTTATATACATAGAAGCCCTTACAAGTAGCTAAGGCCTTGATCAGTCATTAACCCTTAGCGCATACCATAATTCATTTGATGGATACTATTCAAACCATTTATTTAAAAGTAGAATACAATGCATAATATGCTGTACACATGCCGTGTGTATGTGTCAATTAGCCTTTGATAGATGACCTGCTGCCCGACACGCGATGCCCGTAATAGCGGGTGTGAAAACAGTAGGATATAAACAAATGGGACCAATTAAGTGGTCGTATTAGTGGATTAGCGGGGTGCCCGTATTATCGGGTTTTGTGATCAAAGGAAATATAGTGCAAAAATTCCGTGCCACAGGTAAGGACCCGTAATAGAACAGAACAGAACAGAACATACTTTATTCAACTTGTACACACTCAGGTACCTCGTTAAATTACATACAATCATACAATACAAAACATACATGGTCAATGTGGAAACAGTATAAGTCTTCTAACAAAATTTACTTGGAAATTACAAAGAAAGCACTGTAGGATGCACTGCACTGTATGGAGCGCTGTGCATTCTACTTGTACTTTAATTATGTATTTTTCTTATATAAATTTTTAACAAAGTTATTGTAAAATTTTACATTCTAGTGTAGGAGAATGAACTATGCAATTGTAATTAATGTGGATAAATACAACAATTAATAAATTCAAGGTTGTGACGTAAAGTTTCTGACTCATGAATTTGGCAATACAGTTACATACAAACACACATTCCTTAACCCTTTCCCATATAAGCACATTTTAGTACATTCGCGTTATTCTTCCGCAGAGAATTATGTTTAATTACATCTGTACTATGCAAGTACCCCTAAGACGTGCCGCGTTTATAGAGGGCGTCTTAGATTACAGTGTGCAGTAGGGCTCACATGTACAGACATATTTCCGCTGTCATGGTAATAGAATGCTGGTTTTAATGGTAGCATAAAGGTGAGTATATTCGCCATACAGGACGTTGGGACGTCAGAACATACAACACTTCATCTATAAGCCTGAGAGTAAATCTTTTCTTACACTATTGGCTTGTACTATATATTTACACAAATTTATCAGTGCGACTTTGCTTTTTGTCTTAAGTAATTCTGTAAATTTATGCATACTTGGGCGTTGGTAGAAATGACGTTTTATTAATTTGCTACGAAGATCATTATATGCTGAACACTTTAAAACAAAATGAAACTCATCTTCTAAATCATTGCTTTCGCATAACTGACATATTCTTTCGTGTCTTTCCAAACGGTTTCGTCCATATCTTCCAAACTCGATGCGTAATTTATGTGCAGATACACGCAATCGTGTTAATGCAAATCTTGATGATTTGTATTTCAAAGCGTTCAGATAATCTTCAATACCAAACTCTTCTTTTATATACAGATACAAGTGACTTAAGACATTATTGTTTTGTAAATCAGCGTGCCATTGTTGCTTGAAACAATCTATAACCCTTTGTTTAAATACTGGTATAAAGCGTTTGAAATCAATATTTTCTGGATAGTCCCAAACGTCGGTAAAACCAAAATGGTTGAGTAAATCTTTAACTTTTGAAGCCCAATTAGTTGCCCCCTTTTTACATCTTTCTCGAACATCATTGTATACATTTTTTAAAATTATATTGTCAGTATTTAACAAATTACACCAGTATTTAATTATTTGAACATATCTGTTGATATACAGGGGATACCTTCCCAATTCACCATAAACAGCTGCATTACTTGTGCTTTGTTTAACGCCAAGTATAGACTTACAGTATCTTAGGTGCACACGCTTGATATCTTTAGACTTTGAAAATCCCCAGACAGGGCTAGCATAATTTAAAATAGAGCCGACAAACGAATCAAATAATTGTAATTCTATCGAAGGGCTAATTTCATATTTGTAAATATTACACAATAACGTATTAACCGCTTTAATAGCCTTACCAACAATATACTGGTTATTTAGTACAAATGAACCCGTGTAATTAAAAACGACGCCTAGGTAATTGAAATCGTTGACGATTTCTAAAGGCTCATTATTATAATACCAACGTTCATCTTGTTTTACTGGCCCTCTTTTGCGGAAAACCACAACTTTCGTTTTACTTGTGTTCACCTCCAGGCCCCAATATTGGCAGTATTCATACAGCTTATTCAAGCTATCCTGTAAATCTTGGACTGAATTGCCAATTAGAACCATATCATCAGCAAACAAAAGAATTATTATACAAATATCATAAAAAGATAACCCAGAAGTGTTATTATTCTGTAAAAATAGTTCTAAGTCTTCCAAAAATAGGGCAAACATAGCAGGGGAATTATTCAGTCCCTGACGTAATCCGACTGATATATTGAAGAAATCAGAGTGAGAGTTACAGTGTTTAACACACGATTTTACCACAGAATACATAGCTTTGAACATTATAAGAAGCTTACTATCTAAACCCATGTTATATAGTTTAAACCACAATGCATTGCGGTACACAGAATCAAACGCCTTTTTTAGGTCGACAAATGCACATGGTAATCTTAAGTTTTGCGTTAATACGTGTTCAATTAGATTGTGTAAAACAAATATTGCACCGACTGTACTACAACCTTTTCTGAAGCCAAATTGAGCGTCTGATAGAAAGTTGTGATCGCTGAACCATTTTTCAACCCGTGCAGTAAGTATGCCCGTGAAAAGCTTGCCGAGATTGCTCAGCAGCGTAATACCCCTGTAATTGTTAGGTGAATTCTTGTCGCCCTTTTTATGTATAGGTACAATAAAACCTTGTGCCCATATCTCAGGAAAATAACCAGAATTAAAAACTTTATTAAAAATATCAGTTATATGACCGCCTAAGATATCAGCTGACTCTATAAAGTACTCATTAAGAAGATCATCACTCGGACATGGGGACTTATTCCTTTTAAGACGTTTAATAGCGGAAATTACCTCATCTTGTGAAATGGGAATATTAAGTTCATCAAATGTTGGGTCATTTATATTAAAATCACTATTGTTATTAAAAATTTCTACATTCTCAATATTCGTAGCTCTGATATCACTGAACAACTCTGAAAAATATGTCTGGAATTCTTTTACTGAGATATCACATCCAGATTGTTTATTCTTCTGTTTAAAATGCCTCCAAAAATCACGGGGTTTACGCTTTCTAAGTTCGCTGATCTCCGCCGCCTGTTTAATCTTGTATGCACGCTTTTTTTTGCGAACAGTATACTTAAACTGCTGTTTTATGTTACACAGTGATATTCTGCTTGTTGTAGATTTGCAACTATTAAATTGGTGCATTGCATTTTTATACGCCTTTTTAAGTTCGATACATTCTCTATCAAACCATGCAGTCAGATTTATGTTTTAAAAAGTTGGACTTATGACATTCACGTTTAAATAATGGTTCTGCGGTATCACAAATAATCGTGGTAAAATCATTTATCAGACGGTCTATTTGGTCATGCTCGACCGAACTTGTATTCAAAATAATGTTGTTTAAGGCAGGTAAATTCCCTATAAGTCCACGCCTAAATTCGTCTTTATAATTAACATTCCATTTAAAAGATATATGCGAGTCGCTATCAACATTATCGCTATCAGGTAATTGGCATGGTTTAACACCGTTAATGACAAAATTCAGTGCAGCATGGTCACTAAATATATTGAAAGCACAGACTTGAAAACTGCTCACTATAGGAAAATCGTGCTCTTTCAAAAGTAGATAGTCTATAATGCTACTACATCCACGGCTAAAATAAGTATATGCACCTAGGCCAAAGTCACGCCCCAATCTGCCGTTAGCAATTCTCAAGCCTGTCGCTTTACACAGATCTAACAATTTTACCCCTCGGGTATTACAAATGTTATCGAGAGAGGCCCTATCCAGGTACTGATCTGGTAAATAATAGTCATCGTCATAATTATTAACAATTCTACCACATAGAATAAAATCTGATCGTTTTGCTGTACGACAATTCCAGTCACCTGTTAACAAAACCTGACCCTGGAGCTCGAAATGTGTTATATCTTGCATAAGCATTTGAAACAAATCAGCATCAATTAAACCTGCTGCTGGGGAGTCATCTGACCATAGGTATAGCCCACATAAATACACATCATTCTGAAAATTAAAGAAGTTACAGTCTAATTTAAGCCAAATTATAGTGTCAAAGTGGTTTCTTACGACAGATATACCCTGTTTACACGAATTACGTAAATAAATAGTAATACCACCACTGTTACGTTTAGCCCTTTTGTGTTTAAATTTGCGATAGAAATTATGACATGTGAATCCCTCCAAGTCAATTGCAGAGTCTTTATCAGTCCATGATTCACTCAAAATAATTATATCTTTACTAGTAATAAACGAAACAAATTCAGGGTCTTTCAATTTACTCTCTGTCAAACCATTGCAGTTCCACACTAGCACTTCAGGTAATAGCGAGGTGGTCTTTTTATCGGGGTGGTCGTAATGCGGGGTTTTACTGTACTTTCAGTAAAGTTAACATTGTTAAAGCAGTATAAAAGGAATTAAGAAATCTCCTTTAGAAGCTTTCTGTACTACTTTTATACTGCATTAAGCGATGGCCTGTCTTTCCAGGGTGATATGCTGATTCTTTCAATGACCGTGTAACAAAGTTTGACTGTTAAATTTTAACATGCTGAAATGTCGTCTACTTCAAACATATCGTCTACTTAAAAAAAAATAAAATAGTATTCATGTTTTTGAAACGGAAGAAAAGAATAATACGAGTGACAAACAGTTCTGATTCAGATCAGACGCCGCGCTACGCGGCGTCTCGTCTGGACAAAAACTGTTTGCAAATGTTAGTTAGCCGCGCTTAGCATGTTCAGGGATAAAAGTCTAGCTATTGACAGGGGGCTGTACCTAATAAACATATCAAATTGTTAAGTTTATGTGAAAATTAGTTGACTAATTGATTTTAACTACCTGGTTTTACGTGCTCAGCCATATAAAACATGGTTGTGTGTCTTAATTCAATGCCAAAATTGTTTTATGACGCCTGTAGTAATTCAAGCACAATGATTACAGGCAACAGGTTATATTTAGAGTTGTAATTTTTCATTTACTGAACAAAAGTATGACTGACTGGTCGTCTACAGCAATTACAGTCTTCGGGGTTAGGCGTTTGGCACTTTGTTCAACATCTGCCAATGTTTATTACATTTAATCCCTCGTAAATCAACATTTCTGTTTTCGTCTCTTTTGAGGTATTTTAAGACATCGCTTTTAATAAATTTAAACTTTGAAGTTAAAAACTTTATCTCTTCTCGAAAACAATCGTCCGTAAACTAGATCGTAGCATGTCGACATGATCAAACAATTTGGAGCTAGATCAATTTTGGAGTTGCTGATCAGAACCCAAGACGATTGACACTCATATTATTTATTCCGTGTTGAAAATACCTAGTTAACCGAAATTTAATAAACAAATTTCAAAAGTTGATTTACCTTCACATCACCGAGTTGTGTCGTATGCTTTAACCATTTCCATTATATCATCTACTTTAACCCATAGCCTGTTTCTAGTTCTGAAGATAGATGGCCACTTAAAGCTGGTTGAAAGGAAAGCAGATTGCGCCTTAAGGCGCATTCTGCTTTACTCTCAGTCTGCTTTAAGATATACTCTGCTAGGATACAGAAAAAATCTATTATGGTACTTAATCATGACTGTATAAGTTGAAACTATTTTCTTCAGAAGAGAATTAAATCGAAGGGGTAAAAAGGCGTATTTATGGGGAATTGGGTTTATACTGTGGTATCACTATTGTTTCAAAGCGAAATACTCGTACAGTATAATGCGAAATGACTCAATACATGGTTGGATTTGATTAGACGCCAATCGGTACGGCGTCTGAATTGCGTAACATCTGAGTAGGTTCCAAGTCGTTATACACTCATAGCTTTATTTCTTCTGTCAGTGTGCTTTAAATAAATCATACTTTGAAATAATAATTTTGGCAACATTTTAAAGACTAACGATACTTATGCGATAAAAGGATTTCTTTGCAAACAGTTTGGGTCCTGATCAGACGCCGCGTTACGCGGCGTCTGATCAGGACCCAAACTATTTTACACTCGTATGAATATTTCTTCCGTCAAAAAGACCTAAATATCTGACTTGAAAAAACATTGCAGACAACATTATCAATGTAGACAATATTTAGTCGGTTAGAGGATTAACCCTTTACCTGATAGCCTATTTCTAGTACTTAAAATAGATGACTACTTAAAACAGGTTGAAAGTAAAGCAGAATGCGCCTTAGGGCGCACTCTGCTTTACTTTCAGCCTGTTTTAAGCTATCATGTGCTATAATATAGAAAATATTGCCTATAATACATATTCATTACTGATTAAATTGGAACTATTTTCTTCAGCGGATGAATAAATCATATCCGCTAAAAGGCGCTTCTATGGGGTAAAGGATTCAAGCAGACGACGCCATTTAGCGAGGAAAGGGGGATGACAAAAACTGTATAACAACAAATGCCAACTTGATACATGGTAAGATTTATATAACGATGTAAACATCACAGTATCAAAACATAAAAAGGACTATTTTTGTAGATGTAATAAAACAATCGAAATATACTAATAAAGTATCCATTTGTTCAACGCCTCCACTGCTAAATCTGATGTAACGTCTATTTAGAATTGTCGTCTGTTGGTTTTTTTGCTGATACATGTAATTTTTGCAAAGAACTTCAATCGAGATGAAACGCTGGATTTCTCTAATTTTGCATCAGGATTCAAACATAAAATGTTTTTTCTAAACGTAAAAGAATCTGAAAACAGTGAAGGACACGCTTGTCCTACGCAAAAGGCGTAAACTCAGAATAGATGACCCCTGAAAGGTTGTCACTGTGCAATAAATTGTTAAAACAACTCTTAGTAGTCAGAAATGGGCTGAACTTTAATGGAAACGGCAATTGTCCTAAAGAGGTTTCAGGGTAGAGTAAAGTCTCTCATGTATATGAATGTTTCATTTAGATTTAACTGGAAAGAATAACGTCTTCACCAATGTAAGAACGTTACAATGGACCAAATTGACAGCCATCGTTCAGAGGTTTACTTCACCAATTTAAGAACATTACAATCGAACAAATTGACAGCCACAGCTAAGAGGTTTACATGACCAATTTAAGAAAATTACAATAGGAACAAACTGACAGCCATCGTTCAGAGGTTTACTTCACCAATTTAAGAACATTACAATCGAACAAATTGACAGCCACAGCTAAGAGGTTTACATGACCAATTTAAGAAAATTACAATAGGAACAAACTGACAGCCACGGTAAAGAGGTTTCACCAATGAAAGAACGTTACCATGGAACAAATTGACAGCCACAGCTAAGAGGTTTACATGACCAATGTAAGAAAATTACAATAGGAACAAACTGACAGCCACGGTTAATAGGTTTCACCAATGAAAGAACGTTACCATGGAACAAATTGACAGCCACAGCTAAGAGGTTTACATCACCAATGTAAGAACGTTATAATAGAACAAATTGACAGCCATCGTTCAGAGGTTTACTTCACCAATGTAAGAGCTTTACAATGGAACAAATTGACAGCCAAGGTTAAGAGGTTTACTTCACATATGTAAGAGCATTACAATGGAACAAATTGACAGTCAAGGTTAAGAGGTTTACTTTACATATGTAAGAACATTACAATGGAACAAATTGACAGCCAAGGTTAAGAGGTTTACTTCACATATGTAAGAACATTACAATGGAACAAATTGACGGCCACGGTTAAAAGGTGTTCACCAATGTTAGAACAATATAATGAAACAAATTGATAGCTACAGTTAAGAGGTTTACTTCACCAATGTAAGAACGTTATAATGGAATAAATTGACAGTCATCGTTCAGAGGTTTACTTCATCAATATAACAAAGTTACAATGGAACAAAGTTATAGCCTTAGTTAAGAGGTCTACTTCGCCAATTTAAGAACGTTACAATGGAACAAATTGACAGTCAAAGTTAATAGGGTTACTTCACCAATTTAAGAACATTACAATCGAACAAATTGACAGCCACATCTAAGAGGTTTACATGACCAATTTAAGAAAATTACAATAGGAACAAACTGACAGCCACGGTTAAGAGGTTTCACCAATGAAAGAACGTTACCATGGAACAAATTGACAGCCACAGCTAAGAGGTTTACATCACCAATGTAAGAACGTTATAATAGAACAAATTGACAGCCATCGTTCAGAGGTTTACTTCACCAATGTAAGAGCATTACAATGGAACAAATTGACAGCCAAGGTTAAGAGGTTTACTTCACCAATGTAAGAGCATTACAATGGAACAAATTGACAGCCACAGTTAAGAGGTTTACATCACCAATGTGAGAACGTTATAATAGAACAAATTGACAGCCATCGTTCAGAGGTTTACTTCACCAATGTAAGAGCATTACAATGGAACAAATTGACAGCCAAGGTTAAGAGGTTTACTTCACCAATGTAAGAGCATTACAATGGAACAAATTGACAGCCACAGTTAAGAGGTTTACATCACCAATGTGAGAACGTTATAATAGAACAAATTGACAGCCATCGTTCAGAGGTTTACTTCACCAATGTAAGAGCTTTACAATGGAACAAATTGACAGCCAAGGTTAAGAGGTTTACTTCACATATGTAAGAGCATTACAATGGAACAAATTGACAGCCACAGTTAAGAGGTTTACATCACCAATGTGAGAACGTTATAATAGAACAAATTGACAGCCATCGTTCAGAGGTTTACTTCACCAATGTAAGAGCTTTACAATGGAACAAATTGACAGCCAAGGTTAAGAGGTTTACTTCACATATGTAAGAGCATTACAATGGAACAAATTGACAGCCACAGTTAAGAGGTTTACATCACCAATGTGAGAACGTTATAATAGAACAAATTGACAGCCATCGTTCAGAGGTTTACTTCACCAATGTAAGAGCTTTACAATGGAACAAATTGACAGCCAAGGTTAAGAGGTTTACTTCACATATGTAAGAGCATTACAATGGAACAAATTGACAGCCACAGTTAAGAGGTTTACATCACCAATGTGAGAACGTTATAATAGAACAAATTGACAGCCATCGTTCAGAGGTTTACTTCAACAATGTCATGAAAGAACGTTACAATGGGACAAATTGACAGCCATCGTTCAGAGGTTTACTTCAATAATGTTAGAACGTTACAATGGATTAAATTGACAGCCATCGTTAAGAGGTTTACGTCACCAATGTAAGAATGTTACAATAGAACAAATTGCTAGCCATCGTTAAGATGTTTACTTCACCAATGTAAGAACGTTACAATAAAACAAATTGATATTCACAGTTAAGAGGTTTCGTTTGCCAATTTGAAAAAAGTAACTAGAGAGCAAATTGACAGCAACAGCTAAGCTGTTTACATCAACAATGTAAGAACGTTACAGTGGAACAAATTGATAGCCATCGTCAAGAGGTTTACGTCACTAATGTAAGAACGTTACAATGGAACAAAATAACTGTCATTGTTAAAAGGTTTACTTCACCAATGTCAGAACGTTACGATGGAACAAATTGACAGCCATTGTTAGGAGGTTTATTTCACCGATGTAAGAACGTTACAATGGATTAAATTGACAGCCATCGTCAAGAGGTTTACTTCACTAATGTAAGAACGTTACAATGGAACAAAATAACTGTCACTGTTAAAAGGTTTACTTCACAAATGTCAGAACGTTACAATGGAACAAATTGACAGCCACAATTAAGAGGGCTACTTCACTAATGTAAGAACGTTACAATGGAACAAATTGACATCCATCGTTAAGAGGGTTATTTCACCGATGTAAGAACGTTACAATGGATTAAATTGACAGCCACAATTAAGAGGTCTACTTTACTAATGTAAGAACGTTACAATGGAACAAATTGACAGCCATCGTTAAGAGGTTTATTTCACCAATGAAAGAAAGTTACAATGGAACAAAGTGACTGTCATTGTTAAAAGGTTTACTTCACCAATGCCAGAACGTTACGATGGAACAAATTGACAGTCATCGTCAAGAGGTTTACTTCACTAATGTAAGAACTTTACAATGAAACAAAATAACTGTCACTGTTAAAAGGTTTCCTTCACCAATTTAAGAACGTTACAATTGAACAAATTGACAGCCATCGTTAAGAGGTTTATTTCATCAATGTTAGAACGTTACAATGGAACAAAGTGACTGTCATTGTTAAAAGGTTTACTTCACCAATGTCAGAACGTTACAATCGAACAAATTAACAGTCACAATTAAGAGGGCTACTTCACTAATGTAAGAACGTTACAATGGAACAAAATAACTGTCACTGTTAAAAGATTGAGTACAATTTGACCGTTGCCATAGTGGGTTATTTTTAACACGGGCTTGAATGTTTAATCCTTTCCCGTGTTACTAATAATCCTGTCAGAGAATTTTGTTAGATGTTTTACATGTATTTACTTACTGTGCTGGCGGTCTTTTTTATTGTAAGGTTGTGGAACAGGGTTTATATTTTATGTACACTGTTCGTCTTTTTAGGTGAATATAGGAGATAAGTGTGAGGTTGGGCGCCCCTAAACCCAGGTTTAACCCCCCAGTGGTTGTTAATAATTAATTAATTTATAATTGATTATTGATTGCTACTGACCGTACCAAGGCGGGCTCCTATGTTCACTTAGCTTTATGTTTGTCTTGCGTGTTGTTTTCTATTTAGTGTGTAGATGAAGGAATGGTATTGCGTGTGTGTGTGTGTGTGTGTGTTTGTTTGTTATGGTATGGCTGTGTGTGTGTTCTGCTTTAGAGATGGGTGTATTGTTTGTGTTGCGTTTCCTGCTTGAGTCTTCTTTCGTATTTATTTACTTCACCAATGTCAGAACGTTACAATGGAACAAAGTGACAGCCACAATTAAGAGGGCTACTTCACTAATGTAAGAACGTTACAATGGAACAAAATAACTGTCACTGTTAAAAGATTGAGTACAATTTGACCGTTGCCATAGTGGGTTATTTTTAACACGGGCTTGAATGTTTAATTCTTTCCCGTGTTACTAATAATCCTGTCAGAGAATTTTGTTAGATGTTTTACATGTATTTACTTACTGTGCTGGCGGTCTTTTTGATCGTAAGGTTGTGGAACAGGGTTTATATTTTATGTACACTGTTCGTCTTTTTAGGTGAATATAGGAGATAAGTGTGTGGTTGGGCGCCCCTAAACCCAGGTTTAACCCCCCAGTGGTTGTTAATAATTAATTAATTTATAATTGATTATTGATTGCTACTGACCGTACCAAGGCGGGCTCCTATGTTCACTTAGCTTTATGTTTGTCTTGCGTGTTGTTTTCTATTTAGTGTGTAGATGAAGGAATGGTATTGCGTGTGTGTGTGTGTGTGTGTGTGTGTGTGTTTGTTTGTTATGGTATGGCTGTGTGTGTGTTCTGCTTTAGAGATGGGTGTATTGTTTGTGTTGCGTTTCCTGCTTGAGTCTTCTTTCGTATTTATTTACTTCACCAATGTCAGAACGTTACAATGGAACAAAGTGACAGCCACAATTAAGAGGGCTACTTCACTAATGTAAGAACGTTACAATGGAACAAATTGACAGCCATCGTTAAGAGGTTTATTTCATAAATGTTAGAACGTTACAATGGAACAAAGTGACTGTCATTGTTAAAAGGTTTACTTCACTAATGTAAGAACGTTACAATGGAACAAATTGACAGCCACAATTAAGAGGGCTACTTCACTAATGTTAGAACGTTACAATGGACCAAAATAACTGTCATTGTTAAAAGGTTTCCTTCACCAATTTAAGAACGTTACAATGGAACAAATTGATAGTCACAATTAAGAGGGCTACTTCACTAATGTAAGAACGTTACAATGGAACAAATTGACAACCATCGTTAAGAGGTTTACTTCAATAATGTAAGAACGTTACTATTGAACAAATTGACAGCCGCGGTTAAGAGGTTTGAACAATGTAAGAACGTTACAATTGAACAATTTGACAGCCATCGTTAAGAGGTTTATTTCATCAATGTTAGAACGTTATAATAGAACAAATTGATAGCCATCGTTACGAGGTTTAATCGACTTATGTAAGAGCATTACAATGGAAAAATTGACAGCCATCGTTAAGAGGTTTATTTCACCAATGTAAGAACGTTACAATGGAACACAGTGACTTTCATTGTTAAAAGGTTTCGACAATGTAAGAACGTTACAATGGAACAAATTGACAGCCATCGTTAAGAGGTTTATTTCATCAATGTTAGAACGTTACAATGGAACAAGGTGACTGTCATTGTTAAAAGGTTTACTTCACCAATGCCAGAACGTTACAATGGAACAAATTGACAGCCACAATTAAGAGGGCTACTTCACTAATGTAAGAACGTTACAATGGATTAAATTGACAGCCATCGTTAATGGGTTTATTTCACTAATGTAAGAACGTTACAATGTAACAAAGTGACTGTCATTGTTAAGAGGTTTACTGCACCAATGTAAGAACGTTACAAATGAACAAATTGACACCCACGGATAAGAGGTTTACTTCACCAATGTCAGAACGTTACAATGGAACAAATTGAAAGCAACCGTGTAGAGGTTTATTTCACCAATACAAGAACGTTACAATGGAATAAATTGACAGCCATCGTTAAGAGGTTTTAGCAGTTACTGCAGTTGTACGGGATACAATTGAAATACATGATTCTTGGCCAAAAACACGCTTACGCTGAAACTGTTATTTCCATTGCAAACAGTTTGGAGCAAGATCAGATGCAGGGCAATCCGGCATAAAGAAAAACAAAATCGTTCTTATGTCTGAAAACGGCGTCAAAACATTTATCTATAACAATTTGCTGACTATGAAAACGTATTGATTTAAAACATACTCGATGTCTTCCGATAGCGACATGACTGGTATAACAAATATTATATTTACTATCTCTATCATAATGTTTTTCATACCTGGTGTAAACGTTTTCTCTTTCACTGCAAAGTTTAATCGTCTGCTATAACTCTCTCATCGCCAAATTATCGTCTGCATTGATAATGTTGTCTGATTTGGGGATTTTGGCGAAAGAAATATTCACACGAGTTTCAAATAGTGTTGGTTCTTATACACGGTGTCTGATCAGGACCCATACTGTTTGCAAAGTAGGCTTTTAGTGTCATTAGCACAGAGGTAATTTGGAAGTTGGGCATGTATATATTTACTTATATTAACCCTTTCCCTTATAGAAGCGACTTTTAGCACATTCATTTTATTCATCCGCTGCAGAAAATAGTTCCAAATTATACCGTAATGAATATGTCTTATATTAAATTCTTTCCTTATTCTAGCGCTTAAAGCAGGCTGAAAGTAAAGCAGAATGCGCCTTAGGGCGCATTCTGCTTTACTTTCAACCTGCTTTAAGTAGTCACATGTCTTCAATACTAGAAACAATGCTATCAGGTAAAGGGTTAAACTCGTCAGCAGGTTTCGTTGAGTACCTGACTGCAAAGTTATAAAGCGTTTTAGTTGAGTCTGAGTTTGTTCTCAATAATTTGATCGGTCAGATTTGAACATAGGCTCAAATCTGAACAATCAAATGCTTAAGAACGACTTCAGACTCAACTCAAAAGATTTATAACATTGAACCCAGGTAAGCACTGGAAGCAGGACTATAACTACCTCTACTTGTGGTCAAATATGATAGGGGTCAAATAAAAGAGCGCAAACTTAGCTTGTTATCAATATAATCAGCCGTAAAAGTGTAATATATATTTGGGGCCAGGGGTCGAATAATGACTACGCTTATTGTAGTGTAATATTTCCATAACAAACTATTTATTGGCGAACTTTACTTTATCTTCACCATCTACTAACATATTATACGACAATGTTAAAAGGCGGTGATATTATTTGATGCTATTAATATCAACTGTGTAACAAAAACGTTCTTTTATCACTTAGTACCGATTTAAAGATTAAGGTTATTAGGTGATTGGTTTTTAACCATTATCCTTCCAACCAGGACTTAGCTGGTATCTGCAAACAGTTTGGATCCAGATCAGACGCCGCGTAACGCGGCGTCTGATCTGGATCCAAACTGTTTGGCACTCGTCTTTAAGTTTCTTCAATAAAAAGGTACATGTATAATGCTTAATTGAATATATTTTGCAGACGACAATTTCAAAGCAGACGATAAAGGTTAACAGCACAGGTCAACAGGCCGGGTTTCTTTCTATATATATTGTTGGTTCATTTGTATGGAAAGTGCTACCCACTGATAAATAGGATGATCGCCAGCTTCAGACCTGTGTGCACTTTCATAAAATTAATGTTGTTTAGCATAGATATTGACCACTTCCCTGTTCAGTGCGTCTTCTGCTTTGACCCTTTCGGCACCGACGTTGAATAAAGTCGACTTTGCAAACAGTTTGGATCCCGATCAGACACCGCGTAATCCAGCGTCTGATCAGGGTCCAAACTGTTTGTTACTCGTGCCAATATTTCTTAAGTCATACTACATTGAATCTTACTTTGAAACGATCTTCCAACAACAATATTGAAGCAGACGCCAACAAAATGGTGAAGGGATAAAAACCTTCACGATTACATTTGCGCCGTTAGGGTTAATATAACCAGCTCCGTAATATCGTCTGCCTTTATTCTAACGAGTAACAGCTCCCTCCAAACAACACCCAAAATGTTTGTCTCCGACTGTAAGTGGTTGTCGGGAGGGATCACTGTACAGTGGAGAATCTGTTATTCTTTCCCAATAAACGCGTTTACGCTAAAACTATTATTTGCAATGCAAACAGTTTGGAGCCAGATCAGACGCCGGGTAACCCGGCGTCTGATCAGGCTCCAAACTGTTTGCCACCAAGATAAACATGAAATATCAGAATTGTCCAAAAGTTGTTCTTTTCTACGTGTTAGCGCTTTGCGTTTGCGTACGTTTGCGTTTAAACGGGAAAGAATAACAGATTCTCCACTGTAATACGTTTCTAAAAAAGTGAATCACATAGTTCTATCATAAAAACTTACAGTCCTTACTAACACTACAACTATGGTTTAAGGTTTAACCCATTAATGCATGGAACTTGTGCTTGCTGGAATATGTCATTATAGATATACATGTACAAGGATGATCTAAGGACACTGCAATGTCTTTTTTCCACACAGCAGAACATTCCATATGCAATAGCAAACAGTACAGACCCTTATGAGACACTGCGTTACTCTGAGTCTCTTCAGGATCTAAACTGTTTGCCAATGTCCCCTTTAATAGCCGCTAGCCTTAAATTAGATCTTTAACCCTTTACCTGATAGCCTATTTCTAGTATTGAAGAAAGGTGACCAAGTAAAGCAGGTTGAAAGTAAAGCAGAATGCGCCAAATGGCACATTCTGCTTTACTTTCAGCCTGCTTTAAGCTATCAACTGCTAGACTAAGGAAAGTATTAAATATGACACATATTCATTACGGTATATATTGGAACTATTTTCTTCAGCGGATGAATAAAATGCAAGTGCTAAAAGTCGCTTCTATAAGGGAAAGGGTTAAAAAAGATGAAACCGAAAGTCCAAAACGATATTCCTAATTGGTCATGACTAACTCGTATTGAATGGTCTTATTAGCCATTTTAACTATACATATATTTGCTGTAGGCCCTAATGACAAAGTCTGTACATTTATAAATACGTAACTTCAAAGCTTTCAAGAGTACAAGACCTTACGGTCAGCAAGCTAGGGCATTGTCGTCTGCAGCAAAGTGTCGTCCGTAATAATTCTCAGACTTGATTAACCCTGTTATGCAAAATGGATTCATCCATGCTGATATATTGTATAAGTACATTTTTATATTTAAGGGATACCTGGACGTTTTTATTCATTTTTGTAGTATTTATTGTTTGCAAACAGTGTAGACTCTGATCAGAGCCCGCATGATGCGGCGTATGATCAGAGTCGGCACTATTTGCCTGTGTCCCTTTTATGGGACTGTTGTGTGTTTAGAAATATGGGGTTATGGGTTCTCCGTACTTTTAAAACTGTATTCAAGAGGGTTTGCTGGTCACATTATTTGAGCAGTAATGAACCTCTGTAATAGTGGAAAGTGTTGGGAATCGTAGACTGAATGCCGAATGCTGGGGCTAACAGTAGGCGGAGCTCTAGATCCCTAATATGGGGATTATTAGCCTCTGAGGAGTTTTACTTGGCTGTGCCAATATAAAATACAGGGTTTCCTTTGATTCGAATTCTTTTGAATATTTGGCTCTTTTGGAACTTTAGGCATTGATGCAGATCTTAAGAAACGATCACTAAAATTAAAAGCAAGAAAGTTTATAGTCATAGAGAGGAAACAGTACTACACTTTAGAGTTAGATTAGAAATTAAATTATGTATAGAAGAAACACTGTGTAATCGTCATTCAATTGTAAGTGTTTCCCCAACTCCGTGTTCAAATCCAACAAAACGTAACACTAGTGATACAAAAAGGGGCTAAATCTATTATGCGTAACACTGGTGGCAGCGGTGGGATACAAAAAGGACTAAATCTATGTTTGGTTACAGGACGCTAGGCACAAATGGGTTATTCAACTTATTCTTTCAGACATGATCGTGAGAAAGTTACATCGTTTGGATCAAAGTGTGACATCGAGTCACTCAGTATTTCATCTTTGTCAAACTGCTTGCAACATTTAAAGCAAAATTTCCCGTACCACACAGAGGTTAACCGAATCTAAACGCAAGGTCCGTGCATTCTATGCTGTTGAAAATAGAAGGGTTTGAAAATGTTGAATGGCTTGATGGATGTGTCGGGTTTTACCGCACTGAGACGCAGAACAGGTAATATAGCGCCAATGAAATATGACATGATATAATGATGAGTGATGATTTCATAACCACCACAAAAACATCAACTATGACATTTAAGCCCCAGAACCACGACAAGGTGGGAAGGTCCTTGTTGCGAACAGAGTTGCAAATAGCTTGGATACTGGTCTGACACTCGGTATCTTATTAGGCTAATAGTTACAGTGCTGCCTCCCTCCCTACATCCTCCCCTCCCAACAACGATTTCCTTCTTACAACAATGGTTGCCGCTGTACCTCAAAGAAGACGATTATTCCTACGATTTCACTGCTGCAGTATCGTCTGCTAAACATTGTCGGCTACTGTTGTCTCTGAAAATTACATATGAGTGGACTTTTGACAGACGAAATACAAATGTATAATGACGAATGACAGACAGCTTTAATCAAGATCAGACTCAACGTTACGCTGGATTCAATCGGTTTGCAAATGTAACCAAGGTCTTAATTTCCCCTTCCTATTACAACTCCCTCCGAGCAACACACATAATCTTTGTATCCCACTGGGTGTTGTTAAAGCGAGGGAGCACTGTATTTGCAATGGTCATCATGCTTAACACGGTTTTCGGAATTAATAACATATTTCCATATCGGCATCTCATTTCAAGAATTTGCCAACTAATATATATAAGCTTATTTTATGTATAAAATGAATAAAATGAATTTCATTTTAAATGTTCTTCTTGGAGGGCAATAAAAACCCAAATCCTTGGAGGAGCAAATTTTACATATGCATGAGTAAATCGAATAATTCAATTGAGAAGCAACTATATACATGTTTGTTCTCTTCTAATTTTTGTCATTTATAGAAGAACATGTATAATTATAAAGACACGTCATTACTTGTCAGAGCAGCACAGAAATCAACAAGAGTAATAGGAAGACTTGAGATTTTATATCTTAGATTCATACACTGCCATCCAATGTTTGATTCCAGGGCGCAAGGAAGTGTGTTCCTGGCTGACCGATTTCTATAAATAACAAGACAAACGGTAGACGAAACAAAACAGAGCAAAGCAACTTTATTCAAAGGCCAATACGAACTGCGTACAGCTACCATTTAAAACAAGTGACTACTTAATGCAGGATAAAAGTCATGTAGAAATCTCCTTTAGGAGTTCTCTGTTTGACGTCTGTCCTGCATTAAGATAGCTCTTGTTATAAAGACTTCATACGTACGTTTGTTCTTACGAATTGTTGCTGAATACAATTTTGATTGTACAGATGAGAAGATGGTATTCTTTCCCAATAAACGCGCTTACGTTAAACCTATTATTTTCTATGCAAACAGTTTAGAGCCAGATTAGACGCCGGGTAACCCGGCGTCTGATCAGGCTCCAAACTGTTTGCCACTCAGATTAAAATAAATAGAATTGTCAACAAGTTGTCATTTTCTCCACATTAGTACATTGTGTTTGCGTTTCGTTTGCGTTAAAGCGAAAAAGAATAACGTCTTCTCCACTGTAGTGGGTGAAAATTCCACAGGTTGGCAGTCGGACAGCAGTGTTTGTCTGTGATATGTTGTTTTGCTGGTGGTCAGTTGTAATCAGTCAAAATGCTTCTTCAGATAGTGATCTTGACATTCCGGAGTGTCGGTATGGTGGCACTATTCCACAAGATTACACTGATTATAATTAGACGTTGATCATAGATCTGATACCCCGGTCTGGCAGATGACTTGGCCAGGCTAAATGGGATATATGATCCGTAACATTAGAAAAATGGAACTTTAGGCATTGCGAACAGTGAATATTTAGTCAACACAAAACAGAACATACTTTTATTGATTCGTACATCATCATATTATGACACATTAACCCTTTCCCCCATAGAAGCGCCTTTTAGCGCATTCAGTTTATTCTTGCCCTGAAGAAAATAGTTCCAATTTATACATTCATAAATGTGTATAATACAAAACATTTTCTATATTCTATTAGGTGATAGCTTCTAGCAGGCTGAAAGTAAAGCAGAATGCGCTTAAAGCGCATTCTGCTTTACTTTCAGCCTGCTTTAAGTGGACACCTATATTCAATACTAGAGATATGCTATGTGGGAAAGGGTTAACATACATTTATAACACACAAAAAAAACTATTTAACACCGCATTTCATACGCGGAGTTTAACCTATTTAAGTCTAGTGTTTATCTATAAAGGGACTTTGGCAAAAAGTGTAGACCATGATGAGACGCGGCGTCACGCGGCGTCAAAGCAGGGTCTGCACTGTTTGCTATTGTATATTATGAAATATTCTGATGTATTGAAAACATTGCAGTGTCCTTAGATCATACTTGCATACAGTGGAGAATCTGTTATTCTTTCCCGTTTAAACGCAAACGTACGCAAACGCAAAGCACTAAAACATAGAAAAGAACAACTTTTGGACAATTCCGATAACTTTTGTTTATCTTGGTGGCAAACAGTTTGGAGCCTGATCAGACGCCGGGTTACCCGGCGTCTGATCTGGCTCCAAACTGTTTGCACTGCAAATAATAGTTTTAGCGTAAACGCGTTTATTGGGAAAGAATAACAGATTCTCCACTGTACAACTAATGAAATCTCCTAGCAAGCGCATAGGGAGGGACGATATTATGACTTGCAATTTGTTGAAGCAGACATGAAAGTTGTGGTGAAAGGATTTTAAGATTGAAAATGAGACTGCATACAATAGAACAGAGGTTCTATATTGCACACCAATGAAAATGTCTAATTACAACCTTTAATTAGTACATTTCATTGTGTTTTGTGATTATTAACATAATTAATTGTATTAATATAATGTCTTTAATATAATACGTATAATATATGCAGTGTATACTCCAGAGGTTATTGTAAACATAACTACTTTAATTGATTTCTGAAAGTTAATACAATGTACACATAATATATATGGATTGAATACTTGTGAAATGAGTATTAACTTAATGATCTTATTTCTTTTCTAATTTTTCTTTTCTTATGTTGCTAACAGGGCTGCCATTTCTCCAGATTTTTCCGAAATATTTGGATTTTTAACCTAGCACATTGCAGCTTAAAGCGGATTGATAGAAAAGCAGAATGCGCCTTAATGCGCTTTCAGCTTTACTTTCAACCTGATTTAAGTAATCGCGCTTGAAAAATAATAAATGAAAATCTAAGGATAACTTATGGCAGTCCCTGTGCTAATGGGGAGCACTCTTGTGATACATGGTCTGTTAAATATGGCTTTTATACATATAGATCTAAAACCATTAGTTATTATGTATAATATGTTACGATGTAATGATGATGAGCTTGAATGCTTAAGTCAAATAAAACATCAGTTTTGTTCTGTTCTGATATACAAATAGTATTACCTATATGTAGTGTATACTCAAGGGATTGTCACGCAGTTACACATTGTACTGTTGCCTCTAATACATATTATACATATTGTATATTCTTCAGAGATTGTTATGAAATATTTACTTATTGTATGGGTTTCTAGTATATAATATTTATAGCATTGGTAGTTTATACCAAAAAATGACAATGCCATTTACATACTTCATTGATATCTAATACATGTATATACTACACATCGTATAAGTAGCATCATTTATACTCCAGACATGTTTATGAATTGTACATATTATATCGATTTCGAATATTTGATACATATAGCTAATATATTCTACAGAAATTATCATACATATTGTATCAGTGTCTAATACATAATACATGTAGCATTAGTAATATATATTTCAAAGGTGATACTAAACTTTATGTAGTTTATGTAGTGTTTATTTCAGAAATGATTCAACTATGATATATATGTACTTATTATATTGGTGGCATATATGTAATATAATTATGTATAATAAATACACTTTATTATTGATACTCCAACGATGGGTATGCACATAACTGCATTTTATTATATTTTGCAATATATTGAGTATACTGTTAACATTATGTTAAATACAAATACAAAGCATTGCATTTGCAATGTACATAGTGCACGTTTACAATAATTACTAGGGGAATGGAGCTAGGATATGTAAAGTGCCAAGTAAATTAGTTTCGAGTGTTCATATGGCGGTAAACAAGCTTGTGTCTTCTCAGACTTGATATGCGCATTATTTGTGCAGCTGTTTGTCTGTTATAAGTTTGTCTTATCTGACGGTGTAAAACAGGAAGAGAATGGTGGGAGGCTAATTTAACCCTTTAACTCTCAATCGCCCTTCAAAGCGCGTTTGCAAACAATTTAGATCCTGATCAGAATCCAAACTGTTTGACCTTCTTTTTGAAAAAATCTTCAGTTAAACTGCCTCACTTTTTAACTTTGAAAAGAAATTGCTGACAACAAAATTGAAACAGACGACAATGAAACTGTGAAGGGGTAAAATTCTCACGAAAGATTTGGTAGTGAGAGGGTTAAACCCTTGTCCTACCATCTATCGTCTTCTCCTAAATTGTCGACCACATTTTAATCGCATTCATTCTTAAGCCTTTTAAATTAAAAAAAACAATTCAGAACAAGGGTCAATTAGTTTGGACACAGATCATATGTCGAGTAACTCGGCGTCTGATTAGATTCCAAACTGATTGAAAATGCAATCAAAGTTGCACTTAGCGGAATAATGTTCTAGGCAAATTGCTCCGTTCTGACTCACAAAACAAATCTCCCTTGAAAACACAGGCCGTGCACCGAGATTCGTGATAGGGAACTGTTATTGTTGTTTTTTGCACTCATCATTTCCGGTCTGTAAAAACATCTTTTCTTTACGTATCGTTTGCAAAAAACTATCTGGTTATCTTAAGTAGCTGCTATTTACTTACGCTGGCAGATGTTTCTTAAATACATTTATCATATTCATGTAAAACTAATGGATTTTAACAAGCTGCACAGAAGTAAAATTATCTATAGGTTGTATGGCTCAAACAGATTAAGAATTTTGATGTTAACTCGTTTGTACATAGAGTCCCCTTAATTCGTTCCTCGTAAAACTTATCATCTGCATTAACCCTTATCGTGCTAAGGGCGACTAAGCTAACATTTTCAAACAGTTTGGATCCATATCAGACAGATGTCATAGTAGGATAACATTGTGTTAAAAAAGAATAGGAGCCATTTCAGACCCGGGTAACGATTGTTAGTAGTTCAAATTAAAACTATTCGGTAACAATTTCAAAAGTTTGCTCTATGCATTGTTTAAACGAATACCCTCTTGTCTACTATACCTTCCTTGAAGTTCGATTACTAAGCAATATTCTCAGCTATACTGAATAGAACATCCAAATACCTAATTTTGAAAAATAAATCTTTAAAAATTATTCTATCATAGTATCTGCAAAAGAAACAAAGACAATTGTTTGTTGTTGTTGTTGTTGTTGTTGTTGTTTTTAGATGAAAATGGAAAGATACGTGCATCTAGTAAATCAATATGATTCCTGATCAAACGACAGGTATTAAACTTGGTGTCAGGTCTGAATTCAAACTGTTTGCAAATGGGAAGCATGTAGTATGTTGCAGACCTAGGGTCAGTTTGGTGAAACTCTTTCAACGCCAACGGAGCCAAAAGGCGACTTGGCAAACAGTTTGATTTCTGACCAGACGCCGCGTAACTGTTTGATACTCGTATCGACATTTCTTCAATCATAACCGCCCTACATCTGACTTTAAAAATATTGCAGACTACAATACCAATGCAGACAATATTTTGGCGATGAGAGGGTAAAAGCAGACGACAAAACTTGACAGTGAAATAGTTAAGGACGCATTGCTACTGGATTTATTTATATTTAAACCATTTTAATTCGACCAAATTAAAACATCGTCTGCTCTACACATTATGGAATCGATCTATTCAAAGCGTAATTTTGTATATCCCTGAACAAAAACTAGAATAGACAGTGTGTCTCCGTATGCAGAGCGGAGACAAACGTTTAGGTATTAAAATATTTGTGAAATATTTTCGATCAATTTCACGCAATCAAACGCCACTATTAAACAATTTGGTGCAGATTATAGCACGGTTAACCCCCGTCACTAACCAAATATCAGCTGCTTATAAAGCGACGTCTGATTTAAGTTTTTCAAATTTGAATTTTATGTAGTTTGATTGAAGAAATATCAAAACGAGTGACAAACAGTTTGGATACTGATTAGAAACAGAGATTATCCGCATCTGATCAGAATCAAAACCGTTTGTAAATATCAGCGCGACCAGAGTGGGGGTAGTAAAGGGTTTAAAGGCGAGTTCAATGCGACCACATATCTCTTTTGGAAAATTCCTATCAGATATTTTTTCAACGCTTAGATAACCCTTCGACTGCTAGTCGCTATTTTACTAGAATCTGCAAACAGTTTGACTCCAGATCAGACGCCACGAGTCAAACTGTTGAACCTCGTATTGAGATTCTTTAAAAAAAACTTGAACATTACTTTTAAAACAATTGCACGCACGACTATTGTGAAGCAGGTTACCTTTAAATTATAGCAGTAGAAATGTTACTCAATACTCTGAATATTTCACTTTTTCCTCTCAAATAAATAAAATCATTAAATTTAACCCTTTCAATGCCAAAATTTTCGTGAGAATTTTTTCCCTTCAACGTTTCATTGTCGTCTGCTTCAATTTTGTTGCTTGCAACTTAAGATCGTTTCAAACGGTAAGATTCAATGTAGTATGACTTAAAACATATCGATACGAGTGTCAAACAGTTTGAATCCTGATTAGACGCCGTGTTATGGTAACGCGGCGTCTGGTCAGGATCCAAAATGTTTGCAAACGCGCTTTAACCCTTTACCCAATAACCTGTTTATAACTTTGAAGACATGTGATTACTTAAAGCAGGTTGAAAGTAAAGCAGAATGCGCCTACAGGCGCATTCTGCTTTACTTTCAGCCTGCTTTAAACAACCATCTGCTATGATATAGAAAAACTATTTATAAGGTAATTGTTCATGATGGTATAAATTTGAACTATTTTCTTTAGCGGAGGAATATATCAAACACGCTAAAAGTCGCTTCTATTGGGGAAAGGGTTAAGGGTCATTGAGAGTGAAAGGGTAAACTCTGTGTTATGGGAATGGCTGCCGACGACAACTTTCTCTGTCGGATACTTTAAATATCAACTCTCTCTGGTCAATGTTCTGGCAAATTCGCTAATTATCAACTAACGCTTACCAATTCGTTTGATAAAATCTATTTGAAATAACTATTTCCAATCTATACTAGTTTAACCCTTGTCCACTTTTAATATTGTCTGCTTCCAATTACTGATCCAAACAAAATATAAGCCATACAGGCGAAAAATGATGACTTATTGCAACTAGTTTGGATTGGGATTTGTTATGATTTTACGTCATTTTAACGTTTTTAAGTGATAGCGCGACGTCCAACTAATTACAATTTGAGGAAGACCCCAGACTCCCTTTGTGTACTGTTTCAGGCACAAATCGGCGACTGAGTAGAACCACCAGATTCCATAAGCCAGCTGGGAGGCTTATCCACATGAAAAATCCGAATGCCAAGACCGGGATTCGAACCCACAGCGGTGAATATACCACTAGACCACGGAGCCCCCCCCCCCCCCTCCCTCCCCCCCCCCCCCCCATGCAAACAGTTTGAGCCCATATAAAACGCCCTACAACTGACAGTTAAATCTTGAACAATACTATTTGACACTCGTACCAACATATCTTCATACATTGCCTTTAAATAAAAATCTGATTTTTAAACTGCTGAATCATGTCGATGTACATTCTAAAAGTTAGATGCAATGTTAGGCATTACCTTCATCCATTTATGCCAAGTGGATTCGTCCATGCTTGTGTAGTAGATTAGTACATTTCTTTATGTAAGGGGTGCCTGTTCTAACTTTTCATTTAGTTTTATATTGACATTCCTATCATTATGCGGCGTCTGATCAGAGTCTACACTGTTTGTCTATGTCCCTTTTATCCCTTTCCCCAATAGAAGCGACTTTTAGCGCATTTAATTTATTCTTCCGCTGAAGAAAATAGTTCCAATTTATACAGTCATGAATATAATTCATAACAATTTTTTTAGTTTCCTTGCAGATAAAAGCTTAAAGCAGGCTGAAAGTAAAGCAGAATGTGCACATTCTGCTTTTCTTTCAACCTGCTTTAAGTGATCACCTGTATCTAATGTTATAAACGGGTTATTGGGTAAAGGGTTATTGGGCGCTAGGCACAAATGGGTTAAGAAACTTCGACACGAATGGCAAACAGTTAGGATCTTGATCTCTTTGCAATTATTATTTAAGTTGCGCTGGGCACACTTAGGGTAAAACATGCGATAGTTTTTGCATTGAAAGGGTTTTTAAAAACTAACCATCAGTACAGTGGAGAAAACGTTATTCTTTCCCAATAAACGCGTTTACGCTAAAACTATTACTTGCAGTGCAAACCGTTTGGAGCCAGATCAGACGCCGGATTACCCGGCGTCTGATCAGGCTCCAAACTGTTTGCCACCAAGATAAACATGAAATATCAGAATTGTCCAAAAGTTGTTCTTTTCTACGTTTTAGTGCTTTGCGTTTGCGTACGTTTGCGTTTAAACGGGAAAGAATAACAGATTCTCCACTGTATGGGAATGAAAGGGATTTACCTCTTCACTACCATGACGTCATCAACTTGAAACAATTGTCGTCTGGTTTTACTTCTTAAATCTAAATTCTATATAGATTTATTCTGATTTAAGACATATTGAAATGAGTGTCAAGCAGTTTGGCTGATCAAGACCCAAACTATTTACAAATAATTATTGTACTCGGAATAAGGCAGTGAAGGGTTTAATATCGTAAAACGAAACTATCGCAGTACGTAGTGCAAGGGTAGCAAAAAAGTTTGCGTTTATTAATAGTTTGATAAAAATCCGTGCTGCACCATTATAAACGCATATTGTGTGATTAGAGCAATTTAAGTAATGGGTGTTATTCAGCTGTACTTTAGTATAAGGCTTCACTATCTCGCCATATTTTAAATATTTCAAGGCAACATGAGAAAATTGAACATGCAAGTCATTGGGTAGATATACAGTGCTCCCTCTCTACAACAACACCCAATGGGCGACAACGATTAGGTATGTTATTCGGATTGAGTTGTTATAGGGAGGGAAAATTAATACTTGGCTTATATTTGCAAACAGTTTGAATCCAGATCAGAGTCTGCTTAACCCTTTCCCCAATAGAAGCGCCTTTTAGCAGATATGATTTATTCATCCGCTGAAGAAAATAGTTCCGATTTAATCAGTAATGAATATGTATTATAGGGAATATTTTCTATATTATAGCAAATGATAGCTTAAAGCAGGCTGAAAGTAAAGCAGAATGCGCTCTAAGGCGCATTCTGATTTACTTTCAATCTGCTTTAAGTAGTCACCTATCTTAAGTAATAGAAATAGGCTATCAGGTAAAGGGTTAACGCGGTCCAAACTATCTACAAATAACTATTGTACTTCGGGTAAGGCAGTGAAGAGGTTAAACTGAAATTTCCTTAAACTCATAATACTCCTAGGTTTTCAACTGGATAATTCCCGTTTCCAACTAAGTCAAATCTATTTCTTCTACTCTCAGAGTCGATTAAACAACATGGTGCAAATTGACAAACAGCGCAGACCCTGATAAGAATACTACTGTATGAGCCCTCAAATACATTGTTCGGGTACATTTATGTAGGTTACAAATTCGTGTACAGTGGTGAAAACGTTATTCTTTCTCAACAAACGCGTTTACGTTAAAATTAATTCTATTGCAAACAGTTTGGAGCCAGATCAGACGCAGGTAACCCGGCGTCTGATCAGGCTCCAAACTGTTTGCCTCTCGTTTAAAGATGAACTGTCAGATTTGTCTAAAAGTTATTATTCTGTTAATTTTATTGCAATGCGTTTGCGTTTCGTTTGCGATTAAGCGGGAAAGAATAACGTTTTCTCGACTGTAAGAATGACATATCGAAATATTGGAAGTTCACTTAGGGTTCATTTTCTTGTTTACTGATTGATGTTGATTTAAAACTCTCTTTTACTAATTATTTCATATGCAAGTTTGGTAATAAACCCCTTCACTATAACAATATATCACCTGCTTTATACAATGTAAATGGTCGCTTGCTTGTTTTTCTCTAATGCAAAATTTATTGGATTGAGAAGAAACAAACTTATGTGTCAAAAATGGTTGAATCTTGTAATGCCAAGTTGCTTCTCGCAAGGTTGGATCTAAACTGTTTGCAAATATCAGAACATGTACAAACGGACTTGTCAGTAAAGGGATTAACCCTTTCATGATCAAGTTGTGCGGGAGATTTTTACCCTTACACCGCTTCACTGTCGTCTGCTTCAATTTTGTTGTCTGTAAGGTCGTTTCAAAGTTAAAATAATAAGACAGTATGAATGTATACATTTCAAAACCAGTGGCAAACAGTTTGGGTCCCGCTCAGACGCCGCGTCACGCGGCATCTGAACAGGATCCAAACTGTTTGCAAACGCGCCTTTAAGCAGTATTGTGAATAGAAGGGTTAAACAGTTTTACCTAAGTCATTGATCTATCTGCTCCGTCATCTAAGATGGTTCACTGTGCAATCCTTCGATTGACATGTTATCGTCTGCTTAAACTTTGTAGTCTGTATGTCCCTCTTTTGTTTCAAAATTTATTTATTTTGATATGTTACTGTCGATAGTGATTCGAGTGTCGAACAGTTTGGATACTGACTATATCGGTGCCTGTTCTGGATTTAAAATGTATACATTTTTCAAAAAAGGTGTAATTAGTAGTGAATATTTCTTTTACTACATACGGATTTCTCTATTCTTGAGAAAAAACTAACAATACGCACAACTTACCACACACAGCGATAGAGTAATTCGTATAATCTACATATAGAGGATATTGAATGAGTGTGTGTTCAGTCGTGAATTTATTGAACGAGTTGGATAAAATCATATGTTGCGAGCCTTGGCGAGCAACATATCATTTTATCCAACGAGTTCAATAAATTCACGACTGAACACACACGAATTTGATATCCTATTTATCACATAAACACCAAAATGACACGAAAATCCGAACGGTCTTACTTTCACTTTTGCCCTCGGCTCTTAGGAAACGATGCGTCATAGGCGTTATTCGGTTGTATTCATCCGTAATGAAAAACACCTATCAAACTAAAATAAAGAAAATCAACATCAATGTGCTGTGAAAAGACTTCTCTGATACCATATTCAATTTTAAATTAATATTTTATTTGAAAATTGTTGTAATTGACTAAAAATGATCAGTTGACATTAAGAATCTAGTTTCGTTTTCAAAATAACGTCGTTAGAGCAACATGACGTCATTATCATTGTAACGTCTGAATTTGAAAAACAGTCTGAATCAATGTTAATACTAGAGCTCTAATGCAGCCTGAGTTTGTGGGACTGTTCGGAATAATGTTTCTAGGACACTTGGGAATGTTTCAATACCTAGTGGTGATCTAAGTTTGTCTAGATTCTCTTTACTGATTTACAGTCGGCGTAGTAGTACAGTATTTTGGTGATTCGAAAATTAGTATAAAATATATGCCCAGTGGGCCATACGATTTTTACGGCCCTCTATATTTTGCACGTTTATGTGATAAAAGAGGTTATTGACCTTGACCTTAGCTCTCTCCAAATATGATACATATTTCGATTATGCAAAATTGAAATGGTAAAGATAGAGAACTACTCTACTCTCATCACCCTCTAAAGTTACTGTGTAAAGTAGCACATTTTGACGCCTTGAACCTTTAACCCTTAACCCCATTGGCCGCTGCAAGTATTGAAGACCGGTGACCCTTTAAAACAAATTGAAAGTGAAGCAGAATGCACCTTCAGGCACATTCTGTTTTACGTTCAGCTTGCATTAAGTTATCATCTGCTAAGATAACGTAAACGATGTTTCTTATGATAGTTCTACATATTTATGACTGCATAAAAAAGGACTATTAATTGTCAGTGAAGAAAACAATTAGACATTAAAAACGTATTTTTTGGGTTAGCAGGTTACGTAAATATCGTCTTGAATAATATAAATGTCTGCTAGTCCGGCAGAGGGCTGACTTGACCTGGAAATGCCGTCCTAAGTTTTTTTCTCGACTGATTCTACTTCAGCATATGTTACTTATTGAAAAACCACCGGGTGCCACTTTGTCACCCTTGAGCATTTTTGTATATTCAAGATGGCGACCAAAATGGCTGCCGAAAGGCTTTTAAACAAAATAGCACTCAAATAAGCATTCGTTTTACCTTTTTTTAAATTGATTTGACCTCACCATAATGATAGTTATTATTCAAAAGACGTTTACTGTTTCAAAATATTACGGGTGACATCTTGTCACTCTTGGACATTTCAGTATATTCAAAATGGCGGCTAAAAAGGCTACCTAAATTAGTTGAAACAAACTACTCTAAACTTCAGCTTTCATGGTTTGGTTTTCTTAACTGATTTGACCCCATCATAATGATAGATATTACTGAACTGAGGATACATGTTATTGAACTGTTACGGATAACATCCTGTCACCCTTGAGCATTTCTGTATATTCAAGATGGCGGCCCAAATGGCTACCGATTTTGCTTTTAAGCAATAGTCCAAAAAGCAGCATTAATTGTTTCTCTTTTTTTAAACTGATTTGACCTCACCATAATGAGAGTTATTATTTACATGGACAATTTATGTGTTAAAAATGTTACGGGTGACATCTTGTCACCCTTCAGCGTTTCCGTTTATTCAAAATGGCGGCTTAAATGGCGATCCAAATGCGTTAAAATCTACTCTAAACTTCAGCATTCATAGTTTGGTTTTCTAAATGTATTTGACTCCACCATTATGAAAGTTTTTACTGAGATGATGATACATATTATTGAACTGTTACGGATGACATCTTGTCACCTTTGAGTATATCTGTATATTCAAAATAGCCGCGGCTAAAATGGCTACCTAATTGCTTTAAAGCCAAATGGTCAACAAATCAGCATTCATAATTTCTTTTTATTAATTATTTTGATATCACCATTATGATATTCGTTATTGAAATAATCAAAATAATTATTGAAATGTTACGCATGACAGTTTTTTTTATATCATTGAGCGTTTCCGGATATTTAAGATCGCGGCCAAAATAATGACGAAAATTTTGTTTAGCAAATAAAGTCGAAAAATCAACAATCATACATTTTATATTCATAACTGACTCGATATCAAGGTAATTATACTTACTATTAGAATTATGATACTTATTGATGAAATGTAATGGGTGACATCTTTTCATCCTTGAGTATCTCCGTATATTTAAGATGGTGATGCTTATTATTGAAAACATGGTACTTGTTATGGAACTGCACGTGGATGACATCTTGTCACCCTTGAGCATTTCCATATATTCGAGATGGCGACCAAAGCGTTGACCGAAATGCTTTAAATCAAAATAAGTCCAAACAACAACAATCATTATTTCTTATTTTTAAATGGTTTGACCTTACCAGAATGATACTTATTATTGACAGAATGATACTCATTATTGAAATACTTTGGGGGACATCTTTTCACCTTCGAGCATTTTCGTAATCAAGAAAGCGGCCAACATTGCGATAGAAATGCTTAAAATATCTAAAATGTTCAAAAGTCAAAATAAACAGTTGTTTCTTGACTGGTTCTTTTTTAGCACCTGGTATTAATTTTGTTCACAAGAGCACTTTTACATTTAACCCAAGAGACTTCCTATTGTCAATGGAATATTTCTGTGTACTTGACCGAGATAATGACCGCTGGCAAGAACTAAAAGGAAGGCAGGTCGCTGATTTTGTTTCCATGCGCTGATTCGCAACGAATGAGACTAGTCGAAATCATCTTTCTCATCTCATCATCTCTCATCTCATCATCTCTCATCTTTATCGGCGCTATATGATCTTTTATGTGTTACAGTACCCTAAAATCCAACTCGTCCATGCATGCATTTACATATCAATAGTAACGTTCTACAGGGCATGCTACGAGCGTACCTTGACAGTCACACATTGCTCTGTTTACAAATTAACTATAGCGTTATGACAAGGTTTTCGGTCCAAGTCGCTGGCTGTGAAGATGTTATCTGTTTTTCCTTCCTCCGGCAAGACCCTGCTGGGTCAAGATCATGTAGATTGTTTCCTCTTATAAATGCCTAAATCAAGGTAGCAGAGTTTTGCTGATGTTTCATCGCTAAGCTGTGTGGTCTATACTTGAACGCGTGTTTCAGATATGAACTCGAGGAAATACTATCGCTTGTCAAATGTAAGTTTCAACAGAAAAATCAAGTCAACCGATAAGTTAAAACACACAGTTAGACCACAATTATTTCTTTGCAGCAGTTCACGTTCCAATTCCAAAGCTGTTTGCAACTGTGTTACATCCCGAGAGGGTATATGCAGGAAGAACGTCCACAGCAATGTCCATATGTTTGTCACATGCAATGTCAATAATAGATTTGATTAACATTTTATTCGCACTCATGTTTTATAATATGACTGACAGCTTAGGATTCGAATATGTTTTTATGCATGAGAATACCTGCTACACAATTATGTTGTCTATCTCTTCATATAGTGCTTTCAAATGTTTTCTTTCTGACATAATACATCGGCTTGTTTAAGCTTGTGTTTCATTTTTACCTATTATCTCTAGCTTGTTAATTTGTGTGTGCTCAATTTGAAAAGTCTTAGCATCTATAATGTAAGAGATTATCAGCTTAATTAACTGTTTTTTCAGTGACTGTAAGATAAACTGTTTTTGGTAATATGCTGTTAGCATGCAACTGATAGTAATCGATTTTAACCTGCTGCTCTCGTACACTTATGGAAATGTAAGTGCTGTTTATATAGGTCAACATTGTTCACCTCCAACTTAAATGTTGGCGGTGTCGTTCTACACTGAGCCTTTTGTGGGGTATGTCATAAAACCTTAATAATATCGATCCGTCTATGGTGACTGTCTACTGGTCCGATTTTTGTGTCAAAAACTCCTTTCTGGATTTTGTTTTGAATTGCTTTATCAAATTTTGCAACTGTCATATCATTATGATTACCAAACAGTGCTGTTGGAAAAGGTGTCAATCCATGGGACAGAGCATGTCCAATATCAACCTCATGGCTGAAGACTTTCCAAGATTATATTGGGTAGATTTCACATGATTTGACCTACCATCACATTCTTTTGGTCACGGTGATTTCTTCTCTGGTATCTTGTTTGTCAAATTCTATTAGCAGTCCTATGCCTGGTTTCTAGCTGTTATGCACATCATCTGATTCCATTTCTTCAGTAACACTGTTGAAAACGCTATCTTTATGAATTCTTTATCAATCTAGCAACTACAGTTTTTTAAATGCACTTTAAACTGACTTGCTCACAGTGCATATTACTGTAAATTGTTTCATAAGTTGAAGTTTTGGTGCAATAGAACCCCTTTTTCAAGAGTTATCCATCCTTGATGCACTCAGATAGGCTCGAAAAGGCAAGACTAAATTAACAACGTTTGCACTCTAGTGTCTACACATTTGAATATATATTTTTCTAAACGTTCACAAGTTAAGTAAGTCTTTAAGTTTTAGGAAAAAATTGATTATTGATGAAACTTAAAGATAAAACTACCCGATTCAATTCAGATGAGAGATTTCATGGCCATCATAGTCCTCTTGTCTTACCATGCCTTCCGTGTCATTTGCATTGTTTTCTATTTTCCGTCTCCCTTGTGCCCCTCAAAGTCAGTTTCCGGATCACCCTGTGAGCCCACCATGATATCAAGTTTGCTTGCACCTGATTGTACATGTGAATTCTAAAGCCTATGAGTATTTCTGCTTAATCATAATCTTAATTGTGCAATCGGCCACATGCCCATGGCACATAAAGGGGATTTCAATGAACATATGACATATTCCTTTTTATATACCTCGTCCATGCCTCATCAAATCTTAGTTTTCAAAAATATTCTGAGCACTGCTCTTCGGAGAGCCTCCCTTTCTTTCAGGTAAGCCATGCCACATCTGCCATTGTTAATTACCATGACCTGAATCGGAACTTTGATCAGCATTTCACTATATACTACACTCTTTCAAGGCATCAGCAAATATAAAGGCTAAGCTACTGTCTGCCATTAAACTACCGTCATCAGCAACTAAGTTGTTGAGTAAGTGAATACTACCAAGCCTACATGCTAAGAATGAATATTTTGACGCACCAAAGCATGTGTAGTTACGTTACCCTAGCTGCTGGTACTTAGTCCAACACTGATAAAAAAGAAACAACTATCTAGGCCACAGAGGTCAAGGTTAACGGTCAATTTACTATTGTAATTAGTTTTACTCGTTGAAGTGCACATACACGTGAAGTTATGTGAACGTAATTGAAGTACTTAGTCCAAAATTGACCTATAAAACGCAAAACAATTTACGAATGTCACAGAGGTCAAGGGCAAAGGTCAAGGTTATCAAACTGCAATGCAACATGCTACTCACATTAAGGCGTAACTATGGTTTAAGTTTCATTGATATAATACTTAAACTTTCAAGGAATTTCCCCGGTATTCGATCCCGGGGTGTAGCATAAAAGGCCCAATTTCGTGGAAATGAGTAAAATATGGTGGGTGGGGTAAACTAGAAATATATCAAAATGCTCAAGGGTGCCAAGGTGGCACCCGGTCAATTCTGAATGACAATGCTTTGAACTATCAATATCAATCAAGAAAAAAACATAGGACGCCATTTCTAGGTGGACCTCCAAATCCTCATTTCTCTGCCGGACTATGCAGTTTCGTTGAGAAATATCGCGAAAACGTCAAACCATTTGGATCCAAATAAGAAACTCCGTTACTCAGCGTCTCATATGGATCCAAACTATTTGCACAAGCACAAATCCGCCAGTCGCGTGCAGAAGGTTAACTATTCTGCAGCAAATATTTCTTAAGATGCCTCTGCTCAATGATGATATTAACCATTTGCCCAATAGACACGCCTTCTAGCGTATTCAATTTTTTCTCCGCTGAAGAAAATAGTTCCAATTTATACAGTTATGAATATGAATCAAAAGGAATGTTATTTATTGTAGCAAGTGGTAGCTTAACTCTTTCCTCCCTGAAACTTTAAATGATCAATTCCAGTTTCTATTTTTGTCTAGTCCATTTCTGACTTTTAAGGGTTGTTTTTGTCAATGTTTGGCATTGTGACAAACAGTGAAGACCCTGATCAGAGGGCTCCTTTCGGAGCCCTCTGATCTGGGTCTTCACTGTTTGCATAGGACAAGTGTACTATTCATATGTACACTGTTTGAAAAGGACGCCAATATGCGGGACTAGGGTTCAAAGGGTTAAAGCAGGTTTAAATTAAAGCAGGATCAGCCTTAAGTGGTAACCTGTCTTCAAAACTAAAAACTGGCTATTGGGTAAAGGGTTAAGAAAGTATAGTTGGCTAAAAGAACAATAAGACTCAAGCGGAAAGCTCCTACAATAGTTGAACTGCTGTACTTTCATAGTTCTTTATACTTTATATTTACCTGATTAGAACTCATGCTTATATGATATAGGGAAATAATGAAAAATACGTGTACGTGAATGTGCAGGATCAACGACTGATGACAGCTTGTTGAAGAAGAAAACTATTAATTTGCAGAACCCTCAAAAAGGATTATGTGGCTTCAATCTATGTCTAGTGCAGACGGCAGTGTTAGTGTGAAGAGGTTAAAGATTATATGACTTCAATCTATGTCTAGTGCAGACGGCAGTGTTAGTGTGAAGGGGTTAACCCTTTACCCAATAACCCCTTTATAACATTAAATACACGTACTCACTTAAAGCAGGTTGAAAGTAAAGCAGAATGTGCCTTAAGGCACATTTTGCTTTACTTTCAGCCTACTTTAAACTACCATCTTCTAGATTATATAAAAATATTTGTTATTGTAATTGTTCATGAGGGTATAAACTGGAACTATTTTCTTCAGCGGAGGAATAAATTAAATAAGCTAAAAGTCGCTTCTATGGGGGAAAGGGTTAAGCAGCATGCATGGCTTGCATGTTTACAAGACGTATTGAACGGAGCCTCTTCTGCTACATTGATGAAAAAACTCAAGGTTTTAACTATTTCACTGCCATTACGTCATCAATTTGAAACAATTGTCGTCTGCTTTTATTTCTCAAATTAATATTCAATGTATTTTAACTAGAAAAAATGTTTGAATGAATGTCAAACAGTTTATATCCTTATCAGACGTCTGATTAGGATCCAAATTATTTTCAAATAACTATTGAACTCGGTGTGAGGCAGGGACTGGGTTAAGTGCACTAACATTGCTTTCCGCATTCTGTCCTAGCCATAACAACAATACAACACATATATTTACACTTCGTCTGCTCCATTATTACCTTCTTCACTATTGTCGTCTGCATTTTTTGTTTAAACTAAATTTTAGCGTAAGAAACTTAAAATACGAGTCTCAAACAGTGTGGAGTCAAGTCTGATCTGAAACCAAACTGTTTACAAAACTCATTGAGAAGTCGTGTTTAATAGGCGATAGGTTAACCCATCCATTGTCGAATGTTATCCGTCTGCTTGAACTCGTCTGCTTTTAAAACAAGTTTGTTAAAATATTATTCAAAGAAATATTTCAAACAATTTGACCGAAGAAATGTTGATACGATCGAAAGATTGGATCTTGACCAGACGCCGCACTACGTTTTAACCCCTTAGCAATCTGAATAAGGGGAGATCCTTTGAAAGCACAGAAAACAAAGCAAATACTGAAAATTGCAGACTCGGTTTAATTGAGTCTCTGCATAAAACTACGTGAACTAGTGAACTACGTGGGACGTGATTCTTTCACAAAAACCGGCTTTATCTAAGAAATTCGCTTTTTAAATTTTATTTATAATTTGTTTGTGCTGCACAAATTAAAAAGCCTCCCTTGTGAATGGAAAGAAGGACAACTCTGTAAATACAGGGCTCCAGATAACGGAAGTATTACGAAAACTAAAATCTTTATTTCTGCTTTTAAACCCAATGGTGGTATACTCATTAAAAGTGTCTCGAAGAGACAGTTTAATCAGTAGTAACACCATAGCATTCGGTGCTGAAATGAGTGAGAAAATGTTAGATTAGTTCAGATTAATCCCGCTTACATGTGTACTGGAGCATCTGGTTAACCCTTATTCTGCTGCACAGACGTCTGCTTTGACATTGTCGTCTGCAAAATTTGTTCAGTTTAGATTTATGCATTGTTTTGATTAAACAAACCTTAAGACGAGTGTCAAACAGTGGATCCGTTACGCGGCGTCTTTCTAGATTCAAACAGTTTGTAAACTCCGTAAAGTTACGACCAGTAAGCGCAGGGTTAAACTATGAGATCCAGTCAAAATGTGTAAATATTATTCACTGGGGTGAGCGATTAAACAAAATACGGAGACTCTTTACCTCGGGCTTGCTGAAAAAGTCTGTTTCAGCCTTGTACGCTCTCTGACTCAAACACTTCTTTTTGGATATTCACTAAACTTGCTACAAATGTGTATTAGTATATAATCTAGGTCAGGTTCAATAACTAGCAAATTCGCATGAGGCATGTCTGAGTTATTGCCCTTGAATAATTAAAAAATGACTGTTTCAGCATTTTCTGCTCTCTAACACAAACACTTTTTATTGGATCTTCATCAAACTTGCTGACAACGTGTATTGGTATTAAATCTAGGTCAAGAAAAAAAAAGTATTTGTGTTAGAGAGCAAAAAATGGTGAAACAGTCCTTTTCAATACATAAAGGGCAATAACTATAATAATCCTTATGGGACTTGAGTAATAATCACACTGGACCTAGATTTTATATAAATAAAGAATTATAGCAAGTTTGGTGAAGATCCGATGAAAACTCATTGTGTTAGAGAGCAAAAAAGGCTGAAACAGCCATTTTTTAATAATTAAAGGGCTATTACTCCAACATGCCTTATGCGAATTCAGTAAGATTCAAACCTAACCTTGATTTTATATTAATGAAAACTTTCAGCAAGTTTGGTGAAGATTAAAAAAAAGAAATTTGTGTTGGAGAGCAAAACTTGCTGAAAACAGTCATTTCTAATACATAAAGGACAAAAACTCAGATATGCCACATGCGATTTTAGTAATAATCAAACTAGACCTAAATTTTATATGAATAAATATTTTCAGCATGTTTGGTGAATATCCAATAAAAGCTGTTTGTTTTAGAGTGCAAAAATGACTGAAACAGTCATTTTCTATTAATTAACAGGAAATAACTCAAAAATACCTTATGCGATTTTAGTAGTAATCCAACTGAACCTTGATTTTATATCAATGAACATTTTCAGCAAGTTTGTGGAAGATCGGATAAAAATTAGTTGAGTTAGAGAGCGGACAATAAAGTGTGATAGTCTAACTGACTGATGGATGGACGGGCGGATGTAGATACGGTTGCACCCCGTGAAGTTGTTTTCGGCTGTATCACGTGATACTTAGCCGTGTGGAAATGTTTATGTCAGACGTTCTATTTTCGGTTTGTTATGAAAATCGCCCTTTTTGTGATTTAGGTCCGTCTTCATCATTTCATAGATCAGTTTGGGCCATAAGAATGTTCAAACATTATTATTAACCGTTATTGTATTTCAGGCATTGAGAAAAGGTCTGAAAACACAATGGGACTTTAAGCGGAGTTCAACTTTCAACTGTAAATGCGCTGAAATCAATGATTCCAAAGAACAAGAAAGTATAACAACAATGAGAATGAAGTACGGGGCGACTTTTTAACAGCCGCCACACAAGCAATTAACATCTGCTGTTGTTAATTATATAGATCTGAATAAGGGGAGATCCTTTGTCTACTTTGGTCGCTCGTCACGTTGAAATGAATTTAGGAAACACAACTTTACTTTCCATCTGCGAGGAGCCTTATTTTTGCATGTTAAAGATAGATGGCTGATAAAATGGAAGTAAAAAAAAAACTCCTATAAAAGCTTTTTGCGTTGCTTTCCTTCCTCTTTAACTTACATGCCGTACCGAAATCGGCGAGTCTTGATAGACTCTTGTTAGAATTATCTTTTTTGCTTGGGCTTTGGTGTATACTTAAGTTACCATAAAAAACTGAAATAGAGAGAGATATTTCAATTTATTAAAACTTTAATTATGATTTTTATTACTTTTTATTTTGATGGTTTTAAATTAAAATGTCATTTAAGTCAGTGAATATCGCTTAATCATCCAATAATCTAAACACAGACAAATTCTGACAATTTATCCTGCCCAAATATTATCGTCTGCTTTAATCCTTTCATCGCAATTTTTATCATCTGTTTAAACCCATTTCCCTGTAAATACGCATTTTTTACGCCTTCACTTTATTCATCCACTGACGAAAATAGTCCAATTTCAAACAGTAATGAATATGCACTATCACAAATGGTTTCTTGAATCTATATTATAGCAGATGGAAGCTTACAGCAGATTAAGAGTAAAGCAGAATGCGTTTGAACCCTTAGCCCGCCAAATAAATTGTCGTCTGCTATATTTCTCGTCTGCTTCAAGTTTCAAAGTGCTTCAAAGTTGCTCAAAATTGCTGAAAATGTTGTCCGAGTGTCAAACAGCTTGGATCCGGATGAGACGCCTAGTTACTCGGCGTCTCATCCGGATCCAAGCTGTTTGCATATGGAGCTATAGTCGTGAGTGGCAGGCTAAGGGTTAAGGAAGAATGCGCCTTAAAACGCATTCTGCTTTACTTTCAATCTGTTTTAAGTGGTCTCCTATCTTCAAAACTAAAAAAAAAGGGTATGGTTTAATTGGTTAAAATATTGCCCTCACTGGTATTTTAAAGTAAGATTTAAAGCAGTTTTGACCGAAAATTATCGCCACGAGTGCCAAACAGTCTGGATCCTGAACATGTATATGTGACATTCTGCCACCCAAAGATGTACTCACAAACCATATTTGTATCCCTATAGCTGGAGTGGTAAAGGAAACTGTTCCGAACACGCTTTTTTATAGACAGGGCTGCCATAAGTTGACATGAAAAATCCTAAGATTACCAAATTTGCATTTTTCAAGTGCGATTTTACGAATCATACCTTTACCCAATAGCCTTTTTCTTGTTTTGTTGACATGCGACTACTTAAAGCAGGCTGTAAGTAAAGCAGAATGCGCCTCAGGGCGCATTCTGCTTTACTTTCAGTCTGCTTTCAGCTACCATGTACTGGGAAAAATCCGGAGATTTAGGAAAAATCCGGAGAAATGGCAGCCCTGTATAGAATAGATCACAAGTCGAGGACAAGTCACAGTGACTTGACAATTGCACGTCCCAAGAAGTATCTAAACGCCAAATATGGCACCCTTAGCTGATATAGAATAGGAGATATGACCAGGACGAGTTTGTTTTCTATAATTAAAGTCAACTGTCATGGTCAAGGTCACGGTAACTTGATAATCGTGCGCGATACGACGCCATTCAAAGATGTAATCGCATACTATGTTTAGTTTCCCTAGTTTATGTTGCGTATAATATAATATTATGATCAATAATTGTTGGCTTATATTGAGGTCAAAGTTCAAGGTCACTGTCACAGGGACCTTTTAATGGTACGCGACAATCCGCCATATCGGGATGTATTCACATACATAATATATTTTTGTTTTACTATATCTGATGTGGTTTAAGAAATATACTCAGAATGATATATTTCCATAATTCAAGTCAATTGCCAAGGTCAATGTCAAAGTTACAGGGTACATACTACCTAATATGGCATGTGACACTCCGCCACTAAACATGTATCCTCGTACCAAATTTGTTATCCCTAGCTGTTGTTGTATGGGAACTTTTCTACTGGCAATTCTTTTCTATAATTGAGTTCGAAGTCAAGGCCAAAGTGACCTGAAAATGTCGCGCAACATACCAAAACTACATATACTCACAAATGAAATGTGGTTTCACTAACTGGTATTCTCCGAACATTTTTATTCTATGATTGAGGTCAAAGGTCAATGTCAAGGACACAGTGACCTGAAAGGTGTGTGCATTATTCGGCCATCCCAAGCTTTACTCATACACTACTTTTTGTATACCTAGCTGATATCGTATAGAAAATATGCTCAAAAAGCTTTTTATATAAATGAGGTAAACCTCGATGTCACATTGGCATCAAAATGATATGTCCGTAGATATACTCACACACCAATTTTGGCATCTGTAGCTGATGTTGTGTAGAAGATCTGCACTGGACAATCTTTTGAATACATGCGGTGAAGGTCAAGGTCACAGTTACCAGAAAATGTTACGGTACAGCCCGCCATTTTACGATGTACTCGCACAACACATTGTGTACACCTAGCTCATGCTGTGTAAGAAATATCTTCCAGACAATTTTTTTCTGTTTTTTCTTTAAATGATCAAGGTCACACTAATCTGAAAATGTTACAGAACAACGTGCATTCCCAAGATGTACTTACACAACAAATTTGGCATCTCTGTGTGTTGCGGTATAGGAAATATGCTTCCGTCAATGGGGACACGGACCGACCGACTCACGGACCGATACTCGCACAGTTCAATTACTGTACACACTCAAATCTATTTTTGAGGGAAAGAAAATCAAAACGAAAAACCTGCTGACTGCATCTGACTTTGCTGAAATTTTAATAAGCATGACAATAAAAAAAGGTTTTAACTAGCGATGATTTACGACATCTAGACAGAATAGTTGTCTTATTAACCACATTTACTGTCATTTAATGTTTAAAACTGAACTCGTTTAATTTTGAAAATACAGGGCGTTTTCACTAGCCGACCAATTTAAAGGAAAATTATGGCGCCATAAACTGAAACTCTCAAACGTACATATTATTTTCTGAAGCAACAGTCCATTAAATTGTATTTTATCTATGTGTATACAGTCAAACCTGTACAAGACGAATAGTCAAGAAGATCTTTAATACATGTTGCGCTTAATGCGGGTAATATAAGTTGTTACTTTGGTGCTGTGTATAGCATTACTTTCGTTCTGCAGTAAACTGCAATTTACATTAATACATGTTTATGTATCTTCTGAATAAACACTGCACACAAATTTGACAGTACAGTAAAGTCTCGCTATTACGACCACTAAAACGAAGGCTAATTGAGTGTATAATAGACAGGTGACAGCTTAAAGCAATGTGACAGTGAAACAGAAAGCTCCTAAAGGAGCTTTCTGTTTCACTGTCACCTTGCTTTAAGCGGTCACCTACCGTAAACACCCTAATAATTAACATAATTTAGTGGTCGTAATAGCGAGGTTTTACTGTAATTATATTTGTCTTCTTTATTTTTTTATTCAACATAAATCGTGACTTTCATGTTTTAAAGCTTTTAAGTTTTATTTTTAACTAGATTCTGGTCAGGATAATGATGTTTAGAACCGATATTGTCTTGGGAAAAACATCATTATTGCTTGACCCTTTTTGTACTGACACTCCGTTAACCCTTTCACTGCCAACTTTTTCGTGAATTTTTACCCCTTCACCGTTTCATTGTCGTCTGCTTCAATTTTGTTGTCTGCAATGTCGTTTAAAAGTTTTAAAAAATAAGGCAGTATGATCTTAATCAGACGCCGCGTTACGCGGTGTCTGATCAGGATCCAAACTGCTTGCAAACGAGTTTTATGACGTCATTGAGAGCGAAATGGTTAATGATGGAGACGAAAATATACAGTCAAGCGAGAATGAATCGACCAAAGAACAGAAGACGCGTGTATTGTCTTAAACCATTCAATGTCGTGATGTCATCTATTTAAAACAGTCGTCGTCTGCTTTTATGTCTCAAGTTTAAAATGTAGATATTTTGACTTATGAAATATTGAACTGAATGTCAAACAGTTTGGATCCTGATAAGACATGGCGTTTGGTCAGAATCCAAACTGTTTGCAAATAACCATTGTGCTCGGGGTAAGAAAATCCGGAGTTAAAGCAGAGCGATACTAATGAAGAAAACTATTAGAGCTTCTTGTATAACTGTTGCCCAGTTTAAAGCAGTAACGTGACATTTTATCCCAGTTACCCCTCATGACGCTTAATATTTCCCCCATACAAGTACATATATTACCTTGCAAGAGTATACTCATCCTGTGCAAACAACGTAGACCCTGATCAGAGGACGTTCTGATCAAGGGCTGTACTTTTTATCATTTTCAATACATTTTCAAGCACAACCAGTCAAGTTCATTTATATGAGACTGGGGCTGTCCTTATTACGTTCAGCGATCAATGACTTGACTGTTTGTGACAAATCCAGTTTGTAGGTAATTGATGCGTTTTTCGTGTTTTACAAATTCACTTTCCACTAATAAATTCAAATTCTTCAGTACAAAGAAGTCTTTAATAAATAATCTAATTACTTTTTAATTAATATATTTTTTCTCCATTTGCATAGATTGAAATCAATCATATATAGAACAACCTGTATTCCGTTGTCATTCGGCTATGATGTATGTGACTTTTTACAGACACGTTACTTGTTAACCCTTTCGTTGTCAATGACGACATAAGGCGCATGTGCAAACAGTTTGTATTCTGATCAGACGCCGCGTAACGCGCCGTCTGATCAGAATCCAAACTGTTTGACATTCATTTAGAAATTTCGTAGGTTACATGTATACTGCCTTACATCTATCTTTGAAACGATATTGCAGACAATAATATTGAAGCAGACGACAATATGGCGGTGAACGGGTAAAAACTCACGATAAATTTGACAATGAAAAGGTAAATGGAGGACAAAAGTTCTTTAGAGAGCTCCAATGGCATTACTGCGATGTATATGTAAAATATAACTTTTGAGCTGAATAAAATCAGCTTCATCTTTTTAAAGAATGATTTTTGGTCGCCTAATAAGTTTCGCTAAATTTCAACTACTTGTAGTACATGTCCCGTTAAAGCATTTTGCGGCGAGTATTTCACATTCATCATGCTGATGACGATATGGATAATACTTTCAAACAAATTAGTTCCAGTTCAGACCCCGAGAAACTCGACGTCTGATCAGGACCCAGACTGTTTGATACCGGTAATTGCATCATAATTATTTACTTATTCATTCATTAAGGAAAAAGGGCAGATGACAACTTGTGAAGCAGACTATAGGAGACTATGACAGTAATATAGTGTTCCCTCTCTACAACAGCATTCAATGGGAGACTATGATTGCATGTCTTGTTTGGAGGGAGTTGTTATAAGGAGGGATGATTAAGACTTGGCTTACATTTGCAAATAGCTTAAATCTAGATCAGACACCAACTAACGCGGCGTCTGATTTGGACTCAAGCTGTGTGTCACTCGCCATTATATTTCTTCTGACAAAAGGTCAACTCATCTGTAATTTTGAGAAACAGCAGCATACGATAATTTAAAGCAGACGAAATTGTATCATTGGAAGCGTTAGCATAGTTGCTTTGCGGGGAACAGCGGCAATCATTGCTGTAAGGAGGGAGTCGTTGTTGGGGGCGTTGGAGGGAGGAAGCACTGTATAATTGACCAGAATGTAGTAAAGTTCTGAAAAAGATAGAGTCAATATCATCTCCATTTTCCATGACAGTTATATAGGAATATTTATTATAAAAGTAAAACTATAAACCTAAAAAATAAAAGCAGACGGCAATTTTGAACAAGACGATTCGACAATCATTAATACGCCTACGCCAAATCACGGCAATTGTAGATGGCAGTCCTGATTTGACCCTTTTCTAAACTGAGTTGTTCAAATTAGACTATTCCACTTTTGAAAACGCGCAGTTTATTTTGATTTAGGGCATTTTCAAGAAAACAATTCAGAAAAATTAAAAGTAAAACAAACAAGTGTGGAATTAAATGGTGAAAGTGGTGTTGGTTTATAACCACGGTAGACCCAAAATGTTCGCCTTGATGCACCAATCATAAAGCCGTCAGTCCGTTGTGACAAGATATGAGAAAATTTGTCAAACTTTTGCAAGTCATTTATCACTATCTGATATAAATATTTTATATCCTTCTTATGGTAGAAAAGTGTCGTCTGTGGTGTTATCGGTTATCTGTAATCAGTTATGTTCATACACGTTTTAAGATACGGGAATTACTAAAACCTACTGAGTGATAAGCTCGACCTTCTTTTAAATGTCGTTACCTCTTTCGATACCAAATTAATCGTGAGAAGTTTCATTGTCGTCTGCTTCGCTTTTGTTGTTTGCAAGATCGTTTCAAAGTAAGATTTAATGTAGCACGACTTTAAACATATCGACACGAGTGTCAAACAGTTTGGATCTTGATTAGACGCCGCGTTAGGCGGTGTCTGATCAGGATCCATACTGTTTGCAAACGCGGATCTTGGTAATGAAATGGTTAAAATAACTTGCAAACAGATTGGATCGCACTCTAAGCTTGTGTCGGCCAAGTGCACGGATATTTGCAAATAGTTTATACCCTGGTCAATCGCCGAGCATCTCAGTCTTATTTTTCAGACAAATTTGAGCAAAATAAAAGTAGTTTCTTGCAGCATTGAAGTAGAGCAGATAGTTCTTGCATGTTTAACTTTCACCTTGCTTAAAGGCTTTTTAGATTCGGACTTTTACCATGACCCTTTCACTGCCTTACTCCGAGCCAACAATGTTTATTTGCAAACAGTTTCGATCCTGATCAGACGCCACGTGACGCGGCGTCTGATCATAATCCAAACTGTTTACCACTTATTTCAATACTTTTTATGTCAAACTACCTAAGATTTGAGAAATCTAAGCAGACGACAATTGTTTAAAATTTGATGACGTCATGGCAGTGATGTGGTTAACACAAGACTGTCTGTTTATGAAACAGACAATAAGTTTAAATCAATTGTTATCATTGCATCTACTTCGTTTAAAAGTCCTCTGATTTTACTGTGGATCAAAACTGTGGGTAAAAGGTTTAAAGATCACAATCGAATGCCGCCCAAACACATTAACTCATTTTATGCGGGATACACTTTTAGGTGTACCTTTAGGCAAACAGTTTTGATCTCAGATCAGGCCCCACATTGTGGGGCCTGATCTGAGATCATAACTGTTTGCAGCTAAGTCAATACTCTATCAGAAACTGCTAAAATATTTTGCAAATATTTGAGTAATACCCGCTGCAGACGACATATTAAAATGGCCGCCAAATATTACCCAGCATACAATGGGTTAAAGATTTAAAGATTTAATACATTAATACAATAAGCACTCAACACAACGACACCTCAAGTGATGGCTTGATTCCTGGGCTTTAAGGGCATGTGGCTGCTTAAAACAATATAGAATAAAACCAGAAATCTCTAGTAGGAATTGTCTGCTTTAGTTTTATCCTGCTTTAAGCTGTCATCTGTTTTCATGCTTTCAATGGACATGATCTATTTAGTAACCGTACTAACTTGAATATGTTGTATATTGAAATATGTGTTATCAATTAATTTTAATGGGATATGTCTCCAATACTTTTAACAGATATTGTTTACAATCTGTTTGTATTAAACAGTACAGTACCGTACTGTCTGTATGTGTCCCACATACTTGTTAACCTTCTCATAGGTAAGTATGTTCACAATGGCGTTTGAGTACAATTTGGATCCAGATCAGACGTTACGTAAATCGGCTGTAGATGTTAAATTTTCTCTGCCATATAAAAGTCTGCTGAAACACTTTCGTCTGCAAATTTCAAATACAGTCGAAACTCGATAGTTCGAAATTGCTTAATGTGACCTTGAGATCACTGAAGATGGGTACAAGCTTAACTACAGAGGTAGAGGGAGGGGACCATGAGTTAACTAATTGTAAAATTTCTGAGACAACAATATTTCTTTTTAAATGTATTTGATAGTGGGGTTTGAAACTATTTTTTAAAAGTAAGTTCTGCATGTATATTATATATAGAGAAAACTTGAAACATTGAATACTACTCTACAGAGTATGAAAATCGGATTTGGCCTAAACCATTTTCTGTAAACGATTTCATAAAACAAGTAAATATTTTCTCAAGCATAATCAAATATTCATAAATAAGATCTCTTTCACTCAAGAGTCAATCAGTTTCCATACATATCAGACCAGATGTTGAACAGCTCTGGCAGAGTTTTTCAGCATCTCGTCTACATTCAAGTACATGTAAATGCCGTAGTTCAGCAATTATGATCTAGATTCAAACTCAGACGTTTACCACTTAAATGAATATATATTGAATAGATAATATCAACTAATTAATTGATATATTTGATATCTAAAAAAAATAGATCAGTGTTTACATTGTTTGTACAGCATGTTAATAAAGCACCGCGTTTATGAGTTATATTGTAATATAGGTTAAGGACATGTTAGGCCGAAAACGAGCCACCATCTTGACCGAAACCACCTACCCCTAAAATAGGCCGAAACGACCAATGGCCAAAACGACCCATTACCATTCGTACACAAAAGAAAGAGAATGTAGACTCTTCTAAATGTATTGTCATCACATTTACTTCAGAATGTTATAGTTGTTTATTCAATAGAATTTTATCATATGAAATCGTTTCACTGTTTCTTCGAATACAGTTTTCGAAAATATCGTATATTTCGTTTTTAAACGATATTACTGAGTGTTGCTTTCATGAGCGAATGAAGACAGAGTCAATATTTTGGAAACTCGACGCTGACTATAGATGGTTCCAAAGATAAAAACCATCAAAAAGCAAACAAATGTTTCATTCACTCTCGCGGATTAAGATAGGGCGACTGGGATCTTCAGTACACCCTCTTGAAATATGATTGTTATCGGATTGTACGAGTGGGTAATATTCAGACCAGATCCTCAGAATTACTTAGTGTCCGCACATGAGTTGCATAACAATGCATGCTATATCAGGCAATATAACGGGGGAGTTGATTAATGTAGCATTTGAAACGTTGTAAATACCAATGAATTGAATATTTATTACTTTAACCACTTGTGCTCTTGTATCATCGGCTTCGATCTTACTTTAATTGTTTTAGAAGTTAGATTTCAGAAATGTTCTTTGACAAAACGTCGAAAAAGGTGTCAAACAATTTGAACACGCAGCGGGAAATGTGGATTCTAACTCTACGGGTTCATGATGTCATCAAATTTAACAAATGCCGTCTGCTTTTATTTCTAAAATTTCCTAAAATTTAAATGTTCGGCAATTTTAATTATATATGCATTTTAAAATATTGAAACGAGTGGCAAACAGTTTGGATCCTGATCAGACGCCGCGTCATGCGTCGTCCGATCAGGATCCAGACTTTGCAAATAACCATTGTACCCAGGGTGAAGCTGTAGATGTGTGTACTGGGGGCCGGTAGATCCTCGAGGCAAGGGAGTGTAGGGGTTAAAATAGCATATTAATATTATGTCAAATGAATTTATTTTTCGTTTTGACCGCTGTAATCATTTATTAATATAATGTGACAGTTTGGCAAGTGGGAATAAATGTGCCAAGAACATTTCAAAAACGAAACAAATGCTTATAAATTGCCACGACGCCCAGGGAAAACCGTTAAATTAGAATTTATTCTTTATTTCCTCAATTATTATGCATTCCAATTAGACATATTTTACCACGCAAGTCAAAGGGGTTAAGCTTTAACATGCTACAGTAGAACTTATGGTAGTTATGGTGACCATTATCCAGATGAGAAACCGAACAACTGACCGCTCAACATTGTTTGTCAATCGAAATTTCCAAAAAATGAAATGTCAATTTGTTTTTGTCTGAGAGCTCCTGCAAGCGACCAATTTTGCAGACAGACAATGTGCTGATAATCTACATGTACGTACAACGAAATACGCACAAAATGTTGCAAAATTAAGTACTTTAACAGTGAGGAAAATAGCAGTGCTCCAATAACGGCCAACCCAACAACGAATCCCTCTTTAGAATGACCCTTTTCGCAGTCCTAAACAGAACAATTATGTCCAACCTATTCACGGCTGCAATCTCGTCTGCTTAAATTTGTAATCTGCTGTTTTTCTTAAAGTTACGTTATAGACATTTTGAAAGAAAAAACCTTAATGTCGGGTGACAAACAGATTGAATTCAGATTAGACTGCGCGTTACACGACATCTGATCTGGATTTAAGCTGTTTGCAAATGTAAGCCATATTCCCTACCTATAACAATTCCCTCGGAACAACAAACACAATTTTTGTCTCCCATTTGGTGCCATTATAGAGAGGGAGCGCTGTATAAACAAAACTACAACTGTCGCCATCAAAGCTAAACAGTTAAACCTCAATTACTCAAACTCGTTCGTATTTCTTCAGCTGGATTTCAATAACTTATGTCGAAAAATGTCGCTAGCGTCCAATGAGTTATTGTATTGTAAAACGTTATTTATCGTCACATGCTTTATACAATTAACCTGTGATATGAAGCGATGCATTTTGCATACCCCGGTATTTATATGGGTGATATGGCTGTTTTATGTACATATTTTGCCATTCTTGCATATCTCTCAGCCGATTAACGATGTTTCCCAAGCATTCCGCAGATATCGAGACTATCCAACATGCCGCACGTTGTGGACGAATTTGTGATTTCTTTTGTAAATAGTTTAGATCCAGATGAGACGTCTCGTGGATCCAAAGTGTTTGACAAATTGATATTATTTTCTGAAAGAATATGCAAATAAATCTATTTTTAGAACTGCTGCAGACGACATACTTAGCAGACGACAGTTACATAGCGAATTAAGGGTTTAGTTAAGTTCTGTGTGAATGTCTGCATTGTATTTCTAACTGTCTAGGGTCAAAAGCTATTGAATTGATGTTTAAAATATTTTACGTCGAGCGCATAAGATATGTTATTTAACAATTGGCATTCCTCTGCTCTTGTCGTAACATCGTCTCTTCTCTGCCATAAAATTGTCGTCTGCAAAAAATGACAAATTAAGATTATTTTGCATTTCAAAACGATTGTAAGTCAGTAACTCCTTAATAGTGCTTTTGAAACTGTTTGATAATACAGTGCTCCCTCTCAACAACGACACACAATGAGAGACACAGCTTGTATGTTGTTCAGATGGAGCCGTTATAGGGAGGGAAACTCAAAACTTGACTTATGTTTGCAAACAGCTTGAATCCAGATCTGGTCTGGATTCAAGCTGTTTTTCACTCGTCATTATATCTATCCTATCAAATGTCCACTTATAAGTAACTTTGATAAAAAAAAAACAGCAGACGACAATTTAAGCAGACTATATTGCAACAGTTAAAGCGTTAGACATAATTGTCCTATTTAAGGAACTGTGACAAGGGTCGTTGTAAGGAGGGAGTCGTTGTTAGGAGGGTCGTTGTGGGGAGGGAGCACTGTGGCAGCCAGATGACAGCGATTAACGTCTACGGTGATCACAGCGATCATGATTAATGTCGACACGGTCCTCATCGAGTATTGAAATGTACGCGACCTTATTACTGATTCATAAATTGACTAATCAATGTATCTTAGCTTTGTACAATAGATTTACCTCGAGAAACAATGACTGCGAACCTTGGTAATCTATATTACGGCTCGCACGCGCCGACTAATCATTTAATTATGAATGAATACATTTGACAGACATACTTAGCGTTCCAATCACTTATACTTGTACTTACATGTACTCGATTTTGAGCATACCAATATTGTTTTCGTCTATTTTCTGTTGTTGTTGTTTTTGAGTGGGTTGACGGCGTAGATGGAAAACATACGAGTATACGAACATTCAAAAATAATGAAACAAACCTAACAACACAAAGAGTATTAATTTCCTCCTTATTACAACTCCCTCCGAACAACACACACAATCTTTGTCTCCAATTGGGTGTTGTTGTAGAAAGGGAGCACGTTAGAACCAACATTACTGAGCTGGATTACTACCGACGTCAAAGTTTGCACTGCAATCAGCGACTTAAGGTTACTATTCAAACAGTGTGAATCCTGATACAGTGGAGAATCTGTTATTCTTTCCCGTTTAAACGCAAACGTACGCAAACGCAAAGCACTAAAACGTAGAAAAGTACAACTTTTGGACAATTCTGATAATTCATGTTTATCTTGGTGGCAAACAGTTTAGAGCCTGATCAGACGCCGGATTACCCGGCGTCTGATCTGGCTCAAAACTGTTTGCACTGTAAATAATAGTTTTAGCGTAAACGCGTTTATTGGGAAAGAATAACAGATTCTCCACTGTAAGAGGCCAACCGAAAATCGGCGTCTGCTCAGGGTCCAAACTCATTTCAACATTTCTTATTATGCAAACTTCAAAGAATTGAATTTTTCATAAAATTTCTGTCGACAAATAGCAGACGATATTTTGTCTTCCAAATGCTTTAATGGCGGTTTAATTTGTCGGTGAAAGTGTTAAGGTTAAATATGTCACATAAATTTAGTAACGGAAATCAAGGCATCTTTAACCTTTAACGCGTTATGTGGCCTTCGTCTGTGGTTGATTTACTTACCATTTCTTATGGAAAATGTCATCAGTGTCACCACATTCCCTGAGGATAGCACTTTACGACAGTTTGCAAATATATAGTACTATATAATCAGGAAATGTCGAGGCTTCTGTGTAACTGGAAGACAGTTTGTTTTCCTCATACTCTTAAACCCTTTCCCTATCGATGAGGTCAAAAGGCGGCTTCGCAAACAGTTTGCGTCCTGATCAGACGCCGCGTGACACTGTTAGACACTCGTTTCGAAATTTCATCAGACATACTGCCTTAAATCTAACTTTGAAACGATATTGCAGACAACAATATTGATTTTTAAGCATTGTTTAAGTGTTAAAGGGGATGTGGCAACCTAATGCAAAAGAAAAGTAATGCAAAAAATTCCTTTTGTGGTTTTCTGCATAACTGTTTATTCTGCATTAAGAAAATTTATGTCTTAACACATTGAGCCCTGAGTATGTGCATCCTTTACAAACGATATGCCTGTTTATCACATAATTTGCGGCCTGGGAGTTGCATAAAGCGATTGAATAAATATCGTAATCCACTAGTGGAATACCGTTTTTTAGGCTCCGGGCCAATTTGTTCGTCCACAAGCGCTGCATGTAGCGGGACGCCAAATGCCGTCATTTACTATGACGTTAACGTAAACAACGTAACGTTTTGACGGAAATTCTATATAGAGGAGGCTCTACAAAGTACGACTTCAATCAAATTAAAGGGAGCTTAAACTTGTTATGTGATAAATAGAATATCACATTCGTGCTCATTATCTATCATTTTTAATAAACTCGTCTACTAAAATGAATATGACGCTCGCCAAGGCTCGCGTCATATTCTTTTAGTCAACTCGTTTATTAAAAATGATAAATAATGAGCACTCATACAAGATACTCTATATATATAGAGTGCATTTGTCTAATGCAAACAAAATATGCACTGAACAGAAGGTTCGTTCAAGAGTCCTCTTTTCAGGGTCTGCATTTTTTGCCATTTTGCTATATCATCAGTATTGTCAGAACCAGCAGTTAACAGTAAAACATGGAATAGACTGGATTTAAAACTATAATTGTTCTACAGAAGTTTCATCTGATGATTTAGTGAAACAACGACGACAATGGGATGTAATAACAAGAACTTCCAGGAGGGGGTTTACTGTAACATAAAAAAGTATAGCTTGTTTAACCCTTAGCCCGCCAAATAAATTGTCGTCTGCTATATTTCTCGTCTGCTTCAAGTTTCAAAGTGCTTCAAAGTTGCTCAAAATTGCTGAAAATGTTGTCCGAGTGTCAAACAGCTTGGATCCGGATGAGACGCCGAGTAACTCGGCGTCTCATCCGGATCCAAGCTGTTTGCATATGGAGCTATAGTCGTGACTGGCAGGCTAAGGGTTAATGGCAGTTGAATCTAACGTGTTCATAAATATATCTTTAACTGCAACATCAAATATCACCAAACTAAGACATAATTGAGGACCGACGATACCAAACAGAAAATATATTTTTGTCAATTTTTAAATGGTCAAAATAAAATGTCTTTGCCATTGAAATCCATTATTAAATTACATTACATTGTATTTACATTATCCATACATATATTATGACATGATCTTTGTAAGTAAATTTAGTAAAAAGACCATGTGCTCGTCTGTTTTTGGTATGTTTATGGCTCCTCCAATCCAAACATATAGTAAAGAAACTGCTAAAAAGGTGGCATTTTGAAAATAATATATTTTGTTGGACAAATTCATTTTGTAATGGTATAAAGGAGCATTGAAACTGTTTTATTATCACAACTTTGCTGAAATTGTTATGATAAATGAGGTATTTGGCAAAATTCTAGTTTCCATAACCACCAAACGACTTATTTATAAGCCCTTCACTGCCTTACCACGGGTGCAATGGATATTGCAAACAATTTGCAATGGTTATTTCCTACGGTAATTGGATGCTGACCTAAACTGTTTGCTACTCATTTTAATATTTCTCAAGTCAAATGACTAAATTTTAAATTAAAAAAAAACAAAAGTAGACGACAATTGTTAAAAATTAATGATGTCATGGCAGTGCATGAGTTGATACGTATTTGGGTATGCCTTGGTCGTCAGTTTGCTGATTGAGCAAGACCTATTGGCATGCTATGATATTGGACAAGACAATCTTGCTGAACAAGCTGCACATTTTTGCGGGGGAGTATCACACTACAAAGATTGAGTATCCTTCACTTGCTAAAATATTGTCTGCTTCAAATTTGTCGCCTGCCTTTCTTTCAAAATAAATTATATAATTCATTGAACATTATTAACTTCGATGTGAGCGTCAATCAGTGTGAACATTGATCAGATGTATGATCAGTTTCCAAACTGTTTGTAAATTCCAGTGAAGTCGAGAAAAGCAGGCAAAATTGTTTTTTGTATTGTTCCAAGCAAACGTTACATAATCTTTTCACTGCCTTACCCAGAGTGCACTTGTGATTTGCAAACGGTTTAGATTCTGGTCAGACGCCGCGTTACGCGGCGTCTGGTCAGGATCCAAACCGTTTGACACTCATTACAACATTACTTTAGTCAATATATATATGAAAACTAATAATTTGTGAAATAAAAGCAGACGTCACTTGTTTAAATCGATGACGTCATGACTGTGCAGGGGTTATTCTAAACCACCTGCACAACCTTGTCTGGTGTTGTCATTATACACGGGAGGCAATCCATATATTACACCGTCGTGACAGACTCACAGAATTAGTTCTGTAATTTAAAATTGAAAGTCTCACTCCCACAACCGTTAGATGTGAGCACATCAGTTACAGAAACCATTATTCCACAGACAAGTACCCACAATTCCCAGTGGCGGATCTGGTTAAACATATCGATGCAAGCGCTATATTAATGATAAATTAATATATCCGTTTGAACGAGGGAAAAAAGTTGTTCTTTACCAAAACATTGTAACAGTCACTTACATTTTATTTCTGCTAATATGGAGACTAAAGAGTCCATTTTAGCAGACGACACTTTCAGTTTAAATAACCCTTTATCTGCTGCAATATCGTCTGCTTATAAGTGTCGTCTACTGTTTTTCTCAAAGTTACATATTGGACATTTTGCCGATAAAAACAACGTAATGACGATTTAATCCAGATCAGACGCCGCTGTATGTGACGTCTGATCTGGATTCAAGTTGTTTGCAAATGTTAGCCAAGTCTTAATTTTTCCTTCCTATAACAATTCCCTTCGAACAACAAACACCATCTTTGTCTCCCACCGGGTGTTGTTGTAGAGAAGGAGCACTGTAGTGCCCATTCTACTTGTAAACCTGGTTCCGAGGTTATAAAGCTTTTGACTTGAGTCTAAACTCGTTCCCAAGCATTTGATTGGTCAGATTTGAGCCTAGGCTCAAATCTGACCAATCAAATGCTTGGGAACTCACTCAGACTCAACTAAAATGCTTTATAACCTCGGAGCCTGTGTTCGCTCTTGTTATAGCTAAAATAGTGCATGTTTGTGTTCGTGTGCAAACCTATCTGTTAAATTTATTTCTCTGTCAGAAGACTTAATTTCACTGCCAACACATGCTTACTGTCTTTTTAAACTTTATCCTGTATACTACACTTATACATTACAAACGGTTTGCCATGTAATTCAGGGTCTGGTCTGGATTCAATCTGTGTGGCACTCGAAGCAATGTTTCTATAATTTCATGGAACAAAACAGTATACCGGTATTTGAAAGAATGCACACGATAGTATTAAAAGTACGCAAAATTATGACAATAGACTGGTACTAAAGAATGAGTTTAAAAATGTTATACCTATCAAACTTTAAACCAGTCTTGTGTCGTAAAGTCGCCTGCTTTAAGATTATCAACTGCAGTTGAATCACGCAGTTTTGTCAAATTAAATATTATTTGGCATTTAATAGTAAGAATCCAATTAGTTAGATTTTGAAATAACTCACGTTACTTGTCATCTGGTGTGGATTCAAACAGTTTGGAAGTAACAGTAACCTCGCGATTGACAGGTAAAGCGGTGATGAAAGTAGAAAGGGCTATTGGAGTGGAGAAGACGTCATTCTTTCTCAATAAACATGTTTACGCTCAAGCTGTTTTTTCCATTGCAAACAGTTTGAAATGAGTTGTCAAACTTTTCAAAAGGTTGTCACTTTACCCATTTTAATGCACTCACGTTTGCGTTTCTTTTGCGGATATACGGGAAAAAAAGCCTCTTCTCTATTGTAAGTGTGGGTGTCCAATTTGTCTGCAATATTAGGACATTTGAAGGATTTACAGTGGAGAATGTGTTATGCTTTTCCAATAAACGCGTTTACGCTAAAACTATTATTTGCAGTGTAAACAGTTTGGAGCCAGATCAGACGCCGGGTAACCCGGCGTCTGATCAGGCTCCAAACTGTTTGCCACCAAGATAAACATGAATTATCTGAATTGTCCAAAAATTGCACTTTTCTACGTTTTAGTGCTTTGCGTTTGCGTACGTTTGCGTTTAAACGGGAAAGAATAACGTTTTCTCCACTGTATCCAATGTTGAACAAAATAAAAGAACTTATTGCACTTGACAGCAAATTTGTTGAAAATAATGCACTTGGCTTGTCGTTTCGTTTTCATGTGAGCAGTACTAAATAGATATACTTAAATAGTTCGACTGCGTGAAAGATGAAATTCCCATCCCACTTTGCACACCTAATGCGAAACCGTGATTGCTTTTTCCAACAGTTTGGGTCCTGATGATACGAGTCGATACACGGAGTCTCTTCAGGATCAAACTTCGTTAGTATTTAAGCTCCTATATTTGGAAAAAAGGTTTCAAAAATATCTTATCTAAGGACACAGAAGCATCCACAATATGAAACCAAAGCACAATCTTTTAGAAAATCGATTTTTGTTCTTCAATGAAATTTTTATTTAATTCCAAAACCTGTTCCGGAGTGTAAATGTAGTTAACTTATAAACATTACAAATATCAGTTTAGATTTTAGCTTGAACAACATCAGCAGATCCAGTTATTCTCCCAGGGGGTCCAATCGAACCATTAACCCGTTCAAGTATTTCATCGTTTAACTAATCGTGAGAGTTTACGCCTTCACCTATATATTAGCGACTGCTTCATTAAAGTTGTTTGCAAGATCTTTCAGGGTTAGATTTACTGAAATATGACTTAAGAAATATCGATACAAATGTTAGTTTGGATACATATCTGACACCACACGACGTACATACATTCTTGTGAGACGGGGAGTTTCCGTGGCCAAGTGGTATAGTCACTGTGACTTACATAACTAAGCTCCCCATCGCAGTGGTTTCGAATCCTGGTCTGGGCATTCGGATGTTTCATGTAGGGAAGCCTTCCAGCTGGCTTGTTGAAAGTCAGTGGTTCTACTCAGTTGCCGATTTGTGCCTGAAAGAGTGCATAAAGGGGGTTCTGGGATCTTCCCCGACCAGTAAATTAGCTGGACGTCGCGATAAGACTGAAATACTAATCCAAATTAAAATCTGGAGAGACGACGCGAAACACGGTATCTCAAACGAAATGCACTGTTTGCTATTAAATAAAACTTTCTGATGTATGGACAAGCGCTGAAGTATCTTTAGATCACTCATAAAGAAACCTTCCAGCAAGCTCATATAGTACTTAATTCATCAGTTCTGCATATGATTTACACTCTTACAGAAAATAACATTTTCTACTTTGGAAAGGAGTTGCTATTATATTTCCCCCTGCCTGCTTCTATTTTGGCACTTTGTTAAAATACATTTATAATTAATAGTCCTTGGATATCATATTAATGAATGAATGTGCTATTTAATTAAAAATGAACTGTGTCTGCACAATGATAAGTTAAATTGAATAAACTATATTATGTATATACATTGTAATATTATATTATTATCGCGCTGTAAAGTGAATACATGTACTTATAAATCTATGTATAATAAAGGTGTAGGTCATAAAACTGAATTTAAGTCCCGCGACTTCTTACCCTTAAGCACGTTTCGAATGTATTTATAATAAAAAAAGTCAGAGCCTCGAAGATAGACGGTCTAAATGGTGGTACTTTCAGAAAAGAAAAACAGTTGGAAGAATGTCATGCTAAAAGATAAGCACTCCACTGTCTTGGCTCGGAAGCACTAGACCTTACATACAGCTTGGGTCAAGATCATTCAATGATCAAATGGTTGTATATATATGTTGGAAATAACCAATGATTTTACAATAAATGTAACTGATATTTAGGTTTAAATAATAAAAATAGACGACAAATTTTCAGCTGACATTTGTCTGGTATTGCATGATGTAAGCCGTAGGCTGCTGATCACTATTTGATTGACATTTCCAAACAGTCTGTATCTAGATCAGATGCCGCATGGCAATATTACATAGGTCAAAATACACTCAATCGAAATTTGATATCCCAAAGCGGACAACAATGTTCTCCTCAAACGATAATTTTTGCAGCAGTCAAAGAGCTAAGACAATCCATATTAATATATCACGCAATTAGACCACCGCAATAATGATTTAGGATTTATCGACTAAAGGTCAATAATGTCACATTTTAATTGAGCAAATTTATTAATCAAAGTGTCAATGCTGGGAACAGAATGTTAATTAGTTGAAACAATGGTCGCGAACTTTGGTAATACATACGGCCTGTATGACACTCACACATGCCTCAGCCATTGTAAAAATGGATTTATTCATATCATTGTTTATTCTGTATAAGTATGTATCTTCATGGTCTATACTTGTTATATGTTAACCCCTTACCTCATAGCCTGTTTCTAGTTTTGAAGACAGGTGGACACTTAAAGAAGGCTGAAAGTAAAGCTTTACTTCCAACCTGCTTTCAGCTACCATCTAGCTTTCTTTTTCGGCGGTACATGTTTATGATTGTATAAATTGGAACTATTTTCTTCCGTGGAGGAATGAAATAAAAGCACTAAATGTTATATGGGGAAAATGGCTTAAATAACAGCAAAACCGTGATACAAACACCACTCAAAACAATACTGTTGGATGTAGTTATTTAAAGACCCAGAATTATTCGGCGCCTAAAGAAGATTCAAAGCACAATGGCTGCTATCTGTAACAATTCAGATCCCAGTCAAATGCCAACAAAAATCGTCGTTTAGAATTCACACTAGTCCCATGTTATCTTTACACATCTTTATAATACATTACTATTCCCCTGTCTTGAACAGACAACACGTTTGGTTGGGTGGAGCTAAAGTTCCTGTCTGTATCGCATACAAACTGAAATGAGAGACCCCCCTATAGCCACCGACTACGGCATGACGTCATCAGATTTAAACAATTGTAGTATGTTTAAGTCAAACAGTTTGGATCCTGATCAGACGCCGCGTTACAAACGGTTTGCAAGTATTCGTTACTATATATGATTGACGAAGGGTAGAGCAGTGAGGCCCAATGGATAGTGATGATAAAAAACGTCAGCTACAAGCGAAATTTACTTTCAATTTGCTTTAAGCAATCTTCGCCCTATAATACGGAAACAAACTTTCGATAGGGCGGGATTTATTTCAATTTCTTTTAATCTTTTGTCATGGGTGCTAGGAGTGTTTAATCAATAACCAATAGAAAAATCATTTCAGATCGTCCTTAACTCTTTGCATGCTAGCGGCGGATATATATGCCACAGTGATTACCTTTGTAAACAGTTTGGATTCAGATGACACGCCGCGCAACGCGGTGTCTCATCAGGATCCAAACTGTTTGACACTCTGACCTTGGTTTGAAAAAAAAATGAAAATAATCTATTTTTCGAACTTCAGCAGACGAGAATTGTTGCAGACGAAAAAATTGCCCAGCACGCAAAGAGTTAACCTTCTACACTGTTTGCAATTGTCGTCCATGAAAGATGTTACATGTATCAGCAACATGTTTTAACCGTCAGCAGATCTATATGTAATTCATTACAGAAAAAGTCAACAAAGTATTAATCAGTATTGGTCCTGAAGACTTATATTGATCAAAACTGTTTGCAAGAGGTATCACAATTTGTTCGCGTAGTATGCAGAATGTTAAATGGTGCAATTTTATAATATATTTCAATCGACCGTCAGAGTGCAATGTATTGTCGATATCTATTTTAACAAACGTTTTGTATCACAATAAATACATATCAAAGGCATATTCAAAATAACTAACATTTTTAACAAATTTTATATTCATTCAGCTAGACCCACGTGAATTCGCGTAATAACAAGTTTATAAAAGTTATTTCCACATCAAACAGGAGTTTATAACAAATACTCTGTGAGGTAAACATGTTAAATGTACTTCTACTCTGGTCTAAAAGTAGTGTCTTCCCACCCACATTTATTGACCGTTTCACTGTCAATGACACAAAAAGGCACATTTGCAAACAGTTCGGATCTTGATCAGACGCTGCATGACGGCAAATTGTTTGACACTCGTTTTGAAATTATGCCCGTCATACTGTCTTAAATCTAACTTTGAAACGATATTGTAAACGACAATATTGATCTAGACGACAATAGAACAGTGAAGAGGTAAATATTCATGTATATCCCTCTGTATATTTCAGTAGATATTTGTAATGTATTGCTATAGACTGGTGTCATGAAAAACATTGTACTTTCAAGTTAGTCAGACATTGGACAATTAATTCTTGATTCAACAATAATATTTTTAATTAGTTTCGAAATACAAACTGCATTTACTTTGATGTTGTTTGCATTACAGAGATTTAATGTTCAAAAGTTTTAGTCAGGTATGATTGCAAAATTTTGTATAACGGAGTGATAACCAGTTTTGGTTATAAGTCGATTTTTTAATTGCTGTTAGGCGTTTGCATAAACACAATTTAAGTTAATTAATGATGGCAAATGTTTGAAAATAAATCGCAATTTGACAGTACTGTTCTGTAACAGTTTGAAAAATTAGGTAAGTGTGGCAAATATTCTTTAATATTCCACGACTATGCTAAAATGCCATTTAAAAACCTTTATCCTCATTTTCATTCATTTAAAGTGTAGGCTGCCATAAAAAAAACAGGCTCAGTATATAACCATGTTTAATGCTTTAATTCCCTAAACTTATCTGTTTGTATTTGTGGAATAAACTTGTAGACACTGGGTCTACTGAAGTATATATTTCAAATAAAAACAAGCATGAGTAATCATTTATATAATGAAAGTAAAATGAAATTATATCTACTTATATAATTACAATATTCATTAAATGTCATTAACTACAGTCCTTCCTCCCTACAACCGCTCTCCCAACAACGATTCTCTTCTTACAAAAACGATTTCGCTGTTCATCAAACAAGACAATTGTCTAACACCCTTGAAAGAGTTCATCTGGTTGGTGAATTCAATGTGTAGATATTATTTCTTTTGACTCAACCAAGATATTCATTTACCTGACAGTTTCGGACATGTCTATGTCCTTCCTCAAAGCACTGACTACTGGTCATCTTCCGAAGATGACCAGTAGTCAGTGCTCTGAGGAAGGACATAGACATGTCCGAAACTGTCAGGTAAATGAATATCTTGGTTGAGTCAAAAGAAATAATATCTACAAATTGTCTAACACTTTCATTGCTGCAATATTGTATACTGGTTTTCCTCAATGTTACATATCAGTGGACAATTTGACAGAAACAATATAATGACGAGAGACAAACAGCCTGAATCCAGATCAGACGCCGCGTTACGCTGCGTCTGTTCTATATTTAATCTATTTGGAAATAGTCTTACTTGTCCCTCCCTTTAAGAACTCCCTCCAAACAAAACACGCTGTCTTTGACTCCCATTTTGTGTCTTTGTAGAAAGGGAGCATTGTAGTACCGTACTTTCCGGCTGTTTCGACAACTAACAGAATACATGCTGTACATAGTTTAGCTTATTGACCCATGACACGTCAAATGATTTTAACTCGTTATCGTCTGCTTTAACAATCTCACCGCCAAATTATCGCCTGCATTCATAGTGTCGTCTGCAATATTTTTTGAAGTCAGATTTAGAACATTTTGACTAAAGAAACATTTATACGAGTGTCAAACAATTTTGATCCTGATCAGACGCCGCACTGTTAGTTTATTACATATGTACTATTCGCTAGGAAACTTTTTGTACAAGACGTGTATACTCGTCACTAGGTTTCCATGGATTTATCATACCATGCTGGAATATAAATCAAACTAAAAATAAATCATCACCTCAGCGAGATCCAACAGTAATCCGTTTCATTCGAAGTTAGTTATCACTAAATTTTAATTTTGTGGTTTTTTAACAATCACATTTCATTAAGGTCCCAATGGTTTCTTACTTGTACAAAGTCAACAAAGTTAGGCAGTACTGTACGACAGGTATAATTATAAGTAATTCTGTTCGTTCTTTCTGATATACATTCATCAATAACTGGGAAGGAGGATTGCATTTGTCACATTAATTATTGTGTATTATTTTGAATGCAATTTTGCAGTCAAGGTCATGCTGTAGCTAAGTAGTCAATCACAAAAGTAAAGCAGTACAGACTACTTGGGTTTGACGTAAACATTTCTAAAAGTAATGAAGTTTACGTGTACTAAAATAAGTACTATTATAATTGTAATTTTCAGCCGGGTTTAACCCTTAGCCTGCCAGTCACGACTAGCTCCATATGCAAACAGCTTGGATCCGGATGAGACGCCGAGTAACTCGGCGTCTCATCCGGATCCAAGCTGTTTGACACTCGGACAACATTTTCAGCAATTTTGAGCAACTTTGAAGCACTTTGAAACTTGAAGCAGACGAGAAATATAGCAGACGACAATTTATTTGGCGGGCTAAGGGTTAATAATCTGTCATGATTGATCTGTCATGCTTGAGTTGGTCCGTCCAGGTCTGCATGCTGCCTTACATCCGAAACGTTCTATATTTATAACACTTCAAAGCGCACCTGTCTTTTAATAGAACAAGCACATTTGATATACAAAGTAAGAGTTTAATAATCACATGTTAGTGATCGATGATATTTCCACTTGTTTTGCAATTAAATGGTCTTATCCACCCACGCATACCCACTTATAAAATCACCTCTTACTCCCCTACTTTAATAGTAAGGTACAAACGGCCATCAATCAACGACCAAAGTTAAATTAACTCATCCGTCGACAAGTGATAGCGTCAACTCAGTTAATGCCATCACAGCATTGACTTATATGTAACGTGTATTAGCAAGTAATTTGGATGCAGATCAGACGCTGAGTAATTCGGCGTCTGACCAGAATTTAAAAAGTTTGACATTCATTATGATGTTTGTATAGTTTTAATTTCCTAAAGCCTGAGTTTGCCATATAAAAGAAGGCATTTTTAAGAAGACCAAATCCTGTCGTAGAAGAGTGATGGTACCCGCATGACGTCAAAAGTCCGATAGGTTGCTAATATACCCTAATCATACAGTACCAAACATACGATCTGCGGAAATCAACTCATTTTGATAGCAATGACTGACCGTGTTTAAAGTAATTATTATTGATTGGATAAACTGTTTCCAGTACAGTACTGTAGTAATTTGCTAATCTATTTGTCTTTAACTTGTTGAACCGATATGTGTCTTCTTAAACCAATCTTACCACGATGAATCTAACTCGCTAATGTCAAACTGTGTGCATTTTCTGTTAGATACAAATGAAATTGACGAAATATCAGCAATGAAATGCCAATGGCGCATATTCACCTGAGATTAACTTTTAAGCAAATTCAATTTTATTGACTAATACGGTGCGCTAACTTAATACTTTAATTTAATACAACGTTGAGACACTGCAAAATAAGCGCCATCATCACATTTGTTCACCTTTACTGGACGTTTAAGCGATTTCCACAGCGGCCTCCCGAGGTACGCCATTGAGATGATCAGTATTGGTCAGGAACTGACTTTTTACCAGTTCGCGCCTCTCTTTTTCAACAGCCACAGTGAGGCTGATTCTCCTACCATGCTGATGAGATATATTGCCTTTCTTCCTGTGGCACCGGTTACGCTAATGATGCTGAGTAAGCAGGGCTGCCATTTCTCCGGATTTTTCCTAAATCTTCGGATTTTATTTCTAGTACACGGTAGCTTAAAACAGACTGAAAGTAAAGCAGAATGCGCCTTAAGGCGCATTCTGTTTATTTCAGCCTACTTTAAGCAGCCATGTGTCAACAAAACTAGAAACAGGCGATGGGTAAAAGGTACGGTTCGTAAAACCGCACTTGAAAAATGCAAATTTGGAAATCTTAGGATTTTTTATGTCAACCTATGCCAGCCCTGAGTAAGTAATGCTAAGGACGACTTCACCGTGATTCTCCTACGAATCCTCGGTATCCGACTTCAACAGGCAAGGACCACGCACTCCAACCTCTCTGCTAGTACTTTTCCATCATAGTGATACTTTGCCTTCTTCCTTTCTTGTGTATCATCCGTCCTTTCTTCTCTTGGTGAGTTAGTTCCAGAAGAACGAGTTGTTTAAAGATATTTTAGAGCAACCGTACATCTGGCCTGCTACATGTAAATATAGCTATCTAACGTTTAGTATCTTAGTATGTCGCTATCTATGTATGACAATAGAACATGCTGTTTTACAAGAGCAAAAGGTGCGTTCCAGTCGATCTGTTTTTCCACAAAGCTTGCATTTTATCTACATGCTGATATTTCAAAGTTGTCGTTCTTAATTAAATATTTCAGAAAATCTCCAACCATGAAAATCGCAAATATTTTATTTCTTGATCATTTTGTTGCTACATTTACTATCTCATCGAATGTAAGGACAACAAAGCCATGGGTTAAATCTTATTCAATCTCGATATGGGTGTTTCCCAATCAAGTTTAAAGACAGAACGTTTTCTTTCGCCAAAAACTGAAATAACCACGTGATCTACTTCAAATGAGCAGCAGAGAAATAAACGCGACGCACGCTAAAGCGAAATGGTCTATTCGACAAACGATACGATCAGTTATTGGTTGTGCATAAATTACATTAATTCTCACGTACATTATTCCTTTTGAAAACAGTACAGACCCTATCTCGAATGCTCCTATCGGATTACCCTGATCTTAGTCTACACTGATTGCTAATTTAGACCAGTATTTATTAAACTACCCAGAATTCCAAGAAGATTGGTTCACGTTTGGATAATTAAAAACATCCACAAGTGAACTGAATTCCCACAATACGTAGTACTGAAAGAGTTAAAGTGAGTCATTTAAATGTTGCATTTTAAGTGTTAAAATCTTCATTTGATTGTAGTTAAAGTTTCCAACAACGAATTATCGAGTGCAATAATGGAGTATACTTATATAAAGCTTTAAGGTGAAATGTCCTTTAATGTAGACTTTTAAACAGTCCTCTTTCATAGCAAGTACCAGTCACAACACTTCAACCCATTCCCCCATAGTCTGTTTCTAGTATTGAGTATAGGTGACTACTTAAAGCAGGTTGAAAGAAAAGCAGAATGTGCCATAAGGCACATTCTGCTTTACTTTCAGCCTGCTTTAAGCTGATTATCTACTTGGATAAAGAAAATATTTCGTATGATGCATATTTATGACTGTATCAATTGGAACTTTTTTCTTCAGGGGAAGAATATAATTATAAAAGGCGTAAAAGGGTGTATTTATGGTGCAATTGGTTAATAAGGCAATATTTCACATAAATATACGGAATGTATATATACATGTATATGCACTCTCTTTATTGTCCTTACGAGTTGTCAACACCTTGTCATTAACGTAGATGCCATATACATGCACTAAACATTCATTTGAATCTATCTTAATTAACTTGACATTCGGGTGTACTTAAATGGAATCAGATTCATGTGACATCTGAGGCATCTTAAACATGTTTGGAATTTGGCAACTTACAAGCAATACTGCATTGTTCTCTAGTGTGTCATAGTCATAAAGTTGTTGTCAGGCTGAAATACTACCCGCTCGTTATTATTTTAAAAACAATATTGGCACCAGAATAACGAACATGGCAGTCAACGTTATCCATTCATGATTAAATATTGGTCGGCGCGTGTGAACCATATAGGTAACAGGATACTTATTGGCATTATAGTGTGAAATTTTAATCTTTGATAAGTACATTATACAAATATAATTGTTATTTGTATTACAGCTTATCCTCTGCATCCGAGAACCCACCACCCACTACTGAAATGTAATATGCCCTTAACCTGTAACCACTAAAAGCGCCTTTAAACGCATTTAATTTTATTCCTCTAATGTACTGTTACAAATAGTTTACAAATCCTAGCAGAATATAACTTAAAACAGGCTAAATGTAAAGCAAAATGCGCCTTAAGGTCCATATTACTTTACTTTCAACCTGCTTAAAGTGTCACATGTCTTCAAATCTACAAACAGGCTGTGGGGCAATGGATTAGATAGCGCCATACATTAGAGTAGCTCGATTTTTCCCAAAACATTCCATAACATTCAAATTCTACCCTAAGAAGATATGGCCCTTGCAAACATTCAAGTAACCCGTCGTTTGATCAGCTGCCTTACTGTTTGACACTCAGATTGATGGTATAATATTAACATATTAGGAGATGTTTTTGTTAATTTCATTGCACTGCCATTTACTTTGGTTTAATTCAAACGGGAATCGATACAAACGTTTTGTCAATGTACAGTTATAAAATTAACTACTTCAGCGAACCATTTGATATTTTACCAAAGGCATTTTACTACTTCACAGCTGAGACGTCATCAGCTTTAAACAATTGTCAATTGCGTTTATTTCTCAAATCTAATTTTACGTATTTTGACTTAGGAAATATTGAATTTGGTGTCAAACAGTTAGGATCCTGACCAGATATCGCTTTACACGATTTCTGATCAAGACCCAACTAAACTATTTACAAATGTTCTCGGGGTACGGCAGTGAAGGGGTTAACCTATAAATGCGTTGTGTTAAGTAATATATAAAAACCATCCCTTCCTATACGTGTGTATGAAATACTATCGCAGAAGTCTTGAACAATGGAAAGCCAACGAGGTTTTCTGAGCATACATCTAAAATCTATTTCCACAACATGTTGGCGTGTGCCCTTGGTAGATTTTTTACTAGCGCGAAAATGTGACCTTTATATGAATGTTTTGGTGGGGTTTTTTTGTTGCGGAGGCATTTCGTTATTACATGCAGCTGATTTGTTTCGCTGATATATATATATATTCGAATTAAAGCCCTCTCTGTGCAACAAAGAACTGCAGTGTGCACGTATGGTTTGCAAGTATCAGACACCTCCTCCGTTTTGTTGTCAAAATGAAATTTTCGCCATTACTTCGCAATTTGTGAAGACAAATGACAAGTTTGAGCGACATGACAACTTGACGCTGAACTTTCTACACTCAATATACATGACGTCTGCAAAAGTTAACATCTGAAACAATTCTTAAAATCATAAGAGTGCAAACGGTTTAAATCCAGATCAGACGCCGCGTAAAGCGACGTCTGATCTGGATTCAAATTGTTTGTTACTCGTCATTACAACATATATTTTTCTTCAAAATGGTCAATATGTAACTTTGAGAAAAAACAACAGACGACAACTTTAAGTACAAAACAGACGATATTGCAGGAATGAAATTGTTGTGCATGTAAAATTGTCGTGTTTTAGGGACAGCAGCAAACATTGTTGTACACAGGGAATCGTTATAGAGAGTGTCGTTATCGGGAAGGGGCACTGTACAACATTTATCAAAAATTCACTCTCGGGGTGTAGAAGTTAAGCCGGTTATGTGCCAATATGTATAAACAGCTAAAACAGTTGTGAAACGCTTAATCATCCGATGTGTCACCCGGGTCCAAACGATTTGACATTAAAAATATTACCCAACGCAATATTTCCTAGCAAAATAATCTGCCAAACGACTTTTTGCAGATAACACACACCAAAGTTAAACTCTTTGCACGCTAGCGGCGAATTTGTTATTGTCTGTGCAAACAGATTGGGTCCAATTGAGACGCCGCGTAATTGAACAGGACAATCGAAAATCATATTCTAAAACAATACCATACGGCAATTGTTACAGACGAAACAAATGCCCAGCATGCAAAGAGTTAAGGGTGATCTGTATATTTCCTTTCTGTTTTAAATGATGTGCGTATGTAACATCCACTAAAAGTGGTGTATATATATTCTGTGTGTTGTTTATGTGTGTTTTGTTCTCTCGGACTACCCAATCTAAGATTTGTCAATATACTGTAAAACAATGCGGAGTCAACAAAATAAACTCCTAGCTCTTGAGAACAAAACAAGAACATCTTTTATAGTTAACATGCCTTACTTACACCAACCTTTCACATGCCAACCCTTTTTTATACTTGTGTTTGTCGGAAAATAGCTGTTACAGCTAAAGTTTACTGTTATATTGTATTCGACGTTAAATAAATCTCCTTTTTTTCTTGTATCTTGGTAAGTATGGTAGGCGTATCGAGGATTCCTATACAATATTGCTTTAACCGTTCGTCTGCTGCAGTATCGTCTGTTTTACAGTTATAATCTGCAGTTGTTTTAAAAGCCTTTTTAGCTTAGGAAACATTAACACGAGGGTCAAATAGTTTGAATCCTGATTAGACAATTATTTGCCAAGATGCCACTATCAGGAGAAAGGTTAGTTAAAACTACTTTCAAATGGTATTAGTTTTATTCGTGACACTTTTTCTCCCACTCTCTAAACATGACATATTTTGTGACATAAATAAAACCCAAATGTCATAACGAAGAAATACAATTTAAACAACAATATATCTATTGTCATATACCCTTGGGAAATCTGGCGTTTATGTATAGATTTTTAGTCAAATTACCGAACTTGTATTCATTGGAGTTTGCAGATTCTGTCAGAAAATTGTATACGTGTTATTAATTATCCGCGATTACTGTTGGAGAACCTCCCCCGCAAGATGTTTAGGCTTAACCCTTTCCCTTATAGAAACGACTTTTAGCACATCCATTTTATTCATCCGCTGAAGAAAATAGTTCCAATATTTACCGTAATGAGCATGTGTCATATTTAATACTTTCCTTATTCTAGCAGTTAATAGCTTAAAGCAGGCTGAAAGTAAAGCAGAATGCGCCATATGGCGCATTCTGCTTTACTTTCAACCTGCTTTAAGTAGTCACCTATTTTCAAAACAAGAAACAGGCTATGGGGTAAAGGCTTAACTCTACAGAGAGCAATATTCTATTCTTTTCTAACAATGTTTTTGTGTTCTAGACACAGGAACCAAGGTTATAAAGCTTTTGAGTGGAGTATCTTACTCAGACATTCCATTGGTCAGAGTTTATCTTTTGAGTGGAGTATCTTACTCAGACATTCCATTGGTCAGAGTTTATCTTTTGAGTGGAGTATCTTACTCAGACATTCCATTGGTCAGAGTTTATCTTTTGAGTGGAGTATCTTACTCAGACATTCCATTGGTCAGAGTTTATCTTTTGAGTAGAGTATCTTACTCAGACATTCCATTGGTCAGAGTTTATCTTTTGAGTGGAGTATCTTACTCAGACATTCCATTGGTCAGAGTTTATCTTTTGAGTGGAGTATCTTACTCAGACATTCCATTGGTCAGAGTTTATCTTTTGAGTGGAGTATCTTACTCAGACATTCCATTGGTCAGAGTTTATCTTTTGAGTGGAGTATCTTACTCAGACATTCCATTGGTCAGAGTTTATCTTTTGAGTGGAGTATCTTACTCAGACATTCCATTGGTCAGAGTTTATCTTTTGAGTGGAGTATCTTACTCAGACATTCCATTGGTCAGAGTTTATCTTTTGAGTGGAGTATCTTACTCAGACATTCCATTGGTCAGAGTTTATCTTTTGAGTGGAGTATCTTACTCAGACATTCCATTGGTCAGAGTTTATCTTTTGAGTGGAGTATCTTACTCAGACATTCCATTGGTCAGAGTTTATCTTTTGAGTGGAGTATCTTACTCAGACATTCCATTGGTCAGAGTTTATCTTTTGAGTAGAGTATCTTACTCAGACATTCCATTGGTCAGAGTTTATCTTTTGAGTGGAGTATCTTACTCAGACATTCCATTGGTCAGAGTTTATCTTTTACCTACCAGGCTTTGTGTGGTTTTTATTCCAGACAAATTAACCCTTAACCCGCCAAATAAATTGTCGTCTGCTATATTTCTCGTCTGCTTCAAGTTTCAAAGTGCTTCAAAGTTGCTCAAAATTGCTGAAAATGTTGTCCGAGTGTCAAACAGCTTGGATCCGGATGAGACGCCGAGTTACTCGGCGTCTCATCCGGATCCAAGCTGTTTGCATATGGAGCTATAGTCGTGAGTGGCAGGCTAAGGGTTAATGATGAAAATGTATATGTTGTTTCATTAAATATGTCTTTAACGAAGATGTCAACGACGGTATACCTTTTTACTAGGACGAATTCAAATACTACATTTCAAACGTTGGCAGCAGTTAACCTCTTCTACCAGCATGTCATCTGCTTTTGACAACGGCCGTCTCCTTTTATTTCTGGAATTCAAGTTTTAGATACTTTGACTTAAGATACATGTATATTGAAATAAGTGTCAAACAGGTTCGATTCTTATCTGGATCGAAACTGTTTGCAAATAACCATTGTAAGGCAGTGAAATGGGTAAAAGTGTGGAATATATTGGAAGTCCTTAAATATTTATCATTTTACCCATTTGCACGCCGCGAGCAAATTTTATGTTCTATTCCAAACAGTTTTGATCCAAATATGATCCCGAGGAAAAAGGCTTTACTGAATTCTAATTGGTTGATACTTGGTGATATTTTCTGAAAGACAGTACACATAATATTTTCTCTGAATTTTGTTGCAGACAACATATTTAGCAGAAGGTGAGTGAAGTGGTGAAAACGAGTATACCCGTCATTGACAAGCAGTGTACATGTGAATGATGCACTTGTCTTATACAAACAGTGCAAGTCCTGGTGTATGTCACTTTGCAATATATTGTTAAAATTAACCCAAAATACTTAAAAATGGACCAGACTTCTTGATTAGAATTGCCCTTTGAAAGTTTCAATGGTGACTGAATTAAGGGGATTGTTATTTGAGGACTTCAAGATTATTTCTTTTCCATGTTCATAAATTATAGGGGATGATCATTGACTATATATTATCTAATTATATAGTGGTGAGAGTTTCGCAATAAACTGTGTTTAAGGTAAATTCAGATTTACATGGTGGGTGTGATTGAACTGGTTTAGTTTGTCCCCCGCAACCTATGAGAAACGTTCAACAGTGGTCGTCAATTTGTGTCCGTATAGCAATGCCCATTAATTTTTAATCTCATCTGAGTTTAAGCTGGTTGACATTCCGAAAGCATGTTAACCATGCATAAAGCGGATTTTGTCACATGTTGATATGTAACAAACATAAACACCAGCAGGCGGTATGGTAAACCTGCAACCTACATACGATAAACTCGATAATCCGAACTCGCGTTAGTTCGAACATACCCATATATCAAAGATTTCCAAATTCAAAACGGTATACCATGATGAAGTGACCAATGAGCGGTTTCGTCGGTGTCTACAATGTGTCTGCAACCATTGATATTGTACTGCAGCTACATGCACAGAATGTTTCATGTATTATTAGGTCATGTCTGAAGAATCTCTTCCATTTCCATAAAAATCCATTAATTTGGTATTTGCTAAAATTTTAATATTCGCTTACGCCATAGAGCCTTATTATCAAGCTCTGATATGTGTGCAGTATTTGACATTGTTTGATAATGCTGCTAAATTTTTCTAGATTGTTTAGTTTTTCAGTTTTGTATATACACAATAATTATTGTTCATTATGTTGAATATTTTGAGGGTCTCATCGAAGATGGGGGTTTTATGAACAACGATGTCAATTTCATGAATGGTTTTCGCTCAAAACTATATCAAATATTCATTTCGCCAAATAAGAATATTAAACAAACAGCAGCAAATCTCTTTAAGCTATTTTCAAGTTCTTATTCGATTTAAGTGATAATTTGAAAAGATGACTGATTTAAGTTACAGGGAGATGTTGTACGACATAAACGATCGTATGTCAAAACATTAAAAAACAACCCAATTTCTTATTTCTTCATCAAATCCTGCCAAAGAGATGTTACAAGGCAGGATTAGATGGAGAAATAAATAATAATTGAGAATTTTAAAATCTGTCGTACGACAATAGTTGCGGTACGGCGTTTCGTAAGACGGACCCCCCTGGTCTCTGAAACTCCAAATGGACAATTCCAGTTTTCACTTAAGTCTAGTTCACGTTTTTCTCTTAAGGGTTTATATTTTACAATATATTGGAAAACGAAGACTAATGCAGACCCTGAACTGAATACATTATGTTTAATTAAATAGAAAATGTGTAGTCTTTACATGTTCGTTGTTTTGTAAATTACGCGTTTATACGTCATTTGACATTGATGAGTTATCATACTAATTCTCGAGGGATTCGTGACCTTTCACATTTAATGTCATTCATTCAATACACATTGTATTAAAGTGTGATTCAAATGGATGTGAATTATCAATCTTGCATTAGGTTGGAGTTGACACGATGCGTTATATCGCCAATGTTTATGTTTTTTATTTTGCTCAATAAGTAATAATACAGGGCGTTTTCAGAGTTCCTAGTACAACGCCTCCTGCCTACAACGGCCCTCCGAACAACCATTCCCTCCTTACAACAATGCTTACCGCTGTTCCCACAAACATTTATGCGTTACGGTCTCATTGCTGCACTATCGTCTACTTAAATGTTTCCGTTGCTGTTTTTCTAAAAGTCATGCTCAGCAATTAAAGGGTATTAATTTTCCCTCTCTATAACAATTTCCACCGAACAACACACACGCTCTATATTTTTCTCCCATTTGGTGTTGTTTATAGAGAGGAGAAACTTTTTAAATGTCATTGATCGAATTCTAGGACAATTGTAAAACAGGAATAAATCAGCAAATAGTGAAAAAAATGCATGTTCAGCTTCTTTACGTGACCATGATACAATTGCAAACTGTGACTTGTATAGATATTTTACTTGACTTATTCACTCCAAAACTTCCAGTCAATAATTGACTTGTTATTCTTTACAATGTGTAACAAAATGACAAACAGTGCAGAACCTGATCAGAAGGTTTCCTGTAGGAGCTCTCTGATCAGTGTTTACACAGTCTATGACAAGTGTTCTCTTTATTAGTACACTGTTTATATCAGCACTGTGTGTTAATGGTTTAATCATGGTATAAAATGTGCAATAAGTTTCGTGTTGACCATTGTCATGTTTGTTCCATGTTTAAAATCAATCCCTTTTAAAGTGGTAATTAATATAAACACCTATCTTCTACAAGTACTGTCTCAGTGTGTCAACTGTTTGAAACATTGACCCCTAGCGTATATATATAGATCCTACTTCCCCAACTGTTGTCGTCAATTTGCCTAATGTCGCCGTGGTTTATATCGTCTCCTTCCGATTCCACGATTTAGTATATTCGTCTTTTACAAGAGCATTGCCTACTTAAACCTACAGTTCAACATCCATGACTCGGTCTCGACTGAGTCAAATAAACCAATAGTTCCTTAATTGCTTTTCTTAACTTGAAGTTGGCCAATTCGATATCGCCCAAATCGAGCATTCCCGTATTTCAAAATTAAAACGCGGCTATGCCATGTTTTAATTTTGAATTACGTGTACGTTTAACATAAAAGAGTTCGACTTATGGAGGATCAACGGTATTTCCTTTTTCGCCGCCTGTCTTCATATTATCGTTTCTACTATTTATATATCACAGTTACTTAAAGCAGTCTGGTCAATGGCGGATCAAACGACCACTGTTGAAAGAATTATTGATATTTTGCAAAATACATGATTGATTACGAAGCTAAATGTTAGTTTCTAAAGGAGCTTTCCACTAAACATTCATCTTTTATTGAACTGTCACCTGCCATTTGGCGTTCTAACTCATCCTTCTTTCGATGGTTGATTTATCCAGTTGTGATTGTATATCTCTAAATACTCTATAAACAGCACATTAATGACCTCTTATCCCAAAACACAGAAACTTTCCTTATTTAGAATCATACATTTAAATTTAGTGCTTGTTCTAAAACATATATATATTTCTTTCTCCCGAAATCATCCCTTTGAAATTATCATTCGCTTGGTTTGGTATATTTACATAAAATCGTCATTCGATTACATTACTAGAACTAAATATTTAGGGCACTTTCATTGACGGAATGCCAGTGTTGAACAATCTTGGTCAGACACCGAGTAATCCCACGCAGGGCTCCAATTGAGGGGAGTATTTCAAAAACTAAAATCTTTATTACTGCATTTAACCCTATGATGTCACTACTCTTAGAGACGATTCTAATAAAAAGAAGCACCATAGGATTTGGTGCTGAAATAAGTGAGAAAATGTTTAATTTGTTCATATTTTTAAGCGCACAAGCGCTTGAACGCACAACCCCTGTGTGTAAAGAGCGCTATATAAATATGGTATAATAATAAAAAGATTACCCCCTTTTATCTGGAGCCCAGCCACATTGTGATCAATGTCGAAACTGTTTGTCAAAAGTAAGCGTAATTAGGTTTGTCTGTGAAAGATTTAACTATAAAACACATTAACATTTAAACTTCTCCGATCTCAGTCAAAGTGTTACTTAAAATCTATTAAGGGGAAAGGTTGTCCAAATTAGATTCGACCCTTTTGTTGCTGATGGTGACTTGTCCGGAACTGTCTGCAAACAGTTGGATCTAAATCAAGCATTAGATCAAGGCCAATTCAATTAATTTAATGATCGGTTATAGATTTCTTGAATGGAAGAGACAATTAAACTAAATTTTACAATTATTAGTGACGATAGCTTATAGCAGATGATGCGTTTAAATGAGAATAGTTAACAATACTACTTCGCTCTATCAATTTGGTCGGTTTATTCTTACAGGTACATTTGTAAAGGTTATAGTTTACTAAATCATTAATCTAATTTCATTGTTGCAATCAAACATTGAAATTCCCAATTGGAGTATCAAGCATTCGGAAGGAAGTAAACAGTTAGATCTTCATTATAAATCTAAATTCCGTTCCTTAATAAAATGTCAAAGGTGAAAATATGCATTAAAAGCTATGTTACAGCACACATTTTCCGTTCAGACTGATTTAAATATCAATTAATAAATTTCTGGATATATGAGATATTCTCAACTTCTTGTAAATCACTGAATATTAGTTTGTGAGCTGTTGGAAAGCTAATCTCTCATCGCATTTATGCATACGATTATAATACAGTGCTACCTCTCTACGAAAACACAGATTGTGTGTGTTGTTCGGATGGAATCGTTATAGGGAGGGGAAATTAAGAATTTGCTTGCGTTTGCAAACAGCTTGAATCCAGATCAGACGCCGTGTAACGCGGCGTCTGATCTGGATGCAAGCTGTTTGTCACTCGTCATTATATTTATTTTATCAAAATGCCCACTTATAAGAAAAAGCAGCAGCCGACAATTCTAAGCAGACGAAATTGCAGCAGTAAAAGCGTAAGCCATAATTTTCCTGTTTAGGGAACTGCGCAAAGAGTCGTTGTAAGGAGGGAGTCGTTGTTGGGAGGGCCGTTGTAGGGAAAGAGCACTGTACAGTGGTTCTTTGTGTTAAATGTTATCTCATTGCATGTATAATTATATATACAAACGTTGCTGCTTTATATAGGGTAGATATATTACAGTGAGCTCTTTCTGCATTGTTTCTATCCTACATTATGAAACTCCATGTTTAAAGATTGTCCGAGTGTTTCTTTTGAATGGTCGATTAATCGAAGATGTGGTGTTGCAGGCCATCTATCAAGCTTGTAAGAGTGTCCAGTGACCGGGTACTCATGTTGTTATTTGTTTACCTTATTGGTTTCGCTGCCAATAATGCAAACGTTGTTATTTGCAAACAGTTTGGATCCAGGTCAGATGCCATGTAACGCGGCGACTGACCACGTTCCACGTTCCACGTATCAATATTGTTCAAATCCAAAATTCTGAATTTGTGCAGACGACATGTTTTCTAGCAGGTAATATGGTAGTTAAATGTCTGTTTTACTGAATCACGTTTAACATTCGATATACTAGGTACATTAACGCTGTGTGCAGGTCTGGCTACTCACAGCTGCGGCAGATTGGTCATATTAGACAGTACCTTTCTCCAGAAGCTACCAAGACCTTGATCAATTCTCTGGTCACTTCAAAAATTGACTACTGCAACTCACTGCTGTATGGGATTCCACAAAAATCATTATGCAAACTACAGCGTGTGCAAAATACAGCAGCCCGCATCATTACCAGGACCCCTCGGTACAATCACATCACTCCAGTCTTGAAGGATCTTCACTGGCTTCCAGTTCAACACAGAATTGAATTCAAAATTCTGACACTCACATACAAAGCCATGTGCAATGATTCTCCAAGGTATATTGCCAATATGCTTGACGTGTATAAACCTCGAAGAGAGCTGCGGTCTGCAACTAAATCAGTATCGCTGGTTGTACCGAGGAGTCGTTTGGTGAGGTTTGGAGATAGAAGTTTCATGCATGCAGCCCCAAAGCTCTGGAACAGTCTACCATCAGACATTAGAGATGCAAGCTCAGTTGCAGTTTTCAAAAAGCATCTGAAAACACATTACTTTAATATTTGTTATTAGAACACTGCTACCTATGCGATATGTTCTTGCTGTAGATGTTGTGGGTCCAAATGGGAGTTTCTGGAGTATTATCTGGTTTTCGGTCTCTTATAGAAATTTTAGTTATTGTCGCATGCTATTTTTCCTAGTTATGTTACATTGGTCGGCCTGCATTGGGCGTTCTGCTATTATTTCTATCAGTCGGCATAAAGAAGCCATTTGCTTCGTTGCTCTCGATTGTTGGGGTAGTGCAATCGCCGTTTTGGGGGCTGTCTTCTGTATGTTTAGTGGCCTTCATTGGGCGCTCTACTGTTATTTCTATCAGTCCGCATAAAGAAGCCATTTGCTTCGTTGCTCTTGATTGATGGGGTAACGTGATCGCCATTTTGGGCGCTGTCTTTTGTACGTTTATTATGTTTATTTTATATCTAATTGTAGTTATTTGTCTTTTCCTGGCGGCCTGCATTTGGGCGCTCTACTATTGTTTCTATCGGTCGACAATCAGAAGCCGGTTGCTTCATTGCTGATTGATGGGAGTAATGTGATCGCCATTCTGGGGGCTGTCTTTTATATGTTTATTCGTGTTTATTTTAGATCATATTGTAGTTATTTTGTCTTTTCTTGTTTGTAGGTACACTTGTGTAACTTCATGTGAAGCGCTTTTGAACGCACTACCCCTGTGTGAAAAGAGCGCTATATAAATCTGGTAAATAAATAATAATAATAATATCTCTATTTGTCGTCTGCAAATTTTGTCGCCTACAACAATTCTAAAAAACGATTTTTTTTTAAATTTCCTTTCTGAAAATATTGTCAAATCTCCAAACAGATTGCATTCAGATAAGACGCAATGTCACAACTCGATTAAAACTATAATATGCTACAGTTCTCACAACTTTACATAACTAGCAGAAGCGTATTTTTTTTTCTTTAAAACTGTTTGTTGCTTTCTCATTGGGGACTTTCTATATTTAAAAATTTCAGTAAACAGTAATACCTTGAATATAATTTTAAAAAGGTTAGAAGAAAAATGTGCGCATACGTTTACAATTGCAAACAATCTGAATCATTCAAATCGTTTGGCACTCATAAACGCGCATCTTCAGTTAAGATGCCTAAATGCGGAATAATTAAAATGAAGCAGATGGCAATTTTACAGAGATGCTATTTTTGTAGCGAAGGGTTTAATTATCACATGTAAGCCTTTCTCGCTTAAAGAATTATTGAAGCAAATGGTTCGTATCCACCCACAAGTACACAAGTACAAAAGAATAGTTCACATTATATTTCCATTTTCCCACAGAGACAAAAGGTGCAAACGGCCATCAATCACACGATATTGATATTACTACATTTGTAATTCAGGCGAGACTCAGTTGGGTTATATTTTCCAGCAGTATCACCAGTACAATTTGATTATCAAACCTACTAACCGTTTGCAACACGAAATAAACGCTAATTTCCAAACCGTTTAACCCTTCTATTGTCTTAAATCAAGGCAGTCACCACTTATTGATTTTCATTGCTTGACACCCACATGCATCTAATGCATTTTATGTAGCTGTATCATATATACTGATATTTGGCAGTAACCACCAAACTTAGATACAGAATATGTGATGACAACAATGCTTTGTCTGTACAATGTTACAATGCAATGATGATGGTTTTGTCATGGCACGGCTCATATGTTATGAAAACAGTTTGAGCCCAGATCAGAGACTACAAGTTGACTATAGAATAAGATAGATATTTTATTCATACATAAGGCCAGAGGCTTAACAGTACACAAGCATACAAATCATGCAATACATAGTCAAAGGCAAATGGAATGTTAGCAAAGTATACGAGGGGAAAATGAGACATTGCTTTTGATATATTCACATTAGGATTTATCTTTAAATAAAATTTGTTGTGGAAATGTTCTACAAGAGACCGTACCATGGTCTAAATCTTTTTTCGATGTCAAAATATTACTACTTTTCTACTTTGCTTACCAGATGTTTTCGGGTTCGTGCACCAAATTGGTTAAAGTATCTTTTTAATGCTCGAAAGGCGGAGACATAATATATAGGCAAAATTTGTCTAAACATCATTGAAAATGTGGAATACCGGTATTGTATCGCGTCTTACCTCAACTGTGTACTTCTTTTTGGCGGATTCTAAGAGAAAGTGTTATACTTTCCCTCCAGGAACATTTTAACGCCACAGTTTGATCTAGGCATTGTGATTGAACCAACTATCGAGTACCGTACATCTGCTCAACATCAAAACAAAGTTCTACTGTCACATTATTTTAAACGTATACGCCAGTATTCATACCTCATACTCCATAGACACCTGATGTTAGTTCCACCTTTTAACACTGACATCAACGACTTTAAATTTATTAAAAATAATCAAGAAAGTTTATCTTCGATTAGTATACAATGTGCGTATATCGATGCGAGGACACAGTGTATCTTCTTACCTATTTGGTACCAGTTATGAAGACCAATTAATTCAGCATAGTTTACATGACAGTTATATGTATTAATTTGTTTGTGAGCATTGACGAAATTATGTATGTATAAGTCAAAATAAAATATGTTCTGTTCTGTTCTTCTGTTCTGCAATAAGATACATGTACGTTTATACATGTACACAACGGACATACTCTCTGCTAAGAAAATGGCGATCCCTCCATAGAACACCCATGCATGATGTTGAAAGCCGCGTGGTAATTCAGAAGAAAATCAGTGTAACACAACGTTCGTAAATGTAGCTTTTATCGTGCTTTAAAGACATTCGCGACCAAATAAAATTCCCGAAATATCTTTATGAAATTTTCATTATAGGTTCTTCAAACATATCTACAGTACTGAACCTTATTAAATTAACAATTTTTGCGATTCGCTAGCAATTCGATGGCAATTCGCTTGCAATTCGATGGCAATTCGCTTGCGATTCAAAATAGTAATTTTACCATCGGGTAAGTTTTCTTGAATGGTGTATCTAACAAATGTTCGCAAATATGCCTTCGTTAATTTTTTCGATTCCATTTTTGTCACAACCGCTTCGGAAAATTCGCGTAAAGATATTCAAAAGTAGGATTTGTTTTTTGAAGCGCCCGATTCGATGGCAATTCGATGGCAATTCGCTTGCGATTATCAATTTAATTTAATAAGGTTCAGTACTGTAAGTACCATGGCAAAAAGAAAAACATAGGTTATAATGGTATTTTTGTCTATTGGTATTTAGTTTAAACATATTTATTTCCAGAAGTACATATGATTACAATTATACATGCTAACGTTATTATTACAATACTTAGGAAAAGGATTGAAACGAAAGAATAAACGTATTGAGTTTCTCTCCTTAATGGGTATTTGAAATGTATGATGTAGCTATCCTCGGCAAAGAGTCGGCATGCGTTATTTTGCCTTTCTAAAATGATGTAGAGTAATAATTGGCACAAACAAACATTAAAACAGTTAAAAAGTGATGCTGACTTAACATTTATGCAAAGAGTATAGTTTGTTGACTGGTATTTATGCATTTTTCTTAATTGTTTTCGGCTCCAATTCAATGAAAACACTCATTCAATCAAAATCTGCCCGAAATAGATTGATGAAACTTCTTACAATAAAAGCTATAGGTGTGAATAATAAGACAATGGTAAAAAATGCATTAGTTATAATGCTCGTCTTGAAACTATAGGCACTTTGATACATATACCAACGGCCTAAATAAGCAGACGGCTTTTTCTATGTGATCTCGGATTCACGCTTAAATTCAATTTGACTGAAGTTCTGGTTTATTAACTTAGCCTTATTAGATAGAGTATTTGCCAAGTTTCACGTACTTTTATTTATCAAGTACAATTTCATGCATTTACCGTCTATATTACGCGATAAATGAAGATTGTTTAAAACCGAAAGTATCTACGGGAGGTAACCGATATGCACGATTTCGTTGAGTAACGATGTTTGATTTATCGTCCTTCGTTAAAAGCCGCTAGATGTCTCACGAATTGGTAGTGTATGTCGTTAAGCAGTTTAAACCCCCCCCCCCCCCCCCCCCCCAGATCAAAAGGATGGAAAAGAATACGAAGCATACAATTAAGTGTATAGAAGGCATACACCGTCATCAGTGATATATCTATTTTAGTTTATTGTACTTTAACAAAACTATCTTACGTTTTAAATAAACAATTCATATCAACGTCAGTGGTCGTGTGGTATGTCTTTATAGATAGTATATGGATAAGTCTTCAACAAATGTACAAATCAATTAGCAAACAGTCTTCATCTCCTTCATCTACAAACACAAAACATGATTGTTAACGCACTTTGAGCTCTTTGACGTTATGTATCAATTGCGGCTGTTCTTAACCCTTTCCCCCATAGAAGCGACTTTTAGCGTATTTTATTTATTCCTCCGCTGAAGAAAATAGTTCCAGTTTATACCCTCATGAACAATTACTATTACAAATATTTTATATAGCCTATCAGATATTGGCTTAAAGCAGGCTGAAAGTAAAGCAGAATGTGCCTTAAGGCACATTCTGCTTTACTTTCAACCTGCTTTAAGTGGTCACCTGTCTTCAAAACTAGAAACAGGCTATGAGGTAAAGGGTTAACCTTTCATACGTTGTGTCATTGTCGTTTACACAAGTTGTCGTCTGCAATGATTGATATACAGTGTCCCCTCCCTACAGCGGTCCTCCCAACAACCACCCCCTCCTTACAACGAAATATTGTTTTCAAATAATCAACATTGAAGAATCACTGGTAGAGGGAATGTCAATCAGTATGGATATACATGTATATTCTTTCTACGTCTGATCTGGATCTCAAACTAATAAAAAGTTTTGATCTCGGCTACGGAAATATGAATCTATTCCATTATCTTTCGCCTATTTGATCATGATTTCTTGAGCCGGACAACATTGCTTGCGCAATGGGTTATTCCAACTGAAACAGTTTGACGTAATCGTTGCACGTTAAACAGATAGACAGATTCCGCGGTTCCCTGAACAGGACAATTATGTCTTACGCTTTTACTGCTGCAATAGTGTCTTCTTAAAAGTGTCGTCTGCTGTTTTTTCTCAACGTTACATAAATGGACGTTTTGATAGAATAAATATAATGACGAGTGACAAACAGCTTGAATCCAGATCAGACGCCGCGTAACGCGGCGTCTGATCTGGATTCAAGCTGTTTGCAAATGTAAGCCAATTTTCCTCCCTAATAACGACTTCCTCCAAACAACGCACACACTTTGTGTCTCCCATTGGATGCCGTTGTAGAGAGGGGCGCTGTATTTGAAATCTGCATTGCTTTCAGAAAACACAAGAGACAAACATTTTGTACTGAGATGTTTCTCATGCAGAAAGTTAAAAAAAAATATTGTTATTTTTTCCAAAAGAAATCTTAAAGCAGAATACGTTGAGGCAACACTTGTTTAACTTTAATACCAAACAATGGTTAGTGTAACAAAAAAATATGTCCCCTGCAATGGTTTGCTTTTGCTTTGTAATTATAACCTGAGCACAGGGTCGCCACCGAATACCAACAGGCGCCATACGAATTGTCGGCGTCACCCCACGCGACGAGCGTCCTGCCGACTCTATCGAACATTGATGATTGTCAATTTACAAAGAGATAAGATAAGGTAATAGAGATTATGGACAGCGATAACGAAGTACTAAATAGTTGCATTAACCTACCATAGGTACATACTGTACAAGAGCAACGACAAATATTGTAAAATCAGATGAGACGTCGTTATAATTAAACACATTGAGATGTCGCCTCAGTCACATTTGTTTATGTGTACATTATATAATTTAGATCTATAAAGGAATAAAGCATCTCTCTATATTAACAAAACTGTATTAAACATAAGTAGTTACAGTGGAGAATCTGTTATTCTTTCCCGTTTAAACGCAAACGTACGCAAACGCAAAACACTAAAACGTAGAAAATGATAACTTTTGGACAATTTTGATAATTCATGTTTATCTTGGTGGCAAACAGTTTGGAGCCTGATCAGACGCCGGGTTACCCGGCGTCTGATCTGGCTCCAAACTGTTTGCACTGCAAATAATAGTTTTAGCGTAAACGCGTTTATTGGGAAAGAATAACACATTCTCCACTGTATTTAGATATGAAGAAACCCCTCATTAGTTTAAACAGTAAACCCCTTTATTGGCATAAATAGCAGAACCCGGCAATATAGTTAGTTAAAGGGCAACAATGGGCTATTTACAATCCACACATTCGCGAACATGCAACAACTCTGGGCATAAAGGACAATATCAAAGTAAAGATTTAAGGTGTCTCATTGATATTGACTATGCCTTAGAAGCAGATAGTTATTTAAAAATAGACACCATTGTATTTTATTTACAAAGTTCTCATCGAGAATCAATTAACCGTTATCATGCTGAATTGTCGTAAACTTCAAATAATAAATATCGTCTAGGAAAATAGATCAAACTAAGATTTTAAGCGTTTCCAATTGACGATGAGTGGCAAACAGTTTGGATCATAATCTTAATCCAAACTGTTTGAAAATAAAAGCCTAGTTGCTCTTATTTCATGATGAGGGTTAAAAATATATAGAACTACTACTAGATAAGGATCTCCACATACAGTGGAGAATCTGTTATTCTTTCCCAATAAACGCGTTTACGCTAAAACTATTATTTGCAGTGCAAACAGTTTGGAGCCAGATCAGACGCCGGGTAACCCGGCGTCTGATCAGGCTCCAAACTGTTTGCCACCAAGATAAACAAGAATTATCAGAATTGTCCAAAAGTTGTTCTTTTCTACGTTTTAGTGCTTTGCGTTTGCGTACGTTTGCGTTTAAACGGGAAAGAATAACAGATTCTCCACTGTACCAAGAGTATTGTACTCTGGCAAGATTACATTAGATAGTTTAGTGATACAATAAAGTGTAGATCCCAGACGATAACCTTACTGCCTGTCGACGTCATAAAGACACACTTGCCGACACGTCAATTGGGAACAGACTATCAGTTTGACATTCAGTTTTGGAAACTGTTTACTCGATGGTGTTTTTGTTGGCTATCGAGTTGCCCCACTCCCGTATCGCTCGTTTGTTTGATTTTTAGTATCGTTAACATCAGTATCTGGGGCCCGTTTCATAAAACTTCGTGCGACAAAAATGATCGTAAGTCAAAACTTTAAAATATATTTAATTTCTGATTTCTCTATCTAATCCTGTCTTGTGACATCTCTTTGGAATCGTCTTTTCAAGACGATTCCAAAAAGATGTCACAATACAGGATAAGAAATGGGTTTTATGAAACGGGCCCCTGGTGTTCTAACTTACGTTGGAGATATAAAGATGCAACACAATGGCCACAGCGGCTTACAATTGGTAAATCCTTATTTAATTCCGCTTTAACTATTTAAACGCATTTCAATAATCGCAAATAATGGCATTTTCTTTCAAAATGTTGCTATGCGTGTCAGATCACAATAAACTTATTTCAAGTAAATAGGCCTTATACAAACTATTAACGCATACAACAACTAACATATATTCTAGAAGAACCAAATAAGCGTTTGCTTTCGTTCTCATCCTACATGTAATGTACATCCATATATTGATCATACAAGTTGTGTTTTATTATGAAATAAAAATATGTTTAAACTAATATTTATTCTATGATTAAACAAATGCACAATTTGTACGTTGATACATCACAACGAACGGATTTGTGCTAAATCACGATATATTTGTCTTTGGGTTGAATTCACTTTGAAGTCAGACCAGAAGCAAACTAACACTATATATGCAGATCTAAATCCAAACACATGTGCCAGTAAACCGCGCTTTATTTGAGATTTATTTCAAGTACAAACATGTGCATGGTCGTTTTGTGGTATTATTGTGAATGATAATCGTACCTTTGACAGTGAAACTGACTTATTTGTCAATTTCCGAAATATACACGAGACAACCGAGACAACGTCATGTGAGAATAAGGGGGAGCTCTAAACGACAAATGGATTTAGTAATTGTGCTGACTTCCTTGTAATTTGCCTCCTATATTTGTTTGCCAATTCATCATTTTGTGCAGCTAACTGTGGCGTATTGGTGCGTGGGAGTAATTTGGTGTCACCCTTTCGTTGCTGAAATTGCATTTGCATATGATTGTACATGTACATGTATTGAGATAGCATGCATGTTGATCCAAGAAACCTCGAAACGGGTGCAAAATGGACTGGATTCTAATTGGAAGCCGAGGTACTCCGAGTTGTCCTCATGCAGCAAGCTCATCTGCTTTCAATTTGTCGTCTGAAATACAATGTTTAGATTCTGTATAGCCATACTTGAAGACGCCGTGTTAGTCGGCGTTTGATTGCGATCCAAACTGTTTTTCACTGGCATGAGTCATGACGTTTAAACAATTGTCGTCTGCTTTTATTTCTCAAATTTAAATCTTAGGTATTTTGACTTTAGAATTATTGAAATGAATGTCAAACAGTTTGAATCCTGATCAGACGCCGCATTACGCGGCGTCTAATCAGAATCCAGATTGTTTGCAAGCAACCATTGGTGTAAGGTACCAAAGGAGTTTAATATTAGCCATGTCGTGAGCGTTTGGTGGTTAAAACTGGTAACCCATTATTATTAATGCATGAAATCCAAGAGTTGCGTATTCGCGTCGATCACCTATAGTGTATCAGTGAGACATCGTGTGCCCTGAAATGCACCTGAAAAACGAAAACCCTTGACTTCAGGAATATTTAGTCGAAATAATGATCGAGCTTTGGTTGTGCCTAGAAATTAAGAACTGTCGCATAAATAGGGATGTCCTTCTTAAAGTGTTTCAATCATCGCCTGAATAACATCATAGTGGATATTGTGTTGGTCAGTTTTCTGGAGATTGGTGTGGAGGTGGTAGTTGGAATGCATAAAACGTTTTATATTGGATAATGTGCATTTGTATAACCGAACCAACATTCATCACAATGTGTGTCATAGAATAAATGTAATTGAGCACAGCATTGTAAATGATTATTGTTTTAATACAGTTAAACCTCTCTATTGCGACCACTAAAAGAGAAGGATTCTCGAATACAGGCAATAGCTTCAAGCAAGGTGAACGTAAAACAGAAACCTCCTGAATGAGCTTTCTGTTCATGAGCTTTCTGTTTTACGTTCACCTTGCTGTAAGCTGTCACCTGCCTTAAACACCTGATGATTTACACAATTAAGTGGTCGTAATAGAGAGATTGTACTGTAGTTGATGACACAAATATCTCCACCCACTTTACTACAATTACAGTTCGGTAAAAATAACACGGTCGCTTCAAAGAATTAACCCTTAGCCTGCCACTCACGACTATAGCTCCATATGCAAACAGCTTGGATCCGGATGAGACGCCGAGTAACTCGGCGTCTCATCCGGATCCAAGCTGTTTGATATTCGGACAACATTTTCATCAATTTTGAGCAACTTTGAAGCACTTTGAAACTTGAAGCAGACGAGAAATATAGCGGACGACAATTTATTTGGCGGGCTAAGGGTTAAATTGCAATGCATAATACAGGTGGCTGTTGCAGCAAAATTAGAGGTAATGCATAAATCTCCCTATGAACTCTCTGCTTTACTTTCATTGTGCCTTAAGTTTCAAAATGGCTTCATATCATCGCAATATGCGTTAGTTTGAAATATCCTAATGACGAGACTGTATTGTAGAAAAGTAACTGTCTATGTTCACGCGAGGACTAACCTGATATTATTCTATAGTTGATAATTAAGAAATATGCAATCATCAGCATTTCAGTGGGGAAAAGTATTGTCTCTTAACGAAATGTTGATGAAAGTTAATGAAATGACGTGTCATTTTATATTGTTCTATCAAGTACAGATCATTCGCCAACAGAGAGATCGACAATAGGTTGGTGAAGGCAAACACTGCCTTTCGAAGACTGTACAAAATAGTGAGGAAAAACAAACAGCTGAAAAACTGCTCCAAGATCTGTGTATACAGAGCTGTCGTACTGACCACTCTTTTGTACGGTTCCGAGTCATAGGGTGCTTTACCGCCATCACCTCCGCACCCTTATTCAATCAGCGCTGTCTACACACCATCCTCCATATCCACAGTAGTGACTTTATCTTTTGGAGCGGGCAGAGTGACCGAGCATCGAGGCCTTTCTTCACAAGTCGCAACTCTGTTAGGCAAGGCACGTCTCTAGCATGGAGGATCATCGCCTGCCTAATATTGTGCTTTACGGTGAACTTTCGAGTGGACATCGCAACGTAGGGACACCAAAGAAGAGATACATGTATAAAGACTCCCTCAAGCAGTCCCTAAAGGCGTGCAACATTGATCAGCACCAATGGTCAACTATGGCTATGAACCAAGATGTATGGAGACGCACCATTTACAGTGCTGAACAACTTCCTTTGAGACGCCTCGAATTAACCAACTCAAAGACAAAAGATACCTAAGGAAGGATCCGGTTAGCACTCAAAACATGCCCACCCAGACCTACAAATGCAGTCGCTGCAGTCGTGTTTGCCTTTCACGCATTGGTCTAGTCATTCGTCAGCGTGCCTGTAACAGACGTGGAACTTAAAAAGTACCTACATAGATCTTCGTTCGCGAAGCCAATCCATGATGACCATGTACAACAACTATTTGGAAACAGCTATCAAGGTTAACCCGTTACTCCATAGATAGTAATCATAGTATTAGATACACATTTTAAAACATTATCTTATTCATCCACTGAAGAAAATATATGCATTTATAGTCATTAATTAGTATCATAAGAAATATTTCTATATTTCAGCAGATGGTTGCTAAAAGCAGGCTGAAAGTAAAGCAGAATGTGCTGTAAGGCGCATTCTGCTTTACTTTCAATCTGATTTTAGTTGGCTCCTATCTTGAATACAAGTAGCAGGCTATGGAGAAAAGGGTTAAAGTGCATATGTGGCCTAAGAACATATCTTTACCCTTCACCTGTTAATCACGGGTGTACAAGAATTGCAAACAGTTTAGATCCAGATAAGATATCACGAAACGTGGTATCTGGTCAGGTAAGTTGCGCAATGTTAAATCAATAAATGGCTTCCCTTACGCCGATAACTTTAATTCTTTCCCTAATAACTTTTACTATGTGTTTGTTGCTGATATATGGCCTCAAGGTTATATTAGCGTTTGTGTTGAGTCTGAGTTCGTTCTCAAACATTTGATTGGTCAGATTTTAGAGAAAGGTCAATTTTGACCAATTAAATGTTTGAGAACTATCTCAGACTCATTTCAAATGCTTTGTAACCTTGACACCAAGTAATACCTTCGCGACTACAGGAATTCTGCTCAGGTTCGAAAATTAGAAGTTTCTTAATTCCTGTGCAAAACAGTATCCGAGTGTCAAACAATCTGGAGACGGATGTTAACGACGGGTTATTAATAAAGTTGAAATTAAGAATCGTGTAATCTTCTAATAAATATTTTTGTTTTTATGAAATAAAAATCGGTTACATTAAGTTTGTATGTCCATTGTAAACAGTTTGGAATCTGACCAAACGCCAATACAGTGGAGAATCTGTTATTCTTTCCCGTTTAAACGCAAACGTACGCAAACGCAAAGCACTAAAACGTAGAAAAGAACAACTTTTGGACAATTCTGATAATTCTTGTTTATCTTGGTGGCAAACAGTTTGGAGCCTGATCAGACGCCGGGTTACCCGGCGTCTGATCTGGCTCCAAACTGTTTGCACTGCAAATAATAGTTTTAGCGTAAACGCGTTTATTGGGAAAGAATAACAGATTCTCCCCTGTAACCTCGGCTTCTGATCTAGATAAAAAAAAACGTTTGCAAATACATGCACTGGTCAGTAAAAATGCGTTTTTTCTGGAGATGGATTTCAAGTAGATACATGTGATCGATTTCTGTGGTAAACATTTTGAATGATGGACGTGCCCTTTAACAATGAAACTGACTTAATTGTCAATTTCCGAAATAGACATAACATAACGCCGTGTGAGTGTGTGAGAATAAGGGGTAGTTCTACTGAATCTAAACGACTTATGGTTTAAGTAATTGAGCTGACTTCCTTGTAATTTGCCTCCTATATTTGTTTGCCAATTCATCACTTTGTGCAGCTAACTGTGGCGTATTGTTGCGTGGGAGTAATTTGGTTTAACCTTTTCACTGTCGTTATACTGGTTGCTCTTACTTATTTCTCAAAGAAGTGTCCTTGTGCGTCTTTCACATCCTGATAAAGAGATATGGTAAAATTGTTCTGCCACCTGATAGATGGATGCTGAAAGCTGACTGAAAGTAAAGCAGAAAACAGCTGAAACAGCTTTCTGTTTCTCTTTCAGCCTGCCTTAAATACTGAGAACTAGTTAGAGGTTTGCCTGAACCATTTTACCCCATGGCGTGTTTCTAATTTTGAAGACCGTTGGCCACTTAAAGCAGGGTGAAAGTAAAGCAGAATGAGTCTAAACATGACTTTATGTCTGATTTAAACTACCGTCTACTAGGATATAGAAACTGTTTCTTATTGTGCATATCCATAAAAAAACACTTTATGGAATAATGATTTAGATATGCAACATTGTTACTCGCGTCATGTCAAATCAAAAACCCCTGAAACTTCAAAATTGTTATGGACAATGTCAATGTCCAATTAAGTCTAGTTCATTTCTAACTCTTTGTTGTTGTCTTAATAATATATTGCCAAATAACTAACAAACAGTGTAGACCCTGGCCAGATGGCTTCTGCATCAGCCATTTGATCTGGGCTGACACTATTTACATAGGCCAATTATATTATTCAGGTACATCGTTGAGGGTGTGGATATGCGTCAATATGGTTCAATGCATTTAACCCTTTCCTCCATAGCTAGTAGCGCAAAATACCTATATCTCACTGTATTTAACAAAGTACAGTAAAACCTCGCTATTACGACCACTAAAACGAAGGATAATTGATTGTATAATAGACAGGTGACAGCTTAAAGCAAGGTGACAGTGAAACAGAAAGCCACTGTAGGAGCTTTCTGTTTTACTGTCATCTTGCTTTAAGCTGTCACTGTAGGAGCTTTCTGTTTCACTGTCACCTTGCTTTAAGCGGTCACCTATCGTTAACACCATAATAATCAACATAATTTAGTGGTCGTTATATATAGGGAGGTTTTACTGTATACTACTTAAAGAAACAGAAAATCAGAAATTACCTTGTGGGGACATTCTACTGTACTTTCATCTTGCTTTAAATAGTCTGCCACCTGGTTGTAGCAAACTTATTGAACACATGTATGTTTTGCACGTATCCCATTACCCCATAGCATATCCCTTGTTTTGATGACAGATGACCAATTAAACGATGTTGTAAGTAAAACAGAATGCGCCTTAACCCTTCCCCAATAGAAGCGCCTTTTAGCGGATATGATTTATTCATCCGCTGAAGAAAATAGTTCCAATTTAATCAGTAATTAATATGTATTATAGGGAATATTTTCTATATTATAACACATGATAGCTTAAAGCAGGCTGAAAGTAAAGCAGAATGTGCCTTAAGGCACATTCTGCTTTACTTTCAACCTGCTTTAAGTGGCCACCTGTCTTCAAAACTAGAAGCAGGCTATGAGGTAAAGGGTTAATGAGCATTATGCTTAACTTCAAACTTGCTTTTAAGTTAACATCTGCTAGACTATAAGCAATATTGCTTTACTGTTTAAAGTGGAATTATTGTCTTCAGTGGGTGAAGAAGTAAGAGTCGTATTTATGGATTAATGGACTAAGTGGAGGAATAGAAAGAGGTGCTCAAATGCGCTTCTATAGAGGAAAGTGTTAACACTTTACCCAATAGCCTGTTTGTAGTTGTAAAGAAATGTGACATCTTAAAGCAAGCTGAAAATAAAGCAGAATACGCATGCACGGATATAGAGAATATTTTATGGTTTATATTCTTCACTGTTTAAGTTGCAACTATTTTCTTAAGTGTAGGAATAAATTAAGGCGTAAAAACCGTACAGGGTAAAACCATTTTTAAGTTGTTTATACAGCTCGATTGTGTGTGAACGTTTATTGTCTGACTTCCGTCTGTCTACAAATTAAGCGATTAATGATGATAGTGCCCAATCTAGATCGACCGTTGTACGTTTGTTCTATCCTATTACGCATAAATCAAGTTGAATCACATTTATCATCAGATACAGTGGAGAATCTGTTATTCTTTCCCACTAAACGCGTTTACGCTAAAACTATTATTTGTAGTGCAAATAGTTTGGAGCCAGATCAGACGCCGGGTAACCCGGCGTCTGATCAGGCTCCAAACTGTTTGCCACCAAGATAAACAAGAATTATCAGAATTGTCCAAAAGTTGTTCTTTTCTACGTTTTAGTGCTTTGCGTTTGCGTACGTTTGCGTTTAAACGGGAAAGAATAACAGATTCTCCACTGTAATACGAGCATTAATCCCTTGTGCATGGGAGCCGACACTTAAAGACATTTTCAAACGGGTTGGATCCAGATCAGACGCCTATTAAATTGGTGTATTGTCTGGACCCAGACCGTTCGTCACTCATATTTTATTATGGCAAATGTATACATACAAATATCAATGATTTTAGGAAACGATGTTTTGTTCAAACTTTTAATTTATTCAGTGTTTAAATGATTGCAGTCCTTTCGGCATTGTTTCAATGTACTTTGGGCGGTTTAGCCCTTAAGGTGCCAAGCGCGACTTGGGTAACATTTTCAAACAGTTTGGATCCAGATCAGACGCCGCAGAACGCGGGATCTGAAATGGATCCAAATGACAGTTGATAATATTAATAAAAAAAATCCTGTCCTATGGATAAATCATATTTTTGTATTGATATTACATGTATTGGAAAAGAAGAAGAAATAAGACAAAGATATTATATTCGAGTTCCTGACACTGGAATTCCGGAAGAAACTCGGCGAGCTAGCTTAATAAATCGACTCATACAGCACCTTCACTGCCATGACGTCATCGATTTTAAACAATTTTTGTCTGCTTTAATTTTTCGGCATTTTGACTTAATAAATATTGATATGAGTGTCAAACAGTTTGGATTCTGATCAGACGCCGCGTAACGCGGTGTCTGATCAGGATCCAAACTGTTTGTAAATAACTAATTGTACATTGAGAAAAGAAGTGATGGGGTTAAGTAGAATAACACCGAATCTTATACATGCTACGGGCAAATTTAGATAGCTGTTGCGAACACTTTGGATCCAAATGAGACGACGGGTTACTCGACGTTCCGTCTGGTATCCAAACAGTTTGACACTCTAACGGTTTAAATTTGAAAACAACCCCGATGAATAAACTTTAAAAAATTGTTGCAGACGACATAATTTGCAGACGAAATTTACATAGCGTGCGAAACATTATAGTGATAGGTTCGATGGTACATTTGATTAATATCAAAATAAGGTTAAATGTGTATGACTCTTATATTTTATCACAAATACATTATCTACGGTGTCATGGCGGGAAACAAAGACACAATTAGTGTAGACATAGTCGTGAACTGTGGTCGATTTAAGTCAATAGAGGTTTTTTTAATGCACGCGCCGCTTATTTGTCGTGAATTCCATGTGGATAGCCTTTGCGTCTGGGGCCCGTTTCATAAAACTTCGTACGACGAAAACAGTCGTAAGTCAAACCTTTAAAATACATTTAATTTCTGATTTCTCTTTCTAATCCTGTCTTGTGACATCGAAAAGACGATTCCAAAAGAGATGTCACAAGACAGGAATAGGTGAGAAATAAATACTAATCGAGACTTTTATAATCTGACTTACGACAACATTTGTCATACGAAGTTTTATGAAACGGGCCCCTGGTCTGGTGTGCTCTGTCTTTGTAATAAGAATCTAAATAGGGTACTAAAATGTTATACATGTATGATTTATACGATAAGGATTTAATTTGTAACCAGTTCCCCAATAAGTGGACGTACTTCTTGGTGGCAGGGATACCTCAGTGCTGTTTTACCAGGACTGAAAAGAAGGAGACATAATTATTTTCTAATAAATGTTGCTTACGCTAAAACAATTATTTCCATTGCAAAAAAGTGTACACATTTTAACTCATTATCCCCTGAAGCTTCCAATAAACAATTCCAATTAAGAATAAAGGAATGTCTATTTTAGACTATTTAGGGTTGTTTTAATAATATATAGCACAATGGCAAACAGTGAAGTCCCTGATTAGAGGGCTCCTGCAGGAGCCCTCTAATCAGGGAATTCACTGTTTGCATTAGACAAGTGTACTCTTCACATGTACACTTTTGGTTTAGGACGCATATATGCGTCACTAGGGCGCAATGAGTTAATGCTATGTGTTTGCGTTTAAACGGGAAAGAATAACGTCTTCTCTTCAATGCATTTTAATGGAATAAAACTTAATTGGAAAATGAATGTGTCTATTTCAATGTTCAGAGGTTAATACAAGAATTGTTGTGTGTATATCTTTGAGATGTCTTTTTGAAATATTCTAACATAATATGTAACCAGCAATTGGCATGTTTTCCCTTAAGTATAAATAAAGTACCAAATGGTAGCTTAACCATACCCCCTTGATTGTCACTAGCATAAGTATTTCAGGCAAGAAATTGCTTAACACAGATGGAAAGTACTGAAGAAAGCTCATTTAGGCTACGCTCTTCCTGCTATAAGATGTTATATCTTCAACATTATACAGTAAAAAATGGTAAGGTGTTTCTCTAAAGGAAAGGAAATTAAGAGGCATAGTGACGCGCATGTATACACGATCTTTACAGTGTACATGTGAGAGGTACGCTTGTCCTATGTTAACAGTTTGAACGTGGAACAGAGGACTCTTGCAGGAGCCCAATCACCAGGGTCAATACTGTTTATCATTTTGCAATATAGGGTTAAAAGAACCCTTAGGTTTCAACAATGGATAGCCCTAATTGGAAAATTAAATTGTCCATTTGAAGTTGCAGGGTCCAAAATGCACTTCGGGGTATATGATAGTTTCAACACCGAGTCCCATTGTATACAGTATACTAACAATCAGTGGCGGCAATTGGGTCGGATATCAAACAAACAAACTGGAACCCCCCGCACTGCCTCCTTGCGGTTAGAATAAATAACAAGTCAACAATTGTATGATAGTAACACCTCACAATCAATTGCCCGTTATCTGCATTATCTCCCCTTTAAAAAGGGCAATTACTTCGTCGACAGAGGTCGCTAGATATCTTTGAGTAATTGTTCATGAAAACATATTTTACAAAAGCTCTAATCAGTTATAGCAAACTGTCTCTATCTGTGCTATCTACCTTACAAACGATATTTTATGCATTTTAGTCGAACCTGTGTCCAATTGCAGATCGCTTAAAAGGAATGTAAACTTTTTAAGACAATTGACTGCTTAATGCAGAATAAAAATGATACAGAAACTTTCTGCATCATTTTGTCCTGCATTTAACAACCATAAATATTAAAATACAGTCCATATATTTTCTATTCAATAGCCACATGCTACAAGTATGACTGTTATTACTGATTGATTAGCACCACTGATATCAATAAAGGCTGCGCTTAAGAACACTTTGAAGTGATGTGTTCTTTTTTCTATTTAACACCGATTGGCAGATAACGTATATAAAACATTTGACCTTTCTTACAAAAGGTCAAGTTGGTTCGTGTATCTTCTACTTTTGTTATATGTTTAAAATACGGTTTTCATTCTACTAAGTGACAATTACAAAAGGAAAGAGTATATATCTCTTAAGACGTGTGGTGTCTTAAAGCAATCCAAAAGAAAAATCTCCTTTAATAGATATTAGCTTTACAAACTCGCTTAAATTTATGCTGATTACACTATTTGTGTATTTTGACGGGGTCTGTTAAGATTTTAACTCTTTGCACGCTAGCGGTGGATATATCTGCCACAGTGATTACCTTTGCAAACAGTTTGGATCCAGATGAGACGCCGCGTAACGCGGCGTCTCATCAGGATCCAACCCGTTTGCCATTCTGACACTGAATTTAAAAAGAAATTTTGAAAAATTCTAATTTTAGAACAAAAGCAGACGACAATTGTTGTAGACGAAAACATTACCCAGCATGCAAAGAGTTAAAGGTTTGATCGTATCTGAGTAGACTCCTGCAACGTTTGCTTTCCCCCTCAGCCAGAGGTCAATGTGATATATGACAAACGTGTTGCCACTCTCCAGGGTCAACCCCACGCATTGAGTGTCTTCAGTTATCTTCAGAGTAATCTCTTGTCCGTCAATTAAAACACAAGATATACCTATAAGTAACACATAACGGCTTATAAACTGCCATGATAGTCCGATACGCTGCGAATTATCTGATAGCATTCATTCGGAGCCAGTGGAGTTCTACAATACCCGAGTTCTCGCGTTGAGTTTGTACGCAATTTGTTAACGATTCGTGACATTTTCGTAAATCATGTCGTATTTATGAACCCTGTGTACATTTATTACCAAGCATGAACTCTTACTTACGATGTGGACCATATTTCAACAACAACAAAAAAACATTTCCAAAGTGGTGTTTGCCATTTTTTGTATTTATTCTTATAAAATGAATGTGCAGTTGTTCTTAAAATAGTTTTACTTCTTTAACACTATTGTTTTAAAGAGAAAATCCAATGTAATGTCCTTCAAATATAAGTTTTTACTATTACTTCCCAAAAGAAAATCTTTAGAAACTATAGATTCTCACTAAAAAGCAATAAACTCAAGTTAGCATGTTAAGCAAGTGAAAACATCTTGTAAACAGTCATCAACCCATCTCATAAATTGAGCTCAAACAAACAGTGTGAACGCTGATCAGACGCCGCGTACGGGGGTCTCTTATCAGATTCTACATTGTTTACTAGCAGAATTTTCTATAAAAAATAAAACGGAAATGAACAAATAGATCAGATTCCCCTTAAATAAAAAATGGACTAATCCCATATATATATGTATAGAAGAATCCACTCGGTGTAACTAGATTAAGAACCCAAAGAGAATTTGCTTTTTACAATAAATGATAAGTAATATAGGCAATGCATAACTAAAATGGCAGATAATTGAATATTTGGAAATGTCAGAGCTGTGATTCTTTGTGTTGCACTTCGATAATGTTAATCTGTTCTTGTTAATTTCTTTTGAATCATTCAGGAGACAAAAGTGTGCGTCACTTAACTCTTTCAACACCATGGACCTGTTTAAAGTATACTAATTACATTTGCAAACAGTGTAGACCCAGACCAGATGGTTCAAATAGGATCCATCTGATCTAGGTCTACACTGTTTGCTTATTTAGACCACCGTTTATTGAACTACACAGAATTCCAAGTAGACTGGTTCATGATGTGGTTACTAAAAAGATCGACAAAGATCCTAATAACCCACAGTAGTTACTTAGTGTTGAAAGAGTTAAAATCAGAAAAGGGAAGATATTTCTAACGGTTCTTCCGTATTACACATCCCTATCAGTGAAAAAAGTTTCAATGGGTTATAGCTATTACATTTCTGGAGATTCAATCGGGAAAACGGAATTTAAAATACGAAACACCTGTGTTTGTGAAACACTATATAAGACCCCTGATGTGAGCATGACCTGTAAATGACCTTGGTCTTTATCTGACGAGACCGAAATTGTACAGAGCTCAAGAGCTTCTTGAGTTGAATTCACATGTTAAATCATAAGCCCCTGTAGAACATATAGTTCCAAATTTATGATCAAGCTTAAATTCAGTTTATTTTACCACTCACTGACCTTTAAATAACCTTGAACTTTGTCAGACAAAACCCCAAGTTGTACTGAGCTCAAGGGTTTCTTGAATGTACATGCCAAATATGAAATCTTTTATCACATTTTGATCAAAATGTTTGGCCAAGATTAAGGTTGTGGACAGACAGAAACACAAAACAAGCAGACAGACAGTGGGAGCAAAAACATTATGCTCCCGAAAACGTCGCGCGGAGCATCAAAAGGAGATAATTCAATATTTGGAGGTGATAGAGTTATGGTCGTTTAATCGTGTGTTGCACTTCCTTGTGTTTTGAAGTTCCACCGAGTTGCATTGGATCAATTAAGACATGTGCCGGACTACAGTAAAACCTCCCAATACGATCATTACATTGTACTAATTCTCAGGTGTTTAAGAAAGGTGGTTGCTTAAAGCAAGGTGGGTGTAAAACGGAAAGCTGTAAAAACGGAAAGCTTTAAGCTGTCACCAGTCGTTAACTCTTTGAACCCTAGTCCCGCATATTGGCGTCCTTTCCAAAAAGTGTACATGTGAATAGTACACTTGTCCTATGCAAACAGTGAAGACCCAGATCAGAGGGCTCCTAGGAGCCCTCTGATCAGGGTCTTCACTGTTTGTCATAATGCTAAACATTGACAAAAAACCCTTAAAAGTCAGAAATGGACTAGACTTAAATGGAAACTGGAATTGTCCATTTAAAGTTTCAGGGAGGAAAGAGTTAAGCCATCAATTAGCGTTCCTTTTATAGGTCGTATTAAAGATGTATTTGGAATAAAATGCAAAATCTTAATGTGTTGCAGACAACTGCAAGACACGGTTGTATTTCATATGGACATGCCTCTCACAGATCTCGCCAAGACAGTATTTCAGAGAACGGTCAATGGAACAAGAAGGTATGGGCGGCAAGGGAATGAATGGGAAGACATCCTCAAAGAGTGCACTGGTTTGAGCTTGATAGCGTCTGAGAGAGCAGTTGAAAACCGGACAAAGTGGTTCTATGACCGGCTAGGTTACGGAGCAAGAGAAGAAGACATGAGGCAGACACATTTTGATACACGAAAGGTTTCGGGCGCAGCATGTCTTAAATCACTTCACTGCCTTGATTCGAATGCTCCGGCAGTACAATGTTTGAATCGAGATCAGACGGCGATTAACTCTTTACTGCTATAAATGGTGCCTAAAGGCCACTTTGCAAACAGTTTGGATCATGACCTGACGCCGCATTTCGCGGATCAGGATCATAACTGTTTGACAGTAAAAGGGTTAACCCTTTCCCTTATAGAAGCGACTTTTAGCACATCAGTTTATTCATCCGCTGAAGAAAATAGTTCCAAATTATACCGTAATGAATATGTGTCATATTTAATACTTTCCTTATTCTAGCAGGTAATAGCTTAAAGCAGGCTGAAAGTAAAGCAGAATGCGCCCTAAGGCGCATTCTGCTTTACTTGCAACCTGCTTTAAGTAGTCACCTATTTTAAGTACTAGAAATAGGTTATCAGGTAAAGGGTTAAAGCAGGCGACAAAACTTGGCAGTGAAAGAGTTAAACCAATCAGCGTTTGATAAGAATCCAAACTTCAATGCTGATTTTTATTTAGATTTGAGAAACAACAGCAGGCGATCAAGTTATTGGAACAATTTATAGAAATAGATCCAATTTATTAAAAAGGTGATTGTTTTCAGTGAATATTTACCTTCCTGCCAAAAACTGGTGAATAAACTGACGCCAAAATGATTCAATGCCAGCGAAAAAAACATTCTATGACTACCTCAGCTTTATGCTGAACATCGATGTTCTAATAAAGGTATTCTACTGGAAACATTGCTACATTTAACCCCTTCACTGCCTTACCCCCGAGTACAACGGTTATTTGCAAACAGTTTAAATCCTGATTAGACGCCGCGTAACGCGGCGTCTAATCAGGATTCAAACTGTTTGACACTCATTTCAATATTTCTTAAGTCAAAATCGCTTAAATTTAATTTTGAGAAATAACAGCAGACGACAATGTGTTAAAACTTGATGACGTCACGGCAGTGAAGGGGTAGTATTCAAAGGGAGAGTATTGTTCGTATTCTCTAAGAGGTGATCTTACTAGTTATTTAACTTGTGTGAATTTCTAGACCTAAGACGTCTTTTTATCATAACATCCCACGACTCTTCACATGTTGTTCAACAAAGGCGAATTTACTCGTCGCTACTTGCTAGGTTGAATCTGTGCAATGATCCCTCCCTACAACGGCCCTCTGAACGATTCCCTACTCACAACAATGCTGGTCTGTTCCCAAAACAAGACAATTGTGTCTAGAATGTCTGCTCTTTTTTTTCGAAGTTACGTACTAAACATTTTGACAGAAAAAACACAAAGACGAGTGACAAGACAGTTTGAACCTAGATCAGACGCCGCGTTACGCGGCGCTTGATCTTGGTTCAAGCTGCAAATGTAAACTAAGGCGTGCTTAACACTCTAATGGTATAATAAATGTTCCCTCCGAACAACACACTATCTCAGTCTCCCATTGGGTGTTGTTGTAGAGAGGGAGTAATGCCTGTTTGGCAAAAAGCTCAAAACACTGACCATAGTAAATAACTGAACAAAAACAACGCTCATTGGAATAGGTGAAGAGACAGAATTGGTCACTTGCTCAGGCGACCTTTACTCCATCGATACGTCTTGAACGTACTCCTCAACTAAAGTAAACAGCTCCTCTTCATACAGCCATGAATATGCACCGTAAGAAATATTTACTATATATCTCGACTTAAGGCAGTAAAGCAGAATGGACCTTACAACACATTGTCCTTTACTTTTAACCTGGTTTAAGTGGTCACCCGTCTTCAAACTAGAAACAGGCTATACAGTTAAAGGTTAAATCAAGCCTACCATTGCTTACCCCTTCTCAAACAGATGTATGTTAAAGACGGGTGGTTGCTTAAAGCAAAATACTTCTAAAGGAGTTTTTCTGCTTAAGTTTCAGCAAGCATTAAGCATCCCACCTGTCAAATTGCAGGAAGTTTCCTGCAGCTCTTTAACGGGGTTGGTTTAAAGTATAAACAACAAAGCTCGCCAGCAGCCCATTTCTAAACTTAAAGTCTGAGGTCTAGGTCAAAGAGGTCCAACTTTTTGTATGCGTGGAAGGTCCGTCAATATACACATGCATACCAAATCAGAAAGCGATAACTGATTAGTTATAAGCATTTTCCGAAACCTAAACTAAAATTTTGAAACCCAAATGCGGACCCTATTGTCAAGGTGTCCAACTTTTTGCGTACATGGAAAGGTATTGTCCATATACACATGCATATCAAATGTGTAAGTACATGTAATACTAAAGGGACATAGGAGTTATAGCATTTTTCGAAACCTTATAAACAATTTTTGTCACTCGTGGTCAAACTTTTTGCGTACATGGACACTCTTGTCCATATACACGTGACATGCATACCAAATATGAAAGCAATATCTCAAGGTACATAGAAGTATTTTCTTAAAAGTGTATACGCCGGTCATGCCAGCAACAACGCATACGCCGGGTGTATAGCATAAGCTCGTCTTGTACTTTATACAGGCGAGCTAAACATTAATTTCATGAGGATTAAGTAGTTCCTTAATGGTACTTCTATTGAGGAAAGGATACCAAATGACCATGGCTATGGCATGGGGTCATTTTACTGTTTTGAGAGGGTTCCTAAGAAAAACAATAACCTCATCTTGGTTTAATGTTTAATACAATGGTATCTGAATAATAAATCTTGTGATGATACAATTATCAACATAATCAAAAACATGCATACATATATAATAAAGGCCAAATAGAAACAATGCCCTTATTTCTATTCACACTACATACAGTACAACCTCTCTATTAGGACCATTATATTGTGTTAATTATTAGGTTTTAAGGCTTAAGACACAGTTACAATAAAACATAAAAGCTCCTTTAGGAGCTTTCTGTTTTACTGTCACCTTGCTTTAAGCTCTCGCCTGTCTTTTACACAATCAATTAGTGTTTTCATTTTACAGTTTAAACATTTTATTCCCACATATATACATGGCATTGGGGTCGGGTCACAAGTTATAACATTAGATCTGACCCCCCCCCCCTAGTGGTGGCAATAGAGAGGTCTTACTGTATTTGTCTAATCGGAGCTCCAGATAGGAGAGTACCAGTATTTCAAAATCTAAAAATCTTCATTTCTGCTATAAACCCTATGGTGTCACTACTTTTTCTTATGAGTAGTAACACCATAGGATTTGGTGCAAAAATGAGTGAGAAAAAAGTTGAATTTGTTCAGTGTACTCCCTCTTATCTAGTGCCCTTTCTAATAATTCTAGTAACCCAACCCATTGTTAATATTTGTCAACGTATTTCTTGGCTTGGGACTTCAGAGTAATCTTTTAACACTCTGGTTGGACTTCCAACTTGTCAGATAGGCAGAGGCTGGGAGCCAAACCAAACTGCAAGAGATTTATCTTGCTTCTTTAGCCTGAAATTCATTTAGTGCATTTCGGCAATTTTGAAAGCCTGACATTTATTTTATAATGCAAAGGCAATAACAAAATTTCAAAGCCTGGAATGGTGTACTCATCTAGATGCCTTGACGTATTTTTAAACAATGACCTGGACATTCACTGTTGTTGCTTTCTTTTTGACAGTTAACCCATTACCCTATAGACTGTTTGTAGTTTTGAAGATAAGTGACCACTTATAGCAGGTTAAAAGTAAAGCAGAATGTGCTTAAGGCACATTCTGCTTTACTTTCAGCCTGCTTTAAGCTATGGTCTGCTAGGATACAGTTAATAATAATATTTCTTATGGCTCATATTCATGACTGTATAAATTGGAACTATTTTCTTCAGTGGATAAATAAATTTAATGGGGTAATGGGTTAAATTATGATCTGGACATTCACTGTTGTTGCTTTCTTTTTGAAAGTTAACCCATTACCCAATAGAATGTTTGTTGAAAGTAAAGCAGAATGCGCCTTATGGCACATTCTGCTTTGCTTTCAGTCTGCTTTAAGCTACAATCTGCTAGGATACACTTATTCATCAATGTATAATATTGAAATATTTTTGTCAGTGGATGAATAAATTTAAAGCGTACTTATAGGACAATTGGATTAAACTATGACCTGGACATTCACTGTTGTTGCTTTCTTTTTGAAAGTTTAATTAAACATTTACAATTTATAATTATTACAAAATCACAGTAACAGAATATGTGTGTATGGTTCTATCTTAAGGGAAGTACAGTGATAGCTCTATTAGGACCACTAAATTGTATTCCAAGGTAAAACAGAAACTTTAACCTTGCTTTAACTCTTTGCTCCCTGAAACATTAAATAAACAATTCCAGTTTCCATTTTAGTCTAGTTCATTTCTGACTTTTAAGGGTTGTTTTTGTCAATGTTTGGCATTATGACAAACAGTGAAGACCCTGATCAGAGGGCTCCTTTCGGAGCCCTCTGATCTGGGTCTTCACTTTTGCATAGGACAAGTGTACTATTCACGTGTACACGGTTTGAAAAAGACGCCTATATGCGGGACTAGGGTTCAAAGGGTTAAGCAGTCACCTGTTTTTCACACAATCAATTAACTTCTTTTTAGTGGTTGTAAAAGATAGATTTTACCGATTTGAAAGTCCACTTAGAATATAGCCTACATTTTTAACCAATCAAACTGCCTTTTTCACCCTATTCAGTATGGCACTTAATCATCAAGATGTCGCATGGTGTCTGCACGTGGTATAGATAACTCTGCGTCCTAGCAACTAGTTATGAACAGTTACACCGACATATTTGGCAGTCTTACAACCAGAATAAGTGAGGTTTGTTAACTAGACAATTTATCATCGGCCAATCAAAAAGGTTATATTCTAAGTGGGTTAGAATATAAAGTGAAATCTTAGTGGCTAAGAAGGGGCTCACTCCCTCCGCTCCTTCTTAACCACTAAAATTTCACTTAATATGTTCTAACTATAACTTAGTAAAGAAATATGTACTATATTTCATTTACAAGAGCTGTGAGATGATGAAACAAGACTTATTGCATTGTAATACACAGATGATCAAGCTTGGCAGTCACCATAGGCTTGGCATCTGATTAAAGTCTACACTTAAACAAGCATGCGGCCCTAAATCGCTCACCTGGTACCCATGTTTACGATCATGGTAATGGACCAGTAATGATAAAATTCCACTATAAGCCATCACCGTTAAATTAACCCCCATCCACAGGCAGCCATGTTGTTTGAACTAGGAAGATTCTTTGAAGAAAACTGGCAAAGGGTCACCCATCATTACTTTTTTATAAAAATATTCTTAAATCAGACCAATAGTTTCAGAGAAAAAGATTTTTGAAAAATTTCTTTACAGAAATATAAGGAAAACTTGCCCCACCCACTGGCGACCATGATTTTTAAGATATCAAAATTATTTAAAGAAATCTGGTAGAGGGTCACCCATGGATCATTTGTGTAAAATTATTTTCAATTTGGACCAGCAGTTTCACAGAAGAAGATTTTTAAAGTTTTAACTATATAGTGTCATAAGGAAAACATGCCCCACCCACTGGCGGCCATGTTTTTTAAGATATCAAAATTATTTTAAGAAATCTGGAAGAGGGTCACCCATGGATCATTTGTGTAAAATTATTTTCAATTTGGACCAGCAGTTTCACAGAAGAAGATTTTTAAAGTTTTAACTATACAGTATATCATAAGGAAAACATGCCCCACCTACTGGCGGCCATCAAAATTATTTTAAGAAATCTGGTAGAGGGTCACCCATGGATCATTTGTGCGAAATTATTTTCGAATTGGATCAGCGGTTTCAGACGAGAAGATTTTTAAAGTTTTCACTATATAGCCATATAAGGAAAATTTGCCCCACCCACTGGCGGCCATGTTTTTCAAGATGTCAAAATTATTTTAAGAAATCTGGTAGAGGGTCACCCATGGATCATTTGTGTAAAATTATTTTCGAATTGGATCAGCGGTTTCAGACGAGAAGATTTTTAAAGTTTTCACTATATAGCCATATAAGGAAAATTTGCCCCACCCACTGGCGGCCATGTTTTTTAAGATATCAAAATTATTTTAAGAAATCTGATCGAGGGTCACCAATGGCACATTTGGGTAAAATTGTTTTCAATTCAGACCAGTAGTTTTTGACAAGAAGATTTTTAAAGTTTTTTTCAATAGGTTGCCATGGCAACCACAATTTCAATTGGATGGCCTATATTTCAAGAAATCTGAGAGAGTACCCTACAAGGAACAATCCTATGAAGTTTTAATGAAATTGACCCAGTAGTTTTCAAGAAGAAGATTTTTAAAGAAAAAGTTGACGACACACGACGACGGACACAGGGCGATCACAATAGCTCACCTTGGCACTTCGTGCCAGGTGAGCTAAAAACAAGCTTGTTAACAAAGTATTCAACATGTCAACCAGCGTTGACCCTAGCTAAACATATTCTGAAAACAGGCATTTCAAGAAATTGAGAGCATATACATAGCAACTCTTCCATTTTCAAGTATTACACCCATTACAAAATGGAGTCAATTTTTTGCAAACAGTGTACACCTAGATGAGAGGGTTCCCAAAGGAATCATCCAATAAGTGTCTTCTGTTTTTGTCATACTTTTAAAAACTTTTCCTTCCCCGCAATCTCATCAAAATTCATTGAAAACTGAACTTTTTACAAGAAATGGAAGCATTAATTTATCACTAAAACTTCAAATGAGCAATTCTAGTTTCCACTTTTACAAATTCCATCTTCGACTCTTCACTATATAGGTGTTGTTGTTTTGAAAAATACATAGCAAAATGATTTGTTGTTGTTGAAATAGGGTTTCAGTCGCTTTAAAAGGATTTCAGTCATATCGCGACTCCTGGAGACAAGTTGCCAGATCAACTTCTCATTAACATGGATCTAAAAATATGAGGTATCTAGAAATTTGAACCCTGATAAGACAGAATATACCGTAAGTTACAAATATTCTAGATTTTAACCTTTTCAGAACTTGGACTGACATACAAATACACCAATTTATGATAGATTTATCCATCAATCAAATCACTGAAAAGGTTACACCTTTTGGCAGCCTTCTGCTGTATCATGCCAGTGGTCCCAATTCTTTTCTGTTGACCAAGCTGGAATGCCCATGAGCCACATGGGGTTAGCAAAATGACAACCAGAGCTGCAGACCCTAATCACAGAGCTTCTTTAAAAGTAAACTCATCAAGGTATACACTGTTTGCATCAGATTCTTCACAAAAAGACTGTAAATGATGCTTATAAGAATCATTAGGTGTCATTAGGATAATTTAACCCTTTCCCACATAGCATATCTCTAGTATTGAATATAGGTGTCCACTTAAAGCAGGTTGAAAGTAAAGCAGAATGCACTTTAAGCGCATTCTGCTTTACTTTCAGCCTGCTTTAAGCTATCATCTGCTAGAATATATAGAAAGTACATGTATTTTGTATTATACATATTTATGAATGTATAAATTGGAACTATTTTCTTCAGGGCAAGAATAAACTGAATGCGCTAAAAGGGGCTTCTATGGGGGAAAGGGTTAAACAAGATGTATTGGTGAAATACTATGTCACCTGATGTGACCATGACCTCTAAATGACCTTGACCTTTGTCTTACATTACCAAAGTTGAACTGAGCTCAAAAGCTTATCCAGTTGAGTACACATACTATATATGAAGTCTATCACAAGTAGTTCCAAAGGCTTAAAAGCTATAACCAATGTTAAAGTTGTGGACAGACAGAGCAAAAACAATATGCTCCCGAATAAGTCATGTGAGAGCATAAAAATCTAAATTATGAGAGTTAACAGTGAAAGCCTCACCTTAAAATTAAACTAACATTACAAAATATGCAGATTGGGTAGAATATTTCACCTTTCACTGTATCAAATGACTTGAAATCATATTTACAGGTCAAACTTTTCACCTGAAAAATCAACATTACATTTCACTACCTTATGCAGACGATGGCATAAAGCAGGCTGAAAGTAAAGCAGAATGCGCTTTAAGGCACATTCTGCATTATTTTCAATCTGCTTTAAGTAGTAACCTATTTTCAATCCTAGAAACAGGCTATGGGGTAATGGGCTAACATATGGTGAATAGCAACTTGCCAAGACAGTGTACAATCTTCCTGTGACACTAACCGTTAAACGTGGAGCAATATTTATAAGTAAAAGTATCTTAACCCTTTGAACCCTAGTCCCGCATTTAGGCGTCTTTTTCAAACAGTATACATGTGAAAAGTGCATTGTCCCATGCAAACAGTGAATACCCAGATCAGAGGGCTCCTTATGGAGCCCTCTGATCTGGGTCTTCACTGTTTGTAATACTACAAAATATTGACAAAAAAACCCTTAAAAGTCAGAAATGGACTAGACTATAATGGAAACTGGGTTTGTCCATTTAAAGTTTCAGGGAGGAAAGAGTTAAAGTTCCGTCTGTGGAACAAAGTTTTAAACAGAGAGTCCTACATTTTTTAGCATGCTGCAAACCTATAACAATTACTCTGCTATCAGACATTTTAACACTTTCACCGCCAAATCTAACCGTCAGTTTTAACCCTGCTGCAGAAAATATATTGCCTTGAAATTTGCTGTCTCTAATTTTATTAAAATTAAAATCTTTGTGAAGTTTTTACTGAAGAAATGTTGATTTAAGTGCCAAACAGTTTAGATCCTGATCAGTCAAGTGTTACATATCGTCTGATCTGGATCCAAATTGTTAGCACGACTTTAGTCCCATTTGGCAATGACAGGGTTAAATTTGTAAAATATACAAACAATGGTATAAAACTTTTAGTTAACCATTTTCAATCATATACTAATGAGTTCATTTGCAAACATAAATTATCACATGAAAAATCCCGTTCAAATTGATTGATTAGGATTTTACGGCACAAAAATGAGTATAGATTATAGTGTAATAACAAGAGAAAAGTTGCTGGACCTCACAGACATCGAGATATGGGTTTTGTAACACCTGCAGAAAAATCTGATACAGAAATTCCAGGTTAGTTAACCCATTACCCCATAAAAACGCCTTTTTACACCTCTCATTTATTCCTCCACTGAAGAAAAAAGTTCCAGTTCATACAGCCAAGAATATGTACCAGAAGAAATATTTTCCGTATCCTAGAAGATGGTAGCTTAAAGCAGGCTGAAAGTAAGGCAGAATGTGCCTTAAGGCACATTCTGCTTTACTTTCAACCTGCTTTAAGTGGTGACCTGTTTTTAAAGCTAGAAATAGGTTAAGAGGTAATGGGTTAACCCCTATTAGTCGTCTCTTACAATCATGTAAGGGGTATGCAGTGGTCATAAATCTTGTGCAACACCCCCAGAATCAAGTGAGGCCCTGTTAATAAGAACATGAAAAGAAACAAGGAATCTGTGCAGAATATGTATCAACTCTTCAGTAGCAGTAAGACTATCCTAGGACTCTTGACCTATGACAAACAAGATGGGTATGTTTTAACCCTTTCTCCTATAACGTGTTTTCAATGTTGATAAGTGGTTTCTTAAAGCAGACTGAAAGTAAAGCAGAAATCTCCTTTAGGGGCTTTTTGCTTTATTTTCTGTCTGCTTTAAACAGTCATTTGCTTGGATGTAGCAGAATTTCCCTAGTCTCTGTTTCATTGCATTGCAGAAGCATGAAAAGTCATTTCTATAAGGAAATGGTCAGAGCTCCAGAGAGGTAGTAAACTGTACAAATCCAGCAATTTCTCATTCATTTCAGCACCAAATCCTATGGTGTTACTACTCATTAGAATCGTCTCTTCGAGACAATTCTAATGGGTACTAACACCATAGAGGTAAATGCAGAAATAAAGATTTTGCTTTTTGAAATACTCCCCTTATCTGGAACGCTGAATTATAGGTACTGACTTCAATGGGAGAAAGGGTAAAGACAGGGCTGCCATTTCTCCAGATTTTTTTCCGGTACAGGGTAGCTTAAAGCAGGCTGAAAGTAAAGCAGAATGTGCCCTAAGGCGCATTCTGCTTCACTTACAGCCTGCTTTAAGTAGTTGCATGTCAACAAAACAAGAAACAGGCTATAGGGTAAAGGTACGATTCGTAAAATCGCACTTGAAAAATGCAAATTTGGAAATCATAGGATTTTTCATGTCAACTTATGGCAGCCCTGTAAAAATGCTGTTTGTTTCTTAGTGGCTAAGCTTTGTCTACACTGGCTTCACCGTACAAGGTCCCGCCTCTTATGTTTATAATCATAAGAAGCGGGAACTTTGTACTTTGCAGCCAGTGTAGACAAAGCTTAGACACCAAGAAATTTATAAAATTTAATAGTCTGACCAAACATCAAGACTCTAAATAGGAGGGATTAATCATTTACTCCATAAAAAAGCCTTTAATTAATTCCTCAACAGACGAAAATAATTCCAATTTGTTTATATAGTCATGAATCTGTATCATAAGAAACATTTTTCCATATTCTAGCAGATGGTAGCTTAGAGCAGGCTGAAAGTAAAGCAGAATGCATCTTAGGCTAGCCCTTTTCTCCATACTCTGTTTCTAGTTTGAATACATGTTACTACTTAAAGCAGAATATTTGTAGCCTGCTTTAAGCTACAATCTTCTAGGATATAGAAACTATTTCTTATGGTACATATTCATGACTGCAGAAACTGGAACAATTTTCCTTAGTGGAGAAATTATTTAAAGACGTAAGAAGGCATATTTATGGGGTAATGCGTTAACAGAGCTCCAGATAAGGGGGGTATTTCAAAAACTAAAATCTTTATTTCTGCATTAAACCCTATGGTGCTACTACTCATTAGAATCGTCTCGAAGAGACTGAAATAAGTGAGAAAATATTTGATTTGTTGGGTTTACTCCCTCTTATCTGGAGCCCTGGTTAAAGTCCTGATGGAATATGTCACTGTGAAATGCTAAGTTAGGCTAAGTCAATAACAATGCTTTCTTGGAGAGGGTGAATAATCATTACATCACTGTCATCCGAGTTACCACTTTCTGGTCTTTTTCTCTTCTTACTCGGAGTATCCCCTGAATAGTAATCTGTCATTGCCATAATGTCACTGTCACAAGAAGCCATGTCTTTCTGGTCACAATTTACCTTCAAGTTGCTCATTTTACCTTTATTTTCACCATTGAAAGTCAGTGAATTCTGAGCCGCAGACTGAGGTACATCACTATCTACCCGCGAGTGTGATCGTCTGAATCTTGTAACATATGAAGGACTAAGGCTTAATCCAGTGGTACAAACATCAGATGCTGTACTTATATCAGAACATTCAGAGTTGGCTCGTGACAAGGTCAAAGGTTCACTGTGAAATACACTATTACTCTTCCCAAGAAAGTCTCGAATATCTGAATTAGCATCCAGTTTTGCTGTAATGCATTTTCTCTTTTTAAGTGGCAAGTTACTACTTTGCTTGGTCCTTTTAGAGTCAGTATTAGGTTCGTTTGAATCTCTTTGTTCATGTGATTTAAAGAGGTCATCCAAGGACTGTTGTGAAGGTTTGGATTTCACAGACATATGTTCTACTTTTTCATTAAAGTTTGTCTTTCCCAGGATCTGCCTTGTGCCTGGAAGTGTCCAGCTGATTTCTGCTGCTGCAGGAGGTGTGGCAGTCGGTAATGAAAATCTCTTTCGTTGTCTTAATACTTTCTCTGATTTACCTTGCGTTGATATTTGTTTAGCTTTCCAGACCAGGTCATGTTTAAAATCTTGCAGTTTTTTCCCATTGTGCACTTTCAGGTCATCTTTTACCAAGCTGGATGATACTGAATGTCTAGTTTTATCTTTAATTCTTGTCTGTCTACTCGCTCTGTGTGAATTTTCTTCCATACTCTCAGTCACTGACACCTGTGTAGACAACTTGTTGCCAGCTGTTTGTTTTTGCAATTGTGCTTGACATGGACCATTGACTGGACTGCCATGACCACTGCTGAATATTGGGGAATCTGAGTCTTCACTCTCCAGTCTAGACTGTAGTTTTTTCAATGGGGATTCATTCATATTTTCATCAAGTACCAGTTCATCGGATTGACATGGTGTTATTGTTGGTTTACTTACTGGATGTTTGGGACTATTACACACACTATCTGGTGTGTCAGCTGTCTTTGATTTCAACCTTGGACTACTCCTGACACTGGGAGATATTACCAGACAACTACCAGAATTAATCACTGAGTGTTCAGCTTGTACTGATGGGTCACCGTTTTCTATAGAGACTGTATCACCCGTAGCTGTCAAATTTATAGGACACCTCAGGCATACAGCGGTAACGTTTGGGGGGATCTTTACTGGTTTCGGATCGCGATATTCACTACGGCTATATTCAGCTTCCAATTCCTCATGAGATAAAGGCTCCACTATTTTATGACCTGATGCCAGAGATGAAATTTTCTGTGCTAAGTCTAGGCTCAAGTCAAAGGCATGTATCTGATCTGTGGGTGTATGTTCTCCATCTTTTAGATGAGAGCCTACATCATTCTCCTTGTTGTCCGACAGTTTGGCTTGTGTACGCTTCCTCAAATGTTTGGCTGGGGAATCACAAATTTCTGGATTGTCTTTAAGATGTGGAAAAGAGTATACTTTCTTTGGAGAGTTTGTTAAACTATTTGAACCTGTTTGTAAAATGTCTTTTTTGTCTTCTGTTAATCCATCTAGACTTAATGCTATCTTATGTTTTCTCAAATTCTTTGCTGGGGAATCAAATGCTGTCAGCTTGTCATCGGACCCAATAAACTGGTTTGCTTTATTTGGGGTGTTTTCTATGTTATCAATGTTTTTTGTGTTCACAGTTTGATCATTATCTATGGCATTGTCATTCACTGGAGCCAGAACACCCACTTCACTCCGCTTCCTCAGATCTTTAAATGGTGAACCACTAATACCTTCAAACTTGCCTTTTTCCAATTTTTCATTTTGGTTTTCACTTTTGATAATTGCAGTTTTGGAAACAGTTTTTACCTCACATTTTACATTGTTTGTAGTTTCTATTGATTTATCATTCTCATTTTCTTTGGTCTCAGTTTCAATTTCAGAACTTTCAGCAGTTGCATATTTGCTTGATAAACTCAACCTTGATACCCTTCCAAGTCTCTGCTTCTTTTCAGGTGAGTCTACTCTTGTTCCTTTCTCTTGTGGCGTATTTGATTTAAGTGCCTTTTGTGGAGAGCTTCCAGGTTTTCTGACATTAACTTCAGTTTCAGTTTTTAAGGCTTTTGAAGCCTTCTGATTGCTGTATTCAGAATTCAGATCTTTGTCTGTACCAGCTCCGGAAGTTGGGTCAGTCTGAATCATATTTCTTGTTACTCTTACACTCGTGTCTAGTTGAGTTAAAAAGTCGTGGTCACATTCAGGTTTTCCCTTTCTGTCATTCATATCTATAGTAAGATTTCTTGGCTTCAACTTACCAAGTCTCGAGTCTCTCCTCAGTAATACTCTTGGTGATTTAATTATCAACTGCTTTCCTTTCCATTCAAATGTTCTTAGCCGCTTAGTTTTAGATCCTTCTGTCTGATCAGATGTTGAGAGCGACTTTGAGCCAACTGTTTCAAACGCTGTGGAGTATCGCCTTGAACACTTAACAGGAGACTTTGTGCCACTTTTATGCAAAGAGGATGAGACTTTCTCTTCACTTTGTGGTTTGATTTTTAGCCAATTTTTAATTGACATTTGGGAAGAGTCATTTTCAATTGATTTTCTTTTTTTGTATTTTCTCTTCTCACCAGATGTGCTTGGAGTTCCACCACTATATGCAGCTTTAACACTTAGTTCTGATTCTCTATTTTTCTTCTTTTCCACCACCTTATTTTTATTATGCTCTTTATTTTCAAAATGAACAGATCGAGATACTTCAGCTTTAAACATTTCATAAGTCTGTGTCTCACACTTTGTTCTGCTCTTCTTTGAAGCTTTATTTTTACTATGTGGACTAGCTGTTGATACATGTAAACATTTCCCTTTCTGTTTTTCACCAGTGACCGATTTACTTTTTGGGGTCATCTTCATACGAGGTGACATGTTGGATCGTTCTTGTGGGGACAGGATAGGCATAGGTATACCAGGGGAAGTGTGATTCTGGCTAGGCAATCCTTTCTTTTTCATCTTGCTACAGGGTCCAGGGTACAAGCTCTCATTTTGCTTCTGACCTTCAGGCTCCAAAATCGGCATCTTAGGAGACTTCCTCCGGTCTGGTGATTTCACTTTTCTTTCCTGTTCACCTAAAATATGGAAACACAAAAGATTTTATGTTAGGTGGCCATTCAACTCATTCAAAACTAAGTAACTCTTGCGGGTAATTAGATTCCCTTGTGGATCATTTAGTTACCCAAACAAGAGCCCCATGGGGCATATTTCGCTCACCTGAGAATAGTTGACAAAATGGAGATAATGATTTATGTCCAGGACGGGGTCATTATTTAGCCGAGGGGCATAATTTGAACAATCTTGATAGAGGACCTGTAGATGATGCTATGTGCCAAATATCTAACCTCTGGCCCTTGTAGTTTTTTACCAGAAGATTTTTTAAGTTTTTATAGAATAAATCTATTTTTAGCTCCTTTGACCTAGATATGCAACCGACCGGAACAATTTGATCAAAATACCTAAAGGATATTTAGAAGTGTCACCATGCCAAATATCAAAGCTCTGGTCATATTAGAGTCAGAGATGAAGACCTTTGAAATTTTCACTCTATAACTCTATGTAAAACTGTGACCCCCGGGGCGGGGCCAATTTTGACCCCAGGGGCATAATTTGAACAAACTTGATAACGGACCTGTAGGCGATGCTATGTGCCAAATATTTAAGCTCTGGCCCTTGTAGTTTCAGACAAGAAGATTTTTTAAGTTTTCATTGAAAATTTTTTTTTTTTTTAGCTCCTGTGACCTTGATATGCAAACGACCGGAACCATTTGAATAATATTGGTATAGGACATCTAGAAGTGTCACCATGCCAAATATCAAAGCTCTGGCCATATTAGTTTCAGGAGAAGACGTTTGAAATTTTCACTATATAACTCTTATGTAAAACTGTGACCCCCGGGGCGGGGCCAATTTTGACCCCAGGGGTTTAATTTGAACAAACTTTGATAGAGGACCTGTAGATGATGCTATGTGCCAAATATCTAAGCTCTGGCCCTCGTAGAATTTGACAAGAAGACTTTTAACGGATCAAAATTCTTTGAACAACTTTGAAAGTCTGTTCATTGAGAAACATTTTGGTGAAAACCAAATTGAAATCAGCCTAGTAGTTTCGGAGAAGAAGATTTTTCTAGATTTTGTGCATGGTTGCCATGGCAACAAGACAAATTACCCCACCTACAAAATTTTAACAACTTTTTGTTCCCCCTCCTTACTGATGCTTATGATGAAGTTTAGTTGAATTTCGGTCCAAGGCTTAAGAGGAGAAGTTGTTTGAAAATGTGGACGGATGCCGAAGAGCGATCCCAATAGCTCATCCAGAGCCGTTGGCTCAGGTGAGCTAAAAACAGAATGCTATGGGCACAATATATTCCAGTCAAGGGGCCTAACTCCCAAAAGATAGTTGAAATGTCAGTATGCACAAACCCGTTCTAATTATTTCAGTAAAGAATGCATCCACCAAGTATCATTAAAATTTGACCAAAATTGTTTGATTCATCACCTTAACATACTGGATGAGTGTATAAAATTGAACTATGATCCAAGATTCAAACTGCATCTGTAATTTCCCATCTTAAACCTGTACACCAAGTTTCAAGATATATTAAACCATAACTCATTCACCCCTGAAACATTTTAACAATAATTCCAATTTCAAAATAAGTCCAGGTCATTTTTTACTATTTAGGGTTGATTTTAACATTATATTTCAAAATGACAAACAGTGTAGGCCCTGGTCAGAGGACTCTTTCAGGAGCCCTCTGATCAGGGTCTACACTGTTTGCATCATAGGACAAGTGTAATCCTCACATGTACACTGTTTGTAAATGATGAGTATACTTGTTGCTAGGATTGAATGTGTGAAGACTTAGCAAAAACAAAACGCATTGAAAAGTTAGGGTAGAACGAATTGCCTTGACCTCAACCAATGAATAGAAACCAATGATAAAAGAACTACTTATACAATGTTATGGGATGTACTCACACGTTCTCTCTACAGTATAACAGCTAGGACACAGGTCTTGCTTCTTATGCTTCACCAGAAAGCTGCAGGAAACATGACTGCCTTGAGAACCACAGCCATCACAAAGAATCAGCTCCCATTTACTGCAATAGAAAACAGTCCTACTAATACCTCCCGACAACAGCAGTTAGTAACATAATCATTTCAATTATTTTTGAAATTGTATACCAGGGACCCGTCTTATGAAACGTACGGCAAATATTGTCACGTGTCGGATTCTAAAATTCTCAATTATTTATTTCTCCATCTAATCCTGTCATGTGACATCTCTTTACAATCGACTTTTCAAGACAATTCCAAGGAGATGTAACAAGACAGGATTAGATGGAGAAATCAGAATTATGATGTACATGTAGTTTAAAGTTTTGACTTACGACTGTTTTTGTCACAAGACCTTTCGTAAAACTGGCTCCAGAGCTCCAGATAAGAGTGGGTAAACTGAACATTTTCAAAATGTTCACCTTTGTGTCTCCTCTAAATCCTATGTTGTGAAGAGACGATTCTAGGGTTTAGTGGAGAGATAAGAAAGCATTCGATTAATTTTGAAATACCCACCTTATTTGGAGCTCTACTAACTGCATAACAGTGATTACCCTGGTAAACATTTTGGACCCAGATGAGACACCAAGTACCATAACAAGAGTAGAACACTGTTACACAAGACTAAAGACTAATAGTTATTAAGCATGCTATGTTTAATTTTGTCTACTTAATTTGATTGATAAAACTTCTGAATCATTAACCAGACAGACAGACTCGGAACATTTTAGACAACCAATTTCTGCTTTGGTCAATCAGCTTCAAAGAAAAGCTTACAGTTAAACCTATGTTATACGACCATTGAATGAAGATGCATGGTGATTTTGAGACAGGTCACCATTTAATGCAGGGCAAATGTCACGCACAAGACTTCTATATGACTTTTGCCCTACATTTAGCCGCCATTTGTCATGAATACTACAATCCATATACTGGGCTGCCATAACTTTGATCATGAAAAATCCTAAGATTTCCAAAATTTCTATTTTTCCAAGCGTGTTTACTTTCAGCCTGCTTTAAGCTACCATTTGCTAGGATAAAAATCCGAAGATTTCGGAAAAATCCGGATAAATGGCAGCCCTGCATATAAGATATTTTTAGTGGTCGCTTAACACAGGTTTTGACTGTATTATCATTTTGGGGAGTGAGAACTTACCTGCCGTCCTTGTCGTACTGACGGCCCTCTGCACACTTGCACACAGCTGCATCACAATTCCTGTAACGCTCCAACAACTCTTGATAAGCATTTGGCTCTGTCTCCCAGGCAGCATCTCTGTCAAAAACATTCATGTATGTTGTAAATAAGTCAGGGGTGTTAAATTCTACTCGCCTGCTTGCCATGGGGAGTAACATTTTATCAGGGTGAGCAGATTTTCTGATAATTTTCAACAGAAACTAATGAGCAAAATGTCATTATCACCCAGCAGGGCGAATTACAATCAGGGTTCGACATTGGCCTACGTCCGATAGACATTCACTAGTAACGGCGATGTTCGGTCTAGTGATCCCTCGCAGTTACTAACCCGAATGGTCTAGTTAAAATCTGAGGATGATTTTTTTAAATTCACGCATTTAGAAAATGACATCATTATGTTCAAGCTAAAAATCCTACCCAGTTCGCCTCTGTGGTTTCAGACAAGTAGGTTTGCTCAGACCTCAAAACTGTTTCCGCATCTAAATAAAGCACGCAGTCAGGAAATCCTTGTTCTAAAATTAGCAGTAGTAACTATCCCGCAGTAATTAGGGCGATGAGTAAAATCCGGTTCAGTTACGAAAAATATCGGTGTGATTAATTGATCATCTCGCGCTATATTTAAAACACTTGATTGTGTTGATAACAGTTACGTTTTGAATGTTTTTAGAATTGATCATTTTTAATTAGAAAGGTACAATATCCGAAAAGGTAACTGCAGTCTCAGTTTTTGGGATTGAAAATGACAATTTATTCTGCGAACCGATATTTCTCGGTAGTTACCGGATATTACACTTTCCCACGCTTTTCACTACCATGATTGTCGTAAGTATCTTCAATGCAATTATTTTACCTAAAACACAATTTTGTATCAATTTTTACGTGCGAAACCGAAATCAATCCCAATTCTGATATATTATTTGTTTTGTTAACGAAAATATCTATTTTTCTGCCAAGTATAAGTACGACATTCAGCGAACGCTTTTTCGTTTGTGTACATCGTAACGTCAAATCATGTCAGATTTATTCAGCTTCGGTTTTAATGGTAAGAAAAAGGAAGAGAAAGGGGCGAGTACAGCTACGGCGGAGTCAAAGACACGCTATGAAAAGCAAAAAAGACATAGAAAGTTTTGCGAAATTATTGAAGTTTACCAAAGATTCAGTTGTTTCTGTTTGGTCTACCAACTTTTTGGTCTGGTCTAGTAATGTTTGCAGGCTACAAGACCGAATGTCTAGTGAAAAAAAAAGTTAATGTCGAACCCTGACAATTCTGATTATTTTTACACCCCTGTAAGTTGGTATCTTTTTTGCAGTATAATATAAAGATAGTAGATACTTAACCCTTAGCCTGCCACTCACGACTATAGCTCCATATGCAAACAGCTTGGATCCGGATGAGAACTCGGCGTCTCATCCGGATCCAAGCTGTTTGACACTCGGACAACATTTTCAGCAATTTTGAGCAACTTTGAAACTTGAAGCAGACGAGAAATATAGCAGACAACAATTTATTTGGCGGGCTAAGGGTTAATGCAGGCACTTTCTGTATTACTTTTATTGTGCACTATTTTAACTCATAACCCTATAGCCTGTTTCTAGTTTTGAAGACCGGTGACCAATAAAGTAGGTTGAAAGAAAAGCAGAATGTGCCTTAAGGCGCTTTCTGCTTTTCTTTCAGCCCACTTTAAGCTACCATCTGCTAGGATATAGGAAATAACTGTATAAATTGAAAATATTTTCTTCAGGGCAGGAATAAATTAGAGGCGTAAAAATGTGTTTTTTTATGGAGAAATGGGTAGAAGAAGTAATGTCTATAGAAATTACCATGTTTTAAATGTCCATGGTTTTAGTGTATTCACATATTACAGTGCTTCCTCTCTACAACAGCCCTCCCAACAACGACCCTTGCCGCAATTCCCTAAACGGGACAATTATGTCTAATGTTTTTACTGCTGCAATATAGTCTGCTTAAAATTGAGTCTGCTGTTTTTTCTCAAAGTTACATATAAATGTAGACTTTGATACAATAAATATAGTGACAAACAGCTTGAATCCAGATCAGACGCCGTGTTACGCAGCGTCTGATCTGGATTCAAGCTGTTTGCCAATGTAAACGGTAAAACCAAGTCTTAATTTCCCCTCTCTATAACAACTCCCTCTGAACCACACACACTCTGTGTCTCCCATTGGGTGTCGTTGTAGAGAGGGAGTGCTGTACATGGTATACAAATGCACACAATAGAGTATTAAGATCGACTTACTGGTCAGGGATATAGATGCCAAATGTCAACATGGTGTGCTGGAAATCATCCTTATTGTTACATAGTGGGCATTTGAAGAAGTACAATCCAGCTGAATTGGAATACCTCTGAAATCAAACCACACTGTACAGATAATATAAATCATTCACTCCTATAACATCAAATGGACACATTTCGTTTCCCTGTTTACATCATTTATGATTATTTAGTTTTTTTTGTTTTCTCTCTAACATGTTGCAAAATGGCAAACAGTACAGACACTGAGAAACTTGCTGTAGGAGCTGCCACCTTAATACTTCACCATCTTTGAAGGTGACAATACAGGCTTTACTGAACATTTAACCATTCACCCATGGCCACCATTGCAATATTACTAATCAGGTGACCACTTAAAACAGGAGGAAACTTGTGCAGTAAGTATTAGAAGATTTCTGATTTACTTTCAACCTACTTTAAGCTTTTTACTTTGTCACCTGCTCGTAACACAATAAGTAAATAAAGTATTACCTCTCTAATATGGCCACTAAACAGTGTTAATAGTGTTTAAGAGAGGTGACTGCTTAAAGCAATGCAGTGATCTGCCAAGGCCGCGCCCTTGGCGCATAAAAATCACAAACGGCCCATAAAAATTCCCGTAAATGGGCCCGAGGAAAAAATCGCGAAAAAAAAAAATTCCCGCTACGACGGTCAATGTTTTAGTCGTTCCATACTATTAGAGCATTTGAAACGACTAATTTCATTGGATACGTCGACCGGAAGTATCCGCTATAGTCCAATCGCTGATAATCTCTCATGCCTTCTCGTTTGTTTTGTTGAAAGATGGCTGACCAAAAACCTAAGGCAGCTACACTGATAGACTTTTTTCAAAGTTCTTGATATACGCGGAGTTAAAATAAGGAAATAAACGAAAATAATATTAAGTATTCCACAAAGAAAACGTGCATGACGCTGTCGCGGATCAGAATACAGCCGTAAGTAGTAAAAGCGTTCAATTGATTCTCAAAAGCAGAAACCCCTCTTCAGCCGACGACTGAGTTTGATAAAGTTGACCGCTCTTCGAAGCGCACGAATGGTGTATCCGCCGAGAAAAAGAAGGGTTGAACTTTTCAGCATAGGTGGTGAAAAGATCACACGTGGCTTGCTTACAATGGTGGGTCAGATTCTATGACTTGCAATCTGTGTCTAGACTAAATCACTTTAAGAAAAAGAGCACACAACTGCCGAATGCCGTAATTGGAAAACGAGTTATTTTTATTGTGTTTTCTATCATTTTTATGAGAAAAAAATGTGGGGCCCCAACTTTTAAAAAATGGCCCCCTTTTTTCATGTCCAGTGGGCCCTGGGGCCCATAGTTTTGGATTTCTTGGCAGAACACTGCAATGTAACAGTAACAGGAGCTTTCTGTTTTATTGTCACCTTGCTTTAAGCTATCACCTGAGTTTTATACTATCAATTAACCTTCTTTTTAGTGGCCGTATTAGTGGGACTTTACTCTATACTCAAACTTCAAGGTATTTGTTGACAACAAGGGCCACTATGGCCCTAAATCGCTCACCTGGTACATCATGGCAAACTTGACCTATAGTGACCTAAATTATGACTAGACATGTATGTGTACCCACAATCAACCGCTAGAGTGTAAAAAATTTTTTCCAATGATTTGACCTAGTGACCTAGTTTTTGAACGGACATGACCCATATTCAAACTTGACCTAGATATCAATGCGACAAACATTCTGACCAAATTTCACCAAGATCCAATGAGATTTGTAGCCTCTAGAGTGTTAACAAGGTTTTTCTATGATTTGACCTAGTGACCTAGTTTTTGACCTGACATGACCCACATTCGAACTTGACCTAGATATCAATGAGACAAACATTCTGACCAAGTTTCATCAAGATCCAATGAGATTTGTAGCCTCAAGAGTGTTCACAAGGTTTTTCTATGATTTGACCTAGTGACCTAGTTTTTGACCAGACATGACCCATATTCAAACTTGACCTAGATATCAATAAAACAAACATTCTGACCAAGTTCATCAAGATCTAATGAGATTTGTAGGCGCTAGAGTGTTCACAAGTTTTTTTTATGATTTGACCTAGTGACCTAGTTTTTGATCGGACATGACCCACATTCAAACTTGACCTAGATATCAATAAGGCAAACATTCTGACCAAGTTTCATTAAGATCCATTGAGATTTGTAGCCTCTAGAGTGTTAACAAGGTTTTTCTATGATTTGACCTAGTGACCTAGTTTTTGACCGGACATGACCCACTTTCGAACTTGACCTAGATTTCATCAAGACAAACATTGTCATGAAGTTTCATGAAGATAAGATGAAATTTGTAGGCGCTAGAGTGTTAACGAACAATTGTGGACAGACGGATGGACGGACAGACGACGGACATTCAGCGATCCTAAAAGCTCACCTTGGCACTTCGTGCCAGGTGAGCTAAAAAGGTTTAGGTGTTAAAACAATTTCTGTGGAGGAAAGGTTTAACAGTTTGTCTAGCCAGAATAAAATGAGCTTATTTCCCTTACCTGTATGCACTTTCTGTGGTACCAGTATTTCTTACAGCAAGGTGCTTGGAGAGTCTCCACACCTGGGGATGGGCTCACATGGTTCATGCAAATAGAGCATGTCACACAGGGCTCATCACACAATGCAATATCTTGTTGGGGCCGGTGGGCTGGACAGTACGAACTGAAAACATTTACTTCTATTGAATTCTTACAGTTTTGCATACAAGAGGCATCATGTATACAACAGTATTTGTTTTGTGTTGTTAGCACTTTTGCTGCATAGTTATAACAAAGTCTTTAACCCTTTGTCTTATAGAAGCGTCTTTAAGCGCATTCCGTTTTATCCTCAGCGGAAGAAAATAATTCCGATCTTATGCAGTCTTGGATATGTATCAGAAGGAAATTTTTTTTTAATTATAGCAGGTGGTAACTTAGAGCAGGTTGAAATTAAAGCAGAATGCACCTTAGGACGCATTCTACTTTACTTTCAACCTGCTTTAAGTAGTCATCTATTTTCAAAACTAGAAACAGGCTATGGGGTAAAGGGTTAATGTGATTGGATAACAAAAATAGTAGAGTATTAAGCAATTAGAAACAATAAATTATATTTTATATAATATATTATGTAAACATTATATCATAATGTATATATAACAAGAGCACCGCAAACGTGCAATCGCTTGTCTGTTTTGTTATCTTAAGAGATAAAGAAGGAACATCCAGATATTGTTCTTGCTTTTGTCTGTCTTGATTATTTGTCAGTCTGTCTACTGTAGACCTCTAAATGACCTTGACCTTTGTCAGACATGACACAATTTTTACTGAGCTCAAGAGCTTTTTGCATTGGTTACACCTGCCAAATATGAAGTGTCTCTCACATGTTGTTTCAGAGTTATGACCAATGTTACCTTTACCCTATTTGACCTCTAAATGACCATGAGTTTTATTGGATATGATTTAAGTTGTACTGAACTAAAAAGCTTTCTAAAGTGGTGTACACATGTTAAATATAAAGTTTCTTTAACATGCTGTTCAAAAGTTGTGACCAATGATAAATTGAGCCCATTTGACCTTTAATTGACCTTGACCTTTGTTGTACATGACCCAACTTGTACTAAGCTGAAGAGTTTCTAGCATCAGTAGCATTTAGTACACACAACCAAAATTTAGTCTCTACTACATGTTGTTTGAGAGTTATGGCAAATGTTTGACCTTTGTCAGACATGACCCAAGTTGTAAGAGCTCAAGCTCAAGAGCTTCTTCATTCCAGTACACAAGCTAAACATAAAGTTTCTATCACATGCAGATGAAAAGTTATGGCCAATGTTAAATTAACCATTTTTTACCTCTAAATGACCTTGACCTTTGTCAGCAATGACCCAAGTTGAACAAAGCTCAAGAGCTTCTTGAGCTGAGTACACATACCTCATATTAAGTCTGTATCACATTAGTTCAAAATATATGGCCAATGTTTAGATTTCAGATGACGTCAATGACTAAAGACAACACAAGACATCGGAGTGATGACAATAGCTCTTAGATTTCTTCAAAACAGATAAGCTAATAAAAATGGACAGAAAGCAGTATATAGATCACTTGAAAAAAAGATGAATTTGCTGACAAGACTGTTCCATACTTAATGCAGAACAAAGGTAAGTTCACTTATTTCTATCCTGCATGATGCAGTTCTTTGTCTAAGTAGGTCTCCTTTCAGTAGATGTGTGTTGCAGATAGGTTTTACTGTAACATCATGGTATCTACGAAATCCTCTTACCAGAATGTATCAAAGAACTGATGAAGGGTGCTGTTTCGTCGGCCACAGCCAAGATGAAATGATTTCTTGCAGTTTTTCATCACACAGCCTATAGTGGCCCCATTCTTTTTGCAATAATGACATCTCTGCAACAAACAATGAATACTAAAATAATGAACTCTTGATTGTAAAAAAAATGTAATGTAAACCTCTCTATAACAACACTGAAAAGTAGTTAAAATGACAGTATTTAACCCTTTGAACCCTAGTCCCGCATATAGGCGTCCTTTTCAAACAGTATACATGTGAAAAGAGCACTTGTCCTATGCAAACAGTGAATACCCAGATCAGAGGGCTCCGAAATGATCTGGGTCTTCACTGTTTGTCATAATGCAAAACATTGACAAAAACAACCCTTAAAAGTCAGAAATGGACTAGACTACAATGGAAACTGTGATTGTCCATTTAAAGCTTTAGGGAGGAAAGAGTTAAGACGACGAAAGCTTAAAGCAAGCACAAAGTAGAGCAGAAAGTTTCTTTGTGAGGTTTTTGCTTATTTTCACTCGCCTAAACTTTAGCTCACTAAGTGGTCAAAATAGAATGAATGAATGGTGTTTTACGGCCCATCAATACTGATGGTCGTTTCAAGCCGAGGTCAAAATGGAGGTTTTACTGTGGTTGGGTTCCAACTGAAAACTAATGTATCTCCACTAAGTTGATCATATGAATTAAGCAGTTATAGTTTGTTTTTGGTATCGTCAGTCAAAAAATGGTTGATCCAGACCAATCACCACATTCGAATCGAGTTTTATCTAGCCAGTCTGAAATGTCCTTTATCTCTTAGTGCACCTAAAATGTTCATCAGATGACTGGAATATAAACTGCATTTTTGTTCAGGGTGAGTAAACTAATAAAATTGTCTAATGATTTTGAGCAGAAAACTGTTGCAACATAAGATTTGGTGTAGCAGCAGATTTGTTATTATCTGTTCAAACAGTTTGGATCCTGATGAGATGCAGCATCATCAGGATCCAAACTGTTTGACATTCTTACCTGTTTTAAAAGGAAATTTAAAAAACAATATTTTTTAACAATAGCAGATGGCATTTGTTGCAGACGAAAAAATTACCCAGCATACAAAGAGTTAATGTATGAATATAGAGAAAGAGGTGGTGTAAGTAAGCTATCAAACTAACCAGTCTACTGGCTCTCCTGACCTCCTTGAACACATCAGCAGGCAGAAAGCCCAAAATACCTTCTTTTTCAGATTTTCCTCTTTGACTTAACCCACTAGAAAACAGCTGAAACAAGCAGAAGAAACGACAATATTAGTCTAGATATCTTTTACATGAAAACCATAGAAATGTTGATCTTACTTTTTAAAAATTAAACAAACTTTATTGCAACATCAAATGGAAAATACAGACATACCATTTTCAATACTACTTTTGCTTCTCTACAAGTAAGTTTTGTTGATGTACACCAAGCAAATACAATTACTATGATTTTGGTCTTTCTATAAGAATTTTTTAAATCTGTCCGATTCTAAACTTTAACATCAAACTAATTCCAGATAAGGAGCGCTGCCTTGGTTTACTGCACAGATCCAACATTTTTTAAACTCATTTCAGCACCAAATCCTATAGTGTTACTTCTCATTAGAATCGTCTCTTTGAGCCAATTCTAATGAGTATTGCCACCATAAGGTTTATGGCAGAAATAAAGATTTCAGTTTTTGAAATACTACTGTTTTCTGGAGCCCTATACATACCATACAGAAGTAGTGTGCTGTAACGCCTGCCTTGGTGAGTAGTTTGCCAAACATGTCCTCGTCCACCTTGGCCTCCCCACAAAACACACATGGCTTCTTGCCTGCAGAGGACACAGTCAGAAAAAACATGCATTAATCAACCATAGCTTGTTTTCTTATGACCCATTACCCCATAAATACACCTTTTTATGCTTTTAATTTATTCATCCACTGAAGAAAATAGTTTCAATTTATACTGTCACAAATACAATTCATAGGAAATATTTTCTATATTCTAGCAGATAATAGCTTACAGCAGACTGAAAGTAAAGCAGAATGAGCCTTAGGGCGCATTCTGCTTTACTTTCAACTTGCTTTAAGTGATCAGTCATCACATATCTTCAAAACTAGAAACAGGCTATGGGACCAGGGGTAATGGGTTAAGCCATGGTTGCTTAAAGCAGGCTGAAAGTAAAGTAGAATGCTCAATAAGAAGCATTCAGCTGTACTATCAGTATCAGCCTGCTTTAAGCTACCACTTGCTAGGATAAAGGAGAAGTTTCTTATCTTATGGTGCATACTCATGACTGTTAAAACTTTAAAGTGGAACTCTTTTCTTCAGAGGAGAAACAAAATTCTGGCATTATAAGGTGTACCTATGGGGTTGACTTCCTCCACAGAAGTGCCCTAGGATGTCTCTTTCCTACTCCTCCACATACATATATCACAAATAAATATTCAGTGATGGAATTGAATACAGGTTGCAGCTTAAAGCAATATGAAAGTAAAGCAGAAAGCTCCACAAATAGGTCAAAGTTACTGAACTGTGATTCATGCTGTACTCCTCGTGGCTCATGAGCATGTTTATTACATGCGTAAATGTGACCTAGCTGTCATACTTTGCTGACCTAGGCTAATGGAAAACAAAACTGCATTCAATTAACGTGTAAGCCCTGTGGCATCCTTGCCAAAATATTCAGAACCATTCCTGACACCAAATTAGGTCAAGGTAAAATCAAGGTTTGGTGATATCATGATATGGTGTCTTTGGAATGGGCAAATTTGCAACAACTGTATATCAAAGCATTCTAGTAAGCGGTGTTTATGTCAGGAGAAATGGTAAAATCTAGTTAACCAAGAAATGGTCCATTTAAAATATTCTTACCCTGAGGTCAAGGTAAAATTGAAGTTAGGTGATATGGGAGGGTTGGGAATGGCCCAATTAAGGCAAAAACTGTATTTATAAGTATCAAAGCATTCTAGGAAGTGATGTTCATGCTAGACGGTGACTTAGACGAAACTTTGTACGCACAGGCGGACAGACAATCACTATATATGCTTCCACATGTCGATGCAGGGGGGGCATAAAAACCAATGGAATATATGGTGTATACAGTGGTCCAAATTATTGCGCCATCGTGGTAGGCCCTCAAACATATATATATATACTAAGGGCACAAACAATTAGGTCAATCACTATAGTATTGTATAGTTATACACAAGCATCAGAAGAAGCTGTGGTTATAATAGAAAAAAAGTTCATTACCTCTGGCCTTAGGTGACTTTACTTGGCTGGCCATAATTATTCTACTTCACCTGAAATAAATAATCAAACTTATACTAAAACTCGGAACACATGTATGTGTCACCTGCTGTACAGCAAGCATCAGTTGAACAAGAGTTGTAGCCAAAATGAAAAGCTTCGGTATAGTAGAGGTTATCTGCCGATAAAGGAAGTGTAGAGGAATAACTCTACTGACATTGATGCAAGAGTTCTGAGCCATAATGCAAGACACTTCCACTCACCAAACTCTCTCACTAAAATGAAAAATTTCATCTGAAATAGTGCTTTTTTTTCGTCATAGAGTAAATTCATAATGGGCTCTTCTATAATTTCCTAAATAATGAGTTTACCAGTTTGCATTGGCTCCTAAGGGGTTTGCAAGTCTGGCAAGCCTGTACATCCCATGGTAACTCTGCCCACACGAAACTGTTCATTTCTGGCTATCAGAATTTTTGTTTTACATTTTGGAACATCTGACCATAAAAAATATACACGCAGACTGCACGCTGATTGGTAAATTAGCGGTCTAGTATAATTTACCATACATCGGCGCACCGAACCGATAATTTGCAGTGCCGACCCGAAACTCGAACCAAGACAAATGTTACAGGGTAGATTTATGTAGTAACCTTTATGTTCACAGTCAATCATAGTTCATCCAGCTTCATTCGTTTGTCATATCAAACCCCATACAATTCATTTTTCATCATCATTGGTCATCCATATCCGTCATGCGCAGCTCCTAATATCATTCCTACTTTCACTTTAACTGACACTAACCAACCTTTAACCTTAGGCTTCTTCCCATCATGCTTACGCATGCGCGGTGCACTGTTATTAAAGGTTTCATGGCGAGAGCCACGTTTCTGTTCTGAGTTAAACCTAAGAGTTTACTTACGCCACCCTTCGCCTATTTTCAGGTTAGTTTGTTGTAATTGATTGTTCTTACGATATTAGGTGATGTTTATGTTATGACTTTGTATGACAACCTTTCATTCCATATATTTGTATTGTTTTTCATGCTTCGTCTTAGGACGGCATGGCACTGTTATTAAAGGTTTCATGGCGAGAGCCACGTTTCTGTTCTGAGTTAAACCTAAGAGTTTACTTACGCCACCCTTCGCCTATTTTCAGGCAACTCGTATTATCAAGAGAACCCCGACGGGAGAGCCCGTTACATTTGGTGGCCAGTGTGACTTGGTTCGAAGTTTCTCAGGGCGAGAGGGTAGCCATTACAACGGTGAAAGCCGAAGTGTCCCACGTGGACTTTGTTTACATCCGGTGTGCATGGTTTGCTGTCGAAAAACAACTTTTCTGGCTGTTATGAGCAACTTGGACAGTTTACCTCGCTACTTTTGACGGTAACTGATATATTTATTGGCCAGTAAACGATTTACCATCTGCGTAATTAGTTGCAGTACGGACTTTGGTTAATTACTGCCGAGGATTCTACAAGACCCAAATCCACTTTACGGAAGACCCGAATCCACCCAAAGCATAGTTCGCAACGTACATATTGGCGGATTATTGTTATTCGCAAGTGATTTAGTCAGTAAACGGTAGTTATAACCATCAGGCACGCTGTGTTATATAACCAACTAGTGTGTTTGAGATTGGAGTCGTGTGGCAAGTTTATGCAACAGTTAAGGACAACAGTGACAGTGTAGTGTTTGAAAAGTAGATAAGCTATTTCAAGATTTATGACAGTGACACTATTAGAGCTTTAAAGCTATAACAATATACATGACAGTGACATTAATAGTTTATAGTGTTAGTGAATAGAGACTTTAGTATTAGCTTGGTTTTCATCACTTAAGTGTTAATTTGTTGTTTGATGCTACAGTTAGACCTCAGTATTTCAGATATTAATTCCGATTTTCATTTCTTTAACAGGCCAAGTTCACTGAGTGGAAGCAGAATATGTTTCTTTCCTGACAAGCTGTCATTTTTCACATTCACGCATATGCTGTTTGGTGAGCACAATTAACACTTACTAACAAACCATAATTTTCATTCATACCATTTTCATTTCATGTTTCATGCTATTAGCTTCATGAAGAATTGTTGGTAAATAGATTTTGGTGAAATTATTGTCTATCTGACTGAAAGTTTTGTATTTAAACTCATTCAGTTGAGGTATTTACATTCAGTTGCTGGAATTAGTCGCAACTTGTTAGACGGCAATTTGGCGAGTGTTGATTTTGTAGTTTGATGTGCGTGTAGTGAAGTTGTTCCGATAAATTACGTATCAGACAACAGACGGTTTTTTATTGGCAAGAGTTTAGCCTATTGTCTCATCTGCTTCATTGCACCTTGTGCAATTAAGCAAATGACACTGGCTTCTCTGTGAACGCGCTATTTTGGATATTTTGAAGAAGACACTGGGTTGCGGAAACAGGTAATTTAGGTCATAACATCCCTATTTGCTATTAAACCTGACAGTTCTTTAAAAAAAATAAAAATAAAAAAAAATGAATACCTCAATGTCTGCACCTTTGGCATATTATGCTGAATTACTGCGTAGGTCTGGCCAATATGTTGTCTCACCGACTAATGCAAATACATTCCAGGTTGCACCTGGTTCACAGACTTTTAATCCTGCTCCTGGGACGCCATTATTTCCTGGTGCCTCAGGTGGGTATACACTGTTTAGTCCGCATCACTCAACGCCAGCTCCTACTCAACAGGGAGCCCCTTCTTATGCTACAGTCCCCCCTCCAAATAGACCTCCTGTCAGTAAGGTCCCAAAATTGCCAGAGTTTTCAGGAACCCCTGGTGACGATTTTGACTTGTTTAAGCATGAGATAAATTGTTTAAGTCGAGGAAGGCAATATGGGGAACAGTCCCTATTGGAGGCGATAAGGCGTGGTTTAAAGGCTAAAGCACGTACTGTGCTCTTGTCTCTGGGAGAGTGTGCCACTCTTCCAGAGATTCTTATGGAGTTAGAGGGTATATTCGGGAACGTTAGTTCAGCAGAGAAAACAAAAGAACAGTTTTACTCTGCGGTGCAACGACCAAAAGAGACGGTAGCTGACTACAGTCTGCGTCTGGAGCAGCTCATTCGGCATTGTGGTAATTTGAATGCAGAAACGAAGAATGAGATGCTCCGGAACAGACTGTGGTCAGGTCTGCAAGATGAAATGTTAAAAAATATGTCCCGATACAAATACGAAAGTATGGAGGATTTCAATCAGCTTAGAAAAGAATTGAGGAAAATGGCGCAAGAAATGAAAGGGTTGGAGAAGGGAGTGAAGTCAGATAAGAAAGAGCCAGTGGTAGAACAGAAAGATAGAGAGGTAGAAGTTAATAGCAGTATGACGATGGTTGAGAGTAGACTTTTGAAGCAGATGGATGAGATGGTTGGTGAATTTAAAAAGTTAGGAAGGAGAGTTGAGAGTTTGGAGAAGGAAATGAAAGCGGTAAAAGAAAGTAGCAAGAAAGTTGAAGAAGGACAGAAGAAGTATCAAGATAATAAGAAAGAGCAGAAAGGTTCAGACAAGAATTTAAACGGAAGGGTCAGTAGAAGGTCCTGAGGCGTTCCGCCAAAGCGGCCCAAATCTTGTTCCTTTGGTAGGTAACGCTACAGAGGCTGAAGTTAGTCTTGAAGGTGTTACATGCAAAGCCCTCCTTGATTCCGGTTCCATGGTGACTTTTCTAAGTGAGTCATACTATAACGCCATGGATCCCAAGCCCAAGTTACACGCCCTTTCAGATTTTCAACTTGATATTCGTGGTGCTGGTGACAAGTCAGTCACTTATCTTGGTTATGCTATTTTGGATATTAGCATTCCATCACTTGAATCCCCGTCCATATCAGTTCCTATGTTGATACAGCCGGATACGAGGTACTCAAAGAATGTCCCTCTTATCCTGGGCACAAATGTCATTCATCACTTTAAACCTTCTACTTTAGATACGTCTATCCCTACTGCTTGGAAAGAGACTTTCTCGACCATCTCGGAATCGCATGTCATTCCTGTGAGAGCCTTTTGTTACAAAGCTATTGTTGTCAAACCCAATGAAACAAGAACGATAACTGGAAGTGTCAGAAAGGCAGACATCACCTTAGGAGTTACCGAAACTTTGGATGATTCTCACCAACTAAACATTTGTCCCCGGTTGGTCAAGGTTAATCCTTATCGGAGTTTTTCCAAGATTCCGGTAAAGATTTGTAATCTCTCTTCCAGACCTGTCACTATCCGACCCAAGGGTCCATTGTGTAACCTTCATGATGTCGATGTGCTCCGCCATGTTGATCCTTTTGAGGGAGAGACTTCCAACAAAGTCAATTATGATAAGTCCCTAGAGGATCTGGGTATATCAATTCCCACTAGTACTTTGACAGAGTCAGAAGTCCAGAAGGTGCACCATTTTTTGTCGAAATGGAAACATATATTCTCCTCCGGGTTTACAGATCTTGGCTGCACGGATCTCGTTGAACATACACTGGAGCTGGAAGATCCTACTCCTTTTAAGGAACCGTACCGAAGGATCCCTCCTGGCATGTTTGAGGAAGTGCGGGAACATCTACAAGAGATGATAAAGACTGGAGCTATAAGAGAGTCAAGGAGCCCCTTTTCCTCCAATATAGTTCTTGTCAGGAAAAAGGACAAGTCCCTCAGATTCTGCATAGACTATAGACGGCTAAACAACAGGACAGTGAAAGATGCCTACGCCCTTCCCAGGATCGAGGAAACGATAGATTGTATAGCGGGAGCGAAATACTTTACAAAGTTGGACCTGCGCTCCGGTTATTGGCAAGTCCCGATCAAAGAGTCCGATAAGCCCAAGACAGCCTTCTCTGTCGGGCCTTTGGGATTCTTTGAGTGTAACAGAATGCCTTTTGGGCTCACGAACGCTCCAGCCACGTTTCAACGCCTGATGGAGCGTTGCATGGGCGAGCTCCATCTCAAAGAGTGCTTGATTTACCTGGACGACGTCATTATTTTTAGTGACAGTCTCGAAGAGCATTTCCAGCGGCTTGAAAGGGTCTTTCACAGGTTGGAAGTCGGGAAGCTTAAGCTCAAGGGCTCCAAGTGCGAATTCTTCTGCACTGAGGTTGGTTATCTGGGTCATGTCGTTTCGCAACACGGTATAGGGACCGATCCGGAGAAGCTTAGGGCACTCAAGGAGTGGCCTATACCTTCTTCGCTTAAGGAACTCCGCAGCTTCTTGGGGTTTGCCGGTTATTACCGCCGTTTCGTGCCCAACTTTGCCAATATCTCGAAACCTCTTAATGACCTCCTAGTCGGTCATCCTACGTCCAAAACCAAGTCCAAAAAGACTGCCGTGTCTTGGCAATGGAATGAACCTCAGCAAAGAGCGTTTGATACTCTTATCGAAAAACTTTGCTCTCCTCCTGTATTGGCCTATGCTGATTATAGCAAACCATTTGTATTGCATACAGATGCATGTGGCACAGGTCTTGGTGCTGTACTCTATCAGGTGCAGGATGGCAAGCAGAGAGTCATCGCATATGCGAGCCGGGGCCTTCGTACTAATGAGAGGAATTACCCTGCTCATAAGCTGGAGTTTTTGTCGCTAAAGTGGGCAGTTGAAAAGTTCCATGACTATTTGTATGGGAATCAATTCCAGGTAATCACTGACAACAACCCGCTCACTTATGTGTTGACGTCTGCAAAGCTCGATGCTGTGTCTCATCGTTGGTTGGCATCTCTTGCCACGTACAACTTTTCGATTAAGTATCGTGCTGGCAATCAGAACGTGGATGCTGATACTCTGTCTCGTCTTGATAGCGTTAAACAGGCTCATACTGGAAACCCTTCGGAGGAAACTGTTGTCTTTCCAGATGTTTTGAAAGCTCTCATGCAGTATCATCTAGTCAAAAAAGAGCAGGCTCCTTCTGTTGAATGTCTTTCATTGAATCATGATGCTGTGATGGTGGATGATGGTCCAGATCTTGGTTCTATTCTCAGTGACATAGATTGGCTGAAGGAACAGCGATCTGATTCAGATATCGCAAGGGTTATTGAGATTGTTCGTGCAGGTCACAAGCTCACAAGTCGTCGGACAGCTATAGAGTCAGCGGTTGTTCGTTCGTTTCTGCGAGAATGGGGAAATCTATTTTTAAGAAAAGATGTTCTGTATCGTAAAGGTTCTTGTCGTGGTCATCCCAGTTGGTCCTTCCAGAACCATTCAGGGATATTGCATTCAGAGGCTGGACATCAAGGCAGGGATCGTACTCTCTCACTTTTCAGATCTCGTGTGTACTGGCCGCAGATGGATAATTTCGTTGAACGAAGGATCAGAGAATGTCCTAGGTGTATCTGTAGGAAAACCAAGGTGAGGACTGCAGCAGATCTTGTTCCTGTTGAATCTACATATCCACTTCAGCTTGTCTGTATGGATTTTCTTTCATTGGAGATGTCTTCAGGAGGATTTGAGAACGTGCTTGTGATCACGGATCATTTCACAAGATTTGCTCAGGCCATCCCTACTAAGAGCCAGTCCGCTCATACCACTGCCAAGGTTCTGTTTGAGCGCTTTGTTTGCCATTACGGTTTCCCTTCTCGGTTACACAGTGACCAAGGACGCAACTTCGTCAGCGCGGTTATTAAGGAGCTCTGCGAGATTTCTCAGGTTGACCAGTCCCGTACCACACCATACCACCCTCAGGGTAATCGGATGCCCGAACGATTTAATCGTACTTTAATGAACATGCTCGGCACCTTGGAAGATGTCCAGAAACAGAACTGGCGAGCTCATGTGCCCGCACTTGTTCATGCTTACAACTCCACCAGACACGAGAGCACTGGACTTTCACCGCATTACCTAATGTTCGGCCGTCACCCTCGTTTGGCGATTGATGCTTTCTTGGGATTGGAACCCGATGTAGTAACCCACAAGAACCACACTAACTACGTTTCCGATCTTAAGAAGCGCCTGGATTTTGCTTACAAGGTGGCAACAAGGGAAGCAAGGAAACAGTCCCAGCGACACAAGAAGTTGTATGATCTCAGGGTACGGAACGCTAGGTTAGAAGTTGGGGACAGGGTCCTGATACGGAATTTGGGCACTCGTGGAAGGTGCAAATTAGCTGACAAGTGGCAGAAGGAAGTTTTTCTGGTAGTTGATCAACCACATCTCCATATTCCGGTTTATCGGGTGCGAAGGGAACATGGACGTACGGGTATGAAGACCCTTCACCGGAATCACCTCCCGCCGTTCATGGCTTTGCCATCGAAAGATGAGCCTCATCGACAACCTCCTGCAAGTCCGCAGTTGGATAGTGTGAGACTGCAGTTGGATAGTGCGTCTTCTGCTAGTCCGCAGTTGGATAGCGCGTCTCCTGCGAGTCCGCGGTCACATAGTCAGTCTCCTGCAAGTCCGCAGTTGCATAGTCAGTCGCCTGCAAGTCCGCAGTCGCATAGTCAGTCGTCTGCAAGTCCGCAGTCACATAGTCAGTCTCCTTCAAGTCCTCTGTCGCATAGTCGACCCCCTACAAGTCCTCAGTCACAAGTCCCTGTTAGGCATGATTTGGGTCCTTTGGCGGATCGCTTTAGATCGAGACGAGAAATAAAGAAACCCAGTTGGATGAATTCAGATTGGGATTGTAAATAGAATCCATACAGAGTTGAGATTTAGATACTCGTACTGGTGTAAATATCACAGATTACTGATGATTAATGATTTACTTTCTTTGAGCTATAATGTTTTACCTTCTGCCTATGCTTGGTGGCCTCAGGAGAACAGATGGTTTGACATTTAGCACAGGGAATTTGATGTAATTCTCACATGTAATTATCCGCTTAATGGCGGGCTTCACATGAAAAATGTTGTGGATGTTTTTTCGCGTAGCATTCACAGGATTGGTCATGTTTGATTGGATTAGGTTTAAAAGTATACCTCTGTTTACTTAGAGAAGTTGTTTGCACTTGTTTTGTGCATAGGGAGTTTTCTCTATGGAAATTAAAATACTTTTCAATTTTGGTGTTTTGCCTTACTATATACTTGGTACCTTACAGTTTGAGAAATCATCTGTAAGTAGGAGTTTTGTCAGAGTATTGACTTTTCTGGGAAAGACATGTTTGAGTGTAGGGTATTAGGGTTATTAGATACAGAAATGGTATTGGGAAGCAGGGAGAGTGTTTTGCACGGGTTTTATTGCTTAATGTGTAAATTACTACACTCTTTTATTAAGGTAGTTTTTACTTAATAGTGACTGCCGCTGGATTTTTCTTTGCCTACCAGTGATGTGTAGTTTCTTTAAATGTCGGGACGACATTTCCCGTACATCGGGGGAGAATGTTACAGGGTAGATTTATGTAGTAACCTTTATGTTCACAGTCAATCATAGTTCATCCAGCTTCATTCGTTTGTCATATCAAACCCCATACAATTCATTTTTCATCATCATTGGTCATCCATATCCGTCATGCGCAGCTCCTAATATCATTCCTACTTTCACTTTAACTGACACTAACCAACCTTTAACCTTAGGCTTCTTCCCATCATGCTTACGCATGCGCGGTGCACTGTTATTAAAGGTTTCATGGCGAGAGCCACGTTTCTGTTCTGAGTTAAACCTAAGAGTTTACTTACGCCACCCTTCGCCTATTTTCAGGTTAGTTTGTTGTAATTGATTGTTCTTACGATATTAGGTGATGTTTATGTTATGACTTTGTATGACAACCTTTCATTCCATATATTTGTATTGTTTTTCATGCTTCGTCTTAGGACGGCATGGCACTGTTATTAAAGGTTTCATGGCGAGAGCCACGTTTCTGTTCTGAGTTAAACCTAAGAGTTTACTTACGCCACCCTTCGCCTATTTTCAGGCAACTCGTATTATCAAGAGAACCCCGACGGGAGAGCCCGTTACACAAACAAACCGAAAATAACCGAAATTCGGTGAACCGTTGCAGTCCTACTCAACACTAGTCAGGCACTATAACGACTGAGCTAACCGGGTGGTCTATCGATCCACAGAATTATTCACTGACGGAATTGAAACCTAGCGCTTTATCGCAAATCTCGTGCGGTGCATACAAGACTCGCGAGACTTGATAAGAGAATTTCTATTGGTAGTTAATTTGATAAATGTCTGTTTCGAAGCATTGTTCACAGGTTTATATTCTCGTGAATTGATAGGAATGTCCACCAAGTCATTTAAATCCTATAAAATGTCAATAAAAACACTCGAGTCGGTAAATTTTTACCCCAGAAATGGCGGACAACGAGGCAAAAAGTGAAGATGTTGTCACGTGACACATAATCTCGCAAAATTTAAGCGCCGCGAGAGCTCAGATGCTCGCCTATTCAATTCGCTGAGTTGCTATTCCGTTTTGTATAATTCCGTGATCGATCCCATCTCCACAGCCACTACTGTACATGGATTATGCAATCCGATTTAAATTGAGCGAAACTGTTGAAAAAGTTATTTTTAAAACCGTTTGTAAACAGAAAGCGGAACAGTGACAGTTAGCTCTAAGCCTTTTTATCATTATGGATTGGGGAGATTTGGTGATCAGTTTCAGTGGTAGGAATTGCCTTATCACGTTTTACTAAAATGCATCACATTTCCAACGTGGTAATAAGCATTGCAATTTATTCACAAAACAGGGGACCAAACGCAAAGTTTGAGTCTTGACCGAGACGGGGCCACCGAGACGTGCCGTTTGACCGATATTTATGGGGCAAATAAGTACACATTGTACATATATTAATAAATTGTTTCACCCTCGAAAACATAATTATACTTACCCCTCAGCAGCCACACGATTTAAACGTCTTTAACACGCATAATGCAAGGTAAATTTCGGCCCATTCGCCATTTCAAAAGGCGCGGATATGGGTACACACGTGATACCGAACACATAATTTGATGACGTCATATTTCAAGATGGATGCGCCCACAAAGGTAAATTCTCTAGTGTCGTTAATAAAATCTCATCAAATTAAAGTTAACCCAAAGGTGTCATCATAGTCAAACGTTTTATTGCCTAACTGTAACATCAATTACACCGATATATTTGACTTTGTCATATGTGTCATAATACAAAATTGAAAGAACAGTGTTTTTCACACTGAATAAGAGGAATGACTTTAAAATGGATCAAAGCCTTCTTATCAGGCAGGTCACAATGCGTAATTGTTGATGGAGCGACATCCGAACCAGCACCCGTCGTAAGTGGAGTCCCTCAGGGAAGTGTCCTCGGACCTATACTTCTCCTCGCCTTCATCAATGATCTACCCCTTCAAGTATCATCAAAGACAAGACTCTTTGCAGACGACTGTGTGGTATACCGCGAGATCAACTCCACATCTGACAGCAAGCAACTTCAAAACGACCTACACAAACTTGCAGACTGGGAGAGAAAATGGGGTATGTCATTTCACCCCGATAAATGTAGTGTCCTACGAATCCACAGGAAGAGGTCCCCCATCTTGTATGACTACTACCTTAAAGGGCACAAGCTGGCCACAGAGGAATGCACCAAATACCTAGGCGTGCACATGACAAGGACCCTCTCCTGGAACATTCACACCGACAAAATCACCAAGAAAGGGAACAGTACTCTAGGTTTTCTCCGTCGAAACTTAAGGGTCAGTGATGAGGAGGTCAAGACAGCGGCCTACATCTCACTTGTACGACCACACCTAGAGTACTGTTCCTCAGTATGGAGCCCGTATACGAAGGAGCAGATAAGGAAGTTAGAGATGGTCCAGAGGAGAGCAGCTAGGTATGTCACTAATAGGCACCATAACACCAGTAGCGTCGCCTCTATGCTTGAACACCTGGACTGGGAGACACTGGAGACCCGCAGGACCAAAGCCCAACTATGTATGCTTTTCAAGATCAGCAATGACTTGGTCGACATTCCAGCGCATCTCTACCTTACCCCAGCTTCAAGCAGAACTAGATCAGCAAACAGTAAGAAGTTCCTACAGCCATCTACATCTACTGCCTACTACAGAAACTCTTTCTTCCCGAAAACAATAACTACATGGAACAGCCTGCCCTCGGCAGCTGTTGACTCTCCTGACTTGGTATCCTTCAAGCAGGAGTTATCCTTATTGAACTTCTAAATAGGTCTCCCTCCAACTTCAAGTACCTCCTAATGATTCCTGGAGCTGTGCCGGCCGCGGCCACCGTAACCGGAGAGGTTCAGGTTAAAGGGGCGAAAACGAAGTTGGAAACTCTTTACTATTTTCCTATCTATTAACTGTCCCACTTTTCTACCTGTCTATCACTTCATTTTTCTTATTTCTTCTGACAACCACCCGTCGCGTAATAGTCAAGTGTGACTGTGACGACGTACCATGTAGATGTAGAGAACAGGTTCATAATTTAGAATAACTGACAGTGACAGTGAATACACAATGTTTACTTTACATTGATAATTACGGCAACTCATCGCGTATCTTTCTTTCTGTTTGACAGGCTTTTATCTATGTCTGTTTGTCTGTCTGTCTCTGTCACTACAGTGTTCCCTCTCCAATGACACACAATGAGATCTACAGATTGTGTGTGTTGTTCGGAGGGAGTCGTTATAGAGAGGGAAAATTTGGACTTGGTTTGTATTTGCAAACAGCTTGAATCCAGATCAGACGTTGCGTAAGAAATCCTCATTCATGAGTGGTCGACATTAATGGAAGAAAGAAAGAAAGACGGTGTTTGATCTGGATTCATGCTGTTTGTCATTCATCATTGTATTTATTCTATCAAAATCTCCACTTATATATATGTCACTTTGAAAAAACCCAGCAGACAACACTTTTAAGCAGACGATATTGTAGCAGTGAAAGGGTTAGATATTATTGTGTTGTTTCTGGAACTGTGGCAAGCGCCGTTGTAAGGAGGGAGTTGTTGTAGGAAGGGCCGTTGTAGAGAGGGAGCGCTGTATATTAGGAGTGAAACAATACAGCAATATCTTGTTATATTGCAATACGCCTCTTGGCAATACATATTGCAATACGGTTTTCCATATTGCAATATTCGATACATGAGTTTCTTTGTATCTGTCTGTCTGTCTGACTTGACCTGCCTGTCTGCCTGCCTGCCTGCCTGTCTTTCTGTCTGTCTGTCTGTCTGTCTATCTGTCTGTCTCTCTTTCAGTATGTGTCTTTTATGTAAAGGGGATAATAAATCAATCCTTCTGTTTAATTGTTTTCTTTGCATATCTAATTAGAATAGAAGGTAAAATCTGGGTTTCATAAAAGCTTGAACTTGCAAGTACAGTAACATAAATTAGTTTCATCATTGTTTAGACTCTTCAGAATGATATTAACAAAACGTTTTTCAGTAATGTGATCCTGTAATGTTATGTTAATACTGATTTCAGATGTATGCAATATGTGTAGGTTATAACTTTTTACAATAAAGTAAAGCACATCTGAGTTGGCCTGCATCTTTCAAAGTAAACCCTGTTTGTTGCAAATAATAAAGCAGACCACATTTAGTAGGCTTGTCCCTGTGGTTTTTGGTCTGTTTGGAGCAGGCTTTCTGTTCCTCTTTTAGCTTGTCTGTTTCGAAGAAACTACAAGCTATTGTCATCACTCCGGTGTCTGCATCAGCTTTTGATGTTGTTGTCGTCATTGTTAGTCATCGCAGTCCGAAATCTTAACGTTGGCCATAACTTTATAACTACATGTACATGTGATACAGACTTTATATTTGGTATGTGTACTCACCTTAAACAGATAAAATTTGGGTCATGTCCAACAAAGGTCAAGGTCATTTAAAGGTCATTCAGAGGTAAAATAGGGTTGGTTTAATATTGGCCATAACCTGGGAATGCATGTGATAGAGACTTTTTATATTTGACATGTGTTTTTAAAGGTCAAGGTCATTTAGAGGTCAAATAGCATTGATTTAACGTTTCTCATAACTCTGAAACAACATGTGACAGATACTTCATATTTGACATGTCTACTCAACGCAAAAAGCTTTTGAGCTCATTACAACTTTGGTCATGGCAGACAAAGGTAAAGGTCATTGAGAGGTCATTCAGTGGTAAAATAGGTTGAATTTAACATTGGTCATAACTTTTGAACTGCATGTGATAGCTGAGACTTAACATTTGGCATACATGTGTACTCAACGCAAGTAGTTCTTGAGCTCAGTACAAGTTGGGTGAAGTCAGACAAAGGTCAAGGTCATTTAGAGCCTCACAGTAGACAGACGATCAAATAGTCAAGACAGACAAAGGCAACAAGAATATCTCACTGTTCCTTCTTAACCCTTTACCTGATAGAAGCGGCTTTAAGCGAGTTTAATATATTCCTCCGCTGAAGAAAATAGTTCCAATTTTTACAATAATGAACATATAGCATCATAAATAGTTTCTATATTCTAGGAGGTGGTAGCTTAAAGCAGGCTGAAAGTAAAGCAGAATGCGCATTAAGGCGCATTCTGCTTTACGTTCAACCTGCTTTAAGTGGTCACCTGTCTTCAAAACTAGAAATAGGCTATTGGGTAAAGGGTATTTGGATAACAAAACAGATGAGCATTGGCACCCGCATGGGGTGCTGTCGTTTTAGCATACCCCTGTTTTAAGGTCTGCCTCATTTACCCTTTACTCCATAGATATGTATTAAATGTGTGCAGCTAGCCAGCTACCTGGAAGGCGACCCACTGATGTGGATGACACGCCTGACCTGCACATTAATCGGAATACTGATGATGATAATGAATGCAATATTCCTCCACTGAAGAAAATTGTTCTAATTCACACATTCATGAATATGTATAATAATAAGCAGGCTGAAAGTAATGCAGATTGTGCCTTAAGGCACATTCTGTTTTACTTTCAACTTGCTTTCAGTGGTCACCTATATTACCGGTAGTTACTAGAAACACTAGGTTATGGAGTAAATGGTTATGGAAGCAAATCTTATTTTTCAAGCAGGTTTGTGTTTTTTGGGCCTGCTACTATTGTAGAAGCATGCTCCTATTTTGAGGTTTGCTTTGATTCAGAGCTGGACCTATGCTTATAAAAGATTTCGGATGAGTCAGTGGTCATTCTCAATAATTTGATGTCAGATTTGAGCTTTTGCTCAAATCTAACCAATCAAAGGCTTGAGAAAACGATTTCAGGCTCAACTCACAGTCTAGGTTTCTGTTTTGAGTCTTTCATTTCTTCATTTCTTCCATTGTATGTGACTTTGTTTTGCAGTTAGAGTTTGATGTAGAGATGACATGTGGAAACTGTGTGAAAGCAGTTCAAGAGTCTCTCAAAGATGTTCAAGGTAATATTTTCTATTGTAATATTCATTAAACTCCTCAGATAGGCCTTTTGTTGCCAGAGCTCCAGATAAGGGAAGTATTTCAAAAGCTTAAAATCTTTATTTCTGCTTTAAACCCTATGGTGTTACAACTCATTAGAATCCTCTCTTCAAGACGTTTCTAATGAGTAGTAACACCATATGATCTAATGCTGGAATGAGTGAAAATGTTGGATTGTTCAGTTTACTCCCTCTTAATTCGAGTCCACTCACCTATTCTTCATATCAATGTCTGTTCAATGTTCTACGTTATCTTGAGAAAAAATTAGAACATTTTGACAGATGATGCTTAACCCTTTCCCACATAGCATATCTCTAGTACTGAATATAGGTGTCCACTTAAAGCAGGTTGAAAGTAAAGCAGAATGCGCTTTAAGCGCATTCTGCTTTACTTTCAGCCTGCTTTAAGCTATCATCTGCTAGAATATAGAATTTTTTTTGTATTATACATATTTATGAATGTATAAATTGGAACTATTTTCTTCAAGGCAAGAATAAACTGAATGCGCTAAAAGGCGCTTCTATGGGGGAAAGGGTTAAGGTTCATGTAATGTCCCTGTACGAGAAAGAAATACCCAAATTTGAAAAGTTGCATTACTCCATAACTATACCACATTGGCTAAAAATATTTGCACACAGTATAAATAATTAGTCAATGAAAAGGAGCATGCCTAAATTTTCATCAATATAAGTGTACTTGTGATGTCAGAAGATCCAAAAGTAACGAACATGGAGTGAAAATAGTCTCTTCAGCAGAATATATCAAACCACTTAATGGCACGTATTTTTGGAAATCTGGTAGAATACATACAAAGAACCCATTACATACTGGGTACTCCTACACAGAATGTCTTACAAAAGTCAGAAAAATCCCTTGTTATTGGCCCTTAGAATACCCCATGCTTGATTCAAGGGCAGCCATTTGCATTTTACAAATTTGTAGAAGTTTGCCAACATTAAAAGTCCATTTACTCCAAATCTACAAAACCGATTGACAATTGTTATATACGTGCGGACAGAGAAAAGAACAAGCAATATGATTGATGGAATGTCACTCACCCGAATCACTGCAGTTAGACAATATATCCGTTCAATTATATCCAGGTCAAAGAAATATGTAACTTGTCCAACACCTCGACTTTTCCAATTAATCCGCATTTTCTCATTTTTTAATATCCATATTTTCAACTTTTTTTTCAGTACACTATTGTTGTTTGATACATAAGCAATAAAATAAGTACATTGCACATTACTTTCGATCATAAATTCCTCCGAATGTCACGATTTTTTAGCGGATTACTTGTCGGGAAAGTAATTCCGTCCCTGTACAGCAGACCTTTGTTTCAGGAAAATCAAGAGTTTGTCCCTTTAAATCACCTTTTTACACCCATTCAAGTATTCCACATCTTTCCGGCTATTGTAATGTTGATTAATATTTCACTTTGCATTGCGATCTCTATTATATAAAGCGTACATTGTTGTGAAACTATTCAAGCCTTTGGCAGGTACAGGGTTAGATTCTCATGTATATACTATTGCACGATTTGGACAAGGCTTTCTATGGTGTCCTAGTAGGGACACAACCGACGATTTCGTTGGGCAGAGACACACAATTCCTTTTTTTCCTTACTACTTTTTTCACGTATATTCTGCTTCTGCATTTCACACATACACACACATTAAAATACTGTAATAGTTCATAAGTATAATTATGCAACTACCACCCTGATAGCCTTACTTCAGTAGTTGTAAGAATTTAAAAACAATCATAAGGGCACAGATATTTGGAAATTTAGTCAGAAACAATCATATATTAGTTTATCTGATGCTCAATTTGGTTTTCGTTCTAGGGGATCCTGCGTTTTACAGTTACATGTAATTGAATACATAGATGATTAGTCACATTACATTGAGGGTGATAGAATTTGGGAAACTATATTGTATATTTAGATTTTGTCAAAGCTTTTGAGAGCATAGTACATTAACGTTTTCTCGCAAAGTATCAATATTTGGTATCAGAGGGCCAGTTTTGTCACTTTTTTACTGGACGTAGGCAATATGTATCTGTGAAATGACCCTGGTCTTTTTGTGGAAAGACATTTTAAGTAGGGTACCCCAGGGAAATGTCCTGGGACCCATATTATTCATATGTTTATAATAGATGACCCCTACCCCTGAAGTTATACGTAGTATTGTGAAATTATTCGCTTATGGTACCAAACTATACAACAAAGACATTAAAATTGATATTATCCAGCACGACTTAGATGCCTTACACTTAGTCAAAGTGGCTGTTGCGTTTTAATGTGAAAAATTACAGAACCATACACTTTGGAAGAGACAACCAATATTACCAGTATACTTTGAATTTTGAGTCTTCTAGTGAAAAGGATGATTTAGGGGTAATATTTTAACAGGATTAAAAAGTAAGCAGTCATATAGCTGAAAAAGATAACAAATCCAACAGTGTATTATCCTTAATAATCAGAATGTATGATTACATTGCGAAAAGCTATTTCATAATTTTGTACAAAGCACTCGTCAGGTCAATATGGAGACACTATCATCATGTATTATGGTATCTATTCTTAAAAGAAGTGTTTAAAAATTATGTAAGCCTACCAATAAGCGTCTCCTCGATTGTCAACCTTACATGTACCGAAAGATTGGTTTTCAAAAATTGCTTGGTCATCGACGAAACCGTGGTGACATGATACAATGTTGAAAATTATTTTAAGAAATGGAGGATATACATATAGAAAGATTTTACCTTAAAACTATTTTTTGAATTAAAAAAACATCATTTTAAGTTTACAACACTTTTCACAGAGAATTATGAACAACCGAATCTCACTTCAGTTTATATAGAATTAAAAATAATAAATTTTGTTGATACATTTATATGCCGGATGAATTATTTTTGTAATCGAAGCTTCAATGTCATAGTCATGTGTTTGTGTACTTCATTGGATTAAAATCAAATATTGCATACTGTTTAATGAATAATTCAGTTGAGAGGGGTCGAAATGGAATATTCTTAATAATTAGAATGACCACACAGCATCTGGAAACAAACATTTACTTGATGCGCATTTAAAGTGATGTTAAAAAAGCACTAGTAACCACTGTTCCCTCCATTTTACGGATACATAGCAGAATACGCCCCCTCATTGATTTTACGTAACGTTTCAAAAACGTTGCCATTCCGAACAAAATGCACTTGGGAGGTCATTATGGTATAAATTTGATGATGTGACCCGACCTTGTTATCAAATACATCCGATATGTGTTCTATGGGGCTCATGTCCGAGGATAAAACAGGCCACGGCAGGACGTTAATGTATTTTTAGCAAGAAAGTGTGTGGTGATACGCGCCGTGTGATGCTTTATACATGTATTGTCAAGCTGAAAATGCCAGGTCCTTCATTTCTTTTGCATGAATCGAATCACTGTGCTTTTTAAAACATTGATGTAACGCTGAGCGTTGGCATTTTATTGAATAATAACCAAGTCAATTTCCAGAGTTCCCATTTTCCCAACCCAGACCATAGCGCTGCCACCACCCATTATGTCTCTCTCAAACATATCGTTCTCCACGGTCACTCCTCCTTTTTGCGCATTGAGGCGAGCGGACCGTGGCGAGAGATTCTCTTGCCTTCGCGGTAATGAATGTTGCACTGTTTACAGTAAAACACCTGTATCTGCGCACGTGCAAAGAAAGGAACACGTTGGTAAGCTTAGACGCATAAGGAGACCTGGGATTTGAATAGCAATTGTGTAATCGTTATACGCAATGAAGTCATTATAATCATGTATATATCTTGCAACATGCGTTAAAACACAGTTATAGAATAATTCTAGGAAGAGGATGGGCTTATAAAGAAGCAGATCCTCCCGCGAGAGCCCAACAACGATTCTCAGTGTATTCTCAAGGTATAATTCAGTTAAAAAAAGACGAAAAAAATAATACAGTCTGCATATTTATACATGTAATAATGTTTGACAGAGGCTCGTGTTGCCCACCATACTTTGGAAAAAATAAGTAGTCCCCCATGGAAAAATAGTGTTGTCCTTGAAAATTGTCAAATATTCCATGATTTCTTCTGTTGTTATTTGAGTGGATTTCGTCAGGATTTTGGTCCTACTACCTCATGTAAAGCATATTCTTCAAGATAGAGGAAGGATTTGTTGTATTTCAGTACAGAAAATTTGCTTCACATTTTGGTGCAAATCCAAACATATTGTTCAAAATCAAGATACACATTTTTCCTTTCAAATTGTAAGCTATCTCATAAGCTTGTTCATTTCAATACGAACATTTTGATATGAAATTATGCAACATTGCTCCATAAATGACCAAACAATCACCTTTCCAAAATGCACCAAAAAACACTTTACAAGAACCTTAAAGAAGCCTAGAGGAAAGGGTTAGCAAGACATAACCCTTTTATCCTATTAAAACACCTTTTCAATGATTTACCTGATAGAAATTATCTATTGTGTATGATGAAGAACAGTGACTTCTTAACCCTTTGAACCCTAGTCATGCATATATGTGTCCTTTCCAAACAGTGTATCTGTTAACCCATTACCCCATGAATACGCCTATTTACGCCTTTAATTTATTCCTGCACTGATGAAAGTAGTTCCACTTTTTACAGTCATGAATATACATCTTAAGAAATAGTTTCTATATTCTAGCAGATGGTAGCTTAAAGCAGGTTGAAAGTAGAGCTATTAGGGCACATTCTGCTCTACTTTCAACCTGCTTTAAGTGGTATCCTATCTTCAATACTATAAATAGGCTATGGGGTAATGGGTTAAGAGTACAATTGTCATATGCAAAAGATCAGGTGGTCAGCACTGTTCATCATATTGCACTGCATCCACAAATACAATCTTAAATACCATAGTCACAAATGAACTAGACATAATTGGAAAACTGGAATTATTGTCCATTTGAAAACAATTTGTTATAATTTGAATTTAAACAGACATCTAGCTGATGAATATGTATCATAAGAAATAGTTTCTATATTCTAGCAGATGGTTGATTTGCTAAAGAATTAAAGATGTCTGACAAATTTTGCAGGTATTAAATCTTTAAACATTGACCTGGATAAGGGACAGGTGATTGTGGAGAGTAGTTTGGGTGCTGAACGGTTGAAGTCACTGATAGAGAGCTCAGGGCGCAGGGCTGTACTGAAAGGCATGGGAGGAAGTAAGTGAAGAACTAAGTAACATCAGGGGCCATTTCATAAAACTTCGTACGACAAAAAAGGTCGTAAGTCAAAACTTTAAAATACCTTTAATTTCTGATTTCTCTATCTAATTCTGTCTTGTGACATCTCTTTGGAATCACCTTTTCAAGAGGATTCCAGAGACATGTCACAAGACAGGATTAGATGGAGAAATAAATAATAATTGAGACTTTTATAATCTGACTTACGACAACATTTGTCTTACATAGTTTTATGAAACAGGCCCCAGGGCTCCAGATAAGGGGAATATTTCCAAAATCTAAATGCTTATGTCTATGTCAAACCTATATGACTAGTACTGGCAAATCATTACAATTGTCTAGAAGAGATGATTCTAATGAGTAGTCACACCATATAGGGTCTTCTGGTGCAGACATATTAAGAGAAAATATTAGAAAATATGAGTTATCTGTGTCTTATCTGGAGTCCTGTTTATCTGTAGAACTGTTTATCTGGAGGAACTGTTTATCTTGAGTAACTGTTTATCTCCAGTAATTGATTATCGGTCAGGGCTCACAATAAAAAGGAGTAAACAAAAACTTTAAAATGTTTTCTCCTTTTGGTTCTCAAGAAGATTCTAATGAGTAGTCATACGATAGAGTTTGGTGCAGACATAAGGATTTTACCTCTGGAAATTCTCCCCTTAGCTGGAGCCCTGATCAACAGAAGTTAGCACAATTCATGGTAATATCGCAGATCATTTTCTGTCGTTTATTTTGCTTAAAAGCCGAAAAATTCAGTTCATTTCTTATATTTACATTATTTTCTGTAATTTCTAATACTAAAAGAACATTTTATTATTATGCATATATGTTTAATCTATATTAGAGGTTGTCAACACGAATAATGTGTACCTTGAAAGGAGCAGCCGTAATTGCAATTACTCAGGGAATGCAACAAAATGATTAGCGGAGAGCAGATCCATAAGCCCGCCTCCAATGCGAGGATATCCTCAAGTCCTGCCCCCTTGAAAACTTGTGTTTATACGAAATAAACATCATTTTGTTCAATAGAATTGAATGGGGCAAATGTAAATATTAAACATGTTCATGTTCAGAATATCTAGGTCAAGTCAGAGCTTCAGATAAAGTGAGTATTTCAAAATCTAAAATCTTTATGCCTCCACTGAATCCTATAATATGACTACTCATTAGAATTGATTCCAAGGAGTAGTCACAACAAAGGCTTTGGTGTACGCATAAAGGAGCAAATGTTGAAAACAAGTGGTTTATGCACTCTTATCTGGAGCCTTGTCAAATATGAAAAAGAAACCACAAAAACATTTGTTATCCATCACTTGCTGAAATATAAAACAAAACAACTTTGTCTTTTCTGTTTTTCATATCTGATAGATACTTGTGAATGTCCTGTATTTGTGACAACTTGCAGGGCTCCAGATTAGAGGGAATTAACTCAAATTTCTTCATGTCTGTACTAAACCCTATGGTGTGACTACTCATTAGAATAATCTCTTCATGATTATTCTAATGAGTAGTGACACCATAGGGTTTGGTGCAGACATTAAGATTTTAAGTTTTGAAATACAGTAGAACCTCTCTACTACGACCACTAAATTGTGTTAATAATAACCTTATTACGACAGGTGACTGCTTAAAGCAAGGTGACAGTAAAACAGAAAGCTCCTCTAGGAGCTTTCTGTTTTACTGTCACCATGCTTTAAGCTGTCACCTGTCTTTTAAACAATAAATAAGCCTTCTTTTAAGTGGTCGTAATAGAAGGGTTATACTGTACTCCCCTTATCTGTATCCCTGAACGTGGAACTCTTGTTGATTGTAGCTGCTAGTCACCTTGGAGCTGCCGTCTCTATCATGGAGGCAGGTAATAGTGCCGTGAAAGGACTGATTCGCTTTGTACAAACAAACAATGACAGCCTGGTTGTGGACGGAACTATAGATGGGCTGACCCCTGGCAAACACGCTCTCTTTATGCATGAGTTTGGAGACATATCAGCGGGATGTGAAAGGTTCGTCTTCAGAGATGTGAGGCAGGGCACCAGATAATAGGAATAACCTATGACTCCCATAGGCTGTTTCTAGTTTTGAAGACAGGTGACCGCTTAACCTTTACGCCATAGCCTGTTTCTTGTATTGAATATAGGTGATGGCTTAAAGCAGGTTGAAAGTAAAGCAGGATGTGCCTTTAGGCACATTCTGCTTTACATTCAGCCTGCCTTAAGCTATCATCTGCTAGAAAATAAAAAATATTTCTCATGATACATATTTGTGACTGTATAGATTGGAATTATTTTCTTCAGTGGAGGGATAAATTAAATGCATTTAAAGGCGCTTCTATAGTGGGAAGAGTTAAAGCAGTTTGAAAGTAAAGCAGAATGTGCCTTAAGCAACCTGCAAGAGGCATATAGTGATTGACCTGTCTGTGTGTACATGTGGTTTTTGTGTGTGTACGAAGTTAACTCATTCAATACTAAGCAACTCTTGTGGGTTATTATATACCCTTGAGGATCTTTTTAGTTACAAAACATGAACCAGTCTACTTGGAATTCTGGATAGTTTCATAAATACTGCTCTATATTAGCAAACAGTGTAGACCCTGACCAGAGGGTCTACACTGTTTGCAAATGTAAAGAGTATATTTTAAACAGGTTTGTGGTGTTGAAAGAGTTAACTAGACTTTACTATTTTGTATAGCATCACCATCACTTACTTAAGTCTGTTTGGATACTTATTATATATTTGTTGCCACAGAACATTCCCAATCCTCCCAACCATGATTTGACCTTGACCTTGGAAAGATTTAAAACTTTGGAATTTTCAAAATCTATTGTTGAGGATGCTACTAGGGGCATCTTTTTCTATTAACTCATTTAATGCTGGATACACTTTTAGGTGTACCTCTAGGCAAACAGTTTTGATCTCAGATCAGGCCCTACATTGTGGGGCCTGATCAAGGATCAAAACTGTTTGCAGGTAAGTCAATATTCTATCAGAAACTGCTAAAATATTTTGCAAATATTTGAGTTATACCCACTGCAGATGACATTTTGAAATGGCCGCCAAATAATACCCAGCATACAATAGGTTAATGGCTACATGTATTTTTTCTATTAATGGCTATTTTACTCTTTCACTGACCTTGTTGTCTGCAAGTTTAAATCAAATTCATATTTTTTGAAATTTCTCTGAACAAAATATTGAAATGAGTGTCAAACAGTTTGGATCATGATTAGACCCCAAGCTTTTCAGCATTTGATAGAAAAAAAATTGAGCCGTGCCATGAGACAACCTGACTTATTGCATGGAAAACAGCGTAGATCAAGGCCAGCCATGAGAGAGGTGATGGCCAGTCTTGATTTACACTCTTTGACACCCATATGCATAAAATCATTTTATGTACATGTAGCTGTATTATATACGTTAGGCTAAACGAAGGATGCTACTAGAGGCAACTTTTTCTATTAATTGGCTGTTTTACTCTTTCATTGACCATGTTGTTTAATCAAATTCATATTTTTTAAAATGTCTCTGAACAAAATATGATATGAGTGTCAAACAGGATGGATCATGATTAGACCGCAAGCTTTTCGGCATTTGATAATGAGACAACCTGACTTATTGCATTGCAAACAGCCTAGATCAAGGCTAGCCACTACGTCAAAGAAGCAATGGCTGATCTTGATAATTTAAACTCTTTGACACCCATATGCATCAAAAGTATTTTATGTAGCTGTATTATACACGGGGGGCCAACTAGGTATTACGATGAAATGTTTCTCTACGACAACCTATATGGGTATTATAACAAATTTGTATTGCTACGAAGGCAACTTTGTGTTTGTAGACAAACATTTCTCACAGTATACACTGACTTCGTAGCAATACAAATCTGTTATAATACCTATATAGGTTGTAGTAGCTATACAGTTTGATGATAATACGTAGTTGGCCCCCGTGTTATATATGGCAGTGTAAACCAGGGCTGCCATAAGTTGATCATAAAAATCCTAAGATTTCAAATTTTCAATTTTTCAGACGCAATTTTACTAATCGTACCTTAACCCCATAGTCTGTTTCTTGTTTTGAAGACACATGGCTGCTTAAAACAGACTGAAAGTAAAATAGAATGCGCCTTAAGGCGCATTCTGCTTTACTTTCAGCCTGTTTTAAGCTACGATCTGCAAGGAAACAAATCCGAATACTTAGGAAAATTCCGGAGAAATGGCAGCCCTGGTAAACAAAACTCAGATACATAGCCTGGGATGACAACCATGCTTGATCTGTACAATGTTGCATTGCAGTAAAGCAGTGTCCATGCTTATAAAGTGTTTGAGTTAAGTTTGAAAACGTTCTCAAGCATTTGATTGGTCAGATTTGAGCCTAGGCTCAAATCTGACCAATCAAATGATTGAGAACACACTCAGACTCAACCGAAACGCTTTGTAAGCGCTGGGTCTGGTTTTGTGTTTGCATGTTATCTAACTGTTATAGTTTACAACAATGTTAATGAAAGATGTAAGACAAGTTTTTCTGTATTCTGTTTCAGTTGTGGGGATGTTTATGGTCTCAACTCTTCAGACGAGGTAAAGAGGAAAAAGGTGAGAGATATTTATTAACTTGAATGAGCCTGATGTTTTATCCCTCAAGAAATCATGATCCCAGTCCAATTTAACCAGATGCAGGTTTAAACCTATATACTAATCAATAATTCCATTTCATATTGAGTTTAATGTTAGTGTTATAGATTGCAGAGTAGACAATGCTTGCTTTTAACTCTTTGCATGCTGGGTAAACTTTTGTCTGCAACACTTGTCGTCTACTGCTGTTCTAACAATAGAATTTTCCAAATTTGCAGCTAGCATGCAATGACTTAATTTAATTAGAAATGGTTTAAAGTCAATGACAACAGTTACTGATTATTGACAAAACTGTTTACAGTGGACATTTATTTAAGTCACATGATGAGTTTCATCAAGATCCAAACTGTTGCACAGGTAAGCATGATTCTGCAGCTAGCATGCAACGAGTTAATTAGAAATGGTTTAAAGTAAATGACAACAGTTACTGATTATTGACAAAACTGTGTACAGTGGACATTTGATTAAGAAAACATGATGAGTCCCCAAATCATAATTTTTGCTTAACCCATTCCCCAATAGATACACCTTTGAGCCTTTAATTTATTTCTCCTCTAAAGAGGAAAGCAAAACAGAGTGTACCTTAAGGATTTAAGCAAACACCTGTCTTCAAACCTAGAAACAAGCTATGGTGTTAACTCATTCACCCCTGAAACTTTTAATGGACCATTCCAATTTCAAAATATGTCTAGTCCATTTTGGACTCTTTGGGATGGTTTTAACAATATATTTCAAAATGACAAACAGTGTAGACCCTGATCAGAGGGCTCCTTGAGGAGCCCTCTGATCAGGGTCTACACTGTTTGCATAGGACAAGTGTAATCATCACAGGTACACTGTTTGTAAATGACAACTATACTTGATGCTAGGGTTGAGTGTGTTAAGGGTTAATGTGGAACAAAAATGTAATGCAGAAATTAAGAAGTTCTTACAGGAGTATTTACCTTTCTTTTTGTCCTGCATTAATTCACCTGCCACCATTGTATAAGATACACCTTCATATAGCTTATAAATAAGAACAAAGTAGTTGTGGTCATCTTGACTATCGAAGGATGAAAATCGCCATTGTTACTACATGTATATAATAATAAGACTGCAAACTCGTCTTCTTTTGAATATCAGCTACACACAGGTTTTGATGTAAAGAAATGCTTTGGACAACATTGCAAGTTTGAAATGAAATATCGTAGACATAGTAGCTAGTGTAATGAACCCACTGACTTGGAGTAAATATGTGTATACTTGTACCTAGATATTTCAGCTTTGCAAAGAGCATTCTCCTTTACTTTCAGCCTGCTTTAAGGGCCCATCTCAAACGTTGCTGGATATGACTTTTATAATTCATGTTTCAGTCCAGTATTTAGCTGGGATGCTGAAAACTTTTCTTAGCGTATTGATAATTAAAAGTGTAAAAAGGTGTATTTGTGGAGTAATGGGTTTAATCCTGATTGACCATCTACATTATCACCAGGTTCCTCTAGGTGATATGGGAGACATAGAAGTACAGGGGAATGGCAGAGCAGAATTCAGACTTGTAAATCAGCGATTAAAGGTCTGGGAGATGATTGGTCGATCCATGGTCATACATTCCTGTGCAAGAGACTTGATGGGACAAAACAAATGTCAAGATAAAAGGTATGTGTGTTTTGTCAAATTTGTGTTGACCCATTTACTGCTATTACTGTTTATTGATTCTATTTAGCTCACCTGAGCTAGCTCAGGGTGAGCTTTTGCAATCCTTGAATGTCCGTCGTGCGGTGTGCGTCGTGCGGCGTCAACAATTTTAGTGTTTACACTCTAGAGGCCACAATATTTATCAAATCTTTCTCAAACTTGCTCACATTGTATGTTACCATAAGAGTTAGGATGAGTTTTATTATGGTAGAAATCGGACAAATAGGTCAAGAGTTATATACCTTTGAATTGCTGAAAATGTCATATTTAACAGTGTTTACACTCTAGAGGCCACAATATTTATCCAATCTTTTTCAAACTTGCCGAAATTGTATATTACCATAAGAGTTCGGATGAGTTCGATTATGGTTGAAATCGGACCAATAGGTCAAGAGTTATTTACCTTTGAATTGCTGAAAATGCCAAATTTAACAGTGTTTACACTCTAGAGGCCACAATTTTTATTGAATCTATCTCAAACTTGCTCAGATTGTTAAAAACTATAAGAATTTAGATAAGTACAATTATGGTTGAAAACTGACAAATAGATCAAGAGTTATCTACCTTTGAATTGCTGAAAATGCCATATTTAAGGGTGTTTACACTCTAGAGGCAACAACTTTTTATCCAATCTATCTCAAACTTGCTCAGTTTGTATATGGTCATAAGAGTTCAGATGAGTTTGATTATGGTTGAAATCGGACCCATAGATCAAGAGTTATCTACCTTTGACTTGCTGAAAATGCCATATTTAACAGTGTTTACATTCTAGAGGTCACAATTTTTATTGAATCTTTCTCAAACTTGCTCAGATTGTATATGACTATAAGAGTTCAGATAAGTACAATTATGGTTGAAATCGGACAAATAGGTCAAGAGTTATCTGCCCTTGAATTGCTGAAAATGCCATATTGAACAGTGTTTACACTCTAGAGGCCACAATTTTTATCCAGTCTTTTTCGAACTTGCTCAGATTGTATATGACAATAAGAGTTTGAATAAGTGCAATTATGGTTGAAATCAAATCATTGTGGCAACAGGTATCTGCCCTTGATATACTAGAAAAGGCTTCATTTTAGTATTGTTTAGGCTCTAGTTATCTTCCCTTGATGTACTATACTAGAATTATGAAGTTGTATTGCAAAATTGTTTACATGCTATACTACACATTTTAATGGATTTAGATTAAAACGTGTAAAACAGAAAGGTAAAGCTATCAGGCTGCAGCACAACAGGTGAGCGATATCAGGGCATTCAAGCCCTCTTGTTTAAACAGTGTTTTCTTCTAGGGTCTGTTTGACATGAGTTTGTACCCTTTCCTGGAGAAAATTCCTTATTTTATTTGTTATGGTTAAGATGATTAAGATCTGTCGGACATGAGTTTGAGGAAAACATTCTTATTTCGTGTAATGGTTCAAATGAAAGATGGTCAAACTGCTGATCAATACAAGTTTCAAAGCATGCTAAAACTTGCAGATAAACGTGCGCTTCGAGACCACTCCGTAAACAAACAGTTTGGCTATCTTTGGAGATGTTATTTCTTGATCATCTTGCAGTTTTCAGTAATTGCTATGTATTTCCTTTGTTATAGTCATGCTAAAAAAAGCAGTTAACCTATAGAATGCTAGGGACAAGAACACTCGTCATTTAGAAACAGTGTACCTGTAAAGAGTTAATATTTTCTTCAGTTGAGGAATAAATTAATTGCGCTAGAAGGCACTTCTATGGGGTGGGGGGAAGGGTTAAGCATCTTTTGAATGGCTGTTTAGCCTAGGTCCCCAACAGGGGTTTGACTCACTGGAAGATAGATAGATAAGATACTTTACTTTAGCAAATAAGATCATGATGTTGATGTTTATTATATTTCCTCAGATTATCATGTGGTATAGTGGCCAGATCATCAGGTTTATTCCAGAACACAAAGAAGATATGTGCCTGTGATGGGGTGACACAGTGGGATGAGCGAGACAAGCCTGTGGCGGGCCCAGGCAGACAGTCTAGTCTATGAGAGAGACAAGTGACATTTATACTGTGATATCATAATATAGTCAGACATGCATTATCCAGTTCGTGTGATCTTTCAGGAGAAACAATCATTATTGTGTTCGATTTTACTATATTGATCAGATGGATAACATTTTCAGGAAAGAGTGCACTCATATGAGTAGTGGGGTAATACAATATACAGTCAAACTTCGATATGTCGAACTCGGTTAAATCGAACATACCCGTATTTCGAAGTTAAAACGTGGCTTAAACAGGTTTTAACTTTGAAATATGGGTATGTTCGACCTAACCGAGCATGGAATAATGCAGTTCATGAGTCAAACTATCAGATAGTTCAAGTGAAGCGAGTTAGAGATATCGAAGTTCGACTAGTTTGTAACCCATTATAATTTAACTGGCAGTTTAACACACCAAACCCTAGCTATGAGTATGCTCGTCCTTTACAACAGTGTACTTGTGTAGCGTATGTGTGTCTCATGTAAAGAATGTAGACTCAGATCGGAGGGCTCCTTAAGGATTCTTTTTATCAGGATCTACACTGTTTGTCAGTTTAAAAATATTTTGTAAAAACGACCCTAAATACCGATGTAGTCATCTATGGAATTGAATTGATTGAGACTGGACTTGTTCATTTGAAGTTTCAGGGGTGAATGAGACAATCAATAAATGGTTCCATCATGAATACTTCTGTATAAATGTTGATAGGTTCAGCTATAGAACAGAATATCTTAATCTAAGAGCAAAGTTTGCTTTTTTAATTGTCATTAGCTTGCCTATTTGAAGAATAGGTGTGCTTATTCCATTACCCCATAGCCTGTAAGTAAGTTTTGAAAACAGATGACCTCTTAAAGCAGGTTGAACGTAAAGTAGAAAGTGTCTTAAGATGCATTCTGCTCTACTTTCAGCCTGCTTTAAGCTATCATTGCTAGGATATAGAAACTATTTCTTACAGTACATATTCATGACTGTTTTTAAGTGGAATGAATAAATTACATGTAGGTGTAAAAAGGCATATTTATGGGGTAATGGTTCATGTAATCACTTGGCGTTGGTGTTGGTTAGTTTTGGGGTAATTATTTAGATGCACTAATACTACATGAAAGTATTTGTCCTAGGAAGCAGATATTTTGAATGGAGGTTGAACATTGATGGAGTGTAGTTGAAACAGACATGACTTTTTAATGATCATAATTTAACATGTTTGTACTTCGAATGGTTGGCTGAAATCTCAAGGTTTATGTTTTGATGCAAATGTTGAGATTCAGTACTTGAAGTATTTGTACTAGGAAACTGATATTTGGGATGGAGGTTCCCTTCAGGTTGTGCATTGATCTTGTGCAGTTTAAAACAAAAATATAGCTTGTTTTTGCACTTCTTTACCTACTTTGGACTTTGTTCTGTCTGGATTTTCTTTTCTAAAATCATACAACTTATAAGAGTACATGTACTTGATGGTCAGAACCAGGGGCCCATTTCATAAAACGTTGTACAACAAATGTTGTGGTAAGTCAGATTATAAAAGTCTCAATTATTATTTATTTCTCCTTCTAATCCTGTCTTGTGACATCTCTTGGAATTGTCTTGAAAAGACGATTCCAAAGAGATGCCACAAAACAAGATTAGATAGAGAAATCAGAAATTAAATGTATTCTAAAGTGTTGACTTTCGACCGTTTTTGTCGTACAAAGTTTTATGAAACGGGTCCCTGGTTTGTACTGTTACATGTTTCTATTGATGGGTGACTATTTCAAAGTGTTTGCAGCAGGCGAGCTTTGCTGTACTAAAACAGCTGTTGTTATTATTGATGTAAGAATAAAGCAAAAAATATTATTTATAATTTCTTTGTGAGATTTGTTTTCAAGTCCTCGAAACTTGCCAGCAAAAAGAAAGCAAATCGAAATGACAGCCCACTTTCATAATAATTATACTACTGAAAAATTTGATAAGGGTCAAGAATGTAATCTTGCATGTTTCATTGTAGACAAATATACCATAAAAGTTTTCCTTACAATGTAAGTGAAGGGTATACACAGTGTTTACCTAGATACTGACCCAATCCTAAACCATACCTAGCATAAATGACATACAGGATAAATCTTGACCTGTATCAAATTTTCAGTAGGATATTTTAACCCATTACCCTATAAATACGCCTCTGATATTTTCCTCCACCCAAGAAAATTCTTCCACCTTATAAAGTCATAAATAAGTATAAGAAATATTTTCTATATCCTAGCAGATGATAGCTTAAAACAGGCTGAAAGGAAAGCAGAATGCGCCTTAAGGCACATTCAGATTTACTTTCAACCTGTTTTAAGTGGTCACATGTCTTCAAAATTTGAAACGGGCTATTGAGTAATGGGTTAAGAGCACCTGTTTTTGGTCAAACCAGTGTCAAGCAATTTAAAAGAATATGATTTGCAGTTTTTATGCTCCCCCCAATAAAACACCTTTTTGCACTTTTACCTATTCTTCAAAGACACGCTTTTTAATGTTTCTATCATGTCCTGTTAAGGGGTCAAGGCAAATGGCTGCTTAAATCAGGCTGAAAGTAAACACTGGAAACAAATTATGGGCAAAAGGGTTAGAGATAAAACTATTGCAGAACAAACAATCTGCATTACTTATGTTCTGTATTAAGTAAGTAATAACCAATTATCTTGTTCAATGAGAGTTAGGTCAACACAAGGGTTGACTTTCATTGGGTCATCATATTTTATAAACTACATGAAACTGGATGAAACAGAAAACACAATACTGATTAAGAAGTAAAAAATATATACTTTAATAATATAATTAAAGTTACAAAACTCAACATGGCAATATCATGATTTATTTGTTCATTGTCTTCTTGATAAAATTCTAACATTAGTCAACACTATAAACAGCTATAAACCTTAACTGATTGTTTAAAATGTATAATCTATAAACTCTCTCATAGAACATCCACTCATGTTTCAATCTACAGTAAAACCTCTCTATTACGACCACTAAATATTTGTATTAATTAGTAAGTATTTAAGGTAGGTGGCAGCTTAAAGCAAGGTAAAAGTAAAACAAAGAGCTCCTTTAGGAGCTTTCTGTTTTACTTTAACCATGCTTTAAGTTGTCACCTGTCTTTCATACATTCAAATAGCCTTCTTTTCAGTGGCTGTAACACAGAAGATTAACTTTATTCCTCACAAAATTGTCTTTATAAGATTTTAACCATGCCCTGAAAAAAACACCATAGGTTATTTTATAAATTGGCAGAAATCTGCTTTAAGCAGGATGAAATTAAGACACAAATCTCTCTATGGGAAATTTCTGCTCTACTTTCACCATGCTTTAAGTAACTACATGTATTAACTCTTTACCCTATAGTCTGATTTTTAATTTTGAAAATAGGTGACTACTTAAAGCAGGCTAAAAGTAAAACTTTCAGCCTGCTTTAAGCTACCACCTGTTAGAATAAAGAAAATATTTCTTATGATACATATGCATTGCTGTATAGATTGGAACTATATTTTACAGCGGAGGAATAAACTGAATGCGCTAAAAGGCGCTTCTATGAGGGAAAGGGTTAAATACTTAAAACAACATAAACATTCTGTATTAACTCTTTCAACAAAGATTTGCTGATGGTGTAAATAACAGGTGACAGCTTAATGCAGGATGGAAGTAAGGCAGAAATTACCTTAACCCATTACTCAATAAAAACACATGTTTACGTCTATGAAGAAAGCTGTAACCTTAAGACTATATTAGATAATTCCAAAAATAAAATTAAGGTAGGCAGGCACTGAACATTTTTCTAGAGTAACAATGATAGTCATAAGGTTTCTGCTAAAAGCAAGATGAGAGTAAAGCAAAAAGCTTCTTTAGAAGGTTTCTGCTATTCTTTCATCTTCCTTTAATATACCACATGTCTTATTCACCATTAGCAAACAGTGTAGACCCATATCAGAGGGCTCCTTTATGAGCCCTCTGATCTGGGTCTACACTGTTTGCTAATTTAGATCAGTATTTATTAAATTTTTCAGAATTCCAAGAATACTGGTTCATGTTTTGGTAAATAAAAAGATCCACAAGGGAACTTAATAACCCACAAGAGTTACTTCGTGTTGAAAGAGTAAATATGCCTTATTCTGAGTGGTCAAAATAGCAGGCACTTTACTGCAAGTCCAAACAAATATTCTATGAAATTCTTCAACCCATTACTCCACAGATACACATTTTCATGTCTTTAATTTGTTCCTTTTCTGAAGAAAATTTCACTTTATACAGTCATAAATATAAATATGCACAATATAATAATTAGTTTCTTTACCCTAGCAGATAGCAGCTTAAAGTAAGGCAGAATGTGCCTGAAAGTGCATTCTGCTTTACTAACAACCTGCTTTAAGTGATCACCTATTTTCAATGCAAGAAACAGTCTACAGAGTGAATGGTTAAAGGGCAATAACAAACTAACAGCACATAAGAATTGCATTGTTTGCTGCCAAGGTACATTGTGACTATCTAACTGCCATATGTTCTACAAACTCCATAAAAAGTCTAATTGTACACATACCACAAGGTACATAGTTACAATAAAGGAAAACAATAAATTAAAGATGCAAATTGCACATTTAAAATGCTGAAAATATTTACAAATGTTGACCATAAAACAGTCATTCTGTCCCCCTTTAATTACAGCTGCAACTTAATAAAATCTCAACTATTTCACCACTGAAAAAATACTATATATTACTACTGCACAACCTGTCTTAAGCAATCAAGCAAAATAAGATGGACAATCTTTACAACGGGGCAGCTTAATGCAACACAGTAGTAATACAGAAAGCTCCCTTTAGGGTTAAACCCTAACAGTTACAGTGGAGAATCTGTTATTCTTTCCCGTTTAAACGCAAACGCAAAGCACTAAAACGTAGAAAAGAACAACTTCTGGACAATTCTGATAATTCTTGTTTATCTTGGTGGCAAACAGTTTGGAGCCAGATCAGACGCCGGGTTACCCGGCGTCTGATCTGGCTCCAAACTGTTTGCACTGCAAATAATAGTTTTAGCGTAAACGCGTTTATTGGGAAAGAATAACAGATTCTCCACTGTACCCTTTTCAAGGAAGCTTTCTGTATTACTGCTGTTCTGCATTTAGCTGCCATCTGCCATTAGAGACCTCCATCAATCTAGGATCGGTTACATAATTAAAGTTGTGCGTTCTAAGTACTTATCTAACACTGACAAAGCTATTACTGAAAAGACCTAACACTGATAAAACTACTAATGAAAAGACAACTGCCATCTGAATCCAGCTATCACAGCATCAGTAGTTATCTCTCTTTGGACACGGTTCACATTAAAACTTCTACTGGCCAAATGTTTTGATTTTGTGGTGATTGGAATTCCAAAGATTATCAAACAATGATGATGTATGTATACTAATGTGATGTTCCTTTAACTATTTTAAACCAGCACCAGTCCAGGGGGCCATTTCATAAAACTTTGTACGACTAAAACGGTCGTATGTCAAAACTTTAAAATACATTTTATTTCTGGTTTCTCTATCTAATCCTGTCTTGTGACATCTCTTTGGAATCGTCTTTTCAAGACGATTCCATAGAGATGTCACAAGACAGGATTAGATGGAGAAATAAATAATAATTTAGAATTTTATAATCTGACTTACGACAACATTTGTCGTACATAGTTTTATGAAATGGGCCCCTGATCTTTGTCAAACGCTTTGTCTCTTGCGCTGTAGAGTAAATTTACAACCATTTACCAGTCTTTAAAAACAACATTAAGCAGGAGCCCTCTGATCTGCGACTGCACTGTTAGTAGTTTCAAATTATATGCACAAGCATCCAATGACAAACCTTTAGGAGAGTCAAATTTGGAAACTGTACTAATGGAGGTAATTATGTATCTTGTAACAAATGTGCAGATAATTAACAATTGCAAACTTCCTTAACTCTTTGCATGATGGGTAATAGTATAACTCTTTGCATGCTGATTAATTATTTCATCTCCCAACAATTGTCGTCTGCTGTTTCAAAATTACTTTTCAAAACAGGGTTAGAGTGTCAAACAGTTTGGATCCTGATAAGACACAATGTAACGCTGCATCTCATCAGGATCCAAACAGTTTGGATCCTGATAAGACACAATGTAACGCTGCATCTCATCAGGATCCAAACAGTTTGGATCCTGATAAGACACAATGTAACGCTGCATCTCATCAGGATCCAAACAGTTTGGAACCTGATAAGACACAATGTAACGCTGCATCTCATCAGGATCCAAACAGTTTGGATCCTGATAAGACACAATGTAACGCTGCATCTCATCAGGATCCAAACTGTTTGCCAAGGTAATCACAATTTCACCACTAGCACGCACAGAGTAAATGTGTTAGGAAACTAGAGTATTTTCTCACAATGGTGAACAATGAATTGTGCATTGCAAAAAGTGATTGAATAAAGCACATCATCATTTGAGCAATTAATGTAATTTGATTGAATTATTATATTTTACTTTACACAAAACAAGTGCAATTATTATGAACCTTGTAAATGCTACAGTAATGAAAGTTTAATGAATAATAATGAAAACAATGCAGGGCCCATGAAAACAATGCAGGGCCCAAATAAAACACTTGCCAATTACATCTATTCAACAATAACTTACATCACTCACATTGCCTTAACCCGTTACTCCATAGCCTGTTTCTAGTTTGCAGATAGGTAACAACTTAAAGCAGGTTGAAAGTAAAGCAGAATGCGCCTTAAGGCACATTCTGCTTTACTTTCAGCCTGCTTTAAGCTACCATTTATTAGAATATATAAAATATTTCTTATGATATTATGCATGACTGTATGAATTGGTACTATTTTCTTCAGTGGAGGAATAAATTAATGGGGTACAAAGCATATCTATGGAGTAATGGGTTAACCTTTAGCACTATTGAAGACTTTATGACAACCTTGGCAAGCAGTTTGGATCCTGATGAGATGTCGAGTTACTAGGCATATCATCAGGATCTAAATTGTTTGATGCCCAGAGACTCAGATTAAGATATCTGAGAAAAATAGAGTTTTGGGGCTATGTCCCTAAATTAATTATATTAGGGTCTAAGTTGGCCCGAGTATAAAAATATGTCACAAATATTTCTACTTTAAATAGTGCTTGAACAATAACTACTGGAATGTCAATAACTTATCACAACAATGGACATGTCACAAAATTCACGAAACATACTACATAAACTCATTTTCATGGCAAAAACACAATTGCCAAAAAGGAAACAGTGGAGTTTTCTTGACTGTGTGTGTCACCTTTACATGTCAGATCTTTCCTAAAATATTCTTTGTCTGCCTATATGTTTAACATTCATATAATAATTCACTGTAAAACAAATAACTCCTTGCAACAGGACTTTTCTTGCTTAGTCTTAACCCAATACCTCATATCCTGTTTTGGAAACAGGTTACAATTTAAAGTAGGTTGAAAGTAAAGCAGGATGCTCCCAAAGGAACATTCTGCTTTACTTTTATTTTGCTTGAAGTTCCCTTCTGTAAAGCTATTTAAAAAGATGGGATTTTAACCCTCTCTCTTAAGAGTTGTTTTTACCTATTCCTCCTTTTAATGCTTCTGTCTTGTCTTTATAAACAAGCCTTAGGGTACCTTTCCTATATCCCAACAGTCCACTACTTAACCCATTACCCCATAAATACAGCTTTTTAAGCCTTTAATATATTCCTCTACTGAGGAAAATACTTCCAATTTATACAGTTATGAATATGTATGATAAGAACTATTTTCTATATTCTAGCAGATGGTAGCTTAGAGCAGACTGAAAGTAAAGCAGAATGCGCCTTAAGGCACATTCTGCTTTACTTTCAACCTGCTTTAAGTGGTCACTTATTTCAAAACTAGAAACAGGTTATGGGGTAATGGGTTAAACCATGTAGAAACTTAGAAAGTAATGCGGAAATCTCCTAGAAGGAGATTTCAGCTATGATTAAAAGAATTATGATGGTGTAATCTAATTTAGATGCCAATAAAACATCCAAAAAAATAGGTTTATTCTTCAATGATTAGTACTATCGAGAAATGTAAATCCTAAAACATTATTTCACAAACACCTTGGATCAAAACCAGACAGAACGGTTACTCCTTAAACAATGACAGATCAGATCTGGATCCAAACTATTAGACATTCAGACAATAATTGTCATGATCATATTGGAGCTGTATTATTCTGTCAGACTTGGCTCTGCCAGATACCTTTCAACTGACATGACATAAAACATTTCCATGACGACTGGGAATTCTTCAAGTCTTGGGGATTTCTGTCTGTGCTGGCACTAAGACACTAGATCAAGTGTTGCTGTTGTCTCAGCTAGGGTGACTGTTGCCGGCTCTCATGGCTGTTATGTGGCATGAGATGGACTGATGGTTCTCTGCTCTCATGGGTGTTCTGTGGCATGAGCTAGGCTGATGGTTCCCTACTCTCATGAGCATTATGTGGCTTGAGCAAGGCTGATGGTTCCCTACTCTCATGAGCATTCTGTGGCATAAACCAGGCTGATGGTTCCCTGCTCTCATGAGTATAATGACTGCTCCAACCACTGAAGAAAAATAGGCACAGTTAACCCTTCTCCTGCTGTTTGCATGTATTGATGCAGTTTGAAAACAGTGCAGACCCTGATCAGGCAGCTCCTTCAGGAGCTGTCTGATCAGGCTCTGTAATGGTGAACCTTTCACAGTGTCCACTCTTGAAAAGATAAAGTTGCAGTCTGATACACAGGCGGTACCTTAGCGCTGGACACAGTTAAAGCAGAAAGCTCATGTAGAAACTTTCTTCATTACTTACGGTACATTAACTCTTTGAACCCTAGTCCCGCATATAGGCGTTCTTTTCAAACACTGTGCATGTGAATAGTACACATGTCCTATGCAAACAGTGAATACCCAGATCAGAGGGCTCCGAAAGGAGCCCTCTGATCAGGGTCTTCACTGTTTGTCACAATGCCAAACATTGACAAAACAACCCTTAAAAGTCAGAAATGGACTAGACAAAAATGGAAACTGGAATTGTCCATTTAAAGTTTCAGGGAGGAAAGACTTAAGCAATACAGTTTATTAGAAAGTCCCATTATTTTGCTGTTATGCATACGTTGATAGTTTAAACCACTGGAAAAAGGAACACAGTAAAATCTAAGAACAGATGCCCCTTAATAACACACAAAGCAGTCTTGTAAAAATAAACCAGGGTGACAAAAAAAAGTTAAGCCTGTGTTAACCTATTACTCCATAGATACACATTTTATTCCTCCACTGAAGAAAATAGTTCCATTTTACACAGAAATGAATATGTAACATGGTGAAAAAGTTGTGACCCAACTGGGACTCGAACCCAGGACCTCTGGCTTACCATGCCAACGCTCTAACCACTGATCTACCGAGTCACCCAGAAAAGCCAATCAACCATTTCACCATATTCTCTACCCGGCCACACACACCCCCTCTACACAAGAATTCGTCCCGAATTCTTATTAAAGAACACTCCACGAGTTTCTTATTATTATTTCTGTACACTCCACGAGTTACATATTATTCTACGGGTTATTTACGTTGGGCGCCAAATGTAACATGGTGAAAAAAGTTGTGACCCAACTGGGACTCGAACCCAGGACCTCTGGCTTACCATGCCAACGCTCTAACCACTGAGCTACCGAGTCACCCAGAAAAGCCAATCAACCATTTCACCATATTCTCTACCCGGCCACAAATATATAACATAAGAGCTATATATTTCCTATATTCAAGCAGATGGTAGCTTAAAGCAGATTATAAGTAAAGTAGAATGCACCTTAAGGTATATTCTGCTTTACTTTCAACCTGCTTTAAGTGGTCACCTGTCTGCAAAACTAGAAACAGGCTATGGAGTAATGGGTTAAGGAGAAAATCAGGAATCCTGATTGTAGTAAAGCATTCCTTCTCTTCACTCTCAGATTTACAGATTCTGTAACCGAGCATCTGATCTGGCTCCAAACTGTTTGCCACTCATATAAATTTAAATGGCCAGTATTTCAAGAACATGTTATTTTCTACATTATGTTGCATTATGTGTGTAATAAGTTTCATTTAACCCTTTACTCCATAGATACATGTTTTTACACCATGAATGTATTCATCTACTGAAGAAAGTAGTACAATATACATGTATAGTCATGAATATGTACCATATGACACATTCTGTTTTACTTTCAACTTGCTTTAAAAGGTCATCTGTCTTCAAAACTAGAAACAGGTTATGGAGTAAATAGTTAAACAGGAAAGAATAGAGTTTTTTCCACTGTAGTAGCAAGGACCATGTGTACTTACTTGTTCTATAGTGAAATTTGCATGGCCATTCTTTCTGAATTTTTGATAAATATCTGAAAATTAAAACAATAAATATGTATCATATCACCTTCATAATCATTAACCCATAGATACACCCTTTTATGCCTTTAATGTATTGCTCCACTAAAGAAAATAGTTCCACTTTATATAGTCACAAATTAGCACCATAACCAGAAATGGGTGTCAAAGCCCCCTGATGCTCGCCTGTTTAAAGTTTAAGTCTAAAAAACATCTTGTATCAAAAGAAAATCAATTTTCAGTTTAGAACTATTATTAAATTAATGTTGAGTCTTAGTCTAGTTATATTAAACTTTAAATAACCCGTGCAACCTTTAACCTGGTGTTTTGTAGTCGAAAAACCTAAGTCCAAAACATGTAGAAAATTGACATAAATTAAAATAATTTTTAAATTCAAACTTCATAACACCAATGTTTAACCCCAAATGAACCTCCATACAAAATTTTATAACCCTAGCACAAATATTAAGCTTTAAAACAACCCGTCCAAAAAACTTTAACCTTGGCCACGCTCACGCCGGGGGTATGACATTAGCTCTGCTGTTCTACGAACAGGCGAGCTAAAAATTAGTTTCTGTACCATAGCAGATGGTAGTTTAAAGCAGAATACACCTAAAGGTGCATTCTGCTTTACTTTCAACCTGCTTTAAGTGGTTACCTGTTTTCAAAACTAGAAACAGGCTATAGAGTAATGAGTTAAAGCTTACCCAGGCAATGGGTTAACACTTGAGTAATAATATATTTCTGAGGACCAAACAATCAAATATTCCATACAGCCAGTAATTGTTTTTCATTCTTCATACAACATCAGACCGTTTTCTAAGTAATGACATGTTTACATTGAGTGGCTTGTCTCAAACATATTTCAATTAATGGAAAAAAGAGCAGACACTGCTCATAAAAAACTCCTCCAGGAACCCTCTGATCTTAGTCAACACTGTTTGCAAGTGATGTGTATACATGTATCTGGATCCAGCACTGTAAGCATTAACATCCTCTATACCGTATCCTGTTAAGATCGATTTGATCTATGCTTGCCAACAATTTGGATCTAATAGCACACAGAACTTCTCAGTATCTGTTCAGGACTTTAATATAGATCTGTATTAAATTATCGACTGTTTGTCTGTTGATTGTATTTATCACCCGTATGGACTGTATGAACTCAGGTTCTAGGACTTACTGAACAATTTGCTAAGCTTGGCAAGACAACACAGGAAATTCTCCACGCTCACTTGGTTGTGCACATTGGAATATCTAAATACTAAAGCTGCGATTGTACTACTATTCAACTTAAAACCTGAAAAATAGAAATAAGAAACTACGGGTAATTATAAAATGGCAGTAAATATCTACATGTATTCCAAACCACGATAATATACAGATGGACATACAAACAGACATACTTAACTTGTTACACCATTAGACTGTTTCTAGTTTTGAAAACATGTTACTGCTTAAGCTGGTGGAAAGTAAAGCAGAATGCTCCTAAAGGAGCATTCTGCTTTACTTTCAATCTGCTTTAAGCTCCAATCTGGAAAGGAATTGGAAGCACCTTTTATATTTCTTGTCAGGACTTCCTATCTGGGAACTACTTTTCTTAGTGTAGGAATAATGCAGGAAGCGTAAAAAGGTGTATTTATGGAATAAAGGGTTTTAAAACTCCTCCACTATCTTTGTTGGGGATTCATGTTACAAGTTACTGCAGACAAGTGGCAGCCTATTTCAGGCAAAGCATATTACAGAATGATCCTATGGAAGCTTTCTGCATTACTATTTGCTATGCAATAAGCAGCATTCTGTTGTTAAGGATCACCATTGTTCCTATTAACTCTTTGCACGCTAGTGGTAGATATATCTGCCACAGGCATAATCTTTGCAACCAGTTTGGATCCAGATGAGACGCCGCGTCACGTGGGGTCTCATCAGGATCCAAACTGTTTGCCATTCTGACACTGAATTTAAAATAAATTTTGAAAAATTCTAATTTTAGAACAGAAGCAGACGACATTTGTTGCAGACGAAAAAATTACCCAGCATGCAAAGAGTTAAAAATTGTATATCCACTTACCTGCTGACAATACAGATCTCCGCAAATCAAATGAACTGATAGTCCCAGACTTGTCTGTATCAAACTGTTGAAATAATTTCTGAAATGTACAAAATATCAAGTGAAAGCTTGTACAGTGGAGAAGACGTTTCTCCTGACCGTTTAAACCCAAATGAAACGCAAATGCATTGCAATAAAATGTAGAAAATGACAACCTGTTGACAATTTTGACTATTTATCTTAATCTGACTGGCAAACAGTTTGGAGCCTGATCAGATGCCGGGTAAAGAGAATAATAGTTTTAGCATAAACTGTATTATTGGGAAAGAAAAACATCTTATCCACTATATACCTGTTTGCAAACAGTGTGGACGGTCACTGAAGGACCTGTTAGACATTCATAACCAGCTGCGTGGCTTAGTGGTAGAGTGTCCGCTTGCAGTGCAGGAGGTTGTGGGTTCAATCCATGGCTTGGTCAAACCAAAGACTTAAAAATTGGTAGTAATGGCTTCCCTCCTTGGCCCTCAGGATTTCCGGTTAGCATTACAACTGGTTCGTCGGTGTCAGGATAAAGTGACCGGCCGGGAACAGTCCCATTGGTGCACCTAAAAAGTGCCCCTGCTCGTATTACCCGAAAGGGGTGTGTAGCAGTATATAGAGAAAGAAAGAAGGACCTTGCAAACAGAACTAACCCAGATGAGGTACTGCATAAACATGTCACAAACATTGCATTAAAGCTATATAATGCAAAGAGTTATAACAAACAAACAACAAAGGTGAAATATAATTATGAAAATTATCAATTAACTCTTTCAACACTAAGTAGCTCCCTATGGGTTATTAGCCTTCTGATCTGGGTCTACACTGTTTGCAAATGTAATGAGTATATTTTCAACAGGTCCATGGTGTTGAAAGATTTAAGCATTGGCTTTACATAATGGTCATACCTTCCATGATCTTAAAAGATTCCAGAGATGAATGAATTCTGTAAAGCCTAGTCTCCCAGAGTTCTCAGAGTCTAGTAGTGATATGAAACATTTACACGCATCCACACTGATGTCTTTGTGAAAAGTATCTGAATAATATACAAGTACAATGTATAAACAGAGCTCCAGATAAGGATAGTTTTCAAAAACTAAAATCTTTATTTCTCAATTAAACCCTATGGTGTCACTACTCATTAGAATCGTCTCGAAGAGACGATTCTAATGAGTAGTAACACCATAGGATTTGGTGCTAAAATGAGTGAGAAAATGTTTGATTTGTTGAAATAACTACCTCTTATCTGGAGCCCTGTGTATAAATACTGTTTACAATTTAGCCCTGTTTAACCCTTTACTCTCTAGATATACATTTTAACGCCTTTAATTTATTCCTCCACTGAAGAAAATAGTTCCAATTTATAGTCATAATACTTATCATAAGAAATATTTTCCTTGTTCTAGCAGAATCTGATGGAAGCTTAGGGCAGCTGAAAGTAAAGCAGAGTGTACCATAAGGTGCATTCTGCTTTACTTTCAACCTATTATAAGTGGTCACCTATTTTCAATACTTGAAATAGGCTATGGAGTAGAGGGTTAACCCTTTACCTGATAGCATTGTTTCTAGTATTGAGGATATGTGACTACTTAAAGCAGGTTGAAAGTAAAGCAGAATGCGCCCTAAGGCGCATTCTGCTTTACTTTCAGCCTGCTTTAACTCTTTGAACCCTAGTCCCGCATATAGGCGTCCTTTTAAACACTGTACATGTGAAAAGTAGACATGTCCTATGCAAACAGTGAAGACCCAGATCAGAGGGCTCCAAGAGGAGCCCTCTGATCAGGGTCTTCACTGTTTGTCACAATGCCAAACATTGACCAAAACAACCCTTAAAAGTCAGAAATGGACTAGACTAAAATGGAAACTGGAATTGTCCATTTAAAGTTTCAGGGAGGAATGAGTTAAGCTATTAACTGCTAGAATAAGGAAAGTATTAAATATGACACGTATTCATTACGGTATAATTTGGAACTATTTTCTTCAGCGGATGAATAAAATGAATGTGCTAAAAGTCGCTTCTATAAGGGAAAGGGTTAAACACACAAGAGTTCTCGGAGTCTAGTAGTGATATGAAACAGTTGCAAGCATCCACACTGACGTCTTTCTGAAAAGTATCTGAAACAATGCAAACTTTTATATAAACTTTTCATACAGTGTGATTGGTGACTGAGAGAAAAGCAGAAACCTTTTTGAGAAGCTTTCTGTTATATTTCTAGGCTACCCATATTATATGCCACCTTTCTAGCATGACACTATTTGCTATGTCCAAAAGTTATTTTTGACAAAATACAGCTTATAGATTGTTATGAAGAGACATGTAAGAGCAATACCATATTGTAAGCAGAGTACCTACCTGTCTTCAGACCATCATTTAAGGACTTCTGAAGCTCCCAGGGATTCACTTCCATGTCCTGGAAATATATCAAATAAAGCTTACAATTTGTTTCAGTAACAAACGATGCAACCAGATTGGTTTGTGATGTTTCTAATTAACATATCAATCTAATAATTAACCAAACAAATAGTTCAACAATTAACGTTTCATGCTTTTGATCTCATAAGTACAGTTGAAAACTCAATACTTCAAACTCGCTTTAATCGATTGTACCAGTATTTCATAAGTTGAATTTTGATAACATGATTTCACTTAAGTCGAACAAACCTGCATTTCAATGTTAAAACACAGGCTTAGCTAAATCTTAACTTTGAAATACGGGTATGTTCCAACTAAAACGAGTAAGTTTAGACTATATTTCTTTATTAAGCTTGACAAAACATTTTTATTATATTTCTTCAGGATATTTAACTGATTATTATAATAAAAGTTCATCTTCAGCATCTTTAAATACTTATGATATTGAATAAGTATAAATAGAATAAATAATGTACAAGTTCGTTGAGTTATCCTAGAAATTTAATTTCTATAACACCATAACAGATGTTCTACAACTTACACTACATTTTGTATTGACAAATTTTGAAAAGAGATGTAACCTGCCATAAGACAGAGTAGAAAAAGTCTTTTGAACTTGTCTGTTGCAAGTTCATTGAGTTATATCAGATATTCATTTCTATATATCATAAAAGATATTCTACAACGTACACTACATTTTGTATAAACACATTTCAAAAAGTGAGTTACCTCCCCTGAGACAGAGTAGAAAAATCTTTTGAACTTGTCTTCCTGGTCGTTGTCAGGTTTAGGTTGAGGTAGAGAAATGTCCAGCTTCTCTGAAGGCTCATCAGTGCCTCTGGAAAAACAATTTATGTTAAACAGTAACAACACTGTTTATTACCTAATGCTCTATATAACTTGTAATTCGTTAGTTTTGACTGTTATTCTGACATTTCTTAAACAGGGGGAAACAGTTTTAACTGTTCCCCTCTAGGACGAACTGGTTCATGAATGCGCAAAAAAGATGCATAGAAATTTTAAAATCAGGGTCATTGAGAAGTTTTCCGTACCCAGGTTAGCCGTATTGTAAATGAAACAGTATTAAATAATTGTCATTGACTGGTGTATGGTGATTGTTTAATACTTTATTTGATACTTTATTATTATTTATAACAATATGGTTATGAATGAGGCAAGCTAGTAATACACACCAAGTTTCTCCGCTATCCTTTAAACCAAAAAACAAAATGCACCCGAACATTATGTAATGTGCGGATGTAAACATGCATGCGCTTACAAGAAGACACTAATCATTCATCAGACGATCATGTCTGTCAAAAACTCAAAATGACTAATAAAATTTTATTTCATTTGTACTTTGGCTTAGATTTGTTCTTTTTGAAATTCTAGTTATATAGAGTATTAGGTAATAAAACAGTTATTTCATGTGTGTTAGGGGAACAGTCAATATTATTGTCCCTTGTTATCAGGGAAGACTTTTGAACTATTGCCCTTGGTCTTTCGGCCACGGGCAACAGTTCAAAAGCCTTCCCTGATACCTCGGGCCAATAGTTTTGACTGTTCCTTAAATACACATGGAATAATTGTATAATGTTTATAACAAAAAAACTTGCAATGCATTCATTTGGAGATGTCTACAGAGTAAAGACAGCAGGGCTCCAGATAAGAGGTAGTTATTTCAACAAATCCAACATTTTCTCACTTTTTTTAGAACCAAATCCTATGGTGTTACTACTCATTAGAATCGTCTCGAAGAGACAATTCTAATGAGTAGTGACACCATAGGGTTTAATTCAGAAATAAAGATTTGAGTATTTGAAAAACTACCCTTATCTGGTGCTCTGAGACAGGTGAATAATTTATGAAGTGTAAAAATACATGTACAGTGAAACCCTTCTATTACGATCACTAAAAAGAAACAAACTGATTGTATCAAATATAATCAGTTTACTTATTTTGCAATGTCTAACAGTCATTTTATTCATGTGACAGCTAATATCAGTTTTCAAAACAATACCTAAGGATTTACTCTTTACTTACTCTGCTGTGTTTTTATTTTCAAAGAAAAATCGCATGTAGAAATCTGCTTCTTCATTGACGTCATACGTGCTGGGCACTATAATATAATCTCCTGGGAGTAGCACTAGTCTTTGAATGATTTGTCGAGAATTAATAAACATATCACAGCTTGCAACTCTATCGTTGTGGTCAAAAAAGTCTTTCTTTAATGGCAATGGATGACTCTGATTAAACTGGAAAACAAAAAGAGGTTTATTGAATAAGTATGTTATCATGATGAGATATTGAATTATGGATAATCATTTGGATATTTTTATATACCTGGGTCCAAGGTAAGGTTATAAAATATAAAGACTTTGAGTTTAGTCTGGTCAGATCATACTCAAGCATTTGATCGATCAGATTTGAGCTTTCCTCAAATCTGACTAATCAAATGCTTGAGAATGATCTAAGACTCAACTCAAACGCTATATAACCTTGGGGCCAGTAGTTAAATCAAAATGATTTCAAACATTTCAAACCTTGTAGTTAATTTGTATACATGATTTGTTACTTTTTGATTGATCTGTGTATACTTATTGTTGGTTGCCATGATATGCATATTGTTACCTGAATAAACTCTATCCAATTGTGACATGAAACTCTATGTGAGTACTGTGTACAAAGTTAGATAAAAATACATAAATGTATACTAAATTACAAAGTCTAACTATACATGTACATTTCTAAATGATGTTGAATTTGCTATAATGTATTTATAATATGTATCAAGCAGTCATCCAATAAAAAAAAGCTATTGCTGAATGTAGGATATGAGTGATGCAGAAAGATCCTATATGAGCTTTCTGCAATACTTTTGTCCTGTATTCAGTCTTAACCTAAAAGTAAGACAGCATTTCAATTTCTCTTGAGTGGCAACACCCTTTTATGTTTTAATTGATAAAAAGGGAAACAGGCTATGGTGTTATTGTTTAGCACATGTTGTCTTTTATGTAAACTTCTATTTACACTTTCTTTATCAACCTACCCTATATACAACAAATCCAATATAAATTAATCTTTCTCCTTTGTTCTTCATTTTTCGTCTGTCTTTTTGCATTAACTGGATTATAAAACTACACTTCTTTTCATCGTCTTCATCGGTGGCCTGCAACCGAATCTTGAACTGGGGATTACACCAATGAGTGTCTGCAAACAGAAAGTAGAAAAAACTATAATTAAATCAAACATAGCTACTTTGTCAATAAACCCATTACTAAAATACTCCATAAATATGACTTTTTACACCTTTAATTTATTCCTCCACAGAAAAAAATAGTTTCACTTTCTACAGTCATGAGTATGCACCATAAGAAATATTTTCTATAACATAGCAGATGGTCCAAGCTCAAAGCAGGTTTAAAGTAAGCTTTACTTTCAACCTGCTTTAAGTGGTGATGTGTCTTCAAAACTAGAAACATGCTATGGAGTAAAGGGTTAAGAAATGTCTTATTTTATTTTACAGCACTCCCTCTCTACAACAACACCTAACGGGAGAACAAAAAATAGTGCGTTGTTCAGAGGGAGTCGTTATAGGAAGGGAAATTTGCAAACAGCTTGAATCCAAATCAGACGCCGTGTAACACGGCGTCTGATCTGGATTCAAGCTGTTTGTCACACGTCATTAAGGTTTTTTCTGTTGACGTGTCCATGATGTAACTTTGAGAAAAACAGCAGACGACACTGCAGTCGTGAAAAGGTTGGACATAATTGTCCTGTTTAGGGAACTGCGGATAGGGTCCTTGTAAGGAGGGAGTCGTTGTTGGGAGGGCAGTTGTAGGTAGGGAACACTGTATTAAACCTTTGAACCCTAGTCCCTCATATAGGCGTCCTTTTCAAACAGTGTACATGTGAATAGTACACTTGTCCTGTGCAAACAGTGAAGAAAGACCCTGACCAGAGGGCTCCAAAAGGAGCCCTCTGATCAGGGTCTTCACTGTTTGTCATAACGTCAAACATTGACAAAAACAACCCTTAAAAGTCAGAAATGGACTAGACTAAAATGGAAACTGGAATTTTCTATTTAAAGTTTCAGGGAGGAAAGAGTTAATTTACAGTAGTGTAGAGCACTTGTCACCTCTAAGAGTTGGTCTTCCTCCAGCAGTGAAGCCTTTCAGCCATCTCTCGTGGAATTCTGTGGTATGCCACTGTCTAGGCATGTCTATAGGGGAGTCTGGCGTCAGGTTACAGATGTCAACAGTATCAAAGTTCTGTAAGAAATCGTTGAAGTCCATCCTGAAATATACAGTAAAATCTCTCAATTAATTACCACCATTGACCCATTTTATGCGTGATACACTTTTAGGGGTAGCTCTAGGCAAACAGTTTTGATCTCAGATTAGGCCCTACATTGTGGGGCCTGATCTGAGATCAAAACTGTTTGCAGCTAAGTCAATATTCTATCAGAAACTGCTAAAATATTTTGAGTTATACCTGCTGCAGACAACATTTTAAAATGGCCGCCAAATATTACCCAGCATACAATGGGTTAAATGAGGTCAAATTTACGTGCTTAATTTAATAAAGCAAGATGAAAGTAAGGCAGAAAGCTCTTAAAAGCATACCGTAACCGTTGTTCTGCATTATTCCCCCCCCCCCCTTTTGATGCCTTAGCCTATTCCTTATAGAAATGTGTTTTCATGTTTATTTCAAGTCCTGATGAAGAGTCATAGGACACTTGTCCTGCATTCTGACAGGTGGATGCTTAGTCAAATTAAACATATAAACACAAACCTAATTCACCTGTCCGCTTTACATTCAGTCTGCTTTAAGTATTCACCTGTCTTTAAAACTGAAAATAGGCTGTGGGTGGGTAGGGGGTTAAAACTACAACCAACATCTAGACCTGTGTAATGGAAACCTTTCAGCAGATAGTCTACACTAATTATAACTACCAGGGACTCACCAAAACTCGCCATCATCTCTGAACACAAGACCCATTCTCTCCCGCTCCATCTCTGGAATACTGTTCCATTCTTGGGACCTGGATAAAATAATAAAATTATAATACCGTCCTCAATAAATCTAATTCACTTATGTCGAACTTCGATATCTCGAACTTGCTTAACTCGAACTAACCGATATTTTGACACATGAATTACATTATTTCATGTTCGGTTCAGTCGAACATACCCGTAGTTCAAAGTTAAAATGTGGCTAAGCCACGTTTTAACTTTGAACTACGGGTATGTTCAACATAACCGAGTTCGAGATATTGAAGTTTGACTGTATGTTGAAATTGCTCATATTTCAAAGTTAAAACATACTTTTGAAATACAGGTAAGTTTGACTTTTACCAGCTCAAATTATCCATGTTCAACTGAAGAAATATAAGTAAGTTTAATTTAACCCATTACTCCATATAGATCTATTTTTATGCATTTAATTCATTCCTCCACTGAAGAAAATAGGTTCACTTTATACAACAGTGAATATGAACAATAAGAAGTATTTTCTGTATTTCTAGTAGATAGTTGCTTAAAGCAGGCAGAACGTAAAGCAGAATGCACCTAGAGCTACACTGTTCTTTACTTTCGACCTGCTTTAATTAGTCACCTATCTTCAAAATTAGAAACAAGGTATGGGGTAAAGTGTTAACCAAAGTATGACTGTATAGTACAATGATGAAACTGTAAACTTTTATAACTTCTATCTACAGTTAAATTTGTGTTTAAAAACAGTTCTTTGAAGCCTCATGGAGCTCTTTCTCCCATAACCCCATAACATGGTTCTAGTTTTAAATACTGTGATCACTTAAAGCAGGCTGAAAGGAAAGCAGAATGTGCATTAAGGCACATTCTGCTTTCCTTTCAGCCTGCTTTAACCTACGATATAGAATATATATATGTCATGTATGTTATGGTGCATATTCATGACTGTTAAATTGGATATATTTTTTTCAGGAGGAATAAATTAAGAAGCCTAAAAAGGTGTATTTATGGATAATTGGGTTAACCCTTTACCTGATAGCCTATTTCTAGTATTGAAGATAGTTGACCACTTAAAGCAGGTTGAAAGTAAAGCAGAATGCACCTTAAGGTGCATTCTGCTTTACTTTCAGCCTGCTTTAAGCTTCCATGTGCTAAAATATAGAAAATATTCCCTTTACTATATATTCATGGTTGATTAAATTGGAACTCTTTCTTCTGCGGAGGAATAAATCATATCCGCTAAAAGGCGCTTCTATGGGTTAATGGGTTAAAATTAACACAAGTTTGGCTGTACCATTAGTTTTAGTGAACTAATAGAATGTATACGAGCTATTTTTAATGAACAGTCTCAAATTTCTCATATTTAATGGTGATTAATAATTCAAAATACATGGCAAATTGGAATTATTTTCCCACCAAAACTGTGGTAAATGCAAGGTTAACCCTATCTGTGACGGAAACGACTATACACATCATTTGCAAACAATGTAGACCCAGATCTGATGGCTTCTGAAGGAGCCCTCTGATCAGGTTGCACTGTTTGTCATAATTTTAAATATTTTTGATAATCAAAACCAAAGCCGACCTCAGTCACAGTTGAAGAACTTATAAATGACCTTATGATGGCTTATCCTCTGTTCAAAGCCATGGACTGTACAGTCTTCAAGTACAGTAAAATCTCGCTATTACGACCACTGAAACGAAGGCTAATTGATTGTAAAATAGAGAGGTGACAGCTTAAAGCAAGGTGACAGTGAAACAGAGAGCTCCTTTAGGAGCTCTCTGTTTCACTGTCACCTTGCTTTAAGCGGTCACCTATCGCAAACACCCTAATAACTAACAAAATTTAGTGGTCGTAATAGAGAGGTTTTACTGTATGTAGTAAAACCTAGGCTTGAATACAGTCAAACTTGTAAGTGACCTTTTACTTTCAACCTGCTTTAAGTGGTCACCTGTCTCCAAAACTAGAAACAGGCTATCAGGGGTAAAGGGTTAAGACAGGTTTAACTGTATTTCATGTCTTATATCGGGTCTTCCTCCACCTGTAATTAGCTGGACGTCGCGATATGACTGAAATACTGTTGAAAGCGACGTAAAATCAAAACAAATCAAATCATGTCTTATATCACAGAGTGGGAATTTTAAATCATTTGCCTACCTCTCACCCCAGGCTCCTCGCCAATCAACCCGAGTTCCCCATGGATTTCTAACCCTAATTAACGTGACAGGTACTTGGCCTCTCTCTGACATCAACAGGATCTGGAAAAATATATAACACCAATGGTTTCTCAATATTCTCATTAGCTTGTGAAGAAACTTGACCACTGGAGACATTTTACAGTCATATACAGTGAAACCCCTTTAAACCAGAACCCCTAAATACCGGAATTCTCTCTAAACCGGACAAAAACGTTGGTCCCGTTTCCAACCCTTCTTTATTTTAACACATTAAGAAATAAATATGCCTTTTTACGCCTTTAATTTATTCCGTCACTGAATAAAATACATTCATGAATATGTATCATCAGAAATATTTTCTATATTCTTGCAGATGACAGCTTACAGCAGATTGAAAGTAAAGCAGAATGCGCCTGAGGGCGCATTCTGCTTTACTTTTAACCTGCATTAAGTGATCAGCTATCTTCTATACTAGAAACATGCTATGGGTTAAAACCCCTCTAAACCAGAAACCCCTGTAAACCGGACATTTATGTTGTCCCCTTACATGTCTGGTTTAGAGGGGTTTTACTGTACACTGTAACAGTAAAACATGTGTCAGGCGACCAATAATATATTTAACCCATTAACCGATAGCCTGTTTCTAGATTCAACAAGAGTTGTCAGAGAGACAACAAAGCTCGCCATTGGCACATTTAGAAACTTAAAAGCACACTCAACGTCACCGAGTTCAACCTTTTTGCCTGCATGGAAAGGTCTTGTCCATATACAGATGAAAATCAAATACATGTATGAAGTTCCACCTCAGGGGACATAGGAAATATAGGCATTTTTTTAAACCTAAACACAGATTTCGAAACCTTAACCCTTGATCGAAACCTAAACGCGGGCCTTAAGTTCAAGGTCAAGGTCTAAGGGGTCCAAATTTTCTGTGCATGGAAAGGTCTTGTCCATATACACACACATACCAACTATGAAAGCAATACCTCGAGGGACATAAAAGTTATAGGCATTTTTCGAAAAAACCTAAACACAGATTTCGAAACCTAAACGCGGGCCTTAAGTTCAAGGTCAAGGTCACAGGGGTCCAAATTTTTCTGTGCATGGAAAGGTCTTTTCCATATACACACACAAACCAACTATGAAAGCAATACCTCAAGGGACATAGAAGCTATAGGCATTTCGAAACCTAAACACAGATTTCGAAACCTAAACGCAGGCCTTAAGTTCAAGGTCAAGGTCACAGGGGTCCAAATTTTTCTGTGCATGGAAAGGTCTTGTCCATATACACACACATACCAACTATGAAAGTAATACCTCAAGGGACATAGAAGTTATAGGCATTTTTCGAAACCTAAACACAGATTTCGAAACCTAAACGCGGACCTTAAGTTCAAGGTCAAGGTCACAGGGTCCAAATTTTTCTGTGCATGGAAAGGTCTTGTCTATATACACACACATACCAACTATGAAAGCAACACCTCAAGGGACATAGCAGTTATAGGCATTTTTCAAAAACCTAAACACAGATTTCGAAACCTAAACGCTAGCCCTAAGTTCAAGGTCAAGGTCACAGGGTCCAAATTTTTCTGTGCATGGAACGGTCTTGTCCATATACACACCCATACCAACTATGAAAGCAATACCTCAAGGGACATAGAAGCTGTAGGCATTTTTCGAAACCTAAACACAGATTTCGAAACCTAAACACGGGCCTTAAGTTCAAGGTCAAGGTCACAGGGTCCAAATTTGTCTGTGCATGGAAAGGTCTTGTCCATATACACACACATACCAACTATGAAAGCAATACCTCAAGGGACATAGAAGTTATAGGCATTTTTCGAAACCTAAACACAGATTTCGAAACCTAAACACGGACCTTAAGTTCAAGGTCAAGGTCACAGGGGTAAAAAAATTTCAGTTCATGGAAAGGTCTTGTCCATATACACACACATACCAACTATGAAAGCAATACCTCAAGGGACATAGAAGTTATAGGTATTTTTCGAAACCTAAACACAGATTTCGAAACCTAAACGCTGGCCCTAAGTTCAAGGTCAAGGTCACAGGGGTCCAAATTTTTCTGTGCATGGAAAGGTCTTGTCTATATACACACCCATACCAACTATGAAAGCAATACTTCAAGGGACATAGAAGCTATAGGCATTTTTCGAAACCTAAACACAGATTTCGAAACCTAAACGCAGGCCTTAAGTTCAAGGTCACAGGGGTCCAAATGTTTCTGTGCATGGAAAGGTCTTGTCCATATACACACACATACCAACTATGAAAGCAATGCCTCAAGGGACATAGAAGTTATAGGCATTTTTCGAAACCTAAACACAAATTTCGAAACCTAAACGCTGGCCCTAAGTTTAAGGTCAAGGTCACAGGGGTCAAATTTTTTCTGTTCATGGAAAGGTCATGCCCATATACACACACATACCAACTATGAAAGCAATACCTCAAGGGACATAGAAGTTATAGGCATTTTTCGAAACCTAAACACAGATTTAGAAACCTAAACGCGGGCCCTAAGTACAAGGTCAAGGTCGTCCAAATTTTTCTGTGCATGGAAAGGTCTTGTCCATATACACACACATACCAACTATGAAAGCAATACCTCAAGGGACATAGAAGTTATAGACATTTTCTTAAAATTGTTTACGCCGTTCACGACGCCACCGCCGACGACTACACTGGGGGTATTGCAATAGCTCGTCATGTACTTCGTACAGGCGAGCTAAAAACAGATGACCACTTAAAGCAGGTTGAAAGTAAAGCAGAATGCGCCTAACAACACATTCTGCTTTACTTTCAGCCTGCTTTAACCCGTAACCCCATAGTCTGTTTCTAGTTTTGAAGACAGATGACCAGTTAAAGCAGGTTGAGAGTAAAGCAGAATGCACATTAAGGCACATTCTGCTTTACTTTCAGCCTGCTTTAAGCTACAGTTTGCTAAGATATAGAAACTATTTCTTCTGGAACATATTCATGACTGTGTAAATTGCAACTACATGCTTCTTTGAAGGAATAAATTCAGGGCGTAAAAAAGCATATTTTGGGGGAAATGGGTTAACCCTTTAAACCCTAGTCCCGCATATAGGCGTTTTTTCAAACAGTGTACATGTGAAAAGTACACTTGTCCTGTGCAAACAGTGAAGGCCCAGATCAGAGGGCTCGGAAAGGAGCCCTCTGATCAGGGTCTTCACTGTTTGTCAGTAATGCCAAAATTGACAAAAACAACTCTTAAAAGTCAGAAATGGACTAGACAAAAATCAAAACTGGAATTGTCCATTTAAAGTTTCAGGGAGGAAAGAGTTAAGCTATCACCTGCTAGGATAGAGAAACTGTTTCTTATATGTGTATATTCATGACCATCACAAGATGATCTATGTAATAACCTCTTCCCACTTCCATCCAAACTGTTTGAGATACATACAAAGATGAGTGCCAGTATTAATATTCAGGAAGAAATGGCTGAACATTTCCTTTGAAAGTTGCTGTTATGTTTTCTGTTTTGCAGATGAAAACTGCTTAGAAAGCCAATAAGAGACAGTCATTAATCTTCTTATGTTTCATGGTTTCTATGGCAACAAGTATCGCCTGCTCTGTAAGACCATGCTTTTACCATGCCCTGTCAAACTTAATTAAAATGTTACAGAAAATGGTTCCTGCATCACGACAGGTAGGTGCTTAAAGCAGACTGAGCTCCTATAGGAACTCTCTGCTTTACTTTCAGTCTGCTTGAAGCAACAGCCTGTCTTAACCCATTACTCAATAGCGTGTATCTAGATTTGAAGACAGGTTACCACTTAAAGCAGGTTCAAAGTTAAGCTGCACATTCTGCTTAACTCTCAGACTACATGTACTTTCCTCTACCATCTTCTAGGATATATCTATATATAACATATTTCTTGCAGTGCATGTTCTAGATTATTTGTTTTTTGTTTGTTTATTATTAATGAATGAATGAACACACAAACAAACAAACAAACAAACAAACAATCTATAACATGCACCGTAAGAAACATTTTCTATATAATTATATTCTAGATTGTAGAAAAGGACAAGTGTACTCTTCGCATGTATAATGGTACATTGTATTTGTAAATTATGTGTATACTTGTGACTTGTCGCTAGGATTCAATGGTTTAAGAGCTATCTTTATATCACTTTTATCCTGCACTATGCAGTTACCTGCCATGAAGACTGTGTAAGGATTTGTTATTGAATCTAAACACAGGTTGTACTGGTATATAATAATAAATGTACATACACATCACACCTGAAGTTCATATACCATTGACATGTATGGTTAATAGTTGTACGGTTACTATGGTGATGCTAGATATGTTGAAATGACATGAATGCCCTAAATAGCTAGTTCTTCATACTTTATGGTACATATTTTCCCATCCTGGGAATAAATTTTGAAGCAGAAAGAAACTGAAGAAGGGCCTACCAGTTCTCATTATTCAATGCTGAGATGATGATGATGGTCACACAATATGATGACTACATGTATATCAGAAATTGATGCTGTTTGAAAACAGTGCAGACCCAGATCAGACAGCTCCTGAAGGAGCTGTCTGATCAGGGTCTGCAACGTTTTCTAAAAGGTTTCTGTCCGATACAAATTTTGAACATCATGTAATAGTTCAGATGATAGACGTTTTTACCAGGTAGAGTTTTATATATTTAGCAGAAGACCAGGTGCTAAGCCACATCTTAACTTTGAAATACAGGTAAATTTGATTTATGGAAGTTCAACTGTAATGCTTCGATGCACTCCACAAAAATAAATATGGGCTCATAACATACTGGAAAAGTCATTTCCCTTGACACATTCAACACCATGGACCTCTGTTTGTGGGGGTATAACAATATTTTAGTGTCCCTTTCACTCCTTCTGCCAATTTCAAGACCAAATTTAAGGCCAAAGGTCACAGAAACCTGAAATTTGTGTCTTGCACATCTAGTACACCTAAGTAACATTGATGCCAAGTATCAAATGAATCGGGTTGAAACTGAAAGAGGAGTTGAAAGTACAAGATTTTGCCTACCAATTTCAAGACCAATTTCAAGGCCAAAGGGCAAGGTCAAGGTCACAGAGACCTGAAATTTGTGTCTTGCACATCTACTACACCTGAGTAACATTTATGCCAAATATCAAATTAATCGGGTTGAAACTGAAGGAGGAGTTGAAAGTACAAGATTTTGCAGACAGACCGAGGTACCAGGTACCAGAATCCACTACAACACTTTCAAATGTTCAAAATAACATCATAACCTCTAAGCCCTGTAAGATTAACACTTTACTAGTGGTGAAACATGATGACAAGCTTTGCCAACAATTTGAATCCTGATGAGACACGGCACAATGCAGTGTCTCTTCAGGAATCCAAACTGTATGACACTCAGACTCTGTTCGTTTTGAATAAGAAAATTTGAAAATTCTAAATTTAGAACAGCAGCAGATGACGATTGTTTCAGATGACAAGACTACCCAGCATGCAAAGTGTTATAAGGACCCATGTTATCTATCTACACCTGAAAAATGACAGGTTTTCTTGACCTAAAACATAAGCCCAGATTTCATTTTCATATACAGGTGTGAATAAGCTGCTTTATGTGTCAAGGGTATTGTATTACTTGTTGAAATCTAGTATAGGAAGTATGGAAACATCAGTACAGTGGCCTCCCTCTCTACAATGACACCCAAGGGGAGACACAGATTGGGTGTGTTGTTAGGAGGGAGTCGTTACAGGGAGAGAAATTAAGACTTGACTTACATTTGCAAACAGCTTGAATCCAGATCAGATGCCGCGTTACGCGGCATCTGATCTGGATTCAAGCTGTTTGTCACTCATCATTATATTAATTCTTTCAAAATGTCCACTTATATGTAACTTTGAGTGAAAAAAACAGCAGATGACAATTTTAAGTAGACAATATTGAAGCAGTAAAATCGTTAGGCATAATTGTCCTGTAAAGGGAACTGCGGCAAGGGTAGTTGTAAGGAGGAAGTCGTTGTTGGGAGGGCTGTTGTTATGGGAGGGAGCACTGTACAACATATAACCCTTAAAATTGTGTGATTGTCAATATAATGTTTTAGGACAATCTAACAAGATGTTTAAACCTACAAAACTTATACAGTACAGACCCTCTTATATCATCTCCCCAGAAACATGACCTGTTTTGAGTTTTAGAGACATATACATGTGTAGCTGCTTGACCCAATAACCTCCATAGCCAGTGCTTCTAGTTTTAAAGACATGTGACGACTTTACTTAAAGCAGGCTGTAAGTGAAGCAGAATGTGCCTGCTTTAAGCTACCATCTGCTAGGATGTAAAAAATGTTTCTCATAGTATATACTATATTCATGACTGTATAAAATGGAACTTATATATCTTCTTAAGTAAAGGAATAAATTGAAGGCATAAAAAGGCATATATATCAGGGCTCCAGATAAGAGGGAGTTAAGCGAACAAATCCAATATAATCTCACTCATTTCAGCACCAAATCCTATGGTATTACTGCTCATAATAATCGTCTCTTCGAGTTATTCTAATGAGTAGCGACACCATAGGGTTTGATGCAGAAATAAAGTTTTTAGTTTTTGAATACTCCCCTTATCTGGAGCTCTATCTATCAATTATCATAGTTTGATAGGTTATTATAGTGGTCCATAACTGTACCACAGCAATGTCATTAAGTTTTATATCACCTGTTTTTAAGTATGTTATTTACTGCTGTTACATGCACACATACATGTAAAGGCTGTCTAGCTTGACAAATGAGTTTACAAAAACTTAAAAATGAACCAAATTTTCCCATGCTTTATGACTACAGTAAAACCTCTTAAATTTCAATTGATCTTGACAGCAAAAGATTTGGTTTAGAGGTATAACAGAATAATGCAAGTTTCTGTCACATCAAGCTGCTATTCAAAAGAATGGTAGTAGATAAGAACGAAACGGGTTTATAGAACAAGAAGAGGGTAATGCAGAAAGCTATAATTGGAGTTTCTGTATCACCTTTGTCCTGCATTAAACTTTAGCATGTTCTAAGTTTTCTCTTATTAAGCTACCTGTACGAAATGTTCCGCCCGGAATTGGGGCGGAATCTCACATCCTATTCCGCCTGCATTTCCGCCTGTTTCCACTTATATGAAATAAAGAATAAATTCCGGGCGGATTCCAGGCGGAAACGGGGCGGAATTCGGGGCGGAATATGTAAATGAGGCACTTTTTACGGACGGAAAAAATTCCAGGCGGAAAAAATTCCGGGCGGATTCCAGGCGTAAACGGGGCGGAATTTGGGGCGAAATATGTAAATGAGGCGGAAAATCTTTCAGGCGGAATTAGGATATGCAAATGAGGCGGAATATATTCCGGGCGGATTCCAGGCGGAAACGGGGCGGAATTTGGGGCGAAATATGTAAATGAGGCGGAAAATCTTCAGGCGGAATTAGGATATGCAAATGAAGCGGAATTTTCTTTGGGGCTGAAATTTTGATGCAGAATAAGTAAATAAAGGAAGGGGAATATTCAGGGTAGAAGCTTTGCAAAATCTATTTTGGGTAGAATTTGACTTTAGAACATCCTCTTTTAATTTTGCAGTCAAATTAGGCATGCCCATCACAACTTCTATCAAGGATTGCAAAAAAGAAACTCCAAGAGCTACTGAAAATAGATAAACAACCAAAAAAGTGCATATCATTAAACTTTTTAATTAAAAAAGTAACATATTAATCAATTTAACTTACATAATCACACACCTTAATGCTGTCCTAGAAACCAAATGTCTTATAATGTGTCTCGTATGATAAAATATCTCCAAGAACAAACCTGAAATCGTTCCCCAACAGCACTATTTCTTTAACCCATTCAACCATAAATATGCCTTTTTACACCTTTAATGTATTAGTCTGCTGAAGAAAATAGTTTATACAGACATGAATGTGCTTCATAAGAAATATTTTCTTTATCCTAGCAGATGGTAGCCTGAAATCAAAACAATGCACCTTACAGTGCATTCTGCTTTACTTTCAACCTGCTTTAACCTACATAACCCCATAAATACATCTTTAACTTATGACCCCAAAGTTCCGTTTTTCCTATATCCTAGCAGATGCTAGCTTAAAGTAGGTTGAAATTAACTAAAGCAGAATGTGTCTTAAAGTGCATTCTACTTTACTTTCAACCTGCTTTAAGTGGTCACTTGTCTTCAAAAGTTGAAACAAACTATGGAGTAATGGTTAAAATGTCATGCTCCAATTATAATCAAATTAGTACTTGACAGAAATATACATAGTTTGAACTTGGAATGGGAATTTCTTATCCAAGTAAAAAAAGCAGGATAACACCTGCAAAATTTGATAAACAAACAGAGCAAACACAGATCAGGAACAGTCAAATCTGGGTCTTCTCAGTTTGTTAATGCCATAAAAAGTGTCTATGAGGGAAATATTTAATCTGTCTTATAACTAATGTACAATTGTATAATCAAATATTTATACACTTATTATTTACAGAGATATTTATCAAGTCATTGTCTTTGAATTCTATTTTCTTATTAAAAACCTCATATAAATTTGATGGGTCACAGATTATCAAACAGAAAATTTCTATCTTTGACATAAACACTTTAGCTCGTTTAAATCTTTCAACACTAAGTAACTCTTGTGTGTTATTAGGTTCTCTTGTAGATCCTTTTAGTAACAAAAATTTGAACCAATGTCTACTTGGAATTCTGGGTAGTTTATAAATACTGCTCTACACAAACAAACAGTGTAGACCCTGATCAGAATAGCCCTCTGAAATGGGTTTACACTGTTTGCAAATTATGTAACTAGTATAATTTAAACAGGTCAATTGTGTTGATAGAGTTTACCGGGTGACTCTTTTTGAAAATAGGTGACTATACTTAAAGCAGGTTGAAAGTAAATCAGAATGCACTCTGCTTCACTTTCAGCCTGCTTTAAGCTACCACCTGCTTGAATATAGAAAATATTCCTTATGATACATATTCATGACTATAAATTGGAACTATTGTCTTCAGCGGAGGAATAAACTTTGAAATGCACTAAAAGGTGCTTCTATGAGGGAAAGGGTTAAACAAATCTGGCACAGGTAATGTTCAATTTGGCCTACAGAATTACCTAAACAAATCCATTCTAGGATCAGGATAAGTCTAGTTCTAATGACACATCCATATCAAATGTCTAAGGTTTTAGTTGTAACTTGTTTCCTAGCATAAGATGATCTCCATGTCACCGTCACCGGGCATCATTCATTCACTGCCTTGTTGGTAAAAACTTGGCCAATATTTTCCCACATCAAGTGTTGACATAATCTAAAAGACAATCAGGAGACACTAAATTTAAAATATGACTTCAAATATTTATTACCAAAAAATTGAGTCTGAATTAATTTTAAAATGGATCTTAAGGTTGAGTACCCCTAATGAGATCGTGCCAATTTCGGTCGATATTGGAACTCTACAGAGAGCGATCGGCCATTCTCATCAACTGCCGACCTGTTCTGAACTGTGCTAAAACATGCATGGTTCGAAACACTTTGGCAGTTGACAAGAATGGCTGATCGACATAGAAATTAGACTACCAATTGTGGTCTGATCTCATTAGGGGTCCTAAATCTTAAATCATTAACTTCAGTAAGCTACTTGTTTTATCATTAAATCAGATTAAAACCGAACTTCCTGTTCAATCTTTTAATTTTGTTTAGATTGCGTTAAATAAAAGTTAACTTTTACGCTGCATTTGACAGTTACGCCAGTATATTAAATTCGCGAAAACTGGTGACAAAATTAACTAATTGCAGTTTGGTGCACCCCAACGATAAAACAGGAGGCGTTCCGCATGATATATTTTAGCTTCTGGTTATCGGCATCATTCATAAAACAATGAGCGCCCAGTAAGACTCCGACGAAAACAAAAATGAAGCTGCAAACCATCGAATGTCGCGGCGATAAAAGAGGTTTTAGATTGTCCAAATGAAGTTTTTCGTACCGCTACGGAAAATTATCGGCAACAATATCAAAATCACAAACGACCCCTGTTAAATCTGCTAACCTTGTTATTTTAGGAAGCTTGTCATATTATTGAAATCATTCAAACATCAAATACACCTAATACACAATTGAATATTTTCGTGATATATCTAGTATATGTGGTGCGCTTCGATAAAAAATGATACGCTTTGATCTGGAGTTCTAATCCTTACCATTTGATGATTTGGTCACATATTAATTATTATGGATGACTGGCTCACGCCGCTGTAAAGCATCACTGACTGTGTTGTACCACACAAGACAACCATCCAACATTAAAGTTCAACAACATCATGGGTTTTTCCCTTCATTTTCTGTCCTGACTCCATCATTTACATAGTTTCTGAAAAATAAAATTTATATAAATTAGTGATGAATTAATTAGTAACCAGAATTATACTCACTGTAGGGACGGGTCCATGGAATTTTAATTCAAATTCAATGTTCTTTCAGAGATGTCCTTGAAGTGAAAAAGTGAGTTTTTGCACCTCAAAGAACTATTTTACAATAGAGTCCTTTGCAAATTCAATAAGTATTTTAATGGGTACTCTCGTAACTCTGAGGGAATGGTGGGGGAAATACTCATTTGAATTTTCATTATATATATATCATAGATTCAAAATTGCCAAAACAATGTGGAATTCTAGTGTATTATAAGTGTTAAAAAAACACACTAAAGAAATTGTGTTCAGTGGTGATTAAATAAATAATATATAAAGAATCAATGTGTCAAATATTTTTTTGGCGACTTTGAATTCGGATAGTTACAAAATTGACATGGTCCGAAACATCAAACACGGAAATCGACTCTCTAACTACGAAAAATGGGTTTCTCGCACGTTGTCGACGTTATAATATATGCTTCTCAGCAGACTCGGTTATTAACTTCATCTTTCGACATTTCACGTCTTTAAGTTTATCACAAAAAAGCTGATCGATTCACACACCTTTTTCATAAAACAAGAGCCGCATGCGGCCCTAAATCGCTCACCTGGTATCCATGATTACGGTCATGTAAATGGACCAGTAATGATTACGTTTTCACTTATTCACCCCACCCACTGGTGGCCATGTTGTTTGAGCTAGCAAGATTATTTGTAGAAAACTGGCAAAGGGTCACCCATGAATCATTATTTGTGTAAAATTATTCTTAAATCAGACCAATGGTTTCAGAGAAATTGTTTTTGAAAGTTTTTCTATACAGAAATATAAGGAAAACTCAATGCCCCACCAACTGGCGGCCATGCTTTTTAAGATAACAAAATGATTTTAAGAAATCTGGTAGAGGGTCATCAATTTACCATTTGTGTAAAATTATTTTGAATTTGCAACAGTAGTTTCAGAGAAGAAGATTTTTAAAGTTTTACTATACAGTAACATAAGGAAAACATGCCCCACCCACTGGCAGCCATGTTTTTTTTTAAGATAACAAAATGATTTTTAGAAATCTGGTAGAGGGTCATCAATTGACCATTTGTGTAAAATTATTTTGAATTTGCACCAGTAGTTTCAGAGGAGAAGATTTTTAAAGTTTTTACTATACAGTAACATAAGGAAAATCTGCCCCACCCACTGGAGGCCATGTTTTTTTAGATATCAAAATAATTTTAAGAAATCTGGAAGAGGGTCACCCATGGTTCATTTGCATAAAATTACTGACAAATCAGACCAGTAGTTTTTGAAAAGAAGATTTTTAAAGTTTTCACTATATATCAATATAAGGAAAATCTGCCCCACCTACTAGCGGCCATGTTTTTTAAGATAGGAAAAATATTTTAAGAAATCTGATAGAGGGTCACCAATGGCACATTTGGGTAAAATTATTTACAATTCGGACCTGTAGTTTTTGACGAGAAGAGTTTTAAAAAAAATTCAATTGGTTGCCATGGCAACCACAATTTCAATTGGATGACCTATATTTGAAGAAATCTGAGAGAGTACCTTACAAGGAACAATCCTATGAAGTTTTGATGAAATTGGCACAGTGGTTTCCAAGAAGAAGATCTTTGAAGAAAAAGTTTGACGACGGACGGACGACGGACACAGGGCGATCACAATAGCTCACCTTGGCACTTCGTGCCAGGTGAGCTAAAAAAAAAAAAGCCGACCGGGTCTGGGCGAACAGTGACTCAGTGAGTAGAGATATTTCCTTAGACCTTTGTAAGAATTTTTGATATTTCAAATACACGTTCTTTTCGGGTTCTTACCAAAGTAAATTATCACGATATGTCTTAGATTCAGGAATATGTGCACTGTGCAGTTTTTATTGACAAAATCTTTCTTCGACCTCGACCGTTGACTTTTCCATTTGATTTTGACCCAACACTACCGGCCGTTCACTTTATCCTGACACCGACAAAACCAGTTGTTACCATATGCTACATGTAACCCGAAACCCTGAGCGAGGAGGGAAGTCATTAAAAACTACTAATTTTTAAGTCTTTGGTTTGCCCCGGCCTGGGATTGAACCCGCAACCTCCTGCACTAGAACGGGACGCTCTACCACTGAGCTACGTATACAGACCGTGTCAATGTTGATCATTCTATAATAGAAGTACTCTTATTTAATATTTCGGCAGTCTTTACCTTGTGAAATGGTTACAGCTGTTAAGCCACCTCAATATCTCTGGTCCATGGATCTTTAAATAAGATGTTTCAACAGTGTTGTAACTATTCTATTGGTTGACTCATGGAATCTGAAATAGAGACATATGCTTTGATAAAATTAAAGTGTATCTAGATCTAAATTTAAAATTTGAGTTGTGAGAAGATAGATAAAATCACATCTAAATAACTTGTTTACCACACATTAAACTCTAATTAACTTGTTTAAACTAAAAGAATGTATTTAAATCTAAGAAAAACAATCAAATACGGGACAATTTAATTACAAAATGTTGAAACGATTTTCTCTATCTAACTATACACTGCAATCACTATTCTATAGTGTGTAGGCCGAATTAAACCAGTTACGATTTGACTTGGGACGAATTGAACCGCTACGTTTTCAGCATAGGAGATTGTATTTTTAGGTCATCTGCCTATCAATTGCATTTCAAATGATGGATTAGGTAAATAAATATTTGCAGCTTCGACTTGAACACCTATCTACTGAAATGAATCTAAATACATGTAAATATATCTGCATTAAATCTTACAATATCCTAGTAGGATCAACTGACAAAAACAAACACCCAGGCAGCGTGCGATAACATCTGAATTATAATTTATACACGAACATACAAGTTTAAATACACAATTTACCTTTAACCACAACACGCATTGTCCGCGACAGCGTGTATGAGCAGAGACTGTATAAAGCCATCTCTGGTATGAGCCATACAAGGTGTGATTTCTTGGTTAAAACACAGGGACATTCATGTATCGTCGTTACAAATTATGGCTCTTCATTTCAAATTTCGAGACCAACAGCTAGCGCATGCGCGGAACGGAGCACACAGAGAAACTTCGACCCACTCGAGTTTCGGCCTTTCACGTAAATAAAGTGTTATTCTTTCTGCTAGAAACAGAGAATAAACGTGAATTATCTCTGAAATGATATTATGTGCATATGAAAACTAGGGAAAACGTTGAAGAGAATTTAAAATTGTTCTTTCCTTAAAGTTAAATGGCTATTTCTTAAAATAATTTTCCAAGATTAAAAAAAAAAACAGCAGTGGGTGGGGCACTCGTATTTCCTTCATACAAATGGGTGAATCTGTATCAGATTTCTTCAAATATAGGTATATCAGTTGAAACTGTGGTTGCCATGGTAACCAATTGAAACAACTTTAAAAAATCTTGCCTAAATGAAACTGCAGTTCTGAATTGAAAGTAAATTCACACAACTGATTCCGAGAGAGAGAGGCGGGGGGGGGGGGGGGGGGGGGGGGGGGGGGGGGTGTTATTGTCTTTAAGATTTTTACTCCAGTTTAACTGATGCTAGTGGAATAAAATTTCATATAATTATGGAAATAGCTAGCTTGGAGAGATTAAGTGCAGGGTCCATAACTCTGACTAGACATTAATATTTTCGGAGTTATTCCCCTTTGTTATATTTGACCAAAAGACCTTCCTCATTTGTACATATATGACTTCTTTGTTTTATTGCGATAATTTTGAATCCATGAACACCCTGATTTTATTAAATAATTAAAAAGATACAATTTTTTAAAACTTTTTTCATGTTTTGGACTTAAACATTTTTTCAAAATTCACAGTCCAAAATTCCGCCTTGTTGCAATAGTCTAAGTATGAAATTCCGCCTCATTCAGGCAGAATTTTAACTAAGTCCGAAATTCCGCCTTATTGAAATAGTCTAAGTCAAAAATTCCGCCTCAATTTCCAATGTTTTCTCATTTTCCGCCTCGAGATGCTAGTCTAAGTGAGAAATTCCGCCTCTGAAAAATGTCAAAGTACAAAATTCCGCCTGGATTTTAAATTCCGCCCGGAATCCTCTCAAAATTCCGCCCGTAAAACTGACTGACTTGAGGCGGAATTTAGGTTTCCGCCCCAAGTCCGCCCGGAATCGGCCATTTCCGCCCCAATTCCGCCTCATTTCCGGGCGGATTCCGCCTGGATTTTTCGTACGGGTATTATTATTAAGCACTATTTGTGATAGTTTAAGATATTGTGGCAGCAAATTGATCAAATTTTGCAAAACTGGAACTGTCTATTTTGAAAATTCAGCGCAGTAAGGGTTAACCCTTGTTATGCTGGTTTTTAAGTGAACTATTCCACTTCTGAAAAATGAGCAGTTTTATACTGATTTTTAGCGCTGTTTCACTATATTTCAGGAAAATGAAAGTAAAACAAACAGTACAGACCATGGTCAGATGGCTCCTTAACCCATAGCCTGTTTCTAGAATTGAAGATAGGTGGCCACTTAAAGAAGTTTAAAAGTAAAGCAGAATGTGCCTTAAGGCACATTCTGCTTTACTTTCAACCTGCTTTAAGCTACCATATTCGAGAAAATAAAAAACTTTTCATATCATATATATTCATAACTGTATAAATTAGAACTATTTTCATCAAGTGGAGAAATAAATTAAAGGCGTTAAAAGGCATATTTATGGGGTAATAGGTTAAAGAGTTGTATGATCAGGGTCTACACTGTTGTTTGTAATGTATACATATACTGGTTTCCAGCATAGAAAGGGTTAAAATGTTGTATTATTGGTAATATGATATCACATCAGCTGCATGATCAGCAATGCAATTAATTTTCATATATCTCCTCCACCCCAACCCCCTCCAACTTTTTCTCCAATGGAAACGTCTTTTGACACCTTTACTTTTCCTCATATAAAATGCCCTTTCATGCTTCTATCATGTTCTGTCAAAGATCATTATAGGAAATCTTTCCTGCACCCTGACAGGTAGATGCTTAAAAGTTCTTTTAGGAGTTTTCTGCTAAATATTTCAACCTGCTTTAATTAAGCAACCAACTGTTCTAGCTATGAGGGAAACTATTGTTTATATCAGGTCAAAACTGTCAGGGATTTAACAAAAGCGATTTCAAAGTGGTCCGTTATTTAAATCAGTGACTGATCAGATGTTGTACTCTTCTTTTTCATTGGTGGTTGAACACAGAGGTTTGACTGCATAAAAACAAGAATGGTCCAGTTTCAGCCATATGGTCTAGGAGTAACACACTTGACAAGTAACATTGGAGTCGCTGCAGGTTCGATCCCTACTGCACCAAATAACTTTACTAATCACGGTCCTTAGGCTGGGACCTTAATCCAACTTCCCATGTTTCAGTGCTATACATCGAGCATGTAAAAGAACCAACTTGTTTTCTCCAGTAGGATTCTATCTGCACCTGTACTTGCACCTCCACGGTGTCCAACAAAACCTAAACTAACTAATGTCTGCTGGGGGTGTCCCCACCATAATGGGTCAAGGTTGACTAGGAGGGACGTAAACATACATACATATGAATCAGGCTTCAGTGGCTTGTGAGTAAAACCAGTAAACATGTTTTTGTTGCAGTCAGGCTGACCAACCATCAGATGCTCTTATGATGACAATCAATCAACCTTCATCCTGCCACAATGTCACCAGCTTCAAATATCTCACATATTGCTCATGTGGGCACAGCATTTTGTTTTGTATATTTTTCATATTTTACTGGGAAAAGCCTGAAAAGTAAGTGTCAAATAGTTTGGATCCTGATCAGATGTTGAATTTCTCTTAGTCTGATCTGGTCTAATCTGTCTGTCGTCACACATAGCAGAGTAGGTTTAAAATTTGGCCTAACATTCCTCAAATACCATAGTTAGAAATGAGGAAACATGGATAAATATAACCCAGTCCTTCTGGCAACTGCAAGTATCATCTACTTCCCAGATATTTCTTGGAATTTTACAAAACTGTATCACATCAAGATGTTAAGTACAGAGGTTCAAGTGTCAAAAAGTTTAGAGCCTGATCAGATGCCAAGAGACACGGTGTCCAACCTAGATCAGTCCTATAAATTTACAATTTTCTTAAGCAACACTTATGGTGGTTAATGTGGTTTAAAGGACATGTGTGACTGTGAGGGGTATAAACTATTTTGTCACCATGTAATATGATGACTTCATTAGAAGTCTAAATTTATTTTACCTGGCCATCCATATGTGTTGACGAAATCAAGATAAGTTATAAACTTGGCAAGGATGAAAGAATTAATATGATTTTTTTTCAGTTTAACTCAAGTCGTAAGTATGCAAAGCATTAGTAACCATTTCATAATTCATTGGAAAAAAGTTTGGAAAATGCAGGTTTCAACATTATGTCTGAAATGACTGTGGAAGTACAAACTGTAAAACCTTTACTCCAAAGATAATTAGATCTGCATGTTTACGCCTTTAATTTAGTCCATACCAGAAGAAAATAGTTCCGCTTTATACTGTCTTGAGTATGCACCATAAAAAATAATTTCTATTTCCTAGTAGATGTTTAGTTTGATACAGGCTGAAAGGAAAGCAGAATGTGCCTAAAGGCACATTCTGCTTTACTTTCAACCTGCTTTTAGTGGTGACCTATCTTAAAAACTAGAGGCTATGGAGTATAGGGTTAATTATCAATAAACCCTATTAACATGAGATGGGTTCATTCCTCCAACACTGAATTTGTGTCTTCTGATGGAAATGCTTGATGCTTATGTTAATGATTGAGTATATATTTAAGAATCACCATTTAAAATCATTATCAAGAAGGAGTCAAATAACCTCATAATATGGTCACAAATGGTTCTTTGAAGGCTCAGTAAACTTTTTAAAAAGCAAGCATTGTTACTCCTTTTATAACACTTGATTTTTCTAAAATTTCTTTCAAAATATGGCCAGAGTGTCAAACAGTATGGATCCTAATGCCACACAGAGTTACGCTGTTTCACAACTGGATCAAAACTGTTTGCAAAGACAATCAGTTTTGCAGTTAGTGGTCAAATTATTTAGGGTTCATATTCCTAAGGCACAAAGTCATTATTTTAATAAGATTAACAATGTTGAATCATGCACAGACAAATAATTTAATGAGTCATGTGCATCTAATCTGATTGCATACATCAATGAAGATATTTTCTGTAACTCAAGAAGACAAATATTTTCATCCATGACTTCCTGCCTTTCTTCAACGCTAATTTGGGGTCACATCTAACCCATTACCCCATAGCCTGTTTCTAGTATTGAAGATAGGTGGCCACTTCAAGCAGGTTAAAAGTAAAACAGAATGTGCCTTAAGGCACATTCTGCTTTACTTTCAACCTGCTTTAAGCTACCATCTTCTAGAAAATAGAAATTGGTAAAACTGTATAAATTAAAACTATTTTCTTCAGTGGAGAAATAAATTAAAGGCGTTAAAAGGAGTATTTATGGGGTAATGGGTTAAATGGACATTAACACTTCTTTCTACTGAAGTTTTTTGTAGGGACTTGTTTCATTTTTTGTTATGGATGATTCTGAAATCAGAAACATAGAAATAGCACAAACATTAATAGTAACCGTCCAATCAGGGTATACGCTGTTAGCAATAGTATGCATAAACTGTACTGGTTTCAGTACAGAAACGGTAATAGGACTTTTGACAAGAAGATTACTGTAAACCTGCAGTCTTTTAAGGCCAGTGATATGTAGCTTAATGATGGAAAAAAGCATACAGAAATTGCTTACAAGAACTTTCTGCATTACTTTTGACATACATTAAGCAAGCACATACATGTATCTTTGAAAAAATACTATGCTTCTCAATTTCATGGTTGCTAAATACAAATAACCCCATTTAAAACTGGGGACGTGGTCCAGTGGTAGCACACTCGACTGCAGTACAATGCAGGGGTCGTGATTTCGTTCCCCCATCGGACAAAGTCCTTTGGATGAGACTTTATACACTGAGGTCCGATGTATCAGTGCTTTACACTGGGAATCCAAAAGAACCAGAGAACTCTTTGGATAATAAGAATTAGGGAATCGCACCCGGTTTTCTGTGTCTGCTCCCCTCTGGGACGTCCAATTAGCCCATAGGTGGCAGAAATGGACGTTAACAAACGAACAAAACTCCATTTAAGAGGATATTTCTCCGTCAACCAATCATGTTGGCTTTTTAAAAACATGGGTTTATAATGAATTGAAACACTTTCCAAATGTATTAGAAAAGGATCATGTTTTACAGAATCATTTTTTATGATAATTTGTAATCCCTTAACTGTACTTCCTCTCTCGAGTGACCAACCAATAGGGGATAAGTAGTTTCTTCAGAAGCAGGTGCCTGTTTAATGCAGGATTAAAGTTATTCAGAAAACTCCTGGAGGAGATTTCTGAATAACTTTTATCCTGCATTAACCTTACACCTGTTTACAAGACTGACAATATTACTTGTTTTAATATATATTGACGTGAGATATGACTGTATTCAACACTATGAGTCCTGTAAACTAGGCCAGTCTGTGGTTTGTGTGGTTTTTGTACAATTTCTCCTGGTTTTTTGTATTTTATCAAGTTGGCTGAGTCACATTCACTGATGAGTCACTTATGAAGGTAAAAGAACATATGGACTAACTAGATATGTCAATCTATATATCAAACTATCTTCACCCATTGCCTGCTATTAGTGCATATTGACGCTTTTTGAAAGCAACTTGTAAACCTATATCAAACTGTTTTATCAGGGTCTGCACAGTTTTCAAAGAGAAACTGTCTGACATGAGTCTGCACTCTTTCATGGAGAATGTTTTCTTAGCTCATTAGTCAATGTAATAGTTTAGATGATAGATGTTCATAGGGGGCTGAGATTTATATATATACAATCAGCATTAGAAGAGTTAACAGTCATTCTGTGCATACTTCCCTGACACTTGCATTAAACAATTTGGTTCCAGGCATAGTACATTGTATTACTCAGCATCTGATAAAGGTTTTACACTCATATTGATATTCCTTCAGTCAAATAGCATAAAATACAAACACTTATCACATAAAACCGACTCTGGGAGTGTTATAAAGCCATTCAATAAACTATAGTGAAATATCAATATTTGGGCTCCGGCCCTACCTGTTCGTCTACGAGCGCTGCATGGCACTGAGCACCAAATGACGTCATTTGCCATGGCGTTACTGTAAACAACGTCAAGTTTTGGCGGAAAATACATATGGCGGAGAGACAAAAAACTACTGATTCAGTTCACTTAAAAGGGTTTTAAAGTGTTTATGTGATAAATAGGATCTAACATTCGTGCTCATTATTTATCATTCTTAATAAACTCGTTGACTAAAACAAATATAACGCTCGCCAAGGCTCGCGTCATATTGTTTTAGTCAACTCGTTTATTAAAAATGATATTTAATGAGCACTCATGTAAGATCCTCTATATCTATAATATTAAATTTAGGAAAAAAGAGTACTCTACTATAACAGATGTTTGACTAAAGATGTTTGATCCACATAAACCTGGTCACTAAAACCAAACCCCCATGAATTGTACACAAAACAAACTATGCACTACAACTAAATAGGTTGTTTTCAAGCTCAGGATTGAACATTGTTGAGATTTTCAGAGTTATTGCTCAGAGTCATGAAAAACTCAACAAAAGGCTATGTACTGTTACCATTCCTTAATCATAAAACATAACCACATAAGATGCCTATCCTTTAGAATACTATAATATAGTATAGGCTTCAGAACTCATGTAGTACTCCAAACAAATTCTCACTTTTATTTTTTCTCTCATATTTGGCTTCCAAGTTTCTACTAGTAGGAAAAAAGACGCTAATAAATAACATTATTAACCCATTACATATAAATACACCCTTTAACGACTGATTTATTTCTTCTTTTAAAGAAAACAGTTCCACTTTATACAATCATGAATACGCACCATAAGAAATATTTTCCATGTCATCTTATAGAAGGCTGAAAGCAAAGCTAATGATAATGCACATTCAGGCACATTCTGTTTTACTTTCAACCTGCTTTAAGTGGTCAACTGTTTTCAAAACTAGAAACTATGAGGGAAAGGGTTAAATAGTATTGATCCTGAAAAGATACTATGTTACTTTGTCTCTTAAAATCTTCATTCAAACTGTTTGCAAATGTCAATCAAGTTGGGATCAGTTCTTCTGGTAAATTAGCACGCCCTATATAGTATATATTCCATACAACTATATGATCATTTTCAGTTTTTAAATGCAGGGATGCTACTTAAAACAGGATGAAAGTAAAGCAGAAAGCTCCTTCAGGAGCTTTCTGCTTTACTTTCATCCTGCTTTAAGCTGGACCCATCTTTAAACACAGAAAACCAGCCTTAATTAGAGGTGGTCATTTTATCTAAGTTTTACTGTAGTTTCCCATCTCCTATCCCCCATGTTCCTCAACCCACTATAATACCTCCACCCATCCGGGTACATTAGCACAATACTCATGTATCAGTTTACCTAAAAAATATCGGCCACATAGCTTCATGCATATACCCGTAAAGATGTTATCACCCCTTAAACCCTTCACTCCCTTAAAGGTATACCCACAGAGCACACAGGCATCTGCAAACTGTTTGGATCCTGATCAGATGCCGAGTAACTCGGCATCTGATCAGGATTCAAACTGTTTGACAGTCATAATTTATTGATGTTCTTTAATCAAATTGATGGAAATTTAAATTAAAGAAATAAAAGTAGACATGAATTTTTCAGCAGACTACATCTAGGCAACCAAGGGGTTAAACATGAAACATTCATAAACAACAGGACAGGAGTAACATATTTTGTTTTTCGCTCCCAAAGTTTAAGAATAAAATATTTATGCTAGCTACGAACAAGGGCTCTGTTATATCACGGCAATCTTAATTAATCTGAGACCAAACATACACAGGTGATCAACAGAATAATAAATATGTTTTTGAATCATTGTGATACGTGAGATGAGATAAAGCTTAAATTAATCACACCAGCGACTTGCATACTCATGTGTTCATTAATTCTTTGAATGTCAAGTTGTTTTTTCTTCTGCAAGAATTGTTGTTGGCTACTGTTCTCATGACAGAATTTTGTAAACTTATTTTCAAAATTGGGTCAGAGTATGTGTCAAACAGTTTGGATACAGATGAGGCGCTGAGTTACATGGCATCTCATCTGGATCCAAACTGTTTGCAAAGGTTATCATGATTTTGCCGCTAGCATGCAAAGAGTTTAAATACAATCAAACTGTTTTATCTATTCAGAGACACTTAACTTTACTGGTATTTTTTTGGTTAGCAGAAAAATTGAACTATGGATTAGTCCAACTCCTGCAACCACTTAATAAGACTTATTTTAGCTGGTAACATATGTGATTTCTTAAAGCACAATGAAAGTAAAGCAGAAAGCTTCTTTTATGAATTTTCTGCTTTACATTCATCCTCCTTAAAGGTTCCAGATATCTTTAATATATCTAATAGATCTTGTTTCAGAGGTCCTAGTAGTAGACCTTACTGTAATGATTTTATCCATTTCTTCCAATTCCCTGGTTTTTTGACAAATGGCAGATGGTAGCCTAAAGTAAACTCAGAGCTCCAGATAAGAGGGAGTAAACTGCACAAATCCATCATTTTCTCATTTATTTTAAAATAAAATCCTATGATGTTACTACTCATTTGAATCGTCTCTTCGAGACGATTCAAATGAGTAGTGACACCATAGGGTTTAAAGCAGAAATAAAGATTTTAGTTTTTGAAATACCCCCCTTATCTGGAGCCCTGGTAAACAATCTATTTTACTATCAGCATTCTATAAGAAACCATCTGTATTCAATACTGAAAACGAATTATAAGGGAAAGGGTTAAACAAGTGTGAGAATAGAATTGGAAACAGTTTAACTCTTTCCTCCCTGAAACTTAAAATGGACAATCCCTGTTTCCATTTGAGGTCTAGTTCATTTCTGACTGTTAAGGGTTGTTTTTGTCAATGTTTTGCATTATGACAAACAGTGAATACCCAGATCAGAGGGCTCCATAAGGAGCCCTCTGATCTGGGTATTCACTGTTAGCATAGGACAAGTGCACCTTTCACATGTATACTGTTTTAAAAGGATGCCTATATGCGGGACTAGGGTTCAAAGAGTTAACCTCTTAATTCTAATGGTAATGTACTCTCTGACAATAAATATATATCAACTGGTCTTGTCTTCAATGCCAGACTGAGAGCAATAGCAAACAGTGCAGAACCAGATTAGAAGCGGTATTGTGTTGGGTCTCTGTACAGTTTTCTATTACATTCATATGTATGTTAACTCTTTCAACACCTTAGACTTGTTTGAAATATATTCATTACACTTGCAAACAGTGTTGACCCAGATCAAAGGGCTCCCATATAAGAAGCCCTCTGATCTGGGTCTACACTGTTTGCTAATTTAGACCAGTATTTATTAAACTACCCAGAATTCCAAGTAGGTTGGCACATGTTTGGTTACTAAAATGATCCACAAGGAACTTAATAACCCACAAGAGTTACTTAGTGTTGAAAGAGTTACGAATCCACTCAAAAAGTATATGCATTATTAGTTGTTGGTCCAAGGTGACAACTTAATGCAGGACAAAGGTATAACAATAATCTTCAACAAGACAGGAGTTCTCTGTTTTACCTTTGTCCTGTATTAACTCTTTCCTCCCTAAAGCTTTAAATGGACAATCCCAGTTTCCATTTTAGTCTAGTCCATTTCTGACTTTTAAGGTTTGTTTTTGTCAATGTTTTGCATTATGACAAACAGTGAAGACCCAGATCAGAGGGCTCCGAAAGGAGCCCTCTTATCTGGGTATTCACTGTTTGCATAGGACAAGTGCTCTTTTAACATGTATACTGTTTGAAAAGGACGCCTATATGTGGGACTAGGGTTCAAAGGGTTAAGCAATCACCTGCCTTTAGTCAATGTCATGCTAATGAAAAGAATGGATGTTTAACCATTTACTCCATAGATACGTAATTTTACACGTTTAATTAATTCCTCAAATGAACAAAAATAGTTCCATTGTATAATGTATACAGTAATGAATGTGCAACATAAGAAATATTTCCTATATATCTAAGCAGATTGTAGCTTAAAGAAGGTTGCAAGTAAGGCAGAATGTGCCTTAACCCTTTGAACCCTAGTCCCGCTTTTAGACGTCCTTTTAAAACAGTGCACATGTGAATAGTACACTTGTCCTATACAAACAGTGAAGACCCAGATCAGAGGGCTCCGAAAGGAGCCCTCTGATCAGGGTCTTCACTGTTTGTCATAATGCCAAACATTGACAAAAACAACCGTTAAAAGTCAGAAATGGACTAGACTAAAATGGAAACTCGAATTGTCCATTTAAAGTTTCAGGGAGGAAAGAGTTAAGGCGCATTCTGCTTTACTTTCAACCTGCTTTAAGTGGTCACCTATCTTCAAAACTAGAAACAAACTATGGGGTAATGGGATAATACATGTTAAGAGTGTATATATTTGTGTTTCATGTATAATAATAAATGTAAATATCCACCCTATATTATGATAATGAATCTCTTCAACATGCACAACTGAAGTACGCTTTGCAACTATCCAGGCATAAGATTAATGTGAATTGTGCATTTAGTCTCTATCGTAATTTGTATGATGGACAATGTTCACTGCAGGTGTGTATGCATGTGTCAAATGTTATTGTATAAATCCGATAAAACACTTTTATCAAGCAGTAATGATTGTTGAATGAAAGGTGACACTTCCCTTTTGATACAGATAGGTTTGTGTTAAACAGATATTAAACAGGAGATGCAAGTATAATCTTGATAAAAGTGAAAGAGCTTAATGGTGAAAGAAAGTAAAGCAGAAAACTTTCTTTGAGAGTATTTTTTGCAATACTCTTGTCATGCATTATGAAACCATCTATTCTATCAATTATTCTCCATTCAATATGACTGCTACACACACATGGTAGTGTGCACTAAACTCTTCCTATTCACTCAAACAACAACTTATCAGTTGTCTTAAAGGACAGATAGTGGATAAAGCAGGATAAAAGCAAAGAAGAAAGCTCCTACAGGAGCTTTCTGCTTTACTTTTATTTTTGCTATAAGCGGTCACCTGTCTGAATCACCACATACAGCCTTGTTTTGAGTGGGTGTAATAATGTATCTTTTCATTGTAAAATAACAAGTAAGGGGTATTAACTGAATATACAATCATACAAAGACTATCTCAAATTTATGCATTTTGATTTTATTTCACACACTCAGAAAACTGATTTTTTTGCTAATGGCTTATATTAACCCTTTCCTCCTCAAAAGAGCCTTAGAGTGTATTTAACTACCTGTACCGTATTCCTCAGTACAAGTGCCACAAATGAATATTCATTGATAGTGTTCAAACATGGGCCAGCTTAAAGTAAGATGAAAGTAAAGCAGAAAGCTCCTTTAGGATCTCTCTGCTTTACTTTCATCTTACTTTAAAGCAGCTTTCTGCTTTACATTCATCTTGCTTTAAGCAGCAATCCACCTGAAGTGCAGTAAGATATACATGTAGGTGCTTTTCAATGGCAAGGGTTAAAGGCTTTTAAATTTTGCAAATAGTTATGATCTGGATCAGATATTAATTTGCCAAGTCACTTTGCATCTGATCAGGATTCAAATTGTTTGACACTCAGTCATGAAAGTAAATTTGTTTAGCATGAGACAGGTTAAAATACAGTGTCTTGTTTGAACTTGTATTATATTAAATATTTTTTAATAACCATGCTTTCCTTTGTAATATGATTGGGGAGCTTTAAATATACCACACAACAAGCAGGTTAGATGAAGGTTTGATGAGGAATTAATTAACCAATTCAGCATAACCTTTTTAGTCATAGATTCTTTTCATGATTCAAGATGAAAGGATGCATAAACAGGCTAACAGTAAAGCACAGATCTTACAAAAGGAGCTTAAAGCAGCCATCTATAAGACTGTAGAACCAGTTTCCCATGGGTCTTTATCAGAACATGGTAGAAGCATGAATAGGAGTTCTATGAGGAGTAGATTATAGACATTCAGAGCTCCAGATAAGGGGAATATTTCAAAAACTAAAATCTTAATTTTTGCTTTAAACCTTATGGTGTCACATTACTCATTAGAACCGTCTCTTGAGCAGTATCGCCATAGGATAAGGTGCTTATTTGAGTGAGAAAGTGTTGGATTTGTTTAGTTTACTCCCTCTTATCTGGAGCCCTTGATGTTGATAGTGGACATATAGTTTTATATCTGTATAATATTCAACAGGAGAAGAGTTAACATGTAACCTTCAATATATCTAACAAGTTAGCTTACCTCTCTAAGATCTGTAATACTGTAAGCATGTCCTGCTATAAGGCCATTGGACATCTCTGTCTCCTGATTGGACCCCTTCACTGGCTGCAAGTATAATAACATAAACATCATTATAAGCTTCAATCAACTAAGGTATGACATAAGACAAATACTAAAATTCTTGTGTCTCCATTAACCCATTACCCCATAAATATGCCTTTTTACACCTCTAATTTATTCCTTCACTGAAGAAAATAGTTCCGATTTATATAGTCATGAATATGTATCATAAGAAATATTTTCCATATTCTAGTAGATGAAAACTTAAAGCAGGCTGAAAGTAAAGCAGAATGTGCCTTAAGGCACATTCTGCTTTACTTTCTACCTGCTTTAAGTGGTCACATATCTTCAAAACTAGAAATGCACTATGGGATAATGGGTTAAACCCTGTGCTGTCATTAGTTCATTAGAAATGGCTAAAAACGACTCACTCGATAGGGTTTGGGGGAGACATATATATACAGAAGAAAATCATCCAATTCCCAATTATCTGGAGCCCTTATGTAATGAATAATTGAATGATAAAGTAATTAGGTTATAGGTATTTCACATACTTCTTATATAAATGGCAAACATAATACAACCAGGTGCTTTACTCACACAATTCCATTTATAAATCTTGAGCTTATGTTAATAAAGTTGATGTTATCATCTTGTCAAATATAGATATAGGGGTGTAAAAACCTTGAGTATAAGTATAAAAGATAAAGACATTAAACCCTATCATGTATTTTCTTACTAGCAGTGTATCTGTTATGAGTGCACTTGTTGTATGCAAACAGTGTAGACCCAGATCAGATGGCTCCTGCATGAGCCCTCTGATCAGGGTTTTCACGGATTGTCATATTGCAAAATATTGTGAAGAAAAAAAACACCTAAAACTAACAGTCAACAATGGACTAGACTTAATTGGTAAGTGGAATTGGCCTTTTAAAGTTACAGGAGTTTATCCCATTACCACATAAATACATTTTTTACGCCTTAAATTTATTCTTCTTTTGAAGAAAATAGATCCACTTTATACAATTATGAATATACACCATAAGAAATAGTTTCAATATTCTAATAGATGGTAGCTTAAAGCAGGTTGAAAGTAAAGCAGAATGTGCCTATAGGTGCATTCTGCTTTACTTTCAACCTGTTTTAAGTGGTCACATGTCTTCAAAATTAGAAACAGGCTATGAGTTAAGCACATACATTTTTTCCACATCCTATCAAAGACTGTCTATCAAGAGCCTTGAACAGGATGTTGACTATGTTTCTTGGCACATCATTATTTGGTCCCCTCAGTATATATCCCTCTGTTATTCCACCGGTAAAGTCTGTTAGGGCATCGGCTACATTACCTCCCTTTAATGCTTCATAAGAACCATACAATCTGAAATTACATGAAATATATGTATGTATGACAAGTCACACATACTTTAACACGATTTTAACTCCTCTCATTGTGAATAAGTATTATAGTTTATTTTAACACAAAATACTTTTGTGTTTGTGGTCTTACTAGGGGGACTCTGTTGTACAACAAGGTTTTTCATGCCAGATATTGTGTGTTTCATAGACTATGCAGTCAATCATGTCAGTCCTAACAGTAACATTAACAAGTAAATATGTAAGAAACACACAAAGTTAAGCATGAGTAGGTACACTATTGTTCATTGTGTGACTGATGATTGTAATAGTTGCACTAGAATGTTGTCTCCCAGTAGAAGAGTTACTGGGTGTCTTGCCATGCTTTAGAAGTTTTCCTCTAATACCATCATTACAACTCGTATAAATCAAACTGATAAAGCATATAGTATAATACTTTGGTATTTATCCCATTACCCCATAGCCTGTAACAGTGTTTGCAGTTTTGAAGACATTGGAACCCTTAAAGCAGGTTGAAAGTAACGCAGAATGTGCCTTAAGGCACATTCTGCTTTACTTTCAACCGGCTTTAAGCTACCATCTGATATAATAAAACATTATTTCTTATGGTACAAATTCATGACAATAAATCGAAAATATTTTCTAAAGTGGAAGAATATATTCGAGGCGTAAAAAGGTGTATTTATGAGGTAATGGGTTAAGGTAGGTCATACTCAAAACAGTGTTAAAGTGAAGCACAAAACTCATGCTGCTTTAATTTCATCTTTCTTTGATTTCATCAATGAATCCTTATTCAATCAAATTTACAGTAAAATCTCTCTATTACGAATACTAAACTGTGTTAATTATTATGAGTTTACAACAGGTGACTGCTTAAAGCAAGGTGACAGTAAAACAGAAGGCTCCTATAGGAGCTTTCTGTTTTACTGTCACCTTGTTTTAAGCTGTCACCTGTCTTCTATACAATCAATTAGCCTTTGTTTTGATGGTCGTAATAGAGGGGTTTTACTGTATTAAGACAGGGCACACTGCTAACAACTGTATGTGTGCCCTAGCTGTTCATCTCTCTCTGATTCTTACTTTGCGTAGGCCTTTTCCAAAAGTGCTGCCCAGAATTCTGTCTTCTGATGCGAGTGGACAAACATCAGTTCTCCCCTGTATGTGGGCAATCTGTCGTCGACTATCACCTCCTTCCATTTCCCAAAGTGCCAGAAGTTAAACCGGAACAGCCCAGCATACCAGCCATCTTGGAAACCCTGATCTGCTGGAACAATGCGTCGAAAAAGCTCCTGGTGATCTGGACTGGTAAGACAAGCAACAGCTGCCACAACCCAACAGTCACCTATGTAAAACATCAGACACGGCATTAACCCATTACCAAATAAATATGCCTTTTTACATCTTTAATTTATTCCTCTATTGAAGAAAATAGTTCCAATTTATACTGGTACAAATAAGAATCATAAGAAATATTTTCCATGTTCTAGCAGATAATAGCTTAAAGCAGGCTGAAAGTAAAGCAGAATGCGCCTTCAGGCACATTCTGCTTTACTTTCAACCTGTTTTAAGTGGTCAACTATCTTGAAAACTAGAAACAGACTATGGGTATTTGGTTAAAATTTGTTATGAATATAAGAAAGATGTATCAAAACTTGCTACATCTTACTCTATTTTGCAGGTACAAATATTACAAAGCTTCAATGACCGCAACCATGTGCCTGTCTTTTGTACTTTATCCCATTATAGACCCAATAGCCTTTTTCTAGTATTGAAGATAGGTTACCACTTAGAGCAGGCTGAGAGTACAACCTGCTATAAAATTGAGAAAAATATTTCTTATGGTGCATATTCATGACTATATAAAAAGGAACAATTTTCTTCAGTGGAGACATAAAATGGCATATATGGAGTAATGGGTTAAAAAATCAATTTTCATTCATGGACTTGCCTGTTTTCAAAATTGAGTATGTATAAGATCCTCTCTCATTGTATAATTATACTATATATTGTTTGACATCATGTAATTCAGAGACTAAACCTGGTGACATATTTTCTCTTACAGCTGTTGACATTTTCTTTGATGTTATTTGCGCCATATTGATCTACATGTATAATGTTGCTAGTGTTATGGGCTATTTCCATCTGCATACTGGGTAATGTTTTCGCCTGCAAAAACTGTTGACTGCAACATAAATAGAATTTTCTAAATTTCTTTTCAGAACAGGGTCAGAGTGTCAAACAGTTTAGATACTGGTGAAAGACTGTGTAATGGGTTGTCTCATCAGGATCTAAACTGTTTGCAAAGGTAAATATGGTTCTACCGCTAGCTTGCTAAGAGTTAAAATAATATTATGAGTACAATAGTGGGAATGGTCAACACTTTTCATAGTAGAAAGTACAGTCAATTTCAATATTGTAGAAAGTCGCCATTATGGCCATCCTTTGAAGAACAATACAATACAATATACAATGAGATGAGGATCATTTACTTACTCAATATTGATACAATCAGGCCCATGAATGAAAACATGGAACGAAATTTATTAAGTATTATGGAAATATAAACAGTGATGTATTTATTGGGTAAAGGATTTAAAGCAACCACACTTAAAAGACACATTAATTTAAAGTCAGATATCTGCCTATTGCAGGATAAATGCAAAGCACAAAGCTCAAGTAGGAACTTTCTATTTGTTTTTGTTCTGCATTAACCTGATAACTACATGTATCATAAAAACTACAACAGTAAAACCTCTTTATAACGACCACTAAATTGTTTTAATTACCTAGGATATTACGGCCGTTTACGAGAGGTGACAGTTTAAAGCAAGGCGACAGTAAAACAGAAAGCTTTCTGTTTTACTGTCATCTTGCTTTAAGCTGTCACCTGTCTTTTATACAATCAAATTAGCCTTAGTTTTAGTGGTTGTAATAGAGAGGTTTTACATTACTTTTTTGGTTCTATGGTCACTTTACACACGCTTATGATTGACAACATTATAAAGTTCCTTTGCTTACCAAGACTTCCTTGTTTAACGTAAAAACGTGAGGATCCTTCGATAAAGAAGGAGGGCTTTTGACGGTAGAATCCGGCAATCTCCTGAAAACAAAGAAATATCTTATTGGATAACAGTTTCATACTTTATCATGTATCAAGTACCTGATACAACAGTAACTCAACAGAGAGATTAATTTCAGCTTTAACTCTTTCAATTCTTTTGGGTTATTAAGTTCCCTTGTGGATCACTTTAGTTACCCAAAACATGAACCAGTTCAAATACTGGTCTAACTTAGCAAACAGTGAAGACCCTGATCAGAGGGCTCCTATAGGAGCCCTCTCATCTGGGTCTACACTGTTTGCAAATGTAATGAGTATATTTTAAACGGCTCCAAGGTGTTGAAAGAGTTAATCATTTCACTCCCCATCACAGCCTGAGAACACACTCAAATGAAACTTCGCTGACGATCAACAATACAGGTGAAAGTTTATTTAAAGCAAAATAATACCAGAACGGTTAATCAAAGATTATGAAGCTCGCCTCCAGCTGGAAACAGACTTTAACGCAAAACCTTCATGTTGACCCTAGAGGTCAAAGTCACCAAACTGAGGTGCATCATGGTCTACTCATTGAGGTACATCAGAACTTCAGTTTTGTGATCGTAGGTGCAGTTGTTTGCTCAGTACAGACTTTCACGCAAAACCTCTACATTGACCCTGGAGGTCAAGGTCAAAGCCACGACACTGCCATGCATCCTGGTCAACTTATTGAGGCCCATCAGCGTATGAAGTTCCATGACTGTAGGTGCAGTCATTTGTTCAGAAAAGACTTTAACCAAAAACCTTTAAACATTGACTGTAGCAGTCAAGCTCAAAGGTCAAGGTCAGTAAACATCAGTGCATCTTGGTCTACTCATTGAGGCGCATCAGTATATGAAGTATAGTGACCGTATGTGTGGTAGTTTGCTCAGAACAGACTTAACGCAAAACCTTTACTATGACCCTAGAGGTCAAGGTCACCATTCATGATTCTTCTTTCAAAACTTGAAAAGTACATTTCTGCCTATCATTGCTTACTTATTAAAAAGTTGAGTCTCTAACCTTTAATTGTTGTATGGTTAACTTAATGAGCTAAAAATGTTGTTTGTCAAAATTTTGAAAAATTACGGTACTTGTTCTTCACTGAATATATCTGCCAAAACATGATCTATGACAAACTTTTGGGATCCTCTTTAGCCTTGTTAGACTTAACATTTGTGGGGCCTTATCTGGTTCAAATCTGTTGGCAAGGCTCTTTACAATTGATTTCCCACATTTAGTTGGTTAACTATCTTAAAATTCTCACCTGGAATTTCAAGAGTCAGTTTTACAATGATATGAGTACATAGCTATTGAAAACATGTCAAATAAACTTAACTATTCAATCATAAAGTCCACCATATGTTCCGCTTTGTTTGCATTTCATACATACTAACTTTTACTACTTTCAAACGGCTACATTTTCTATGCCTGAATTCATAATGTGGCAATTAGTACCCCATGAGAATTGTTCCCGAGACACCGAGATCAATAGCCATAATCATCAAAGCCAATTTACCACAATGATTTCTACTTCATTTGCAAACATCAATTATTTATTGAAATGAAAATTGCTAAATATGTAAAGAATTTTGTAATTTTGAGCCATATAAGTAAAAGCCAGCTATTATGGCAACTGAAAAAGAAGACTTAAAAGATAGGAGGCTGAGGTCCGTCTTAAGAAAAGTCGTTCAACAAGTATATTGTCGTAAGTAAGATTCTAGAATTCTCATTTCTTATTTATTTCTCCATCTAATCCTGTCTTGAGACATCTCTTTGGAATCATCTTGAAAAGACGACCCCAAAGAGATGTCACAAGACAGGATTAGATGGAGAAATCAGAAATTGGATGTATTTTAAAGTTTTGACTTACGACTGTTTTTGTCAAGACAGTAGGCCACTTAAAGCTGGTTGAAAGTAAAGCAGAATTTGCTTTAAGGAGTATTCTGCTTTACTTTCAGCCTGCTTTGATTTAGGAAATTTTTCTTATGTTGCATATTTGTTACTGAATAAAATGGAACTATATTTTCAGTGGAGGAATGAATTAAATTCGTAAAAAAAAACATATCTGAGAATAGAGATTATTTTAATGAAATTGAGCAATCGAAAGTGTGAGCAACTATCACGATCAGTTGTTGAAGGTGATGATAAAAGAATAATGATACCGTAGAATAGTCATACATCAGTCCCTTTTTTATGCCATTGATATTCGGCCCCATTCTTATGATACATATTCATGACTGTACAAACTGAACCATTTTCTCCAGTGGAGGAATAAATAATAAAAATTAAGGAGTAATAATTATGCATATCTATGGAGTAATTAGTTAAGATGTGTGTCTTATTCAGTCATGTTTACAATAACTAACACACTGTGCATCTCAATACATGGCAACATAAAATGGCATTAATTGCACTAATTACACTTGGTGTTTGAGACAGAAAAACCCATTATACCTGTAGACGAGACAGTGAACCTAACTTAAGACTAAGTAACAAGTACTAAATGTTCATCCCACTTACTACCCTTTCTTTTTCCCCCGAACTCTTTGCATGCTGGGTAATGTTTTAGTCTGCGAAAATTATTGTCTGCTACTTTTTTAAAAATAGATTTTTAAAAATTTCTTCTTAAAGCAGAAATGCTGAGTGTCAAACAGTTTGGATCCTGATGAGACCCCGCATGATGCGGCGTCTCATCAGGATCCAAACTGTTTGCACAGTTGATAATGGTTCCGCCACTAGCATGCAAAGGGCTGTCATATTACAGCAAATTAGACACAAAATAAAACATTATTTCAACCTTTCTTTTTTTTTTTTGCACCTGAGTTTTTGACAGTTTAAAAGTACTCAGTACATGTTTTAACTATTTTCTTCAATCAGTAGCCTTTTTTCTGCTGGAAATGTTCTCAGCTAAAATTGTGACATTATACTTAAGTCTACTATATACAGAAACAGGATCTCAGTGACAAACAGTTTGGATCCTGATCAGGCCCCACGTTTAGTGGAGCCTGATCTGGATCCAAGCTGTTTGTTAATGTCTTTATACAGCTCTCCCTCTCTACAACGGCCCTCCCAACAATGACTCCCTCCTTATAAGGACCCTTACCCTGTTCCCCAAACAAGACATTTATTTTCAACTTTTTCATGGCTGCAATACCATATCTGCTTAAACGTTTTACTCAAAGTTACATGTAAGTGGACATTTTGATAGAATAAATATAATGACTAGTGACAAACAGCTTGAATCCAGATCAGATGCCGCGTTACGCGGTGTCTGAACTGGATTCAAGCTGTTTGCAATTGTAAGCCAAGTCTTAATTTTCCCTCCCTATAATGACTCCCTCCAAACAACAATCACAATCTATGTCTCCCATTGGGTGTGGTTGTAGAGGGAGAACTGTATAAACAAGTTTACAAGTTTTAAGCATTGAAAGGGTTAATATTTTTTGCCAGGTGTAAATATTACAAATGACTCGAGATTTGATGGCTAACCGCAGAAGTGCATTATGGGTTAACAGGGTGGTGTATAGTAAAATAATCCAAAACCATTAGTCACTAAAAGATTACAATGCTCAATTTTCAAAATAACTATTTAATTTTCTGATGAATGACCTGTTTAAATACCTTCAAAAGGTTTGTAGGACCTATATATCTCCTTCGGGAGCTGTCTGATCTGGGTTTAAACTGTTTTCCAAAAGTGTCAGTATAAGCTTATTGTTTATATGTGGTTTATAAGTAACCAATTATTGAAGAAGTATAGAGATTATATATAGATATATAAGTAGGTGATTAGGTTTGCTTGGTTTGTTAAATTCTGTTTCTGCTATTTATGGGCTAATTGGACGCCCCAGGGAGAGGGGGCAGATACAGAAAGCCTGGGCGCGATGCCCTACTCTTATTATCAAAAGAGTTCTTTGGTTCTTTCCCATGTCCAGTGTAAAGCACTGATATGTACTTAAAGTCTCATCCGAAGGACTTGGTCTGGCGGGGATACGGTAGATGAATGCTTAATCATGTTTGCCCAGGATAAACGTCCATAAGTCTAAAAGAATCTCTTTACTCTGCTCTGTTTAACCATCAGGGATGTTTCAACTCTTTCAACACCATGGACCTGTTTAAAATATACTCATTATATTTGTAAACAGTGTAGACCCATATCAGAGCTCTCCTATAGGAGCCCTCTGATCAGGGTATACACTGTTTGCCAATTTAGAGCGGTATTGATCAAACTACCCAAATTCCAAGTAGATTGGTTCATGTTTTGGTAACTAAAAAAGATCCACAAGGGAACCTAATAAACCCCAAGAGATACTTGATGTTAACCAATTTCCTTCATCACATGCCATAGGATGCTATTATCTCTTGATATAATTTATAAACTCTCTTGAAAATGAGGATTCACTAATAGTTGAAATACATGTGGCAGCCTACAGCAATTTGAAAGTAAAGCAGAAAGCTTCTATAGGAGCTTAATTTGCTTCAAGCAGCTTTGAAACAAAGACCTATTTAGGTGATTTGCAATAATGGCTACATGGATATTGAAGAAAATGGTAAAATGGGTGCCTAGAAAATACTGTAGCCAGACCGTGTGGGAATGTTTTACTATATTTGTATAGTAGAGATATAATTATGGTCACTGTAAATAGGTCGGGGTAATACTCAAGCCTATTTTAGCCACTGCGGTATGCAGTCATTGATCGGAATGTCAGATAAACCCTGAACAGGTAACAATCATCCATTCAATAAGCCGATTGTACGACAGCTTTGTAGAATGAACATGTTATAATACAGTAAAACCTCTCTATTACGACCACTAAATTGTGTTAATTATCAGGTTTTAATCCTTAGCCTGCCACTCACGACTATAGCTCCATATGCAAACAGCTTGGATCCGGATGAGACGCCGAGTAACTCGGCGTGTCATCCGGATCCAAGCTGTTTGACACAATTAGCCTTCTTTTTAGTGGTCGTAGTGGAGAGGTTTTACTGTGATTACTGAACAAAGTGCTCAGTATAATTGTCACACACTTGCTCTATCAGCGAAAATTCCTTCATAATAAATTACACCATATTGTAAAAAAAGAGGCTTAAAATTTACGCTCAGTAAATATTTGTTGATAAAATCGGATTAGATCGTCCAGTCCTGGCGGTCAGTTTTATTAGGATTTGTTTTATTGGCTCGGTCAGAACAAATATACAAACATTCCATGGCTTATACTGGTATAAGAATATGTAACAAAACTACAGTCAGACCAAAGATTGAAGAGCTGTGGAGATGCTGAAAGACAAGTACAGGCACCTGCTTAATGCAGAATAAATATAATGCAGAAAGCTCCATAGGAGCTTTCTGCATCACATTTATTTCGCATTAAGCTTCCACCTGTCATAGAGATTTCCTATAAATCATTCTAACAAGAATGATCAGTTATACAAGTTTGAATATTCATGAAATATTTCAAATCCACCTGTTGTTGAAGGACTGAATGCTTTAATGTGAGCTGATGACTCAAAACATATACAAGACCTTCTTTTAACTCTTTCCTCCCTAAAGCTTTAAATGGACAATTCCAGTTTCCATTTTAGTCTAGTCCATAATTATATGACTTTTAAGGGTTGTTTTTGTCAATGTTTGGCATTATGACAAACAGTGAAGACCCTGATCAAAGGGCTCCTTTCGCAGCCCTCTGATCTGGGTCTTCACTGTTTGCATAGGACAAGTGTACTTTTCACATGTACACTGTTTGAAAAAGATGCCTATATGCGGGACTAGGGTTCAAAGAGTTAATCCATTAATAATGACTTTTTGCCAATTGGTAAAATATGGTCGGAATATTCGATTAAAAAATGAATATTCGAATATTGGTTGACATCCCGAAAATAAAACAGTAAAATAAGGTCAATGGTCAAGGTCAATTGGTAAAATAGTTTGGTATGTCTGGATAGGACTTGACAAGATGAACATGACTACCAAAAATGACGGCTGTAGATGAAAAATTTAAGAATTTAGGGTAAGATCTGGCAACAATGACAATGCCGGAGTGACGATGATAGCTCTTTTTTTCTTCTTTTCGATAAACAGACGAGCTAAAAATGGACTAGACTGAATGGAAAACTGGAATTGTCAACTTGAAGTTTCAGGGGTGAACTAGTTAAACTGGGCCTACATCTAAGTGACCACACACTTGACACGAGTCTATACGCCACAACTACTCAGGTATGGAGATATGACATGCTGTTAACTCTGGTATAATGACATTAACTAGCCCTGATGTCCATTCATCCTTTAAACCTTGCATGAATGACATAGACTCGAACTACTGTCTGCTTAGAGTCTGAAAATAACTTGCTGCTACTGTCTCCCTTTTTACCAAAATAAAACTCCAGCTGAGCAAACTGATTGGACTCTGATTGGACTCTGATGCATTAATTTGACCTTGTCTGGATCTAAATTGTTTGTAAAAGAATACTTATTTACATCAAGTTTAAAGGATTGAGAGACCTTGAAAAGTTCAATGGTTAAATATGTCAACTCTACTGGACACTAGAGACAGGTCAGTCTAGTTATAAAAACCTCAGGGCAAAATTATGTATACTTGATATTCTGAATGCAACAAAACATATGCTGTCGTTTGCAATTAATGCATTATAAATGTGTACCTGTCTGGATCCATCAACACATTGTGATACTCTCCTACAAATTGACATTAATTTGCTAAAATTTAAACCCTTTTCCTGCCTATCTTGATTTCTCCGGTATCTGCAAACAGTTTTGATACAGATCAGATGCTGCGTACTGTGGCATCTGATTTGGATCCAAACAATTTGCCTCCCATCTTAAGGTTTCTTCAATTTAGAAATGCATAGATGTGAATGGTACAAAACTTGTTGACAGATGATATTACTGTAGGATAAGGGTTAAGAAATGACATCTTATATTTAAGGTTGAGGACCTCTAATGAGATCAATATCTGTCAATATAGGTAATCTCCAAAGAGAGATCGGACATTCTCATCAACTGTCAGCTCAGTCCAAATCAGGCTAAACCATGGTTCGGAACGTATCGTCAATTGACCAAAATGGTCCAATCTCATTAGGGGTTTTCAACCTTACATTACTTGGAAGCAAGTGGCAATATAGGTGGTAGATATACATGTATATGTTTAAAATATCACTTCCTCAATATCTATACAAAAATTGTGATCTATATCCAACTTGGGATACATGTTTGGGCAGTTGGTAGCTTAAAGCAAAACGAAAATAAGGCAGGAAAACTCTTATAATATAGAGACTTTCTGCTTTACTTTCATTATGTATTTAATAGCTATCTGTTTTTAACCCCGACAATCAGTGGTCATTTGCGATGAGTGCATATCAGGATATGTAACTTTTACAGAAGGAGAAAGTAGAGGTACCCTGAGGCACTTCTGTGGAGGAAAGGGTGAAAGAACTTGACACTATCAAAGCTATATTCATCAAATTGTCAATATCGGTCAATACCAGATTGATATTAATTAGTACAAATTAGTTTGAACCTTTTAAACCCTTTACTCCATAGATACGCCTTTTTATGACTTTGGTTTAAACATATTTTATTTCAGATATTGTACATGAACATAATACATGGATATTATGACTTTGATTCCTCCACTGAAGAAAAAATAGTGTTCCATTTTATACAGTCATGAAGGTATATGTATCTTTATTTCCTCCATAATACAATTGAAGATTACAGGCTATGAGCAAAATGAAAGTGAGGAAAAAAAGTTCCTTAACCCATTACCCCATATATGCCATTTATGCCTTTAATTATTCCTCCTCTGAAGAAAACAGTTTCAATTTTTACAGTCATGAATGTGTATCATAAAAAAAAAATGTTCAGTATCCTAGCAGATTGTAGCTTAAAGCAGGCTGAAAGTAAAGCAGAATGCGCCTTCAGATGCATTCTGCTGTACTTTCAACCTGCTTTAAGTGGTCACCTATCTTCAAAACTAGAAACAGGCTATGGGGTAATGGGTTAAGGAGCATAAAGCTTTACTTTAATCTTGTTTTAAGCTGTCAACTGTATTTAAGGCTATAATTGAATAGTCCTTTGCAGCACACACTTATGCGGAGGGGTAGGTAGAGGAGTTACAAGGTGTGGAGGAATGGGTTAACCTATTACCCTATAGCTTGTTTCTAGTTTTGCAGACAAGAGGTCACCGCTTAAAGCAGGTTGAAAGTAAAGCAGAATGGGCCTTAAGGCGCATTTTGCTTTACTTTCAGCCTGCTTTAAGCTATCATCTGCTAGGATTTAGCAATTATTTCTTAAAGTACATTGTCATGTCTGTATAAATTGGAACTGTTTTATTCAGTGGAGGAAAAAATAAAATGTGCCGAAAGATGCTTCTGTGAGGGAAAGGGTCAAGCAGCCTATTATCCTAAACATTAAGAAGGCTCTTTCAGTGGTGGTAAAAGAGGTGTTTTACTATCAGGGGCGTAGCTTGGCCCAAATGAAAGTGTAGGCATAACCTTTCTAGGGGGGTCCGGGGGCATGCTCCCCCAGGACATTTTCGATTTTGATTTGATTTGTTTTGATTTTACGTCGCTTTCAACAGTATTTCAGTCATATCGCGACGTCCAGCTAATTATAGGTGGAGGAAGACCCGGAAATTTTCGAGTTCTACAACACTGGAGACACGTTTAAGGAGGGTCTGGGGAGACATTTATATGAAGAATTAATAAAATGAAAAGCTTAAAAAAACAGACAACTCAAATTTTTGCAACAGATGATGTCTGCATCTTTTCTTAACCCCCCCCCCCCCACCCCAAAAAAAACACGTCAATTACCGTAGTATAATCATAGGGTCTGATACGGTAAGTTTATCACTTACAAACTCGCTATTTGAACGTAACTTTCTTTTCGAGACAAGTTGATCGAGCACACTACATGCCCGTAGGAAGTCCCAAGTAACTATACCAATTTATTGCCTCTGGTTTGTTCTAAGGATGTTTCGCGCATTCAAGACAGGTAACATTCTGACATAAATCTATGTAAAAGTCGGCTAAAATATTATAAACTGTCTGTTCCAGGGGCCTGTTTCATAAAACTTCGAACGACAAAAACGGTCGTAAGTCAGAACTGTAAGACACAGTGTACATTTAATTTCTCATTTCTCTATCTAACTCTGTCTTGTGACATCTCTTTGGAATCGTCTTGAAGAGACGATTCAAAAGAGATGTCACAATATAGGATTAGATCGAGAACAAATATTAACTGAGACTTTAATAATCTGACTTACGACAACATTTGTCGTACGAAGTGTTATGAAATGGGCCCCAGGTTAATACAATGTAATTTTTGCATGTTTGTCTTCCATTAATCTCTAAGTTAGACTCTAGCACCAACCCACTCCTTTTTATTTCATTTTCTTTTACTTTTGAATTGTTCCCAATATAAATTCAGTGTGCACGCATTAGCGTTGTTTTGCAAGCAAGTGCCTGCCAAGGGAGTGGCTAGACCAATTAATAAGTGTACCCCTTCTTACTAGGGGGGAGGAATGCTCCCCCCGGGAATATTTATTGCTAGATAGTCTCTAGATGCGTTCTGAGGTCTTTCCCCCCGTTTGATACAGGTAAAATACTAACATGAATCTATTAAAAAATAATTGGGGTTCACTCCCTTAGCCCCATCAGACGTCAATTTTATTGCTTTTACTGCATTTTTAGCCTTTTTTATTATTTTGACTTCTGAAAAAAAAAGTGTAGGCATGTGCCTACTTGCCTAATAGGAAGCTACACCAATGACTATTATATACATGTACATGAAGTAGCTAATTGATGTTGTGTTAATTGTTCATGTAGAAAATACCTACCCCAGGCCTTTTCCACTCAAATCTGTATGGCGGTGTACGGCTGTAGTATAGGGAGGTGTCATTGGCTGGAAAGTCAGGGTCCTCAAACATCTGACCTCGCCGTAAACAATCCATTCGGATCTGATCAAAGTTGCTAGAGCCCCTATGAAATCTGAAAGAAAAACAATAATTGGTATGAGGAAACATTTTGGAACCAAATATTGCTACTTTAAACTTAACCCTTTACCTGATAGCATTGTTTCTAGTATTGAAGATATGTGACTACTTAAAGCAGGTTAAAAGTAAAGCAGAATGCGCCCTAAGGCGCATTCTGTTTTACTTTTAGTCTGCTTTAAGCTATTAACTGCTAGAATAAGGAAAGTATTAAATATAACACATATTCATTACGGTATAATTTGGAACTATTTTCTTCAGCGGATGAATAAAATGAATGTGCTAAAAGTCGCTTCTATAAGGGAAAGGGTTAAGCATACTATGAGAAAGCTGGTTAGTTTGGTTTGTTTATTAATGTCGGTTTCTGCCATCTATTGGCTAATTAGACGTCCCAGAGCGAGGGGAGCGAATAGTCGGATACAGAAAACCCGGGCACGATGCCATACTCGTATTATCGACAGAGTTCTCTGGTACTTTCAGATGCCGAGTGTAAAGCACTGATACATTGGACCTCATTTTATTTTAAAGTCTCACACGAAAGACTTGGTCCGGCGGGGGATCAAACTCATGACCCCGGGTATCGTAGTCAAGCCTGTTACAGATCGACTACGCTCACCTGAGGGAAAGTTGGTAAAAATGTTGACCCAGATGAGATCATCTAGATACAAACTGCTTGAAGGTCAATGCTTTAGAAAGATCATGTATAAATGAATAGTTTGAGAATTGCTGTTTGACAGTTTATGTGCAAAAAGACAGATGGTGCAAGCCAAGAACAAAGACTTCCCTGGGGAATCCTCTAATCTCAGTCTGCATTGTTTGCATCAGGCAAGTCACTCACACAGTATTCTTCACAGGTATACTATTTGTAAAGAACTAGTATACTCACCACTATACAAATGTAGTTTGATGCGTAATTATATTACCATTATCATGCTAATCGCGACCTGGCTTACATTTGCAAACAGTTTGGATCCAGATCAGACGCTGCGTAATGACTATTATGTGGCATCTGATTTGGATCTAAACTGTTTGTCTTTCAGAACCAACTTTTCTTCAGTTTAAAAAAGCATAAATCTAATTTCGGTTTTTAATCGAAGACGATATATTTGAAACAGAAGGCAATTCAGCATGATAAGGGTTAAGGGGAATTTCTATAAACAAGAGGGCCAGAATGGCCCTTAATCGCTCACCTGTACATGGTGATGGGTCAGTGATTTCAGAAAAGAAGATTTGTGAAACTTTTACCCACTGGCGGGGTCACTTTTGACCCCAGGGACATAATATGAATGCTCTTGATACAGGACCTGTAGACGATGCTATGTGCCAAAAATCTAAGCTCAGTGTACTATGATTTCAGACAAGAAGATTTTAGTTTTCATTGAAAAAAATCTATGTTTAGCTCTAGTGACCCAGATATGCAACAGACCGGAACCAATTCATCAACATATGTGAAAGACCTCTAGACATTACATCATGCAAAATATCTAAGCTCTAGCCATATTGATTTCAAAGAAAAATGTGTTTGAAATTTTCACTATATAACTCCATGTAAAATGGTGACACCTGGGCTTGGGCCAAATTTGACCCCAGTGGCAAAATTTGAACAAATTTGATAGAGGACCTGTAGACAATGCTATGTGCAAAATATCTAAGCTAAGTGTATTTTGGTTTCAGACAAGATTTTTGAAAAAATCTATTTTTAGCTCCAGTGACCCAGATATTCAACACACCGGAACCAATTCGACAACATATGTGAAGGACCTCTAGACGTTACACCATGCCAAATATCAAAGCTCTGGACAAAATGGTTTCAGAGAAAAATGTGTTTGAACATTTCACTATAACTCTACGTAAAACAGCGACCCCCGGGGCGGGGCCAATTTTGGTCCCAGGAACAAAATTTGAACAACTTTAATAGAGAACCTGTAGACAATGCTATGTGCAAAATATCTAAGCTCAGTGTATTTTGGTTTCAGACAAAACGATTTTTTAAAGTTTTCATTGAAAAAATCTATTTTTAGCTCCAGTTACCCAGATATTCAGCAGACCGGAACCAATTCGTCAATATATGTGAAGGACCTTTAGACATTACACATTGCCAAATATAAAAGCTCTGGCCATAATGGTTTCAGAGAAAAATGTTTGAACATTTCACTATATAACTCTGTAAAATGGTGACCCCGGGGCGGGGCCAATTTTGACCCCAGGGTCAAACTTTGAACAATCTTGATAGAGGACCTATAGATGATGCCATGTGCCAAATATCTAAGCTCTGGCCCTTGTGGTTTTTGACAAGAAGATTTTTTAAGATTTCCTTATTTTTTCACTTTGGTTGCCATGGCAACCAGAGTTCTGCATTGTTTCAAATTCTTTGAACAACTTTGAAAGAGCTTGACCCAAGGAACATTCCTGTGAAGTTTGGTTGCAATCAGGCAAGCGGTTTTGAAGAAGAAGATGTTTGAAGAAATTAATGACGCACGACGGACGCCGGACAAAGACCGACCACAAAAGCTCACCTTGAGCACTTTGTGCTCAGGTGAGCTAAAAATTCAAAGTTTCAGTCTGCTTTTTAATCAGCCACAAATCTTATATAAACTTCAAACAAGTTACAAGTAAACTCAGGGCTCCAGATAAGAAGGAGTTTACTGAACAAATTCAATATTTTCTCACTCATTTCAGTACCAATCCTATGGTGTTACTACTCGTTAGAATCGTCTCGAAGAGACGATTCTAATGAGTAGTAACACCATAGGGTTTAATGCAGAAATAAAGATTTTAGTTTTTGAAAAACTACCCTTATCTGGAGCCCTGAAACTTGTTAAATAAGTTGCAGTGTGGAAAATAAGTTTTTTCCAAACCCAAAGTAAAGGTGATTACCCCCAACTATGTGCAATGAATGATGACAAGAAAATGTTCACTTATTGACACTCTGAATGACAGATGTGCTTCATAGGCGACTGACTGATTGACAAAATGTCAATCATTAGATCACCTCAGGGGGCTTGTACCACCAAAACTTGCATTAAATAGCAACAATAACAAATTGATGACCTAGCAATATAAAACAGGTGGCACCTTATTGAAGGGCAAAAGTAAAGCAGAAAGTTCCTAAAGGAACGTTCTGCTTTACTTTTGTCCATCATTAAGCAGTCACCTATACTTCTCCAAAGGATTACCACTCAATTAATACATGTTTGACTGTACAATTTTAATACACACTTTAAACCACTGACCTTTTTGCTAACCATTTACTCCATAGCCTGTTTCTAGTTTAAAAGACAGGTGACCATTTAAAACAGTTTGAAAGTAAATCAGAATGCTCCTAAAGGACCTCTCTGCTTTACTTTCAACCTGCTTTAAGCTACAATCTGGAAAGATACTGGATATGCCTTCTGTTTTTAGGTTCAGGAATATGCAGTTCTGGATTATTTTAATGTAGACATTATTAATGGCATAAAAGGCATATATTAATATATGGATAAAAGGTTTAAAGTTCCAATCCTTAAAGGCTTTTCTCCATTGCAATCAGTGCAAATGACAAACAGAAAGCTCATACAGGAACCATCTACTTTACTTGAAGTCTTCCAACGTGCTACAACCTACTTCCCCATAAATATGCCTTTTTACACCCTTAACAACCCGTTGTTGGCCCACATTAGCCACAAAATATATCTTTACTGAACTCACTGCAGATCTTAACATCCAACTATTAGATCCATACCATTCAAAGGTCTATAATGACATGTTTGCCCAATTGCATATACCAGTACAGTTGTTGGATCAATTCTAAGTATCATTTTTGCTACTTCTGGTCAATATAAAATGATAGTAATTCCGTACACAATTCTCCAGACTCTCCTCACCATGCAATTTTCCAGACCTATGTACCACCTTATAGAACAAAATCAATGTCTATAATAAAAGTTTATAAAACCTCTTAGACTCGGACATCAAACATTTTACAAAAGGGAAAAGTGTTCTTGAGTTTTTCAAAAATTTCAGACTGATAATACCAGATGTTTAGCTTGGTGTCTAATCTTTATTAAAAACTACATGTGATTGTTACTCAGATTGCATAATGTTATTTACAAAATTTTAATAGTATAAATAAGAAATCTTGAGTTGTTTCAGAATTAACTCTTTCAACACCATGGACCTGTTTAAAATATAGTTTTATACTCATTACATTTGCAAACAGTGTAGACCCAAATCAGGGCTCCTATATGAGCCCTCTGATCTGGGTCTATACAGTTTTCTAATTCAGACCAGTATTTATAAACTACCCAGAATTCCAGGTAGACTGGTTCATGTTTTGGTAACTAAAAAATCCACAAGGGAACCTCATAACCTACAAGAGTTACATAGTGTTGAAAGAGTTAAAACATTCTGTGTTATCTGTGTTAAGTGCTGGAACTTTTCTCTCCCTAGTGTTTCCCCCAGGATTTGAAAGGGGCATGGTAATTTTTCCTGAAAAGGGCACATTATAACGCGCGGCAATCACCTCTTAGTTAAAAAGGTGCAAAGTAAGGTGGAACACAAGATATGTTAGTGAAACACTATACATGTACCCTATTATGTGACCATTATTCTGAATGACCTTGATCTTCGTCTGACATGACCAACTTGTACTCAGAAGCTTCTTAAATAGAGTTCACATACCAAATATGAAGTTTCTATCACATGTAGTTCCAAAGCTATTGCCAAGCTTAATTTTACAGTAGCATAGTTGACCTCTAAATAGCCTTGGCCTTTGTTGAACATGACACTAGTTGTACTGAGCTAAAGCACATCTTGACTTGAGTACAAATACCAAACATAAAGTCTATGTCATGTAGCTCCCAAGTTTATGAGCATGAAATGAGCATTAATAATTTGAAAAAATGAAAATTGCAGACAGTGCAGAATAAGATCAGATGGCGTTTTCAAGAGCCCTCTAATATTGGTCTGTACTGTTTTCCCATTTCCAGATATGTAGCCCTTTTTTGTACCATAATTCTGAATGTCATTGTTTTCCCCTTCATCCTTCAGACTTAGTAACATAAGGTTTAACAGGCATTATAACATTTATTCTTCCCGCTTCACGCAAGCCGACGGCGAGGAAAACTGGTGGAAAAAATCAATTGTCATATCACATAGAAACATGGCAAACATTCTTAATAAACCTTCTTTTTTATCATAAAATCGAATCATCATTCGTATTTTTATTTCTATGTTTTCTCTCTTGGTGGTTGGGGTCACATTACTTTAAGTGGAATATCATTTCTGTTGAAAAAGTCGCTAGCGTATATTCGCGAAAACTGATGACAAAATGTACGAATGTACGTTTAATCTTTCCAACAAAATTATTTCCGCTAACTGTGAAGTTACCAGCCCCGCGATGTTTAACATTCTTTTTTCAAACGACCATTCTCAATAAAACAGTAACGTAGCGGTTTCAATGAAATAGCTAGATAAGATCGATTTGGAGTTGATTGGACGTCGGAAGTTTTATGTCGCTACTTCATTTGGTCTAGAAATGTGGGCGGGGCTACTTCCAGTGGCTGTAAATGACAGGGAATGAGCTAAAAATAAACTCGAAAATCGACTACGGAAATTAATGATGGACTATTGGAAGCCTTGTTTGAAAATGTTCGGTCACTTCCGACACTATCCGAGTATCTATTAAGAATGGGTTACGATTATTTATGGGTGTGGTCGCGAAAACGTAATTGCTACGCTTGATCATAAGGATGATAAGCGAGGCGTTCAGATTGTAGGATGTGCTAAAATTATGCGCAGTAGAAACAATAACATCCGGATTGTCGTTGCCATCGTGTAAAGTTAAAAGATACAGTTAATTACTTTAGTTTTGGTTATAAATAGCAGGTGCTATGAAGGTGAAACCGCCTGATACATTTTGGGAAACTGAATAACACGTCATATTAGCGGACTTTTACTTTACAAATCCTTCTTTTTGATTGGATTACTTCCTTAGTTCTCAGCATTCCATTGGTTCGTTATCGCAATTCGTGTGACGATGCATCGCTTACGATATGGTTCAATGCATATCGCCCCAGTAAGGGGTCAATTAGCGATCTATCAACCAATTTACCGAGTATCCTGTCAAGGTCTAATCGGCGCGTGTCAAGTCAGCCGGGTGACCAAAGGGGCAAAAAAGCCACCAACATGAAAATAGGGCAGCTCGGCGTTTGTAAAGGGCAGGATGGCGGGGTAAAAAAGGGGCACGGCGCTGCGCCGTGCTAAAAATGCCTAGGGGAAACGCTACTCCCAAATGCCTTTTAATGCCTAAAATGCCTACTTCTCAAGTTATAAAGATAGTTTGTATACCTTTTCCAGCTTCTAACACGTTTTGTAAAGAAATGCTGGAAAACTGTTTAAAAAATAAATTTCAACCTGTCAGAATGTAGAACAGTTTTGATGACAGGTGACCACTTAGAGCAGGTTGAAAGTAAAGCTGTGTGAGAATGAACCGTAAGTAACATTCTGCTTTACTTTCAGTCTGTTTTGAGCTTAAAGGTGTAAATATTCTAAACTGTAATATTATGCTTAAAATGCTAATTAGTGATTAAAGCTAGGAGTCAAAAACTCTACACTCAAACTTCAAAGGGTTTGGCTCAATTATGCATATAAATTGCTAGTTGCATTTGAATTTCATATACATTAAATAAATCATGCCTGCATATACTAAAATCAAAACAATGAAACTTCAAATGGACAATTCCAGTTTCCAATTAAGTCTAGACTAGTAACTAGTTCATTTTTCACCATTTACTGAGTGTTTTTACAATATATTGCAAAATGATCAGGATCAACACTGTTTGCATAGGACAAGTGTTCTACCCATAGACACACTGTGTGGGATGTGTATACTCATCGCTTTTAGGGTCTAGTGAGTGGGTTAATGATTAGTCTTTTAACCCATTACTCCATAAGTATACATTTTACGCATTTGATCCTCGGAAGAAATATGTAAACATAAGAAACATTTTCTATATTCTAGCAGATGGTAGCCTAAAGCAAGCTCATTCTGTTTTCCTTTCAACGTGCTTTAAGCCATTACTCCATTAAAGACTTTTCCTCAGTCCATTTATGGAGTCCCCCCATTGTTCTGGAGGTGTCAATGTAACTGTCAAAGCATGTGCAGCACAAGCTGCATGAAGGTATACCAATCTCAGTTTACCTGGTGAGACCCAGATTATACTAATGCTCTAGTGATTTTCAGTGGTTATTTCTAACCAAACTATCAAATATAAATGTTGGTTCTCACGCGAGAAGCTTCAATGGTTCTTTGCTACCCACATGTCCATAAGATCCATGCTTTTTGCAAGAAAATTGTCTGGCAAGGCGTTATGATTGAAAGGTCGCCAGGAGATGTCTTTTAAGCAGTGTTTCTGCATCTCTTTTACCTGAACATGGTAGAAACCATTGAGAAGGCATTCTGCTTTACTTTCAACCTGTTTAAACTGATCACCTCAAAACTAGAAACAGACTATGAGGAAAAGGGGCAAAACACTTGCTTAAATATTTGCTTTTAGATATTGGTTCTGAAGACCTTTTCAAACAGTTTGGATCCAGATCTGTATCCCTTCTCTGATGTCTAAAACTGTTTGACACTTCCATTCAATTACTTTACATTACAAAAATACATATATTTTCCCATAACATAAAGCAGATGACATAAATTTGTATCTAGCACAAAAATCGGTTAATCTGTGAAACATACTATCTTTTGTTACAGATAGTGTTGGAATGTTAAGTCCTAAATATTTGTACCAAGCTCAAGGCTCCAGATAAAAGGGGGTAAATTGAACAAATCCAACACTTTCTCACTCATTTTACCACCAAATCCTATGGTGTTACTTCTCATTAGAATCGCCTCAAAGAGACGATTGTAATGAGTAGTGACACCATAAGGTTTAAATGAGAAATAGTCTTAGCATACTTGCAGTGAAACTATGATAATCTTTGAAAACAGTTTGAATCTTGATGAGATGCTGTGTAACACAGCATCTCATCAGGATCCAAACTGTTTGACACGCTGATCCTTTTTTGAAAAGAAAATTTTAAAATTCCATTTTAAGAACAGTAGCAGACAACAATTGTTGCAGACGTAAAAAAAAAATACCAATACCCAGCATGCAAAGTTAATCAACTGGTTCAACCTTTAACATGCATGTGGCTAATTTATAATTTGTAAACAGTATCAGGGCTACCATATTTCTCCGGATTTTTCCGAAATCTTCGGATTTCTCTTGTTTTCCCAAAACCTACGGATTTTTTCGAAATTCTTTGAATTTCTACCCTTACTTTTAAATTGTGAAATTTTATGAGTTTATTACTTAGGAAACATTGATATGGGTATCAAACAGTTTAGATCCAGATCAGACACTGCGTTACGCGGCGTTACACTGCGTCTGATCTGGATCCGAACTGTTTGCATAATTATGTTAGTGTTATAGAGCCTGGCAGCGAAAGGATGAAAGGTATGATTCCTTACACCGCACTTGAAGATTTGGAAATCTTAGAATTGTTATAAGCAACTTATGGCAGCCCTGCAGTATGGATCCAAATGAGACACAGGGTATCTAGGCATATCATTTGAATCTAAACTGTGCAAGACTCTGCTGAAAATTCAAGAAAGTTAAAAATGTAAAAAGTTAAAAATTACTGCTGACAACAAAATTTTTAATTTTAGCAGACGAAAACTGTCCAATATGATATAACTGCCTGCCAATTGCACATAAATTTACTGTTATTAGCTAACGGATTGGATCCTGATCTGGAACTCGGAATCTGATCGATCTGGATAAAATCTTTGATACTAATCTTTTGACCAAAAATGCATATATTCCTCAAACATTTTAAACTTTGACAGTCACAATTGTAACCCTTATCTGGATCCTGACTGTTTGCCACTCATTTAACCAATTACCCCATAAATATGCCTTTAATTAATTCCTCTACTGAAGAAAATAGTTCCAATTTATACTGTCACAGAGAAGCATAAGAAATATCTTAAATATTCCAGCAGATGGCAGTTTAAAGCAGGCTGAAAGTAAAGCAGAATGTGCCTTAAGGCACATTCTGCTTTACTTTCAACCTGCTTTATGTGGTCACCCATCTTCAATCCTGTAAGCAAGTTATGGGGTAATGGGTTAAACGCATTGTGTTTTACGCAGACGATGCATTTGTAGCAGACGACAATTTAAGCATGATAAGGGCTTAGGTAGAAGATAGCATTGTAATTTGTATAATTTAAAGGCAAAAAACCCTAAAAAGTTGGTATACCGGTTATGGGCATCTGTCGAATCTTTATATCTCGGGCTTCTATTCGATGGGCTGATTGGGGGCGCGGTTATCCCCATCCCCGGGCCGTTGTACATGTGTGAAGGGGTCGGGTTCGTTTGAAGTTGCAGCGGCTCGTTAGCGTATCCAGGTGAGCTGTGCCCCATTCCCGACGGACGAGGATTGCTCCGTGGAATCGGGGGTGGGGCTCGGTATGACATCTTGATCAGTTAAATATAAATCCACTGTCACTGTGTTTTAAACAACACGATCTACAAAATCCACACGTTTCATACGTAATTCCATGTTTTCACGGTTTGGTAATTACACACTCACAGTATCAAAGAGAGTGTAGCGCCGAAATTACACCGGCGCTCTGCACTGTGATTGGTGGATACCTGGCCTAGTCCATTCACTGTGCAGGGTTGCGCTGTGGAATGTAAACACCGGTAAATCAGAGTGGTAGTGAATAGTTTCGTTTCGACACATCACACGTTTTAAAGGTACGGTGCAACGTACTTTTATTCATTCGTAGTTTTATTTGAATTATTTCTCAAAATCAAATAAGTTAATCTGTCCAGTTTATTTTTAAGCTAAATTAAATTTATAGCAAATGATTTACAAAATTTCAGTTTTATTTTTAATGGTTTTATGGGAAACAATATTTAAGGGGACACAACTAGATAGTAACAAGAGCTTATGATTAGCATAGTATTTCCCCTTTGACAACCATATTGTAAGTTATGCACAAAAACAATAGGATAGTTTAGTAGGCATAACATTCTATTTTAAATATATTGTATACAGTATCTAGAGTCTAAATTCTTTTCCTTTTTCTAATGTCAAATATATTATATAGTACGTGTCATGAATTGCTTTTGGGCTGGGTTTAACTTCTAGATATTGAAGCCTGTGTCTGAGCAGATAATAATAATAATATTAATAATAATAATTAAATATATTAAAAATTCTAACACATCTCCTGCACACCCCTATAAAACAAGAAGGAACGAAGCTATGTTTAACCCTTTACTTCATAGTCTGTTTCTAGTTTTGAAGACAGGTGACCACTTAAAGCAGGTTGAAAGTAAAGCAGAATGTGCCTTAACCCTTTGAACCCTAGTCCCGCATATTGGCGTCGTTTGCAAACAAGAAACATGTGAACAGTACACTTGTCCTATGCAAACATTGAAGACCCAGATCAGAGGGCTCCTAAAGGGTCTTTACTGTTTGTCATAATGCAAACATTGACAAAAACAACCCTACAAAGTCAAAATGGACTAGACTTAAATGGAAACTGGAATTGTCCATTTAAAGTTTCAGGGTGGAAAGAGTTAACTCTTTGAACCCTAGTCCCGCATATAGGCGTGCTTTTCAAACAGTGTACATGTGAAAGGAGCCCTCTGATCAGGGTCTTCACTGTTTGTCATAATGCCAAACATTCACAAAAACAACCCTTAAAAGTCAGAAATGGACTAGACTAAAATGGAAACTGGAATTGTCCATTTAAAGTTTCAGGGAGGAAAGAGTTAAGGCACATTCTGCTTTACTTTCAGCCAATCTGCTAGGCTATATGAAATATATGAAATGGTAATTGTTCATGAGGGTATAAACTGGAAATATTTTCTTCAGCGGAGGAATAAATTAAATACGCTAAAAGTCGCTTCTATGGGGGAAAGGGTTAAATTCCAAGAAATATAGCACCGTTGCAAATTGTAGTTTAACCCATTCCCCCATAAATACTCCTTGTTATGCCTCTAATTTATTCTTCCCCTGATGAAAATAGATCTAATTTATACATTCAAGAACATGTCCTGTAACATTTATGAAATCTAATACAAACAGTTTGGATCCCATTGAGATGGTCTAGTCACTTAACGTCTCATCAGGACCTAAACTGTTTGACATTCTGACCAATCTGTCTAAATCAAGAGACATTTACCTAAATCAAACTATGAGACTTAATCCAGGCAACAAAATTAATACATGTATTACGAAAACTGCTACAGATCTAATGGTTTGCTACTAGGTCAACCATGATAGGCTTAATATGTCGATAGAATCCAACCATGTTTAAATCATGGAAAATCACATTTGGCATATAAACTGATTCAGTGAAAAGTTGTAAACTACATATGCATATTCCCAACATTTTACAAATAGCATTTAGCATTAAACACCCCTAATAGAGTTTTGTACTTAAATAGCATTTCGCAATTCGCATTTAGCATTAAGCAATTCGCATTTAGCATTTAGCATGGCGCACCGGCCTTCCATACATCTTATTGTGCCTTTAATTTATTCTTCCACTGAATAAAATAGTTCCAATTCATACAGTGATTCAGTAACATTTTTTCTTATAAATATCCTAGCTGAGCATTTCAGTGATGGTGACTTAAAACGGGCTGAAAGTAAGCGGAATGCTCATTAAGGAGCATTATGCTTTACTTGCAGCCTGCCTTTCAATAATAACTTTTCACTCATAATATTGCCTCACTCATTTTGCTTTTTATTTCTTGTTTTAATTTAATTTTGCATTAAAACTGTGGTCTGCACACTTGTTTTGATTCAAAACAAAAGTGCAGACCACAGATTTAATGCAAAATTTGAAATGAAATGACAGTGAAAGGATTAAAGCTGGCAACAAAATTGAGCAATGGAAGGTTCAAAGCAAACTGAAAGAAAAGCAGAAAAAACCATTATGGTATTCATGTTTTTGTTATCAGTCTGGTGAAACTGGCAGCAAACTGCATGGACTTTCATTACAAAATTATTTTTTTACCATAATGTTTTTCAGTCATTTATGACTAGGGTCCAAGGTTATAAAGCTTTTCAGTTGAGTCTTTTAAAGTCTTTCTCAAGCATTTGATTAGTCAGATTTGAGGCTAGGCTCAAATCTGACCAATCAAATGCTTGAGAACACACTCAGAATAGACTCAAACGCTTTATAACCATGGACCTTGTTTTTAAATGTTTTCTATGTTCAACTCATTCTCAATGGAAACTTTAAATTGCCATTTCCAGTTTCCAATTAGGTCTTAGTATTGCTGTCTAGACAATTTTTCTTGCTTGAGGGTTGTTTTAATAATACAGGCACCCTATGATCAGGGTCTACACTGTTTGCATAAGATAAGGTTACTGTAAGGGATGCATATACACTATACAAGCTTTAACCCATTACCTGTTTCTTGTTTTGAAGATAGTTGACAACTTAAAGCAGGTTGAAAGTAAAGCAGAATGCTCCTTAACTTAAGGCGCATTCTGCTTAACTTTCAGCCTGCTTTAAGCTTTTAACTGCTAGAATATAGAAACTATTTCTTATGATTCTTTTTTGTGACAGTACAAGTTGGAACTATTTTCTTCAGCAGAGGAATAAATTAAAGACGTAAAAAAGCATATTTATGGGTAATGGGTTAATCCTTTAGTTGAAAGTTTACCCCATAGTCGGTTTCTAGTCTTGAAGGCAAACGACCACTGAAACCTTTACCTTATAGGCCCTTTCTAGTATTGAGACGTTGAAAGTAAAGCAGAATGCGCCTCAAGGCGCATTCTGCTTTACTTTCAGCCTGCTTTAAGCTACTTTCTGCTAAAACATATAAAATATTTATTTTAGTACATATTGGTGACTGTATAAATGGGAACTATTTTCTTCAGTGTAGGAATGAATTAAATGTGCTAAAAGACGCTTCTATTGGGTAAAGGGTTAAGGCGGGTTGAAAGTACAGCAATGTGCCTTAGGGCACATTCTTTTTTACTTTCTGTCTGCTTTAAGCTACCATCTACTAGGATATAGAAAATATTTCTAATGATACATATTCATGACTGTATTAGGTGGAACTATATTCTTCAGTAGAGGAATAATTTAAAGGCATAAAAATGCATATTTATGTGGTAAAAGGTTCAGAACTTAAGACAGATGGCTGCACAAAGCAGATTGAAAGTAAAAGCAGAACTCTTTTGGGGAAAAAATATGCAAACGCAGACATAAATAGAATTAGGTTTATTGGTAAAAGGCTTTAATATGCAAATTGATTATAATAAACTGTAACTACAGTAACATGAATAATCAATAATTTCTGTTGTAAGAAATATTCACAGGCAATAGGCATGGACAAATATATATATCGGTAAAAGAGTATTAACATAAATTACTATACATTTTTTGTATCTAATTACACTAAAGCCCATCTTTTAGGTCTAATTACACTATAAAGCCCATTTTTTACATCTAATTACACTAAAGTCCATCTTTTACAAACTACATGTACTTGTGCGAAAACTCAGTCAGCTAGCTACTTAAAGATGAGAGTAAATAATATAGACCATCATAAGCCTTTATTCAGATAGGTGACCACTTAAAGCAGATTGAAAATAAAGCAGAATGCACCTATATGCATATTCTGTTTTATTTTCAGCCTGCTCTAAGCTAACATTTTCGAAAAGATAGTAGATTACAACAACGTTGTGCTCAGGTTCGTCCTTTAATCATAACTAAAGTTATCAATCAAGTAAAAACAACAACAACCAATAACGTCAATGTGCCGCTAAAGCAATTTGCGGTAATGCCAAATGACATTACGTGGGTTTGTGCAATTCCCGACAACCATCAACTAGCATAGTGCCATGTGTCCTTTCTCCATGATAGTGCATATATGAAGATAAGGGTTAAACTAAAAGCATTAAATGTAAAGGCCCCTATTATATTCTACTTGTATGATGCTTAACCCTTTACCCCATAGCCTGTTTCTAGTTTTGAAGACAAGTGACCACTTAAAGCAGGTTGAAAGTAAAGCAGAATGTGCCTTAAGGCACATTCTGCTTTACTTTCAGCCTGCTTTAAGCTAAAATCTGCTAGGCTATATAAAATATTTGTAATGGTAATTGTTCATCAGGGTATAAACTGGAACTATTTTCTTCAGCGGGGGAATAAATTAATTACGCTAAAAGTCGCTTCTATGAGGGAAAGGGTTAAGATACATAGAACTGTAATAGCACTACTTTAATGCTTTGCACGTTAGCCATGGAACTGTGATTATCTGTATAAACAGTTTGGATCCTGATGAGATGTCTCATCAGGATCAAAACTGTTTGACGATGACCATGTTTTGAAAGGGAGATGTTTTGAACATTTTATTTTAGCACAGTTACAGACAACAATTATTGCAGACAAAAAAATTACCCAGCATGCCAAGAATTAATGTACATGTCTTTTTTATGGTACATGTACTTTACATTTTAACCCATTACCCCATAAATACACCTTTTTAAGCTTTTAATTTATTCCTCCATTGAAGAAAATAATTTGAATTTATGCTGTTTAGAATATATATCATAAGAAATATTTTCCATATTCTTTTTGATAGTAGCTTAAAGCAGGCTGAAAGAAAAGCAGAATGTGCCTTAAAGCACATTCTGCTTTACTTTCAACCTGCTTTAAGTGGTCACCAATCTTCAAAACTAAAAACAGGCTATGGGGTAATTGGTTAAGATCTTGAGCAACTATATCCAATGATTTGGATGGAAACATAGTACATGTACAAGAACATGTACAAACCAATAACAGCTGCATGGCAGTCAAAATAATGTTAACCCTTAGCCTGCTGGTCGCGACTTTATTGATATTTTCAAACAGTTTAGATCCAGATCAAACGCCGCGTTACGCGGCGTCTGATCTGGATCCAAACTGTTTGACACTTTTCTTTAGGTTTCTTTACTTAGAAAATGTATACATCTAAATTTAACAAACTTTGCAGACGACAATTTCGAAGCAGACGACATCACCGCAGGATAAGGGTTAAATACTAACACAAACTGGAAATATATAATGAAAATATGTTGAATATGTTAAGCAATGAGCTCAAGGGTCCAAGGTTATAAAGCTTTTGAGTTGGGTCTGAAGTCGTTCTCAAGCATTTGATTGGGCAGATTTGAGCCTAGACTCAAATATGACCAATCAAATGCTTGAGAACAAACACAGACTCAACTCAAAAGCTTTATAACCTTGGAGTCAGGGCTCCAGACAAGAGGTAGTCAACTAAACAATGCTGTCACTTCATTCATTACAGTAAAACCTCTCTATTACAACCACTAAATTGTGTTAAAAATCATCAGGTGTTTAAAGCAGATGGCTGCTTAAAGGAAGGTGAAACTAAAACAGCTTTCTATTTTACGTTCACCTTGCTTTAAGTTGTCACCTGTCTTTTATACAATCAATTCGCCATCTTTGAAGTGGTTGTAATTGATAGGTTATACTGTATACATATCTCCGCCTACATATGGTATAACTACTCAATATAGAATCATGTCGACAAATCTATTAGACTAATGAGTAGTTACAACATTGATAGTCAGTGTTTTACAAAACCTGTTAAAACTGTAAATATTAACAAGAAGCTATTTACCTACTAGAAACAAATATTCCTTAACAATACATTTAAACCTTTATTACTCCATGGCACGTTTCTAGCATTGAAGATAGATGACCACTGTATAAAATCACTTACTGGAACTATTTACTTCAGTGGAGGAAAAAATAAAATGTGTAAAAGTGTGTTTCTATGGAGTAAAGGGTTAACAATAGTTGTGTGGCGATCTATGGATTTCAGTTCATTGCCCAACAGATATGCCTTTTTATACCTTTGATTTATTCCCCCACCAAAGAAAACAGTTCCACTTTATACAATCACGAATATACGTAATACAAAATATTTCATATATATTCTAGCAGATGACAGCTTAAATAAGGTTGAAAGTATGTAAAGCAGAATGTTCTTTAACCCTTTACCTGATATCCTATTTCTAGTACTTAAGATAGGTGACTACTTAAAGCAGGTTGAAAGTAAAGCAGAATGCGCCTTAGGGTGCATTCTGCTATACTTTCAGCCTGCTTTAAGCTATCATGTGCTTTAATATAGAAAATATTCCCTGGAATACATATTCAGTACTGATTAAATTGGAACTATTTTCTTCAGCGGATGAATAAATCATATCCGCTAAAAGGCGCTTCTATTGGGGAAAGGGTTAAGGACCATTCTGCTTTATTTTCTGCCTGCTTTAAGCAAGCATCTGTTTTCAATACTGAACACAAGCTATGACGGAATGGTAAATGTGTAACACCTCCTCCCCCTCCCACTTACTTAGAGCTATCAATGGACTGTGTTTGAGCTAAAACAGTCTACCTACTTTGCAAACATTGTAGACCAAGATCAGCAACTGAGCTCAAAATTGAGTAAAGTCAGGATCTACACTATTGTCAGTAATCATATTCAACAATACATTACTTTGTTCATTATTGTTTGAAATAGTGCTGATCTGTATCATATTTTCTAAACTTAAACCCATTACCCCATTATGCATAAGTACGCATTTTATTTATTCCTCCACTGAAGAAAGCAGTTCCAATTTATACAGTATTGACTATGTACCGTTAAAAACATTATCTAGTTTAGCAAATGATTGATTAAAGCAGGTTGAAAGTAAAGCAGACTGTGCCTAAAAGCATATTCTGCTTTATTTTCAGCCTGCTTTAACCTACCATCTGCTAGGATAAAGGAAATATTTTTTATAGTACATATTCATGACTGTATAAAGTGGAACTACTGTATTTTCTTTAGTGGAGGTATGAATTAAAGGCATAAAAAGGTTAAGTCTATGGGGTGACAGGTCATGGGATAAAGACCCAATTCCTTCTTAACTCTTATCCTGCGGTGAAAATCGTCTGCTTCGAAATTGTCGCCTGCAAAATTTGTAAAATCTAGATTTATACATTTTTAGTAAAGAAAAGTAAAGACGAGTGTCAAACAGTTTGGATCCAGATCAGATGCTGCGTTACGCGGGGTCTGATCTGGATCCAAACTGTTTGCAAAAAATCAGCAAAGTCGTGACCAGCAGGCAAATGGTAGCTGTATGGTTAATTTCATAACTCATCACTCTTGATGGTGAAGTTATTTACAAAGAGTTTGGATCCAGATCAAACACCAAGTAAGTCAATGCCAGCTACATCATTTAACCGATCAACCCCTAGAGATGCATATGCATGTCATTTACAAACAGTGAACCTTTGAAGAGTACACTTGCCGTGTGCAAACAATTGTAAATCCACACCAGAGGGCTCCAACAGGAACCCTCCGATCAAAGCTTGTCCTGTTTGTAAATTTGTATAACATGGCATAGAACAACCCTCACATGTAGTCAAAATGGGTTAGACTTAATTGGAATCTTTAATTTTCCATATGAAATTTCAAGGGGTCAATGGGTAAACTGAATTTTGAAAAATATATACATGCATGTAGTAAACTCTGTTTTAACTCTTTCCTCCCTGAAACTTTAAATGGACAATTCCAGTTTCCATTTTAGTCAAGTCCATTTCTGACTTTTAAGGGTTGTTTTTGTCAATGTTTGGCATTATTACAAACAGTGAAGACCCTGATCAGAGGGCTCCTTTCGGAGCCCTCTGATCTGGGTCTTCACTGTTTGCATAGGACAAGTTTACTATTCACATGTTCTCTGTTTGAAAATGACGCCTATATGCGGGAATAGGGCTCAAAGGGTTAATGATAAGACATCGGGATCTTCAAAGACAAGTTAATGCCTAGTGGAGCTTTCTGCTAATATCCAGCATTCAGCTACTACCTTTAGATAAGCATGTAATCATATTTTAAATAATGTAACTGCTTAACACAGGTTTTACAGTAGTCTAGAGGAATTATTAAACACACAGATTTCCAACGCTACCCGTGACCAATTTTAAAACAGATGAAACTTATTCATCATTAATGTGTATCCTGCAATTTAATTTATTAGTGCTGAGTGAATATTGTTTTCTAATGAATACCCGTTGTCACTTTAGTGGAATGAAAAGAAGATAATAAAGTGGCACTTTTAAGAGTCAGGTGACAGCTTTGTGCAGAACAAGAGTAATAAAAAAACTCCTCTTGGATAAGTCTGAATCAACATTGTCCTGCATTAAGCTAATAAGCATTCATTTGTATTAAACCCATTACCCCATAGTCTGTTTCCAGTTATAAAGACATATGACCACTTAAAGCAGGTTGAAAGTAAAACAGAATGCACCTTAAGGCGCATTCTGCTTTACTTTCAGCCTGCTTTAAGCTACCAGCTGCTTTTAGTTTGTATTGTACCTTCAATTAACCTCATGTATTCATGTGAAAACATGTACTGAGTGAAATAAAGAATTTGAATTTGAAATTTTGATTATAGAAATGATTTCTAATGTTAAATAAATCAAAACTGTATAAGTTGGAACTATTTTCTTCAGTGGAGGGATAAATTAGAGACGTAAAAAGGCATATTTATGGGGTAATTGGTTACACTTTAAACTTTGCATGCTAATTGCTATGGCTGGCAGTGTTCAACATTATTTGCTATGCTTGCTGTCATTATTTCTAAGACCCTTCATCCAGAGACTTCATCTTTATAAAAAGTGCCCTGTCATCTGGTAGCTGGGAAGGTCCTGCTCCTCCTCCTCCCTCTGGTTCCATGAGATCCTCATTGGATGGAACTGTGGGCAGTTTAGCTATCATCTTCTCCGTTTTCTCTTTCTTTTCTGATTCAAAGGATTCTACACTGCTGTCATCGCGGTGACTCAGTGCATAAATTGCATTCGCTGCATCTTTCAATTCTTTGCAGTATTCAAGGTGCTGATAGTTACATTCAGGAACACCTTCAAAGCCATTCATAGCTCCATAGCAACAAGCTGCTATAACTCCAGTACTGTCACTGTCCCCACTATGGAACATTGCACGGCTACAGAGTTCTTTCCAATCACCGTTACTGCTGAGCAGAGCATCATACGCTATCATTGGTGCATCATGACCACTAGCACCTCCCCATCCATCGAAGCTCAATGATTTATAAAAGACATCCCTTTCCTTTACACCAAAGTTTTCAGGAAAAATTGGCTCAGACTTTCCATCGGACAAGCTCCTGATGGTTAAATATTTTACCCATTTGTTTTGAAAATAGTCCCAGCTGTCAATATTCTCTTCAGCATATTCCTTACGAGCTTTTATGTATTCCTTGGCTTTTGGCAATACCTCATTGACAAGGGTCCAGCCCCATAGTTTCAATGGTTTCCCTTGAATGGCATATGAGGTGAACAAGGCAGATGCTAGAGAACCAAGATATCCAGTTGGGTGATGGTGGGTCATCCGACCAGCTTCTATACTAACTGCTACCAAGTCATCTATTTCCTCAGGTCTGGGGTATCTTAGTCCAAGGCACATTGATCGCATAGCAGCACCGCATCCCCCACCACGGGGATTAAATGGAATAGTGTAGCCTTTCTTCATTTCTGGTTTCAACATGCTACAAGCACTCATGGTTGTTGCTCCCGGGGCTCTCCCTGCCATATCTTTCATACTAAGAATGTAGTATTCAGCTATTCTTGAGTATAACCTTTCCTTGTCTTCGTCAACCGTACCATTAGATAAAGCTTGAGCCAGAGCCAAATGCATCACTGTATCATCGCTTACCGACCACCCTGGAAGTGACACTTTGATATTTTCTACCCCACCCAGTTGTTCTGCTTCTTTGTGAATGAGTTCGCCCGAGTGACAGAATTCCCATGAGCCGTTCTTGTAGCCCATTGCATCTCCTACACCACTCAGGACCATTGCTGCCATATACCGTGTTTTCATATCCATCTTCAGTCGAAATTATTTATCGTACAGTCTATATAAATCCCAGGAATTTGATGGTTGGCCTAGATGGTAGGTTTACCGGCGACGCCTTTAATTTGCCTTCGGCGACCAATACCTAAACCTGATTTAGCTCAAAGTGTGCTTTTATAGACAGTGTGGGGGTTGTCTTTTCAAATCAAACGATCGCTATGATTAAATCTGTCCACTTATCGCCAAAATTACTTCTTTAATTCCATTCTGAACATAGACAGAAGTAAGTTGTTTATTTTTACGCAGAACGGGAACCAACCGTAAACTATGGGAAGGACAAGTTTATGGTCTCGGGGCGTTTCGGACCGAAGTCGTTTCGGATCCAAGACTAATCCATTGTCGTTTCGGACCCAATGAGATTTTTCGGACCTTACTCCTTGGTCGTTTCGGACACAGGTACACGTGTCGGAAAAATGCTTTCCCCATTTTACTTACATATATACATCTAGATGTATTAGAAAATAGAAAAGCATTTTTAACGATACTGGTAAATCATACATGTATGGTCGCAATCAATGATTTATATACGTGGTCTCTGACGCAATTAAAATGTTGGACCACTTGCCTAAATGGTGTTTTAGATCTGAAAAAGATGCAATATTTAGTACATGTATATTTAAGCTGCATCAGTATGAGTTCAGGTCAATGATGTTGTATAATTAAATTATTATTGTCCTCTTTTCAGAATTAGAAATAGATCTATTGCCAAGAATAGAAGCATTGAATGCAACATGTAACACGATTATAAACTTTATGAGCAATGTCATCAGAAAACCAAATTTATGCCTCAACACACTGTGTAGACATAATATAAAAATTGCCGCGTCACATACCCTGTAGCGTTGCGCCATGGTGTAGACATTTGAACTCCTTCACTGTCATGGCGTCCTCAACTTTCAGGGCCGGATCCAGAAATCTTTCATTGGGGGGCACAGATGGGGAGGGTATGGGAGGGGTATAACCCCTCCCATAGGTGGGGGTCCGGGGGGCCTCCCCCGAAATTTTTTTAAAACTTGCATACTAAATGGTGCATTCTGAGGGCATTCTAAGAAGAAGTTAACATCGATAGAATGATGTAAATACCCCCAATGAAACACCCAAAAAAGTGGTTTCATAAGACAAAGAGAAAAATATATATCATAATCTGGAGAATTTTTTAATAGCTTTATCTCCATTCTCAGAAATCTATTACTCCACACCAGGGTCATACAAAGATTTTCATCAGTGCATTCAAAACACAGGCCTTCAACTGATCTCAATGCAAAAAGTTGAAAAAGTAGGACTGTTTTTCAAGTGGAAAAGGAGGAAGATTTTCAATTAAATAGTTCATGTAGGAACTGTTTGATACAAAATACCTCATGGAGTCATCATGCTCTTATAAAGTTAAGTAATCCACAAGCTTGAGTTAAAGACATTCTCACCCAAAGCCCCTTTATTCTTTGGTTATAATTTATTCAACAGGCCGAAGATGCGTCCCAACCCCTGGAAAATTTTGAAATCAAGCGCTTCATTTCCTGCATTCTGGCTCTGGTGAAAGGTTGTAGTCCAGCCATTAATCTCTAACCCTACCCCTCCTATTCATATGCATACTGTTACATTAGGGAGGTCCGGGGCATGCCCCCTCCTCTCACCCCCTGGAAAATTTATACCCAGATGATCAATGGTGCGTTCTGATGGGAGGTTTTTCGCATTCAAAATAGGTAAAATACTACATAAATCTGTATAAATATTCGATTCAAAATAACATATCAAAATCTTTAATATAGGATAATACCTTTTAGGACAGATTGTCTTCTGGCCATTAACCTGAAACCTACCCCTACCGCTCTGATTATTGTTCACACTGTCACTAAGGGGATCCCGGGAACGTTTTAATTTCTAGATGGTCTCTGGTGAATTCTGGGTCATTCTGCACATTCAAAACAGTTACAATAATAATATAAATACAATAAATATATATAAATATTCTGCAACTAATATTGGCAAAACTATTGGAGTGGAAGGGGGCTGGTCCTACATGCCTGAGTTAATTTGGTATTATTCATCATCTAGTTAGGCATTCAATACTGCCTTGCTTTTTGTTACCCTTAAGTATTTTCATCTAATTTTATTAGATTAACAGGCCTGTAGGATATGCAATTTGGGGGCACAGGCCTTAGGCATAGCTAGATCATTTATGTATGTGCTGAATGCTTTCGCACATTCAAAACAGGTAAAATACCGGTACTTGCATAAATTTATGTAAAGATCTAGGTAACTTTTACTTACACATGTATCGGCAAAATTATTGGGGGACACAGGGGCATTTTTATTTTTTGGGTGGGGGGGGGGGGGGGGGGGCTCACACCGTCGTGCCCCATCCTTGTTACTACTGGCCTGTCTCTGGTTCAAACACAGACCAGGCATGCTGAGGATTTGAGGGGGCACAGGGGCAATTTTGGATTTACTGGCCTGTAGGTTATGCAATTTGGGGGCACAGGCATTTTCATTTTGTGGATGCGGGAGGGGGCACAGGGGGCATACTGCTGTGTCCCATCCTTGTAACTACATGCCTGTGTTGGTCTGGGGAGGGGGGCACACAGCGGTGCCCCCATCATTGTTACTACAGGCCTGTGTCTGGTTCAAACACAGACCAGGCATACTGAGGATTTGAGGGGGCACAGGGGCAATTTTGGATTTACTGGCCTGTTGGATATGTAATTTAGGGGTGATGATGAATGTTTTAATGTCTCTCTCTAAGCTGGCCTTAGGCGTGCGCTCTTGTGAGGGATCAGTGTAGGCAGTTTTATATTTTGTTTGGGGAGGGGCACATGGGGCACACGCCCCCCATCCTTGTTACTACGGGCCTGTGTCGGGTTCAAACACAGACCAGGCATACTGAGGATTTGAGGGGGCACAGGGGCAATTTTGGATTGACTGGCCTGTAGGATATGCAATTTGGGGGCACAGGCAGTTTTATTTTTTGGTTGGGGAGAGGCACAGGGGGCACACTGTCGTGCCCCCCATCTTTGTTACTATGGGCCTGTGTAGGGTTCAAACACAGACCAGGCATACTGAGGATTTGAGGGGGTACAAGGGCAATTTTGGATTGACTGGCCTGTAGGATATGCAATTTGGGGGCACAGGCAGTTTTATTTTTTGGTTGGGGAGGGGCACAGGGGGCACACTGCCGTGCCCCCCATCCTTGTTACTATGGGCCTGTGTCGGGTTCAAACACAGACCAGGATTTGATGGCCAGAGATAAGAGACACAAGCCATTGCAACAGCTCCAGATAAGTTCAAGCAGGCCAGCTGAGGGACATGTGCCCCCGTGCCCCCAGTGGATCTGTGCCTGTAATGCCATATGCCAATGCGACCTTCTTACCCAGCTATATGATGAATATATGAATCAAGCAAAAAAAAAAAAATTTTTTTTTTTTTTTTGGCCAAAAAAAAAAAATCAGGCCAGCTGGGGGGGCACGTGCCCCCTGTGCCCCCCCGGTAAATCCGTGCCTGACTTTAAAAATTATCGTAGACCTGCTCTTATTTCTCAAATTTAATTTTAGGTATTTTGACATACATTTATATTAAAATGTGTGTCAAAAAGTTTGGAGCTAACCAGGACCCAAGCTGTTTGGAAATAACCATTGTAGATAACCATTGCAGATCTACTCGGGGTAGTGAAGGGGCTAACCTAATGCCTGATCTGCAGGTCTCCTGGTTTTTTATTATTTCTACAGCTCCTACAGGAATTCAGACCTTCAACTTTTGCAGGATAAACACTAAACAAGGTTCCCATGGTTACCACTTTTGGGACATATATAATCATAACCAATCTTTAATATCGCCTCCTTTAAATTCAGTGTTATGACACGGGAATACTTCCGGAGATATTTTTTATATGTGCTTGTGTATAGTGCATAACACGATCCTATGGAGACGTTTATAGTTCATGTGTAGTGCATTATTCCCCAATGTGATGGTTTTGTAATGTTCCCCAAGGAGATGGTTTTATATTGCTTGTATAGTGTCATTACTCACCAAGTATATGAGTTTATATGTGCTTGTGTAGTGTATTACTCCCCAATGAGATGGTTTTATATGTGTTTGTGTGGTGTTTATTACCCAATGATTTTTTTATATGTGCTTATGTAGTGTAATGTTTTGTTGAATCTGCGGATCTATCTTTGTCGTGTAGCAGCAATTAGGTACAAGGTACAAGAAACATTATTTAATATTTATAGTCGGGTTATTTTACAAACATTTTATAGCATAGCTCGGTAAATTGCCTCCATCAGATAGAAGCTATTTACCGACCTAAAATCAAATATTCATTAACAATGCATTTAACAAACTAACAACCTTTAAAATAAATTACATTACCATTATAGATAATTTGTTTTTAACGGTTATGGTTATATAGCGCCAGTGTGCATGTATGTATGTGAATGTATTAAGTGTCACTTTTTAGTGGCGTCCTTCCACTCTGCCAGTTCGGACAGTAATAATAATAATAATAATAATAATAACGACTTTATTTCATGTGGATTACATATTTGGTATAGAACAAACAAACCAATTTTCAATATGGTCCACAAACAAAATTAACATATATACAACATGAAGGAACACAATTACAAATCAGTATTTTTAAACCTTTGCAAACAGAGTGGACCCTGAAAAGACAGTTCCTGACAGTGGGTGTATTGTGTCCTCTCCCACTTCCCAATGGGGGCTGATAAATAGTATTTAATAAATACGTTGTTCCCTGCCTACAACGACCCTCCCAACAACGACTCCCTCCTTACAACGACCATTGTCGCAGTTCCTTGAACAGGACAATTATGTCCAACCTATTCACAACTGAAATATCGTCTGCTTAAAAGTGTCGTCTGCTGTTTTTCTCCAAGTTTCATAATGGACATTTTGAGAGAAAAAACCTTAACGACGAGTGAAATACCATGCTTCAGTTTATTATGCTGTCCTTTTGTTTACATTTGTCTATTTTGTTTAGTTTGCTTAGTTTTTCTTTTGCATGTTTTGCTTGCAGACTTTTTACTGTGAGGGATCAGTTCACTTCGAATCTGATTCGAGCTGATATTCTCATTTACTTTTCTCTTATCGGTCGCACGTTTGTGCCTAATTTTCATGGTCAGTTTTTAAAAAATGTTTTAAGGCAGTTTTTAGACCTACACTTGGGTCTAGATCAGCAGCTTCCTACACAACATTTTAATAGTATAAACTTACTTTCCTGTACTTATCAATTTTGTTTTCATGTATTCTAAATATTGTTATAATATGTTGCTCATCATTGTCTTTATAATATCTTTGGCTTAGCGCCTGACTTATCTAATATTTCCACATTGATAAAACTCTGCTGCTGGCCAGCTTTTCATCTTATCCACATTTTGTCAGGGTTTACCCCTCCTGCAATCTAATGAGCCATGTCAGATATAAATATAACTCTGTGATAATGAAATTATTTATACAATCCAAATGGTAAGGTACTGTACCAGCAGATAAGTTCTATCTGTGATATATATCTTCCAACCCATTGTTTGCATCGAATGTTCTATTCTTCTATTTTTAGCTGCTATATCTTTATTATAATTATACATATGTTGTATAGTCGGTTACAGGAAAAGTGCCGTGAACAAAACAAAGGGTTGTATGTGACCTTTGTCGACCTTACAAAGGCGTTCGACACTGTCAGCAGGAAAGGATTATGGCAAATCATGGAGCGGCTTGGCTGCCCACCAACTTTCCTCAACATGGTCATCCAACTTCATGAAGATCAGCATGGCAAAGTGAGACTAAATGGCGACTTATCGGAATCATTCCCCAACATCAACGGAGTGAAACAGGGCTGTGTCCTAGCACCAACCCTTTTCACCATTTTCTTCAGCATGATGCTCAAACAGGCAACAGAAGACCTTGATGATGAGGACTGTGTCTACATAAGATATCGCCTTGATGGAAGTGTGTTCAATCTCAGGCGCCTCCATTCTCACACGAAGACCCTGGAGCAACTGATTAGAGATCTTCTTTTTCGCGGATGATGCAGCACTCGTTGCCCATACAGAGAATGCCCTACAGAGGATAACCACCTGCTTTGCTGAGGCTTCACATATGTTTGGACTTGAAGTCAGCCTAAAAAAGACTGAGGTGCTGCACCAACCAGCCCCACGCCAAGAATACACTCCACCACAAATCAAAATAGGTGAAACAGAACTGAAATCTGTACAGCAGTTCACCTATCTTGGGTCCACCATCTCTTCAGATGCTCGAGTAGACAGGGAGATCGACAACAGACTCGCAAAGGCAAATAGCTCATTTGGCAGACTGTATAAACGTGTGTGGAAAAATAAGCAACTGAAGATGAGCACAAAGGTCAGCGTTTACAAAGCTGTTGTTCTTACAACTCTGCAGTATGGCTCAGAGTCTTGGGTAACCTATCGCAGCCACCTACGACTTCTTGAGCGCTTCCACCAACGCTGTCTCCGTACAATTCTTAACATCCACTGGAGTGAGTTTAGGACCAACAATGAAGTTCTTGAGCTTGCAGGTGTCATCAGCATAGAGGCCATGCTACTTAAATCACAACTACGGTGGGTAGGTCACGTCCACCGCATGGAAGATCACCGTCTACCGAAAATTGTGTTTTACAGTGAGCTTGCATCCGGCTTACGGGACAGAGGAGCGCCAAAGAAGCGCTACAAAGACTGCCTGAAGAAGTCTCTCAGTGCCTGTGACATCGATCACAACAAATGGTCAACCATTGCCGCTGACCGTGACACCTGGCGTCACACAACCCACAGGGCTGTCTCTTCCTTTGAGGAAAACCGTAGAGCTTCCATGGAGGTCAAACGACAACGAAGGAAGAACAATGCAGCAACAGCATCTAGTCCAGACCAAACGTACGCTTGCTGCCGCTGCAATCGGACCTGCAGATCCCGCATTGGCCTGTTCAGTCATATGCGTGCATGTAAACGTGGACAAACACCTTCTTAGATCTTCGTTCGCGAAGCCAAGCCATGATAGTCGGTTCAAAAGCCTTTATGGCTTATGCTGTCTATTGTATGTCTTGCCGACTTAAAATAAAATTTATCTTATCTTATCTGGATTCAAGCTGTTTGCAAATTCCCCTCCCTATAACGACGCCCTCCAAACAGCGCACAATTTTTTTGTCTCCCGCTGGGTGTCGTTGTAGGGAGGGAACGCTATAGTGTTATTAATACGCCACAGACTACATAGTATTTATACATGTTTTATGGAAATAAGTTCAAATAACTCTAAACTGTATTAAGCGACTGTTCTTACAAATGCCCCATACACAGTGTCTTATACGTGAATTATTTTTCAAACGCTGAACAAACATCAAGCAGAAATCTCATGCTTTCTGCATTAGTTACTCGCACTCAGCACCTTTATCTGTGGTATTTCAGGTTGCTTTCTCAAAGGTTGCTTAATTAATTACAGACGTGTGACTGCATTTATTAGTATTGTACATTAAAGACAATATACATGTACAGTGGAGAATCTGTTATTCTTTCCCGTTTAAACGCAAACGTACGCAAACGCAAAGCTCTAAAAAGTAAAAAAGAACAACTTTTGGGCAATTCTGATATTTCATGTTTATCTTGTTGGCAAACAGTTTGGAGCCTGATCAGACGCCGGGTTACCCGGCGTCTGATCTGGCTCCAAACTGTTTGCACTGCAAATAATAGTTTTAACGTAAGCGCGTTTATTGGGAAAGAATAACAGATTATCCACTGTACGTGTATATACGCATGCATATATACATGTATGTAGTATAAAATGCGTATGTATGATATGACGATGTATCAGTGAATCTTTTCCAAAAATAAGTCTAAGAGCTGTCTAAATTAACCCATTACCCCATAAATACGCATTTTTACGCCTTTCATTTATTCTTCCATTGAAGAAAAGAGATTAGATTTGTACAGCTATGAATATGTTTTGTGAAAAATATGTTCTATATTCTAGCAGATGATAGGTTAAAGCAGGCTGAAAGTAAAGCAGAATGTGCCTTAAGGCACATTCTGCTTTACTTTCAACCTGTTTTAAGTGGTCACCTTTCTTCAAAACTTGAAGCATGCTATGGGATAATGGGTTAATTGATACGATAGCATAAGACTTGTTTGTAACTTTGTATAGCCCTTTGGGTTCTAGGATTCATACTATTTAGATTATTTCTTAATCATGATTAAGGGTGGGGTTCTAACCGGATTTGAGATACAACAACAGGTCTTCTCTGTTCACTGTATATTTACGCAAAGAAAATGTCGGTCAACATCCTGAAATAAACTATGCCAAACTTCCAACGCAACCCCCGAATATTCCCATTATTTCCAATGTTAAACATGTCTTAAGTTAGTCTGGTCAATTCTGTAATGTGTGCATATCCTGAATAGATTTCTTCTGCAATTCATAGAGTGATCAATGGACAATACTCTTGGTAAAAAAAATACGTTTGGATATACACTAAACGACACTTATAAGTGTGCATGTATTATTTTTTAAATATCTTATTAACGCATGATCCGAATTAAGTCAATTTTTCAGGATGAATGCTTAACAGACCATGTCTCACTTTGATTTATATTTTATTTCATATCAATGAATAGCTCACAAATGACAAAGGTTAAAACGTACTGATGAATCACTTGAAATTCCAAAAAAACTTAAAACCGATAAAACAAGCTGTTTTACACATTAGGTCGAATCTTACAGTTAAAAATGAGCCCGACGGGATCGAAAATTAATGTTAAATAACTTGGGTCGATTCTTAACATAGAAAACTGACCCTTGCTTGATTCTGAATATCAAAAACTTACATCGTGTCGATGTTTAACGCAGCGTTAAATTTCATCTAACACAGTGTTTGCGCCCTATACCTGTACGCATTATTTGATAATACGTTTGATTATCGATTTTTCCGCTGCTGGCGTATGCTTAGATCGATAGTATAAATCGTATAGAATCAATGTTTTTTAACAATTTCAGAACCCTGTGGATTTTTTCCTAAGCGCGTAGTTGCATAAATATTTTTGGACTTTATTACAAAATGTTTCAAAAATATTGTGTTCAAAAATTAATTGCCTACATGGGCTATGTATTGTGTTAGATGGCACAATATAAGAGCATGCACAACTCATTTTTTATGAAATAGGAGAAACCATTTTGCAAAATAAATGATGCCAATCTGTAGAACAAATACTTGTTATTATTCACGGGTGAGTTTATTTTTTCCGTGCAACAGATTGATTTGTAAATCAAAAACTAAGATGCAAACTTCACATAGACAGACACCGGCTTTAATTCAACCAATGGCTACGCCTCCTTGCGGGATACACAACTTGATTTTTTTCTGTTTTTCATACAAGCGTGAGCTATTCCATTACTTATCATCAAGTGCAATTTCATTTTGCACGCTGCGTCGAATTCCACGTGCATTTTTATGTTTTAATTTGTTTGCGCACTGGACCGTGACGATGGCACGCTTTTTGAAAATTTAATAGCGAGTTATAATTGCATTATTGTTTTTAATATTTGGTAAAATTCTGGTTAAAAACAAACAAGGATTAAACTTATAAATGACATTTTTATACATGCACACTTATAAATGTCGGTAAGTGTATAGATGGTTATAATTCGTCAGAAGTGTCAATGAAAATTCGTTGCCAATATTAACAACTTTGAGGACAGTGCATCAATTTAAAAACACAAATAAAAATATTTAATAAGTTTGTGTCAACTTTTCCATTGATTTAAAACAAACGCTCTGATATGAAAATTAAAGGGAACTCGGAGGTGTTGCGTTGGCAGTTTGGCATAGTATACATAAAACATTTGTTAAAGCACACTAAATACCGGACATATATCCTAATAAATGGCATGTAAGAGCTGAAAATAACATGAGCAAATATTTATCTTCCAAAACAGAAAGCATCTAGCTAGATGTTTACAGCAGTTAACAATAAATCATGGTTCTAGTGGCCTACAGCCTTAAATAGCATTCACAATAAATATATATTGTACTAGAATAGATTTCCCAAAAGAACACACTACATTTATACATACAGTACTTTAAAGGGACTCGCAACCGGATGGTGTACTTGTCAAAATAAAATAAAATACTCAAATAAAAGCAAATTTGTGGCATTATTTGGCTTCTGACATTAAAAAAATATGATCAGTCCAAAAAAAGTCTCAAGAATCGTCACCGAATCTTAGATTTTTAGATATTTTCCATCGTTTTTCTATACCGACTAGTAGACGGTATAGTTGTTGTTGTTGCTTCTCTACACGGGCTCAGACATAAACACGAGCCGAATTACGAAGTTGTATGCACTTTCGAGCGCTACACATTGAAATACGTTAAATCGATCCGAGATAAACGGATAGTTCCGTGGTCCATTGGTCTAAGCGGTTTCCCCTATTTTGCCTTCTGTCCGCCAATGCCGGGCCCCGGGTTCGAATCCCACCAGAGACCAATATTTTTTTTTATTGAAAAACATTTTTTTTAAACAGAATTTCTTATCCTAAACTAATTCTTTACCATTTATATAAGCGTTTGACACATATTTACAAATTACTATTTTTAATGCACCACCTGGTTGCGAGTCGCTTTAACACTTTACAAGACACACCATCACAGAATAGACATAAAGGTGTGAATTTAATAATTAAGGAGTTAAAACTCTAATGTAAATAGTAAACTAATTTAAATACCAAGTGAAGTTACAGTTTACCGGTAATAGGCACTTTACCAGAATGTGCAAACAATTTGGATCTTAACCCATCTGTGTCCACGATCCCAGTATATGGGGCATAGGCAAACAGTGTAGACTCTGATCAGATGCCGCATTATGCGGCGTCTGATCAGAGTCTACACTGTTTGCTGGTAGGAATTTCAGTATAAAACAAAATGAAAATGAAAATTTTGACCAGGCATCCCTTTGATAAAAAATGGACTGATCCATTATATAAACATGGAAGAATCCACTGGGCGCAAATGGGTTAATCAGAGGTAATAAAACAGACCGGAATCCAAAGTGTTTTACTCGCATGTTTAGATTTCTTCAGCTACAATGGCATTGAAATCCAATCTTGAAACAATTGCTGAGGTAAGCTGCTTAACAGAGTGAGACAATATATATGTAGACGAAGTGTTGCAAGATACAATGTAAAACCATAGGCATTCGGCCCGTTGGCTATGACACTACCCCTAGCTGCTATAACCCCCCCCCCCCCCCCCTCTCCACCACCACCAAACGTGGATAAATTCCCTAAAATATATCCATACATTCAATAATCATCATAAAAGAACATTTCCTGAAGTTTCGTGAAATTTAAAAAAAAAAATTGTTTTTGCCAATTTATAAGTAAAATAGCGTAAGCTATGATCCCCCCCCCCCCCATAAATCTTTCAAAATGAGTCAAAATACATCCATATATTCAACAAACATCCGTAACAAATGTTTCAAGAAGTTTCAAGAAGTTTAAAAAAAAAAAAATTTCGTATCATGTATGTATACAATTAAAAGGTGGATGTGTTTTCAGAGCCATCAACTTCCCAACCTTGTCATTTTGTCATTTTTGGGCCGATTTTGACAAATGATGGCTTATTATTTACATTTAACAGTTCTGTTCAAAGAAAGTTAGCTCACAGTCCAAGCAAGACACGAGCACAAGTGAAGAAATAAAAAGTTCGATAGGCACCTTATATCGGAATCCTTCGTTCACCTTTAATTTTGGACTTTTTCGTCATTCAGCGATTAACAAGTGCATTTGCGACCATGCATTACACCATGGTACGGGTAATTAATAGAAAATGAAATATATAATAAATACCTTTTGAATTATCGGTAAATGAGCATTTCTGTTACGAAATAAATTTCTAGATAACTTTCGTTTTCAAGTTCGTATATGATATCATTGGTCGTATTCGAATCATCGAGTTTCTTGTCAACGAAAACTGGGCGGAGCAAATGCGCGAAGATTTACTGATGACAACAATTTTGACCAGACTCGAATCGAAATTGTGGTAAAAGATTTGATGGTTTGACAACATTTTGTCAACGGAAAACATCAAGTGATGATTCGAATAGAACTTGTTGACAACTATTCCAACTAACGCGATAGTTGTCCTGATTCGAATACGACCAATCCATTTTGCGTCATTTCCTGCTTTGAAGCTGGTTCTCGGTTTCGCTAGAATGATAATAGTTTGACTGGGCAACCAGTCGTTTGTTTGGGTAAATTTTGCGTGACAGATGGTTTCCGAGTAAGGGGTCTCCCCACCCATCGAGTCCCCATGCGCGTGTTCGCAGATTGCTTTGAATTTTTTACCAGTTATCGTCAAAGAAAACTGTTTGCTGTTAACAATGAGCCATCATCTGTCCAGATCGTCCAAGATTTGACAAAATGACAGGGTTGGGAACTTGAGGGTTGCTTCTGCAAGGCGCTTTTTCATGGCAGCCTTTACTATTTTACTTATAAATTAGCCAAAAAATTTTTTTTTTTAAATTTCACGAAACTTCAGGAAATGTTCTTTTATGATGATTATTGAATGTATGGATAGATTTTAGGGTATTTTATCCATGTTTGGTGGTGGTGGAGGGGGTATAGCAGCTAGGGGTAGTGGCATAGCCAACGGACCGAATGCCTATGTGTAAAACATACATTTACAAGAAACATTCAGTTCTATACAAATCTGCAGGCTCTGCGTCGTTACGCCATTTTAATAACCTTAGCACAATAAAAGTAACATTTTCATTTAGCGTGATGGTTTTGTTAAAAGATTCAACTTGAAATCAAGTTTTCAGCATTTCAAAGGACGGAACAACACTTTCATTTATATTCATAGAATGGAAAATAGTTGCTTTTAATTTCCCTGTAATTACATTTATTATATGCCTTCTTTTGTTATCGAGATTTTCCGCGTGTATCTGTTCAGTAAGAGGCAATGGTCTGTATTTTACTCCTTGTATTTACTGTTTGTATTTTACACCGACCTTTTTTCTATTAAGCATGATGTCATGTATAAAATCCACGTACATGTATAAGTTATCTAGTTATCTATCTTCAAGTCTGTTTCTATCATTTCAGGTTTTACAATGTTTCTGTATAAAGGTCACCCTGGTGGTCCAATGTACCAATTTTCTCTACTTAACCCTTTACCCTGATAGCCTAGTTATAATATTGAAGATAGGTGACTACTTAAAGCAGGTTGAAAGTAAAGCAGAATGCGCCCTAAGGCGCATTCTGCTTTACTTTCAGCCTGCTTTAAGCTGTTACCAGCTAGAATAAGGAAAGTATTAAATATGACACATATTCAGTACGGTTTATATTGGAACTATTTTCTTCAGCGGATGAATAAAATGCATGTGCTAAAAGTCGCTTCTATCAGGGAAAGGGTTAAGAGCTTCGTTCATTTGGACTTGGGACATTTCATCAACCATCTTTTCAGTCTTCTTTATTCCTTCGATTAAAAAATCTGAAATGTTTTCGCCTTGGTGTTCCAGTGCAACAATCGTCTCATCTGCACGTCCCCCAGATTCTACCAATTGTCCTGTTTTCTCATTCTTTTCTGATTTGAGGGAATCTACTTTGATGCCATCTGATTCTCTACGGATACTAATCGTCTCTGTTATATTTTCTTCCGACTCCTCAGAAATCTCGTTCAATACAAATCTTGGCTCAGCTACACTTCTTTCTGTCCTTTCTTTCTTTTCCGGTTCAAGATATTCTACAATGATATCTTCTGCGCGACTCAGTGCATAAATTGCGTTCGCTGCTTCTTTCAATTCTTTGCAGTATTCAAGGTGCTGATAGTTACATTCAGGAACACCTTCAAAGCCATTCATAGCTCCATAGCAACAAGCTGCTATAACTCCAGTACTGTCACTGTCCCCACTGTGGAACATTGCACGGCTACAGAGTTCTTTCCAATCACCGTTACTGCTGAGCAGAGCATCATACGCTATCATTGGTGCATCATGACCACTAGCACCTCCCCATCCATCAAAGCTCAATGATTTATAAAAGGCATCTCTTTCCTTTACACCATAATTGTTGGGGAAATACGGTTCTGAGTTACCATTGGACAAGCACCTGATGTCTAAATAGTGAGCCCATTTGTTTTGAAAATAGTCCCAGCTATCAATATTCTTTTCAACAAATTCCTTACGAGTTATGATGTACTCCATGGCTTTTGGCAGAACCTCATTGACAAGGCTATAACCCCATAGTTTCAACGGTTTCTCTTGAATGGCATATGATGTGAACAAGGCGGATGCTAGAGAACCAAGATATCCAGTTGGGTGATGATGGGTCATCCGGCCAGCTTCTATACTAACTGCTACCAAGTCATCTATTTCCTCAGGTCTAGGGTATCTTAGTCCAATGCACATTGATCGCATAGCAGCACCACATGAAGCACCCCTGGGATTAAAAGGAGTACGGTAACCATTAGGTACATCCGGTTTCAACAATCTACAACCACTCGTAGTTGTTGGCCCAGGCTCTCTGCCATGCATATCGTTCATACCAAGTTTGAAATGATGCGCAATTTTAGAGTACAAAGCCTCCTTGCCTTCCCAAGCTGTACTGGCCGCCAATGCTTGAGCCAGAGCCAAATGCATCACTGTGTCGTCACTTACCCGCCAGCCAGGCAGTGATACTTCGATATTTTCTACCCCACCCAGTTGCTCAGCTTCTTTGTGAATAAGTTCTCCCGAGTGACAGAATTCCCAGGAGCCGTTTTTGTAACCCAATGCGTCTCCGACACCACTCAAGACCATTGCTGCCATATACCGTGTATCCATATCCATATAGATCTAGCTTAATGTAAGGCACACCGCTCTGCACAGGGTAGTGTTCTAGCACAAACAATATATTAAAATGTCTTCAGCTAGATTTATCTACATTTACTATACTTTCGGTTTCAATATTTTTGTAAGCTTTTCTTGTTTTCACTATTCAGATGATTATTTCAGCATACTCTCTCGTAAACAAGCACTTTATTAATTTAACCTTAGATACCTTTTCTTGTAGAAATGAGAATTTCACAACTGTGTGTCCAATTTTGAAATACCAATGTTCACAAGGAAGTTAAGTACTGTTACATGTCCACTGTAGGTTGAAGTGAAGTGAAGATTTCACCTACTCAAGTTACTTTAAATTTTGTCGATTTGTATTTAGATAAGAAACGACCGCTCAACGAAGAAACAGATTGATGCAACTTCGCCCTAAACACCAATTCTAAATCTATATTCAACAGTTATACAGGATTAATCATTCTAAATATAGATATGCGTACATTGCCAGTTTATATTTGAATCATGACGGGAATCATCCGTAAATATAACCGATTATTCATTATTCCGATTATCAAGGCGTTATTGGTACATAATCAACAACCTTAAATAACAGCAACTTGGGTTAACCCTTAGCCCGCCAAATAAATTGTCGTCTGCTATATTTCTCGTCTGCTTCAAGTTTCAAAGTGCTTCAAAGTTGCTCAAAATTGCTGAAAATGTTGTCCGAGTGTCAAACAGCTTGGATCCGGATGAGACGCCGAGTTACTCGGCGTCTCATCCGGATCCAAGCTGTTTGCATATGGAGCTATAGTCGTGAGTGGCAGGCTAAGGGTTAAATGTTTATCCCTTTCACTCTCAATGACGTCAAAGGGCGCATTTACAAACAGTTTGTATACTGTTCAGATGCCGTGTAAAACGATATCTGATCAGGATTAAAACTGCCCGACACTATTTTTGAAATTACGTCAGCCACACTGCCTTAAATCTAACTTTTAAACGATATTGCAGATAACTATATTGAAGTAGACGATGTCACAATATGACGATGAAGGGGGCAAAAGCAGCACTATACATTTGACGATGAAATGGTTAATTAAGGTGGTTCGCAGGTCTGCTTATTCCCTGTCAAACTTAATTTGTAATATACCACATGGAGAGTGGAAAATTGTTAAAAAAACAACTACAATATCGGTTTTTTTGTGACTGGACCTTTTGACGAGAAAATTTCCATTTTTAATAAGCAGGGCTATTTTCTTTAGGAAATGTTTTAACTCAATAATTCCTTTACAGTCAAGTAAACTGCACAGAAAATATAAGATATTGTCAATAAAATGTATTTCATGAACTATTTTCTGGATATATCAATGTTTAAAAAAATCAAATTCTGAAAAAGTCACTCAATGTCAATTTACAAAAAAAATCTAGCTGTTTAACATATCTACATGCCAACAAAATAGATCATAAAGGAACTTTTAATCATTTCTATTGTATGCATTAAGCAGTCAGCTGTCTGTAAATATCTACAGGCTACCATATTCAATTGTCGATTATTACAGGTTTGACTTATGGTATTATGTAGAGCTGACGGCATTTTAAAGTTGAGCTCAAGGGATAATACTTTTGTCATGTGTTAAGCTGCTATCTGCCATGTAGGCTATAACTCCTCACAATGTTTAGTTGGCAATTGACATCTGATATTATTCATTATGACATTTGGGACTTAACATAATCTGTTCTTTGATCACTGCGTTATTGACTGACAAGTAAAAATAAATCTGGTAAGCTATCGTATTCTATCCATAGCAAGAAAACATCTTATAACTTTGATAATATTTTATATTTATAGAGTACCAGCGGTGATCAATATGACGTAGACAACCGTATCGAGCTCAGATATACATATATCTTTTTAACCCCCCCCCCTTCCAAAAAAACACACACAAAAAAACCACAACAAAACAAACAACAACAAAACAAAACAAAACAAAACAAGAGGCCCATGCGGGCCTAAATATCGCTCACCTTGAAAAACCAACACAAGGGTCACATGACCCCTGGGGTGGTATCATTTTTTACCCCAGAGACCTAATTTCAAATATCTTACTGATGAACTTGAAAATTAAGTGTTCTGCCAAATATTTTGTACATTGGGTGGTTTCAGACAGGAAGACTCTTCATTGAAAAAAATTATTTTTAGCTAATGTGACCCAGATATCCAACAGACCCGAACCATTTCAGCAATATTGGTAAAAAACATTTAAAAGTGTCACTTCATAATGCTTAATATCAAAGCTCTTGCCATAATAGTTTCAGAGAAGAATATTTCACTATATGGCTCTATGTAAAACTGCGACCCCTAGGGCCTTGGCAGTTTTGACCAAAGGGGCATAATTTGAACAATCTTGATAGAGGACTGTAGATGCTGCTTTATGCCAAATATCTAATCTCAGGGTATTGAGGTTTCAGACAAGAAGATTTTTAAAGTTTTCATTGAAAAAATCTATTTTTAGCTCCTGTGACCTAGTTATGCAACAGACAAGAACCATATTTACAATATTGGTAAAAGGCTTCTAGAAGTGTCACCATGCCAAATATCAAAGCTCTGGCCATATTAGTTTCAGAGATAAAGATGTTTGAAGATTTCACTATATAACTCTATGTAAAATTACGACCCCTGGGGTGGGGTCATTTTTTACCCCAGGGAAATTTGAACAGTCTTGATAGAGGACCTGAAGACGATGCTTTGTGCCAAATATCTAAGCTCAAGGTACTGTGGGTTCAGACAAGAAGCTTTTTTAAGTTTTTATTGAAAACATCTATTTTTTGCTCCTGTGACCTAGATATGCAACGGACTGGAACCATATTTACAATATTGGTAAAGGGCTTCTTGAAGTGTCACCATGCCAAATATCAAATCTGGCCATATTAGTTTCAGAGACAAAGATGTTTGAAGATTTCACTATATAACTCTATGTAAAATTACGACCCCCGGGGCGGGGTCAATTTTTACCCCAGGGACATAATTTGAACAATCTTGATAGAGGACCTGAAGACAATGCTTTGTGTCAAATATCTAAGCTCAGGGTACTGTGGTTTCAGACAAGAAGATTTTTTAAGATTTCATTGAAAAAATCTATTTTTAGCTCCTGTGACCTAGATATGCAACATACCGGAACTATTTGAACAACTTTGAAAGAGGACCATACAAGAATCATTCCTACCAAGTTTGGTAAAAATCCATCCAGTAGTTTCGGAGGAGATGTCGTTTAAAGAAATTGTTGACGACGAACGAACGGACGGACGAACGACGGACGAACGAGGACGGACGACGGACACAGAACTATCAAAATAGCTCACCTTGGCACTACGTGCCAGGTGAGCTAAAAACAATAGCAAACATACAAACAAGAGACTAGGCGTTCAATAAACGCTTATGCCTCCGGTGGCAGCATTGACAATAAAATTCTGAATTTTTAAGTCCAAATTAGATCTAGGTCAAGACTAAATCGAGGTTGAGCAATATGAGTGAATTGGTATTAGTACTAGACAGCAACGGTATATGTATCAAAGCACTGTAGTCAGTATAGTGTTGACGCAAGACGAAACAGTAAAATCCAGATAACCAAGAAATAGCCCATTTAAAATATATAAGTCCAAATTAGGTCAAGGTCAAAATAAAGATTGGGTGATACTGGTATATTGGAAATGGTCCAAGGCAACAACTGTACAAGTATCCAATCATTTGTGTCAGCGGTGATGACGCTTTAGACGAAACGGTAAAATCTAGTTGACCAAGAAATGGCCTATAAATTTACAATACTCTAAGTCCAAATTAGGTCAAGGTCAAATCAAGGCTGGTTATATTGGTGGATTCAAAATGGCCCATCGCATCAGCTGTTTTAGTATCTAAGCATTTGAGTTAGCGGTATTGGTGCCAGACAAAACAGTAAAATCTAGTTAAACTTGTTACGGACGCAATGACGGACCACAGATGGACATTTGTTGGGTATTTTTCTTGTTTAAAAGTACCCAACAGTACACAAAATACCCAACCCTACACAATAGGGTAATCACCGAATGAATTGAATCTATTGTTCTCCCTACCCTATAAAGGACCTTTCGAGCGCTCGGACAGACAGACAGGACGATCTATATGCATCCGAATCTATGGATGCCGGGGGCATAAAAAACGATAAAACTGTTCTCTACGCTCGATACGGTTGTCTATGGTGATGCCCTGTCACTGTACAATGACAGTATGTTGCACACTGAACAAATAAGAAAACCGGGTCAAGTTTTTGGTAAAAAACATACAGTGGAGTGATCAGGCTCAGACGTATTTGTCATTCCGAATAAAAAATAATTCGCATACAGTACATTTCATGGCTCCAAATAAGAGGGAGTAAAAGGGGACAAATCCAACACTTTCTCACTTATTTCAGCACCAAATCCTATGGTGTACTCGTAATTTACAAACATTGTGCCTGTGAAGATTACGCTTTTCCTATACACACTATGTTGACCCTGATCCCAGGGCTCCTATAAAAATTCTCTGATTCAGTTCTGTATTGTTTGTCATATATTTTGAAAACCAACCCTAAATAGTATAACATATGTTATATAGCCATAATTGGAAACTATAATTAAAATTTGACCATAGTTTGAAGATTTTAGAATTAAATGAGTAAAAAAAATCCCCAAATCTATTTTATCTGCCATTTCTTTTTCATTAAAAAGCCACGAAACATTGCCAAACGTTTGAGTCCAGATTAAACACTGCGTAGATCGACATTTAATTTGGATCATGACAGTTTAAACAGTTGTCACTTTGCGCTACAGTGGAGAATCTGTTATTCTTTCCCGTTTAAACGCAAACGTACGCAAACGCAAATCACTAAATGTTGAAAAGAACAACTTTTGGACAATTCTGATAATTCTTGATTATCTTGGTGGCAAACAGTTTGGAGCCTGATCAGACGCCGGGGTACCCGGCGTCTGATCTGGCTCCAAACTGTTTGCACTGCAAATAATAGTTTTAGCGTAAACGCGTTTATTGGGAAAGAATAACACATTCTCCCCTGTATATAGCGTACAAGAAGTTAACCCCTTCACTGCAATGGTGTCATCAATTTTAACAGTTGCCGTGTACTTGTATTTCTCAAATTTAAAATTTTAGATATTTGACTTTAAGAAATTTGGAAATAAGTGTCAAATTGTTTGGATCTTGATCAGACGCCGCGTTACGCGTCGTCTGACCAGGATCCAAACTATTTGCAACTATTGTACTCGGTGTAAGGCATAGAAGGGAATATGAACGGAACGACAACATTTTCATGGATATTCTAAAAGTGAAAAAAAAGATTTCAGGAACATGTAATTACTTTACAACGTTTCTTTGCGTGGGATACTAATACACATGTAGAACTAGTTCAACGGATTAAACTATTACTTTAAAACGGTCCCAAAACCCAACACACCAAGTTACTTAAATATTATGACCATGAACGTCCTTATTTCTAGTTCATTACTTGGTTACTTTCCAAAACATATCAGGATTTGTTAATCTTTATAATACACGTAGAACGTAGTTTCTGTTCGATAGCTTTTAAACAAACTTGATTTCTATAAAACGGTGTTGTGTAGCAGCAGGGCTACCATAAATTGTTCAGAAAAATCCTAAGATTTCCAAATTATCAATCGTGATTTTAGGAATCGTTTTTTTTAACCCTTTCGCTACCAGGCTTTATAGCACTAACATAATTATGTAAACAGTTTAGATCCAGATAAGACGCCGCGCATAATGTGGCTTCTGATCTGGATCTAAACTGTTTGACATCCACATCAATATTTCCAAAGTAACAAAAAGCATAAAATTAAAAAAGTAAAAAGTAAAATCAGAAACCCGAAGATTTGTGAAAAATCCGTAGGTTCGAAGAAATGAAGAAAAATACGAAGATTTCGGAAAAATGGCAGCCCTGTATAGCAGCTATTACTTGCCATGTGGTTGATCCTGAATCATGAAATAAGTCCCGTTTCTCTTTCTTTCGGTTCCCCAAACGAATCTTTACTAGTCAGTCTACAGGTCTGTTTCCATCATTTTAGTTTCCCCTTTCACTCCTGTACCTTCACTAGACTCCTTAATATCCTTGTTTGGTGGATCTTTGGGCATTTCATCAACTATATTTTCTGTTTTCTCATTCGTTTCCGATTGCAAGGATTCTGCACCGGTATTGTCTCGGTAATCCTGGTTATTTATCTTCTCTCCTTCATCTCCTACTGGTTCATCACGATTCTCATTTGGTGGATCTTCAGGCTTTTCATCAACCATATTTTCTGTTTTCTCATTCGTTTCCGATTGCAAGGATTCTGCACCGGTATTGTCTCGGTAATCCTGGTTATTTATCTTCTCTCCTACATCTCCTACTGGTTCATCACGATTCTCATTTGGTGGATCTTCAGGCGTTTCATCTACCGAATGTCCTGTTATCCCATTCTTTTCTGATTTGAGGGAATCTGCTATGATTTCATCTGAATGGCTCTTGGCATCATTCTCCTCTGCTACATATCCTTCTGGTGCCTCAGAAATCTCATTTAAAGGTTTGTCTACTTTCCTTTCAGTTCTTTCATTTCTTTCTGATTCATGGGAGTTTGCACTGATGTAATCTGGGTGACTCAGTGTATAAATTGCGCCCGCTGCTTCTTTTAATTCTGTGCAGTATTCAAGGTGCTGATAATTACATTCAGGAACACCTTGGAAGCCTTTCATAGCCCCATAGCAACACGCTGCTATAACTCCAGTACTGTCACTGTCCCCACTGTGGAACATTGCACGACTACAGAGTTCTTTCCAATCACCGTTACTGCTGAGCAGAGCATCATACGCTATCATTGGTGCATCATGACCACTAGCACCGCCCCATCCATCAAAACTCAATGATTTATAAAAGGCATCTCTTTCCTTTACATCATAATTGTTTGGGAAATACGGTTCTGAGTTACCATTGGACAAGCACCTGATGTCTAAATAGTGAGCCCATTTGTTTTGAAAATAGTCCCAGCTATCAATATTCTTTTCAACAAATTCCTCACGAGTTATGATGTACTCCATGGCTTTTGGCAGAACCTCATTGACAAGGCTATAACCCCATAGTTTCAACGGTTTCTCTTGAATGGCATATGATGTGAACAAGGCGGATGCAAGAGAACCAAGATATCCAGTTGGGTGATGATGGGTCATCCGGCCAGATTCTATACTAACTGCTACCAAGTCATCTATTTCCTCAGGTCTAGGGTATCTTAGTCCAATACACATTGATCGCATGGCACCTCCACATCCCCCGCCCCGCGGATTAAAAGGAATACAATATCCGTTCTGTACCTCCGGTTTCAACATTCTGCAACCATTCATGGTTGTTGGTCCAGGCGATCTGCCATACATATCGTCCATGGAACGTTTGAAGAACTGTGCGATTCTAGAATACAAAACGTCTTTGTCTTCTTCAGCAGTACTGGTCGCCAAGGCTTGTGCCAGAGCCAAATGCATCACTGTATCGTCACTTACCCGCCAGCCAGGCAGTGATACTTCGATATTTTCTACCCCACCCAGTTGTTTGGCTTCTTTGTGAATAAGATTTCCCGAGTAACAGAATTCCCATGAGCCGTTTTTGAAGCCCAATGCGTCACCGACACCACTCAAGACCATTGCTGCCATATACCGTGTTTTCATATCCATATCTGGCTTGATGTGCACAAATAAGGCAAACTGGTATAAGATAGTTTTCGAACACAAACAACAATGGCAAAGTATTCAGCTACTACTTTCGGTTTCACAAATATTGATAGCTATTCCTGTTTTCACTGTTCAGATGTTTATGAAACCTTAATCTATCGTAACCAAACACTTAAGATAAAAGTCGATATCTTAACTGATCCTTTTTTTATCTCAGAAAATAACGATTGCACAAACCAAAACTAAAAGTTCAATGTGCAGGGTATTCACAAGGAAGTTCTTTACCGATATCAATACATGTACGTCTTTATCACGACGGGAACAAGTCATAAAGGTGCCAGTCAAGCGGGGTCGTAAACAATTCCTCGTACTCAATACAATACAATCTCTCTATAATGGCCACTAAATTGTGTTATTCATACTTGGCGTTTAAAGCAGGCATCTGCTTACAGCAAGGTGACAGTAAAACAGAAAGCTGCTTTATGAGCTTTCTGATTTACTGTCACCTTGCTTTAATATCATGAAAAAAGCAATTGTCCTTTCTTAACTTAGTTTCTGTGTTTGAAACTACTTCTATAGACGTGGGATAATTCAAAACAAAACATGGGACAAAAATATGAAGAAACAAGACTGTGCGTTCAATAAACGCTTATGCCCCCGGTGTCAGCCTTGACAATAATTATATTCTGAATCTTTTATTAAGTTCAAATTAAGTTAAGGTCAATGCTAAATTAAGGTTGGGTAATATCGGTGAATTGGTATTGGTCTAAGACAATGTATGTATAAAAGCATTGTAGTCGGTAGTATGGACACAAGATGAAACGGTAAAATCTAGTTTACCAATAATATTCTAAATTAAAATTAGGTCAAGGGCATGGTCAAAATCAGGTTAAGTGATATTGGTATATTGGGAATACTCTTAGTCCAAATTAGGTCAAGGTGAAAATAAAAGTTGGGTGATATTGGTGGATTCAACTGTATAAGTATCTTAGCATTTGAGTAAGCGGTGTTGATGCTAGACGAAACAGTAAAATCTAGTTAATCTAGAAATGGCTCATTTACAATACTCCAAATGAGGTCAGAGTCAATGTCAAAATCAAGGTTGGGTGATATTGGTGGATTGGGAATGGTCCAAGGCAACACATTAACTGTATAAGTATCTAGTCAACCTGATACGGACGGACGGACAGGACAATCACTATATGCCTCCGCATCTACAGATGCCGGGGGCATAAAAACCTAATTTGGCACACCTTTTACAAACGGTCGTAGTGCAAACTGGAATGTCCTTCAAAATGTGATTTTTCCGTTAATCGTGAACAGCTTTAAAGCCATGATACCATTTAAATACTTTGAATCTTTCACAATTTATGAGTTTAACAGAAATTTTGGCTGCACATTTAAATAAGATGCCTTCAAATGTGTTGCAGAAATGCGTGGCATATAAACACTGCTACAGTCTGACTGTGGAAGCCGGTGTAACGCAGTAAAATGACCCATCCCTGCTAAAATGACCCATGGGTCATGTCACTACGTAGAACAGTGACCCGGGTCTTTTCACTACGTATAAAATGACACCAGACCGTAGAAAAAGAATCTATCGACTCGTAGTAGAATGACCCCCTCACGGTATGGGGTCATTTCTCTACGTAGTATAAAGACCCGGTGTCATTTTGCCTGAATGAGAGACGGCATGGTTTACCGTTGGCTCGGTACACATTAAAAATTTGGTGGCAGCGGTGGGATATGAGATGACATCACCATCATCCCAGGATCCTTGTCGATTTGTCTCTGTCCCTAGGACTACCACGTGAGCAGGGCTGACTTCCAGGCGAAGTCAAGAGAAAAAGGGAAAATGTGACGGAAATGGGCATGACTGTGGAAGTCGGCTTTAATAACCAAGTTGTTGAGTGGGTTGCGAAGTTAATTACGTATTTCGCGGCTAGTACCTGGATGGGTGACCGGTAACGTAGTAGAATGGCCCACCCCTGCTGAAATGACCCATGGGTCATTTCACTACGTAGTACAATGACCCGGGTCGTTTTACTACGTAGAAAAATGACCCCATACCGTAGAATAAGGACCCAATCGACTCGTAGTAGAGTGACCCACCCTCACGCAGAGGAATGACCCCCGTAGAGAAATGACCCCCCCCTTTTCTGTTACACTGTTGTTGTTACTATTTATACAATAACTGTTATTACTACTGCTGCTGCTGCTATTGCTTTTAGATGACTACTACTACTTCTAATACAAATATACTAACACGATAAGTATACCAAAAGTCTCTCAAACCTATAATGTACAGTTTCTTTATCGTGTAAGAATATATTACCAACTTTGCTGCTGCCTTTACTACTGCTACCATTTCTTATTTCAAGTACTTCTAGTACAACAGTTTTTGCTTCTGCTGCTGTAACTAATGCCGCTACTACTGTTTCTACAACTACATCTACTACAATTATACTACTCCTTTTGCTGCTGTTGCTACTACTAATACTGCTGTTTCTCCGAGTACCTCTACTAATAATATACTACTTCTTTTGCTGCTGATACTACTACTGATTTTTTGTACAGCTACTACTACTGGAACTATTACTTCTACTGCTGCTGATGCTGTTGTTTCTGCTACTTTAGCTGCTACTATTGTAACTACTACTATTTCTACTCCTGTTGCTGCTTCTTTTACTAGTGCTACCACTGCTACCATTTATAGTAATAATGCTGGTGTTGTTGGTAATACTACTGTTACTACTACTTTTTCTCCTACCAATTAATTCCTCCTATTGTTGCTGCTACTACGACTGCTACCACTGCCTCCATTTCTACTACATGTACTACTACTAGTACTGCTACTTAACTGCTACTAATATTACTAGTGCTATGGCTGCTGCTACTGCTGCTAGTGTTAGAACAACACATTTTCCAATAGCAGTAGTAGACGAAGTAAAAATAGAAGGAGCTCAAAATTCGGATTTCCCGATGTAATTAAACACTGTGCCCAGATATCATTTACGAATTCAAAAATCTTTCGCAAATTCTATTCCGTCGATCAAAAGAATAAATCGATTTCGCACCTTTTGTGCACGCTCGGGCATAAATAGGAAAGAATAATGTCTTCTCATCCACTGTACACTAAAGTAGGTTAAATACGGTGTCGATATATGAATGGCTCGTTGGCCTTGTGGTTAAGACGTATGAGTATTTTTTTTCCTTACGCGTGTCCAGAGTTCGAATCCAACCAGAGCTAAAATAATTCTTTAAAATGCAGTTTTAACATAAAATTCTTATCCTAAACTAATATTAACGTGTTTAACTGTTTATATAATCATTTGACATACATTTACATGCTTATGCCAAATATGTCTGCCAGTCCCTTTAATACTGTCACCGTACATGTAGAATCAAATAAACTCATCAGGAATACCTTTTGTCTAAACAGTGTTGATAAAAATTATTGAGCGAAGTACCGATATGTGTAATAGAAGTATTGTATTGTGCAGTATAAACATTAGTCTGGTAAAAGAATTAGTTGTATGACCCTAACACTACGACACGCAAAGCTCAATAATTATGGCGACCAGCGTAAATCACCACGCGTCTACGGTAATGTATTTTTCTTCTTGGTCTACATTGTTTGAATATGACAATTATGTTCCCCACAGCTACACTGATTTAAAGATATTTCCTCAGTCCGATGATGGGGTCACCCTATTGTTCTCGATAGGCGTGCAAAAGCATGCAGCATACGCTGCCAGCATGTATACCAATCTCAGTTTACCTGGTGAGGCTCTAGAGGCTTTTCAGGGTTATTTCTAACCAAACTATCAAATATAAAGGTCGGGTTTCACATGAGACGCTTCAATGGTTCTTTGCTACCTGCATGTGCACAAGACCCATGCTTTTTGCAAGGAAATTTTCTGGCAAGGCGTTATGACCGAAAGGTCGTCAGGAAATGTCTTTAAATGACGAGTATACTTGTCGGTAGGGTGACACGTGATAATATGGCCCTTTTCCATGACCAGATATGGTTCTACGCGATGAGGGGTGGTGGGAGATCGAGAGGCTTTTTTTTCACGTAGAATACAGACCTTCATTTTCACTTCATTTTCCTTCATAAAGTATGGACAGTGGGTCATTTGTCTACGTAGAATGAAGACCCTGGGTCTTTTTGCTACTATAAATTAAGACCCGGGTCATTTTCATTCGTAGAATATGGACACTGGGTCATTTGTCTACATAGAATGAAGACCCTGTGTCATTCGTCTACGTAGAATAAGGACCCTGTGTTATTTTCTTGTGTAGAATAAATACCCTGGGGACTTTGTGTGCATTATTAGTTATACAGTTTTCTCCACCACATACAAAAACCAGGGCTCCAGCTAAGAGGAGTATTTCAAAACCTAAAGTCTTTATTTATGCATTACACCCTATGGTGTCACTACTCATTAGAATATTATTTTCGAGAAGATTCTAATGTGTAGTAACACAATAGGATTGATTTATTCAGTTAACTACCTCTTATATTGAGCCCTTGTAAAACCTTGTCAAAAAAATTGAATGCCTTAATCTTGCTGTACGTTTTTTAGCTCGCCTGTACGAAGTACAGAACGAGATTATGCTATATCCCCGGCGTATTCGTCGTCGGCGCCGTCGTGAACGGCTAAGAAATAATTAAGAAACTGCCCATCACCTCTATGTTCCTTGGGGTATTGCTTTCATATTTGATGTTCATGTTATGGTGTGTATATATGGACAATACCTTTCCATCCGTGCAAATAGTTTCACCGTGTGACATCGGCCTTGAACTCAGTCTCTGCTTTTAAGTTTCAAAATTTGCCGCGAGCTTTGTTGTAACAACTGTTGTTGTAATCTTATTGTCGTTGTTGTTTTGATTTTTAACTTACAGGGAGATGATTCAAAAACTGAATGTCCAGTAATTGTTAAACCGTTAAAAAGTCTGAAATAAATGTTATTAAAATCGTCTCTAAAAGACGATTAATCTAAACTAGAGGGAAAGGCGTGTTGAAATCATCTCCATATGTGATCAGTTTTAAAAGGGTATCTTTAAAACTATATGAGGAGATGTCATTTACTTAACATTCAGCTCGAATAATCGTTGAGAATTCAAAGTTTCTTTAAGTATAATTGATACACAAGAAGAACATGAATTTACAGTGTGACCTAGCATGGCTAAGTCAGAGATAAACATTTGGTATATTTTTTAAGTTTGGTTACGAACATTTGCAGAGTCAGACCCTAAGCGTAGAAGACTCATTTATGATATGTGTCTACTCTGTTCGACTTGTGGTTATGAACGGACAGCAGCTGGGAGGTACAAGTGGGGTGAGATGTCGATGTACAGTCAGTGCTCCCTCTCTACAACGGACCTCCCAATAATGATTCCCTCACCACAACAACGCTTGTCGCTGTTCATCAAACAAGACAAAATATGTTCAACTTTTCACGACTGCAATACCGTCTGTTGTTTTTCTCAAAGTCACATAAAGGACATTTGGACAGAAAAAAACTAATAATGTGATAAACAGCTTGAATCCAGATCAGAGGCCGCGTTACGCTGCGTCTGATCCGGATTCAAGCTGTTTGCGATGTAAACCAGTTGCCCTCCCTATAACAACTCCCACCCAACAATACACATACCGGTACTATTTATCTCCACTTAGGTGTTCATGTAGAGGGAGCACTGTATTATTAAATGAAATGCATTTTCCAAAGGATGGATGTTTCTATATAAGCTTTTATTTATCATTTGATTCTTTCAAATCTCTATTTCAAATGAGAGCGTTGTCTTGAATGCATTGGAACAAAGACATGTACAAAGGTGTGTCGATAACTTGTGGACAAACCGTGCTACAAATATATTCAGGTTTTCAGACTTGTATGTATATATAGCCATTGCACGTCTAAATTATCGGCTCTATATGACCCTTCAGCGCCGCAGTGCGTTAGACTGAAAGGGGGGGGGGGGCATTTATCTACGGGGTCATTCCTCTGCGTGAGGGGGGGTCATTCTACTACAAGTCGATGGGGTCCTTTTTCTACGGTCTGGTGTCATTTCTCTACGTAGTATAAGGACCCGGGTCATTTTGTACGGGTGGGTCATTCTACTGCGCTACACCGGCAGGGTTTGTCGTTGGCTCGGTACACGTGACATATTGATACAAGACGGGATTATCAAATAAAATACTTTATTTGTATTCTTTTTTTCTTTCTTTTTTAAATCTTATTCACTTTATCAATTTTCAATGTTTCAATCACCGACACAAAATAACATAAAACCATGGAATTTCATAGAAAATATACAGTAAATCATCTCTTTAATGACCACAAAATTACGTCAATAACTTTGTAGCAAATGTATGTGGCTGCTTAAAGCAAATTGAAAGGAAATCAGAAAGCTCCTTTATGAGTTTTCTGTTTTTCTTTCACATTGTTTAAAGCAGCCACCTGTCCTTTATACAATCATTTAGCCTTTATTTTAGTGGTTGTAATAGAGGGGGTTTACTGTAGATACAGTTAACACAGCTATGCCATTCAACATTGATAACTCTAACACGTTTATGTCGAACTTACCCTTTTTCAACAGATGAATTCGATTTCTCGAACTCGCTAAAGTTAAACATACTTGTATTTTCAAACTCAGAACGTGTATGTTCGGGTGTCCGATCTGGATCCAAACTGGTTGACGATGTGTTAAAGTTTACAATATGTATCTTAGTACTTAACCAATGCATATTGTTCACTTAAAATGGAAAGTGACAAACATTTCATCATCACATTAAGCTTCGCTGTTGAGTAGTTTCAGTTACAATGGATACTGGCAAATAAGGTACATTTTGTACATACTCACATAAATATAGTGATGCTACAGCGCTCCCTCTCTATAACGACACCTAATGGGATACAAAAGCTTTGTTCGTTGTCCGGAGGGAGTCGTTTTAGAGAGGTTGGTTTACATTTGCTATCAGTTTAAATCCAGACAAGACGCCGCGTAACGCGGCGTCTGATCTGGATTCAAACTGTTTGTCAATAGTAGTCAATCGTCATTAAGTTTTTACTGTCAAAATGTCCAATATGAAACTTTGAGAAGACGGCAATTTTAAGCAGACGACATTGCAGTCTTGAATAGGTTGTAAATAATTGTCCTGTTTCGGGAACTTAGACAAGGGTCGTTGTAAGGAGAGAGTCGTTGTTGGGAGGGTACACTGTACTAATAATAATGATACATAATAATTGATGATAATAACAACTGAGCTCTTTATCCCATAACCTGTTTCTAGTTACGAAGACAGATGACAACTTAAAGTTGGTTGAAAGTAAAGAGGATGTGCCTTTACTTTCAGACTTCTTTAAGCTACCATCCCAGAATAGAACAATATTTCTTATGGTTCATATTCATGACTGTGTAAAGTGAAACTGTTTTCTTCGGTGTGATGCAGGGCTGCCATACCATAAGTTGATCATAAAAATCCTAAGATTTCAATTTTTCATTATTCAGTACATGTATTATGGAGTACCGAGTTAAACTGGTTTGGCAAGCCTGTACAAGTTCAGGCCTACATCTCTCAGCTTGTCTCTGTATTCCAGCTTGGAGTAGTGAGACTCTGGGACATTTTTATACCCATACATTGCACCATAGCAGCAAGCGGCTATGACCCCGGTACTGTCACTGTCTCCGCCGTGTAGCATGCTACGACTGCACAGCTCTATCCAGTCGTCCTGACTGTTGAGAAGGGCGTCATAGGCGATCATAGGAGCATCATGACCACTAGCGCCACCGCATCCACTAAAACTAACACTTTTATAAAATTTGTCCCGATCACGTACCCCTGAACTGTCTGGAAACTCTGCACCTGACATTCCTTCAAGTAAACATTTCTGTTGTAAATATTCATTCCACGTACGACTGAAATAGTCCCAGGTCTCTTCATTTTGCTTAACATAGTCTCCTTGATCCTTGATATATTTTTTAGCTTTAGGTAAGGTATCCATAAGACCCACTCCCCATGAATTCAATGGCTTTCCTTGAATGGCATATGAGGTGAACAAAGCAGAAGCTAGTGCTCCCAGATATCCTGTTGGATGGTGATGGGTCATTCGGCCAGATTCTATACTGACCTCGATCAGATCTTGTAAGTTCTCTGGTCTAGGATACCTGAGCCCTATGCACATTGATCTCATTGCAGCCCCACACCCACCACCCTTAGCATTAAAAGGAATACAATAACCTTTCTCTCTACCAGGTTTAAGTTTATGAACTGCGTCCATTGTAGTTAAACCTGGAGCCCTTCCTTTCATGTCGCGCATAGCTTCTTTATATATGCCAGCCATGTGTTGATAAAGTGGTACTTTATCTTTATCTCCATCACTGGTCTTCTGTGTCAGACTCTTGGCTGTTGCTAAGTGTAACACAGTATCGTCACTTACAGGCCATTGTGGTAGCTTTGGTTTCAATTTCGCTATACCTCCAAGCTTGCGCGCTTCTTCGTGTATTTTTTCTCCTAACCTGCAGAATTCCCAATCTCCGTTTTTGTAGCCTATGGCATCCCCTACACCGCTCAATACCATGGCAGCCATGTACCTTGTTTCCATGGTCATGTCTGACGGATTACGATCTCCCTAGAAATAAATAAACATTTCTTTAACAATAAAGCAGCAAGGAAAATGGTTCTTAAAACTGGTGACGATTGAATGCAGTATAAAGGTGCTGCAGAAGGCTCTTTATTTGAATATGAGCTTTATTATTAGTCCTTCGTATAGTCTGTATAAGACTGAAAAAATACTTATTTCAAGTATCACTTAGGAATGTGTTACAGTGAAGATCACCGGCTTATTCGTTCCTAATTAAAAAGCGTCATGCTACGCGCGACTTGCCTAGTAACATTAATTTTGCAAACACTTTGGATCCAGACCAGACAGCGTGTAACCACAGGGGGCTAACTAGGTATTACGTTGGAGTGTTTGTCTACGCTGCGTCTGATATGGATCCAAATTGTTTGTCATTCGAATTTCGTGATCAACTTTTCTTCTGTTTCAAAATCATGAAAACTATTTCTTTTTATTTTAGCAGACGATATATTTGAAGCAGACGACAATATAGAATTATGATAAAAGAACGTGTTCAATTTATGATTAAACAATTATGCCCCGTTTCAAACAGTTTCTAATGAACCATATATCAGAGTAAAATGTTCAAAAAGTGGTCAATCTCTTCGTTTAATGCATTGAGTTTCTAAAAGTGTCATTTAACCATTATCATGCTGAATGGTCGCCTGCTTAAAATATATCGTATGCGGAGAAAATAATCAATTTTGATCTGTTTAAACTTGAGAGAATATTGGTGGTACCTGGATATGAACGGTAAACAGCTTGTGTCCAGATCAGACGCCGCGTTACGCGGCGTCTGATATGGGTACAAACTGTTTGCAAATATTAGCCAAGTCACGCCTAGCATGAAAAGGGTTAAAAACAGGAAGAAATTCTGAATTCAAATTCTTTATTTCTTCACATGAATACATGAGGTAAGGGATAACGTCTTCTTCACTGTATTGCACTAGTCAATTCCATACAGTGTATAGATCTACATGTAACTAGTATGTACAGTAACAACTATACATACTAACTATAGTCTAGAGCACAGGGGCCAGTCACAAAAAAAAAAAAAAATCTCTATACGTATATAAAAAGATATATACGTATAGAGATTTTTTTTTTTTTTTTTTGTGACTGGCCCCTGTGGTCTAGAGTATAAATCAAATACATGTCCTACTTTCGATATTGAACAGTCTTACCTGTGATACTCAAATACAGCCTGTGTCTTCAAATGAATGTTTAGATTCGCATAAAGTCACCGTATAGAGTGTGGTAGTCTAGGTAAATTGCTAGTTTTACCTTATGAACATTGGTCTTCACATACTACTTTGGTGAGTAACTGTTATTTATAAAATAAACAAAATCTAGTTTACTGGGCCGGGAACCAGATGAGGTCAAGATAAATCAAGAGCATGTTGCGGGCCTTTTTGTCGAAAGATTGCGGCAGATTTCTCATATGTGAGTTTTGAGAAGACGGCAAGTTTAAAGCAAGATAAGAATAAACCAAAAACATCTATTTTACTTCCGTCAAGTTTTCAGCCGTCACTATTGAATAGCCGTGTACATTCATAAATGATTCTTCCCTTATGTAGTCGTTAATAATATGGCTACCTATCGTCCAAAAAAGTATGCATTAGCAAACAATGTAGACCTAGACCTGAAGGGACATCGCAAATTGCGGCGCCTCATCAGGGTCTACATTGGTTGGTATTTCATATGAAAGTAGATCTACCTGTGTCGTAGGTTACAAAGCTTTTGAGTTGAGTCTTAAGTCTTTCTCGAGCATTTGATTGGTCAGATTTGAGCCTAGGCTCAAATCTGACCAATCAAATGCTTGAGAACAAACTCAGACTCAGCTCAAACGCTTTACAACCTCGGTCCCTGTAGTGTTATTTGGACAAACACGACAGTGTCTTTAGATCATCCCCTGTAAACTGTGTCAAGCGACCACTGAATGAAGATGCATTGTTATCTTTAATGACAGGTGACCGCTTAATGCACGACAAACGTGCAGAATGCGAGTTTAGGATTAAGCTCCTGCCAGGGGCCCGTTTCATTAAACGTCTTACGACAAATATTGTCGTAAGTCAAAATCTAAAAATACATTTAACTCCTTATTTCAAGACGATTCAAAAGAGATGTCACAAGATAGGATTAGATGGAGAAATGAATAATAATTTAGACTTTAATTATCTGACTTAGGCCCTACAACAACATTAATTTTGTCGTTAGAAGTTTAATGAAACGGGCCCCTGCTTCTGCATTAAGCTTTCACCGATCATGAATACAGCAAATGTATCGTGTTGACTGTAATGTAATATATCAAGCACATATAGGTAGTGTCCATTGCTACAGTGCCCCTCCCTATAACGACCCTCCCTATAACGACCCTCCCAATATCGAATCCCTCCTTACAACAACCACTGCCGCTGTTCCCAAAACTATTCCTAACCCTTTCACTGCTGCAACATCGTCTACTTAAAATTGTTGTCTTCTGCTTTTCTCATCGTCTACTTAAAATTGTTGTCTTCTGTTTTTCTCAAAGTTACATATTGGACATTTTGATAGAAGATACATAATGAAGAGTGGCAAACAGCTTGAATCCAGATCAGACGTCGCGTGATGCGGCGTCTGATCTGGATTCAAGCTACTAGTATTTGCAACTGCAAGCCAATTTCCCTCCCTAAACATGTAACAGCTGCCTCCGAACAATGCAGACACTCTTTGTCTCTTATTGGGTGTCTTTGTAGAGAGGGAGCACTGTATATATATTCAGGCATAAATTGGTTAGCTTATTTAATATTAATCAAGACCCTGAACAATGAACATTACATATAACTGTCTTGACATACAAAATATATACTTTCTGCATGCTTTCTTCTTTCGTGGGTATTACAATTTTATTTCAGAGACTTGAAACGTCGTTTTCTGTTTTGTATTCTATTTGTTGTTTTGGTTTGTTTGTTTTTAGGTTTTTAACTACAGTAAAACCTCTCTATTAAATCCACTAAAATATGTTAATTAGTAGGGTGATTACGATAGGTGACCGTCTAAAGCAAGGTGACAGTGAAACAGAAAGCTCATTTAGGAGCTTTCTGTTTCACTGTCGCCTTGCTTTAAGCTGTCACCTGTCTATTATATAATCAGTCAGCCTTTGTTTTAGTGGTCGTAATAGTAATATTTTACTGTATATATAATAAAGTCTAGCGTTTCAAGCGGTCATACTAGTATCTGATACGTCCTTCTGTCACGACCACAAACAGAATGTTGACAGAGGTTGATACTGAAAGCCAGATGAAACTTTACAGGAGAAAGGTCTTATAGGAGTTTCTGTCTAACTTGAACCCTACTTTAAATTGTCGTTTTCAACATCAACAGGAGTCCCATCAGGGTCTGCACTGTGCTAATGTCCACTTTAGCAGACACTATAAGCTTTAACCCTGTACCCCATACCCTGTTTCTAGTTTTGAAAATATTGACTACTTAAAGCAGGTTGAAAGTAAAGCAGAATGCTTTACTTTCAGCCTGTTTTAGTTACAACCTGCTAGAATTAAGAAAGTATTCCTTCTGATACATATTCATGACTGTATAGATTTGAATTATTTTCTTCCGCGGAGGATTAAACGGAATGCGCTAAAAGGCGCTTCTATAAGATATTTAGGGTTAAAAAAACATTTTCAACATCACACACGAGTCCCACCAGGGTTTGCACTGTGCTAATCTCCACTTTAGCAGACACTATGCTTTAATTGGTCACAATAGTGAAACTGTAATGTAATAATTACATATTCCATTGAATTAATAATCTAATATATATCATTTATTCATTATGTGTTCAACTTTCCGGAAAACGACATAATATGAATACATTGTACATGTATTTAAGGCATCTTTTAATTAATAATAGCTGAAAGGCGAGTTGCAATAATTTAAAAGCTCCTAAACGTCGGTCAAATAACAAAATTCCTAACAAACAATGTGACTGACATATACTGATGTATTTATGATCTGTATCGAATGGCTGTTTACAGCAATCTGTCGTTACTTCCAAGTTCCAACCTGTTTCAAGTGGGCACTATCTTCACAACTAGACACAGGTTATTGGATAATGGGTTAAATGCCAGGACAACATATTGTAGTTTAAGGTACTTCGCAGGTGCGCTTAGTTTCCATATAAGGTGTTAAGAAACTTTTCATGAAGAATGATACTAGCCTAAGAAACAATGTGTGAAAAAATAGGCAAAATTTATCGTTTAGTTTGTCTTTAAGGTCTCTTTATTTGAAAAAAAACCTGGAATTTTGATGATTTTATTTTTCTCAAAAATAAATAAAGCTAATGACTTTAAATCTCGCCCAATAAGTAGTCCACGACATTCATTACAAGAAAAGCTAAAAATATTTTGAATAAAGGTGTTCAGAAAGTTATCAGCTATTTAAATTTTGCAAAATGCTAAAAAATTGAATAACAAAAAACTGACTCATTCAATGTATATTTGTTTTCATTTTATTCAAATATATGGTTGATGAAATAGTTAGTCTGAAAAAATTAGAAAATATTACTGTTCAACAGAAAACCTCCTCTTAGTAGGTTGCTCGGATCTTATCAGGCACCTCATAGCCTCGAATGCACTTCTTTAAGAAAATTGGCACGTAATATCAAACGTTCCATGTTCCGATGCACATTAAATATACCAGTTCAGTTCAGTTCAGTTTTATTGACAATCAGCATACATCGACGCCTTTGGTCATTTACAAAACAAATTTACCTAATATGACCAAGACAGCCTCATCAAAGTTTTTTACATGCATATATGAGCATAACTACATATAGCATAGAACATTAACACAATAAACATACACAAATCAAATCAAATCATACACAAATATGTACTAAACATATCAAATTACTGCTTTACTTTATGGAGCAGTTAATGTATCGAGGGACTGTTTACGAATAGAAAATGCTTCATTAATATATTTAGCTGTATTAATTATGGTTCTTTTATTATTGGAAGACATAATTCTTTCAAACCTTTGGATCGATGGCCATGAAGAAAAAGTAGGACCTAGAAATTTAGAACGAATGCTAGAATACTTTGGGCAACATAATAGAAAATGATATTCAGATTCAACAGAATTACTTGTACAAACTTTACATATACGTAACTTAGTCGTTCCTGCCTCGTTTTACCAGCAATTCTACCAGACTCTATTTCTAAACTATGTGATGTTACTCTAACTCTAGTTAACTGTTTGCGTGTCTTTTCATTATCAAGAAAGGATAAGTAGTTTTCATAACAAAACTGATTCTTAAATTTTCTATAATAGTCAAGTTTAGATGTATTATGTATCGATGTATTCCATGTATGTATATATTGATCATGAATTCTTTGCTTAAATAGTTTCAGTGCTAAAGATACATGACCAAAATCGTTCCACATGTTCCCAAGGCCAAGCCTATCTAAAATACCTTTTACAAGATTTCCCCAAGACTTTGGATTACCATCACTAATTTGCTCATTAAATACCCTACGGTTTGGCATGTTTGGGTTTGCATTATCTTTAACCAATAGCGAAGTGCTCGTTCTTTCACTAATACTGATAGAGGAATTCTGCCTAATTCACCAAGAACAGCTACATTAGGTGTTTGCTGTCGAACCCCAAGTATATGCTTACAAAATTTAATGTGTATCTTATCTATTTCTTTTATATCATAGACTCCCCAGACTTCAGAGCCATATAAAAGAATAGGCAAAAACCATGGAATCAAATAACGACATCTTAGTCTTAAAATCCAAACTTACTTTATCAAAAAGAGCTAAAAGACTATTATAAGCCTTAAGGGCTTGATCAGAAAGAGATTTTACAGCTACCTTCATATTACCAGTATAATGAAATGTTATCCCCAAATAGTTGAATGATTCGACAACTTCAATTTTATCACCGTTGATGAACCAGTCATTAACATTATTAGTTTTTCGACTTTGAAAAATACAATTTTTAGTTTTCTTAGTATTAATCTTTAACCCCCATTTCGTAGAGTATCTAAAATACAAAGTCAATTAAGCTGCGTCTGTAGACTCACTGGGTCTGTAGTAAACAGAGCTATGTCATCAGCATATAAGAGCATGTACATAGATATTCTCAATCAGATTATTTAAGTCTAAATTGTTGCTTACATCATTAATAAAAAGGATAAATAAGATCGGCGAGAGTGGCTCCCCTTGTTTCAATCCAAGTGATACATCGAAAAATTCAGAATAATTCATGTTTGGATACAATTTAACACAAGATTTAACATGTTCATACATTGATCTAAGCATCGTTATTAACTTACAACTTAAACCAGAGTTAAAAAGTTTCAACCACAGTGCTTCCCTGTTAACAGTGTCAAAAGCTTTCTCGTAATCAATAAAGGTACAATATAACTTTGACTTTTTATATAACACTTTCTGTATGATTGAATGTAAAATAAAGATACAATCAACCGTACTATGATTTTCCCTAAAGCCAAACTGACTTTCATTAAATAGGTTAACAGATTCACACCATCTGTTCAGTCTATTTCTGAGTACCAATGAAAACAATTTAGCCATAACATTTATAAGAGTAATGCCCCTGTAATTACCAGGATCAGTGATGTCCCCTTTCTTAAAAATTGGCACGATTACACCTTTACACCAGCTATCAGGATAAATTCCTGATTCGTATATTTTATTGAAAATTACAAGGAGATAGGGACTAATAAAATCTTACCATCAATGAAAAAATCAGCTACATTACCATCAAAATCACTACTTTTGTTTCTTTTTAAAGAACTAATACATTTTAAAATTTCTTCTAATGTAAACGGACAGTCAAGTTCTTCCACATGAATATCATGTTGATGAATACCAGAATTATTCTCATCATTTTGGAAATTACCGAAAGAAAGGTTCGAAATAGATTTAAAATGCTCAGTAAAATCATTTAATGTGACATCAGAACAAGAATTCCTATTCACGGATTTATATTTCTTTATGTACTTCCAGAATTTGCGCAGACTAGTTTTACTAAGAGAAGATAACTTACTCTTCTCTTTACAGTGATAAGAGTACTTTGCCTTTCGCTTAGCGTCATTTAATGCTTTTCTACTAGATAAAAAATTATTTTATTTTCTTCTGTAGGGTTAGATTTAAAATCCCTTTTACATCTATAGAAAACAGATTTCGTCTCTTTACAGCTATCATTAAACCAGAGCGATTTCACCTTTTTTACACGGTCTGGTCGTGCAGTAAATATACCAAACAGTCAATAGTGTTAGTGTGCATCTTAATCTGCGTTAGATGCACATAAATGTTGATGTTTTGACCCCTTTCGGTTTGAAAATGATCGTGTAACGTTTGCGCCGAATGAAATTTGGGCGGCACATCGCAATAATGTAGCATACGATGATAACTAATTCATTAACTGGACATTTTTACGTGGAACTAAATTCCCCGATTTCTAGAAAAACAGCTGAAAACTACTGTTTTGAAGCAAAATCGAAACTTGACTCAGCTTTCTGCCATGTTTTTTGTGGCCCCTATCAACGCTCAGAAATGGCCTCGCATCTAAATCGTAGTAGCTCTAAAAGAGCTGCCTAATAAGTCGACAGGGTGTGAAGTAGCATAAAGAAGATTTCAGCGTAAAATCATGTGGCAGCTTGAAACAGTGTGAATGAAAGCAGAACGCACGACAGCGCGAACCGTGCAAGTGTAGAAACGTCCCGTGATTTTTCATCGGTTGTATTAAACCGAGTCATTTGATATGTACAGTAAAAGTATCACTTATAATATATATAAAGTCAGTATCGATCTTAAAATAGTGTAGTAGAAATGTCACATACAGTCTTCCATTGAGAGGTTTTTGTATTATTTATGTCTTGCGTTTAGAAGTTACACACCTTTAAGTGTCTTGATCGAGTCATCCTTAACACGAATGAAGAACTTCATTCGTGTCCTTAATGAGTGCCCTCAGTGGTAAGTTTTAAGAGTATTTAATCTGACGGTCAATAATGGGAGTCGATATATTATGTGGGGGAGGGGTCACACTATTTAATTACAGATGGTTTAGACCTAGATACAGACGAACGTTCTATTACATTCATTTGCGGAGCTCAAAGTATTGCTTTAATTTTATGACATCCGATCGAATCACTACTCCCGTCTATTCCTAATTCATCAAATGGATTGGTCCTTGTCAATGATGAAGTCTATCGGACCGTTACATACATGCTGATGTGAACGATCAATCGAGAAAATACCTAGCTTTCGTTATACACGCATCATAGCACGTCTGCATATATTTCATCTATGTAAGCAAAGCAACAGGTGCGCTTCAGTTGACAAGCTTGTTAGCCATCTTTTAAGCTCTTAACTAGTTGGTTTAGTTTGCTTTCCAGTAAGCTCGAGGTCATCCGTCTATAGTGCTCGGATTTAATAGCAAATATTGTCAACGATGTCGTTCTTTAACGAATTCAATAAGTTTACTTCCAAGTTTGGAGGAATGAATATGGACATGGGGAGTTTGGGAAATTTCGGCAAAGGAGGCGGCGGTGGACGTAGCCGGTACAGCCATAGAAGCTACAGTTCTCAACGCCCCCACGTCGGAGGGCGTTCCACCCGCCATGAGAAGAAGAACCCGTTTGCTGGGTACGAGAAGCAGAGCTATGAAGAAATCATTAAAATGTGCAAGGAACAGGATTGCCTGTTCGAGGACCCGGAGTTCCTGCCTGAAGACAAGTCCATCTTCTTCACTCGATCTCCACCACGACCATTCGAGTGGAAACGACCCAATGTGAGTATACGTCACTAGCTCAAACACTACCTGGATATCGTCCATTTAAATTGTCGTCTGCTTAATTTTGCAATATAGATACAGTAAAACCTCTCTATTACGACCACTAAATTGTGTTGATTATTAGGTGTTTCTGACAGGTGACTGCTTAAAGCAAGGTGACAGTAAAACAGAAAGCCCCTGTAGGAGCTTTCTGTTTTACTGTCATCTTGCTTTAAGCTGTCACCTGTCTTTTATACAACAAATTGGCCTTATTTCTAGTGGTCGTAATGGAGATAATAGCCGCGTAATGCAGCCTGGGCAAAATATATAAAGCAGGCTACTATAGGAGCCTTCTGCATGACTTTTGTCCTGCATTAAGCTGTCACCTGTCATTATAACTACACATATTTTATCTTATTAATGGTCGCTTAACATAGGTTTTACTGTATGTATAGTAATATGAGCGATGTAGATATGGATTTATACAACGACCTGATCCTTGATAAAACTGCAACTGAAAATAAGCTACACCGTTAGCCTTTAGTACTCGTGACATAAAACGGAATGCAAAAATAACACGGAGTGATATAGAGTTCCTGTACTACTTCTCATCTTTAATAAGCAGTCGCCTGCTTTAAAAACATCACTGTCCGCATTTACCAGTCACTGAACACAAAGTTTGACTGTAGATGTCAATGCATATGAATCATCATACTGCCATATAATGATTTCCCCTTTAAGATTGTAGTCTGTATGCCACGGTATATTCTTCTGCACATCGTGAGTAAAAGTTTGAGAACAGTTGCAAACAGTTTGGATCCAGATGAGACCCGAGTTACTCGGCGTCTCATCAGGATCCAACTGTTTGACGCTCTGGAGAAATATTTCGAAAGAAAATGCAGATAGTTCAGGTCTAAGAATTGTTGCAGATAGTTCAGGTCTAAGAATTGTTGCAGATAGTTCAGGTCTAAGGATTGGTGCAGATAGTTCAGCTCTACGAATTGTTGCAGATAGTTCAGCTCTAAGAATTGTTGCAGATAGTTCAGTTTGGTAGAGTGTTATATGTGTCTCCGGCTCCACCGCCGTTCCACTGGCCTTCCGGCCTTACTCAGGGGTTCTAATCAGGATCAACACTCCGATCAAGTAAATCAGTTGTTTATTTCAATATGGACTGTAGTCATGATAAAGTCATGATAAATCTGCAAATAATGAACAATAATAAGAATATGGTAATGATACTACATACTACAAAGTAAGTGTACACAGATATATAGTAAACAAACATGTATATTCGGTGTCAGCTAGACAAAATACACCGACTTATTACATTACAAATAATTACTGTTGTACAAAGGTTATCTTCTCCTAACTTAAAGGTATGAAAGCTAATAGTATCAAAATTATAAAAATAGTCTTAACAACATAACAACATGTATTTACCTGCATAAATATATAATTTATCCAGAGTTCACAAATGCCTATATTATGGCTGCCATTTTAAATTTAGCGGATAAAGATGACCCGTAATCACGTGATGCAAAGGTTAGTCAAAATAATGTTAGTGAAAGTTAGTTCCCCTAGACCGAAAGTACATATTCATAACGACTGACAAGACCAAAACGTATAAACTAAGAGCTAAATATCTAAATATACTAATAATTCTAATGGGGAAATCGAAATAACAAGATACTAGGTGATTACATACAGTATTTTATTGATTTATTACTAATTTAACAGTTCATGGCAAAATCCACCCTACGACATACTCCCCCTGTTTGAAAAATGTCGTCCCCGACATTTAAAATACTAGTAAACAAAGGAACGTAAAGTAGACATAGGATGTTAGGGTCATCAAATAAATGGTGCAACAACCACCATCAGCCGGAATGTAATATCCATGCAATGGAAAATAAATGAAATGAACGAACGAAATGAAAACACATGTACAACAAAAATCAAATAATCAATAACACCACCGTGTTGACACAACATCAAACACAAATTCAAAACCGTTGCATGATCAACTGTAGTCCCAAACATTCGAAGAATATGTCCAATATACCGACAACAGATGCAACTATGGCATAACCATAACAAATGAAATGTGGTGATACAAAAATCACACAAATGATATGCGCTAGCTGAAACTCACACAATTCAGCCAATATTAAGACAATAAAAGCCAAAAATAAATAAAAATTCACTGATCATATATAGTACAGCTGACTGAATATATAAAATTCAACGTCTAGCTGGAATGACGTACTTCTGGCTCTCCGTGACGTCTTTCTGGTAGTCAACCTTATTGTGTCCAAGTGGAAGAAGAAGGTTTCTGTGTAGCACTCTAGTTGCTCTTGCCTTTGGACAGTCCTTCTTAACCTTATATACCGGTATATCCGGATTTGGTTGAGACACAACGACATAAGGGACACTCTCCCACTTGTCTGCAAGTTTGTTTTTCCCTCGCAATGACACGTTTCTAACGAGGACGAGGTCTCCAACAACTAATGTGCTGGCTTTGGCCCTGATGTCATAACGGGATTTATTGTCAGATGCTCCCTTTGCTGCAATCGCTTCCGCCTTTCGGTATGCCTGTGATAATCGATCACGCAGTTGCTGAATGTATTCGTGCTTGCTTCGATATCTGTCGTCATTTGCCGAAAGTCCAAGCATCGAATCTATGGCTAATTTAGGATGTCTACCAAACATAAGAAAGTACGGTGAGTAGCCAGTAGATTTGTGAATGGTGACATTGTACGCATGAACCATAGGTGCAACATGCGATTTCCAGTCCGCTTTGTTATCTTCCTCCAAGGTCCCTAGCATCTTCAGAAGGGTTGAGTTGAATCTCTCCACTTGTCCATTCCCCATAGGGTGATATGGTGTCGTGTGGCTTTTTGCTATTCCAGCAAGTTGGCAGAGATCTTTAATTAGTTCAGACTCAAAGTTAGGACCTTGGTCAGAGTGGATGCGTGTTGGAAATCCATAGTGGGTTATAAATGATTCAAACAAGACTTTGGCTGTTGTTCTGGCAAGTTGATTTTTGGTTGGAAAGGCTTGGGCGTAGCGCGAAAAATGGTCCGTTACCACCAGGATGTTCTCAAAACCGCCTTTGGAACGCTCTAGACTTAAAAAGTCTATACAAATTATTTCCATAGGCGCTGAAGATTTGATGTTGATGAGTTCTGCTTTTGCCGGTGTTGTTTTCCTTCTGATACACCTTGGGCACATTTTCACTTTCTCCTCAATCCAGGAATCCATCCCTGGCCAGAAAAATCTCTGCTTGAACAATGAAATGGTTCTATCCCTGCCCTGATGTCCTAGATCATCATGAAGGGCTTTGAATATCTCGTCCCGTAAGTCGTACGGTAAAACAAGTTGTAGATATTCTTCATTATTCACGGTTCCATTGTGATAAAGGACTTCGTCCCTCAAACAGAGTTTTTCCCAACTACGGAGGTACTTCAAGACCAGAGGACTTTGTTTCGAAGTTAGTCGAGTGACTTTTGGTCTGGTTCCATTTCTCAGGTGGCCTATCACTTCAGCTGTCACGTTGTCCTTAGATTGTGCTGTTCTCCACTCTCTAGATGTTAAAGCTTCAGACTGAATTATTTCACTGGGAATATTTTGAGATTCTTCGATGTCTGGTAAAGATCCAGGTGCTGTTGTGCTAAATGCCAAAGGTGCTTGCTCATGCTGAACTGATGCAGCGCAGGTAAGTGCCTGGATAATCGAATTGTCGATTATATTTGTTTTATCAATGTCTTCATTTTCAGGTGTAGTGCAGGTAAGTATATCCCTTTCAGTTTCTAAAGCTTGTGCGTCCGGAAAATTTGTAATGCTGTGCTCCATTTCACTGTTTTGATTGGATGTTTCTATCCGTGATAGTCCGTCAGCATCCGCATTACTAGAGCCACTACGATACTTGATCGTGTAATCGTAACTGCTGAGGGCTGCTAACCAGCGATGACCAGTCGCGTCCAGCTTTGCTGTAGTTTGGACATATGTTAGAGGGTTGTTGTCCGTCCAAACTTCAAATTTACAACCATAGAGGTAGTCGTTGAATTTTTCTGTTACTGCCCATTTGAGAGCAAGGAATTCCAATTTATGGGCTGGATAATTCCTTTCAGCTGGTTTAAGACTCCTGCTCGCGTACGCAACTACTCTGTCATAGCCAGCCTGGCGTTGATACAGTACAGCTCCTAGTCCTAAACCAGATGAATTGTTCTAAGAATTGTTGCAGATAGTTCAGCTCTAAGAATTGGTGCAGATAGTTCAGGTCTATGAATTGCTGCAGATAGTTCAGCTCTACGAATTGTTGCAGATAGTTCAGCTCTACGAATTGGTGCAGATAGTTCAGCTCTAAGAATTGGTGCAGATACATGTAGTTCAGCTCTAAGAATTGTTGCAGATAGTTCAGCTCTAAGAATTGCTGTAGATAGTTCAGCTCTACGAATTGTTGTAGATAGTTCAGCTCTAAGAATTGGTGCAGATAGTTCAGCTCTAAGAATTGTTTAAGATAATTCAGCTCTAAGAATTGTTGCAGATAGTTCAGCTCTAAGAATTGCTGCAGATAGTTCAGCTCTAAGAATTGTTGCAGATAGTTCAGCTCTAAGAATTGTTGCAGATAGTTCAGCTCTAAGAATTGTTGCAGATAGTTCAGCTCTAAGAATTGGTGCAGATAGTTCAGCTCTAAGAATTGCTGCAGATACATGTAGTTCAGCTCTAAGAATTGCTGCAGATAATTCAGCTCTAAGAATTGTTGCAGATAATTCAGCTCTAAGAATTGTTGCAGATAGTTCAGCTCTAAGAATTGCTGCAGATAGTTCAGCTCTAATAATTGTTGCAGATAGTTCAGCTCTAAGAATTGTTGCAGATAGTTCAGCTCTAAGAATTGTTGCAGATAGTTCAGCTCTAAGAATTGGTGCAGATAGTTCAGCTCTAAGAATTGGTGCAGATACATGTAGTTCAGCTCTAAGAATTGCTGCAGATAGTTCAGCTCTAAGAATTGCTGCAGATAGTTCAGCTCTAAGAATTGGTGCAGATAGTTCAGCTCTAAGAATTGTTTAAGATAGTTCAGCTCTAAGAATTGCTGCAGATAGTTCAGCTCTAAGAATTGGTGCAGATAGTTCAGCTCTAAGAATTGTTTAAGATAGTTCAGCTCTAAGAATTGTTGCAGATAGTTCAGCTCTAAGAATTGGTGCAGATAGTTCAGCTCTAAGAATTGTTTAAGATAGTTCAGCTATAAGAATATGTTGCAGACGACAACTGTTGCAGGCGATTAAACTAATACAAGCTTTATATTTTGCAAACGGTTCTTTTATTTCTTTTGAAATACAGCCGAAACTCGATAATTCCAACACACGTTAGTTCGAACATGCCCATATTACAAAGTTAAAACATAGCTTATCCACGTTTTAACTTTGAAATATGGGTATGTTAAGCTTAAGCGAGATCGAATTATCATAATTAAACTGGTAAGGTCGATTTCAGCGAGTTCCAAGTACATTGTATCGAGTTTCGACTGTATATTCAAATGAAGAAGTCAAGATATGGATGTCAAACAGTATCCAAACTATAGTGAACCAGTCTCCTCCTTGAACCAGTCTCCTCTTCTTCAATTGCAAATAGTCTGAGTCCAGATCAGACGCTGCGTTTGCTCTAGATCCAAACTGTTGTGAAGCAGACAATACCATAGGAGGCGAAGTTTACGTACCACGCTTGATAGGACAATGTTTAGCTAAATAACAGATTTATCATTTCTGTCAGACTAGAATATGACATTTAAGAGAATTGAAATATGTAACCATATTCAGTACATGATGCACAGTCAATGAAAAGCCCCAACCCGTAAAATGTGTGTAATAAAGGTAACTGGAATTTGCAGTAACCCATTACTTCACTGATACGTCTTTTAACGCCTCTAAGTATTACACAAAGGAACCTACAAAGTAGTGCCCGCCTACAGCCAGGGAAGACCTGAACATAAAACACAGAGTGCATACATTTCCAGTATATTTCTAGATATTGTAGCTTAAGGTGAATGTAAAGCAAAATGATCCTTGGGGGCATTCTGCTAAATATTTTCAATTTGTTTCAAAAGGGATAATGACTTCAAAACTAGACACGGTTTATGGGGTGAGGGGTTAAAGTTTAAGACTATAGTCATAGTTCTCCAGATATAATGTTCATTGCAACCACACATTCAATTAATATGGACATCTCTAAACAGACCAGGATTCGAACTGTTTGCAAATAACTATTGCACACGGGGTAAGACAGTGAATGGGTTAATGCATGATATAAATAATGCAGAAAACTCCTATGCCATGGGAGCTTTCTAAATGATTGAATTTTGCACTAAATTCTTATTCTGTGCGAAGCAGTCGCCTGTCGTTATGGAGTTATTTGCTACTTAGCCCTTTCACTGCCTTACCCCGAGTACTATCGTCATTTGCAAACAGTTTGGATCCTGATCAGACGTCGCATTATGCGGCGTCTGATCAGGATCCAAACTGTTTTGGTACTCATTGCGATAATAGATCTAGTCAATTTAACTAATATAGTCATTTTAGCTAAAATGTATATCATGTTTGAGAAATAAAATCAGACGACAGTTGTTTAAAGCATTAAAATTTGAATTTGAAAAATAACTTTTAAAAGCAGACGTCAATAAAGCAGAATGACGTCATGAGTCTCATGACATGTAAATGGTGTTAAACAAGCGGTGACTGAACACGGGTTAGACTGTACATTTGTCAGCAACAGCAGTTTGTAGACAGAAAAAAATCAATATCATTAATTATTCTTTACACAATGGGAAAAGTGCTTAGTCATCAAAGAATGCTTGAACTAATGTATACTGTGAAGCTCGCTTATAACGAAATTGGATATAACGAAATACTGGATATAACGAAAGAAATCAGACTGCCCCGACGACTTTGTTATGAGTGAGTTTCACTGTAAACCCTAAACTGTCGATGATATGAAAACTATATCACGAGAATGGGTATCTGGTTAAAAAACGAGCCCACAGGACGAGTTTTTACACCAGATATATCAACCCATTCGAGTGATATATTTTTCATATCTCTTCAAAGGAATTGATTATCCTATTTATTATATACATTTTAATGAAGTTTTTACAGAAAAAAGACACACAACCGCGACGTCACTAAACTAATTAATGTCGTGACGTCACAAAAAGTGATATTATCACTACATGTTGTGATGATATCAACAGTGACGATATCAAATTTATCTAAATGAGAAATCTCTATAAATCATCGATATGTATTTAATAAAAACTTTTACTTTTGATTTCTACAGTCCTCCCTCCCTACAACAGCCTTCCCAACAACGACCCCTCCTCACAACAATGATGCTTATCGCTACCCCCCCCCCCCCCCCCCCCCAAAAAAAAGAGGGACGAATAGTCTAACAGTTTCACTGCTACAATAGTGTCTGCCCAAATTGTCGTTTTCTGTTGTTTCTTTAAAATAACACGTGAGTGGACCTTTTGACAATAAATATAATGACGAGTGACAAACAGCTTGATTCTAGATTAGATGCAGACAATCTGGATTCAAGCTGTTTGAAAATTAAGCCAAGTCTTAATTGTTCCCCCCATAACAACTCCCTCCGAACAACACGCACAATCTCTGTCTACATGCAACACATTTACATGTAGGGGTAAAACCTCTCTTACGACCACTGAATTGTGTTAATTATTTGGTGTTTACCAGAGGTGACTGCTTAAAGCAAGGTGGCAGTGAAACAGAAAGCTTCTTTAGAAGCTTTCTGTTTCATTGCCACCTTGCTTTAAGCTATCACCAGACTTATATACAATCAATTAGCCTTTGTTTTAGTGATCTTACTAGAGAGGTTTCACTGTAGTTGGTACCTAGATTTTAGTTGAAGATATGCCGCTTCGAACTGTTATTTCAAGAGCAACAAAGCGTATAGTAGATCTAATGGATGGCCTTAAATTACAGCAAAGCCTGCTCAAAGTTCTTTGAAGAAGCGTAGATACTTACAGATACATTATTGCTAAACGCATGACAAAGGTAAGGCAGAAAGCCCCTATAAAGGAGCTTTCTGACTTACTTGTGTCCTGCATTTTACAGCTGCCGATGGTCTAAAAGACTGCTAATTAGTTTTCTTTGAAGTGACCGCCTAAGCAACCTAAGTCTGACTCTATTGATTCTTTCTAGTATTTAAACTCAATTGATCGATACTGACAAGTTTGAACGCTTACCTACAATACCTTAAGAATGATCTAAATTGTCTTTTCTAAAAAGCTTTAGGGTGACTTGACTGTTTGGATTCTGTTGAGATGCTGTGTGTCTAGGCATCTCAATAGAGTTCAAAACTGTTTACAAAGGTTCACAGTTTCGTCGTATGCGAACTGTAAAATAGCTCTTATAGCACGCTAAATTGGCGAAACCATGATAATCTTTGAAAACAGTTCGGACCCTGATGAAGTGCCGCGTTACGCGACGTCTGATCAGGTTCCAACCTGTTTAGACATTTCTAATTTTAAAACAATAGATAGCAGATGACAATTGTTGCAGACGAAAACAATGCAAACAGTCAAAAATAGATATTTTCCTACTTCAATTACAGGTGAGATTCTTTGCGAAAACAAATTGTCTACTGACCAGGGGTGCCATTTCTCCGGATTTTTCCTAAATCTCCGGATTTTTTCCCAGTTCATGGTAGCTTAAAGCAGGCTGAAAGTAAAGTAGAATGCGCCCTAAGGCGCATTCTGCTTTACTTACAGCCTGCTTTAAGTAGTCGCATGTCAACAAAACAAGAAAAAGGCTATGGGGTAAAGGTACGATTCGTAAAATCGCACTTGAAAAATGCAAATTTGGAAATCTTAGGATTTTTATGTCAAATTATGGAAACCCTGACTGACCTGCAAATGTTGTTTCGCCAAATCATAGGAGTTCAATCTGAACTGGAATCACGGCATCTGATTAAACTCACTATTAACTTAAGATTCAGCAGCAGTATGTCGAAATACCGTTCCAACCGACGAAGGAGTAGCTTATCTTATTCTAAGATGTCGTGATTCGAATCACATATTGTATATAAAGATAGATTCTACATGTACAGGGTAACAGTTATAAGGTTTTTAATGCAATTGGGTATACAGTAAAACCTCTCTATTACGACCACTAAATTTCGTTAACTATTAGGGTGTTTACGATAGGTGACCGCTTAAAGCAAGGTGACAGTGAAACAGAAAGCTCCTTTAGGAGCTTTCTGTTTCACTGTCACCTTGCTTTAAGCTGCCACCTCTCTATTATACAATCAATTAGCCTTCGTTTTAGTGGTCGTAATAGCGAGGTTTTACTGTATTTACTCCTTGACATTTTACAGAATGATGTGTTTGCAATTTTTATTGGGTAGATCTTTTGACAATTCTCATGATTAGCATTATTCATATTCTGATTAGGTATTCAAAATGTATATGCTTTTTACTACATTTCTGTGCTTTTTGTTACTCTTTATTTTGAAAAATAAACACACCAAACAACACCAATTGCTTTATCCACAATTTTAATTGGGTAAATATCCCAATACCCGCCTTATGATCTGTAACCCTGCATTTAGAACAAATTAATGACAAATGTTGGGACTAATCTATACTTGTTGACATTTTTCATTTGGAGCAAAAAAAAGTGACAACAAAATATTTGGCAATATATTAGATTTCTTACACCATCCTAATCAAACAAGAGGTATTATCCCTTTGCCTCCTGATCACGATTCAAACAGTTAAGATGCAGATCTGGATCCAAATTGCTTGCACCGGGTCTTTGGTTTCTTTATATTGATATATAAAATATCTAAACAATTATCAATCTAAATTTAATAAGTTCTGCAGACGATAATTTTCAAGAAAACGATATCACCGCAGGATAAGGGTTGATAGATTTACTTTAAAATTCAATTTACACTTTGATTGATATTTTAAATTTTGATTAGGCGCCGACGCACTGTAGTTAAGAATTCTATCCTGGAAGTTTTTCACAAACCACGACAGAGACAGTATTTTAACCAAACAAGTTCGTGTACATTTCTTCTTTTTTTTTTTAATCGAAGTTCAATATTAGCACACTTTTAATTATTTAATTGTGTTCCGACTCTTCAAATAATTCAAAAAATTATTTCTCTCAAATAAGTTGAAAAGAACATAGAACATGTTCTTACAAACCGTGAAATAGTCCCTTTAACACGAACCACGTTCTAGTCTCGTTCACCGTTTACCTGTAACAATCGCGTACCCCCTGTCAATTTTGACTACTTTCCCCAGAGCCTACTTGGATTCGTCCGTGTAGTAAAGCATCGAGCACTGATCGTCGAAGAGTTTGGGACCGGCAAACTAGGTGAGAAAGTTATTTTATTTTACTTTTTATTAAACTTTTTGCATGTGAGTGACTGAATTATCCCATTATCTTATATCGTAACCCCAATGTAAACACAATAACTCACACATTGCTCTCGTTTCATTTCCAGTGTAAGCACAGGCGAGTTCTATTACCCGTTCAGTTTTCGTTACTCGGCCTCCGATTGGTTCGACGTTGATCTACATTGGCTCGTGTGACTGACAGGCAGAACTTTAGTTGATCTGTCCCTTTCCACCTATCAGGAATTTGCAGTTCCAAACACATCAAATCGAAAAAATGTCCTACAAAACCAGGACTGTTCGCACCATTTATACAGATGGGAGTGGCAACCAGAGAACTGAGACCAGGAATTACGGAGGTGACGACGGGGGCTTAAGCATTGGAGGTTTTGATATTGGTGGATTTGCATCGAAATTTGGAGGAATGAATATCGACTTCGGAGGATTTGGAGGTGGTGGTGGTGGTGGCGGTGGCTACAGTCGCCCTTCCACACAGAGGCCTCAAGTTGGTGGTCGTGCAACTCGAAAGGCCAAGAAAAATCCTTTCGCAGGCTATGGAGCACAAAGTTATGATGAGATTATTAAAATGTGTCGTGAGCATGGATGCCTTTTTGAAGATCCTGAATTTGAAGCTAAAGATACATCTATCTTCTTCAGCCAGAATCCACCAAGACCATTTGAGTGGAAACGACCATCTGTAAGTTACAATTTGCATTAACAAACATTAACCCATTACTCCATAGATATCGATATGCCTTTTTCACGCCTTTAATGTATTCCTCAGCTGAAGAAAATAGATCCACTGTATACAGTCGAGAATATTCATATGCAACACAAGAAATAGTTTCTATATCCTAGCAGACTGTTACATAGCTGCAAGCAGGCTAAAAGTAAAGTAGATTATACTTTGAGGCACATTCTGCTTTACTTTCAACCTCCTTAATTAAAGTGGTCACCTGTCTTCAAAACTAAAACAGGCTAAATATGGGGTAATGGGTTAAATTTACATAATTGTTTTTACCTACATTAAAATAAATAAAGTCTCATTTTGGAAGCTTTATGAGTTCATTTGGAAATTATTTCCAGCCTCGGAGCTCCACTGACCAGTAACTGAACATTTCCCCCTTTATGTCTAGTGGTCTACACTTAACGGTTAACCCTAATTGATGTTCAACTGGCGAGAATCGTCTCTTCGAAAGTTTCGAAACTTTTCTAATGAGTAGCCACATCATTATTTATCATAAGATTTAGATGAGAAATAAGAATTGGATGGTATAATTTGAAATGCAAATGTATTGGGCTCTTTTTCAAAGTTTTGTACAACAATTATTGAATTAAATCCATGGCTGATAATATTGGACATGTATATTGATGTGTATTTGCCAATGATTATATTTCAGATTCGATAAAAACATGATAAATTATAAGATAAATATAAATTTTCATAAAAGTTGATTATGTTTGAAAACTTTGCTAATTTTATCAAATGTGCACTGATCACTCCTTTAAAGCGACTCGCAACCAGATGGTGCATTAAAAATAGTAATTTGTAAATATGTGTCAAACGCTTATATAAATGGTAAAGAATTAGTTTAGGATAAGAAATTCTGTTTAAAAAAAATGTATTTCAATAAAAAAAAATACTGGTCTCTGGTGGGATTCGAACCCGGGGCCCGGCATTGGCGGACAGGAGGCAAAAAAGGGGAAACCGCTTAGACCAATGGACCACGGAACTATCCGTTTATCTCGGATCGATTTAACGTATTTCAATGTGTAGCCATCGAAAGTGCATACAACTTCGTAATTCGGCTCGTGTTTATGTCTGAGCCCGTGTAGAGAAGCAACAACAACAACTATACCGTCTACTAGTCGGTATAGAAAAACGATGGAAAATATCTAAAAATCTAAGATTCGGTGACGATTCTTGAAACTTTTTTTGGACTGATCATATTTGTTTAATGTCAGAAGCCAAATAATGCCACAAATTTGCTTTTATTTGAGTATTTTATTTTATTTTGACAAGTACACCATCCGGTTGCGAGTCCCTTTAAAAAGACCATAAAATTGATGACTGCTTGAAAGTACTACCGCAGTACAATAAGTCTAAGTTTTCAGGACATTAAAGAGTGTCTTAAGCTGAAAATGGATTGAGGATTAATAGTTTCAGGACTGCAATGATTGAAGTCTTGAATGTGAGAAGAAACCAAATAGATGCTATAATATCCTAGCATGTTAATTAAACCCTCTGAATCTGATTTGATGTCGCTTTGAAACAATTCTAATGAGTAGTCACAGAATAGGATTTGGTTGAGAAAATATTTGAAATGTTTTAGTTTCAACTCATTGAGCCCTAGTGACGCATTTTATATGAGTCCTCTACCAAAAGTGTATCTGTGAAGAGTACACTTGTCTAATGCAAACAGTGAAGTCCCTGATTAGAGGGCTCCTGCAGGAGCCCTCTAATCAGGGACTTCACTGTTTGTAATATTGTTATGTATTATAAAAAACAACCCTAAATAGTCTGAATTGGACCAGCCTTTATTGTAAACTGAAATTGTCCATTGGAAGTCTCAGGGTATAATGAGTTAAATGATTACCGGTAATGTTGAGCCGTGGCTACAGTTTTAGGTGGGCTGGTTGCCAGTCTATGGGTGAGTCAGGAGCCAGGTAGCATCTCAGGAGTTTTAGTCTACCAGACCTGGTGCTCCTGCTCTCAAGGCTAACTGTTTACAATGTATTTTTAACATACCTAGGAAAAAGGTATTTCTTACACTGTAAACTCAGCATTCTTAGGCATTTGGTCATCATCACTTGATTCGCTTGCCGTTATCAGATGAGTTCAAGGCAAAGGAGTGAAATTAGTTTTCCTCCACAGAAGTGCCTCGATCTGAGCGCCTTATATACCTATGTACTCCTCTACAGGAGTGACTATGATAGTGTCTGTGTTGAACTTAGGTGGCAGCTTTAAGTAATGCAGAAAGCTTCTAAAAGTATCTTGCCTTAAATACAGTAACTCAGTTATTTGCAACTATGAAGGAAAGTCTAAGAGTTAGTATCATCAATGAACCGCTGTGACAGCATGCTAATTTTGTGACAGGTGTGGCCTCAGGGACAGGGCCAAGTCTAAAATTAGCTCGCTGTTCCTAACTGTACACAGAGCGGACAAGGAAGGGGTAAAGTTACTAAACAGATGATTTCTTAGGTAATGCAGAAAACTCTAAATGGACTAGGTATCTCAAATACGGTTTATGTGATTTGAAATGTTTGTCAAACAGGTTTGGCTGTATTGGTAAACAAGCAATTGGAATTTTCCCACATAAATAAACCTTTTCAATTCTTTGTAGGAATGCCTTTTCCTGTCTAGTATACCCTTCCCATAGTATCAGTCATATAAAACCCTTCCTACATACTGACAGGTATGGGTAGGATCGAATGTAAAGCAGAAAACTCCTGAATGGAGATGTCTGCTTTACTTTCAACCTGCTTTTTAAGCTGAGACACCTGCCTTACACACAGATAATCATATTTCAGAAGACGTGCTATGATTCAAAGGGTTTGACCATAAACTGACCTGTAACACGTATGTTTCTCTACAGACACCCATTGAATAGAATTGATCGGACAAATTCACTATGTGGGTGTTGGTGAAATTTATAACCGTTCAGAAATAGCCTGTTTAACCATTATCAGTGGGTAAACATTCATTGATCACTGCTAACATGTCCGATATGAAGGGCTAGTTGTGTTATCTCTACAAGACTGACATTTCATTTGTGTAGCAGTGTCTTTAACTGTCTTATTCTTTATCCTTCCAGACCTGAAATCTTTGCAAACAGTTTGATCCAGATCTGGCCCCACTTAACTTGGGGCCTCACCAAAACTTTTGTCTATCTGATTCTGCTTCTGTAAACATCACAAAGACTGAAATAATTTCAGAATTTTAGCTGGCAACAATTTTAACAGTTAACAGATAATAACTTGGAGAAAATATAGTTAATCTAATATTTATACAGTACTGGTACATGTAGTTTATTTAAGCAGCAAAAGTATGTTCACAATCAAGCTTTAAGTTAGAAAATTCTGTGCAGCTTGCCAAGGACAGGCATACTTACATGGAGTGGGGGGAAAGTTGACCTTAACTCAAGCATATTGACAAATTTTGCATACAAGTGTGTGGAGATCAAGTACTGTACATACTGACTTCCAATATTCATGCATAGTGATACATAATGATATGAATGCAAACTATTGCAAAACTGTACTTGGTTCCTATCTTAATGTAGTCATGGCTTCTTGCAAGATAAGGAACACCCATGACGCCTGTCAGCAGCCATTGCTTGAAACCCTTTCCTGCGCAGCCATCATTGCAAAACAGTTATATCCATTTGATATAGTACTTCCTTGTTTAACCCATTAACCCATGTATCATAAGAAATAGTTTCTATATCCTAGCAGAAAATAGCTTAAAGCAGGCTGAAAGTAAAGCAGAATGCACCTTAAGGTGCATTCTGCTTTACTTTTAACCTGCTTTAAGTGGTCACCTATTTTCAATACAAGAAACAGGCGATGGGTTAAGGCAAGTGGTTGAATGAAAAACAGAAAGCTGAGTTCATTCTGCTTTAACCCTTTACCCCATAGCCTATTTCTAGTATTGAAAATGGGTGGTGACCACTTAAACTTTAAAGCATTTTGCTTTACTTTCAGCTTGCTTTAAGCTAACTTCTGCTAGGATATACCGTAGGAAACATGTCTTCCATAAATGTTGCATATTCATAGCTGTATAAAAAGGAATAATTAACTTCAGTGGAGGAATTTACTGTGTAAAAATGTGTATCTTAGTGGAGTAATGGGTTAAACTTATACTAGCACAGTTGCCTCAAAATCGTCATGCAGAAAAGTCTCAGTTTCAAGTGTCTATCAGGTATAGGAAAAGTCATCAAAATGTGCAAGACTTGTAACCTTAGCCTTTCTTGGTTTAGCTTTGCATACAAAAACATTGAGCATATAATGATCCGAAGACTGACTGGCCTTTAAAGATCAGGCCCCAGTAGACTTAACCTCACAGCAGTATGGGGCTAATTGCTGATTAGTGGATTTGGCTGGTTGAAGAATCAGAACTATATGTTTTGGCTACTGAGTTTTCCATACCGGTCCGTCATAAACGTTCATCTCCACTGACTTTAATACATAAATAGTTTGGATCCCTATAAGAAGCTATGAAATGGTTTACTTCCATCTTGCTATAATCAAGTGTCTGCCATATTTACAGAAAAAGAAGCCTTTTTTATTGGTGGTTATAGTATTGATACAGGGCTCCAGGTAAGAGGGAGTAAACGAGTAGTGACACCATAGGGTTTAAAGCAGAAATAAAGATTTAATTTTTTGAAATACTCCCCTTATCTGGAGCCCTGTAATAGCGTGACTTTGCTGTATAAATTTCTGATGAAGTTGTCTCATAGGATTAATGGTTGGAACTTGCAGTAAAATGCAATATCTGTTTGTTACACGTTGGGAACCATCGTATCATTGCATGTTGGGAACCATCTCAGGATATTCATTGCCTATTGTTCAATGTTACTTTGCTTTAGTGCTTACATTCCGTACCGTTTTCATCATTAGAGAAAATGAGAAAATTCTGGAAGAGTATTAAAAGCTTTCTGGCATACACACAGAAACATATTATTTGCAAGGTATAGGAAGCAATATTGTTAAATAAACTACCTGGAGTTGTTACCTGGATGCCTGATTGAAGCTACACAGCTTCAGGAGAACACTGCTATACTCATTAGCCCAATTTCTCAAGGCTCACCAAGTTACTCGAATACTTTTGCAATTTATACTATTTTCTTCAGTGGAGGAATAAAGTTAAGGTGTAAAAAAGACACATTTATTGGGTAATGGGTTAAAATGATAGGCTGTATTATTGTATAAAGTATAAATGAAACGCTAGACACAATCTTTGCTACCTGAGTATGAAAGCATATTGCATTGCTGACTGGGGAATATGGTGTGAAGATGAAGTTTCTCATTAATAATAAACATATGATACACAGGTCATGTAAGATGATTATGATATAACCTGTGCAGATAATGCAGCAGCTAATGCAGGAGTTATCTTGTTTTCTCACAATGCAGCATCACTCATCACTGATAATGATTTAGATGATTCAGATATAACCACAGGTGAGAAAACTGCCCTATCTCACATCTCATTGTGAATAACCCTTTACCTAATATATAGCCAATTTCTAGTATTGAAGATAAGTGACCACTTAAAGTAGGTTGAAAATAAAGCAGAATGTGCCTAAGGCGCATTCTGCTTTATTTTCAGCCTGCTTTAAGCTGCCATATGCTAGAATAAAGAAAATATTCCCTATAATATAATATTAATATTCGTGACTGATTGAATTGGAACTATTTTCTTCAGCAGAGGAATAAATCATATGCGCAGCGCTAAAAGGCGCTTCTATGGGGTAAAGGGATAAATGAATGAATCAGGATTAACCACTAAAGAGGGCATTAGCAAACATTGTAGACCCTGATGAGATGCCATTATTGTTGCAGTTTATCACAGTCTGCACTGTTTGCTATATTGTTGTACTGACAAACCCTGCACTGCTGCTGTGTCTTTCACCCTTGTATATTTATAATGAAATCGTCCAGCAAGCACACAGGGATAGTTAATTATCAATATCAAGGCATTAAAATGCAGGGCTCCAGATAAGGGGAGTATTTCAAAAACTAAAATCTTTATTTCTGAATTAAACCCTATGGTGTTACTTCTCATTAGAATCGTCTTGAAGAGACGATTCTAATGAGTAGTATCACAACAGGATTTGGTGCTGAAATGAATGCTGAAATGAGTGAGAACGTTGCATTTATTTAGTTTACTCCCTCTTATCTGTAGCCCTGTAAATGGGTTAACACTTTCTTCCTCATAACTATATGCCGTCAGTGCAAATCACATTAACAGCATATATTTTGTTCTGCATTAACTGGCTGTAGGTAATTCCTCAAATTACCCCGTCCTAATATAGAGCTTACTTATTAATGCCTGATTATCCTGATAGGTGGCTGCATACTGAAAGTGAGGCAGAAAGATCCATAAAGGAGGCTAAAATTAAAGCAGAGAGCTAAACTGAAAGTAGGCTGAAATAAAGCAGAAAGCTAAACTGAAAGTAGGCTGAAATAAAGCAGAAATCTCACTAAGAAGCTAAAAGCAGGCCTGACATAAAGTATGAAGCTCATGAAGCAGCTTTGCATTACATTCAGCCATCTTTAAGAATTGTTATGAATAAAATCCATTGATTTATTCTTATCTGACTGACCCAAGAGTCAAGTGTATTATCATTGATCCACTCAGTCTACCTTCATTACCATATCCTTATTTCTGAAATAGAATTTATATTCTGTTTGTATAACTGGATGAGGTTTAGTAAACTATGTGTTGATCAAGTTATAAGATAACTATATGATGTTCAAAATCTAGTGTCAATGTTGACCTAATACCCCATAGCCTGTTTCTGGTATTGAATATATAACCTTATAGCCTGTTATAGGTGACCACAGACCACTTAAAGCAGGTTAAAAGTAAGCAGAATGCACCTTAAGGGGGATACTGCTTTCTTTCTCTTCTTCCCTTACTGGCCACAATCAACTAAATGAATATACTGCCAGACTGCACAACACGTGAAATAGAGCAATGTAACATAGCTTACTGGTAATTCATGCAAGATTAAAACTGAATTAGTTTTGATAAATGTTTTAAAATGTTTGCTTGTGTTGAAAGGGTTATAAATATCTGCAGGTTTTGGTTAAGCTTTTACACTTCAAACACTACTTGACTGCATGCAGTTGCACAAAAAATAGAGACATTTTGCTTCTCTCTCTGAGCATCTTAACTACTTGACACTAATATACAATAAAAACATCACAAATCTGCAGCATTATACCCCATAGCCTGTTTCTAGTTTTGAAGATATGAGACCACTTAAAGCAGGTTGAAAGGAAAGCAGAATGCGCCTTAAGGCGCATTCTGCTTTACTTTCAGTCTGTTTTAAGCTATTATCTGCTAGAATATAGAAAATATTTCTTGTGATTTTTATTTGTGACAGTATAAATTGGAACTATTTTCTTCAATAGAGGAATTAATTAAAGACGTAAAAAGGAGTATTTATGGGGTAATGGGTTAAGAAGAGATATTTATTTAATGTACAGTCAGACTTGGGTGAATATATAGTTCAGCAATGCCAAAAATAAGCTGAAAGTGATGCAGAAAGAACATTTTAGGATTAGGTTTTCAATTGCTGATGTCCTGCATTATGCAGCAGCCTGTGTTTGGAGATTTCCTTGTTTTCTTTATTAGGGGGCTTTTATCCCTTTACTCCATAGATACACATTTTATACCTTAAATCTATTCCTCCACGGAAGTAAATAGTTCCACTTTATGAACATGTACCATAAAAATAGTTTCTATATCATGATTCATAGCAGATGGTAGCTTAGAGCAGACTGAAAGTAAAGCAGAATGTACGTTAAGTGCACTCTGATTTACCTGTTGATCGATCTTCAAAACTATAAACAGGAATAAAGGGATTTGACTGTGTCAAACTTGGCAGCCAAAAAACCTTGGCCTACAGTGCTTGGAGATGTATCAGAACAGCTGGTTGAGATCAGAGGCCAGGGATGCATACCCTATGTTTGTCTCAGTATAAGTAGCATATTATGCCATAATAGAATTCTTTCATAAAATGTTTCTGTAGAGTCTGTGAGGCTTAATTGTGTTAGAAGTCAATTCTATGGAAAAGAATTGTTATTTCTCTAAATACATGTGACTGCTTAATGCAGGACCAAAGTAAAGCAGAAAGCTCCTACAGAAGCTTTCTGCTTTATTTTTGTCCTGCATTAAGCTGAAACCAGCATAAAAATGGCCTTTTATTATTAGAGTTAGGTTGCCAAACATTAAGTCGGACTGTAGATGCAAAGAATGTCATGTAGGTGTGTTATGGAAAAATCTAAAACAATTTTCTAACTGTTATTTGGTGAAACTTACAGCTGAATGTACATTGAGTAATCCCCAAGGACAGTGTACGATGCCTGGGTGGATATCTGTTCTGACAGGTTGCTGCTTAATGCAGAACAAAATAAATAGTAATGCACTGCAGAAAGTTTCTAAAATGCATTTATTTTATTTAGCTTCATCTTTCACACAATTATTCATCACAGGTTACATAATGACTATGTGAACAAGATATTTATTGTTCTGTTTTAACGCTGTCTTATTCTTTTGCTGTTTAAAGTGAACAAAAGTGAAAACAAGTTTTAGTTTACAGTCACCCTTACCAGTGTACAAAAGCTAAGCAAAGGAAGAAACTGTAGAACAAAAGTAATGCAGAAAGCTACTATAAGGGCAACAGCTGATGGAAGTTTTCTGCATTAATTACTTTTGTCCTACATGAAGCTATAATCTGTCTTTATAGATTATTACTGTGGCTTATGTAGGATGGCTGTGGTTTTACTGTATCTGGACTCCTTCAAGTCTCGCCCTATGCCGAAAAACTAGCTGTTGTGGGATGTTTCCTAATGGCTTACAGTTTCATTTGCTTGTAACACTACACTACACCTACGCTCAAGTGTCGGAAGATGAGTAATTTGAAAACAGTCCAAACTTATGTTAATCACCCAATGAATGAAGCAGCAATATAATCATTGAAGATAGGTGACAACTTAATGCAGGACATAAGTAATGCAGAAAGCTCCTTCAGGAGCTTTCTGCATTACTTTTGCCCTGTATTAAGCTGCCGGACCTGTGTTAGGACTAGAAATGTTTGCTGTCCTGAGCTGCCCCCAATTCAAGTTTGCCTGTATATTGCATATATTATAACTGCTCAACATGTTGCACAACTGAATGTTTACTGATGTTTTGATCATGATCAGATAATAATTGTTTGGTAAGGCTTTTAACCAGGTGCGATCCTATACACAGACAGTTTTGGATAGACTTTAACGAACCCAGGGACCTTGTTTCTTAATGTCTATTTTGACTGCAAACAGGGGTATACCAAGATCTACAGAGTTTGCTATGTTTAATCTCCTCAACAATCCACTCAAATCAATCGATAGTCATCTTGTCTTTACAGTTAGATCTGTGTTTTAAGACCATTAAATGACACCTGAGATCTCTAAAGACAGGTAATTCGCAGCCAAATGCCGGTAAAAGTAATGCAGAAGGCTGCTATAGGATTTCTGCATTAGTTTTATTCTACATTTACAGCTAATAGCAGCCACTGTTTATGTATAATTACCATTCAGCTTCTTTGAAGTGTCCGCTTGACTGTACATTATTCATTGTAACAAGTTTGGACGTTTTCCAAACAAATTTGTTTTCACTTAAGTTAACTGTATACACATTATACCACAATATGTAACCCATTGCATTCTATAAACTGATGGAAGACTTAAAGTCTTTTGTACATAATTCGGGTAGATATTGCCCCACAAAACAGAGGCTGACCTGAGACCCAAGCTGTTGATGGTGCCCATTTGATACAGTTCGTTATACTGGTTTTATTTGTGATCAAATAAATTCAAAATGTTTCATGTTTATGCAAAACGATTCAGACCACCTTTGAGTAAACAACGAATACATGTCCCTGGAAAGAAAAGGAAATACGATGAGGGATGGGTTTTGATTACATTTTACTAGGCCATGCTTAGCTCTTTGCTGAACAAAATATCAACTTACTACATGTACTTAACCCATTACAATGTACTCAATATACATATTTTAGTTTATTCCTCCACTGAAGAAAATAGTTTCAATTTATACATTCATAAATATTTTCTATAAAATCTAGCAGATGGTAACTTAAAGTAGGCTGAAAGTAAAGCAGTATGTGCCTTAAGGCACATTCTGCTTTACTTTCCACCTGCTTTAAGTGGTCACCTGTCAAAACTAGATACAGTCTATGGGCTAAAGGGTTAAAATGTCATTTTCTGAAATTCTTAAGTTATACTGCTTCTCTTTAGAATTACAACCTAAATGACGAGTATTTTGGATTATGCAGATCTGATTTGGATCCCATTCCCAACTTTCTGCACAGATTTTCCTGCATTCAAGGGGTTCACTGTGTTTTGAGTGAGGTTAATGATTTGAAAGATTAGGTAACACTAGTTAATCCTGTTTTACTCTTAGCTAAAGTTGGAATGTCAATAAGCCTGTTGGACTCCTCGCTTTTCTGAGAAATGACTAATTTACATCGACTCTCAATGGGTTCAGAAAATGTCTCCAAAATATTTAAAAGTTTGACAAATTGCAGATCATATGCGCGTGAATCATTCAGGAGCTCTTAGATATCTTGGGTCTACACCACTGTTTGCAAGATGTATATATGTTCCGGCACTATATAAGGCTTAAACCCTTTGGGTGTGGGAAATTAATCCGTTATGACCTTGAATTTGCAAACTGCTGAGGTTGCATCCAGACATGTATAATGCTTGATCTGGATTGATACTTAGTTTGTTAACTTCTAAAGATTGCAAATCCAAAATACAAAGAAGACAGTTTCACTATCAGAAAAAATAAAGCAAATAACATAATAAGCAAATTCAGTTACCGGTATTCTGATGTTAAAGAGTTAAACCCTTAAAGCATTAATTGCATAATGAAATCAAATGTGACAACTTATTATGATGCATGATACTCAATATTGAATTCAGTGTGAAAATGTTTAGCAATAGATTATAATGTTATAGGAGTCTCAGGTATAGACAACCTGATAGACTCGTTATGGTCTTAATTGAACCTAGGAGCAAGTCTTCCAGCTGGCTTGTGGTAGCTACTGGTTCTATATGGTAGCTTCTGGGTAGGGTCAGTCTACAAAAAGGATTGTAAGCCTACTTTATGTGGTCACCTGTTTTCAAAACGAGAAATAGGATTTGGGGTAATGAGTTAATGGTAAATCTGTTTAAGCAGCCTCCTGGTTAATAGAGAACTATTTTGAGTGTTTGTAATAGCAGAATTCCACTAAATGTTTATGCATGAAGTCAGCTTGTTTAATTGTTTAGTGGATTTGTAAACAAGCAAGCATCTTGGGTGTTAACCCTTTCCCTTATAGAAGCGACTTTTAGCACATGCATTTTATTCATCCGCTGAAGAAAATAGTTCCAATATAAACCGTACTGAATATGTGTCATATTTAATACTTTCCTTATTCTAGCTGGTAATAACTTAAAGCAGGCTGAAAGTAAAGCAGAATGCGCCTTAGGGCGCATTCTGCTTTACTTTCAACCTGCTTTAAGTAGTCACCTATCTTCAATATTATAACTAGGCTATCAGGGTAAAGGGTTAAGAGTGAATGTGTAATTGCATTAACTATTTGAACCTGAGTCACATCTTTTAACAGTGTACCTGTAGGGAATACACTTATCCTATGCAAACAATGTAGACCCTGATCAGAGGGCTCCTCTGTTTGTCATTTTGATTTACACATGTATATTGTAAATGTCCAACCAAAAAAGACGAAAATGAACTAGAATTAATTGAAAACCAGAATTGTTCATTTGAGGTTTCAGGGAGGAAAGAGTTAAACGCTTTACAAACAGATTACTCATTGACAGAGTCCTCTGCAAACAGTGTTGACCTGACTGTCATAGGCTTTTCTCTCTACTTTCTCATTGCACAGGGTCGATAAAGGTCCTTAAAGTTCAGGGCAAGTTTGCAGTGGATTAACAGTATCATATTTTGTAGATAGTATAGCTCTCGTTTTGATATTAGGCTATATTTGTAGGACCATTAACTGGAGTATGGCATTTGAATACATCTATTGAATACTGACCTGAATCAATCTATTTTCAAATTTACATTCAAGCTTGAAGTTGTGTTGAGCAGTCATGTATACTTCAAAGAAGTATAGATGCCACTTATAAATAACCAACTACATGAAACTTAAAAATATGCCCTTGTTAGGCTTTTGAATGTATTCTTCCACTGATATACACACAGTCATGATAATTCAGCATATAATAAGTAAAATATTTTATATCCTACATGTATCAGATGGGGCTGACAGTAAAGAATGCACCCCTAAGGTGCATTCCAGCTTTACTTTCAACCTGCTTTAAGCGATCACCTGTCTTCAAAACAAGAAACAGGCTATGGGGTAATTGGTAATGCAAAACTGGTTATGACGTAATTAGAAATCTCCCACAAGAGCTTTCTGTTTTACTTTAGTCCAGTTAGCTGTGACCTATGGGTTTGTCTTGTTTTGAGTGACAACTTTTATTGTAGCCGGTGTACCGTGTGTTATGTTAAGTGATAAAAAGGTTATAACCTCTGTATGTTTTCATACATATTTACTTATGGTATTTAGCTTAGCCTGAGTATACCTTTGTATCATAAATTATTTGTGTATACGCCATGTTCTTGCAAAGGGATCAGTTGTTGAATGCATAGAATACACAATTACTTTAGAAAATATTTACAGAATGTTTAAATTTGTTCCTTTTATGTTACTCTTTCATCATCATGGGTCTGTTTAGAATATACATGTTGCATTAAAATTTTGCAAACAGTGTAGACCCAAATCAGAGGGCTCCTATAGGAGCCCTTTGATCAGGGTCTTCACTGTAAAAAAGTAATAGTCAACTGTTCTTACATCCTGACTAGTGGCTGCTTAAAGCAGGTTATACAAGTAAAGCAGAAAGCTGCTGCAGGAGCTTTCTGTTTTACTTTCAATCTGCTTAAAGCAGCCATCTGTCTTAGAGATTCAAAACAGACTTAAAGTGTTAAATTTTGTTTATTTCATTAGATCAATTTAATCTTTAGAGCTTTCTAACAGGTCACAAAATTTAATATGTTTATTAATGGCAGTCAATAAATAACTTCATTTATGGTTTTCTCATTATCAGTGTGGGCGTAGCCCCAGGTATGAAAAAAACATATTTATACATATACACTCAGAATAGGCCATTATTGTCCCTTGTTAAGTCTGGTGTGTTCCTTGCATGATGGCTTAATGCATGATGGAATGTATTGCAGAAAGCTTTTACAAGGAGCTTCTACAGTACTTAAAATTTCAACCAGCATTAAGCAGTCAACTTGCATCATTCTGAATGGTGTGCAACTACTACGACCACAAAACAGAGGGCTAATTGATAGTATGGAAGGCAGCGTGCAGCTTAAGGCAAGGCCAAAAGTAAAACAGAAAGCTCCAAAAGGAGCTTTCTGTTTTACTTTCACCTTTGCTTTAAGCAACCACCTGCCTGAAACAACTTTACTAATACAATAAATTAAGTGGTTTCAATAGATAATACTGTACTGTAAACATATTTATATGTGGTATGCGTCATGGACAGGGGACATCGTGACAGGGGACATCGCGGGGGACATCGCTCAGGATTACAATTTACAACTTTCAGTTTTTCACCGTATTCACTTTACCTGTATCTGACCTATTGGTATACAGGGAATAGAAGGGATCCACTCGAGCATGAATTATTGCTAGTCAGCATATTTATGTCTTTACTCATCATAATGTTCTAAAAGCATGCAATTGTTGTTGTGTTAATAAATAAGGCTTAGGTGTGTTCATAAAGAACATATATTTTAAGAAAACCCATTATACATTAGGTCAAATCGTGGAAAGACTTTTCTATTTGTGAAAGGATTATGCAGGGCCATTCAAAAGAAGTCTTAAGTCAGGAACAGCTTAACCCTTCCCCCTGTAGCTTGTTTTCAGTCATTTCATTTACGACAGGTGGTTGCTTTAAGCAGGCTTAAAATAAAGCAGAATACTCCTTTAGGCACATTCTGCATTACTTTTATTTTGCTTTGAGCTACAATTTGCTAAGTAAATAGATTTTTTCATGACTGTATGTAAAGTGAAACTATTTTTTCTATGGATGAATGAATAAATGTGTATCTATTGAGTAATGGGTTAATGCAGAACAAAGGGTGCTTTGATTTTGGTTTAGAAGTATGCAGATATCTCTGTAGATATCTAGGAACCAGAGCTTCTTCATTAAATTATTTCTATACCTTACCTATATCAAAGGCCACAAGGAATGCTTCCAACTTTCGATCTCTACTGTGTCTGCAAGCCTCACCTGGCTCATCTGTTTAACCCATACCTTACCATAAAATCACCCGCTTTGAAAGAGGACTCTGCAAGTTTTATCAAATTCAGATTTACACATTTTTGAATTGAAGAAATTTAAAAGGTGTGTGTCAAAAAGTATGGATCCAGATCAGATGCCACATTATGTGGCATCTGATCTGGATCCAAATTGTTTGGAAATACAAGTCATGTAATGATGGGCAGGCAAACGGTTAGAGACCAAGACTTAGTGATACCCTATGTTCTGGGTTATTTTGTATGAACAAAAAAGTTGTGGATTCTGAGTGTATCAGGCGTACACTGCTGTGTGGATAATAGAGACTATTTCTAACATGGCCACAGAGAGAATTGGCAGGCTTCTTACACTCCCTCTCATTAGTGTTTGGCAACATAATTATACTTCACCATAATTATACTGTTTGCTCATAGATCTCTATGTATACTGACATATATTGGAATGCACTTGGTAGTAGCACTTTAGGATGCCTTTTACAGGGCCCCAGATAAGTCTCTTGTGAGAACACTGAATATTTCCAATATTTTCTCCTTTATGCCTCCATCAGACTGAGACCCTTTGTTGTGACCACTCATTAGCATGATATGGAATTGTCTCAATGAGTAACCATGTTGCATTGCAGTTTTATGACCTTGAACTTTGTCTGAGACCTAGGTTAAGTTTTGTGTTTAGGTCAGTTGTAGACGTATGTAGAGCAGATAGAGTATGTCTCGCAACTTCACATACTTTTGCGTCTCAATGAGAACATCATGTTCCATCTGAGTTTGATGACCTTTAACTCTGACCTTTACCTCTATGACCTAGGTTTACCTTTACCTCTGACCTTGACCTCTATGACCTAGGTTTATGAACTTGAAGTGTCTGCATCTATGGTCAAGCATTACTATTGGACATCAGTGTCTAGTTCTTTGCTTGATTGAGCTGAGATATATCAACTAGTGTGGCTGATTTAAGTACACTCCATATTGATGGACAGATAACATACAACAATTTTTTGTGTGTAAGACGATATCCTTGATATCCTTATGAGATGACTTTCACTAAGCAGGATATGTAGTGAAGTGGTAGTGTTTGATCACTGCCATATATCTTCCATCCATCTTTTATCCATGAACAAATGTTTTAAGTCATTCACCCCTAAAACTTTTAATGCGCAATTCAGGTTTCCAAGTAAGGATGAATCCATTTATGGTTATTTAGAGATGTTTTCTGCAACATATTGCATAGTGATAAAACAGTGTAGACCCAGATCAAAGGGCTCCTCTATACTTTTTGCAGAAAACTGTGATATAGAAATATTTTGCTTTACTTTAAGTCTGCTTTAATTTAGCAGCCATTTTAGGTAACTGCCGTCACATTCTGAACCATGCTTTAGCATATGGTTTGGAAAGGGCCAATAGTTGATGAGATTGAATGTTCGATCACTTTGAGTTTCCATAGAGTTTAAAACTCATTTTGACAAACGTTACATTGGCCCGATATCATTTGGTCCTCGCCCTCAATCAGAGTTTGTGCCTACCTGAAATGACAATAGCCAAAATATCTGAATGTAAATTGTTTCTGAAAAACAAATCCATACTATCAATCTGGAGGTATAATTGTTTGGTTTTCCTCAGCCCTGCTGTAGCTAATTTTCTTGATGTTTAGATGACCCAATGGTGGCATATTATGTGTGAGGGAAAACCCCCCAAAATAAACAAAACAATGCCGAAAACAGACGACTGTGTTTAATTTACAAGGTCACCGTGTGCATGAAGCCAATAATAGCATCACCCTGGTTCAATAGTTCCTGAGTCAACTGTGGAAGGATTCACAGCTGTTGCAAATCATATCATCATGATCATGGTACATGTAGGCCTTGGGTACAGTCAGACAGAGTCAACTGTATGTCATGCGAGTCTAAATCCATAGATATGCATTTGAATGCCTTTCATTTGTTCCTTCTCTGAAGGAAATACAGTCATGAATATGTACAGTAAGAAATATTTTCTATATTCCAGCAGATACTCACTTATAATTAAAGTAGGCTGGAAGTAAAGCAGAATGGGTCTTTATGTGCATTATTCTTTACTTTTAATCTGCTTTAAGTGGTTACCTGTTTTCAAAACTAGAAATAGGCGACAGAGCAAATGGTTAAGTCACTTTTGTTCTATACAGCTCTCTATGCTTCTTCAATGAATGAACTGATAGACAATCCTTTACCTGGAGAAAATGTTTTCGACTCGTACATCTTACCTCTCTGATGACAGACTTTCCTGATTCATTCATGATTCTGCAGACCATGGTGATGGCGAGAGTTCATAGTGCTGGTTTTGGCATATCTTACTCAGGGCTGCCATAAGTTGATCAAGATTAAAGAAAGAAAGAAAGAAAGACCTATTTTTCAAGTGCGATTTCTTCAAGCAGGTTGAAAGTAAAACAGAATGTGCCTTAAGACGCATTCTGCTTTACTTTCAGCCTGTTTTAATGTCTGATCAATATCTGATCTGGTCCATCACTTTCATAGTATTGGATGACCTTAGTTGACTTGGCTGAAGGCGCTAAATGGCACTTTACCTCCGTTATGTCAACCATTAGTGTCCAATTCACAGGTCCAGCGGAGAAGACGTCATTCTTTCCCAATAAATGCGCTAATGATAAAAATCTTATTTCCATTACAATCAGTTTGGAGCCAGATCAAGTTGCAGTGTCTTTAGATCATCCATGAAATCATTTAAATAAAGCACATAGAGCAAGATATTTGCAATATCTAGGTATAACTGGATTAAAGCAAGATGAAAGTAAAGCAGAAAAGGAGCTTAATTTATTGCTTTAATTTCATCCTGCTTTAAGCTGCTACCTTTGATCAAGTCTCTTTTAATTAATGTAGTTGTGATAGTGAGACTTGATAATATGTGTTCATGGATTTAAAGTGTTTGCCTCTGGGTCTACATACTATGCAATTCACAGCTGCCATTTTGCTGAAGGGCAAGCTAAGTGAAAATAGCACACCAACAATTACTGCACTGATGGATAGATATATCTTACTGAATGTCAGGCATATTTTAGTGCTTGGCCTCCCAGTTATTAAACAGGCCATGGCTTTTCCACTCAGGTTCATAACATTACATCAATATTGTGTAGTACTAGTAGTGGAGTTGTTTAGGAATTCGCCCGGGGCTACAGATCCACTCACGTTATATTGAACATGATCATACTTGTCAACTTACCTAACGTTGCGTTCAGTTACACATCTGCTTGTCAACCATGACCTGTTACAAGCAGGATTTTTTGCCTGTGTAACATTATGTTATTTCAAGTAACTTCAGTTTTCAATTAAATCATGGTTTATGTAGCTTAGAGAAGGAAACAAAAAGTCTTTGTCAGGGGTAATTCATTGAAAAACATGGAGACCCTGATCCAAAATTACTTTAATTCCACAATAACGTTATTGGATACCTTTGCAATTTAGACAACTAGCCTAGGAATAATTTAATTCAAGTATTTTTAGCAAATGGCAATTTTCCAAGCAGACAGCAGTTAGACTGGAAGCGTTTACTTAAACAGATTATCGAATTGATATAAATGTTTAACAGTAAACTGAAATTCCTTTCACACTTGACAACTGTAAATAATTTAAATGGTACCTGATAGCATATATTTAGCATACTTCAAGCTGTTGAGCATACAATGTATTTGAATTATAATAGTTTAACTATTTGCATGCTGGATATTTTTTCATCTGCAACAATAATTGTCTGCTATTGTTTTAAAAATAGAATGTTATAAAAAAAGATTTTCAAAACAGGCCCAGATTGTCAAACAGTTTGGAGCCTGATGAGATGCCGCGTTATGCGGCATCTCATCTTGATCCAAACTGTTTGCAAAAGATAATTGCTATGGGACATTTCCGCCACTAGCATGCAAAGCGTTGATGCCTTCCTTTATAGTAGAAGTGCTTTTACATGCCTTCATACAAATTCCTTTTTTTTTGTGCTGACAAAGAGTCGAAGGAATTTTTTCCTTCATGTATCATTACAGACTTTTACATTTTAGGCTGTTAAATTAACCAATTACCCTATTGCCTGTTTCTAGCTTTGAAGACAGGTGACCACTTTAAGCAGGTTGAAAGTAAAGCAGAAAATTATTAGACACATTCTGCCTTACTTTCAGTCTAAGCAGCTATACAATCTGCTGGGACATAGAAAATATTTCTTAATATGAGTGTGTAAAGGGGAACTTACAATTGCTTAAAGAGAAAGAATTAATTAAAGATGAAAAAGGTTGAATTTAGAGAGTAATTTAATGGATCAAAACAATGGAGTTTAGGAGAAGAATCAAATAAGCTTTTGCTTTTGTCCTCATCCTAATGTATATCCATGCTTTGTTCATAAAAGTTGTATATATTATGAAATAAAGTATGTTTAAACTAAAACAATGGAATAATTGTAATGGAAAGGATTTAAAGCTGGTTGAAGATGCAAATCAAACTGAGCAACTAGAAACAAGAAATATCTTTAAAAAAGATATTCGGCGGAATGGGTGGTGAATTAAGGCAATATTGTATATGGAATTGATTTTATCCAAGTTGCAATAAATAGGATGGTAAATCAGGATATTAAGCTTAATATTTATCTAATAAGACACGCGCAGTAATCTACGACCACATACATATAATCAAAGACTGAAGGTCTTGAGAGTCACCAAGAATGAGTTTTTGCAATTATTAAACTACTGGATCTGAGGTTAATCATTAGTTTGTTAAGGCAGTTGGTCTCTCAAAGACTGAAGGTGAAAGTACAGCAGAGAGCATTTACACACGTTTATGCTTTTGATCGGGCTACATTTTGCTGCAAGTTGTCAGCTGTTTGTCAGCTGTTTTTATTCCATCAATAAGTACTTTTTCAGAGGTGGTTGTCGAGATTTACTTGAGAATTCTTGACAGAAGGTACAGTTTGCACATGGATCTATTGCTTGGTTCACAGGGGGGGGGGGGGGGTCAATTTTCCACTTCCATCTTTATAAGCCAATTGAATTGCACTTACTTCTTCCTAGGATGTGACTGAAAGTGATTAGAATTTTTAAAGACAGATCTAGATCACGGAATTATACTTCCATGTCTAGTTCTACGTGTATCATTTTTATTTTGTAATTTGTAGATACCATAAATTACTAAAATTCGTATGTGTGTGCTCTTTTGTTAGTTACTTTAAATATGGTTTGATTGTTTAAATATTCTCAATCACCTGATTTTGATTTGAGATTTTTGGAAAGCACCCCCGAAATATGCCAAATATGAATTGTTTGAAACGACCCCTCAAATGAGAAAATAAACAAGTGTCCGCTTCAAGAATTCGTGTATGGATTTGTCTTGTAGAGTTAGTTCTATGTTCTGATTTATTATAAAAATATCTACAAAGTGTAGCAATGTACGTTTTAGGTATCTACGTGTTGTTGTGTTTTCGCATTAACCAAGAGATTGCGATCGCGTTAAAAAATCACGGTTTGTTTACATTTGAGGTCACAGAGTTGCGCATGCGCTGGAGGAAAACGGTGTTAACACAAAAAATACCCATCATGCTCGAAATCTTTAATCTTTTCGATATCTAGGTTAAATTCAAACGCCAGTTTTCTCGTAATCTCACTGAATTGTTACTGCTATTCTTTCTTTTTCATATACTTGGTACTAGATTAAAATTATGATCAATTCTATTATGAACAATTTCGTTCTGATTTGCAGAACGCATCAAATCATTGCCGAAATTTGAGACAATATGTCATATCTTAAAATAGAAACACTATGTCATTCAAATCACTACCTAACGGTCGGGACACGTAAAATTTCTCGGTTATAACTCACTAGCAGTAGCGGAAAGTCGTGTTTACTACTGGTACCGCTACATAGCAAATCAGCCTATAACAGTCTGTGTCTCTTATTTTACAAATTTGTAAAAGGCAGTAGTCAAGTCTAACCGCTACCCAATCAGACTATTCAATTTTAAGCACGTGTCCTTAAGCTCTCATTTCTGGTCATTCACGATTGGTTGGGCCCTATAAGGTTTGAGGCTCAATGAGAAATCAGACCAGCTCCGCCGAAAAAATCCATATTTAGAGAATTCAGTGTATCTATCTAGGATGTGTATCATTATTTCTTGGCAAGTAGTCGCCAGCAGTACTTACAGTAAAACCTCTCTATTACGACCACTAAATTGTGTCAATTATTTGGTGTTCCATACAGGTGACTGCTTAAAGCAAGGTGACAGTAGTAAAACAGAAAGCTCCTTTAGGAGCTTTCTGTTTTAATGTCACCTTGCTTTAAGCTGTCACCTGTCTTTTATACAGTCAATTAGCCTTGTTTTTAGTGGTGGTAATAGAGAGAGGTTTTAATGTATTTCCCAGTGTCTGATCATGTAATCAGTCAATATCACTTGATGGTCGTCAGGGTCTGTGAATGTCAATATTGAGGTTTACTGACAGTCACGTCATTTCAACACCTAGAACCAGACTGTTAGAGGTCCAGTCAGTCTTGTATTGAGTGGCCTCTTACAACCCTTTCTCACATAGAAACCCCTTTTAGGGCATTCATTTGATTCCTACACTGAAGAAAATAGTTCCAATTTATACAGTCATGAACATGTCCCATAAGAAATATTTTCTATATCATAGCAGATGGAAGCCTAAAGCAGGCTGAAAGTAAAGCAGGATGCACCTTAAGGCACATTCTGCTTTAAATACTTTAAATCTGCTTTAAGTGAGCACCTGTGCTCAAAACTTGAAACAGGCTATTATAATGGAGTAAATTAAGGGTTTATATAGGAGACCCATGGTTACAATTAAGTCATAAATACATGTGGTTGCCAAATGAAAGTCTTACAGGAGCTTAAATTCTGCATCATTGCTGTCCTACATGAAGGAGTCACCTACCCTAAGAGATATCTAAAAAGCTACTCCAATCAGTGGGCACTTATGCAACATTGACAACATTTGATTACCTTTTGCAAACATTTTAGATCCGGCTGAAATGCCGCATTATGCAGCGTCTCATCTGGATCCAAAATGTTTGTCACTTTAGTCCTATTTTGAATAGAAATCTTGAAAAATTTGCTTTTAGAACAGAAGCAGATGACGGTGGTTGCCAATGAAAAAGTTACTTAGCATGCGATTAGAGTTAAAAGGTTTTGTACTTGCATCAATGACAGAAGGACTTGGTACAGTGGAGAATCTGTTATTCTTTCCCAATAAACGCGTTTACGCTAAAACTATTATTTCCCGTGCAAACAGTTTGGAGCCAGATCAGACGCCGGGTAACCCGGTGTCTGATCAGGCTCCAAACTGTTTGCCACCAAGATAAACATGAATTATCAGAATTGTCCAAAAGTTGTTCTATTTTACGTTTTAGTGCTTTGCGTTTGCGTACGTTTGCGTTTAAACGGGAAAGAATAACAGATTCTCCACTGTATGTATGAATGGAATGGGATGGGATGTTATAAAGATGGGGGCAAACATTGCTAGGTTTGAATACCTGTGACAGGGAAGTTACGGCTTTTTCTGACAGACATATTTTTGCAGCTTATCTCCTGATGAATGAAACAAAACCTGAACCCCTTTTGGTGTGGCGAAAAAGTTTGTCTTGACTTTGGTTAACAATTTAGAAACTTAAGATTCTGATCAGATGTAAAGTTAGTTACTTGGTATCCGATTAGGATCCAAAATGTATTTCATTGGAATTGTAAATGTGCAAATAAGAGGAAGATATCAAGCAGACAGCCTTTATGTGCATACAAGGTTTATTCAGCTATAAAAACTAATAAATGCCAGTCATAGCTATATATAGGGCTGTCTCAAAATATGGCACCTGCTGTATACTTTAGATAAATGTTATTCTTGCACAATCATAGGTGCACATTATAATTAACTGTGACAGTTTCCTATTTTATTGCTTAATACACAAGTCATGTACAGATAGGGATACCTGACCTGATATCATTCATCACTGGCAGCTTAATGCAGGGGAAAAGTTATACAGAAGGTTCCTATAGGAGCCTTCTGAATGACTTTGGCCGTGCATTAAGCAGTCACCTGTCTTTAAAGATAACCATGCACCTTTAGTCAGTGGTAGCATAACCCATTACCCCAAAACATGTTTCTAGTTTTAAAGACAGGTGCTTAAGCTACCGTTTACTAGAATATAGAAAACATGTCTTATGATGCATATTCATGACTGTATAATGTGGAACTAATTTTCTTCCTAAGTGGAATAATAAATTAAAGGTGTAAAAAGGCATATTTATGGGGTAATGGGTAACACAGATTTGACTGTATGCTGCAGTCAGTGGATATCAGCTACCAGGAACTATTTTCTTCCTAAGTGGAATAATAAATTAAAGGCGTAAAAATGCATATTTATGGGGTAATGGGTAACACAGGTTTGACTGTATGCTAGTCAGTGGAGATCAGCTGTTTGGAATGCTGGACTTTCACCTGGCACTCATTCTTGTAGCACGAGATGCTTATCTTTGTGTATACACTTGTATATGTCAGAAATAGTTTGTAACAAACTGCTGATGCTGCAGGGTTTTGACAGGTATGGCGCTAATATTCAGAGTCTATCTGTATCAATGTAAAGGTGTGGTCGCACTGTGTGAACTTGTGTTTTGGATGTCTTTTGAGGTTACGTACAGGTCAAATCAGAGCATTGAGTCACCATTCTAAAACATTGAATGAAAAAGTCCTGCTTAACTCTCTTCCACTGTGATCTTTCTGAGGCATTCAACCTTTTTAGCTCACCATGGCAGAGCACATTTAAAAGTTCTCAATGTGAGCTTTTGTGATACACCCTCTGTCCGTTGTCTGTCTGTCCGTCTATGGGGTCAAGGTCAGTTTCCTATGAAATGTCGTTTTTTCTTTGGAGTTATATTCTATAACATCAAGATTACTTGGGCACATTATACTGATTTTGTTGTTTCTGGGCCCATTTAAATACATCTTTCCTTTGAATTCATCAATGAGTACACTATATGTACATCAGTTGCAAATGGTGTTGAACTAGATGGAGCCCTTTGATGTTTGCCATATTATTATAATGTTGGAAACACTCTCTTAGAAGAGTCCATATAAACTGATCAATGTATTACATGTATAAATTCAGACAATGCCTGACCCATGCATGTCTGAAAGTCGGTACAGTAAGTGTTAACTAAAACCTTTTTGGCAGCACGGCACTCAGAAATTCTGTCCGACATATTGGATAATGTGTATGTATGTTGCAATATTCTGTACACTCATAAAATTATTGGTACAGTCATCTTGATGGGGTTAACTTTTAGAGTGTTAGCATATTTTATAATATCAATGATATCAATTAGCAAGCTGTTTGGATTCAGATCCTCATACACTGAAACGTCCTTGCCTGTGTTGAGATGTGTTTTTACTATAATCAATAAAATTAATAGTCATAGAAAATTTCTTCTTTTTGACATCTGCTGGCTGCTTAAATGCGGCTGGAAATGAATTATCAGATTTCTGCTGATTTCTCAGCCTGTGTTAAGGAAAAAAAAGCTTTTAAGGAAATGTCTAGAGCAGACAGAAAGTAAAGCAAAAATCATCTTGAGGGAAATTTTTTTGGCAGTAAAGAAATAAATGTTAAAGTGATAAAGACAGCTTGAAGGACTTGGCGGAAGCATCTGAGTTTATGGTGTATCAGCTGCTGTACGGTCTGAGGGCAGTGTGATGAATTCTATCAGAGAATGCAACACATGCACAATACACTACATGTAAATATTTATAGATCTCTGAAAACATGATAGAAAGTGAGGCCTGAAATACATTCGAAACTCGATACTTCGACTCTCGCGTTAGTTCGAACATACCCATTATTTCAAAGTTAGAATGTTTTAGCCACGTTTTAACTTTGAAATACGGGTATGTTTGACTGAAGCAAGATGTATGTTTGACTTTATAGTGAGCTCAAGGTATCTAAAATCAACTGAAGTTATCCAAGTTGACTGTAAGTATTTGAAGTGTCAGATTATTATGCAAATGAAACTAAATGGACCAATTTTTGTCAATAATTTCAGAGAAAAGCACTCATGCTTGAAATGACAGTGTTAAACTGTTTAGTAGTGACGTCAGATAATATTAATGTAGTGCCTGCACTGGTTAAAACCAAAAATATTACTCTGTAAATATGTTTTTTAACGCCTTTAAACTAGCAGCTTTTTTAAAAGCAGGCTGAAAGTAAAGCAGAATGCGCCTTACGGTGCATTCTGCTTTACTTTCAACCAGCTTTAAATGGTCACCCGTCTTCAAAATCAGAGACCGGCTAAGGGATAAAGGGTTGAATTGTTGTAATTTTAAATAAATTGGAGAAAAATCTTAAAATAGTGAACATAACTGGTTACGGTACATTTACTAGAACCTTGGAGTGAACCTCATTTGAAAATTGAGCATTGTAAAGATAAATGTTGTAGATTGCCCAGCCAGATGTCCTTGGAGTTATCTAGATCTACTTATATAGCCAGCTGTAGAGAGACTAGCTGGATCGATGTTTGTTGGAATTTTACTTAGAGCACCTTTTCCTATTCCTCCCAAAATAGCCTTTTCATGCTTCTTCCATGTACATGTACTGTCGAACTTCAATATCTCGAACTCAGTTAAATCGAACATACCTGTATTTCCAAGTTAAAACGTGGCTTAGCCACGTTTTAACTTTGAAATATTGGTATGTTCGACCTAACCAAGCATAAAATAATGCAGTTCATGTGTCGAATTATCGGATAGTTCGAGTTAATTTAGTTCGAGATATCGAAGTTGGACTGTACTGTTGACCCACAGGAAATTTTACTTTTCAGACTGATGACTTGTAATGTTGCTTTTCAGTTGTATGCGTCATTGTCAGGGTCAAACATTTAGATTTAGCTCTGTTTAGTTTTGCTTCACAAAACTTCCTTTACTCATGTGCCTTGATGAGTACAGCACTTTGCATCACTTTTTAGTGGCCATCACCTTTGACCTTGACCTCTATGACATTGGTTAAAAGTTTTGAATTTTTGTCAACGAAAAAAGTACTGCAGCTACAGTCAAACAACTTCACATGCTTATATATATGCACTTGATGAGCATGTTGCTTCACACCTTTGACCTTTACCTCTGTGATCTAGATTAAGTGTTTGCACTTAGGTCAGTTATAGACTGTCTCAGTACTACAGCTATGCATACTTATGTGCCTCAATGAATATAGAATGTTGCACCACAGCTTTGTGACCATGGCATTTGACCTTGACCTCTATGACCTACATTCAGCTCAAAAGTTTTCTGTTACCGCTCTGTAGCTACATTATAACCAAAAAAGCCCAACCAACCAAACAGTTTACTGTTATAGTTTTTTATCCACCTACAGACAATTTGTTGTTGTCAGCATCCCCTTTGAAACAGGTACTTATAGACACAGTATCAAAGTCTTGGCTACAACTCTCAAACATACACATACATCATCATTATAGAGACAGATTATTAACATGATTAGAACTGAAATAGAAAATACCTGAAAATAATTCAACCTTGTTCTATTGGCAGGTTGGAAAGAATTAGGTTGATCAGAATCCAAACTGTTTACACCGTTTAAAATTGCCCAAAGTCTAAGTATAGAAAGTATTCAGACAGCATTATTGGCTGGTATTTATATCCTTTGTCCGTCAAATGCATGGTGCTGTTCATTTTGCCAGCAGTCAAGAAACTTGGCATCTGATCTGGATTCAAACTGTTGTGCTCTTGCATTTGCCTTATGTTTCTTCTATGTATATAAAATTATAAAGATAATGCATTAATCTTAATTGGACAAAGGTTGAAGATGACTGTTTAATTACCTCAAAGCAGAGAAGTATTACAGCAAAAGAGGGGTTAAAGCTTTCCCGCATACTGAAAACATCTTTTATTCCTCATACAAACATTCTACAATTCCTGATAAAGAGCCAAAGGAAAACTTGCCTGCAAAAATTTCTGATAGGTCAATCAATGTTAAAGCAGACTGATAGTAAAGCAGAAAGCTCCTTCAGGAGCTTTCTGCTTTACTCTCAGCCTGCTTTTAGCAAGCCACCTGATTTTGCAACACTGAAAATAAATTATAAAGGAAAGGGTTATCGGGCAGTGCTGAAGGTAGTATTGTGGGTACTGGTAAGGCTGCGGCAGCTGCTGGGAGTTTTACCTGTAGGAAGCCTATGAGCACTAATTACCAGAATGCTGGAGATAATATCTGGAAAACTAGAACTGCTACTTGTTTAACTCTTTGAATGCTAAGTATTGTTTTATCTGCAACATTTGTTCACTGCTTTACTGTATTAAAATTAGAAAGTTTTAGAGTTATTTCAAATTACGGTCAGTGTCAAACAGTTTGAACCTTGGTGAAATGCTGAGTTTAACTCAGTATCTTGTCTGGATTAACCCTTAGCCTGCCACGCACGACTATAGCTCCATATGCAAACAGCTTGGATCCGGATGAGACGCCGAGTAACTCGGCGTCTCATCCGGATCCAAGCTGTTCGACACTCGGACAACATTTTCAGCAATTTTGAGCAACTTTGAAACTTGAAGCAGACGAGAAATATAGCAGACGACAATTTATTTGGCGGGCTAAGGGTTAAAACTGTGTGTAATGGTAATCATGGTTCCACCATTAGCATGCAAAGTATTTAATGGCTTCCACATTTTTAGCACTTACACAAATATTTTTTTTGGTGTATATAGCTTTCCCAGGTATTAATTAGGTCGCAGGACATATGTCTAGGAGAGCTAATTCTGTTGTCACTCGGTTGTGTGCTTCTGATAGCGTTCTCACTGGTTCCCTTTATTACTTATAACTGCAATTTCACAAAGAACAGCTTCTAAGCCCTTTGAGCTGCAGCCTTCACATATAGACCACATATACCTTGAAACAAGACCTTTCAAGCCATGTGAAAATGTTGACCCATGTGACCTTGACCTCAGATCTATATCGCCCGGTAAGCAGCAATTATTTGAAGAGCCCTGAAAACATGTGGTTGCTTTAACCCATTTCTTCATAGAAACTCAATTTACACATATAATATATTCCTTTACTGAAGAAAATGGTTCCACTTCATACAGTCGTGAATATACTTCGTAAGAAATATTTTCAATATTCTAGCAGATTATCCACTTAAAGCAGACCGGACGCTAATAAAGCAGGCTTAAAGTAAAGTAGAATGCATCTTAAGGTGCATTCTGCTTTACTTGCAACCTGCTTTAAGTGGTCACCTATCTTCAAAACTAGAAACAGGCTATGGGGTAATGGGTTAATAAGAAATTCATAATCAAATCAGAAGTGCATGTGCAGCAAGCCACATTGTTATATACGAGAATTACACACTGGCTGAGAGGATGTAACAGTGTGAGTGATTTCATGCATAATTAATACATTCGTGCCAGCATGACAATTATGGAAATGGCACATCTATTTGAGTAGCCTGTAGCCTGTAGCACTGACTAGAAATGTCACAGATAACGGCCATAACACATAACTTATGAAAAGTCTGTAATTTCATGCAACACTGCTTTCCTCCTGATAGTTTTATAAACAAATCTTTAAGTAACTATAATTATAAGGCTCTACCCCATAACCTGTTTCTAGTTTTTAACCCATTACCCCTTAAACACTCTTTTAATTTATTCCTCCACTGAAGAAATTGGTCCAATTTATACAGTCATGACTATATATGTTCTATAAGAAATGTTTTCTTAATTCTGACAAATGGTAGCTTAAAGCAGGCTGAAAGTAAAGCAGAATGTGCCCTAAGGCACATTCTGCTTTACTTTCAGCCTGCTTTAAGTAGTGACCTATTTTCAAAACTAGAAACAGGCTATGGGGTAAAGGGTTAAGAAATATAAGCCTTTACTCCATAGGCTGTTTCTAGGATTGAAGGCATATATGACCACTGAACCAATTTACCCCATAGCCTGTTTCTAGTATTGAAGATATTTGATCACTTAAAGCAGGTTGAAAGTAAAGCAGAATGTGCCTTATAATGTTATTCTGCTTTACATTCAACCTGCTTTAAGCAACCAGGACATGCATTCTGTTACGATATGATAAGTATTTCTTATAATTATGGCTGATATATTCACAACTAGCAAATGGAACCATTTTCTTCCTTGGAGGAATATATTAAAGGTGTTAAAGGAGTATTTATGGGGTAATGGGTTAAAGCAGGTTGAAAGTAAAGCAGAATGTGCCTTATGGTCATTCTGCTTTTCATTCAGCCTGCTTTAAAAGAAAATATCAAATTTCTTATATCATACATATTCATGACTATATAAAGTGAAACTATTTTCTTCAGTCTCAAAGAGACAATTCTAATGAGTAGTAACACCATAGGATTTTGTGCTAAAATTAGTGAGATAAAGTTGGATTTGTACAATTTACTCGCTCTTATCTGGAGCCCTGAGCAGCTCTCTGGTTATCAGTATTATAAACAGAGGTTAACGATTTCTTGATCGATTGTTATATGTCTGTGTGTAAGTAATAAGTCACCAGAGTGTTATAGTGGTGAGACTGTTTATCTGTGCAGTGCTTGATTATGGTGTTGAAGTCATCTAATTTACTAGCTTCCAGTAACAATTTTCGCCATTGATTTTGGAATATATATAATCATGCCTGGTCATGATGGATTGCAACTTGATTGTAACCCCATGCCTGAATATTGCAATGAACTCTCCCTGTGCACTTACTTGAAGAGTTATTATATATAAATAAGGGTGATCTAAAGACACGGCAGTATTTGTCCATACCACAGAATAAATAGCAAACAGAGTAGACCATAGCATTTTGCAGAAAATAAACGGGTTCATATCTGTAAATTGAGGTGGGAATGAATTTGAAGCAGATAGTCTCAGTTTACTTATGATAGCCCTTTCCTCCATTGAAGCACATTTAACGCATTTATTTATTCCTCCATTGAAGAAAATAGTTCCAATATATACAGTCATGAAAATGTATTATTAGAAATAGTTTCTATATTCTAGCAGATGGTAGCTTAAAGCAGGCTGAAAGTAAAGCAGAATGCGCCTTAAAGCGCATTTTGCTTTACTTTCAACCTGCTTTTAGTGGTCACCTATCTTCAGTACTAGAAACAGGCTATGGAGTAAAGGGATAGAACAATTTTCTTTCCCATATTAATTTGATGAAATACTCCTGGTAATGCCCGAATTCTCCTGGTATATATAGTTAAATGAACTGGATTTATATGATTCACCATCAAAATATGAAGAAATTGAAAGTGCTGTTCAAACTGTTTTCTGAATAACATTGGAAGATTTTCTATGTGAATGGCCAAAAGGCATATTTGTTGATCAATATTGAATAGAACTATATATAAGCCTTAAGAATTCCAAATATATGTGCACACCTGTGAGGAGTATGTACACTTGTCCTATGCAAACAGTGAAGACCCTGATGAGAGGGCTCCTTAAGGAGCCCTCTGATCAGGGTCTACACTATTTGTCATTTTGACATAATTATATTGTAAAAATCAATCAACCCTAAAAAGCCAAAATGACTAAATTGAAAACTGGAATTGTCTATTTGAAGTTCCAGGGTGGCAACAACCTGCCTTTAACACTGACACAAGCTATTTTGAAAAGGGTTAGGAAAAGTTTATAAAGTTTCTTCTTTAAAAGTTCTTTCAAAACGGTATGATAATGATATAGGCTATATTAGTTGGACTTTACTGTTCTAATATTATACTGAAGAGTTTAGAGGATTATACAGTAGCCTTCAGATATGCAAATACTGGTTCTATTATAGACACTTTCATTAACTTTTTGCATGCTGGGTAATTTTTTATCTGAAAAATTGTCGTCTGCTACTCACTGTTCTAAAAATAGATTTTTAAAAAAATTTCTTTCCAAAATAAAGTCAATGTGCTGAAACAGTTTAGATCCTGATGAGACACCGCGTTACGCAGCGTCTCATCAGGATCTAAACTGTTTGTGATGGTTATAATCATGAGTTCACCACTAGCAGGCTAAGAGTTAACCCTTAGCCCGCCAAATAAATTGTCGTCTGCTATATTTCTCGTCTGCTTCAAGTTTCAAAGTGCTTCAAAGTTGCACAAAATTGCTGAAAATGTTGTCCGAGTGTCAAACAGCTTGGATCCAGATGAGACGCCGAGTTACTCGGCGTCTCATCCGGATCCAAGCTGTTTGCATATGGAGCTATATTCGTGACTGGCAGGCTAAGGGTTAACTACTGGTATTTTTTTCGTTTATGTGTAAAATTACTATCAGCAATAAACAGTTTTGATCCTGGTAATTTAGGCCCTGGTATAGTACACTTTGTTGGACCTGATCTGGCTTCAAAACTGTTTACAAAAGCCTTCAATTATGCAGTAAACAAATCTTCAATTTATAAAGGGTTAATAATTTGAAAATGGAAAACATTTTGTCGTGCTTGAAAATGTCATCTGCTGAAATTTCTGTAAAAACCCCTACCATTGCATAGAAATAGATATACAATACAATGTGTCAAAAATTGTAGATCCAGATCAGGCCCTAGCCGCCCTAAATTTTGGAGGCCTTATCTTGATGTAAACTGTTTGCACCTGGTTATCAAGCTAGTTCGTGCCCAGAATTCCAAACATTTAGATGTTTCAAGGTCATATTTGTTGAAGTAGAACATCCCCCCCTATTAGACCTTTGGTTGCAGAGTATATTGACTTACTGTAACAGTTAGCCTGGAAATATGTCAATGTCGATAAATTCCCCTGACATGTCTGCCTCTGGTTTTGATGGTTCTTGATCAGGCTATAATAACACTTTGCATGCTGGGTAATATTTTTCGTCTGCAACAATTGTCGCCTTCTACTTTTCAAACAATATAAATTTTTCAAAATTTCATTTCAAAACAGAATCAGAGTGTCAAACAGTTTGGATCCTGTAACCCGGCGTCTCATCTGGATCCAAACTGTTTGAAAAGATAATCACGTCTCCGCTTCTAGTGTATGAAGAGTTGAGTATCAATGTGGTACGCCTTCTTTTTCATGACTTTTTGAAGTCTTTTAGTACAACCAGATACTGTATATTTGCAAACAGTTTGGATCCTGATCAGTTGCCTCTACTAACTCAGTTATATCCTGACTGGTTTTCCTTTGGATCATAATTCTGGAAATAAGCAGATGGATGTGTTAATTTTCTGTGTATTATGGAACTGCAGCAGATGACAATAATGAAGCAAATGACATATATTCAGTGTTTGGAGCTTATTGCTATATAGGCAATGAGGGTAAATTTCATGATTCTGATCATTGGTCCCTTAGGTTCAATTTTTCTTTTGCAGGTTTTTCCTATAATGAAACCTAAATTAATTATCCCTAAAACTCCCTCATTGCTTTCTGTTTTCTATGATAACGCCTTGCTGAACTTCCACTTTCTGATGACATATAGAGGAACGTAATGGCAGCAGTCAAGACCTATATGAGACTGAAAAGTTTTTGTAAGGAATGTAATAGTATTTGAGATGCTGAAAGCATTATCAGGAAATATGATAATAGGTCTTCCTTATCTATACACAATTAACTCAAGAAGGTGAATGTTTTTGCCATTCGAGAGTTCTCGGATCAAGCTTCAATTGCTGTTCTGTGGCAAATAGCCCAATACTAAGAGAAGTGAAAAACTTCTTTACACCTACTTCCACTGCTTTGTTACTTAACCCATTTACCCCACTGCCTGTTTCTAGCATTGAAGATATTAGGTGACTACTTAACTCTTTCCTCCCTGAAACTTTAAATGGACAATTCCAGTTTCCATTTTAGTCTAGTCCATTTCTGACTTTTAAGGGTTGTTTTTGTCAATATCTGGCATTGTGACAAACAGTGAAGACCCTGATCAGAGGGCTCCTTTTGGAGCCCTCTGATCTGGGTCTTCACTGTTTGCACAGGACAAGTGTACTATTCACATGTACACTGTTTGAAAAGAACGCCTATATGCGGGACTAGGGTTCAAAGGGTTAAAACAGGCTGAAGTAAAGCAGCATTCTGCTTTACCTTCAGTCTACTTTAAGCTATACACTCTGCTAGGATATGAAAATATTTCTGATGGTACATTTTCCTGACTCAGTATTATAGTGGAACACACACACATAATAAATTATTTTCTTCAGTGGAGGAATAAATAAAAATAACTCTAAGGCTTATCTATGGAATAATGGGTTAATGAGAGGCAGATACAAACACTATCACAATATATATGCCAGTCTTCAGCAGTAAGTCTAAAACGACACAAAATCTATTTCGAAAACTTTTAAAGGCTCAAGCTGCTGTTAGTTTTGGCAGGAAAAAATATTATTGATATGATTTTCAAGAGTTTCCAGAATCATGCATAATACAATGTCATCCTATAGTGATAGTCTAAATCTATCAATTATTCATGCAATGTTTTATGGGGTCAAATAAAATTAGCCATTTCCTAATATATCAGATTTAACTCTAAATTCAACACCATGAACTTGTTTAACTCTTTGAACCCTAATCACGCATGTATGCGTCATTTGCAAACAGCATATATGTGAGGAGTAAACTTGTCCCATGCAAACAGTGTAGACCCTGATCAGAGGGCTCCTGAAGGAGCCCTCTGATCAGGGTCTACACTGTTTGTCATTTTGACATATATTGTAAAAATCAACCCTAAAATGTCAAAAATTGACTACATTAAATTGAAAACTACAATTGTCCATTTGAGGTTTCAGGGAGGAAAGGGTTAAATTATAGTCATTACATTTGCAAACAGCGTGTTGACCCAGATCAGAAGGCTCCTATTGCAAAGAATGTATAATTTATAAAAGTTTCTTGCACAGTAAAGGTTAAAGGATTTTCAAGACTCTGGTATGAGCTAGAAAAAAGTGCTGACTGGTATTGTTGAATGCTACCTGGTACTATTACTAAAACATGAAAGGTTTTTCCACCAAGCAAATCCCAGTGGGAATTCTGTAGTATTCATACATGTGGAAAAATTAGGACATTAATGGAAATGATTAGCTCTTGCGGGTTTGGCCTATTAATCCTGAGAGCACCACCTACTGTTTAGACCCCTCCCCTTAAAGTCCAGGCCACTCCTTCATTTATATTAGTTATTAACGTATGAATGTATCAATAGTACAGTAAAACCAGCACAGAATTAACATTCAATGACAACTGTAAGCTCTGTTTATTGCTGGACAAGAGTAATGCAGAAAGCTCCCGTAGGAATGTCTGCATTACTGTTGTCATGTATTTAGCAGCCATTTGTGTTACTGTAACCCTAAGCTTAATCTATTGTCAAATTTGTGTGGTGCATAAGAAAAATAATAACCCAGGTTGGCTGTGTTGTATTATTAACTGAATATATAGAATGTAGCTGTTACATTCCAATGTTTCTATGATCAAATTGTTGCTTTCGCTCCAATTGTTTGAGAGGGTCTTCAATACTTCTTGTCTCTGCCATCAATGGAATGAAAATAGTTGTAGTGCTGTTTAGTTTGTCTTGAACAGTTTATTGAGTTCAACTAGTGTGGAGCTACCATACTAAAGTGGAAGTATGTATAGTACCCTTAGGTCGGGTGGTTTGATGGAAAGTCTTTGCATACCATCAGAATAAACTGAGTGTTAACTCAGAATGGATACTTCCAAATTTGTATACAGGTCATCTAATACAAATACAAAATTCCTTATAGAGTTTTAAATTTCAGAAATAAATTAAAGGGCTAGAATGTTATGCTTTTCTGTCGGCAGTTGAATCACAACCATCTTTGCCACATGTTAATATTGGCTAAATGTTCGTGGTGGTGTTTATAATTGAGTGTAGAATGTAGTCAACTGATTTTGATAATAAATATACAAGGTATGAACCATCATCATCAGATTGGAGAAATATTACTGACTCTACTTGACGTCCTGAATGTTATATCAGCTATCAGTGGATAACACCCTGTGTATATATAATATAAAAACTTCCAAACATAGCAAAACAGCTATGAGTCACACCAATATTGTCTTCACAACATGACAATTAAAGAGTTGCAAAGTGAGTGAACTAATTTTCAACATGATATGGTTTCTCCAAATCCTAAAAGTGACATCTCAAAAGAACCTGAAACATGCAGTTCTAATAGATAGTCACAACATAATAAAACTAAAATTTGTACGACAAATACGGTCATAAGTCAAATTACAATTAACTTATGATTTCTCTATCTAATCCTGTCTTGTGACATCTCTCTTTTCAAGATGATTCCAAAGATTTATCACAAGACATAATTAGATAGAGAAATGAATAATAATTAAGAATTTTATAATGAAAAGGGCCCCTGAATATTAACTCTTAATTACGATGCTAGCAGCGGGTATTATAAATACAGTGTAGCTCCATTACTTCGCGGTCCGTATATATTATGTCCCACAGTGATTACATTTGCAAACAGTTTGTATCCAAATGAGACGGCATGTCATCAACCAACCTGTTTGATACTCTGACCAGGCTGTTTTGAAGAGAAATTTTGAAAAAACTATTTTTAGAATATTAGCAGGAGACAATTGTTGTAGACAAAAAAAGTACCCAGCATGCAAAAAGTTAATATTTTAAAAACTCCCAGTTCTTGGAGCTATCAGACAAAATGTGAACTATTTTGTACATCATCAGTAACATCTTTCAAGCATGTGTTTAGAGATGCTGTCGTATATTTTGCTACAGGTAATTACCGTAGACAAAAGGTAATAGTAAAAGATGCTGGAATGTCTTTGAGATAGGGGTTAAAAAAGACACAAACACTTTGTTCTTGATTTGTAGCCTGTCATATCCCTCTCATACCAGACCTTACAGTAAAAAAAACTCGATTCTACAAACTCATGTTACTTCGAACAGACCCATATTTCAAAGTTAAAACATGGCTTAGCCACGTTTTAACTTTGAAATACGGGTATGTTCGACTTTAAAGGGGATTGACTTATCAAAATTAAACTTACGATACTGGAAAGATCGATTTAAGCGAGTTCATAGTATCGAGTTTCGACTGTATGTTATATGATTATGAGTTGTTTTTCTGCAGTAATGTTATATGAGTTGTTGTTTATATTTGCAGGAGATCTGCTCAGACCCTCAGTTTGTTTCTGCTGGTGCCAGCCGATTTGACGTACAGCAAGGAGAACTTGGTATGTTTGTCTTTCCTCTTTATACTCACTCCAACCTCTGATAAACAGCCATTCGATCACTATAAGGTGCATATATTATATATGCAGTTCTTTAATCCACTCTTTTTATGCCCTCGGCATCGATAGATGCGGATGCATATAGTAATCGTCCTGTCCGTCAGTCAGTCCGTCAGTCCGTCCGTAACAAGGTTAAGTAGATTTTACCGTTTCGTCTAGCATCAACACCCCTTACCCAAATGCTTGGATACTTAAACAGTTGTTGCCTTGGACCATTCCCTACCCACCAATATCACCAAACTTTGATTTTGACCTTGACCTTGACCTAGTTTTGACTTAGAATATTTTAAACAGGCTATTTCTTGGTTAACTAGATTTTACCGTTTTGTCTAGCATCAACACAACTGATTACAATGCATTGATACTTATACAGTTGTTGCCTTTGACCATTCCCTATCCACTTACATCACCAGACTTTGATTTTAACAATGACCTTGACCTATTTTGAACTTAGAATATTTTAAATGGGCTCTTTCTCGGTTAACTAGATTTTACCGTTTCATCTAGCATCAACACTGTTAACTACAATTCTTTGATACTTATACAGTTGTTGCCTTGGACCATAAGCAACTCACCAAGCTCAGTTTGACCTTGACCTTGACCTAATTTGGACTTAGAAAAGATTTAGAATATATTGTCAAGGATGCCACCGGGGGCATAAGCATTTATTGAACGTGCAGTCTTGTTTTACCCTCGATCAGCATAGGAACTATTAAAGCAGGCTGAAAGCTATTATAGCAGATATCTTTTAACCCATTGCCCCATAAATATGTCTTTTTACGCCTTTAATTCATTCCTCCATTGAAGAAATTATGTTCTATTTATATAAGATCTTACATGAGTGTTCATAATTTATTGGATTTATAAAACAAGTCTTTTAGAAAAGGATAAAAAAAGTGGCTTGTCGCGTTTTTATCCTTTTCTAAAAGACGAGTTTTATAAATTCAATAAATCATGAATACGAATGAATGTTAGATTCTATTTATAACATAACCTGGCAATTTTGTTTTTACCATATCAATACTTATTTTAACTTGCTAGCTTCCCTATATAAGTCAATGATTAACGCATGAATGGACCGCCCATGTGAGTAAACATGCAAAAGGTAGTTCCAAGGTAAATTCTGATTTATTCAGAATAAATCAAGGGAGCAAACATCCCCTATCCCGTAGCCACTGGATTGTTGACAGAATGTCCTTTGACACTGTATTAAATGTTCACACATTTTGACAGTAGCGTAGGGATACACATTTAGTGAGACAACCTCATTTGCATAGTTAAACCACTAGTTATATACGGGAATAAACAATGAGTGTTATTCACCGCTTGCACTGTAGGTTATGTTATAAATACAGTTATGATTATGTATCATAAGAAAAAGTGCTATATTCTTGTAGATGGTAGCTTAAAGCAGGCTGAAATAAAGCAGAACCTCAAGGTGCATTCTGCCTTACTTTCAACCTGCTTTAAGCATTCACCCGTTTGCAAAACTTTTAAGAAACAGGCTATGGGGTAAAGGGAGATTGCAGATGTCTTGATTGAAAAGTCAGTTGAAACTGCATGGTTTGCCATAGAGTAGTACTGTTTGTACTAACCCTTTACCCCATAGCCTGTTTCTAGCCTTGAAGACTGGTGACCACTTAACTCTTTCCTCCCTAAAACTTTAAATGGACAATTCCAGTTTCCATTTTAGTCTAGTCCATTTCAGACATTTAAGTGTTGTTTTTGTCAATGTTTGGCATTATGACAAACAGTGAAGACCCTGATCAGAGGGCTCCTTTCGGAGCCCTCTGATCTAGGTCTTCACTGTTTGCATAGGACAAGTGTACTTTTGGCATGTACACTGTTTGAAAAGGACGCCTATATGCGGGACTAGGGTTCAAAGGGTTAAAGTAGGTTGAGAGAAAAGCAGAATCTAATCTCAGGCATATTCTGCTTTACTTTCAACCTGTTTTAAGCTGCCATCTGCTAAGATATAGAATTTAAGAATATATTTCCTATGTTGTATCGGGTATATAGAATTCATGAATGTATAATGTCATTAAGATGATCTGTTTTCTTCAGTGGAGGCATAAATAAAAGGCGAATGATGGCACAGTTATGGAGGAATGTGTTAATAATTTTTTTAAGCTTTTTAACATCCTAATGTTAAACCTGTCTAACCAGTCATTATTTATCATACATATATTAAATAGATATAAAAAATTGGGTTATATTTCACGGTTTATGCTCATGAAATTGAAAGTTTGTGTTAACATATAGGCAGCGCAGTGTCTGAATTTTATCAAATGTGTGCCTTATTTAATGTTGAAGTTTTGGCAACAAGTCAGACTAGTTGTATAACTTAACTCATTGAAGTTGATGTTGATTTATCTGTTTTACAAAGTTTCAACACATTATATCAATCAAATTAAATTGTGTATCAAAGAAAGACATAGCACAATTTAACTAATAATGTTTTAACTTGGCATTACTGGTTAATTAAAGTTTAACCTGTCTCTCAAAGAATCAACGTTTACCGGTAACTCTTAAACTCTTTCAACACCATGCACCTGTTTAACCCTTTGAACCCTAGTCCCGCTTATAGGCGTCCTTTTCAAACAGTGTACATGTGAATAGTACACTTGTCTTGTGCAAACAGTTAAGACACAGATCAGAGGGCTCCAAAAGGAGCCCTCTGATCAGGGTCTTCACTGTTTGTCATAACGCAATAACTCTTAAAAGTCAGAAATTGACTAGACTAAAATGGAAACTGGACTTTGTCCAATTAAAGTTTCAGGGAGGAAAGAGTTAAAATAGCCATAAGGTGCATTCTGCTTTACTTTCTGTCTGCTTTAAAATACCATCTGCTTAGATAAAGAATATATTTCTTATCGTGCTCATTTATGACTATAGATTAGAAGTATTTTTGTCAGTGGAGGAATAAATTAAAGGTGTTAAACTGAGTATCTTTGGAGTAATGGGTTAAACACTGCATATAAGCATTGCATTGAAGTTATAAAGGCCAAACTGTATTTGCATATTACTGAGTTTAAATGGAAAAGCTTGTCATGGCGTGTTTCACACCCCAGTACGTTATAACCCCCTCAATCAATATTATTGCAGCATCAAGTGAAAACACTCATGTATAAAACTTGCCTGGACACAATAATAATAAACAGTTTTAACCCTTTACCCCATAGCCAGTTTTGAAGACAGGTGGCTTCTTAAAGCAGGTTGAAAGTAAAGCAGAATGTGCCTTAAAGTGAATTCTGCTTTACTTTCAGCCTGCTTTAAGACATCATCTGCTAGAATATAATTGATTGAGTTGGGTTTTACGGCACGGCACTAGAATGTAGAAAATATTTCTTACGTTACATGTTTATGACTCTATAATATGGAACTATTTTCTTCAATGGAGGGATAAATTAGAGGCGTAAAAAGGTGTATTTATGGGTAATGGGTTAACATTGGGATGAATGTTACAGTCAGACCTTTACAGAAAGTAATAGTATTAACCCAGATCAGATGTCAGGACCCTTTCTCTCAGATCAGAATCCAATTAAACCATTTCTGTGGATACATGTATATCAGTGTTTACTATTTCTATTTTAGCAGAAGTCTTGACTATTAATTGTTTAACCTTTTCCATCATAGAATACATCATTTGATTTATTTCTCCGTGGAAGAAAATACATGTAGTTCCAATTTCAACAGTCGTAAAGATGTACAAAAAGAAATATTTTATAATTATATCCTAGCAGATGGTCTTTTAAAGCAGGCTGAAAGTAAAGCAGAGTGTGCCTAACATTTCTTTTGGTGCACATTCATGACTGGATAAAGAGGAAATATTTCCTTTAGTGGAGGAATAAATTTAATGAATAAAAAGGTATATTTATGTAGTATTGGGTTAACCCTTTGAACCCTAGTCCCGCATATTGGCGTCCTTTGCAAAAAGTGAACATGTGAAAAGTACACTTGTCCTATGCAAACAGTGAAGACCCAGATCAGAGGGCTCCTAGGAGCCCTCTGATCAGGGTCTTCACTGTTTGTCATAATTCCAAACATTGACAAAAATTACCCTTAAAAGTCAGAAATGGACTAGACTCAAATGGAAACTGGAATTGTCCATTTAAAGTTTCAGGGAGGAAAGAGTTAACCAATTGAACCCTTGTAAGGAGTATACACATCCTTTATAAACAGTCTACTGTATTATGTTGTGTGTTTCAGGTGATTGTTGGTTGTTGGCTGCTGTTGCCTCCCTTACCTGTAACCCCAAACTTCTGAACCGCATCATCTGTCCCGAGCAGAACTTCCAGGAGGGAAGCTACTATGGTGTGTTCAAGTTCAACTTCTGGCATCAGGTATGTACTGAAGAATTGGTTTCCTGAAACTCTTAGAACACTAAACATTGGTGGACTTTAACCCATTGAGCATTGGGATATATGCTCAAATCTTTGTATGCCCTTGTACAACTTATAGTAGGGGGCATATTGTCTTGTCTGCCTGTCCGTACACAACCTTAAACTTGGCAATAACTTTGGAACTGCATGTGATAGAGACTTCATACTTGGCATGTTTACTCTACTGAAGAAGCCCTTGGGCTCACATTAGGTGGGGTCATGTCTGACAAAGGTCTAGGTCATTTATAGGTCATATATCTTTGGAACTATATGTGATAGATACTTCATTTTTGGCATGGGTAGCAGCTCTTGAGCTCTGTACAAATTTAGTCATGCCTGACAAAGGTAAAATAAAACCTTTATTTCTGCATTAAACCGTATAGTGTCACTACTCATTAGAATCGTCTTCGAGACAATTCTAATAAGTAGTAACACCATAGGATTTGGTGCTAAAAATGTGAGAGAAAATTTTGATTTGTTAAGTGTACTCCCTCTTATCTGGAGCCCTGTTGTGACTATAGTTGTGATGGCCTGTGTTCTGTGTTTTCAGGGTGACTGGACTGAGATTGTGGTTGATGACAAGCTACCAACATACAACGACCGCCTCGTGTTCATGCACTCAACAGATCAGAATGAGTTTTGGAGCGCCTTGCTGGAGAAAGCTTATGCCAAGTAAGTTTTACTAAACAAGTCTTGCAGCAGCAATTCTATACACTTTATATCACCCTTTACTCTATAGCCTGTTTCTGGTATTGCAGATAGGTGACCTCTTAAAGCAGATTGATAGTAAAGCAGAAAGTGCCTTCAGGCACATTCTTCTTTACTTTCATCAGTTTTAAGCTACCATCTGCTAAGATAAAGCATATATATCTTATGTTTTATATTTATTGCTGTATAAAGTGGAACAATTGTTGTCAGTGCAGGCATGAATTAAACGTGTAAATACATGTATCTATGGCGTAAAGGGTTAAAGTATGACAAACAGTGTATATGGTTCGGCCTCACTTTGTTAAGGTTAGTAATTTAAAAGATGTTGCAATGACAATTAAAATGAACTGCTTCCTTTTAGCTCAGTCAGTTGTGTGTTACTGGGCATTTTCCCCGACCTTCCACTGGTTAGAAAAATGCATTGATAGCACTTGTTCCACTGGTGTTACGATAAAAGGACTGACTGTAAATTGAATACAAAACAATGCAATACATTTACATTACATTTTTTATGCCACCTTCTAAAAACAGACCTGTGGATATATTGCCTTGCACATGTCGGTCTAACAGTCCATATACCAAATGGTTTCTGATCAATAACTTACCTTTCCTACAACCTGCAGTTCTCATATTTGGTACGGAGGTTGGTCATGATGAGTAGATGCCCGCTATCTCTTTTGAGGTCATTATGTCAAAGGTCCATCGTTCAGTATTGAAATGTGATGTGTTTTACACCAAATCATTTCTAACCAATAACTTGCCATTCCTTCAAGGTACAGTTCTCGTACAGAGGTTGGTCATGATAGTAGATAACCCCTTTGCTGAAATATTGGCAGGTTATAGAATCAGAGGACCCTGTGTGGACTCTTTTGTAGCCTAATTCCCCCTATAATGATGTCTCAATTTGAGCGGTGTGTATTGACTAAGATACTAAATGGATTATTTTTCATATTTTCAGGCTGAATGGTTCGTATGAGTCATTGAAAGGTGGCAGCACCAGTGAGGCCATGGAGGACTTTACCGGTGGTGTAACTGAGTCCATAGATCTGAAGAAATCTCCGACTAACCTCATGAATATCATGTTGAAGGCCACTGCCCGTGGCTCCCTCATGGGCTGCTCCATTGATGTAAGGGTTGGGCTTGAACCCTTTCCTCCATAGAAGCCCCTTTTATCGCATTTAGTTTATTCCTCCACTGAAGAAAATAGTTTATACAGTTACAAACATGTATGAAAAGAAATATTTTCTATATCCTAGCATACAGTAATGACAATGACAAACATTTTATTGCTTCCAGGCCACCAGCCCATGCAAAATATATACATAGCAACATAATTACAATATAGAAAGTGTCTGACCATTAACTATTAATCAACATATATTACATATACATTTTCAGTTGGCAAGATTCATATATTTATATACACAATACACCATGCCAATGAACATGAAAAATGTATGTATATACAAACAATAGTAGACGTTATCAAAGCTTTCAATTTCTGAGCTGTTTCCTTCTTTTTAAACCATAGTATAAATATGTAGCCGTAGCTTTAATTAGATTTTCGTTCTGTGTTGACATTAATATATTAAATTTGAATACACTTGGATTCTTTGTATACTTGGTAGGTATATACATTTGCCTTAAGTCTTCATAAACATTACAAATCATAAGTAGCTTAAAGCAGGCTGAAAGTGAGGCAGATGCACCTGAAGGTGCACTCTGCTTTACTTTCAACCTGCTTTAAGTGGTCACCTATCTTCAATTCTAAAAACAGACTATGGAGTCAAGGCTTAAATAGGGATGTGTAACTATAACAGATCTTTACTTGCTTGTGCAGTAAGGGATACGTTTCCATTTAAAAAGTAAATATTATGCTGAAAAGGTTAAGGTTTTAACTCTAAACTCTTTGCATGCTGGGTGTTTTTTTCGTCTCGAACAATTGTCGTCTGCTAGTCCTATTGTCTGCTACTGTTCTAAAATTACATTTTTCAAAATTTTCTTATAAATTCAGGATCAGAATGGCAAACAGTTTGGATCCTGATGACCCTCATGCATATGATCATATCATGTATTTGAATTGCTGCAGAAGTTTTAAATTGTATTAGGTGCAAAGGACCTCAGGGTCAGGGGCCCGTTTTATGAAACCCCGTACGACAAAAATGGTCGTAAGTCAGATTCTAAAATTATAAATTGTTATTTATTTCTCCATCTAATCTTGTCTTGTTACATCTCTATGGAATCGTCTTGAAAAGACAATTCCAAAAAGATGTCACAAGACAGGATTAGATGCAGAAATCAGTAATTAGATGTATTGTAAAGTTTTGACCGTTTTTGTTGTGCGACGTTTCGTGAAACGGGCCCCAGAAACAGGAAGATGACATATTTATTCTTTTCTTGTTCATTTCAGGCTGATCCACACCAGCTGGAAGCACAGAAACCCAATGGACTTGTCATGGGACACGCCTACTCTGTGACCAGCATCAAATTGGTATGACTGTCTAATTGGTCAAACTTTAAATTGTGTTGAAAGGCAATTCATTGAAGAAGCAAAATATTGTAATAACTAGTGGTGGTAATGGGTTTCCAAAATGACCAACCAACAGATTATCAGTTCTATTGGCTGGGTCTCAAATAATCAATTGATAACTTTCTGATTATTAATCAGTTGACTAGAGGCAGCTTTACAGCACAAATATCCTGTTGCATAGGTGAAGTCACATATAATTGTAGCTTAGTTCTTCAAATTGAAATGTGAGGTACATTAAAAATAAATATTCAGTATTTTATCTCTTTCCACAACATAAGCATCTATGTTGATTGTTCGTTTTAAGCATCAGATGTCTTAGAACATAATACAAAGTGGAGCATTTGCTCTTCTGAACCATTTCCCCATATTTTCAAAAACATTCAAATCTTTTCATAACTTAGAACAATTTTGGTAGATTTGTAAACATGGATTCGTGATGATTGAGGTCAATCGATTTTATCCGACTGTATAGGAACCCTTTGATCCGGGTCTACCATGTTTTCAAATTTAATGAGTATATTTTAAAGTTTAGTGTTTGGAACTTACAGGTTTTACAGTACTGTCTTTGAGACCATATCACAAATTACCTCGCTTATAATGCACAAATGCATTATCCTAGGGAACTAAAATAAAATCTTTGTCTACATCCAACCCTATGGTGTGACTGCTCATTAGAATTGTCGCGAAGAGAATTCTAATGAGTAGTTACTAGGGATGGGAATTCGCACCCAAATTGCTATTCGAATATTCGCTTAAAGTATTCGAATAATTCGCCTGGAATAAACTCTTTGTCCGATGGGGGGGGGGGGGGGGGGGGGGGGGGGGGTGTAATCCGATCCGAGTTTAATTTCATCATCAAATTCAATTATTCAATGTTTGCTTCGTAGAAATACCTATCTTAAATGGACCAAACCCTGAGCAGAATGTGTATTCTGTGACAATCGTCTGATTGACTGGTAAACTTATCAACTTTTGCAACCATTTACTACAGTGAATCTTTGTAGATATGGCGGTCTCCGAATGTAAGGGATGCAACTCGTGTTTAACGCAACATCTATATCTGCATTAAAATTAGTTTCGAATTAAGTCTCCGTCATGTAGAGTCAGGTTTTTTTGCGTAAATATTTTGTTGGCTTTACAAATTATATTTAATCTGCTTTTAAAATTAATCTGAACACACACTAGCTCTCAAGTGTCTGCATGCAGATGTTACACTCTGAAACGAACGTAACAAACAAAACAGGTTGCTGATTTCTTGTCGGCAGAACGAGTAAATTCTTTCACACAGGCGAAGCAGTAGCCGGTGGCATAGTTGCGTTTTAGTAAGAATTTGATCGTTTATAGATCTACGTCTTGTGTAAGGTCAATATTAAGCTTTCATGACGTCTTAACTAGAATGTTTGATGATTTTAAATAGTGTTTGCGTGATATTGGTCGTTTACGAAAAGCGTCATTTGAGCCGCTATGATTGGCGATATTAACAATTATTCGTCTTTTTTTTATTGGATGCTCTTAAATGTCCTGTGCTAAACACACCTCTTTTGTTTGGCAACTAGGGTTCCCCAACATGTCAATTTATTAACTGCGAGTCCATTGATCCGATGTCAGGGAGGGCCGTCGATTACATAACACAGCGGGAAATGTTTGCAAACTGTGTACAACTTGACAGGTGCTATCAAAACACTGACCAGCCGGGGGTGATAATCACCCTACACACGAGGATTAATGGCGAACGATTAGCCTGGTTGGAGAAAATGAAACAGCTAGTCTCTCAAATAAATTGAATAATCCATATTATGATTTTAACAAAAATAAAATTTCAGAGACAACTATTCGAATACTTAAATGGGATTCGAATATTCGGCCCTTATGCGAATATTCGAATATTCGGTCCCGCCCCTAGTAGTTACACTTCAGAATTTAGTGTAGTTATGAAGGAAAAAATGTTTACTCCCTCTTACCTGTCTAGAATGACCTACAATGTTCTCTATTATTTATCAGGCTGAGATTCAGACGCCAAAGGTCAGTGGTAAGATCCCCTTGGTAAGAGTGAGGAACCCTTGGGGTAACGAAGTGGAGTGGAAAGGAGCCTGGAGTGATTCGTAAGCTTTCTTACTACAATTATGTCACATCATACTGTGCTCCCTCTTCATCAGCACAGCCCTCTGGTCTGGGTTTGTACTGTTTGCAATTGTAATGAGTATATCATAAACAGGTCCATGGTGTTGAAAGAGATAATAATTCATTTCATACATGAGTAAAGTTGTAGACAACAGTAACTGTTTTCCTTGTTTTCTGAATCGACTTGTTCTACCTTATTGACAAGTGTATGCATAACCTACAAACCGTGTACCAGTGAAGAGCTCACTTGTCCTATGCAAACTGTAGGAATCCTCTGATCAGGGTGTACACTGTTTGTCATTTTGCAATATACTGTAAAAACAGTCTTAAATAGTTTAAAATTGATTAGATTTCATTGTAAACTGGAATTATCAATTTGAAGTTTCACGGGTGAATGAGCTAACCCATTACCCAATAGCCTGTTTCTAGTTTTGAAGACAGGTGACCACTTACAGCAGGTTTAAAGTAAAGCAGAATGCGCCTTAAGGCGCATTCTGCTTTACTTTCAGCCTGCTTTAAGCTACCATCTGCTAGGATATAAAAGCTATTTCTTAAGGTACATATTCATGACTATATAAATTCAGAGAAGGAAATAAGTCAAAAGTGTTATGGGGTAAAGGATTAAGCATGCATCTATCTTTAGAGGTCTTCATACTTCTTTTCAAAATGATTGCTTAACCCATTACCCTAAGTCTGTTTCTAGTTTGAAGATAGGTTACCACTTAAAGTAGGTTGAAAGTAAAGCAGAATATGCCTTAAGGCATATTCTGCTTTACTTTCAGCCTACTTTAAGCTATAATCTGCTAGGAAAAGGAAAATATTTCTTAATGAACATATTAATCACTGTATAAAATGGAATTACTTTCCTTAGTTGAGGAATGCATTAAAAGTGTAAAAAGGCGTATATATGGGGTAATGGGTTAATATAAGTTTTACATTAAATATTCACAGGTCCGCGGAGTGGCAGTATATCCCAGCTGCTGAGAAGCAAAACCTTGGAATTGTCTGTGAAGATGATGGTGAATTCTGGTAAGAGAAAATAGTGTTAGGTGTTAGGCCAGTATTCCATAGTGTCCGCAATTTTTTGCTCACCAAAAAAATCATTGGGTCTATTCCATACTCTGGTTTCCTTTGGGTGTCCTTGGCGTTTCTCCCAGTGAGCGAAATTTCATGCAAACAGACAGATCGTGGATACAACTGACCACGGAGACATGCATCAAAGTCATCAAATAAGCTTGTTTCAAAAAGATAATCAGAAAACAATTATAGAAATTGTTCGAGAAAATGAAGCCATATACCTGGACTAGTCAGTTTTTCCCCGGGGAAAAAACTGACTGGGGAAAAACTGGACTGTTACACAGGTACAGTATAAAATCGGAAAACTGGAGTCCCAGTAATTCAGAATTAGTAATACATGTATGTATTAGTTAGCCCCTAGGAGACAGTTCTAGCTAAAATTAAGTAAATGTCTCGCGTTGTCATGGTAATTATTTTATGTTTAAAGGATGTCATTTGAAGACTGGAAAGATAACTTTGAGAAGTTGGAGATCTGTAACTTGGGCCCAGACTCTCTGGATGAGGAGGACATGAGCCAGGGCAAGATCAGGTGGGAGGCCGTAGCAAAGAAGGGAGAATGGATTGCCAGGGTCAATGCTGGTGGCTGTAGAAACTTCCTGGGTAAGCTTTAACCCAACACCCCATAGCCTGTTTCTAGTTTTGAAGATGTGTGACTAGAGGAAAAAATTGAAAAAAACTTTAAATGACATTTCCTATTAAGCCAATGAGCCAAATTCAAAAGAATTTCACAGGTACTCTTCGAAAGTTAATGTGCCCTTTCCACTAAGCTGAACAACATGACCCCCAGAGTTAAAGATAGAAAAAAAGCATTAACGACATTTGGTTCAAATGCAAAATAATTTAATAGAAATTATTGTCTTATTTAGGAGTATTTTGATTTACTTTCAGCTTCTTTAATCTAACAGTGCAGATGTCACTGTTTGTACAAGACAGGTGTACTCTTCACATGTACACTATTTTTAAGAAAATAGTATACAAGGCTCTAGATAAGGGAGTATTTCAAAAACTAAAATCTTTATTTCTGCTTTTAACCCTATGGTTTCACTACTCATTAGAATCGTCTCAAAGAGATGATTCTAATGAGAAGTAACATCATAGGATTTGATTTTAAAAAAAGTGAGAAAATGCTGGATTTGTGCAGTTTACTCCCTCTTATCTGGAGCCCAGAGTATACTCATCAATAAATAGGATTGAATGTGTCAAGTCAATTGACAATTCATGGATTGAAATGAAAGAATAAACTAATTGAGTTTCTCTCCTTGAAGTTGATAATTTAAACTAAGCTTTACATTGCACTACTCCCCCAAAAGTTATATTAGGGCCATAGTGGCCCTTGTTTCCTAGTATATTGGCAATATTTATGATAGTGCATATTCATGACTGTATACTTTCTCAATGTGCATATTCATGACTGTATAAAATTAAACTATTTTCTGTAGTATAGTAATCAATAGCCTGTTCTAGTATCTAAGATTAGTGACCACTGAAGGTAGGTTGAAGGTGTAGAATAATGTGCCTTAAGGTGCATTCTGCTTTACTTTCAACCTGCTTTATGCTATGATAGTATCATCTGCTAGGATATAAATATGATAATATTTCCTACGTAAAATATTGATGACTGGATAAAGTGGAACTAGTTTCTTCAGTGGAGGAACGAGTTAAAGGCCTGAAAAAAGTATATATATTGGGTAATGGGTTAAAGGCATATCAGATATGCCTTTAACCCATTACCCAATATAATTATATAGAGGATATTGAATTAGTGTGTTTTCAGTAGTGCATTTATTGAACGAGTTGGATAAAATAATATGTTGCGAGCCTTGGGGAGCAACATATCATTTTATCCAACTCGTTCAATAAATGCACTACTGAAAACACACGAATTTAATGTTCTGTTTATCACATAAACACCACATGACACAAAAATCCGGACGGTCTTACTTTTATTTTTGCTCTCGGCTCTAAGGTAAACGATTCGTCATAGGTGTTATTCGGTTTAATTCATCCAAAGATAAAAACACCTATCAAACTAAAATTTATAAAGAAAAGCAACATCACTGTGTTGTGAAAAGACTTCTCTGGTAACATATTCAATTTTTAAATTCATATTTAATCTAAAATTGTTCTAATTGACTAAAAATGATCATTTGACATTTATAATCTAGTTTCGTTTTCAAAATTACGTCATTATTGAACTTGACGTCATTATTATTGTAACGTCTAAATTTGAAAAACAGTCTTAGTCACTGTTAGTACTAGAGCTCTAAGTAGCCTGATTTGCAGCCTCAATTTGCTGGACTGCATGGGATAATGTTTTAGGACACTTGGAAATGTTTTAAATCCCTAGTGGGGATCTAATTTTGTCTAGATTCTCTTAACTGATTTTAACTCGGCGTAGTAGTACAGTATTTTGGTGATTAAAAAATTAGTATAAAATATATGCCCAGTGGGCCGTACGATTTTTACGGACCTCTATATTTTGCACGTTTATGTGATAAATCCTTTTAATTCTGTTGAGTACTTGGTTAATTGCTATACACATATTGATGTTTTAAGATACGTTTGCTACCAATCCTCAATACCGTGTTGAGCTGAAGGATGCAGATGATGATGATGACTTGCTGTGTACCATGCTTGTTGGTCTGCTACAGAAGGACAGGCGAAAGAAGCGTAAAGAGGGCTTAGACATGTTGACCATTGGCTACTGTATCTATAAGGTAAATTTGAATTAACAGTAAGAAGTGCAAAGAGGACTTAGACATGTTGACCATTGGCTACTGTATCTATAAGGTAAATTTGAATTAATAGTAAGAAGTGCAAAGAGGAGTTAGACATGTTGACCATTGGCTACTGTATCTATAAGGTAAATTTGAATTAATAGTAAGAAGTGCAAAGAGGACTTAGACATGTTGACCATTGGTTACTGTATCTATAAGGTAAATTTGAATTAACAGTAAGAAGCGTAAAGAGGGCTTAGACATGTTGACCATTGGCTACTGTATCTATAAGGTAAATTTGAATTAACAGTAAGAAGTGCAAAGAGGACTTAGACATGTTGACCATTGGTTACTGTATCTATAAGGTAAAATTGAATTAACAGTAAGAAGCGTAAAGAGGGCTTAGACATGTTGACCATTGGCTACTGTATCTATAAGGTAAATTTGAATTAACAGTAAGAAGTGCAAAGAGGACTTAGACATGTTGACCATTGGTTACTGTATCTATAAGGTAAATTTGAATTAACAGTAAGAAGCGTAAAGAGGACTTAGACATGTTGACCATTGGCTACTGTATCTATAAGGTAAATTTGAATTAATAGTAAGAAGTGCAAAGAGGACTTAGACATGTTGACCATTGGCTACTGTATCTATAAGGTAAATTTGAATTAATAGTAAGAAGTGCAAAGATGGCTTAGACATGTTGACCATTGGCTACTGTATCTATAAGGTAAATTTGAATTAATAGTAAGAAGTGCAAAGAGGACTTAGACATGTTGACCATTGGTTACTGTATCTATAAGGTAAATTTGAATTAATAGTAAGAAGTGCAAAGATGGCTTAGACATGTTGACCATTGGCTACTGTATCTATAAGGTAAATTTGAATTAACAGTAAGAAGCGTAAAGAGGGCTTAGACATGTTGACCATTGGCTACTGTATCTATAAGGTAAATTTGAATTAACAGTAAGAAGCGTAAAGAGGGCTTAGACATGTTGACCATTGGCTACTGTATCTATAAGGTAAATTTGAATTAATAGTAAGAAGTGCAAAGATGGCTTAGACATGTTGACCATTGGCTACTGTATCTATAAGGTAAATTTGAATTAATAGTAAGAAGTGCAAAGAGGACTTAGACATGTTGACCATTGGTTACTGTATCTATAAGGTAAATTTGAATTAATAGTAAGAAGTGCAAAGAGGACTTAGACATGTTGACCATTGGCTACTGTATCTATAAGGTAAATTTGAATTAATAGTAAGAAGTGCAAAGAGGACTTAGACATGTTGACCATTGGTTACTGTATCTATAAGGTAAATTTGAATGAATAGTAAGAAGTGCAAAGAGGACTTAGACATGTTGACCATTGGCTACTGTATCTATAAGGTAAATTTGAATTAACAGTAAGAAGCGTAAAGAGGGCTTAGACATGTTGACCATTGGCTACTGTATCTATAAGGTAAATTTGAATTAACAGTAAGAAGTGCAAAGAGGACTTAGACATGTTGACCATTGGTTACTGTATCTATAAGGTAAATTTGAATTAATAGTAAGAAGTGCAAAGATGGCTTAGACATGTTGACCATTGGCTACTGTATCTATAAGGTAAATTTGAATTAACAGTAAGAAGCGTAAAGAGGGCTTAGACATGTTGACCATTGGCTACTGTATCTATAAGGTAAATTTGAATTAACAGTAAGAAGCGTAAAGAGGGCTTAGACATGTTGACCATTGGCTACTGTATCTATAAGGTAAATTTGAATTAACAGTAAGAAGCGTAAAGAGGGCTTAGACATGTTGACCATTGGCTACTGTATCTATAAGGTAAAATTGAATTAACAGTAAGAAGTGCAAAGAGGACTTAGACATGTTGACCATTGGCTACTGTATCTATAAGGTAAAATTGAATTAACAGTAAGAAGTGCAAAGAGGACTTAGACATGTTGACCATTGGCTACTGTATCTATAAGGTAAATTTGAATTAACAGTAAGAAGCGTAAAGAGGGCTTAGACATGTTGACCATTGGCTACTGTATCTATAAGGTAAAATTGAATTAACAGTAAGAAGTGCAAAGAGGACTTAGACATGTTGACCATTGGCTACTGTATCTATAAGGTAAATTTGAATTAACAGTAAGAAGCGTAAAGAGGGCTTAGACATGTTGACCATTGGCTACTGTATCTATAAGGTAAAATTGAATTAACAGTAAGAAGTGCAAAGAGGACTTAGACATGTTGACCATTGGTTACTTATCTATAAGGTAAATGTCCATTTACAGTAAATGGCATTAAATGTAAGCAATGAACCCTTTCTTACGGCTTCGTTATAATTTAGGTAAATGTGTATTTAAAGAAAGCAGTATTTTAACTTCTGTATTTATATGGTTTTGGTATGTCGTTGCAGTGATTTTCCTAGAGTTTGCAAGCTACATATTTTACATATACAACAAATGTGCATATTGTTAGGATTTTGGTTTGTTTCAATTTTGCCACGAATTACGGCCGACTGAACTTAGTGATATTTTGTGCATGTATGATACATGGGACAAGGGGGCATCCTATGTGTCGTACAGACACAACCATATATCTAGTCTTCTATTAAAATTAAGAATCAGAGCTGGAGATAAGAGGGAATAAACTTAACAAATCCAACATTTTCTCACTATGGTGTTACTACTCATTAAAATCGTCTCTTTGAGACGATTCTAATCAGGGCTCCAGATAAGGGGGGTATTTCAAAAACTATAATCTTTATTTGTGCTTTAAACCCTATGGTGTCACTACTCATTAGAATCGTCTCAAAGAGACGATTCTAATGAGTAGTAACACCATAGGATTTGATGCTGAAACAAGTGAGAAAATGTTTGATTTCTGCAGTTTACTCCCTCTTATCTGGAGCCCTGTTCTAATGAGTAGTGACACCATAGGATTTAATGCAGACATAAAGATTATGGTTTTTGAAACACTCCTCTTATCTGGAGTGCTGAGATTCATACTTGATATTTCAGTTAAAGGATGATGGTTCTGCGCCATCTGGACCTCTTGAAACCAGATTTTTCAAGTACAATGCTTCGGCTGCCAAATCACCATCCTTCATCAACATGAGGGAAGTATGTGGTCGACACAAGCTGGAACCAGGCAGCTATGTCATCATCCCATCCACGTTTGAACCAAACCAAGTTGGAGAGTTCCTGTTGAGAATCTTCACAGAAAAGGCAGGATCCACGTCGTAAGTTTCATAGCTTCATAATAAAAAAGAGTATTTCTGATATTAAAGCTCTTTTAATTCAACATAACCGCATGTTGTGACAATATCTTCGAGATGACTCAGCCCATGAACTTATTACCCCATAAATTGTTTCTAGTTTTGAAAGCAGATTATTACTTAAAACAGGTTGAAAGTAAAGCAGAATGCTCCTAAAGAGTAGTATGTTTTACTTTCAGCCTGCTTTAAGCTTCCATGAGGATGACAAAAGGAAGTGCAGTACACAAGAACCTCTCTTCAAATGTCTCATCAAAATAAATTCAAATTTTGTCCAGAGCATATCTCCTGAACATTTCACCATAAGTTGATGAATTGAATATATTGACAGAGGATAACAAAAGGAAGGGAAGTACACAATAACCATAACTCTGTCATTTCCCAATATTGAATTATCTCCCTTTTTCTCATAAAAGAGTATCAGTTTTTGTCTGAAGCATATCTTCGGAACGTTACATCATGATTTGATGAAACTTGATACTGTGTTCAACTACTAAACATGCTATACCTTGGGGTATTTCTATGAGGGGAGCATCCATCGTTTCTAGCGATATTCTTGTTTGATGCTCATGTTGAAATACAGAATGCAGAAATAAAAGCAGACAACAATATTTTAACTAAACTTATTCTTAGCAGACACTGCTCTAAGAGTGAAGGGTTTAATATATTTGGTTACGCAGTAAAACCTGTCTATTACGACCACTAAAAGGAAGGCTAATTGATTGTATAAAAGACAGGTGACAGCTTAAAACAAGGCAACAGCAAAACAGAAAGCTCCTGAAGGAGCTTTCTGTTTTACTATCACCTTGTTTTTAAGCAGTCACCTGTCATAAATAAATGTAATAATTAACAAAATTTAGTGGTCGTAATTGAGAGGTTTTACTGTATATGAAATATGTTTTCTGTTTCAGAGAAATTGATGAAGGAACAGGGATGATTGAAAACCAGGTAAACAATAGTTCAAATCTTTTAACTTGTATTTGGTGTCTCTTATAATGTAAATGTAATATTTGTTTTGTTTCCAGCAGGAGAATTTCAGGGGAAAACAGTAAATTTCCAATACTGCAACTACTTTAAAGCTTTGCAAAGTTGAAAGATTGTGGCTGCTTAAACCTTTACCCCATAGTCTGTCTATAGCTTTGAAGACAGGTGAACAATTAAAGCAGGCTGAAAGTAAAGCAGAATGTGCCTTAACAGCCTGCTTTAAGCTTCCATCTACTAGAATATATAAAAAATATTTCATATGACACATATTTTTAACTGTATAAATTAGAAACCAGTTTCTTAAGTTAAGGCTGTTCATCCACTAAGTTAATTATTCCAATTTATAGCTACAAATATGTACCATGAGAAATGTTTTCCATATCCTAGCAGATGGTAGCTTTAAGTTGGCTGAAAGTAAAGCAGAATGGGCCTTAAGACGTATTCTACTGTACTTTTAACCTGCTTAAGTGGTTACCTGTCTTTCTAAACTTGAAACTGGCTATGGGGTAAAGGGTTAAAGCTGTCCCCTTGCTTGAACAGCATATAATGTGTTTCTGTTATAAGACTTGGAACTTCACTGTCCTTCCAGTATCAATGCAGAACATATAAACTAACAATTACTCTTAGATTAGATTTAGTTCATAATTCCATATCTATTGCTAATTTCATTACCGGTATTCTATAATTTTATTGACATTTTTCATTGCATTTTATCTATGGTAATAACCTTTTATATTTATGTCAAGGGAAATAACTAGTGTGAAGAACCTGTTGAGAGGTTTCTTAGAGTTAGTTCCCTTATATCATTAGGAGATTTGTGTATGCAGTTATATGCACAAGAGTTAGCATGGAACACAGCTGCCATATAAATGCTACAGCCAAAGCTGTATTAAGCAACTTTTCTAAAAATAATATATCTATAGTATCTAAAACAGGAGGCTGCTTCATTCAGGGCAACAGTAAATGCAGAAAGATACAATCAAAGCCTTCTGCTTTTCTTTCAGCCTGCATTAAGCCGTCAAATTGCTTTAAAAGTTACCATGTATCTCCTTCATAGGTTGCTTGACACAGGATTTACTGTATTTTGAGAAGAACTTTTCAGATGTAAGGAAGGCTATTTATGGTTGTAATTGCCTACTCTAAGGCCTGTATTAACTGTTATTCTCTTACAAAACTTTACAGCATGAACAGTTAATTTTCACCCTGTATTTATTTGATTGATTTTACAGTATAACTTCCTTGAATGATCCATCAGTACAAAAAGAATAGGGGACATCAACAGGCAGGTGGCTAATTAATGTGGGACAAAAGTAATGAAAACTGCTTTCTCAGCTTTTTGCATTACTTTCATTCTGCAGTGTACTGCCATCTGATTTAAAGACCCACAAGGCGTAATAAGTGGGTCAAGAACCACAAGTGTACATTATTTGAGTGCTGGTGAGAAGACATTTTACTACAGTTAAATCGCTCTGTTACAACCACTATTTGAGTATAAACGTTCAGTGCCTGGGGCAGGTGACTGCTTAAAGCAAGATGAAAGCAAAGCAGAAAGCTCCTTAAAGAGCTTTCTGCTTTACTTTAATCTTGCTTTTAAGATTTCTGCTTTATTTTTATCTTGCTTTAAGCTGTTGTCTGTCTCTATAATCATTAATTAATATTTGTTCAAATTATGGCTATAAAGTACATTAACCTTTTCCTCCCTAAAACTTTAAATGGACAATTCCAGTTTCCATTTCTGACTAGTCCATTTCTGACTTTTAAGGGTTGTTTTTGTCAATGTTTGGCATTATGACAAACAGTGATGACCCTGATCAGAGGGCTCCTTTTGGAGCCCTCTGATCTGGGTCTTCACTGTTTGCACAGGACAAGTGTACTATTCACATGTACACTGTTTGAAAAGGACGCCTATATGCGTGACTAGGGCTCAAAGGGTTAATACTTATCTCAACTCTTTTATCAACTATACTATAAGTTGGGGTTGTAGTAGAGAGGTTTAACTATATATAGTGAATGAGTGGTGTCTTAAGAAAAGATACAGCGAAAACTGTTATGTCATAGCTATTATATATAGCAAATGACAGCAGCTGATGATATATATATATAGTATTACACAATGCCAGAAACTGTCGGGAAGAAGATTGGTGTAAATAATGAAAAACCAAACGTGTGTATGAAAACATTTTCACAATAGAAGAATAAGACTGAGAAGACAATGATGGGATGATGAAATATTGTAACTTTTATTATGTATGGTCAGTTGAGGCTTGACATTTTATTTTACGCAGCTTTTACAATGTTACCACGGCTCCAGATACGGGTTTAATAAGCTGATCCATTTAACCCTTTACTCAATGGCCTGTTTCTAGCTTTGAAAACCTACGACCACTAAAAGCAGGTTAAAAGTAAAACATAATGTGCCTTAAGGCACATGGTGCTTTACTTTCAGCCTGCTTTAATCTACCATCTTCTAGGATATATAATTTTTTTCTTATGTATTGTATAAAATGGAACTATTTTCCTCAATGGAGGAATTAATTAAATGCGTAAAAAGGTGTACCTATAGAGAAAAGGGTTAGCAATTTTGACGTTTATTTCTTCACAAAACATTATATTGTGACTACATATAAGAATTATCTGAAAGAGGCTATTCTAATGAGTAGTCACAACATAGGGTTTTATGAAGACATGAGGATTTAGTTATTGAAATACTCTCATTATCTAGAGCTGTGATAACTATGTGTGATGATTTTTCTCGTTGTCAGCGCAGTCATCAACAGTCATACGGTAGTGTACAGCCGCAAGACCCATATGAAAACAGGCAACCTCTTCCGCTTGGCTTTGATCAATTTGAAAGATCAGTATATAACAGACCAGATCCCTATCCTGCTATTTCATGGGGAGATTTCTATGGTCAGAGTTACCCAGGGGCTCCTCAAGTCCCAGGGAGTTATCAGCCCAACCCTTACAACCCACCTCCAGTAGATCAAGGCTATAACCCCTATGCTACACCTTCCTCTGGTCCCGCTCCTGGCCCCATTGGTTTCCAGGGAATGCCTCAGGCCCCAACTGATCCTTACAATCCCTCACAAGGGTACCAGCAACAACAACCAGGTCAATATTTCCCACACCCTGCATATAATGCAGGGTACCAACCAAACCAATATGGCTCAGCTCCACCATCAGGACCTGGGTACCAGCAAAATCAGTATTATCCAAATCCAAATCAAGCAGGGTATGCCCCGCCCACTTCAGGCTATAGCCCCGCCCAGTCCTATGGTATGCCAAGCTCCTATCCTACCCAGCCTAGTTATCCATATGGTCAGGGCGAGGCCATGGAGCAAGCCCAGGTTAGCTCCGGGTGTTTCGCAGAACCTGTAAGTAGCTGCTATAGCAGCGCCATCTATAGGTCTTGTGATGCCAGCTGAACTCGTAACAGATATGCTGTGATTATTGATTAACTCATTGAGCCCTAGTGACGCTTATATGCGTCCTTTACCTACAATGTACATGACTTGTAAAGAGTATGCTTGTCCTATGACAACAGTGAAGTCCCTGATCAGAGGGCTCCTACAGGAGCCCTCTGATCAGAGACTTTACTGTTTGTCATTTTTCAATATATTATAAAAACAACCCTAAATAGTTTAAATAGGCCAGTCTTTATTGTAAACAAGAATTGTCTATTGGAAGTTTCAGGGGATAATGAGTTAATGTAACTGTTTTGTGAAATCAGGTTGTACAAAGAACACACCTGTAAATAAGTGTAAGTGTCAAGTTATCTAATCTACAATTTGATGAAAGATTTTTTGCCTGCTGATAAAAATCTCTGCTTGAAAGTACTAACAGATTTGATGTGAATCTGCAATCTACATAATTATGACACATTTCTGAACCTTTTAGTATCTGTCCATCTTCAACAACGCATTAGTTCTTGCTTAACACTGTCCTCTAAGAAACTGCAATCCACCTGTATTGTACTGTGTATTGACAGATGACTGCTTAAAGCAGAATGAAAGTAAATCAGAAAGCTCCTGCGGGAGCTTTCTGTTTCACTATCATCCTGCTTTAAGCTACCAGCTATCTTTCACACCATCAGTGAACATTCATTTGTGGTGCTTTCTTAGAAGGGGAAAAAAGTGCTTAGCTTAAGTCCTTGTCCTAAGGTAGATGTGCGAAGGAAAGAGTTAAAAAGTGATCATAGTAGGTATCAGAATTTGGCCTAGTCCAAATACATTTTATGCTTTTACAATGGTCACTCAAACATTTTGCAAATTAGACAAAACTGAAGACCAATTTGTAACTACATGTATTGTAAACTAAATAAGACTGTTATTGTAACTAATTAATAGGTCATAATTAACATCCCACAAAGGGCTTTCCAACCAGCAAACTCAAATTCATGGCACTAGATTCTTGTATCTGTCATATCTCTCTCATTTCATTCACTATTTATTAGTTAACAAATAGATGCAAAGGATTCCTTTGTTAGTTGTAGTACTGTTCCTGTTTATATTTTGTTTCTTCCAAGACAGCTGTTTTATTTTGTTGAAAGTTTTATTTTCAAACTGTTCTAACATTTTCGTTCTCGCCCTTGTATTTCTCTCTTTCTCTCTGGCATGTCATTTCAGTTTTGTTGGTTATCATTTTCTTTCACTAGTCTGACTTTAGCAATCTTTGCAGTTTTATACACTCTCTTCATTTCTTCCTCGGATGGATCCAATTTGCTACGTTTTCCAATTTAGTTGAATCACACTGACTGACAGGAATTGCTTTGAATTGGCCATGAGTATTGTGCAGTATTATTTTGTTCACAACCCACTGTTAATTCGGTTATTAGTTCATAAGCCAAAGTCCCTGAACTCTTTCCTCTATTGTAAACTTGATCAGTTTGTGTTGTTTTAATTTAGGGTTATTTTGGGGAAAATGTTTCAGAAAAATAAAATTAAAACAAAGAGTGCAGACCTAGATTAGAATTCTCTTTAACCCATTACCCCATAAGTATGCCTTTTTACGCCTCTAATTTATCCCTCCACTGAAGAAAATAGTTCCATTTTATACAGTTGTGAATATTTAACATTAGAGGTAATTTCTATATTCTTGAAGCTTAAAGCATGCTGAAAGTAAAGCAGAATGCGCCTTAAGGCGCAATCTGCTTTACTTTCAACCTGCTTTAAGTAGTGATCTATCTTCAATACTAGAAACATGCTATGGGGTAATGGGTCAAGGAAGAGTGCCCTCTGATCAGGGTCTGCACAGTGTGTAAAATATACATATACTAGTTAAAAGCACAGATGGGTTAAGCTGTGCTCTTTGTCTAAAATCTTAACCCAAAACCCCATAGTCCATTTTTAGTTTTGAAGACAGGTGACCACTTAAAGCAGACTGAAAGTCAAGCAGAATGCGCCATAAGGCGCATTCTGCTTTACTTTCAGTCTGCTTTAAGCTACCATCTGCTAGAACATAGAAAATATTTTTTATGTTACATATCCATTGCTGTATAAATTGGGACTATTTTCTTTAGTGGCTTAAACAATTTAAGGCGTAAAAAGGCGTATTTATGGGGTAATGGGTTAAGTGATAATTGTGCTTTTACGAAACATGTTTCTGTGGAGGAGAGGGTTAATACTAAAAAACAATACAGGCCAAAGGGAGTATAGGTTTTCACCTGGTTTTAAATTGGACTCAATGGTACAGTACTGTGCGAAGGCCATGCTATGTGTTATAAATATGGATATCAACTGGATAATAGTTGTCAAACGGACCTTTAGTCTTAAGGCTATCAAACAGTGTAGACCAAGATCAACTGTAGTGACTCAGGGTCAAAATCTGATAAGGGGAGTATTTCAGAACTAAAATCTTTATGTCTGCATTAAACCCTATGGTGTGACTACTCATTAGAATCGACTCTTCGAGACGATTCTAATGAGTAGTCAGACCATAGAGTTTGGTGCATACATAAAGAAGAAAATGTTGGGCAACTTGGGTTTACTCCCTCTTAATATCTGGTAATAGGCTACAATTCCAAACCATTATGACTGATGTAGGTCTACACTGCTTGTAACAGCTGATGGCTCTCTTTATTGTGATGGATTATTGATGATATGAGGTGTTACGGGTAAGGATGCAGTTTGAGCTAATACTCCAGATAAGGGGATTATTTCAAAAAACTAAAATCTTTATTTCTGCATTAAACCCTATGCTGTGACTACTCATTAGAATCGTCTCTTCGAGATGATTCTAATGAGTAGTTACACCATAGGATTTGGTACTGACATGAGTGAGAAAATGTTGGATATGTTCAGTTTACTCCCTCTTATCTGGAGCCCTGATACTGTCACTACATGCAGTTTATAAGAAGATTCATTTGTGTCATTTCTGTTACTGTATAGACTGTATGAGATTAAACATATGGCTTATGTTATGCACTTTGCATAACATAAAGGACAATAAGAGACCATGGTAAAATTGCTAGGGAAATATATGCAAATCCTTATCACACACTAAATGTTGAATTTTATAGTTTGAATCACTAAGTAAAGTGTTTACAGTAAAGTTGTGATTTTAAGCCACTCCTCTTTGTTCAAGTGGTCATAGATATGGGAATTTTGTTCAAGTGTTAATGCACAGGAAAACTTTTTTTATTACAAAATATTGAATGGCATTGTAGTCTATTAAAAACAAATTGAACGGCGCTATAGTCAATATTCATATGGGAACAATATTGATAGCATGCTATTGTAGCTTCGTACAGATAAGCGGTACAGGCATGTGTCATTGTATTTTTGTATCCATGCATAGCAAGATAAGAACGGTCTTCCAGAAATTCTGCAAAATTGTCGAGCCTTTGCCTCACCAGCACTAGGTGGGGAGGTGGTCTACATTCCAACACATGTTGGAGTCTGTGCCTCAGCACCTCCCGGTCAGGTACTTGTGTGTTATTGTGTGAAACAGGGATTCATATAAGAGTGAGCCAAATCAACTTTTTCAACTTTTTTTCTTTGTTTTTCCAACAAACCCTATGAGTAGTCACAACATAGGGTTTAGTGGAAACATATGAAAGTTAGTTTTTGAAATACTCGCCTTATCTGGAGCCCTGGTGTGAAATAACAAACGCCTATTAGACTCTGAACAACCATAAAACCAAGTGCCAACAACATTTACATGACCAAGCTGTTTCATGGATTGGCTTTGTGGTATTGAGCCAAGAGCCTTTGACCTATCCCTGCCCTACTTTACACACACCCATACCGAAGTGCCCATGTTCATTTTAGAAGTGGTTGAAATTGCTTAAAAGTTTATTTTGTGATTGTGAAAATGAGAAGAGAAGTCTAGAAAGTTAATGCTCAAATAAAGATGGAGTCATACTCTCTAGCAAGCGTAAGAAGTTGTATAATAAGCTAAGGCACTTTTGAGTACAGTCAAACATGTGTGAAGTTAAGACCACACATAAAATAATATTTGTGATATCAAAACATAATTAGCTGATTTATGGAAGGTAAAAGTAAAGCAGAAAGCTCATATACTGTAGCTTTATGAGTAACCACATTATTTACAAGCAGTGTAACCTGTAAAGAGTACATTTGCAGTCATACTAGTATGCAAACAGGCGTCCTCTTATCAGAGTGTTCATAGTGACTTAATTATTTTGAGTTAAGCTGACATATTGCTTTAACTCTTTCCTCCCTGAAACTTAAAATGGAAAATTCCAGTTTCCATTTTAGTCTAGTCCATTTCTGACTTTTAAGGGTTGTTTTTGTCAATGTTTGGCATTGTGACAAACAGTGAAGAACCTGATCAGAGGGCTCCTTTCGGAGCCCTCTGATCAGGGTCTTCACTGTTTGCATAGGACAAGTGTACTATTCACATGTACACTGTTTGAAAAGCACGCCTATATGCGGGACTAGGGTTCAAAGGGTTAAAGTATCCAATTAATTATGTTGGTAGTGGTGACTTAACTCAAGTTTGACAGTACATTAGATTTTGTATTTGGCTTCTTCAACCAATGCATGCTCTAATAATAGTGTTGGCCAACTATGTGTTTCAACCTGTTACATTGTTCTGTGTGCATCACCCAGGACTGCAGATAAGAGGAAGTATAAGCTCATGTCTCTCAATATTTTGTCTTTCATCCAAAGTTTTTTCAATGTTTTCTCTTTCATGTCTAATAAACCCTATGGTGTGACTACTCATTAGAATCGTCTCAAAGAGACAATTCTAATGGGCAGTTACAACATAGGGTTTAGTGCAGCATAAAAAAAATCTAGTCTTTGAAATACTTCCTTTCTTTGGAGTCCTGTAACCTTGTTAATTTCAACCTTTTTCTTCTAGGACAAAGTTTATATGATACTAGACCAGCGAAGAAGTCAACATATATGTTTTTGTTTTGTTAACTAAATTTTGACAAGTGTTTATTTGATGGGTAACTTATCTGTAGAAGTGCTATTCAGTAAAGATCCTTGCTATACAGGAAATGTCTCACAATAGAAAGTTTGCTCCCATAGCCTGTTTCTAGTTTTGAAGTCAGGTTACCACTTAAAGCAGGTTGAAAGAAAAGCAGTCTAAAAGCACCTTAAGGCACATTCTGCTTTACTTTCAGCCTGCTATAAGCAACCATCTGTTAGGATATAGAAAGCATTTCTTATGGTGCATAATTATGACTGTATAAACAGGAACTATTATCTTTTATGGAAAAATAATTTAAAGGCATAAAAAGCATATATCTATTTGAGTCATGGTAGCAGGATTTTACTGTATATTCAATAATCAGTTGTTGAAAGAGTTAAAGTTTATTGCTATGATTGTTAGGAGTAGTGTGTGGTTTTCTTACCCCATTTATGTCTGGATATTGCAATCAACTTTCCCCTCACACTTGCTCGAAGAGGTCATTATAGATATACAGTGGAGAATCTGTTATTCTTTCCCGTTTAAACGCAAACGTACGCAAACGTACGCAAACGCAAAGCGCTAAAACGTAGAAAAGAACAACTTTTGGACAATTCTGATATTTCATGTTTATATTGGTGGCAAACAGTTTGGAGCCTGATCAGACGCCGGGTTACCCGGCATCTGATCTGGCTCCAAAGTGTTTGCAATAGAAATAATAGTTTTAGCGTAAACGCGTTTATCGGGAAAGAATAACGTTTTCTCCACTGTACAAGGATGGTCTAAAGTCACAGCAGTGTTTGCCCTTACAGCTAGACAATTCATATGAAATAGCAAATAGTGCAGACCCTGATCACACACTGCATAAGGCTGTGTCTCATTAGTGTCTACGGTGTTTGCCCATACAGCTAGACAATTCATATGAAATAGCAAATAGTGCAGACCCTGATCACACACTGCATAAGGCTGTGTCTCATTAGTGTCTACGGTGTTTGCCCTTACAGCTAGACAATTCATATGAAATAGCAAATAGTGCAGACCCTGATCACACACTGCATAAGGCTGTGTCTCATTAGTGTCTACAGTGTTTGCCAATGTCCTCTTTGGTAATCACTAGGCTTAACTCTTTCCCCTATAGAAGCGACTTTTAGCGTATTTAATTTATTCCTCCGCTGAAGAAAATAGTTCCAGTTTATACCCTCATGAACAATTACCATTACAAATATGTAATATAGCTTAGCAGATTTTAGCTTAAAGCAGGCTGAAAGTAAAGCAGAATGTGCCTTAAGGCACATTCTGCTTTACTTTCAACCTGCTTTAAGTGGTCACCTGTCTTCAAAACTAGAAACAGGCTATGAGGTAAAGGGTTAAATGGGTTAATTATAGTAATCCTAGATATTTTTAAATGTTGTCAAGACTAGCAACTAATTCAAAGTTATAGTTTCATTTAATTCTACAAACATTAAATACAAGTATCAAACTGATTAGATCTCATGTCATATTCAAAGATGATTGGTATTAGATTAGGGTTGTTTGCCAGTGTCTGTCACATTGCACATATGGCTGGAAAATAGTCAAGCTTCAACCAGAGCTCCAGAGGAGGGGGATATTTTAAAAAGTAAAATCTTTATTTCTGCATTAAAACCTATGGTGTCGCTACTCATTAGTATATCTCTTCGAGACAATTCTAAAGAGTAGTTACACCATAGGATTTGGTGCTGAAATAAGTGAGAAAATGTTTGATTTGTTTAGTTTACTCCCTGAAATCTGGAGCCCTGTTCAACTTTGTTCTTGAAGTAACCTTATCTGGTAATGTGCCATTGAAATAGATTTCTATAGGAGGCTGTTGCTATAAAGTTGTTTATTGTATTGTGTTTACAGATGTTAACATTTATATGTCTTTTAGAAATGTTCAAAATGTTATTAACCCATTAACACCTAAAAACGCCTTTTTACGCCTCTAGTTTATTCATCCATGGAGGAATATAGTTCCAATTTACACAAGTATAAACATATACCATAAGAAATATTTCTATATTCTAGCATAGTTTTGCTTAAAGCAGGTTGAAAGTTAAGCAGAATGCACCTTTAAGGCACCTTCTGCTTTACTTTCAACCTGCTTTAAGTGGTCACATGTCTTTAAAACTAGAAACAGGCTATGTGGTAATGGGTTAAATGTCATGTTAAACTTCTTAATTTCAGTGAAATGAGTTTTTTTATTGTCAAGTTTAAAGTACATTTGCGTTTTGTCATTTCTTCTTTATTCTTCTTGCTCATACATATTTCTGATAACTGCTTTCTGCTAACCTTTTCATACATTTTAAATATCTTTACATGCTCAACTTCTTTCTAGCTTTCTTTATCAATAGGAAGTGTAATTATTACGGCAATAGAAAATATAATGACACAGGGCTCCAGATAAAAGGGAGTAAATTAAATATTTTCAAACCATTTTCCTTTATGTTTGAACAAAAACCTTATGGGTTGACTATTCTAATGAGTAATCACACCATAGGGTTTTGGGCAGGATATAAAGATTTTAGATTTCAAAATACACCCCTTATCTGTAGACCTTGGGCTCCTTTCATAAAACTTTGTAAGACAAATGTTGTCGTAAGTCAGATTATAAAAGTCGCAATTATTATTTATTTCACCATCTAATCCAGTCGTGTGACATCTCTTTGGAATCGTCTTGTAAAGAAGATTTAAAAGAGATGTCACAAGACAAGGTTAGTTAGAGAAATCAGAAATTAAATGTATTTTAAAGTTTTGACTTGCGACTGTTTTTGTCATATGAAGTTTTATGAAACAGACCCCTGTTGACATATCAACTTGTCATGGTTAGTACAGCCAATTTAAACTACATCGTTATCAGAGATATACAGTGACACCTGTATTGAGGCAACATTCAAAGGAAAAGCATTGACAGTTCTAAAAGACAAGTGACCTTCTTAACCCTTTCCCACATAGCATATCTCTAGTATTGAATATAGGTGTCCACTTAAAGCAGGTTGAAAGTAAAGCAGAATGCGCTTTAAGCGCATTCTGCTTTACTTTCAGCCTGCTTTAAGCTATCATCTGCTAGAATATAGAAAATATTTTGTATGATACATATTTATGACTATAAATTGGAACTATTTTCTTCAGTGAAGGAATAAACTTAATGCGCTAAAAGGCGCTTCTATGGGGGAAAGGGCTAATGCTGGACACAACTAATGCAGAAAGCTTTCTGTATTTCCTTTTGTGTTGCATTAACTCATTCTCCCCTGATACTTTAAATGGACTATTCCAGTTTCCAATTTAGTCTTAGTCTTGTCCAATTGTTACTATTTAGTATTTACTATTTTTACTATTTAGGGCTAATTTAACAATATATTGCAATTTAACAAACAGTGTAGACCCTGACTAGAGGACTCCTGTGATCAGGATATACACTTTTTGCATAGGACAAGTGTAATCTTCACAGGTACACTGTTTGCAAATGATGCATAATCATATCACAAGGGGTTAATGTGTTAAATCTGCCACCTGTCTTCTAGACTGTCAATGACTATCGTTTCGAGTTGTGAGTTATGAGTACAGGTATAACTGTTCACATGTATTTTCGCCGTGGTTTTAGGGTCCTGATAGTGGTCCCCCTAGTGGTCCACCACCACCACCTCCTCCAGCGAGAACAGTAAGTGGAGACCCTGCAACATCCAACAACATTACCACCTCCAACCACCAGGTCTTGTCTCGCCTCTAGTGGTACATATTGCAGTATTGCTAATAGCATACAGTAAAACCTCTCTATTACCACCACTAAATTATGTTAGTTATTAGGGTGTTTACGATAGGTGACCGCTTAAAGCAAGGTGACAGTGAAACAGAAAGCTCCTTTAGGAGCTTTCTGTTTCGCTGTCACCTTGCTTCAAGTGGTCACCTGTCTATTATACAATCAATTAGCCTTCGTTTTAGTGGTCGTAATAGCGAGGTTTTAAACAGTGTAGACCCAGATCAGACAGCTCCTTCAGGAGCTGTCTGATCTGGGTCTACACTGTATTCTAATAGGATCTGTCTGACATGAGTCTGACCTCTTTCTTGGAGAAATTTTTGCTTATTTTATATATAAGCTCATGTAAAAGTTATGATTATAGATGTTCATAGTGGTTAAGAGTTTTATATGTGAATATTCAGCAAGAGAATGGTTAAGATTCTAGATGTGCACACATTTATTTTCATACTGTGAGATGTAGCTGGAACAGCCAGACAAGACACCAGGTGCCTGTGGTTTCTCTGCTACCCGTATGATTGCCATGATCAAACCTTTGCCTGCATCTGTTTTTACAGGAATGTGTCCAAAGATTGAAAGGCCTGACTATGAGACATCTGAGGATGAATATTGATATGACTGATTGACTTCTTGTCTCCTTCTCTATGAACTTGAGGCTATGTTATGATGGAAGAAAGAATTGAATGTGTTTTGAGACAATTTCTCCATTTCTATACTGTTTCCAAGACTCTCTTGCATCTTACAATTTAGCATTGATTTTGAAGGACTCAACTGTTCCAGATAGCCTGTTTTGGTACTTCTTCTTTGCATTGCTTTAACTCTTGGCATAATTTAGCATGTCTATCATGAATCAGACTGAAGAAAAAAAATCCATTTTCTCTTTATGGCTCTACCAAAGCCTATGCTCTGACTATAAAGGACTATTGTATTTGAAACTCCTGACTTTTCTTTAGCTATAATAAATGTTTTATTCTTCCAATCTGTATGATCTCCTGTCCTGACAAAATGATCTAAAGATGTCTCTGACTGTCCTCTTTCCTGCTTTATTCATTCTTTAACTCTACGATTGCATGCTAGGTAATTTTTTTCATCTGTAAATATTGTCGTCTCCTGCTCTTATAAAACTAGAATTTTCTAAATTTCTTTTCAAAACAGTGTCAAACCATTTGGATCTTGATGTGACGCCACATAATGCAGCGTCTCGTCTGGATCCAAATAATTTGCAAAGGTAATCACAATTTTGCTCCTAGCGTGCAATTTAGAGTTAAACTTGGCTTAACCCTTAGCCCGCCAAATAAATTGTTGTCTGCTATATTTCTCGTCTGCTTCAAGTTTCAAAGTGCTTAAAAGTTGCTCAAAATTGCTGAAAATGTTGTCCGAGTGTCAAACAGCTTGGATCCGGATGAGACGCCGAGTTACTCGGCGTCTCATCCGGATCCAAGCTGTTTGCATATGGAGCTATAGTCGTGATTGGCAGGCTAAGGGTTAAATGTTGTTTTCTTTAACTGATTCTACTGAAATGTCTACCTTGATTGTATTCTGAAATTGATAACAGTTTCTTCTTTACTTTGATAAAATATTTATTTTTCATAAAAAAACAGTTTGGCTTTTAGATCAGTCTCCCCGCATAATGTGGTCCTGATCTGGATCCAAATTGTTAGCAAAGGAATTCAGTACATGTACTCTTTTCTTATAAATGTTATATATGTTTGCATGCCTTTATTGTGTTCTTTCGTGTTTTTCCTGCTAAACTCTGTGTGACTGTCATTGCTGCAGTGTACATCTCTTAGGGCTAAATTTATTTGTCAATTATATTTCTTTCCTGGTTAATGAGTTTCCTAAATAATCTTAAGTTTAAATTGCCATCAATTCATATTAAAATTCATTTGACTGTTTTAAGCTGGCTGAAAGTGAAGTAGTCATGAAATCACTATAAGGGAGATTTCTGCTTTATTTTCAGCCTATAGCCACTTATTAAAAATGGTACTTTATCAGGACAAGCTAGAAGCATGAAATCTTTAAATGAATATCGGTAAAAATAATACCTTGGAATTAGTAAAGGCATTTCTACAAGGGAAAGGTTAGATACTTTATCTTGGGAACTCGTTTTGATTGGTCCTGTTAATCAGGTTTGGCCTATTTTAATTGTTTGCCTGGTGTTGTGTGAAAATTTTACAAATTTCTGCCAGTTTCTGAAACAATCTGATCCTCCCTCCCTCTCGCCTACCTGTTTTGCCTCCTAAACAAAGGCTGTCATTGGCTACAGTCTTCAAATGTTCCAAGTTTGTTGCTTGAAAAACTTTCTCCAAGTACTGTCGAATTTGTGTTAAAATGAATAATATATCTTCAACAATAAAAAGTAAATCTGACTGAAGCTTAATGCATGACAAAGGTAAAGCAGAAAGCTCCTGTAGGAGCTTTCTGCATTACCTTTGTCATGCATTTAGCAGGCACCTGTCTTTAGAAATTCAGAGAAGTACTACTATATAAACACAACTTAAAGACTGTACATCTGTTGGCGGAAACTTCCATTCAGCATTATTCCTCAGCTCACACCTTTCTGTGTACCGTACACCTCATACCTTTCTGTAAATATTTCCTTTCTTGCCATGGTACCCTATTCCATCTTTGGGTTTGTCAACTGGTTTGGCTAACTTAGTATTGACTATCGCTGCTTATATTTCTAAGTGTTTGCTGTCAACATTGTGTTAATCTAAACTGTTTGCTCTGAACTGTTCTGTTACTTTAATCGCTTCACTGTCATGACATCATTCGCTTTTAAAAAATAATTGTTGTCTGCTTTTATTTTTCAAGTTTAAGTTTTCGCTAAATTGGCTAAAGTAATATTGAGATGATATCAAACAAATATGTTAACCCTTAGCCTGCCAGTCACGACTATAGCTCCATATGCAAACAGCTTGGATCCAGATGAGACGCCGAGTAACTCGGCGTCTCATCCGGATCCCAGCTGTTTGACACTCGTACAACATTTTTAGCAAGTTTGAGCAACTTTGAAGCACTTTGAAACTTGAAGCAGACAAGAAATATAGCAGACAACAATTTATTTGGCGGGCTAAGGGTTAATCCAGATCAGACACCGTGTTATTTGGCATCTGATCAGGATAGTTTATGTAGTGAAGAGGTTAACAATGTTGAGAATTCATCCTTTTATCCTCGTTGAAGTGAGTGTCTTCCTTTTCTTGTTCTTGACGTACAACATTCTAAACGTACAACTTTCAATTCTCAACTTTTAAACATTTGTTTACATCACTTTTCTTACTCTTTCTATCTTTGGTAAACCAATACATGTTATTGTTGAAGACTTTAGTTGGTCTGTTTATGTTATATCCTTTCAACATGGAGTCACTGTCATCAGATTCTGCTGAAACTTGTGTGCTTGATTTCCAAAATTGATTTCATGTTCTTACTTGTACAGAATCAGGATCAAAGTGACAACCAGTTGTTTGGAGCTCGATCAGATCCCACATTTAGTGGAGTCTGACCCGGATCCAAACTGTTTGAAAAAGTATTCATTAAGTATCAGGGTTCAAGGTTATCAAGAGTTTGAGTTGAGTCTTTTTCTCAAACCTGGCCATTCAAATGCTTGAGAACCATCTCAAACTCACTCAAGCTCTTTATAACCTGACGGCAATGTTTTAATAGTGTTGAAAGGTTTAACCCATGGATATACACAAGCTGCCAACCGAATACTGCTGCGCATAAGATAGTGGTTATTGCTAGAATTTATTCTATTTTATAGAACTTTATTAGATTTTACATAATATTTTGCATTTTAGAGAATTTTATAGATTTAATTTTTAGCATGATTTATCAATTTGAGTTCAAAATATGAGAATTATTTAAATTTGTTTTATATTTTATTCTTGATTATAGATGAGCAGATTTTGTTTGGAAACTCTCCCCTCTCATAGTTTGTTTTCAATGTTCAAGGCAGGTTGCTGCTATTATATAGGCTGAAAGTAAAGTCAGATCGCCCTAAAGTCTCTACTTTCAGCCTACTTAAAAAATTACTCTAATATAGCCTGTTTCTAGTAATGAAGATAGGTGACCACTAAAAGCAGGTTGAAGGAAAAGCAGAATGTGCCTTAAGGTGCATTCTGCCTTACTTTCAACCTGCATTAAGTTAAACAATCTGCTAGAATATAGAAAATATTTCTTATTGTACAAATTTATGGCTGTATAAAGTGAAACTATTTTCTTCAATGGAGGAATTAGTTAGATGGGTAAAAAGGCATTGGGTGTGGGGGGTTAATGGGTTACAGCAGCAATCAGGATGTATGAAAAACCGTCTGTGGGTTATTTATCAGGACAAGGTAAAATTCGGTAAAAGCACTTCTGTGTAAATTCGTGACAATGTGTTTATATGAGGGAAAAGGTTAAGTAGAGCTTTTAGTTGTATAAAATAAAGATGTTTAAAGTGCATAATAGTCCTTGATTTCTTTTTATTATATCTCAGCACGGCATATAACTACATTGTGATAGAGAGACTTCATATATTAGTCATGTTTACTCTATTCATGAAGCCCCTTGCGCTCATTGCTAGTTAGGTCATGTCAGACAAAGGTCAAGGTCATTTAGAAGTCATGGTCATAACAGGGGCCATAATGTTTTAAAAACACATCTTGTTAAATATATAATTTATGATTTGTTAATTGGACATGTCAATGTTAGATCATAAAAAAGAAAATTGTTTTAGAACGAAATTAATGTAGAAAAAAAATTGCCTGTGGAAGGCCATCTGTATTCTTTTCTCCTGCGTTTTAACCCATTGTATCCTGGGTAATATTTTGCGGCCATTTTAAAATGTCGTCTGCAGCGGGTATAACTCAAATATTTGGAAAAGATTTTAGTAGTTTCTGATAGAATTTTGACCTAACTGCAAACAGTTTTGATCTCAGATCAGGCCCCACAATGTGGGGCCTGATCTGAGATCAAAACTGTTTGCCTAGAGGTACACCTAAAAAGTGTATCACACATAAAATGGGTTAAAGCATCTACATGTCTTTAGAGATTTTCATTCTTTTGACATTCATGGAATGGTTTACAAATATTTTACTGTAGATTTTATTTGTTATATTTTGGTTTTATATTATTATGTTGTAGGAGGATTAGTCTTTTATGTTTTATTTGCGTAATATTTTTGTAGGCGCCAGCAGCTCCAGGCAGGAGAGTAAGTTGACAGTGTGACAGTTTAGAGAGCACAGCAGATTCCAGTGTCTTATTGTAGAGAATACCTTATGTTACCATATAGTATAAAATACATATATACCAGTCTCATCTTTTAGGGAATATCTAATGATACCATATGGTATAAAATACAATACTACATAGTCATTCGAATAATATTATATAGTCATTCTAGGTAACCCTTTCCTTGATAGCATTTTTCAGTGCATTGGCGTAGCTTCCTATTAGGCAAGTAAGCACGTGCCTACACTTTTTTTTCAGAAGTCAAAAAATAAAAAAGGCTAAAATTGAAGAAAAAGCAATAAAATTAACGTCTAAGGGGGGTTAGGGGTGAACCCCAATCATTTTAGATTCATGTTATTATTTTGCCTGTATCAAACGCGGGAAAAGACCTCAGAACGCATCTAGAGACTATCTAGGAATTTTCCCGGGGGAGCATGCCCCCGGACCCACCTAGTAAGAAAGCGTGCACTTATTAATTGGTCTAGCCACTCCCTTGGCAGGCACGTCTATGTCGCTGCCTTTATGCAAAACAAACGCTATTTTGCGTCAGGGACCGTGTATACATGAACCATAGTTAATATGAATCATTGGTTCCGTACACACTGTCCTCATATTTGGAACAATATAAAAATAGTGCATTAAGATCGGAGTGGGATGGTGTTAGAGCCTAACTTAAAGATTAATGGAAGACAACCTGCTAACAAATACATTGTATTAACCTGTATGTTTTTTCAGCCGACTTTTACATAGATTTTTTGTCAGAATTTGACCTGTCTTGAACGCGCGAAAAGTCCTCAGAACAAACCAGAGGTCATCTAACAATCAACCCCCCCCCCCCCCCCCCCCCCCCCCCCCCCCAACAACATACACACACCTCCGAGTAAAAGTGTTCCGTAAATTGGTATACATGAAGTTACTTGGGACTTCCTAATTTCCTATGGGCATGTTGTGTGCTCGATCAACTTGTCTCGAAAAAAAAGTTACGTTCAATTAATTTCAAGTATCGAGTTTGTTAATGAAAAACTTACGGAATCAGACCCTATGATGGGTTTTTTTTTAAAGAAAAGATGCAGGCATTATCTGTTGCAAAAATGAAAATTGACTGGTTTTTGAAGCTTTTCATTTCATTTATTCTTCATATAAATGTCTCCCCAGACCCTCCTTAAATGCGTCTCCAGTGTTGTAGAACTCAAAATTTTCCAGGGGGAGCATGCCCCCGGACCCCCCTAGAAAAGTTATGCCTACACTTTCATTCTGGCCAAGCTACGCCCCTGCAGTGTGTTAATTAAATGCATAGTTGTTGCTAAAAAGCAGGCAGAAAGTAAAGCTGAAAGTTCTTAGATGAGCTTCCAGCTTTACTTTAAGCCGGTTATGAGCAGTCCTCTATGTGGATTTGTGGATGCAGTCAGCTTCCTAAGGGTCAAAAGCATTCCTGTCAAGAACAGGTATTCTGTTACCTTGTATTTGTGGGGCCTCAAATGCCAAATAATTAGCCTAGGGGGTGGACTTTGTTTAAAAAGCTATCAATTTCGAAGGTCTTTGACTTGAGGGATTTTGAAAAACCTGTACCACCATATAGCCATCATAACTGGCTCACAAATAAATTCTCATAGGATTAATTAAAAGCCAGACATTTCAAAACAAAATAAGACATTGGAACTGATGTGTGTTTATTTGAATGATCAATTAACTGTCTGTCCTGGAATGATTGTGTGTTCATATCACCCTTAATGTGATTCAAACATTTGGCGTTGAATTGACAAAACTCGGCCTTGATGCATTTACTTGTGTGTCACTGTGTATGTACATCCTTTCAATGTGCCAAATGAATGAGGAAGATATCTGAAAATAAATTGGATTCAGATCAGGTCCTATAATTGTGAGATCTGATCAAGATCAAAATTGTTTATCATTTAGATCATAGGTATATATTTATTCCTTTAATGAATCCATGAAAGAAGGCGGAAAGGTTTTATTGCAAACAGTATGGCTACAGATCAGGCCCCACAAATGTGGGGCCTGATCAGTATCCAAACTGTTTGTCATATAGTGGTTGATAATATATCAGAATTTTCATGGTTAATTAGCAATAATTAAACATTCACAGATTTAACCAACAATTATGTTACTCATACTGATATGATATGTTGTGTGACTTGGATCTCAGATTTTGACCCTTTTACATGTTACAAACTATTGTGGAGTGGTTTTTGTATACAGTCAGATATGTGTTGAACAACCACCAATTGAAGAAATATGACAGTCTTTGAAATCAGGTGGCTGCCTAGTGCAGAGCAGCAGTAATGCACAAGGCTCAAAATGGAGCTTTTCTGTATAACATTTGTCAAGCATTAAGTGGCCACCGGTCGTTATATAAAGACTATCGTATGATCTCATTTGAGTGTTTAAAGGAATTGACTGTTGCTGAAATGGCTGTTGTAAACGTTTACAGTCTTGATATGTCGTTACCTTGTTATACCATAGCTTTCTATTAATCTTATTAACTTAAGTGTTTTTATTGCAGATGACCTTCACCTTTTGCCCATGTTTTACCCAGTTACAGCGGCTGATTTAATGCTTTCTATTATCTTACAGGTTTTTACAATTTATTGTGATACCATGCATGTTTTGTGAGAGTCAATGTTGTCTTTGGAGTTCAGATGAAAAATGTTATTTAGATGTGACATTATATGTTTGCTATTTACAATAGTTATGATATACATTGTATTGCTTTTATGACAGTCATGTGGTCAAAATATAAATGAATTTAAATACAAAGTATCCCAAACTCGCTTAACTCATTGAGCCCTAGTGATGCATATATGTGTCCTTTACCAAATATGTACCTGTGAAGAGTATGCTTGTCCTATGCCAACAGTGAAGTCCTCTGATCAGGGACTGCCCTGTTTGGCATTTTGCAGTTTATTACAAAAACAACCATACATACTGGTAGTCTAAAATGGACCAGCCTTTATTCCAAACTGGAATTGTCCGTTAGATGTTTCAGGGGATAATGAGTTAAGTCGAATTTACCCATATTTCTACAGTTTAAAGTCATTACAATGTAAATATAAAATTATTTTTTTGGTAAATTCGACCATATCCATATTTTAAAGTTAAAGCATGGCTTATATATAGTCACCTTTTAACTTTAAGAAACAAATTTGTTTGACAAAGACGAGTTTGAGCTGAATATATAAGAATACATGTATATGATGCCGACCTATTCCATGAGAATATTTGTATTGTGTTTGTCTTTGACAAGTAAATTGTACACATATACAGCATATATGTATGGTAACGGAATTATGTTGTGTTGCTAGGGTATTATTGTGATATTATGAATATTTCATGGGACAATAGAATCTGATGTTATATTGCACTTTTGACATTTGACTGAGAGGCATGGTCGTATAATTGGAAGCATGGTTTATAGATACCGAGAGTTGAAATCTTTATGATGATGATGAGGCAGTGTAGTTTTTGACTTGCATAGTTCTGTGGTGTGGGTTATAATACAACAGCTTGTAAAACCTGTGATCAACAGCACCTCAAATTCACCCATTTTTCCCCAAAAATATGCCTTTTTACGCCTTTAATTTATTCCTCTGCTGTAATAACAGTTTTTTATACAATCATATTAGGAAATATTTTCTATATTCTAGCAAATGGTAGCTTAATGAAGGCTGAAAGTAAAGCAGAATGCGCCTTAAGGCGCATTCTGCTTTACTTTCAACCTGCTTTTAAGTGGTCACCTGTTTTCAAAACTAGAAACAGGCTATGGGGTAATGGGTTAAGGAATAACCAATATTAAGAGATATCTAGTATTCTGAGTTGACTGGATGCTAGACACAGGTTTTACTAAATCCACATTTTCAGACTTGTTGTATGATTGGTTTTGAACATGTTTTAGAATTTGTGGAAGAATTATGATATATTGTGGAGAGAAAATCTGGTGTTGTACAGAAGTATTGTAAGAGAGTAATATATGGCAGAAATATATATAAATATGTATAACAACCATATTATTTCCTGTATTATAAGGCTGTGATACACCCTTTCACATAAGTGCCATATGATATTGTTACCCCTTTCTCCACATAGCTTCTCTATTCAGTATACAATAAAGCAGTTACAAGAAATGTTTTAATGTTTCCAATACCCTTCCTCACATAATCAACCTCAATAACTGTATTAATAAAAGTCCTTATGTATTTGTGGTGGGATTTTATGGTATTTTCTTTCAAGTTAAATAGTTAATCATAGAGCGTATAATGCAGGAAGGATCAGAAATGTGGCGATAGTGTATAATTCTGCAAAGGCAATGTATAATTCTGCCAAGATATAATTGATGTTTAATTCTGCAAAAAAAGTGTATAATTCTGCAAAAGACAAGCATAATTTTGCAAAGACAGTGTATAATTCTGCAAAGACAATGTATAATTCTGCAAAGACAGTGTATAATTCTGCAAAGACAAGTATAATTCTGCAAAGACAATGTATAATTCTGCAAAGACAGTGTATAATTCTGCAAAGACAATGTAAAACTCTGTAAAGACAGTGTATAATTCTGCAAAAGACAATGCATAATTCTGCAAAGACAATGTATAATTCTGCAAAGACAGTGTATAATTCTGCAAAGACAAAGTAAAACTCTGTAAAGACAGTGTATAATTCTGCAAAGACAATGTATAATTCTGCAAAGACAATGTATAATTCTGCAAAAACAGTGTGTAATTCTGCAAAAGACAATGCATAATTGTGCAAAGACAGTGTATAATTCTGCAAAGACAGTGTATAATTCTGCAAAGATAATGTATTATTCTGCAAAGACCTCATACCGCTGGATGTTGGTAGATTGTTTTTTTCGGTCCAATATCCTTGTTTTTTCTGCTAACTCTTGAACCTGTACTAATCCCTTGTACTTTCTGTGCAGACAACAACTCTTTTCTGTTCATGCTTAGAGCATTTTAACTCAATTATGCCTGGAATATATCAAATAGATGCTTTCTCTTTGCTCAGGTGCTGTAGTGGAGGCTTAGAGAGAAAGTTTAACCTCTTTTCAGTGACCGAAGAATTACAAGGACGAATGAAGATCTTTCACTCTTTGAGTACTAGGTATTCTTGTCTGCAATAATTATTTTCGACTGCCAAAATTCTAAAAATGAATTTTCTAAATTTCGTTCAAAGTGTCAAACAGTTTGGATCCTGATGAGACGCCACATAATTAATGCGGCGTCTCATCCGGATCCAAACTGTTTGCAAAGGTTATCATGGGTTTTCAGCATGGTAAGAGTAAACATGAGTCATGACCTTCATTCCACCTCTCACATCACTCCTTCTATAGCATGACTTAAAATCTTTCTCCTCTTCTGGAACAGTCCCCTGTGTTCAGGCACAAAATGAAAAGACAATGCAAGAAAGGTCTTTTAACCCATTACCCCATAGAAGCGCCTTTTAGCGGATATGATTTATTCATCCGCTGAAGAAAATAGTTCCAATTTAATCAGTAATGAATATGTATTATAGGGAATATTTTCTATATTATAGCACATGATAGCTTAAAGCAGGCTGAAAGTAAAGCAGTATGCGCCCTAAGGCGCATTCTGCTTTACTTTCAACCTGTTTTAAGTAGTCACCTATCTTAAGTACCAGAAATAGGCTATCAGGTAAAGGGTTAATTAAGAAAGCTAGAGTTTAAAGCGACTCGCAACCAGATGGTGCATTAAAAAATAGTAATTTGTAAATATGTGTCAAACGCTTATATAAATGGTAAAGAATTAGGTTAGGATAAGAAATTCTGTTTAAAAAAAATGTATTTCAATAAAAAAAAATATTGGTCTCTGGTTGGATTCGAACCCGGGGCCCGGCATTGGCGGACAGAAGGCAAAATAGGGGAAACCGCTTAGACCAATGGACCACGGAACTATCCGTTTATCTCGGATCGATTTAACGTATTTCAATGTGTAGCGGTCGAAAGTGCATACAACTTCGTAATTCGGCTCGTGTTTATGTCTGAGCCCGTGTAGAGAAGCAACAACAACAACTATACCGTCTACTAGTCGGTATAGAAAAACGATGGAAAATATCTAAAAATCTAAGATTCGGTGACGATTCTTGAGACTTTTTTTGGACTGATCATATTTTTTTAATGTCAGAAGCCAAATAATGCCACAAATTTGCTTTTATTTGAGTATTTTATTTTATTTTGACAAGTACACCATCCGGTTGCGAGTCCCTTTAATGCAGAACTAAAGTTATAAAGAAAGCTCTTTCTACATTACATTAATTTTGTCCTGTATTAAGCTAATACCTTTTATTATAATACTTCTTTATTGAGTGATAAGTGATCACAGGTTTGAACTGTACAACTGTACCCTTTCTCTTCATACTTCATTCTTATCCTCAGTAAGTTACCTTATAATCAATAAACTCACATGTCTTTATCTCCTTTTGTTGGTAGAAATGAAAAAAAGAAAGATTTAAGACAACCAAATTACAGCTGCTTTATCTCAGGATACTAATATAGACATTCTGTGATAGAGACCTTGTACAATTCAAGTTGACTCGACATGCTCCAAGTCAGATGTTTGCAAATAGATCAGATGGCGGCTGATGCCACATATTTTGGCATCTGACCAGGATCTAAAGAGTTTGAAATGGATTTAATTGTATAGAATAAAGAAGTAAATTGAAAAAATTAAGTTATTTCCGTAGATATCTAGTTTTGCTTTTGTCCAGTTCTGTTGCAAGCTGATTTAAATTGAGTTGTAGCAGTATAACATTCCTGAGTATAGGATATGCATGTTATTATTTTCCAAGAATCTTTCATCATCTACCTATTGTGGTTTTCATTTGTCATAAGATACAAGGATTTATGTTATGATTTATTCTTTAATGATAAACTTATAGCTTTGTACATCGAGTTTGGCTAATAAAGCTATTCAAATGAGTAGATTTTTTTTCAATGTTTAAAGCACTATGAAAGTAATGCAGTATTCTCCTAAAGATGCTTTCTGCTTTGCTTTCAACCTGCTTGAAGCTGACATTTGTCTTCAGTAAAATCAGTGAGTCTTTTAAATCATTTGATTGTTTAACCCATTACCCCATAAATACGCCTTTTTACACCTTTAATTTATTTCTCCACTGAAGAAAATAATTTCCATTTATTCAGTTATAAATACGTATGATAAGAAATATTTTCTATATTATAGCAGATGGTAGCTTAAAGCAGGCTGAAAGTAAAGCAGAATGTGCCTTAAGGCACATTCTGCTTTACTTTCAGCCTGCTTTAAGTAGTAACCAATTTTCAAAATCATAAACAGGCTATGGGGTAATGGGTTAAGTAATAACAAGATTTTACTGCATTATGATATGATACTATGAGGTATTTTTTATTATAATGTCGCAGTCAATTAATGTTCAACTTTAGAGGAGACATTTCTCAGGGCTCCAGATAAGGTGAGTATTTCCACAGGTAAAACTTTATGCTTAATCAAACTCCTATGGTGACACTACTCATTAGAATCACCCCGAAGAGACAATTCTAATGAGTGGTCACACGATAGGGTTTAGGGCTGAAATTAAGAAGAAAATGGCAGAAAACTCAAAATTACTCCCTGTTATCTGGAGCCCTGATTCAAACATTGGGGGTGGGTGGGGGAGGGGGTTGGGGAACAGATGTGTGTTAGGGAAGAACAATAGATTGAGATCTTTACAACAAGATGGCGACTTGATTCCTACAACAAAAATGATAAAGAAATTTAATCTGCTTGGCTCACATACTTACTTCGAATCTGTTAGTATTATTTACCCTAGTTGAAATGTGCAAGCTTAAAAACAGCATCATACAAATAATCGTATTGTATCTGCTTTATTGAGCACCAATCACAACAATATTAGTGCAGGGTTCAGCTGGCATCTCTAGACTCGCGTTGCTTGATTTTAACGTCTTCTCTTTGGATAAAGTAATATTGTCAATCTTTTCATAAATCAGAATATTACCAAGTTTTGCAATGTTTGATTGCAATTTTGTTAAATTATAACAAGAATAATGAAATTTTGTTACATTATAAGAGAAATGACTTGAACAATGCTGTTTGTAGCTTTAAATGTCAACGCCGCAGAAATAATTCTTCACATTAATTGTACATCTGTATAAGCTTTAAGCATATTTATTAGGCAATACCTAAAACAGCACATTTCATCAATTCATGCTAATTTAACTTTTGGTTGCATGATTCATAGTTAAAAACAACAATTTGCCATTTGCCAACTTTTAAAATTTGTTCATAATAATATTGTATCAGCTGACATAACAGGCAATATATCTAATGTTAACTCTTTCAACACTCAGTAACTCTTGTGGGTTATTAGGTTCCCTTGTTGATCATTTTAATTACCAAAACATGAACCAGTCCACTTGGAATTCTTGGAAGTTTAATACATACTGGTCTTAATCAGCAAACAGTGTAGACCCAGATCAGAGGGCTCCTAAAGGAGCCCTCTGATCTGGGTCTACACTGTTTGCAAATGTAATGAGTATAATTAAACAGGTCCATGGTGTTGGAAGAGTTAAAGATGCATGTGAATGTGTAAGAACAGATGGACACCAATGGTGCAGGACAAAGAAATGAAGACAGTTTCTATGCAAACCTTTTGCATTTCTCCTGTTCTGTCTTCCCACGTATTTTCTGCTTAATTTCCAATTAACCCTTAGCCTGCCACTCACGACTATAGCTCCATATGCAAGCAGCTTAGATCCGGATGAGACGCCGAGTAACTCGGCGTCTCATCCGGATCCAAGCTGTTTGACACTTGGACAACATTTTCAGCACTTTTGAGCAAATTTGAAGCACTTTGAAACTTGAAGCAGACGAGAAATATAGCAGACGATAATTTATTTGGCGGGCTAAGGGTTAAGACAGCGGATACAATTTTCATATTCACATTAGCATTCTATTCAATGTTTTCTTATTTTATCAATATATGTGTATGCTTTGTTTCTTATTTGGGCATGCTTTATAGGGTTCTAAAGCCGGAGGTATGAGGTCTATACAGCGGCCACCAAGTCCAATTATACGGTCATACAAAGAAGCCATAGCATTTCTGCGTAAACAGTTAGAAGTAATATGTTTGTTTGAGTTTTACAATGTTTGTTCTATAACTCTCTCACTCAACTGTTCTGTAACTACATATCTCTCCCTCAACTGTTCTGTAACTACAGGTTTGATCTCTCAATCAGCTGTTCTGTAACTACAGTATATCTCACTCGGCTGTGCTATAACTATCTCGCTCTCAGCTGTTCTGTAACTATTTCTCACTCAGCTGATCTGTAACTTTCTCTCATACAGGGCTCAAGATAAAAAGGAGTAAAATAAGGTCTTACTCAGCTTGCCTTTATATGTCTCCACCAAATCCTATGTTGTGACTACTCATTGAATAATCTCTTTAAGACAATTGTAATGAGTAGTTACAGCATAGCATTTGTAGAAGCACTCTCCTTATCTGGAGTTATGTAAAGTCTTAACTCAACTGTCTAGATGTAAAGTCTCAACTCAACTGTCTTGCTTCTTTATGCACATTCGGTTTAATAAACAAAGAGGTCATAATATACCTGTATAATATACATGTCTATATGGGGAACAATACATACTAAACTTCAGTAATGTTGATTTCTGATGTTAACCCATCTGTTTATAGCACATTATGGACACATATAGGAAACGATGTAGACTCAGCTCACTGAGATCAGGGATCTGTCTGATTGGCTTTGCAATGTGTTCTTATATATTTATTTGACATGAGTCTACACTGTTTTCTGGGCAAACGTTTATTTAATATATCGGTATAAGCCAATATAATAGTTTTGTATGTATGAATATTCTGTGGGAGAAGGATTAACTCTTAAATCAAGCCAAAGCAAGACCAAAGTATTGTTCTACCAGAACCAGTTGGGTCGATCACTAATGGATTTAGTTTCAATATGCAATTAAATAAATGTTTCGTTTTAAAAGCTATTAATTAATGTCTTATGGGATACCTTAGTCTTGTCTTTAATCACAATAATCATCTGTACTATTGAGCATTATGCACTTGTACAATATCATGGCATGAAAATGAATGAACATAGCAACTATAGAATAGGTTTGTTGAATTGCTTTGATAACCAGTGAGGTTGGGTATCATTTTGATGTGTTTGTGGATTGCCGATTGCTGTTCTTGTGCTTATATGATAACAGTCAAATACATGTAGTATTAAATGACCACTAAAATATTGGGTATATTTGTAGCCTATATGACAGGTGGCAGCATAATGAAGGCAAAAGAAATGCAGAAAGCTCCTGTAGGAGCTTTCTGCATTACTTATGTCCTTCATTAAATGGTCACCTGTCTTAAAAGAAAATGAGGCTGCCTAATTCAGCGGTCGCTTATTACAAGTTTGACTTACATTGCAAGTCTTAAACTGTAAGCAGGAAATGCAGAAGTACTTGCCAGCAGTTTGGACCCTTATCAAGTGCCAGTATCACTTGACATCTGATCAGGATCCAAACTATTTTTCACTTAGGTCATTTTTCTGGAAACATGCAAAAGGATTAGCTTATTTCAGAGTGTATGCAGACAATATTTTTGAAGCATGTGAAAATAATTCAACGTTCTCAGTGATACGGTTGTCACATGTTTGTCTCTCTTTAAGAATTTCTCGGAATTGTTTGACAGCCTAATGTCGCTATCTTTATAGAAGTGACATGCACTTTCTGTAGTTTTATAGGTTTAAATTTAGATGGTACCAGTTTTATTTTAGCACAGACAGTAGTGAAATATCTAGCAAATGACTAGCTACCGTTTCAGCTCTAGATCTGCTTGTTTATTTGTACAGAAAGTTCCTGCTATTGCTGCCACTTTTTTGAAGACTTATATTCTGCGTTTAAGGCATTTGATTGCTTAAAGCAAGATGAAAGCAAAGCAGAAAGCTCCTGAAGGAGCTGTCTGCTTTACTTTCATCTTGCTTTATGTTGTGACCTAACTTTAAAAAGACCAGTTCATGTTTATTCTAGTATTGTAATGTCTGGTCTTATCTTTTATAACCTTTTGAAAGGTAATTTGTCTGTATCATTTTAGAAACTTCTTATTTATAAGGATGTCAGTTTAATGGCCATGATTAAGCCTATTTTCCATGTACAGTCTTAAAATGTCTACAAATTCAGTCACCAAGGCAACCATGTCTTGTGACAAACGTAGAAACTGTGTCTTTATGTTTTACTGGATATTATTTTATGATAGGAACATGACCACAGTTTTGATGATTTTAAAGGAAATTTGCCAATAGTTTGGATCCAGATCAGACGTATCACACACATACAATTTTAGTCACTAATGAAGGATTTCATATCAGAATTGTTTTTGAAAAAGACATTTTAAAACCTGGTTTAAATCATGAATTCCTATCAATCTCCAGTAGAAAAACAATTTACATTGATAAATAGTGAAGAATCAGTTGAGGTAATTCAAAAGAACATAATTTATGCATATTTGGTATATTAAAAAAATGCCTCTGAAAGAGTCCTAGTATGGCACTCTTACAAGTGAACAGAGCCCACTTGTTTTATTGGCTGTACTGTACAATTATTGTCAGGGGAGGCTAATTGCTGTCTATAATGGGGCTGTATATCTGTCTGGCTATGTTATTTCGTTATCACAGTCCTTGTATGGGTTTTGATTATAGCCCTCAATGGGGTAAAACATTGGTAAGAGATAAGACACTGTGTCTCTCTTATTACAGTGCAGAAGATGTTATTCCTTTCAGTTTAATTTAACCCATTATCCCATGTCTGTTTCTTCTTGTGAATACAGCTAGGTGACCACTTAAAGCAGGTTAAAAGTAAAGCAGAATGCACCTGAAGGTGCATTCTGCTTTACTTTCAACCTGGTTTAAGCTACCATCTACAAGAATGTAGAAAATCCTTCTAATGGTACATATTCATGACTGTAAAAATGGAACTATTTTCTGCCTTGGAGAAAAGGTGTGAAAAGGCATATATCTATGGAGTAATATGTTAAATGAAATGCAAATGCACTCCAATAAAAGGTGGAAAATGACAGCCTTTTGAAATTTCTATTTTCATCTGAGTGGCAAACAGTTAGGAGCCTGATCTGACGATGGGCTATCCAGCGTTGGATCTGAGGAGTTAATTTGCATCTCTTCTACTGTATTGCTGCACAAAATAGATCATCTTTTCTGTGTAATAAGAAATAGATGAGTGCTTAAAACAATTTGAAACTTAGGTAGAAACTCTAGTAGGGTTTTCTGCTTCTCTGTAACCCAACTTGAAGCTGCAATTTCATTATTTGTCCTTAACACATTCAGTTATAATGTGAGGGGATAACAGTGTTTTTGTGTCTGAAAAGTCAGCTAGGCTCCTAGAAGGAGACAGTTCTATAACATTTAGGTGTGAAATGTCTGAGACTTTGCTTATTTGTTGCTCTTTGCAGTGAAACTAACTCAGCACTTGCTTAGTTTATTTTATTGAACGTTATTCACTGACACATTTGACAGTTCTGAAAAGATATTGAAGACTAACATAGATGTCTTTGTTCTGTACAATAATTCAGATATTTTCAGAATTTAGGGTATTTTTAACAAGAGATCAATGTATAAATACCACATATGAACAGTGACGAGTTTCAGATGATCAATGTCTGCACTGTTCTCAATGTCTCGGCATTAGGACATGTGACAACAATGCTACAAAAGGGATAGTTGGTGTGCAATCGATATGATGATGCAACTTCCAAAGAGTTCTTGGACTTAAAATGAGAGTCCCACTATTGCTATTAACCCTTTGAACCCTAGTCCCGCCTATAGGCGTCCTTTTCAAACAGTGTACATGTGAATAGTACACTTGTCCTATGCAAACAGTGAATACCCAGATCAGAGGGCTCCAAAAGGAGCCCTCTGATCAGGGTCTTCACTGTTTGTCGTAATTCCAAACATTGACAAAAACAACCCTTAAAAGTCAGAAATGGACTAGACTGAAATGGAAACTGGAATTGTCCATCTAAAGTTTCAGGGAGGAAAGAGTTAATTGCAAGAACATTTCTTTGAAATACAGTCATGCTTGTTTGACAAAGTATGGATGTCTTTAAACACAGATGACTGCTTCATGAAGGATAGCTCACCTATATGATATACACTGCCATTTATTTTCAGTGACTGACAGGTATATTGGCAATTTGGCATGAGCGTTTATGTTTTAGGTTGTTGGGAAATCACAAGCTTTTTGTGGAACACATTAAATAATAAATCTTGAATGCAGTGATCAGAACACAGTAATACTAGCTGCTATATATTTACAATAAAAACTAAATGGTTGGAAATATTTGAGTTTTAATTCCCTTTTACCTAGCGCTGTTCAAAAGTTCCATGGGTAGTACTACTTTGTTGTTAATGGATAGTATGGATTTTATAAGGTTGCTAGTTGAGTATAGTGGTTCCATATAGGCAAGGCTAGACAGTCAGTAGCCTACTGACAAATGTCTGTATTTGAGAGGCTTCATATTGCCGCTAGGCTGTCATGTTATATAATAATCAGATATAAAAATGCTTCTTCCTTTTACAGCGAATGGCTGCTGAAATGTTTGGCTAGTATGTTTGTTTCTCTCATGGCATGTTGAGAGTTATGATGTTAAATTGTTAATAATTCATACTGGAAACACTACAGGTCAAGGTCATTAACATGTTAACTCTTTACCTGATAGCCTATTTCTAGTATTGAAAATAGGTGACTACTTAAAGCAGGTTGAAAGTAAAGCAGAATGCGCCCTAAGGCGCATTCTGCTTTACTTTCAGCCTGCTTTAAGCTTCCATGTGCTAGAATATTGAAAATTTTCCCTATACTATATAAGCATGACTGATTAAATTGGAACTATTTTCTTCAGCGGAGGAAGTTAATTAAATACGCTAAAAGTCGCTTCTATGGGGGAAAGGGTTAATGTTAAAGTTTGGGTTAAGTGTTTTGAAGTTGAACTATATTTCAGTTGATTAGTTTACAATGGATTCGTTTGACATGTAGTATGATCAAGGGAAACCCTTTATAGTGTTAATTAACTGTTGAAGGGTTTCATTTGACAGAAGGGTTTCATTTGACAAGCTTCTGTTATTGTCTAGCTGCAATAAACAAGTGAATGCAAGACTACAGGCTCCAAGGTTATAAAGCTTTTGAGTTGAGTCTGAAATGGTTCTCTAGCATTTGATTTGTCAGATTTGAGCAAAAACTCAAATCTGACAAATCAAATGCTAGAGAATAATCTCAGACTCAACTCAAAAGCTTTATAACATTGGACACTGCAATTGCTATGTCATTGCCAGGTGCCAAATATCTAGCTCCAAAGTCTTTGATTTAGTTCCATTGATGTTTACATTATAACCCTTTACTCCATAGCGTGATTCTAGTTTTGAAGACAGGTGACCACTTAAAGGGGACTGAAAGTGAAGGAGAATGTGTCTTAACCCTTAGCCCGCCAAATAAATTGTCGTCTGCTATATTTCTCGTCTGCTTCAAGTTTCAAAGTGCTTCAAAGTTGCTCAAAATTGCTGAAAATGTTGTCTGAGTGTCAAACAGCTTGGATCCGGGTGAGACGCCGAGTTACTCGGCGTCTCATCTGGATCCAAGCTGTTTGCATATGGAGCTATAGTCGTGAGTGGCAGGCTAAGGGTTAAGGTGCATCCTGCTATACTTTTAACTTGTTTTAAGCTACCATCTGTTAGGTTACAATAGAAAATATTTCTTATGATACAAAATCATGACAGTATACAATGGGACTATTTTCTTCAGATGATGAATTAATTAAAAATGTAAAAAGACATAATGATATTTATGGAGTAATGGGTTAAGATAACTTTTCAATGCTATATTTTGGTCTCGCTTTTCATTTCTGTTATTTTGCAGCGAGACAGAATTTTTGCTTGCAATTTAAAGCATTACTAATTGTATATTTCACTTGAAAATGTCTTTAATGCTTCAGTAGAAAATTGCAATAGAGGTGTTTAGTAATGTGTGAATTAAGGTATCTGCTCTGCTTCTGTGTTAACCCTTTCCCTTATAGAAGCGACTTTTAGCACATGCATTATATTCATCCGCTGAAGAAAATAGTTCCAATATATACCGTAATGAATATGTGTCATGTTTAATACTTTCCTTATTCTAGCAGGTAATAGCTTAAAGCAGGCTGAAAGTAAAGCAGAATGCGCCTTAAGCGCATTCTGCTTTACTTTCAACCTGCTTTAAGTAGTAACCTATTTTCAATTCTAGAAATAGGCTATCAGGTAAAGGGTTAAGAGTGTGGCACTTGAGTGGGGTTTGAGTGGTGTCTTAATACTAAACTCACTGATGAGCTGATGCTCATATAATACATGTATACAATATTTTTAGCACTGTATTGTAAGGCATATTTCCTTTATGGCTAAGGTATAATTAGCCTTTTTGTAGGCAATACATTTTGAGTACTTAGAGGTTAATGTGATAATGTTAGGTATAGAAATAGTTTATTATTTCAAATTTTATTTCTAATTTTATTTCTATTATTTTATTTAATGATAATGTCCACCTTCCATGGAAACATGTTTATTTTGAAATATAGAAAATACAAAAATGTCTACAATATGAACGAAAAGTGGTTTAAAATGTATTTTTGTGTCTTTACCTTGTACTATCAGTGATGATGGTCATCCAAGCTAGTGGATGTCATATTGCTTTAAGAAGGGTTGAAATTTGAAATGCAATAAAGCAATGACTTGTGTAGTTGATACATATCTTTGGACAAGGGTTGAAATAAAACATGAGCAATGTTTAATGGATGTATGATTTATTGTGTTTGTATAGGAAGGTCCCCCTGTCACCGAGGAGGATCAGGCCCAGGGTCAGGCTTTGAGGGAGAGCTTTAAGATGACTGCTGGAGACGACATGGAAATTGATGCCTACGAGCTACAAGAAATCCTCAATAAGGTCTTCACCAGAGGTAAGGCAGCTATCTATATTTAGAGGATTATCAATTCCTTTGGATTGATATGAAAAATATATCACAAAAATGGGTTGTTATCTGGTGAAAAAACGAGTCCGCATGAGTTTTTACACCAGATATATCAACCCATTCGAGTGATATATTTTTCATATCTATTCAAAGGAATTGATTATCCTATTTATTATATATATTTTAATGATGTTTTTACAGAAAAAAAGCACAAAGTTAATTATTTACACGTGACGTCACTAAAGATATTGTGACGTGACGTCACAAAAACGTTATCATCACTGCAAAAGTGATATCATCACTAGTGATGATATCAACTGTAACTCATATGAAGTTTATCTAACTTAGAAATATCTATAAATCATTGATAGATATATAATAAAAAACAGTAAAACCTCTCTATTAAGACCTCTAAATTGTGTTAATTAGTATGTGTTAAAGGCAGGTGACTGCTTACAGCAAGGTGCATGTAAAACAGAAAGCTCCTGCAGGAGCTTTCTGTTTTACATTCACCTTGCTGTAAGCTATCACCTGTGTTTATGCAGTCAATTTTCCTTCTTTTTAGTGGTCTATATAGAGAGGTTTTATTGTACTCTTTATTTTCCTGTTGAGGATTACATAGAGTGCATTTGAGTGATAAGCACATGCACAAGTCCATTCAATTTAAAAAAAACATTGAAGTATTCATCTTATATTACACAAAATTACAAAGCAATTTACTATACAAATTACAATACAGGGGCCCGTTTCATAAAATTTCGTACGACAAAAACGATCGTAAGTCTAAACTTTAAAATACATCTAATTTCTGATTTCTCTAATTAATCCAGTCTGGTGACATCTCTTTGGAATCGTCTTTTCAAGACGATTCCAAAGAGATATCACAAGACAGGATTAGATAGAGAAATGAATAAAAATTGAGATTTTAATAATCTGACTTACGACAACATTTGTCTTACGAAGTTTTATGAAACCGGCCCCAGGTCACAAACACACAATATAATACATTCTTTGTTTAGTTGATTTGCTTATCCCTTTACTCCATAGATACTTTATTTTACACATTTACTTCATTACTCCAATGAAGAAAATTGTTCCATTCTATGCAGTAATGAATATACAACATAACAAATATTTCCTGTATTCTAGCAGATGTAGCTTAACCCTTTGAAGTCTAGTCCCGCATATAGGCATCCTTTTCAAACAGTGTACATATGAGTCGTACACTTAATGTCCTGTGCAAACAGTGAAGACCCAGACCCAGATTAACAAAAACGACCCTTAAAGGCCAAAAATGGACTAGACTCAAATGGAAACTGGAATTGTCCATTTAAAGTTTCAGGGAGGAAAGAGTTAAAGCAGACTGACAGTAACCCAGAATGCGCTTTGTAATTAAATTAAGGCACATTCTGCTTTATTTTCAACCTACTTTAAGTGGTCATCTGTCTACAAAACAAGAGACAGACTATGGAATAAAGGGTTAAGCTAATGCCTTATGGAAACAAAACCAAGGCAAGAAGCAAAATACAAGTCAACTAGCATTCTCCATATTTAGTAAATGCCATCAGCACCAAGAATATAATTGTAGAATATTTTTTGTTTTCATGGACGTTTGAAAAAAATCTGGTCACACTGTATGAAATGGTGAAGCAGTTACATACTAAAGTGTGACCAGGGATTTTTTCATATCTCCATGAAAAAAAAATATATTACTTACAATTTAATGTCACTACTGAATGTAAGAAATAGATAAAATAGAGAATCTGACACAAGTGCTCATTATTTATCATTTTCAACCATAGATTGTTATCCATCCGCCATATATATTTACTGACGAAACTTGACATTGTATATAGTAACATCATAGTAAATGACATCACTTTGCATACCACTTCATGGGACATAGGTAAAAAGTGCAGACTCAGATCAGATGTTGCATAATGCAGTGTCTAATCCGAGTCTACACAGTTTGCCAACAGGAATTTCTATCAAAAATAAAATTGAAAAATTAGACCAGGAACCTGTTAAATGAAAAATGGACTCATCCAATGCATAAGCATGGAAGAATCCATTAGGCATAAATAGGTTAAAACCAGATTGACTGTATGATCCCTATTTATACAGATAATTAAAATTTAACCATTGGAATGAATTGGCATTCTTAATGGATGGAGCAAATCGAGGGCTTGGTGCAAAACTATTGCAACTCCCTCACAATTGTGAGGGAGTTACAATAGTTTTGCACCAAGCCCTCGAAATGTGAAATGCAAAGCTTCAGACCTCATTGCTTCTTCATTTAATGGTTACAGAAGAAGGTTGTATTATTCTACATGTATATAAGCCCTGCCTTGAGAAAAAATAGACTTATTGCATTGTAATCTATGTAGATCTGGACCAGTCGCTGCATCAAAGATGGAGCCACACTGGTTGACACTCAGAAGCAACTTCAGAATTTTGTTTAACAGTACAATACAACTTCTCTATTACGGTCACAAAAAATGGTCTGAATTATTAGGTGTTTGCAACAGGTAAACGATCAAGGCATGTTGCGGTAAACTGAATATTCTATTCCGACGTTTCGTCTTTGAAAATAGACTTCTTCAGTGTATTATATATTCAGTACAGCACTTGTCAGTGTAGACCAAAGTTATGGAGCCTTAGATGACTGCAGTGCTTGGTGACCTACACAATTTTACAATGCAATGAGTCTTCTTTTCTCATGACACATCTCATATATAACTGAAAAGTTGTTAATTATTTATTATCAAACCTATGTGAACTTTGCATCAACAGTTCAAGGTCAGTGTTGTAACAGTAGCAGTGAAGATAAGTAATAGAACAGTGTAGATATAGCTCTCTATTCAGTTGTGTTTTTCTTTAATTATAGATAAGCAGAGCTCCAGATAAGAGGATGTAAACTGAACTTATCCAACATTTCAGCACCAAATCCTATGGTGTTACTACTCATTAAAATCTCATTTCAATACCAAATCCTATGGTGTTTCTACTCATTAGAATCTCATTTCAACAACCAAATCCTATGGTGTTACAACTCATTAGAATCGTCTCTTCGAGGCGATTCTAATGAGTAGTAACGCCATAGTGTTTAATTTAGAAATAAATATTTTAGTTTTTTGAAATATTCCCCTTATCTGGAGCTCTGGATATTAAGGTTTTCTTTTTCTTTTTTAGCCACAACAAATAATATATTATATAAAATAATGTTATAATAGAATAATATCATTTTCATTTCAGTCTGATGATTTTGTTTTTGCATAATTTGTCTAATGAACATTGTTGCATGGGAATATACCATTTGATTTTGAGAATCAATTTACTAATTAAGCTAGCTTTTAAAAATATACGTGCATCTTGAAAACAGAAATGATTTTTTTGTCATAGATACTTTAAGTTTGAAAAACAAAAAAAATGTGGGTTTTTTGGTTATTTTTTTTCATAAAATTAAAGGTTCTTCTTTAGCTCTGATGCTAGTTTTTGTTCAGCTAGATAGTTTAGTGGCTAGTATAATATCACAGATCTGTATACAGCAGCCAAACTCTGTATGAGATATGTTTGTAGTTTTGTTACAAAAATGGCATCTTGATGCAGAACAAAAGTAATGTAAAACTTTTTGGATTACTGCTGTCATGCTTTAAGCAGTTAATAGTCTATTGCCTATTGTTTCTAAATTTAAAAGCGGCTGTACATGATTGTGCCTTATCATAGAAAGGGGGAAAAGCCTGCTCAGGCAATGGAAATAGTGCAGACCCAATTATCATGAACAGTAAAGTCTCTCTATTACGATCACTAACATGATGGCTAATTGGTTGTATGAAAGACAAGTACAGCTTACAGCAAGATGACAGTCAAACAGAAAGCTCCTTTAGGAGCTTTCTGTTTTCTGTCACCTTGCTTTAAACAGTCACCTGTCATAAACAACTAACAAGCAACAAAATTTAGTGGTTGTAATAGAGTCTCAGGATTTCTGTACAGTGTTTCCACCTGTATTGGGCAGTTCTATTGACTCACTTATACTGTGTTGTGGGGCTGCAAAACCCTATTAAACAGTCACCTGTCATAAACAACTAACAAGCAACAACAGTTAGTGGTTGTAATAGAGTCTCAGGGTTTTCTGTACAGTGTTTCCACCTGTATTGGGCAGTTCTATTGACTCACTTATACTGTGTTGTGGGTCTGCAAAACCCTATTAAACAGTCACCTGTCATAAACAACTAACAAGCAACAACAGTTAGTGGTTGTAATAGAGTCTCAGGGTTTTCTGTACAGTGTTTCCACCTGTATTGGGCAGTTCTATTGACTCACTAAATATACTGTGTTGTGGGGCTGCAAAACCCTATTAAACCAGCATATTGACTCTATTAGGTTACCTCTTGTGATAAAGCTCATAATAATTATAGTAATAATTAATCCAACAATAATTCTTCTCTCTGATAAAGCTCATATAGTAGTCACTCAGTAATATAATTATTCACTGTGATTTATTTGTACAATAATCACCCAACAATAATTCTTCTCTCATATAAAACTTGTACAGTAATTACTCAATAATATAATTCTTCACTGTGATAACTCATACAATAATAGCCCCACAATAAACTGGTTTTATTTGATTTGATTAAAAAACATTTTAATCAATAATTCTTCCCTATATTAGCATCCTTACTTCAGTTTTGGACAATACTGTGATATGTTGCATATTTAATAACGCTATTTAACCCTTAGCCTGCCACTCACGACTATAGCTCCATATGCAAACAGCTTGGATCCGGATGAGACGCCGAGTAACTCGGCGTCTCATCCGGATCCAAGCTGTTTGACACTCGGACAACATTTTCAGCAATTTTGAGCAACTTTGAAGCACTTTAAAACTTGAAGCAGACGAGAAATATAGCAGACGACAATTTATTTGGCGGGCTAAGGGTTAAGCTTTGCAATTTCAAAGGGGTTGGTTAACCCTTTCCTCCATAGAATTTTAGTTTTACCTTCTCCTATATATAAGCACCAACCATGTACAGTGGAGAATCTGTTATTCTTTCCCGTTTAAACGCAAACGTACGCAAACGCAAAGCACTAAAACGTAGAAAAGAACAACTTTTGGACAATTCTGATAATTCTTGTTTATCTTGGTGGCAAACAGTTTAGAGCCTGATCAGACGCCGGGTTACCCGGCGTCTGATCTGGCTCCAAACTGTTTGCACTGCAAATAATAGTTTTAGCGTAAACGCGTTTATTGGGAAAGAATAACAGATTCTCCACTGTATTCATTGATGGTATTGAATACAGGTGGCAGCTTAAAGTAAGAGGAAAGTAAAGCAGAAAGCTAAAAAAAAGGAGCTTTCTGCTTTGCTTTTATTTTGTTTTAAGCAGTCACTTGTCTTTAATATGTTTGAATATTGCCAAGTTTCACATACAGTTATGGAGGAAAGGGTTAAAGGGTTAAAGACATTAAACGTGTAAATGTGTATGTCAGGAACACAAGCATTCCCAATTCTGTCCCTAACCTGCTTTACTTTTACCTTTCTGTAAGAATTCTCCTGCTTTATACAACAGAAATACACTGATTGTGACAATGGGTGTATTGTACTGTCTTATGAGTGTTATAAATGTCTGTAATGAAACAGATGTGAAGTAAAACACCAACCATGGTAAACAGAAAGCCAACCATGGCAATCTGAAAGCCAACAACGAGGCAAATAGAAAGTCAACAATGCAGTGACCTGGAAAGAATTTTTTTCTATGTGACTATGGCCCATCATCTATAATTTTTTATGTGACATTTCAAAAATCTATGTGACATTTTGAAATTTTATGGGCCAATTTTTAAAATGCTTAGATTTCAATAAAAATCAATGTTTTTTACATACCTTTATTCGTAAGTAAGAACTTAAACAGGTATACTATTTCTGAACTAAAGGTGTGTGGCATATCTGATTGAAAAATAGATAATCATATGATACAAAGTGCACAACCCTATGCATTTGTATTCGTTCTAGTTTGTTAAATTAAGTCTAGAGGGCGTATCGCGGGTGTAGCCCATACTGTTGTAGCAGACAGAGTTGGGTCGATTGCTATTAATTATGACAAATACTTACATAACTTGTTGACAATTCATCTCCAAATGATCAAATTCTATAAAACATCTAATCAATCACCTGAAATATCCGTCGGTCTGGTGTTTTCAGATATTTTATTTAGTAACAGGTTCGACGAAAAAGTTCAAACTTTCCTTCAAATCCGTTGTATCTGATAGACAAGTGTCCAATTTAGAATCGTTTTCTCAGTCTATTAACTGTATAATTCATATTCAGAATCGCGTCTTATGAAGAAAGAATTCGATCCCGGCGTGTGCTGGTTTTTCTTTTGACTTTGTTGTATCTCTCAATCGTAAATCTTTCCAGAAATGTCCACGTTTAGTGTCCTCGATTTTGTCGAGGCGCCATTTTGTTTCGAGTCAATTTCAAAATATGACAGCGCTATTTTTAATGCCGTTTTATTTGTCAATATCTCCTATTGAAAACAGTCTTACAAAGATGAAAAAGACATAATACTTTGTAAAACCAACAAAAAAAAAAGACGCCTAAGAACCATCTTTTTTACTTGTAACGGTAATACACATATGCCAAAACACGGGTGTTCGCAAGGTATCTGGTCTTAATGTACCATTGCCTCAATGTACCATTTTCAGTCTGAACGTACCATTTTTAAAAATCCTATATTACAACCATAATTGACCATTATTAGTTGATGAAAAATGTAAAATAGTACTTTATATGTTACTTGGTTGAAATGAAGGATTTTTTAAAATTAGGATGTTCCTGTGCGAGTATTATCCACTTTTTGTAGAAGTACAATAAGTTTATACAATTCAACATGTTTGTATCTGCATTCTTTCATTCTTTTTTTCCTACAATCGGTTGTGGAAAAAAACTACAAATATCATAAATCAATCAAAATAGATTGGGGATAATTATAAACTATTTCTTTTTTCAAAAAATAAATAACAAAATTGTTTTCTATCAATTTTATATAGTGGTACGTTCAGTCTAGGAAAATGGTACATTGAGACTGGTACATTGAGGCATTGGTACGTTAAGACCATAAACCGTTCGCAACATATAGGGCCTATTGAAATGTGCATAGAAATTCTGCTTCGCAATTTCGGCATATCTCTTTATTTTCTAATGGGTTTTTTCATAATGTATCGCTGGAAAATCAATTCAAGAAATTAACTGTCGATCTACATTCATATAAAATGTTCACGAGTTATACGCGTCCAAGCTGTTGTGTTTGGGAATGAAATCGGAATACTTTGCTATTTTTGCACAAAAAAATGTCGGAATTGGCAAGAAGTTTCGATTTGTTTAAGGTAAATTTCGATGTTTAATTCCACAAAGTGCAGCTAATTTCTATTGAAAAAAGACGATTAAATCCTCCAGAAAAACGAATTAGATCTAGTTGTTAAACGATAGAATCAAGCCATCTAGCATACAGGACATTTTGCATTTGAAAATTATGGTAAGATAAAATCGGCGAGACGCTGGGCGCACCAGTTGGAAATTCTATGTGACATTTTTTATTTTTATGTGACTATGGCGCATGGCGCGTGGGTTTCCAGGTCACTGCAATGGCAAACAGAAAGCCAACAATGTGGCAAATAGAAAGTTAACAATGGCAAACAGAAAGCCAACAATAAGGCAAACAAAAAGTCAACAATGACAAACAGAAATCCAACGATGGCAAAGAGAAAGCCAACAATGGCAAAATTTAATAGAACTTGCACTGATATATAAAAAAGGGTCAAGTGCTAAATGCATGCTAATTAGTTCTTGTATGAAATTGAGAATAAATATTTTATATTGAAAGATTGACTAATGATTGTGATAAATTGATTGAAATGCTCAAATACCAATTTGCTTTGTCCAGGAGGCAGTTCTCAGTACAGTATTGGTAAGATGTACTGGATAAACAAGGAGAGAGGTGGCGGGCACTACTTCACTATGTTTGTTACCATAACAACAGATAATAATAATTCCTTTTTCTTTCCAGTTATAAGTTGTATAAATGTGACTTGTAACATAATAACAAACAACACATAGACTTTGTAATAATGTTAATTTGATATATTCGGGATAATCAATACACATATTAGTATTACAGTGAAGCCTGTGTTGAGCAAGCATTCAAGAGAAGCTGCTTCAACACTAAGTAACTCTTTCAACACTGAGTAACTCTTGTGGGTTATTATGTTCCCTTGTGGATCTTTTTAATTACCAAAATTTGAACCAGTCTACTTGGAATTCTGGCTTTAAATTAGCAAGCAATGTAGACCCTGATCAGAGGGCTCCTTTAGGAGCCCTCTGATCTCTGGTCTACACTGTTTGCACATGTGATGAGTATATTAATTATTAAACAGGTCCATGGTGTTGTGAGAATCCAATCTTTGCATGATTGGTATTTTTTTCCTCTGCAATAAACACTTTCTACAATTTTGTTTCTAAGTAGGGTGTGGGAGTTAAACAGTTTGGATTCTGATGAGAAACAGCATCACACAGCATCTTATCAGAATCTAAATTGTTTGCACTGGTAATCATGATGTTGCTATTGTCGTGCAAAAGTTAAGACTGATGGTAACTTATTGCAGAATGTAAATTGAAAAATTCTGTACTAGGTAGACTTTCTTGTCTATTGAGATCTTGCTTCTCCATTGAATACAATCAACACAGGTATGTCTGTAAACATAAAGTGAAGTTGTTGTTGTATACATCGTAACATGTACATCTACAATAACCATTTCTTGCTGAGAGCAGAGACTATATTATATTGTTGTCAGCTGTTTCATAAAGGTCATCTGTCTTCTAGATGGTCATTTTAGGGCTTATCTCGAGGGTTTATTGTGCAAAAATTATAAGAATTGAGTTGTCATGGTCTCAAAATAGCATGTTACTAATATTGCATGGTTATAAAAGACAAAAGAAAATTGCAGTAAAAGGTGATCAATGCCTGTTACCGTGGTAATTGGTGCAGCTAATATGAGCATGAACTTGTAGCATCAATGTTTTTGTCAGCATTTGTCTTGTGACAGTTATTATCTGTCAGTTGTCAGCATTACTTATGGGTGTAGCTAAATAAGGAACAGTCAAACCAGAATATTGCGCAATCATTTTAATAAAGATGCGGGGGAAGTCGTAAAGTTAATTTACTGCTCAACGCAGGTTAAAAGAAATGCAGAGCTTTCTGCATTTCTTTTGACCTGCATGGAGAGTCAAGCAGTGTTTAATGATTGCGGTGCTTTCTGGAGAGTTGTCAGCGAACACGGGTTTAGTTATTGATGCCATTGTCAAGAGGCATGCTATTAGCAATGATAACTTAGACTTAGGAAACATGCTAATGCCAACATGGAGAAATTATTATATTAACCTCGTCACTGCCATAACAGGATGACATCTGCTTTAAAAAAAAAAGTGGTCTGCTTTAATTTCAAAGATTTAAATGTCAGGTACATATTTTGGCTTAAGAAATATTGAAATGAGTGTCAAACAGTTTGGATCATGATCAGAAGCTGCGTTACTATGCGGCGTCTGATCAAGATCCAATCTGTTTTCCAATAACCATTGCACTCTCAGCCTGGGTAAGGCAGTGAAGAGGTTAAGCATTTCAATGCTGAATTGTCAAAATAATTTGTTTATTTTCTGAATAATGGACACGTTGTGTTGTCTTTGGAGGAGTTTTGACCCAGAATATTTGAAAAGTATGATAAACAGTGCTGTTCTTAATCAGAGGGTTTCTTCTTTGATCTGGGTCTACACTGTTTGAAAAAGATGTTAGTTACAAGGTGCAACACTGTTAGGTTTATAATTAAGCTCATTTACTTGATGGCATGTCAAATGTTTAGTCCAGTGTGACATGCTACCTTTAAACTAATTATTTCTGTAAGAAAAAGAAAAATTATCTTGTCTATGTTGTTGACACACCCTAAAACTATTAATATTCCTCTTTCAACATAAATAATACTTTAGGGAAAATCCGATTCGATTTGAGTTGTCATTTAAGATAGAATTTAATGAAATAATTAGCTAGCCTTTTGCAAGCTTAACATCATTCAGCTTGATTAAAAAAGAAATTACATGTCAAGGAGTTTTTGTCACATAAAGCCAAACATGTGTTTAGCAACCAACAAACCTGGTAGTAAAATTACTGGTAGGTAAGTGGTAAAATTGAAGAAGAGACGATTCTAATGAGTAGTGACACCATAGGGTTTGATGCAGAAATAACTATTTTAGTTTTTGCAATACCTCCCCTAAGTCCCCTTGAAGCAAGCCCCGGATATGTTGGAAATACATAGTTTTAAAATATACCCTATCATTGTCGGAATGATAATGTGATGACTGATAATCTGATTTCAGTTTTCAGTATAATGTAATATATTACATGTAGTTATAATATTGATTGTGCTGTAACCAGTTAATATAGAGTGTTTGTTCTTGTTGCATGTAGGAGGTGTATTCGGTAAGATTTACAAATTGCACCCTTTATTCATAGCTTCACAATGTCTTATGTGTATATTTATGTTGTTATAATATTTGAAAGCTTTGCTTCTATGATTCACTATCATGTATCAAGTATCAGTTTGTATATATGGTATAAAATCTGCAATATTTAGAAGGACTAAAAAGAAGTTTAATTTTTGGCATTTTGAGACAAGTTTATGCTTAAAGCAGGATGAAAGGAAAGCAGAAAGCTTCTGAAGGAGCTTTCTGCTTTCCTTTCATCCTCCTTTAGGCTTTTTGGCTTCAAGCCATCAATGCCATTCAATGGGTTTTGAAAAAGGAACAACGTAAATGTTACTTTGCTTTTGCAAAAAACTTTTTCAATCACCCAAAACTACATACGGTAATTATAAATAAGAAGAACTGAAAGTGAATTTTAGCAAAGTTTTGCATGCATTTGAAGGGGATTTATAGTACAGTGCGATCTCTCTACAACTTCATTAATTGGGAGGCAATGATTCTATGTGTTAATTGTTCAGAAGGATCAGTGTTATAGGGAAATCAAACATGATTGTCTTGTTTTGGCAATAGTGGCAAGCATTGTTGTAAGGAAGGAGGGAATTGTTGTAGGGAGGGAGCACTATATTGAATATTGGGGTTTATACTTGAATGCTTAGATATATTCATAGGTAGTTAAGGTACTATTTATTAAATCATGAATGTATATACTATTAACTAATTCTTAAAAAGAAGTATACATACATGTATGTACTATACAAATATTACCAAGGTTTGAAGGTCTGGGTATTATTTTCTAACAGCATGCTTGGGACAAGTTTATGTTGTTCGTCCATCACGGTTTTGTATATTTTCAACTTACTTTCAGCTACCCACATCGTCCAAGCTTTTGTAAAATCTAGTGACAGTTTTACAGAATAACTTGTCAGCTGTTTTCTACAGTTCTTTTATCTATGTTAGAACAACACAGTTTCATTACTTTGAGTAAATTAATTGTTGTCGTTTTCACTTTTGTAGCTTAAATGTGAGCAAAAAGTCCTGCCAGAGTAGTGGTATAAAACATGAAAACTGTTTTTTCAGTCCATTTGACTTTGATTAACCCCTATCATTGACATAGGCAACAATTGCTGTTGACTTTGCAAACTGTTCAGATTTAAATGAAACGTCACATTATACAGCATCTGATCATGATCCAAACTGTTTGAGAATCATTTTGTACGTCTTCTGCCATTTCAGTCATTATTCAGTTTTATTATTTTGACATTTTTTCAAGGCGATAGTTTTGTTTTTGCTTTGCATACACCTATTGTGTACAATCATACCTGCTTTTTAGCTCACTAGCTAGGGGCCCGTTTCATAAAACTTTGTACGACAAAAACGATCAAAAGTCTAAACTTTAAAATACATTTAATTTCTGATTTCTCCATCTAATCCTGTCTTGTGACATATCTTTGGAATCATCTTTTCAAGACGATTCCGAAAAGATGTCACAAGACAGGATTATATGGAGGAATAAATAAAAATTGAGAGTTTTATAATCTGACTTATGACAACATTTGTCGTACAAAGTTTTATGAAACCGGCCCCAGGCAAGTAGTACCATGGTGAGCTATTTTGATGGTCCTGTATCCATTGTCGTCTGTTGGTCGTCAACAATTTTTAAAATGCCATTTTCTCCAAAACAAACGGTTTGACTTTTACCAAACTTGGCAAGAATAATCCTTATTTGATTCTCTTCCAAGCCTAAATTAAATGGTTAGAATATTTCAATGAAAACTTGAAAATTGGTCATGTTTGTAACAACAGTACCCTGAGCTTACATATTTGGTACATTAAAGCATCATCTACAGACTACGGGTCAAGATTGTTCAAATTTATAATGCCTCTGGGGTCAGAAATGCATGGTCCCATCCACAGGTCACAGTTTTACAGTAATATAGTGAAATATTCAATTGTCTTCTTCTCTGAAACTTAAATATGGCCAGAGCGTGATATTTGGCATGATGACGCTTCTAGAGGTCCTCTTCCAATGTTGAAATGATTTCAGTCTGTTGCATATTTAGGTGAAATATATTTTTTCAATTTCAAAATCAGTTGTCAATAATGCCACTGGGGGCATATGCGTAACTATTGAATGCAGGGTCCTGTTTACAGATTGCATTACTGCTTTAACTCTTTCAACGCCATAGTCCTGTTTAACATATACTCATCACATTTGCAAACAGTGTAAACCCAGATCAGTGGGCTCCTATAGGAGCCCTCTGATCAGGGTCTACACTATGTTTAATCTAGACCAGTATTTATTAAACTACCCAGAATTCGAAGTAGACTGGTACATGTATTGGTAACTAAAAAGATCCACAAGGAAACCTAATAATAGTTACTTAGTGTGGAAGGAGTTAATGTATTTTATGTATCATTGACTGTTGAGATAGATATGATGATTGCCATCAATAGATTAAAAAAAAAAGGAAATAAAATGACAGGAAACAGCCTCAGATGCAAAGGAATGAATGTTGCTATACAAGGCTATCACCTTTTGATATCCAGAATTTAACTTACATTTTGCAAACAGTTGAGTTCAAATCAGTTCTTAAAGTCATTGTTAAATTTCTATATTCATGTTATAATTATTGCATAACATAGTATGAACTTTTCCTTAAAGCATGATTTATTTAAAGAACTAAGTGTCTGTCTTGATGTTCAAGAATTTATTCATTTACATTTTATGATGTCCATTGGATATTGTATAGAAGTGAACATACAGTTGAACTTGGATATCTCGAACTGGGTTAGGTCAAACATACCCTTATTTCAAAGTTAAAACTTGGCTTAGCCATGTTTTAACGTTGAAATAGGGATATGTTTGACTTAACAGAGCATGAAATAATGCAATTCATGTGTCAACAAATCGGATAGTTCGAATTAAGCGAGTTTGAGATATCGAAGTTCGACTGTACTTTTATCCAAAAGGAATGCACTTTTCCCAATTTGAATCTTGATTGATTTGTGGATTGGCATGACAAGTTAACCCTTTTCTGCACAGAAGGATGTTCATAGGAACCCCTAATATATGCTTCCCAATAAGGGGCTGATCATGACCCCTTTTACTCGGACAAGTGGTGGTGTAAACCTGGATGAAAGTAAAGCAGAAAACTCAAATAGGTTTTTCTGCTTTTAACTTTCATCCTACTTTAACCCATTACCCCATAGCCTATTTCTAGTTTTGATGATAGTTTACCACTTAAAGCAGGCTGAAAGTAAAGCAGAATGCGCCTTAAGGCGCATTCTGCTTTTCTTTCAGCTTGCTTTAAGCTACTATCTGCTAAGATGTAAAAAATATTTCCTGTGATGCATGTTCATGACTGTATAAATTGGAACTATTTTCTTCAGTGGAGGAATAAATTAAAGGCATAAAAAGGCATATTTATGGGATAATGGGTTAAAAAATCATCTGCCTAAACAATCTCCACTTATGGCAGGAAAGGGTTAAACTTTAAAAAGATGCATGTATTTGATGTGATGTTTTACATTTAAAACTCTACAATAAGTCAAACAGTGTATTAAATATGTTTCTTTTTAACTTTGCAGAATTCAACTTTGATGGATTTTCGGTGGATGTGTGCCGCAGTATGGTGGCTATGCACGACGTATCCTTTACTGATGTTTCTTGTAATTGCACCACTCCTCCATTAGCTCCTCTTTTGCTATAAGCATATAAATACAGTAAAACCCCTCTATTACGACCGCTGAAACAAATGCTATTTGATTGTATAAAAGACAGGTGTGAACTTAAAGCAAGATGATAGTGACACCTTGCTTTAAGCAGTCACCTGCCTTAAGTATCCAATAATAAACGGGGTTTTTTTCCCCCAGGCCTTGTCAGTAAGGACCTCATTTATTATCCCCGTCATAGGTGCGTCGGGGTCGGGGAGCCATCCACCGACACACCTTACAAATACGTATCATGAATAACAATATTGTTATATGGCTGACAAAGCTCCAAAAGTTTACATTTTCATACAAAAAGAAGAAAAAAAGTATTTGAAGCCAGGTATACTGATAAGTTTTCTTTGTGATTTTGAAACAGAAAATTATTTTGCAATGATAAATAAGATTATGCTTATTACTAGTGTTGTTTTATCCATTATACACCCACATCTTCGTACACACTAACAATTACATTTATGTGCAGACTTTTAGAAGAGAGAGAAAAAATTTAGGTCTTTGTCGTTAAAATTAACTTTTTTTAGTGGTCGCAATAGAGAGGTTTTACTGTATTAACTCTTTCAACACCATAGACCTGTTTAAAATATACTAATTATACCTCCCACAATGAGTTGTGGTTATTATACCCCCACAAAGAGTTGTAGGTGGGTATACTGGTATCACTCCGTCTATCATGCATCCATCCTTCTTCTTCTTCTTCTTGATACTTCTTTCCATCAAGAATGATGATGTATATTATTTGAAGTAAACTAGCCCATCTATTGCTCAATAAACCTCTGCTCTAAATGACATTTTGCTTCATTTATAAGGGGACTGTTTCTTTCCTGAACTTAATATGGACAATTCCAGTTTCCAATTACATAAGTCTAGTTGATTTTTGACAATTTAGAGTAGTCTATTGCATTATATTGTAAACTGACAAGCAGTGTAGACTCAGATCAGAGGGCCCTTGTAGGACTCAGTGTGTCAATGAAGTTTTAGTTTCATGACTGTGTTATAAATCTTAAACTAAATCAAAGGGCGACACTTCAGGCAAGCTTGGCTTTGATGAGTTCAAGACTCTGTGGCAAGATCTGAGAAAATGGAAGGTGAGTCAGACACAACTATATGTAAAACCTTGATAGGTCACATATCATTTAATCTTTTTCTCCATATGTCATATTATGATAGTTTTGGCAGATGTAACTGTATTTTAGTCAGGTGTTACTGAATAGAATTTAATATTTGTATTTACTTCTGGCTATTATGGGTACGAAAAATATGATCAGTATAGGTAAAATAAAAGTTAATGATTGCTGTATATCTGAAAATGAGTAATTAAATTATGAAATGCGTCTGAAATAACAGACTTTAGAGAGGTCAGTTATGAAGCAACGCATTTGGTTTTTCCGTTAAATCTTGGTATATAAGGAGTCTCGATCTCCGTTGCTGGGGGGAGAACTAAGAAACCTAGCGAGAGGCTAGTTAGGGTCATGTAGCAATCAGAGGACCGGAGCATATGTTTTAGAAGAAATGCTAGACGAATAAAAGTTAAAACCAAGCCTACTTGTACTTATTCACTACGGCCAATAGTATGACACATAAATACACCTTTTTACGCTTTAAGTTATTTATATATATCCAGAAAAGTAGTCCCCAGAAAGGAACTCCTGAACAGGAAATATGCAAGGCATTTACAGTACCTTTTAAAGCAGGCTGAAAGTGAAACAGAATGCTCCTAAAGGAGCAATCTGCTTCACTGTCATCCTGCTTTAATTGGCATTCTTTTTTCAGACTTAGAAACATGCTATGGGGTGACAGGTTAAAGCAAGTAGGAAGTGTTTAAAGCAAAATGTTACAGGATTGATAGCCTTGCTGGTATCACGTGACAACTTGAGTCACATGATACCCACCGACTTCTAAACCCTTTACCCCATAAATACGCCTTATTACGCCTTTAATTTATTCTTCCACTGTAGAAAATAGTTCCAATTTATACAGTTATGAATATCTGTCCAAATATTTTTTTTCCATATTCAAGCAGATGGAAGCTTAAAGCAGGCTGAAAGTAAAACAGAATGTGCCTTAAGGCACATTCTGCTTTACTTTCAACCTGCTTTAAGTGGATACCTGTCTTCAAAATTAGAAACAGGCTATGGGGTGATGGGTTAAGGCTTTGTGATAAAGCGTATGAAATATTTTACTCAAAGTCGAGGGATTAAATTAGAATAATGTTACCATTGGGGTTTTTTTTCCTTAAAAATAACCAACATAATTTTATGACAATTGACACAATGTCTCCATTGTAGTAATTGCTATACATTAGTCTTGCTTTGGTGTCTCTTGTTTGACAAGAGACATCTGATTGTGTGGAATGCTTGTGATATGTATTTCTATTTCTATTCAGGCTGTTTTCAAGATGCATGACAAGGATCAGAGTGGCAAGCTGAGCTCTTATGAGCTAAGAACAGCTTTCCGTGAAAGTGGTGAGTCTCTCAAAACCTTATTATGACTGTTTAATTCTTTCCTCCCTAAAAATTTAAATGGACAATTCCAGTTTCCATTTTAGTCCATTTCTGACTTTTAAGGATTGTTTTTGTCAATGTTTGGCATTATGACAAACAGTGAAGACCCTGATCAGAGGGCTCCTTTCGGAGCCCTCTGATCTGGGTCTTCACTGTTTGCATCGGACAAGTGTACTATTCACATGTACACTGTTTGAAAAGGATGCCTATATGCGGGACTAGGGTTCAAAGGGTTAAGATAGGGTACAGCGTAATGCAAGACTAGAGTAATTCAGTAAGCTTCTTTACTTTTGTCATGGATTGAGCAATTGCCTGCCTTCAGAAATCCACATTTTTATTAACTGGTACCTCACTGTATGTGGCTCTAAAGGGAGTACTTTACACTGGCAGTATAATTTTCAGTACAGTAAAACCTTTCTATTACGACCACTAAAACAAAGACTAATTTATTGTATAAGACAGGTGACAGTAAAACAGAAAGCTACTGTTTTACAGTCACCTTGCTTCAAGCAGTCACCTGTTGTAAACACAGAATGATTAATGCAATTTAGTGGTTGTAAAAGAGAAGCTTCACTGTACATGCATTTGAACTGTGACATGAGGAAACCAAACTTATTGGATTGTAAACAGTGTAGACTAAGCCTAGCAACAACCTCTGTCACTGTCTGATCAACGTTTACACCTGTAAACAAATTAACCCATTAACTCATTAGCGATGAAAAATTATCCTAAGATTTCCAAACTTGCAATTTTTCAAGTGTGATTTTACGAATCGTACCTTTACTCCATCGCCTATTTCTAAGCAGGCTGGAAGTAAAGCTTCACTTTCAGCCTGCTTTAAGCTACCATGTACTAGAAAAAAATCTGAAGATTTAGCAAAAATCCAGAGAAATCGCAGCTCTGTGGAATGGTGTGTATTTATTTTCAGGTTTCCGTCTCAGCAACAGCACAATGACCTCCATCATCTTGAGATACAGCGACAAGAAGGGAGAGATTGAGTTTGATGACTTTGTTCTTAGTGCAATTAGATTGAAGACAATGATTTGTAAGTTATAGTTGATATCTATCTATCCAATTAAACAGCATTAATTAGCCCACCTATTCAAAGAATAGAGACGTTTATGTAGTCCCTCTGTCATTGGAGTAGGCGCTTGTGTTATTGATGGTTAATGCTTTACTCATTATTTGTTGGACCTTATATGTGATTCAAGTAAATTTTGTTGCAAATAATAATATACTACATGTGATAAATATAGATGTATAACAGTGGAGAATCTGTTATTCTTTCCCGATAAATGCGTTTACGCTAAAACTATTTTTTCTTTTACAAACAGTTTGGAGCCAGATCAGACGCCGGGTAACCCGGCGTCTGATCTGGCTCCAAACTGTTTGCCACCAAGATAAACATGAAATATCAGAATTGTCCAAAAGTTGTTCTTTTCTACGTTTTAGTGCGTTGCGTTTGCGTACGTTTGCGTTTAAACGGGAAAGAATAACAGATTCTCCACTGTACCTAAAAAGTCCAAAAATTCTGGACCCACTGTGTAACTGGTGTAATTATCCAAAAATTGGAACTCATTGCTTTTATCACTCAGTGATTTGTCCAAAAAGTGAAAACAGAATGGCAAATAGTGCAGACCCTGATCAGACTGCTCCTTCAGGATCTACACTGTTTGATCAGGACTGTCCGTCCCAATACTGAGGATCATTACAATAGACTGCTTTGTTGTAGCATTGTTTCTGTAACTTAACCCTGCCTGCCACTCACGACTATAGCTCCATATGCAAACAGCTTGGATCTGGATGAGACGCCGAGTAACTCGGCGTCTCATCCAGATCCAAGCTGTTTGACACTCGGACAACATTTTCAGCAATTTTGAGCAACTTTGAAGCGCTTTGAAACTTGAAGTAGACGAGAAATATAGCAGACGACAATTTATTTGGCGGGCTAAGGGTTAATGTATTTGTGATTTTTTTCCAGCATCTTTTAAGAGTCAAGAGATTGAAGGCAAATTTGCTGCATTTGACATTGATACAGTAAGTAATTTGATATACTTTTGCAGTTATATAACAGTAAGAATGTATCATGTCCTTGGTTTTAACTCTTTGAACCCTAGTCCCGCATATAGGCGTGATTTTCAAACAGTGTACATGTAAATAGTACACATGTCCTATGCAAACAGTGAAGACCCAGATCAGAGGGCTCCGAAAGGAGCCCTCTGATCAGGGTCTTCACTGTTTGTCACAATGCAAAACATTGACAAAAACAACCCTTAAAAGTCAGAAATAGACTAGTCTAAAACGGAAACTGGCATTGTCCATTTAAAGTTTCAGGGAGGAAAGAGTTAAAATAGCTTGAAATAATTACCACTGACCTTGGTTGTAATATAACAGAGAATGATTACCATTGTCTTTGGTTGTAATATAACAATATTACCTTTGTCCTTGGTAATGGTTTTTATGTAACAGTAAGAATTTATTATGTCATTGCTTGTAAAATAAAAGGGTTGTAATATAACAAAAAATAATTACAATTGTCTTTGGTTGTTAAGTAACAGTAATAAATAGTTACCATTGTCCTTGGTTGTAATATAAGAGAAAATGATTATAATTGTCCTTGGTTGTAATATAACAGAAAAAAATTACCTTTGCCCTGGGTTGCAATATAACAAAAAATATTACCTTTGTCCTTGGTATTGGTTTTGATATAACAGTAAGAATTTATTATGTCCTTGGTTGTAAAATAAATGTAAATAATCACCATTGTCCTTTATTGATATATTATAACAAAAATAATTACCATTGTCCTTGGTTGTTAAGTAAAAGTAATAAATAGGCACCATTGTCCTTGGTTGTTATATAATAGAAAATAACTAGTATTGTCCTTGTTTCTGATATAACAGTAAATAATTACCACTGCCCTTGGTTGGTTGTTAACATGAAATAATTACCATTGCCCTTGCTTGTATTATAGCAGTAAGTATTTACCATATTTTAGGTAGTATGTAACAATGAGTATCAAGGTCATTTAGTTGTAAAATTGCGTGTAAGTGTTAACTAAGATAGCTGCTAAAACATCTGTGTTAAAGATCCTTGTCACCCAGTCAGTGATTTTAATTTAAATTAAATTTAAATGTTGTAAGAGTCATCTGATTGTTGGCACTTTAAGACATAATGAATATATACCAACACAATTTATTATTATTACTAAAGTTCTGATATTTACAATGGCCACTCAATAAAGATATAATGTTAATTTCTTAAACAGGTAGCTGCTTAACTAGGACAAACTTATTACAGAATGCTTATGTTCACAAGTTTTCTGTAATACATTTGACCTCCATTATGCTAATACCTTTTCTTCTTTGAAAATGTTAACTTTACACCATAGACTGGTGCTAGTTTTTAAGACAGATAACTACTTAAAACAGGTTGAAAGTAAAGCAGAATGTGCTTTAATGCACATTCTGCTTTAATTTCAGCCTGCTTTATGCTACCATCTGCTAGAATAGAAAACATGTTTCTTAAAATACATATTCCTTGCTGTATAAATTAGAACTATTTTGTTCAGTCGAGGAATGAATTAAAGGCTTAAAATGTGTATCTATGAAGTAAAGAGTTAAAAACCAAATGTATCTACAAATAATTGATTATTTCTTCATTACAGTTATCCCTCTTTGCAACCAATCAAATTATCGCATTTCAGCAGGGTATCTAATATAAAATTATTTCGTCATTTCAGTTCATCCAGATAACCATGTACTCATAAGGTGACCAACCTACGCTACGTTGGGGATGTCTTGATCCAATAGATAGATATGGAACACGCACACATTCTACACTCATAAACTTGGAACGTTGTAGAGAAAAACTTAGAACCGTGTTAGAAGGAGAATGTGTGAAAAAACTTTTATTTGGACTAAGAAATGGATGGATATTTAACCTTATGATAAAACAGTTCAATCTGTATTGATGGGACTGTTCAGTGAAGATGCATGGATGTCTTTAAAGAGAGTTGGCTATTCTTTGAAGGGCAGAAACCTTTGCTTTTGATTATATGTTGATCTTAAAATAATTCGGACCTCTTTCACTGGCATTTTCATAGAGTTTGGATCAAGATCAGACTCTTTAGAAACAATGCATCTGATCATCATCCAAACAGTTTGACTCTAGTATCAATTTTGTTAGCAACATTATTAGAAATATTATTAATTTGAAAACATACTGCGCACAAAATATTTAAACTATTAAATTTAAAGTGATGTGGGGGTGAATGAGTTGGAGAGATTTGTTGCTGCATCTTCATTGAATGGGATTGCTCAAGACAGAATCAACTGTAGTTTTATATAGCTGCTTGTGTATCCTGTAGTTTGTAGAATCCCGTTTCCCAAGCATAGCAAGGTGACTGTTAGTGCAGCTCCTAGGAGATAGTGAATAAAGATTTCTCTGCACAAAGAAATTCTAAAAATGATATACTCTCTTTTTCTGTCCTTTTTAGCACAGAGATATTGTAAATGTTCTTGATAATGGGGACCTACTTTTCCTTGTAGGGATAGAGTTTTGTTTTTGTAGCATTTGTTGAAGAAAATATTGCATACCGGTAGTCTTACCTTGCAAACTGGCACTTGTTATTTACATTTATAAACAACAATATTAGCCCTGCCACCACCATAGACGTCTGATTTTACAAACAGTTTAGACCCAGGTCAGAAGCTACATAGCACAGGGTCTGATCAGGATCAATCTGTTTTGCAATTATATCAATATTATTTCAGTAAAAACTTTAAAAATTTGAAAATTTCAGACTACTTTAGCAGACGAAAAAGTGTAAAGCAGACAGTATATTTTGATGGTAGAAGGGTTAATGTTGTTAATGTTAAAAAGATATGATAGTTTGTGTTTAATTGTTAAAAATACCTTTACACATATACAGCAATACTGTTACAAATATTGAATACTCTAGAGTGATAGTTGAAAGTTATAAAATTGTTTGAAATAAAATCCACTCTTATGGTAAATGATCACTCATTTATGAAGCATAAATATCTCAGACTGTAACCTCAGAAAATTATTGAATACAGGATAAGAATACTGCAGAAAGCTCCTATAGGAACTTTCTGCACTTTTTTTTCTGTATTTAAAAAAAACACTAATATTTTTAGACTGCCCATATATCCCTAAAAAAAAGGATGACTTAATACAAGTTTACCTGCACTTAACAACTGAGTTAAGGGGTTATTTTTTTACTGAGGTTAAGAGTAGTACGTAATTATCACCTGTGTATAATAGCTTATTTATTTGAAAGATTTTTATGCTATGGTTTGTATTTCCGACGTTTTTCTTGCCTTTTTAGTGCCTTTTCTACCTCAGCTTGCAGTGTTAGAAGATGGCAATAGTAATTATAAAAGGTTCACTAGAAGGCTTAGCTAGGAAATACCTGTAAATTAAAATACAGTCCAACTTCGTTATCTTGAACTCGTTTAACTCGAACTACATGTATCCGATATTTCGACACATATACTGCATAAGTTCATGCTCTGTTAAGTCAAACATACCCATATTTCAAAGTTAAAATGTGGCTTAGCCACGTTTTAACTTTGATATACGGGTATGTTCGACCTAACCGAGTTCGAGATATCGACATTTCGACTGTTGAAATTTGGCTGTTCATAGCAAAGTTGTTCCTTATTTATCTATATTTAGGTGCTACAGTCTTGCACATAATGCTCAATATGCATTTCTAATCATGATACAAGACTTACTTTACTTTGCAAGACACTGCACTTGTTTTTGTTTCGGCACATGAAACTGACTACACAGTTAAATTAAAACACAAAATCCACACTTTTACCTCATTAAGTTAATTTTATAAAAGACTCTTCACTTTTCTTTCACTTAAGGCTTTGTTTATGTTCCAGTCATTTTCCATATTATTTTTGGCAGCTCCTTGCTCACTCAAAGCATGTATTAGTATAATAGTTTCACAATACTTCTGTTTCAAGTTGAAGTGCCTGATATGTTAACAATTGTGATGTATTTTATACCTCTGCTTTTTATATTTATACAGCATATAAATCATTTTTAGAAAGAAGTTATATAATTGTTTAGAGATGGTATATAGATATATAACTGTTACAGGTAACAATACAGGAACCAAGCTTTGACATAATTTGCAAACAATGTCAACCATGACAAGTTTGTAATGCTGTTAAATATCATTTGAACCAACTCCTCAAGAAGCAGTATAAACTGGTCATTTAGCAGACATTACAAGAGTCCAATAAGACCATGACATTGTTAAGTAAACAGTTTTATTCAATTTCAGTTGAGACAGTAAAGGTGTTATGAATGCATTTTCATTGTAATAAAAGTTTTGTTTTCTGTGCCTTGGTGATGTTACTCTTACATCTTAGATGAACTGTAATTTTTGCCTAAATAATGGTTTGCTAAAATAATTTGTTGTCTATAACTTTTATGTCTATACATGTAAATGGCAAATAGGGTGGGCTTAGATCAGATACAGGGTAATATGTGTCTGGCCAGGGTCCAACTTGGTGATTTATAGGGTACACATGAACAAAAGTTATGTTAGGTTTGCCTCTCAAGGATCAATATGTAGTTACTTTTACCAGATGTCTATATTTACTTATAACAGTTTCTTCTGTTTCCTATCTATACATGCTTTATTGGTGATAATTAATGTTTTGTCTGCAACAATTCTCGTAGTTGATTTATCTGCATTTTCTTTTGGAAAGTACTGTAAGGGTGTCAAACGATTTGGATCCAGATGAGATGCAAGTTTCTAGGCATCACATCAAGATCCAAAGTGTTTCCCCATTTTGCCCTTATAGGTACAGTGGAGAATCTGTTATTCTTTCCCGTTTAAACGCAAACGTACGCAAACGCAAAGCACTAAAACGTAGAAAAGTACAACTTTTGGACAATTCTGATAATTCTTGTTTATCTTGGTGGCAAACAGTTTGGAGCCTGATCAGACGCCGGGTTACCCGGCGTCTGATCTGGCTCCAAACCGTTTGCACTGCAGATAATAGTTTTAGCGTAAACGCGTTTATTGGGAAAGAATAACAGATTCTCCACTGTATGTAGAGGACTGATAGAGAAATTTGCATTGATATACTAAGATAACCATTTAGTTAACTTCCATCCTCTACTACAAGTATCAACTGATATATAAATTTTTATCACATTTATTTGAATAGCATATCTTTAATAATACATGTTGCTAAAATACTTTTAAATATTACATATTTCGTTAGTAAGATTGAGCTTTTTGCTACAAGAATTGTGGGAACTTCACATAAATTTGGAGGTATTCTTTTAAAGGATATTTTAAGGATATTCTTTTAAAGGATTTTTCAAGTACATGTAAGATCAAGATTCTTAGGTTACACCATGCCATTAACTCTAGATAATTGCTAACAATTTGGCAAGTTTGAATAGGGTAAACTAGCTATGGAATAATTTAGGTTTTGTCACACAAAAGAATACATGTTTTAGGTTTTAAAATTTGATAAATGTTTAAAGCAAGACGAAAGCCAAGCAAAAAGCTCATATTGAGATAACTTTCTGCTTAACTTTAATCTTGCTTCGACAATGAGCACCTGTAATGCTATCAATGTGTCTTCCTTCAAGTAGCCAGTTAACCCCTTCATTGCCTTACCTCGAGTACAACGGTTATTTGCAAACTGTTTGCATCCAGATCAGATACCAGGTAACACGTCGCCTGATAAAGATCCAAACTTTAAAAAAAATCCAAACTGTTTGACCCTCATTTCAATATTTCCAAAGTAAAAACATAACTTAAATTTTAATTTGAGAAATAAAATTAGACAGCAGTTGTTTAAAGTTGAAGACATCATGGCAGTGAAGGGGTTAACTGTATGTTATACCATAGTCATTTTGTGCTGGTAAATATTATTTTGGTGTTGTAATTCCCCTTTTATGACGTAGGTAGCACCAGGCTTGATTTCTCTTGCAGCATAAACTATGGAGATTGGAATATCTATTCGAATATAATCTTGTGTTAATAAATTATTAAAGACAACATGGCTTGTATTTATTTTTGCTGCCTTGTATGCATGTACTGGTGGTCCCTTATGGTTACTAGCGCCCTATACAATAAAACCTCTCCATAACAACCACTGAGTTTAGTTAATTAGTTTAAGGGTAAGACTGCTTAAACAAGATGAAAATAAGAAGATGGAGCACATTTACAATTGCTCCGCCATCAACCCTAACCCCGTTAATGTCACAAGAAATGGCCAGATTAATATCGCAATAAATAGCCAGATTAATGTCACAAGAGATGGCCAGTTAATTTCTACGAAAATACCAAAAATACCTGCGGACAGATTCTAAAGTTTATTGATACGAAAATGTGTTGAAAATGTAGTTTTTTGGTGGCGGACAAATTGTAAACCCTAGCCCAGAAGGCCCCTTTAGGGGGTTTGTTTTACTTTTATCCTGCTTTAACCCATTACTCCATATCTACACATTTTTACGCATTTTATTTATTCCTCCACTGAAGAAAATAGTATACAGTCATAAATATGTATCATTAGAAATATTTTCCATATTGTATACTAAGCCAAACTTCCAACGCAACACCCCGGATATTCCCATTACTTCCAGTGTTAATCATGTCTCAAGTTAGTCTGGTCAATTCTGTAATATGTGCATATCCTGAATAGATTTCTTCTGCAATTCATAGAGTGATCAATGGAAAATACTCTTGGTAAACAAAAACAAAATGAATTGGCATTTGGTCCCAAAAAGAATTGTGTGATAACAAGTTTTCAGAAATCTCATTCCAATGCATTTTCAATGGGGAATGTTAACCAGAAATTAGCGATATGTTGGGATAGATGGTTATTATTCGTCAGAAGTGTCAATGAAAATTCGTTGCCAATATTAACAACTTTGAGGACAGTACATCAATTTAAAAACACAAATAACATCATTTAATAATTTTGTGTAACTTTTCCATTGATTTAAAACACCCGCTCTGATATGAATATAGAAGGGAACTCGGAGGTGTTGCGTTGGCAGTTTGGCATAGTATAGCTTATAGCAGGTTGAAAGTAAAGCAGAATGTACTTTAAGGCGTATTCTGCCTTACTTTCGACCTACTTTAAGTGTTCATCTGTCTTCGAATTTAGAAACAGGCTAATGAGAATCAGTCTCATTTAAGTAGTCATAGTAGAGAGGTTTTGCTCTATCTTTCATAACCAGAGGGTGTCAATTTCTACTTTGAGTCATCATTTCTTGTATACACATACATACATGTATGTACATACATTGTACATGTATGTATAGTCAAAGCAATGAATGAACCTGTAAAAAGAGGATGTTTGGCAGGCAGACTTAAAAGAGGATTGCAGGGATTCGGGCAAGACTATCGCCTGGTCATATTCGGTCATTTTCAGTGTTAGTTGCATCATATTTGTAATAAAATATTTGGCTAAGAAAAAATGTTTGTGGGAGCATATGCATTGGACAGTTGGTCTTTATGCAACTAGCATATGTGGTCACTTCACGTTTTACTTGAACGTTATATTCAGTTACTTCAATGCAAGTGGGTTTTTATTTACGATGCTGAAGAAATAACCATGTAAAACATTTAGTGAAACGATACTGGATATAAAATAAAAGGTTAGAACTTTGTCTGAAGTTCCGAAGACGGGGGATCGATTAATGCAGAAATGTTTTTTCGCTCAGCTTTTCGAAAGAACAGCAGAGTTTATGCTATACCCACGACGTGTGTGCGGACCAAGGATATGTTTTGGACGGATGGTTTAAATAATACATGTCATAGGGTACTGAAACTTTGTATAAAGCTATAATTGGAGTCAAACATTGATTTTTAATGAAATTGAAATTTAAAATAATTTGATTTCTGTAAATTTTTTCCATTTATTGGAGTTCTCGCATTGTAAGAGAAAATGATGCTAAAGACCGTTACAGCTGAAAAGGCTGAACTACAATAAAGATTATGTGGCTTTTCTGCAATATGTTCGACGTTTTTGTTCTTTTTGGGAACATTGTCCCAAGACTTGACTGTTTCAAGCAAATTGTACTCTACAATCCAGACTTTGATGTCTGCAATGACGTTTCAAAGTAAAATATAATAATAAGACAGTATGACTAAAGAAATTTCAAAACGAGTGTCAAGCAGTTTTGATCCTGATCAGACGCCAACATTGTATAACTATAAAGAAATTGTTAAGGAAGCACATAGGTACGTTGCAATCTCAAGGCATAAATGAACAGCAAAAACCGAACAATCTGTTCAGATGTCACACTAGTAGGACTTCTGTACCAATACATTGGATGTATCGCTCTGTATCCGACCGAAGTGATTTATTCTAAATGTGCCAACCTCTCTGGTGATAATGTTAGGATGCTTCTGCAACCAAGATTTATTGATTTATAGTCTTTCGTCCGTGAAAAATTACTCCCTTAAGTACTAGTGGAGATATATTTATTGTGACTTTTAAGACTTTATATCAGCTTTATATTAAACCAATGAGAGCATTGCTGAAGTAAGATATCATTAAAATCCTCTGAAAAACAGACAGATCCGGTTCCCATGTTTTGTCTGTGGAGACAATTATAAAGAGAAATTCCCCCAGCATATTTTTGTCATACTTTAGCCGTGCTTTGCAAGTTATGCCGTTATTTTTCAAATTAAAACTTTAAATTAAATTAATCCTTTCACTGCCTTACACCGAATACAATGACTATTTGCAAATTGGTTGGATCCTGATTAGACGCTGCGTAACGCGGCGTCTGGTCCTGGTAACATTTAACCCTTAGCCTGCCACTCACGACTATAGATCCATATGCAAACAGCTTGGATCCGGATGAGACGCCGAGTACTCGGCGTCTCATCCGGATCCAAGCTGTTTGACACTCGGACAACATTTTCAGCAATTTTGAGCAACTTTGAAGCACTTTGAAACTTGAAGCAGACGAGAAATATAGCAGACGACAATTTATTTGGCGGGCTAAGGGTTAATTTGACGGTTGCTGATGACGTCATGGCAGTGAAGATGTTTGCAATACTGTGCAAAAAATAAAAACGCAACCATAACAGTACCCTGATCAAATTGTATGCTTGAAAATTCCTGTATAAGCAATCCGAAGACGAACAGATGAAGGGGGGGGGGGGGCTGTAACTAGAATTATTATTATGGTGGGCACTTATAGCCATGTGGTTGGCACTTATAGTCATGTCCTAGTTTAGTACACATATCAGAAAAGAATATGTATAAACTAAACTTTAAAGATAATGCCTTATGTAATATGCGGCCAAGCAACTGAAACTTGTCCTGAACGGGCGATTGAATGAATGAATATGTACGACTTTACTGGATTAGTAGTTATGCCGCCTGCCACAATTTATGTTTGCTACTATTCTTTTTTCAAAATTTATTTTCAGAACTGGGTCAGAGTGACACACATTTTGATCCTGAAGAGATGTCGCGATATGTGGCGTCTCTTCAGACTCGAGCTGTTTGCAAATGTATGTGCGATTTCGCCACTAGCGTTAAAGACACGATAGTCTTTCACAAAATGTGAGTTACTTTGGCATTGTCTTGAAATCTACAAGCACGATTTTTCTACATCATTTAAAGGTCTTTTTCTGGCTGAATTGAATATGTATGGAAGTCAATAACATTATTTTAAACGGTCTAACTTGAGTCGTACTTCATGTATAATATCACATAAATGACAATGAAATCATGTGTTTTATACACGTTACTATTGTGATACATGAACCCCTACACTGCCTTACCTCGTGTGAAATGGTTATTTGCAAACAGTCGAGGATATAAGTTGTCGCATACGCATTGTCTGATCAGGACACAAACTATTTGATGCTCAAATTTAAGTCAAAATATCTAAAAATTTAAATAAAAGCAGACGAAAATTTATTAAAGCTGATGATGTCATGTCAGTGGAAGGGTGGAAATGACAAAATATATAATTTTATATTCTTTCATGCATTAACACAATTTCTTGTCTGATGGTATGTGAACATTTCATAACAAAACAGTTACTGTTCGTTCTTGTCGATGAATAGGATATTTATAATTATTCATGTATGTAATTCTTTGCTGAGCATTTTAATAAATGCGAATATTTTGTAAATTATGTTTGATGCAAAATTATGGCTTATTTTAGATCTATATGATATTAAAATATTAGTGTTTTGTAATAAATAAATGTAACAAAAATGAAATTTACTAATATTTGATTATTCTTATTAAATTATCAAGTTATACGCTATTGTTCCTTTAAATGTATGCTGTTATCTTACAAAAGATTGGTCAAATCATATCGATTTATTGTAGGTAGAAACTATTCAATATTTGGCTTTGTTGGCTTTTTGGCCTACTGTCGAAAAGTTTCCAGTATTATTCGAAAACAAATACATGTATATGGCACTTTTAATAGGCCAACTAATATGAAAAGGTGATTAATTGTTGTAGCAATTATGACCTGTGCCTACGAATGTCCCATGTTGTTGTCTATTTTGCCCCTGAAAGTTACTGATTTTGTCAAAGGATGATACGTCACTGTGTCTGCAAGCAAATTTATTTCCAATTGTGTACCACACACGATAATCGTGCATATAGATTCAAGAAAAATACCATAGTAATATTAACTTTTGAAATACCTTTGTATGTTTGGTTCATATTTCACCTACCGGTTATTTTAAAATCGCATCAAAGTCTTCTACATGAGTATTAATACATTGCGATTAACCCTTTTTCGAGCACAAAATACCTTTTCACTGAGAGAAAATATTTTCTTCATACTTGTCGTCTGGCCCAGCGCTTATAAAGCGTTTGATTTGAGTCTGAGTTCATTCTCCAGCATTTGATTGGTCCGATTTGAGCCTAGGCTCAAATCAGACCAATCAAATGCTTGAGAATGATTTAAAAATCACCTCAAACGCTTTTTAAGCATGGACCCTGATCTTATTTCTCATTTATACAGAATTTATGGCATTTTGACTGAAGAATAACCCGTTGCCTGAACAGGATCTAGACTGTTTGGAAATGTAAATGTACTCTGGACAGTGGTGTAAAGGGGTCAGAACAACTAGACTGTCGCGGTCTCTATGTCATAATTTGCTTCAGCACTGCTGTCTCCTAAATAGCATTTTCTGTTCTTATAAAATAATCCCAAGGCACTACTTGAAAGTATTGACGACGGAGGTGGCCAAACGGCCATCCACAGTCATAAACTTCCTGAAATTAACATTATATCATTTTGGACATACATTTTGCATTTCTCCAAGGACAAATTTTTCTTATGTTCTTGAACATTTAGCTCGTAATCTTTTTCTTCTTCATATACATCGCATTTCAGACTTGATTCATACATTGAAGGTTACTGCCATTGTGACGTCATAATCAATCCAACAACTTTACTGCCATAATGTCGTCTTTTATTTCTAAATTTAAGAATTTAGGCAGTTTGATTTAAAAAGTATATATATGTTACAGTCAATCTGTGTAATCAGTCATTAAGCGTAATGACTAGTCAATCTGTGAAATGACTTTTTCAAATAGTCCTTTAATGTGCAGTGTATGTCCATATAACTTAACATTTCATATGGAATAGCAAACAGTGCAGAACCTGATGAGACGCCGCGTGACGCGGCGTCTCATCAGGGTCTACACTATTTGTCAGTGTACCCATTTAATAGACACTAGACTTTATAGACATTACTCTCAGTCCTTTGTAATTGTTATCAGTAGAGGTGAGCACGAGGCATGTGGTATAGCCATCTCATTTTGTCTAGAGAGGCGCTGACATACTCAATGGGATTTTCAATGAGTATTTCTAGCCAATCTATCAAATATAAGAGACGATTCACTGATTCACAGTAGTACAGGTACAAGATGCATGAGGTTTTTCTGACTAGGTGTAATCACCGAAATTAGGTCAGAAAATTTATCACATAACTACCCCTGTTTTCTATAGCGAACAGCAATGACGAATATCCTTATCTACAACATGTGTAAGATCACTTTGATGACGTCACTATAACGTCACTATTTATAACGGCGTTTTTACGACACCTAGGTTCCAAAAAAATGCATATTGCTTTGAAATAGCTTAAATCGTTAGTAATGTGACAAAAAAATCTGTCACTCGTCGATGTTTAAGACAAGTTGATCTCAAACTCGTCTAGAATAGAAAAGTTATTAAGCGAGCCTTGGCGAGCTTAATAACTTTTCTATTCTAGACGAGTTTGAGATCAGCTTGTCTTAAACATTGACTCATGACAGATCCTATATGTCTCTAAATGGGATAAGCTACAAATGGGATCTCCACGCTCCTTCAAATAGTGACCGTTCTTCTCCTGTTCCAACTGTATATTAGTGGTATTTCAGTGACTTCACATTGTGTCAATTAGATTAAGCTTTATCTAAAGTCTAGACACAACACTTAGTTGTGATCAATATATATCTGAGAGAAATAGCTTGCTTAACCATACTAGACAAATGTACATATATGACCGAATTGTGCAAACTGTTTGTATCCAGATCAGTCACAATGCAACTCGATGTTTTATCAGCTCCATGACCTTTTCGCCAAACATGGCTTAGATAACTTCGATTTGAACTAATTAAGAGAATCCAAGTGTTTGAGTATTTAACATTTGTTATTTGGTCATTTGCAAACAATTTGTACTCATATCAGACACACACTATAACTCGGTGCTTTATCAGACCTATGACCTTTTTGCAAAAACATGCATTCATTTGAAAAGAATCCAAATCTTTGGGCATTTTACATTTGTCCTCATAAAATATCACCAACTTCCTTCGTTGGTGCTTCCATTTGCCTTAACAACGTTAAACTCTTCACTGCCTTAACCCTTTCCTCCCTGAAACTTTAAATGGACAATTCCAGTTTCCATTTTAGTCTAGTCCATTTCTGACTTTTAAGGGTTGTTTTTGTCAATGTTTTGCATAATGACAAACAGTGAAGACCCTGATCAGAGGGCTCCGTAAGGAGCCCTCTGATCTGGGTATTCACTGTTTGCATAGGACAAGCACACTTTTCACATGTATACTGTTTGAAAAGGACGCCTATATGCGTGACTAGGGTTCAAAGGGTTAACCCGAGTATATAATGGTCATTTGCAATAATCGTCATTTGCAAAAAGTTTAGAACCGAATCAGACGCCGCAAAACGCGGTGTCTGATCAGGATCCAGACTGTGTGCCACTTATATCGACATTTCTTCAGTCAAAAAGCCCTAAAGTTGACTTCAAAAATATTGCAGACGACACAACCGATGCATACGATATCTTGACGGTAAGAGGGTTAAAGCAGACAATAAAACATGGCAGAGAAAGAGTTAAAATGGTAAAAACGACAATAACAGACAGGAAACCGGCTAATTACGCTCGTCTTCGGGGCTTGTGGCCATTTTCTCTACAAATCACGGTGTTTTTATGCATATTTCCCAAAGCCACTGATTAAACTGAAATGTCACACAGATAATTCAAGTAAATAGCATACCATGGAACGGAAGTTTTATCTACTTAACCCATTTACTGCTTACCCCATAATACGCCTTTTTACGCCTTTTATTTATTCCTCCACGGAAGAAAATAGACTAGTTTAAATTTATACAATCAAGAATATGTATCATTAGAAATATTCTCAATATCCTAGCAGATATTAGCTTAAAGCAGGCTGAAAGAAAAGCAGAATGGCGCATTCTACTTTACTTTCAACCTGCTTTTAGAGAACATCTAGGCTATGGGGCAATGGGTTAAACTCATGATGGGCAATTCCAGTTTACAATTGAGTCTAGTCCATTTATGACGATTTAGGGTTGTTTTCTGTAATGTATTGCAAACTGACGAACAGTGATTTTTCCTGATCAGACGGACCCTTTATATACCCTCAGATCAGGGTCTACTTTTTTTGCATAGGAGAAATGTATTCTTAACATGTGCGCTGTTTGTACGGAACGAATATGCTCGTCTCTAGGGTTCAATGTGTTGACCTCTTGTATGCTATGGGTGAATTAGTGATGAACATTGCATATAGTTAGGACCTCTAGCCTATACTGTGTTTTACAAATTACGTAACATTTACGTCATCATTATGGAATGTATAAACAGAGCTCCAGGTTGAATAGGGGAAGTAACTCAAAACGAATAAAGTCTTTAATTCTGCATTAAACCATGTGGTGTCACTACTCATTAGAATCGTCTTTCGAGACAATTCAGATGAGTGGTTACACCAAGGGATTTGGTGCTTAAATGTGTATGAAATGTTGGATTTTATTTCCTCTTATCTGGAGCCCTGGTATAAAACTATGTATATAGCCGTTTTCCCTTATATTGTTTACTTTTGTTGTTCAATGTTACTTTGAGTTATAATGATAACGCTAATTTTTCTCACACTCCGTGGGACTTATGCATATGTAAATAAAAGTTGAAGGTTGAAATGTCCTTGCTGTATAGGATGATGTAGATCTTTAGAAATGGGAGTTGATTTAATCATATTTTATTGCATATATCAGATATCATATACATTTATCGACTAACATATACACAATTTTACAGTATATATGTATACAAATTATCAAAAGACTATAATATATTGCAAACGAATTGGGCCACAAGTTATACCAACTTAGAGAAGGCCATTCCCTTGAAGTCAATCGTAAGTACGTTATGATGTAATGCAGAAGAAAATATTTCTATCTTAGTTTACAAAAAGAAAAGGGAAAAAAAAGAAATTTATTCAAGTATAAAGAAGAAAAGAAAGTCCATTTGTCGAAAAGAAAGTCCATTTGTCCTCCCCCACATGTGACCACCCAGCCCAGATCCAACCAATTGTTATCTACATATTTGTGGATCCTGGAATAGATAAAGTATTATGTTCCAAAACGTTTGGTTCTTGTAATAAATTTCTGAAACTCCTTAAAGAGCAGCGAATTATCTTCGTGTGTAAAGTCAGTGTTGCCAAATAGCACAGTATTAGTATTCAGTGTACGGAGGTGTTGTGTTTTTGTAGAAAGAGAAGACGTTCATCAGCATACATTTGACATTCAAAAATAAAATGTTCAGCATCTTCTATATCAGAGCCACAACTACAAGTAGGGCTTTCACGTAAATGATTATTGTAAAGATCGAAATTAAGATCACTACAGTTGTTACGTATTCTACAGTGGTATACTGATAAAATGTCTGTCTCCCTCTACAAAGAAGGATGGTACTTTAGGGGCTTTATAAAGTTCTTTAAGTCGAGACTTGAAAATTGCTAAAGATACAGATTCAAGTATGTTTAACGTGGTTTTATTCCACAGGTCTATCGATGAAGGAATTGTTGAGTTGGAGAATATTTCTGTTCTTCTGGGTATGGTTAATAAATCGTGCGAGTTCCTTAATCTATACTGAGTAGTTTCACCAACAGAAGGCGGAAAAATGTCATTTACGTAAGCTGGTAACATATCATTTACTCCTTTAAATATTAATACTATTTTTTGCATATGTCTTCTATTTTCTAATGAGACCCACCCAATTTCTGTAATTAGTTTGTTGATTGACACTGAACGTGTTAAGCCAGTAACAACCCTAGCTGCTTCGTATTGTGGTTTTTCTAAACTGTCTTTTTCATACATTGTGCACCCATCCCACACTATGGAAGCATATTCTAACAATGGTCTTAAATATGACAAATAAATCTGATGAAGTGTTTTTCTACTGACCTTATACTTTAATGCCCTCATTGACCCAAGTATTTTGCTCGCTTTTAAAGTGATTTGGTTAATGTGTTTGTGCCAAGTACCGTTTGAGCTAAGGGTTAAACCTAAATGTTTATGATTTTCTGTAAAATACAATAATGAATCCTGAAAAATAATGTTTGGTCTGCCGGATTGTAAAAATGAAATATTTATTTGGGTTTAACTGGACTTACTATTGTTTTGACCATTCAGATACTTTCTGTAGATCTGTGTTTATAGTGGCTTCAATTACAGCTATTTATTTATGCTTTTCGGTGGATTACCACGAAATAGCAGTGGATGATCACTTGGTAATCCACTGCAGTGGATTATCACCAATCGCTTTTTATTATGAATTTTCCCCGTAGGGCTCCCCAAGAATCGTAGTCAATCGTGTCTTATCGTTAAATTCCGGCAGTCCGATTTGTCGCGAACTACTCACCGGAAGAGCACGAATCCAAACTCGGGAGCAACGAGTGACGTCATTATACCGCCAACTGTCACGCGCATGTGTTCGACATAAAACGTGGGGCTCAACACAGGATAAATAATGTACGTTCGCTTTCAATTCTTAAACAATTTCGTTTAAAAAGTGGCTTAAAAGCATAAATAAATAGAATAACTGTGTTTTTTCAGTGTAAGATCGAATTTAATCCATTTCGTGAACATCAGACTGTTATATTTTCACTCGTGGCTTCGCCACTCGTGAAAATATAACGTCTGATGTTCAATCAATGGATTAAATTTCGATCTTACACTGAAAAAAACAGTTATCCTCTATATTATCAGATGAATGTGCTAAGGAACTATCGTCAGCAAATAAACGTGTAGTACCTAATAAATTGTCTGCAATATCATTAACAAAAATTAAGAACAGAAGAGGACCAAGAATAAATCCTTGCGGAACTCCGGTAGTAAGTGTTTTATATTCAGAGAAAGATGACCCGATAAAGACCCGTTGTTGTCTGTTTGAAAGATAATCCGATAACCAGTTATAGAGATGGTCACATATTCCATATTGTTTAAGTTTAAAAAGAAGTCCCTTATGCCATACTCTATCAAAGGCTTTACTTACGTCACAATATACCATACATGTTGATTCTTTATCGTCGTAAGCCTTACATATTTGATAATATATATCAACCAGTTGATATACAGTTGAATGACCTGGTAGAAAGCCAGATTGATATTTATAAATAAGATTGTTTAAATTTAAATGATTGTATATATACTTGAACACAACACGTTCCATAACTTTTCCAATACAACTAATTAAGGAAATGGGTCGGTAATTACATGAAGAATCCTTCTCACTTTTCTTATAAAGGGCCACTACATTAGCATGTTTCCAGCACTTAGGAAAATAACACTCTCTAAAGGATCTATTAATAAAATTGCCAAAGGTTTAGATTTTTTTTAACATTCTGTGACTTATACCATCGGGACCAGTAGCTTTAGGTATATTTAAATGTATTAGTACGTCCTGAATGTCTTGTTCTGTAATGTCGATGCTGTCCAGTCTAGCATTAGTCTTGTAGTTAAAGTCGGGTAAAGCAGAGTTAGAGTCATCAATTGTAGATATTGACGCAAAATAGTTATTTAAAGTATAAGTTTTCTCAAAATCTGTGTACGAAAATCTTCTATTGTTGTCAAAAAGAGGAGGAATCATAGTATTGCAACTCGAATTTTCTTTGACGAGCATTTTCACAATTTTCCAATACTGTCTAGGATTATTAACATTAATATCTGAAATAGAATGTTCCAAATTATTAAAAAATAATTCCTTTGCATGTTTTTTTTCATGGGAGTTCTGGAGTTGTACCGTTGACCCGGTGCCTATCTGGTGGAACTTGATGGCAGAGATTGCCCCTTATCTCTTTGAAACTGGCTGGCTGGGCTCTGTGGTATAATTATTGGACAGCTTATTATTCAGATAACTATTTCTGAACCCCATATGACTTTAACAATGAACAAGAAAACCCATGCAGTGAAACAAATAAGGCCTCACGTTACCACTGATATTTACTACGCATCGACTTGTCTCAGTATGACAGAATGTCGGAGGTGCGAGATAGTAGGTAGTACAGTGGTCCCTCCCTACAACGGCCCTCTCAACAACGACTCCCTCCTTACAACGACCCTTAACGCATTTCCCTAAACAAGACAATTATGTCTCACGCTGTTGATGTTGCAATGACGTCTGCTTACAGTTATCGTCTGCTGTTTTTCTCAAAGTTTCATATTGGACTTTTTGACGAAAAAAACCCCCTTAATGACAGATGACATACAGCTTGAATCCAGATCAGACGCCGCGTGACGCGGCGTTTGATCTGGATTAAAGCTGTTTGCAAATACAATGTATAAACCAATTTCCCTCTCCATAACGACTCCCTCCGAACAGCGCACACATTGGTTGGTTCCCTTTGGGTGTCGTTGTAGAGAGGGAATGCTGTAGCTTATGTAGGTCCTGGTGAGGGAGGGGTTGGGGTGGTGGAGGTGTTTGGAATAACAATGACTTTTAAATCACTGTTTTTAACAATGTCTTTTATCTTTTAAATAGTCGACTCAATTTAAAATTGATTTTATAAACAAATAATACCAACCCTATATTATTAATACTTAGATTCTATATTGAAATAATTACAAGTAGAATAACTTTATTGTAAATGTAGAACTTTATTTGTCTTTTCTCATTTTGTATAAGTTCACTTATATAATTTCATGTGAAGCGCTTTTGAACGCACAGCTCCAGTGTTAAAAGAGCGCTATATAAATCTGGTTGAAAAAAAATGAGAAAAACAGATGATAAATACGTACATAGTATTTTATAGGTTACCCCACTTCACCACCGGAGTCGCATATAGCCGACTTTTTTTTGGATCCAGATCAGACTCCGGCCGCGTAACGACTACTGACAAATAAAAACAGACGACAATTGTTGAAAATTGATGATGTAATAATGGCAGTGAAGGGTTTAATCGAAGTAACACTTTCAACTAAACTCGTTTACAGTGAATCGCGACCTCATTGGCTTTTGTGAACAACTATGTTAAAGCTATACTTAAGTAGAAACAGATTCTAATCCAAGAACATATCGTCGTGGGGTACGTACATTGGATGACCAAAATCGCGAGCGACTGCGCGAGAGCACGGCCAACACCTGGAATGATCCGACTACAAGTTTAGTATAGGGGTCAGGTCAAAGCCCACATTTCACTATAAAGTGCATAAGCTGGAACATTGAAGGACTAGTTAACAAAATTTCAGATGAGTTTGTTGAGTTCGTTAATCAGTACAATATTATAAGCTTTCAAGAAACATGGGACCCTAGTGGCGATAATGCCTTTTACAAAAAACATTTTCCAAATTATGATGTATATAGTTGTAAAGCTAAGAAGTCACGTGTAGGAGGGAGAGCTATGGGTGGAGTAATCGTGCTTGTAAAAGTAGATTTGATGAGATTTGTAAAACGAATATGCGATGACTTTCAGTTTGGTGTCTTGCTTATTATTGATAAAGCTGTTTTTGATTTGGACATAGATTGTCTGTTTGCCTCGCTTTACATTCCCCCCGAAAACTCTCCCTTCTACGGACAACAGGGTTTCAATGGACTTGATGAATTTGAAGAAGTGTATATCAGTAATGATCTTACAAGACTTCATTTGATTCTAAATGGTGATTTGAATTCCAGAACGGGTAAATGTGATGACTTTGTAACTTTTAATGAAAATGTACCAGAACTCAATGAATATATCGATATTTTTTATAACGATATAGGTTTTGAGAGGTCAAATAGTGATACTAAAATCAATAAGTTTGGACGTACATTATTAAACTTCTGCAAATCACATTGTTGCTACATCATAAACGGTAGGTTTGGAAAAGACACTGGTAAGGGTGAATATACTTTTCTGAACAACAATGGGTGTAGCACAATTGACTACTTTATATTAACCAAGAAGCTAATTGAGTTTGTTAATAATTTCGAAATTTTGAAAAGATATGAAAGTTGTCATTTTCCTATATATATAGAGTTACAGAGTATATTACATGATGAGGTAAATAGAGTTGATATTAAGAAAAATGAAAATATCTCCTACTATCAGATAAACCAGGAAAATGGTGAAAGTTACCATCAATGCTTGAGAGACCATGTTGTAAATGGTAATTTTGATAATTTTGAAACATTGCTGTGTGAAAAAGAAGCAAATATCAACGAAGTGATAACATTATTTGAAAATACAATACTTGAATGCTCTGAACAGTTCAGAAGAACATACAAAAGAAAAGGTATGAATTTAAACAAAGATTGGTATGATAGAGAATGTAGACAGCATAAGTCAGTAGTTAATTCAGATTTAAGAAGATTTCGGTCCAGCCGAGGTGTAAATGATTTAAATATTTACATACAAAGCAAAAAGAAGTATAAAAGTATATGTAAAAGGAAAAGGCAAGCTTATTACAAAGTATATGTAGATGGAGTAGAAGAATCAGCGGGTACATGTACATTTTGGAGTAAGTTAAGAGGTTTACTGGGTACTGCTAGAGTTACAAACACTATTGACGCGGACTCATGGTTTGCTCATTTTAATTCTCTTTTTTCGCATAATCAGGAAAATGTCGAGAACACCGATGAATTTGTAGAAAATGATATAGTCGATAATGAAGACCCGGCGCAATCTCTTTTTAACGCTTATATAAGCGATGATGAAATACTCGCAGCAGTAACTAAATTAAAAGTTAACAAAGCTTCATCGGGTAATATATCAGCTAAAAATATAAAATATGGTATAAAAGCTTTACTGCCATATATACGTATTCTTTTTAACAGATTGCTAAGTAAAGGTGAGTTCCCGGAGGCATGGAGTAAAGCAATTATTGTCCCAATATATAAAAAGGGAAATATACAGGATCCTAACAATTACAGAGGCATTGCTTTACTGGATACATTGAGTAAACTGTACATAACAATTCTATCAAAACGTTTGACATTCTATGTTGAATCATATAATAAACTTTCAGAATCACAGGCGGGTTTTCGCAGTGGATACAGAACTATTGATAATGCATTCATTCTGTATTCTGTTGTATCTAAATAGAAGGAAAAAGTCCGTGTATGTCGCTTTTATTGATTTTGAAAAGGCGTTCGATTCAGTTGAACGAAATATTTTATATGCCTCTTTACGCAAATATGGTATTAAAGGAAATCTTTTTAACGCAATCAAATCAATTTACGAAAAAGTAAAAGCTTGTGTAAGGGCTACAAACACGTTAACTGATGAATTTGATTGTCCAATCGGTCTAAGACAAGGATATCCGTTAAGTCCAATGTTATTTTGCCTATTCATAAATGATTTACACGATGATTTGCTACACGCAGGAACAAGAGGTATCCAGTTATTTCCTGACATCTTTGAACTATTTTTATTGATGTTTGCAGATGACATAGCACTCATAGCGGACACTGTGGTAGGTCTCCAGAAACAGCTAAATATTTTACAGTCTTTTTCTGAACATAACAAAATTAAAGTCAATATGAAGAAAACGAAGATTATGGTTTTTAAGCGTGGGGGTCAATTATCTAGAAGAGAACGTTGGACTTTTAAAGGTAATTACATTGAAACTGTGAATGGATTTACATTTGTTGGTGTATATTTTACAAATCGTTTGTCACTTCACAGAATGGCAGAGGCTGTATCTATTAAGGCAAAAGGTGTTTTTAATTACGTTATGCAGTGTTTGAGTGTGTTACCATATATACCTAGGCAAACATTTTTTAGAATATTTGATGTTAAAATTTGCCCAATATTAATGTATGGTTCGGAGTTGTGGGGACTACAATGTATGGAAGCCTCTGAAAGTGTCCACATTTATGCTTGCAAACGATTTTTACAAACAGGCACTAAGGCCTGTAATGACGCTATAGTTGGGGATCTTGGTCGATACCCTTTATATATATGTACGGCTAAAAGATGTATTAAGTTTTGGTTAAGACTGTTAAAATTGCCTAGAACTATGATTGTTAGGTTATGTTATGACATGCAAAAATATTATGACAACATTGGTCATATTAATTGGGTTACATATCTGAGACGCAACTTATGCAGTAATGGCTTCGGTTATGTTTGGTATAACCAAAGGGTTGATAATGAAAATTTGTTTATTTTTCATTATGTTGAAAGACTTAAAAACCAATATTTCCAGCAATGGTCAAGCAATTGTATTTCAAATAAAAAACTTCTATATTATAAACAGTACAAAAATCTATTTAGTATAGAGTCATATGTAAATATAATCAATGTTAGTAAGTTCCGCGCAGCATTAGCAAAGTTTAGAAGCTCATCTCACTGTCTAATGATTGAGAGAGGACGACACTACGGTATCCCTCGAGATCAGAGACACTGCATATACTGTGAAACGGAAATAGAAGATGAACTGCATTTTATCATGGTTTGCCCCTTGTACAAAGATCTACGTTCGATATATATTGCAGGAAATTTAGCACGACATTCATGTTTAAACAACTTTATATCTATTATGTCTTCTGAAAATGAGAATGATATTAAGAATCTAGCTATGTTCATATACTATGCATTTAAAAGAAGGACAGAATTTCTGATTGGAAACACTTTATAGATGAAATATGTAATATTAATAACTTTTGACTATATCATGTACATATATATGTTTGCTCACTGCACTCCTGTTACTATTCACTGCACACATGTATTTTGATACTGTATGAATGTATATGTTTATGGGCCGGTGGCCTGATTATACAGTAATAAACTATGAAACTATGAAAGCATACCACACATATGAAAGCTGACAACATAGCTGATAGTAATAGACAAGGAATTTTACTCCAACAAGTCCGAAAGGTCTAATACGTGTAGTACAAACAAAATACAATAGACTGCACTTTCATTCGAAATAGGCATTTACCGTCCTTGCCAATCGATGGCGCATTAAGAACTATTTTCTGTGAACGACGACACATCTGTGGAATATGTACAGAGAGCTTTCTGTTCTGTATTACTTTTATCTTGCGTAAGGCAGTCACATATCAGGTTGTAAATATCGTCCCATTTCTGCATCGAGTGATACCTTAATAACCGATCTTAGTGTGTCATTCCGCTAGATGCGCATGTCAAAGCGTTTCAAATACCAAGACTGATTTAATGGTTGTCGTCTTTTAACGGTAACTCCCTTAAGTACTAGTGGTGTTGGATTTATTGTGACGTTTAATACTTTGTTTCAGTCCTGACATTAAAAACCAATGAGAACATGCTAGGGTAAGAAGCTATTAACGTAAATTACAGTAAGTCGACTTTCACATGTTTACACTGTCTGAAGTTACCTAGTTGGATGAAAAATGTAGTACAACGCTCCCTCTTTACAACGACACTCAATGGGAAACAAAACATTGTGTGCGTTGTTCGGAGGGAGTCGTTATATGGAGGGACATTGACTGACTTTTGCAAACAGCTAGAATCCAGATCTGTATTCAGGCTCTTTGTCACTCGTCATTAAGTTTTTATTCTGTTAAATTGTCAAATATGTATAACTTTGAGAAAAACAGCAGACGACAATTTTAATCAGAGGATATTGCAGCAGTGAAACGATTGGACAAACGTTGTAGGGAACACGCACTGTAGAAAGTATGTAAGGAGATCAATTGCTGAATAAGCATGGACGCTCTAAATATCGGTAACTATGTAGTTGTCTAGATTAGAATCTAGGTAGATCCGGACCTTGTCTAGTTCAAATAAGAATTAATATCTGGACTAGACACAGGTATAATTCTAATACTGCTGAGTTTAAACCCCATCCTCACTTATTTAAAGACACTTAAACTAAATTTGACCGAAAACATTTATGTAAAGGGATTCCTGGGGCCCGTTTTACGAAACGTCGTTCGACAAAAATGATCGTAAGTCGGATTCTAAAATCATCAATAGTTATTTATTTCACCATCTAATTCTGTCTTGTGACATCCCTTTGGAATCGTCTTTTCAAGACGATTTAAAAACAATTGTCACAAGATAGGATTAGATGGAGAAATCAGAAATTAGATGGTCTTTAAAGTTTGGCTTCAATTATAGCTTGGTTTGATATCAAAAATGAGTTTGTGCTTTCACCAACTTCTTTTATACATAACAGTAGATTATTTCTTTTATGATATTTTAAGTACGTGTTTAGTATTAGATATATTTTGTATACTTTATAGAATAATAACATATTAAACTGTGTAGTGTTTGCATAATAGTATTATATTTTTTGACAGAAAGTTTCATTAACTTATTCAAAATAATAAAGCCGTAAAAATAATTATAGTATCCAATATTTTTCAGAAAAATGCCGCAAAAATACACAAAAGGTCCAGTGTCCTCGAGTAGGGGTAGTTTAGGTTCATGTTGTGACTTATTGAGTTATGTGATCTTGTCGTGCATTATACCATCGTGCAGGCAAAGAATTGTACTTTCAAATGATATATACACATGCATTTTACACATATATTTTTGAAGTTATTGATCGAGTATCATTACTTTTTTAACAACCCTCGTTTTAGTTTAGGAAACTTATTTATGTTGATTTAACATATTTCAAAGAAAAAATATATTGAGCTCGGTTGGGTTCGAACCCGTGCAGAGAGCGAAACTCGTGGTACGCCCAAAAATTGTACCGACGCTTTAACCCAATACACCATAGTCTCTCCTTTTTACTTTTGAAGATAGGTGACCACTTAAAGCATATTCTGCTTTACTTTAAGCCTGCTTTAAGCTACCATATGCTTCGATATGGAAACAATTTCTTATGGTACATTTTCTTGACTGTATAAATTGGAATTATTTTCTCCATATTGGAGGAATAAATTAAGAGTGTAAAAGGCATATTTAAGGGGGTAATGGGTTATCTTACTCGATTATCAAGGCAGTCTTATCCGATGGTCTATTTTATCCTATTTGAATTGTATGTAGCTGAGTTTAAAGCAAACCTTTTTTCCGTCTAAGGTCGGAGAAGAACAAACGATGGAGAAATCTAAAAAACTAAGATTCAGTGATGAGTCGTCAGGATGTATTATGCCGTATTATATTTCCTTAATGTCATATGCACCATAATTTTACAAAATTGAGTATTTTCTATATCCTTTTTTCTGCAAAATAATTTTTCATTTTCAGTCTCTTTAACCACCAGTGCAAATATCTACGTCATATTTATAATTACTGCTTCCAATTAAGTCTCGTCCATTCTAAATATGTTGGATTTTAACAATATATACAAAAAATGACAAAAATGTGTACCTTGATCAGAGGATTCCTATAGGCTTCATCTGATTATGTTATACGTTGTTTGTATGGGACATGTGTACTCTGCACTAGTACAGAGTTGGTAAATGACACATCCTGCACTGTATATCGACGTCATGCAAACAGTTTGGATAGGATGTCAGTCAAAATAAAACTATTTTAATTTAAAGGAAACAATACAGATGACAATTAGCAGCAGCTATAATATGGCGGCGATATGTAAACGAATTACGTCAAGTCTAGTCGCAGCACTTAACTAGGACACTTGTTTTTTAAACGCCCATTTTAAAGACAATGCCATATTGGCAGTCATTTAGTGCATGCTTTACACAATACAACCCGTAGCTTTCTGCTTCCCGCTTGAGCCTACATTAAGTGGTTGTGGTCCTGTGTGTTTCAATGCCTCTTCAAATAATGGTCACACTGGTTTCAGGAATGAATGCATCTCAATTGTATTTAACAAGGCTATACAAGAGTATATGTATATATCTCTTAGGGTACCTAGTGGAATTATCGAAGCAGTAACCCTTTCATCGACATAAGCTTCCAAATTCCACATTGCAAACTGTTTGGATCCAGATCAGGCGCCGCGTAAAGCGGCGTTTGATCTGGATCCAAACTATTTGACACTAGTGCCAATATTTCTTCAGTTGGAACGTCAGTCGTTGAAATTTGGCAATCTATTGCAAACGGCAACTTTTAGCAGACGGTATTTATCTGAGAAAGGTTTAAAGCAAGTACAATTTGGCGAAGGAATGGTTAATTGTCATAAAATGACATACACATACGCGACTAACTGCACTTTACCACGTTTGATCAAAACAATAGTAGACACTTACTAGGAGAAGAATAACTCATTTAGGACGACATTCTAGAACTCTATAAGTATTAAATGTACTCGATTTCATAGCCATCCATTATTCAAAACAAGTCTAGTCATTATTAAGCTATTAAACTATTTACTGCGAAAACGAACCTGATACTTCGAGACAGTTTTTCTGACGACATGTCTAGACCAAGCTGTACAATATGCAATCGAATTTGATAACTTATTTTTAAAGTTAAAACGTTGCTCAAATTCGCTTATTAGCCTAACTACTAAACCAGTTTCTAGTTTTAAAGACAGGTGGCCACTAAACGCAGGTTCAAGCTTTACTTTCAGACTGCTTTAAGCTATCATCCGCTTTAGATATACAAACTATTTCTTATAGTATGGTGCATATTCATGACTGTAAAAAGTTGTGCTGTTTTCTTCAGTGGAAGAATAAATCAAAGGCTTAAATAGGCGTATTGACAGAGTTATGGGTTAAGTCGAATATACCAATGTGTAAAGTTGAAACGTGTCTTACATTTATATTAAGCCCATTTTATATGAATAACGATGTTGCTGCAACAAAGGCCTAACCCCTTAACTGCCATAACGTCGTAATTTTTAAACAATTGTCGTTTGTTATGATTAACTTCTAAAACTTTTTGATTTCACACACAAACATATTGAAAGCTTTACCTTTGGGAGCTTTCGCCTGTGTACTACAGGCTTTTTCAACCAACTGATGTTTCACTGGGACTTGACATCGCTCGAGGCTTTAGTGAGCGATGTTAATGCATTGTCCCAGATGTGTGGCAAGTTGTAGCGGCCCCCGTCCCTGTTGAGCGCCGGCTTGTGTGCTCTGATGTAGATTGCCTCTTTGACCCCCCGTTCAAACCAAGAGGGTTCACGGTCTAGTATGTGCACTGATTCCGTTGAAACGGAATGTCCTGGATTGTCCTGATTTATGTGGCGTGATACCTCACTGTTGCTTGAGCTAGGTCGTCTGTGCTCCATGTAACGTGCCTTGAGATTTCTCTCCGTCTCCCCGATGTAGTCCTTATCGCACTGATGTTTCTTGTTTCCTTCACACTTGATGTGATAAATGGGGCCACAAACCTCCAATTTATCTGACTTGTCTTTGGGATGTACCAATAATTGTCTGAGAGTTTTGTAAGGTTTAAAACACACGTTTACCTTATGTTTGTTGAAAACTCTTTTCAAGGTCTCACCTTTCCCTTTCACGTAGGGTAAAACTACACTGCCCTTGGTGTCTCTCTTTTTTGGAGACTGTTTCTTGGAACTGTCCTTTTTGGCTTTAAGTTTCTTGGTGACCTTATTCAATGCTATCTTTTCAAAGTGTTCCATATATAGATTACACACAATGGGGGAAACTGGGGAGCCCATAGCAGCACCGTGAATTTGAAGGTAATACGTACCATCATACACAAAGTAGGTACACTTTAAACATAATTCCAACAACTTGGTTATACGCTCTGGGGTCAGTGATACGCTCTGGGGTTACTGAACATATCAATGGCATAGACCCAGACATAAAGTTTACGATAGAGAAGGAGGAAAATAACACTTTAGCCTTTTTAGACACCAATTCTATCAGAAAACCAGACGGAAAAATCAAAACTACAGTCTATCGAAAAGCAACGCATACAGACCAATACCTTGACTTTGAATCAGCCCACCCGGAAGAACACAAGCTTGGTGTTGTTCGAACCCTACACCAAAGAGCAGAAACAGTGATCACAGATCAGAATGATTTAAAAACAGAAATAAGACATGTAAACAGGGCTTTGAGTGTGTGTAAATACCCCAGATGGGCAATAAATAAGGTCACCAAGAAACTTAAAGCCAAAAAGGACAGTTCCAAGAAACAGTCTCCAAAAAAGAGAGACACCAAGGGCAGTGTAGTTTTACCCTACGTGAAAGGGAAAGGTGAGACCTTGAAAAGAGTTTTCAACAAACATAAGGTAAACGTGTGTTTTAAACCTTACAAAACTCTCAGACAATTATTGGTACATCCCAAAGACAAGTCAGATAAATTGGAGGTTTGTGGCCCCATTTATCACATCAAGTGTGAAGGAAACAAGAAACATCAGTGCGATAAGGACTACATCGGGGAGACGGAGAGAAATCTCAAGGCACGTTACATGGAGCACAGACGACCTAGCTCAAGCAACAGTGAGGTATCACGCCACATAAATCAGGACAATCCAGGACATTCCGTTTCAACGGAATCAGTGCACATACTAGACCGTGAACCCTCTTGGTTTGAACGGGGGGTCAAAGAGGCAATCTACATCAGAGCACACAAGCCGGCGCTCAACAGGGACGGGGGCCGCTACAACTTGCCACACATCTGGGACAATGCATTAACATCGCTCACTAAAGCCTCGAGCGATGTCAAGTCCCAGTGAAACATCAGTTGGTTGAAAAAGCCTGTAGTACACAGGCGAAAGCTCCCAAAGGTAAAGCTTTCAATATGTTTGTGTGTGAAATCAAAAAGTTTTAGAAGTTAATCATAATGAACAATACCACACAGTTGAATTTCCACAAGAATTGTCGTTTGCTTTTGTTTCTCAGATTTAAAGTTTTGATATTTTCACATAAGAAATATTATTGAAATTAGTGTCAAAACAGTTTGGATCCTGATCTGACTCCTCGTAATGCCGCGTCTGATTAGGATCCAAACTATTTCGAATTAGCTAGTGTTCTCGGGATAAGGCAGTGAAGGGTTTAACTCTTTCAACACTAAGTAACTATATTGGTTACTAGGTTCTCTTGTTGATCATTTTAGTAACCAACACATGGACCGGTCTACCTGGAATTCTGGGTAGTTTAATAAATACAGCTCTAAATAAGCAAACATTAGAAGACCCTATAGGAGCACTCTAATCGGGATCTTTACTGTTTGCAAATTTAATGAGTATATTTCTAATAGAATCAAGCACGGCTTTTGGTCAAGACGGGAAATTCAATACCCAAGGTTTACCAAAAGCCGTGCTTGATTATTTTTCTCGCTTAACCCTTTACCTGATAGCCTATTTATAGTACTTAAGATAGATGACTACTTAAAGCAGGTTGAAAGTAAAGCAGAATGCGCCTTAGGGCGCATTCTGCTTTACTTTCAGCCTACTTTAAGCTATCATGTGCTAAAATATAGAAAATATTCCCTATAATACATATTCATTACTGATTAAATTGGAACTATTTTCATCAGCGGATGAATAAATCATATCCGCTAAAAGGCGCTTCTATTGGGTAAAGGGTTAAGATTACCGTTAAAACGAGTTAATTAAAGGAATTGTAAAGACCTACTTTTTATCCGAATCACACATTCCATATCCAATAGCAACAAACAGCTGTTTAAAAGTCGCGCTATTTCAGCTTGGCTTTAACATTTATTTGTACACACGTTTTAAGAAGAAAACATGTCCCATTTTAGATCACAACTCAGAAATACAAACGTTTTTATTGAATCCAAGCGATTTTGAATAGTAAAAGTTATCAAAACGTCCATTTCTTCCTTTATATGCGTTCCACTTTCAAGCCATAACAACAACCGACGTCAACGACGTCATATAAGAACGTGACCTTACGTGTATACTCGATCATGTGAAACAATCAACAACAACAACATAAATTATGGTTTAAACATAAGATCATTGAATTGTCGAAAGCCACAGACAACTGTACAGTCTTCTGTAAAATTATCGGTTTCATTTCTCTCTATAAAGGTAGTTTGTGGTCCATTTAAGTTTTAGGGAATTTCTGTAAGAGAAACGTCCCTTTCCCTTGCTTTAAGCCAATCGGGCGGAAGGATACCGTACCAGACAAGGTTTGCCGCACTGCTATTTTTAGTAACAAAATGTGGTCTAGCAACCCTGAAAAGCGAGAAAAACATGTCCATGACGCTGAAAGAATTAATCAGAATGCATTTAGAAACAGGCATTCAAACAGTGTTTTGTCTTTAGATCATCCTAGAAATCTACAGCGTTCCCTCTCTACAACGACATTCAATTGGAGACACATATTGTGTGTGTTGTTCGGAGGGAGTCGTTATAGGGAAGGAAAACTGCTTACATTTGCAAACAGCTTGAATCCAGATCAGACGCCGCGTAACGCAGCGTCTGATCTGGATTCAAGCTGTTTGTCACCCGTCATTTTATCTATTCTATCAAAATGTTCACTTATATGTAACTTTGAGAAAAAACAGCAGACGACAATTTTAGACAGACGATATTGCAGCAGTAAAAGCATTAGCCTATACATGATTTTCCTGTTTGGGGAACTGCGGCAAGGGTCGTTGTAAGGAGGGAATCGTTGTTCAGAGGGCCGTTGTAGGGAGGGAATGCTATATAATAAAATCTTTCAGAAAACATATAGATGGAGTCCATTGCAATATTCTTGTAGAAATGGAAGACACAAAGGGTGTAGGTGGCTTGTGAGAGATATTTTGAAAACGGTTATATGCCTTTAATAACGAATATACATTGTATTTTGCATTAATAAATATAAATAGTTGAATCTCAAATAATCACTTTATTTTAATTTTCTGAGCGATAAGTATGCATATCATGTTTACGCGTTTATGGATTCAGATTCCGAATTATTGATCATTTGATGTACTAATATGAGGTTATTTAACAGTGTTGAGTACAATACTGAATTCTACTGGACGAGTATACAGTGAATGCCAAGTCCAAATATGGATTATGACTGCTTTGCCCTACTGTGAAGCAAACGGTACAGCAGTAGGCACACGGTTATAATGATACATTCACTTGAAAAGTTCCGTTCCCACTGAAATGTCAAAAATGGATAGATCTACTGCTAGAATTGCAAAATTGTTTAAATATGATTGCAGTTTTCATTTAGCAAATGTATTATTTGAACAAATAATTTGAACAATACACGCGATATTCTATTACGCATAAAAACTAAGTGCTATATTGCGTGTTCACTGAATATGTTAGGTAAATACTTTGTATTATATATACAGTGCTCTCTCTCTACAAAAACACCCAATGGAAGACAAATATTGTGTGTGGTGTTCGGAAGGAGTTGTTACAGTGGAGAATCTGTTATTCTTTCCCGTTTAAACGCAAACGTACGCAAACGCAAAACACTAAAACGTAGAAAATAACAACTTTTGGACAATTCTGATAATTCTTGTTTATCTTGGTGGCAAACAGTTTGGAGCCTGATCAGACACCGGGTTACCCGGCGTCTGATCTGGCTCCAAACTGTTTGCACTGCAAATAATAGTTAAAGCGTAAACGCGTTTATTGGGAAAGAATAACAGATTCTCCACTGTATAGGCAGGGAAGATTAATACTCTTAGAGTACATTTGCAAACAGTTTGAGTCAGACGCCACGTAACTGTTTGTGACTCGTCTTTATGTTTCTTCTTTCAAAATATCCAATACGTAACTTTGAGAAAAAAATGGCAGACGACAATGAAAGCAGTGAAAGGTTTAGACTTATTCAGTAAAACCCCTCTATTACGACCACTAAATTGTGTTAATTATTAAGGGTTAAGAACAGGTGATTGCTTAAAGCAAGGTAACAGTAAAACAGAAAGCTCCTACAGGAGCTTTCTGTTTTACTGTCACCTTGTTTTAAGCTGTCACCTGTCTTTTATACAATCAATTAGCCTTCCTTTTAGTGGTCGTAATAGGGAGGTTTTACTGTATGTTTTGTTTGGGGAACAGTGGCAAGCATTGTTGTAAGGATGGACTCGTTGTTCGGAGGACCGTTGTATGGAGGGAGCACTGTACAAACATATTCGTAGCACTTCTCTAATTGTGTTGTTAAGTTCATTTTGATTTGATTGGATTTGTTATGATTTACGTCGCTTTTTCTAGTATTTCAGTCATATCGCGACGTCCAGCTAATTATAGGTGGAGGAAGACCCCAAAAGCCCTTTCTGCATTTTTTCAGGCACACATCGGCAACTGGGTAGAACCACCGACCTTCTGGAAGGCATCCCCACATGCAAAATGCGAATTACCAGACTGAGCTGAATTCAATGTGTTTCTTGGTGTCTCAAGAATGTCCCAGATATTGCTTTGAGAAATTTAGTCTAATGTTTAATAACCATCATAGTCTTAACTGAGTACTAGCTTTTGCGAGACCGAACTACTTTTGGATCGACCGCTATATCCCAGAAGAGCAGTACAGCGACCGTCCCATAATTAGTGTGCCGTCATAACAGTCCATTGATGAGACCAGGATGATTTTCAGACAACATTAGGGGAGAAACAGTGGTAATAATGCACCAAGCTGATCTCAATAAATACTGGATTGGGCATCTTAACCCTTGGCAATAAACGTTTAATTCTTTCACCGCCTGAGTCGCATAAAGTCGGCTTTGCAAACAATTTGGATTCAGATTAGACGCCGCGTAACGCGGCGTCTGATCAGAATCCAAACTGTTTTACACTCGTATTAATATTTTTGAAATCATGCTACCTTAAATCTTATTTTGAAACGATGTTGCAGACAACAATACTGAAGCAGACGACATTATAACGGTAAAGGGGGTAAAAACCTCACGATTAATTTGACACCGAAAGGGTTAAGCATCTTCGGTAGGTGTCATAGATTTCATTTATATGTAGTTAATGTTTACAACCATATTGATACTTATACTATTGGCTTAAGCGTAATGAATACGGAATTAATCCAACTGTGTGATATAATGCATAAAATATGCTTATTCTACGTTTCAGTTCGTTTTAACTACGTATTAATATGTGTTTCTCGGTTATTTGTAGGTATATGCTTTTTCTCTAAAATCAAAATGTTTAGGATGAACATACAAAAACTCAAACGTAGATAGAGATACAATCAATACGTTCATGACTGTGTGCTTTTTCGTCTTACAACGTTGTATTACGGGTGTTGTCGTGTGCTACGTTTTCCAAATGTAGATACATGCGCCCTTAAAACGTGACAGTATGGATGGCGCTTTAGGTTAAGGACATTTGAAATAGCCCGCGCATTACACAGACAATCAAATACATGTTTGGCTTCAATGTGAATCAGCTTATCATGTTTTATTCTTTTCTACCCTGTGAATTATAAATAACGACCTACGTTGGACGTTGTTAAGGGCACAGAAAAGGAACGTGACAAAAACGCATGTCAGATACGAAATTTATCCCATTCTGCTCTGTGGAAATCGTTGTCCAATAAACTGATGTCAATAAATAACTAAACACTTCTCCTGCTAATTGCTGCCCCCATAATTAGATATCAGATGCCGATTAACGATGTGTCTTATGTTTGACCCTGTTTATCAGACTTCTTCAATTCTTAAAAGGCACACGAAGACAGGAAAAGTGGTGCATTTATTAATACTCGAGCATAAAGTATTTTGTCAGTTGTTAAACGGAAGGTGTCTGGCCATTTACTGCAACTGTGCTGTACAAACGGGTATCATAAACACGAATAACACACTTTTATTGTTTTGACATTTGCAAACAGTTTAGATTCTATTGTAGGCTTGATTATTCCGGGCCTGATCAGAATTAAATCTGTTTTACAATGATTGTATAACATACATATAGTATTCAAAAAATGAGAAAAAAAGAACCAGATATTTTAAACAGATGGACACTGATGAAGTATCTAAATGATTTAAACTTTTTCCTCCGTTGAATATCATTTTATTGCATTTACTCATTCCTGATAGAGATACATGGTCCTGTTACAGAAAAGTGTTCCATTGTCCTTACTTGTGGATGCTTAAAATGGGCTTAAAGTAACGAATTGGACAACCATATGTCATGACATCTGAGAACAAAAACTATGGGTGAAAGGTTAATCATTTCATGATCAAATTTATTGTGAGGTTTAAACCCCATTCACCATCATATTGTCGTCTGCTTCAATATTGTTGTCTTCAATATAGTTCAAAGTAATATTTAAAGCAGTATAACTTACGTTATTTCAAAACAAGTGGCAAACAGTTTTGATCCTGATCAGACACCGCGTAACGCAGCGTCTGATCAGGATCAAAAGTGTTTACAAATGCGCTTTAAGACGTCATTGAGAATGAAAGGCTAATTATTCAGTTTTAAAGCAGATGATAGATGCGTTTAAATCGAAATAGAGATACAAAATGAAAGACATTTACCACAACGTTGTGAAGAACTCAAGTAACATTTTCTCTCATTATAGATACTAGTTCGGGTTAAATTTCTCTTAACTCATTCCAATATTTAAACAAGATCACTAATGACGTGTTCATTGGGGAACAATGTGCAGTACCATGTGTTCGTAGTGGCGACTCAATTAATGCGAAGGGAAATTGTGCAAAAATGTGTCTCTGACGTAATGGAAACGACTCCACTTAATTGTTATACATATAGCAACATTTGCATTACTTTTGTGTTGTATTGAACTGTCGTCTTTTTCAAAGATCAAACTCAGTTTTGAGGGACAGTTATACAGACGTTTTAATGTAAACCGTTGTCTTGCTAAATAAACGGTTGCTTCAAATTTTAAAGAAACAGCAACAAATATATGTTTGTTTTGTAATTTAACCTTTTCAAATTCACACATAAGAAATGCAGAAAGCTATTCCTATTTGCCAATGCGCCTTTTGACGTCATTGACATGGAATAGGTTATCATCATCATTCTTGTTTGGAGCGATCATTATACCCTGAACTTATTGAACAAAAGATGTGACAGACCATTGCAGAATGTTTATAGTACAGTCGAATTTCCATATCTCGAAGTCGGTTTTGTCGAACATACCCGTATTTCAAAGTTAAAACGTGGCAAAGCCACGTTTTAACTTTGAAATATGGCTATGTTCGACTTAACCGAGCATGAAGTAATGCAGTTCATATGTCGAACTATCGGATACTTCGAGTTAAACGAGTTCGAGATATCGAAGTTCGACTGTAATTGCATCTGTCAGAACAGTTCCCAGGTGGGTCGTTCTTCATGTCAATATTTCTATGAATCTCATTAAGTTTAATTATATTACTTTTATGGCATGTATCCTCTAGTATATTGTGATGGTATATTTGATTAAGACACCTTAACCACAGGCCGATGTCTAAAGTTAAAATCGAAATCCTGTCGTGCGAATATCATTAGGTTTCTAAGGGTTTTGAATTATGCCAGTTAGGATAGTTCAGTCTGTATAAGTCATGAAGCTTAATAGTTTGTTACGACATAGTTGAAGTGTTAAGAGAAACTGCGTACTATTTCAAGAACGACAAACCCCATTGAGAAGAAAATAAAACTGTGTATATCGTCTCGGAGTAAAACATACGTGTGTTTTTACACCGAAAAACGTTTAAGGTGCAATTTTAATATCCACAAAACTTTGGAAAAAGTTTTTTCGAAAAAGAATATTGATTTTACTTAATGTAATTTTTATAGATCTTCACTTAGACCACAGATAGATTTTCAGAATACAAATGCTGTCTGTTTTGTATTAAAGAATAATGGATGGATCTCATAATTTACGACGACATTGCGAATACAATAATAACATAAAATATCCATGTGATCACCCAGGCATAACATTAATATGTTCGAAATTTTGAAAACAAATAAAATGTTCTGTAACGGAGTGTTTCAAGTATTCGTATGCAAAGCTGAATTTGTTTTTATTTGCACTTTGACGACTTAAAAAGGTAGATATAATTAATTTTACACTTTTATCCTCATAGAAATTAATCCATTACCCCATAGCCTGTTTCTAGTTTTGAAAATAGGTGTCTACTTAAAGCAGATTGAAAGTAAAGCAGAATGTGCATTCAGGCACATTCTGCTTTACTTGCAGCCTGTTTTAAGCTAACATATGTAAGGGTATCAAATATATTTCTTATTGTATATATTTATGAAGGCACTATTTGACATTAAAAGCGTAAAAAGGGCGTATTTATGGGGTAATGGATTAAATAAATCATCACCATCGTCATCATCACCGTCATGTGAGACAATATCTGAATTGACTCTGTATCTCTCCATTTATAACAAACACAATGTTCATACTAAAACCTTTCTATGCTGGTTATACACAAATATATATACGACTATATTGCACAAAAAGTGTAAGTCCTTATTAGGGGGTCCCTAAATGAGATTTGCACTGTTTATTTCAGTGTCTTAACACATTTTCTACAAACAACCCTAAAATACAGGGTAAGTTCGACTTCAGCGATTCTGAAGTTACGTGTTTCAACTGTAACTGATATCCAAATATCAGAATTTCAACAAGGATACTGATTTAGGAGGCAATATTCTGATACACGTTGACCCTTTGATTGCCGTGACGTCATAAGCTTTGAAATATTGAAATGGGTGGCAAGACATTTTCGCGTTGCACGGCGTCTTATCAGGATCCAAACTTTTTTCAAATAATTATTGTACTCAGGGTAAGGCAGTGAAGGGGTTGAGTAAAGTCGCACAACATGAATTGATTTTATTCATAATGAAATGCCCTTTTAACCCTTTCCCCCATAGAAGCGCCTTTTAGCGAATATGATTTGTTCCTCCGCTAAACAAAATAGTTCCAATTCAATCAGTCATGAATACATATTATAGGGAATATTTTCTATATTCAAGCACATGATAGCTTAAAACAGGCTGAAAGTAAAGCAGAATGCGCCTTATGGCGCATTCTGCTTTACTTTCAACCTGCTTTAAGTACTCACCTATCTTCAATTCTAGAAATAAGCTATCAGGTAAATGGTTAAATGTTATATCTTTTCCGCCATAGGTTACGGTACCTGAATGCGACGCCTCGTTTTTTTATATAAGACGTCGAGTAATCTGGTGTCTTAACAGAATCCAAACTGTTTGGAAGAGGTATCAATATAACTTTAGTCACGCTCTCTTAATACAGAAGGCGATAATTTCAGGCAGACGGTAGTTTAACAGGGATTGGGTAGAAAGGAAAAGTTACATCTACATTCATATTTAAGCGGACAAGTGGAAGGCCGCATCTACATTGCGCTTTGCGTCTCATGACAATCAGATAAGTATGAACCCGAGGTAAAATACAGCTTTTTTCTGTTTTTCAAACTGAAAATCAACCATTTCATCGCCGTTGTCGACACAAAGACGACTTTGCAAACAGTTTGGATCCAGATCAGACGCTGTGTAATGTGGTTTCTGATAAGGATCTAAACTGTTGGACACGCTTTTCGATATTTAGTCAGTCATACGTCTAACTTTGAAACGATATGGCCGGCAACTATATTGAAGCAGACGACACTTTTGTGGTGAAGGAGTAAACACTTACGATAAATTTGGAGGGAAAGGGTTAAACATTCATGATTCAATGATGTTTCCGCTGTTTCATTATTATAACATGGTCTAGAGTGCAGTTGTAGTCTGCAGTTTGGTTTTAAGTTTAGCTCATAACATAGAACTAGTTTAAAACATCCTTTAACCTAATAAGATGTCTCCTTTTAAAATCCAGAATCAAAACTGTATGCAATTGTAAGACAAATTGCCATTTGCAAAATTGCAAATTGTTTCCCCAGAAATGTTACGTTCCAATTATGTAATGCTTTTAAAATGTAACCTCTTGTGTAAAGTTCAAACAACCGATTTGATTTAACCCAGTTTACCGTAAGGCTTTTACCCCATCACCGCCGTATGGTCTTCTGCCTCAATAGTGTTGTTCGTAATATCGTTTCAAAAAAGTTATATGTAAGATAGTATGACTTAAGAAATATCGATACAAGTGGAAAACGGTTTCGATCCTGATCAGACGCTGCGTTTACAGACAACTTCATACTAATATAAGTCGAGCTTGTTATCTACATATTATTGAAAATCCAAAATATAGATGTGTTCTAGCAAGAATACGGTTGAATTCTCATGATTTAAATATTGAAACTGGCCGTCACAGAAATATTTTAAGGAATGAAAGGTTATTATTATTTATTATTATTATTATACCAGATTTATATAGCGCTCTTTTCACACAGGGGTTGTGCGTTCAAAAGCGCTTCACATGAAGTTACACAAATGTACCTACAAACAAGAAAAGACAAAATAACTACAATATGATCTAAAATAAACATGAATAAACATATAAAAGACAGCCCCCAAAATGGCGATCACATTACTCCCATCAATCAGCAATGAAGCAACCGGCTTCTGATTGTCGACCGATAGAAACAATAGTAGAGCGCCCAAATGCAGGCCGCCAGGAAAAGACAAATAACTACAATTAGATATAAAATAAACATAATAAACGTACAAAAGACAGCCCCCAAAATGGCGATCACGTTACCCCATCAATCAAGAGCAACGAAGCAAATGGCTTCTTTATGCGGACTGATAGAAATAACAGTAGAGCGCCCAATGAAGGCCACTAAATATACAGAAGACAGCCCCCAAAACGGCGATTGCTCTACCTCAACAATCGAGAGCAACGAAGCAAATGGCTTCTTTATGCCGACTGATAGAAATAATAGCAGAACGCCCAATGCAGGCCGCCCAATGTAACATAACTAGGAAAAATAGCATGCGACAATAACTAAAATTTCTATAAGAGACCGAAAACCAGATAATACTCCAGAAACTCCCATTTGGACCCACAACATCTACAGCAAGAACAAATCGCATAGGTAGCAGTGTTCTAATAACAAATATTAAAGTAATGTGTTTTCAGATGCTTTTTGAAAACTGCAACTGAGCTTGCATCTCTAATGTCTGATGGTAGACTGTTCCAGAGCTTTGGGGCTGCATGCATGAAACTTCTATCTCCAAACCTCACCAAACGACTCCTCGGTACAACCAGCGATACTGATTTAGTTGCAGACCGCAGCTCTCTTCGAGGTTTATACACGTCAAGCATATTGACAATGTACCTTGGAGAATTATTGCACATGGCTTTGTATGTGAGTGTCAGAATTTTGAATTCAATTCTGTGTTGAACTGGAAGCCAGTGAAGATCCTTCAAGACTGGAGTGATGTGATTGTACCGAGGGGTCCTGGTAATGATGCGGGCTGGTGTATTTTGCACACGCTGTAGTTTGCATAATGAGTTTTGGGGAATCCCATACAGCAGTGAGTTGCAGTAGTCAATTTTTGAAGTGACCAGAGAATTGATTAAGGTCTTTGTAGCTTCTGGAGAAAGGTACTGTCTAATATGACCTATCTGCCGCAGCTGTGAGTAGCCAGACCTGCACACAGCGTTAATGTGCTGTGTCATATCCATTTGGGAATCTAATCTAGCACCAAGATTCTTCACACATACTGATGGTTTGATTTTAGAGTTTCCCACTTGTACGTGAAAATCTCCAGGAACGTTAAACTTTTTTGAATGAAACAGTATGACCTCAGTTTTGTCAGTGTTCAGCTTCAACATGTTCTGGTGCATCCATGATACTATGTCTTTTAGACACCCTTCGACTTTTGAAAGGGCTTCTTGTTGACTTTATGTCATTTGAATGATTTAGAAGACGAGTACCATTTTATACTGAAATGCCCTTTATATAACCATATTAGAAATATATATATTCCAATGTTTTATTCAACTCGCCCGAGCATGTATAAATTTATAAATTTGTTAAATTCAGAAAATAAAACAGTTTTAAACAAACTGGCACTCTATTGCATCAAAAGTTTTAAGCTTATAAGCGATAAACTAAATGCATTGTAGATAAGTTTTTCAGGGTCCGGGGTTATGGGGCGTTTGTGTTGGGTCTGGAATCGTTCTCGGGTGTTTGATTGGTCAGATTTGAGCTTTTGCTCGGGTCTGGTCGGTCGGATGCTTGGGACCGGTCTCTTGCTCGGCTTAAGGGCTCTGTAGACTTGGACCAGGGTGATGTATGTTTGGTGCGGTTAGTTATGTTGTTTATTCTCCATAGGAATTATTATAGATTGAGCCTTGTCTAATAGATGTAAAAATGTGTAATCTCCTAAGACACTTAGGTGGGGGAGGGGGTGATTCAGAAAACTCCTGAAGGAGTTTTCTGCGTTACTTTCGGCCTGCAGTTAGTGGACATCCCCTGAAAATTCAAAAGAAAAATTCCAATCTCCAATTTTAAAAGCCAATTCCATTTTAACGATTATAATGACAAGCAGTACAGGGCCTGATCAGATGGTTCATTAAGGAGCCCTCTGATCGGAATCTTTACTGTTTGCATAAAACAAGTGTACTCTCCGCAAAGATATTGTTGTTATTGATAAGTATATGTGTCGCTATGGTGTAATGTTGTTAGTTACCATCACGTGTTCTGATGAGGTAGCTATGACGTAATGTAATTACGTCACAAGTATTTTACGAAGAAGTTACAAGTGTATAAAAATAGTACACACTTTTCCCCACGTGGCTTATGGCGTCATCTATGTACGTCATCATTGCTACGTATACGATGACGTGATGTGTAGTGGGGGGAAAAAGTCAAGTTGTTTATGTTTGTGGGTTTAAAGATTTATATAGATCTATCTAAATCTTAATTTATAAGCAAGGTCAAATTTTAATAACTTAGTGAAATATTTGTGATGTGCATTACTATATCAAATAGTTTCTTAATTGTGTTAAATGCGTTTAACTAGTGTAGTTTTAAATCTATTCAGTGCAATACTGCCGTATCCTCGAGTAACGCTACTCGCAGATGCGGTGGTGCTGCGCTGACTTCGGGTTAAAAATTTCTTTTCTTATGTTGCTAACAGGGCTGCCATTTTCAAGATTTTTCCAAAATTCTTCGGATTTTTATACTAGCAGAGTGTAGCTTAAACCGGGTTGAGGGTGAAGCTGAGTGCGCCTTAAGGCGTATTCTGCTTTACTTTCGGTCTGCTTTAAGTTATCGCGTTTAAAAAAAAAAAAAAAATAGATCTATGATAAAAATTGAAAATCTTAGAATTTTCTAGTCAACTAGTAGAAGCCCTGTGCTAATGATGAGCACTCTCGGGATACATGGTCAATGTTGATATTTCTGTTAAACATGCCTTGTATCTCATAATTTTAGTACCATCAGTTTTATGTTATTATGTATATATGTTATGATGATGAGCTTGTATGCTTAAGTCAAAATAAAACATCTGTTCTGTTCTGTTCTGTTCTGTTAATCCAAACTATTTGCAAATTGGACTGTATGCCAGTGCGGTTAAAGTATGTTATAAGATGATTTACGGCAGATAAATTTAGCTTTAATCGCAAGTAATTGTGCTTTGTGTGAAATTAATTTGAACGTCAATTGATATGTTTCTCAGTACACTTGTTCTATCATCTGATTTAACAAGATGCCAGCTTATTGCAATACAGTAGAGAATCTGTTATTCTTTCCCAATAAACGCGTTTACGCTAAAATTATCATTTGCAGTGCAAACAGTTTGGAGCCAGATCAGACGCCGGGTAACCCGGCGTCTGATCAGGCTCCAAACTGTTTGCCACCAAGATAAACAAGAATTATCAGAATTGTCCAAAAGTTGTTCTTTTCTACGTTTTAGTGCTTTGCGTTTGCGTACGTTTGCGTTTAAACGGTAAAGAATAACAGATTCTCCACTGTACGAATGTAAAGAAGTAACTAAATGATGAGTATACTCGTCACTAGGGTTGAATGTGTTAAAAATACTGAAAACCAGATTTGGCATAAAACATGAAAATTTATGTTAAAATTCATTTGAACGAATGATAATTATTAATGAGCTCGATGGGGATTTGAATTGATGTGGGTTGGCCACAAATAATTGCCAAAAGGTCATACGCTCTAACCCATCGACAACCAGACCATTCCTATTTGGTGGTCTCTATCTTATAATAGTTGTAATGTATGTGAACTGTTTTGAGCGAAGTTTATTAATGGATCTACTCCGTCTAGGTCTGAGTGGAAAAACAAACAAAGGAAACTCTAAGAATAATCCCAGATTTAGTGTTTTTCTTTAGGTTATAGTTATTCCATTAGCAGTTTGAAATTGTTTGCAAATACACCATCTGGTTTTCAGTCTCTCTGGGAAGTCAAGTGACATAAGCATTGTTAACATTCACATGACACTGTCTCGAGTGTTTCGAAAAGCTTGTCAATAGACACTCGCCCTAAAGGGTATTTTGTGTTAAAATGACAACTTATCAATAATTTGTGATTGTATGACGTCATACATATTTATGGTAACATCTAACAAGCTGCAAGCCAGTTTAAGACAATTGCCTTGCAACCGTCCCCGATGAATCCTCGTTGGGACGTTACTTTTATATTTAAGGAAAAAATGTGAAAAACAATTTAGAAATTCCATTAAAGGCAGTATGTAAGCCAACATAGCGCATTTTTCAAACCTGAACATTCAGGCACATACGTAATCTAAACATATAAAAAGAAGTAATCCGCTATGTATATGGAGGCAACATTGCTTACAAACCCATGATTTTGGGGGAAAGAAGTCGATTTTTAAATCGGTTTGTTGACATCCGATCAACGGCGGAGATTTTCCGAGTTCGTTCGGCTTGCGCCCGGTAAGATGCTTTCATAGTGTTTTCTTCTGTCTTGGCAGAGTTATTTTTAGATTAGAACATTCTAAAACTTTAAAAGGGATGAGTATTCCCTACATTCAGCAAGAGACATTGATAACTGTATTTATTGTGCGCAATATAGAGTAGAGAATACATTTTTCTTTCCGGTTTAAACGCAAACGCAATTCACTACACTGTGGAAATTTACTTTCAGAAATGTTAACTATTTTTTTAAGCTGAGTAGCAAACAGGTTGGAGCCTGGTCAGACGCCGGGTTACGCGGTGTCTGATCTGGCTCCAACCTGTTTGCAATGGTGATAATAGTTTTGTTTATAAATGCGTTTAATTTGAAAGAATAAAATATCAGTAAAGTTAGCGCAGCGTTCTCGTGCTGCACGATGATAATACTTATCTCAAGTAGGAATGTGTACGACTATGTATTCGATGTTACCTTCCTTACAGTGGAGAATGTATTATTCTTTCCCAATAAACGCGCTTACGCTAAAACCATGATTTCAATTGCAAACAGTTTGGAGCAGATCAGACGCCGGGTTACCCGGCGTCTGATCAGGCACCAAACTGTTTGCAACTCAGACTAACATGAATTATCATAATTGTCTAAAGGTTGTGTTTTTATGCGTTTTATTGTGATGCGTTTGCATTTCGTTTGCGTTTTAAACGGGAAAGAATAACGTTTTCTCCACTGTTACCTATTTACCATTATTAACTATTCTGTTCTAAAGTAACACAGACAAGTCAGAAAAATCGGATCGATCACGTGATTCTTATTCGACCATGCGGAAATTCTCGGAAGCCGACACGAAGATTTGTTATGTAAACAAAAAGCTTATTTTTCCAACCATCTCGATAAGAAATCGGCATGTTTCAGGCACCTGACAACGGATTTCGCTTAGTTTTAATACATAGAAAATGTTCTTATATAAGAAATTGCGCGATTTAAACTTACATTTGCGCGACATTCTGGCTTTAACCAGCCTTTTAGAATTTACTCCCATAATAGCATGGAGAAAGGACAAATGGAGAAGTAACGTATACTCAAATCTGCATTTTCCCGAAAATGGTGTCGTCCGTTACCTGTATGTGCGATAACGCTTAATCGATCGATAATTCAACTGCACCGGTACGCCGATAGCGGGCTATCGCGTTTTTTATCGTGTTGAATGGTTACCTACTGTTAGTTTAAGTTACATAAAATCCTTAATTTTCACCCGATTTTCATTATAATGGTCTTAAAAGAAGGCTAAGATATTTATCTTTCACTTGTAAAATTAACAGATTTTATTTTTTAAAATTGATCCGTTTTATGGCGAGTTAAAGAGTGGTTTCCAAATGAATTTGCCGATAAAAGGGAGCAAGCACTCGAGCATAAATATATCACGCCCCGTTACAAAACCTTTCATAAAACCCTCAATTTTCCACCGATTTTCAAAGAAATGGTCTTAAAGGAAAGCTTAGATATTTTTCTTTCAGTTGTAAAAATGCAAGTGTTTATTTTCGAAATCGACAAATTTTATGGCGAGTTAAAGAGCGATGGCCAAATGAAATAGTCGATAAACGAGAGCAGGCGATCGCGAAATATATACTACGTCCCGTTTCAAAAACTTGAATTTAATCCATAATTTTCGTCCGATATATATTATATATTTAAAAAAAAAAGGTCTTGATATAAAGCCGTGACACTTATCTTTCGGTTGTTAAAATACCAGGGTTTTTCTTGAAGCGAAAAAAGTAATGATGACCTACAAAGGTTGCTGGCTAATGATATGGCTAGACCAACTCGCGTAAGAAAAGAATTCCTTCCGTATAAAAACTTAAGCAAACTTCTAAACTTCTAAAAATGTGTTCATGCATTGTTACAATGTTCTACATGGAGGAAATATTTCCTTGGAAGCAAAAATAAAAATCCATTTTGTATGTAATGAGACTTTTGAAAGGAGTGCGCGTCAAACGGCCAAAATCCAAAACGGCCAAAGTTGTAACTGTATTATTATGTCGTATGTGATCATTATTATTATTGAAAGGAAAATTAGAATTATTAACATATTACTTCAAAAAAATGAATTTAGGGTTAGTTTTACAGCCAGACTAAAATATACATATTATCCGTCCCATTTCTATGAAAGAGGTAACAGTTTGCATTATCTTCAGAAATTAATTGCAAACATGATAACATGAGATCTCCGTTTCTTTCTGCTTTACTTATGTCTTATATAACGGAGTAAATTATAAAGCAGCCAATGCCTTAAGCAATCTATTTTACTGACTGCTTAACTCTTTGCCTGCTGATCGCAACTTTACTTTTTTTTTGCAAACAACTTGGATCAAGATCAGATGCCGCGTAACACGGCGTCTGATCTGGATCCAGAATGTTTGACACTCGTCCTTAGCTTTATTTACTTACAAAATGTCTACCATATTACACATCACAAAGGAATGTGACACATTACGTAACCGTATACAGAACCCGCACCAAATTAGCAGGACAATTATCAGCGTCATAAAACTGTCCCAGCATGAAGTCCATGCTTCTTGAACATGCCGATTATCTATGAAGATGGACAGTCACACCAGCGGGTTGCTACTTTAATGAAAAAGATCAATGCTACCCGTGCGTGTAACTTGAACATGTGTTCTTGACTTCTGTAACCGCATGATGTTTATATATTATACAAATCACAAAAAATAAAGATAATAGAATTGAATTAAAAAAAAAACAACAAAAAACAAACAAAAACAACATCAATGCACCTGGTTTGGTTGATGACTGGATTAACCCTCTCATTACTGAATACCAGTAACATGATGACTATTGCAATTGCAAACAGTTGTAATCCAGACCAGGCTGCAAAAATGTCGGATTCATAGAGTATGTCTCTTGAAATATAGTTTACCCCTTTTTCAAATTAAGCTCTTTATGACACACTTTACCTTTTCTCCGCATGAGGATCATCAGAGAGACAGACAGACATTCATACAGAAAGATGGAGACAGAAAAGAAGAAGCGAGAGACTGACAGACAGAGATAAGAGAAAAACAGACAGACAGAGAGACAGTCACAAAGAGAAACAGAGACATAAATACAGACAGTGGCAGAGAAATATAGACACACACAAACTTCGTAGGTAAACGAAAAAATACGTTTTTCTCTCGTTTTCAAAACCTCACTAAACAATCAATTTATAAGCTATCGCCTCAAATTTTGTACTACGCGTAAGATAATGGTCTAATAAAACATCTGTATTAAAATTTATAACGATAAGATGACATTAAAAGCATTTATATTAACACCAAACTTCGTAGGTAAACGAAAAAATACGTTTTTCTCTCATTTTCAAAACCTCACTAAACTAACAATTTATAAGCTATCGCCTCAAATTTTGTACTAGTCGTGAGATCATGGTTTAATAAAACATCTGTATTAAAATTTATAACGAAAATATAGCATTAAAAGCATTTCTATTAACACCAAACTTTCGTAGGAAAAACGGAAAATACAGTACTGTACGTTTTCTCTCTCATTTTCACAAACTCACTAAACAAACAAATTATAAGCTATCGCCTCAAATTCTGTACTAGTCGTGAGATCATGGTCTAATAAAACATCTGTATTAAAATTTATAACGAAAAGATAACATTAAAAGCATTTCTATTAACACCAAACTTTCGGAAAAACGTTGTTTTCTAGCCGCCAGCGAGCGCCGCTGATTGAACGACACGATAAATCGCGAGCAGGCCGGATACTTCTCCATTTGTCCTTTCTCCATGATAATAGTGACTACATTCATATTATGGAACTTGTACGGTTGATTGATTAAGTTGGGTTTTACCTCTAGAATAAATAACGAGTTACTTTCTTAACATCCAGCAGCCAAACTGGTTGGCATTCATTACAATACTTCTTAAGTCAGAATGCCTAATCTTCAAATTGGAAAAGTAAAGCACACGACAAATTTTCAAAATTGATGACGTCATGGCAGAAATGACATTCGCTTCAATACTGCTGAATATGTACACTCTAAGAGTAAAATCAAGATGAGTAATCAGGAGACTGAGCAACCCCGTTTACTGCACGAAGCTCTCTTGTTTTGTTGGTCTTCGTTCAAAGCAATGGAATCCGATCAAAGGCCGAGTTCGTTAGTGTCTCTTATTTGGAACAAAAGCGTTCGCAAGGATTGGGTTAATCCGGTTTATGATTACAATAGGTGCAACACATTGAAAAGTATGCCAATCCTTAACAAAACATAATAAATGTATCATATTGGGATTTCCAGCTGTTCTAGAATGAATTATTCATGATTACATTGCCGTCACGATGTAAAGTATGTCAAACACACTCCTAAACTTCCAGAAACTGTAACAACAAGCAGGCAACATTCGCCCTTACTTGTGTCGTAAGTCGAGATATTAACTCACTGAGCCCTAGTGACGCATATATGCGTCATTTACCAAAAATATACATGTGGAGAGTACACGTTTCTAATGCAAACAGTGAAGTCCCTGATTAGAGGGCTCCTGCAGGAGCCCTCTTATCAAGGACTTCAATGTTTGTCATTTTGCAATATATTATTTAAAAACAACCCTGAACAGATCAAGTCTAAAATGGACCAGCCTTTATTGTAAATTGGAATTGTCCATTTGAAGTTTCAGGGGATAATGAGTTAATTAACCACCATCATATGTATGGTGGATATTGATGTCAAACAGACTGGATTATTGGGACAATCTGGCATCTGTTAAGATACCGAAATGCAAATGGTTTTGTTATCTAATTGTTCTTCCACAGAATTAGGAAAGAATCATAAACGGAGACGATCGCATGTTCAAAATGACAACGTGTTTCAACTGAAATAATTATAATTAAGCAGGAGAAGATGATGTGACACAATGAACGCTGCAAACAGAGTTTATGACCAAAACTATACATATAATATGTTCTGTTGCATAGGTTTTAACTGACATACATAATATTTGTTTAAACTTCTTTTCAATAGGCTTTCTTTTAAATGCATGCAAAACATTACATTCTTATGATTGTCAAAATATATTATGAATATCAGTTGTGTATGCTTATATAATGTTTGCATTTATGTTTCTATAATGTTTACTTCTAATGTTTCTATCAGTCACAAATCCTAATATATAGAGGATATTGAATGAGTGTGTGTTCAGTCGTGAATTTATTGAACGAGTTGGATAAAATCATATGTTGCGAGCCTTGGCGAGCAACATATCATTTTCTTCAACGAGTTCAATAAATTCACGACTGAACACACACGAATTTGATATCCTATTTATCACATAAACACCAAAATGACACGAAAATCCGAACGGTCTTACTTTCACTTTTGCCCTCGGCTCTTAGGAAACGATTCGTCATAGGCGTTATTCGGTTAACACCTATCAAACTAAAATAAAGAAAATCAACATCAATGTGCTGTGAAAAGACTTCTCTGATACCATATTCAATTTTAAATTAATATTTAATTTAAAAATTGCTGTAATTGACTAAATATGATCAGTTGACATTTAGAATCTAGTTTCGTTTTCAAAATAACGTCGTTAGAGCAACATGACGTCATTATCATTGTAACGTCTGAATTTGAAAAACAGTCTGAATCACTGTTAATACTAGAGCGCTATGCAGCCTGATTTGCAGCCTGAGTTTGCGGGACTGCTCGGAATAATGTTTCTAGGACACTTGGGAATGTTTCAATACCTAGTGGTGATCTAAGTTTGTCTAGATTCTCTTTACTGATTTACAGTCGGCGTAGTAGTACAGTATTTTGGTGATTCAAAAATTAGTATAAAATATATGCCCAGTGGGCCACACGATTTTTACGGCCCTCTATATTTTGCACGTTTATGTGATAAATACCGGTATTAACCTCTACACTGCCATGACGTCATCAAGTTTCAACAATTGTCGTCTGCTTTTATTTCTTAAATCAATAATTTTAGGTATTTTGACTTATGAAATATTGAAATGCGTGACACACATTTTGGGTCCTGATCAGACGCCGCACAACACTGTTGACATTGTACATGGGGTAAGGCAGTGAAGGGGACCCGATGAATCATCGGGGCAAGGCAGTGAAAGGGTTAAGTTTGCAACGGTGCATAACATGACTTTAAAACTGAACCACTTTAACACTTTACCTTATAGAAGCGCCTTTTAGCGCATTCCGGTTAATCCTCCGCGGAAGAAAATAGTTCCAATATATACAGTCATGAATATGTATCAGAAGGAATATTTTCTTTATTCTAGCAGTTGGTACCTTAAAGCAGGCTGAAAGTAAAGCAGCATGCGCCTTAGGGCGCATTCTGCTTTACTTTCAACCTGCTTTAAGTAGTCGCCTATTTTCAAAATTAGAAACAGGTTATGGGGTAATGGGTTAATATACGTATATGTGTTGTGAGTATAATATAAGCACAATAATGCGTTACATGTTTGTCAAGCAGTGCACGATTATTAGAAAAGCCAAACAACCGGGCAATATCCGTAAATATGAGTGTCAAACAGTTTTGATGCAGATCAGACACTGTGTTATACAGAGTCGGATCTGAATATGCACTGTTTTCATATACAGTAAAATCACGATTCTACGACTCGCATTAGTTCGAACATACCAATATTTGAAATAGGGGTATGTTCGACTTAATGAAGATCGACTTATCAAAATGCAACCTTTCGAATTACTGGTAAGATCGATTTAAGCGAGTTCGAAGTATCGAGGTTGAACTGTATATGTTAATATTGTCGAGCTTGGTTCTTGAGGGTTAACAAAGGACAGCAATAGTAGAAATTCCTGTTGTTCTGTGGTAAGAACTTTCAGCTTCACGTTTGGCCTACATTAAGCTGTAACTGATTATAAAGCATTACATTATCTTCATTACAGACATAGTTTATTTGGTAACTTATACACATTGTATCTCGTTACATCAACATATATAATCAAATTGTTCAAACAGGTCAAATCATATCACGTGACAAAATTATTTTCTGATGAATAAATCCAAACAAAAAAGATCATATGATTGAGATCAATCAAAAAAGAACGAAAAAAGGGAAAAAAAAAAGATTCCTCGAATAAAATATGAGGAGAATGAACACCTGTATTCAAGTGAACCACGTTATTGTAATTTTGTAAATAGTGGACGTCTAGAACAAACCGAGGCAAAGCAGAAAACTCCTTACGGAATTCTCGGCCAGCCCCCTCTGCTCAGGTATCCATCTGTTTTAAACACCAAAAGCTCACAACCGGGAAAAAGGTTAAAGCGATGACACATTTTTGCATTATATATTAAATGTACATGTATATGTATATAACGTATAGTAACAAAGTAACAACATAGTTACGCACAGCGGAATATACTATTCACTCTCAAAAGCACACGTACAAAATCAGGTAAGCCAATTGCAACCGGTGTTTGTCCAAGTTAGACGTCGAGTAACTCTACGTCTGATCTGGCTCTGGCCTGTTTGTCCGCTATTTTAAGAAAGAATAATTGCTTCGCACTGTACTTAGTATGTACAAACTTATTTACAAGAGTAACAGTCGTTCAAGTAAGTTTATCATATGCGAAATGAAACCACTTAAAGGGCTGAAACATCAAATAAACGGGGTAAAGCAAATTACCAACGGACCCCTTTTAATTGCCGTGTTTCCATAAAAGCGACATGGAATACATTAAAAGGTAAGCACATTCGATTCTATCGACAAGTATAATCGTCGTTAACAAACAGTGTACTTGTTAAGCTTGTCATTGTCCTATGCAAACAGTGTAGACCCTGGTCGTAGGGTTCCTAATGTAGCCCATCGATCTGGGTCTGCACTGTTTGTACTTTTCAAAATACGTATATTCAAGTTAAACCTAAATATCAAAATAGACTATTCTAATTGCAAATTGGATTTTTCCCTTAACCCTTTGCCTGCTGGTCGCGACTTTATTGATTTTTGTAAACAGTTTAGATCCAGATCAGACGCCGCGTAACGCGGCGTATGATCTGTATCCAAACAGTTTGACACTCGTCTTTATGTTTCTTAACTTAAAAGGGATATATCTACCTTTAACAGACTTTGCAGACGACGATTTAGAGGCAGACGACATCACCGCAGGATAAGGGTTTAAAAGTATCATAAATCAGTAGAGACACGTGCTAATATAGTCTTATAGTAAATAACAGAGTTGACAAGAGAGAAGTACGGTGTAGCCCTCCCCAACCGGACATTACAATTAATGCTTAATAAAAGTTAGACCAGGGCTGCCATTTCTCCGGATCTTTCCTAAATCTCCGGATTTTCCCCAGTTCATGGTAGCTTAAAGCAGGCTGAAAGTAAAGCAGAATGCGTCCTAAGGCGCATTCTGCTTTACTTACAGCCTGCTTTAAGTATTCGCATGTCAACATAACAAGAAAAAGGCTATGGGGTAAAGGTACGATTCGTAAAATCGCACTTGAACAAATGCAAATTTGGAAATCTTAGGATTTTTCATGTCAACTTGTGGCAGCCCTGTTAGACTGTAAAAAACCAACTACAGACATACTTGGCGTGCTGAACATTATTAGTCAGTTATAGTCATTTAGTGTTCATACATGTACTTCATAGTCACTACCTTATTTTAGCTAAATATAGTAAGACTTACAATACGCATTTGCAACTTATGACGTTTCAAAAGAAAACAATGACCTTTTTATTTCCGTCTGGAAGAATTATGTTTATATATTATCCGAAATGTTGTTTAAATGTAATGATTATAATGGGAATTTAAGCACTTTAAACTATTTATTGATAGCAAAGCGCGTTAGCTTTACTGCCTTACCCGAGTAGAACGTCTATTTTCAAACAGTTTGATCCTGACCAGACGACGCATAATGCGGCGACTGATCAAGATCCAAACTGTTTGTCAATAGTTTCAATCGTTCTTAAGTCAAAATTCCTAAAACTTTATTTTAAGGAATGACAACAGACGATAATTGTTTAAAACTCAGTACGTCATGACAGTGAATGGGTTAATGTGGGCACATCTCAAAGACAGTATAGGAATAAACAACATATTTTTGACGTTCATGACGGTATGACTACATTAGCTTCGCAGGGGGTAAATTGCGTAAACGCCCGAAGGTAATGTAGTCATACCGTCATGACCGGCAAAGAGATGTTGTTTATTCCTTATATTTATATTTATATTTTCTGTCTTGTCAATTTAATGTGTTTATTGGCCAGATTAGTTTTTCTGTATAAGAATTTATCATATACCGGTCAAAGAGGTTTGGTAGATGTAATGTCGATGTAATAGCCATTCCAGTTTCTAAATATGGTGAGAAAGTAGTCCCAACTACATGTACTCTAACTGTATTAAAAATTCAGGATTTTTTCCAGTAAACTTGCTCTCTGTGAATGGAAAAGACTGTCAAGGCAAACAAATAACAGTGCAATTTGAATATCTATTGCCAAAGCACATTCTAAAAATACAGATCGCGGTTGTTTTCTTAACCCATTTACACACATAGCAACGCGATGGCAACGACCTATGGGTCTGTATCACTCCGCTAGTGTCATATGACCGTCGACCAATGGGAGCTTAGTGTTAAGTGCCCGATGTAGTCTATTTGAAGAAGTCCACGAAAAGCACGGGCGAAATCCGAACTGGCTAAAACCAGTTTCGAAGCGTAGGTTCATCGGCAGATGTACCGCATATTTTTAATAGGATTACATAAAGACTTTACAGGGTGAATGTAAATATTTGAGATTATATTCTTCCGCAACAATCACTGACAATAAACCCATAGATAAATAATGTACTTTCGCTTTCAATTGTCAAACAAATTCGTTTAAAAAGTGGCTTAAGGGTGTATCAATGTCATGAATTTGGGAACTTTTCAAAGTATATGAAAACACTCTATGATGGTTTTGTATTGAAGAGCTATTTAAGATGAATGAAAAAATAGAAAAAGTGTACATTTTGGTGAACAACAGTTGGCTGTACGGCCATGTAAAATTTACCCCACCCACTTCCTCTTATTCTGTCCTTTTTAAACAGCCCGCTTCAATAAAACCCATTTTAAATGAAAACAAATATGATAATTTGGTTTTGTGTTATTTATTTCCTATCTATGGTAGTATTTCTTCATACAAAAACTAATTTAAGAAAAAAAAGGCACCAAATGTGAAATTTATAAAGCTCTAAATATCATCGGTATGGTACTTTTTTGTAAATTTTGTAAGGGGCGATAACTCTTTTTACTTTAATAACTCAAAATTTTCAACACTGACCTTTCAATTTCTTTTCATATTTTGAACTGCCTTAGTATGGGCTTTCATCTGGTAGAATATAAGAAAAAGTTTAATACTAGAACTATTTCATTTTCAAACTTTTTTACTTTTTTTCATAAAATAAAAAATCTAATAAAATCATGCCCTTAATAAAGCATATTTTGATATTCAAGGATCCATATTGTTCAAACCTGGTGCCTGCTGTGTCTAAATTTGGTTTATATATGTGAACATACCACGATAGACATGAAATAAATAAAGAAAACCCAAATTAACATTTTTGTTTTGTTTTGAAATAGATTTTACTGAAGCTTGTACTCTGAATGCGTAAAATTTGAAAAATAAAATCCAAATTTGACATACCTTTTTCAAATCGCTGTAACTAAAAAAAAGGACACCACCATATATATTTTTTTTTCATTTTTTCATTCATCATAAATAGCTCTTCCAAAAAAACAATGATACAAAAAAGTTTAATACTTTGAAAAAAAGGCTCATGACATTGATACACCCTTAAAAGCATAAATAAATAGAATAAGTTCTGTGTTTTTTCAGTGTAAGATTGAATTCAATCCATTTCGTGAACATCAGACTGTTATATTTTCACTCGTGGCTTCGCCACTCGTGCAAATATAACGTCTGATGTTCACGAAATGGATTACATTTCGATCTTACACTGAAAAAAGAAGTTATCTTCTATATCTTACCTTCTTCCTCTGTGTATACTGGAACATTTCATTGTAGATATATAGGGAAGGCTACAGACAACACAGTATGGCAGTGAATATGTTAGACAGGTTATGACGTCAATGGGGCAATGCAAGAGTGAATAAGAACAATGCTGAGAACAAATATTTTGGTGGGACATAATTTATGTTATCTCAGAAGTAGTGAATATTAATTAGTGTGACGTATTGAAGCTTTAATTACTATGCACTGTATTTACGGGGTGAACTTGTATAACTATGCGACATAAATCTTAAGGAACACGCTTAAACTAAACTAAAACAATATTTCCCACGCATATTTCCCAACTGATTTAAAGTTACATTCAACTAAGATCATAAATGTCGCAATAATCACAGCACCAGCATATGGTGATGGAAGATTAATTTTAATCTTTTCCTGCCAAATTGTATCGTCTGCTATAACCCTCTTACCGCCAAAATATCGTCTGCATTGGTAGTGTCGGCTGGAATATTTAGGACTGTTTTGACTGAAGAAATGTCGAAACGAGTGTCTAATCAGGATCCAAACTGTTTGCAAATTCGCCTTTTGACGCCATCGGCAGTGGAAGAGTTAAACCCTTATAATGCTTTAGCGCAATTTGGCTAATATTTGCAAGCAATGTGAATCCAGATCAGAAGTGGCGTCACGCGGGATCTGATCTGGATCTAAACTGTTTGGCACCATAAAACTTTCTTTCATTTTAACCTAATTAAAACCGATATCGATTTTCACCGACGATATATTTGAAGTATACCACAGATCAGCTCAATAAGGGGGTAATATAAAAGATAATTATCGTAAAATTACCGCATAATTACTGTATAGTCACTGTTTAATTTGATATACGGCCATTTGAAAGACAACAATGAAACAACATTTGGCTAAGTAGACAGATTAATGCAAGGCAAAAGTAAAAACAGAAAACTCTCATACAGGAGTTGTTTTTGTTCTGTATCAAGTACTATAGTTCAATAATGTCAGGTTTCTTAGCTAGTAAAGCATATTTGTGTGGAAACTCAACTGTGTGGTATTGTTGATTTTGATTAAATTTCAAAACTTTTAAATTTCACACTCACAAAAAAGATTACTAAACTTTTATATTTCACTCTCACAAAAAAGATTGGATTAATTTCTAAACTGTTAAATTTCACACACACAAAATATTGAAAGCTAATCTTGGTTAACCAAGGTTAGCTTTCAATCTTTTTAGTGTGTGAAATTTAACAGTTTAGAAATTAATCACAAAGCTTAGCATAATATTCTACTTGGCAGATACGTTTTAATCTGAATAGATACAGAGTACCTGGGCATCTGATCTGGGGCCCGTTTCATAAAACTTTGTACGACAAATGTTGTCGTATGTCAGATGATAAAAGTCTCTATTATTATTTATTTCTCCATCTAATCCTGTCTTGGGACATCTCTTTGGAAAAGAGGATTCCAAAGATATATTACAAGACAGGATTAAATGGAGAAATCAGAAATTAAATGTATTTTAAAGTTTGTACTTACGATCGTTTGTGTAGTACGAAGTTTTATGAAACGGGCCCCTGCTGACTCCTTACTATTTGCCAATGATCATCATTATTTTAGTACAAGTGTGTCTAGGGAAGAATAACTCTTCTCGACTGTACCAGTTTTGTCGCTCTTGGCAGTAAAAAGCTGACTATCTCACGTCATTATCTTAATATGGCGGTTCCAAGAAAGACATGTGTTTTATTACATAAATAAGAGACACGGTAGATATTTGATTAACCCATTTAAACATAGTGCTTACTAAAATGGACAATTTGGAACAATATCCACCCTGATGAGACGCCGCGTGACGCGGTGACTAATCAGAATCTGCAATGTTTGCTATATCATATGAAATAGTTTTCTGCTTGCATAAAACACTGCACTGTCACCCTTGTACAGCCTTCCCTCTCTACAACGGCCCTCCGAACAACGACTCCCTCCTTACAACGACATCGCTGTTCCCAAGAAAATTATGTTTTATGCTAGCACTGATGCATCATCGTCTACTTAAAATCGTTGTCTGCTGTTTTTCTTACATAAATGACATTTTGACAGAATAAAACATAATGACAAATGACAAACAGCTTGAATCCAGACCAGACGCCGCGTTTCGCGGCGTCTGATCTGGATTCAAGCTGTTTGCAAAAGTAAAATAAGTTCCCTCCCTATAACGACTCCCTCCGAACAACGCACACAATCTGTGTCTCCCATTGGGTGTCGTTGTAGAGAGGGAGCACTGTATATCTAAAATGTAATAATCCATTAACCCTTAGCCTGCCAGTCACGACTATAGCTCCATATGCAAACAGCTTGGATCCGGATGAGACGCCGAGTAACTCGGCGTCTCATCCGGATCCAAGCTGTTTGACACTCGGAAAACATTTTCAGCAATTTTGAGCAACTTTGAAGCACTTTGAAACTTGAAGTAGACGAGAAATATAGCAGACGACAATTTATTTGGCGGGCTAAGGGTTAAGTATACAGGGACAGTACATTACAATATCAAGGCATACATGGATTGAAAAATATGTTTTAGAACAATACAGAATACGGACCATTGACATTATGTTTCATGAAATTCTAAAATGGTTTCTAGGACAATTATTCGATATACATTGAACTTCTCGTCTGCAAAACAGATAACTTGAATTGTTTGCATTTCTTGCAGGATATATGGTGTGATCAGCAATGAGGAATACCCTTGTAAGAAATACCTGGTTGTACTATCATTTAGACTATAACAACTGTAGTGGTAAAACCATGCATATATAAACATACAACTTAGAATACCTGACGTTTCTATAATAATTATAAATATATATATACTATTAGGGATTTGTTTTGGATCATCTGATTTCAGTGTCGTTACTTTGTAAACTTTTCCCGACAAATGGTTTTTGTTTTGATTTACAGTTTGTATATCTGTTTTGATACGTAGGTATTTTCTACACAATTGTTTTGGTTTTTGAATTCCAACTTCAGTTTAATGCGTGTTTTGTCAGTTAAAAATCAAAACAAGTCTTACACATTTTGGATCACGACTAGTCACCAAAATACTCGGTGTCTGATCTATATCTGAACTGTTTCGAAATATGAAATTTGTTGAGTTTAAGGCTTTGATGGGGAATGCAGAAGCAAAATAAACAAAGCTCATACGGGAGCTCTTTGGTTTACAGAAAAACATCTATATCGCGGCCACTAGATTTTGTAATAATTAGGGGATTACGATAGTGAATTCTAAAAGCAAGGTGACAGAAATTCAGAACGCTCCTACAGAAAACCTTTCACCTTGCTTTAACCCTTTCCTCCCTGACACCTCAAATGGACAATTCTAATTTTCAATTAAGTCTAGTCCATTTTAGACTTTTTAGAGTTGATTTTTACAATATATTTCAAAATGACAAACAGTGTAGACCCTGATCAGAGGGCTCCTTCAGGAGCCCTCTGATCAGGGTCTACACTGTTTGCATATGACAAGAGTACTCCTCACATGTACGCTGTTTACAAATGATGCATATATGCGTGACTAGGGTTCAAAGAGTTAAGCTGTCACCTGTCTTTTATACACTAAATTAGCCTTCTTTTGGTGGTCTGTATGGAGAGGTTTGCTTGTACCTCGTGCTGGCCATAAAGCATTATCTGATCTCGGTCTACATTGTTTGCATAGGACAATTAAATAATAATTACAAGCAGTGCAGATGGCTCATTTAGGAACCATCTGATATGGGTCTACACTGTTTGCATGGGACAAATTTATTCTCCACACGTACACTGTTTGTAACGGGCGAATATACTTGTCGCTAACACTAAATGAGTTATACAAGCCGTAACCATATTCGATGACTTCTTCTTTTATGGTGACCCCATTGACACAAGTTTATCTCTAATTTGTTACTGCCATCAATATTTGGATGATACGTGTTACTGTATAATGCAGTTGATACTAGCCACAGCTCGTCGTTACTACCTTATGTTTTAACACAATATTATCATTATAGAATTACAGTATATACTAGAGACCATCACAATTCAAAAATAATGACATTTAAAATTAGTTTTATTTCTATCTAATTGTGAAAGAATTACATTTTAAATGAGTTCTGTTGCTTGAACTATGCACGCAAAATTGTATTAAAACAATGATTCAAATAGAAATTTAAGCCTTCAAACTATTGATTGGCAAGTCGTTTTTAATTTAGGCTTTTCTCAAATTCAGCTTTTGTTCTTCCATGACAATTATATACAGTAAAAGCCCTCTTTTACGACAACAAAAACGAAGGTTAATTGATTGTATAATGACAGTTGAAAGCTTAAAGTAAGGTGACAGTAAAATAGAAAGTTCCTAATAGGAACTTTCTATTTTACTGTCACCTTGCTTTAAGCCGTCACATGTCGTAAACACCTAATACCTAACCCTTTACCCCATAGCCTGTTTCTAGTTTTGAAGATAGTTGGCTACTTAAAGCAGGTTGTAAGTAAAGCAGAATGTGCCATAAGGCACATTCTGCTTTACTTTCAGCCTGCTTTAAGCTATAATCTGCAAGGAAACTGAAAATAATTCTTATAAATTATATCCATGACTGTATAAATTGAAACTGTTTATTTTCAGCGGAGGATTAATTAAATGTGCTAAAAGTCGTTTCTATTGGGGAAAGGGTTCACGTAATTTAATGGTCGTAATAGAAAGGGTTAGCTGTATAACTGGTAGTCTCTTAAGCTCAATAAAGATAGCATTTGTTAACAATAAGAATCTTGTTCGGACTTACCCCTTTATCCTATAAAAACGCATTTTGGCGCATTTAATTTATTCCTCTACTGTAGAAAACAATTCCAATTCATACAGTCGTGAGCATGTACCATAAACATATTTTCTACATTCTAGCAGATGGTAGCTTAAAGCAGGACGACCAAAATTCAAAAGTGTTAGACCTTCGCAATATCGAAACCGAAGTAAAGAATTAGCTGTTATGTCATAAAGATGGTTGTGTTGGTGTTTTTTTTTATAAACTTCGGTAAATACTTTTTCCGATGCTGTTTTCTTTATATTTAAAAATGGTTTTATCCATGCCAGACGTCCATTTACGCTGCGTTCGATTTTAATGGGGGAAAAACACATTTGTAAATTATATTTTTCTCTGATAAACAAGACATAGCTATTTAATACGAGTATACTGATATGCCTTTTCCAGATAATTGTACAAAAGCATCTGCAGGTTGCAAATCAAACGAGCCTAGAATATTTCCCACATATGTGTCCCTAGCTGATTTAAAGTTACAGTGGAATGAAGTCATAAATGTCGCAATAATCTCACTACCAACATGCGGTGAGGAAAGATTTATTTTAAGATAAAAGCCAATAATTATAGCACAAACTGTGTTAATGCAGCTACATGTATTAAGTAGGAACTAGATTAACACCGTTTAGAATGTCTAGTATTTTAATGCGCGGCAAAAGTACAAAAGAAATGTCCTAATGGAGCTTTCAGGTGTACAGTGCTCCCTCCTCACAACGGCACCCTGCACAACGTTTTCCTCCTTACAACAATGATTGCCACTGTTCCCCAAAACAGACATTTAGTCTGACCCATTCACTACTGCACTATCGTCTGCTTAAAATTGTCGTCTGCTGTTTTGTCTCAAAGTTACATTATAGTGGATATTTTTACTGAAGAAATATAATGACGAGTGACAAACAGCTTGAATCCAGATCAGCCGCCGCGTGACGCGGCGTCTGATCTGGATTCAAGCTGCTTGCTAAAGTAAGCCAAGTATTAATTTTCCCTTCCTATAACGACTCCCTCTGAACAACACACACACTCTTTTGTCTCCGATTGTCAGTTGTTGTAGAGAGGGAGCATTCTTTTGCCCTGCATTCAGCAGTAACATATTGAAGAGATATCCACGTAATACACGTCTGCTTGATATGCCGTCTGTTTGTGTTTTTAAAATTCGGAATTTTGAGCGCGTTTAAATTAAGAAACATTGATATGAGTGTCAAACTGTTTTGATCTTGATTAGACGCCGCGTTACCCGGCGTCTGATAAGGATCAAAACTGTTTGCATAAGTGTTATACAGCCCTAACAGCGAAAGGGTTAACAGTCTTCATTTCTATTGGTCAGCAATCTTTAGCCGGTCGGTTCATTGCTGATTGATGGGAGTAATGTGGTTGCCATTTTGGGGCTGTCTTCTGTATGTCTATTCATGTTTTATTTCAGATCTAATTAAAGTTATTTTGTCTTTTCTCGATTTGTAGGTACATTTATGTTATTTCATGTAAAGCGCTTTTGAACGCACAACCCTTGTGTGAAAAGAGCGCTATATAAATCTGGTATAATAATAAAATAATAATAATAACATTATCTTCTGCTTCAAATATTTTCTGCACAAGGTTTACATGTTTACCCCTTAAACACATGAAAAGCAAACACGGATTCTAACGACAAGCAGTCTGGTTCCTACTACTCACATTTCCAGTTTCACTGCGTCCCTGGAAATGGATTAATTTTGATCATGCTATACGCGACTTGGCGTACATTTGCAAACAGTTTGAATCCAGATCAGACGCCGCGAGACGTAGAAGCCGCAAAAGTAGAACTATTTGGCACTTCAAAAAACTGCTTGTTTCTTCAGTTTCAGAAGTATAAACACAGATTTTGAGGTTCTTTGCAGACGATATATTTGAAGCAAACTACAATTCAGTATGATAAGGTTAAAAGTTTTCAAATGTCAGCTTTGTCACGTTTTGCAAGTGAAGGTTTGGATTTCCAAGAATATTTCGCAAAATAAGAGAAAGATGATATTATCTGTAAACATAATTATCTCATCAGTTAAACATTTCAGTAAAATAAAGATGACAATGAAATGAAACGATTTATGCAAGTTGAAACTAATTGCAATTGTCTAACAGTGTTAGCTGGCGTCTGATCAAGGTACGTTTATTTCTGAAAATACCACATTGCTGATCTGAAGAGGATTATATTTGAAAGTCAATTTCAAGGGCTGTGAAAATCATTTGATAACAATGATTGAAAGGTGTTTCAGAATTGTTGAAATGACATATTCTTGTAATAAATTACTGTAACATTGTATTACTAACAGGGTGGATTAAATCGCAATTTTGCCACAGTTAACGGAACTGTATACTAGCTGAAAATGCAAGTATTTGTCCCCTGCCGGTCAAGCGGAGTGTGCGACAGTGTTTGCCGTTGTATTTCCGCCTAGAGATGACCAATTTGAGTAAAACTTATGAGAATGTGTTGTACGCAGTTATGTACTAGGCACGGCAGCTTCACTGTGTAGAACGCCACCTGCGCGGGTACTGTGATGTTGCATACGCGGGGTCTGTGACTGTACAGGGAAAAACGAAAGTCGGTGAGTAAAAACGAATATTTTGTCTTTTAAAGAACTGCTAGATGTAAATACTATACCGCACGGAACACAACAATCATTTATCAATTGCCAGCTGACCAATTTTATTACACAGAGTGTCCTGGTGTTTCAAACACTTAAGCACAAAGTTCGTTGTCACAGCGCTCAGACACAATCAGCCTTAGTTTTGGCGTTTTTCTTTGCTTTCAAAGAGCTGTTTTCAATTGTTTGATACGCAATGAAAGACTGCGATGTTATACGATACATTCAGGCTGATTTCATGGAAAAGGCTAATTATTGCCAGAAAAGCGATGTGTCGCACGGGGGGTCCATTCATGTGTCGCACGGGGGAGAGGTGTATGTTTTAGGCAAGAGTGCTAGACTGCCTAAAAGTCCATCTGTATCTATATTCCTCGCATTCGAGGGGCAATTCACATAGTTTTACGTGTAACAAAGTCCGTATACGCAGTTTACAGTTATGTTACACTGTTTAAAATTCAATGTCGATCGCATTTGGTGCCTCGAAAACATCAATATGTTATCAAACTTGATACTGACAAACACTAAATCATAAGCCACCAAATTCGCTTATCAACGTCTTATTTAGCATGGTAATTAGGTAAGTACCTATCTGAGTTCAAACAATAGTTAAATCAAATATATATCTGCGATATATATATGAATAGCACATCGCAATACATGCACAAACACCAGCACAAAGTAATTTCGTTTCTCATTATGAACACAACAATTCTTAAGTTCTTTAAATAAAACTATCAAGTTTATCGATACACTTAATACATGTACATGCCGAATTGGCAGAGTGGTAAGACCCAGCCAAACAGTGACAATAATACATTCACACGCGCATGCACACCGGCGCTAAAAAGTCTAAAAAAAAAGTCAAAAACTTTTATTCACGTACTTAGGCCACCGGCCCATCATACACACAAGATACATTTTCAAAATACATAGTAATGAGTGACATCAATATCATAGATATTCGCAGTTAATAGAATAACTGCACTTGAATATATATATATAGGTTAATACATGATTCAGTCTTACATTACGTTGATGTGTTTTCAAAAGAACACAATGGAGAGTTGTCTCCTTTTGGAAGCACACCAGCAAACTTGCAAATGTAAAGTTCAGAATAATTATAGTTACTGTATAATGGATTTTCTGAGTTCAAATGCAGCGTATAAAAATTTTGCAAGTTTCAAAATAGCACTTTCGTTTGAGTTTGACATTAGTTGGTTAAAGGTTTGTATATTTCTTTGCATTCCACAGCAATCCTGCAATATGTTTTGTCGCAGTGTTTCATACGCCTGGCATTCTAAGAAGAAATGGAATTCTGTTTCAACAACATTTATATCCCGTTTCTGACATACTGGACAAAATCTCATATGTCTATCAATGTTTGTATATCTACCTTTTTCTATATACATGTATAAGTCATGACTAGAACATCTGAACTTTGCAAGACATCTTCGTAATTCGACAGGCATGTAAATACTTAAATATCGTTCTACATTAAGTAGCGACTTAAATCCTCTGTAAGTATCTGCATTAGTAGAATCAGTCAGATTTGAATTCCATTTTTGTACCGAGCAATCAATTATACGTTGTCTAAAAGTATTAATAAACCACCCTGGATCACCTACTTCTTGTTATAACCAGACATGTCCAAATCCATTAGAATACAATAGATTACGCACGTGACTAGCCCAAGTAGTGCGACCTGACTCATCTAATCTGTGTAACATTTTATAGCACTGTAAAGGATACCTATGTTGATCAAGTGTAAGTAGTTTAATCCAGTACTTAATACAATTAGTAAAATATGTAATACAAAGAGGAAGTCGACCACATTCCCCGTATACAAAAATATCGGCTGTATTTTGAGGAAGCTGACAATATCTTTTACAGAAACTGATGTGTACTTTTTCAATTTTGTTCACGTATTGAAAACCCCATATTTGTTATCCATAACACAGAATAGGTTTAACCATACTGTCAAACAGTTTAAATATATCAACTGGGTCAAAATGACCAAATTTTCTTTGGTACTTAAAAATACAAGAAGAGACTTTTAACGCCTGTTTTGATGCAAATTCATGAGTTGTAGTCCAAATAAGCTTAGGTGTCATATACACTCCAAGATACTTATATGAAGATACTACATCAATTGGATTACCTTTATAGAACCACTTTTCGTATGAACGAAGAACACCACCATTTCTAAAAACTATAATCTTGGTTTTATCTAAATTAATTTTCATATCAATAGAGTCACAAAAAGTTGAGATCATGTCTATTTGTTTGTGTAACCGTAATGCAGTTTCACTAAAACTCGAAGCGTCATCAGCATATAACAATGCTAGAAGATAAGGTATATCGTTTGAGACAAAAATTCCATGATCGCATTCTTGTCGTAAGTACAGTATCAACTCATTGATGAAGAGAGAAAAGATCAGAGGACTGCTTACACATCCTTGTCTCGTTCCGATCGTACATCTGAACAGCTCAGTTAGCCCATTTGTTGTTTTAACACATGATTTCAGATTGCTATACATAGATTGAAATACTTTTAAAAATTTACCCTGTACACCATTTTGAGTAAGGACTGACCATAGTTTTTGGTGGTTAATACAATCAAACGCTTTGGCAAAATCGATAAAAATACAATAAAATCTCCCTCGCAATCTAGAAATGTACTTCTGTGCTAGCGCTCTTAATACAAAAATGTTGTCCTCTGTAGAGTACTGTTTTCGAAAACCTGCTTGTGACTCATCAATACATGAGTTTTCATCACAAAAGTCCTGTAACCTTCTATTCATAATAAAAACAAATATTTTGCCAAGTGAATTAATCAATGAAATACCCCTATAATTACCAGGGTATAATTTATCCCCCTTTTTATGAACTGGTGTTATAATACTATCGCACCACTCTGATGGAAACGTTCCAGTATCAAGAACTTCATTGAAGACTTTAAGGAGAAAAGGTAAGATAATGTCTAAAGTGCACTGATATATTTCCATACATACGCCATCTGGACCAGGGGATTTATTGGAATGCTGCGACCTTACAGCGAATCTAATTTCTTCCTCTGATATAGGACAATTTAGTGAAGTACTGTCTAAACTAGAACGGCTATCACTAAAGGTGATAAATACCCCCACTATGCAGCACTCTGTCACACTCTGCAGACGTTTTAAATGAGGTTTGACAATGGCAGGGTTCTGCCACCATCATAAAAACTTGGAAAATTTATGGCAAGTATCAAGTAAATCAGGTTGAAAGTGAAAGAGTTCGCCGTACAAGATTTTGCCTGCCAATTTCAAGACCAATTTCAAGGCCAAAGGTCAAGGTCACAGAGATTTGAAATGTGTGTCTTGCACATCTACTACTCCTGAGTAACATTTATGCAAAGTATCAAGAGAATCAGGTAGAAAGTGAAGGAGGAGTTGAAAGTACAAGATTTTGCATGCCAATTTCAAGACCAATTTAAATGACAAAGGTCAAGGTCACAGAGACCTGAAAATTGTGTCTTGCACATCTACTACACCTGAGTAACATCTATGCCAAGTATCAAATGAATCGGGTTGAAACTGAAGGAGGAGTTGAAAGTACAAGATTTTGTCTGCCAATTTCAAGACCAAATTTAAGGCCAAAGGTCAAGGTCACAGAGATCTGAAATTTGTGTCTTGCACATCTAGTACACCTGAGTAATATTTATGCCAAGTATCAAATGAATCGGGTTGAAACTGAAAGAGAAGTTGAAAGTACAAGATTTTGCCTACCAATTTCAAGACCAATTTCAAGGCCAAAGGTCAAGGTCAGTGTCACAGAGACCTGAAAATTTTGTCTTGCACATCTACTACACCTGAGTAACATCTATGCAAAGTATCAAATGAATCGGGTTGAAACTGAAGGAGGAGTTCAAAGTACAAGATTTTGCCTGCCAATTTCAAGACCAAATTTAAGGCCAAAGGTCAAGGTCACAGAAACCTGAAATTTGTGTCTTGCACATCTAGTACACCTAAGTAACATTTATGCCAAGTATCAAATGAATCGGGTTGAAACTGAAAGAGGAGTTGAAAGTACAAGATTTTGCCAACCAATTTCAAGACCAATTTCAAGGCCAAAGGTCAAGGTCAAGGTCACAGAGACCTGGGATTTGTGTCTTGCACATCTACTACACCTGAGTAACATCTATGCCAAGTATCAAAAGAATCGAGTTGAAACTGAAGGAGGAGTTGAAAGTACAAGATTTTGCCTACCAATTTCAATACTAATTTCAAGGCCAAAGGTCAAGGTCAAGGTCACAGAGACCTGAAATTTGTGACTTGCACATCTACTACTCCTGAGTAACATTTATGCCAAGTATCAAGTGAATCAGGTTGAAAGTGAAGGAGGAGTTCAAAGTACAAGATTTTACCTGCAAATTTCAAGACCAATTTCAAGGCCAAAGGTCAAGGTCATAGAGACCTAAAATTTGTGTCTTGCACATCTACTATTCGTGAGTAACATTTATGCCAAGTATCAAATGAATCGGGTTAAAAGTGAAGGAGGAGTTGAAAGTACAAGATTTTGCAGACAGACCGACTATTTCAAGGCCAAAGGTCAAGGTCAAGGTCATAGAGACCTAAAATTTGTGTCTTGCACATCTACTATACCTGAGTAACATTTATGCCAAGTATCAAATGAATCGGGTTAAAAGTGAAGGAGGAGTTGAAAGTACAAGATTTTGCAGACAGACCGACGGCCAACCAACCGACCGACGGCCAACCAACCAACCAACCAACCAACCGACCGACCGACCGACCGACAGGCTGATTCCAGTATACCCCCCTCAAACTCTGTTTGTGGGGGTATAATTATAAACATCGTGCTCTACCAAAAACTCATGTTGGACATTTTCATGGCTACTGATAGGACTAAGAAGAGTTTTGAAGTATTCAAACCATTGTGTACTAGTAATAGATGTCTGTGTGTTACCATTGTTTGATGTTTGGTGTTTTATTGTATGCCAAAATGCTTTCGGGTTGTTTCTAGATTCAACAAGTTTTATTCGACAATCTCGTTGAAGCTTTTGTTTTTGTAAATTGCATGTCTGTTTAAAATCATTTTTGGCGGTTTTGTATCGCTCTAAATCTTGCGGATTGTCTGACTTTCTAAACAATTTTAGGCGATGGTATTTTTCCTTTTTTAAACGTGAACACTCTTTATTCCACCAGGTAGGTTGTTTTAAAGGTGCCTTAAAAGCCTGGTGTATAACAGTCATATTTTGTGCCGCACTTCTAATAATTTCAGTAAATTTCCCTAACATACCAATACCTGATTCCTCAGGGTTAATAAATATATTTTCAAATGAATTGTATAAGCGTAAGAAGCTATCCAAAAAACTAGTTTTGTATAATTCATTCCATTTGATTTTTTCATATATATATTCAGCATTTCCATCATTACTTTCAACATTTACAGTATCACCTGTTTTTGTAGCATTAGTAAACGATAGAATACATTGTAAAGGAAAATGATCAGAAAAACATTCACCTGCAACTGAAAAGTCAATAACATCATCAAAAACATCAGTGGATGCAATCATATAGTCCACAATGCTTGAACCTTTATTTGCTCAACATGTAATTTCTCCTTTCTTGTCGTTAAATAGTCTACCATTGAACATGTGAATATCAAATGTGCAGCAGAGATCAATTAAAGATAACCCAAAGCTATTATGCACTGCATTGTCCTTTGAGTTTCTAGGTATGTCAAACGCATCAGTAGGGTACACGGTGTCTTCCCTAAAAACAAAGTCAACATTATCACTGGGAATGTAATCTAGAAAAATGTAAGTTCTAGCATTCAGGTCACCTGCTAAGAAAACATCAGCATCAGTGTAATAACTTTTAACATCAGCAATTTTTTCACTTAATAGTAAAATACCGTCAGGATTAGCTTCTGAGTAAATTGGGGAGTATTGGGGAGATATATAGGTAAAAATCATGATGATATCTTTTCCACGGCCAACTTTGGTACCATTTAACAATAGAATCACACATTCATCGATATGATCAAATACTCGCTTAATGATACCAATTTTAATGTATTGGTGTTTTACATAAACTGTAACCCCACCCGAATTTCTCCAAGCATTTTCTGGTTTTTGTCAGACAAAAGCAAAGTGGTCATATCCTGTGAAAATATTTTCAAAATCATCTGAAGTTTTACCCCAAGTTTCACACATTGCAAATATATCACATTGACCTGCATATTTTAAGAATATAGGGTTATCTTTGTATTTATCAAAACCACCGATATTCACTGAACATATTGTCAAATTATTGGTAGATTTATTTTCAGCTGAACCGTAAATTTGTTTAGTATCAGGTTCATTAGAAAGGTTTATAAGGCTTTGGCCTGTGTCCTATCTACCCATAGGTACCGGACGCTTGAGCGTCTCGTCATACACATGGGTAACACCGTCAATTACAAGTTTGTCAAAACGAAGGAATGCACGCTTGTTATTGTCTATGTTCTTTCAGAAATGGGTATAACAGAGTTCGAACCTTGGAGACTCGTTCTTGAAAGTCCTCCGAGACTCATACTTTGTCTGCACCGCGTACGCCATTGTTACCAGAATTTGCTTGCACTTTCCGTTGGTCGCGATACGCCTTAAGGACACATTCTTTATCTTTCAAGAACGAAAATTTAACAATTGTGGTGCGAGGCTCAGTTTGACGTCTGCCGGATAATCTATGTGCCCGTTCTATATGTAGATCTGTAGAAGGAACGTTCAGCGTATTTGAAACGTTCTCGCGCACTTTACTTTCCGTGTCTTCCCATGTTTCGTTGACATCTTCACTTAAGCCGTAAAATTTCAAATAGTTTCGTCGCGACTGAGACTCCATTTGCTCTCGTTTCAATTCGTTGGTTGCTACCGATCTCTCAATATGCTCAACATTGGTCGCCAGCATATCTACCTTGTTAGTAAGCTGTTCATTTTGCTGTTTTAGTTCTTTATTTTCATTTCTTAATTCCGATACACATTGCTTTAAATCATCGAAATTCGAATCCATTCTGCTTACTTTCCTCTGGATATCAAGCAGAATATCTTTCGAGCCAATGTTCGTTTGGCTTAATTCATCGCCAAAAAGTAGGGAGCTACGCGAACTTTCATTAGCGGTGGAATTGTCTCCAAATAGCTGACTACTAGGGGCTATAGTCTCATCATCTGAATGCTGCGGGTCAAGCCATTGGTTAAGTGAGGACTGGACTGATTGTATACGCTCACTTCTGCGATCGTTTCTATTACGGTTGCCGACAGCCTGGCCAATATACGTAGTATGTTGAGATGAATCAGTACCTACAGGCTGAGACTTGCCTCTGCTAGAGCGCCTTGTAAGACTCGAACCAGTATCTCTGCCTCGACCGCGATCACTTTTGTTTCGAGCAGTATCATCTCTTGTCACACCTTTATTAACAGGACCGGGATTAGATTCAACGCACTGTGCCACAAGTAGATAAAATAACAGTATGCGAATACTCAATGAAATGTACTTTAGCTTCAAGGTATTAATCTTAAGCTTATGTTTTAATATAGATAGAGATGGACTTTTAGGCAGTCTAGCACTCTTGCCTAAAACATACACCTCTCCCCTGTGCGACACATGAATGGACCCCCGTGCGACACATCGCTTTTCTGGCAATAACTAGCCTAATTAGACTTATTTTTTCCATGAAATCAGCCTGAAAGTATCGTATAACATCGCAGTTTTTCATTCAGTATCAAATAATTGAAAACAGCTCTTTGAAAGCAAAGAAAACGCCAAAACTAAGGCTGATTGTGTCTGAGCGCTGTGACCACGAACTTTGTGCTTAAGTGTTTGAAACACCAGGACACTCTGTGTTATAAAATTGGTTAGCTGGCAATTGATAAATGATTGCTGTGTTCCGTGCGATATAGTATTACATCTAGCAGTTCTTTAAAAGACAAAATATTCGTTTTTACTCACCGACTTTCGTTTTCCCCTGTACAGTCACAGACCAACGTACGCCACATCACAGTACCCGCGCAGGTGGCGTTCTACACGGTGAGCTGGACTCGTGTATGTGTCTTAATATTTACAGCCTGTTGCAGTGTAGTTTGAATACATTGGCCGTTGGCTTACATCTCTGTGACCTTCATTACGTTTTTACGTTTCTAAAGTTCAGTTATTTAACATCATATGCTAATTGGCTTTAGATAGTTCCTAATGTTGAAGTGACATTGATTTTTATGGCCTGAGTTAACCCTTTCACTGCCAAATCTTTCGTGAGATATTTACCCCTTCACCGTTTCATTGTCGTCTGCTTCAATTTTCTTGTCTGCAATATCGTTTTAAAGTTAATTTTAAGGCAATATGACTGACAACATTTCAGCACGAGTGTCAAACAGTTTTGAGGAACTTCCTATAAAGAATTTATGTTCTTATAGTACCTGTGTAAATAAACTTTTCTATTTTATGCCGAAATGGGAAGCACTACGATTGGGAAAAGTGAAATTAAAAAGTAAAAAATTAATCAATGCAATCAGGCTATTTTCATTTGGTAGTTCATACATCAAGAATCATAGTTCACCGCCTTTTACATTACAGTAGAATTGTTTTTCATCATGATTTTATCTTAGTTTTTCTCAATTTGCCATTTTGTTGTTGGTGTCTTTACCTGAATGTATACATTGTAAATCCACGCCATCAAAGCACAGTTTCAATGTGCGTAATCGTAATTAGTTCGAGAAAATAGACCGATAGTTTAACCCGTTTGTACCCGCGATTCCATATATGGTACATAGGCAAACAGTTTAGACTTTGATCAGACGTTTGTTTGGCGATATGAATTTCAATATAAAACGAAAATGAACGTTTAGACCAGGCACCTCTTAGATGAAAAATGGACTAACCCAATATTATAAGCATGGGCGTATCTATTGGGCGCATTGATTTAAACGAAAGCAAATGTAGGGAACATGATAAAAAGTAATTAAGTTTCGCGTTTTGTCTCTGTGAGCTATTGGATTAATCTTTTGCGAGCCAAAACAAACACGTAGACAAACGTTGACGTCTGCAAAAAATAATTCTCAGAGTTGAACCGTCTTTGATATCTTTTAGAACACATTATCAAAGTCTCAAAGAGCATGTCTCCTGATGATTTACCGATGTCTCAACGGAATCCAAACAGTTTGCAACGAATTATCAATCCGTAGCTTGTTAAAAAGTTAAATGTGATTATTTAAATTGGTTTCGATTCAACTTCATTTGATCCCGGTCATTAAATTGGATTTCGTGAACTTTAGAACTCTATGTAATTGGTTTTTCTGTAATATTTCGAAATAATTAAATCAGGCGATACTTTATATCGAACTTGTTTTGTTTCTTTCAATTATTGCGTTACTAGTTTACGTCGGCTTGAATTTAAGAATATAAATTGTTCATGTTTGACAGTGCGGTTTGTTACTGTTCATTTAAAACATATAAACAAATTGAACTACAGTGAAATATTTCGATCACTAAATTATGTAATATATCTGGGGCCCGTTTCATAAAACTTCTTACGACAAATGTTGTCGTAAGTCAAAACTTTAAAATACATTTAATCTGTGATTTTTCTATCTAATCCTGTCTTGTGACATCTTTTTGGAATCGTCTTTTCAAGACGATTCCAAAAAGATGTCACAAGACAGGATTAGATGGAGAAATAAATAATAATTGATACTTTTATAATCTGACTTACGACAACATTTGTCGTAAGAAGTTTTATGAAACGGGCCCAGGTGTTTAATGCATGTGGCACTGTATGAAAATGATGTTAGAATCAGCCTGGATATACGGCTGTGGAACTTAACCCTTTCATGATCAAATTATTCGGGAGGATTTTTACCCCTTCACCGCTTTATGTCGTCTGCTTCAGTAGTGTTGTCTGCAAGACACGTTTCAAAGTTATATTTAAGGTTGTATGCCTTAATAAATATAGATAAGAGTGTCATAAAGTTTGTGTCCTGATCAGACGCCGCGATGTAAACGCGCTTTAAGGCGACATTGAGAGTGAAATGGTTAAATGAAATCCCAATACATTGGATGTGTTCGCCCATAGACCAATTAAACAATTTTCAAAATTACCTGTTACTAAAAGAAAGTACTTATGAAAGCAGAAAACTAAAAGCCAACATTTAGGATTGTTTTAATTGGCAGTATACACTAACATATCGTCTAGGATTAAGTATATCTCATCATGCGATAACGCAGACATCTACTTACAGTGGAGAATCTGTTATTCTTTCCCGTTTAAACGCAAACGTACGCAAACGCAAAGCACTAAAACGTAGAAAAGAACAACTTTTGGACAATTCTGATAATTCTTGTTTATCTTGGTGGCAAACAGTTTGGAGCCTGATCAGACGCCGGGTTACCCGGCGTCTGATCTGGCTCCAAACTGTTTGCACTGCAAATAATAGTTTTAGCGTAAACGCGTTTATTGGGAAAGAATAACAGATTCTCCACTGTACACTTGTGATTGTTTATACAAAGTGTTCAAGTTGTATTATCTGACACAAGAACCTTTCAAATACAGTTACCAACGACATTCTAGCTTTGTTATGTCTGACTGTTGTTTTGTTTAATTAAAAAGGTTTGCTAAAGAGCTCCTTGAAGTACCCTTTTATCATCTAGTCTCCCAGAAGGGGCTTCGAAAATACAGTTCCAGTAATGCTTAAAATGTATTCCAGTCGCAGATGTAAACATTCCAGTAAAACTCCTGAAAATCTAACCTTTCTGGACTGATCACTCATTTCAATATTTCTTAAATCAAAATACTTAATATCAAATTTCAGAAATAAAAGCAGACGGCAATTGTTTAAAATTGATGACGTCACGGCAGTGAAGGGGTTAAGCTATTTGATGAATCTTTTGCACATCAAAGACATTATATCCGCAAATGTTGTCGTCTGCTGATTCTTACAATGGAAAAATATTGTGGACTTTTTATGAGTGCACGTGTTTGATGGTAAATAACATGAGCCGTGCAATGAGAAAACGAGCCTTATTGCATTGCAATATTGTACAGACCAAGCACCGTTGTCATCCTAGGCCTTGTATCTGAATTTGGTCTTAACTGCCAAGTACCAGATATAATACAGCTACATATAATGCTTTAGACGCACGTGGGTGTCGAACGGTAGCTCAATGCTAGCCGCCTAGACTTTGACATAGCGTCTGGCCTTAATCTACACTGTTTGCAATACTATAAGTTAGGTTTTCTCATAGCACGGCTCATATAGTTTTTATCTCATGTACATTGGCTGAATCACAACGTTGGTTAGAACTACTTGATAACTAACGAGTGTTGAGCAGGGATGCCATAACTTGACATAAAAAGTCCTAAGTTTGCATTTTTCGAGTGCGATTTTACGAATCGTACCTTTACCCCCATCGCATGTGTCTAGTGTTGTTGACACGTGGCTGCTTAAAGCAGGCTGGAAGTAAAGCAGAATGCGCCTTACGGCGCATTCTGCTTTACTTTCAGCCTACTTTAAGCTACAATGTACTAGAAAAAAAATCCGAAGATTTAGGAAATATCCGGAGAAATAGCAGCCCTGGTTGAGACTCACTTACAATTAGGAACTTGAAATCAATATCTTCATCTATTGTTTTGTTTTCCATTAACTAAATGATTCCCGTACTGAGACAGTGTCTATCTAGAGTGTCTTATATTCAGCCACAAGGATGCTGCATTTAACAAATAGTTTATGGAATCCTATCAAAGCATATTGCGGTGTTAACACTTTAGCTGCCAAGCGAAACGTCAGTTATCTTTTGAATAGTTTTGTTCCAGATGCGTATTTATCCGGTGTCTGATTAGAATTCGGTAGGTTTGACATTGTATTTTTAGATTTCTCTGAGTAGTATATTCAGGTAAAAACATCTTGAATGAATATTCAGAATGTGATCACGCGGGTCTGCTTAATTAAGCTCAAATTTTCTATATGATTTCTTTACTTTTTCTTTACTGATTCCCCTAAAATGCTTAAAAGGTACCTTTCCCACATGAGACATGTCCACTTAATCATAATAAAGTTTGACATGATTGTCACGGGTACTTTTTGGGACACGAGTTAAACCATGTGTGCATATCGTCCCACAAAAAGGACGTATGCAAACAGTGCAGACTCAGAACATGATTCAGCGTCTGATTTGAATATTTACTATTTCCTAACAGAAATTACTATCAAAATTAAAATAAAAACAAACTGTACACCTTAGAGGAAAATAGACGTATCCAATTAGTAAGCATGGAAGAATCCATTTGGCATAAATTAGCTAAGATAAATAGTTATTGTTCAATTGCGTGGTGTACAGTGGAAAATCTGTTATTCTTTCCCGTTTAAACGCAAACGTACGCAAACGCAAAGCACTAAAACGTAGAAAAGAACAACTTTTGGACAATTCTGATTATTCTTGTTTATCTTGGTGGCAAACAGTTTGGAGCCTGATCAGATGCCGGGTTACCCGGCGTCTGATCTGGCTCCAAACTGTTTGCACTGCAAATAATAGTTTTAGCGTAAACGCGTTTATTGGGAAAGAAAAACAGATTCTCCACTGTATGTACATAAAAAATGAAAACTTAGAAAGATATTTGAAAGTTTTCGTAATTATATGTCTGAAATGGATTTACTAAGGTTCGGTAAGTATTTCCCATTATATTTATAATAACCTTGCAATGCAGGGTGTGTTTATGTCTGCTTTTATAGATACAAATGTAATAAATAAACTGAACCACATTGCAAAGTATTATCCCTTTGCCTGCTGATCGCGATTTTACTGACTTTTGCAAACAGTTTGGATCCAGATTAGACGACGCGTGACGCGGCGTCTGATCTGGATCCAAACTGATTGACACTAGTCTTTAGGTTTCTATACTTAGTAAATGTATGAATCTTAATTTAACAAATTTTGTAGACGACAATTTCGAAGCAGACGATTTACCGTAGGATAAGGGTAAACTGAACAGGATATCAGTGAGTTCCTTCCATATAATGATAGGCCGTTTGCTGGCAAATAGAAGGCAACAACAATCTGGGGTATCTTCCAATCATCAATACTTGTTATTATAAAAGTTAACATAACCATATACATGTATTACGCTTGCACCAAGTCAGTCAAGACAATGTGGAGCTTTTGAAGGACTCACTTAACATATCTTTTATTATTATAGTTTGCCCTTTCATGATCAAATTTGTAGAGAGGTTTTTACCCCTTTCACCGCCACAGTGTCATCTGCTTCAATACTGGTGTCTGCAATATCGTTTCAAAGTTAGATTTAATGCAGTATGACGGACGAAACTTCGAAACGAGTGTCAAACAGTTTGGGTCCTGATCAGACGCCGCGTTACGCGGCATCTGATCAGGATCCAAACTGTTTGCACACGCGCTTTAAAACGCCATTGAGAGTGAAACGGTTAAAAGCTGAACGGCACAACATGATCACCTGCGTAGGGACACAGGACGTCGATGTTTGTTTCAGGGTTCAAGAATATGAATAGTTTGAGTTGAGTATGAGATCGTTCAAAAGCTCTAAGAACGATCTTAGACTTAACTCAAACTCTTTATAACATTGAGGCCATGGCGTACTGCAAATGAGACTATATTCTTTACTAATGGACGAATGTGTGCTAACATAATTTTGTCCATTGTAAACAGTTTAGAAATAAAAGCAGACGACAATTGTTTAAAACTGATGACGTCGTGGCAGTAAAAGGATTAAGTGGAGTATCTGCTAGACAGTAGGCATGTTTTATTTGAAATAAAGTGACTGACCTTTGGTTTGGTTAGGTAAAGTGAAGAAGACTAGAATTTTTCTCATTCTCTGAAATGTCAACTGACATTACAGGGTTTAATGACTTATTGACATTTATCTTAGAAAACATCTTCCCTTGCTACGTAATTAGTAAAGTGCTTACAGAGACTATACTGTTTTTCAATTTAACCCCTCAACTGCCATGACATCACAAACTTAAAACGATTGTCGTCTGTTTGTATTTCTAAAATTTAAATTTGAGGTATTTTGACATCAGAAATATTGAAATGAGTGTCAAACAGTTTGGATCCTGATCAGACGCCGCGTAAAGCGGCGTCTGAGCAGGATCCAAACTGTTTGCAAATAACCATTGTTCTCGGCGTAAGGCGGTGAAGGAGTAAACTCAGTATTATATTAGTTGAGAAGATTGCGTGGGAAATAATGTTACATGATTGCCTTAAACTAAAAGTTCAATACTCTTGTACGATTAACTCCATACTTACCACTACTTTAAAGTATAATTGCTTATCCGTATAACACGGGGATAGTCGCCTAATGCAGAACGAAAATAATACAGAAAACCTGTAATTGTTATTTGTTATCTAATGAAAGATCTGCTCATGTAAAAATAGAGGTTTGAAATAAAGACCCAGGCTTTCCTTTCAAGCATTTAATATTTTCACAGATAGAAGAAAACGTTTTCAAGAAGACTGTCTGTGTAACCAGGGGTCCGTTTTACTAAACTACTTACGCAAAATTTTTGCGTAAGTCAAAATCGTTTAACTCTTATTTTTCGATCATAAACGTTTGCAAACAGCAAATAGCCAGATCAGAGAACGCGCTAAAAGCGCGTCCTCTGATCTGGCTATTTACTGTTTGTAGCAAGTGATAATAAAAAATATAAATTAAAATTTTGCGTAAGTTGTTTAGTAAAAAACGGGACTACATTTAAAAAGACAACTAATCATTTTTAGGTTAAAAGTATCCGACCTTTGTTTCGATTATGTACAGTGCTCCCTCCCTTCAGCGGCCCTCCAAACAACGATTCCATCCTTACAACAACGTTTGTCGCTGTTCCCCAAACAAGACAATAATGTTTTACTTATTCACGGATGCAATCGTCTGCTTAAAATTGGTGTCTGCTGTCTTTTCTCAAAGTTACATATTGGACATTTTGACAGCGTTACGCGGCGTCTGATCTGGATTCAAGATGTTTGCAAATGTAAGCCAAGTCGTGCTCAGCACTCTAATGATATTAATTGTCCCTCCCTATAACAACTCCCTTCGAACAACACACACAATCTTTGTCTGACATTGGGGTTTGTTGTAGAGAGAGGTCACTGTAGTACATTAGATGGTATTTCTACATTAATCCTTCCATGGTCAAATTTATCGTGAGGTGTGTACCCCTTCACCGTCATATTGTCGTCTGCTTCAAAAGTGTCATTTGCAATAACATTTCAAAGGTAGATTTGAGGCAATATGATTGACGAAATTTCAAAACGAGTGACAAACAGTTATCAAGTTCAAAACTGTTGGCAATGGTGCCTTTTGGCGTCATTGACAGAGAAAATTTAAAGATTTTTCTCTGAAAAGTCAAATGTCATTGTCGCTAACTACATTGCTTAACGTCTACTTGACATTTGATTTAGAATATATCTTCCCTCACTATGTGTTCGTTCTGTGCTTAGTGAACATTTCTTTATCACGTTAACTAAGTATTACATGTCTAGCATTGCCTGGGAAATAACTATACAGGTCAGTTCCATAGATTTGCATTTAAATTAGCAATTTCATATTTATATATGACCAACCATGTGTTAGTCCCTTCACTGCTATCACCTCATCTGCTTTAACCCTTTCCCCCATAGAAGCGACTTTTAGCACATTTAATTTATTCCTCCGCCAAAGAAAATAGTTCAAATTTATACAGTCATGAACATGTACAATAAGAAATATTATGTATTTACTAGCAAAAAGGAGCTTAAAGCAGATTGAAAGTAAAGCAGAATGCGCCTTAAGGCGCATTCTGCTTTACTTTCAACCTGCTTTAAGGGGTCACATGTCTTCAAATCTAGATATAGGTTATGGGGTAAAGGGTTAAACATGTGTCGTCTGATTTTTTTTCTCAAATCTACATTTTATGTAAATTGACTAAAATCATATCGTAATGAGTGTCTAAGAGTTTAGATGCTGACCAGGGGCCCGTTTTACTAAACAACTTACGCAACATTTTTGCGTAAGTCAAAATTTTAAATTTTAATTTATATCTTTTATTATCACTTGCTACAAACAGCAAATAGCCAGATCAGAGGACGCGCTTTTAGCGCGTCCACTGATCTGGCTATTTGTTGTTTGCAAACGTTTATGATCGAAAAATAAGAGCAAAACTCTTTTGACTTACGCAAATATTTTGCGTAAGTAGTTTAGTAAAACGGACCCCAGGGGCCCGTTTTATGAAACGTCGTAGGACAAAAACGGCCGTACGTCAAAACTTTAAATACAGCTAACTTCTGATTTCTCCATCTAACCATGTCTTGTGGTATCTTTTTCAAGACGATTCTAAAGAGGTGTCACAAGACAGGAATAGATGGAGAAATAAATAATAATATTGATCATTTTAGAATCTGACTTACGATCTCATGCCGTACGACGTTTCATAAAACGGGCCCAGACGTCGTCTGATGAGGAACAAAACTGTTTGCAAATAGTCATTGTACTTTGGGTAAGGCAATGGAGATGCTAAGGCATCACTCAAACGTAGACGGATTATCAGTTTTACACGAAGGTGGCCGCTTCACACAAGACATAGGTAATTAAGAACGTTTCTATAGAGATATATAGCCAAATTAGAATATATAAAAAAGGAATGTTATGATCATTATATCGTGCGCTAAAAGGTTTAGACTTAGCTGCGTCAAGGGACATTCTCGGTGATCGCGATCTGAAATGTCAATAAACTCAAAGACTGGTATTTGAAAAGTCAAAGTTCGCTTTGTGATAAGATTTAATATGAAAATGTAACGACTACGTCGACTTGTACAAACACGTTTATTGAAGTACTGTCGAACTTCTTTATCTCGAACTCGGTTAAATCAAACATACCCGTATTTCAAAGTTAAAACGTGGCTAAGCCACGTTTTAACTTTTAAATATGGGTATGTTCGACTTAACCGAGCATAAAATAATGCAGTTCATGTGTCAAATTATCGAATAGTTCGAGTTAAACAAGTTCGAGATATCGAAGTTTGACTGTACTTGTATTAGTAAACCGAATATAGTCCAGTTTAAAGATGAGTGACAGTATAATATAATACAAATGTAACGCAGAAAGCCTCTGAATGAGGTCATTATTTGTGACCTGCATGAAGTGGTCACATGGATTCTGCTTTGTTTGATAAATTAAGTATCGGAAAAATGTTGGTTTATTGAAGAGGAACATAACCGTATTTCAAATCTATCAAAGAGCTAAGTTGTGTTTTAAATTTGAAGTACGAATGTGTTCGACTAAATGTAGCTTGAGTTATTCGAGAGTTAACTGTATGTTACGTGTGAAAATATTTCCGTGTGATGTTTCACAGAATTCGCTTTCCAGAACATCAATTCAAGCAGGTGCACGTGTTATTCAACGGCACGTGTGTTTCACAATTACGTTATTTGTTGTGACATTGTGTCCGACAGGCAAGTTTCAAGATCACGTATAAACAATCTGAAGCACAAGCTATTATCCGTACTGAATGTTTAGATGCACTTAGGCTTTAACTCATGTCTGGATAAACTTACGCAACATTCCAGGACGTTGTTATACAGCGTTCCCTCCCTTCAACGGCACTCCCAACAACGACTCCCTCCTCACAACGACCATTGCCGTTGTTCCCCAAACAAAACATTTATGTCCAACATTTTTATGGTTGCACTACCGTCTACTTAAATTTGTCGTCTGCATTTTTTCTCAAAGTTGCATATAAGTGGACATTTTGATAGAATAAATATAATGACGAGTGACAAACAGCTTGAATCCAGATCAGACGCCACGTGACGCGGCGTCTGATCTGGATTCAAGCTGTTTGCAAATATAAGCCAAGTCTTAAAGTTCCCTCCCTATAACGACTCCCTCCGAACAACGCACACAATCTTTGTCTCCCATTGGATGTCGTTGTAGAAAGGGAGCGCTGTAGTTGAGACGTTATCATTTTCCGTTTAACCCTTTCATGTTCAAATTATTCGGGATATTTTTACCCCTTCACCGCTTTATTGTCGTCTGCTTCAATATAGTTGTCTACAGGACACGTTCCAATGTTAGATTTACGGTTTTATGATTCAATAAATATATAGTGTCAAACAATTTGAGTCCTGATCAGACGCCGCGTTTCGCGGCGTCTGATCAGGACCCAAACTGTTTGCAAACGCGCTTTAAAGCGTCATTAGGCGTGGAAGGGTTTAACACAAACCAAACGCAAATACAATGCAATACGATGTAATGTTGAAAACTACATTAAAAAACTATATTCAATCGATTTATATTAATATAAATGTCAGTTACCCGGCGTCTGATCTGGCTCCAAACTGTTTGTAATTGAAATAGCAGTTTCAACGTAAACGCGTTTATTGTGAAAGAATAACGTTTTCTCCACTATTACCTGGATCGGGAAAAGGTTCTTGGACATACACAGTGAACAGTACCAAACAATATCGTCCAGCGCACCGCCATGCCATGTCTGAAATGGGTGCAAGACGTCTTTAACTATTTGCATGCTTGGTATTTTGTTTCGTCTGTAACAATTGTCGTCTGCTACAGTTCTAAAAACTGGACTTTCAATATTTAGCACATGGCTTGGAGCTCTCGGCCAATCAGATGCCTCAAAAACCTGTGAATATATCGTTTAATTGAGCAAAACCATGAAATAACTAACACACACTGTCACTTAGTCCATGCTTCCGTCATCTCAAGGCAACTTCTAAAAAGGGTTTAGGGTGTCAAACAGTTTGGATACTGATGAGACGCCGCGTTACGCGGCGTCTCATCAGTATCCAAACTGTTTGCACATATAATCACGATTCCATTGTTAGCATGCAAAGAGTTAAACCGTCAGAGTCGCAATAAACGCCGTTATAAATAGTGAGGAACCTGATCAGGCATCGCATGTTTTATGTTTACTCATTTTGCGTTCTCAAGCAGGTTAATGAACGTAGTATTTTTTCTCTCACCAAGATAGGTGTCGCAATGTCAGTTTCTCAGTAATGTTTAAATTTGATAAGAATACAGTACACTGGTGGATAAATTTAAAATAAGTAGGATAATATCCAAATAGGATAGTTACTCTGAATCTGAATCAAAACACAGATACATGATATATATCTGCATATTGCAAAGATGGTAACTAGTGTACCAAGCATCTCGTGCTTTTGTAGATTTTACTTCCGTTAATTAAGTTATTTGTATTTTATGAGGTTAACGCTCCTTAGATGAAAATGTCTCGTTATCTCTGAAGATGATTTTCGTGTAAATCTGCCAGAAATTCATTAGTGAAAAGAGTTTTTGTAACTTCGACAAGAAGACGCCATGCTTGTTAGACGGGCCGAGAAATTGATTTACTAACAGTCTGTATAAAACTCATCACGATGCGAAACACTGCTAGATCTCACATTTTTTAAATTGAGTACAGTGCTCCCTCTCGACAACGGCCCTCCCAACAACGACTCCCTCCTTACAACGACCCTTACCGCAGTTCCCTAAATAAGATGATTATATCCAACCCTTTCAATGCTGCAATATCGTCTGATAAATATTGTCATCTGCTTTTTTTTCTCGAAGTCATATAATTGACATTTTGACAGAAAAATACATAATGACGAGTGGCAAACAGCTTGAATCCAGATCAGACGCCGCGGCGTCTGATCTGGATTCAAGCTGTTTGCAAATACAAGTCAAATTCCCTCCCTTTAACGACTCACTCCGAACAACGAACAAAATCTTTGTCTCCAATTGGATGTTGTTGTAGAGAGGCAGCGCTGTACATGTAAAACTAAACCATGTTAAATTAACAAACTGAACTGAATATAAGACGAGTTTGCATCCTGATAAAACGCGACATATGATCAATGATCAAGATCCAAACTGTTTGACACTCATATAAATATGTATCTAGTAAAAATGAATGTTCTTGAAACTTTATTGAAATATATCTGTATAAGGTCCACTACCGTGGACAGCATTAACATTTATACAAATAGAAAACATACATATCAATAGAGAGGTCATTAGTTGGGAATACGCAAATTCATTTGAAATTTTTATAATTTATAATAAAGCCTAAATAAAAAGTATTTCTTATGAATAAACAGATGTTAACCAAAATGTGTTCCATATATAGTCATACATATCACCTGACAGTTTAGATCATGATCAGTTCCTAGGTAACTCGGCCTCTGATCGTGGTCTATGCTGGCTCGAGTTCACTCTTTCAATTTGTATATTGATGTGTCATAATAGAAGAAGAAAGCATACAGGTATTTACCAAGCTCTACCTAATAGGATGAATAACAAAATAAATAAATAAATACTTCATTTTTGCCAACAGTAATGCTGGGGTACCCATATGATATGCTTCTCCAGCTAGACGAAATTTGGAGAAGAAATACAGGTACACACAGCAGTCTACTAGCTAAAGAGTAGTATATGCGTTTACCAATTTCTCAATTTCTCCAACGAAACAAAATTTGGAGATACATGTAGATATTAGATACGAGTATATAAATAACTAAACCACTGGCACAAACATAAATACAAACTAAGAAACTTACTACATGTACACATAAATACCCACATGTAAGACTGTACACTTTAGACACTTGTAAAGGGATAGAAAAGAGTAATAGAGAAATAGAGATAGAGAGAAAGAAAAAGAGAGGGAGAGAAAGAGAGAAGGAAAGATGAAGGAAAGAAAGAGAGAAGACAGACGGTCAGACTGACGGACAGACAGACAGACAGACATATATATATAGATAGAGAAAGTGCATCTAATGCCACATAGTTGAAATGCTGACGTGAAGTGTACATTTTATTTTACTCCTATCTTGCTAGCTTGATGTTTACTTCAAACGTATCGTCTGTGTAAGATTTCAAAATAAGTTGTGTGCTTATTAAACTGAAATAATTAAAATTATGTGCCAAACAGTTTGGGCTCAGACCAGACCCCACGTTATTTGGCGTCTGATCTGGATCCAAACATTTTGCAAAAGTTATCTATGTCGCAACTAGCTTGATAGGGGTTTACAAATTAAATCAAAACAAGGTATACTATGTGTCATTACAATATAATAAACTGCAGTTAGGCGTCGTTCGGACACAGTCGGGTAGCAATTTTGTCCGTGCAGTTGTGTCGTAAGCCCCAATTATAACCGTTAAAAGCATGCAGTTCTCGCAATGATTACAAAAGGCAGAATATAGCCATTTGACCGTATGTGGAAATGGATGTACTCTGACGATCAGTAGGGAGGTTTAGCCGAAGTGAGTCCAAGGTAAGCAGCAATTAATTTAATAAAGGAGAGCTTCTCTTACATCTAGTTCCCCACGGACGAAACAGCGACAACGTTTTCAGGTATTATGGGTTCAGATGAGACGCCGAGTAAATCGACGACTCACTAGGATCCAAACTGCCGACCAGTCCGATCGCATGTGGCTAGCAGGCCAAAGGCAAATAACTCTTAACCTACCGATCCGCCCTCGGCAAATTACCATACTGTCAGTTTGGATTCAGATATGACGCCGATCTACTCTTCGTCATATCCGAAGTCACACTGATTGTAGATGGCCGTAAATTATTCTCACACAGTACATTTTGCACGCTTCAACCGTTATAATTGTTACAGCTTAGTTTAATGTATATCTAAGGGCTATAGAAGTATAAAATACATAGAATTACATCGTCGGGCATTTAGCAATATGGAAATAAAAATAAGTGTATGGTATCGCATATGCGCCATTACCGATTGGTGCGAGACACTAGTTTTGTCGACAGGTTGATACAGATCGCACGCTGACCTAGTCTGTGTATGATATGGATCCAACCTGTCCACAATAAAAAGCACCAGTAGTTCTGTATCAACTCGTATTTACAATTGTTAAAACTTGAAACAGTTTACTATTTACACTCATGTTTACCAAGTATAATAAAGATTTAAGTAACAAGTACATGTATATCTAAGGTAAGAGCTATAGATAGGGAGATTATTTCATAACACAGAATCATTATTTTTGCATCAAACTCTATGGCGCTACTGCCCACTAGAATCGTCTCTTTGAGACGATTCCAATGGACAGCCACACCATAGGGTTTTGTGCCGGAATGAGTATGGAATTGCTGGATTTGTTCATTTTACTCCTTCCTATTTGGATCCCTTTCAGATGATTAGGTTTTAAAGGCTGCCATAATTTTTTTCACAAGAATTGAAAGATTGTGTAGCGTTTCATAATCTTCAGTATTTAATAGCTCTGTGAATTTCACGAAATTCGGATGTGTGTAGTAATGAGAGGCTAAATATTGTTTTCTAGGATTATTAAACAGTGTACATTCTAACAGATAGTGATATTCGTCTCCAAGTGTATTACAGGTCATACATTTTCGATCGTTATATGGTGTATTATTCCATCTTCCTATCTCTATTGGGAGTCGGTGATTTCTAGTTATAAAAGCGATGAGTGGTTTACAGAGTGATGTAGGAAGTATATCTATGTATTTACTGCGTTTAAAAACTGTCTTGACATATGTGGATATTTTAAATGTTTTTAAATAGTATTCAGGTTATTGTTGTATACTGAGATATACAAAACCATCATGCAGTGATACATAACACTTATATGTGTGCATACCATTATATAGTTATATGATGATATTGATAGTATTTCACTTAATATGGTTTTTCCAGATTTCAGAATGTTTTAGTTATGTAGCCTCAAGTTCAGCGCTGGATGAGATTTAAAAATCAACAAGGAAATATCTATTTTACTGTTGATTATAATCTAAATAATACCATTAATTTATTTCAGATGGTCATATTTGTCTTGCTTATTTCTTTTCATAGTTTAAGTTATTAAGCTAAGTTTGTTTGATAATGGAGAGTATGTTTAATGTTATGTTTTAAAGATGTCAGTGCATTCTTTAAAATGCCAGAGTCATTTTCTTAAAGGGGGGGAATGTGTAACCAGGGTAAACATTACCATAATACACAGTATGACAGGTGTACATGTTTCTCTACGCAATACACAGGTATAGCACTGCCTACCTATACGTGGCTGTTCAAGGTTGATTGATTGTGAGTGAGCGATTCACGCATGCGTAACTTCTTTGCACAGAGCTCCTCTCATCTATCCCTCTCACTTCTGGTCAGTCTATTGATGAAGCAACATCTCTAAGCTTATCGTCCATGTGTTGTAGATATAACGCATGTGAGAAGCGTATCTGCTTGGTAAGTTCCTCCCAACGCGTACCATAGGGCTTTAGGATATTTAGGACTAATAAACTATTCGCGTGGATTGAACTAACACCTTTAATTCTATCTCATATTCATACTGCTCTTCATATCATTCCAGGCCATTTGAACCCTTAATAAAGTACTAAGAGAATCTACGAACAATATCCATTGTTATTACTAGACATCTGTTACATGTACATATTTGTATCTGAAGATCTATCTAAATCTCCATGCCACTGTTGAGTATAAATATCTTTAAATTTACATTGAAGGGACTTTTTAAGCCATTTACTGTTAATATAGCTTTGACTATACCATATCCCTGAATATCCACTGTTGCATATAATACGTTTAATGTTATTTATCCACGGAAATTTAGAAGGGGCTGTAGTATATAGTTCATAGAGTACAGTGTACATTTTGGAAGATAGCTTTGAAGTATCGTTACTGTTTATGTTGTCTATAATTCTTGACCAGAATGATACGATTCTATTATTTATGTCAACTATTAAGGGAGTTACTCCCAATTCACCATAGATCATATAGGAGGGAGTTGATTTTTTTAAATTAAAGATGTATTTATAGTATTTTAGCTGAACTCTTTCTAAGATATCAACATTACCAAATCCCCAGATTTCGCTGGCGTACAGCAATACAGGTTTCACTGTTTTCTCAAACAATTCAATTTGGATATCGAGGGGTAATTCAAGTCGTTTAGCTTTTCTTAGAAGAGAGAACATTGCCTTATTTGCTTGTTCGGTTATATGTTTTTTCGCTTTAACAAATGAGCCTGTTCTTGAGAATAGGATTTCTAGGTATTTATAATCTTCAACAATATCAATAATTTCGTTTCCGATTTTAAATTCTATATTTTTTGATACCCTACCTTTTCCAATTATCATTATTTTTGTTTTGCTTATATTGATATTTAATTTCCATTTGTCACAGTACGTTTTAAAATAGTTTAGTGAATTTTGTAGATCAGTTTTATTGTCACTAAAAAGTACAGTATCATCTGCATACAATAGAATAAAAAGTTTAAGGAACACACTTGCTCTATCGTTTACATGAATACCTTCGATTTTGTTTTGAAGATATTCCTCTAAATCATTCAGAAAAATACTAAACAGGAAAGGTGAAAGATTTTCACCTTCTCTGACGCCGATCATGCAGTTAAAAGAAGCTGACGTACCTTCTGAAGTTACTACTTTTGATTTGATATCTTTATATAAATTTTTAATAATTGTTAGACATTTACCATTAATGTTTTGTTTTTCCAATTTATTCCATAACCCAATACGCCATACAGAATCGAAAGCCTGTTTAAAATCAATGAAACAGCAGAATAGTTTTTTCTTCTCTGTCTGCACAATATCAATTAAACCTTTAAGTACGAGAATGTTATCTAAAGTGGAACAGTTTTTACGGAAACCTGTCTGTGTATCATGTATAAGATCTACTCTTTCAGCATACGTATTTAGTCTGTTGTTTATAATGCAGGTAAATAATTTACCTAAGCAACTTAAAAGTGAAATAGGTCGGTAGTTTTCCGGTTGGGAGTGGTCGCCTTTATTTTTATATATCGGTTTTATAAGACCAACTGTCCAGCTTTCTGGGATTATTCCGTGATTAAAAACAATGTTAAACAGTTTAGTATATATTGGCATTGTCATATTTATGGATGCTTTTAAATGTTCGTTTACTATTAAATCGACTCCAGGGGATTTGTTATTTTTTAGGTTTGCAATGGCTGTCTGAATTTCGTTTTCTGTTATTGGTTCATTTATCTCATCGTTTATATTATTTTCTACATTTCTGTTAGGATTATTTTGTGTAACATTAGTTGGTTCTGCCTCGTTGACTTCTTTGCCTAGGTTATTTAGATTTTTAAAGTACTCGTAAAAATCATCTAGTGGAGCTAACTTTTCTTTTTGCTTTGTTTCTGAATTTAATATTTTCCAGTATTGTTTAGGATTACTTGTTTTTAATGTTCTTAACTTGTCGACCTTAGTTTTATTAAAGTTTGTTCTACTTCTTCGTAGTGCACTTTTGTATTCCTTGCTCACCGTTTTCAACAATTGTTTCAATGCATTTGTTCTATATTTATTGTACGCTCTTTTGGTTTTATGGTATTTATTTCTAAATGTTCTACATTCTGTATTAAACCAGGGTGATCGTTGTTGTTGCTTATTTTGTTTCTTTTGGCGTGTATTACTCACCATACCAAAAGTTTCTTTGCAACAGTTTAGAAATAGGTTTTCAACTTCTGTTACGATTTCATTTATTTCATTTTGATTTATATTTTCGACAGATTCCAAATTTAACAGTTTCATTTCTATTTCTGAAATTTTAATAATATCAATGTTATCTTTGAAATTGTTTGATTTACTTGGATCCCATAGCTTAATGGTTTGTTCGTAATTTTCTTCAACGTTATTTGTTTTATGCGGTTTAATTTTTGTTTTCAGACTAATTTCCACCGGACAATGTACGTCTGAGAATAAATCACAAAAGTCTTTCACCTGTAATTTAACAATATTTTCAAAAACTGGGGAAGTTGCTAAGAAATAGTCGACTACACTTGCATTTTTACACGTCAGTCTTGGAGTATCAAGATCTGGCTTGAACCTTCCATTCAATATAAACAAATTATTATTTTGGCAAAACTTAATCATTTCGCGACCGTAATTATTTATCCCATTATCTCGGCATTGTCTTTGGATAGGAACATTATATTTTTCGAAATTTCTGAAAATCTGAGAGTCTTCATCAAAAACATCATCAAGGTTTAATAGGCTTGATATGAAGTCATCAGCACGTGTAAATTCGGCCATATCTTTACATCTAGAGTTATAATCTCCGAACAGTAGAACATGTTCATTGTTTAAACAATATCTAAAAATCTCATTTTGAATATCAAAGAAAGGGTCTTCAACCGCATATTTAGACCCCATAGGTGGAATGTATATAATACCACATTTCAGATCATCATTTTGTAACCCATAAAGTTTACCAGATATCGTAAAAAACGTGATCAAATTACATGCTTCATGATTGCTGTCAATGTTAATATATGGAGAAAGGTGTTCCTTTATAAGCAAAGCTATGCCACCAGAGCGATAGCGTGACATTTTTTTCCTGTGAAACACGTGCGACACATAGCCCGGTACTGTTATACTATCAGATAAGTCTGTTTTTATCTCTTGTAGTCCAATTACATCGTAATTTTGTAAAAATGAAATGAATTCGGGACAAATTAATCTGGAAGTAATGCCACCAACATTGAGGGAAAGGATCTTCAGTTCACATTCTATATTATTCGTATTATTTTGTGTATTCTAATTATTAGAAAGAAAAACAGACGATACTTAAGAATACGATATAATAGCAACGATTACAGGTCATTATGACCGTGAATGGGTGATAATTACTGTATATATACAGAACAGAACAGAACACATTCGCACTGCATTGCCTGGGGTGTCACTTCATAAGGGCATACACTGTTCATTTTGGCTTTTTTTTTTTTTTTTTTTAGAAATTTTCAATCATTAATGTTCAAAACAGTGAAACTCTCTATTGGTAAGTGTTGTCGTTTTAAACATGATAAGAACTTTTATTCAATTTTCACGCTTTCAACGCCGTGGTCGACTAAGGTCAGCTTTGCGAACAGTTTAGATCCAGATCAGACGCCGCGTAACGCGGCGTCTGATCAGGATCCAAACTTTTTGACGCTCGATTCGCATTTACGTCAACCATTCTGCCTTAAATCTAACTTTGAAACGATAGTACAGAGAAACTCCCGATTAATTCGGCGGTGAAATGGTTAAATAAATTCTAGACTATGTATAGGTTAGACCATGGTTGCGTATAGGTTAGACCATGGTTGCAAGCGAATAAACGATATAGTTCGAGGGGGCGTAGCTTATTGAGCGAACTTTACGGAACAAAAAGAGATTATTCTGCTGTTTTGTAGACTTTAAAAAGGCGTATGATCTTATTTATAGAAACTGCCTCTGGTTGAAGACGCCAAATCTGTCATCAAACTCCACCGAGCACACAGAATAGGCGCCTTTAACCCGAGCAAAGTGAGACCAATCGTCGCAAAATTTGTGCTATACCCTGACCGAGAGCGGGTGAGGAAATCTGCGAAAAACCTAAGTGGCACGCAATTCGGAATCAGCGAGCAGTTCCCGAAAGAGGTAATGGACAAACGTCGAAAGTTGATCCCCCTTATGAAACAGGCGCGCCATGAGGGAAAAGAAGCATTCATCCGTGTTGACAAACTGTATATCAACAAGCAGCTGTACAGGGGCGATATTTAGGACCCAAGTGAGAGTGTTTTAAAGTGTTTATCTTGGAATGTAGAAGGACTTTCCTTAAGTAAACGAGCTGCAAACGACTTTCTTTCTATTCTAAATAGTTATGATATTCTCTGTTTAAGTGAAACATGGACAAGCAAAAACTCATGCATTGACTTGAAAGGTTTTAGTAAACCTATCCATTCTTTCAGGCGTTACCGTCATAGGCGGGCGAAACGGGCTAGCGGTGGTATTATAATTTACATAAGAGATTCAGTTAGAAAAGGTGTACAGCTTATAAAAAATGACATTGACTGTTTAGTATGGCTTAAATTTGATAAGATTTTTTTTCAGTTAGAACATGATATATACTTGGGCGTGACATATATAGCACCAGAAAATTCTCCTATATACAATATTTATGATTTTGATATATTTCGTAAACTTGAACAAGATATCTTATATTTCAGAGGTTTGGGTAAAGTATTTATTACTGGGGATACTAATGCACGGGTCGGAAACAAAAACGATTACATAATAAATGACCACAGTCTCGGGCCTGACGATGTACTTGAAATAGATACCCCTATGACACGTGCTTCATGTGATATGAACTCAAACCGTTTTGGTGATTATTTATTAGACCTGTGCAAATCGACCAATATGCGAACTGTTAATGGACGAGTACATAGCGACAGTTTGGGTAAATTGTCATGTGTAACACATAATGGACACAGCTTGGTAGATTATTTATTGACATCTGCTGAAAATTTTAATGATATTGAAAATTTTACTATGCATGATTTCAATGAATACTCCAACCATGCACCTCTGTCTTTTTCAGTAAAAACGAGAAATGATAAGAGTTGCAGAACAAATACCTGCACGAAATTCACCAAATGGAATCCAGTTCACAGAGACGCTTTTCTCAGTGCGATTTCTGATGATATAGATAATCTAGAGCAGACATTGTATCACCAGATATCTCAGAATAGTGAAACTGACCTTTTAGTAGACACATTTTGCAAGTTTTTTAATTCAAAAGGTGAAAAATACTTTCAAAAAGAAGTTAAACAGAAAGAAATATACTTTGCACATCATGAATCTAACAAGCAGAAGTGGTTTAATATGGAATGTAAACAGAAACAACAACTATATAAAAATGCATTGTGTAACTTTAATTTGAATAAGAATGATACGACTAAGAATGAAATGTTAAGTAAGAAAAAGGATTGTAAGTATTTTTGTCGAAAATGTAAAATTAAATATAACCAGGATCAGGGTAATAAGATGAATGATCTAAGACATAAGCGGCCAAAGGATTTTTGGAACATTTTTAAACGAAAATCAATCAGCCCTAGTGGGGAAAATATATCAAACGAGGAATTTTTTAATCACTTTCAAAATTTAGCATCTGACATAGATTTACAAACAAATGAAGAACTTTTACATGACCTTCGAAACAAGAGCAATAACCAATATTGTACTTTTAATGAGCTCGACAGACCTTTCACAATAGAAGAAATTGTTGCAGCGACTAAACGATTGGGGAAAAACAAAGCGTGCTCGTCTGATAATATTTTATATGAATATCTTAAAGAAAGCATTGATGTTACTGCAAAGCCATTAGAAATTCTATTTAATTATATTTTGAATAAACAGTCGTTCCCAAGCTGTTGGGCTACAGGTGTAATTATTCCATTGTATAAAAAAGGTGACACGTCGGACACAAATAATTATCGGGGCATCACATTGTTAAGCTGTTTTGCTAAACTGTTTACAGTTATCTTGAACGAACGGTTAAAATCATGGGCTGAACAAACGGATATACTGACCGATGCTCAGTTTGGGTTTAAAAAGAATTATGGAACAGTAGATGCTATATTTGTTTTGAATTCGCTTATTGAGCGAACTTTACGGAACAAAAAGAGATTATTCTGCTGTTTTGTAGACTTTAAAAAGGCGTATGATCTAATTGATAGAAACTGCCTCTGGTTGAAATTAATTAACTCCGGGGTAGATGGTAAACTTTTCTCTATTATTAAATCTATGTATACCCATGTTAAGTTATGTGTTAAGCATATGAATACTTTGTCAGACGTTTTCGATAGTAATGTTGGATTATTGCAAGGGGAGGTAACCTCGCCGATCATGTTTTCTCTTTTTTTGAATGACATAGAACAACACATGCAACATGATTTGAATGCCGGTCTATCAATTGATCAATTATCTATATATTTACTGCTTTTTGCTGATGATGCCTTTATTTTCTCGGAATCAAAAGATGGTCTCCAGAATTCTTTGAATAATCTAGAATCATATTGTACAAAATGGAACTTAACCGTAAATGTAGATAAAACGAAAATAGTTATTTTCAGGAAAGGAGGAAGAATAAGTCAGGATCACACGTGGACATATGCTGGAAGACAAATTGATATCGTTAATAGCTTTAATTATTTGGGGTTAGTTTTAACAAGTGGGGGTTCATTTATGCAGGCAACTAATACATTATCTGGGAAGGGACTGAGAGCTATGCATGCCTTATTTGGCATAACAAGGGAAATTATAGTACCGGTTGATATTATGTGCAATTTGTTTGATGCCTATGTACTTTCAGTTTTGAATTATAGTTGTGAAGTCTGGGGATTTATGAAAGCTGATAACATTGAAAGGGTACATCCAAAATTTTGCAAATGGTTATTGAATGTAAAAGTATCAACAAACTCTCTGTCAGTATATGCAGAGTTAGGTCGTTTCCCATTATATATTTGTAGACATGTCAGAATAATAAAATTCTGGTTAAAGTGTTATACGTATAAATATGATAATTGCATTATTAAATATATTATTGACAGTCAGAGAAGAGAAATTGAGACAGAAATGGGCATTATTAACTGGTCTTGCAAAGTAAAGGATTTGTTATGCAATTCGGGCTTCGCAGATGTCTGGACCTTTCCAGAATCTGTCAGTTTAAATAAATTCATACCTGTGTTGAAATCACGACTAAAGGACATTTACATTACGAATTGGCATACTTCTGTTAATAATAGTACATCATTGTATATGTTTAAAGAATTGAAAATAAATTACCAGCGCTCTAGTTATCTAGGTGCACTTGATAAAGCCAAATATAGAAATACAATAGCAAAAATTAGACTATCTTCACATAAGCTTTTAATTGAAACAGGTCGACATAGAAATATAGCAAGAAATGAAAGAATATGTCCGGTATGTGTATTAAACGACATAGAAGACGAGTATCACTTTATCTTAATTTGTTCGAGATATGAAGATTTGAGAAAACAATATATTCCTAGATACTACCGGCAAAGACCGAACATGTTTAAATTCATTGAACTTCTTAACACTTCCAAGAAAGCCCTGTTAACCAAATTAGCAATATACTGTATTAAGAGTTTTAAATTAAGAGACAACTTATTAAACGCTTAGGAGAAACTACTTATTTTTGAAGTGGTAAAGTACATGTTTAACTGCCATTATATTGTTTGTTAAATTTGGTGATAAACTATTTTTTGTTTTAAAATGCTCTTTTGTTCTTTTGTTTTTTTCAAACTTGTTAGTATTAACAATTTTGATAAACAACAAAAGAGAACGTCCTAATGACAAAATAAATTACTCGAAACTTACTTATACTTTTAAGTACTGAAATATTCCGAGATTAACACTCTCACAGTTTTTCACAGTTTTTCACTGTTTTTCATGTGGTACATGTTTTTATAAACATGATATGTTGAGTATTTTCAACGCATGCAATGTTTATATGTATGTATGTATGGTGATGAGCTGTTATGCTTAAGCCAAAATAAAATATTCTGTTCTGTTCTGTTCTGTTTATTCGCGCGCAACCATGGTCTAACCTATTTAGCACTGGCTTGGGCTCGAGGAAAACAAGAAAACCATTCGTTTCTGATTTCTGTTTTAGACGAAAAAGTCATTTTGTTTGTAATATTTTACTAAAATTGAAAGGTTATTTCAAATGATAAGTTTGAGACATTAAGCATGCTTAAACACCAACATAAATAACGCTTATTGAAGCTCTATATTTTTAAGCACAATTCATTAGTAATTGTCTTTAAAGTCTAGGTCTCACTGTACATAATATAACGGCATGAAGCGTGTGCAGTTCACCTCTGACCTCAGCTGTTTTTAGAATTGTGACGTCAAATTGCCTTGAGATGACGGAAGCGAGGAATAAGTGAACAGTTTGTTAGTTATTCCATGGTTTGTTGAAGTAAACGATATATTCACAGGTGTTTGAGGCATCTGATTGGCCGAGAGCTCCAAGCCATGTGCTAAGTGATATTAATGGATATATATAATATTGAATATAGAAGATATACATTGGTTATTATTGCCTTGCACAATAAGTGGTGTTTTAAAAAGTTCAAGAAATGATGACTGGTGTCAGTGAGCACAGTCAAACTTGTGTTAAACAATCACTAATTAAAGAGCGTGGCCAATGTTTTAAAACCACGTGGCTCCTTAATACCACAGGTGCTTGTATTGTATGTTTGTTTCCCCTGTGTATGTAGATCTAGATCGATTTAATTTGTTTATTTTTGTAGACTACGGTAGACCTTGTATATGTATAATAAAGACACAGGTGCTTAATATAGGTTAAAAGTTATACGAAAAAAAACTCTCATACATTGTTGCTAAATACTGCCTATCATTAAGACCACTACATTACTTACATGTTTGCACGTGGGGAATTGTTTCGTCTGCAACAATTGGCGTCTGCTTCTGTTCTAAAAACTGGAATTTTCATTGTTTTCTTTTCAACAGAGTCGTTGCCTTACGCAGCGTCTCATCAGGATCCAAACAGTTTGCTCAGGTTGTCATGGTTTCGCCGCGTGCGTGCTTAGAATTAACACAGTGCCCCATTAATACGCCTTTTAACGCCTTTAATTTATTGCTACACTGAATAAATTAGTTCCACTTTATACAGTCATGAATACGAATCATAAAAAATATTTTCTATATCCAAGCAAATGATAGCTTAAAGCAGGCTGAAAGAGAAGCAGAATGCGCCTTAATGCACATTCTGCTTTACTTTCAACCTGCTTTAAGTGGTCACCTGGTTTCAAAACCACAAACAAGCCATGGGGTAATGGGTTAACAAACAATCTATATCTGTATGTTTCCACCTCGGAAGAAAAGATGATTAGAAGTAAACAGCAGCGTTTGGTCTGTTTGAACTATCTGATTGAAGAGTGATTATTTAAATTAGTTGTCGATGAAATCTCATTTGTTCCCTGGCACGGAGTCGGATAACGTAATTGTCTGAAAACAATGTCTATAATAACACACGTGTAGCGTGTTCAATTACCACTGTTCGCTGTTTAGGTTAGCAGTGTGTGCCCCGAGTTCAGCGTGCAGAGTACAGTAGAGAAAACATCTTATTACCAAATGACCCCGATTACGCCTTAACTATTATTTTCATGCAAACAGTTTGGAAACCAGATCAGACGCCGGGTAACCCGGCGTCTGATCAGGCTCCAAGCTGTTTGCCACTCAGTTTGAAAAACTTGTAGTCGGAATAGTTAACTTGTTGTCATTTTCTATATTTCATTGCAATGCGTTTGTGTTTGAACGACAGAATAACGTTTTTCTCCACTGTATTTCAGACCAATTGATGACCATCGACGGCCATCGATTTCTTTACTGAACTCATCATTTATCTGCCAACACACGCACATGTACTCATGCATTGGAGATCACGTTATGATTAACCTGTTACCCCATGTCCCATTTCTAGTTGGCCACTTAAAGCAGGCTGAAAGTAAAGCTTACTGCGCCTTAAGGCACATTCTGCTTTATAATACTTTCAGCCTGCTTTAAATAAGTTTTACGTACTGCTAGTATAACTTAACAATATTATGGTATTTGTTCACGACTGTATACTTTGGAAGTATTTTCTTCAGTGGAGGAATGAATTAAATGCGCTAAAAGGCGCTACTATGGGGGAAAGGGCTAACCATTGAATCGAGTCTAAACGCTAACGAAACATAATAGAATACAGAAAATGTCATTTCTTTGAAAAATGTTAAGGATTTCTTATCATCTGAGTGGCAATCAATTTGGAGCCAGATCAGGTTACAGTGGATAATCTGTTATTCTTTCCCAATAAACGCGTTTACGCTAAAACTATTATTTGCAGTGCAAACAGTTTGGAGCCAGATCAGACGCCGGGTAACCCGGCGTCTGATCAGGCTCCAAACTGTTAGCCACCAAGATAAACATGAAATATCAGAATTGTCCAAAAGTTGTTCTTTTCTACGTTTTAGTGCTTTGCGTTTGCGTACGTTTGCGTTTAAACGAGAAAGAATAACAGATTATCCACTGTACCTATCGTCGGATCTTTGTGCAAACTGCTTGTAATGGAAAACGTTGTTTTAGCTTTATTTGCAAAGAATAAAGTCTTATCCACTGTAGAAAAGGATGCTCATTGTAAATGGTTCAAAACTAGATCATCTACAGAGTAACTATACTCCTCAGTTTGGATCCTGATCAGATGCAGCGTTAGGCGGCGTCTTTTCAGGATCCAAACGGTTTGCAAATAACTATTGTATTCCGGGTAAGGCAGTAAAGGGACAATAAACCGATGACAAAGTGCATGTCTTTTCAATTTAACCCTTAGCCTGCCACTCACGACTATAGCTCCATATGCAAACAGCTTGGATCCGGATGAGACGCCGAGTAACTCGGCGTCTCATTCGGATCCAAGCTGTTTGACACTCGGACAACATTTTCAGCAATTTTGAGCAACTTTGAAGCACTTTGAAACTTGAAGCAGACGAGAAATATAGCAGACGACAATTTATTTGGCGGGCTAAGGGTTAATTATGTCTATAGAGTAAAAATAACATTTTAGCAAATTGACTTGACACACGAGGAAGTCTAACCCTTATCCTGCGGTGATATCTTCTGCTCCGAAATTGTTGTCTGCAAAATTTGTTAAATTTAGTTTGATACATTTGATACGTAAACATACATAAAGACGAGTGCCAAACCGTGTGGATCCAAATCTTTTTATGACTACGATTGTCAAACGATTGTTAGATCCTTTACTGTTTGCAATAGTCGATATCCGCATGCTCGTAAAGGCTCCAAAGTTTTTCCTAACTCCGTCTATGCGCGTTAACTCTTTAACTGCCATCAGCGACTAAATTCGACATTGCAGACATACTCAACAAAACAATTAAAGGGGCAAATATATTGGGTAGGCCCAATATATAAAAATATGTTCATACAATATTTTTTTAACAGTTTCATGTAAAATTACATGTTAACTTCGTTGTAGAGTATAACTGTATTGCGAAAAGTAGAAATATATATCGCAGTTCCCCTTCAAACACAACCACCCTAAAATTACCGTGTGCCAGACTAGGTGGGTGGGGTAACAAACAACTTGACCAAGAGTCCCACCTTTTAGGTTCTTCTCTTAAATTACAGCTAGTATCATATGTGTTCACCACGTGCATTAATCACTTCCTTGCATCTACATGGCAATCGGATAATTAGCTTAAGGATGTATGCAATGGACATTCTGTGCCATTCTTCAATAAACATGTCTGTTAGCCTCTAAGGTGACGATCTCGACCGTATATTCGGCGTTGCCGCATGTCCTAAGCATCCTCAATGTGACCGAAGTGTGTTGACCTTGCTGGCCAGTCCAGCTGCCCTATGACCTCGTTTTCCAAGTATTGGTCTACCATACATGCTCGGTACGGACGAGCTTTGTCGTCTGTCGGGATGAAGCCTGAACCCAAAGCTCCAGCTTCAGCGCGTGTAATAGCGTCTAGGGTCTCGTCCCTGTACCCCAAACTAGGCAGGGTCCAGTTCCTAATGACGTAAAGGTCCGTGCAACCGTTGTAGTATATGCCCACCCCTTTCTGAGTCCGTCATGCTCTGCCACATAACAGTCGAAGAAACATTCGTTTCGCTGTCTTGACATTCGTCTACAGTCTTCATTTAAATCCAAAATGAAATTTGACGCACTAGTCCACAAAACGTTGCGAAAACGTAAACGTTCAAATGGCATGATTTCTGGCAAAACGCTAGATGACGTTTTCGGTGGTATGGGGTCAAGGTCGGTCACACGAGTTGTCTTCTAGCCCATAGGTTTGCAGCATGAAGTCTATTCCCGACGATCTGAACAGAAATACTGTAACCACACGTCTGTTTATAAACACTATTAAGCGTAACGTGGGAATTGAGCCGTTGACCTCATGCCATAAGTGACAACATCGGTCCTTTACTTCAAATATGACCTGCAAACGACCTTGACCTGATCTCCAATTAACCATCCCAGTGTCCAGGTACGACTACCACAACCTGTCGACGACATCCTTGCTAACGCTGAACTCCGTCGCAACATGACGTTGGAAAACGACAAATGACGTCTTTAGGGGCATATTTTTCAAATTGTGTACCAATATGCAATCTATTTTTGCTTAAGATACAAATATGCACTCGATATAATGAAAAAAGCTATAACACTAATCGTTGAAGAATAGGCAGACACATCTTGCAAAAATCCAGTGGACGTTAAAAACCGTGTTTTTGATACTTGTCCTCTTCAATTCATTCAACCATGACCATTTTTGCACATAGTGACGTTTGTTAACAAATAACAAATCCCCTGGAGTCGATTTAATAGTAAACGAACATTTAAAAGCATCCATAAATATGACAATGCCAATATAAACTAAACTGTTTAACATTGTTTTTAATCACGGAATAATCCCAGAAAGCTGGACAGTTGGTCTTATAAAACCGATATATAAAAATAAAGGCGACCACTCCCAACCGGAAAACTACCGACCTATTTCACTTTTAAGTTGCTTAGGTAAATTATTTACCTGCATTATAAACAACAGACTAAATACGTATGCTGAAAGAGTAGATCTTATACATGATACACAGACAGGTTTCCGTAAAAACTGTTCCACTTTAGATAACATTTTCGTACTTAAAGGTTTAATTGATATTGTGCAGACAGAGAAGAAAAAACTATTCTGCTGTTTCATTGATTTTAAACAGGCTTTCGATTCTGTATGGCGTATTGGGTTATGGAATAAATTGGAAAAACACAACATTAATGGTAAATGTCTAACAATTATTAAAAATTTATATAAAGATATCAAATCAAAAGTAGTAACTTCAGAAGGTACGTCAGCTTCTTTTAACTGCATGATCGGCGTCAGACAAGGTGAAAATCTTTCACCTTTCCTGTTTAGTATTTTTCTGAATGATTTAGAGGAATATCTTCAAAACAAAATCGAAGGTATTCATGTAAACGATAGAGCAAGTGTGTTCCTTAACTTTTTATTCTATTGTATGCAGATGATACTGTACTTTTTAGTGACAATAAAACTGATCTACAAAATTCACTCAACTATTTTAAAACGTACTGTGACAAATGGAAATTAAATATCAATATAAGCAAAACAAAAATAATGATAATTGGAAAAGGTAGGGTATCAAAAAATATAGAATTTAAAATCGGAAACGAAATTATTGATATTGTTGAAGATTATAAATACCTAGAAATCCTATTCTCAAGAACAGGCTCATTTGTTAAAGCGAAAAAACATATAACCGAACAAGCAAATAAGGCAATGTTCTCTCTTCTAAGAAAAGCTAAACGACTTGAATTACCCCTCGATATCCAAATTGAATTGTTTGAGAAAACAGTGAAACCTGTATTGCTGTACGCCAGCGAAATCTGGGGATTTGGTAATGTTGATATCTTAGAAAGAGTTCAGCTAAAATACTATAAATACATCTTTAATTTAAAAAAATCAACTCCCTCCTATATGATCTATGGTGAATTGGGAGTAACTCCCTTAATAGTTGACATAAATAATAGAATCGTATCATTCTGGTCAAGAATTATAGACAACATAAACAGTAACGATACTTCAAAGCTATCTTCCAAAATGTACACTGTACTCTATGAACTATATACTACAGCCCCTTCTAAATTTCCGTGGATAAATAACATTAAACGTATTATATGCAACAGTGGATATTCAGGGATATGGTATAGTCAAAGCTATATTAACAGTAAATGGCTTAAAAAGTCCCTTCAATGTAAATTTAAAGATATTTATACTCAACAGTGGCATGGAGATTTAGATAGATCTTCAGATACAAATATGTACAAATATGTCAAGACAGTTTTTAAACGCAGTAAATACATAGATATACTTCCTACATCACTCTGTAAACCACTCATCGCTTTTATAACTAGAAATCACCGACTCCCAATAGAGATAGGAAGATGGAATAATACACCATATAACGATCGAAAATGTATGACCTGTAATACACTTGGAGACGAATATCACTATCTTTTAGAATGTACACTGTTTAATAATCCTAGAAAACAATATTTAGCCTCTCATTACTACACACCCCCGAATTTCGTGAAATTCACAGAGCTATTAAATACTGAAGATTATGAAACGCTACACAATCTTTCAATTCTTGTGAAAAAAATTATGGCAGCCTTTAAAACCTAATCATCTGAAAGGGATCCAAATAGGAAGGAGTAAAATGAACAAATCCAGCAATTCCATACTCATTCCGGCACAAAACCCTATGGTGTGGCTGTCCATTGGAATCGTCTCAAAGAGACGATTCTAGTGGGCAGTAGCGCCGTAGAGTTTGATGCAAAAATAAAGCTTCTGTGTTATGAAATAATCTCCCTATCTATAGCTCTTACCTTAGATATACATGTACATGTACTTGTTACTTAAATCTTTATTATACTTGGTAAACATGAGTGTAAATAGTAAACTGTTTCAAGTTTTAACAATTGTAAATACGAGTTGATACAGAACTACTGGTGCTTTTTATTGTGGACAGGTTGGATCCATATCATACACAGACTAGGTCAGCGTGCGATCTGTATCAACCTGTCGACAAAACTAGTGTCTCGCACCAATCGGTAATGGCACATATGCGATACCATACACTTATTTTTATTTCCATATTGCTAAATGCCCGACGATGTAATTCTATGTATTTTATACTTCTATAGCCCTTAGATATACATTAAACTAAGCTGTAACAATTATAACGGTTGAAGCGTGCAAAATGTACTGTGTGAGAATAATTTACGGCCATCTACAATCAGTGTGACTTCGGATATGACGAATAGTAGATCGGCGTCATATCTGAATCCAAACTGACAGTATGGTAATTTGCCCAGTGCGGATCGGTAGGTTAAGAGTTATTTGCCTTTGGCCTGCTAGGCACATGCGATCGAACTGGTCGGCAGTTTGGATCCTAGTGAGTCGTCGATTTACTCGGCGTCTCATCTGAACCCATAATACCTGAAAACGTTGTCGCTGTTTCGTCCGTGGGGAACTAGATGTAAGAGAAGCTGTCTTTTATTAAATGAATTGCTGCTTACCTTGGACTTACTTCGGCTAAACCTCCCTACTGATCGTCAGAGTACATCCATTTCCACATACGGTCAAATGGCTATAGTCTGCCTTTTGTAATCATTGCGAGAACTGCATGCTTTTAACGGTTATAATTGGGGCTTACGACACAACTGCACGGACAAAATTGCTACCCGACTGTGTCCGAACGACGCCTAACTGCAGTTTATTATATTGTAATGACACATAGTATACCTTGTTTTGATTTAATTTGTAAACCCCTATCAAGCTAGTTGCGACATAGATAACTTTTGCAAAATGTTTGGATCCAGATCAGACGCCAAATAACGTGGGGTCTGGTCTGAGCCCAAACTGTTTGGCACAAAATTTTAATTATTTCAGTTTAATAAGCACACAACTTATTTTGAAATCTTACACAGACGATACGTTTGAAGTAAACATCAAGCTAGCAAGATAGGAGTAAAATAAAATGTACACTTCGCGTCAGCATTTCAACTATGTGGCATTAGATGCACTTTCTCTATCTATCTATATATGTCTGTCTGCCTGTCTGTCCGTCAGTCTGACCTTCTGTCTTCTCTCTTTCTTTCCTTCATCTTTCCTTCTCTCTTTCTCTCCCTCTCTTTTTCTTTCTCTCTATCTCTCTTTATCTATTACTCTTTTCTATCCCTTTACAAGTGTCTAAAGTGTACAGTCTTACATGTGGGTATTTATTTGTACATGTAGTAAGTTTCTTAGTTTGTATTTATGTTTGTGCCAGTGGTTTAGTTATTTATATACTCGTATCTAATATCTACATGTATCTCCAAATTTTGTTTCGTTGGAGAAATTGGTAAACGCATATACTACTCTTAGCTAGTAGACTGCTGTGTGTACCTGTATTTCTTCTCCAAATTTCGTCTAGCTGGAGAAGCATATCATATGGGTACCCCAGCATTACTGTTGGCAAAAATTAAGTATTTATTTATTTATTTTTGTTATTCATCCTATTAGGTAGAGCTTGGTAAATACCTGTATGCTTTCTTCTTCCATGTACATGTAACCTCGATACTTCTTGATAACTATTATGACACATCAATATACAAATTGAAAGAGTGAACTCGAGCCAGCATAGACCACGATCAGAGGCCGAGTTACCTAGGCACTGATCATGATCTAAACTGTCAGGTGATATGTATGACTATATATGGAACACATTTTGGTTAACATCTGTTTATTCATAAGAAATACTTTTTATTTAGGCTTTATTATAAATTATAAAAATTTCAAATGAATTTGCGTATTCCCAACTAATGACCTCTCTATTGATATGTATGTTTTCTATTTGTATAAATGTTAATGCTGTCCACGGTAGTGGACCTTATACAGATATATTTCAATAAAGTTTCAAAGTTTCAAAGTTTCAAATGTTTCTTATTTTTTTTCATTCTAAAGCATCTAAACACGCATCCACTCTATTAACTTGAAAATGTTTGCATTTTTGAAAAAGATATATGAACTTATACCTTTGCCCCTTTAATTATTTTGTTGAGTATATTTACCCAGATCAAACGCCGTTTAATGTTGCTCTGGGACCCGTTTCATAAAACTTCGTACGACCAAAAACGGTCGTAAGTCAACACTTTAAAATACATTTATTTTCGGATTGCTCTATCTAATCCTGTCTTGTGACATCGCTTTGGAATCGTCTTTCGTCTTTTCAAGACGATTCTAAAGAGATGTCACAAGACAGGATTGGATGGAGAAATAAAATAAAAATTGATATTTTTATAATCTGACTTACGACAACTTTAGTCGTACGAAGTTTTATGAAACGGGCACCAGTGCCCTAAGTAGAGTTTAGAACAATATACAAGATAAGGATTAAGATGAAATAAAGTTAAGTACGTTAAAAAGCAGGAAATAAGAGAAAAAACAGGTTAAAACACCATTGCTGGACTTAAAATGATTTATGGTACTGATTGAGGACTTGAAAGATTTCAAGCTCTCAATCAGCATACCATCTTATAAAAGAGACATAGTTTTGCATCTAAACGACGCTGCTCCAAGGACCCTCAACCTAGGTTTAGAAACATATCGGAGACACTTGCATGCCTGGAATACTCACCAAAGGTCCAGCGTACAATTTCCATTTTGTCAATGTTGGACCTTGTATGAGGATCATTCACTCTACAAGCATACTCCAGTTGAGGACGAACAAGGGTTTGATATGTACGTTCCTCGAGTGTAGATGACTTAGATTTAATATTTCTCTTAAGAAACCCTAGGGTGAGGTAGGTATGCGGTCAACATGTGCATTACTATACATTTAAGCTGTATTGGTCAATGAACACAGCAAATGTTCAAAACATCGCGTCGGGTGTTTTAAAGTGCTACTCGTAACACTGTTTCAATCTAACACTTTCTTGATAAGCGGTATCCACTGCCGTTAATTGTTCTTCTAATGAAATCAGCACCAATTGTTCAGATTGTATAGTAAATTCTTACAGTTCGATGGGTCCATGTGTGCAGAGTTAATTGGAATTTTATCGCTTTTCTTGTGCAAGATGCTATTATCAGATTGTACAGTTGAGAATAAGTTTTTCTTCCTTGTTTAAACACTAACGAAGTGCAATAAAACGAAGATAATGACAACTTTATGACAATTCTTACTTTTTATTATAGTCTGAGTGGCAAACAGTTTGAAGCATGATCAGACATCTTGTTAGCAGGCGTCTGATCTGCCTCCAAACCGTTTAAACTGGAAATAATAGATTTAGTTTAGTCAGTTTAAACATATTTTTTATTTTAAAGTAGTACATATTTTATAATCATACATAAACATACTTTAGGATGAGAACGAAAGCAATGTTTGCTTATGAGGTTCTTCTCCTAGTAATGTAATAATAGTTTTATCTTCATAACGTGTTTATTTTGGAAGAATAACGTTTTCTCCTTTCTATGTCTATGTTACTGGGAGAAGATGAATTTTAAAACACGTTAATAAATCGGGGAAAAGGAAACTAAAATATACAATTTGATATACAGGAAAACCTCTCGATAACAACCACTGAATTGTGTTAATTATTACGTGAAGACATTGTACTGCTTAAAGCAAGGTGAAAGTAAATCAGAAAGCTCCTTTTACCTTGTTTAAGCTGTCACCTGCCTTTTATATAATCAATTAGTTTTCTTTTCTTGTCGTAATAGAGGGGTTTTACTGTAGATGGTTCCTGGTTTTGCATTTTCTGGTAGAACCATATACATGTATCGTCCAAGAGCCCTTAAATAAAATGTTTTATTTCACACCTACATCGATTAAACCAATCGAAAGCCCCTCTTTCTACCACGTGACGGTACAAGAGAACCCTATATTGTACCGGAATTTAAAAAATCTATCCCAGAAGGCCATATTTTTCTCATATTGGACTCGGATCCAAAAAACCTATATTTTTCATATTGGACTGGACAACTCTTCCGACACTCTATTAAGAGTATCTTCCCTTGGCATTTCACCTTGTTCCATCTCTGCAATGACACCCACTTGGAGACACATATTGTGTGTGTTGCTCGGAGCGAGTCTTTATAGGGAGGGAAAAATAAGACTTGGCTTACATTTGCAATATTTATTTAATTTAATGACGTAACGATAAACAATATGCTGTAGACGTTTTGGCGCGTTAACGTTCAAACGTAAAATACAGTAAATAACGTAGTGACGTTGTAATAAGTTGTTTTTCTATCTTATGAATATAATTTTTGTTTATCCGAATATACATTTTAAAAATGCATAAGATAATTTATGCCTTATCGGACTGAAATTCTAAACATTAGTAAGTTTTATAATCATAACAAACAAAAGAAAAAATATGAAAATGCTTTTGAGGAATAAAATTACTGTAGGTATTTCTTCACTTTTAAAGGGAGGTAATTCATAAAGTTCGTTATATCATAATTTGAAAAAACGACCCTTTGTTAGATTTCTTACACCTTTAACATGTTTAAAAAGAGTATATTGATGGGGGTAAATAATTAAAAATTAGATCTAGAACAGAAAATTATGCAAAATGATACGTGTAGACGATTATAGATTTGAAATAGATCTACTGGTGTGAGTAATACGGCCGAAACAAAAAGCTGGCCGAAGGCCAGCTTTTTGCGGAGGTCGCCTTTAGATAATGTGTATGCGTTGCGTGAATATAACAAGGATAAAAAAAAAAATTCATTATCTAATACTGCTTAAAAATTATCGCACAACGGGCGCCGCCATTGTTTCTGAACATGATAAACTACTTCCGGATACCAAAGGAGTCTTAAAAAGAAGAGCTTTCTAGCACGGGGGGTAACTCTTATGAGCTCAAGATTCGGTATAAAACGCGGCCAGAAAACGGCGCTCTAACTCTCATACTTTGTTAGTAATATAAACTGCTTTTTTCTAATATTTCGACTTCTATGGACCTTTTCCAAAGAAAATCACATCAAATCACACTTATACTTTGTACGACCGAAACAAAAAGCTGGCAGCAGATTAGTGAATCGAGTTGACCTGCGGGCGATTCCAACATGGCCGCCATTGTTGTTCTCACGGCAACGGGCCATTTCGTACCCTCGCCTTTTCGCACCCTATTTTTTTGGTCAGTTCGTACCCTCGAAAAATTAAGTTGCTGTTCCATACCTTATTTTTTATACTTTGTAGAATCAGGTTTCGGCCGTATATAGGTTTAACCTATAGTTATATTAGCATTTTGGAGCTGTTTATAAGAGAGTTACGTCCACTCAGAGTCATGCGTGTAAATGTATGAATTTAAAAGTAGTCGCCTCGGTAAGATTGTAGTTATAATGTACTGTTAAGTGTTAAGTGATCTACACTATTGTTTATTTTTCATTGCAAACTAGAAAAATGGCGAATGCTTTTGGAGCGGAAAGTGGGGGTAATTCATATAGGTTATATAAAGTAGGCCTAAGGATTAAACTTAAATGCTTCAAATCAAATGTAACTTTCCGAATAGCGGCAGTCGACAAATTTAAGCAGATGGTATTGCAGCCATGAAAAGAGTTAGACATACAAAATATTGTCCTGTTTAGGGAACTGCGACAAGAGCCGGTGTAGGGAGGGAACACTGTATTTTGTTTTTGGAAATTGCGAAGTCAAAGGCTAGGCTAGGCTAGAATGAATAGGAAAAAATGCATGTGGTTTCTTTTGTCATTTTATAATTTTATGGTGTGAAATAAAGAGGTAATTTAACAGTGTTGAGTACAATACTGAATTCTATTGGACTCGTACACAGCAGTCATAATCCATATTGGACTCGGCTATCGCCTCGTCCAATATGAATTATGGCTGCTGTGTACTCGTCCAATAGATTTCAGTATTGTACTCAACACTGTTAAATAACCTCTTAATATGTGATACGTCCAGACAATACTGTCTCACTGTAAAGGTCACTTTAAATAGAATGCTTCTGAACCCTTTCCCCCCATAGAAGCGCCTTTTAGCGAATATGATTTATTCCTGCGCTGAAAAAAAAGGTCCAATTTAATCAGTCATGAATATATACTATAGGGAATGTTTTTATGTTCAAGCACAGGATAGCTTAAAGCAGACAGAAAGTACTGACGAATGACGAGATAAAATGATGATGATGATTTCAGGAAGATGGTATCGACATTCGCATGTGTTGCGAAGCAGCGCATATGATCAAAACCACGCTTTGGAGAGGACTCACATAGAATTTGACTGTTGTCCAATCATTTTCTTCTGAATAAAATATTATTTAAACTAACCACTGACATGCCCTCCTTTAAGTTCTTGGCAAAGGGAAAAAGCTTTGCCAAATAATTAAAATATCCCCTATTGCAATTAAGTACCAGAACCATGGCAAGGTAGGAAAGGAAGGTCTCTGCAAGATGCTCTCTGGATCTCTAAGGATATAAGATCGATAGAACAGGCTCCGATGTTATAAAGCGTTTTATGTGAGTCTGAGTGTGTTCCCAAGCATTTGATTGGTCAGATTTGAGCCAAGGCTCAAATCTGACCAATCAAATGCTTGGGAACGGGTTAAGACTCAAGACAAAATCTTTATAACCTCGGAGCTAGACATTCGAGTCATGAACATTGTAGTGGGACATATTTCTACGGACTACTACGGACTACGGATTTTTTCCCAAAATCTTCGGATTTATGCACTTATTTTTCAAGTTTGGAATTGTGTATGCGTATTTTACTTAGGAAACATTTATATTGATGTCGAAGAGTTTATATCCAGTTCAGACGCCGTGTTACGCCGCGTTACATATAACCTCTTCACTGCTTTACTCAGAGTACCAGTATGTACATGCAGGAGTATGGATCTGATCAGACGCCGCGTAATCAGCACCCCAACTGTTTGACACTCTTTTCAATATTTCTGAAGTCAAAATACCTACAATTTAAATGTGGGACACAAAAGCAGACGACAACTGTTTTAAAATTGACGACGCCATGATATTGAAAGGGTGAGAGTAGACGCTAACATTTGGCGGTAAAAAGATCTAATATCATTATTATTGAGTTTCTCTCCGTAAAGCTAAGCCAAGGCAGGGCTGCCATTTCTCCGGATTTTTCCTAAATCTCCGGATTTTCCCCAGGTTATGGTAGCTTAAAGCAGGGTGAAAGTAAAGCAGAATGCACCCTAAGGCGCATTCTGCTTTACTTACAGCCTGCTTTAAGTAGTCATATGTCAACAAAACAAGAAAAGGGCTATGGGGTAAAGGTGCGATTCGTAAAATCGCAATTGAAAAATGTAAATTTGTAAATCTTAGGATTTTTCATGTCAACTTATGGCAGCCCTGCCAAGGTATTACGACAACTCAAAGCTTGGTTTTGTGTTTTAGTCATTCTCCTGTACTAAGTTTTGATTTAGTCGTCGGGAAAAAATTGCCAATTAAGATACAGCTCTCATTAGCCTGCAACGGTCCTCCAAACAACGATTCCCTCCTTACAAATATCCTTACCACAGTTCCCTAAACAGGACAATTATATCAGCGGCCTGACTAGGGGATTTTTCCGTATTTTCCGAATTCTCGATGAAAAACAGGAATGTTCTTGAGCAAGATATGTTCCGCGAATTGCTCATCTCTACCCAGGGGTTAAAATGGGTACTTGTGAAGGATCTGAGCCGGTACTGCGGCTGCCTACGCGCCATATGGTAGCAGTGCTCAATATTGTAGACAAGATGGCTCAATGATCAGGGGAGTAAATGTACAGTCGGCTGAGCGGTCATTCGGACTGAAAGTAGACTATAACTTGGTATATTACTTTTAAATGAGAGTGTCGAATAAGTTTGATCTAATCCTAAATCAACCACCTGGTACCACACCACCACTCCTCCTACAGAAAAAAGAGCAAGATTTATGTCAGACATAAACAGCGTAGACTCTGACAAGCCAGCTCCGTCAGGAACTGTCTCATCTTGGCATTTACTGTTGCAAAAAGCGTCCATATACGCTATAAGCAGGGTAAAGATGAAGCAAAAACATGTTTTTTTACAAATTGACTTTATTGTTGTTACTCGACGGCTGTCTAAGTGGTTTGGCTTCTCAGAACATCGCTGAGTGGCCCAAATAATGATTATTATGCTGTGACTAGAGAGTGTTATTGAATTAGTTCTCTAAGAAACGCATCAGTAGTGTATTCATTTCAATAATACTCGGTTTAACCCTTTCACTGTCTTGACGTCATCAGCTGCAAACAATTGAAGTCTGCTTTTAATTCTCAAATTCAAGTTTTAGTGTTTTTTGACATAAGAAACATATATATAAACGAGTGGCAAACGCCGCATAACAGGATCCAAACTGTTTACAAATTACCATTGTTCTCGGGGTAAGGCAGTGAAGGGGGTTATTGAAACATGAACATACAGTGCTCCCTCGCTACAACCACACCCGATGTGACACAGAATGTGTGTGTTGTTCGAAGGGAGTCGTTATAGGGAGGGTTATTTAAGCCCTTGCTTGTCTAATTAGGATCCAACCTATTTAATACTTGCGTCTACGTTTGTTGCGGTCAAAATGCCTTAACTCGAAACTTGAGAAATTGAAAATGACGACATTTCGAAGCAGACAATATACAACAGCGAAAAGTTTCAAAGATCAGCTGAAGTGCAAGTAGTTAGATTCAGCAGTACAGATATTTTTATTTCTTTTTCTTTATTTGCCATAATTCTTTGTATACTCACAGTCTGTTTTAGTTTATAACTTCTTGTGTTTGTGCAAGTGCGGAAGTTATTGCGTGACGTAAGAAATATTTTTTCCCAGTTAATGAATAAACAGTAAAACCAAAATTTGAAAAATAAAACAACCCGATTCATTGATCTTTCTTGTAATATTAACGTTGAAAAAAGATTTGTAATAAAATCTACCTGATATATTTTATTTCTATGCGTCACGATGCGTCTGATCAAGCTTCAACCTTTGCAATGTAGAGTCGCCTTTGGTAGTGGAAATGTTTAATCCTTTCACCATCAATAACGTCATAAAGCGCATTTTCAAACAGTTTTGATCCTGATTAGACGCCGCTTAACGCGGCGTCTGATCAAGATAATACTTTTTGCCTCCTGTTTTGAAATAACGTAAGTTATACAGCCTTAAATCTTACTTTTAAACGATACTGCAGACGACAATGAAATGGTGAAGGGTTAAACATTTCACGATTAATTCGGCAGCGAAGAGTTGAGCGAAGAGCAAATGTTTTAAAAAGTCATACAATGGGCGGATTTTCAAAAGCTCTTGCAAACATATTGCATTACATTTAGATGCCACCAAGCTAAAATACAACCAACGTATAAACTTGCACACTATGCAAGTCTCCTAAAACTAAATGGCAGATAAACATTTTCAAAGAAATGATTTAGACCACGTTTTTTGCAGACGGAAGTTTTTAAAACAGCTAAAGATTAAATGAGTGGAAAATATGGGACAATTACTATTATTATTCATCAATCACATGGTTTTCCCATGGCCATGCTCTGAAACACAGCTATGACAAACAAGTTTTTTACAAGAGATGACAAGCAGTCAATCTTACTGTCTTCTGTCGATCAAAGTAATTTTATAGTGAGAAGATAATGGTTTTAACCTTTAGGACGCCCTGAAATTGTCGCCTGTAAGAACTGTCGTCTGCGACCATACTTAAAGTTGACCAATCCGCACTTTCTTTCACATGAAATCATCATACAATGTTCCCTCCTTACAAGGGCCCTCCCACTAACGACTCCCTCCTTACAAGGACCCATTCCGCTGTTCCCCAAACAAGACATATTTGACCAACATTTTCACGATTGCAATATCGTCTGCTTAAAATTGTCGTCTGCTGTTTTACTCAAAGTTACATAATGGACAATTTGACAGAAAAAAATGAATGCCGAGTGATAAACAGCATGAATCCAGATCAGACGCCGCGTTACGCGGCGTCTGATTTGGATTCAAGCTGTTTGAAAATGTAAGCCAATTTCCCTTCCTATAACGCATACATATTTGTCTCCTATTGGTTGTCGTTGTAGAGATGGAGCGCTGTACTTTCAAAATATTGGTTCCAGATGAGGCGCAAAGTCACTAGACGTCTGATCAAGATTCAAACTGTTTATAAAAATTCGCCGTAGCCTGCTAAAGGTTGAGCAAAATGGTTGTTTCGTACACAGCGTAAAGCAAAGCATTGCTATTATAAGCATGTAAAAGACGTTAACATGTCGTTTAAGGCCGATGGTCGCTCAATAAAGAATACAGATAATCAGGAGACACAATCTGAATCTCCAAGTGACCACGTGTCTTTTAACTCTTTCAATACCAAGGGTTATCGCCTGCTTTAACAATCTCAGCGCCAAATATCGTCTGCATTCATTTCGTCGTCTGCAATAATTTGTCAAGTCATATTTAGAGCATTTTTGACTGAAGAGATATCAATTCGAGCGTCAAACAGTTTAGATCCTGATCAGATTCCGCGTTACGCGGCGTCTGATCACGATCTAAACTGTTTGCCTTATAGCGCCGTTGGCAGTAGAGTTAACACCATAAAGAAAATTGTTTTTAGTGGACGTGATTGCAGGGATTGTACAAACCGTGTTAACCGTAAACAAACTTGAAGGTTGTACTCTAAAGGATGAGCCTACGCAACAATATAGTCCTCAAATAGAACATAATTCATGCAAAATAGAAATGATTCTTTGATGGGAAGATGAATGAACTGGCGTATATATTACAGCGCAACGTAAATATGTGTGTTTTCCTAACCAGTGCAAATAATGTACATGTATATGTCAGCCAGTGTGCTCATTTCACTATTTCTTAGATAAAACTAGATCTACCTAACATTTAAATTCGAGAGATAAAAGCAGACGACACATGTTTAAGATAAAAGACGTCATGGCAGTAAATGCGTTAACCCATTTTTTTGCCTTTAAATCATTTGACGTTTTTTATGCAAAAATAGAAAGAACTTTGCTTCACAGGCTCCGCCGAGTAGGTGTGGGTGCGCTTTATAGAACAAAGAAGGACCCTCTTACTTTTTAATAAATTATAACACTCGTGCTAAACGCAGAGCTAAGCCAGACAAGACACACATAAACCTTGTATCGTAACATAGACTTAGTATTGCCAAACTTAGATCAGAGTGTCTTATTCGCGTGATTTTCCGAACGTTTCACTGATAAGTAATTTCCGCTGTGGCGGCAGTAATTTGAGACAGATTGGTTTTCTTGCTTATTTAAATCGAATTCTACGTGTAAATTTATTAAATCACACAGTCTTTTATGAGGAGGCTATTTCAAAGGGGGCGACATTTGTTGTCTGTATGAGTTTTGGTATCTTTTGTGACAGAACACATTCAAAACAGAAAGCTCTATGGGTAGCTTCTGCATACCGTCTGTCATGTACCTAGAGACCACATGATGTTAATACAGTGCTCCCTCTCGACAACGGCCCTCCAAACAACGACTCCCTCCTTACAACGACCCTTACCGCAGTTCCCTAAATAAGATGATTATGTCCAACCCTTTCAATGCTGCAATATCGTCTGCCAATATTGTCATCTGCTTTTTTTCTCAAAGTCATATAATTGACATTTTGACAGAAAAATACATAATGACAAGTGACAAACAGCTTGAATCCAGATCAGACGCCGCGTTACGCGGCGTCTGATTTGGATTCAAGCTGTTTGCAAATATAAGTCAAATTCCCTCCCTATAACAACTCCCTCCGAACAACGAACAAAATCCTTGTCTCCCATTGGATGTTGTTGTAGAGAGGGAGCGCTGCATCGCCATTTCACATCATTTAGTAGTTGCTTAAAAAGGTTGAATGTTTAAATTAAAGTTTAAATATTTCGTTACAATTATCAACAAGTTTTCTAGAAGAGGTCTGGCATCGACCCATTTACTGCATTTATATGTGTAAACTGGCTATTGCTATCACTTTTTGTTAAGGGTGTATCAATGTCATGACTTTGGGAAATTTTCAAAGTATATGAAAACACTCTATGATGGTTTTGTATTGAAGAGCTATTTAAGATGGAAAAAAAATAGAAAAAGTGTACATTTTGGTGAACAACAGTTGGCTCTACGGCCATGTAAAATTTACCCCACCCACTTCCTCTTATTTTGTCCTTTTCAAACAGCCCGCTTCAATAAAATCAATTTTAAATGAAAACAAATATGATAATTTGGTTTTGTGTTATTTATTTCCTATCTATAGTAGTATTTCTTCATACAAAAACTAATTTAAGAAAAAAAGGCACCAAATGTGAAATTTATAAAGCTCTAAATATCATCGATATGGTACTTTTTTGTAAATTTTGTAAGGGGAGATAACTCTTTTTACTTTAATAACTCAAAATTTTCATCGCTGACCTTTCCATTTCTTTTCATATTTTGAACTGCCTTAGCATGGGCTTTCATCTTGTAGAATATAAAAAAAAAGTTTAATACTAGAACTATTTCATTTTCAAACTTTTTTAATACTTTTCATAAAATAAAAAATCTAATAAAATCATGCCCTATACAAAGCATATTTTTGATATTCAAGGATCCATATTGTTCAAACCTGGTGCCTGCTTTGGTTTCTATATGTGAAAATACCACCATAGACATGAAATTAATAATGAAAACCCAAATTATCATGTTTGTTTTGTTTTGAAATAAATTTTACTGAAGCTTGTACTCTGAATGGGTAAAATTTGAAAAAAAAACGTCCAAATTTGACATACCTTTTCAAATCGCTGTAGCTAAAAGAAAGGACACCACCATATATTTTTGTTTTCATTTTTTCATTCATCATTAACAGCTTTTCCAAAAAAACAATGTTAGAAAAAACGTTTGATACTTTGAAAAATTGGCTTATGACATTGATACAGCCTTAATATACATATACAGACAATGAAATACTACAATTATATAGTACTTATTAGTTTCTAAATAAGTATACTTTCTGTCTACGTATGTACAGCAAGAAATAATTTATATATAGTGAGTAAAGTAAATTATCGGAAGAAAGCAGAACATTTGGTTTGAGAAGAAGAGTGTTTTATTCCATGTGTTTGCAAGCGATTTGTCCATGCTACAAGTCCAACTGAAATTTGTCCCACTTGCCGTTATGCTGTTCAACTTTATATCTTGCCGTTGCTGTAATTCGCTTTTTTCTACGCAAGACAGCTACTATATAATACAAACCATCAGTTTTACCAACATATCTTGTAATATTGATATGAATGGTAATTTGATTCGGTTGTCATGGTTTCAACATTATAGGTGTAAGAGACAACATGTCAGTGCATTAGCGTCATCTTAATTTCAAATAAATCTCATCATCTTCAGACGTTATTTTATTATATTACATGATACCGATTACATACACGACATATGATCGTCGCTATACTGTCTACATTTATACTTTGAGAATGAGACACTAGTTTTGAAGCAGATGATAATATGGCGGTGTAAGGGTAAAAATCTTTTGATAAATTTGACGTTGAAAGGGTTTAAGGCATACAAATCCATTAATGGGAAGTTATCAGTAACCCTTGCTCGTCCGCCAAAAGGTCCTCCTGTTCTAATTATTTTAGAATGCTTCATATACGATCTCCAACACTGGCTATTGCCGTATGTTAATGGCATAAGCTTACTCCTATAACTTACATAAAGAGAGTGGAATGGGTGAATCCACAGGGACCTGCCACGATTGATTGTTGGGAGAAAAAATTGTCAGAAGGTATATATAGAGACAAGGGGTACAACTGATCGTCAGTTCATCATACCCTATCTCTACAAAACCGGGCATATCATGAATAATAATTGATGAAACGACATCCGTTTTGCCGTTCTGTCAAGCTAATATAATACCCTTCCATAAAAACATAACATAAAGTCATTTGTAAGCATGCATTTTCAGCAGTAACTGCGTCTACTTAATGAAATCACCGATTTTCAAAAACGGGACAGGTGTTCGTTCACAGCCGACACCGCATTGACCACTACTGTACGCTTGTTTAGGCGGTAATATCGAGCATGACAGTCATACAGTTCCATATATATACGCTTTCGACACCGATCAAAGCTGATTTCTTCTACAGTCAGTGCCTAATTGACCACAAATTCGCATGTTTACCTTACAGGGACCCGACACGATTGACTTTTGAAAAAAAAAAGTCAAAATGTGTATATAGTCTTTGGAGTCTCTACATGTACATTCTGACATTTTTTCTCTAAAAAATCAATAATGTTGGGTCCCTGTGGTCAGAAACGTATATATATGGAGCTGTATGACTGTCATGCTCGATATTACCGCCTAAACAACCGAACAGTAGTGGTCAATGCTGTGTCGGCTGTGAACGAACACCTGTCCCGTTTTCCGAAAATCGGTGATTTTAGTGCGTAGACACAGTTACTGTTAAAGGTGCATGCTTACAGTTGATTTTATGTTATGTTTTTATGGAAGAGTATTATATTAGCTAGACAGAACTGCAAAAAGGGTGTCGTTTCATCAATTATTATTCATGATATGCCCGGTTTTGTAGAGATAGGGTGAGAACATACTGACGATCAGTTGTACCCCTTGTCTCTATATATACCTTCTGACATTTTTTTCTCTCAAAGATCAATCGTGTCGGGCCCCTGTGGGTGAATCTCGTTAACGGATACCAAGGGAGTAACGGATGCAGTTTGAAATATCAGATCAGCGAAATGGGCGAATAGGGCATTTTTTTTAAAACTGTAACACGGCAATTGAAGTATATGCATCACAAAATTCAAACCATTAAAACATGTAGTTTTAGTTATTCAACTAAAAAATGTTGACCTTTGGTTTCCATTCTCCATTGGAGTATGTGTTTTCAATATTAAACCCTTTCATCGTCAAATTTTACAGCCTATCCTTTTTCAGACAATACATGTATAACGTCTGCTAACACTTTCGTCTGAAATTTACGCCAAATTGATTTTTTAGTATTAGAACTATTGATACGAGTTCCAAAAGGCTGGGCTACTGTGGTGTGCGGCAGTACATATAGAAATATAGATTGTAAATGACATTTAAATACCGTACTTCAGCTTAATATTAAATATAAATCTTCTTCCACCATGAACATACAGTGCTCCCTCCTTACAAAAGCACTCCAAACAACGATTCCCTCCTTACAACAATGCTTGCCGCTGTTCCCCAAACAATACATTTATGTCTAACGCTTTCACTGCTTCATTATTGTCTGCTTAAAATTGTCATTTGCGTCTCAAAGTTACATATTGGATAGTTTGACAGAAGAAAAATAAAAACGAGTGACAAACAGTTTGAACCCAGATCAGGTGCTTCATTACGCGGCGTCTGATCTGGGTCCGACTGTTTGCAAATGTAAGCCAATTCATACTCATCATCCTGAGAATGTTAGTTTTCCCTGTCAATTATAACTTTCTTCGAACAACACACACAATAGTTGTCTCCTATTGAGTGTTGTTGTAGAAAGGGAGCACTGTACACCATCTAAAACATTAAAACCTCTTTATTGCGACCAATAAAACGAAGGCCAATTAGTTTTTATAAAAGACGGATGACAGCTTAAAGCAATGTGATAGTATAACAGAAAGTTCCGTCAACACCTGATAATTAACACTATTGATTGGTCGTTATAGAGTTTTTTTTATTAGTCTCTATGAAACATAGTTTTATACACTAAAGCTAGCTTTGGGTACAAATAGTGATTGAACTGTGAATGTGTCCGTCCGTTGGCATATCCGTCCGTTCGCCCGTCTGTCTATCCATTCGTGTACTTTTTTGTCTGGAATATATTTTCTATACCACATCTCTGTAAGGAACATCAAGTTTGATGTGTAAATACATCTTGGGATGGCGTTGGTTTTTATACTTCTTAAAGTTCACTGTGCCATTGACATTGTGCTTAGATCTCAATTATATAAAAAGCTTGTCGTTGGGAAGTGTGTGTGCGATGTTGTATCTTGTAATGGCGGAGTATCCAGTAAATTTGTAAGGTCACGATGAGTCTGACCTTTGACTTCAGTGTTAGAAAACACTTATTTTTGTACCTTGTTAACCGCAAAAGCTAGCGACATCAATTTGTGTGTAAGCACACCTGGGAATTGTGAAATCTAGCGTACCGTTTTTAATTCTGTGACCTTGACCTTTGATATCAATGATATAACATACTTGTCCGGGTCATATTTCCTATATCACATCAGCTTGGAAATTCCAAATTATGTGTGACCTTGACCTTTATCTTTGATCTCTATTATTGAAAATAAATCGGAGAATGTTTTCGATATCACGTCACCTTGAGAAAAATTATACACCATTTCGGAAGTGAATGTATTGACTACAGTTTGGTATGTAAATTTGGAAATTTGTGACTTATTGACGGTATTATTGTCAAAAAAACTTGAAGCAGACAATATTTTGAGGTAACACCTGGATATTCTCACCTGTAAATACCTCAGACATACCTTTGACATACCTATGATTGACTATTGCCTATTGGACACCTGTGTATATGTTACCTGTAGACTACTGTATCTACCTATTGTTATACAACTGTATACAGTACAATAGCTATTCACTAAAATATACTTCAATTGATAAACTGTTGAATAGAACATTGATGGACATTACATATTTGTTGACTGCCACATAAAGAAAAGTACGGAAGCCTATAAGCGCCACAATTTGTCAATTTCTTAGGGTAGAAATAAAGTATAAAAGACTATAAGAGAAAGAAATAGGTGTATGAACAGTGTGTTTATTAACCACCAGCAAGTTTCCAATCATATCAATTTATTTCCTGTTAATTTGAAAAACTGAAAATTCCAAAATGGGTGTTGACATTCACACGTACAGGGCACACATAGGGCGAATGGGACCATGACACTTTAAAGCTCGACCTATGGAAGCTGAATATCGCCATGATTCCAAAAGTAGTGACATACATTTGAGAGTATTTTCCTTTTGTACGAGGGGTGATCAGGAATTACGCAGAAAAGTGCTCTAAATTCTTTACTGTATAATTGATGTAGCTGAAATTTTGTGTGAATATACATTAAACCAATTCACATTATGCAATATTTTTTTACATCAGTAGCTTGCACATGCACAACGTTATTGTTACTATGGTAACGTCAACTTGCCAACACCGGCCCAACGTTATATAACGTCAAAGTCAACGTAGCTGTTCATGATACGATTTTCGCTAAAAACGCTCAGTAGTCCTGTACCTATCCTGAAGACCCGTTTGCAAAATGGTGTTGAGAGAGTTTCTCACTTGATGTGAGTTAACGAGACCATAGACATCACAAATCACCGAGGTGCTTGTCTGCCACACTGTCACGTTTCCCACAATATCCAAATCCAATATGGCCGCCGCCAGTCATTTTGGAAAAGCTAACTTTTTTGTTTTTTGGAGAATAAATAAGTGTAATACCTCTAAATTGATTGTTTTTTGGTGTGGAACTCATTTCTGATGCCCTTTGTGCAATCTGGGGTGTCTTTGATTTGGAAAGGTCAAATTTCACATTAGCCAAATCCAAAATGGCCGCCGCCAACCATGTTGGAAAAGCTTTTTTCGTTGTTTTTTTGAAGAAAAATCAAATATAATACTTCTAAATTGATTATTTTTTAGAGTATAATTCACTTCTGATGCCCTTTGTGTAATCTGGGATGTCTTTGATTTGGAAAGATCAAGTTCCACGATAGCAAAATCCAATATGACCGCCGCAAGCCATGTTAAAAAAGCTAACTTTTTTCCTTTTTTGGAGAATAAACCAATGTAATACCTCTCAATTGATAATTTTTGGGTGTTGAACTCATTTCTGATGCCTTTTGTGCAATCTGGGATGTCTTTGATTTGGAAAGATCAAGTTCCACAAAAACCAAATCCAATATGGCCGCCGCAAGCCATGTTAAAAAAGCTAATTTTGTTTCTTTTTTGGAGAATAAACCAATGTAATACCTCTCAATTGATAATGTTTGGGTGTTGAACTCATTTCTGAGGCCTTTTGTGCAATCTTGGATGTTTTGATTCGGAAAGGTCAAGTTTCACAATAGCCAAATCCAATATGGCCGCCGCAAACCATGTTGAAAAAGCTAATTTTGTTGGTTTTTTGGACAAAAATCAAATGCTATACTTCTAAATTGATTATTTTTTTAGAGTAGAACTCATTTCTCATGCCCTTTGTGCAATCTAGGGTGTCTTTGCTTTGGAAAGATCAAGTTCCAAAAGAAGCAAAATCCAATATGGCCGCCGCAACCATGTTGAAAAAGCTATTTGTTTTCTTTTTTGGAGAATTATCAAATGTAATACCTCTAAATTAATAATATTTTGGTGTGGAACTTATTTCTGAGGCCCTTTGTGCAATATTGGGTGTTTTTGATTCAGAAAGGTCAAGTTCCACAATAGCAAAATCCAATATGGCAGCCGCAAACCACGGTAGAAAAGCTAATTTAAAAAAATAATAATTAAGAAAGATCAAATATACATGTAATACATGTATATCTTAATTGGTTATTGCTTGTGTTTAACTCATTTCCTCTCTGAGGTCCTTTGTTCAATATGGAGAGTCATTGGTTTGAAAAGGTCAAGTTCAATGTCTTTTTGATACATTAACGACCTTTGGCTTAGCTTGAACAGCAGTAGTCAGTAGGTAAACAAGATGTAAGTAAATGGCAACTCTCTGACATTAGACAGAGAAAACACGACAGTGAGCGGGACTCAATCCTACGTCCTGAGGTAAGAGGCTTTTATCCTAACCACTAAGACTACCACAGGCCCATGGACAGACGGTAGGGCCGGGGCAGAATATATAACACCTTGTTCCACATGCATGGAAAGAAACATCAATAAAGCATCAAATTGATTAGATACACATGTAGTTTCAAAGTCATTTCGTGCCGGGTTTTCACAGGGTGAAGAAACTGAAGACAGACATGCAACACAAGTGTCGGTTCATCAATTTCTATTCATGATATGCCCGGTTTTGTCGAGATAGGGTGAGAATATACTGACAATCAGTTGTATCCCTTTTCTCTATTTATCCCTTCTGACGATTATTCCCCTCAAAATCAATCGTGTCGGATCCTTGTGGTAAGGAGTACATTGGTACTCTGCTGCCCTAAAAGTGCCTTAAGCCTTTACCATAGAGTCTGCTCACATTGTATTAGTGTACAGAGACGTGTGATACTCGATGATGTCTTTGCCGTGCTGCAGAGGTACTTTTTATGCCCCCAGCATCGACAGATGCGGGGCATATAGTAATTGTCCTGTCCGTCCGTCCGTCTTTCCGTCCGTGCGTGCGTGTGTCCGTCCGTAACAAGGTTAAGTAGATTTTATCGTTTCGTCTAGCATCAACATCGCTTACCCAAATGCTTTGATACTTATACAGTTGTTGCCTTGGACCATTCCCTATCCACCAATATCACCAAACTTTGATTTTGACCTTGACCTTGACCTAATTTGGACTTAGAAAATTTTAAATAGGCTATTTCTTGGTTAACTAGATTTTACCGTTTCGTCTAGCATCAACACAACTGACTACAAATGCTTTTATACCTATACAGTTGTTGCCTTGGACCATTACCAACTCACCAACATCACCAAACTTTGACCTTGACCTTGACCTAGACCTAATTTAGACTTAGAAAATTTTAAATAGGCTATTTCTTGGTTAACTAGATTTTACCGTTTCGTCTAGCGTCAACACAACTGACTACAATGCTTTGATACTTATACAGTTGTTGCCTTGGACCACTACCAACTCACCAATATCACCAACATCACCAAACTTTGACCTTGACCTAATTTGGACTTAGACAATTTTAAATAGGCTATTTCTTGGTTAACTAGATTTTACCGTTTCGTCTAGCATCAACACAACTGACTACAATGCTTTGATACTTATACAGTTGTTGCCTTGGACCATTACTTACTCACCAATGCTCAGTTTGACCCTGACCTTGATCTAATTTGGACTTAGAAAAGATTCAGAATATATTGTCAAGGATGCCACTGGGGGCATAAGCGTTTATTGAACGCGCAGTCTTGTTGCAACACATTTTGTCATGGAAAACTGGACACTTCAGTTTCTTCACCCTGTGAAAACCCGGCACGAAATGACTTTGGAACTACATGTGTATCTAATCAATTGTTGATGCTTTATTGATGTATCTTTCTATGCATGTGGAACAAGGTGTTATATATTCTGCCCCGGCCCTACCATCTGTCCATGGGCCTGTGATAGTCTTAGTGGTTAGGATAAAAGCCTCTTACCTCAGGACGTAGGATTGAGTCCCGCTCACTGTCGTGTTTTCTCTGTCTAATGTCAGAGAGTTGCCATTTACTTACATCTTGTTTACATACTGACTACTGCTGTTCAAGCTAAGCCAAAGGTCGTTAATGTATCAAAAAGACATTGAACTTGACCTTTTCAAACCAATGACCCTCCATATTGAACAAAGGACCTCAGAGAGGAAATGAGTTAAACACAAGCAATAACCAATTAAGATATACATGTATTACATGTATATTTGATCTTTCTTAATTATTATTTTTTTAAATTAGCTTTTCTACCGTGGTTTGCGGCTGCCATATTGGATTTTGCTATTGTGGAACTTGACCTTTCTGAATCAAAAACACCCAATATTGCACAAAGGGCCTCAGAAATAAGTTCCACACCAAAATATTATTAATTTAGAGGTATTACATTTGATAATTCTCCAAAAAAGAAAACAAATAGCTTTTTCAACATGGTTGCCGCGGCCATATCGGATTTTGCTTCTTTTGGAACTTGATCTTTCCAAAGCAAAGACAACCTAGATTGCACAAAGGGCATCAGAAATGAGTTCTACTCTAAAAAATAATCAATTTAGAAGTATAGCATTTGATTTTTGTCCAAAAAACAACAAAATTAGCTTTTTCAACATGGTTTGCGGCGGCCATATTGGATTTGGCTATTGTGAAACTTGACCTTTCCGAATCAAAACATCCCAGATAGTAGAAAAGGCTTTAAAAATGAATTCAACACCCAAATATTATCAATTGAGAGGTATTACATTGGTTTATTCTCCAAAAAAGAAACAAAATTAACTTTTTTAACATGGCTTGCGGCGGCCATATTGGATTTGGCTATTGTTGAACTTGATCTTTCCAAATCAAAGACATCCCAGATTGCACAAAAGGCCTCAGAAATGAGTTCAACACCCAAACATTATCAATTGAGAGGTATTACATTGGTTTATTCTCCAAAAAAGAAACAAAATTAGCTTTTTTAACATGGCTTGCGGCGGCCATATTGGATTTGGCGATTGTGAAACTTGACCTTTCCGAATCAAATACATCCCAGATTGCAAAAAAAGGCATCAGAAATGAGTTCAACATCCAAAAATTATCAATTGAGAGGTATTACATTGGTTTATTCTCCAAAAAAGGAAAAAAGTTAGCTTTTTTAACATGGCTTGCGGCGGCCATATTGGATTTTCCTATCGTGGAACTTGATCTTTCCAAATCAAAGACATCCCATATTGCACAAAGGGCATCAGAAATGAGTTATATTCTAAAAAATAATCAATTTAGAAGTATTATATTCGATTTTTCTTAAAAAAACAACGAAAAAAGCTTTTCCAACATGGTTGGCGGTGGCCATATTGGATTTGACTAATGTGAAATTTGACCTTTCCAAATCAAAGACACCCCAGATTGCACAAAGGGCAGCAGAAATGAGTTCCACACCAAAAAACAATCAATTTAGAGGTATTACACTTATTTATTCTCCAAAAAACAAAAAAGTTAGCTTTTCCAAAATGGCTGGCGGCGGCCATATTGGATTTAGATATTATCGGAAACGTGACAGTGTGGCAGACAAGCACCACCTCGGTGATTTGTGATGTCTATGGTCTCGTTAACTCACATCAAGTGAGAAACTCTCTCAACACCATTTTGCAAACGGGTCTAGAGGCCTAGTCCTGGACTACAGTCTGTTTCCAAATACTCCCCATTAAATGAGATACACTTCCTGCAACGTTCTAGCCATGAAACACAGTCTAAATGAAGATGGTTGTATGTTGGATATTGCCTTCTGCACTGCCGCTGAAAGTTCATAAGTAGCATCGAAGTGTGTTCCTCTTCATTGCCGAGAAAAGAAAGAAGAAACAGGGGGACAAATCCGGACTGTATGGTGGATGACTAAAAAGCTCAAACCCTAGTTCTACATCGTCGACTGAGCTTTGGTCTCTGGCGTGTACAGGCTGATCCACGTTTCATCAACGGTGACAATTCTGTCCATGAACTTTTCCCCTTCTCGTTCGAATCTCTTCAGAAGCTGTTCACAACATTCCACACGAAGTCTTTTCTAATCAGTATTGAGCATTTTGGGAATCCACCTAGCACACATTCGACACATATTTTATTGGTTATGAATAATATCGGACACTGTACCGTAACTGTAGTCAGTTTTTGCAACAATATCCCTGATCGTGATGCGCCGATCATTATCAGTTCAGTTCAACATTTATTGTACTAAGGCCACCGGCCCATACACAAGATGATATATACAAATGTACATTTAATAAACATGTGTAGTAGTGAAAGCATCCTGGTAATCTGCCTTAAGATCAATTAAATCCATACTTGAAACTTTGGAAAAAGATCATAGCACTATACATAAATTAAAATACAGAACAGAATTAAACAGACGATTTTAGTCATTCAGGTGAAAAGCAATACAGAAGGCTCCTGAAAAAGCCTTCTGCATAACTTTTATCCTGGATTGATCAGTTATCTAGGCAGAACATACAGGTCACAACAACATAGAAAGCTGATAAAAAAGCTTTACATATAAAGTTTGTCAATACAGGTCAAAAGCAATACAGAAAGCTCCTGAAAAAGCCTTCTGCATAACTTTTATCCTGGACTGAGAAGTTATCTAGGCAGAACATACAGGTCAAAACAACATAGAAAGCTGATAAAAACGCTTTATATATAAAGTTTGTCAATACAGGTCAAAAGCCACACAGAAAGCTCCTGTAAAGCCTTCCGCATAACTTTTATCCAAACAGACCATACAGGTCAAAAGCAACACAGAAAGCTGATGAAAAAGCTTTCTGCATAACTTTTATCCTGGTAATCTGCCTTAAGATCTATTAAAGCCATACTTTTAATTTGGAAAGTAGATCTTACCAATATACATAAGTTAACATAGAGAATGTAATTATGCAGATAAATTTTGTCAATTACATAAACATGCGATATCAATCGAATATACCCATATACGACTGTCGTTCTTTTAACGCATAATGAATAAACATTGCAAGCGTTTGAACCTCTTTCTTATAACTAGACATAAGAGAGCAAAATTTCTCCATCGAAGGATTTACTGTATATGAACTATGTATGTAAAGCGTCCTTAGATGACTGTATAGCGGACATATCATAACGAAATGATACTCATCCTCTATACAGCAATCACAATAAGGACACAATCTATAATCACGATCAACAGAATAATAACGCCCAGTTTCAACTGATAAAGAATGAGATGAACCCCTGAAAGATGCAAACAGTGACCTGAACTTAGCAATATTTATACAAGTTACATAATTTTCAATATGAAATGACTTCTTAAAATGGATGTACAATGTTAATTTTCTATTTACCTCACATCTAGATCGCCAATTTTGGATAGATTGATCTTTCAGTCTCATGACATATTGGCTAAGAAACAATGTAGCATTATTAACAGATTGAGCTTCCCACACATAGCCAAATCCATTTTGATACAAGTTTTCTCTAATACTCGTAGCCCAATTTCTATAACCTAACCTATCATAATAAACCAACATATTATAACATAATTTAGTATAGCGATCGTTCGTCAAAGAAAGCAATCTTATCCAGTACTTAATACACCTTTTCGAGCTACATATATACATTGGGTATCGAGCTAGGTCGCCCATGACTGCATCATTACATGTGAGTTGCTTAACACCAAGGAATCGTTTGCAAGCTAAATATTGCACACTCTCAATACATGGATAACTATTAATACCCCAAATCTCTGAACCATATAATAAAATAGGTGCTATCTTAGTATCAAATATTTTAAAGAATACATTATATGGCAAACATTCATAATTTTTTAACGAATTTAGAACATACAGTAATACTTTTTTACCTTTCACAGACATACTCTCGGCCATTTTACATAATGAAAGTCTGTTTGTGAAACGAATACCGACATAATCAAAACCACTAACTGTTTGTAATGCATTATGGTCATAAATCCATCTTTCATTTCTTGACAAACGCCCCCCATTTTTAAAAACAAGAACTTTTGTTTTGTCAGTATTAACTGATATTCCATACTCGTCACAAAAACTATGTAACATATTTAACTGCTTCTGCAAACCAGAGACTGTATCACTGATACATGCAATGTCATCTGCAAACATCAGCAGAAATATTTCAACTAGATCTGGAAATAACTGTATGCCACGAATGTTGTTATCGCATAACATATCATAAAATTCATTAATAAATAGCGCAAACAATATAGGACTTAAACTACATCCCTGGCGTAAACCTAATGGACAATCAAACGTGTCGGAGGTACCATTCCTGGTCCTTACTAAACCTTTAACAGTTTTATAGATTGACTGTATAGACTGAAACAGTAGACCTTTAATATTATTTTTCCTCAAAACATCGTATAATATTGAACGGTTAACACTATCAAAAGCCTTTTTAAAATCTACAAAGGCAACATAAACAGGTTTACGTTTACGTTGTAAATATTTCCTTACAACAGAATACAATATAAAAGCATTATCAGCTGTGCTGTAACCGGCACGAAAGCCTGCCTGACATTCAGCAAGTTTCTTGTAAGCTTCAACATAAAATGTAAGCCGCTGTGTAATTATAGATATATAAAGTTTACTTTGCACATCAATTAATGAAATGCCTCTATAGTTATTAGTATCGTGAATATTTCCCTTTTTAAATAGAGGAACGACCACGCAGCATGCCCATTTGTCTGGAAATACCCCACTGCAGAAAATTCTGTTAAACAATAAATGTATATATGGTAATAAAACATGTATACCATAAACAATATGCTGCGGTATTAGAATACCACCACTTGCTTTACTAATGTTTATTTTCTTTACACTTTCCATAATTTCCTCAAGTGAAATCAAATCATTAAATAAAATATTTCCAATCTCATCGATATCCCTATCCGGAACGGGAACAGTTAAATCAGCATCTTCTTCTTGTTGCATACCATTGTGACTGAAAAGAGTACTAAAATGCTCATACCATTTTTCAATGCTAATACTGTTCTCACATGTACTTGTGTTTGTAAGATTTTTCAACTGCTTCCAGAACAATTTGGAATTATTTACATTATCATTCAATTTATCTAAAACCTGTTTGTCATATATTGCATGCTTGTTTTTACACATATCCCTATATATATTTCGTTTCTCTACATAATTGTTCAAATTATCTATATTTCGGTAGGACCGATACTTACGCAGTGCTTTTCTTGCTTCTACATGTGCTGATTTACAATCTGCATCATACCAAGTATTAAAGTTTTTTCTCCTAGTTTTTCTTGTGTGTTTGGCATACATAAAATTTTCACTTGTTTTAATAATTGCCTTTTCAAGCGCATCAACAATAATATTTATATCCTCATGATTTAATAACATTTGTTCAATGTTAACAAAATCTCCATTAGACACACCACTCGCAAGTGTAGAAATGTAGTCACTTTTTGTGTCATCGTTCAGTTTAAAACCGTTACGCTCGTTTACCTGGAAGTCTGTGACAATGGGTGTTTTTACTTGGAATAATAGTGTAATGGGCATATGAGAGCTTTCAACTCGGTTGAGAACTTCAAAGTCATATGCAACGTCCAGTAAGGGCTGAGAAGCAACAAAATAATCTATGGTGCTCTGACCAGTTTGACTAATATACGTAAAATGGTTGTCTTTACTGCCAATATTTGCTTTTGATACTCGTCCATTTGCAATACTACATGAAAATGCTTTACAAAAATTTAACAACTGTCTACCAAAACTATTTACAACTGTATCACAAGTAATTCTTTGTGTATTATTCACGTTACCTAATATATCAATAACGTCGTGCAATTCAGGTACATCTTCACAAACAATAAAGTCTTCCAAATTACCTGTTCTCGCATTTAGGTCTCCACAAAGTAAAAGTTCATAGTCAAGTAAATTGTTATGTATAAGCAAATTTTCTAACTGTTCAAAACCTGATTCAGTTGTAGTGTCATAAAAAGGCGAATTAACTGGTGGGATGTACATTAAAATGAGTAAAATATCATTACTAGCATGAAACACTGATTTATCTATTAATAAACATACCCCAAATTCAAACTCAGGACAGATACGCTTTACCAATTTCCCTATACATGTTTTGATATATACAACTACCCCACCCATATGCCTCCCACCACGTTTCGACTTTTTAGCATTACAAACAAACTTATCATAATTTTCGAAAACAGAGTCGCTGCAATCACAAAGGTTAGTATCCCATGTTTCCTGGAAAGTAATTATATCATACACCTTTAGGAAATCAAACAAGTCAAAATTCCTTAGTTTTGAATCAATTCCTTCAATGTTCCATGATAGGATATGAAGGAAATGTGATGGGCTTTGACCTACCCCCTATGCATTTCCTGCTGCTACAGCAGCATAAGATGGCACTGCAGCGTCAGCTACTTCCATTTCAGTGTTTCTAGGTCCGTTAGTATTACCTCTGCGAGCTGCCGGCACAAACACCCTCTCTCTATTTCTATTAGCACTAGCATTATCACGCTTTGGATACGTAATTAAATCACCGCCTTTAAAATAACCATTCAGACCCTGATGACCAAGCTCTTTTAGCTTTTGGCGCTGCATGTAGGACAGGTCATTTGAAATTCTTATACCCTCTCGCCTTAGTTGGTCCAGTAGCTGCTTTGCGGCGGCGACGTGAGATGACGTAACGACGCTTAGACGACCACTGCGCTGATCATCCTTGACGTTTTCTTTGCCCTCTTCGAAGCGTTTATACCACATGTAAACTGCTGTTTTTTTCATGGCCTTTTCCCCATATGCGTTCAGTAGCATGTCAATAGTTTTTGATTTTGAAAATCCATTTCGCATGCAAAATTTGATAGCCGATCTCTGTTCATCACTAATTTTTACACGATAAGCACTAAAAACACATGTTGTTTACATGTCCGACGTCAGAAATCAACATGACGTAAATAACGTCATGACGAAAGTTCGTGCGTTTAGTCCCCCTCGTTTGGTGAAATTATTTTAAAAACTCTACGAACGTGACGCGGTGTTTCGTTACCGCTTAGTGTTCAAAATTCGTAAATTTGGGCCGGGATGACGTTGTTAACGTTACTATAGAAACCACATTTCCTTCTATGCAGCTTCTAAAGTCCTAAAATTTTCGACTTGAATTTAGATTTCTTATACCTTTGTTTCTGTGAAATACTGTGAATGTCGGGCGAAAAATAAATATAATAAGAGCACCTTTCCGCGTATTTTCTGATCACCCCTCGTATATATATGCTAATACTTGTGCAATGCTGTGAACTTGTATTACACACCTGTCATTCTGTTCAACTGAAAGAGCTATTGTATCAGTTCCACTATACCACCATGGATGCAATTTTTACCCCACAACAATTAACCAACGCGTTCAACTACAAAGGAACAATGCTAGTGAACTTGGAAAGTGATAACTTAAACCCATATTTCGATTTATCACAGAGACTTTTGAGGTTAGCAGCTGATGTTGAACTGAACCACACAAACATCATGCAATGAGACAATAAACAATGTAGTACAAGATGTCCATAACTTATTCGATTTGCATGAAAATATACAGCTGGATTAGGAACATGTTGATGACAGTGTATTTCGATATAGAGACAAACTAGATGAGATGGAACAGGAACTTGATAAACTTGATGCACTCACCATAGCATCGAATATGCGTGTATTCGGTCTACATATAAACACTGCCGAATCGATTGAAGTCAAGAAAAAGACAGTGGTTACAGAGGTTTTAAACGTTGCTGCACCTGACAAAGAATGGAGTGAACGTGACATCAAACATGTTACGGAGAATTAGGTCAAGAACGTAAACCATTAACAATTGTGAAATTTAAAGATGAAGATGATAAATTCACTGTGTACCAGGGTCGAGATCGCCTAAGAGAGAACGATATCTGAGTTGGTGATGACCTAACAAAACGCCAGCGAGAAAAACTTAGAATCACAAAGTCAACCAAATGATCGAATATTCCGAAATGTATCTCGCAAAAAGAACAAAGAAATTCACGAAAAGGAATTTAATGACCAGCCGCAATATGGTATAAACAATACTGAGACAAATTCAATGGTAGACCTCACAAAAGAAGTTCCAATGTCAGTAGAAACTGTGATGTAGGAATCCGGCCAAGGCCCAGACAAGACACCATACAAATTTAGTCTTGCATGTTGGAATGTAGAAGGTCTATTAAACAATTTGAATTTCCTAGATTTTAGACAGTATTTGACAGTTTTGAAATATTTGATCTGTTAGAAACATGGATCCAACCGAGTATACAAAATGGTTTCAGGATTATAAATGTTTCAGTGTTAATGCTTTTAGATATGCGAAAAAGGGTCGTTACATGGCGGGTATATCGGTATTTGTCAAAAGGTCGTTATTGACATATATAAGACGAGTTGAGTCGGAGTGCAAGCATAAATTTGAGAAGGCACAAATAAACAGTACTCAAACAATATCGCAAAGATAGATCTGATGAAAACTTAACCGTGTACAAGCAAACTCGGTCGAAGTTTAAAACCATGTGTGATACTATGAAAAGATTGTATTTTAATAGAACATTGACCGAGTGAACCGATTCAGTTAATAGTCCAAAATCATTTTGGAAACGTATTAAACTGTTTACCAAAGGAAGGTCACCCGGTAACACCATTCCTTTAGAGAATTGGAAGAAACACTTTGAAATGTTGTTTTACATACCTGATGATAGTAGTGAAAGAGAACATGATATTCCTGAATTAGAAGAAAACATACATAGATATAGATGAACTAGAAGATTGTATATTTAATGCAGAAATTACAGACAAAGAGATAATGAACAGTATTAAACGCCTGAGTGGGTCAAAATTCGGCGGTCAGGATAACTTGCCACCAGTCATTTTCATTCACTCAGTCGAGGTTATTCTTCCTATCTTGAATCGCATGTTCAATAGACTCTTTTCACAAGGTGAATTTCCAGATAATTGGTGTAAATCAATTATAGTGCCAATTTGGAAAAAGGGGGACATGAATTGTACATCAAATTATCGAGGAATATCACTACTGGATATATTCGGAAAAACATATACATCTGTTTTAAATGGTCGGTTGACATTTTTTGCTAATGTATATATGAAAATTGATGAATGTCAATCTGGTTTTAGATGTAATTACAGCACAATTGATAACGCATTTATATTGCAAAGTGTGATTTCTAAATATCTAAGAAAGAAAAGAGGTAAGCTATATGTAGCCTTTGTGGACTTCAAAACTGCCTTCGATAGTGTGAGAAGGGACGACTTGTATAAATGTCTTAGAAAAGCAGGTGTAAAAGGCAAGTTGTATGATTCATTGCATGCCATGTATACTTCTGTTAAAGCATGTGTGAGATCAAATGGCCAGTTCACGGAGTACTTCGAATCATTTGTTGGATTGAAACAGGGTTGCATGTGTTCGCCGTTACTATTCTCATTTTTTATCAATGACCTAGCTGTTGAAATTCAGGAAAGTGGTATCAGAGGTATACAACTGTTTCCAGATATTATAGAAATTCTAATTCTAATGTTTGCTGACGATGTAGCACTGCTTGCAGATACTGTAGTTGGGCTACAAAGACAGCTTCATATACTAGAAAACGTCTGCCATACTCATCACCTCAGTGGTAATACAACCAAAACTAAAGTCGTAGTTTTTAAACGTGGTGGCATTTTATCCAAAAAAGAGAAATGGTTCTATAATAATGGAAAACTTGATACTGTTAATAATTTTACATATGTTGGTGTTTTATTCTCACAGCAATTGTCATATAATGTCATGGCAGAAGATATGGGAACGAAAGGCAAACGCGTTCTTAATGCATTGATTAATTCACTATACAATTATGGACAGCTACCAAATAGTATATTTTTCAAATTGTTTGATACAAAAGTGAAACCTATTTTACTATATGGGTCAGATATATGGGGTTTTGAGGAACGAAAAGGGCCTGAGTTGGTACACCAATATGCTTGTAAAAGATATATGTGTGCAAGCACTAGAACATGCACTGCAGCTGTATTAGGTGATTGTGGGCGCTTTCCACTATATATAGAAACAGCTAAAAGGTGTCTCCGCTACTGTCTTAAAATCTTAAAGATGCCGGGGTACAGATATGTTAAAAAATGCTACATCATGTTGAAACACCTTGATTCACTTGGAAATATGAACTGGGTAACAAAGGTGAAGCAACTGTTGAATATGAATGGGTTTGGAAATGTTTGAATATAACAAGGTGTAAATAATGAAAAACTCTTTTTAGAATCGTTTGTTCGTCGTCTTCGTGACCAGTTTATACAAACCTGGAACACTACCCTTAACACTAACGCAAAATTGATAATGTATAAAAATATGAAATTTGGAATAGAACATGAATTTTATTTAAACTGTGTTAGTGTACGTAAGTTTCGTCATGCTTTAGTACAGTTTAGATCAGGAGTTCATGAGCTGGAAATTGAGCGAGGGAGATATCTTAACATTCCTAGAGGTCAGCGCATTTGTAAATTGTGTAACCTTGAACTAGAAGATGAAGTACACTTTTTATTAAAATGCCCAAATTTGAAACAGCTTAGATGTTATTACATACCTGAAAAGTATTGCAAACAACCAATATTAAAAAGTTTAACATGTTAATGTTAACAAAGAATGAAAAACTTATTCAAAATATAGCAAGTTTTATATACTTTGCAAATACACTAAGAAGAGAAATAAGGACCTAATATTTGCATGAGAGAAATTTACGTGGTACTAACAGATTTAATATGTAACATATTTTCATATCTTTGTTATTACATGTATTTTGTTTAGCTGTTACTTTTGAAATTTTGGCATGCTAATATTTTGCAATATGTAGAAGTATAAGATTCATAATATTTGCTACTAACCAATATTACTCACTGTGAGTTGTATGTATCATGTACTACTTGTTTGCATTGTAATATACCATGTCATGGGCTGGAGGCCTAAATCATGAAATAAAGTATCAGTATCAGAATAGAGATACAAAATTTAGTGTTTGAGAAATGGAGTAGTGTTTCGTATCATTTATAGTTCACTGTAAACTTGATCTTGACAGAAACTTTTTCCGGAGCAAGTTTCGAAGATTACATCGACTAAGGACTCCAAATATTGAGTGAGTACGTGTTTGGAAGACACAATGTGACGTACCATTTTCAATTTAATGCGAGCTCCTTTTTTACATTTGGTTTTAGTTATAGAAAATCAGCTAGGGATACTAAATTTAGTTTGCGAGTACACCTTAGGAAGGCGTAGCGTCTCGTTTCAGTGTCAGACTATCGTGACCTTGATCAAACTCCTTGTTTCTACACCACGCTTGCCAGGGACTACAATTTGGTTGTATGACTACATATTGGGCTGACACAGTATCGCGTACCACTGGTTATGACATTTGACCTCAATTATTGAGAGAAAAAACTTGTCAGAAGCATTTTCCCTATAATACAGCATCTATGGAAACCAAATTTGGTATGCGAGCACACACAGAAATATAATCATTTAATATTGTGTACAGTAAAACCTCTCTATTACGACCACTAAAAAGCTAATTGACAGCATAAAAGACAGCATAAAAGACAGGTGACATCCTAAAGCAAGGTGAACGTGAATCAGAAAGCTTCTAAAGGAGCTTTCCGTTTGACGCGCACCTTGCTTTAAGCAGTCATATGCCTCAAACACTTGATAATTAGCACAATTTAGTGGTCGTAATAGATGGTTTTTATTGTATTTATCATATCTTTTAAATTGCTTATATGCTTTTGTTTATTATATACAAGTGCGAAATATTATATGGAGGAAAAAATGAAGAAAAAATGAAAACAAAAAACCACCCAATAAGCAGAATTTACATCATGTTTATTTTATCAATTTGGGAAAATAAGGTTACATGTATATTTATATATATCATTTACAAAGGAATGCAGACAATGTTAACATCATATTTCAATGAACGTTGAGAACAACAGACAGGAACGGTTCATCACATATATATCAATACAGTTTATACTCGTAGTTTCAGTGGCGCGAATGAAAGAAGAAAAATATATAGATAAGAAATATATAGATAGAACGATAGACATGAGCAAGATCAAGTGAGGTCATAAGTATGTATGTATGATTAGAGATGGTGTAATTATTTCCCGTTAACTTGAAACTAAACACAAACACAAATCAATACATTTGAATCAGTTACAGGTTTTTGAAGTTGTAGACGGTTTGTTTTGAATCCCTTCACTGCCTTACCCCAAATACAATGATAATTTGCAAACAGTTCCTTGACGCGGCGTCTGATCAGGATCCAAATGGTTGGACAATAATTTAAATATATCTTAAGTAAAAATAACTAAACTTAATATTTGAAAATTAAAGCAAACGGGAATTGTTAAAAATGGATGACGTCATACAGCGAACGGCCTGACCAGAGTCCGAATAGCTGTAACTCGGTTACAGGAAAAAAGTTTTCTGATAACCATTCAATACATACTCATAAATGTCTTTAACCCTTATCCTGCGGTGACGTAGTCTGCTTCGAAATTGTCGTCTGCAAAGTTTGTTAAATTTATGTTTATATATATTTTGAGTAAAGAAACCTAAAGAAGAGTGTCAAACAGTTTTGATCCAGATCAGACACCGCGTTACGCGGTGTCTGATCTGGATCTAAACTGTTTGCAAAAATCAATAAAGTCGCGACCAGCAGGCAAAGGGTTAACAATGTGACCGCCAAATGCAGGATTGCAGTAACATATAAATCTGACTATATATATGTTGTTCTGCATTAAACTGACACATGTCTAAACGGCATGTTATAGTCATCAATTTTAAACAATAATCGTCTGCTTTTGAGATATAAAGCAGACGACAATATTTCAATTTGATGACATCATCACAGTGAAGGGGTTAACAATAGAGCAATATAACTTAAACCAGTCAAACAAGTATCCCATACCATACAGTCATCATTTAGCATGAACGTTATTCAAGCTAGAATAGAGTACAGTCGAACTTCGATATTTCGAACTCGCTTAACTCGAATTATCCGCTATTTCGAATCATGAATTTGCCTTATTTCAAGCTTAGTTCAGGTGAACATACCCATAATACGGGTATCTTCGACAAAGCCGACTTCGAGATATCGTAGTTTGACTGTATTTCAACAATTGACAATGTACGTAGAAGTATATACAGCTATGTATGACATATCATCTGGACCCATTGCATAACATTGTATAAAACCAACCCGTTTCAGAAACTTATCTGAAAGAGAGATATAGAGTCTCTTACATGAGTGCTCATAAAATATTGTTTTAATAAACGAGTTGACTAAAATGATAAGACGCGAGCATTGGCGATGTCATATCTATTTTAAGTCAACGAGTGAACACGCATGTGATGTTCTGTTTCTCACATAATCATTTTATAAACCTGTTAAGCCGTATTTTATAGATAGTCCCTCCGACATTTATATTATCCCGCCTAAACGTGACGTTGTTTGTGGTAACGTCATCACAAATGGCGTCGTCGGTGCCCCGCGTCATGTAGCGCTTGTGGACGAACATATTGGGCCGGGATCCAAAAACCTATATTTCACTATAGTGAAATATCGAATAGTATTTTTAATGGCTTTATCACTCTACCAGAGGCGGTTTTATGTGATAAATATATATGAGGCGTTATAGTTGTTATAGTTGCTCTGTCGTGTAAAGGTTCAAGTCCGAGCTAGAAAAAAGAAAATCACTTGAAGTGTGTTTAGTTGGATAGTTTATAGTATAGTAAACAACTGTATCTTTTGATGTTAAAGAATTACGATATACACTTTATAAACCATTTAACTGCCTAGTAAAATGGTTATTTGCAAACAGTTTCGATCATGATCAGACGTAGCGTAAAGCGGCGTCTGATCAAGATCCAAACTGTTTGACATTTATTTTGATACTTTTATTTCAAAATTTTAAGCAAAATAACCATAATAAACTACAGTGTTCAATCTTTGGAGTTTTTCTCTATATTACATATTTCGAAAATAAAAGTAGCAATTGTTTAAAGCTGATGACGTTATGGCGTTGAACGGATAATCAATAGACTACACCAATAAATATAGGGTGTATTTCGGCCGCTCAAATAAGATGGATTTGCAATATTTTTTTGTTTTTAGAAATCGATATTTTATTGAGTTTTTTTACACAAGATAGCGTTATAGATCTACACTTTACATTTTACGCCGTATTTGATATTAGATCTAGTTTTAATTTTATGTTTATGGTTAAATTTGATTATGCTATGTGAAATGGTGTAAAATGACTACTATAAATTTCATAACATCCTATTAACTGTTAATGTAAATCTTGAATCAACTGGTTTCTTAAGGCAACGTATTGTACATATGCTAGCGGCAGACAATCGCAACAGTGATTACTTGTGCAAACAGTTTAGATCCAGATAAGACACCTCATTATACGGCGTCTCATCTGGGTACAAAGTGTTTGACATTCTCACCCCGTTTTGAAAATATTTTTAGAAAATTTTATATTTAGAACAGTAACAGACGACAATTGTTGCATACGAAACAATTACCAAACATTCAAAGAGTTCATGTCGAGCAATGAACACCCTTGGTTTACAGTTGACTACATGTTGTCCCTCCTCAACAAACGCATTTGTACAGTGGAGAAAACGTTATTCTTTCCCAATAAACGCGTTTACTCTAAAACTATTATTTCTATTGCAAACAGTTTGGAGCCAGATCAGACGCCGGGTAACCCGGCGTCTGATCAGGCTCCAAACTTTTTGCCACCAAGATAAACAAGAATTATCAGAATTGTCCAAAACTTGTTCTTTTATACGTTTTAGTGATTTGCGTTTGCGTACGTTTGCGTTTAAACGGGAAAGAATAACAGATTCTCCAAAGTACATATCCAATTTATCCCTTGTTGATCCGCCTGTGCTGCTCTATTGGATGAGTCCATTTTGCATTTACCGTTACGCAGTGACTAGTCTTATATTTCAGTTTCAATTTCTTTAGATTGAAATTCCAATTCTTCTTCTTAGCAAACAGCGCAGACTCGGATTAGACGTCGTATTATAATAGCGTATAATCTAAATCAGCATAATTTGATTGTGTTCCATGTTAAAAGAATTATGTTCATTACAAGCATTTTAAAGCCAGTTTTGACGCCGGCGTCTGATCAAGCCCAAAACTGTTTGCCACAGTGATTAACAAATCGACATTTTTATTTACTCTTCCTTTATTGCATTACGTTTGCATTTCATTTCGTTTAAATTGGGAACAATTACATCCCCTTCACCACTTGTATATTAATATAGAAAGAGTTTACTTTAATACCAAGGTAGACATAAAACTGCAAAATAATTAACATCTCTATTTTCTGATTTATAATATTTGTATACCATTCGGGTCTCAATTTGTAGGTCATTGTCGATACCTTTCTGTGATCCAACATTAAAACACTAACGAGCCGTGTCGCTGGAAATAATCCATTGAACATTGTAAACCGTGTAGAATCAGCTCATTCATCGCATTTGACAACTGAAGAATGATTAGTGTACCAGTGTTTATACTGTTTTAACCCATTCACTGCCTTACCCCGAGTACAATGATTATTTGCAAATAGTCTTCATTCTGATCAGATTGAAATGAGTGTCTGAACAGGTTCCAAACTGTTTGACACTAATATTTCTTAAGTTAAAATACCTAAAAACAATTAATGTGAGAAATAAAAGCAGACAATAATTGTTTAGAGCAAATGACGTAGTGACAGTAAAGGGGATAATTGTAAGAGTCAACCATATCGAGATAGTACGTTTCCAGATGGTTATGGTTTAGAATTAATGATGGCATGGCAGTGGAGGATGACGTCACGGCAGTGAAGGGGTAACAGTATCGATATGTTGCGTTTCCAGACGGTAAATGTTTAAAATAGATGATGTCATAGCAGTGAAAGATGACGTCACGGCAGTGAAGGGGTAACAGTATCGATATGTTGCGTTTCCAGACGGTAAATGTTTAAAATAGATGATGTCATATCAGTGAAAGATGACGTCACGGCAGTGAAGGGGTTATTTGTAAGACTCAACGTTATCGATATGTTGCGTTTCCAGACGGTAATTGATAATTAATGATGACATGGCAGTGAAAATGGACGTCATGGCAGAGAAGGGGTTAATTGTAATAGTCAATCCTAGCGAGATGTTGCGTTTCCAGCGTTCCGGCTAATCTGTGACTACACTGTTTACAATACTAATATACAATAAATGCATGATGTGTATCACACAGTAAAAAGGAGAGTTTATGGATAGACGATGATACTGAGCAAGTTGCATTTCACAAGGGACTTTTTCACAGATAAGTTATATACAGCATATCTCGATACTACTACATGTACAATTCAACAGAAGTCGTGTTGTATGTTTAACCATTTCTCTGCCATGGTGTCATCAATTTTAAACAATTGTCGTCTGCTTATATTTCTTAAACTACTGTTGATGTATTTGACTAAACAAATATTGAAATGATTGTAAAACAGTTTGGATCCTGCTAAGGATCAGGATACAAATTGTTTACAAATAATTATTTACTTGAGGTAAGGCAGTGAACAGCTTACGAATGAAGATCGCGTAAAGCATGTTAGCAAGTAAAGCAGAAAATGCTCCTGAATGAGCTTTTTGCTTTATTTTGCTCTTCTTGAAACTGTCTTCTGTATTTTACACCTACAAAAGGAGTTTGTTTGAGTGATTGAAATAGATCTAACGAGATTTTATAAGCAGTCAAACCTGTTTTAAGCGACCAGTCATTGCAATGTTCATAAACATTTTCTAAGAGTTGTTTTGTTTGCTAAGTGCAGGTCAAATAATGCAGAATGCTCTAGAAGGAGCTTTCTGCATTATTACTTGCACGAATGTTCAAAATACAAGTCACTTAATACAGGTACGAGTAAAGTTTGACGAACATTCAAAACAAGATACAAGGATAATCCACAGAATATACACTGATAATTCCGTGGATAATCCGTAGACGTATGGAATCTAAATGCAGCACAGGCATAATGCTGAATGTCGCTTTGAGTTGTCTGTACTACTTCTGCATGGCATGTAGCAATCACGTTTCTTTCAAGGTATCCAAATATAGCAGACGTAGAATATACCCGTATTTCAAAGTTAAAGTGTAGAAATGCAAAGAAATAGATCTACGGGTATATTCGAATGTCGCATATTTGTCTTTTACCACTTCACTGCCTTACCCCGAGTACAAGAATTATTTGCAAACAGTTTGAATCCTAATCAAACGCCGCACTACGCGGCGTCTGATCATCCAAGTTTTTTTTTTTTTACACTTATTTCATTATTTCCTAAATCAAAATACCTAAAAATTTCAATTTGAGAAAAAAAGAAGACGACACTTGTTTAAAAGTGATGACGTGATTAATGACGTCAATACAATGATGGGGTAAATGAGGTTGGCACAACAACACACAATGGTTATGAGTAGGGGTTTTCTGCCTCTGAAATGCTGCTTCCTGTACTTGTGATAGTGTCGTCCCTCCGCAGAACTCCGCGTCGAACAGGCGCTCTTGGCAAATTGTGTATCACTATGTGTTCCAAACGGTCATGTGACGAATTAAAGGGAGTTAACTCATCATCGGACACTGGTCTTTTGACGCCTTTATGATGACGAGATTTAGTGTCTTGGTGCAGTTTCTTCGCGACTAGAGATGACTCGGAATGACTGATAGCTGGGGTTTTCTGTAACATAATGACATGTTGTGTCGGTTGATCAGCCGAGGACGAACGTAACATGATTGGTTTCTGTAGGAGAGTAGAGTTTGTAAGCATTGGGGAACTTCCGGTACGCCCAACAGCGCCGAGATCAGAGCCATTTTGATGGTCAACACTACGCGCTTTGAATGCTGGCATTGACGCTCGTTTGAACTCTTTGAAGTAGTCATCTGTAAAGAAAAAACAATGCAGTCAGGTTAAACTATATAGGATCTATCTTGAGTCGATGTATGAGACAAGCTGATTCCAACCGAGTCTAGAATTGAAATGTTATTAAGCGAGCCTTGGCGAACTTAATAACTTTTCTTTTCTAGACGAGGTTGAGATCAGCTTGTCTCATAAATCGACGATTGACAGCTTCTTTTTCTCATATAACCAACTATTTAATGTATTTCTAAAGCAATTGGCATTTTTGTAAAAACTAGTGACGTAATAACGCCTTTATAAATAGTGACGTTAGAATGACGTCATCAAAGTGATCTCAAACATGTTGGAGACAAGGATATTCACGATCGTTGTTCGCTTTCAAAATAAGGGTAGTTATGTGAGAAAATTATTTCCCTACCAAGTTGTAACGTCTGATTGAACCCTCTTACTGCCAAAATATCGTCTGCATCGGTAGTGAATGAAGAAATGTGGATATGAGTGTCAAACAGTTTTGATCCTGATCAGACGCCGCGTTACGCGGTGTCTGATTAGGATCCAAACTGTTTGCAAAGTCGCCTGTTGGTACCAATGGCAATAAAAGAGTTAAAATGAGGTTTTACACTTACATCACCAATCTTTATTGTCTGCCATAACCCCCTTACTACCATTATATCGGCTATTTTACGAAATGTTGTAGAAACTATATTTCTAAAGTAAAATTCAAATCAGTTTGACCTACGAAATATCAATTCGAGAGTCAAACAGTTGGAACTTGATCAGTCGATGTTTAACGCGGCGTCTGGTTAAGATGCAAATTGATTGCAAATGTTGATCTAAGTTGTCTATGGCGATGAAGGTGTTTACTACACAGATACAGTGAAACCCCTCTAAACCGGAACCTCTAAATACCGGAATTCTCTCTAAACCGGACAAAATATTTGGTCCCGTTTCCAACCCTTCTTTTTTTTTATCCAATTACACCATAAATATGCCTTTTTACACCTTTGATTTATTCATACACTGAAGATTGTATCATCAGAAAAAATCTATATTCTAGCAGATGATAGCTTAAAGCAGGTTGAAAGTAAAGCAGAATGCGCCTCAAGTGATCAGCTATCTTCCATACTAGAAACAAGATATGGGTTAAAACCCCCTTAAATCGGAACCCCCTCTAAACCGGACATATATGTTGTCCCCACACATGTCCGGTTTAGAGGGGTTTCACTGTAGCTTCAAAACGAAAGAAAGGTCCACCATGTTAATTATGTTTTAGATATCCTTGCGTATCAAATAAAATACCACTCAGCACAGATTGGTGAAATAATGAAATGTAAGTTTAGAAAACAAATACACTCTTGAATATTAAATTTTGTTATGCGGAAAAATGGAACATGTAATAGCTTTTCTAACTACATGTATTTGTAGCATACATGATGTAAATACAATAAAATCGTAAAGAAATCAGAACCATCTAAACATGATCTCAGCTATAACATGTTCTGAGTTATACTCCAAGTTGTCTTAATACTCTTTAGTATCACTAAATACTCTCTAGACACGTTTAATATACATACAATCATAAATATTTGCATAAAATATAATTTATAAACCATTTAACCATTTCCTCCATACAAAACACAAAGACGTCTTTACTTTGTCACCAGCAAAAGAACTTTTGGAAATCTTAACTATATTTGCTTCATTTCTATAATTATTTTAGCGGCCAATCGTTTCAAACAACTCAACTATAATTATTTGTGGTTGTAAAATTGGCATGCGTTATGTACGATTCAGTTAGTATAGTCATTTTGTATTGGATGGAAATGGTTTACCTAGTGTCTACCAAAGGGGACATAGGCAAACAGTGTAAACCAAGATGAGATTATGTGTACAGTGAAACCCCTCTAAACCGGAACCTCTAAATACCGGAATTCTCTCTAAACCGGACAAAATATTTGGTCCCGTTTCCAACCCTTCTTTTTTTAACCAATTACACCATAAATATGCCTTTTTACACCTTTGATTTATTCATACACTGAAGATTGTATCATCAGAAAAAAAATCTATATTCTAGCAGATGATAGCTTTAAGCAGGTTGAAAGTAAAGCAGAATGCGCCTCAAGGCGCATTCTGCTTTACTTTCAACCTGCTTTAAGTGATTAGCTATCTTCCATACTAGAAACAAGATATGGGTTAAAACCCCTTTAAACCGGAACCCCCTCTAAACCGGACATATATGTTGTCCCCACACATGTCCGGTTTAGAGGGGTTTCACTGTATTGCGGCGTTTCAGCAAGATTTATACAACTTGCTAGCATATTTTTTCAGTGGTGTTGACGATTCAAGTGATATCTCTAAGCAACAAACAGTTATATGAAAATAGACAGTTGATCTATCATTATGGACACATATAATGAATATGGATCGTTAAACAAACACCATAGAAGAACATACATTGCAATAAACGCGGAGCGTAAAACAAACTTTATGGAAGAGCATCAACTCAAAACAACATGGACCGTGAAACAAGCACTATTGAAGAATATTCTATTTCAATGAACATGGCCCGTTAAACAAAATTTATGGAAGAATACATCTAAACTAACATGAACCGTTCAACAAATACTTTGGAAGAACATCCATATTTAAAACTAACATGAACCGTTAATCTATTTAAGTGAACATGGACCATTCAACAAACACTGTAGAATAACATGGATCGTAACGCATTTTTGGGAACATCAATTTAAACTTACATGGAAGTAAACAAACTTATAGAAGAAAATCAGTTGAAATAAACATTGGTTGCTCAACAAACTTTATGGAAGAAACATCTATTTAAACGAACATTGACCGTTAAACAAACTTTATGGAAGAAACATCTATTTAAATGAACATGGTCCGTTAAACAAACTTTATGGACAAAACATCTATTTAAATGAACATGGTCCGTTAAACAAACTTTATGGACAAACAATCTATTTAAACGAACATTGACCGTTAAACAAACTTTATGGAAGAAACATCTATTTAAATGAACATGGTCCGTTAAACAAATTTTATGGACAAAACATCTATTTAAATGAACATTGACCATTATATAAAACCCCTACGTATGAATGTATCAATTGATCGTACATGTATACAGATGGAATTATCTAGACGCTGTTCTCTGCAATATTTGAGTCATTTTCACCGAAACGAAGATGATATAAATGCAAACTTCTACCACGATATTCATATGAAGTGTATGTTTGGCATTGTTAAATGACAAGTTTCAGTTCAAAAGGGTTATTTATCAAAAACTGTTTTATAAATAACCTGTGACTGCACTCAGTCTAAACGTTGAATTTTTGCCTGATTTACAGCCTTCCAGTGTCAGGTTTCAAGGACTTTTGTTGAAGAATTGTGGATAAGAGTGTCTAACATTCCAGATTCTGTGTTATTTAACGTCTGATATGTCCTCAAACTGCTTGAAAAACCAGATATAACTTTCTGTGGAAAAAGTATCTGGTTTACGAATGTGAGTAAAGTAGCAAGTACCGATTCGCGTTTCTCATCATTATTAAAACATTATATGGAATTTTCTTTAATGTGAAATGACGCCTAGACGAAACCTGCGAGGATCGATCGATATTTACAATAACTAAGTTTGTCTAGTATAGCGTCCATTCCCCTGATATATCTGTGATAAACAGGCATATTTGCTTCCTTGCATGAATATGGCGGGAGTTGTCGTCTGCTGTAGAAGTCCCATCAACAAATTTTTGTTTCAGCCCCTTGGCGCATTGTGAACATGAATAGTTATGCTGCGAGTGAGACGCATCTTGTCTGAATCTAAAACTGGTAACCTTTCATTTCATATTTTGTTAAAGACAAAAAGCAGATAAATCGTTTCTTTGAATTGCTGTAGACGACAAATTTGGCAGACGACAACTGCCAATCATGCCAATGATGAACGATGTCGCGCAGATAAATAGGATAAAGAGGTCACATATTTTCCTAGCCAGATCAATCCCTTGGCAGATAACATTGCATGCTCTGTAATTCTTTCGGCTTTTAAAGTTTCTTTTCAAAACAGGGTCAAACAAATTTGATCCGTTATGCAGCCTATCATCGTGATCAAAACTGTTTGTAAAGGTTGTCATGGTTTCACCGATAGCATGCTTAGATTAAATTCAGGGGCCCGTTTTACTAAACAACTTGCGCAAAATTTTTGCGTAAGTCAAAATCGTTTAACTCTCTTTTTTTTCGATCATAAACGTTTGCAAACAGCAAATAACCAGATCAGAGGACGCGCTAAAAGCGCGTCCTCTGATCTGGCGTGTTGCTGTTTGTAGCAAGTGATAATAAAAAATATAAATTAAAATTTAAAATTTTGACTTACGCAAACATTTTGCGTAAGTAGTTTAGTAAAACGGGCCCCATGTCACAACTTGCTAGATCTAATTGGAATTCCGGCTGTTCGTGTTTCGTAATTATCACAGTTGGTTGAGCTGCATTTTTATTTCAGCCAAAGCCACACCTGAAGGTAAAAGGCTTAAATGCTACCTAACTGATATTTTTAGATTTATATGGATAGATATGTTCAAAATCCTTACTCATGTAAACTGGTGCTTATTCAACGCACTATCTGTACGTCGTTATCTTGGCCCAAACTCTGCACCCGACCAAGTCGGTGAATGTGGGTAAAAGTGTTTGTTACTTATTTTGAAGCAAATGGTAATGGTAAGAAGGTGGATTTGGAAATAGTTCAATGAAAAAATTAATTAATTCAGATTAAAAAAGGTTTTAAAACATTCTAAGATTTGTTTTAATCTTAGTGGCAAACAGTGTGTATCCTGATCAGATGCCGGGTTACCCGACGTCTAATCTGGTTCCAAACTGTTTGCAATGGATAACGTCTTCTCCACTAGACATATGCCTCCTATATGGAATGATCGCCTAACATATTGGACTGTAGCACAAACCGATGGTATTGTGAAAGTGAATAAAACCGTCGCTTTCTCTCTCAAACATTGCTGTAATACTTAAGTACATGTACATCGAAACCCCTTTACAGCTTTAACTGAATAGGTTGTTTCAGAGCTCTGGGTTGGACATTTTGATGAGGTTTTCATAAATCTGAGCTGTTATTTATATACCTGGTGTAATTTTCGGAGAATTCTCGGAGATCCCCTTTACAGCTTGTTATATATACATGGAGCAAATAACTAAATATTTAGTGAATACCTTGAAGGAAACTTAAACGCTTATTATTAGATAGTAGCATTCTGCAAGCTATGTAATTATCGTCTGTCAAATGCGACGTTTGTAAAAATTGATGTCTGCACCTATTCTCAAAGTTGATTCAAATACATTTTTTAAAAATGATATAATCAGTGTTAACAATTTTGATTCAGATTCAAATTTAAAATACAATTTACAATGTAGCTAACCAGTTTTGCTGAAGAAACCTTCAAAGCAAGCGATATCGTATTAAAAGACGATACGTCCATGATTTAAACTTTACCGGAAATTGTAATAAAAGCTGCTCCCCAGACTATGCTCCAGATCCAGCCTAGGAGGAAGAGAGCAGTGGTGACTAACTGTAGGAAAGCCACTAGTGTGTTTGAGCAGATAATCTTTGTTGTGGTCGACTCCTTGTTCCGTATTACACTACCACAGAACACTGTAAGGCCAGCCACAAAAGTACCTGAAAAATATTCAAGAGAAAGTATTACACAATGACAAAACCAAATAATACATGCAGAGTTTTCTTGTTTAAAATATCAGTCGAACCCCGATTACTCGAATTTGAGTATGTCGGACATATCCGTGTTTCAAAGTTAAGACATGGCTTAGCTACGTTTGATCTTTAGAATACAGGTATGTCCGACTTCAGCAAGGCTGTATCGAAATTAAAATGTAGAAATTTTTTCGAATTACGTGAGTTCGAGTAATTGATGTTCGGCTGTAGTTTGGGTCCAGCTTAGGAAAACACAGACAATTATAAGAACTAACTTTGAAGAAAACATAACTCTCTTAAAGAATCCAAATATGGAGAAATTAATTATTTGAAAGCTGTCGAACATTCCGCACAAGTAGCATTGTCTAATGCATATGTGTGAGGTGTGAAATGTTCAGTTTGGAAAATTGAAAAAATCTTCAATTATCAGACATGTGTTAATGCATTTATATGTTATAACACAAAGTTTACAATAGTATTCTTTCTGTCACAATATCCATTAGTTCTACGCAGTCAAGCAAACCAAGTGCCCGACTATACATCGTCTGGGAAATTGTTTCCACAGAGAGTATCTTAGCCGTCAAGATCTTGACGTAGCGCATGAAAATTGATTTGTTAGACTAAGCCTCTGGCCACTATCCAGCACAGAGCCAATGTTGTTTATAAACAAGACGCAAGACGTCTACTTGATAATCACAAACGAGGAGTTTTGTGATCTGAACGTGTACAGTCAAATATCTTAAAAACGAACATTCAATAGTCACGATGACGGACGTACAGTGGAGAATCTGTTATTCTTTCCCGTTTAAACGCAAACGTACGCAAACGCAAAGCACTAAAACGTAGAAAAGTACAACTTTTTGACAATTCTGATAATTCATCTTTATCTTGGTGGCAAACAGTTTGGAGCCTGATCAGACGCCGGGTTACCCGGCGTCTGATCTGGCTCCAAACTGTTTGCAGTGAAAATAATAGTTTTAGCGTAAAAGCGTTTATTGGGAAAGAATAACGTTTTCTCTACTGTATGACGGCAGACATAGAGCGACCACAATGACACTCCATGGCAGGTGAGCTAAATGTCGTAAAACCTCGGTGCCAGCATAGATTTGATCTCAGATGCTACACTATAATGTATTGATGGGGTTGTGTCTGAAGGCCATTTCCCAGACTAAACTGAAGCCCCTTAAACAAAGGTTACATTTCCGGACCAGGATATTGGGAAAATGTCCACTGCAGATTTGTCTCTTTGCACACCTGCCTCTAAATTAGTTAGTCGTACAGTAAACCATTGATGAGTTCAGTAATGGTTTGTTTGTCTATCTTACATTGATCAATCTAACAATTAACCACAGGACACAATTAATGCAGAAAACTCATAGAAACCTTTTTTTATTGCTTTTCTCCTGCATTAAACTGTAACCTGACTTTAGAGAACTCACTGCTTCTGAAATAACTCTTAATATACTAGTGGTGAAATCATGATAACCTTTGCAAAAGGTTTTGATCCTGATGCGACGCCGCGATACGCAGCGTCTCATCAGTATCCAAACTGTTTGAAACGAGGAAAAAGGTGAAAAATTAATAGAAAAGAGGCAGACGACAATTGTTGCAGACAAAATATACCCAGCATGCAAAGAGTTAGAAGACCATTGAACACGTGATTTACTGTATTGTATTGTATGTCTTAACACGAGATGTCGTCTTCCGGTTATTTGTACTACATTGATTGTTTAGACAATGTCACTTTTACCATACCTCTACTAATTGCAACAACAGTGTTCCCTCCCAACAACGACTCCCTCCTTACAATGACCCTTGCCGCTGTTCCCCCCAAAAGAAATGTAAGTCCAACCTTTTCATGGCTGCAATATCGTCTGCTTAAATTTGTCGTCAGCTGTTTTTTCTCAAGGTTACATATTGGATATTTAAACAGAAACAAACTTAATGACGATAGACAAACAGCTTTAATCTAGATCAGACACCGCGTTACGCGGCGTCTGATCTGGATTCAAGCTGTTTGCAAATGTGAACCAATTTCCCTCCCTCCTAACAACGCACACACTGTCTGTCTCCCATTGGGTGTCATTGTAGAGAGAGAGTGCTGTAGATTGGCATTTGTAAACAGATTTGATCCAGATCAAACGTCAAATGACTCTGACTCTGATAAGCATCCAAACTATGTGTCGCCTGTGTTTAATTGGCTTTTTCATCAAATACATAGACATAAAACTCATAGTTTTAAACCGTTCAATGCCTCACCTCGGAAACAACCGTTATTTGTAAATAGTTCGGGTCCGATCATGATCCAAACTGTTTGACAGTCGTTTCAATATTAATTGATAATTAAAAGCAGACAATTTAAATATTGATGACGTCATTGCGGTGAAGGGTTTAAAATAACAAAATGTATGCAGTCGACAGTTTTGACGCAACGATATTATTACGGACATCAGTAAAGTACTATTTGATGAGATAATAAGCTAAATGTCATGCAGAGTGCGAACAATGGCTACTGTTTGCTTATGAAATTTGGAATAATGATTTTATCTTCGTAACATTAGCGTCACTTTGCTTTTGTCATTAGCAGTAAATACACGAGCTACGGTAATAGTCGGATTTCACCACTACTTAAAAATACAAGTCCTTATAGGCGGTAATGGCATCTAGCGATCTATAACAGTATAAATCAGTAGCAGAAAGCTCCAACGGGAGCTGCAGTTTTCTTTTGTTATTGCATCCTGCTTTAAGCATTCACCTGTCATAATCATGGCGTTGTCATACTGGGAAAAGAACTTTGCCTTAATTTGAAATACGCACAAGGAAAACATTCTAGTAACTATGGGCTTGTGGTTTAGCTGGGCAAAAATTGACGTCACGTGGTATGGAGGATAGAGTGATTCCCCATTGGGGCAAATCCCCATCCTACATAGGCGAAAATGGGAGAAAAGTAGTTCTTTAAACTTGGTATCTGCCAAATATGGTTGTTAAAGTGTCAATCAGACCTGGCAAGCCATGTAATTGCATATTTTCATATAAGTAATTCTTTAAGTTCTCTTCCGATTCTGGCCCATTTCCTGTTGCATTTTTGCAAAAAAACTTCCTCTAGTGGCTGTTTGGGAATATGTGTTTGGAGGGTCAGAAAAGTGGAATTAAAGGTAAAAGTAGACGGTGTGTACATACTTTGCTCTGTAGTGAAAAAATCAACGTTTGCGTCCTAGTTTTCTGGTGATTGATAGGCAGTGTTGGACTAAATATGAATGTGTTAAAAAGGTTCAGCCCAAATCTATTCATCAGAAAATCCAGGGGATGTAGAAAATGACTGTTTTATACGGAACAAAGAAGGCTACATTTAGATCGGGCTCACGCCTTATTTGTGTTCAGATCCTTATCTATCTTGTCCGACAATATTGACCTGACGTTGGTGGCCTCTATTAGCATAATTTCACACTTTGTTGCATTTCTAAATATAGCTTCGGAACACTTCGTTATCATTTATACGAGATCAACACTTGAAAGCGCAACATGATGCGTTTTAGTAGATACGAGTATACTAGGAGACTTGGGAATAATAGTTTATCAACAACAACTTTTTGAACTTGCTCAATGTGGAGTGTTAATCCACTGAGGATCACAACTGTAACAAGATTCACTTTATAACCCGAAACAACCCGAACCTGTACGATTTGCTATCGATTATTGATTTATACTGCGTCATCTCAGTATAATTTATTCATGCATAAAGTTCAACGTCAGGTCAATATTGTCGGACAATAGACAACCTTTCTAGTTTACCAACGCTAACAATATACGGTCCAACTCGGACGTGACGAAAGACAACAACGCTAGACACATCTGTACAGAACATGAGATCAGCAACCTTTGCCAACAGTTTGGATCCTGATCAGAATCCAAACTGTTTGACACTCAATAGAAAGGCCAATAAATTCCATATACGAGTGTTTATACAGTTTTACTTTTATTATACTTGATTTTGGATCCAATCTACTGGTAAATGATTGCCTTGTCACGTCTAAATCAAGCCGCAGACCAAGGGATACTATTTAGACAACAACAGTGCGCAACTGATATTGTGGAATGGATTAAGCTGTAGCAATTTCTCTTGGTTAGACCTTTAGCACGTTGTGCAAGTATCGTCATCTTCAACAATTCTCGTTGTCATAGGCACTTTATCTTTAAATTATTTTCATTCAGAAAATAGCATTCGAGTGTACAACAATTTGAATCCAGATGAGTCGCCGAATAACTCGGAATCTCATCTGAATCCAATCTATTTTCATTAGTTTTAACAGTATCGCTATCAGCATGCCGATGGTTAATACTTTGGACACATTTGGTCAGCTTTGTCAAGTATGAAATTGACCAATATTGATTGAATGAAACCATCAAACGAATGTATTTGCAGAAACGAGAATTGTTAATCATGCCACAACAAGATTAAATAAACTCGTCTATCAGAGGCTAAATAACCCACAATGGAAATGAGAATTCTTGATTGAATATACCAAGAAGCCGGAGTTCAACGGCCACTAAACGACGCAGCGTGAGGATGTCTATATAAAATGCAGCTACCTGTAAAATAAAATTACTATACAAATATCCTATGTGCTCGTATTACTTTTATGCTGCATTAAGAATTGACGTTTATGAAAGACCGATTAACCCACTTATGTTAAGTGGATTATTCCATGCGTATATATGTGATGAATCAATGTTTCATTTAAAGGATGCATGCTATAAGTTTTCCTTTTCATTTTATATATGTTGCCGCATTGAGTGGCGTCTGATATAAGTCTGCAGTGTTTGCATATATACAGCGGAGAATCTGTAATTCTTTCCCGTTTAAACGCAAACGTACGCAAACGCAAAGCACTAAAACGTAGAAAAGAACAACTTTTGGACAATTCTTATAATTCATGTTTATCTTGGTGGCAAACAGTTTGCACTGAAAATAATAGTTTTAGCGTAAACGCGTTTATTGGGAAAGAATAACAGATTCTCCACTGTACCATTCATGTGACGCTAAGCTCAAATTAGGTAACAAAGTTTGACATGTACAGCGCTCCCTCTCTACAACAACGTCCAATGGGAGACAAGGAATTTGTTCGTTGTTCGGAGGGAGTCGTTATAGGGAGGGAATTTGACTTGAATTTGCAAACAGCTTGAATCCAGATCAGACGCCGCGTAACGCGGCGTCTGATCTGGATTCAAGCTGTTAGTCACTCGTCATGTATTTTTCAGTCAAAATGTCGAATATATGATTTCGAGAAAAAAGCAGATGACAATATTTATCAGACGATATTGCAGCATTGAAAGGGTTAGACATAACTGTCTTGTTTAGGGAACTGCGGTAAGGGTCGTTGTAAGGAGGGAGTCGATGTTGGGAGGGCCGTTGTAGAGAGGGAGCGCTTCAGTATACTCGAGCAGAAAATTGTACCTCATCTGTCTTTATGCCAGATATAATTGGTTTAAACATATTTTATTTCGTAATACAAACACATGTTTAAGTCATACATAGATCATTAGGATTAGAACGAAAGCAATTGCTTATTAGGTTCTTCTCCTATATATTATGATGAAATAAATGCAACATATATATAGATAGATATATAGACACTTTATTTATAGATAAGGCCAGCGGCCCAACAGTACACAAGCATACAAATGAATGCAATTAATAATATATGTCAAAGTATAATTTCAATGTATACGAGGGTAAAGTGAGACATAAAATGTGTTATAGTGTTATAGTGTTATCATAAAGAAACTTTCGACACGAGATCGTATCGTGATCAGGATATATACATGTTTATAAACATAATATTATATCAAATGTTCATGACAAACAATGTTAGATTATGACCAGACACCACCGCCTTATAGCATTACACTGTATGCTAAGATACATGTTTATATTTTCAAATGTATAGAAAACAAGATAAAGCACCCTATTCATTAATACAACTGTTTATCGTATGCTTGGACTTTCCATTGAATTACGAGTAGATTAACGATTTTACCAGCTGATAAGAAGATCGTGGATTTGCTTAGAAGGATAAGGTATTCCAAATTCGATTACCAAAACTTTTCATAATGTTAATAAACTTAATGTCGCCAAACATATAACAGTTTTAACGTGTCATTTTGTATTTCAATGACGACGTCATCATTGATTGGAAAAAATATTAGAATCAAGATCAAACGCCGAAGGACTCGGTGCCTGATATGACTCACTCCAAAAGACCACTTTATTTTAATCAAGAAATGCTGACAATATTCAAAGCGACCAAACTATGGCTATTAAAGAGTGAAACCGATGAGATAGAGGATAACTGTTTTTTTCAGTGTAAGATAGAAATTTAATCCATTGAGTGAACATCAGACGTTATATTTTCACGAGTGGCGAAGCCACGAGTGAAAATATAACAGTCTGGTGTTCACGAAATGGATTAAATTCGATCTTACACTGAAAAAACACAGTTATTCTATTTATTTATGCTTTTAAGCCACTTTTTAAACGAAATTGTTTAAAAATTGAAAGCGAACGTACATTATTTATCCCGTGTTGAGTCCCACGTTTTATGTCGAACACATGTGCGTGACAGTTGGCGGTATAATGACGTCACTTATTTGTTGATTTGACGTCATCCGAATGACTTCGTTGCTCCCGAGTTTGGATTCGTGCTCTTCCGGTGAGTAGTTCGTGACAAATCGGACTGCCGGAATTTAACGATAAGACACGATTGACTACGATTCTTGGGGAGCCCTACGGGGAAAATTCATAATAAAAGCGATTGGTGATAATCCACTGCAGTGGATTACCAAGTGATCATCCACTGCTATTTCGTGGTAATCCACCGAAAAGCATAAATAAAGTGCCATCATTGTATTAACATAACATGACATCATCGCTTGCTAGCTTCAGTATTGTTAAATAAATCTAAACTTCCCCGTAACTAAATTTCATCACTATCATACATGCCTCTCTACAACAATTCCTCAAATGGAGCAATTATTTCCGATAAAATCCCATTACACTTTTAACGAAAATAGAGAAATTTCTTGGGCGCAGTCCGAAAGAGTAGCAAATTTCATTACCAATAACTTGTCAAATTATCTTCTGATATTTCAGGAATTTCTCTTAAACCTTCTCTCGCCGTATCATCGTCTGCTTTGAAATGTCACCTACAAAGTTTATCAGTTCAAGATCTATTCATTGTTTTAGATTGATGGAACTTGAATAGATAGGAAAACAGTTTGCATCCAGATCAGACGCCGCGCCACGCGGCGTCTGATCTGGATACAAACTGTTTTCAAATACCTATATAATTTCGCGATCTACAGTAAAAGGGTTTATCTCTTAAATTATTAAAGGAAATAGTTAGCCGTTTTAAAGTGTTTATTACTCTGTAATAGTTATTGATCAAGGGTATCGGGTTTTACAGAGTAAGATCGACATGTGATAAAAGCTAGAACGGCGTAAAATGCGACAAATGGACATTAAACAGAGAATAGATCCAGAGCAAGATATGTCAGGTTAGGGTTTACGCTGCAGTCGAAAATTTACAGTATTCCCTTTCTACAACATCACCCAATGGGAGACAAATATTGTGTGTTGTTCTGAGGGAGTTGTTACAGGGAGGGAAATTGGCTTACACTTGAAAACAGTTTTGAATCCATATCAGACACCGCGTTACGCGGCGTCTGATCTGGATTCAAGCTGTTTGTCACACGTCATTTATGTTTTTTGTCATAATGTCCGATGTGTGACTTTGAGAAAAACGACGATTTAAAGCAGACGATATTGCAGCCGTGAAAGCGTTAGAAGTAATTTCTCGTTTAGGAAACAGCGACAAGCGTTGTTGTAAGGAGGAAATCATTGTTCAGAGAGCCATTGTAGGGAGGGGGTACTGTATACGGCTTGATGTAGCGTTGATATATACAATGGAGAATCTGTTATTCTTTCCCGTTTAAACGCAAACGTACGCAAACGCAAAGCGCTAAAACGTAGAAAAGAACAACTTTTGGACAATTCTGATATTTCATGTTACCCGGGGTTACCCGGCGTCTGATCTGGCTCCAAACTGATTGCACTGCAAATAATAGTTTTAGCGTAAACGCGTTTATTGGGAAAGAATAACACATTATCCACTGTACTATGACGGTTGATTGCTTATCAATGATGCAGAAAGCAGGAGATTTCTGTTTTGATTTTATATTGCATTAAAAAGCCATTTAAACCAAATGATGGAAATCCATCTTCTATAAAACAATTCACTATTTATGAAGAAAAAGGCGCCTTTGCAAATAGTTTTGATCCAGATCAGATGCCGCGTTAGTGTTTGTCACTTGTTTCGAAAGTTTGTCAGCCATACCTGACTTAAATGTTACTTTGAAACGATATTGCAGACAACAATATAGAAGCAGACGACGATACGGCTGTGAAATAGTGTAAAAAACCTCACGATCAATTTGACAATGTAAAGGTTGATGGTGAAAACCTCACGATAATTTTGACAATGTAAAGGTTGATGGTGAAAACCTCACGATAATTTTGACAATGTAAAGGTTGATGGTGAAAACCTCACGATAATTTTGACAATGTAAAGGTTGATGGTGAAAACCTCACGATAATTTTGACAATGTCTAGGTTGATTTTGAAAGTCTCACGATTTTTTTGACAATGTAAAGGTTGATGGTGAAAACCTCACGATAATTTTGACAATGTAAAGGTTGATGGTGAAAACCTCACGATATATTTGACAATGTAAAGGTTGATGGTGAAAGTCTCACGATATATTTGACAATGTAAAGGTTGATGGCGAAAGCCTCACGATATATTTGACAATGTAAAGGTTGATGGTGAAAACCTCACGATATATTTGACAATGTAAAGGTTGATGGTGAAAGTCTCACGATATATTTGACAATGTAAAGGTTGATGGCGAAAGTCTCACGATATATTTGACAATGTAAAGGTTGATGGTGAAAGTCTCACGATATATTTGACAATGTAAAGGTTGATGGCGAAAGTCTCACGATATATTTGACAATGTAAAGGTTGATGGTGAAAACCTCACGATATATTTGACAATGAAAAGGTTGATGGTGAAAGTCTCACGATATATTTGACAATGTAAAGGTTGATGGTGAAAACTTCACGATATATTTGACAATGAAAAGGTTGATGGTGAAAGTCTCACGATATATTTGACAATGAAAAGGTTGATGGTGAAAGTCTCACGATATATTTGACAATGAAAAGGTTGATGGTGAAAGTCTCACGATATATTTGACAATGAAAAGGATAATGGTGAAAATCTCACGATATATTTGACAATGAAAAGGTTAACCCTTTGAACCCTAGTCCCGCATATAGGCGTCATTTTCAAACAATGTACATGTGAATATTAAATTGTCCTGTGCAAACAGTGAAGACCCAGATCAGAGGGCTCCGAAAGGAGCCCTCTGATCAGGGTCTTCACTGTTTGTCATGATGCCAAACATTGACAAAAACAACCATTAAAAGTCAGAAATGGAATAGACTAAAATGGAAACTGGAATTGTCCATTTAAAGTTTCAGGGAGGAAAGAGTTAATGGTGAAACCTTACGATTTAATTGACAATGTAAGGGTTACATAGTGTCTAAATGCTAAAATGGGTGAGGGTTTAAGGTGGCAACGGTTCAAACTCCTCACTGTTTGCTATTTCTGACTCTTCGTTTCACAGTAAAACGACTTATAGGATATAGACGGTTGATACTGATTGATCCTTGAAGTCCTCAAGGCTTCATAAATCTACCAGAATAAACAATGATGACGTAGGGTAATTAGAACTGACTAGAATAGGACACCCATTAAACACGATACCAAGGTCAATACCAGCTGACAGCTGGACAATGAGGGTTTATAATATCTACAGAATATAGTGGAGAATCTGTTATTCTTTCCCAATAAACGCGTTTACGCTAAAACTATTATTTGCAGTGCAAACAGTTTGGAGCCAGATCAGACGCCGGGTAACCCGGCGTCTGATCTGGCTCCAAACTGTTTGCCACCAAGATAAACATGAATTATCAGAATTGTCTAAAAGTTGTTCTTTTCTACGTTTTAGTGCTTTGCGTTTGCGTACGTTTGCGTTTAAACGGGAAAGAATAACAGATTCTCCACTGTATAATGCTTCCTCTCTACACTGTTCAACATCCAGTGGGAGACAAAGATGTGCTGTTCGGAGGCAGCTAATATACTGAGGGAAATTAGCTTGCATTTGCACGCGGAATCTGATCTAGATCAAAGCTGTTTGTCATTCGTCCTTATGTATTTTCTGTCAAAATGTCCAATATGTTATTTTTAGAAAAACAGTAGACGACAATTTTAAGCAGATGATATTGCAAAAGTTAAGGTGTTACACATTTAAATGTCTTGTTTGGGAAACAGCGCAAATATTGTTTGAATGAGGGGATCGTTGTTCGGAGGGCCGTCGTAGGAAGGTAGCACTGTAGTATCTGCAGAAAAAAATCAGATTCTAATCATGTAAATCAGAAATGTTTTCATTACAAACTGGTTGCCTAGCAACACCTGTATCTACATTAGCAAAGTTCGGCTTGTTTACCTTTTCACTGCCATGTTGTTTCGAATTTCAACCAATTTTCGTCTGTATTTCTCAAATTTAAATTTAGGTATATTGACTTACGAAGTATCAGATTGAGTGTCAAATAGTTTTGATCATGATCAGACGCCACGTCACGTATGTGAACAAACACCGAAGGTTACAGGGAATTAACTACAGCGCTCCCTCTTTACAACGACACCCTAAGGGAGACCAAATGTATGTGCGTTGTTCGGAGGGAGTCGTTGTAGGGAGGAAAATTGGCTTACATTTACAAACAGCTTGAATCCAAATCAGACGCCGTGTAAAGCGGCGTCTGATCTGGATTCAAGCTGTTTGTCACTCGTCATTAAGTGTTTTCTGTCAAAATATCCATTATATAAAATTGAGAAAAACAGCAGACGCCAATTTTAAGCAGACGACAATGGAGCCGCGAAAAGGTTGGACATAAATGTCCTGTTTCGGGAACTGCGACAAGGGTCGTTGTATGGAAGATTCGTTATTTGGAGGGCCGTTGTAGAAAGGGAGCGCTGTATGACAAAATATTGAAAAAGGAAAACCGATCTGACAACCAAAACTTTCTTCCAACATGTGTTTGACTATATAAAGTCATGAATATGCACCATAAAAATAGTTCTACATCCTAGCAGACAGGAGTTTAACCCTTTATTCCATAGATACGCCTTAAAATACATTTAATGTATTCATCCACTGAAAATATAGTACCATTTTGTGAAACATAAGACATATTTCCTATATTTTAGGAGCAAGTGGCTAACAGCAGGCTGAAACTAATGAAGAATACGTTAAGACACAATCTGCATTACTTTCAACCTGCTTTAAGTGGTCAGATGTCGGCAAAACTAGAAACAAGATAACGGGTAAAGTGTTAAAACCCTCTCCTGGCTCTTGTCTTTCTCTTATTTAAAAGTATATTATATACGAAAATGAGATCTTTATTTATCATATCCCTAAGGAACGGAACAAGATAACTTCATAAACATTCACAAAACAATTTACTGAAGTATATTAAACCCTTAACTGCCTTACCACGAGCACAACTGATGTTTGCAAACAGTTTGGATCCTGATCAGAAGCCGCGTTACGCGGCGTCTGATCAGGATTCAAACTGTTTGACACTCATTTCAATATTTCTTCAGTCAATGTAGCAAAAAATAAAATTTAAGAAATAAAAGCAGACGACAAATGTTTAAAATTGATGACGTCACAGCAGTGAAAGGGTTAAACCTCACAGAAATTCATTTGACTTCCAGTGATTTCTGTCGATCCCACGGTAATAAAACATTCTGTCTGTCCTGTCAGAAATTAGATGGAAACTATTGATAGAAGACAGTATCATATGTGCTTTTCTTCCCATAGACGAAAATTGAAAATTACACCACAGTAAGATGAGATATAGTCAATAAATCACAGAACGCCTTGTGGGATAAGCGTACCAGCAAAAATCTTTAATAAGTATTTTAGCTCCCGAACATTGATTGTCGGTCCTTTTAAAATACAAATTTATGTATTCGTTTTCACAGCAACGATGCCAAAAATAAATACAAGTCTGCTTAATGCTAAGGTAGAACGAAAGCTTATACAAAAGTTGTTTTCATTTCTTTTTCCCGCCTTTACCCTTTTATAGTCAGATTTATCGTGAGGTTTTTATCTCGTCACCGTCATATTGTTGTCTGCTCCAATATCGTTGTCTGCAATATCGTTCAAAGTTAGATTTAGATACCGGGTAACATGACTGACGAAATTTCAAACCAAATATCAAACAATTTGGATCCTGATCAGACAACGCGTTGCGTGGTGTCTTATCAGGATCCAAACTGTTTGCAAAGGCGTATTTTGGTGTCATTGACAGTAATAGGATAAAGATGCAAACTGCAAAATCAGCTTCATTTGAGCAAGAGTGTTTCTTGTATTAAGATTATATTTTAATAATAATAACTTATTTTACATATTTTCGATTCTCCAGATTGATGATATAAATGGAATATATTTAAATAAGTACATGTTTTGATATCTCTAACAGCATTGTAATCTATGTTTGATTGATGAAAAACATATAAGATCATATTGAAAGGGCTTCAGACTAACGTGAGTAACATGAACAATTTCAATATGTCATCCTTTATCGTACTTTGCGTTTTTATCCATTTTGTCTTCTCTTGTACTAACAGAATTATCGGAGACAAGTATGTTCGAAAGTCGATATATCGAACGACTTTAAGTCGAATACATCTACATTTCAAGATAATACTGTATTACGATTAAAATCTCATGTAAAAATACGGCTAAGTAAACTCTTTCAATATTAGATAACTGTTGTTGGTCATAAGGTTCCCTTGTGGATGCTTTTATTTACCAAAAAATTGAACAAGTCTGCTTGGCATTCTAGGTAATTTAATAAATACGGGTCTAAATTTGCAAACAATTTAGATCCAGATTAGTATGGCTCCTATAGGAGACCTCATATCTGGTTATATACTGTTTGCCAAAGTAATTAGTAAATTTTAAACAGATACAGTGGAGAATCTGTTATTCTTTCCCAATAAACGCGTTTACGCTAAAACTATTATTTGCAGTGCAAACAGTTTGGAGCCAGATCAGACGCGGGGTTACCCGGCGTCTGATCAGGCTCCAAACTGTTTACCACCATGATAAACATGAATTATCAGAATTGTCAAAAAGTTGTACTTTTCTACGTTTTAGTGCTTTGCGTTTGCGTACGTTTTGCGTTTAAACGGGAAAGAATAACAGATTCTCCACTGTACATGGTGTTGAGAGGGTTAAGTGAGTTTGAGACTGCTAGTGGGCTATAAGTTAAGTGTTCCAGTATAATAGCGTAGCGCAAAGTATCATGTCGTATTCTTAAAATATGGTTGTCCTCAAAACACTTACCGTAAGAGTAGGTGTTATGTCTTGTTTTATACTATAGAAATATCGACACATCCATCATATAGAAATCTTTAAAAGACCCAGTTAGTCGGCTTCTCACTTTGTTTTTACTTACTGCTTCCATCCACAGTCTCTTATTTCAAGCGTGTACGACATACAATTTGGTTGCTTTAATTCTTCCACCGCCAAAGTCGCATAAAGTCGATTTTGCAAACAGTTTTGATCCAGATCAGACGCCGCGTGACGCGGCGTCTGATCAGGATCTAAACTATTTGACACTCTTATATGTATCCCTTAATGTATTCCACCTAAAATCTAACTTTGAAACAATCTTGCAGACAACACTAACGAAGCAGGCGACAATATAGCGCTGCAGGAGTAAATTTCCCGCCTTTATTATTAAGCAATGAAAGGGTTAAAAACGGCTAAAATAAACAGACAAAAATCGAGACCTCATATTTATTCAGTTGATCTTGCCTGTTTTACAACAGTTGAAATTCGATCATACGAACTTGCTTGTGTCAAAATTGTCCTTATTTCGAAGTTAAAACGACACATTACTGCGTTTCAACTTCGAAACGAGGTGAGTTTTAAATTTAGAGAGTTCGTGTTATTGAGGCTCGGCTAAAACAGGAAACTTCTTAATTTTAAACAGACGCATGGTCTTTAGACGAGTAAATGGTTCAAAATCTCGGAATATTACCCAAACAAAATTATGCCTAACGGGCTAAAGGTTACAAATGAACATGAATAATTATATCAAAAAAACCTGGTCATTGTTCTAGCTCTTCATTGTTAGCTTCGTCTGACTGGTTGATTCACAAAAAGCAGTTTACAGTGCCCACTCTCTACAACATCAGCCAATGGGAGACAAATAGTTTGTGTGTCGTTCAGAGGGAGTTGTTATACAGTGGAGAATCTGTTATTCTTTCCCGTTTAAACGCAAACGTACGCAAACGCAAAGCACTAAAACGTAGAAAATAACAACTTTTGGACAATTCTGATAATTCTTGTTTATCTTGGTGGCAAACAGCTTGGAGCCTGATCAGACGCCGGGTTACCCGGCGTCTGATCTGGCTCCAAACTGTTTGCACTGCAAATAATAGTTTTACCGTAAACGCGTTTATTGGGAAAGAATAACAGATTCTCCACTGTAGGACGGGGAAATTAATACACTTGGCTTACATTTGCAAACAGGTTGAACCAAGATGAAGCGATGTCTGGTCTGGGTTCAAACTGTTTGCCATTCGTCCATATGTTTCTACTGTCAAAATGTCTAATACAGTGGAGAATCTGTTATTCTTTCCCAATAAACGCGTTTACGCTAAAACTATTATTTGCAGTGCAAACAGTTTGGAGCCAGATCAGACGCCGGGTAACCCGGCGTCTGATCTGGCTCCAAGCTGTTTGCCACCAAGATAAACATGAATTATCAGAATTTTCTAAAAGTTGTCCATTTCTACGTTTTAGTGCTTTGCGTTTGCGTACGTTTGCGTTTAAACGGGAAAGAATAACAGATTCTCCACTGTACTTAACTTTGAGGAAACACAGCAGATGGCAAATTTAGTAGACGATATTGCAGCAGTGAAAGCGATAGACATAAATGTCTTGTTTGGGGAACAATGGCAAGAACAATTTTTAAGGAGGAATAGTCGTTCGGAGGACCGTTGTAGGGAGGGTGCATTGTATATGGTACAGACGGTTGGTAATGATTGATCCTTGAAGTCCTCAAGGCTTCATAAAACTACGAGAATAAACAATGATGACGTAGAGTAATTAGAACTGACTAGAAAAGGACACACATTAAACACGATACCAAGGTCAATACCAGCTGACAGCTGGACAATGGTGGTTTATAATATTTACAGAATATCAGCAGAAAAAAAACCTCTTGTCAAGTATATTGTAAAGGTTTTTCATCACACACAGTTTACCTCAAATCAATTGACATTTTGTGATCTCCTTTCTGTCTGGATATTGCAATGAACTCTTCCAATATGATTGCTGGAAGATTTTATTATTGATGTGTAAGGGTGGTCTAAACGGATGTCATACACTATGGTTTTATACAAATACAGTGAAACCGCTCTAAACGAGACACATACATGTATATATAACGATGTCGGTCTCTAAACCATTTGGTAGCATGCGATACCTTTGCGTAGAATAAAGGTAAGTCAGAACCCCGCAAACGGTAGATCTAATTTATAAATAAATAGATACTAATGTATTTTTGGTATACCTTCTTTTCTAAACAGTGTCCAGTTCAGGCCGGAAGGAAGCGATTCCTAGATGGTCTTGGTGCGTTCTGAGGGCGCTTCGCGCATTCCTAACAGGTATGATACTGATATAAGTCTATGTAAAAAGTAGACTCAAAATGATAAAATATTTAATCAAGGATAATACTTTTGACAGGCTTGACTTAATAGCCATTAATCTCGAACCCCTATCCTACCCTACCGTACCCACTTGCCTCCATTTTAGTTCTTGAAAAAGGGCATAGTCTCTGTCTAATAAACAGAACCCCCATGACAATTAAACTCCAGAACCACGACAAGGTTGGAAGTCTCTGGGGAGTTTAATTAATTAAACACATTATATTTTTAAACTTTAACTCAAGACACATTGAATAGTTAAATTGTAATGGAACGAGTATTATAATCTTAAACTTTAACTTTACACACATTGAATATATATTACTACTATATACCGGTATGACATCACATATTTACCTATAACACGTCGTCTTTGAATATTTATGGCATCCTGATACTTGTTGTTTAAAATGTGACCAATGCCAGTACAAAGGTCCTCTTTACTTTACCCGGATTTAACTGGATGTGTGTGTGTGGGGGGGGGGGGGGGGGGGGAGGGGGGGGGGGAGGGGGGGGTATCGATACGAGCGTCATCCAGTTTCAAACAGTTGGTATCCTGATCAGACGCCGCGTTATCGTGCGTCTGATAAGGTACCAACTGTTTGCAAAGTCGCATTTTTGCGCCGTTGTCAGTGAAAGAGTTAAAAGGAGTCGAATGGGTTTTGATCATAATCCAAAGAAAGGAAATAAGTCGTTATTTTCACACTGGTCAAAACCTTATTTTATAACAACCTACCTCCACCCCTTCCCCTCCCATACACACCCTTTAACATAGACCGTACAAATACAATACTATGTACAGAGGTCCCTCTCTACAACGACACCCAATGGGCGACAACAATTGAGTCGTTATAGAGAGGGAAATTGGCCTACTTTTGCAAACAGCTTGAATCCAGATCAGACTCCGCGTAACGCGGCGTCTGATCTGGATTTAAGCTATTTGTCCAAATTCATTAAGTTTTGTCTATCAAAATGTCCCCGTTATGTAACTTTGAGAACAACTGCAGGCGACAATTTTATGCAGACGATATTGCAGCAGTAAAAACATTAGACATAATTGTCGTGTTTAGGGACCTGTGAGAAGGGTCGGGAGGGTCGTTGTAGGGAGGGAACACTGTACTTTGATAATTGGTATAAACGACACATTTTGTTGGCATCACCTACCCAAGATTAACGCTTTCCCCCATAGAAGCGCCTTTTAGCGAATATGATTTATTCTTCCGCTGAAGAAAATAGTTCCAATTCAATCAGTCATGAATATATATTACAGGGAATATTTTCTATATTGTAGCACATGATAGCTTAAAGCAGGCTGAATGTAACTAAGGCGCATTCTGCTTTACTTTCAACCTGCTTCAAGTAGTCACCTATCTTCAATTCTAGAAATAGGCTATCAGGTAAAGGGTTAAGAACAGCCAGACTTTAGCTGTAATTGTCTCCTTCTTATTGGTTTAAGGTCCAATATATGTGGTCAAAATGTTTTGACCTAGTTTTTATGTTGTTGTTTTTTTTTAAATAATCTTGTAAAGTTAAGACTAACACAGAATAAGAAACCGTCGTCTGAGTATTTCATCACCTTTGGTTACGTTATTCTACATTTCAGTAAAACAAGACTTGATTTTCTTATTGAATTCTTATTTGTTTAACGACCGTTTTGTTGCATCATCGAGCACAAAGGAATAATTTCGGATATAGAATCGTCCTCTTAATTCTCTTTTAACGTTTCCAGTAGAATAACTGATAAATAGTCGACCTGAACTCTTTGCATGTTGAAATAGTACCTTTTTACACAGCTGTTCTCTTTCGATCACTTAACCCTTTACCCCATCACTGTTTCTAGTTTTGAAGATAGGTGGCTACTTAAAGCAGGTTGAAAGTAAAGCAGAATGTGCCTTAAGGCACATTCTGCTTTACTTTCATCCTGCTATAAGCTATAATCTGTAAGGAAACTGAAAATAATTCTTATGAATTATATTCATGACTGTATAATTTGGAACTATTTTCTTCAGCGGAGGAATAAATTAAATGCGCTAAAAGTCGCTTCTATTGGGGAAAGGGTTAACATGCATAATCATTCCACATTATATCTACAAACAAGGAAATAGTTTTGATCCAGGTCTGTTCTGTTATGAATAGTTCAAAACGTTGTGTTAGACCCCGAATCTAGGTTACGGTCGAGATAGTAAGTGACTTCAATTGATTTTATCCTTTCACCGAAAAATGTGCAGTGTGCCTTAATACTGTGGTCTGCATTATTGCTGTAAAGCAAAGCTTACTTTAAGGCAAAAAAAGGAAAACAATATCAAAAAGAGTGTCAAACAATTTGAATCCTGGTCGTGGTGTCTGGTCTGGGTCTTAATTGTTGCGCAAAGTATACTATAACCACAAATGACTGTGAAAGGGATATTGATGTCCATTAGTCTAAGTAGTATTTAGGTTTAGTGATAAATTCGGTAAAGGTTTGTTGAGAAACTGCGGCATTGCTTTCGATGACAAAAAACCTAACTAGGAGAAAATCTTTGTCTAAGCCTAAATCACGTCCTTAACCGATATAATGGAATGGATTTTGGCTTTAGCAATTTCTCTTGGTTAATACCTTGGACATGTTGGTCAACTCTGTCATGTATGAAATTGGCAACTATCGATTTTCAGGAACCTTCAAAGAATGTATTTGTAAAATGAGAGCTGTCAATCGTTCACTGCCTTAACCCTTTACCCAATAGAAGCGCCTTTTAGCGGATATGATTTATTCATCCGCTGAAGAAAATAGTTCCAATTTAATCAGTAATGAATATGTATTATAGGGAATATTTTCTATATTATAGCACATTATAGCTTAAAGCAGGCTTAGGGCGCATTCTGCTTTACTTTCAACCTGCTTTAAGTAGTCATCTATCTTAAGTACTATAAATAGGCTATCAGGTAAAGGGTTAACCCGAGAGCAATGGCATTTGCAAACAGTTTGGATCCTGACAAGACTCCGAGCAACTGGGCGTCTAATCAGGGTCCAAATTATTTGGTACCTGCTTTTATGTTTTTTTCGGTCTAATTTCCTAAAAGCTAAAGAGAAAGTTTAATTTAATTAATGGAGTTAATCATACCTCGACAAGATTAAATATACTCGTCTGTCAGTTACTTAACTCTTTGACCACCATATTATCGTTTGCTTACGGTTATAATATGAATTGACAGTAAAGATTTTCAAACATTTTACTGAAAAACATTAGCATGAATACCATACAGATTCTGCAGGATGTCGATGTATTCAAAGGGTTTGATTTGGGATCGAAAATATCAGTGGAGGTGCAAATGGCAGTGAAAGAGTCTAAGAAAACCAAGAGACAGACACTGCATTACTGCAAGATATATTTGAACGAATCACAAGTGCATGCCTACAGTAGAGAATCTGTTATTCTTTCCCGTTTAAACGTAAACGTACGCAAACGCAAAGCACTAAAACGTAGAAAAGAACAACTTTTGGACAATTCTGATAATTCTTGTTTGCACTGCAAATAATAGTTTTAGCGTAAACGCGTTTATTGGGAAAGAATAACAGATTCTCCACTGTATGTTATAAGGTTGATGACAGTTGAGGAGAATGGCTCATCACTCTCTGTAGAGAACCGATATTGACGAATATTGGCCCGATCTCATTAGGGGTCCTCAACCATAGCCCTTTCATGATCAAATTTGTCGAGAGTTTGTTTACCCCTTCACCGCCATATAGTGTCGTCTATTTCAATATTGTTGTTTGTCATATCGTTTCAAAGTTAGATTCAATACCATATGACTAACGAAAATTCGAAATGAGTGTCAAACAGTTTGGGTCTTTATCAGACGCCGCGCAACGCGGGAACCGATCAGGACCAAAATTGTTTGCAAACGCGCTTTGAGGCGTCATTGAGGTAGGAAGGGTTAAACTGATTCTCATTCTAGCATCGCTTTTTGACATGATTGCTCGTTTGAGTCTAAGATGTCCCTATACCAATATTAAGTTTCTTCATAATTAAATTAATATCAAGTTAGTATGTTGGTGCGGTTTTTTATTATTAGCCAACGACAATGTAGCGTAGGGCACATAGTGTCGCCATTGTCCGTACACATAGAAATACGTACGGACGGACGTCCGGAATTTCGTTAGAGTTATGTGTTTGGTGAATACGCAACTAGACACACTCGTGCGCGTCAATGAGTACACCAGGTTGCATCATAGCTAGGTGACCTTGACCTTTGACCGTAGTCAAATTTTGAGTTAAGTGCACTAATATATTGTTGGCATTGAGGTAAAAATTGCCGCAAGTTTTATCTCTTTATTTAAAGAATCGTTTAACCCTTTGCCTGCTGGTCGCGACTTTATTGATTTTTGCAAACAGTTTAGATCCAGATCAGACGCCGCGTAACGCGGCGTCTGATCTGGATCCAAACTGTTTGACACTCGTTTCTAGGTTTCTTTACTTAAAAAATGTATACATCTAAATTTAACATATTTTGCAGACGACAATTTCGAAGCAGATGATATCACCGCAGGATAAGGGTTAATTGTGGTAACATATTTACGCCACTTTATCTACTAGTTCTGTCGTGTGTTCAGACCCTGGTCAGACACTGTCTTTCAAATACGAGACTGATTCGCATCACTGAACTATTAGCAATACTAATACAAGATACAAGAAGCTTTGTTTTCAGTCGGGTTAACAACGGGGAACATTAGCAATATATTACAAAGCTATTTTCCGACTAAGCTATAAAGCGACCGATATAACTCAGGTATTGACCGTTGATTGACTCGATTACATTACAGTCTCTGCTGACTCTTGGTATGCTAGCACTGAAATCATGACAAACCTTTGCAAACAATTTGGATCCTGAGTAGACATCGCCTGACGCGGCGTCTCCCCGGGATCCAAACTGTTTGATACTCTGCCCATATTTTGAAAAGAAATGTTAAAATTTCTATTTTAAGAACAGTAAGAAAGGGAATTTTGTTGTAGACGAAAAACATTCCCAACAAGCAAATATTGAAAGTACAAACCAGCAGACATACACTGATGCTGTTGGGAAATAAGGTAATTATACTATGTCACAGATCAATCTAGAGCACCAGACACTGATTCGCTATCAGCTGACAGCTGTACAAATACAAATACAGTCGAAACTCGATACTTCGAACTCGCTTAAATCGATCTTACAAGTATTTCGAAAGGTTGAATTTTGATAAGTCGATCTTTATTAAGTCAAACATTCCTGTATTTCAAAGTTAAAACGTGGCTAAGCTACGTTTTAACTTTTAAATATTGGTATGTTCGAACTAATGCGAGTTCGTAGAATCGTATTTTTAGTGTATATCCGATTCCGGTTAAATACAATAGAAACCCTCTGTTACGACCACTGTAAGGAAACATTAATTGATTGTATTAAAAAGGTGACAGCTTAAAACAAGGTAAAAGTGAAGCAGAAAGTTCGAACAGGAGTTATATATATATATATATACGATCACCTGATATAAGTAGCTACTAAACTTAAAGGTGGTTTTAACCTTAGTTTTTGGCCCTAATAGAAAGGACTAACAGGTATTGTGGATTTGCTTTTCATTACAAAGTGTTTACCTTGCAGCAACTGTATCTATATTAGTTCGACCATTGTTGCTATTCATTAATCCCTAGCTATTTCACTTATTCAACGAAAGACTGATGGTTATGTACAAAAACAACCAAGTGGAAACTAACCTTTTAGGTTATAATGGCGTAAACAAGTACATGTACATTTACCTGGAATGTATACACTTTTATAAAGCTAAACTAATATGGAGAGGTAGAGAGAGATAGATAGCTAGAGATATATATATATATATATATATATAAAGAGATGTAGATACAGAGACAGAGAGAGGGAGAGAGAGAGAGAGAGAGAGCGGTGCTCTTAACTTTCAATACATAAGGCGGTCAGTGAACTTAAAATATACCAAAATAAAAATAATACTGTAATTACCGCTGGCATGTTTGGAATAGGCTTGAACTGCCTAAGAAATAACCCCATTATCATCATAGTTAAGTCACTTGTCCAAAATAACAATGTGTTCACATTAAGGGGGTGTACGTTGCGATCGGTAATGAAGAGGGATAGTCTATGATCGGTATATAACATGTATCTGAAAAAGTAGTGTTCGGCATCCTCGATTTCATCGGAACAGTTACAGAATGGACTATCAGTAAGGTGATTGTTGCATAGATCATTGTTTAAATTACTACAATTAGTTCTCAGTCTAGAATGGAGTGTCTGCAAACATCTGTCACCAATGAAGTAGTAGCTAGGAACATAGAGTGGCGAAATGAATAGTTGACTACATTTAAAGAGTTGCAGTTCTTAATATCTCCATTTAAATCATTCCAAAGAGCAATCGATGATTCTAAGTGGGTACCGATTTCTGTCTCCTACAGTTCGAGGTATTAAATTAAGAATGTACGATGGAACTATATCGCGATTGACGCTGAACATAAAACATAATTGTTGGAACTTACGTCCCTCAGCGAGAGAATCCAATCCACATTCCCAATACAGATTTTGAAGTGAAACTGATTTTGTGAAACCAGCAACCACTCGCGCTCATTCGTTTTGTATTTTGTGTTGTTTTTCAGCATCAATTTCTGAACAGCCATCCCAAACAATATACATATATGATTTACATTCAACCAGTTTTTAGCATTCAACGGTTAACCCTTTCCCTTATAGAAGCGACTTTTAGCGTATTTAATTTATTCCTCCGCTGAAGAAAATAGTTCCAATATATACCGTAATGAATATGTGTCATATTTAATAATTTCCTTATTCTAGCAGGTAATGGCTTAAAGCAGGCTGAAAGTAAAGCAGAATGCGCCATATGGCGCATTCTGCTTTACTTTCAACCTGCTTTAAGTGGTCACCTATATTCTATACTAGAAACAGGCTATCGGGTAAAGGGTTAAATGCATGTGAGTGAAACTTTCTGACAGATCTGACATTCAACTGAGAATGGTACATAGTAACTACATACAGTTAAAATGCACCGAGTCAATAACCTAGTTTGATTCATGCAGAAATTAAATATTTTTGGTTAGACTATCACAACATCAAACGCGCCTATCTGGGTACCAAGCTGAGTTACGTTACCTATAAACCCTTTTGCTGCCTTACCCAGAGTACAATGGTTATTTGCAAATATTTTGGATCCTGATTTAATATTTCTTGTCGCAAGATATATCTTCTTCATATTTGAATTTGAAAAAAATTGTTCAAAACTTATGACGTCATGGGTTAAGGAGGCAAGACATTAGTTTCATTTGTTTCGTTATTTGTTTTACGACCTTTCTGTTCAATTGTCGACTAATAGAAGCTTTGGGAGTCATAATTCGTATATAGAACCACTCTGAAGTTTTTAAACATATCCCAAGTAGGTCCTGATAAATAATTGGCGTTAACCTTTATCCTGCAAGGGTGTGATCTGCTTGATAAACAGTAATTCCAATGAAATTTGGCCAAGCAGACTTGAATAACTTCTATTTCAATGAAGTAAATGAATCAACGTGTATGTGCATCTTACCATTTGTCCTTCTGATTAACCGTTTCACTGTCAATGCCGATAACACGGACAGTTGCAAACAGTTTGAATCCTGATCAGACGCCGCGTAACGCGGCGTCTGATCAGGAATCAAACGGTTTGACACTAAGTCAAAAATGCATAAAATTTCAATTTTTTAAAGAAAAAGAAGACCAAAAATATAAGCTGATGATAATATAGCAGATACTGTCTTAGGTATTTCCGTCATAATGGCAGTAAAGGGGTTAAAACCGCCTATTTCTAATTTTCGGTAGTAAACCATTTCTTTTAATATAGATGTGCCGTTAGGCACTATTGCGCAATCATAAACAAGTCTAGAACATTTGTGCTTTCTTTGGAAAAGACAACAATGGACAAGAACTATTTTAAGAACGATTGTTTGAAAAACAAATTAGCCAACTTTGTCGGTAAGAGTTCAAGTTGTGTCGAGTGTTGGAGAATACTAAATTATTCACGAAATGATCGTCGTGGATATTCAAAATGTTATTTCTATATCAATTAAGCGGAAACGGACATCCTTTTATGACGTCTATACAGCACAGAAGGATATCGAGACTCTGCAATTAAGCATTCTGGTAACACCAGTCCCAAACTTACTTTATATGTACAGTGGAGAATCTGTTATTCTTTCCCAATAAACGCGTTTACGCTAAAACTATTATTTGCAGTGCAAACAGTTTGGAGCCAGATCAGACGCCGGGTAACCCGGCGTCTGATCAGGCTCCAAACTGTTTGCCACCAAGATAAACAAGAATTATCAGAATTGTCCAAAAGTTGTTCTTTTCTACGTTTTAGTGCTTTGCGTTTGCGTACGTTTGCGTTTAAACGGGAAAGAATAACAGATTCTCCACTGTATGTAATGCCAATGAAATTTACCTCTCATAATGGTGTCACCCGTTAAATAGTGTGCCAATTTTATGCAATGTGGTGCAAATGCCATTAGTTGGGATTTTTTAAGTCCGTGTTCGTCTCTTTTCACTTTATTCACTTAGATCTACACAATGAAATAATGGAAAGAAACATATGTACCTTAGACTATTCAGTCAACTTGAACTAAGCGGTCACTCTTGAATACGCATGGAGAGCGTCATATATGCAGGCAACAACTTCCTGCATGATTCAAGTAAAGTAAAAAGTAGTTCCCAAACCTTACATATGTTGTGAAAATTATTAGAATCTCTTCGAAGAAATAATTCTATCGAGTGGTCCCAACAAAAGGTTTTGGTGCTAAAAAAGAAGATAAGCTTAACTTTTTTACTGCCTTACCCGATTACTTATTTGTAAATAGTTCTGATCCTGATCAGACGCCGCGTAACGCGGCGTCTGATCAGGATCCAAACTATTTAATATTCGATAAATATTTCTCAAGTCAAATTAACTAAACTTTAAATTTGAAAAAATAACAGCAGACGACAATTGTTTAAAATTGATGGCATCATGGCAGTGAAAGGGTGCACATGTTCATTTTACCCACTCTTACCTGAAGACATTTTGTTACACGTTTTTATTCCTTGTAATTTTACTGACTTGTCTTATTTTTAGAGGGATGTGGCATCCGAATTCCAACTTCTATCCCGACAAATTTCAATGTTCTAATATTTCAAAATATCCTGGCATATGAGAAATAAACAAGGGTTTAGGTTTTCCTGATTTATTTTGACACCTGACGTACATCCTTAGAGTTTGTATGATAATAATTAATCCCTTCCCTGCCTAACCAGTTATTTACAAGCAGTTTGGATCCTGATCAGACGTCGCGTCATGCGGCGTCTGATCAGCATCCAAACTGTTTGACACATATTACAACATTTCTTAAGTCAGAATAACTTAAATTTAAATTTGAAAAATAAAAATAGACGACAACTTGTAAAAGCTGATGACGTCATGGCAGACAAGAGACTAACCTCTTTCACGCTAGGCTGGTCTTGCCTATGCTACAATAGAGTAGATTCACGTTCATGTTTTAAGGAAATACAGTTAAACCTCTCTAGTACGACCACTAAATTGTGTTTAGTATTAGGTGTTTACTACAGGCGACTGCTTAAAGCACGGTGACAATAAAACAGAAAGCTCCTTCAGGAGCTTTCTGTTTTACTGTCACCTTGCTTTTAGCTTCCACCTGTTTTTAAAACATTCAATTAGCCTTCGTTTTAGTGGTCGTAATAGAGGGATTCTACTGTATATGTTTAATGCCAAGCCGGTTTTTTTTAATCTAGAAACTACACAGAATTACACGGTGTCGCATCTGAATCCAGACTGTTTGTAACAGTTATACAGTAACATTCCCCACATCTTACTCCTTATAATTGTTGAGCATGCACAGTGCGGAAAACTTACTTTTTCAAAAAAAAATTGTGCTGAAACAATTGTGTTCACTACAAACAGTGAGTGATTGGACAAGAAACAAGTTATTCGGGCAGCTTGATCTTCATAGTTATGGGTCACTCTATCATAGATTGTGTTATGTATAAGCAGAAAAGGCTCCAAACTGTTTGAAATTCTGATTAGAAAATTTCTCTCTATGTTCAAACAAAAATAGATTCCTACATTCTATTACTTTGCGTTAGCATTTTAATTCGTTTAACCATTTACTCCATATATCCTGTTTCTAATTTGGAAAACAGACATCCACTTAAAGCAGGTTGAAAGAAAATCAGAATGTACCATAAGGCACATTCTGCTTTAAACTCTGTCTGTTTTAAGCTACCATCTACACGAATATATAAAACAGTTCTTAGGATGAATATTCGTGACTGTATAAATTGGAACTATTATATTCAGTGGAGATATAGAACAAATGCGCAAAAATGATTATCTGAATTAATGGTTAAACGGGACATAATGGTATCATCCTCATTGCACACAGTATTAAGGCTAACAAGGTGTCGCATTACTGTCTGATACGACTCCAAACGTTTGGCAATAAAGTCAAATAGATCTTTGACATTTTCCGAAGAGTAGATAGATCTATATTTTTCTGCATTCCATTTTTTGCAATTAAGTTCAATTTACTTTCATTTTTTACACGATCCAAGCTGTTGAACATAAGTATTTTAGGTATACATAATGTAAATACGTGTATTGAAAACAAATATCCACGTTTTCTGCATGGTATAATTATGAACAAATCAGTGAATATCTATCTAACATTCCTCATTATTTCAAAGACCATATTAACGGTTGATCTGATATCACATCACGATTCTTGTCTGAAATTCTCATACATCAAAGTTTTTAATTTGCTTGAAGCATATCTCTTTTCCATAATAAATAAGCCGATTTTATTTCCCTGCAAAGATCATAAATAATCATGTGACACGATCTAGAAAGCTTAACCCTTTCATTTCCAGAATATCATTAGCTTACAAATGTCATCTGCATACAGTGGAGAATCTGTTATTCTTTCCCGTTTAAACGCAAACGTACGCAAACGCAAAGCACTAAAACGTAGAAAAGAACAACTTTTGGATAATTCTGATATTTCATGTTTATCTTGGTGGCAAACAGTTTGGACTGCAAATAATAGTTTTAGCGTAAACGCGTTTATTGGGAAAGAATAACAGATTCTCCACTGTAGCTCTTTCATTGTCAATGGCGCCAAAAGGCAACTTTGCAACAGTTTGGAAATCTATTCAGACACCGCGTAACGCTGCATCTGAGCAGGATATAAACTGTTTGACACTCGTATCGACATTTCTTCAGTCAAAACAGCACTATACAGTGGAGAATCTGTTATTCTTTCCCGTTTAAACGCAAACGTACGCAAACGCAAAGCACTAAAACGTAGGAAAGAACAACTTTTGGACAATTCTGATAATTCTTGTTTATCTTGGTGGCAAACAGTTTGGAGCCTGATCAGACGCCGGGTTACCCGGCGTCTGATCTGGCTCCAAACTGTTTGCACTGCAAATAATAGTTTTAGCGTAAACACGTTTATTTGGAAAGAATAACAGATTCTCCACTGTATCGACATTTCTTCAGTCAAAACAGCACTATAGCTGACTTTAAAAGATATTGCAGACGACATTACCAATGCAGACGATATTTTGGCGGTAAGAGGATTCAAGCAGACGATAAAACTTGGCAAAGAAAGAGTTAATTGTTCAAATGTAGAAAATAGGCAGTTTTACTACATTTCTATGTGCATGTCAAACAGTTTAGATCCAGATCAGAAATCGAGTTACTAAAATGTTTGAAAAATGCAAGTACACTCGGGTCATGGCAGTGTTAGGGGTTAAGTTCGGATGCAACTATTACAGACATAGGGTAATGAGATCGATAGTATTTATGCCACACAACTAAGCTGAATGCTAAAAGCCATATCTAATCAAGAAAATCGGTTATCTTTGACCTGTTAGATCTTCAAAATCATCTTCATAGTTTCGTGAACATAGTTTCGTTTTAATGTATTTCAGCTTCAAAATCCATGACATGAGTGTAAGACACTGTGGATCAAGATCAGACACTGAGAGATCCGGCGTCTGATCTTTGGTTCAAATTATTTGTAATTTTGAGTCAGTCGTGACTATCAAGCCAGTGATATAAAGAAGCGATATAAGATGTATTTAATGATTACACGATTTATTTCTATATGTGACGTAGTTTTCTAGCTAATTGCTGTAAGGGACAGGGGCACGATTCATTATCGATCGTACGACCAAACATATTTTAACCCATTTAAATATAGAGTATGCTAAAGAGGGAACTGGCAAACAGTGTAGACCCTTATGGGACGCCGCGTGACGCGACGTCTCATCAGGGTCTGCACTCTTTGTTATGTCATAAAAAATGTTCTGTTGCATGAACTAAACCTGTAGTGTCTTCATCATTAGTTATCTGTAACAAAATAGTCCAGCCAGCATACAGGGAGAGTTGTTTGCAATAGTCAGACATAAATGTTTTTGGGTTAGACAAATAGCAAACCTCTGCTAGTTTAACTCTTTGAACCCTAGTCACGCATATACATGCGTCATTTGCAAACAGCGTACCTGTGATGAGTACACTTGTCCTATATGCTAACAGTGTAGATACTGATCAGAGGGCTCCTTAAGGAGCCCTTTGATCAGGGTCTACACTGTTTGTGTTTTTGCACATATTGTAAAAATCAACCCTAAAAAGTAAAAAAAAATGGACTGAATTGAATTGAAAACCAGAATTGTCCATTTGAGGTATCAGGGAGGAAAGTGTTAACTTCTTTCAAATGACCCATTGATAGCTGTTAAAATGGGTTGCAGCTTAGCAGGTGAAAGTAAAACAGAAAGCACATACAGGACCATACCATATGATAAAGCTTATGCGGGACTATAAACCTCAGCAGAAACAACAACAACAACCATACCATCGACTTCCGTTAAGCAATCGCCTTCTTTAGTATTCTTAATATATATTAATACTAATGCATATCTATATATGTTTTGTTCACAGAAGTTGTACAGTGGAGAATCTGTTATTCTTTCCCGTTTAAACGCAAACGTACGCAAACGCAAAGCACTAAAACGTAGAAAAGAACAACTTTTGGACAATTCTGATAATTCTTGTTTATCTTGGTGGCAAACAGTTTGGAGCCAGATCAGACGCCGGGTTACCCGGCGTCTGATCTGGCTCCAAACTGTTTGCACTGCAAATAATAGTTTTAGCGTAAACGCGTTTATTGGGAAAGAATAACAGATTCTCCACTGTATATATTATTAAATAAAGTATGTTTAAACTAAATATATTATTCTTTGGTCTTCTTTGTTAATCCTTTGTCTGCTGATCGCGACTTCGCTGTTTTTTGCAAACAGTTTGGATTCAGATCAGATGCCGCGTAACGCGGTGTCTGATCTTGATCAAAACTGTTTGAGACTCGTCTTTAGGTTTCTTTTCTTATATAATGTATAAATCTAAATTTAATAATTATTGCAGACGACAGTTGCAAAGCAGACGACATCACAGCAGGATATGGGTTAATATAATGTCTATGAAACGGGACACAGCATCAACACATTCGTACGTAGCAACCGAAAGAATAACAACTAAACCATGGATTTGGATACCAGCCTCAGCAAGAATAAACACAGATAGGTAATAATAATAATAATAATAATAGTTTCCACGGGTCTGGTCTAGATCTATATAATTGTTTACAAATGTCTGCCAAGTCATGCATTATTCAACAAAGCAAATATCATGTCATGGCATGATAATAATTGTGTAGGTACGGTTTTGATTTTACCTTGCATAACCCATTACCTCATAGCCTGTTTCTAGTTTTGAAGAAAGTCGAACACTTAAAGCAGGTTGAAAGTAAAGCAGAATGTGCCTTAAGGCACATTCTACTTTACTTTCAGCCTGCTTTAAGCTACCAACTGCTAAAATATAGAAAAGAATTATCATAATACATATTCAAAACTGTATAAATTGGAACTATTTTCTTCAGTGGAGTAATAAATCAAAGGCGTAAAAATGGGTATTTATGGGGTAATGGAATAAACTGCATCTCAGTGTTGCGATAAAGTCGCGCTGTTATAACGACTCAGAGAAAGACACAGTTGATCTATACTTTCTTCTGCAAATATATCGTCTGCTCTGAAATTACCGTCAGTATTTGATTTTCAATTTCAGATTTACAGTTTATTTTACAGTATATTTGTTACTCTCAGTACATGTAAAGTATGTAACACGAGGTGCAAAAATACAATAAACAAAACATAATTACCAGGCTGTGTGGGAATGAAATAAGGGTTATCCATTAACATTTAGCATGCTAATCAAACATAATAGCAGAAAATACTAGCAAAGTGTCAAACAATTTTGTTTCTGAGGTGACATCGAGTTTCGCGATGTCTTATCTGGATCTAAACTGTTTGCAAGGTTATCACACAGTCACTCCATATCATGCCGAAGGTCAAAAAGACACATAAAAAACTAACATATCACAAACTACGAATTGAAAAAAACAATCAATATGTTCGTATATTGCAATAAATTAAATCATGTGTTTTCTACGATTTATGCATCTTTATTATGAAACTTTAAACACAAGTTTCGCGGCGCCTGATCAACATCTAAACTACTGATACTGGCATCGATATTGCTTTGTTCAAAGTGTGTTAAATGAAAATTAAAGATAATGCAAATTTGAAAGCAGACGATCTAACAAAATAAATAATTGGGCAGTGAATTTTTTAATTACAAAACAAGCTTTCTTTAGAGGTGTTGTACATACTGCCATTATTAATTAACATACTGTCCTGTATAGAATACCGGTAATGTTCTTAACCCTTTACCTCATATCCTGTTTCTAGTTTTGAAGACAGGTGACCACTTAAAGCAGGTTGGAAGTAAAGCAGAATGTGCCTTAAGGCACATTCTGCTTTACTTTCAGCCTGCTTTAAGCTAAAATCTGCTAAGCTATATAAAATATTTGTAATGGTAATTTTTCACGAGGGTATAACCTGGAACTATTTTCTTCAGCGGAGGAATAAATTAAATACGCTAAAAGCCGCTTCTATCAGGGAAAGGGTTAAGACAATTGTTATTGCAGACAGTTAAGCCGGCGTCTGGTCGGGATCGACACTGTTTGACACTCAGTTCAAAATGTCTTAGGTCAAAGTACCTAAACTTTAAATTTGAGAAACAAAAGCAGATGACAATTGTTGAAAATTGATGACGTCATTGCACTGAAGGGGTTAAGCCTTGGCCTGAATTCTCTTTTTTCCAGACGTCCTTGTCACATTATTTTAACTTTCTTCCTCGATACTTGCAGCACTATACCAATGGAAAATGTCTGTCAGATTTCTGCCAATGTCACAAGCACTGTCTGTCAATAATTTAACGGATGCTATTCGTCAAGGCTCACCCCTTTTTCTCTGCTGCGATATCTTCTGCTTAAAAGTGTCTTCTGTTTTTATTTATCAAATTAAAAGTCCACATGTGTTGACCAAAATAACATCGATACAGACAGATACCCCAAATAGTTTGATGTCCTCTTTTATGAATTACGAAGTAGCTGATTTGGATTTTAAAAAATTCCAAAGGTTGGTCAAATCTATCTCAGCGCAGCAAGGGGTAAGCATAACACGGAAATACTTTGTAACTGCTAATCGGCTTGAACTAATGTTGCTATTGTTTAGTTACCATGGCGTGACAGCATTCTCCTTTCTCGTCATCCCTCTGTCGATACAGTTGGGAAAACGTTATTCTTTCTCGTTTAAACACAAACGAAACGCAAACGCAAAAGACTAAACTGTTGAAAATGGCATCTTTTGTTAATTTCCAACTATCTATTTTAACCGGCGTCTGATCTGGCTCCAAACTGATTGCAATGATAATAATAGTTTTAGCGTAAACGCGTTTATTTGGAAAAATAATAACGTTTTCTCCGCTGTATTTTAATTCTCTAATTGTCTATACAATAATTGTCTGTTCAGTGTATGGAAGAAAAGGTATGTTGAAGCTGGTTGATATTTTTGAAATCGGTTTAACTCTTTCGCTGCCATGGCGTCATCAGTTTTAAACATTGTCGTCTGCTTTTATTTCTCAAACTTGAACCTTATGTATTTTGAATTGAGTTTACTATATATTATACTCGGGATAAGGCAGTGAAGGGGTTAACCTAATTCAGACGCCAATAAACTCGACGTAACTGGGTTCAATAATGTTGGAAAACGTTATTGCCGAATAAGGTCAGTGCTTAGTCATAAAATACGCATCGAGACAAACCCATGATCCCGAAGTTGTTTCTAGTTTTGAAGACATGTGGTTACTTAAAACATGTTGAAAGTAAAAGCAGAATGCACCTTAAGACGCTCTCTGCTTAATGTTCAGTCTGCTATACAGTGGAGAATCTGTTATTCTTTCCCGTTTAAACGCAAACGTACGCAAACGCAAAACGCTAAAACGTAGAAAAGAACAACTTTTGGACAATTCTGATATTCCATGTTTATTCTGGTGGCAAATAGTTTGGAGCCTGATCAGACGCCGGGTTACCCGGCGTCTGATCTGGCTCCAAACTGTTTGCAGTGGAAATAAACGTTTTAGCGTAAACGCGTTTATTGGGAAAGAATAACACATTCTCCACTGTAGCTCGTTACCCCATGCATACGCATATTTTTACGCCTTAAATATTTTCTTCTACTAAAAGAAAATAGTTCCACTTTACAAAGTTATAAATAAATACCATAAACACTATTTTGATATCTTTAAAGGGACTCGCAACCGAATGGTGTACTTGTCAAAATAAAATAAAATACTCAAATAAAAGCAAATTTGTGGCATTATTTGGCTTCTGACATTAAAAATATATGATCAGTCCAAAAATGTCTCAAGTATTGTCACCGAATCTTAGTTTTTTTTTAGATATTTTCCATCGTTTTTCTATAGCGTTAGCTAACGGCATAGTTGTTGTTGTTGCGTCTCTACACGGGCTCAGACATAAACCCGAGCCGAATATGTATAAATCAATCGCTACCAGTGAAGTACGTTAATTCGCTACCATATAGATAGAGAGACCCAGTAGCCGCGTGGTTAAGGCGTGTGCCTTTGTTTTCATGTTTGTCTCCGTATGGAGGGTCACGGGTTCGAATCCCACCAGAGCTTCTTCCTTTTTTTTTTGAAATGCAATTTTTAACAGAATTTATTATCCAAAACTTAATCTTACCCATTTATATAAATATTTGACATATATTTACAAATTACTATTTTTAAAGGGACTCGCAACCGGATGGTGTACTTGTCAAAATAAAATAAAATACTCAAATAAAAGCAAATTTGTGGCATTATTTGGCTTCTGACATTAAAAAAATATGATCAGTCCAAAAAAAGTCTCAAGAATCGTCACCGAATCTTAGATTTTTAGATATTTTCCATCGTTTTTCTATACCGACTAGTAGACGGTATAGTTGTTGTTGTTGCTTCTCTACACGGGCTCAGACATAAACACGAGCCGAATTACGAAGTTGTATGCACTTTCGGTCGCTACACATTTAAATACGTTAAATCGATCCGAGATAAGCGGATAGTTCCGTGGTCCATTGGTCTAAGCGGTTTCCCCTAGTTTGCCTTCTGTCCGCCAATGCCGGGCCCCGGGTTCGAATCCCACCAGAGACCAATATTTTTTTTTATTGAAATACATTTTTTTAAACAGAATTTCTTATCCTAAACTAATTCTTTACCATTTATATATACGTTTGACACATATTTACAAATTACTATTTTTAATGCACCATCTGGTTGCGAGTCGCTTTAATGCTAAATCCGGTTGTGAGCCTCTTTAACAGATGATGAGACTTTTGCTTAAAGCAGACTGAAAGTAAAGCAGACGCTTTAAGTTGTCACTTGTCTTCAAAGCCAGAAAAAGGTTATTCGGTAAAAGGTTAAGCTACCATCTACTAACATATAGACAATATTTCTTGTGGAGCATAGTCATGAATGTGTCAAGTGAAACTGTTTTCTTCAGAGAAGGAATAAAATTCATCAAAGGAGAAAAATGTGTATTTTATAGTTATATGTTTAAAGTGGCACCCAAATACAGTAATTTTAGTAAAAGATCATATCCATGGGGTCTAACTTCTCTAATATGCATAACGTCACCTGATGAAATGAACTATTCTAATTGTAATTTGCTTGCATTAAGCCGCTCTTTTGACCTGGCCAGTACTCGCTATTACAGTGGAGAATCTGTTATTCTTTCCCGTTTAAACGCAAACGTACGCAAACGCAAAGTACTAAACGTAGAAAAGTACAACTTATGGAAAATTCTGATAATTCTTGTTTATCTTGGTGGCAAACAGTTTGGAGCCTGATCAGATGCCGGGTTACCCGGCGTCTGATCTGGCTCCAAACTGTTTGCACTGCAAATAATAGTTTTAGCGTAAACGCGTTTATTGGGAAAGAATAACAGATTCTCCACTGTACCAGACGTCCTTGTCACATTATTAAGACTGTCTTTCTCGATATTTTCAGCCATATTGCAAGTTTTTTGCAACGGACGAGATGTCTCTTATAGTTCTGCCCACATCAGAGGCATCGTATGTAGGTAGTTCAACAGAGAATATGTGACAGGCGTCAATCAGTCAATTGTATCATCGTTTTCTTAACCCATTACCTTATAAATACGCCTTTTAACGTTTTTAATTTATTCATCCACTAAACGAAATAGTTCCAATTTATACAGCCATCAATATGTATCTTAAGAAATGTTTTCTATATCACAGTAGATGAGAGCTTAAAGCGGACTGAAAGTAAAGCAGAATGCGCCTTAAGGCGCATTCTACCATGTGTCCAGGCTGCGTTAAGTGGTCACATTATCAAAACTAGAAACAGGCTATGGGATAAAATATCGCCGTCTGCTTATTTTCATCAACTTAGAATATTAAGCACTTTGACGAGAGAAACATGGCTATACGTGTCAATCGGATCTTGATTAGACACAGGGTAACTCGGCGCCTGGTCTGAATCCAAACTGTTTGCAAATCTTATTCAGGTTGCTCTCCTCACTGAACATAACAAACACATATTTTTAACTGCTAATCGGCTCGAGCTAATGGGGCTATTGTTTAGTCAACATAGCGTGACAGCATTCTGCTCTTGCCATCCCTCTAAAGACATTTTAATTCTCTAATGGTCTTTACAATTATGGTATGTTCAGTGTTCACATAGAATGTACATGTACTTTGGTACAGTGGAGAAGGTGTTATTCTTTCCCATTTAAACGCAAACGAAACGCAAACGCAGTGCATTAAAATGGGTAAAATGACAACTTTTTCAAAATGTTGACAACTAGTATTAAACAAAGTGTCTGATCAGACGACGGGTAACCCGGCGTCTGATCTGGCTCCAAACTGTTTTCAATGGAAAAAGGTTTTAGCGTAAACATGTTTTATTGGGAAAGAATAACGTACTCACCACTGTACTTAAGATGGAAGTTGGAAGTAGGAATATGGAATGTCACCATGGGGCTTTCGCACATTCCCCTGTCCAGCTCTACTGCACTCGTAGTTACAGTTTTGATCAAATTCAGCGAGGAAAATCGGTTTGTTTGCTTTTATTTTACAACCATACATGATGAAAATATAAGAGATACATAAACAAGAAAACATACAGCCAGATATATACAACACAATGCAACTCAATTCTTTTTTCAAAGCAAGTTTCAGACGAGATATTCAAAGCACATTATATGATATTCCAGAAGGGCAATAGTCTCTCTAGAATACCGACTGTAGTACAGTAAATCCTCTCTATTACGACCACTAATTTGTATTAATTATTATGTTTTTACGACAGGGGGGCTGCTTAAAGCAAGGTGACAGTAAAACAGAAACATCATTTAGGTGCTGTCTCCTACTGTGGAGAATCTGTTATTCTTTCCCAATAAACGCGTTTACGCTAAAACAATTATTTGCAATGCAAACAGTTTGGAGCCAGATCAGACGCCGGGTAACCCGGCGTCTGATCAGGTTCCAAACTGTTTGCCACCAAGATAAACAAGAATTATCAAAATTGTCCAAAAGTTGTTCTTTTCTACGTTTTAGTGCTTTGCGTTTGCGTACGTTTGCGTTTAAACGGGAAAGAATAACAGATTCTCCACTGTATCACCTGTCTTTTATCCCATAAATTAGCCTGAGTTTTAGTTGTCGTAATATAGAGAGGTTTCGCTGTATTGTGGTTTTCCGTTTTAAGGCGCTACGGGAACTAGAATATGATATGTTCTGTTATTACACGAGTCAATTCTCAAATCAATCATAAACCTCCCACTGACAATGTTCGTGATGTCCTGGTTACATTAAGCCATAAAGGATAAATACATACAGAGTCTCAATGAACATGTATATCAGTCTTCTTCTTGTAATCTTCATTTTACGTTGGAAACACAGGTACTTGACACATACTTTATTATCTATGAACCCCCCCCCCCCCCCCCTTTAAAAAAAAAGATTATAATAGAAGTAGATAGTAAAAAAAAAAGAAAAAAAAAAGTAGTAGATAGTAAAAAAAATAAAAAATATTAATAGATAAAAATTTTTGTTTGTCACCCGTCATTCTATTAATTCTATCAAAATAGCCACTCATATGTAACATTGAGAAAAAAAGAGAAGACGACAATTTTAAGCAGACGATATTGAAGCAGTAAAAGCGGAAGACATAATTGTTTTTTAGGGAATCGCAGCAAGCGTCGTTGTAAGGAGGGAGTCGTTGTTTGGAGGGCCGTTGTAGGGCGGGAACACTGTATATCACTGTAATTAAAAGAAGATCGATAAGTATAGTAGTGAAGCTACAGTGGTGCTTCCCTACAGCGGCCATACCATCAACGAGCTACTCCGTACAACAATGATTGCCAATGCTTCCCAAACAGAACAATTATGTCTAACGCTTTAACTGCTGCAATATCTTCTGCTTAGAATTGTCGTCTGCTGTTTTTCTCAAAGTAACGTAATGGACATTTTGACAGAATAAAACATACTAGTAATTACAAGTGACAAACAGCTTGAACCCAGATCAGACGCTGCGTTGTGTGGCGTCTGATCTGGATTCAAGTTGTTCACAAATGTAAGTCAATGTTCATCCCTATAACAACTCCCTTCGAGCAACACACGCGATCATTGTCTGGTTTGAGTCTGCACCGCTTGACTATATGAACCTCTTATGGAACGCTAGACACAATGGGTTAAATTGAATAAATGCCAAAGATGAATGTCAAACAATGTTGAATCAAATCAACATGATACCAGTCGTGGGGAATGGATCCTTGGTCCTTACTGTTGGCAAATAAACGCCTATCCTGATCGACAGGGAAAAGGTTCATACATTCTATTATACGTTTATACCTGTACTACGTTTATACCTGCACTTACATTTGACGTAAAGAGAAGGGCCATCTCTAACGTTGGTATAACTTTGTGAAAAGGTTTATTTAGCAGGTAAAATATTTTGTTAGTAAGTTCTTGTTACACTGCTATAAGTAAACAACTTATGGTATAACTTGTAACCCAACCCTTTTGCAATATCTTATCATCTATTGATAATGTGTATACATATATGCTGTAGAAACTGTGTATGTCGAATAAATGTATATGATATCTGATATTTGCAATGAAATATGATTAAATGAAATATATTATACAGGCGAATAACATAGGTAGCGATAGCAACATGTAGTATACGTTGCCACATCAACTCGCAATACAGTATATTGTCTGTTTAAACAATTGTTATCTAATTCTATATATTGAATTTAGATTTTAGGCATAGTAACAACATGTATCCTGGTCGAACAACAAGGTCCAAGGTTATAAAGCGTTTGAGCTGAGTCTTAGTGTGTTCTCAAGCATTGTATTGGTCAGATTTGAGTCTGGGCTCAAATCTGACTAAATCAAATACTTGAGAACGACTTTAGACTCAACTAAAAAGCTTTATAACATTGGACCCAGGTTGCTGAAATTCTGGTAAGTTCCCGAACTGTTTGCAAATACCAGTCCTGACTCGGGTGCGGGCAATTTGAAAACAAGTTGGGTGCAAACTAAACACAAGTAACTTACACCCCGCCAGGATCAGGATTGTTTGACGAATTGCTATTGTCCTCTAGTTTTTAACGAAATTGGAAGAAAACATTCATGTTAGATTGTGCTGCATACGACACGTTTGCAAAAGGCAAACTGTTTGACTACTAAAGGATATCGACCTCCTCGTTGAAATATACGACGATAAAATAGATCTTCAATTGCTTTAATAGTTAGCGCACTGTAACTATCACAGTTTTCAAAATATAGTGTTGCATTTGCTTTTAAAAGATTTGCCCAGAGTGCCAAATATTTTGAATCACGGGGTGGTGACGCCAAATTATCCCGCGTTTCATCTGGATCCACACAATTTGCATAAAGTATATGTATCACTAATCCATCTATAACTAGCTAAAGATTAACGACCTAGCAAACGATGTATATAAAATATTACGGTTTTAATCAATATAATCTTATATCTGCTATCTTCTTAGACTTACAAGTAAATATGTTACAGTCAATCTATATAATCAGTAATTTCAGGAAATGACTGAAAATATTTTCCATGCGTCTGATCAGGATCCAAACTGTTTCCATAATTATGTTACATGTAGTATTATAGAGCATGGCAGCGTAAGGGTTCAACACAATTGCACTTTCCACTCTATATATTGTTATCTGTAATATTCTTAAAAAGTCAGATTTGAGGTACAGTGCCCCCTCCCTACAACGGCCCTCCCAACATTGACTCCCTCTTTACAACGACCCTTGTCGCAGTTCCCGAACAGGACAATTATGTCTTACGCCTTTACTGCTGCAATATCGTCTCCTAAGCGTTGTCGTCTGCTGTTTTTCTCAAAGTTACAGTATTGGACATTTTGACAGAACTAAACTTAATGACAAGGGACAAACAGCTTGAATCCAGATCAGATGCCGCGTTACGCGGCGTCTGATCTGGATTCAAGCTGTTTGCAAATGTAAACCAATGCCCCTCTCTAAAACGACTCCCTCCGAACAACGTCCACATTTTTTGTCTTCCACTGGGTGTCGTTGTAGAGGGGGAGTGCTGTAACTTGACTGAACAAATATCAATTCGCGTGTCAAATACATTTGTAGTTTAAATTCTGAGCTGATGCTATAATACGCTAGTTTTGTAAATGACACTGCAATATAACCATGGCAGTGGCGGGATAACCCTTTAACCGCAGGAGACGCATAAAGTAGACTTTGCAAACAGTGTCGATCCCGATCAGACGCCGGGTACCGCGGCGTATAATCAGGATCAAACTGTTTGACACTCGTTTCGATAGTACTAATGTTTTACTCTCTTAAATCTTACTTTGAAATAATCTTGCAGACAACGATATTGATTATCGAACAGACGAAAAAAGAAACGGTGTAGGGGTAAAAACCTCACGATTAATTTGGCGCCCAAAGGTTTAATCTAGATACACACTTTGGCTTCAGGTGATACACCAAGAAACTCGGTATATCATTAGCACAATAATCATTGAACAATTGGGTTATATTTTCATTTTCATCCCTTTACTGCCTTACCCCGAGTACACTTGTAATTTGAAAACAGTTTGGATCCTGATCAGACGCCGCGTTACGCGGCGTCTGATCAGGATACAAACTGTTTTACACTCATTTTAATATTTCATAAGTCAAAACTAATATTATTTAATTTTAGAAATAAAAGCAGACAACAATTGTTTAAAATTGATGACGTCATGGCAGTGAAGGGGTTAAAAATAATGGCACAATTCTATTTTGAGAACCGCTGCAAACGACAGTTTTACAAAGACAAGCTGATTAAAATAGTGACATAATATCGACCGTCTCGTTAACAACTACGATGTTAACCCTTTCATTATCAAATTCATCGTAAGGGTTTTACCCCTTCACCGCCTTATTGTCGTCTGCTTCAATATTGTTGTCTGCAAGATCGTTTCAAAGTTATGTTTTGATCCATACAGGATCAAAACTGATTACAAACGCGCTTTAAGACGTCATTGAGAGTGAACGGGTTTAAATACAAATGCTTTAGGCTTTAGTTACTAACTATTCGTAGTTTGTATCTGAAAGTTGTGTCATCTGCCTTATTTTTAAGGTAAAGGTATTTCTCATTTGTTTAAAAATCTATAAGCAAAAGTGTCCAAAAAATTGGTCCAAAATAAGACGCCGATCTACTCGGCGTCTTATCTGGACCCAAACTGTTTTCAAATATTATCAACAGTTCACCCATCACGTTCTAAATATAAATGTCCTTACAAATGATACACACTTACATACGAGTGTTAAAAATGTTACCATTTCTAATAACATGGCCGCTATATGTATAAATCTTGGTATACCTAGATAAGAATTGATACAGCAACAAGATTGCTATTTTACACTCGTTTAATGTTTGAATTCTCCAGAATAGTTCTAGAAACAAAGTCATTAAAAAGGAAACCAGTTTACATCGGGCAAGCAGAGGAGGGTTTAAAAGTTAAATTAAAAACTGAACTTAGCTTTCCTTAGAATGCCTACGTTTACTTCCTTCCGTATATGGACATAATTATCTTCTGTTTAGAGTTTGAATTCAAATATTTTTTAACCTAGGCTTTCGTCATATACATTGAGACAAACATTACTAGATCTATGCAAGTCAAACAATATAGATCTTGATCATCTGGCCAAGGCAGTGAAGATGACAATACGCCATGTCTGGCGTAACATGCTTTGCATTCGCAACGTTTTACATACATAATAATCAGACGCTGCAATACTCATAGTCTGATCCTTGACACCTATTTTAAATATCTTCAGCAAGACCATACAATACATTATACATGAACGGTGCTCCCTCTATGCAACGACACCCAACGGGAGACACATAATGTGTGTGTTGTTCGGAGGGAGTCGTTATAGGGAGGGGAAATTAAGCAATTGCTTACATTTGCAAACAGCTTGAATCCAGATCAAACACCGCGTAACGCGGCGTCTGATCTGGATTCAAGTTGTGTGTCACCTGCTATTATATTTATTCTATCAAAATCTCCAATTATATGTAACTTTAAGAAAACAGCAGATGACAGACGATATTGCAGCGGTATAAGCGTTACACATAAATGTCGCGTTTTTTGGAAATGCGGCAAATGACGTTGTAAGGAGAGGTCGTTGTTGGGAAGGTCGTTGTAGAGAGGGAACAGTGTACATACATATTTTCTTTATTTGTACTGCTTCCTTTCTACGACAGCTCCTAAGGGAGACATACAGTTTGTGTTGTTTGCAGGGAGTTGTTATTCGGAGGGAAAAATAATGCCATTATATTGATTATCATGACTTAGTTTACATTAGCAAACAGTTTATTTGAACCCAGATCAGAAGCCGCGTAACTATTTGTCTGATCTGGGTTCAAACTGTTTGTAGCTAGTCTGGTTTCTTTTCTGTCAGAATGTCCAAATCGTAACTTTGAAAAAAAGCAAACGACAATTTTAAGCAGACTTTATTGCAGCAGTGAAAGCGATAGACATAAATGTGTCTTGTTTGGTTGTTTGGGGAACAGAGGTAAGAATTGTTGTCAGGAAGGAATCGTTGATGAGAGGGTCGTTGAAGGGAAGAAGCACTGTAAATGTAAAGTTTACATTACATGTAGACAACACATGTCAAGGAGACAGCTGCTATTATAGCGAAATAATGATCACAGTTTTAACGTCTGCCATCAACGATTTGAGTATCACAATAAATGATCATCGATTTCAGCATCATCATACAAACAGAGATTAACATGCCGCACGCTATAGGCGAATTTATTATCACATTTGCAAACAGTTTGGATCCAGATGAGACGACGAGTAACTCGGCGGCTCATCTGAATCCAAACTGTTTGACACTGATGATCCTCTTTTAAAGAAAATGACAACCAAAATTAGGGTAGGAAAAAATAATGTAAATGTAGATCTATATCAAGGATGTTTTAGATTAATCAAATATTTTATGATAGGTACCTAGTAATGCTACACATTTGCTTATATTTTTTATTTTTGCAAATACAGCGTTCCCTCTCTACAACGGCCCTCCTTACAACGACTCCCTCCTTACAACGACATTCATCGCTGTTCCCACGAAAATGATGTTTTATGCTTGCACTGATGCTTTATCATCTACCTAAAATTGTTGTCTGCTGTTTTTCTTACATAACTGACATTTTGACAGGAAAAACATAATGACAAATGACAAACAGCTTGAATCCAGATCAGACGCCGCGTAACGCGGCGTCTAATCTGGATTCGAGCTGTTTGCAAATGTTAACCAAGTTCCCTCCCTATAACGACTCCCTCCGAGTGGATGTCGTTGTAGAGAGGAAACGCTGTACACTACATGTATACTTGGTTTTCAGCCTCTGTAAATGAATCTCTAGTAAACCAGATTTGATAAAATAAGCAGACGACAGTTATCGCGTGCAGACGGTGAAACTGTTGTTTATGAGTATTTAGCCACGTGTTTCTATAGCGATTAGCCCTGACTACTAACTAGAAATACGTGTTGGTATTTTGGCATTTTCAATTAGTAGGTGTTGCAAGGCCATGTTCGATTGCAGAGACAGAAATAACTATATTGAACGATACTCAAACTATAGCCTCACTTTCGATCTTTAACAAAGTTATGCCAAGCGGATTCGTCCATGCTTATATATTGGATGATTCCATTTTACATTTAAATAATGGCATGTCTTAACTTGTCGTGTTTTTTTTTCATTTTGATGACAATTAGTGTTAGCTAATAGCGTAGACTATGATCAGACACCGCAATTATGCATCGCCTGATCTGAGTATGCACTGTTTGACTATGTCTAATATTTTGGGCGCTAGGTATACAGTAAAACCTCTATTACGACCACTAAAACCAACGGTTATCGATGTATAAAAGGCAGATGACAGCTTAAAGACAGGTGACAGTAATACATCAAGCCCCTAATGGAGCTTTCTGTTTTATTTTCGCATTGCTTCAAGCAGTCACCTGTCGTAAATACCTAATTAGTAACACAATTTATTGGTCGTAATAGAGAGGTGTTTTGTAAATGGTTAAAACAAGCGATCTTCTTAACCGTATTTATGTTGAAAGTTTCATATGGATTATATATGTTGGGTTAAGGGTGTTTTACAGAACATTTTAGAAAAATATAAGTCAAACAGACTTAAGAAGTTTTCTGATCAGTATTTACATTGTTCGAAACGTATCCAAATTGTTTTCAAATGTCAAATGCATTCGAAATGGTATGGTAATATAAAAGTTATAACTCTGCTAGGTTTTCTCAACATGACGCATACGCGTGTCACGTGCAATTTCATTATTGTTTTACCTATAGCCATCTTGATAAAGATTCGGAATTGATTACTTAAATAGTTCTACGTTGACGAAATTAAAATAGTTTGTGGTATCACAGTTTCCCTCCATATACAGTGGAGAATATGTTATTCTTTCCCAATAAACGCGTTTACGCTAAAACTATTATTTGCAGTGCAAACAGTTTGGAGCCAGATCAGACGCCGGGTAACCCGGCGTCTGATCAGGCTCCAAACTGTTTGCCACCAAGATAAACAAGAATTATCAGAATTGTCCAAAAGTTGTTCTTTTCTACGTTTTAGTGCTTTGCGTTTGCGTACGTTTGCGTTTAAACGGGAAAGAATAACAGATTCTCCACTGTATCTTGTCAGTGGCAATTCTATAAGTAGACTATTGGGAATACAGTGTTCCCTCTCTACAATAACTTCCATTCAGAGACAAATAGTGTGAGTGTTGTATGAAGGAGTTGTTATAGGGAGGAAATTAACACGTTAGAGTACTGAGCATGAATTTGCTTACATTTACAAACAGTTTGAACCCAGATCAGATGCCTTTTCTTATCTTGTTTGCGGAACTGCGGTCAGCATTGTTGTAATAGGGAGATAATCGTTGCTCGGAGGGCCGTTGTAGGAAGGGAGCACTGTAAAATCTGTGTTAACCCTTATCCTGCTGTGATATCGTCTGCTATGAAATTGTCGCCTGCCAAATTTGTAAAATTTGTATTTATACGTTTTTTAAACTTAAAGATAAGTGTCAAACAGCTTTGATCTAGATCAGACGCTGCAAAGGTGACAATGCAGAAGACGATATTCTTTCCAAGTAAACGTGTTCGTGCTAAAAACCTTATGCCGATTGCAAATAGTTTGGAGCTAGATCAGGGCGTCTTATCTGGCCCCAAACTGTTTGCAATGGCAAGTTGTTTGTTAGTTCAATGTATTTGTTAGAAATATTTGTTTTTGTCAGTAAATATCTACTAGCTAAAGTTAAACTATGTTTATAAACACCCGACTATAAATACAGTTTCTTGTATATTGTATCTTGTGTCTTGCAGTGGCACTGGTGCCTCCCATTTAACTGTGTTAAACTGTTCGGAACTTAATCAGATATAAGTAACTCTGAACCTGGTCTGGCTCCAAACTCTATGCTAGATAATAAATATTTCTTTTGGCGAACAAACGCAATGGTTTTTATGAAAATAGCATTTCCACTGGGGGCCATCGAGGTATCACGAAGGCCCGTTTCGCACAGAAGTCCTGTATATGTTTCGCACCTACAATCCATGTAAACACAGCCATTTGTGTACTATTTTTATGCGCTGACATTCGCATTAACCACCTGTGTCCATAGACACACATATCAATTGAATTATTTTTTTGGCAAATTACAGTATAGGTTCGTGAATAAACTGTTTACATACCTTTTCTTGTATTATTTATGGAAAATAAGTATGTATATCAAGCACAAACGTCAATTTGTCACTCTTAAATGAATATTGCCGGGCGATTATCGAAAAAAAACATTGGAATGATCCACTATATTTACAAATATTCTGGAACCCCATCTCAGACATGATGCATGTTTATTAATAGCTTCATTTTTCCATACTTTTTCAATTTGTTTTTCACAATAATGTATACAACTTTAAATCACTCACAGTACCCTGAAGGGTTTATGAGTGTGTATGTGCCCTCCTGAAGTCGCATTTACGTGTATACGTTACCAACAGAAGGTGTATGTGTTACCTCCTGAAGTCAATTAATTGATTTCTGTTGCAGTGACAAAAAAATGGATTGGACAAATGTATTGTTTATGCCTAGCTCACATTGGCTGTGGCGGTCGTACGGCAGTCGCACGGATTATTATTTTTACGGCGAGTAGCAATTTCCCGGCCGCCGTTGATTTCCTACGACCACCGTATGTTGTGCTCACATTTGCTGCGGCCGCCGCAATGCGAGATTTGATGTTTTGGGGGTAAAAAACTTGCGGCAGTGCGGTCTCCGCTCGGCAGCCGTACGTCGCCTCTGCGGCGGCCGCGATTTCTAATAAAAGCCACGGCGACCGCCAAATGGCCGTACGGCGGCCGTTGATGTGCAGTCTTAATGCTGCTCCTGCTACACACATTGGCTTGCTACATGTGCACATAACTAATATCCGTCCAACTACACCGAGAACTCAAAGGCCATATATGATTCCACTTTTAGATCAATAGACACATATGAACAAAAGTGCAAATGTCAAATAGTAAAATTAACCATTGAGGCCCGGCGGCCGCACGGTGGCCGTACGGCAGCCGCAGAACCGCTCTATGGCGTGTCGTTTTCTACGGCCATCATAGAAATGAACTTTTTTATAACTCCGCGTTATAATACTGCGGCGACCTCTACGGCCTGTAAAACTTTGGGATTTGCCGTGCGGCTGTCCCATTGCCGCCGTAGGATTTCTTCGGCCAGCGCAAGAATCTTCCGATTTCATTTTTAGTTTAAACATATTTATTGCATAATATATACATCCAGGGGATTAGGCTACAAATCTTCACAACATTATATAATGCCCGCTGTCCGATTTAACCTTTCTGCGAGCGCCGTACGCCCGACGTAGAGCAAGTGTGGGCGCACTTTTAGCGATGAGGCCGTCCAGTCAAGCGGTACCAGTGTGACCATACCAAGTGGTTTGTGACGTTAATTTTGGTACAACTGACAGCTAAATTATCACCAAAAAGCCTCGATTCGGAATTTTAATCGAATGTTGTTGTGTTTTTTTTATTTATGAGTCGATTTCAACGAAACATAGTCTATGCTAAGGGTATTAATAAGTTATTTTAGAATGATGACAATGTATTTGTCCCTAGATGGATACTTTTTGTCTGAAAACGAGGCAAATATCCAGAAATGTTAATACACACAATGATACCACGACAATTTAATGCTAGATATTGCCAACTAATTTGCCCCATTTTCAGGCAAAATGTATTACCTTGGAGACAAATCCATTGATACCACTGTAAAGAATCCAGTCCCCCGTATCATAAGCTATGTTTCGTTGAAATCGGCTAAAACAAATTTCATACATTTGATTGAAGTTCCGAATGGAGGCCTTTTTGTTGACAATTTGACTGCCAGTGGTATCCACATATTACGTCACAGACCATGTGGTATGGTCACACTTGGTACTATCCATTTATATTCTCTTCGCTTTTTGATAAAACGTGTAATATAAAAGACATTCACCCATTACCCTAAAGCCTGTTTCTAGTTTTGAAGACGGATAGTCACTTATTAAAGCAAATTGAAAGTAAAGCAGAATGAGCATTAAGGTACTTTTACTCTGTTTGCTTTAAGCTACCATTCGCTGGTATATACGTAATTATTAGGTCATTGTTTCATAAATAGAATATATATAGGGAAAAACCTGTGAAAAACCTGTGCAGCTTCTCATACACTTTTCTTAACACTTTCCCAGAGTAAATGCTTATATATGAAGGTGTTCGTGTAGTTTGGAATATTGGCTGTTTCTGTTTTACAAAAGTATAGCCCTTTGAGTATTTTCCTATAAAGAACATGTTGCAAACTTTCACAGATTAATTGATTACATAGACCAAGGTGTTCATGAGGTTTTCAATTCGGGATGCAACATTTTTAAAGAAATTATGTCGCTTTGAATTTGTTTCGTACAAAATAATTATAGTGTATTTCAGTTGCTCTGACAAATCAACAACTCTATCAGCTTCATCTGCTTCCGCAACAGTTGATTGATCGAATTCATTTCCTAGTCCTGCACTTTTAACTGCTTCAGAAACTTACATGAAATGGACCGGTTTTTTTGTGTGTTTAACCTTTAAAAAATTTCTCACTGGACTGTCACTATCAACAGATTTGGTGGAGATTATTTATTTTCGAGATAAACGGTATAGGCAACAGTAAGTGCATGATACTAGGCAGTTTGCATCCTATTAATTCAATGATGACTTCAGTTGGTAACATATACATATAAAATGGACTTCGTTTAGTAACATATACATACTCTGTGCGGCACCTATACACGGTTAATTTGTTAAACTCGATTTAAAATCCATTTATTGCATTACTGCAGATTCTTTATAACCCAAATAATATTCCATTGTTACAATCAATCTAAAAAGGTAATGTTCATATAATGATTAATAGCATTGTTTACCAAAATATCATACATTTGAAACATTTTACATCATAGGATGAATGACTATGTTATTTTGCAAGTAATACAATGAATAATATGAAATTTGTACGTAGATTGCTCGAGAAACCGTTCTACCTACCATCGGACCTATTTGATAATATGTTCCGGCTAGGAAAAAAAAGTATAGGCGAAATTGAGAGACACTCAAGGAAATTCGTGTTTTACTTTCGTTTTGGGTACACAAAATATGTACTTTGTCGGTGCGGAACATATACAGGACTTCTGTGCGAAACAAACCTCGTGATACCTCGATGGCCCCCAGTGATTTCCCTCGTGTGTATAGTGTATGTAAAGGTTATCGTACAGTCATCAAAGGTTGCTAAAAGCTACTACAAAAAGTGTTATTAATGCCTGTCTTAAAGCGACTCGCAACCAGATGGTGCATTAAAAATAGTGATTTGTAAATATGTGTCAAACGCTTATATAAATGGTAAAGAATTAGTTTAAGATAAGAAATTCTGTTTAAAAAAAATGTATTTCAATAAAAACAAATATTGGTCTCTGGTGGGATTCGAACCCGGGGCCCGGCATTGGCGGACAGAAGGCAAAATAGGGGAAACCGCTTAGACCAATGGACCACGGAACTATCCGTTTATCTCGGATCGATTTAACGTATTTCAATGTGTAGCGATCGAAAGTGCATACAACTTCACAATTCGGCTCGTGTTTATGTCTGAGCCCGTGTAGACAAGCAACAACAACAACTATACCGTCTACTAGTCGGTATAGAAAAACGATGGAAAATATCTAAAAATCTAAGATTCGGTGACGATTCTTGAGACTTTTTTTTGGACTGATCATATTTTTTTAATGTCAGAAGCCAAATAATGCCACAAATTTGCTTTTATTTGAGTATTTTATTTTATTTTGACAAGTACACCATCCGGTTGCGAGTCCCTTTAAAAGAAACTTAACTCAATGCAATCAAATGCAGAAATAGCAAGTTTTTGAAAATACTCTCACGATTAGTTTCTAACTCTTTCAAAACCATGTACCTATTTAAAAATAACCATTACCCTGCAAAACAGTATAGATAGGAGCACTCTGATCAGGGTCTGCACTGTTTCCCAGGGTTCAAAGTAGACTGGTTCATGTTTTGATATCTGAACAGATCTAAAAGGGAACTTAATAACCCACAATAGCCACTATGTGTTGAAAGAGTTAATCTGAATAGCAAGTTGTTTGCAGTGGTTAAAATGAATGTATCAAGAGTGCGTTTGTTGGGAAAATGTAAAGTATTTTCCATGTAACAGTATTTCTTCTTTCTTAAAGTTTCTACAATATTGTACATGAATTAAGCTAAGACGTAATTTTTTCCCGTTTGAACGAAATAAAACGCAATGCCACAAACGGTGAAATATGACAGCCTTTTGAAAATTCTCATTGTATTGTCCAACAGTTGGGAGCCTGATCGGACGTCGGGTTACCCGGCGTCGGATCTGGCTCCAAATTGTTTGCGGTTAAAATAAATACGTTCATCGGGAAAGAATAATGTTTATACTCCACTGTAGAAACGCGGTAAGATCTAAGTCAATATTATTGCTCCTGAAGTTGCCATTACGAGAGAGGCTTGACATAAACATTTTAATTGGTATCCCGGGAGTTTAGGGTTTTTATTTTAGAGACAAATGCCTTGATATCAACTCTTTCTTGTAGAGTTGTCTTGGTTTCTGAGTTCTGACTATAATGTATACAACAGCCATGTTACAGTGGACACGTCGTTATGCATTCCCGTTCAACCCTTTCACAGCAAACGGCGCCAAAAGCGACTTTGCAACAGTTTGGATCCTGATCAGACGCCGCGTAACGCGGCATCTGATCAGGATCCAAACTGTTTGACAGCTGTATTGACATTTCTTCAGTCAAAAAGCCCTAAATCTGACTTTAGCAATATTGCAGACAACACTTCCAATGCAGAGGATATTTTGGCATTAAGAGGATTAAAGCAGGCGATAAAATTTGGCAGGGAAAGAGTTAAACGAAACGAAACTAAACGCAAGCGCACTGCTCTACAATGTAGAAACTGAAAACTGTTTGACCTTTCTAACGATTTATTTTTCCAGAGTTGCAAACAGTTTGGAGCCTGATCAGACGATTGGTTACGCCGGAGCAATGACGATAAGTATCCCACTCTAAAACGTTACCCCGGAGGACATTTTTTGACGTAAAACCTGTCCTTTTGATTTGATTGGACATAATATCATGAACCGGTTGGTCAACTTTCTACGTCGAAAATGTCCTAGGGTGACACTTCTTTTCGTCATACTGTTTGCAATGAACATCAGGTTTTAGCAAATCTGCATTAACGCGTTAATTGGGGAAGAGTTGTACAGCGCTCCCTCTCTACAACGACACCCAATGGGAGACAAAAAATATGTGCGTTGTTCGGAGGGAGTCGTTATAGAGAGGGAAACTGGTTACATTTGCAAACAGCTTGAATCCAGATTAGACGCCGCGTAACGCGGCGTCTGATCTGGATTCAAGCTGTTTGTCACGCGTCAAGAAGTATTTTTACTGTCAAAATGTGCATTATGTAACTTTTGAGAAAATGAGCAGACGACAATTTTAAGCAGACGATATTGCAACAGAAAAGGCGTTAGACATAAGTGTCCTGTTTAGGGAACCGTGGCACGGGTCGTTGTAAGGAGGGAGTCGTTGTTGGGAGGGCCGTTGTAGAGAGGGAACACTGTACTTTCATCGTACAATTTGACCGTCGGCTTTAACCCTTTCAAGACACAATATCCTCTGCTAAAATATACCATCTTCAAAGTTGATGCCAAATTCAAGTTTTGACATTACAATATCTAATACAAGTGTCAAACAGTTACGCGGAATCTGATCGGAAACTGAACTGTTTGCAAAGTCGATGTAAGACGCATACATAAGAAAACGTAAGAAGGCTACTGGTATTGACAAAATTCCTTCTGAGGTGTTGAAAAATGACACAACCGTCATATTTTTACATACTCTGTTTAATATATGTTTTGAAAAAGGTATTGTACCTACAATGTGGAATAAATGCATCATCAACCCTATACCGAAATCATCAACTGCTGATGCTAGGGATCCTCTTTCATACAGAGGAATATCGTTGACATGTTCCATGTACAAACTGTATTGTAGTATTTTAAATGATAGGCTTAGTACTTGGTCTGAAGCTAATGGACTCATTGTAGATGAACAAAATGGATTCCGAAAGAAAAGGAGCACAACTGATCAAATCTCAGCGCTTGTTAATATTATTAATACAAGAAAGAAATTAAAGAAAAGTACGTTCACAGCGTTTATCGACTTCCGTAAAGCATATGATTTAATCAATCGATCTAAGTTGTGTACAAGATTACAGGACATTGGTGTTTGTGGTAAACTGCTGAGAGCTGTAAAATCTTTGTACTCATCTGTAGCGTCATGTATTAGAATTAATTCATTTACTACAGACTGGTTTGATGTACACTGTGGATTACGTCAGGGCTGTGGGCTATCACCGATATTTTTTAATTTTTATATCAACGACCTTGCGTTGTATTTAAAGTTACTTAATGTCGGTGTTAACATTGATAATGAACTAGTATGCATATTGTTATATGCCGATGATATTGTCAGGGCGACCAATCACGTGACTTTTGTATCGATAGTATTTACTAACAATGGCCGACAGCTTTCAAGAAAAAAGATGAGTTTTGCATTTTTCTTCGTCTATAGGTATTCTTGCAATCCGACTTATCGACCATGGTCTGGTCCACACATTTCCGGTCATTTTGGTACCAAAGGCTCAACGCCACATGCCATAGTTTCTTTGGAATGCTTGTCACAAGTTTCGAATTGAGGGGAAAGATTCTTAAATTTTCGGGATACGGTTTACTAACGAAGCTTATTTTGGCATCTAACTCGAAAACGATTTTATGTCCTGTGACTTCAGATGTAGAAACACATTCTACAAGATTCAGTTTGCCCAAAAATGTGTGTTTTTCATAAAAAATCAAATAGTTGCGTGATAGAAAGGATGATGTACAAGAAGAGTAGTGTATTTTAACGAAATAATGGAGATAGAGTATACTAATCAAAATCGATAGAGTATTTTAATGATGGCAGTATGTCCAAAACGAGCCAGTTTGCATGGTATATATATACTTTGGAGTGGAGCAAACGGTTAAAGCAGTTAAACTTGACTTCTATCTAAAGTGTAACTTAGCTTGGCTTCTATCTACACTGCAAGAAGGACCAAGCCTGTGAAACGAAACATTCACCTTTGGAAGAAGGCTGATCTTGACTCGCTCAGGTCTGAATGTAGTAGATACCAGGAAGATTTTGTGCGAAAGTACACCAATGCCAGCGATATCAACACCATGTGGGATGACATTAAGAACTCACTTCTTGGATTCCTAGAATCATGTGTTCCTTCCAAGATGACTAGTTCTCGTTTTAGTCAACCACGGATAAATAGAGAGGTGAAACTGCTCAGTCGAAGAAAGAAGAGGGCTTTTGCAAAGGCTAGAAAGACTAAAAGTGCCAGGGGCATCAAACGCTATAAACATCTGAAGAAATTATCAAGAGATTCTTGTAAATCTGCCTATAATGAATACCTATCGAATATAATTTGTCCAGAAACATCTTCCAACCCAAAAAGATTATACAGTTACATTAAAAGCAAAAAGACCGATAACCAGGGTGTTGCACCACTGAAAGCAAAGACTGGCATCACACATTCTGACAGTGCCACCAAATCCAACCTACTTAACGATCAGTTTTCCTCAGTCTTCAACAAGGATGAAGATGTGACATCAATCCCCGACATAGGTCCTAGTCCTCACCCTCCTGTGGGCAATATAACCGTTACAGAAAAGGGGGTCTTCAAGTTGCTTTCTGACCTGGATCCACACAAGGCAACCGGTACAGACCAACTTCCCGCTAGACTGTTGAAAGAACTTGCACAGGAGCTTACTCCAATCTACACAATGTTCTTCCAGGCATCGCTGGACCAAGGCACCATACCACTAGACTGGAAATCAGCAAATGTTGTACCACTATACAAGAAAGGGGACCGCAGTAAGCCTGAAAACTACAGACCTGTCTTTCTGACATCCATTACTTGCAAAACCCTAGAACATATAATCAGCAGCTCAATCATGCAGCACTTGGACCATCACTCTATATTAACCAACTGTCAACATGGCTTTCGTAAACCAAGATCCTGCGAGACCCAACTGATTCTAACTATCCAGGACTTAGCTAGCAACATTGACAATGGAGGACAGACAGATGTAATTTTATTAGATTTCTCTAAGGCTTTCGATTAAGTTCCTCATCAAAGACTTCTCTCCAAACTTGAATGTTATGGGGTCCGCAGCAACATCCATCAGTGGATTGGCAGCTTCCTAGAGGGCCGTACACAACAAGTAGTCCTTGACGGCAGTACATCGGCACATGTTTCAGTCCAGTCAGGAGTACCTCAAGTCAGCGTTCTAGGTCCCTTGCTATTTCTTTTATATATCAAAGATCTACCAAACTACATCTCTTCAGAATCTACTGCAAGGCCTTTTGCTGATGAGTGTGTGCTTTACCGGCCAATCAAGTCTGCTCAAGATGCCCATGCTCTACAACAATACCTAAATCAGTTACAGGAGTGGGAAAAGGACTGGCTTATGAAATTCCATCCCCAGAAATGTCAAATTCTACACATCACCAATAAGAGAAAACCATTAAACCTACAATACAACATCCATGGACATACACCTGAAGTAGTCGACTCCGCTAAATATTTAGGCCTGTCCATTCAAAAATCTCTCAACTGGAACAACCATATCAATACTGTCACAAGAAAAGCAAACAACACTAGGGCCTTCCTTCAACGAAACATCTCACAGTGCCACAGGGAGACTAAGGAACTCTGCTACACCAGCCTAGTCAGACCCTTGATGGAGTAAGGATCAATCATATGGGACCCATTTACAGAGTGCAACATCCGGGAACTGGAGATGGTGCAGCGCAGGGCAGCCAGAATGGCTTTTTCCGACCACAGAAGAACCTCCAGCGTCACACCTATGCTGCAACAACTCCAGTGGCCAACTCTCCAAGAACGCAAAGCACAGGCACAGGTCATCATGATGTATAGAATTGTTTATCATCTTGTTGACGTCCCAACCATCCACCTAACTCCTATCAGCTCTATCAGAGGCCATGAGCTTAGCTTCCTTGTACCTTTTGCTAGAACCTTATGCTACCAGAAAAGCTTCTTCCCTGACACCATCCGGCTCTGGAACCATCTCCCCCAGTCACTAGTATGCTGCCCCACGTCAGACAGCTTCAAGAGGGGAGTAAAGGCTGTCCAGCTCCGATAAAACGCACTGGATGTTTTTATCTGCACTGTTAAATAGATTCTTTTATCCTGGCACCTGTAAATATATGTAAATAGACACTTCTTGAAGCACCATGCGCCTGTACGATTATACGCCAGACGGTGTCAGTACATTATAGGAAGAAGAAGAAGAAGAAGAAATGTGACTTTTATTTCAGATAATGGGGAAAAAAGAACCACTTTAAGAAAGTACCTACGGCGAAGAAGTGCGGCGACCACAAATGTATGCGTTCTTCACACAGGGAAGAGGAAAGAGTGGACACGCCGACTAAAAGACAGGCGCCATTAAAATCGCCATTCAAGTCGCCTCTATATAAATGCGCGCCTGCAACGAAAAAGTTTAAATCAGTCAAGTCTCCATACAAAGACCAAGTTTGTAAGTTGGTCAGTATAGAGAATCCTACGGATTATGATCCATAGTTGGAAGCCAATTTTGACCATCACCCTTTTTTCATGAGCAAATCACAACTTTAACTACACTCACTGGTTCTTAAATGTGGGCAGCTATAGCAGAATGTATGAGCGTGTTTCACTTTAAAATATGTTTAGTAGCAATAAACAATACTCCTTACAAATTGTTAAACATCCGTGCATGCATGAACTTTGTGGGATATTTTTGTTACTTATCTCCTTACCGCTGGTTCAAGATAAATCAGGTGCGGATCCATGATTTTCAGTTAGGTGGATCGGGTTAGGTTCCAGACTTTCGTAACAACAAAAACAAAACAAAACAAGGTCGTAAGCACTTCTAACAAATAATATTCTCTTATTTTAGGGTTTTGCAGGGCAGGCTATTCTGTTTTTCGAATTTGTGGCCAACGAAACTAAACTTAGTCGTATTTTTTTTAAAAAGATAAACGGTTTAAAAATTCATAAATTTCGGCAATCGTGGTGGGGCGTATGAGTCCGCTCTAAAAGGCACAAAATCAGCAACGGGAACACAGACCTCAACTAGAGATATTAGATCTGAGTAACCAATTTTCTAAGAGTGGTCAATTAAACTGTCCTAGAATGTCATGGAACACTTGGCGAGCACACTTACCGGTTTTATAATTAAACATTTTGAACGCGACTAGCAACCTATAACAAACAAACAAAAAAGTTCAAAGGTAATGATGACATGTTGTTCGTGAGCTCTTGAAAAAAAAAACGGTGCCTCTTTTCGGAAATGCCACGCAAACTGGCTCGTTTTGGACATACTGCCATCATTAAAATACTCTTATCGATTTTGATTAGTATACTCTATCTCCATTATTTCGTTAAAATACACTACTCTTCTTGTACATCATCCTTTCTATCACGCAACTATTTGATTTTTTATGAAAAACACACATTTTTGGGCAAACTGAATCTTGCAGAATGTGTTTCTACATCTGAAGTCACAGGACATAAAACCGTTTTCGAGTTAGATGCCAAAATAAGCTTCGTTAGTAAACCGTATCTGAAAATTTAAGAATCTTTCCCCTCAATTCGAAACTTGTGACAAGCATTCCAAAGAAACTATGGCATGTGGCGTTGAGCCTTTGGTACCAAAATGACCGGAAATGTGTGGACCAGACCATGATCGATAAGTCGGATTGCAAGAATACCTATAGACGAAAAAAATTGCAAAACTCACCTTTTTTCTTGAAAGCTGTCGGCCATTGTTAGTAAATACTATCGATACAAAAGTCACGTGATTGGTCGCCCTGATTGTGCTACTGGCTGAAAGTGAACGTGACTTACAAATCTTGGTGACAGGTCTACATGACTGGTGTGTTACGAATGATATGTCGATAAATACTAGTAAGAGTAATATTGTGCATTTTCGCCCAGAATCTCAGACACGATCAGACCTTGTCTTTAGATGTGAACAAGACACGCTAAGCTATGTTGATAGATATAAGTATTTAGGTATTGTATTGCATGAGCATCTAGACTTTAATGTTACAGCTAGGATGGTGGCAAAGAGCGCCAGTCGAGCGTTAGGTTTATTGATAGCAAAGTGCAAGTTAGCTGGTGGGGTACCTCATAATGTTTTTACAAAATTGTATGACTCAGTTGTCTGGCCAGTAATTGCCTACGGGGCTTCTGTTTGGGGTTATAAGTCATTTTCTTGCATAAATGCAGTCCACAACCGTGCCATGAGATTCTTCCTTGGGGTTGACAAGTATACGCCCAATGCAGCGATTTCTGGAGACATGGGTTGGGTCCCACCTGTGGTCCGGCAATGGAAATCTGTGGCATTATGTTGGGTTCGTTTATCTCATACAAACACGTCACGTCTTAATAAGCGTATTGCGTTATGGTCCTTGGAGAAAGCAACCCACTGTAGAAACTGGTTTTATTATGTCCAAATGCAATTGAATAACTTGGGCCTTGGTCAGTTTAGCAATATGTCTGTGCCTATAGCCAAAATGTCATTTGTTCTTCAAATTGAAACCCTTACCATGGAGAAATATTTGGCTGAGTGGTCGCGTTTGATTAATAGCACAGTCGGGGCGTCAGGCAGGGGTCGAAACAAATTGAGGACTTATAAGACTTTTAAGCAGGACCATTCTACGGAAGATTACTGCAAGATGATTCTACCCCCTAGACATAGGTCAGCGTTCTGTAAGTTTATGTGTGGAGTAGCCCCAATTCGCATTGAAACGGGTAGATACGAGAACTTGAGACTAGATGAACGCCACTGTCTTTTCTGTCACGTGATTGAGGATGAAATGCATGTCATTTTAGACTGTCTGATGTATGGTGACATTAGATCAGATTTATGCTCAAAAGCTGGTTTATATGACCCTAACTTCTCTAATTTGAGTAAAGATAACCAACTCAAGTTACTGTTCTCTAGTCAACCCTTAGTTAGACAATGTGCCAAAACCTGTTTTAATATTCTTCAACGTCGTCAGTTTTATCTATGTAAATAATTAATATACTGTTGTTGTTTTTTTTCTCATTTGAATGTCTCTGTATTTTTAACCATTACAAGTTTCAGCTGCTAATAAGTTGGGTTTTTTTTTTTATATCAGATCGATAGAGATATTTGGATGTTTTAGACAATTTCTTAAATGCACATAAGGGCTTCTTTTAATCTAAGGGTACTGAATTCTTTTTTAACTAATGGTTTTCTTTGTTTTTAATTAGCGGCTGATACTTGGTTTTTACTCTGTAATTAATCTTTATGCATTGTATTCATGTAATGATAATAGATTATGATACTGTTGTCATGTACTTGTAGATAGTCTCTTATAATTCTAATTATGAATGGTCATGTACTAATTGTTTTAGTTTTAAGATATGTATTCAATGTGTGTACATGAATGAGACTTAAATAAATAAACATATACATGTGCCATGTGAGGAAGATGTTAATCACGAACAATTAAGTCACACTTCAGACACCTGTCCTACCAGTTTCCACAGGAAAAAGATCATTTGAGTGTGTTATTCTATACATTTTGACATCATAGTTTGATAAGAGTTTTGTCCCACAAATTTTGTGTGTACTGTTTCAAAACAGTTATAGACACTCCTGACGTCCAATTAGCCCATAGACGGCAGAAACGGACTTTAACAAACAAACAAGAAACAACAGCAGACACACCTGGATAAAACGAAAACGAATAAATTCTACGTGATACCTCATGTACATGCATTTTTTCATTCCTCATGCTGATTGTATGCCTGAGTGTAATAAAGATATGTTCTGTTCTGTTCCTAAATATAACCAAGTTATAACATGGCTAAACTGTGTTAGTGTGTTTCATTAATTGTGCTATTATTAATGCTATATGTGAACCCATCGTCTTCGTAGACGGGCGGAGGCCGACGAATACATCAAAACAAATGTAACAACAAACGCTTATACAGTGGAGAATCTGTTATTCTTTCCCAATAAACGCGTTTACGCTAAAACTATTATTTGCAGTGCAAACAGTTTGGAGCCAGATCAGACACCGGGTAACCCGGCGTCTGATCAGGCTCCAAACTGTTTGCCACCAAGATAAACAAGAATTATCAGAATTGTCCAAAAGTTGTTCTTTTCTACGTTTTAGTGTTTTGCGTTTGCGTACGTTTGCGTTTAAACGGGAAAGAATAACAGATTCTCCAATTGACCGATGATAGTTTGTCGTTATATAGAAAAATATGAACTAAGGAAATCAAAACATAACTAGAACATGAAATTTCATGCGTTTTGTAGTTAGGAAACATTTACATGAGTGCCAATCAGTTTGGATCCTGATCAGATGCCGCATTACGCTTCGTCTGATCAGGATCCAAAATGTTTGCAAACAGTAATGGCAGTGAAAAGGTTGAATATAAATTTTAACTCTCGTTTGCATATGTGAAGAAGTGTATCACTTTCAGAGCGATAGATTGTTTGATTCCCGAAAATGTTCCACAAAACAATAAAAACTGTTTCTCCAAAAATAACCTATCTTCGTTCAGGTATCAAAACGTCAAGCTTGCAATTTATCTAGTGGATTCGCCATTAACAACAACTAACGGCCCGATCCATTTAACTTGATCAGAGGTCGTGATTCTATAGTTCAGCAAACATATATAATGACTGATTTATTAGCAAAGTGTTTATAATCAATCACTCTAAAACTCTTACGTATATAGTAAAGTCCAGCTTTTACGATATCTCACAAGAACGTTTGATTTCATTGTCAGAGTCTGGTAGTTGCTTAAAACAGAAAACGACTAAAGAATAAAGGAGATTTCTGCCTTACTTTCTGTCTGTTTCTTCAGGGAGATTTCTAGTTTACTTTCATCCTGCTTAAAGTCGTTTTCTGTTTTTAACGAGACGTTGCTTGAATGGGTGAAATAGCGGGGATTTATTGTAGAGCAATTCTTCTACTACATCATCTATAAGTACTACTTGTCTTCTTTATCACAAGGCTCCGGTAGATTGCAATGGCGAAAACATTATTATCCCCTTTACTATCATGACGTCATCAATTTTAAACAATTATCGTCTGCTTTTATTTCTCAAATTCAATTTTTATGCATTTTGACTTAAGAAATATTAAAATGAATGTCAAACAGCTTGGATCCTGATCAGACGCCGCGTAACGCGGCGTCTGATCAGGATCCAAATTGTTTACAGATAACCAGTATATAATCAGGGTAAGGCAGTAAATAGGTTTATATTTCCAGTGTCATAATGACATAATAACCCGTATAACACATTCAATCATAATATTGTCTGCTTAAATATTTCGTCGCGCGTGTTTACCAGTTTTTGGACCCTGGCCAGACGCCTAGTTATGCGGTGTCTACACAGTATCCAAACTGTTTGTAAATGTAAGAGTTGTCGGACTTGGCAATAAAGGGGTTTAACGAAATACGGACACAAATACAATTTAAAATGAAGACAATAATAGTATTGTGAAACTGCAGAGGATTCCCTTCAACAGGGCTTCCATTTCTCCGGATTTTCCTAAATCTTCGGATTTTATTCTAGAACATTGTAGCTTAAAGCAGGCTGAAAGTAAAGCAGACTGCGCCATAAGGCGCATTCTGCTTTACTTCCAGACTGCTTTAAGAAGTCACATGTCAACAAATACTAGAAACAGGCTATGGGGTAAAGGTACGATTCGTTAATTCGCAATTAAAAAATGCAAATTTCGAAATCTTAGGAATTTTCATGTCAACTTATGGCAGCCCTGCTTTAAATCTTAGTGTCATAGCGTTTAGAACCTAGCTAACCTCCTAAAATATCTTACTCTGCTTTGGCTCCAAACTGTTTGCAGTTGGTTTCCGTAATTGGAATTATACAAAGTGCTTTGTTGGGAAATGTCTGACCAACTATACTTCTAGAAAAGATAATGTAATTATATATGTAAGGGAATATACTAACTTAACGGTATACATGTATGTTACTGTGTGCACAGACATATCTGTCACGTGACTGACGCTTTGTTTAGACATTGGTCTAAAAATTACAGTTTCAGTTTAACCCATTTATTCCTCGATATTTCAAAGAACTCTATATGTGTGCTTCATTATAGATAAAAGGTATTCTAAAGAAACTAAAAGTCCTTATAAACGGTACTGTACATTTTCTTTTTGGAAGTATATAACAAAACTTTTTAAGAGTAAATAGTATGGTTAATTTCATTGAAGCATGTATCGTTATGTATACAAAAGTGTTCCTTATTAATTAATGCAAGATTAATATAATCAAACACGGGGGATTCTATACCCGAGGTTGGTCTGTTCCCTGTCGCAAACGAGCTTTACCGCTTAAGTTACCTTTCAAACGAGTAAATTATCGGAATTATAATAAACCTACTTTATTTATGTGTACAGTGTACACACGTTTAAGAAGAGAGCGTGTCACACTTTATATCACAAGTCATAGATACAAATGTTTTTTATTGAATTCAAACGATTTCATAGAGTAAAATTTACTAAAACGACTATTTTTTTTCCTTTATATGCTTTATAATTTAATATTGTTTGTTTTCATTACATTTGGTTAGCTGTGATTGGCTGTAATTTTTGTTTCATAACTCCATGAAAAAAATAAAATTCAGGCCACGCCTTATCAGGACTACTTTCCCTTAGTCCAACTGCTCTTCACAAGCGCTGCATGAAGCAGGATGCCAAATGACGTCATTGACGTCGGCGTTACTACATAACAACGTCGCGTTTTGGCGGAAAATATATATGGCGGAGGGACTACAACCTACGTTTTAAAGCGTTAAAAAAGAACATTCGCGTCAGATTCTGTATTTAACAACTTTCTTAAATTCAGAAGTGATATTAAATTATAAGGAATAATTCGGAATATTTATTGTATTCATGGAGGTATGAAAAAAAAACCTGGTCACACTTTTGTATGAAACCGCTTCGCGGTTTCATACAGTGTGACCAGGTTTTTTTTCTCCATACCTCCATGAATACAATAATTATTCCTTAAATACTTTCAAGCCATAACAACAACCGATGTCAATGACGTCATGTAAGAACGTGACGTTACGCGTAAACTCGATCATGTGAGAAAATCAACAACAACAAAATAAATCACTGTTTAAACAGCAGATCAGTGCATTGTTGAAAACCACAGACAAGTGAATAGTCTACTGTATAATTCTCCATTTCATTTCACTCTGTGAACGAAGCTTGTGGTCCATCTTAAGGTTTAGGGTATTTCTGTAAGAGTTACCTCCCTTGTCCTTGTTTTTATCTCAATAGCGCGGAGGGATACAGTGCCAGACCAAGTTTACCGTACGGCTATTTAAAGAAACAAATTGTTTTCTCGCTTTTTATGGGTGCCAGATAACAATTTGTTACTCTTTGCCATTCTTCCTGTTGTTAAAGTTACTTTTACGCCTATTCAGAACAACGGGGATTGAATCATTCAAAGGAACAGGGTAATGTCTTTAAGCTACCACATGTCTATTATAGGTTTCTATGCTTGGTCGTTGTATGTTTGGTGGTCAATGTTGTCATTACTTCGTCTGAAAACATATTTGTCTTGTTTATCACAAGACCCATATAGAACACTAATCACGTGGAATGAGATAATGTAATCAGATACCAGGGGAATATGATCTGAATGGCTTCAGTTACTGCGTGCATAGACTGTATCATCCGTCACGTGACAATCTCTTTATATTTAGAGAAAATTGTATCAAAGAATATGGTAAAAGTACAGTTCACAATATGGAAGCCGTATGCTGTTTAGTGTTTTAGCAAGAGTTCTAACAAGGGCAGGTTGGAATAGGGAAAGGGCATGGGGCAAACTCACTGGAAACTGATACATGTTAACATAAAAGTCACGGAAAGTTCATTTATACCCCTATAATTGTCCTTTAAACAGCTATAAAAGTTTTTTGTCTATAAAGAAACTATGTAAGGCATTATTATGTGCTCTAAAACTGTTAAACTATCAAAACAATTGTACGTTTTGGTCATTGAAAAGTCTAAGACAGTAGGTCGAGGAAAAAGGACAGAGGGTGTGAGGGGGGCACTCTGGTAAAACGCAATAGATAAAACACTAATATAGTGAGTTCTGTATAAACGACACCATGCATTTATTTGTCCCACTACTTTAACAACTATTAGTCAACTGGTGACAATATGTCAAACGCGTAGATCTCTTTTGACAAGTGACCAATTGATAAAGCATGATAAATAATGTTGAACTCTTCTACAAAGCTTGCTGCATTAATCTCATCTTATATTAAGTAATCAACTGTATTCAAAAAGTTCAATCATCTTTTATTGAATGGACACAAAATACAGCATTGACTTATATTTCTTTACACAAGTGACAGTAACTGTTTAATAGCGAATTGAATAGCGCTAAAATATCCTACATTAGAGTGCATCATTCCTATCGTGTATTAAAGATTATCTATATGACTCCTGTATACATTTGAGCAAAGTCATAGGAAAAACAAAACGTATTACATTGCAAAAGTGTATATCCAGACCAGGCCTCAACTAATGACTGGTGTCTTCTATCGTCATTAAAGTAAGTAACAAAATACTGTTAAAGCTGGTGGACGCCAAACAGTGTAAATCCTGACAAGCCACCATGCCATAGACGCCATAGACACGGCGGCTTGTCAGGGTCTTTACTGTTTACAGTCCAATAAAGCTAGTTTTTTTCATTGCTGATTTATAATGCATGCATACCATTATCCTAAATCTTTGTACCTAGAGTCTAATAAAATAGACATAGGCAAACAGTGTATGCGGCGTCTGGTCAGATTCTACACTGTTTGCTGATAGGACATTCAATATAAAACAAAACGAAAAGGAAAATCTAGACCAGGCAACCCTTAATCAAAAATGGACATAAGCATGAAAGGATCCACTGGGCGCAAAGGGGTTAAAATGAGTTCGATATGATACTAGACAACACTGGTCGCTAATGATGAGGTTTCTGGAACCTTGTCCGTTCCGTGAACTAATCCAATACCATGACACCCAGGGCTGACATGTTACCACGTTTTCATTAGTTCCTTCTGGAACACTTAAGCTTAGCCCGCTAACATATTACCTGCTTTAACATTGCCGTTACTCCATATTCCTCAATTTTCCTTTTGAATATCCGTTAAACCCCTTTATATGTATACTGCCTTACCCCTAGTTACCTAGTACAATGATTTCTTTTCAAACAGTTTAGATCCTGACCAGCGGCTGACCAAGAGTCAAAATGTTTGACACTTATAGCAGACAACAATTGTTTAAAATTGATGACGTCATGGATTCAAAAACCGCTATGCAGACCTGATCGGACACCATCTTATTTGGCGTCTGATTCTTATTTCAAACAGCTTGCATATGGCAAATATGGAAGTAATATTCAATCTTCTTGTCTGTCGATCTGTGTGGTTACTGTGCCAAACAGTTTAGTGGCACTGTGCCGCGTTATGATCCAGCCTGTCAGCAACACTACCCCATTTGCGCCAAGTGGAATCTTCCATGCTTATATATTGGCTTTGTCCATTTTTTACGTTAGGGTGTCTGGGCCAAATGTTCATTTTTGTTTTGCTGTATATTGAAATTTCTATCTGCAAACAGTGTAGACTCTGATCAGATGCCGCATTATGCGGCGTCTGATCAGAGTCTACACTGTTTGCATATGTCCATTTCATATGGGAGGCTCGGTACAAATGTCTGAAAAAGTATGTGCTCAGATCAGGTCAGATATTGTCACAGACGACATATTTAGCAAACGACACTTTTAGATCATCATAGCGTGTTAAAGGTAGGAGAATGGTTAATTGCATGTATAAATGCAGCAGTATAAACGCCCTAAGGAACACAGAATTAATATACATTTCCAATCATTAAACGAGCGGATTTCTAATTACTACTCTATGGTACAATTGAAAGATATGTCGTTGTGTTTATAGCTGTGATACTTTCTCAGCAAGATTATCGTCTGCTTTAAAATTATTTGTATTTCTACTAGATTTTGTACATTTAGACTTAATACAAATTAAAACGAACAGGTTTAATCAAGATCAGACGCCGAGATACTTGGTGCCTGATCTGGATCCTCACTGTTTGCAAAAGTACATGCGTTGAAATGGTTAACAAAAAGCGTGTATGTATATATACTACAAGCAATTACTAGAACAGTTCTCCCGCTCTACAGCAATACCCAATGGTAGACAAAGATTGTATGTGTTGCAGGGCTGCCATAAGTTGACATGAAAAATCCTAAGATTTCCAAATTTGCAATTTTCTTTTTTCAAGTGTGATTTTACGAATCGTACCTTTACCCCATAGCCTTTTCTTGGTTTGTTGACATGCAACCACTTAAAGCAGGCTGCAAGTAAAGCAGAATGCGCCCTTAGGGCGCATTCTGCTTTACTTTCAGCCTGCTTTAAGCTACCATGTACTGGGGGGGGGGGGGGGGGGGGAATCCGGAGATTTAGGAAAAATCCGGAGAAATGGCAGCCCTGGTGTTGTTCAAAGGGAGATGTTATAGGGAGAGAAATACACTTAGAATGCTGGACATGACTTGGATTGCATTTTAAACAGTTTGAATCCAGATCAAACGACGCGTAATGCCGCGTCTGATCTGGATTCAAGCTGTTTGTCACTCGTCATTATACTCGTCAATATGTTCACTTATGTGAAACTTAGAGAAAAAAGCAGACGACAATTTAAGCAGACGATATTGCAGCAGAGAAGTTTTAGACATAATTGTCTTATTTGGGGTACAGTGACATGCTTTGTTGAAAGGAAGGAATCGTTGTTCGGCAAGCCGTTGTAGAGAGAGATAGAGAGAGAGAGAGAGCACTGTACAATGTAATATTTGATGTACACTCGAACCTGAGACCAGCGACTATTCAGTGATACACCATGTACATTGAATCGTAGTCTGAATTAAGTGGTCATTGAATAATACATGTTATGCATGAGGATCTTAAAAGACAGTTATTTCTTAATGCAGGGGAAATGTTTCACTCTCAATGACGTCATAAAACGCATTTGCAAACAGCTCTGATCAAGATCAAAACTGTTTGCCACTTGTTTTGAAATTTCGTCAGTTGTACTGTCTTAAATCAATATTGCAGACAACAATACAGAAGCAGAGGACAATGAAGCGGTGAAGGGGTAAAACTCTCACGGTAGATTTAATCACGAAAGGGTTAAAAACGGAGTTGATTGTATCTTTATTGCTAAATTCGTCGACGAAATGAAAAAGTCGTACATGTATTTGCATTTGAAACAAAGCAGCGATTCCGCCGTACGTTACAAATGAAGTCGGTGTTACAGTGTTCCTCTCTACAACGGCCCTCCCAACAACGACTCCCTCCTTACAACGACACGTGTCACAGTTCCCTAAATAGGACAATTATGTATATCGCTTTTACTGCTGCAATATCGTTTGCTTTAAATTATCCTTTGCTGTTTTTTCTCAAAGTTACATATACATGTAGGTGGACGTTTTAGGAGAATAAATATAATGCCGAGTGACAAACAGCTTGAACCAAGATCAGGCGCGGCGTTACGCAGCGTCTGGTCTTAATTCAAGTTGTTTGCAAATATAAGCAAAGTCTTTATATTCCCTCCAAAACGCGACTCCCTCCGAACAACACACACAATCTGTGTCTCCCATTGGGCGTCGCTGTAGAGAGGAGGCACTGTATATTCATGTCATCCCTTCAGGCTTTACAAAAACAGAGAAAACAACTTTTACTGATGGTTTTCATCACCATAGATCAATACTAGTATACACTAAAACTTAAATGTATCGACCTATTAAAAAGATACAATTATTAATAGTGTTCAGGAGATATTGCAAATAAATACTGGACAAAAGTGATGCAGAAAGCTCTGTATGTTTTATTACCATTTTCCTGCATTTAGTAGTCGAATGTCTTTAAATTTAAAAATGTTTTTCATTCAGTGGTCTACAAACACCAGTCCGACTGTTGATACCTTTCCATGTTTATAGTCCGTGGCCATATCAATAGCGTGTCTTTGAAAAGAATATATATATATATTAGTCGTGCATTAAGAAAACTAGAAATAATGCAGTCAGGCCAGCCGCCGAGTAAGAGACGCGACGAATGGCATGGGTCTACGCTGTTTGAAACTCACCAGTATCTAAGGTTTTATTACCTAACTTGTTCTTCAGTGAATATATACCTTGATCAGAAGTCGAACATGACATGATGGTTAGGCTATGTCTACACTCGTGCAATGTAATAAGTCTAGTTTCTCGTTGGATGGACCAATATAAAGTTGCTCTTTTATTATTATACAAGTATTTAGAGCGCTTATTTATTTGTTAGACCATCACATAAAACATTGATATAAAGCTTTTACTTGACAGAAAATGCAGAAGAATTGTTTAACATCGTACACGCGTTCATTGGTAATTACAGTGGAGAATCTGTTATTCTTTCCCGTTTAAACGCAAACGTACGCAAACGCAAAACACTAAAACGTAGAAAAGAACAACTTTTGGACAATTCTGATAATTCTTGTTTATCTTGGTGGCAAACAGTTTGGAGCCTGATCAGACGCCGGGTTACCCGGAGCCTGATCAGACGCCGGGTTACCCGGCGTCTGATCTGGCTCCAAACTGTTTGCACTGCAAATAATAGTTTTAGCGTAAACGCGTTTATTGGGAAAGAATAACAGATTCTCCACTGTAATAATGTCTTCTTCACTGTAACAACAATCAGTCTAAATCACACCAGACATTATGTTCTCCCTTTTTCTAACTTGAATGTCAATTACGAAATGTTGCTTGTCGACTGATCTGGGTCCAAATTGTTTTACACTTTTTTCCAGATGTTACACACTCATTTCCATTTGAATAAAACTGCAGACAGTGATAAAGCAAACAACGACGTGGTAAACTAAAGGTGTATGGGAACTCTTGAAGGAACAACCACAATTAATTCCAAGTACCTACCACAAATACTAGGAACATTGATAGCTTTGAAGTGTAGTTAACCTTGTATCAAGTGACCACAGAACGAGATGACTTTGTAGTGTTTATACAGGTTACAGCTTAATGCAAGGCTAAAGTTAAACAGAACGCTCCTTTAAGAGCTTTCTGTTTTACTTCTGTTTTGCATTAACCAGTCACCTGTCCTTAGAAACACTTTGATTCCTCAAAGACTGTACGCTGAAGACAAGTTGAACTGTTATAACATTGAGTCTGAAGTCATGGCCGGGCGAGTGATTTACAATGCCAAGTATATTTTCAGAATGGACCCAGGTTGTTGTTGACTGACAGGGTGCGAATTAGACATGTTCCACAAACAGGTAAACTCACTACCATCGCGCCACGTCCACACACAAAACACCTCTATCAGATTTAAACCCTTCACTGCCATGACGCCATCTACAGTGGAGAATCTGTTATTCTTTCCCAATAAACGCGTTTACGCTAAAACTATTATTTGCAGTGCAAACAGTTTGGGGCCAGATATAGGAACTTTCTGCTTTACTGTCATCTTGTCTTAAGCAGCCACTTGTCTAAAACTTGGAAATTTTTATTTCATGTACAGTGGAGAATCTGTTATTCTTTCCCAATAAACGCGTTTACGCTAAAACTATTATTTGCAGTGCAAACAGTTTGGAGCCAGATCAGACGCCGGGTAACCCGGCGTCTGATCAGGCTCCAAACTGTTTGCCACCAAGATAAACAATAATTATCAGAATTGTCCAAAAGTTGTTATTTTCTACGTTTTAGTGCTTTGCGTTTGCGTACGTTTGCGTTTAAACGGGAAAGAATAACAGATTCTCCACTGTATGTATAACAATTGCCGCCTGCTGTTATTTCTCGAAGTTAAGAATTTAGTTACTTTGATTTCAGAAATAACGAAATGAGTGACAAATAGTTTGGATCCTGATCAGACGCCGCGTTATGTGGCGTCTTATCAGGATCCAAACTGTTTGCAAATAACCATTGTACGCGGACAAGACAGTAAACGGGTTATAAAATAACCATTGGCAATGCTATTGATAGAAAAATAATTATGTTTAGATCATACACTCAACAAGAAGGCTGGATTTCGTTTGTCTTTGTATGCCTGGAAAATTTCAATAGATAGTTCAATTTTGCATTTTAACCAATTCACTGCCTTGCATCGGGTACAAAAGTTATTTTGCAAACAGTTTGGATTGGATCCTGATCAGATGCCGCCTTACGCGGCGTCTGGCCAAGATTCAGACAGTTTATAGTAAAAATAATAACAATAATAATAAAGAATTTATTTAACGAGAGAGCTCGATTGATTTAAATCAATCTTCCATCAGGCCCTCAACTTATATACAATGTATTTTATACTAAACATGTACTTAAAAACAATATAACACAATTAATATTGCGTACCACTCAGTTCGATATTTCTGAAGTCAACGTACCAAAAACTTATTTAAATTTGAGAAATAAAAGCAGACGACAGTTGTTTAAATTAGCAACCGACTATAGTCGAGACGAATCAGAACTATAAAGACTGCTTAATAAAGAAAATGTGAACAGGATTTTTCGCATGATTTTCATTCGTATAGAGCTGCCGTCTGTTCCAAACTATGATCGGAATTATTTTGAGTGTCATTCGTACAAGAGTTTCAGAGTATGTTTTTTCACAGTTGAGATTCCTAATCATCTGTATACTTCTCTACAAGCCATAAACGCTTCAGTTTTCACCAAGTACCCCAAAGCCTTCTACCGGTACCTTCTGCACGCTACGGGCAAAACTTTCATAACTGTTCCTAACAGTTTGGATCCAGATGAGACGCCGAGTAACTCGGCGTCTCATCTGGATTCAAACTGTTTGCCACTCTTGTGATATTTTCTGAAAAAGAAAATGTATATAAATCATTTCTGAGAATTTTTACAGACGACAATTTTAGCAGACGACAATTCCATAGCGTGTTAAAGGTTAGCTGGCTCCAATCAACCTTTGTCTACTTGTCTACGTACACTTTTTGTACTCAATTATCGTCTGCTTAAAAATAAAATTCGTCTGCGAAATAGTTCATGCAATATCACACAACGAGAAAACAAAATTGTTTGGACTCTAATCAGACGTCGAGTTACCTGGTATGGATTCGAACTAGTTGCCAATGTTTCGCGAATTGGTGCTAAATCTGACCAAGGGTTAAAAGGTAGATGTGTCTAGTTTACAAAGTGGAAACTGGTAGCCCATGTTTATTATTTTGACAGGTGATATGCTATCAATATGCACAATGTGTTTAGCATGTAGAAAGATAGTCGCATTTCAAGTTAACCATGGTGCCAATACCCCATAGCCTATTTCTAGTTTTGAAAACAGGTGATCACTTAAAGCAGGTTGAAAGTAAAGAAGAATGTGCCTTAAGGCGCATTCTGCTTTACTTTTAGCCTGCTTTAAGCTACCATCTGCTAGGATATAGAAAAAAGTTCTTACGGTACATGTTCATGATTATATAAATTGGAACCATTTTCTTCAGCGGAGGAACAAATTAAATGCGCTTACAGACGCTTCTATGGAGTAAAGGGTTATTTCATTCATCCAAGAAAATTTAAATGGACACTCCCAGTTTCCAATATAGTCTAGCTCTTTCTTTTTTTACTATTTAGACTTATTTTTATCATATATTTCAAAAAGACAAACAAAGCAGACACTGATCAGAGTCTATGCACAGCTTATATAGGGAAAATGTACCCTGCACATGTAAACTGCTTCTAAATGACGCATATAGATCTATATGCGTTAGTCACTGTAGGGATTCATTAGTTAAGGTATATTTTGATATTGCAAAAAGCGTGGACCCAGATCACACATTGTATTTCAAATGCAATGTCTAAATAGGGTCTACACTGTTACTATTTAGAGAAAGTATGTTTTTGTTTCCTTCAAACAGTGCCCATCAGGCTCAGACGCTGCGTTTCCGTGGTATTTTCATATGCTTTTGAGAGTAGAGTGTTCCCTCCCTACAGCGGCCCTCCCAACAATGATTCCCTCCTTGTAACGACTCTTATCGCAGTTCCCTTTACAAGATAAGTTTGTTCAACGCTTTTACTGCTGCGATATCGTCTGCTTAAATTGTCGACTTTTTTTCTCTCTATAAGTTACATATAAGTGGACATTTTGATATAAGAAATGTAATAACGAGTAACAAACAGCTTGAATCTAGATCAGACGTCTGCTCTGGATTCAGCTGTTTGCAAATGTAAGCCAAGTCTTAATTTCCTCTCCCTATAACGACTCCCTCCGAACAACAGACACAACCTGTGTCTCCCATTTGGTGTCGTTGTAGAGAGGGAGCACTGTACATGTAGTTGATATATGTTTCTCAAGAAGTCATCTTAACCCATGTAAGCCTAGTGTCTGCTAAAGTGGACAGTAGTTGGACATTGGCAAACAGTGTAGACCCTGATGAGACACCGCGTTACTTGGCGTCTTATCATGGTCTGCACTGTTTGCTATTCCATATGAAATGTTTTGCTGTAGGGACAAACACTGCAGTGTCTTTAGATCACTATTGTTTATCTAAAATGTATTTTTTATTTTCTTCTAATAAAGTATTTTCTCATATTTACATTCAACAGACAAATTGCATTGTATATTTTATTGTTTTTCTGATTGTATATGATGTATGAAAGTACAATGTACAGATATGTATGCATCTATAATATAACTGGGGTAAAATGAAATCATCCAGCAAGTATACATGGAGAGTTTATTGCAATACCCAGACATACATGGGTTAACCCTTTCCCTTATAGAAGCGACTTTTAGCACATTCATTTTATTCATCCGCTGAAGAAAATAGTTCCAAATTATACCGTAATGAATATGTGTTATATTTAATACTTTCCTTAGTCTAGCAGTTAATAGCTTAAAGCAGGCTGAAAGTAAAGCAGAATGCGCATTCTGCTTTACTTTCAACCTGCTTTAAGTAGTAACATATCTTCAATACTAGAAACAATGCTATCAGGTAAAGGGTTAAGATAAAGACAGAATAGCAAGTAGTTGCGGATGACGATATTTAGACCACCTCAGTTTTTTACAGCATACAGTCGAACTTCGATATCTCGAGGTCAGTTTTGTCAAACACACCCGTATTTCAAAGTTAAAACGTGGCTAAGCCACGTTTTAACTTTGAAATATGGGTATGTTCGACTTAACCGAGCATGAAATAATGCAGTTCATATGTCGAACTATCGGATATTTCGAGTTAAACGAGTCGAGATATCGAAGTTCAACTGTAGCTTGATTATCTCTAAATCACCACTCGTCGAGCTCATCACGATAAAGCAGTGTGCCAATGACAGTCAGTTAATGCTCACATGAATAACATTATTTAGCAGGCTGGTTTGTTTGTTTATTTTTCTCAAACGTTTGTAGTTGTTATTCCCACCTACGAAGAGAGAATGTCGAATTAGCCTGATGAAAATGAGATAGAATTTGTCAGCATACTGTAGGATTAATTCATTATCCCCTGAAACTTCCAAAGAACAATTCCTGTTTGCAATAAAGGCTGGCCCATTTTAGATTATTTATGGTTGTTTTTTTTGTAATAATTTGCAAAATGACAAACAGTGAAGTCCCTGATCAGAGGGCTCCTGCATGAGCCCTCTGATCAGGAACTTCACTGTTTGTATAGGATAAGTGTACTCTTCACAGCTACACATTTGGTACAGGACACAAATATGCGTCACTAGGGCTCAATGAGTTAAACCGAAAAACACTATCTTACACTTTTGTTTGACTTATAGCTTATATCACAGGTTGAAGCTTGAAATCAAACCAAAATGTAAGAAATTATATTCAGCTAACTGAAGAACAATGTCTTATATATTTTGGTTTGGTTTCCAGCTCTCTGGAATGGCATAAACTCGGGATAAAAAAAATTACATATATTAGTTTTGGTATCAATCCTAGAAGATCGTTGATAATGAATAGGACTTGTTTTGATTCCCTTCTTTTCAATGTGGTGATATTACAAAGCTCGAACAGCGGAGATGTTATTCTTTACAAATACTCAATTTTACGCTAAAACAATTTATTTCCGCTGCAAACAGGTTGGAGCCTGATCTGACGCCGGGTTACCCGGCGTCAGATCAGGCTTCAAACTGTTTGCCATTCAGGTGAAAATAATGATTCAGAATTGTCAAAGGGCTGGTATTTTGAACATTGTGTTGCATTGCGAAAGAATGGCATCTTCTGTTGTAAAACAGAGGCAGTTGACTGCCGTATAGTCACGTGGTTTATGAACCTTACTTCCGTTATACTGAGTGACGAGTAAATGAGTTATTGCCAACGATATGAGGTTCAGACCCCCTGCATGCAGTGATGACACGTTATCTTTCCTTAAACCAAAACCAATGAAATGAAAAGTAAATAATAACAGTTTTTCGAAATTGTGGGATATTTTGTTTCGTCTGACTGTCAAAATATTTTGATCCTGATCAAACGCCGGGTCACTTGGTGTCTGGTCTGCCAATCTGATTAAAATTGATTTCTTCAATCTTTTTTTAAAACACGTAGTTTCCTACGTATTTTCGATGCGTTTTATGTGGTGTAAATAGGATAGAAAAGTATCACCTCCTCTGCATATATGAATTTACAGTTGAGAAGACATTATCCTTTCCTGTTTAACACTTTGAACCCTAGTCCCGCATATAGGCGTCCTTTTCAAACAGTGTACATGTGAATAGTACACTTGTCCTATGCAAACAGATCAGGGTCTTCACTGTTTGTCATAATGCCAAACATTGACAAAAACAACCCTTAAAAGTCAGAAATGGACTAGACAAAAATTGAAACTGGAATTTTCCATTTAAAGTTTCAAGGAGGAAAGAGTTAAACGAAAAGCAAAGCCATTGCAATAAATTGTAGAAAATGACTACTTGTTGGCAACTCTGACCATTTATTTTGATCTGAGTGACAAACAGTTTGGAGCCTGGTTACCCGGCGTCTGATCTGGCTCCTAACTGTTTGCAATGGAAATAATAGTTTAATCGTTAAACGCGTTTATTGGAAAGGAAAAACGTTTTCTCCACTGTACAAGTGAAAAACAGATGTAAGCATTTCATTGGCTGCTAGTTTTTCAACAAACATGATGAAAACGCCATAATGTTGTCATGAATTTCCCTGCACGCCTTAGGAATAAATACGGCATTATTGGTACATAATGTGACAGAACTGATACGTGAATGGAATATTGGTTTGGCAGAGGTTTTAGAACTAGAGTCAAATCCCTGTTAACCCTTGTCATGCGGTATTGTCGTCTGCTTCAAATGTTTCGCCTGCGAGTAAATTCAAAATCATTTTTAAGGTTTTTAAACGGAAGAAAATTGAATACGAGTAGAAACGGTTTTGATCCAGTCCAAAAGCCGCGTCACGCGGCGTCTTATCTGGATTAAAACTGTTTGCAAATGTTAGGAAAGTCGTGCTTACCATTGTGTGTTTTCATAGAAGATCCAAACAATCTGCGAAAACACTATGGTGGACAAAAATGATTAATTTAACTCACAAACCCCTTACTCCTTCAATGGATAATTCCAATTGACGATGCTAAGCATGCTATAGACCACATATTCATATTGAGGGTTGTTTTTAAATAGGCCTACTTTGCGAAATTGCATGCATTGCAGATCCTGATTACAGTGATCCCGTAGGCGTTCTCTGACCTTGGTTTACACTGTTTGCATATGACAAATGTACTGTAAGAGTTCTCTTCACATGTCCGTCATTTCTGAAGAGCGCGTAAACGCGTCAAAAGTCTGTCAACACTTAGTAACTCTTGTGGGCTATTAGGTTTCCTTGTGGGTCTTTAAGTTACCAAAATATAAAGCAGTCAACTTGGAATTCCTGATAGTTTAATAAATACTGGTCTGAAAAAGCAAACAGTGTAAATCCATGTCACAGGGTTCCGTTCCAATAGGAACCCTCTGGTATGGATCAACACTGTTTGCAAATGTAATGAGTGTATTTTTAACAGGTCCGTGGTGTTGACACCAACACTTTCGCTATAAGTAAATTTATTAACTATAGCAGATGACAATTCTAAGGCAGACGAAATAACTTTATCAGCGTTCAAATTGATAAATCAATATAATATTGTCTGCTAGGAGCCGTGAAGATTAATAGTCTATATGCCAGTCAAACAAACGGTCTTAGAAACACGATCTTCGCCCTTAGTCTGCTCAAACATCGTCTGATTCACAGCTGTCGTCTGCCATCTTGATTTAAAATCTTGTTGTAAAGTCATTTTAGCTTATACTTCAATACGAGTGTAAAACAGCACTAGATCCTGGTCAGTTATTTTGGGGTTCGATTGATGTGGATCTAAACTATTTGCTTGTTTTTGAAAATGCACGGTCAGCAGGCGAAGGGACAAAATGGAATATACTCGCAGTGATTGGCATATGTCATTCGTGTTGTCAATTTCGTCTTTTCATGTAGTGTTTCTTATGTAGACAGTCGAATTTGTAATATAAAGTGATATCACTCGGATCTACAAAGACAGGTCACTGATAAACCCATTTATGCCAAATGGCATAAGTCCATGCTTATATACAGGACGAGTCCACTTTTCAAAATTTCCTGTAAGCAAACAGTGTAGACTCAGATCAGACACCGCAGTATGCGGTGTCTGATCTGAGTCTACGCTGTTTGCATGTATTACATTTATGAGACGTTCTAGACACAAATGGGCTAATGTATTACACACTTAATTCAGAAAGCTGTATGGGAATAGCCTGTATTAAGTTGTTGTACTTTTCAAGGGTAAAGTTGGACTGTACTTTGTGTTGAAGCTTTATTATTTGATAAACTGTTTCTATGGAAACGGTCTTAATTCTAATATAAATGAATTATCTAGACGTATATCCAACCTATTGAATCATAATGACTCGTATAAATACGTTACTCGTATAGGCGTTAAACGGTTCACAAACAGTATAACTCTGAATGGTACAAGTGTCCTATGCAAACAGTGACTACCTCGATCTTTGAATTCTTATGTATTGGAATAGGTCTATATTGAAATCAACAACAAAAAACACTTAAATAGATCTAGTAAATAAAGCTAATTAATTTAATTAGAAACTGGAATTTTCGATGTAATGTTGCAGTGGGCATGTCAAAATGAGTTTTAACTATTTCACTGGCTAGAACTTTCACTGGGCTAGTGCTTTTCAATACAATGGAGAAGCTGTTATTCTTTCCCGTTTAAACGCAAACGTACGCAAACGCAAAGCACTAAAACATAGAAAAGAACAACTTTTGGACAATACTGATAATTCTTGTTTATCTTGGTGGCAAACAGTTTGGAACCTGATCAGACGCCGGGTAACCCGGCGTCTGATCTGGCTCAAAACTGTTTGCACTGCAAATAATAGTTTTAGCGTAAACGCGTTTATTGAGAAAGAATAACAGATTCTCCACTGTAAGAACCGTAATAGTATTAGGAATTCCCACGTCTCAAGACAGTAGTACTTATCGGTACTTATTGTGTGAGGGAATAGATACGTGCATGAAACATAAGTTATGTCTAACGCCTTCTACCATAACGATAAGTATACACATCATTTACAAACAGAGTACTTTTAAATAGTACATCTGGCCAATGCAAATCCTGTGCAGGTCATTATCAGAGGCGGCTCCAAATAAAGCACTCTGATTAGAGTCTGCACTGTTTGTCATTTTGCAATATATTGCAGAATTAAAATTTAGGAATTTTGACTTAAGAAGTATTGAAAAGAGTGTCAAGCATTTTGGAATCCTGATCAGATATCGCGTCACGTGGCGTCAGATCAGGATTCAAACGATTTGCAAATACAGTGGAGAATCTGTTATTCTTTCCCAATAAACGCGTTTACGCTAAAACTATTATTTGCAGTGCAAACAGTTTGGAGACAGATCAGACGCCGGGTAACCCGGCGTCTGATCAGGCTCCAAACTGTTTGCCACCAAGTTAAACAAGAATTATCAGAATTGTCCAAAAGTTGTTCTTTTCTACGTTTTAGTGCTTTGCGTTTGCGTACGTTTGCGTTTAAACGGGAAAGAATAACAGATTCTCCACTGTAACCACTGTACTCGGGGGTAGAGCAGTAAAAGGCTTAACCAAAATGATTAAAATCTAAATTTAAAGACATCTCCTGACGACCTTTTGGTCAAAACACCTAACCAGCTATCAAAGCATGCCGCCACGTGCAAGTTTTGTCCTTTACTGCTATCTTGTCTAGGGATATACTCATCCAAGCGTTTCATGTGAGGTCCGTATCTTTAATTTGTTAGTTATGTTAGTAAAACCCACTGAAAAAAACCTTGAGTGTGAGTATTTGAGGGCCTCTCTAGACAACTTGAATTTAGTTACCTGTAATTTCACATCCAATTGAGATTGGTATACCCGGTGAAAGCTTGTGATTCATGATTATTCTCGCCTATCGAATACAATGAGGTGGGAGTCCCTCAATGGACTGAGGAAAAGTCTTTAAGAACTAAGAGCAGAAGGTATTTTGATAGTACATGTAGATGATACGACAGAAGTCATTGGGTGAAGGGTTTTCAATTAAGATGCTGGGTAATTGTTTTAACCCTTTCCTACATAGCATATCACTAGTATTGAATATAGGTGTCCACTTAAAGCAGGTTGAAAGTAAAGCAGAATGCGCTTTAAGCGCATTCTGCTTTACTTTCAGCCTGCTTTAAGCTATCATCTGCTAGAATATAGAAACTATTTTGTATTATACATATTTATGAATGTATAAATTGGAACTATTTTCTTCAGGGCAAGAATAAACTGAATGCGCTAAAAGGCGCTTATATGGGGGAAAGGGTTAAGACACTACCGCTACTGGAGACAAGACGCGGAGCATTAAACACCTATATATCGTGTATTTGATTTATTGAAAGCTCTCACGACACGTGTTCAGCTATATACTAAAGTGCATGTTGAACCGTCTTTTACATTGAAAACAAGGTCGATCACTCTTGAAGGTTCTATTTAAGTCCAATTTCAGTCGATTTTTCAGCTAATGTTAGTGTGAGCTGGATTGTGTTTTTCTACTCTAAGTACATGTACATGCTTACGTATGCGGTGATAAACAAGATATTCCTGTACTACAGTTTGCAAAGTGTTTCAGTATGTGCAAAAAGTAAATTTCGCTTTCATACTCTGTATCCATCATTGTAAGTTTCTCTGAGAAACTTAGCTTTTATATCACAAGGCAACATTTAGTAGATCCACATACATGTACTGAATCCTGACATAGCTGATCTGTGGAAGAGTACCAAAAGACAATTAACTTTTCAAGCTCTTTAATTTGAAGTAAACCCATTCACGCCCATGACGTCATAAATATTTAACAATTGTCGCATGCTTTTATTTCTCAAATTTAAATTCTAAGTGTTATTACGTAAGAAATATTGAAACGAATGTCAAACAGTTGTTCAAGGTCCTGACCAGGCGCCGTGTTATGCGGTGTCTGATCAGGATCCAAACTGTTTGTAAATAACTATAATTGTATTCGAAGGAGTTGATCTAAAAGTATAACTAACAAAGTTTGAACTTCTCAATGTCTTAACCCTTGCACTTATCATCTCCTTGAAATGGTTATTTTATATTTTTCTTAAATTTAGATTAACCCTTTACCCAATATATCGTTTATAACATTAAATACAGATGGTAGTTTAAAGCAGGCTGAAAGTAAAGCAAAATGTGCCTACCATCTGCTAGGCTATATAAAAAATATTGTTATGGTAATTGTTCATGAGTGTATAAACTGGAACTATTTTCTTCAGCGGAGAAATAGATTAAATACGCTAAAAGTCGCTTCTATTGGGGAAAGGGTTAAGGCATGTACGATACTGGTGTCAAATATAGTGTTGATCATGGTCAGATGCCATGTTATTTACCGATCAACAAGGCATCAGGCCATGGTCCAAAATACTCTAGGTTTGGACAAATTAATCAATCTTCAACCTTCATTCGAGTCCGTTTAAGTCGAACTTATCAATGTTTTTAATCGAAATTTAACAACTCGAGCTCGATTAAGTCGAACATACCCGTATTTCAAAAATGGAGATAAGTCATGTGTAAGCTTTGATATAGGAATAAGTTCAACTTCACCGTTTACCCTATTGTCTGTTTCTAGTTTTGATAAATTGGAACTATTTTCTTCGGTGGAGGAATAAATTTAATGTGCTAAAAGGCACTTCTAAGGGGCAAAGGGTTAAGCGAATTTGAGTTATATGAGTGGTACTGTAAATACTAATATCCAGGTTCATGGCTTGTTTGTTTATGTTTCATCCATCACTGGTGTTATTAACCCTCGCCTCCACACAGATAGAATTTCGGAAACATAAAAATATTGGATGGAATTCCACAACATATTCTCAAGGTAAAAAATCCTGTAGTCCAAGCTTCTTCCAGGATGGCAGAAACTGTGGGCTAAACATTTTCACCGCTATACCGTGGAAATTCCAATAAATGCGTTTATGCTTAACCCTTTCATGATCAAATTATTCGGGAGAATTTTCCCCCTTCACCGCTTAAATATTGTCGTCTGCTTCAGTATTGTTGTCTGCAAGACAATTTTCAAAGTTAGATTTAAGGTTGTATGACTTAATAAATATCGATTAGAATGTCAAACAGTTTGCAAACGCGCTTTAAATAAGGCGTCATTGAGAGTGGAATGGTTAAAAAATGATGTCCACTGCAAATAGTTTGGAGCCAGATCAGACGGTAACCCGCCGTTTGACCAGGCTCCAGCCTTTTTGCGCGTGTTTAGTTTGCGTTAAACGGGAATATAACGTCTGCCCACTGCAATGTCGTATGTCTTGGTAGTGCTGTCTAGAATAGTGCTTCCAAAAAGGATTTCAGGCGCTTTAACTTCGTAATATCGATACCAGTGCCAAATGATTCTGGACCGTGATCACATAACGCGTTATGTGACATCTTATCTGGATCTAAACTGTTTGCAAACGACGACTTAAGTTGCATATGGCGGTGAAAGGGTTAATAGAAATTGCAGATTATTTTTGTGTTTCTATCATAAACCTTTAACCCCATAGTCTGTTTCTAGTTTTGAAAATAGGTGACCACGTAAAGCAGGTTGAACGTAAAGCAGACTGCGCCTTAAGGCGCATTCTGCTTTACTTTTAACCTGCTTTAAGCTATCACCTGCTAGAATAAAGAAAACATTCCTTATGGTACATATTCATGACTGTATAAATTTGACCGTTTGACTTCAGTGGAGGAATAAACTGATTGCGCTTAAATCGCGTCTCTATGGGGAAAAGGTTTAGTATAGATGATGTATTGTAAAGACTTGGATTTGATAATGTGTTATTATGTACTTTCAAAACGATAAAATATATCACTGTCATTGACGGCTGTAGTCGCACTAGAGCAAGGAGTTTGGACTCAGCTGTTGAGAACCAGATTGAATAGGTATGTTCTTGTTCCAAGCTATTTGAAACTCGTATCGATACTTTGCCAATAGATAACGTATACCCCACACAAGGTCCAGGATAACGAGGGTACGACATATTTCAAAAACTAAAATCTTTAAGTCTGCAACAACATTTATGATGTGACTACTTATTTGAATAGTCTCAAATGAGTTTCACGCTATATGGTTTAGTGCAGATATAAGGAGGAAAATATTGCAAAACTTGAGTGTTCATGTACTAACTCTTTTCTTGAGCCCTGCAATGCTTTCCCATGGAGGGTTACACCTAATATAATTATTATCTTTCTTAGCCTCAACCCTTCTCTTCCATGTCCAGAGAACATTGATATTTGAAAACTAATTTGTATTCATATCAGACATCTAGTGTTTCGGGACCTAATCACAATACAAATAATCATATCATATCGATGTTTTCTCAATCAAAATGCCTCATATTGGAATACAATATAATAAAAGTGGACGGGACATTTAAAGCAGGCGGTATCCTGGCAGTTAAGGGGCTAATATATAAAGAATAATCACATAATATATTGAATAAACCTTACGATGGCATAGCCTGCCGTATCCTGGTGACTGAACCGATATATCAAACTGTAAGTATCAGCACCTTTTATGTGTAGCTATCCTACAGAGCTTGCCCTACCTCTTCTACGCTTATGATAAAGACTAACCCGTATCATTCGGAGCGCGACTTGGATAAAATTTGCAAACAGTTTGTATCCAGATCAGACGCCGCGTCACGCGGCGTCTGATCTGGATACAAACTGTTAGCCACTCAAAAAATTTTTTCAAAAGCATAAAAACTAATTGAATATTGTTTTTTTCCGCAAACGACATACTTATTTGTAGCAGACGACAATTCGGCATGGTAAGGATTAATCCATATATAAAACAATAGAGGATTACATTTAATCTTAGATCTTAACCTTTTGACCTTAACCCTTTCACTGCCAAAGACGTCAACTGATTTAAACGATTACAGTCTGCTTTTATTTATTACATTTTAAATTCAGATAGATTGACTAAAGGTACATGTTATTTGGTGTCAAACAGTCTGTATCCAAAATAGTCATCGCATCGCACTAGGATTAATTATGTGAATATGATAAATGACCGGTTACAGTGTCTCCACAATACCTATATCTGAATAAAGCCCTTGCTGATGACTCTGCTCATTTAACTCATTCACCCCTGAAACTTTTAATGGACAAGTCCAATTTCAAAATACGTCTAGTCCATTTTTGACTATTTGGGAATGAATGTATTTCAAAATGACAAACAGTGTAGACCCTGATCAGGGGGCTCCTTAAGGTGTCCACACTGTTTGCATAGGACAAGTGTAATCTTCACAGGTACAATGTTTGTAAATGACGAGTATACTCGCCGCTAGGATTGAATGTGTTAAAACAGGTTGCAGCTGAAGGTAGGCAAAAGCTAACTTTAAACATATTTTGCAATGGTGAATATTGAGAAGAGTCCAATTAACCCGTTAATCCATAAGTACGCTTTGTACCAGGAACGTAGATTATATCTATAATATACGTTCCTGTTTGTACGCATCTAATTATTTCTACTCTAAGGACAGTAGTTCTTACTAAGAAGGTACTGAACATAAAATTCAAAAGGCAGTGCAAGTAATCTGCCTTACTTTCAACATGCTTTAAACTTTTCCACGTCAAAGTTATTGTGAGTTTTACCCCTTCACCGCCATATTGTCGTCTGATTAAATATTGTTGTCTGCAATATCGTTAAAAAGTATGATTTCAGACAGTATGACTAAAGACATTTCGAAACGTGAATATCAAACAGCTTTTTTATCCTGATCAGTCGCCTCGATACGCGCGGTTTAATCAGGATCCAAGTTGTTTGCAAACGCGCATTTTGGCGTCATAGACAGTAAAAGAGTTAACCCTTTGAACCCTAGTCCCGCATATAGGCGTCCTTTTCAAACAGTGTACATGTGAATAGTATACTTGTCCTGTGCAAACAGTGAAGACCCAGAGCAGAGGGCTCCGAAAGGAGCCCTCTGATCAGGGTCTTCGCTGTTTGTCATTATGCCAAAAATTGACAAAAACAACCCTTAAAAGTCAGAAATGGACTAGACTAAAATCGAAACTGGATTTGTCCATTTAAAGTTTAAGGGAGGAAAGAGTTAAGACACCATCTAGAAAGATATTGGAAATACCTTATATGCTTTATATGCTTTATATTTTCAAGACTTTCCAAGTGGAGACTATTTCCCATCATTATAGCAATACTTAAAGGCGTAATTAGATATATTATGGAGTAATGGGTTAAACGGAATAGAAAAAAGCGTGTTCTCCATGGTATGCCTTGAAGTAGACGTTTACTTACCTAGACCTGGTAGTAGTATATTGAGCACTAAGCATGTTATAGCCACTGGTCGTTGCATGGCCGGTATCGCATCTCGAAGAGACGATTCTGATTCCCCAGAATCTTTGCGATCTTTTGTCACTGATCGGTGATGAGCCTGTGTCATCACAGTTGTCTGGGCGTACCCTGGTAATAAGGGCCGTCCATACCCCTGAAACTGCTTCCGCTGGACCCTCGGAGAAGGGGTCGGCGTGGAACTTCCGCTGTAGACAAAATTCATTTCATATTTTTTCGTTTAACTGTAACTTCTTAATAAACCAAATAATTTTTGTGGTTAAAAACAGGTTTTGAGGTATATCATCACAATTGTTTTATAACAACACTGACACTATTCTAATCAAAGTTTCTACACAACCTCGTCCACAACATCATAATTAATCGTAATGTGTGCATCCTGAGAAAATAGAATTTAATCAACATCACAATCGTATTATCAAACCATCCTGTTTTTGCGGTCAGTTATGAACATCCACTATCAAGAATAACGATAGTTCCTACAATGTTGTTTTTATTTCATCTGACTTTTACTTTCTAGTAAATATTAATTTGATATGTGTATAGTTCGCCCATCACTATGAATACTACACTTGTGCAAAGCACATAAAACGTTTAAAACACTTTATTTTTTTCCACACAAAATTACTATTCAGAAACACAAAAATCTGAAATCATTTAAAACTTCTCTATTCTCCCATTTCTTGCAACCACCTTTTTAATCCACATAACATTCACCCACATGCGAATATCCATTGAACTTCCACTGACCATACATATATATCATAGAGAAATACTACGTCTCGCTCATACTATATTTCTCAAGCGATTCTTCTAGCGCTATTTGTCACGTTCTACAGCCCAGTACTACTCTCTCACATCTGCGACCTTTGAGGTACATTCACCGAGTACAATTGATTATTAAGCATCCAATGACATAGAGCTATGCTAGCTAATAGACTGATTCGGAACACCTCGTTAGTTTTATACACAGCTGAGATTCAGTGAATGATGTACAATAAAACCCATATACAGCGATCACTCGATAAAACAAACACGACCCTATTGCACGACAGATTACAACTGAATGCAGGAAAAACCAATCCTACATACAGCTGTGTAATTAATAGGAAGTTATCTTCTTTTGAGCGTCCCCTGTACATAAGTTTTACTAGATTACACTTAAGTTTTTGCCGTCTTCTGTTCAATGTGTATCGACATTGTTTTCAGAAAAAACATCGACATCTTTTGCTGATCAAGGAGTAAATAGCCTCAATCAGTTCATCAGTCTAAGATACAAAATGTTTTCTTTACCCCATTATCTCCTGAAACTTCCAATGGACAAATCCAGTTTACAACAAAGGCTGGTCCATTTTAGACTATCTAAGGTTGGTTTTTTTTTTATAATATATTGCAAAATAACAAACAATGAAGTCCCTGATTAGAGGGCTCCTGCAGGAGCCCTCTAATCAGGGACTATACTGTTTGCATTAGACAACTGTACCCTTTACAGGTACAAGTTGGTCAATGACGCATATATGTGTCACTAGGCCTCGGTTCAATAAAGTAAACCTCTCTATCCCGTCCATTACAATAAGGATAGTTGATCGTACATAAGACATGTTACAGTTAAAACCAAGGTTAAAGTAAAACAGAAAGCTCCTTAAGAATCTTTCTGTTTTACTTTACCTGACTTTAAGCAATCACTTGTCTTAAACATCTTATGATAAACACAATTGCGCAATTTATTGGTCGAAAAAAGTTTTACTTACACCCAAGCATTCTTAAAAGAAAATTGAGCGAAGAAGCACGACTATCTTTAAAGACATGTTACTGCTTTATTGCATGATAAAAATAATGGATGATAATTATTTGTCCTGCAAAAACTACTACAATACAAATTCAGACGGTCCTTAATGCAACTTAAATTGTTTTACTCATAGATGACATATTGATAGAACGCACAATGGTAAAGCTAACAGTTTTGACCATTTCGAAAGAAATAAATCAATGAATAAATATTTTGATAACATTGAACGAAAAATAATTTAATGAATAAATGTAATTTTTTTATATAAAAAAGTGATATTGAATACCGCAACGTTTGTCACGCCATAGTTGAGTAACTACTCCTGTAGTAATGTACGGCATTATATGTTTTAAATGTGTCCGATACAATTTTTGCCAAATGAAGAAATTTTACTTGAATTTAATTGATTTGAAAACTTCACGATGATTGTAAAACATTATGGTTCCAAATTAGATCAGCAAGTGACCAAGTTCTCATTCTCTTAGCATTTGTAATACATTGAGAACATCGACATAAACATATGTGACACTAGATTTAAACATAGGAGTGATATGATCTTCTGTTACAACATGTGCTTTAAGCATAAACGTTTGTGTATCCACTTCTTCATGTTGACAATGAATCATTTCTTAAAAGTGATGTTGCATATCACACAGAGACCATTGCCCCTGGTGATAATATCAATAGTCTATGTTGTTTAAATCACAATAGCTTTACAAAGCAAACAGCTGAATATTAATGTTTTGGTATTTTTGCCAATGTACCTCACGAAACTTCTATTATCTATGACTATGTGTCAATCCCATAATATCGCTTACATCTGATATCAGAATAGGTGGACTGAACACCCGTCCTTCTGTTTTGCTCAAAGAAGTCCGCATTGCCTTCATCCTTGATAATGGTTTTGGTTTGCTGATTTGATTGGTCAATGGCCATACTAGTATATAATAACGGTTATCTTGGGTTGTAGACAACACAAAATCCAGGCTGGATCTGATTTTGCTCCATATTGTATACGAAATGCTATTCTGAGTGTGTCTTTATTATCATGGTCAATTATATTTTCGCAGTACTGTAGAACCCTGCTATTACGACCACTAAATTGTGTCAATTATTAGGAGTTTACGACTGGTGACGGCTTAAAGCAAGGTGACAGTAAAACAGAAAGCTCCTGCAGGAGCTTTCTGTTTTACTGTCACCTTGCTTTAAGCTGTCACCTGTCTTTTATACAATCAATTAGTCTTAATTTTAGTGGTCGTAATAGAGAGGTTTTACGGTATATATTGATTTCCTTGATAAGTGTAATAAATTCTAAACGTCTTCAAGAAAATTCCAAATATGTTCTTTTCTGGAGGCAACATTTCTTTAAGTTTTGAACAGGGAACAATGAATATCTGGTGTGAGTATCCCAAATTATTCAAGATTGTGCTTGTGCAATAAAACAAAAAGTCCAAGATGAAATATTATAGAACCACCTTTGTTGATTGGTTATATCTACTATAAAGATCAAACATAAAAAACAGATACAAATATATTTTTGTTTCTTGCAAAAGACGTTTAGTCGTTCCTGCAAGTAGTAATCAGTCATTTAGATTTTGAGTATTTTGGTTTAGTTGTTTGTCAAATTCCAACTTTGAACGATTTTAATCAAAATCTCCCTGGTTTATAGTTTTCACTTACACACTCATGCACTAGCAAGATAAATGACTTTATCCATGACTTACCTAGTTACTAAATAATTTGATTGAAACGTATTGGGCATCAACTCGGCAGGCACATTATTTTATTTAAATATAATAAGAAGTATGGGGATATGTTAGACTGTACTAAATTTTGATCATTTTAGTCTGGCAGGATGCAGATATGTGCGTTTTACCCATATTTTTGCAGTTAGAGGCAAGATAGTGTTAAAACGTTCTTCAGGTTTAGCATGATGTTTACTGATGGTAGAGTGCTTATTTGTTATTTTGTACAATTAATTGATTATGCTTGTTATTTCAACGGAGAATGGATAACACGGGTATTTAGAGTGAGAACTGACGAATTCTAGTCTAACACTTGCTTGAAATGTGAAATAGTTGATTGGATTAAACTGATCTGTTCTTAGTGAAAACTCAATAGGTAATGTAATATTTTATGAGCTCCAGATATATCTACTTCTCTTTCCCGGTGATGCCGTTTTATTTTCATATTCTGTGACTGGACAGCAAAACCTATATTAGATCAGTTACATCAGCATTGTGGTAACTGGGGCATGGAAATAGATACTCAAAAATGACGGTGGTTATGACATTTAAATCGGGTACTATTAAAGAGATTTTAAATATATTATATATCTTAATGGCAAAAAGTTGAAAAATATTGACAATTATTTGGGAGTAACCCTGGCGTCAAAAAGTTATTTTTTCGAACTAAAAAAACCTCTTTCCCAGCAAGAAATGAAAGCATTACATTCATTAAATTGAATAAATCTGAATAAGGGGAGATCCTTTGAAAGCACAGAAAACAAAGCAAATACTGAAAATTGCAGACTCGGTTTAATTGAGTCTGTTCATGAGCAATACTGAAATATGTAACACTGCTCACGCCCCCTAGCACCAGCTTAAGCGGAATTCAACTTTCAACTGTAAATGCGCTGAAATCAATGATATCCAAAGGACCAGAAAGTATAACAACACTGAGAATGAAGTACGGGGCGACTTTTTACAGCCGCCACACAAGCACTTAACATCTGCTGTTGTGAATTATAAATCTGAATAAGGGGAGATATAAAGTCCATATTTTATGTTATGTCAATTAATATCAGAGATAAATGAATTATTTTATAAAGTGGTATCGCCGATACTTAACTATGGTTCAGAATTATTGGGAGTCCATAGCGCTTCAGATATTGAAAAGGTACATCTAAAAAAATTAAACAACTGTTGGGAGTAAAGGCACAAACACATAATGCTGTGTATTGATAAGTGACAAGGTTTACATTTAGTGTCTTACGAAAAATAAGAATTGTCAAATATTGAGCAAAATTTGTTAACTCCGGCGATTCGAATTTATACAAAATATATAGCAATCAATTTAATGATGATGGTATGTAACAAATAGGACTTCTTGGATATATTAAGTAAAACACTACTTTCTGATTTAGTGAGAGAAAAAATAAAGCACGAAAATGCGACATAACTTTCCCGGTTAAGGACAGCTTTAGAGATACATCTTCATGTAGTGCTAAGCCCTGGCTGCCGTCGCACAACCAAAGAGGAAAGCATAGTTATCAATAGTAGTTTGATCGATAACCAAACGTGAAGTGTTCAGCAATATAGTTGGATCATAATCTTTTTTAGGAAATATCTAATACGTTTCACAAACAGGTTTTGAAAATGCATATGTCCAAGAATCTTACCAAGTCGGTAAATTACATCACCATAAAACTCCGGATGTGAAATACCTTGACGCAGAAAAGACTTTAAGTTACATGTATACTTGTTAATGTGAGGGAGATTTCTATAAAAGAATTTAGAAAATGTTTTACGACGTTTATGAAATCTGTACCCAAGTTTAAGAAGCTTTTCAGTAATTTTTTTATTACGAATGTGGAAGTCCTCAACAGAGGTACAGGTCCTAGCAAAACGAATAAGTTGTGAAATATAAAGTTTGCCATTTATAATAAATTTGTTTCCTTACTGAAAAGTCAACAGAGTGGGTTATAGTATATGTATATTATGCCAATATAGAGCGAAATGCATATTGATATATACGGTTTACATATAAACTGCTACACAAGGAGTACAAATATATAAAACAGTGTTTTATACGTTGTTGGATTATTCATACATGTATAAATGAATTATACATTAATGCATGTACGATTAAGATACACCAGAAATAGTTTCTTTTATACATGTATATCATTTATAAGAGATATAACAAGGTATTTTATAATACCAATTTCGGACACATGTTTGTACAGTTCAGTAAAAAAAAGTACAATTATTTTACGCATGTAATAATAATAATATTGTATTTGTGGTATGTGATGAAATTAATTTAAGAATCCACATAAAAAGATGTGCTGATCCATACATGTCTGATACAAATTGTGAACATTCTGATCAGTATATTTCTTGGTGCGCGAGCAGACCAGAGTCTACACTGTTTGATTACAAAACATGTAAAGCTTTCTGTATTATGATATGTTCATACTGATCAGAATTTACACTAATTGATTACTGGGCAGTTTAAGATTTCTTATGTATACATACGTTGCTGATCCACTCTCAAAGCTGTGCTAAATTCCTTATATGGAATAGTAACTCTGTAGACCCTGTTAAGTCTACTCTTTTGGAAGGCCCGAACAGGATTTACATATTTTACATAAGTTTCATGAGTTTTAATACAAAAATCAAAATATATTGATACAGAATAATGATCTAAACGCCTGCCTGATAAGATCCTACGTTATTTCTATACAATGAATAGAATTACTAAAGTATACATAAATAATGAATATGATCCAACAGAAAGATCACTATTGCTCCGCTTCTGACTAACCGACAGTGCTGTCGCGGAGATGTGGATCAGCCATATGTCTGCACAGACTGTCCATAATCTCTCGAGACAGAGCGGATGGGGTAGTCGGAATTATTCTCCTTATAAATACTTACTTTCTCCAAAAAAAGTTAAATGCACACGAATGATCTTACCACATTGACAATCTAACATGAAAATTGCATTTGACTCTATCTGTTATCTCATGTGTTCATTTTCTTCTCATTAACATAACCGCCCAGTTTAGGGTTATGATCTGAAAACAGCAGCCGAAATAAAGATTTTGAGTTGAGTTGTAGTTGATTGCAGTGTAAAATGCAAGTATTATAGTTTGGATTTTCATTGTTCAGATTTATGAAATTGTAAATGTGAAAAACAGCACCTACACAGAACATCAGAAAACACATAGTATATGCTCTGATCTACTACAAACTAAGAACATGAGTGTTAACTTGGACAAAACTATATATGTTTGGCGACCATAACTTATTAGACACTTATATGAGTTTGTTAACACATAAGTAATTTTCTCATCATTGTTTAAGATATATTGTGACACCAAAGGTATTGTTAATTGTCGTATATATAAAATGCCAATGGTAAGAAATAAAATTCTACATAACGACCAGTGGTGGCGAACATATGCAAAACAAAAATCTACGTCTTTTTTCCAAAATAGGTCATTATGTAATACATGTAAATTTCGGGATCAAACTCTCTTATTGTTCACAAATAGCCATTAAGCATGAAAGCAGGGTGATGTTGACGAAGTTGACTTCCTTGTGCTTAAATATATAATAATTATATTTTTGACACCAAATGTGTTAAACAACGACAATATATGTAAATGTAAGAAAGGAAATTGTATATTAGAACCAGAGTTGGTGGCCATGTTGAAATTTATACGCTCTGTATTTTGTCACAAAATTGCCATTTTTTCTATAAATAAGGTCCAATATTAAGTTGACTGAGTTATCTTCTTTATAGATCTACTTTAAAACATATACATGCTCACTAGTTTTGACACCAACACTGTAAAGATCAGCCATATATATTTAACATGTTAGAAAATAAGTTGTGTATATAGGAGCCTGAAATTGAGACCGTCTAGAAAAAGGCCGGCGATTCGAATTGATACAAAATATATAGCAATCAATTTAATGATGATGGTATGTAACAAATAGGACTTCTTGGATATATTAAGTAAAACACTACTTTCTGATTTAGTGAGAGAAAAAATAAAGCACGAAAATGCGACATAACTTTCCAGGTTAAGGACAGCTTTAGAGATACATCATCATGTAGTGCTAAGCCCTGGCTGCCGTCGCACAACCAAAGAGGAAAGCATAGTTATCAATAGTAGTTTGATCGATAACCAAACGTGAAGTGTTCAGCAATATAGTTGGATCATAATCTTTTTTAGGAAATATCTAATACGTTTCACAAACAGGTTTTGAAAATGCATATGTCCAAGAATCTTACCAAGTCGGTAAATTACATCACCATAAAACTCCGGATGTGAAATACCTTGACGCAGAAAAGACTTTAAGTTACATTTATACTTGTTAATGTGAGGTAGATTTCTATAAAAGAATTTAGAAAATGTTTTACGACGTTTATGAAATCTGTACCCAAGTTTAAGAAGCTTTTCAGTAATTTTTTTATTACGAATGTGGAAGTCCTCAACAGAGGTACAGGTCCTAGCAAAACGAATAAGTTGTGAAATATAAAGTTTGCCATTTATAATAAATTTGTTTCCTTACTGAAAAGTCAACAGAGTGGGTTATAGTATATGTTTATTATGCCAATATAGAGCGAAATGCATATTGATATATACGGTTTACATATAAACTGCTACACAAGGAGTACAAATATATAAAACAGTGTTTTATACGTTGTTGGATTATTCATACATGTATAATTGAATTATACATTAATGCATGTACGATTAAGATACACCAGAAATAGTTTCTTTTATACATGTATATCATTTATAAGAGATATAACAAGGTATTTTATAATACCAATTTCGGACACATGTTTGTACAGTTCAGTAAAAAAAAGTACAATTATTTTACGCATGTAATAATAATAATATTGTATTTGTGGTATGTGATGAAATTAATTTAAGAATCCACATAAAAAGATGTGCTGATCCATACATGTCTGATACAAATTGTGAACATTCTGATCAGTATATTTCTTGGTGCGCGAGCAGACCAGAGTCTACACTGTTTGATTACAAAACATGTAAAGCTTTCTGTATTATGATATGTTCATACTGATCAGAATTTACACTAATTGATTACTGGGCAGTTTAAGATTTCTTATGTATACATACGTTGCTGATCCACTCTCAAAGCTGTGCTAAATTCCTTATATGGAATAGTAACTCTGTAGACCCTGTTAAGTCTACTCTTTTGGAAGGCCCGAACAGGATTTACATATTTTACATAAGTTTCATGAGTTTTAATACAAAAATCAAAATATATTGATACAGAATAATGATCTAAACGCCTGCCTGATAAGATCCTACGTTATTTCTATACAATGAATAGAATTACTAAAGTATACATAAATAATGAATATGATCCAACAGAAAGATCACTATTGCTCCGCTTCTGACTAACCGACAGTGCTGTCGCGGAGATGTGGATCAGCCATATGTCTGCACAGACTGTCCATAATCTCTCGAGACAGAGCGGATGGGGTAGTCGGAATTATTCTCCTTATAAATACTTACTTTCTCCAAAAAAAGTTAAATGCACACGAATGATCTTACCACATTGACAATCTAACATGAAAATTGCATTTGACTCTATCTGTTATCTCATGTGTTCATTTTCTTCTCATTAACATAACCGCCCAGTTTAGGGTTATGATCTGCAAACAGCAGCCGAAATAAAGATTTTGAGTTGAGTTGTAGTTGATTGCAGTGGAAAATGCAAGTATTATAGTTTGGATTTTCATTGTTCAGATTTATGAAATTGTAAATGTGAAAAACAGCACCTACACAGAACATCAGAAAACACATAGTATATGCTCTGATCTACTACAAACTAAGAACATGATTGTTAACTTGGACAAAACTATATATGTTTGGCGACCATAACTTATTAGACACTTATATGAGTTTGTTAACACATAAGTAATTTTCTCATCATTGTTTAAGATATATTGTGACACCAAAGGTATTGTTAATTGTCGTATATATAAAATGCCAATGGTAAGAAATAAAATTCTACATAACGACCAGTGGTGGCGAACATATGCAAAACAAAAATCTACGTCTTTTTTCCAAAATAGGTCATTATGTAATACATGTAAATTTCGGGATCAAACTCTCTTATTGTTCACAAATAGCCATTAAGCATGAAAGCAGGGTGATGTTGACGAAGTTGACTTCCTTGTGCTTAAATATATAATAATTATATTTTTGACACCAAATGTGTTAAACAACGACAATATATGTAAATGTAAGAAAGGAAATTGTATATTAGAACCAGAGTTGGTGGCCATGTTGAAATTTATACGCTCTGTATTTTGTCACAAAATTGCCATTTTTTCTATAAATAAGGTCCAATATTAAGTTGACTGAGTTATCTTCTTTATAGATCTACTTTAAAACATATACATGCTCACTAGTTTTGACACCAACACTGTAAAGATCAGCCATATATATTTAACATGTTAGAAAATAAGTTGTGTATATAGGAGCCTGAAATTGAGACCGTCTAGAAAAAGGCCGCAATTTCACTTTGCTAAACAAACCCGCTTCAAATGTTTTCATCTCTGCACTGCCATGACGGTGTCAATTTCAAACAATTGTCGCCTGCCCTTATTTCTCAAATTGTAAATTTGATACTTTGACTTAAGAAATATTGAAATAAACGTCAAATAGTTTGGATTCTGGTCAGATGCCGCGTAACGCGGCATCTGATCAGGGTCCAAACAATTTGCAAATAACTATTGTATTCTGGGTAATACAGTGAATGGGGTTGAATTATTCATTGCTAAAGGTCTATGTGACCTTGAATACAAATTTATTATTTTACGTTAACTGCAATAAAATGTAGAAATGGCATTTTGTACTAAATTGTTAATGGTGGAAAAGGGCATTGGGAACAATGGGGCAAATGTTATTACTCTCCGTTGAAACCAAGCGCAATAAACAGTAGAAAATGACATTCGTCCTAAAGATATTGACAGTGGAAATTGCGATGTATCTATTACTCGGAATACTCGGTTAAATACCCGACGATCAGGATCCAAACTATTTGGCACACACACACACTTACAGACTTTTATGCTTTCACTCACAAATGTACTTAATCCATTCACTGCCTTATCTCGAGTACAAAGACTATCTTTTAAACAGTTTGTATCCTGATCAGACGCCGCGTAACGTGGCGTCTGATCAGAATTCAAACTGTTTGACACTCAATTTTATTATATTTTCAAAGCCAAAATACCTCAAATTTAAATTTTAGAAAACAAACAGACGACAATTGTTTGTTTAACATTGATGACGTCATTGCAATAAGGAGGTTAAATTTAGCATAAATAACATTGAAGTAGACAATAAGGAAGTAGTATTAGAGTTTGTGCTCTGTGTTTTGTTCATGTAACCTTTCGGTTGTTATAACTTCTGCAAACAGTTTAAACCTAGATCAGACGCAAAGAAACTGCCTCACCGATGTTTTATGTTTTAAGCTTAGACAGTAGTGGCAAAATCTCAAGAGACCATTTCTCTGTGTCTTTCAGAGCAAAGGCAGAAAAACCTCCGCCCATCAGAAAAACTGTTTCATTTCGAAAGCTTAGGGACATTAATGTCGATTTATTTAAAAGAGATATCCTTAACTCAGATTCAATTAAAGAAATTCTGAAAATGACAGATATTGACGAAATTGTCGGTGTATACACACATGAACTTAAAGCCCTGATCAATAAGCATGCACCATTGAAAACTAAGACCATAACTATCAGGCCATCATGTCCATGGTACACCCAGGAACTTCACGATGCTAAACATTTAAAGCGTAAGCTGGAACGAAAGTGGAAATTATCCAAACTCATAATTGATCATCAACTGTATCGAGAGCAGTGTGCTAAAGTAAACAAACTATTAGCAGAGTCAAAGGTTAATTTTTACACAGAAAAAGTAGAATCCTGTCAACAGGACTCGAAGAGTCTTTTTAAAGTCACTAAGCATCTCCTGGGTGCAAACAGTGAAATTGCACTGCCAAAAAATGTGTCCTCAAAACAACTTGCGCATGATTTCAGCGACTTTTTTATTGAAAAGGTGGACAAAATACGGACAGGCATTGCCTCTGAATCAATGTCATGCACCCCAGTCATCACAGAAACGTTGCATTCAATGAATTCTTTAGAAAGCTTTGACTCTGCTACAGCAGCAGAAATTGGGGATATTGTGAAGGCATCCCCATGTAAGTCCTGTGAACTCGACCCAATACCTACATGGCTTTTAAAGTTATGCCTTGACGAGCTCCTACCGTCGTTAACAAAAATTGTGAACTCTTCGCTGGAATCTGCGTATGTTCCAAAAGAATTCAAAAGTCGCATGTAAGACCTCTTTTGAAAAAACCTGATCTCGATACAAATGATCTTAAGAACTACAGGCCTGTATCAAATTTGCCATTTCTCTCAAAAGTATTAGAAAAGGTAGTAGACAAACGCATTGAGTCCCATTTGACCACAAACAATCTGCATGAACAACATCAGTCAGCATATCGTAAGCATCACTCTACAGAAACTGCTCTTCTAAAAGTTCAAAATGACATCTTGCAATATCTTGATAAGAATGAAATCACAATTCTGGTGATGCTTGACCTATCTGCCGCATTCGACACAATTGATCATGAAACATTACTCAATCGCCTTGAAAAAGACTTCAAAATTATTGGAAACCCACTAAAGTGGATGACCTCATACCTGACCGACCGTTACCAAACAGTCGCGGTAGATGGCGAATTATCTGCCCCAGTTCAAATGAAATATAGTGTGCCACAGGGGTCAGTCCTTGGGCCGAAGAACTACATCTTGTACACAAAACCTGTCGGCTCAATTTGCAGAAATCGTCAGCTGGATCATCACTTCTATGCAGATGATTCACAGTTATACTTGTCATTTAAGCCTAAAGACACATCTTGTCAACAAGAAGCCCTTTCAAAAGTCGAAGGGTGTCTAAAAGACATAGTATCATGGATGCACCAGAACATGTTGAAGCTGAACACTGACAAAACTGAGGTCATACTGTTTCATTCAAAAAAGTTTAACGTTCCTGGAGATTTTCACGTACAAGTGGGAAACTCTAAAATCAAACCATCAGTATGTGTGAAGAATCTTGGTGCTAGATTAGATTCCCAAATGGATATGACACAGCACATTAACGCTGTGTGCAGGTCTGGCTACTCACAGCTGCGGCAGATAGGTCATATTAGACAGTACCTTTCTCCAGAAGCTACAAAGACCTTGATCAATTCTCTGGTCACTTCAAAAATTGACTACTGCAACTCACTGCTGTATGGGATTCCCCAAAACTCATTATGCAAACTACAGCGTGTGCAAAATACAGCAGCCCGCATCATTACCAGGACCCCTCGGTACAATCACATCACTCCAGTCTTGAAGGATCTTCACTGGCTTCCAGTTCAACACAGAATTGAATTCAAAATTCTGACACTCACATACAAAGCCATGTGCAATGATTCTCCAAGGTACATTGTCAATATGCTTGACGTGTATAAACCTCGAAGAGAGCTGCGGTCTGCAACTAAATCAGTATCGCTGGTGGTACCGAGGAGTCGTTTGGTGAGGTTTGGAGATAGAAGTTTCATGCATGCAGCCCCAAAGCTCTGGAACAGTCTACCATCAGACATTAGAGATGCAAGCTCAGTTGCAGTTTTCAAAAAGCATCTGAAAACACATTACTTTAATATTTGTTATTAGAACACTGCTACCTATGCGATATGTTCTTGCTGTAGATGTTGTGGGTCCAAATGGGAGTTTCTGGAGTATTATCGAGTTTTCGGTCTCTTATAGAAATTTTAGTTATTGTCGCATGCTATTTTTCCTAGTTATGTTACATTGGGCGGCCTGCATTGGGCGTTCTGCTATTATTTCTATCAGTCGGCATAAAGAAGCCATTTGCTTCGTTGCTCTCGATTGTTGAGGTAGTGCAATCGCCGCTTTGGGGGCTGTCTTCTGTATGTTTAGTGGCCTTTATTGGGCGCTCCACTGTTATTTCTATCAGTCCGCATAAAGAAGCCATTTGCTTCGTTGCTCTTGATTGATGGAGTAACGTGATCGCCATTTTGGGGGCTGTCTTTTGTACGTTTATTATGTTTATTTTATATCTAATTGTAGTTATTTGTCTTTTCCTGGCGGCCTGCATTTGGGCGCTCTACTATTGTTTCTATCGGTCGACAATCAGAAGCCGGTTGCTTCATTGCTGATTGATGGGAGTAATGTGAACGCCTTTATGGGGGCTGTCTTTTATATGTTTATTCATGTTTATTTTAGATCATATTGTAGTTATTTTGTCTTTTCTTGTTTGTAGGTACATTTGTGTAACTTCATGTGAAGCGCTTTTGAACGCACAACCCCTGTGTGAAAAGAGCGCTATATAAATCTGGTATAATAATAATAATAATAATTTGAATACTGGCGAATTCTATCGTCTGCTACTGTTCTATAAATATGATTTTCTAAATTTCTTTTCAAAATAGTTATGGTGTCACGTTATTAGAATAACGTTATCAGAATTGGAACATTTTGCAAAGATTATTACGGTTTCAGCGCAAGGGTGCCAATAGTTTCATGACATGAAAGTTAAATTCAAGAAATAATGGCAGACGGCAACTGTAAGGCAGACGATATTGTAGCAGACAAATCATCTCAAGCTTATCCTTCTGCCGTTTATATATCAAGTCATAAATGTGGTAATAATTTTTCAACACAGGAGTACTAACCAAGACATTGGTCGATAGCGACAAGCCCGCCATTGTTACTAAATATTTCATTGGTTTTAACCCCTTCACTGTCATGACGTCATCAATTTTAAACAATTGTTGTCTGTTTTATTTTTAATATTTAGAATTAATGCATATTGACAAAAACATATTAAATTTAGTGTCAAACAATTTGTATCCTGATCAGACGCCGAGTAACGCGGCGTCTGATCAAAATCCAAACTGTCTGAAAACAACTATTGTACTAGTGGTAAGGAAGTGAAGGGCTTAATTCCATTTACTGCATTACCCCCGCGAGTACTTGTATTAACAAACAGTTTAATTCCTGATCAATCCTTGAGCAACTCGGCATCTAATTTGGAACCGAACTGTTCCATACTCGTTTTTGATGTTTTCTTCTCTAAAATGCCTAAAATATTGATTTGAGAAATAAGAGCAGACGATATTTTAAAGCAGACGATTTTCTTGCAATGAAAGAGTTAAGATACAAGAAGGATCGATTTTATATCAGACGACAATGTCAACTGAAGAAACACGACATTAGCCATTTGCCTGCCGATCAAGACTTGCCTGGTATTTGCAAACAGTTTGGATTCAGATCAGACGCCGCGTCACGCGGCGTCTGATCTGGATTCAAACTATTTGGCATTTGTCCTACAGATTCTTCAGCTAAAATATGCACTCATCGTGATTTGATAATGCTTGCAGACGATAATTTTAAAACAGACGATATGACAGCCAGAGAATGTTGACGGGTTTCTAATCACAGTGCCATCTTTACCCATTTATGTCTTGGAATTCTGTGTGCTTGAATTTTACTGGATTTTGTGTTCAGCGGAGCTGAATAATATCTATTCAGACCAACAGTTTCATATTCTCAACCAATGATAAATAATCAGAAATATTGGTTTTAAGGGCACCTGCTTAAATTTGAATGGTCTGATTGGGCATAGGACCAGGCTGGTAAATGTTTTTTTACAATTTTTACTCGAGATAAATTGTGAGTGCAAAATTAAGAGACACGGACTGTTACAGACTATGCAATGATATGGCATCGTGTTTCTATATTTAGATAGATCTATGTCATCTGTTTAAGTATACATGTAGTTTGTTTTAAGAAACTCCGTGAAATAAGTGTGACATATAGAACAGAAGAGTAATGTGAGAATCTCCGATTAGCAGAATATATAAGTTTGAAGTATTGTTTTGCATTTTTGTAGATGATAACTTTTTTTCCTAAAAACATACTGTATAACAATAGTTCTTTGAAAACTTCATTTTCATTCATTTTGCACACCCATCTATATACAACATTACTTCCACCACGCAGTCCGCTGAATATCTGTTTAAAAGATGTTACTTGTCTCTGTTTCAGTTGAGAGGTTTTGATAATGATAACAGCAATCTTTCCTTGGTGTCAATATAAATGTACTGAATGTCGATGAGGGCGGGTGCTCGTGCACGCTGTTCGGTAATCAAATTGGGTGGATGTGTGTGTATGTCTATAGGCATATAAGTTTGTGTGGGGTGTTGAACGCGTTTGAATGTGTGTGGGGTGAAGGAACTCTTAGGTAGAGTTGAAATAGAATGTGAAAGAGTAGGACTACGCCTCAACCCAAAGAAAACAGAATACCTGACATTAAATATGGAATCTAATCATCCATTAACAACCATCAGCGGCGTAGCTCTGAAAGAAACTGAAGACTTCAAATACCTAGGTTCCTGGATCAAATCGTCTGACAAAGACTTCAAGATTCGAAAGGCAATAGCTTGGAGAGTGCCCAATCAGATGAGGGCAGAATGGACCTCAAATCTAGACCGCAAAATAAAGTGAAGCTATTCCTGGCTACAGTTGAGTCAGTTCTCATCTACGGCTGTGAGGCATGGACCATGACTACTAAACTGACTAAAAGCATAGATGGCACATATACCAAGATGCTGCGCATGGTCCATCAGATCAGCTAGAGAGACCATCTAACAAGTAAGGAGCTATATGGAAACCTCCCAAAACACTCAGAGAAAATAAGGCTAAGAAGTTTGCTGGACACTGCTACAGACATCCAGAACTTCCAACTAGCCACCTTGTACTATGGCAGCCAAGATAGGGAACACGTAGTAGGGGAGGGCCAAGAAAGACCTACGTAGACGGTCCTTTGGATGACACCAGGATGAGTAATACAGAGGAAGTTGCAAAATGTATGCTAGACAAAGAAGTTTGGAAGTCCATGTCTACCCGAGGACGTCGGCGGAAGCAGACGACTCGACATGAGTGAGTGAGTGAGTGGTGTGAAGGTTAGATGGTGATGCATTTGAGTTTAGGTGTTTGTGGTCGGTGGGAAATGTAGCTGGGTGGGTAATGCGGCCACGGTCTGTATGTGCGTGTGTGTATGAGTTATCTTATTACCTCCCTTCAATACACAATATGCCAACAAAAAAGAGAATATAATACAACTTCGTTCTTAAAATACACACATAAATATAGAGAGAAAGAGAGATCTATGAGGTAAAATATTTACATTGACAATAAATAGAATTTTGAGATAGCAACATTTATTTTGTTACAACGAATTCCATTCGCTCGTACATTCCAACATCTACGCGGGTTCTGTAAAAGGTCTGGGACACTCTGCAATTCTAAGATGTGCGTTCATGCCATAATTATTTAGTATCCCTAGCTTATGTTGTCTAGGAAATGTTCCCTGAATATTGTTTTTTCCCCTTTAACTATAACCAAATATCAATGGCAATGTCACAATGACCTGGATATGACCGTACGTGACACTCCACCATCCCAAAAATGGTAGATATACTGGTAGATATATCTATCTTAAGAACATGGATATTTTTGTAATCATTTTGTTCTTGGATTGAATTTACTTATTGATTGTTTTATGATGATTGATCAAATATTGAAAATTATTGAATATACATGTATATCTATATATCATTTTACTGGACAATTGTTCTCTTTAAATTGTATTACAGCACTACATACGCCATTGTAGTTTACGAAATTAAGTCACTATCCTTGAAATCGAAAATGTTCTGATGAAATCTTTCAATGACAATAATAATACATGTATGTTACAGTTAATTTAATAATTCAAACAGCAAGAAATTAAAATTGTCGATTTTCTTTCAATTGAATGAATATATCCCACACTCTCTGTGGTTTTCGCAATAAAATGTAAACACATGCAAAATGGAAAATAACATGCATTATGAAATCAGTTGGGGATTCTTAATTTACGTGAATTCAACGGTTTAATTTAGGCATAAAGTGAACAAACAGGAAACCGTAATTACATTTCAATGAAGACTTTATCAACTGGGATCAGGCGCTCCCCTTTAACTCCAAAACGTTTCAACGCTTAGCACGAGTTTCCATTGGAAACAGCTTGGATTCCGTTCAGACCAGAAGTATCCAGAAGTTCCTTCTTAACCCTTTCCCCCATAGAAGCGACTTTTAGCGTATTTAATTTATTCCTCCGCTGAAGAAAATAGTTCCAGTTTATACTCTCATGAACAATTACTATTACAACTATTTTATATAGCCTAGCAGATTGTAGCTTAAAGCAGGCTGAAAGTAAAGCAGAATGTGCCTTAAGGCACATTCTGCTTTACTTTCAACCTGCTTTAAGTGGTCACCTGTCTTTAAAACTAGAAACAAGCTATGAGGTAAAGGGTTAACATCCCCCAACACGTCACTGCCTTGCTCCGTGTGCAATAATAATTTGCAAACAGTGAGGATCCAGTTAGCAAACTGTTTGACACTAATTTCAATATTTCTTAAGCCAAAATTCCTAAAATTTAAAATTGAGAAATAAAAGCAGACGACAATTGTTCAGAATTGATGACGTCATGACAGGGAATGTGAAAAACAACGAAAACAAACCGTTGAGTAGCAATGAGGAATTACAGTCGGTATTCTGAAATTTTCCCCACAAATTCTTTATTATGTGTTTGTTCCAGTGCGTTAGCGTTCAGTGACAAAACGCTTAACTCTATAGTGTTTTAATTAGGTGAACATTCGTTTTATGTTTCGCTAATTATGTTTCATCGCATATAAATGCCCTAATGATATCATTTAATTAACTCCTTTTCCCCTAAAACTTCAAATGGACACGTCTAGGTTCCAATTAAGTATAGTCCATTTCCGACTTTTGGTGTTGTTTTACTGTATAATTATTTTAAAAATGCCCAACAGTACTGATTCTGATCATAGGGCTCATTAAGCTTCATTTGATCTTTGTCAACACTGATTGCATAAGACATATGTATTCTTCACAGATACTATATATGTAAATGGCGCGTATATATTCGTCACTAGGACTCAAGAGATAATGGTCGTTGTTGGGATTTCATGAATTCCATTCTGTTTACAGAATAGTTCGCTTACTATTTAATCATTTCACTGTCAATGACGCCAAAAGACGCGTTGCAAATATTTTTGATCTTGATCAGAACTGTTTGGCACTCGTTTTGAAATTACGCCAGTCATATTGTTATATATCTTACTTTGAAACGATAATTTAGACAACATTATGACGGTGAAGGCATAGAAAACCTAACAATGCATTTGACAATGAAACGTTTGGAAATGTTGATGATTTATTATTGTGCGAGAGACAAACAGTTTGGATCTTGATCAAACGACGGTTTACTCAATTCTAAACTGTTTGCAGTGGAAGTAATGGCTTTGTGCGTTTATTAGAAAATAGTGACGCCTTCTACACTGTAAGTCGGACATATATAGTTATGGTACTAACTCCCTAATTGTCTTTCTGCATTACTAGTACGTGCATGTATCTATTATCTGATCTAATTGGTTAGAAAACACGAATATAAGCATGAATATAAATTATCAAACAGTCCCACTAGGAATAATATATAACACTCTAAATATGACAAGTCAAACAAAAAATTAATATAAGTGTGTTATATTGCTCCCTCCCTACAACGGCAGTCTAAACAACGACTCTCTCCTTACAACAACGCTTTCCGTCGTTCCCAAACAAAACAATTATGCCCAACCTTTTCACAGCTGCAATATCGTCTGCTTATAATCGCCGTCTATAATGTTTGTTCTGTTCTGTTCGGTCTATACTGTTTTTCTCACATTGGACAGAAACAACATAATGACGAGTGACAAACAGCTTGAATCCAGATCAAACGCCGCGTTACGCGGCGTCTAATCTGGATTCAATCGGTTTGCAAATGTAAGCCAATTTCTCTCTATATAATAACTCCCTCCGAACAACACACGTAATATTTGTCTCCAATTGGATGTCGTTGTAATAAGGGACCAATTTTTTTTTGTAATATGCATGTAGAAACAACCAAACACCTATTCTGGGAGTGCAGCCATGGAAACACATTTTTCCTCTTAGTACAAGTTTTACTGTACTCTAAATTGGTATTTAACGCAGAATCAACCAGTTAAGAACATTCTAAGGATTATCCATTTTATTCGAATTGTTTTTGTCAAATAGTCAAATGTTCCTTTTTTGCTCTAATTAATCCCTACCAGTTTCTCCTATAAGTGTTTTTAATTTCCCTAGAAGGCACCTTTGGAATGCTAAATAGCTTTTCATCTTCTGGTCGCGACTTTATTAGAATTTGCAAACAGTTTTGGTCCAGATCAGACGCCCCAATATGCCAGATCTGATCAGGATCAAAGCTGTTTGACCATTTTTACTTGAGCGAAACTGGATTTCAATATGAATTTACAAAAACAAATAGCAGAAAACAAATATGAAGCAGACGATATTGCAGCAGGCAAAGGGTTAGGAGCCTCTAATTACAGACCTGGAATGGCGGCGTTTTGACTAAACCTATTCAGTGTTATAAAATAGCGTCTTGTCAGAATCCAAACTTTTGAGGATCGTATTTAGGAATAGAGAAGAAGTAGAAAATCACTTCGGCAAAAAATATTAAAGATACATGCTGAAAACAAACTTGAATCTGACTACCTCGATATCTTGAACTCGTTTAACTCGAACTATCCGATAGTTCGACATATGAACTGCATTTTATCATATTCGCTTAAGTCGAACATATTAACCATATTTCAAAGTTAAAACGTGGCTTAGCCACATTTTGTAACACGACCTGGATAGTTTTATATAGAAAAGTTCTCAAGTTTAATTTGGATACCGCACATTTTAGAGTGGGCGGAGTTTCCCCGCCCATGCAATAACTGATGGAAAGCCATGCAGTTAACTAGTTAACTGCACGAAAATGGCGGACATCCGACTAGTTAACTGCACGAAAATGGCGCACATCCGGTGTCAGATATCTGCATAGCAGAGCCCCAGATAAAAGAGAGTAAATGGAACAATCCATATTTTCTCACTCATTTTAACACTTAATCCTATGGTGTTACTATTCATTAGAGTCGTCTCGAAGAGACGATTCTAGTGAGTAGTGACACCATAGGGTTTAATGCAGAAATAAAGATTTCAATTAAGTAATAGCAGCATAAGTCACAATGGAGAAATTACACGATTTGTGTCAAAAAAAGATTTGTGCAAAAATAATAATTCCTTTTCAACCAGTTTGGATCCAGATCAGACGCCAGGCTCCAAACTGTTTGGCATCGACATTTCTTTAAACGACGATGTGCCAAAACAATTGTTCCTTTGCAATCAGTATAAACTTTGGATTCAGATAAAATGTCTGGCGTCTGATCAGGCTCCAGACTGTTTGCTATGCCATTGTCTAGATTTTACTGCATTCCAGATCATACTGGTAAGGTCTACAATGAAACCTCTTGAAAACGGAAACTAAACAATCTTCAGGAGTCGAAACACATGCGGCTGCTAAATACAGGATTACAGCAATATTTCTTGCATTGCTTTTCTCCCACATTAAACTGCCATAGATCAAGTCGGTTGCATGTATTCTAATCCGAGTGGCTAACAGCTTTGAGGCTGACCAAATACCTTGTACAAAGCGTCTGATCTGGGTCCAAATATTGTGCAAAGGAAAAATTGCTAAATATAGCACAAAGCCGTTGATTGAGAAATGCAAACGTGTTCTTCACTATAAATCGTTCTGTCATTACTGCGCCGATATCCATTTTAAGGGTGTATCAATGTCATGAATTTAAGAAATTTTCAAAGTATATGAAAACACTTTATGATGGTTTTGTATTGTAGAGCTATTTAAGATGAATGAAAAAATAGAAAAAGTGTACATTTTGGTGAACAACAGATGGCTCTACGGCCATGTAAAATTTACCCCAGCCACTCTCTCTTATTTTGTCCTTTTCAAACAGCCCGCTTCAATAAAATCCATTTTAAATGAAAACAAATATGATAATTTGGTTTTGTGTTATTTATTTCCTATCTATGGTAGTATTTCTTCATACAAAAACTAATATATGAAAACAAGAGAAAACAGGCACCAAATGTGATATTTATAAAGCTCTAAATATCATCGATATGGTACTTTTTTGGAAATTGCTCCGAGACCGTCAATAGAAAATTTCTTCCCGAAACACCCTTTTTAAATAGTACCGACAAAGAGATGTCAAAGGAGCCCAAAGAACATCTGCGAATCAACCCAAATACGCATGCGCAGGATTAAATTTTTTAGTCGTTGATTAGTGTTTGATAGTATACTGACTTACAAAAATTAATCGTCGAACATTTTTCAAAAATACTCAACTCTCATTGGTCAAAAAATAATTTCAACCACTAATCATTTTAAGTAAACACGCGCGAAAACTAGTGACGCAAATATTCCCAGAAACTAGGACATTCGTCTTTGGTCAATGAGTATACGTTCCAATCATTGATTGGTCTCTTTTATATGGGGTTTACACTACCTTTGATTAGCAAAGCGCTCAACATGTGGTGCAACTTGCGCAGCTATAGCGGTATTGTTTCTGTCACTGATTGGTCGTCCAAATGGGGATTCTAATGGATGTTAAAAGCGCTCAATATTTGGAGTAAATTGCGCAGAGCCCAACCTTTTGGTCTATATTTGGCCATGTTACAAGCAATATATTGCAGTAGCTCCACTCGTTATCTAATTAAACACGCCCACATACACTCGTGCGCATGTGCACACTCATGTACAGTGTGCGCGTTTAAAGATATCTCCTGACGACCTTTTGGTCATAACACCTAACCAGCTTTCAAAGCATGCCGTCCCGTACAAGTTTTGTCCTTTACTGCTATTTTGTCTAGCGATATACTCACCCAAGCGTTTCATGTGAGGCCCGTACCTTAAATTTGTTAGTTAGGTTAGTAAAACCAATTGAAAAAAAACCTTGAGTGTGAGTATTTGAGGGCCTCTCTAGACAACTTGAATTTTAGTTACCTGTAATTTCACACCAACTGAGATTTGTATACCCGGTGAAAGCTTGTGATTCATGCTTTTATAGTTAAATTCTAACACTATCGAGACAATGTGGGGGAGTCCCTCAATGGACTGAGGAAAAGTCTTTAATTGAGATAACTCGTGGAAGCTATGCAATATATATAACTTAACTTTGAAATACGGGTATGTACGACAAAACCGACTTCGAGATATCGAAGTTCGACTGTACATGTATATTGCGGTAGGGAAAGGTTTAAACAATTCATGGGTCAATTGGGAGAGAAACAAAAAGTTGAGTATATCACCTTGAGATGATTAGCCACTTTCTTCTATATGATATCGTCGAATTTAACTCTTGAATCGCCAAATCAATTTATCGCGAGGTTATTTAGCCTGTACCGCTATATTGTCGACTGCTTCATTTGTTGTCTGCAATATCATTTCAAAATTAGAGTTAAGACAGTGTGACCGGCTGATATAATTTTTAAACGAGTTTCAAACAGTTTGGATCTTGATCAGACGCCGCGTTACGGGGCGTCTGATCAGGATAAAAACTGTTTGCCAAGACGTCTCTTGGCGTCATTGACAGTGAAATGGTTACCGTCTCATGCTTTGTGAAATTAGTTTTTTACTGAGAAAAAAACCCACTAATTAATGATGAGTGTCAAACAGTCTGTATCTCCAGGGTGGTCATCCTGTAAGGAAGAATGGTGATCTTTGACCCATTTATGCCAAGTGGATTATTCCATGCTATATATTGGATATTTCTATTTTTCATTTAAAGGATGGTGGATCTATTTTTCATTTTAATTTCATTTTTTACATAAATTCCTGTTAGTAAATAAATCAGACTCAGATCAGTCGCCGCATAATCGGCTTCTGATATGAATGAATGAATGAACGACTTTATTTAACGAGGGTAACTCACTTAGTCAGGCGACTAATCTACCTTGAGGTCCTCAAAGAGGCATAACATACGAATCACATAATTAACAACAATAACACAATCAATATGAACAAGCAATCATAATTTGCTAGAACAAAACGATTTCTTAACGTTCTGTGCAAATAGTGTACCTGTGAATAATACACTTGTCCTATACGCAAACAGTGAAGACTCAGATCAGAGGGCTCCAAAAGACTAAAAGGAGTCCTCTGGCCAGGTATGATGTCTGCACTGTTTGTCATGTCCCATTTATGAGTCACTATGCGCAAATGGGTGGTGATTTTATGCAGACAGTTCCTTGCATGATGGCCAAGATGAGTGATGAAAACTCGGCGTCTTCTGGGGGTATTATCTGCATTGGTCGTTGATTGATATTTTTCCAGCGAAATGGACATATAATACGGTGGTCGTGTACTAAGTCTTGTAACCCTTCCATTGCCAATGACGCCAAAAAGGGCATTTGCAAACAGTATGTCAGACGACAGGATCCAGACTGTTTGACACTCGTTTCGAAATTACATCAGGCATACAGCCTTAAACCTAACTTTGAAACGATATTTGCTGACAACGATATTGAAGCAGACGATGAAGAAGTAAATCCCTTACAATAATTTTGGATATGAAAGCGTTAAAAAAAGAACTCTTCCAACTATTGCGCAATTGAAAGATATATCACTGAAACTAACTGTACAGACATTAATTGATAAAATTTGTACAGAAAATTCCCTTCAAACTCTTTCACTGCCAACGGCGCCATAATGCGACTTTGCAATCAGTTTTGATCCTGATCAGACACCGCGTGACGCGGCGTCTGGTCAGGATCAAAACTGTTTGACACTCTTATCGACATTTCTTCAGTCAAAACAGCCCTAAAGCTGATTTTTAAAATATTGCAGACGACACTACCAATGCAGACGATAGTTTGACTGTAAGAGGGTTAAGGCAGGCGATAAAACTTGGTAGTGAAATAGTTTAAAATAATCCAATCCTTTGTTTATGCATGAGTATCAGTAGTGTAAATCGAAAACTGTAATTGACAGGATCGTAAAGGCTGTGTCTGGAATAGTCTTCTAATTAGGAAATGTTCCGTGTTTATTTTTATGTCTGAATTGCAACATCATAAAACGAAAATACAGCACGCCAGCTAGTCATTTGAGATGATATTATTAACCCTTTCACTGCCATGACGTCATCAATTTTAAACAAATCGTCGACTGCTTTTATTTCTCAAATTTAAATTTTAAGTAGTTTGCTTTAAGAAAAATATAATCGGGTGTCAAATAGTTTGGATCCTGATCAGACGCCGCGTCACGCGGCGTCTGATTAGGATCCAAACTGTTTGCAAATAATCGTTGTACCCGGGATAAGGCAGTGAGGGTGTTTAGAAACATTTTAACACTATAATGTTGCTCCCGAGACTCCGCCAATGAGCGAGGATTCTTGTTAGTGATACAACAAGGTATGTGCTCTGTTTATCGACCATTTAAACCAGAGATGCACTGGTCAGTTTTAAGATACAATATTTAGAAACTTAATGCAGAACGAAAGTAAAGCTTTCTAAAGTAAGATTTCCATTATTAAACAGTCAGCTGTCTTCAGTAAGCTTACAGTCTACGCAGATGTAAAATTGGAAAAGAGCTTAATTCAGAGGGAAAGAGGTTTTCTACTTTATATGTGTCTTGTATTTAGCAGTCACCTGTCTTCAGATATCTAATGAACTGTTGCTCAGCGGAGAACGTGACTGTGTGCGAATACGCGCATCATTGAGACATGCAAAGGATAGTGCAATTATTACTAAGTTTTTTACTTGATCTCTGAAGAAGGCCACAGGGCGAAACATGTTAGAAATAAAATAAAATAAACTTATGTTCTTTTTTTGGAGTTTTCTCTGTTATAAATATAATACTTTTTGTACAATCAATAACCCATGGTTCAATTATGTAACGATAAAACCATTTCAATTAGTTATTAATCATTCATTTTAGTTGATATTTCGTCAATTCTATTTGCTCTGAAACCAGTTTTATGGCTTCGCATTTCCTATCTACAAATGTATCTGATTAATTATTGTTATGAATAAATTAGATTTGTTTGGAATTAAGTCCGCGTCTGCCAACTTTGGGCTGATTGGACTACCCAGAGAGAGGGAATCGGATGCAGAGAAACCAAAGTGATGCCCTACTCTTTTTCTAAAGATCCCACTGGATGAAATCCACGACCCATGGACTGAAGTCTAGAAACGCGTTAGCATGCAATAGACTACGGTCCGCCGCTGATACAATGCTCCCTCTCTATAACATCTCTACAAGATTGAGTGCGTTGTTCGGATGAAGTTTTTATAGGAAGGAAAATTGGCTTACATTTGCGTAACGCGGCGTCTGGTCTGGGTTCAAACTGTTTGTCACTCGGCTTTATGTTTCTTCTGTCAAAATGCCCAACGTGTAACTGTGAAACAAAACAGCAGACGACAATTCTAAGTAGACGATAATATTGCATAATAATTGTCTTGTTTGGGTATTGCTGTAAGGAGGGGATCGTTGTTCGACGGGTCGTTGTAGGGAGGGAGCACTACGTTAACAGCTTAGAAATAACAAACATTTAAAACCCTTTTACCGCCATAAGCTACTTCTGTCGACTTTACAAATAGTTCCGATACATCAGACGACGCGTACTACAACGCGGCGTCTCGGCGGCGATGCTCCAACTTTTTTGGCACTCTTATCAATAGTTCTTCAATCAAAACTTCAAAAATTGAATGTTCCATAGAATTGCAGACGATAAATTTAACTGATGTATTATGTCTGCGAATTAACCCCTTCAATACCATGACGGCATCAGTTTGATACATGTACAATTGTCGTCTGCTTTTATTTCTCAAATTTAAATTTTAAGTATTTTGACTTAGGAAACATTGAAATGAGTGTCAATCAGTTTACGGTCGTCGTGATACTTCGTCCCGAGTACGAAACGCGCCGGTGCGATGAAAGAGTACAGCGAAACTACAGGAAGCGAAACGTCAGGACTCGAAACGTCTGTAAGCCGCCTACTTTGCAGGATTCTTTTGGTTCCCGTCTCTGTACCAATTTGTTCCCTATCGGTACCGTATGCCGGAGATCAATTTACGTAAACATCATTCGGTCTGCTTTTTGACTCATCGAGATAGAACGTGCTGCAATATTTCAGAAGCAATGTCACGAAATTAGAACTCCTGAAAACATGCACTATGGGATGCAGTTTACTCAACAGATCTAATTTTTCATAGCAAGCAAAATGTATACACTCTTCTCGCAAATCGGCGGGATGTCTCATTGTATCTAAATCTGTTCTTCCAAGTTTATATCGACACCGAATTTGACACTATCATTATGACAGCATATGGAGTATTACGAATGTGTACACTGTGCAAGGGGTTAACCTCGACTCACTATATCAGTCGTACAGGGTTCTACACAGTCCGAACATCTTTATCCCAAAGTGGGCAGTTTACACCTAAACGGTTGTTTTCGACAAGTAGAATAAAACGTGCTAAGAAAGAAAACGCAGTCAAAGATGTATCAAAAGCTACAAACAAATCGAGTATTCCAAATACCTCAGAAGTGAAAAGACTGCTTTCCCTAGCTCACACAGAACGATGGAAAATAGGAGGTATAAATAATATTCTGCTTTAAAACTTATAGCACTGATGGTAATTGCAAAACAGTCTGTTAGAAAAGCTCTTGAGAGCTTATGTTATTTGTATGTCTTGCCGACTCAAAATAAAGCTTATCTTATCTTTAAAACACATGATTCCACCACGCATAGTTATAGATTATGACTGGAACGGGGAATCAAACCTGGGACCTCCTGCTTGGAAGGGGGCATTGTTACCATTGAGCCAAAAGTTCGGATGTTAGGCTTGAGGGCCAAACACTGCCTATATTTCACCACATTCCTCCTCATCTTAATTTGAGGTCCTTTTATTATTTTGTTTCGTTGTTTCTATATAATCTGATTACCTGTGTTTTCGCCACCCTTAGCTATATTTTTCGCTCATGCGCCTATCTGATGTAACATTCCTTACTTGTTCACGGATCTAATTCTGAACTGAACCTTCAATAACACGAATATATACAAATAAAACTTGTGGAATAAATACAAAGTGTAAATAACTGTACCGTTTTCGAACAAGGTCATTGCTCTGGATCACCGGGATGCTTTCTTGTCAATTCGCCACCTCTGATTGGTTGTTCGACAATTAGGTCAATGTAGGCTCTGTCAATATGTTAATATAGTTTGTTTCATGAAACTTGAACATTTTTTAATGATTTTGAAATATTTAATTTTTTTAAAAGTAAATCATAACTTTTACAACTTAGCAATAAAAAAGTAACAACGGATAGCTAGAATTAAAATTACCAACATGTCTTTTGATTGGAAACTTTTTGTGAATTATCGTTATTTTATCTGTTTCTTTCGCATTTTCGGCGCTTGAAATCTTCCTGAGTGAAACTGTCCTAGTGTACGGATATCCTCTGTAGTTTTTTTGACATTCTTGGTAGTCTGCTCGTGACGGAATTCTAAGTTTTGCTTAGGTGGCGAATTGACAAGAAAGTGGCGAATTGACAAGAAGCAAGGATACTGCTACACACACCTTTCGGATATTACAAGCAGGGGCATTTTTGGCTTGTGGACTGGTCTTTTCGCTACCTAGACATTTTTGCTACACAGTTTTGGGTTTCACACCTCTTATTTACTAAAATAACTAATATGCAGGGGCTGTGATCCAACGTAATTGATTTTTATTTACTGATCTGGATCCGAACTAACGTAAAGAAATGGAATAGGTTTTATTGACTAATCTGGATTCATATATGTAACCAGGGTTTCATATAGCTAAAGTGGAGTCTGCTTTAGTTATGTGGAACCAGGGTTCCATATTGTCATCTGCTTTACATTGCTTTATCTTCATGTATATCTCCACATATCACGTATACATCAGTGTATGAGAGCAGCATATTCCGCCAAGTCAATGAAATTTAATGACATGCAATCTGAATCAGGAAAGAGAGATTGTACTATTTTTACTAAATACCAAATATTTAACTGTTGTGTATAAATAGTTGATGGAGAGTAAAGAGCTTGAGTAATTATTACTTTCATTCATTAAAAATACTTTTCTTTTGTAGGTGCTGTTTGCTTTTTAGCCGTATCAAGCACTGTGTCATTAGCTGTACCATTCTGTATGGGTAAGGTCATCGACATCATTAACACTGCAACCAAACATGGGGACTTGATGAACAAGTTAAACAGTATTTGTTCAATACTGCTTGTTGTGTTTGTGATAGGTGGGATTGCCAACTTTGCACGAGTGTATCTTATGCAAATATCAGGTAAGAGGTCTGAGAAGTGCATCAGTATCTACTGGAACCGAACATATAATATATGTCCCTGGTATCTAGTGGGAGTTTAGAGGTTGATATTCAGCCCAGTTACCCTCTCTGAAACATTTGCGCTTTTCCCAATATTCTGTAATAAATACATGTATCCCTGAACAAGTTAGTGAACAGTCTCATCAGAATAATCTTTTATAGCTATATGGGCAACAGGAAAAAGTTTCCTACATCCTCAAATTAGGTTGGCTGTTTAAAACAGGCTGGATGTTAAGCAGGAGAGTTATGACGAATAGATCTCATTTTAGATAAGTCACTGGTCAATGCAGTAAGAAAAGTAATGCAGAAAGCTGCAGAAGGATATTGACTTTTGTGCATTACATTTATTGTGCATTAACTTGTTCCTTCTTGAAATTGCAAAAGGACAATTTCGGGTTATTTTTTATACGCCTGTCGCTAGACAGGCAATATTTTGTTATGGTGCTGTCCTTCCTTGAACTTTTGTTGTTTGTCCTCTCTCTAACTCCAACAGCTGTCATCTGATCTTTGCCAATACTTATTGGTGTAAAATCTTGGTCAAGTTTGATAACTACCATGATTTTATGTATTATTACCGTTCAAAAAGAGGTTTATTTTCATAGAGTGCTGCTAACCTTTTTCCATCAAGGTTTGATTTCACATGTATGTCTTGTGTATTAAAAAGTAAGTATTCTTTTTTTGTGTGGCTGTAGTACTGGAGTTTTACTGTATAACTTAAATACTGAGATTTCCTTTTCAGGTCAAAGAATTGTGAATAATATGAGAGAGAAGTTGTTTGGATCTGTGATGCGACAAGAAGTTGGTTTCTTTGACAAGACAAAGACAGGAGAATTAATTAACCGTCTCTCATCAGATACATCATTAATAGGAAATTCAGTGACATTTAATATTTCTGATGGGCTTAGAGCACTAGCCCAGGCTGGAGGCTCGTGTGGTATGATGGTAAGCAGAAATTAACCCTTTATCCCATAAAAGCGCCTTTTAGTGCAATTTCAATCTAGTATTCCTCCATTGAAGAAATCGGTTCTGATTTATACAGTCATTGCTATGTACCATAAGAAAAAGTTTCTATATTCTAGCAGATGGTAGTTTAAAGCAGGCTGACAGTAAAGCAGAATGCACGCATAGGCTCATCCTGCTTTAAATGGTCACCTGTCTTCAAAACTAGAAACAGGCTATAAGGTTAAGGGCTAACACTTTACTTGATATCTAAAGGTGCCAATCATCTATATCCAACTCTGTATAAATCAAGATACTTATTAAAGTAAGACAAAAGCAAGGCAGAAAGTTCCTTTAGAACCTTACTGCTTTACTTAAATCTTGCTTTTAGCTGCTTCTTGGGTTCAACACTGTATCAGTATATGGCACTATGTGGAAAAGTAGGTAGAGGCGCTCTTATGCACTTCTGTGGAGGAAACTCAGGAAAGGGTTTCTTGTTACAAGCAAATGCTATCTCTCTCTCATGTAACTTACATTATAAGTTTGTTGGTTTGTCACTAGCAGCACAGTGTAATATTTATTTGTCTCTACTCCATGTGTCTGACAGGGAATTCTGTTTGGAGTCAGACTCTAAAGATCAACACAACTATGCTGTAAGCGACACATATATTCAGGCCTCAAGGTTATTAAGCATTTGAGATGAGTCTGAAGAAGTTCTCAAGCATTTGATTGGTCAGATTTGAGCCGATCTAAGACTCAACTCAAACTCTTTATAACCTTGACCCAGGGCTCAAGATAAGAGTGATTAATCAAGTGAACCTTCGCAGCCTTTACAAACAGTGTACCTGTGAAGAGTACCCTTGTCCTATGCAAACAGTAAATTATAATCTAAGCTTTCCTTTCTTCTTCTCTCTCTTTATTCTTTTTCCTGATGTCTTTGTGGCAGTTTGTTTTCAAATTGCTTTATTTTTAGCTCACCTGAGCTAGCTCAGGGTGAGCTTTTGCAATCCTTGAATGTCCGTTGTCCGTCGTTAGTCGTTCGTCGTCAACAATTTTAGTGTTTACACTCTACAGGCCACAATATTTATTCAATCTTTCTCAAACTTGCTCAGATTGTTTATTACCATAAGAGTTCTAATGAGTTCGATTATGGTTGAAATCGGACAAATAGATCAAGAGTTATCTACCTTTGAATTGCTGAAAATGTCATATTTAACAGTGTTTACACTCTAGAGGCCACAATATTTATCAAATCTATCTTAAACTTGCCCAGATTGTATATTACTATAAGAGTTCGGATGAGTTCGATTATGGTTGAAATTGGACCAATAGACCAAGAGTTATGTACCTTTGAATTGCTGAAAATGCCATATTTAACAGTGTTAACACTCTAATCCAATCTATCTCAAACTGCTCAATCTTCAGATGAGTTTGATTATGGTTGAAATCGGACTAATAGGTAGAGAGTTATCTACCTTTGAATTGCTGAAAATGCCATATTTAACAATGTTTACACTCAAGAAGCCACAGTTTTTATCAAATATTTCTTAAACTTGCTCAGATTGTATATTACCATAAGAGTTTGGATGAGTTTGATTATGGTTGGAATCGGACTAATAGGTCAAGAGTTATCTACCTTTGAATTGCTGAAAATGCCATATTTAACGGTGTTTACACTCTAGAGTCAACAATTTTTATCCAATCTTTCTCAAACTTGCTCAGATTGTATATTACCATAAGAGTTCAGATGAGTTTGATTATGTTTGAAATCAGACCAATACGTCAAGACTTATCTGCCCTTGAATTGCTGAAAATGTCATATCTAACAGTGTTTACACTCTTGCAACTACAGTTTTCAATGGATTTCAACTATACTTGCACACAATGTATATAGCTATAAGTTCTCGAAGGAGTGCAATTATTGTTGAAATCTAATAATTGTGGCAAGAGTTATATGCCCTTGATATACTTTGAAATGCTAGGAAAGGCTTTGTTTCAGTATTATTTAGGCTCTAGTTATCTGCCCTTGATGTACTTTACTATTCCAATGCTGTTTACATGCTATACTACAAATTTGAATGGATTAAGAATGAAACATGAGAAATTCAAAAGTAAAGCTATCGGGCTTCATTACAAATGGTGAGCGATATCAGGGCCTTCAGGCTCTCTTGTTACTGAAATTACTGATTTGCTTATAATAATCTCTGATATTGCCATGTCACTGTTTTGTAAATATCTGGGGAGAGGGCATGCTATAATGCTGCAAACATGTGTAGCCCGATCTCCTGCATGTATATTGTATGTAATAAATGTATTTAAACTAACTTACAAATGTAGACCCAGATCAGAGGGCTCCTATAGCAGTCTTCTGATCGGGATCTGCACTGTAAGTGCACTGCAAAGTAAGGTAAAGTCGTCATTCTATGCTCATCATGTGATAAAGGCCTACACAGAAAAACAAGTAAAGTAAAACAAAATACTACAGTAAGCATGCTTGATGAGTGTCAAACAGTGTATATCCTGATCAGAGGCCCCATATATGACATAGCTGCTGGGTCTACACTGTTTGCAATGCTGTAAGTCATGGTAATGACACAGTTCACATGTATTATGATTTTGCTTGTTTATTTCAGTTGTATGTTTCACCAAAGTTAACTTTAGTAGCTCTGTGTATTGTTCCCCCTGTTGCTATAATGTCCAGAATATATGGCAGATACCTGAAGAAGATCACCAAGAATGTCCAAGATTCACTAGCAGAGGCTACATCTGTAAGTCACAGCATAAAACACACATCAGATACAGGGGCCCGTTTCATAAAACATGGTACGACAAAAACGGCTGTAAGTCAGATTATAAAAGTCTCAATTAATTTTTATTTGTCCATCAAACTTATAATCTGACTTACAACAATATTGTTTGTACAAAGTTTTATGAAACGGGGCCCAAGGCTCCAGATAAGAGTCTTTTTGTTTGCTAGGCATTTTAGGGTACAAACTTTGACTGCTCAATGTGGTCTGTCATTTAACTTTTTCTGTTCTAATTTGTTTCAGTTTACAGTTGCTTTTAACCCATTACTCCATATATATGCATGTTTACGCCTTTAATTTATTCCTCTGCTGAAAAAACTATTTCCAATTTATACAGTCATGAATATGTAGCATAAGAAGAATTTTCTATATTCATCAGATGGTAGATTAAGTCTTTGAATCCTAGTCACGCATTTATGAGTCTTTTGCAAACTGCATACATGTGGGCAGTACACTTGTCCTTAGATGCAAACAGTGTATACCCTGATCAGAGGGCTCCTTAAGGGAGCCCTCTGATCAGGGTCTACACTGTTTGTCATTTTGGCATATATTGTAAAAATCAATCCTTAAACCCTAAAAAGTCAAAAATGGACTAGACTAAATTGAAAACTAGAGTTGTCCATTTCAGGGTTCAGGGAGGAAAGGGTTAAGGCAGGCTGTAAAGTAGATTGACCAGAAGAATCTACCAATGTTCTACTATTTTCCACAGGTTGCTGAAGAGAAGATTAGTAACATTAGAACTGTACGATCCTTTGCCAAAGAAGAATTAGAAATGTCCAAATACAACGAGGCAATAGGGAGAGTGCTGAACCTCCAGTATAATGAGGCGCTAGCTAGGGCCGTGTTCTGGGGCTCTGTAAGTATGCCTTAGTAGAAATATTGTGTGCTCAGTTTAAGTTTCAAAGGGGTTTATATATGCTATACTTTACTTTCTGAAATAAATACTTGAAGAGCATTTAGAATAAAGTGAATATAAAGTAAAAGGTCTCACCATTGTGAATATTCAGGTTTAAATTCTGGTGTTTTTGGCAAATTGCTGTTTAAACTTTTCATCATTGCATATGTTCCATTACCCCTCTATTCCACATAAACACAAAACATGACTGTTCATTTCCAATGATGCTTTTGAATATAGGTGGTAGCTTAACCCTTTCCCCCATAGAAGCGCCTTTTAGCGCATTCAGTTTATTCTTGCCCTGAAGAAAATAGTTCCAATTTATACATTCATAAATATGTATAATACAAAATATTTTCTATATTCTAGCAGATGATAGCTTAAAGCAGACTGAAAGTAAAGCAGAATGCGCTTAAAGCGCATTCTGCTTTACTTTCAACCTGCTTTAAGAGGACACCTATATTCAGTACTAGAGATATGCTATGTGGGAAAGGGTTAAAGCAGGTTGAACTAAACTATTGCTATGTACAGTCAAATTTCATTATTTTGATTTCATTGAAGTTGATTGATCATACCCATATTTCAAAGTTAAAAATAGTACAGGCACATTTTAACTTGGAAGTACAGGTAGTTTGGACTTGAGTGAGTTTGACATGTCGAGATTTACCTTGATGTATATTCAGTATCTGAATTCAACATAAGTTTGACTGGTTTTCATGGTTTGTTTGTTTCAGACTGGTTTCTCTGGTAATGTGATAGTGCTGTCTGTGTTCTATGCTGGGGGTATGATGATGAACGACTCTCTACTGACCATTGGTGAATTATCTGCATTTCTTCTCTATGCAGCTTACATAGGCGTGTCAATAGGAGGTATGTTATATACATGTGTTGTCTTAAAAAGTAACAAGAATGCAGTGTAAAATCATGTGAATAAAAGAAGGCAAGGCCATCAAACATTACAGTGTTGATCAAGATAACTATCTGGAAACTATAAACATAGTAAACAGAGATTAGATACTGCATTCAGCTTATCTTGGTCAACCTTTTGCCATGTTAGCCATCTCTTTAGGTCCCTTTTCTTGTGACATGAATCCCATGATAACTTCATAATGTAATATATATAACTAACCCATTTTTCAATTTTTCATCTACAACCTTCATTTTTGGTATCCCCATCCAGACATACCAAAATATTTTACTAATTGACTTTGACCTTTGACCTAAGTTTATGTTATTTTAACCCCCACAACGAGTTGTTATACCCTCCACAAAGAGTTGTTGGTAGGGTATACTGGAATCACAAAATATCATTGAGTAACAGGAAACCTACTTATATTGTCTGACATTGTTAAAGGTTTGCACTCTAGTGGGCAACTTGTGATTACAGTTTGGATCCAGTTAAGATTCTCTGTAACCCGGCGTCTCATCAGGATCCAAACTGTTTGACATGCTAACCTTATTTTGAAACAAATATTTCAGAACTGTAGTTGCAGACGACAATATTGCTTAGCATACAAAGAGTTAGTCATCACACATGTTCTATTAGTATCTGTTATACCCCTTCATATTATAGGTATTACTAATTTCTACACTGAGCTGATGAGGGGTTTAGGGGCCAGTAGCAGAATCTGGGAGTTGATGGACAAACCCTCTACTGTTCCTATAACAGGTATGCATGACATACTGTCAATCTCCTACTAACCCTTTCACTGCCATGCCATCATCAATTTTAAACAATTGTTATCTACTTTTATTTCTCATATTTGAATTTTAAGTCTGTTGACTTTAAAGATATATTGAAATGAGTGTCAGACTGTTTGGATCCTGATCAGGATCAAATCTGTTTGCAAATAACTAGTGCATTTGGGGTATGGCAGTGCAGGAGTTAAGTGACCACTAATTGAAGTAACATAAAGATCTTTAAAGACAGGTGACTGCTTAACCCTTTCCCCCATAGAAGCGCCTTTTAGCGCATTAAATTTATTCCTACACTGAAGAAAATAGTTCCAATTTATACAGTCATGAAAATGTACCATAAGAAATATTTCTATATTGTAGCAGATGGTAGCTTAAAGCAGGCTGAAAGTAAAGCAGAATGTGCCCTAAGGCACATTCTGCTTTACTTTCAACCTGCTTTAAGTTGTCACCTGTCTTCAAAACTAGAAACAGGCTATTGGGTAAAGGGTTAATACATAACAGCTATCGGCGCTTTCTGCATTATATTTATCCTGCATGCAACTATGCTCTCCTAGGGTCTTCTATTTAATGCTTGCCTAATACAGGCTTGACTGTAGATTATATATTACTTGAGGGTAAAATTTTCAGTTTTGCATAAGTGTAAAGGCATTAGATAAGGGAAGTAGTTAAAAAATTAAAATCTTTATGTCTGCACCAAACCGTATGGTTAGACAAAAACTTCATGAAAAGGTGATTCTGAGTAGTCGCACAATAGGGTTTGGTGAAGACATAAAGGGGAAATGTTGGAAAACTTGAGTTTACTCCCTCTTAACTGGAGCTCTGCATTAATGAAGAATATATACTTTGTAGGTTGCATCCAGGTTATTGACATATAGATAAATTTTCTTACCTTCAATTTTGGAATGCTTAAGTTAAAAAGTTGATTGCAACAATTGTTGTCTGCTTCTGTTCTAAAATTACTTTTTTTGAAAAATTCTCTTCAAGATTATGGCCAATGTGTCATGCAGTTTGGGTCCTAATGAGAAACCGTGTAACACAGCATCTTATCTGGACTCAAACTGTTTGTAAAGATTATTATTTTGCCATTAGCATGCAATTAGTTAACTCCTTCTACACTAAGTAGCTCTTGTAGGTTATTATGTTCCCTTGTGGATCTTTTTAATTACCAAAACTTGAACCAGTCTACTTGGAATTCTAGGTAGGTATATAAATACTGCTCTGAATTAGCAAACCATGTAGACCCTGATCAGAGGGCTTCTATAAGAGCCCTCTGATCTGGGTCTACACTGTTTGCAAATGTAATAAGTACATTTTAAACAGGTTCATGGTGTAGAAAAAGTTAAGCATGCCAATTTTGTGTTGAATATTCTCTTCATGTGGGTTTGATTGTGCATTTTAATCACCATTGTATTTTCAGGAGGATTGAAGCCAGCTGGTCATTTAGATGGTAAAATTGAGTTCCAGAATGTCAGTTTTACATACCCAACACGACCAGAGGCCCACATCTTGACTGATCTCAACCTTGCCATGCCAGCGGGCTCTGTCACGGCTGTTGTTGGGGCTAGTGGCTCAGGAAAGTCTACAGTAGGCGGCCTGCTGTTGAGATTTTATGACCCTAACTCAGGTATGTATTATTTCATTACCCCATAGCCTGTTTCTAGTTTTAAAGACAAGTGATTACTTAAAGCAGGTTGAAAGTAAAGCAGAATGTGCCTGAAGGCACATTCTGCTTTATTTCAGCCTGCTGTAAGCTACCATCCCTAGAATATATAATATATTTCTTATAGTGCTAATTCATGACTGTATAAATTGGACATATTTTCTTCAGCATAAGAATGTAAATTAGAGGCGTAAAAAAGGTGGTTTAAATGGGTAATGGGTTAGAATGGACAAGCTGTAGGGGTGGCTCGTTACATTTTTCTTTTGATTCCAACTTTTCCTGTAAATTACCTCTTCCAATACATGAATAAAATTCAAGAAAACATCTAAAGAAAGTTGTTTTTATAATATTTAAAGGAATTCATCCCATGCAGTTTTTAGCTCACCTAAGCCGAAGGCTCAAGGTGAGATATTGGGATGGCCCGGCGTCCGTCGTCGTGTGTTGTCCGTCGTCGTTAACAATTGCACAAATGACATCTTATACCGCTTGACAGATTTCAACCAAACTTTACAGAAATGTTCCTTGGGTCAAGCTCTTTCAAATTTGTTCAAAGAATTAAAAACAATGCAGAACTCTGACTCTGGTTGCCATGGCAACCAAAGTGAAAAAATAAGGAAATCTTTAAAAATCTTCTTGTCAAAAACTGAAATGGCAAGAGCTTAGATTTTTGGCACATAGCATCATCTACTTGTCCTATATCAAGTTTGTTCAAATTATGCTCCTGGGGTCAAAATTGGCTCCGCCCCGGGGGTCACAGTTTTACATAGATTTATATAGTGAAATTTTCAAATGTCTTCTGCTCTGAAACTAATATGGCTCGAGCTTTGATATTCGACTTGGTGACCCTTCTTTATATACTTTACATATTTTGTTCAAATTGTTCCGGTTTGTTGCATATCTAGGTCACCGGGGCTAAAATTAGATTTTTTCAATGAAAAACTTTAAAAATCTTCTTGTCAAAAACTACTAGGGCCAGAGCTTAGATATTTAGCACATAGCATAGCCTACATGTCCTCTATCAAGTTTCTTCAAATTATGCCCCTGGGGTCAAATAGGCCCTGCCCGGGGGTCACAGTTTTACATAGAGTTATATAGTGAAATTTTCAAACGTCTTCTCCTCTGAAACTAATATGGCCTGAGCTTTGATATTCTGCTTGTTGACACTTCTAGATGTTATTTACCTATTTTGTTCAAATGGTTCCAGTCTGTTGCATAAGTAGGTCACAGGAGCTAAAAATAGATATTTTCAATGGAAACTTAAAAAAATAGTCTTGTCTAAAACCCTAGTACCCTGATCTTAGATATTTGGCACTTAGCATCATCTACAGGTCCTCTATCAAGATTGCTCAAATTATGTCCCTCAGGTAAAAAATGACCCCGTCCTGTACATAAATCATTATCTCTTATTTTGTCAGCTATTCTCAGGTGAGCGAAATATGCCCCATGGGACTGTTGTTATGGTTGCTATGCAACTGAGAAAAGAAATCAGAATCTCTTCTCAATAAACCACACAGACGTGTAGAGTGCTGACAACTTGGATACTGGAGTGAAGTAGTATTTAATGATGTTACAAGTCATTCTTCTTCTGTAAAAGATTATTTTTTTCCTGAATTTAAAAATTGGATATCAGACAATGTGTAAGTTTAGCTTTACAGACTATTTAGTCTCGCTTTTATATTTCAGGGACTATTTGTATTGATGGACATGACATTAGAAGTTTAGATCCCAGCTGGCTGAGAAATGAGATTGGAGTAGTCAGTCAGGTAGGACAAATACCAATATTAACCCATTACCAAATAGCTTGTTTATAGTTTTAAAGAAAGATAATCAGTTAAAGCAGGTTGAAAGTAAAGCAGAATGCACCTTAGGGTGCATTCTGCTTTACTTTCAGCCTGCTTTAAACTAATATCTGCTAAGATATAGAAAATATTTCTTATTATACATTTTCATCACTGTATGAAAGGGAACTATTTTCTTCAATGGAGAAATAAATCATAGGCGTAAAAAGGCGTAGTTAGGGGGGAATGGGTTAAGAGTTATATAAAGGCAATAAACTAATTGTATGTTACATCGTTTATAACTGGCAGCTTGAGCAACTAAAATGATGATTATGTACCTTTGATTATAGTCAGTTTGCTTTATTATGACCACTAAAAAGAAGACTAAAATGATTGTATTGATGACAGATGACAGCTTAAAGCAAGGTGAAAGTAAAACAGAAAGCTCCTGTAGGAGCTTTCTGTTTTACTTTCACCTTGCTTTAAGCAACCAATTGTTTTTAAAAAAAACCACTAATAATTAAAGCAATGATGTCGTAGTAATTTTTTAACAGCCTCTCTGTTGACTTTGTTACAAGTTACACAAATCTTACATAAATTCTTAACCATCTTAACCAATTATACATGTGCAAGTTATGGCATTATGGTTAAGTTTACAGAATACACAACTGTTTTCTTGCATACAATTTTGTAACAATTTGATTAGGAAATGTTACAATAATTGAAACAGAAAACAATTGGATGGACATACTGATAGACAGATGGAAGGGGACAAAACATAAATTAACATTTAGTTAAAACATTAAGATCATTGTGTTTGCAACAGAAATCTTTGAATTTAGTATAAGTTTCTAATTATTTAACTTTTACGCTAGTTTACTAGTGACAATTTAAGTGACTGTAAGTCTTTTGATAAGAATGGTTTACCCCTGAAACTATTCATGGAAAATTCCAATTTCAAAATAAGTCTAGTCCAATTTTGACTATTTAGGGCTGATTTTAACAATATATTTTAAAATGACAAGCAGTGTAGACCCGGATCAGAGGGCTCCTTAAGAAGCCCTCTGATCAGGGTCTAGACTGTTTGCCTGGGATAAGTGTAATCACCACAGGTACAGTGTTTGTAAATGGCGAGTAAACTAGGGTGGATGTGTTAAGCTATCATCTGTTTGCTTCAATTTTTTGTCTTCTTATTTCCATATAATTTCACAATGCCATTTCTTTTAATTTGCTAGGAGCCAGCCCTGTTTTCGTGCTCTGTGGCTGACAACATCAGGTATGGGGCTGTGGATCCTGCCAGTGTTACTATGGATATGGTAGAGGAGGCAGCCAGACAAGCCAATGCCTATAGGTTTATCAGGGGCTTCCCAGACCAGTTTGATACAGTGGTCGGTGAGAGTGGCAGAATGTTGTCAGGTAAACTAGCATGGTACATACACATTACCAGTTGACAGTGTGATACAGAGTGATGTATTTAGCTGGAGACGATTTTGGCGGAAATAGCCGATCTGATGAGCGCTTTGGCACGATCCTGATAGGTTGTTTCCGCCAAAAACGTCGAGAGCTAAATGCAACACTCTGTAGCGCACTGCCAACTGATGATGTGTTTTTTATATGCCTTGAATACACACCAGAAACAACTAAATAGTTGTTTAAATCATTTTATATCCAAACTTTATTAGTTATTTGAAGCAGAACAAGAATTTTTGTTTGCCACAATGAATAACATGGCACTTGTACATGCACGTAAATGACGTCACATTAAATCGAAAGCGACGTCGGAGTAAAATACAAAGTGGCTGATACAAGGTGACTGATACAGACTCTTGTATTTTACTGTGCAGATACACACGGAAACACTCGATATCATACGACGGCATATAATAAAGTGTGTTAACTCTTGTTGGTCATTATGTTCCCTTGGATCATTTTAGTTACCAAAACATGAGCCAGTCTACTTATTATTCTGGGTAGTTTAATAAATACTGCACTAAATTAACAAACTGGGCAGACCCTGATCAGTGGGCTCCTATAGGAGCCCTCTGATCTGGGTCTACACTGTTTGCAAATGTAATAAGTACATTTTAAACAGGTCCATGGTGGTGAAAGAGTTAACCCTTTACCCCATAATCTGTTTCTAGTTATGAAGACAGTGGACCACTTAAAGCGGGTTGAAAATAAAGCAGAATTAAGATAAAAATATTTGTAACGGTACATATTCACAACTGTATGAATAGGACCTAATTTCTTCTGTGGAGGAATTAATTAAATGGGTTAAAACATAGTAAAACCTCTCTACATGGGCCATTTAAATCAGTGATAACCTTATAGAGGAGTTGTTCATTACCAAGTAAACATATATGTGCTAAAACAATTATATCCAGCTCAGATGCTAAATTACCTGGCTTTTGATCAGGCTTCAAAATATTTACCATTCAATATAAAATAAGTCACCAACATTTTCAAAAAGATGTCAATATATCCATTTTACAGTATTGAGTTAAATGTATATATTTTAAGTATTAAGTATTAAGTCTAACAGATCTTTCTAGGTCCTATAGATATTGTAATCTGGTTATGTTAAAGGGAGTTAACTTACTTTTTTTGGGAAGATATGTATCAGCAAAAACATGTTAAACATTTTGTAGCATATTTATTTTGGTTACTTATACAATTATTTTAAAGTGGAAAAAATTTACAAATGATTTCTTATTTCTAATTTGAAGGTGGGCAGAAACAGAGAATAGCATTAGCGAGAGCCATTTTAAAGGTAAGGGTTACTTTTCATGTTGAAAACAGAAATTGCCCTGTTAACCCTTTCCCCCATAGAAGCGCCTTTTAGCGGATATGATTTATTCATCCGCTGAAGAAAATAGTTCCAATTTAATCAGTAATGAATATGTATTATAGGGAATATTTTCTATATTATAGCACATTATAGCTTAAAGCAGGCTGAAAGTAAAGCAGAATGCGCCCTAAGGCGCATTCTGCTTTACTTTCAACCTGCTTTAAGTAGTCATCTATCTTAAGTACTATAAATAGGCTATCAGGTAAAGGGTTAAACTATTTACTCCATAGCCTGTTTCTAGTTTTCAAGGCAGATGGCTAGTAAAAGCACATTGAAAGTAAAGGTGCATTATGGTTTACTTTTAGCCTGTTTTAAGCTACCATCTGCTAGTGTATGGAAAATATTTCATATGGTGCATATTCACAACAGTATAAATTGGAACTATTTTCTTCAGAGGAGGATAAATTTATAGCGTAAAAATATGTATCTATGGAGAAAACAGTAACAAATTTAAGTTTGATATAATTTTTCATTACCTTAATTTGTATTAATTTTCAATAGTGCATGAATTATCTTGAAGTTACATTTCTTGAGAAATTTTATTTGCATATACTTGTCATATGTAAACAGTGTATACTCTTTAGGAGTCCTCTGATCAGGGTCTACACTGTTTTGTAATTTTGCAATCAACCCTAAATAGTAAAATATTGGACTAGACTTTATTAGAAAATGCAACTATCTATTTGAAATTCCAGAGGTCAAATAGTTAGAAAGAATAGCTAACCTTAGGCCATGGAGAAAGGACAAATGGAGAAGTAACTTATACTCAAATCTGCATTTTCCCGAAAATGGTGTCGTCCGTTACCTGTATGTGCGATAACGCTTAATCGATCGATAATTCAACTGCACCGGTACGCCGATAGCGGGCTATCGCGTTTTTTTATCGTGTTGAATGGTTACCTACTGTTAGTTTAAGTTACATAAAATCCTTATTTTTCACCCGATTTTCATTATAATAGTCTTAAAAGAAGGCTAAGATATTTATCTTTCACTTGTAAAAATAACAGATTTTATTTTTAAAATGGATCAGTTTTATGGCGAGTTAAAGAGTGGTTTCCAAATGAATTTGCCGATAAAAGGGAGCAAGCACTCGCGCATAAATATATCACGCCCCGTTACAAAACCTTTCATAAAACCCTCAATTTTCCACCGATTTTCAAAGAAATGGTCTTAAAGGAAAGCTTAGATATTTTTCTTTCAGTTGTAAAAATGCAAGTGTTTATTTTCGAAATCGACAAATTTTATGGCGAGTTAAAGAGCGATGGCCAAATGAAATAGTCGATAAACGAGAGCAGGCGATCGCGAAATATATACTACGTCCCGTTTCAAAAACTTGAATTTAATCCATAATTTTCGTCCGATATATATTATATATTTAAAAAAAAGGTCTTGATATAAAGCCGTGACACTTATCTTTCGGTTGTTAAAATACCAGGGTTTTTCTTGAAGCGAAAAAAGTAATGATGACCTACAAAGGTTGCTGGCTAATGAAATGACTAGACCAACTCGCGTAAGAAAAGAATTCCTTCCGTATAAAAACTTAAGCAAACTTCTAAACTTCTAAAAATGTGTGCATGCATTGTTACAATGTTCTACATGGAGGAAATATTTCCTTGGAAGCAAAAATAAAAATCCATTTTGTATGTAAAGAGACATTTGAAAGGAGTGCGCGTCAAACGGCCAAAATCCAAAACGGCCAAAGTTGTAACTGTATTATTATGTCGTATGTGATCATTATTATTATTGAAAGGAAAATTAGAATTATTAACATATTACTTCAAAAAATGAATTTAGGGTTAGTTTTACATCAAAACTAAAATATACATATTATCCGTCCCATTTCTATGAAAGAGGTAACAGTTTGCATTATCTTTAGAAATTAATTGCAAACATGATAACATGAGATCTCCGTTTCTTTCTGCTTTACTTATGTCTTATATAACGGAGTAAATTATAAAGCAGCCAATGCCTTAAGCAATCTATTTTACTGACTGCTTAACTCTTTGCCTGCTGATCGCGACTTTACTTTTTTTTTTTGCAAACAACTTGGATCAAGATCAGATGCCGCGTAACACGGCGTCTGATCTGGATCCAGAATGTTTGACACTCGTCCTTAGCTTTATTTACTTACAAAATGTCTACCATATTACACATCACAAAGGAATGTGACACATTACGTAACCGTATACAGAACCCGCACCAAATTAGCAGGACAATTATCAGCGTCATAAAACTGTCCCAGCATGAAGTCCATGCTTCTTGAACATGCCGATTATCTATGAAGATGGACACCAGCGGGTTGCCAGTTTAATGAAAAAGATCAATGCTACCCGTGCGTGTAACTTGAACATGTGTTTTTGACTTCTGTAACCGCATGATGTTTATATATTATACAAATCACAAAAAATAAAGATAATAGAATTGAATTAAAAAAAAACAAAAAAAAAAAACAACATCAATGCACCTGGTTTGGTTGATGACTGGATTAACCCTCTCATTACTGAATACCAGTAACATGATGACTATTGCAATTGCAAACAGTTGTAATCCAGACCAGGCTGCAAAAATGTCGGATTCATAGAGTATGTCTCTTGAAATATAGTTTACCCCTTTTTCAAATTAAGCTCTTTATGACACACTTTACCTTTTCTCCGCATGAGGATCATCAGAGAGACAGACAGACATTCATACAGAAAGATGGAGACATAAAAGAAGAAGCGAGAGACTGACAGACAGAGATAAGAGAAAAACAGACAGACAGAGAGACAGTCACAAAGAGAAACAGAGACATAAATACGGACAGTGGCAAAGAAATATAGACACACACAAACTTCGTAGGTAAACGAAAAAATACGTTTTTCTCTCGTTTTCAAAACTTCACTAAACTATCAATTTATAAGCTATCGCCTCAAATTTTGTACTACGCGTAAGATAATGGTCTAATAAAACATCTGTATTAAAATTTATAACGATAAGATGACATTAAAAGCATTTATATTAACACCAAACTTCGTAGGTAAACGAAAAAATACGTTTTTCTCTCATTTTCAAAACCTCACTTAACTAACAATTTATAAGCTATCGCCGCAAATTTTGTACTAGTCGTGAGATCATGGTTTAATAAAACATCTGTATTAAAATTTATAACGAAAAGATAGCATTAAAAGCATTTCTATTAACACCAAACTTTCGTAGGAAAAACGGAAAATACAGTACTGTACGTTTTCTCTCTCATTTTCACAAACTCACTAAACAAACAAATTATAAGCTATCGCCTCAAATTTTGTACTAGTCGTGAGATCATGGTCTAATAAAACATCTGTATTAAAATTTATAACGAAAAGATAACATTAAAAGCATTTCTATTAACACCAAACTTTCGGAAAAACGTTGTTTTCTAGCCGCCAGCGAGCGCCGCTGATTGAACGACACGATAAATCGCGAGCAGGCCGGATACTTCTCCATTTGTCCTTTCTCCATGCTTAGGCCCAAGTGTGGTTGTCAGTCTAACAGGAATTTACTTTTATTCCATACTCTCTTTTCAGAATCCAAGAATCCTGCTGTTAGATGAGGCAACAAGGTAAATAATTTATCGTTTATGGCTATTAAAATGTAATATAAATTAACGATTTTACCGATAATGACATATTTTACTATATTGTGTAGTTTGGGCTTATCTTTACATCAGTGTTGGAATAAATTAAAGGCATTGATAGGCATATGTATGTAGTATTGGGTTAAATTCAAAATTTGATGAGCAGACTGCAACTTTTAAGCCAACCTTATTGTATCAGTGAAGGGGTTATGTTGATTGTGTTTCCTTGTCTTATGTTTAAGTGCCCTTGATGCTGAGAGCGAGTACCTTGTAAAGGAAGCTGTGGATCGTCTGATGGTAGGACGAACTGTGATAACAATAGCTCATAGACTGTCCACCATAAGATCAGCTCACCAGATAGCAGTACTTCAAAGTGGCATGGTGGCAGAAATAGGCTCCTATGCTGACCTCATGTCAGTGGACAATGGTATCTTTAGAAAACTTGTTGAACGACAGACAATAACCACTTGATGATAGATTGTATTATAAGTGACTTTCATCTTAAATATTTAACTCTTTAAACACCATAGACCTGTTTATAATATGCTCATGACATTTGCAAACAGTGTAGACCCAGATCAGAGGGCTCTTATAGGAGCCCTCTGATCTGGGTCTACACTGTTTTCTAATTCAGAACAGTATTTATCAAACTACCTAGAATTCCAAGTAAACTGATACATGTTTTGGTAACTTGGAATTCTGGGTAGTTTAATAAATACTGATCTAAATTAGCAGACAGTGCAGATCCTGATCAGAGGGATCCTGAACGATCTGGTGTCTACACTGTTTGCAAATGGAGTTAATATATTTTAAATAGGTCCATGGTGTTTAAATAGTTATGGAGCTGTATCTGCTTCGTGCTGACTGAATGTATATTATGTTTCAAAATATGTACAGTAAAACCTCTCTATTACGACCACTAAATGATGTTAATTATTAGGGTGTTTAGGATAGGTGACCGCTTAAAGCAAGGTGACAGTGAAACAGAAAGCTCCTATAGGAGTTTTCTGTTTCACTGTCACCTTGCTTTAAGCTGTCACCCGTCTATTATACACTCAATTAGCCTTCGTTTTAGTGGTCGTAATAGCGTGGTTTTACTGTATATGCAAGAAACCTCAGAAATGTTTAGAAGATGGACCCAGATGCATGTGTACTGAAATGGATCAACTCTTTGTATGCTGGGTATTTTTTCACTTGCAACAATTGTTGTCTACTTCTGTTCTAAAAACGAAATTTTCAAAGTTTCTTTTCAAACAGTTTCAGAGTGTCAGTTTGGATCTTGATGAGACGTCACGTTGTGCAGCGTTTCATCAGGATCCAAACTGTTTGCAATTGTTATCATAATTTATTTATGCTTTTCGGTGGATTACCACGATATAGCAGTGGATGATCACTTGGTAATCCACTGCAGTGGATTATCACCAATCGCTTTTATTATGAATTTTCCCCGTAGGGCTCCCCAAGAATCGTAGTCAATCGTGTCTTATCGTTAAATTCCGGCAGTCCGATTTGTCGCGAACTACTCACCGGAAGAGCACGAATCCAAACTCGGGAGCAACGAAGTCATTCGGATGACGTCAAATTATACCGCCAACTGTCACGCACATGTGTTCGACATAAAACGTGGGGCTCAACACGGGATAAATAATGTACGTTCGCTTTCAATTTTTAAACAATTTCGTTTAAAAAGTGGCTTAAAAGCATAAATAAATAGAATAACTGTGTTTGTTCAGTGTAAGATCCAATTTAATCCATTTCGTGAACATCAGACTGTTATATTTTCACTCGTGGCTTCGCCACTCGTGAAAATATAACGTCTGATGTTCACTCAATGGATTAAATTTCGATCTTACACTGAAAAAAACAGTTATCCTCTATTTCATCGCTAGCATGCTAAGGGTCAAACAGAAAGGTACCTGGGGGCCCGTTTCATAAAACTTCGTACGACAAAAGTTGTCGTAAGTCAGATTATAAAAGTCTCAATTATTATTTATTTCTCCATCTAATCCTGTATTGTGACATCTTTTTGGAATCGTCTTGAAAGACGATTCCAAAAAGATGTCACAAGACAGGATTAAATGGAGAAATCAGAAATTAAATGAATTTTAAAGTTTAGACTTACGATCGTTTTTGTCGTACGAAGTTTTATGAAACGGACCCCTGAACATTAGATTTTAGTGTCAGAAGTTTAGATTAGTTTATTTTTAAGTTTGATTAAAAGTCTATATTATAATCAAAACACCATGTGTATGCAGTCTTATGTTCAATTCTTTATACTTGTTATATTATTAAATGTGTAGAATGGTTTATTGTTAAGAACCACATGTAGCATACACATCTATGAGTGAAGAAAAGCTTATATTGTACTACTTTCAAGCTTCAGGTTGTTTTGTTTATACTTTATATATAAGACAAACATAGAAAACTGTCAAAGAGGTGTTAAGCAGTTAATACTTGAAAGAAGATAAATACTTGTAGTCTAATATTATAGATGACAGCTTAATGCAGACTGAAGTCAAACCAAAAGCACCACTAAACAGTCTTCTGGTTTTTGAGATTTCAAGCATCTACAAAGATGGCTGTCTTGAAAATGTACCATAAGAAATATTTTCTAAATCCTAGCAGATGATAGCTGCAAGTAAGCTGAAAGTAAAGTAGAATGTGCCATAAGGCGCATTCTGCTTTACTTTCAACCTGCTTTAAGTGGTCTCCTGTTTTCAAAATAAGAAACAGGATATAGGGCAATGGGTTAAGTGGTTGGGAAAATGTTTAACTGTTAAGCCCTTCAGCATTGTTCACCTGTAATAAAATGTGTATAAATGCAGTAAGTTAAAGTCTCTGTTGACTAGTTACAAATGTGTTTGTAAGTATGTAGGATTATGTGGGGAAATTTTACAGGTTGTTCATGACAGACATGTTAATTTAATAGAAAATGAAAATAAATTATAACAATATATTGAATATAATTGGTTTTTGCTTCTTAGTTTACCCTCCTCTCATTTTACTTACCAATTAGAAAGTCGAATATGAACTCTTTACTCTTTAGTCTACATGTATTTCTAGTTTTGAAGACAGGTGACCACTTAAAACAGGTTGAAAGTAAAGCAGAATGTGGCTTTAGGCACATTCTGCTTTACTTTCAGACTGCTTTAAGCTACCATCTGCTAGGATATATGTAGAATATTTCTTATGGTGAATATTTCTTATTTCTCCACTATTTTATTTAGTGGAGGAATATAATTATCAAAAGTGTATTCATGGAGTAATGGGATTACCCTTCTAATGCTGAATATGGTGTCTTCCTATGCTCCTGTGACAAATAGTCAGGGTGGATGGGTTCTCATACTGTTTTACCCCTATCCATCCATTCATCTGTTTGTCCATTCACATAGGGTACATACTTACTCCTCCTACAGTTTGCAAACTACAACCTAACAATTTTACAGGATATTTACACATACCTCAGATGTGTACAGAAGGATGTGGTCCAGTGGTAGCATACTCGACTGTGGTACCAGGGTTTTTGAATTTGATCCCCAGCTGGACCAAGTCTTTCACATGAGACTTTATTTTCTGATCTGGGTTTCAAAGTTTCAATGTGAATAACAGGAAAATTGTTAATAGTTGAGTACACTCTCCAGACTTTCATTGGCCAAAGCAAAGACTTATTGCATTGCAAATAATGTAAATCAAGACTAGTTGCTGCCTCCTTAACATGAAAACCAGTCTTGGGGTACACTGTTTGGCACTCATCAGCATATCAGCAATAAACTTTTATTGTTACATAACCTGTTGATAAATGTACCCAACCAACGAGTTTACGCTTCAAACAGTCTGCAGTTGAGTCACATCCAACAAATCTGGTAGTTACTCAGTAACTGACTTCTCAAACGTTTGCACTTAGATTCAAATGAAAGTATACATTTTTAAAAAGTAATATTTAAGCAGTCACCTGTCCTAAACACCTAATAATTAACACAATTTAGTGGTCTTAACAGAGAGGTTGTCGTAATAGAGAGGTTTTACTGTACTGGTTAAGCAGGAGAAAGGTTGCATTCCATAAATGACAGAATAAATAGAAAACAGAACTACTGTTTCATAGTGTTTTACGTTTTAATCATGCTTATAATATAACTGTAATATTGATCTTCCATAACAATAATAAACACCCGCTGTTTCATACACAACACTAGGATCAATTAGTTTAAATAAAACCTGTCCACAGGTTGATCACTAAATGTATACCATCATCAACTTGCCCTAAAATACATTTTCAAACCTCAAGTTGTTCAATCACAGGCTGCAATGACAATATTGTTGCTATATGCTATAACCTATCATTAACTCATTCAACCCTAGCGACAAGTATACTCGTCATTTATAAACATCATACCTATGAGGAGTACACTTGTCCAATACAAACAGTGCAGACCAAGATCAGAGGGCTCCTGCAGGAGCCCTCTGATCAGGGTCTGCACTGTTTGTCAATTTGCAATATATTGCAGAAAACGCCCTTCAATTGTCATAAATGGACTACACTAAATTGGAAAATGGAAATATCCATATAAAGTTTCTGGGGTGGATGAGTTAAAAGAGGGCATGTAAATTGAAATGTTATAGAAAACAGAAAGCATTCATACATGTGTTAGGAGAACATTCAATATAATATGCCATATCACATTTTAACCCTTTTCTCCTTATCAGTGCCAAAGGACAACTCAGCTCTGTCCAGTTAAATACACTCACATGACCCCCTCCTTGGTGGGGTTTAATCCTTTCCCCCATAGAAGTGCCTTTTACTGCATTCATTTTACTCCTCCAATGCAGAAATAGTCCAAATTAAGCTTAAAGCAGGCTAAAAGTAATGCAGAAGTGGCTTAAGGCACATTCTGCTTTACTTTCACCTGCTTAAAGTGGTTACTCGTTTTCAAATCTAGAAACAGGCTATGGGGTAAAGGGTTAGTGCAGATGTCAACAAAGCAGGATGAAAGAAGGACTTTACTGCGCTACTGTCATTTTGCTTTAACCCTTTGAACCCTAGTCCCGCATATTGGCGTCCTTTTCAAACAGTGTACATATGAATAGTACACTTGTCCTATGCAAACAGTGAAGACCCAGATCAGAGGGCTCCAAAAGCAGCCCTCTGATCAGGGTCTTCACTGTTTGTCATAATGCCAAACATTGACAAAAACAACCCTTAAAAGTCAGAAATGGACTAGACTAAAATGGAAACTGGAATTTTCCATTTAAAGTTTCAGGGAGGAAAGAGTTAAGCAGCCACCTGCCCTTTTAACACACTGAATCCTAGTGATGTATATATACATCCTTTACAAACAGTGTATCTGTAAATAGTACACTTGTCCTTTGCAAACAGAGTGCGTCTGACCGTCTGCAATGTTAGCCACTTTGCAATATACACATTTTGTAACAACAGTCCCAAATAATCCCATTTGGACTACACAAGATTAGAAACTGGAATTGCCCAATTGAAGATTCAGGTGTCAATGAGAAGATTTTAACTATAGATGCAATATCTGTGGATTTACTTGATTTTTCACTATTTGGCTATGGAGGAAAGGGTTAAAGCAAAAAGTTGAATGTAGAACAAAAGTAATGCAGAAAGCTCCTTTAGGGCCTTGGGCCATTGCTTTTGATCTGTATTAAACAGCCATTTACTTCTGGATAACTTAATGCATGACTGGTTGCTTATAATGCAGGTTTACTGTAAAACAGTCTTTGACAGAACATCCATCCATTCAGTATTAACACACCTGGGGCCTGTTTCATAAAACTTTGTACACCAAATGTTGTCGTAAGTCAGATGATAAAAGTCTCAATAATTATTTACTTCTCTATCTAATCCTACCTTGTGACATCTCTTTGGAATCGTCTTGAAAAGACATTTCCAAGGAGATGTCACAAGACAGGATTAGATGGAGGAATAAGAAATTAAATATATTTTAAAGTTTTGACTTACAACCGTTTTTGTCGTACGAAGTTTTATGAAACAGGCCCCAGTTTTAATTGAGTGACAATATAATGTTATATAATGTTATACAACTCAGATACTGTTCAAGATCAGATCTACATGTATTTGCTAATCACAATCAGCTTCTTCAAATGTCATGTTAAAACTCTGAAATAAAGATTCATAAAAAAATCACCAGGCAACAGACATTAAACATGTAACAGTAAAACGTCTCTATTATGGCCAGTAAATAAGAAGGATTACTGATTGTATGAAAGACATGTGACGGCTTGAAGCAAGATGAAAGTAAAACAGAAAGCTTCTAAAGAAGCTTTGTTTTATTTTCATCTTGCTTTAAGCAGCTACATGCCGTAACCCACAAGCCCATAAATACTCCTTTTTACACCTTTAATTCATTCCTCCATTAAAGAAAGTAGCTTCACTTAATACAGTCATAAATATGTACCATAAGAAACATTTTTTATATCCGGTCAGATTATAGTTTAACTCTTTCCTCCCTGAAACTTTAATTGTACAATTCCAGTGTCCATTTTAGTCTAGTCCATTTCTGACTTTTAAAGGTTGTGTTTGTCAATGTTCGGCATTAAGACAAACAGTGAAGACCCTGATCAGAGGGCTCCTTTCGGAGCCCTCTGATCTGGGTCTTCACTGTTTGCATTGGACTTGGTACTATTCACATGCATATTGTTTGAAAATGACGCCTATATGCGGGACTAGGGTTCAAAGAGTTAAAGCAGGCTGAAAGTAAAGCAACAGGCTATTGGGTAATGGGTTAAACACCTAATAAGACAGTTTAGTGGTCATAATAGAGGGTTTGTACTGTACTTAGCTTGAGTACTACAAGGCAGAATGTGCTATCTATCTAATATCACTTGTCCGTATAAAAGATGCAGCCAAAGCATGCTTAGCCATTTCTTATTGGGACGGCAAGAATGAGCTGCTTAGAACACGTTAAACTGCTTCATAGGAGTTTCTATTACAAGTTTCATTTTCAATTCAGCCACAAATAATTGTACTACCAGTTAACACAAATTGTAGGCTAAACATATGATTAATAGCTTGATTAAAAAGAAATGATTTGGAGAATCCATCAATACCATGAGTGTAAAAATGTATGAGAAATTTTACAAGTGATGCTTGTTTTAATTGGCCACTGTAAACATCGCAAATTTGCAGTGTTAAAGAAAGGTGATAGCATAATGCAAGATGAAAGTAAAGGAGCTGTCAGTATAACTTTTCTCTTACACTAAGCAACAGCCAGTCATAAATATTCTACTTCTTCATTGCAAGATCACTTTCTACTCAGTTTAAATTGTTTTTTCAATCAATTCCAACATGAACCTGATCAACGAAATACAGTAAAACCTCTGTATTCTGACCACTTAATTGTGTTAATTATTAGGGGTTTAATACAAGTGTTTTTTAAAAGCAAGATGCCTGTTAAACAGAAAGCCCGTTTAGAAGATTTCTGTTTCACTGTCACCTTGCTTTAAGCAGTCACCTGATTTTTACACAACCAATTAGCCTTCTTTTAAGTGGTCATAATAGAGGGGTTTTACTATAAGGTTCAAAGCTGTGGTACAAGATATTATAACTGAAAACTTGAATAAATTTAGAAAGCATGAGAACTACAACCCAATATGATCTTAGTCATCCAAGATATTTTTGTTTTATGCCAGGTCAATTTGTAGAAAACCATGATGTGTTTGAGAAACACTATTACAGTTTACTGTTACAATAAGCAAGTTGTTTTACAGTTCCAACAGTACAGATCAGTTTAATTTAGCCTGTTTGACCTCTGTGTGACCTTGACCTTACATGAGCGGAAGATTGCATGAAGTGTCTGATCAGAATTAATTAAAACGTTCCGGTAAGACGTAGTTCATTCCATTTGACCTTCCAATTAAACTGGATTTGACATGACTAGAAGTTGCACTCCTAAACTGTGCAGTATGGTTTTATAAGTTGATTACGAATGTCAAAACACGAAATAATAATTATGTATCCCATATAGGTAAAAAATTATGGTAGGACATCAAAATATACCATTAAGTCATCTCGAGCTTACATGACTGATATACCAGTAGCCCTGAGGTTATAAATTTTAAAACAAACTCCTTGCTCAAAACTCAATTTAGATTACAAGCTCTAGTTTATCCACAGATTAACTCTTGCCATATATGCTTAAGCAGCTGGTTTTCCTTGTTCATACTGTACATTCATTTCAAGTTGAATTTAACAGGTGTTTCATGTAACAGTTACATGTAAGACCTTCCACATTAATCATTGGTGGTATAGACATGTTGTAGTTTAAAGACAGACAAATATAAAGCAAAAAGTTGCTACAGGAGTTTCAGCTTTATGCTGTTTTTACTGCCATAAAACAAAACTGTTTCATGCTTCTTAAACTTTCACTAATCAAACAATGGTGAGTATGCATACTTCTTAGTCATATTTCCCAGTATAAAATTAAAGGATTCATAAGTATATATAGCTAAGCTGTGATATATTAATCCATTACCCCATAGCCTGTTTCTAGTTTTGAAGACAGGCAACTACTTAAAGCAGGTTGAAAGTAAAGCAGAATGTGCCTAAAGGCATATTCTGTTTAACTTTCAACCAGCTTTAAGCTATCATCTGCTAGGATTTAGATATTTCTCATGGTGCATTTTCATGATCATTGTATAATGTATAAATTGGAACTTATTTCTGAAGTGGAACATATTAACCCTTAGCCTGCCACGCACGACTATAGCTCCATATGCAAACAGCTTGGATCCGGAATATAGCAGACGACAATTTATTTGGCGGGCTAAGGGTTAAAGGTGTAGAAAGAGGTGTATTTATGGTGTAATGGGTTAAGTTTCCTGTACAGATACATGTGAAAGCTGACAGTTACACTTGAGTTATGATACAACATGAAGTACAGTTAGACCTTGTACAGAAGCCAATCAATTAAGTGAAAGATCTCATCTCAAATGTCAGATTACTGCTAAATTTAATATAGTGACATATATACTTGTCATTTACCCTGGTGAAATTGTGAAGAGAAAACTTGTCCTGTGCACACAGTGTAGCCCCTGACCAGAGGGCTTTTATAAGAAAGTTTTCAAAATACTGATAGAAGGTTGCAATAAGCAGGCAAAAGAAAGCAAAAAACTCCTACATTATTTTTCTTATTTTATTTTCAGCTTGCTTTTAGCAGCCATCTGCATAATGACCAAACACAGAGTACAGTCCAACTTCTGTTTAACAGCAATTCTTTGAAGAAAAAGCATGTATACCTGTTTAAACAGGTGACAGCTAAATGCAAAACAAAATAAAGCATACAGTTTATATAAGAGCTTTCTGCTTTACTTTTGTACACATTGACCTGTTGCCTATTCCAACAGGAGTGTTGTTGGAGAAGTGAAGGATGTCTAAGGTATTGCAATATTATATAGTTTGAATTATCCACACCATTGACCCGTTTAAGATACTCTTTACATTTGCAAACTGTGTAGACCCAAATCAGATGGCTCCTATAGAAGTCCTCTGATCAGGGTCTACACTGTTTGCTAATTAAGAGCAGTATTTATTCAACTTCTAAAATTCTTATTAGATAAATAGCAGAATATGATGATCAAAATGGCCATAAAGCTTTCGGTTTGAGATATGTTAATATTCAAACAACACCTTTATAAATATGAGATACATGTACTGTAAATCTTTTGTTAACAAGCAGCCATTTTCTTATTTAAATCTGTGAAAACACTTTAGCTATCAAACAGTCAAAAATTAAAAATATAAGAGTTTTCTGCTTTAATTTTGTACTAAATAATACTGCCATTAAAGGGAGACTTTAGTTAACCCTTTACCCCATAGCCCGTTTCTAGTATTGAAGATGGCCATGGTGACCATTTAAAGCAGGTTGACAGTAAAGCATAATGTGCCTGAAGGCACATTCTGCTTTACTTTCAGCCTACTTTAAGCTACAATCAACATTATAAATATATAATAATTTGTGAAGCTTATGTAGAAAAGTAAGAAAAGGCGTCCTATGACAAGTGCTTATTATGTAGAGTTCTAAGAGATATTCTATGGCAAGTAGGTAGAAGTGTCCTAAGGTGGGGCATATGTAGAGGATTAGTTAAGATATTTCCTGACCTACTTTCAGCGATAACGCCTAGTCAGGCAGTTTCCTCTAAAAAGCATGCATCTTGTGCACATACCTATAGCAAAGAACCATTGAAGTGTTTCATGTGAGGCCCATCTTTTATATTTGGGAGAGTGAGATGGCTATGACATGTGCTGCAAGCTTTTTCAGTTACTTTCATGACTATAGAGAACAATGAAGGGGGGGGGGGGGGGGGTAGGAAAAATCTTTAACCCTATGCCCCATAAAAACTAAAAGTTTTGCCTTTAATCTGCTTTACTTTCAACCTGCTAAAGGTGGTCTTCTATCTTCAATACTAGAAACAGGCTATAGGGTACTGGATTAAAAGGCATCCTATGGCAGATGCTTATGTGGAGAAGAAGGTAGAGGCATACATGGGTTTGATCCCATGCACCATGTTGCCAAACACATGAGATCAGCTGAAATCATCTTCCTGAAATCATCTTCCTGAAATCATCACCACTATATCTCTTCATTCAGCAGTGCCAGATGACTTAATTTATCTATTTATTCATATTCTAGTATCATAGTTAGAATCCTCCTATTGCAGGTTGCTGATGAGAAGCAATAGTTATATGCATTCTATGTAGCAGTACATGTAGATAGATCTGTCCTATGCCAGGCTGCTGATGTGGAAGAAAAGTTAAAGGCATCCTATGAATGAGTGTTTATCAAAGTCCCCCACAGAAGCACCTTTCAGCGCATTTAATTTATTCCTCAACCCATTACCCGATAAATAGGTCTTTTTTCGGCTTTATTTCATTCCTCCACTGAAGAAAATAGTTGCAATTCATTCAGTCAGGAATATGCAGCATAAGAAATATTTTCTATGTTCAAACAGATGATAGCTTAAAGCAGGCTGAAAGTAAAGCAGAATGTGCCCTTAGGCACATTTTGCTTTACTTTCAACCTGCTTAAAGTAGTCACATTTTTTCAAAATAAGAAACATGCTATGGGGTAATGGGTTAATTGAAGAAAAAAGTTAAAATTTATACAGGCATGAACATGTACCAGAAGAAATGATTTCTATATCTTAGCAGATATTACTTTCAGCCTGCTTTAAGCTACAATCTACTAGGATATAGAAAATATTTCTTATTATACATACCGGTATTCATGACTGTATAAATTGGAAATTTTACCTTCAGTTGAGGCATAGATTAAAAGCGTACAAAGACGTATTTATGGGGGAATGGGTTAAAGAAACAGAAATGGGGAGAGAGTGAACAAATAGAACTCTACTCACATTATGGATGGGTGAGACATGATTTAGTTCTGTTGCCATAAAGACGAAGGTTCATTCAAATGATAAAAAAAATCAACAAAAACAGCGGATTTTTTTTTCTCCAAAAAGCATGATCATGTAAAAATTTTATCACATTCTTACAAACCACCCATAACAGTTGTAAAAACTTCATCAGGGCTGCCATTTCTCCAGATTTTTCTGAAATCTTCTAATTTTTATCAAATCAGATTGAAAGTAAAGCAGAATGTGCCTTAGGGCACATTCTGCTTTACTTTCAACCTGCTTTCAGCAAACTCGCTTAAGAAATAGAAAATTTGAAAATCTTAGGAATTTTCAAAATCAACTTATGGCAGTCCTGCTTCATTATGTCATTCACAAAAAGAATCACAACTCTCTGCTATCTCCACAAAAGTTTTACAACAACTTACTTTATTCTTACTGCAATACTTATTTGGTCAACTACTGCATAACATGATAAGCCATCAGAATAACAAACTGTGCAAATTTTATACTTATAATCTTAAAGTACATATCTTCTTCATCTGATAACCTATTACCCCATAATCTGTTTCTAGTTTTGCCGACAGGTGACCACTTAAAGCAGGTTGAATGAAAAGCAGAATGTGTCTTAATGTACATTTTGCTTTACTTCTAGCCTGCTTTAAGCTACCATCTACTAGGATATAGAAAATATGTTTGGTTCACATTCGGAACTGCATAAATTGGAACTACATTTTTAGTGTACTTTCTTCAGTGGAGGAATAAATTTGATGCATAAAAAGGTATATTTATGGGGTAATAGGTTAACCCATGCCATAAAAACACCTTTTTAATATGCCTTTAATTTATTCCTCCACTCAAGAAAAGAGTTCAAATTTATACAGTCAAGAATATGTATCATAATAAATAGTTTCTATATTCTAGCAAACGGCACCTTTAAGCAGGTTGAAAGTAAAGCAGAATCCTGAATGCACCTTAACCCATTACCCCTTTTTACGCCTTGAATTTATTCCTCTACGGAAGAAAATAGTTCCAATTTACACTGTCACAAATTAGAATCATAAGAAATATTTTCTATATTCTAACAAATAAAAGCTTAAAACAGGCTGAAAGTAAAGCAGAATGTGCCTTAAGGCACATTCTGCTTTACTTTCAACCTACTTTAAGTGGTCACCTATTTTCAAAACTAGAAACAGGCTATGGGGTATTAATGAGTTAAGGCACATTCTGCTTAACTTTCAACTTGCTTTAAGTGGTCACCTGTCTTCAAAACTAGAATCAGGCTATGGGGTTATGGGTTAAAGAGGCTGCATACATAGCTACAGAAAACAAAGTCATTCTGAAGTCTTTATGTCTTCACAAAACCTTAGTATGTGATTTCTCAATAGAATTGTCTCTGTAAAAACATGGGGATGAAGGATATATTAACAAGAATTCTTTAATACAGTAAAACCTCTCTATTACGACAACTAATGTGCATTAATTATTAGAAGTTTATGACAGGTGACTGCTTAATGCACGATGATAGTTAGTAAAACAGAAAGCTCAAGGAGCTTTCTGTTTTACCCTCACCTTGCTTTAAGCTGTCACCTAACTTTTATACAATCGATTAGCCTTCGTTTCAGTGGTTGTAATAGGGACGGTTTACTGTACTGGAAATGTTAAGTTTATACCCACTTCTCTGAAGCCATGCATTAACATTACTTTTTAAAGACTAAAATTTTAGTACATACAGAATGATATAAAGCTTCAGTTATACATTTCTCATCGGGTTTTTTGCCTATATTTTTTATGTAAGCATATTTTGATATTGTCTATTTACTCAATCGTCATCTTCTACATTAAATGTTGGCAACTGCAGCGTGCAGTAACCGACTCCAGTTAAACTACGTGGCAGGCTACCTATAGTCTCCCATATCCCGCTGTAGACATCATACCGAGATACAAGCTTTTGTCCCGTTTTAGTCTGTACATTGTACCCACCTAGCACATATATTTGATCATTATAGACAACACAAGAAGCCTCCTTGTGAGAAATAGATAACGGGGCAATAATTGTCCATTGATCTTCCGCAGGATCATAACACTCCGACTGCACAACAGGCTGTGCTTGTTGATTCACATTTAGGTTGCATCCTCCAAACACAAATAGTTTATCCTGTGTGGCACACATCACATGCCAGCCCCGAGGGGTCAGCATAGGTGCCATATCTTCCCACTGGTTGGTTTCTGGGTCAAAGCGCTGCATATCTGGAGTAAAATGGTTATTACTGTAGCCTCCTGATACATATATATGGCCACTGTACACAGCACCAGCATGTGCATGATACGACATGGGCATAGGGGCAATAAGCTCCCAGTTATTCTCTGCTGGGTCGTACACTTCAGCTGTTGCCAAACTGCTCTCCTTAAACTTGCCACCTACTGCATATATTTTATTATTCAGGACCCCTGCAAAAAAGTAAGCTCGTTTGTTTATCATGGAGGAGACCTGAAACCAGGCATTGAACCTTGGGTCATAACGTAACACAGAGTTGACGGCCGACTCTCCATGAGCACACTGTGTTGTACAGCCACCCAGCACATACAGAAAGTTATTAAACACCACCACTTGCATATGACTCAGAGCACTAGGCAGAGTGGCTATCTCAGTCCTGTTCAACAGGCTATTGGTTGTGATTTTACTGTCAAACACTAAAATCTCATCATGTAAGCACGGATTGGGGTGTATCTCCCGACCTCCGACACTGATCAGTCTTTTGGTATAGGACCTCAACTGTGTAGAACTAGTATTTAAGAGAGACTGGGAGTGGGGTACTACATGGTAATTCAATGCTGACAGCACCATTTGTCTCAGCTCTGGTACATTCATCATCATCTCCACCTGTTGTACACTCTGGACTAGATCTGATGGATTTATCAATGGAAATCGGATCAGTTTCATCAGTGGCACAGCATGATCTTCTTGATATATGTCTTGTTTCAGCCAGTCCCACGTTATACGGAATATGTCTATTTCTCTGATACAGAGGCGGTCATTTTTCAAACAATTCAGCATCTGTTCATAGGTCAGTAAGTGAAGGGTGCCATCTTTGGAAATTTGCATTAAGTTCTTTGCAATAAACACATCTATTTGCTTTAAAGCATTGTTCATACTGTACAGCTTAGCTGTGTTGATGAAGTCATAGAAGTTGGTTGTGGTCATTCCACTAAGAAAGTTTCGTTCACAGAACTCTATCACAGGTGTCACTTGAAGGTGAGTAGCAGCAGCAATAACATCAAAGATATCATCGCCTTCAAGTGTGGTTGTTGATGTGTAAATAATCTCCAGCACCTTCTCCAGCCCCTTGCCTGTAATGCCCTTCAGTTCAATCTCCCGTTGGTGACTTTCCCTCATTCCACTGGTGAACATAGAACGGAAATAGTCAGAGGACGAGACCAGTATCACACGGTGTGCATCAAACTGCCGATCTGAAATTGAATGAAACTACAGTAAACACTCTCTTCATTAACACTAAAATAAGTCTCATGGCTAAGTCTTTCAAACAGGTGGCAACTTAACCCATTACTCCATATGCATCGTAATAACAATCTTTGCAACGCAGCGATCTGTTTGGTATCCGATGAGATGTTGAGCTTCTTACCATCTTGTCTGATTCCAAACGTTTCCGAAAACATGAATATCCCCCCCTTTTTCCCCCCAAATCACACCATCTCAAGTCTTAATATCCGCTCAGTTCTTCGTTGCTTTTTGTTATTGTTGTTGTTGTTTTTCGCACCATACCGGAACAACATTTTTCATCAATAATTACATATTTTGCATTCATATAAGAATGTATACGATATATGATAGTATAGCTATATATAGACAGAGCATATGTATACTAAGCTAAACTTCCAACGCAACAACCCGGATATTCCCATTACTTCCAATGTTAAACATGTCTTAAGTAAGAATGGTCAATTCTGTAATGTGTGCATATCCTGAATAGATTTCTCCTGCAATTCATAGAGTGATCAATGGACAATACTCTTGGTAATCAAAAACAAAATGAATTGGCATTTGGTCCCAAAAATATGGAGTTTTGTGAAAACAAGTTTTCAGAAATCTCATTCCAATGCATTTTCAATAGGGAATGTTAACCATAAATTAGCGATACGTTTGGATACATGGTTATTATTCGTCAGAAGTGTCAATTAAAATCCGTTGCTAATATTAACAACTTTGAGGACAGTACATCAATTTAAAAACACAAATGAAAACATTTAAAAATTGTGTGTCAACTTTTCCGTCGATTTTAAACACCCGCTCTGATATGAAAATAGAAGGGAACTCGGAGGTGTTGCTTAGACAGTTTGGCCTAGTATATATATCCAACAGTGCAAGGAAAGAAACTCAATAAGCTAGTTTTGCTTTCGTTTCAATCCTAAACTTTATTTTATGTTTATAATATGCATGTAAATATCTGAAATAAAATATGTTTAAACTAACTAACATTAATTTGTATACATGTTATTCTTGAAAACCCCAAATACTACAAATACATCCATGGTGAATAAAGGATATGTTCTGTTCTGTTCATAAATACGCCTTTTTACACCTTTAATTTATTCCTCCACTGAAGAAAATGGTTCCTTTTTATACAGTCATGATTAAATTCTAGTAGATCACTAGCTTAAAGCAAGACTAGTAGAGCAGAATGTGCCTTATGGCTATGAGTTAATGGGTTAATAGCAATTCAGGATGAAAATAATGCAGAAAACTTCTTTGTGAACTTCTTTATTTCTGCATTGCAAATGAAGCAGTCAACTATATATATGCCATCTGCATCCATAGATGACGAGGGCATAAAAAGCACTTCCATTTTTTTCAAAACAAGACGCTTCACTTATGTCTCCTCTGGCATACTTCAACTTGACAATAGATTTTGAATATTTTCTAAGTTGAACTAGAACATTATACTTACTTTCTGCAATTAGAGTTACATCACAGAGAATTTTGTCCATTTTCAGTTTATTGAGGGACTGTAGGATTCTCATGCCGTGCTCCGGCCTCTCCTCCACCCTGTACACCTCACTACAGGTAGCCGTTGTACTGGTCCCATTTCCCTTACTGGGGCCTTCTGACTCCGCCATTGCTGCTTGTATGGCCTGAATACTTTGTCAATGTCAAATGATTTCTTTCATACTGATACCTGCAAAAAGAGAAAACAAATAAATTACATTTCAATCCATTTCTCCTGATCATTAGAGTTTATTGTGGTTATTTTGTTTTTTGTTGTTTTTATTCTTCAAAATTTAAGATCCATATGTTTTCACCAAACCCTGTGTTGTGAAAGCTCATGGAATCGTCTCTACAGTCTACTTTGAGTTTGGTGCAGACAAAATCATAAATGAAAACATGATGGATTATAATCATTATTTAACTCTTTCAACACTTAAACATCTCTTGTGGGTTGTTAGGTTCCCTTGTGGATCATTTTAATTACCAAAACATGAACAAGTCTAATTCTGGTTAAAGTCTTATTATACTCTTATAAACTCTGCTTTCAATGAAGCAAGCAGTGTATAGACCTTGATCTGAGGACACCTTTAGAAGTTTAGTAATGAGCTAGTATCCATTTTAGACAGGTCCATTGGTGTTGATAGAGTTAAAGATGGCAAATCAAAGGGTAAAGGAAATGTGAAAGTATATTTATAAGCTGAATACACTTAAGATTTCGGGGTCTGGTCCAAATTTTATCAACAGCCTTTTTAACAGTTATCTTTTCACTCTTAACTTGCTTTCTGTTTCATTTAAGATGGAGCTTTCAGCTTTATTTTCAGCAACCCCTGTCTAAACACAGAAACAGTTCTATGAAGGAAGTACTGAATCTATAGTAAAGAGGAAGTTATACCCCTACTTCCCTGTCACAATTTGCTATCAACAGACCATTACAGTGCTACTAATCTAGAAGGGTGTTCCTAAGAACACAGGGCTGCCATTTCTCCAGATTTTTCTTAAGTATTCAGATTTTTTCCCCTAGCAGATTGTAGCTTAAAACAGGCTGAAAGTAAAGCAGAATGCGCCTGAGGGCGCATTCTGCTTTACTTTCAACCTGTTTTAAGCAGCCATGTGTCTTCAAAACAAGGAACGGGCTATGGGGTAAAGGTATGATTAGTAAAATTGCGTCTGAAAAATTGAAAATTTGAAATCTTAGGATTTTTATGATCAACTTATGGCAGCCCTGAGAACACAATGACATACATGTGTCAGCTGCCAGCAAGCAGACGAATGCAAGAGTTATAGCCAAAATGAAAAGTTTGCATCAGACCAACAAGAGTTATAGCCAAAATGAAGAGCTTGAGTATAGCAGAAGTTATCTGACAGAAAAGTGTAGAGAAGGGGAATAACTCTTATGGTACTGATGCAGAGTTATGAAATATGGGACTATTGCGCAAGACACTAAATTTCACTCATCAAACTCTTACCATAAATGAAATTTTGTCTGAAAAGCATCAGAACAGAAGTTATAAGCAAAAAAAGTTTGAAATGGGAATAACTCTCACAGTATTGATGCAATTAGCACTAACACCTGCTGGCACCCCATAAAACTGACACAATTAAGTGCCACATCACGATAATGTAGTGCTTTTTAAAAAGTATCTAGATAGGAGATAGAGCAAGGGTGTCTAGAATAAGGTATAGCATAGGTTGATCAACTGGATTTCCTGTCTGTATCTGTCCAACGTCATGCAGCTGACAACTGTCTGAGGCAGACCATTCCAAAGAGAAGTTGTGTCAGGATAGCTAGAAACTCTGGGTCCTGGCAAAGGGAACCAAGTAGCCGAGTTTGTGGCCTCTAGCAGAACTAATCGCTGTGAAGTCAAGGTACATGCATGATGCAGTGATAATTTTACCTGTGCATGATCACGAGTCCTATACACATTAAATTTGTCAGGGACTCATTATTTAAAAAGTTGTGAGTCCCATGGACCCATAGCTTTTCTAGCCCTCATTTGAAAAAACTTATTACTCATAAGCAAATAGTAGCTTAAAGCAGACCTGTTGAAAGTAAAGCAGAATGTGCCTTAAGGCACATTCTGCTTTACTTTCAACCTGCTTTACGTGGTCACCTGTCTTCAAAACTAGAAATAAGTTCTGGGAGATTGGGTTAATTTTTCACCTCAAGGACTCATTGCTTGTCTAAAGGACTCATTGTTTTACAGAATGTGCATCCCGAAGACTCATTCATCTGATTTCTAAAATTATCACTGTACATGTACTTAAGTTGGCGTACAATCCTGTACATCATAATCAGGTCACCCTCGACTGGGCCTTGCCCTCCTGGCTCCAGAATAAGCCCATAAGCTTGTGCAACACAGATGAGAGACTGCTGGTTCCACTCAAATCAAATCAAATCAAATAAATTTTATTTTGAGTTGGCAAGACATATAACAATGAACATTATAAACCTGCAAAGCTTTTTAACCGACTAACAAACAATTGTAAGCAATAAAACAAAGGTAAAACAGCTGCTAGGAGAAAGGACATATTAAAAGGATCAAAGTGAATTTCTATTTTGGCTTTTTGAATAAAAGCTTGAGACTGATTGAAGCTAAAGCAGAATGCTCCTCAAGGAGCATTCTGCTTTATCCCCAACTCATCCCAAGGGGAGAACTGCCCAATATTTACCATTTAATAGTAATGATTAACATATTTACCTAGATTCAGACAGAGCTCAAAACCTGAGGCCGAATGAGAGCAGAGCAAAAAGTGCAAAGGGGCTCTCACTGAAATGCGCTACATCCACCCCCAGGATCAACCATATTAAGCCAAAGAACATATATATCAAAATTAATTATCTATATCATACCAGACATACAAATCAAAGTTTAAACCGAGTTTGATTCTTAATTCTGGCTGGGAGTTAAACAGAATGCACCATAAGGCCCATTCTGTCATACTCCCGCTAACTATCAGTATTAAAATTTAAGCTTAGTAACTGCGAAATTTACACTAGGGGCTGGCTGAAAGAGAACCAGAAACAAGTAGACTCCTGAGGGAGCATTCTGGTCTCCCTTCGGCCCACCATTAGTGATTGCCTGTTGGACTGGTTAAAGGGAGGTAACATCTGAAACATGATGCAATGTAAATTATTGTTATCTCCCTTGGATTATACGCTGCACTTTGATTTGTATCTAGCCTACATATTTTCTACCTAGAACATATATACAACATGAGAATTATATGACACTATGAGATGACTTTTCTGCTGGTATTGCACTAACCTGGAAAAGTTGATAGACTAGTAGTAGTATGGTAAAGCACAGTTTCTGATATAAATAACAATACTTAAATAAAGACCCTGTTGAAATATTAAATTATAAAGGATTAGTGGTCTAGCCAGCAGCATAGTCAAGGCAGAGTAAGCACACGTAAGCACAAGTAAGCACAAGTAAAATTTGGAGCGAAACCAAAAGCAAAACGAAGACTGTCAAGACTACAAAGTACAAAAATAAAAGCAATGCGTCAAATTGCACAACAAGTTACAAAGGGACAAAAGCCGAGTTGTGTAAAAAGATGCTGATCTTGGCCCATCTAAGGACCTAAAAACTGCATTATTAATAAATTTTTAAGAGGCTGAGAGCAAAAATAAACACAAAAGTGTGACCGTTAAGAAGAAAGTAAAACACTTATCGCCTCAAATCAGATTTAGGGAGAACTGATCAGCACCTTTCTCACAATAAAATGAATAACAACAAATACATAAGCTGAAGACAAGCACATGCAGACTGAGGATACTATGTACACATAAAGCAAATAACAATACAACAGAAGCAAGCAAGAACAGTGTGGCATGCATCTCCAGTTCTGTGGGCGTAGTGGACGTTTATGAGATGTCGCATGCAGAGCATTTGCACTCTTTTCCGTTCCAGTGTACTTTGTCGGAGATAACCATTCACTTGCAGATCTACATTGTATTAAAAACTATTATCTCTAGTTTCTGTAGGTTAATTTTGACTTCCTTGAAATGGTCGTACAAGATGCTGTTTAAATGAGATTGAGTAAGATCTGGTACAGGTACTTGGTGGAAAATCATCTGATCATACGACTCAGTAGCTGCTATAACCTATCTCTTCATTTGTTTGGTCCATGTGTGGTGAATGGGTGGAAGTGCCTTGCCAAGACTCAGGGTGGTTAGTGCCATGGATGTTAACAGTTTTAAAGACAAGATTGACAATTACATGCGAGACAGACAATATAACACTCGCCCAAAGAATGCGACGGGTGAATTTCAAGGAAGACATGAGCGGGAGTCACATGCTAAGCCGCTTAGACCTTTATCCTGTATACTATAACAGTATCAAGGTATCGCGGTTCAGTCCCAGTATAAACTAAAGTCTAGAACAGACCGGCAGACAGTTTATTAAGATATCGCAGCTTGGTAAGCCAAAGTTTTTTTGTTTTGTTTGTTAACGTCCGTTTCTGCCATTTATTGGCTAATTAGACGCCCAAGAGCAGAGAGAGGGGAGCAGATACAAAGAACCCGGGAGCGATGCCCTACTCATAATATTGAAAGAGTTCCACGGTTCTTTTAGATGTCATGTAAAGCACGTTTATAAAGTCTCATCCGAAAGACTTGGTCCGGCAGGGGATCAAACTCTACCGTTTTTGGTACGCCAAAGACCACGGTGTGTTTTAAATTTTGGTCAGATGGGTAGTCAAGATCTGTATTCAGTCCTGTTACACCAGCCACAGGTATTTTGAAACTCTCTACACTTTTAGTATTTTTCCTGGCACATCACTTCAGACTCATCAATAATAGATCTAACCTTCCAGACAAAAGGTGTACTGTAGATTAAATCATAAATGGTCCACTTGAAAACAAAATCTGCCAGGACACTCATTGATCCATTCACGATGGACTTGGTGGAGAGACACTGCTTAATAATTGTTATCTCCCATTGTAACTAGAACCTTGCGTAAAGATCTACAAGGGCTAATCCCAGTTGGTGAGTCTGGCTGCTCATAGATTTGTTTCGATTTCCTACATCAAATTGTCATTATCGTTTAGGGATCAGCAAATGCAATTACGAGAAACAAATTTGAGCAAATAGCTCTTAAAGTGGACATAGATTCCTGTGGAATAATTGGAAACATTTCTCGATTGCATAATTACCTTTAGAAACGATGAGGTCATCTTGAACACAGGCAAAATTTCAGGCCATTTCATGCGTCTAACTCCATGTTTCCGGAAGTGAACAAAACGCCATTACGCACGCGTGAAATATGTGTTAGTTTCTGTCCGTTTCATCATCGGACCTACTCATTAGTTTAGCAGCCTAAATTTCCAATATTATTCAACGACTCGAGGCTCGTTGGTCAGAAAATGTAAGTTTGTGATTAAAGCTCGTTTAAATTCAAAGTATACAAGTCATGAGACTAGTAAACAATGAGAATATTCAGTGAAGCACTGCAATGATGACTTCTCGGCTATCGACTTCATATGCATCTAAATCGAGACATGTTATGGAAAACTAAAATTCAAATATCTAACGAGACCTACTCGGAAGAGAAAATGCTATTGCTAGCTATTGGAGTAAAGCTGCATAAACTGCATTGAGATAAATTTCAAAAATATATTCGTAGAAATGTGGCAATATGGTGAACTATATTTTTAGTGTAATGGGTAGAGGGGTTGTCCCACTCTGTGTGGAAATTTCGGCATGGGTTCGAATCCCAGCAGATCTGATTTTTTTTTTTTTCGGTAGTTGTGTACTTTACTTCAACAATAATAATTGAAGACAGCTCTATTATTAAAGCACAGAATTATACACTGACGGAATCGAAACCTTGCGCTATGCGCATACGAGACTCGCGAGACTTGATAAGAGACTGTCTATCGGTAGTCAATATGATAAATGTGTGTTTTCGAAGCATTGTTCACGGGTTTATATTCCCGTGAATTGATAGGAATGTCCACCAAGTCTTTTAAATCCTATAAAATGTCAATAAAAACACTCAAGTCTGTCAATTTCACGCCAGAAATGGCGGACAACGAGGCAAAAAGTGAAGATGTTGTCACGTGACACATAATCTCGCAAAATTCAACCGCCGCGAGAGCTCAGATATTTGCCTATTCAACTTCGCTTAGTTGCTATTCCGTTTTGTATAATTCCGTGATTAAAGTGAACAATGTACAAAACATTTACAAAACCAGATTGCTTTTTAAAAAAAATTAACCTTTTTATGCCCCCAGCATCGACAGATGCGGGGCATATAGTAATCGTCCTGTCCGTCCGTCCGTCCGTCCGTCCGTGTGTGCGTCCGTAACAAGGTTAAGTAGATTTTACCGTTTCGTCTAGCATCAACACCGCTTACCCAAATGCTTGGATACTTATACAGTTGTTGCCTTGGACCATTCCCTATCCACCAATATCACCAAACTTTGATTTTGACCTTGACCTAATTTGGACTTAGAAAATTTTAAATAGGCTATTTCTTGGTTAACTAGATTTTACCGTTTCGTCTAGCATCAACACAACTGACTACAATGCTTTGATACTTATACAGTTGTTGCCTTGGATCATTACCAACTCACCAATATCACCAAACTTTGATTTTGACCTTGACCTTGACCTAATATGGACTTAGAAAAGTTTAACTAGGCTATTTTTTGGTTAACTAGATTTTACTGTTTCGTCTAGCATCAACACAACTGACTACAATGCTTTGATACTTATACAGTTGTTACCTTGGACCATTACCAACTCACCAATAATACCCAAGCTCAGTTTGACCCTGACCTTGACCTAATTTGGACTTAGAAAAGATTCAGAATATATTGTCAAGGATGCCACTGGGGGCATAAGCGTTTATTGAACGCGCAGTCTTGTTTTAAACTGTAGCATGTAGATCACTACTTAATTCATTATCTGGTCGCCTAGTAGTCTCATCAATGAACCCCTGTGACGACAAGTTAACTTTTGACAGGTGCCGTCCTGAGGATATGGCAAAGACGAGAAATAGCTCCATATCATTTATCTGTACACATGTGGACTAGTCACCTAGATACAGAAAAGACATTTTAGCCATCGAAAACGTACAACGCAGAGCAACCAAGATGGTGAAAGGGTTCAAAAACATTGAATACAGTGATTGTCTAAAGGCACTTGGTCTGCCAACCCTAGTGTAGACAACATACCGACATGATCCAGCTGTTCAAAGTACTCCATAATTACGAATCTGTGAACTAAGATAATTTAGTGTTGAACACAAACAAAACTAGGGGACATAGCTTAAAGCTACAATAACGGTACAAAACATCAACATTTGGCCTAAACATATTCTCTTTTCGTTTGTTGGACGTGCTGAGTGAGTTGGAACGGTCTTGATCCGGGTACGGTCATGGTAGCTACTAGTGTCTGAATGCCTTCAAGTCCCAACTCAACAAAGATTGGAAGTATAAAGATAATAAGTTCTCCTTTAAGTGAGCAGTAAGCAATGACCAAGTGCGCATGCAAGTTCAAGTTTTTAAATTATCTTCTATGAGGACACCATGTCAATTTGGACCAAAACGAGTTCGTCTCAACAGAAGGCCATCAGGATCAGGTGAAATATAACCCCCCATGATCCAGCCTGATCTCTTACCTGTTTTAAACGTTCTTTTCGCTTTCTTTTAGCTCAAAGATGACTTAATTCACTAACATTCTTGACAGTGCACGCGCAACAATTAAGTCTAGTCCCCCGGTTTGACTCATTGGAAGATACTGTAGATAGATAAGGTTTATAGCACCGGTATATTGGAGCTCTGTGTGTTTAAAGACATTTCCTGACCTACTTTCGGTGATAACGCCTTGCCAGACAATTTGCTTGCAAAAAGCATGGGTCTTGCACATGTGCACATGCCAATTGATAGCATAGAACCATAGAAGCGTCTCATGACGATGTGAGGCTGACTTTTATTTGATAGTTTGGTTAGAAATAACCATTGAAAAGCCTCTAGTGCTTCTTCTTCTTCTTTCCATTGAGTGCACTCAGGGCCCCTCTGGAGCATCAACGCACTGTGACTGTACAAGGTTACTATTGTGAGGCGTCAAACAAGTGCAAATTAAAAACTGATAAAAACTGTGTGTTGGGCGATTAGTACAGAGAGGCCAGGCCTGCCTTGAAGCTGTCCAAGGTCTGGGCTGTGGCGATTGGTGCGGGTAGCTGGTTCCATAGACGTACGGCTACATGGAAGAAGGAGTGTCTGTATATGTCTGTGCAGCAGAACTGGACCTGAGGTAGCATACGTTTCTCCCTCGCTGTAGGAATACTGCAGCAGGATGGAGGTACAGGGTGGCATGAGCATGAGTATAAGCTGGGCCTCACCAGGTAAACTGAGATTGGTATACCCGTTGGCAGCTTATGCTGCATGCTTTTTTACGCCTATCGAGAACAATGGGGGGACTCCATTAATGAACTGAGGAAATATCTTTTAACTCAAATGTAAAGGTTACCGTCAAATCCATATAACACATTGACCAATAGAGGTGAATGGATTCAAACTTTCCAAAATATTGGTGAACCTGATGATGATGAGTTGGGTTTTACGGCACTGCGACACAAAATGGTCATATAGCCCCGATGGTTGATGATGGATGACTTCAGGTAGATGATTTTGGCTAATCTCATTCGCTGCTTAACAGCGCATTGGAACAAAACCACCTACCTGCCTTTCTTTCAGGTCTTGGCAGAGGGGATAATCTCGGTCTACTAAATGGAAAAGATTCCCTATGACAATTAAGCCCCAGAATTGCGGCAAAGTAGGAAGATCTCTGGGGGGAACTGTGTACCTGTTATAGTGTACACCTGTCATATGCAAACAGTGTGGACCCTGATCAGGGGACTCCTAAATATGCACTTTTCATCATTTTGAACTGCATTGTAACAATTTGTAAACAAGTCTGCCTTACTTAAATAGTCAAATGTTAACTATGGTAGACTTTATCAGAAACTGGAATTGTCCATTTGAATTTTCAGGTGTAAATGAGTTCAGGAATGTTAGATCTAGCAATTTAAGTGGAACAGTTGGAGCTCGAACTAATCCAGTGTGGTTTCTATAAACTACGCAATTACACTTATAATCACTCCACAGTATCAGTCTTCCCGAAACCTGCCAGTCCGTCAGTCCTGACTGGCAAAAAGTGTGTCGGACTGGCAAATATTTAAACTTGCCGGTCCGAATGACTGGCAATTTTTTCAATTTTTGCAAAGAATTCATTGTAAGTCCTTATCCGACCGGTAAATTTTGTGTCTGACTGGCATATTTTCCAAATTCGGACTGGCACCAATTTTCAACTTTCGGGAAGTCTGACATATTGATACATAGTGTAGTTTACCGGCTAAATCTTTCAACACTAAGTAACTCGTATGGGTTATTAAATTTCCTCGTTGATATTTTTAATTTTACCAAAATGTGAACCTGTGAGTTTGTCTACTTGGAGTTCTTGGTAGTTAACACTGTTTGCAAATGTAATGAGTTTGTTTGAAACAGGTCCATGGTGTTGGAAGCTAGAGTTAATATACAACACTAAGCCACTGAAAGCCAGTAGGCTGGACATACACAGGTAGTAAAGACCAACTACCCTCAAAATATGTTGGTTTGTTTACGCCTATAACTTATTCCTCCACTGAAGAAAATAGTTTCACTTTATACAGACATGGATATGCACCATAAAAAATATTTTCTATATCCTACAAGATGGTAGCTTAAAGCAGACTGAAAGTAAAGCAGAATGCACCTTAATTCACATTCTGCTTTACCTTCAACCTGCTTTAAGTGACCTCCTATCTTCAAAATTAGAAACAGGCTATAGAGTAAAGGATAAACAGTGCTATATATACATATAATAATAGAACATCTCCCACTTTCATAGAATAATTAAATAAAATTCCATACCATTACCATCTATTGTATCTAAAACCTTAAGGAATTTACACTTTTAACATAAAATAACAACCCAAGTGGTCACAATTTGGCAACCGTACACTGGATTTCATTGATAAAGATATAGTATACATGTAGCACCGTCTCTTAGAATAATGTTTATATGGAATATTGTTAATACGTGTATACTGCATACAAAAACTGACAAGAAGGGTTTGCAGTATTCAGAAATATATAAATATTAATTTGCTTTTGATATTTTTGACACAACTTCTAATCTTTAACCTTTTGAAGTTTTAGGAGGCAATGAGTTAAAAACAGGTTTGGCTAAGGGGTTGCAACTAGTGCTAGTGTAAACATTCACAGCAATGATACAAAATGACTCAGTGGACACAGAATTTACCATACATGTATTTGTTGGAAGCAATTCAAGGCAAAATCAGGGCTCCAGATAAAAGGGAGTAAACTGAACAAATCCAACATTTTCTCACTCATTTTAGCACCAAATCCAATGGTGTTACTACTCATTAGAATTGTCTCAAAGAGACAATTCTAATGAGTAGTAACACCATAGGGTTTAATCCAGAAATAAATATTACTTTTTAAATACACTCCATTCCCTTAGCTGGAGCCCTGAAACATGATATTTATTGTGGACTGTTTCAGGGCTCCAGATAAGAGGTAGTTATTTCAACAAATCAAACATTTTCTCACTTATTCAGCACCAGATCCTATGGTGTTACTACTCAGTAGAATCGTCTCTTCGAGACGATTCTAATGAGTAGTGACACCATAGGGTTTAATTCAGAAATAAAGATTTTAGTTTTTGAAAAGCTACCCTTATCTGGTGCTCCGCTGTTTGTATTTTCAGTAGTGCAGCAGGATGTCAAGTCGTATGTGCCACCAGTGTGGCTGCACTGACATTGACATAGACTCAGCTCGAGGAGATGCAGTATGTACAGGATGTGGTTCTGTACTCGAGGATCAGATCATTGTGTCAGAGGTCCAGTTCCAGGAGAGTTCAGGAGGAGGATCTTCACTGATTGGACAGTTTGTTTCATCTGATGGTAAGAGGGAGTAAACTGAACAATCCCAGAGCACCAGATAAGGGTAGTTTTTCAAAAACTAAAATCTTTATTTCTGAATTAAACCCTATGGTGTCACTACTCATTAGAATCGTCTCTTCAAGACGATTCTAATGAGTAGTAACACCATAGGATTTGGTGCTAAAAATAGTGAGAAAATGTGGGATTTGTTGAAAAAACTACCTCTTATCTGGAGCCCTGCAATCCAACATTTTCTCCTTTATGACAGCACCAAATCCTATGACCTGTGTAATTACTCATTAGAATCATCTCAAAGAGACGATTCTAATGAGTAGTCACACCAAAGCTAGGGTTTAATGCAGACACACATTTTAGTCTTAGAAATACTCCCTTTAACTGGAGGAAGATCTTCACTGATCATGCAGTTTGTTTCATTATATGGTAAAGTCTAGTTTTTACAAGTGATTTGGAGTGCCAGACAGTAGTTTGGATCCAGATCAAACACTGCATTATGTGGCTTCTAATCTAGATCCTAACTACATGTACTAAATGCAAATGTCAGCCATGTCGCATGATAAGCATGACAAGGGTTAACTTTTAAATAGAGTTCTCAACATAACAGTTTAATGTCAATTTGTTTTTGCTATCACTGGAAGTCTTTTAATCTATAATCTTAACTTGTATAGACCATTCTTCCCATAGCTGGTTTCTAGTTTTGAGGACAGCCGCCCACTTAACCCTTTGAACCCTAGTCCCGCATATAGGCGTCTTTTCAAACAGTGTACATGTGAATAGTACACTTGCCCTGTGCAAACAGTGAAGGCCCAGATCAGAGGGCTCCGAAAGGAGTCCTCTGATCAGGGTCTTCACTGTTTGTCATAATGTCAAACATTGACAAAAACAACCCTTAAAAGTCAGAAATGGACTAGACTAAAATGGAAACTGGAATTGTCCATTTAAAGTTTCAGGGAGGAAAGAGTTAAAGCATGTTGAAAGTAAAGCAAAATGTGCCTCATTCTGCTGTACTTTCAGGCTACCTCTATAAGCTACTAACTGCTAAGATATTGCAAATATTTCTTATGTTGCATGAGTTCATGACTGTATCAAGTAGATTATTTTCCTCAAGTAAGGGAAAAATTAAAGGCATAAAAAGGTGAGTAAAGTTTATGGAGTAATTAGATAAGTGAAAAAACTATTCCAAGACTGAGGTAGAACACCTTGTGAGGTGAATTAGCGTGTATGAATATAAAGAATGTTTTGATATATGGTTTCATAAAAATGTATATACTGAATTCCCATTCCCATCATACTTGTGTGAAGCAGCTATTCTTAGAAGAAACACTGAGCTCTGTAAAAATAAATTGACTGTTAAACTCTTTCCCTAATACAAGCTCATTTTAGCGCATTCAGTTTATTCCTCTGCTGAAGAAAAACGTTCCAATTTACAGTCATGAATATGTATCCCTGTAAGGAAAACTTTCTTTATTATAGCAGGTGGTAGCTTAAAGCAGACAGAGAGTAAAGCAGAATGTGCCTTAAGGCACATTCTGCTTTACTTTCAGCCTGCTTTAAGTAGTCGTCTATTTTCAAAACTAGAAATAGGCTATGGGGTAAAGGGTTAATGTAGGGCAAAAGCTTCTTTTGGCCCTATCTGACTTACCACATACATGTAGTAGTGTGTCTCACCAGTTTGATGAGACAACAAATGACTCCCATCAACTTTGAGTACCATAGTACATGTATTTATAACTGGAATTTTAGACTTGATTACTGAGATGTATTTATGTAGCTCAGGAAACATCATGTGTCTTGTTTAATATGTGCATCAAATACTAATATCTGTCTGTCCTTATTGCAGGCCCAAAGTCACTGTCTATTGGAGGAAGTTTTCCTCATGGCATGCAAAAAGAATCCAGAACTGTTACCCTTCAAAATGGTAAGTAATTAATTCAGCTAATTTGTTGTGTCGCCTTGCCAAGCATGGTAGAAACTGTCAAATACTTTGTTGTCATTTGTCACCATCGGCATCAGTGATATTAAGTTTCTTAACTTTTTAGCACACCTCAACAAAGTAAAGAGAGGTACTTTACCGTACTTATGCTATACAATGGTCCAACGGCAGCTGTGTTCTGTTAAGAGCATCAGTTAGATGTCTGACTCCCCCAACCTGTTTCCAGTATTTAAAACGCAGTTGGTTGCTTATCCCTTTGAACCCTAGTCCCGCATATAGGCGTCCTTTTCAAACAGTGTACATGTGAATAGTACACTTGTCCTATGCAAACAGTGAAGACCCAGATCAGAGGGCTCCAAAAGGAGCCCTCTGATCAGGGTCTTCACTGTTTGTCATAATGCCAAACATTGACAAAAACAACCCTTAAAAGTCAGAAATGGACTAGACTAAAATGGAAACTGGAATTGTCCATTTAAAGTTTCAGGGAGGAAAGAGTTAAAGCAGGTTGAAAGTAAAGCCGAAACCCATTCCCCATTAAATACACCTTTTTATGCCTCTTATTTATTCCTCCAAGGTAGAAATTAGTTCAAATTTTTCAAGTTATGATTCTGTAATATAAGCAAATATTTCTTTATCCTAGCAGATAATAGCTTAAAGCAGGCTGAAAGTAAAGCAGAATGTGCCTTAAGGCACATTCGGCTTTACTTTCAACCTGCTTTAAGTGGTCACATGTTTTCAAAATTAGAAACAGTCTATGGGGTAATGGGTTAAAGAAGCTTTCTGCTTTACCTTTAGTCTGCTTTACACATCCACCTGTCAATATGCAGGAAAGTTTCCCTTTGTTCTTCCATCAGGGCATGGTTGAAACAAGAAAAGGCATGGCAGACCTGGGTGACTAGTGGTAACAAATTAGACTGCCAAGTGTCAATCTAGGGGCCTTGAGTGATCCCCTGCCGGACCAACTCCTTTAGATCAGACTAAATAAAATTTTGGTTCCATGTTTCAGTGCTTTACACTAGACACTACACAAATTCCAATAAACAATTACAAATATAAGGTTTGATAAAGAATCTACATGTATGTTGGGAAATATTTTATTTACTTTCACTACTCTGGAACCCTGACATTAACATCTATTCTAGGCAAGAAGAAAATACAGCAGCTGGCCTCTCAGATGAAGTTAAACCAACACTGTGTGGATACAGCCTTTAACTTCTTTAAGATGGCCGTTTCAAAGAGGATGACGAGGGGGAGAAAGACAACACATATAATAGCGGCGTGCCTCTACCTGGTGTGTCGAACAGAGAAAACACCTCATATCCTTTGTATGTTTCAGTGGCTCCGCTCTACACTAAATTATTTTTTCCATACATTAGCCTGCTGAAAGAAGCTTTCTGCTTTACTCTAGTAGTTGTCCAAAAGACGTTAGCAAAAACTGATTTCACAGGCCGTACAATGCAAAGAAGGAAAAAGGTCATTGCGAATTGTTGTTGAAACTAGCTTGTGGAAAAACAAAGGTTATGCTTTTTAACCTTTGAAGAATAGCCTTCTTAATGATAATTCTGTGGATTATTTTTACCATCTTTGTACAACATATTTCTGTTTTACTAAGGTTATGTGTTTAACCCTTTACTCCATAGAAACGTATATTTACACATTTAATTTATTCACACCCTCAAGAAAAGAGTTCCAACATGACGATGTTTCATTAGAAATTTTTTCTATATTCTAGTAGATGGTACATGTAGCTTAAAAATGTTAAAAGTAACGTAGAATGTGCCTTAAACCACATTCTGCTTTACTTTCAACCTGCTTAAAGTGATCACCTGTCTACAAAAAAAGGGAGGGGGCCTCCGTAGCCTAGTGGTATAGTCACTGTGACTTGCATCACTATGCGCCTCATCACTGTGGGTTTTAATTTCAGTCTGGGCATTTGGATATTTTATGTGAGTAAGCCTTCCAGCTGGCTTGGGGAAGGTCGGTGGTTCTACCCAGTTGCCAAGTTGTGCCTGAAACAGTGCATAAAGGGCTCCTGGGGTCTTCCTCCACCTGTAATAAGCTGAACGTCTTGATATAACTGAAAAACTGTTTAAGCGAAGTAAAATGATAACAAATCCATACTAGATTCTAAGAAATAGGCCATGGCTATGGATCAAAGGGTTAAGTGGTTGAATTATACTACAGGAAAAAGCCTAAAATTTGACTTAACAGGCAGCAAACATGCTACTGGATTTCAGCGATGCTCTTCAGGTATGTATCCTGCAATTTGGTAAATACATTTTAACTTCTCTATTAAAACCACTAAAATGTTTTAATTATTAGGGGTTTAAGACAGGCTATAGGAAGACCTGTGGGAGTAAAAGAGAAATCTCCTACAGGAGGTTTCGCTTTTACTGTCACCTTCCTATATTAAAGCTGTCACATGTCTTTTATGCAATCAATTGGCTTTCGTTTTAGTGGTCGTAGCAGAAAGATTTTATTGTATACTGGTCATAGCTAATCTGTTGCCAGTAATACTGTATGACCAAGCCTTCCCTCATAGTTACAGTGGAGAATCTGTTATTCTTTCCCAATAAATGCGTTTACGCTAAAACTATTATTTACAGTGCAAACAGTTTGGAGCCAGATCAGACGCCGGGTAACCCGGCGTCTGATCAGGCTCCAAACTGTTTGCCACCAAGATAAACATGAATTATCAGAATTGTCCAAAAGTTGTACTTTTCTACGTTTTAGTGCTTTGCGTTTGCGTTTAAATGGGAAAGAATAACAGATTCTCCACTGTACTAGTGCAAACACAAAATCAGGCCAATGCTTGAAGCAGAATGAAAGTAACACAGAAAAGTTTCTGTGTTAATTTGACATTGTTTTAAGATGCTATCTGAACTTAACAAGGCTTCAATGAATAGAAATGTCCTAAGGTGCTTTTGTGCAGTGACCTGGAAACCCACGCGCCATGCGCCATAGTCACATAAAAATAAAAAATGTCACATAGAATTTCCAACTGGTGCGCCCAGCGTCTCGCCGATTTTATCTTACCATACAACTTAAATTGCCTTTGGCTAGATTCATCCAGTGCTGGGAGATAAGCAATTACGTAATCAAACAGTGTGCATGCCAATATTTTCCAGTTAGAATCACAATTCCTTGAATACACACACCTGTCATGATTTCGAGTAAAATCCGCCTGGCTACACTGATGATTTCTCTGTTGATATATTACCACAGGGGGCCACGCACAAATTTAAAATGTATCCTGTTACTATGATATAGTCTATTATTATAGTAGGCTGCTGTTCCCCTATTTTTGTGTTCCAGGCCCTTGTGGCCGATATTCTGAAGAAGTCGCGGCGTGTCGGGAACATCAAAGGCAATGAAAATTTGGTGACCGTCTTCAACCCTAGTGACGACTAGAGTTCAAAGGGTTAAGATTTTGGTGACTGTCTACGACTTTTTGTCGATTTCAGTGTCAAACTGCAGCTGCATATTTTGTCCAGTGTCGGATATATATCTAAATAAATATATGTAAGTGAACCCACAGAGCTAGGTCATTGAATCAAAATGGGCGGAGCTCCTCAAATCTGCTTTGATGTTTTAACACCTTGTGTGTAAATCGTGTCTGAGTAACTCAGTATGAAAAGTATCATGTATAGAGAGGATAATTTTGGATGCTATTAGAGGCAAACATTCAAGGTGATTATCTGATATCATTTATTTTAGACTTTTTACTGTCAACTTAATCAAACTTTCAGCGGTTTGGGAAAACATCAGTAGTTAAGAGATGCTGACGTTCCGCCATATTGGCATAAGTTTTACTAGTAGTGATACGTTTCAACATTGATCTAGATGTTGGACCAAACATTTTCAATTTTTTCTTGGGACACTGATAAAAATAATTATTTTTTGCTGGCCCAAGACTTGGAAGAAATAGATTTTTATCGAAATCTAAGCATTTTAAAAATTGGCCCATAAAATTTCAAAATGTCACATAGATTTTTGAAATGTCACATAAAAAATTATAGATGATGGGCCATAGTCACATAGAAAAAAAATCTTTCCAGGTCACTGTTTGTGTGTTAAAACATAAAATGCCAGTCTTAAATAATCCTCAAATGTTAATCAACATAGAACTGTCTGCATATTGTTCATATAGACAAAGGATTTTAATAAAACCTAAGTACAGTGCTCCCTTTTTCCAACACCAATTGTGAGAAAAAAAAGTGTGTGTTTTTCTGAGGGAGCTGTTATAGGGAGGGAATACCCTTACAGTACTGAGCATGACTTCTTTGACTTTGCTTACATTTGCAAACAGCATGTACCCAGATCAGAGCCCGCGAATCTCAGCATCTAATCTGGGTTCAAACTGTTTGTCACTCATCTTTACGTTTCTTCTGTCAATTGTCAAAATCTTTGAGGAAAAACAGCAAACAACAATTTTAAACAGACTATATTTTACTTATATCCTGATTTAAGCTGTCACCTACTCAATTATATTTGCTTTTTTGAGACGTTGACGGAGATCTTATCATTATATTAGTAAAAGATATTGAATACTTGCCATTTATTATAATTTAAGACTTTACTCTCCGTGTATTCTTCCCAAGATACATGTATTAACTGTATGTGTGTTTTACAGGTGAATGTGTACAGTCTTGGCAAGACATACCTACACTTGTCCAGAGAACTGTGTATCAGTCTTCCAGATATTGGTAAGTATACTTTACAAGTATCAAATCTCGGTCTCTCATGGTTGACTTGACATCAAGTAGATGTGATACAGTTAAACGTCTGTACCACAGCCAAGAAAGAAGGGGACATGCTAGAAACTCATTACCCCATAAAAACACATTTTGACACATTTAATTAATTCCTCCATTGAAGACTATATGTCCATTTTATACTACAATTAATGTGCAATATAAGAAATGTTTCATATATCCTTGCAGATGGAAGCTTAAAGCAGGCTGTAAAGACGCATTCTGCTCTATTTACAACCTGCTTTAAGGCGCATTCTGCTTTACTTTCAACCTGCTTTAAGTGGACACCTATATTCAAATCTAGAAACAGGCTATGGGGTAATGGGTTAACTAATTGAACCCTAGTGACAATGGGGCCCTACCGCATTACAGAGTTATCCCAATTTTCATCACGAGTTAACTCCCCTGATAAGGAAAGGGTTGTTTCCGGTTTAGTTAACGCATCATTGAGACGGTGTCGATAACGGTCATAAACGATTCGGAAAAGAATAGATCGAATGCGGTTTATTAGTTTGATACATATATCTATATGCAGTCAAGCTCCCGTTTATCCCTATGTATTTTAATGTATTCATTTTGTTTAATGTCAAATGCGACGGTTATTTATTTCATCGTTTTTAGCAAACCGAAAGTAGCACTGATCATACTTTTTCTATATAACAAAGAAGCCGACTTTTAACATACTTAACAGACACGGCTTTTCACCTCGGTAAAAGAACGTTAACATGGATTAATATTTGAAACAATTGTCAATTTTTGTAACGTAGTCACTATTCTATACTGTTTATACCGCTGGAATGTGATACCGTGCTTCTTACCTGGATCCAAATTGTTTGGCAAAAGTCGACATGAACTCTGTTGAGTCGCGCTTAGTGTTAATCCTTTCTTTACTTCATAGGAATGTTTGTTCACACTTTTGAAAACATAATAGACCCTGTTCAAAGAGCTCTTTTAGTTATAGGAGCCATCAGGTCAAGGTCTTATCTGTTAGCTTGTAAACAGTATTGGTCTTAATCTGCAAAAACATCAGTGTGACACAAATCTTTGTTGCTCATAAGACAAAGTGGCACATTACTTCTTATCTTCCTTCTTTACACCAGTAGTTGTGCATAGCTTAATAGTTACTACGTAAGTAGATCCTTAACAGATGGTTACTATATAGGAACAGTCTCTATAATCAATGACTGTCCTCTGGTTCTTAAATGACATTATAGGTCTATAAATGCTGCCTATTACAGGTGAAAAAGGGGATTTTTATTAAGACATTACGGTTACCGGTATTAAACATAAACTTTGTATTATTCAGTTATTAATAATGACATGAATATTCATTAGGCAAAGGGTTAAACTGATCTTTTAAAATATGTTGAATGGTAAACAGTTTCTTCAAAAATGTATACTTTGTTTGTTCATTATATACCAGCAGATTTTAGTTGACAGAAATTTCATAGAAATAGTTCAGCCTGGCATGCTCATAGCGCACATGGATTTCACCTCTCAAGGCTTCTGCCCAGGGGCCATAAAGCGCAAAGCATCATCACAACTAACAACAGGAAGTAACCAATTAGCTAGAAATCGAATTGTATACTGACTCCCCATTGGGGTGCAGCTGCTGTCCCATAGTCATATATACACAATGCCCCAAAGCCATAAAACGGAAGCTTAAGTCTTGGGTACACAGGCTGGAATCAAATCACACCAAACTATTTTATTTATATAGGATCCACATTGTTATTCATGTGGGGAATACATTTTAATCTCCTATACCATGCACTCCTTCATGTGCAAAAGCTTAACCCATTACCCCCATCATTATGCCTTTTACTCCTTTAATGAGTTCCACCTTCATAAGCAAACAAATCCTCTTCATGCACTAAGCAGTCATAATTATGAAACATAGGTGATATTTTATGTCGTAGTGGGTGGTACCTTAAAGCAGGATTAAAGTAAAGCAGGGTGCACCTTAAGGCGCATTATGTTTTACTTTCAACCTGCTTTAAGTGGTGACCTATATTCAATACTTAACACGGGCTGTGGGGTAATGGGTTTAGGTAATGGGTAAACCCATTACCCGATCGCCTGTTCCTACCTGGAAAGACAGGTGTCCATTAAAGGTTGATTGAAAAGTACATGCTACTTTACTTTCAACTTGCTTTAAGCTACCATCTGCTAGGATATTCAATGTTTTAATGTTGCACATTCATGCTAATAAAAACTTTGAATTAGAACTCTTTCCTTCAATGGAGGCATAAACCAAAGGCGTATTTAAAGCGACTCGCAACCAGATGGTGCATTAAAAATAGTAATTTGTAATTATGTGTCTAACGCTTATATAAATGGTAAAGAATTAGTTTAGGATAAGAAATTCTGTTTAAAAAAATGTATTTCAATAAAAAAAAATATTGGTCTCTGGTGGGATTCGAACCCGGGACCCGGCATTGGCGGACAGAAGGCAAAATAGGGGAAACCGCTTAGACCAATGGACCACGGAACTATCCGTTTATCTCGGATCGATTTAACGTATTTCAATGTGTAGCGATCGAAAGTGCATACAACTTCGTAATTCGGCTCGTGTTTATGTCTGAGCCCGTGTAGAGAAGCAACAACAACAACTATACCGTCTACTAGTCGGTATAGAAAAACGATGGAAAATATCTAAAAATCTAAGATTCGGTGACGATTCTTGAGACTTTTTTTGGACTGATCATATTTTTTTAATGTCAGAAGCCAAATAATGCCACAAATTTGCTTTTATTTGAGTATTTTATTTTATTTTGACAAGTACACCATCCGGTTGCGAGTCCCTTTAAAGGGTTAATAGGAAATACATACCGTTTTAACAACATAAATACTTTAGAACCCCTCTCCTATCATAAAATGTGTACTCTATTGAAAACTCAATGTTGAAAGTAAAGCATGTATTCCATCGTTTTACTAGATTAAAACTTTATTTCTGTTGATCTTTTACCAGTTCACTAATTATAATAGGCTTAAAACACTATCATTTATAAAAAGTTTGGAACCAGATAAGATGCAGCATATATACTAACAGGCTGGTCAGGGGTAGAACTGTTTCACACTCATATGTTTTAAGTCAAAATTAATATCATGTTCTAAACTTTTATCAAGAAAGTAGGCAGTATTTTTTTTAAATATTAACCCTTATCATGCTATTAGCATAGTTGGTCATTCCTGTGGTATTTTTCCTTATTTAATCAGCTAAAGTAATAAATCAAATGATAGGTATTCATAGCGGGTAGGGTTTATGGTTGATTAACAGCAACCAGAATGTTGCTATGACACGTCCATGTAACGGGGTTTAACCCTTTACCCAATAGATGGTATTAGTTTTGAAGATAGGTGACCCCTTAAGGCAGGTTAAGGTACATTCTGCTTTAAGCTATCGTCTGCTGGGAGGTATAACATATTTATTGAGGTGCAGATTGACTTATTTTAATAAACATATGAATAAATGATATGCATAGAACGGTATACCTATGGAAGTTTTTGTAAGTTTTATTGTAGGCAAAGTAAATGCCTGTCTTAATTCTATTTTTGAACAATATGAGAGATTGCGCTTTCAATAATGTATAGCCAGGTTCTACTGTATATAATATAAGCTCTACACTAACAAGCAGACGATCTCCTCAAATTCGTGTTTGAGGATAAAGGATTTTCGGTACTATGTGTACTTCACTATTGAACCGGAAACAACCGCTCATTCAGGGGGCGCTACTCTAATCACACTTTCCATGCGGGGTAACTCTGTATATCGGTAGGGCCCCATTATACTCTTCCTTTATAGAGTACACTTGTCCCATGCAAACAGCGCATACCTGGTTCACCCTCTGATCAGGGACTGCACTGTGTAACAGTGTTATTTTGCAATACTTTGTTAAAACCTGACTAGACTTAATTGGAGTTTGAATTGTCTAATAAAAATTACATTGGTGAATGCGTGGAGCTGCTACCTATATTTAATCCATTACCCCAAAATATGCCAATTTATGCCTTTTATTTATTCATCCCTTATAAAATGGTTCAGTTATATACAGTTATTAATGTGTACGATAAGATTTTTTTTATCCTAGAATAGCAGATGGTAGCTTAAAGCAGGCTGAAAGTAAAGCAGAATTTACTTTAAACCCGCTTTAAGTGGTAACCTGTCTTCAATACTAGAAACAGGCTATGGAGTTAAGATAATGGGTTAAATGGGAAATAATGGGAAAACAAACCCATCCTCTATGAGAACTTACATTTTAATACAAAGCTTCATGACAGAAAAATACATTTTATAACAAAAAGCTGAACACAAAATTAATGCAATTTGTAGTTTACAAATAACAGCACTACCAATAATAGTTTATATTCTGTATGCAATTCATCAATTCCACTGCACTTCTGTGAAATGGTGATCATTATATAAATGAAACTTTCATGTCTGATAAGGTGACTTTTCATGTCTGATAAGGTGACGGTAAAACTTTTGGAAAAATACTGTCATCATTTGCATAATTTTGTCAACTAAGCTTCAAATTGCTTCAAAATGAAGATCCATGTTTTAACGTTATCTAACATGATGCTTTCGCATGTTAACGTGGTTTTGACATCATTTTCGTTTGACATCATTTACGATATTTGGTGCCACTATACAATAAATATGCCTTTTATTCATTCCTCTGCTGAAGAAAATAGTTCTGCTTGATACAGTCATGACTTTGCATCATAAGTAATATTTTCTATGTCCTAGCAGATGGTAGTTTAAAGCATGCTGAAAGTAAAGCAGAATGTGCCTTAAGGTACATTCTGCTTTACCTTAAAGCTGCTTCAAAAAGTCACCTGTCTTGAAAACTAGAAGCAAGTTATCGGGTAAAGGTTTAGGCAGTTATACTGAGCACGACATAGGGTTTTATGAGGGACAAAGGAGACTAGAGATATGGCTGTTTTTAGGATACATATTATACCAGGGCTTATATAAAACATATATACGGGTAAGCGAAAAATTACTTAGTTTCAACTAGTCATAATTCTTTGATAAATTCAAGCAGGGTTAGAAATTAGCTAAAAATTACACTTGCATTTTTTTGCGAGTGACTTTTGAACTTACTCGCAAAATGCAAAAACTACTCGCGAAAGTTAAACTGTCATTCTGAACATATATGTTTTAACTTTTAACCCGACACAGACGTGTAGTAATCAAATACGATCTACCTACACTTCGTGTATTTCATAGTTGTGCATTTGTGGTTACAGCTGACAAGGGATAAGATCTTGATTTTCATATCTATGTGTACATACCAAAGGAGTATTTTTCTTACATTTTATAATATTGGGGAGAATGCATGCTGTATGCACTAGGCAGACCGCACACGATTTCATTACTCGAAAATTAGGTCAGGTTTAGATTGCCAATCCGTCTACGATACAAACGTTTTTTCACTGGTCGTATATTTCAGGGCTGTGGTTAATAAACAGTATGTCACAATAGAATTAGAAGTATACTTGTACTCGTGCGAGTCTTTTAAATGGCCTCGTCTTTGAAGAACGGTTTCGGTTGTTGAGTCTCAGACTCTGTGTGTGATAAGATTAAGAATTGTTTACACATCGGAACTCCGAAGTAGCAAAGTGCGCGTTTCATTAGCCAATGAGAATTGGGAAAGTCCGTCATTACGTCATTCTTACAGACAAAAAAGAGGTTGAAACTGCCCGAGAAGCTATGATTGGCTTACGAAAAGTATTCGCTTGTCTTCTCGTCCATTTCCGCCACTCGAAATGCTACAGAATAAACCGAGCATAGCCTTACAGATGCTATACTGTGTTTAGCTGTCCGAAAAACCGTACTCGCATTTTTTTGCGAGTTTGTTGAAAAATCACTCGCAATTTACAAATTCCACTCGCATTATGCGAGTATGCGAGCTTAAATTCGAACCCTGTCAAGTATCAATTTTTTTTAAATCCTGAGCATGTGCCTATCTGTATCATTGCAAACATGCTGTCAAATTGTGGTTGTAGCTTGAAAACTAGGAATAGTTAGATGGAGAAAGTATTGCCATACATGTTCTATTTCTATTTATTACTACTACGCCATCAATTCTGATGATTATGAGAAGGGGAACTTTTTAGGTGCACCATTGGGACTGTACCCGGCCGGTCACTTTATCTTGACACCGACGAACCAGTCGTAATGCTAACCCCAAATCCTAAGTGTCAAGGAGGAAGCCATTACTACCAATTTTCAAGTCTTTGGTTTGACCCGGCCGGGGATTGAACCCGCAATCTCCCGCACTGCAAGCGGACGCTCTACCACTGAGCTATACAGGAGGTGAATGGACTAACAAACTGATGGACAGGGGAAAAGCAATATGTATCCCGAACCCCCCTTACTCTTCTTCTCGGGGGGCATATGAATGTTAACTTAAATATAGTTAACTGGCACTTATCTGGAGCTGTGATATAGATCTATTTATTCATTACTATCAATACAACAAATGCAAACTTACTCTGCCTTAGACATGAGTAGATTTGAATCATAATAATAACAATAATTTGTGATACATAGTTTAGAGTTGCAGTCAGGATTTAAAACATCCCACCCTTGTTCTAAAATTTTGGGAGGCTCCGGGAGGTCAGATTTTGAAAAGGGCTGTGAGCTTGATGGATTATCAAAAGATAGACTTTCTGTAAATAATTTGTGTGATTTGAGTTTGGGCTTCTTAATCGGAATATATTGCCCATTTCCACAATGCAAAAACACACAAGTCAGAATTGGCGGAGTTGTTCCATTTAAAAAAAAATTGCCAAAAGGTTAATGAAATTTTAACATACACATGTGATTTTTTGGTCTGTAAATTTTGATGTATGCATCCTAGCTGCAACACTTTAAGTTTTGTCATGGAAGTATGATTTTACAAAGAAATGATAAGATGGTTTTGTCTGCTTGTTTTCTACAACCAGACCCATAAAGTCGCCCATTGGCTCATCATTTCCATATTGTTCACATAAATTAAATGTTTCAACACCATGTACCTGTTCAAAATATACTCATCACATTTGTAAACAGTGTAGACCCAAATGAGGGTCTACACTGTTGGCAAATTTAGAGCAGTATTATCAAATGACCCAGAATTCCAAGTAGACTGGTTATTGTTTTGGTAACTAAACAGATCCACAAGGGAATCTTAATAACCCACAAGAGTTACTTAGTGTAGAAAGAGTTAACTCAAAGACCCCTGAAACTTAACCCTTTACCTGATAGCCTGTTTCTAGTTTTGAAGATAGGTGACTACTTAAAGCAGGTTGAAAGTAAAGCAGAATGCGCCCTAAGGCGCATTCTGCTTTACTTTCAGCCTGCTTTAAGCTATCATGTTCTAGAATATTGAAAATATTCCCTGTAATATATATTCATGACTTCTAAAATTGAACTATTTTCTTCAGCGGATGAATAAATCATATTCGCTAAAAGGCGCTTCTATAGGGGAAAGGGTTAAGGATAGGAAAATCCAGTTTTGGACTGAGTCTAATCCATTTGACTATTTAGTGATGTTTTCACAACAAGTTGCAAAGTGACAAATGGTGCTGACTCTGATCAGAGGGCTTCTGTAGGAGCCCTCTGATTTAGGTTTACACCATTTGCATAGAACAAATGTTCTCTTCACAGGTACACTGTTTCTTAAGGCAGATATATGCAATTACTTTGGTATAATGGCTAATGATAGGAATTGGATGTATTTTCATGATCGATCATCAGATAAGTAAAACCAACCAATGATCGATAAATAATTGGTCATACATATCAAGCCGAACAAAGCCTGGAAATTTGCTAGTGGGTGGGGGTGTTCTAGGGCCACTCTCACACATCACATAAACATTTTTAAAGAGGTTTTAGACTTTAAGTGTCTTCATGACTTGAACCAAAAAGAAACTCATTGACAACATCAAACTAATTTCATTGGAATCATATTTTTATTTCACACAGTTAAAGTGCTGGCCTACTGGGAATAGATCTATATTCTAATCTATTTCGATGAAATCAATCATGGAAAGATCTACACATTTACATATAATCAGTTACCTGACCAAACCAACCAATTCTTGATTATATCATTTAACCCATTACCCCATAGCCTGATTCTAGATTTTGAAATAGGTGACCACTTAAAGCAGGTGGAAAGTAAAGCAGAATGCACCTTAAGGTGCATTCTGCTTTACTTTCAGCCTGCTTTAAGCTATTATCTGCTTGAATGTAGAAAATATTTCTTACGATTTTTTATTTGTGACAGTATAAGATGGAACTATTTTCTTCAGTAGAGGATTGAATTAAAGGCGTAAAAAGGCGTTTTTATGGGGTAATGGGTTAATCGAAACTTCAGGAATTTCGAGAATCAAGGCCAGACTTAACTCTTTGCATGCTAGTGTAAAAAAAGATAATAACCCTTGAAACAGTTTGGATTCTGATGAGACACCATGATGTCTTGTGGCATCTCATCAGGATCAAAACTGTTTGACAATCTGACCCTGTTTTGAAAAGAATGAAATTTAGAATAGTAGCAATCAACAATTGTTGCAGACAAAAAAAATTACCCAGCATGCATAGAATTCAACATGACACTGCGACCAATAAACACATTTTGCGCCTTTGAGACAGACACAAGGTTTGGTGGTAAAATAAAAAATTCACTACATGTATTTGAAATGTTTAGACAAAATGTCATAGTCATGCTGGAGATTAATCTTCGCTGTCTTTGTAAGTGTTATAGGTTTAACCCTAGCAGTAAAAAATTATTTCTGGAATTTGGCCACCCTGTACTCCGGTGCCATTGGTGCTGTCTGAGGAACACTGAAACTGGAATGTCACTTTGCCACACTGAATCTCGGCCATACCCTCCTGGCCAAAGTAACTCAGTTCTGGACCATCTAGAATAGCACTGGCAGTGTAGAACACATCAGGATCAACTTGTATTGGGTTCTCAAACATAACACGAAATGTGTTACTTGACCCATCAGAGAAGAAATTGGTTAAAGTCTGTCCAAGAATAATACCATTCTTTTTTAGTTCCACTTTGACACGATATTCCATTGCACCATTACTAGATCCATAGAGACCAAACCCTGCCACAAATATCCTCCGATCTACGGCAAACTGAATACTGTCACATCGGCCACGATATCTCCACTGGTTACTGCGATAAGCAGAGGACTGAAATCTATGACACTTTTGAGCAAGAAGACCAGATCTAGCTTTGTATTTGAAGGGCATTTCTGGCTTACTTCTTGCTGTGAAGTATAAGAAAATGTCTGTTGTTTCTTTAGAGGTAAGCACCCCAGACTGAGCAGGTCCATTTGCAAACTCCTCTAAAGTCATAGCAGCTATACGTATCAAATAGAAAGCATCTCCCAACACCTGACGCTTGTTAACTGATGAAGGACTAAGCTCTCTCCTGCCACACTCTGCCTCTGCCCATCGGCAGGCTGCATTGAACACAGACACTTCCCGTGCATTGAGAGATTCACGAAGAAGAACAGTTTCCAGAGTACTAAAGTCAATGTCAGTGAAGCCATCAGAGGCTAAAGCTTCCTCTGCCTGGGCATCAATCACCTCCCAACACTGCTGCATCAGGTCATGCTCTTCAAACAGGCGACCCTGACTCAGTAGGATACATGCATTCCTGGCACTCAAGCTTGTCTCAAGGTACTGAACACATGACTTGGCTAAAAATGGCACAATGTACTTCTTGGCCACATACAGTGTTGACAATACATTGTCAGCTGCAAGCTGGATCTCATCGCAATACAAGTATCTGAAATGACAAAATGAAAATGTCTGTGGTTCAGCATTTCTCATTAGATACTTCTCACAAAGAAGTCCAGTCCATATAGTGATATACTTGTCAGTGCCTTTAGTAGATACAGTAAACCCCCTCTATTACAATCACTAAATTGTGTTAAATATGTTTACGACATGTGACTGCTTAACGCAAAGTGACACTAAAACAGAAAGCTCCTTTAAAGGAGCTTTCTGTTTTACTGTCAACTGTCTTTTATACAATCAATTAACCTTCGTTTTAGTGGTCGTACTAGTCAGGTTTTAACCTACGTCCCTTTCAATAAAAGTTTAAAACAGTTATAACTTATAATATACAATTCTAACATTCTGATGTTTCAACCAAACCATATGATGTGACTTCTTATTAGAATCATCTCAGAGACGATTTTAATGTGTAGTCACAACATAAAATTGGTTGGAACTTGGAGACATAAAGGAGAAAAGTCTGTCTTAATATCCACCTTACCATCATCTTCAGAATAGTTGCATAATTTAGAAAGGTGAATAAATACAAGATTCACATCTCCAATTACTGGGGACTATTTGATACTATGTATCCTTATGTGGCTGCCTAACCCAATATTGTGACTACTCATTACAATCATCTCACCCTACTGTATTTTAGGTAAAAGTGACCTTCCCGTGAGAAGCATGAACACCACAAATACAATTTCAAGCTAGGTCTTCATGCAAGCTTGCTGAATATCAAGTTTGGTCAAAATTGTAAAATCCATTTTTAGTAAGTTGGCAACCCAAAACCCTGTTTAACGCCAACCACCCGCCTGCCAAACAAGATAGGAAATGACAACCCCAATCTAATAAACAGGATTTTCTTAGAAACCTAGTTAAAAATCTCCAAAGCCCTGAAAAAGATTGTCAGTCTTTTTCCCAACTATTGATGTATAATTATGATTTTTGAAAACCGTGAAGACCAAGATCGGACAGCTCCTTTAAGTTAAGAGCTGTTCAATGAGGGTCTTCAAAGTTTTATTACAAAATCTGTCTGTCACCAGCTTGCACACTTACATAGTTGATATTTTTGTCAAATTATCAACCAATGTAATATTGCAGAATAGATATTCATAGTGAGCAGACTTTCGTGTATGAATATTCAGCGGAAGAATGGGTAAGCTATTTGGACTTGCCTCAAAAGGTTCTGGAAAGCTGTTGGTTCTACATCAGGCAATGCTACCTCATCTTGATTATCTGCCAGACCTCCATAGAACATTGCAAAGAACACTGAACTGCCTGTAGCTAGCACATACTTGTGGGCTGGAATCTTCTGGGCATTAGGTGCAGTTCCAACTGTGAATGTAACATCAGCCATTAGAGTGTTGTTGTACATCACTGCATTCTTCTCCCTGACAGATGACATACTGGCCTGCCAGTTATACTCCTGGCTCACTTTTAAAGTTGGAAGTGCTGTTGGTGTGCTTGGCTGGGTTTGGGGTCGATGAGAACTCCACCCAGGGTCACTGACTGGCCGTGGAGGTCTCTGTATAGGAGGTTTGGGGACACTGCCAGCATAGTTCTGTGGCACTTCCTGGTTTCCTTCCTCATCAGAGTTATCCCCCCTGTACTTCTGTGGAACGCAGCTCTTGGCGGCCATTCTAAACGCACTCTGCATCTTCACTACATCATGATCTGCAAAAGGATTGCAAAATATTACCCGTCGTATTCTTTTGAAGATAAATCCCATCAAGATATTAATTTATATCCAAATATTTGCTGAATGCCTGATATATAATAGAAAATCCTAATAGAATACATGTGATCAAAAATGTCTGATAGCCCTGTTTACTTAGCTACATATTTTACTCTGTATATAATTAACTTGAACAAAGCCTTTTGACTCTTCATTTTAGCAGGGACATTTCATTTCCCTGATTTTAGAGAGTCATAAGTTATTAATAATTACAGAGGATAACCTATAGTTTCATCCTCCTTGCTCAATATAACCAGGAAATTAAAGTCTTGTGGTAAGTGGACATTTAAGAGATGATGCATTGTTAGTTTTTTGGACAATGTGCGCAGTCTAGCAAAGAATGGCCCAGATAAAGAATACATATAGCCCTTTGCCTGTTAATCATAACTTGATTTAGTAAATACTTTGGTTCCATGTATCTGATGTAAATCCAAACTGATTGGCACGCATCTTTAAAAAAATCCAATTAAACCATACACAACAAATTAAACCATGCACAAATAATTTAAAAGTTTGCAGACAACAGTAGTTCAAAGCAGACAATATAGCAGCAGGAGAACAGAATTATTTCCGTCCTCAAGTAAGCAGTCACCAGGGTCGATGCTTATAAAGCGTTTGACTTGAGTCTGAACTCATTCTTAAGCAATTGATTGGTCAGATTTGAGCCTAGGCTCAAATCTGACCAATTTAGTGCTTGAGAACGAACTCAGACTCAACTCAAACGTTTTATAAAAAAGCGCTGGGCCTGGGATATCTATGCTGCTTTTTCAATGAATGTCACTGTATTTCAAGATAAGTAGCCAAATCATGGTATTGTTGTGGTTATAAAATTTCAAAAAAAATTAAATAAATAGACATAAACTTCGAACAACAACAAAATATAGTCTAGACTAAAAGCTTGTTTTAAATTCACATGTGAATCATTCATTGTTTCAGAAGGAAATTAGAAATCCCCTAAACTTTTTTGTGAGGAATACAGGATGCCACAAACCATTACATTACACTAACAGAGTCTCGCTCTGACTTGTGAGGAAAAAAATACATTTGCCCACAGAAAGAATTGCACTTTAATTTGGAAAGAAAAACGGTTTTCTTCCATAAACTGTTCAGAAACTTACACAACTGCTCATAAGCCAGAACCAGTGATGTTTGTTTGGTCGCTTTACCCTTTACCCCGAAGCCCTGTTTCTAGCAGCTTGGTCAAATTGATTGTTAGTCCACATACCGGTATATTTAAGACTTAAAGCATAGATCTGATAATAGGTTTGGTGTGTCTAGCCTAGCACTAAATACTTCCTCAATTAAGCTAAAACCATTTTTACCCATTACTTCATAGATTTTATTCATTTTAAATAATTTAATTTAATAAAAATATTCTTCCATATTATATACGAATGGTCATGAATAAGCACTGTAAGAAAAAATTGTTTACATCCTTGCAGCTGGTAGTTTAATTTAAAGCAGGCTGAAAGTAAAGCAGAATTTGCCTTAAGCCGCATTCTGCTTTACTTCAGTTTTATAGCGAGAGCGCGTTTCTTGCATTTTTGACGCAACAAAATCACTTTTGGCGCAACTAAAGTCAGCAAGTGCGTTTTATGTGACGCAAGTCAATTCTGCCGACTAACTGAAACTAAAAACGTTAAAATCAGCATATTCATTGAAAGCATGTCGCCAACGAAAATACATAATTATGAATTCCGTGTTGTATGCATGTCGGTTACGTAATTGACATGGTGCGATAACGGCCATTTTGGTTGTTTTGACGGGTGCATTGTGGGTATAAGAGTTCAGTTCGATTGGCATATAAAGTTACTCGAGTAATTAAAAATCGACAGTTGAAAAGGGCGAAACTACACAGATTCCGTGTTTAGTATTTAATTAAATCCTCAGATCTAGACTTACTGACTTATGTTTGCATATGCTTTTAACTTGTTTCCTTTGAAAATGATTTAAACTTCCGTAGTTCCGCTAATCCCCAGAACCGGTCGCCATTGTTGTTTGTTAATTGAACTCTTTTTGCTAAAAGTTTTGATCAAGGATAATGGACGTAAAGGCTTAAGCATCATCTGCTTAAAATGCAGACTATTTTACTTCATTCTTTATCTCTTCAGCGCCAAAACAAAGAGAATAAAATGCACATGGGTTATGTCATCTACTTTAAGGGATCAATTTATCTTCATCCGGCCAGATCTACATGTCTCACAGTCTGTCAGTTTCATTTCAACTTCTTTCTGTCGAACAATCAATTTACGATAAAAAAAAGTTCTTCATTCGTGATATTAGTAAGTGACACTTAGGGTATCGATGTATTCTATATTTAAAAAAGTTGGAATTTTTTTTTACCAAACAGGTTGCCTGCATAAATACCTTGTCCTGAAAAAATGAAAACTGTTTGCTTGTCTGAAGTAATAGTGAAATGCACTGACCGTACTTCACTGAATGACTGATGAGGTGTAATAGAAATAGAAGTTTTTCTATATTAGTTAGATCGTTTGTTTCTCAATTATATTATTTAAGTGTGAAATAAAGACACTGAACAACACAATATTTTATTCAATATCTATCTATAAATGCCAAAAAAGTTCGAACTGCCCTGTGACCCCCCAAAATTTCCAAATGACCCTCACATTTTCATCAAGGGGGTCAAGAATGACCCTCTAAAATTCCAGTCCTGCAGTAACACTGTTACTTTCAACCTGCTTTAGTAGTTGCCTATCATCAATTTTGGAAACAGGCTATGGAGTTAACCTAATTGTTGGAGCTGAATGCGTTTTATTGATGTTAAAGCTAAAATTCTCTCATTTGTACCATATTGTTATTTAATCGAGAAAACAGAATCTTCATAAAATATTCCCCACTGAACTTGAACTCACGACAGCGATTGGAATAGAGATGTATTCCGCATATATTATAAACAGCATGGTATTATCGTAGGATACACCCAATCTCAGAGTAATTACTAAGTAACGTACATGGTACATTGGAATATGCAAATGGCTCTATTTTTTAGGCTTCCCAAACCGTTATGTTGGGACATGAGTCAATTATATAGCGCAATAAACACCTCTTAGTGTTTGCACGTTACAGTTTTGACAAAATTCTGGCTTATTAAAGCGAGTAGATGCGTTCCATTTTGTGTAATTTGTAAAGTGTCCGAATCTACCGGACTGTCCGAAACTACCAAAGTTGACGATATATTCTCTAGCCCTATCAGGTTTTCAATTTTGTGCAAAGACTGAATCCGAATCTAATACATCGTATAACCCGTTAATAAAACTTTGCGGAATTAGTTGATTCGTCGCAACAAAGAAGCAAACGACTCCAATCATTGAATCTTTGTAGTCTTTCCCCACCCACTTTTCGCTCTACCGACCATTTTGATATGAGCAGGATTACAGTCTGTGCTGCACCTGTCTCTATTTAGGGATCATTATAGAACATAATGGTTACCTGTAGCAACAACACTATTGAAAAATATGCCAATGCTTTAATTATCTAAAAGTTTGCCAAACATCAAAGTTCGTTTCCTGTTTGTTTTCATTAATTGTTTCCCATCATGCAACTTGTTAAAGGGGAAATAACTCGCGAATTTGCCCGTAATCACAGGTAATACAGAGACCTCCCTTTTAGTCGCGCGATTTATAGCTACACGGCGAATTAATGCATTATTATGAACATTTCTTTCGCGAAGGGAAAGATTTTCCTAAGAAAGGAATGTTTTATTATGCCCCCAGAATCTATGATTCGGATCATATGGTTTTTGTCCTGTTTGTTTGTCCGTCCGTCTGTCTTTAGTGTCTGTCTCTGCCAAAAACCTAAACCTTGGCTATAACTTTTGCATTATTGCACACATGCCTTTTATATCCCCGTGTCAAGACCTTTCCAACCATACAGCCTTTTTTGACCTTGACCTTTGTCCTACTTTTCAAAAAATTAAAAAAAAAAAAAAAAAGTAATTACACTTGAACCAGTAATGTATATTTCTTGTGTCAAGACCTTTCCAACCATTACGATGTTTTTGACCATGTGAGCTTGACCTATTAAAGGGACTCGCAACCGGATGGTGTACTTGTCAAAATAAAATAAAATACTCAAATAAAAGCAAATTTGTGGCATTATTTGGCTTCTGACATTAAAAAAATATGATCAGTCCAAAAAAAGTCTCAAGAATCGTCACCGAATCTTAGATTTTTAGATATTTTCCATCGTTTTTCTATACCGACTAGTAGACGGTATAGTTGTTGTTGTTGCTTCTCTACACGGGCTCAGACATAAACACGAGCCGAATTACGAAGTTGTATGCACTTTCGATCGATACACATTGAAATACGTTAAATCGATCCGAGATAAACGGATAGTTCCGTGGTCCATTGGTCTAAGCGGTTTCCCCTATTTTGCCTTCTGTCCGCCAATGCCGGGCCACGGGTTCGAATCCCACCAGAGACCAATATTTTTTTTTATTGAAATACATTTTTTCAGGGATATTTTATTATCCCTGATTTTTTTAAACAGAATTTCTTATCCTAAACTAATTCTTTACCATTTATATAAGCGTTTGACACATATTTACAAATTACTATTTTTAATGCACCATCTGGTTGCGAGTCGCTTTAAATCAACCTTTAACCAAAAACATTAAAATCTTTAAATGTCTATAACATTTGAACCAGTAGGCCTCAGACTTTTATATTTGGTGGGTCTACTTCTTGTGTCAAGACCTTTCCAACCATATACATGTTTAAGAACATTTGACCTTTGACCGATTTAATCAATCTTTAACCCAAAACCTTAACCTTGGCTATCACTTTTGCATTATTGCACCTGGGCCTTTTAAACTTGGCATGCGTCTTCCCCGTGTCAAAACCTTTCTAACCATACAGCTCTTTTGACCTTGTGACCTTTGACCTTTTTTACAAAAAATCTTTAAATGCCTATAACATTTCAACCAGTAGGTGTAGGGCTTTTATATTTGGTATGTATATTAATTTTCTTGTGTCAAGACCTTTCTAACCATATCCATGTTTTTGACCTTGTGACCTTGACCTTTGACTTATTTGATCAAACATTAACCCAAAACATTAACCTTGGCTATAACTATTGCATTATTTTATATACTTGGCATGTGTCTTCCCTGTGTAACGTGTACCGGGCCGACGGTAAAGCCTGTCGGTCACCCATCCAGGTACTGACCGCGCAGAACGTTGCTTAACTTCGCAACCGAGACAAACGCTTAGACAATCTGGCTATAAAAGCCGGCTTCCACAGTCAGACTGTAGTGTTTATATACTGTCCATTTCCGTCACACCTGTGTCAGGGCCTTTCAAACCATACAAACCTTCTTGACTTTGACCTACTTTTGTAAAAAAAAAAAGAAGTTACATTTGAACAAGTAGGCCTAGGGCTTTCATATTTGGTATGTATATTTCTTCCAACTATACCAACATGTATGACCATGCGATCTTAATCTTAACCTTTGACCTATTTAACCAAACTTTAATAAGAAAAAAACCCTTACTATAACTTTTGAAAAGCATGATGCTGGCTGGGGGCATTTGTGTTTCACAAACACATTGCTTTTCATCTGATCTTCACCAAACTTTCTGAAAAATGTTTGTCAGTTGACACAAAATGGAGACCAAGTTAGATAACCAGTGACACCAATTCACACTAGGACCATTGGAGTTATGGCCCTTGAATTCCTTGAAATGGCACTTTTATGGTTCTCTCCACGACAGTTAAACACACTGCTCTCTAACTCGAACAGCTTTCATAGGATAGTCTGGATTTCCATCCCTGTGGCGGGGGGGGGGGGGGGGGGGGGGGGGTGCATTCAAGTATCTTGGACACGCTCTTGTTTCATATGATTACACATAAATGTAGATCTAATCGAATTATGTTTTCCCTGTCTGTTTGTCAGCAAACTTAACGTTGGCAATAACTCTAGAACTTTAATGAATACACATTCAATAAATGAGATATGCATTTCCCATAGGTGCACATACAGGTACTTGACACATTTTGAATTTTTTTTTTTAAAAATATTGGGAGTTAATATATGTTAATCCTATATATACATGTTGCTCTAATTGAGAGGGGTTTATGAATAAGCACATTTCAGTCATGTTGGATTAAGCTCACAGTGGTCAAAAGGTCAAATATTTGATATTGTAGAGGAAAAGGGGGGGGGGCATAGTGTTTCACAGACAGGCTTTGTTGACAAACTTCATGGTATTTACCTACATAGAATATAGTGATAGAGAAAAAAAATCTTGAGCAGCTAACTCCAGTCCTGATACGCTTTTTAAAGGTGTTGCTCTATTTCACAGATTGAATAGATGTGAAAATGTTCATGTAGTTTGGAATTTAGGCATTTTAACAGAAGTTATGGCCCTTTGAATATTAACTGTAGTGTAGTGGCCTGGTCACAGATCTGTGTGATATGTCTAGTGCTGTAGTTGTATGTGGATGTCGTGGCTTGTGCTCCTCACCTACCGCTTTCACCTGATGACGCCAGATAGTTCTAGGATGAAAAGGAAGCCAAGTGCGCAAGTCTTGCCTGCTGGAACATGGCCTCTGCACAGACAAGACTCTATTCAAACCTCTCCATGGTTCACTAAGGAAACTGGGCATCCTGCAGCTACAGGCTACAAGGCTAGGGCTCTAGAAAAAAAAGGTGTAAAAAGTACATTTATGAAGTTATGGGTTATGGCAGCAGTATAGACCCTATTTTGTCACTCAATCAAGAAAGGAAATACAGTAAAACCTCTCTATTACGACCACTAAGTTATTCTTACTATAATGCGTTTATGACAGGTGACTGCTTAAAGCAAGGTGACAGTAAAACACAAAGCTCCTTATGGAGCTTTGTTGTACTGTCACCATGGATGATGTGTTGGGTTTTACGGCATTGGGGCTGGGCTGATAAATGATGATGATTTCAGGTAGATGATTTTGGCTAATCTCATTCGCTGCAAGGCAGCCCATGGGATCAAAACCACCAACCTTAGTTTACCTATCTTCCTTTTAGTTTTTGACAGAGGGGATACTCTCGGTATAATAAACAGAAAAGATTCCTTATGACAATTAAGCCCCAGAACTGCGGCAAAGTGGGAAGGTCTCTGGGGTACTGTCACCATGCTTTAAGCTGTCTTTTTTTACAATCAATTAGCCTTTGTTTTAGTGGTCGTTATAGAGAGGTATTTCTGTACTATATATAAAATTATGGAAATGACAAAGGAGATTTGAATTTTATCTTCATTCAGATCCATGCCTATATATCCCACGGTTTGCTCATGCATTGGAGTTTGGTGACAAGACTCATGATGTTTCAATGACTGCTCTAAGACTGGTACAGAGAATGAAGAGAGACTGGATGAGCACCGGTAGACGACCAAGTGGCCTCTGTGGAGCTGGTAAGGTCTATGAACTTGCTGAAATTGTATCTCTGATTCTGCTGTTGAATTTTGATAGCTTGAGCTTGCTTAACCCCTTCGCTGCCTTACCCCGAGCCTGACTCGGGGTGAATCGATGTTGCTGTGTGCTATAGCCCGAGCGTGGCTCGGGGTAATTACGTACTGTTTAAGACCTGCTATATAAGAGTCTTTGGTGTAAGGGAAGAAACTCTTCTGGTTAGTTTTCATTGAAAATCAATTAGATTGACTTCCCTTACCTAAATATGTCATGTTTTGAGTGTGTAATCGCAAATTAATGTGTAAACACCTAATTTCTGACATGGCTACCTGTCCTGGAAAGCATGCACAGCCATGTTCGCTTGAACAAGAAGTATCATAAGTGGAAAATGATTCTGATAATGTTTATGAACCTGCTCAAAAGCAACAAAAAGGAAAAGGTTAGAAATGTTGCTAGTTGCATTTTATATGCAGTTTGTTACAGTTATTTGTGCTTTTTTGCATGTCATTTCTCTAAATTAGACCCTCGAAATGTAAACAAAAGTTGAATTTTCACATTTTTTTTACAGTCTGTGTATAAAAAAATGTTAAAAAACAGTATTTATACTAGATATCTCAGTCAAAGTTTCAGGAAATGTCAATATAGGTGTTTTTGAGGAGCTTGTGAAATTTGGTGCATATTGGATATTTATATTTGAAGTTATGACATTTTTTATGTAGCCAGGTAGCTCTTGCAATATTACGTAATGGTAGTTCCCGGCATATAGCGTGAACATGTATAGGGCAGTGAAGGGGTTAACCCATTTCCCCCATAGCCTGTTTCTAGTTTTTGAAAACAAGTGACTACTTAAAGCAGGTTGAAAGTAAAGCAGAATTAAGGTGCACTCTGCTTTACTTTCAGCCTGCTTTAGCTATCATAACTATGCTATGATATAGAAAATATTTGTTATGACACATGTACATATACATGACTATTAATAGGACACACTATTTTCTTCAGTGGTATAACAAATTAAATGCATAAAAAAGAGTATTTATGGAGGAAAGGGTTACCGGTAGGTCAAACCTAACCTTACTTCCATAGTTACCCTTATGTCCACAGAGTAAGATTTATTTCTTATTTCTAAGCTTGTATCCATTATTTTAGTTTTAAAAGATGAACTTGGACACTTGATCTACTGGACATTTATAATATCAAACTTGTGTTGTTTAGCCATTCAAATAAGATAAACAAGTAGTGGTTTAAACATGTGACAACTTGATGTTGGACAAGACTAATACAGAATGCTTTTGTAGATGTTTTCTGCTTTACTTTTGTTTTAGATGTACCTGTTTCTAACAATCTTCTATCTTTAGAGATAGTTATCTTTGTTGCTTAACCCTTTCAACACTGTTATCAGAGCTCCAGATAAGGGGAGTATTTCAAAAACTAAAATCTTTATTTCTGCATAAAACCTTATGGTGTCACTACTCATTAGAATCTTCTCTTCAATGAGTAGTAACTCCATAGGATTTGGTGCTGAAATGAGTGAGAAATTTTGGATTTGTTCGCTTTACTCCCTCTTATCTGGAGCCCTGTGTTATGGGGTAAATGGTTGACTTTGTATAAAACATGTTATGATTTGTATTTCAGCTCTGCTTGTATCGGCCAGAATTCATGACTTCTCCAGAACAGTGAAGGAGATCATCAAAGTTGTTAAAGTGTGTCAGTCTACATTAAGGAAAAGGTATTTCAGTAGTTCTTAGAACTAGGTCTTAATTTATGGTCAGATCTTGTGTTTTATTAACCCTTTGCTCCATAGCCTATTTATAGTTTTTAAGACAGGTGACCACTCAAAGCAGATTGAAAGCAGGTTGCCATTTTGTCCTTAATTTTGTAGTTGGAGTGATTTAATACTCCTACATGTAAAACTGAATATTCTCAGATTATATCATCAGGCTAATAGCCAATATTCAAAGCATATCACTACCAGTGTTGCCGTAATTCATTTCAGGCTTACAGAGTTTGAGGAGACACCATCCAGTCAGCTAACTATTGAGGAGTTCCAAACCATTGATCTAGAAGAGGAGCATGATCCCCCTTCATTTACAGAGGGTAAACGCAAAGCCAAAAAGGTAGGACTGAGCAAATACCAATTTCCATCTTATCGTTGAAAAAATTATTTGCTAAGTCTGGTGAACACAGTGAAAGAGTCTTTCAATCATTTAGGTATCAAATAACGGATTTATCTGAGTTAGTACAATACATGTATAAAGATGTCATGATTACTTGTTATTGTCATATACATGTACATGTCTCATACCACTTAAACAAACACGTCTGTTTATATATATATGTTACAGTCAATCTGTGTAATCAGTCATTACGCGTAATGACTAGTCAATCTGTGAAATGACTTTTTCACATAGTCCTTTAATGATACTATTTATGATGATAGACAATGATATTATTTAAAAGTTTAAAGATTTCCTTCACAAAACACCACATTTATTTCACACCTTATTTCAGTCCATTTGTGAAATGATGTTTAATACCTTGAACGCTATAAATAGGAAATAATTGAATAATTTGCATGTAAAGCTACAGGCTCTATTTTGTTTTATTTATATTTTTAAAAAAAATATTGACAAGTTGAGTGGTTTTGTAGTGAGATTGTGGTGTTTTGTATACATTAACTTTTGACCTTTGAAAATATCATTGTATAATTATCATAAATACAGTTAAACCTGTCTTAAGCGGCCAGTGAAGGGAAGCAGCCAAATTGGCTGCTTAAGACAGGTGACCGCTTAATCCAGGGGCAAGAAAAATGACAACTATTTTGAAAACGGTCACGGTTTCGTTTCGCTATTCATTCCTATTTAAAAAGTCAACAACATATTAAAAGTCCTCAAACTCATACAGAAGTGTATGACCAGTACACTTTTTGATTATAGAAACATTGACACGAGCATCAGTTACTCGGCGTCTGATCTCCATATCAACATGTGCTGGTAACATAATGTTCATTTTCAGAACATGGAATACAGTAGAATCTATATGTTGTTTCATTACACTTACGTTTGTAGACGTATTTTTCTGTGCCACGGAGGCAGAATCCATGTGCGCGTGTCTACGGATTTTCCGGAGCTCATTTAAACTTTACAAATGTTGTCAAACGTACTTTCAAGTCAGCATTAAAGATTAAAAGTAAAAAATCGGTCGACCATTTTGTTCAGTTCTGATTGTTGTCGAGGAAATTAATTGCAGGATGGGAAATTTAACATCGGCTATTTTTACACTGGGGGAACACCCCAGCATCCACGAATTACGCAAGTTTTGATTGGTGGATAGTATTCATTTGCATAATAACGCGAGATTTTCTCCGAAGTCACTAAATCTAATTTTAGTGATGTACATTACACATAAGAACGACGCGGGCTGTGTAATTGACGATTAATGAAAGAGTTTGATACCAGTAGCATATGCTGTGTTATTTAGGCGGTTATTAAGAGTGACACGTTCGACAGAAATCATAACACGTGTATTCAAGTTGCCTGACCGTTCATTACAGTGGGTTTGATATGGAAAATGTTGATTACGTAATCGCTAATCTCCCAGACAAACTTGTTGATAATAACACGCCCCGCCGAGCACGTAATTTGACAAGTTGAGGTTACAGACGGATCGACGCGTGGATTTGTTGAATGACACAGGTATTCAGGCATATCACACTTCAGCGGGCGGCCACTTGGCCGTTTAATACAGTGTGGAAACAGTGTTTGGGATGAATTTTTCTGGCCGCTGGCTGCGTTATACAGGTGACCGCTTAGTCAAGGGGCAATATAGAATGAATTCAATCGGGGGAGATCGAACTGGCCGTTAAAGCCAGGTGATCGCTTATACCAGGTGACCGCTAGGACAGGTTTTACTGTAGTATCATTAAAAGACTGTGTGAAAAAGTAATTTCACAGATTGACTAGTCATTATGGGTAATGACGGATTATACAGATTTAGACCTATTGCAGAACAACACTTATACCAAAAGCTCCCCTCAGTGCTTTCTGAATTACTTTTATTCTGCATTATACATTCATTGGTCACTCAAACAATTTATAGTATCCTAAGTCTAAATTAAAATCATAATCTCTAGTATTGAATGTAGGTGTCCACTTAAAACAGGTTGAAAGTAAAGCAGAATGCGCTTTAAGCGCATTCTGCTTTACTTTCAGCCTGCTTTAAGCTATCATCTGCTAGAATATAGAAAATATTTTGCATTATACATATTTATGAATGTATAAATTGGAACTATTTTCTTCAGGGCAAGAATAAACTGAATACGCTAAAAGGCGCTTCTATGGGGGAAAGGGTTAAACAAAATGAGCAATAGTTTCATCAATAAGTCCGCAACTCTTGATGTTACATTTAGCAATAAAGAAGTACAGTGCTCCCTCCCTACAACTGTCCTCCCAACAACGACTCCCTTCTTACAACGACCCTTGCCATTGTTTTCTAACAAAAAAAATATGTCCAAAATTACTGTGTGCTTCAAAATATTGTCTGGATTGAAGCTGTTTGCATAATTATGTAAGCCAATTTCTCTGCCTATAACGACTCCCTCCGAACAATGCATTCATTTTGTTTCTCCCATTGGGTGTCGTTGTAGAGAGGGAGCGCTGTAGTATTAATGCCATTATTTCAGTAGAACTTACTGATTACAGGATCAGAACAAATTAACAGAGTATACTCCAGAGGTTCAGAAACTACAAGATGAGATTGAGGAAACTTTACTGAACCAGAAACCAAGAGGGTTCTGGGCTAAATATGCAAGTATGTTGGCAACTTTATGAAAATTACTTTTTTATAAGTTTTTAGCTCACCTTTTGCAATCCTTGAATGTCCGTCGTGCGGCGTCAACAATTTTAGTGTTAACACTCTAGAGGCCACAATATTTATCCAATCTTTCTCAAACTTGCTCACATTGTATATTACCATAAGAGTTCAGATGAGTTCAATTATGGTTGAAATCGGACAAATAGGTCAAGAGTTATATACCTTTGAATTACTGAAAATGACATATTTAAAAGTGTTTACACTCTAGAGGCCACAATATTTATCCAATCTTGCCCAAGTTGTATATTACCATAAGAGTTTGATTATGGTTGAAATCGGACCAATAGGTCAAGAGTTATTTACCTTTGAAAATTTCATATTTAACAGTGTTAATACTCTAGAGGCCACAATTTTTATTGAATCTATCTCAAACTTGCTCAGATTGTTAAAAACTATAAGATTTCAGATAAGTACAATTATGGTTGAAATCAGATAAATAGATCAAGAGTAATCTACCTTTGAATTGCTGAAAATGCCATATTTAAGGGTGTTTACACTCTAGAGGCAACACTTTTTATCCAATCTATCTCAAACTTGCTCAGATTGTATATGGCCATAAGAGTTCAGATGACTTTGATTATGGTTGATATCGGACCCATAGATCAAGAGTTATCTACCTTTGAATTGCTGAAAATGCCTCATTTAACAGAGTTTACATTCTAGAGGCCACACTTTTTAGCTCACCAGAGCTAGCTCAGGGTGAGCTTTTGCAGTCGTCCGTCGTGCGGCGTCAACAATTTTAGTGTTTACACTCTAGAGGCCACAATATTTATCAAATCTTTTTCAAACTTGCTGAGATTGTATATGACCATAAGAGTTCGGACAAGTTCGATTATGGCCAAAATCGGAATAATGGGCCAGGAGTTATCAACCTTTGAATTGCTGAAAATGCCATATTTAAGGGTGTTTACACTCTAGAGGCCACAATATTTATCAAATCTTTTTCAAACTTGCCCAGATTGTATATTACCATAAGGGCTCGGATGAGTTTAATTATGGTGGAAATCAGACCAATAGATCATGAGTTATCTACCTTTGAATTGCTGAAAATGCCTTAATTAAGGGTGTTAATACTCTAGAGGCCACAATTTTTATCCAATCTATCTCACACTTGCTCAGATTGTATATGACCATAAGAGTTCGGATGAGTTCGATTATGGTTGAAATCAGATCAAAAGATAGAGAGTTATCTACCTTTGAATTGCTGAAAATGCCTTATCTCAAACTTGCTCAGATTGTATATGACCATAAGAGTTCAGATGAGTACTATTATGGTTAAAATCGGACTAATAGGTCAAGAGTTATTTATCTTTGAATTGCTGAAAATGCCATATTTAACGGTGTTTACACTCTAGCGTCCAAACTTTTATCCAGTCTTTTTCAAACTTGCACAGATTGTATATGACCATAAGAGCTTGAGTGAGTGGGATTATGGTTGAAAACGGACCAATAGGTCAAGAGTTATCTACCCTTGAATAGCTGAAAATGCAATATCTAACAGCGTTTACACTCTAGCAACTACAGTTTTCAATGGATTTTGATTATTCTTGCACACAAAGTATATAGCTATAAGTTCTCAAAGGAGTGTAATTATTGTTGAAATCTAATCATTGTGGCAATAGCTATCTGCCCTTGATATACTTTGAAATGCTAGAAAAGGCTTCATTTTAGTATTGTTTAGGCTCTAGTTATCTGCCCTTGATGTACTCTACTATACTAGGATTATGAGGTTGTTTTCCAAAATTGTTTACATGCTATACTACAAATTTGAATGGATTTAGATTATGAGAAGAAAAGAAATGCTAGATCTGAATGTCTCAAATTTTTTCACCATAATGTATCAGATGGTGGCTGAACACATTGAACCCAGCGACAAATACACGTATACTCATTAACAATTAGTGTACCTGTGAGTAGAACCAGACAGCTCCAGCAGGAGCCTGTTGATCAGTATCTGTACTGTTTGTCATTTTGCCCTTTTGCAATATATTGTTAAGATCGACCTTAGATTGTCAAAAATGGACTAGACTTAATTGGAACTTGGACAGGCTGAAAGTAAAGCAGAATATGCCTTAGGACACATTCTGTTTTACTTTCAACCTACATTAAGTGATCACATATCTTCAATGCTAGAAACAGGCTATGGAGTAAAGGGTTACCTAATCTTCCCTTCCTTCTGGAAAAAAACGAACCTCAACTTTTTCAACCCTACAGCCCTCTGTAGAGGTTACTGATTACATATGCAAACAGTGAAGCCCTTGTCAGTGGGCTCCTATAGGATCCCTCTGATCAGGGTCTGCACTGTTTGATATTTTCATTGGTTTTTGTTGTCATATCAATAATACAACAGTAGACTGGATCAAATTGGCTGTACTAGAAGAGTCCAAAAGGATAATAAATATTCACAAGAGATAAAAGGGTTGAAAGGGTTAATAAAAAAATTAGAATAAATGGCATAATGTGTTTTGTTGTTTTGGGTAGAAATGGCTGAGGATGCATGTTCAATAGACTCCGACTCCTCGAGGCTAAGTGACAACCTGGATTGTGAATCATCTTCTTTGGACTGTAAATCACGGATAGTTTCTTCTGTGACCAGCTCACCAGTGAACAGTGATTATTATGCAAGAACTTCCCAAGAGTCTATAAATAGTAGTGAAATGAAATCAGACCCAGTATCTATATCAAATGAACTAATAGTTGGATCAGAAGTGGATGTTTTAGCAAGTGCAAATGAGATAAGTGATATATGTGTTCCCAAAGTTGATGTGACTTCAGCAATAGTAGCGGACTGTTTAAAGGAGGGCAGTGATGAATCAAGAGATGCTGATGATGGGGATGGGGATGGGGAATTGGATTTAACTGGAATAGATGATAAAGAATTGGATAAGGTAAGCACCTCTATTCCTCCATAGTCATCGGAAAAATAAACTTAATCAAAAATTATATACCTGGTAGAATCTTTTGAACAAATTTCTGTGTATATGACAGCTGGCTGCTTAACCATCAACCCCACAAATATTCATCCAAGAAAGAAAATAGTAAACAATTTACACAGCCATATGAATATTATTCATAAGAAATTATTTGTATATCCTAGTCAGTGGTAGCTTAAAGCAGGCTAAAAGTGAAGCAGAATGTGCCTTGATGCACATTCTGCTTTATTTTCAGCCTGCTTTAAATGGTGTAATGGGTTAAAGAAAGGTAAAAGTAGAGCAGATAGCTCCTGAAGGATCATTCAGCTTAAATTCCACATCCCATTGAGCTGTAACACAAGTTAATCACCTTCTGTTAATCCTGGTTTGAGTGCCTTTACAAGGAGAGGAAAGAAACTTCATTAGGAGCTCCTACACCATCTAGTTTATAAACCAATTCCCTTTTCTCTTTGTCTAGCTTTTGTTATCTGAGAAAGAAGTGATGGTAAAGACAAGAATCTGGATGGCTGAAAATGCAGATTATCTAGAAGAACAGAAATGTGAGTATTGAAATACTTATTAATTATTGTTAGGCTTTTTTTGTCCACAAACTTTATCATCCGCAGATTTTTTTTATCATTTCAGGTTTTAGGAAATATAAGGATGTCAATAGCTTTTAGATCCACAAGTGAAGCCAAGTTCATTTTTCTTTGTGATCAAAAGATTTTGCAAAATTAATCAAAATGCACTGATAACCCTACTTAGGACTGAAAATTATTGATAATATATGCATCAAGGTTCTACTTTTGATTTTACCAGAAGGATATACAGTGGGGGAAGATGTTGTTCTTTCCCAATAAACACGTTAATGCTAAAAACCTAACATCCAATTCACACAGTTTGGAGCTAGATCAGACACCAGGTAACCCGGTGTCTGATCAGACTCAAAACTGTTTGGCTGAGTGCAAAAAAGAATGGATACACTTTTAGTGTAACTTAAGGTCGAATACAGGCATTTCCTTAATGTATGATTTATTGAGGTGTGTGCTTTATTGTTGCAGTGAAAGAAGAAAAGAGGGCAAAAGAGGCAGAGGAGGAAGCCAAGAAACCACCAGAGAAAAGGGTACATCTTATTTATTAGACCTATTTATGCCTGGATATTGCGATGAACTCTGCCTGTATACTTGCTGGAAGTTTTCATTGAAGATATACAATGGTGATCTAATAAGGACACTGCAGTATTTGTCCATACAGAATAATATTCAGAGCACCAGATAAGGGTAGTTTTTCAAAAACTAAAATCTTTATTTCTGAATTAAACCCTATGGTGTCACTACTCGTTAGAATCGTCTCTTCGAGACGATTCTAATGAGTAGTAACACCATAGGATTTGGTGCTAAAAAGAGTGAGAAAATGTTGGATTTGTTGAAAAAACTACCTCTTATCTGGAGCCCTGATATTTCATAATAGCACACAATGCAGACCCTGATGAGACACTGCATAATGCTTACATTGTGTATTATCAGAGTAATGCCAATGTTCTTAATAGTAGATTATATGCTTAAATGAAGCTCTCTATCCACTGATCACTTCTAAAATAGCTTCATATCTGTGACTACTCATTATTCTCTGATTTTGTATACAGCAAACCTTATGTCAACAACTAATCTTTGAAAAAAACCTTCATTAACCCTTAGCCTGCCACTCACGACTATAGCTCCATATGCAAACAGCTTGGATCCGGATGAGACGCCGAGTAACTCGGCGTCTCATCCGGATCCAAGCTGTTTGACACTCGGACAACATTTTCAGCAATTTTGAGCAACTTAGAAGCACTTTGAAACTTGAAGCAGACAAGAAATATAGCAGACGACAATTTATTTGGCGGGCTAAGGGTTAATTTAGGTTTGGTTCAGACATAGGGATTTAAAAACGCACACATTATGTCTGCAGTTCTGATTCTATTGACTGAGATGTATTGGTATTTTGTGGGGGAGAGGTGTGAGGTTATCTATTAAAGCAGTTTCCAATGCATTGTTTTATCACTTGTTGGTTTTATATATAGAATACACGTTAAGATATTTGATTGACTATTTTGAGAATAATTGCCTAATTATTTTTCGGCTGAAAACCCTTACAATACTGAAGTTTTATATGAACTCTTTCTTATTTAGACTCACAAGTAGGGGTTTATTCCCTCAATATTAAAATGGTTGACAAACAGTATAAATCTTGATCTGGGCCCCGTTTCATAAAACATCTTATGACAAATGTTGTCGTAAGTCAGATTATAAAAGTCTCAATTATTAATTATTTCTCAATCTAATCCTGTCTTGGGACATATTTTTGGAATCGTCTTGAAAAGACGATTCCAAAAAGATGTCACAAGACAGGATTAGATAGAGGAATCAGATATTAAATGTATTTTAAAGCTTTGACTTACGACAACATTTGTCGTAAGATGTTTTATGGAACGGGCCCAGGACTCTATCATGAGCCCATGGAAATGAGTCTACACAGTTTGTTAAAATGTATACACTTAGTGCCAACACCGTTATGGCTGATACTAAATGTTGTCTATTTCCTCAGAAAAAGAAAATAACACGCAAGAAACGCCCACCTATGCAAGAAGCTGCAACTGCACAGGAAGCCATACAGAAAATTATACAGGAAAAGAAGATCTCATGTAAAATCAACTATGATGTCCTCAATGATCTTAACATCAAGTCATCCACACCAAAGATTGCTCCACCCACCTTTGACATGATGTCACCAGGACCACAGGCAGACATTAAATCCAGTATTGCACAGTTAGACAGCAAACCTAGCATAGCGAGATTACGGAGTGTTAGCATGGCATTTGAACCAGAGGTTTGTTGTTATAGGGAGTTGATAACAGTCAAACCTGTATTAAGCAACTTTTCAGTAACCCTTTACCCCATAGCATGTTTCTAGTTTTGAAGACATTTGGACACTTCAAGCAGGTTGAAAGTAAAGCAGAATGCACCTTAAGGTGCATTCTGCTTTACTTTCAGCCTGCTTTAAGCTATCATCTGCTAGAATATAGAAAACATTTCTTATGATACATACGTTCATAACTATATAGATTGGAACTATAGTGGAGGAATAAATTTAATGTGCTAAAAGGTGCTTCTATGGAGTGAAGAGTTAAGAAGCATGGAGGCATTAAAGCCAGGTGACTTCTAAATGCAGGATAAAAATAATGCAGAAAGCTGGGACCCATTTCGTAAAACTTCTTACGACAAATGTTGTCGTAAGTCAAAACTTTAAAATACATTTAATATCTGATTTCTCTATCTAATGCTGTCTTGTGACATCTTTTTGGAATCGTCTTTTCAAGACGATTCAAAAAAGATGTCACAAGACAGGATTAGATGGAGAAATAAATAAAAATTGAGAGTTTTATAATCTGACTTACGACAACATTTAGTTTTATGAAACGGGCCCCAGCTGTTTAACTTTCAACAAATTGACTACATGTTATGATGTATTAAGATTATGGGCATTGTAGTGAATGGTCACTTGATACAGATTTGAGTCCAGATTGACTGCATTAGCTATTTAAATCAACTTTGGGCAGGGTGACGAAGCTAACCTGTATTAAAAACTAAACTTGTCGAGAGGTTACTCAATACAAGTGACAGCTTAACTCGTTCTCAACACTAAGTTACTCTTGTGGGTTATGTTCCCTTGTGGATCATTTTAGTTACCAAAATTAATGAACTAGTCTACTGGGTAGTTTAATAAATACTGCTGTAAATTAGCAAACTGTGTAGAGCCTGATCAGAGGGATCCTATATATAACTGTAATAGTATATTCTGAACATGGTCATGGTGTTGAAAGAATTCACAAATAAAAGTTTTCTACTTTATTTTTGTCATGCATGCAGCAGTCACCTGCATTGAGAGATGTATATTTTTCCTCGAAGATTCGCTTCACCTTTTCCTCCCTGAAACTTTAAATCGGACATTTCCTGTTTCCATTTTAGTTAAGTCCATTTCTGACTTTGAAGGGTTGTTTTTGTCAATGTTTGGCATCATGGCAAACAGTGAAGACCCTGATCAGAGGGCTCCTTTTGGAGCCCTCTGATCTGGGTCTTCACTGTTTGCATAGGACAAGTGTACTATCCACATGTACACTGTTTGAAAATGACGCATATATGCGGGACTAGGGTTCAAAGGGTTAACGCAAGGTTGACCATATTCAGAGAATATATGTAAATGCTTCTGCAGTGTATGGTCATTATTTAACTAATAGTGGCGCTAAAGCATAGAAGTCCTATTCTATGGTCATTATTTAACTACTAGTGGCGCTAAAGCATAAAAGTCCTATTCTATGGTCATTATTTAACTATTAGTGCAGGGCTGCACAAATCCCATAGCCCGACGTCCAGGACAAGTGGAAAATGGCTCCGGACAGGTGCTCATTTTCAAGAATCTAGTCCCGGACAGGTGACTATTTTCCAACTTTAGTCCCGATCAAAATCGGCAAATTTCAAAAATAGCTGGTTGATTAACACTAAGGTAGTTGCGTCAATATGCTTCAGTAAATGAGGTGACATTAATCATAAAATGCCGCGAGTGCTTCTAGCCCACCTGCTGTGCAAAGTGCTTATATCGGGTTATCCATGTTCCCTATGCATCAAGCCAATCCGCATGTCAACCACCACACATTCACAGTAGATCTACATGACTGTTTTATGTCAATTTCGTGTCACTCTCAGTCTGTCACACGTTTCCACGGCACCACCCTTTGATTACGTAATCTCAATGTGTTACACAAAGGGACTCTCCATCTTACATATAACCAGCATCTGATGGTCAATCAAAGCTTGTAAACTTCTGACAAATCAAGTGTGTAGACTAGGACAAAGATTTTTATTTCAACGTCTTACCGAGTAGTCGTGTGTACACATAAAATCGGCTGCATATGCTATACAGCATACAAATTAATATTTTTGTTGTTGTTGAAAGTTGCATTCAAATTCATATAGGATCGCTTGTCCTTATAATATAGAGTGATAAAGAAGTTACATTGAAAAAGGTAGCATTCTTTTGTTTAAATAGCAAAACATATTTTTATATCTAATAAATAGGTTAATGATTTTATGTAGGAAGTTTGTCTTTAAAATGTTATGTAAACATGATTCAAGGAAATCAAAGTGAAGATGATGATTTTGCAAATGTAAATTTAAAGAAAATCGGTAAATTACAGAAAATTGTAACAGTTTGAAATAAAGGAAAGATAACTTTTACACACTTCAAATATTTAACATAGAATTAAGAGACAAAAGAGAAACAATTTTAATTTTTATTCTTTATTGAAGGGACAGGGTAGTTATGTTCTTAAGATGGTACTTTAAGTTATTTAGATATATTGGAACCATGTAGAACCCTGGTTGACATGGCAACTTGTGGGAAAATCTTTTAAAATGTGAAATGTCAAAACCAACAAGTGTATAACTAATAGACCCCTCCCTATCAATTGTAAGAAATTAAAGCTTTGGGTGAAAAGTGTCCCTTATTTTAATTAAAATGTAGACCTAAAGTGTGGATCTTTTTACTTTAGCGGAGGAATCAATTAAAGGCATACATGCGAATTTGTGGAGTAATGGGTTAAAGAAATAGCGGAGATACATTACAGATTCTACATTTAAGTGATAAGGTGTGATAGTCTAGTTAATTATATATATGTTTCATAGAGTATACATGTATATTCATATCATAATTTTAATTACAATAATAAGTAAAATATATAAATATCATTTTGTCTTTATAACCAATAAAAATTAAAACAAACTGATATGCTCAAATCGAAACTATCAATTGAACGGGTTCCCTTTGGCCTGCATTTACATGGAACCATGTTTTCAAATCAGGTTTATAAAAAGTTGGACAAGTGGCTTTTTGTTCAGGACAAGTGACTTTTTGAAAGTCACTTGTCCTGGACAAGTGGCTAAAAAAAATATTTGTGCAGCCCTGTAGTGGTGCTAAAGCATAGAAGTCCTATTCTATGGTCATTATTTAACTAATAGTGGCGCTAAAGCATAGAAGTCCTATTCTATGGTCATTATTTAACTCATAGTGGCGCTAAAGCATAGAAGTCCTATTCTATGGTCATTATTTAACTAATAGTGGCGCTAAAGCATAGAAGTCCTATTCTATGGTCATTATTTAACTAATAGTGGCGCTAAAGCATAGAAGTCCTATTCTTTCCCAAAGGAAATACAGATGCAATATAATGTAGAAAAGTTGACATTAATGATTTATTTTAACCCTTTCCCACATAGCATATCTCTAGTATTGAATATAGGTGTCCACTTAAAGCAGGTTGAAAGTAAAGCAGAATGCTAGAATATAGAATTTTTTTTGTATTATACATATTTATGAATGTATATATTGGAACTATTTTCTTCAGGGCAAGAATAAACTGAATGCGCTAAAAGGCGCTTCTATGGGGGAAAGGATTAATCTGAGTGGCAAACGTTTTGGAGCCTTATCAGACTCTGCGTTACCTTGCGTCTGATCTTGGCTCCAAACATAGATGTCTTTTTTAGCATAACCATGCTTATTGGGGAAGAATAATGCCTCCTCTACTGTAACATGAACTTGTGATGAAGGTATATGACAGACAATAACACAAAGTAAATGTTAACATTTAATAGAATATCAATACAGATATGTAATAGCACATATTTTATGATGTAAGCACAACATTCTACATTATACAAATAATACATTACAAATAGCAATAAGAAGCCTTTTGCCAGATACAATATACACAAGGCCATGGACTTCTTACCATGTAAACTCTGAGTATGGCCTAGAACACTTATGTACTCCTTCTTATATGGAGCCTTGTACAGTGGCAATATTACACAGGGCTCCAGATAAGAGGTAGTTATTTCAACAAATCAAACATTTTCTCACTCATTTTAGCACCAAATCCTATGGTGTTACTACTCATTAGAATCGTCTCTTCGAGACGATTCTAATGAGTAGTGACACCATATGGTTTAATTCAGAAATAAAGATTTTAGTTTTTGAAAAACTACCCTTATCTGGTGCCCTGTTACATTTTACACATTGACCATAACTGGCATGTACCCATTACTCAATAAATCTTAGTAGACAACTTAGTGACCTCAAACCAGTAAACGGTTTACAGCTAGACAAATAGATATACAAATTGTGTTTATATGATACATACAATTCAGTCTCTAGAAAAATAGTCTGTGTCCATTTCTTCTGCCTCCATGAAGCTGAACATTGGTAGCTGCATACCTCCTCTGTGTGGATCACTATCTTCTATGGGTGCTAGGGGAACTGGGATGAGATGTACCAGCAGACTGTCTAGATGTATCTCCTCATGCTGCTGCTCTGTGCCCTCAGTTCTGTCTGTTGTATCGGTAGATCTAGTTGTTGAGATGTTCAAGACTTCTTGCAGACTCTTGGCACTCTCTTGCTGTAGGCGTGTCCATGTGTCATCCCTGTACACCTCATACATCTGCTTCACACCTTTCACAATGTCTATCTTGAAGTTCAGGTAGTCAAACTCCATGTCACTGACATCAGTGATTGGTCCCATTTCTCTGCGCCGCAACAACTCCCATAAACATGTGTCTGAAAACAAAGAAAATTGGTGTTATTTCTTATGCCATAGATAAAATAATGTTCATAACCAAGATCATTATATTGAAGATTTTGACATAAACTTTTAAAACGTATTCCTATTTTCTTGAAAAAAGTGTAGAAGAATTTTTGAAGATTATTAAGGTTTCTGGCAGTAGGAATACATCTTCCACAGACCCTCATTCACTGCCACAGAAAATCCAGTAATAAATATTATTATATGCCTTCGAAAGATATTGAGCGTTTCCGCGTGTATCTGCTCAGTAAAATACAAGAGTCTGTATCAGCCACCTTGTATCAGCCACTTTGTATTTTACTCTGACGTCGCTTTCGGTTTAACGTGACGTCATGAACGAGTGCCGCATTATTCTTTGTGGCATACAAATTTTGGATATAAAATGATTTAAACAACTATTTAGTTGTTTCTGGTTTGTATTCAAGGCATATAATAAACACATCACCAGTTGGAAGTGCGCTACAGAGTGTTGCATTTAGCTCTCAACGTTTTTGGCGGAAACAACCAATCAGATCGGCTATTTCCGCCAAAAACGTCTCGAGCTAAAAACATCACTCTGTATCGCACTGTCAACTGGTAATGTGTATTTACAGGCTGTAAGGTAAAGCAGAATATGCCTTAAGGTGCTTTCTGCTCTACTTACAGTCTGCTTTAAGCTACCACTTGCTAGAATATAAAAAATATTATGTATTATTCATATTTATGACAGTTAAACTGTCACATTTGCTATTTTTCTGCCTTTAATTTCCTGTTCTACACATACTTTTCAGATGAAAGAGTTTGATATGGGGAAGTGTCTTGCACATGGTTCATAAATCTTGCATCAATACTGTAAGAGTTATTTCCCCTTTCTACATTTTCTTTTCTTGCAGATAACTTCTGCTATACTGAAGCCTTTCATTTTGGCTATAACTCGTGATTGTTCAACTGGTGATTGCTTCTGAGGAAAACCCTTCTAGTTGTATTAGATTCAAGTTCTTTGCTGCGATACTTTTACAAAACTAATGTTATTGCATAATTCAGTGGTTTCTGGTTAAAAAAAATTCCATTGTATCCAAATGTATGTCAATGCACTAATTACGTAAATGAAGGATACGAAATGTGTGACAAGCCATACATTATCACATAAACTATCCCTATATATCCTATATGTGGTAGGCTTGTTTTGACCTGATTATGCTTTGACCATGGTACCTCTCCACAAGTATGAACTACATTATATGTTTGTAATAGCACGATACAATTCAAATGGAAATGAAATACACAATATAGTTATGATATATCACAGTATGTAATCAATAGAATCATGTCTTTGTTCATTAACTGTCTGCATTATAAAAACTTATTTATCATGGCATGTTTTCAGGGTTTAATATTTTATCCCATAAATACACATTTTATGCTTTTATATTCTAGCATTTATTCACTATGAACATCTATCATTGTAACTATAACATAAAAAATAAGGAACAATTTCCCAACAACAGAAATCAGACTTGTTCCAGACAAATTCTGTAAGATAACAGTGCAGACAGCTTGTTTTAGTAGTAATAGCAGAAGAAGGATTAAAACAGGCTTAACCCTTAGCCTGCCACTCACGACTAAAGATCCATATGCAAACAGCATGGATCCGGATGAGACGCCGAGTAACTCGGCGTCTCATCCGGATCCAAGCTGTTTGACACTCGGACAACATTTTCAGCAAGTTTGAGCAACTTTGAAGCACTTTGAAACTTGAAACAGACGAGAAATATAGCAGACGATTTATTTGGCGGGCTAAGGGTTAACTTGTTAACAGTATAGCCTTTTTCTTCATTTTGAAGACACTACGATTGAATGTAAAGCAGACATTAAGTTACCATCTGAACATAAAGTCATATACATTTGACATTCATAACTGGATATAATGGAACTGTTCAATTGAAGAATCAAACTCCATAAATACACCTTTTTATGCCTCTAATTTATTCATCCACTAAAGAAAATAGTTATTTTAAACAGTAAAGAATATGTACTTTAAGAAATACTTTCTGTATTCTAGCAGATGGAATATTTTCAACCTGCTTTAAGTGGTCATGTATCTTCAAAACTAGAAACATGCTATTGGAGTAATGGGTTAAATATCCATCTGTCAAGATCAATTTTCTATATAAAGACATGTAAAATTAAAAGTGGTTAACCCATAACCCCATAAATATGCCTTTTTACATCTTTAATTTATTCCTCCACTAAAGAAAATAATTGCAATTCATAGTCATGAATATACATGTATGTATCATAAGAAATAGTTTCTATGTTGGTATCCTTGCAAAAGGAAGAATCAAGCAGGTGGAAAGTACAGCAGAATGTGCCATAAGACATATTCTGCTTTACTTTCAACCTGCCTTAAGTGATGAGTTGTTTTCATTGTTAGGAACAGGCTATCGGGTAACAGGTTAAAGGACAAACTAGAAAATCATCACTTAAGGTGAAACTGAGTTACCTTTGCGAACAGTTTATATCCTGATGAGATACAGCATAACATGGGGGTGCTGGTGAATTCGCCTAGAGACTTATACAATCTAAATCAACATTACTTGAAAACATGTTTTGTTATGTTAACAGTATCTCACAATAGATGCAAAATACAACCTCAATATAATTGCTTTCTAGGCGAATTCACCATTTGGTTTACTATATATCTAATTGTAGGCGAGTCTAGGCGAATTCACCATAAACCATAACATGGCATCTTATCAGGATCTAAATTGTTTGACACTCTAATCCTTTTTTGAAAAGAAATTTAGAAAAACCTTTTACTACATAACCTCTAATATCAAGTGATTGCTTAACGCAGGCTGAAAGTAAAGCAGAATGCGCCTCACGATGCATTCTGCTTTTCTTTCAGCCTGCTTTAAGCGGGTGCCGGACGTTTCGGTAAATGACCAGTTCGGTAAATTGGTTTTATATAGTGAAGGTCTGGACGTTTCGGTAAAAAGATAAATTATAGTAAGGTTTATGTACCTGTATATCACACCTTTCCATTGATCAATAACTGATAGCGCTTGATATGTAATAACTTGTACCTTTTAATACCTAGGTTGGATCTAAATCCAGAAATCCAGAAATTTTTCAGTGGGGGGGCACAGGTGGGGAGGGTATGGGAGGGGTATAACCTCTCCTATAGGCGGGGGGCCTCCCCCTGAATTTTTTTTAAACTTGCATAAGAAATGGTGCATTCTGAGGGCATTCTAAGAAGAAAGTTAACATCGATAGAATGATGTAAACACCCACAATGAAACACACAAAAAAGTGGTTTCATACGACAAACAAAGAGATGATAAATTTTCCAGGGTTTCCAATATTCAAAACACAGGCAACTGATCTCAATGCAAAATGTAGGGAAAAAGTAGGAGTTTTTGAAGTGGAAAAGTAGGAAAAAGGAGGAATATGTTCAATAAAATAGTAGGAACTGTTTGATACAAAATACCACATGGAGTCATCGTGCTCATATAAATTTAAGTAATCCGCAATCTTGAGTTTAAGACATTCTCACCCAAAGCCATTTTATTCTTTGGTTATGATTTATGACCGAAGATTCGATCCAACAGGTTTAGGGGGGTCCGGGGGTACTCCCCCTGTAAAAATTTGAAATCAAGCGCTTCATTTCCTGCATTCTGGGCCATACTGAGGGTGCTTGAAGACTTATTAGGAAAAAAGTAGGAAAAGTAGGTGGTTTGGTAGAAAGATAGGAGAAAGTAGGAAGGTGATCAAAAGTTGGAAAATAGTAGGAAAAAGCAGGAACGATTGAAGGCCTGAAAACAGGTAAAATACTAACATAAATCTATGTATAGCTAGACCATTAAATTTTTTTGTGTACGTGCTGAATGCACATTCAAAACAGATAAAATACTTGCATAAATTTATGTAAAGATCTAGGTAACTTTTACTTACACACGTATTGGCAAAATTATTGGGGGGCACAGGGGCATTTATATTTTTTGGTTGGGGGAGGGGGCACACCGTCGTGCCCCAATCCTTGTTACTACGGGCCTGTGTCGGGTTCAAACACAGACCAGGCATGCTGAGGATTTGAGGGGGCACTGGGGCAATTTTGGATTTACTGGTCTGTAGGATATGCAATTTGGGGGCACAGGCATTTTTATTTTTTGGTTGTGGAGTATGCACACTGTCGTGCCCCCTTCCTTGTTACTACGAGTCTGTGTTGGTTGGGGGAGGGGGCACCCAGCCGTGCCCCCATCATTGTTACTACGGGCCTGTGACGGGTTCAAACACAGACCAGGCATACTGAGGATTTGAGGGGGCACAGGGGCAGTTTTGGATTTACTAGCCTGTAGGATATGCAATTTGGGGGCACAGGCACAGGCATTTTTATTTTTTGATTGGGGAGGGGGGCACAGGGGGCACACTGCCATTTCCCCATCCTTGTTACTACGGGCCTGTGTCGGGTTCAAACACAGACCAGGCATACTGAAGATTTGAGGGGGCACAGGAGCAATTTTGGATTTATTGGCCTGTAGGATATGCAATTTTGGGGCACAGGCATTTTTATTTTTTGGTTGGGGAGGGAGGGGGCACAGGGGGCACACTGCCATGCCCCCCCCCCCCCCCCCCATCCTTGTTACTAAGGGCCTGTGTCGGGTTCAAACACAGACCAGGCATAAGATAAGCCCCAGATAAGTTCAAGCAGGCCAGCTGAGGGATATGTGCCCCCAGTGGATCTGTGATGTTCCTGTAATGACATATGCCAATGTGACCTTCATACCCAGCTAAATGATGAATATAAGAATTGAGCAAAAAATAAAATAAAAAAATTCAGGCCAACTGGGGGGGGAACGTGCCCCCGAACTGGTCATTTACCGAAACGTCTGTAACTCCTTTAAGCTACCATCTGCTAGGATTAGAATTTTTTCTCTCATGGGATATGTTCATAACTGTATAAATTGAAACTGTTTATTCGGTGGAGGAATAATTTAAATGTGCTTCTGTGGGGGAAAGAGTTTACCCATTACCCCATAGCCTGTTCCTAGTAATAAAGATAGTAATCCACTTAAAGCATGTTGAAAGTAAAGCTGAAGGCGCATTCTGCTTTACTTTCAGCCTGCTTTAACCCTTTCCCCCATAGAAGCGACTTTTAGCGTATTTAATTTATTCCTCCGCTGAAGAAAATAGTTCCAGTTTATACCCTCATGAACAATAACCATTACAAATATTTTATATATCATAGCAGAGTTTAGCTTAAAGCAGGCTGAAAGTAAAGCAGAATGTGCCTTAAGGCACATTCTGCTTTACTTTTAACCTGATTTAAGTAGTCACCTATCTTCAATACAGTAGATAGGCTATCAGGTAAAGGGTTAAGCTACAATCTACTAGAAAATATTTCTTATGATAAATATTCATATTGTATAAATTGGAACTACATGTATTTTCTTCAGCAGAGGAATAAATTAGACTATAGGCGTAGAAAGGCGTATTTATGGGATAATGGGTTAAGAATGTTGGCAGATGAAAAAATCAAAGAGTTAATCTTACCTAGGACCTGTATCTGTCTGACAGCACCATCATGAGCATATCCAAGAACTTCCAATTCCATATCCATTGTATAAGTCTGTTGTACTTCAAGTTAGAGCTAGGAGACACTGTATATGACTGACTATACCTTGTTGTAGCTTATAAGTGAATGTACAGACCTATAGTATTGGCTGATATTTATACTAAACCAACCCTGTTTTTTAATTGTTGTTTACAGTTTTATCTGTTCTGAGATAATTGTGATAATTGTGCCATTAAATGCTTATCTTTTATAAAAACCTACATTTAAAATGTTATCTTTATAAAAGTGTGTAATAAACAACACATGCTTTAAAGGAATTGAGTTAATTGCCAATTAAGATGACCCTTTGATCTATATCTATAAAGCCTGTGAAAACTGAAACATTTTCACACCTTTAAAACTAGTTGATAGACAACCAATTACATATAATTGAAGGTGTTAATTGCCATGTTGTTACTTCTTTGTAGATAATATGATACATTTAAGATAGCTATGGAGAAAAAACAGATTTGTAAGAATTTTTTTAATGTAAAAACCTTAATTTGTCTATTTTGGTTGTCTTGAAATGGATTTTAATGGAAACTCAGAACAGATCCTGGTAAACTACGATAGTATTAAAAAATGCTGCAAATCTAAATGGCTAATAGTAACAACTGCTTAACCCATTATCCCATAGCTTGTTTCTAGTACAAAGAATTATGATTGCTTAAACCAGGTTGAAAGTAAAGCAGAATGTGCCTTAAGGCACATTCTGCTTTAATTTTAGCCTGCTTTTAGCTATCATCTGCTAGGATCTTTAGAAAACGAATCTCATGGTACAAATGTTTTTCTGTATAAATATAAATATTTTCTTCGGTGTGGTTATAAATAAAAAGCGTAAAAAGGTGTGTTTATGGGGTAATGGGTTAATGAGAAAAAAGTGTTTGCATGCAGTGCAGATCAAGACCAAGCACTGTATTTCTGATATATCAGAGTGTGCAGTATTTGTAATTTGTCCAATTTTTTTGGTAGTGGAGACTAGCTTATAATTTATATGATATGAAACACCAATTTTAAAGACACGTTAATACATTATTGTTATCAGAACATAATTGACCACTGACCAATGTAAGAAAAGTTGGCGTTTTGAGTGTCTTTAACCGTCTCCCCAAATGCCTGTTTCTAGTTTGAAGACAGGTGACCACTTAAAGCAGGCTGAAAGTTAATCAGAATGTGCCTTAAGGCACATTCTGTTTAACTTTCAGCCTGCTTTAAACTACCATCTGTTAGGAGAAAGAAAATATTTCTAATGGTACATGTTCAGGACTGTATAAATTGGAACTTTTTTCTAGTGGAGGAATAAACTGAATGCGCTAAAAGCACTTGTATGAGGGAAAGGGTTAACAGAAGTTTTACTCCTATCGCCAATAAACTTGTATATTTGTTTTGTGTAGATACATTGACTTTTACAAACAGAAATCCTTTGGTTTGACAGCCGAGTATGTTTTCTTTCACAGGACATATCATCTAAGAAGAAAGCTAAGGTAGTTGAGGAGATTTTGCCAATGTTACCACAAGCATCACTTAAGACAGAATATCCAAGCTCCTCTGATGTTGTTATAGAGTCTGGGCCAGTGCAATATTTCCAGAAAGGTAATCCACTTATAAAGTACAGGGCTATGATCTGTAAAGCTTAGCCGAAATAAAGATTTTGAGTTGAGTTGTACAGTCAACACAATAGACAGTCTTGGTTCCCTACATTTTGTGACGTTTAACTCTTTCAACACTAAATATCTCTTGTGAGTTATTAGGTTCCCATGTGGATCTTTTTAGTACCAAACATGAACCAGTCTACTTGGAATTTGGGTAGTTTAATAAATACTGCTCTAAGTTAGCAAACAGTCAGACCTTGATCAGAGGGTTCCTGTAGGAGCCCTCAGATCTGGGTCTACATTGTTGGCATATGTAATGAATATATTTCAAACGGGTGCATGGTGTTGAAAGAGTTTAAATAACTGAAATTGCTGTTGTAACCAATCTTATAATAGTCAAACTTTTACTCAGCCAATCAGTCAATAGACTTTCTGAATATTGTCAAAGACTGCTTTCTGATAGATCATATTTATGATTTAATTAAATTGGAATTATTTTCTTTAGTGGAAGAATTTTTAGTAAGGTGTAATGAGTTAATTTTTTAATGGCTGGATATTGGGTAGTAAGTATCTAGTGTCAGCATAAAGGGTCTTGGCTGCACAGATGGTTGAATAGGACTGTCATAAGTTATAGTTAAATTGTAAGACTGCTTCATATCCATCTTTGTCATCAGCATATTTTACCTTACGTTAGTTGAACCTACAAACTGCTGCATCTCATCAGGGTCTACATGCCTATGTATGATATACAGTAAAACCTCTCTATCAGACTATCACCACTACAAAATTGTGTTAATTATTAGGTGATTACGACAGGTGACTGCTTACAACAATATAACAGTAAAACAGAAAGCTCCTTTGGGAGCTTTCTGTTTTACTGTCCCCTTGCTTTAAGCTGTCTCCTGTCTTTTGTACAATTAATTTAACTTCGTTTTAGTGGTTGTAATAGAGAGGTTTTACTGTACAAAATCTTAATTTTCAGTCATTTTGACAACCATTTCAGTGTTTCAGTATAAAAACTTCCAACAAGTACATGTAAAGAATCACTGAAATATCTTGGTATAAATGCGCTCAAAACAGAATAAATTCAAATATTTAACCCATTAGACTGTTTTAGTTTTGAAGACAGGTGACCATTTAAAGCAGGTTGAAAGTAGAGCAGAATGCGCCATATGACACAATCTGCTTTACTTTCAGCCTGCTTTCAGTAACATCTACTAGAATACAGAAAATGTTTCTTATGGTACATATTTATAATTGTATAAAGTAGACCTATTTTCTGCAGTGGAGGAATAAATTAGAGACGTAAAAAGGCATATTTATTGGGTAGACGTAAAAAGGCATATTTATTTGGTAGATGTAAAAGGCATATTTATTGGGTAGACGTAAAAAGGCATATTTATTGGGTAGAAGTAAAAAGGCATATTTATTTGGTAGATGTAAAAGGCATATTTATTGGGTAGACGTAAAAAGGCATATTTTTGGGGTAATGGGTTAACTCTTTCCTCCCTGAAACTTTAAATGGACAATTCCAGTTTCCATTTTAGTCTAGTCCATTTCTGACTTTTAAGGGTTGTTTTTGTCAATGTTTGGCATTATGACAAACAGTGAAGACCCTGATCAGAGGGCTCCTTTCGGAGCCCTCTCTTACGAGTCATTCCCGTAACGAAGCATAGCAGAAAAATCCACATTGGATATTGAGAATCCCCGGGCGGGGATTGAACCCGGGGTGCTGGCGTGACAGTCCAATACCGTAACCTCTGAGCCAAAGAGTCTACTCCCTAGCGCAGAAGCTAGGTATCGCATATGTCATTCGCCGCGTCGCTACATGTATGCTATGCTATTTATAGTACACAGTAAGGTCAGTGTGTGGGATGTTACACCTCTGATCTGGGTCTTCACTGTTTGCACAGGACAATTTTACTATTCACATGTACAATATTTGAAAATAATGCCTATATGCGGGACTAGGGTTCAAAGGGTTAACCCTTTACCTCATAGCCTGGTTCTAGTTTTAAAGACAGGTGAACACTTAAAGCAGGTTGAAAGTAAAGCAGAATGTTCCTTAAGGCACATTCTGCTTTACTTTCAGCCTGCTTTAAGCTAAAATCTGCTATACTACATAAAATATTTGGAATGGTAGTAGTTCATGAGGGTATAAACTGGACTTATTTTCTTCAGCGGAGGAATAAATTAAAAACGTTAAAAGTGGCTTCTATGGTTCCAAGGGTTAATGGATACTTGTTGTGTTTACAGATGAGGGTTATGGGGAGGATGAAGAGGCTGAGGATCTCTATGAGGAGGAGGAGACTCACTTCAGTGCTGCCCAGTTACTGGGACATACAGGTAAATACAGCAATCAGTGCTACCCAGTTACTGGGACATACAGGTACAGTGGAGAATCTGTTATTCTTTCCCGTTTAAACGCAAACGTACGCAAACGCAAAACACTAAAACGTAGAAAAGTACAACTTTTGGACAATTCTGATAATTCATCTTTATCTTGGAGGCAAACAGTTTGGAGCCTGATCAGACGCCGGGTTACCCGGCGTCTGATCTGGCTCCAAACTGTTTGCAGTGAAAATAATAGTTTTAGCGTAAACGCGTTTAGTGGGAAAGAATAACGTTTTCTCCAATGTAAATAGAGGAATCAGCTGTTGTAAACAGTATGCTGGCAACTGTTGATAAATAGCAATCAGTGTAGACCTTGGTCACATTTACTTTATTTTAATGTGACTGGCGATTTCGGTCTCCTCTGTATGTAAAATCAGGTCAGTTTTCTGACATGCAGGTTCTCTCATATCAATCACTTAAATATAGCTAGTCAATTTTTACATTATTATAGTAGTGTGGAGACCGCTTAAGACAAGTAACATACAGATGTTAATGAAATACAGTAAAACCTCTCTATTACGACCACTAAATTTTGTAAATTATTAGGGTGTTTACGATAGGTGACCGCTTAAAGCAAGGTGACAGTGAAACAGAAAGCTCCTAGGAGCTTTCTGATTCACTGTCAGCTTGCTTTAAGCTACCACCTCTCTATTATACAATCAAATAGTCTTCGTTTTAGTGGTCGTAATAGCGAGGTTTTACTGTATTTCTTTTTTTCTTATTGAAAAAATAATAAAAATCATTGCCAATTCCCCATTATATTTTCACTCTCTTTATTTAACCGCTACTTCATAGCCTGTTTCTATAGTTTTGAAGACAGGTGACCAAATGAAGCAGGTTGAAAGTAAAATCTATGGCACATTCTGCTTTACTTTCAGCCTGCTTTAAACTACCATCTACTAGGATAGAAACTATATGTTATGACCTTATGAAGAGGAGGAATAGATTAAATCATTAAAGTCATAAAAAGGTTTTAGCTCACCTGGTGCAAGGTGAGCTATTGTGATCGCCCTGTGTCCGTCGTTCGTCCGTCGTCAAACTTTTTCTTCAAAGATCTTCTACTTGGAAACCACTGGGCCAATTTCATCAAAACTTTATAGGATTGTTCCTTGTAAGGTACTCTCTCAGATTTCTTCAAATATAGGTCATCCAATTGAAATTGTGGTTGCCATGGCAACCAATTGAAAAAACTTTAAAAATCTTCTTGTCAAAAACTACTGGTCCGAATTGAAAATAATTTTTCCCAAATGTGCCATTGGTGACCCTCTATCAGATTTCTTAAAATAATTTTCCTATCTTAAAAAACATGGCCGCTAGTGGGTGGGGCAGATTTTCCTTATTTGGCTATATAATGAAAACTTTAAAAATCTTCTTGTCAAAAACTACTGGTACGATTTGAAAGTAATTTTATGCAAATGATCCATGGGTGACCCTCTACCAGATTTCTAAAAACTATTTTGATATCTAAAAAAACATGGCCGCCAGTGGGTGGGGCACGTTTTCCTTATTTTACTGTATAGTAAAAACTTTAAAAATCTTCTCCTGAAACTGCTGGTCCAAATTCAAAATAATTTTACACAAATGGTCAATTGATGACCCTCTACCAGATTTCATAAAATCATTTTGTTATCTTAAAAAACATGGCCGCCAGTGGTTGGGGCACGTTTTCCTTATGTTACTGTATAGTAAAACTTTAAAAATCTTCTCCTCTGAAACTACTGGTCCAAATTCAAAATAATTTTACACAAATGGTCAATTGATGACCCTCTACCAGATTTCTTAAAATCATTTTGTTATCTTAAAAAACATGACCACCAGTGGGTGGGGCAAGTTTTCCTTATATTTCTGTATAGAAAAACTTTCCAAAAAAATTCTCTGAAACTAAATTTGGTCTGATTTAAAAATTATTTTACTCAAATAATGATTCATGGGTGACCCTTTGCCAGTTTTCTTCAAATAATCTTACTAGCTCAAACAACATGGCCACCAGTGGGTGGGGTGAAAACGTAATAATTTCTGGTCCATTTACATGACTGTAATCATGGCTACCAGGTGAGCGATTTAGGGCTGCATGTGGCTCTTGTTATATTTATGGTGTAATAGGTTAACTAATCTATGATGTGAGAAGTTTTGACCTTTCGACATGATATATTATAACAATTCATGCTTGTTCTACTTCAGGTGTTGAAGAAGACTACTATGATGAAATCGACTGATGTCGCTGAAATCAAGATATGTTTATTGATCTAGTCTACCAAGTTCTACCAGATCAGCTGGGCTGGTACTACACTATACTTCCAGATGGGAGGAGTATTTCAAATAGTTTATCCATTGTTGGCTACACCAAGCTAACCTTAGGATAACTAAAATAGGGTTTTGTGGCCTCCATCGCCGCATGGTTATAGTCACTGTGACTGACAGGTCTGGGCACTTCAGAGTTTTCATGTGGGGAAGTTATCCAGCTGGCTGGCAGAAAGTCGGTGGATTTACCCAGTTGCCAATTTATGCATGAAACAGTGTATAAAGGCATCTAAAGGAGCCCTCTGATCAAGGTCTGAACTGTTTTCCAATATATTGTTTAAAAACATCCTAAATAGTTCAACATGGACTAAACTTAATTGGAAATTAAAACCCGTCAATTTGAAGTTTGAGGTTATATATTACCTGTAGTCATGAAATCAGCAAAGATGCTCCCACGCCTGGCCAGAGTATGGAAAAAGTGAGGTGAAGTGAAGACATTATGTTGTCCCATTCCAAAAATATGGATCTCAATTAAAGGACAAGACTTGTGTTTGTCTAAAACTGCATTGACATTGTTTTATGCAGTATCCTTAAACCGTATCAGTATTTATGTAGTTAAACAGAGCTCCAGTAAAGGTACAGTCGAAACTCAATACTTCAAAGGAGAAAATATTGGAAATAAGTAGTTTAGGCACTCTTACCTGGAGCCCGGAGTTAAAATTTGGTTGTATGGATCATAAATTCTGTGACAAAGTTACTCTCAAGTTAGCAGGTTTTACTAGAACAACATACCTGTTTGTTTGTAGGAAGAATACTGTGCTTCCTACTCATCTACGTTTGTGCTTGATTTTTTTTATGAAACTTTGCATGCATATTTTCTATGAAATTATCTCAACAAGTGTCTTAGCAAGCACGCTTTAATTTATTTTTTTCAATTTATAAAATGGTATGATAGCTGTTAGTCATCCTTTAGGGGACAGTTTAAGGTAGCATTGTTAATTTTAGTAATGGATCAAGTTTAATACAATGATTGTAACAGTGGATCAAATGATTTGATAGATTTATTGTTTTAGGTGCAACATCGCATCTTACAAAGTTGTAGTTTAACGAATCATGGTGTTACTACTGTACTGTCATGTCTCATGATGGTGTTACTACAGTAAAACCTCTCTATTACATCCACTAAATTGTGTTAATTATTAGGCGTTTACAACAATTGACTGCTTAAAGCAAGGTAGAAGTAAAACAAAAAGCTCCTTGAGGAGCTTTTTGTTTTACTGTCACCTTGCTTTAAGTTGTCTCCTGCCTTTTATACAATCAATTAGCCTTCATTTTAGTTGTTGTAATGTAGAGGTTTTACTGTACTATAGACTCGAGTATTTCTTGTCAGATACATTAATTTATTATTTTAAAAGTCCTATGAAACAGTGATGCTGAAATGACATTTTGCTGGATGTATCCCGTTCTATATCATTAAATGAGAAAAAATTGTTTTCAGACAAAAAATCATAAACAAATCCAAATCCTGTTGTCATAAATATGAGCCATGCCATAACAAAACCAGCCTTGTTGCAACATTGCACTGAACAAGCAACGTTGTGATTCCATGCTCTGTATATCCAAAAACCCTATACAATACAGCTACATGTACGTAAAATGCTTGTGGGTGTCAAACACTGTAGATCAAGGCCAGCTGCGGCTACTGGCCTTAATCTACAGTGTTTGAAATGCAATAAGGTTTTCTCATGGCACGGCACTCATGTATTTTTTTGACAGTTCAGCTCTGTATTGTAAAATGAATGAAGGGTGTTTTATGGTCCATTAAACCTTTCCCCCATAGAAGCGCCTTTTAGCGAATATGATTTATTCCTCCGCTGAAGAAAATAGTTCCATTTTAATCAGTCATGAATATATATTATAGGGAATATTTTTCTATTTTCTAGCACATGATAGCTTAAAGCAGGCTGAAAGTAAAGCAGAATGCGCCTTAAGGCGCATTCTGCTTTACTTTCAACCTGCTTTAAGAAGTCACCTATCTTCAACACTAGATATGGACTATCAGGTAAAGGGTTAACACTGATGGTCATTTAGAGTAAAGTATTGTAAAGTGAAATCATTGAAAGTACATGTTGTACTTGTGGTTTGTAGTATGCGAGAGAATCATACCTGGGGTGCAGAGTTTTGTACAATGTTATGGTTGTTAACTCTTTCAACACTATGGACCTGTTTAAACTATGCTCATGATATTTGCAAACAGTGTAGACCCTGATCAGAGGGCCCCTAAAGGAGCCCTCTGATCAGGATCTACACTGTTTGCTTTTAGAGCAGTATTTATTAAATTACCCAGAATTATAAGTAGACTGGTTCATGTTAACTAAAAAGATCCACAAGGAAACCTAATTACCCACAAGAGTTACTGAGTGTGGAAAGAGTTGTCTATTCCATTTTTCTCCTAATGCTTGTTGGCATTTCATGAAACTTTCTAGGACGCATTGCTAACAAAGGAAGGTGCACATATTGTATATTGGTTATCAATAGCTTACACCAGTACTCTTATTATTTTACCCGATTTATATAGATCTAGCACTCTTTTCACACAAGAGTTTTGCGATCAAAAGCGCTTTACATGAAATTATATAAATTTACCTACAAAGCGAGAAAAGACAAATAACTACATTCACCATAAACCTGATACATTATGGAGTTACAAGGAAACGTGGAAATTCATTCAATATTATTGATAAGATTATAAAATTGTTATAGTTAGTTTGTAAAATCAACTTTAAAATGAGTCAAATAATTATTAGTTTCTCGTTTGCTTCTTCCTTATTTAGAGATATTATCGGGAATGTTTTGCTAAAAACATGTGTAGGATGACACCCAAATCATTGACTAAATTGATAAAAGTTTGACTCAGGTTTAACCCATTACCTCTTAGCCTATTTCTAGCTTTGAAAACAGGTGACCACTTAAAGCAGGTTGAAAGTAAAGCAGAATGTGCCTTAAGGCACATTCTGCTTTACTTTCAGCCTGCTTTAAGCTACCATCTGCTAAGATATAGAAAATATTTCTTCTGGTACATATTCTTGGCTGTATAAATTGGAACTATTTTCTTCAGTGGAGGAATAAATAGAGGTGTAAAAAGGCGTTTTTAAGGGGTAATGGGTTAAGTATTTTCTAATCATATGGGTATAATAAATTATGTACTATCATTTACAATCAGTGGACATCCAATGAAGAATGGATATGCTTTATGTCCTACATGCAGAGCTCCAGAAAAGGGAAGTATTTCAAAAACTAAAATCTTTATTTCTGTATTAAACCCTATGGTGTCACCACTCATTAGAATCGTCTCAAAGAGACGATTCTAATGAGTAGAAACACAATAGGATTTGGTGCTGAAATGTGTGAGAAAATGCTGGATTTGTTCAGATTACTCATCCTTATCTGGAGCCCTTACATCTAGCTACCTGCTAATGCGTCATGTTTTGAATGGCCAGTGAACACTGGTTGTACTGTGATTGAAATTCACTTTGTCTATGGTTGATGGCAGGCCATCAGTTACCAGCATTCATATATCTCATTTTGTTATTTACAATAATTATGATTACATACTCAGTTAAGCCTGTGTACATCGGCCACTCAATAAACATAGCAGTCTCTGAAGACAGGTTACTGTTTAACTCATTAAGCCCTAGTGACACATATATGCGTCCTTTACCAAATTTGTACCTGTGAAGAGTACACTTGTCCTATGCAAACCATGATGTCCCTGATCAGAGGGCTCTTGCAGGAGCCCTCTGATCAGGGACTTCACTGTTTGTCATTTTACTATTTACAAAAAACTATCCTAAATAGTCTAAAATGGACCAGCCTTTATTTTAAGCTGGAATTGTCCATTGGAAGTCTCAGGGGATAATGAGTTAATGCAGGACATTAATGCAACAAGCATTGTATGAGAAACATTTTTGTAACTGTTGTCTGTTTCGAAATTGACATGAAAGTGTTTGATATTATGTCTATATTTTGTTCCGTACAGTTAAATTTTTGATAGGCTGCAACAATTGTTGTATGCTACTGTTCTAGAAATAGAATTATCGAAAAATTATATTTAAAATAAGGTCAGAGTGCCAAACAGTTTGGATTCTGATGATATGTCGCATAATGCGGCGTCTCACCAGGATCCAAATAGTTTGCAAAGGTATTGGTAATTTTGTAGTGTGTGCGAAGAGTTAATACAAATTTCAGTTTAATGCTGGGCGAAGGTGAAAGGGAAGCTTTGATTGGAGCTTTATTTTATACTTGTGTCCAGCATTTAGAAGTCCCATGATTCTTTCAAAAATGATTGCTTAACCCATTACCCGATAGCCTGTTTCTAGTTTTTAAGACAGGTGATTACTTAAAGCAGATTGAAAGTAAAGCAGAATGCGCCTTAAGGCACATTCTGCTTTACTTTCAGCCTGCTTTAAGCTATTATCTGCTAGAATATAGAAAATATTTCTTATGATTCTTATTTGTAACAGTATAAATAGGAACTCTTTTCATCAGAAGAGAAATGAATTAAAGGCGTAAAAAGGCATATTTGTGAGGAAATGGGTTAACACATGTTTGATTGTATTTTTTATGGCCCCCACATGACATAGTCAGGGGCATATTGTTTTTTTGCCCTGTCTGTCTATCCATGTCTGTTTCGAACTACATGTGATGGAGGCTGCATGTATGTCATGTGTACTCAACTCAAGAAGCTCTTGAGGTCAGTACACATTGGGTCATTTCCGACAAAGGTCATTTAAAGGTCAAAAGGCTGACCTTTACATTGGCCATAATGTTTGGAACTACATGTGGTAGAAACTTCATATTTGGCATGTGTACCCGAGAAGCTCTTTAGCTCTGTACAAGTTGGGTCATTTCAGACAAAGGTCAAGGTTATTTAGAGGTCTTGATAACATCAGGGGTCATATAGTGTTTAATAAACACACCCTGTTTCTCAGGTCAGAGGAGTTAATTATTGTATAACAGATAAACTTGTATGGGCATTAAAATGGCAATTGTATATATATATGTGAGGCACTCATTGTAGCCTATTGTTGTCACAACTCTTACAGGGCTGCCATAAGTTGAAATGAAAAATCCTAAGATTTCCAAATTTACATTTTTCTATTGCGATTTTACGAATCGTACCTTTACCCCATAGCCTTTTTCTTGTTTTGTTGACATGCTACTACTTAAAGCAGGCTGTACGTAAAGCAGAATGCGCCTTAGGGCGCATTCTGCTTTACTTTCAGTCTGCTTTAAGCTACCATAACCTGGGGAAAAATCCGGAGATTTAGGAAAAATCCGGAGAAATGGCAACCCTGCTCTTAACTTTTTACAGAAAAACCTGTGTATAGCAACCAGTGGAGAAGAAAGCATTTCTCTTAATGAACACATTACCCCATAGCCTGTTCATCACTTAAAGCAGATTGAAAATAAAGGTCACACACTTAAAGCAGGTTGAAAGTAAAGAAGAATGTGCCTTGAAGGCACATTCTTCTTTACTTTCAGCCTGCTTAAGCTACCATCTGCTAGAATATACAAAATGATTCTTATCATACATACTCATTACAAAATGAAACTATTTTCCTCAGTGAAGAAATAGATTAAAGGCATATTTATGGGGTAATAGGTTAAGACTTTGGACTGCACCTGGCAAAGGTAATACAGAAAGCTCATATAAGAACTCATTACCTTTGGTCTACATTAAGCTGCTACCTTCGTAAAAGGCTATACCTTTCCCTTTCTTTTTAACCAAAACTGCACAGGTTTTACTGAAATATATTTATGATAAATTAAATTACACTCAAAGTAGTGTTAACACCTTTCTGTCCTTGCAACAACTCTACTTGTCCTTTAACCCTTAGCCCGCCAAATAAATTGTCGTCTGCTATATTTCTCATCTGCTTCAAGTTTCAAAGTGCTTCAAAGTTGCTCAAAATTGCTGAAAATGTTGTCCGAGTATCAAACAGCTTGGATCCGGATGAGACGCAGAGTTACTCTGCGTCTCATCCGGATCCAAGCTGTTTGCATATGGAGCTATAGTCGTGAGTGGCAGGCTAAGGGTTAAAGTGTACCTGTGAAGAGTACACTTGTCCTTTGCAAACTGTATAACCCAAACCAATAGGGTTTCTAAAGGAGCCCTTTGATCAAAGCCTGCACTGTTTGCATTTTTCCAATAAATTGCAAATACCCAACCTTAAATAATTATTTCAAAATGAAATAGGCCTAATTTGAAACTGCAATTATCCATTTGAAAGTTTCAGGGGGTGAAAGAGTTAAGTGACAGCTAAACAGATGAGTAAAGATATGAGCTTAATTGCATGACAAAACTATTGCAGTAATGCAGACAAATTCTGCATTCCATTTGTCTTGCATTTATCAGTCACATAAGTATTCACTCATTTATCCACGAAACTTTAAATGGACAGTTCCAATTTGCAATTAAGTCTAGTCCATTTTTGACTAATTGGTTATCTTATTGAATACCGGTATATTGCAAAATGACAAACAGTACAGAGTACAGACCTTAACCCTTAGCCCTCCAAATAAATTGTCGTCTGCTCTATTTCTCGTCTGCTTCAAGTTTCAAAATGCTTCAAAGTTGCTCAAAATTGCTGAAAATGTTGTCCGAGTGTCAAACGGCTTGGATCCGGATGAGACGCCGAGTTACTCGGCGTCTCATCCGGATCCAAGCTGTTTGCATATGGAGCTATAGTCGTGAGTGGCAGGCTAAGGGTTAACAGAGGGCTCCTTTTACCCTTTCACTCTCAATGACGCTTTTAAAGCGCATATGCAAACAGTTTGGGTTCTGATCAGACACCGCGTAAAGCAGCGTCTGATCAGGACCCAAACTATTTGACTTTTATCGATATCTATTAAGTCATACAATCGTAAATCTAACTTTGAAGCGTGTCTTGCAGACAACAATGATGAACCAGATGACAATAAAGTGTTGAATGGGGTAAAAAGCTCCCAAATAATCAGATCATGAAAAGGTTAAGAGGCTTAAAGAGCCCTCTGATTTGGACCTAGGTACTGGGACCCGTTTTACTAAACTACATACGCAAAATTTTTGCGTAAGTCAAAATCGTTTAACTCTTATTTTTCGATCATAAACGTTTGCAAACAGCAAATAGCCAGATCAGAGGACGCGCTTAAAGCGCGTCCTCTGATCTGGCTATTTGCTGTTTGTAGCAAGAGATAATAAAAGATATAAATTAAAATTTAAAATTTTGACTTACGCAAATATTTTGCGTAAGTTGTTTAGTAAAACGGGCCCCAGGTACACTGTAAATGATGCATATATGTGGCACTAGGACTTAATGTGTTAACCCATTACCCCATAGCCTGTTTCTAGCACTGAAGATAGGTGACCAGTTAAAGCAGGTTTAAAATAAAGCAGAATGTGCCTTAATGTGCCATTCTGCTTTACTTTCAACCTGCTTTAAGCTATTATCTGCTAGAAAATAGAAATTAATTCTTATGATATATATTAATAACTGTATAAATGTGAACTATTTTCTTCAGTGGAGAAATAAATTAAAGGCGTAGTTATGGGGTTATGGGTGAACACAAGTTTGAATGTATGTAGATAAATTACAAATAAAACTTCTGTATTGAATACAGTCAGACCTAAAAGGGAATGAAGATAAACCATGGATAAAGCCATAAGATAGCTTACTTATACTCTAAATTATTGGTATGAACAGTTGTGGAAATTTCTTGTGAAATTTGTGTTCAGATTATTTATTACATGTAACTTAAAAATGATCATGAATAAATTAGGAAATTAATGCAACTTCAAAGTGTTTGTCAGTATTTGCGACCTACTGGATGTAGGAGAAAAGTTTCTACTTTCTATTATGAGTTTTTATGCCACTCACACGACATATTGTTGTTGGTCTTACTGTCCACAACTTTAACCAAGACGATAACTTTAGAATTGTATGTGTTAAAAACATCATACATGGTACGTGTAATTAAGTTATTAAGACTCAAATGTTTAAAAACTGTGATCTTTTCAACCCATGACTTTAAACTCATTTTATGCGGGATACACTTTTAGGTGTACCTTTAGGCAAACAGTTTTGATCTCAGATCAGGCCCCACATTGTGGGGCCTGATCTGAGATCAAAACTGTTTGCAGCTAAGTCAATACTCTATCAGAAAATGCTAAAATATTTTGCAAATATTTGAGTTATACCTGCTGCAGACGACATTTTAAAATGGCCGCCAAATATATAATTACCCAGCATACAATGGGTTAATGCTTCTAATTATTCATACACTATAAAGACAAATCTCCAACTAGGAAGTCCAGAACATAAAAGTATTAAAGGCATTTCCAGTACCTGTGCTTAAAGCTTTACTTTCAATCTGATTTAAGACATTACCTGGTACACTATAGCCCGTTTCTGAGTTTTGAAGATAGATGACCACTTATTATCTACTAGGATAGAACATATTTCTGTTGGTGCTTATTCATGACTGTATTAAGTAGAATTATTTTCTACAGTTGATGAATAAAGTAAAGGCATAAATAAGCATATCTATGGAGTACTACATCCAAACTACATCTCTTCAGAATCTACTGCAAGGCTTTTTGCTGATGATTGTGTGCTTTACCGGCCAATCAAGTCTGCTCAATATGCCCATGCTCTACAACAAGACCTTAATCAGTTACAGGAGTGGGAAAAGGACTGGCTTATGGAATTTCATCCCCAGAAATGTCAAATTCTACACATCACCAATAAGAGAAAACCATTAAATCTACAATACAACATCCATGGACATACACTTGAAGTAGTCGACTCTGCAAAATATTTAGGCCTGTCCATTCAAAAGTCTCTCAACTGGAACAACCATATCAACACTGTCACAAGAAAAGCAAACAACACTAGGGCCTTCCTTCAACGAAACATCTCACAGTGCCCGAGGAAGACTAAGGAACTTTGCTATACCAGCCTAGTCAGACCCTTGATGGAGTATGGATCAATCATATGGGACCCATTTACAGAGTGTAACATCCAGAAACTGGAGATGGTGCAGCTCAGGGCAGCCAGAATGGTTTTTTCGGACCACAGAAGAACCTCCAGCGTCACACCTATGCTGCAACATCTCCAGTGGCAAACTCTCCAGGAACGCAGAGCACAGGCAAAGGTCATCATGATGTATAGAATTGTTTATCATCTTGTTGACGTCCCAACCATCCACCTTACTCCTATCAGCTCTATCAGAGGCCATGAGCTTAGCTTCCTTGTACCTTTTGCTAGAACCTTATGCTACCAGAAAAGCTTCTTTCCTGACACCATCCGGCTCTGGAACCATCTCCCCCAGTCACTGGTATGCTGCCCCACGTCAGACAGCTTCAAGAGGGGAGCACAGGCTGTCCAGCTCCGATAATACGCACTGGATGTTTTTAAATGCACTGTTAAATAGATTCTTTTATCCTGGCACCTGTAAATATGTAAATAGACACTTCTTGAAGCACCATACGCCTGTACGATTATACGCCAGACGGTGTCAGTACATTATAGGAAAAAGAAGAGAAGAGTAATGGTTTAAAATTTTATACATTTATATGCTATATACGTAAACGTTTCCAATTGAGGTGTAAAACAATGGCCTGTGTATTTACCCCGATGCTAGTATAAGAAATATAGAAATAAACATGTAGTTCAGTTCAACATTTATTGTACTAAGGCCACCGGCCCATACACAAGATGATATAAACAAATGTACATATATAAACATGTGTAGTAGTGAAAGCATCCTGGTAATCTGCCTTAAGATCTATTAAATGCATACTTGAAACTTGGGAAATACATGTAGATCATACCACTATACATAAATTAACATAAAGAACAGGTTATTAAACAGACGAATTCAGTCATTGCAGGTTAAAAGCAATACAGAAAGCTCCTGAAAAAGCCTTCTGCATAACGTTTATCCTGGATTGAGCAGTTATCTAGGCAGACCATGCAGGTCAAAAACAACATAGAAAGCTGATTAAAAAAGCTTTTTATATAAAGTTTGTCAATGCAGGTCAAAAGCAACACAGAAAGCTCCTGAAAAAGCCTTCCGCATAACTTTTATCCTGGATTGAGCAGTTATCCATGCAGACCATACAGGTCAAAAGCAACACAGAAAGCTGATGAGAAAGCTTTCTGCATAACTTTTATCCTGGTTATCTGCCTTAAGATCTATTAAAGCCATACTTTTAATTTGGAAAGTAGATCTTACCAATATAAATAAGTTAACATAGAGAACGTAACTATGCCGATAAATGCTGTCAGTCACATAAACATGCGATATCAATCGAATATACCCATATACGACTGTCGTTCTTTTAGCGCATAATATATAAGCATTGCAAGCGTTTGAACCTCTTTCTTATCACAAGACATAAGAGAGCCAAATTTCTCCATCGAAGGATTTACTGTACATATCATAACGAAATGATACTCATCCTCTATACAGCAATCACAATAAGGGCACAATCTATAATCACGATCAACAGAATAATAACGCCCAGTTCCAACTGATAAAGAATGAGATGAACCCCTGAAAGATGCAAACAGTGACCTGAACTTAGCAATATTTATACACGTTACATAATTTTCAATATTAAAAGACTTCTTAAAATGGATGTACAATGTTAATTTTCTATTTACCTCACATCTAGATCGCCAATTTTGGATAGATTGATCTTTCAGTCTCATGACATATTGGCTAAGAAACAATGTAGCATCATTAACAGATTGAGCCTCCCACACATAGCCAAATCCATTTTGATACAAGTTTTCTCTAATACTCGTAGCCCAATTTCTGTAACCTAACCTATCATAATAAACCAACATATTATAACACAATTGAGTATAGCGATCATTCGTCAAAGAGATCTTATCCAGTACTTAATACACCTTTTCGAGCTACATAATATACATTGGGTATCGAGCTAGGTCGCCCATGACTGCATCATTACATGTGAGTTGCTTAACACCAAGGCATCGTTTGCAAGCTAAATATTGCACACTCTCAATACATGGATAACTATTAATACCCCAAATCTCTGAACCATATAATAAAATAGGTGCTATCTTAGTATCAAAGATTTTAAAGAATACATTATATGGCAAACATTCATAATTTTTTTAACGAATTTAGAACATATAGTAATACTTTTTTACCTTTCACAGACATACTCTCGGCCATTTTACATAATGAAAGTCTGTTTGTGAAACGAATACCGACATAATCAAAACCACTAACTGTTTGTAATGCATTATGGTCATAAATCCATCTTTCATTTCTTGACAAACGCCCCCCATTTTAAAAACAAGAACTTTTGTTTTGTCAGTATTAACTGATATTCTATACTCGTCACAAAAACTATGTAACATATTTAACTACTTCTGTAAACCAGAGACTGTATCACTGATACATGCAATGTCATCTGCAAACATCAGCAGAAATATTTCAACTAGATCTGGAAATAACTGTATACCATTCCTGGTCCTTACTAAACCTTTAACAATTTTATATATAGACTGAAACAGTAGACCTTTAATATTATTTTTCCTCAAAACATCGTATAATATTGAACGGTTAACACTATCAAAATCCTTTTTAAAATCTACAAAGGCAACCTAAACAGGTTTACGTTTACGTTGTAAATATTTCCTTACAACAGAATACAATATAAAAGCATTATCAGCTGTGCTGTAACCGGCACGAAAGCCTGCCTGACATTCAGCAAGTTTCTTGTAAGCATCAACATAAAATGTAAGCCGCTGTGTGATTATAGATATATAAAGTTTACTTTGCACATCAATTAATGAAATGCCTCTATAGTTATTAGTATCGTGAATATTTCCCTTTTTAAATAGAGGAACGACCACGCAGCAAGCCCATTTGTCTGGAAATACCCCACTGCAGAAAATTCTGTTAAACAATAAATGTATATATGGTAATCAAACATGTATACCATAAACAATATGCTGAGGTATTAGAATACCACCATTTGCTTTACTAATGTTTATTTTCTTTACACTTTCCATAATTTCCTCAAGTGAAATCAAATCATTAAATAAAACATTTTCAATCTCATCAATATCCCTATCCGGAACGGGAACAGTTAAATCAGCATCTTCTTCTTGTTGCATACCATTGTGACTGAAAAGAGTACTAAAATGCTCATACCATTTTTCAATACTAATACTGTTCTCACATGTACTTGTGTTTGTAAGATTTTTCAACTGCTTCCAGAACAATTTGAAATTATTTACATTATCATTTAATTGATCTAAAACCTGTTTGTCATATATTGCATGTTTGTTTTTACACATATCCCTATATATATTTCGTTTCTCTACATAATTGTTCAAATTATCTATATTTCGGTAGGACCGATACTTACGCAGTGATTTTCTTGCTTCTACATGTGCTGATTTACACTCTGCATCATACCAAGTATTAAAGTTATTTCTCCTAGTTTTTCTTGTGTGTTTGGCATACATAAAATTTTCACTTGTTTTAATAATTGCTTTTTCAAGCGCATCAACAATACTATTTATATCCTCATAATTTAATAACATTTGTTCAATATTATCGAAATCTCCATTCGAACCACCACTCGCAAGTGTAGAAATGTAGTCACTCTTTGTGCCATCGTGCAGTTTAAAACCGTTACGCTCGTTTACCTGGAAGTCTGTGACAATGGGTGTTTTTACTTGGAATAATAGTGTAATGGGCATATGAGAGCTTTCAACTCGGTTGAGAACTTCAAAGTCATATGCAACATCCAGTAAGGGCTGAGAAGCAACAAAATAATCTATGGTGCTTTGACCAGTTTGACTAATATATGTAAAATGATTGTCTTTACTGCCAATATTTACTTTTGATACTCGTCCATTTGCAATACTACATGAAAATGCTTTACAAAAACTTAACAACTGTCTACCAAAACTATTTACAACTGTAGCACAAGTTATTCTTTGTGTATTATTCACGTTACCTAATATATCAATAACATCGTGCAATTCAGGTACATCTTCACAAACAATAAAGTCTTCCAAATTACCTGTTCTCGCATTTAGGTATCCACAAAGTAAAAGTTCATAATCAAGTAAGTTGTTAATTTTCTAACTGTTCAAAACCTGATTCATTTGTAGTGTCATAAAAAGGCGAATTAACTGGTGGGATGTAAATAAAACATGAAATAGTGTATGTTTATTTTCAAGGGAGCTAATCAAGTAATACTTTTTCGGTTCTCATTTGATTTGTAAAATTGCCTCCCTTTAGAATACTTTATATGAATCAAATTTTAACTGGGTAACACAATGGCGTAGAAATCCAGGAAAAAAGGAACCCTTAGATTACTGAAAGGAATATTTTATTGTTCAAAGATGACAACAAAGTAGAAAGATTGAATATATACTTGGGAAGAAAAATAACTAGAAACTGTAGAGCACCGTTAATGTCAGTCAAGACAATGTACCCATTAGAATTTGCTGTTTTGACATCAGCATTAACATTATCCAACTAGAGGGCGGAATGGCGAATATTCTTGTAATAACGGATCACTTTACAAAGTATGCGAACGCCGTTCCTACATCAGTAAAACAACAGGGATAACTGCATAAGCATTGTTTATTCGCGCTCAACCATGGTCTAACCTATACATATGCAATTGGTCGGGAACATGTGTATTTAAGGTCAATACGATACTACGAATGCAAGTTATTATTAGTAACAATTCAGCCTCATCATGTCTATCATGTTTGCAAAGAACCACGACGAATTGCGGGGAAACACATCGCTAACGCATAAAAAGTTAGTTATGCGTTAATGCGGGTGTAATGAAATAAAGTGACCCCCGTAATATAGTGACCCCCGGTCGAAATATTTCAGAAAAAGTGACCTTTTTGCCGAAATAGAGTGACCCCCTTTGAAATATTTTGACTCCCTGTCTATGCTAGGGGGTCACTTCATTTTAGGTATGACATGAAATAAAGTGACCCCCCCCCCCCATAATATTATGACCCCCTTCGCAATATTACGCAAATGTAAATCCCTTGTCGCAAATGTACGTCAATTTCCCTCCCTATCAAACTCCCTCCGGACAACGCACCAAAATTTTGTATCCAATGTAAACCCCTATAATGTGTTAGTGTATGTTATATCAAGGTTTTGCATTGGATAAAAGTATAGAATGTACGTGTATTAACTGAAGTAACTTCATTTGCAATGCAATATAGGTATAGATAGTCGGATATCATCGGAAATGTAGTGTTTGATCATGTTGCGTCTGATTATAAGAATTGACAGTGAGTACAAATACTGTTGAGATATCGATCTTTCAATTTACAAACTTGTAAATTATGGTACTATAAGTCGATGTTGAATCGGTGCGCATAATAGATTTAATAGCGAGATAAAATATCGTGTGTCGGCCATTTAAGAAACAATTTCATAATTTTAAAAAATGTCTGGAGTTATTTGCTCCAGGTGCATCGGTTAAGTTCACTTTAATAGCACACACTATTTTTCGGCACGTATTGTAATACATGGGGTATCGCAATATATTGCGATACAAAATTTCTGGCACTACTCATCCCTACCAAGAAGTGGCTTCGCTCGCTCTGCAATATTTTACTTATTAGTGTTCTAACTATAGCATCAATGTAAATAATACTGCATTTAGTGATTGACACTTTTAAAGATCAGATTGAATCATTTGTTGACAAAATTGCAAAAGATGTTATTGGCAAACTAACTAGGAGGATCGAAACCCTTGAAACTGTCCAGACTGATTTGTGCAAAGAAAACTCTGACCTCAAACGCCAAGTAAATTTACTTGAAAACAAACTGGAAGACCAGGAGCAATATTCACGTAGGAACCTACTTAGGGTGTCTGGTATGAAAGAGTCAAAGGATGAGAGCACAGATAATTTGATCCTTTCTGTCTGTGATGCCATACAAGCAGACGTGTCTCTGGGAGATATAGACAGATCCCACAGGGTAGGTAAACCCCACCCCTCTGGAGTTGGTGGCAAGCCGAGAGACATCATAGTCAAGTTTACCTCGTACCGCGCGCGCCAGAAACTATATCTTAAGAGGTCTTCCCTTAAGCGCAATGGATATGAGCGTACTTACGTGAATGAGGACCTAACACGGAAGCGAAGTCACCTCTTGTTTACCGCACGTGAGCTTGTACGATCCAAGCACCTTCTCGGTGCTTGGTCTGCGAACAGTACTATAAATGACATTAATTAGCGAGCTAGATCCTTTCCGTCATGCCAGGCCGAGGACCGAGGACATGGCATATTAGGACATTAGGCAGCAAGAGACTATATTCTGTTACCACAGAACTGTTATCTTGAGAGACCAGCTACTAAACTGTGTTAAAGAATTCTCAAATGTTATGTATTGACTAGTCTTTGTATGATATATATGTATTGTCGTCTACATCTTGTGTAAATCATGACCAGCCGCAGCATTATGCTGTCGTCTGATCAGGATCTACCCTGTTATTACATGGAAAATGGACATATTTTGGTTTAATATGTTACTATTTCGAACCTACATTTTTTGATCCGATCTGATCAGGATCCATGCAGATTACTCTTATCCCCTTTTAAATTAGCGCCGACTTTTCTGCGCATGCGACACAATTCGTTCGAATCCCATTTTCACTTCATAGGCTTAAAAATAAGGCAAAATGTTAATTAAGTGTCAGACGGCATGAATCCGGATGGGATGCCGAGTTACTGGCGTACCATCCGGAATCAAACTGTTTGTCTTTGATACTACGACAGGACTACATGTAATGTCATGGTTTAAATGTAATTACAGTCGCAAGTCAATACTTCGAATTCTTCCAATTCGATGACATTTAGTAAATTTAAAAAATACCGATAACTCGATTTCACTTAGGTCGAGCATGCCTGTAACTCGGGGTTAAATGTGACCAATCCACGTTTTGACTTTTGAGGTGTGGGTATGGTCGAACTGTGGCGGTTTCGGATTATCGAAGTTCGTCTGTATAAAGTACAGTATTTCTTTCACCTGCTGTTTGCTTACTGTTGAAATCATATACGTGTACATGTATTAACACCAGGTGAACAGGTAACTGTGCATGAAGAGCAGATTCTGATTTCTGAACGTTGTCCGTGTGGAATAAGGGAAGCAACTCTGTACTTAATATTTGGAAAGTGCATTGTATTAGTAAAGGTTTGTCTCCCTTGTACCGACAAAACATTTGGCTTATGTCATGATTAGAAAAAGTGCTGCTAGGTAAATTCATGCGTGATTCTGGGATGATCTTGAGAACATCGCCAGGGGCACATTCAGCATTGCTTCTGGAGCGCGTCTGACGTGGACGTTTGCGTAGTTTGGTGTTGCGTTATGGATTGTGTTCATCTTTATATGTAACTGAACGTTATAACGTTCATGATTTCTTATTGCTTTGTCCATGCCCCTTAATTCAGTGATGACCTGTTTCCACTTCATAAGACAGGTGGCCACGTAAAGCTGAATTAAGGTTGAAGCAGTCAGCGCCCTAGGTGCATTCTGCTCTACTTTAAACATGCTTTTAGTTACGTCTGCAAGGATACAGGACACAGTTCTTGTGTTGCTTATTCATCCTGTATAAACTACACTATTGACTTTAACGGGTGAATGAATTGGGGGTATGGAGAAAGTTATCTATGGGGTGAAAGGCAAATGTTAGCAGGGTGACAAAAGAGTGACACATTTATTATATTTGTAGTGCATATGACTATTACATTTCAGGCATAATATTATCCTTCGATATTAGTTACTACAGTACTATTCGTCCTCGCTCGAATCTGATTGTATTGTAATGTAGGGCGAAAGCCTGTAACGTTTCAGTGTAGAAACATATCTCATGCACTATATTATTTATAAGTGTAACCCAGGTTAGGTTTGACTGTACCCTATTGTGTTCATTTGCTGGTACAGACTATAGGTGGTGTTTACATCATGCTATAGTCTGTATCACTACTCAATATTCCTGCATGTATTTGTAACTTGTCACTTGTCCATGAGAGTTAGTGAGTGAGCTTGATGAGTGAAATAATGCACGAGTGAGTTGTTCTCTGGTTGTCACGTGACACCAAAGCTAACCTGCAAGACCTCTGCACCCTACTCTATCATTCTGGCTCTATCTATCCTTGAGAAAGGTTGATATTACATTGTAACTTAGTATTGCTAAAGTACAGTTCTCTTTAAGAGACATTTATAGTTTATTTCATCCGACCAGCTGGTAAGTTACCTAATTGAATTGGCATTTAATTTATATACATGTATTTCGGGAATATTACGGCTTTAGTATTTAGCGTCAATTGAGATTTGTATTATTTAGAATGTTTTACCATTGTATTCATTATCTGTATATATTTCATTACAGACCTTTCGTCTATATAATAAAGTTTACACGAACTCGAACCAGGGTTGGATTTACTCCTTTACGGCCACTCGGGTTACATTTGGCGACCACGAACGATTTAGCGAAGGTCAGTTTGGCGGATCCGGAGACTGATTGATCTCTTTGGACGGAAAACCACGATCGGCGGAATCTACTCATCGGAGAAGGCAGATCGGGAGCCGGCCGGCGTTGGATTCCAGCTGGATTACTAGTGATTTTTTCGTTTTATGGGCCCAGTGTTTTTTGTGTGCACACCGGAATATCTTTGGATATGGCGCGATCTACATAGAGACCGCTAGAGTGGGTACGACTGTACCGCTGTTATCGTATCGTCGCGCGTGACAACGCTGGAGACCAGTGAAAATCTCGCGGGAAAGTGACGTAGGCAACAACATGGAAGGAAACTGACATGTGACTTGTGAAGTGATGTAAATAGTGTTTGTAATATAGTGTACAGTAATTTCCGGGATGGACCTGATGTAACTGTAAGTTTATTTTTGTATATATTTCATTTCTATGTTGTAAAGTTAAGTTGCCATGTTTTTCTAAACGAGTATTTTCGTGGTAAATTTCCTATTTCTCACGCTATTACGCCGTGAAACAGGCTCTATTTCGATTTCGGATAGCTTCGGCTTTCTTCTAAATCAGCTGTTTTGATATATTCGTTTTCCATTCTTCTCTCTATCAGAAATTTGGAGGACTTGCCACGAAAATAGATAGATTAAGTTATTTTGTATAGGTTAAGTTTTATTTCATAGCGTAAACGTGATTTATATTAGTTTCACGTTTTCTCTATGAAAATAGGGGTTTGTTATTGTGTTAGATTTACTTTTTCAAGTTAAACTTAAAAAATGTAGTCAGCTATAAAAAAGCTGGTCGGATAAAAACTTAGGTTGTTATTTATTGACTTATTTCTGGCCTATTGTTTTTCAAACCCTTCACATTCACCCTTTCTTTTCCTTACTGTTTGCACAATTTACTCACTTGCACACGTAGCAACCAGAGACAGTGAGAAAGGATGACAGCTTTGGAAAGGAGGGTAAATATGTAGTTTGATAGTTGTTGTACTGTTTATATTTGTGTTTATTGTATTTTTATGCTGGCATGCGCATGTTGATGTTCCATTAGATTTGGATTTTCGTCAGATTTAGTGTCATTGGTCAGACATAGCTGTTTGCAGGTGCGGATTTTCTGTTTTCAGCAGGCGTTTTCCCATTTTTCATTTATAGGAGTTTATTCAGTAGTTGTCATATACCATATTGATTAACATCTGTTTAGATTTATATTTCTAGATCTTAATTAATCATAGATTCTAGGTTAGATTTATATTTCTAGATCTTAATTAATCATAGATTCTGGTTTGAATTATGGCTCAGAAGTTAAATGATGAGAGTTTAGCTGCAATTATTGAGAGAGGGAAAGAAACTACTTCGACCCCACCCATTGTAAACAAACCTTCGGTCCCTGTTTCACCCCCACCCAGGGTCAGTAAACCACCAGCCCCTGTAAGGAATATTGACAAGCCTGGTGTTAAATTTAGTTTTGATCTCCCTTTAGCAGCATCTACACCATTTTCAGCTATGGAGAAACAGAATGCAACCTTTTATATGTCTTCCCCGTCCATCCCTAAGGTCCCTTCTTTTTCAGGAGATAATCAGAAAGGGGATGTATCTTACATAGAATGGAGGTTTGACATCAGATGTCTGGTTAATGATCCTGAAATAACGTCTCATGTAGTTTTGCAAGCTATCCGTCGCTCTGTACGTGGTACGGCACGGAAGATTTTAGTCTCTCTAGGAGAGTCTGCATCTGTTGATGCTGTTCTCCATAAGTTTGATTCCTTGTTTGGAGAAGTCTCCACTCATGGAATGCTTATGCAGGAGTTTTTTAATGCTTTTCAGTTGCCTGATGAGTCGGTCACCAGTTTTGGGTGCCGTCTTGAAGGTATTTTACAGTTAGCTGAGGATCAGGGCCAGTTAACTAAGGGATCTAAGAATGATCTCTTGCGTCATAAGTTTTGGACGTCTCTGTCTTCTGACAGGCTTAAGAGTCAAACTCGTCATAAATATGACACTATTTTTGAGTTTGACAGTTTACTCAGAGAGATAAGGGTAGTTGAGAAGGAAATTTCATTATTTCCAGGAAGTTCTTCTTCCTCTTCTTCTGCTTCTAAGAAGCCTACACATCAACCTGTTGTTGTTGATACTGATATGAAACAGTTAGAGACTAGGATTGATAAAAAGTTGGAAGATTTAGAGAAGAGATTGGATAGCAAGTTGGATGACAAGTTTAGTCAGATCCTTCATAAGTTAGATCAGAAGCCTAGTAATTTTTCACACTCAGGACACTATAACAACAACAACAACAGATCATACAACAACAATAACTACAATCCACACAACAACAACAACAGGGGTAACTCTAGAGGCAGGGGCAGAGGAAGATCTTATGATGCTTCGCAGGGCAAGAAGGAGACCCCTTTAAACGGGTAGATGCCTCAGTAGCTGGCCATACTGAGGCAGGGCATGTGGAGCAGAGCCAGTATCACAAGTCCAATTTAATTGGCAATGCCAATGAGTCATTGGTTTATTTACATGAGCAGGAGGCAACTGCGCTTATCGACAGTGGGTCTATGATCTCTACTGTTTCGGAGTCCTTTTACAACTCCTTAACAGATAAGCCTCCTCTACAGGACTTACAGATCCTGTTGGACATCTCTGTTGCAGATGGATCCAAGTTGAAATATCTTGGATTTATTGAAACATCTGTTTCAGTACCATTTTTATCAGATTTTAAGATGTCAGTTCCTGTTCTGGTAGTTCCAGACACTCATTTTAACAGGAAGTGTCCAATAATTATTGGCACAAATGTTATCAGGCCTCTGAAGCATAGGTCTTCAAAGTCTGATAAGGGTGATATTCCCAGTGAGTGGCAACTTGCAATGGATTGTTTGCAAGTTGACTCTTTTACAGTTAAGGCGTGTAGCCGAAAGCCTATATCTGTTGAACCATACCAGACTGCAGTAGTCAATGGCTTCAGCAGAAATATTGACAGTTCTGTTGCAGAAGCTGTAACAGAGAACATTGCGGCTTCATCTTTGTCAGTTTGTCCGAGAGTAGTCAAACTGCAAAAGCATGATTATTGCAAAATATCAGTTAAAGTTTGCAATATGACTGCAAAGCCAGTGATTATTAAACCCAGGGCTAGTATATGCCAGATCACTGAGGTCAAGGTCATTGATGACTTAGCATCAGGCTCTCAATCGTGTAAACCCGAATCAGACCAGCCTTCACCTCTGGAGGAATTGGGTATCAAGATTGAGAAGTCCAAATTAACTGATGACCAATATTTAAGGGCTCAGCAAGTTTTGGGTAAATGGGATCATATCTTTTCTAAAACGCCCAATGATCTTGGCTGTACTAATATTGTCAAGCATAAGATTGTCTTGACAGATGATACCCCTTTTAAGCATCCATATAGGAGGATCCCTCCTGGCATGTATGAGGAGGTAAGGCAGCACCTTAAGGATATGCTTGCGGCAGGAGTTGTAAGGGAGTCTAAGAGCCCTTACTCTTCTAATATTGTGCTGGTCCGGAAAAAGGATTTATCCTTACGCTTCTGCATTGATTATAGGACGTTAAACGCTAAAACGCGCAACTTCAGGATGCCTATGCATTACCTCGCTTTGACGACACCATAGACACCCTTGCGGGTTCAAAGTATTTTAGCAAGTTAGATCTTCGCTCAGGTTACTGGCAGGTTGAGATGGATGAGGAGGATAAGGAGAAAACGGCTTTCTCAGTCGGTAACCTGGGATTCTACGAGTGCGAACGCCTCTCTTTTGGGCTTTGCAACGCCCCGGCGACGTTCCAGCGCCTCATGGAGAAGTGCATGGGTGAGCTGCATTTAAAGGAATGTCTCATTTTCATAGATGACGTCCTCATCTTTTCAAAGACATTTGAAGAGCACCTCACACGTTTAGAGGCAGTATTTGGGAGGCTTGAGCAGCATAACCTGAAGCTCAAACCCTCCAAATGCGAGTTCTTCAAATCGTCTGTCCTTTATCTAGGACACATTATATCTGAGGATGGCATAGCTACAGATCCTGACAAAACAGCAGTTATTGAGAACTGGCAACCACCCTGCAATGTCAAGGAACTGCGTCAGTTCCTTGGGTTTGCAGGGTATTACAGGCGTTTTGTCAAGGACTTTTCTTCCCTTGCCCAGCCTCTTAATGCTTTGCTAGTAGGCCATTGCACACACAGGCCTAAGCAAAAGAAGAAGGCAGGAAAGAAGTCCAATAAGCCTACAGAGTGGTTCTGGGGTGAGGAGCAGCAGTTAGCCTTCAATACTTTGAAGGATAAGCTTGTTAACCCTCCAGTTCTGGCTTATGCAGACTATTCCTTGCCCTTTATTATCCACACGGACGCGTGTGGTAAAGGGCTTGGAGCAGTTCTGTATCAGCACCAGGATGGAGCAGATAGGGTCATAGCCTATGCTAGTAGAGGCTTGCGTCCAAGTGAACGCAAATATCCAGCACATAAGTTAGAGTTCTTGGCGTTAAAGTGGTCGGTTACAGACAAGTTCAGTGATTACCTTATGGGTAATACATTTGAAGTCATTACAGACAGTAACCCTCTAACTTATGTGTTGACCACTGCTAAGCTTGATGCCACAGGGCACAGGTGGATATCTGCACTTGCCAACTACAATTTTACTATCAAGTACAGATCAGGCAAGCAGAACACAGATGCTGATGCTCTGAGTAGATTGTTTCCTGATTCTGTACAGGCAATCTGTCAATCTGTTACTTCTTGCTTTCCGTTAGTCGAAAGCTTGTCTGAGGCTGACAATTCTCAGTCGGCCGATGAGGAATTGTCGGGTTCAGACAATTTTGCCAAGATTGACTGGCACTTGGAGCAGAAGCGTGACCCTGTACTTGCCCGCGTTATACACCTGCGGAGCAGCTGTTCTCGTCCCAGGGAGAAGGCATTTAAGAAGGAGTTGTCAGCCGTACAGAAATTTTTGCGTGAATGGAGTAAACTCCATTTCATTGACAATATTCTGTATCGGACTGCAACTCTGGACGGGCAGTCAGTGGAACAACTTGTCGTCCCAAGCTCTTTCAGGTCCAGAGCCATGAGAGGCGTCCATGATGACACTGGCCATCAGGGTAAAGAAAAGACCCTATGGCTGGCCAAGCAGCGCTTCTTCTGGCCTGGGCTTGAGAGGGACATTGGTTCAAAGGTTGAGTCTTGTCCGAGATGTATTCGGCGCAAGACACCAGTAAAGCCGGTGGCTAAGCTGACGCCCATTACAAGCACGTACCCTATGGAGCTTGTCTGCATAGACTTTCTGTCGTTGGAAAGGTCCAAGGGAGGCTATGAGCATATCTTGGTCATTACAGACCATTTTACCAGATATGCTCAGGCTGTCCCTTGCAGGAACCAAACTGCTCAGACCACAGCAAAGGCCCTGTATGAAAATTTCATCAGGTACTATTCCTTTCCAACAAGGCTCCATAGTGATCAGGGACGCAACTTTGAGAGTAGGGTGATTAAAGAACTCTGCAGGCTGGCTCTCACGGGGAAAACAAGGACTACTCCTTATCATCCCATGGGAAATGGTTCTGCAGAGCGCTTTAATCAGACCCTACTCAAGATGCTAGGTACTCTGGAGAATCACCAGAAACAGGATTGGAAATCCTATGTAGCTCCTCTTGTGCAAGCATATAATGCTACCAAGAGTGATGCTACTGGGTACTCCCCACACTTTCTCATGTTTGGCTGGCATCCTAGGCTTTCAGTTGATGCTTATCTTGGCACTTCACCAGTCCAAGAGGAGGTTGCTGCAGCACCTCAAACTTATGGCAGTAAACTGAAATCTAGGATGACATTTGCTTATGACAAAGCAGCCAAGCATGTAGGGAAGATGCAACAGAAAAACAAGCGGATCTATGACAAATCTGTGCGGGAGTCGGCCTTGGAGCAAGGAGACAGAGTTCTCGTTAGGAAGGTTGGAATACAGGGGAAAGCCAAATTGGCTGATAAATGGGAAGAAAACCCATATATCGTCACTTGTATTCCAGATTCTGCTCTGCCTGTTTATAAAGTTAAACAGGAGAATGGCTCCAAGGTCCGCACTCTCCACAGAAATATGCTATTACCCTTTAATAGCATACCCATAGAGTCTGATGATCATGAATCTGTCACAGGTGGACATAGGCGCCGGCCTAAGTCTAAGCCTGAATCAGAGCCAGACAAGTCTGAGTCTCAGTCTGAGTCTGACTCTGATTCAGACAACTCGGGTTCGGATGTCTATGTCATACCTCAGAGAAGGCAGAGACAACCAGCTAGGAGTATACATAGAGACAGCTCTCATTCTCACAATGAGAATAGGTCCAGGTCTGTTCCAGATATCTCTGGTCAGACTGGACAGTCCTATACTTCTTCTATACCCAGTGTAACCCCTGACCTCAGCCTAAGTCAATCAGGAGCCAGACAATCTGATGGCCATCATTCTGTGTCAGATACATCAAATTTCAGTAAATCTAGGTCTACACAGTCTGCATCTAACCAGTCTAGGTCTGCACAGTCTGTGTCCAACCAATCCAACTCTGCACAGTCTGCATCCAACCAGTCTAGGTCTGCACAGTCTGCGTCTAACCGGGATAGAGGGTTTGAATCCCTACCACCAAGTCGTCCGGTTAGGACCAGAAGGGCCCCTGATAGGTATGGGGAATGGGTTGCCCCTCAAATAGTGTGGCATAGCAATGACTTTCAGTCAGAATCTTTTATTTAGTGTAAATTCTCAGTTTATCTAGTCAGTTTAGTTGCTGAGGGAATTTTCTGAATTTCATTTGCTTTGCATTTGCTTAATTTTGTGTAATTTGCTTGGTTTCCTTGTACTTGAGTTTGACAAGTCTTCTGATGAGTGAAATTACTTTCATTTATCAATTTGAGCCAGAATCAGTTGTCAATTTCATGTTCCAAGTAATTTAAGTAATTTATTTATTGACCAGTGTAGAACCTGTTAGTTTAGTTCTTGGTTGAACAGTTGGATTTCATTTATTAGTGAAACTTATGGCAGTTTCACTGTAATTATCATTCAACTAGTATAGAACTTAGTGTTTCAGTTCTTGGTTGTTAATTTTATGTATTTGGTTATGAGACTTATGGCAGTTTTTGTATTTTTATGCTGGCATGCGCATGTTGATGTTCCATTAGATTTGGATTTTCGTCAGATTTAGTGTCATTGGTCAGACATAGCTGTTTGCAGGTGCGGATTTTCTGTTTTCAGCAGGCGTTTTCCCATTTTTCATTTATAGGAGTTTATTCAGTAGTTGTCATATACCATATTGATTAACATCTGTTTAGATTTATATTTCTAGATCTTAATTAATCATAGATTCTAGGTTAGATTTATATTTCTAGATCTTAATTAATCATAGATTCTGGTTTGAATTATGGCTCAGAAGTTAAATGATGAGAGTTTAGCTGCAATTATTGAGAGAGGGAAAGAAACTACTTCGACCCCACCCATTGTAAACAAACCTTCGGTCCCTGTTTCACCCCCACCCAGGGTCAGTAAACCACCAGCCCCTGTAAGGAATATTGACAAGCCTGGTGTTAAATTTAGTTTTGATCTCCCTTTAGCAGCATCTACACCATTTTCAGCTATGGAGAAACAGAATGCAACCTTTTATATGTCTTCCCCGTCCATCCCTAAGGTCCCTTCTTTTTCAGGAGATAATCAGAAAGGGGATGTATCTTACATAGAATGGAGGTTTGACATCAGATGTCTGGTTAATGATCCTGAAATAACGTCTCATGTAGTTTTGCAAGCTATCCGTCGCTCTGTACGTGGTACGGCACGGAAGATTTTAGTCTCTCTAGGAGAGTCTGCATCTGTTGATGCTGTTCTCCATAAGTTTGATTCCTTGTTTGGAGAAGTCTCCACTCATGGAATGCTTATGCAGGAGTTTTTTAATGCTTTTCAGTTGCCTGATGAGTCGGTCACCAGTTTTGGGTGCCGTCTTGAAGGTATTTTACAGTTAGCTGAGGATCAGGGCCAGTTAACTAAGGGATCTAAGAATGATCTCTTGCGTCATAAGTTTTGGACGTCTCTGTCTTCTGACAGGCTTAAGAGTCAAACTCGTCATAAATATGACACTATTTTTGAGTTTGACAGTTTACTCAGAGAGATAAGGGTAGTTGAGAAGGAAATTTCATTATTTCCAGGAAGTTCTTCTTCCTCTTCTTCTGCTTCTAAGAAGCCTACACATCAACCTGTTGTTGTTGATACTGATATGAAACAGTTAGAGACTAGGATTGATAAAAAGTTGGAAGATTTAGAGAAGAGATTGGATAGCAAGTTGGATGACAAGTTTAGTCAGATCCTTCATAAGTTAGATCAGAAGCCTAGTAATTTTTCACACTCAGGACACTATAACAACAACAACAACAGATCATACAACAACAATAACTACAATCCACACAACAACAACAACAGGGGTAACTCTAGAGGCAGGGGCAGAGGAAGATCTTATGATGCTTCGCAGGGCAAGAAGGAGACCCCTTTAAACGGGTAGATGCCTCAGTAGCTGGCCATACTGAGGCAGGGCATGTGGAGCAGAGCCAGTATCACAAGTCCAATTTAATTGGCAATGCCAATGAGTCATTGGTTTATTTACATGAGCAGGAGGCAACTGCGCTTATCGACAGTGGGTCTATGATCTCTACTGTTTCGGAGTCCTTTTACAACTCCTTAACAGATAAGCCTCCTCTACAGGACTTACAGATCCTGTTGGACATCTCTGTTGCAGATGGATCCAAGTTGAAATATCTTGGATTTATTGAAACATCTGTTTCAGTACCATTTTTATCAGATTTTAAGATGTCAGTTCCTGTTCTGGTAGTTCCAGACACTCATTTTAACAGGAAGTGTCCAATAATTATTGGCACAAATGTTATCAGGCCTCTGAAGCATAGGTCTTCAAAGTCTGATAAGGGTGATATTCCCAGTGAGTGGCAACTTGCAATGGATTGTTTGCAAGTTGACTCTTTTACAGTTAAGGCGTGTAGCCGAAAGCCTATATCTGTTGAACCATACCAGACTGCAGTAGTCAATGGCTTCAGCAGAAATATTGACAGTTCTGTTGCAGAAGCTGTAACAGAGAACATTGCGGCTTCATCTTTGTCAGTTTGTCCGAGAGTAGTCAAACTGCAAAAGCATGATTATTGCAAAATATCAGTTAAAGTTTGCAATATGACTGCAAAGCCAGTGATTATTAAACCCAGGGCTAGTATATGCCAGATCACTGAGGTCAAGGTCATTGATGACTTAGCATCAGGCTCTCAATCGTGTAAACCCGAATCAGACCAGCCTTCACCTCTGGAGGAATTGGGTATCAAGATTGAGAAGTCCAAATTAACTGATGACCAATATTTAAGGGCTCAGCAAGTTTTGGGTAAATGGGATCATATCTTTTCTAAAACGCCCAATGATCTTGGCTGTACTAATATTGTCAAGCATAAGATTGTCTTGACAGATGATACCCCTTTTAAGCATCCATATAGGAGGATCCCTCCTGGCATGTATGAGGAGGTAAGGCAGCACCTTAAGGATATGCTTGCGGCAGGAGTTGTAAGGGAGTCTAAGAGCCCTTACTCTTCTAATATTGTGCTGGTCCGGAAAAAGGATTTATCCTTACGCTTCTGCATTGATTATAGGACGTTAAACGCTAAAACGCGCAAGGATGCCTATGCATTACCTCGCTTTGACGACACCATAGACACCCTTGCGGGTTCAAAGTATTTTAGCAAGTTAGATCTTCGCTCAGGTTACTGGCAGGTTGAGATGGATGAGGAGGATAAGGAGAAAACGGCTTTCTCAGTCGGTAACCTGGGATTCTACGAGTGCGAACGCCTCTCTTTTGGGCTTTGCAACGCCCCGGCGACGTTCCAGCGCCTCATGGAGAAGTGCATGGGTGAGCTGCATTTAAAGGAATGTCTCATTTTCATAGATGACGTCCTCATCTTTTCAAAGACATTTGAAGAGCACCTCACACGTTTAGAGGCAGTATTTGGGAGGCTTGAGCAGCATAACCTGAAGCTCAAACCCTCCAAATGCGAGTTCTTCAAATCGTCTGTCCTTTATCTAGGACACATTATATCTGAGGATGGCATAGCTACAGATCCTGACAAAACAGCAGTTATTGAGAACTGGCAACCACCCTGCAATGTCAAGGAACTGCGTCAGTTCCTTGGGTTTGCAGGGTATTACAGGCGTTTTGTCAAGGACTTTTCTTCCCTTGCCCAGCCTCTTAATGCTTTGCTAGTAGGCCATTGCACACACAGGCCTAAGCAAAAGAAGAAGGCAGGAAAGAAGTCCAATAAGCCTACAGAGTGGTTCTGGGGTGAGGAGCAGCAGTTAGCCTTCAATACTTTGAAGGATAAGCTTGTTAACCCTCCAGTTCTGGCTTATGCAGACTATTCCTTGCCCTTTATTATCCACACGGACGCGTGTGGTAAAGGGCTTGGAGCAGTTCTGTATCAGCACCAGGATGGAGCAGATAGGGTCATAGCCTATGCTAGTAGAGGCTTGCGTCCAAGTGAACGCAAATATCCAGCACATAAGTTAGAGTTCTTGGCGTTAAAGTGGTCGGTTACAGACAAGTTCAGTGATTACCTTATGGGTAATACATTTGAAGTCATTACAGACAGTAACCCTCTAACTTATGTGTTGACCACTGCTAAGCTTGATGCCACAGGGCACAGGTGGATATCTGCACTTGCCAACTACAATTTTACTATCAAGTACAGATCAGGCAAGCAGAACACAGATGCTGATGCTCTGAGTAGATTGTTTCCTGATTCTGTACAGGCAATCTGTCAATCTGTTACTTCTTGCTTTCCGTTAGTCGAAAGCTTGTCTGAGGCTGACAATTCTCAGTCGGCCGATGAGGAATTGTCGGGTTCAGACAATTTTGCCAAGATTGACTGGCACTTGGAGCAGAAGCGTGACCCTGTACTTGCCCGCGTTATACACCTGCGGAGCAGCTGTTCTCGTCCCAGGGAGAAGGCATTTAAGAAGGAGTTGTCAGCCGTACAGAAATTTTTGCGTGAATGGAGTAAACTCCATTTCATTGACAATATTCTGTATCGGACTGCAACTCTGGACGGGCAGTCAGTGGAACAACTTGTCGTCCCAAGCTCTTTCAGGTCCAGAGCCATGAGAGGCGTCCATGATGACACTGGCCATCAGGGTAAAGAAAAGACCCTATGGCTGGCCAAGCAGCGCTTCTTCTGGCCTGGGCTTGAGAGGGACATTGGTTCAAAGGTTGAGTCTTGTCCGAGATGTATTCGGCGCAAGACACCAGTAAAGCCGGTGGCTAAGCTGACGCCCATTACAAGCACGTACCCTATGGAGCTTGTCTGCATAGACTTTCTGTCGTTGGAAAGGTCCAAGGGAGGCTATGAGCATATCTTGGTCATTACAGACCATTTTACCAGATATGCTCAGGCTGTCCCTTGCAGGAACCAAACTGCTCAGACCACAGCAAAGGCCCTGTATGAAAATTTCATCAGGTACTATTCCTTTCCAACAAGGCTCCATAGTGATCAGGGACGCAACTTTGAGAGTAGGGTGATTAAAGAACTCTGCAGGCTGGCTCTCACGGGGAAAACAAGGACTACTCCTTATCATCCCATGGGAAATGGTTCTGCAGAGCGCTTTAATCAGACCCTACTCAAGATGCTAGGTACTCTGGAGAATCACCAGAAACAGGATTGGAAATCCTATGTAGCTCCTCTTGTGCAAGCATATAATGCTACCAAGAGTGATGCTACTGGGTACTCCCCACACTTTCTCATGTTTGGCTGGCATCCTAGGCTTTCAGTTGATGCTTATCTTGGCACTTCACCAGTCCAAGAGGAGGTTGCTGCAGCACCTCAAACTTATGGCAGTAAACTGAAATCTAGGATGACATTTGCTTATGACAAAGCAGCCAAGCATGTAGGGAAGATGCAACAGAAAAACAAGCGGATCTATGACAAATCTGTGCGGGAGTCGGCCTTGGAGCAAGGAGACAGAGTTCTCGTTAGGAAGGTTGGAATACAGGGGAAAGCCAAATTGGCTGATAAATGGGAAGAAAACCCATATATCGTCACTTGTATTCCAGATTCTGCTCTGCCTGTTTATAAAGTTAAACAGGAGAATGGCTCCAAGGTCCGCACTCTCCACAGAAATATGCTATTACCCTTTAATAGCATACCCATAGAGTCTGATGATCATGAATCTGTCACAGGTGGACATAGGCGCCGGCCTAAGTCTAAGCCTGAATCAGAGCCAGACAAGTCTGAGTCTCAGTCTGAGTCTGACTCTGATTCAGACAACTCGGGTTCGGATGTCTATGTCATACCTCAGAGAAGGCAGAGACAACCAGCTAGGAGTATACATAGAGACAGCTCTCATTCTCACAATGAGAATAGGTCCAGGTCTGTTCCAGATATCTCTGGTCAGACTGGACAGTCCTATACTTCTTCTATACCCAGTGTAACCCCTGACCTCAGCCTAAGTCAATCAGGAGCCAGACAATCTGATGGCCATCATTCTGTGTCAGATACATCAAATTTCAGTAAATCTAGGTCTACACAGTCTGCATCTAACCAGTCTAGGTCTGCACAGTCTGTGTCCAACCAATCCAACTCTGCACAGTCTGCATCCAACCAGTCTAGGTCTGCACAGTCTGCGTCTAACCGGGATAGAGGGTTTGAATCCCTACCACCAAGTCGTCCGGTTAGGACCAGAAGGGCCCCTGATAGGTATGGGGAATGGGTTGCCCCTCAAATAGTGTGGCATAGCAATGACTTTCAGTCAGAATCTTTTATTTAGTGTAAATTCTCAGTTTATCTAGTCAGTTTAGTTGCTGAGGGAATTTTCTGAATTTCATTTGCTTTGCATTTGCTTAATTTTGTGTAATTTGCTTGGTTTCCTTGTACTTGAGTTTGACAAGTCTTCTGATGAGTGAAATTACTTTCATTTATCAATTTGAGCCAGAATCAGTTGTCAATTTCATGTTCCAAGTAATTTAAGTAATTTATTTATTGACCAGTGTAGAACCTGTTAGTTTAGTTCTTGGTTGAACAGTTGGATTTCATTTATTAGTGAAACTTATGGCAGTTTCACTGTAATTATCATTCAACTAGTATAGAACTTAGTGTTTCAGTTCTTGGTTGTTAATTTTATGTATTTGGTTATGAGACTTATGGCAGTTTCATTTGCAAATACATATATTGTCTTACAAGCAGGTATTTTTCTACATTTGTAAACATTACAGTTTGCAAATAGGTCAAGTTTGTATTGACTTACAATAGTGTAAGTTTGTATTGGTTTTAGTTAGTAGTTTCATTCTACTTGGATAGTAATGGAAATGTTTTATTCTCATTTTGCGCATTATTTATTTATTTTATCTGAGTTTGCAAATGTCAGGAGCCATTTAAACCTGGCAGGGGAGTATGTAACCCAGGTTAGGTTTGACTGTACCCTATTGTGTTCATTTGCTGGTACAGACTATAGGTGGTGTTTACATCATGCTATAGTCTGTATCACTACTCAATATTCCTGCATGTATTTGTAACTTGTCACTTGTCCATGAGAGTTAGTGAGTGAGCTTGATGAGTGAAATAATGCACGAGTGAGTTGTTCTCTGGTTGTCACGTGACACCAAAGCTAACCTGCAAGACCTCTGCACCCTACTCTATCATTCTGGCTCTATCTATCCTTGAGAAAGGTTGATATTACATTGTAACTTAGTATTGCTAAAGTACAGTTCTCTTTAAGAGACATTTATAGTTTATTTCATCCGACCAGCTGGTAAGTTACCTAATTGAATTGGCATTTAATTTATATACATGTATTTCGGGAATATTACGGCTTTAGTATTTAGCGTCAATTGAGATTTGTATTATTTAGAATGTTTTACCATTGTATTCATTATCTGTATATATTTCATTACAGACCTTTCGTCTATATAATAAAGTTTACACGAACTCGAACCAGGGTTGGATTTACTCCTTTACGGCCACTCGGGTTACATAAGTATTCAATATTATGGGTCTCAAGCGACACTGAAACCATCAGATGACAGTGTGCTGCAGGACGAAAGCAATGCAGAGGGCTTCTGTAGAAGCATTCTGTGTTGCTCTGGTCCAGCATTGCGTTCATGTTGAACGATTAGTCGTTGTTGAGGAGTAGTACTGTATAACATATACATATCAGTTCTTTTGTAAGAACACTAGGTTACATGCATAATATCATCTATGTTTTCGTTACTTGATGAAGTGTTTGAATCCTGAATCTACAAATATTCAATGGTATATGTCTTGAGCGTTACTTACACCATGCATCACTTCAACCGGGTGACAGTGTACTGCGGAATGAGAGTAATGCAGAAGGCTTTTGTAGGAACCTTTTGTGCTGTTCTTGTCCTGCATTGGGCAGTCACGTGCTTTTGTGATCCTGATCATATTGAACTATCAGTCGCTGTAGACTGGTAATACTGTTTAACATCTACATACGGATTCTTCTGTAGAAAAATTATATTCCATGCATTGTACAAACTATAACTGTTACAGTGGTATTCGTCATGGGCGACACTAGAAATGTGCCTCGTTTGAAACAGATTAAGGTGTACTGTAAGACGAATGTTAGGCAGAAAGCCCCTATTGGAATTTTCTGTATTGCTCCTCTGCAGGAACATTTTGTCTCGTACATTATATTATGTATAGATATTACAATATTGCTCGTCTTGAGGGACAGTGAAACCTTGCCCCATTCGAGCAGAGGGCAATGTACTGTAGGACGATGGTAATGCAGAGAGCCTCTATGCGAGCTTTCTGTGTCGCCTTGGTCCTGCACTAGGCTATCGTGCATTTTTGTGAGCCCGATGGACACTGAAACTATGCCTAATTTGAACTAGATAAAGGCGTACTGTAGGACTGATGTACTACGGAAGGCTTCTGTGGGAGCTTTCTGCGTTGCTTTAGCCCTGCACTAGGCTGTCACGTGTTTATGATCCTAGTTCATGTTGAACTATCAGTCGTTGCTGAGGGGTAGAACTGTATACAATCTACATATCGGTTCTTGTGTAAGAACATTGTCTCATGCACTGCATACGTTGTAAATATTCTGTATTGGAGTTTATGTCCTGAGCGACACTGGAACCATGCCTCATTGGAATCAAATGACAGTTTACTGCGGGGCGAAAGTAAGGCAGAGGGCTTCTGTAGAAACTTTCTGCGTTGCTCTTGTCCCGCTCTGGGCTGGCATGTATTGTTGGTTTGTTGTTGTTGTTTGTTTTTTCTATGATCCTAAACAATCTAGAACGATACACCGCAGTATACCGGTTTTCGGTTCTAGTATAAGAACATTATATGTCTCATGCTTTATATATTATCTATGGATGTTGCAGTATAAAGCAGTTTAGTGTAGGACGAAAGTAATGCACAGGGCTTCTGTATGAACTTTCTGTGTTGCTCTGGTCCTGCTATGGACTGTCACGTGTTGCTGTTGGTTCCTTTTTTTTTCTTTCTATAATTCTTATATATCTTGAACGATAGGATGTTGTTGAAAGGTATCGCACTATACTAGTTTTCTGCCTTGTGCAAGAACATTATGTCTCATGCATTATATATTATCTATGGATGTTACAGTATAACAGTGTAGTGTAGGACGAAAGTAATGCAGAGGGCTTCTGTATGAACTTTCTGTGTTGCTCTGGTCCTGCAGTACGCGGTCACACGTTTTATGATCCAGATCATATTGAACGATCTGTCTTTGTTGAGGGGTCTGCTGTATACTATATATATTTTTTATATTTCTTTCAGTTCTTGTGTAAGAGCATCATGTTTCGTGCATAATATTATCTACAAATGTTACAGTACTTTTGGTCATGAGCGACACTCAAAATATGCCTCATTTGAATCGGATTGAGGCGTACTGTAGAATGAATGTAGTACAGAAGGCTTTTGTAGGAACTTTCTGTATTGCTTTGAATCTGCATAAGGCTGTCACGTGTTTATGATCCTAGTTCATGTTGAACTATCAGTCGTTGCAGAGCGGTAGAATTGTATACCATCTACATATCGGTTCTTGTGTAAGAACATTGTCTCATGCATTACATCAGCTGTAAATATTCGGGTTTGAAAGCTACGTCTTGAGCGACGCTAAAACCATGCCTCATTGGAATCAAATGACAGTGTACTGTGAGACTAGAGCAATGCAGAGGGCTTCTGTAGAAACTTTCTGTGTTGCTCTGGTCCCGCTTTGGACTGTATCGTGTTGTTCTTGGTTCTTTGTCTTTATTTTCTTTTCTCTATAATCCTAAAAATCTTGAATGATAGGATGTGTTTTAAAAGGTATCGCACTATACAAGCTTTCGGTTGTAGTATACGAACATTATGTCTCATGCATTATATATTATCTATGGATGTTACAGTATAACATTGTAGTGTAGTACGAAAGTAATGCAGAGGGCTTCTGTATGAACTTTCTGTGTTGCTCTGGTCCTGCAGTACACGGTCACACGTTTGTGATCCAGATCATATCGAACGATTAGTCGCTGTTGATTGGGTCTGCTATATAATATATGTACAGTGGAACTCCTCGTTTGCGGCCGCTAAAAAGAAGGCTAATTGTCCATATACAGAACATGTGACGGCTTGAAGCGGTGTGAAGGTGAAACAGAAGGCTCCTGTAGGAGCTTTATGTTTCACTTTCTCATTGCTTTAGGCAGACACCTGTCTTAAACGACTAATATCTGATACAACTTAGTGGTCGTAATATAGAGAGGTGTTACTGTATGTTCATTTCGTGTCTATGAGAACTGTTTTCCATGCCGATGAGTTCAAAATAATAATAATAATAATAATAATAAAATAATTTATCAATGAATAACAGAAATATGTAGCCATAACCGGATTTGGTATTGATGTATATTTTGTATATTACATGTATGTATGCTCATGGACTATTAAGTCTATTGCAGAAATAAACTATCTATCTATTATCTATAAATGTTACAGTATTATTCGTCATGAGCGACTGTCAAAATACCGGTATGCCTCAGTTGAACCAGATGAAGGCGTACTGTGGGACGAAAGTAATGCAGAGGGCTTCTGTAAGAACGTTCTGTGTTGCTCTGGTTCTACTTTAGTTCTTCATTTATATTTATCTTTATCTTTATCATGATCATGTTGAATGATAGGTCGTTCTTAGTGGTATTACTACAGTGGAAAATCTGTTATTCTTTCCCAATAAACGCGTTTACGCTGAAGCTATTGATTGCAGTGCAAACAGTTTGGGGCCGGACCGGACGCCTGGCAACCCGGCGTCTGATCAGGCTCCAAACTGTTTGCCACCAAGATAAACATGGATTGTTAGAATTGTCCAAGGGTTGTGCTTTTCTGCGTTTGGGTGTTTTGCGTTTGCGTACGTTTTGCGTTTAAATGGGAAAGAATAACAGATCCTCGACTGTACATATCATCTGCATATCAGTTCTTGAATAGGAATACTACGTCTCGTGCATTATATTATCTATGTTTACATCACTTAATTAAGCCTGTGAATCTTGAATCTTGAATTTAGGGTAGAAGTAATGCAGATAGCTTCTGTGTTGCTCCCGTCCTGTTGGACAGTCATTTGTTTTTGTGGTTCATCCTGAAGGAGGTCACTATTTAGTCGTATTGACCTGACAGGAACGTATTTACGTTCCTGCTATTGAGGAGTAGCATTGTGTATAAAGATCACCTATATTTCAATAAGTGTTTTAAAGCGTTTGATTTCATGTAGTATGATGTTGTAATGTTGCTTTACTCTTGTTGTGTTGCTTTACAACTTGGTCTGTTTATATAGTCAAACATGTATTACTTCTCAGTCGGTAAAGGAGACCGGTTATTATGTATCCGGAGTTGCAGACACTTGTGCATGCCTTGTGCCACTCTCCGTTAGCTACATGTAAATTGCCTAAAACCGTTTTTAAAGTTTTATGAATTCGTCATTACCTCATCGTGTGGTTGTTTAGAAGAGGTTTTACTGTAAATTGCTGTATTACTGGTCAGCATAACTGCTTCAATTCGAGCACTGAACAGTATTTTGCCTTTTTTTTCTTCTCTAAAACAAACTACATGTAGTTAATCGAATGATGTTTAGTGTACAGATATCAATATAGGGGAGACAACTCCCGCTTCTTATTTAACTGTTCTAAGTGTACGTGCTGAGTTGCCTCCCTTATAGTTTTTTTTACAGTTGACTCATTACACCATATAATAATAAAATACATTAAGTTTGTTAACCTTTGTCTATTCGGAAACATATATGTAAGTTTATGGCATCATCTGATAAGTTTTTAAGTGTTTTTGTTCAAATAAAATATTTACCTGTATCTTCTTCTAGATTGGCACTTGGAGAACACTTGTGTTTAATTAACCTAACAGGCTAATGCCTATCAAGGTCAAGGGCAACTAGAGGTCATTTAAATATCAATTAATTAGTCCTAATTTTATATTGGTTATTACTTTGAATTTTAATTTTTACTAAACTTCTTCAATTGTACATGTTAAATTGTTACATTAGTAGAGGTATCCAAAATCTTAAGTAATACGTACAATTGTTGTACACAATCTATGTGCTCCAGTAATATCAATCAAGTAATTTATCAAGTTTCACATTGTTCTCCCAATCAGGACTAAGCCTTTTTCATAAATGTCGAACATGAACTACATGAGAGACAAAACATCGGTTTGGATTACTTGTCCAGTACATGGTCGTATATATACACGATTGAATCGTAAAGTGTAGCTATTACCATTAACATGTTTGAAGTGCATATATTATCAGCTAACAGCGTTTAACTTAGTATAACCCTATTATCATGTTTCTATGATTTATTTCATTCTATTTCTACCTATTGTTTTTTTGTTCTCACAATTTTTTTCATCTTGTTCGATTGTCTTGTCCAGAGTTACACTAACACAATGGCCTTTTGAATACTATTACGTCTGCCCACTTCCCTATACTGTATTAACCCTTAGCCCGCCAAATAAATTGTCGTCTGCTATATTTCTCGTCTGCTTCAAGTTTCAAAGTGCTTCAAAGTTGCTCAAAATTGCTGAAAATGTTGTCCGAGTGTCAAACAGCTTGGATCCGGATGAGACGCCGAGTTACTCGGCGTCTCATCCGGATCCAAGCTGTTTGCATATGGAGCTATAGTTGTGAGTGGCAGGCTAAGGGTTAATGGCTGTAGTACTGTTCCCAAATAGGTAATGACATAGTTGCATATCGAGCGGCAGTGGGCTTATTCTATGCTAAAACACATTCTTGTCGCTTGAAATGCAAATATTATCATAACTTTGAATTCAATGTCGCGAACCTTGTTTTTAGTTTTGTTAAACACATATCTGGTATTATCAAGTTTCTGACACTCATGGTATTGTCTACATTTTGTAACTTACAATTTTGCAATTTTTCATGCGCTATTTTGATTTTAGCTGGTGACGTGGAAACGAACCCAGGTCCTGCTGATACTGATTATCTATCTCTTTTTCACCTTAATATGCGATCTATTCGCCATAAACTTGATTATGTGAAAGACACTTGCTTAGATTTTGATATTATCTGTTTTACAGAAACACACTTGACCAATGTTATTGATGACACAGAACTAATCTTAGAAGGCTATGAAAATTAGGTGTGTGAAGTTTGCACGACAATCGACATTTCGACATTCGACCTTTCACAAATGAAAGGTCGAACAGCTGTCGAATTTCAACTTTCGACATTTAAGCTTTCACATAATGTAACAAATTTTGCCGATCGACAAGTCAGCTTTGCCATAATGTCGAAATATTGTTGAAATTAGACGTTCGACATTCAACATTTTTAAATCACATTACTTTTGTCGAACTGATGTCGAATTTCGACGATCGACACTTAAACAAAGTCGAAATATTGTCGAAATTCGACGTTCTTCTTTCAACAATTCTTAAACTCATTCACTATATCGACCTTATGTCGAATTTCGACGTTCGACAAGTGGCCTGGCAGGGAAAAAGTCGAAATATTGTCGGAATTCGACGTTCGACATTCAACATTTTTAAATCACATTACTTTGTCGAACTGATGTCGAATTTCGACGATCGACACTTAAACAAAGTCGGAAAATTGTCGAAATAGGGTCGAATTTCGACGTTCGACAAACTGGAAGTAAGGGAAAAAGTCGAAATATTGTCGAAATTCGACGTTCGACATTCAACATTTTTAAATCACATTACTTTTTCGAACTGATGTCGAATTTCGACGTTCGACACTTATACAAAGTCGGGAAATTGTCGAAATAGGGTCGAATTTCGACGTTCGACAAACTGCAAGTAAAGGAAAAAGTCGAAATATTGTCGAAATTCGACATTCGACATTCAACATTTTTTCAACACATTATTTTGAGGAACTGATGTCGAATTTCGACGTTCGACACTTATACAAAGTCGGGAAATTGTCGAACTTTGGTCGAATTTCGACGTTCGACAAATTGCATGTAAGGGAAAAGTCGAAGTATTGTCGAAATTCGTCGTTCGACATTCAAAATTTCTTAAACACATTACTTTGTCGAACTGATGTCGAATTTCGACGTACGACACTTATACAAAGTCGGGAAATTGTCGAACTTGGGTCGAATTTCGACGTTCGACAAACTGCAAGTAAGGGAAAAGTCGAAATATTGTCGAAATTCGACGTTCGACATTCAAAATTTCTTAAAGTCATTCCCTCTGATGAACTTATGTCGAATTTCGACAATTTGCCGGACCCGGGAAAAGTCGAAATATTGTCGAAATTCGACGTTCTTCTTTCAACAATTCTTAAACTCATTCACTATGTCGACCTTATGTCGAATTTCGACGTTCGACAAGTGGCCTGGCAGGGAAAAAGTCGAAATATTGTCGGAATTCGACGTTCGACATTCAACATTTTTAAATCACATTACTTTGTCGAACTGATGTCGAATTTCGACGATCGACACTTAAACAAAGTCGGAAAATTGTCGAAATAGGGTCGAATTTCGACGTTCGACAAACTGGAAGTAAGGGAAAAAGTCGAAATATTGTCGAAATTCGACGTTCGACATTCAACATTTTTAAATCACATTACTTTTTCGAACTGATGTCGAATTTCGACGTTCGACACTTATACAAAGTCGGGAAATTGTCGAACTAGGGTCGAATTTCGACGTTCGACAAACTGCAAGTAAAGGAAAAAGTCGAAATATTGTCGAAATTCGACATTCGACATTCAACATTTTTTAAACACATTATTTTGAGGAACTGATGTCGAATTTCGACGTTCGACACTTATACAAAGTCGGGAAATTGTCGAACTTTGGTCGAATTTCGACGTTCGACAAATTGCATGTAAGGGAAAAGTCGAAGTATTGTCGAAATTCGTCGTTCGACATTCAAAATTTCTTAAACACATTACTTTGTCGAACTGATGTCGAATTTCGACGTACGACACTTATACAAAGTCGGGAAATTGTCGAACTTGGATCGAATTTCGACGTTCGACAAACTGCAAGTAAGGGAAAAGTCGAAATATTGTCGAAATTCGACGTTCGACATTCAACATTTCTTAAAGTCATTCCCTCTGATGAACTTATGTCGAATTTCGACAATTTGCCGGACCCGGGAAAAGTCGAAATATTGTCGAAATTCGACGTTCTTCTTTCAACAATTCTTAAACTCATTCACTATGTCGACCTTATGTCGAATTTCGACGTTCGACAAGTGACCTGGCAGGGAAAAAGTCGAAATATTGTCGGAATTCGACGTTCGACATTCAATATTTCTTGAACACATTCCCTCTGTTAAACCGTTGTCGAATTTCGACGTTCGACAATTTGCCGGACCCGGGAAAAGTCGAAATATTGTCGAAATTCGACGTTCGACATTCAACATATCTTAAACACATTACTATGTCGAACTGATGTCGAATTTCGACGTTCGACATGTGGCCGGCCCGGGAATATGTCGAAATATTGTCGATTTTCGACATTTGACATTTATCAAAAGTCGACATAAGTTTGAACTAGTGTCGAAGTACGACGTTCGACAAGTGGCCGGCCCGGAAAATGTCAAAATCCTGTCGAATTTCGACATTCGACACTTATACAAAGTCGGGAAATTGTCGAACTAGGGTCGAATTTCGACGTTCGACAAATAGAAAGTAACAGAAATAGTCGAAATTCGACGTTCGACATTCAATATTTCTTAAACACATTCACTATGTTGAACTAATGTCGAATTTCGACGTTCGACAATTTGCCGGACCCGGGGAAGGTCGAAATATTGTCGAAATTCGACGTTCGACTTTCAAAATTTCTTAAACACATTACTATGTCGAACGCATGTCGAATTTCGACGTTCGACATGTGACCGGCCCGGGAATATGTCGACATATTGTCGAAATTCGACATTTGACATTTATCAAAAGTCGACATTAGTTCGAGCTAGTGTCGAATTTCGACGTTCGACAAGTGGCCGGCCCGGAAAATGTCGAAATACTGTCGAATTACGACATTCGACACATATACAAAGTCGGGAAATTGTCGAACTAGGGTCAAATTTCGACGTTCGACATTGTCCTTTTACCAAAATGTCGAAAATTTTACGAAATTCGATGTTCGACTTTCAACACGACTTAAAGACATTCACTACGAACTTGTGTAGAATTTAGACGTTCAATAATTTGGCGAGCTCAGAAAAAGTCGAAATATTGTCGAAATTCGATATTTGACAATCAACATTTCTTTACCACATTCAGTTCAGTTCAGTTCAGTTCAGTATCTTTAGGGAAAATGTCGATTATTGTCGAATTTCGACTTGCGAGAAATTGCCAGGCAGGGAAATAGTCGAAATATTGTCGAATTTCGACGTTCGACATTGTCCTTTCACAAAGTGTCAAACATTCAACATTTCTTTAAAGTCGGGGAAATGTGGAAAATTATCAAATTTCAAATTTCGACAATTTAACGGCAGATAGTGCGGATAAGTCTTCGGGAGTCGTGCGATTTATTCTGTATACGTATGGGCGCAATAGTGTGCATATAGAAGAGCCCTTTGATCTATTTATACACTGTTTACTACATGTATTTGACATGTATGAATTATTGTACCACGCACTATTATTTTGTAATTGTATGTAGATGTATAACCTGTACATTTATACGAAAAACGGTTTGAATCCAGATTAAAGGTCTTCTACGGAACTATATTTATCTAGGTCTACATTGTTAATCTTATACTTGTCTAACCTGCTGTGTAACTTCTTTTCTTAAACCAAAACACTCTGAGCTTAGATATTTGGCGCAAAGCATCATCTACTGATCCTCTGTATAGTAAGGGCGCCCAGGCCAGTGGAATTTATTTTTGCAAGTGGTGATGGAGAAATTTTTCAGTTATACATGTATTGCCGAATTCGTAATGCATTTTTATGAAGATTTTATGCGGATGCCAATTTCAAAAGTGGTCAGAATTTTTCTACAGTCATTTTACTTACTCCACCCACCAACGTTCAATGCTAATTCTTATAAACGGAAAGCATTTCAACTAGTTTCAGGGCTGACTGGACCCTAGGTCCCAAAAAAGCCGCAATTAATGAGACCTATATCATGTTAAATGTGCAAGTATTCTCTACAGAATGGAACTTGTTTGATGTTAAACGGCCGCCGGATAACTCGGAAAATTAGTATTGATTATCAGCCCTTGAATAATGAATTCCAGCTTCTTATTTCCCACTATATAAACTTACTAGTAGAAATGATACGTGAATTTCTCTTCAAATCATGATGCTAAGTTTTCCTTTTGTGTATGGGAATTGCATAAAACCATCGGAAAATGAAAATTAAAACATATAAAAATCCAAGATGTCTGCCGTTGGTCATTTTGTCGGCCATTTTGAAAATATCGGAAAATATTTTTGTCTTGGAACTAGGTGTGACACATTGATTTTAATTAATTTGAGGTCAATTAATTCATTGCTGATGTTAAAATTACATTTAGACGGTGTTGGATAGGTCAAATTATTTAATTCTAATCAATTGCTACTATATATATTATTGTTACATAACCTCATGTTAAAATAACAAAGTGAACTAACAGATTTGTTTTTAAATTATCTTTATGGTAATATGGCTGTTCATGATCATGCATTGAGGACATACAGCCAGCATAATCTTTCATGTGGCAATGCTCCAGAAAAGAGAAGGGCACATGCTGTTTTCAAAACGTGTACAAATCTTGGTGTTAAAATGGGTCCTTTATGGACCGTTTACTTTGCCAGTATCACATAAAAAATCAACAACCCATTCCATACATGTTGTCTCAGTTCATTGAGTCATCTAACAGTTATTCAATAGTTTGTCTAGGAATTTAAGTCCTCCATAACGCCATATAACAACATAAATCAAGGTCAGTCACCAGTTATGGTAGTCGACCAGCCCGTCTTCATGTTTGAAAAGAAACTTCAATGGCAATATCCGCAGAAAGAACACGGTAAGGTCTCCACCCTTGCTACACTTGGGCAATGTCTACTGAACATAATTATACGCTGCAGCGAGTGTCAGGAGATGGGCTAGACTGTAGAAGGGGACACTAGCACTCGATATCTCGAATAGTGGCAGAGCTCATCCCTTAATTGGCAGCCATTACATATGCAAATTAAAATGCGTGAATCAGGATTCAGTACCTATTCTGTACATTCCTAAGCAAGAAACATATATTTTATTTTTATTATGCCAAAATGCTACAGACAAATTGTCATCTGACGTGTGGATTAAACATGTGCCCTCTAGAGCCACATGTAGATTCTGCCTTAAACTGAATCTTCTGATTCTTCAATTTGTTAATTCTTGTCACACAGCTGTTTTTAGTCTTTATATAGAAGCGGTTAATTCTCAAATGCCATGAGTCTTCATATGACACTATTTCTAGTATTTTATAAACCTGCCATTCCACCTCCGCCTTATGGAAATACGCGAAAAGAAACATACCGTTGTACCAAAAGGCTGATTTCATGGGTCTAAAAATCAATGGGAACATTTTTAAACGCCAAACGTGCTAGCTTCGTGATTGATTTATTGAATTTAGTTTCATGGCATCGCAATACATCAAAGGGCCATATGGCGCAGAGAAATGATTACGTATCATGTACATATTAAATTATGTCGATCAACGAGTGTGTACCTCAGAAAATAACCCAATGCATGTATAAGGATAAAGGCGTTTGAAAAACAAAACTAGACATATATGTCCAATAAATAGCGTCCTGGGTTACAAAAACATTATAATTTCATCCATTTGAATGTGATAACTCTAGAAGATGCCTTTGAAGATCATGTACCTGAATGAACACCATAGTAACAAGAAAGGTACACTAGCCTACAAATTACATGTGAGCGACATGGATATAAGATACATGTACATGTGCAGGCATGAACGATATTAACAATAATTGTGTAGCTTGATATCAATAGTGATAACTTTTAGAAGACGTCAAATTTTGAAAAGATATTTAATACTCAACTACTCTGATACATATGCTGCTGTTTTGCCTTGTAACCAACTCACAAGGTCCATCTGCGTGACCATATTTTGAAAATAATACGAAAACGGCAGTAAATCCTAACGTAATTCAGTTGAATTAAATCATACAAACTCGGAATAATTATGATTTAACCGGCGTTACGGTACACTAAAATTATTTAGAAGGTTTTGAGTAGATCTGTCAAAATGTTTATATGATATTTGGCAATTTACATATTAAACTTAAACAAAGGGGAGTTTGCTCAAACAAACGAGACATCGCAGACGATGCAAATACCCTCGCTCAGTTCTATTTATACTTACGATGGCATTTTAAAAGGGGTGATTTCTGTGAATATGTGTGTGAAGTTTCGTGGTAAAAGTAATATACTCCGGACAAAATAAGTTAAATACATATGTACATACACACATTTTGGAATATAGGTCAAACGTCAAGGTCAAATTCACAGTGACCTTAAAGTAGTACTGAACATCCCGCCATCTCATTTTGTATACTTAACAAAATTTCTAATCGGTCACCTTATATTTCATTCAGAAAAAGAAATATAAAGAAATTATAAACCATGTTTTTGTGTTACAATGTCAATGTAATCAATTTTGAAACAGACTATCACAATTTGGCGGCTATCACCTTTCCTTCTAAGCTTTAACAACAACTGTGGAGGCACTCCAGATTTTGAAAGGCACAGGAGTGTTACACAGATCTTAGGCCGAATGTTAGCAATGTGCATTGCCCCCGTCAGATGCAATAACAGTTTCTTATTTACTTCTCATAGACGAGAGGAATTCAGCAAAAGTATTGATGACCTAACGTTCTCACACATTGATGACGTCACGCCCCAATGCGTCAAACTATGTTTTTGTGTTACAATGTCAATGTAATCATTTTGAAACAGACTATCACAATTTGGCGGCTATCACCTTTCCTTCTAAGCTTTAACAACAACTTCTATGGAGGCACTCCAGATTTTGAAAGGCACAGGAGTGTTACACAGATCTTAGGCCGAATGTTAGCAATGTGTATTGCCCCCTTTCAGATGCAATTACAGTTTCTTATTTACTTCTCATAGACGAGAAGAATTCAGCAAAAGTATTGATGACCTAACGTTCTCACACATTGATGACGTCACGCCCCAATGCGTCAAACTATGTTGGCTGAGGTAAGGTACGAACGCGTTTCTTGAGAATGTCGAAAAAGCGCTCTGTGGGGTTAAACTTATCTGTATCGTCGGGTCAAAGCTGTCTGGTGATGACTTCATCCTTAAGTGGCCGTCAGCAGCGATTGTCCACCTATTGCAGCCGTTAACGTACCGTTTTTTGGGTGTGACGTTACGGCCGTGTTAACCATTAAGCTGTCTTGCCGTCTTAGCAACGGGAATAAATATGTTTCTCAGGTGCATCACTACAATGTTTCGGGCTTAGGGTTGTTGTTACCCGCCGTTTTGGTTTCCTCGGGCGGTCTGCTCTAATTCGGTGACGTCAGTTTGCCAAATTATAGCCTAAATGGTCGAAAGTAACCGGTTTAAAGAGTGCTAGCCACATGCAAATGGACGGAAACATTTTCTAATATTGAATACACATAAATTAGTCTTGTTTTGTTTCCACTTCCGGAATTCCTTGGTGGTTGAATCATATTTGCCGTAAGGATACACCAGCGTGCAGCATGCCGACGTCTCTGTCGCTCTCTTCATGTGTTATTCTCACCATTTTAGGTGTTTTTCGGGCTTGGCAGTCATTGGAGATCTTGCGGGCATAGACTTTCTTCAATACCTTACCCGCGCAAATAAGGCCAAACAAGTCATGTGGTTGTTCTGACGTTCACGAAGTAGGGCAACGTGTATAAATAAAAAAAAATAAGGAGTGCTAAGAACCAATCATATTGTGTGTAAAATATCATAAATGTGACTTTAGTATTTAAGGGTGTATCAATGTCATGCATTTGGGAAATTTGAAACCACTCTATGATGGTTTTGTACTGAAGAGCTATTTAAGATGAATGAAAAAATAGAAAACGTGTACATTTTGGTGAACAACAGTTGGCTCTACCGGCATATAAAATTTACCCCACCCATTTCCTCTTATTTTGTCCTTTTCAAACAGCCCGCTTCAATAAAATCCATTTCAAATTAAACCAAATATGATAATTTGGTTTTGTGTTATTCATGTCCTATCTATGGTAGTATTTCTTCATACAAAAACAAATTTAAGAAAAGAAAGGCACCAAATGTGAAATTTATAAAGCTCTAAATATCATTGATATGGTACTTTTTTGTAAATTTTGTAAGGGGAGATAACTCTTTTTACTTTAATAACTCAAAATGTTCAACACTGACCTTTCAATTTCTTTTCATATTTTGAACTGCCTTAGCATGGGCTTTCATCTGGTAGAATATAAGAAAAAGTTTAATACTAGAACTATTTCATTTCAAACTTTTTTACTTTTTTTCATAAAATAAAAATCTAATAAAATCATTTCCTATATCCTTAGCAAGCCTGACCAATTTTGTACACATAACACAGACAATACCGGACTAGTTTTGAGCTCATTTTCTGAATAAACACTACACTCTGACATCTCAAAACTACTCTGACGTGTCAACACGAAACCGAAAGTGACAATCTATTTTTAGAAGCGCTATATTTAAATCGCGTTCACGCAATACTCAAACGACTTAAAAAAATAGGATCTTGAGCTCAGTTTGAGCTCAGTTTGAGCTTTGTGAGCTTTGTGTTGACGTGTCAGTGTTACTGAATTCCAGCATGAGTGCTTTTATAATGGGTTTTGACAAAGAGGTCGCGTACATTTTAAACCGAAAGTAGAAAGATGGACCGTTTCGGCCCCTCTGGCATTTGCATTTTTCCAGTCTTGCAAATTTGTGTCTGGATCCATTTTCGATGCTGCCTGAAAGTGTCACATTTTGCAGGTGACCATTGATATTCTAGAAATAGGAAGAGCCGAACCTGGCCTTTCAGAAAAATCTTCCAACGTGATGTGCGAATCATAACTTTTCATTCTACGGAAGCCAAAATGTGCCATAAACGTCAAAACGTTTTAATACGTTATGGGCGTGGAAAGGATATAAAGCATATTTTTGATATTCAAGGATCCATATTGTTCAAACCTGGTGCCTGCTTTGTCTAAATTTGGTTTATATATGTGAAAATACCACCATAGACATGAAATAAATAAAGAAAACCCAAATTACTATTTTTGTTTTGTTTTGAAATAGAATTTACTGAAGCTTGTACTCTGAATGGGTAAAATTTGAAAACAAAATCCCAAATTTGACATACCTTTTTCAAATCGCTGTAGCTCAAAAAAAGGACACCACCATCTATATTTTTTTTCCATTTTTTTATTCATCATAAATAGCTCTTCCAAAAAAACAATGATAGAAAAAAAGTTTAAAATCGCTTATGGGTTGGATACACCCTTAAAGACATATGTAGCTTTAAAAAGTGACCGATTAGAATTTTTGTTTAGTATATTAACACACCAAATTTGCTATTCCTTGCTAATACGGTACAACAGATATGCCCCAGACAAGCTTTTTGAAAAGAATTGAGGTCAAAATTCAAGGTTAAGGTCACAGTAAATGAAAAGTATTACATGACACTCCGTCTACTCAAAGTGTACTCACACAACAAATTTGCTATTCCTATCTGATGTGGTAATGAAAATATACTCAGGACAAGGTGAGTTACATACATACACGCATACACACATTTTACAATTGAGGTCAAAGGTAAAGGTCAAGGTCACAGTGACCTTTAAGTAGTACGCGACACTCCGCCTTCCAATGATGTTCTTACTCACCAAATTAGCTATTCCTAGCTAATACGGTACAGAAGATATGCGCCGGACAAACGTTTTATTAAAAATGAGATCAAATTTCAAGGTCATGGTCACAGTGCCCTAAATTAAGTACGTGACACTCCGCCATCCCATGAAGTACTCACACAACAAATATGGTTGTTAAGGAAATATACATGTAGTGTTAAATGCAATATAATTGTGGCGAAAATTGAATAATTCAAGGTCAGAGTTATCGCCCTTGTTAAAATGTCCCTGACCACTTTCAGCCTTGGCATCCACCGTTTACAAACTTGGCAAGGTCTATACTATTCAAATATACCATTAGAAATTTTCTGCATCTCCACTTGCAAATCATTATTATTTAAGGGTATTTTGAGAGTTGGCGCCCTCACTAGTAAAGAATGTTCAATTTTTTTCCCATGGGTAAAAAATGAGCCCACCCGGGAGTCACAAAATTACAAAGATAAGAAATAGTACAGCCCGCTGAGGGTCTTCTTGCATTATAGTGACCGACCAGTCAGCCCCAAAATAGTTTACGGTCCGAAGCCAAGGCTGAGGGCCGTACACTTTTTGGGGGCTGACTGTGAGGTCACTATAATGCAAGGAGGCCCGAGTGGGCTGTACTATTTCTTAAAGTATACCGCAATTCTAATTTGGATCAAAACAGTTATCGAACGTAAAATTCTAATGGTCGTCTCGAGAGTATCTCCCTTTGAATTACTTTATATCGGTGATCGTACTTACAAAAGTATCGGGAACAATTTTTATAGTGGAAATTTTATCAAAATCAATAATAAAATTACCTCTTTTTCATCTTTTCTAAACCAGATATAGAATCTATATAGATCTAACATCTATACTAAGCTTTGTTTGAAATTTAATAAAAGTCTTTATCTACAGTAAACTTGAGCTATCAACCTCGCAACGTGTTTATATGGATCTAGTAAAAACTGTTTTGACGCATAATATGATTATCCAGCTCATTTCGTACGTTTCTCCATTTCGTTTTCTAATTTCTGAGTAAAAGTTAAAGAGACGATTTGCTGAATGTTACGAAGTTTTCCAGCAAATTTATTGTTTCTAGATTCTACTTCTTTGCTTTATTCGTTTTTACGTCTCTTTCCCGGGGTACTCTCTTAGAGATCTTACCCATGGTCGGGGGAGCATCTTGAAATTATTAAGATCTAAGCACTGGAATTTTTATATTTCCGTCGTCCTCATTAAACCATTTTTTCTCGAGTTTTCGTGTTCGACAGACCCGCAAATCTGCCATTGGAACTCAATAGTAAATCTAAAGATTTGTGGAAGCCGGGCGTGTATTTTCGAGTTACGTAATATGTTCATTGATTACCTCCCTTTAATAAAATTTTGCATCGGTAGTAACCAGTAAGCTTCCTTGTGTATACTTAAATCTACACTTTCCGTATTATGAAACTAATGATGTAAAATTGAATTTTAAAATCTAGTGTATGATCTTTGATTAAATCGCAAACAATCAAAGTTAAGATTTTGTAAATGTTAACGTTTATAAGACTAAAACAGATCAAGTCTTATAGTCACAACTAATCTCTATGAGTCTTAGATTTATCATAGATAAATTTCAAAATAGATCTACACTTCACCTTTAAGTTATAAGTACTCGGACATAATATCAAAAAGGCTAATATTTGCTAAAGTCACGTTAACACTAGTTAAGCAGTTATTTCAAATTTCATAACGCAGTCATCATATTCATGACGCAACCGCGCTTAGCAGTGAGCACTATCGTATAATAGTGATCGCTAGCTCGTACAAAGATAAAGAAGGAGCGTACGTAGGTAAGGTATACTATAGTTATATAGTGAACCTTCAAACACCTCTGAAACTAATATGACCAGAGTTTTTGATACTCGGCATGGTGAAAGTTCTAGAAGCACTTTACCAATATATTCAAGCGGCCCATTGCATATCTAGGTCACAGGAGCTAAAATTATTTTTTTCAATGAAACCTGCAAAAAATCTCTTGTCATAATAGTCACCACAGTACGTACCCTGAGCTTAGGTATTTGGTACACAGCATCATCTAGTCAGCAATAGGCACTGTCATATTGTCAAAATTCTCAGCTTTTCAAGATATTTACGTCAACGGTTCCAGGTGAGCGATTTAGGGCCGTATACGACTCTTGTTTAAAATTGGCATTATAAAATAAGAAAATTTAGTTAACGATTATGTTAAGGTCTGTTGTAGGAATGTGTAAGTTGTAACAATTAAACATTTCAGTCAATTCCCACTACAAATAGCAACATACCCGGTCCAGATGATGTATTTGCCACACAACGACTGTTCGGTTTAATTTCCCATTACAAAACGTTTGGAAAGTCCTACAATATTCATACAATCAATTATCAGTGCAGACTTTGGTCAAATGTCATTTACAGCAGCACATCGACATTGTGCGAGTTTGGAGCTGTACTTCTTGAAATTATCAACTATCAGGGCTGCCATAATATCCGGACTTTTCTTAATTTCTAAGTGCTACTAGTCTACCAACATTTTGACCGTTTTTGACCCCTCATGGCATGTCGTGTAGACGGGTTACATCCACCTGATTCGTGTTCAGTGAACATATCTTAGAAATTCTAGGGGGGATGTAAAGTCGAAAAGTTCAAATTAAGGTCAGAAATGAGGTCAAATGTCAACGGGTGCAGATTTTTGTATACCATAATATAAACCTAACTTTATTTACATTTCAAATATATCAAATGAACTATTATTGGTTACAATTAGTTCACAAATGTCTGTACTTGCTAAATATTATCAAAAAAGTAAAATATTACTATCAATGTCCTTTTCCAGGGGCAATAACTCTGATTTTCCTCATTCTTTTTTATATTTTTATAGTTATTTTTTCGTTATTTTTGTCTGTGTTCTTATAACATCAAATTATTTTTATGTTTCTTTACACCTTTGACATAAAGTAACAATTCTAAATGCAAATGGAAGTAAATATTACAGCCAATGCCCTTTTCCAGGGGCAATAACTCTGATTTTTCTCTTTCTATTTTATTTTTTATGGGAATTTGTTTTCGTTATTTTTTGACTGTTTTCTTATAACATCAAACTTTTGTATGTTTCTTTACACCTTTGACATAAAGCAACGATTCAATATGCAAATAAAAGTAAAAATTACAGTCAATGCTCTATTCCAGGGGCAATAACTCTGTTTTTTCTGTTCCATATATCTTTTTTAATAGGAATTTGATTTCGTTATTTTTTGACTGTTTTCTCATAATGTGTTTATGTTTGTTTACACTTTTGATACAAATGAGCAGTTCAATATGCAAATAAAAGTAAATATTATAGTTGATGCTCTATTCCATGGGCAATAACTCTGATCTTTCAGTTCCATATTTAATTTTAAATGGGAATTAGTTTTCGTTTTTTTGTACTGTTTTCTTATAATATTTTATGTTTGTTTACACTTTTGACATAAAGGAGCAGTTCAATGTGCAAATAAAAGTTAATATTACTGTCAGTGCTCTTTTCCAGGGGCAATAACTCTTGTTTTTCCATTCCTATTTTATATCTAATTATTATTATTATTATTATACCCGATTTATATAGCGCTCTTTTCACACAGGAGTTGTGCGTTCAAAAGCGCCTCACATGAAATTATATTAATGTACCTACAAAGCGAGAAAGACAAATTACTACGTTTTAGGGTATACATACAGACAACCCCGATATATAAAAAAGCCAAAAGATTGGATTGTGTGCGATGCCAAATGAGTTTCTCTTAAATTCACTTTGGGGAAAGTATCATTATATTAAGTATTACTTTCTTAGGAACACTGTATTGACATGAACATACATAATGGATGACTATGTTAGGTTCGAATTTCTATAAAATGTTATCGTTGGTTTTGTGACAAATCCAAGGGTTATTACTATGTATCTGGCTAAAACATGGTGTATTTACAATTTTGTGACGGGAAGTTGTGCTTTACAGCCTGTATACGTGTAATTTTAACACATACCAAATGAATTAGATGTAAACATTCTGTATAATTATTCACATACTTTAACGTACAGTTTTACAAATGAACATTTACAATATCAATATCCTTTTAGAGATATTTGAACGAAGAAGAACAATCACAAACCATACACTCGTGGTATCATTTGACCAAACTTGCGAATAACTTTACAGAACTTTCATCACCAATTGGATGTACTAAGACATGCATTATGCTTCGTTATGAAACAATCAGATCATCGATCTACATACATTCAGTTTACAATGACGCGTCTAGCAAAAGTGAGAATGTGGGGATTCTTATAAAGACGCATGCTACCAATTAATCTGAGTTACACAGTGTGTTGCCTCACAACCACATTCATATGCATACTTGTTGGCTTTTATAGCAAGCACATTTTGCCGAGCTGCACTTTGTCTTGCAATAGCAAGACGCGAGTTGCATGTATGCCATTGGGATAGAGGGATTTCTTATCCAATTGGGGGTGATACATAATTAGTGTGTGTGTATGGGGTCCAAGGCTGTCTTGACTTTCATGAGTTGCCTATACCAGCAAGTGTCTATATACCAGTTAAGGTATGGAAACCTATGATGTTTTGTTGACCTTGAGTGCCTCATATATTTTGTTAACAAGGAATCATCCCCTTTGCTTTGCTGTACCGGATAACATCCATAGTAACACGTCATTTCCTACAAAGCATCAACAGTATTACGTCTGTGTCAATCAGACGATCAAACCCGCTTGCAACAGCATCCTTAGCATGGAATATCATTCTATTGTTAGCTTCTTTATTATCGACCGACAACTTATCAGCATGGAAGCTATATGACTTTGCATTTATAACGCCTACGAACGTTCCATCTGCTACAACAAGCAACCCTTGTGGTAATAATGTGTCATTCAGATGATAGAAACTCGGCAATGTACATGTATTTCTACTTCTCGTCGAGCACAAGGTATGGCTCTCTGACATGCGGTAGTGGGTCCAGGTAGTGGGTCTTCTGGACCTGTGATTTTTTCCAGTGGCAGCTTTGAAAGACCTGCTCCCAAGGTATCAAATGTGACATCAATGCGAGTAGGTGTGCCTATGAAATGGGAATATACCGACTGAACAAATTCTTGAGCATACTCTCCGAATGTCTGACATCCTTGAGATCTTTCTCGAGCTTTAATAAGGTCAGGTCTTATCTGTTTCGATACGTGTTGCTTGTCTGATCTCGTGTCTCTATAAATACTTGCTAATGTCTTTGACTCTGTTTTTTGGGTGGAGCAAATAGTCGGTGTTGCACTCCTTGAATCAATAATTTTTAAAGTCCTAAACCAATGAGAGGGTTCTGCAATCATATCGCGTCCAACAGAATATGGCTAATGTCTTTTGTTTCAGCATCCTTTAACGTTGTCTCAACAAATTGGTCTACATCATTGGATGCGTCTTTCGATTTTTCACTTGTCGAAATACAAAATACATCTAACAAACCGCCCAGTGCAGCAAGGGCTTGGATTACCTTTGCTAAAAGATCTTGGTATACGGAAAGAGTTGGTTTCCTTTGTACAACAATCAAACTTGAGCTGGTTTCCCGTAATGAAGTTAATATTTTTGTTAATTGACCCTGTGAGATCTGAACATACACAATCAACGCATTATATTTCGAGTTCTGTTAATTCGTATTAGATGGTTTTCATATGGGAAGAGAAAAGGCTGCATGGACCACATCGAATGCATTTCATGGAAAATATTTTACATTTACAATTTATTGTTTATTTACTATTAGTTAAAATGTAGAAACAGTAAAGTCTTGAAAACATTGCGATTGCTATGTATGACAAGCCATTAGATAAGTTGTATTTAATGCAATTATTGTGTTGGACTGGACGTGTTTGCCTGATAGTGGAAAAACCTTACTTCGCAATTCCTACAAGCCAAGCAGCTTTGTTTAAACACACGAAATTATTTGCATACTAAATAGCTTGTGTTTTGTGGCATTACGCAAAATAATATAAGTGTCCAGTAGAGTGTGAATGAAGGAAATATAATACTGATACATTAGGCTAGGCTGCTATTTATTGGATATAGATATACATATAGTTGCGAAGATTAAGCGTATGCGCTAAAGAAAACTGATTGCAGTGACAGATGCCTGTATTTTCGATGTTGCCGCTTTTGTTCAGATTAATAAATTTGTGAATATGACAATGAATATATACACACATCATAAGCAAATAATACAACAACAAACAGGATTTACTACTTTACTATTCATAAACCACATATATATATATATATCGGAAAAAGAAGTTATGAAAAATCAGCCGCCGCGGCCGGGAATCGAACCACGGGTCTCTGGATTGCCGGTCCAGCATGCTAACCACTACACCACAGCGGCCATGTATATGTATTTGCCAAAAGTAAGTCAATACCCAATTAAACAAGTTCTTTAATAAATATACAATCACAAAATTAGTGATTTTTAACACTACCTTTGACTCCGAAAGTTTGACTAATGGTCATGTATGAGAAAATTTAAGAAACGAAATTAATCATTAGTGCAAAAGGTAACGGTCATCTTAAAGCAAACACGTTTCTTTTTCAAACATTGGTCATTATGCATTAAAGTAAGCTTCAAATCAATTTAAAATTTTCTTGATTACCTTGCCAATGCTTAAAAACATATATTTCAACACCAAAAGTATAAAATTTGGTCATACATGTCAAATGTTAGAAGAGAAATGGTATATGAGAACCGAAAATGGCGACCATCTTGAAAAATGACGGCCATTTTGAATGTTTACGGTGCAAAAGGGCTTTTTGTTGAAAGAAAGGCCATATCAGTATATTATGTAAACCTACTTTGATGATTGTATATCAAGTTTATGATTTTTTCTCTAATGTGCCCAACTATTATAGCAGAAATGAACAGAATACGTGATTTACTGGCTTATTTTAAGAGTTATCGCCCTTGTTTGTGACTTATAATTGTTTTTTCTGTCACGATTTTTCGACCAATTATACATTCAATAAATTAAAGTTTTTTAGGTTATCTATGAGTGATTGCAAATAGCATAACAATTAATTATCATAATTCCTATTAAAAAGGAGATATGGAACAGAAAAAACAGAGTTATTGCCCCTGGAATAGAGCATTTGACTGTAATTTTTACTTTTATTTGCATATTGAATCGTTGCTTTATGTCAAAGGTGTAAAGAAACATACAAAAGTTTGATGTTATAAGAAAACAGTCAAAAAATAACGAAAACAAATTCCCATAAAAAATAAAATAGAAAGAGAAAAATCAGAGTTATTGCCCCTGGAAAAGGGCATTGGCTGTAATATTTACTTCCATTTGCATTTAGAATTGTTACTTTATGTCAAAGGTGTAAAGAAACATAAAAATAATTTGATGTTATAAGAACACAGACAAAAATAACGAATGAATAACTATAAAAGATATAAAAAAGAATGAGGAAAATCAGAGTTATTGCCCCTGGAAAAGGACATTGACAGTAATATTTTACTTTTTTGATAATATTTAGCAAGTACAGACATTTGTGAACTAATTGTAACCAATAATAGTTCATTTGATATATTTTAAATGTAAATAAAGTTAGGTTTATATTATGGTATGCAAAAATCTGCACCCAATGACCTTTGACCTATTTCTGACCTTAATACGCGCCTTAGAACTTTACATCCCCCCTAGAATTGTTCGTATACATATGCTGAATATAAATCAAGTGGATGTTGCCCGTCTACACGACATGCCATGAGACCCATTTTCCAGAGCCTTATTTTCGATCCGTAGGCAGACTATACGGAGCTGCGAAACGTTTTTGAAATGATCGGCTTTTATTGACAATCAAGGTCAGGACTGTAAATGGTGTGGTATATTGTTTTTCAAAGATGTCTTTGAACACAACCGCACGTGATTAAAGGGTTTTAACCCATAACCCCATAGCCTGATTCTAGTTTTGAAAATAGAGCCACTTAAAGTTGGTGGACAATAAAGCAGTCTGCTTTAAGCTACCATCTGCTAGAATATAGAAAATAGTTCTTACAATACATATAATCATATTCATCACTGTTTAAAATTAAAATTTGAACGAGTGCGTGTTTATGGGGTAATGGGTTAAATCCGTTTTCATGAATATGCAACGTAAGATGTTTTATTCTAGCAGATGGTAGCTTAAAGCAGGCTGAAAGAAAAGCAGAATGCGCCTTTATGCACATTCTGCTTTACTTTCAACTTGCTTTACGTGGCCAAGTGTGTTCAAAACTAGAAGCAGACTATATTGAGCACATTCTGCTTTACTTTCAACCTGCTTTAAGTGGTCACGGGGTTGAAACTGCATGCAAACCTAATAACTTCATTTATCAATCTTTCAACTAAATAGACACACACTTCATACAGTTATAACTTTGTAAGTCGGACAGACACAAAACATGCACTTTATTAAACACGTGACTGTTTAATGCAGAGCAAAAGTGATACAGATATACCTTAAGACAGCGTTCTGCATTTCTTTTGTCCTGCACCAAAATACACACATGTCCATTATTGTCTTTATAAATGCACTTCTCTTTGAGAACCGATGGACACAGGTTTGACTGTAGGATTTTCACAGATGTTTTAATTATCCAATCCGCACATGACTGTGGTGTTTTAAGAGAGTCGACTTCTGATTTCGACAATATTTCTAAATGTTATGTTTGAGAAATTTCGAGTGTCGAATTTCTACAATAGTTCGACTTTTCCCGGCATGGCAAATTGTCGAACGTCGAAATTCGACATAAGTTCGACTTACTGAATATGTTATAGAAATGTTGAATGTCGAACGTTGAATTTCGACAATATTTCGAATTTTTCCCGACATAAGTTCTACATAGTGAATGTGCTTCAGAAATGTTGAAAGTCGAACGTCGAATTACGACAATATGTCGTCTTTTGCAGCCCGGTAAATGGTCGAACGTTGAATTTCTACAAGTTTTTGACATTTTGGTAAAAGGACAATGTCGAACGTCAAAATTCAACAATATCCGACCAATTTCCTGTCTGGCAATTAGTCGAATGTCGAAATTCAACATGAATTCGACACTTTAACGTCTTTGTTGAAATGTCGAATGTCGAAATTCGACAATATTTCGATTTTGCCAGGCCCGGAAAATTGTCGAATGTCGAAATTCGACATAAACTGCACATAGTGCATGTGTTTAAGATATGTTGAAAGTCGAACGTCGAATTTCGACCTTTTTTCGACATGTGGTAAAAGGACAATGTCGAACGTCGAAATTCGACAATATTTCGACTATTTCCCTGTCTGGCAATTTGTCGAATGTCCAATTTCGACATAAATTCGACACTTTACCGGCTTGGTTGAATTGTCGAATGTCGAAATTCGACAAAATTTTGTTTTTTTCCTGGCCCGGCAAATTGTCGAACGTCGAAATTCGACATAAATTCGATAAAGTGAATGTGTTTAAGATATGTTGAAAGTCGAACGTCGAATTTCGACAATATTTCGACTTTTCCCGGGTCCGGCAAATTGTCAAACGTCGAAATTCGACATAAATTCATCAGAGGGAATGTGTTTAACCCCTTCACTGCCATGACGTCATCAAATTTAAACAATTGTCGTCTGCTTCTAATTCTAAAAAGCAATTTTTAAGTATTTTGACTTAAGAAATACTGAAACGAGTGTCAAACAACTTGGATTCTGATCAGACGCCGCCTAACGCGGCGTCTGATCAGGATCCATACTGTTTGCAAATAACTACTGTACTCGGGGTAAGGCAGTGAAGGGGTTAAGAAATATTGAATGTCGAACGTCGAATTCCGACAATATTTCGACTTTTTCCCTTACTTGCAAGTTGTCGAACGTCGAAATTCGACCCTAGTTCGACAATTTTCCGACTTTGTATAAGTGTCGAACGTCGAAATTCGACATGAGTTCGACAATGTAATGTTCTTAAGAAATTTTGAATGTCGAACGTCGGATTTCGACAATATTTCGACTTTTCCCTTACGTGCAATTTGTCGAACGTCGAAATTCGACATAAATTCGACACTTTACCGGCTTGGTTGAAATGTCGAATGTCGAAATTCGACAATATTTAGATTTTTTCCTTGCCCGGCAAATTGTCGAAAGTCGAAATTCGACATAAATTCGATAAAGTGAATGTGTTTAAGATATGTTGAAAGTCGAACGTCGAATTTGGACAATATTTCGACTTTGTCCCCGCCAGGCCATTTGTCGAACGTCGAAAGTAGACATTAGGTCGACATAGTGAATGTGTTTAAGAATTGTTGAAAGAAGAACGTCGAATTTCGACAATATTTCGACTTTTCCCGGGTCTGGCAAATCGAACGTCGAAATTCGACATAAATTCATCAGAGGGAATGTGTTTAAGAAATATTGGATGTCGAAAGTCGAATTCCGACAATATTTCGACTTTTTCCCTTACTTGCAAGTTGTCGAACGTCGAAATTCGACCCTAGTTCGACAATTTTCCGACTTTGTATAAGTGTCGAACGTCGAAATTCGACATGAGTTCGACAATGTAATGTTCTTAAGAAATTTTGAATGTCGAACGTCGGATTTCGACAATATTTCGACTTTTCCCTTACGTGCAATTTGTCGAACGTCGAAATTCGACATAAATTCGACACTTTACCGGCTTGGTTGAAATGTCGAATGTCGAAATTCGACAATATTTAGATTTTTTCCTTGCCCGGCAAATTGTCGAAAGTCGAAATTCGACATAAATTCGATAAAGTGAATGTGTTTAAGATATGTTGAAAGTCGAACGTCGAATTTGGACAATATTTCGACTTTGTCCCCGCCAGGCCATTTGTCGAACGTCGAAAGTAGACATTAGGTCGACATAGTGAATGTGTTTAAGAATTGTTGAAAGAAGAACGTCGAATTTCGACAATATTTCGACTTTTCCCGGGTCTGGCAAATCGAACGTCGAAATTCGACATAAATTCATCAGAGGGAATGTGTTTAAGAAATATTGGATGTCGAAAGTCGAATTCCGACAATATTTCGACTTTTTCCCTTACTTGCAAGTTGTCGAACGTCGAAATTCGACCCTAGTTCGACAATTTTCCGACTTTGTATAAGTGTCGAACGTCGAAATTCGACATGAGTTCGACAATGTAATGTTCTTAAGAAATTTTGAATGTCGAACGTCGAATTTCGACAATATTTCGACTTTTCCCTTACTTGCAATTTGTCGAACGTCGAAATTCGACCCAAGTTCTACAATTTCCCGACTTTGTATAATTGTTGAACGTCGAAATTCGATATCAGTCCCACAAAGTAATGTGTTTAAGAAATATTGAATGTCGAACGTCGAATTTCGACAATATTTTACTTTTTCTCTTATTTGCAGTTTGTCGAACGTCGAAATTCGACCCTAGTTCGACAATTTCCCGATTTTGTATAAGTGTCGAACGTCGAAATTCGACATCAGTTCGACAAAGTAATGTGTTTTAAAAATGTTGAATGTCGATCGTCGAATTTCGACAATACTTCGACATTATGGCAAAGCTGACTTGTCGATCGGCAAAATTTGTTACATTATGTGAAAGCTTAATTGTCGAAAGTCGAAATTCGACAGCTGTTCGACCTTTCATTTGTGAAAGGTCGAATGTCGAATTGTCGAATGTCGTGCAAACTTCACACACCTATCAAAATTCCATGTACCGTAAAGATTTTACTGCACACTCTAGTGGTTTATTAATGTACGTCTCTAATAACTTAGTGTCACGTCGAATCTTTGAGCTTGAAAATAATACCATTCACGCAATATGGGCTGAAATTAACACAGGGAAAATGAAATTTTTATCATGTTGTATTTATAGGCCACCTAACACTCTAATTTCTTTTTGGGAGGACTTTGAAAATATGATAGATAGAGCCTTAGACATAAACCCTAACATTGTAATTGTAGGCGATATAAATGAAGACCAACTCCAACATAACACTCACTTGAAGCAAACATTACTCTTATACAACTTGAAAAATATTATAACTAAACCTACAAGAATAACACAGTACTCTTCAACACTAATCGATCCTATTATTGTATCTGACTCAATGATAACCTTAAATGCTGATATAGACACTGTTCCGGCAAACATCAGTGATCATTGTTCTACAAGTGTAACCATGAAAATACCATTATTTTATGGAAATAATAGCAAAAGACATGTTTGGCTATATAAACAAGGGGATTTTGAAAAACTAAATAATATGATAGAGCAAGAAAATTGGAATTTTATTGAAACTCGTAACGTTCATGAGGCTGCTATGGAGTTCACGAAAAAACTGTTTGATTTAATTAAATTATGTATTCCTCATAAACAAGTTACAATTAGACCCTATGATAAACCATGGTACGATTCCGCTATTAGAAGTGTTTCCCGTAAGCGAGATCGTCAAAATTCTATTGCAATGAACTCCAAATCCTTAAATCATTGGAATAAATACAAAAGCCTCAGAAATAAAGTTAACAATATGAAAAAACATGCTAAGGAACAATTCTATGGAAACTTAGAACATAATATTCAGAATTTTTATAGTACCAACCAAAAACAATATTGGAAGTTATTAAAGCAACTTATTAAAACTAAATCATATTCTGAAGTTATACCACCATTGAAAACTGTCGATCACGACAACAATGAAACTTTCCATATATCTGATGTAGAAAAAGCTAACTGTCTTAATAAATACTTTGCTTCTGTATCGAAAGTGGATGATAGTTCAGTTAACCTTCCAAACTTTCGTTCACTGACTCATACTATAATTGATCATATTCACATTACCGAACTAGAGACAATTGATATTATAAGTAACTTAATTACAAATAAGGCTGTAGGGAGGACTTAATAAGTCACATTGTTCTTAAAAAGACATGCAACACTATATCGAAACCTCTTACTGCACTCTTTAATAAGTCTTTACATGAATCTACATTTCCAATGAGTTGGAAGTCAGCCATTGTAATGCCCCTTTTTAAGAAGGGTGACACCTGTCTTTCCTCTAATTATCGCCCAATATCACTCTTAAGTTGTATCGGCAAAGTTATGGAAAGGATTGTTTATAAACATTTTTATAACCACTTAATTTTCAACAACTTAATTTATGCTAAACAGTCTGGGTTTCTAAGGGGTCACTCGACGGTTTCTCAGCTAATTGACATATATGATCAAGTAGCCAAGTCGTTTGACAATAAAATGTTTACATGTATTGTATTTTGTGATATATCTAAGGCGTTTGACCGCGTTTGGCATAAAGGGCTTTTATTTAAACTAAAACAGAACGGTTTTGACGGAAAATTACTGGATTGGATTCGAAGTTATCTAGGAAACAGAACACAGAAAGTTTTTGTTGGTTCTTCTTTCTCAGAGGAAGTATCTATAACTGCTGGTGTACCTCAAGGCTCTGTCCTTGGTCCACTGTTCTTTCTAGTTTATGTAAACGATATTGTTAATCAACTCTTGAGTATTTCGCGACTATTTGCAGATGATACTTCTTTATCTTGTACAACGTCAAATATTAATGATTTGGAAGGGATACTCAATCATGACCTTGCACTTATTCATTCCTGGTCTAGAAAGTGGTTAGTAGATTTTAACCCAAACAAGACAGAGGCTATACTTTTTACGTCTAACTCAAATATTGTAAATCCCAATATCTTCTTTAATAATACTCCTGTTAATTTTGTAAGAAATCATAAGCATCTTGGATTAACTCTGAGCTCGGACGGCAAATGGCACGAACACATTGAAAACATAACTAAATCTGCAGCTAAGTTACTAGGTATCATGAGGAAATTAAAATTTTCAGTTAAAGTACAAACTCTTAACCAAATTTATGTTTCATACTTAAGACCTATTATGGAATATGCATCTGTTGTCTGGGATGGCTGTACATTAGGTGAAAAAATGACTCTCGATAAGATCCAACATGAAGCAGCAAGAACAGTGTCCGGCCTAACAAAATCTGTTTCTCTTTACGACCTATATTGTGAAGTTGATTGGTTATCGTTATCAGACCGTCGTCGTTATTTGAAGCTTGTTTATATGTATCGAATGCACAACGGCGACTGTCCTGATTACTTACAAAACTTAATGCCTAATATTGTTGGCTCAAATACAAACTATAATCTGAGGAACTCAGATGATCATGTAATTTCTACTAGAAGAACCCAAATATATGCACAATCTTTTATTCCTTCTGCTACTAGTCTGTGGAATGATCTACCACTAGAGATTCGTAATAGTAATACCCTGTGTGGTTTTAAACTAGCAATACGTAATTTATTATCGAATACAAACCATGTTTCTAAATACTTATTGACTGGTGATAGGAAAATATCAATCTTGCATGCTCGGTTGCGCAACAAATGCAGCAACTTGAATTCGCACCTATTTAGAAACCATTTATCCATCACAGAAAGCTGTTCATGCGGATATCAAGTTGAAAGTGTAGAGCATTACTTCTTTGAATGTCCTTTATTTACTGTTCAACGACTTGACCTGTTCCGCAAACTTCGCACTTTTCATCCGCTTAATTGTCAAATTCTTCTTTACGGCAAACCGACATTAACGTTTGACGAAAATATTCAGATTGTTTCCGCGATACATGACTATATAAAAGCGACAAAAAGATTTGCTTAATGTATTCACAAAGACTTATATAAGCATATTTATATAACAAATATAAGGTAATCTGGACAAGACATCAATCATTAACCATTTCATTTATCTTTTTTCCCATTTAACTGAATGTTTACATTCATAAGAACCTTTTTTGTTGTTTTTTTTTTTTTTTGCTTGTTTTATTTTTTACTTTCGCCTGTTTACTATTTCTGTATTCTTGTATATATGTATTAAGTGGCTAAAGCAAGTGATAAATGTTGATTTTTGCATAGCCCTTTGACGCACACCAAAAGTTGTCTACTAAAATGTCGTAGATTTGAAAACTTAGATTAAGTTATGAATCAAGTTTATTAATACTGGGTGGTAATGTCTCTACTTTCAAGGACTTTAGTAATCGAAATTTCATATGGGTCTAACTATGACTGATTCTACTTAAAAGTTGGTTAATTAATTACTTAAGCTGTGCATCAAAGGGGTCAAAAGAATTTCTTAACTTTGCCATATCACTCTTAACCCGTTTTGAGAAAGTTTACATTACAGTTTAATGACTAACAGTGTTGATTCTAGTCAGAGAGCTCATACAGGAACCTTCTGATCTGGATCTGCAATGTTAGTCTCAGGAATATGACATAAGCTACAACGGTATCTAATTCGATAAATAATCAAAGGAAGCAATACACAACTTACTCATAAATGGGTACTTACCAATATCACAATCATTTGCTGCTTACGTTCTAAAACTATTTCCTTATCTTAAAAATACTAAATTGTCTACTACCATCTAGCATATGAAACTTTTCTTTACTGGGGGAAGGTCTTATTTAATGTTGATAGAACTTGTGACCTAACCCTTTTTTCTTTATTTCTATGTTAAGTTAAGAATGAATGTTTGTAAATTACTTTGGAAATAAAATATGTTTAAACTAGTGATTGGCTGTATTCAAGGCTGTAACAAATGAATCACAAAAGACAGGCGACTGCTTAATGCAACACCAACATAATGCAGAAAGCTCATATAGATCTATGTGCGTGTTCTGCATTATTTTATGCTGTATTCAGTAATAGCCTGAATTCAATGATAAAAACGGATATTCTTTTAACCCTTAGCCCGCCAAATAAATTGTCGTCTGCTATATTTCTCGTCTGCTTCAAGTTTCAAAGTGCTTCAAAGTTGCTCAAAATTGCTGAAAATGTTGTCCGAGTGTCAAACAGCTTGGATCCGGATGAGACGCCGAGTTACTCGGCGTCTCATCCGGATCCAAGCTGTTTGCATATGGAGCTAGTCGTGACTGGCAGGCTAAGGGTTAAGATCTCTAACAGGTTACTGCTTAATACTTTATACATATACTGAGCAAAAATAGAAACGTCCCACCCTATTACATGGACATTTTCTTGGAAGTTATAAGGTTGATGGTAGTAAAACCTATACAGAAAATGAAGTTCATTCATTTTTGAATCCATATCAGTTGACCTCATATTGCTGAGAAAAAAACTTTTCGAGTGATGTAGTGAAGAAGTTGGTAGGGGTCAAAATAAAAAATCTGAATAAATGTTTGTTTTTTTAAAAATGTTTAGTTGATTACTGAATTCTCATAAAAAGTCCCAAATTTATTCAGTAAGATTAATATTGTGTACGGCCACCGTTTGCACCAATATACGCTTCATTTCTACAGAACTTATAACTAACCCCGAGTACATCATTTATATTGTCTTGAGATTTCGCCAGCGTTGAAGTAAAATGATCTTTCGTCGCAATTGTCAGGTAATATTGAACGGTTAACTGGTTAACCGCTCGGAAGGCTAAACGGTTATCCGGTTAGTCAAATGACCGATTATTTACATCTCTCTACTTTTAACTCAATCAGCAATCGATCCTTTAATGGACAATTCCAATTTCCAATTTAGTCTAGTCCATTTATGACTATTTACGGTTGTTTTCCGTAATATTTTGCAAAATGACAAACATGACAGGCGCCGATCTGGATCCAAACTGTTTTCATAGGACATATATATACTCCTCATTTGTACACTATTTGTAAATGAAGAGAATATTTGTCGCTATGGTTGATTATACGCTTCGTGAGTTTACAAGGCTTTCTTCTTAAGAACTCATGTTCGGTCCTATAGCAATAGTCTGGTTCCCGATCGTACTTAGAAAGTACGTCAGGCAATACGCGATAATGGCTGCCCCCATGAAATAGAGGAAAATGGGTGGAGTTATATGAGCTGTAATAGGGGGTTTCTTATTTTAGGTGGTTCACAATATCTCATTGTAACCTACGGGTTCAATGTTATTCAAAACTAAATTACCAATTCAAACATATGTGGTAAGCGACTGAATTCAGCAGAAATTCGTGCAACGAATCATTTTAAAGCACTCCTATTTTCGGCTATTATAAATAAGTTGGATTATAATGGAAGGCCGGTGCGCCATGCTTAATGCTAAATGCGAATTGCTTAATGCTTAATGCTAAATGCGAATTGCGAAATGCTATTTAAGTACAAAACTCTATTAGGGGTGTTTAATGCTAATGCTATTTGTAAAATGCCAAATGTTAAATGCTGATTGCGAATGCGTTTTGCGAAATGTCATTTGCGGATTGCAAAAATGCTAAATGCGAATTGCAAAAATGCTATTCGCAAATTCCTTAATGCCAATTGCGAATTGCTGTACTAAGACCAAACAAAAATACCTCGGCTTTCGGTACCCAAACCGACCCTAGTTTTTTTAACACAATGATGATATATTTAATTTTTCTGATGGAGTATTTTATATAATTATATTCAAATTGTTATTAATTTAATTGATAGGCCCCAAAACCAAATTTACCTTAAACATTGAAATCTTGTATGATTGTTAACCAATATTGGGATACCAAACCGGCAAAGTAGTGGCTTATATATGATAGGTGGAATTAATAATATTTTGTAATCTGTTGTATGTTTGTCAAATATGTCAATAAAATATGTTGTCTGCCTGTTGAATATGTCAATGATTAATTTCGAAAAATGAAAAAAAAAAGTTTAGGATCGGAGGGAAAAACTAGGGTCGGTCGGGTTACCGAAAACATATGTTTTTTTTGTTTGTTTGGCCTTAGTACAGCACTTCGCATTTGGCATTTGGCATTTAGGAATTTGCGAATAGCATTTTTTGCAATTCGCATTTAGCATTTTTGCAATTAGCAAATGGCATTTCGCAAAACGCATTTCGCAATCAGCATTTAGCATTTAGCATTTTAAGAGTTTTGTATTAAACTAGCATTTCGCAATTCGCATTTAGCATTTCGCATTTAGCAATTCGCATTTAGCATTTAGCATGGCGCACCGGCCTTCCATAGGATTACATATTAGTATATTGTATCGTTGGTGTAGTGGTTAGCGTCCCTGCTTCTCGTCCAGGCGACCCAGGTTCGAATCCCAGCCGGCTCAATATTTTTTACTCTTTATTTGGAAATGTATTTTCAATATAAAACGTTCAATATTTTTACGATCGAATAACACCTCAAAGAACATTAAAATGTAAAATTCAATGAGTTTAAAAATGTTGATGAAATCTCAGAATTTCCTCAATTTTCCCCTCCGGAACCTGAACAATTTTTTAGTGTAGATCTATATGTAACCGAATGAATAACGACGACGTATTAGAAACCGTAAAATGTGAACCTATAGCATTGATTTCTCCATGTTTGGATGGAATTGATCAAACTATTTTGGAAGATATACGGTGAGACAGTGGCAGGGTCAATGCATTAATTGGTAGCCAATCTATGAAGGCGTATACCTTTGTTGCTAAATAAACTTTGAGTGGTAAATCAAACATTAGTTTAGTTATTTTTATTGGTTTTCCGAAAAATAAAACATTAAATAGATGACATTTATTGTTTACTACGTTTAAAAAATTATGACCAAAAAAGAAAAATACATTCCGGTGACGGGAATCGAACCTGGGCCGCCTGGACGAGAAGCAGGGATCCTAACCAATACACCAACGGATCAGTACGGAGTTTAAATCTAACTGATATATATAATAGCCGAAAATAAGGTTAGTGTTCCAACAAATGAGACAACTTAAGGGCATACGCGCCAAATTCATGGTAACAAAGTACGATAATTCAAGAATCGTTACTCAACGAAATTGTGCGTGTCGGTTACCTCCCGTGGATACTTTCGGTTTCTAACAATCTCTATAAACGTGAAATTTAGTGTGAACCCGAGAACACATACAGACACACAGACCTTAGTTATCGCTTGCGATCCAACGCTCAACCAATCAGAGCACGACACCCATATTTCGGTCAAACTTTAGACGCGTTGTGCTATGTTAAATTGTGGTCACGACGTCATTTGAATTGGAAGCAGGCTGACTGGCACCGAGTTCTCTTTCGTGACGAATCTCACCGAGCAATGCAGGTGGTAGGCTACACAAGATTTGAGACAGGCTTCACAGGCAAGCGTGGAGGACTGAGGTACTTATTGAACGTTACGCTACGCCGTAGAAATGTAGCGTGTGTTGGTGCAAAAAGTGGCCATTCACGATATTAATGATACTGAATACAACTTTGGACTTTTTATGATAATTCATTAAACACCTTAACATTTTAAGAAAAAACAACTTTTATTCAGACCTCTACCAACTTCTTCATTACATCACTCGAAAAAATTCTTCACAGCAGTATGAGGTTAACTGATATGGATTAAAAATGATAAACTTTATTTTCGGTATAGGTTTTAGACCATCAACATTATAACTTTCCAGCAAATGTTCCTGTAATCGTGTGGGACGTTTCTACTTTTGCTCAGTATATGTAAAAAAAATACTTCAAACGACCCTACATATTTAAATCTTGGACAACATTTCTCGACAGGTTTCTTTCCAGATATTAACTTCAACTTCTACCCTACATACTCATATCAGTATACCCCCCTCTTACTAGTTGGGAATTTTTATTCTTAGATGGCTTCAGAAGCGTTCAGAGTCGTGCTGCGCATTTAAAACAGGTAAAATACTAATAAAAATCCATGTAAATGTTCAACTTAAAATAACAAATTATTCATGATAAAGGATCATATTTTTTGACGTTGTCTTCCGGCTATTAGCCTAGTCTACCTCTACCCCCTCTAATAAGTGTAGCACTTTTACTAGCGTGTCCGGGGCATGCTTCCCGGGATATCTTTTAATTCTATTGTCTTTGGTGCATCTTAGGGGCGTCTTTTATATAATATATGTTTTTTTTACCATTTTCTTATTATCCACACCTAAAGCATTTAGATCTATTTATGAAGTTTGATCCATTTCTTAAGGATATATTTTGATTTAGTTTAGTGTATTCATTGAATTTGAGCCAAAAAACAGTTAATAAAAATGCACATACTTCAGGCAACACACTCTAATGTATACACTTTGCATCATACTTTTAGTAAGCATCACTTTTTAACTGTTTTATAGTCTGTTGCTGCCAATTATTACTTAACATTATTTCAGAAAGCCAAAAATAGTGCATGCCAACTCTTTGCCGAGAAAGGCTATATTATATATTTCAAATACCCATAGACAAAAAAGAATATTATAACCTATGTTTTTACTTTTTACCATGGTACATGTACTAAGGTACGTTCGAAGAACCTATATAGAAATGTTCATAGAGTTCCTACGAAGATTTCATTTTGGCGCGTATGTCCTTAATTCAATAATAATCATACAATCTGGCGAGGTTTTATTTATCCGAAATGTCAACGGACCTGTATAATATCCGATAATAGGGCTAGTTTTGAAATAAATTCGTTGCCCGAATTCATACTGAATTCAACTGGTTCGCCTGTATTTTTTGATTTATAATGTAACTTTGTATAAAACTGTTCCCATTTACTACAATGGCCTAATATAAGAAAACGCCCTATTAAGCTCATATGACTCCACCCACCACTTATCATTATGGTTCCCGGTTTCCTCTCTTTCATGGGTGCCACCATTTTTGCCCGTTGCCTGGCCCTAACTGTCTGAAGATAAAGGGACATAACCAGGCTACTATAGCAAAAGCTCCCGTCGATTATATGCTCGAACAAGCTACCATTACATGTCTCAGAACCATACAACCAATCAACAAACGACTACATGAGATACCTTACAAACATGACGAATGACGCAAACAGAGAAAATGGTAGTCTAGTAGACGGAATGTTCAAACGTGTGTGTTGTTATTGTTGAATTCAAGACTAGTTGAAGAAATTAAGGTTTAGCCTATGATGCAGTTTGTAAAAGTCATTAACTTGTACAGAGTGGATGAAAAGATAACGATGAACATCGTTCATATTAATTGGTCCAAACCGCTGTGCCTTCCTAATTGTGTGAACTGCTGTAATACCCGCCAGTTCTCTCACGTGACCCATAAGCCACACGTCTTCGAGCCAATTATAAATTGCGTCGTGAACAGCACAACGAAGAGATTTCGAAATCGAGTTAGGAAATCCATACGCTACACCTATAACAAAGTCTGGGTAGATTTTGTACGGGTATTCCGTTTTGCTGACATAATATTTACTTCCTACATCACGTATAGGTTCATATCGTCGACCGACACAGCCGTATACGGCATTGCTGATTGGCTGTAGGTCCTCAAGGAACACTTTAATGTTTACAAATGTATCATCAACAAAATGGATAACATATTTCGGCTGTGAGCAAAATTCTATTAACCAGTCCAGCATGGCAACAGCCTTGTCATTCAGATTCTTGTATGAGTCAACTTTGTTAACAAATAAAATATCAGCATACCTTTCATGCTCGGCTTTTAACTTTTGGCTGAGTAAACCATCCTTTGAAAAACCAACTATAAACACAACCTTACATTTATATTGTTCACATGACTGGCCTGTAGTAGCGCGTATTGCTAAACGCCGTTCATAGTTGTCAACTGCACTATACACAGGCAAAATAGCCTGAAGGTTGTTTTGGCACAATCTGTTGACCTTGGTAAAATCAAATGTTTGGTCCGTTTTAACAATAACGCCAGTTCCATTTTGTGGATAATGTGGCGGAATCGCTAGTGACTTCGAGGCGTTCCAAGACCTTCTGCAGGATTTAGCATGAACGTCTAACTTGATCAGATCATCCGAAAAATTAGACCAAAGCCGTGTGTTTCCTCTCACTGGATACGGTGATCTGTTAAAATGCAGTTTTCCGTAAATGTTCATTTCCCATATAATAAAAGTAATTAAAAGTACACTGTACATACATGCTCCAATTATGACAACATGTCTCAATCTCCTGGACTCCATCTTAACGGTTAAAGAGTTCCCGCGGATCTGATATCAATAGTTACTTCAAAGAGCGAATTTTTGTTTATTATTTACACAGGCATTTAGCTACATTTTGACTTTAAAGATCGACATGCGTCTTCATTCATTAGTTTGCCTCGGTCCAAACGTAGTATAACTTTGTATCTATACCTCTTAATGTAAACGGTTTGTTAAACTGCCGTCCAATAAGCGTGATTTGTATAGATCGATTTTATTGACCTGGCAGGGCGGAGTTTCGATACGGACCTTTGCATTTCAACTTTTGGGCCGGCAGCACGCTCTTTTATTATAGGATTTTACCGTTGTCGTCTATCTGTTTTTTCTCAACATTACATATCAATGGACATTTTGACAGAAGGAATATAATGAGGAATGACAAACAGCTTGAATCCAGATCAGACGCCGATTCAAGCTGTTTGCAAATGTTAACCAACTGTTAATTTCTCTTCCTAAAATAATTCCCTACGAACAACACACGCAATCTTTGTCTTCCATTTGGGTGTTGTTGTAGAGAGGGAGTACTGTATATACCATTTGCACGTGGATAATGGTGCACGCATAAATTGTGTTTCTTTAAGTGATTTGTCTATACACTGTTTACTTGCGTACGGCTGGCAACATAAGCTCTGAATCGATAAAATAATTGTTCATTAACCCTAGTGTCAAGTAAACTCGTCATTACGAAACACTGTAACTGAGAAGAGTGCACTCTTCCTCTGCAAAAAGTGTAGATGCTGATCAGAGGGGTACATGCAGAAACCCTTTGCTCAGGGTCTGCACTGGTTGTCATTTTACAGTAAATTGTCCAAAAAATATATAAATTCAAATGTAACGAGGTGGGTTTTTTTTTTATAAAGAAACATACCCGCTCAGACCCGGGATCGAACCCTGGTCTCAAGGTTCGCAGTCATGCACTATCAGCAAGGTCGTACATGTCATGGTAAACCTTAACACGGTACAATTTACAGCGTGCGAAAAGTTCACATGTTATTTGCAAACAATGTTGATCCAGATTAGGGGGGGGGGGGGGTGTTCCTGAATTAACCGTCCGATCAGTGTCTGCATGTTTGTAATTTCGAAATATATTGTACAAAACACCCTTTGTTGATTTAGTTACATGCTCTCTAATCTAGATAACTCAGCCTCGTTTGGTCACGTTTAACTTTGAAATACAAGTATAATTTAATCTAAAATATTACAAAAACAACCATCAAAAGTAAAATGGACTCGACTTGACTATAAGTTGGAATTGTTCATTTTGTTTTCAGATGTGACTGAGAGTTAACCCTTTCCTCCCTAAAACCTCAAATGAACAATTCTAGTTTTCAATTTAGTTTAGTCCATTTTTGACTTTTTAGGGTTGATTTATACAATATATATCAAATTGACAAACAGTGTAGATCCTGATCAGAGGGCTCCTTAAGGAGCCCTCTGATCAGGGTCTGCACTGTTTGCATAGGTCAAGTGTATTCCTCACAGGTACACTGTTTGCAAATGACGCATATAAGCGGGACTAGGGTTCAAAGAGTTTAGCAAGGGTAATGATGTTTAGTGTCGTTATTAAATTATGTGTAAACAGTGTAGACCCAATCTACTCTAATCCTACTTTACCGACACTAACTTGAAGTGTAATTGTTGTTTTAAGCGCCTGTGATTTATTCCTCAACTAACAAAAAAGTTCAAATTGATACGTTCAGTGCATTCAAATTTACTTTCAACCCATTACCCCATAAATACGCCTTTTGACGCCTTTAATTAATTTATCCACTGAACAAAATAGTTCCAATGTATACAGTTATACATTTGTATTATAAGAAATATTTTCTCCATTCTAGCAGATGGTACCTTAAAGCAGACTGAAAGAAAAGCATTCTGCTTTACTTTCAACCTGCTTTAAGTGGTAATATACCGTATTTTAAAAATTAGACACGCTATGGGGTATTGGGTTAAGTGTTCACCTGTCTTCAATACTTAAGTTAACCAAATGCTATAGGGTAATTGGTTTCGACAGTCCTAAGCTTAATGTTGGGTAAAATAATAATTGTGTCTGATAAGTCATTCTACAGTCTCCCGTTTAAGAGAAATGAAACGCAAATGCAACGTATTGAATGAAGAAAGGTGCAAGTGTTTTGAAAAGAAATCAGTTTGGAGTCTGGCTCCAGACTATTTGCAATGGACATAAACGCCTTTACTGGGAAAGAATAATGTATTCTCCATAGTACAGAGGAGAAGACGTTATTTTCCCCATGAACGTTTTACGCTAAAACTATTAGGGTTCAATGCAAACAGTTTGGATAAACCGGCGTCTGATCAGGCTACAAACTGTGTGGCGGTAAAGCTCGTAGAAACTTTATTTCCGTTAAAGGAAATTATCTCTGAGGTGCCTTTTGATCAAAATACACCATGCACATAATTAAAATCAAGGTTGGTGAATATTGATTTTTAAAGCCTAGGACCGCACAAAGGTTGATAATTTATACATTTATATGTTCACCCCTTCGTTGCCTAATCCCGAGTTAGAATGCAGGACTGCCATAAGTTGACATGAAAAATCCTAAGATTTTCAAATTTGCATTTTTCAAGTTTGATTTTACGAATTGTACCTTTACCCCAATCGTCTGTTTCTAGTTATGTTGACACGTGACTACTTAAAGCAGACTGAAAGAAAAGCAGAATGCGCCTTAAGGCGCATTCTGCTTTACTTTCAGTATGCTTTAAGCTACCGTATACTAGAAAAAAATCCGAAGATTTACGAAAAATCCGGAGAAATGGCAGCCCTGAGAATGGTAACGGGTATTTGCAAACATTTGCAATCTTCCATCGATGTCCCGTTGGCGTGGAATATTATACCATTGAACTCTACAATTTTCTTTATTACACTCAGTTCATGATTTTACATTTTCTATTCGCATATCCAAAAAAGTTTAACTTACATGACAGTAAGTACATACCATTGAAGTTGAAGTGAAGTTCGGACCTTGAACAGACGTCAGGGGTCGGAGTCTGTTGTCTGCTTCTTTTATTTCTCAAATTTGAATTTCTCATAGATTGACTTCATAAATATTGAAATGAGTGGCAAGCAATTTGGGTCCTGATCGGACGCCGCGTTATGCGGCGTCTGATCAGGATCCAAATTGTTTTCAAATAACAAGTGTATTTGCATAGGGTGAGGCTGTGAAACGTGGCTTTGTGAACTCTAGTTATCCAAAATTCATCTGAAGAAATGCGGATATTTCCGACTCAACAGGGTTTCGGCTTAACGAAGTCAGGCCCGTAGCCACGCTGAGGCACACCGAGGCACTTGCCTCGGTGAAATTTTGAAAAGTGACCAAAAATAAAATGAAGAAATTTTCGAAAATTAAGTTAAAATCTATTAAAAAATGTATTCAAATCACTCAGAGTTTAATCGTAGGACCGATACCCTAATAATACACAACCGTTCATTATAGGAAATGCGTTTTATAAAGCATCGATAAATCAAATGAAAATAAATTTATAGATTCTACTTAAGAATAAAATGATCAAGTAAATAGTGAGGTACATTGTATAAAAATCAAGCATTAATCTGGATTAAAAAGCTTGGTAAGAGTTAAGACTGTCAAAATGTACCTGTCATGTCACACATTACAAATAACGTGGCATTACGTAACCGAACAGAGAAGCCGCCCTTAGCATACCCTAAGTGTCCCAGTATGATTGACAGCTTGAACAGCTTGAACAAGCCGATAATGGGTTAAATACGAAATGCATGTTTGGGAACTCAATGCTGGATAGAAATATCGGAAAAAGACGTGATGAAAAATCAGCCGCCGCGGCCTGGAATCGAACCACAGGTCTCTGGATTGCCGGTCCAGCATGCTAACCACTATACCTCATCGGTCAGCTGATTCCTTATGACATTAATGACGCTGCGTTGGGTACAGTACTGAACCTTATTAAGTTAAATTGATAACCGCAAGCGAATTGCCATCGAATTGCCATCGAATCGGGCGCTTCAAAAAACAGATCCTACGCTTGAATATTTTTACGCGAATTTTCCGAAGCGGTTGTGACAAAAATGGATTCGAAAAAATTAACGGAGGCATATTTGCGAACATTTGTGAGATACACCATTCAAGAAAACTTACCCGAGGGTAAAGTTGAATCGCAAGCGAATTGCCATCGAATTGCAAGCGAATTGCCATCGAATTGCAAGCGAATCGCAAATATTGTTAATTTAATAAGGTTCAGTACTGTATATAGCGTTTATATCAATAAACATACTGCACCTGGTTTGGTTGATAACTAATTATGGATTAGTCACCAGTAATGATGACCATTGCAAACAGTTTTAACCCATTACCCCATAACCTGTTTCTATTTTTGAAAATATGTTACTACTTTCAGCCTGCTTTAAGCTACCATCTGCTGGAGTACAGAAACTATTTCTTATAGAACATATTCATAACTGTATAAATTGGGCCACGGAATTATACAAAAGTATAACTCTGTTATTGGGCCTATTTTCTTCAGTAAAGGGGTAAATTAGAGGCATAAAAAGGCTTTTTATGGGGTAATGAGTTATTCAAGATCAGGCTGCAAAAATGCTGGATTCATAGAGTCTGTCTCTTGAATAAAATACTAGGGAGAGAGATAGAAAAGACAAAAAGAGAAACATACACAGAATGACAAGAGAGAGATATACAGAGACAGTGACAGAGAAAGAGAGAGAGAGAGAGAGAGAGAGAGATAAATAAAGCGAGAGACAGAGACAAACACGAATCCAGATACATGTATATATATGGAGAGAGAGACAGAGAAAGTAATGCAAAAGAGACAGACAGACAGACAGACAGACAGACAGAAAGAGAGATATACAGAGAGACACACACGGAGACAAATGACAGAGAGGAACGAGAGAGAGATTCCTAAGCTGTTACATCTAATTACCCATAGGGACAAAGAGGGAATGCTGTTGATTTTCTCTATAAACTAAATCAAGTGTTGGTTTGGTTTTCAATAGCGGAGTGCAGTTAAAATTGTTTTATTACAATTTATTGTGTTTGTGTACATTATATATTGCATGCAACGCCAGCATGCATTAACCCATTATCCCCTGAAACTTTCAATGGACAAGTCCAGTTTGCAATAAAGGCTGGTCCATTTTCAACTATTTAGGGTTGTTTTGTGTAATATTTTACAAAATGACAAACAGTGAAGACCCTGATCAGAGGGCTCCTGCAGGAGCCCTCTGATCAGGGACTTCACTGTTTGCATACGACAAGTGTACTCTTCACATGTACACTTTTGGTGAAAGACGCATATATGCGTCACTAGGGCTCAATGAGTTAATAATGTAATAGAAATTGAATGCAATAAAACCACCTGTGACATCAAATCATTATGCACAAACATTTTCATTATACAATGGTTATATGATTTGAATAAGATGATTTTACAACTGTCTGAAATTAAATTATTTCGAGGTCGTCACATTACTGCCAACGTGGCGACACTATTCCTCGTTCGACATTTGTGTTACGTGAACATTGTAATTCAATACAAATGTTCTTTCGAAACGCTTGCGAGGTATATATTCGAAAATACAAATTTGAATTATGCTTGCTTGCTTGCGAGAGAGAGAGAGAGAGAGAAAGAAAGAGAGAGATAGGGGAAGAGAGCAAGAGAGAGAGCTTGAGCTTATCAACTTATACTGAATCTGTCATACCAGTCTACTAAACTGTTTTATCAACCTACAAGGGCAATTACTCTGTATATCGGTAGGGCCCCATTTCAACAAGGGGGGGGGGGGTCATTTTGACTACAGAGATGGCAGCGGAAATTTACGGTGCCTACGGTACCTCTCGTACGTCTAAAAGTTGAATAATTCTGGCAGAAAACAATGTTCGTCATACAATTATGTTACGTCTAATATAAAGGAACTTTGAACAAAATTGTATGGTTCAGTGACATCAGATAGATCGCATTCAGTGCCCCAAATACACTACAGAGCTCACCATTTCAGTTCAGATTTTCATTTTTTTACGGGGGAGGCCCCCGGACCCCCGCCTTAAAGCGCTTTCTGCTTTACTTAAACCTGATTTAAGTGTTCAACTAGAAACAGGTCACGAGGTAAAGGGTAAATAGCGATATGTTTGTTTGTAGCGAAAAAGGACTTCGGGGATCACACGCATTTATCGCTGTTACTTTTCCTTATGAAAATGAATTGATGATACAATCTCTGGTTTACAGGATGAATGAGTTGCGTTTTACCGCACTGCGATACAAAATAGATCATATAGCGCCGATGAATGATGACTACAAGAAAATTTTAGAATTTAAAGTATGCATTTTAAGAAAGAACACCCCAAATATACGCCAAATCGCACCCTCGAAAAAAGTATCGGGCGGGGGGGGGGGGGGGGGGGTGGGGGGGGGGGGGGGGGGGAAGCATGCCCCCCTAGAAAAGATGTGCCTCGGTGATTTTTAGTCTCTGGATACGGCCCTGGAAGTTCAATTGTATTTTTTAATATCTTTAAAATTACTCCTACCTTCCTACTTAATTATTCTGGCGATGATGTCGAAGATATAGACGTAACGTCAAAAGCTCATGCCCCAAGGCGTTACGTACATGACGTCGAATACAGTTCTACTAGGCTAATGAACCGCCTATGTTCCATTTATCGTGTTTTTTTCACTGATGACGTAGATATACAAACACTGGTGACGTCAATTATGACATCAATTTCCCCCATGAAAAATCAATATTGGCTATATTGGTAGGTTGGTTTTCCCCACGATCTAATCCCAGTAGGTGCACTAGTTATATTCAATGCTTTTGAGGAGTTGAAAGACTGTCGAGACTTTGAAGAAATAAAAGAGGAAAGCAGAGTTTGGTTTGTTGACTGTAAGCAGTTGTGCATATTGTAAAAGAGTCCATCTATTTAGAGTACAGAATATGACAATCAGTCTCGGGTCAACATCGGTATGAAAATGCGGCGTCTGATCAAGGTCTACATTGTTTACAATTCATGGGAAGGCCTACGTGCCATGTTTTCTAGACTCGTGCATACCAGTATCAGTTGCGGCATTTTCAATGTGGTAACGTATCTTTGTTTACACAGTTTGCTACGTTTTATAATTTGAAATTCACCCGAAGTTGGATATCTAGAGTTGTAGAGCTAGTCAATAAAAAACTGTTGTTATTCATATTTTATACATGCGTTCTTTCGGATGTTCATTCTGCTTCTGTAGAGACACGCCGGTGTTCTTTTCTGTTACAAATAAACCAGTTTGTTTCTTTTTCAATTTACACGGAAGTTTCTTTTTTATATCTGCAAATCTATTTTAAATATAAACAAACAAACACAAACAAACAAACACAACCCCGAAAAATGTTTAAACGTCTAATTATTATTCGAACGTCAAAGTTACGTCATAAACTAGCGTCTGGGACATTTCTTAGGGACAATTTGTTTGTTAAATTACAACGTTAGTCAATTGAAAGGTACAATAATTTATCTATCAAAATAATCGCAAGAAAAAGTGTATTTTTCCTATCTGACTATTTTTTGGCTAAAACTCATTATTATTTGAATAAAACAGCGCCAGTTTTTCGGAATAAGTAAATATCACATTGATTTCTTACATTGGGACATTTGAATGGACAATCCATTTCACGGATTACAGAAATATCTGAAGCGGTTTTGGTAAAACGACACTATATTTCAAAACAGGACAAAAAGTGTATTTTGTCAACAAGAATTAATGAACAAGTATAAATTATTTATATGTCAGATATTTGATTAAAAACGGTGCTTACACTTATTTTGGTGCATGGGACAAATTCTCTTACTTTGATTTCCCCCCAAATCTGTCTTCCATTAATGTAGATTTTTCAAATAAATGTGTGCATTATCCAGGTACCACCATTATTCGAACACCTAAGCATATTCGAGTCAATTACAAATTTCTATGTGAATAAAAGTTATTTTTTACGTAGATACTGGATAAACTGGTTATTTTCAACTTATAATACGATGGGTAAGTTATTGCAACTAAAATCGGTTCTCTAACAATGTAAACAAAGCATAGTGACCCGCTTACCTCATTCTCAGTGGAATGCCAACCTAAATTCGAACAGCAGGTTTGACACCACGAAATGTTTACAATATGTAGCCCAGGGTAAGTGTTTGTTCATAAAATGTCAGATAGAACATAAAACAAGAGTCTGTCACCTTATAAAAAGGAAATGTCAACTTTTTTACATGTAATTTACTGTAGTTTAGACATAAGGTATCAATTGTTAATGGCTACAGACAGGGCATTAGAAGGGATGTGAAATGCATCTAAAACAAAGAAGAAATTTCTTAAAAGTTGATGAACATATTTTTCTAAAATAAAACTAGTGTACTGGAACCTGTAAGATAAACAAATATTTTGTTTATTCCCTGTTATTTCTTATATGAAACACAATTAGCAAATTAAAAAAGTGAAAAAAGTGATAAGGACCCCCTAGTTTGAGATTTGATCAAATTTAGTGGTCTGAACCCTCAATATTATTTATCCGGACCATTAGGAATGAGGTAAATGTAAAAGTTTTGCAGCCGATACACCACTGGTCATTTTTGATAACAGAAAATGTAGTATGTGGCCAAATCATGCTTTGGGAAATTTGGGATTAGATGTTAATACAATATTTATAGTCAGATAAGTTCAACAAATGCCCTTTCACTTATTTACTGATCTTTTTTGCCGATTTTGTGTTCTTGACATTTCTACCGGTGTTACTGTCAAAATGTCACGCGCGGTTATGCAAATTTGTTTGTAACTATAGATGTCACGCGAAATGATTCAGGTGTTCGATTTTTGGTTGTGTTCGAATAACGGTTGTAAAGGGATATATCCGGATATAATTTCCGTCAACGCTGCAGACGAAATGTAAGCAATTACTCGAGTTTGAACGGACCACACACGTTTCTTCACAAAAAGCTGCATGCAAATGTAACATGGGACATTGGATTTTTTACTGATTTTTACTAGTAATGACGACTCATTTTAATCGCATTTTGTATATTTCTAAAATATGAATGCATCATGACATTGAGCAATCTGGGACGTTCATTTTGATATATAACATTAGTATTGTTTTAAATCTTTACATGCTTTGAAAGGCAAAATGAACGGTCATGTGAGTATATTTCAAAGGGGGCATGAGCAATTAATAAACCATTTTCCCCTTAAGGCCACTTCTCTCGTTTCAATGTGTATTTGCATATTAAGTTTTGAGTATGCAAAGGATGATATGCTACGTAATTGAATTCTCTTTGGATAAAAGGTGAAAAAAACTATGAAAAAATTCAATTCAAAATTTAATTCAAACTCGGAGTCCCTATAATAATATTAATTAGCTTTGTACATGTATAACTATTTACCGATACTACCCGCTGTGCCAGTCTTTGTAAACTTCCTGCACGTTATCTAAGTGCCAAACAATTTGGATCCTGATGAGACGCCGAGTTACTCGGCGTCTCATCTGGATCCAAACTGTTTGAAGTTGTTATCACAAATTCGCCTGCAGCATGCAGAAAGTTAATTACCCGTATTGTATTTCGATGTTAACCCCTTCACTGCCTTACCCCGAGTACAGTAGTTATTTGCAAACCGTTTGGATCCTGATCAGACGCCGCGTAACGCGGCGTCTGATCAGGGTCCAAACGGTTTGACACTTATTTCTATATTTCTTAAGTCAAAATAACTAAATATTTAACTTTAGAAATAAAAGCAGACGACAATTGTTTAAAATTGATGACGTCATGGCAGTGATGGGGTTAATTGAGAGCGTGTCTAATACATTATCACGTGACAGGACACGACATAAGCGATTTCATTGGCCTTTCCAACAGTTTGGATCCAAATCCACGCCGGGTTATTGGGCGTCGGATCCAAAAAGGTTGCCGCTCGCGTGTATACGCGTATTGCATAAAACATAATTTACACAATCAGCTCTACCTGTAAATAGTACACTTGTCTTGGTATGCAAACAGGGCAGACCCTGATCAGAGGATTCTTACAAGGGCCCTCTGATCAGTGTCTACACTGTTTGCCCTTTTTTTTAATATAAGATCAACCCTAAATAGTCAAAAAGGTATTGACTAAATTGTATATTGGAATTGTCCATTAAAAGTTCAAGGGGTGACTGAGTTGAAGCAGACAGTATTGTAAGTTCTAGGGGTAAACTAAAGCAGATGGTATTATGAGTTCTAGGGGTTAATTAAAGCAGATGGTATTATGAGTTTTAGGGGTTAATTAAAGCAGACGGTATTATAATTTCTGAGGGTTCATTAAAGCAGACAGTAGTATGAGCTCTAGGGGTTAACTAAAGCAGAGGGTATTATGAGTTTTAGGGGTTAATAAAAGCAGACGATATTATGATATCTAGGGGAAAACTAAAGCAGACGGTAGTATGTCTTCTAGGGGTTAATTAAAGCAGACGGTATTATGACTTCTAGGGGTAAACTAAAGCAGACGGTAGTATGTCTTCTAGGGGATAATTAAAGCAGACGGTATTATGACTTCTAGGGGTAAACTAAAGCAGACGGTATTATGTCTTCTAGGGGTAAACTAAAGCAGACGGTATTATGACTTCTAGGGGTAAACTAAAGCAGACGGTAATATATCTTCTAGGGGTTAATTAAAGCAGACTGTATTATGACTTCTAGGGGTAAACAAAAGCAGACGGTAGTATGTCTTCTAGGGGTTAATTAAAGCAGACGGTATTATGACTTCTAGGGGTAAACTAAAGCAGAGGGTAGTATGTCTTCTAGGGGTTAATTAAAGCAGACAGTATTATGACTTCTAGGGGTAAACAAAAGCAGACGGTAGTATGTCTTCTAGGGGTTAGTTAAAGCAGACGGTTTTATGACTTCTAGGGGTAAACTAAAGCAGACGGTAGTATGTCTTCTAGGGGTTAATTAAAGCAGACGGTATTATGACTTCTAGGGGTAAACTAAAGCAGACAGTAGTATGTCTTCTAGGGGTTAATTAAAGCAGACGGTATTATGACTTCTAGGGGTAAACTAAAGCAGACGGTATTATGTCTTCTAGGGGTTAATTAAAGCAGATTGTATTATGACTTCTAGGGGTAAACTAAAGCAGACGGTAGTATGTCTTCTAGGGGTTTATTAAAGCAGACAGTAGTATGTCTTCTAGGGGTTAATTAAAGCAGACGGTATTATGACTTCTAGGGGTAAATAAAGCAGACGGTATTATGACTTCTAGGGGTAAACTAAAGCAGACGGTATTATAACTTCTCGGGGTTAATTAAAGCAGACGGTATTATGACTTCTAGGGGAAAACTAAAGCATACGGTAGTATGTCTTCTAGGGGTTAATTAAAGCAGACAGTATTATGACTTCTAGGGGTAAACTAAAGCAGACGGTATTATGTCTTCTAGGGGTTAATTAAAGCAGATGGTATCATGACTTCTAGGGGTAAACTAAAGCAGACGGTAAAATGTCTTCTAGGGGTTTATTAAAGCAGACAGTAGTTTGTCTTCTAGGGGTTAATTAAAGCAGACGGTATTATGACTTCTAGGGGTAAACTAAAGCAGACGGTATTATGACTTCTAGGGGTAAACTAAAGCAGACGGTATTATGTCTTCTAGGGGTTAATTAAAGCAGACGGTATTATGACTTCTAGGGGTAAACTAAAGCAGACAGTAGTATGTCTTCTAGGGGTTAATTAAAGCAGACGGTATTATGACTTCTAGGGGTAAACTAAAGCAGACGGTATTATGTCTTCTAGGGGTTAATTAAAGCAGATTGTATTATGACTTCTAGGGGTAAACTAAAGCAGACGGTATTATGTCTTCTAGGGGTTTATTAAAGCAGACAGTAGTATGTCTTCTAGGGGTTAATTAAAGCAGACGGTATTATGACTTCTAGGGGTAAACTAAAGCAGACGGTATTATGACTTCTAGGGGTAAACTAAAGCAGACGGTATTATAACTTCTTGGGGTTAATTAAAGCAGACGGTATTATGACTTCTAGGGGAAAACTAAAGCAGACGGTAGTATGTCTTCTAGGGGTTAATTAAAGCAGACAGTATTATGTCTTCTAGGGGTAAACTAAAGCAGACGGTATTATGTCTTCTAGGGGTTAATTAAAGCAGATGGTATCATGACTTCTAGGGGTAAACTAAAGCAGACGGTAGTATGTCTTCTAGGGGTTTATTAAAGCAGACAGTAGTATGTCTTCTAGGGGTTAATTAAAGCAGACAGTATTATGACTTCTAGGGGTAAACTAAAGCAGACGGTATTATGACTTCTAGGGGTAAACTAAAGCAGACGGTATTATAACTTCTTGGGGTTAATTTAAGCAGACGGTATTATGACTTCTAGGGGTAAACTAAAGCAGACAGTATTATGACTTCTAGGGGTAAATTAAAGCAGACGGTAGTATGTCTTCTGGGGGTTAATTAAAGCAGACAGTATTATGACTACTAGGGGTAAACTAAAGCAGACGGTATTATGACTTCTATGGGTTAATTAAAGCAGATTGTATTATGACTTCTAGGGGTAAACTAAAGCAGACGGTAGTATGTCTTCTAGGGGTTTATTAAAGCAGACACTAGTATGTCTTCTAGGGGTTAATTAAAGCAGACGGTATTATGACTTCTAGGGGTAAACTAAAGCAGACGGTATTATAACTTCTCGGGGTTAATTAAAGCAGACGGTATTATGACTTCTAGGGGAAAACTAAAGCATACGGTAGTATGTCTTCTAGGGGTTAATTAAAGCAGACAGTATTATGACTTCTAGGGGTAAACTAAAGCAGACGGTATTATGTCTTCTAGGGGTTAATTAAAGCAGATGGTATCATGACTTCTAGGGGTAAACTAAAGCAGACGGTAGTATGTCTTCTAGGGGTTTATTAAAGCAGACAGTAGTATGTCTTCTAGGGGTTAATTAAAGCAGACGGTATTATGACTTCTAGGGGTAAACTAAAGCAGACGGTATTATGACTTCTAGGGGTAAACTAAAGCAGACGGTATTATGTCTTCTAGGGGTTAATTAAAGCAGACGGTATTATGACTTCTAGGGGTAAACTAAAGCAGACAGTAGTATGTCTTCTAGGGGTTAATTAAAGCAGACGGTATTATGACTTCTAGGGGTAAACTAAAGCAGACGGTATTATGTCTTCTAGGGGTTAATTAAAGCAGATTGTATTATGACTTCTAGGGGTAAACTAAAGCAGACGGTAGTATGTCTTCTAGGGGTTTATTAAAGCAGACAGTAGTATGTCTTCTAGGGGTTAATTAAAGCAGACGGTATTATGACTTCTAGGGGTAAACTAAAGCAGACGGTATTATGACTTCTAGGGGTAAACTAAAGCAGACGGTATTATAACTTCTTGGGGTTAATTAAAGCAGACGGTATTATGACTTCTAGGGGAAAACTAAAGCAGACGGTAGTATGTCTTCTAGGGGTTAATTAAAGCAGACAGTATTATGTCTTCTAGGGGTAAACTAAAGCAGACGGTATTATGTCTTCTAGGGGTTAATTAAAGCAGATGGTATCATGACTTCTAGGGGTAAACTAAAGCAGACGGTAGTATGTCTTCTAGGGGTTTATTAAAGCAGACAGTAGTATGTCTTCTAGGGGTTAATTAAAGCAGACAGTATTATGACTTCTAGGGGTAAACTAAAGCAGACGGTATTATGACTTCTAGGGGTAAACTAAAGCAGACGGTATTATAACTTCTTGGGGTTAATTTAAGCAGACGGTATTATGACTTCTAGGGGTAAACTAAAGCAGACAGTATTATGACTTCTAGGGGTAAATTAAAGCAGACGGTAGTATGTCTTCTGGGGGTTAATTAAAGCAGACACTAGTATGTCTTCTAGGGGTTAATTAAAGCAGACGGTATTATGACTTCTAGGGGTAAACTAAAGCAGACGGTATTATGACTTCTAGGGGTAAACTAAAGCAGACGGTATTATAACTTCTCGGGGTTAATTAAAGCAGACGGTATTATGACTTCTAGGGGAAAACTAAAGCATACGGTAGTATATCTTCTAGGGGTTAATTAAAGCAGACAGTATTATGACTTCTAGGGGTAAACTAAAGCAGACGGTATTATGACTTCTAGGGGTAAATTAAAGCACACGGTAGTATGTCTTCTAGGGGTTAATTAAAGCAGACAGTATTATGACTTCTGGGGGTAAACTAAAGCAGACAGTAGTATGTTTTCTAGGGGTTAATTAAAGCAGATGGTATTATGACTTCTAGGGGTAAACTAAAGCAGACGGTATTATGACTTCTAGGGGTAAACTAAAGCAGACGGTATTATAACTTCTTGGGGTTAATTTAAGCAGACGGTATTATGACTTCTAGGGGAAAACTAAAGCAGACGGTAGTATGTCTTCTAGGGGTTAATTAAAGCAGACGGTATTATGACTTCTAGGGGTAAACTGAAGCAGACGGTATTATGTCTTCTAGGGGTTAATTAAAGCAGATGGTATTATGACTTCTAGGGGTTAATTAAAGCAGACATTATTATGACTTCTAGGGGTAAACTAAAGCAGACGGTATTATGACTTCTAGGGGTAAATTAAAGCAGACGGTAGTATGTCTTCTAGGGGAAAACTAAAGCAGACGGTAGTATGTCTTCTAGGGGTTAATTAAAGCAGACGGTATTATGACTTCTAGGGGTAAACTGAAGCAGACGGTATTATGTCTTCTAGGGGTTAATTAAAGCAGATGGTATTATGACTTCTAGTGGTTAATTAAAGCAGACATTATTATGACTTCTAGGGGTAAACTAAAGCAGATGGTATTATGAGTTCTAGGGGTAAATTAAAGCAGACGGTAGTATGTCTTCTAGGGGTTAATTAAAGCAGACAGTATTATGACTTCTAGGGGTAAACTAAAGCAGACGGTATTATGACTTCTAGGGGTAAACTAAAGCAGACGGTATTATAACTTCTTGGGGTTAATTTAAGCAGACGGTATTATGACTTCTAGGGGTAAACTAAAGCAGACGGTAATATGTCTTCTAGGGGTTTATTAAAGCAGACAGTAGTATGTCTTCTAGGGGTTAATTAAAGCAGACGGTATTATGACTTCTAGGGGTAAACTAAAGCAGACGGTATTATGACTTCTAGGGGTAAACTAAAGCAGACAGTAATATGTCTTCTAGGGGTTAATTAAAGCAGACGGTATTATGACTTCTAGGGGTAAACTAAAGCAGACGGTAGTATGTCTTGTAGGGGTTAATTAAAGCAGACGGTATTATGACTTCTAGGGGTAAACTAAACAGACGGTAGTATGTCTTCTAGGGGTTAATTAAAGCAGATGGTATTATGAGTTTTAGGGGTTAATTAAAGCAGACTGTATTATGACTTCTAGGGGTAAACTAAAGCAGACGGTAGTATGTCTTCTAGGGGTTTATTAAAGCAGACAGTAGTATGTCTTCTAGGGATAAACTAAAGCAGACGGTATTATGAGTTTTAGGGGTTAATTAAAGCAGAGGGTATTATAACTTCTAGGGGTTAATTAAAGCAGACGGTAGTATGAGCTCTAGGGGTTAATTAAAGCAGACGGTATTATGACTTCTAGGGGTAAACTAAAGCAGACGGTAGTATGTCTTCTAGGGGTAAACTAAAGCAGACGGTATTATGAGTTTTAGGGGTTAATTAAAGCAGACGGTAGTATGTCTTCTAGGGGTTAATTAAAGCAGACGGTATTATGTCTTCTAGGGGTAAACTAAAGCAGACGGTATTATAACTTCTTGGGGTTAATTAAAGCAGACGGTATTATGACTTCTAGGGGTAAACTAAAGCAGAAGGTAGTATGTCTTCTAGGGGTTAATTAAAGCAGACGGTATTATGACTTCTAGGGGTAAACTAAAGCAGACGGTATTATGAGTTCTAGGGGTTAATTAAAGCAGACGGTATTATGTCTTCTAGGGGTTAATTAAAGCAGACGGTATTATGATATCTAGGGGTAAACTAAAGCAGACAATATTATGATATCTAGGGGTTTACTAAAGCAGACGGTATTGTGACTTTTAGGGTTAATTAAAGCAGACAGTATTGCGACATCTAGGGGTTAACTTAAGCAGACGGTATTATGAATGCATATTCTTTATCAAAACACACAATTTCAGTGTGCTGGTGGAAAATGTAGAGCTTCAAAACTGGAACTTGTTCATTACAATTGAGTCGGATCAAACGCCTAATAGAACACCACCCAATAATTCATACACATATGTCAGTTTTAATGATTTTGAAAGTACAGTAGTATGGATCCAGATAGGATACCGCTTTACTCGTCGCCAGATCCAAATTCACGCTTGTCAATAGATTTTCAAATAATGTGTGCCTTCATTAGCATTGGGAATTAACAGTGGGTACCGTAGACAAAGCCTAATTACGGGACGGGGCAATTGTTTAATTTAGATCAGGTTTCAGTTTCCGTAACCGTTAACATCCCTATTTAAAACCTATTTTCAAAACTAGAAACAGACTATAGAGCTTAACACATATTTACAAAATTTGGGACAAAAACAACAAATAAGAAGTAAGTTTGAGCTGTTTATTTCAACAAGATCACATGAAACCGGATACATCAGTAAAACATAAAACCTCAATGAGAGAAATGGTAACACAATAAATACTTCACATTAATGCTGCAACCACTTACAGTAGAACCCCTCTATTACGACCAATAAAAGAAGGCTAATTGTCTGTATTAAAAGACAGGTGGCAGCTTAAAGCAATGTGAAAGTGAAACAGAAAGCTCCTGTAGGAGCTTTCTGTTTCACTTTCACATTGTTTTAAGCAGTTACCTGTCTTAAAAGACTAATATTTGACACAATTAAATGGTCGTTATAGAGAGGTCCTACTGTACCAACAGGTTCTACCCATTCTGTGCATGGGATGGAGACCTTAGAATACAATACACATGTAGCATGATTTGAATTGAACCTATTGTATTATGTGTGAACTGCATCAAAAGAAATATAAACTTGGGGAGATTGATCATAATGGAGACCCAGAATAACAAGTGTTGTCTAGATTAGTTGAATTGGGTTTTACAGCACCGCATCAAAGTATAAGTTAAATGGGCTTGCACAGGGGGGAAAATGCTGGATTCCAATCACATTAAAATGATTACGGATTCAGAAACCTTATACCCTGCTGAAGATTCAGATATGCAGAAGCCAATGAGAAGCTTTTTATAATCCTACAAGGAACAAGCAGTGGTCTCAATTCTTATGTCACTCTACCACAGATATGCAGAAGCCAATGAGAAGCTTTTTATAATGCAGTGGTCTCAATTCTTACCTCACTCTACCACACTCTAGAATCATGGAAATCTTGCCCTTTTTTAATATTTTCAATTAGCTTGCCCTTACCCACAGGTACTTGACACATACTTTATTATCTATTAACAACCCCCCCCCCCTTTAAAAAAAAAAAAAAAAAAAAAATGATAATAAAGTATGTGTCAAGTACCTGTGCCCTTACCCTATACAGTAAAACTATTAGGACCACTAAAATTAATTAATTGTATAAAAGAACAGGTGATAGCTAAGCAAAGTGAAAGTAAAACAGAAAGCTCCTTAAGGAGCTTTCTGTTTTACTTTCATCATGCTTTAAGCAGTCGCCTGTCTTAAACATCTGTTAATTAAGAAAACAAGAGGGCCTGAAGGCCCTGATATTGCTCACCTCTTGTACTGAAGTCTGATAGTTTTACCTCTCTGTTTCATCCATTTTAATCTAAATCCATTCAAATTTGTAGTATAGCATGTAAAAAAAATTTGTAATACAATCTCATAATTCTAGTATAGTAGAGTACATCAGGGGCTGATAACTGGAGCCTAAACAATACTGAGATGAAGCCTTTTCTAGCATTTCAAAGTATATCAAGGGCAGATAACTATTGCCACAATTACTAGATTTCAACAATAATTGCACTGCTTCGAGAACTTATAGCTATATACTTTGTGTGCAAGTATAATCAAAATCCATTGTAAACTGTACATAGTTGCAAGAGTGTTTACACTGTTAGAAATGGCATTTTCAGCTATTCAAGGGCAGATAACTCTTGACCTATTAGTATGATTTCAACCATAATCACACTTATTCGAAATCTTAAGGTAATATACAATCTGAGGAAGTTTGAAAAAGACTGGATCAAAATTGTGGGCGCTAGAGTGTAAAAACCGATAAATATGGTGTTTTCAGCAATTCAAAGGTAGATAACTCCTGACCTATTCATCCCATTTCAACCATAATGGTACTCATCTGAACTCTCATGGACATATACAATATGAGCAAGTTTTAGAAAGATTGGATAAATATTGTGGCACTAGAGTGTAAACACCCTTAAATATGGCATTTTCAGCAATTCAAAGGTAGATAACTCACGACCTATTAGTCTGCTTTTAGCCATAATCAAACTCATCCGAACTCTTATGGTCATACACAATCTGAGCAAGTCTGAGAAAGATTGGATTCAAATAGTGGCCTCTAGAGTGTAAACACTGTTAAATATAGCATTTTCAGCAATTCAAAGGTGTATAACTCTTGATCTATTAGTCTGAATTCAACCATAATTAAACTTGTCCGAGCTCTTATGGTAATATACAATCTGGGCAAGTTTAAAAAAGATTGATTAAATATTGTGGCCTCTAGAGTGTGAACACTGTTAAATATGGCATTTTCAGCAATTCAAAGGTATATTATTACTGACCTATTGGTCAGATTACAACCATAATCAAACTCATCCGAACTCTTATAGTAATATACAATCTGAGCAAGTCTGAGAAAGATTGAATGAATAGTGTGGCCTCTAGAGTGTAAACACTGTTAAATATGGCATTTTCAGCAATTCAAAGGTAGATAACTCCTGACCTGTAAGTCAGATTTCAACCATAATCAAACTCATCCAAACTCTTATGGTAATATACAATCTGAGCAAGTTTGAGAAAGATTAGATAGATATTGTGGCCTTTAGAGTGTAAACACTAAAATTGTTGACGACGAACGACGTATGACGGATGCCGGACATTCAAGGATTGCAAAAGCTCATCCTGAGCTAGCTCAGGTGAGCTAAAAAATTAAAGGTAGTAATAGAGGAGTTTTACTGTATTATCAGAAACGGAATTAAAGTGAACCAATCAGACCCAACATTTTGCTGGGCTTGGTTTGGCTCCAAACTGTTTGCAAAGGTCTCCATACTGATATGCAGTGCTGAACAGGTAAATGTAAAAGGTATATAAATTACCGATATTTGATTTTATACTTATAAGCTGTTGTACCGATATATCGCAAAAAATGTCATTTTTTTGGTAAAACTAACGCATAGCTGTTTAATCATCGAAAAATATACTGTAGACATATGATTGCCTGCATTATGTCAACATGAACTACACACACTGTGAAATCAGTGTTAAGTGACCACCCGCTTAAACCTTTACCCCATTGCCAGATTCTTGTACTTAAGATAGGTGACCACTTAAAGCAGGTTGAAAGTAAAGCCGAATGTGCCTTAACCCTTAGCCCGCCAAATAAATTATCGTCTGCTATATTTCTCGTCTGCTTCAAGTTTCAAAGTGCTTCAAAGTTGCTCGAAATTGCTGAAAATGTTGTCCGAGTGTCAAACAGCTTGGATCCGGATGAGACGCCGAGTTACTCGGCGTCTCATCCGGATCCAAGCTGTTTGCATATGGAGCTATAGTCGTGAGTGGCAGGCTATGGGTTAAGGCACATTCTGCTTTACCTTCAGCCTGCTTAAATCTACAGACTTCTAGGATATAGAAAATATTTCATGGGACATTTTCAAGACTATAAATTGGAATTATTTTATTCAGTTGAGGTCTCAGTTTTATACACACGTTATCGCCTAAAGGAGGTTGAAAGTAAAGCAGAATGCCCCTGATGGTACTTTCAACCTGCTTTAAACTTGAAAAAATATCTTGAAATGCCAACCACAATTTATTTCAGAACTTCCTAGCTACTTTTCTTTGGGTAGGAATACATGTACATTATGTACATCAGGGCTTCAGATAAGGGGGGTATTTCAAAAACTAAAACCTTTATTTCTCCTTTAAACCCTATGGTGTCACTACTCATCAGAATCGTCTCGAAGAGACAATTCTAATGAGTAGTAACATCATAGGAGTTGTTGCTGTATGGGTGAGAAAATGCTGGATTTGTTCAGAATACTCCCTCTTATCTGTAGCCCTGTACATGTTTTTAGAGGTGTATTTATGGAGTAGTGGAATAAAACATGTAATTCTCTATTGACAGTTTATCACATCATGCAGAACAAAAATAATGCAGAAAGCTCACACAGTAGATTTCTGCATTATCTTTGTCCTGCAGTAAGCTGCCCCCTTTATTATAAGACTTACTCGTTGTCAACTGACATTTCTTTTAGTGGTTACCTAACACCAGACATTATTGTATGTGGAATCTATATGATCATATTGTTACCCGTTTATACAATTAGTATACACAGAAGAACGCTAGTAACATCTAAAACCAGGAATGCAAAAAATCAACCCAATGTAGAAAGACCCCCCAGTGACATAGCGTGACACAAAGACAGATGGGCATTAAATGCAGGACAAATGTAACGCACTAAGCTGAAGGGGCTTTCTACACTACTTTTGTCCTCCATAAGCTTACATTTGTCTGAAAGACTTGCAATCTGTCTTTTTCTTGCTGTAAGTGTAAATTCTTCCATGTTTTTGAAAACCTCTTCCATATTCAATGTATTCATTATTTACTATAAATATGAGGTTCATAAAATGTTAACCCTTTACCCCATAGCCTGTTTCTAGTTTTGAAAATAGGTGACAACTTAAAGCAGGTTGAAAGTAAAGCAGAATGCGCCTTAAGTGCATTCTGCTTTACTTTCAGCCTGCTTAAAGCTAAAATCTGCTAGGCTATATAAAATATTTGTAATGGTAATTGTTCATGAGGGTATAAACTGGAACTATTTTCTTCAGCGGAGGAATAAATTAAATACGCTAAAAGTCGCTTCTATTGGGGAAAGGGTTAACCTGTCCGTTTACTCTTTGCATGCTAGTGGCTACCCGTAAATTAAAATAACCAATACAAACATTTTGGATCCAGATGAGACGCCAAGGAATGCAGCCTCATCTGGATCAAAACTGTTGAAACACTTTGACCTTGTTTTGAAAATAATTTTTGAAATTTCTAAAGAAAAAAACTAACAGTAACAGAAGACAACTGTTGCTGCGAAACAGCAATATTACTTAGCATGCAAGAGTTAATACATCTAGTCCAGGGCTGCCATTTCTCCGGATTTTTCCTAAATCTCCGGATTTCCCCCCAGTTCATGGTAGCTTAAAGCAGGCTGAAAGTAAAGCAGAATGCGCCATAAGGCGCATTCTGCTTTACTTACAGCCTGCTTTAAGTGGTCGCATGCCAACAAAATAAGAAAAAGGCTATGGGGTAAAGGTACGATTCGTTAAATCGCACTTGAAAATGCAAGTTTTGAAATCTTAGGATTTTTCATGACAATTTATGGCAGCCCTGCTAGCCATGAATGGTGGTCTTACCATTGAGGCTATATGACTGAGGAAAGAAAGTTAATAATTACCGGTAAGTCAGTTCTGACACCATATTGTAGGAATGTAAAACATGTAATAACAACAGTCAAAGATTGTGAGAAGGGGCCATTCAATGATGCAACATTTAATTCTTTTTAAACTCTTTCAACACCATGGACCTGTTTAAAATATATTCATTACATCTGCAAACAGTGTAGACCCAGATCAGAGGGCTCCTGTAGGAGCCCTCTGATCAGGGTCTACACTGTTTGCTAATTTAAATTAGTTTTTATTATACAACCCAGATTATAAAGTAGACAGGTTCATGTTTAGATAACTAAAAGGATCCACAAGGGAACCTAATAAACCAGAATGGATTCTTATTGCTGAATGAGTTAAAGACATATCAAAGCTAAATGCAGGATAAAAGTAATGCAGAAACCTTGTAGAGCTTTCTGAATTACCTTTATCCTACATATATCTGACATATAGCTGACATATATCTATAATATTGCCTATGGATCTTGTTTGAATGGTTGCTTAACTCTTTGAACCCTGGTCCCGCATATAGGCGTGCTTTTCAAACAGTGTACATGTGAATAGTACACTTGTCCTATGCAAACAGTGAAGACCCTGATCAGAGGGCTCCTTTCGGAGCCCTCTGATCAGGGTCTTCACTGTTTGTCACAATGCCAAACATTCACAAAAACAACCCTTAAATGTCAGAAATGGACTAGACTAAAATGGAAACTGGAATTGTCCATTTAAAGTTTCAGGGAGGAAAGAGTTAACACAAAATTTTGACCATGCAAGAAAACAAAGATATACTGATTATTATTCTGTGTAATATGCGTATGTCTGGAGGGAAAAGTTCATATAAACACATTATGTAAAATAAAATTAAAATAAGAAATAGGTAAATGAAACAGCTGTATACCAATGAGATATGTCATGCCCAAAATAAATATTAACATTTTTTAATTTTTTCCTCAAGTTCAAGTGACATCGCTGTTATACAGTTCAAACTCGATGATTCAAACTCATTTAAACAAGAGGGCCTGAAGGCCCTGATATCGCTCACCATTTGTAATGAAGCCGGATAGCTTTACCTTTGAATTTCACCCGTTTTATTCTAAATCCATTCAAGTTTGTCGACCTACTGTAGTATAGTAGAGTACATCAAAGGCAGATAACTAAAGCCTAAACAATACTGAAATGAAGCCTTTTTCTAGCATTTCAAAGTATATCAAGGGCAGGTAAATATTGCCACAATGATTACATTTCAACAATAATTGCACTCCTTCCAGAACATATAGCTACATCCTTTTTGTACAAGTATAATCAAAATCCATTGAAAACTGTAGTTGCAAGAGTGTAAACGATGTAAAATATGGCATTTTCAGCAATTCAAAGGTAGATATCTCTTAATCTATTTGTCAGATTCCAACCATAATCACCCTTTTTCGAACTCTTATGGTCATATACCATCTGGGCAAGTTTGAGAGAGCTTGGATAAATATTGTGGCCTCTAGAGCGTAAACACTGTTAAATATATCATTTTCAGCAATTCAAAGGTAGATAACTTTTGACCTATTGATCCGATTACAACCATAATTGAACTCGTCGGAAGTCTTATGGTAGTATACAATCTGAGTAAGTTTGAGAAAGATTAGATAAAATTTCTGACCTCTAGAGTGTAAACGTTGTTAAATATGGCATTTTCAGCAATTCAAAGGTACATAACTCTCGACCTATAACAATAACCGAACTCATATTAACTCTTATAGTCATATACAATCTGAGCAGGTTTGAGATAGATTGGATAAAAAGTGTGGCCTCTAGAGTGTAAACACTGTTAAATATGGCATTTTCATCAATTTAAAGGTAAATAACTCTTGATCTATTTGTCCGATTTCAACTAAAATCAAACTCATCCGAACTCTTATGGTCATATACAATCTGGGCAAGTTTTAGAAATATTGGATAAATACTGTGGCCTTTAGAGTGTAAACACCTTTAAATATGGCATTTTCAGCAATTCAAAGGTAGATAACTCTTGATCTTTTTGTCCGATTTCAACCAAAATCAAACTCATCCGAACTCTTATGGTCATATACAATCTGGGCAAGTTTTTAGAAAGATTGGATAAATACTGTGGCCTCTAGAGTGTAAACACTGTTAAATATGGCATTTTCAGCAGTTCAAAGGTAGATAACTCATGACCCATTTGTCCAATTTCAACCATAATCGAACTCATCCGAACTCTTATGGCAATATACCATCTGAGCAAAATTGAGAAAGATTGGATAAATATTGTGGCCTCTAGAGAATAAACACTAAAATTGTTGACGACGCATGACGGACGCCGGACATTCAAGGATTGCAAAAGCTCACCCTGAGCTAGCTCAGGTGAGCTAAAAAAAACTTATCCACGTTTTAACTTCGAAATACGGGTATGTTTGATTTATGCAAGATCCAGTTTAAGAAATTCAACTTATGAAATATGGGTAAAGATGACTTAAGAGAGTTTGAATTATAAATTTTGACTGTATCACCATGAATCAAAGCTTGCTCATTGACAAACTTCTACTGTTTTCTTGTCTATAGTACAATGATGACCATTGTATAGTCTAACCAATATCCATTTCTCCAATAATAACTTATTTCCAGTTTTGAAAACAGACGGTTGCTTAAAGTAGGCTGAAAATAAAGCAGAATGCTCCTTAAGGAGCATTCTGCTTTACTTTCAACCTGCTTTAAGTGGTATCTTGTTTTTAAAACTAGAAACAGTATATGAGAATAAAGGGTTAACAGGCGAATTATGTCTACTGTAGTCTTCAATGAGTAATACTGTTTTATTGATTTGATCATTATATGCATAATATTATACTAAGTGGATAGATTTCCCCTCTTGTCTAAATAATCACATGCTATTTTTCTTCTCTGCTCAGAAATATAACAAAGTAAACATGAACAAATATCACAAATAAATACAAGAGAGTCACAAAACAATACTGGCAAACGGTTATATTACAATAGTCAAGCTTGTGTTAACAGCCAAATGCTCAGTCTTTCTCATTACCCAGTAGATACACATTTATTTGCCTTCAATTTCTTCTATTCCTCCACATCAAAAAATAGTTTCACTTTCATAGAGTCTTGAATATGCACCATAACAAATGTTTCTTATATCCTTGCAAATGGTAGCTTAAAGGAGGCTGAGAGTAAAGCATTCTAGTTCACTTTAACCCTGCTAAAAGTGTCCATCTTTCTTCAATACTGAAACAAAGTTATGAGGGAGGTTTAACCCATTAACCCATAGCCTGTTTCTAGTATTGAATATAGTTGACCACTTAAAGCAGGTTGAAAGTAAAGCAGAATGTGCCTTAGGCACATTCTGCTTTACTTTCAGCCTGCTTTAAGCTAACATCTTCAAGAATATAAAAAAAATATTTCTTATGATTAAGATTTATGAAGGTATAATTTGGAACTATTTTCTTCAGTGGAGGAAAATAAAAAGCGTAAAAATTCGTATTTATGGGGTACTGGGTTAATACAGTTAACAGCATTACCCTTTCATTACCATAATGAATGTATATTCAGTCTAATGCTTTTATTTAAAATTCAGAATTTGAGGCATGCTGACACAAGTAACATTAATTATTAGTCTCAAACAGTTAACTCCTGATCAAACGCCAAACTGATTGTAAATGCAAATAGCGTATCACCAAGAAGTACACATGTCCTATGCAAACAGTGTAGACCCTGATCAAAGGGCTCCTACAGGAGCCCTCTGATCAGGGTCTGCACTAAGTGTTATTTTGCAACATATTGTAATAAACTCCCCTAAGTAGTCAAAAATAGACTCAACTTAATTGGAGATTGGAAATTTCCATTCAAAGTTTCAGGGGTGAATGAGTTTAGTGATAGCTTGTCTTTTAGACATGTTCCTGGGTCATCATCATCATCATCATCCAGTTTTGATTAATCATTGGTTTGCAAAGAATGACTGCTCAACACGAGCTTGACTGTACAGTGAGTGTACATGTAAGATATATGTAAGTTATAACTGAAACCATACACCAAAGCAAAGGATAGATACAGCTATGTAGACGTGCTAATCATATTTAGTACAGATTATTTCACAATTAATGTTGTAGCAACTAATGCATTAACTTCTGGCAAGATGACATAAACGACACTAAGACAAACAAATAATCTGTTAAAAAATCAGTTCAGAAACGGCTAAACAATTTTCAGACATGTTTTGTTTTTGCTACTATAGCACCATTTTATGCCAACTTTGCCTCATAGATTGTATTAACCCTTTACACCATAGATAAACATTTAAACACTTTTCATTCCACTGAAGAAAAAATCTATTTAATTCAGTCATGAATATGTATCATAAGAAACATTTTCGATACCGTATTCTAGCAGATGGTGGCTTAAAGCTGGCTGAATGTAAAGCAGAATGCGCCTTAAGGCACATTCTGCTTTACTTTCAACCTGCTTTAAGTGACCATATATTTCAAAACTAGAAACAGGCTATGGAGTATAGGGTTAGAAATTAAAATTGATAAAGAAAATTAAATTACATTGAGTATTTAATTAGTATGTCCAATATCAGAAAACAACATTGACAATAAAGTAAAATAATGGTTATAAAAAGTGCTTTAACCCTTTGAACCCTAGTCCCGCCTATAGGCGTCTTTTTCAAACAGTGTACATGTGAATAGTACACTTGTCCTGTGCAAACAGTGAAGACCCAGATCAGAGGGCTCCGAAAGGAGCCCTCTGATCAGGGTTTTCACTGTTTGTCATAATGCCAAACATTGACAAAAACAACCCTTAAAAGTCAGAAATGGACTAGACCAAAATGGAAACTGGAATTTTCCATTTATAGTTTCAGGGAGGAAAGAGTTAAATTTTCTAGATAAATTAATACAAAATTTTGTGCAAGACTGTAACTTGCTTACCTAAGATAATGAAATTAAAAGTTGATAGTAATATTTTCATGCTGAACTAGCACTTGAATTTATATCTATGATTATATTAGTAAAACAATGCAAACCCCATTCCGAATTATTTCACATACATAAAAAAACAACATAACAAATAGGTCTTAAAAAATGGAATATCTATTAACAAGGAAAGAGCATGTTCTTAAGGCTAAACTTGAATGAACTCATTCATCCCTGAAACTTAAATGAACAATTCCAGTTTCCAATTTAGTCAATTCTTTTTTGGCTATTTAGGTTTGTTTTGACAATATATTTGACAAATGATTAACAGTGTAGACCCTTATCAGAAGGTTCTATAAGAAACCATTTGATCTGGAGCTACTGTGTTTGCATCCATGCTGCATACAAATTACTGTAAAGTCGCAATTGGCAGGAAAAGGGTTAATGCAGAACAAAAATAATTCAGATAGCTCATTGTGGACCTTTCTGCATTAAATTTGTCCTGCATTAAGCAATCTTTCTTCACTGAATAGTAGCACACAAGTTTATACATAGCTAATGTTAAACTGATACTATTATATCCACTGACTTTATATAAAATTTGAAAAGTTTGTCCTGATTCACTCAAGATATATTTTATTAAGATAAAAAGCTGTTTTTAACCCTTTACCTCATAGTATTTTTTCTAGTTTTGAAAATAGGCGCATTCTGCTTTTCTTTCAGCCTGCTTTAAGCTACGTCTGATAGAATAAATAAAATATTTCTAATGATACATTTTCATGACTGTATAAATTTGAACTATTTTCTTCAGCGGAGTAATAAACTGAATGCGCTAAAAGGCGCTTCTATTGGGGAAAGGGTTAACAGAATCAAGACACTGTGTACAACAAACCCATATTCCCCTTGTGGCGTGCATGACTTTGATTTCAAATTAGATCAAGGTCAAGATCAAGTCAAGGATGGGTGGACTAGGAATGGTCCAAAGCAATAAATGTAAAAGTATCGAAGCATTCTAGTATGTTGTGTTGATGCTAGATGAAACGGTTTAATCTTGTAATCTTCATCACAAACACATGAACATACAGGTCATTCAATATATGTCCCCCACATAAATAGATGTCAGGGAACAAAGAAATACAAATATAGACATTAGAATGAAACATTAGAGTTGGTAACAATTGCCTCTGAACATTGCAGGTGTCTTTAAACACAGACATAACACATAACATAATTTATTCACCTCTAAAACGTTTAATGGACAACACCAATTTCCAAGTCTAGTCTATTTCTGACTATTTAGTGTTGTTTTTAAAAATATATTGCAGAATGACAAACAGTGCAGACCCTGATCAAAGGGTTCCTACAGGAGCCCTCAATCAAGGTCTGTACTATTTGCATAGCACAAGTATACCTTTCACAGGTACGCTGTTTGTTTATGACAAGTACAGTAAACCTCGCTATTACGACCACTAAAACGAAGGCTAATTGAGTGTATAATAGACAGGTGACAGCTTAAAGCAAGGTGACAGTGAAACAGAAAGCTCCTATAGGAGCTTTCTGTTTCACTGTCACCTTGCTTTAAGTGGTCACCTATCGTAAACACCCTAATAATTAACATAATTTAGTGGTCGTAATAGCGAGGTTTTACTGTATACTCATTGCTAGGGTTAAATGTGTTAATGCAGGTGAAAGTAAAGTAGAAAATTCTTACTGGAGTGGTCTGCTTTATGTTCATCCAGCTATAAGCTATCACCTCAATTAAATACCTTCATTTGATTTTCATTTGTATGGCAGCTTTACAAAAACTTGACAATAAAACATATACTAGTAGATAGTGGACTATTCCCACAGTACACAGTTATAAGACTCACAACCTTGATAAAGTGAGATCATGATGATTACCTTTCAATATTAGCATGCAATATTTAAAACAGTAAAACTATTACCTTTCAATATTAGCATGCACTATTTAATACAGTAAAACTATTACCTTTCAATATTAGCATGCAATATTTAATACAGTAAAACTATTACCTTTCAATATTAGCATGCACTATTTAATACAGTAAAACTATTACCTTTCAATATTAGCATGCACTATTTAATACAGTAAAACTATTACCTTTCAATATTAGCATGCAATATTTAATACAGTAAAACTATTACCTTTCAATATTAGCATGCACTATTTAATACAGTAAAACTTCTCTGTAAACATGGAACAAAATCATGTTATCAGACAATAACTTTTTCCCCGTTGACTTTAAAGTTAAAAATAATCAAGATTTTCAAAACCAATGATATAGTTTATAGATGTAATGTACTAAAAGTCCAATTTTATACAACCACAGAACAGACCACAGACAGTTTAAAGCTAAGCATAAAGCACCTACACAAGCTTTCTGTTTCATTTTCATCCTGGTTTAAGTAGGCACCGACTCAGACACAGAAAAATAAACCTTCATTTGATTAGTCATAATACATGTAGTTTGGTTTTATTTATTACCTTGAAAATTTTATGTGCCTCAATGTAACAATGTATTCAGTGCTATTCACTTGTGGTCAATGACATACAGTCATCACTCGAACTCGCTTAACTCTTTCCTCCCTAAAACTTTAAATGGACAATTCCAGTTTCCATTTTAGTCTAGTCCATTTCTGACTTTTAAGGGTTGTTTTTGTCAATGTTTGGCATTATGACAAACAGTGAAGACCCTGATCAGAGAGCCCTCTGATCTGGGTCTTCACTGTTTGCATAGGACAATTGTTCTTTTCACATGTACACTGTTTGAAAAGGACGCCTATAGGCAGGACTAGGGTTCAAAGGGTTAAGTTGAACATATCCTTATTTCAAAGTTAAAGCATGGTTAAGCCACATTTGAACTTTAAAATAAGGATATGTTCAACTTAAGCAAGGACGAAATTAATTATTTCAACCATAAAAATATGAGGAATTTTCGATTTGAAACGAGTTCAAGATATTGAAGTTCAATTGTACTAAACAACACTTACACATATACAAATAATAGCATTCTCAAAGAGTCTTTATACAGATCAAACAATGAGCAACTACAATGTATGCATATGGATAAATACTGTCTTGGCACTAACACTACTAAGCCTTTCACAACATTAAACACATGACTTGCTTCAAAAGACATTAAAGCTCTGTGAAAGCTTCAAAGCACTTATATCATAGCTGCAACACCAACAGAGGCATGTAAAACCCTTTCCTTCAAAGCTTTTACCTATTTTTAAGATGGGTGGTTGCTCTAAGTAGGATGAAAATAAATAAGAAAACTCCTTCAGAAGCTTTAAACAACAACATGGCAGGACACAGGAAATATCTCTTATTGATCTATATCAGGACAGGGCAGAAGTATGGAAAGGCATGCATTGCTATGAGGAAAGAGTAAAAGCATGACAATGTAGTACTATTAAAAAATTAAAAGAAAAACAAATTAAGCATATCAAACTAGCATAACTAAAATATTATGTTGAAAGACAATTCCATGAAAACTCATATATCCTACAAAGGAGCTGTTATGGGTCAATGCTGTTTCCACTACTTTCAAAATCAGACACATTAATATTTATTTTTTCTTTTGCACTAATATAGCAACAAGAGGGCCTGAAGGCCCTGATATCGCTCACCATTTGTAATGAAGCCTGATAGCTTTACCTTTGAATTTCACCCTTTTTATTCTAAATCCATTCAAGTTTGTCGGCCTACTCTAGTATAGTAGAGTACATCAAAGGCAGATAACTAGAGCCTAAACAATACTGAAATGAGGCCTTTTTCTAGCATTTCAAAGTATATCAAGGGCAGATAACTATTGCCACAATGATTAGATTTCAACAATAATTGCACTCCTTCGAGAACGTATAGCTATATACTTTGTGTACAAGTATAATGAAAATCCATTGAAAACTGTAGTTGCAAGAGTGTAAACACTGTAAAATATGGCATTTTCAGCAATTCAAAGGTAGATAACTCTTGATCTATTTGTCGGATTTCAACCATAATAACCCTTTTTTGAACTCTTATGTAACATACAATCTGGGCAAGTTTGAGAAAGCTTAGATAAATATTGTGGCCTCTAGAGCGTAAACACTGTTAAATATGTCATTTTCAGCAGTTCAAAGGTAGATAACTCTTGACCTATTGGTCCTATTACAACCATAATTGAACTCATTCGAAGTCTTATGGTAATATACAATCTGAGTAAGTTTGAGAAAGATTGGATAAAATTTGTGGCCTCTAGAGTGTAAAAACACTTAAATATGGGATTTTTAGCAATTCAAAGGTAGACAACTCTCGACCTATTAGTCTGATTTCAACCATAATCAAACTCATTCGAATTCTTATGGTAATATACAATCTGAGCAAGTTTGAGATAGATTGGATAAAAATTGTGAACTCTAGAATGTAAACACCGTTAAATATGGCATTTTCAGCGATTCAAAGATAGATAACTCTTGATCTATTTGTCCGATTTCAACCAAAATCAAACTCATCTGAACTCTTATGATGATATACAATCTGAGCAAGTTTTAGAAAGATTGGGTAAATATTGTGGCCTCTAGAGTGTAAACACTGTTAAATATGGCATTTTCAGCAATTCAAAGGTTGATAACTCTCTATCTTTTGATCTGATTTCAACCATAATCGAACTCATTCGAACTCTTATGGCAATATACCATCTGAGCAAGTTTGAGAAAGATTGGATAAATATTGTGGCCTCTAGAGTGTAAACACTAAAATTGTTGACGCCGCACGACGGACATTCAAGGGTTGCAAAAGCTCACCCTGAGCTAGCTCAGGTGAGCTAAAAATTAAGCAACTATCACCACTCAAAACTGTTGATTGTACAAAGACAGTTTGGCCTTTAAGTCTGATAATAGCAAGGCAAAAAACTTCAGTTGCGTTAACTCTTTACTCCATAGATAGCTATTTGTTCACTTAAGTATAATAGTTTCAATTTGTACAGAAATGAATATGTATCGTAAGATATATTTATATAATGCAAGCAGATTGTAGCTTCAGGTGCATTCTGCTTTACTTTCAAATCGCTTTAAGTGGTCACCTATCTTCAGTACTAGAAACAGGCATTGGAGAAAAGAGTTAAGCATCAATCTGCCTTAAAACCAAATCTAAAATCTACTAATATTGAAAGGTGGACTTTTCTTATACCAACCTTCACATTAAGAAATGAACTGTTACTATGAGATTGCTAAGTTTTATCATTGAGGCATAACAGTATATGGAAAGCTGTTTGTTGATATCCTAACTATCCCTACCAAAAAACAGAGACTTTGACAGACACCAACCTATAATCCTGGAAGACAGTTTATGAGCATACATTTTTTAAATCAAAACTTATCAATCAAACATATGTTCATCTATTGATAATTAGTGCAGTTGTTCCATTCTTTCACCAGACAAGCAATTCTCTCTGAACAGTATATCCACTCCTAGGATAGTGTTCATATGCCAACACACTTCCTCCCACAATCAACATTTTACAAGCTACCAAAAATCTGAGACTGTATCAGACTTACCTCAAACGATCAACCTCTACAGTGTGGGTAACAAACATATTCATTGTTAATGAAAGGCTTTGCTACAACAAAAACTCTACTAGATAACAGAGAAACCTCAGTCTGGTTTCTAGGTCCAAAAGGGAGAATGGGATATCTTTAACCCATTACTCCATAGATACAATGTACTCATTCTTATTTTTTTCTCCACTGAGGAAAATAGTTCCAATTTATACAGAAATGAATATGTATTACCAGAAATTTTTTTATATTCTAGTAGATAGTAGCTTAAAACAGGCTGGAAGTAAAGCAGAATGTGCCTTAAGGCACATTCTGCTTTACTTTCAACCTGCTTTTAGTGGTCACATATCTTCAGAACAAGAAACATACTATGGGGTAATGAGTTAATGATGGGTACAAGTAATGCAGTAAGCTCCTATAAGTGCTTTATGTGTTGCTTTATTCCTGCATTGCCACTTTCATGTTAGACTGCCCATCTATCTACTTTTCAGTAGCCAATTTACCAAATGAAATATAGGAACAAGTATACACATCTTTTACAAACAGTGTACCTATGAAGAGTACATTTGTCCAATGCAAACAAAATAGACCCTGATCAGAAGGCTCCTATAGTAGCCCTGTGGTCAGGGTGTGGGGTGTATGTCATTTTGCAATACATTGTGAAAGCATCCTCAAATAGTCAAACATGGAACCTATTGACTGGAAACTGGAATCATCCGTATTAATTTTCAGGGGTGAATGAGTCAACACGTTTTACTGCAGATTCAGAAACAAAACACAATACTATGTTACAAACATTGAGAAATGGTTGATTCTTTCAATGATTATATAGAATGGCAGGAAATAAAAGCTGTTAATATTTAATGAAAAACAATTAACAAATTGATATATAAAGGGAATATTAATTTTGTTCCAACATTGATAATAATAAATAAAACTTCAAGAAAACATGCAAATAAATTAAATACATATGCAAATAATACAATTAAAACTGAGTTCTTATTCTATATCACAATATGAAATTTCCATTTCTGGAATTTGTTCACAGTAAATGTTGATTTAATGATTTGCAATAAGCAGTTTTTCTTAAAATTTGTTCTTACACACTAATAAATTGACAATGTGTAACTATGTAATCCTTCACAAATGAAAAACCTGTTCACTTTTCCACCAAATTAAGTAAAATCTGTTACATTTGATACTGGTCAAATATAATCTTAATTAGACATTAGTCTCACTGAATCAAATTACCAGTAAACCATTGAAGTGCTGATACCGTTTGTACCCATCCTTTGCACACAGTGTAGATCCTGATCAAAGGGCTTGCATTTTTTTTTTAAATATTCTAGATACAACCCCTTGAATATCAATATAATTATACTGGCCATATATCAGAAAAGCAATGAGTCAGTTTGACATTCAGCATGCTATGAGTGTATGACTGGATCATTAAGTTAGCAATTGATGACCATAAAGTTTTATATCTAAAATTATAGTTTAATTGAGATACAGAAAAGTTACCAATTTCACGTCCATATAAATGTCTATCAAGGTTATTTATTTATTGATAATAAATAGAAATGAAAAAAGAAAGCAATAAAATTGTACATAAAAAACTTAATATTATTAAAATTTATCTAAAACAGCTGTTCCAATCATTGACATGGAGATGTTAAAACAGGTACAGTGCTCCCTCCCAACAGCAATTCCCTCCTTACAACAATGCTTGCCACTATTCACCATAAACGATTATTATTCTAACACTTTTACTGCTGCAATATCGCCAGCTGTTGTTCTCAAAGTTACATATCAGTGAAATGTAATGACAAGTGACAAACAGCTGGAAATCTTAATTATCCCTCCTTATAACAACTCCCTCGGAACAACAAACAATCTTTGTCCCCCATTGGGTGTTGCTGTCGAAAGGGAGCACTCTTATTGCTAAATGTAGAAAAAATGCTGTTCTACACCAAGCTGTCACCTGTCTATAAGTCTGCCAATGAATTTTGTTTTTCATTTGCTACTTTAATATTGGAACTACAGTCGAACTTCGATATCTTGAACTCGTTTAACTCGAACTAACCAATATTTCGACACATGAATTACATTATTTCATGTTTGGTTCATGCTAACATACCCGTAGTTCAAAGTTAAAACGTGGCTTAGCCACGTTTTAACTTTGAACTACAGGTATGTTCAACAAAACCGAGTTCGAGATATCGAAGTAACTGTTCAACTTTAACTGTTTATCAAGATAGCAAACAATTGCTGTTCTCATACATATTTTGATGACATAATCTAGTTCTAACATTTAAACAATTAGTAACTCAATAATTTATACAATTAATAACTTAAAGCAATCTCTGTACCAATTGCAATTAAACTATTACAATGTGACAATAACAATCATGGTTAAAAGAAAATCTCTATTTATAAAAATTAACATAAACATAATATCAAATAAATAAATGAAAAGAAAAACAACCTTTGTTCATTAAATTAAATTTGATCAAGAATACCCACATCTCACTAAAGTAGTGCGGAGATCCCTATAGACTGGTGACTGCCTTATTTAACCCTTTCCCCAATTGAAGTGCCTTTTAGCGGATATGATTTATTCATCCGCTGAAGAAAATAGTTCCTATTTAATCTGTAATGAATATGTATTATATGGAATATTTTCTTTATTATAGCACATGAAATGTTAAAGCATTCTAAAAGAAAAGCAGAATGCACCCTAAGGCGCATTCTGCTTTACTTTCAACCTGCTTTAAGTAGTCATCTATCTTAAGTACTAGATATAGGCTATCAGGTAAAGGGTTAAAGGCTTTTGGGTGTTCTTTTGAGAGTCAAATTTGGGTTTAGGTACCACTGAAAAGACAATATATTTGTAGTACCCATGGCAGGTGGCTACTTAATGAAGGTCCATGCAGTGGTTGCTCTACACAAGTTATACTGTATGTAAATAAACTCTATTTTTGTTCACCTTGACTTTGAGATCAGGCACATAAATCTCATTGTACGTGTATTAAGGCATGACATTCAAAACATCCATGCCTATGAACCGCTTGAGTGTTTCCTAAATGACCTTGACCTTTTAACCCATTACCCCATAGCATGTTTCTAGTTTTGAAAATAGGTGAACATTTAAAGCAGGTTGAAAGTAAAGCAGAAAGCGCCCTTAGGCGCATTCTGCTTTACTTTCAGTCTGCTTTAACTTACCACCTGCTAGAAATAAGAAAATATTCCTTCTGATACATATTCAAGACTGTATAAAAGGGATCTATTTTCTTCAATGAAGGAATAGATTATAGGCGTAAAAAGACGTATTTATAGGGTAATGGGTTAAACGACCTCAAAACCCTCAGACTCATCATCATCCAAGCTGATATTTGTATAAGTTTCCCCACCAGCATAGCCCCCATTCAGTTTAGGGCTCATTTCTGAGCTGTCACTCTCCAGTAGATTGGTCTTACTGCCTGCGTCAGTGGAGAGACTGGTTTCCTCAAATATAGTGTTCATAGGCACAGCTCTGTTCCGTGATTTGCCAGGGGCTCTGAAGATTGTCTCCTCCATATCATCGGATAGCCCTGAAATCAGCATACAAAAACAAGTCAACTTTAACCCATTACTCAATAGATACATCAGCACATTCAAACAAGTCAACCCCTTGAATATCAATATATACTGGCCATATATCAGAAAAGCAATGAGTCAGTTTGAAATTCAGCATGCTATGAGTTTAGGACTGGATCATTATGTAAGTAATTGGTGACTACCATAGTGCCATCACTCCATAGATACATATTTTGAAACATTAAATGTACTCATCTATTGAAGAAAACATTTCCAATCTATACAGTCATGGATATGCAGCAAAAAGAATTATTTTCTATATCCTATCAGTGGGTAGCTTAAAGCAGGCTGAAAGTAAAGCAGAATGCACCTTAAGGTGCATTCTGCTTTACTTTCAACCTGCTTTAGGTGGTCATGTGTCTTCAAAATCAGAAACAGGCAATGAATTGGTAGTAGACTACAATCAAATCCGTAAAAAAACTCATTCACTTCTGAAATTTCAATTTGAAAATTCCTGTCTCCAATAAAGTCTAGTCCATTTTATACTACATACACGACTTATATTTAGGGTTGATTTTAACAAATATTTTGCTACATGAAAAACAGTGCAGACTCTAATCAGAGGGCTCCTGTAGGATCTACACTGTTTGCATAGGACAAATGTACTCTTCACAGACACACTGTTTGTTAATGAGGAGTATACCCATCACTAAATGAAGGAGCACGACAACCTAAATGCAGGACTACAGTAATGCTGGACAGCTCCATACGAGAAAACAAGTTTAACTTCTTCCAAATCTATCAATTATTTGGTGTCATTTCCACTAAATATAGTAACAAATGTAGTAATGATTTACATACAGTGGAGAATCTGTTATTCTTTCCCAATAAACGCGTTTACGCTAAAACTATTATTTCAATAACAAACAGTTTGGAGCCTGATCAGACGCCGGGTAACCCGGCGTCTGATCAGGCTCCAAACTGTTTGACACAAAAATAAAGATGAATTATCAGAATTGTCAAAAAGTTGTATTTTTCTACCTTTTGGTGTTTTGCGTTTGCGTACGTTTGCGTTTAAACGGGAAAGAATAACAGATTCTCCACTGTAGCTGTGTTCTCCATGTGCACCAAATGAAGGAAATTGCTGATAAAGTGATAATGAGTTGAAAAGCCTAATCTGACCAGAGTGTAACAAATATAAGGTTCAAAACCAAGCAAGTTATTACCAGTAAAGTTACAGGCCTAGTTTAACTCGCCTATATCTTCATTACCTACTCCCTTTCAATTAACAACTTGCTGGTTGCTACTTAATTGTTTGTTACTACTTCCACAATAAACTTCAACAACTAATGTTTCTACACTGGCCTTGATCTCAGGACTCTGTCTGGAGTCCTCTAATCTCGATATACACTGTTTGCAAAAGATTGGTCCCTGCACTGTAAGGGTTAACCCATTACCCCATAAATATGCCTTTTACGCCTTTAATTTATTCTTCCACTGAAGAAAATAGTTCCAACTTATACAGACATGATTATGTATCATAATACATATTTACTAGGTTCTACAATGGTAGCTTAAAGCAGGCTGAAAGTAAAGCACCTTAAGGCGCATTCTGCTTTACTTTCAAGCTGCTTTAAGAGGTCAGCTACCTTCAATACTAGAAACAGGCTATGGGGTAATGGGTTAAAAGGCTTCTGTGGTATAAAACTACAGTGAAGGGAAACCTACCTGCAGCATCCAGGTCATATTGAGGCAGAGGCATGTCACCTTTGATGAGATATAACACTGAGCGGGTCGGCCAGAGAAGGTGAATCATGACAATATAGGACAGGAGATCTGCTGCATATGTAATACCTACAAGTATATCATACATACAATAAAATCATACATTAGTATATCTACATGCACAAAGTTGCCACAGACAGCCTAAAGTTATAATTTAGCACACACAGCCTAAAATCAAACATTATATCATAAACTGTTGGTACTTGAAACAAGAATTTCATGGAAATAAATGTCTCGCCTATCTCTGCTTCGCCCTAAAGTACACACATTTAGACCTGATACAACTGTATTCCTAGTTCAGTTAGTGTTTCACAACCAGAGCTATAAAACAGAAATTTTAATAATACAGCTAAATCTATGTCAAGGGTCAAGGTCACATACTTGCAATGTAACATGCTATACTGATTAATGTGCATCAGCATGTAAAATTTCACAAGTTAACTGTACCTTAAGTATGTAATTCTTAACTGACCTAAATGCAAACACCTTTATCTAGGTCAAAGCAGTTAAGTCAAAGACTACCAAACTCCAATGAGACATGCTTTACTCATCAATAAACATCAACATGTGAAAGTGCATGACCCCCAACTGCAGTAAATAGTCAATTAGTGACAAAAACACAACAACTTATTTGATATGAAACTTACCAAGGATAGTTTTGTATCTCCAAAGGTTTGAAATCTGTGTGGCTATAAGAACAAGGATAGGCAGGTAGATAAACCAGACCAGATAGTAGGCTCCGAACTGCTGAAAGAACTCCAGCCTACTGGAATGCTGAGACTGTTTGGCAGTTGAACGCAACTCAAACACAAACCAAACCATGATGACCATACGGAAACCCACTATCAAATACCCTGGCCATGAATTCCACTCATCTACATTGGTGATGATATCAATCTTAGTCTGAAACATACAAGAGTTGGTATAAATATATTTGATACATTTATCAAACCTATAAAACAGCTAGAACTTTGAACAAATTAGAAAGTATATGCATATTTATTATTTCGTAATTTTTTATTGTCTATGATCTTACCAAAATACAGTAAAACCCCTCTATTATGACCACTTAATTGTGGTAATAATTAGGTGTTTCTGACAAGTGATTGCTTAAAGCAAGGTGACAGTAAAACAGAAAGCTCCTTAAGGAGCTTTCTGTTTTACTGTCACCATGCTTTAAGCTGCCACATGTCTTATACAAACTAATTATCTGTCTTTATAGTGGTCTTAAAAGAGGTTTTACTGTAACCATTTACCCCATAACTACACCTTTTTAACCCATTAACCCTTAGCCTGCCACTCACGACTATAGCTCCATATGCAAACAGCTTGGATCCGGATGAGACGTCGAGTAACTCGGCGTCTCATCCGGATCCAAGCTGTTTGACACTCGGACAACATTTTCAAGCCATTTTGAACAACTTAGAAGCACTTTGAAAGTTGAAGCAGACGAGAAATATAGCAGACGACAATTTATTTGGCGGGCTAAGGGTTAATTTATTCCTCCATTACAGAAAAGAGTTCCATTTTAAGAAGTCATGTAAGAAATATTTTCTATATTGTAGCATATAGTAACTTAAAGCAGAACGAAAGTAAAACAGAATGTACCCTATGGAAGTTTCTGCTTTACTTTCAACGTGCTTTAAGTCAGTGGTCATCTATAGATCTCCAAAACTAGAAATAGGCTAAAGGCCTACAAAAAGTAAAGGGGTATTTTAAGGCTTATTAAAGTACCGGTATATCACTTAGTTGTAAGATTTGTTTCTTCCAGAGTCTCTTCTAAAGAGTTATCAAAACATAGAATAGGATGGAGACATAAAGGAACTATATGACTTTTATAACAGTTTACTCCATCACTAGCTCACTTCACGCATTAACCCTTTGAACCCTAGTCACGCATATCAGCGTCCTTTGCAAACAGTGTAAGTGTGAGGAGTACACTTGTCCTGTGCAAACAGTGAAGACCCAGATCAGAGGGCTCCGAAAGGAGCCCTCTGATCAGGGTCTTCACTGTTTGTCCTAATGCCAAACATAGACAAAAACAACCCTTAAAAGTCAGAAATGGACTAGACTAGAATGGAAACTGGAATTATCCATTTAAAGTTTCAGGGAGGAAAGAGTTAACCCTTTAACTGCCAAATTGAACCATCTGCTTCAATCCTTTCACTGACAAAATATTGTCTGCTTTAATAATACTGATATCTGAAGACTGAACATTGTGCTTCAAAGTTGGCAGCAAAACTGAAGCAATACTAAACAAGTTTGATCATGATCAAATGCTGCATTACGTGGCATATCTGAATCCAAATTGTTTGCAAGTCAACCAAAGTTGCCTATGGCGATGAAAAGGTTAAGAGAAAAACATGGATAGTCAATGAATTTGTTTGTTTGACTCTGTCTGGATTTCACTGATGTTAGTACTTAGTAAGTTAGTACAATAGAACCCCTCAAATATGAATTTATGACCGTAAAAGTTAAACTGTGTTAATTATTAGATATTTAAGGTAGGTAGCTGCTTAAAGCAAGATGAAAGTAAAACAGAAATCTCCTAAAAGAGCTTCACATTGTTTTAATCTGTCATCTGTCTTTCATACAAATAATTAAATCCAACTTTTTAATGGTTGTAATGGAGGGGGTTTATTGTATTCAATTTTTATAATATTGCTAAGAAAATAAACCATGTGATCTATCACAAGATGTAAACATGCTAAACTATAATTGATATTTATCTATAAACTTAGTTGCTCCATAAACTGCACTATTAAGATAAGGTCAAACAATACCGTTACTAATGAGTTGAATTTATAAATAAATACTCATGCATGTATGCTTGTATGATATCTATTCTATATCATGTTATTTGTTTTGACAATACAATATAATTTTTATATTTTCATTTAGGTACGGACAATAAACACAATGTTTAAGTCCAAATGAAATAAAAAAAAATTCTGTTCAATATAATTGTATCTACAATTTATAGTTCCTAGAATTCAATTGCAACACAAACAATGCAAGATAATACAGCGTTCCCTCTCTACAACGACATCTAGTGGGGGACAAAAAATGTGTGCGTTGTTCGGAGGACGTCTTTATAAGGAGGGAAAATAGCTTACATTTGCAAAATCAGACAGACGTAGCGTAACGCGGCGTCTGATCTGGATTCAAGCTGTTTGTCACTCGTTATTAAGGTTTTTTCTGTCAAAATGTCCATTATGTAACTTTGAGAAAAGCAGCAGACGACATTGAAGCCGGGAATAGGTTTGACAGAATTGTCCTGTTTTAGGGAACTGCGACAAGGGTCGTTGTAAAAAGGGAGTCGTCGTTGGGAGGGTCGCTGTAGGGAGGAACCGCTGTATATCTATTTTTCACTTGCTAGATGGGCTGTTGAGTCAGTGAACATGTGACAAATTTGTAATACGAGTTACATTTACATGTATAGTGTTTAAACGGATGGCTGCTAAAGGAAGATTGAGAGTAAAGCTGCTTTAAGCAGACATTAGGCAAGATGTAGAAAAAATTCTAATAGCTCATTTATATATATAGGAAAGGTTTCCTTTGAGTTGTTATACAAACCAAATATGAAAAGTTTCTTTTCTCTGCAGCAGAATGAACCACAGAATATTGGAAATTGTGCTGAATTTTGGAGAGAAAAAACCAAACCAAATGCCTGAAAAGCAAACACTGCAAGACTATCAATTATCAATAATACTTACCAACCCAATGATGAAAAACAAAGCATTTAGTCCCGTGTATATTGACCAGAATACACACACCACTGAGCGCTTCCGAATCTTCATGGTTGTTATAGTCCATCCTTTAGCTATCAATAATAGTATCAACATAAATAAACATTCTGCAAATATCCCAAGTAAATTTCCAAATACTTTAAGCCATCCAGCTCCAACACCATTAAAAGAAAATATTAAGACATGGAGGAAATTGAAAAATATTCCTGTGTACTCCGTAGATATACAAACAGTAAGCAATGTTGTGATTCTATGGACTTGTTGTCGGTATGCATAAATCCATACTGGCAATGTTATGGTGTAGAAGAGTAAAAATATGGCATAAATTTCAAACACATCATGGTGTTCAAATGAAAACTGATGCTCAAAAGGGTTTAGGTGCTTGGAGGCTGGATCTCCATTTACAAGCCATATGTCATAGTCAATGTTGGTGTTCTCTAGTTCTGACTTGCTGCTGTGATACCATGAACATCCATCAGATGGAGGTTTTCGATGACAAGCAACCAAACTCAAATACCAAAATCTGAAATAAACACAAAAAAACTGTTACAAACGTTTCAGACAGAATCCCAAAACACTATTGCTAAACTGAAAACCATTTTACGACTATCAGCTATAATCAAGATATAACTTTTATAAGAAAAATAATGAAAGCAAAGAACCTTCAAACTGGTAAAATGATCTGAACAATAATAATAATAAGTACTAATAATGAAGATAATAAAGATTGATCAAAATAACAAAAGATTATACATTGCTCACTCCCTTCAACGTCCCTCCCAACAATGACTCCCTCCTTACACCAACCCTTGCCACAGTTCCCTAAACAGGACAATTATATCAGATGCTTTTACTGCTGTAATATTGTCTGCTTATTGCTTAACCCATTAACTCATAAGTGATTAACAATTATCAGTGCTCACCTCAATGCATGCTAGTTGATTAAAGTGAGTCAAAACGAGTTAGTATGAGTCATAGTATCACTATGAGGCTATTGCGCAATGAGTCAAAATGAGTCAGTATGGCTTAATGGGTTAAGGATGTTGTCAGCTGTTTTTCTCAAAGTTACATATTGGACTCTAATGACTAAATGAGTATTCTAATGAGTAGTAAAATCAAAGGATTTGATGCTAAAATAAGTGAGAAAATGTTGGATTTGTGCAGTTTACTCACTCTTAATCTTATCTGGAGCGCTGGCTAATTATTTCTATAATAGGTAAATTGTTATCAAAATCATATTTAATGAAGCAGAGAAAGTGAGAATAATTATCCAGATAAAAATTTGAATGTGCATTCAACCAGCTGGGTGGCTTAGTGGTAGAGCATCCGCTCGCAGTACGGGAGGTTGTGGGTTCAATCCCCGGCCGGGTCAAACCAAAGACTTCAAAATTAGTAGTAATGGCTTCCCTCCTTGGCGCTCAGGATTTCGGGTTAGCATAACAACTGGTTCGTCGGTGTCAGGATAAAGTGAACGGCCAGGTACAGTCCCAATGGTGCACCTAAAAAGTGCACAGGGCTGCTCGTAATACCCGAAAGGGGTGTGTAGTAGTACATATAGAAAGAAAGATCTTTTTGGATTTACATTTGATGTTACTCTAAGGAAACCCCTATGTACGAATTGCTGTTGTTGCTACATGGTTGACATGAGTGTTCCAAGACAAGTTGCTTGAGATGTCCACACCTAGATAGCGAGCACTACTGACGGTCTCTGGGACAAAGTTTGTCCATGTAATGTGTAAGTTGTCGGAATCAGGACCCTAGCCTTGGTGGCATGAATTACCTGGCACTTTGAAGGGTTTAACTTTAAAGGGACTCGCAACCGCATGGTGTACTTGTCAAAATAAAATAAAATACTCAAATAAAAGGAAAATTGTGGCATTATTTGGCTTCTGACATTAAAAAAATATGATCAGTCCAAAAAAAGTCTCAAGAATCGTCACCGAATCTTAGTTTTTTTTAGATATTTTCCATCGTTTTTCTATAGCGTCAGCTGACAGTATAGTTGTTGTTGTTGCTTCTCTACACGGGCTCAGACATAAACCCGAGCTGAATAAAGTACTATCAATCGCTACCAGTGAAGTACGTTAATTCGCTACCATATATATAGAGAGCGCTGGTAGCAGAGGGGGTAAAGGCGTTTCCTCAGTTTTCCTGTTTGTCTCCGCATGGAGGGTCACGGGTTCGAATCCCACCAGAGCTTCTTCTTTTTTTTTTTTTGGAAATGCATTTTTTAACAGAATTTATTATCCTAAACTAAATCTTACCCATTTATATAAGCATTTGACATATATTTACAAATTACTATTTTTAATGCTAAATCCGGTTGCGAGCCTCTTTAAGCTAATGTCCAACTATTGTGACCATTCTTGTAGTTTGTCGAGGTCTGGCACTGCTTATAGTGTTGAACCGTCTTCATGTTAATATTTAAAATAAAATGGTGGTTCACATCATCTTGTAGGAGCTGGGTGTTTCATATCCTCAGGTATATAGGTACAGTACACATCAGCAGTAGTTCACATCATCCCTTATTCAATTTCAAATCATGCAAACCCAAATTATGACGAATACCTCCTGTATAGCTTAGTGGTAGAGCGTTCGCTTGCAGTGCGGGAGGTTGCGGGTTCAATTCCCGGCTGGTTCAAACCAAAGACTTGAAAATTGGTAGTAAAGGCTTCCCTCCTTCAAGTCCTTGGCGCTCAGGATTTCGGTTAATAGCATTACAACTTGTACGTCGGTGACAGGATAAAGTAAAAAGCCGGGTACAGTCCCGATGGTGCACCTAAAAAGTACCCCTTTTCATAATCATCAGAATTGATGGCGTAGAAGTAATAAATAGAACAAAAAATATGATAAGATTAAGAAAGAAGATTACCTTGGATGAGCAGAGTTCTGAACTCTGTATGTAAACTGGTATCCACTAAGGACATTCTGTGGTTTATCTTCATCAACACAATAGGAGTTTTGTTGACAAGGTATCTGGCGAAGAAGGTCCTCTGTTGCATTTTCATTACAATAAGGATACCATGCAAGTTTATCAATTTTCTTGAACATTCGCTCGCATGCCGTATCAGGGCTAAAACTACTATTTCCATATAGCTCAATAAAATATTCACTGTCAACGAGGACTAATGTATAATAGCTATTCTTCTTTAAAGCTGATGTTATGTTTCCATAAATAAATCCTTGTGTGTCATCCAGCATCCCAGGGTCTGTTTTCTGGAATCCAAACCTTGCAAGAAATAAGAAGAAATCGGAGTTCGGATTCCATTTTCCTTTCAAATGTAGACAGTGAACTATCGAACTAAGAAGTGTTACATGAAATACAAGTGTACTGAACACATTTTGTATCCTGGAAGTCATATTTTATTGTAAAAATCACTTGATACATGCATTTTACCAGCAACCCACGTAAATTTTTGTTGACAGAATTCAACTTCCGGGCCAACATGATAATTTCCGGTACAGTATAAAACACAGACACTGGCAGGTGCGGTGTTTTTGTTACTGGGAGTTTCTCAGTAAGTAATTTTTCGCAACACTGACAATTTCACGCCTGGCGTTTCATTTCACCGACCTTTTGCTACAATTTTTCATTGTTTCGCTTCCCTCATTACTCTCGCAATGATTATACCCGGCATGAATGTTCAAGGGTTAGCTGAACATTAATTATAGTGGCGAAGACTATCAGCATCAATTATCAATCATCAATTGATCGACTGATGTATTGATGAATTGATGTATTTTAGAAACAATAAGGAACATAAAAATTTATTTAACGAGCGAGCTCATTTGAAAAAAAAACCCAACAATATTCCATAAAGCCCTTAACATAAAATATAGAGCTAAAAGCACATAAAAACTAAAAACAATGAGCACGATAATCCAGCAATGGTTTCCAGAGAGAGAGAAAGAAAGAAAACTGCTTAAGTGAGTGCAATACACAAGAAGGGTAAGAACTCACTGGCAACCAACTAAAGACCTGTCAGCTTAACATCCATAATATGCAAATAGTCTTCTTAAGACGAATGGACGGAGGCCTTGGACAATGTTAACAGTATAGACTGCATATACGAGGGTTGTTCGGAAAGTTCGTAGAATTTTGTTATATCTCTGGTTAGCTTTATTTGATCAATTTGAAATTTGGTAAGTAAGTACCTCAACTTATTTTTAAACTATTTTGTAAGAGAGAAATGAAATAGATAATGTTTACCAAATATATAGGTTACCGTAGCAACGCAGTAACGGGGACCCGGAGCAGCTCGAAAGTTGTAATTTTTTAAACTTTATTCTAATAAAGCAAACGTGATTTTTCTCAATTCTGTTGACGCTAGATAAGCACGAAAAGGTCTGAGTGTAACGTGACGTCATGACGTTAGTTACTCATAGTTTCAAAACATTGTAAGCGTTTGAACAGAATTTACAGTATTTAGTCTACAGATAGCGGAAATGCGAACTAAAAAGAAATGACGTCGACCAGTGACGTTGACTTGCGAACTGTTGTAAATAAAATTATGTTCCTGTAGGTAAATTGCCGACAAAAACTCTTAAAATGATTAAACCCACGGGAAAATATGTTATAAGAAGTTGGGTCTCGCATTCCTGTATAAATGGCACTCACTTTTTAGGAATGGAAGATAATCGATCCAGGACGCTCCTAGGAACGACCGACCATCAATCTTAGCTGCTTCCATTAAGGACAAGTGAAAAGATAAGGAAAATGCGGACAGAGTTACAACAGTAAGATATATGCCTGATAAAATTGGTGTTTCTTGCTCTACCGTACATGAACTATTAATAGATGAACTTGGTATGTCTAACTTTAGAGCACGCTGGGTGCCGAGGTTGTTCACGGAAAGGGAAAGAAGAACCGAGTTCGATGCTCTCAGATGTTTTTCTGCCAAAACGATGCCGAAGGTGACGATTTTTAGGGCAGAAGCACACTACGGATGAGATACGAGAGAAGCGACTACACATGGCTCTTGAGCGCGTAATGCTACATCAGGATAATGAACCGGATCGTAGAGCAGCTTCAACGCAGTTAGAAATCAGCTTGCTATGGTTTGATATGTAAGAACACCCGCCAAACGGCCCCGAATTGGCTCCCATGGGTTTTAGAGTGCTGACAGAGTTAAAGGCGAGCTTACTTGGAATTACATTTGTTTTAGCAGCTGAATTTACCAAACAGACCCAGAAATGTGTATCTACATTCAGTTAGGACTTGTATACAGAAACATGCGTAAAATGAGTTAGAAAGCCATTACGAGTAGGTGGATATTGCGGGTGATTATGTTGGGAAAGTGAGACGTTCGCTTGACGTATATAACGTTTGACGTCACGTCGACGTTGACGTGCTCCGGGTATGCGTTATGTATGTATTTGTAAGATGCATAGAAAAAATGTGTTTAAGCGTATATTGCCGATTTTCACAGAATATGTAGCACAGATCTGGATATTAATGTTGATCTAATTTTTTGCATCCAACTACGACTATACGTATTTTTATAGCAAAATTCTACGAACTTTCCGAACAACCCTCGTATATGGACTATCACAAGGCCTTTGATACTGTTCCACACAAGGGATAAATGGAAAAACTGAAATCGTATGGGATAGGCTGCATTTCCTTGTATGTTTGCGGTATATCCCAATTTTCTTAATCGTTTCTTAAACTTCAGCCACTACGGGGTATAACATAAATTTTATACTGATTGCCTGGTATGTTTAACTAAACAAGCACCTTGTGTGCTGGGTGTAATCGCTTCTTGAATAATGCTTTTATGTGACTAGAGACTTTTTATTACGAAAATAAGATGCTCGTCTCATTTTCTAAACATAACTGGACGATATGATATTTAAATCGGGCTAGTAACTCTCCTTATCTTTAAGATATAACTGACATTTGTAAACATTGACGGTAAGAAGATAATCTCAAACCAGTGTTCATTTGTGTGACTAGAAAAGCAATCACTAGTTGAAAACACTTAAATTTAATCAGTGCACAATGGGACATATGTTACGGTGTCTATATTCTGGTATACACTGTATAGATATACATTGCTTTGAGAAATACAGCAACAAAACATTCTTTTTCTTAGATTTCTATGATCGCAGATTCATAATTCTGCAATATTAAAAGACTGAGTTGCTGGCGTACGGCTACATTGCGATTAACCGGTTAATCGTGGTTATTGTGGACGGTTAACCGGTTACATATTTCCGCTAACATATATATGTAAAGTAGGGATCCTGGCTCACCCATAAAAAAAATTATTTTTTTACTCTCTCCCACCAGACCACCAAAAAAAAAAATTACAAACTCGACCACCCCTAAAAAAAAAAAAAAAAAAAAATTGGATCCCTTCTTTACATATATATAATTGCGAGTACTGCTCTCGACCACCTCCTAAAAAAAATTACAAACTCTCGAACACCCCTAAAAAAATTACAAACTCGGCCACCCCCCAAAAAACCATGAAGGGTTAATTCTAAAATTAACCCTCTACTCCAGTAGCCTATTTTTACTTAAGCATTGCTTTAACATTACTTTAACATTACTTAAGCATTGCTTTAACATTACTTAAGCATTGCTTTAACATTGCTAAATTTCCTAACATCAAAAAATCCCTTTAAAAATGAAACAACCAAGTGCCCCAAATTTATATCCAGATTTAGCGCAGCCTATAAGCTCTCGAGTTGAAGATGGACAAAATTCTCTTGACCGTTCAGGGAATTATAGATTACAAAAAATATCAGAGATAGAGAAAACATTAATTAATGAAAGGGATATTAGAAAATCATTAAATAAAAAATATAAACGAGGAATAAATATTACTGACGGAATTGATACCATACTAATATCGGCAAGTGTTATTTTAGCAAGTATTGGAATAGCTGTTCCCATTACTTTTCCAGTAGCTATTGTTTGTGGAGGGTTAGGTATATCTGTTAAATTAATCAGACGTAAATTAATGACAAAAACACAAAAACATTCTAATGTTCAAACAATTGCAGAAAGTAAATTAAATAGTATTCATGATATTGTTTCTAAGGCTTTACAAGATGGAAATATTAGCGAGGAAGAATTTAAAACTATTTTAAATGAAATGGAGAAATATTATGAACTAAAAAAAGAGATCAAAACAACAGCAATGAAAAATGTTGAAATAACAGATGAAGAAAAAAAAAATTAATCGAAAAGGGGAGAATGGAAGCAATGAGTACTATAGAAAAAAGTTTAAAAACTGTATAATTTATAATATTTATAATCAAGAAAATCCACCCGCATATTCTTTACATTAAAATGGCTGAAGAATTTGATTTTGATAATCCCGGTTATGACAAAGATGCTTATAATGAAGAAGAAGAAACAGAAACATCTTTTATGGATGAACAGCAATTTCAAACAACTTTGAATACTCAATATAAAGCATTAGATAATCTTACAGGCGCCGATAAGGAAAGACAAACGAGGACAACCACACAATTTTATATATCACAATTTTTTGAAAGAAATCAAGAACCAATGAGAGAATTTAGAGAAGGTAATTATTATATTAAATCTGATAACTATGGTAGACCTGTGTTTGGTGTAGAGATTGATGACAAAGAGTATTCCTTATCATTTTATAGGTCACAAAAACCTAATGCTACAATGCAATACTATTCATTTGATACACTTCAAGTAAAATATGGCGTTGATTTTATTAGACATGGTTTAGAAGTATATGATTATTACCCCCACGCTACTCGAAAAAGAGCAGGTATAGCAGAATTACAGCAATTAATGAATAATAGTTTCTATGGAAAAACATTAGAAAACATACCATTACAGGATATATCTTCCCAACAAGAAGCACAAGAATTATTAAATTCAACTATCGATTCAGAAACAGCAGTGAAAGAAATAGTAACAGTATTTAATAATGAAACAGGAACACAAACAGATATAGAAAAACGAGAAATGGATGGTATCCTCAAAGCAATGACATCAGTTAAAGAAGAGCTTGCAAATGGATTAGGAAAACTTAATGAAACCAATAAAGACTTAGCAAAAGAAAAGGGAAAATTAGAACAGGCTAAAGCAGACAATGAGGAATTTCAAATAGAGAGAATAAAAAGTAGAATAAGAGATTTGGAATCTGAGAGAAGTGCAAGACTGGAAGCAATTAATATTAATAAAGATAAATTACGTAGTCAAGTGAATAGAATAAAAGATACCATACATAAAATATTGAATGAAGACACAACATTAGCTGAAAGAATAAAAACATTATTCAGAGAACAAGGAATTACAATTGCTAGTATTTTAACTGCTTTTGGAATGATTATTGGTGTAATTGTTGAAGCTATTATCCCAGGAGGAGGCGGCGGCGGCGGATCTGTAAATCCTCCGTCAAAAGGTGGCATAGGAGATTGGATAAAGAAACAATTAGATAATATTGGTAAATTACTTATTAAATTAGCTGGAAAAGCAGCATCAGCATTACCAGGTATAATAGGTTCTGTTGTGTCATGGTTATTAACATCAACAGGAAAAGCTATTAATTGGTTTGCAAATAATCTCTGGGCTTTAATTGTTTTAGCTACTGGATTATTATACACAGTAGCAACAAAGTTAATGATAAATAAATAAAATGGTAAGACCTACTGCAATACTCCCTACTATTATTGCTTTTTTATTACCTTCATGTTCATCACTGAGCGCAAGCGAATCATCCGTGTTTCTATAAACATCAGTGTTTTTAACAACATCAGTTGGTGTTTTAACAATGTGTTGTTTCATATATGAATTAAAGAATCCGGGTATATTTGCCGCTTTAGTAACCCATTCTTTAGGTAACAAATGTTCTTTTGCATAATTTGTAATCTTCTTATAATCTATTGAACTAACTTGAACTGGTTGTGTTTGTTTAGTCTTTGTTCTGCTCAGTGATTCTACATGTTTTTTACCAGAGGCTTCGCGAGGTGGAACAGGTTTAATATTAATATCGCTATTTAACCCTAGTTCTTGTTGGTCTGTTGCAACAACAATTTCATTATTATAATCTTGAATTGTCCCTATTCTTAATTCCATATTACTAGGAGACATATATAAGTCTAATCCGTAAACAAAATCAACTTTACTTCTTGCATATTTTAATGTATTTTGATATCTTATAATTTGATTAGGTAAATCAATAGGACTATTAATAGAATCCTCAATATCTACTAGGAATTGTTTTTGTGCATCAAAGGCCGTTCCCGTTCCTAATATACTTGTTCTTGTTTGAGATTGAGAACCTAGGATAGCCCAACAATATGTTCTTATAGATTCGTTTATTCTTTCAATCCCGGCTTGTGTAAAACCGTTTGATGTGTCAAGAATAAAACTAGTCCATGCATCTTTAACACTATCATCTTGTTCAATATAAGAGATATGCAATTGGGTATGAGTTGTTGAGCCTGTAAAAGTATGATGTTTTGGTAAATATGCCCCACTTCCTACAACATGATACCCCCATGGCATGTTACCAACACGAGATGCATCTAATCCAATAGTTTTCCAATCACGAATAAGGTATCCTCTTTGAGTTCCAGATAGTTTTGAATAAATAGATAATGTGCCATAATAAGCGTATACTTTTCCCATTCCTTGATTCATTCCCTTTTGTCTCCAGTCTGTATTAGGATCTATTTTAAATTCTCCGCATATACGTTCGTAAGCTCCACGATCATAACTATTGTTAAAAGCATTCCAACTTCCGTTTTGTGGTAGAGCAATACCTAATTCCTTAAGTATCCTTCTTGTTTGGTAATAAATATGGAATAAAAATAGAGAACCAACTAGTTTGTTATCTTCATTTCCCGTAGGCTCTGCTATGTGATTATTGTAATCTACGCCACACCCTGTAGTAGCACACCATATTGCAAAGTTAACTTGATTTTGATAGAATAAAAAACAGTTTGTATTCCATCGGTTTACTATTTCTTCTGATGCTATATGAGGTAATTTATATTTAGAAAATAAGTCAGGGAAATCTGCATTGAAACTTTTTCCAGCGGCACTGTCGCGCCTTCCATCTGATGTAATAACAATTGATTGTTTTATAATGTTAACAACCTTTTTATTGAACACACCACCAGGTATATATTTAGCTTTACTATTATACTTAAAACTTTTATTAATTTCTAGTTTGTTCGCTGAACGATCCATTTTTTAATATTAAAAAATGGGGCATCATACAATTTCAAATATTGATAAAACTATTAATTTACAACAATATATTGATAATAGAAAAGGTGATAAATGTGTTGGATTAAAATGTATTACATACGGCATAGGTTGGTATAATATTGTTAATGAAAATATACAAAAGAAGGGCGAGAGCCCTATTCAAATTCCAGATGGTTATTATAGTTTTCAACAAATTTCAGATTTATTTAACACTTTTGATATTACATTATCTGTAAATGAAACGAATGGTTTTACAAGTTTAAGTTCAACTAATGAATTGAAGTTAAGTAAAGGTTTAAGAGAAATATTAGGATTTGTTAATAAACATACATTTGATGCTAATGAAGAACACAATGGTAATAAATGTTTAGATTTAGCTATCTATAAATCGTTGTATGTTCATCTGGAACAAATTAACACTTCTTATAATTATCTTGATAGTATGCCGAGTACCTTATTAGCGGTTATTCCAGTTGAAAATAAAGAATTTGGAGATATAATAACAATTAGATTGGAGCATCCAGAATACAAACGTTTAATAAATGACACTATATCAGAATTAAAAATAGAAATCAGAGATGAAAATAATAAAACAATAATTAATCGCTTACCAACTAGTTGTGTTTTAGAAATCACTTGAACGTTCAGTGAAATCTCTTGAACGTTCAGTGAAATCGCTTGAGCTCTTAGTGAAATCACTTCTTCAAATTTATTCTAATAAAATGAGTATATTTGGAACGAAAAAATCACAGAAACGAAGTGACAACATTGAAACTTTAATAATGCATGTTCGAGATTTACAAAAGAGAGTGAGCGAAGCCTCCGGTACCGAAGGCTCCGCTAAACCAATCACTGAGCGCAAGCGAATCTCTGATTTAGAGCAAAGAATTTCAGAATTTCAACAAAAGGTTCATGATAATAGAAACATTATGCTTGAACAAATAAATACACAAGGTGAAAGATATAACCAACTTCAAGATAAAGTTCGTGAAATGATTATCAACCATAGATTATTATATAACAAAGTAGAAAATATTCCTGATAGAAAGGTAATAGCCATAATCGCAGAGAGTAAGGGTTCAATTTCTAAAAATAAAGCATTTAGTTTTGGTAATGGAGGTAGAGAAGTAGATTCCGGGTATGTTATGAATTTTCGAGGTCAAATATTAGGTATTTCATTATCAAGTAAAAGAACAAACAATGATGATGTATCTGTTGCAGTGGCTGTTAATGGAAAAATACTACCAAGTTATGTTATAAATTTGAACAATCTCCCAAGAAAGCATGATAATTTTAATACACCATTAATTATTAAAGCTAGTGATGTAATTAATTTTGTTGCTACAAATAATAATCCTGGATGTGAAAATACAGTAGTGTCGGCAGTAATTGAATTATTTTTTTAAAAATATTAACTGACAGGTTATCACTAGCCGCAAGGTTATCACTAGCCGCAAGGTACCGGAGGCTACGCTAACACTATTTTTATCCTTTAAAAATGTCAACTTATGGAGAAAAATTAAATCCCTACAGAAAAATAAGAGAACCTAGAGGTGTAAAAGGTATTCGTCAAAGTGTTGTAATAACTAATAATCCTTCAACTATTGATCAGAATCAACATTTATTAGTAAGATTCCCTAATTTAAGTAATAATGATGTTATTGTTCCTAGAACAGTCAGATTAGCATTTGAAATTGAAATAAACGGTAAAAGTGATGTAAATGCAACAGTTTATCAAAACATTGGAAGATCCATCATCAAGAAAACAACAATACGAATTTCAGGTAACGAAATTATGTCAATTGATGATAGCGATATATATCATAATTATGTCGATTTATGGAAGACACCAACCGAACGTGTTAACATGGTATATCAAGGTATTGGTAAAGGCAATATGTTAAAACATAGAGTTGGAGCTAAGGATGCAAGTAATGATAAAGAAGATAAAGCAATAGCTAAAGCATATAAAAACAGATTTTGTATCCCACTTGATTTTGAACTATTAGAAACACATATGCCATTCTATCAAGCGGGACTAGGTGATAGACTTGAATATGAACTTACGTTCAACGACTATGATAAAGTTATTAAGTCAAGTGATACATCAGCAAGTTATACAATTAAAAATATTTGTTTAGAATTTGATATGGTATCCGATACAGAACTTGTTAGACAAATAAGACAACAATATGATGGTAAAATGACTATATTCTATGACCGTGTTCTAAGACATAGAAAAATGTTAAAGAATAAATCTGATACACTATGGAATATAAATTTAAATGTTCCCGCAAGAAGTATGAAAGGAATTCTGATGCTGTTTGAAGACCCCGAAAGAACAGGCACAGAAATATATTACAACCCTAATATAGAGAAAGTAGAGATTACAATAGAAGGAGTTCCAAATCAACTATACAGTCAAGGAATGAGAGCATATCAGCAGTGGGATGAGATAAATAAATACTTTTGTTTAACATCAAAGAGAAACAAGGAAACAGATAAAATTGCTAAAGACTTATGTTTTGCCAACATAACAATAGAAAAGTATCTTACTAACAGTTATGCATTATGGTTAGATTTACGAACAATAGATGATAACACACTCCATGGTTCTGGAAGAAGAGTAGAGAATGCATCTGAAGGAATTACAATTCAGATAACTAAAGAAGCAGGAGATGATGAACCAATAAATATGTATTTGTTTGTCATACAAGATGCACAAATCAATTTTGAAAATGGAAGATTTAAAGAAGTATTATATTAGCGGAGCCGACTTTGACTCCTAGAAAATGGAGCGACAAGCGACTCGCTTGCGCTCGGTGACCAAACTAGAGTTACCAAAATATCCTCATTCCGCTATAATATGTGGACAAACAGGATGTGGTAAAACGGAATTTGTACTTGACCTTTTGGAAGATGAATATTGTAAAGTGTTTAATTTTATAATTATTCTATGTCCTACTATACATTGGAATAAAGCATATAAAAATAGAGAGTGGATAGGCGATGTTAGAAAACCTAAATCAAAAAATATAATCATTGTTAATCCTATTGTTAATGAAGAAGAGAAACTGCAAGAACTACTAAGAATGTTCTTTAATAAGTATGCTGGACAACCAACATTATATATTATAGATGATTGCAGTGCAACAAAAGAATTAACAAAGAAAAGAGATATGCTTTCTGAACTAGCTTTTTCAGGAAGACATGCTGAACAATCAATATGGGTTATTTCACAGAGATACAATTCCGTTTTAAAAGATTTGAGAGAACAAACAAAATGGTTATGTATGTTCTACACAAAAGACAGAGATAGTTTTGAAAATTGTCTTAGAGAAAATGACGTTATTCCTACTTTAGAAGAAAGACAAAGAATGAAAGAGGAACTAAAAAAAAAGAAGCATCGTAAATTAATATTGAGAACGGATCAACCTACTGGCTATTGGTTGGTTGATTAATGTTTTTATAAACACTGATGTTTTCTGTTAAAAATGATATTAGATTTGTTAATAATTATAACAAATGTTACAGTCTTATCATTATCTGGGTATGTAATATTTAATTATTTTAAACTTAAAAATAAATTATCTGGACATATGATATTTCTAGAGACTCTCCAAGATGATTATTTTAATCTTAAAAATAAATTATATAAAATGAATGTCGAAGAAATATTAAACCAGGAGGGATTACACAAAGATAATACTGAAAGCAGCTACGCGAATAATGAAGATTCCCGAAGGTCCAGTGATAAACAAGAAGAAACAAAACGTGAAAGATTATCAGCTATTGTAGCTGGTGGCAGTAGTAAACAATATCTTGGAAGAGAGTTACAACTTTCAGACATTGACACAATGACAATAGAGCAAATAAATAAATTATACTGTAGATATGAAGCAAGATTGGGAGCTAGTATGACTAAAACATTAGGTAATTCTTTTATTAATTTATATGTTATGAGTGTTTCAAAGTATTTTAACGTTGTTAGCCCCCCCAAACTAATACAAGACTTGGGGGAAGACCCTTTTATTAATCATGCTTTGACTACTTCATGTTGTGAACTATATTATAGATATGGAATGTATCTTGCTCCTTTTACCGCAATGTTAACAACTGCAAAACATATTGATTTAACTGAACGTTCAAGTGATTTCACTGAACGCTCAAGTGATTTCACTGAAAATATCGAGATAAAAAAAATGAAAGACCCAGATTTTGAGAAAGAAAATATCGATATAAAAAATGGAGCGACAAGCGACCCTACCGGATACGAAGCACACAGTGGATAGCGAAGAAAAAATAAATAGCGAAGAAAAAATAAATAGCGATCTCCCTGAACGGTCGAGTGATTCGCAAAAGCTCAGTGAAGTTTCAAAACCCAAAAATCCAAAACGAGTAGCTGCGGGTAAGAAAGGTGTAGAAGCTAGAAAATTAAAAGCCGCATTAAAAAGAAAAGAAACAGAACGTTTGAAGAAAGAAAATATGGAACTAAAACAAATAACAGCGGAGCCTACGGTAAAAGATACAGATAATGATGCTGTTCAAAATTCAAAATTAGAAATAACAGCGGAGCCTACGGTAAAAAATACAGAACAGAAAATAAATGTATATAAAAATTACATACCGCTATGTTTATCAATTTTAGCTGTTGGAATAGGATTTTATTTTTTAAAAAAAAGTAATAAAACTGTTGTTTATAAAAACACCGGAAATCACTTGAGCGTTCAGCGAAATCACTCGACCGTTCAGGGAGATCAAAGTGGGGGAAAAAAAGAATACGACCCCTTTGAGTTTTAGCGGATTCGCTTGAGTTTTAGCCTTAAATTTTATTGTATAAAAATGGCGTCGGATGAAAAACAAATTGGTTTTTTTTTTTTTTTTTTTTTTTTTTTTTTTTTTTTCAGGCCTTGTCAGTAAGGACCTCATTTATTGTCCCCGTCATAGGTGCGTCGGGGTCGGGGAGCCATCCACCGACGCACCTTACAAATACATATAATAATATTATGGCTGACAAAGCTCAAAAAGTTTACATTTTCATACAAAAAGAAAAAATACGTATTTGAAGCCAGGTATACAAAAAGTGATTTTGAAACAGAAAATTATTTTGCAATGAATAGATTATGCTTATTACTAGTGTTGTTTTATCCATATACACCCACATCTTCGTACATACTAACAATTACATTTTATGTGCAGACGTTTTGAAGATAAAAAAAAAAAAAAATAATAATAATAATAATCTAGGTCTTTGTCAGAATATTAAACTGCTCCCATTGTTTATGAAAAGTGTCTTCAGTACTATTTTGAATTGAGATAGACTTAAGTAAATTGTATTTAAAAGATATATAGTTCCTTAGACCTTGCGCCGTAGGTTGATATTTTTTGTATTTGCATTGAAAAATATACATTTTAAAAAAGATGATAATTAAATTCTTTACACTATCAGAGGTTTGTCTAAAACCAAAGAGCATTGTTTCCATATTGAGATTTTGAAAATCGTTATGAATGGACATCAGTATGTTATTTATAAGCGCTTGGCTGATGGTGCACTTCCAAAACAAATGATCGATAGTTTCTATGTCTTTGTTACAGAACGTACATAACGGGCTATCAGCATACTTGATTTTAAATAGATAAGAGTTAGTGCCCAGTATTCTATGTATTACTCTAACCTGAAACCATTGTATATCTTTATCATTCGTTACTGAAAAGGGCATATGAAATATTTGTTTCCAATCATCGTTGCAAATGTTCTTTCCTAATATTTTACACCATTTTTGAATACAAGTCGGGTTATCAGTGTTTGTATTTAAACATTCGTACATTGCTTTAGAACCTCTAGAATCTTTAAAAAGTATTTTTAAATAAGGCGGGAAAGCCGGTTTCATAACGGGTTTTAAGTTTCTCTTTCGTATTTGTAACTGTTCAAGCCCCTTTTCAATTGCAAGTTTAATTCCATTATATATTAAATAGTTGGTAGATATTTTATATTTATCATTAAAATCGTCAAAGTTCATGATAAAACCATATTCATTTACTAAATCTCCAATACAGTGTATTCCTACCTTAAACCATGATTTCAAGAAAACACTTTTCCCTCCTACTAAAATCATATGGTTATAAAATAATGGATAATCCTGAATATTGTTTTTATCTATAATGTGATTATTGAATAATTTTGAAAATGCTGTAAAAGTTTCAGCCCAAAATGTATTACTACAAATTGTTAACACTATATATCATGTGGGGGTTGAAACTATATTAGCAGTTGGATATTCAGAAATAGGTAAAAAACTATTTAGAAAACAAGCACCAAAAGTAGATTTTAAAATGGAAGATATTTTAATGTTATCAATTGATTTAGTTCTTGCAACAATAACAAAAGATATGTTAGTTAAACAAGGTATTATTCCGGCTGATATTATGAAGTAAATTTCTATCCCTAGAGGCGGAGCCGAATTCGTCTCCTAGAAAATGGCTAGTGCAGTAGCAATGATGATTGGAGGGGCAGTAACAAATGCATTAGCATTTACTGGTGGTAATTATTTATTTTCACATTTAGGAAAAGATTCTGATAAAGAAAGAGAAAGACATGATAAAGCAATGGAACAATTAGAAAAAGCACAATCTGAATGGAATAAAAAAAGAACTGAAAGATTAGATTATCTTAATAAGGTAATGAAAAAAGAACATCACGCTGAACAAACATTTGATAGTGTTGACCAAGCTATGAAACAATATTATTATATAACTGGAAAAGAAATTCATAGTTTACCACCAAAACCTACATTAAGTGATTTTTATACTCCATCAGAAGATCAAAAGAATAGAGAGATTTCTTTTATTATTGGTGGTATGGTATTAACTGGTTTTGTTGCTTGGAAATTATTATAGACTTTATTTTTTTTATAAAATAAAATAATAATAATAATTAGAAAATATACATAATTGATTTTCTATATTAATAAAATGGGTGAAGTAGAAAAAAAAGATTATGGCACAAAAAGCAAAAATAATGCACAAATGCAAATAGATATCTCAGAAGAAAAATTTGAATATATGTTAAAAAAACAAAATGAATATAATACAAAGAAATGGTCTGATTTGAAAATTAATAAAAGATATATAATAACTGACTATAAAACTGTTAACACAACATATGGTGAACGTACAATATTAACTCTCAAAGACAATGGAGAAGTGTGGTGTCCTTCACATCTTGCTACTAAAATAGAGGATAAAGAACCACCATTTTATGTCAGACCACTTGGATTTAAAAGATGTAAGAATAACAAGAAGAATAAATACCACGCTTATGATTTAATTTTTTCCTAAGAAATGGAAAAAATATATTATAGTCCTAAAGGATTTTGGAAAGGTAATACAGCTGTTAATAAGTTAGCAAAAGAAGCTAAGGTTAGTGAGAAACAGGCTTTAGAATTTTTAAAGAAACAAGCAGTGTGGCAGATATATTTACCCGTGCCTAAGAAAATTGTTAGACCAAGGTTTGATGTGTCTGCAAAGAATGAGGTGCATCAAGCTGATTTGTTATTTCTACCTTTTGATAGAGTTAAAAATAAAACATATAAATATGCATTGACATTAGTAGATGTAGGAACAAGATATAAAGAAGCAGAACCATTGACATCAAAAGACAGTAAAGAAGTTGCCGCTGCTTTTGAGAAGATTTATAAAAGACATTTGAACTATCCTAAACTATTACAAGTTGACCCAGGTAGAGAATTTATGGGTGTTGTTTCTCAACTAATGGCTAAACATAATGTTAAAATAAGAAGAGGCAGAACAGAAATACACAGAGACCAAGGAATAGTAGAGAGATTTAATAGAACTTTAGCTGAAAGATTGTTTGGTTATCAGTATGCTAAGGAGATTGATACACATAAAAGAAATAGAGAATGGGTTAAGAGATTATCAGATGTTGTTAAGGCATTAAATGTAGAGACAAAAAAACCTTCTCCAATTATAACAAGAAAAGTTGATACTGAAATATGTCCTCAGTCAAATGTTAGATACTTGTATCAACCAGGAGAACAAGAAGGTGGAGGTAGGAAACGTGCAACTGATCCGATATGGTCGGTAGATATACACAAGATTGATTATCATATTATAACACAGGGTATAAGAGTTTATTATTTAAAATCACCTGCACCACAGAGAGGCTTTGTCAAAGAAGAACTACTTATTGTTCCGGCTGACACTGTGAGTACCCATATGCATATGTCGTAATCCCATCAGGTGCAATGTATCTTTTTGTGTCAAGTGGTGAGAGTGTGGTTTTATTTATTTTTAGTCCATAAATGTTGTGTTGCATTGAACGTAGCATATTCATTGAGTGTGTGTATTTTTGTTTGTTGAAAAGTGCGTCTTTGTAGTTGTTGAAGTTTATTTGTTTTTTGATTACATACTTTTTCACACCCTTTGCTTTCTTGATGACTTGTTCGTCTGCTGTTAACACCGAGTATAATTTTGAACGCAGACCAATATATTCTGCGATTGGAACACCGGCACATTCATCTTTGAATTTACCTATTACTTTCTTGTTTGTTTCATCATAGAGTGGATGATCTTTTGGGTAGCCAGAGAAGTCATATTCATCTTTCATTTCAGACATATCATTGTATGCATCTTTTGTTTTAATGTCTACCAACAAACTATCACAATCGGTATATAACAAGTTACAATTTTCCCCATATCTTTTTTTCAATTTATTGTAATACCAATCATACATAAACTGTTTTGATAAATCAAGAACAGAGAAACCTACATAGATTGGTTTGTTTAGTGTTAGTTTTGTTCTGTTGACATGTATTGCCGATAGTTCATCTGAGAATTTGACACGTCTGTTGAAGTTTGGTTTGGCTATTATCTTTCGAAGTCTTTCATTTTCAGTTCCATCTGTTCTTACAAGTTTTATATCTACTCTTTTACGTAAGTTCTCCATTGTTTTACCAAAGACACTATTATTCATTAATTTGTAGAAGTCTTTTTCAAATGTTGATTTTGCTTTTTTTCTGAATTCAGTATTTAAACGAATGTATGGTTCCATCCAAGGCTTCTCATTGAACTCTAATACTCTGTGTATTTTTTCTACTTTCAAACCAAGTTTTTCATAGAGCTCTAGAGTCTTGTAATGAACTACATACTTTTTCTTGTCCATGAGATTGGGAACAAGTTTTTCTACATTTAAAATACTATTATTGTCAACCAATTCACTTTGATAATCAGACAACCATTCTTTTTTTACTGCAAGTTTTTCGGGGGCTAGAGGATAGTCATTATGTAGTTTATGTAATTCTTTAGGATATTTTAAGTCTACTTCATATATTCTTCCTCTACCTTTTTGCAATTTTGGAAGTTCTCCATTTATCCATTTGAAACCACCATATGGAAGAGCTTGAAGCATGGCCCATCCATATAAATTATTGGCATCTACATACATGATATAATTATCTTTTTTATTTTTATCATAGTCTTTTAAATGAGAATTATTTGCTTTAACATGTCTCTTTGAAACCATACTAATACCACCCCTCATTCCTTTTTCAATGAATAAATGCATGTCAATATCTGTTAGTAGTTCTAACTCTATTTGTGTGTATTTTAAGATGCATCCCATGATAAACCAGGTGCAGTGTAATAATGTAGAGGGTCAAGTTTATATGCTTTCATACATGTTTTTCTAAATGTTTGGAATACGTCTGCTAATAATAATACATCAGTTTTGAGGTATAAATCATGATAATCCCCTAATGTTTTACAGTTGTATTCTTTCCATACATTTTGAGCATGATCATAATCTTCTTGTTTGATGCTTTCATCTGATAGAGAACTATAAAACTTTTCTATATGTGGTAATTCATTTTCATTAAATCTATCAAAAGAATCAATATATTCATATGGATATACACCTTTACGCAAAAGTAAATCAGCCTTATCACCAAACTCATGCTTTGTTATTTTGAAATCAGCTTTGTCTGTTGCATCAACTAACCTCTCTAATGAAGAAGCCATAAACTGGAAACTATCTAAGAATTTCAGTTGTCCTATACTAAATGAAATATACTTTTCTGTATTATTTGCTATACAAGTAATATTTTTGTTTGTTTTATAAGTATGTATTTTTTGCATTATAAGATGACTATCATAACCTTTTAGATTGTGGAAGACAACGGGAATTTTAGTTGAATTTGGTGTTATCTTTAGTTTTAGATTACAGGATTTATGTGCTGCACCTCTGTATTCACCTGTAAAATGACAGTGATCTCTAACTTTTCGGAATTCTGATTTACTTCTTGGGTATATTCTATTACTACAAATCCAACATCTTATAGCTTTATTATAATCTTCAATATTTTTTTCTGTCATTGTTAATTGTTTAGGATGTTTAAATATGTTGTTAATGTTTTCTACTTCACATTCTAAATGATTTAGGAAGACTTCAGCAGCATCTTCACCTCTGTATATTACAGGCTCTTCTACTTTACCATCATATCTTACAACTTGATAACCAAATCCACATGCTTCATGTTCGCTTGTAATTTCTGATTTATCTCCTACTTGTTTTGATTTAGGTTTTATTATACTTTCAAAGTCAGCGTATATTGCAAATGGAACAGACATTTGGTTTTGATAGTTTTCAAATTTGATTGTATCACCTTTTGATGGCATTTCTATTCTTAATGGTGATTTATTAATACCTTCACAGTCTTCTTCTTTGTGTTTGGTTAGTAGGTCTTCTCTTGTGAAACCATAAAGACATTTATCACAGAAATGTGTTTGACCTCTATATTTGTTATTTTGCCCGTGAAGTAACTTATTAAGACTTTTAATCCAGCAGTAATGATATTTTGTTTCTTCTTCGCTGTCATCATCTGTTTCCTCTGAAGTTGAGGAGGTTAAAAGTAGATTTATTCTTTTAACCTCTTTAGGCTGGTCTGATATATCATGCGGAAATACTGTAATTTCCTTGTTCGATGATATTTCATATCTATATACATTTAATGCTAATCCATTGTACTCACCAATATTTAAATTTTTATTTTTATTTTCAAGTTTTTTTATTTGGTTTATTGGAGTGGGAGTTTCAACGCCTTTTGTATTAAGAATATCTTTATAATCAGGATAAGATGAGGGTCTATCAGAATTCTTCGTAGCCGGACAAAGAGCAGAAACTATTGCTCTGAACAAACATGCATCGTCCTTATTTTTTACGTTGATTATTGCTTTCTTATCTTTTATAACTTTAGGTAAATCAATGTATGAAGAACCTTTGAGTGGTTCATACTTTGCAATATTTAAATATAGTATTTTACAGTGGTCAATTTCTAAACCAGATGCAGTATTTGTAAACTTCTCAATCCATAATTGTAAATAAGAAGTTTGTTCATTATAATGTTTTTCAATATTTTTATCATTCAATACAGCAGCTTGTAGACCATGATTGGAAGAATCAACAAATTTCTTTTTACCATTATATTCATCATGAAAGAATTGAAGAGAAAGACCTACTGAAAACTTAATGCCATTATATTCTTTTATATCATTCCTAACTGTGTCTAATATTTTAGATTTGTTATCATTAAACAATATGCCGGGGTCTTTATAACTATTAGCATTAATTTCATACGTTTTTAAATAATTACATTTAGGGCGGTCTACTAATTTAATATTCTCTTTTAGTTGTCTTCTGTCTTCTTCATCAATGATATCTTTAAATACTTGGGATTTTTTTTTGTCCATTTTTATAATAATACTTTTTTAATTATCCTTTTTATTTTTTAAGTAATATTCGTGTTGATAATCAGGATTTCTAAGTATAAATTCTCGATGCGCTTGTTTATATTTTTCTTTATTTTTAATATAATGTTTATGTTTCATAGGTTTTTCACAATCCTTACATTTTCTTCTATATCCATCACTGCATAACTTTACTTTTCTAAATGAATTGTATGATTTGAATGTTAAGCAATAATAACAGATTTTACCTTCCATTTTTAAAAAAACAATTTTAACATTTTTTAGGGGTGTTCGAGAGTTTGTAATTTTTTTTAGGAGGTGGTCGAGAGCAGTACTCGCAATTATATATATGTAAAGTAGGGATCCAATTTTTTTTTTTTTTTTTTTTAGGGGTGGTCGAGTTTGTAATTTTTTTTTTTTGGTGGTCTGGTGGGAGAGAGTAAAAAAAATAATTTTTTAGGTAGGGTGAGCCAGGATCCCTACTTTACATATATATCTAACCGTTTCAGTACACTTAAAACATGTATGGTCTATCTGGAACTGTTACAAACGGGTATGAAGGAAGTATCGCCTGGCAAACAAAAATGCTTGAAAAATGCTTTTTTACAACTTATACAGTAAAACCTCTCTATTGATTGTATAAAAAAGTCTAAAGCAAGGTAAGTAAAACAGAAAGCTCGTACTGTTCCCTTCCTTTTAACAGTCATCTGTCTGAAAAAAATTAATTCACACAATTTAATGGACGTTATAGAAATAGTTTACTGTATCTATATCTAAAACTGCTTGGATAGTCCTCTTAAAAACAGCATAACCTGGATGACAAATTAACGTACGCCCTTTGTGAAAGTGGTTTAAGGCTAGAATGAATTGAAACCGTTACTAGCAATAGTACTACATCCGTGTACCTAGAATTTAATTGACTATGACAGTAATAATATGGCACGTGGTGTCTGAATAAAATAAATCTATGACAGCTTGACAAATAAATGTCTCCCGAGTATTCTCATAAATACAGCCATAACATGACAGTCTGTGCCCGCTTCATAAAACTTCGTACGATAAAAACGATCGAAAGTCAAAACTTTGAAATACATCTAATTTATGTTTTCTCTATCTAATCCTTCCTTGTGACAGGATTAGATTGATAAACAAATAATACTTGAGACCTTTATAATCTGACTTACGTCAACATTTCTCGTAAGAATTTTTATGAATCAGGCCCAGGCAACGCTCGTGTGCATAGTTTAAAGTCCCATTGTGTTTTCAGACCTTTTCTCAATGCCTGAAATACGATAACGGTTAATAATAATGTTTGAACATTCTTATGGGCCAAACTGATCTATGAAATGATGAAGACGGACCTAAATCACCAAAAAGGGCGATTTAAAATCATAACAAACCGAAAATAGAACGTCTGACATAAACATTTCCACACGGCTTAGTATCACGTGATACAGCCGAATACAACTTCACTGGGGGCAACCGAATCTATCTCCGCCCGTCTATCCATCAGTCAGTTAGACTATCACACTTTTTTGTCCGCTCTCTAACTCAACTAATTTTTATCCGATCTTTCACAAACTTGCTGAAAATGTTCATTGATATAAAATTAAGGTTTAGTTCGATTACTACTAAAATCGCATAAGGTATTTTTGAATTAATAAAAAATTACTTTTTCAGTCATTTTTGCACTCTAAAACAAACAGCTTTTATCGGATATTCATCAAACATGCTGAAAATATTTATTCATATAAAATTTAGGTATAGTTTGATTATTACTAAAATCGCATGTGGCATATCTGAGTTTTTGCCCTTTATGTATTAAAAAATGACTGTTTTCAGCAAGTTTTGCTCTCTAACACAAATACGTTTTATTGGATCTTCACCAAACTTGCTGAAAATGTTCATTGATATAAAATCAAGGTTTAGTTTGATTACTACTAAAATCGCATAAGATGTATTTGAGTTATTGCCTTTTTATTGTCATTTTTGCACCCTAACACACACAGTTTTTATCGGATATTCACTAAACTTGCTGAAAATATTTAATTATATAAGATTTAGGTCTAGTTTGATTATTACAAAAATCGCATGTGGCATGTCTGAGTTTTGGCCCTTTAAGTATTAAAAATGAATGTTTCAGCATGTTTTGCTTTCTAACACATACAGTTTAATATCAGATATTCACCAAACTTGTTGAAAATGTTTATTAACATAAAATCTAGGTCAGCCATCTTAACTACCAAAATCGCACAAGGCATGTTGGAGTTATTGCCCTTGAATGACTAAAAAATTCATTTTTTAATTATTCAAGGGCAATAACTCAGACATGCCTTATGCGATTTTGCTAGTTATTGAACCTGACCTAGATTCTATACTAATAAATATTTATAGCAAGTTTGGTGAAGATCCAAAAAGAAGTGTTTTAGTTAGAGAGCGGACAAGGCTGAAACAGTCATTTTCAGCAAGCTCAAGGTATAGATTCACCGTAGTTTGTTTTATCGTTTACCCCTAGCGAATAATTATGTACATGTTGTTATTGGATCTCATAGTGTTTAACCCTGTGCCTACTGGTCGTAACTTTTAGGAGTTTGCAAACTATTTGAATCGAAAAAGACGCCGCGTAACGCGGCGTCTCAGCTGGATCAAAACTTTTTGACACTCGTTTTAAGGTTTGTTTAATTAAAACAATGCATAAATCTAAACTGAACACATTTTGCAGACGACAATGTCAAAGCAGACGTCTGTGCAGCAGAATAAGGGTTAACAGGGTCATTTCCAGTGCTCCAGCTATAGATGTAATCGAGAGTAATCTGAACTAATCTAACATTTTCTCACTCATTTCAGCACCGAATGCTATGGTGTTACTACTGATTAAACCGTCTCTTCGAGACAATTTTAATGAGTATGACACCATTGGGTTTAAAGCAGAAATAACGATTTTAGTTTTCGAAATACTTCCGTTATCTGGAGCCCTGTATTTAGAGAGTTATCCTTCTTTCCATTCACAAGGGAGGCTCTTTAATTTGTGCAGCACCAAAATCTTATAAATAAAATTTAAAAAGCGAATTTCTTAGATAAAACCGGTTTTTGTGAAAGAATCACGTCCCACGTAGTTCAAATGGGACCCCAAACAACCGTTTTATGCAGGTTTCTCAAAAACACAATGCGGCTTTAACGCGTTTGTCCCTGGACATTGCAAAGAACTATCCCTATATGCTTTCTGGATGATTTTATAATTAGATATACGTATAATGGTGATCTAAAGACTCTGTACAGTGTTTGTCCACACAGCAGAACATTTCATATGAAATAGCATACGATGCATTGAGACCATGATAAGACACCGCGTCAAGCGGCATCTCAACACCGTATCATCAGCGTATTCACCGTTTGTTAATGTCTATTTTACAAGATTTATAAGGATTTTAAAACAAAGTATTGATACTCTTTTAAATATTTCTGATTTCAAAATAGCTTAAATCTAAACCTGAAAAATAAAAGCAGACGACAGTTGTATAGAACATATGACGTCATGGCAGTGAAGAGGTTGATTACGCGGAAGACGCCCGACGGCGGCACGTATTTTTGCATAAAAAATGACCAGACCCACTTAAGTCGACCATCGTCGATTGCAACAGATTAATGTCTAAATTTGTACAAAATATACAAATATGCAAGTTCATGATTATTAGCCTTTGATATTCTGCCTAGAATTTATTTACTGAATTCGGCGTCTTGTCTGATTGTTTTCACATACCAGTCATATAATGACAAGTAGAAGGGAAGTTACTTGGTATCTGATCACAACCCAAACTATTTTACAGTATGTAAGCCCCCAGTCCATAGGGACCACTAAAATATAAACTAAATGATTGTATTAAAGACTGGGGAAAGCTTACATTGAGATGAAAGTAAATCAGAAAGTTCCGATAGGACCTTTTTGTTTTAGTTTCTTCTTTCTTTGAGCAGCCACCTACATTTAACTCCGATAATTTAAGCTCAAAGAATTGAAACATAATAAGCTGTTTTGCTTTCGTTTTAATCCTAAACTGTGTTGTATGTTTGTAAAATACATGTAAACTATTATAATAAAATATGTTTAAACCAACCAAAGTTTGTCTTAATAGAGATGTTTACTGTATAACGTATTTGAAAAAAAGAAAGTACAAATGTACAGATATTCAACGTTTTAATCAGACTGTATTTTAGCAAGAAAAGTGGTTGCCTACTGTTTCATATTGTTATTTCTCAGACGGTCCGACGATCAAAGGTGTAGCTTAGTCTTGCTGTTGTTGTTGTTGTTCATTAATTGTCATTATGACCTCAACTTTCCCGTATTTCCGCTGTCTAGGAAATAAGACAGTAATCAATTCAACGAATCAATCAGCGACTTTGGTCACAAAATTCAAAATTGATGAATGAATTATACGCCTAAATAACGCGTGCCTTAATGAGTCAAAACAAAAGACAATTATTCGGCGATATATCTGTCACGCTGCATAAGGTTTACCTCATCGTTCGCGGGAGTTCACTCTTTCTTTAATGCAATATCGTCTGCTTGAAGTCCTCCGCACCCTCTTACTCTACCCTTCAGATTTGGATTTAATGGATTTAACACTGAAGAACAACGATATAAGCGTCAAACAGTTTATAAATTGGTATTGGTGTCTGATCTAGAGCCTAATTGTTTGCAAATGTAGTCTTAAGTCAAGTCGCGCGCAGCACCATAAAGGTTAAAGCAGGGAGGATACGTCACTATATTGACAGTTAGAACGCTAGAGGTCTCACACTGACATTAACGCTACATTTCTGTAAAGAGTTGCAGAAGAATTGAACATAATTATATCACGGAGTAGTCGCAGTGTCTACTCCGTGATCATATGTAGATCTGCATATAAAACATACGCAAATATAGAAATGACTTCTCTAGGCTATGTTAAAAACTGGATATAAACATTCGTGTTCATAATTTATTGGATTTATCAATCTCGTCGTTTTAGAAAACGATAAAAACTCGGCAAAGCCTTGTTTTTAATCATTTTCTTATAATATTCGTTTTGACAAATCCAATATATTATGAACTGTACACTCACAATCAATATTCTATTCCCGTGTTTTTTCGGCAATTATATATGCGTTGTTGCCTTTGAAGTCAAGCGAATGAAAATTAATCCCATTCATTCAGTAGAAAGATTTAGCATAATGCTTTTTATTATTAACAAACAGTTTCAGGTAGATCTAGTTCTAATATTGAGTAATTAAACCAAATATCTATCAATTAAATCTACATGAAGGGGGTTGGCGTAAGATGTATTAGAATATAACCTACATTTTTAACCAATCAAACTTCCTTTTGCACCCCATTAAGTACGGCACTTATTCATTAAGAATGTTGTTGTTTTGGACGTCGCATGGTGTCTGCACGCGGTAAAGATAACACCACCTCCTAGCAAGTAGTCGTAAACACTTCCATATTTGGCGATCTTACAACCAGAACAAGCGATGTTTGTTTACTAGAAAGGTGGGAACGATTTATCATGGGCCAATCAAATTATAGGTTATATTCTAAGTTAGTTAAAACATATTAAGTGAAATATTAGAGACAATAATGTTGCAATAAGATTTTAGACTGACGACCAATCACAATACGTTTTAAAACAGTTTTGATTCTGGCCAGACACCGAATATCTGCATATCAGTGTTCTGGATGCAATTAGTTTACTATTGTCAATTCATTCGTGCTTAGTGTGGCACGCATTAATGTTTATGGTAGCATTACCTCCTCATTTTATAATACACAATTTTGTTTTTCTGTATAGTTAGCCGAACGCATTTTTACACCTTGAATTAATTCCCCCACTTTACGAAATAGTTCCACTCTATACAATCATGAACGTGTTCCATAAATTTTGTTTTCCATACCCAGCAAATGGTAGCATAAATTAGACTGGAAGTAAAGCAGAAGGCGACTTAATACACATTTTGCTCTACTTTCAATCTGCTTTAAGCGGAACCATCTTCAAAACTAGAAGCAGGATATGGGGTAAAGGGTTAAAACAGGGTTGAACATAGCTTAACCCTTTCCTCCCTGAGACCTCAAATGGACAATTCTAGTTTACAATTTAGACCGGTCCATTATTCACTTTTTAGGGTTGATTTTTACAATATATGTCAAAATGACAAACAGTGTAGACCCTGATCAGATGGCTCCTTAAGGAGCCCTCTGATCAGGGTCTACACTGTTTGCATAGGACAAGTGTACTCCTCAAAGGTACACTGTTTGCAAAGGACGCTTATATGCGTGACTAAGGTTCAAAGAGTTAAGATGGGCATATCGCCAGATAAGTCGATTTTCAAATCCGAATGTCTCTACAAACCCGTATGTTGTGACTACATCGTAATAAGAATCGTCTTAAAGATGTGATTTGATGAATAGTTACAACATAGGGTTTAATGGTGGATTCTAAAAACATGTTTTATCTATGTTGGTTTGACCCCTCCTGTCTGAAGCCGAGCTGTTATTCTAGTATTTGTGTGAGACCTTAAATACAATATTATTGTACTGAATATGTCATGGCTTATTCTCCAATGAACGTTTCTTAATTTGCACTCATTTTTGTGGCTTATAAGTCATCTCAGAATTATTAGAAAACACTAAATCCAATTTTCATACGTTTCCTTATTTGCGGTTAACATACCTTTATAAAATGGAGAGTATTCGAGAGCTGAAACATCAAACAAAAGCTGACCGTAGCCAGATAGACATCTTCCTCAACAGATATCCAACCAAAAGGTATGTGTTTCATTTTTATTCAGGTAGAAAACTTGAAAACTATCACTATTCTCTAAACGGAATTTTAGAAAATCAACTTTACACATTGTTTAAAATCTCAGATATTTTTAACCCATTTTTCTCAAACTTCTTCAACCCTAATGACGAGTATAGCTTACTCGTCATGTACAAACGGTGTACATGGTACATGTCATTAGTACTCTAGTCCTTTGCAAACAATGTAGACCGTGATCAGAGGATTCTTTAAGGAGTCCTCTAATCAGCGTCTGCACTGTTTGTCATTTTTCAATATATTGTTAAAATCAGTCCTTACTAGAAAACATTGACTAGGTATACTTGTAAACTGGAACTGGCTATTTGAAGTATCAGGGGTGAATACTATGTGCAATAGATAGAACTGACAAACAACCAAATACATGTATAAGCAAGTTCTAGTATTGGCAAGAAATAAGGGAAATTCTATCATGTGCCTTTAACCCATGACCCCATAGCCAGTTTCTAGAATTGAAAATAGATGACCACTTAAAGCAGGTTGAAAGTAAAGCAGAATGCGATTTAATGCGCATTATGCTTTACTTTCAGCCTGCTTTAAGCTATCATCTGTTAAAATATGGAAACTATTTGTTATAATATATATTTACGACTGTATGAATAGGATATATTTTCTTCAGCGGAGGAAGAAGTCAAAGGCGTAAAAATGCGTATTTATGGGGTAATGGCATAAATAAATTATAATCTCACACACAAGCACGAGTATCTCAGCAATTAGTCCTTTCATCGAAAAAAGCATGCTTTAAGCCACCACCTGCTAAAATATAGAAAATATTTCTTATAATACATATCCATGACAGTATTAATTGGAACTACATGTATCCTTCAATGGAGGATTAAATGAAATGCGTAGAAATGAGTATCTATGTAGTAATGACTAAAACGTTGCAATTTACAGTGGTGAATCTGTTATTCTTTCCCGTTTAAACGCAAACGTACGCAAACGCAAAGCAATAAAACGTAGAAAAGAACAACTTTTAGACAATTCTGGTAATTCATGTTTATCTTGGTGGCAAACAGTTTGGAGCCTGATCAGACGCCGGGTTACCCGGCGTCTGATCTGGCTCCAAACTGTTTGTATTGTAAATAATAGTTTTAGCGTAAACGCGTTTATTGGGAAAGAATAACAGATTCTCCACTGTACCACGTCTTATCAGAACCCCCGCGTTAAAAATGCGAAAGTATATGCTGTATGTTTAAACACTAGAAAATACCGAACGTGCTCGTAGACATTTTTGTAAATGGATTTTAAAAGGTATACTACAGCGAAGAAGACGTTATTCTTTCACGTTTAAACGCAAAAGAAACGCAAACGCATTGCACTGAAATGGGTAAAATGACAATTTTTTGAAAAACTCATTTGTAACGGAGTGGCTTGGATTGGCGTCTGATCTGGCTGCAAATTGTTTGCAAAGGGAATAACAGTTTTGGCGTAAACGCGTTTATTGGGAAGGAATAGCGTTTTTTCCACTGTAATATGATATTGTTTTGTTTATGTTAAACTTGGTATAAATAAAGTGACTAAAGTCCCACTTTGTAACAACCGTTACCCGAAAAACATAAAATACTGGTTAAAACTGTATTTTTGTAAGTAAAATGACTGTACAATGATGAACATGCATAGCTGATATCAAAGAATGGAAGTTTTAACTCTTATCGTACCAAGCGCGACTTGGTTAGCTTTTGCAAACTGTTTACATTCCGATTAACCACCGCGTAATGCGGCGTCTAATCTTGATCCAAACTGTTTGACACTCGCGTTCCATAGTTCTCCAGTTTAAATAGGCTAAATTGATTTAAAAAAATTTCGCAGACGATACTTTTAAAGCAGACGACACTCCAGCAAGATAAGGGTTAAAACAATAACAGGGCTACACGTTGGTATGACGAAGTATGACTAGAAATTAGGCAGGAAACAAAGCATACCCTTTATACGTTTTGTCATTCAACCCATTTGTGCTCAGCGTCCCATGAAAGGGACATAGGCAAACAGTGTAGACTCTAGTCAGACGCCACATTATGCGGCGTCTGATCAGAATCGACACTGTTTGCTGATAGGAATTTCAATATAAAACAAAATGAAAATGAAAACTCCCTTTCATAAAAAATGGACTAATCCAATATAAAACATGGAAGAATCCACTGGGCGCAAATGGGTTAAACGATTTAGAAAAGGAATATCGTTTTGTACTAAAATGTCATTTGTATAACAATCTCAGAAATATATATATGTACTACTCAAAGTTTGCTCAGCACCAAGGGTATACACCTTCATCAGTACAGTGGAGAATCTGTTATTTTTTCCCGTTTAAACGCAAACGTACGCAAACGCAAAGCACTAAAACGTAGAAAAGAACAACTTTTGGACAATTCTTATAATTCTTGTTTATCTTGGTGGCAAACAATTTGGAGCCTGATCAGACGCCGGGTTACCAGGCGTCTGATCTGGCTCCAAACTGTTTGCACTGCAAATAATAGTTTTAGCGTAAACGCGTTTATTGGGAAATAATAACAGATTTTCCACTGTACCAATGCATTGGCCCTATCACTTTCACACCTTATAATTTCCACCAGTTTTGTTCAGTTCCATATTTTTAACCCATTTTTCTCAAACGTCTTCAACCCTAATGACGAGTATAGCTTACTCGTCATGTACAAACGGTGTACACTTAGATAAACTTTTCCCAAGGGTTCATTTTACAGATTCTGATAACTTTTACACTTCTTCAGGTCATACACGACGAACATGTAGGAAATGATAAAAATGTGAAATTTCTTAGATTTCCCTAAGATTTTCCAATTCATTGTTCAATGTTTTTAGAGATGACTTTCATTAGTAAAAACAATACTTTACCTTGCAATGTTCAAGTGTACCCATTATTGCATTGTAAAGCATATTCTGTAACTCAAAAACACAATTTGTAACTTTTGCAGTTTTCGGTGAAAGTGAGATTTTTTTGTTTTACCAATGCCCATGCATGGAACATCAAATATGTGTAAGTAACATTAGAACCTGTAGAATTCGCAATTGGCATTAAGGAATTTGCGAATAGCATTTTTGCAATTCGCATTTAGCATTTTTGCAATCCGCAAATGACATTTCGCAAAACGCATTCGCAATCAGCATTTAACATTTGGCATTTTACAAATAGCATTTAGCATTAAACACCCCTAATAGAGTTTTGTACTTAAATAGCATTTCGCAATTCGCATTTAGCATTTCGCATTAAGCAATTCGCATTTAGCATGGCGCACCGGCCTTCCATATTATTGAACACTTACTAGTAGCTGATTGTGATTGTTGTGTGTATATTTAATGTTATGATGGTGAACTAACTTGTACGCTTAACTCATTCAAACTTGAAACTTTAAATGGTAATTTCCATTTCCAATGTAGTTTAGTCCATCTTTTACTATTTATTATTGATTTTAACAATATATTGCAAAATGAAAAACAGTGCAGACTCTGACCAGAGAGTGTCTGCAGTAGCACTCTGATCAGGATCTACACCTTTCGCTTAGGACAAGTGTACTCTTTACACAAACATTTTGTTTATGGAAAGTAGACTCGTCGCTAGGATTAAATGTGTTAAGTCAAATAAGATATCTGTTCTGTTCTATAATGATATCTGCCGGCAATCACACAAGACCCATTGCAATGCCAAAGTACAAATGGGTCAACACAATATTGAAGCATTTGACCAAAAATAGCAAACAGCGATTACATTTAAATTTACAATGTACAGTGCTCCCTCCCTACAACGGCCCTCCAAACAACGACTCCCTCTTTACAACGACCCCTATTGTCACAATTCCCCAAACAAGATCATTGTGTCCGACATTTTCTCTGCTGCAATATCGTCTGCTTAAGCTTGTCGTCTGCTGGGTTTTTTCTTCAAAGTTACATAAGGGATTTTTTTACATAAAAACCTTTATGTCAAGTAACATACAGCTTAAATTCAGATCAGACGCCGCGCAACGTGGCGTCTGGTTTGGATTCAAGCTGTTTGCAATGCTGAAAATGACGCTCTTTCAAAATGGAAAGAACTAATTTTTGATATTATCGATACCCGGATTTCGTTCTATTTATCCAATAACCATCTTTTACCACCTAAACCTAAATTTAACATTCGTCACTTAAAGAAGGGCATACAAGACTTTCATTCCAAGTATGTACTCGTTCCTGCCGACAAAGCATCCAATAATGTGATAATTGTATGACGAATACATTATGTTGATACTTTAAACCAGGTCCTTGTGAATACCAATTCATATATATCTACCAATTTAACGGAGCGTAATGTAGTATCTGATCATCTTGATACATGTAAACAATTAAAAGCTGATGTCAACATTACATGTCATAAACTTCCTACAATGTACTGGATACCAAAACTCCACAAAACACCTTATAAGTCTCGTTTTATTGCTAATTCAAGTGCATGTACTACTACTAAGCTTTCCAAACTTTTGACATTATCTTTAATTAAAATCAAAGAACATGTTCAAAGGTATTGTGACAAGACTTACGAAAATTCTGGACTTAATCTGTTTTGGTCTATCAAAAACTCGAATGAAATTTTGGCGAAACTTGAATATAGAAAATACCAAGCTTGCAATATAAGTACGTATGATTTTTCAACACTATATACTACCTTACCTCATAATCTAATAAAAGCTAAACTTATACAACTTATTGAAAAGACTTTTGCCAGAGAAAGGAAGCTATTTCTGGCGTGTAATGCTGATCGTGCATTTTTTACAAATGACACGGTTAAGCATTACACTATGTGGACTTGCACCGATGTCTGTGAATCACTATCATTTCTTCTGGATAATATTTATGTACGTTTTGTGAGTACCATATACCGCCAAGTGAATGGTATTCCTATGGGTACAAACTGTGCGCCCCTTGTCGCAGACCTATTTTTGTACTGTTATGAGAGGGACTTTATGCTTAGTCTAAAACCTGATACACAGGCAGATATGATCGAAGCCTTTAATAATACATCGCGCTATCTAGATGATGTTTTTAATATAGACAACCCATTTTTGATACGTTGTTTCCTTTTATTTACCCAAAAGAACCACGCCTTAATAAAACTAACGAGTCAAATTTGTCGGCACCATTTTTAGATTTGGATCGTTTTATAAATAACGGAATTGTTTCTTCAAAGATTTACGATAAACGAGATGATTTTGATTTTAGTATTGTAAATTATCCTCATCTAGATGGCGATGTTCCCCGTTCCACATCTTACGGGGTTTATATTTCACAACTTATTCGCTTTGCTAGGGCCTGTACCTCTGTTGAGGACTTCCACATTCGTAATAAAACTATTACTGAAACGCTTCTTAAACAGGGATACAGATTTCATAAACTTCGTAAAACATTTTCTAAATTCTTTTATAGAAATCTTCCTCTCATTAACAAGTATAAATGTAACTTAAAGTCTTTTCTGCGGCAAGGTATTATACATCCGGAGTTTTATGGTGATGTGATTTACAGACTTCGTAAGATTCTTGGACATATACATTTTCAAAACCTATTTGTGAAAGTATTAGATTTTTCCTCAAAAAAGATTATGATCCAACTATATTGCTGCGCACTTCACGTTTGGTTATCGATCAATCTACAATTGATAACTATGCTTTCCTCTTTGGTTGTGCGACGACAGACAGTGCTTAGCACTACATGATGATGTATCTCTAAAGCCGTCCTTAACCGGGAGAGCTATATCGGATTTTCGTGCTTTGTTTTTTTCTCTCCCTCTCTGTCGTACCCTGGACCTTTCCATGTTTTACAGTTACTCGTAACTACAGACTAGTCGCTTGAGTACAATTTGACCGTTGCCATAGTGGGTTATTTTTAACACGGGCTTGAATGTTTAATTCTTTCCCATGTTACTAATGATCTTGTCATAGATTTTTTGTTAAATGTTTTACATGTATTTACTTACTGTGCTGGCGATCTTTTTGATTGTGAGGTTGTGGAACAGGGTTTATATTTTATGTACACTGTTCGTCTTTATAGGTGAATATAGGAGATAAGTGTGAGGTTGGGCGCCCCTAAACCCAGGTTTAACCCCCAGTGGTAGTTAATGATTAATTTATAATTAATTATTGATTGCTACTGACCGTACCAAGGCGGGCTCCTATGTTCACTTTGCTTTATGTTTGTCTTGCGTGTTGTTTTCTATTTAGTGTGTAGATGAAGGAATGGGAGTGTGCGTGTGTGTGTGTTTGTTATGGTATGACTGTGTGTGTGTTCTGCTTGAGAGGTGGGTGTATTGTTTGTGTTGCGTTTCCTGCTTGAGTCTTTCGTATTTATTCGTGTACACAGGCACACGTTCAAGGTATTTATACAAAATCTGTGTGCTTGTTCAATCAGCAGCTGCTTACTATGTGTTAAAGAGGGCCAAAGTTCATAGCCATATAAGGCTTTTGGAACTACAATAGATTTATATTATATATATGCTGTCATAGTAGTCAGTTCATTAGGGTGTAATCCAGCATTAACTAGACCTAAAAGTGTGCCGCGAAGCCTCATACAATTTGTCTGTACATTTTCAGAAAAGTTAAGGTACTTATTTAAATTTATATCTAGGTGGTTGTATTGATCTCATTCACATATTAAGTCCTGACCTAATGACCTTGATTGGGATTTGTAAGCATGTTTAGTCTCTTTAAAGACTATTAGCATTGTGAAAAGGGGTATACATGTATGACATTCTATATATATGCAAACCACACACTATGTGAAGCAACAATAAAGCATTATTTCCTTTATGCACTATTAACAGAGAAAGTCTTAAAATGAACTTTGAAAGGATATTGCAGGCAACAATATTGAAGCAGACGACAACATGACGGTGAAGGGGTAAAAACCTCACGGAAAATTTGGTAGTGAAAGGGTTACGACAACGATTATATGATTGGGTGAATGTAGCTTACACTCAGACAGAAAACAAATTAGAGCGTGAAAACAAAGACAAACAACAATATAAACCCATTCACCCCTGAAACCTTTAATGGACTATTCCATTTTTCAATTTAGTCTCGTCTATTTTCGACTATTTAGGAGTATTTTAATAATACATTAACAATTTGGAAAACAGTGTAGACCCTGATCAGAGGGCTCCTTAAGGAGCCCTCTGATCAGGATCTACACTGTTTGCACATGACAAGCATACTCTCAAAAGGTAAACTCTTTGTAAACGACGAGTATACTCGTCGCTAGGGTAGACTGTGTAAATTTATTCATCCCAGACACTTCAAATGGGCAAGTTCAGCTTCCAATAAAGTCTAATCCAGGTTTGACTATTCAGGTTTCTTTTTTTTTCTTCTTTTCTTTTTCTTTTTTAAATTATTTAAAATCAGAAACAGTGTCACTGCTTTACATTCTTTCTTTCTCGTACGCTGTTTGTATTCTTCGACCAACGTCCGTTGGGCGAAACATTTGTGTGGTCAGCCTTCAGAGGGATACCTTCCGCCTGGCCGTTTGTCTCCGAGTGGGCCTTGCTACTTCTCCCATAGGTTTTGAAGTAAAAGTTCAGGAACAGAATGGCGACTATTGAAGTGAAGCCTTGGATAGCAGCAACATATTTCCATGGATATGCACAATCAAAGAATAAGAACTGGGAATTGTGCAAAGTCGTGATCAAAAACTGTGCCTAGAAATAGATAAAACAATCTTAGAGATAAACCACAAATACGTCATGAAGTTTGGGTTGTACAGTGGGGAAGGCGTTTTTCTTTCCCAATAAACGCGTTTATACTAAAAACATGATGTCCAATGCAAACATTTTGGAGCTAGATCAGACGCCGGGTAAGCCGGCGTCTGGTCTGGCTCCGAATTGTTTGTCACTCAGATTTTTAAAAAAGGTCAACCGTTTTAAGACATTATGATTTTCTCTACTTTATTGCAATGAATTGTGTTCCGTTTGCGTTTAAAGGGAAAATAATAACCTGACCACTGTATATACAGCCCACACAAAAAAGTATAAAAAAAATCAAAGTTCTTGAGAGCACTGTTGATGGTCTCAAACTGAATTACAGAGGTATGGGGTGTGAAGTTTACTGATAATAAGAATTCGGAGATAACAATATTTCTTGAAAGATTGACCAATACTGTAAAGTTACGGAAAACCGGATTTGGCCTAAACTCTATATTGTAAATGATTTCATGAAACAAGAGAATAGTTTTCAAGCATAATTAAACATCCATAAGTAATACGTCTTTCACCCAAGAGTCAATCGGTTTCCATTTAGATCAGATGCAGAATAGATGCTGAATAACTCTGGCAGTGTTATTCAGCATCTGGTCTGGATACAACAACTTGTAAATGTCGCATTTCTGCAGTTTTGATCTGGATTCAAACTCTGGCCAAATGGTTTCCAAGAAGAAGATCTTTGAAGAAAAAAGTTGACGACTGACGACAGGCTGCTGGACGACGGACGACTTTACCACTTAAATATATCAGATCAGGGTCAAGTTACACTGGTTGTACGGCATGTTAATGTAGGGCCGAGTTTATGCGTTAGATATAAATAAAGGTTTTGGGAAAGTTAGACCAAATCGACCAATCAAATGGACCTAAACGATGTACCTCTAAATATAGGCCGATATGACCTATGTCGAAACAATATAAGCCGAAACGAACGGCCCGTTACGCAATCTCCTTCACAGAGAGTGCCCGTTACCATTCGCACACAAAGAAAGTGAAAGTAGGTTGAAGTAGTTTGTGATTATCATATTTACTGTAGAGCGTTATGCTGATTCAGTAAAAGTTTATTATTTTAAATCGTTCACTGTTTCTTCTAATACAGTTTGCAAAATAAATCGATGTTACGTTTTTTAAGCGATATTTCTGAGTGCTGCTTTCTTGAGCGGATGAGTACTGAGTCAAAGTTTTGGAAACCACGGCGACTATGAAGGATTCAATCAAATATTTGAAACCATCAACAATTATTCTTGCCAGTTGGTTCGAGCACGACTATAATTATGGTTTCTTGATGAACCGTGTACATTTATTATAGAAAACACAGTATTACCACCACTAACACACATTCTAACACGACTGTGTTGCATGTGCTAACCGTTATGTAAAGGTGTTAAAAGGCGTATGTATGGGGTAACTCGATTGAAACAAAATAAAAGTTAAAATCTTAAAGTTTTACTTTCATCTTACTTTAAGCAGCCACCTGCTTTAGTCAATGCACATTTAACCTCAAACACTGGTCATATTAGAGAGGTTTAAACCCTTTCACTGCTTATATCGTTTCAAATTAAAAAAATAAGGCAGTGTGACTCAAAACGAGTGTCAAACAGTTTAGATCCTGATCAAACGCCGCGGTACGTGGCGTCTGATCAGGATCCAAAATGTTTGCAAACGCGCTTTTGAAGCGTCATTGAGAGTGAAAGGGTTAATGTAAGTTAACCAAACCATACTCACTAATTGAAACACGGTTACGTAGCGTTTCCACCAAATGTATTTTTGGTATTTTGGTCCCAGGGCTGCGATGCCGTAATACAGATACATTACTACGTGAACGCAACAGTTAACGATGGCGTGGAATGCCCCAAAACCACCTGCAAATAAAACAAAGCAGCAACCATTGTTTTCCCATAAAACAACATATTTATTTATATTGTGATAAAACGGTTTAACTCTTTTAATGCCATAGACGATTCAAGACAACTTTGCAGATATTTTAGATCCTGATCAGACGCATGGTACCTAGTTGTTTCTATTCATTTCTTGTTAACATTTCCATAGCCCTATAGTGGAGCGGCTAACATCAAACTTTCACCAGAATATTGCACTTGTGGAGACAAGCATGAAATTTGGCACACATATTTGTCAGACCATACTGTTTAAAAAATCATCGTTTCCAATAAAGAACCCCGTGTTGCTACCTTTTCGTGATGGGGGATTGCAATCCATTCACTCACTCAAATAAAGGAAAAATTACTTTTATAATAACGTAATTTAGGTCCAAAATAAATAGATTTTAAGTTGAGAGCTTCATAAAAGAGTAAGTTGTATACACTACCGTGGCACAGCGGTGCACTTTATTGCCGTGAAACTCGGCATGGGGTTCAGTGTTAGCTTTGTTTTATTTCCAAACAAAGTCTCCAAAATACAGCACGATCCGCCCCATACTAGATCATGTTGTCGTATCCGAATTGACGGGGTGTGCGAACGCGGGAATATATAACCAAGAGGAATTGGCCTTTGATCCCTCAGATGGTGTACAGATCGCACGGGAGTTGGATAATACTGGTTAAAGTATTGGTTAAAGGGTATAATTGGTCGGGAAGAAAGCCAGCGCATCAGATTACTTCCTGGTGTTTGTATGACATGATAAAAAAGCTTACCAAAATACAACCGTTCACACAAATCCTGATGATTTCGAAATAGGTGATATATTTTCTTGGTGTTCCGAACAAGAAAACAATATTCCCCAATTTCAAATTTGGATCACTATGTTAAACTTGGAAGTCCTTGTTCTCTCCTTTGTAAGATCTTATAGAGAATCAGATTTCAGGCTTTACAAAAAATCGTCATCTCTGATTACATATTTTTTTGCCCTTGATCACATCATTTATGCTCGTTAGCTACCACTTCACCTTCGGGACATACTTGCATTACAACCAAAACACTAAAAAATATACAAAGAATTCGATCATGGAAACGTTACCGTTAAAAAGATCGAAAGCAAATTTTCCAACATTGCAATTGGCCAAGCTCTTTTGCAGAACAATGCTCTACTGAAAGGTGATGGCGGTGTGATAGGTTTAACTGGGGATTCAGCTGCTTAAGACGCTGGATGGTTGCTGGACCAGAAAGCATTATACTTATTAAGAAATTCACAAGAATACTAGTATGTGGTAATGTCCCTACAAAGATACAAAATCATCACCAGGAAACCCACGCTGCTCAGAAGGATTTTTATGAGAAAGCAGTGAAACTACTGAAACTAGCAGAAAACGGAAGGGACCGATATAGGCCATTCCTTTCAAGAATGCTCGAGGGTGAAACTCCAGGCTTTTATGAACCTATTAAGAAGAATAAATGTCGCCTGTTTAATCCCAAACTAAGATCTGGTTCTTCTAAGACAAAGTTGGCAGGTTTAAAAGATGACTGTAACCCTTTTCCAGGCTTTTCATTTCCTGCCAGAGTAGGCAATGTGATCTACAAAAACCTTTTGAACACGAAAATCAGAAAATTCCATCCCCACTATCGCAAAATTGCTTGTTGAAAACTAGAGTGAAATCACAGTTGATGCCTATATTGGAAGCTGGTCAAGAGATGCCAAATGGTGAACACACAGTTGATTTATTTGTTATTGATGGTTCGAAACAACCTGGACAAAGTCGGGCATTTGATAAGCATGCAAATGGTACCGCTCATCACATATCTTGCACATAACCATTTTGAGAGTAGATGTTGTCTCCGATTATAACCAAGACGATAGTAAAAAGGGTGAAACTAGAAGGAAACGATACATAGGATCTAGCCGAAAAATGACTGAAAACTCTATACCACCACAGGCATGGAACACTTTTCTTCGTTGCGACCAAAACCAAACTCTTCATTGTTTCAGCAAACAGAATTGTATCCATAAATAAAGACGAAGCTACCGTCGTAACTAATGAAGAAAATGTTGTCAGCAACAAAGCTATATATACCGACTTAATAACACCTTGCAACCATGAAGAAGCGGACACTCGAATGTTTCTGCACTCAAAACATGCATCACTCAGGGTGGTCAAGTCAGTTAACAGAGTCAATTCTGATAAGACATTGTTGCTATAGGTGTGGTTGTGTTTGATGAATTGAATTTGGACAAGCTTTGGGTGACATTTGGAAAGAGCAAAGATTTGCAATGGATACCAATTAATGCGATTGTAAGATCTATAGGCCCTGGATCGAAATCATTGCCATTCATGCATGCACTCACAGGGTGTGATACCGTGTCAAGCATTTGTTGGAAAGAAATAACCATACTCTTGGCAGGCCTGATTTTCCATTCCTTCAGCTCTCCTTGTGATAATTTGTACGATAACAAAGTCGGCGTACTTGAAGAATTTGTTGTCATTATGTACGATCCCTCCAGTCGTACCAGTAAAGTCAACGCGGCTCCTCTTGACCTTTTTGCTCGTACGAACGTCCCATATAATCGTATCCCTCTCTAAAAAGCTCCTCTTGTTGAACATATCAAAATATCTGTCTTACAAGCAGGATATACTTGAAGGCAATCGCTATGCAAGTCGCAAGCCTTAATATTGCCTTCCAGCTGGGAAAAGGTAGCGGAGTTTGTGTATTGTTGAGGTAATGTTTTGAACAAAATTTGATATTTCAATTATTATTGCGGCTTTATTATTTCGAATAAGTTTACGAAATATTATGTCAAATAACATCAGATAACTATGCACACACTATATAATTTTAAATGTACATAATTATATAGAATATAAAAAATATAGCTTATACTTAACGCGTACTGAAAATATCTTAAATATGAATTTACTCGTATGTATAAAAGTAGTTGGTGAATGCTCAAACTCATTGTTTTATAACAAAGTATCAAATTTTGTTCAAAACATTACCTCAATAATACACTAAAAGGTCCAGTGCCCTAGGGTAGGGTCATTTAGGTTCATGTTGTGACTTATTGAGTTATGTGATCTTATCGTGCATTATACCATCGTGTAGGCAAATAATTGCTATTCAAAATGATATATAACTAATGCATTTTACACGTATTGTATCGAAGTTATTGATTACTTTTTGAAGCACATTCGTAGTTCAAAATAAAATGGAAGTGTTAAAAATGACAAAAAACAACCAAAACCCATGAAAAATCATGGCTGCCATTTTTAAAATGGCCGATTTAGCGCATGCACAGTGCACATATGCATTAATTTAATATATAATTATAGCCTGGCGGGTTTTCAGTGGTTATTTCAAAGAAAATTAGAGTTACAAATGACATTTGAAAAAATACAAGGTAAACATTATATAAAATGACGCCATTTTGAAAACTGTGGCGGCCATCTTGAAAATGGCAAAAATCCTAATGGCCAACGATATTTCCTATTCAGGTATTAGATAAGGAACCAGCATGCCAAATTTGGTGCTTGTCTCCACAAGTGAAATATTTTACCAGCTATCCGCTCCACTACTATTGTCTTAAAGAGACTGAAAGTCAGGTGGTGTATTTGCAACAAGGAAAAGGAGTCAAATGAAAGCATTATCGTGCATCCTCAAGATATATAACTGAACTTTAGTTTTTGTAGATTTTTCTCATCGCTTTTTCTACCCCGACCCTAGATGGAGTAGATATCTGTTTTAAACTTCACTATATACTCGTACAAATAAAAAAGGACGATCTTGACCGCCAGATAAGAATGACCATGTGGCTCATGCAGTTGGATAGAGAGTTGGCTTATATTTTAGGACATACATGTATCTTGTTTGCATTCTCCGCACGGGTTGGAATCCCGACAGAACTTATAGTTTCGTTGAACTGTATTTTCTTTTCCCTAAAATAATATGTGTTTATGTAGCGGCTGGCATCCATTACGGATTTTTTCTCTCCAAATTTTGGTTTCAGTCTCTTTAACCCTTTGCATGCTGGGTAATATTGTTCGTCTGCAACATTTGTCTTCTGCTATTGTTCTAAACAATTAATTTTCTAAATTTCTTTTTAAAACATGGCCAGAATGTCAAATAGTTTGGATCCTGATGAGACGCCGCGTAACGCGGTGTCTCATCTGGATCCAAACTGTTTGCAAAGACAATCACTGTGGCGGATATATCCGCCGCTAGCATGCAAAGAGTTAAACCTTACATGATTATTTAATATACAGGCAATATATAGTATTAAAGCAAACTATTTTATGGCGCTCAAAGCAGATTGTAAAATTGACGTTGAAAGAGTTCCATCTTGCAAAAAGAACTGTTTTGTTGTAATTTTGTTCCAATTTACTACACCATAGAATTCAATGTTTTGTTTCGTTTTAAGCCACTATATTAGTAGATCTATGTCTTGAAATGTTGCAAAATATACATTCAAAGTGAGAATGGTGACCGACTTGCATTTGCAAACAGTTTGGTTTGAAATAAAATGCACGTTCGATATAGATACATCAGAGAAGTCGAAAGTATTCATTATTTAACAAAACTGAACACAAATTAAATCAAATAAAATGTAGAAAATAACAACTTTTTGAAAATTATAATGGTTTATTTAGATCTGAGTGAAAAACGCTTGGACCCGGATTACCGGCGTCTGATCTGACCTCAAACTATTTGCAATGGGCAAATTTGTTGATCTGTACAGGATCCAAGGTTATAAAGCGTTTGAGTTGAGTCTGAAGTCGTTCTCCAGTAGCTGATTGTCAGATTTGAGCATAGACTCAAATCTGACCAATCAAATGCTTAAGAACATACTCAGACTCAGCTCAAACGCTTTATTACCTTAAAGCCAGGAATTTCTGCATTTTTTTTTCTCAATAGTTTAGATCAAGGATAAATGACATAAATGTCATGCATACGACTGCAGAAACTTTTTTAAATACAAATGTACTAAGCAAATGGCAACTGGCGCTAAAATGTTTATTGTGGATCGCGATCTTACCTGGTACAGCTCTAATACCCCACCACCAGAACATGGGCAGACAACCGTGGTGAAACACGTGCAGAAACGTCACCTGAGAGTTCTTCTTCTTCAATATGAAGAATACCTGAAACAATTTGATTCTTTCAAAATTATTTGCAAATAGATATACCACTTTCTCGTCCCTATGAAATGTTTCCCTGTTGAAAAATCAAACGACAAACATTAAAATAAAATATAGATCTAATAATAATAATAATAAATATTAAAAACAATAGGTGAAGTCGTATTTGTCTACTAAATGCGCTCTCTTCACGTGATCATAGTCTTAACGCCTTCACTACCATGACGTCATCAATTTTACACAATTGTCGTCTACTTGTATTTCTAAAATTTAAGTTTTATGTATTTTACTGAAGAAATATTGAAATGATGTCAACTAGTTTGGATCCTGAGCAGACACCGTGTTACGCGACGTCTGATCAGGATCCAAACAGTTTGTAAATAACCATTGAACTCGGGATAAGGCAGTGAAGGGGTTAACGAGACTGTTCTCTCTTTTACAGATCAAATTATTTTTACATGTATAGTCGAACTTCGATATCTCGAACTCTGTTATGTCGACCATATCCATAGTTCAAAGTTAAAACGTGGCTTAGCGGGTATGTTCGACTTGACCGAACATGAAATAATGTAATACATGTTTCGAAATATCGGTAAGCTCGATTTAACCCCTTTTCTCATAGCCTGTTTCTAGTAGTTAAGATATGTGACCTATTAAAGCAGGTTGAAAGTAAAGCAGAATGCGCCCTATGGCGCATTCTGCTTTACTTTCAGCCTGCTTTAAGTCACTATCTGCTAGGATATAGAAAATATTTCTTATGGTACATATTCATGACAGTATAAAATGGACCTATTTTCTTTGGCGGATGAATAAAATGAATGCGCTAAAAGTCGCTTCTATAAGGTAAAGGGTTGAGCGAGTTGGAGATATCGATTTATTTATTTTTGTTTATTCATCCTATTAGGTAGAGCTTGGTAAATACCTGTATGCTTTCTTCTTCCATGTACATGTAACCTCGATACTTCTTGATAACTATTATGACACATCAATATAGGCCTACAAATTGAAAGAGTGAACTCGAGCCAGCATAGACCACGATCAGAGGCCGAGTTACCTAGGAACTGATCACGATCTAAACTGTCAGGTGATATGTATGACTATATATGGAACAAATTTTGGTTAACATCTGTTTATTCATAAGAAATACTTTTTATTTAGGCTTTATTATAAATTATAAAAATTTCTAATGAATTTGCGTATTCCCAACTAATGACCTCTCTATTGATATGTATGTTTTCTATTTGTATAAATGTTAATGCTGTCCACGGTAGTGGACCTTATACAGATATATTTCAATAAAGTTTCAAAGTTTCAAAGTTCGACTGTATAGTAAATGTTTGAACCAACAGGTGTTGTTTTTTTCTCTCAGGAAGAAAAATATCAGATTTTCGGTAATTAAGAATGAATCGCAATATATTTAAACTTACTGTGTCTAAAAGTTCGAGGTATTTGGCTATAAAAAAATACCATCCTGCTCCGGCCATCTGAAATAAAGACAAAACTACAGAACACTAATTGCTTTTCTTTTGTTGACAGAATACCATACCATGGCCATATATGTCTATAAGTTATCTTTGAGCCGAAATTGCAAACATGAAAATAGAAATAGATCTACTGAGTACAGACAGTACTTACACAAGTTACTGCTTTATATTTAATCAATTGACGTGCATGTATATTTAACTGTAACTAAGGATTTTCCTTAATCCATTACCCCATAGCCTGTTTCTAGTTTTGAAAATAAGTAACCACTTAAAGCAGGTTGAAAGTAAAGCAGAATGTACCTGAAGGCACAATTTGCTTTACTTTCAGCCTGCTTTAAAGCGACTCGCAACCAGATGGTGCATTAAAAATAGTGATTTGTAAATATGTGTCAAACGCTTATATAAATGGTAAAGAATTAGTTTAAGATAAGAAATTCTGTTTAAAAAAATGTATTTCAATAAAAAAAAATATTGGTCTCTGGTGGGATTCGAACCCGGGCCCGGCATTGGCGGACAGAAGGCAAAATAGGGGAAACCGCTTAGACCAATGGACCACGGAACTATCCCATTATCTCGGATCGATTTAACGTATTTCAATGTATAACGATCGAAAGTGCATACAGCTTCACAATTCGGCTCGGGTTTATGTCTGAGCCCGTGTAGAGAAGCAACAACAACAACTATACCGTCTACTAGTCGGTATAGAAAAACGATGGAAAATATCTAAAAATCTAAGATTCGGTGACGATTCTTGAGACTTTTTTCGGACTGATCATATTTTTTTAATGTCAGAAGCCAAATAATGCCACAAATTTGCTTTTATTTGAGTATTTTATTTTATTTTGACAAGTACACCATCCGGTTGCGAGTCCCTTTAAGCTATAATCTGTTAGAATATAGAAAAATTATCTTATATTACTTAATCATGACTGTATAAATTGAAACATTTTCCTTCAGTGGAGGAATAAAATAAAGGCGTAACAAGAAATATCTTTAAAAAAGATATTCAGCGGAATGAGTGGTTGAACTAAGGCTATAGATGGGTGTGCAAAATTGAATGAAATTATGAATTTCAAAGAATTGTAATATCTTGGATTGAAAAGCAAAAAATACAAGTATACAATTGAAACAGTAACTTTTATTTAAAATGCAAAACTATCATGTACAGAAATGCAAAACAAAACAATAATTTAACTCATATCCTAGCTACTGGTAGGAGATCCTCACATTAATCTATTGTTCTATAATCAAACTTCATTCATAGAGTTTCTTGAAACAAACTATAACATACACAAATGTACAGATACAACAGTCTGCTGTACTTCACTCTTGTAAATAATGCTGAAACAACACGATTGTGTTTAACTCACTTGCGGCCATTTATATATAATATTGCTTTTAATGTATAGTAAATGTGTACAAATAGTTAACAATTAAAACAAATTGGTAGTAAACAATTACAACACACCTAGCTTCCTCTGTATATTTATAAAAAGATTTCAGATGTCATATCTTAAAATAGAAGCATAATTGCATCAGCCCAGTGTAGTAAACAGTCAGACTGTGTCTCTAAATTTTACACTCACGGTCCATATCTGGTAAAACTGTAATGGGACATAGACCAGCCTACAGGGCTCCAGATAAGAGGGAGTAAACTAAACAAATCACATTTTTTCACTCCTTTCAGCACCAAACCCTATGGTGTTACCACTCATTTTGATTGTCTTGAAGAGACAAGTCAAATGAGTAGTTACACCACAGGGTTTAATGCACAAATAAAGATTTTAAGTTTTGAAATATTTCCCTTATCTGAAGCCCCTGGCTACTATCCAATCAGACTATTCAGTTTCAACAGGTGCTCTTGATCAAATATAATTGGTTGAAATGTGTGGCCAAATAGAAACCAGTCAGCTCCGCCGAAAAAAGCGCCGTATTTATGGGATAACAGCACTGCCATTATGACGTAATAACTCGCTTGCTTATATTTTCCGTCTGCTTTTATTTCTTAAATATCTACGTTTATGACATAAGAAACATTGATGTGAGTGGCAAACAGTTTGAATCCTGATCAGACACCGCGTAACGCGTTGAACGTGTTAGATGGATTTAAAGATATACCCCCCCCCCCCCCACACACACACACACAGAACAAACATACCCTTATAGCACCTGGAGAATCTGAGTAATCTGTTGTCCAGTTACAGCTGAGAGTAAACCCCGTCTCATAGCTACCAAGTGCAGCCTGCAAAATGAAGCAATGTACATGCAATACAAATGAATACATTTTCCGGAACAAACCATTTGAAACTGGAACCGTACTGTTCTTGTGAAAATGTTGCTCAGTTTAAAGTATTGATTTATCATGGTTCATTGAATTCACTTGATATAACACACCGCATTGTCAACACTCTGAGTTTAACCCTTTCCTCCCTGAAACCTCAAATGGACAATTCAAGTTTTCAATGTAGTCTAGTCCATTTTTGACGTTTTAGGGTTGATTTTTACAATATATTTCAAAATTACAAACAGTGTAGACCCTGATCAGAGGGCTCCTTAATGAGCCCTCTGATCAGGGTATACACTGTTTGCAAAGGACAAGTGTACTCCTCTCAGGTACGCTGTTTGTAAATGACGCATATATGCGTGTTTAGGGTTCAAAGAGTTAAGGGTGTATCAATGTCATGACTTTGGGAACTTTTCAAAGTATATGAAAACACTATATGATGGGTTTGTATTGAAGAGCTATTTAAGATGAATGAAAAAATAGAAAAAGTGTACATTTTGGTGAACAACAGTTGGCTCTACGGCCATGTAAAATTTACCCCACCCACTTCCTCTTATTTTGTCCTTTTCAAACAGCTCGCTTCAATAAAACCCATTTTAAATGAAAACAAATATGATAATTTGGTTTTGTGTTATTTATTTCCTATCTATGGTAGTATTTCTTCATACAAAAACTAATTTAAGAAAAAAAGGCACCAAATGTGAAATTTATAAAGCTCTAAATATCATCGGTATGGTACTTTTTTGTAAATTTTGTAAGGGGCGATAACTCTTTTTACTTTAATAACTCAAAATTTTCAACACTGACCTTTCAATTTCTTTTCATATTTTGAACTGCCTTAGTATGGGCTTTCATCTGGTAGAATTTAAGAAAAAGTTTAATACTAGAACTATTACATTTTCAAACTTTTTTACTTTTTTTCATAAAATAAAAAATCTAATAAAATCATGCCCTATATAAAGCATATTTTTTATATTCAAGGATCCATATTGTTCAAACATGGTGCCTGCTTTGTCTAAATTTGGTTTATATATGTGGACATACCACCATAGACATGAAATAAAAAAAAGAAAACCTAAATTACCGTGTTTGTTTTGTTTTGAAATAGATTTTACTGAAGCTTGTACTCTGAATGGGTAAAATTTGAAGAAAAAATCCAAATTTGACATACCTTTTTCAAATCGCTGTAGCTCAAAAAAAAAGGACACCACCATATATATTTTTTTTCATTTTTTCATTCATCATAAATAGCTCTTCCAAAAAAACAATGATAGAAAAAAAGTTTAATACTTTGAAAAAAATGGCTCATGACATTGATACACCCTTAAGGATATCAATGTTGTCTACAGCAGGAAAAAACAACTTTTGAAATATCTTAAAGGTTGCATCTTTTTGTGTCACCTGCCGTAGGCAGAGGTGACATTTAGGGATCACTCCAAATATACAAATTTACGATAGACCCTATTCCAGACAAATATTCATCCACTGAAAGGTATTGTATTTCATTGAAGTAATAACTTTTGAACATAAAACTATCCGATTTTGGAACTGTTAAACATCAAATGAGCTAGGTTTTCTTTCTCTCTTCGACCCAATTTTAAAGCCTCTTTTTATTTGTCCTGTTACATGCATGACGATGGACAGAGATTTTGCTTAACATTAGGCCATTTTTTAAAGAAAACAAAATAGTGAAAACACACACGCAAATAAAACTTTTTTTTTACAGTGTTGTCCCTTAAAATATTCGACTCGTTCTATTGAATCTATTATATTCATTAATGTGTAGTATTTTTTATGTACCTCTATTTGAAAGAGATGCACTGATGGCTAACTAGATTGTGGATAGATTCCTTTACTACCCAACTATAGGTAAGGGGAGCACCTAAAAAGAAAAAAATGTTTCTAATCTGCGAACCCAAATAGTTTGCAAATATCAATGGAGTGGTGATCAGGCGAGTTTGTTGTTGATTCTTAGAGGCTCAAGTCCATTTCTTGAAGACTCCTAGTTGTGGGGATGTCAAAGTGTGGATGGCACAATATATATACAGTAAAAACTCGATTCTACGAACTCGCGTTAGTTCGAACATACCCATATTTCAAAGTTAAAACGTGGCTTAGCCACGTTTTAACTTCGAAATACGGATATGTTCGACTTATCAAAATTTAACTTACGAAATACTGGTAAGATCGATTTAAGCGAGTTCGTAGTATCGAGTTTCGACTGTACTCATACATAATCAGGGAAAAGACATGATGTATAAATCAACATTTCATTTACAGTGTTCCCTCTCTACAACGGCCCTCCCAATAACGACTCCCTCCTTACAACGACCCTTGTCGGAGTTCCCTAAACAGAATAACAATTACCAACCGATTCACGGCTGCAATGTCGTCTGTTTAAAATTGTCATCTGCTGTTTTACTCAACGTTACATAATGGACATTTTGACAGAAAAAAACACTTGATGACGACTGACGAGCGGCAGACAGCTTGAATCTAGATCAGACGCCGCGTATCGCAGCGTCTGATCTGGATTCAAGCTGTTTGCAAATGTAAGCCAATTTCCCTCCCTATAACGGCTCCCTCCGAACAACGTACACACTTGTTGTCTCCAATTGGGTGTTGTTGTAGGGAGGGAGCGCTGTACTATACATCTCTATCTATCTCTAATCTTCGACTACCGATATTTCTAACACACTAGTTTAATTTAGACACCAAGGGTATACACCTTCATATTATAAGTACTAATTCATTGACCCTATTACTTTCTCACCGTTTAACTTTCGACAGATTTTTTCAATTCCATTAACACAAATTATGCCGAGGGTTTATTTACAGATTCTGAGAATTTTAACACTTTTTCAGGTTCTGTAGGCGAAAAATGAGGATACATGTATTATCAAAATGTAAAGTTTCTGAGATTTTACCCAAAATTTAAAATCCATTGAATTAAAAATTAGATTTTCTTATAGATGTTATTCGTAGGAACAAACAACGATTAATCTTTCAATATTAAATGGTACACTGAATTTGTAACTTTTGCAGTTTTCTGAGAGAAAAAAAGTAATATTTCATTTTTTGTTATTTTTTTTTACCGATGCGCCTGCATGGGACATTACATGTTTAAGTCACATTAGAACGTGAATAACTCCTGTACATTTTGTTGAAATTGAACAGAACTGTGGAAAGTTATAAAGTGATAAAGTGAGAAAGTAATCGGGACGATGCAATGTTTCTTGTTAAGGTGATACCTTTGATGCTTATGAGTGGTCTGAAAATCGGAGACACTCAGAATTACAAAACTGGGATAGTACCTGGTATAATACAAACGCACTGTATATAACCATACTGAAGTTGTAGGCAACAATGACGGACTTGATATTTAAAGGCGGACGATGTGCCATCCATTTTGGTCCCAGATACACAAATATCAGATAGGCGATGATCAGCAAGGATCCAGGAACAGGACTCTGTACTAGGGACCATTCTTTCATGCGGGGGTCTGAAAATATACGACCGTAAACGTGTATAAGTATTCTTGGTTCCAAGCTAAAGATTGTGTCGATAGGTTTTCAATGTGTTTTCTTTCCACAGTGAAACAAAGTGATAAATCGAAACAAATGGCTAAACCTCACATCAAACCATACATCCCAGGCGCCAAACATCTATAATTTTTATATTTCTGAATATATGTACATGTAGTTTGAAATTGTCACAAAATTAGATACACTTAAAAAGAGAGACAGAGAGAACAAGAGAACCAGAAGGAGAGAGAGAGGGGGAGTGAGATAGAAAGATAGATAGATAGATAGAGAGATGGGAAGAGAAAGAGAGAAAGAGAGAGTGAAGGATACATAATCAACGTGAAAGAAAGAGAGATGAACAGTGAGTAAAGAATGGGGGAATGGGAGCGGGAAAAGAGGAAGAGAGAGGTGCAGATGCATTGACTGAGTGGAGAGCTGAAAATGAGACAGAAAGAGCGCGAAGGAAAGAGAGAGAAGGAAAGAGAGAGAGAAAAGGGAAATTGAGACAGACAGACATACATAGGCAAAGAGAGAGAGGGGATGGACAGTGAGTGAATAAGAGATAGCAAGAGAGATAGAGGAGAAACAAAGGCAATGAAAGGGAGGAGAGAGATAGAGAGAGATGGGAGACAAAAGACAAATACTAACCCTTCTCTCTTTCCATCTTTCTCTCTCACACTCATCCCTCTCACTCTGTCTGAATGTCTGTTTGTCTGTCTGTTTGTTTGTCTGTATGCCGGTCATCTGTCTGTCTGTCTGTTTGTCTTTATGTCTGTCCCTCTTTATCTGTATAATTACTTGTACGCCCGTCTGTCTCTTTCTATCTGTCTCTGTCTGTTTGTCTGTCACTGTTTGTTTGTTTTTCTCTCTTTCTTTGTCTGTCTGTATTATTTGTGTATTGCTTTAAGCAATCACTTGTCTGTAAATATCGATATGTTTCCTTATTCGGTATTCGAATTACTACATGTTTATAGAAATATTGTTTTGTCTAACAGCTGTCTTGTAATTGAGCAGTTGTAATTAACCCTTTTGTCTATTAGAGTTTACATTAGCATAACAATGTAGTTTTATTGAGTGTATATTGTGTAGTTCCTAACCCTTTCACCACCGTGACGTCATCCGCTTTGTGCAATTGCCGTCTGCTTTTGTTTTAATTCAAGCGAGTTTGCAGTTTCAGCTGTATAGAACTGTTTGTTTACTTTTTTCTGAACATTTTGTTTGTGTAAAAATGCTCTCCCTTATGGAGAAAATAAAAGATACTACTACTGCGTTACGTGGTGTCTGATCAGGATCCAAATGGTTTGCAAATAACCATTGTACTCGCCGTGTAAAGCAGTGAAGGGGTTAAGGAAATATCTAATAAATCCAAATTTTGCAATGGATTTTGCTTTATATCTTGATGTTTATATCCTCGGGTCTTTCGAACGTGTGTTTAGCCTTGAACTGTTTGTGATTAACTGTTTATGAATGTGTCTTCAGCCCAAACATGAAAACAATCAGAATCCAAACTGTTTGCAACGTCACCTTTTAACCCTTATCCTGCGGTGATGTCGTCTGCTTCGAAATTGTCGTCTGCAAAGTTTGTTAAATTTAGATTTATACATTTTTTAAGTAAAGAAACCTAAAGAAGAGTGTCAAACAGTTTGGATCTAGATCAGACACCGCGTGACGCGGTGTCTGATCTGGATCTAAACTGTTTGCAAAAATCAATAAAGTCGCGACCAGCAGGCAAAGGGTTAAGGCGTATAGCAGTGAAAGAGTTAAAGCATGTACAGTGGAGAATCTGTTATTCTTTCCCGTTTAAACGCAAACGTACGCAAACGCAAAGCACTAAAACGTAGAAAAGAACAACTTTTGGACAATTCTGATAATTCTTGTTTATCTTGGTGGCAAACAGTTTGGAGCCAGATCAGACGCCGGGTTACCCGGCGTCTGATCTGGCTCCAAACTGTTTGCACTGCAAATAATAGTTTTAGCGTAAACGCGTTTATTGGGAAAGAATAACAGATTCTCCACTGTATGCATTAACTAAGAAAAGTAATCCTTACAAATTAGTTCTAGGAAGAATGGAAGATGAAAGGTAAATTTTGTTTAGTACATTTCCAAAAATGAGATAAAAGCAGGTTGAAAGAAAAGCAGAACGCAGTTTTCTATATTTTCCAATTTGTTTCAAGTGATCACCTGTCTTCATAACTAGAAACAGGACATCTTGTAATGGGTTAAACTTCCGTAGAAATCAGAATCCTTTCAAATACTAACTACGAATTTCATACTAGAAATGAACTCACCTGTTTCTTTGATAATATTTTGATAAACGTTGGATATCTGCTCCATGATATAAGTCATATTAAACTTATATAGATGTTTCAAATGTTCCTTTCCGACTAATTAATATGCATGTTTATCCTAACCAATCTACTCACACACACATATTGTCATAGTTATTGATTAGTGATTGATTGTTCGGCAGAAACAAGTTGCAGTTGAAGTGAAGACAATATTGATCTGACTTTGAACTGTACGCATGAATAAATTGATGAATAAGAGTGGTGACGCAGTATAAACCAATAATCGGCAGCATGCCGTACACTGTCAGGAATGTTCGATAAATTACGTAATTGTGTTACATTTTTACCTGATGTGGAGTTAAACTCCCACTTAGTTAAGCGATAAAATACGAATTACGAGTATGCTAGTATAATCGTAGCGAAAAATAACAAATTTTGAGAATAAAAGCAGACGAAAATATGACAGACGACAATTGTTTAAATTGTATGACGTCACGGCAGTGAAGGGGTTAAGGGAGTATCATCTGCCATAATTTGATATTATTTTTATCTGTGCTTGTAAGAAAAACGTACAGACGCTGTTGATGTCCTGATATAGTAAAACCTCCTTATTACGACCACAATATTGCATTAATTATGAGGTGTTTACGACAGGTGACTGATTAAAGCAAGGTGACAGTAAAACAGAAAGCTCCTAAAGAGCTTTCTGTTTTACTGTCACTTTGATTTAAGTTATCACCTGCCTTTTATACAATCAATTAAACGTCCATTTAGTGGTCGTAATAGAGAGGTTTTACTCTACATGCTTTAAAATATAAGCCCAAATTAATATGTACATTTTGGCTGTTTTATACTAGCTTTGAAATATTCTAAAATTATTGAAAAATTTAGAAATGAAAATGATGCATTTTGTTAAATATAAACCACTAATTTCGGCCTTTTATATTTTGTTTTGTTATAGATTTGTTTCGTACTTTACCAACCGTGTATCTTTTTTGTCAAGATGTTACAATGGGAACAGCATATACATGTTATAAAAAAATAATCAAAAACAGTGTTTAGTTTATATACTCAGCAAAAGTAGAAACGTTCCACTTTTTGAACGGACATATCTCTGACTTTATTTAAGTCATACATCAAGTGAACTTGTCGGATACTGGTTAGTTGGAGTTACACATGCGTAAAGTTTTCACAAAATAACAAAGATCAAAAACGTTAACGTAACGGAATCATGATTTTCACTTTTTGCACGTGCTCGGTACACACGTGTTCAATAAAGTAATTTTGTCACCGTCGTACAATACACACGACACATGCTAATAAAAACAATGGAAAAACACCATATGAATTCAATCCTTGCATCATGCCACGCTCGTCTGAAGTTGAAAGAAATCAGGCAATGACGGCTATTGACGTCAAACGCAGGTTCGGCTGCTGTCGAAAGACCATAGAGAGCGACCCGGGGCCCGTTTTACTAAACTACTTACGCAAAATGTTTGCGTAAGTCAAAATTTTAAATTTTAATTTATATTTTTTATTATCACTTGCTACAAACAGCAAATAGCCAGATCAGAGGCCTCTGATCTGGCTATTTGCTGTTTGCAAACGTTTATGATCGACAAATAAGAGTAAAACCTTGGTCACCCCGTTTTTCCACCGTCAGAATTGACCACTACAACACGTTAACGCACTTACGTCTATGTCGTTTGCCAGCCACCGTAACGGCTAGAGAATATGGTGAGTCATCACAGACCTTAGTAATCGCGTTCGATTCAACGCTAAATCAATCAGAGCAAGACGCCCATATTTCAGTCAAATTCGAACGCGACGTCATCGTGGTTGAATTGGAGGCAAACTGACTGGTGCCAAGTTATTTTTATAAAAAAACTGGATAATACTTTTGGCCAAGAAATACATATATAATAACAAATACAAAAACACAATACCAGAAATACAGGGTTTTAAAAAATTTCTTAAAGCAAACTTCATTATAGAAAAACAAGTTGCCTTTAGCAATTGTGAGTGGGATGCTTTCAACAAGAGATGGTCAAAGTACAAACGACTGTTTGAAATTTGACCGTTTCTTGTTATATCTGCTTCTATACCTTTATATGTGTATAACCCTTATAGGTAATTAAGATATGTGGCGGGAAATAAACATGCTTGTTTTTTCTTATAAATACATATATATAACGTTATTGACCTCTATCTTCATAGCTGTTCTTTCAGTTTTAAAGACAGATAGTTAGAGGAGCAGACTAAAAGTGAAGCAGAATGCTCAATCAGGACCTCTCTGCTTTAAACGGTCAGCTACTAAGATAAATGAACCACTTCTTAAGGTACGTATCCACAACGATGGAGAAGTAAAATAGATATGCTTGGATGAGCATCTGTGGAGTAGGAGGTAGTACTGGAGGTCAATCATGTACTACTGTTAGAGTTTTATGTTAAAACACACACAATGATTGTAAACTATTGTAAACTATACGAAATAAGTTTTACTGACGAATCTCAACCCTTTTGTATAAAATACATTCAGAAACTACCTACCTATTCTAATAATGTCTTTTCATACCATTCTATTGGCAGTCCTCCTATTCTTACTATTATAGAATATAGAAAACTTCAATTTCTAGGACAACTTTGTAGACTACCATGTCATTATTTATCCAAAAAGATATTTGTAAACAGACTGGTCCGTTACTGTGATGGTTCAGAGAGGCAGTCTGGTAGCTTTATCCCTGACATATTCTACATACTTCATAAATATGATCTTATTCGCTATATTGAATACTTCAAAGAAACCTCAGATTTTCCTGCAAAAAGTGTCTGGAAATCTGTTCTTAGCAGACACGTACTTAAACCAGCTAAAACCTCACGCATAGATATATTAAACACGTTGATTCCAGCGGACAATGTGAGTGACTTATTCCCGGGTTCAGACGCTATTTATATTTGGCATTTTGCACGCAGTAACCCAGATATGCTATCTGCCTGTTTTAGTGCTATATTCATTGTTGTTAAACTAGCAGCATCAAGGTTTCCAGAGAGCTGTAGTTTATGCTGCAGCCTAGTGGAGAACTTGGTCTTGCACAAAATTCTTTACTGTTCACGCAATGAACATCTTCGTAATGCTGTCCATTTAAATTTGGTAAAAGGTATGGGATTAGACATGTATTGTCAGTTTATTCTGCTGCCACCTAAGATTCAGATTTTGCATATCTTAGGTAATAACTTCTTAACACAAAATATGTATGCAGTAAGTTGTTTAAAACTTCTTCATGCCATGGTAAAGTCGAGATAATAATAATATATTAGTTAAAGAAAAAGAGTGAGAAAGCGATATCTTGTCTGATTTCAGACAGAGTGTTTAAGGTAGTCAACCCACTGAATGTATAAAATAACAACCAAAAAAAAAACCAACACTTTTTTTTTTTTTTTTTTTTTTTTTGCTTGGTGCGGTAAAACCTCTTAGGAGCGAAATACCAGTAAGTAAAACTTGGACATTTTGATGATTCGTATTTCTTAATGCACGGTGAAACTATCCAAGAAATCTCCCAGAAGTTCTCTCGGTAGTGTGTTCATCCTGCGTTGAGATGCAGTCTGTCTTACCGATCATCATCTGACATGTTTCGGTCGCTGAGGTTTTACTGTAATGGTTGCCATGACTATTTTGTTGTTAACATGCATACATAGGTGGATATGTTATTATTCAAAAATGAGATTTATTTTATCATGAATTCATAGCTATTGTGATTGTATAACCTATATTGCACAATAATTGTTTTTACTTCATTGGTAATGCATGTTATACAATGGCCATAACCGTATTCACCGTAATATAAACTCCCCGATCAGTCTTCTAGTGGCTTGGTTCGTCTTGCCTTTATTTTGACAAGACTTATCATGCGCACTATCACTGATTTTTCATTCATATTATTCATTCCAAGTGATAACGATGTTCCTTGTGTTTCATTTCGGCAAGTTTTGTCACTTGTCACTTGTTATGGTATGTGTGTGTGTGTTGGGGTTGGGGTTGGGGGTGTTTATATTCATATATTCATGTATCCACGAGTATGTAAATTTTTCATGTATATATATAGATGTCTAATATTAGTATCCACTATCTCTTTATGTTTGATTTTGTTCAATTTAAACCATGCACTCTTACTCTATAATAGCTTTTACTGCTGTGTAGATGTATCTGTGCATGTGACCTCAATACAAAATTATAAATTAGATGTCTACCGCAATTTAAACTGTACATAATATTTCTGTCAACATTGATTTATTCTGTCTTTCTATGTTATGTTTTCACTGTTTGTATTATTATGTAGCTCTCCATCATTGGAGGTATTAAAGATCTACTACTACTAGATGGTAGATTACGCAAATTGATTACATTTAAGATTCAGCATTCAAGATTTGACACAGACTTCACCACAAAAGTGAATGACTGACGACTTATTGATCGTTACGTTACGCCGAAGGAATGTAGCGTGTATTGCTGCAAACGGTGGGCGTGCACGGTATTAATCTTACTGTTCAAATACAACTTGGGACTTTTGACGAGAATTCAGTCATAACATTTTTTTTTAAAAATCCACAAACTTTAATTTTTAATTTTTAATTTTGACCCCTATACCAACTTCTTCATTAAATCATTCGAAAGGTTTTTATCTCAGCAATATGAGGTTAACTGATATGAATTAAAAAATGAATAAACTTTATTTTGTGTATAGGATTTACTACCATCAACCTTATAACTTTCAAGAATCGTTTCCTGTTATAGGGAGGGACGCTTCTATACTCAGCAAAAATAGAAACGTCCCACGTTTTGAATGGACATTTCTCTGACGTTATTTGAGTTATATATGAAGTGAATGTACTTGTGGGATACTGGTTAGTTGGAGTTATACATGTGTAAAGTTTTCATAAAATAACCCAGATAAAAACCGTTAACGTAACGGAATCATGATTTGCACGTTTTGCACGTGCACGGTACACGCGTTTCAATAAAGTTATTGTGTCACCGTCGTACAATACACACGGCACATGCTAATAAAAAAAATTGAAAAACACCATATGAATTCAAACCTTGCATCATGCCACGCTCGTCTGAAGATGAAATAAATCAGGCAATGACGGTCATTGACGTTGCCCGCTGGTTCGGCTGCTATCGGAAGACCAAACAAAGGTTTGCGACCCGGTACCATCAGGCTGGGACTGTTCACAATCGTTTTCGCATTTGTCATCTCGTTTTTCTCCGTCAGAACTGACCACTACGGCACGTTAACGCACTTACGTCTACGTCATTTTCCAACCACCGGAAAGGCTAGTGAACACGATAAGTCATCACGGTCCTTTGTAATCGCGTGCAATCCATCGCTAAACCAATCAGAGTATGATGCCCGTATTCCGTTCAAATTTGTACGACACGTCACCGTGGTGCTAAGTTATGTCGTCACGACGTCATTTGAATTGGAGGCAAACTGACTGGTACCAAATTCTTTTTACTGACGAATCTCGAATCACACTTAGCAATGCAGACGGTAGACTACGCAAATTGATTACATTTAAGATTCAGCAATCAATATTTGGCACAGACCTCACAGCAAGAGTGAATGTCTGACGTTCTCATTAAACGTTACGTTACGCCGTAAAAATGGAGCGTATATTGGTGCAAACGGTGGCCGTACACGATATTAATCTTACTGAATACAACTTTGGACTTTTTATGAGAATTCAGTAATCAACTAAACAGTTTTTAAAAAACAAACATTTATTAAGATTTTTTTTTTGGACCCCTATACCAACTTCTTCATTAAATCATTCGAAAGGTTTTTATCTCAGCAATATGAGGTTAACTGATATGAATTAAAAAATGAATAAACTTTATTTTGTGTATAGGATTTACTACCATCAACCTTATAACTTTCAAGAATCTTTTCCTGGTATAGGGAGGGACGCTTCTATATTTGCTCAGTATATAAACATTCTATCAGGATAAATGACTGTAAGCAAATTAGCAACAACAGTCGTCGTCTGCTTTAATTTCTTAAGCATAAATTCGATATACCGTCGAACTTCGATATCTCGAACTCGGTTAAGTCGAACATACCCGTCTTTCAAAGTAAAAACGCGGCTGTGCCGCGTTTTAACTTTGAAACACGGATATGTTCACATAAACCAAGCTTGAAAAAAGGCAAATTCATGTTTCGAAATATCGAATAATTCGAGTTAAGCGAGTTCGAGATATCGAAGTTCGACTGTCTTTGACTTTAGAAATATAACAATAAATTTCAAACAGTTCGGATCATTATTAGATACCGCGTTACACGGCGTCTGATCAAGATCCAAACTCTTTGCAAATATCCAGTGTATAAACAACCATTGTAAATCAATGGAGAAGTAAAGTATATAAAGTGCATTAGTAGGTACAGTGGATAATCTGTTATTCTGACGTCATTAGTGACGTCATACAGTGGAGAATCTGTTATTCTTTCCCGTTTAAACGCAAACGTACGCAAACGCAAAGCACTAAAACGTAGAAAAGTACAACTTTTGGACAATTCTGATATTTCATATTTATCATGGTGGCAAACAGTTTGGAGCCTGATCAGACGCCGGGTGATCCGGCGTCTGATCTGGCTCCAAACTGTTTGCACTGGAAATAATAGTTTTAGCGTAAACGCGTTTATTGGGAAAGAATAACACATTCTCCACTGTATGTAAAATGAGCTTCATTCTGATTAATTTACAATGTATTCTTTTAGCATATTTATAATTCATAAAACTTCTTTACATTAATATTACTTTTCATATAATTGCACAGATATGTAAAATTAGATTATATTCTATAGAGTTAAGAATCGCTTTTAATTTAACTACGAAGAAAACATAATCTTAAACACACAACAGATGCATAACTCATAAAGTTTGTACAGTATTATAACATATAACAGTTTCATGTAACCCATAATACACATTTTTATGCGTCTAGTTATTCGTACACTAAGAAAGGTAATCCTTATATATTAGTTGTAGGACGTACTTAAAGCTTATATATAAAGGGTATTTTTAGTACATTTTTAGACTGGAGATTATAGCAGGTTGAAAGAAAAGCAGAATGCAATTCCTGTTTTAAGTGGTCTCATGGAGGAATTCCTCCATGGTGGTCTGCTGTTGTCATTACTAGAAACAGGCTATCTAGCAATGGGTTACGCTTCCGTAGAAATCAGAATCCTTTCAAATTTCATACTAGAAATGAACTCACCTGTTTCTTTGATAATATTTTGATAAACGCTGGATATCTGCTCCATGATATAAGTCATAATAAATTTATATAGATGTGAAATGTTCCGTTCAGACTTGCATTAATATGCATACATGTATATCCTAACACATCCACACACACGTATTCTCACCCGTACGAATGCAAAGATGTAATGCTAAAATGTTCGACGTTAAGCTACTCACTCAACACAATAGTTAAAGGGTCAAAATATGAGTTAATTTATCACTTAAAAAACTGCCTTTGGCAATTTTGTAAAGCCATGCAATATTTTCAATAACATATCGTAAGTATGTTTATTGTAATATAAAGCCTCCGGTCCAGAAGACAAATTACTGATAATTAGATATGGCATGATAATCATCGACTAGGTATGACGCTGGCCAAGGCTACACAAAAAATTACCTCGGAAAACCGAACGCCCACTGTATTTATCACCTCGCGTGTCAAATTTCACCATAGCGATCGTGGAAAAATTAGTCAACCGAGTCGACCGTCAAACACATCTGGGACACTTAGCGTATGTGTTAAGATTGCGTAATGGGTGGGGTGTTTATTGGAGATGACACGGGTATTTCACGGTTGTGAAACTTGACTGCTGATTAAAATGGATGATGGACAATTCGTCACCATGCAGATTCGTCACCAAAGCATTATAGTACAAAAGGGGTAGTCAATTCGTCACCAAAGGAAATATAGTACACAATTTTTATATACTGATTTTATTAGTATAAATGTTCACACATAGAGGTGTTATAATTACCTTTTTTGTAGTGTTAATATACACGTTATGTAGATCTAATTGACACTTACATTTTGTTTGGATACCGATATACATACGGACAATTTTTGGTCAGACAGTTAGGAGCCCGATATACGGGAAATGTAATTATTTATGGCTATATTTACGCTATGGGCAAATTGGTAATATTTTACCAAATAGTTTGGATCCACATATGATGTTGATTCGTGTTTTATTTCAGATCTAATTGTAGATATTTTGTCTTTTCTCGATTTGTAGGTACATTTATGTTATTTCATGTAAAGCGCTCTTGAACGCACAACCCACTGTACGAAAAGAGCGCTATATAAATCTGGTATTTGATATGATCTGGCTCCAAAATGCTTGTCAAGCGGAAGAAATAAAATGCATCCAGAAACTATAGATGACATTTTATTCCAATCCGTTTAAGCGTTGTTTGGAAATAAATCGGAGCCAGAAAAGATTTGGATCGAAACTGTGTTATCTTTTTAGAACTTCATAGGTGAAATAAATACTCAAGACCGATCATATCATATCATATAAACCTTTATTACATTAAACATTGAAGAACTTCACACCCGCTTCCTAGTTACTATATCAGGTGACCACGTAGGCCTAAAGCAAAATGAAAGTAAAGCAGAAGGCAAATTCATCTTTACTTCCTGGCTGCTTTTCCCAAATAAAATTGGGTCTTTATGTATATAAATAAGTCCATAGAACACTCGGTATGGAATTATTTGATAGTATAGATTAATGAGATAGATTATAATAAATGATGATGTGCAATAAAATTAAAATTAGCATTTTTTATAAAATTAAATGCAGCAGTGATAAGGGTATAGACAGATGATAATCATAATCGTGCCTCAATTAAAATCCTCTGCAAATGCCGCCAAGGACCTAAACCATAGAAATACAGAATTAATTTACACTGATCGGCACACGTATAGTAAAGGTCTTGCATTAAGCTTACCACTGCATTACTTTTGTCCAACATTAAATGGGATTAAGTTTTTAAAGAGGCTCGCAACCGGATTTAGCATTAAAAATGGGAATTTGTAAATATATGTCAAATGATTATATAAATTGGTAAGCTTTAGTTTAGGATAATAAATTCATATTTACATTGAAAAGTCTACCTTTTATTAGGGTTTTAGACAGTTGGCTGCTTAAGGCAAGATGGCATTAATAAGGGAACACATATAGCAGCTTTCTGCAACAATTTTCATGCATAATGGCAGTAATAAGGGTGATCATATATGATCCTCCTTAAGGAGGAGGGATTAACGTTAATTACACAATAAGTTTTTGCCGCTGCAATCCGTGTCGCTAATTAGTTTGTACATGCACATGTGGAATACTATTTATCTATTATATATCTAATTACTTTAATCTATTTAGATATAAACAAACTTGGTCATAGTTTTAATTTTTTTTTTCGAAAAATTTCGGCATCTAGATTCATCTTTTATACTTATAGTCATTTATATATTACAATTGTTAATTCTAGAATATACATATGGGCTTATCGATACTTGTCAATTTCAACAATATAACTTATACAATTAACAGAAAAATGATCTTGATCATATTATATATACCAGGTAAGAAAATACCCTATACAAAGTCTTTGGTGACGAATCGTCTTTTGCCATTACTATATATCGCTTTGGTGACGAATTTGCATGGTGACGAATCGTCTGTAATTCATTAAAATAAGGCTCCGATCTGACAATGCTACAGCAACAAAAATGAGTTCCATTGTTCGTAGTCTGTTTCGAAGTTCGTCGGTACACTTTACTGTTTAGAATTCAAATTTATATAAAAGTTCAGTAAGGCATTCTGAAGACAGAACGAAAGGAAATAAAATAATTCAGTTATATTTCATAACTATTGTTTGCAATTGCGTACTGAATGAGTGTGTTGTAGAAGCAAAGTCTTACTGTATAAACACCCGCTCAATTAGGTCATCCAATAAACTGCGCAAAACGAAAACACCGACACTCGATTTGCACAGCAAAATTTCCGTTATAGCGACATATTCGCAAAATCGGAAACGTTCTTGATTATATTGAATCTACGAACTTCCATAGAATAATGTGCTGCTCGGAATTCGAATAAAGTAAGCCCCATCAAAAGTTAAAACTATGGCGGTTGTTTCGTTTTATAATGGTTGCGACAATCTAAAAATTGATGTGTTTATTCAAAACACAGATGCTTTTGACCTATGGGAATACGTTTATATCCTGTGATTTTACTCTAAAAATACAGAGTATACACGAGTACACATTATACGCGGCAAAAGACGGTAAATAATTATTGAGCTATTGTTATAAATGCTCTGTCGTATTTAAAGTTTATTCTCATTCTTGATCATTCTATCAAACAGTTTTGATCTAGGTGAGAATTCACTGTTACGTTCATGTAATTGAGTTGTAGCTCAGGTCTGTGAAGATGCCTAAGCCTGAATGTTAGCACTGAATCATGAAAAACTCAGAAAACCGAACACCTCAGAAAACCGAACTTTTTACCTGGTCCGGAGGGTGTTCGGTTTTCCGAGGTTTTACTGTATTAGTTTACCTGTTTTGAATATGCGAAACGCCCACAGAACGCACCAGAGACTAGAAATAAAACTTTTCGCGTGGGAGCATGCCCACCCCATACCCCGGACCCACCTAGGAGGAGTGCGTTTACTTTTCGGAAAGGGTTTGGGAAGGGATTATAGATAAATGACTGGAAGCTATTATGTAAAACAACCACTATATATCACGCCCATAATATTCAATGTTGCGTGTTCCGATTCACATAAAGTATACCAAACAGTTAATAGTGTTCGTGTGCATCTTAAATCTGCGTTAGATACATGATAAAATCGTGCATTGCACTTTTATGTACCTAAATGTTGGTGTTTTGACCACTTTCGGTTTGAAAATGATCGTGTAACGTTTGCGCCGAATGAAATTGGGGCGCCACATCGCAATAATGGAGCATACGATGATAACTAATTCATCAAGTGGACATTTTTACGTGGAACTACATTCCCCGATTTCTAGAAAAAAGCAGAAAAAATACTGTTTTGAAGCAAAATCGAAACTTGACTCACCTTTATGCCATGTTTTTTGTGGCCTCTATCAACGCCCGGAAATGGCCTCTCATCTAAATCGTAGTAGCTCTAAAAGAGCTGCCTAATAAGTCGACAGGGTGTGTATATTAAACAATATGATTATGTTATTTTGAGTTGAATTTTTAGAAAGATCTATGTTAGTAATTTACCTGTATTGGATGCGCTAAATGCCCTCAGAAACGCAATAGAAACCATCTAGGAATAAAAAACCAACAATCCAAGGGTAACATCCCCCACCCCATAGTAAGTGCGTACACCAATTGGTCTAGTTATGTACCCTCACCCCCTTCGCAATTTGCTTCCTACTGGCCTGTAGCAGTGCTATCAATCATTCAGTCATATCTTCATTTCCGCTATTAAGTACAGAAACTCACTCAAATTTGTACACACCTGAGAAAACCATTGCCTTGTCTCGCATATCTAATTACATCAAGGGCGTAACTTACTTTTGACCTGATGTTCTTATAGTTGTATTTATTCTGTGCAAATTAAATAAAAATCAATTCAAAACTAAGGGGTCCGGGGCATGCTTCTACGGGAATGTTTTAATCCTAGATGGTCTCTGCTGCGTTCTGATGATGTTTTAGCATTCCAAACAGGTATAGGATGAACACAAATCTATGTAAAAATGACTCCAAACGCCCCAAAAACTATTAATCTAGGATAACATTTCTCGACCGGTTACCTTCCACCCATTAATCTCTAACTCCTACCCTACCCACTCCTATTAGTGTACTCACTCTTACTATAGGGACAGGGGCATGCTCCAGCAACGATATATTCCTATAGGTGGCCTCTGGTGCGTTATGTAGGCGTTTTGCGCATTTAAAACAGGTAAAATACTGATAAAAAAAACATGTAAATTTTCAGCTTAAAATAACAAATTGTTATAAATTAAGGATAATATTTTTTGATGTTGTCTTCCGTCTAATAGCCTAAAGTCTACCCCTACCCCTTCCGTTTATTGTACACACTGTTAGCAGGGGGTCCGGGGCATGCTCCCCGGGAAATGTTTTATTTCTAGATGGTCTTTGGTTCGTTCGAGGGAGTGGGGGGGGGGGGGGGCGATTTTGCTCATTCAAAACAGGTAAAATACTAACATAAATCTATGTAAAAAATCTGCAACCAATATTGGCAAAATGTGAGAACATATGCAGGTTGTCCAAGTTTAATCTTAATCCATGCAAATTCGTAGTTACTAGAGTAAATAATTTGGGAATATGACTTATATAGTATTCCTGAATACATCAATAGCATAATTACCTGAATACACATTCTGCTTTACTTTCAATCTGCCTTTAGTAGTCAACTATTACCAAAACTAGAAACAGACTATTGGGTAAAGGGCTAATGTTGCACAGGTTATTTTGTAGATCCACCTTCGTCAGATTGTACGTATGGCTGTTGTTACGATGATCTATAGTCTAATGGTTAGGATACTCAATTAACACAAGGGCGGCACGGGTTCGATTCCCAACACCAGATGTTTTGCTTATTTTAGCCACAACTTTTCAAACGCAGTGTTTGACAGAAGCATTTTCTGATACAGTGGAGAATCTGTTATTCTTTCCCAATAAACGCGTTTACGCTAAAACTATTATTTGCAGTGCAAACAGTTTGGAGCCAGATCAGACGTCGGGTAACACGGCGTCTGATCAGGCTCCAAACTGTTTGCCACCAAGATAAACAAGAATTATCAGAATTGTCCAAAAGTTGTTCTTTTCTACGTTTTAGTGCTTTGCGTTTGCGTGCGTTTGCGTACGTTTGCGTTTAAACGGGAAAGAATAACAGATTCTCCACTGTAACTACCTATAATATTTAATATGTTGAATACTTAGAGTATTTATGATATGTATTTTCTGGCTATGTAAGAACGACCATTAACCCTTTCCTTCTCAATGACGTCATAAAGCGCATTTGCATACAATTTTGAACCTGATCAGACGCCGCGTAACGCGGCGCTTGATCAGGATCAAAACGGTTGGCAATTGCTTTGAAATAACGTGTTATACTGCCTTAAATCTAACTTTGAAACGATATTGCAGACAATAATATTGAAGCAGACGACAATATGGCGGTGAATGGGTAAACGTCTCACGATAAATTTGATCATGAAAGGGTTAAAACAACTTGCTACAATTACTTTATTGCAGCAGAACTGCTAATTCAGCCTTCAATTAACAAAATCCCGCTATGTCTGCATTACCGATGGATGGCGGCCATTACTATGTTATTCAAGTGCGACAGGGAATCGGAGAAGTTTTTGTACGAAATGAGTAGGCCGTACTGTTTCACTTAGACTGGCACCAGTCTCTAGAATAGTTTATCATTATTTCCCTTTGATACATACTGGGTTGTCTTTTCCTATCCAGGATTCTAGAGACTGGTCAAATGCGAAATTTTACCTAGCAATTTTTTGCTAGGTTGTCCATCACTGTCAAATGTTTATTGGTCTAATGGTCAGTCCCAGACTGGACGTGATTATCTATGCTGATAAGCCTCGCTGGGTTCTAAACATCTTAAATCTCAGTATCCCGTGTACATAGAGTTTTACAGTGGAGAATCTGTTATTCTTTCCCGTTTAAACGCAAACGTACGCAAACGCAAAGCACTAAAACGTAGAAAAGAACAACTTTTGGACAATTCTGATATTTCTTGTTTATATTGGTGGCAAACAGTTTGGAGCCAGATCAGACGCCGGGTTACCCGGTGTCTGATCTGGCTCCAAACTGTTTGCACTGCAAATAATAGTTTTAGCGTAAACGCGTTTATTGGGAAAGAATAACAGATTCTCCACTGTAACTCTTCCAACACTAAGTAATTGTGGTCTGTTAAAAATGTTGTCTGCTAAAACTCTGAAATTGGTTTGATTTTGTTTATATATACAGAAACATGATCCTTGTGACAAACTTTTTGGAACCTGATCAGGCACACACTAACACTGTTTGCATCAAGCAGTGTGGATCCAGATCAGGCTCAATTAACCCATTCAACTGCCATGATGTCAGCAAATTTAAACCAATTGTCGCCTGCTTTCATTTCTCAACTCCTGATCTGATGCCGCATTACATAGCACATTATCAGGATCCAAACTGTTTGCAAATACAGTAAAACCTCGCTATTACGACCACTAAAACGAAGGCTAATTGAGTGTATAATAGACAGGTGACAGCTTAAAGCAGGGTGACAGTGAAACAGAAAGCTCCTAAAGGAGCTTTCTGTTTCACTGTCACCTTGCTTTAAGCTGTCACCTATCGTAAACACCCTAATAATTGACATAATTTAGTGGTCGTAATAGAGAGGTTTTACTGTACCTATTTACACAGGGTAAAGCAGTGAAGGGGTGAAGTCACCTAGTGGAGTCTGATCTATATCTAATTGTTTGCAAAGTGGTTTTTTAAATATTGCATGTAAAGCGGGATCTTCTGACATGCTCATTATCCTGTTGAATACGAAGATTCTAGGTTTAATCTATGGTTATCTATCACCTGTCCATTGCATGTTGCCTTTAGTTAAGTTTAGTGGCTCAAAAATAATTCAACCATTTATTTCTTTACGCATTTAATCTATTCCTCCACTGAAGAAAATAGTTTCAATTTAAACAGTCATAAGTATGTATCATAAGAAATATTTTCTGTTTTTAGCAGATCTTAGCTTAAAGCAGGCTAAAGATAAAGCAGAATTGTGTAGTGCAGTTCTAACAAAAATTAGTTAAATTTAGTTCATACGTTTACTTGATATTGGTTTATTGGTTTTACTGAAATTCCAAGGTAAAGTTTTAGATGCAAGTGTTGAGATTTACCATTATTACATAAAACAATTCTTTTAGGAATCTGATATTTTGGATATAAGTAATTCTGACTTGTTTTGGCCTCTGTTTGCTTAAATGTCTAGGTTAACATTTAATCCAAGGTGGTGAAAACATGTCATTAGATTTCTGGAAATTTCAATAATTACATCCAAAATAATACGTGTACTTGGCTTACACTGTAAAACTAAAACATGTTATGCAACATTTCTTGTAAAACAGTGTTTCAAGTTGCAGCTACAATTACATTACCTTCAAAACATGAGCCATGTATACCTACTGAACAAAATATGCCAAGACTTAAGTTATTCCCTTTACCTGATAGCATTGTTTCTAGTATTGAAGATATGTGACTACTTAAAGCAGGTTGAAAGTAAAGCAGAATGCGCCATGAGGCGCATTCTGCTTTAATTTCAGCCTGCTTTAAGCTATTAACTGCTAGAAAAAGGAAAGTATTAAATGTGACAGATATTCATTACGGTATAAATTGGAACTATTTTCTTCAGCGGATGGATAAAATGAATGTGCTAAACGTCGCTTCTGTAAGGGAAAGGGTTCAGCTGATGACATGTTCATGTACATGTTGGTTACATAGGGGGTCTACATGGTAGCCGTGAAACTTTTAACATAATTTAGAACATTCTCCAAGGAAAATTAACCCTTTACCTGATAGCATTGTTTCTAGTATTGAAGATATGTGACTACTTAAAGCAGGTTGAAAGTAAAGCAGAATGCGCCCTAAGGCGCATTCTGCTTTACTTTCAGCCTGCTTTAAGCTATTAACTGCTAGAATAAGGAAATTATTAAATATGACACATATTCATTACGGTATAATTTGGAACTATTTTCTTCAGCGGATGAATAAAATGAATGTGCTAAACGTCGCTTCTATAAGGGAAAGGGTTAAGCTGATGACATGTTCATGTACATGTTGGTTACATAGGGGGTCTACATGCCCCTTGTAGTTTCAGACAATAAGATTTTTAAAGTTTTCATTGAAAAAATCTATTTTTAGCTCCTGTGACCTAGTTATGCAACCGACCAGAACCATTTTAACAATTTTGGTAAAGGACATCTAGAAGTGTCACCATGCCAAATATCAAAACTCTGGCCATATTAGTTTCAGAGAAGAAGACGTTTGAAAATTTCACTATATAACTCTTTGTCAAACTGTGACCCCCGGGGCGGGGCCAATTTTGACCACAGGGGCATAATTTGAACAAACGTGTTAGAGGACCTGTAGGCGATGCTATGTGCAAAATATCTAAGCTCTGGCCCTTGTAGTTTCAGACAAGAAGATTTTTTAAGTTTTCATTGAAAAAATCTATTTTTAGCTCCTGTGACCTAGTTATGCAACCGACCAGAATCATTTGAACAATTTTGGTAAAGGACATCTAGAAGTGTCACCATGCCAAATATCAAAGCTCTGGCCACATTATTTTCATCAGAGAAGACGTTTGAAAATTTCACTATATAACTCTATGTTAAACGTAGACCCCAAGGGCGGGGCCAATTTTGACCCCAGGGGCATACTTTGAACAAACTTGATAGAGGACCTGTTGGCGATGCTATGTGCCAAATATCTAAGCTCTGGCCCTTACAATTTTTGACAAGAAGATTTTTTAAGATTTCCTTATTTTTTCACTTTGGTTGCCATGGCAATCAGAATTCTCCATTGTTTTTAATTCTTTGAACACATTTGGAAGAGCTTGACCCAAGTAAAATTTCTGTGTAAAGTTTGGTTGAATTCTGTCAAGCGGTATAGGAGGAGATGTCATTTGAAGCAATTGTTAACGACGACGCACAACGCACAACGCACGACGCCGGACACAGGGCCATCCCAATAGCTCACCTTGAGCCTTTGGCTCAGGTGAGCTAAAAACAGGTCCATGATGTTGAAAGAGTTAAATACATTACCCCAGTCTATTCATTGAACCCCCCCCATTGTTCTCACTAGGCGTAAAACTAACTGCGAAGCATGAGAATGTTGTGCAAGCAACGGCTTAGCCATATGAAGTTTTGAATAGAGGCAAATACATACTAGATCTCAAGGAGTTTTTCAATGGATTTTACTAACCAAACTATCCAATATTAGGTGCGGGCATCACATGAGACGCCTGAATGATTATTTTCCTAGACGCAGCCGAGTAAGGGCATGCTCTCCATGCTTTGACTCAAACTATCTACGGGGGTAGGTGTTACCACCCAAGCTAGGTCAAGTAATGTCTTTAAAGACCTATTCCAAGCCCTTCATAGCAGTCCCCCCCAATCACAGCTTGATACTTGGTTTATTACAAACAAATTATCACAGCAGGGTACTAATTGATAGTTGTAGACCAATATAGGGGCTAGTGTAGCTGTGCATTTAACCCTTAAGCTGTGGATCGTGAGTTGACTGTTATTTTTTCAAACAGTTTGGATCCAGATCTGATGCTGCATAATGTTGTATCTGATCTGTATCCAAACTGTATACCAGTTATTGCTGAGCCTTTTTTAATTGAAATATGTACAAATCAAATTTAAATATTGTTTGCAGAAGACAATTTAAAAGCAGAAGATATTACCGCAGGGTAAGGGTTAAGCACACAGTGATATTGTCTGTAGATTAAAAATTAATGAAATTTATTTTATTTTATTATTCTGTAATTTTGGGTCTTATACTACATAGCAAAACAGTGGGATAGTAATCTAGCTTTTATAAATAACATCAAGCATAATACCAAGCAAGTCATGACATTACATTTACAATCATCAACTTTCAAACTATATTTAAACAAGAGGGCCAGAATGGCCCTTGATCGCTCACCTGTCCATGGTGACACTAGGATGGGTCACTTGATTTCAGAAAAGAAGATTTGTAAAAGGTGAACAAAATTTGAACAACTTTGATAGAGGACCTGTAGATGATGTTATGTGCAAAATATCTAAACTCAGTGTACTATGGTTTCAGACAAGAAGATTTTTGAAGTTTTCATTGAAAAAATCTATTTTTAAGCTCCGGTGACCCAAATATGCAACAGACCAGAACCAATTCATCAATATATGTGAAGGACCTCTAGAAGTTACACCATGCCAAGTATCAAAGCTCTGGCCATATTGGTTTCTGAGTAAAAGATGTTTGAACATTTCACTATGTAACTCTATGTAAAACGGTGACCCCCAGGGTGGGGCCAATTTTGACCCCAGGGGTAAAATTTGAACAATTTTGATAGAGGACCTGTAGACGATGCTATGTGCAAAATATCTAAACTCAGTGTACTATGGTTTCAGACAAGAAGATTTTTGAAGTTTTCTTTGAAAAAAATCTATTTTAGCTCCGGTGACCCAGATATGCAACAGACCGAAACAAATTCAACAGTATATGTGAAGGACTTCTAGAAGTTATACCATGCCAAATATCAAAGCTCTGGTCATATTGGTTTCAGAGAAAAAGATGTTTGAACATTTCACTATATAACTCTATGTAAAACTGTGACCCCCGGGGCGGGGCCAATTTTGACCCCAGGGACAAGATTTGAACAACTTTGATAGAGGACCTGTAGACGATGCTATGTTCAAAATATCTAAGCTTAGTGTACTATGGTTTCAGACAAGAAGATTTTTTAAGTTCTCATTGAAAAAATCTATTTTTAGCTCTTGTGACCTAGATATACAACAGACCCGAACCAATTCAACAATATATGTCAAATACCTCTAGAAGTTATACCATGCCAAATATCAAAGCTCTGGTCATATTGGTTTCAGAGAAAAAGATGTTTGAACTTTTCACTATATAACTCTATGTAAAACTGTGACCCCCGGGCGGGGTCAATTTTGACCCCAGGGGCAAAATTTGAACAACTTTGATAGAGGACCTGTAGATGATGCTATGTGCCAAATATGTAAGCTCTGGCCCTTTTGGTTTTTGACAAGAAGATTTTTTAAGATTTCCTCATTTTTTCACTTTGGTTGCCATGGCAACCAGAGTTCTGCATTGTTTCAAATTCTTTGAACATCTTTGAAAGAGCTTGACCCAAGGAACATTCCTGTGAAGTTTGGTTGCAATCCAGCCAGTGGTTTTGGAGAAGAAGATGTTTGAAGAAATTGTTGACGCACAACGCACGACGCACGACGCACAACGACGGACGCCGGACAAAGACCAACCACAAAAGCTCACCTTGAGCACTTTGTGCTCAGGTGAGCTAAAAATGCAAACTGCATAGATCCAGATCAAATTCTCAGTTACAAAGCACATGATCTGGGGCCATACTAATGACTTTAGGACAAATAGATATACCCTGATTACTGAAAACTAAGTTATTACCAAAATATTTGATATGTTTGATCAGAATGAATCTTTTCAATAACAATTCCAGTTTCTCGTAAAGTCTAGTCCATTTTAACTAAATGATAAGGTTGCTATAAAACAAATAGTCTAGTTCATTTTGACTATATGGTAGGGTCGCTATAAAAGCAAATAGTTTAGTCAATTTTGACTATTAAATCTGATAAGTGTTTAACGGTATAATTTACCCCTATATCATAGCAAATTGTAGCTTAAATCAGGTTGAAAGTAAAGAAAAACGCTTTACTTTCTTGGCATTTTCTTGTGATTTAACCCATTTCTCCATAAAAACACATTTGCTCTACTTTCAACCTGCTTTAAGTGGTCACTTGTATTCAAACAAAGAATTAATCCTCTGCAAATTGGTCTAAATATTTATATAACTCTGAATAAGTACTTTACGAAATATAGTATTTATCCTAGCAGACGGTTGCTTAAAGCAGACTGAAAGTAAAGCACATTCTGCTCTACTTTCAACGTGCTTTAAGTGGTCACATGTATTCAAACAAAGCATTTTAAAGGGTTAATCTTCTAGAAAAATTTGTAAACATATAACTTATACGACTGTTATTAGTTGACAAAATACAGATGTTAAAAAGTGTAGAAAAATGTTTCATAACTTGATAATTTGACAAATGATCTAGATGCAAACCTTTGGTTTTTTGTGAAGGCCTATTCTTATCTTTATATGTATGCAACAATATCACAGTGTTGAAATTGATCAGCTAGATCCCTTATCTACCTGTATTAATACCTAGTACCCTAAGACCATGATGCCCTAGGTGCCTCTGGGTAATATGATGTAACTGTTGTATATTAAGCCTGTTGTGTGACCCGACCACAATATACAATCCAATAGACATCCTGCTGAGCCAGAAATAGGCCTTTAAGCAATGTAGTAAGAATAACTGAACAGTATATCATATGCAATACTTTTTATGGCATGAAATAAATATAAACCCATACAAACATCATACTGCTGACACTATTGTGGTTGCCCAAAGACACTCTCTACATACATAACATAAAGGACAATTAACCCTTTCACCAATAAATACGCATTTTTGCGCCTTTAATTTACTCCTCAACTGAAGAATATTATTCCAATTTCTACAGTTTTTTATATATATTTAAAAAAAAATGTGTATATTCTAGCAGATGGTAGCTTAAAGCAGGCTTGAACGTAAAGCAGAATGCGCCTTAAGGCGCATTCTGCTTTACTTTCAAACTGCTTTAAGTTGTCAACTATCTTCAATACTAGAAATAGGATATGGGTAATTGGTTAATACTTACATGTAGTCTAGTAGGATAACATTATATCAACAAAATAAAGGAAATATTTAAAAGTAAAGTTTGTATCATGTGTTTATTACACATCAAGTAAACCCATTTGTGCCTAGCGACCAATACATTGGACATAGACAAACTGCAGACTCCGATAAAACGCCGTATACTGCAGAGTCCGATATGAGTCTGCACTGTTTGCTAACATGATATTCTTTAACCCTTTCGCCGCCAATTATTTCGAGATATTTTACCCCTTCACCGTTTCATTGTCGTCTGCTTCAATTTTGTTGTCTGCAATATCGTTTCAACGTTAAAAAATAAGGCAGTATGACTGAAGAAATTTCGAAACGAGTGTCAAACACTTCGGATCCTGATTAGACGCCGCGTAACGCGGTGTCTGATCAGGATCCAAACTGTTTGCAAACGCGCTTTTAAGCGTCATTGAAAGTGAAAGAGTTATAACAAATACGAAAATGAAAATTGAAGACCAGGCAACCCTTAAAGTCCCATTGTGTTTGCAGACCTTTTCTTAATGCCTGAAATACAATAACGGTTAATAATAATGTTTGAACATTCTTATGGGCCAAACTGATCTATGAAATGATGAAGACGGACCTAAATCACCAAAAAGGGCGATTTAAAATCATAACAAACCGAAAATAGAACGTCTGACATAAACATTACCACACGGCTTAGTATCACGTGATACAGCCGAATTCAACTTCACTGGGGGCAACCGTATCTACCTCAGCCCGTCCATCCATCAGTCAGTTAGACTAACACACTTTTTTGTCCGCTCTCAAACTCAACTATTTTTTATCCGATCTTCCACAAACTTGCTGAATATGTTTAGTTTGATTACTACTAAAATCGCACAAGTTTTTTTTTAGTTTTTTGCCTGTTAATTAATAAAAAATGACTGTTTCAGTCATTTTTGCACTCTAAAACAAACAGCTTTTATCGGATATTCACCAAACATGCTGAAAATATTTATTCATATAAAATTTAGGTCTTGTTTGATTATTACTAAAATCGCATTTGGCATATCTGAGTTTTTGCCCTTTATGTATTAAAAAATGAATGTTTTCAGCAAGTTTTGCCCTCTAACACAAATACGTTTTATTTGATCTTCATCAAACTTGCTGAAAATGTTTATTGATATAATATCAAGGTTTAGTTTGATTACTACTAAAATCACATAAGGTTTATCTGAGTTATTGCCTGTTTATTAAAATAAAATGACTGGTTCAGTCATTTTTGCACTCTAACACATACAGTTTTTATCGGATATTCACTAAACTTGCTGAAAATGTTTAATTATATAAAATTTAGGTCTAGTTTGATTATTACAAAAATCGCATGTGGCATATCTGAGTTTTTGCCCTTTATGTATTAAAAAAAGACTGTTTCAGCATTTTTCGCTTTCTAACACATACAATTTTTATCAGATATTCACCAAACTTGTTGAAAATGTTTATTAATATTAAATCAGACAATATTATTGAAGCAGATAACATATCGGTGAAAGGGGTAAAAAACCTCACCATAAATTTGACCTTGAAAGGTTTAAACAGTCAATTGTCTTTAATGGTATCCGTGTTTCTTCAACGACTGGTCTCGTGACTCTTGTTTGACTGTGTCCAAGTATCTTACTGCTTATAACTTTGTATTGTTTTTACAGGGCTGCCATTTTGCCGGATTTTTCCTAAGTATTCGGATTTTTATCCTAGCAGATCGTAGCTTAAAACAGGCTGAAAGTAAAGCAGAATGCGCCTTAAGGCGCATTCTGATTTACTTTCAACCTGTTTTAAGCAGGCATGTGTCTTCAAAACAAGAAAAAGACTATGGGGCAATAGTACGGTTAGTAAAATTTCGTCTGAAAAATTTAAAATTTGAAATCTTAGGATTTTTATTATCAACTTATGGCAGCACTGTTTTTATTGGTATTTACAAAGGGCTTGTAAGTATTCTCTGATTTAAACGACTGACTGACAAAAAAAAAGTTAACATTTCACAGACGTCATTTTCAATTAGACACTAATTATAATTTAGCTCCTAAATGTAAGAAAGGAAATCATATTTGCAGCATGATTAAGGAAGTGACGTATGGCTATCACGTGACTATTACATATACTGTTGGAGCTTTGTATACAATGTATATGCCTATCGTTTTATAGTTTTCCGTTCTCGTAAATTGTAACCATTGTCCGCTGAGATTCCATTGGCACTTTGAACATGTCCGTTTACTGTGTGACCTCCGCTCATATGGAAACCATTGATATGGCCGTTTTTCTCCGGAGTAGCTTTGGCGCTTCCTCGATAGGTTCTTATGTAAAAGTTCAGAAACAAAATAGCGACTATCGTTGTGAAACCTTGTATGAAAGCCACATATTTCCATGGAAACGCGCAGTCATAAAATAAGAACTGGGAGTTGTGGAGTGTCACAATGAAAAACTGAGCCTGCAAAAATAGAGAAAATGCGAATTAAAAATAATTTGCGACCTTTCAAGACCTGATACAAATTATATAAGAAATAACAAATTCGTAGGTGTTCATTATCGTGCATTAGATCCCAGTTAGAGGTTGATATGTAGAGTCATAAGAAGGCCTTTAGGAACAGCCGACCGAAGGACGCGCGTGAAGTTCATTATCGTAGGTTCTGAGTCGCGTTAGAATAACTATAAATTAAAGAGTATTAACATTTTCTTAAATCACAAACGGACCAAATAGAAGAAAGGGGTGCATCCCTCTAACAGACCTGAACCACTTAAAATACTTTCAGTTGTAATCAACAGTTTAAGTGTTAACATGATATTGACAAAGGCATGGTTTATTGGGCAACATTTGTTCATTATTAGTCATTATTATACGGTTTCTTCCCATGGTATGTGAGGATTTATTCCCGGTTGGGGAAACTCATGTTGCCCGAGCCGTTAGGCGAGGGTTACATGATTTTAACAGCCGAGAATAAATCCTCATGTACCCTGGGAAGAAACTGTATAACGAATTTATAATACTGCAAAGTTTTCACTGTTCAAACGAGTTTATTTCCAACAATTTCGGCAATTGTCGCGTAAAGCGTTTCTTAAACAGTTAACAAATCGCGTCAAAATAGCTGACGTGCGTAAATGACGTCATGATTTTGACTGTTGTTATTCAAAAAGAAAAATAGGCATGCTCATAGATGTCGGCGTCAAACTTTTCCAGAAAGGAAGAAAATACGGTCGTTCAAATATCCAAACCCGATTGATTAATTAGCCGATATGAACTTATTAACGGAAGTTTCATAACTGAAGGCGCACCATCCTGTCGAGCAGGTGGACATTTTTTTCTGCAAACCAAGGCTGAGAGACTTGTCAGCCAATGAAATAGCCGCATATCTATGTACCCTGTCAGTTCATAGAGTACATGGGTTTAGTTTAAATATGTTTTATTTCAATTATTTACATGCAGTTTACAAACATATAATAACGTTTAGGATTGAAACCAAAGCAAAACTAGCTTAATGTGTTTCTTTCCTTTACGTCTACGGCTCGTTAGCCAGTGAGAAGTAAGGAATTTACTTTGCAGTATAATAATGTACCTTGTTAGATCAATATATATAACTCAACTTATTTAAAGAAGTCAAGTAATTTCACGTGACATGCATAATTATATACATGTACTATATAATAGTATTTTAATTATAAATTATTCCCTCTCTACAACGGCCCTCCCAACAACGACTCCCTCCTTACGACGACCCTTGTCGCAATTCCCTAAACGGGACAGTTACGTCTAACGCTTTTACTGCTGCAATATCGTCTGCTTAAAATTGTCGTGTGCTGTTTTTTTCTTAAAGATGCATCGAGCGGAGATTTTGATAAAATACATATAATGACGAGTGACAAACAGCTTAAATCCAGATCGCGTTACGCGGCGTCTGCTCTGGATTCAAGTTGTTTGGACACGTAAGCCAAGTCTTAATTTCCCCTCCCTATAACGACCCCTCCGAACAACACACACAATCTATGTCTCCTATTTGGTGTCGTTGTAGAGAGGGAGCACTGTATGTATAAACCAAAACATAAAATATCCGATGACTGAGATCAATCTAAAGAAACACATGAAAGATCTATACATATAGTTTGCTAATATAATAGTTAATGCGTAGTTTCATTTTAGAAAGTCAGAATGGTTTCAAGAATTTACAGCATTACATATTTATACTAAAAACTATTAGTTCTCAATTTACTAAACCCTAACTTCCATTTGCTAGTATATAGAAAACATTTCTTATGGTGCATACTTATGACTGTACAAAATGGAACTATTTTCTTCAGTGGAGGAATACATTTAAATGTATATACATGTAAATGGGTTAAAACGGCTGCAGATTTTCAGACATCATATCACACCTAGAATAAAGTAGGAACTATATCCGTTCGCATTCAATACACTGGTAAATGATGGCCAACCTTTCTCGAACATCGTAAATGTACCGTACACAGTGTGATCACCAAACAGTTTGTAACCAGGGCCCGTCTAACCGAAACGTCGTACGACAAAAAGTAAGTCAAACTTTTAAAATACAGTGTTCCCTCTCTACAACAGCCCTCCCAACAACGATTCCCTCCTTACAACGACCATTGTCACTGGTCCCCAAACAAGACAATACTTTCTAACAGTCTCACTGCTTCAGTAACGTCAGCTTAAAATTGTCGTCTGCTGTTCTTCTAAAAGTTACATAATGGACATTTGGACAGAAAAAGCTTAATGACGAGTGACAAACAGCTTGAATCCCGATCAGACGCCGCGTTACGCGGCGTCTGATCTGGATTCAAGCTATTTGCAAATGTAAGCCAATTTCCCTCCCTATAACGACTCCCTCTGAACAACGCACACATTTCGTGTCTCCCATTGGGTGTCGTTGTAGAGAGGGAGCGCTGTACATATAATTTTTTATTTCTCCATTTAATCCTGTCTTGTCACATCTCTTTGGAATAGTCTTTTCAAGACGATTCCAAAGAGATGTCACAAAACAGGATTGGATGGAAAAAGAATAACAATTGAATTGAGAATTTTAGAATCTGACTTACGACAAAATTCGTCGTACGACGTTTCGTAAGACGGCCCCCTGGTCATAAATCTATTTATAGTCGGACTATATTCTGTGTTGCGCCCCCTGGTCACAAATCTATTTATAGTCGAACTATATACTGTGTTGCGCCCCCTGGTCACAAATCTATTTATAGTCGGACTATATACTGTGTTGCAGTGTCGGACTATATACTGTGTTGCAGTGCTGTGTTGCAGTGTCGGACTATATACTGTGTTGCTGTGTCGGACTATATACTGTGTTGCAGTGCGCATTAGTTCTTTACGTTGGCTTCGTTTGTGGGAAATAACAAGGCATTTCTTTCAGTTCATATAACATGATTCACACACCAACAAAAATAAATGACATTACCTATATTTCAATGACTTGTACATACTAGGTTTTTTTCCTGAATCCCCGATGATATACAGGAATGTTCTTGAGCAAGACATGTACCGCGAATTGCTCCTCTCTACCCAGGGGTTAAAATGAGTACCTGTGAAGGGTCTGATTCGGTACTGCGGCTGCATTTGAATGCGCCATATGTTAGCAGTGCTCAATTGTGTAGGCAAGATGGACGGACATGTTTTTCTGTGAGCCCTAAGAATAGGCAAGACTTTTGCAATATTTTAGAAGTTAAGACAGACTTCCACTAAGTTCCAGGTGTCCTTTCGTCATACCTGCTGAACGGACATGTTTTTGTGAGCCCTAAGAATAGACTATACATGTTAGCCAGATCGGAAGGAAGGACACTGAAGAGACAAGACGTGTTTTCAGACATCTTGTTTATGCACCCCACCTTACAAGTTACAGGACTGTTGCTAAGTTTATTTTATGTTTTATTGAGTTAACCCTAGTTTTTGTGTCTTCATAGAAGCACAGTAGTAGTTCTTATTCACTTGTTTCTGAGGTGTTACTCTCTTCGCACCGTTCTGAGGCATGCCGCCGCCATCCTGAATATTTGGAAATCCAACACATCTACGTGACGTCATCGTCACGGTTCTCCAGACATTGGAGGGATCTACTACAACAACAACAACAGCTGGCTCAATGATCAGGGGAGTAAATGTACAGTCGGTTGAGCGGTCATACGGACTAGAAGTAGACTTTAACTTGGTATATTACTTTTTTTTTATAATACATTATCAAGTAGTACAACATATGGCACAACTGTGTACGCATATCATGTACAAAGGTATTATAAATGCATAGGCTCCGCTCATTAAATCACAAGCCCATGTAACGTAATAAGGAGAACTGAGTTGAGAAACAATACTCACTAGTTGAAACAAGGTTACATAACGTTTCCACCAAATGTATTTTTGGTACTTTGGTCCCAGAGAGGCGATCCCATAATACAGGTACATTACTACGTGAACGCAACAGTTGACCATGGCATGAAATGATCCAAAACCACCTGAAATGTATTATATATACTGTATATAAACACGATATAACAAATATATTATGTAAAACCTCTCAATTACGACCACTAAAGTGTGTAAATTATCAAGTGTTAAGGCAAGTGACTGCTTAAAACACGATGGCAGTAGTAAAACAGAAAGCTCCTGTAGAAGCTTTCTGTTTTACTTTCACTTTGATTTAAGCTGTCACCTGTCTTTTATACAATCAATCAGCCTTATTTTTAGCGGTCGTTAATGAGAGGTTAACTATATAGACATATACATGTTATAACAAAACTGCTATTTTTGCTGTCATATCGCTTCATTGTTTAAAATTTCTACAGTTCAAACTCATCACTTCCCCTTCTATTACATTTTATTGTCACATTTTTAAAACATTGTATACCCATATAAAACAAGTCTTAAAGGAGATTTAAGACCAGGGTTTGTTTTGAACAAGTTGAGTCCATTCATAGCTACCGGGTATATATGGTTTGTTATCTCCACTATATTGCAAAAAGACAAACAGTGCAGACTCTGATCACTGTGAAAAGAGGATTCCTTTAGAAGTTCTCTGATCTGGGTCTACACTGTATGCTTACGACAAAACTATAGTTTATAGGCTCACGGTTGGTGTTTTCTTTATTTCTACTCTGCATAGATCTCTGTTTCAATAAATAAATAAAAAAACAACACTAAATATCTGTATAGATTAACCCTTCACTTTATTCCTCCACTGAAGAAAATAGTTCCAATTGATACAGTCTTGAAAATGAACCATAAGAAAAAAATCTAAATCCTATCAGATTATAGCTTAAAGCAGGCTAAAGTAAAGCAGAATGTGCATATTCTAGATTAACCCTTCACTTTATTCCTCCACTGAAGAAAATAGTTCCAATTGATACAGTCTTGAAAATGAACCATGAGAAAAAAATCTAAATCCTATCAGATTATAGCTTAAAGCAGGCTAAAGTAAAGCAGAATGTGCATATTCTGCTTTACTTTCAACCTGCTTTAAGCTATCATCTACTAAGATATATGTACTATTTCTTATATCTTACATGTTTATGACTGTATAAAGTGAAATTATTTTCTGCAGTGGATGAATGAGTTAAATGCGTAAAAAGGCATATGTATGGGGGTAATGGGTTAATAAACATCAGGAGATTTGGAGTTATCTCCCGGACAAGAAAATATGACAAGGGGAAATAACTCAAACAAATGACACTGACCTTTGTTGCACATGAACCAAGTTGTACATAGCTCAAGAGCTTTTTGAGTTTAGAACATATTACAATTATATAGTTTCTATCACGTGTAGTTCTTAAGTTATGGCTATTGTTAAATTATCCTGTTTTTAATCTAAATGACCTTTTGATTACCTTGACCTTTTTTCGGACATGATCCAAATTGTACTGAGCTCAAGAGTTTCTTACTGTGGATACATATACTAAATATAAAGTTTCTATATTATGTAGTTCCAAAGTTATGGCCAATATTAAAGTTGTGACCTACAGACAGACAACCGAACTAACAGACAAAAAACCAAACAAACAAACAGACAGACCAAAAACAATATGCCCCAACTTAATTGTGCCGGGGCATAAAAATGTAGCAGACAACATCATCTCTTGCTGTATCTCAGTGACCTGAGTTCAGAGCCAAAGGTCAGTTATATAATAGCAGCTAGTTCTCTGGGGGCAAATTGCCCATTACCTGAATTGTTGTCTGCTTCAAATCATTGTATGTGAAATATGTTTGAAAAAACATAATTTATATTTTCTAAATTTAAGAAACTATGTAAATGAGTGGCAAATAGTTTGGATCCAGATTAGATGCAGCATTATGTAGCATCTGATCTGGATCAAAACTGTTTGCAAATTTTATTAATTTACGCTTAGTATAAGGGTGGCTTCTTAGCCTCTGGAAGTACCATTCTGCGTGTATAAAACGAATTATAAGACCTGTATAAAGTGGCACTGGAAAAGCCCTAGGGTGGAGTCAATTTTTACACTAGGGCTTTGATTTTAACAATTTTGAAAGTGATCTAGTAGAAGATACTAAACACTAAATATCTAAGCTGTGGGAATAGTGGTTTTTGACAAGAACATTCCTTAGTATGTAAAGGTGGCTTCTTAGCCTGTGGAAGTACCATTCTGCGTGTATAAAACGAATCATTAGCCCTGTATAAAGTGGCACTGGAAATCCCTAGGGTGGGGTCAATTTTGACCCTAGGGCTTTGATTTTAATAATTTTAAAAGTGATTTAGTAGAAGATACTATACATCAAATATCTAAGCTGTGGGAATAGTGGTTTTTGACAAGAAGATTTTTTTTTAACTTTTTCGCTTTTTTACTATGGCAAGCAGAGTTTGTCGTTTTTCCACTATATTTGAACAATTTAAGTAGGGAACCATCCAAGGAACGTCAGCACTGAGTTGGATAAACTTCCATTCAGTAGTTTCAGAGGAGATGTCATTTGAAATAAATTTGAACGGACGAACAGACAGACGATCACTACAGCTCACTTAGCCTTCGGCTCAGGTGAGCTAAAAACGCGCCATTCGTGTTAAAAACCATCTTTTCAAAATAATATATTACACCATTACATCTATGAAATGTCGGCTACTTCAAATTTATAGATCTAGTCTGTGAAAAAAACTCAGACAATTTTTAAACTATCTCATCTGATAGCGTCGAATTCGGATCCAAACTGTTTGCAAAAACTTGTAAAGTCGCTTATATATTTGTATACCTGGTACAGCTCTAACTCCCCACCACCAGAACATGGGCAGACAACCGTGGTGAAACACGTGCAGAAACGTCACCTGAGAGTTCTTCTTCTTTAATATGAAGAATACCTGAAAAAGATTATACGTCAGATGATAGAACACGAAATATGTATATCTTAAATTTGAAAAACATGTGTGTCTGTCTATTTATAACTGTCTCTGGATTGCTAACTGTCTGCAATAACCGATAAGACAGAAAACTCGATTTTACAATAAAATAGTGCTGATTTTTAATTCAAAGTTGTGAGGCTGCTTAACTGCACAATTCCTGAAATTTCAAATAGGCAATTCTAGTTTCCATTGAAGCCTCGCCCACTTTGGACTGTGTATGGTTTAATTTGAGTGATCATCCTTGTATATTGTGAGTTAATGCTGTGTTAACTCACTCACCCTTGAAACTTTTAATGGATACTTTCTACTTCAAACTAAAACTAGAACAAAATTTCAATTCTGTCAGATTTTGTACAAGAGTTATCAACTTTGGAGAAGAATCCCTCAATAGCACAGATAATACGTACTAAGTATAAGCCAATATCATCAAATGTTCTTAAGAAAATAGCATGTTCCAATAGACTAGACCGTATTTGGGAAAATGTGCTCCTAAAAAGTTGTGAAGGCAAATTGGGGTAATGCTTGGTATCCAAGTGTTTTAACCTATTTAAAGGTTGCTGATTCCAAATATAGTGGATACCAAGCTGGATTCTGACTTTTAAGGGGCCAAAAAAGGGAAACAAAATGGCCGCCATAAATCGTTTCTTTTCCATCCTGAGTTTGTATTAGTTTCGGAAGGTACGTTGTATGTAGCTAAAAACGATGACAAGTTGTATTACCTAATTAAAGGGTGCTGAATCCAACACAAGTGGATACTAAGCTAGATTTTGACATTTTAGGGGCTAAGAAGGGGAATTAAAATGGCCGCCAATTTTATTTTCCAACCAAGTTGAGATTCTATTAGTTTAGGAAGGTACATTGCATGTAGCTTAAAAGATGGCTAGTTTTATAACTTAATTGAAGGGTGCTGAATCCAACACAAGTAGATACCAAGCTGGATTATGACTTTTTAGGGGCCAATAAAGGGAAACAAAAATGGCCGCCAATTTGTTTTCCCAACCAAGTTGAGTTTGTATTAGTTAGAAAGGTACATTGCTAGTAGCTTAAAAAGGTGGCTACTAGTGTTATAACCTAATTGAAGGGTGCTTATCCAACACAAGTAGATACAAAAACTGGATTTTAATTTTTAAGGGGTCAAAAAGGGGAAACAAAATGGCCACCATTAAATATACTTTTTTCCGCCAAATATTTGCTATATCCTTTTGAAATCAACTCAATATGAGTTAGAATTGAAAGTAGTCCAGCAAAAAGTTATAGGGAACCTGATCATGAAAGTTGTAGTATTAAACTGAGTAGAATTTCTCACAATGGCAGCAATTTAAAAAAATCAAAAAGGCCGTATATTCGATTCACTTGCAAAAAAAGAATTTTCCTTTGGTATGTTGAGTGATAGTAGGGTTGCATGTTTTAGATTTGAAATGAAAGACATCATTCCCTTTGTTTTCAATTTGCCATAATTTGTAGCAGCCAGCAACAATTTGAAGAAAAAACAATCCCAATAAACAATCATATGACTGCCACAATGGCAACATAGAGGTATGCATTCTTTCAACAAATCCTATAGCCATGCATACACATATGGGACCAGATTTATTAATGAGTACTTGCAGTTCTAGTCTGTAATTAAGATTAAAGTTCTAGATCTACCCATTGCTTCTGAATCAAGAGAACATGTTTTCTGTCCAGACATACAGCGTACTTAAATTACATCTGTATCAAATGGTTGATTCACTTGTTTTACAATAGGGCCCTGCTACTATTGAGTATTATCTTTATTCCATACTGACTCGTATCCTGCATTTCCAATCAATTGCTTGGATATTAAGATTATATACTGATATATGTATATATAACATGTATGTTTGCAGTTCATTAGAGATTATATGCGTATATACAAACAGGCCCTTTAATGACTGATGTAGATCTTTGAATTTATCTATAACTTAAACTAGCTCTACAGAAGGAATGTTTTGGTGGTGTGCAGGATGATGCAAACTCAAGAGATGAACCTAAATACATGGTATTTTACTTGAAGTGAGATTCCTCAAATTGGAGGGATGAAAACATACATGATATTTTGAAGGTACTTGGCCGGCAAATGTCAGATTGCGGTGTCGTTATGATATGTACAGTACTTAGCCAATTTACTTGGGCCAAATGTAGTTGACCTGATCATGTCAGGGAAGAAATATAGTAGAGCTGTTTGCATGCATAAGCTGACATTACAATCTCTGTGACAAGTGCTACTACCACTGTTTCCTGAACATGATCCCATTCTGAAGGCTAGTATGTAAGAAGAACCCAATGATTTCGAGGGTGTTCTTAGTGTATTGGCATCTGGAACATTTCATGAGGCAATTGACTCGTTCCTTCGGATGATTTGCATGGACAACCTGCTTGTGGCAACATATCCAGCAGATAATTGGCATCCTGCTGCTCCATACTAGGTGAGGCAGATTAGCCCATAGTGACGGCATTTAATTGGAAGCTGCACCTAGATGCGTTCAGGATGACGTTCTTTTTCCGCTACGATCATAACATTTATGCAAGTAGGGGCTCTGATATATGTCAGAGATTAACATACTGCCAGACTTAGCTGCGGTCGGGTTCAAAGCAGGCAACCTAAATGTTATTAAGTATTCAAGCCAGCCATTTAATCAAGTATGCCTAGATCACAATCAAGAGTGGTAAATGCCACTGGTAAGACGTGGCGACATCTTATTCATCAAAAAGACAAAGTCTGCATTTAGTCAATCGGCATTGTCTTACAACTAGGGATGGCAACGGTTAGTCGGTTAACCGGTTAACCGTTCGAATGTCCGATTATCGGTTCGAAAAATCGGTAACCGGTTAATCGAAAAAATATATTTAGATATTAAAGGTCTGAACAAAACAGCAGAATTTCCATCAATATTTCTGTTTCAGAAGATATTCGCTGTCACACAGGCGGCGTTAATTTGTTTAGGTCTGAAGGAGATAGACCGAGAGTATGGGTCACATTAAACAAGAGGATTCAATAAACAGTCACATCATTACAGTTCGGTTTTGTTTTTGCAAATCCTTCAACGATCTTGCACACACATGCAACACTAATTCAAAATTATACTCGTTACGGCTTTAAACAGGGGTACCATTATGAGCGGTGGTAGTTTTAAAAATACATGTAGATCTAGCATCCATGTCAGACAAAACCCATCACTACAAGTAGAAAAAACATGTATTTAGTAAAGCTACGATTCGTGAGCAGTAAAATACACGTCACGTACTCCTTTTATATAACAGATGAAAGGATTACGTTAATTTTATTCAAGTATCTTGATCTGATTTATAAGATCTGCATTAAAAGGATTTTGATAGTTGGCTTCGTGTTTGAAGATTATCGATTTTAATTTTTTCTACACTTAAAAGAGCATTCAAAGATGACTACTTACATGCAAATTTTATACGTGTCTTGAAAACTGAAAACTGTGTATCAATTAGTTCAAACCCCTTCATCGCCACATTGCATGCTTTAAAAACGTCGTCAGCACTTTTGTTTCGACTATAGATTAAGACCGTTGTATTCATTTTGTCAATTATAATATGTATAGGCATTAAGATAAAATTTAAAGACTTTACATCTTACAAAACATATTTGATTTTTTTTTAAGTCATAATAAATGTCAATTGCTAAAATAGCACATTGTATATTAACAAGAATAAGGTCATTTCTACGGAAGCTTATACGGACCCCCTTATCATATATTCCCGAATTAAATATTGCATATACTTAATGATTATATTACTAAATGCATTTTTTACAACATATTATAGCTCGAAATCAGTGAGATATATTAAATAAATAGGGTCCTTTGTATGAGAAAATTCGAGCTATGTTTTATGTATTTCAATAAAACTTATTATTTATATTTCTAGACTCAATATAAGACAGCAAATATTTGTGTTATTGTATATGTTATACCCAACATAATTATATCATTATTAAATAATCTTTATATCGTTAAACTACATGGTGTTTTTACACATGAGGTCGCTATTCTATAGGGGTTATGATTTTTCGTAAGGGATCAGTTTCCTTCGTGTGCCGGGGACGATATTTTATGACCGGAGAACCAAACTACTATGAACGGGGGTTAAGTTAAATCAATCTTTTGTCGCAACTGTCAGGTAATATTGAACAGTTTACCGGTTAACTGCTCGGAATGTTAAACGGTTATCCGGTTAGTCAAATGACCGATTATTTACATCCCTACTTACAACCTAAGAAGTCAGTAAGGTATATAGACTCGCAGAAACATGACATATACAAACACAATGAATCATGTACAGGGAGAATGAAACAGAGTGAGACAGATGAGGCCCAAATCGCAGATGCATTTCAGAGCGGACAACTATTTGTTAAACCAACAAATGCACAAGACATGGCATTGCAAAAGATAGTATGCAAAGATCTAGCAACTACAGACATACAGGATTCATTACTTGGTGCTAGACAACTAGTTTGACAAGAAACTGTCAACACGTTTGTGCGATCACGTCTGGTTGTCTATGAAGTAGGGCAATCAGAACTAGCACAATTTCCCCTAACCTTTGCTTCTCTTTATTCAGTACCAAAGATGTCCAAAAACAAGTCACAAGTGAACGATGTGATACCATGGATGCAAACATCGAGCGGAATTATGTAGTTTTGGACCATAACTAACAAAAATCCATAAAATCTGGATCAAAACAAAAGGATCACACCTAAGAAAGAGTAATGACAGACACGTCGATTCCGTTGCCCAGTAACTGGGCTTGCTCATTGTCAGAGAACAAACAGGACTTGTCCGAATTTCTTACCAATCATATCATTCAGAATGTGCTTACCAATAAGACCATTGTAGTTGCTTGTGGTTTTAACGAACTCATTTCTGTGATATCATCAAATCCTTACCTGGAGACATTTCCACTACAAGCCAACAATGAGAAGGCTGAAACACGTCTGGTACTCCATTGCCTGATCATTGATTGTGATTCAATTGTAGTTGCTTCTCGGGATACAGATGTATTGGTACCCTTTGAAGGTCCATTACAGGAACATGAAATGCACCACTCTTTGGATCAAGAGTGGTTGCTACATGGCCTCTAGTCAAAGGAGAGCTTACACAGGCTACTGTATCAGCTGCTGAAGTATTCATACACCGATTGTATTGAGTATTATGGACGTCGACTGATGTGATAAGGCCAGTGTCAAGTTGTTCAGTAAATGTGTAGCCTAGGAGTTATTGCCACCCATCAGCGATGCCAGCAGATTCAACATTAAACGCTAACACTACCAGAAAATAGTGTGGATAGTACTCAAACACTAACATCAATTTGACTTTAGTTGGCTGGTTGCTGGTGATAATTTGCAGCCAGTTCTGATGATGCTACCAGCAATTCTGAATTCTTGCCTAGAGATCATAAGCTGTTATTGTGCCAAGGGGTACACTAGTCTACGCTGAGGTGCACATACTCTTGCAAATGTATTGACACTATATCATAATCATTATTAGTGTGCGGCTAATATATTGACTACAATCCACAAAACTGTTGTGAGACTGTTCACACATATTTTTGAATCATTAATAGTAATGTTTGAACTTTTTTGCTAAACCAAGGCAAAGGATTGTCCATTTTGAATTGAAAAAAGCTGTCATCTTTTTCAGCTACATGTACCTTACATGTATCTTCCTAAACTATTTCAAGAATACATATAAATACTCAGCCAGGATTCACTATTTTATACGATGTTGTTTATTGATAAAAAAAAACCCAAATGTTCTGGCGACCATTTTGTTGTCCAGTTTTGGCCATTTTAAAGTCAAAATCCAGTTGGTATCCCATTTTTGGGACCAGCACTTTTCAATTAGATTAAACCACTAGCCATCTTTTACAGCAACCTGTAAATTATCTTCTAAAACTAATTTAAATAAAGGTATACATTTATTCAGCTTGGATGCACTATTTGATAAAATGTTGTAAAACAATGTGAAAAAATAGTGGCCATTTTGTTTTCAATTTCTGGCCCCTTAAAAGTCAAAATCCAGCTTGGTATCCCCATGTGTTGGATTCAGCACCCTTCAATTAGGTTATAAAACTTGCCCTTTTTTAAGCTACATACAATGCATCTTCCTAAATTAATACAAACTCAGCTTGGTTGGAAGAAACATATTATGGTGGCCATTTTGTTTCCCCTTTTTGACCCCTTAAAAGTCCAAATCTAGTTTAGTATCTACTCCTTTTAGTTAAGCACTCTAGTGTTCAATAAAGGTTCTAAAACATGTCATCTGTTTTAACTGCATGCAATGTACCTTCCTAAACTAATACAAACTCAGCTTGATTGGGAAAAAAATTATAGCGGCCATTTTGTTTCCCCTTTTTGGCCCCTAAAATGTCAAAATCTAGCTTGGTATCCACTTGTGATGGATTCAGCACCATTTAATTAGGTAATACAACTTGCCATCTTTTTTAGCTACATGCAATGTACCTTCCTAAACTAATACAAACTCAGTTTGGATGGAAAAGAAACGATTTATGGCGGCCATTTTGTTTCCCCTTTTTTGCCCCTTAAAAGTCAGAATCCAGCTTGGTATCCACTATATTTGGAATCAGCACCCTTGAAATAGGTTAAAACACTAAGATACCAAGCATTACCCAAATTTGCCTTCACCTTTGTGATTTTTTGAAAATCGGTCTAGTCTACAAGAAAAAAATTAAAAGACAAAAGTTCAAGTTTAAACCGGGTATAACTCTGTTAAAGTTTATGCAATGAATACTAAACTTGTCAATGAGTGTCCCCACATAATATTGATATTGTGTACGAAGTTTGAAAATGGATTCATGAATAATTTTCAAGAAGAGCAATTGTCCCGGAAAAACGCGACGAACTGACGGACGGGCGTACACGTACTGGCGGACGGAAGAACAAACCGACGGACAGACAAGGTGATGCCGTCATAGCCCCCTAGACAGCAGGGACCCGTTGCATAAAACTTCGTACGACAAAAGTTGTCGTAAGTCAGATTATTAAAGTTTCAATTATTATTTATTTACCCATCTAATCCTGTTTTGTGACATCTTTTTGGGATTGTCTTGAAAAGACGATTCCAAAAAGATGTCACAAGACAGGATTAGATAGGGAAATAAAAATTAAATGTATTTTAAAGTTTTGCTTTACGACCGTTTATGTCGTACGAAGTTTTATGAAACGGGCCCCGCGTAAGGTATAATTAAGTTTAGTCCATTTTGACTTTATAGGATTGATTTTAATATATTTCAAATCGAAAAACGGTGCAGACCCTAATAAAAAAACTCATGCCGCTGAAATTTTTTCCATTGAACAAATTTACTCTCTACATGTACACTGTTTGTTAATGACGGGTATACTAGCCGTTTGAGTTGAGTGTGATCAAACGTCCTAAGTATTTTGCATTTTTATAGTCTGCTTTTAAGTTTTGCTATCATGTACCATGAGAAATATCGATACGAGTGTCAAACTGTTTGGATCCTGGGACCCGTTTCATAAAACTTCGTACGACAAATATTGTCGTAAGTCAATACTTTAAAATACGTTTAATTTCTAATTTCTCTATCTAATCCTGTCTTGTGACATCTCTTTGGAATCGTCTTTTCGTGACACTCTACGAATCGGCTACGAACGAGTTAAGAATATTCGTGGGATTCGGCTCGAATCTTACGAATACTGTCAAGAATTCAGTACGAATTACAAGAATCCACTACGAATACTGCACGAACGCTAAGAATCAGTTACGAATATGCCGAATGCATCTACGAATCAGGTACGAATGAAGTTTGATTCTTGACGTTTCGTGGGATTCTTGAAGGTATGAAGTGTTCCCTTCTTACAACGGCCCTCCCAACAACAATCCCTCCTTACAACAACACTTGTCGTTGTTTTCCAACCAAAAACAAATATGTCCAACCTTTTCACGCCGGCTATATTGTTTGCTTGAATGTGTTGTCTGCTGTTTTTCTCAAAGTTACATAATACAGTTCTCCCTCCCTACAACGACCCTCCCAATGACTGTCCCCTTCTTACAACAACGCTTGCTGCTATTCCCCAAAACAATGTCCTACCTATTCACGGCTACAATGTCGTCTGCTTTAAACTGTCGTCTGCTGTTATTCTCAAAGTTACTTTATGACGAGTGACAAACAGCTTGAATCCAGATCAGACGCCGCATTGATCTGGATTCAAGCTGTTTGTATAGTAAGCCGATTTTCCTCTGTGAATCGACTCCCTTCGAACAACGCACACAATTTTTGACTTCCATGGGGTGTCGTTGAAGAGAGGGAACGCTGTAGATATTTTGACAGAAAAAACTTAATGACGAGTGACAAACAGCTTAAATCCAGATCAGACGCAGCTTTATGCGGCGTCGGATCAGGATTCAAAGTGTTTGCAATTGAAGCCAATTTCCCTCCCTATAACGACTCCCTCCAAACAACGCACATGTTTTTGTCCCCCATTGGGTGTCGTTGTAGAGAGGCAGCGTTGTAGTTCCCGTTTCAACTCGGGCATCAGTCCAGAAATGGACTTTTAAGATAGAGCAGCAGTAGCACTGGATTTGGAACTGGCGTATCAACGCTAGCTGCATGCTAATAGCAAGAAAATACCCCGAAGAAGATGGAGAAGATTCACAAGTTGGTGGGTTAGGCGGTGGCTGACTCCAGCTAGAAGGCTAGAACATTATAGCTTAGTGTGGAAGATGAGTATGCCTGTACCAACTATGTAAGAATGCCAGGATTATAGGCCAGTCATCCATGCAGAGGAGGGACACTCAAGTGAGACCAAATCTATATACATGTACCGGAGTAAAGCTGGCATTGACCCTCAGACTCCTGGCTACAGAAGAAAGGTATCAACTAGTACTCAAGAATCCCACGAATGAGTTAAGAATACCACGAACGCCCAGAAGGCCGTTGACGAATCAGTTACGAATCCTACGAATCAGCTACGAATCCTACGAATGCACTACGAATTTGTTACGAATAAACTACCCATTGTTCCATTCGTGGAGGTCTTGGCCAAAACTTTGAACAGCTCAAAACTTTTGCCACGAATCCCCGACCGCCCACGAATTGCAAGAATTGACTACGAATCAGGTAAGAACTCCACAAATTTGTTACGAATCATCTACGATCCTAGATGTTTCCAATTCGTAGCGATTCGTGGGATTCGTAGTCGGTGTGGAATAGGGGCATAAAGCAAGATAACATTAACCGCTTCACTGCCATGACGTCATCAGCTTCAAACATTTTTCGTCTGCTTTTATTTCTCAAATGTAAAGCTTAGGTATTTTGACTTTAGAAATATAAAATTGAGTGTCAAACAGCTTGGGTCCTGATCAGACGCCGCGTTACGCGGCGTCTGATCAGGATCTAAACTGTTTGCAAATAACCATTATACTCGGGGTAAGGCAGTGAAGGGGTTAAAACAAAAAGCTCTTTAATGAGCTTTCTGTTTTACAACCACCCTCCTATAAGCAACCATCTGTGAGAAACACCTAATAATTGACACACTTTTGTGTTCGTATTAGAGAGGTTTTACTGTATTGAACTTACTGTGTCAAACAGCTCAATGAATTTGGCTATGAAGAAGTACCATATTGCTCCGGCCATCTGAAAAATATGCAAACATATACAATCGATTTCTATTTTATTTGAACTCTCATGAGCGTTTGCACTCAGAAATATATACATATAATGAAGCTAGAAGAAACTCTAACACCCCTCTATAAGAGACACTCCTATGACACAACCAGCCTTATTACAATTACAGTGTCCCCTCTCTACATGTACAGCACACCAATGGAATACAAAGAGGATTTGTGTTGTTCGCAGTGAGTTGTTACAGGAAAGGAAACTTAATATCTCTAGAGTGCTGAAAACGACTTACCTTTACAAACAGCTTGAATCCAGATCAGACGCCGCGTAACGCGGCGTCTGATCTTGATTCAAGCTGTTTGTCTATCGTCTTTATGTTTCTTATATCAAAATGTCCCATGTAACTTTACAAAACGCGAACGACAATTTTAAGCAGACGATATTGCAGCAGTAAAAGCATTAGACATTATTGTCTTGTTTGGGGAACAGCGACCAAATCTTTTGTAAGGAGGGTTCAAACGTTGTTCGGAGGACCGTTGCACATTGTTTGCTAAAGAAAGGCAGGTTTTCTCATGATACGTATCATATAGATATATACTTTTGTTACATTATGCCGCCTATGTGCATGATGTAATTATTTCGCTACGACAGTGTAAAACACGGACGTATACGCCTTCATTTGCATTTATCTATACAATTGCATGAACGGCGCTGTGTTCTTTTAACACATATGACAAATCTAATGCAACAAGACCCTAAAGAAGTTTTTTACATAACCTTTACCATGCATAAAGCCGCAAACAGTTCTTAAAAGTACAAATAGATATTTTATGGACTGTTTTGAAACCCTTTACTCCATATATAGATATTGACTTAGATACACATATTAAACCCTTTAATTACAATACTCCGCTGAAGAAAATTCATGTAGTTCTAATTCATACAGTCATGAATGAGCACCGTAAGAGATATTTTCTATATTCATGCAGATAATAGCTTAAAGCAGGCTGAAAGTAAAGCAGAATAGGATAAGGCTATAAAGTAAAGGATTAAATAATTTTTGGATAATTCATTATTATTCCTAAAAGTCAATTTCGCTGATTTTTCTTACTGAAAAAAACACCAAGGTGTACCGTATTGGCTTGGTTGAGTATCCCTTCTTGGTCTGCTTTAGGGCTTGGTGTATCAGTTTTAACTGTGATATATTGCATAGGACGAATAGTTACTTTAACATTTAAAATGATTTTAATAGAAATTTCTTTGTCTATTACACACTATAATATGTACATTTAATATAAACACTAAACTTTCAGAAAAAGCCAGGCAACGTATTTAGTCAAGAGCAAGTTGGCTTTCATGTGATAATTATGTGCGTTATCATAAACAATCAGATCATACATACATAATAAAATATATTCAGCTAACATACCCTTATAGCACCTGGAGAATCTGAGTAATCTGTTTTCCAGTTACAGCTGAGAGAAAATCTCGTCTCATAACTGCCAAGTATAAACTGAAAAAAGATTGAAAGATTCCGTCAAGTCTTATAAATTAGCTAGAACAGAAATATGTTGAAAGTTGTATATAATGTGTACAACCCGAGTTTGACTGAAACCATTGACATCAATTACAAATGAGCCGTTCATGGACAAAACCTGCCTCATTGCATCGCACCGTTATACAGACCAAGCACCGTTGTCATCCCAGACTCTGTAAAATACTACAATCTACTATACAGATAGTTTTGATTAGCTGCGTCATTTTCACACCTTTAGTCGAACATCTGTCACCGGATATTTTGATAAAACCCGGTAACCGATTTATAACTAATAGAAAACGATTGATTGATAGAGTTGGGTTTTTCGGCATCGCGACACATAAAATAGTCATATGGGACCGAGTAATGACCACATACATATGTACATGCTTATGTAATGTTATGTTACATTTCATACACTAAACACTAAAACAAAAACTAAAAAAGGATGAAACAGTAACATGCCCCATCGCCATATACGCATGAGAATGAATATAGGAAGATGATTTCGGTTAATCTCATTCCTTGTAAGCAGAGAATAGGATAAAACCCACCGACATGCCTTTCTTTTAGTTCTTGGCAGGGGGTGCAGTTTCGACTATTTGGTTTTTATTGAACAATGAAGTAAGCACATGATATGGTCCTTTACCTGGTATGTTACAAAGGCAGAAAATACGACCATACTAAAGTTGTAGGCAATAATGATAGGCTTGATATTTAAAGGCGGACGATGTGCCATCCAATTTGGTCCCAGATACACAAATGACAGATAGGCGATGATTAGCAATGATCCTGGAATCGGACTCTGTATCAGGGGCCATTCTTTGATACGAGGATCTGAAAATAGAAATAAACTTCTAATATATCTATGTGTATTTCCTTGTTTGTTTGAGCATCGTTGATTGTGTTAGTTTGGGACGCTCGCATAATGGTACTGTTCCTGACACTATAGTTCTATGACACATAAACTATACTAACACGATAAAAACATTTAAATTTGGTTTGAAATACTTTTGCTATACTTATAACTACAAACCATAGACAAATTTGGTATCAAAATGCACAAAAATGTACGGTTTTTGCTAAACGATGCTGTATGTGTGCGAAAGACGAGAAAAGTAAAAGTTGCAGATTTGAAATGTTTTTAACTGTCGATTGGTCATTTTGCAAAAGAAACTGTTTGAGAAACTTTTGTTATACTTATAAGTACAAACTATAGTATAAAATGCACAAAAATGTATTGGCTACATGATGGTGTAAATTTTACGGTGGTTTAATAATTTACAGAGCATAATATAGTGTTTTTGAAACTCTATGTAAAACTTTGACCCCCGGGGCGGGGCCATTTTTTACCCCATGGTAAAGTTTTGAACATTTTTGGTAGCGGTTTACGATGCAAGACTAAATGTCAAATATCAAACATCTGGGCCTCGTGGTTTGGCACAAGAAGATAGGAAAATGACGATCTCAGAAAATTAGACAAGTGCACTCTTCACAGTACACTTTTGGTCAATGACGCATATATGCGTCACTAGAGTCAACGAATGTGTACATGTTGGCCAAAAAGGAAACAAGTTTCGTTTAGTCGTTTGTAGCTTTTATGTATACGTACAGTGGATAAGAAGATATTGTCGCTGTTTAACTCATTCACTATCAACGGCGCCAAATGGCGACTTTGCAAACAATTTGGATTAGGCGCATTCTGCTTTACTTTCAACCTGGTTTAAGCTACACGTAACATCTGCTAGTCTATAGAAATATTTTATGCTACATATAAATTAGAACTTTTTTCTTCAGTGGTTGAATAAAATTAAATGCGTGAAATCAGTACCTATGGAATGATGAGTGAAAAACATGTCCGCTTGTCCAGTGCTTATAAAGCGTTTGAGTTGAGGCTGAAATCGTTCACAAGCATTTGATTGGTCAGATTTGAGCCTAGGCTCAAATCTGACCGATCAAATGCTTGAGAATGCACTCAGACTCAACTCAAACGCTTTCTAAGCACTGGGCCAGGTAGGTTTGATAGGGTTGGGTTTTACTGCACCGCGACACATACAATGTACAATGCTCAATAGATAGGTGGTATATTAACCCTTTCCCCTATAGAAGCGCCTTTTAGCGAATATGATTTATTCCTCCGCTGAAGAAATAGTTCCAATTTAATCAGTCATGAATATATATTATAGGGAATATTTTCTATACTCTAGCACATTATATCTTAAAGCAGGCTGAAAGTAAAGCAGAATGCTTTAAGTAGTCACCTATCTTCAATACTAGAAACACTGCTAACAAAGGGTTAATAATGACGCAGACAAAGATGGATGTGTAATGCAGAAAATTCCTACAGAAACCTTTTTTAACAAGAAAATAATCCAGAGGATGGGAGTGTTCTAGTACGCATATGTTGTATAATCAGTAATAACCGATTCAGTAACACCTGTCAAATACGAAAGAATACGACAAAGGCAAACACGTAATCACGTCTCCTGTATAATCAATATTTGTTACATTATATTACAGTGGAGAATCTGTTATTCTTTCCCGTTTAAACGCAAACGTACGCAAACGCAAAACACTAAAACGTAGAAAAGTACAACTTTTGGACAATTCTGATAATTCATGTTTATCTTGGTGGCAAACAGTTTGGAGCCTGATCAGACGCCGGGTTACCCGGCGTCTGATCTGGCTCCAAACTGTTTGCACTGCAAATATTAGTTTTAGCGTAAACGCGTTTATTGGGAAAGAATAACAGATTCTCCACTGTACCCTTTCAGTGAGAGGATTAACCCTTTACCCCTTAAATACGCCTTTTATGCCGTTAACTCAATTATTCCACTAGAAACGAGAGCACCGCAAGCGGTACATTATACGCCCACTGGCAAAGAAATATATAGTTTTATCAAAATTTATTCTAACGTGTAGACACTTAGAGCTCTGAGAGCATAAATAATACTCAAATAAAGCCTTTTCTAGCATATCTGAGTACACCAAGGGCAGATAACTCTACACAATGATCCGATTTCAATAATTAGCAACCCTTTCATGAACTTATACTTTTATAATTATACTGCGGTCAAACATCAAAATCCATTCAAAACTGTAGTTGCTAAGTGTGTTAACACTGTCAAATAAGCCTTTTATAGCATATTTGAGTACACCAAGGGCAGATAACTCTGTATCGAAATATTAAATAAATCTCAAACTTCACTCAGCTTCAGATCTTGATACATATAACCTTTCTGAGAAGTTTCATTATTATCCTTCAAATATTTTCCAAGAAAACTCTGGACAAGCTCTTTATACCATATTTTAGTACATCAAGGGCAGATAACTCTGTAACGAAAATTCAAATGAACCTCAAACTCAACTCAGCTTTAGATATTGATGCATTTAACATTTGTGTGAAGTTTCATTAATATCCCTTTAATAGTTTTCCAAAAAATCTCCGGACAGGCTTTTAATAGTATATTTGAGTACACCAAGGGCAGATAATTCTGTAACAAAAATTCAAATGAACCTCAATCTCGACTCAGCTTTAGATCTTGATGCATATAACATTTGTGTGAAGTTTCATTAATATTTCTGTAATAGTTTTCCAGAAAAACTCCGGATAAACAAAATGTTGACGGACGAACGAACGGACGGACGGACAGGGCCGCAATATACGACCACCTCTAGAGGTGGGCGTATAAAAAGTAGTTCCACTTTATATAGTCATGAATATGCACACTAACAAGTATTTTCTATATCCTAGCAGGTGGTAGCTCAAAGCGGGCTGAAAGTAAAGTAAAACTGAAAGTGATACCTTACTTTTAACCTGCATTAAATGGTACCTTTCTTTACAACTAGAAATAAGCTATGGGGTAACGGGTAAAAAGAGAAGATGATTTCATTAATTGCTAAGAGTATCAATCATTATTTAGATATGATATGTTAATGTAGAATGTAATTGGCAATGCAAAATCTGGTGTCTTTGTTGATAATATACATATGTTCACGAATATACAAAGTTTTTGTCATGATAAGGATAGCCAGGTGTTGCATACTTTCACAACATTTATACGACCAGAGCAAGAAAAGGGAAGTCTGAGCGGCTAAATTTGTATAATCAAATTAATGCACAAAATATATGTTCGTACTTTTTTCTCCTTCACACCTTACAAATTTATGCATATAACCAGGGCTGCCATAGATTTCCAAATTGCATTTTTCAAATGCGTTTTTACGAATCGTACCTTTACCACATAGCCTGTTTCTAGTTTTGTTCACATGTGACTACTTAAAGCAGGCTGGAAATAAAGCAGAATGCGCATTCTGCTTTACTTTCAGTCTGCTTTAAGCTACCATGTACCAGAAAAAATCCGAAGATTTAGGAAAAATCCGGAGAAATGGCAGCCCTGTATAACATAGAAGTAAAATATAAATTCTGCGCTGACAAAGATTTATGAATTAAAATTTATTTACATCAACAACAAAAAATATTTATTGCCAAGCATATGCATTTACGAGATATTCGTACAGCTACTTTCTTCTAAAAAGCCCGATGCTTGTCTCATGAATACAAGTTTTGGATGCAGACACTTAAGGCGCATTCTGCTTTACTTTCAGTCTGCTTTAAGCTACCATATACCAGAAAAAAATCCGAAGATTTAGGAAAAATCCGGAGAAATGGCAGCCCTGTATAACATAGAAGTATAATATTAATTCTGCGCTGACAAAGATTTATGAATAAAAAATTTATTTACATCAACAACAAAAAATATTTATTGCCAAGCATAATTTACGAGATATTCGTACAGCTACTTTCTTCTAAAAAGCCCGATGCTTGTCTCATGAATACAAGTTTTGGATGCAGACACCGATATTCGTCTAGGCAAGTATAACATATAATTAACACATATAAAAGTTCGAAAAGTCAAGCTATTGTCGTTACCCTGTCGTAAGCGTCTGCGTTAGCGTTGGTTAAATTTTCGGGTAAGGTTTTTGTAAGACACCATTTCTCAATAACTATCAAAGGTATCCATTTGGATTTTGGACAAGTTTTCGGTATCAAAATGGCAATTCATTTAAAAACTGCAAGTAACCCTGTCATTTGTCATTCAAGGGTCATAACCCTTGTTTTAACTTAAAACCTGTTCAGTATCAAAAGGGCAACTCATTACAATAAGGAAGGTAACCCCAATATTTGACATTCAACAGTTATTGTCCTTGTTCGACTTAGAATTTGTGACGGAAATGTCTCAACAAAAGTTATTAATTTCAAACTTTGAATACTTCTTAAGTATCGAAAGAGAAATTCATTGCAACAAGGCAGGTAATCTTCGGATTTGTCATTGCAGAATTATTGTTCTCTTTTTGACTTACACCTTACTAATGCAGGGCTGCCATAAGTTGACATAAAAAATCCTAAGATTTCCGAATATGCATTTTCAAGTGCGATTTTACGAATCGTACCTTTATCCCCATCGCCTGTGTCTAGTTTTATTGACACCTGGCTGCTTAAAGCAGACTGGAAGTAAAGCAGAATGCGCCTTCTGGCCCATTCTGTTTTACTTTCAGCCTGCTTTAAGCTACAATGTTCTAGAAAAAAATCCGAAGATTTAGGAAAAATCCGGAGAAATGGCAGCCCTGAGTATGAGATAGACGTTGCGGTGCTCTCGTTTTGCAATAGAGTTACAAACTGTACTTGCCACAACAAATATATTTTACAGAGTGGGTTTTCCCTAAAATAATGTGTACGTGTTTGGAGCCCTGACATCCGTTACCATTTAGACACAATTTGGTCATCAGTTATGCTACTGTCAGCCAATTTGAAACAAATTGTTTTGAATGGTCTTTTAACCCTTATCCTGCGGTTATATAGTCTGTTTCGAAAATTGTGTTAAATTTAGAGTTATATGTTGTTCAAGTAAAGACACGAGTATCAAACAGTTTAGATCCAGATCAGACGCCGCGAATTCAAACTGTTTGCAAAGATCAGTATTGTCACGATCAGCAGGCAAAGGGTTAGCCTCCCTGATATAGAAGTCACTTTAGGTCCATTATGAACGGCTCATATGTTTATTTCTACCAATTCAGTTCATATGTTGCACTGTTTATAAAGTTTTAGTTCTAAAACGTCTTAACTATGTACAGTGGAGAATCTGTTATTCTGACGTCATTAGTGACGTCATACAGTGGAGAATCTGTTATTCTTTCCCGTTTAAACGCAAACGTACGCAAACGCAAAGCACTAAAACGTTGAAAAGAACAACTTTTGGACAATTCTGCTAATTCTTGTTTATCTTGGTGGCAAACAGTTTGGAGCCTGATCAGACGCCGGGTAACCCGGCGTCTGATCTGGCTCCAAACTGTTTGCACTGCAAATAATAGTTTTAGCGTAAACGCGTTTATTGGGAAAGAATAACACATTCTCCACTGTACATATGAATTGCTGCTAACTAAATACAGCGAAAGGGACTGTCAGTGTATTTTGCCCTAAGATACTAAGGATGTTAGATCTACAGTGCTCCCTCTCTACAACGACACCCTACGGGAGACAGCAAATGTGTCCGTTGTTCGGAGGGAGTCGTTATAGGGAGGGAAATTGGCACACATTTGCAAACAGCTTGAATCCAGATCAGACGCCGCGTAATGCGGCGTCTGATCTGGATTCAAGCTTTTTGTTACTCGTCATTAACTCTTGTGTCTGTCAAAATGTCCATTATGTAATTTTGAGAAAAACAGTAGACAACAAAATTAAGCAGATGGCATTGTAGTCGTGAGCATGTTGGACATAATTGTAGTCTTTAGGGAGCTGCGGCAAAGGTCGTTGTAAGGAGGGAGTCGTTGTTGGGAGGGCCGTTATAGAGAGGGAGCGCTGTACTATAATTGTTCATTAATATGGTATACCTGTTGTTACACAAGTTCGTTTATCTATCTAGACCCCCTTACACGTTTTCGCCGTATGCGATTAAAGTCGACGTTACAAATAAACAGATCAGAATTCCAAGGTGTTTGACAATCGTTTGGACATTTTATCAGTAATCTAACTTTAAAGTGACGATATTGCAAACAACAATGTTGAAGCAGGCGACAACATCACGATGAAGGGGTAAAATACTCTCAATAAATTTGGTGGTGAAAAGGTTAACAAATATTACTTGACATCGCCAATAGCAAGACGATGCGATTCTAATCTTATTTATTATGCGGTTAGCTGTTTCACCCATGCATGTCGTTCTGTGGTTGATTTTTGCGTTTATTATTTTTAAAGTATCCCTTTACAACCGTTATTCGAACACAACCAAAAATCGAAGACCTGACTCATTTCGCGTGACATCTATAGTTACAAACAAATTTGCATAACCGCGCGTGACATTTTGACAGTATATATATATATATCTTTATTCAAGTCTCATCATGGATACAGCATACATACAATTACTTAATAACTATATATACATGTCAATGACCCATGTCATTCAATTGTGAATTATAAGAGACTATCAACGTGTTATCAAAATGAACACATGCTAGGTAATAAAACAATACAATATTATTTACACTAAAAAAAACGGAAATAATCGACATGGTTAAATGCAAATTGCACTAAAATATCTATCACAGTTTATACATTGTTATATAGCAGACCTCTGCGTCTGTTTAAAATAAGAAAGCAGGATTTGGCAACAGTGCGTATTAAATTTTCATTAGAAAATATAAAAACAAACTTATCATTATCATTTTTTGAGCTAAAAAGAGTGTCAACTTCAGAAGCCTTGGTAAAAATATCATTTCTAATATCATTGTAAGTATCACACTTCATTATAACATGGAATTCATTTTCAACACAGTTCTTACAAAATGGACAAACTCTGAGTTCTTCAGCCAACCTTTCGAATCGACCCGTTTCTATGCGCAATGGAGCAACACCTGAGCGGAATTTGCTTAAAGATGACCTGTGTTTCGCTGGTAATATCATTTTAACATAATTTTCGGTTCCAAAATATTGTTTAAAAAGTTTATAGGTTCTTAATTTGTTACCACCATTACCAGACCTAGATTGCTCTTTGTTAACGGTGTCACTCCATTGGCATTTAAAACAGTAACACCGGTAGAAATGTCAAGAACACAAAATCGGCCATAAAGATCAGTAAATAAGTGAAAGGGCATTTGTTAAACTTATCTGACTATAAATATTGTATTTACATCTAATCCCAAATTTCCAAATGCATAATTTGGCCACAAACTACATTTTCTGTTATCAAACATGACCAGTGGTGTATCGGCTGCAAATACTTTTTGTGTACAGATATAGATGGATTTGCCGAGTAAAAGTCCATTGACTTGAAATATCAGGGACTGTACTCTAGCAACTAACAAGTTGGGTAGATAACCAAACTACATCCGCTCCTTAACCCTTTCATGATCAAATTTATCGTGAGGTTTTTACCCCTTTACCGCCTTAATTATTGTCGTCTGTTTCAATATTATTGTCTACAATATAATATCAAACTTAAATTTAATGCAGTATAACTGACGTAATTTTAAAACAAGTGGCACACAGTTTTGATCCTGTTCAGACGCGCCGTTACGCGGCGTCTGATCAGTATCAAATCTGTTTGCAAACGTTATGACGTCATTGAGAATGAAACGGTTATACCCCCATTCCACTAGACGGCGCTCTGTCAGATCGCCGCAGGTCGCCATACAGAGCGCCTAGGTCGCATGGAGCGCTATCTGATCGCAAACGGATCGCTACATGTATCTAATCTCCATGAGCGCCAAGGTCGCCGTCGGTTTACTCGCCTGCACAAAGATCCGTGGCGCTCCGGCAAGAACGCCACCAGATTGCTAATTGATCGCTGAAGTCGTCATCGGAGCGCTACATGATCGCCAAGATCGTAACTGGAGCGCTATCGGATCACCTTAGATCGCCACCATAATCCAACAAAGCAAATCAGTAGATACTTTGCGCTCCGTGGCGATCTGATAATGATTCTCTGCATCTTAAAATACCCGATAGTATTTTCTATCAATGGATCCAAATTGCATATAGTGTAACTCGACGTCTCTTCCGCATCCAAACTGTTATTTACCTATATAATGATGATACCAAAAAGTGAGTTAATATAATGGCGTTCAAACATTGATTTTGATGTGTATTAGAACATCTGTAGTAGCTATTAAATGAAAAAACACAAATTTCTACAGACTTGTGGCAGTACGAACGTAATGCAGAAAGCTCTTATAGGAATGGTCTGCTTTACCATGCTGCTGCATTAAGTGGACACATGTCAAAACGAAAGCAGCTAAATGTATTGCTATTTGTCTAAACATCTGCTGCCATATCAAAAACGAATGAGCGCGACAGAGCGCCACAGGACTGATTTTCAATTCAGATCAAGTAGAGCGCTAACAGAGCGGTAATGGATCTCCATCGGTCGCTGACATCGCTTTCGGATCTCTTTTGAGCTCCATAGATCGCAGTGGTCGCCATCGGAGCGCCAATAGAGCGCAGTGGATCGCATCTTTGTCGCCTTTGAGCAGCAACGGAGCGCAGTCTGATCATACAAAGTCGCAACATTTTTATGAATTGGGTGGCGACCAATGACCATGAAGTCACTATAGGATATTACAGATCGCTAACGGATCGCCATCGGAGCGTTATCTGATCGCAATCGGATCGTTAATGCCGTTAGATCGCCTCATGCTTAGGCGACCTTTGGCGCTCTGTCGGAGCGCCGAGATCGCCATGGCGCGCCTTCTAGTGGAATGGGGGTATTAAATACTTTGAAAACCAGAGTTTGCCTAAAGGTTATTATAATGTTCATGCATATGAATGCCATATATAAATACATAAATATTAGTAAAGCAAAAGGATTTATGTTACGAAAAAACATATATATATTTCCAGCGAAGCCAGTATGAATATTATGGTTGGGATTCGAACCCGCGCGGCAAAACAAATTTACAAAAATACGCCGCTATCATTTGTGCTATAGTAGGCCTGATAAGTGAATCAATCCTTCAAATTGTGATCACAGTCTGAAACTTGGCACAGTGATTCATTAGGGTGTCAAAAATATGAAATGGAAGAGTTGCCAAAAATCTGAGATGGGGAAGGCGGCCATTTGGAATTCAAAATGGCGGACCCTAAATTTACAATGTTAGACGTATCAGTGTTAAAATGCACATAGATTTAAGGTGCAAAATATATGCTTTTGGGGTCTACAAACTTTGGTACAACTTATATTTTGTTTGCATGGCAGCCATTTTTAATTCTAAGATGGCGGCCGTTAAAAAATTGTTTCAATATGTATCATGTAAAATGTTCATACTTTGTTTTTGAAATATATCAGTTTATGTCTGAATTTAAATATAAATAAAATTTCATTAAAGTCCCATTGTGTTTTCAGACCTTTTTTTAATATGCGAAATACAATAACGGTTAATAATAATGCTTGAACATTCTGATGGGCCAAACTGATCTATGAAATGTTGAAGACAGACCTAAATCACCAAAAAAGCGATTTAAAACCATAACAAACCGAAAGTAGAACGTCTGACATAAATATTACCACACGGATTAGTGGCACGTGGAACAGCTGTGGACTTCGAGCTACTAAACACCCCCTCCCCCCATGTGGGGACTTTTGAACACCATACTTTTCTGAAAACTCATGGTCTTCCGAGTACATTCTGTTTTTCTGCACTTTGTACGTTGGGGCTTTACCTTGTCATAGCAAATTGAAATTACCTCCCCTTTGTGAAAATTAAATTCTGATAGATAATGTAATAATGACTTGTTTTAGTCGCAAAATAGCTGTTCTTCACTGATATCACCATTGTTTGTATGGAGACATAATATATATCCCAAGAATCGATCGAAACGAGTGTTTTTCTAACTTTTTGACTAAATTATCTCCCCTTGAACATATCAAATACCATACAAACTAGTTAATTCATAGTTTTATTACATTTAAAGCTTCTTTGAAAACCTAGTTTTTCTTTAAATGATGATAAAATATTCAACTGGGTATAGTGAGGATGTTTTCTAGCATACATTTATTATATTTTCGCGGAAAATATTGTCTTAAATTATGAAATAACAAAAATACCGAAAAAGACTTAAATACAGTTATAATAACTGTAAGAAATAAGATTCGGAGAATTACGTAGCAATCATGGATCTTGGAAATGGATAATACATGGATACAGTGCTAAACAAGACTGTGCGTTCAATAAACGCTTATGCCCCTGGTGGCATCCTTGACAATATGTTCATTTCTAAGTTCAAATTGGGTCAAGGTCAGGGTCAAACTGAGCTTGGGTATTATTTGTGAGTTGGTAAAGGTCCAAGGCAATAACAGTATGAGTATTGAATCATTGTAGTAAACAATGTTGATGCTAGAGGAAACGGTAAAATCTAATTAACCGAGAGAGAGCCCATTTAAAATATTCTATGTTCAATTTAGGTCAAGGTCCAAATCAAAGTTTTGTGATATTGGTGAATAGGGAATGGTCCAATGCAACAACTGTATAAGTATCAAATCATTGTAGTCAGTAGTGTTGATGCTAGACGAAACGGTAAATTCTAGTTAACCAAGAAATAGCCTATTTAAAATATTCTAAGTCCAAATTAGGTCAAGGTCAAGGTCAAAATCAAAGTTGGGTGATATTGGTGGATAGGAAATGGCCCAAGGCAAAAACTGTATAAGTATCAAAGCATTTGGGTAAGCGGTGTTGATGCTAGACGAAACGGTAAACTCTACTTAACCTTGTTACGGACGGACGCACACACGGACGGACAGGACGATTACTACATGCTCCCACATCAGTCGATGCCGGGGGCATAAAAACCTTTTCTAGAGGCGGCCCACTGACCGATACAGTGCTACAACCCTTTTGTAGAGGCGGTCCATCAACGGATACAGTGCTATAATAGTTATCTAGAGGCGGTCAACCATCATATACAGTGCTTTAAACCTTATCTACAGGTGGTCCACCAACAGATACAGTGGGAAAACGTTATCTAGAGGCGGCTAACCATCATATACAGTGCTTTAAACATTATCTACAGGTGGTCCACCAACGGATACAGTGCTGGAAACGGTATATACAGGCAGTCCACCAACAGATACAGTGGGAAAAAGTTATCTAGAGGCGGTTAACCATCATATACAGTGCTTTAAACGTTATATACAGGCAGTCCACCAACAGGTACAGTGGGAAAACGTTATCTAGAGGCGGCTAACCATCATATACAGTGCTTTAAACGTTATATACAGGCAGTCCACCAACAGATACAGTGGGAAAAAGTTATCTAGAGGCGGTTAACCATCATATACAGTGCTTTAAACGTTATATACAGGCAGTCCACCAACAGATACAGTGGGAAAACGTTATCTAGAGGCGGCTAACCATCATATACAGTGCTTTAAACATTATCTACAGGTGGTCCACCAACGGATACAGTGCTGGAAACGGTATATACGGGCAGTCCACCAACAGATACAGTGGGAAAAGTTATCTAGAGGCGGTTAACCATCATATACAGTGCTTTAAACATTATCTACAGGCGGTCCACCAACGGATACAGTGCTAGAAACCTTTTCTAGAGGACGTCCACCAATGAATATAGTACTTGAAACCTTTTCTAGAGGTTGCCCACCAACGGATACAGTGCTAGAAACCTTTTCTAGAGGTTACCCACCAACGGATATAGTGCTAGAAACGTTATCTATAGGAGGTCCACTAACGGATACAGTGCTAGAAACATCATCTAGAGGACGTCCACCAATGGATATAGTGCTAGAAACCTTTTTTAGAGTCCATCCACCAACGGATACAGTGCTAAAACTTTATTTAAAGGCGGTCCATCAACGGATTCAGTGCTAAAATGTTATCTACAGGCTGTCCACCAACGGATACAGTGCTAGAAAGGTTATCTAAAAGCGTCCCCCAACTGATATAAAAAGTTTTCTAAAGGCCGTCCACCAACTAATACAGTGCTAAAATGTTGTCTAAAGGCGGTCCACCAACGGATACATCAACACCTCTATACATGTATAACCTTTCTAACACTGTATCCGTTGGTGGACCTTCTCTAATTTTTGTTCTTCTTGTTTTGTTTGAAAGGGAGGCAATTATCTTACTCCCATCAATTTTTTTTCTTTAAAGCAACCATCAAATTGAATGCTTTTCACTTGATAATGTTGTAAAATAACATGTAATTGGCAACAAAGGACCTATGTTAATATGCAACTAACACTATACATGTACATGTACAAAATGTATATCATAAAACTGCTTTTAACCCTAAATTAAGGGCAGACAATTGAAACAAAAGAAGACTTTTAGTTGTAAACATTATCCTTTTCTATCAATTATGTGTAAATCTAGAATTACCAGTTAAAATTTATAAATTGAGGTGTCTCTTTCTGCCCCAAAATAATGTACGACAAAATAACAATATGACAGAAATTAAAAAAGGGAGGTAATATTTTTGTTCAATTACACACAAAGACTGTGCTGTATAACCCAAATGTTATATATTTAGTTTGTGGACATATAAGGCTTTCATGTAAAGAAGGTTTTGTGATTTGATCTTGTTTCTATGATATGTATTCAACATTTATAAAGGGAAAAGTGACTTGTTTTGTATAAAAATTGCATTCTGTACGTTTAAGGGGAGATAATTTGAATAAAATTTGAATTATGTTCAATTGTTTTAGCATTTTTTGCTTTCAGTTAGTTATGTTGCATAAAAGAATCATTTTGTGTTGTATATATAAGCTTAATAAAAAAAATTATATTAGTGCAACAACTACACATAACATTACGTATTTCTCCATTTATGCAAGGGGAGGTAATCTTCAAAGTCAATTTTTTTACTAAAGCCCCAACGCTCAAAGTGCAGAAAATTGGATTTGAACCTACAGACTCTGGACTTTCAGAAAAACTCCCACTATGGGGGAGGGTTCACATTATTGGCCAGCAGCCTACTGGGTTCAATATCACTTGGGTGCGAGCGATAGTTATAAAATAGGGATGGCAATGGTTAATCGGTTAACCGATTAACCGTTCGAATTTCCGATCATCGGTTCGAAAAATCGGTAACCGGTTAATCGTAAAATAAATAATAAAATATTAAAGTTCTTAACTAAACAGCAGAATTTCCATTAACGTTTCTGTTTCAGAAGATATTCGCTGTCACACAGGGGGCGTTATTTTGTTTAGGTTTGAAGGAGATAGCCCGAGAGTATTGGTCACATTAAACAAGAGGATTAAATAACCAGTCACATCATTACAGTTAGGTTTTGTCTTTGCTAATCCTTTAATGAGCTTGCTCGCACCGCCAACACTAATTTAAAACTATACTCACCACGGCTTTAAACAGGGGTACCATTAAATTATGAAAGGAGTAGTTTTAAAATTACATGTAGATCTAGCTTCTATATCAGGCAAACACATCACTACATGTAAAAAAAACATGTATTTAGTAAAATGCACGTCACGTAATCCTTTTATATGACAGATGAAAGGATCACGTTAATTTTATTCAAGTACATTGATCTGAGTTATAAGATCTGCATTAAATAAATTTTGATAGTTGGCTTCGTGGTTGAAGGTTATCGATTTGCATTTTTTTCTACACTTTAAAAAACTTAGTATCAATTAGTTCAACCTCCTTCATCGCCACATTGCATGCTTTGAAAACGTCGTCAGGACTTTTGATCCGACTGTTGATTAAGACCGTTATATTTATTTTGTCAATTATTAATAGGCATTAAGGTAAAATTTATAGACTTTACATCTTACAAAACATATTTGATATGTTTTAAGTCATAATAAATGTCAAAGGCTAAAAAAGCTAATTGTATATTAACATGAATAAGTTTTTTTTATATATATTCCTAAATTTACTATTGCATGCATACCAAATACATTTTTGCAACATGTTATAGCTCGAAATCTGTGAGATATATCAAATAAATAGTGTCCTTTGTATGAGAAAATTCGAGCTATGTTTTATGTATTTCAATAAAAATTTAAAAAAAACATTGATATTTTTAAACTCAATATTAGAGAACAAAATTGTGTTATTGTATATGTTATACTCAACATAATCATATCATTATTAAAGAATCTTTATATCGTTTAACTACATGGTATTTTACACACGAGATCGCTATTCTATAGGGGTTATGATTCTTTGTAAGGGATCCGTTTCTTTCGTGTGCCGCGGTCGAAACTTTAAGACCAGAGAACCAAAATACTATGACCGGGGGTTAAATAAAAAACAAATGACCGCGGGTCACTTTTCTATGGGGTCAATTTACTCAAGTACACCAGCGTTCAAGTAAAAATATCTTTTGTCGCAACTGTCAGGTAATATTGAGCGGTTAACCGGTTAACCGCTCGGAATTTTAAACGGTTATCCGGTTAGTCAAATGATCGATTATTTACATCCCTATTATAAAATGAGTCACATTTCGTCACAACGGTGTTTCAGCCCTTTTTGCTCTCTAACACAAAGAGTTTTTATCGGATCTTCACTAAACTTGCATTAAATGCTCTTTTATATAAAATCTAGGTACAATTAAATTACTACTTAAAGGGAAATGGACAGCTGGTGATAAATATCTTTTAAATGAAAGATATTGAAAAACAATCGCTTTCTGCCTTTGAAATTTTGAAAAATAATAAAAAATGAAGTAGTTAGAGCCGTTTAAACTTTGTGATATATGACTGTGCAAGCGACCATGGGGGCCGCCATTTTGTTTACCTGTGTGACGTAACTAAGGCCTTCCGCGACCTTCCGGTTATAGCGAGTCTAACCGGGAATGCCGTAGAGTGCGCGGAATTTACATCGATAACATTAATAAACTGAAATACTGAGAAAAATTGGACATGTGGAGGAAGGTAAAAACACTTTAGAACTTCAGTGTTACGATTTCGATCCTAAATTATCAGAGAATGTAATATTAGAAGACGGAGACTACGACGGGTCGGGCGAAGAGAAAGCGCATTCGCCGGACGAATTGGCGACTGCAATACTTGTGTTTAAATGCCTACAAAGGAGGTTAATACTTGCTGCAGAACAAATGAAATGAAGATTGGGTGTCTTGGTGACAATGAGTGCATAGCAAAACCATCAACATTTCGAGCTATTGGTGCTTAATCCAGCCATACTTGAGGTAGCGTATATCAGGCAAATCTCATAGGACACCGGAATCGGGCACGGATACTCTTGATAATATTTGCATACTGGTTGTGAATAAAGGCATCGAAGCCCTGTGACTTTCGAAAAATGTTTCTCAGATATATTTAGTCTTATCTGTTAATATTTCCGTAAATATTAATCATAAACATCGGCTCCAGGATATCTTCGTTTTTACGGGGCTACGACTAAAACACGAGCAGATAAAGACGATAATACATGTGCCGATTTTTATAACATCCAGTCAGAGACAGTGTATAGCCATATGGCTATACACTGTCTCTGTACCCAGTACAAAACGGATGAGATATTACGTTTTTATTTAATAAAATAAGGGGGGTCAAATTATTTTTCTGGTCTGTTATGAATTTTCCGTGACGTTTAACATCGGTTCTGCTCCTCAATCGGACATACATTTTTAGAAAATAGACCATTTATTCTCGGTATCGCAACATCCGGGAACTTTTGTACATCCAGGTCTCAATCACAGAGTTTCTCAATATCTCATTTGGATCCAAACTGTTGCTGACCTTTAAGTACATTTGTTTTGATTCCGATCTGGGTCCTAACTGTTTGTCAGTCTCTCGTACGGATCAAAGTTTCTTCAATGAGCTTTTCAATACATTCAAACCCTAGTTTGGATTTTCAATCACAGAGTTTCTCAATATCTCATTTGGATCAAAACTGTTGCTGACCTTTAAGTACAGTCAGTTTTGATTCCGATCTGGGTCCTAACTGTTTTTCAGTCTCTCGTACGGATAAAAGTTTCTTCAATGAGCTTTTCAATACATTCAAACCTTAGTTTGGATTTTCAATCACAGAGTTTCTCAATATCTCAGTTGGATCCAAACTGTTGCTGAACTTTTTGCACAGTCATTGACATGACAAAAGTGGAATATCAATTTATCATCTAGCAATTGAGACTGGCAATGTCTGATTAAGATCCAAACTGATTAATTGTCTGCTGAACAAAGTATTTGATATTCTGATCTGGGTCAAAACTGAACGCTCTAGATAACGTGACTCGAGTGCTCATTTATTGTATTAATGTCGTATTTTACTTATCGTTATATATCTTGAGCTTATATAAAGATCTATGAACATCATAATCGAAACAGATTCAGGACATATTTCAGCAGGCGGCTTTGATCTAGATCGCATTTTATGCTGACATTCATCATCAACCACTAATCAATTAAGCTGCCTTGCAAATTGTACGATATGGACCGGAAATGTTTATACACATTCCCTTTCTGCCTAAGACCCCCTCTGTGAAGAAGTAAGAAGCTTTAGGCCTGCAGGGCATAAAGATCCATATAACGTAATCTAATTAGCCGCACTTGTCAAACAGGGTTGTGATTTTAAACACAGGCTAGCTAGTTGGCTACTTAAATATGCGATTACACGCCACGAGCCTTTTACCCTTACCCCATAGCCTGTTTCTACTTCTGAAAATATGTGACCACTTAAAACAGGTTGAAAATACTTTCAGCCTGCTTTAAGCTTTTATCTGCTAAAATATAGAAAATATTTCTTATGATTTTTATTTGTGACAGTATGATATTGAAACTATTTTCTTCAGTATATGAAGGAATTAATTAAAGGCGTTAAAAGGCGTATTTATGGGGGAACGGGTTACATCAAAACAAAAAAGCCAAGATCTTTAAAAAAAAAAAAAAAGAAGAAAAAAAGAAGATTGGACACTTCTAGCTCTTGTGGTTTTGTATAGATCTAGATGTGTATGCTGCTTTTTTATAAAGGTTAGAGTCTATCATAAAACTCGAATTTAAATTAAAATTCATTTAGGCCTATCTAAAAGTTGTTTGAATTTTTTTCTACAGAAATGACGAGTGTAAAACTACACCCAGAAATAAGAACGATAAAACTAGATCCAATCAAAATCGGTTTTGGACTCAAGTAAGATCGCTTTATCAGATCGGAATCTAGAGAATCGCGATGATTAAACTAAGAAAGAAAAACCCAATCTAGATCTACCCGTACAATATGTAGATCTAGTAATGAGACTTTTTTCATTAAGAATTTCTGTAGCGTTGAATTTCTAAACCGAGACGAACCAGCTAGAAAATGCTGATTTGTAAACGAGTTGGTAGATCTAAGCCAGTTCAACATTTAGGTCTAGATCAGCACAATATCGCACTGATTATCAGATTTTTTTTTATTGTAGATCTAGATCTAATAATTATAATCATCAATCAAGGTAATATGGATGTCGCCATACTCTACTGTTAGCCATTTCGCAGGATTGTTTTCCCAGATTCTATAGCTGGGAATTGGAACGGACATTTCTCTAAGCCAATTACCGATAGTAGCTTCTGATCGTTTCTGGATCTACACGACCTTTCAAGTTCATCATAATCAATATGAATATACCATCTATCTATTATCTTTTTTTTTAACTGTATGCGACCTTGAATTAAGCTTGCCGTTACCTTTACTGACGAAGTGTGAACTGTCCGTCCAAGTTACAGTGGTTGAGTGAAAGAGCCAATCAGCGTTTAGGCCTTTGTGACGTCACAAAATGGATAAAAATCGAGGGTTCCGAATGATAGCTTTGCCAATATGGCGGCGCCCGTTCCAATTAGCGATAGCTTACCTGTATGCAGTAAATCGATCTTTTTCGTACCTTATCGATGAGTAATAATTGCAGGACCTTCATGAATGTTGCTTTTAGGATAAAATCTAGGATCTAAGACCATATTGTTATCAGCTGTCCGTTTTCCTTTAAATCGAATAAGTCATGTGGGACGTTTTGCCCTTTATGTATTAAAAGTTGACTGTTTCAGCATTTTTTGCTCTCTAAAACAAGCATTTTTTAGATGATCTTCACCAAAGTTTATTACTATAAAATCTTGGTCCAGTGTGATTACTACTAAAATCGCATATGGCATGTTTGCGTTTTTGCCATTTTTGTATTAAAAAAAAGTGATTCAGCAATTATTGCTCTCTTTCACAAATACTTTTATTGGATCTTCACCAAACTTGCTGAAAATCTAGGTTTAGTTTGATAACTACTAAATTCGTATCAGGCATATCTAAGTTTTTGCCCTTTATGTATTAAAAATGGCTGTTTCCATTAAGTTTTTATCTCTAACACAAATACTTTTTATTGAATTTTCACCAAACTTGCTGAAAATTTTAATTGATATTAAATCATGGTTAAATTTGAATACAACTTAAATCGCATAAGGAATGTCGGAGTAATTGCTCTTTAATTATTAGAAATGACTGTTTCAGCCTTTTTTGCTCTCTAACACAAAGAGTTTTCATCGGATCTTCTTCAAATGTGCTGATATTCTTTATTTATATAAAATCTAGGTCCAGTTTGATTATTACTAAAATCCCATAATGATTATCAGAGTTATTGCCCTTTATGTATTAAAAAGGACAGTTTCGCCATTTTTTGCTCTCTAACACAAATATTTTTTATTGATTTTCACCAAATTTGCTGAAAATGTTTATTAATATAAAATCAAGGTTAAGTTTGAATATTACTAAATCGCATAATGTATATCTGAGTTATTGTCCTTTTATTATTAAAAAATGACTGTTTCAGTTTTTTTGCACTCTAACACATACAGTTTTTATCGGATATTCACCAAACTTGCTGAACATGTTTATAAATATAAAATATATGTCCAGTTTGAATAGTACTTATATCGCATAAGGCATGTCTGAGTTTTTTGCCCTTTAGTTATTAAAAATTAATGTTTCAGCATTTTTTGCTCTCTATCACAAACATTTCTTTTCGGATCTTAACAAAACTTGCTGAAATTCATTATTTATACAAAATCTAGGTTCAGTTTGATTATTACTTAAATCGCATAAGGCATGTCTGAGTTATTGTCCTTTGTGTATTTAAAAATACCTGTTTCACCATTTTTTGCTCTCTAACACAAATAACTTTTTTGTGATGTTCACCAAACTTGTTGAAAATGTTTATTAATATAAAATCTAGGTCAATCATCTTAACTACCAAAATCGCACGAGGCATGTTGGAGTTATTGCCCTTGAATGATTATAAATTGCATACTTCAGGATTGTCAGCTTTTCTGACTCAAACGGTTTTAATTGAATCTTCACCAAATTTGCTGAAAATAATATTGGATAAAAACTTGGTCCAGTTCTATGAAAACCCAAATCGCCGAATGCATGTTGGAGTTATGGTTCTTCAATTATTAAAAATTTGCTATTTCACCCTTATTTTAGCCCTGTCAACTCAGTAACAGGAACAGTTTTTATTCTATTTAAGCCAACTAAACTATTTGGTCAATGGTTGCATGTGCTTCATCTTGGCCGTGTTGGTAATAAGTAAAGTAATAAATGACTACTCCATACCTCCTTTACCTCTTGAAGGATTTTCAGTCAACTGTATTCGATTTTTGTCTTGGCCTATATGTAATACAAATACACAATGCCAGCAAGTTTGGTGAAGATACAATAAAAAGTGTTTGTGTTAGAGAGCAGAAAAGGCTGAAACAGTCATTTTTTTAATTATTCAAGACAATAACTCAGACATGCCTCATGCGACTTTGATAGTTATCAAACTTGAGCTAGATTCTATTCTAATAAACATTTATAGCAAGTTTGGTGAATATCCAAAAATAAGTGGTTGAGTTAGAGAGCGGACAAGGCTGAAACAGTCATTTTCAGCAAGATCCCCCGTATTGTACACGCTTACCACCGTGATTAATTATTTACACGTGGGGACCGTATCTCATAGTTTAACCCTGTGCCTACTGGGCCCGTATTCTGAAACACTCTTAGATAATTTTTACTCTAAGTAAATCAATATTCTCTTAGTTTTCGGCAATTTGCTCTAAGTATTTGATGATATACTCTTAGAAAGTGAAAAAAACTAAGAAAATTCTAAACTCGACAGATTTCACTAAGTATAACGATATACTCTTAGAAAATCAATATAGTCTTAGTTTTCGGCCATTTCAACTAAGTATTTGGGGATTCCCTCTTAGAAAGATGAAAAAACTAAGAAAATTCTCAACTCGCCAAATTTACTATAGAATTTTTTTTAAACTTTAGAAAACTGTGACCCTCTCTTAACTTTTTAGAACTTTCTAGGATTTGAACACGAACGTTTATTAAGCAGTAATAACAGGTAGAATAGATAATTTATTGAATAAAAATCGTTTATAGACCTATAGATACGTTTAGCGGATGTTTTTGAGCCGACGTTTATGTTTGAGTGGCTTCGTGAAATGGGGTCAACGTCTGGGTGGGGTAACGTCATTACAAAGGACTGGGATTACTGTTTAAGACATTATTACATACGGTCTTCATCGCGAAAACGTGGAAAATATCGATATCTATTCAAATTCTATATTTTTAGTAATAAATGACCACTGTATGTACCAAAACTAGCGTAAATACATAATTAGGTTCACAATTATAATTAACTAACAAGCCAAATTTCAACGAAGTCGCCGTAGCTCAATTGATAACGAGTCTTACTTGCATGTCGGGGGTAACCGGTTCGAGCCACACAGGGTACGATTTTTTTTCTTAACAACCCCCTTCTTTTTTTTAAAAAAAAAATCATCATTATTTCCATAGATTCGTTTCTTTAAATATAAATAACTGCTTAATTCTTTCAATGCCAAACTTTCGTAATAGTTTACTTCTTCACCGTTTCATTGTCGTCTGCTTCAATTTTGTTGTCTGCAATATCGTTTCAAAGTAAATTGTAAGGCAGTATGACTAAAAAGAATTCAATACGAGTGCCAAATAGTTTGGATCCTGATCAGACGCCGCGTAACGCGGCGTCTGATCAAGGTCCAAACTTATTGCAAACGTGCTTTTAGGCGCCATTGAGAGTGAAAGGGATAAAGCATGCTAAAATTGAAGTAAAAGTCTCCAATTAGAAATGTTCCTTCTTATTGTCAGCCTGCTAGTTCTAGAAATGACTTTCATGTTTCTACTATTTCTTGATATTTGAAAAACATTAAGAAAAGTGTCCTGCAGATTGATGTTTAACCATTGTCATGCAGAATTGTCATCTTCTGCAAACACATCATCTGCAGAAAACAACATAATCAATTTGATACTTTCAAAACTTAAAAACAGTAAAATATGACTGGCAAACAAGTTTGGATCATATCAGACGCCGCATAACGCGGCGTCTGATCTGGATTTTTACTGTATACAAACTGTTAACAAATTTTATCCAAGTCGCGCTTAGCATAACAAGAGCCCCATGGGGCATATTTCGCTCACCTGAGAATAGCTGAAAAAATGGAGATAATAATTTATGTCCAGGACTAACCTAGATATGTAACAGACCGGAACAATTTGAACAGATTATGTAAAGTATATTTAAAAGTGTCACTATACCGAATATAAAAGCTCTGGCCATATTAGTGTCAGAGAAGAAGACGTTTGAAATTTTCTCTATATAACTCTATGTAAAACTGTGACCCCCGGGGCGGGGCCAATTTTGACCCCAAGGGCATACTTTGAACAAACTTGAAAGAGGACCTGTTGGCGATGCTATGTGCCAAACATCTAAGCTCTGGCCGTTGTAGTTTCAGACTAGAAGATTTTTTAAGTTTTCATTGAAAAAATCTATTTTTAGCTCCTGTTACCTAGTTATGCAACAGACCAGAACCATTTTAAAATTTTTAGTAAAGGACATCTAGAAGTGTCACCATGCCAAATATAAAAGCTCTGGCCACATTAGTTTCAGAGAAAAAGACGTTTGAAAATTTCACTATATAACTCTATGTAAAACTGTGACCCCCAGGGCGTGGCCAATTTTGACCCCAGGGGCATAATTTGAACAAACTTTATAGAGGACCTGTAGGCGATATTATGTGCCAAATATCTAAGCTCTGGCCCTTGTAGTTTCAGACTAGAAGATTTTTTAAGTTTTCAATGAAAAAAATCTATTTTTAGCTCCTGTGACCTAGTTATGCAACCGACCAGAACCATTTTGAAATTTTTAGTATAGGACATCTAGAAGTGTCACCATGCCAAATATCAAAGCTCTGGCCATATTAGTTTCAGAGAAAAAGACGTTTGAAAATTTCACTATATAACTCTATGTAAAACTGTGACCCCCGGGGCGGGGCCAACTTTGACCCCAGGGGCATAATTTGAACAAACTATATAGAGGACCTGTAGGCGATGCTATGTGCCAAACATCTAAGCTCTGGCTCTTGTAGTTTCAGACAAGAAGATTTTTTAAGTTTTCAATGAAAAATATCTATTTTTAGCTCCTGTGACCTAGTTATGCAACCGACCAGAACTATATGAACAATGTTGGTAAAGGACAGCCAGAAGTGTCACCATGCCAAATAGCAAAGCTCTGACCACATTGGTTTCAGAGAAAAAGACGTTTGAAAATTTCACTATATAACTCTATGTAAATCTGTGACCCCCGGGGCGGGGTCAATTTTGACCCCAGGGGCATAATTTGAACAAACTTGATAAAGGACCTGTAGATGATGCTATGTGCCAAATATCTAAGCTCTGGCCCTTGCAGTTTTTGACAAGAAAATTTTAGATTTCCTTATTTTTTCACTTTGGTTGCCATGGCAACCAGAGTTCTGCATTTTTTTTAATTCTTTGAACAAATTTGAAAGAGCTTGACCCAAGGAACATTTCTGTAAAGTTTGGTTGAATTCTGTCAAGCGGTATAGGAGGAGATGTCATTTGAAGCAATTGTTAACGACGACGGACGACGCACGACGCACGACGGACGACGCACGACGACGGACGCCGGACACAGGGCCATCCCAATAGCTCACCTTGAGCCTTTGGCTCAGATGAGCTAATAAGAGGGTTTCTTTTAAAGGGACTCGCAACCGGATGGTGTACTTGTCAAAATAAAATAAAATACTCAAATAAAAGCAAATTTGTGGCATTATTTGGCTTCTGACATTAAAAAAATATGATCAGTCCAAAAAAAGTCTCAAGAATCGTCACCGAATCTTAGATTTTTAGATATTTTCCATCGTTTTTCTATACCGACTAGTAGACGGTATAGTTGTTGTTGTTGCTTCTCTACACGGGCTCAGACATAAACACGAGCCGAATTACGAAGTTGTATGCTCTTTCGATAGCTACACATTGAAATACGTTAAATCGATCCGAGATAAACGGATAGTTCCGTGTATTGGTCTAAGCGGTTTCCCCTATTTTGCCTTCTGTCCGCCAATGCCGGGCCCCGGGTTCGAATCCCACCAGAGACCAATATTTTTTTTTTATTGAAATACAATTTTTTAAACAGAATTTCTTATCCTAAACTAATTCTTTACCATTTATATAAGCGTTTGACACATATTTACAAATTACTATTTTTAATGCACCATCTGGTTGCGAGTCGCTTTAAAGCAGGCTGCCAATAGACTTTTACATCAATTCTAGCATGCTTTAACCCTTTCACTCTGGCGCATAAATGCGCGTTTGCAGACAGATTGGATCTATTATCAGGATCCAAACTATTTGGCACTCGTATTGAATTCTTTTCAGTCATACAATTAACTTTAAAAAGATACTGCAGACAACAGAATTCACGGTGTATAAACCTGTATGCGTACTTTGAGCTTTGTACGAATACTTTGAGCTCTGTACTGGTTGTTTTTGAGCCTCGAAGCGACACAACGGAGGAAAACAACAGGTATGTGACATGAGTTCCTATTTATTTTCCTCTCTTTAAATGAAAAGTCTTGTCGGTAAGCATGATTTTCAAATACCGGAGAGAATGATTAACCAATCGCGACCGTCTTTGGTACAATCTATACATCTACATATCTATTTCGAGGCATAAATCAACTGGTGGCTCACTCGGAATTCTTTTGGATGTCGTCAAAACATTGCATTTCATACAGCATCTATCCTTGTTTATACTGTTTTATCAAAACAAATGTGCTTTCCAGAGTAAATCCAATTGATGCGATGTGATAGCTTTATTCCTTTTTTTGAAAGTATGGTCGCAATTTGCATATTTGATCAGAAGAATTGATGCTGTTTTGTACGGTCAGCTATTTCAAACACGGCTGACACTGTATCATCAGCTGCGAGCATATGTGTACCGTCAGCTCAAAATCAGAATTTTCTATTTATGTGTTCTTCTGTTAAAAAATGCCTTAAATTTCAAATCATGCAGTCATTATAAAGAAAATGTACCAAACTATTATATACATTTATTAAAACACAGATAGTGCGTATAAATAATCTTTTCCCACTTCATTCAATTTCGAACAGATATACATTGATCTACTGTCAAAAACCACCCATTATTCCGTAGACGACATTAAAGTGTTTTTCAAGAATATTTCAAATTCTGTGGTAATTTAGGTCGTTTGCAATTAAAAATATTAAAAATACCTCCTGGGGTGCACAATTTGTAAAACAATGAGTCCCTTGGGCAAAACATTTAGTTTTTCAGATTTATATATTATATAATGGCCAAACTATTATGAGTCTTGACAAGTGAGTCTTTGGCAATTTTAATGAGTATAGGTCTCGGAACTCGCAGCTGTATTAATCACTGTAAATCTAAAATATTTTAAAAATCATTGGACCCATCCATTATTGTCAGAGTTTGAATAGCCATATATGAAATATACCTATATTAATGGAAAGCGACTGGTGAATGAAAGTGCCTTGCACAATGTTAATAACTTTGAGTTAATATTTTGAGAGTTATCCCCCTTTAAAACATTTTCTATTGTTCTGCATAAAACCCATGTTTGACTGACATTGTTCAGGATTAATTTTCATTTATGAAAAGTGTTATGAATCATTAAAAGTGTCTTGCACATAATTTACTGAAATGCATCAATACCATTCAGTCATTCCCCAGTGCAGCACTTTCTTTTCCGGTGGATAACTTCTGCTATACAGAAGCTCTCAATTTTGAAATTGAGAGATGTTATGTATACTGTAATTATCTCGGTTTCATGCCCAATAAACGAACTTCTAGAAGGGTAGAGGAGCCAGTTTGTTGGTTAATTCGTTCATCGGTCTGCCCTTGACACATATTTTTGATGCAACTTCTTTTACATTTCTTTACCGATTGACGTCAAACTTTGCATAATAGTGGGGGTGAGACAGGGTTGGTTACTCTCCCCAACACTCTTCAGCATATTCCTAGAGAGAATTATGTTGGATGCTTTGGCATACCACGACGGAACGGTTAGCATCGGTGGGAGGACAATCACGAACTTGCGCTTTGCAGATGACATAGATGGTATAGCAGGGAAGGAAGAGGAGCTATCCAATCTAGTTGAAAGCCTTTACAAGACATCTACCGACTTTGGCAACAAATCAGCGCAAAAAAGACAAAACTGCTGACCAACAACATCATTGGTATCAGCACTGAAATCATGGTCAATGGGGAGAAGCTTGATTGCGTAGATAGTTTTAAGTACCTGCATGGTTGCGACAGTTTCTGACAAGGGGTCGATATCCGAGATACTTGCAAGAGCCGCTCAGACCACAGCAGCACTCGCAAAGTAAAATTAATATGGAATGATCGAAATATAAGCCTCAGCTCGAAAATAAGGTTGATGCGTTCACTTGTCATGTCCATATTCCTATATGCCAGCGAGACTTGGACCTTGAATGCAGACTTGGAGCGAAGAATTAGTTCGTTAGGGAGGTGTTTCAGAAAAACACTTTGCATATCATACAAAGAACACATCTCAAATGAAGTAGTTCGAAACAGGATCAAAGAAGCCATTGGACCTCTCGAAGATTTATTAACAATTGTCAAGCAACGTAAAACGATATGGTACGGGCATGTGATGAGATCAACAGGGCTTTCAAAGACAATATTACCAGGCACAATTCAGGGAGGAAGAAGGAGAGGCAGACAGAGCAAGCGATGGAAAGATAACATAACAGAGTGGACAGATTTAAGTCTAAAGGAAAAGGTGCGGATGGCAGAAAACAGAGGGGAATGGAGAAAGCTGGTTGTCAAGAAATATATGGTGCCCCAACGGTCCGACATGACCACGGGATAGATGAAGGTGATTAATTATTAAATAGATATGTGGTTGTTATAATTTTCATACGAGTGTTTCCAAAAAGTACAAAGTTATTGTCCCATATTGGACTTCTGTACTAAAAAGCGCGGTTAGGCGTTTGTTAGCCCTATAGTATTATGATAATTCTTAACTTCTGTTTTAGTTTTTAGTTTTCAAAAAAAGACGGATGACTATTTTCTAGATGTGTGAACTCTTTTATGTTCTCTACAACCATTGGTAACAAGTCAAGTAATGTTTTAGTCGTACTACTATCATTTCTTACTTCTCCATGATTCTTCTCTTCCGAGTAATTTGCCTGTGGGTGTTGGTAAACTAAGTTTCGAAAGTTCTTCTTCTTTATCACCATCTCCGTAAGTGTCTGCAGCCAAGAAATCTAGTGCTATTTGGGTGACGTGGAGCTTTATTCTTTTTTGTATTTTACTGGACTTGGTGTTATTTATGTTTACTGATACTGTTTGGTTGTTTGGAATCACTTTTGGTTTTCTTTTTCGAATTCAGATGGATTAATTTAGCAGATTTGTGTGTATTGTTTGCCCTGGTACGTTCCAAATTAAGTATTTTTACCTAAAGAGTTTTTGCTTTATGGTTCTTGGCACGGTGACTGACGGCTGCAGAGAAAACGTCGAAAACTTGGTCGCAGTAACAACAGCTAAATCTAGCTTCGCATAAAAAGAGAGAAAACGCTCTTGAGCTGACCGTACAAACGTTTTCATTCATTTTCACAGCTGATGATACATTTCCCCTAGAGCTGACCGTACAATTTGCTTCGCATTGTTTACATGATTTCTGGCGTTTAAACTGCACATTCAAATATATCATTTCCATAAAATCGTATCAGTAGATATAAAATATATTTTGATAATAAAATGTGTAGTTTAAGATGTAGAAACTGTCGTTTAAATGGCAAAAACTACTGGGTCTTTATGACAAAGCTATCGAAAACAAGGTGAGCCTTCACCAGTATCCGAGAAGATTCACCAAGATAAATTCAAGACACCAACTCAATACGTTGAAAATTTCACACCTGCAACATATCTAAACAGGTATGTCATAGGTTCAGCACTGAAATCAATGTTTGAATGTCTGCAGAATGGGATTTACTCACCCCTTAGCGGTCTCGCAAGTCCGCCATTGTGACATTTCTCGATTCAGTGCTCAGCAGCTACCAGTACGGAGCTCAAACAACACGTACAGGTTTATACACCGTGGAATTGAAGCAGACGACAATGAAACTGTGAGAATTAGACTCACTCTCGCCTAAAGGAACGTTTGCAAATATTTTGCACCTTGATCAGACGCCGCGTTTCGCGAAACGCGGCGTCTGATCAGGATCCAAACTGTTTGACACTCGTATTGAATTCTTTTCAGTTATACTTCCTTACATTTAAGGCTTTGAAACGATATTGCAGACAACAAAATTGAAGCAGACGACAAGAAAATTTAAAGGAGTAAACTATCACAAAAGTTTGGCAGTGGAAGGATAAAGCAGTTATTTGTATTTAAAGAAATAAATCTATGGAAATAGTGATGATAATTTAAAAAAAAAAAAAGAACAAAAAAGATCGTACCCTGTGTGGCTCGAACCAGCTACCCCCGTCATGCCAGGCAGAGTCGCTATCGATTGAGCTACGGCGACTTCGTTGAAATTTGGCTTGTTAGTTAATTATAATTGTGAACCTAATTATGTATTTACGCTTAAGTATAAACACTTTTTATTCAATTAATTATCTATTCTACTTATTCTGGGACAATGCTTGCTGCTTTATAAACGGGAGAAGAAAACAAACCCGCAAACTACACCGCAAATAAACAGTCACCCATGTTAGTATGCGAGAAGAGTGACGTCATTTTAGTCGGGGAAGTCCCTGACAACGGCCATATTTTACTCTTAGTTTTTTTTTCACTAACTAAATACTTAAGTATTTTCTTAGAGTAAAAGTTAGCAAAAAAATCTTAGTTGAAAATGTTAGAGTTTAGAAATGTCTTAGTAAAATACTTAGAATGTTTCAGAATACGGCCCCTGGTCGCAACTTTACGGAGTTTACAAACTGTTTGACTCTGAAACCAGAGTCTCTGCTAAAACAGACACCGCGTAACGCGGCGTCTCATCTGGATCCAAACTGTTTGACACTCGTCTGGAGGTTTGTTTAATCAAAAATATGTATAAATCTAAACTAAACAAATATTGCACACGACAATGTCAAAGCAGACGTCTTAGCAGCAGAATAAGGGTTAACTTCTTCATTTCAGTGCTCCAGTTAAGAGGAATAAACTGAACAAATCCAACATTTTCTCACTCATTTTAGCACCGAATGCTATGGTGTTACTACTGATTAAGGTGGTTCGCGGGTCAGCTTATTCTGTGTCAGAATTCTTTGAAACCTTGATTACATTGAAATATACCATATGGAGAGTGAAAAATCGTTAAAATAAAAAAAGTTACACTGCCGTTTTTTTCTGACAGGACCTTTTGTCGAGAAAAACTCCGTTTTTGATAAACAGGAATATTTTCTTTATAAAATGATATAACTCAATAATTTCTGTACATTCAAGTAAACTGTTCATAGACTATAAGATATTGGGCAAACAAAAGTATTTCATGACATATGTTCTGGATATATCAATATTTTAAAAAAGTCAAATTCTGAAAATCTCAAATTACAAAAAATCTAGCTGTTTAACATACACGTATTTTATTCTTATTAGATAGATATAACTTAATTCTACTAGTCACAAAAATTTAATGAAAATCTACAGTAGAATTTACATTTTATACATGATTTCCTGAAATTCTGACAAAATGTTAACACAAAACGAGTAACCTCCCTTGAGTTCAACTTTAAAATGCCGTCAGCTCTAAATAATACCATAAGTCAAACCTGTAATAAGGGACCATTGAAAACGGTAGCTTGTAGATCTTTAAAGGTAAGTGACTGCTTAATGCATAACAAAAGTAATGCATTTAAAAACGCTCCTTTATGATCTATCTTTTAGCATTATTTTTGTCTTGTGCTAAGCTGCCATCTGTTATATAGGCTATAAATCCTCACAAATTTAGCTGTCACTTGACTATACTTGCATCTGATATTATTAATTATTACGTGACTAAACATAGCCTGTCCTTTGATCACGGCGTTATGAATTGACTAGTCACTAAAATCGGACAATTTGTTAAAAAAAAAGTTTTGAACCGAGTGGGAAACGAACCTCGAACCTTTGGATTGCAAGTCAATCACCGTAGCCACTGCGCTAACAGAGAAGACACTGAATTAGATCGAACTTTTCTTTATCTATATTTTCTACTATAAGCACGTGCCGCAAAGATCAGGTGAAAGTCATCAACATTTCCGGAACTCGAGATGCGGGCCGCCCGCTGTCGAACCACCTTAAACCGTCTCTTCGAGACGATTCTAATGAGTATGACACCATTGGGTTTAAAAGCAGAAATAAAGAGTTTAGTAATCGAAATACTTCCGTTATCTGGAGCCCTGTATTTACAGAGTTGTCCTTCTTTCCATTCACAAGGAGGCTTCTTAAATTGTGCTGCACCGAAAAATTATAAATAAAAATTTAAAAGCGAATTTCTTAGATAAAGCCGCTTTTTGTGAAATAATCACGTCCCATGTAGTTCTAATGGGATCCCAAACAACCGTTTTATGCAGGCTTCCCAAAAACACAATGCGGCTTTAAAATTAAATGGCTCAGCTGTTTAAAATCTCAATTTCTAAAATATAAAAGTTCTCATTTTGCATATGACAAAATTTGACATGAAATTTTCGAAAGCTATGAATTTTTACCAGATTCATATATCTATAATTTGATTTAAAAACTTGAACATCTACTTCATTGCTTCAGTTATAGCCTAGTTTGATATACAAAATGTGTCCTAGGTTTTAATAAAACCTCTTGAACATAACGGTAGTGTTATTTTTTATATTTATTTTAATTGTTAAATATAACCTATATTTTTGTCATTTTGTAAAATAATGTAATTTTAAATTGCGTAATGTAGGTATAATTGTCTGATTTAATTTGACTGAAAGTATCATAAAATTATTTCAAATAATAAAACCGTTATGGTAATTATATTATCAACGTTTGTTCGAAACATTACCTCAAAAATACACAAAAACGGTCCAGTGCCCTTGACTTGAGGACATTTAGGCTCGTGGTGTGAATTATCTAGTCATGTAATCCAACTCTGCATTATACCATTGTGTAGGCAAATAATGGCTCTTTCGAACGATATATCACACATGCATTTTGCACCTATATTAATAATGTTATTGATCTAGTTGCATTAATTATGAAACACCCCTCGTATCCACGTAAAAAGTGCCCCCTCCCTACAACAACACCAACTTTGAGACAAAGATTGCGTGTGTTGTTCGGAGGGAGTTGTTATAGGAGGGGGTGTTAGGACTTGACTTACATTTGCAAACAGCTTGAATCAAGATTAGACGCCGCGTAACGCGTCGTCTGATCTAGATTCAAGCTGTTTGCCATTCTTAATTATACATGTTTTCTTTGTCAAAATGTAAAACTAATATGTACGGCAGGCGACAACGGTAAATAGAGCGTGCTGCCCCCAAAGTTGAAATGCAAAAGTCCGCATCGAAACTCCGCCCTGCCAGGTCAATAAAATCGGTCTATATCAATAATGAAATCTTCCAGCAAGCACACACGGAGAGTTCATTGCAACATCCAGGCATAAATGGGTAAGAAAATGTCATTGGCCATGTTTTAGTCTCTTTAACCCGTTGCCTGCAGATATCTACTTCACTGGATTATATAAACAATTTGGAACCTGATCAGACACGGCGTGTGCTTACTCGTGTTGAGGTTTCATTGAGAATAAAACCTTTTTATAACGACCAGAGAATATAGTAGGTGTTTACCACAGATGACTGCTTAAAGCAAGGTGGCACTAACACAGAAAGCTCCTTTAGGAGCCATCTGTTTCACCGTTGCCTTTAATCTAAACAATCAATTTGTCTTCGGTTTAATGGTCGTAATAGACAGGTTTTACTGTAAACCAATGCATAAATCTAAAATTGACAAACAAATGTCAAATTAAAAGCAGATGCCAGTTCCGTTTGAGAAGGATTAGAATTACGTGTATATCATTTTACCCTGTAGATCAGTTTACCCTCTGATTACCTTTCATGACATGGCTGGCATGTGTTAATCATTTGGATCCAGATCACTGAGATCAGACACCAGGTCCGACTTTGTGTCTGATTTGGATAGAAGCTGTTTGGCACTCGTAATAAAATTCCTGTTATTTAAAAAGTATTGGTGTTAGTTTTAGGTACTTAGGAAAAAGACAACGATTTCTATGCATGTCATATTGCGGCAGGTGAAGGGTTAATTAATTTGACCACAGTCATACGCGATCTCCTGGGAAGTTCACGGGGTGAAACTGATCATACAATCTAGGATGTGTCTACTGTCCCCCTTTAACCCGTTACTCCATAGATACACATTTTTTCGCATTTAACCCTTTACCTGATAGCCTATTTCAAGTACTTAAGATAGGTGACTACTTAAAGCAGGTTGAAAGTAAAGCAGAATGCGCCTTAGGGCGCATTCTGCTTTACTTTCAGCCTGCTTTAAGCTATCATGTGCTATAATATAGAAGATATTCCCCATAATACATATTCATTACTGATTAAATTGGAACTACTTTCTTCAGCGGATGAATAAATTATATCCGCCAAAAGGCGGTTCTATTGGGGAAAGGGTTAATAAATTCCTCTACTGAACATGTGCCTCGAGAACTAATTTCTATATCTTAACAGATTGTAGCTTAATGCAGACTGAAAGCAAAGCAGAATGCGCTTTAAGGCGTATTCTATTTTACTTTCAACCTGCCTTGATATGTGGTCACAGTGACCTTATTCCAAAAGTGGAAACAGACTATGGAGTAAAGTGTTATACATTTAAACGCTGGGTGAATGCCATCTGCTGCAGAATTGCCATCTGCTCGAATTTTAAAATCAAATAATAAATCTGCATATTTCAATAAATGAATAGATCTAGTTTTGATTCTGATCAGACGCATAACTATTTTTCAAAGAAAAATTGGAAATTTAAATTTTTTCTAACAAAGGTGTATCAAACTCGTGTAACAAAGGTAAGATAAGGTACGAGCTCATAAGCCTATGGGTTCCAGACAATTGAATCCAGGTCGTACACCGTGTATACTACGCGTAACGTCGCATGACGCGGCGTCTGACCTAGACTAGCGACTGATCTGATAAATAAGATATTTTTGTTATGTATTCCGTTTTCAATATGTGTCACTGTTGCCTTGTTCCTGCCACAGGGCCCGGCACAGATTAAGACTAGCTACCTATCTGATAATAAGATATTTTTATTTTGTATTCCGTTTTCAATATGTGCCACAGTTGCCTTATTCCTGCCACAGGGCCCGGCACAGATTAAGACAAGCTACTTATCTGATAATAAGATATTTTTATTTTGTATTCCGTTTTCAATATGTGCCACTGTTGCCTTATTCCTGCCACAGGGCCCGGCACAGATTAAGACTAGCTACCTATCTGATAATAAGATATTTTTTATTTTGTATTCCGTTTTCAATATGTGCCACTGTTGCCTTATTCCTGCCACAGGGTCCGGCACAGATTAAGACTAGCTACTTATCTGATAAATAAGATATTTTTCAGCGGAGCTGAATGGTTTCTATTTAAACACACTTTTGAAGTTTCTAACATTTTGAACCAATCATATTTGATCAGATGTTTAGAATAAAGAGCACCTGTTAAAAACTGAAGTGTCTGATTGGATAGTAGCCAATGCTCCAGATAAGGGGAGTATTTCAAAACTTAAAATCTTTCTTTCTGCATTAAACCCTATGATGTCCTACTCATTTGAATTGTCTCTTCGAGACGATCAAAATGAGTGGTAACACCATAGGGTTTGGTGCTGAAATGAGTGAGAAAATCTTAGATTTGTTCAGTTTACTCCCTCTTATCTGGAGCCCTGATAAACTGTATCCAGGTTACTGGATTAATTGTGAGACACAGTGCAGTGTTTACTATACTGAGCTGATGCCATCATGCTTCTATTTACTATAGATAGACAGTGGTAGCTCTAAGGTGTTTTGTTATGGTTTACTACCAATTTATTTTAATTGTTAACTACATGTATTTGTACAAATTAACCATACATTGATAGCAATATAATAAATGGCCTCAGGTGAGTTAAACACAATTGTGTTGTTTCATCGTGTATTTACAAAAGCGAGATGGTAGAACTTTTACAGCAGACTGCTGTTACAAAATTGCAACAATATCTGTAAAAGGGTTAAATTATTGTTTTGCATTTCTGTACATTATATTTTTTAGTCAGAGTTATGCTATATCCTTGAATGTGTATTTTTGCTTGTAAATCCAAGATATTGCAATTATTTGAAGAAAAAAAACCATTTCATACAATTTTGCACATCCATCTACAGCATGACTTAATTCAACCTTCCATTCCACTGAATATCTTTTTTAAAGATAATTCTTGTTTATTTTGTGTTCCGTTTTCAATATGTGCCATTGTTGCCTTATTACTGCCACAGGGTCCGGCACAGATTTAGACTAGCTACTTATCTGATAATAAGATATTTTTTGTTATGTATTCCGTTTTCAATATGTGCCACTGTTGCCATATTCTTGCCACAGGGTCTGGCACAGATTAAGACTAGCTACTTATCTGATAATAAGATATTTTTATTTTGTATTCCGTTTTCAATATGTGTCACTGTTGCCTTATTCTTGTCACAGGGTCCGGCACAGATTAAGACTAGCTACTTATCTGATAATACGATAGTTTTATTTTGTATTCCGTTTTCAATATGTGTCACTGTTGCCTTGTTCCTGCCACAGGGCCCGGCACAGATTAAGACCAGCTACCTATCTGATAATAAGATATTTTTATTTTGTATTCCGTTTTCAATATGTGTCACTGTTGCCTTGTTCCTGCCACAGGGCCCGGCACAGATTAAGACTAGCTACCTATCTGATAATAAGATATTTTTATTTTGTATTCCGTTTTCAATATGTGTCACTGTTGCCTTGTTCCTGCCACATGGCCCGGCACAGATTAAGACTAGCTACCTATCTGATAATAAGATATTTTTATTTTGTATTCCGTTTTCAATATGTGTCACTGTTGCCTTGTTCCTGCCACAGGGCCCGGCACAGATTAAGATTAGCTACCTATCTGATAATAAGATATTTTCGGCGGAGCTGACTGGTTTCTATTTAGACACACTTTCTATTTGGCCACACATTTCAACCAATTATATTTGATCAGAAATTTAGAATTAAGAGCACCTGTTGAAACTGAATAGTCTGATTGGATAGTAGCCAGGGCTCCAGATAAGGGAATTATTTCAAAACTTAAAATCTTTATTTGTGCATTAAACCCTGTGGTGTCACTATACATTTGAATTGTCTCTTCGAGACAAACAAAATGAGTGGTTACACCATAGGGTTTGGTGCTGAAAGGAGTGAAAAAATGTGATTTGTTTAGTTTACTCCCTCTTATCTGGAGCCCTGTAGGCTGGTCTATGTCCAATTACAGTTTTACCAGATGTGGACTGTGAGTGTAAAATTTAGAGATACAGACTGCATTGTTTACTACACACTGGGATGATGCAATTATACTTCTATTTTAAGATATGACATCTGAAATCTTTTTATAGATATACAGAGGAAGCTAGGTGTTTTGTAATTGTTTACTACCAATTTGTTTGAATTGTTAACTATTTGTACACATTTTAATACCATACATTAAAAGCAATATTATATATAAAATTAATGGCCTCAAGTGAGTTAAACACAATCGTGTTGTTTCATCATTATTTACAAGAGTGAAGTTCAGCAGACTGTTGTATCTGTACATTTGTGTATGCTATAGTTTGTTTCAAGAAACTCTATGAATGAAGTTTGATATATAGAACAATAGATTAATGAGAGGATCTCCTACCAGTAGCTAGGATATGAGTTAAATTATTGTTCTGTTTTGCATTTCTGTACATGATAGTTTTGCATTTTAAATAAAAGTTACTGTTTCATTTTTTTTTGCTTTTCAATCCGAAAACCTCAATTCCATTTAATTTTGCACACCCATGCATCTATTTAGCCTTAGTTCATCCACTCATTCCGCCGAATATCTTTTTTAAAGCTATTTCTTGTTATTTTGTATTCCGTTTTCAATATGTGTCACTGTTGCCTTGTTCCTGCCACAGGGCCCGGCACAGATTAAGACTAGCTACCTATCTGATAATAAGATATTTTTATTTTGTATTCCGTTTTCAATATGTGTCACTGTTGCCTTGTTCCTGCCACAGGGCCCGGCACAGATTTAGACTAGCTACTTATCTGATAAATAAGATATGTTTTGTTATGTATTCCGTTTTCAATATGTGCCAATGTTGCCTTATTCTTACAACAGAGTCCGGCACAGATTTATCAAATAATTGAGGCTAGAAAAGGACACGTCTGGATAGGAAAAAGGGGACAATAATAATTTATAAACTAAAATTACAGGGCCTGAAGCCAGTCTACGTTGACCTTGTTACAAAATATTTGCAAATGTTTTCGAAGTGTCGCTTAGGATGACAAGGCTTGATGGTCATTCTATCACATATAAAGTACATTTAATTATTCACTCTCAATGACGTCATAAAGCGTATTTGCAAACAGTTTTGACCCTGATCAGACGCCGCGTAACGCGGCGTCTGATCAGGATCAAAACTGTTTGCCGCTTGTTTTGATATATAACGTCAGTTATACTGCCATTAATCTAACTTTGAAACGATGCTGCAGACAATATTGAAGCAGACGACAATATGGCGGCGAGGAGGTAAAATTCTCACGATAAATTTGATCATGAAAGGGTTACTATAGAAGGTCTAAAGTTGCAAATGTAATTCTAGATTACAAGGTGCTTCCCATGTGGATTATTTATTTATTCGGAAAACGACGCTTCATTTAACAGAAGAATTTGCATGACTTTTAGCTTAAGGTAGAAAAGCAGACACGCGTGTGAGTGGGTGGGGTCATGGCTGCCCCTGTTTGTACACTGTAACTGTCGTCTGCCAGGTCATTCATTGCCTGTGCCTAACTTACTGGTAATCGCAAACTGTTTGGATCCTGATCCGACACCGATTAACTCAGCGTCTGATCAGGATCCAAACTGGGGTTTTTTTTCAGTCAAAATTTGGTCATTGAAAGCAGATGATGTTTTACTTAACTGAAGTTTAGTTTAGTTTATCTTATCTTATCTGAAGAAAACAAATCCAGCGAAAAACTGTCAACTTGACTGGCTTTTGATAAGAATATACATGTAATTTTGATTCAGTCTTCATTTGTTGTACAGGTTACATATTAGCAAAGACTGTTGTATTCACTTGACAACACACATGAGGAGACCATCAAGGCGATGTCATATAACCTGGTTCATTGTTGGTACACACACTAATTCTCCGTTTCATGCACATAGGGCAAGTGCTTCCTCAGGCGGGAGAAAAGCTACATGATTGATGAATCACGTGACCAAGTGACTAGAACTCACGCTGTTTGACAGTGCTCTGGTTCGATCCCTAAAGACCACATAAGCCATAACACTTTCAATTTTGATACTCAGAGGTGTAGAAACGCATCACGGTGTTAGTATAATGTGACTGATGTAGGTGCATATTTTGTTTCCAACTATATACAGGTGGAATTTATGTTATCCAATCCGAGTGAGTGAGTGGCACTGCAACGCCGAATAGGCCGTATAACGCCGATGAATGATGAGAACAGATGATAATGACGGGATGATTTCGGCTAATCCCATTCGCTGTGAAATAGCGCATGATAACAAAACCACCGACATGCCTTCCCTTTAGTCCTTGGCGGAGAGTATCATCTATGTCAAACAAACAAAATATCCCCTATGACATTAAGCCACAGAACCGCTTCAAGTAGTAAAATCTCTGGGACAAACGCATCAATATACAATGTAAATGTACCTCAAGAACTATTGGTTAGATTAAACTATTAGGAGCACGATTCGGCGTAGATTTACTCGGTGTCTCACCACGCCCGAACTGTTTTGGTACTAAGGTTTAAATCGAACATCGCATAATACAAATATAGCCCGCAACAGACGGACACAAACTATTAATCGAAATAGGGACCATGGAATTCATACCGAGACTACTAGCAGTGAATCATTACAGTAAAACCTATCTATTACAACTAAATTGTGTTTACGATAGGTGACCGCTTAAATCAAGGTGACAGTGAAACAGAAAGCTCCTTTAGGAGCTTTCTGTTTCACTGTCATTTTGCTTTTAGCTGTCACCTGTCGATCATACAATCAATAAGCTTTTGTTTTAGCGGTCGTAATAGCGAGGTTTAACTGTATAAGCAAATTACTGATGCATTAACACACTTCGAACAGGCCATAGCATCCCAAGTTTACATACTGAGTCATGAATTAACTGATGCTGCGGGATTTTAAAACTCGCCCGCATAAGTTATTCACTGTACTGTATACTGTGCAGGTACAGTAAATCGGTGTGTGTCTCTGTGTGTGTATGTCTTTCTCTGTCTGTCTGTCTGTCTCTCTCTCTCTCTGTCTATGTCTCTCTCTATCTGTGTCTGTATGTCTCATTGACTATTTATATGCATACCGCATGCGCTGTGGCTGTTTTTGTACACGTGTGAAAGAAGATGAAAAGCGTTCTCTTGTTTGATCAATATCCATTCTATGTGGCTATGTGACTTCTGTGTCTTTGTTTCAAGTCAACGGGGTTATCACAATGGACCATTGACCACCTATCGCTTAATAACACTCACGTATGCCAATACCCGCCTCAAATTATTCCTACACTAAAAAAAGTAGTCCATAACTTGGAAGTTCTGAAAATATAGCATGTCCAGATAGAGGCTTCAAGCAGGTTGAAAGTAAAGCAGAATGCGTTTTAATGAGAATTGTGCTTTACATTCAACTTACTTCAAGTTGTAAACTGTCTTCAAAACTAGAAGCAGGCTATGTGGTAGGTCTAAAGGTTTAACCCTTTCCCCCATAGAAGCGACTTTTAGCGCATCTAATTTATTCCTCCGCTAAGGAAATAGTTCCAGTTTATACCCTCATTAACAATTACCATAACGAATATTTTATGTAGCCTAGCAGATGGTTGTTTAAAGCAGGCTGAAAGTAAAGCAGAATGTGCCTTAAGGCACATTCTGGGCTGAAAGTAAAGCAGAATGTGCCTTAAGGCACATTCTGCTTTACTTTCAACCTGCTTTAAGTGTTCACCTGTATTTAATGTTATATGCGGTTTGTTGGGTAAAGGGTTAACTTATTTGTGTCCACGATCCAATATATTGGACATAGGCACACAGAGTAGACTTTAATCAGACGCCGCATAATGCAGTGTCTGGTCAGAGTCAACACTGTTCGCTGAAAGGAATTTCAATGTAAAACTAACCGTAAATGAAAATTTAGACCATGCCAACGCTTAAATCAAAATGGACTAATCCAATGGTATGGTATAATTCACTGGACGCAAATGGGTTAATTAATTAAACAAGATATATAAATAATTAATTGCAAAATTCTGTACTAGTACCTCGAGAGAAAAACTGAATGCACACCGTGTACTTGATGCTATTCAGTGTATACAGTTATTTAGAATGTGCGTTTACCTGTTTCCTTGGTAATACTCTGGTAAAGCCCGGAAATCTTTTCCATGAAATAAGCCATATTTTTCACATATGTATGAATAATATCATTCGATGTATATAGGCTAACACATACACACAGTCACACACCTATGCTCCACTCCATCTGCGTGCAGCGTACGACTGTAGACAGTGTAGTAGCTCTCAGTTGATATATACCAGAAATATGAGCTCACCCGCTAGACAGTTCATTTTCACCTAAGGTTAAGCTAAAGGTTAGAATCGTATTTGCTGCGTTGGCGCGCGTTGTGAGGAATTACACTTGTCCAATGCAAACTGTGTATACCCTGATCAGAGCGCTCCTGGCGGAGCCCTCCGATCAGGGTCTACACTGTTTGTCATTTTGAAATATTTTTGTTATAATCAACCCTCAATTTTGAAATTGGAATTGTCCATTAAACGTTTTAGGGGTGAATGAGTTAATAAAATTGAGGGCCACAATGGGAGATTAGTTGAGGGCCACAAGGGAGATTAGTTGCTTGTGTGTTTTAATTGTGTTACCCTCTTGAAATAAAGTCTTTATTATTATTATTATTATTAGTGTTATATGTTCAAGTTATACAAGGGTGGCGCAAGGGCACCTCATTGTTTTGAAATACAACAAATACCGTTAAGTTTCTAAATGTATTGAGATATTGTATAAATCATATTCTTAAGTACCGATATACATGTACATTTTTTAGTTACATATGTATCAATAGGGCGAATAAAATATATGTTCCGTATTCAATATCGCTTTCGAATCTGTCACCTTTCATATGTTAATTTTTAACAAAATATTTTCTAAAACTCTTTTCAAACCTTATAAAGCCTTCCACTTAATATGGACCTGGTGAAAGAAAACTCTCTGTAAAACATGCTAGACTCAAGTTCAAAGTCTGGGTATTTTGATTTAAGAAATATTGAAACGAGTTTCAAACAGTTTGGATACTGATCAGACGCCGCGTTATGCGGCGTCTGATCAGGATCCAAATTGTTTGCAAATAATTATTGTGCTCCGGGTAAAGCAGTGGTGGGGGTTACCCTTTAATGATCAAATTATTCGGGAGAGTTCTATCCCTTCACCGCTTTATTTTCGTATACATCGGTATTGTTGTCTGCAAGACACATTTCAAAGTTAGATTTAAGGTCGTTTGACTTAATAAATATCTATAAGAGTGTCAAACAGTTTGGCCCCTGATAGACGCCGCATTACGCGGCGTCTGATAAGGACCCAAACAGTTTGCAAACGCGCTTTAAGGCGTCATTGAGAGTGAAAGGGTTTAATTGGTGATGTTAACCTCTTATCATTAGATCAGAACAATTAGCCACACCAATTTCACTTTCCTTTTTTTCTTTAAATATAATATATGTTCTATATTGTCTAGTTTGTCCCCACACACCATTGTTTCAACGTATTTTTTTTCAATTGTTTTGTTGCTGTTGTTCATATTTATTGTCTTTTTACCCTTTACTCCATACCCTGTTTCTAGTTGACCATTTAAGGGTACATCAAACCCATAAGTATCTAACTTTTTTCTTTCATGTTTATTTTGAAAGAGCTGTTTATGATAAATGAAAAAACAGGACAAAAAACATATGTTGGTTTGCATTATTTTGCACTACGGCAATTTGGAAAAGATGTGTCAAATTCAGACTTTTTCTCAAATTTTGTCAAATTTAAAGTTTAAGCTTCAATAAAATCTATTTTAAAATAAAAAACAACATGGTAATTTTGTTTTTCATTATGTATTTCATGTATGTGGATGCATTTTGACATGAAGAAACTAAATCACGACCAGATTTGGAAAATATGAATCTCTGAATCAACAACATGGTTTTTATGGGTTATGATATTTTTTTTATTAGAAATATTTTTTTTTTTTACTATGTCTCATATTTTTTTGCTTTAATATTTAACTTTTTCTTATATTCTACCAGATGAAAATCCGTACAAAGGCAATTCAAAACATTAAAAGAGATTGATGGGTTAGTGTTGAAAATTCTGAGTTGTTGAAGAAAAAGGAGTTATCTCCCTTTACAAGATTTACCCAAAAAATACCATATCGATGATATTTAGAGCTTTATAAATTTCACATTTGGTGCCTGTTTTGTCTTAAATTAGTTTTTGTATGAATAAATGCTACCATAGATATGAAATAAATAACACATAACCAAATTATCATGTTTGATTTCATTTGAAATGGATTTTATTGAAGCGTGCTGTTTGAAAAGGACACAATAAGTAAAAGTGGGTGGGGTAAATTTTACACCATTTGAAATGGCCGTATAGCCAAAAGTTGTACACCAAAATGTACACTTTTTTTTATTTTTTTCATTTATCAAAAATAGCTCTTCAATACAAAACCATCATAGAGTGTTTTCATATACTTTGAAAATTTCCCAAATGCATGAGTTTGATACACCCTTAAAGCAAGTTGAAAGTAAAGCAGAATATGCATTCATACACATTCTGCTTTACTTTCGATCTGCTTTAAGCTACAGGATAAAGAAAAAAATCGTTTTGCATATTCATTGTGCATAAAGTGGGACTATTTTCTTCAGCGGAGGAATAAGTTAAAGTCGAAAAAATGCGTATCTATTGAGTGACGGGTTTACTAAAGATACACACCAGTCTTTAAGACAGTGTTACCTGATTGTAAATACATTTACAATGAAACATACGTCATACGTACACAGTTACTAGTAGTAGGGGAGGGGTGTTCGTCACAAGTGTTGAAAGAACTTGTAGCCCGGCCATTTTGTAATTAAGAACCTATCTTTTGTTCATACTAGTCATAAGATTAGTGACTAAACTATGGGCAATAACAATATATGTTTAAACTAAAAACAACTTTAGCGAGTACGAAGTAACGATGTTGGACTGTATACAGTAAAACCTCTCTATTACGACCACTAAAACGGCTAATTGATTTATAAAAGACAGGTGACAGCCTAAAGCAAGGTGAATGTAAAATGGAAAGCTAAATGAGCTTTCTGCTTTACTGTCATCTTACTTTAAGCAGTTATCTGTCGTAAGCACCAAATAATGAACTCAATTTTGTGATCGTAATAGAATGAATTTACTGAATTATAAAGACGTTCACCTAGTCTATGATACAGGTCAGCGTTTGAATAGTGTGTTAATTTATTTTTTCTCCAATATCGATTTCATCATAAAAGTAGACAAAATGGGCCACGTGACTGTAGTCATGCTGTCTTCGACAGGTTTAAACCTATCACCTCATAGTGTCTGTTAAACAACGGTTGAGTGCGTCTGTAAACAAACACTAAAGACAGTATGACATAGAAACATATCTACGATTTCCCAAACAGTTTGGGTTCTGATAACATGCCGATTTACTCGAAAATCATTCGAAAATGGCAGTGAATGATTAAAGGATGCTAAGAACGGCATTATACAGCAGTTAAGATTGAATTTCAAAAAAATTTCAGTACTTACTATGAGTCATTTATGGACTAATTAACGATTGAAGCATAGATAGATATATACTTCATTTTATATAGAAATGTAAATTTACATACATCTAATATTAAGTGGTACTTTCAAAGTCTGATCAAACGTTAAAGTGGTTCGCATGTCTGCTTATTTCATGCCAAACCTCATTGAAAGCTTGTTCAATTGAAATACAGTGAAACCCCTCTAAACCGGAACCTCTAAATACCGGAATTCACGCTAAACCGGACAAAAACGTTGGTCCTGATTCCAAGCCTTTTTTATTTTAACCCATTACACCATCAATACGCCTTTTTACTTCTTTTGTTTATTCTTACACTGAAGAAAAAAGTTTGTACCTTCTAGCAGATGATAGCTTTAAGCATGTTGGAAGTTTAGAGGGGTTTCACTGTATTTTCTTTTCTGCTGCCTTGCTTTCACTAACAACATTATGTGGGCCTTTTCTGACGGGGTCACTGATCTAATTTTTGTATGGTATGTGATAATTTCCTAAACTCATTCACCCAATGAATCTTTAATGGACAGTGCCATTTTCCAATTAAGTATAGTCCATTTATGACTATTTCGGATTGCTTTCTGCAATATTTTGCAAAATAAAAATAGTGCAGACCCTCACCAGAGGGTTTCTTTAGGAGCCCTATGATCTGGGTCTAATTTTTTGTCATAGGACAAACGTAATATTTACAGGTACATTGTTAGTACAGGACGAGTTTACTCATCGTTACAGTTCAATGTGTCAAAGTTTATACTACTGTTACTGTTTGCTACTGCTACTACTATATGCACATCTAATATTGATTAATTACACCAAAATTCTATAAATTGAATCTACATGATGGAAAGAAGACGTTGGAAATGGAACGCATAGAACGCATTTTAATGACGTCACAAGTAACGACGTCGTGGCGTGCTTAATTTGCATAGTTATTTAACTGTAGTTATATATGACATTTAAACAACGGGTATTATTCAACGCTCACGCCGTCTGTTATGTTATAATGTTTGTTAAGTGGTGCATGTCCTTCCATCCCAGGGACCCGTTTCATAAAACTTCGTACGACAAATGTTGTCGTAAGCCAAAACTTTAAAATACATTAAATTTCTGTTTCTCTACCTAATCATGTCTTGTGACATCTTTTCAAGACGATTCCAAAAAGATGTCACAAGACAGGATTAGATCAAGAAATGATCAATTATTGAGACTTTTATAATCGGACTTACGACGGTATTTGTCGTACGAACTTTTTATGAAACGGACCCAGGTGTTTGTGATTCTGTCTGTTTGAACTCCTGTCTGTCCATAGATTTTATTAGAAAGAATATCGGACACTATGGAGCGCATCAGGGGCCCATCATACGAAACTTCATACGACAAAAACGGTCGTAAGTCAAAACATTAAAATACATACACTGTCTGATTTCTCCATCTAATTATGTCCTGTGACATCTTTTTGGAATCGTTTTTTAAAGACTATTCAAAAAAGATATGTCACAACACAGAAAAAGATGCAGAAATTAAAAATAATTGTAACAAACCTTTAGAGTTTTACTTGTGACAATACATTGTATTTGTCATGCGAAGATTCGTAAAACGGGTCCCAGAATTCTTTGCAGTCTGAATGTTCGGTAACCTAGTGTGTATAATGGCGGCAATTGGTATTACAGTGCTCCCTTTCTACAGCGACACCAATTGGAGACAAAGAGTGTGTGTGTTGTTCGGAGGGAGTCGTTATAGAGAGGGGAAATAAAGACTGGGCTTACATTTTCAAACAGCTTGATTCCAGATAAGACGCCGCGTTTCGCGGCGTCTGATCTGGAATCGAGCTAATTGTCCCTCGTCATTATGTCGTTTCTGTCAAAATGTCAATTATGTGACTTTGAGAATAAACAGCAGACGACATTTTAAGCAGACGTTGTTGCAGCAGTAAAACCGTTAGACATAATTGTCATGTTTAGAAAACTACGGCAAGGGTCTGTTGTAAGAAGGGAGTAAGGTTGTTGGGAGGACCGTTGTAGGAAGGGAACACTGAATCTTCAAACAGTCGCCACAAGGTCACGAGGATATGATCTAGAACTGAGAAATTTTCTCAAATTTTTTTTAAAGTATATTTTTTAAATAAATTGTTACGAATAAACAAGTATAATCTAAGACAATATGGCAAAACGTAAAAAATAAAATCTGAAAAGAATCCAAGAATTTCACTGTTTTACCATCAACGCATCCTTGTTTTCTTCAATCAGTAAGATTTCAAATGTTAACCCATTTGTGCCCACGATCCCATATATATGGGACATAGGCAAACAGTGTAGAATATGATCAGACGCCGCGTTATGCGGCGTCTGATCAGAGTATACACTGTTTGCTGATAGGAATTTCAATATAAAACAAAATGAAAATGAAAATTTTCACCAGGCATCCCTTTGGTAAAAAATGGACTTATCCAATACATATAGAAATGGAAGAATCCACTGGGCATAATTAGGTTAAGATAATCTTGAGACAGGGTAAAGCTGATAACTCCCATGGCACGGGAGCTCACTGTATTACTTCGTGATGCATAAACCCATTGACCCTAGAGAAGAATTAACTCGTCCTTTTACTCTTTCGCTGCCAAATTAATCGTGAGATGTTTATCCCTTCACCGTTTCATTGTTGTTTACTTCAGTTTTGTTGGTCGCACGATCGTTTCAAAGTAAGATTCAATACAGTATGACTTAAAAATATATATAGCGATAAGAGTGTCAAATAGTTTGGATCCTGATCAAACGCCGCGTTACGCGGCGTCTGATCAGGATCTTAACTGTTTGCAAAGCCGCCTTTTAAAGCCGTTGGCAGTGAAAGAGTTAAACCAGTATACTTTTGTAGAGTACATGTGTCCTATACAAACAGTCAAACAATCAATCCATGGTTTACTGTCTAAGGTAAACGTATGTTATTATTCTCGTACAGTAAAGCCTCTCTGTTACGACAACTTAAACGAAGGCTAATTCATTGTATAAAAGATAGCTGACAACTTAAAAGCAAGACGACACCTATTAAACAGAAAGCTCTTTGAGGAGCCTTCTGTTTAACTGCCATCTTGCGTTAAATAAACAGTCTCCTGTCGTAAACACCTACAGTGGAGAATCTGTTATTCTTTCCCGTTTAAACGCAAACGTACGCAAACGCAAAGCACTAAAACGTAGAAAAGAACAATTTTTGGACAATTCTGATAATTCTTGTTTATCTTGGTGGCAAACAGTTTGGAGCCAGATCAGACGCCGGGTAACCCGGCGTCTGATCAGGCTCCAAACTGTTTGCACTGCAAATAATAGTTTTAGCGTAAACGCGTTTATTGGGAAAGAATAACAGATTCTCCACTGTAATTACTAACCAATACAGTGGTCGTAATAGAGAGGTTTCAATGTATGTTATCGAACTAGTACGACATATCAGAACACTAGATTGACAAACTACAACTATTGTGTGAATACTGAAAAAATAAAGTTAAGTAAATAATAGTTTAGTTTAGTGATAACTCCCCTTTTATCGTAACTGCTTTTTATGTCTTAAACAACATGTCAGCTATGATATTCTCATAAAAATTAGCAATAATGTTGCAAAAGAAGCCAGCAACAAAAAAACGCCAATTTTGATAATCATTCTTTAGCAGTTTGCATACAATCGTCCTTTGAAAATCGTCCTTTCTAATGACCTCCCTTTACTTGAAAAAAGTTCCTAAACCTTGAAATAGCAATTGACGTCTCTAAATGTCATCTCCTTTATTAGGTGTCTTGTGTGGTTTTCTACCGTTAGATATGTCTTTGATATTGCTTTCCAGACCTACACAAATCGAAAAATGCTGTCTATGGGAAATCCCATGTTAAACAACTGACTTAACTTTATTTTTTCAGTATACATGTATATCTATGTTTGTGCCTCTTGACATTTAACATTACACTTTACCACATGGTTCATTCTTTCACTAAAAATGATGACGTTTGTAAACAGTTTATATCTACAACAGGGCTGCCATTTCTCTGGAATTTTCTTAAATCTTCGGGATTTTTTTCCCAGAACATGGTAGCTTAAAGCAGGCTGAAAGTAAAGCAGAATGCGCCATAAGGCGCATTCTGCTTTACTTCCAGCCTACTTTAAGCAGCTACGTGTCAACAAACAGGCTATAGGGTAAAGGTATGATTCGTAAATTCGCAATTGAAAAATGCAAAATTGGAAATCTTAGGATTTTTTATGTCAATTTATGGCAGCCCTGCTTCAATAGATATATTTTAAACTCGTGGTCTTACCAGGATCTAAACTGTTAGACACTCGTCTCTATTTGGTCAAAATGCCAATATTCAGAACTTGAAAACGAAATATAGAGTAACGTTTTTGAAGCAGACGACAGGGTTCAGAAGTGACGTATGGCTATCACGTGACTATCACTGTTGGAGCTTTGTATATATGCCTATCGTTTTATAGTTTTCCGTTCTCGTAAAGTGTGACCATTATCCGCTGAGATTCCATTGGCACTTTGAACATGTCCGTTTACTGTGTGACCTCCGCTCATATGGAAACCATTCATATGGCCGTTTTTCTCCGGAGAAGCTTTGGAGCTTCCTCGATAGGTTCTTACGTAAAAGTTCAGAAACAAAATGGCGACTATCATTGTGAAACCTTGGATGAAAGCCACGTATTTCCATGGATACGCGCAGTCAAAAAATAAGAACTGGGAGTTATGGAGAGTCACGATGAAAAACTGAGCCTGGAAATAAAATATGCATTGTTAAAACATTACAAACCAACATTAATAAAACAATGTTCCTTATGGTTAATTAAGCTATTACAAAATAGATCGGATATTTCTGTGTTAGTTTTGTTCATCTTATATGTGTACGATTTAATCCATCTTTAAATAGTTACTGTTAACTAGCAGTGTAGCTGTAGGTTTTGGAATGTCATTTGTTATGCTCCCAACCCCTAGTTTTTAGCTATTGGCACTTATAGTGATTGAATTATGCGTTTGTTCGTCCATGTGTCCGTCCGTTCATGCGTGTGCCTTTTGACCTGGGTCCAAGGTTATAAAGCGTTTGAGTTGAGTCTGAAGTCGTTCTAAAGTATTTGATTGGTCAGATTTGAGCCAAGGCTCAAATCTAACAAATCAATTGTTTGAGAATAAACTCAGACTCAAGTCAAACGCTTTATAACCTTGGAGCCCAGAGCAGATTTCCTATAAAACACCATTGAGGGATACCAGTTTGTCTCAAATCAGTTTCAGTTCACTGATAGTACAGTTTGGGATGGATGAGTGTCGTGTACTTTTTTCAGTTCACTGTTACCGTGACCTTGACTTTTAACCTTATTAAGCTTGTCAAAGCTCCGAGGTTATAAAGCGTTTTAGTTGAGTCTGAGTGTGTTTCCAAGCATTTGATTGGTCAGATTTGAGCCTATGCTCAAATCTGACCAATCAAATGCTTGGGAACGTGTTTAGACTCAGCTCAAATGCTTTATAACCTCGGAGCCAGAGCATATCTCCAAAGCAAAACCAGAACATTATGGAAATTACAGAACTATCAACCAACGTGGTAATTTTCTTCGACTATACGATATAGACGGCAAAGCAGTGTTATTCAGCATGTCCTTGATATTAAGTTCCATCTAGACGATCCACATGAAATACGTTCTAACAAATGTCACTGGGTCCCATTAGCATACTAATCAGTCAATCATTTAATGTAAAACTAAGCCGAGAAACTATACTCACTAGTTGAAACAAGGTTACGTAACGTTTCCACCAAATGTATTTTTGGTATTTTGGTCCCAGAGAGGCGATGCCATAATACAGATACATTACTACGTGAACGCAACAGTTGACCATGCCGTGGAATACCCCAAAACCACCTGCAATTATATAAAATAAATTATCAAAAAAAAAAACGACTCTGGGAGTATTATAAAGCCATTCAATTAACTATAGTGAAATATCAATATTTGGTATCTGGCTCTACCTGTTCGTTCACGAGCGCTGCATGGCGCTGGGCGCCAAATGACGTCATTTGCCATGGCGTTACTGTAAACAACGTCAAGTTTTGGCGAAAAATACATATGGCGGAGAGACAAAAAACTACGGATTCAGTTCACTAAAAGGGGTTTTAAAATGTTTATGTGATAAATAGGATCTAACATTCGTGTTCATTAATTATCATTCTTAATAAACTCGTTGACTAAAACAAATATAACGCTCGCCAAGGCTCGCGTCATATTGTTTTAGTCAACTCGTTTATTAAAAATGATAATTAATGAGCACTCATGTAAGATCCTCTATACATAAATGTATACAGTATGACCACTAAATGACGTTTTTAAAAGTGAAAGTTTGTATGACAGCCTTTGCAGGTTGCTGTTTAAAGCAAAACTATTGAAGTAAAGCATAAAGCTCAATAGCTGTTTGCTTTGCTTTCATCTTGCTTTAAGCAGTCATCTACCTTTATCGCCATCAATAGGTTTACTTGCACATTATGTCATAATAGATGGGTTTTACCGTATTGCATTTTCCGAATTCAATCTTACCATTGATAAAACGCGAAAATCAACATTAACCCTTTCACTCTCAATGACGCTTTAAAGTTTGTTTGCAAACAGTTTGGGTCCTGATCAGACGCCGCGTAACGCGGCGTCTGATAAGGACCCAAACTGTTTGACACTCTTATCGATATTTATTAGGCCAAACAAACTTAAATCTAACTTTGAAACGTGTCTTGCAGCCAACAATAATGAAGCAGATGACAATAAAGCGGCGAAGGGGTAAAACTCTCCCGAATAATTTGATCATGGAAGGGTTAAGCAGTGTTTTCAACTTCAGTAATATTTGCTCTATACATTTATAGCCTAAAACCCAATTTAAGAATTGTTAGAATATCAGGTGCCTCATTACTTATTCCTCTGAATGCAAATACAATGTTGGTTTCTTATTCTTCTGAACGTAATACAAAGCTAGTGCCCGTTTCATAAAACTTCGTTCGACAAATGTTGTCGTAAGTCAGATTACAAAAGTCTCAATTATTATTTATTTCTCCATCTTATCCTGTCTTATAATTTCTTTTAGGAATCGTCGTGCAAAGACGATTCCAAAAAGATGTCACAAGACAGGATTAGATAGAGAAATCAGAAACTAAATGAATTTCAAAGTTTTGACTTACGACAACATTTGTTGTAAGAAGTTTTATGCAATGGGCCCCTGATCTATACCATACGCTTAAATTACTCATACACATTCTTCTGAATGGTTTGCAAAGTGTATTATCTATTATACGCTTACGTAACATATTCTTCTGAACGGAGTACAAAGCCGATCTATATATCATACACTTACAGTATGTATTCTTCTAAACGGATTACGAAGTCGATCTATACCATACTCTTACATTATACATGTATATTCTTCTGAACGGATACAAAGTTGAGTATCTATAATACGTTTACGGTACATATTCCTCTAAACGGAGTTCAAAGCCCATCTAAACCATACACCTACATTATATATTCTTCTGAACGGATACAAAGTTGAGTATCTAGTATATGTTTACGTTACATATTCCCCTGAACAGAGTACAAAGCCCATCTAAACCATACACTTACATTATAATTTCTTCTGAACGGATACAAAGTTGAGTATCTATACTACGTTTACGTTACATATTCCTCTGAACGGAGTACAAAGCCCATCTAAACCATACACTTACATTATATATTCTTATGAACGGATACAAAGTTGAGTATATATAATACGTTTACGTTACATATTCCTCTGAACGGAGTACAAAGCCCATCTAAACCATACACTTACGTTATATATTCTTATGAACGGATACAAAGTTGAGTATTTAGTATATGTTTACGTTCCATATTCCCCTGAACGGAGTACAAAACCGATCTAAACCATATATACGTACTATGCCAAACTGCCAACGCAACACCTCCGAGTTCCCTTCTTTTTTCATATCAGAGCGGGTGTTATAAATCGATGGAAAAGTTGACACAAAATTATCAAATGTTTTTATTTGTGTTTTGAAATTGATGTACTGTCTTCAAAGTTGTTAATATTGGCAACGAATTTTAAATTGACACTTTTGACGAATAATAACCATCTATCCAAACCTATCGCTAATTTCTGGTTAACATTCCCCATTGAAAATGCATTGGAATGAGATTTCTGAAAACTTGTTATCTCAATTTCCATAGTTTTGGGACCAAATGCCAATTCATTTTGTTTTTGTTTACCAAGAGTATTGACCATTGATCACTCTATGAATTGCAGAAGAAATCTATTCATGATATGCACACATTACAGAATTGACCAGACAAACTTAAGACATGTTTAACATTGGAAAATATGGGAATATCCGGGGTGTTGCGTTGGAAGTTTGGCATAGTATACTAATATAACACTTAATACTTCTGAACGATAAAAAATGTCTGTACGCAGTATAAAATTAAGGAACTGTTTGCTTGATCAACAGTGGCGTCTTTGTTGGTCTCAATTTTCCAAGCAGACTCATGGCACAGCATTCCTTATCCGTTTTTGTTGTCGGCTAGAGATAAGTTTTATTAGTATAATTTGGGTCTTGATGAGACACTTGTTATAGTATTGTTGTTTGCAGAGGTCAGTCAGTTCCAATTATCTATGCTAGAGGCTTGTATACTATTGCCTTACCTGGTACAGCTTTAACTCCCCACCACCAGAACATGGGCAGACAACCGTGGTGAAACACGTGCAGAAACGTCACCTGAGAGTTCTTCTTCTTTAATATGAAGAATACCTGGGAAAGCAACACATGGCTGATTTAATGCCGTTAACTCAATTAATATCAGTGCCAGTACTATCAGCTGAAAAGTAATTTGTCCAATAAATACAGACGGTATCATGGAAACCAAATTACTAACCATTTCACTGCCATGGTGGCGTCATAACCCGCCTAACACATCCATTGACATAATATTGTGCGCTTGCAAAAAACCTCGTCTGCTTTTATATATACAGTAAAACCTCTCTATTACGACCACTAAATTATGTTAATTATTCGGTTGTCTACGATAGGTGACCGCTTAAAGCAAGGTGACAGTGCAACAGAAAGCTCCTTTAGGAGCTTTCTGTTTCACTTTCACCTTGCTTTAAGCTGCCACCTCTCTATTATATAATCAATTAGCCTTCATTTTAGTGGTCGTAATAGCGAGGTTTTACTGTATACATTTTTATGTTTATAAACAAATAGGTTAATTGATTTCAACAAGATTTATGTGAGTGTCAAATATTGGTAGTTTGGATCCTGATCAGACCCCACATTATGCAGTCTGATCTGAATCCAAACCGTTCTCATATGTTCGTTTTGTCGAGTTTGGCACTGAAGGGATTGGGTATATGAGGAAACCGAGAACAATGACAAGTAACTCCTACAAAATGTTGGAATGATTATACAAAGTAGTTATCTCACTTCATCGCTGCATACCATTTTAATAAGTTCGCGTTATTCGTTCTCGTTAATAAGTATATAATAAAAACAAATTAAATGCTAATTGAGCCATCGCATATACGGATTCTCTACAATTTCCTTACGGAGGTCACACATCTGTAAAAGTATACGGGTTCTTACGATGTATGCCACTTTTAAGAGTGAATAAACTGACTACGAATGGTAGGATTACGTGTTGTTGCCAACGTCCTACGATACGTTACGGATTGCTACGGGTTATTTACGAGTTCGTTACCGAAAAACAATTTTTGGACAATCGTAAAAAAGTTTCGGACTTGTCAAAAAGTCTGATTCCCGTCTTACAGACACTTACGAATGTTGTCGAGTTTTTGTGAATATTGACGGATTGTTTACGGACGGGAATGGGGCATTAGTGTGTGAATATATATTTGGGTCCCGGAGGGCCTCGTACCATTTTTATCATTACAAATGGTGCGTACTACTGGTATATTTACAGGTCTACATTAAACAAAATATACATTTAACCCTTTACCCCATAGCCGGTTTCTAATTCTGAAGACAATTGATCACTTAAAGCAGGTTGAAAGTAAAACAGAATGGGCCTTAAGGCTCATTCTGCTTTATTTTCAGCCTGCTTTAAAGCTATCATCTGCTAGTATAGAGAATAAACTGCATGGTTAATGTTTCTGACTGTATAAATTGGAACTACAATGTATTTTATTCTGAGGAGGAATAAATTAAATGTGCTAAAAGGCGATTCCATGAGGGAAAATGTTAAGTATCAAAATACGCTTATAAATACAGGTATTTGTCACTTACTGTGACACAGTTCTAGTTATCACTGTGTTTAACGACAGTTTCACTATCTGTGTCGATCAGTTATTTCTTAACTGTATCAAATGATAGTTTACTTACAGTGTCATTCAGTTCTATGAATTTGGCTATAAAGAAGTACCATACGGCTCCGGCCATCTGTAAAAAAAAAAGAGACAATTTCGCAATTTGAAATTTTAGAATCTATTTCGGGTTTTTTTTTACTTCAGAATCATTGCTATGAGCATTAAACAGTTTGGACTCGGATCAGACACCGCATTGCTTTGTCAGTGCTGTTGGAAATATTGTTTGTACATGTAGAACTAACATAATTCCTGCTATTAACTATTTCACTGCCAATTTTTATCATCTGTTTTAACCCTTCTTACCGCCAAATTATCGTCTGCATCCGAAGTGCCGTCTGCAAAAAAATTTAAGTCAGCTTTAGGACATCGTTGACTGTAGAGATTTTGATACAAGTGACAAACAGTTTGGATCCTGAAAAGACGCCGCGTAACGCGGCGTCTTGTGAGGATTCAAAGTGTTTGCAAAGTCACCTTTTGGCGCCATTGGCATTGAAAGATCTAATGCTATAACTGTTGCCTATGTTAACTAGGTTATAGATAGATATATCAGTTATGTGCAGCCAATATCTAAACATATATATGAGCCGTACCATGAGAAAACCTGCCTTATTGCTTTGCAAACAGTGTAGATCAAGGTCAGTCGCCGCGTAAAAGACGCGGCGACTGGTCTTGATCTACATTGTTTGTCACCTACATGCATTTAAAGCATTTTATGTACCTGTATTCTATAAGGTATTTGGCAATGTAAACCAAACTCATATACAGAGCCTGGGATAACAACGGTGCTTGGTCTGTTCAATGTTGCATTTCAATAAGGCAGGTTTTTGTCATGACTCGGCTCATATACGTGTACAAAAGATACAGTCAGAACTGGTGTGGAATACAGCACTCCCTCCCAACAACCACTCCCTACTTACAACGACTCTTGTCGCAGTTCCCTAAAGAAGACACTTATGTCTAGCGTTTTTACTGCTTTAATACCGTCTGCTTAAAGTTGTTGTCTGCTGTTTTTTTTACATTTCGTTACATTTTGACAGAAAAAAACCGTAATGCCGAGTGACAAACAGCTTGAATTCAGCGGCGTCTGATCAGGATTCAAGCTGTTTGCAAATGATTGCCGATTTCCCTCCCTCTAACGACTCCCTCCGAACAACGCACATTGTCTCCCATTGGATTTCGTTGTATAGAGGGAGCACTGTATCTTGAAAATGGCTTACGTACCCGTATAGCACCTGGAGAATCTGAGTAATCTGTTGTCCAGTTACAGCTGAGAGTAAATCCCGTCTCATAGCTACCAAGTACTAACTGTAATCAGATTGAAATATATCATCCTGGAAATATTGTACATTTAATATAAAAATCATAAACATACATAACTAGAGAAACCCCAATCTACCAAATACGTATATACCAAACAACCCTTTGCCAGTCGAATGCACATTTGCTGGTATTTTTTAACTGTTTGGGTCTAGATCAGACTCGCCGTTAACCCTTTCCTCCCTGAAACCTCAAATGGACAAGTCTAGTTTTAAATTAAGTCTAGTCCATTTTTGACTTTTTATGGATGATTTTTACAATATATATCAAAATGACAAACAGTGTAGACCCTGATCAGAGGGCTCCTTATGGAGCCCTCTGATCAGGGTCAACGCTGTTTGCATAGGACAAGTGTACTCCTCACAGGTACACTGTTTGCAAAATTAATGACGCATATATGCGTGACTAGGGTTCAAAGAGTTAAGTCACTTCATTTTAAGAATGCATAAATCGTAGTTTGACCATCGTGTGCAATCACAATTTCAAAGCAGAGAGAATCGCGATTGGCGAAGAACTGATATGGCTTAGCATTTTGTATTAACTATAACAATCTCGAATTTTAAAACTGAGTTCTTCCATGTAATCTGAAAGGAAATATGTTTAGCATCTTTTGTTAAAAGTTTAAATTAAGTCTTTCAAATTCTTTTTACATGTCTGTAAGCATTATATATAAATTCTAAAATATACTTACACTACAGTACTGAACCTTATTAAATTAAATAAGCGAATTGCCATCGAATTACCATCGAATCGGGCACTTCAAAAAGCAAACCATGTGCTTGAGTCGTTTCACGCGATTTTTCCGAAGCGGTTGTGACAAAAATGGAATCGAAAAACATTAACGAAGGCATTGCCATCGAATTGCCATTGAATTGCAAGCGAATCGCAAAAATTGTTAATTTAATAAGGTTCAGTTCTGTACAAGACGTGGTGTGAAATATCAAAATCTTATTTAATTGAACCATGATGTTGGGGGTGTTATTTTTAGATATAAAGTAAAATATTTGAAATTCATTCTTTTTTTATACTTTAAATAGTTGTTTACATTATATATTTCCATTCAGTTATAATTCATATAATATCTATAATATTTAAAGAATTATGTGAGCTTAACTAATTACCCTTATCCAGGACAGGTGACCACGTAAAACTGGTTGAAAATAAAGCAGAATGCGCATTTATATGTAAAGTTAATATAAACGGAATGGCTATTGACAGTCGACTGTCAATAGCGATTTCACGTCAAATTCGCTATTGACAGTCGACTGTCACTAGCGAATTTGACGTGAAATCGCTATTGACAGTCGACTGTCACTAGCGAATTTAACGTAAAACCGCTATTGACAGTCGACTGTCTATAGCGAATTTGACGTGAAATCGATTTTGACAGACGTAAGTAAGAAATTTTCTTTGGATACTTACATTTCAATATAATTTTAATAATAATCTCCTTACTACATGTACGTAATGAATCTTTACTGAACATGTTATCATATTGTCGAAAACAGTGATAATCTGGTGATAGAAATTAAGACCCCCCCCCCCCCCCCTCTTCACTTTTGAATAGATGCAATGTTGACTTCAATAGTGTTATGTTGTTTGTCTACTCACTTGTCTGATTCTACGCTGATCACCAAAGCCTATAAACGCAATCTAATACATGACGCGGGGCGTTCTTTGTCAAGTCATACCAATAAGGAATTATTTCCCCTTTCCGCTATACATGTACAATCAGCTATATTTTAAAAGATTAATGGAAGATAAAGAGAGTGAAATAAAATTGATATATGCATATTTCTCTTCCGCTTCATACTTTCTTTTAACCGATAAACTAATGCAATCTTCACACAATTCTCATACGATTAACGCTACCAGGGAGTGCTACCTTAAGTCCAGTTCACAAAAATAGTGTGGACATAATAATGCGCTACCACATAACCAACATATAACAAAAAAATACAAACGACTGTCAATAGCGATTTCACGTTGAATTCGCTAGTGACAGTCGACTGTCAATAGCGAATTTGACGTGAAATCGCTAGTGACAGTCGACTGTCACTAGCGCCTTCCTAATATAAATCATTACTTTAAGCTACCACTTTCTAGTATATATGTAATATTCTCATGGTATACATTCATGACTGTATTAATTGAATCTATTTCCTGCAGCTGGGGATTAATTAAATGGGCTACAATGCGCTCCATGGGTGAAGGGGTTAAGTATTGTTAGTCGCCATCGGTCAGCGATGACTTTTCTATGGACGCTTGTAAAAGGCCAATGCGCGAGTGAAGTCTCTTTTACACAAATCGCACAATTGGGTGGACTGTGTTTTGTCTGGCGCCAATGTTATAAAGCGTTTGAGTTGAGTTTGAAGTCGTTTTCAAGCATTTGATTGGTCAGATTTAAACCCAAGCTCAAATTCGACCAATCAACTGCTTGAGAACAACTCATGCTCAAATCAAACGCTTTATAACATTCGATCCTGGCCTACAGCGTAGTTTTCCGCGAGTTCGTTTGTCTTCTGTTCTAATAAAGAATAGTCTCTTTTTTTACTAGTTGTGTTTTACAATAATGTTTCAAAATGACGACAGCGTAGACCCTGATCAGAGAGTTCCTTTAGGGGCACTCTAATTTGAGTCTGCCTATTTTGCATATGACAAGAAATTTCTTTACAGGGACGCTGTTTTAAGGACGGGTATACCCTACGCTAGTGCTCAGTGGGTTAAGTTGGAAATGGCCTTGCTTTTGGTTCATGGAATCTCAGGACTGGCTTTTCCGACGAGCCAGAATGATGCTGCTAACAGAAACAAATCTGTAAAATGCACAGAAAGGTAAATATTGCCAGGGCTGCCATTTCTCCGGATTTTTCCTAAATCTTCGGATTTTTTTCTGGTACATGGTAGCTTAAAGCAGGCTGAAAGTAAAGCAGAATGCGCCTTAAGGCGCATTCTGCTTTACAGACAGCCTGCTTTAAGTAGTCACATGTCAACAAAGCTAGAAACAGGCTATGTGGTAAAGGTACGATACGTAAAATCGCACTTGAAAAATGCAAATTTGGAAATCTTAGGATTTTTCATGTCAACTTATGGCAGCCCTGTATTGCTATCAAACCGAATAGCACGCGTTTTAGTTTAAACATATTTTATTCCATAAATATACATAGAAATGGGGTTGGGCCACAAGTTCTCACAACATTAGATTCGGCCCTTCCCCTTGTATGTAAACATTCAGACAATATATACAATGGCTCTTAACATATATAACTATTTAGTGACAACAAATAGAAGGAGTGGTTAGTAAGAGAAGAGAAGGAGAAGAAGAAGAAATAAGAAATAGCTTACTAATGATACTTATAAAATAACTTATTTAATTTGAGTGACATTATTTGGATCAGTTGGTAGCAGCTGAACATGTACAGTTTGTCTTTTATCCAAAAGAAGATAACAAAGTAGTCTAATAGATGATGTAGCTCAATGCAGAACAAAACAACAATGCAGAAAGTTGTTATGTGAAAAAATAACAGCAACTAAAAGTAAACAGAACAAATCACATTTGGTTTACATTAATCAAATGTGAAACGCTTTGTTTCTTTTATATATCGGTGTACAGCATCAAATATAACCATATTGTCATCATTAGTTAAGTTGTTACACCCGTGCATTAGTAATACCGGGTTTAAAGGATGAAACGCTCTAATTGCATTGAAAAGTTTTATTCTTTGGGCATGGTATTTAGGACAGACAAAAAGGTAATGCTCTGCATTTTCTATTTGGTTACAGTGGGTACAGTTTGGATTGTTTGATATGTGATTATCATAAAGATCGCTGTTTAAATTACTACAGTTGTTTCGCAGACGTGCAAGCATGACTGATAAATATCGGCTTCCATGTAAATAGAAACATGGTATTTTGATTATGGTATGTTTAGTAATATTTTCTTTAAAACTTGAAATTGAAGGAGCATTCTTGAGAATATGTGCTGTATTATTCCATAATGCAATTGATGACGGAATACATGAACTACGAAATATTTCTGTTCTAGCAAAAGGAACAGGAATATCAGTAGCGTTTCTTAAGTTATAATTTCGCTCTATTGGGATTTGAGGAAATAATTCATTTAAGTAATCAGGCAACATATTGTGAGTTGCTTTATACATGAAACAGAGACGTTTTATTTCGCGACGCTTTTCTAGAGATTGCCAACCACATTCTCTATACAAATTCTCAAGAGAGACAGAACGTGTTAATCCTGTAACTATACGAGCAGCCTCATTTTGGAGTTTCTCTAAGGAATTTGATTGCTGCACTGTGCAGCAATCCCAAACCTCAGAAGAGTATTCCAAAATTGGTCTCACGTAGGACATATAAATCTGGTTTAACGCATGTCTATTTAAATTAAATTTCAGTCTACGCATTATGCCTACTACCTTTGAAGCAGATTTTAAAATGTTATCTATATGAGTATTCCAGTGTCCATTTGAGTCAAGAGTAACGCCAAGATGTTTATGGCTATCAACAAAATCAATATGTGTATTATCAAAGCGAAGTGATGGAAGTATTTCATATTTTCTAAGTGAAAAAAACATAGCTTCTGTCTTGACAGGGTTAAAATTTACGAGCCATTGATTAGCCCAGTGTGAAATAACATTGAGATCATGATTTATAATACCTTCAATATCTTGAATTGAAGAAGCTGAATAGTATAATGAGCTGTCATCTGCATATAATCTGGTTAAACTTAAAAGTGATTCTGCAATGTCATTAACATAAATAAGAAATAAAAGAGGGCCTAACACTGACCCCTGGGGTACACCAGCACAAACATACTTCGTTGATGAAGAATGGGAATTTATAACAACTTTCTGCCTTCGTTTAAACAAATAATTGGAAATCCAATTTAAAAGTTTGCCTTTTATACCGTTTTGTTCCAATTTAAAAAGGAGACCATTATGCCATACCCTATCAAACGCTTTTGAGATATCACAAAATACCATGCAACTAAATTGTTTGTTTTCAAAGGTTTGACATATATGGTGATATATATCTATTAATTGGTAAGAAGTAGAGTGCTTAGGTAAAAAGCCTGATTGATATTTATATATAAGATTATTATCAATAAAAAAATTATACATATATTTAAATACTATTCTTTCAAAAATCTTTCCACAACAACTTAATAAAGCAACAGGACGGTAGTTGGAGACGTTGTTTTTATCACCCTTTTTATAAAGCGGAGTTACGTTTGCTAACTTCCAAATGTCGGGGAATATTCCTTCATGTAAAGATCTATTAAATAACAAAGAAAGAGGTTTCGAAATTGAGTGCGACACATTTTTAAGCATACGGTGACTAATTTCATCTGGTCCGGATGCTTTATTTAATTCAAGACTACCGATTATATCTTCAATTTCTTCCCTTGTAATATAAATATCACTTAAACTTTCAGTTGTTTTGCCTATAAAAACAGGGAGTTCGGCTTTACTGTCGTCAATACAAGAAATAGAGGAAAAATATTGGTTTAAAACTTCAGCCTTTTCTTCGTCTGATGTATGAAGATGCGACTCACCAGAAGAAGATACAGTACATATTGGAGGTATATTTGCAGAGGAATCATTATTCTTAACAAAATGGCGTATAATTTTCCAAAAACCACTTATGTCATTGTTTTGCAAATTCGAGAGGGAAGAATCAAGATTTTGGAAAAATGTTTCTTTAGCATGCTTTTTCAAATTATTTACTTTATTTCGTAACTTTTTATAACTATTCCAGTCATTCTGTTTCCCTGATTTTAGAGCAATACGTTTTTGTCTATCTCTTTTCCTACTAAAAGCTCTCAGAGTAGAGTCAAACCACGGTTTGTCGTCTCTTCGAATAAAGATAATTTTTGATGGCACACATGTTTCAACAAAGTGGATAAAAGTATCGGTAAATATTTTACATGCATCATTAACATTATTATCTAAAAGACAGTTCCAATTGTACTCTAAAATATATTCGTTCAGTTTATCAAAATTAGCGTCCCTGTATATCCAAATTTTCCTTTCAAATGTATTATTAATATGATATGAAAGTGGAAGTGATATTAAGGTAGCTTTATGATCGCTTATTTCATTTGGGACATTCAAAACATCAGCTTTATGTAATGGCATATCAAAAGGAACAATGATTGGATCGAGTAAAGCATTAACTCTAGTAGCCTCAGTAATGACATTTTTCAGTGAATTATTTATAAGTATATGCTTTAAATTTTTATATGATTGATTAAATAGATCTTCATTTAAATCTCCAACAATAACAATATTATTTGATAACTCAAAGGCTTTTTCTATATTTAAATTAAAATTATCGAAAAAAATTCGGTCTGCTGTTTTAGGACTGTAGAAAACTCCTAATAAATAACTTTCGCGTTTGTTTTCTATTTTGATCCACACAGATTCGTTACAAAAAACTTCCAAATTTAGAATCCGCGAATGCTTTAGATCATTTGAAACGTAAACAAGAATACCCCCACCATGATTAGACCTATCCTTTCTATAAGATAAACTGTGATAGTTGGATATTTGCAATGCATTATCTGATATGCTGTGGTTTAAATGGGTTTCTGTAAAACAAAGAATATCAAACTCTAATAATGAATCCGTAATAAAGTCCAACTTGTTTCTTATACTTCTTATGTTTAAATGCAATATTGTTAAATCATTCGTGGTTGGACCTGGGTTTAATTCTACATCACCCGCCTGTATCAGTAGCAGTATCATGACAATGCAAAAATGTGAGGAATAGAAAATTTCGCTTAAAAATAAGCTGAAATGTTTAACATGTGAGCTAATACATCTGAAAAAACGAACCATTAAACAGAAAATATACAAAAATGAAAGCTTACAGTAGACTCTGCTGCAACCTATGTATAGTCTGCAGCAGAACAAACCAATGGAGGCTCTCCAAGAAACTAGGTCATTACCCATTGGGTATTAAATTTTCAGATAAACTTGAGCACTCCTCCATAGAGTCTGCTCCGCTGCAGAAAACACTGTGAATCCATAATGCCACACTATCTAAGATGCTATTCAGAAAGCTATTTGAAGAAAAAGGCGAAAAGATTGAAACAGAATAAGTAGAAAGAAACAAAGAAATAACACAAACATATGCAGTATACACGGGTAACATAGAAATAAAGTTAAGTTGTAAGTTAAGTTTTGAAGGAATCTGTGTTTCGAGGTACAATCAGACCTGCGTTCCTCGACCGCTTTTATACAAAGGCACATAACTCTGCAGACAGCAACATATTGCATGACAAAATAAATGCCAAAAACTACTGTTGCAACCAGTTGCACAATTTGTTATTTATTTCACATTGTTGTTTTTGTTTTATTAACTGTGATAAGTATATCCGGTCGATTAACAAAGGTCCAACTGTACACCAAAATGTATATTCCTATCATATATTATTACTTTCATAAATTAAATACACGGCTATCAAGGAAGTATAACTTCAGAACATTTAGCTATTTATTTGAACTTCCATTGCTGAAAAAGGTACCATCAACAACTATAATAACATACTTTATGTTATATTTTTATAGAATGGACCAGCTGTTTGAAATTATCTTTAGAAATGTCAAGCATCTTTTATTCTTGCAATTTCACGAGACAAAAACAAAACAAACAAACAAACCAAAAAAAACCACTATCCGGATCCAAGTTTCTTGAAACAGATATACAAATTTGTAAACAGCTTGATAAAAGCACATCAATCACGTCGTGTCTACGGTACAATATATCTTGCACAACAGCAATCTAGGATTAAAGCTAGTACACTTGATTTTTAGTTCATAAAACTTTTTAAAATTCCAGAAAAAACAACAAATAAACCAAAAAAAACCCCAAAAAAACCCAACAAACAACAACCGAAAAAGGACATCAAACATGATAGTATTTAAAATTTGGAAGATTGTCAGTCAAAATTTGCACTGTTGAACATAGGCGAGAAAATGACTATGTAGAACTTGACTAATTACTAAAAGGACTTCAGAGGAAACATGAAAATAAAAGGTTACCCCTATCTCTATGGTTATATTCTGAGAGAACCACATACAAATCTACTGTAAATTTTTAACAAGTTGCTGTTTAGAGCAGATGAAAGCAATGCAGACAGCTCCGTAGGAGCTTTCTGTTCAACTTTCATTCCACCCAAAGCAGCAAACAGTATTCAACAGCATCATAGAAAGTTCGCTCATTTATGTGGCAAAGTAAATACTGGCGGTGTAATGTGTCTTTATAAACATTCTTAACATATGAACACAGTCCTAACTATATTACTATCAAAATACAGTGAAAAAAAAAAAAGAGAAAAAAAAACAAACAAACAAACCAAACAAAACCAAACCATGCTGTATCTATTTTATGTACATGTATACTCTTTAAGACCAGATATCTGCCAAAACTAAAAGTAGAGTCTGGATAAGAGAAAGTATAAACATTAAACATCAGCATCTGCTTTGATACTGCGGTTGTTTTGTTAGAACATCGCAACAACAAATACAGATCATGCTACCGGAATCAGAAACAAACAAAATAAATTTACGACTAATTAATTAATTGATTGATTAATTAACAATAACAAAGCCAGATTATTTACATATTTACATTGTTTAGCACGCGTTTTGCGCTGCATCATATGCATAAGATATGTCGTTTCATTTAGAACTATGCTTTTCAGATTCCTAGTATAGAGTGAAACCTCTCTAAACCGGACATGTGTGTGGACAACATATATGTCCGGTTTAGAGGGGTTTCCGGAAAAGAAGTAAAAAGGCGTATTGATGGTGTAATGGGTTAAAATATAAAAGGCTTGGAATCGGGACCAATGTTTTAGTCCGGTTTAGCGAGAATTCCGGTATTTAGAGGTTCCGGTTTAGATGGGTTTCACTGTATTGGTTTCCACTGAAGTAAGCGAATATAACAATTTACCTGGTATGTAACAAAGGCATTATATACGACCATGCCAAAGTTGTAGGCAATAAGTATTGGCTTGATATTTAATGGCGGACGATGTGCCATCCATTTTGGTCCTAGGTACACAAATGTTAGATAGGCGATGATAATCAATGATCCTGGGATGGGGTTCTGTATCAGGGGCCATTCTTTGATACGGGGATCTGAAAATAGATTAGAAATGATAGATTGTAGGTTTTCATCTATGTTGTTTGAAATCGTTTTTGTTTGATCGTCTTCGATCTAGTTGTATGATGTTGCACTGGTTTCCGTCTTTATACAGCGATTACTTAAGGTGGTTCGCGGGTCTGCTTATTCCCTGTCAGACTTCTTTGAAACTTTGATTAAATTGAAATATACCATATGGAGAGTGAAAAATCGTTAAAATAAAAATAATCACAGTGCAGTTTTTTCTGACAAACGCCTTAAGGCGCATTCTGCTTTACTTTCAACCTGCTTTAAGCTATGTATCATCTGCTAGAATATAGAAAATATTTCTATATGAATGTATTTTCTTCAGTTTAGGGATAAATCAAAGGCTTAAAAAGGCATATTTATGGCGTAATGGGTTAAAATAAAAAAAAAGGTTGGAAATGGGACCAGATTTTTTGTCCGGTTTAGAGAGATTTCCGGCATTGAGAGGTTCCGGTTTAGAGGTTTAGTCTTGACGCAACACAGTGAAATGCGGAATTCTTCCGCGCCTTTCTATAGCTTGTTCATTCTAACAAGAGCCCCATGGGGCATATTCGCTCACCTGAGAATAACTGGAAAAATGGAGATATTGATTTATGTCCAGGACTGACCTAAATATGCAACAGACCGTGACAATTTGAACAAAAATATGTAAAGTATATTTTAAAGTGTCACCATACAGAATATAAAAGCTCTGGCCATATTAGAGTCAGAGAAGAGGACGTTTGAAATTTTCTCTATATAACTCTATGCAAAAAAACTGACCCCCGGGGCAGGGCCAATTTTGACCCTAAGGGCATAATTTGAACAAACTTAATGGAGGACCTGTAGTCGATGATATGTGCCATATGTCTAAGCTCTGGCCCTTGTAGTTTTAGACAAGAAGATTTTTTAAGTTTTCACTGAAAAAAATTTATTTTTAGCTCCTGTGACCTAGTTATGCAACGGACCAGAACCATTTGTACAATTTTGGTATAGGACATCTAGAAGTGTAACTATGCCAAATATCAAAGCTCTGGCCATATTAGTTTCAGAGAAGAAGACATTTGAAAATTTCACTATATAACTCTATGTAAAACTGTGACCCCCGGGGCAGGGCTAATTTTGACCCAAGGGGCATAATTTGATCAAACTTGATAGAGGACCTGTAGGCGATTATATGTGCCAAATAACTAAGCTCTGGCCCTTGTAGTTTCAGACAAGAATATTTTTTAAGTTTTCATTGAAAAAATCTAATTTTAGCTCCTGTGACCTAGTTATGCAACGGACCAGAACCATTTGAAGAATTTTGGTAAAGGGCATCTAGAAGTGTCACCATGCCAAATATCAAAGCTCTGGCCACATTGGTTTCAGAGAAGAAGACGTTTGAAAATTTCACTATATAACTCTATGTAAAACTGAGACCCCCGGGGCAGGGCCAATTTTGACCCCAGGGGCATAATTTGAACAAACTTGATAGAGGACCTGTAGATGATGCTATGTGCCAAATATCTAAGCTCTGGCCCTTGCAGTTTTTGACAAGAAGATTTTTTAAGATTTCCTTATTTTTTCACTTTGGTTGCCATGGCAACTAGAGTTCTGCATTGTTTTTAATTCTTTGAACAAATTTGAAAGAGCTTGACCCAAAGAACATTTCTGTAAAGTTTGGTTGAATTCTGTCAAGCGGTATAGGAGGAGATGTCATTTGAAGCAATTGTTAACGACGACGGACAACGCACGACGCACAACGCACGACGGACGACGACGGACGCCGGACACAGGGCCATCCCAATAGCTCACCTTGAGCCTTTGGCTCAGGTGAGCTAAAAAGAGGTTGGCAATGTATTTTCAGTATTTTCAGGAATACAGAGTTCCTATTTCGAATTACGCAATGCATACAATACTAGCTTATTGACAATTGTTTCACACGTATCTGTTATGAATCAGATAGAAATTCAAACCCACTGTCGACTTTTCTTATTGGTTCAACCGTTGTTTCGACCTTTCTATTGTTTTATTTGCTATTTGCAAAATAAACACTACATAAAATTTGCCAGTTGAATTGAACAGAGGAAGTTTGATAGTTAGACCTATTTCAGGGAACAATAAGGAAATGTAAGATAAGAATTGGTCTAGAACACATAGTTCTACAACATACCCGAAACTTGGTCTTTTAGAACCCATTGAGAAATCCAAAATGAACTTGAGGAGGTCATAACCTTAACCATATGTAGTGGGTATTGTAATAATGCGGCTAGAGCCACGTTATGATGTTTGTTTTATGAAAACAAAGTTGTCTAGAGTACCCATTTGTACAACATTCATGAACTTTGACATTTAAATCACACTATCCCTGTCCCACGATGTTTAACCCTTTACCTGATATTCTATTTCTAGTAATGTAGATAGGTGACCACTGAAAGCATGTTGAAAGAAAAGCAGAATGCGCCTTATCCAAAGTGTTCAGGTAACTGCTTAAAGCAATGTGACAGTAAAACAGAAAGCTCCTGTAGGAACTTTCTGTTTTACTGTCACCTTGCTTTAAGCTGTCACCAGTCTTTTATACAACCAACCAGCCTTATTTTTAGTGGTCGTAATAGAGAGGTTTTACTGTAGTGTATGATTACACTTGTCCCATGAAAACAGTGAAGACCGTGATCAGAGGGCTCCTTAAGGAACCCTCTGATTAGGGTCTATACTGTTTGTCATTTTGAAATATATTGTTAAAATCATCCCTTAACCCTTTAACCCATAGCCTGTTTCTAGTATTTAAGATATGTGACCTATTAAAGCAGGCTTAAAGTAAAGCAGAATGTGCCCTAGGGCACATTCTGCTTTACTTTCAGCCTACTTTAAGTTAATATCTGCTAGTATATAGAAAATATTTCTTATAGTACATATTCATGACAGTTTAAAATGGAACTATTTTCTTTGGCGGATGAATAAGATGAATGCGCTAAAAGTCGCTTCTATAAGGGAAAGGGTTAAAGGTCAAAATTGGACTAGACTTATTTTTAAATTGGAATTATCCATCAAAAGCTTTAGGGGTGAATGAGTTAAACAGTGACAACACCTTCTTAACCGCTGTACGTATACATAAAAGCTACACACGACTAAACGAAACTTGTTTCATTTTAGGCCAACATGTACACATTCGTTAATCAGTTTACTGGTAACATAAACATTCAATCATCTAAGCACAAGCTTGATTAAGAAACACCAGATGGTAAAGTGAATGTAATTCTGAAATCCATAAGTACTTTCAAAGCCTGCACGAAAAGCCTTACACTGCATTTTGAATGGTGATTATGTGACAGATGGTCAATTATGATACGACAGTCGTTACACGGATGTAGCTCAGGGTCCAAGCTTGAAAATATTTTGAGTTGAGTCTGAGATCGTTCTCAAGTATATATTTGATTGGTCAGATGTGAGCTTTTACCAGCAAACTGTAATATTGCCTATGCAAAGAATCTGTCAAACGTCTCATGTGAGGTTCGTCTCTTATTTTTGATGGTTTAGTTTGAGTGCGAGTTTGTCAGTGGCTCTCTAGACAGGATGCCATATTTTGCACACAAGTACCATGATCTTACAGTTACAGTACGAGACACACGGACTCTAAAAAGTCCGCGCTCCCAGCACGGACACTTTTGAATGACCACGGGTTTCCAGCACGGACAATTTTTCCGGACCATCGTGGACAAAATATATGTCCATCGTGGACAGAAATTTTCCCTACGGGTTATTTCCGCGGCGGAGTCATCGCTAATTGCGATGGCATCATCGCGGATTGCGATGCATCATCGTTGACACTACCTGTAGGAGTGGGAGTCGTTTAATCGCTTTAGGTGAAACTTATCAAGAAAATATTTGCAACAGCTTACTTGTTGATACACATGTGCATTTTTAACTGTAGAAACTTATATGTAATACAGTCATAGATTATTTCGAATTCATAATGAGATATTATATACACGTAATAGCCTAGTACTCTTAAAACCCGAGATATTAAACTAAAGTGTATAGTCAGGTTGCTAAATAAAAATAGATAAAGGATGTAAAAGAGAGAAAAAGTCTACGTATAATGTGTTTTAGCTCATAATCTAAGTTTATTGAAAATCGTAGGGAAGAGATTAAAAATGTCGGTCGCATTCGGTCATAACTGTTTCGACTCAACACGAAAATTAACGGGGGGGGGGGGGGATAAAACCCGGGAAAACAATTATTTGTTTTCAATCCCGTAAAACTGTGTCTTCTTCGAAGACGAGAAGCTAATAATACGTAAAACCTCTCTATGACGTCCACTAAATAGTTTTAGGCATGTGACTGCTTAAAGCGGTTACTGGGAAGTTTCGCAACCCTGTAAGTTCGCACCTGTAAGTTCGCTACCCAGGTTCTTTTTTTTTTTATCATAGACGTTTCGCTACCCGCGCATTTTTAGCTCGCCTGTTCGTAGAACAGCAGAGCTAATGTCATACCCCCGGCGTGAGTGAGCGTGAGCGTGAGCATGAGCGTGAGCGTGAGCGTGGCCAAGGTTAAAGTTTTTTGGACGGGTTGTTTTAAAGCTTAATATTTGTGCTAGGGTAATGAAATTTTGTATGGAGTTTCATTTGGGGGTAAACATTGTTGTTATGAAATTGGAATTAAAAAATGATTTAAATTAATGTCAATTTTCAACATGTTTTGGACTTAGGTTTTTCGACTACAAATCACCAGGTTAAAGTTTTTTGGACGGGTTGTTTAAAAGCTTAATATTTGTGCTAGGGGGGCTGAAAATTTGTATGGAGGTTAATTAGGGGTTAAAAATTGATGTTATGAAGTGGGAATTTAAAAATAATTTTAATTTATGTCAATTTTTAACATGTTTTGGACTTAGGTTTTTCGACTACAAATCACCAGGTTAAAGTTTTTTGGACGGGTTGTTTTAAAGCTTAATATTTGTGCTAGGGTGCTGAAATTTTGTATGGAGGTTCATTTGGGGACAAACATTGATGTTATGAAATTTGAATTTAAAAATAATTTTAATATTTGTCAATTTTTTACATGTTTTGGACTTAGTTTTTTCGACTACAAATCACCAGGTTAAAGTTTTTTGGACGGGTTGTTTTAAAGCTTAATATTTGTGCTAGGGGGCTGAAATATTGTATGGAGGTTCATTTGGGGACAAACATTGATGTTATGAAATTTGAATTTAAAAATAATTTAAATTAATGTCAATTTTTAACATATTTTGGACTTAGGTTTTTCGACTACAAATCACCAGGTTAAAGTTTTTTGGACGGGTTGTTTTAAAGCTTAATACTTGTGCTAAGGTGCTGAAATTTTGTATGGAGGTTCATTAGGGGTCAAACATTGATGGTATGAAGTTGAAATGTAAAAATAATTTAAATTTTTGTCAATTTTGGACATGTTTTGGACTTAATTGTTTTGACTACAAATCACCAGGTTTCATGTTCTGACGGGTTGTTTTAAAGTTTGATATAACTAGACTAATACTCACCATTCATTTAATAATCTTTCTTAACTGAAAATTAATTTGCTTTCGATACAAGATGTTTTTTAGACTTAAACTTTAAACAGGCGAGCATCAGGTGGCTTTGACACCCATTTCTGGTTATTAGATCTACCAAACTAAAATATAATTGCTTGTCAATGCCTTTTCGTTGTTTATTAACTAAATATGATATCTATCTTAAATCATTTAAATAATTAAATAGTAGGAGTGTAATGATCTCAAATTTACACTTAAAAAAGAAATTAGCATTTGTCAATTTTGAAAAGCACTTCTTCGAGCACACGTATTTATGTATTTCAGAGAGCATGTATACCAGTTAATATACATCATTGTGTACTAATATCATTTTTTGAGTCACATTTTGATTTTAACATGAAATACATGTACATATAACATTGATTTTAATTTACACAAAATCATTCCATTCATAAAAGAATTATAAGAGACTACATGCTTGATGTAATTATCATAATCCATTCCATTGCAAATATGAATTAAAAAGCTACACACGTGGTTACAAACTTGTGAAAACAGAAGAAAGAAAGGCATTTTGTATTGTGATAGTTGAGGCTCTAAATTCAGTTATTGTAACCATAATTAAATTCTCATCACATTGGTGGCATTCTGCTTTACTTTCAGCCTGCTTTAAGCTTCCATGTGCTAGAATATATAAAATACTCCCTATACTATTATATTCATGACTTATTAAATTTAAACTATTTTCTTCCGCGGAGGAATAAATCATATCCACTAAAAGGCGCTCCTATGGGGGAAGGTTTAAGGTGGATTTCCTTGTTATGCTCGGTTAATCTGTTGTGGAGATAGATTCCATCGGATGTATAACCTGCTTTTGAGATACATGTATATAAATGTACGAACAAAAAGTATCTAAAACTTCCTTGAAATTGGGATACTGTGAATGCACAACGTGGTCCCTTCAAGAACTCGGGTCATTTTCTGCGAAATTGGTGGCACCCAAAAATACAAAGTTTGTTTCCGTTATTATAATAATTCTATATATACTTGAGTTGAGGGCATTCTTCTACTATATGTGCCATGGAAAAATGAGACATTTAAGACACCAGATTCCGCACTTTTATTAATTATGGACTCGGACTTCATTTGAACCTATTTCTTGGGTACAGAATCATAGAATCGAAGACCACATCAAACCATAGTCCTGGGGACGACCAAATCATTGTCCCGAAGACCACCTCAAACCACAGTCCTGAGGAGGACTACATAAACAATAGTCCTAAAGACCACCTAACCTAATCCATTGTCCTGAATACTGCCTCAAACAATAGTCCTGAGGAGGGCTACGCAAACCATAGTCATAAAGACCGACTAAATTATTGTGCTGAATACTGCCTCAAACAATAGTCCTGAGGGGGGCTACGTAAACCATAGTCATAAAGACCGATTAAATCAATGTCCCGAATACTATCTCAAACAATAGTCCTATGGAGGGCTACGTAAACCATAGTACTAAAGATCGACTAAATCATTGTCCCGAATACTACCTCAAACAATAGTGCTGAGGAGGGCTACGTAAACCATAGTCATAACGACCGACTAAAGCATTGTCCCGAATACTACCTCAAACAATAGTCCTGAGGAGGGCTAGGTAAACCATAGTACTAAAGACCGACTAAATCATTGTCCCGAATACTGCCTCAGAAGGGCTACGTAAACCAAAGTCATAAAGACCAACTATATATATCATCTTTTATATATATAGTTGGTCTTTATGACTTTGGTTTCTAACTCTAGACCAATGTCTACTAGAGCTACAGTTTGCTAGCATCTCTACAGTGGCGCAAATTCTGCAGCAGTTGTTTATCAGTTGTATATGTTCAAATAGTTGAGAATTTATCTTTAAACTAATATTTAACAATATTTTTTATAGAAAACCTTCTTGTGTTAAGTAATAACCCACTCGAAGACCATTTGAAAACTTTTCGGTGTCGATCCACTATTTGTTTTGATTTTCCAAGCCGAGACAGTACTCGCGCATGCGTAAAACGCTGTCCGGTTAACATATCAGACTTTCATTCATAATTGGAAAACTTACTGAGCTGTGGTATTTTTGATGAATTCGAGGATTATTTTTGTCCAGGTAAACTAAAACATTTATTTTATTGTTAATAGGGTTAAGGGTGGCAGCTTAAAAACAAGTTTAAAGCTTAATTCGTGTATTAGATATTTTCCCGCCATTCGTTGACATGCGCGGCGGTTTTACTATTACACACTCCGTATATGGAATATGTAGTAAGAGGTTATGTGACGTATTTTTTCAAAATGGCCGACCATCCCTCGAACACCGATGCCGGTTGACTGTAGAAATTTTTAAATCGGGAGAAACTCAATTAAAGACGTAGGTAACCTGATTGTTCACATAAAGACCGACTAAATCATTGTCCCGAATACTGCCTCAAACAATAGTCCTGAGGAGGGCTACGTCAACCATAGTACTAAAGACCGACTAAATCATTGTCCCGAATACTACCTCAAACAATAGTCCTGAGGAGGGCTACGTAAACCAAAGTCACAAAGACCAACTAAATCATTGTCCCGAAGACCACATCAAACCATAATCATGAGGAGAACAATAGTCCGAAATACCACATAAACCATAGTCCCGAAGACCACATCAAACCATAGTCCAGACGACGACCTAAACCATAGTCCCGACCTAAAAAATTGTCCCGAAGACCACATCAAACAATAGTCCTGAGGACCACCTAAACCATTGTCCCAAAGACAACCTCAAACCATAGTCCTGCCACCTCAAACCATAGTCCCGAATATCACATCAAACCATAGGCTTAATGTTGGTGATGAATATAGATTTGTGTACAAGATGTATGTGACTGATCCTCAAGTGTCGTGGTACAGTTACAATGTGGTCATTGGAAACGAAATTAAAGATAGCATTTGTGATTTCGAATGCTCTACAACTGAAATGACTGATATTCTGTTATACCTTGGCATCGGGTCAGTCACTAAGGTATTCAATACCTTCTCAAGATTCAAGTAATTTTAATCAGATAAGGACCAATGTTGATAATCGCGTTATACTATCAACTCTTAGCACGTTTGCGGCGAACCAAGGAACACCTTCGCTTACGATTATTTTTAACGCATTGAGCCATAGTGACGCATATATGCGTCCTTTACCAAATATGTACCTGTGTAGAGTATACTTGTCCTATGCAAACAGTAAAGTCCCAGATCAGAGGGCTCCTGCAAGAGCCCTCTGATCAGGGTCTTCACTATTTGTTATTTTGCAAAATATTATTTAAAAAAACCAGCCCTTAATAGTCTAAAAATGGACCAGCCTTTTTGCAAACTGGAATAGTTCATTGGACGTTTCAGGGGATAATGAGTTAATCTGAGTGGCAAACAGTTTGGAATGGAAATAATAGGTTTAGCGTAAACGTGTATATTGGGAAAGAATAACGTACTCTCAACCGTATCAGAACAATCTTAGGTGTCCTTTTTCAGAACTAAGTACTAGTATATCTACTCTTATGGTATTCAGGTAATTATCGGTGACTGTATATCTTGTGACCATGTCCATACGACACTTACAGCCGGATATATAATAGGTTGTGATGGTGCGGAAACTATTTTATCTGAATCAATCTCTTCCCCCATTAGGATATCGTCTGCCAAGAAAGTAACGTCTGCTACTATTAATCCTCAATTTCAGACTTTAGTTAAATAAAAAGATACATCGATAATAGTGTCAAATAGTTTGGATCATAATCAAATGCCGAGTTGTGCCGAGTTCTTCCGAGTTTGATCCAAAGCGTTCAAATTATATACAGTCAATCTTCGATATATCGAACTTGGTTAAATCGAACTGTTTTAACTTTGAAATATGGATATGTTCGACTTAACCGAGCATGAAGTAATGTAGTTCATATGTCGAACTATCGGATAGTTCGAGTTAAGCTAGTTCGAGATATCGACGTTCGACTGTACCTGTGTACGCTCGTATACGTAGTAAGACAGTGAAAGGGTCAAATATACATGTAGTCGGTAGGATGAACATTAGAGCTACCAGCCTAACAACCGATATGGTGTGAGCAACAGACTCCGGCTATATTTGTACATCCATAGATAATACCAACACACTTGCTAGCAACTCGGGCATGCACAGCGTATAGTATACGGTCACGGCAATACGTTATTCTTACCTGTTCAAATAAAACGGTACGCAAACGCAATAACATTTTGAAAAACGACAATTTCTTGAAACAAATGATAATTTGTTTTAATCTGAGTGTGAAACAGTGTGTGACCTTATCCGTCACTAAGATTCGGCGTATGGGTTCATGTTTATATAAATACATCTTTTGCTCAAATCTGACCAAATAAAAGCTTGAGAACGATCTCTGACTAAACTCAAGTGTTTTATAAGCATGGAGTATGTTCAAGCTGTTAAAAGCTTTCGATTTAACCCTTTTACTTCCAATTATTTCGTGAGATGTTTACCCCTTCACCGTTTCATTACCGTCTGCTTTAATTGTGTTGTCTGCAATATAGTTTCAAAGTTAGTTTTAAGGCAGTATGGCTGACAAATTGTATATACAAGTGCCAAACAGTTTGGATCCTGACCAGACGCCGCGTTACGCGGCGTCTGATCAGGATCCAAACTGTTTCCAAACGCGCATGTTGGCGTCATTGAGAGTGTAAGGGTTTTAGCGAAGACACAGTAGTACAGCAGCCATATGTCATCATTAATTCTTTAGCATTAAACCAGAATCGTTTGCATCAGCATTAATTTATTTGGTTTGATTAACCCTTTCACCGCTAAATTATTTTTGAGTTTTCTACCCCTACATCGTTATTGTGTCGTCTGCTTCAATATTATTGTCTGCAATATCATTTCAAGTATGACATATTATTTTTTAGTTTTTCTACCCCTACACCGTTATTGTGTCGTCTGCTTCAATATTATTGTCTGCAATATCATTTCAAAGTTAGAATTAAGAGAGTATGACATAAGAAATATCGAAACGGATGTCAAACAGTTTTGATCCGTTACGCGGCGTCTGATCAGGATCAAAACTGTTTGCAAATTCGACTTTAAGCGAATCTGGCGGTGAAAGGGTTAACAATACAGACACGTTTTCATATCAATTTTATCAGCATATGATTTAAATAAAATGCATCATCAGGTCCTATGTTTTGTCTACACATTAGAGTGGTTCTGGTGGCTGATTGCAGCGTGTGTGTTGACCTAGAACAACATGAACGAGAAAATATTTAAAATGTTTCAGTCAGTTCATTGTGTGATATGGCCTGATACCCATGAGCAAGCCCCCGGCTATGAGTGAATATTGAACCATTAAACGTTGCAAAAAGAGAGTATTGTCTTAACAAACCGCAGCATCATAAATCAATGGCAATGTGTAGACATACATTTCTGTCCCTATTGTTTTCACTATACTCCAAAGCCCGTTTCTAGTTTTGAAGATTGATGGTCCCTTAAAGCAGGTTGAAAGTAAAGCAGAATGCGCCTTAAGGCGCATTCTGCTTTACTTTCAGCCTGCTTTAAGATTCAAGATTCAAACGTTTTATTAAGTAACATAAACTTAACATATTTCTTGTTACATGATACACTGGATTGCTATAATGTATACATGACAATTTATTGTATGGACTCTGCTGAAATATTGAAGATATGTGTTATAGTAAATGAGCACGACTGGAAATATTTGAATTTTTTTCTTCAATAGAGGTATACTAAAATGCGTATGATGCCTTGCTGGGACCAGATCAACATTATCATCTACATTAATATATCCATCATTTGCAACCAGTGTAGACTCAAATCAGAGGACATACATGTAATATATTATGTTGCACCGTTTATCAATGCGGTAGTAGGTCTAGATCTAGGGATATAAAACTGTTATAGTGAAACGTAAAGATTTTAACACTCACCATGCTGGTTGTTTTGGTTTTTTTCAAATGGACTCTGCTAAATTTTTGAATATATTCATTTAGAAGGTAGAACTGCTAAATAACTCGTTTACATAGAAGCTCTATGTAGGTTCTGGCTGCCCCAAAAATATAAAAAATATAAACAATGCAATGCCTTTTCCGGAGTCATCTGATTAACCCATTTTATGCGGGATACACTTTTAGGTGTATCTCTAGGCAAACAGTTTTGATCTCAGACGTGGGGCCTGATCTGAGATCAAAACTGTCTGCAGCTAGTTCAGTATTCTATCAGAAACTGCTAAAATCTTTTGAAAATATTTGAGTTATAACCGCTGCAGACGACATTTTAAAATGGCCGCCAAATATTACCCAGCATGCACCCAGCAGACACACAACGTTGTTTCAACGTTGAATCAACGTTGATTTTCCGTCGTAACGTTGATCAACCTGATTTCAACCATGGACGACCATCCATCGGTAGCCAATTTACTGCCAACGTTGAATCAACGTTTATAATGGTCGTAGATAAAAAATTAAAAAATACTGAAATTGAAATTTCTGATTCATTATATCGCAGTGTTTAACGTCGACTATGATTTATCGTTAAAATAAATTCAATTTAGAAAATCTAATGACAACGTTGAATCAACGTTGATAATGGTCGCCCAGCAGGCACACAACGTCGCAACGTTGATCAACCCTTTTTCACCCTTGGACGACCATGGGTCGGTACCGAATTTATTGCCAACGTTGAATCAACGTTGAAAATGGTCGTGGGAAAAAACAAATCGTTGAAAATGAAAATTCTGATAAATTATATTGCAGTGGTTTGTCTCATCACGTAAACTATGATTTATCGTAAAAAATAAATTCAATTTAAAAATCTACTGCCAAAGTTGAATCAACGTTGAATCAACATTGTCAGATAATGGAAGTAGGTAAAACTTATTATTATTTAATAAATAATCATAACAACTTCAACTTAAATATTAATTTGATCCTTCATAGTTTAGATGCAAAAGAAATAAGTTCGAAGTTCTTAATAGTAAGCACTGGATTTTACATTCAAGTTTACAATTAAAATGAATAAAATACAACCTTCCAAAAAGCAAACCAATTCAATGTAAAAATGTTTAATTATAGATACTCAGCGTACTAATAAATGAAGCAACCATATTTGATAAGCTGTAATCAAACAGCTTCCAACGCCCATGCGTTGTCTACTCTACTATTAGAAGAGTAGAGCTCCTAAAACCTAAGTTGAAAGCAGAATTTGAAAATAAAACAATATCTGGAGGAAAAAAACGCACACAAAAACGGACAGCCCACTCGAAACAATGTTGTTTTGACGTTGAATCAACGTCATTTCAACGTTGAAACTTCAACCATTATCAACGTTGAATCAACGTTGAGGTTCAACGTCAAACAAACTTTCAAAATCAAATACTATAAATCGTACGTTGTTTCAACGTTGAAGTTCAACGTTGATCCAACGTTGATTCAACGTTGGTGTGCCTGCTGGGCAATGGGTTAAAGTCAACAAATAATCTCTTCACAGTGCCATGTATGATACTACATTTTCTTCAGGAGAAGAATAATTTAAAGGCGTAAAAAGCGTATATCTATGCACGAATTAAGAACGACGTGCTTATTCATTCGTGATCTATGAAGGAATATGGTAAACATTTTCCGGTAAACCGTTCATTATATGCGATCGTTGTTAGTATCCAAACTGTTTGCAACTCGTTATGGTGGTAAGAGCAAGTAGGAATCTTAACACATTACTTAAATAAATACGCTTTTAATTAATTCCTTCGCTGAAAGAAAATATATCTAGTTCCACTTTATACAATATTGAATATACACTTAAAAACATTTCTTCATCCTAGCAGATGGTAGCATAAGGTATGTTGAAAGTAAAACAGAATGCGCCAATCTGCTCTACTTACAACGTGCTTGAGGTGGTCACCTGTTGTCCAGCAAAACTCGAAAAAGGCTATGGAGTAAAGGTTAAAGGCTGCATAATGCATGTTATATTTCCTGCCGCAATTTATTCGACCTTCATTAAGCTGTCACTTATCCTATATACATCTAATAATGCGTTGAGGTATTTTGAGTTTCACCCAAGAAACACGATACGGTACCTCGAAAGATCTATTTTTTCAGTCTCTCATTACATTGAATTTACCTGTTTCTTTGGAAATGCTTTGGTAAAAGCTTGACAGTTTGTCGATGTAGTTAGTCATATTCCTCATATGTATACAGATATTCTCCTGTTATAGACATACACTCCTAGTAGCACATACACACATGCACACAACCGTACTCTCTAGACCAATGAGACGTTACTATTGTAGTGACAATTTACCTCTCAACCAATATACAGCGCCACCTCTCTAAACCGGAAACACTTTGGAAAAGAAGGCAAAAAACGAAAGACATGTAACTTCTTAATGCATGATAAAAGTAAGACAGAAAGCTCCCGAAAGGGAGCTTTCTGTCTTACTTTTATCTTGCACTTAGCTGAATGTAACCAATAAGGTAGAGATCGACAATATGGTGTTAATAAGTGTCCGGTTAAGAGGAGTACCTTTACTACAAACAAGTTAACCGCTCCACTAATCATCTTGATAAATGTTGTCGTCTGCTTTTGTTTTTAAGTGTATTATTTATGTACGATATATTACTAATATAGACGTACGTAATATGTAATCTGTGCTCTCCTAGACAAGCTTTCGATTTCGTTTACCGTTTAGGCCTTCAAAATGAGTACTTACCTTTACACGTAATTTTGTATATTTGTACATCCAACCTTAATCCTCCGCAGCCTAAATGCAACCTGCAAAGTTTACATTCTTAAAATATTTCATTCAGTGTTCTCACGTCTTGTTGTCAAACAGTTTTAATCCACGTCAGATTTCGAGTTACTCGGAGTCTCATCTGAATCCATACTGTTTGCAACAGATATCACAATTGCGCTCGCAGCGTGCAGAGGGTTACGGAAGAATGTCACCACAAACATAACCTGTGTGAGAGAGAGACACACACACAGAGACACAGAGAGAGAGACAGAGACAGATATACAGACAGACAGACATACAGACAGAGAGATTGTTGAGTGTAGTGTGTTACTGTAACCTTGACCTTTGACCTGAGTTATACAACATAATGGTCTGGATAATATTTCCTATACCACATTAGATGGGATACTAAATTTCAGGATAACATAATGTCACATACATACCCTTTAACTTAAACCTTATCATTTGACTTCAATTATAGAATAAACTTGTCCTAGGCATATTCCCTATACCATATCGGCTATGGAAACCCAAACATATGTGTAAATACAAAAATTAATGTACATCTTTGGATGGTGGACTGTCATATTCAGATAACTGTGACCTTGACCCTTAAAGTTGACCTTAATTATAGCAAGACGTGTCCTTATCAAATTATTGCTATACCACAAGATGGCACTTCAGCTATGAATAACAAATTTAGTGTGTGTGTTCACCTTTGGATTGCGGAGTGTCTCGTATTACTTTTAAAGTCACTGTGACCTTCACCTTGACATTCGACCTTAGTTGTAAAAGAAGCTTTCTGATGCATATTTCTTATATCTCATCAGCAAAGAACACCAACGCTGTGTGTATAAGTATATCTTTGGATGGTGTCGTGTCGCTTACGATTTCCATGCGACTTTGCCCATGACATTGTAATGAACAAATTTGTCCAGATAATATCCACTTTTCTATACTAGCTAGGGATATCAAACTGGGTGTGTGTGTACATCTTGGGGTGCTTGCTTCTGCCGTACCATCGTCAGGTCAGTGTGATCTTGACCATAACTTTTACCTTATTTATAACAAAAAAGCTTGTCCGGGGCATATTTTCTAAACGAGATGGGGGAGGGAAAACAAAGTTGGTGTGTGCCTACATTTTGATGGCAGAGTAATTGAATGTCGGAGTGTACATTTGTAACATACCATTTTAGGTCACCTTTGGCCTTGATATTTTATATCAGCTTGCCCGTGACATATTTAACACACATTTTGAGCAAGAGCTACAGTATTTGGCATGCCGGTACATATTGAGATGGCAGACTGTCCCTTATCATTGTTCTGTATTATATTTACAAGTCTATATACATGTACAGTCGAAACTCGATACTAAGAACTCGCTTAAATCGATCTTCCAGTTTTTCGTAAGTTTGATTTTGATAAGTTGATCTCGTTTAAGTCGAACATAACCATATTTCAAAGTTAAAACGTGGATAAGCCACGTTTTAACATTGAAATATGGGTATGTTCGAAATAACGCGAGTTCGTAGAATCGAGTTTTTACTGTATGTATAAGAAAATGCATTTCAGCGTGCATTTATTTATAAACGCTTTGATTGCACATGTAACTTTCTGTGACACCGTTCTTGTTCCAAGTACAGTAAAACATCCCTATTACGCCCACTAAAACGAAGGCTAACTGATTTTCTAAAAGACATGTGACAGCTCAACTCTTTCCTCCCTGAAACTTTAAATGGACAATTCCAGTTTCCATTTAAGTCTAGTCCATTTCTGACTTTTAAGGGTTGTTTTTGTTAATGTTTGGCATTATGACAAACAGTGAAGACCCTGATCAGAGGGCTCCTTTCGGAGCCCTCTGATCTGGGTCTTCACTGTTTGCACAGGACAAGTGTACGACTCACATGTACACTGTTTGAAAAGGACGCCTATATGCGGGACTAGACTTCAAAGGGTTAAAGCAAGGTGACAGTAAAACAGAATGTTCCCTATAATTAACCTATTAATTAACATAGTTTATTGGTCTTAATGTAGATTTGTTATCTTCAGTCGACAACATTTTATTCACACGACTGAAATCTTCATTGAAAGCTAATAAATAAATCATAGGACTCCCTGATCAGAAGGAAATTCAACTCTTTTGTAATTCAGGCGTAACACCATAGATATCTATGGCGTAACACTATCGTGTTCCATTTGGTTTACGGACGTTTCGCTACACGGCGTTTCGCTACCCGGGATGTTTCGCTACCCCGGACGTTTCGCTAGTCGCTACAGTCGTTTCGCCACCTACCGATAAGTCGTTTCGCTACCCAACTTTTTTTTAATGATCTTTACCTATATTTTTATGTTCAAATAAGATATGGCGATATATTATTTTAGCGAAAATGTGTATTAGAAACTTATATTTGAATGAATAATTGAAAAAAAGATCGATTTATTGACAAAGATCGTGTAAGTTACTAAAAATAGATGCTGCTATATTTATGTATAAATATAATACTCAAATGCCACTAGCTAACGTAATGTGCTATCTTAGGCTCATAAGTTCATAACTATACAAATAGATTGAATCCACACCAGATGCCGTGTTACGCGGCCTCTCGTCGGGATCTTAACTCTTTCCTCCCTGAAACTTTAAATGGACAAATCCAGTTTCCATTTTAGTCTTGTCCATTTCTGACTTCTAAGGGTTGTTTTGTCAAAGTTTGGCATTATGTCAAACAGTGAAGACCCTGATCAGAGGGCTCCTTTCGGAGCCCTCTGATCTGGGTCTTCACTGTTTGCACAGGACAAGTAAACTATTCACATGTACACTGTTTGAAAAGGACGCCTATATGCGGGACTAGGGTTCAAAGGGTTAAATGGCTATTGGAAATTAAAAATAGTTATTAGTAAATTATTTATACATTTTTACGGCGAAATATATGAACAGTCGTTACGCATATATACAACTTATGCGAGTAGACCCTTAGAAAGCAGGGTATAGAGCGAAGTGAAATGAATGTGGTGAAAGAATAAGTAGCAAACTGATTGGACCCTTGTTAGACGCCGAGTTCCACGGACGCTGATCTAATATGTCTGCATAAGCTTTTCAGTCTGCATTAATTCTAGTAAAAAGAGGTTTACATATGAATCAATCAATATTTAGATATGAAAATGGCTTTTGAACTTAATAATTATACATGTGTTAACCCATTGAACCCTAGTGTCTACTAAAGTGGACAATGTCAAACGGTGTAGACCCTGGTGAGACATCGCATTACACGGCGTCTCATCATGGTCTGCACTGTTTGATATATAATTTTAAATATTTTTCAGTAAAGACAAACAATGCAGTATGTCTGTAAGGAAACAAGTAACCTTTGTATAGCTGTAATGAAAACTACCAGCAATTAAACAGTAGATCTAAATGGGCTAATATCAAGTGGACGTGATAATAGAAAAGTAAATATTCTATCGTAATCCACTTTATTGTTTCATCAAAATTCTATAGACAAAACAAAACACACAAAAGCATATATAATGCATTTAAATCCTTTCAAATAACCCATTACCCCGTAGGCTGAGCCTGTTTATAGTACTGTTTATAGTACTGAAGATAGTTGACAACTTAAAGCAGGTTGAAAGTAAAGACGAGTTACCATCTCCCTATTATTATATTTGAGATCATATATGTTATTCTTCTCATTTTTGATGCGAAGTAAATGTATTTAGCGCAGGGCTGCCATAATTGACATGAAAAATCCTAAGATTTCCAAATTTGCATATTTCAAGTGCGATTTTACGAATCGTACCTTTATCCCACTGCTTTACTTTCAGCCTGGTTTAAGCTACCATGTACTGGAAAAAATCAAACCCGAAGATTTAGGAAATATCCGGAGAAATGGCAGCCCTGTATAATAATAGCGATATTGGATACACAAATGTAACCAAATGACCTTTCTACCCGATCTAAGGCAGCGAAGGGGGTTAATTAATAAAGAAATGAGTGTCAACAGTGTGTACTCTGATCAGAGTTACACAATGAATACAAAGACATTTATTCCTTAAAGTAAAATTGCATGTTAATTATAAAGTTCAAATAGTAAGGAATTCGATTGCTGGTGCTTTTCTAATTGACATGGCACGTGCCGGTATACAGTAAAGCCTATGTTGGGCGGCCACTCAATGCTAATTTACGGTGATCTTCAAATACAATCTGCTTATAATGCAAGGCAAAAGTATTGCCTTAACTCTCCTAGGAGTTCTACGTTACTTTTGTCATGCGTTTAGCAGAACCTTTCTATTCGAATGTTCATTATTATATATTCAATTATTTTCACGCGCATGCATTAAATAAACATACACATTTTTAACTCTATAATTCAACTCTTTTTCTCCTTTTATTCAATTTTATTTCGGTAAATTATCATCAAATGCTTTTATTTTTTCTTTATTTATGGTTTAAATTTATTCTCCGAGTTTAAAATACTACAGAATCATTAATTTCCCCTATTTTAAATATTGGGTGGTGAAACGTCCTGGGTAGCGAAACGTCCGGGGTAGCGAAACGACTTTAGGTTGGGTAGCGAAACGACTGTAGCGAAACGTCCGGGGTAGCGAAACGTCTGGTAACCTTCCATTTACCTTTTTTTTTTTCAAGCTAAACTAAGCTCGACCTTGCTCACATTTGCAAACAGAGTGGATCCACTCAAACGCCGCGTAACATGGCATCTAACCCGGAGCAAAACTGTTTGTCAATATTTTACTTTACTTCATTAAAAAAAAGCATGTTGAATTATTTCGAAAGCGATATATTTGAAGTACGCGACAATTGTGCACAAATATACTCAGCCAAAAAAGAAAATACCAACTTTTTTATTCTGAATTATAAGCGTCTCATACATAAACTGTATTTAATTTTTGTTTTACAGAAAATGGCAGACGGCATAAAAATCATTGTTGTTAAATAAGTTTTTACCAAATGAGTTCTCTCGTTAGATAAGTCTCTATTATTATTATTATTATTATTATTATTATTAAATAACTGGCACATTGAATTGAAAATAACAGGTATATAACTCTTTTTCCATAAAAGTGAAACAATGGTGCTTATATTCAGCAGCTAACATTTTTAAAGAAATTATAACTACATTAGACTTTCCTTCATCACAATATTCACGGCGTTATTAAGACTAGAAAGTCTTTTTATATCAAATAACCTCCCTTTGATTTGAAATAAAAATGAACTTTAATACTTTCATTTTCGTTGAATGTGTCATATAATCTGAATGTTTTACTGGAATGCATTGGTGAATGTGAGAGCCTTAAAAATCTCAAACAAAACTGGAGTTGATATGGTACTTATAAAGATATAGAGCTTTAAAATGTGCTTAATATTAAGTTAATGTAAACACAGGGGCACTTTCTGTTTTGGCTGAGTATAATTAAACAGGTTTAACCTATAGAACATGTAAAAAAAAACCACTAAAATAAACATGAGACACTGGCGTATTATCAACAGAAAATAAGTATCTAAGGTGTGCGACACAGCTCACAATCGTGTGTCCGAATTGATTGAAACTGGTAAAACTTCCGCTAACTACAGTCGAAACTCGATACTACGAACTCGCTTAAATCGATCTTACCAGTTTTTCGTAAGTTGAATTTTGATGAGGCGAACATGCCCGTATTTCAAAGTTAAAACGTGGCTAAGCCACGTTTTAAATTTGAAATATGGTTATGTTCGTACAAACGCGAGTTCGTAGAATCGAGTTTTTACTTACAAATCACCAATACAGTAAACCTCTATATTACGGCCACTAAATTGTGTTAACTATTAGTTGTTTTAGACAGGTGACTGCTTAAATCAAGGTGGCAGTAAAACAGAAAGCTCCTTCATGAGCTTTCTGTTTTACTGTCACCTTGCTTTAAGCTGTCACCTGTTTTATGCAGTCAATTAATCTCTATTTTATTGGCCGTAATAGAGGGGGTTTACTGTAAACGTTACAAACAGATATGCTAGAAAAAGCTTTATTTCTGTATTGTTTATGCTCTCAGAGCTTTATTTAGTGTCTACAAATTAGAATGAAATGATAAAACTATATATTTCTTTGCCAGTGGGCGTATAATGTACCGCTTGCGGTGCTCTCGTTTTATTTGGCCTAAATGTTTTGAACTGAGTATATAATAGTGCTGTTGTTTGCTAATGACATGGTCATTATTGGCTCATCTATTCAGGATAAGAAAGACAGCTTGAATAAGTTAAACGAATATTGCACTAAATGGGGTATTGAAGTGAAAACATCAAAAATTTAAATCGAAGGTTATTGTATTTAGAAAAAGGGATCAGGTAAATCCAAATGAGACCTGGTACTTTAATGATGAACTTCTTGAAGTAGTAGACGATTTGAATTATCATGGAGTTTTTTTAACTACACTGGTTCCTTTGTTCAAAACAATCAATATCTTAAAGCCTTATATGTATATTTTATACAGCAACGACACCAATTTCAAATTAACCCACGTATAGCTATGCAACTATTTGATGCTTTTGTGGAGTCTACAGTCTCTCAGTCATGAATCTCAAGTTTTTGATGTTTTTTTTCTAGTCTAAAGATCTAGAGAGAGTGCATTTATAATTTTGTGAATGAGTTCAGGCGTAAGGCAGAATTTTTGCAATGATGCAGTCTATGGCGATTTAGGTCGCTACCCGATTCACGTAAATAGTAGTGATGTAAATAATCGGTCATTTGACTAACCGGATAACCGATTAACCTTCCGAGCGGTTAACCGGTTAACCGTTCAATATTACCCGGCAGTTGCGACAACAGATCATTTTACTTCACCGCCGGTGTAACGGGGTAAATTGATCCCATAGAAAATACATCAAACATAGCTCGAGTTTACAGCCTGCTTTTAAGCCACTATCTGCTAGGATATAGAAATAGTTCTTATGGTGCATAATCATGACTGTATTATGGAAGTATTTTCTTCATTGGAATAATAAGTTAAATGCGTAAAAAGGCGTATTTATGGGGTAATGGATTAAAGGTTTTATAAACTGGGTTAAGCGAGTAAAGTAATTGTTGGATGATTACAGGTTTTCACATATTTGGACTCATCCATGGACTATTAATTTTAGATATTTCATTTTGCTGTTTAAACAACGTTTAATTGACCGGTTTTTGCAACAAAAATGGCATTCTGGTCTAGAGACAAATAGGGTACTCAGTACTTTATATATTCATATTAAACTCAGCTTTTGCTATGCAAATCATCTCAATAGTTTCTCCTTTAAATGCTTAGGGTAATGCCTACAAGAATCCGCATATCCGCGCACAGCTGACGTATTCAGACTGGTAGTCTAGATACGGTAGAGATAGCTTAGATCGGAAGTTAAGAATATGCCAGCTGCGTAATGTATACGATGTTTAAGATGAATATCATTTCATCATTAAGTGTCAGGCATTTGAAGATATAAGAGTAAAGAAGATAAAACCCTGCTATAGAGTTTGACCAAACATATACAAGTTTATTGAATGTACTTTTGTCAGAAAATAATACAAAACTTACAAATCTAGGTAAGTTCATCAGTTTTGCAAATGTTAGACGCATTGATATATCACTTACGATATAATAACTCATGCTATTTGTTCAGTGAAAAACTCATTGACTCGTTGTCCTATGCATATAAAGCGTTTGAGTTGAGTCTGAGTACATTCTCAAGCATTCGAATTGTCAGATTTGAGCCTAAGCTCAAATCTGACCTATGTATAAACTTAGCGTATACATGTACATTATATACATGCCAAATGTGGCATCGCCTTAACTCTTTCCCCAATAATGAGCTTTCAGTGTGTAAGGCAGTTGGATGTCTTAGCCGAAAGTGTCCTTAGTCACTATCTGGTTTGCTTCGGTCTGTTCTAGGCACACACGGGTCACAATGCGGATAAAACATAACACTTCACGTAGATCTAAAACAGGATAAAATAATACATTGAAATGTATATTATAACAAGGCCATCGCAAGCGGCAACATAAACGCCCATGACATCAGACCAGCACCAACACCAATAAGCGTCTTTCCTACAAGTATATAATGAGAATCTAAGTATGAAATTTGGTTTCAACAGGGCTGCCATTTCTCCGGATTTTTCCTAAGTATTCGGATTTTTATCCTGGCAGATCGTAGCTTAAAACAGGCTGAAAGTAAAGCAGAATGCGCCTAAAGGCGCATTCTGTTTTACTTAACCAGGCATGTGCCTTCAAAACAAGAAACAGACTATGGGGTAAAGGTACGATTAGTAAAATTGAAAAATTGCTTCTGAAAAAATTGAAAAATTGAAATCTTAGGATTTTTATGATCAACTTATGGCAGCATTGCTTCAATAAGGCAGTCATATGTAGAGTTATCATCTAGAAACCAGTTTGAGATGTAAGTGTGTAAAGTGGAATAACTGCAATAAAAAGCATCAGACCATAACCAAAATCAGTAGGTATCTTACCTGTATGATAATAATACCTCATAGCTTACTATAAAATTTGATTGATCTAATAACACTCATATGTATATATAACATAAGTTATTTACGGAAATAATTTTTTTTTAATCTATGTATATAAAGGGGCATAACTCCAACATCTGGAAACACCGACATAAAGTCTTACAAAAATTTAATTTGATCTAGATCTAAATCATCAAGAAAGGTTTTAAATTCAAAATAAAAGTGGTTTCATTAATTAAGGGAGATTACACTTTGGCCTGGTCATAAAAGTGCATGCCTTTACTCCATTTTACATGGGTTTGAAAATAGTTGCGTTCTGTTTATAGAAAAATTTCCTGGAAACACGAATGTTTGATATGACTTTGAAATTGTTTGATTTGGAGTTTTGTAAGTTTAAAATAGTGTGCTCTCGACTCGGCTAAAAAGTATTTGGCCAAACTTACAGAGAAAGTCGTGCCATTAACTACGAAAGTACGAACCCGTTCCCCATGGATAAGGACATGTGTAAACCACAGGTTTATGAACCCCAATCCCCCCCCCCCCCCCCCCCCAGGCATTACTACCCCCCATAAATCTTTCAAAATGAGTCAAAATACATCCATATGTTCAACAAACATTCTTAACAAATGTTTCAAGAAGTTTCAGGAAGTTTTAAAAAAAGGTGTTTTTTTTCGTATCATGTATGTATACAACGAAACGAAAAGGTGGATGTGAATTCAGAGCCATCAACTTTCCAACCTTGTCATTTTGGGGCCGATTTTGACAAATAATGGCTTATTATTTACATTTAACAGTTTTGTTCAAAGAAAATTAGCTCACAACCCAAGCAAGACACGAGTAAAAAGTTCGATAGGCACCGTGTGCAGAATCATTCGTCCACCTTAAATTTTGGACTTGTTCGTCATTCAGCGATTAACAAGTGCATTTGCGACCATGCATTACACCATGGTACGGGTAATTAATAGAAAATGAAATGTATAATAAATACCTTTTGAATGATCGGTAAATGAGCATTTCTGTTACGAAATAATTTTCTAGATAACTTTCGTTTTCAAGTTTCGGTTGACAAACGGATATGATCATTGGTCGTATATTCGAATCATCGAGTTTGTTGTCAACGAAAACTGGGCGGAGCAAATGCGCGAAGATTTACTGATGACAACGTTTTTTGGGTAGGTAAGCCTCTTGCCGCTACATTTTTAGATAACTGATAAGCTCATTCCGATAATTAATGCGTGCAGCTCCGTACGACGTGTCCAAGTAAAACAATATTTGTCACTTATTCAGTCAATGTTTGCAAGTGTTATTAAATCGAGGGAAGCAATCCTCAAAATAGACATTAAATAGCTTTTAATACTGAATCTCTCCATACCTCCAGAGACGTACATAAATAATCAATTTATATAGTTCCCTTTGTGTACAGCTGCCAAGTTAATTAATCCGTAATCAATATTTTTTCTAACACGTTCTATAGGACGCTTCTCACCTTTCCTTCTGTGCGGCATCGCAGCTCATTTTTCAAATTCTGCTAAATATTGTGACGGAAATGGACGGTATATAAACACTTCTACGTCTGACTGTGGAAGCCGGCTATTATAGCCAGATTGTCTTAAGCGTTTGTCTCGGTTGCGAAGTTAAGCAACGTCCTGTGCGGTTAGTACCTGGATGGGTGACCGACAGCCCCGGTACACGTTACAATATATTTACACAGATTAGATATACAACCATAAAATAAATGATTATAGATCTACATGATTGCAGACAAAATGTGTAATTATCTCAACAGCAAACATCAATTTAACACGAAATAAGCTACTCTTACGAGTGTATAATAACAAATCACCGATCAGGCGGACCGGGAAATGCCGCCATTTTGTTAACACTGAATCAGCATGATTATGGGCATTTTGCAAAGACAACAACTTCTTTTAAACACAGTACACGATGAATGCAAATAGTTCATGTCATCCTTTATTCTTTTATATATCAGTACACTATGTGATCTTTTCAATCGAGCCTGGAGTTTGGTCACCACAACTTGAATAAAAGTACCTATAACTACTAAATCGAACAAAAACGAGGGATTTTTTGCAAATATGACCAACTTCGCAGGGACAAAAATGTACTTCAAACATATTAAAGAATAAAAATATATACAGCACGCCACCATTTTATGTTTTATCTGTAAATGCTGCGTGTAATTTACCCCCAATTTAGCTCGTGTTAGAAGTTTATACTGTTATAAAATACAACACAAAAGCTTAACCGCTACACGCGTACGAGTAAGATATCGGGTAACACGTTATTTTGCGAGATTTCGCGAGACACCAATCTCTTTAATCTATGTCTCTGAAAACATCAAGTGGTGATTCGAATAGAACTTGTTGACAACTATTCCAACTAACACGATAGCTGTCCTGATTCGAATACGACCAATTAAGGCGATTGACTTTTGCGTCATTTCCTGCTTTGAAGCTGGTTCTCGGTTTTGCTAGAATGATAATAGTTTGACTGGGCAACCAGTCGTTTGTTTGGGAAAAGTTCGCGTGGACGAATGTTTCCGTATAAGGGGTCTCCCTACTTTTCGAGTCCCCATGCGCGTGTTCGCCGATTGCTTTGAATTTTTTACCAATTATCGTCAAAGAAAACTGTTTGCTGTAAACAATGAGCCATCATTTGTCCAGATCGTCCAAGATTTGACAAAATGAAAGGGTTGGGAACTTGAGGGTTGCTTCTGCAAGGCGCTTTCATGACAGCCTTTACTATTTTACTTATAAATTAGCAAAAAAAAATTATTTTTTTTAATTTCATGAAACTTCAGGAAATGATCTTTTATGATGATTATTGAATGTATGGATAGATTTTAGGGTATTTTATCCACGTTTGGTGGTGGTGGAGGGGGGGGGGGGTTAGCAGCTGGGGGTAGTGTCATAGCCACAGGTGCCAGACACATGCTTTGACCAAATATGCACCTCAAAACACAAATAAAAGGCATAAAACCATAAACACGTCCTTTTCTATGACCAAACACCATATTCTGACCAAAAGCTCATTTTTCAAAAAAAAAATTTTTTTATAGTATATACCTTAGAAAGGTGTCCAACTCCCACGGCAAATGTGCTTCGTGAAACGCACGGATTTTATACCGAGTCTTGTTGCGCAATCAATTCTCGATCGATTGTGAATACAAAGATACCATCGCATGCAGAAAACCCTATGGTACACAATAGAATTCCATATAAGATCAATTTCCATCGAAAACAAGCCCATCCGACTCTCGGAAGTCGCAACTTATCCAGGTCAAACAAGTCTCTACCGTCACATACACAGTACTTTTACCGCAGGGGTCTTATCTTTACACCTTAAATCTACGACATGCATTCCGTGTCCTCTTTATTTCGATCTAAAATGCATGGCAAATGCATTTAAAAGAATTAACTTACCATATATGTCAAAGCAAAACTTTTGTGCCAGTAACTTCATTAGTCCTCTCAGTACTTTGATTATTGTTAAAAAAGCAGTGACAGTTATAGATAGAAAAAAAACTTTTGTGTTATCTCCCTTGTTTTATCTTGCATTAGTAATGAAAGTTAAACCAGTAAGCATGGTAAGTGTGTTATTTTGTTTCTATTTTTCATGTTGTGTCAAAACTGATCAGTTTAATTGGACTTTATGAACCCATTCAATACTTGTTTATTTGAATCTACTCCTAAAAGTGATCTAGAGCGATAGATAGCTGATAGTTTTGAAAAATTGTTTGTCCACGGAATTATACAAAACGGAATAGCAACTAAGCGAAGTTGAATAGGCGAGCATCTGAGCTCTCGCGGCGGTTGAATTTTGCGAGATTATGTGTCACGTGACAACATCTTCACTTTTTTGCCTCGTTGTCCGTCATTTCTGGCGTGAAATTTACCGACTCAAGTGTTTTTATTGACATTTTATAGGATTTAAACGACTTGGTGGACATTCCTATCAATTCACGGGAATATAAACCCGTGAACAATGCTTCGAAATCACACATTTATCATATTGACAACCGATAGACAGTCTCTTATCAAGTCTCGCGAGTCTCGTATGCGCCGCACGAGATTTACGATATAGCGGGAGGTTTCGATTCCGTCAGTGTATAATTCTGTGGTTTGTCAATCGTGTTTCCGCGCGTCATTTTGATGCCTTCATTATTGGAAACCCTAACATATTCACATCTGAGATGCTTTGGTGCACATTTTTGTGTCACCTGCTGTACGGACCACCTTTTTTACGTCGTATCCTCCATTCTCATACAACGGACCCTTCCTACATATCAGCATGGAGAAAGGACAAATGGAGAAGTAACTTATACTCAAATCTGCATTTTCCCGAAAATGGTGTCGTCCGTTACCTGTATGTGCGATAACGCTTAATCGATCGATAATTCAACTGCACCGGTACGCCGATAGCGGGCTATCGCGTTTTTTATCGTGTTGAATGGTTACCTACTGTTAGTTTAAGTTACATAAAATCCTTAATTTTCACCCGATTTTCATTATAATGGTCTTAAAAGAAGGCTAAGATATTTATCTTTCACTTGTAAAAATAACAGATTTTATTTTTAAAATTGATCAGTTTTATGGCGAGTTAAAGAGTGGTTTCCAAATGAATTTGCCGATAAAAGGGAGCAAGCACTCGCGAATAAATATATCACGCCCCGTTACAAAACCTTTCATAAAACCCTCAATTTTCGACCGATTTTCAAAGAAATGGTCTTAAAGGAAAGCTTGGATATTTTTCTTTCAGTTGTAAAAATGCAAGTGTTTATTATCGAAATCGACAAATTTTATGGCGAGTTAAAGAGCGATGGCCAAATGAAATAGTCGATAAACGAGAGCAGGCGATCGCGAAATATATACTACGTCCCGTTTAAAAAACTTGAATTTAATCCATAATTTTCGTCCGATATATATATATATTTTTTGAAAAAGGTCTTGATATAAAGCCGTGACACTTATCTTTCGGTTGTAAAAATACCAGGGTTTTTCTTGAAGCGAAAAAAGTAATGATGACCTACAAAGGTTGCTGGCTAATGAAATGACTAGACCAACTCGCGTAAGAAAAGAATTCCTTCCGTATAAATACTTAAGCAAACTTCTAATCTTCTAAAAATGTGTTCATGCATTGTTACAATGTTCTACATGGAGAAAATATTTCCTTGGAGGCAAAAACAAAATCCATTTTGAATGTAAAGAGACATTTGAAAGGAGTGCGCGTCAAACGGCCAAAATCCAAAACGGCCAAAGTTGTAACTGTATTATTATGTCGTATGTGATCATTTATTATTATTATTGAAAGGAAAATTAGAATTATTAACATATTACTTGAAAAAAATGAATTTAGGGTTAGTTTTACATCCAGACTAAAATATACATATTATCCGTCCCATTTCTATGAAAGAGGTAACAGTTTGCATTATCTTCAGAAATTAATTGCAAACATGATAACATGAGATCTCCGTTTCTTTCTGTCTTATATAACGGAGTAAATTATAAAGCAGCCAATGCCTAAAGCAATCTATTTTAGTAACTGCTAAACTCTTTGCCTGCTGATCGCTAGGTCTATTCATCTGTAAACTACATGTCTGCCATATTACACATCACAAAGGAATGTGACACATTACGTAACCGTACACAGATAGCAGGACATTTATAAGCGTCATAAAACTCTCCCAGCATGAAGTCCATGCTTCTTGAAATGCCGATTATCTATGAAGTGCATGTTAGGGAACTGGACACCAGGGGGTTGCCACTTTAATAAAAAAAGATCAATGCTACCCGTGCGTGTAACTTGAACCTGTGTTTTTGACTTCTGTAACCGCATGATGTTTATATATTATACAAATCACAAAAAATAAAGATAATAAAATTGAATTGGAAAAAAAAAACCAACAAAAAAACCAACATCAATGCACCTGGTTTGGTTGATGACTGGATTAACCCTCTCATTACTGAATACCAGTAACATGATGACTATTGCAATTGCAAACAGTTGTAATCCAGACCAGGCTGCAAAAATGTCGGATTCATAGAGTATGTCGCTTGACATATAGTTTACCCCTTTTTCGAATTAAGCTCTTTATGACACATTTTACCTTTTCTCCGCATGAGGATCATCAGAGAGAGAGAGACAGACAGACAGACATTCATACAGAAAGATGGAGACAGAAAAGAAGAAGCGAGAGACTGACAGACAGAGATAAGAGAAAAACAGACAGACAGAGAGACAGTCACAAAGAGAAACAGAGAAATAAATACAGACAGTGGCTGAGAAATATAGACACACACAAACTTCGTAGGTAAACGAAAAAATACGTTTTTCTCTCGTTTTCAAAACCTCACTAAACTATCAATTTATAAGCTATCGCCTCAAATTTTGTACTACGCGTAAGATAATGGTCTAATAAAACATCTGTATTAAAATTTATAACGATAAGATGACATTAAAAGCATTTCTATTAACACCAAACTTCGTAGGTAAACGAAAAAATACGTTTTTCTCTCATTTTCAAAACCTCACTAAACTAACAATTTATAAGCTATCGCCTCAAATTTTGTACTAGTCGTGAGATCATGGTTTAATAAAACATCTGTATTAAAATTTATAACGAAATAATAGCATTAAAAGCATTTCTATTAACACCAAACTTTCGTAAGAAAAACGGAAAATACAGTACTGTACGTTTTCTCTCTCATTTTCACAAACTCACTAAACAAACAAATTATAAGCTATCGATTATACTTGCACATAAAGTATATAGCTATAAGTTCTAGAAGGAGTGCAATGGGGCCCTACCGATATACAGAGTTACCCCGCATGGAAAGTGTGATAAGAGTAGCGCCCCCTGAATGAGCGGTTGTTTCCGGTTCAATAGTGAAGTACACATAGTATCGAAAATCCTTTATTCTCAAACAAGAATTTTGAGGAGATCGTCTGCTTGTTAGTGTAGAGCTTATATTATATACAGTAGAACCTGGCTATACATTATTGAAAGCGCAATCTCTCATATTGTTCAAAAATAGAATTAAGACATGCATTTACTTTACCTACAATAAAACTTACAAAAACTTGAATAGATATACCGTTCTATGCATATCATTTATTCATATGTTTATTAAAATAAGTCATCAATCTGCACCTCAATAAATATGTTATACCTCCCAGCAGATGATAGCTTAAAGCAGAATGTACCTTAACCTGCCTTAAGGGGTCACCTATCTTCAAAACTAATACCATCTATTGGGTAAAGGGTTAAACCCCGTTACATGGATGTGTCATAGCACATTCTGGTTGCTGTTAATCAACCATAAACCCTACCCGCTATGAATACCTATCATTTAATTTATTACTTTAGCTGATTAAATAAGGAAAAATACCGTAGGAATGATCAATTATGCTAATGGCATGATAAGGGTTAATATTTAAAAACAAAATACTGCCTACTTTCTTGATAAAAGTTTAGAACATGATATCAATTTTGACTTAAAACATATATGAGTGTGAAACAGTTCTACCCCTGATCAGCCTGTTAGTATATATGCTGCATCTTATCTGGTTCCAAACTTTTTATAAATGATAGTGTTTTAAGCCTATTATAATTAGTGAACTGGTAAAAGATCAACAGAAATAAAGTTTTAATCTACTAAACCGATGGAATACATGCTTTACTTTCAACATTGAGTTTTCAATAGAGTACACATTTAATGATAGGAGAGGGGTTCTAAAGTATTTATGTTGTTAAAACGGTATGTATTTCCCTTTAACCCTTTAAATACGCCTTTGGTTTATGCCTCCATTGAAGGAAAGAGTTCTAATTCAAAGTTTTTATTAGCATGAATGTGCAACATTAAAAACATTGAATATCCTAGCAGATGGTAGCTTAAAGCAAGCTGAAAGTAAAGTAGCATGTCCTTTTCAATCTACCTTTAATGGACACCTGTCTTTCTAGGTAGGAACAGGCGATCGGGTAATGGGTTTACCCATTACCTAAACCAATTACCCCACAGCCCGTGTTAAGTATTGAATATAGGTCACCTCTTAAAGCAGGTTGAAAGTAAAACATAATGCGCCTTAAGGTGCACCCTGCTTTACTTCAATCCTGCTTTAAAGCACCACCCACTACGACATAAAATATCACCTATGTTTCATAATTATGACTGCTTAATTAGTGCATGAAGAGGATTTAGTTGCTTATGAAGGTGGAATTTATTAAAGGAGTAAAAGGCATAATGATGGGGGTAATGGGTTAAGCTTTTGCACATGAAGGAGTGCATGGTATAGGAGATTAAAATTTATTCCCCACATGATTAACAATGTGGATCCTATATAAAAAAAAATAGTTTGGTGTGTTTTGATTCCAGCCTGTGTACCCAAGACTTAAGCTTCCGTTTTATGGCTTGTCATAGCAGAGATGACACTTATGGGACAGCAGCTGCACCCCAGTGTGGGGTCAGTATACAATTCGATTTCTAGCTAATTGGTTACTTCCTGTTGTTAGTTGTGATGATGCTTTGCGCTTTATGACCCCTGGGCAGAAGCCTTGAGAGGTGAAATCCATGTGCGCTATGAGCATGACAGGCTGAACTATTTCTATGAAATTTCTGTCAACTAAAATCTGCTGGTATATAATGAACAAACAAAATATACATTTTTGAAGAAACTGTTTACCATTCAACATATTTTAAAAGATCAGTTTAACCCTTTGCCTAATGAATATTCATGTCATTATTAATAACTGAATAATACAAAGTTTATGTTTAATACCGGTAATGTCTTAATAAATATCCCCTTTTTCACCTGTAATAGGCAGCATTTATAGACCTATAATGTCATTTAAGAACCAGAGAGGACAGTCATTGATTATAGAGACTGTTCCTATATAGTAACCATCTGATCAGGATCTACTTTTAATCCATGTTAACGTTGTTTTACCGAGGTGAAAACAGGTGTCTGTTAAGTACATGTATGTTAAAAGTCAACTTCTTTGTTATATAGAAAAAGTATGATCAGTGCTACTTTCGGTTTGCTAAAAACGATGAAATAAATAACCGTCGCATTTGACATTAAACAAAATTAATACATTCAAATACATAGGGATAAACGGGAGCTTGACTGCATATAGATATAGGTATCAAACTAATAAACCGCATTCGATCTATTCTTTTCCGAATCGTTTATGACCGTTATCGAAAACGTCTCAATGATGCGTTAACTAAACCGGAAACAACCTTTTCCTTATCAGGGGAGTTAACTCGTGATGAAAATTGGGATAACTCTGTAATGCGGTAGGGCCCCATTATTGTTGAAATCTAACTATTGAAATAACTGTTGAAATGTAATCATTGTAGCAATAGTTATCTGCCCTTGATATACTTTGAAATGCTAGAAAATGCTTCATTTCAGTATTGTTTAGGCTCTAGTTACCTGCCCTTGATATACTCTACTATACTAGAATTATGAGGTTGTATTCCAAAATTGTTTACATGCTATACTACAAATTTGAATGGATATAGATTAAAAAGGTGAAACAGAAAGGTAAAGCTATCAGGCTTCAATACAACAGGTGAGCGATATCAGGGCCTTCAGGCCCTCTTGTTAGTATTGGCTCTAGTTTTCATATTTCTGGTTTCTTTTTCAGATTCCACATTTTAAGAGCAGACTACATAGACAGTGTTAGCAGACTGTTTCGTTCATCAGTTATAATTTGGAATAATCTCTAGTGGAACATGTCAGATATGCACTAAAATACATGCCAGAAGTGTACTGAAATGAAATGGAAGGAAGGACTTACTGTTCCAGACATTGACATGCAAGTAACCAGGGACATTTGAAAGTTTCCAGGGCTCCAGATAAGAGGGGGTAAACTGAACAAATCCAACATTTTCTCACTCATTTTAACACCAAATCCTTTAGTGAATAAAGAAATCAAGATTTTAGTTTTTGAAATACTCCCCTTATCTGGAGCCCTGGTTTATACATACACTGTATTTACACAGACTTGTTTTCTATTGGCAAGCAGAGGATTTATTATTTGAGCCATATCCCTACTATTTGTAATGACAATATCACTTATATCAGTGAAAGAAGCCATTCTGTAAATATGTTTATGGAAAGTGATTTTTCTGGCTGTTTTGTGCGAGGCATTCCAGTTGGAGTTCCTGTCAAATGTAATTTTTCTGCACCAGATGAAAAGAAAAGCTTGTTCAGTGACAACACACACATATTTGTACTTATGCCTGTGTCAAAGTCGGAGTACAATGATGATGACGATATTTTTGATTTGACTGAAAATTCTGAATCTGCTCAGGCCAGTGAAACCATTGATAGGAAAGAGCAAGAGTTAGCAAGTGTAAGTGAAACAGAATATAGTCAGGAAATAGAGAGTGATGAAGATCAACATGCAGGGGAACAATCGGAGAACAGTGGGGCTAATAATATTGAGTCTGAAGATACTAGTACCGGTGTTTTAAGTGTTGAAAATGAGCATGAAGCAAGTGATTCCAATAAACAAGTCTTGAAAAAATTTAAAAGACTAGGGATAAAGAGGAAACCATGTGATGAAGACTGGGTGTTTCCTAATGAACTGAATTACAGACTGGATAGAAACAAAGGAAAAGTTAGAAGGAGCTCTAGAAAGAAGGTGTCTAAGTCAGTGTACGATGGAGCTGACTGGTACAAATTTGATCAGAACATAGGAGACAATGAGATTTTGCTGAAGTATAGTAAGAAGAATAAGAATAAGCCTGTAAATGAGGGATGTAAAAATGAAACAGAAGTGGGTGAGGACAGCATTGTAAATGCACATCCGGTTGATAAAATTATCATTAAAACAGAGACAGGTGAGAACAGTACAAATGAACTTAAACACGAAGAAAAAGACAAAAGTGATACAGAGACAGCACTGAATGAGGAGAAAGAGAGTGTTGAAAGTGATGTGTTCTCAACTTCTGATTCTGACTTGGATTCTGACAATGATATTGATACAGAAGATGAAGAGATTATTGCAGCAAAAGAAAAGGTTAAACGAGTAAAACCAGTTAAGAGTAAACAAGCCAAGACAAACCCTGGTAAAAAAAAGAAGACACGAGTGATAGTGAAACTGGAAGAACATCAAGATAAATATCGGGAAGAGGTTGTGCCATCATATGCTCGTAAAGACAGGGGGAAATCACTGGAGGATTGTTCAGTTAAACTTTTTGTGTGCGAAGTATGTGAAAGATTTAGGACTGAAGATAGTTTAGTGATAGAAAATCATATTGAAAAGCATGTGAATGGAGAATTACATTGTGAAGAATGTGACTTTATTGGTGCATACAATGCAGAGCTTCAGAGACATAGGCGAGATGTTCACCAAAAGAATGTCTTTGTCTGTTATAAGTGTGGTAAAGGTATTTTCAATGGCAAGATTGGTCTAAAGGACCATCTTGGAAGGGATCATGATCAACCACAATGGGAATGTACCTTCTGCAAAAAAGAAACAGGCACAATCAAACTGTTTGCTCTTCGGAAATTAATGAGGGAACATATTAAGAAAGAGCATCCTGATAAAATGGCAAAATGTAAGAAATGTAATAGACTGTTTGCAAATAAAACTTTCCTACGGAGTCATATGAATGCAGGTTGCTATGCGGACAGGCCACCAAATTCATACCCATGTGAAAAATGTGGGAAAACATTCACAACACTACACCAGGTGTCAGATCATATATCAAGAATACACAGCAACATACGGAAGTACAAGTGTCCCTTGTGTCCATTTGCATCACCAAAAAAAGTAGGACTGACCCAGCACCTTCATACTCACACAGGTAAGAATAGTGTAATATCTTCATAATAACACAGGTAAGAATAGTGTAACACATTCACACTCCCACAGTTAAGAATAGTGTTACACCTGCATACTCACACTGGTAAGAATAGTGTAACAATTCAAACTCAGTCACTCACACAGGTAAATATGTAACACATTCACACTCAGTCACTCACACAGGTAAATATGTAATACATTCACACTCAGTCACTCACACAGGTAAATATGTAACACATTCACACTCAGTCACTCACACAGGTAAATATGTAACACATTCACACTCAGTCACTCACAAAGGTAAATATAGTGTAACATCTTCATACTCACACAGTTAAGAATAGTGTTACACTTTCATACTCACACTGGTAAAATAGTGTTACACATTCATACTCACACATGTAAAACTTAAGTGTTATACCTTCATACTCACACAGGTAAAACTAGTGTAACACATTCACACTTACACAGGTAAGAATAGTGTAACACACTCACACTTTCACATGTAAGAATAGTGTAACACATTTACACTCACACAGTTAAGAATAGTGTAACACATTCACACTCACGCAGTTAAGTATAGTGTTACACCTTCATACTCACAAAGGTAAAACTAGTGTAACACATTCACACATACACAGTTAAGAATAGTGTAACACATTCATACTCACACAGGTAAGAATGATGTAACACATTCATACTCACACAGGTAAGAATAGTGTAACACCTTCACACTCAAACAGGTAAGAAAAGTCTAACACCTTCATACTCACACAGGTAAGAATAGTGTAACACCTTCATACTCACACAGGTAAGAATAGTGTAACACCTTCACACTCACACAGGTAAGAATAGTGTACATATTTCATACTCACACTTGAAAAAATAGTGTAACACCTACATGCACAGGTAAGAGTAGCGTATGTGCTGCTTTTTCATTTGAAAAAAGAGTAAATTTCAAGACATTGTCTATTTCTTCCATTTCTGCATATCATGTTCTCACTATCGAAGAGACATGGCTGCTTAGAGTGGGATGAAAGGTGACCATTCTGCTTTACATTTTAGCCTTTTTTAACCCATTACCCCATAGCCTGTTTCTAGTATTGAAGATGTAACGTGACCACTTAGCTCTTTCCCACATAGAAGCACCTTTTAGCGCATTTAATTTATTCCTCAAGAATTTTAACTCAAGAAAATAGTTCCAATTTATACACTTACAGTTGTGAATCAGGGGTGTAGAAATAATTCAATAGCTACTCGCCCTGTAGGACTATTAACTACTGAAATCTACTCGCCCTTCTGCAACTTTTGCTCATCCGTGAATTTTCATATATAATGCATATGAACTAAGACTTTCATAATTTTCTTATTTATTTATCTAAACTCAAAAATATCAACTTATAGGAACATACTCTTTCATCACTTTAGTAACTCTTGTGGGTCTTGTCATCGTTTCGACATCCCTGCTAAACCCGGTATTTTACTCCGAAGAACGACTGTATGATAGTATTGTTAGTTTGTTTACATTTTGACATGTAGTGGGAAAACTAACGGTGCTTCCTGTTTTTTCGTCATGTGAAATTTTGACTCATTCAAATTAGGTACGAAATCGTCGGAAGCTTTATATTTAGAAATGTTCGCAGTTTGACGGATGATTGAACAATAAAACACGTTATAAAAATCTTTAATAAAGGAGAGATCCTTTGAAAGTACAGAAAACAAAGCAAATACTGAAAACTGCAGACTCGGTTTAATTGAGTCTGTTCATGAGCAATACTGAAATATGCAACAGTGCTCACGCCTAACACTGTTATGCATACTTTAATATCATAATTCGGATAAATATTTGAACCATCGCTCGACACTTTTAACACAAATAAACCTTTTTGGGCCGAAACTTTCGTACTTTGAAGGCCGAATAAAGATGAAACAAGTAGGTGCCCGTGAATCGGAATGCCTCTAACTTCTTTGTTGATAATAGTGAAATGTACGACATTGTAGGAAATGTGTCTTTGATGTTGACACACGTGGAGAATTTCAGCCATTTTAATTTTCACTCTAATGACACTGCGCAAAGCTATTAGTTAGGAAAATACCAGACCAAAAGATCCACTCGCCCTGAAGGTCGAGCATATATTTGAAAGCACTCGCCGACTTCAAAACTTACTCGCATTGGCGAGCGGGCGAGTGGAATTTTACACCCCTGAGTGAAGATATATTATAAAAAATATTTTCTATATACTAGTAGACGGTAGCTTAAAGCAGGTTGAAAGTAAAGCAGAATGTTCCTTTTAACCTGCTGTAAGTGATCGCCTATCTTCAATACTAGAAACAGGCTATTGGGTTAAGGGTTAAACCAGGTTGAAAGTAGAGCAGAATGCGCTTTAAGGCGTATTCTGCTTTACTTTCAGCCTGCTTTAAGCTATAATGTGCTAGAATATAGAACATATTTCTTATTATACATATTCATATATATAAAAATCTAATCTCTTTTCTTCAGAGGAAGAATAAATGAAAGGTGTATTTATGGGGTTATGGGTTAAACTACCATCTACTAGGATATAAAATAATTCTTATATTACATTAATTTGTTCACGACTATATAAAGTGGAGCTTTTTAGCTCACCTGGCACGAATAGCCAAGGTGAGCTATTAGGATCGCTGGATGTCCGTCTGTCGTCCGTCCGTCCGTTCACAATTGTTCGTTAACACTCTAGCTCCTACAAATTTCATCCGATCTTCATGAAACTTCATGACAATGTTTGCCTTGATGAAATCTAGGTCAAGTTCGAATGTGGGTCATGTCCGGTCAAAAACTAGGTCACTAGGTCAAATCATAGGAAAACCTTAACACTCTAGAGACTACAAATCTCAATGGATCTTAATGAAACTTGGTCAGAATGTTTGCCTGATTGATATCTAGGTCAAGTTCGAATGTGGGTCATGTCCGGTCAAAAACTAGGTCACTAGGTCAAATCATAGAAAAACCTTGTTAACACTCTAGAGGCTACAAATCTCAATGGATTTTAATGAAACTTGGTCAGAATGTTTGCCTCATCGATATCTAGGTCAAGTTCAAATGTGGGTCATGTCCCGTCAAAAACTAGGTCACTAGGTCAAATCATAAAAAAACCTTGTTAACACTCTAGAAGCTATAAATCTCAATGGATCTTAATGAAACTTGGTCAGAATGTTTGCCTCATTGATATCTAGATCAATTTTGAATGTGGGTCATGTCCGGTCAAAAACTAGGTCACTAGGTCAAATCATAGAAAAACCTTGTTAACACTCTGGAGGCTACAAATCTCAATGGATCTAAATGAAACTTGTTCAGAATGTTTGCCTCATTGATATCTAGGTCAAGTTCGAATGTGGGTCATGTCCGGTCAAAAACTAGGTCACTAGGTCAAATCATAGAAAAACCTGGTTAACACTCTAGAGGCTACAAATCTGATTGGATCTTAATGAAACTTGGTCAGAATGTTTGCCTCATTAATATTTAGGTCAAGTTTGAATGTGGGTCATGTCCGGTCAAAAACTAGGTCACTAGAATAAATCATAGGAAAATCTTGTTTACACTCTAAAGGTTGATTGTGGGTCATGTCCAGTCATAATCTAGGTCACTATAGGTCAAGTTTGCCATGGTGTACCAGGTGAGCGATTTAGGGCCATAGTGGCCATTGTTTCTTTAGTGGAGGAATACATTAAAGGCGTAAAAAACATACATATTGGATAATAGTTAAAAGCAGGCAGAAAGTAAAGCAGAAAGTTTCTTTTGCATACAGAAACCCATTTTTAGCTCACCTGAGCCAAAGGCTCAAGGTGAGCTATTGGGATGGCCCTGTGTCCGTCGTCCGTCGTCTTGCGTTGTCCGTCGTCGTTAACAATTGCTTCAAATGACATCTCCTCCTATACCGCTTAACAGATTTCAAGCAAACTTTACAGAAATGTTCCTTGGGTCAAGCTCTTTCAGATTTGTTCAAAGAATTAAAAACAATGCAGAACTCTGGTTGCCATGGCAACCAAAGTGAAAAAATAAGGAAATCTTAAAAAATCTTCTTGTCAAAAACTACAAGGACCAGAGCTTAGATATTTGGCACATAGCATCACCTACAGGTCCTCTATCAAGTTTGTTCAAATTATGCCCCTGGGGTCAAAATTGGCCCCGCCCCGGGGGTCACAGTTTTACATAGAGTTATATATTGAAAATTTCAAATGTCTTCTTCTCTGACACTAATATGACCAGAGCTTTGATATTTGGCATGGTGACACTTCTAAATGTCCTTTACCTATTTTGTTCAAATGGTTCTGGTTGGTTGAATATCTAGGTCATAATTCACATTCAATATATGTATAGCAGACAGCAATTCAGCATTATAAGAGTTAGACCCTAGCCACATTTCCTACTGGCAGAGTTACATAACTGAACTCAGCCCAGTCAGGTCAGCTGAGGTTCACTGTAACCGCAGCATATGGTGTTGTCTGCTACATTTTTTATGCCCCTGCAGTTGGAGGCATATTGTTTTTGTCTGTCTGCTTTTTTTGTCTGTTTGTCAATTTGTTTGTCTGTCAGTCCACAACTTTAATCTTAGCCATAACTTTGTTAAAGTTAGAAACTTTATATCTTAGGTCATGTTCTGCAAAGGTCAATGTCATTTTTGAGTTATTTCCCAGTGTCATATTTTCTTGTCTTTGAGATAACTCCAGTTCTACTGATGTTAACCCATTACCCCATACATATGCCTTTTTATGCCTTTAATTTATTCCTCCTCTAAAGAAAATAATTCCACTTTATACAGTCATAAAAATGTAAGATATAAGAAATGGTATCTATATCTTAGTAGATGATAACTTAAAGCAGGTTGAAAGTAAAGCAGAATGGGCAATAAATAATCATACGGAAATACATGTAGCTTGATAAGAAGAAGTGTCATGGATAAGGGCCATAACTCTGCCAACAATATTTTTTTAAGTTATTCCAATTTGTCATGGTTTTTTGTCTGGAAGATAATTCCATTTACAGCTATATTAAAATGTTGTCTTGCCTATTAAGCTAAGGCACAATGACCTCAGGTGAGCGAATTAAGGGTCATGGCCCTCTTGTTACTTTCAACCTGGTTTAACCCTAGAGGGTACCATCAGTTTGACTGTGTTAATCATGTTACATTCTGTATTGTAGGGTACCATCAGTTTGACTGTGTATGTTACATTCTGTATTGTAGGGTACCATCAGTTTGACTGTGTTAATCATTTTACATTCTGTATTGTAGGGTACCATCAGTTTGACTGTGTATGTTACATTCTGTATTGTAAGGTACCATCAGTTTGACTGTGTATGTTACATTCTGTATTGTAGGGTACCATCAGTTTGACTGTGTATGTTACATTCTGTATTGTAGGGTTCCATCAGTTTGTGTATGTTACATTCTGTATTGTAGGGTACCATCAGTTTGACTGTGTATGTTACATTCTGTATTGTAGGGTACCATCAGTTTGACTGTGTATGTTACATTCTGTATTGTAGGGTACCATCAGTTTGACGGTACAGTAAAACCTCTCTATTACGACCACTAAAGCGAGGGCTTATTGATTGTTTAAATGACAGGTGACAGCTTAAAGCAAGGTCACAGTGAAACAGAAAGCTCCTAAGGAGCTTTCTGTTTTACTGTCACCATGCTTCAAGCAGTCACCTGTCGAAAACACCTAATAAATTATCACACTTTAGTTGTTGTTATAGAAAGGTTTTACTGAATTTTACATTCTGTATTGCAGGGTACCATCCTGTTAAATGTGATCTCTGTACCTTCTCCTGTGTTCAGAAGTATCAGTTGACATCTCATATGCGTACCCACACGGGGGAGAAGCCATACAAGTGTTCACAGTGTAAATATGCAGCTGCTTGGAAAGTTCAGCTTAAAGATCACATCAAGGTCCATAGTCTGGCGGTTACAGTTAATTGTGAACAATGCAGCATTGAATTCAAGGATTCTAGAGCCCTTCAGAACCACCAGAGAAAGGATCACAAAAGTGAAATTGGCTCCGATTCTAAGAAGAAAAGTTCACCCAAGGAGAAACAATAACCATTTATCTATAGCCATCAACCAGAGCTCCATAAAGGGGAGTATTTCAAAAACAAAAACCTTTATTTCTGCTATAAACCCTATGATGTCACAACTCATCAGAATCGTCTCAAAGAGACGATTCTAGTGAGTAGTAACACCATAGGATTTGGTGCTATATGAGTGAGAAAATGTTGGAATTGTTCAGTTTACTCCCTCTTATCTAGAGCTCTGAATTCAAGGCTATGTGTCACCTATCAATCTGACACATACAGTAAAACCTCTTTATTACGACCACTAAAACATAGGCTTATTGATTATATAAAAGACAAGTGACAGCTTAACCCATCACCCCATAGCCTGTTTCTAGTTTTGAAAAGAGGTGACCACTTAAAGCAGGTTGAAAGTAAAGCAGAATGCGCCTTAAGGCGCATTCTGCTTTTCTTTCAGCTTGCTTTAAGATACTATCTGCTAGGATAAAGTAAAGATTCCTGATGATTCATATTCATAACTGTGTAAGTTGGAACTATTTTCTTCCATGGAGGAATAAATCAAAGTCGTAAAAAGCGTATTTATGTGGTTTATGGGTTACTGTCACTTTGCTTTAAGAAGTCATCTGTGGTAAATGCCTAATACATGTATGTAACACACTTAAATGGTCATAATAGAGAGGTTTTACTGTAGCATACCTATTACAGCCAAACCTTGGTAACTTGAACTAACACAAATCAAGCTCACCATTATTTCAAAATTTAAATGTAGCATAGCGATGTTTTTAGCTCGTCTGTACAAAGTACAAGACAAGCTATTGCTATACCCCGGGCGTGGCCGTCATCATTAATGGCATAAACAATTTTAAGAAAACGCCTGCAAATCCTATGTCCAATGAGATATCATATTCCTTTCATATTTGGAGTGCAAGTGTATGTGGACAAGACCTTTACATGCATACAGATATTTGTAGCCCAGTGACCTTGACCTCGAACTTAAGTCCCATATTCAGGTTTCGAAATCTGCATTTAGGTTTGAAAACTCGTAACTCCTATGTCCTTTAAGATATTGCTTTCATATTTGGTATGCATATGGGCAAGACCATTCCATGCACACAACTCTTTTTACCCCAGTGACCTTGATCTTGAAGTTACGGCTCATGTTTAGGTTTAGAAATCTGTGTTTACTCTTACAGGCAAAAGTGTACTGGCTGGGCCGTAACCCATTATTCCCTGAAACTTCTAATGGACAACTTCAGTTTGCAATAAAGGCCAGTCAATTTTAGACTATTTAGGGTTGTTTTTTTTGCAAAATGCCAAACAGTGAGCCCTCTGATCAGGGACTTCACTGTTTGCATAGGATAAGCATACTCTTCACAGGTACACATTTGGTAAAGGACGCAAATATGCGTCACTAGGGCTCAATGAGTTAACCCATTACCCCATAGCCTGTTTATAGTTTTGAAGACATGTGACCACTTAATTATAAGCAGGCTGAAAGTAAAGCAGAATGCACTTTAAGGCTTATTCTGCTTTACTTTCATCAACCTGCTTTAAGCTACCATCTGTTAGAATATAGAAAATATTTCTGATAATATATATTGATGACTGTCTAAATCAGAGCTATTTTCTTCAGTGGAATAATAGCTTAAAAGCGTATTGATGGGGTTATGAGTTAGTTTAGTTTAGTTCAAACATATTTTATTTCAATTATATACAAGAATTTTTTTGCAAGTCTGTGGGAGGAGCATTTCTCAATTATTAAGTCCCTAATTTGCTTCTTGCTTTGTTTGGTCACCAAAGTCACAAAGTTCTGCTTGAGTTCTTAATCTAGAGGTATATTGGTCAGTGGTTTTAGATTTGGCCAGTACCATTTTCCTGAACACATGTCTATCATAAGGGACGTTTGCTTTGAGTGTGAAGTGGTTTTAGAGCACATGTTTAGCTTTATCATAGACGTCCTCTCCATCTATTTCTGCAAGGGAATGTCTTGCACTTCCATTCCTGCTGTGTGATTCTATGCTCAACCCATTATTCCATAGCCTATTTCTAATATTGAAAATAGAAGACCACTTAAAGGAGGTTGAAAGTAAGCAGAATGCGCCTTAAGGTGCATTCTGCTTTACTTTCAGCCTGCTTTAGCAACCATCTACTAGAAAATAGAAAATACTTTTTCTGATCAATATTCATAATTGTATAATTTGAAACTATTTTCTTCAGTGGAGGAATAAATTAGGGACGTAAAAAGGCGTATTTATGGGGTAATGGGTTAAGGTCAAAGATTATGATGTCTTTCCGTGCACACTCTAAAGCATGTGTCATCACTTGTGGGAAACGTGACATCAGATGACTGGCCAATTGAGTTTTCATAGGTGTGCAATAGGCTGTCTGACTCTGTTATGTAAATACAGCCGTCAGAAGTGGAAGTTAGTGCAGGGGATTTTGATGGTGTGCTAGAAACAGTTGGATAGAACATGCCATGCTGATCAGGGTAGTTTGAATATTGATTATATACTGAGGAAGCATGCTGTCCTAATAGCATTGTATAAGCATGAGGCCAAACAGGGAAAGGGCGATGCAATTGGGACCTATCATCGGCCTGCCCTACCCACAATGACTGTCTTGTTCCTTCCCCCACCTCTGACTTGCCATGTCCTTCAACCAATGGCCTGGCAAAGGTCCAAACATTATCCGGAACCTCTCCTTTGTCAGAACCCCTGTTGCTTAATGGTCCAATCCCCCCCACCCCCTCCCTGTGTGCCATTAACCCCTATTTCCTGTTGACCATTTCTCTCCACTCATTGGTTGCCATTTCCTCCGACAGGGTACTCCCTGGTTGCCATTTCCTCCCACAGGGTACTCCCTGGTTGCAATTTCCTCCCACACCCTGTTCACCGTTTTCCCCGAATTCCCGTGTCCATTTCCCCCCACTCCTTGGTTGATATTTCCTCCCACACCTTGGTTGTCAATTTCCTCCACTCCCTGTGTGCCATCTTCCCTCATTTCCTTGTTGACATTTTCCCCCACGCTTTGGGTGTTATTTCCTCCCACCCCCTGGTTGCTATTCCCACACAATGCCTAGTTACTATTTACATTCACAGGCACTTCCAGTATGACATTTACTCCTACCCCAGGCGGGATATCTACCCAAACCCTGGTTTTCTACAAATCCCTAGCCTTGGTCTACTACTGCACTTATTCTCCTACATGACTGGTTTGCTCCCTCTCTCCCGATTGGACAGTTAGGTTCTGGACAGTTAGATTTGTAGGGTGGCCACTTAAAATGATATCATGCTTGTCTACATGCTTAACATGCTGAGTTGAAAAAAGTGATAGGGCTGCATTCTGGGCAGCTGACGCCGGTGCTTCCTTCTTGGCTCGTTCATTGGCCAGCAGTTCTGAAACAACAAATGTCATTCAAAATATTCATACCAGTGTGCAGTCAATGAGTGCCAATACAATGCTATAAATTCATTCACCCAGAATATTCAGCAAAAATATAGCATGCAGCTAGCGTAATTTTTGTACTGGCACAAAGGAAAATGTTATTTCTTGAGTCATGCATAGAAGCAAATAAAGTATATCCTGATGTCTGATATGGGTATACAGTCGAGCTTGTCTTATATGACCTTCGATGGGAGGCAGCTAATAAAGTCATATAAGACAGCCGGTCATATAACACAACTTCGTCTGCAAAGATGTTTATATATTATACAAATGTGTTTATTATAATATCACAGGAAATAGAGCTTATTTAAATTAATATATCTTGAATAATAAGAGTTTTGCAGCAAATGTAGGAGCTTGCTCTCTTTTCAAAGGCCCATTCACAAGGATTCCACATCTTGTAGCCTCTTTAAACCATGAATATATCAAATCATTTACAAAGATTAACCTACGCAGACACATCGCCAACATCCATTCTACCGAGATCACAAAATATACATGCAGCCTCTGTTTTTCAAAGTACACAAGAAAATCGGACCTAAAAAGACACACCAAAATCAAACATGGAGAAGAGGAAACATTTTTTTGAACCACCACAGAAAAGAAGACTATTTATAAACCAGCAATCAACAAAATAAAACCTTGGATACCGCCATTTGAAGCTAGACCCCAAACAGTACCAAGAATCAGAATCGTACCAACTACATGTGCAGATGCTAAAAGTAACCTGAGAGAGAACAATCATCAACCACTGACCAGACCCACCGGTACAGACGTGGAATTAATGGAAAACCTAACACTGAGCCCCACCATATCCAGATCGTCTTCAAATTCTACAGTATGCCTAGACAAACTAGACAACCTTTTAATTGATGAAACTCTCGGCGTAGTTTATGGCGCCTTTAACCCTTTGAACCCTAGTCCCGCATATATGCGTCCTTTTCAAACAGTGTACATGTGAATAGTACAATTGTCCTATGCAAACAGTGAAGACCCAGATCAGAGGGCTCCGAAAGGAGCCCTCTGATCAGGGTCTTCACTGTTTGTCATAATGCCAAACATTGACAAAAACAACCCTTAAAAGTCAGAAATGGACTAGACTAAAATGGAAACTGGAATTGTCCATTTAAAGTTTCAGGGAGGAAAGAGTTAAACAGGACTAAATTAAGGAAAAACAAAAGACAAAAACAAACGATTTTTATCATTTACACATTCATCTTTCATTTAATCTTTGTTGCCATGCATCCATTTTCTCCTTTCCCACATATAAGCGCCTTTTAGCGCATTCAGTTTATTCTTGCCCTGAAGAAAATAGTTCCAATTTATACATTCATAAATATGTATAATACAAAACATTTTCTATATTCTAGCAGATGATAGCTTAAAGCAGGCTGAAAGTAAAGCAGAATGCGCTTAAGGCGCATTCTGCTTTACTTTCAACCTGCTTTAAGAGGACACCTATATTCAGTACTAGAGATATGCTATGTGGGAAAGGGTTAAGGAACTCTAGGAAAAGAACAATCAGTCATGTGACATTTTAAACAGATATTTTGTACTTCATGTCTATGTTTTGTATATTTTTGTGTATCCTGATGAAGGTCTAGAAGGACCGAAACCGGTCGGTAAAGTTTCGTAAAAACCAATCGGACTTGTTATTATTCACACTGCCGACTTAGTCCTGAAGGAAAATCATTTATTTGTTCATTTCCTCTCAGGTGTCGTCTTTGTTTCACGTCAAGATTAACTTAATTTTCCACATCTTCGATAATATATCTCCTGTATCAGTGTCTTTCCTACGCCTAAATCATCAGTGATTTTATAAGCAGGCCGGCCGTTATCTAATTCTTCTTTAGCTTTTGTTTCAATGTTAGAACAACAGGTTTGCGTTTTGGTGTCTTCATTTTCTCTGTTAGGCAACATTGTATGTGTACATGTGCACTGTCGATAATTGGCATATCACACCTTCACTCGCCAAAGGGGCAAGCGTGTAAGTAAAGGTGTGAACACACTGTCAATTGTTTGTGAGGGACTGGCTTAATTAAGGTCGTTTATCATACAAAAGTGTGACCAGGTTTTTTTTTCATACCTCCATGAATACAATAAATATTCCGAATTATTCCTTATGATTTAATATCAAGAAAGGAGTTAAAATAGAGAATCTGACGCGAATGTTCTTTTTTAACGCTTTTAAAACGTAGGTTGTAGTCCCTCCGCCATATATATTTTTCGCCAAAACGCAACGTTGTTATGTAGTAACGTCGACGTCAATGATGTCATTTGGCATCCTGCTTCATGCAGCGCTTGTGAAGAGCAGTTGGATTAAGGGAAAGTAGTTCTGACAAGGCGTGGCCTGAATTTTATTTTTTTCATGGAGTTATGAAACAAAAATTACAGCCAACCACAGCTAACCAAATGTAATGAAAACAAACAATATTAAATTATTGGGCTTTATATTATATCAACAGTATTTCAATCAAAATGGTCCGCTCAACGAGATACACATGCATGTTAAATATGAAGCTTCGATCTCTATCAACTGGCTCAAGAGTTATGGCCTTGACCTAACTTCATCAACTGGCTCAAAAGTTGTGGCTTTCTAGTTTTGGTGAGCTTCATTCTTCTTTTCCTGCCCTTTGAACAATTTCGTTCACAACTTGGATAAGAAGTTCTTCAACCACATCAGAGTTTGCTTTTAAGTTTTAAAATGTGCCGATGGCGAGCTTTGTTGTCTCTCTGACAACTCTTGTTACTTGAAAATGATTGCATGTTTTACATAAGCGAGCATGAGATCTCAAATTTCACCCAAAGAATTACATGCAAGTCTTGACTAAATTGTGTTGAGTAATCGAGGTTTGACTCTAGTCAAAGGTTAGTCTAGTGGATGTTTAATCATTTACTCTATAGTCTGTTTCTAGTATTAAAAATCTGTGACACTTAACCCACTACCCAATAGACAGTTTCTAATTTTGAAGACAGATGACCACTTAATGCATGTTGAAAGTAAATCAGAATAGGCCTTAAGGCGCATTCTTCTTTACTCTCAGCCTGCTCCCATTATCTCATAAGCGATAAATAAGTATCAATGCTTATCTTAATACAAGCTAGTGGATTAAAGTGCGTCAAAATGAGTCAGTATGAGAATATTGTGCAATGAGTCAGTTTGATTTAATGGGTTAAATAATAAGCTATCATCTGCTAGAATATTGAAAATGTTTCTTATGATTCATATTTATGACTATAAAGTGAAACTAATTTCTTTAGTGGAGGAATAAACTAGAGGCGTAAAAAGGCATATTATTGGGTAATGTATTAAAGCAGGTTGAAAGTAAGGCAGAATGTGACTTATGGTCCATTCTGCTTTACTTTCAGCCTGCATTAAGCTACCATCTGCTAGAATGTAAACATTATTAGTACATGTATGATACATTGTCATGAAAATTTTCTTCAGTGAAGGAATAAAAAAGCATAAAATTGTGAATCTTTAGAGTAATGAGTTAACCCTTTGAACCCTAGTCCCGCATATAGGCGTCTTTTCAAACAGTGTACATGTGAATAGTACAATTGTCCTGTGCAAATAGTGAAGGCCCAGATCAGAGGGCTCCGAAAGGAGCCCTCTGATCAGGGTCTTCACTGTTTGTCAGTAATGCCAAAATTGACAAAAAACAACTCTTGAAAGTCAGAAATGGACTAGACAAAAATCAAAACTGGAATTGTCCATTTAAAGTTTCAGGGAGGAAAGAGTTAAGGCATAGGACTGTTTAAAGCAAGATGAAGTACATGTATAAATGTACAGCAAAAAGAGCTTACTCTGCATTCATCTTAACACATTGCACCATAAAAACGCCTCTATTTTATTGCTCTACTAAAGAAAATAGTTCCACTTCATATAGTCATTAATATAACAAGAAATATTGTCTATATCTGTGTAGATACATGTAGTAACTTAAAGCAGGCTGAAAGTAAAGGTGCATTCTGCTTTACTTTTAACCTGCTTCAAGTGGTCACCTGTCTTCAAAACTACACAGAGGCTCTGGGTAAATGGGTTTAATTGTATTCTATGGTCCAAATTTTATGATTGCTGTCGACTGTATTTGATGATTGGCAAACTTACTTTTAAACAGTATTCCTGTTATAACCCCTTTACCTTATAGAAGAGCCTTTTAGCGCATTCCGTTTAATCCTCCGCAGAAGAAAATAATTCCAATCTATACAGTCATAAACATGTATCAGAAGGAGTATTTTCTTTAATTCTTGCAGGTGGTAACTTAAAGCAGGCTGAAAGTAAAGCAGAATGCGTCTTGGGGCCCATTTTGCTTTACTTTCAACCTGCTTTAAGTAGTCACCTATTTTCAAAACTAGAAAATGGGGTAGTGGGTTAAGTTATCAGGAGTTTTCTGCTAAACTTTGTTTTGCATAAAGATGTGAAAATCTACTCATCTTAGAATGAGAGAGACTGGTCAACCCTGTAAATGCTGACCAATCTACATGTAGTTTTAATCTTGTTCAACTCTTTGCATGCTGGCGGCAGATATGTCCCACAGTGATTACCTTTGCAAACAGTTTGGTACCAGATGAGGCGGCGTCTCATCTGGATACAAACTGTTTGACACTCTGACCTTGTTTTGAAAAGAAATTTAGAAAATTCTTTTTTTAAGAAAAGTAGAAGACGACAATTGTTGCAGACAAAAAAATTACCCAGCATGCAAAGAGTTAACACATTCAACCCTAAAGACAAGTATACTTGTTATTTACAAACAATGCACCTGTGAATAGTAATGGGTTAATCCTTGCCTGTATTGCTTCTTTCCATTGTTAAGGTCTCTGTGTATTTATTGGGGAAGGATGAATACAGGTTTTACTGTACATGTATTTATTGGATATTTATATATAAGAATCATTTTTAGCTCACCTGAGCCATAGGCTCAAGGTGAGCTATTGGGATGGCCCTGTGTCCGGCGTCCGTCGTCGTCCGTCGTCCGTCGTCGTTAACAATTGCTTCAAATGACATCTCCTCATATACCGCTTGACAGATTTCAACCAAACTTTACAGAAATGTTCCTTGGGTCAAGCTCTTTCAAATTTGTTCAAAGAATTAAAAACAATGCAGAACTCTGGTTGCCATGGCAACCAAAGTGAAAATATAAGGAAATCTTTAAAAATCTTCTTGTCAGAAACTGCAAGAGCCAGAGCTTAGATATTTAACACACAGCATCATCTATAGGTCCTCTATCAAGTTTGTTCAAATTATGTCCCTAGGGTCAAAATTGGCCCCGCCCCGGGGGTCACAGTTTTACATAGAGTTATATTGTGAAATTTTCAAACGTCTTCTTCTCTGAAACTAATACGGCCAGAGCTTTGATATTCATCATGGTGACACTTCTAGATGTCCTTTACATATTTTTTTCAAATGGTTCCGGTCGGTTGCTAAAGTAGGTCACAGGAGCTAAAAATAGTTTTTTTTCAATGAAAACTTAAAAAATCTTCTTGTCTGAAACTACAAGGGCCAGAGCTTAGATATTTGGCACATAGCATCATCTACAGGTCCTCTATCAAGTTTGTTCAAATTATGTCCCTAGGGTCAAAATTGGCCCCGCCCCAGGGGTCACAGTTTTACATAGAGTTATATAGTGAAATTTTCAAACGTTTTCTTCTCTGAAACTAATACGGCCAGAGCTTTGATATGCATCATGGTGACACTTCTAGATGTCCTTTACGTATTTTGTTCAAATGGTTCCAGTCTGTTGCATAAGTAGGTCACGGGAGCTAAAAAAAACAAAAAAACAATGGAAACTTAAAAAAATCTTTTTGTCTAAAACCCTAGTACCCTGATCTTAGATATTTGGCACATAGCATCATCTACAGGTCCTCTTTCAAGATTGTTCAAATTATGCCAATCGAGTAAAAAATGACTCTGTCCTGGACATAAATCTTTTTCCCCATTTTGTCAGTTATTCTCAGGTGAGCGAAATATGCCCCATGGGGCTCTTGTTCAAAGTTATTATTTTATGAAAAAATCATTCATTTTTGTCATACCACAACAAAAGAGCAAAAACAAAACTGAGGTATTAATTTTCATTTGGCATCAACGTTCTAAGTTAGCTTTGGCCAGCCACAGCTTCAAACTCCCATGTGAAGATTTCTTGTCTAGGCTATATCATAATTTTATGTCATAATTTTTGTGTCACCTTCTATAGGCAATGGTGACACTGAGGGATCACTTCCAAGTTGTCCGTCCGTCTGTCTGTTCGTCATGCTTTTTCCGTCACACTTTTTCTTTTTACCATAACTTTTGTTCTATTTAAGCTTTTAAGATTAAATTTCATTGACACGTGAAAGTGTCTTGCCTAAGGTTCATAACTCTTTCATCAATATTGTGAGAGTTATTCCCCTGTTCAACATTTTCTTTTCTTGCAGATTAAAACTTCGATTAAACTGATGCTTTTGAAATGAAATTTGACTAATAAAATTAGAAAGATACCGATATGCAGGGCTCTAGATAAGAGGGAGTAAACTTATCAAATCCAGCATTTTCTCACTCTTAAAAGCACCAAATCCTATGGTGTCACTACTCATTAGAATCGTCTCTTCGAGACGATTCAAATGAGTAGTGACACCATTGGGTTTAATGCACAAAAAAAGATTTTAGTTTTTGAAATACTCCCCTTATCAGGAGCCCTGTCGATATGTGAAAAGTGTTTTGCTTAAGGTTCATAACTCTTGCATCAATACCGTGAGAGTTATTAACCTTTCCCACATTTTCCAGTTTTCTGCATATAACTCAAGTTTTACTGACCTTTCAAATGAAATTTCATTTATGGTAAGAGTTTGATGAGTGAAAGTATCCTACACTTGGTTTATAATTCTTGCATCAATACTATGAGAGTTATTTCCCTTTTCTACACCTTTTCGGGCAGATAACTTCTGCTATACTGAAACTTTTCATTTGGCTATAACTCTTGTTCGACTGATGCTTGCTTGTATTATACTCTAGTGACGAAAAGTTGTTGAGGGATCTGCCAGTACGTCGTATGTCATATGTACAGTCGAACATCGATATCTCGAACTCCCTAAATTCGAACTATTTCATTTGTCGACACATGAATTGCATTATTTCAGGCTCGGTTAAGTCAAACATACCCTATTTCAAAGTTAAAACGTGGCTTAGCCATGTTTTAACTTTGAAATACGGGTATGTTCGACCAAACCTAGTTCGAGATATCAAAGTTTGACTGTATGTACATGTCCAAACCATGTCACCTCTCTTCAGGCTGCTTTTCATATCTGATTCTCATGAAACTTCACCGACGTGTTCACAAACATCACCTCTTGTACGAGTTTGCATCTCCACTTCCTGATCCTGTCCAAAATAAGCTCACCATTACTATAAATACCATAGAAATTGACAGAATTTCAGTCACCTCTATACGGGCTACATTTCTTATTGCATTTTCGAAAAACTTCACACACACATGGTCACAAACATCACTTAATGTATGACCCCGGGTCTCCACTTCCAGCAGTCCAAACTAGGTCGCCATGACTATAAATAAAAATTATTTTTCAACGTCATCTTCTGCAGGCTGAATCTGATCAGATTCTGATAAAACTTCACACCTGAGTGTTCAGGTACCTCTTGTACGACTTAGGGTCTCCACTTTCACCGGTCCAAAACTTAACTCTAAAAGTGGTTGTATATTGGCCGTCCAAACAGGTTTCGGTTTCACTCCTTCGCATGGTTTGGCTTTAGGTACAAATTTATCTACACTGCTTTTGAACTTAGCTGAGCACATATTCCACATTTCATCCATATCTTTGTCTTTAAAAGTTACTTGAGTAAAACCCATGAGATCACATTTCCTGTGCTGATAATACATGTATGTTCTCCCAGTAGAAATTTCTTTACATTCACATAGGAAGTCAAACAAAGTACAGTCGAACCACGATATCTCGAACTCGCTTAATTCGAACTATCAGATTTGTCAACACATGAATTGCATTATTTCATGCTCGGTTAACTCTTTCCTCCCTGAAACTTAAAATGGACAATTCCAGTTTCCATTTTAGTCTAGTCCATTTCTGACTTTTTAGGGTTGGTTTTGTCAATGTTAAGCATGGTGACAAACAGTGAAGACCCTGATCAGAGGGCAGGGCTCCTAGGAGCCCTCTGATCTGGGTCTTCACTTTTTGCATAGGACAAGTATACTAATTCACATGTACACTGTTTGCAAAGGACGCCAATATGCGGGACTAGGGTTCAAAGGGTTAAGTCAAACATACCAGTATTTCAAAGTTAAAACGTGGATTCAAGCTGTTTTTCACTCATCATTATGCTTGTTTTCTGTTAAAATGTCCATTGTGCGACTTTGAGAAAACGGCAGACGACAAATTTAACCCTTTCCCCCATAGAAGCGCCTTTTAGCGCATTCAGTTTATTCTTGCCCTGAAGAAAATAGTTCCAATTTATACATTTATAAATATGTATAATACAAAATATTTTCTATATTCTAGCAGACGATAGCTTAAAGCAGGCTGAAAGTAAAGCAGAATGCGCTTAAAGCGCATTCTGATTTACTTTCAACCTGCTTTAAGTGGACACCTATATTCAATACTAGAGATATGCTATGTGGGAAAGGGTTAAGCAGACGATATTGATGCTGTGAAAATTTGTTTGCTAGGGGAACAGTGGCAAGCGCTGTTGCAAGGAGGGAATAGTTGTTCAGAGGGCTATTGTTGCGAGGGAGTGCTGTACTTCCACAGCAACAATTTCATTGAGCTTTGCATTGATATCACTAACCTTCTTTTCACAGTTCTCATTCACAGTCCTCTCTGATTGGGCCCGTCAACTTTGGCAAGATTCTCACACACCCATCACAATTGAAAGGCAAGTTCTTTGTTGGTTCATTTTTCAAGAGATTGTATATTTTGGTTGTCACATGCGCACACTCTAGACAAAATCAATGTGCACAGATTTGGCATCTCAAAGACCGTTCAGATTTCTTGAAAGCGCATTGAGCGCACTATTTTACCTTTACATCATTTTGCGCAGCCATCTTTCTTTGTCACTTGTGTAGAAATATATCCAAACACTTATTACCCGCTATCAAACACCAATAACTTTTAGGTATGGACGCAGATTACAACTGATTTGATTTATTTTTCGTCCCTCACCGTTTTTTCCTTCTTCAATGGAGGACACCGGAATAGGAACTATTGTAACCCCTCGCCCATCCATTCACACTTCCTTTTGAATGTCCAACATTATGTCCTTTGAAAATGGTGGATAAAACCCCATGTGGTTCTTGGGCATGCTAGCTTGGGTCCAAGGTTATAAAGCGCTGAGCTGAGTCTAATAATTCTCAAGCATTTGATTGGTCAGATTTGAGCCTAGGCTCAAATCTGACCAATCAAATGCTTGGGAACTACTTCAGACTCGGCTCAAAAACTTTATAACCTTGGACCCAGGTCAACTGGTAGAAAAGCCTGGTGTGATACAGTAGAAGGCTGCCAAAAGGTTTAACTCTTTCCTCCCTGAAACTTTAAATGGACAATGCCAGTTTCCATTTAAGACAAGTCCATTTCTGACTTTTAAGGGTTGCTTTTGTCAATTTTTGGCATTGTGACAAACAGTGAAGACCCTGATCAGAGGGCTCCTTTCGGAGCCCTCTGATCTGGGTCTTCACTGTTTGCATAGGACATGTGTACTATTCACATGTACACTGTTTGAAAAGCACGCCTATATGCGGGACTAGGGGTCAAAGAGTTAACCTTTTCAGTGAATGGGTTGATAGATCATAAATCCATCATAATATGTTGTATTTGTAGGTAAGGCCAAGTGTAGAAAAACAGGGCTTCCATTTCTCAAGATTTTTCCAAATTATCAGATTTTTATCCTAACAGATGGTAGCTTAAAGCAGGCTGAGAGTAAAGCAGAATACGCCTTAAGGCACATACTATTTTACTTTCAGCCTGTTTTAATCGATTACCCCATAAATATGCCTTTTTATGCCTCTAATTTGTTCCTCTCCTAAAAGAAATAGCTCATCATGGATATATGCACCTATATATAAGAAATTGTTTTTTCACAAATGTATATCCATGCAGATGGTTGCTCACAACAGTCTGAGAGTAAAGAAGAATGTGCCTTACGGCGCATTCCGCTTTACTTTTTACCTGCTTTAAGTGATTACCTGTCTTCAAACTAGAAACATACTATGGGGGAATTGGTTAAGCTTCCATCTACTAGGATATAATAATTATATTCTAAAAATACATATTCATGACTGTATAAATTTGAACTATTTTCTACAGTGTAGGAATAAATTAAATCTGCTAAAAGGTGCTTCTATGGAGAAAAGGGTTAAAATCATAGTCCCATGGCCAGAATAAAGGCCCCACCATTTGGGTCTTGGGTTTAACATGGAATTATGTAAGAAACACTAAAAAAATCTTCATGTCAAAAACTACATGGCCTCGAGCTTAGATATATATTTTGTGTATAACATCACTTTGTAAACCTATCAAGTTAATTAAAAGCAAAACCCTGGTGTCAAATTGACCCACCCAGGGAGTCACTAGCTTTACATAGCATTTTACATGACTGTATAAGAAAACTTTTTTTAAAAAATCTTGTTGTCAAACACCACTTGGCCTAAATTTGGGATATTTGGTAAATAGCATCACTTTGTAAATATCTATCAATTTTATTTTAAATCATTGCCCTGGGGTCAACGTGGTCCCACCCAGAGGTTTACTAGGCTTTCATAGGCTTAAAAAGCTTTAAACAGTTCTTGTCAAAGACGATAGGGCTCAATGCTTCTGTATCTGTGCCCCGTTTAATAAAACTTCGTACAACAAAAACGGTCATAAGTCAAAACTTTAAAATACATTTAATTTCTGATTTCTCTTTCTAATCCTGTCTTGTTACATCTCTTTGGAATTGTCTTTTCAAGACGATTCCAAAGAGATGTCACAAGGCAGGATTAGATGGAGAAATAAATAATAATTGAGACTTTCATAATCTGACTTACGACAACATTTATCGTACAAAGTTTTATGAAACTGGCCCTGGTGTATATTATCATGTAGAAGATATCTATAAAATGTAAAGCTTGTAAAACTCTTTCAACACTAAGTAACTCTTGTTGGTTATTATGTTTCACTGTGAATCTTTTAAGTTACCAAAATATGAACCAGTATACTTGGAATTCTGCGAAGTTAAATAAATACTGCTCTTAATTACAAACAGGTACATGTTGTTCAATGGGCTAAAATACCCATAACTCCAAATAGACTGGTTCATATTTTGGTAATTCAAAAGATCCACAAGGAAACCTTATAACCAACAAGAGTTACTTAGTGTTGAAAGAGTTAAAATCATATCACTGACTGGGGTGAGCGATCCCATGACCATTATGGTCCCCTTGTTTATGTATTTCTGACTGAAGAACAGTTAAACAGAGATCAGTACAGTGTTTGTCATCTGTTCAACCCTACACAGTGAAGACACTCACAATTGTTTTAACCCTTATGGTGCTGAATTGTCGTCTGCTTCAAATATATCGTCTGCAAAAATAAATCAAATTTAGTTTTTTGAGCTTTTCAAACTGAGAAAAGGTTTAAGATAAGTGGAAAACAGTTTGGATCCAGATCAGATGCCAAGGCTTCTGAGACGCCTTGGCATCTGATCTGGATCCAAACTGATTGCAAATGTAAGACAAGTCGTAAAGGTTAAAGACATCACCTACCCCCGTATATAGTTTGAGTCAAAGCATGCAGAGCATGCACTAACGGTGGTAGCGTCTAGGCAAAGAATCATTCAGGCGTCTCATGTGAGGCCCGCACCTAATATTTGATAGCTTGGTTAGTAAAACCCATTGAAAAACCTATTGAGATCTATTATGTAAGGGCCTCTATTCAAAGCAGAGCTATTGCCTGAAGACTTTTCTCATGCTGTATACCGGTATATACCTGTATTGTGACACCTACTAAACAATGGGGGGGGGGGGGGGGGGGTCAGTGAAAGGACTGCCTTGATGTCTTTAAGAAGTCACACAACACTTGATGAACATTACAGATTGTTGCTTAATCCTTTCCCCTATAGCTTGCTTTCAGTATTGAAGACAGATGATTGCTTAACTCTTTCCTCCCTGAAACTTTAAATGGACAATTCCAGTTTCCAATTTCGTCTAGTCCAGTTCCGACTTTTATGGGTTGTTTTTGTCAATATTTGGCATTATGACAAACAGTGAAGACCCTGATCAGAGGGCTACTTTCAGAGCCCTCTGATCTGGGTCTTCACTGTTTGCACAGGACAAGTGTACTATTCACATGTACACTGTTTGAAAAGAACGCCTAAATGCAGGACTAGGGTTAAAGCAGACTGAAAGTAAAGTAAACTGCTCCTGAAGGAGCATTCTGCTTTACTTTCAGCCTGCCTAAAGCTACCATCTGCTTGGATAAGAAATATTTCTAATGGTGCATATTCATGACTATGAAATGGACCTTTCATAACCCCTGCCAACAAAGGTATACTGGAATCACTTGGTCAGTTGTCCAGTCGTTGTCATCAAAAATCTTGTCGGGACAACTCCTCCTTCAGAATTAATTCAGATAGCTTATACTTGGCATACATGTTCATCATGAATTGTAGTTTTGCAAGATAAGAAATTTAGATCCTGTAACCTTGACTTTGACCCGACCTTAAAATTATGAAGTTTTGTCCAAATCTTGTCCGACAACTCCTTTCGTTTTAACCTCAGACACGTGATACATACTAATCAGCAGTTCTAAATGGGCAAGACACAAATTTCAGGTCTCTCTGACCTTGACCTCTGACCGTGATTATAGGTTAGGCATAGGGTTAGCAGTGCGTATATTGTCCGGTGAACTCCTCCTACAGTTTCAACCTGAGGCACGTGATACTATAGCATATATAATAATGTAATGACCATACTAGTTGTAGATGTGCAAGACGCAAATTTCAGGTCCACGTGACATTGACCTTTGGCTTTGAAATTGCAAAATTCTTATCCTAATTATAGAAACGCTTCTGAACACGATAGAGGCCACATTTTTATGAAACGTACTCAGGTTGATAACCTTGAGTCATGACAATATCAAAGTTGCCTATGAATCTTGAATATTGGTCATATCAAGTCATAAAACAAGTCAAATGGCAGGGAAAAAACAACCCTGTGTACAATTTTATTTTCCCTCATTTCTCAGATGAGCACCTCTTGGCCTCATTGCCCTCTTTTTAGCTCACCTGGCACGTAGTGCCAAGGTGAGCTATTTTGATTGTCCTCTGTCTGTCTTCCGTCTTCGTTCGTTCGTCCGTGCGTCATTTGTCCGTTCGTCGTCAACAATTTCTTTAAATGACATCTCCTCCGAATCTACTGGATAGATTTTACCAAACTTGGCCTGAATGATTCTTATATGGTCCTCTTTCAAAGTTGTGCAAACATTTCCGGTCCGTTGCATATCTAGGTCACAGGAGCTAAAAATATTTTTTTTCAATGAAAACTTAAAAAATCTTCTTGTCTGAAACCACAGTACCCTGAGCTTAGATATTTGGCACAAAGCATCGTCTTTAGGTCCTCTATCAAGATTGTTCAAATTATGTCCCTGGGATCAAAAATGACCCCGTCCCGGGGGTCGTAAATTTACATAGAGTTATATAGTGAAATCTTCAAACATCTTTTTCTCTAAATTAATATGGCCAGAGCTTTAATATTTGCCATGGTAACACTTCTAGAAGCTCTGAACCAATATTGTAAATATGGTTTCGGTCCGTTGCATATCTAGGTCACAGGAGTTAAAAATAGATTTATTCCAGTTAAAACTTAAAAAATCTTCTTGTCCGAAACCACAGTACCCCGAGCTTAGATATTTGGCATAAAGCATGTCCTTTAGGTCCTCTATTAAGATTGTTCAAATTATGTCCCTGGGGTAAAAAAATGACCCCGCCCCGGGGGTTATAATTTTACATAGAGTTGTATAGTGAAATCTTCAAACATGTATTTCTCTGAAACTAATATGGCCAGAGCACTGATATTTGGCATGGTGACATTTCTTGAAGCCCTTAACCAATATTGTAAATATGGTTCCGGTCCGTTGCATATCTAGGTCACAGGAGCTAAAAATAGATTTTTTAATGAAAACTAAAAAAAACTTCTTGTCTGAAACCACAGTACCCTGAGCTTAGATATTTGGCACAAAGCATCATCTTTAGGTCCTCTTTCAATGTTGTTCAAATTATGTGCCTGGGGTCAAAACTGCCAAGGCCCTAGGGGTTGCAGTTTTACATAGAGTTATATAGTGATATCTTCTTCTCTGAAACTATGATGGCCAGAGCTTTGATATTTAGCATAGTGACACTTTTTGATGTTTTTTTACCAATATTGCTGAAATGGTTCAGGTCTGTTGCATATATCTGGGTCACATAAGCTAAAAATAGATTTTTTTCAATGAAAAGTATTCCTGTCTGAAACCATGTACAAAATATTTGACAGAACACTTAATTTTCAAGTTCATCAGCAAGATTTTTTAAATTATGTCTCTGGGGTAAACAATGATCTCACCCCAGGAGTCATGTGACCCTTGTGCTGGTTTTTCCAGGTGAGCGATATTTAGGCCCGCATGGGCCTCTTGTTGGCACAAAGCATCATATTTAGGTCCTCTATCAAGATTGTTCAAATTATGCCCCTGTGGTTAAAACTGCCAAGACCCTAGGGGTAGCAGTTTTACATAGAGTTATGTAGGGAAATATTCTTCTCTGAAACTACTATGGCAAGAGCTTTGATATTTAGCATAGTGACACTTTTAGATGTTCTCAGGTTACCAATATTGCTGAAATGGTTTGGGTCTTTTGCATATCTGGGTCATATTAGCTAAATTAAGATTTTTTATAATGAAAAGTCTTCCTGTCTGAAACCATCCATTTACAAAATATTTGACAGCACACTTAATTTTCAAGTTCATCAGCAAGATTTTTGAAATTATGTCTCTGGGGTGAAAAGTGATCCCACCCCAGGGGTCATGTGAACCTTGTGTTGTTTTTTCCAGGTGAGCGATATTTAGGCCCGCATGGGCCTCTTGTTCTAAATAATGTTACATTGCTCTTTGGTAATGCAACCCTGCCCCTACCAAACATCCCACCCCTTGTGGTACATGTACTTATTTTACAGTGAAAGCATTCAAGGTCAGTGCAATATACATGTACAAAGGGTGTGCTCCATGAGACTGCGATGTAACCTTTAACAGGTCATAGAAATGTAGATAAGCGAACATAAGTCGAGTTGGGCTATTTTGGTCAAAGAATCTAAATGACTCTTTAACACTCTTAGGAAGAATAAATTTCACTCTTCTTGCACATAAATATTAAAACATATATTGGTAAGATGTATCTAAATACAAAAAGGAGCGAAACTGACAAGTCAGTTATGACAAACTGCTCATGCATTATAGTAGTTGGCGGAAATGCATATTTTATTAATCAAATTAATACGGTATTAACCCAATTATACTTCTTGCACGCTAGCGGCAAAACCGTGATTACCTTATAGGCTATTAATTATAAAGCGTTAACGGTTTGGATCCAGACGATACACCATGTTACGCGGCGTCTTACCAGGATCCAAAGAGTCGTTATAGGGAGGGAACATTAAAACTTGGTTTGCTTGAATCCAGATCAGACGCCGCGTAACGCTGTTTGTCACTCGTCAATATAATATATGTCATGTTTAGATTATATGGGCCGTTCCATGACAAAACCGGTATTAGTGACACATTTTTCGAAATTTGTTTTTTCTCATTTATTTAAACTGTCGAATACAATTGTTTTTTCGGCGATATGACGCATTTTCATACTTTTTAGACGGTACAACGCGAAGCGTGGTTGATCGTTTTTAAAAAATAAACAGGATGACGTCAACGTCACGAATTGCGACGTTAAGGTTTTCCCTTGTTATGTTTATATGTCTATGGTAAACACTTGTTACCTATATATTTACAGCAGTTAAGCATTTCAACATCCAATTAAACGAAATAACTATTGAGCACTGTTGACTTATTCGAACAATTGAACAATTTCGAGCCAGATTAAACGCCAAGTATCTCCGCTGGCGCCTAATACAGTCCAAAAGTTAAGACACAGATGGTTTAATGTTTGGGTTTGGTTTATTTATAGCTTGCATTATCTAATTTGAACGGTAAATAAAAACTATTTTCGCAGTTTATGGTGTTATATGAAAAAATAACTTCGTTTTAAACTAAAAGATCTAATTTTATTTCCTGCCTAACGGTAAACATTGCTGAATTATGGCACTGGACACGTAACGTCACGGCTGGCTTCACTCAGGTAATATAAGGCCGGACGGTCTTGTGGAGGTAGCGCTTTCTCTCCTCGCTCAGTCCCGCAGCCTCCAGTAAAGTAGGCAATCCGTTGATGTTACAATCTGGCACCAAAATGTTGACTTTGTGCTCTGGCTGGTCGATCCCGGTGCGCATGGACACCACTCCGGGTTCATCTTTTGTTATTCTGAAGTACTGTTGCTTACTAAAAATAAAAACAAGAGCTCTGGTAAGTAGACTCCGGTAATCTGGCATATTCTTAAAAAGCTGTTGAGATGATTTTATACAGAAACAACAAAAAAATAATTGTAAAAGTAAAACGTGTTGGAGTTCGAACTAATACAAGTACCGCACATAACGTGTACACACTTATTATTAAAAACTTGAGTTTGCATTATTATTCTGCTTAAAACGGGATTACCTACTCGCTCCACAGCGGTAATAGTTTCATGAACCTTAGACACTTCAAGAATAATAACCTGATTTCGGGAACTGGCTTAAATAGTGGGCTTAAAAGCTCTTCCAGTCTCTCCATTGTCATGCTGGGTAGCGGACAGCGTCATTTGTAGTGAAAGACAACTTCACCACATCTTCTAGTTGGTTCAACGTCTCGATGTTTGAACGTCTATAGAGGGAAAAAACAGTTTACAAAACCATCGGCGCCATTTGACCATGTTTGAACGTCTGTAGAGGGAAAAAACAGTTTACAACTAACCATCGGCGCCATATGACCATTTCATGTGTCGCGGTGCCGTAAAACCCAACTCAATCAATCACAACTAACCAACCATAAAAATGTATAGAGCAACTGTATAGAAATAAAACATAATGTTTGTCATAATTATGATACTTTGTTTTAACTACTTGATTTATTATACCTGTAGAGTTTCTTTAAAAGTCCAAAGCCGCTATCAACCAAACATCTAGCATGCCCAGGGACCTGCATTAGATACTCCACACTGTCATGTTTCCCGGTCATAACTCTCCATTGAAGATACCCTATCATGTACCGGTTCTTGTTTTGTCCTGAAAATAAGCAGTATGGTTTTATAATTAATAGACAACGAACTTTAAACTAACCTGTATCACGCTGATCGAGACAGTTATAGAATGCGCTATTTATACAGTGGACGTTATTTTTCCCCGTTTTCAAAAACAAAACAAACACAAGGCACTAAAATGCAGAAAAAGACAATTATATGTCAATTCCGGCTTTTCATTTTCATCTTAGTGACAAATAGTTTGGAGCCTGGTCAGACGCTGGGTTACCCGGCGTCTAATCTGGCTCCGAATTGTTTGCAGTTGAATTGATAGTTTCAGCGTAAACGCATATATTGGGAAAGAATAACTAAACGTTTTTTTCCACTGAATCGTCCTTCATACTAGACTTGCAGCCAGCCTGTGTGTTTTCTATTTTCTTTGTCGCTGGGTTGAATACTCCTTAACGAATTAGTTAAAACTAGTTAATCAGGCGAAAGTTTGAACTGTTGTTTTGCTGAATAAATAATCGAGCTGTGGTGTTTTTTCAGAGAACTAAAACTGAATTCTGCCTGCGAGATGCAAAGGTTGTTTTAAGTCTGAACTGTTTGAAAATCAGAAAACTTGAATTCATAACTATTATGTAATCGAAATGTATTATTTATTCTTTGACAATGTCAACTTATATGTAACTTTGAGATAAAACAGCAGACGATAAAGGCGTTAGATATACTTGTCCTGTTACGGGAACTGCGGCAAGGGTCGTTGTAAACAGGGAATCGTTGTTGGGAGGGCCGTTGTAGGGAGGGAACGCTGTATTTAGATCATTTATTTATCATCACATGGCAGTGGGCTGAGTATTTTGATTACCAGCATCTCAACGACATGAATTGATTTTCCGATTCTAACACTTCAATTTAACCAAAATTTGGAAAGGCGCTACATTTCTGATGCACGAATTTTCGAAGCCATATTACCGATAAGGTCTCGGATGAGTTCGAAAATGGTTTAAATCGGACCAACTGGTCAATAGTTATCTGCCCTTGATGTTTTGAAACTGCCATATCTAACAGTTTTTACACTCTTACAACTACATTTCTATGGATTGTAATTATTCTAGCACGCAATGTTTATCGCTATAAGTTCTCGAAGGAGTGCAATTATTGTTGAAATCTGCCCTTGGTTTAGTTTAAACATATTTTATTCCATAAATATACATAGAAATGGGGTTGGGCCACAAGTTCTCACAACATTAGATTCGGCCCTTCCCCTTGTATGTAAACATTCAGACAATATATACAATGGCTCTAAACATATATAACTATTTAGTGACAACAAATAGAAGGAGTGGTTAGTAAGAGAAGAGAAGGAGAAGAAGAAGAAATAAGAAATAGCTTACTAATGATACTTATAAAATAACTTATTTAATTTGAGTGACATTATTTGGATCAGTTGGTAGCAGCTGAACATGTACAGTTTGTCTTTTATCCAAAAGAAGATAACAAAGTAGTCTAATAGATGATGTAGCTCAATGCAGAACAAAACAACAATGCAGAAAGTTGTTATGTGAAAAAATAACAGCAACTAAAAGTAAACAGAACAAATCACATTTGGTTTACATTAATCAAATGTGAAACGCTTTGTTTCTTTTATATATCGGTGTACAGCATCAAATATAACCATATTGTCACCATTAGTTAAGTTGTTACACCCGTGCATTAGTAATACCGGGTTTAAAGGATGAAACGCTCTAATTGCATTGAAAAGTTTTATTCTTTGGGCATGGTATTTAGGACAGACAAAAAGGTAATGCTCTGCATTTTCTATTTGGTTACAGTGGGTACAGTTTGGATTGTTTGATATGTGATTATCATAAAGATCGCTGTTTAAATTACTACAGTTGTTTCGCAAACGTGCAAGCATGACTGATAAATATCGGCTTCCATGTAAATAGAAACATGGTATTTTGAGTATGGTATGTTTAGTGATATTTTCTTTAAAACTTGAAATTGAAGGAGCATTCTTGAGAATATGTGCTGTATTATTCCATAATGCAATTGATGACGGAATACATGAACTACGACTACACTTTGACTGCTAGAAAATGCTTTATTTCTGTATTGTTCACGCTCTAGTTATCTGCCCTTGATGTACTCAATTATACTAGAATAGATCATAGTCCAATATTGTTTACGCTCCATAATCTACAAGTGGTTGTCGCGGGGGACGATTTAAATACTAAATAGACAAATAAACATGAAATAATGGAATACCACTTGAAATGACATGTGCTCTTCCGTATAGTAGTATATAGTACAGTGTTCCATTCCTACATCGGCCTTCCCAACAACGACCCCCTCCTTACAACGACCCTTGTCGCAGTTCCCTAAACAGGACAATTATGTCTAACGCTTTTTCTACTGCAATATCGTCTCCTTAAATTGTCGTCAGCTATTTTTTCTCAAAGTTACATGTAAGTAGAGATTTTGATAGAATAAGTAAATTGACGAGTGATAAGCAGCTTGAATCCAAATCCGACGCCGCGTTACGCGGCGTCAGATCTGGATTCAAGCTGTTTGCAAATGTAAATCAAATCTTAATTTTCCCTCCCTATAACGACTCCCTCTTCAGGAACAACATGCACAGTATGTGTCTCCCATTGGGTGTCGTTGTAGAGAGAGCACTGTAATGTTGTTGGTCAAAAGAATGCGAAAAGTGCACACTGTTCGCTGTTAAAACGGACACTGACCACTAGTGACCAGTGACCATTAAACAAGTACACGTATCTAGGCAGTTACTGAATAAGTATTATTTAGCAACGTTGGCGTGGCAGGGTAGCACTTGAGACACTGGCTGGCTGATAGCCACCCTTTAGTTAGTTCTGGACGCTGCCATAAGTTGACATGAAAAATCCTAAGATTTCGAAATTTGCATTTTTCAATTGCGAATTTACGAATCGTACCTTTAGCCCATAGCTTGTTTCTAGTTTTTGTTGACACGTGACTACTTAAAGCAGACTGGAAGTAAAGCAGAATGCGCATTATGGCGCATTCTGCTTTAATTTCAGCCTGCTTTAAGCTACCATGTTCTAGAAAAAAATCCGAAGATTTAGGAAAAATCCGGAGAAATGGCAGCCCTGTCAGGTATATAAAAAACATTAGACATGCAGTATTGCTGGTACCAATTTGTTTACTGCATAAGGACATACAACGGAAACTGTGTTACATGTAAATGCATATACAATGTAGTTACGTTTCCTCATATGCAATGATTATATCCCATGATTAAAGTATAAGTATACTAGTGTCGCTTTGTTTCATTCAAGATTACGTTCTGATCATTCAAAGATATAATATAATTACCATGTCGGTCTGTTAGCATGAAACAAACAAGTGTTGGCAATGCCCGGGTATACATATGTAAATAATAACCAGTATCAATAAAGACAGCATATTTACATTTACATTTACATTCTACATTAACATATATCTTATCTACAATAGTAGACATAATTTTAGTAATCGTGATATAAGTTTATATTTGAAATGTTCACAATATGTGCCCCGTCTATAAATAAAAGTAACCATGACTGTCGTAGAATTGTAACCATTATCATTATATCATGCTTCGAATTATGATTTATGAAACATGTCCTTGTAATCTTAATGTCTTTACATGTTAGCGGCGAATATGTCCCACAGTGAATACCTTTGCAAACAGTTTGCATCCAGATGAGATGCCACTTATCGCGGCGTCTCATCAAGATCCAAACTGTTTGACACTGTGAACCTTCTTTGAAAAGAAATTTAGAAAATTCTATGTTAGAACAAAACAGACGACAATTGTTTTAGACGAAATAATTTCCCAGCATGCAAAGAGTTAATGAAGTCTAGTGATTTGTATTGTCGACAGCTTTTGCATGTACGCCAACATCTATTTCAGAGTGAATTTCTGTGAGGATAAAGGAGACGTTAATGCACTATACCTGGCAGGCGTTGCTCTTTTTTCCCTTCCATACACAATTAAACTACTAGATCTACTCCCAGTGTATATTTACAAGACATCAGGCAAAGTATACTTAAATAACGCCCCTAACGTCAATAAATATCCGTTTTTCGGCGGAGCTGTCTGATTTCTCCTTGAGCCTCAAACCTTATATGGCCCAACCAATCGTGAATGACCAGAAATGAAAGCTTAAGGACACGTGCTTAAAATCGAATAGTCTGATTGGGTAGCGGTTAGACTTGACTACTGACTTTTACAAATTTGTAAAATAAGAGACACAGACTGTTATAGGCTGATTTGCTATGTAGCGGTACCAGTAGTAAACACGATTTTTCCGCTACTGCTAGTGAGTTATAACCGAGAAATTTTACGTGTCCCGACCGTTAGGTAGTGATTTGAATGACATAGTGTTTCTATTTTAAGATATGACATATTGTCTCAAGTTCGGCAATGATTTGATGCGTTCTGCAAATCAGAACGAAATTGTTCATAATAGAATTGATCATAATTTTAATCTAATACCAAGTATATGAAAAAGAAAGAATAACAGTAACAATTCAGTGAGATTACGAGAAAACTGGCGTTTGAATTTAACCTAGATATCGAAAAGATTTCGAGCATGATGGGTATTTTTGTGTTAACATCGTTTTCCTCCAGCGCATGCGCAACTCTGTGACCTCAAATGTAAACAAACCGTGATTTTTTAACGCGATCGCAATCTCTGGGTTAAATGCGAAAACCCAATAACACGTAGATACCTAAAACGTACATCGTTCACTTTGTAGATATTTTTTATAATAAATCAGAACATAGAACTAACTCTACAAGACAAATTCCATACACGAATTCTTTAAGCGGACACTTACTACCGGTGGCAACATGAATTTCTCATTTGAGGGGTCGTTTCAAACAATTCATATTCGGCATATTTCGGGGGTGCTTTCCAAAAATCTCAAATCAAAGGTGATTGAGAATATTTAAACAATCAAACCATGTTTAAAGTATAAACAACTAACAAAAGAGCACACACATACGAATTTTAGTAATTTATGGTATCTACAAATTACAAAATAAAAATGATACACGTAGATCTAGACATGAAAGTATAATTCCGTGATCTAGATAGAAATTCTCATCACTTTCAGTCACATCCTAGGAAGAAGTAAGTGCAATTCAATTGGCTTATAAAGATGGAAGTGGAAATTTTAACCCCCCCCCCCCCCCCCCTTTGTGAACCAAGTAGTATATCCATGTGCAAACTGTACCTTCTGTCAAGATTTTTCAAGTAAATCTCTCTACAACCACCTCTGAAAAAGAACTTATTGATGGAGTAAAAACAGCTGACAATCAGCTGACAACTTGCAGCAAAATGTAGCCCGATCAAAAGCATAAACATGTGTAAATGCTCTCTGCTGTACTTTCACCTTCAGTCTTTGAGAGACCAACTGCCTTAACAAACTAATGATTAACCTCAGATCCAGTAGTTTAATGATTGCAAACACTCATTTTTGGCGACTCTCAAGACCTTCAGTCTTTGATTATATGTATGTGGTCGTAGATTACTGCGCGTATCTTATTAGATAAATATTAAGCTTAATATCCTGATTTACCATCCTATTTATTGCAACTTGGATAAAATCAATTCCATATACATCATTACCTTGAATACCTTCACCACCCATTCCGCCGAATATCTTTTTTAAAGATATTTCTTATTACATTCGGTTTGAACTTTGAACCATTATCATTTTCTTGAACCATTATCATTTTCCATGGCAGGTTGACAGTCAATATTTTACGAGTGTATAGAGCCTTTTAAGGGCATCGGAAGTGGGGCTTTTTCAGACTATGTTTTGGGAAGACCAATATTGCGCTTTATTTGAATCAGATGCACCATGAACATTATTTTATTACGGTAATATTTTAAGAGCGAGCGAAGCGATTCTGAATACGTCACATGGCTGTTTTGTCACCCTTCTTAAATATGACTGTCACGTTAGGATTTATCCAGTCCTTGTGTTCGTTTCCTGAGCGAATAATTTTCAGAAAAAAGCTACGGATAGGTATATTACCTATGTTGTATGCGAGTTCCTTCGGTACTCTCTGTGGGATGAAATGTTGGCCACAAGCGTTAGCAGGGTTAGGCTTATCAATGAGCTTTGCACGCTTTTTTTTCATGTAAATGATGCCCATATTTGGAGGGAAAGTAACACCTTATGGGACAAGGATATTTGCCTCGTCTTCTCTTGTTCGTATTGACTGGTATGTATTGGCGGTTTAGGATTTCGGTCTATATGGGCTTATGGACATTGCTCTTGGTCTCTCAATATCTAAGGTGTCTCCAACATATAGCAGGAATTAGGAATCTGTTTTAGCTCACCTTGAACCGAAGGCTCAATTTGGATTATATAACGTGAAAATAAAACGTGCAAATCGATTTCCCCAGCAACAACAAACCCCGTCGGTGCAAAACTTAAGCTCACACCAAGAGGTGTTTGTTCCACAATATATGTTCACTCACTCCAGCATACGATTTTGGAAGCCTCATTTACATATACCAACGCACCAAGTACGTTACATAATTCTTCCCTCTTAGGAGTCTTGTCCTGAGACTTGACCCTGGGAGAACTGTTGGTAGACAAGTCCGGTCTGGCAGTTGTCATTATCCAACCGCTGCCAACAGTTGTAACATGCAAACCAAGTGACCCATCAAGAAAAAACTCTGTCAATGCAAAGCTTAAGCTCACACCAAGATGTGTTTGTTGACTCTCTTCCCAACATACAACGATTTGGGAAGCCTCAATTGCATATACCAACGTACCACGTACGTTTCATAACCCTCCCAATCCGAGGATTCTCGCCCTGAGACTTGGACCAGGTGAGAACCATGGGTAAGGTAGATCTAGCTCCGGTCAGACAGTTGCCTATATCCCACCGCTGCAACCATCCGCTGCAACCATTTGTAACGTACAAACCGAGTGACCCAGCAACAACAAACACTATCAATGGAAAGCTTAAGCTCACACCAAGAGGTGTTTGTTGCGCTATATAATTGACTCTCTTACCAACATTCAACTATATTGGGAAGCCTCATTTGCATATACCAACGTACCACGTACATTACATAACTCTCCAACAAACCCCGTCGATGCCAGGTTTAAGCTCACATCAAGAGATGTTTGTTCTGCTATATATATTCACTCACTTCCCAACATACCACGGTTTGGGAAGATTCATTTGCATATACCAACGTACACTGTACGCGTACGTTACAATATTATGATCGCTTACCGCCTGCCAATGTGTTCTTTTAAATTTGTTTCCAATGACATCTCCTTTGAAATAGTTCATGGTACATGTAGTTGGTTAATTTAGCATGGGGTTTTCCTCGGAAGGTTCCCTGCAGAAATTTTCAAATAAGTGGAGCTATGCAGTACTTTGGTTTCCTTGTTATGTGAAATAATGTGAAAACTCATTAAAAACAATCTGCCAGTGAACCACATGGTCCAAAGCTTACATATCTGATATATAGCATTACCGTGTAGACCTTTGCCAAGTTGGTAAAATCATAGCCTTGGTTGAATTTTTGCTCCGCCTTGGGGTCACTCGTTTGATATTGACTTATATAGGAAAAACTTTAAAAGAATGTCACAAGGGTCATCAATTAGACATTTTGCGTATGGTGTCATATCTAATACAGCTTTATCAAGTTTGTTCAAATCATCACTATTGTGCCATAATTGGACCCACCCTGAAGGTTACTAGTTTTTCTTGTCGTAAACCACAACGTCCAGACCTTATATATTTGGTATCTATTATCCACATGTAGATTCCTGTCAAGTTTGTTTAAGCCATAGCCATTGTGTGTAACATTGTCCCGGCTTCACTGTACGTATACAGGTGAAAAGTCTGACTGCCTTCCATCTCATACAAAGAGGGGCGCTAGCCTTCTGTGGGGAAAATAGTTTTGTAATGTGTATTTATGCCCCTTGAGGTATTGCTTTGGTATGCATGTGTATGTGGACAAGTCCTATACATGCACCCAAAAAGTTTGAACCCAATGACTTTTACCTTGAACTTAGGAACCGCGTTTAGTTTTCGAAATCTGCGTTTAGGTCTCGAAAAAATGCTTATAACTGCTATGTCCCTTGATATATATATATACAAACAAATGACTCCAGTGGCCTTGAAAAAATGCTTTCAACTCCTAACTGTTCTTACTGTTGAGGCATTGGTTTATATTTAATGTGCATATATACATGAAAACGACCTTTCCATACACACAAAGTTTGATCCCAGTGACCTTGAACTTGAACTAAGGGCCCGCGTTTAGGTTTCGAAATCTGCGTTTAGGTTTCGAAAAATGCTTAGGACTTCTATTTCCCTTGAGTTATTGCTTTCATATACAAATGTATGACATGCATGTTTATATGGATGAGACCTTTCCATGCACACAATACCTTTGACCCATGTGACATTGGGCTTGAACTAAGGGCCGGCGTTTAAGTTTCGAAATCTGAGTGTTGATTTCGAAAAAAGCTTAGAATTGTTATGCCCCTTGAGGAATTGCTTTGATATGCATGTTTATATGAACATTCTCTTTCAATGCACGCTAAATGTTTGACCCTTGTAACCTTGACCTCAGACTCTGTGTTTTATGTTTCGAAATGTGCTACCGACGAACTTTGTTTTCTGTCCAATTCTTGTTGATCATGGTGGGTGTTTAACAGACGTGTTTGCTGTTTGGAAATTCAGTCACTTTAAAGGATACTGCAGTTCAGTCATTAAAGTTAGCACACTATTGCATGGATAATTTTCATCATATAGCTACTTCAGTGATTAAATAAAAGCCCAGAAAAGAGAAAATAACCAAGCTCTTCATTGCTTCATTTGGTTCACACTCTTCGTTGAGCGGCGGATCCACCGATTTTTTTACTTTTGAAACAACACTGACAACGTTTTTTTGTTTTGGTTTTTGTTGTGTGCGCTAAAATTTGTTAAAAAAGAACGTCTGCAAATGCATTTAGTGGCTTTCATCTAGAAAATTTTGTTTGGTTACTGTTATTGGCAATATTATAAATCATATAAACTACAATGTAGGTATTATTAGTAATCGATATGGGTGTCGGGGTCAAATTTCGGGCCCCTATGATGTAGTGAACATAAAAGTGGCCTATATTAAATCAGAAAAGGGGAGATTTCTGAAAAAATCCGGAGATCCGGAGAAATTATAAAAAAATCCGGAGATTTAGAAAAATTCGGAGAAATGGTAGGCCTGCACTAGATAAGTAGATATACTTCGGGCTATGAAATATGTGTGACGGACAGAAGGAAATACTTCTTCTTCTTCTTTTTCTTCCTTTAAGGTACAGGACTACCCTCAGGTGTATAATAATGTGCGTGCGCAGAACCAAAAAGTCGGTGATAAATAAAATTTCCTTTGTACAGTGCAAATAAAAGATAAAAGCTGGTACGGACGATTAACGGAGCTGGACAGCCTGCACCTTTGATCTGAAGATGTCGATGGATAGGCTGTCAATGACTGTCTGAGGTAGAGCGTTCCAGAGGCGGATCCCGTCTATGAAGAAGGAGTGTTGGTAAACCAGGGCTCTGGCAAATGGGAGAAGAAATTTCTGGTTGTGGCCACGAAGGGTGGTGGATGGTATGAGATAGGTCTGTGGGATATGTACAAATTGTTGGGTAACCCTGTACATCATCACAGCCCTAGCCTGTGCTCGCCTCTCTTGTAATGTGGGCAGGTGCAGATCTTGGAGCATCTGTGTGACACTGCTAGTCCTGTGATGCTCTCCAGTGATGTACCTTGCTGACCTCCTCTGTACCATTTCCAGCTTATTCCTGTTCTCATTGGTGAACGGGTCCCATATGGTGCTGCCATATTCCATGATTGGACGTACAAGGGTCCTATAACATAGTTCTTTGGTTTATTGAGGACATTGATAAGTGTTCCGAGAAATAAAGGCTCTGGTGTTGTTTGCTTTCTTGGTGGTGATGTCAATAATTATGTTTGTTCCAGCTTAGAGATTTATGAATGTTAAGGCCTAAATATTTTGCTGAGTCGACTGATTGTATATGGTATCTCAATGATGTTTCTTCTGTTTTTATATGGATCACCTGACATTTCTGTGGATGAAACTCCATCAACCAATCTGTTTCCCATTTCTAGAGCCTGTCAATGTCATCTTGGAGTCCCTTGGCATCATCTGAGCACTTGATTTTTTCGGTATAGGACACAATCGTCGGCAAACAGGCGTACAATTGATTCCATTGAGATTGACTCAGGCAGGTCATTAATGAAGACTAGGAACAATAATGGACCTAGTAGACTGTCTTGAGGGACGCCTGATAGTACCGGAGCTGTGTTGGATGTGGTTCCTTCCAAGATCACTTGTTGGGTCCTTGAGCCCAGGAAGTCCTTTATCTATGACAGAGTAGTGTCGTTGATGCCATAGAATTTCAGTTTGTGCAGGAGGCGAAGATGTGGTACTTTATCGAATGCTTTTGAAAAGTCTAAAAGAATGACGTTACTCTGTTCTTTAGTGTCTCTGTTTTTGGCAAGGTCTTGGATTGTTACTATCAGTTGTGTTTCGCAGGATCTGGTCTTTCGGAAGCCATGTTGAGCATCATTTAGAATATTATGTTGATCAAGATGTTTCATGATGGAGCTGGATATAATATGTTCTAAAAGTTTACTAGTTACTGATGTTAGAGAGACATGTCTATAGTTAGCAGGCTGATTTATTTCGCCTTTCTTGAAAACTGGTACCACATTTGCTGTTTTCCAATCATCTGGGATGGTGCCACATCTAATGGAAGCCTGGAAGAACCGTGTGAAGACAGGAGATATTTCACATGCAAGTTCCTTCAGCAACCGGGTTGGTATCTCATCTGGTCCCGTTGCTTTATATGGGTTCAAGTCTTTTAAGAGCTTTTCCACACCCGGTTGTGTCACTTGGATCCTTGGCATTGATGGATGTGGACTTGGTCCTCTTTCCGGTCGTGGTATCCTCGTTCTTGTTGAATACAGAACTAAACTGGTTGTTTAAGATGTTGGCCTTTGTAATGTTGTCTGGATATGTTATAAATGCCATCTGTTGCTAATGTAGTGGTCAAATATAAAGGGAAGTAATTAATTTAGAAGTTCATTATATAAAGGGAGGTAATTTTAGGGAATTGATAAACTTAATATATTTATGCGTTATATTTCATTGATATAGTTTTCAACTAATGTAATATTGGTTTTATTATAAATTAATATGCATTAGTTGTCTATTTCAACTTATACTTAATGTACATATTTACTATGTCAAATGGGTCAGCGTTTGAATTACAAAACAATGTAAGAAATAGCACCATGTTTGCTTCACTAACTCTGATCCACACTATTTTAGGACAAAGACACTATGTTGTCTGATCCTAATACTTCACCTTAGGGATTAATTATAGTACTTACTTCTAAACTTATGGCATAATTAATAAACATTCAAACTAGTTAATTTCTTATTGTCTTTATTCAACTTCCTTACTGAAACTCACCCATAGAGAGAATCTGGTATTTTCGGGCACACTTTAAGTGCTGACCCGTTACAAATTTGGGGGCTCGTCCGACTCTTTGGGCAGAAGTTTGTTTCAGTTTAGGATTTTGAATTTTCTTTTTTCTACACTTATTAAATATATCTCATTTGTTACAAAAATGGCAACTGGTGGAAAACTCAATTCGTCTTTTGATGATTTAAATGTCACAAGTAGGCGTAAGGATAAACCTAAAATGCCTGAACAACAGACATTTCTTTCTTCTTCTGTACAAACGCCACTTTTAAAAGCAAACGAAGATATGCAGAAATTTATCAGGAAAGAACTTAATACACCAGTTAAAGAAAAAAGCAGAAAAAGCTCAGATGCTCTAGACAAAAGCTCACATCTAAGCAACCCTGAAGATGAAACAATGGCGGCTTTACATTCTTTGCAAAAACAAGTTGAAAGTTTAATGCAGTCTAAAGAATTAGATGAAAAGTACAGATATCACACACCCTCTGCATATCATGATACCAAATCATTTTTGCCAAAGCTAGATATGACACAAGAATATGATCGCACACCGGTACAACAGAGTACGTACCCATCAGAATTTAGCAAAACCCACACAAGGTCACAAAGTGCTCATAAAATAGATAGGAAAGAGAAAGAGCCAGACAAGTTTGACGGGAAGTCTGTAGAGTTAAAAGATTACTTAATGCATTTTGAACAAGTTGCATTGTGGAATAGGTGGTCAGAAAAGGAAAAGGCTCAACAGTTAGCAATTTCACTAAGAGGTCAAGCACAAAAACTTTTAGGAGATTTGACACAAACTCAGTTGTCAGATTATCAAGCACTTAAAGAAATTTTGACAAAACGTTATGACCCACAAGAAAGGGGCGTAGCCTATAAGTGCGAATTCAGATCAAGGAAAAGAAATGCAAAAGAAAGTCCAGCTGATTACGCATATACACTTAGGCGCATTGCTTGCTTAGCTTTTACAGACGTACCATACGAGTACAGAGAAATGACTGTTTTAGAACAGTATCTTTTGGGTGTAGGAAACAATGACTTAAGAGAACATATAATTTTCAGACATCCAAAAACTGTTGACGAAGCAATTTCTTTCACGGTTGAGTATGAGGCAGTGAAAGGCACTCATAGCAGTCCGTCAAAGCCTTCTGCTTCAGAGGACAAAGGTCATAGTAATGCTGTCAAGGTTAAACAAGCAAAGTCTAATGAGCAGGACAACACAAACATGCAAACAAACACAGACATTCAAAGTATGTTAGATAAATTACTTAAATGCATGGAACAATTGACTTCAAGCAACACTAGTCAGCAAAGACGTAGATCTAGAAGAAACATGGAAGACGTAGAATGCTTTAGGTGTCATCTTAAAGGTCATTACGCGAATACGTGTATAAACAAGAGAAATCAAAACCAGTCTTCATCGCAGGAAAACTAGATTCGGTTGAATTTGCGGCCGAAAGTTCAGCCAATGCTACTCAAGATTTAAGGCCAACTGAAAAATCTTATGCTGTAAGAGCCACACCATTTGCAAATGTAAATATTCAGGGCAAGTCCTTTGGAATGTTAATAGATTCTGGATCTGTTTCTAGTTTGATATCAGAAGGATGTTACAAGTATTTGTTAACACAAATTCCAGATCTAACTTTGAAAACATTACACTTGAAACTTACTGCAGCAAATGGCACTGCTCTTGATGTTAAGGGATCTGTAACATTGACATTTAGTTTAGATGGTCTACTTTTTGAACATGAGTTCTATGTGGCAAATCTTGACTTAGATGGAATACTAGGTAGCGACTTCATTACACAGTACGATATTGGACTTTTTATTGGTTCAGGATACATGACTATAGGCAACAAAAAGATTAACCTCGTAAATCAGAAGAGCTCAAGTTGCAACAGGGTCAAACTTGCTGACAAAGTTAAAATTCCACCTGCATGTGAAACTTTAGTTAAATGCTACACACCAGATAAACAAAATTTAGAGGGTACAGGCATTATTGAACCTTGCAAACATATATGGAAAACAGGAATAGCAATTGCGCACTCAATAGTTGATACTTCAAGTTTAGTCATTTCTTTAGTTAATTTGACAAGCAAACCTGTAGAGTTGAAAAAGAATACACTTGTTGCAACAATCCAGGAAGGCACTGTAGTTGAAACGGATGAATGCAATGAAAAACCTTCAACAAGGTTTGATAGCAATTCAGAATTTCCAACTCATTTACAGTCTTTGCTTGATAAAGGTTCAGAAAGTTTGGAACCAGAACAAATAGAAAAACTTAGGAACTTGTTGGTGAAAAACGCGGACAGTTTTGTTGGTCCTGATAACAAATTAGGTAGAAATGATTGGGTTAAACATAAAATTGACACTGGCACTGCAAAACCCATTAAGCTTCCAGCTAGAAGAGTACCATTAGGACAAAAACATGTAATTGAGACAGAAGTGTCTAAAATGTTAGAAAATGATGTCATTGAGCCTAGCAATAGCCCTTGGTCTTCTCCAGTTTTGCTATGTACTAAAAAGGATGGATCAATTCGTTTTTGCATTGATTTTCGCAAAGTGAATCATGTCACAATAAAAGATGCATATCCTTTACCAAGAATTGACGATTCCCTTGAAGCTTTATCTGGAAATCATTGGTTTCATTCTCTTGACTTGGCTTCAGGTTACTGGCAATGTGAAATGGAAGAAACAGACAAATCTAAAACAGCATTTTCAACACACATGGGTCTATTTCAATTTAAAGTACTCCCATTTGGTCTTTGCAATGCCCCAGGAACATTTGAAAGACTTATGGAACTCGTTTTGAAAGGTCTTTGTTTTGAACGTTGTCTTTGTTACCTTGACGACGTAATAATCTTTGGAAAAACCTTTGATGAAGCTTTAGAAAGTTTAGAGCTTGTGCTTAAACGTTTCAAGTCAGCCAATCTGAAACTAAAACCTTCAAAATGTTTTCTTTTCAAGACTCAGTGTCATTTTTTGGGTCATGTAGTTCAAAAGGAGGGCATATCCTGTGATCCTGAAAAAATTATTTCTGTTCAGAATTGGCCTGTTCCTATGAATGTTTCGGAGGTCAAATCCTTTTTGGGTCTAAGTGGCTACTACAGGAAATTCATCAAGGATTTTTCTTCCAAAGCATATCCTCTTACCCGCTTGACACAAAAGGATATTAAATTCTCCTGGTCTAGTGAATGTCAAAAAGCATTTGAAACTCTAAAAGAAAGTCTAGTATCAGCTCCAATTCTTGCTTATCCAGAACAGAATGGATTATTCATTCTTGATACAGATGCAAGTTTATTTGGGTTAGGTGCTGTACTAAGCCAAATTCAGGATGGTGAAGAAAAGGTTATCTGCTATGCAAGTAAAACAATGAACAAATCTCAGCAAAATTATTGTTCAACACATAGAGAACTTTTGGCTGTTGTTACATTTGTTAAACAGTTCAGACATTACTTGATAGGAAGAAACTTTTTGGTAAGAACAGACAATTCAGCATTAAAATGGCTCAGAAACTTCAAAGATCCTGAGGGTATGATAGCCCGCTGGCTGTCGGTGTTAGGACAATATGACTTTAACGTTGAGCATAGGAAAGGCATTCTTCACACTAATGCTGATTCGCTTAGCAGAAAACCTCGTCGGAAATGCAAAAATCCTGAGTGTGGTGACTGTACAGAATTCCATTCCTCAGATTCTAGTAAGAAATGTATCACAGCATCTGAAACACTTAATGTAGAGTCGGGAACCTTAAAAGCAAATCTCGACACAAAAGATGTTAACACATCTGGTGTAAATTTGCACGGGTGTGTTTCTGCAGTGTCTGAATCTGATACGGAATGTCAAGAAAACCATACAATAGAAGATTTTAGCTGGTTAAGCTCTTGGAGTTATGAAGATATCAAAACGTTTCAACATAAGGACAAAGCAATTAGTAGGATTTTAGAGTTGAAACAGAACTTCTCATTTAAACCAAGTAGACAAGAAATAAATTCAGATACACAAGAGGTTAAAACACTTTGGGGACTTTGGGAAGCTCTAATTGTCACTGACAACACTCTTTTCTACAATTGGTTTGATGAAATTGAGCAAATTTCAAAACCTATTTTGGTGGCACCATCTCAAATTAGGACCCAAATATTTAAAGAATTGCACTCAAACAAAATAGCAGGTCATTTTGGAAGAACTAGGACAATTAAAGCTATTCGTAGACGGTTTTACTGGCCAGGTATGACATCACAAATTCGCCTTTGGGTCAAACAGTGTGATAAATGTGCACAACGTAAACCAGGTCCAGGGTTTGCTCGTTCACCATTACAAGAGTATCAGTCTTTCGCTCCATTAGATAGAATAGCTATAGATATACTTGAATGTCCAATCTCAAAGAATGGCAATCAGTATATGATAGTTCTTTGTGATTATTTCACTAAATGGTCCGAGGCATACCCAGTTCCTAATCATACAGCAATAACTGTTGCAGACAAGTTAGTCTCTGAATTTATATCAAAATTTGGTATTCCTAAACAAATCCACACGGATCAGGGGAGAGAATTCGAATCAAATTTGTTCAAAAAAAATTAGAAATTGAAAAGACTAGAACTTGTCCCTACCGTCCTCAGTCAGATGGTTTAGTAGAAAGATTTAATAGGACCTTGTTACAAATGTTGTCAGTATATGTCAATGAAAATCAGTCAAACTGGGATGAACAGGTTCTGTTTGTACTTATGGTATATAGGTCTACTGTACATGAAAGCACTGGTTGTAGTCCAAACAGGTTAATGCTTGGTCGAGATGTCACTTTCCCTGTAGATGTAATAGCTGGTACCCCATCAGGCGAAAATAAGGTCAATTGTACAGCACAATACATTCAGTGGTTCGACCATGTTCTGCTTAAATCATTTAATTTTGCAAGTTCAAATATTGGGTTAGCTGCTACAAGACAGAAAAAGCAGTATGACAGAGGGCTTAAACCAAGAAAGTTTCAAACTTCAGACTTTGTTTGGAGATGGTATCCTCCAGCGTCCAAACGCAAACTTGGTTTAGGATGGACAGGTCCATACAAAGTATTACAGAAATTGACAGACGTCACTTATAAGATACAAAAAACACCTGTCACCTCGCCCATTGTAGTTCATGTTGACCATTTAAAAATGTACGAAGGGATCAGTACCCCTTTACATTGGCAAGAAGCAAATGGAAACGGATCAGAGGACAATCAGTCTGGTGATTGTTCCAGTAGTGATACTGTAAAAACAAAATATGGCAGAGAAATCAGAAAGCCTGATAGATTTGCTCCATAAATTTGTTTTGGTGTCAAAATTTTCAGTAATATTTGTATATATGTAAATACTTTTCAATTGTCTGTTTATACTTATAAACTGATATACGAAATTTCATTTGGTTAAATGAAGTCTTTGTTCGTCAATTTTACGAACTTTATCGTATCCATTTTCTACTGTAGCTAGTGTAACATGATAAATAACACTACATAACTGTATTTGTATATATTTATATATATATGATGACATTTTGAAGCATGTGATTTTGCTGTAATGTGTATCATAAATATATTGATAATTTGACATGCTGTTATGGTACTTTGAGTCACTTTTGTATTGAAAAGTGTAAACAGCATATATTGTGCTATTTTGAAACATTTCAGTTTTGCTGTGTGGCACACTATATACATTTGTAAAATTTATTTAATCAATCTAATTATTGATTCAACTTGATCTGGTACAGGACTTTTGAAAATTAAGTACATGTTTGTTTTTGTACCCACGGTTACATGCTGTTTGCTTCGTCTGTTTTCGGCAATTTGTCATCATAATATTATCAATTTTGAATGCTTTACCTTCGATGGGTGGTGAGAGTAATCGTATTACATGAATATATGATTCCGTAGTTATCCTAGGTATTGTAGAATAATATTGGTGGCAAAGTATTGTATGGTTATGGGATGAATTGCAGTCATTGAGAGATACTTTCAATATTACGGAAAGTGCCGTAGGTGACTTGTGTTTAAAATCCCAAATTCATCATACAATACGGAGCCTTTGACGTTATCTTGTTTTGCGTACTGCAGCGCTGTTTATATAGTTTTTGCATGTAGTGGTGTATAAAAATATGCGAGTTTGATTACTTTTGTAATGCAAGTCGTCCTGTCATCATATTCATGTTGTTTCAATGATTTTGTTGATCATTATTTTTGACACATTGACTATTTCCCGTTTTACAACTTCAGATGTCTGACTGTATACAACTGGACGTTACACAGCGTGAGCTGCGATCGTTAGACGAAGACCTACGTCCTATTTTCACCCGAGGGTCACGCTGCACAGTTGTAGAGTGTGGAGATAAGACATACAGCTCTATCAATACATTTATGGATCACTGGAAGAGTGTACACAAAGCAACGGTTCCAGTGTTTAAATGTGATTTATGTTTGTTTAAAAACACCAGGAAGAACCAGATAATGAGACATTACAAATCCCAACATGCTATGGAAGGAAACATTGACTTTAAGATTACAGAGGAAGTAAATAAGAATTACAAAAACCCTGGAAGCGCCCATCCTTATAGATTTGTAGCAACAAAGGACAAACAAAAGACACAAGCGGCGAGTAAACGCATACGTGATGCCCATATCACCAACGGCGACACAGATAATTTAGTGACACAGGATTGTGATTGCCGTGACGAAATAGTAGTTGTTAGGGGAGGAGTGAAGTCAAAAAGTGTAGACAGACGGTGGCTTTCACCATATTAAATGTTTTGTTTATGTCTCTGTATTTTAATATTTGAATGTTTTCTTTTGGCTTAACTTTTTAATTTGTTAAACAAATTACATTTGTTTAGGTGGGGGGAATGTAGTGGTCAAATATAAAGGGAAGTAATTAATTTAGAAGTTCATTATATAAAGGGAGGTAATTTTAGGGAATTGATAAACTTAATATATTTATGCGTTATATTTCATTGATATAGTTTTCAACTAATGTAATATTGGTTTTATTATAAATTAATATGCATTAGTTGTCTATTTCAACTTATACTTAATGTACATATTTACTATGTCAAATGGGTCAGCGTTTGAATTACAAAACAATGTAAGAAATAGCACCATGTTTGCTTCACTAACTCTGATCCACACTATTTTAGGACAAAGACACTATGTTGTCTGATCCTAATACTTCACCTTAGGGATTAATTATAGTACTTACTTCTAAACTTATGGCATAATTAATAAACATTCAAACTAGTTAATTTCTTATTGTCTTTATTCAACTTCCTTACTGAAACTCACCCATAGAGAGAATCTGGTATTTTCGGGCACACTTTAAGTGCTGACCCGTTACACTTTCAAAGGGGCTACACCTGAGTTGTCACACTTTTTACAGTTTATGTAGCTCCAGAACTTCTTAGGGTTGTTGCTAGTTGATGGGTCTATTAGATTGTTTACATATTCTTTGTGTGCTGTTTTATATTCTGATCTGGTATAGCTTTCTTCAATATTTGGTATCTGGTAATGTCTGAGGGAGTCTTTGTTTTCTTGGCTTTTCTGTAGCTTTTTTCTTCCTTCTTGTTAAATGTTTCACTTTTGAATTAATCCGTAGTTGGCTGAAGCGTGAGGATGTCATTTTTGACGGTACGTTTTCGTTTAAGATACCTGTCAGTGAGGATTTGATCTCTACCCACATCTGGTGAACCCTTTCGGATTGTGCCTCAAACATGCTCAAGAATCTTGACTGAAATTCTAGGGTTCTGGCCTTCATACAGTCAATATTTGCCTTCTTCCATAAGTAAATTTTGCGTTTTACTGGTTTGCTTCTGCAAGGTTGTATATGCGAGTTAATGTGGACAATGTCATGGTCACCAAGTCCTGGAAGAGAGGTACATCTATTAATTAGAGTTGGTCGGTTGGTGAGAAATAGGTCTAGAGTATTTTCTTGTCTTGTCGGGAAGGTGACTGTCTTTTCAAGGTTACATTCGGAGACTGTTTCTAGAAATTTTGAGTTGATGTCATGGTTGTATATTGATTTCTATTGATGCTGTATTTTGTCCAGTTTATATCGGGTAGATTTAGATCCCCACCGAGCCTTTCTATTCATATGTAGCCGGGTTGAGTTTATAATTATATGGGGAGAGATTTGTGTAAGCGGCCCGGTGGTTCAGTCGGTAGAACACTTGCCCTGTTAGCAAGGGGTCCCGGGTTCGAGCCCCGGTCTGGCTGCATATTTTTCTCACCATGTTACATTTGGCGCCCAACGTAAATAACCCGTAGGATAATATGTAACTCGCAGAGTGTACAGAAATAATAAAAAGAAACTCGTGGAGTGTTCTTTAAGTAAGAATTCGGGACGAATTCTTGTGTAGAGGGGTGTGTGAAGCCGGGTTGAGTTTATAATTATATGGGGAGAGATTTGTGTAAGCGGCCCGGTGATTCAGTCGGTAGAACACTTGCCCTGTAAGCAAGGGGTCCCGGGTTCGAGCCCCGGTCTGGCTGCATATTTTTCTCACCATGTTACATTTGGCGCCCAACGTAAATAACCCGTAGGATAATATGTAACTCGCAGAGTGTACAGAAATAATAAAAAGAAACTCGTGGAGTGTTCTTTAAGTAAGAATTCGGGACGAATTCTTGTGTAGAGGGGTGTGTGTAGCCGGGTTGAGTTTATAATTATATGGTGAGAGATTTGTGTAAGCGGCCCGGTGATTCAGTCGGTAGAATACTTGCCCTGTAAGCAAGGGGTCCCGGGTTCGAGCCCCGGTCTGGCTGCATATTTTTCTCACCATGTTACATTTGGCGCCCAACGTAAATAACCCGTATGATAATATGTAACTCGCAGAGTGTACAGAAATAATAAAAAGAAACTCGTGGAGTGTTCTTTAAGTAAGAATTCGGGACGAATTCTTGTGTATAGGGGTGTGTGTAGCCGGATTGAGTTTATAATTATATGGTGAGAGATTTGTGTAAGCGGCCCGGTGGTTCAGTCGGTAGAACACTTGTCCTGTAAGCAAGGGGTCCCGGGTTCGAGCCCCGGTCTGGCTGCATATTTTTCTCACCATGTTACACATATCACAAATGTTTTTGATACAGGAGCTTAATTAGTTCTTCAATGTACTGAAAGTTGCTTCTTGGTGGTCTGTATAAGCTTCCTACAATTAAGTGTTGATTCTTTTTTAGTGTATCTTTGGCAAAAATAGCTTCCAGTTTTGACTTAACTTCAATTTTTTCTAACGTGAAATGTCCTTTAACAGCTAGAAGAACGCCTCCATACCCATCTTCTCTGTCCTGGCGTAAAACCTCGTAGTCTGGTGGGAAAATTTCTAAAGAGTTAATGTTCCTGTTAAGCCATGTCATGGAGAAATCACAAAATTTGTGATTTCTCCATGGCCATGTCTTGCTACCTACAATAATGTCTGGGTCTGCAGAGTCAATCAAATTTTCAATTTCAGCAGCTTTGTTCTTTGCAGACTGAAAGTTAATCACAAGCACTTTAACATTTCTGAAGTTGGTCTGTCTCTTAGAAGTTGCGTTTGAGATGGGAGAGGATGTATGTTGTAGGGTTCCCATGTGCAGGCTCTTCTCTGGTGGAGTTGAGGGGGTAGTGTTGTCAGAAAGAGAGTGTCCAGAAAGAGAGTAAAAAAGTTACTGTCTTCAACACTAACAGGGTCAAACAAGGATGAGTTAAAATTCTGCATCCCGCAATTAGTACAATATGCCAAGACACATTGTGCAGTAGTAGAAATGTGCATGCACTTACAGTGGTAACACTGTTCACAATCGTCACAGGCAACTCCATTCTGTTTCCATGTAACAGCCTTTGAGCATATATAGCAGGGGTATTTGGGTGTACGGACGGGCTTGAGTGACAAATTGAACGGACGGACAGTGGCACTAGATCTATATGATTGGTTTTGTATGATTCAGTTTGGTTGATTTTTCATGATCATTGCATTATTGCATTATTGCAGATAGTTAATGACTGGAATGCCTTGTCAAGTGACACAGTAGAATCCAAGAATGTCAACTTATTATTCAAGAGTGAATTAAATTCCTGTTGGAAGAACACAAAAAACAAGTTTTACTACCAGTAGACTGGAAAAGGGCATTAGATAATAATCAATATGTGGCAGCTATACTTATGGATCTGTCAAAAGCCTTTGACTGCCTACCTCATAAGTTGTTGTTAAGAAAACTTGAAGCATACGGCCTTTCAGGGAACTCTGTGAGTCTTTTAAACAGTTATCTTAGTAATCGTAAGCAATGTGTTAAGGTTGGAACCTGCATGAGTGAATGGAAAAACATACTCAAGGGAGTCCCTCAGGGGTCTATACTTGGGCCAATTTTGTTTAACATTTTCATATATGACATATTCCACTTTGTTAATAAGTGCAATACCTACAATTATGCAGATGACAACACTATATCTTATGCAGATTCAAATCTTGATAAAGTTATACAGAATTTGGAAAACGACAGTTCTAATCTTATTAAATGGTTCCAATCTAACCAAATGAAAGCTAACCCGGACAAATTCCAAGCAATTGCTCTAGGTAATAAAACCATGAAAGAGAACATAACTTTTAACATAGATGGACATAAAATTCAGTGTGATAAAGAAGTAAAACTTTTAGGTGTAACTGTCGATTTCCAGATTAAGTTTAACACCCATGTATCAAGTCTATGCAAAAAGGCCTCTAGACAGTTGAATGTATTGAAAGGGATAGGCAGATACCTAACTAAATTAGGCAGATTAACAATTTATCATTCTTTCATCCTGTCAAATTTTAATGACTGCCCAGTAGTCTGGCATTTCTGTGGAGAATCTAATTTATGTAAGATGGAGAAGATTCAAGAAAGAGCCTTGAGATTTATATATGACGATCAGACCAGCAGCTATGAGGGTCTTCTCGACAGATCTAAACTCCCATCGCTTAGGGTCAGACGAATGAGAAATATGGCCATTGAGGCGTTTAAGGTTATTAATAAAGAGTGTCCTCTGTATTTGCAAGATGTAATTAAAATGAAAAGTAACTAGTATTCTTTAAGGTATACAAATACAGCCGATGTCCCGCAGGTAAGAACTACCAGTTACGGGTTGCATTCCTTCAGGTATGCAGAAGCTAAGCTATGGAATGATTTGCCTGATAATATGAGACAGGAAATGCCTCTAAACCAATTCAAATCTCTGGTGTCTGGTTGGTATGGACCTGACTGCAAGTGTAGCTCCTGCAGACCCGTGGGAGTTAGTTAGATGCTCCTGTTCGCTTGTTCTTGCTTTGCCGCCTTATGTTGTGTTGATGCGTGGTGTATAGGCCCTGGAGGGCATGTCTGTAGCTATATGTACCTCTGTATGTTACAGTATTACCACATGAAGGCCAACTGCAATCCAAACTACAATCACACTAGATCTTTAGATCTGATTTTTATAATCATCACGTACCCTCTTTTAATTCATCTTACTCATGTGGCTTTACTCCTATTTTATGTGCTTATGTGCTCTTATTTGTAATTGTGCTGCTTTACTTTGCCATGAATGTTCTTACTTAATGTGTATTTATAATTATCTGTTACTGTGCTGCTTGTCTTATATCATACCAGAGACATACAAAGTGTTTGTATGTCTCTGATCATACATGTAATTATGCATGACCAGGTTGGCAAACTTTATCCAGTCACCTACACACCTCTATCTTTTAAGTACCACCATCTCCAAATTTAATCCAGATGAGTTCTATATTTACATTAATTGGATGGAAGTGTGGATACTGGATAGACGCCGAGTTACACGACGTCTAATCGGTACTCACACTGACCAGCAAGCAATAATGGTGTCAGAGATTAGGCGGTGAGTGGATGAAGGGTGTCAAGTACTCGTAATATGTATATCTTAACATTCTTTAACTAGCTTTAATAATACCATAATTGTCTATTGTGATAACGCCATGTGTTGTGATGTATTGTCGGTGTTAAAAGCTCTACAGAGCTTAGGCTATGTTATATTGTTTATATGTACCGACAGAAAATAAAGCTTTTGTATTGTATTGTATTGTATTGTAGCATCCATCGCGTACAACAAACGCAACTGTATATAACCATATCTTGTTAACAACGATTGAAATTGTGCCACCATGAGCAACGCTCACCAACGGCCAGCAGGACAAAGGTAAACAAAGGTAAACATTATAGATCTATACGGGTGGGATAAAGCGAACTAGAATCTATTTTCATCATTGAAACATTTCTATAGTGCCTCATTCAAGGGAAGTAAAACGCAACAGACCGACCTAAATTGTTCATTAATTGTGCCCCTTCAACTTAAAAAATATATTTTAAGCGCGCGCCAGGGACCTGTGAACGTTTCCTACATAATATGTTACTGCGCATGCGTTACCGGCATGTTAATCAGCCATTTCCACCAATATTGTGTATTGGAAAGCTGCTAGCTCGCGAGCAACTGAAGCAAGGACTATCCATATGTAAAGCTTTGGGAAGGAGTTACAAAGACAAAATTTCGGTTAAGAACTCAAATATTTCTCTATAATTCAACATGTCAGATCAATTTAATACACAATTAAGTTCTCATGAAGACTTCGAGAAACTTGATCCTGACTTTGCTGAGCAAGATGCAAATGTAACGTCGTCTTCAATGACTGGGGACATGGCAGAGGAGGACAGATATGGAACCACCGAGACAAATGACCTTCTTGGAGATTTTACTGCTTCAGGCAGCGTAGCTGGCAGTAAGGCCTCCGATTCCATGCCAACCGGGGAGCCGTTAATAGAGTTTGATGGGGCTCCAGAATCCACGGTTACTGCCTCTGCACCAGCAGAATCAGAACTGATTGAGCCGAAGAAGGAACCATCCCCAGCATCATCATCAGAAGGTAACAATATTTAAAGAAACAGAATTTTTGGGATTTTTCACTCATGAATTCTGAGTGACTCCCTGGCTGCGGTGTGATAGTTTTGTCTGAAATTGTCTACAGTATTCTAGTAGTTATCTATGTAGGATCTTTGCTCTCACAGATTTGCCAGTTAATCAGCTAGGTGTTGTTTGTAAGGAGAATTTCGTCTGCTCAAAGCCAAGTAACGATGCATGATCCCATTCCTGGACCCTAGGGGACATTGAGTTAATCAGTTGCAGTTGCCCTTACCTTCATTCATGATGCAACATCTTTGGCCTTTACTTTAGGCTTTACCCTAGCTGCAGTACTGTACCTCTAACTCTAGACCAAGGTCTACTGTATCCGCAGTACAGTTACGATATCGCAACTAGCTTTACCCCATAGCCTTTTCCAGTTTTGAAGAAAACTAATCACTTAAAGCAGATTGAAAGTAAAGCGGAATTAAGTAAAGCAGAATTACCAGCATCCTTTCTTACCCAAGTTGGCAACATGTGAAAGCCTTTATAGGATTCTATGACGTATTGATACAAAGAAAACGTCTGCTTTAAGCTAGGATATGTAGAAAATTTCTTATGGTGCACATTCATGACTGAACTATTTCTTCAGTGGAAGAATACATTAAAGACATTAAAATGCGTCTATGGTGTAAAGGGGTAACTTTTCCTCAAAGAAATGGCTTTGCATGCTTCTAGTACTACCCTGTCCTGATATATAGAGTTATAATATCTGAAATATTTCCTGACAGGAGTGGACAATTTCAGCTTCCAATTAATTTAACTCTTTGAACCCTAGTCACGCATATATGCGTCATTTGCAAACAACGTACCTGTGAGAAGTACACGTGTCCTATGCAAACAGTGTTGACCCTGATCAGAGGGCTCAGTAAAGAGCCCTCTGATCAGGGTCTACCCTGTTTGTCATTTTGACATGTATATATTGTAAAAAACAACCCTAAAACGTCAAAAATGGACTAGACTGAATTGAAAACTAGAACTGTCCATTTGAGGTTTCAGGGAGGAAAGGGTTAAACTTAAAATGGACAATTTCAGCTTCAAATTAAGTCTAGTCCATTTGTGGCTATCCAGAGCTGCCATAACTTGGGCATTGTGCCGGTAGAGAAGTTTTTTGGTTGAGCTCACATTGTTCATGGTAACTGGCGGACATGGTCTAGTGGTATCATACTCTTCTGCAGTACAATGTACCAGGGATTGTGAGTTTGATCCCTTGCCTGACCAAGTTCTTCATATGAGACTTTCCAAATTAACCCTTTGAACCCTAGTCCCGCATATTGGCGTCATTTTCAAACAGTGTACATGTGAATAGTACACTTGTCCTGTGCAAACAGTGAAGACCCAGATCAGAGGGCTCCGAAAGGAGCCCTCTGATCAGGGTCTTCACTGTTTGTCATAATGCCAAACATTGACAAAAACATCCCTTAAACTTCAGAAATGGATTAGACTTAAATTGAAACTGGAATTGTCCATTCCAAGTTTCAGGGAGCAAAGAGTTAAGGTCCAATGTATCAGTGCTTTACACTGGGCATCCAAAAGAACCAGGAAAACTGTCTATAATAAAAGTAGGGAATCTGTATCCGTTCTCCTCTCTCTGGGACGGCCAATATGACAGAAACAGACGTTTAAAAACAAACAAAACCAGTTCATGATCAGGATGTATAATCCTCCCACCAAGCTTTTTCAGATGCATCATCCCACTGTTACCAGAAGTTGACAAAGGTCAGCATCATGCTTATTTTGGACTGAAGAAAAATTTTGTCTTCCAGAGTCTGACCTGTTTTAGTGGGCAGAGCTCACTGCTGTATTGGCTTTTGACAAATTGATCCAAATATTTCAACCAATCAGAAATTTAAGTCTTAAGTGCACCTGCTTAAAAATCAATGTCTCGTTGGCTAGGAAGCCAGGCTGGTTTATTTACTAAATTAAATGCACAATTTAACTGGTCATGTGAAATGTGTTAAATGTGAAAAATAGAAGGAGACAATTGTTTTTAAGCAGATGACCTAATGGCAGTGAAGAGGTTAAAACTCCAGTGTTAAGAAAGGTGTGAAGGAAAGGGGTCAGGAATGAAGTAAAGGAAGATGCTTCAGGGCTGCCATAAGTTGATCATAAAAATCCTAAGATTTCAATTTTTCAGACGCAATTTTACTAATCGTACGTTTACCCCATAGTCTGTTTCTTGTTTTGAAGACACATGACTGCTTAAAACAGGCACATTCTGCTTTACTTTCAGCCTGTTTTAAGCTACGATCTGCTAGGATAAAAATCCGAATACTTAGGAAAAATCCGGAGAAATGGCAGCCCTGATGCTTGCAAATAGCATCTGATCTCAGATAAATCTTGGATTAAACTCTAAAAGTTTGAAATTCAGGTGTGAAAATACAAATGTTTACAATGAATAAACTCAAGTAACAGCATCATTAATATATAACTAATGTATCATAGATAATTAGAGTGTTGTTTGAATTAGCAGCAATCCACTTAGGTAAAAGTGGGTAGAAATGGATAAGTGCTCATAGGTTGTACAATTGAGCATGAATTATTGCTCTCTAAAAAAATATCCCAACCTTTAGGCTTTTATTTATGGCATAACTTGTTGAACCTTTAGTATAACTGGTATTAGGAATTTACAGGTCTTTTGCTGTGGCAAAAAAAAGGAATATTTTATTTTCCAGTTTGAGTTAGTCTAATTGCAATTGCTGTACATAGTGTAGCTATTGCCCCTGGCCATCAAGAGGCATATTTCCTGCACAATTTCCTGATTTCTTAAATGTGAAGTTGTCAGTCATTTGGAGTTATTACTTTTCCTGTAAATTTAACCCATAACCCCATAAATACGCCTTTTTAAGCATTCAATTTATTCCTCCACACTCCACAGTGGAAACTAGTTCTAGTTTATATACAGTAATAAATGTGCATGATAAGAAATATTTCCTACATGTAAATCCTATCTGATGGAGCTTAAAGCAGGTTGAAATTAAAGCAGAATGTGCCTTAAGGTGCATTCTGCTTTACTTTCAACCTGCTTTAAATGGTCACCTGTCTTCAGCACAAGAACAGAATAATTATGTTTGTTTTGTTTGTTAACGTCCGTATCTGCCATCTATGGGTTAATGAGACGCCGTAGAGAAAGGGGAGCTGTTACAGAGACCCCGGGGGCGATGCCCTGTCTTATTGTCGAAGGAGTTCTTATTCTTTTAGATACCAAGTGTAAAGCACTCATACATCGGACCTCGGTTTATAAAGTCTCGTCCGAAGGATTTGACCCGGCGGGGAATAATTATGGGGTAATGGGTTCAACACTTCCCACCACTATCTTCCAATCCTGTATGCCAACACACCAACATACATTATGAGTCAGGGCTCCAGATAAGAGGGAGTGAACTGAACAAATCCATCATTTTCTCATTCATTTCAGCACCAAAACCTATGGTGTTACTACTCATTTGAATCGTCTCTTCGAGACGATTCAAATGAGTAGTGACACCATAGGGTTTAATGCAGAAATAAAGATTTTAGTTTTTGAAATACTCCCCTTATCTGGAGCCCTGCATAGTCACATACTGCTGTTTCTTGAGGGAAATTAATTCAAATAAAGTTAGAGAATTCTGCCCAAAAATATAGATCTACATGTATATATTTATTACAAGAAACATTCCGTATCAAATTACTAAACTTCTGTCATTGTGAATAATGAATTGTGCAGCTCTTCAGTTCATTTTTGACCCTCAATGGCTATGGGTCAATGAAAGTATTAAGCGTCTGCTCAATTTTATGTTATAATCAATAATCATGGGAAGTTATTTAGACTTATGTGACACAGTGCACAGTAATCTTTTCATGCTTAACCCATTAGTGCCATTACCCCATAAACTTGCCTATTTACACCTTTTAATTTATTCCTCCAATGAAGAAAGTAGTTCTACTTTATATTGTTGCGAATATGCACCATTAGAAGTATTTTCTCTATCCTAGCAGATGGTAGCTTAAAGAGGCTCGCAACTAGATTTAGCATCAAAAACAGTAATTTGTAAATTGAAATATATGTCAAGCGCTTATATAAACGGGTAATATTTAGTTTAAGGTAAAAAATTCTGTTTAAAAAATACATTACAATAAAAAAAAAATTGAGCTTTGATGGGATTCGAACCCAGGACCCGCCATGCTAGGACAGACACGCAAAATAAGATAACCATTTAGCCCACTAGGCCGCAGGACTATTCATATATCTGGGATCAATTTAAAGTACTTCATTGTGTAGCGATGGAGAGTACATAATTTGGCTCACGTTTATGTCTGAACCCGTTATCAATTTCTATTGCGTCTTTGGATGCCCACTTATAAAACGATTGAAAATATCTAAAAAACTAAGACTTGAAGACTTTTCTTGAATTTGTTTAAGACTGATCATATTTTTCTAATGCCGGATGCACGATAATGCTACACATTTGGTTTAATTTGAGATTTTTATTTTATTTTTGCAAATACACCATCTGGTTGCGAGTACATTTAACTCTTTGAACCCTAGTCCCGCATATAGGCGTCCTTTTCAAACAGTGTACATGTGAATAGTACACTTGTCCTATGCAAACAGTGAAGACCCAGATCAGAGGGCTCCTAGGTCTTCACTGTTTGTCACAATGCCAAACATTGACAAAAACAACCCTTAAAAGTCAGAAATGGACTAGACTTAAATGGAAACTGGAATTGTCCATTTAAAGTTTCAGGGAGGAAAGAGTTAAAGCACCTGCTGAAAGTAAAGCGGAATGCTTCTTAAGTTATGGCACATGTTGCTTTACTTTCAGCCTACTTTTAATGGTCATGATCTGTCTTCAAAACTAGAAACAGACTTTGGGATAATGGGTAAATGTGAAGACCTGATCGACTATTGTACAGCGTCAAACTTGTACCTGTCACAACCTATTGATAAGTGATATTGGCCCATGTGAGTCTGATTACATTACAGACATGATATGCTAGTACATTTGTATATCAATGGGGGAAAAACATGTAAAATGTTTCAAGCATATTATACATCAACAAGTCAGAATAAAAGATTCATATACTATAGCATTGGAGAGCTAGGAAAATGTCTGGTGTATATTGATTTTGGTCGCAAGTTTTGTGTCATTGCTGTTGTAGAGTAGCTGGAAAAATGCATTATCAGTGAAAGTATTCATGTGCTGGTATGAGTCATGTAATCCTGATATACATGTATATACATGGTATGTCAATGAAGGCTGGGCATATATATCATGTATAAATTTTTTAATTTGATATTAACCCTTTACCCCATGGCCTGTTTCTTGACAAGTGACCGACCACTAAGCAGGCTGAAAGTAAAGCAGAATGCGCCTTAAGGCGCATTCTGCTTTACTTTCAGCCTGCTTTAAACTACCATCTCATGATCTGTGATGGGGCCAAATGACATTTAACATCCCCACCTTCCCTGCCTAGTCACTTTGCTGAGCTAGAAGGTATTTTAATGTCACAGGTTTTCATGCATCAATAATAATGTACCCAGCTGTATGTACTTGTATCAATCTTTAAAAAGGTCGTCTATTATCACTCAAGACTGATAAATTCGCCACTATCTGGCTTTATCTTTCAGATTAATTGTCCACATCTCACAGCTATTCTCCTGTGTTAGTGGGATGTAATTTCTTACTCATTTCACCTTCTCACAAATAATCCATTATCTCGTTATAGTCTGTTTCTAGTTTTGAATTAATGGTGTTTTGAAGACAGGCTGGCTACTATTATAAAGTACTGTAGGTTGAAAGTAAGCGCATTCTGCTGGCTTTAATTAATACTAAAAGAAATTAGAAACGCAACTTTTTTAAACGTAAGATATTCATGTACAACTATTTTCTCAATATTTTGCACGACTTTTCTGTGACTGCACCGAGACACACTTACCTATTGATGGAAAAACGTTATCGCACGCCTACTGATATCACGAGTAGCACGGGCTTTGCGTAAACTAACGGTCACGTGACTAAATGTAATTGTAAAGAGTAAACCTGTTCGGTTACATTAAAAAATCATCAGCAAGACCAAGTTAGTAAACTTTAAAAGAAAAAAAAATCTTATCTGGTCGAAGATGGCAATGCCGCGCTTACGCAATGATCAACGTTAAGCAGCCGTTCGGGTGCTGATGAACAGAAGTTCTCAGAGTAACGTTGTAAATCATTCTTCTGTGCACAAAAGCACTATTTCAAAGCTGTATGATCGTCTGCGTACCAGGGCTGACACTGTCACACTTACGTCTCAGGTTCCAGACACCCGAAAAAAACGGCCAGAAATTTTAGAGGTCCTAATAACACCAGACTATGCACACAAATTGTGCCAAACAGGCTCCGGAAGGCCGGAATCGGAGCAAAAAAACACACGCATAGAATTGACGTTAATAAGGCCTCGATGTCAACGTCGTATGAATTGGCTACAGGTACAGTGCTCCCTCTCTACAACGACATCCAATGGGAGACAACATATATGCAATTATGTGCGTTGTTTGGAGGGAGTCGTTATATTTGCAAACAGCTTGAATCAGGATCAGACGCCGCGTAACGCAGCGTCTGATCTGGATTCAAGCTGTTTGTCACTGATCGTCATTAAGTTGTTGTTTTTCTTCAAAATGTCCAATATATAACTTTGAGAAAAAACAGCAGACGACAACTTTTAGCAGATGATATTAAAGCAGTAATAGAGTTAGACTTCATTATCACGTTTAGGGAATTATGGTGAGTGTTGTTGTAAGGAGGGAGTCGTTGTTGGGAGGGCCGTTGTAGAGAAGGAACGCTGTACATCTTATAGAATTAGTGTCCATGCATCGATGGAGGTGTGTGTTGTTCATGGACGAATACAGCCCCTATCTTTCGCCCCTTAAACATCTATGGAACGTCTTGGACAGACGTGTTCGGAGACGTCATCGGGCACTGACGACGCATGGCGAATTGAGGTCTGCATTGTAAGAGGAGTGGAAAAACATCCCAATTTGTCAAATTAAAGGACTCATCTACTCTCTGCATAGGCTTATCCGCGCTGCCATGGCGGCACATCAGGGTCATACCAGATATTGACCATATTGTTTGGACTCTACACTGACGCAACTTGCTCAACGTCATCTCTCCATCACATACAACATACAACATTTCTTAGGATACAACATGTTGATAAATCGTTAAACGTTGAAAATGATACATAACTTTTATAACCAAGCAATATTATATAAACAAATGTAATATATATATCCAAAGTTGGAGTTGCCTTTCTAAATTCCTTTAGTATATTATCTGCTTGGGTATATTCAGTGGGAGAATAAATTAAAATGATAAAAGGTACATTTGTTGAATTACAGGTTAACCTTTTCATTCAAAGCAACACCTTTTCACACCCTTTATTATGTATCTGTTGTATCATATAGAAATACCATCTCATGCCTCACCATGTCCTGATAAAGAGCCATAGGACACTTTTCCTACACATATATAAATGGGTGACTCCTTATAATAAAGTTATATTAGGCTGAAATTAAGTAATAGATACACGACGGGTTTCGCCTTAAAAGTGTATGGTATGAATCGTAATAAGACTGTTTGCGAGGACAACAACAAATTGTCCGAGGCGAAGCCGAGGACATATTTGTTGTTCGTCCGAGCGAAACAGTCTTATTACGATTCATACCGTACACTTTTAAGGGGAACGAGTCGCTGTATCTGACTTATACGTAGATTTTAATAAATACCTTACACCGAGTCAATAATGAGTGTGGTCAATGTAATATAGCAAATTAATATATCCATTTCTAAAATATTGAAATTAACGTAAACCAACTAACTATTATTTTCATTGGTCCTTTTTATAACTTGCACGAGCATACCGTGCAGCCTGTGGGCTGGGTCATGCCGTAAAACAACTACGTATATGTTTGTCTGCGCTCAGAATAAGTATTCAGCTAGTAAGGTAAGCGCTGTATTTATCAATTTAGGTGACATCTTATTTTAGGCATTTAATTTTAAGGTCAATAAATTTTATCATTTTAGCCCGATATAATTCCTTTTCCGTTCCTTCATAATCAAAACAAGGACCAGATATTTTTCTCCTGAACAGGCACACTATTAAATAGCATTGTTTTACTCTTGCACTGCCATATTGTCGTCTGCTTTGAAATTGCTGTCTGCACTTATTTTTCAATGAAAAGTTTCGAGATTTGATTGTACATATCAAGTGTCTATCAGTTTGGATCCTGTTCAAACGCTGAGTTACTGTGTGTTTGATATTGATCCAAACTATTTGCAAAAGTTCGTTATCCCTTATCGTGCTGAATTGCCCTCTGCTTCAAACTTAAAAGTATCGTCTGCGGAGAATCTCAAAATCTTTCTTATGCTTTTCAAATTGAATTTAAAAATGAAAATCAGTGCCAAACAAATTGGATCCAGATCACATGCCGCGTTACAAGGCGTCTTCTATGGATCTAAACTGTTTGCAAATGTTAGCCAAGCGGTACTCACAGTGGAAAAAACGTTATTCTTTCCCAATAAACGCGTTGACTCTTAAACTTTATTTTCCATTGCAAACATTTTGGAGCCAGATCAGACGCCGGGTAACCCGGCGTCTGATCAGGATCCAAACGTATTGCCACTCAGATGAAAAAAGTTGATAAAAAATGTAAAACAGTTATTATTTTCTACATTTTGCGTTTGCGTTTTGTTTGCGTTTAAAACGGGAAAGAATTACGTTTTCTCCACTGTAGCATTGCAAGGGTTACCTCGTCAATTCCCGGGCAGTGCAATAGTTAAACCTGTGACCGCATGCTGACCACGTGCATCACGTCCGTAAAAAGTATACAATAACAGAAACTAAAACAGTCCGGTAACAGAAAAAAGTGTCCGGTATCAGACGTAAGAGGACACTTTTTGAATAGCTCTGCGGGGGGTATCTGCGTATAAGTGAGAAACTTTTCTCTTGTTCAGTTTAGGAAATTTCTTTATTTTCAGACAAGTCTTTATAATAAATGACCCTGTTTAAAAAACTGAATACATGTTACGATTCACTCATTCATTTATACACCTACATGTAGTTTGTTACATTAAAGTTTGTTACACTTATATTAAGCATATATAGACACTATTACACTATATGCATGCAGTCGGGCAATGTACATGTACTAGCAGTATACAGTAAGTGACCTTGAACCGAGTGTCTAGGCCTGTGCACACTGTTAGTGTTACAGCGTGTATAGATATAATCATGTGTAAGTCATGCTGTGTATAAATGTCCTTTACACAGCAAACTACACCTATGCTTAGGTGCTCGTTCAGGATCAAATCTACTCCTTAGATACACAACTTTACGCCTTTAATTTATTCCTCCACTGCAGAATATAGTTCCACTCTACATGTATATAGCCACCAATATGATATGTATCAAAAGTTTCATAACAAATATTTTCTATATTCTAGCAGAATGATGGTAGCTTTACTTTCAACCTGCTTTAAGTTCCCACTGATCTTAAGTACTAGAATCCAACTATGGAGTAATTAAAGGGTTAATTGAATAAGAATTCCTTTACTACAATGTAGTATAAAATAAATTAAGTGAATCTGAACAGAGTTCAATAGACAAGTTTTTGAAGAGGCAGGTGACACTCCTAGCTGTCAAAATGTTACAAGGGAGTGGTTGTCACAGTGCAGTGATATTTACATGTATATACATGTACAGTAAACACTCTCTATTACAACCACTAAAACAAAGGCTAATTGATTGTATAAAAGACAGGTGACAGCTTAACCCATTACCCTTATAAATGTGCCTTTTTACATCTATCATTTATTCCTCCATTCAAGAAAATAGTCCCACTTTTAAACAGTCGAGAATATATTACATGAAAACTATTTTCCATATTCTAGCAGATTATAGCTTAAAGTAGGCTGAAAGTAAAGCAGAATGTGCCTTAAGGCACATTCTGCTTTACTTTCAACCTGCTTTAAGTGATCACCTGTCTTCAATATTAGAAACAGGCTATTGGATAATGGGTTAAAGCAAGTTGACAGTAAAACAGAAAGCTCCTTTAAGGAGTTTTCAGTTTTACTGTCACCTTGCTTTATGCAGTCACCTGTCGTAAACACCTCATAATTAACATGTAATTTAACCCTTTACCTGATAGCATTGTTTCTAGTATTGAAGATATGTGACTACTTAAAGCAGGTTGAAAGTAAAGCAGAATGCGCCCTAAGGCGCATTCTGCTTTACTTTCAGCCTGCTTTAAGCTATTACCTGCTAGAATGAGGAAAGTATTAAATATGACACATATTCATTACGGTATAATTTGGAACTATTTTCTTCAGCGGATGAAATGCATGTGCTAAAAGTCGCTTCTATAAGGGAAAGGGTTAATGGTTGGAATAGAGAGGTTTTACTGTTTATGTTACAAGACTGGTATGATCTGGGTTAACCTTTTATTGCATTCCATACAGCAGCTACACACAATGAATTATTACTATAACATCATGTGAACACCACTCACTAACAGAACTATTATGAGGAAAAATGTCAGTTTTTGGTTGTGGAGCGATAATTAAATGTTTTTGTATATTTATGTATTGAAAAGCCTCCCCGCCCTTTCAATAGTGGTCCTGTTGCAAAGTAATAGACATGTATACATGTAGTAAAGGGTGTTTATAATCTTCCACTAAGAATGTTAGTGCATTTTTTGCGAGCTTTGAGAAAAGACGCTCACAATTTTCTAAATCCTCACGCCACACTCGAGTATGCCAGTTTAATATCGAACTAGATGGCCGAACATCATCGCAGTATACCAATCAAAGGCTTGACTTCATGCCAATAAGATAGACCTTGTACAGTGGAGAATCTGTTATTCTTTCCCGTTTAAACGCAAACGTACGCAAACGCAAAGCACTAAAACGTAGAAAAGAACAACTTTTGGACAATTCTGATAATTCTTGTTTATCTTGGTGGTAAACAGTTTGGAGCCTGATCAGACGCCGGGTTACCCGGCGTCTGATCTGGCTCCAAACTGTTTGCACTGCGAATAATAGTTTTAGCGTAAACGCGTTTATTGGGAAAGAATAACAGATTCTCCACTGTAAGTAACTGCAGCAGTGGCTATAATTAGCCCTTTACCCCGTAAATACTCCTTTTTACGCCTTTTAAATATTCCTCAACTGAAGAAAATATAGTTCCAATTTATACAGTCACTTAGGAATAAGTACCGTAAGAAAGAAAAAATGTCTATATCCTAGCAGATGGTATTTTAAAGCAGACTGAAAGTAAAGCAAAATGTGCCTTAAGGCACATTCTGCTTTACTTTCAACCTGCTTAAAGTAGTCACCTGTCCTCAAAACTAGAAACAGCCTATGGGTTATTATGGTAGTTTAAATGTTACTGTTGTAGTAGCCTAGGAAAGTGTTAAACCAGCGTGAAATGTTTCAAACAAGTTTCTAAATTCTGCATCCTGTTTCTGTATTGAACAAGACTTAGTGCTGTTGACAAGAAGAGTGATATGTGTAACCCTGACCTTGTTGTAACTCATTAAGATTCAGTTCAGATAACTGAATGTTGTATAAATGTGAAATGAAATTGTCATTTATTAAATGACAATTTCATCTCAACTCCCACAAACCTTCACCAGACCCCAAACCTCATAATCATGAATTCTGTCACGTTGAACTCATTGCTTATGAATTAATCCTTATTGAGCCATAAAATATGTGGTTTCTAAATGGCTGTTAAACTATTTTGTGAACCCCTTACCACATGATAGGCTTGATAGCCCGTTTCTAGTATTGGAGACAAGTAATCACTAAAAGCAGGTTGAAAGTAAAGCAGAATGCACCATATGCTTTACCTTTAGCATGTTTTAAGCTTCCACCTGGAGATGATCGGGAAATGCATTGATAGTTACAACAATCCATGCTGGCTGGTCTAGAAGTGGACTGTACTAGACAAGTTTTTAATTGTTAATTTTATTAAATTTTATTGTATTGTTATTCCACAGTGTAGAAAAACAGTTTATGGTAGTTGTGATAGCACTTAAATTACTATACAATATTAATGTACTTTTCTTTCAGAAATAGTGTGATTTATTTAACCCACTACTCCATAAATTCACCGTAAACTCACCTTTTAATACACCTCTAAATTTTCTTACACAAAAAGTAGTCATTAACTAGGACGTTTTAGAAATGAATTATTGATGGTATTTCAAGTATTATTCTAAATAGAAGCTTAAAGCTGGCTGAAAGTAAAGCAGAATGTGCCTTAAGGTGCATTCTGCTTTACTTTCAACCTGTTTGAAGTGGTCGCCTGTCTTCAATACTAAATCAAACTATGGATTACTTTTTAAAGAGTTAACCCATTACCCCATAGCCTGTTTCTAGTATTGAAGATAGTTGACCAATTAAAGCAGGTTGAAAGTAAAGCAGAATGTGCAGAATCATTTTCTTCTGTGGAGGAATAAATAATAGGCGTAAAAAGGCGTATTCATTGGGTAATGAGTTAAGGAAGGATAACTTAATGAATCATGATAAGTGATGTTGTAGTATTATCAATTTATCATGTATGGTACAGGTAAGCAGTGCACTGTGATGTTTATTTCTGTTACTCTAGGTTTGATGAGTTTACCAGGGATGGACGCCATGAGTATGTATTGTACTACACTGCTACCTCTCATGACCAACCAATCATTAACAACAATAGTCGGAGATAGACTTCGTAACTCTTAGCATGCAAGCAGCAAAACAGTGATTATCTTTGCAAACAGTTTGGATCCATATGAGATGCTGCATAACGCAGCATCTCATCTGGATCCAAACTGTTTGACACTCTGACACTGTTTGCAAAGAAATTTAGAAAATTCTATTTCTAGATCCGTAAGAGATGACAATTGTCGCAGAGGAAAAGAATACACAACGTTGGGCCAGCATGTAAAAAGTATACCAGACAAGCAATGCAGAAAGTTCCTTTAGGAGATTTCTGCATTACTTTTGTCCTGCATTAAGCTGCTGGCTGTCTGAAAGACTTACAGTTGTACATAATTTTGAGTGTGGTTAAAGAGAGATAGTAGTGTAATTACATTTTGTACCCTAACAGTATAATCACCAGTTCTCTACTCACACATCCAGTCTAGGTTGAGATCAATTTTGTCCATTGTTACAGTAGAAACAGGAACTCGGTGTATCCTGCATACAAATAGGGAAAACAAGATGACTTTTACAATCAATCTGTTTCCAGATCAAATGAAGGGCAACTCACAGGACACCAGATAAGAGGGAGTGAACTGAACAAATCCATCATTTTCTCACCCATTTCAGCACCAAATCCTATAGTGTTACTACTCATTAGAATCAACTCTTCGAGACGATTCTTATGAGTAGTAACACCATAGGGTTTAAAGTGAAAATAAAGATTTTAGTTTTTGAAATACCTGTACCCACTTTATCTGGAGCCATGAGTTACTCATTATCTGATCTGGATCCAGCCTGGTTGACACATAATGTTACATATATTGACTACAACTTCATGTTCAAAATGTATCGGCATAAATATAGTCAAGGAATTATGCGACATTTTGAGCCTTTGAAATGATATACGGTACAAATTAACAATAGAACACATTACAGTAGTGCTAGCACATTGCTGTACAATTTTCCTCATACATCATCACTTTAGTTTATAGTTTAGTTGGAAACAATCATTTAAAGCTTTTTGGCTGCTTTGAGGATTTGTTTTACCCTTCTCCTTCTAGTAGTTTATATTGATGCTTTTGGAAAACATAGACCCAGATCAGACAGATCCTTCCAAAACACGAAAGAGCAGACCCTTAACCCTTAGCCTGCCAGTCACGACTATAGCTCCATATGCAAACAGCTTGGATCCGGATGAGACGCCGAGTAACTCGGCGTCTCATCCGGATCCAAGCTGTTTGACACTCGGACAACATTTTCAGCAATTTTGAGCAACTTTGAAGCACTTTGAAACTTGAAGCAGACGAGAAATATAGCAGACGACAATTTATTTGGCGGGCTAAGGGTTTAAAGCCTTTTACCAGACAGCTCCTGAAGGGTCTGCTCTACCATCTTACAGGATCTGTCTGTAGGCTTTCCTTCGGAAATGTTTTCTTTATTATGTAAGCCAATGTAATATTTCCTATGATATAATTTTGTTCATGGTGGGCAGAAGTTTTATATAGGAAAATTCAAGAGGAGAAGGGTTAAATAGTTTTATGTTGATTATTCATCTAGTGCTGAAAAAAATCATTTGAGAGTTGCTTAACTCTTTCCTCCCTGAAACTTCAAATGGACAATTCCAGTTTCCATTTAAGTCGAGTCCATTTCTGACTTTAAAGGGTTGTTTTTGTCAATGTTTGGCATTATGACAAACAGTGAAGACCCTGATCAGAGGGCTCCTTTAGGAGCCCTCTGATCTGGGTCTTCACTGTTTGCATAGGACAAGTGTTCTTTTCACATGTACACTGTTTGAAAAGGACGCCTATAGGCGGGACTAGGGTTCAAAGGGTTAATAAAGTTTCTATCTTTGGCAGAACATGCAATCTTTTGAATGCTGAATTTCAGAAACATTTGAATGTTTAAAAGAGTAAACAGACCATAAACACAATTCATTAATGAAATTTCTATAGTTGACTGAAAAAGTTATCTCACAAACATGCCCTCTCTACACTATAGGGCCGGTTTAACCAGTTGCATTTCTTGTAGTTCTTTAAAAAATGTTATTTCTGCACAGATTGCAAACATTATACTATTTTACCCAGGATTGCATTTCCAAATAGAAAATGTTTTTAAACCTATCTGGCAGTATCTGCATAATATCCGTATAATAATACAGAACTTCTTGAATGAAATTATAACCATTGTTTATGCCAAATGTCTTCTCTATGACTAGATTATTACAACTGCCGACTGGACAGCCCTCACTCAGTTGTCTTCCACATTTACAACTACTTCACACTTGATATAACAACAGTTATTCCCCCCTAAACAGTGTTCTCTTTTAGTTATAATATAATACTGAACTTTCTGCAATAACCATTGTTTATGCCAAATGTCTTCTTTATGACTAGATTATTACAACTGACGACTGGACAGCCCTCACTCAGTTGTCTTCCACATTTACAACTACAGTGCTCCCTCTCTACAACGCCCCTCCCAGCAATGATTCCCTCCTTACAACAATACTTGCCGCTGTTCCCCAAAAAAACCACATTTTTAGCTCACCTGAGCCAAAGGCTCAAGGTGAGCTATTGGGATGGCCCTGTGTACGTCGTCTGTCGTCGTTAACAATTACTTCAAATGACATCTCCTCCTATACCGCTTGACAGAATTCAACCAAACTTTACAGAAATGTTCTTTGGGTCAAGCTCTTTCAACGTTGTTCAAAGAATTAAAAACAATGCAGAACTCTGGTTGCCATGGCAACCAAAGTGAAAAAATAAGGAAATCTTAAAAAATCTTCTTGTCAAAAACTGCTAGGGCCAGAGCTTAGATATTTGGCAGATATCATCTCATACAGGTCCTCTATCAAGTTTGTTCAAATTATGTCCCTGGGGTCAAAATTGGCCCCTCCCCGGGGTCACAGTTTTACATAGAGTTATATAGTGAAATTTTCAAACGTCTTCTTCTCTGAAACTAATATGGCCAGAGCTTTGATATTTGGCATGGTGACACTTCTTGATGTCCTATACCAAAACTGTTCAAATGGTTCTGGTCGGTTGCATAACTAGGTCACAGGAGCTAAAAATAGATTTTTTTCAATGAAAACTTACAAAAATCTTCTTGTCTGAAACTACAAGGGCCAGAGCTTAGATATTTGGCACATAGCATCGCCTACAGGTCCTCTATCAAGTTTGTTCAAATTATGCCCCTGGGGTCAAAATTGGCCCCGTCCTGGGGTCACAGTTTTACATAGAGTTATATAGTGAAATTTTCAAACGTCTTCTTCTTTGTAACTAATATGGCCAGAGCTTTGATATTTAGCATGGTGACACTTCTAGATGTCCTTTACCAAAATTGTTCAAATGGTTCTGGTCGGTTGTATAACTAGGTCACAGGAGCTAAAAATAGATTTTTTTCAATGAAATCTTACAAAAATCTTCTTGTCTGAAACTACAAGGACCAGAGCTTAGATATTTTGCACATAGCATCGCCTACAGGTCCTCTATCAAGTTTGTTCTAATTATGCCCCTGCAGGGTCAAAATTGGCCCCGCCCAGCGGTCACAGTTTTACATAGAGTTATATAGAGAAAATGTCAAATGTCTTCTACTCTGACACTAAATATGGCCAGAGCTTTTATATTCGGTATGGTGACACTTTTAAATATACTTTACATATTTTGTTCAAATTGTTCTGGTCTTGTTGCATATCTAGGTCAGTCCTGGACATAAATCATTATCTCCATTTTTTCAGCTATTCTCAGGTGAGCGAAATATGCCCCATGGGGCTCTTGTTGTCTAACATTTTAACTGCTGCAATATTGTTTGCTCAAAATTGTTGTCTGCTGTTTTTCTCAAAGTTACATATTAGTGGACATCTTGACAGAAGAAATATAATGATGAGGGACAAACAGCTTGAATCCTGATCAGACGCCACGTTACGGGGCGTCTGATCTGGATTCAAGCTTTTTGCAAATGTAAGCCAAGTCTTAATTTTCACTCCCAATAACAACTCCCCCAGAACAACACACACAATGTATGTCTCCTATTGGGTGTTTTTGTAGAGAGGGAGCACTTTACTTCACACTTGATATAACCAAACTTATCCCCCTACACAAGGTTCTCTTTTAGTCAGTATGAGAAATTATGATACCAATAGTCATGTTTTGCATTGGACACTAATTTTTCAGTTACAGAGCAATTGAAACCTTTCACCCAGAGCATGGAAATACCTATTTAGTTGGATAAAACAGAAACAATTTATAAACATTGTCAACTAAACTGTTGATTTAATTTGGGCATGAAAGTGTTTAAATGTGTTCTTATTAATATTTCTTGAACTTATTTAACAGATTGTTAGCCATCAAAGTTATATTGCTATTTATTACTGAAGACAAACAATAGATTTTCGATCATTGTTATCAGTAGGAATCTAGGATTCAGCCTTTTATGTTATATTGCCATCTTTTGCATTCATCTGTAGGCTAATTGTATCCTTATTGCACCAAAACAATGCCACACAAAGCCATGCTAGTTTGTTTTTGTATTGTAAATGCCTTCATTACATGATTGGTGTTGAACAATTAAGTATCAATTGTGCTAATAGCAGGCTGAAAGTAAAGCAGAAAGCTGTTTAGGTTTCAGCTTTATGTTCAGTCAGCAGCCACCTGATATTATGCGGGAGAAAGTTCATGAAACGGCATCTCTATGAGGGATAGGTATATCGGAAGGCTGAAAAGGTGTTACTTATACAGTTACTATACTGCTTAAGCTGTTTTCATGTAGATTTCTGCAATTAATTCAAATTGAAGCTGTTCTCTAATTAGATTTGAAGCTGTTCTCTAATTAGATTTTTCTGCTATTATTGTAGAAATATATTCTCCTACCTTTTGCATTCTGGTGATATCAGGAGTTGTGTGTGATCTGATGTAGGTGTATTATTGTAAGCAGTTCTTCTGACAAAGTAATGATGTTAATGACATTTTCTTAACAAACCAGCCGGTACATTTGATTTGGCCAAACATGATAAATGTCAAATATATTCTTATAAAGTCTTACTTTCACATGGTTGTCACCACTAGATATCGAGGTTGACGGAATCATTGTTAAATTAAATGCTGTAATTAAAATAAGTTTCATAAAGTTTACTTAAATTATTTTCTTATTTCAGGTTGCTGGATGAAGAATGTTGATCCTAGAGGTGAGTGACATAATTGTATAAATAAATAAGTATTTACTATTGTTAACCTTTTATTCCATAGAATGATACTTCACTCTCCTAAGAGTTAATCTAATACTAGGATATAGTAATATACTGTTTCAGTTATAAGATGGCATTAATAGATTCCAGTAACAGTATTCCAATACAGTCAGTCTTTTATTCAGCAACCAATTCAATATAAAAACCATGGACATTGGACAATATTCAGAGCTCCAGATAACAGGGAGTAAAATGCACAAATTCAACATTTCCTCCCATTTTTTGGCATCAAATCCTATGATGTAACTACTCATTAGAATCGTCTCTTTGAGACGATTCTAATGATTAGTGACACGATAGGGTTTAAAGTAGAAATAAAATTTTAGTTTTTGAAATAACCCCCTTATCTGGAGCCCTGACTATTTAATACAGGTGATTGCAGAATGCAGAATAAGGATAGTGCAGAAAATTTAACTGTTACAGGAGCATTCCAGGGCTCCAGATAAGAGGGAGTGAATTGAAAAAATTCAACATTTTCTCACTCATTTCATCATCAAACCCTATGGTGTTACTACTCATTAGAATCGTATCGAAGAGACGATTCTAATGAGCAGTGACACCATAGGGTTTAATTCAGAAATAAAGATTTTGGTTTTTGAAATACCCCCCTTATCTGGAGCCTTGGCTTTCTGCACAATTTTTATCCGCAATAGAACAGTCACCTGTCTTAAGAGAACACATTACGTCCAATGAGTGGTTGCTTAACACGAGATTGACTGTACTGTTATATGGAATTATTAGAATCCAGTACTGGGTATATGTTATTAGAATCCAGTACTGATATGGCATAATTTGGATTCCAGTACTGAATATGACATTATTAGATTCCAGTACTGAATATGGCAGTGTTGGACTGTTAAATGAAATTCGACCAATATGGTACAAGAAAAAAACAAATTCTGGTGATATAGATACACAAGATATTATGTTTACTTGCATGACCTTTCAGAGATTTTACTCCAGTTGAATATAGCAGTTTTGTTTTTGATGATTTTAGAGAGTTGATGCAGACAATATTAACAGTATTTGTCTATCTGATTGATATAGAGATTGATTAGAATTATTTTCTGCCTGATTGATATAGAGAGTTGTCACCAAGACAGCATTAGCATTATTAGCCTACCCTATTGATGTAGAGAGTTGTTGCCAAGACAACATTAGCAATATTGTTTTACCTGATTGATAAAGAGAGTTGTTGCCCTGTCAGCATTAGTATCATTGTTATACTTGATTGATTTAGAGAGTTGTGTTAAAACAACAGTAGAATTATTGTCCTACCTAATAGATGTTGAGAATTGTTGCCAAGACAACATTAGTATTATTGTTCTACCTGACTGACATATTGTTCTGCCTGAATAATGTAGAGAGTTGTTGCCAAGGCAGCATTAGCATTTTTGTTCTACCTGAAAGATGTAGAAAGTTTTTGTCTAGACAACATTAGCAGTATTGTCTACCTGACTGATGAAGGGCAGTGTTTTTGTTCTGCTTGAATGATGTAGAGAGTTGTTTCCAAGACAACATTGGCATTATTGTATTACCTGAATGATGTAGAGAGTTTTTGCAAAGACGGCATAAGCATTATTGTTCTATTTATTGATGTTGAGTGTTATTGCCAAGACAACATTAGCATTATGGTTCTACCTGTTTTTTTAGCTCACCTGAGCCAAAGGCTCAAGGTGAGCTATTGGGATGGCCCTGTGTCCGGCTATGTGCGTCGTGCGTATGTGCGTCGTCGTTAACAATTGCTTCAAATGACATCTCCTCCTATACCGCTTGACAGAATTCAACCAAACTTTACAGAAATGTTCCTTGGGTCAAGCTCTTTCCAATTTGTTCAAAGAATTAAAAACAATGCAGAACTCTGGTTGCCATGGCAACCAAAGTGAAAAAATAAGGAAATCTTAAAAAATCTTCTTGTCAAAAAAAATCTTCTTGTCAAAAACTGGAAGGGCCAGAGCTTACATATTTGGCACATAGCATCATCTACAGGTCCTCTATCAAGTTTGTTCAAATTATGCCCCTAGGGTCAAAATTGGCCCCGCCCCGGGGGTCACAGATTTACATAGAGTTATATAGTGAAAATTTCAAACGTCTTCACCTCTGAAACTAATGTGGCCAGAGCATTGATATTTGGCATGGTGACACTTCTAGATGTCCTATACAAAAGTTGTTCAAATGGTTCTGGTCAATTGCATAACTAGGTCACAGGAGCTAAAAATAGATTTTTTTCATTGAAAACTTAAAAAATCTTCTTGTCTGAAACTACAAGGGCCAGAGCTTAGATATTTGGCACATACCATTGCCTACAGGTCCTCTATCTAGTTTGTTCAAATTATGCCCCTGGGGTCGAAATTGGCCCCGCCCTGGGGGTCACAGTTTTACATAGAGTTATATAGTGAAATTTTCAAACGTCTTCTTCTCTGAAACTAATATGGCCAGAGCTTTGATATTTGGCATGGTGACACTTCTAGATGTCCTATACGAAAAATTTTCAAATGGTTCTGGTCGGTTGCATAACTAGGTCACAGGAGCTAAAAATAGATTTTTTTCATTGAAAACTTAAAAAATCTTTTTTTCTGAAACTACAAGGGCCAGAGCTTAGATATTTGGCACATACCATCGCCTACAGGTCCTCAATCTAGTTTGTTCAAATTATGCCCCTGGGGTCGAAATTGGCCCCTCCCCGGGGGTCACAGTTTTACATAGAGTTATATACTGAAACTTTCAAACGTCTTCTTCTCTGAAACTAATATGGCCAGAGCTTTGATATTTGGTATGGTGACACTTCTAGATGTCCCATACGAAAATTTTTCAAATGGTTCTGGTCGGTTGCATAACTAGGTCACAGGTGCTAAAAATAGATTTTTTTCAATGAAAACTTAAAAAATCTTCTTTTCTGAAACTAAAAGGGCCAGAGCTTAGATATTTGGCACATACCATCGCCTACAGGTCCTCTATCAAGTTTGTTCAAATTATGCACCTGGGGTCAAAATTGGCCCCGCCCCTGGGGTCACAGTTTTACATAGAGTTATATAGAGAAAATTTCCAACATCTTCTTCTCTGACACTAATATGGCCAGAGCTTTTATATTCGGTATGGTGACACTTTTAAATATACTTTACATAATTTGTTCAAATTGTTCTGGTCTGTTGCATATCTAGGTCAGTCCTGGACCTAAATTATTATCGCCATTTTTTCAGCTACTTTCTCAGGTGAGCGAAATATGCCCCATGGGGCTCTTGTTTAGAGAGTTGTTGCCAAGACAGCATTAGTATTATTGTTCTGCCTGTTTGATATAGAGAGTTGTTGCCAAGACTGCATTAGCATTATTAGCTCACCTGAGCACAAAGTGCTCAAGGTGAGCTTTTGTGGTCAGTCAATGTCCGGCGTCCGTCGTCGTGCGTTGTGCGTCGTGCGTCAACAATTTCTTCAAACATCTTCTTCTCCAAAACCACTTGCCTGATTGCAACCAAACTTCACAGGAATGTTCCTTGGGTCAAGCTCTTTCAAAGTTGTTAAAAGAATTTGAAACCATGCAGAACTCTGGTTGCTATGGCAACCAAAGTGAAAAAATAAGGAAATTTTAAAAAATCTTCTTGTCACAAACCACAAGAGCCAGAGCTTAGATATTTGGCACATGTCATTACCTATAGGTCTTCTATCAAAGTTGTTCAAATTTTGCCCCTGGGGTCAAAATTGGCCCCGCCCCGGGGGTCAACGTTTTACATAGAGTTATATAGTGAAATGTTCAAACATCTTTTTCTCTGAAACCAATATGTCCAGAGCTTTGATATTTAGCATGGTATTACTTCTTGAGGTATTTGACTTATATTGTTGAATTTGTTCCGGTCCGTTGCATATCTGGGTCACCGGAGCTAAAAATAGATTTTTTTCCATGAGAACTTAAAAAATCTTCTCGTCTGAAACTATAGTACACTGAGCTTAGATATTTTGCACATAGCATCGTCTATAGATCCTCTATTAAAGTTGTTCAAATTTTGTCCCTTGGATCAAAATTGGCCCCCCCCCGGGGATCACAGTTTTACATAGAGTTATATAGTGAAATGTTCAAACTTCTTTTCTCTGGAACCAATATGACCAGAGCTTTGATATTTGGCATGGTATAACTTCTAGAAGTTCTTCACACATATTGTTGAATTGGTTATGGTCTGTTGCATATCTGGGTCACCGGAGCTAAAAATAGATTTTTTCAATGAAAACTTCAAAAATTTTCTTTTCTGAAACCATAGTACACTGAGTTTAGATATTTTGTACATAGCATCGTCTACAGGCCCTCTATCAAAGTTGTTAAAAATTTTGTCCCTGGGGTTAAAATTGGCCCCGCCCCGGAGGTCACCGTTTTACGTAGAGTTACATAGGAAAATGTTCAAACATCTTTTACTCAGAAACCAATATGGCCAGAGCTTTGATATTTGGCATGATGTAACTTTTAGAGGTCCTTCATATATATGGATGAATTGGTTCTGGTCTGTTGCATACCTGGGTCACCGGAGCTAAAAATAGATTTTTTCAATGAAAACTTCAAAAATCTTCTTGTCTGAAACCATAGTACACTGAGTTTAGATATTTTGCACATATCATCGTTTACAGGTCCTCTATCTTAGTTGTTCAAATTTTGCCCCTGGGGTCAAAATTGGCCCCGCCCTGGGGGTCACCTTTTACAAATCTTCTTTTCTGAAATCACATGACCCATCCTAGTGTCACCATGGTCAGGTGAGCGATCAAGGGCCATTCTGGCCCTCTTGTTATTCTACCTGTTTGAAATAGAGGTGTTGCCAAGACAGCATTATTGTTCTACCTGAATGATGTAGAGAGTTGTTGCCAAGGCTGAATTAGCATTTTTGTTTTACCTGATAGATGTAGAGAGCTGTTGCCAAGACAACATTTGCATTATTGTTCTGGCTGTTAATTATATTGAGAGTTGTTGCCAAGACTACATTAGCATTATTATTCTACCTGTTTGAAATAGGGTTTTGCCAAGACAGCATTATTGTCCTACCCGAATGATGTAGAGAGTTATTGCCAAGACAGCATTAACATGTTTGTTCTACCTATTTGATATAGAGAATTGTTGCCAAGACTACATAAGCATGATTGGTCTACCTGTTTTATATAGAAAGTTATTGCCAAGACAGCGTTAGCTTTATTGTTCTAGCTGTTTGATATAGAGAGTTGTTGCCCAGACTTCTTAAGCATGATTGGTCTACCTGTTTTATATAGGGAGTTATTGCCAAGACAGTGTTTGCATTATTGTTCTACCTGATTGATATAGAGAGTTGTTGCCAAGACAACAGTGGCATTATTGTTCTACCTGATAGATATAGAGATTTTTTGCCAGGACAACAGTTACAGCATTAGGGACCAACCTAATAGATTTAGAGAGTTGTTGCAACAAGAACATTGCTATTATTGTTCTACCTGATAGATGAAGAGAGTTGTTGCCAAGACAACAGTAACATTACTGTTCTACCTGATAGACATAGATAGTTGTTGCCAAAACAGTAACATCATTGTTCTGCCTGGTAGATTTAGAGAGTTGTTGCCAAGACAACTGTAGCATTATTGTTCTACCTGATATATTTAGACAGTTATTGCTAAGACAGCAGTAGCTTTATTGTTTTACCTGATGGATATAGAAATTTGTTTCCAAGACAACAGTAGCATTATTGCTTTACCTGATAAATTAAAAGAGGTGTTGCCAAGACAACAGTAGCATTATTGTTTTACCTAATGGTTATAGAGCTGTGTTGCCAAAACATTAGTAGCATTATAGTGTGTCAAGTAGTCAATCTTTAAAGAAGCATGGTGCTCACTGATGACTTTCAGCTTTACTTTTATCCTCCATTAAGCTTCCTTCTTTGTATACGTGTGATAACTTGCCATAATTTTAGTGGCTGCTTTACAGAAGTTTGTCTGTTTTAAGTAGGGATGTCAACGAATATCCGGATATCCGGATATCCGTATAGCACCGAATATCCGGATATTAATTTAGTATCCGAATATCTCTAAACAAACTTGTGAGTTTGGTATTTCGCATTATTTGACTTAAATAAATATACCAAAGTCACTCAAATTTCAATACTAGCGCAGAACCTAAACGATTATTTCATCATCTGCATGAAGATACAGGTAGCGGTCAAACTGTTACATAATTACCGTTAATACCCATGGTCCCCATCGTAACACAGCGATAAATGCGTGTGTGGAGTGCCTATGACACCAGTTAAAACAACATGCGTGTAATTGCTGTGGTGTCTTTTGTCGCCGATTAAAGGTCTTTGTTTTGATAACGGCTGTCACAGTTTGCCTGGATCAACAGGGTAGCATGGGCTGCATTGTTTCGGACAAGTATCAAAGTTTACATAACACCTCTTTAATAAGAACATCAAGAATTATATTTCACTAACTTAAAGGTTAATTAGACATTTTCAAAACAGAAAGAAGTAAATAAATCAGTAATCTGTTTATAGTAAATGCGTGTACATTTTTATGTGCAGTCTAGAAAACTGCGTAATTAGGTTATACCATTGGGATATTCTTTTGTAGAACCTTCTGTCTGCTTTTCAAGCGTCTGAACAAATGAAGGTGGGGTTTATTTTGATTGACATGCACTCATTGCGTGTAGCCTTCTGAGAATACCAAGATATCGGCGCTCGATTTGCACAGTTAAAACTTTTGTTGTGTTTGAAATATTTGGAAACCTGCCCGATTATATCGTACTGATTGATATTCCAAAACGTGTTACTAATATTTAAACACTAGATCTACATGAATTTTAAATAAAGACGAGTTAGTAGACTATTTATATATTTTGATAACGTTGTTCAAAACTTCTTCTTTGAATAATGCGACGTAGTAAAAGTAATAAAGTACACACAGAAACAATGGACGATCCATTAACGATTGCAAGTAAATAAATGTTTCAATAGTTGTTGCAAATATGTTAAGTCTATTGAACACGGGGAGAATCTTGAAATCTATTCTGTCTAGAATTAATTTACAGGCCCGCTTATTAAAGCGTTATGAAAGCTACGCTGTTAAATAGATAACGGCAATTCAATGGAGAAAAAAAACTTCGTCACAAAAAAACCCCCAAATAAACATTGTCTGCCGGATACGATTTTTCCACCGCACTTATAAGTGGAAACAAAATAGTTGATGCTTTAGAGCAATCAACAGTGTTGCATTCTTAACAAATTGCCGTGGGTTCGACTCAATGCGAATATCCGGATATATCCGGATACCTCATACGGATATCCGAATAGTGATTTTGGTATTCGTTGACATCCCTAGTTTTAAGCAAAGATTAATGTAATATAAATGATCTTTATAAATGATCTAGGTGACTACCTAACGCAGGTTGAGAGTAAAGCAGAATGTGCCTTAAGGCACATTCTGCTTTACTTTCAACCTGAGAAAGCTACCATTTGCATGGATAGAGAACATAATTGATGGTTAATATTTATGAGTATAAATTGGAACTATTATCTTCAATTGAGGCAAGAAACGCATATTTACAGAGCACCAGATAAGGGTAGTTTTTCAAAAATTAAAATCTTTATTTCTGAATTAAACCCTATGGTGTCACTACTCATTAGAATCGTCTCGAAGAGACGATTCTAATGAGTAGTAACACCATAGGATTTGGTGCTAAAAAGATTGAGAAAATGTTGGATTTGTTGAAATAACTACCTCTTATCTGGAGCCCTGTATTTATTGAGTAATGGGTGGCAGCATTGAATGATGTGCTGCAACAAGAGGACACTGTTTAGTCTACTGTCTACATAACAAGAACCATTGTCAACCAACTTGTCGTCAGTTTTACCAACATTTGGGTATCTCAGGCTCGAGACAGAAAACTAATACGCACAAATGGGATATCAATATTGTAAATTGGTATTTTCACTACTGAGAAACTGATGTCTGCTGAAAACAGTGATTTGCTTTATGTCTGAAATTGGTTCAGTCAACTATATCTAGAAACCAAGGGCAAGATCTTAGTGACTAAGAGACTGAATCTTGATCAGTCCTCACATTCAGTGGACTGGATCCAAACTGTTTGCAAATTTCTTCAGTACAGGTATCAAAAGTGAGTTGTATCATCAATATGGATATAGATACGACTGCCGTTGGCTGAAAAAGCAAGTAGATGTTAGCAAATGAGTATGTCTGGTCTATGACGACAGGCTTTCTTACAAAGCTGATCAGTAGAAATTGTCAGGGAGCTTTCGGAGCAGATGTCCAGTAACCCTTTACCCCATAAACTGTTTCTAGTTTTGGAGACCGGTGACAACCTACAGCAGGCTAGAAGTAAAGAAGAATGCACATGAAGGCACATTCTACTTTACTTATAGCCTGCCTTAAGTTACCATCTGCTAGGATAATGGAAGCATTTCTTATAGCACATACTCATGACTGCATAAAAAGGAACTTTTTTATGCCCCCGGCATCGACAGATGCGGGAGCATATAGTAATCGTCCTTCCGTCCGTCCGTCCGTGCGTGCATCCGTCCGTAACAGGTTAAGTAGATTTTACCGTTTCGTCTAGCATCAACACCGCTTACTCAAATGCTTTGATACTTATACAGTTGTTGCCTTGGACCATTCCCTATCCACCAATATCACCCAACCTTGATTTTGACCTTGACCTTGACCTAATTTGGACTTAGAATATTTTGAATGGGCTATTTCTTGGTTAACTAGATTTTACCGTTTCTTCTAGCATCAACACTACTTACTACAATGCTTCTATACTTATACAGTTATTGCCTTGGACCATTACCAACCCACCAGTAATACCCAAGCTCAATTTGACCTTGACCTTGACCTAATTTGGACTTAGAAAAGATTCAGAATATATTGTCAAGGATGCCGTCGGGGGCATAAGTGTTTATTGAACGCAGTCTTGTTCTTCAATGGAGGAATACATTAAAGGCGTAAAAATTCGTGAGTAATGGGAAAAGTTTCTATTCTTCACTGTATCTTACTGTAATACCTAAGTCTCACTTTCATTTTTGTTTGTAATGTTGTTGTTTATACATGTGTTTATTTTGAGCATCTCTCAGAGTCTTAATGGTGAGAAATAGTATTCTTTTAGTGTTAACTTCGAACAGAAGTCTTTCTCCATATAACTGAAATACTGCTTAACCCATTACCCCATAAATACACCTTTTTACGCCTTTATTTTATTCATTCACTAATGAAAATAGCTCTAATTTATACTGTCATGAATATGAATCATAAGAAATATTTCCTACATTCTAGCAGATGATAGTTTAAAGCAGGCTGAAAGGCACATTCTGATTTACTTTCAACCTGCTTTAAGTGGTCACCTATCCTGAAAACTAGAAACAGGCTATTGGGTAATGGGTAAAAGTTATACGATAAACCCAAACTCACTCACGATGAATTCACTTGCTCATTTGAAAAACAGTTTAATATAGTATAAGTTGGTCTATAATGATAGCGAAGCTTTGTGCAAGAGCTGTGTTGATCAAGTTTGAGTCCTAATCTGTCTGATGTACCCAGTAAATGTTGTTTTCCTAAATATAATATTCACTCACATACTACAATCATTATTGACCCGGCCATTTCATATGCACATATATCTGTTATATTTAGATCATGTTTCCAGTTATAGTTAGTTATATGTCGGATTTGGCACAAGCTACAGCTTGTATGCCAATATAAGTCTGTTATCCATTGAGATGTGTTGGGAATATTGATTGCATTATGGAGGCCAACTTCTGTCTGCTACTGATGTGTCTTTTGCTCTCTGCTAGCTTGCCCCTTTCCTCCATAGGCAACCAGGACTCCAGATGGGGGGTATTTCAAAAACTAAAATCTTTATTTCTCAGTTAAACCCTATGGTTTCACGACTCATTAGAATTTGATTTAAAATATAGTAATTTAAAATAATTAAGTGAATACAGAATGAAGGCAGTCAGCTGCTTTAATTGCAAGTTAGGTTGGTATTTTAGTTCCTAAGTGGAGATTTGTAAGTGTATAAAATGATAGCTCAGGGTGAGCTATTGCAATCCTTGATTGTCCGTCGTCGTCCGTCGTGCGTCCTGCGTCGTCCGGGCGTCAACAATTTTAGTGTTTACACTCTAGAGGCCACAATATTTATCCAATCTTTCTCAAACTTGCTCAGATGGTATATTGCCATAAGAGTTCGGATGAGTTTGATTATGGTTGAAATCGGACAAATAGGTCATGAGTTATCTACCTTTGAACTGCTGAAAATGCCATATTTAACAGTGTTTACACTCTAGAGGCCACAGTATTTATCCAATTTTTCTAAAACTTGCCCAGATTGTATATGACCATAAGAGTTTAGATGAGTTTGATTATGGTTGAAATCAGACAAATAGATCAAGAGTTATTTACCTTTGAATTGCTGAAAATGCCATATTTAACAGTGTTTACACTCTAGAGGCCACAATTTTTATCCAATCTATCTCAAACCTGCTCAGATTGTAAATGACTATAAGAGTTCAAATGAGTTTGATTATGGTTGAAATGAGACTTATAGGTCGAGCGTTATCTACCTTTGAATTGCTGAAAATGCCATATTTAACGATGTTTACACTCTAGAGGTCAAAAAATTTATCCAATCTTCCTCAAACTTACTCAGATTGTATATTGCCATAAGACTTTGGATGAGTTCAATTATGGTTGTAATCTGATCAATAGATCAAAAGTGATCTACCTTTGAATTGCTGAAAATGATAATATTTAACAGTGTTTACACTCTAGAGGCCACAATATTTATCCAAGTTCTCTCAAACTTGCCCAGATTGTATATGACCATAAGAGTACGAAAAAGGGTGATTATTGTTGGAATTGGACAAATAGATCAAGAGATATCTACCTTTGAATTGCTGAAAATGCCATATTTTACAGCGTTTACACTCTTGCAACTACAGTTTTCAAAGGATTTTGATTATACTTGTACACAAAGGATGTAGCTATACATTCTGGAAGGAGTGCAATTATTGTTGAAATGTAATCATTGTGGCAATAGTTACCTGCCCTTGATATACTTTGAAATGCTAGAAAAAGGCTTCATTTCAGTATTGTTTAGGCACTAGTTATCTGCCTTTGATGTACTCTACTATACTACAATAGGTCGACAAACTTGAATGGATTTAGAATAAAACGGGTGAAATTCAAAGGTAAAGCTATCAGGCTTCGTTACAAATGGTGAGCGATATCAGGGCCTACAGGCCCTCTTGTATTTTTCAAAATAAACATAATTTAATTGTCTATCAGAATCATTTCATAATTGGCTATAATTATCATAACCTCGCTTAGTTCAAGTTAGTTGACTACCACAATGTCACTTATTGCAATTGTAAACTCAAAAGGGCAATACAGAAGTAAGAATAAACCTTCCAGGTTGAAAGTAGAAAAGGTTGTTGGTCTGTTCAAGAAACTTAACAAGGATAGTAAAGTGGTGGTTATTTTGTGTACTGGCCCCCCTTTGTCAGATAAATATGTCTAGACCCAGATAACAGCCAGTACTCCAGTGACAGAAATAGCATCACAGCAACTTAAACATTGTTTGTAATAGGCCTAAATACATGCCTGTTACTAGTATAGTTATTAGGAGAGGTTATATACTAGAATGCTCAAATATGATAAATTTATGTATCATACACCTGGCTGTGTACATGTATGTGTATGTAATATAAAAAATAAATATAGTCAGACAAACCATAGAGCTTTAATTAATATTTTCATTTTGTCTTTCATTAAATTGCACCTCATTACATAATTATTTTGTTTTTGTCCACAAACATATTGTCACATAACTTATAAATTCATACTGTCCTCTAAGTCTATCCAGGTCTTTTGAACTGATCAAGGAACCCTTACATATTATACTGTTTGTTGACAGTGTTTAACCCTTCCACCCCCCACCCCCACCCCCATTGAAGCGCCTTTTAGCACATTGAATGTATTCATCCACAGAAGAAAATAGTTCTAATTTATACAGTCATGAGAATTGAGTATGCATCATAATATTTTCTAGCTGATGGTAGCTTAAAGGAGGCTGAAAATAAAGCAGAATGTGCCTTAAGGCACATTCTGCTTTACTTTCAACCTGCTTTTAAGTGGTCACCTGTCTTCAAACTAGAAATAGGCTATAGGGTAATGGGTTAGGATAGGTGGATGCTGAAAACAGGCTCAGAGCCAAGCAAAAGTCTACCAAAAGGAGATTTTGGCTTCACTTTCAATAGTTAAACAGTACCCTGCAGGAATGTAGGAGAAGCATTCTTATGTTTCCTTATTAGCGCATAATGAGTAGAGGCCTACACAAGCATTTCTGAGAGGACTATGTAATGTTGTTGTTTCTGTCTGTAGGAAAAACGGTCAACTGCCTTTTACCCAAATTATTCTTAACCCTTTACCCCAAAGCCCATTTCTTAATCCTTTACCTCATAATTATCCTGTCTCTAGTTTTGAAAATAGGTGATTTTTTTGGGTACATGTTTATGACTGTACAAGTTGGAGCTAATTTCTTCAGTGAATAATTAAATTATATATAATGATAATAAATGTGCTTAAAGGTGCGGCTCAAACTTTTGTTAAAACTATTTCAAGTTAAAATGATTCCCTTTGTGTTATTTGGTACAGGCGATTTAGAAATTAGAAGAAATCAATGTGATTAGATGTTTGTCTGTTGAAAGATTGATTACCTATAATCCCCTGGCATTAGCTGACAACACTGAAACAAGGCAGACTCCGTACTGAACTGACCAGCATGAATGTCCGCAATTAACCTGCTACTCTATAGCATGTCTCTAGTTTGGAAGACAGGTAACCACTTAAAGCAGGTTGAAAATAAAGCAGAATTTATGGGTGACCAGTTAAAGCAGGTTAAAAATAAAGCAGTATCGTTATGGGGTGATGGGTTATAGCCCCTTCCTTGCAGATACCGATAGAAACATTATCTGGATTTAAAAAATAAGCCCCAGAAGACACCTTCTTTAAAAGCAGGTGGCACTTCAAAGCAGAATGAAAGAAAAATAGAAGTTTTCGTAGGAAATTTCTATTTTGCTTTCATTATGCTTTACTTTTTGGTAAAAAATAGGCATCTGGGAACACATGGGTCTTTACGACAGGTGGCGTCCTAAAACAAGATGAACGTAATTTTAATAAAGAATATTCTTGTATAGGAACATTTTGCTTTACTTTCCTTCTACTTTAAGAATTCACATTTTAGACTATTATCCTATATTGGGGAAAGGGTTATTTTACAGAGCTCCAGATAAGGGGAGTATTTCAAATACGAAAATCTTTATTTCTGCATTAAACTCTATGGTGTCACTGCTCATTAGAATCGTCTCTTTGAGACGATTCTAATGAGTAGTGACACCATAGGATTTGGTGCTGTGATGAATGAGAAAATAGTGGATTTGTTCAGTTTACTATATCTAATCTTGAGCCCTGGGTTAAGGGCATTAGATGGTGCTGTAATGAGGCACAGTAGCTGGGATGTCTCCTGATTCCGCCAGTCCATGGCAGGCCAGCAGCACTGATAAAACAAGTAGGTAGCTACATGGCTACACATGCATCATGTTGTACCAATGGCTGATTAATCTCATTCTCTAGTAAAAGGGTTAATCTGTATGATGTATAGTTTATTTCTGGTATTGGGATTTACGGTTACCTGCAGTTGATAGTGTGAAAGCTTATGAAGTTCTGAACATTATTTGCAACTCTGGATTTGTATTTTTTTTTAAAAATTAAAAAAAGTTTTAAGGATTTGTGTTTTGTCAAGGATTTGTGTTTTGTTGAGAATTTGTTTCAACATTGTTTTGAATGTTTGCTGTTGTTGGTTGGAGATTGAGGGATGGATTAAACTGCCAAACACATCGCTTAGTTTGAACTATGTTATACACTATAAGTCTGTAATATAAAAGGAATCATAGATTTATATCTGACAGAATTTTAAAATTAATATAGACAACTATGAGATCTGATCTGGTCTGCATAGGTCATCAAAAATTATTGCCACATTAACAGGTTTTTTGAATTTTTACCTGGAGCTCTATTTGGCATATCTACAGGCAAAATGTAAACTGCGTGATTATTTTGATGTTATCATGTGAGATGTATGGGCGAGGGATGTTATCTTTATGATTGCTGTGGATCTGTGATGTGAAGGATGTGCAAAACCCTCAGAACTTTATAAGTACAGTACAACATCTATTACGACCACTAAAAAGAATGCTAATTGATTGTATAAAAAACAGGTGACAGCTTAAAGCAAGGTAACAGTAAAACAGAAAGCTCCTTAAGGAGCTTTCTGTTTTACTGTCACCTTGCTTTAAGCAGCCACCTGCCTTAAACGCCTAATAATTAACCCAATTAAGTGGTCGTAAAAGAGAGGTTTTACTGTAGGTGGGTTAACCCTTCACCAAAATGGCAAAAATGTATGCCCATTGATTGTGTTGAACACAAGTGGAAGCTTAAAGCAATATTAAAAAGTAAAGCAGATCTTAATACAGAAATCTGTTTTAATTTTTGTGAAGCTTTAAGTAGCCACCTGCTTTAAACAGGTTGTTGAAGACAGTTGGTTTGAAAATATACATGTAGCTAGGTGGGAAAGGGTTAAGTAGTCACATCCTTTACACAACTGAATAATACTAACTTGTGTTCGGCAAACAGATGAGATCCAGATTAGATGCTCTGTATTAGCATACACTTAAACAAGTATGTATATGGGGAAATCTGTATTAAGCTACTATTTGTTGAATAAGTATTGCAGTTACAACTCAAGTTAGGGAAAAAAAAGTAATGTCAAACAATATCTACCCTTAATTTCCTCCATTTCCCAAAGTGCACATTACCTATATTCAACTGTGTTTAAGGCAGGATGCTGCTTCAGGGCTCCACCTGACAGGAGCATTTCCAAAACTAAAGTTTTTATACCTACACCAATTGAGATAATTCTAGTGAGTAGTCACACCATAGGATTTAGTGCAAACATGGAGGAGCTAAATTGGAAATTTGACTTTACTCTCGCTATTCTGGAGCCTTGCTGCTTAAAGCAAGATGAAAGTAAAACAGACAGCTTTCTGCTTTACTTTCATGTTGCTTTAAGCTGCAATTTACATTCAACATCATCACTGTTTATTCATTTCTTATGCTTATGCAGAGAAAAGGCTAAAGCGTCCTGTGGCTCTTATGCTGAAGAACGGGCTAAAGGAGCTATCTGCATTGTATTAATTTGTTGATCATTAAGATTCCATCTTTCTGCCGGGTTGCTGATCTGACGTAGATGTTACTGTAGAAGAGAAATGTCTGGACAGCAGAGTGATTTAACAGCAATCAAGGCTGGTGTTGGGTTGGAGCCAAACAGTACTTATTCAAACGAGCAAGCGGCAGTATTGAGTTTTGCTCCAATGCAAGGGACCTTTGTAACAGGCAAATGCTGCTTGATATTATAATGTTCTGATGTTATGTTAGCCCAGCTTCGGGCAAGTCAAACAGTGCTTAGGGCAGAATGGCCCATAAATAACTATTTTATTGGCTGATTTGAACTCCTTGTTGCTCAGACACTTGAAAGCTCGTCTAAACCTTTACTGTGGAAGATTTGGCATTATTTTTTAGACATAACCTTCCTAGAATTCCTTCAGCTGAAGACATATCTTAAAATGATCTCCACCAGTTCACATTTCTCTATTATTACACTGTTTTGACTAAGAACTGCATTTAACTGAATTAGCAGCTTGACTTGGTATCTTGTTTTTATGCTAAGTGGACACAGTTTAAAGGTTAGAAGTTGTATACTTACGTATCTAATGAAGAGAGCTATATATTGTTGTATGCATCTACTATCATAACCCGGGGAACAGGATGTGGTACTGTGTACTATCCTTACCACCAAGATAAACCTCGACAAACTCACAGGAAGAAGAAGTTAACGTGGAACTATACTGGCTTCTCTCTGCCTGCTTCTTGTTCTCCTATGATAAGGAACAGGTTTCGGACCTTTATCAAATATAGCCAGCAGCTGGATAATATTTATTAGTTATATTTAGAGAGAGATTTGAAGCTGTGTTCAGTGAAGTGCTAGAAATTCTTTCCTGGTGTTGAGTGGAAGTGGAGGGATCTACACATATTATAAGCTGACTGTTTTGTAATAGGTTATATCTAAATACTTGAAAGTGCTCTGTAATGAGGTGAAATCATTTCTGAGAAAGGAAGTATTCAGTGTTTAGTTTAATTAAAATACTTTTCAGTATTGTGTTTGATTTGATAGTATATTTCATTGGCTCAAACTTTTAATTAAAGTTTTATATGATACAGTCAAACTTGTATGAACTCTTTCAACACCAAGTAACCCTTGTGGGTCATTATGTTCCCTTGTGGATAATTTCAGTTACCAAAACATGAACCAGTCTAAGTAGTTTAAGAAATACTGGTATAGATTACCAAACAGTGTAGACCCTGATTAGAGGGCTCTTTTAGGAGCCCTCTGATCTGGGTTTATACTGTTTGCAAATGTAATGAGAACATTTTAACAAGTCTATGGTTTTGAAAGAGTTAACTGCTTGCACGCTAAGTAAAATTTTCCTGCAACAGTAACTTGTTATCTGCTACTATTTTACAAAATTTCTTTATAAAACATGGTCAGAGTGGCAAACAATGTAGATGTTAATGAGACACTGCAACACCCATCGTCTCATCAGGATCCAAAATGTTTGCAAAGTATACATATAATCACGCTTTGGCTGCTAGCATGCAAAGAGTTAATCCTTTGAACCCTAGTCCCGCATATTGGCGTTCTTTGCAAACAGTGTACATTTGAATAGTACACTTGTCCTATGCAAACAGTGACGACCCAGATCAGAGGGCTCCTAGGAGCCCTCTGATCAGGGTCTTCACTGTTTGTCATAATGCCAAACATTGACAAAAACAACCATTAAAAGTCAGAAATGGACTAGACTTAAATGGATACTGGAATTATCCACTTAAAGTGTCAGGGAGGAAAGAGTTAAGCAACCATTCCAAATTTCAAATCCAGATTTTGTGGTAGTCTTTATCACAAGTGGTTGCTTAATGCATACTTACAGTCATGGAGAAGTTGTCTGCATGATTTCTACCCTGCATTAAGCAGTCACTTGTCTTCAGAGATCTCCATGTTACTTCAATGAATGGTAGCTAACACCATATTGATGGTGTGTTGTAAGTGTGAAAGTTCTGGTGTGTTAACTCTTTCCTCCCTGAAACTTTGAATAGGCTATTCCAGTTTCCATTTTAGTCTAGTCCATTTCTGACTTTTAAGGGTTGTTTTGTCTATGTTTGGCATTATGACAAACAGTGAAGACCCTGATCAGAGGGCTCCTTTCGGAGCCCTCTGATCTGGGTCTTCACAGTTTGCACAGGACAAGTGTACTATTCACATGTACACTGTACGAAAAGTACGCCAATATGCGGGACTAGGGTTCAAAGGGTTAACCCTTTATCCTAAAGAAGTGCCTTTTAGCGCATTCATTTTATTCCTCCAATGAAGAAAGTATAAGTTCAAATTTATACAGACATGAATATATAATGTCAAGATATGTTTTCTATATTCTAGCATATCATAGCGTAAAGCAGGCTGAATGTAAAGCAGAATGTACCTTAAGGCACATTCTGCTTTATGTTCATTCAGCTTTAAGTGATCAGCTGTCTTCAAAACTATAAACATGTGATGGGGTAATGCTTTAATGCTATTCATTCTCGGTGTACAAAGTCAAATTAACATTGTTTTTTGTTCATATTTGGTATGTACAGTTGAGACACAATTTTGATTGAATTGTTTTTTGGATGCACAATAGATTAGACCTGTGTCTCTCAGGTAAAAGAGTTTTTGCCCAGTTTTGAATGGCATCTGTTTAGTAAAAATAATTGCATACTTTTACCAGTTATGTTAAAAATAATGTGATCTTCAATTACATCAAACATAAACATCCACAACATAACTGCCATAAGCAACCACTTATCCTAATGAACAAGGCTCTGAAAGAAAGGGTTAAAAGAACCTGGTGAGTGGTAGAAAGTCCGCCATTCATAAGCCCAGATCTGATTCTTTACTGACAGTTTATTGTATTGTGTGATCAAATAAATACTTTTTGAGTCAGAAGCCACATCAATAATGATAATCTTGTTAATTGGACACTGAGCTTGCAAATGAAACTGAAATCATTTTTAATACAATTTTTCTATGAGAAATCTTGTATTTAAAACTTATGTACAGGCTTATAGAAGTGTAGTTATTATGAAATGTTTCACTACATAAGTGTTATTAGAATTCTGATGTGTATATAGCTGTGAAATATAGCCTTGGAGACTCATTAGCAATTCAAAGCACTACATGTTATTGATAATCTATTAAGAGTTTGAAGTTTAAATTGATCCTAGTTAAAGTGTTATGTGATGGCTGTACAGTATACTGTTCAGATTATTTCTAACATTATTAAGATCTACTTATTCTAGTTGTTTCATGAACACTTGCACTGTTGCCTTTTTCAATGAGGTAATTCCACTTTTGAAAATTGGCAAGTTACGGTTGATTTTAAGACAGTTAATTTCCAGACAATATTTGTACTTGTATTAAACAAATAGTGCAGAACCTTATTAGTGTTTCTTCAAGTGTCCTCAACTCAGGGTCTACTCTGTCTGTTTGCAAAGGATATTGTTTGCATTCTAGTTTTGGTTAATTTGACCTTGACCTCTATGACCTTGGTTACGGTTTTGCATTTAGGTCAGTTATTGACTAATTAAGAACAGTAGCTTAATTAAGTCACCCAACTTCACATGGTCATGCACCTTGATGAGTACAGTCAGAAGTATTAATTTAAATTGCCTAATCGTATTTCAACTTGATGTATATCATAAATTAATTAAATAAAAGCTATTGTGTGTCCCTTAAGCATCTAGAATGTATTAGCTGCAATTAAAGAAGAGTGGTCCAGTTTGGCCTGCTAGCTATGTTTGAAATGGAAATTACTTTGATAGTTAAACTATATCAAACAGCAGGATTAACATACACATCTCTGTTTTAAATTTATGGGGTTACAAGTACAGCTTCAGCCAAGGAAATGTTTACTTGAACCAGACATTTTATTGCTGGGTATTGTTAACCCATTACCCCATAGCATGTTTCTAGTTTTGAAAACAGGTGACTACTTAAAGCAGGTTGAAAGTAAAGCAGAATGCGCCTTAGGGCGCATTCTGCTTTACTTTCAGCCTGTTTAACCCATTACCTCATAAATACGCCTTTTGACGCCTTTAACTTATTTCTCTACTGAAGAAAATAGTTCCAATTTTAACTGTTAAAAATTAGAGTCATAAGAAATATTTTTTATATTATAGCAGATAATAGCTTAAAGCAGGCTGAAAGAAAAGCAGAATGCGCCTTAAGGCGCATTCTTCTTTTCTTTCAACCTGCTTTAAGTGGGCAGCTATCTTCAAAACTAGAAACTGGCTATGTGGTAATGGGTTAAGATATTATCTGCTAGGATATAGAAAATAATTATTATACAAAGATATCTATTTCTGGACAACATCGAACTAATTTCTTTGGAGGAGGAATAAATTAAAGGCGTCAAAAGGTGTTTTCATCAGGGAATGGGTTAAAATGTTTTTGCTGAGAAGATGGTTACATCTTCCCTGTAGTTAATTGCCTCATGAAGGGTCATTGAGTGATCGAAACTTTGTTCACATGAAAACCACAACACTCTACCTCTATATTAGAACAATAGTGAGATAGGTCTGTTAGATCATACACTATGGTCCATGAGTGAAACTTAAACATGATGTTATATCAAATCTTAAATAAGGGTAAGGCTGTGTTTTGGTCAGCAAGAGTTTTTTACCAGATTTTTCTAATGGAAGATGCTTGTTATATTAGAGAAGGGGTGTAACTTATGTTGTGACATATAGAGCCATAACAAACATGGTATCAGTATGATATTGGGACTGTTAGGTCTGTAGTTGGGGGTTGTTGTTGGGGTCAAGTTTATAATTAGAACTACACCAACAATATATAGAAAAACTTCTCACAATAAACACCTATTGAAATTTATTGTACTTATAAGTGAAATGGCTAGTATGACTGTGTACTCCTTGAATTGCTGTTAATTGGCAAAAAAAGAGAGAGTAAAAGTCATGCACTAAGTTAAATGAGAACTGCAAACTAATTTTTGAAACTGTTGTTTAAATATAAAAGCCAAACCACTGACACTCCATAAACCCTTCTCCTGTTGAATATTCATAAATAAAACTCCACCTGCTTTTGATATAAATTTTTATGTCCATCTAAATTATTACATTGGTTAATAAAGTAAAATTTTCCTCAAGAAAGTGGGCAGATTCATATCAGATCCATGATCATGTAAGTAACCAGTGCAGACCTTTAACAGACAGCTGTGAAGGAGCTGTCTTATCTTGGTCTACATTGTTTTCAAAAAGGTTCAATATACAGTAAAACCTCTATATTACGACCACTAAAAAGAAGGTTAATTGACGGTATAAAAGGCAGGTGACAGTTTAATTAACCCTTTACTCCACAGGCTGTTTCTTAGTATTGATTATAGGTGACCGCTGAAAGCAGGTTGAAAACCTTGTTTTAAGCAGTCACCTGTCTTAAACACTTAATAACACAATTTTGTGGTCGTAATAGACAGGTTTTACTGTACACTCTTAGCAGGTGAAGGGTTAACCTAGTATTGTGTGTGTATTTAGCTTTGATAATATGATTTTTAAGTACTTTTTATTTTGAACAAACTGTCAAGTTTATTATGGCAATTTTTATTTGTTTTTTTTTATGACCTGTTTAGTTGATATGTTTGTTAAGTTTGTTAGCTCTACTGGACACACTATAAGAGAGAGGTCTCATATCAGGATAGTTTTATTTTTCATCTTTTCATGAGACATATTTGATCCTTTTCTCAGTGCTTAGGATGCTTTACATGTCCGAATAAGTGTACTAAAAGGAACATTATTTCTAGTTATAACACTTCACCCCATAGCTTGGTTTCAGTATTGAAAGACAAATGGTTGCTAAAAACGCTGGCTGAAAGTAAAGTAGAATGTTCCTTTAAGGTGTATTCTGCTTTACATTCGACCTACTTTAAGCTACATTGCCAATATAGAAAAAACTTGTGTGCATATAATATTCCTGAATGTATCAAGTCATAAATTAATGGTGTGAAAAAGGAATGATATGGACTGGTTGGGCTATCTTTGAGGTATATTAAAAATGACAAGTTTTTGTGGTTATACCAGTAGAGCAACACATGTTTATATTTCCACTTGTTTATTTTATTGTTTTGTTTTGACTCCCTATTTTTGTTACTTCCCCGTGTAGATGAGGACAATTTAATGTCTGAGCCAGCAGTAACAGTAATGGACGAGCAGCCAGACTCTGCTGCCATTGCTGATACGTCAGCAGTAGCAGCTGCCACTGGCCCGCCAAGCAGAGGTAACGTCTTCCATCTGTTGAGAATGACCATGGGTTTGGCTGGCATGTTAGCATTATCATGAGAATTATGAGGAGAATACTGCAGAGCTCCAGATAACCAGGATGTAGTGCCTAACCAAACCCTATGTTGTGAATCGAATGAGTAGTCATACCATATGGTTTGTGCAGTCATAAGAATTTTCGCTATCTTTATTTGGAGATCTTGCGAATCAACCTAGACTCCAAATTACTTCAAAGACATATGTCTTCCATTTGTGTAATTCAGTTTATCTTGAACAGAACTATTGGAATCCATGGCTATTCAACACTGTTTTAAGACATTACTGAAGTTTTAGCAATTGTAAACACTGAAAAGGGAAAAAGCTATTTAGCTAGTGATCGAGTGTTTATCTGGAGCTCTGATTGAACTTTGAATGAAGCATGTTTGTTTATCAAAGGGTTTGGATAACTATGTATCTTTGGCATCTACATAATGCAGACAAGTAGTAGGAGGTTTACATACCTATCAACTGACAAATCACCATGCTGGCCCAGATTATGAACATCACTAACTCTGAGCTTGAGTTAGATACACACTGTTGGACAGATTGATGTCGGCTTCTGAACCAGTAGAGAAACATAATGTCCATTGAGACATTAGCATTTGCTTAACCCATTACTCCATACACCTTTTACTAATTTTGAAGACCAGTAAAGCAGCTACCATGCACTTAAAACAGGTTGAAAGTAAAGCAGAATATGTGCCCAAAGGCGCATTCTGCTGTACTTTCAGCCTGCTTCAAGCTACTATCTGCTAGGATATAGAACACATTTCTTATTGTACATCTTCATGACTATATATTTGAACTACTTTCTTCAGTGGGGGAATAAACCAAAGGCATAAAAAGTGTCTTTATGGGGTAATGGGTTAACACTTTCCTCCTGCTTTAGGATACACCACAAAACAAGACTCATTGATGGTCTTGAATACAGACTGGTGGCAGTGTAAAACAAGATGAAAGGAGCTTTCTGTTAACATTCTAACTTGCTTTAAGCAGTCAACTGGTTTAAACACTGAAGGAGATAAGTAATTATTTGCACTTTTAACTGGGGATGAAAGGATTAACCCATTACCCCATATCCTGTTCCTAATTTTGAGGATAGGTGACGACTTAAAGCAGAACTGGTTGAAAGTAAAGCAGAATGCGCCATAAGGCGCATTCTGCTTTACTTTCAGCCTGTTTTAAGCTACCAGCTGCTAGAATGTAGAACTTATTTCTAGTGTTAGATATTCACAACTGTATAAATTGGAACTATTTTCTTCAGTGGAGGAATAAATTATAAGCGTAAAAATGCGTTTTTATGGGGTAATGGGTTAAGAAGATACCATTTCTAGAATACTAGAAGTTGAGCTATTTATCTCTTTGCTTGAGAATAATGCCAAAAATCTGAAAGCTATTTAATAGGATAATCATAGTATCATGATTTATATTTATGCACACAATATCTACCATGACTATTTTCATTATAGCCCTTGATCAGTATAGATCAAGGTTGTATTTATTCTGACCCCAGCTGATGAGTAATACTCATATTCTTACTGTAAGCACACTGGCGCATATAGTACAGTCCTTAGGGAGGATGGTTAATGTGTTAAGCATGTATGTCAGTTAGTAGAACACTTCAGTTATGTATCTTAACATACAACAGAAATATGCAAACACTTAACGCTAGACCCAGTGGTTTGGTAACCAATTCCGAAAGGTATCTTTTAAGATATGATTTGTCAAAGTCATCGATCATGCTGCTTTATTTGTAGTTGTGTTTTGTTTTGTTATTGTGCATAAACATGTTTTATTCTAGAGTATCTTTTCTAGGAGAAATTTTGATTCAGTAACACTTAAAGGGAGACATTTTACATAATTTTGTATGTGAAACCTTAATGTTGGTGTTTTATCTTCTTTTATTTAACTGTTTGAGGGTTATCTGCTTTTAAATTGTCATTTGCTCAAATTCTAAAATTAAATAATAACTGTATATATTATCAGCAATACAATCCAAATGGCTGTTTGGATCCTAATTATTAACCCTTTCCCACATAGCATATCTCTAGTATTGAATATAGGTGTCCACTTAAAGCTATCATCTGCTAGAATATAAAAAAAATTGTATGATACATATTTATGACTGTATAAACTAGAACTATTTTCTACAGTGAAGGAATAAACTTAATGCGCTAAAAGGCACTTCTATGGGGGAAAGGGTTAAATGCTGTGTTGCACAGAATTAGATCTTGACCCAAACTATTTGCTAAATGCAAATATTTGCCACTAACCAATTCACAGTTAATCTCTATATAAATTTGAACTACGTGCATAGTAGTCCTATGACACTGGTGTAAGATTACATGTTGCATAATCAAGAGCTTGGTGCAAAACTACTGTAACTCCTTCACAATGGTGAAGGAGTTACAATAGCTTTGCACCAAGCCTTGGAATTATGGAACTTGGAAGCTCGCTTATATATGGTAAATTGGATAGATCTTGATTTTGAAATAAAAATGCAATAGATTATGAACTACTGAACAAATTTTGGAGAAATAGCTTCAAACATTTTGCTACCAAAGGTAGTATATCATAATAATGCACCAAGGAAAAGGTTGGGGAAAAGGGTTTTCAAATCGAGGGCTTGGTGCAAAACTATTGTAACTCCTTCACAATTGTGAAGGAGTTACAATAGTTTTGCACCAAGCCTCGAAATATAAAATAAGTGTTTGTAAACTTTCATGCAATTGGACAAATTATTTCAGGAAGCTCCATTTTGGAGCTTATTGTACTATTGTATTGAACAGCCAACCTTTTTTCATGTTCCTCCAGTCCTTGAAGTGATGCAGTGCGTGTAATATAATGTTACCCTTGTTTTACTACAAACCAATGTTGAGTTTTGGTGAGTTGTCTTTAGTACTGCAGCTGAGGTCACACAACATTTTTATGGGCCTTAATGAGTACAGCATGTTGCATTACAGTTTGGTGACCTTGACATTTCACCTTGAGGTTACATTTTTGCAATGAGGTCAGTTATGGACTATTAAATAGAGTGTTGTATTGATGGTATATACAGCAAGCATCATTTCTAGTTAAATGTCTGAATTATTCACTGCTATTTTTGGGAGTTTTTTTTGTTACTTCCATTTGGCATTAAGCTGCAGCCTACTTTAACTTGACTAAATGCTTTTAAGAGAAAGTTTGTTCTGTACCAGCTGAAGCAGGCACACTGATGTCTTCAAACCTTAAGTATATTAGGTGGTAATTTTATGCCGGATAAATCGCATCAAGTCAGTTACTGTCTTTCAATACTTATGATATCTGATTTATAGCATGTTGATTTTTATACTGCAGATATGTCATATATGATTGTCAATTGCAATATTGTATTAATGTATACACTTAATTGTACTGAATGTGAGATATTTATGCCATTGTACATACTATACATCTTTAAAATACCTAACACAGTGTAAAGAGACAGATAACCAGATGGCAAATTGACATGTTTGAGAAATAAATTATTTTTACTTTTAATCACATATTCAAAAGTGATGTATATAGGTAATCTTTAACCCATTACCCCATAGCCTTTTCCTAATTTTGAAAATAGGTGAACACTTAAAACAGGTTGAAAGTAAAGCAGAATGCGCCTTAAGGTGCATTCTGCTTTACTTTCAGCCTGCTTTAAGCTATATATATACCATCTACTAGAATATAGAAGATATTACTGATAACACATATTCATGACTATATAAATTGGAACTATTTTCTTCAGTGGAGGAATCAATTTAGGGCGTAAAAAGGTGTATTTATGAGGTAATGGGTTAAGAAAGGTGACGCAGTTAATGCAGGAGAGGATTGCAAAGAGCTGCTGTTGCAAGCTTTCTGCATTTCTGTTTTATTGGATACTAACAGCATGGCTATATCTGTGTGCCCATGTCATAGGCTTTAATATGTATAGAACAATTCCCGTCAACACTTGCTTCTATTCAACCTTTTGCATGCATGATCTAAGATTACTACAGGTTGAAAACAAAGTTGGTTTTTGTTAAGCTCATCTGTGCCATGGTGAACTATTTGGTAGTCCTTTGTCCATCATCCTTTGCTTTTTGTGTTGTCAGACGTCTGTCATTGCCATCGTTTTCTTTAAAGAATTTCTGAGAAACCATTGGGTCAATTAAACTTCTTTAAAACTTCACTGGAATACTTGTTGTTCAAATGTAGGTCATTTGATATTAATAGTGGCAACCAATTGAAAGAATTTTAAATATCTTCTTCCCAGAACTTCTCAGGCAGGAACTGTTAGCCTGATTTGGAAATAATTTCCCACTAATGATCCTCCATGGATGACCGTCTACCAAACTTTTAAAATTAACTTTCCTATCATAAAACATGACCACCAATGGGTGGGGCATGTTTCCTTATTCACATTTATTAAAGTCTTAAAAAATCTTATTCTTGAAACCATTAGCCTGATTTGATCGTAATTTTACACAAAGGAACGTAACATCGGAATTGAAATTAGTTTTTCTCATTTTATTGTTGGAATAGGTGAGCGATTCAGGGCCTTCATGGCCGTCTTGTTTAATGAAGTTTCCCAAGAGTTTAGATTATTTTTTAATCATTTCTCTTGTTGAAAAGTCATTTGATGCCTTTACATACTCTTTCATGGAATACCACTTGATACTTCAAAGTTCTACCTTGTCCTGATAAAGATCTAAGGGAATCTCTTCTTGCATTCATATAGGTGTTGCATATAGCAACCTACCAGTTAAGCAGAAAGCTCCTGAAGTATTATGCTTGACTTTGATCCTGCTTTAACCCTTTGAACCCTAGTCCCGCATATAGGCGTCCTTTTCAAACAGTGTACATGTGAATAGAACACTTGTCCTGTGCAAACAGTGAAGACCCAGATCAGAGGGCTCCGAAAGGAGCCCTCTGATCAGGGTCTTCACTGTTTGTCATAATGCCAAACATTGACAAAAACAACCCTCAAAAGTCAGAAATGGACTAGACTAAAATGGAAACTGGTAATGTCCAAAGTTTCAGGGAGGAAAGAGTTAAGTAACCATTTAGCGTAAACACTGAAAAGAGCTGTTTTGGACGGGTTAATTGTGCAAAATACTCCATCCTGCTTGAAGCAACCACCTGTAACTTTAATTTTCTATAGTTACAAAAACATTTGTTCTATGTCTAATGATCAGCTCTGAAACTGCTACTTAATAAAGACTTAACCATTTATTAAATAACTTTCAAGTGAAAAATGTTCCCCACTGTCAAACAGGTCACCCTAACAACAGAGAAACTGAAATAGGACATCTTTGAGCTTGGTCTGCATCATGTACTTCATATTAAATCTTATGCATCTTTTGTAAAATGGATCTACATGTAAATGGAATTTTGAATGACAGATACTAATGGTTCAGACTGGATTTCAGTGGCATTGTAGTGTTTATTAAGAGCAATTGTAGTCTTGATACAGATGTGATAGAGTGTCAGGGTTTAACAGCAGCACTGTGTGTTATTGCTGCAAAGGAATGTTTGTGCACTAGATGCTTGAATGATAAGATTCTGGTGAGGTAGGGTTTTCAAGAAATAAATTGTGTGTATTTTCATGACTTGTAATGCTTTTCTTCAATACCATATTTATATCGTTTAAAATTATGGGATGCCAAGAGAAGGCTGATAATAAATCTGGCTGGCAGAAGGCAGAGAGAATTCAGCTTTATTTTCAACCTGCTTTAAAATTAAACCCTTTACACCATAGCCTATTGATAATTTTGAAGACTGGTCTTCACTAGTCGTAAAGCAGATAGAAAGTAAAGCAGGATGCTCCTAGAAAAGTATTTCTATGAGGTATTGTAAAGGCATCAAAAGGGGCTTCTGTGGTGGTAGGAGGAAGCCAAGGATAATGTTTGATCACTGGCTAATGTTACAATTAGGAATGACATGTTTGTAGAGGATTATCTGTCAGATTATACAGTGATCATACAGTAGAACCTCTCTATTACGGCCACTAAAAATAAGGTTATTTAATGTTATAAAAGGCAGGTGACAGCTTAAAGCAAGGTGACGGTAAAACAGAAAGCTCCTGCAGGAGCTTTCTGTTTTACTGTCACCTTGCTTTAAGCATCTACCAACCTTAAGCAGGAAATAATTAATGTAATTAAGTGGTGCTATAGAGAGGTTTTACTGTACACTTAACCCTTAGCCTGCCACTCACGACTATAGCTCCATATGCAAACAGCTTGGATCCGGATGAGACGTCGAGTAACTCGGCGTCTCATCCGGATCCAAGCTGTTTGACACTCGGACAACATTTTCAGCAATTTTGAGCAACTTTGAAACTTGAAGCAGACGAGAAAGATAGCAGACGACAATTTATTTGGCGGGCTAAGGGTTAAACCTTTTACATCTAATGCAAATAATCTTGTTTCTCGTCTTCTAATCAAGCCTTACTTTGCATGCACCCAACTATGATATTTTCACATTGAAGTCTTGGAATTCTTGTTGCTTCTAGCTAAACTGATGAACATTTTTACAGCAATGTGCATGATCCATATGATGTTTGACCCTTTCCTAAATAGCCATTTACAGTATTTGAGACAGGTGGTTGTTTAAAACGGACTGAAAGTAAAGCAGAAAGCTCCTCAACCCATGGTAAGCAGCTACCTGTCAGGATGATAAAGCTTTCTGTTGCCCTTTATATGGTAGCAGCGAAAAGTAGCATTTCTTTGAAGAATAATGATGGCATGAAAAGGCAATCCAGTAGAATCTCTTTATTGCGACCACAAACATGTGTTACTTATTAAATTTTTACAAAAGATTACTGTTTAAAGCAAGGTGACAGTAAAAGAGCTTTCTGTTTTACTGTCACCTTGCTTTAAGCTGTCACCTGACTCATATACAATCAATTAGCCTTTGTTTTAGTGGTCGTAATAGAGAGGATTTTACTGTACTATGGCGGAAAGTGTTAAATGAGACAAATTTCTGTATATATTGTTGCATGAGATGAGTGTTTGAGGAAGATATTTGATACCTTATACAGTCAAACTTCGATATCTCGAACTTGTTTAACTTAAACTATCCGATAGTTCGACATATGAACTGCATTATTTCATGTTGTTTAAATCGAACATGCCCATATTTCAAAGTTAAAACGTGGCCTAGCCATGTTTTAACTTTGAAATACGGGTATGTTCGACAAAAGCGACTTCGAGATATTAAAGTTTGACTGTACTTCCTTGTTTTGACAGTGCAGTGTCACTGAAAAATGAAACCACAGCCGAACAATTCAAATTCATGCATTGTTTATATGTGTATCTATTATAGTTTTTTATTTTAAGTGTTTCTACTGTTTAAATTTGTTTTGTAAAATGTTTAGGAAATAGTGCTTTTTTCTTCCTTGTTATTTAGTGTCTCAATGTGATTACATGTGTTTGACATGTTTTCCTGTGTTTACTCATGTAAATTAAGTAGAACTAAAGATCTTTAGCTTAGGTGCTGGTTTTATTTGATGTGTTCAACATATTGTAGAGGTTAATCATGAAGAAGGCCAGGACAGTTCAAGTGTAGATCCTAATATCTGTAAGACTGGTACAGACTCGGAGTCATCAGACGAGTATTCTGGCGAGGAATACAGCAGCTCAGCAGAGGAGTCTGAATCTGATCATAGCGATATGGAGTCCTCTGAAAATGAAGGAACTTATAATATGAACCCTGAACAAGATGAGCATATGGAGGGTGAAAGTTTCACAGAGCACAGTGCAGATATAGTTGAAAATTTGGATGCTAATAATGTGAATAATGCTGATAAAAGTAATATGGATGGCGTTTCTGCTTTTGAAAATGAAAGTAGCAATTTATTAGACCAAATTGCAGAGACAGTAGATAAACTTGAAGTAACCCAAAGTGAAAGTGACTTGAAGGATTTGATTGATGTAGTGGAAGATGGATCTTCACAAGCAATGGAAGTAAGCCAGGAAATTACTGGTAACCCGTGTGAAACATATGAACCATCGAGCAATGAAGAAACTGATTCTGTTAGAGTTGAGCAGGTAACTCAACATGATGATTTTGATAAGAACAGTGATTTGCCTGATGATAATATTGAATGTGCTGGTAAGGAAGAGACTCTGTCATTGGACCTACATGCAGAGAACACAGATGATAATTTAATGTTAGAACAAAATTATATTGAAAAAGATGAAGTTGAAAAAGCTACATTATCTATCGATGTTGATCAGAATAATCATGAGATGGATGCAGATGCTACAGAAATGGATTTGCAGGGAGAACAAAACTCTGAACTGGAGAGTACTGAATCGATTACTGAAGAAATTTCTCAGGATACAGAGGATGACAGTGTATCTGAATACAGATCCATGGGCATGTCTGAAGATGAAATGAGTAAACTTCTAGAAAAGTTGACAGGTGAAAATGAAGACGAATGTGTTGACAGTGTTGAACAGGACAAGTTCCTTGATAACATTGAGCCCCCAGTGTTTGAACAGATTTCAGAGTCCGTTCTGTGCAATGAAAATTCTTCAGATGAGTCAGTTGACTCAGAAAGTGAGCATGATGACTCTTCCATAGATAGCGACATTTCTGGAGACGAACCTGTAATGGGTGTTTGGAATCCATCCCCACTCCATGCAAATCTTGATTCAGTTTCAGAAGAAGATTTTTCGAAAGTCGAACCAGATGAAGCAGCAACTTCATCCATTTTAAAAGGCTATACATACCCTGAGAATGAAGATGAAAACAATCAGTCAACAAAGGTACAAGCACATATTGCAGATGATACTGCAGACCAGTGCCATGTGAAATTTCAGTCCCCAACCAATACAATACTTTATGATCCAGAGTCTCCGATTATTGAAAGGGTGTCTGTTCAGGTATCAGATGATCTAATAGATTGTGATGATAAAGCTAAAGGTTTAAATAAAAAAGAAGAGACAAATCAACCAGATTCTGTAGAACCCTCCGACTCAGAAGTTTCTAAGGATCCACTCAGTTTTAATTTGTATAAAGAGGAAAGGGACGAAGAATTACAAGGGGCAATGGAATTAATCCAAGATACTGGTCTGGAAGAGTTAAAAGTACTGGCTTCTCAGATCAGGGGAGGTAGTAGAAGTGAACATTTGAGAAGTGAACCTGATGATCTAGAAAGTGAACAATTGACTGCAGAACCCCAGATTGATGCATCTGAGGACACTGATGCCGAAGTTGTATTAAGAAGAAAAAATCATAAAAATGTTGCTGAGGAACATCCAGAACATGAGAGAAGTGATAGCATGATTATTCATGATATTGAGTTGCCTGATGAACTTACCAAGGAGTATCAAAGGGCAGTTGAATCAGCTCCTGATAGCAATGTTGAATCTAAGATTATCGATGAAGAAGCCAATACACTTTTAAATGAAGCTATGACTAATTTAGATGAAATGATACCTGATGTAGAAGAAACCAATGAAAGAACTGAAACTGTTATGTCTGAAAATAATGCAGACCCTGAGAGTGAAGAATTGGACAAAGTACTTCAAAATAATGAGGAAATATTGGAGGAGATTGTTGAAAGTCATGCACAGCATCCAGAAAGCTCAAGTATTGATATTGATAAAAGTCCTGATGTTGAACAAATTGAAAATTTAGCTTCTAAATTGGCATCAAATATTATGGAAAGTATCAACACCCAGATTCAACCAAATACCAGCAATGTAACTGAGGAAGACGGCATGGAGGATTTCTCTCAAGGTATCGAGGATCTCTCTCATGTTGAAAATGCTGAAGATATTGAGGATTCAAATGAAGATGAACCAGAATCTGCTACTTGTTTCGAGACCTCAATGGAAACTACTATGGTAGAGGCTGATTTGATAGAGAAAGAGGTAGATTTGATAGAGGAAAAGGTAGATTTGATAGAGAAAAAGGCAGATTTGATAGAGGAAGAGACAGATTTGATAGAGGAAGAAACAGATTTGATACAGGAAAAGGCAGATTTGATAGAAGAAAAGGTAGATTTGATAGAGGAAAAGTCAGATTTAGATGAAAGAAGCAATGAAAAACTTAATAATTCAGAAAAACCAGATATCATAACAGTAAACACTAGCACTGTTTGTCAAGAAGAACATGTGGAAGACCAGATAGACGAGATAGAGGAGGCCGAGGCAATAGTTGCTAGCCGTGAACAAGAACAGATGGCCAAACCCATAGTGTACAAGGAGCGAGAGAGAAGCAGCTTCGGTGAGCGAGCAGCAGCCATGGTTTTGGAGTTGTCATCTGAAGGTACTAATCTCCAGACATGTATCCGAATCTTGTGGCTGTAGCATGCCAAGCCTAAAGGACTGGTTGATGTCCTGTATATCTTCATATACCACTGTAGAGCTACATTTCTCCATCATCAATAAGCTCTAACAATGTCTACACATTCATTGACTCCTCTAACAATCATGTCCTTGTATAAATCATTAGTTATCATTACTCACTCCTTGTTTCTCTTTAATTCAACTGTACATGTTTGTCTTGTAACTTTATGCTGTTGTTTATACCACGTCTTCTTTTTCTCTCAGTTTGCTTTTAGAAATAGGTGCATGTGGTTGTTTTCATCATTTTATTCTACATTTAAACTTGTTTTAAGTGGCTATTCACAAGATGATAAATAGAAACTCAAAACTGATGTTTTCTAATCATGTCCATGGACAATATCAGATTATTTGTATTATTTTGCCAGTACCCAAATATCCATGTGGTCAAATTCAAATGGGCAGTAGATAAAATTAACATGTCATCTCACTTAAAGATTAAATGGTCTGGTATTTAATTGACATGGATTATGGTATAGGTTGATACTGATATGTAAAAGTTCAACCTTTTCTTGTGTCAAGAATAGGCCTCAATAGTCAAGAAGTTCTATTTAAGAAAATATTCTGTCTTTCTAATGAGTAGCTACTTACTACAAGTCTGACTGTACAGTATAGCCTATTACCCCATAAAATTTTATTCCTCATACAAAATCAATAGTTCCACATTAAACATTCATTATTCACCATAAATGAAAATAATTTATATCCCAGCAGATTGGTAGCTTAAAGCTGGCTTAAGGTAAAGCAAAATTTGCCTTAAGGTGATTTCTGCTATTTAGTTTCAACCTGCTTTAAGTTGTTACCTGTCTTAAAAACTTGAAACATGGGGAAATGGGTTAAACTGTAATGGACAAGAATTGTGAATGACATTGCCTTGTTTATTACAGTGGTAAAGTATAGTTTTGGGAGATTCTATTTTCTTTTAAATCTTAAAATACTACATCAGAATCTACTCTGTTCTTAGTACAACACTTAACCAGGTAAAAAATATATGTGTGCAGTTAATTAATATCTTAATTTTGGTTTGTTTTCTTTCAAATATAAATTGTAATTGTGTTTTATATTATTCTTTGTTTTTTAAGTAATTTGTGATTTGCAGGGGTAAAGATCATGTTTGATAGATGAAAATGTTTGGAAACATGATCAGTCATGTCTCTGTGAAAATGTTTGAACATGGTGAGACATGTTCAAACATGACCATTTGTTAACATCTGATAATCTATGACCATGGTGCAATTTAATGCACATGTTTAACCACATTTGATGCACATGTTTAAATATGTTAATATCATGGTCAGATCATTTTGAAACATGGTTTGAATTGTTTAAACATGTTAATGGAAGGCTGAAATATATTTTCAAAAACATGTTTCAATGTGTTTAATCATTTTATTTAAACTATTGTCGAACATGGCTGAACATGGTTAAGATCAGATTTTTTACCATGTTGCCATTTAATACACATGTTAAGACATGTTCAAACATGTTCAAATAATCATGACATGGTCATATATTGTTAAAAACATGCTCAAATAACATGTTTTAACGTATAAGAAATATGTTTAACACTTTTCTATCATGATAATGTTGCTAGTTAGTTGACAAAAGTTATTCCATGTTGAATTTTATTTGTCTTTAGTTGTTTTAAATTATGTCTCCAACAATTATATATATCTAGATTAGTAGAACTGTACGGTTTAGATTCATTGATTTTGTTTTACATGTCAAAATGGAAAATCAATTCTGTTGGAGCAGATTTTTATGTTCCCTGTAATATTTTTATCCTGCTTGCTTGACTGGTCCCTGAGGCTGTTTATGATGCCTGATAGTGTTGGAGACAGAGCATTTGGTCTTATTATTCAATAATTAATACAGTTTAGCAGTGAGAGTCGGCGGCAGATGTGTCATTGGAGGGGAGATAACTCTAACCATTCTGTTACAGTGTGATAGATTTTAAATTCCTCCAGATCTGGTAGAGTTGCCTGATGAACTTACTTGAAGGCAATTTATTGCTGCAATCTTAGTAAATAAGGAATTAACCCTTAGCCCGCCAAATAAATTGTCGTCTGCTATATTTCTCGTCTGCTTCAAGTTTCAAAGTGCTTCAAAGTTGCTCAAAATTGCTGAAAATGTTGTCCGAGTGTCAAACAGCTTGGATCCGGATGAGACGCCGAGTTACTCGGCGTCTCATCCGGATCCAAGCTGTTTGCATATGAGCTATAGTCGTGAGTGGCAGGCTAAGGGTTAAATGCTATGTGGTTATTGTAGGCTTTTGTTTCTCCATAAATATGCCTTGAAATTTCCTATATCCTATCAGGTGATAACTTCAAGCAGGTTGGAATTAAAGTAGAACCTGAGTGTACCTTAAGTCACATTCTGCTTTACTTTCAACCTTCTTTGAGTTTTCGTTTCTCTTCCAAATTAGTACAAGCTACAGGGTGAAAGTAGAGGTTGTAATTAGATTGCAGCAAATTGAAGGTCAATTAGATGAGGTTTTAACATGTAGCTCAGTGACTCATAGCACGATCAATAGTGAACTCTTTGAACACAAAACTTACTTTTTTTCATCAGCAATAATTGCGATCTGCTACAATTTTGAAACATGAATTATTAAAAAGTTCTTTGAGAATTGAGTCGGGGTGTCAAATGGTACGAATCCTGATGAGACCTGGACCAAGTCAGCCTCTCATCTGGTTCCAAACTGTTTGCAAAGTTAATGACAGTTTTTGCAGTTAGCATGCAAAGCGTTAAACCTGTTGGAATGCTTTTGCAGAGGTTTTTATTGAGTGTCGTATGAGCTGTTTGAGTTGAGACAAAGCGAACTTTCAATGTGATGTCATTACACCTAGGGGATAATTTGAGAAATGTCGGCATTTTGTAGACCAGTCTAGTTGATGATATTGATTTGTATGTTCAGAATATTCATGGTGTATGATAGTTTTACAATCAGACCAATTGATTTATTTTTGTTTGTTTTTAAGCCTTTAAATGTCATTTGCTCAAAATGTCATCTGCTTAAGTTTCTGAATTTCATTGTCTTTTGCAGATCTGTAGAAATAATTTCAGAGTGACAAACAGTTAAGATCCAGAGCAAGCCTCACATTTTGTTTGGTCTAATCTGGATCCAAATTGTTTGCAATAATCTTCAATACTTGTCTCCAGTATTTAACCCATTACCCCATAAATACACCTTTTTAAGTCTCTAATTTATTCCTCCACTGAAGAAAATAGTTTCATTTTATATAGTAATGAATATAATTATATACCATAAGAAATCTCCTAGTAGATAGTAACTTCAAGCAGACAGAAAGTGAAGCAGAATGCACCTTAACCCTTTCCCCCCATGAATATTTTCATTTTTATTGAAGCTTTCTGCATTATCACCTGTCTGTAAAAAACATCATACTTCCTCATTTTTGGATGGCTCGACACATTTTTTATCATGCATACACTGCATTATATCATGGACTATGTGACATTGATCAGGATGACATTTTATTGAATTTCCCAGGAGGCGGTAATAATATGCTTCACGATGTCTCCCGTGTTGTAATTCATGTTTATTGGTCTTCATTACTAATAACCATAGACCACAGATTTCTAGATATTGGGTCATGTTATGATAATGCTTAGATCACTGATTTCTAGATACATTGGGTCATTTTAAGGTAATGCTTTGGTCAATGGGTACTAGATGTTGGGTCATTATGAGATAATGCTTAGATCACCGATTTCTAGATATTGGGTCATATGTTGAGATAATGCTTAGATCACTGGCTACTCAGATATTGGGTCATGTTATGATAATGCTTAGATCACTGATTTCTAGATATTGGGTCATGTTGAGATGTTGCTTAGATCACTGGCTACTCAGATATTGGGTCATGTTATGATAATGCTTAGATCAAGGTTTTCTATAATAATTGGGTCATTTTGAGATCATGCTTAGATCACTGGCTACTCAGATATTGGATGATGTTATGATACTGCTTAGCTATAGATCAAGGATTTCTTTAATAATTGGGTCATGTTGAGAAATGCTTGAGGCTACTCAGATATTGGGTCATGTTATGATAATGCTTATAGATCAATTATTTCAAGGTATTGGGGCATGCTCAGGGCTCCAGATAAGAGGTAGTTTTTTCAACAAATCCAACATTTTCTCACTATTTTTAGCACTAAATCCTATGGTGTTACTACTCATTAGAATCGTCTCGAAGAGACGATTCTAATGAGTAGTGACACCATTGGGTTTAATTCAGAAATAAAGATTTTAGTTTTTGAAAAACTACCCTTATCTGGTGCTCTGATGCTGAGATCTTGCTTATAGACCATGAGTGCTATAGATTGGCCCTACTGGGTTATGTTGAGATAATGCTTAGATCACTAAGTCTTGTTACTCAGATATTGGGTAATCTTGATATAGTGCTTATAGATCACTGATTCTTTAGATATTGAGTCTTGTTGAGATAATGCTTAGACCTAATTCTATATGGGTTTATCTTGAGATAATACTTAGATCAATATATCTCTGGCTACTCAGATATTGGGTCATGTTGTGATAATGCTTTGAACGATGATTTAGATAGATATTGGGTCATGTCCCAATAGCTAGAAAACATTGACCTTGTATAATTATAAGCATTATCATAACATGTTTTCTAGGCATTGGGTCATTTTGAGATGTTTAAAGAAGCATGTTTACAAGGTATTGGTTCATATTGAGATAATGATTTGAATCATGTTAACTACTTTAAGAATATACCAACAGTCTGTCAAACAATGAGACAGTTTGTATACAGATAGTTTGTCCAGTAAATTTAACCCTTTATATATCCCATAGCCTGTTTCTAGTTTTGAGGACAGGTAACCTCTTAACCCTTTACCCCATAGAAGCGACTTTTAGCGTATTAAATTTATTCCTGGTACGCTGAAGAAAATAGTTCTAGTTTATACCCTCAGGAACAATTACTATTACAACTATTTTATTTAGCCTAGCAGATTTTAGCTTAAAGCAGGCAGAAAGTAAAGCAGAATGTGCCTTAAGGCACATTCTGCTTTACTTTCAACCTGCTTTAAGTGGTCACCTGTCTTCAAAACTAGAAACAGGCTATGAGGTAAAGGGTTAAAGCAGATGGAAAGTAAAGCAGAATTCGACTTAAACCTTTACTCCATAGATAAACATTTTAACACATTTTAATGTATTCCTTGACTAAAAAAAATAGGTCTACTTTATAATAGACATGAATACGTTTCATCAAAAATATTTTCTATATCACCTTAAGGCACATTCCTCTTTACTTTCAACCTGCTGCAAGTGGTCACTTATCTTTCAAACTAGAAACAGGTTATTGGGTAATGGGTTAAGGCACATTCTGCTTTACTTTACAAGCTTGTTGCCTACCTGTCAAAATTGCGGTGTTTCTCGGGATTCTGCCTTGTGGCATCTGAGAACCGTTCTACCTAGGAGTTTTTCGCTTTGAAATTAGGTATGTTATACTTTATACTACGTATTGGCAAATAGCTTTACCCGATATACCGTTTGATGGAATGTCGATAGAGGCATAACTTGGGAGAGGGGTACAATTCGGAAATTGGAAGTTCGACCCCTTGTCTAGTGTTTATACATTTTTTTCTTCTGTGGTTCAGACTTCTATTGTGACGGTTCCCTGTGCTTTAAGCTACCATCTGCTAGAATATTGAAAATATTAATGGGTTAATCAGACAACAAAGTCTATCATCTGATTCTTTCCTTTCTTTGGATTTTGTGATGAGTCAAGAGTTTTGAATTAAAAGATGATAGAGATTTGGGAAAGATATTATCAGACATTGCCTCAGAGAAAATGCTGACTTCTATCAAAATGTCCATAAATTTCATAACCTCAATATATTATTCATCTGCTAATAAAGCAGGTTTTTATGTTGAGATATTTTAGAACCTCTCCATGGTTATTACTAATCTTTGAAATATTTAATAACCTGGTGTGTTAGATATAAACTCTGTGTTTGTATGTATTATTGTCTCTGGCTGCAGGCAATTAATTTGGAAAAATAATCTTTTAAAAAAACAAAGAAGATTTATTCTTTGCGTGCTGGGTATTATTTTTTGTTTGCAGCAAAAAGTGTCGTCTGCTTCTATTCTAAAAATGAATTTTTCAAATTTTCTTTTATTACAGGGTCATACAGAATGTCAGACATGTTGGATCCTGATGAGACGCTGTGTGTCATGGTGTCTCATCAGAATCCAAACTATTTGCAAATGTTATCGTGGTTTTACTGCTGGCAATTCAAAGAAGTACACTCTTTGAACTTACAATAAATGTTGTTTGCTTTAATATAGTCGTCTGTTCAATTTCTAAAAACATCTATGAGCTTGACAAGCTGTTTTACAGCTTAGATTCAGATCAGATGTATCAGTATGCTAGCACAGTGTCTGATCTGTATCCAAGCTATTGGCAAAAACAAATATTCTCCTTAACCCTTTCACTCTCAATGGTGTCATAAAGCGCATTTGGAAGCCTTCCAGCTTACTTGCAGAAGGTCAGTGGTTCTACCAAGTTGCCGATTTGTGCCTGAAACAGTGCATAAAGGGCTACGGAGGTCTTCCTCCACCTGTAATTAGCTGGATGTCGTGATATGACTGAAATACTGTTAAAAGCGACGTAAATTAAATCACAACAAATAAATAAATAAAGCGCATTTGCAAACACTGCTTTTCATCCTGATCCATGCCACTTGTTTTGAAATCACGTCAGTTATACTGCCTTAACCCATTACCCCATAGCCTGCTTCAAGTTTTGAAGACAGGTGGCCACTTAAAGCAGGTTGAAAGTAAAGCAGAATGCGCCTAATGCGCATTCTGCTTTACTTTCAGCCTGCTTTAAGCCATCATCTGCAGGGATATAGAAAATATTTCTTATGGTTTATAGTCAATTAGTCATAACTGTTTAAATTTGAACTATTTTTTTCAGTAGAAGATTTAATTAAAGGCGTAAAAAGGCGTATTTATTGGGTAATGGGTTAAATCTAACTTTGAAACGATCTTGCAGTCAACAATATTGAAGCAGATAGCAATATGGCGGTGAAGAGGTAAAAACCTCACAAACATTTCATGTAAGGATTAAGCCAAACATTTCATGTAAGGATTAAGCACTCTAAAATTAAAAATGAAAAGCAGCCAAAATGTTTGTAGAAAGATATAATTGCTGCTTTTTCATGGCAGCTGGAAGACTTCCATTAACTTTGCATGCTGGGTAATTTTTTGTTCTGCAACAATTGTCAACTGCTACTGTTCTAAAAAAAGAATTTCAACATTTCTTTCAAAACAGGATCAGAGTGTAAAACAGTTTGGATCCTGGTGAGACTTCGCGTTTCCCAGCATCTCATCGGGATCCAAACTGTAAATTGGACAGGTTATGAATCAAATTTACCAGGTACGGTGCAAATTTAAGAGTTAACATGATTGTATACATGTGTCTGTCTGATACTCAGCATTAGTAGTATATAATATGGGGGGGGGGGGGGGGGGGGGTTACAGGAAAAACCTGATGGCAGTCTGTCAGCAGGGGACTCATGTCTCCTATTCTCAATCTCAGATGATCTTCTGCTATGGCATAAAGAGTTGATGAGGTATACTGTTTTAGGGAACATATGGAAGAGTGTGTTTTGTATTGTAGTAAGAATATCTGGTGAGCTTTGAAAACAGCTGGCTAGTCTCGGTACAGGTGAACATAGGGTACTTTATACAGGGCTTTGAAACACTTTTTGTATGAATTGGCACATATCAGTCACATGCTGCATTAGTTCACTCAGAAAGTTGGCAAGCTCAGAAACTTTACCAGATTTATCATTTAACTCTTTGAACCCTAGTCCCGCATATAGGCGTCAATTTCAAACCGTATACATGTGAAAAGTGCACTTGTCCTATGTAAACAGTGAATACCCAGATCAGAGGAGGAAAGAGTTAACCCATACCCCCAATGCACATTTGTATGGTATAGCTTTAGTTTATTCCTAGACATAAGAAAATTGTTCCACTTTATAATACCTTGAATAAATCTATAAGAAGTATGTTTTATATCCTAATAGATTTCAGCTTAAAGCTGGCTGAAAGTAAAGCAGAATGGGCCTTAAATGCACATTCTGCTTCCTTTCAACTTGCTTTAACCCTTTACCCATAGCCTGTTTCTAGTTTAGAAGAAAAGTGACCACTTAAAGCTGGTTGGAAGTAAAGCAGAATGTGCCTTAGGGCACATTCTGCTTTACTTTCAAGTTTCAGCCTGCTTTAAGCTACCATCCGCTAAAATAAAGAAATATGTTTTATGATACATATTTATGGCTGTATAAATCGAAACTCGTTTCTTCAGCTGAGGAATAAATTAAATCGGCTAAAAGGCACTTCTATGGGGGAAAGGGTTAAGTGGTCAACTGTCTTCTTAACTAGATATAAGGCTATGTAAACTAGATATAAGGCTATGTAAACTAAGATATAAGGCTATGTAAACTAGATATAAGGCTATGTAAACTAGATATAAACTAGATATAAGGCTATGTAAACTAGATATAAGGCTATGTAAACTAGATATAAGGCTATGTAAACTAGATATAAGGCTATGTATGTGGTAATGGGTTATTCAGCACCCAAAGGGTAGAGAAAACAGACTGGGCAAAAATGTCAGTGTTTTACATAATGATGTTTCACACTAGGCAAAAGAGTATGTAAATGATGTAGTGTTAGCCTGGCTTTGTTTTGATATGTTTCTACAGGCCGTTATGACACTGTTTAGCCATTCTTCCTTTATCTGTACCATTATATTGATTATGTTGTTTAATGGAGCAGTTATTTTTCCCTGGCAATGCTGATGATAGTGGTAATATTTATACATGTATGCCCATTGATCCCGTAGGCAGCCTTATTCTGATTGGCCTTTCAGTCTAACTTGTAGCTTGATTGTACAGTAGGTTTGAAGATAGAGAAGTCTATCTTCATCAACTGTTTGGCCATTGTAAATAATTGTTCCTAGTGTTAAAATAAACAAGAAATATCTTTAAAAAAGATATTCAGCGGAATGGGTGGTGGAATTCATGCTGTAGATGGGTGTGCAAAATTGTATGAAATTGGGGGTTTTCAAAGAATTGTAATAAGCAAAAAATACACATTCAAGGATAACTATAACTCTGACTCAAAAACTATAAATGTACAGAAATGCAAAACAATAATATAACCCGTATCCTAGCTACTGGTAGGAGATCCTCAGATTAAATTACTGTTCTATATATCAAACTTCATTCATGGTGAGTTTCTTGAAACAAACTATAACTAAATAAACTGTGCATGCCCTTACAGAACAACAGTTCTATAACACCTCACTCTTGTGAATAAATGATGAAACAACACAATTGTGTTTAACTCACTGGAGGTCATTTATTATATTGCTATCAATGTATGGTAAATTTGAACAAATAGTTAACAATTAAAATAAATTGGTAGTAAAACCATTATTTAACAAAACACATAGCTGCCACTGTGTATCTATAAATAGACATCTTCTATCATATCTTAAAATAGAAGCATGCTGTCATCAGCTCAGTACTACACACTGCCTCAGAGCATTTATAAACCAGCCAGGCTAGTTACAGGGCTCCAGATAAGAGGGGAGTAAACAGAACAAATCTAACATTTTCTCACTCAATTCAGCACCAAAACCTATGGTGTTACCACTCATTTTTATCGTCTCGAAGAGACAATTCAAATGAGTAGGACACCATAGGGTTTAATCCACAAATAAAGTTTTTAAGTTTTGAAATAATTCTCTTATCTGGAGCCCTGGCTACTATCCAATCAGACAATTCAGTTTCAACAGGTGCTCTTAATTCTAAATTTCTGATCAAATATGATTGGTTGAAATGTTTGTCTAAATAAAAATGTAGGTCTGAAAAAAAAATGCTAGAAAGCTACTTTATAACACATTACCCCATTAAATGTGTCTTTTTACGCCCTTAATTTATTCCTCTACTGAAGAAAATTTTTCAAATTTATACTTTCACATATGAATCATAGGAAATATTTTCTATAGCTCTAGCAGATAATAGCTTAAAGCAGGCTGAAAGTAAAGCAGAACGCGCTTTTAGGTGCATTCTGCTTTACCTTCAACCTGCTTTAAGTGGTCAAATTTCTAGAAAACTAGAAACAGGCTATGGAGTGATCATGGTTACATATGAATTATGAATTATGTTCAACAGATTCTGTTAGTGAGGTCTTGGCCACAGTAGGTTATATGACACAGTATCAAACTTTATTGGTTTATTTATAACCATGACTGGCAGGTGACTCATTTAAAAGCTTCGCTGATTAGTTTTAGTGTTTCAGACAGGTTGTTGCTTACGGTAAAGAAAACAGAAATATCTCAACAAAATATTTTTCTTTACCTCTAGCCTGTTTAAAGCGACTCGCAACCGGATGGTGTACTTGTCAAAATAAAATAAAATACTCAAATAAAAGCAAATTTTGTGGCATTATTTGGCTTCTGACATTAAAAAAATATGATCAGTCCAAAAAAAGTCTCAAGAATCGTCACCGAATCTTAGTTTTTAGCTCACCTGGCACGAAGTGCAAAGGTGAGCTTTTAGGATCGCTGAATGTCCGTCGTCCGTCCGTCCGTCCGTCTGTTCACAATTGTTCGTTAACACTCTAGCGCCTACAAATTTCATCCGATCTTCATGAAACTTCATGACAATGTTTGTCTTGATGAAATCTAGGTCAAGTTCGAATGTGGGTCATGTCCGGTCAAAAACTAGGTCAGTAGGTCAAATCATAGAAAAACCTTGTTAACACTATAGAAGCTACAAATCTCAATGGATCTTAATGAAACTTGGTCAGAATGTTTGCCTCATTGATATCTAGTTCAAGTTCGAATGTGGGTCATGTCCGGTCAAAAACTAGGTCACTAGGTCAAATCATAGACAAACCTTGTTAACACTCTGGAGGCTACAAATCTCAATGGATCTTAATGAAACTTGGTCAGAATGTTTGCCTCATTGATATCTAGGTCAAGTACAAATGTGGGTCATGTCCGGTCAAAAACTAGGTCACTAGGTCAAATCATAGAAAAACCTTGTTAACACTCTAGAAGCTACAAATCTCAATGGATCTTAATGAAACTTGGTCAGAATGTTAACCTCATTGATATCTAAGTCAAGTTCAAATGTTGGTCATGTCCGGTCAAACACTAGGTCACAAGGTCAAATCATAGAAAAACCTCGTTAACACTCTAGAGGCTACAAATCTCAATGGATCTTAATGAAACTTGGTCAGAATGTTTGCCTCATTGATATCTAGGTCATGTTCGAATGTGGGTCATGTCCGGTCAAAAACTAGTTCACTAGGTCCAATCATAGGAAAATCTTGTTTACACTCTAAAGGTTGATTGTGGGTCATGTCCAGTCATAATCTAGGCCACTATAGGTCAAGTTTGCCATGGTGTACCAGGTGAGCGATTTAGGGCCATAGTGGCCCTTGTTTTTAGATATTTTCCATCGTTTTTCTATAGCGTTAGCTAATGGTATAGTTGTTGTTGTTGCTTCTCTACACGGGCTCTGACATAAACCGGAGCCGAATAAATGTAGTATTAAGCGCTAACAGTGAAGTACGTTAATTCGCTACCGTATATATAGAGAGCGTCCGTGGTCGAGGCGGTAAAGGCGCATCCTCATTTTTCTTGATTGTCTCCGCTATGGAGGGTCACGGGTTCGAATCCCACCAGAGCTTCTTCCTTTTTTTTTTTGGGAAATGCATATTTTTTTAACAAAATTTATTATCCTAAACTAAATCTTACCCATTTATATAATCATTTGACATATATTTACAAATTACCATTTTTAATGCTAAATCCGGTTGCGAGGATCTTTAAGCCCTTTCCAGAAAATAGAAGCACCTTTAAGCACATTTGATTTATTCTCTCACTGAAGAAAATTGTTCTAATTTGAACAGTGATAAACATGTACTATAAGAAACATTATCTATATGCTAGCATATGGTAGCTTAAAGCAGGCTGAAAGTAAAGCAGATTGCACCTTAACTTAAAGAGGCATTCTGCTTTACTTTCAGCCTGCTTTAAGCTTTCATCTGCTAGAATATAGAAAATATTTCTTATGATACATGTTCATATTGGTATAAATTGAAACTATTTTCTTCAGTGGAGGGATAAGTTAAGGGTGTAAAAAGGTATATTTATGGAGTAATGGGTTAATATCACAAGTACATGCATATTAACATTTTCAGCCTGCTTTAAGCTAACATTTTTTGTAGTGCATATTCATTGTTCTATAAATTGGAACAATTTTTTTTAGTTGAGGAATAAATCGAAGGCATATATCTATGAGGTGATTGGTTAAAGCAAGTTAAAAGTAAAACATTTTTAATCAGTCACAGTTGGTTGTCACTGATTTGTATATAATATGTCTACAGAGGATTAAAGGGCTAAATAATGTATGGATATAAAAAAGCTGAAACTCAAATGTTTTTCTAATCATATCTGATGGGCAATCATATTTGTGGGATGTTTATAACAGTATTGCAGGCAGATCTTCTTAACTTGAGGCACCGACTCCCTGAAGAGTTTAGCTCTTATCGACAAAATCTTTTAGGAAATCTTGCCTTTTAACCCTTAGCCTGCCACTCACGACTATGGCTCCATATGCAAACAGCTTGGATCCAGATGAGACGCCGAGTAACTCGGCGTCTCATCCGGATCCAAGCTGTTTGACACTCGGACAACATTTTCAGCAATTTTGAGCAACTTTGAAGCACTTTGAAACTTGAAGCAGTTGAGAAATATAGCAGACAACAGTTTATTTGGCGGGCTAAGGGTTAACCTTTTACCCCATAGCCTGTTTCAAGTTCTGAAGACAGGTGACCACTTAAAGCAGGTTGAAAGTAAAGCAGAATGCGCCTTAAGGCGCATTCTGCTTTACTTTCAGCCTGCATGCTTTAAGTTACTATCTACTAATATATAGAATATATTTCTTATCGTTACTAGTACTGTATATAGAATATATTTCTTATGGTATGTACTCATGACTATATTAATTGAAACTACATCTGCTAGGATATAGATCATTATTTCTTATGATACATTGGAAAATACATGTAGTTCTTAATTATGGTAAATGTTCATGGCTATAGGCCTATTCATGACTGATGATTGTATAAGGCATATTTATGGAGTAACGGGTTAAAAACTCTCTTTAGAGCCTGGAGGAACCTGGAATGAAATGAAGGGTCCTCGGTATATTCCAAAGTGAGCAATTAAATCTCAGTCAGTGGGTACTGTTGGTTAGATGCTGTTTTAATAGCAGATTGTTGGGATGCTATTAGCTGAGGTTAATGTGTCTGTAGTGATGCATGTAATAGAATCAACACTTGTTTTCCTGTTTTATTTCTGTTATATGAAAAGTCATGCAGTTGTTCATTCACTGTGTCTTGTCTCTCTCTCTCTCTCTCTCTGTCTTGTCTCGGCCATTGATTCTTTTAACCCAATTGTTGATGTCAAAGACTCAAAGGTATAAAATGTACAATTCAAACATGGTTATTTTGTATACACATGCAGATCATTTTCTAAGCTAACCATTCAAATTATTTGATTTTAGTGTGTGTTTTGGGACTGGAATTTTGCAAGATTACTCTCTCTCTCGAAAGTATTTTTGCCAATATTTTGCAATGAATTCTATATAAAAGTGTATCATAATGTACAGTAACTGTTAATGAGCCATAGGAAACTTTTCCTACATCCTAACAGGTTGCTCCTTAAAGACATCACTTGGCCAAGCTTGGGTGGTAACACCTACCCCGGTATATAGTTTGAGTCAAAGCATGCAGAGCATGCACTAACGGTGGTAGCGTCTAGGCAAAGAATCATTCAGGCGTCTCATGTGAGGCCCGCACCTAATAATTGATAGCTTGGTTAGTAAAACCCATTGAAAAATCTATTGAGATCTATTATGTAAAGGCCTCTATTCAAAGCTGAGTTGTTGCCTGAAAACTTTTCTCATGCTGTATACCGGTATATACCTGTATTTTGACACCTACTAAACAATGAGGGGGGAATCAATGAAAGGACTGGCTTAATATGTCTTTAAAATAAACAGAAAGATAATGACAGAACATTCCTTAAGGAACTTTCTGCTTTAATTTCAGGATGTGCACTGTTTGGTTTCTATTTTATTTTTTGCCTGGAAACAGCCCTATAAATCAACATTAAATGGTCATTAACCCACTACCCGATAAATACACCTTAATTTATTCCTCTACTGAAGAAAATAGGTCCACAAACATAAATATGTATCATAAGAAATGATTTCTATATTCTAGCAAATGGTAGCTTAAAGCAAGCTGAAAATAATGCAGAATGTGCTTTAAGGTGCATTCTGCTTTACTTTCAACCTGCTTTAAGTGTTCACCTGCCTTTAAAACAAGAAACAGGGTATGGGTTATGATGAGTTGGAAAAGTCCATGGGAGAAATTCTCCAATGTAAGTGATATTCAGCATTGCAGAAAGAAGTGGCATGGTATGGCAAATACTTTGTGTCAGTTTCTGTGTACTGTGTTGATGCAGACATGCAGTAAATTACAGTGCCAGACAGATGCATCTCCTGATTGTGAATCTGCTTAGTAATGGCTTTACCAGGATATTGGCATTTTAAGCCAACTTTGGAAAAACAAAATACGCTCTGCTACCATTTACATGGCTGATTGCCCCAGTTACATTTTCGTGGCATCTGCTGTAAGACACATACAGTAAAACCTCTCTGTTACTACCACAAAATGGTGTTAATTATTAGGTGTGTATGACAGGTGGCTGCTTAAAGCAAGGTGACAGTAAAACAGACAGCTCCTTTAGGAGCTATCTGTTTTACTGTCACCTTGCTTTAGGCTGTAACCTGTCTTTTATACAATTTATTAGCCTTTCGTTTTAGTGGTCGTAATACAGAGGTTTTACTGTACTCATATACCAGTCATATAAATCAGTGTATAGAGCATATACAGGCCACACAATGCAGTTAAAAATAGTCACTTCAAAACTAACATTCTGGCTTTGACAAATTGCAAAAGTGAAGGCAAAAATAGCAATAATGTTAAGGCATGCAAACAAATAAGTGACATCATCTATGACTGGACTTGAAGTATTGTACACAATAGTTCTGTACTGCATTGTGCATTACGGTAACTTTTACATTTTAAACTTAAAACTCTAATTTTGCTGGACTGATTTTGTTGAAACTTGGTAGAAATTATCAGTGTATGGTCCTGACTAAACATTGTTTCTTTCACTTTTTGTGTGAGAAGACATAGCTCTCTGGTTCCTCAATTCAGATTATTCAGGTCTTTGATTTGTTTGTTGGGATTTGTCATTTGGCCTGCTGGATGAAAAATGTTTTTATACTGAAGGGGTTTAACTATTATAGTTCAAAGTGTTCATACATCAGCTATGTAGGTGGGAATGGCAAGATCTCGGGAAGTGTTCAGAACAGTTTATTAGAGAACATCTCTGCCAGAGAAAAGTCTGTTCCAATGTGAAAGTTAATAGTACATATCTGAGACTAAATGAGTTTACCATCTCTACACTGATTAAACATCTTCAGCATCATCGTCAATAGTTATACTGTATATATATATACGGTACAGTGAAATCACAGTTATACAACTTGTATATTACAACTTGTATATACAGTGGAGTCGCAGTCAGTTTGAGTATTGACTGGTTCGATAATACATTAATAAGAATCATTATGCCCCCACAAACAAGAGTTTGAGGAGGGTATACTGGAATCAGCCTGTCGGTCGGTCTGTCTGCAAAATCTTGTACTTTCAACTCCTCCTTCAGTTTCAACCGGATTCATTTGATACTTGGCATAAATGTTACTCAGGTGTAGTAGATGTGCAAGACACAAATTTTCAGGTCTCTGTGACCTTGACTTTGACCTTTGGCCTTGAAATTGGTATGCATAATCTTGTACTTTGAACTCCTCCTTCACTTTCAACCTGATTCACTTGATACTTGGCATAAATGTTACCCAGGTATAGTAGATGTGCAAGACACAAATTTCAGGTCTCTGTGACCTTAACCTTTGTCCTTGAAATTGGTCTTGAAATTGGCAGGCAAAATCTTGTACTTTGACTCTTCTGTCACTTTCAACCTGATTCACATGATACTTGGCATAAATGTTACTCAGGAGTAGTAGATGTGCAAGACACAAATTTCAGGTCTCTGTGACCTTGACCTTGACCTTTGTCCTTGAAATTGGTCTTGAAATTGGCAGGCAAAATCTTGTACTTTGAACTCCTCCTTCACTTTCAACCTGATTCACTTGATACTTGGCATAAATGTTACTCAGGAGAAGTAGATGTGCAAGACACAAATTTCAGGTCTCTGTGACCTTGACCTTTGACCTTGAAATTGGTCTGCAAAATCTTGTACTTTCAACTCCTCCTTCAGTTTCAACTTGATTCACATGATATTTGGCATAAATGTTACTCAGGAGTAGTAGATGTGTAAGACACAAATTTTAGGTCTCTGTGACCTTGACCTTTGGCCTTGAAATTGGCAGGCAAAATCTTGTACTTTGAACTCCTCATTCACTTTCAACCTGATTCACTTGACACTTGGCATAAATGTTACTCAGGAGTAGTAGATGTGCAAGACACAAATTTCAAATCTCTGTGACCTTGACCTTTGGCCTTGAAATTGACCTAACCTTGGTTATGAAAAAAAATTGTCCAGAGCATATCTCATTTACCCTATCATCCACGATTACCAAACCTGGTGTGTTTTCATTATTATATGTTGGGATTGCAGAGTGTCATATACCATTTTTAAGTCATTTTGACGTTGGCTTACACCTTTGACCTTATTGTAAAACCTTATTGAAAACGTCTGCAGAGTGTGACAGAGTGCTGTATAGTGGGGGTATTTATCACCTTTAGTGATACTAGCCGTTCTAGTTCTTACTAGTGCATCCTTTATTTTGATAAATGACTGCTCAATTCTTTACCCATAACCTTTATGTATTTTTGAAAACAGGTGATCATATGAAACAGGTTGAAAGTATATCAGAATATGCCATAAGGAAGCTACAATTTGCTAGGATATAGAAATTTCTTCTTCAAATAATAGTGGTGCCTTTATAAAGGTACCTATTTTCTTCATTGGAGAATTAAAGTAAAGCATAATAATGTGTATTTATGGAGTAATGAGATAAACCATGTTAGGTAAAAGACAAACCCAGATCATATTAATGACTGCTTAAAGAGGATTTATTTGCTTCAGTTGAGGTATAAATAAAGGTGTAAAAAATCGTATTAATGGGGTTATGGGTTAAAAACAGTATGTATTACCATAGACACCTACCCTATCCAATTCTCTGTATCCCGTGAGGTAAGAACTGAACACACCAATAACATGTATGATTGACTTGATTCGTTCTGCAGAATGGTATAGAACAGAAATAAGCAGTCATAAAACAATTGGTTTATTGTATTAACAGAGGAAATACATACAGATTATTCCATTTCCTGAGGTCTTTCCAATATCTTAAGACGGTCTGAAGGAGTACCTGTAAAGTAATGCCTTATCTCTTTGCATGCTGGGTAATTTTTTTCGTCTGCAACAATTGTCGTTTGCAACTGTTCTAAAAATAGAATTTTCTAAATTTCTTCTCAAAACAGGATCAGAGTCTCAAACAGAATGGATCCTGATAAGACGCCGCGTTAAGCGGCGTCTCATCAGGATCCAAACTGTTTGCAAAGGCAATCACTGTGGGTCATATCTTCCGCCAGCATGCAGAGTTAATATGACTTCTACAATATGACTAATTGTTTTGCACAATTTTTGTGTGTGATTCCAAGTATTATCAATTGCTCTCTTATTCTGTTTGTTTCTTGATACATGGTTATATTTTATTGTGATTTACAAAGAACTGACAATGATGTATACTAGTTTTGTACTGTGTGACCTAAATTCCTTTTATTCACTATGCTGGGGTATAATAGCCCTGTTAACAGCTTCATTATGCTGATTAGTGGATTACTCATGTATTATAGATCACAGGAGCTTGGTGCTGGGGACTGTAACAGTTGGCAAACTCTTCTAACATGTGATATGATAGGAAGAATATTTGTTTAACCCATTCCCCCATAAATACGCCTTTTTACGCCTGAATATGCATCAGAAGAAATATATTCTATAATCTAGCAGATGGTAGCTTAAAGCAGGCACATTCTGCTTTACTTTCAACCTGCTTGGTCACTTGTCTTTAGAACTGGAAATAGTCTGTGGTCTTGGAATAAAGCCCTTTTGCTCCAATAGATGACTAAAATTTAATTTTCAAACAGATGACATTTTACTGGTATCTTACTATTCACTGCGCACATGTATTGTGATAATGTATTTGTTTATGGGCCGGTGGCCTGATAAGTAATAAACTAAACTGATAGTAATAAACTATGAAACGGATCTGAAATGTTTGGTATTGATATGTCTTTGGCCATAATTCCTGAAATCTGATATTGAAGTCAAAATGCAGACAACAGTATTAGTACAGGATGATATTACGGCAATGAATTGTGGTGGTGAAACGGTTAAGCAGTCACTTGTCAAGATGCAGGAAAAGTTTCTTGTGGCTCATTATCAGGATGGTAGTAATATGAATAGGAATTTCTATAAGGAATAGTAAAAATGTTAAAAAGTGTACATGTATATGTAGGGAACTGGTAAATGATAGCCACTGTAACATAGAAAGTTATATTGACTGTAAGTTAGAAAAGTATAATGTCTGAGGTAGAAAGTTATGGTGACTGTTAAGTAGAACGTTCCGATGATTATGGTAGCAAGTTATAGTTACTGTTAAGTAGAAAGTACCGATGACTAAGGTAGAAAGTAGGTGACTAAGGTAGAAGTTACATTTACTTTCAGTTAATATGTTGACTAAGGTAGAATGTTATGGTAAGTAAGAAAGAAATGTATGGTGAACATGTTAGCAAGAAATGATGACAGATACATTTAACTCTTATCATGCTGCAATGCGGCTGCTTTGAAATTGTCGTCTGCAAAGTTTGTTAAATTTAGATTTATACATGTTTGAATTAAAGAAACTTAAAGATGATTGTCAAACAGTTTGGATCCAGATCAGATGCCACTTCTGATCTGGATCCAAACTGTTTGCAAAAACCAGTGAAGTCGCGACCAGCAGGATAAGAGTTCAGACTTATGTTTATTTTTAGTGGCGACTTACCATGTGTTTTGACTGTATGTTTTTATTTCGATGTAGATTACACCTCTTATTATTCTTTGTAGCCACTAAACTTACGATTGTGTTGTTTGTGTTGTTTCAGTGTTGGAGATTATCTACTGGCGAGATGTGAAGAAGACTGGGGTAGTGTTTGGCAGTATGATGTTTGTGTTACTGTCACTGGCCTTGTTCTCCCTGATGAGTGTCCTGTCATACCTGTCTCTGGCAATACTAACTGTCACCTTCAGCTTCAGAGTCTACAAGAGTGTCATGCAGGCAGTACAGAAGACCAATGAGGGACATCCATTCAAGTAAATCTATCTCCTTCTTATCAACTTATAACTTTGGTAACCCGCTGTTTCTAGTTTTGAAGACAGGTGACCACTTAAAGGAGGTTGAAAGTAAAGCAGAATGCGCCTTAAGGCGCATTCTGCTTTACTTTCAGCCTGCTTAAAGTTACCATCTGCTAGGATATAGAAAATATTTCTTATGATGCATTTTCAGAACTGTATAAAGTGGAACTATTTTCTACAGTGGAGGAATAAATTAAAGGTGTAAAAAGGTGTATTTATGGGGTAATGGGTTAAGCAACCATCTGTCTTCAAAACTTATAACATATATTTCGGAAAGGGATAAACAAGAAATTTCTACTTTACTTAATATATCAGGCCAAATGTACTAGTGAATTGAGGGAATAAACACATACCCTCTGTATAAACACACACTTGTCTGTGATCAATAGGCCTGCCAGCCATGTGTAAGTGCAGTGGGAAACAGAACATCTCCAACATGAATATTTAATAATGTCTGCAAGAACTGCTTTTATTTGAAGATTAAGAAAGGAAAACTATGTGATGGGGGATTCCTTACACATAGAGATGTTAGAACTGTTAGCATAGCACACTGATTTCTACCACAGTTGCAGTTAGTTACACCAGAGCTCCAGATAATTCAAAAACTAAAATCTTTATTTCCGCATTAAACCCGATGGTGTCACTACTCAATAGAATCGTCTCTTCGAGACAATTCTACTGAGTAGTGACACCATAGGATTTGGTACAAGTTAAGGAGAAGATGTTGAATTTGTTCAGTTTACTCCCCTCTTATCTGGAGCTCCTGAGTTACATTATACTAACTCTTTGTTGAGTATGTGTAGATGTATTGGTTCTTTTACAGTATATTCTGTTGGTTTGTCCGTTATTGCTTCACTATCTTTAAAATTTAATAAAATGACAGTATGCATGAGACTAAGCCATGAGTATAAGTAGCTGAACATCATGCTTCCATAAGAAATGATTAGTCCCATACAAGTAAACTGCAGGGGTACTAAAGGTTTTTCTCTGTACCTCTATTTGTCTGTTTGTTACCTTTGGCTAAGCTTTAGTTAACTCATTGACCCCTGAAAGTTTTAATGGACAATTCCAATTTATAAATAAGTATTGTCCATTTTGTCTCTTTAGGTTGATTTAAACAATATATTTCAAAATGACAAAACAGTGTAGACCCTGATCAGAGGGCTCCTTAAGGAGCCGTCTGATCAGGGTCTACACTGTTTGCATGGGACAAGTGTAATTATCACATATACACTGTTTGTAAATGACGAGTATACTCGTCGCAAGGGTTGAATGTGTTAAGCTTACCATTTGTTGGTGGGGACATGTTTTGATTCAGCAATACTCAGTTTACTCGTCACATTCACAAAGCAACATCGTGATCCCTCCAGCCCCACCAATTGAGTTGACATTGAGTTGTATAATTACAAAGTGATATTTGTCTCATGTAGAAAACTACTAGAGCTGGACATTGAATTGCGAGAGGATGTTGTGGAGGGAGCTGCCCAGAAGATTGCTGACAACATTAACAACTGCTCCACAGAATTGAGACGTCTTTACTTGGTTGGAGACTACATCGACTCACTCAAGGTATGTCTAACAGAACATATTACAGAGCTCCAGATAAAAGAGAGTTAACTGCACAAACCCAACATTTTCACTATTATTTTAGCTCCAAATCCTATTGTGTTACTACTCATTAGAATCGTCTCTTCGAGACGATTCTTATGCGTAGTGACACCATAGGGTTTAAAGCAGAAGTACAGATTTTAGTTTTTGAAATATTCCCCTTATCTGGAGCTCTGCATTATACTGAGCTATTTTATGATGCAGCTTCTGAAAGTTTGGTCCTGTAGATATTTGGATGCTTCGCTTTATATTAAATATTCGAGACATGTGGTTGCTTAAGATAAAGATTGGTAGTTGCTTAGGCAAAAGAAAAACAAAAAACACCTACAGAAGCTTTTTGTTATATGTTTAGCTTGCTTAACCCTTTTTTCCACAATCTGTTTCTTGTTTTGATTCCCCGATTTTGTTGCCCAAAAATATCTGTGCAAGAAAGTTTTTGGAAAATTCTGTTTGGCTCTTTTTAGTAACACTAATGGTGAATTTGGTCATAAGCAAAGCATTTGCTTACAGAGGCCTGGATATGTTTTATTTTACAATTATGGCCAATAAAACACTTTTAGAAACTATCCCTATATATAACCAGCAATATCAATACGATTCAATAGTATCACGATAGTAAACAAGCGATTGTGATCCTATCGCCATAGTTGAAATTGACTCCGAAAGTCAGCCCTGTTCATATTGTCACTAGGCCCTCCGTATAGCAAACTTTAAAGCACATGAGATGGTATTGATACTATTGATTTGGGAATTGTTTGTTTAGTTAATTGTATGTTGGTTAACACATTGAACCCTAGTGACGAGTATACTCGTCATCAACAAATCATATACCTGTCATGAGTATACTTGTCCAATGCAAACAGTATAGACCCTGATCAGAGGGCTCCTTAAGGAGCCCTCTGATCAGGATCTATACTGTTTGTCATTTTGTAAAATATTGTTAAAATCCACCATAGATAGTCAAAAATGGACTAGCCTTATATTGAAATTGGAATTGTCCATCAAAACTTTCAGGGGTGAATGAGTTAAATTTAATAACTGGTTTTGATAGACATGCTATCATCAACCTTGCTTTATAACAAGTATGTATGAGGAGTCGAGGACCTATCTGAAGACATGACTACTGGCAGTTAGATCTTTGTCACTGTAACCTTATGTTATTTCTGACGCACCAACTCTCTTGTAATACAATCACCTGTATGTCTCTTTCAGTTTGGACTTCTTCTATGGCTGATGACATACGTAGGTTCCTGGTTTGATGGAATGACCCTAATTATCCTTGGTAAGTTAATGATGCACAGGAAAGAGTGACAGAGCTGTAGTTTACCTATTTATGGTTATACAGAAAATGCTGTCAGTCTTGTTGTGTCTGTGACCACTCAGTGTTGGTCAGTAGACCAGGGCCCAAGGTTATAAAGTGTTTGAGTTGAGTCTAAGTTCTTCTCCAGCATTTGATTGTTCAGATTAGAGCCTAGGCTTGAGAATGACTTCAGACTCAACTCAAAAGCTTTATAACCTTGGAGCCAGTGCTTGCTAAACATTTTCAGTATTGACCACATATGGTTTGCTTAAAACAGGCTGAAAGTAAAGAAGAATGCTCCTTATGGAGGTTTAACCCATTACCCCATAGCCTGTTTCTAGTTTTGAAGATAGGTGATCACTTAAAGCAGGTTGAAAGTAAAGCAGAATGTGCCTTAAGGCACAATCTGCTTTACTTTCAGCCTGTTTTAAGCTACCATCTACTAGGCTATAGAAAACAATTATTCTGGTATGTGTTCATGACTATATAAATTGGAACTATTTTCTTCAGTGGATGAATAAATTGAATGTGCTAAAAGGCGCTTCTATGGGGGAAAGGGTTAAGCTACCATCCGCTAGGATATAGGAAATATTTCTTAAAGTGCATATTCCTGACTATTTTCTTTTAATGGAAGAAAAAGATAAAGGAGTAAAAAGGTGTATCTTTTGGGTAATGGGTTAATGCAGAAAGCTCTTATAGAAGGGTAATTAAGCAACTATAGGATTAAGTCCTTTCAGAGAAGGGAGAATTCTGCAACTTAACACTTTACCCCATAGCTTGTTTCTAGTATTGAAGATAGATGACCACTTAAAGCAGATTGAAAATAAAGAGGAATGTGCCTTAACCCTTTGAACCCTAGTCCCGCATATAGGCGTCCTTTTCAAACAGTACAGAAGTGAAAAGTGCACTCGTTTTATGCAAACAGTGAATACCCAGATCAGAGGGCTCCTTATGGAGCCCTCTGATCTGGGTCTTCACTGTTTGTCATAATGCAAAACATTGTCGAAAACAACCCTTAAAAGTCAGAAATGAACTAGACTAAAATGGAAACTGGGATTGTCTATTTGAAGTTTTAGGGAGGAAAGAGTTAAGACACATTCTGCTTTACTTTCAGCCTGTTTTAAACTACTATCTGCTAATATATAGAAAATATTTCTTACGATACATATTCATGACTGTATAAATTGGAACTATTTTCGACTGGAGTAATGAACTAAATGTTTTAACCCTTAGCCTGCCAGTCACGACTATAGCTCCATATGCAAACAGCTTGGATCCGGATGAGACGCCGAGTAACTCGGCGTCTCATCCTGATCCAAGCTGTTTGACACTCGGACAACATTTTCAGCAATTTTGAGCAACTTTGAAGCACTTTGAAACTTCAAGCAGACGAGAAATATAGCAGACGACAATTTATTTGGCGGGCTAAGGGTTAAAATGCATACCTATGGGGGGGAAAGGGATAAAACCATGATTATCGGCTATATTGTAATATTGTAGCTAGCACTTGTTCTATCATTCCTGATTCCATGAAGTGAAAGAGTGCTGTCAGATTATGTACTGGTATAAGTTTAGAATGTTTCTGTTTCAGTCGTAGTGTCCATTTTCACATTGCCGAAGGTTTACGAGACCTACCAAGGACCCATAGACCAGAACGTCAACTTAGTGAGAGCACAGTTGAACAATATAATGGCTCAGTAAGTATAAAAAAAATGTCATTAACACTTTGTATCCTTTATAACAAGCTTTGGAGGGGTGGGGGATGTATATTTGCCTGTGTACATCTGTCCGTACGTACTTCCATCCTGAATGTTTGTTACACTTGAATATTGTACTTCAAATTTGAAACTTCATGGATACATTATTTGAGGCATGTACCTGTGCATCTAGGTATTTTCATCCAACCACAATAATATTGAGACAGTTATGGGTCTTGATTTTGTTAAAATATGGAATTTAAAGTTTGTGTCGCCCATAACTATACTCGCCCAAAAAAGAAACCTTACACTTTATAAATTTAAATAAATTTTAAATCAAAGCACAACATTCATATTTTTGTGTAACAGTATATTGGTTTATCGTTACATGACATGTGTGTAAAATTCTAACAGTGTGCTACTTGCTAAACTCCGTCAAAACCACATTACCTTGTTTTGCACGTGGACCACGTGCAGGGCACTTCCGGTAAGATAGCATATCAACTAAAATATCACAATTTAGCTAAGGTACACCGAAACAAAAATCACAACACAAAAGTAAAAAAATAAATAATGCCTACGCTTTCCAAAGCAGAGAGATACAGAACATTTTGAATTTACAGGCTAAGGTGTCTCCGTTTGATGTCACTCGGACGTCTAACTGCACTAGGAATGTAATTTTCAAATTGGCGAGACGTCTTCGACATACTGGCACTACGTTTGATCGTCCAAAATCAGGTAGACCAAAAGCAACTATCCAACGGCACGTGCATGCTATTGTCTTACGTCAATTACGTAACACATTTACAACCGGGAATCTGACTATGGGCTACTTTAACGTCAGTCCACAGACTGTGCGCTACATGTTTCGGGCACAGAATCACCCTATTAGAGCCCGACGTCCATTTACAGGAAGTGTTATGACGTTACGTAACTGACTTGAATGGCTGCAATCCGCGCATAGACAGCGTCACTGGTGTCGCCAGGAATGGAATTCCGTACTTGTTACGGATGAGTCGAGGTACAATCTCAGTTTTAGCAACGTTTTGGACACAAAAACAACCTAAACAATGAAGGCGACTTCGCGAATGCCCTCACGACGGAATGGAACAACGTGTTTAATCAATTGATCAAGCGCTACTTTAACTCGGTGAGAAGGCATAAACTGGCACTCACATAGGCTAGAGATAGTGTTTAGAGCTAATAAGGCCCACAGGGAAAATACACAATGCGCACACGTTTGACTAATGTGACAGCAAATGACAAACTTGCACATACACACATATACTGACATTTTTGTTTTGCACCTCTACAATATTAACTGACATCAAAATCACTCATTACGTATGCAAGAAAGCTCAAAACTCATAGACATGTTCCAAACACATCCAAGTGACGTTTACAGCTTCAAAAAATATAACACGCCCATCCATTTCCAGGAAAATAGGCCCACTATGTAGTGTAAGGTTTCTTTTTTGTGTGAGTATATATACTATGTATATTGTACTATACAGACTTGAAAAGAAATAGATACATACTTATTATTCAGGGCATAAGCTGTGCACCAGGGTATTTTCATATAAACACAATTAACTCATTATCCCCTGAAACTTTCAATGGACAATTCCAGTTTACAATTAAGGCTGGTACATTTTAGACTATCTAGGGTTGTTTCATATAACATAATGCAAAATGACAAACAGTGAAGTCCCTGATTAGAGGGCTCCTGCAGGAGCCCTCTAATCAGGAACTTCACTGTTTGCATTAGACAAGTGTACTCTTTACAGGTTCACTTTTGGTGAAGGACGCATATATGCGTCACTAGGGCACAATGAGTTAACATTGACATGTTGTGGGCCGTGATTTTGTGAAAATATGGAATTTTAAGCTATGTGCTACAATGAAAGGTGGGGTCCTGTGTGACCTATGGACACATTTCTAGTTTTGTCCGCTTCTATGTCATAGTAAAAATATTAAAAACTTGGTTGTGCATCATCTGAATCTGAGTGTCAAATAGTTTGAACCCAGATCAGGGCCCAGATTTTTTAACTCTGATTCAGATCTAAACTGTTTGCAAAAATTATGAATAATTTTGAAAAAATTACTTCATATCCAGCATCTTATAGTTTACAGGAGAACAAAGCCAACCAAGGTATTGTTGGTGTAATGTTGGTGTTTGGATATGACACATCCTCTAGTGTTACCATTGACCTTCAACTGTTTCCCTCATGCTATTGTATTTGTACACCTTTAACCTATTCCTTCATAGCCTTTTTCTATGCTTAACTTTCAATCTGCTTTAAGTGGTCAGCTGTCTTTAAAACTAGAAAGCTGTCTTTAAAACTAGAAAAAGGCTATGGAGTAAAGGGTTAAACAATTATTGTCTGCTTTTGTTCCTCAACTTTAGATTTAGTGAACAGTCTCATTCTCTTCTTTTTCCATTTCAGAGTTTCGGCTAAAATTCCCTTCCCAAAGAAGAAAGCCAAAACACAGTAAAAGATCAGATAACGAATTGGACAGAAATAAATTTTGTAAAGCTTTGAACATCAAGAGTAAAACTTATTAAAGACTTTGAATTTCAAAATTCCATCGTCATCATAACATCATCATGGAGGCTTAGACGGGAGGTAAATTCAAAGGAAGGTGATATCCCATTTAACAGGGTCATTTGCAGGGCTACAGATAAGAGGGAGTTATTTCAACAAATCAAATATTTTCTCACTTATTCAGCACCAAATCCTATGGTGTTACTACTCATTAGAATCGTCTCAAAGAGACGATTCTAATGAGTATTGACACCATAGGGTTTTATTCTGAAATAAAGATCTTACTTTTTGAAAAACTACCCTTATCTGGTGCTCTGCATTTGGAAAAATGAAACATTCGAAGTCCCGGCAAATTTCTCATGCAGGACACACTTTTGCAGCTTTCTATATTGTGTTTGATGTGTTAGATGGAGATTGAAAAGTTTTTGTGATGGAAGATGGAGAGAAATTGTAGAAGGTAAATTCCAAAGTTTGGCTTGAAAAGCCCAGACATTGGATATACTGTGGCTCAGGTTAGCAAAAAACTTCTGTACGCTATTTAAGAACTTACCAAGTTCCACATTATATACTAATAATATATAAAAAAAACTTAGCAAAATCACTGAAAGTCTACAAACAGTTGAGATTGAAAACTATCAAGTAAAATCTGTTACTGATGAAGCGAAGGTGTTCTGTGAAGACCAATGTGTGGTATGCTGACTTATACTGCCGGCTCTCAGGATGTTACACTGATACCGCCAGGATGTTACTCTACAAGACATGCAGTGATCCAGGCGAAATCCACCTAGTCGCAGAGATCCAACACAATGTCACATGCTGGGCATAAAGAAAGATTTAGCTCCGTTGTACTCAAACTTGTGTCAAGTCGCCACACTCTAAAGATGATTTAGTAGTCAAAAGGCAGGTTGAAACTTAATGCAGTTCAAAGGTAATGCAGATTGTTGCTTTAGTAGTTTTCTGCATTACATTTAATGTGCATTAAGTAGTCACTTATGTTAAAAAATATCCATTCTGCTTTAATATGTCGTCTCTTGGCACAAGATTGGGTAGATGTGTTCCTAGCACAATGAATGTTAAAAAGTACAAAAGATCTAGATTCAGAACAGATTCCAAGTAATTTGGTATCTTGTCTAGATCAGCTCGTTTTGAAATACTAATAACTGGTTTGATATAAATAGTTTGTTACAGGGCTCCAGATAAGGGGAGTATTTCAAATATTAAAATATTTATTTCTGTACGAAACCCTATGGTGTCACTACTCATTAGAATCGTCTCGAAGAGACGATTCTAATGAGTAGTAACACTATAAGATTTGGTACTGAAATGAGTGAGAAAATTTTGGATTTGTTCAATTTACTCCCTCTTATCTTGAGCTCTGTTGTTGCAACCATGAGATAATAGGTAGCTGGTATCAGGTGGCATGTGAAGGTGTAGAAAGACTTGGGGTAACCTAGCTGATGTGCAATGATTGAATGTTTGACAGAGGAAATGTCTATACATGTAGAGAAGAATGGATGATTGAGCTTCCCTTATCTTGAATAGACACTACAATAAACTCTTTATGACCTCTTCTAAACCTTATTACAAACAAGTCAACGCATTTTACATATACAACTGTGGTCAATTAACCCATTACCCCATAGCCGATTTCTAGTATTGAAATATATGACTATTTAAAGCAGGTTGAAAGTAAAGCAGAATGCACCTTAAGGTGCATTTTGCTTTACTTTCAGCCTGCTTTAAGCTACCATCTGCTAGAATATTTAAAATATTTGTTATGATACATATTCATAACTATATAAATTGGAACTATTTTCCTCATTGGAGGAATACAATAAAGGTGTAAAAGGGTGTATTTATTGTGTAATGAGTTAAGTAGTATGAACAATAACTAGGTTTGAGCTGAATGGAGACAATTTACAAATACCAAAATAAGTTAAAAAGATGAATTACCGGTAGCAATTTATATTTTGACACTTGAAGTGAACGAATGATTAAGGCATAAAATCACACCTTATCCTGACATTCATGATACATGATGAAATCAGTGAGATTGTGAAAAATGTGTTGATTTGTTTTCTCTGTCCTTCATCTTTGTTGACATATTTATATTTGAAGTGTTTGAGTTTTGTTTGTGCTTGCCACACTCTTCTGTGATATTTCGTTATAAAATGTTTAGAGATGGAACCAGATTCCCTGATAATTAAACATTATTTCCCTTCTTTTCTCTCTCTTTCATTCTGTCTCTCTGGGTAGGAATAGTGTTAACTGGTAGTCCAAGACTACAAGCAATTCAAGATACACTGCTGGTTTACAATTTAAATATTTTTTACACGTATACAAAATTTGATTAGAATTAAAAAGAAAGTAAAAAAATGTTCTTGTAGGATGTGCAAAAACACTGGATAATGAAAGGTGTTATTAAGATAAATTTAGACCATGGGTTTCCAACATTTTTAATGAAATATAGTAAACGGACATGTATTATGCAGGATGAACAAATTTATTGCAATGGTCCATTTAGAATTTAGTATTGTATGACAGTGGCAGACTGAAAAGTTTAGCACTAGTCTATTAACCAGTTGTTTGGAAGTTGTTCTATAGTCCAGCTACATCATACGTTATATGATTGTCAACTGCATAGAAATGAGCCGTGCCATGACAAAACAAGCCTTGTTGCATTGCAACATCGTACAGACCAAGCACCGTTGTCATACGAGACTCTATATCGGAGTTGGGTCTACTTGCCAAATACAGTATACACAGCTGTATAATGCAGCTACATAAAATGCTTAAGATGCATGTGGGTGCCAAACAGTGTAGATCAAGGCCAGCCACTGCATCTTTGATGCGGTGGCTGGCCTTGATCTGCACTGTTTGCAATGCAATAAGTCAGGTTTTTTCATGGCACGGCTCAAATGTATTCCTGAAGCAATAATAAATCAAGGATTACATGGGCTGTCTGTTATGGAATATATGCCAGTGTTTTAGAACAGATTTGAGTGTAGAACTGCTGTATGGTGGCTTCTGTATCATATGTTTTGTTATTAGTGCTCTATATATTATGTCTCATGAAAATTAAAACAGCTAGATCAGATCAAGATCTGGTCCAGCGCTTATAAAGAATTTGTGTGGAGTCTGAGTTCGTTCTCAAGCATCTGATTGGTCAGATTTGAGCCTAGGCTCAAATCTGACCAATCAAATGCTTGAGAATGATTTAAGACTCAACTCAAACGATTTATAAGCATGGACCTTGCTCTTTATCAGAGTACCATGCAGCTTGTAAAACTTACACATATATTTAAGTATGATTTTCTTGTACAATTGAAGTAAGATGTGATTTAAGATTGAATAGAATATTTGAATACAGATATTTTGCTTCAATTTGAAATCTTTGTCTGAGTTTCTTTTTTTTGAATGACTGGTTTGAGATTAGCATTGCGTTTATATATCTATAAATATATTACATTCACAGAGGAGAAATAATTGAGTCCGTGATTGTAACCCTTTCCCCATAGCTTATATTCAGTTGTAAATACAGTGGCTGCTTAAAGCAGGCTGAAAATTAAGCAGAGAACTCCTACTGGAGATTTCTTGTTTACCCAATCATGCTTTAAGCAGCTACTTGTTAGGATACAATAAGATATATCTATGGTTCCTTATCAATGCATACCGTAAAAAAAATCCCAAAAAAATCCCAAAGGCTAAAAATATCCCAACATTTGAACAAATCTCCTTTATCACTCAGATATTTGTCCGAAGGGTGCAAACTGAATGGCAAACGGTGTAGACCCTGATTAGACTGCTCTTGTAATCCTTCAGGAGCAGTCTGATCAGGGTATACACTGTTTCCTAAGGCCTGTCTGTCCCAATAGTTAGGGTATTTATGGGTAGTAGAAGGATAAAAAAGATTTTCTATGAGGAATATGTAAAGGTGTCAAGAGGTGCTTCTACCGGGGAAAAAGACAAGGGTTTACCCCATTACCCCATAGCCTGATTCTAATTTTGAAAACAGACAACCATTTTAAACAGGTTGAAAGTAAAGCAGAATGCGACTTAAGGCACATTCTGCTTTACTTTCAGCCTGCTTTAAGTCACTATATACCAGGATAAAGAAAATACTTCTTATTGTACATACTCATGACTATATAAAGTGGACTATTTTCTTCAGTGGAGGAAAGAATTAGATGTGTAAAAAAGCGTATTTATGAGGTAATGGGTTAATCTAAAAGAAGTGTTTTGCCTTGAAGGCCCAAAAAGTTGTTTTGGAGAGACTGTTGAGAATTTTTGCAATGTTTAGTATTTATGTACCTGTATTCACAGCTTGTTGCAAGTATGTTTACATTCTTCTTACTTCAATAAATGAGTCTTAGATAGTGTGAATGAATAAATGCTTTGTTCCAAGTGTATCACTGTGCCTACTAAATTTTATATCCGTATTACACATTAAAGGTATTGTAACATTGAGCTTATTGATTTATTCTCAATCATGAGTATTGTGTTGTATTAAGCAATCTTGATTTAATACACTGTCGTAGATCCTTATAGCAGTGATGTATACACTTAGTCTGTGTTATGTTGGGTTGAAGTCCATCACTCTGATAATATTACCATCTGTCAACATGGAGGTTCTATAAAGTCAGGGATTCCGATATTTCTGCATAATCCTAAATTATGATTTTGATACCTGAAGAATATTTTCAAACAGGTGTAGAAGATGTAGATGTATAAATGATAGCCCGAGTTTTAATACATCTTCAGGCCTTGGACGTAAGCCATCAAAATTATATGTACATTCGAACTCGGTTAAATCGAACATACCACTTTGAAATATGGGTATGTTCGACTTAACCGAGCATGAAATAATGCAGTTCATGTGTCGAACTATCGGATAGTTCAAGTTAAGTGAGTTTGAGATATCAAAGTTGACTGTACTTCTTGTTTAGTTCTCAGAAACTGGTGTACTTACCAAAGGAGTACAGATATGCATCCATTTATTGGCCATGAGGCCAATGTGTCATGAACTCTTTCAAAACTATGAACCTGTTTAGAATATAATCATTACATTTGCATACTGAAGACCCAGATCAGAGGGCTCCTATTAACGCCCTCTGATCTTGGTCTACACTGTCTGCTAATTTAGAGCTGAGTATTTATTAAACTGCGCAGAGTTCCAAATAGACTGGTTTATGTTTTGGTAACCAAAAAGATCCACAATGGAACATAATAACTCGCAAGAGTTATTTAGTGTTAAAAGAGTTAAGGCTAGTAATAGAGAATAACAATATTTAGACACTGTCATTGTTTACTTTGATCATAAATATTCAAGACTGTCATGAATAAGTGTAGGTCTGTTAGAATCCCTGAGAAATTGGATCTGTGCTGACTGTGTGTGTAGCATAAAGGAGTTGTGGAATTTTTTGCTGTCATAACATAAGAAATCTTCTCTTTTTTGTAATTGATTGAATATCAGTTATATTGATGCTTTAACAATTTAATGTTTTATATAGCAATATACATAGTTATAGCATTTTTGTACTCCAATTATAAGTTGTCTTGTTTTTTATTTGACATCATGACATCTAATGATATATTTAAATATTGCAGTCTCAAAGCCTTTGGTCACTAGAAACTGTTGAGAAATTAAAAAAAGGTAAAAATGATTTTTGTTTCGGAAAAAAATATATGGTGCAATTATGTTATCTGTTTGGAAATTACAGAAATGGAGAATTTACAGGGCTCCATCAAATTCTTTAGCTTCTACTGTAAGTGTGAAGCAGATCTAGTCTATTTGTATTAGTGAGTCAGATTTATTTGTGTAAGTTTTAAAGTCCCAGTATGTAGTCGTTATGTTTTCTGATATCTCAATGATTTCATTGATAAATTATTTAACTTAAATATTGTCATGAGTCATTTCAAAATAGTTTTTCAAGCTGTTACAAATCTGAAGTAAATGTGACAATTGATTGAATGCTATATACAGTAAACCCCCTCTATTACAACTGTTAAATTATGTTAATTGTTTGGAGTTTAAGGCAGGTGGCTGCTTAAAAAAAGGTGAAAGAAAAACAGAAAGCTTGAGCTTTCTGTTTTACTTTCACCTTGGTTTACGCTGTCACATGTCTTTCATACAATCAATTAGCCTTCTTTTTTAATTTTTACGATAGAAGGGTTTTACTGTAACATGTAGTTTATGATCATTGAATAGTCCATTAATGTTAAACTAATAATAGTAAGCAGCTGACTTTACAATGCACTTGCTTTTACACATAAAACATTTACTGTAAATTTCAACTGAAATTGGGATAGGAATTATTGAATTAATTCAGTTATTCAAAGACCATGCTGGGACTTTAACCCATTACCCCATAAATACGCCTTTTTACACCTGAGTGAAATACTGTCACAAATATGACTCATACGAAATATTTTCAAAATTTTAGCAGATAATAGCTTAAAGCAGCCTGAAAGTAAAGCAGAATGTGCCTTAAGGCACATTCTGCTTTACTTTCAACCTGCTTTAAGTAGTCATCTGTCTTCAAAACTAGAAACAGGCTGTGGGGTCATGGGTTAAGAACAGAAATTACAGTGATAACAGATTGTCATGTTCAGTTTACCTGTAAACAATAATTATGTGCACATAAACTCCACATTTCAACCCTGAAAATACCTCATAATAGAATTACATGTAAAAGAATCCTGATTGTTTGCAACTTTGATATTTTTACTGCAAGTCTGGAGCTTTGTTAAAACACACTCAACGAAGGTGATGCAGTTGATTCTTCTAACTCAGTATACAGAAGCTTTATAGAGCTTACACAGAGACAGAGAGCACTGTACACATACCACAGGCCTGCTTCTATTACATGTATACATAGTTTAGCTTTTAAAGATAGAACAGTAATATCTACTAATAAAACGACTCGACAACTGACTTGGTTGTGGTCTTTATGGCAGATGAGTGCTTAAAGCATGAAAATGGAAATCTCCTGTTTCTGATCGTTCTGCTTTTCTTACATCCTGATTTAACCCTTTCCCTCAAAGAAGCACCTTTTAGCGCATTTAATTTATTTCTCCACTCAAGAAATAGTTCCAATTGATATAGTCATGAACATGTACCATAAACAATATTTTCTATATCCTTACAGATGATATCTTAAAGCAGGCTGAAAGTAAAGCAGAATGTGCCTTAGGGCACATTCTGCTTTACTTTCAACCTGCTTTAAGTGGTCACTTCTCTCCAAAACTAGATACAAGCCATGGGGTAAAGGGTTAAGCAACCACCAGTGTTTTACACCATAAGTGAGTCTTCTTTATAGTTTGTTGAAAGATCATTTTGAAACAGGCCCTGGATGGGTACATTAAACTTGAAAATTTGTTTTGTTCTGACAACATATTGGTAGGATATGAGTCCTACAAGTTGTGTACTGTTTGCGGTGTTCTCTGATGTAGACAGCTTTACTGTATTGTTTGCCTCTCTCTACCAGTTATTACTGTTTGTATATCTTGTCAATAAAAATGTTTTCTGTCCATACAGTTGTTACTGATTTCTTTTTCACCATGAGGCACCTTTATATATTATATCGAAGAGTTACAGATAAGAGAAGTAAAATTACTAAATTTCTAAAAAATGTATGCCTTGGCCATGAACTAGTCAGGGCATACAGTGGCAAAAAGACTGCTATTAAATACATTCCTCTTAATTACCACAGATAATTCAAATCAAATATTTTTTCAATAGAAACTTACTGCATGTTTACCCTTGTTTAAGACTTTTGTCTCAAATAAACGCACCTGTCTGCCAAAAGATAATCCAAAACCGCAGAAATTAACTAAAAATTATTGCTCTTTAATCTCTTCTTTTCTAATTTGTTCAGTATTGAAGACAGAAGGCTGCTTTAAGCAGGCTGAAAGTAAAGTAGAATGCTCCTTATGGAGCATTCTACATTACTTTCAGTCTGCTTTAAGCTTAGTGATTTTACATCGTCACCATGGCACCTAACCAATTACACCATAAATACGCATTTGATTTATTTTGTCGTAGTTCTGGGGTTTAATTGTCATAGGGAATTTAGACCGAGATTATCCCCTTCTGCCAAGAACTAAAAGGAAGGCAGGTTGGTGGTTTTGATCCCATTCGCTGACCAGCGAATGGGATTAGCCAAAATCATCTTCATGAAATCATCATCATATCATTTCGTCATCACCCCACATCATTCATCGGCGCTATATGACCTATTTAGTGTCGCAGTGCCATAAAACCCAACTCATTCATTCATTGATTTATTCCTCCACTCAAATGAATGTTATTCCACTTTGTACAGTCATGAATATGCACCATAAGAGGTTATGGTTAAATGGTGAGACTTGTGTAAGCGGTCCAGTGGCTCAGTTGAGAGCACTCACCTTGTAAGCGAGAAGTCACCGGGTTCGAGTCCCGATCTGGCTGCACATGTTTCTCATCTTCCATTTGGTACCCAGAATAAATTACCTGCAGGATTAATATGCAACTTGCAGAGAACAAAAATGATAAAAAGATTGAAGTATGGATTCAAGACGAATTCTTGTGTAGATGGGGATGTGTGTAGCCGGGTTAAGTTTATGTTTAAAAGATGAGATGTGTGTAAGCGATCTGGTGGCTCTGTTGATAGAGCACTCGCCCTTTCAGCGAGAAGTCCTGGGTTCGAGTCCCGGTCTGGCTGCATATTTTTCTCTCTGTCTTCAAAACTAGAAGTTTAACAGGCTATCAGGTAAAGGGTTAAATGGGAGTATTACAGTAGGTAAATTATAAGTTAAATGAGCCAGATCAGAAGATAGATGCTATCAGCACATTGCATGCAGGCTGGATCCAGATCAGTTTCTCCATGACCACTCTGAGAAATGTGGTGATCGATCAAGGTGTGCATTACCGTAACTGTTTAAAGTTTTAATAAACACTCTAACACATTTCGCGCACGTCTCTATATAAACAAAGAAGGAATGTATCTGTGTTTGAATTCTCAATAAAACACGCATGCGCTGAACTGAACGTCTTCATGTGACGTCATATGGCTTCGAAAATGTGTACTCCAAGAAATGCAGCGCATTTTGTGGTTAACCTGGTTAAATTAAAGTGTTAGAATCGAATTTATACCAGTGTTTTATCATGCAATAAAACATGGGTAGTCGTTGAGATGCTTGTAATTAAATCACTCAGCCTTCGGCCTTGTGATTTAATTACTACGCATCTCAACTCCTACCCGTGTTTTATTGCCACTATAAAAAACTAGATCTATGTATTTATTTATTTCTTAAATATGCAAATAAATTTATAAAATAGTTTACACAAGAAACAATTTCAGTTCTTTATCATAATGATTATGACAACTTTTATTTTGATAGACTTGTTTCCAGTCTATACACACTTGCTCTATTTTAAGATATCAAGTCTGAACAATTTTGAAGGGAGATAATGCAAGTTAGTTACATTCAAGAGAGGCTACTCTAGTGTATTTTTTGAAAAAGTGTGAATCTGCAGAACATCTCTCAAAAGGTAAGCTAAAATATGATTAATGAATCAGTAAATACTGCTCAACCTATGTCATTGTTTTATTTGCTTTTAGAAAAAGCGCTAAACGAAACTATGCATGACTGTCAGATTGGCTGGAGCTACTTCAGGGGTGTTTACAGTACACTGATAGTGGATTTTCTGGTGGGTGGGGTAACTGCTGGACCAGATGTATCTCACTAGCTCAATGACCCGGTGACTTGGAGCAAATCGTGCTTATCCATATCTTGTTTAACAGGCTGTTTGTTGTTTGAAGAATCTCTTTGCATGTCAAAACAAAATAAATAGCCATTTGTACTCTTCCTCAATTCATGGCACATTTCCTTGATTCTCATACATCAGAACCCTCCCATGACTCCAGAAGCCTCACAAAAACACTTGATATAGCGTGTGCTATTTGCTTTCCTCATCGCAAAAAGCAATTCCGGTTTGGTATTAGATGTGGGCAGCAACATAGCCGAAAAAAATTGCGAAAAGAAAATGGAATTAGAGTGAAACTTTGAAGAAAATTATATTTTCAAAAAACGAATACAAAAATTGATCACTATATTTTGATGAAGATTTAACTTTGGTGTTCTTCATATCAATTAAAGTCTAAACTTTTCAAATCCACACACACTATGTAGAAAGCTTAACCTGGTAGCTTTCGTTCGAGTATACTTCGGACTATGTCAGCTTCTCACGTCAATTAAGGCCTCAAGCTGTGTTAATCCCCAATGAGAAGTCAAATCAGTTGGCTGAGGAAGTCCGAAGTACTCGGACAAAAGCTACCAGGTAAAGCTTTCTACTTCTACTTCTACTTTATACTGTCGACAATCAATCACCGATTATTATTGACAGGCGCTGTCAGGAAACAGTTTGGAAGGTTAAAAGAAATGGTTAAGATGTGCAAGCTAAAAGATAAAAGGCCCCAAAGCCAGTTAAAAACAATAGATGTCTACATTTTGTGTTTGAATTTGAAAAGTTTAGACTTTAAATGATACAAAATTGATCACATACATTTTTAGCTCACCTGAGCCAAAGGCTCAAGATTAGCTATTGGGATGGCCCTGTGTCCGTCATCGTCGTCCGTCGTCCGTAGCCGTTAACAATTGCTTCAAATGACATCTCCTCCTTTACCACATGGCAGAATTCAACCAAACTTTACAGAAATGTTCCTTGGGTCAAGCTCTTTCAAATTCAAAGAAATAAAAACAATGCAGATCTCTGGTTGCCATTGCAACCAAAGTGAAAAAATAAGGAAATCTTAAAAAATCTTCTTGTCAAAAACTGCAAGGGCCAGAGCTTAGATATTAGGCACATAGCATCACCTACAGGTCCTCTATCAAGTTTGTTCAAATTATGCCCCTGGGGTCAAAATTGGCCCCGCCCTGGGGGTCACAGTTTTACATAGAGTTATATAGTGAAATTTTCAAACGTTTTCTTCTCTGAAACTAATATGGCCAGAGCTTTGATATTTGGCATGGTGACACTTCTAGATGTCCTATACCAAAATTGTTCAAATGGATCTGGTTGGTTGCATAACTAGGTCACAGGAGCTAAAAATAGATTATTTTCAATGAAAACTTAAAAAATCTTCTTGTCTGAAACTACAAGGGCCAGAGCTTAGATATTTGGCACATAGCATCGCCTACAGGTCCTCTATCAAGTTTGTTCAAATTATGCCCCTGGGGTCAAAATTGGCCCTGCCCCGGGGGTCACAGTTTGTACATAGAGTTATATAGTGAAATTTTAAAACGTCTTCTTCTCTGAAACTAATATGGTCAGAGCTTTGATATTTGGCATTGTGACACTTCTAGATGTTCTATACCAAAAGTATTCAAATGGTTCCGGTCGGTTGCATAACTAGGTCACAGGAGCTAAAATTAGATTTTTTTCAATTTGGCATCTAGCTTTGCCTTATGGTCCTCTACCAAGATTGTTCAAATCATGACCTCCGGGTCAAAAATGGCCCCGCCCTGGGGCTTATCAGTTTTACAAAGACTTATATAGGAATACACCTTTAAAACTCTTCTTCTCTGAAACCCTAAGACCCAGACCTTTTATATTTGGCATCTAGCTTTGCCTTATGGTCATCTACCAAGATTGTTCAATTCATGACCCCAGGGTAAAAAATGGACCCGCCCCGGGGCTTATCAGTTTTACATAGACTTCTACAGGAAAACCTAATTCCGAGTTGTTTCAGTTTCATGCAACAGTCCACATACATGCAATGACAAACTTCATTATGCATTGAGTATAACACAATAGTTCCTCAGGTGAGCGATTTAGGGCCACATACGGCTCTTGTTTATACCTAGCTTATGACAGAGGTGTCAATGGCATGTGAAAGAGAGTGACTGAAATCCTTCAAACTTGTCATATTTGCTGCGTTTGTTATTTCAGAAAAATGAGTTTGTCACGATTACGAGCTGTCGTATCAACTAACTGGCTTCGAGAACAGATCGGATCTCAGCTTCAACAAAAAAAAGCTTCCAAGAATTTGAGGATCCTGGACACTTCGTATCAACTAAACAAGGACATTGATTCCTACAGGGAGTTTTATCAGCAGTTAGTAGCATAGCCATATTTAACTAGTTGATCTATTTTTGTCTTATTATTATTTTTATTATTATTATACCAGATTTATATAGCGCTCTTTTCACACAGGGGTAGTGCGTTCAAAAGCGCTTCACATAAAAATAACACAAATGTACCTACAATGCAAGAAAAGACAAAATAACTATCTACAATAGACATGAATAAACATATAAAAGACAGCCCCCAAAATGGTGATCACATTACTCCCATCAATCAGCGATGAAGCGACCGGCTTCTGATTGTCGACCGATAGAAACAATAGTAGAGCGCCCAAATGCAGGCCGCCAGGAAAAGACAAATTACAAAAATTAGATCTAAAATAAACATGAATAAACATACAAATTAATTTGCATAAATTAGTTGTCCAGATAGAACATGGGGTTAGCTTGTGATGAATAAGGTGAGTATTCCAGTAACTAAAATCCTTGTGCTTCTACAAAACCCTATGATGGGACTACTCATTAGAATCGTCGCTTTGTGATGATATTCTAATGAGTAGTAACAACATAGGGTTTGGTGGACGTATAAAGGAGAAAACGTTGGAAATATCTGGTCTACACACTCTTATGTGGAAGCCTAATTTTGGTAAAAGTAAAGAAAATGGTTGATGTAAGATTCTTAGAATTATGGGTCCATGACTCATGTACATTAACTCTTTCCTCCCTAAAACTTTAAATGGACAATTCCAGTTTCCATTTAAGTCTAGTCCATTTCTGACCTTAAAGGGTTGTTTTTGTCAATGTTTGGCATTATGACAAACAGTGAAGACCCTGATCAGAGGGCTCCTTTCGGAGCCCTCTGATCTGGGTCTTCACTGTTTGCCCAGGACAAATTTACTATTCACATGTACACTGTTTGAAAAGGACGCCTATATGCGGGACTAGGGTTCAAAGGTTTAAATCAAGTGCAACTTGACTTAAGCCAGTCTACGTGTCAAATGAATTTATTATGATAACTTGGGTTTATTGTTTCATTTCAAGGCATCAAAGTTTTATATTCTACTGTTTAAGAAGAGTTTTCTGTTATTTATTATAGGGGACACATACCACAGTCCCTTTTCTTTGATCTCTACAAATGTGTGACAACAACTCCAGAACTTCCTCGTAACATACCGGACATGAATTGTTTCACAGACTATGTACAGAGCCTGGGGGTGTGGCCAGATACCCATGTTATAGCCTATGACAGATTTGGACCTCTGTCCTCATACAGAACATGGTGGCTCTTCAGGGTATGACATATTGTTATAGACATATTCCTTTGAGTGGCATCAGGGCTCCTGATAAGAGGGAGTAAACTGAACAAATCCAACATTTTCTGACTTATTTCAGCACCAAATCTTATAGTGTTACTACTCATTAGAATCGTCTCAAAAAGACAATTCTAATGAGTAGTGACACCATAGGGTTTTATGCAGAAATAAAGATTTTATTTTTTGAAATACCCCACTTATCTGGAGACCTAGGACTTTTTATGGTTGATTATCAATAGTTATTAACCCTTTACCCCATTTAGCGGATTTCTGGTATTGAAGATAGGTGACCACTTAAAGCAGGTTGAAAGTAAAGCAGAATGCGCCTTAAGGCGCATTCTGCTTTACTTTCAGCCTGCTTTAAACTAGAATCTGCTAGAATAAAGAAAATATTTCTTATAATACCTATTCATGACTGTATAAATTGGAACTATTTTCTTCAGAGGATGACTAAATTAAATGTGCTAAAATGCGCTTCTCTGAGGGAAAGGGTTGACTGATTACCACCACTAGTGTGGGGAATCACTCTTATATTTTGTGATCGATCATCACATTTGTGGGAAGGATCCATAATTGACTAATGATCGACTAATATTGAACAGAATAACTGGAATTTGATAACCACGGAAAAGTGAGAAAAATAATGTCAGAGCTTTCATCATTTACTTGAAAATCGAGTAATTTTGACGGCTTACAAAACTATGGCTTTCAGGATTAAATTTAACATATTAATGTTCTTTTTTTCAAATAAATATTGTCAAACATTGAATGAATTAAGACAGAAAAAGGTTTATTTGATTGTTTTCTTCAGTTGTATGGTCATCGCAAGGTGTCAGTGTTGGATGGTGGCCTCAGGAAATGGGTACAGGATGGGTTTGAAGTCACACAGGAAGTTCCAGAAGTAGATGTATGCCTTATATGTTAGTTTGTTTGTCCACATCTCCGTCTGTCAATCTATTTGTCTGGGTGTCCCTCTTAGTATCTGTCTGTCTAATCATACCGTAAAGTTTTGATAGAAGAAATGCATATTTAACTCATTCACGCCTGAGACTTTTAATGGACAATTCCAATTCAAAATGAGTCTAGTCCAGTTTTGACTATTTAGAGTTGATTTTAACAATATATTTCAAAATGACGAACAGTGTAGACCCTGATTAGAGGGCTCCTAAAGGAGCCCTCTGATCTGGGTCTACACTGTTTGCATGAGACAAGTGTAATCCTCAGAGGTACACTGTTTGTAAATGACGAGTATACTCATCGCTAGGGTTGAATGTGTTAATGTGAATTGTCTTTTAAAACTTGAAAAAGTGAAGGAAGTATAATAGTTGTCGCTTTGTCCATCTGTCGATCCCATATATACTTAGATGAAACTTTATACACATAGTACATTGAGGCCGAGTGTGGAAATCTTACTGACCAATGGACAGAATTATGCCCTTTTGTGTAAAGCAATAGATTTGTTCATATCAACTGTATGCAAAGCTCTGAGAGCTATAAAGATAATTTAGATGAAACTTTATAAGACTATATTATCCCATTACCTCTTAGCCTATTTCTTGCTTCGAAAACAGGTGACCACTTAAAGCAAGTTGAAAGTAAAGCAGAATGTGCCTTGAGGCACATTCTGCTTTACTTTCAGCCTGCTTTAAGCTACCATCTTCTAGGATATGGAAAATATTTCTTTTGGTACATATTCTTTGCTGTATAAACTGGAACTTTTTTCTTCAGTGGAGGAATAAGTAAGAGGCGTAAAAAGGCGTTTTTAAGGGGTAATGGGTTATATAAGTTTACACACATGATAAGTGCATGAAAAAAGAGTGCAGTGGATAAGGACAGTAACTCTTACTGACCATTTAACAGAGGTATGTCCCTTTGTATGAAAATGTAGATTTTTATGTCCGGAGATTAACTCCAAGAGCAGTAAAGATAATTAGATAACTATTAACACATAACAAGTATATTGAGGGGGAGTAGATCTACAGTGAATTAGTGAAAGCAATACATTTGTATATAAAGAAAATAGATGATTGTTTTTAATAGAGAGTTCTTTTAATAGTAATAATTAATTATAATCCTGTGTGACAGTTTTGGTAGCTGCTGTCATCATCATCAAAAACACTGCTACCTCCAGAATTCATCGGCTATTTCAGTCAGCAATTGTAAAAGAAGGAGAGAGGGGCAAAATTCCGCTATGGAAGGGGCAACATTGCTCCTATGCAAAAACAGGAAGAAGTAATTTTGCGCCTATGACAAATCATTAAGAAGGAACAATCTTTCGCCTTGCACTTTTGGGGAAGGGGCAAAGTTCCACCCACCTATCATTCTCAAATATATTTGCTAATACATGTATCTCTTACATGCCAGGACTCAAGTATTTCATGTATATATTTCAGCCCTCAGACTTTGAAGCAAAGCTTGACACTAGCCTGATAAGGAATTTTGATGATGTAATGGATAACATGATATCCAAGAAAAATCAAATTGTAGATGCTCGAGGGGAGGACCACCCTACAGTGGTGGAAGGTAACACTGAACCCTTTCCCCATATATAAGCCTTTTCATGCCTTTAGTTTAAATTAACCCCCCCACCTATTTCTTAACTCGTCCTCTACAGAAGTGCATTCTGCTGATGTTAAGTCTTTACCTACTCAATATCATAGGCACTTCAGGCTACCGTTTCTGACTATTATAATTATATATATAGTGGAAGACAGCCAGCTTAAAGCAGAATGAAAGTGAAGCAGAAAGTTCCTATACAGAAGCTACTGCTTTACTTTCATCTTGCTTTATACGGCCGCTTGGTTCAACTCTTTCCACTATAGCTTGTTTTCAGTATTGAAGACAGTTGGTTGCTTTAACCTATTACCCCATAGCCTGTTTCTAGTATTGAAGACAGTTGGTTGCTTTAACCTATTACCCCATAGCCTGTTTGTAGTATTGAAGATAGGTGACCACTTATGCCTTAACCCTTTCCCACATAGCATATCTCTAGTTTTGAATATAGGTGTCCACTTAAAGCAGGTTGAAAGTAAAGCAGAATGCGCTTTAAGCGCATTCTGCTTTACTTTCAGCCTGCTTTAAGCTATCATCTGCTAGAATATAGAAAATATTTTGTATTATACATATTTATGAATGTATAAATTGGAACTATTTTCTTCAGGGCAAGAATAAACTGAATGCGCTATAAGGCGCTTCTATGGGGGAAAGGGTTAAAGCAGATTGAAAGTAAAGCAAAATGTGCCTTAAGGCACATTCTGTTTTACTTTCAGGCTGCTTTAAGCTACTATCTTTACAGGATAAAGAAAATATTTCATATGGTTCATATTCATGACTTTGTTAAAAAAAGGAACTATTTTCTTAAGTGGATGAATAATTTAAAGGTGTACAAATGAATATTTATGGGGGAATGGTTTTAGCTACCATCTGCTAGGATATGGTAAATAATTCTTATTGTATATGTTCATGACTGTATTAATGCAGATTCTGCTTTACTTTTAACATGCTTTAAGTGGTCACCTGTCTTCAAAACTAGAAACAGGCCATGGGGTAAAGTGTTGATACAGTTGGCATCTCATCAATGGACCATGGTCTAGTGAGGACATAGCCTGTCAAACCAGGGGCCATGAGTTCTACCCCCTGCCTGATCAAGTCCTGCGGATGAGACTTTAACTCTTTCCTCCCTAAAGCTTTAAATGGACAATCCCAGTTTCCATTTTAGTCTAGTCCATTTCTGACGTTTAAGGGTTATTTTTGCCAATGTTTTGCATTATGACAAACAGTGAAGACCCAGATCAGAGGGCTCCGAAAGGAGCCCTCTGATCTGGGTGTTCACTGTTTGCATAGGACAAGTGCTCTTTTCACATGTATACTGTTTGAAAAGGACGCCTATATGCGGGACTAGGGTTCAAAGGGTTAAACCAAGGTCCAATGTATCAGTACTATACACTGAGCATGTTAAAGAACCAGAGGGTTCTATTGATAGGACATCGCTTTGGTTCCTCTGTATCTGCTTCCCTCTCTCTTGGACCGCCAATCAGCCAAAAAGTGTGGCATATCAATGCATGATTTACAGAATGCTTAAAATTCTTAAACCCTTTCTCTATAGCCTGTTTTAACCCTTAGCCCACCAAATAAATTGTCGTCTGCTATATTTCTCGTCTGCTTCAAGTTTCAAAGTACTTCAAAGTTGCTCAAAATTGCTGAAAATGTTGTCCGAGTGTCAAACAGCTTGGATCCGGATGAGACGCCGAGTTACTCGGCGTCTCATCCGGATCCAAGCTGTTTGCATATGGAGCTATAGTCGTGAGTGGCAGGCTAAGGGTAAAGTATGTAAGACAGATGGTTGCTTAAAGCAGATCAAGAAGGTGTCATATTAGTCATAACTTGGCTGAGTTGATACTGTAATAGTCCAACACTTTACATTACACAGGCAGACAGCTTAACCCTCTCTCACATAGACATGCTTTTTGATAACTTTATTCCTCACTGAAATGCCTTTTTATGCTTCTCAAAAAGCCATAGGAAAATATTCATGCATCTTGACAAGTGGATGCCTAAAACTGGCTTAAAGTTTAGGCAAAAAGCTCCTTCAGGAGCTTTTGCTTTACGTCCAGCCTGCCTCAAGCAACCACCTGCCTTAACCCTTAGCCTGCCACGCACGACTATAGCTCCATATGCAAACAGCTTGGATCAAGATGAGACGCCGAGTAACTCGGCGTCTCATCCGGATCCAAGCTGTTTGACACTCGGACAACATTTTCAGCAATTTTGAGCAACTTTGAAGCACTTTGAAACTTGAAGCAGACGAGAAATATAGCAGACGACAATTTATTTGGCGGGCTAAGGGTTAACACTGAAATAAAGCTATAGGGAAAAGTGTTAACATATTAGACCACTGTACATGCATGCTAGCCTAAACAAGAGTAATTTGTGTTTGTAATCTTACTACATGTACATGTTTTGCATTACATGAACTTTCAGAGGAGCTGGATGGGGGGAGAATACCTGGGTCTAGACACATCAGTTTTGAGCAGTTGTTTAATAAAGACGGAACTATAAAATCAGACAAAGATCTCAAGCTATGTAAGTAACATCAAAACTTGTAAGAAAGTTATTGTTTCATGGCAACAAACAAGGAAAATGAGACTGGGGTATGTATTGCTTTCTGTCTGCAGAACTATTTAATTGCAATAAGTTTTCTGGGTTTCTTTTACACTAGATATCATGGCAATATCTTAGTCTCACTTTTATTTTACGTCTTCTTGTATCACATTTTCTAAGGACTTCTCCTCTGAAACCGCTGACCAAATTTCAACTTAACTTTGTCAGAAGCATCAGTGGCTAAGGGGAACGGACTGTTGTTAACAGTTTCTGGCTAGAATTATTCAACTTGATGTTAGATGCTTCTGTGAAGGAAAGGGTAAATTCCTTAACCCATTACCCCATAAATACGCCTTTAATTTATTCCTCCACTGAAGAAAATAGCTCAAATTTTAACAGTCATGAATATGTTTCACAAGAAATATTTTCTATATCTTAGCAGATGGTAGCTTAAAGCAGGCTGAAATTAAAGCAAAATGGGCCTTAAGGTGCATTCTGCTTTACTTTCAACCTGCTTTAAGTGGTCACATATCTTCAAAACTAGAAACAGGTTATGGGGTAATGGGTTAAGTAAGACTGGATTGATTGAAATTTCATTTCATCAGGCAACATACTTTGTGAATTGAAACTGCATCATGATATAATGTAACTCAGGAACTCCAGGGGAGTTAACTGAACAAATCCAACATTTTCTCATTATTTCAGCACCAAATCCTATGGTTTCACTACTCATTAGATTCGTCTCGAAGAGACGATTCTAATGAGTAGTAACACCATAGGATTTAATGCAGAAATAAAGATTTAATTTTTGAAATACTCCCCTTATCTGGAGCTCTGGTAACTGATGTTGGAAACGCCACCGATTGATAAGATCAGATGATAGAAATTGTACAAAGCTTTGAGTTGTATTGTTAATAGGGTTTACACCTTTGTAATCTTTCAGATGTACTAAACTGTGGACATGCTTTTAAGCTCTGTCCCTTGCAGGTTTTGAATTACCTGTCAATACAGAAGAATATCAGTCCAGATCCTACTCTTATAAAATGTTTGAGTTGAGTCTGAGATTGTTCTCAAGCTTTTAATTTGGTCAGATTTGAGCAGAATGCTCAAATCTGACTAATCAAAAGCTTGAGAATGATCTCAGACACAACTCAAATGCTGTATTAGATTAGACCCTGGTTTTAAACTGGTAACAATGTAGAAACTCTTATTGTATATGTGTATTTGAAATTGTTGATGTTGATGACAGCTTTTGGTTTCTTTGTGGTTGCAGTATTTGACAGGGCAGGTGTGGATCTAGGACGGCCAATTATGTCTACCTGTCTGACTGGGTTGACAGCATGTGGGGTTGCTGGTGCAGCTCATATACTTGGCAAAGAAAATGTACCTGTTTATTATGTAAGTAATTTTATGTATACAGGTATATCTATTTATTTAACTCTTTACCCTATAGTCTGTTACTAGTTTTGAAGAAAGGTGTCAACTTAAAGCAGATTGAAAGTAAAGCAGAATCTGCCTCAAACTGCATTCTGTTCAGCCTTCTTTAACCCTTTGAACCCTAGTCCCGCATATAGGCGTCTTTTCAAACAGTGTACATGTGAATAGTACACTTGTCCTGTGCAAACAGTGAAGACCCAGATCAGAGGGCTCCGAAAGGAGCCCTCTGATCAGGGTCTTCACTGTTTGTCATAATGCCAAACATTGACAAAAACAACCCTTAAAAGTCAGAAATGTACTAGACTTAAATGGAAACTGGAATTGTCCATTTAAAGTTTCAGGGAGGAAAGAGTTAAGCACATAATCCACATAAATCCAATGATGTCTGTTATGAATTAAATAGTTTAATTGACCTGTTTAAAATATACTCATTACATTTAAAAACAGTGTTTATCCAGATCAGAGAGCTTCTGTAGGAGTCCTCTGATCTGGGTCTGCACGGTTTGGTTATTTAGACCAATATTCATTAAACTACCCAGAATTCAAAGTAGACTGGTTCATGATTTGGTAACAAAAATGCTCCACATGGCCATGGGAACCTAATAACACACAAGAGTAACATAGTCTTGAAAGAGTTAAGCAAAGTAGAAGGCCATATATCATCTGAATTCAACAGGGCTTGAACTTTAGATTTTTTCCCACTTGCATTTTTTTGCAAGTGCCCATATTTTCTACTTGCAAACCCAGGTACCAGGTTCCAACTTGCTATTTCAATACGATTATCTACAAATTGACGTTTCACATCATTTTGATCAAAATTATAAGATAAAGTTCATAAACATTACTTTGTTGAACTTTTCATTCTGTATCTCAATCTGTGCTAGATTACTCATGTAAATAAAGTTTCAAAAATAATAATTAGTGTCTTTTTGTGTATAAACTGTACAGTTACTATTCTTAACTCTAAATAAGTCTTTATTGGCAGTCCATCCCATAAAGTCAATTTCCATTCAAAACAACAAGGTTCGCTTATTTTGTGAGGTTAGGATATAGTGTATTTACAAAAATTTGAATATGACTCATTATTTCAATACGATGGTCTTATAAAGCATAATGTTATAAGGTGTTGCTAAGGTAACCAATTCTTCTTTTTATACCAAAAGTGAATTTTACATGACGATGTAAGCTTGCAAATCTGATAATGACACTAAAGTACCATTGTTCTGATAGGTTCCTGTACTTTGCCTTTAAGAACACAAAAATTTGACCATATTTTCAAAATAATGTTTTTACTTTGTGAGTGGTTGCTAGGGTAACCAAATGTTCTTTTTGTATTAAAAGTGGATACTTATATGACAATTTTATCTTGTTAATCTGACAATAAACTTTAAGTACAATAGTTCTGTGATGTTACGGTATATTGTATTTACAAAAACTTGAATTTGACTCATTATTTCAAAATGTTGCTCTTATAAAGCATAATGTTATGAGGTGTTGCTAAGGTAACCGATTCTTCTTTTTATGTCTAAAGTGAATGTTATATGACAATGTTAACTTGCGAACCTGATAATGACAATTAAGTACCACTGTTCTGGTTGGTTGCTGTATTTTATCTTAAAAACACATGGAATTTGACACATATTTTCGATACAATGCTGTTATTTAGCATACATTGTGAGTGGTTGCTATGGTAACCAAACGTTATTTTTATGTTTAAAGTGAAAATTATACGACACTGCTAACTATCAAATCTGATGATGCAACTACGGTACCATGGTTCTGATATGTTGCTGTACTTTTCCTTAAAAAGAACATTAGTTTGACTCACATTTTCAATATAAGGCTCTTATTTAGCAATTGCATTGAGCGGTTACTAAGGCAACCAAATGCCGTTTTCATCTGACCAGTGAATGTTTACAAGACAGTGCTAACTTGCAAACCTGATAATGAATCTAATTTAAGAAAGTGTGTAATAGTTTTGATAGTTTTCTGTATTTTGCGTTCCGAAAGTCTTGAATTTGGCACATATTTTCAGTAAATTACGTTCTGTTGGCAGGGGTTACCATAGTTACCAACTAATATCTGTATGTGTTGTCTTCTACTTTCATTTAATAACACTAAAATATATGGTAATAGCAATTTCAGAATGATCCTGGTATCTTTTAAGCAATCCTGCTCAGTTACATAGGAAATTACAACATTAAAAAGTCGATAGTTTCGTTGTCATGGTTACCCCCTTAGCAACCAGAATCCCAAAGGTATTCTTCCAAAACCGTAAACAACACATGTGTTATTTGCTATGAGTGATCATATTCAAGCTCAGCATGGATGCATAAATATTCTACCAGTCCTTAAAATATGCCTAAATCATGATTTCTCACTTTCAGTATATTGGCCCCTAAAGATCGCACGTGCCTACCAATCGGGTGTATGTTGAGTCGAATCCTACAATGCTATTTTATTGGCAAAGTGTCATAGTGCAACATACAAATGTCATTTTATCTGAAATATGTACAGTTTTCTCTGAAAAAGTCTGTGAATTTGTCATATTTTACTCACCAAAAACACTGATTTTTGGCGAAAATCTTGATTTCGCGTTGCCATGGCAACCGGATGTGGGAAATAAATTTTCGAGGTATTTTTTCCCATTTCATGTAGAGAAGTACAAATGATGTAAGTTTCATGCAAATCGGTGACTATGCGTGCCGACCCCCCTATATAACCTGGTTGATGGTTACAGAGAATTGCTCTTAAATAAAAACGGACTATAGATGAAACTTTGTAACAGGGTCGTTTTGTCAAGGGGACGAAATGGCCGTGTTATATTTTCAGAGTTCAATGTTTATGGATGATTTTTTTTATCCTTGGTGAAGACAGTCGGCAGACAGTACACTATATTACGAAAACGCTTTCACTATCGTCCAGGGCTCTCGCTAGGCCAAAATTTTAGGGAGAAGTGACTTCTCTCTGAGCTGAAAATAGGGAGAAGTGCAGAGACTTGTTAAGGGAGAAGTTGTATTATCAGCCAAATGAATGGGATCACACCCTACTTACAATATTAGAGTGAACCAGTGATAACAGTACTTAAAGCAGCAGGTCTTTCAGTCAGCAATGACTTCATACTTGTTGCTTTAATTACTAAAAATCAAAGCAATATTGAGATAAAGTTAAAAGAAAACATCTATATACAGTCACATTTTTTCAGATTTAATGCAAACAACTCATATAAAAACTCAAAGCACATAAATTCAAAGTACTGTACTACTGTAGTACATAGTGTTGAGATAGTGTTGAACTAGATGCAAATTTCATATCCCCATCACTGGCCCATGCTGCATAGTCACTTCTCTAAGCTATGTGGTTGGTGTCTCTAATAAATCCAGAGCAAATCCTTTAGCCTTACTGATCTTTCCCTCAAACAGCATTTGCATATTGGCATCAAGATGTTGAGCTGAAAAATATAAATGTATCTATAAAAACCCAGTGAGTTTAGAAACATCTGAAAGTTAAATCATGACATCAGCGCATTTCTTGTCTTGTAAAATTTTAAAAACGAATAATTAGGTGTACATCCCTATTAAACTGTCTCTTTTAATTTAAATCAAGCTGCAATTTGTTCTCCCTCCCTCTTTAAATAACTGAAGTTCTTATCTTGTATTTGATACATACAAGCTGCATGTCTTGTGTGATCAGTGATTTTGCAGTAACTTTGTAACGTAAGCATTGTTTTAATTTCACGAGTGTAACAATTATTGCGTTATACTTAATGGTTGTTTATATAGTAATTAATGCTACATACCATCTCAAACATCGAGCCGACTACATAAGGGTGTGATGCCTTCACTGATTGCCTCCACAGGTTTATTAAGTGCCAGTCATTATCACTTCGAAAGCTTCTAAAGCTTATCAAAACAAACATGCCGCCATATGCATCAATGATTGTACCCTGGTAATAAACTTCGCCCTGATTGGCTGGTTGATGTTTTAAGCGCTTTCATTGGTTAAGAGGTAACATCCTCCAACTGACATACATAGTGGTGTGTATCGAAGCGTGTTTATTCCACCCTGCTGTGTAAACAAACACTGACAGCGATAGGGGTACAGATTTATTGTCGATCTTGATTTGTTAGTTAGGCTAATTGGCCTTGTTTATTCGGCGAAGTGAATTTCGCCCTCACTTCCGGAGAAGGCGAGATGAGGACAATTAAGGCGACTTAATCGCCCGAGTCGCTCCCTAGCGAGAGCCCTGCTATCGTCCATAATATTATGTTCGAGAAAGATGTGCATTTCTTTCTACCATTTTTAGGACAGATTTTAGCGATGCTGTGGTTCGTCCCATTTTCGCACAAAGAAATAAAACCAAATTACTTCGTGAGTTTCGTAACTTGGTTTGGGCAAGTTTTCAGCCTGTTTTCGGCTGTTCCTCCTTAAATGTCTCGTCAGCCTCCCGTTTATAAACCCTAGAAGGACGAGTCGACTGGAAAACGTTGAATTGATGAGTTTATTTTACATTCGCAGTTTGCGGTCACGCGCTAATAGACTGGTTCCCCTTTTTCTAATGTTGATTCGGCGTTGGTACGTATGAGGCCGGACTATCAATCATGCGCATGCGTTAAGTGCTGGGTTTCCTGAAGTTATAAATAGCCGAGATATGAAAAGAACGAGATGGGCGAACAGGGATAACTATTTAAATTACTGCAAGATTAGAAGGGTTGACACTGTGTTCGTCTTTACCAATATAACCTTACATTTTGGAACGTCTGAACATTAAAATATACACTCCCATTTTTTTTCAAGTGCTGATTTTTTCAGCTCGCTTTTTCAAATTTCCACTCGCATTTTGCGAGTTCGCAAGAGTGAAGTTCGAGCCCTGATTCAAGACAGTTTGGTAAAAAGAAAATGTTTTATGTAGTTCTGAGATTTCTTTTTCAGGGTTCTTGGGCTGAATGGAAGCACAGAGCTCCTGAGGATCTGAAAGAGAGAGTGTCAAAAGACGTATCACACAAGTAGTCATGGCAGAGTGCCTATGGTGAAATACTTTAACAGAACAGTTATCCATATACAGTATGATCCTGCTATTGCTACTACTTTCAATATGACTTGTTTCTCATAGCTTGATGTCATAGATTTGATAGTCATATAAATATCCCAAACAAGAAATATTACCTTTATCCTAGCATATGGTAGCTTAAAGAAGCATTCTGCTTTACATGCTGCTTTAAAGGAGCATTCTGCTTTACAGCTGGCTGTAAGCAACCATATCACTTCAATACTGCAGTCAAGCGTTGTGTCAATGGGTTAACCCATTACCCTATAACCTGTTTCAAGTATTGAATATAGGTGACTACTTAAAAGAGGTTGAAAGTAAAGCAGAATGCGCCTAAGGCACATTCTGCTTTACTTTCAACCTGCTTTAAGCTATTATCTGCTAGGAAATAGAGAAAATTCCCTATATACATGACTGTATAAAGTGATATTATTTCCTACAGTGGAGTAATAATATAAAGGAGTGAAAAGGTGTATTTATGGGGTAATGGGTTAAGTAAAAGCATGAGTGAGTCTCACTGTGTGTGGTTGTTATAGCAGGATTTGACTTCACAAAACTACTGGATCATGTATAGGGTAATGAATGATAAATAGGATATGTCATGAGTGGATATTTGAGACAAGCTGATCTCAACCAAGTCTAGAATTGAAATGATATTAAGCCAGACTTGGCAAGCTTAATAACTTCTCTATTCTAGATGAGGTTGAGATCAGCTTGTCTCAAAGGTGGAGGAGTGACAGATTCTTTTTCTCACATAACCAAGGATTTTAAGGTATTTTAAGCAAAAGGCTTTTCTTGGAATATAGCGACATCATCAAAGTGAAATAGAGTGACATCATCAAAGTGATCTCACACGTTTGGAGACAAGGATATTTGTGATGGGTTGTCGTTATTGAAAAAAGGTATTTATGTGAGAAAAATAGATGTCACCTGTAAAACAGACAAACTGTGATCAGTTTCGTTTGGTAGAATGGTACCATACTACGCATGTTGCTGAAGTGAAGGCTATTTTCATTGAAATTTTGATCTTGAACTACAACGAATGAACGAAAGCATGACTAACCTATTGCACATACCCATGATGGCAGGGGTAACACCAGAGATTTTACTTTGGATATTTTGTTTTCATGTTTACACAACTGTAGAACCTCTAAAAGCTGAACCCTTCCAGACCCAGAAAAAATGTTTGGTTTAGAGAAGTTTCCAGATTATAGTTTTTGCAGCCATTTAAAATGATTTCAATGGTCAGTAAATGTGGTTGCTTAATACATAACAATAGTAATACAGAAAGCTCCTTTATGAGCTTTCTGTATTACTATTGTCATGCATTAAGCAGTTAGCTGTTCTATGAGCTCTGTATACACGGGGGGGGGGGGGGGGGGGGGGGGGGGGGGGGGGGGGCTAAAACTGTATTGCTACGACGACAACCTATATAGGTATTATAACAGATTTGTATTGCTACGAAGTCTGTGTATATAGTGAGAAATGTTTGTCTACGAAAACAAAGTTGCCTTCGTAGCAATACAAATTTGTTATAATACCCATATAAGTTGTCGTAGAGTAACATTTCATCGTAATACCTAGTTGGCCCCCAGTGGTATACCTCCTCGTCGAAGGATTGGCTAGCATGTAGAATACCTGCTTGGGACTGAGGAATGTGTCCGGTTTTCTGAGATTTCTGGTAGTCTGGTTTATGGAGAATACCTATGTCTTGCTTTCTCTACATCATTGTTGTGACATTTTGCAGGTGATAAACAAATGTGACAAGTCATTTTTTACATACAATGAAACCTCTCTATTACAACCATTAAATTGTTTTAATTATTTGGTGTTTAGGACAAGATCCTGCTTAAAGCAAGGTGACGGTAAAACAGAAAGCTCCTTTAGGAGCTTTTTGTTTTCCTTTCACCTTGCTTTAAGATATCATCTGTCTTTTAAATAACCCATTAGCCTTCCATTTAGTGGCTGTAATAAAGAGGTTTAACTAACTATTTTTGATATGTTATGTGAGGGAGATATTTTTAAAGGTGTAACATCTATTTACTGTGACATATGTTAAACAGTAAACTCTTTGGGGAAGCATGTTGACCTCTAAATACAGATGATCGCTTATTGCAGAACAAAAATAAAGCAGAAAAAGCCTGTATGAGTATTCTGCTTTACTTAAGTTTTGCATTAAGCTGTCAGTTGCCTGAAAGACAGCTTTACCCCATAGCTAATGTTCAGTATTGAAGACAGATGGTTGCTTTAATTCATTGAGGTTTGGCAAAGAGTATACTTGTCCTTTACAAACAATGTACGTGTGAATGTAAACAGTGTAGATCCAGATCAAAGGACTCCTAAAATAGCCCGCTCATCAGGGTCTGCACTGTTTGTTATCTTGAAATAGATTGTAAAAGAATAACAATCATTTATAGTTAAAATAGATTAGACTTTATTGTAAACTGCAATTGTCTATTTGAAGTATCCAGAGTGAATATGTTGAGCAGGTTAAAAGTAAAGCAGAATGCTCCTTAAAGTGCATTCTGATTTACATTCAGCCTGTTTTAAGCTACCATCTGCTAGCATATAGGAAATATTTGTTGTGTGCATATTCATGACTGTAATTAGTGGAGGAATAGAATATGGGGTGATGAGTTAAAAAAGAAGTTAAACCCTCTCTATTACTACCACTAAAACTAAAGCAAATTGATTGTACAAAAGACAGGTGACAGCTTAAAACAAGGTGACAGTAAAACAAAAAGCTCCCACAGGAGCTTTCTGTTTTACTGTCACCTTATTTTAAGCAGTCACCTGACATGAATACCTAATAATTAACACAGTTTAGTGGTCGTAATGGAGAGGTTTTACTGCAGTCAGATCAAAAGTAAGTTATAAAACCTACATGTGTGTTATGAAGAAAAACCAGAAATTTTAGGGATATTATCTGATAATGACTTGCATGGAACTAGCCATTTTCTTTATGTGCCAAATAGTGTATTGTTTGTACAGTCGAACTTTGATATCTCGAACTCGTTTATCTCGAACTATCCGATAGTTTGACACATGAACTGCATTATTTCATGCTCAGTTAAGTCGAACATACACATATTTCAATGATAAACGTGGCTAAGCCACGTTTTAACTTTGAAATACGGGTATGTTTGATTTAACCGAGTTCGAGATATTGAAGTTCGACTGTGTATTGTTTTGGGTGGTGACGTACCAGTTATTGTTTGGATATAATTCATTTCAGAATGTCTTTCACCCTGCATTAACCCATTACCCCATAAAAAATGCCTTATAACAAGTTTAACTTATTCCCCCACTTTAGAAAAAGTTTCTTTTTAAACAATTATGAATATGCACTATAAGGAATATTTTCTATATCCTAGCAGATGGTGGCTTAAATCAGACTGAAAGAAAGGCAGAATGCGACTTAAGCCAATAAGGCACATTCTGCTTTACTTTCAACCTGCTTTAAGTAGCTAGCTGTATTCAAAACTAGAAACAGGCTTTCAGGTAATGGGTTAAGCTGTTGTTTGTCTTAAAACAATAACATGACTAATTTTAATGTCTAGAAAAGATCACATAGAGGCCAAACAGGCTGAATTACATGTATTTATCTGACTTAAACGTTTTAACAGTATATGACAGATTTCATATTTTGCATACATGCTTCTATTATTCATGGTATACATAAGCATATTCTAGTCATGCCAGATCAAGAACTTACCTCATAAAAACACCTTTTTACTCTTCTAATATTTCATACACTACAACGTAAAAGATACAGATACAGATACACAAGAAAAGTAGTCCATTACTTGGAAGTTCTGATCATGGAATATTTCCTATACCATTCCAGATGAGAGCTTAACCCATTATCCCAAATTCTGTTTCTAGTTTTCAAGACAGGTTATATCATTCCCACATTGCTCATTTTCAGTATGCATTCTGCTTTACTTCCAGTCTGCTGGGATATATGAAATATTTCTTACGATGTATATGACTTTTTAAAGTGGCACTATTTTCTTTAGAGGAGGAATATATTACAGGCATACAATGGTGTATATATGAAGCAATTGCTTTAAAAGAGTAAAGAAGAATGCTCCAGAGGGAACATTCTGCTTTACTTTCAGTCTGCTTTAAGCTTCTTCTGGAAAAATTCTACCCATGATTCATTTTCATGACTTCTTAGCTATGGGCTACTTTTCATAGTGTAGGAATGATTAGATGCTTAAAAAGCATATTTATGGAGAAATGGGTTAATTTAGCAGGCTGAAAATTAAGCTTAACTTTTAACCTACTTAAAGTGGTAACCTGTCTTCAAAGCTAGAAACAGCATCAAAATTATGGAGTAAAGGGTTAAAAACTGGTGTCAATTTTTTTCTTCACATCAATGATTTAAGGCCATCATGGCAATGTTTTAAGGCCATCATGTCAATGATTTAAGGCCATCATGGCAATGTTTTAAGGCCATCATGTCAATGATTTAAGGCCATCATGGCAATTTTTTTACTAACTTTCAGATGTTTGGAAGAGATGTGCATGTAAAGAATGTTTTTGAAATTTCTATTATGTATACATGTGTTTTTAAATTGGAATCTAACAGTTTCAGAGATATGGGACAGGGCATTTGTAGTGATTTCCCAGTAACCTTTTATGCATTATGGTGTCATATATTAAATATACCAGTTGTTTGATATTCAGAAATATATACCAGATTTTACTATATACTCTTGTTGATTATTTAAACCAATAAACGTAGAAAACTAGTCTTAAAGTACAGTAAAACCTCTCTTTTACGACCACTTAAATTAAGGCAAATTGGTGGTATAAAAGAAAGGTGACAGCTTAAAGCAAGGTGAAAGTAAAACAGAAAACTCCTAAAGGAGCTTTCTGTTCTACTGTCACCTTGCTTTAACCCTTTCCCCCATAGAAGCGACTTTTAGCGTATTTGATCTATTCCTCCACTGAATAAAATAGTCCCAGTTTATACCCTCATGAACAATTACCATAATGAATATTTTTATATAGCCTAGCAGATTTTAGCTTAAAGCAGGCTGAAAGAAAAGCAGAATGTGCCTTAAGGCACATTTTGCTTTACTTTCAACCTGCTTTAAGTGGTCACCTGTCTTCAAAACTAGAAACAGGCTATGAGGTAAAGGGTTAGGCAGTCACCTGTCATAAACACCTAATAATTTTCACAATTTAGTGGTTGTAATAGAGACTTGGTTTTCCTGTAAAAGGAAATTGAAATCTACAGTAGAATTTTCACTTTCCTCAGAAATGTCTACCTATTCCTTCACATAAGCATCATAAATGAGATGCTGTTAAATATAGATGGAAGCTTAATGTAAGATTATAATAAAACAGAAATCCTTTAAGGGAACTTTCTGCTAAACTTTCATCTTTCTTTTAGCAGTTTATTTCCTGAGATAATTTGTTCATCATAAGGTTATGTTTTTATGCCATCCAAAGCTTGGATTTGGGCACCTATATTGATTGAACTGGATTTGACAGTCTGTCTGTGTCCCTTTTGTATGGGATATATTTCCACATGACCTAGGGATACCAAATTTGGTGTGTTGGTATATCTTGCGATCACAAAGTGTCCTATAACATTTTCTGGTCACTGTGACCTTGACCTTTTACCAGAATCGTACAAAAAGCTTGTCTGGATGATGTTTCCTATGCAGCACCAGCAAAGGGTACAAAATTAGTTGTATGAGAACATCTAAAGAAGGCAGATTGTCCCGTAACATTTTCAGGTCACTGTGACTTAGAAAAAAGCTTGTCAAGAGCATATATCCTACACCACATCAACTTGAGATACCAAATTTAGTGTGTGAGTATATCTTTGGAAAGTAGAGTATGGCATAACATTTAAAAGCCTCTGACCTTGACCGGTAAATTCAAGTACATGTATATAAAAGCTTGCTTTGAGCACATTTCATATACCACATCAGCCAGGGATTCCAAATTTAGTGTGTGAGTACATCTTTGGAATTGAAGTGTTGCATGCTACTTTCAAATCACTGTGCCCTTGACCTTGACCTTGACCTTTGGCCTGGTTGAAACAGAAAAACTTGTCTGAAGCATATTAGACATCAGTTAGGTTTACCAAGTTTTGTTTTTCATACATCTTCAGATGGTTTAGTGTTGAATACCATTGACAATTAGTTGCTACTCCGACCAGTATGACCTCAGTCATACAATAAACTGGTTCACAGCATATTTCCTAAATCACATCAGCTATTGATGTAGTATATCTTGGGATTGTAAAGAGTCATGTACTATTTACAGGTCACTGTGACCTTGGCCTTGACCTTGATTATAGAAAATATTTGTCCAAAAATAATTTGCTATATCACCGCTAGGGATACCAAATTTGGTATGATGACAGGGTAACTTAACAGTTTCAGGGTGAGAATCGACCCTTGGTCTATTTTCTAAGTTGAGAAACAGAACATTGTCATTAGTGTTGTATAATGCTATGACAACTGTGATTATTGAGATTTGAACACTATGACCAAGTGTAAGGTTTGGAATGAATGATGTTTTGCTATGTGCAAGGTTTGGAGATTTTAATGCAGGAAAAGTGCAGATTCATGTCAGATATTGGATCCTTAAAAGAAACTATATATAGTTTCTTTTAAGGATCCAATCTTTTGGAAAACAAGATTTACAAATATAGTTTAAACGATTTTTTTGTACCAAACTGTAGTGTGTGGCCCAATTTTATTTCTATAAGGTCATCTTTCAAGATCTTTAGCTTGCCTGAACAAAGCTCAGGGTGACATATTTGGATTGCATCTCGTCCTACGTCTGTACGCTTGTGTGTCTGTCCATCTGCAATTGCTTGTGAACACACCAGAGGGCACAGTTTTGGGTCAATCTTCATCAAAGTTGTCCCAAGTGTTGTTTTTTTACATAATCTAGGTCAAGCTCACACATGGGTTATGTGGAGTGAAAAAAATAAGATCAAATCATAGAGGAACCTTGTGGTAAGACTAGGGGGCCAGATTTGTGTTAACCTTCATTTTAAATCGCTCCAAATGTTCTTGAAAAAATCTTGGTCAAGTTTGAATCTGTGTCATGTACAGTCAATATTTAGGTCACTAAATCAAATCGTATGACAATATTCATTAAATTTGCTCCAAATGTTGTTCTTGACAAAATCTAGGTCAAGCTTGAACATGGAGTATGTGGGGTCAAAAAGTAGGTCTCTAATTCAAATTATAATTTAAAAAAAAAAATCAACACATTATACAGGCCAAAGTTCTAGGTCAATCTCCAGGTTTGCTCCAAATGTTGTCCTTGAGAAAATGTAGGTCAAGGTTGAGTATGGGTCATGTCCATTCAAAATACAGGTCACTAGGTTAAATCATAGGTCATATTCATCAAACTTGCTCCTAATGTTGTTCTTGGCAAAATGATGGTTAAAAAGAAGGTCACTCTAGGTCAAATCATAGAAAACCTTCTGAACAAACTAGGGGTCATCGTGTTGGGTAAATATGAATTAAATTTTAAAGACATTTTTACAAAAATAGCTCAGAGGTCAAAAGGGAAAACATGCTGGAATGGCCGGAAAGGTTTCCACAAAATGAAGGTACATGCCTTGTATACAAGGCCCATGTGCAATAATGCCAGAGTTGTTGCCAAGATTAAGGTTAATTTGGTTAACTTTTAGCTCACCTCCATGAAGTGAGGGGGCTTATGCTATACCCCCGGCATTGGAGTATGGGACTTGGATACGATAAATTGAAAAATGACTGCACCTACGATCACCATACTTCATAATGCTGATGGGCCTCAATGAGTAGACCATGATGCACCGAAGTTTGATGGCCTTGACCTTTGACCTTTACCTCTAGGGCCAACATTAAGGTTTTGCGCTAAAACTGTCCTGGGCAAAAGACTGCACCGACGGTCACCATACTTCATAAATTATGCTGATGCACCTCAATGAGTAAACCATGATGCACTGCAGGTTGGTAGGCTTGAATTTTGACCTTGGCCTCTAATGTCAATGTTAAAGTTTTGTGTTAAAGTTTGTTCTGAGCAAACAACTGCACCTACGGTCACCAAACTTCATATGCTGATGCCCCTCAATGAGTAGACCACGATGGTGGCCCTGACCTTGATTCTAGGGTCAACATTAAGGTTTCGCGTTAAAGTCTGTTCTGAGCAAATGACTGCACTTATTGTCACCAACCTTCATATGCTGAAGCGGCTCAATAAGAAGACCAGGATGCCTTGACCTTTGATCTTGACCTCTACGGTTAACATTAAGGTTTTGCGTTAAAGTCTGTTTTGAGCAAATGACTGCACCTACAGTCACCAAACTTCATATGCCATATGCTGATGTCTCTCAATGAGTATACCACAATGCACTGCAGTTTGGTGGCCTTGACCTTTGCCCTTGACATCTAGGGTCAACATTAAGGTTTTGCATTAAAGTCTGTTCTGAGCAAACGACTGCACCTACTGTCACCAAACTTAATATGCTGATGCGCCTCAATGAGTAGACCAGGATGCCTTGCAGTTTAATGAGCTTGACCTTTGACCTTGACCTCTAGGGTCAACATAAAGGTTTTGCGTTAAAGTCTGTTCTGAGTAAACGACTGCACCTACGATCACCACAGTTAATATGCTGATGCGCCTTAATAAGTAGACCAGGATGCACTGCAGTTTGGTGACCTTGACCTCTAGAGTCAACATTAAGATGTTGTGTTAAAGTTTGTTCTGAGCATACGACTGCACCTACAGTCACCAAACATCATATGCTGATGCCCCTCAATAAGTAGACCATGATTCACTGCAGTTTGGTCACCTTTGACCTTGACCTTTAGGATCAACATTAAGGTTTTGCGTTAAAGTCTGTTCTAATCAAACGACTGCACCTATGGTCACCAAACTTCATATGCTGATGTGCCTCAATAAGTAGACAATGATGCACCACAGTTTGGTGACCTTAACCTTTGACCTTGACCTGTAAGATTAAGGTTTTGTGTTAAAGTCAATGACCTCTCTGGTCTAAGTTAAGGTTTTGCGTTGAAGTCTGTTCCTTGCGGGAGGTGAGCTTCTTAATCTTTGATTACCCGTTCTGTTTGATTAAGTAGGTGAAACATCAGGGTCAAAAGGGCAAAAATGTTGGCTTGATCTGAAAGGTCATGACAGAAGCTAGTCACATGCCAAGTATAAATGGCCCATGTGCAATGTTGCTAGAGTTATACCCATACTTGCTCTATTTGTTTTTACGTCTCTTTCCCGGGGTACATACCCAATGTTAAGGGTTTGGTTAAATAGGTCAAGTATCAAGGTCAATGTCACAAGGCAAAAACAGATGGTATGCTTGGAGAGGTATGGACACAAAGAAGAAACTTACCATATATAAAAAGCCCCGAGCCTATTGGTTAAGATTTTATAGACATTTAAAGAATTTTAGAAAGTAGGTCAAATATCAAGTTCAAGGTCACAAGAACAAAGTTTTTGGCATAGACAGTTGGAAGGTCTAGGCACAATATTATGTCAATTGTTCAGTAGTGCAAAACTTAAGGCAAGACAGAATGGCAAATAGACAGTGCAAAAACTCAATGCTTCCCGTTTAAAAACCACGTTTGCCATTTGCAATGGGTATAATGTCGTAGGAGTTTGTGTTGCATGTGGCCAGTCTAAAAAAGGTGTGTCATCAAATGGCTCATGCGGATTACTCTGATATTGTCTGGTTGACTATGCGCACCTCACGTAGAAAACCGAGGTATCCGCAGTCGTCGTTCATAATTGTTTTGGTGCAGGAATTTTGTTGTTGGGTAGGCCTAGGCCATATTCAAGTTAAAGAAATAAACATATGAACATTTTTCTGCTAGAAATAAACAAACAGCAAGATGTTTCGAGTGATGGGCTCTATGATGCCTTATAGGAATAAGGCATATGACATTTACAAGAGAAACTTCAGCGAAGCATCGGCCGTGGGGTTCCTGTCGGCGATTTTGTTCACAGTTTTTAGCGAACCAGTGAAAAATCTGGTAGACTTTGGTGAGAAATGGATGGATCTAACCGGTATACCGTATCAAATGAACATTGCCCTTCTTGGATTCATCGTCGGCTATGGGACAACAAAAATATTTCTTCTCATGAGGATGCAGTTGTTCCGAATGCTCCTGGCATATCAAGGATGGATGTTCAACCCAAAGTCAACAACCACCAAAGTATGTTCATATTTGCCATGTAAAATGCTTAGTCTTATCTATTTTAAGTTAAAGAAATAAACATATGAACATTTTTTATGGGTTTAGAGAACGCAGGTCTTGCGAAACGCAACTTCTTCAACTCATTGATGATCTAATGACAAACTCTGTTACTGGCCAGCAAACTGATCTCGTTTTACTTGACTTCAGTAAAGCTTTTGATAAAGTCAATCACCTTAAACTTCTATACAAATTACAGCTTCATGGCGTGAATACTCAGATTTCTTCATGGATTAAGACCTTTCTCATTGGCAGAACCCAACAAGTCGTCCTAGATGGTGAATGCTCAGATGAAGTTCCTGTCACCTCTGGTGTACCTCAAGGCTCTGTTCTTGGACCCCTTCTCTTCCTTTTATATATAAATGACCTCCCTGAAACTGTCACTTCTCAAGTCCGTCTCTTTGCGGACGATACCGCTGTCTATCTTGGTGTTTCTAGCTTTCAAGATTGTTCTATCCTTCAAAATGACTTGGACCACCTTGCTGAATGGGAAAAGACCTGGGACATGGATTTTAATCCAAACAAATGTGTTGTCTTATCCATATCTAAAAATAAAAATAAAATATCCTTTGACTACTCCTTACATGGCCAGAAACTTGAAAATGTTGACTCTGCAAAATATCTTGGTATAACCATTTCAAATGACTTATCATGGAATAAACACATCCAGCAAATCACTTCCACTGCCACAAATTCTTTAAATTTTCTAAACAGGAACATCCAGACAAAAAGTAAAAAGGTTCGAGAAGTCACCTATAAAAGTATGGTAAGACCCCAGCTGGAGTATGCGTCGGCCGTTTGGAGTCCGCATACCCAGTCCAACATCCAGCAGGTTGAAAAAGTACAACGTAGGGCAGTGCGGTGGACATGTAATGACTACTCTAGGTACAAGAGTGTCACCGCCATGCGGGAGGATCTTGGTTGGCGGACTCTCCAGGACAGACGGGACATCGGACGACTCACCATGTTCTATAAAATAGTGTACGGACTAGTTGCTATCCCTTTACCTACATATCTCCAGAAACCTGTTAGATTATCACGCCACTCACACCCTCTTTCCTTCAGACAGGTCCACACAACCACAAACTACTTCAAATATTCGTTCTTCCCTTACACCGTTGTTTTGTGGAACAGCTTGCCAGCAGACATAGTTCTGACTTCAGAAGTTGAGGGGTTTAATCTGAGCCTTCACCCCTCCCTTATAAACCGCCCCTGATGCCTCGGGTCCTATGTTTTTATCTTCTTTTAAACTCCAAATCTCATTGTAACCCTATCATGCTTTTATTTCACCTCTCATTTTCACACTTTTGAGGTCTCACTCTCATTGCTTTTATCCCCCCTTTTAACTCTTGCACAGACGCGCACCTGCCGCTAATACTTGAAAAAGGCGTTAAGGCAGTATCAATAGATAGATAGATAGCTCATATATGATCATTATAAATGCTTTGCAAGAATGTTGAATTTCTTTCGGTTACTTTTATTGGCATCTGAATGGATAGTAGCTTGGAAGTACACCTTGTATTTATATGCATACACTAATCTCCTGAAAGAAACAGTTGCTAAGGGTTTGGTAAGCGAGAAATGTATGTAACCAGGTGAGAAACGTATTCAGGCTGACTGGGACTCGAACCAGGTCCACTCACTTATGACTATGAGGCAAGTGCTCTCTTCCAGTCTGCATAATCATGCTACCGACATCTCTCACAATGTATGGGTTGCTAATGGATCGTTAAATAGTAAGTGACATACTCCTCTACCAATTGGAACTTATCCTGGAATTTGCAAGACAGTTGGGAGCCAAATGAAATTAGGTGGGGGAAAATATGCAGCCAGAGAGGGACTCGAACCTGCTTACACAGCGAAGTGCTCTCTAGACTGAGCTACCGGACCACTTACTTAAGTTGCCCATTACCCCATAACCTGTTTATAATATTGAAAATAGACCAGTGGCCTTGGGATTGGTTTTGTCTGGGTACTCCAGTTTCCTATCGCAGCAATGACCATATACACCACCATTTAATTAATGTGTCCAGTTTAATTTGTTAAGTTGAAGTACAGTGCTCCCTCTCTACAACGGCTCTCCAAACAATGGCTCCCTCTTTACAGTGAAACTCATCCCAGTTCCCTAAACAGGACAATCATGTGACAATCATTAGACAATCATGTCTAACGCTTTTACTGCTGAAATATCGTCTGCTTCAAATTGTTGTCTGCTGTTTTTCTCAAAGTTACATATTTGACATTTTGACAGAAAAAAATCCTAAAGACGAGTGACAAGCAGCTTGAATCCAGATCACACGTTAAGCAGCGTCTGATCAGGGTTCAAGCTGTTTGCAAATGTAAGTCAATTTCCCTCCCTATAACGACTTCCTCCGAACAACACAATATTTTTGTCTCCCATTGGGTGCACTGTAACTTGTTTCAAAATGGATGTGAAATAATTATTTACTTAAGATTTGAAGGATCTTTTTCAAATTCTGCATTACTTTTGTCCTGCATCCAGGTGTTGTTTAAGATTCATGTATTTTTATTAACTAGCTCATCATTTTACCCATTACCCAATAGCCTGTTTCTAGTATAGAAGATAGGTGACCACTTAAAACAGGTTGAAAGTAAAGCAGAATGTGCCCTTAGACGCATTGTGCTTTACTTTCAGCCTGCTATAAGATTATTGTGATACTTATTCATCCATGACCGTATAAAATTGAATTATATTTTCAGTGGAAACAGTAAGAGGCGTAAAAAGGTATATTTATGGGGTATGGGTTAAGATATGGAGCAGTGCACTACAGGTGGGCATCTGTCACAAGTGAAACTTTTAATCTTACTTTGTTTCAAAATTCAAATTTTCCATTTTGTGAACCATGTGCGAGATTTTCACATAATTATTGTACAGAAATAAGTTTAGATGGCACAAAAACACAATATTTAGAACAAGTAATAAAAGATGTAATGGTATTACATTTGACCCTTTCTGTCATAATACCTCAATTTTAAGCTACTTTCTGTTACAAGTTTCACAACCTTAAGGTTTAATCCCCCTTTTAATATGTTTGTCCATTGCATAATTGTTTTAAAACAGTTAATCAAGATCAAGTATAAAAAACAGTTAATCAAGATCAAGTATTAGGATTATGGATTTAGAAACCCAAAAACCCAAAGTATAAGTATCTTACATGTTATTATTTATTTTTCAACTGTCAAAATTACAATGCCTTTGGATATGGAAATTATATACATTATGATTACATACCAGTGTGTATTCAATAATAGTCATATGATATGGTTTCACCTGCTTTAACAAATGAAATTCCTTTATTATGGAGAATTAAAAGTAGACAAACTTTACTAAATTTCAATTTAAACTTCATAAATTGCCACTTTATGGAAACTATAAAGTCTTTCTTGTTGACTCACAACACACAGCCTATTTTTAACATGGTAAAAGAGTTATGACTCATCTGGGACTCAAACCCAGTACCTTCGACTATACAATATTATGTAAGCACTGAGCTATCAAGTCACTCTGTGAAGCCTTTCAAATTTTTCACCATAATCTCTTCCTGTTACACCCCAACCCTGCCCCTCTACACAAGAATTTGTCTCAAATTCTTACTTCAACAAGAATGCTTCATGAGTTGATAATTATTATTTGCACACTATATCAATTATATAATATTTATCCTGTGGACTATTTACATCGGGCTCCCAATGTAACATGGAGAAACAGTTGTGACTCAGCTCAAATCGAAAAAAATGAGCGCCATCAGCTTACTGATCAATGCCAATACTGTAACAACTGTGTCCACAGGGCTCCAGATAAGAGGTAATTATTTCAACAAATCCAACATTTTCTCACTCTTTTTAGCACCAAATCCTATGGTGTTACTACTCTCGAAGAGACGATTCTAATGAGTAGTGACACCATAGGGTTTAATTCAGAAATAAAGATTTTAGTTTTTGAAAAAACTACCCTTATCTGGTGCTCTGTGTGAGCTACCCAACCATTGAAGCCTATCAACCTTTTCACCGCAATATCTCTCCCGCTATATTTGGAACACCATAGCCACACACTATGCACCAAGTTGTCATAAAAATCACTACAATATTAATTTTCCTGTGGTACAGTGGAGAAGATTTCTTTCTCAATATATGTGTTTACCCTAAATCTATTATTTGATTTATTTCCATTGCAAACAGTTTAGAGCCAGATAAGATATCGGGTAACCCAGCATCTGATCAGGCTCCAAACTGTGTGCCATGCAGATTTAAATAGATAAAAAAATTCTAAAGCTTGTAATTTCCAAAATTTTAGTGTAAAGAGTTTACATTTTATTTGCGTAAAACCAGGAATTTGGAAAGAATAACGTCTTGTGCTCTGTACTTGTGCCAGTGTAACTACAATCACCATCATCATGTAAAGATAATTATGATCACTATTTTATGACTGGTTCACAGTGTTTATAGTTTTTCCAACACTTAAGGATTATAAAGACATGAAATGAAGGGTTGGTTTTGTTTGATTACAGATGTGGGCTTTGATGCTGGGCTTGTTGCGAGGCAATGGACAGTACCCAGCATTCTACTTTGAGCCCCTGTTACCAAGGTTACCTATCCCAGACTTGAATTCTACCCTCGACAGGTAAAACAACAAAGATTAATAGATTTTCAGGGGCTTTATAAACATGCATTATCCTGAACATTTTTCTCAAGTGAGTTTTCAAATGATTATTCTAACACAATTCACGCACACCCCTCTATAAACAAAGAATGACGCAACTGTGGTTGAATTTCACAATAAAACAAGCTGTAGTGGCTAAAATATGACGTTACTGACGCAATATGGCTTAGAAAATGCGTACGCCAAGAAATGTGGCGCCGTTGGGTTGGTGCAAATTGTGGTTAAATTGAAGTGTTAGAGTCAAAATAGTAAATTAATACCAGCGTTTTATTGTGCAATAGAACACAGGTAGTCCGTGAGATGCTGGTAATTCAATCACATGGCCGTACAAGGTGACCTATGGTGCTCATGCCGAGGAAATGGAAAAAAGGTTGTAAGAAGTCCAGGAAGACCAAGTATATCAAGATTCTGTTTCAGTTTCAATGAATTATCAATGTAACATGGAATTGAGATTGGAGTATCTTTCGATACAGTCAAATTTGTCTTAAGAGGGGACACATAAATGAACGCAATTCACTCAGTTTTATTTCCATACAGGTTTCATATTAATGCAGGACAAAAGTAATCCATAACGTTCCGGTATTAGCGTTCAACCTAACTTTTATGTTGCATTAAATAGTCACCTGTCGTTTCCAGAACTTCCTCAAAGAATGTCAGCTTAGGAGAAGTTTTGACTGTACTATTAGCTAAAGAATGTAATTAAGTCCTATTGGAAATTGGCAAGTGTGCAAGTGACAGACAGTGTGTTGAAGACAGCAGTATTGATTTTATTATAACACCAGGACACCTAAACACTGTCCTTCATTGTAACACCTTTCTCACCGATTTACCTAGTTCTCCACCTTTCTCACCGATTAACCCATTTCCCCACCTTCTCATTGATTTACCTATTTCTCAATAACCCTTCACTCCATAGCAGGTTTCTAGTTTTGAAGACTGGTAAACACTTAACCCTTTTCTCCATGAAACTTCAAATGGACAATTCTAGTTTTTAGCTCACCTGAGCACAAAGTGCTCAAGGTGAGCTATTGTGATCGGTTGCCGTACGTCGGTGTCCGTGTCGTCTGTTCACAATTTGTTTCAAATAACTTCTTCTCTGAAACCAATGGCCCAATTTTAACCAAACTTGGTCAGATACATACTGTAGTTGTGAGCTTCAAAAATTGTTCAAAAAAAGTGGGTGGGGCAATCGGTCTTGTTGCCATGGCAACCATGCACAATATCTAAAAAAATCTTCTTCTCAAAAACTGCTGGTCCGATTTCAATTTGGTTTTCACCAAAATGTTTCTCAATTAATATCCTTTCAAATTGTTCAAAGAATTTTGATCCGTCAAAAAACATGGCCGCCAGAGGGCGTGGTCATTTTCCGTATTTACGTAATATTGACAACTAAAGTCAAAAACATCTTCTTGCCAATAACTATAAGTCCTAGGACAACCAAATTTCACAAGTAGCATCATGTTGTGAACCTTTAGCAAGATTGTTCAAATCATGACCCCAGGGTAAAAAATGGCCCGCCCGGGGCTTATCAGTTTTACATAGACTTATATAGGAATAAACCTTTAAAACTCTTCTTCTCTGAAACCCTAAGACCCAGACCTTTTATATTTGGCATGCAGCTTTGCCTTATGGACCTCTACTAAGATTGTTCAATTCATGACCTCAGGGTCAAAAATGGCCCCGCCCCGGGACTTATCAGTTTTACATAGACTTATATAGGAAAAGCTTTAAAAATCTTCTTCTCTGAAACCGTAAGGCCCAGACCTTTTATATTTGGCATCTAGCTTTGCCTTATGGTCCTCTACCAAGATTGTTCAAATCATGACCCCAGGGTCAAAAATGGACCCGCCACGGGGCTTATCAGTTTTACATAGACTTCTACAGGAAAACCTAATTCCGAGTTGTTTCAGTTTCATGCAACAGTCCACATACTTGCAATGACAAACTTCATTATGCATCGAGTATAACACAATAGTTCCTCAGGTGAGCGATTTAGGGCCGCATGCGGCTCTTGTTGTGATAAACTTACTGTAGAAATGTCGTTTACATCCTGAGGTCTGACAGGTGACTGCTTAAAGCAGTCGAAAGTAAAGCTGAACACTCTTTTAAAGGCTTTCTGCTTTACTTTACAATTGCTTTAAACAGCAACTATCTGTCTTATACACTGAAAAATAGTGTGCCAAAATATCATAGAACTGTTATCTGCATGAGTTTTCCAAATTTAGTTTTTGTCTCGTCACAGCGAAAGAATGAAGCAAGACTTAGGTTTTTCATTGACAGGGATAAGGCATTATAAGTTTGGGATTAAGTGCCAATGGTTTAAGTTTTAGTCTTGCTTTCAGTTCTGTTACTCTGTATCAAAGTGAGGCATTTAATTCGGCAGAATTCTTGTTATTTCTTTTAGGTGAAAAACAATGTAAAAAGACTGGTTCCTAATTGGCTAAAGAAAAACCCGAGAGTTATTTTGGCTCTTACACATGGCTCTCTAGTAAAACTGTGTCATGCGAATGTCTGGGTTGAGGATGATGACTCACATTAGTAAGCCCTTTCACTGCTGAGCTTTACAAGCATTTGCAAACAGTTTGGATCCTGATCAGACACTGAATATTTTGATATTTGATCAGGACCAAAAGCTGAATGACACTTGTCAATATTTTTTACAGTTTAATAGTAAAACAGCCTAAAACTCTAAAAAAAAATGAAGTCAGACAGTAAGTATCTTTTTGTCATTAGGTCTAGTGACACATATTTGCATTATTTACAAACAGTGTGCTTTGAAGAGTACACTAAAGTATTGTTCTGTGCAAACAACTTGTAGACCCAGATATGCAAGAACTTTCTGATCAGGATCTGCACTGTTTGTCATTTTTGCACGATATTTATATTAAAAAAACTAAATAGTTAAAAATGGACCAGATAATAAACGGAAAGTGGAATTATTGTCCATTTGAGGTTTCTGCAGCCAATGAGTTATCCCTTTAGGCTTTACTCCATAGCCTGTTTCTAGTATTGAATATAGGTGACCACTTAAATCAGGTTGAAAGTAAAGCAGAATGTGCCTTAAGGCACATTCTGCTTTACTTTCAGTCTGCTTTAAGCTACCATCTGTGAGAACATAGAAAATATTTCTTACAAAACATATTCATGACTGTATAAATGATTTTCTTCAGTGGAGGAATAAATCAAATGTGCTAAAAGGTGGTTTGATGGAGGAAAGGGTTAAACTAACATTGTCACAATAGTGTAACAGAGATGGTTACCACAGAGATTAACAATACATACTAACTGTGAGGAAACAGTCTCGTTTACCAGTTACTAGTAGTGTAAGCTGATTTCCTAGGACTTTGGAACAATACGACAGGAAACACCTGTGTACGCCGTATAAGGAAGTTTGATGACTGTGAGAAGACAGTAATGGTAAATTGAAAGAAGAAAATTGGCCTGTATCCATGGAAATAAAAAAAATGTTACATACTTAATATTTTGGCTTAAAGCAAGATGAAAAAGCTTTAGATTTATATAACCTTAACCCATTACCCAATAAATGCACCATTTTACGCCTTTAATTTATTCCTCTACTGAAGAAGATAATTCCAATTTATACTTTTACAAATAAAAATCGTAGAAACATTTTCTATATTCTAGCAGAAAAATAGATTAAAGCAGGCCGAAAATAAAGCAGAATGTGCCCTAAATTTCAAACTGCTTTAAGTGGGCAACTATCTTTAAAATTAGAAGCAGGCTACGGGGTAATGGGTTAAGTAACCACCTACCTTAAACACTGAAAATGAACCCATAATTAGTGGTCATATTAGAGGGGTTTTCTTGACAAAGAGGGTTGTGGCGAGACATGCAACTAGTCATAATTCTTGTTTTTATCTCCAGATTTATGTGGGTCAATTTGACGCAATATTTCATCCACCTATGTTTAGGTTAACTATGGGGTGCATTCTAGATAATGTTCATATTTATGTCAGGATAGCCATGTCCTAAATAACCTTTCGCAATCTCTCTGTTTATTGTGTATCTGTGTAAATAATGATAAAATGGATAGCAGCAAAACGTGACCTGGACACATGAGTGTTGTGGTCTTGATACTGCTAAAAACAGTTGAACTTCAATTTCTCGAACTCACTTAACTCGAACTATCCGATACTTCAAAACATGAATTGCCTTATTTCAAGTTTGGTTTAGTCGAACATACCTGTATTTCAAAGTTAAAACGTGGCTGAGCCACATTTTAACTTTGAAAAACGGGTATGTTCGACTTAACAGAGTTCGAGATATCGAAGTTCTACTGTACTTCAGTATCAACCAGTAGTGTAGCTTTTGCCACATGTCAGTTACATTGACTGGAACAATAGGAGACAGTGTAGACAGAAATAGTAGAAACAGTCCAGTTAGTCAACTACAAACCCTTTACTCCACAGTGTGTTTCTTTGACAGGTGACCTCTTAAAGCAGGTTGAAAGTAAAGCAGAATGTGCTGTATGGCACATTCTGCTTTATGTTCAGCCTGCTTGAGGCTACCATCTGTTATGATATAGAAAGTATTTTTACAGTACATATTCATATCTGTATTTTCTTATTTTGGAAAGTAAACTGAGCAGGGACTCCTGTCCATCCACACAAAATCAGCCCATGGGTACGGTATGGGGTTCCTGTCCAGTTGGCATGTCCACTTTCATTTTTTCATCATAGGCATCCTATATATCAAATTTATAAAGAATATATAGTACTTCTGTGAATAATAAGGCTGGCAGCTACTTAACCCATTTTATGCGTGATATACTTACAGCCTATAATAGGTGTACCTCTAGGCAAACAGTTTTGATCTCAGATCATGCAGGCCCCACATTGTGGGGCCTGATCTTAGATCAAAACTGTTTGCAGCTAAGTCAATATCAGAAACTGCTAAAATCTTTTGCAAATATTTGAGTTATACCCGCTGGTAATTTCACGTTTGTCATATGTATTGCAAAACAACTCTTAATAGTCAGAAATGGACCACATTAAATTGGATCTGGAATATTGTCTATTTGAAGTTTCATGAAAGAGAGGGCTAAAGTAAGGTGAAAGTAAAGCAAAATGTTGAGGAGTTGTGTACTTAATTTTTACCTTGTTTGAGATAATCACCTACAGTATTTTCCTACATCTTGATAGATGACTGCATTACGCATGAAGATCTATCTAAATCCTTAGTTACACTGCTTACAACTCCTCACCATAAAGTTTATTATTAAACACAACAAATTAATGTATTATTTAAAGAAGGGTTCAACCACTGGAAATAACCTTGTATTTTGACAGGGTACTTAAAGCAGATTGAGAGTAAAACAAACAGCTTTTTTCGACCTGTCTTAAGCATTCACCTATCTACAAAACTGAAAACAGGCTATGAGGCAAATGGTGTTCAGGGCTCTAGATAAGGAGTAAACTGAACAAATCCAACATTTTCTCACTCATTTCAGCACCAAATCCTATAGTGTTACTGCTTATTGTTAAATAACTCAAAGACATTAAAAAATTTCTAATGAGTAGTGACACCATTGAGTTTAATGCAGATATAAAGATTTTAGTTTTTGAAATACTCCCCTGATCTGGAGGTATGATGTTAGATACAAAGTTGGATGTTGTTGATTTCACTGATTTGATTGTTTGGTTTTGGTGGAAAAGTTTTAAGCATCCTGAAGTTTAAAACAAGTAATGTTGGAAAGGTAAATAAATATTGATAAAAGAATCACTACTTATCCAGATCTCCAGATAAGGGGAGAATTTCAAAAACTTAAGTTCTTTATTTCTGCATTAAACCCTATGATGCTACTACTCTATTAGAATCGTCTCATCAAGACAATTCTAATGAGTAGTTACATCATAGAATAAAACTATAGAGAGAGACAATGTTCAGTTTACTCCCTCTTATCTGGAGCCCTGCTAATCTGTGGTTTATTTCAGTATCTGTTTTATTCGGTAAACCCTTAACTCTTTCCTCCCTGAAACTATAAATGGACAATTCCAGTTTCCATTTTAGTCTAGTCCATTTCTGACTTTTAAGGGTTGTTTTTGTCAATGTTTGGCATTATGACAAACAGTGAAGACCCAGATCAGAGGGCTCCTTTCGGAGCCCTCTGATCTGGGTCTTCACTGTTTGCATAGGACAAGTGTACTATTCACAAGTACACTGTTTGAAAAGGACGCCTATATGCGGGACTAGGGTTCAAAGGGTTAAAGTGGTACAATTTTAGAAGACCATAAACACTATTCATGCATAGACATTTTCCCGTCATATATAGACATGGGAGTCAATCAAATACAGTATAACCCCTTTGTTACAACCGTTACATTAGGTTAAGTTTTCTGTGTTGAAAACAGGTGGCTGCTTAAATAAAGATGAAAGTAAAGCAGAAAGCTCCTCAAGGAATTTTCTGCTCACTTGAATCTTGCTTTAAGCTGTCACCTGTCTTTTAAACTACCAAATAGACTTGTTTAATGAGGTTTAACTGTACCATGACTATTAGTTAAAACATATACAAAGTACATAATAATGCCTCGGGAAAGATACAATCTTAAGATCTGTCATCCTTGAGATCACTTTACCCAACTGATACTGAACTCACTTGAAAAAGTAAATTTGCAATGATGTACACTGTTTGCCCAATGCACTTCAGTATTCTCACAGCTAAGACAATGAATGAATTAACATAATGCAACATATTTGACACATTTATATCACTTATTGGATTAAAATATAGCGAGTATACTCCTCATTTACAAAGAGTGTACCTGTCTGAGATGAGTACACTTGCTTTTTGCCTAAACTTTCTAAAGGGGCCCTCTGATAAAAAAAAAACAACCCAATCTTTTAGTAAAAAAATGAATAGACTTCATTTGCAACAGGAATTATCCATTTGAAGTCTCATGAGTGAATGACTCAATGAGTAAAATTCAAGTTAATCTATTTACCTTTAAAAGGCAAGATATCAGTTCGTATTACAACATGGGACAATCTACAGTCACACTTTTACAGTTCTAAAAAATGTGCATGTCATGTCATAGTTTAATAATTGCAGGGCAAAAGCAGTGTAGAAATTTACTGAATTGCTAAAAATATAGTTCTGCATTGAGAGAGGATTTGTTTTTAGCTCACCTGAGCTAGCTCAGGGTGAGCTTTTGCAATCCTTGAATGTCCGTCGTCCGTCGTCGTCGTTCGTCGTCAACAATTTTAGTGTTTCTTCTCTAGAAGCCACAATTTTAATCCCAACTTTCTGTAACTTGCTCAGATTGTATATTACCATAATTTTTTTTAAGAGATCGGATGAGTTTGATTATGGTTGAAATCTGAACAATAGGTCAACAGTTATCTACCTTTGAATTGCTGAAAATGCTATATTTAACAATGTTTACACTCTAGAGGCCACAATTTATATCCAATCTTTCTCAAATTTGCTCAGATTGTATATTACCATAAGAGTTCGGATGAGTTTGATTATGGTTGAAATCCGACCAATAATAGATCAAGGGTTATCTACCTTTGAATTGCTGAAAATGCTATATTTAACAATGTTTACACTCTGGAGGCCACAATTTTTATCCAATCGTTCTAAAACTTGCTCAGATTGTATATTACCCTAAGAGTTCGAATGAGTTTGATTATGATTGAAATCGAACCAATAGGTCAAGAGTTGTCTACCTTTGAATTGCTGAAAATGCCATATTCAACAGTGTTTCCCCTCTAGAGGCCACAACTTTTATCCAATCTATCTTAAACTTGCTCAGAGACAATATGACTATAGGAGTTCAGATGAGATTGATTATGGTCAAAATCAGACTAATAGGTGGAGAGTTATCTACCTTTGAATTGCTGAAAATGCCTTATTTAAGGGTGTTTACACTCTAGAGGCCACACTTTTTATACAATCTTTCTCAAACTTGCTCAGATTGTATATGACCACAAGAGTTCAAATGAGTTCGATTATAGTTGTAATCAGAAGCATAGGACAAGAGTTATCTACCTTTGAATTGCTGAAAATGCCATATTTAACGGTGTTTATACTCTAGCCGCCACAATTTTTATCCAGTCTTTTTCAAACTTGCTCAGATTGTATATTACCATAAGAGTTGCAATAAGTGTGATTATGGTTGAAATCAAACTAATAGGTCAATAGTTATCTGCCCTTGAATTGCTCAAAATGCCATATCTAACAGGGTTTACACTCTTGCAACTACAGTTTTCAGTGAATTTTGATTATACTTGCACACAAAGTATAAAGCTATAAGTTCTCAAAGGAGTGCAATTATTGTTGAAATCTTATCATTGTGGCAATAGTTATCTGCTTTTGATATACTTTGAAATGCTAGAAAAGGCTTCATTTCAGTATTGTTTAGGCTCTAGTTACCTGCCCTTGATATACTCTACTATACTAGAATGATGAGGTTGTATTCCAAAATTGTTTACATGCTATACTACAAATTTGAATGGATTTAGATTAAAACCAGTGAAACAGAAAGGTAAAGCTATCAGGCTTCAGTACAAGAGGTGAGCGATATCAGGGCCTTCAGGCCCTCTTGTTAAAGACAGTTATGCGTCTTCATTCAGTGATGAACACAATTTTGTCTGTATGTTCTAGATATTGTAAATGACTTGGTTAGTGCTCCAAATGTTCTAGATATTGTAAATGACTTGGTTAGTGCTCCAAATGTTCTAGATATTGTAAATGACTTGGTTAGTGCTCCAAATGTTCTAGATATTGTAAATGACTTGGTTAGTGCTCCAAATGTTCTAGATATTGTAAATGACTTGGTTAGTGCTCCAAATGTTCTAGATATTGTAAATGACTTGGTTAGTGCTCCAAATGTTGGAAAGTTTAGTGTAACCCAGTACTCCATAATACACCTTTTACACCTTTGATTTATTATTCCTCCTATGAAGAAAAGTTCCACTTTATGATGGTATGTACCAAAAGAAATATTTTCTATATCCTTGTAGATGTTAGCTTAAAGCAGGCTGAAAGTAAAGCAAAATGCACCTTAAGGTGTATTCTGCTTTACTCACAAACAGCTTTAAGTGGTCACCTAGCCTCAATCTCATATAAGGCCATTATAAGGTTTGAGTTGAGTCTGAGATTTTTCTCAAGAATTTGATTGGTCAGATTTGAGCAAAAGCTCAAATCTGACCAATTAAATCCTTCAGAATTATCTCACACTCAAATATTTTAAAACATTGGACCCTGTCTTCAAAGCAAGCTTTACGGGGTAATATGGTTTAAAGACATCTCCTGACGACCTTTCGATCATAACGCCTTGCCAGACAATTTCCTTGCAATAATCATGAATCTTATGGACATGTCGCTAGCAAAGAACCATTGAAGCTTCTTGTGTGAGACTCTACCTTTATATTTGATAGTTTGGTTAGAAATAACCATTGAAAATCACTAGAGCATGAGTATAATCTGGACCTCACCAGGTAAACTGAGATTGTACTGCACATGATTTGACAGTTACATTGACACCTCCAGAACAATGGGCCGGTGGTCCCTCAATGGACTGAGGAAAAGTCTTTAAGCATATTTTATTGCAAAATGTTCATGGTTTGTTGTAACAAGCATTATTTGGAATACAGGGTGAGAAAGAAAGCTATAGTATAAGCTTGGATAGTTTGATACTCTTAGGCCCCACCATTTTCAATATCATGGTATTCAGGGTCTTCGCTGTTTGTCATTTTGCAATATATTGCAGAAAACAAACCTAAATAAACTTAAATGGACTCTACTTTATTAGAAACTGGAAATGTCATGACTGTGGATGACTTAAAACGAGATCAATACCAGTACCAGACAATTTTTGCAAGGGAAAACAAGTAAAGAATTACTAATGTTGTTTGTCGCTCAAGTACGGCATGTATCATAAGAGTAACTGAATTCTAGGTGTGTTGCTGATAAAACATGTAGATATTTATTGAATGCCGGTAATATGTCATGTGACTGAGCTAAACATACATGTATAATGTATTTATTCACTATTACATGAAGAAGTTATGTATGCATGATTAATTAAGAATTGTATAAACCAGATACATGTATATATATATTAATTCATTGAACAACTAAGGTACAAGTATTATACTCATCCTTTACAAACAGAACGATACACTTATCCTATACAATCAATGTAGACCTAGATCAGAAGGCTGCTGTACAGTCTGCACTGTTTGTCATGTAATATAAATTAGATTGCCAAAAACCTCAACCCTTAAAATAGCCTAAAATGGACTACACTTAATTGGAAACTTGAACAATCCATTAAAGCAAGCAAGTTTTGGATATTTACACTGACAAGCATGCAAGTTTCAGATATTAAAAGTGATGTCACGGTCATATAATGCTTAAGACAAGCTATTTACATTGGTGTCATGGTATTATAATGTTTAAGACAAGCAAGCAAATTTCAGATATTTACACTGATACCATGTTCCTATAACCCTAACCCTAATCTTTATTATGACAAGCAAGCAAGTTTCAGCTATTTACGTTGATGTCATAGTCATAAAATGTTTATTAATCAATTTTATATTAATTATCTTGATAATATGCCTTGTGACTGTGATTAAGTGTTGTGTTATCTATAGTGAAATTCACTGAAAACAGACCATATCACAACACATGATTGCCCTAGGCAAACAGAATTAACCCTTTACCCCATATACTATTTCTAGTTTTGAAAACAGATTAACTGTTACAGCAGGTTGAAAGTAAAGCAGAATGTGCCTTAAGGCACATTCTGCTTTAATTTCAGACTGCTTAAAGCTACTATCTGCTAAGATATTTGTGAATTATTTCTTGTAATGCATACCCATGTTGGTATATATATTTTTGAATAATATTCTTCAGTGGAGGAATAAATTAAATGCATAAAAATGAATATTTATGGAATAATGGGTAAAAGATTGAAGGGCTTCTTGATTAACATACTCATAACAAAGATTCTTTTATGGTCATTTAAAACGGGTGTATGAAATCTCTGTTAGCGTTACCTTTTGTTGTAGAATATCAATAAGTCTGTAGCTATTGATCAGTTGCATTCAGTGTAAAAACTTACAGCCAACGGAAAATCAATGTTGCAACAGCAGTTTGAGTCTTTTATTTCATATATCACTTGAAGATGTAGAACTGCAGCATTTACCCATTACATTATTGATACACATTTTAACGTATTCCTCCACTGAAGAAAATAGTTCCTTTTTATACAGTCATGAATACATTCTGTAAAAAATATATGGTAAAGTAGAATGCGCCTTTAAAGACTTGTTCTGCTGTACTTTAAATCTGCTTTAACCCTTTCCCCCATAGAAGCGCCTTTTAGCGCATTTAATTTATTCCTCCGCTGAAGAAAATAGTTCCAATTTAATCAGTCATGATTATATAGTATAGGGAAAATTTTCAATATTCTAACACATGGAAGCTTAAATCAGGCTGAAAGTAAAGCAGAATGCGCCTTAGGGCGCATTCTGCTTTACTTTCAACCTGCTTTAAGTAGTCACCTATTTTCAATACTAGAAATAGGCTATCAGGTAAAGGGTTAAGTGGTCATTTATCTTTAATTCTAGAAACAGGCTTATTATTGGAGTGAGATTAAATTATTTTCCTTTTGTTGGAAAATCACAGCAATGGGTCAGCATTTATCTTCCCTTGATGTGTTTAATTTTCAAACACTACATTCAACCCATTACCCCATAGCCGGTTTCTAGTTTTGAAAACGGATGACCACTTGAAGCAGGTTGAAAGTAAGGCAGAATGTGCCATTAGGTGCATTTTACTTTACTTTCAACCTGCTTTAAGCTCTCATCTTCTAGGGTGTAGAAAATATTTCGTACAGTAAATTTTCATGACTGTGCAAATTGGGATTTTCTTCAGTGGAGGAATAAATTAAATGTGCTAAAAGGTGCTTCTATGGGGAAAGGGCTAAAAGAGTTTAAACATACTCTAGGGGCTACAGTCTTAAATGGATTTTGATTAAATTTGTTCAAAACACATATAACTATTATACAATGTAGTTGTAAATAATAGATAAAAAAAAATTGAAATGGTACCACTTAGTCTAGAGTTGTTTGTCCCTGATTACTCCGAAAATATTATGCTAGAAAAAGCAATATACATGTATTTACAAACTCTAAGTGTCTAGGTAAATATACCTTTGTTAGCAGTGTCTCAAGAACGTTCACTACAAGTCCTTCCGATGAGACTTTAACCGAGGTCCCATGTAACAGTTCTATAGCTCACTCACAGGGCATCTTAAAGAACCACTGGGCTCTATCAAAGAATATCAGGACATTGCCCAGGTTCCTCTGTATTCGATTTCCTCTCTTATGTGTCACAGTGCCATAAAACCAAACTCAAACAATCTCTCTCTAGGACATCCAATTAGCACAAAGTTGGCAGAAACAGATGTAAATTAAAAAACAACTATCAGGTTCAATAGCCTCAGGTGAGCAATATCAGCGCATTCTAGGTCCTCTTGAGGATTGCTTTTGGATTTAACCCATTACCCCATAGCATGTTTCTAGTTTGAATACTTATGACCACTTAAAGCAGGTTGAAAGTAAAGCAGAATGTGCCTTTAGGCACATTCTGCTTTACTTTCAGCCTGCTTTAAGCTTACATCTGCTAAATATAGAAAATAATTTTTATCATACATATTTATGACTGTATCACATTGAACTATTATCTTCAGTGGAGGAATGAATTAAAGGCGTAGAAAGGCATATTTATGGGGTAATGGGTTAAAAAAGATTCAAATGAAATCTAAACGCTTAAAAATCTGTATAGATGCCAGGTGAAATTCAGTCAAGTGGTCGTATGTACTGTAGAGAGAGGGAGATTATAGATCATTATATGATAATAATGTGTGCTGACTTCATACATGTACAGTGGAGATGACTTTATTCTTTCCCAATAAACCTGTTTATGCTAAATACCACAGTCTATTGCAAACAGTTTGGAGCCAGATCAGACACTGGGACAGGTAACCTGGTGTCTGATCAGGCTCCAAACTGTTTGCCATTCAGATTGAAATAAATCATTAGAAATTTTACAAAGTTGTTATTTTCTACATATTATTGTGTTGCATTTTGTTTGCGTTTAAACGGGAAATACTAACATGTTCTCTACTGTAGGGGTGTAACAATTCGCCGAAACCCGCATCGCAGTTTATCGCAATACGGAGAAATCGAATCGCAATATATTGCAATACACCGTGTAAGTATGAACAAGCATCTGCCATCGTGTTTACTGTATTAATCTTGTTTAACCAGGCCCTTGATTCGCTGCTTGTTTCTTAATAAGAGCGTCTCGTTGAGCGAGATTAAACGGAAACGAAATAGTACTGTTACACCGGCTAGGGATATGGATAAAACACCGGACTGCATCTACTACGCGTTGTTTTGAAAAAAATTCCGCGAAACAAAAGTAAGTTTGTCCATTATTTTACTGTTTTTAAATAAGGCAAAGAAAATCGGTTTTTCTGAATCTGAACCGCGGGGCAATATTATTCAGCTCACACCGCAATATATCGGTACACCGCCGAATCGTTACACCCCTACTCTACTGTATGTTATCTGCCTTGTGAAATGTTGGCAAACATGGCAGTGATAACTTAGTTTAACCCTTTCCTGATCAAATTTTATCGTGAGATTTTTACCACTTTACCATTTCATGGTCGTTTGCTTCAATATTGTAAGCTGCAATATTGTTTCAAAGTTAGTTTTAAGGCAGTATGACTTAAGAAATTTAAAAAAGAATGTCAAACAGTTTGGATCCTGATCAGATGCCACATTACGCGGCATCTGATCAGGATCCAAACTGTTTGCAAACACGCATTTTGGCGTAATTGAGAGTTAAAGGGTTAAATTGGCAGTTATCTTGACCTTAAGTTGACATCATATAGCACGACCAATCTTGGGTCACGGGTATCAACAGAACGCTTGATTTTAGGACAGTGATCTAGAAAACTTTCAGGTCACATTCTAACCCTTTACTCTACAAGTCATCAGTGCACATCACTGATATTGAAACTGACTTTAACCCTTCCCCCCATAGAAGCGCCTTTAAGCGCATTCAGTTTATCCTCCGCTGAAGAAAATAGTTCAAATTTATACAGTCATGAACATGTATCATAAGAAATATTTTCTTTATTCTAGCTGGTGGAAGCTTAAAGCAGGCTGAAAATAAAGCAGAATGCGCCTTACTATCAACCTGCTTTAAGTAGTCGCCTATTTTCAAAACTAGAAACGGGCTATGGGGGAAATGGTTAATTAAAAGGCAGTCGTTTAACTCTTTTAACACTAAGTAACTCATGTGGGTTATTTAGCTTAATAAGTTTCCTTGTGTATCTTTTAAGTTACCAAAACATGAACCATGGCGTCTTCTTGGAATTCTTTGTAGTTTAATAAAAGCTGCTCTTAATTTAGCAAACAGTGTAGTCCCTGATCAGAGAGCTCCTATGGGAGCCCTCTGATCTGGATTTACACTGTTTGCAAATGCTATGAGTATGTTTTAAACAGGTCCATTGTGCTTAAAAAGTAAGGGCAGGTTACTGATGGAGGAGTTAATGCGCATTCTGCTTTACTTTCAGCTTGCTTTAAGTGGGAACCTATCTTCAAAACTAGAAATAGGCTATCGGGTAAAGGGTTAAAAGTGGTCTACAAAGGAACAGAAGTTGTTTCACTCTGGTGAACAATAAATTATCTGAGGCAAATTTAATGAGGATGCATTTTGAGTTTGTTCAAGTGAAACACATCTTATTGTAGTTCGAAAAGTATTTTAACCCTTAGCCTGCCAAATAAATTGTCCTCTGCTATATTTCTCGTCTGCTTCAAGTTTCAAAGTGCTTCAAAGTTGCTCAAAATTGCTGAAAATGTTGTCTGAGTGTCAAACAGCTTGGATCCGGATGAGACGCCGAGTTACTCGTCGTCTCATCCGGATCCAAGCTGTTTGCATATGGAGCTATAGTCGTGAGTGGCAGGCTAAGGGTTAAAACAACATGAGTAAGTTTACATGCCCCGCCAAGATAGTGTTTACCTTTTAGCTTTCTGGCCATCTGTATGTACCGTAAAACATGTATTAAGCAACCAGGCAATATAACCCCATTTAGCACTATCTCACTACTTTCTCATGCATTTGTTTGCTATATACAGGATATAAATAATGCAGAAATCTGCAATATTTTTTTCCTGCACTTAGCAGTCACATGTCTTTGTTTCCTCTTTGCTTCTTCATAAAAAGGTGGCTTAACCCTTTACCTTATAGTAGCGCCTTTTAACGCATTCTGTTTTATCCTACGGGGAAGAAAATAATTCCAATCTATACAGTCATGAATATGTATCAGAAGGAATATTTTTTTAATTCTAGCAGGTGGTAGCTTAAAGCGGGCTGAAAGTAAAGCAGAATGCGCCTTAGGGCGCATTCTGCTTTACTTTCAACCTGCTTTAAGTAGTCCCCTATTTTCAAAACTAGAAAGGCTATTGGGTAAAGGGTTAATACTAGTATACATCTTGGTTAGACTTTACATTAAGCTTGGGCATGCATGTGCATGTTTTTCAAACATTTCCTAGTTGTTCTAAGTTCAAGAGGTATGCAATAGACGACACACAATCTCTATATTTTATTTATCCAACGTTTCAGTCATACATATGGCTTGCATGAAGGACATTTCACTCTCATTATGGTAAAGCAGACATGAGGTCAGTCCATTCAATATGTACGAGATGCTCCTATTCGCCCATGCAAAACAGGCAGTAGGGGTAAGGGGGACGGGAGGTGCTACTGTGGAATGCTCATGTCCACCTTTCAAATATATCAGAAAAGAAATGTACTACATTGTATTTGCAAACAGAGTCCTCTGATAAGGGTCGACACTATTTGTAAATTTTGCAATTCTATTGTAAAAAACAATCCTAAATATTTAAAAATAGACTAGACTTTATTAACTCACCTGAGCACAAAGTGCTCAAGGTGAGCTTTTGTGGTCAGTCAATGTCCGGCGTCCGTCAACAATTTCTTCAAACATCTTCTCCAAAACCACTTGCTTGATTGCAACCAAACTTCACAGGAATGTTCCTTGGGTCAAGCTCTTTCAAAGTTGTTCAAAGAATTTGAAACCATGCAGAACTCTGGTTGCTATGGCAACCAAAGTGAAAAAATAAGGAAATCATAAAAAATCTTCTTGTCACAAACACATTAGCCAGAGCTTAGATATTTGGCACATGTCATAACCTATAGGTCCTCTATCAAAGTTGTTCAAATTTTGCCCCTGGGGTCAAAATTGGCCCCGCCCCGGGGGTCAACGTTTTACATAGAGTTATATAGTGAAATGTTCAAACATCTTTTTCTCTGAAACCAATATGTCCAGAGCTTTGATATTTAGCATGGTATTACTTCTAGAGGTATTTGACTTATATTGTTGAATCGGTTCCGGTCCGTTGCATATCTGGGTCACCGAGAGAACTTAAAAAATCTTCTTGTCTGAAACCATAGTACACTGAGCTTAGATATTTTGCACATAGCATCGTCAACAGATCCTCTATCAAAGTTGTTCAAATTTTGTCCCTGGGGTCAAAATTGGCCCCGCCCCAGGGATCACAGTTTTACATAGAGTTATGTTACCAGGGATTATAAACGATAATAGATTCGTATTGCTGGTTCAATGAATTTATAATTCTATCCAAAACAGCCAGGCTATGGCACATTAAATGAATTTAACAGTAAATAGTTGCTGTGAGCAGCAAAGCTAATAATATGACTCTATCAGACTATAATGTAGGTGTTGACACCATGACATCTAAAATACGAGTGCCGGGTTAGCGCGGTAAATTTATTACGTGGCTGTTAAAGCGGGAAGATGGAATGATGGGAATTAAGTTAAGTGCACGTGCAAAGTGACAACACCCTCTCTCAGAACCTGTCTTACAACTCACTCTCACGCAAACATACGACAAGTTAAACGGTAGATCTACATGGACAAATGACGTAGTACACTACAAGGAAACCTGGTCAACATACTCCTCCTCTTGGAGAAAATGCCTCCTGGCATTCTACAAATACATATTTACCTGGTCAACAGTTATATAGTGAAATGTTCAAACATCTTTTTCTCTGGAACCAATACCAGAGCTTTGATATTTGGCATGATGTAACTTTTAGAGGTCCTTCACATATATGGATGAATCGGTTCTGGTCTGTTGCATATCTGGGTCACCGGAGCTAAAAATAGATTTTTTCAATGAAAACTTCAAAAATCTTCTTGTCTGAAACCATAGTACACTGAGTTTAGATATTTTGCACATATCATCGTTTACAGGTCCTCTATCTTAGTTATTCAAAGTTTGCCCCTGGGGTCAAAATTGGCCCCGCCCTGGAGGTCACCTTTTACAAATCTTCTTTTCTGAAATCACGTGATCCATCCTAGTGTCACCATTGTCAGGTGAGCGATCAAGGGCCATTCTGGCCCTCTTGTTTGGAAATACAGTAGAACCTCTCTGTTACGACCATTAAAAAGAATGCTAATTGTCTGTATAAACGACAGGTGACAGCTTAAAGCAATGTGAAAGTGGAACAGAAAGCTCCTGTTACAACTAAGGAGCTTTCTGTTTCACTTTCACATTGCTTTAAGCAGTCACATATCTTAAACGACTTATATATTGACACAACTAAGTGGTCGTAATAGAGAGGTTCTACTGTATGTGTAATGTTTGTGAGTGTAATGTTAGTGTTATTTTGTGTATTTGCAGGTTCCTGCTGTCCATGAAGCCTCTGTTGACAGACGAGGATTACATCGAGCTGCTTACTGCTACAGAGACATTCAGAGTGAAAGAAGGGCCACAACTCCAACAGTATCTCTTACGAAGGTAATGTCCAGCAAACTTGTAACATAATTATATTAACCTACTACCCATAAATAAGCCTTTTAGTGTGTCTAATTTATTCATTCACAGAAGAAAATGATTCCAATTTATACCGTCATGAATATAATATATCATAAGAAATATTTTCTAATTTCTATATTCCAGATGATATCTTAAAGCAGGCTGAAAGTAAAGCAGAATGCTCCTAAAGGTGCATTCTGCTTTACTTTCAACCAGAATTAAGTGGTCATCTATTTTCAATACTAGAAAGAGGCTATGGAGTAAAGGGTTAACCTATTACCCCATAAGTATGCTGTTTTTGCCTTTAATTTCCCCACCCACCCTCTGAAAAAAAAAGTTCCACTTTATGCATGAATATGCACCATTAGAACTATTTCCCTATATTCTACCAGATCATGAGATGAAAGCTCAAACCAGGCTATCCAAAATCCAACTTAACCCTTTACCTGATGGCCTACTTATAATATTGAAGATAGGTGACTATTTAAAGCAGGTTGAAAGTAAAGCAGAATACGCCCTAAGGCACTTTCTGCTTTACTTTCAGCCTGCTTTAAGCTATCAAGTTCTTGAATATAGAAACTATTCCCTGTAATATATATTCATGACTGATAAAATTGGAACTATTTTCTTCAGCGGATGAATAAATCATACTCGCTAAAAGGGGCTTCTATAGGGGAAAGGGTTAAGTGATTTGCCATCATTCTTCAAATGTACAACCAATGCATTCCCCTTTCAATCTTCCTATATAGCAAGAGGATTCCCAATCTTTCTTCACATTAATCTTTTACTCCATAAATATGCACAGAAAGAAATATTCTATTCCTAGCAGATGGAAGCTTTGAATTTAACAGGCTGAAAGTAAAGTAGAATACCCCTAAAGGTGCTTTCTGCAAACTATCAACCTGCTTTACATGGTCATTTATCTTCAAAATAAGAAACAGACTATTGTATAAAGGGTTAAACTCGGAGGATTGGTATTTGATCTGTGAGCCTACCAGAAGGATTCCCTTCAACCTTCTCCGGTATGTGTCAGTAATATTAATGTCTGTGTATAAGGGATGTTCAATATGTCAGAGAAATGGTGTAAGTCATTTTGTACATTTCTTACAGGTCCGTTAATAAGACTAACTGGCTTGCAGAAATGTGGTTACAGGGGGCATACTTAAGCTGGCGTGAACCAAGTGCAGGTGAGAGACAGAGAAGTTGTAATAGTTTACTTGATAATCAATGTAAGTTTCTTGTTTTAACTCTTTACTCCATAGCCTGTTTTAGTATTTAGTATTGAAGATAGGTGAACACTTAAAGCAGGTTAAAAGTATAGCAGAATGCGCCTTAAGGCGCATTCTGCTTTACTTTTAGCCTGCTTTCAGCTATCATTTACTAGAATATAGAAAGTATTTCTTATGATACATATTCATAACTGTATGAGTTGGAACTATTTTCTTCAGGGTATGAATAAATTAACTGTGTTAATATGTGTATCTATGGAGTAAAGGGTTAACTAATCTGTTCTGCAAGCCAAAAACACCAACAACATTGGAAGAAGTTGGAAGTGTTTGTAACTTTAACGAATAAAGGCTACCAGGTATAAGTCAATCACCATCGACTCAAACAATATTCTTGGACACAACACAAATTTTGCTTACTTTCTGTTTTACAGTGAATGTGAATTGCTACGCAGTTGACAGGAAAGGAGTAGTAACTACCGACCAGATGGCTCGTGCAGCATGTCTCGTCTATAACATAGTCAGGTACTGTGACAGTTTATAACTTCTTATTGAACATACAGTGCCTTCCCTACAACGTCCCTCTGAACATTTCTTAAGCAGAAAATATTACAGCAGCAAAAAAGTTGGACATAATTGTCTCGTTAGGGGAACAGTGGCAAGCAATGGTGTAAGGAGGAAAATCGATGTTTAGAGGGACGTTGTAGGGAAGGCACTGTCTGTTTCATTGCTGTTTTTCTCAGTCACATATTGAACATTTTGACAGAAAAAAACATAACGACAAGTGATAAACAGCTTGAATCCAGATCAGACGCCGCGTTACGAGGTGTCCGATTAGGATTCAAGCTATTTGCAAATGTAAGTCAATTTCCCTGCCTATAACAACTCCCTTAGAACAACACACACAATCTCCCATTGGGTGTTGTTATAGAGAGGGAGCACTGTAAATCTTTTAAATCCTAATCTGGCTCCGGAGTGTATGCAACTGACATAAAGTTTTTAACATAAACACCTTTATTTGGTAAAAAATGATGTCTTGTCCACTGTACTTCATTCAACTTGTGTGAATCTACATCTGAACAGAGTAGCATATTAATACTGAACAAAAGGTGATTGTTTAACTGTCACCCATAGCTTATTTTCAGTGTTTTGGATTCTTAAAGCAGACTGAAAGTTAAGCTGAAGGCTCCTGTAAGAGATGTGTGATTAACTTTTATTCCATTTTAAACACCCATCAGTCGGGATGTAGAAAACATTTCTTTTGATTGTTTATGAAGAAGCAAGACAAGAACTTTGTGATAGTTTATAACTGATGAAGGGATGGAATTGAGACTCTGCGTTATGCGGCATCTGTTCTGGACCTAAGCTATTTGCAAATGTAATAAGCCAAGTTGGGCTTAGCATTATAAAAGTTAAATGTTAAAAAAATGGTCCAATTAATAAGCTAAAATAATCCACTAGACATAAATAGGTTAAAGTACTGCTAGTAAGGACTTCAATGTTAAAGTGTTGTTTATACAGTAAACCCCCTCTATTACAACCACTAAAACGAAGGCTAAGTAGTTGTATAAATTACAGATGACAGCTTAAAGCAAGGTGACAGTAAAACAGAAAGCTCCTTTAGGAGCTTTCTGTTTTAATGTCACATTGCTTAAAGCAATCAGCTGTCATAAACACCTAATAATTAACACAATTAAGTGGTCGTATAGGAGAGGTTTACTGTATGTACTATAACTTATTTTACAGTTACTATGAGCTAATTCGAGAGGAGACTCTGGTTCCACAGTATATGAATGACCTGATACCTATCACCATGGAAGGATACAAGTAAGTATTGGCACTTCCTATATAGCTTGTTTTCAGTGCTTTAGAAAGGTGAATGCTTAACCCATTACCCCATAGCCTGTTTCAAGTATCGAATTTAGTTGACCACTTAAAGCAGGTTGAAAGTAAAGCAGAATGCGCCTTATTGCGCATTCTGCTTTACTTTCAGCCTGCTTTAAGCTACCATCTACTAGAATATATAAAATATTTCTTATGATACATAGTCATGACTGTATAAATTGGAACTATTTTCTTCATTGGAAGAATTAATTGAAGACGTAAAATGACGTATTTATGAGGTAATGGGTTAAAGTAGGATGAAAGTAGTGTAGAAAGCTCCTTTAAGTAGGCCCCAGAGACCTTCCTACCTTGTAATGGTTCAGGGGTCCGTTTCATAAAACTTTGTAAGACAAAAACGGTTGTAAGTCAAAACATTAAAATACATTTAATATCTGATTTCTCTATCTAATCCTGTATTGTGACATCTCTTTGGAATCTTTTCAACACGATTCCAATGAAATGTCCCAAGACAGGATTAGATGGAGAAATAAATAATAATTGAGACTTTTATTATCTGACTTAGGACAACATTCGTCATACCAAGTTTTATGAAACATGCCCCTTGGGCTTAATTGTGATAGGGAATGTTTCTTGTTATTTGACAGAGATCATCCCCTCTGCCAAAAACAAAAAGGAAAGCAGGTCTGTGGCTCTGCAATGAATGATTTTAGCCAAAATCACTATCCTGAAATCATCATCTCATCATCCCTCATCATTTAACTCTTTCCTCCCTGAAACTTTAAATGGACAATTCCAGTTTCCATTTAAGTCTAGTCCATTTCTGACTTTTAAGGGTTGTTTTGTCAATGTTTGGCATTATGACAAACAGTGAGGACCCTGATCAGAGGGCTCCTTAGGAGCCCTCTGATCTGGGTCTTCACTGTTTGCACAGGACAAGTGTGCTATTCACATGTTCACTGTTTGAAAAGGACGCCTATATGCGGGATTAGGGTTCAAAGGGTTAATGGCACTATATGACCTATTTTGTGTCGTAGTGCCGTAAAACCAAACTCATCCATCCATCTAATAATGGTATTTGTATGCTACAATCTTAGCCATAACTTTTTCAGACCACTTGCCTGAAAATAGCAAAAAATGCTTTTTTCACTTCAATATGCCAAAATCAGATACAAATATTGTTTGACTCCGATTTCCATGTTAACTATATTAAGTTTTTGCATTTAGCTATAGTTAAAGGCAAAATGCGTCAGATTTAAAATGTTTGAATTGACAGACAAAGTGGAGACTATCAGGTTAGACATTGATTTCAAGGAAATTCTTAATTAAACTTTGCTTTCAGTTATTTCATTTGTATATTAATATTTTCAGACACATGAACTGCACAAATCGGGTACCACGTATTGGCATGGACGAGATCGTGGCTCACACGAATGTAAAACATGTAGTTGTGTATAGAAATGGTGTATACTTCAAGTTAGATGTGTTCAAGAGGGATAGTGATGGCATGGAGGTCCAGGTCACAGTGCCAGAGTTGTATGCTCTTCTACAGCAAATGGTTGTGATATCGGATGGTATGTGTACACTTATTGTCATTAGGCTGGTGTAGAATCTTTTACATTTAACCCTTTATACAATAGCCTTTTTCTAATTTTGCTCCTTAACCCATTACCCAATAGCCTGTTTCTAGTAGTTAAGATATGTGACCTATTAAATCAGGTTGAAAGTAAAGCAGAATGCGCCCTGGGGCGCATTCTGCTTTACTTTCAGCCTTCTTTAAGTTACTATCTGCTAGGATATAGAAATATTTCGTACTGTACATATTCATGACAGTATAAAATGGAACTATTTTCTTTGGCGGATGAATAAAATGAATACGCTAAAAGTCGCTTCTATAAGGGAAAGGGTTAAGGCACATTCCTCTTTTCTTTTAGCCTGCTTTAACCCATTACCCCATAGCCTGTTTCTGGTTTTGAAGATAGATGACCAAAGATAATAGCTTAACAGGCAGAAAGTAAAGCAAAATGTGGCTTAATTCGCATTCTGCTTTACTTTCAGCCTGCTTTAAACTACCATCTGGCTAGAATAAAGAAAATACTTCTTATGATACATATTCATGACTATAGAAATTGAAACTATTTTCTACTTGTGAGGATTAAATTAAAGGCATAAAAGGATGTATTTATGGAGTAATGGGTTGAGCTATCATCTACTAGGTTAAAGAAAAAAATATTCATGACCATATAAATTAGAATTATTTGCTTTTGGAGGAAAAGACTGTTGGTGACTGCTTACCCAGCATCTGATCAGGCTCCAAACTGTTTGCAATGGAAATAATAGTTTTAGGGTAAACACCTTTATTGGGAAAGAATAACCTCTTCTCCATTTTACATACTTCAATATTGAATTCAGAATGAAATAATTTCAAACTCTTTGCTATTTCAGAGGTAAAAGAGACTTGTCCAATTGGAGTATTTACAGCACAGAACAGAGATTACTGGGCAAAGGTATGTGTGTAAAGTAGGTTTATGGCAAATGTTTTCCTTTAGTGACAGATTTCCGTTTTGTCTGGAGCTTCTGTGGTCATTTCTGACATTCATACATACAGAGTCAATCTATCTTCTCCAACAGATTTCATGCAACAACCTTATAATTTTACAGGATCTTAATTTGCACATATACCACAGGAGCCCGTTTCATAAAACTTTGTTCGACAAAAACCGTCGTAATTCAAAACTTTAAAATACATTTAATTTCTGGTTTTTCTATCTAATCCTGTCTTGTGACATCTCTTTGGAATCGTCTTGAAAAGACGATTCCAAAGAGATGTCACAAGACAGGATTAGATGGATAAATAAATAATAATTTGTCTTACAAAGTTTTATGAAACGGGCCCCTGATGTGCATGTGGTCAGCGTTATGATAGGTTTTTGTGGAGACTTAAAGATTTTAGTTTTTGAACTACTCTCTTTATATTGAGCTCTGTGTATAAGGCAGTTCTGATTGATATTTTATATTATTTTGTAGTTGCGAGAACGTATTATTACCTCAGAGGTAAACAGACAGAGTTTGGAGGATGTAGAGAGTTGCATTGGATTTTTTGTCCTGGATGATGCTAATCCAAAGGTATATTATAATCTACCCTTTAATAGTGTAATCCATTTAACCCTTTACCCCACAGAAGCCTGTTTGAGCGCATTCAATTTATTCCTCAACTAAAGAAAATAGTTCCAATTTGTACAGTCATTGACATGTGTCCATAAGAAATATTTTCTATATCCCAGAAGATGGTAGCTTAAAGCAGGCTGAAAGTAAAGCAGAATGCGTCTTAAGGCACATTCTGCTCTACTTTCAACCTGCTTTAAGTGGTCACTTGTCTTCAAAACTAGGAACAGGCTATGGGGTGATGGGTTAAGCCTTGTGTCTACTAAAGAGGACAGTGGCAAACAGTGCAGACCCTGATGAGATCCCAGGTTAGGTGGCTTTATCTCTTCAGGATCTACACTGCTTTCTATTTCATACGTGGTCTGCTGTATGAACAAACACTGCAGTGCCTTTAGATCACCCTTGTCTATCTATCTATAGTGAAATCTTTCAGCAGGTAAACATGATGAGTTCATTACAATATTTAGGCATAAATGGTTTGTAGAATGCTGTTTCTTATCATAGTATTATAGTTTTACATACCTTAGCAGATGGTAGTTTAAAGCAGAATGCTCCTGTGTAGCCATGTGGATGTGTATTGAATCTTGTATTGTTAGAAAAATGTGATTTTGCAATATTGAAGGTGTTACAATTTAGATGATGTTGATATTTTAGATGATGTTGATATTTTAGATGATGTTGATATTTTTCAGACTCTTGAGGAGGAAGCCAAATGCACCATGACAGGCCATGGATACAACAGGTAGAACAATTAGCTCAACAGTATATTGACAATTGTCGGATTGTTAGGAGCAAATTTGGTCAAAATAAGTGTAATGTACTTTTAGCTCGCCTGAACAAAGTACAAGACAAGCTTATGCTATGTCCCAGACTTAGTTGTCATTATTGTCGGCGTCTGCATGAAAGGCATAAACCATTATAAGAAAATGCTCCTACTTTCTGTGTCCCTTTCATATTTGGTATGCACGTGTATATGGACAAGACCTTTCTATACACCCAATAAGTTTGACCCCCTTGTCCTTGAACTTAGTGTCCACATATAGGTTTCGAAATCAGTGTTTAGGTTTCCAAAATACACATAACTCCTATGTCTCTTGAGTAATTGCTTTCAAATTTGGTATGTGTATATTGACAAGACCTTTCCATCCATGTGAAAAGTTTGACCCCTGTGACCTTAACGTCAGACTCTGCTATTAAGTTTAATTATTTATTCCCCCACTAAAGAAAATACTTTCACTTAGAATTAACCTTAAGGTGCATTCTACTTTACTAGAAACAGGCTATGGGATAAAGGGTCAATACTTGTTCACCTGGACATGCTGAACATATATGTTAAACCCAAACCCTGGGTGAGCATGCTTAACCCATTACCCCATAGCCTGTTTTTGAAGAGAGTATTGAAGATAGGTGGCCACTTAAAACAGGTAAAAAGTAAAGCAGAATGTGCCTTAAGGCACATTCTGCTTTACTTTTAACCTGCTTTAAGCTATCATCTTCTAGAAAATAGAAATTTCTTATGATATAATTCATAACTGTATAAATGAGAAATATTTTTTTCATGGAGAAATAAATTAAAGGCGTAAAAAGGTGTATTTATGGTGTAATGAGTTAACATCAGATTTGCTTTTCTACATCAACCTGTCTGTACATTGTCTATTTACTCACTGATCTATAACATGTACATGACTAATACATTGTTGTTGTTTGTATCTTAGATTCTTTGACAAAAGTCTACAGTACGTTATCTACACTAATGGAAGGATAGGAGTGAATGCTGAACATGCAGCAGGGGATGCAACTGTGAGTATCAACAAGGGATGTAACTCTGAAAACACAATAGAATGTAAATTTACTCTGATTCAAACATGTCTAAACCTTTTGCCCCATAGAAATGCTTTTTTATGCCACTTGATCATACTTATGAATAGTTGACAAAGGTTAAGTCATGGTTGAGTCAGGTTGACTATGGGTCATCATGGCCCTCTTAGTTTAGTTTGACTGTTTGATAAAATTTTAAATATTGTGATATCCAAGTCCATTCACTGCCAAGTCTGACCAGGATTGAAACTGTGTGACACTCATGCTTATTATTTATAATATCTTAACCTCTTTATTACGGCCACTAAAATAAAGGCTAATTGATTGCATAAAAGACAGGTGACAGCTTAAAGCAAGGTGATAGTAAAACAGAAAGCTCCTTAAGGAGCTTTCTGTTTTATTATCACCTTGCTTTAAGCACTGACCTTCCTTAAATACCTATTAATTAACACAATTTAGTGATTGTAATAGAGAGGTTTTACTGTAGTCATATTTACGCTTCAGCTGCCTGGTAGAATCTGGGAGTATTCCCTTTCTAAGGAGAAGAACATGTACCAACCAGATGGCAGTGTGGGAAAGATTTCACCCAATGAACTCCAAAAACTGTCACAACCACAGAAGTAGGTTACCTACGTCAGTCACTTCCCTGTCAAGCAATTTCCTTTTCTACACTTGTTAATTGAATTTGGTTTATTCCATGCTACTCAAAAGTAGTGATACAGTACAGTGCTCCCGCCCAACAACCGCCCTCTGAACAACAATTCCATATCTACAATGAAATCTTTCAGCAAGTATACAGGGAGAGTTCATTGCAATCCAGGCATAAATGGGTGAACCAGATATTACTGTTGTGTCTAGCATCATCACCACACTTTGGAACCATTGGATACTTATAAATACAGTTGTTGCCTTTCAATATTCTCAGTCCACACATGTTAAACAACCTCAATTTGACATTAACCTATATTGGACCAGTCACCCAGAGGCAAGCATGCCACTGGGGACATGTGTATATTGAACACAGTCTCTTGTTTTGTCTCTTAATGCTTTCACATTTGATATGCAGGTCACATTATATTTTTATTTCATTTTTCAGGCTTGAATGGAATCTGAATGAATTTGAAAAGGAAATTACAGAATCTCAAGAACACTTTAACAAACTGGTGAGTTACTTCTTTTTCTCACATAACTAACCCTGTTTTCTATAGCGAACAACGATCACGAATATCCTTGTCTCCAACATGTGTGAGATAAATTTGATGACGTCACTCTAACGTCACTTTTTATAAAGGGGTTATTAAGTCACTTGCTTTAAAAAATAACTTAAAATCGTTGGTTATGTGAGAAAAAGAATCTGTCATGAGTCTATGTTTAAGACATGTTGATCTCAAACTCATCTAGAATAGAAAAGTTATTAAGCTCGCCAAGGCTCGCTTAATAACATTTCAACTCTAGATGAGTTTGAGATCAGCTTGCACAGTGAACAGAACATTATTCACACTGTCTTACAAAGTACTAAACAAGAGGTTAACACAGTTCACACAGACCACCCAACCTCTTTGATTTGACCATGATCTAATTTGGACTTGGAGTCAAACACGCTGATGGGTTCATGTGCATTTATTAAACACAGTGTCTTATTATACTTCAATTTCAGCCAATTTCAACATGTTATTTTCTCTCTATAGGCAAACTCCTTTGATCTGAGGATTGTCATATCAGACTATGGCAAGGGGCTGATGAAGAAGAAGAGGCTGAGTCCTGATGGTTATCTGCAGGTATGTTTGTAGTGCTAGTAAGAGGTTATTAATAAAACAATGTTATATAGGCTTTTGAATACAACACAGTTTGAATGACCTAAGTATGTAATGGTTAAATGCCAACATGCTGGTTTTACTAGGTTTCATATAGAACACAGTTGTACTTTGGCTGATGTGTATGTTGTTGTTGTTGTTGGCATACCTGTGCTTAACACTCACAGGACAGCTTGGTACAGACACAATGGCCTGCCAAGCTGGAGGATTAAGTGCATAGCTGTTTTCAATTACCTCGCCATATAAGCAGCCATGCTCCATCTTCAGAGGATACGTTATGGATATAAATTAATCAGGGCTCCAGATAAGAGGTAGTTTTTTCAACAAATCCAACATTTTCTCACTCTTTTAAGCACCAAATCCTATGGTGTCACTACTCATTAGAATCGTCTCGAAGAGACGATTCTAATGAGTAGTGACACCATAGGGTTTAATTCAGAAATAAAGATTTTAGTTTTTGAAAGACTAACCTTATCTGATGCTCTGTTAATGGTGCAGTTTTAATGATTATAAGTATTCGAATAGTTTGATAGTAAAAGCAGTATGCAAATAATATAGTTCTGTACTTGTAAGAAGAGTACCAGGCTCAAGATAAGGGATGTATTTCAAATACTAAATTCTTTATTTCTGCATTAAATCCTATCATATGACTACTCATAAGAATCATGTCTTCTAGACGATTCTAATGAGTAGTTACACCATAGGACTTGGTGCTGACATGACAGAGAATTGTTCAATTTGTTCAGTTTATTCCCTCTGATCTGGAGCACTGAATTTACTGTACGTAAAACTGTGTATGCCAATACTGTGATGTGTGTTGCTTTGTTTTAGATGGCTATACAGTTAGCGTATTACAAACTGAACAACAAGTGTGTGAAGACATACGAGTCCGCATCAACAAGGTAAAAAGGCTTTCTTAGATATTCAATTCTAAGATCTAACAAAACCTAGTTTGAATAATTAAATTTAACACGACCTGGAAATGTGCAAAAATACTTTAATTTAGGTTTACAATTTTAATGTAAGATTCTCATTGGAACTCACTCATCCTTAAAATGTTTAATGGGCAATTCCAGTTCCAATTAAGTCTAGTCCATTTATGACTATTTAGGGTTGTATTTTGCAAATTATGGCAAGCCAGCAAACCCTGATCAGATCTACACTTTTTGCATAACACAACTGTTACTGTACTCTTCAGGTACACTGTAAAGGATGACAGTTCTTGTGGCTAGGGTTCAATGTGTTAATGTCAGATAGTAAAGTACAGTCAATTCTCTCTATTACTATCACTAAAATGCATTAATCATTAGGTGTTTGTGACAGGTGACCAGGGCTCCAGATAAGAGGTAGTTTTTTCAACAAACATTTTCTCACTATTTTTAGCACCAAATCCTATGGTGTTACTACTCATTAGAATCGTCTCGAAGAGACGATTCTAATGAGTAGTGACACCATAGGGTTTAATTCAGAAATAAAGATTTTAGTTTTTGAAAAACTACCCTTATCTGGTGCTCTGGGTGACTGCTTATAGTAAGGTGACAGTAAAACAGAAAGCTCCTGATGGAGCTTTCTGTTTAACTGTCACCTTGCTTTAAGCTGTCACTTGTCTTTTATATACAGTCAGGATTCGATAGAATGACACAGTTCGTTCCCAAGAAAATTGTTGTAATGACTGTCGTTATATTGAATCTCATATAATATTATATAATGTTGTGAAGGTTTGTTCCCATAGAATTTGTGTGGATAAGTGAAAATTCCGTTGTAATGGATGTCAGTGTATCGAGTTCTGACTGTAACTTATTAGCCTTCATTTTAGTGGTCGTAATAGAGAGGTTCTACTGTAGATGAATGTTTCTACCAGTCACAAATACAATCCTATTATGTTTTGTAACAATAAATTCAAGTCTTACTGATATAAATACATGTACAATGTTGATAACTTTTTCTTGATTTTTCAGAATGTTCTTTGATGGTCGTACTGAAACCATCCGTCCAGTGACCGAGTCTTCTGTATCTTGGTGTAAGGCTATGACACGCATGAAGGAGACCACTCGTGAACAGAAGATCTTGCTGCTTAAACGGGCTATTGGCTCCCAGGGCAAACTGAAGAACGAGGCTGTAGTTGGCTTAGGCTGGGATAGGCACATGTTTGGACTCTACATGTGTTCCAAGGAGCTAGGCATGGATCCCCCAGCTTTGCTTCGTAATAAGGTTAGACAAAGTTATTCTCTTTGAACCCTAGTCACACATATATGACCATTTGCAAATAATATACCTGTGAGGAGTACACTTGTCCTTTGCAAACAGTGTAGACCCTGATCAGAGGGCTCCTTAACTCTGATCAGGGTCTACACTGTTTGTCATTTTAACATAAATTGCAATAATCAACCCTAAAAAGTCAATAATGGACTAGACTAAATTGAAAACTAGAATTGTCCATTTGAGGTTTCAGGGAGGAAAGGGTTAATCTCTCAATCTGAAGTGATGCAAGGCATATAGGGTTAGGCTTGTCTACATTTGTCCATCATTATGTCTGTCTGTATGACCCATTGGACAAGTGTTTGCATGTAGGTCAGTTATGGACTAACTACTGCAGCTAGGGTCATGCATTTGTATATTTACGAGCCTCAAATTGAGCTTGTACACTGTGGGTGTTTTTTTTTGCATTTAGATCTTTTATGGACTACTAAAGAGTTTGCTTTATTAGTCAAACATGTCATGAGGCATTTCTAGGATGTTTCTTATAAAATTGTTTTCTGCAAGTAGGGATGTGTCTTATACATTGTAAAATTATAATTCATTTGGTGGAGTAAGTGAAAGTGTAATTATTGGTTTGGATATCCAATGAAAGTTAAAAGTTTAGTTAAATTATTGGTGGGGATATTGAATGAAGTTTAATTCTATTGATTGGGCACTTACAGACTTTCGCTATACTCGTATGTAATATTTCAACACAGCGGTTGTCAGAGCGAGCGCATGCGCTTTGCTACACAATCATACACTTGAATGTGTAGCCGCTTAAATCAGTTCAAAAAAATTCCCATATTTGACTGCATATATCTTGTTTCCTTACTGTTAAAATCGTTTTAAATGATAGCAAATCTGATATCGTGAGAAGTGTGTATCGTTTCGTGTTGGTATACGGATCTACTCGCTTTGGTTACTTTGGTAGACGAGCTAAGTGTATATCGTTCACTTTCGGTTTCCAAAAATAACTTGTTTAGCATGAAAAATCCTATGTTTACCATATAAAGCGTATATAAAAGCAAGGATATTACATAAACTTTAAAGGAAAATTGTCTGTTTCTTGGTAAAAATTCGATTACATATATACGAAAAGCCCAAACATTCCCCTCCTTTATTCCTATATCAAAGGGGAGTAATTTGGTTGAATTCGAGACATATCAATAGGAGTTGTCTTTCATGTCTTGTGAAAATGGCCGACTGAAATGTTGCAAGCGACTTTGTATGTGTGGGGTTTCTAATGAAAGTTTATTCTGTGTATGTTGAAAATACTTAAATTGCTCTCTAGTTTGGTTGAAGTAGTTCTCTCTCTCTTTGTTGATAATATTTAGTAGTTTCCCTCTCTTATCTTGAGCCCTATTTGCTGTACTGTACAATGTGTGTTTTGCTTGCCTCTTGTAGAATGTGTTTATGCCCGACATTCTGAGTACATCCCAGACACCAACCAAGTTTACTGACATGTGGAGCCTGGAGACATCGTGTCTCGGTGGAGGATTCTGTGCAGTCAATCCTGATGGTTATGGTGTATCCTACATTATTGTCGGCGAAGACATGGGTACGTGATGTTTTTCTCAATGTTTTGTCTCACTTTTTACCTGTGACAGTAATTTTGGTCTACAATATTTTTAGCTCACCTGAGCCTTTGGCTCAGGGTGAGCTATTGTGATCCCATTCCGTCCGTCGTCCGTCGTCCGTCATCCGTCGTCCGTCCACATTTTCAAACAACATCTCCTCTGAAACCACTGACCCGATTTCAACCAAACTTTATCAGAAGCATCAGTGACAAGGGGGAACGAAATCTTGTTCAAAGATTTTGGCTAGAGTTATTCCCCTTGCTGTGGGACTGGATTTTCTAACATGACCGTATAGACAACTTTTAATGCATAAGAAAATCTTCTTCTCAGAAACCAAAAGGCCCAGAACTTTGATATTTGGTATGTATCATAACCTAATGATCTTCTACCAAGATTGTTCAAATTTTGACCCTGGGGCCAAAAATAGCCCCGCCCTTGGGCTTATCAGTTTTTCTTAGGAAAACCTTTAAAAATCTTCTCCTCAGAAACTGTATGGCGTAGATCATTAATATTTGACATGTAGCTTTGCCATATGGTCCTCTACCAAGATTGTTCAAATTATGACCCCCGGGTCAAAATTGGCCCCGCCCCGAGGCTTATCAGTTTTACATAGACTTATATAGGAAAACCTTTAAAAATCTTCTTCTCTGAAACTGTAAGGCCCAGATCTTTAATATTTGACATATAGCTTTGCCTTTTGGTCCTCTACGAAGATTGTTCAAATTATGACCCCCGGGCCAAAAATGGCCCCGCCCTCGGGCTTATCAGTTTTTCATAGGAAAACCTTTAAAAATCTTCTTCTCTGAAACTGTTAGGCCTAGATCATTTATATTTAACATGTAGCTTTGCCTTATAGTCCTCTACCAAATTTGTTCAAATTATAACCCCTGGGTCAAAAATGGCCCCGCCCCGGGGCTTATCAGTTTTACATAAGACTTATATAGGAAAACCTTTAAAAATCTTCTTCTCTTAAACTGTATGGCCTAGATCTTTAATATTTGACATATAGCTTTGCCTTGTGGTCTTCTACCAAGACTGTTCAAATTATGACCCTCGGGCCAAAAATTGCCACGCCCTCGGGCCTATTATTTTTCATAGGAAAACCTTTAAAAATCTTCTTCTCTGAAACCGTAAGGCCAAGATCATTTATATTTGACATGTAGCTTTGCCCTATGGTACTCTACCAAGAATGTTCAAATTATGACCCCTTGATCAAATTTGGCCCTGCCCCGGGGCTTATCAGTTTTACATAGACATATATAGGAAAACCTTTAAAAATCTTCTTCTCTGAAACTGTAAGGCCCAGATCTTTAATATTTGACATATAGCTTTGCCTTGTGGTTCCCTACCAAGTGTGTTCAAATTATGACACCTGGGCCAAAATTGGCCCCACCCAGGGGCTTATCAGTTTTTATAGGAAAACCTTAAAAAGTCTTCTCTTAAAGGGACTCGCAACCGGATGGTGTACTTGTCAAAATAAAATAAAATACTCAAATAAAAGCAAATTTGTGGCATTATTTGGCTTCTGACATTAAAAAAATATGATCAGTCCAAAACAAGTCTCAAGAATCGTCACCGAATCTTAGATTTTTAGATATTTTCCATCGTTTTTCTATACCGACTAGTAGACGGTATAGTTGTTGTTGTTGCTTCTCTACACGGGCTCAGACATAAACACGAGCCGAATTACGAAGTTGTATGCACTTTCGATCGCTACACATTGAAATACGTTAAATCGATCCGAGATAAACGGATAGTTCCGTGGTCCATTGGTCTAAGCGGTTTCCCCTATTTTGCCTTCTGTCCACCAATGCCGGGCCCCGGGTTCGAATCCCACCAGAGACCAATATTTTTTTTTATTGAAATACATTTTTTTTAAACAGAATTTCTTATCCTAAACTAATTCTTTACCATTTATATAAGCGTTTGACACATATTTACAAATTACTATTTTTAATGCACCATCTGGTTGCGAGTCGCTTTAAACCGTAAGGCCCAGATCATTAATATCTGACATGTAGCTTCGCATTGTGGTCCTCTACCAAGATCAAATTATGGCACCTGGGTCATAGCTATATCAAAATGTTGTCTTGCCCAGTCAGATTCTATGGTACAATGTCCTCAGGTGAGCGAAATGTGACCCTCTGGGTCTCTTGTTTATTTATCATCTAACCTTTATTTGTTATTAAAAGAACCATTGCTATTTAATGTAAAAGGGCAAATTAGTGTTATGTGGACACTCAATACAAGTTAAATATGCAGTTTTAAATACAGTTTTCAGGTTGATGCAGGACAAAAGTAATGCAGAAAGCTCTAATAGGAAGCTCACTTTTGTCATTTAAGCATTCATATGTCTTTAGATAGATATGTGCTTTGCTAACTGCAAAGTCTACTTTATGCGACTTCGGCACCAAAAGGGTTAACTCTGACTTTTTAGCTCACCTGAGTTAGCTCAGGGTGAGCTTTTGTAATACTTGAATGTCCGTCGTGCGTCGTCAACAATTTTAGTGTTTACACTCTAGAGGCCACAATATTGATCCAATCTTTCTTAAACTTGCTCAGATTGTATATTACCATAAGAGTTCGAAAAGGTTCGATTATGGTTGAAATCGGACCAATAGGTCAAGAGTTATCTACCTTTGAATTGCTGAAAATACCATATTTAACAGTGTTTACACTCTTGAAGCCACAATATTTATTCAAGCTTTCTCAAACTTTCCCAGATTGCATATTACCATAAGAGTTTGGATGAGTTCAATTATGGTTGAAATCAGACCAATAGATCAAGACTTATCTACCTTTGAGTTGCTGAAAAAGCTATATTTAACAGTGTTTACGCTCTAGAGGCCACAATTTTTATCCAATCTTTCTAAAACTTGCTCAGATTGTATATGACTATAAGAGTTCAGATGAGTTCGATTATGGTTGAAATCAGACTAATGGGTCGAGAGTTATATACCTTTGAATTGCTGAAAATGCCATATTTAACTGTGTTTACACTCTAGAGGCCACAATTTTTCTCCAATCTATCTCAAACTTGCCCAGATTGTATATGACCATAACAGTTCAGTTGAGTTCGATTATTGTTGAAATCTTATGCATAGGTCAAGACTTATCTGCCCTTGAATTGCTGAAAATGCCATATTGAAGGGTCTTTACACACTAGAGGCGAAACTTTTTATCCAATCTATCTCAAACTTGCTCAGATTGTATAATACCATTAGAGTTCAGATAAGTTGGATTATTGTTGAAATCGGACCAATAGGTTGAGAGTTATCTGCCTTTGAATTGCTGAAAATGCCATAATTAACAGTGTTTACACTCTAGAGACCACAATTTTTACTCAGTCTTTTTCAAACTTGCTCAGATTGTATATGACCATAAGAGTTCGAATAATTGTGATTATGGTTGAAATCTGATCAATAGGTCAAGAGTTGTCTGCCCTTGAATTGCTGAAAATGCCATATCTAACAGCATTCACTCTTGCATCTACAGTTTTCAATGGATTTTGATTATACTTGCACACAAAGTATATAGCTATAAGTTCACAAAGGAGTGCAATTATTGTTGAAATCTAGTCATTGTGGCAATAGTTAGCTGCCCTTGATATACTTTGAAATGCAAGAAAAGGCTTAATTTCAGTATTGTTATCTGCCCTTGATGTACTCTACTATACTAGAATTATGAGGTTGTATTCCAAAATTGTTTACATGCTATACTACAAATTTCAATGGATTTAGATTTTAAACGGGTGAAACAGAAAGGTAAAGCTATCAGGCTTCAGTACAACAGGTGAGCGATATCAGGGCCTTCAGGCCCTCTTGTTTCTGTATTTCTACTCTTAGATTTTATTCTTTTTACCTAGTTTAAATTGAACATATCCTTATTTCAAAGTTAAAACATGACTTAACTTGAAATATGAATATGTTCGACTAAAATGAGTTCTTGATATCGAGTCTTTATCGACTGTATTAAAAATAATCAAAGTTCAAGGAAGCGCATCTGAGGTTGAGATTGTTTTCCTTTCTTTCAGTGTTGTTCCATGTGAGCAGCAATAAGTATTCTACAGAGACTTCCAGCAGTAAGATGGCTGAGGCCATAATGGATGCCATGGATGAGATGAAGAGACTACTCGACTAGGAACACACATCTCTCAAACCTTGGTTACATAACACCTACTGGAATATTGGCACACCCTCCTTCACTCCATAACATATTTCTAGTTTTGAAGATAAATGACCTTAAAGCAGGTTGAAAGTAAAGCAGAATGTGCCTTAAGGCACATTCTGCTTTACTATCAATCTGCTTTAAACTACAATTTGCTAGGATATAGAAAATATTTCTTACGGTACATATTCATAATTTTATCAATCGGAAACTTTCTTCAGTGGAGGAATAAATTAAATGTGTATCTATGGAGTGAAGGGTTAAAGCTTGGACTTACAAAAGTTTAGATCTTAAGCCAACAATTTTCATAAATTCATATTGTTACAGAGTTGAATTGTTGCAAAATTAAAGAGCTGTGTACAGTGAAAAACATTTTTTTCCGGCTGTCTATTGGCATTCAATTTTGTGTTTATTGACTTTACTCAAACATTATAACACACTTACACTAAATGACTATTGTATAAAAAATGCCAAATAGGTTAGTGATATTGTGATGCGCTTTTTTTTGGACAATTGACCTGCTTTTAGCTGTTCTTCGTTCAACTTTTGTTGCTTTAGCATAGTTTAAAATTTAATTTTAAACAAAAATTATGTATTAGAATTTAATATAACTTACTTCAATCATTCTGTAATTTCATAATGTATTAGTGATACATGTAGTAGTAGTTCATGGAAACCCGGTGTTGTTGATGCTTCATGGACTCATTTACTATAGTTTTAACACATTCAATCCGAGTGACAAGAATACTCTTCATTTACTGTGTACTTGTGATGAGTACACTTTTCCTATGCAAACAGTGTAGACCCTGATCAAAGGGCTCCTGCTCCTGCAGGAGCTCTCTGATCAGGGTCTTCGCTGTTTGCTGTTTTGCAATATATTGAATAATCAACCCTAATTACGTACAACATGGTGAAGACTTAATTGAAAACTTGATTATATTTCTTTTCAAGTCACAGCAACCGTACTGTAGTTATTATTGATTTGAAATGGATGTCATGCGATTAGCTTTCAATGAGCTTTCTTCACTTGTAATAGACTAGACAATTCAAAATTATAGACATTCAAAATTATTTAGGTAGAATATTACAAGGTTTTAAAGCTTTTGAGTTTGGTCTGAAGTCATTTGGTTCTCAAGCATTTGATTGGTCAGATTTGAGCCTAGGCTCAAATCATACCAATCAAATGCTTGAGAACAAACTCAGACTCAACTCAAATGTTTTATAACCTTGGAGTCAGCTGTCTCATTTGGGCTTGTGTTGTTAACGTTATTTCTCTTTAGTCATTGTTGATATGCACAGTATCCAAGGTTATAAAACTTTTCAGTTGAGTCCAAAGTCGTTCTCGAGCATTTGATTGGTCAGATTTGAGCCTTAGCTATAATCTGATCGATCAAATGCTTGAGAACATACTCAGACTCAGCTCAAAGGCTTTATAACCTTGGACCAAGGGCCATGGTTATATGATCTAACACATTGTAATGACTGCTGACCAAGTGTTTCTATAATTACTTTAACAAACTGCTTTGGTCATTTTCCAAAGCTGTCTGCTTGTGAATGCCTCTTTGTTTTGTATGACAAATAACACTTCATTCAATCATGGTTTCAATGTACAGTAAAACCTCTCTATTACGACCACTTAATTGTGGTAATTATTAGGGTGTTTACGATAGGTGACCGCTTAAAGCAAAGTGCCTTAAGCTGTCACCTGTCTATTATACAATCAATTAGCCTTGGTTTTAGTGGTCGTAATAGCGAGGTTTTACTGTATTAGGAATAAGATTGAAGTTGTTGGTGTGTGTTGTTTCATAAGAAATACAGTAAAACCTCGCTTTTACAACCACTAAAAATATGTTAATTGATTGCATAATAGACAAGTGATGGCTTAAAGCAATATGAATATAAAACAAAGCTCCTGATAGTTTCTGTTTTACATTCACATTGCTTTAAGCAGTCTCCTGCATTAATCACTTAATATTTATTACTTTTTAGTGGTCGAAATAAGAGGGGTTTATTTTAAATTTTATTATCGACAATGTGTCTAGTTTTGAGTGACGGCTTAACACAAGTAAATTCTTATCAAATGGCATTATTTCAATGTGCCAGAATATATGAATCTGTACAACTTGATTTGGTGCTGGAAGGGTTAGGTTCTGATCTAGATCTAGGTGCAAACTGATACAGTAAAATCACTCTATTACGACCACTTAAAAGAGTGGTAATTGGTTGTTTGTAAGATAGGTGACAGCTTGAAGCAACATGAAAAACAGAAAGCTCTTTTTGTTATAACCTTTCTTTAAATCTTTCCTCCCTGAAACTTTTAGTCTAGTCCATTTCTGACTTTTAAGGGTTGTTTTTGTCAATGTTTGGCATTATGACAAACAGTGAAGACCCTGATCAGAGAGCTCCTAACGGAGCCCTCTCATCTGGGCCTTCACTGTTTGCAAAGGACAATTTTACTATTCACATGTACATTGTTTGAAAATGACGCCTATATGCGGGACTAGGGCTCAAAGAGTTAAGCAGCCATTATCACCTTTCTTTAAGCAGCCAACTGCCTTAAACATTTAATGAATACATAATTTGGTGGTCGTAATAGAGCGGTTTTATTTCACTGAGATTTGCCATGAGATGCACACTTATTTATTCTGTATATCTGATGTATATCACATGTAAATCTGATGTATGCTATGACATGTATGTCTGACATACGAAGTGTATGTCTGATGTCTGAAATGACATGTATAATGTATTATATGACATGTATGTCTTATGTATGCTATGATATGTATACAGTGAGGAATGTATGTTCCTTCTTATGTAGATGAAGCAAAGCACAAATGCTGCAATCTTTTTTCGCAACAAAGCAGTTTCTTGCAAATGTTTAAGATTTTGTCTGAATTTGAGTGTCAAACAGTTTACTTTGTATCTGATTCTAATTGTTTGCACTGGACATCAAGGTCCAATGTTATAAAGTGGTTGAGTTGAGTCTGAGTTTGTTCTCAAGCATTTGATTGGTCAGGTTTGAGCATAAGCTCAAATCTGACCAATCAAATGCTTAATAACGATTTCAGACTCGTATGAAACACTTTAATACCTTGGACACTGTTCTTAAACATGTTTATATGTGACACTAGGGTTCAATGAGTCGAGAAAGAATCATGGATTTCTTCTTGTAATTACAGTTTCTATGTTCTTTTTCTGTGATTGTAAATGGCAGGAGAGTTTTACAAATGACAGTTTTCATCAAATAGTGTTATGGTGTTATGAGTGATTCTTTAAGCATTACAACTACGGTAAAACCTTTCTATTATGACCACTTAATCATGTTAATTATTAAGTGAATATGACAGGAGATTGCTTAAAGCAAGGTGACAGTAAAACAGAAAGCTCCTAAAGGAGCTTTCTGTTTTACTGTCACTTTGCTATAAGCTGTCACCTGTCTTTTATACACTATTAAGCTATCTTTTTTTAGTGATCGTAATAGAGAGGTTTTACTGTAAACTTCTATCATTACATATTTCATATTTGTTTTAAATTCGACATTGTGTCCTCCCTAATAGAGTTTATGGGATTTTATTAGAATCCTTTCAATGGTTTGTCGTTTGGAAATTTTCTTGAGAATTACTCTGTATTCATTTTCATTTTGTTTTTGGCAAACTTTCTGATATTTTAGATCAAGATTCAAATAACTAACCTGTGATTTATATTGCATGACCAATAATGAAAATGAAGCTAATTCGTATTTGTGATAAAGATTATTCTTAACCATTAGTTTTACATTTTAGTTGGACATGGACCTTTGTTCAGAATGTCTGTCAGTTGTCAGTTGATTTTGTTTGGGACAGCATTTTATTCATAATTTTTCACTTGGCCACTTTTCACTGTAAGTAACTTGTTTCTTAATAAAGGCATAGCTTCATAATCAATTTTCTCTTTGGTGCTACATATTTATGTGTAGTATGTTTGACCAAAACTTTTAATGGCTACTTCTGTTTCTATTTATGATTCCGTTTCACTTGCCATATAATTATACATTTCGTATTTTTAATTATATTTTACAGCCATTTAAAGGGACTCGCAACCGGATGGTGTACTTGTCAAAATGAAATAAAATACTCAAATAAAAGCAAATTTGTGGCATTATTTGGCTTCTGACATTAAACAAATATGATCAGTCCAAAAAAAGTCTCAAGAATCGTCACCGAATCTTAGATTTTTAGATATTTTCCATCGTTTTTCTATACCGACTAGTAGACGGTATAGTTGTTGTTGTTGCTTCTCTACACGGGCTCAGACATAAACCCGAGCCGAATTGTGAAGTTGTATGCACTTTCGATCGCTACACATTGAAATACGTTAAATCGATCCGAGATAAACGGATAGTTCCGTGGTCCATTGGTCTAAGCGGTTTCCCCTATTTTGCCTTCTGTCCGCCAATGCCGGGCCCCGGATTCGAATCCCACCAGAGACCAATATTTTTTTTTATTGAAATACGTTTTTTTAAACAGAATTTCTTATCTTAAACTAATTCTTTACCATTTATATAAGCGTTTGACACATATTTACAAATCACTATTTTTAATGCACCATCTGGTTGCGAGTCGCTTTAAAGTGATAATTGTCTTCCAGTACTGAAAATAGAGACACCATGAATCTTAGGTAAGACTTGCAAAACAGGTTTTTCGTATATTTTTAAATCGGTGTTATTGTCAACTTTTCACTAGCTAGAAGAGAGAAACCTGAGAACTAAACAAGCCATGGCAGCCTCAGCATTAGATATTAGGATGTAGAAAATATTTCTTAACCTTTTACCCCATAGTCTGTTTCTTGTTTTGAAAATAGGTGACTACTTAAAGCAGGTTGAAAGTAAAGCAGAATGTGCCTTAAGGCACATTCTGCTTTTCTTTCAGCCTGCTTTAATTAAGCTACAATCTGCTAGAATATAGAAAATATTTCTTTTGATGCATATTCATTACTGTATAAAGTTGAACTATTTTCGTATGTGGTGGACTTTATTAAAGGCATAAAAAGGCATGTTTATGGGGTAATAGGTTAAGGTACATATTATTGACTATAAAATGAACTATTTTCTTCAGTGGAGAAATAAGGTAGAGGCATAAAAAGGCATGTTTATAAAGTAGTGGGTTAAGTTAGTTTACTATCCCTGTAGAACAAAATTCTTTTCTATATGGGATATCAATCATAGTGAATTTGTTCATTATTTGGCATTTTTAACAAATGCTGTGTGATATTAGCACATTCCAATCTTGTAATTTCATTTTGACTTTCTTAACCAGAAGAATTCTGGCCCTTAACCCCTTACTCCATAGCTTGTTTCAAATTTTGAAGCTTTAAAGCAGGTTGGAAGCAAAGCAAAATGTGCCTCTGCTAGGATATAGATTATGTTTAATGGTACATGTTTATGACTATGAATTGGAACTATTTTCTTCAGTTGATGATTTAACCCTTTACCTTATAGAAGCGCCTTTTAGCGCATTCCGTTTAATCTTCCGCGGAAGAAAATAATTCCTGTCCATACAGTCATGAATATGTATCAGAAGGAATATTTTCTTAATTCTAGCAGGTGGTAACTTAAAGCAGGCTGAAAGTAAAGCAGAATGCGCCTTAGGGCGCATTCTGCTTTACTTTCAACCTGCTTTAAGCAGTCATCTACTTTCAAAATTAGAAACAAGTTATGGGGTAAAGGGTTAAATGACAACCTCTATATTGGCAGGTGTTGGCTTTCACAAACATTTTTATTCTCTACTCTTTACAATGTGAGTCACTTCATATAGTTCTTGGAATATTTATCCTAACTAGACGGACATTTGTATAGGTAAACCCATTTGATCCAGATGAATGCCCAACACTCTCGTTTTGTCAATACTCCCTGTGGTTTGCACTGTATGTTATTTTGCAATCTATTGTTAACCCTTAGCCCGCCAAATAAATTGTCGTCTGCTATATTTCTCGCCTGCTTCAAGTTTCAAAGTGCTTCAAAGTTACCCAAAATTGCTGAAAATGTTGTCCGAGTGTCAAATAGCTTGGATCCGGATGAGACGCCGAGTTACTCGGCGTCTCATCCGGATCCAAGCTGTTTGCATATTGAGCTATAGTCGTGAGTGGCAGGCTAAGGGTTAAAATCAACCCTAAAAAGTCTAAAATAGACTAAACTTAATTGGGAATTGGAATGTTCCATTAAAAGTTTAAGGGGTGAATGAATTCAGAATTCAAACTAAATTAGGTACACTATTTAAACCATTTAGTCATAGAAATATTTTTTTTTTCTAGATTATAGGCAAATGTTTGCTTTTAAGTTTCACTTTACAACAGTTCTGGTTCATTATCATTACTTTCAGGGACCTGTTTTATGAAACGTACAACAAAAATGGTCGTAAGTCAGATTCTAAAATTATCAATTATCATTTATTTCTCCATATTATCCTGTCTTGTGAAACCTCTTTGGAATTGTATTTAAAAGGAGATTACAAAGAGATGTCACAAGACAGGATTAGATGCAGAAATTAGACGTATTTTAAAGTTTTGACTTACGACAGTTTTTGTCGTACAACGTTTCATAAAAGGAGCTCCAGGATCTTAATCTGTGTATGATTGTGTTCTTGATTATGACTTGCTACTGTGGTGCAGACATTTAGTTCTAATACCCTTGTTAGGACATTTGCCCTATTGCATGGTTAAGTGTTTATGGTTATGTCAGTTATGGACTAAGTACTGCAAATAAGGCCCATCGCTTATAAAGCGTTTGAGTTGAGTCTGAGTGTGTTCTCTAGCATTTGATTGGTCAGATTTGAGCCTAGGCTCAAATCTGACCAATCAAATACTTGAGAACAATTTCAGACTCAATTCAAACGCTTTAAAAGCATGGATCACGGTCTTGCAACTTTACATGCTAGTGTGCCTGATTGAGTACAGCATGTTGAATGGCAATTTAGCAACCATTGTTAAGGTTTGAGTATTTAGGTTCTTTGGATGTATTGTTAAGGTTAGTTATGGATTTATGGTTCATTTTTTTTATGGTCAAGAATGCTGCATGGCATCTGTTCATTAACACATCTCTATTTATTTTCATAAGAGTTTTGCTTTGTAATTGTTACACCAAATGTAATTTTGATGTGACAATATGTTGTTATGTTATGTATGAGGATAAATTATGTACTCATAATCTAAGCAAATGTTTAGAATGGAATATGGTTGAATGGGTCAATAAAAAAACAATTATGAATAGTGATATATAATGTAGTTAAAACACTCTTTATTATTAATAATAAAAGAGGTGATGTGTGATGATATGGAGTGGTGTAAATGTGTCTGACTATTTGGCTCATCAGTATGTTAACCCATTACTCCATAGATATGCCTATTTTCACATTTAATTTATTTCTCCACTGCAGAAATAGTTCCAATTTATACAATCATGAACATGCACCATAAGAAATATTTTCTATATCCTATTAAAGCAGGCTGAAAGTAAAGCAGAATGTGCCTTAAGGCACATTCTGCTTTACTTTCAACCTGCTTTAAGTGGTCAGCTTTTTTCAAAACAAGAAACAAGCTATGGAGTAAAGGGTTAATTAGTCAAAATAATCATGTTTGCAGCTTTACTGTGTGGATGAGAGTTAGATAGCTAATTGTCCCATTGTTGCACCCATACGGGTGGAGCCTGTCTTGTTACATTGACCTCCAAACTACCTGATACAGGTAGCAGGACTCAATTGATAGCTGAGGCCTATTCAACAAGGTTTCCGCTTACCGACCGGACAGTAACTCGTCTCTTGAACGTAGTTTCTTGGCTAGCAGGAGGTATACCTCGGAAAAGCTGCTTGCTGTGTTACAGTACACCGGGCGAGCACTAGGTGTTGGCTCACTATTGTTCAAAAAGCACAGCGAGCATTTGGTTTCCACTCGATAGTAAGCGGAAACTCTTGAACAGAGGCTTGGTAATTTCAAACTAACATCAAAGTCTCTGTTAATTTATTACTATAAGCTTTGGTGCAGACAAAAAGGAGAAAATGTTTGATTTTAGTGTACTCACTTTTAGCAGGAAATACTGTTAAAGCGATGTAAAATCATAACAAATTCAAATTAATCAAGAGACCTGTGGAAGGAATGAAATGAACAAAGTACAACTCCACCCTTTCTTCCCCGAGCATAAGTTACATAACCATCTCCTTCATAGGCTGTTTTAGACAGAAGGCTGCTCAGATTAAATTGAGTGTGGAAAGCTCTGGTAGGAGCTTTCAGCTTTACTCACATCCTGCTTTAACTCATACAACCCTAGTTACGAATTTACTGGTCATTTACAGAGTACCTGTGAAGAGTACAATTGTCCAATGCAAACAGTGTAGACTCAGATCAGGGTATGCACTGTTTGTCATTTTGCATTACCTTGCTAAATTTAGACCCCAATACATGTATGTAAAATTGGACTAGACTTAACTGGAAATTGAAAACTGATGATTTGATGTGTCGGGTGAATGAGTTAAATCTTTCAACACCATGGACCTGTTTAAAATATGCCCAATGCATTTGCAAAAAGTGTAGACCCAGATCAGGCTCTACACGGTTTGCTTATTTAGAGTAGTATTTAAACTTTTCTGAATTCCAAGTAGACTGGTTCATGTTTTGGTAACTAAAACAATCCAAAAGGGAACATAATAACCCACAAGAGTTAGTGTTGAAAGTGTTAACCCTTTGAACCCTAGTCCCGCATATAGGCGTCCTTTTCAAACAGTGTACATGTAAATAGTACACTTGTCCTGTGCAAACAGTGAAGACCCAGATCAGAGGGCTCCGAAAGGAGCCCTCTGATCAGGGTCTTCGCTGTTTGTCATAATACCAAACATTGACAAAAACAACCCTTAAAAGTCAGAAATGGACTAGACTTAAATGGAAACTGGAATTGTCCATTTAAAGTTTCAGGGAGGAAAGAGTTAAACACAGTGAGAGGTGATTGGCATTTATGGCTATGAAGGAAAGGGTTATTACGACCAAGAATGCTTGCATGAAAATGGGGTTTAGGGCACAATGTTACATGTTTCATCATATCATTTAAGTGTGTGTTGCACAACTTTATTTTGTTATTTCACTTTATTTTTTAGCATGCTGAGAAATTGTTTGTTCACTAGATGTGAATAATATTTTAATTAACTGTGTACTGGTCTCCACTATTATATAAAACTATTTATTATTTAATCTTTAATATGTAAAAAAAAGAATGTCCCAAGAAACTTGCAGAACGTTACGGTTTGAAGCATGATTATTTCTTTTAATAAAGACTGGAGAAACACATGAAAATAATTGCCTATTTTATAGGTTGATATTTATTCATGACCCCTTATCGGCTGGTATACTCTTTGTATACTGTGAATTTACTTACTGTGAATGAATGCCGGGTAAAATTTTGTGGTAACTATTGCCATCTGCCACTGTTCTAAAAATATAATTCTCTAAATTTCTTTTCAAAATGGGGTCAGGAGTGTCAAACATTTGTTTATCCTGATTAGATTCTGTGTTATGTTGTGTCTCATTAGGATCCAAACTGTTTGCAAAGGTTATCATGATTTCACTGCTAGCATTCTTAACCCTTAGCCCGCCAAATAAATTGTTGTCTGCTATATTTCTCGTCTGCTTCAAGTTTCAAAGTTGCTCAAAATTGCTGAAAATGTTGTCCGAGTGTCAAACAGCTTGGATCCGGATGAGACGCCGAGTTACTCGGCGTCTCATCCGGATCCAAGCTGTTTGCATATGGAGCTATAGTCGTGAGTGGCAGGCTAAGGGTTAACCATTAACATTTGCCATAGCCATAAATACTAGAAACTTTGTTGTACAGTAACTATTTCAAGAGAAGATGGGCGTTCAGTCATTACTACAGGTGATGTCTTAATAAAGGGCAAAAGTAAACCAGAAAGCTCTTAAAGAAGCTTTTCTCTTGTACCCATTATTTAGCAGTTACCGGTACATGTACTATTGAGAAGGTCCAATGTTTCTGTAGAAAGTGGCCACTTTATGTGTTAGACTGTATTTTCTTAATATATCTCTTTTCTACTATAGAAATTCGCTTCCAATCATTGTTTTGCACAGTATCTCACTGGTCTCATTTAACATCTAATCAATGTTTTGTCTGTCTTTTATTTTTTAGCTATCAGGAACATTCAGGACCAACTGTCAGTTCATTACTTTAGAATTTTGCCATTTCTCGCTGATAAGTCTCAATTAGTATAAATCTATGTAGTCAAGCCATATTCCTAGTTCGTTGGATTCTTCTCTGTCTGTCATTTATGTTTAGCTATGTGTGTGTGTCATTATTATCCTGCAATGCAAGTATTGGTGTTTTCTTCTGACTTGTCCGAGTTATTTTTAGATTGGAACATTCTAAAACTTTAAAAGGGATGAGTATAGTACTCGATGATTTCTCAACAGCTAGTTGGAGATACTGATAGCTGTAATGTTTGTGGGTAATGTACAGAAGTGAAGACATTATTCTTTCCCGTTTAACTCTTTCCTCCCTGAAACTTTAAATGGACAAATCCAGTTTCCATTTTAGTCTAGTCCATTTCTGATTTTAAGGGTTGTTTTTGTCAATGTTAGGCATTATGACAAACAGTGAAGACCCTGATCAGAGGGCTCCGTACGGAGCCCTCTGATCTGGGTATTCACTGTTTGCATAGGACATGTGCACTTTTCACATGTATACTGTTTGATAAGGACGCCTATATGCGGGATTAGGGTTCAAAGGGTTAAACACAAATGCAATGCACTCAACTGTGGAAATTTACTTTTAGAAATTTTTAGAAAACTATATGTAATCTGAGTGGCAAACAGGTTGGAGCCTGATCAGACGCTGGGAAACCCATCGTCTGATCAGGCTCCAGCCTGTTTGCAATGGAAATAATAGTTTCAGCGTAAATGTGTTTATTGGAAAAGAATAACATTATCAGTCAAGTTAGCGCACCGGTCTCGTGTTGCACGGAGATCATGCTTATCGCAAGTAGGAAAGTGTACAAATTTATATCATAAAGTGTACATATTTATATACATATTTATATTTAATATACCTTGCTTACCTATTTACAATTATAAACTAATATGTTCTAAAAATATATCAGACAAGTCGGAAAAATTGGATAATACCAGTTAGTAATTTCATATTAATTACGCATTCATTAAGTAGTCATTTAGTTCTAGCCAGTCAATGCAAGTAGCCATTATTGTTTCAGTTTTGTTGTTTTGGTTTGGTTTTTGGCTTTCAGCATTTATGTGATAGTATGGAAGTAAAACTCGGTGGTTATGTACAGACTTACAAGCTCCAAGGTTAAAAAGCTTTTGAATTGATCTGTGGTACAGTAGAACCTCTCTATTACGACCACTAAGTTGTGTCAAATATTAGTCGTTTAAGACAGGTGACTGCTTTAAGCAATGTGAAAGTGAAACAGAAATCTCCTACAGGAGCTTTCTGTTTCACTTTCACATTGCTAAGCTGTCACCTGTCCTTTATACGGACAATTAGCCTTCTTTTTAGTGGTCGTAATAGAGAGATTCTACTGTAATTGATTTGTCAGATTTGAGCCTTGATTTACAACACTACAATATGAAAGCTTATTGGGGAGCAAGGTGGTTATATTGGAGCTACAATATTAGATGTGTGTGTGTGTGTGTGGTTAGGATTGTCACTATGCTGCTTTTATGAGGTATTGCTGTTTCACTAAATATCTTGTTCATAGCACCATTCATAATATCAGGGCTCCGGATAAGCAGGAGTAAACTGAACAAATCTAAGAATTTCTCTCTTATTTCAGTACCAAATCCTATGGTGTTACTACTCATTAGAATCGTCTCTTGTTACTACTCATTAGAATCGTCTCTTCGAGACGATTCTAATGAGTAGTGACACCATAGGGTTTAATGCAGAAAGAAAGATATTAGTTTCCGAAATACTCCCCTTATCTGGAGCCCTGCATAATATGAAAGTAATATGCAATCGATTGTTTTTAGCTCGTATCAGCACAAACGCTCACTGTTATCCTTTGTGATCACACAGTGTCCGCTATCCATTGTGTAAAGTCTGTCACACAATGACAACTTGCTTTAATGAGACAAAACTAGCAGTTGTTAAGTGGCAGAGCCTGGGGTTGAAAGTTTTCCCTACTCAAAGTGTTTGAGTAAAACAAGGGCCATTACAGAATGGTATGAATAGGACACAGTCAAAACCATCATAAATTTTACTCAGATGAGCAATTCATGGTCACCATTAACCTTTTGTCTATTATTGTTTATTGGAACTGTTCAAGCTTGTCGTTGTTTCTGAAAATGCTTTGTCTTCGTCTTAGTTTTAGTTCATGTTTGTGTAGCGTAAATTGTATGTACTCTTTTACTCTTGAATAAATTATTTATGATATAAATGCCTTTTCTTTGAATATTTATTTAACCCTTTTCTCTATAGAAGTCCTTTTAATAGGACATTTCTTACCCTAAACTTTCACACAAGCACCCTTTATAAAAATTCATCGATTGTGAAGAAATACTGGTGGCAGCTTATCCAATAGATCTATAGGCCGGTTTACTCCTACTTCTTTTTTCCAATGAAATTTTTTGTTCCACTTCATACAGTCATAAATATGCACCATTAGATATATTCTTTTATCACATAATTTGCAGTCTGGGAGTTGCATAAAGCGATTGTATAAATATCGTAATCCACTAGTGGAATATCGTTTTTTGGGCTCCGGTCTAACTTGTTCGTCCATAAGCGCTGCATGTAGCGGGGTGCCAAATGACGTCATTTACTATGACGTTAACGTAAACAACGTAACGTTTGGCGGAAAGTCTATATAGCGTAGGGTCTACAAACTACGGCTTCAAATCAATTTAATAGGTGCTTAGACTTGTAATGTGATAAATAGAATATCACATTCGTGTTCATTATTTATCATTTTTAATAAACTCGTTGACTAAAATGAATATGACGCTCGCCAAGGCTCGCGTCATATTATTTTAGTCAACTCGTTTATTAAAAATGATAAATAATGAACACTCATACAATATCCTCTATATATGCTATCAGACGATAGCTTAACCCTTTGAACCCTAGTCCCGCTTATAGGCGTACTTTTCAAACAGTGTACATGTGAACAGTACACTTGTCCTGTGCAAACAGTGAAGACCAAGATCAGAGGGCTCCGAAAGGAGCCCTCTGATCAGGGTCTTCGCTGTTTGTCATAATGCCAAGCATTGACAAAAACAACCCTTAAAAGTCAGAAATGGACTAGACTAAAATGGAAACTGGAATTGTCCATTTAAAGTTTCAGGGAGGAAAGAGTTAAAGCAGACTGAATTTTAAGTCAAGCTGAATGCTGCTTTTGGAAAATTCTATCTTACCTGCCTTAAACACCAACCTATATTAACAAGAGCACCGCAAACGGTACGTTATACGCCAACTGGCAAAGATAAATATATAGTTTTATCAAAGTCTATTCTAATTTCTAGACACTGAGAGCATAAACAATACTGAAATAAAGCCTTTCTAGCATATCTGAGTACACCAAGGGCAGATAACTCTTGACACAATGATCCGATTTCAATATTAAATCAACCCTTTCATGAACTTATACTTCTATAATTATACTGTGTGCAAATTTAATCAAAATCCATTCAAAACTATAGTTGCTTAGTGTGTTAACACTGTCAAATCAGCCTTTTATAGCATATTTGAGTACATCAAGGGCAGATAACTATGTAACAATAAATCAAATGAACCACAAATTTCCCTCAGCTTCAGAACTTGATGATTTTAACATTTGTGTGAAGTTTTATTAATATCCTTCAAACAGTTTTCTGATAAAACTCTGGACTTTTTATAGCATATTTGAGTACATCAAGGGCAGATAACTCTATAAGGAACAAGACTGCGCGTTGAATAAATGCTTATGCCCCCGGTGGCATCCTTGACAATATATTCTGAATTTTTTCTTAGTCCAAACTAGGTCAAGGTCAAACTGAGCTTAGGTATTATTGGCGAGTTGGTAATGGTCCAAGGCAATAACTGTATAAGTATCGAAGCATTGTAGTAAACAGTATTAATGCTAGACGAAACGGTAAAATCTAGTTAACCGAGAATTAAAGAGCCCATTTACAATATTCTAAGTTAAAATTAGGTCAAGGTCAAAATCAAAGTTTGGTGAATAGGGAATGGTCAAAGGCAACAACTGTATAAGTATCAAAGCATTGTAGTCAGATGTGTTGATGCTAGACGAAACGGTAAATTCTACTTAACCTTGTTACAGACACACGGACGGACAGGAAGATTACTATATGCCTTCGCATCTGTCGATGCTGGGGGCATAAAAATCAAATGAACCTCAAACTCCACTCAGCTTCAGATCTTTATGCATATAACATTTGTGTGAAGTTTCATTATTATCCCTCCCAATAGTTTTTTGAGAAAACCCCAGACAAGCTTTTTAAGTACATCAAGAACAGATAACTCTGTAACGAAAAATTGAATGAACCTCAAACTCTACTCAGCTTCAGATCTTTATGCATATAACATTTGTGTGAAGTTTCATCAATATTCCTCCAATAGTTTTTCGAGAAAACTCTGGACAAGCTTTTAATAGCATATTTAAGTACATCAAGGGCAGATAACCCTATAACGAAGAATTGAATGAACCTCAAACTCAACTCAGCTTCAGATCTTTATGCATATAACATTTGTGTGAAGTTTCATTAATATCCTTTCAATAGTTTTCCGGAAAAATTGCGGACAACAAAATGTTGACGGACAAACGTATTCACGGACGGATGGACAGGGCCTTTAGAGGTGGGCGTATAAAAACTGTTGACTGGCAATGGGGACAAGAGTTATAACAAAATGAAAGTAAATCTAAAAGCAGGGAATACCGAGATCAAACAGCCCCTCTGGAACTGTTTGATCAGGGTCTGCACTGTTTTCTTACAGAATCTGCATGATACGAATATGTGCACAAACACTATATGTTCTTAGTGGGTGGAGCTTAACATATCAATATGAATATTCAGCATGAGAAGGGTTAACAGCAGCATAAGCTGGTGAGAAGTTTCATGAAGGTAGCTACTAGGTAGCTCCATAGAAACACCCATACCTAGTTCTCATAGGTATGCCTTCTACAAAGAGAGACCTGGTAAACTTCGGTTTTAACCCTTTACCTGATAGCCTATTTCTAGAATTGAAAATAGGTTACTACTTAAAGCAGGTTGAAAGTAAAGCAGAATGCGCTTAAGGCGCATTCTGCTTTACTTTCAGCCTGCTTTAAGCTATCCTGTGCTAGAATATATTGAAAATTTTCCCTATAATATATATTAAATTATTAAATTGGAACTATTTTCTTCAGCAGATGAATAAATCAGATTCGCTAAAAGTCGCTTCTATTGGGGAATGGGTTAAACTGCATCCTGAAAGATGAATGCTTAAATATTTGACTGAAGCTTTCCGTTTTACTGACAGCATGACCCAATTTTGATTGGAAAAAACAGACAAGACAGATTCAGTACATGTTTGATAGCTTTAATATTGCATTTTATGCACACATGAAACGGAAACATCTTCACCATAGCTCCCTGTATTGGTAATCCATTGGTCAACTACAGAATACTATAACATGCTTTAACATAACATTTTTTAAATATTGGAACGCATATTTTCCTAATACATTAAAACCTTTCTATAAGGACCACTAAAACGAAGGCTAATTCAGAGTACAAAAGACAGGTGCCAGTTTAAAGGAGCTTTCTGTTTTACTGTCACCTTGCTTTAAGCAGTCACCTGTCTTAAACACCTAATAATTTTCCCAATTTAGTGGTTGTAATAGATAGGTTTTACTGTACAATGTACCACAATAAATAAATACAGTAAAACCTCGCTATTACGACCACTAAAACGAAGGCTAATTGAGTGTATAATAGACAGGTGACAGCTTAAAGCAAGGTTACAGTGAAACAGAAAGCTCCTATAGGAGCTTTCTGTTTCACTGTCACCTTGCTTTAAGCGGTCACCTATCGTAAACACCCTAATAATCAACATAATTTAGTGGTCGTTATAGCGAGGTTTTACTGTACAAACTTTTGTTTAGGGACTGTAATTTGATCAAATATCTTGGGTATCTTGGGTAATTTATTTGTCTGCGACAATCATTGTCTGCTACTGTTCTAAAACAAAGAATTTCAAAATTCATTTTCAAAACTTGGTCATAGTATCAACCAGTTTGAATATAGATGAGACACTAAGTTGCGCCACGTCTCATCTGGATCCAAAATGTTTGTAAAAGTTATCAATGTTTATCGCTAATATGCTAAGAATTCTGTATATCACTAAATACAGGTAGTAGCTAAATTCAGGACGAAGGTAAAGCTGTCCTTGTGTCCTGCATTTGACTGCTGTATGATTTCAATTTGAGTTGGACTTGGTCCAGCGGGGGATTGAACTCAAAACCCCTAGTGTCGTAGTCAAGCATGTTGCCCATTGTTCACGTCTGTCTGTTATCCCATTGTTCATGTCTGTCTGTTGTCCTATTTCAAATCATCAAGGTTACCTTTGGTATTCAATATTTAAGCAGTTTACAGAAGATTGATATTATCAACAGTGTCTCTTAAATTCTCAGAATTCCATTTGTAATGAACAACTCGGTAAAGTTCAGTCTTATTATTCATCCATCTAAACATTAACTCTAAGCATGCAAGCCGTGAAACCATGTTAATCTTTCCATACAGTTTAGATCCTGATGATATATCGCATAAAGTGACGTCTCATCAGGATTCAAATCATTTGACACTGACTCTCTTTTGAAAAGAAATTTTGCATATTCTACTAGCTGTGACAACGGAGCAAATTTAACACTATGGTATTGCACATTCAAGAAATAGTGTAAAAATAGAAAGTTTAAGGTTGGAGCAAAATCTTAGCACTGTTACTGTCACCACTTTAAACGCAATTAATTCAGTATTAAGCAACCACTGATAAGAAGACATCTCCAGTATTTAACTATTTCAACACTAAGTGACTCTTAGGGTTATTAGGTTCCATTGTGGATTTTTAAGTACCCTAAACATGAACCAGTCTACTTGGAATTCTAGGTAGTTTAATAAATATTTATCTAGATAATCAAACAGTGTAGACTCAAGTCAGAGGGCTCCTACAGGAGCCCTCTGATCTGGGTCTACACTGTTTGATAAGGTATTGAGTATATTTCAAACAGGTCAATTGTGTTGAAAGAGTTAATACATGTTGTTGCTTAATTCAAGATAAAAACAAGACTGCGCGTTCAATAAACGCTTATGCCCCCAGTGGCATCCTTGACAATATATACTGAATCTTTTCTAAGTCCAAACTAGGTCAAGGTCAGGGTCAAACTGAGCTTGGGTATTATTGGTGTGTTGCTAATGGTCCAAGGCAACAACTGTATAAGTATCAAAGCATTGTAGTCAGTTGTGTTGATGCTAGACGAAACGGTAAAATCTAGTTAACCTAGAAATAGCCTATTTAAAATTTCATAAGTCCAAAATAGGTCATGGTCAAGGTCAAAATCAAAGTTTGGTGATATTGGTGAGTTGGTAATGGTCCAAGGCAACAACTGTATAAGTATCAAAGCATTGTAGTCAGTTGTGTTGATGCTAGACGAAACAGTAAAATCTAGTTAACCAAGAAATAGCCTATTTAAAATTTTATAAGTCCAAATTAGGTCAAGGTCAAGGTCAAAATCAAAGTTTGGTGATATTGGTGGATAGGGAATGGTCCAAGGCAACAACTGTATAAGTATCCAAGCATTTGGGTAAGCAGTGTTGATGCTAGACGAAACGGTAAAATCTACTTAACCTTGTTACGGACGGACGGACGGACGCACACACACACACGCACGCACGGAAGGACGGACGGACAGGACGATTACTATATGCCCCGCATCTGTCGATGCTGGGGGCATAATAATACATACAGCTCCAATACTGCTTTATGTATTATTTTTATCCTGCATTAAGCAGTCACTTGTTTTAAGACGTCCCCATATTACATCACTGGATACTTGCTTAATACAAGACGGACTATACTTTATTTTCTTCTATTATGCTCCTTTGTTCATCTGCGATATTTGTAGAACTTTAAGCTGTTAACTGAGACTCTTTGCTATGTTTCTGCTCTTGGCTTGAAGCTGAATAGCACTTTAAATAAATATTCTGCTACTGCCCTCATTACAGTAAAACGGTCCAGTGTTCTCCAGAAACCCTGGCGGCCGGTTATATTGCAGGGTACTCTTAGGCCCAGCACCTAAGCAGTTGACAACTTAATCCATGGCAACAGTAAATCAGAAAGGAGCTTTCTGTGTAACTGTCACCTTGCTGTTATCAATTACCTGTCTTTAACACCCAATAATTAAAACAATTTAGTGGTCATAAAAGAGAGGCTTTACTGTACTGGTACATGCTTTATCTTTTTTAACCCTTTACCTGATAGCATATTTCTAGTACCTAAGATATGTGACTACTTAAAGCAGGTTGAAAGTAAAGCAGAATGTGCCCTAGGGCACATTCTGCTTTTCTTTCAGCCTACTTTAAGTAACTATCTGCTAGTATATAGAACATATTTCTTAAAGTACATATTCATGACAGTATAAAATGGAACTATTTTCTTTGGCGGATGAATAAAATGTATACGCTAAAATGCGCTTCTATAAGGGAAAGGGTTAAATATTAAAATAAAGTAAAACCTGTCTATTTCACCCACTAATAATAAGATGATATTTAAGACAGGTAACAACTGAAAGCAAGATGAGAATAAAGTAGAAAGCTCATATAGGAGCTTTCTACTTTACTTTCATTTCGCTTTAACCTACATATAACACCACATTTGATCTTAAATAGTGATTGTCAATAGAGAGATTTTTACTGTAATAGTTTGTTTCTAAGTGCTAGTTAAACCACAGCAGAGTTCCAGATAAGGTGACTCATATAAATAAAAGCTTCTGTGTGTCTCTACCAAATCCTATGTTGTGACCAATCACTAGAATCGTCTGGAAGAGACAATTCTACTAAGTGTTCACAACATAGGGTTTAGTAGAGCTATAAGGGAGAATAGGGACTGTTCAGACGTTTCTTTTCACTCACTCTTATCTCACTCACTCTGACAGTCAATCTTTATTAAACCACCACTGTTATCTCTGAAACTATTAATGAACAATTCCAATATCAAAATAAGTCTAGTCCATTTTTGACTATTTAGGGTTGATTTAACAATATATTTAAAATGACAAACAGTGCAGACCCTAATCAGAGGGCTCCTTAAGGAGCCCTCTGATTAGGGTCTACACTGTTTGCATAGGACAAGAATAATCCTCACAGGTACACTGTTTGTATATCATGATGAGTATATACGTTACTAGGGTTGAATGTGTTAAAAGAGATCCATGAGCTATCTCAACTATAGGCCGTTGCTTAATGCAGGATAACAATAATACAGAAGTTAATTCTGAAGCAACTTATTCTTATCCATCATTAAACAGTCATTTGTCTGAAGTTACACAACTCCTTGCAACATTAATTGGTGGTGGTTGCTTAATACAAGATTGAAGATTGATTGCACTCAGTGACACGATTTAGTTAACTCTAAACTATTCACTGTCACCATATTAAACTTTTCACTGTCACCACTTGCCACGCTTACTCCAGTCTTTAGGTTGCCAATGCAACAGTTTTGAGTCTATTCTGATTTTTCTCTTTGCCATGGATTTGAAATGAGATGCCAACAGATCTTTAGTCAACACGATGATGTATTGTCCTTTGTAATAGTTTATAAGATTCAGATGTTGCAAAGTTGAGATCACATCTTCTTTCTTAATGCTGGTTAATTCTGAGATTTCACTGCAAAAAAAAGACATTAGAATAGAATTAATTTGGAGCAGGGCAATGATGTCCGTAAACACTCATACTTTCTAGTGTAATAGAGAAGGTACAAGAATTCCACAGAATTAATTTCAATTGAGTGTCTCGCCTGTCCCGGCTCTGTATAAATATTTATAGCCATAGCATCATTAAGTTCCATGGAAAATAAAGTCTTTCCAATAACGAAGCAAGATTGATGCAGGTTAACATTAATGCAGCAAGCTTCTTTCAGATATTTCTGCAATATTGTTGCCCTGTTAAGCCACCCCCCTGTTCTTATAAGCTTGTATGCCTATCTATTGAAACAATCTTTAGGACTGAGAAATTTGCTTTTCAGACTTCTAGTTTAAAGAATCTGGTTTTAACCCATGACCCCATAATCCGCCTTTTATTCTTCCACTCAAGAATAAAGTTCTACTTTAAAATAAAGTTCTACTTTAAAAAGTTATGAATATGCACACTAAGAAATATTTTCTGTATGCTAGCTTAGAGCAGGCGGAAAGTAAAGCAGAAAGTGCTTAAGACACATTTTGCTTTACTTTCAGTCTGCTTTGATCGGTCACCTATCTTAGAAAGTAGAAACCGGCTATAGAGTACAGGGTTAGGAGGTTACACGATATACCTACTTGATTGTGATAATAGGTCGTTCATTGCCCTCTGAAGGTTTTAATTCTAACAGAATCTCTGTAATGGTTTGGGACCAATAACTCCTGTAGGACAGCAGGCCCAGATCTGACAAGGGCTTTTCTGGTGAGCCCGTCTTACCTTCAACTTTCGATAGCTCATAACCTGAAATGTCCCGTAAAAATAAACTTTGAATACCCCATAAACATGCCTTTAGTTCAGCATGACAAACATTTATTACGAGTCCAACTCTATTTACAATGTATAGGGTAGGGGATGAGCTCATTCTTTTTAACTCATTCACCCCTGAAGCTTTTAAAGGACAATTCCAATATGCAATTAAGTCTAGTCCATTTTATAGATGAATTTTGCGCGCTGAACCGTGACTGAGCTTTTCTATTTATAGAAGTTACAACCATTCCATGTTATGGGTAAGTTAGGGTTCAAACCTTAACTTGATATTTAAAATACGATTTGATACCTATACATTTCATCGTGGTCGAGATAGTAGAGTAGTTGTTGCACGTGGAATAGTGTTTTACTGAGTAACGTCATGAGTTCGATACCCAGTGGATGCTGTTTTATTTATGGTTTTGGTTTGGAAAGGTATTTTTATACTACATTTGACGATAACCACAAGGAACCTATACAACCGCGGGAATAGTCTAAAATTCCATGATAAGGGAGCTTGTAGAAAACTATGAGCCTGTAAGAAAGAGAATTTGATTTGATTTGTTTTGATTTTACGTTGCTTTCAACAGTATTTCAGTCATATCGCGACGTCCAGCTAATTATAGGTGGAGGAAGACCCCAGAAGTCCTTTTTTAACTGTTTCAGGCACAAAACGGCAACTGGGTAGAACCACCGACCTTCCGCAAGCCAGCTGGAAGGCTTCCTCACATGAAAAATCCGAACGACCCTACTGGGATTCGAACTCACAGCAGTGAGGAGCTTAGTGATGTAAGAAGGAGAAGTAGAAGCGATTTAAAACCCCATATAACTTATATGGGGTAACCTTAACGACCAGTATACTCGTCATTTAGAAAGAGTGTACTTCACTTGTCCACTGAAAACAGTGAATACCCAGATCAGAGGGCTCCTTAAGGACCACTCTGATCAGGGCTCGACTTAACTGGAAACAGGACATGAATCATTTAGCATACATGTTGAACAATTCAAATAAGTAATTGTTTGAAAACTAATGCAATAAAACATAAGAATTTATTATAATTTTAAAAGAAATAAACCCTATTGCGAATCGAACCCACAGCCTTTTCACCCTATTGTATGTACCCTAACCCGCTACCCATTACTCTTACTCGATTATTGATTTCATTTCAATACACAAGGCACAATATCCTTAGCAAACCATAAAAGGTAGGTAACTCCTGAACGACTTAATGGTTTGTGATGCGTTTTACCTCTACAGGTGGACTTGTTCTAAAGGTCACGGCTCAAAATCCGACTATAGACTATTTGGTGTTGATTTAAACCAATATATTGCTAAATGACAAACAGTGCAGATCCTGATCAGAGGGCTCCTGCAGGAGCCCTCTGATCAGGATCTGCACTGTTTGCATAGGACAAGTGTATATTTTATTGGTACTCTGCTTGTTAATGACTAGTGTACTCGTCGAAAGGGTTGAATGTGTAAATAAACTATGATGCACGTAACTTGACATCTGATCTGGCTCTAAACTGTTTGACACTCAGGTTAAAATAGACTGTATAATTTGATACTGTAATAAAATTTACAACGATATGGCACTGAAATAATTTATTCTTCTATGCATTTAAGGAGTTGTAGGCCTTTCTAAAACATTACAAAATATCATTTGCTCTAGTTTCATAATTCTAACAACCGATATACATTCTGCAAAATAGGTACACAAATGTTATCTAATTCATCTCATTTCTTTGTGTGTGTGTGTTTGGGCTGTATGCAAATGTGCAGTGTGTATCATTTATGTAATTTGATGTGCATGTGTTGTGTAGCATGCATGTGACACGTGTAGTGTTTTATAGTAATCAGAGAAAGTAAAGCTGTAAGAACTTACTAAACTCTATCAAAAGTTTCCCAAAGCCTTTCTTCTGGTATGGAGGTAGTGTGAGAATACAAGCTACATTATAGTCTTCTGAGGATTCCTTCTCCTGTAAAAACAATGATTATCAAGTGATTTAACCCTTGACTCAATAGATACACATTTCGCTGCATTCAATTTATTCCTCCATTGTCAGAAGAAAATACTTCCAAAATCATAATAAATACTTTCTATTTTCTAGCAGATGGTAGCTTACAGCTGAAAGTAAAGCAGAATGTGCCTTAACCCTTTACCCCATAGCCTGATTCTAGTTTTAAACTAGAACTGCTAATACTAAAGGTGATAAATACCCCCACTCCAACTGACCTGTGACAAACAGTACAATGACATGTAGAAAGAATAATACATGCATATTAAGGAACTAAATTTCAAGTTGAAAAGGGGCATAATTCTGTCAAATGTAATGCAAGAGTTGTCACACTTGAAGAAAAGTCTCACAATGCAACACTTCTAATGTGTACCACATTTGAGGACAATATCAAGAATAGTTTTCAAGAAAATGGCATGTTCCAAGAAATTAGAACAAAATTTCTAGATATAAAGGGGCATAATTCTGTCAAATTTTATGCAAGAGTTGTCAAACTTCATGAAAAGTCTCACAATACAACACTTATAATGTGTAGTAAGTTTGAAGACAATATCATGAATAGTTTTCAAGAAAATGTTATGGGTTAGGGTTACCCTAACACTAACCCTAACCCCTTTACCTTAACCCTAACCCTAAAATCAAGTTAAAAAGGGGCATAATTCTGTCAAATTTGGTGCAAGAGTTATGAAACCTGTTAATGAGTGTCCCCAAATAACATTGATAATGTATACCAAGTTTGAAGATTGTATCATAAACAGTTTTCAAGAAAAAGGCAAATGTCCCGGAAAAATGTGACAGACCGACATACGGAAGGAAGGACGGATGGACGGACGGACAAGGTGTTTCCTATATAGCCCCCACCACTAGTGGTGGGGGTATAATAAAGATTATCATTTAAAGCAGGTTGATAGTAAAGCAGAATGCGCCTTAATACACATTCTGCTTTACTTTCAGCCTGCTTTAAGCTTTTATCTGCTAGAATGTAGAAAATATTTCTTATGCTACATATTCATGACTGTATAAATTGGAACCATTTTCTTCAGTAGAGAAATAAGTTAAAGGTGTAATAAGGCGTATTTATGGGGTAATGGGTTATGGCATAATCAATGCTGATTTTGTAAAAGCTAATAATTCAGGTGCTTAAAGCTGAACAAGCTTTCTGTATTTCCTTTCATCATATTTTAGGCTACCACTTGACATTAAAATCATATATACATTTTCCTTTGAGTGGCTGTTTCTGTCTTGGTTAAGAATAAACTTAGTTCTTTGACTGCTAGGTAGTTTTTACAGTTGCAACATTTGTGTTAGGCTACTGTCTTAAAAAAGAATGTTCAAAAATTTCTTTCAGAGTGTTAAACAGTTTGTATCCTGACAAGAAGCTGTATAGTAATGCAGGGTCTTGTCTGGATCTCAACTGTTTGCAAAAAGGTAAAGACCATTTCGTTGCTAGCATGCAAGCAAATGTGTTATTGTTGATTATAATTTGACTAGATTCTCATTACTGCCCTAGACTAGCCAAAAATTTTTAGTGCCAAATTTTTCTGCGGCGCACACTTTAAATACATAAAGTGAGAAAGGGGCTAAATGAAAATAGATTCAATACATAATTACATTACAGGGTATGACATGATAAAGAAAAGTATTTAGCCTACATTATACATTTCCAACTACTCCTCTTATATACAGCTCTACATATAGTATTTATCAAAATTTGAAAAGAAAATTGAAAACAGTGCAGTACTAATTCAGAGGGCTTTTATAAAAGCTCTAAAATTTGGATCTGCACTGTTTGCCCATGTCCTCAACTCACTATTTGTAGGAACGTTTTGTACCATAATCCTGAGTGTCATTTGTATTTCCTTCTCAATCTTTTGACATTATATCTACATTTTATTCTGCTAGATCTGACATTATAATTTAGAAAAATCTATGTTTTGCCCAATCACGGATGTACAACATGACCAAAATGTTAAAATAAACCACCTTTTATCATAAAATCGGATCATCATTGTTACTTTTTCTGCTATATTTTCTTTCTTATTGGTTGGGGATACATAAGTTTAAGCGAAATATTATTTCTGTTGAAATATGCTTCTATCGTATATTCGCGAAAACTAATGACAAAATATACGCGCACGATTGAAGGAATCAGTTGACAAGCCAACTAAAAATATTCACGCTTAATTTGAAGTTACCAACTTAGCGATATTTCTAAAAAATAAATAGCACGTCTATTTCAAACGAATATATCTACGTGATAATGGAATAAAAAGATTTGATCGAATTTGATTTCAATTGATAAGGCACAGAAACCAGGAAACCATTTGTGTCGTTTGTGGGCGTGGCTACAAACTGTCACTGCAAACTTATGTGAGCTAAAATTAAACGTCAACTCGCACGCAAATAAAATGTGTCGGAAATTCACGATAATGGGGATGCTTTGTTTAATTATATTCGTTACTAACCGGCAAATGCCGATAATATTCGAGCATAAATTATGAATGACGTAAAGCTATGATTGGTTATGTGGCCGCGAAATCGTAATTGCTTGGCTTATTCATAAGGATAATAGGCAAGGTGTTCCGATTGTATTGTATGCTTAAAACAAAGTGTAAAGTCTCACGTGACACCGTAAAATGGCTGTTAGTTGACATGTGAAGGTATTGTAATCCCTGTTTCTAGGGCATAGCTAATCAGGGGTACGCAGATGACCGTCTCCTGCTGAGAGGCCCCCAATTACCCCACAGATTAATTAGCAAACTGATAAGAATAGTTTTACTACACACTAGCGTGTTGGATAATCGCGATAGTTGGCGAGTGGCGACTAAATTTGCTGACTTTCATCTTTTTGTCCAAAATTTTCAATCGCCAAAATTGATGAAATTGATTTTATAGTCGCCGACGGTAAAAAGTAATCGCCAATGGCGATTTTGGCGACCGATAACGCTAACCTAGGCCCTAGATAGACTGACAAACATCAGACCCTCAGGTTATAAAGCTTTCCAAGTTAAGTCTGATATCATTTTCAAGCATTTGATTGGTCAGCTTTGAGCTTTTGCTGAGCAAAAGCTCAAATCAGACCAATCAAATGCTTGAGAATGATCTCAAACTTAAAAGCTTTATAACTGTGGACCCTGACTGCTACACTGCACGTTGTAACCATTGTTACCCCCAGACTTCATTTACTGTTTGATCTTACCTTTGAGAAATAGCCAACAATATGGTATCCTTTAACATCCATTTCACAACACACATAAAACAGGAATGGATCTGTGTCGTAGTACAACGTTTTGTGATCAAGAAAAAGTTTCGCTAGTAGACAAAGATTTTGAGCATAGGACTGCAAGAAATAAAAGAAGGATTTAACTTTAAATCTCTGTAGTAAATTATAAATATATCATTAGATTATTCTACAAGCAATATTAACTATGTAATATGTATACTGCAGTAAACAGCTATATCCATCAAAACTATCAACTCAGATATTGGTGTCACTTCAGGATAATAACTTTTTTAACAAGATTTCTAAGAGAGCAATACATTCAAATTAGTTTTGACAGCAAAGCAGATGAAGCGTTGAGCAAAGGACTATTAATTCCACATGCTAACAATCGAGTTGAGACTTATTCCTGTTTGCAAATGGCATGAGCAATATATATTAGGCCTGAAGTGTCAACCCATTCAAAAAGTAGTCGGCACACCTGTTGAGCATGGTGATTTAAAATAGAACCGTAGATATTAGTTTTGATTTTAAAAAACAAAATTTTGAAGAACTTATTATTTTTTGATAACAGTTCACTCAGTTTGTAACTAGTTAACTTGACGTTCAAATGATGAATTGGTTAACCATTTAAGGGACTACAGATAAAAGAGTGCCAACCTATTTGATAATCTTCAATGATTTCTTCTTGATGCCTCCACCAAACCCTATGTTGTGACTACTCATAAGAATCACCTCAAAGGGACAATTCTAATAAAGAAGTTACATCATAAGGCTTAGTTGAGGCATAAGAACCTGGGGCCTGTCTAACGAAACGTACGACAAAAACGGTCGCAAGTCAAAACTTTAAAGTACATCTAAGATCTGATTTCTCCATCTAATCCTGTCTTGTGACGTTTCTTTGGATTCAAAAGAGATGTCACAAGACAGAATTAGATGGAGAAATAAATAATAATTAAGGAATTTAGACTTGCATCAATATTTGTCATACAATGTTTAAGACAGGTCCCTGGAGCTCTACATTTACACCCCTATTGATGTACATATTCTGCAAATATACAAAGTCTTACCTTATTTTTCCGACCATCTATTTCAAATATAGAGATATCTTGTTTCCTATATATTTCATTTCCTGGTGGATGTTTCAGAACACATTTGGCCTGGAAAAAAAAAGTGCAAAAAAACTAAAATTCACTATGGAAAATGGAGCGAAATACAGAAATACATTCTTATGCTCCAGTCAAAACTAACATTAAATATTAGCTAAACTGACACCAAGGCATTTGGATGGCATATAATGGCCCATAGTTGCATGTCCTGTATAAGAAATTTTATTTTTACTATGTCATACCTTAATATGCACATCTATGGCATATCAATGTGAAAACATCATGTTAGATCATAAGGTTCTACTGCTAAAAGCAGATAGAGGTAAAGCAGGAGCTGCCTGCATTACTTTCAGCCTGGTTTAAGCAACAACCTGTCTAAAACACTGAGCTTAATAGCTATGAATGAGAGGGTTAACCAATATGGGCCCATTTACAAAGTTCCAAATTTGAGCAACATGTCCATAATACACACCACCACACTATAAACTGTTTGTTGAAAGTTGCAATAAAACCTGTCTTATTCCTCCACTGAACAAAATAGTTCTACTTTACACAGTCATCAAAATGTACTGTAAGATAATAGCTTAAAGCAGGCTGAAAGTAGAGCAGAATGCACCTGAAGGCGCATTCTGCTTTACTTTCCACTGGCTTTAAGTAGTCACCTATTTTCAAAACCAAATACAGGCTATGGGGTAAAGGGATAATTCTATTAGTGGTACCTTCATATTTCACTGTATGGAGCATACACTTGCATGTCAGAAACAGACAATAGTGGTGAAAAGTATGACATTCTATTGGTTGAAATATTGTCAACTTACAAGATGTCGCTCCAAGCATTTGTTACTCTTCACATACTTCAAACAGAATTCACAAATATACAGCAGTGGAAGGTTGGTTAATTCCTGAAATGATACAAACTTCAGAATCAGCAGATTTTAACCCTTTCCCCCATAGAAGCGCCTTTTAGCGCTTTCAGTTTATTCTTGCTCTGAAGAAAATAGTTCCAATTTATACATTCATAAATATGTATAATACAAAATATTTTCTATATTCTAGCAGATGATAGCTTAAAGCAGGCTGAAAGTAAAGCAGAATGCGCTTAAAGCGCATTCTGCTTTACTTTCAACCTGTTTTAAGTGGACACCTACATTCAATACTAGAGATATGCTATGGGGGAAAGGGTTAACTGATAGCTATCACCTTGGGAATATTTAAGAGAGGTAAGACATTATTTAATAACAAGAGACCCAGAGGGTCACATTTCGCTCACCTGAGGACATTGTACCATAGAATCTGACTGGGCAAGACCACATTTTGATATAGCTATGACCCAGGTGCCATAATTTGATCTTGGTAGAGGACCACAATGCGAAGCTACATGTCAGATATTAATGATTTGGGCCTTACAGTTTAAGAGAAGAAGATTTTTTAAGGTTTTCCTATAAAAACTGATAAGCCCCTGGGTGGGGCCAATTTTGACCCAGGTGTCATAATCTGAACACACTTGGTAGGGAACCACGCAAGGCAAAGCTATATGTCAAATATTAAAGATCTGGGCCTTACAGTTTCAGATTAGAAGATTCTCAAAGGTTTTCCTATATATGTCTATGTAAAAGTGATAAGCCCCGGGGCGGGGCCAAATTTGATCAAGGGGTCATAATTTGAACACTCTTGGTAGAGTACCATAGGGCAAAGCTACATGTCAAATATAAATGATCTTGGCCTTACGGTTTCAGAGTAGAAGATTTTTAAAGGTTTTCCTATGAAAAACTAATAGGCCCGAGGGTGTGGCAATTTTTGGCTCGGGGGTCATAATTTGAACAGTCTTGGTAGAGGACCACAAGGCAAAGCTATATGTCAAATATTAAAGATCTAGGCCATACAGTTTAAGAGAAGACACTTTTTAAAGGTTTTCCCATATAAGTCTATGTAAAACTGATAAGCCCCTGGGCGGGGCCAATTTTGACCCAGGGGTTATAATTTGAACAACTTTGGTAGAGGTCTATAAGGCAAAGCTACATGTTAAATATAAGTGATCTAGGCCTTACAGTTTCAGAGAAGAAGATTTTTAAAGGTTTTCCTATGAAAAACAGATAAGCCCGAGGGCGTGGCCATTTTTGGCCCGGGGGTCATAATTTGAACAATCTTCGTAGAGGACCACAAGGCAAAGCTATATGTCAAATATTAAAGATCTGGGCCTTACAGTTTCAGAGAAGAAGATTTTTAAAGGTTTTCCTATATAAGTCTATGTAAAACTGATAAGCCCCGGGGCGGGGCCAATTTTGACCCGGGGGGTCATAGTTTGAACAATCTTGGTAGAGGACCATATGGCAAAGCTACATGTCAAATATTAATGATCTAGGCCATACAGTTTTTTAAAGGTTTTCCTAAGAACAAGAGGGCCATGGCCCTAAATTCGCTCACATGAGGACATTGAAGTTTGTACCTAAGTTGACTGGGCAAGACAACATTTTAATATAACTATAAATGGAGTTATCTTCCAGACAAGAAAACATGACAAAAGTGAATTTTGTTGCCAAGCTTATGACCCCTATCCATGACACATCCTCTTATCAAGTTATTTCCATTTCCAATAAATGATAATTATTTCACTAGCGTCAGCAGAACTGGAATTATTTTCCTGACAATAAAATATGACAAAGGGGAAAAACTAAATATTGCTGCCCTTGTGCATGGCATTTTCTCTCATCAGTTTCTTTCCATACATAAAATTTCATTACAATAGCATCAGTAGAACTGAAGTTGTCTTCTTGACAAGAAAATATCACAAAGGGAAATAACTCAAAAAACAATGATGTCAGAGTTATGGCCTTTGCAAATGGCACTTCCTCTCATCAGGCTCTTTCCAAATAGGCAATTTCATTTTACCAATTACCCCATAGCATGTTTCTAGTTTTGAAAATAGGTGGCCACCTAAAGCAGGTTGAAAGTAAAGCAGAATGTGTCTTAACCCTTAGCCTGCCACTCACGACTATAGCTTTATATGCAAACAGCTTGGATCCGGATTAGACGCCGAGTAACTCGGCGTCTCATCCGGATCCGAGCTGTTTGACACTCGGACAACATTTTCAGCAATTTTGAGCAACTTTGAAGCACTTTGAAACTTGAAGCAGACGAGAAATATAGCAGACGACAATTTATTTGGCGGGCTAAGGGTTAATGCACACTTTGCTTTACTTTTGCATCTTACATTTTCATGACTGTTTAAAGTGGAATTATTTTCTTAAGTAGAGGAATAAATCAAAGGCCTAAAAATGCACATTTATGGGGTAATGGGTTAACAAACGTCAGTATATGGGGGGAAAGGGTTGAATCCTGGACAAGAAAAAATGAAAAGACATTCAGATAACTCTGACAAAACCAATATTAAACATATGTATAAATATGGCATAAGACATAATTACATAACTGTCAGTGGATCACTTCCAGATCCTGTTTCTCTAAGTATGAATCAGATTGAACCATATCTAAACTTTAGCAGACAACATGTTCAGCTGATCATGACCAGTTCTGTGATACTCCCTACCAGTTCAGAGTTGCATAATATTTGACCTCAGTGGCTAGAACTCTGGGGCTTACCCTTACCAGACTGAAATGATGTCTGCTTAAAACCTACTGTATGTGAAAAGTGTACAAAAAAACAATTTAGAAAATGTTAAGTTGGTAAATGAGTGGCAAATAGGTTGGATCCAGATTAGATGTAGCATTATGATTATGTTGCATCTGATCTGGATCCAAAATGTTTGCAAATATTGGCTATTTGCCCTTAGTATATTAAGAGTAACTCAGGTAAAATACAGTTCTACTTCTGCTTCATCAAAATACTGTGAAACCTGCCTAGAGCAGCAGTTAAACTGCGCAGGGTGCATGGCGTCAAGTGTGACCCTAGGGATTTCATTTTAACAAACTATAGAGGGATCGACCAGGAGATTCTACTGTAAAAATATCAAAGCTTAGGGCCTAGTAGTTTTTAGCAAGAAGATTTTTTAAATTTTTTTGCTTTTTTGCTTTTTCAAGCAGAGTTTTTGCTTTTTCTCTTTCATTTGAACAACTTCTGTAGAGAAGCATCCAAGGAACATCATGAGCAGTTTGAATCCGCCCTACAATCCGCGGGTTCAGAGGAGATGTCGTTTGAAGTAAAAGTGAACAGACAGACGGACGGACAGACGTACTACGGACGGTGAGCGGTCACAATAGCTCACCTTGAGCCTTTGGCTCAGGTGAGCTAAAAACTGATAAGCCCCAGGGCGGGGCCATTGTTGACCCCAGGTTCAAACTTTGAACAATCTTAGTAGAAGATCATTAGATAATGATACATACCAAATATCAAAGGTCTGGGCCTTTGGGTTTCTGAGAAGAAGATTTTTTAAGATTTTCTTATGCATTAAAAGTTGTCTATATGGTCATGTTAGAAAAATCTAGTCCCACAGCAAGGGGAATTACTCTAGCCAAAAACTTTGAACAAGATTTCGTTCCCCCTTGTCACTGATGCTTCTGATAGAGTAAGTGTAAGTAAGTGGTTTCAGAGGAGATGTTGTTTGAAAATGTGGACGGACGACGTACGACGGACACCGGACACTTTAAATTATTTAGAGCATGTAGGTATACAGTGCTCCCTCTCTAGTAGTCTCTACAACGACAACCTATGGGAGACACAGACTGTGTGGTGTTCGGAGGGAGTCATAATAGGGAGGGAAAATTAAGACTTAACTTACATATGCAAACAGCCTGAATCCAGATCAGACGCAGCATAACACTGCTTCAGATCTGTTACTCGTCATTATATTTATTCTATCAAAAAGTCCACTTATATGTTACGGCAAGGGTTCTTGTAAGGAGGGAGTCATTGTTGGGAGGGCCTTTGTAGGAAGGAAACACTGTAGTTATAGTATTCCATTATGCATCACACTTATGTAAATTGTTAATTTCAAACCTTCAGATGTAACTTTGGAATTATTAGGCATGGCTAGCACTTATGAAGAGCTGAATTGTTAAGACTATGACATAACTAATAGTAGGATATATAAGGAAGGCTTTAGCTTTAGCTGCAACAAAAAATAATGCACAGACTGGTATTCAAATCTCTATATTGCCACGGATGACCAAGAGGTGAACTTATAACCTTATTCTGACATTGGAGAAGTACCAAGATATGAACTTAATCTCTGATAGATACAGTCATTTTGATATTTCGAACTTGCTTTGAAAGTCCGCATTTCAAAGTTACGTGGCTAAGACACGTTTTAACTTTGAAATAAGGATTCTGTTCTACTTAACCAAGGTCGAATAATGAAATATAATTGTAGACACACGGGAAATTTGAGTTAACCCATTACTTCATATTGACACATTTTCAAACCTTTAAGTTATTCCTCCACTGAAGAAAATAGTTCCTATTTATAGTCATGAATAAGTATCAAAATAAATATTTTCTATACTCTAGCTTTACATGGTCCATGGTCTTTAAAAACAAGAACAGGCTATATGGTAATGGGTTTTAAAAGCGAGTTTGAGATCTCCTTGTTAGACTGTATGGAGATAAGTACCATAAATACCACATTTTGGGCATGTTTTTACCTGTGGATATGGTGCAAAGTACCAAGGTTTAATTCTGTATTTTCCCAGCTCTATCAACTCTACATTTTTCATTCTTGTAACGGCATCATCATGATGTGCCACCATGCTGCCTGTCTGTCGTGGAGCTGCAGGTGTCGCTGGATCACCCAACATATCTGGCTGTGTAAACAGTGAAAAGGAGGCATGAAACTATTTTACACACCAATAACAATACTGTGTTTAATTTTGCAAACAGTTTTGATCCAGATGAGATGTGTTACTATGCATCTCATCAGGATCTTAACTGTTTGACACCCTGACCTTGAATTTTTTAACAATTTGAATTTGTTAACATCATTCAAAGACTTCTCACTTCAATCTAAATCATGTTTATACATATCATTGTTACATTAACAATACATCATGAATGCAGGGCTCCAGAAAAGGGGAGTATTTCAAAGACTAAAAACTTTATTTCTGCATTAAACCCTATGGTGTATCTACTCATTAGAATTGTCTGGATAGGATTTGGTGCTCAAATGAGTGAAAAAATATTGGATTTGTTCAGTTTACTCCCTCTGATCTGGAGCCCTGTGAATGTTTGTCAACCATACCGATATAAGTCGACCATGCTTAACTACATCAACACATGCCACCAAACACAACCTACACAATAATTGTGAAACAAAAATACTAATGAAGACCTTTGAAATGTGTTTGGGGTACCTTTGCTTGCAGCTGAAATTAAATGCCAGCATGAAGCACTTTCAGATATGGATACATATCTAACAAATATTCAACAAAATGATCTATCAAGACCATGAGTCTTGTTAAATATAATTCCCATACTAAAATCATCAGCCTAGGAAATCAAATAGTGGCTTGCCATTTCTAGACACTTTCCTGTAATAGCATAATGCCAGCAGTATAGTGTCTTTTAATCCAAATTAAAGGGAGGTAATTTGAGTTTGGCAGTGACTATATACTTACTGTAGAGTTGACATGTGGAATACAGGGAGTTGCTGATCGACTACCAGTGGGAGTCTCAGACCCCTACAATAAACAGCTCAAGATCAGACGGCATTAAGTCTAAACTGGCCCCTAGTGCAAGGAGCAAGATCAGTCAGCATTAAGTGTACATAAGTCCCTAGTACATGTACAGATTACCAAACAATACCAGCACCCTAAAAAACCTAGTTCTCAACATCTGCTATAAATCAAACTAACAAAATTCTCTGTTATACAGTTCAGCATATCAAACTGTTATTATTTTGAAAACTTCTTATCATTCTACTCATTATTACTAATTGTTTAGGGATTAAGTGTAAAATATGTATGCACATTTTATTTCAGTTCTATATGTTGTCATCACTGTGAATAGGGGTATGTTGGTTGGAGATCCATCCCACTCTACACCTTACAACGACAATGAACTGTACAGTCCCATCTAACTTCAAACCCTTCCTCTGTATATTTTTGGTTTTTTTCTTTTAAAAGGTTTATATCTTCAAATCTATTACTCTAAAGATATGCCTAATCGCGGTTGTAAATTATTCCTCCACTGAATAAAATAGTTCCAGTTATAAAGTCATGAATATGCATCTTAAGAAATACATTCAAAGTTGTTAATGCATATAATCTGATTATACTGTATTGTAGTATAAGTAGGGTATATTGTTTAAGGGCTCCATTTGCAATCAGTGGTTGTGCAGTAAGTGATAGCTCGAGTTGGCTTTGGTACAACATATTTCAAAGTTATAAAGCTAAATTTTAACACTGAAATAAGAAATAGATATAACAAGACTCGACCATACTATGGTAAATAAAGTAGAAAGATTATAATATGATAAGCTTCAAGGTAAACTCGTTACTGTAAAAGAGAGGTTTTATCAATAGGCCTTATCATATCTACCAGACATGGGGTCAATTACTTAGCAAAGTAATTAATTAAATTACCAATTAAATTACACTGTGTTTTTCCCCCCCCCCCCCAAAAGTAATGATTAAATTAAATTACTTTAGCCCTCAATTAAATTAAATTAACAATTACTTTTCACCGTTACACTACATGATGCAAGTTTATTAGTTCTTTGCAAACAATATAGATCCAGATCGGAGGATTTTGAAGGTGCCCTCTGATAAGAGTCTGCTCTATGTACTATTTAGCACAATCCTATGCATTGGAAAATGTCACTGCCAATCACAACTATGTAGAATTATTAAACCAGTGTGGAAACAGATCAGACTTATTTTGAAGCTGATCAGCATCGAAGCTGTTTATGCCGGGCTAAGGTTTGTTATGAAATTGTCAAAATTTAAGTGTTTAGTTTTCAAAGCAGATGACACATCATGACAGGGCCACACACAAGGGGGTATAAAATAAATATTTCCAACATTTTCCATTTATGTTTACCAAACCCAAGGGTGAGACTATGCATTAGAATCATCTCAATGAAACAATTCCAATGCAAATTCCTATGCACCATAGGGTTTTGAGCAGGCATAAAGATTGTAGTCTTCAAAATATTCCCCTAATCTGGATCCCTGACACTATCAGCAGATAGCAAGCTGTGGACGTGTCTATTCCCAGCCAGCATCATTCTGTTTCCACTTATTTATGTCGTAGTATGTCACTTTTCTTCTGAAGCATTGTGATGCTGGCTGTCGGTCAAACGCAAATATGGAAAACGTTACAGATGTCACTGAAAGAGGAACACAAAGGGTAACTGTTGTTCAAACAGTAACTGGTTGTCTCTTTCTATTTTATACCTGGGAATTACTTTTCTATCTTATCCATGGACACAAATAGTTGTTCCAACTAAGCAAACCTCATAATGTTGGTCTGCTGGTAAAAAAATGCCAATTTCTGGAGGTCTAAACAGAAGATCAAGCCTGCTTCTAAAATGAAGGAACAATTCTAAAGAAGAGTTGGTCCAGAAATCTACTTATAGGTATACAGAGAAACAAGAAGATTTGAGAAGCAACTCCAGTCAAGGTCAATTGCTAAGTATGGATAAGATAGGACATGCTTAGGACTGCAAAACAGCAGCCATAGCAACAGATGACATCATGATGACGTCATGACATCAACTCGACGTTGTGACGTCATGATGTTGAAACCACATCAACTGATGACATCATAATGACTGTCATCATCAAAAGCTGTGTAAATAACACATGCTTAGAAACCATGATGCCAAACAAAGGTCACATGGTAGCAACCCTCAGGTATAAAAGTGAGATGCCACAATCGTACATCTCATTCATTCTGATGAGTCCAAACAAGGACGAAACTAGTCAATGATATGTGACACCAAAGTAACATTCCAGCCGGGTTTTCTCTTGTCAGTCTTCTATATTTTTGTACTATCAGCAGATGACAACATTAACACATAATGAATCACTAGGATTGCCCAGTGCCCAATGTGTGAAAAATAGCTTTGTGTATTATAAGAATGCTAATGTCACCTTTCTTAAACAGGCGATGAATGACCTTTAACCCAATGCACCTTAAGTGAATGTTGACAGCAAAGTTGTTGTCTTTGTCTTTAAGAAAACACTTGTATTTCTGTCTTAATACTTTCTCAAATATATACAATGAAGTTTAAACTGTTGGGATCTTTGTGTGACTTGATCTGTACTATTCAAACTAACTTTTCAAGTGAAATGAATTCATAGTATATTTCCAAAGTCTATTTGGTCAATGAGCAACTCCAGTAAGGGTTAAGCAATTCGATTTTGCAAATTGAGAATTGAGAATAATTAAGAGCTAGCTAAACATATTGGGTATTGCCTCATGGTGCATGTATTGTTGCAGCTAATAAGGATTTATGTCCATCCATGATGAAGCTACATTATCAACATGCATGTATTTTAACACCTTTTTAACAAATCATGTTTTATTGACCTGAGAATTAAAACTGTTTAAGCATTGGCACATTTGTATCATTTATACTTGTAGGTTATTGACAAGTTATTGACAAAATAGAGAGGATCCAAATAAGCTTTTAATCTAACCCTTTTCATTATTATATGTGTTTCAATCATGTCAGTTTGTAAATATTATGGAATTAAATGTTTTAACTAAGATGAGGTCAATCTTAAAAACTAACATTCATGAACATGCTTAGAAAATGTATAAAAAGGCTTATCTTGTTTTCAAGAATGTTATTGTTCCAAATCATGTACATATTGTGCAGGGTTAATTGAAAAGTAATTGAAATTCAATTAACAATTACCCACTTTTTTCAAAAGTAATGATTAAATTGCAATTAAAGTAATTGAAATATTGCTCAATTAACAATTATCTCCAATTATTTCTCTTTTGTTAATTAATTATTAATTAATTAAATTATCAATTTCAATTACCCCATGTCTGATATCTACAGAGTTATAATAACAGAATAGGTATTGTAACTATTTCAACATAAGCATACATCAAACAATCAAAGCTCACAGTAAATTTTACATGCATATTACATCATAATTCCAACTCAGAAATAGGATCAACTATTTCATTCAAATTATGAAGTAATACAGTAAAACCTCTTATTGCGACCATCAAACCAAGGCTTATTGATTGCATAAAAGACAGGTGACAGCTTAAAGCAAGGTGACAGTAAAACAGAAAGCTCCTTAAGGAGCTATCTGTTTTACTGTCACCTTGCTTTAAGCAGCCACCTGTGGTAAACACCTAATAATTATAAATTAACACAAATAAGTGGTGGCAATAGAGAGGTTTTACTGTATACAAAGTTATAACAATACTACATGTACCAACATTTTTGTTAACCCTTTCCTCCACAGCAGCCCTATGGACACCTGGGGCCCGTTTTACTAAACAACTTACGCAAATTATTTGCGTAAGTCAAAATTTTTAATTTTAATTTATATTTTTTATTATCACTTGCTACAAACAGCAAATAGCCAGATCAGAAGACGCGCTTTTAGTGCGTCCTCTGATCTGGCTATTTGCTGTTTGCAAACGTTTATGATCGAAAAATAAGAGTTAAAGGATTTTGACTTGCGCACATATTTTGTGTAAGTAGTTTAGTAAAACGGGCCCCAGAACTTTACTCCTACATATAAACTCCACATAATTATGATACTGATGGTGACACCTTTCTGCTTTACGTTCATTTTCCTTTCAGCAGTCACCTGCCATAACTCATGGATTCTGGATAAAGAAAAATTGCCCCCTGCTTGAATCGTAATAATAAATTAAAACTGAGTTTTTTATTCAGAAATACAATCCTGTTCCTGATCAGACGCAACATCTGATGACTGAGTGATCTGGACACAAACTGTTTACAGCATGTAAATATCCACAGCTAGCACTCCAAATAGTAAATACAGTTGGATATATACTTATATAGGTGTTGGATGTGGAGGAAAGGGTTATTTAATATACACAGACTATTGATAGTAGGTTGAAATTTGTAATAAATATTTGACAGAGAGAATCAATGATTTAATCAGATTTTAAGCTCTGTAATCATGTTTACCGCTGGAAACTGGAATATCTAAAGATGGAATAAAGCAAACTGTGACCAAGAAATCAACTGAAATCTCTTCTTTAAACCCTACTACATAAATACACCTTTTACAACTTTAATTTATTCCTCCAATGAAGAAAATAGTTTCACTTTAAACTGTCATGAATATGCACCATAGCTTTTAGCTACCATCTGCTAGGATGTAGGAAGTATTTTTTAGTGGTGCATATTTATGAATAAAGTGTAACAAATTAACTAATGGCATACAAAGGCATATTCATGAAGCAACGGGTTCAACAGAAAGAGACATTCGTATTTACATGTACAGTCAATCTTTTGCAATATTACTGCAGATTGAATTTCTCCACACTACTTTTGTTATAAGTACATAAACATGTAAAACATTGACAGTCAACCCGTACAAACAACAGTTAACTCTTTGCATGCAGGGAATTTTTTCGTCTCGATATTGTAATTGTAGTATGCTATTATTCTGAACATGAATTTTCAAAATATTTCTTTTCAAAACAGGGTCAGAGGATCCTGATGAGACGCAGCGTTATGCTGCGTCAGATCAGGCTCTAAACTGTTTGCGAAGGTTATTATGGTTTCAACGCTAGCACGCCAAGAGTTAAGTTGCCACTCTACACATTTACCAATAAACACATAGTTACAATATTCACTATCAATTATATAGATTGCTAGCAGCATAACTATGGAATAAAGCATTCTTTACTTAACCCTTACCCTATTCCCATTAATGGTCAGGTTAATATCGCAAGAGATGGCCAGGTTAATGTTTTTCACTCATGTCACATTGTGGCTAGATTATTTCGCAACACAAGCACCTGCTCGTGATCACAGACAGACAAGCCTATTCCAGTCAATCCTACCCCAATCACACTGCTTTACCTTCAACCTGTTTTATGTGGTCACCTGCCTTCAAAACTAGAAACAGGCTACGAGTTAATGGGTTATGGAGAATTCTGCTTTACTTTCAGCCTGATTTAAGCTCCCATCTGGAAATATACTAGAAACGTCTTGTGTGTTTTTTATTCAGGAATGCCTAGGTGGGGGCTACTTTCCTTAGTGCAAAGATTATTAGAACCTTAACCCTTTCCCTTATAGAAGCGACTTTTAGCACATTCATTTTATTCATCCGCTGAAGAAAATAGTTCCAAATTATACCGTAAAGAATATGTGCCATATTTAATACTTTCCTTATTCTAGCAGTTAATAGCTTAAAGCAGGCTGAAAGTAAAGCAGAATGTGCCTTAGGGCGCATTCTGCTTTACTTTCAACCTGCTTTAAGTAGTCACATATCTTCAATACTAGAAACAATGCTATCAGGTAAAGGGTTAAAAGGGCTATTTTTATGAATCAATGGGTTAACTTGATTATATTACTCACATAGCTGTTGTTTATAGGCATACTTGGAGTGGCGGGAGCTGATATTGGATCAATAATCTGTCAATAAACATGAAGAAAACTGTAACAAAATACATAAATACAGTAGCAAATGGAAGTAAAAGTAACAACCATTTAAAACATGAATTGGACAAGTAGCAGCTTAACCCTTCCCCTATAGCCTGCTTCTAGTTTTGAAGACAGGGTGACAACTTAAAGCAGGTTGAAAGTAAAGCAGAATGCGCCTTTAGGCGCATTCTGCTTTTCTTTCAGCCTGCTTTAAGCTATAATCTGCTAGAATATAGAAAATATTTCTTATGATATATATTCATGACTGTATAAAATAGAACTAGATCTGACAAACTAATAAGATTTCAAGAATATGGATGGTTTGCTATGTATTAATTAATGGAGGAATAAATAAAGGTTATAAACAATGTAAATCACTGTTAATCGTGTCTACAAATCTGCTAGCCTACCATATAGTTACACTCACCTCATCTTCTAATTTACGTTTTCTGCTTCCTCCTGGAATCTTTTTGTTTGGAGCACTGCCGTTCTGATAAAGAAAAAATTTGAGTAAATACGTTGTGACCAATATCCAGGTGCAGTTTAAGCCATTACCCCATAGAAGCGCCTTTGAGCCCATTCAATATTTTCCTCCAATTTATACAGTCATGAAAATGAACCATAAGAAATAGTTTCAATACCCTAGCAGATGATAGCTTAAAACGACTCGCAACCGGATGGTGTACTTGTCAAAATAAAATAAAATACTCAAATAAAAGCAAATTTGTGGCATTATTTGGCTTCTGACATTAAAAAAATATGATCACGTCCAAAAAAAGTCTCAAGAATCGTCACCGAATCTTAGATTTTTAGATATTTTCCATCGTTTTTCTATACCGACTAGTAGACGGTATAGTTGTTGCTGTTGCTTCTCTACACGGGCTCAGACATAAACACGAGCCGAATTACGAAGTTGTATGCACTTTCGACCGCAACACATTGAAATACGTTAAATCGATCCGAGATAAACGGATAGTTCCGTGGTCCATTGGTCTAAGCGGTTTCCCCTATTTTGCCTTCTGTCGCCAATGCCGGGCCATGGGTTCGAATCCCACCAGAGACCAATATTTTTTTTTATTGAAATTCATTTTTATTAAACAGAATTTCTTATCCTAAACTAATTCTTTACCATTTATATAAGCGTTTGACACATATTTACAAATTACTATTTTTAATGCACCATCTGGTTGCGAGTCGCTTTAAGGCTTAAAGCAGGTTGAAAGTAAAGCCGAATGCCCCTTAAGGCGCATTCTGCTTTACTTTCCTGTTTTCAAAACTAGCGAAAGCTATGGGGTAAAGAGTTAAACTTCAGATATTGGTATGTGTGATGTCAGTTAAATTGAAGAATATCAAGAAATGTTACAAAGCTTAAACCAAAAAATCTGCCAAATTAAAGGTTTGTCAAATGCAAAATTGAAGTTTTTCATTTCATCAGGAAAAATTTAATTCTAGAAGAATTGAAACAAGAGATTTCATCATTAGAAAATTTGTTGTGCTTGTATTTTTCATACTTACTTTTCAAACTTTCTTAACTATTATTTTTTCATGTAGAACACTATCAGGCAGTGAGTACTATATTTTCAGAAAGACCCTTTTGACAGTTATATGGAAACTTAAATGATTTAACAGTTGCAATAACTGGATTACTGATTGGCCAAACCAAGTGCAGAAAACCTTTATCTCTTTCAACAACACTGACCTGTTTAGAATATACTCATTACATTTGCAAACAGGTGTTGACCCAGATCAGAGGGCTCTAATATAATCTAGTCCAGTATTTATTAAACTACCCAGAATTTCAAGTAGAGTAGACAGCCACATGTCTTGGTAACTACAATGATCCACAAGGGAACCTAATAATCCACAATAATTACTTAGGGTTGAAAGAGTTAAAGGAGTTTTCTGTTTTACAACTGTCCTGCATTCAGCTAATATCTGCATTAACTCTTTCCTCCCTGAAACTTTAAATGGACAATTCCAGTTTCCATTTAAGTCTAGTCCATTTCTGACTTTTGAGGGTTGTTTTTGTCAATGTTTGGCATTATGACAAACAGTGAAGACCCTAGGAGCCCTCTGATCTGGGTCTTCACTGTTTGCATAGGGCAAGTGTACAGTGTACTATTCACATGAACACTGTTTGCAAAGGACGCCAATATGCGGGACTAGGGTTCAAAGGGTTAAAGTTTGATAATTGACCTTTTAATGAATAGCTGCTTCACTAACCTTTACCTGTATTTGAATATATAATTATGGTAATACTAAAAAGAAAAGTATTGACTATTGTTATTATAGTGCTCCCTCCCTACAACGGCCCTCCCAACACCGACTTCCTCCTTACAACAACCCTTGTCTCAGTTCCCTAAATAGAACAGCTATCGTGTAACGCTTTTACTGCTGCAATATCGTCTGCTTAAAATTGTTGTCTGCTGTTTTACTCAAAGTTACATAATGGACATTTTGACAGGAAAAAACTTAATGACGTGTGTCAAACATCTTGAATCCAGATCAGACGCAGCGTCTTATTTGGATTTAAGCTGTTTGCAAATGAACGCAAAATTCCCTCCCTATAACAACTCCCTCTGAACAACGCACACACTTTTTGTCTCCCATTAGTTGTCATTGTAGAGAGGGAGTGCTGCATATCCCTAACATTATCTTCACTAGACTATGAAATGGTGAGTTATACCACAAGTTCAGGACTGCTGGGTCTGCTACCAGAAGTGCCAGCCTTGCCAACTTCTTTCTTGGGTGTCTTTTGATCTTTTCTTGGCCACTCCAGTTTTCTGAGGTCCATTCGCTCCTCTGGCACCCATTCATCAAGTCTTTTGTTGACTGTCATTAAAAGATATAGCTATACAGTAAAATATTTCAAAAAGCAGATTCCTAAAACTGGAAGTCCCTACATATTGAAAACATTTCTCAGTCCCAAACCATTGGTCTACTTGCTCACCAAACTTCATAAATATACTTTAACCCTTTCCCCAATAGAAGCGCCTTTTAGCAGATATGATTTATTCCTCCACTGAAGAAAATAGTTCTTATTTAATCAGTTATAAATATATAGTATAGGGAATATTTTCAATATTCTAGCACATAGTAGATTAAAGCAGGCTGAAAGTAAAGCAGAATGCGCCTTAAGGCGCATTCTGCTTTACTTTCAACCTGCTTTAAGTGGTCACCTATCTTTAATACTAGAAATAGTCTATCAGGTAAAGGGTTAAAGCTGCATACCATTTCATTTGACAATATACTGGTATCATAAATTTGCAAAAACTGGTGACAAAATGTATACATGTACAAAAGTAGAAAAAATTCTTAAAAACAATTTATCAGACTTTCCAACAAAAACATTCGGACCTTAAGGTTACTGTTTTACAAATGAAGCCATGGCAAATCACTGAAGAACTCATCTATTGTCTCATGTTCATCACCTTCTCGTTTTCAACTTTTTACTTCATCTTTTTTGCCATGATTTAACGTATGAAATATGCATACCGGTACATGTGCAAGTTGGGGTATGTATAAAATAATTTATTATATATATATGTAAAGAGGAAAGCAGGGTTTTTACAAGTAAAAATTTACAGTACCAAAATTAATTGAAGCATAATTTCACCACCGGCTAGCATATTGGCATAATTTACGGGTCAAAGTCAAAATTACGAAAACCCAAAGTGTACATGTAAACAGGTCTGTTATCTACTTACAGTCATCATAATGAACATAAAACAGGGACTTTGCATTAACCTCCTTCTTTCCCAGAATCTCAGCCCAATCTGTAATAAATGAAAACAAGCAATTATTACAGTAGAAAACAGAACAAGAGGGTCATTCACCCTATATCGCTCACCTCTGGCATATTAGTGATATATTGATAAGGCGGCATCTTTTGCTTTAGGTCAATATGCTGAAATAAACATTCATTAAATTTATAAAGAAAGATTATATTAGCTTATGTGTGGCGTGTGCCCATGGTATAAATTACTTTAACCCATTTCCCCATAAATACTCCTTTTTACGCCTATAATTTATGTCTCCACTGAAGAAAATTGTTCCCTTTTACACAGTCATGAATATGTATCATAAGAAATATTTTCTATATTCTAAAAGATAATAGCTTAAAGCAGGCTGAAAGTAAAGCAGAATGCGCCTTAAGGCACATTCTGCTTTACTTTCAACCTGCTTTTAGTGATCATCTTTCTTTAAAACTAGAAACAGGCTAATAGCCACTATGGAGTAAAGTGTTAAATCCCTTGTGCAATGTTGGTTTTCAGAGCTGTAGATAAGTTTTTCTTGGAATAGGGTATTTACCTCACTAGTTTTAAGGTAATTGCTTTTTTCGTTTTTTTATTGAGTAACAATTTGTTTTTTACCCCACTGATATTTGGTTAATTGCGTAAAAAGCAACTCAATCATAGTGATTTTCTAAACTCTTTCCCTTATAGATTGTTTCAGTGTTTAGACAGTTACAAACAAAAGCTTTGGTAGCTTTCTGCTTAACTTTCAATCTTCTTTAGCAATCCCCAGCTTAAACTATGAAGATTAAACTACTGCTTGTCACCTAGACACAGAATTGGATCTTCCAAATGTTTTTTTATTCGACAAGGTTCGCGTTTATTACTGAGAGTGCAAACCCGGTCTAAAACTTAGTCTAAAATTTGCTTTACTGCTCACATCCCTTTCGCTACGAAAGAGAATGTCTTTCAAAAGATAGTCAACGAGAGAACGACAATTTTGCTCACTATTTTTCACCAAGGGACTTGAGAGATGGAGCCAAGTAATGGGTTTGTTTTCGTCGACCTCGCGGCATCTTGAAAACCGAAAGCGGAAACAGAATTTTTATGTAAGACTGGTTCACAATCACAATTATCACAAGAAGAGCCAAAATGAGCGAAATGGACTGCCTATGTTCTTATATGCAGCACGGAACGTTGCGAAGAATATGATTTTATACCAGTCTAACAATACAAAGTACGCGCACTGACCAATGACGTAATCTTTACAAGAAAGAAAGTTAAGTAACGACGTACGAACGTTTGCTTTTCTTTACGCACTGAACTTTAAGGATTTGCTTTGACTGATTTTTATTTGCTTTTTATTACGCTGACAGATTATAAACAAGAGGGCCTGAAGGCCCTGATATCGCTCACCTGTTGTACTGAAGCCTGATAGCTTTGCCTTTCTGTTTCACCCGTTTTAATCTAAATCCATTCAAATTTGTAGTATAGCATGTAAACAATTTTGGAATACAACCTCATAATTCTAGTATAGTAGAGTACATCAAAGGCAGATAACTAGAGCCTAAACAATACTGAAATGAAGCCTTTTCTAGCATTTTAAAGTATACCAATGGCAGATAACTATTGACACAATGATTAGATTAAACAATAATTGGGAGAACTTATAGCTATATACTTTGTTTGCAAGTATAATCAAAATCCATTCATGATTGAAAATTGTAGTTGCAAGAGTGTAAACGCTGTAAGATATGGCATTTTCAGCAGTTCAAGGGCAGATAACTCTTTACCTATGGGTTCGATTTCAACCATAATTGCATTTATTCAAACTCTTATATGGTAATATACAATCTGAGCAAGTTTGAAAAAGACTGGATAAAAAGTGTGGCCTCTAGAGTGTAAACACTGTTAAATATGGCATTTTCAGCAATTCAAAGGTTGATAACTCTTGACTTATTGGTCTGATTTCAACCATAATTGAACTTATCTGAAATCTTATAGTAATATACAATCTTGGTAAGTTTTAGAAAGATTGGAAAAATATTGTGGCCTCTAGAGTGTAAACACTGTTAAATATGGCATTTTCAGCAATTCAAAGGTTGATAACTCTCGACTTATTTCTTGGATTTCAACCATAATCAAACTCATCCGAACTCTTATTGTAATATACAATCTGAGCAAGTTTGAGAAAGATTGGATAAATAGTGTAGCCTCTAGAGTGTAAACACTGTTAAATATGGCATTTTCAGCAATTCAAAGGTTGATAACTCTTGAACTATTGATCCGATTTCAACCATAATCGAACTCATCCGAACTCTTATGGTAATATACAATCGAACTCATCCGAACTCTTATGGTAATATACAATCTGAGTAAGTTTGAGAAAGACTGGATAAATGTTGTGGCCTCTAGAGTGTAAACACCGTTAAATATGGCATTTTCAGCAATTCAAAGGTTGACAACTCTTGACCTATTGGTCTGATTTCAACCATAATCAAACTGAATTTACTCATCCGAACTCTTATGGTAATATACAATCTGAAGAAGTTTGAGAAAGATTGGATGAATATTGTGGCCTCTAGAGTGTAAACACTAAAATTGTTGACGCCGCACGACGGACGACGGACATTCAAGGATTGCAAAAGCTCACCCTGAGCTAGCTCAGGTGAGCTAAAAATGCTTTCTGGTCAATTGTTTTTGCGTAAATACGCAAATACGCAGCTTATCAACAGCTGTGGGTTTTTATATTCTTAATTCCGTGTTTTAGTGAATTAGAAGTTATCAATAATTCTTGAAAACATATATGTCACCGTACCGAACCAAACGCAGTTGGGGAGATTAATTTGTAGTCAGCCAGCTAGCTCAGTCGGTAGAGCGTCAAAACCGTAGTTCGAAGGTCCCGAGTTCGAGCCCCAGTCAGGTTGCATCTTCCCCCACCCTCCCCTCACCTTGACATTTGGCGCCCAACAAGGGACCGTGACCATGATTGTATGGTTAGCTTAACAGCACCTGTATGTTTTACATAGACTAACTCTATATTACTGTTTAATAAATATAAAAAAAACCACCCAAAAAACATAGACCAACTCACAATTGAACTACTTTCATGTAGGGTAATTCCAGGACGAGTTTCAATTTCGTTGGGAAGTATGTCACGGTACCGAACCAAACACAGTTGGGGAGATTAATTTGTAGTCAGACGGCTAGCTCTGTCAGTAGAGCTTCGGAGCTGTAGTCTGAAGCCTGAAGGTCCCGTGTTCGAGCCCCGGTCAGGCTGCTTCGGTAAGTTTATCGTTAACACACATTTCGGTGCATTTACGAAACTTACCCCCAGCGAACGGAAGCTAAGGGATTCATACTGTCGTAAATTGCAAAAAGAGGTTGTTTATTTCTTAACTCTTTGCTCCTTAGCCTAGTTTTGTGGCTTGAAGTCGAGACCGTATAGCCGATAGCGGGACAAGCAGATACTGGTAGCAGACAGATTTGGATGCATTGCTATTATGACAAATACTTACATAACTTGTTGACTATTCATCCCCAAATGATCAAATTCTATAAAAGATCCAATCAATCACCTGAAATATCCGTTGGTCTGGTGTTTTAAGAGATTTTATTCAGCAACAGGTTCGACGAAAAAGTTCAAAATTTCCTTCAAATCCGATGTAGCTGATAAACAAGTGTCCAATTTTGGATCATTTTCTCAGTCTATTTACTGTATAATTCATATTCAGAATCGCGTCTTATGAAGAAACACGTAAATCTTTCCCGAAATATCCACATTTAGTATCGCATCTATAATGTCCACCATTGTCGCACCGCCATTTTGGTCCGAGTCAATTTCAAAATATGACAGCGCTATTTTTGACGCCGTTTTATATGTCAATATCTCCTATTAAAAACACAGTCTTACAAAGTAGTGAAAGAAATCATACTTTGTGAAACCGACGGAAAAAAAAAGACGCTAATGAACCATTTTTTTTACTTGTAAATGTAACACATGTATACACATATGCCAAAATTGCGAATATTGGGAACGGCATATAGGGCTAGTTGAAATGTGCATAGAAATTCTGCTTCGCAATTTCGTCATATCTCTTTGTTTTCTTATGGGACTTTTCATAGTGTATCGTTGGAAAAACAATTCAAGAAGTTAACTGTCGATCTACATTCATATAAAATGTTCATTACACAGATATTTTCGCAGAAATTTACGATTATAATAGGCAATAGTTTATACGACATAATTTCCCCCACCCGTTCTTTCGTAATGGAGTGTTGGATTGGGAATGACTTTTCAACCGTTTTAACCGTAAATCATCACCGGAATAGCTATTTTTGGGGTAAGAAATGAATTATTATTCGAGTTCTAATATTATTCTTTATATTTAATTGCTTTTTGGTAGCTCATTTCACCGAATTCATTCCCGATCGGCGTTGAACCATTTACCACAATTGTCTACGCACAAATTGTAGCATGCAGTTTTGAAACGTGAATAACATGTTAATAAAGCAAAATTTCGGAAACCTTTTTTCAGAATGGAATATTATTAAGTATAATTTAAATGGATATTAAACAAAAAGGCTGTAAATCACTTATTTGATAACTAAATAAACACTTAAAAGTAGCACGTTAACATCACGCATAGACCACACGCATAGGCGTGACCCGACTGCAAAGCCTATATTGTTATCACGCATATTGGCGTGATTCGACTGGAAAGAGTTAACGCACAATTCGTTAAATGAATACAAATTTAAATGGGAACAGTGTTCTGCAAAATAGCATGTCGGCCCCGAGAGAGCCCTACTGCATCTCGTCTCCCTATCATGTAAAAGTCCCATAGGATTCTACGAAGTATTAGATTCAGAGATTCACTACAGTATCATTCAGAGAGCAAGCAAGGTCCACACAACCACAAACTACTTCAAATATTCGTTCTTCCCTTACACCGTTGTTTTGTGGAACAGCTTGCCAGCAAACATAGTTTTGACTTCAGAAGTTGAGGGGTTTAATCAGAGCCTTCACCCCTCCCTTATCAACCGCCCCTGATGCCTCGGGTCCTATGTTTTTATCTTCTTTTAAACTCCAAATCTCATTGTAACCCTATCATGCTTTTATTTCACCTCTCATTTTCACACTTTGGAGGTCTCACTCTCATTGCTTTTATCCCCCCTTTCAACTCTTGCACAGACGCGCACCTGTCGCTAATACTTGAAAAAGGCGTTATGGCAGTATCAATAGATAGATAGATAGATAAAAGTGAACTAAGATATGATGGGGTGTGGGTAAAATACTGACGAAATCTACTGACGAGTTAAAACAAGAACAAAACGCTGACCAGTTAAGTTATATAGGCTTTTCTCGATTCTACTGACGACATGAAATGAGAACGAATATCACTGACACTATGTAAACGTATAGGAAAGTGGCTGACCACAATGGATCTGAATAAATTAGAACATTAATTGAAGTTATTAAAATCAAAATATCTAATATAAATCATAGATTAAATATCTGTCAAAAAAAAAAAAGTTTTAAAAATTAAAAAAAAAAATTAAATCAAGGTTTAAGAAGTTAAATGGTTTTTTTTTTTTTTTTTTTTTTTTTTTTATATAAACACATGAATTTAAAAATGAATTTAAAGTTTAAAAATTTAATTTTTTTTTTTTTTTAATATTTATCTAGATAAAGATATAGATATTTATAAGTGTATAATAAATTCTATAAAAGTTTGAAATAGCTGAAAACGGAGTTGCTGACCAGTTGAAACAAGAACAAAACACTGACCAGTTAACTTATATAGGCTTTTCTCGGTTCTACTGACGACATGAAATGAGAACGAATATCACTGACACTATGTAAACGTATTGGAAAGTGGCTGACCACAATGGATCTGAATAAATTAGAACATTGTACGCGAGTGAAATTGAAGTTATTAAAATCAAAATATCTAATATAAATTATAGATTATATATCTATCAAAAAAAAAGTTCTAAAAACTTTAAAAAAAAAATTTAAATCAGGGTTGAAGAAGTTTAATGGTTTTTTTTGTTATTTATTTGTTATATAAACACATGAATTCAAAAATTAATTTAAAATTTAAAAATTTAAAATAAAATGTTTTATTTTAATATTTATCTAGATAAAGATATAGAATTATAGATTCCATATTAATTTATAAGTGTATAACAAATTTTATAATAGTTTGAAATAGCTGAAAACGGAGTTGCTGACCAGTTGAAACAAGATCAAAACACTGACGAGTTAACTTATATAGGCTTTTCTCGGTTCTACTGACGACATGAAATGAGAACGAATATCACTGACGCTATGTAAACGTATGGGAAAGTGGCTGACCACAATGGATCTGAATAAATTAGATCATTTTATGCGAGTAGAAGTGTTACTCGAGTTTTATTTCAGTGATTTATGATTGTTAACTTAATAGAATAATATCTTTCATTTATTAATGCGTAGGTTAGAAAAGAATAAATATTTTTACGATTTAATTATTGATCTATATAAACAACCTTAACCCTTTCTCCAATAGAAGTTTATTCCTCTGCTGAACAAAATAGCTCCAATTTATACAGTAATGAATATTTATTGTAAGGAATATTCTTTATTCAAGTAGGTTGTAACTTATAAAAGGTTGAAAGTAAAGCCGAATGCGCCTTAAGGCGCATTCGGCTTTACTTTCAACCTGCTTTAAATTGTCACCTATTTTCAAAACTAGAAACAGGCTATTGGGTAAAGGGTTAACACCCAACAGTATTATAAGATGATCAATACTAACAGGTAATAAATAAAATGTTGAATCCTGATTAGAAACAGTGATCAGATATCAAACTTTTTGACAAACAAAATAAAGAATTAAATAACAAGTCATTCGCTGCGTTAGTATAATATGCAAACAGCGTAGACTAGATCAGCAATTTGTGCATCAGCGAACCTTTCCACTGCCTTCGTTATTTGCTAACAGATAAGACATCGCGAATCGTGACGACTGATCATAATCCAAACTCTTTGACACGCATTATGAGTATTTAACAGTCATCCACCATGTACCATTACAGATCTACCTACCCGAACATTAAATCAAATATAGTATACTCCTTCAAGCTATAAATGTAATAGATTTGATCCAGATCTCTCACATACCTGTAAAATATATACAGTCAGCATAATAATGTATTGAACTTTTCTTTTACTTTAACTGAGACATTTTAAAATTAAAACTTTTATTTATTTCCAGTAATTATTTTTACCTACGCAAATAATAAATGAAAGATATTATTCTATTAAGTTAACAATAATAAATCACTGAAATAAAACTCGAGTCACACTTCTACTCGCATAAAATGATCCAATTTATTCAGACCCAATGTGGTCAGTCATTTTCCCCATACGTTACATAGCGTCAATGGCAATCCTTCTTATTTCAAGTGGTCAGTCATGTGTTCTTATTTCAACTGGTCAGTAAACCCGAGTAAAGCTTATATAAACAGATTGTTCTAAGCTTTATGTGGTCAGTGCTTCTGTGCCTAGTCAGCCGTCAGTGTTTATTCCTCTTTGCTTAAGTCGTCAGTGAAATGCTATAATTATAATTTTAAGTCGACAGTACACTGTTCTTTCTTCATGTGGTCAGTAACAATTTTGAACAAATACCATCAGTCAATATCGAGGACCTGTGTATAATTCTATTTGGTCAGTGTTAACCACGATCTTTATCTATTTCAAACTTTTATAAAATTTGGCTTAAATTTGTTATACACTTATAAATTAATATTGAATCTATTATATCTTTATCTAGATCAATATTAAAATAAATTTAAAAAAATTAAATTTTAAATTTTAAATTAATTTTTAAATTCATGGCTTAACATTCATCAAGTGTTTATATAAAACAATACTTATAACATCTTAAACTTTGATTTAATTTTTTTTTTTATTTTTTTTTTTTTTTTACAGATATATAATCTATAATTTATATTATATTTTGATATATTACTTTTACAATAATAAATAACTTCAATTATACTCGCGTACAATGTTCTAATTTATTCAGATCCATTGTGGTCAGTCACTTTCCCATACGTTTACATAGAGTCAGTGACATTTGTTCTTATTTCAACTGGTCAGTAAACCCGAAGAAAGCCTATATAACTTAACTCGTCAGTGATTTGTTCTTATTTCAACTGGTCAGTAAACTCCGTCAGTATTTTACCCACACCCGATATGATGTTGACTAAATATAAAGTTATATCTAGTAGTAGTAAGTAATTTCTACACATTAATTCACTTGATTGATTAAAGCCGACTTTACCATTTTGCAATATGACATTTCACATAAATTTCAAATAATTTAAACACAATAAATGTTGCATTTCTTTTTTTTTTCCAAAGTTCTACATCTTTTTCTTGAAAGCCAACTTGTTTGTTTACCCCACCCGCTCAGAAATGTGACAAAAACTTACGCCATCCATCGCCGTTGGAAAGTAGAACTGGGAGTCTGCAGCCTTCACTAAGCTCCAGCTACAAACAAAAGATGAATATAAGACTTTGTCAAACTGTATATTAATTCATAGATGAGCATCTGTAAGAAAATCCATTGAAAATAGTCATGAAATCTGAATATTTACCTCAATTTCTGCCATTATCGTCATGATTAATCCCGTACTGAATATAACGACTGAAATAAAGAGCGAAAAAATTGGAAATCAAAAGGTTTTAATGATAGCTGATAACAAGAACTGATAAATAAAACCAAATAAATCGATAATGTTCGTAGTTAACATTTTAAAATAAACAAACAAATAAGGTTTTCCCCAGAGGGAACATTCGCTGCGAGATGAAATTCCACTTCCGTTTGAATGGTGTAGTGTTGTGAAAGCATTTTGCAAAACAATCGATGATATTCTTTTCATTTCCAAAATGGCAACAAACATTAAACAGGAACCAGTTGATGATACTGACCTAGAAACACGGTATCCTTATATATTTCAAGAATATTTTATTTTAAGTCAATAAAAGTATTTTGTCATTAGTTTTCGCGACCACTAAATTTCTATTTCTATTTCTATTTATTACTTCTACCACAGAATTATACACTGACGGAATCGAAACCTCGCGCAATATCGTAAATCTCGTGCGGCGGGTACGAGACTCGCGAGACTTGATAAGAGACTGTCTATCAGTAGTCAATATGATAAATGTGTGTTTTCGAAGCATTATTCACGGGTTTATATTCCCGTGAATTGATAGGAATGTCCATCAAGTCGTTTAAATCCTATAAAATGTCAATAAAAACACTTGAGTCGGTAAATTTCACGCCAGAAATGGCGGACAACGAGGCAAAAAGTGAAGATGTTGTCACGTGACACATAATCTCGCAAAATTCAACCGCCGCGAGAGCTCAGATACTCGCCTATTCAACTTCGCTTAGTTGCTATTCCGTTTTGTATAATTCCGTGCTTCTACGCATTCTAAACGATAGAATAGTTGTAATATTTTTAGTTACCTTTCGTTGACAGCCTATGTTGAGCCGTCCGGCTCGTCTTGGCACCATTTAGATCGTTTATCTCGTTGGTAAGACGTGCAGTCTTTGCTGGGTGTGGGTAAAATACTGACGGAGTTTACTGACCAGTTGAAATAAGAACAAATCACTGACGAGTTAAGTTATATAGGCTTTCCTCGGGTTTACTGACCAGTTGAAATAAGAACGAATATCACTGACGCTATGTAAACGTATGGGAAAGTGACTGACCTCAATGGATCTGAATAAATTAGAACATTGTACGCGAGTATAATTGAAGTTATTTAGTATTGTAAAAGTAATATATCAAAATATAATATAAATTATAGATTATATAGATCTATCAGTAAAAAAAAAATTAAAAAATTAAAAAAAAAAATTAAATCAAGGTTTAAGATGTTATATTTATTTTTTATATAAACACTTGATGAATGTTAGGCCATGAATTTAAAAATTAATTTAAAATTTAAAAAAAAAATTTTTTTTTATTTATTTTAATATTGATCTAGATAAAGATATAATAGATTTAATATTAATTTATAAGTGTATAACAAATTTAAGCCAAATTTTATAAAAGTTTGAAATAGATGAAGATCGTGGTTAACACTGACCAAATAGAATTATACACAGGTCCTCGATATTGACTGATGGTATTTGTTCAAAATTGTTACTGACCACATGAAGTAAGAACAGTGTACTGTCGACTTAAAACTATAAATCATAGCATTTCACTGACGACTTAAGCAAAGAGGAATAAACACTGACGGCTGACTAGGCTCAGAAGCACTGACCACATAAAGCTTAGAACAATCTGTTTATATAGGCTTTACTCGGGTTTACTGACCAGTTGAAATAAGAACAAATGACTGACCACTTGAAATAAGAAGGATTGGCACTGACGCTATGTAACGTATGGGGAAAATGATTGACCACATTGCGTCTGAATAAATAAGATCATTTTATGCGAGTAGAAGTGTGACTCGAGTTTTATTTCAGTGATTTATTATTGTTAACTTAATAGAATAATATCTCTCATTTATTATTTGCGTAGGTAAAAATATTTACTGGAAATAAATAAAAAGTTTTAATTTTAAAATTTCTCAGTTAAAGTAAAAGAAAATTTCAATACATTATTAAGTCGTTTTATTACATTAAATAAAAGTTCTAAAAAATGTATTGCCATTACTTTATTCATTTAAATTTTTTTGAAAGCATCCGCTACACAATCAATTGTGTATCCAAGGCTCGGGATCGTTCACCCTGCTTTCGTGAGCCTCATAATTTTTAAATTTTGGTGGCAAGTACATATTATTAAGTTAAGATAGCCCCTTTAAAAAAAGGCCAAAATGCAATAGCGCCGAAAAGTCAATCTCATTAAAAGTACAATGGTCGCTATGATCGCACATAGGATCCAATCAAAAAAATCTAATGAGTTTATCGACCGCCTATAACAGTTGGGGGCGTGTCCTAATGTGTTAGCCCAAGATAATGTAAGCACGTGCATGCCTGTATGCCCGATTGAATATAACACCCTGCTGTTAATTGGGTTCCCTGTATACTATGTATTTAATTACGTTCATTAATTCCTTAAACAAAAAAGTTATTAATTACTATTGAACAATATTTACATGTCTGCTTCTTAAAGCAAATGCTTCTTTAATAAACAAAGGCATAATTTAAACATTGAATGTTATATAATATACAGTAGCTTTAACCGCTAAACAAACAAATATATCAGCTCAAATAACAGTATACCCTATCGATATGCAATCAAATAGAAGCTACGCAGTTACACTGTACCTCAACGTGTGGAGTAATATATTCGCACAGCGGGTGTTTTAAATGACACGTGTCTCACATACTAATCCTATTAGCAGAACGGAATAGAACAGAGCATACCGAAATGAAATTTTAAATGGGCCCCTCTGAATCTAACATATTTAGTCAGTAATTTGCTACAATAATGTTAACATGTTTACTTACCGAGAAATAAGGAATGACTTCCTGAAGAACTTCTTCCTTCAAGAACTGTCTCGTGCGGTAGCCAGGATAAGCAAATACACTGAACTCCGCAGAGTCCAGGTACTCGGAAAAATACTTAACCTGGCTATGGCCGATGATCAAAGGCATCCTCAATTCCAAATGTGCAATTCACCGAAAAAAAACTCACAATAAAACACCCACAGTTATTTCACTTAGCACAGACTTATTCCAACACTCAAATCAAAGTATAATGAAGTTCACTAATATGGAGTTTATGCACAGAGATAATATGTAACGATTATCGATGTTAACACACGCAACACAAGAGCAATAATGATCGACAATTCAAGATTATAATGCAAAGAGGGGATTTATCACACCTTTTGTTGGATTGTTGACAAACCACCAATCAAATTAAAGGCAGCATAATAATATTTTTAATTGATTACGCTCGAGCCTACACTACAAACTGCGACAAGTTTCCAAATAAATTAATCATTAATTAAGTGGTAATTACATCAAAGAAAAGAGCCGACAATTAACGGTAACCTTTAATATAGGAATGCCTTTACCTTTCAATATCAAACACTATATTAAAGTATTATCGACCTTTAGATTAGTACAAGTTAATACCTGATCAAACGCCAAGGAATTCGATGATCTGGAACGTCATTTGAAACATGATCAAATTCAATCTTTAAATATAAATTCTTTGGTGATTCTATTTAATTTTAAATTGATGTAGATCTACACTTCAATGGCGAATGTATCTCATATGATATGTGAGTGTTAACCACAACTTTAGACCTTTTCCCACTTTATTAAAATTTGGCTTATAATTTTAAAAATTCCACTTTAATTTTGTAAGTAATAAAATAATTGTCAACATTTATTAATAAATGTATTAGATCTTTATATAGATCAATAATTAAATCGTAAAAATATTTATTCTTTTCTAACCTACGCATTAATAAATGAAAGATATTATTCTATTAAGTTAACAATAATAAATCACTGAAATAAAACTCGAGTAACACTTCTACTCGCATAAAATGATCTAATTTATTCAGATCCATTGTGGTCTGCCACTTTCCCATACGTTTACATAGCGTCAGTGATATTCGTTCTCATTTCAAGTCGTCAGTAGAACCGAGAAAAGCCTATATAAGTTAACTGGTCAGTGTTTTGATCTTGTTTCAACTGGGCAGCAACTCAGTTTTCAGCTATTTCAAACTATTATAAGATTTGTTATACACTTATAAATTAATATGGAATCTATAATTCCAGATCTTTATCTAGATAAATATTGAAATAAAAAAAATTATTTTAAATTTTTAAATTTTAAATTAATTTTTGAATTCATGTGTTTATATAACAAATAAATAACCAAAAAAAACATTTAACTTCTTAAACCTTGATTTAAATTTTTTTTTAAAATTTTGATTTTTTTTTTGGACAGATATTTAATCTATAATTATATTAGATATTTTGATTTTAATAACTTCAATTACACTCGCATTC